>OV702279.1:274843925-279843925 GCA_916181665.1 Avena sativa
TAGGTTTTCACCATGAAGAAAGTCCGCGCTCTCAACATAATACCTTCAACAAGTCCATTGCCAGGAACAACCAATTAAGGCTAGACCCTGGGTTTTTACCCTGATAGGTAGGACCATGAACATCTCCTGTGCAGTCGCTCCCACTTGCCTGCCAGTGCTCCAATTCACAAGTCACCTAGCCAATTCCTCATCACCACCCAGACTCGAACCACCATTGTCTGTCCTCAGATCTCGGTCTCCATGACTTTCTTCGTCAGCACCATGGAACGAGAACATGCCCCATGATAATAACACCCAACAAAGCTTCGAAGCACACCCTCTGAAACCAAACGGTCAGGGTAAAACATGGGTGCGTATGACCGAATTCAATCCTTCCAGCAAACTCACGGCATGATATCACTTATGGAGTTCGCCGGCGGAGCCTTCCGGAACACGACACAGAAACCAAATCAATGGATACCAACATCCGGCAGATCATCGTCTTGGCTTGAGAGGGATCCATGACCACCTCCTTTATTAAAACCGAGCCAGCAACCCCCACGCCACCCGCCGGAAACTAGCAGGATCCGCGCAAGACGGCAAGACCACCCGGCCAACCATTCCGACGGAGAAGGAGACCACCACCATCATGCCGGGGGCAGATGCCCCAAGCGCCCTAGTGTCACGGACAAGGCCCGAGTCGCCTAGGCGCCGGTGTCGAGGCCAACGTAGCGCCTGCCGCCATCTGGGCCGAGGATCACCGGCCGTCGCTCGCCGCGACACCACCGCCAAACCAGCCGGGACGGACGCCGCCGCCTTCCCGCCAGATCGCGATCAGGGACGCCACTGCCGCCACGTCCCTAGGTCTTTGCCTGGCGACGATCCAGGCGGCGACAGCGGGAGGAGAGACCATGAGAGGGAGGGCTCGGCGGGGAGGGGAGGCCGCCCGGCGCGGCGCGGCGCCGCCGCGCTGGTGCGGGAGGAGGAGGGGTCCAGTGCATCCACACATGCGATGGATACTTGCTTCTATTGAAATGAAGGGACTGAGCTGTGTTGCTGGCAAGAAGATTGTAGTATTCAGAATTTTACATGTTGTGGTGATTTTTTTCTAATCCTAAATTAGGTATTGGGGATGTCTGAAAGCATAGATCGAATGAAGGATTAGCTAGCTTCAGTTATTTTTTCTTTCATTGTACCCCTGTACTAGCTGGACATGCATGTCGTGTCTTAATTCCTTCTTGCTTGTGTTAAACAAGACTATATTCTCTGCATTTTATATGTTTTATGGTGCAAAAGGTAGTAACTTTCTACCTTATGTTTCATCAAGACATTGAAAGTAAATAGCTTAACTACCTGCATTACAAATAAATCAAACTTTTTTCTGAAGATTTTGCCAACACAACATACATGTGCAACTTCGTATATATACACACGCCCGCTGTTTGTTGACAAGCTAAAGTGGGTTGGTAAAGGCAGCAATTGTCCCACTCTCGACTATTTGAGTGACTGACTGGCACTCAGTTCACAACACGATGCCACCTCCGTTTCTAATTGTAAGCCTTACATTTAAAAACAGGGTAAGCATTTATTAGCTACATGTTCATCTAGTGAGGAGAAATAAATCGAGATACTTGTTGGGTCCATATATAGATCCTGGCGAAAATTGTTCATACATACAACATCAGTGGCTGATACACTACTAGGAAAATGATTATAGGTAGATTTTAATCCTGTGGCGCATATAGGAGAAATGTTCTACTAAAATTTATTCTGTGGCGCATATAGCAAATGCTCCACAGAATTTTGACATTCTGTGACGCATACACTACTAGGAAAAGGGCTATAGGTATCCAAACTTCCATGGCTCACGTGGTTGAGGTGCCCCACGAATAAAACAGGCGTGGCTCACCTATGGGCAGTGCCCTACTAGTAACTACAATAACCGTGGCACACATGGTGATAGTGCGCCACATATATGTGTGGGCTAGGCCCTGCTGGCCACGCCGCATACCCGTAGCGCACATGGGGTAGGTGCACTACGGTTGTTAGGGTTAACTGTGGCACACATGGAGGGGGTGCGCTACGCCTAAGTGAAGGCCCCTCTGTTTTGTAAATGGGCAGACACATCTGTGGCGCTCTAGGGCCATGTGCGCCACGGTTGTGTTTAGTTCCTGTGGCGCACTAGGGCAATGTGCGCCACGGATGTGTCGACCATTTTTTTTGGCAGCTCCACTTTGTGCACATGTGTGATCACCCACCACCCACACCTCACTTTCTCCTTCTTCTTCCTCCTTAGATCTAGTCGGGATCCTTCTCCTTCTCACCTCAATTTCTTCACTCATAAAACCATTTTAAGCATGTAAAACTTGTCTTGGATGTTACATACGTAATAGAGGAAGCTCTCCGGTCTCTCATCTCCTCCTCCGTTCTCGCGCGCACCTCTCCTTTCCATCTTCTCGTGATCGGTCTCTCATCTCGGTAAGTTGTCCATGTAAGGATGTGTTCATATGTATATGGATGATATGCTCATATATATGTAGATGATCGATGCTCATGATATGTGTATGGAGAGGATCGATGGTCATGTGTGTGTATATGGAGAGGATCGATGCTCATGCATGTGTGTATGTAGAGGATGATATGTTCATGTGTGTATGGATCGGTCTCTCTCTATTGTGTTTGTGTGTAAACAAGTTGCCATTTGTTTTGCCAAAATGTTGACTCATTTCCATTTTGGCAAGACTTTGGCATTTCTCAAAGGTCCTTATTTTAGGATAGGTCATGCCGAAATTTTCTATCGACCATTGAATGCATGCATTAATTATGTGGTTCTAATAGACTTCTAATTGTACCGTGTACACCGTGCAGGCAAAAATGGTGCTCATAATGAGCGAAGGCATTGTGACTAGATTTTTGAAATGTGCGACGGCTGACATGATACGAAGTAACAAGACAGAGATAAGATGTCCGTGCAGAAGATGCAAACTCAACTGGGTGATCAACCCAGATTCCGGGAATCTGCAGGCGCACCTGCTCCGCCATGGTTTCATGGATGGATACACTCGTTGGATAAGAGATGACGAAGACGATGGGGACGGTGAAGGTGGGCAACATGACGATGATCATCACGGCGAGAATGGGCGAGATGATGAAGAGTCTCCTGGAGATGGTGAAGGTGCGGAAGCAGACCGGGATGATGATGATCTTGATGCCAGAGGAGCAGACAACGATGGAACAACGTCAGGCTGGGTGCGGGACCCTTATGTGCAAGAGCTGCTTCTCAAGCAGACGAGTAATACCAGGGCTGCCACTAGAGAGAAAGCCAAGCTTGCACAACTTGAGAAAGAAACGGTTACTCCATTGTATGAAGGATGTAGGCCCGAATGATACCCGGTTGAATGTAACGCTCAAGGCTATGGAGATGAAGGAAAAACACAAATTGATCGACGCAAGCTTCGATGATATGATGGAATTCTGGCACGATCGTCTCCCGGAGGGGAACACGTGTCCAACTAGTATCGAGGAAGCCAAGAAAATCATCTGTCCTCTCGATCTACCGCACGTTATATATCACGTATGCATCAATGATTGCATCATTTACCGGGGCAAGGACGCGGAGAAAACCACATGTCCGGTGTGCGGCGTGAGTCGATACAAGAAAGGGAAGAAAGCACCTCGAAAAGTGGTATGGTACTTTCCTATCACTCCTCGTCTGCAGCACTATTTCGCGGACCCTAAGGAAGTGAAGCTGATGCGATGGCATGCAGAAAGGAAGAAGCCAGGAGATGACGATGACCCCGAAAAGGACGAGCTGCTGACGCACCCTTGGAAATCATTGGACCTCGAATTCCCAGAATTCGGTGGAGATTCGAGGAACATCAGGCTTGGTGCGAGCACCAATGGACTCAATCCGTTCAGTAGCCAGAGAAGCACGACAGCACTTGGCCCGTGTTTGTATGGATGTACAACCTCCCTCCATGGTTGTGCATGAAGAAGAAGTACGTACAAATGAGTATGCTAATTCAAGGTCCAAAACAACCTGGTACCGACATCAATATGTATCTCGGGCTGTTGAAAGAGGAGCTAGCCACGTTATGGGAATCTGGAGCCAATACTTACGACGCCGTCGCACAAGATTATTTTACTATGAGAGTCGTGTTGGTCACTACGGTGCAAGACTATCTAGGTTGCGGGTATATCTCGGGGCAGGTTATCCAAGGATTCTACGCATGCGTTAGGTGCATGGATAACACAAGCTATCTCCAACTAGAGAAAGATCCAGGGTCTTCGAAAATCGTGTTCATGGCGCACCAGAGGTGGCTCGGCAAGAATGGTCCATGGAGAAAACGTGGAGACCTGTTCTATGGCAAATCCGAGACCTGAGGAATCCCAGAGCAGAGGAGCAGCAAAGAAGTGGAATATTTGCTGAAAAACTGGAAAGATTGTCCTAAGCCTGGAAAGAAGCGAAAGAGGCAGCAAGACAAGCCGCTGATGAAGGTATGAAAAACAAGGTCTGTTTTCTGGGAGTTTCCATACTGGAAGTTTCTCCGCACGCCTCATAGCCTTGACATCAAGCATATCACGAAAAACGTGTGCGAGAGTCTGGTCGCCACTATAATCAACATGCCAGATAGGACGAAAGATGGTCTGAAAGCAAGGCACGACCTGATATTCATGGGTATCCGGAAGGAGCTTCACGGAGGACGCACTGCTCCTGATGATCAGGAAGATGACGATGATCATGAGTCGGAGACGACACAAGGTCGTCGGAAGGGTAAAAAGTTCAAGAAGAACGAATATTACTGCCCTCCTTCTTGCTTCACTCTAATCCAGGATGAGATTAAACAGTTTTTCAAGTGCCTTCTAGGAGTCAAATTTCCTTACGGCTACACGGGCAAGATAAGCAGATACCTAGACGAGGCGAAGCAGAGGTTCAGTGGCATGAAGTCTCACGACTGTGCCGTGCTAATGACGCAGGTACTTCCAATTGCACTAAGAGGGATAATGGACGAGCACGTCTGTGAAACGTTATTTGGCCTCTGCAAGTTTTTCGACGTCATCTCTAGGAACTCGATTGGCGTGAATCATCTCGGGAGGCTACAGGAGGAGATCGTGGTGATACTATACGAGCTTGAGGTCTACTTACCGCCCGCATTCTTCGACATTATGGTGCATCTGCTGGTCCATGCCGTGGAGGACATCATCCAACTCGGGCCGATGTTCCTCTGCATCATGATGGCGTTCGAAAGAATGAACGGACACATCAAAGGATACGTTCGCAACAGGTCCCGTCCACATGGAAGCATAGCCAAGGGCTTTCTGGCCGAAGAGTGCATCTATTTCTGCATGAATTATCTAGACATCGAGAACCCTGTCGGTCTTCCCGTCAACAGGCACCTTGGCAAGCTCGATGGATCTGGTCACCGAGAGGGTCGTCGCATACTGCATGCAGACTTCGATTTTCAACACACAGACTTTGATCGATCAAACCTTGTCGTGCTAAAGCATTTAGAACTGGTCGATCCTTGGGTACAGAAGCACAAAAGGTTAATCGAGAAGAAGTACAGTGACCGGGGCATAGAGAGGACACAGCTAGAAATAATCAAAGAGCACAACTTAGATTTCACGCGTTGGTTTAGGCATACGCTCCTTGATAATCCCCCGCGATCGCATTCTTCTGACATGGAAAAGATCATATTCACCTTGTCGCAGGGACCGATGCAAAACCTGTTGACCTATCAGACGTATGATATCAATGGCTACACATTCTACACGGAGGAAAAGGACAACAAGTGTGATTATCAGAACTCAGGCATAACGTCGGAATTCTGCATCGATGACAACGTGAAGGAAAGATTCTACGGAAGGATCGAAGAGATCTAGGAGCTCGACTACTATGGATAAAAGGTGTCGTTGTTCCGTGTCAGATGGGCAAAGAGCGTCGAAAGAGAAGACCGATATTTCACAACCATGGTTATACCCGAAGCAGCCAAATCCAAGACCGCCGGTGCGAACGTGGCCGCGAAAAATGAACCGTGGGTATTGGCTACCAAAGTGGACCAATGTTTTTTCATTACCGACCCGACAAAGCCTATCCATGTTGTCGTGAGGAGCGGAAAAAGAAACATCATCGGAATGGATGGAGTCGCCAACGAGCAAGACTTCGACCAGTACAGCGATCCAAAGATTAAAGATGACGACGACTTACGATGCAGCAACATACATCACAAGAAGAAAAAGGACAACCCTACCCAAAAAAGGTAGCCCGTTCGAAAGAAGAAACATGGTTAAAACTTGCTTATTTGCTTTAGTGATGAAATGCTCCTGGTGATGAAATGCTCCTGGTGTTGAATGCGCCTGGTGATGAAATGCTCCTGGTGTTGAATGCTATAATCTGCATGTATATTATATAATGACAGGTGCTTATTTGCTTGCTGTCATATAATGACCATACTTGCTGTCATATTTGCTTGCTGTCATATAATGACAGGTGCTTATTATTTGATAATTGTGCTTGTATGAAGGAGTTTATTATGTCATGTATGCAGGTTCTTGTATGAAATGAGTCCTGATTTTTGCCGGAATGTTGATTAACTTCCGTTTCGGCAGAAATCGGGCACTCCTAGTTTAAGAAAATTAGCAAAGTTCATGCCGGATTTTTCCGAGCATTTAACCAATTATTTGTTTTTTATTAGTGCAAAGATGTGTGACAACGACGAGGCTGGATGTTCTAAGCACATCAGCGCTGAAGGAGAACTTAGACCTCCGAATAAACAGTTGACATTTTGGGAGGCGGCCCAGCGGCTAGAAGACGATGAAGAATACCATCCTTCGGATAGCGAGGATCATGAGATGGAAGACGCGGAGGAAGAAGCCGAAGGAATGGCGGATGATGAAACCACTGATGGCGGCGAGGGCACAGGGAGTGGTAGCAATCCTCCTACGAAGAAGCAGAAGCAGAAGGAACGGTGCCCGAACAAGGTCGGCACCGCTAGGGAGGAAATTACCGAAGTGAGCCCAATAGGGGTTCCTTTGGAGCCCGACCTTGTCGTCAGAGGGTACGGTGGGCAAGTGGCGGTGATCTCCCGGACAACCATCTCGATCAACACCGAGAATCTCCGTCATAAAGATAATGGCCACTTGCACACACTCCTCTTTGAGAAGCTGCACGCAAGATACAAGTTCCCCGTTGAGTATCGGAACACAGATTATCATGGGAACAAAGTAAAAAAATCCGCCCTCACAAAGATGAGCACCGCCCTGGCCAGCTGGAGAACCCGGATAAAGAAGAAGATCTATAAAGAAGGCAAAAGTCTCGAGGAGATCCAGAAGATTGACCCGCAGATCACCGAAGATCAGTTTCGGGAGTTCAAGGAGAGATGTGAATCCGAAAGAGCCCTGGCCAATAGTAATCGGGGAAAGGTGCTGCAGGAGATGAATATAGGTCATCACCATCTCGGATCTGGTGGATACAGAACCACGGAGTCCAAATGGAATAAGGAGGACGAAGAGTATAGATCTAAGGGGATAGAAAACCCCTTTGCAAAATTCGACCCAGGCAGGTTCGAAACTTCATCAGGACTCGTTACCATGTGGACCCAAAAACCAAACAACTCACCGCGGATCCTGCGGTGAAGGAATTAGATGAAATTGTGGTAAGTAATCTAATTACCACCGATCAACTCGATTGCATTCTAATCGATGAAGTCTGGTTTCTAAACGGTTCACTGTTACTTCTTCTGCAGGAAGAGGAAATTGTTGCTAGTCATGGATCCCAGGGTTCCTCATCCCAGGGGTCGACGGCGGCCACCCGGTGGGATAACCCTTTTAACAGGGCGATGAACCTGGCCAAGAAAATAGAGCCGGTTATGAAGAAGCCGTCGTCGGTTGGGCGTCTGGCCGGCCTCGGGGGTAAGAATTGGGTGGATCATTTTGGTCCACCACCGAGGACGTGTGTGGCGCCGTCCGGAAGGAGCGAGGAGGAAAACAGCGAGGTTCAAGAACTTAAGGAACAAGTGGCGTGGATACCGTAGATCGTCCAAGACAACCTGTCAATCACCCTCACGTCCTTCCTGCCTACCTTGGTGGAGTCAATAGCGAATTGGAGTGCGGGTGGTCGACAAGGGCCCCGATTCCAAGCATGGTCAGCAGCCACTCGAACAACGCGACGCCGACAAATCAGGCGAACTATTTGTTCGTGACTCCGCCCGCTAGCACCACGGCGCCAGAAGTGTTGGTGACTCCCCCTGCCATCACCGCGACGCCGGACATGTTGGTGACTCCCTCTGCCATCGTCGCGGCGGCACCGGAGCTCCAAGAACCCAGTAGGGAGAATACACTGGCGGCCACCACCGTGCCATCAAGCAGCCCCTCCGTCTCTTGCACGCCCGTCATCGTATGCGGTGCATCAACATAAGCCGATCTCGACCCCATCACGGTAAACAAATTGCTTTACCGCCTTTCATGCCATCTATTAATCTTATGGCATCTTTGACGATGTCGTACATATTTTCCGCAGACGGATGTTCCTTGCACTCTCTTATGCTACATGAACAACGAGCTGAGGGATGTTGCCAAGGGTACCATCGTTCAACCCTTGCAGCGCACATTCCACTCAAGGCCGATGCCGTATAGCGTGCACAGGGTTAAAATTAGTCGGGTGCTAATGGGCTGCGATGACCTGGAACCTCCCATTCAACCCCCAGGAGCGGATGAAGAAGAGCTAGCTGTCCTTAGAAGTTGCTTCGGCTTATTCTTGCAATGGCCAAAGAGCATGATCTGTTTGGGGACGGCGAGGGCCATCACGCCACAGACAACAGCACCGCCTGTCGTGCCAGCGACAAGCGGTGGCAAGGCCCCCTTACCGCCCTCGCCGTCACCTCCACGCGGTGGGTCGGATGATCATGTTGATGATATACACATGGCGCAGGATCCGTCCGAGGACGACTAAGACTGGAATGATCACTTCTTCAACACTCAGTTTAGCAACGAAGACCTAGCTGGTGGCCCCACAGAGAAACCCACTATCACCAAGTGTCTGTTTGGTTCTCAGGAGACGCCTCCAGCTTGCGCCTTTATAGGGCCAGCTGATACAACCAACCGGCCCTTTATTCTAAGCCATGACACACTACATAGGGCGGTCGGTGCTCATATTGTGGTGCCTGTCCGCTCTCCAAAAGGAAAAAAGGGCAGGAAATGAAAATCTAGCAGCTCGAGCCAGCCGGTGGCGTCAACTGCAAATCTGATCAGGTTTCGGGATGGGCCACCAAGACCCGAGGGTATTATGTGGAGGATTCATGTGGCGGGTGAGCCCATGCTACCTAAGAATTTGCGGAGGCTCGCTAGTTCGGAACTGCAGAGTGTGCATGACGGTGTGCTGACGATAGAGAGACGCCTTCCGGTGGAGAAAGATCCCTCGCACCCGGTATTCGTGGTTAAGGTGCCACCAGGCTTGGGCTTCGTCGACAACTCCCCTATGAATCTGTTCTTCCTGCGGTTTTACGACATCTTCAATATGTTCCACCTATACCCGCTGCACTATACCATGGTTCGCCTGTTTTCTCTTAGCCTGGCCATGCAGATCATTAGAGAGAACACACCGGGCATCGCTATAGTGGACCCCTACTACATGCGTGACGGCTTCTTGGGTTCCCCCGCTGAATGATGTATCGTGGCCTCGTACCTAAAAAGAATCTTCGTGGCGAACAAGACAAAGGAATACATTCTCGTGCCTTACTTTCCCGAGTAAGTCGTTATTCACTCGCCACCGTTGATTGGCTTTATTAGATTATTATCATTCTTTTCCAACACATTCCATTTGAATTTTTTGCGCAGAGATGAACGCTGCACGCTCATCTCCTTATAGCCGAAGCATTCGCACGCCACGTATTTCGACTCGGGGAGTCTAGAAAAGAAGAAAAACTATGACAAGATCAAGGAAGTTCTGGATGATGCTCTCACTGGCTATGCCTCGATGGAAGGCACCACCTTCGTGCGTACGAAGGTCAAGTTCGGCAGGCACGTCTTCAACCACGTAATGGAGTTCCCCTGCGTGAAGCAGCCGGGAAGCAGTAAGAAGGAAGCCTACTACGCACTCCATCACATGAGGGCGTTCCTACTATACCAGCAGAATTCTACGCTGCCAGATCATCTCAAACAGTGGGCCGAAGCCAAGGCTAAGATCACTAGTTCAGATATTAGACAAGAGATGTATCGCATCTAGCTACAGTTTGGGGCAATCATCTTTCGTGATGTCATGACTTCGGGGGGGGGGGGGATCTTCTACGGAGGAAATATCCCGAATAACCGTGACATAGAAGATCGCCTAGAGATGCAGGGTGACTATAGGAAGTTCATGACGAGACAGGGCGTCCTCCCGTTCCCTAAGACGAGCTAGAAGGCTTGATGTTGGCCTAGTTGTAGTTCCAAACTATAGATGACCTTTGTGTGTGTGGACAAGTGTACATACTACTACTTATCTTATTAGGTTTATGAATCATCACTTACTTCTTTTGCTTATTATTATTATATATCAATCTGTTATCGCCATATTTTGGCCAAAGGAGGAGTTGGGCCGTGATCAAGATGGGCTTGGAAGATTTGTATATTCAACGTGTTGTTGGATCGGCCTAGTGCGTGGATTTGGGCTAAATTGCCCGTGTATCTTGTATCATAGTAGGTTTCGTTTCAGTTTAGGTAAAGATAGAATTGTAGAGTTATTCCAAAAGTAGAGAGTCTCCGGACTATAAATATGTACCTAAGGTTATCGAAAAAAGGAGGACAATCACGTTCACAACAAACACAATCTCGGCGCATCGCCACCCCTTGTTTCTAGCGTTTTTCTCGGGTAAGTGCCATGCTGCCTAGATCGCATCTTGCGATCTAGGCAGTATCTACTTATGCGTTATCTGGTGTTACTCGTACTGAAGCCTTGTTGATGGCGAGTAACACTATTATCACAGATTTGTTTGGGTTAGCATCAGTACTTTTCGTTATGATTATTTAGTTATGCTACCTCTAGCTATCTCGCCGCCGTTGCACCTTTTCCCGGGTGTAAGGGTGGCATCTTGCTTGATCTTTATTTAAGTCGATTCGATCTGTTATAGTTGTGCCTTGTTCTCCAAGGTTTAGTTTGATATCCACATGATCAGGCCTTGCAAACGGGTTGAACGATCCAGTAGTATGTAAGATATGGTTTATCAATCCAAGAGGGGGTGTTCCGGGAATTGACGTTACGTTGGTTTTTTGGCCTTCTCTAAGATTAGTTTTCTATTATCTTTTGTATCTACCAGGCTCAATTACGTGTAGGATGTTCCAGTCATGTGGTGGAAACATTAAACTATCGTAGATCGATTTAACTTGTATTGATGAAGCAAAACCCCATGTTATGATCTAATGCAGAACCATGGGTTAATCGGCTCTAGGAGCCGATTCACAGGGAAACCTGGGAGCCGGTCACGGCTCGAATTTTACGTATACTTGTTTGCCATGCAGGAAACCAATTGAAGCAATCCTTCACCTTCCTGACCAGGTATAGGTCAGGTGGCACGCCCTCGAACCAAGCCAGGGCGCGTGCCGGAGCTTTGCGGGCCGTTGACCGAGGGACCAGGGCCCACCAGCAGTCCTGGGAGCCTCCCGGCTCTCCTGTGTTGCCCGTCGTTGCTCGCCGGTGGGTTTTGGTAGGCAACACATTCTGGCACGCCCGGTGGGACATTCAACAACGTCTACGTCCACATCCGACGCTGCGATGGAGAACAGACCAGTCACGTACGACGAGCTGCCTGAGGAGCACAAGGCGAAGTATGATGACGTAAAAGCTCTCTTCGAAGCCGATCTCATCGGCTCTTTTGAGAGGACCCGTAAACATGGCATCAGATGGAAAGGGTTCTCACCTGAAGGTGCTCTTGACGAGGTGGATCTCTCTGTTCCTTCAGAAGAGCGCACCAGAGCTCTGCGACAGGAAGTCAACTACATGGTCGCTCATTCTCTTCACCGCCATTCGGAGAGCTTGGTAAACGCTTTCGAGCGGATCGCAGTTCGCGTAGTTCAGGAGATCATGAAACATCAGTATTCTCCGACGGGGCCCACTCTGGGGACTCACCAGGGAGAAAGACCGCTCCAGACCAGGCCACAGCTGCCCTTCACACTGGCAGCTCCAGAACCGCCAGGAGCAGCGGTTTATGTCGTCTACAAGGCAGGAGGCGACCCAGGCGATTGCCAATTCCTGTCTGAGCCACCTAAGGAAATCCCACACGGATATATATGCACCTACGTACCAGACTCCAACAGCTTGACGCGCACAAACCAAATTGCAACAGCAGGGATTGCTGGGGTAGGGGCTTCAGGAGCAAGTGTTCCCGGAGCAGGAACCTCTGGGATGGACGCCGATAAACAGGCGTGGCTAGCCAAGTATGCCACCGGAACAAGTCATGAGAATCTAGCCCCTGCAGCTCAAACAGTGGAGCAAATCGGTACCATCCTGAGGGACCAGTTCGGCTTCGTGCCGAAGAGAAGGACAATCGGCTATTCAAAGCCGTAACCCAACGAGTTTGATCTGATTCCGCTGCCACCCAAGTATCGACTCCCTGAGTTCTCAAGGTTCAGCGGATCAGAAGGGTCAAGCTCGATCGAGCACGTAAGCCGATACCTGGCACAGCTAGGCATGATTTCGGCATCGGATCAGATGCGCGTAAGATTTTTTGCGCAATCTCTGACAGGACCAGCCTTTGGGTGGTACACCTCGTTGCCACCCGATTCAATTCATACCTGGAAGCAACTGGAAGAGCAGTTCCACATCCAGTACCATTCAGAGGCTACTGAGGCTGGCATTGCAGACCTGGCGCAGGTACGGCAGAAGCGGGGAGAAACTGTAGCCGAATACATCCAGCGCTTCAGGACAGTCAAGAACCGATGTTACTCAGCTCGTTTAACTGAGAAGGAAGCGGTCGAGCTGGCAGTGTTGGGTCTCTTGGCACCCATCAAGGATCTGGCTTTCCAAGTGGAGTACAACTCATTGGCGCACATGGCCCAGAAACTAACGATGTATGAGCAGCGCCACCCTGAGTTGTACCAAGACAAATTCAAACGTCCAATAGGCCTGGTCGACGCGGAAGAAGATGATCATACACAAGACCAGGAAGTGGCCGTGGCTGAATGGGCTCGGGGGGCAGATCCCGTATCCTGCAAATGGGTGAAACAGCAAGGGCCTGCAAAAGGGTTCGACTTTGATGTGAGCAAAGCTGAGCAAATATTCGATCTACTGCTGAAAGAAAAGCAGCTGAAGTTACCCGAAGGCCACAAAATCCCTACGGTGCAAGAAATGAACGGAAGGCCATACTGCAAGTGGCATCACTCGTTCACCCACACCACCAATGACTGCAAGGAGCTACGCCGCCAGATCCAAGTGGCGATAGAGCAGGGCCGTCTCATCCTGGGGCAATTCGCCATGAAAGTAGACACCAACCCATTCCCCGGCGTCAACATGGTAGAACACAGCCACTCCACGAGGCGCCAGTTGGATTTCTCGTTCGATGTCAACGTGGCAGGACCAGGGTACCACCATGGCATGTACAGGGAGGAAGGCGGCCGCTCTCACGTCAGAGTAAGGGAGGAGGCTGGTCCACGCGACCGGCCCAGCTACGACAACAGGCGGTACTTAACTGAGGAACAAGTGAAAAGTGTGCGATATCAGAAGCCACATTCCACGCATCTCCTTAACAAGTATGAGCGTCAGTATGACCAACGCCGCCGGCGCGACAGAAACGACGAAGGATATGAGCACCTCGCTAGGGGACCGTCAAAAGAAAAAGAAGGCGCAGACAAGCATTGGGATTGTCCGTTCTTCAAGTGTTGCTGGGACGCGGGAATGAGCCGATTGCCTACGATCGATAACTGCCCGGAATGCGGACAGCAGAAGGAGGACACGGAGCCGGTGTCAGTGTTTAAGCGCCTAGGGCCTCTCCCACCTCAGAGCCGACGCAGGGAGTCGTCTCGACCACAAGGTCTCAAGGAGCCAATGGATGACAAAGAGAAAGACAGGTATCACCGTCCAAGGTGGTGTCCCGACGGACTCAGGCACACCCAAAAGCGTAGAGTGCAGCGGCTGCGTAACTTGGAGGAAGCCGAAGCGCAGTATCTCCACGCTCTAAAGAAAGCACGGCCCGATCTGGCCGTTAAGATTAGGCAGACCTTGGAAACGGAAGATCACCCGAAAAGGAAAGAGTGGCGCCCCAAACCGGTAAAAGCCGATGCAAAGACATCGGCGGGCACAAACATGCTACTCGTGTCACCCCGGGGGGCAACATTTTCCTTCTCTATCAGGTTATCAGCCCCTCGCACCAACAACGTCGCTGAGTATGAGGCGATACGCAAGGGAATGGAGTTGCTCATTGAAGCTGGAGCGGAAGCAGTGGAAATTTTTGGAGACTCCAAGCTGGTGATTTCTCAACTCACGGAGGAATACAAGTGTGAGAGCGAGTCGCTCTTCCCATTATGGATGCAATGCCGTGAGCTGATGGCACAGTTCCGATACATAAACTTCACCTGGATCCCACGATCGCAGAATACCGAGGCCAATGATCTTGCACAAATGGCTTCAGGCTACAAGGACGTGGCAGAGGGAGCCGATGTGCAGGTGCAATTCCTGGACGCAGACGACTGGAGAGCCGATATCTTCAATTACTTGAAGGATTCGGCTCGGGGGGCACCTAAACGGATAAGATACAAGGCCATGAAGTATGTGCTCATTGGGGACGACATGTTTTACAGGACCCTTGAGGGGTTATTGCTCAAATGTCTGGGGACAGCCGAGGCTAATCGGCTCCTACATGAGGTACACGAAGGCGCCTGTGGAACTCACCAATCGGCTCATAAGATGAAGTGGTTGATCAGGCGATCAGGGTTTTATTGGCCTACCATGCTCGAGGACTGTTTTAAGTACTACAAAGGGTGTCAAGCATGTCAGAGGTTTGGAAAAATCCAGATGGTACCCGCGTCAGCAATGAACCCCATCATCAAGCCTTGGCCATTCCGAGGTTGGGGCATGGATATGATCGGCAAGATCAATCCTGCGTCAAGCAAAGGCCACATGTGGATTTTGGCCATCACGGACTATTTCACCAAGTGGGTGGAAGCCGTCCCCATGAAGTCAGTAAGTTCAAAGGACGTCGTCGATTTTGTGAAAGAACACGTCATTCATAGGTTCGGGATTCCCCAGACTATCACGACCGATGGAGGTTCGGTCTTCACTTCTCATGAGTTCAGAGAGTTCTGCGAGGACACAGGGATCAAGCTGATGCGATCATCTCCGTATTATGCCCAAGCAAACGGGCAAGCTGAAGCGTCCAACCAGAGCCTTATCAAGCTGATCAAGAGGAAAATCGATGAGCACCCTAAGCGTTGGCACGAGGTTTTGTCAGAAGCTTTATGGGCTTACCGCATGTCATGTCATGGAGCGATAAAAACCTCGCCGTACCATCTAGTCTATGGACAAGAAGCCGTATTGCCTTGGGAAATTACGGCTGGATCGAGACGTGTCACTTTTCAGAACGATCTAACGACTGAAGAATATGCAGCTTTGATGAGTGACAGTGTGGAAGATGTGACTGAGCTTAGGCTGTGGTCGCTGGAGAAAATCAAAGAAAACAAGGCCAAAGTAGCCCGTGCATACAACAAGAAGGTGAGACCTAAGGAGTTCCATGTTGGCGATCTGGTATGGGAAGCGGTGCTGCCACTAGGGACTAAGGATCCAGCATATGGTAAATGGTCTCCAAATTGGCACGGGCCATACAGGGTAGATCAAGTTTTAAGAGGGAACGCGTACATGCTGGAGGAGCTGGATGGCGTGAAATTCCTAGTGGCTGTCAACGGTCAACATCTCAAGAAATATTTCCCAAGCGTGTGGGATGATGGACAGTAAAACATGGGGGCCGATACATGAAATCGTCCAGGTAAAAAGCACGTGAGATGTTGGACAGTAAAAGGTGGTGGCCGATACCGAAAATCGGCCGAATAAAAGCAAAAATATATAGCCGATGCACGGTCATCGACTTTAGAGGTACAAAACCGTTACAAACAGATACCAGTTTACATAAACGAGCTACTGAAGAAATGCCTCGAAGGCTTGGAGGGCGTCAGCACGGACACAGTCCACCTCGGCGATCTCGGCTTCGTCATCTTCATCTTTGCCCGTCACTAACTGCTTGTTCAGGACGCGTATTTCTGCCAGATCGGTCTTCAGTTCGGCTTTGAGGCTCTCTGCTTCATCTTGGGAGCGGGCGATGGAGGCTTCCTTGTCACGAATGAGTTGTTTTGTCACTCGGACCTTTTCTTCAAGATCTTCCAGCTCCTTTTTCAAAGATGCGAGCTCGGTGGTACTGACAGAAGTGTCAGTTTTGGCATCAAGGGACGCCTTTTTCTCATTGAGCTGCCGACATCTGTCGGCAATATTCTCCTTCAGCGGGAGTTGGGCACGGCGCAGGTTGATCCTTTCACGAGCCAGCTTCACCCTTGACCCGAAGAAGGACAAAGTTACGACGGGCCAAAGCTTCACCTGCAGTGCTACTGGGAGTTGGTCCTTGATTTCAGCAAGAACGCCCTTCACCTCTTCAGAACCCTCGATCAGCTCCTCGATCGGGGAAGACAGTAAGGCTCTAAGTCGTTGGAATTGAGGTAGAACAGCCTTGGCGCGTGGTTTATCGGTGGCGATGGAGGGAGTTGGATCGATGGAGTCAGGATCAAAGGTCAGCAAGTCTGAAATGTCACAACCCTGGCAGCCCGAAAAGACGTCAGTGTGCGTCCAACAAGGAAGAATAAGGCCGACAGAAGTTAACATACCTCTCCTACGATCGAGGGGATGGCAGACGACGAGGCGATCGGATTGTGTGTGGGCGCTGGAGGCGTTGCCAAGGTGGTAGCCGTTTCGTCTGCATTTTCGGGGATTGCCAGGTCTGGTTTGGCTAAAGGCGTCGGCGCGGCCCCTACCTTCCCACTAGAAGCCTCAGTTGTCTGCATGAAAGGGGATTAACCGATGTAAATGATAAGGAATCGGCAGATAAAAGGGAGTAAGGGGCAAGAGCATAAAGGATGATGATTTTTCGGAACCTCTTGGCTCGATGAAGAAGCTTGTGGTCCTTTACGAGCTCTCTTGGGACCCACAGCTGGCCCGGCCTCGACTGGTGCTCGGGGGGCAGCAGGTTCAGGAACCGACCTTTTTCTGGAAGCCGATGGTGGTACATCTGGCTGGCTCGGAGTGATGGTCCTCTCAGAATCCGTTGGGCTCGATTCTCCCTCGATGGGTTTTGTGTCCTCGTGGGATGTTTCTTCGACGGAAGCCTGCAAGATAAGGAAGGCTGTTAGACACGAGCACGTCTGCAAGAATGAAAGAATGAGAAGAATTGACCAAGACATGGGTCAGCCTACATGCGAGCTTTCTGGAGAAGGGCTCCGGTGCCTCAAGGTTTTCCTGGCAGCTACATTCCTCGTCATCGTTCTTGTCTTAGTTGGGACTCGAGGGGCAGCTGATGTTGAAGTTCCTTGCTTCTTAGAAGCCGATTGAGGTGTTATTGGCTGTTTCTGCATTATGACCTTTTTCAAAGGCGGCGAGTTTTTGCAGAAAAGAACCACGGGAGCTGGCGGAAAGAACTCAAAGGGAGAACCGTCACTATGTGTAGGTTCAGGGCCATCTTGTTGCTGCAAAGGGAGAAATAGAGTTAGTGGGAGAGTCATTTATGAGCTACATCGAAAAAATTTACAAGTAGTGGTACCTGTTCCACGGGGACGTCATAGTCAGCATCAAGTTGTTTCAACAGCGGTCCCAGGGCTTTCCTGAAAGCGTGGGTTTTCCACATCGTCCACCAGTCCTCGAAGCCGTCAGTTGATGAAGCGAAGGTGAGGTCATTTGGAATAGGGAGGGTCAGAGCATCAAAGAAGGAGTAACACCTCTGACTGGTGAGAGGATCAGGCAGGTCGGCTCTGCACTCCGTAAGATGATGGATAAAGAAGTGAGGAGCTACTTGTCCAAGGCCGAATTGGCGGGCCACTAAGACTGGCTGATAGAATTCGTACCCAGGTTTGATTATTCTGTTGGACGTACTCATGCCAACTGGAAGGAAACAGGGACGAATTACGGTGGAAAAGAGCTGCCGAGTGCTAGTGTCATCGGCAAAATTGTCCAGCCTGAAGGAGAGTGGATTTTCAAAGTGTTCCGATTCCTCCATATAAGGGAAGAAGGTAGGGTTGTCCAGGCCCTAGAAGAAAGTGCTGAACCACTTAGCTGCTTCCTTGGGGGATAATTTGCTGCCTGGCAGCCTATACAAAGCTTGGCCGTAACTAGTGCATCGGATCTGTCTCCCTTTGACGTCTGGGAAGGTGCAACTCGCCAAAAGAGGGAAGTTTGGGATGTGATTTTGGAAATATAGCTGAGCCCATAACTGAATGAACCACCAAGGTCCACCTGTTTTGACTGCTATGCCCGAAAACAGCTTGACAGACATCAATTGGAGGTATCGATAGACTTCTCCCAGAAACAGTTTGCCAAGGCCAAGTTGGGTACCTTTGGCCAGTTCGTGGGCTAAGGAAAGATAGTTTTTGGTTGGAGCAAGGGAAGGGCCACAGAATATGAAATGCTCCAGCCAGAAGTTGAGAAAGGCTGTATGTTCTTTCTTTGAAACAGGGCCCTTTGTTTTCATGTGGCGTTGGAGGTAGGCACCCCAGTTTGTGCAGTCTGTTTTAGAAGACAGCTTGAAAGGGACTTTGGTCAGTTTAAAGGCAGAGGGGCTGGGTGATGTAACATCCAGGCCAGTGATCATCACCACATCTAATAAAGTTGGTGACATAGGGCCATGACCGAACATAAAGCAGTTCAGAGCGTCAGACCAGAAGTAGCCGATGGTTTTCAGAAGGTTCTCGTGTTTTTCAAGGGGAGACAATGATAAGTGCAAGGCATCGGCTATCCCTGTAGTTTCCCATTGGGATTGGTAAGCTCTAGCTACCCTGGTAAACCAAGAGATCCAGTGTTCAGGGGGATTAGGCCAGGCTCGCAAGCAGTCGGCCCAAGAGTTCAGATCTAGATCTTGGCTTACGAAAGGGATTCTATTTGCTTCGCAAGAAATCAGGTGGGCAGGACTAGAATCTGTACGAGGGCCAAGACAAAGGGAATTTGGGAGAGAAGGATGTGGCAGCAGAATGTCTGAAACCTAGAAAGTTTAATGGTGGAATAAAGGCATTAATTCAGATGGTCACCATTAAATTCGAACATTGCGTTCAGACTGCGAAGAGTAGGCGTACCTTTAGACCGAAGACCTCTGGGTTGGTATTGGATGATTCCGCCATCAGATTGCCGGCGGAGATGGATCTATGCAAGTTGAGGGTTTGGGGTTCTTGTTGCTATGAGCTCGACCTGGTTGAGGGGCAGATTGAAGATCTAGGTCGCCCTTTTTGAAGAGAGTCGCAGGTTACCGTTTGAAACTAAGAAGTGGCCGTTTAGGTTTACCTAAGTATGCGACTGCGTTTGACCTTGTCAACGATTTTGGGAAAGCCGATGTGCATCGGTTCTTTGAGTTATAGCTTGGTTAACTGTGAGAACGTAACAAGGTGAAAGCCGATGCGTTGCTATCGGCTCCTGGAACATCGACTTATTGGTGTTATCGACAAAATTGGGACGGAGAGACAATCTGCGAGAAACGGATTTTTTCATTCATTCAAAAGCAGGTTGCTTACAAGCGACTGATGGATTACAAAAGGGAGCCTACTACTACTACGGCTACTACTCCTGGTTCCTAATCTAGGCCGAGGTCGTCGTCGCTGCCGTCGCCACCGTCTTGTTCGCTGTCTTCAGCGCTGCTGCCGGCGTCGTCTTCGCTGCTGCTGCTGAAGAAGCCAGCGGGGGCCTCCTCGTCCTCGTCGTCATCTTCTGTGTCTTCGTCTGGCCAGGCGCGGAAGCGCTTCGTAGGCGGGTACTCGTCGGAGGAGGTGTCCTCCTCCGATTCCTCCTCCTCGTCGGAGGACTCGACGCCGTCCCAAGACCAGGCGTCGTCGCTGCTCTTCGCCTCCAGTTCCCCATTGGCGAGGAACTGCAGGTCCTCCTCGCCGTCGGTCATGGACGCGTCGTCCTCCGACCAGACGGTGAAATCCCAGTCCCTTTCGTCCCACCATCGTGGGGCGAAGGTGCTGTACGCCGCCGTCGGCGGATGTTCTGGCGTCGGCTCTCGGTCGTTCGTCGAGTTGGAGGCTTGAGAAGACAGGCCAGAGGAAGCGGAGGAGGCCATGGCGGAAAAAGAGGGTTTTTTCGGCGGAGGAAGAGGGTTTCTGGCTACTGGAGGAAGATGGGGACTGCGAACTGCTCAGACAGATTTAAATAAGGGGAATATTGGAGAGACGGTTCAATGCCATAGCGGTTTCCCAGATTGCACTGCCAAAATCGTCAAATTATGCAGTGCGAAGGAGGCGAGAAGACAGGACATCATGATGAAGGGGTAGCGTGACGATTCTGTTCTGCCACGCATTCTGTCAACGCGCAACCCGATACAAAAAAAAAGGGGGGAGGCGAAGAAGAAAATAAAAGAAGATTGGTTTTGGAATTATTATTGTCAAAACCAGGGGGGCATGTGTTATCGCCATATTTTGGCCAAAGGAGGAGTTGGGCCGTGATCAAGATGGGCTTGGAAGATGTGTATATTCAACGTGTTGTTGGATCGGCCTAGTGCGTGGATTTGGGCTAAATTGCCCGTGTATCTTGTATCATAGTAGGTTTCGTTTCAGTTTAGGTAAAGATAGAATTGTAGAGTTATTCCAAAAGTAGAGAGTCTCCGGACTATAAATATGTACCTAAGGTTATCGAAAAAAGGAGGACAATCACGTTCACAACAAACACAATCTCGGCGCATCGCCACCCCTTGTTTCTAGGGTTTTTCTCGGGTAAGTGCCATGCTGCCTAGATCGCATCTTGCGATCTAGGCAGTATCTACTTATGCGTTATCTGGTGTTACTCGTACTGAAGCCTTGTTGATGGCGAGTAACACTATTATCACAGATTTGTTTGGGTTAGCATCAGTACTTTTCGTTATGATTATTTAGTTATGCTACCTCTAGCTATCTCGCCGCCGTTGCACCTTTTCCCGGGTGTAAGGGTGGCATCTTGCTTGATCTTTATTTAAGTCGATTCGATCTGTTATAGTTGTGCCTTGTTCTCCAAGGTTTAGTTTGATATCCACATGATCAGGCCTTGCAAACGGGTTGAACGATCCAGTAGTATGTAAGATATGGTTTATCAATCCAAGAGGGGGTGTTCCGGGAATTGACGTTACGTTGGTTTTTTGGCCTTCTCTAAGATTAGTTTTCTATTATCTTTTGTATCTACCAGGCTCAATTACGTGTAGGATGTTCCAGTCATGTGGTGGAAACATTAAACTATCGTAGATCGATTTAACTTGTATTGATGAAGCAAAACCCCATGTTATGATCTAATGCAGAACCATGGGTTAATCGGCTCTAGGAGCCGATTCACAGGGAAACCTGGGAGCCGGTCACGGCTCAAATTTTACGTATACTTGTTTGCCATGCAGGAAACCAATCGAAGCAATCCTTCACCTTCCTGACCAGGTATAGGTCAGGTGGCACGCCCTCGAACCAAGCCAGGGCGCGTGCCGGAGCTTTGCGGGCCGTTGACCGAGGGACCAGGGCCCACCAGCAGTCCTGGGAGCCTCCCGGCTCTCCTGTGTTGCCCGTCGTTGCTCGCCGGTGGGTTTTGGTAGGCAACACAATCAATGCTTGGTTTTTTTGCTTACTCTTTGGTCCTTTGCTCACTTTGGTCCTTCCTTTTCCTTACTTTATTAGTCTTTTTTCGAGAATGCCGATGATTGAAATGTCGTGGCACACTATATATGTGAATATGCTACGACGGGATTGTGAGCCTTGTGATATGCACAAGTCCAAGTCTTGTGCATCCTACTTGGCTCACGGTTCCGTTGTAGCATATTCCTGTGTCTAATGACCTATGTATATATATGAGTTATTTTTTTTAAGTTACTTTGGTCTTTTTCGAGAGTAATGCCGATGATTGAAATGTCGTGGCACACTATATATGTGAATGTGCTACGACGGGATAGTTAGCCTTGTGATATGCACAAGTCCAGGTGTTGTGCATCCTACTTGGCTAACTGTTCCGTCGTAGCATATTCATGTGTCCAACGACCTATGTATATATATATATATATATATATATATATATATATATATATGAGACATTCTTTTCGAGTTACTTTGGTCTTTTTCGAGAATAACGTCAATGATTGAAATATCGTGGCACACTATATATGTGAATGTGCTGTGATGGGATTGTAAGTCTTATGTTATGCATAAGTCCAGATGTTGTGCATCCTACTTGGCTTACAGTTCCATCATAGCATATTCCTGTGTCCAACGACCTAGCTAGTTATATATGAGGCATGCTTTTTGAGTTACTTTGGTCTTTTTCGAGTATGCCGATGATTGAAATATTGTGACACACTATCTATGTGAATATGCTGCGACGGGATTGTACACCTTGTGCTATGCATAAGTCCAGGTGTCGTGCATCCTACGTGGCGTACAGTTCCATCATAGCATATTCATGTGTCCAATAACCTAGTTATATATGAGGCATGATTTTTGAGTTACTTTGGTCTTTTTGAGTTGGGAGTACTTTCTATAAGTATATCTTCATATACGACTTTAATTATACATGTTTTTTCAATCACCGATTAATTATTATTGTCAACTTGTAGATGACGTGGTACGTCGTGTACAATGGACGGGTTTCCGGAGTCTACGATGATTGGAAAGACTGTCGAAGACAGGTGCACCGTTTTAGCGGCAATAGCTACAAAGGGTACAACACTATGGCGGAGGCGGAAGCTAGATACACGAGCTATCTAGCGGGAGTTAGGACGAGAAACCAGATGAAGACCTACACCTTCGTCGCGGTGATGCTTATCGTCTTTGGTTGTTTATCCCGCGTTTGTGTCTAGCTAGTTTAGATGTCTAGGCGAGCTTCCGAGCTCTAACTTGTTCGAGACACATGTATTCGCATGTCACCAACTACTTTGTAACTTGATCGAAACAATATAACTTATACTCTGTATTCATGTATGAGACTTATCTATATATATTTGTTTCAATCTTGTTTTGCAAATTATGTGTATTTATATATATAATTGCATATCTTGTATCTTTGTGTGTATATCTGCCTGTAATATTGTATATAATCTGTATTGTATATCATCTAGTTCTGAAATTAAAAAAACAAAAAAAACGTCCGTGGCGCACATGACATAGCTTTTGTGGCGCACTACAGCTAAAGCGCACCTGTGCAGCTTAGTGGCGCATGACAATATGCGCAACAGAAGATCCTACGCGTAGCACACCTGCCCTCCTAGCCGTGGCGCACTAGCAGGTGCGCTACGCCTATCTTGACACAACCGTGATGCACCAGGCAATATGCCACGGCTAGGAGATAGCCGCAGTGCGAGGCTAGTGGCGCACTGCTAGTGCGCCACGGATGGCCTTTTCATATGCGCCACAAACAAGTGTTTTCCTAATAGTGATATAGCCATATGCGCCACAGAATTCCTATGGGCCCCATGTGGGCCTGACCCAGCACATGAGCAAGCCAGAATTCTGTGACGTATATGGCTATATGCGCCACAGAATGTCAAAATTCTGTGACGCATATCATTCTGTGGAGCATTTGCCGTATGCGTCGAAACAGATCTAAAAAAAGACATCCCCTTCTACCTACCATCACTAAGAAATGAGACAATAGCCAAAATACCACTACTCAAAACCGAGAGTTCCAAAATACCACTAGTAAAGACCGAGTAGCCAAAATACCACTCAACTATGAATTCTCATGCCAGAATACCACTAGTTCCTAACTGAGACTAACGGTGTTAAATAAAGACCTACATGCCCTTGGTGACAGTTCCTCTTCCCCAATGTCGTCTAAGATTCGTTCGAGGCTGAGCGGCGCGAACAGTAGCAAGGTCGTCGTCGATGGAGCCGGGCTTACATCAGTTGCTGCCTCGCCGCCTGGTCTACGTGCAAGCGTCTGCCTGCCTCCGTGTGACCAACACACAGTTGATGCATTCGTGTGTTTGTCTCTGTGCTACTAAAAAACAACGGAGCAACCACGGAATACCCGACGGCACGACGATGCAACTCGCCTGACGGTGTACACAGCGGCCAAGGTGTTGTCTTCCTGTAGCTGTAGGGGTTCGTAGCATGGAAAACAAAAATTTTCTACCGCATACAAACAAACAAGCCAAGATCTATCTACTAGATTGTAGCAACGAGTCGATGGAATAACTTACCCTCGAAGATTCCAAAGTGTTTAACGAGAGCAGATTCTCGTGGGTGATGTAGTCGTACTCTTTCCGATCTCAAGATCGCGTAGACGATCCTTCCGGCGCCGCGTTCCAGCAGCGCCCCCGTAGTCGGTCACACGTTCGGTACTCGACGAAGACCTTCCTCTCCCTTGTTCCAGCAGGCAGCGGAGGTTGTAGCACTCTCCTCGCGATTCCGGCAGCACAACGGCGTGGTACCGGAGGTAGAGGGGAAATCCCGCAGGGCTTCGCCTTAAGCCGGTGCGAGTATGGTGGAGCTTATGAGAGAGGCTATTAGTGGTCTAGTAATTAGACACACCAATTAGAGGGCTCTAAACCAATTAGAAGGCTCTAAACCAAAATAGCTCTAAACCGGGGTTTAGATCTAGGGTTTAGTTTAGAGGGTAGGAACTAGTAGTGTCTAGAGAGGGGAGCCCTGCCCCTCCCTTTATAGGTGGGAGGGCCGGCGGCCAAGGGGAGGAGTTCCTCCCCAACTCGGCCTTGGGAGGTGCGCCGGCCAAGGGGAGGAACCCTCCTCCAACTCGGCCTCCACCTCTCCTCCTCTTTCTCCACTTTCCGAAACTGGCAGTTTGACCGAAAACTGGCAGTTTGACTTTTCCAATTTAGGATTTGAATTAACCCTTTATTTCGGACAGCGAGAACACTTAGTACATGATGCAATCATTCCAACATGCAATGACACATTCATGTACCCCTTCCCCCCCGGAGTGCCGGACATTCCGGGACCTTCTAGAATGTTCCCGATGAAAACACCGGAACCATTCCCCAACTCCGAAACGGGACTTTCCTTATATGAATCTTATTCTCCGGACCATTCCGGATCACCTCGTGATATCCCGGATCCCATCCGAGACTCCGAACAACATTCGGTCTATTTCTCATAATACCATAACTACTCAAACAACGTCGAATCCTTAAGTGTGTCTCCCTACGGTTCGTGAATTATGCAGACATGATCGAGACACTTCTCCGAACAATAACCAATAGAGGAATCTGGAAATTCATATGGCTCCCACATATTTCTACGATTACTTTGCGATCGAATGAACCACTTACATACGGTACCAATTTCCCTTTGTCTCACGATATGTTACTTATCCGAGGTTATGATCGTCGGTATCTCTGCATACCTAGTTCATCCTCGTTACTGATAAGTACTCTTTTCTCGTTCCCGTGATATGTGATCCCTTGTGACCAAGTCACATGCTTGCAAGCTAATTGGATGACATTTCACCGAGAGGGCCCAGAGAATATCTATCCGTCATGTGGATGGACAAATCCCACTCTTGATCCATGTGTCTCAACCAATACCTTCCGAACACTCAATGCCACCTTTATAGCCACCCTGTTACGGTGTGGTGTTTGATGATATCAAAGCATCCATCTGGTAAAGGTGATATGCATGATCTCATGGTCGAAGGAATTAGATAACTATGTATCAGAAAGCATATAGCAATTGAACTATTGAAATGACTTGATCTTTATGCTACGCTTATCTATAGGAGTATGTCCACCATATCATTCTCCTAACGATATGATCTTGTTGTTAATAACATCTCAATGTTCATGATAGGGAAACCACAATCATCTATTAACCAACAAGCTAGTATTATATATAGAGGCTTTACTAGGGACTTCAAATTAAGTTTACAATTCACACAAGTATTAATGTTTCCTTGTTAATACTATTATAGCATGAATATAAACATTCATCATAAACACAAAGATATAATAATAACTATATTTATTATTGCCTCTAGGGCATATCTCCAACAGTCTCCCACTTGCACTAGAGTCATCTAATCTAGATTACATGGTAATATACCGAACACCCATGGCAGTTTGGTGTTGGTCATGTTTTGCCCTCGGGAGAGGTTTAGTCAACGGATCCGCCACATTCAGATCTGTGTGTACTTTGCAAATCTTTATATCCCCATCCTGGATATGTTCTCGAATAGCATGAAAACGTAGCTTGATGTGCTTCAGCTTCTTGTGTGACCTTGGTTCTTGCGCATTGGCTATGGCGCCCATGTTATCACAGTAGATAGACATTGGGTCCAGCGCACTTGGAACCACACCCAGCTCTGTAATGAACTCTTTCATCCATATCGCTTCTTGTGAAGCCTCCGAAGCAGCCATGTATTCCGATTCAGTTGAAGATCTCGCCACAACGCTTTGCTTTGCACTCCTCCAGCTAACTGCTGCACCATTCAAAATAAATACGTATCCAGATTGTGATTTAGAATCATCTGGATCGGTGTTCCAACTAGCATCGGTGTAACCATTAACAACGAGCTGTTCATCACCTCCATAAGAAAGAACCATATCCTTAGTTCTTCTCAAGTACTTAAGGATGTTTTTGACCGCTGTCCAATGATCCACTCCTGGGTCACTTTGATATCTGCTAGTTAGACTAACAGCATATGCAATGTCGGGTCTAGTACATAGCATGGCATACATTAGAGATCCTATGGCTGAGGCATAGGGAGTCTTACTCATCCTTTCTCTATCTTCTGCCGATGTCGGACTTTGAGTTTTACTCAAGGTCGTATTGGGCAACATGGGCAAGAACCCTTTCTTGCTATCTTCCATTCCAAACCTCTTTAGAACTTTGTCCAAATATGTACTTTGTGACAATGATATTTGGCGTTTCGATCTATCTCTATAAATCTTTATGCCTAATATGTAAGCTGCTTCGCCAAGATCCTTCATTGAAAAACTATTATTCAAATATTCCTTGACACTATTAAGAAGGTCTACATCATTCCCAATCAACAATATGTCATCCACATACAGTATTAAGAATGCTACAGAGCTCCCACTCACTTTCTTGTAAATACAAGCTTCTCCATAAGTTTGTATAAAACCAAAACTTTTGATTACCTTATCAAAACGTTGATTCCAACTTCGGGATGCTTGCTTCAATCCATAGATGGACCGTTGAAGCTTGCATACCTTGTTAGCATCTTTAGGATCGACAAAACCTTTGGGTTGCATCATATACAACTCTTCATCAATGTCTCCATTGAGGAATGCTGTTTTGACATCCATCTGCCATATCTCATAATCATAATATGCAGCGATTGCTAACATAATCCTCACAGACTTTAGCTTCGCTACTGGTGAGAAAGTCTCATCGTAGTCAACTCCTTGAATTTGTCGAAACCCTTTTGCGACAAGTCGAGCTTTATAGACAGTAATATTACCATCAGCATCTGTTTTCTTCTTGAAAATCCATTTGTTCTCGACAGCCTTACGGCCATCCGGTAAGTCCACCAAAGTCCATACTTGGTTTTCGTACATGGATCCAATCTCGGATTTCATGGCTTCTTGCCATTTATTGGAATCTGGGCTCATCATCGCTTCCTCATATGTCTCGGGGTCATCGGTGTTGTCCACCACCATGACATTCATAACGGAATCATACCAATCTGGAGTGGTACGAGTTCTCGTTGACCTCCGAGGCTCTGTAGCAACTTCAACCGAAGTTTCATGATCATCATCATTAGCTTCCCCTCTTATTGGTGCAGGCACCACAGGAACTTCTTCCGGTGCTGCGCTACTCGCAATTTCGAGAGAAGGTTCGACAACCTCGTCGAGTTCTACTTTCCTTCCACTCACTTCTTTCGAGAGAAATTCCTTCTCTAGAAAGGATCCATTCTTAGCAACGAAGATTTTGCCTTCGGATCTATGATAGAAGGTATACCCAATAGTTTCCTTTGGGTATCCTATGAAGACGCATTTTTCCGCTTTGGGTTCAAGCTTGTCCGGCTGTAACTTCTTTACATAGGCTTCGCATCCCCAAACTTTAAGGAACGACAATTTAGGTTTCTTCCCAAACCATAATTCATACGGTGTCGTTTCAACGGATTTAGACGGTGCCCTATTTAAAGTGAATGCGGCTGTTTCTAATGCATAACCCCAAAATGATAGCGGTAAATCTGTAAGTGACATCATAGAACGAACCATATCTAAGAGAGTTCGATTACGACGTTCAGACACACCATTACGCTGTGGTGTTCCCGGCGGTGTCAACTGCGAAAGTATTCCACATTTCTTCAAATGCTCACCAAACTCGTAACTTAGATATTCACCTCCACGATCAGAACGTAGAAATTTAATCTTCTTGTTACGTTGATTCTCTACCTCACTTTGAAACTCCTTAAACTTCTCGAAAGTTTCGGACTTATGTTTCATGAAATAGATATACCCATATCTACTCAAGTCATCCGTGAAGGTAAGAACATAACGATAACCACCGCGCGATGCTACACTCATTGGACCACACACATCGGTATGTATGATTTCCAATAAGTCTGTAGCTCGCTCCATCATACCAGAAAATGGAGTCTTAGTCATTTTACCCATCAGACATGCTTCGCATCTTTCAAGTGATTCAAAATCAAGTGATTCAAGAAGCCCATCGGAATGGAGTTTCTTCATACGCTTCACTCCAATGTGACCAAGACGACAGTGCCACATATAGGTCAAGTTATCGCTTGATTTCAAACGTTTAGCTTCAATGTTATTAATATGTGTATTTCCACTATCGAGATTCAATATGAATAGACCATCTATCAAAGGTGCATGTGCATAAAACATATTACTCATATAAATCGAACAACCATTATTCTCGGATTTAAACAAGTAACCGTCTCGCAATAAACAAGATCCCGATATAATGTTCATGCTTAACGCAGGCACCAAATAACAATTATTTAAGTATAAAACTAATCCCGATGGTAGATGAAGAGGTAGCGTGCCGACCGCGATCACATCAACCTTTGATCCGTTTCCCACGCGCATCGTCACCTCGTTCTTCGCTAGCTTTCGTTTATTCTGCAGCTCCTGTTTTGAGTTACAAATATGAGCAACCGAACCAGTATCAAATACCCAGGCACTACTACGAATACTAGTGAAATACACATCAATAACATGTATATCAGATATACCTTTCTTCTTGATGTTGCCGTTCTTCAAATCCGCCAAGTACTTTGGGCAATTCCGCTTCCAGTGACCTTCTCCCTTGCAGTAAAAGCACTCAGTATCAGGCTTGGGTCCAGCCTTGGTCCTCTTCGTCGGCATGGTAGCTTTCTTACCACCCTTCTTGAAGTGTCCCTTCTGCTTAGACTTGCCTTTCTTGAATTTGGTGGTCTTATTGACCATCAACACTTGGTGCTCTTTCTTGATCTCCACTTCTGCAGATTTTAACATAGCAAATAGTTCTGGCAACTCTTTGTTCATGTTCTGCATGTTGTAGTTCATCACAAAGTTCTTGTAACTTGGTGGTAGTGATTGGAGGATGCGGTAAACTCCCAAAGTATTAGGAATCACTATACCCAAGCTTTGAAGTTTGTTTGCGTGCCCAGACATTTTAAGCACATGCTCACTGACGGAGCTACCCTCTTCCATCTTGCAGTTAAAGAACTTTTCAGAAGCTTCATAACTTTCAATTGCCGCATGAGTCTCAAAAATTAATTTGAGATCCTCGACAATATCATATGGGTCTGACTCTTCAAACCTTTTCTGAAGCTCCGATTCTAAACCATACAAGATAGCACACTGAACTATGGAGTACTGATTCTTCCGAGCGAGGTAAACATTCTTTACTTCATCGGTAGCATCAGCTGTAGGTGGGTCACCTAGCGGTGCATCCAGCACATAGGTCAAATTACCAGCTGTGAGGACAATCCTCAAATTGCGGAACCAATCCGCGAAGTTACTTCCATTGTTTTTCAACTTTTCTTTCTCTAGGAACGCATTAAAATTGATGGTAGGGGCTGCCATTGATCTACAACATATTTGCAATAGTATAGACTAAGTTTATGACAAATTGAGTTCAAATTAATTAATGAAATTAAACTAGGTGAACTCCCACTCAAAACAACATCCCTCACATTGTTTTAGTGATCACACGAACCAAATCCACTACATCAACACCGATCATCACGAGAGTTGATATAGTTTTCAATGGCGAACAATCGACATGTTCATCATATCTACTATATGATTCATGCTTTACCTTTCGGCGATCCGTGTTCCTGAGGCCATGTCTGTACATGCTAGGCTCGTCAAGATCAAACCTTAGCTACCGCATAAGCAAATCTGGCTTGCTTACGTTGTATTCACCCGTGGAATCAAAGACACCCGATCATCACGTGGTGCTTCGAAGCAACAAGCTTTAGCAACGGTGCTAACTAAGGGCGAACACTTTAGACTTGAAATTTATGTGCATGAGGGATCATCTTATAATGCTACCGTCGTCTACTAAGCAATACAAGATGCATAAAGGATTAACATCACATGCAATTCATAATATGTGATATGATATGGCCTTTCTTCTTTGTGCTTCCGATCTCCATCTTCAAGTACGAACATGATCTCCATCATCACCGGCATAGCATCAAGGTCAATGACGCTTCTTCATGGTTGTCGTCCACCAGCTTCAACTATTACAACTATTTTGAATAGACACGCAGGTCTTAACAGAATTTAAAGACAACCATATGGCTCCTGCCGGTTGCCAACTTACAATAAGGAACATTGCATACATCAAATATAATCACAATCATGGCCATATCACATCACTGCACACCCCTGCAAAAACAAAGTTAGACGCTTCTACTTTCTTTGCATATTTTACGTGGTTTGGGGCTTTCCATAAGTGTCGTTCTAACCTACGAACAAGAACCACAACATTGATACTAGCATTGTTGATTACCCGTTGTAAATTGGATCTTTACTATGCTAGGAGAAACAGGCACCCGCAAAGCCACTTATGCAATACAAGTTGCATGTCAAGCGTGGAGCAAGTCTCATGAACGATGTCATGTAAGGTTAGCCCGGGCCGCTTCATCCCAACATACCGCAAGATGCAAAGTACACAAAAAGCAATCTACAATAAAAGCATCAACGCCCACAATGACCATTGTGTTCTACTCGTGCAACAGATCTACATATAGACACGGCTCTGATACCACTGTAGGGGTTCGTAGCATGGAAAACAAAAATTTTCTACCGCATACAAACAAACAAGCCAAGATCTATCTACTAGATTGTAGCAACGAGTCGATGGAATAACTTACCCTCGAAGATTCCAAAGTGTTTAACGAGAGCAGATTCTCGTGGGTGATGTAGTCGTACTCTTTCCGATCTCAAGATCGCGTAGACGATCCTTCCGGCGCCGCGTTCCAGCAGCGCCCCCGTAGTCGGTCACACGTTCGGTACTCGACGAAGACCTTCCTCTCCCTTGTTCCAGCAGGCAGCGGAGGTTGTAGCACTCTCCTCGCGATTCCGGCAGCACAACGGCGTGGTACCGGAGGTAGAGGGGAAATCCCGCAGGGCTTCGCCTTAAGCCGGTGCGAGTATGGTGGAGCTTATGAGAGAGGCTATTAGTGGTCTAGTAATTAGACACACCAATTAGAGGGCTCTAAACCAATTAGAAGGCTCTAAACCAAAATAGCTCTAAACCGGGGTTTAGATCTAGGGTTTAGTTTAGAGGGTAGGAACTAGTAGTGTCTAGAGAGGGGAGCCCTGCCCCTCCCTTTATAGGTGGGAGGGCCGGCGGCCAAGGGGAGGAGTTCCTCCCCAACTCGGCCTTGGGAGGTGCGCCGGCCAAGGGGAGGAACCCTCCTCCAACTCGGCCTCCACCTCTCCTCCTCTTTCTCCACTTTCCGAAACTGGCAGTTTGACCGAAAACTGGCAGTTTGACTTTTCCAATTTAGGATTTGAATTAACCCTTTATTTCGGACAGCGAGAACACTTAGTACATGATGCAATCATTCCAACATGCAATGACACATTCATGTACCCCTTCCCCCCCGGAGTGCCGGACATTCCGGGACCTTCTAGAATGTTCCCGATGAAAACACCGGAACCATTCCCCAACTCCGAAACGGGACTTTCCTTATATGAATCTTATTCTCCGGACCATTCCGGATCACCTCGTGATATCCCGGATCCCATCCGAGACTCCGAACAACATTCGGTCTATTTCTCATAATACCATAACTACTCAAACAACGTCGAATCCTTAAGTGTGTCTCCCTACGGTTCGTGAATTATGCAGACATGATCGAGACACTTCTCCGAACAATAACCAATAGAGGAATCTGGAAATTCATATGGCTCCCACATATTTCTACGATTACTTTGCGATCGAATGAACCACTTACATACGGTACCAATTTCCCTTTGTCTCACGATATGTTACTTATCCGAGGTTATGATCGTCGGTATCTCTGCATACCTAGTTCATCCTCGTTACTGATAAGTACTCTTTTCTCGTTCCCGTGATATGTGATCCCTTGTGACCAAGTCACATGCTTGCAAGCTAATTGGATGACATTTCACCGAGAGGGCCCAGAGAATATCTATCCGTCATGTGGATGGACAAATCCCACTCTTGATCCATGTGTCTCAACCAATACCTTCCGAACACTCAATGCCACCTTTATAGACACCCTGTTACGGTGTGGTGTTTGATGATATCAAAGCATCCATCTGGTAAAGGTGATATGCATGATCTCATGGTCGAAGGAATTAGATAACTATGTATCAGAAAGCATATAGCAATTGAACTATTGAAATGACTTGATCTTTATGCTACGCTTATCTATAGGAGTATGTCCACCATATCATTCTCCTAACGATATGATCTTGTTGTTAATAACATCTCAATGTTCATGATAGGGAAACCACAATCATCTATTAACCAACAAGCTAGTATTATATATAGAGGCTTTACTAGGGACTTCAAATTAAGTTTACAATTCACACAAGTATTAATGTTTCCTTGTTAATACTATTATAGCATGAATATAAACATTCATCATAAACACAAAGATATAATAATAACTATATTTATTATTGCCTCTAGGGCATATCTCCAACAGTAGCAGCGCGAGGGATCATAGCACCGATTTCATGGTAGCGACCTGGACGAGGGCGGGTTGGCGTGCTGAGCCGTGGAGGGGGCAGGTATGGGGGGGAGGGTGGGCGGGCAAGCAGGCGGGCGACGACAGCATGAGAGCGGGGAGAAGCTGATGAACGATAGGGAGCACGCGGTGGCAGGGCATTGGAGGTCAGCTATGGCGGATGCAATCACCGTCACCTGTCAGATCGTATTGTTTTCTGTGCGTGCGTGAAACAGAGAGATGAAAAGAGAAGTACTAGTAGTAGAAGGGTAGTTTTGGGAAGGGAAGGAAAAACTGACAACTAATGATACCATACCCCTGGGGGAGAACGCGCATCGCATCCTCCTAGTTTGTGGCCGTTGGATGGCCAGCATCACATGGGCGGTTTACCGCGGACCACACCCACGATGCGGTGTACTCGTTCCCATCCTCTCGATATCCTCCTGTCCTCCTCGTTCTCTTTATAGAAACAAAATAGAAAACAAATCCCCAATGCTGCCATGGACGGTCGCCTACGGCCGACGCCGCGCGCCCAGGCTTGAGCTCCGCCGCCGTGCTCCTTGTCCCCATCTCGGCTTCTGTTTCTCCCTGATTTTGCTTCTTAGGCAGTTTGGCCATGGAGAAGGTCGCGTCTCACGCCGCCATAAAGCCGGCCACCCAGCTCCGCAGCTCGCCGGTCGCCCCATACTCCTTTCCCTGGAGCGCCGATGCGTGCCGCCCGAGCTGGCTCCTCTTCCTCCGTTAGGTTCCTCCTTCGCCGCCCTCTCCTCCTCCCAACCTCCCGCCTCCCCTTCCATGGCCATGGGGGACTAGGGAGCTCAGGAAATCGCTGGGGATGTGCTCCCCAAGACGTACGGTCGGTGTTGCTCCATACGTGCAGGGTGGCGTTGCTCCCTTGCTGCAGACTGCCTCATGGCCGTATGGCCGGAGCACGCCCTTCTCCTACATGCTACCTAGGATGCATGGCGACTGCTACCAACTGGGAAGCTTTTTTGCTATCACGGATGTATGCCGTTGCTACTAACGGTAGTTGGTTTTGCTACCTTGGTCTAGGATATTGCTATCGGTGTGTTTTGTACAAATTTTGTCTACAAATTTCGACGAGAGTCTCGGTGATGTCTACGGCGAAATTTGTTTTTGCTACCTTAATATAGTTTTTTCGCTACATTTGTTCTCATGTTTTGCTACATTAGTCCAATGTTTTTGCTACAAGGTGTCCGGCGAGGTCTCCCGGCGAAAGTCTTCGGCGATGTCTTTTTTTGCTATATTATCATATTATTTTTGCTACCACTGTTTTATGGTTCTGCTACAATAGTATAAAATTTGTGCTACAAGGTCGCCCGGCGAAAGTGTCCGACGAAGTCAGTTTTGCTACATTAGGACAACTTTTTTGCTACAAAGTGTCCGGCGAGGTCTCCGACAAGATCTGTCTTTTTATTTTTTTGTCTCGTACACGAACCATTTTTTGCTACATGTAGCAAAAACAGAACAAATTGTAGCAAAAACGGGTCGTTTATAGCAAAAACGGGATTTAGACCTATTTTAAGGGACACGTGGCAGCTAGAGGACCCGGAGGATCCGGGGAAGTTATCCCCGGGGGACGCGTAGGGCTACCCTTAATTTTGTGTTGACTAACGGCTTCGGTTTCACAACTAGCGGAGTGGTATTTTGATATGGAAAAACTGAAGATCGGTGCTATTTTGGCTACTCAGTTTTTATTAGTGATATTTTGGAACTCTCGGTTTTGACTAGTGGTATTTTGGCTATTGTCTCCTAAGAAATATATAACCGCTCACTAAGGTGAACCTCACAGGTCCAGGAGTCTGCGTTCTTCGCACATTGCATGGCACGCTGTTATGATACAAGCGCAGGCCCATCTGCCAGTTGTTCCTCAGTTCCTCCTCGCCTCCTTCGCCACTACACGTACGCGGTACTCCCACCTCCGCCATTCCCTCGCCACCACCGCCCCAAATCCCAACCCCCAACACTCCCACCTCCGCCATTCTCCCGCCTCCACCTCCCCAAATCCCAACCCCAAACCCCAACCCCCCGACCATGGCCGGCGCCGCCGCCCTGATCGCGGGCGGTCGTCCTCGCCATCGCGGCCGTGCTACCGTGCCCCTCCACGGCAGCGACGATGTTCGGTGTCGGGGTGAACTGGGGTTACTGGGCCACGATGATGTCGCACCCGATGCACCCGGCGGCGGTGGTCCGCATGCTGGCGGCCAACGGCGTGGACCGGGTAAAGCTGTTCGACGCCGTCCCCTGGACGGTCTCCGCGCTCGCCGGGTCCGGCGTCCAGGCCATGCTCGCCGTCCCCAACGACCACCTCGCCTCCATCGGCCGCGACCCCCGCTGCTCCCGCGACTGGGTCCGCGACAACGTCACCCGCAACATCGAAGCCGCAGCTTCGTGCTCTTCCTACCTGTCCCTCCAGCGCGCCGGCGTTCCCCGCCGCCTCCGTTGTAGCCTAGGCCTGCCGCCGCTGCCGGCTCGCCGGGTGGCCGTCGCCGCGGCCATCGCCGTGGACCCGGTACGTACCCCTCCAGCAGTCCCCCTAAATTGGTTCTGTTCACCAGAGAAAGGGATAACGAGTCGTCGCACACCAAGTGTTTGGTGTTATGCCAAGGTGGGAGAGACCGGCAGAAACCATGATTAGTGTATTCAGTAGAGTAATCAGTGGACTCGAGCTAGTCCAAGTTTATCTAATTTTAGTTCTGCAGTCCTGATCTTTTAGACACGGGATGTAAAGATTGAACCTACCAAGGTAGATTAGTGAAATGGTTAGCCGCTGATGTCTGAATTTTTTCCTTTTTTTTGCAAGAAAGCCCAAGTGTATTAATCCAGCATCCTTACAGAACCAAACTCGAAGGATAAGAAAATTACAAACATGTCCTTAAGGATAAGGAAGACCACGGAGACGAAGAAGACGTGTCGCCGGCGCGACGCCGCCGCTCCTCCTCTGCAACCTTGGATCGGACGGAGTCCCATGGCGGTCGGGAAGTCGACGAACCTCGAACCCGAAGGGCCTCCACCTTGCGATGCCGCCATCATCTTCGAACTGGATCTCCACACCTGCAACTTCCAAACCATTAACAACCGGAGCCGCCGCCCACGGGCTCCGGCACGGGAAGAAGGCGCACGGCATCTCCGCCAAGATGCGAGCACCCGGAAGGAGGCAGAGAAGCAGCCGGGCTCCGCAGAACCCCACCACCGGAGAAGATCTCCTCCGCCGCAAACCACACCGACAACACCTTCCTCTCCACGGTGCAGCCAGCGAACCCACTCGAACCATGGTTTCCCCACCCTCCCGCTGCCGGAGCGGCCGGTGGAGGGGGGGGGGGGGGGGGACCCGGAGGAACGCCGCCGGCGAACTGGATCGGACGGCGGGGGGGGGGGGGGGGGGGGGGGTGGCGAAAAAAGTCTCCTCTCCTACTGTAGAGGGGGAGAGAGCAGAGCCAAGGTTCTTGCTTCAGATAGCTGCTGTCTGAATTTTTTCCTTACATGTATAGAATGCCTGAAAACAGCGAGCCAGCACTAACACTCAAAATCTACACTTGCTAACAAGGTGCTCATGGCTAGTTGCTGATATCTGAATTTCCATTGCTTTACATGTATAGATGCCTGATCTCTGCAATCTACCTTGTACTGACACACAGAGAGATCATCTCTATAAAGAGGTGCTCACTTATGCTTGGGACGAGAAGCAGCTTGTAATAGCATTTTACTGAAAGGGTTCGATTAAAATCGTAAAGGATTTTTTTTTGCGTACTAGCTGTTTTATTTTATCCTGAGGTGAAACTCCATTCCTTTTGTGTAAAACTGATGCTCGTTACGTGAAAAGCTTCGGGATATCAAAACCAAGAAGAATGACGTTTTTAAAACTGAGGTATTCGCGTGCCCTGTTTGCTATGAACCACTGATAAGGACAGGGCCGCCAGGCATGAACTTGTAGGTGTAAGTCCATGACCTTCATCTCTCGTGCCTATGTTTTGGCTGAATTAGAACTTATGTTGCTTTTCGGATGGATTGGCCAGATCATGGATCAGGAGGATTGATACCGGCTTGCTGGGTGGCAGGCTGGTAGCGTGCGTGTGGATCGTGGATCAATAGTATTGGTTCCCCGCGTGGACATGGTGCTGGGTGGAGACCTGGGCAGCGATCTATCGCTAGTTTTGGACAAGAGGCAGGGGCAATTTTGTACAAGTCGCTGTAATCGAACCCTGACGGAAACTCCTTAAACGTCTTATATTCCGGAATGGAGGGAGTACTTGTACACTTATTCGGTTCTAACTTCTAAGTGATGTGATTGATGAACACTTGTGAACATTCATGATTGTTAATGTATTATATGTAAACTGGAACATTTATACTGCTATGTGCAGCTTTTCTGTGTATTTCTGTCAAATTTTATGTATTTCTTATAATATACCAGTATTTGTACCAAATTTTAAAAAATTTGAAATTCTGAAAAAAAGAATCCTGTGGCGCATATGGCCATATGCGTCAGATCGCGTCAGAATCTGAGAGAATTCTGTTGCGCATATGGCATATGTGTCACAAAATGTTGAGAATTCTGTGGAGCATATGCATATGAACCATATGCATCACAAAATTGAAATTTGGTGCGCCACTGGTAACGTTTTCCCTAGTAGTGATATATACACATACAGTATGAGTAACACGTGTTACGAACAAACACAAACACGCATTGCTAAGAACGGTAGGCATATAATCCATTGTTTGTTGATGCCAACTTTCCACTGACTTGAGATGGCCTATTCACCATGTTACAGGATTTTATTTACCATCTACGGTGGTCGAGGACAGTCTCCTCATGATGACCGCGGCGTTTTGTCCTTTGGTTCCAACCTAGCATAGCTTCTCTGCTTCGCATACCACACGATATGTTTCTCCTCTTTGCACAGGTTCGAGTTACATTTAAAAATAGGGGAAGCATTTATTAGCTACATGTTCATCTAGTGAGGAGAAATAAATCGAGATACTTGTTGGGCCCATATATAGATCTTGGCGAAATTGGTTCATACATACAACATCAGTTGCTGATATATACACATTCACTACGGGAGAAAGGTTCTTTGTCGTGGCCTCCCGGAACACGGCAAACCCTTTGCCGTGTGTAAGCACACGACAAAACCCACACGGCAACGATCGGGACGGCAAAGGCTCTTTGCCATGTGTCTTCACGCCTGGAACACGGCAAAAGTTTTGCCGTGTGTTTTCTGATCACACACCACACACTAAAGTACTTGACGGTTTTCGTCCGTCTGACGGAGCCAACAGATGGGTGACATGTATTCCCTTTGCCGTGTGTTTTCGTTCTTTGCCATGTGTCCTCCCTTTGCCGTGTGTCTTTCCTTCGCCGTGTGTATGTCCTTTGCCGTGTGCTTTGCATTTTACCGTGTGTTTAGGATTTTCCGTGTGCATTTTTATTTGCCGTGTGTTTCCCTTTGCCGTGTACCTCTCAGGGGTGACACACGGCAAAGTTCATCCTTTGTCGTGTGCCTTTGCCATATAGCACACGGCAAAGGCCCTGTGTATAACCTCAGCAGCACACAGGTGGGCTACACGTGGCTTCTTTGCCGTGTGTATACACACGGTAAAGTGACCATTTAAGCAACCCTGTTTTTTCAAAAATTTTTGTTTCCATTCATTTCTTGCAATTCAAAACATAGAATAAATATATATGATCATACAGATCATCAGCAACACCAAATTGCATCGAACAACAATAATATAATCATCACCAACACCAAAATGTATCGCCAACACTAAAATATCACAAGTATGATCATAATATCATCACAAACACTACCAAATATCACACAAGACCAAGTTTATTACACAAGTGCATAACCAACAAGTGCACAATCCCTAAACTACACAAATATTACAAGTTTATTCTTGCCACCCACAAATATTACAAGGTTGGTATATGTGCTTGCATGTGTCCCCCCTCGCATGCATGCGCTCTAACCTAGAAGCGAAGGTTCTGGACCTGTATAAGAGGGAATCTCCCCGTTACGGTAAAACCGGGTAGTATAGTGCCCCAACTTGTGAACCAACATGGTTTTACATCATCCCATGACATAATCAAACACAAAACAAGAGAGAGCTATGCTGGGCTACCCCCATCAGAAGAATGTCTAGGGGGTAGACGATCCGAGGCCCGCAGATCAGGGTTTCGCCGGAAGAAGACCACGAGAACGTCGGAATCAGATGAAAACTTGCATGTGTCCCTAGCATATGTGTGTGAGTGTGGTGCAAGGTTGGTAGGTCCCATGTGTAAGTCCCAAGTGTGACCCCCTTTGTAGACATGCGTTAATACTTAGTAAAATCCTGGATAAATACGTGGAAACTCCCGCCAATGGTTCTGTCAACCCTCTTGAGGAGCGGACGACAGTTTCTCTTGTAGATATAGCATGTACCAGCTCTTCATAAGAATTGAGACCATGGAAATATGAACTTTGCACTAGACCATAAGCTTCTGGATGATGCTGAACTTCATTTCCATTAGATGGGTGCCTAGTCACAAACTTTGAGAAACAACCCTCAACCAATCGTCAAGAGTAGAATTTCCCCTCACGGTAGAGCTGACCAACGAAACCAAGCAAGCTATTGGACTACTTTTGAATCTTTCAAGGTCACTCTTTGGGTCAATCAAAATACCAAGAAGAGAGGATTTCACGACAAAGTCTGAAATTTGTTGTTTGACATCCTTTATAGATTGTTCTCAATTTTGAGTACCTCAAGGACATAGCACATGCATGGAAGTGTGGTGCTATGTTGGAACATACAAAAACTACTAGTCTCTGGGTGCTTGCATGTGTCCCCCCTCGCATGCATGCGCTCTAACCTAGAAGCGAAGGTTCTGGACCTGTATAAGAGGGAATCTCCCCGTTCCGGTGAAACCGGGTAGTATAGTGCCCCAACTTGTAAACCAACATGGTTTTACATCATCCCATGACATAATCAAACACAAAACAAGAGAGAGATACGCCGGGCTACCCCCATCAGAAGAATGTCTAGGGGGGTAGACGATCCGAGCCCCACAGATCAGGGTTTCGCTGGAGGAAGACCACGAGAACGTCAGAATCAGATGAAAACTTGCATGTGTCCCTAGCATATGTGTGTGAGTGTGGTGCAAGGTTGGTATAGGTGATTGCATGTGTCCCCCCTCGCATGCATGCGCTCTAACCTAGAAGCGAAAGGTTCTGGACCTGTATAAGGGGGAATCTCCCCGTTCCGGTGAAACCGGACCGTATAAGGGGGGGTGCATGTATATAGTGATCAAGACCACAATAACCTATGATCATATGTGTGTGCTCATGATCCTATGAAATAATATCACCTAACATATATGTAATAAAAGCCCAGCTAATTAAACAAAATAAAAATGTGAAAAAAATGCTTTGCCGTGTATACAGAGGAACAAAGACTATCTTTGCCGTGTACCTGACGGCGAGGGCACACGGCAAAGATTCTGCCGTCAGCCCCTGCCGGCGGGTGACCCTGCGAGGCAACGGGGCCCACTTCTTTGCCATGAATATATATTTGCTGTGTGGCTTCATTGACTTTGCCGTGCTGATTTTCTTTGCCGTGTGTTCTCGTCTATTCATTGCCGTGTTCTTTTTCTGCAGTTTGTCGTGCACCCGTTCTTTGTCGTGTTCCTCTTGGTTTACACACGACAAAGATCCCGGGCCTTTTGGCACACGGTAAAGAGCTGGGCACACGGCAGCGAACATTTTTCCCGTAGTGATTGTTTGTCCCGACTTTCCACTGACTTGAGATGGCCTATTCACCATGCTACAGAATTTTATTTACCATCTAAAAAATAGGGGAAGCATTTGTTAGTCTAGTGAGGAGAAATAAATCGAGATACTTGTTGGGCCCATATATAGATCCTGGCGAAATTGGTTTATACATACAACATCAGTGGCTGATATAATCCATTGTTTGTTGATGCCGACTTTCCACTGACTTGAGATGGCCTATTCACCATGCTACAAGATTTTATTTACCATCTACGGTGGTCGAGGACGGTCTCCTCGTGATGGCCGCGGTGTTTCCGCCCTTTGGTTCCAACCCAACATAGCTTCTCCGCTTCGCATACCACACGATATGTTTATCCTCTCTACACAGGGTTCGAGTTCGTGGATGCCGGGGCGGCGGCCCCGGAAGGCGGGTTGCATGGGTGGCTCTCGAGCGAGCACCATAGCGGCGGTGGTGGCACTTTTAGCCGCGTGGGCGGCAATGGTTGCAGCGGCAGGTGGCTTAGGCACTGGCGGCCGCAGGGACGGGCCGGATGGGCCGTGGCCCACCCAGACTTTTTGGAAAAGAAAACTATACCCCTAATCTTCATGCACCGAGCGAGGCAGGGAGCGAGCAGTTGTGGCGGCGACATATCTAGCTGGCTAGCTCCGGCAGCTGCCGCTTTGCCCTTGCCTCCTCCGTGAGTCCCCCGCAGGCCGCCTCCTTGCCTGATCCCTCCGGCCGCCGCTAGGCTGGCCCGTCCGCTCCCGCTGCTCCTCCGCGCTCTGCCTCTGGACTGGTACTGGTCGCTCCCGATGGCCGCTCAGCCAGGTGCAGTCGCGAGCAGCAGCAGTGCCTGCAGCAGGCCTAGCCACAGCTAACACCAATAACTAGCACAATGTATGAATTGGGAAGTGGAATCGGGGCCTATTTTGATGCAATTCCCATGGGGATTGGGGCCCCAATTTGATGTAGTTATAATTATTTTTCTTCAATCTAAATTAATCGACTCAAGTTTGCCTAGATTTAGACATATCTAATATTAAAATATACCTAGTACTAAAATATGTCCAAATATGTTTGAATCTAGACAAATTTGAGTCAATTAATTAGGCTTGTACGGAATAGATAATTCAACACAGATATGATATGATATGACGTACTAAATTGCCTTCAAATTTAGTGTGTGCGCTCTTTTACTATGTTTCTTACTCTTTCCGTCCTAAAATAAGTGATTCAGGTTTCTATAGATTTAAATATACTTAATACTAAAATGCGTCTAAATGCATGCGAATCTAGACAAATCCAAATCATTTATTTCTAAATAAAAAAATATATGCTTTCTATTATAATTGAAAAAGCATACTACTCCCCCGGGATCCAACATTTCGATCCCCCAGTCGTCGCTCGCGTCTCTCGTACCGAGGCCCACCAACGCGCGCCTATTTTCTTGTTTGTTTGCAAAACTGTCTCCACCGCCTCTCACGCGAACGGCATATGCCGCGGTGCCTCCTACGTGCAGCCACGCGGCACCGCTGACGCCGGCGCACTGCTGACCCCTACCGCATGGACGTGTTGTCAGGCCACCACCGTGCCATTGAGGCCGCCGCCGCAATGCTGCGCGCACCGTGCCACCCGAGGCTGCGGATCCATGACGAGGTAGGTGCCATGACGAGAATGGAACTTGGGTTGTGTATCCATGGCTCAGTGCTACGTGTGGCAACCGACGGTGCTACAAGAGAGATCCAAATGGAGGACCTAGGGGTGATTCTTTTGTTAGAGAAGGTTATAAAGATTGAAAAAGATCTAAAGTTGGAAATTTTTGATCCACAAAGACTAGCGCATTTTTTGAGTGTGCCCACCTCAAGTTTTTTGCTGCGTCCGCCACTGGGCTTGGGCATGACGGTGCCTAGATCCGGAGGTGGATGTCTTCTCATCATGCGTGCTTCTTTCGACCCTCGTCGTTCCATGGGGGAGTTACCGAGCGAAAGCTCCGTGCTTTGGCACGACGGCGACGCCTGCAGGTGCCGCTCTCCTCTTGGGGACGTTGTTGAGGTGCTCTCTCTCTCTCTCTCTCTCTCTCTCTCTCTCTCTCGTGTCAGGTCCCCGGGTGAAAACACATGTCCTTGGACTCGGCGACGGCAACACTTTGCGCCGTTACCCTTTTGGGGTCGCTGTCGTGCAGCTCATGTTCCCTTGGGCATGGAGGAAGATTCAAGCATCCTTGTATGCATGCTCGGTTTTGTATTCATATTGTTTTTTTCTGCCTCTTGGCATTTTCAGTGTGGCTTCTGTTGTCCGGTTATCCTGAATATTCGTTGTAAGAGGCCTATCTCACTATCTTGTATTCTTCGGCCGTGTTGGATTTGTTTATAAAGTAGGATCAAAACCTATTTTGAGAAATAATCCATTTTTTGTCGATGCTGACTTTCCACTGACTTGAGATGACCTAATCACTATGCTGCAGGATTTTATTTTTCTTCTGCTGCCCTCTCGCCGCATGTGATCTACTTCCTCCATTTACTAATATAAGACATTTTAGGGATTTTAAAGTGGACTAGATTCATTCTAAAATGAGTGAACCTCAACATTAAAATATATCAGCATGCATACAGAGAGGGTCCAGTGTGAAAACTGAGTCACCGCTATGTACCTTTTCTGAAACGGCTAGTTCCCAAAGGCTATGTCAGTATACAACTTCTTGGTATTATGCCCAATTTTGAGTATCATCATAATGCATGTTTTCGCAGGAAGTTAATCATTTTCATTGTCACCATACGAACTACAGTTGCATGGCGCTGGTATCAATCTTCTTCTGTGAATAAGGGAGCATCCCTGGCCTCACATTTCTTGAAAATAAAACCATGATTGGTTTCGGCTTTAGCACGGATTTACTCGCCGGAGCTGCGTGAAGCGTTTGCTGGGATATGGCAGCTCATCGGCCTCGTGGTTATTACCTTGGGCACAAATGACCGAGTCTTATGGCACTGGATAAGCGACCGACAACACTATTATAAACGCGACAAGCAAAACGAAACCAAAACCAAAACACACACAAGGGACACAAGATTTTGATTTTAAAAGCTCTCCAACAAATAGAGAAAAAACCACGGACGCAAGCCAGCAAAACTTTACTATATTAGGAGTGTTTATACAATATCAAGGATTTTCACACATATGACTTATCACAACCGGCGGCTTACAAGAGATATATATACTGGTGGAACCCTAAGTCATCAATGATCCATACCGTTCCACTCACCCTAAGCCTCCAGCAATGGGGCTCGCTTCGCTCCGTTAGAAGTTAGCTTTCTTATGAATTTATGCATATCACATCTTAATTTCTTGTTTCATTTCATTGAAGTTTAAATTCCCTACCTTATATTTTTTATGGTGCCTAAGCTATAGAGTATTTCACCATATATTTCATTAAGATGTTAATATACGGATGTTAACATACTCCCTCTGACCCATATTAATTGACTTTGATTTATCAAATTTTGGACGAACCTATATACTAAATAGTGTCTAGATTCATCCAAATTTTAACAAATCCAAGTCAATTAATATGGGTCGGAGGGAGTAGTGATATTCACTGAACTATATGCATATGTTGAACGCAGGGGGAAGAATCCTCATCGAAACATTACAACACACAAATATATATCAAGGTAGAGAATAAAAGAAAAGGAAAAACATTTTTCCAACCATACAATACCTGAACCTTATTTTCTGACTAATCTAAAACTTCAAATATCTAAATACGTCCAAAACGGTTCGCCATCTTAAAGTATCATTATCACATGCCTAAATGGTGTAGGTTTCCTTTCTTCAGATAGAACTTCCAACTGAAATTTGCAAATGAAGCGATGTTTGAGAATCATTGCTTGGTCCAGTTCCACAGCCTTTACATCACAATGCAGTGCACTTTAATTCTTTACCATCTTAGTGGTTTGGCCTTGGAAGGAAATGTCCCACTCTCAACTATTTAAGCGAGTGGATCTACTTCAGTTCACAAACACCATTCTAATCAACTACCACACCGGGACAAATGAGCAGAAATAGTTATATGTAAGTCTTGACTACATACTCCCTCCGGACCAGTTTATTAGACACGTACGTAGTTTAAAAAATCTTTGACCATCAATTTTGACTAATAATATATATAATATATGTCCTCAAAATATACATTGGAAACTACTTTTGAAGATGAATTCAATGGTATAATTTTTGTAACATATTATGTAAAATTTGTTGACCAAAATCAATAGTCAAAGTTGTTCTTAAACTACGTACATGTCTAATAAACTGGACCGGAGGGAGTATATAGATCCACGACAATGAGAACCATCTGCATATCACAATGAGAAGAAAACACTCCTAGGAACGGTAGGCATCAGAAATTTATGCATGCCATGTTTTATTATTGATTTAGTTTCTCCGTGGACTTGGTGGACATCAGGAAATTATGCATGCCATGTTTTGGGTCAGTAGTCTCCCTATTTCACCTATAAGGCAGATTATTCCGGTCAAATAGGGCTCTCACCATTGCAGAAGTATACGACAACATGCACATGCTAGCATATGGCACCCCTGTAGATGCCCTTGATGAGTGCTTCAAGATTGGAAAGTCCACTACATTATTGTTTAGACAAGTTTGCATGGGGGTTATTCAAATGTTTGGGGAGAGTACTTGCCACACCACACATAGAAGGATGTCAAGCTTCTAATACTGGTTAATGAGTCTCATGGTTTCACTGGAATGCTAGGAAGTATCGATTGCATGCACTGGCGATGGAAGAGGTGTTCTTTAACATGGACGGGGCAATTCACCTGTGGTGATTATGGAGTCCCAACGATGGTTCTGGAAGCCGTCGCTTCCTAGGACCTTCATATTTCGCATGCTTTCTTTAGAGTTAGTTGAGTCAAACAACTACCTTAATGTGCTCAACCAGTTCCAACTGCTTTTCGATGCATTGAAACAAGAATCCCCTCAAGTTTAGTTTTCTGTCAATGAGAATGAGTATACCACATGTTACTACCTTGATGTCAGCATACCCAGAATGGGTTGCCTTAATGAATACTATATCATTTCACCAAACAGATAAGCACAAGTTTGTTTGCCCAACACCAAAAAGGGGCAAGGAAGGATATCGAGTATGCTTTCGAGGTATTGCAGTATCGTTTTAGCACCATCCGTCGTCATGCACGTCTATGGAAGAGAAAGAGTGTTGGAAGGATCATGCTATCTTATGTGATTCTCCGCAATATGATTGTTGAAGAAGAGAGAGACCAGGACACCATTCATATTGACTTGAATGAGAATCCAGGTGCTTCATTTGCTCTACCTCCCGAAGTGAATGTAGCCAGTAATTTGTGTTTTGCTGATTACTGCATAGAAGAACTAATATTCGTGCCCGTTCGCAACATACCTAGCTTAAACATGATTTGATCGAGCATATTGGGCAGAGGTTATGAAATAGCCATCATAATTAATCTTGGTGGGGTACTGATATATGCATGTTCATATTCATTTTTCCCGTGATATACTATCAAATGATATCTTACGTGTAATTTTATTTAAGGACAATGGTTTGATTTGAATATTACTGCATGTTGTACCTATAGGTTCGTATTCTCTAATGTAGCTAAATTTGATCTTTGCATTAATAATATTGTATATCTCTAATGAAGCTAATATTTACCCTTGTCCTGGTTTATTTTTTCATACAGTTGTTGAAGCTTGCTGATGCAATTTTTAGCTACTCCTTTCGACCGATGCGCCGTGGAAAATCAAACTAATGTCTTGTTTTGCTGGGAGACCATATTTAGTATTTTTTGGTTAATAGTTTCTTCTAAAGAGTTATGTATTTAATTTTTGATGTCATGGTGCTATATGCCATTAGTTTATTGCTCATTGTCAGTCAAGATCGAAACTAATGTTCAAGTGTCATATGGTGCTATGTAGCATATCTTTGTTGCTTGCTTATTAATCACTTTACCCGTATGTTGGCGTGAACAATATATATTTGCATGTTTCTTGAATGGCTACAAAGACACAACTCATAGTGGATCGTGGCATACACATGTAGTCATTAAATGCCTAGATTCACTAATAGCCAACTTAATAGCTAACATATTGTATGGATCCGGCTTGATGTGGACTTTAGGTGACATGACACAACTATAAAGCCTGCATCTGGCTCTTTTATTGTTCTTGCTATTACAAGTTGTATGCATCACATACTACAAAGTACTTAATAGAAGTAATACGCAGAGGGAACCTAGTGTGAAAACAGAGTTACCACTATATTCCTTGACTGAAATGGTTACTTACCAAAGGTGGTGCATGTATACAACTTTCGGTATTATGCCCAATTTTGAGTATGATCTCCATGCATATTTTTGCACGAGTTTAAGCATTTTCGTTGTCACCTTACGGACTATAGTTTCCGTTGATGCATGTTGCATGGTGTTGGTATAAATCTTCTTCTATGAATAAAGGGGCCTCCCTAACCTCACATTTCTTTAAAATAAAATCATGAATGGTTCCGGCTTTAGTAGGGATTAACACACTGGAGGTGCTTGATAGATTTGTTGGTATATGGATGCTCATCGTCCACGTGGTTATCACCTTGGGTACGGATGACCGAGTCTTATGGCACTGGACAACCAATAAACAACTCTCTTATAAACGCGACAAGCAAAACAAAGAGCAAAACACATGGAGGAGACACAAGATTTAAACGTGAAAAAACCTCTTCAGCAAATAGAAGAAAAAACCATGGACATGAGCTAGCAAAAACTTCACTATATGAGTAGTATTTACACAATGCCGGGATTTTCACAGATGCGACTTATCTAAACCGGCGGCTTACAAGAGGTATATATATATAATGGTGAAATCCTAAGTCATCAATGATCCATACCACTCCACCCACTCCAAGCCTCTAGCAATAGGGCTCGCTCCACTTCATTCGAAGTTAGCCTTCTTATGACTTTATGCCTGCCATGTATTAATTTCTTGTTTCGTTTCATGAAAATTAAATTCCATGCCTTACATTTTTTATGGTGCCTAAGCTATAGAGTACTTCACCTTATATTCCATTAAGATGTTTATATATATATATACACACACACATATGCCAACATAGTGATATTCGCTGAACTACATGCATATGTTGAACCCATGAGGATGGGGGGGGGGGGGAATCCGTATTGAAACATTACAACACACACACACAAATATATAAAGGTATAGAATAAAAGAAAAGGAAAAACTCCAAGCTTACGATTTTGCATCCACGTAATACCTGAAACCATTTTTTTTGACTAATCATAAACTTCATTTTTCAAAAATGGTGCGGGTTTTCTTTCTTTGGATACAACTCCCAACTCAAATATGCGAATGAAGCGATGTTTGAGAACCATTGCTTGGTCGAATTTCACAGCCTTCACATTTCAGTGCACTTTAATTCTTCACCATCTTAGTGGGTTGGTCTTGGAAAGAAATGCCCCACTCCAAATTATTTAAGAGAGTGGATCTACTTCAGTTAACGACACCATTCCAATCAGCTACCACCTGGAAAATGAATAGAAATGGTCATATGTAAGTTTTGACTACATACATAGATCCACCACAATGAGGAGCATCTGCATATCACAATGAGGAAAAAGCACCCCTAGGATCGGTAGACATCAGGAATTTATGCATGCCATGTTTTATTATTGATTCATATTCTCCGCGGACTTGATGTAGCAGAGTATAAGGACCTCATTCCTAAGCATCAATCATGCTATTTTCCCACCAGACATGCTCTTTGTAGATAGTTTCCTAGTCGAGGCACAAGGAAAATCTTGTTAGGATGTCTATGCAGAAGGTCCGGAATTCCTCGACTAATCTCGTTCCCAACGACCTAGATATAAATGATGTGCTCCAGAATCCACCATCCACCTCGACGAGACTCGTCTAACTTGGTGATACGATGCATCGATTTGTGGTGTTCCCTGCTCCCATCTCCATATTACTAATAAAAAACATACACGTTATGTTTCCACATTAATTATAATTATAAGAGTAATTTAAATACCCAGCGAAGGGTTGGATTCGAGTTCCTAGCTACTCTTATGTTTAGAAGTACCAACTCTACTAGTATAAAAGGATTACCACTTCACCAGGGAATATATTTCTTTTCTCGAAAAAATTAACAATGGTGGTGTACCAAGAAAATTCTAATTACACAAATAACATATGAGAATGGTTGGATTCGAGTTCTACTATGTTTAGAAGTACCAACTCTATGTGTACAAAGATTACCACTTCACCAGGGATGCTCTATAGAATGAATTCTCCGAAAAGCAATCTGAGATGAGTTTCTTCACCGGAAAAAAGACAAACACAAGAAGCTCTTGTTTCAGATCTGTTATATGTTGATCCAAATTCTACAAAGTATAGGCCAACTTCTGACGAGTGGAGCGAGGCCCTTGGCCCACACTGTGGCCAACGGGGACGCCTGTGGGGGGTGCGGGGGGCGACAGCCCCCCGCGGTACGGTACGGATCGTCGAAGACCTAGGTTTCCACTGATATATAAACCCCTTGTAAGCCGCCGGTTGGGATGAGTTGCATCTGTGAAATCCCCGGCGTTTGTAAACACTCCTCGATATAGTGAAGTTTTGCTGGCTGGCGCCCGTGGTTTTTTCCTCTCTTTGTTGGAGAGGTTTTTCCACGTTAAATCTGTGTCCCCCTTGCTGTGTTTTTCGTTTTCGTTCTTCGTTATCTTCTTGTCGCAATTGTAACAAGTGGTATCAGAGCCCCAGGTTCTAATCTAGGGTTTGCGACATGTCGTCATTCAAGTTCGATCTACCACAGCTGGACTACACCACAAGATTCTCCTTGTGGCAGGTGAAGATGCGGGCGATTCTCGCCCAAACTTCTGATCTGGATGAAGCGCTGGATGGATTCGGTGAAAAGGATGCTAAGACCTGGTCCGCCAAAGAGAAGCGGAAGGACCGTAAGGCTTTGTCTTTGATTCAACTTCATCTGTCCAATAATATTTTGCAGGAAGTACTGGAGATGAAATCTGCTGCTGCCCTATGGGAAAAACTGGAAACGATCTGTGTGTCAAAGGATCTAACCAGTAAGATGAACGTGAAGATGAAGTTGTTCTCGCACAGGCTGCAAGAAGGTGGATCGGTAATGAATCACATATCTGTTTTTAAGGAGATTGTTTCAGACTTGCAGTCTATGGAGGTAAAATATGATGATGAGGATTTAGCTCTTCTACTCTTATGCTCGTTGCCTAGTTCCTATACACACTTTCGTGATACAATATTGTTGAGCCGTGATGAACTAACCCTTGCCGAAGTACATGACGCCCTCAAACAGAGGGAAAAGATGAAAACTATGGTAGGGCCAGATGGGACGTCATCCAAGGCTCAGGCTCTGCAGGTTCGTGGCAGGACCGAGCAGAGGTACAACAACTATGGCAACAGAGATAAGAGCAAGGACGGTAGAAGTCGTTCAAAGTCCAAGGGAAAGGATAAATTCTGCAGGTATTGTAAGAAATCTAATCATGTTATTGATGATTGTTGGAAGTTGCAGAATAAGGAGAAAAGAAACGTAACTTACCAACCGAAAGATAGGACTAAAGGTTCTGGTAAGGCTGCTGTTGTTTCTGATAGTTCTGATGGTGAATGCTTAGCTGTTTTTGCTGCTTGTGCTTCTCGTGATGATGAATGGATACTTGATACTGCATGTTCGTTTCATATTTGCTGTAACAAAGATTGGTTCAGTTAATATGAGTCTGTGCAGACTAGAGATTTTGTGCGTGTGGGGAATGACAACCCATGCCACATCGTTGGTGTTGGATCTATTAAGATTAGGACACATGATGGCGTGACACGCACGTTGAGTGAGGTGAAGCACATACCAAGCATGGCCAGAAATTTGATCTCCCTGAGTACCATGGACGTTGATGGATACAAGTATGCCGGTGGACATCGAGTTCTGAAGGTATCAAAAGGTTCTCTTATTCACATGATAGGTGATATGAATTCTGCTAAATTATATGTTCTTAGAGGTAGCACTTTGCCTAATATTGCTGCTGCTGTTACTTCTAATGATTCTGATGATTGTGGTAAAACACATCTATGGCATATGCGTCTTGGGCATATGAGCGAACAAGGCATGGCAGAGTTGGTCAAGAGAGAGCTGATTGATGGTTGCAACTTGAGTAAGTTTGAGTTATGTGAGCACTGCATCTTTGGTAAGCATAAAAGAGTTAAATTCAATGCTTCCGTTCATACCACCAAAGGCATATTAGATTATGTGCATGCTGATGTATGGGGTCCGTTCCGTAAGACTTCTATTGGTGGTGCTAATTATATGCTTACTATTATTGATGATTACTCAAGAAAGGTGTGGCCTTATTTTCTGAAGCATAAATCTGATGTTTTTGATGCTTTTAAGAAGTGGAAAGTTATGGTTGAAAAACAGACTGAGAAGAAGGTAAAGGTACTACGTACTGAAAATGGTATGGAATTCTGTTCTAATGAGTTTGAGGAGTTTTGCAGTAACGATGGCATGATCAGACATCACACCATCCCATATAACCCCTCAGCAGAATGGCGTGGCAGAGCGCATGAACAGAACCATCATCTCAAGGGCTCATTGTATGTTGTCTAATGCAGGTATGCATAGGCGTTTCTGGGCTGAAGCAGCCAACACAGCGTGTTACCTCATCAACAGGTCACCTTCTATTCCACTTGAGAAGAAAACTCCCATTGAGGTATGGTCAGGTTCGCCTGCTGATTATTCACAGTTGAGAGTTTTTGGCTGCACTGCATATGCTCATGTTGATAATGGAAAGTTAGAGCCTAGGGCTGTTAAGTGCATATTGCTTGGTTATGGTTCAGGAGTTAAAGCATATAAACTATGGAATCCTAAAACTAAAAAGATTTTGCTAAGTAGAAACGTTGTTTTCAATGAGTCCGTTATGTATCATGATAGCTTGCCATCAGATACCTCTCCTGTTGCTGTTGGAGAGGAGAGAGTTAATGTGCAGGTGGAGAACCTGCAGAAAACTGTTGATAATGATGCTATCGTTGAAGATACACATGAGGAAAACATTGATGATATTGTTGTTCAGCACTCACCTACTGTTTTGCAGCAGCCACATGAGTCCATTGCTGCTGATAGACCGAGGCATAACTGTGGTCCTCGTCCTCGTTTAATTGAAGAGTGTAATCTTGTACATTATGCTTTGAGTTGTGCTGAACATGTGGAGAACGATTCTGAACCTGCTACATATAATGAAGCCATTGCATCCATTGACCGCGAGAAGTGGGTTTCTGCTATGCAAGAAGAGATGCAATCGCTTGAGAAAAATGGCACATGGGATGTTGTGCGCTTGCCTAAACAAAAGAAGGCGGTCCGCTGCAAGTGGATCTTCAAGAAAAAGGAAGGTCTATCTCCCAAAGAGCCTTCAAGGTACAAGGCAAGGTTAGTAGCAAAAGGGTTCAGCCAGATTCCAGGTATTGATTACAATGATGTGTTCTCTCCAGTTGTGAAGCATAGTTCCATTCGTACTTTCTTTAGTATTGTGGCTATGCGTGATCTTGAGCTTGAGCAGTTAGATGTCAAGACTGCTTTTCTGCATGGAGAGCTTGATGAGGAAATATACATGGACCAACCAGAAGGGTTCATAGTGCCTGGTAAAGAGGATTTTGTGTGCAAATTAAAGAAGTCTCTTTATGGCTTAAAGCAATCTCCAAGACAGTGGTATAAAAGGTTTGATTCATTTATGATCTCACATGGTTTTGAGAGGTCTAAATATGATAGTTGTGTTTATATCAAGTTTGTTGATGGGTCACCTATATACTTGCTGCTATATGTTGATGATATGTTAATTGCTGCCAAGGGCATGAAAGAAATCACTACTTTGAAGGCACACCTAAGTAGTGAGTTTGAGATGAAGGATCTTGGTGCTGCTAAGAAGATCTTAGGTATGGAGATTACCCGAGATAGAAAATCTGATTTATTATTTCTTAGTCAGCAAAGTTACATTAAGAAAGTTCTTCATCGTTTTAATATGGATGGTGCCAATTCAGTTAGTACTCCTATTGCTCCTCATTTTAAATTGTCAGTTTCTCAATGTCCTACTACTGATGAAGAGTTTGAGTACATGTCAAAGGTGCCATATTCTAGTGCTGTTGGTTCTTTGATGTATGCCATGGTTTGTTCTCGTCCTGATTTATCATATGCTATGAGTTTGATAAGTAGATACATGGCTAATCCTGGTAAAGAACATTGGAAGGCTGTTCAGTGGGTTTTCAGGTACCTTCTTGGCACTTCCAATGCTTGTTTGAAGTTTGGCAGGACCGGTGAGGGACTCGTTGGCTATGTGGATTCAGATTTTGCTGCCGATTTGGATAAGAGAAGATCCCTCACAGGTTATGTGTTTAATGTTGGAGGTTGTGCTGTTAGCTGGAAGGCTACATTGCAGGCTGTTGTTGCACAATCTACTACTGAAGCTGAATACATGGCTATTGCTGAAGCTTGCAAAGAATCTGTTTGGTTGAAAGGTTTGTTTGCTGAGCTTTGTGGAGATGATTCTTGCATTACTTTGTTTTGTGACAGTCAAAGTGCCATATACCTTACAAAAGATCAGATGTTCCATGAGAGAACTAAGCACATTGATGTCAAGTACCATTTTGTTAGAGACATTGTTTCTCAAGGTAAATTAAAGGTATGCAAGATCAGCACTCATGATAATCCTGCTGATATGATGACTAAACTTGTTCCTGTTGCTAAGTTTGAGCTTTGCTCGAACTTCGTTGGTTTAACTTATTAGCCCAAGTGGCTATTGGCGCCGAAAGTATTTGCTTTGTTTGTTCAGGGAGATGGTTGCTGTTGATGCTACAAGGAGGAATTTTTCTCAAGATGGAGTTTGTTATATGTTGATCCAAATTCTACAAAGTATAGGCCAACTTCTGACGAGTGGAGCGAGGCCCTTGGCCCACACCGTGGCCAACGGGGACGCCTGTGGGACGCGGTACGATACGGATCGTCGAAGACCTAGGTTTCCACCGATATATAAACCCCTTGTAAGCCGCCGGTTGGGATGAGTTGCATCTGTGAAATCCCCGGCGTTTGTAAACACTCCTCGATATAGTGAAGTTTCACTGGCTGGAGCCCGTGGTTTTTTCCTCTCTTTGTTGGAGAGGTTTTTCCACGTTAAATCTGTGTCCCCCTTGCTGTGTTTTTCGTTTTCGTTCTTCGTTATCTTCTTGTCGCAATTGTAACAAGATCAAGCTTCTAGAGCCTAGGAACTTCCCAAGAGCTAAGGATTTATCTTAATTTTACTGACACAAACACACTATCTCTAGATACAGAGTCCTAAAACCTTCCTTGTTCTTGCATCTGGTGTATAAGTGCACCCTATTTTCATCCACATAATATATACAAGCTACAATATTAGACAACACATGAACATATGCAACAAACAACATCATCGGCTCTATGATGCCATGAAGCTAGCTAAAGAAGAGACCAAATTCCTATGCCTTTAAATAGTAGCTCTGGAGTGCTATGACATGTTTAGTATGCATAAGAGGAGAAAACATCGAGGTTTTAGATCAATATTTTTAAATCTCATTGCATTACCAAGCCTTCAGATCAATCCAACATTTCTAATTCTGAATTATCTATTCATGCATTCCTATGACATATCGGAACTTGTTTTCATGGGGGATAGATGCTCTGGTGTACTGCTTCTACGGTTTTGTCCATGGCTCTCTATGATACTCTTTATGTTGGTACATCCACATATACAATGCATACTTGCTTCTACTGGAATAAAATGACCGAGCTATGTTGCTGGGAAGAATATTGTAGTATTCAGCATTTTACATGTTGGGATGATTTTCTACTACTAAATCAAGTATTGAGGAAGTCTGAAAGAACAGAGCGAATAAAAATAAGCTAGGTCTAGTTATTTTTCCTTTCACTATACCCCTGCACTAGGTAGACATGCATGTTTCGTCTTAATTTCTTCTTGCTTCTGTTAACAAGGCAAAATTCTCTATATTATTATATATTTTTTATGGTGCCAAAGGTAGATAACTTTCTACCTTATGTGTCAGCAAGACTCTAAAACTAAATAGCTTAATCGGGTTGTGATGTATGCTGAACTACCTTTATAAAAAAAATTGTCTGAAGATTTTTCCAACACAACATGTATGTGCAACTTTATATATACCGGCAGTCTGTTCACAGGCTAAAGTAGGTTGGTAAAGACAACAATTGTCCTACTCTCAACATTTTCGTGATGGGCCCTCAATGCACAACACAATACTGTTTATTAGCTACATGTTCGTCTAGTGAGCCACTAGTAGAAAACGGACCTTTGGTGGTACAAACCGAGACTAATGCCCTGATCCCAACGGCTAGAAACGTCCGCAGGGCACAGAAGATATTAGTACCGATTCGTAGGGGACCTTTAGTCCTGGTTTGTTAAACTGGGACTAAAGGGTCTGACGCTGGAAAGGGGCGGATGTGTGGACCTTTAGACTAAAAGGCCCGCCTATATCTTGTTACTCTCCCTGCTCGAGCCATTTCAAGCTCACACGAGCATCTCCCTCAAATTTCTTTCCTCAACCTCGAGTTCTTGACGATTTTTCTCAAGATTTGTGAAGATTTTTTGGCTCCACATCTATCTAAGGGTCATAAGAGGTTAGCAACTTCATCCTTTCATATTTCACTGCTAGTTTTAGCCCATTTCATGCTCTAGAAATGGAGGGATTTGTATGGATTCTATCTCTATATATCTGTTTAATTTGGCACATATAGTCCTCGAAATTCATTTGATTCATCGAAGCACAAAGATACATGAGTTCATCCTATCTATATATCTTGGTTTGGCACATAGTATCGAAATTCAGACGATTCACAAATGCATCATGCCACCGTCGAGCAACAAAATATCCTTCTTCTTCTACCCTCCGTCACAAAATCCATTGCAACATAAATAAGAACCAAAACAATGAAGGCATACTTATATATTGTGGCGCCCTAGCATTTCAATCATTGACCGTTTAAGCAAGTAAGAACCAAAAACATGAACACGCCGGGGAGCTACCAAATTAAATAAGGGAGTGCCTCTATGGCGAGCTCCTCAAAGATGTCTGAGGACGGGATCCTAAGACATCTTCGAGAAGCTATGCCGTAGTGGTGTCCCTGCTCTCGCACACCATCTTTCAGTTTATATCTTCTCTAGCTAGATCAGTATGCTGGTGGAGCTAACTAATTTCACATATTAGGGAGTGCCTCTACGGCGAGCTCCTCGAAGATGTCTGAGGACGAGGTCTTAAGACATCTTCAAGAAGCTCCGCCGTAGTGGTGTCTCTAGTCTCGCACACGATCTTCCTTGCAGTTGATATTTCACAACGAAGCCTATTTATAGATTAAGAAACACAACCTAGTGTCGACACTCACGACATAATGTCGACACTCACCCCTGTCATACTGTCTCCACCCACTGAAATAGTGTCGCCACTCACTAGCATAGTGTCTCCACTCATGACATATAGTGTCGTCACCCACTTTTAGTCCCGGTTGGAATCTCCTTTAGTCCCGGTTGGAGACACCATCCCGGACTAAACGGGCTCACGTTAGCCCCTGCCTACCACAACCCCTTTAGTCATGGTTGGTGTGTCCAATCGGGGCTAAAGATTGAGTATGCAGTTTTTAAATCAGTGCATAGTTGTTTGATGTATACACTGTGTGCTTTTATTTTTAGACTAGTACTAATCTTAGCATCATGATTTTGTTTGATGTACTTATATAATGCAGATTAGACGGCAATGGATGTACGCTGACCGAATCTCTGGCGAGTTCATTAAAGGCGTGTGTTCTTTTCTCGTTGTGGCAGAGGCAAACAAGCGGAATGTTTTTATGTGTTGTCCATGTGGTGAGTGTCGGAATCAGAAGGAATATTCTTCCTCAAGAGTCCTTCATGGCCATCTGTTTCGGTTCGGTTTCATGTCTGGCTATAATTGTTGGACCAAGCACGGAGAAAGAGGGGTTATGATGGAAGACAACGAAGATGAAGAGAATTATGACAACTATCCTATGTCCCCTGAATCTAGTGGTACTACAATGGAAGACCATGATGATGAAGAAGCAAAAGAACGTGCATCATATGAGCCAGATGATGATCTTGGTCGGGCCATTGTTGATGCAAAGGGAGAATGTGATAGCGAAAGAAGAGGTTGAAATTTGAGTAGATGTTAGAAGATCACAACAATTGTTGTACCCGAATTGCGAAGATGGCCACAAAAAGCTAGGTAGCACACTGGAATTGCTGCAATGGAAAGAAGAGGTCGGTGTGCCTGACAAGGGATTTGAAAAGTTGTTGAAGATAATGAAGAATATGAAAGCAGAGGATAACAAACTGCCCGCCAGTACTTACAAAGAAAAGAAGGTTGTCTGCCCTCCAGGATTAGAGGTACAAAAGATACATGCATGCATTAATGACTGCATCCTCTAACGCGGTGAGCAGTACGAGAATTTGGATGTATCCCCGGTATGCACTGTAGTGCGGTATAAGATCTGACGAGATGACCCTGGTGATGTTGAGGGGGAGCGCCCTAGGAAGAGGGTTCCTGCAAGGTGATTTGGTATGCTCCTATAATACCTCGGTTGAAACGTTTGTTCAGAAACGAAGATCATTCCAAGTTGTTGCGATGGCACAAACAAGATCGTAAGAAAAACGAGATGTTGAGACACCCCGCTGATGGGTCGCAGTGGAGAAAAAATGAGAGAAACTACACGGACTTTGCAGGTGATGCGAGGAACTTATGGTTTGGTCTAAGTACAGATGGCATGAATCCTTTTGGGGAGCAGAGCTGCAGTCATAACACATGACATGTGATTTTGTGTATCTATAACCTTCCTCCTTGGTTGTGCATGAAGCGGAAGTTCATTATGATGCCAGTGCCCATCCAAGGCCCGAAGCAACCCGACAACGACATTGATGTGTACCTAAGGCCATTAGTTGAAGAACTTTTACAGCTGTGGCACGGACAAGGTGTACGTGTGTGGGATGAGCACAAACGTGAGGAATTTAACCTATGAGCATTGTTGTTCGTAACCATCAATGATTGGCCTTCTCTTAGTAACATTTCAGGACAGACAAACAAGGGATACAATGCATGCACACACTATTTAGATAACACTGAAAGTATTTATTTGGATAATTATAAGAAGAATGTGTATCTAGGGAATCGTCGTTTTCTTCCGCCCACGCATTCCCTAAGAAAGAAAGGCAAGCATTTAAATGGTGAAGAATATCACCGGAGTAAGCCTATCCATCGTACTGGTGATGATGTATTTGATATGGTGAAGGATTTAAAAGTAATCTTTGGAAAGGGTCCTGGCGGACAGTCCGTTTCGAAGGACGCTGGCGGACACACACCCATGTGGAAGAAGAAATCTATATTTTGGGAGCTACCCTATTGGAAAGTCTTAGAGGTCCGCTCTGCAATCGACGTGATGCACCTGACGAAGAATCTTTGCATGATACTACTAGGCTTCTTGGGCATGTATGGAAAGAATAAAGATACACCAGAAGCACGACATGACCAACAACGTATGAAAGACCGAGACGACAGGCATCCAGAGCTGTTTTAAGGTATTGCCAGCTATGCTCTTACCAAAGAAGAGAAGGATTTTTTTGAATGCCTGAGTAGTATCAAGGTCCCCTCTAGCTTCTCGTACAATATAAAGTGAATAATAAATATGGCAGAGAAAAAATTCCAGAACCTGAAGTCTCATGACTGCCACGTGCTTATGACGCAGTTGCTTCTGGTTGCTTTGAGGGGGCTTCTACCAAAAATTGTTAGAGTACCCATTGTGAATCTATGTGCGTTCCTCAATGCAATTTCTCAAAAGGTAATCGATCCAGAAAGTCTACCAGGGTTACAGAAAGATGTGGTATAGTGTGTTGTCAGCTTTGAGTTGGTGTTCCCACAATCCTTGTTCAACATAATGACGCACCTCCTAGTTCACCTAGTCGAAGAGATTACCATTCTCAGTCCTGTATTTCTACACAATATGTTCCCCTTTGAGAGATTCATGGGAGTCTTAAAGAAATATGTCCATAACCGTGCTAGGCCAGAAGGAAGCATCTCCAAGGGCTATGGAACAGAGGAGATAATTGAGTTTTGTGTTGACTTTATTCCCGACCTTAAGCCGATCAGTGTACCTAAATCACGGCATGAGGGGAGACTTAGTGGAAAAGACACGCTAGGAAAGAAAGCAAAGATATGTATGGACGGACATTCTTTCACTAAAGCACACTATACAATTCTGCAAAGTTCCACCTTGGTGGCTCCGTATATCGAGGTACATAAGAATATTGTACGCTCGAACTACCCGGGGCAGTCTAATAGGTGGATTAGAGATGAACACATGAAGACTTTCAGCGGTTGGTTGCAGACACATCTCATGACTGATACCACTATTGGAGATCAGTTGTACTTGTTGGCCAGGTCTCCATCTTCAACTATATTGACTTTCCAAGGGTACGAGATAAATAGGAATATATTTTACACGCACGCCCAAGATAAAAAAGAGCACCAACCAAAACAGTGACATCCGATTTGATGCAACAGACGACAATGGGAAAAAGGACACATATTATGGTTACATAGAGGACATATGGGAACCTGACGATGGTCCTAATTTCAAGGTCCCATTGTTTAGATGAAAATGGGTCAAGATGATAGGAGGCCGGGTAACGGTAGACCAGCATTATGGAATGACAACAGTGGATCTCAATAATCTTGCGTACGGAGGCGAACCATTCGTCCTTGCCAATGATGTGGCTCAAGTTTTCTATGTGAAGGACATGTCTACTAGACTGAGAAAAAGGAAAGATAAGCAAAATAATACAATATCATACGATGAGCCAAAGCGCCACATAGTTCTTTCAGGAAAAAGAAACATGGTGGGAGTTGAGGCAGGAAAGACATGTCAGAAGATTATAACAAATTTCATGAAGTTCTGCCATTCAAAGTGAAAACTGACCCAAGCATACCGCTAAATAAGGAAGATGCTCCATGGTTACGGACTAGAAGAGAAATAAAACACTAGATGTGGATGTTGGTGATGTAATAATGTATTAAATCTTTTGTGAATTAACCCTATTTTTTACAATCTGAGATTGATGAAGGCAGGTAGAAAAAAAGAGCATTTGATCACTTGAGCGAACTCACAAGAATACAACAACATCTTCATATTTAATCCCGGTCCAGCCACAAACCGAGACTAGCTAACACTCAAGACATTTATTAATATTAAAAAACCGGTACAAACCGGGACTAGCTAACACTCAGGACTAAAGCCGCCCCCTTTAGTCATAATCATGCCTAGTCCTATAGTACGCAGCTTCAGGGTCTTCTTCGTCATCGTCATCATTGTCGTGGCTAGACGCACGCGGCTCGATCCTCAGCCCAGTCATGGCATATACCGGGGGCACCTGCCACTCCGGCCTCAGATTCATGGTGGGCGGGGGAGGGGTCTCCTAGAAGACGATGCCGCTACCGTCGGGCGGGGGAGGGGCCTTCTTGTGGCTCTGCGGCAGGTGGACTTTTGGTCACCGTAGGCGAGGATGGTCTCCCCCGGCGATGTAGTGCATCACGCTGATGATAGTATGGTTCGCCCACCACAGACGGCGGCCGTCTTCGTTGTGGTTCACCGGGGGCGGGCCATCACCCTCGTACCTGGCGAGCTCCCTTTCCTGCCGGTTAGCAAAGAAAGCATTCCTGGTGTCGTAGTTGTCGGGATCCCGCTGAGGACCCATCCGCTGCTCCAGTGTGAGCTCATGGTAGAAGTGGTTCGTGATGGCCACCTGTCGGGCGGAACCTTGAGGCACATGAGGGACATGAACCCCTCCAGCCTTAGCATCCAGCCGGCGAGTGGCCGGTAGCCCGGCGGGCAAGGGTAGCTAGAGGCGCACAATGCCTCGGTCTCCTCAAGGGTCAGAATGGCCCAGTAGGCGCTGTCCATTGTTGTGAGAGAGGAAGGTGTGGATAGCCATGGAGTGGTCGGCCTATATATAGATGGAAATGGCAGGAAAACATGGTGGAAAATATCTTTAGTCCCGGTTAGTGGCTATAACCGGGACTAAAAGCTCTGTTCAGAGGGAAAGGGCAAGAAAGGATGGCGGGAAGCAGTGGGAAATGGCGGGAAATATCTTTAGTACCGGTTAGTGTCTACAACCGGGACTAAAAGATCCGTTCAGAGGGAAAGGGCGGGAAATGTTCGAGGTTTCATGGCTTTTGGTCCAAGTGACCGATATTATATGCTGAATCGTGACATAGTTTGTGATAATGTGCCCATATTGTGCATGCATGTGGATATTGGGATGGCGAACAATGTTGCAGGAGGAAGTTTTCCTTTTCGTCGCACGGAAAATCCATTTTCCATTTTCCGAGCATAAAAAACGGGTCGTTTTGTGAAGCAGCCACCAAAATGCAGTTACAGAATGCTACCATCCATTTTTCTAAAATACTAGACCACCTTACATAAAATATATCTCCCAACCGGGAGATCTCAAACCTTTATATCCTTCCCGGGTGAAAAATACAAATGTCTACCGAATCGGTAGGAAGTGGGTCCGGTTTGAACTACAGGTACATGATCTAACGCCCGTGATTTTTTGAAAAAAATCATTTTTAGACTCATGATATGTTGTTTCTTTGGAGATCCAATGCAAGTTCTAACAAGGCTCATCCCCTATCTTCATGCACGCCGATTTGACCTTAGTTCGAAACTGGAAAAATTTGAAATGGGCATAAGAAATTCAAAAAAGGTCCAAACAATATAAATCCTTCGCGTGGTGTCAAATTATGTGACATAGTTGCAAGGAAAAATATCAAACTTGGTATATTGATTATGTCTCGAAAAAACCTTCACAAAATGACCTATCATGTTCGAGGTTTCATGGCTTTCGGTCCAAGTGACCGATGTTATGTACTGAATCGCGACATAGTTTGTGATACTGTGCCCATCTTGTGCATTCATGTGGATATTGGGATGGCGAACAATGTTACAGGAGGAAGTTTTCCTTTTTGTCACACGGAAAAGCCATTTTCCATTTTTCGAGCGCAAAAAAATGGGTCGTTTTGTGAAGCAGCCACCAAAATGGAGTTACAGAATGCTACCATCCCATTTTTCTAAAATACTAGACCACCTTACATGAACTATCTTCTAACTGGGAGATCTCAAACCTTTCTGTCCTTCCCGGGTGAAAAAAGACACATGTCTGCCGAATCGTTAGGAAGTGGGTCCGGTTTGAACTACAGGCACAATATGTTGTTTCTTTAGATATTCAATGCAAGTTCTAACGAGGCTCATCCCCTATCTTCATGCACGCCGTTTTGACCTTAGTTCGAAAAGGGAAAATTCAAAACGGGCATAAGAAATTAAAAAAGGGTCCAAAAAATGTAAATCCTTCGCGTGGTGTCATATTATGTGACATATTTACAAGGAAAAATATCAAACTTGGTACATTGATATGTCTCGAAAAAACCTTCACAAACTGACCTATCATGTTCGAGGATTCATGGCTTTCGATCCAAGTGATAGATGTTATATGCTGAATCGCGTCATAGTTTATGATACTGTGCCCATATTGTGCATGCTTGGGGATATTGGGATGGCGAACACTGTTGCAGGAGGAATTTTCCTTTTCTTCGCACGGAAAAGCCATTTTCCATTTTCCGAGCGCAAAAAAGGGTCGTTTTGTAAAACAGCCACCAAAATGCAGTTACAGAATGCTACCATCCTATTTTTCTAAAATACTAGATCACCTTACATGAACTATATCCCAACCGGGAGATCTCAAACCTTTCTGTCATTCCCGGGTGAAAAAGACAAATGTCTGCCGGATCGGTAGGAAGTGGGTCCGCTTTGAACTATAGGTACATGATCTAACGCCCGTGATTTTTTGAAAAAAATCATTTTTAGACTCAAAATATGTTGTTTTTCTAGAGATCCAATGCAAGGTCTAACGAGGCTCGTCCCCTATCTTCACGCACACCGTTTTGACCTTAGTTCGAAACGGAAAAAATTCGAAACGGGCATAAGAAATTAAAAACAGGTCCGAACAATGTAAATTCAAAAATGGGGACAATTATTTTATTTACATCTATATAACAGAGTAGGATAATAGCTTTAAATTATAGATCTTTTATTTCTGCAAATTTTGATATATAATAATTCATTTTTCTAATTGCTAATTTTTTTCATATTGGAGCAAAAAATACACCTTTAGTCCCGGTTTATATTACAAACCGGGACTAAAGGGATGCGGCCTTGTGCGCGAAACTGGGAGCCCCGAAAACCCTTTAGTACCGATTTGTAACACCTTTTGTGTTAATTAGTGTAATTTTTAGTGTATTTTAGGGTTAATTAGTTAGTTAGTAATTTTAGGGTTATTTTAGGATTTAGGGTTAATTAGGTAGTTAGTTCGAAGTTTAGGTTTAATGTAGTTAGTTAGTTATAATTTAGTTAGTTCGAAGTTTAGTGTAATTTTGTTTAGAGATTTTAGTTAGTGTTTAATATAGTTAGTTGATTTTAGTTGAATTTAATTAGTGCTTAATATTGTTTATTTCAGTTGATACTATTTACTGTCGTCATGTTTAAAGTGTATAGGTTTAATTTAGTGTTTAGGATTATGCCGCGTCCTCATCCTTGTTCACTCGGCGGGAACAACGGAGGAGTACTAGGCTCTGTCGTCGGGCATCCACGGGACTGGGCTCCACTGGGCTGGCACTGAGAGGTGCTACCAGCCGGGAGGCATACTTTGGTGAGGAATCCAGGTGTCGTCGTCGACTCGAATCTTCTGTGGTGGCGGACAAGTGGTCCAGGCGCGGTGCAGAGGGATCCATCCCCCGACAAGGTGGTACGACGTCGTGTCAGGGAGGAGGACGAGCACGTCCAATGTTACATGTACATTTTGGAAGTCAGGGTCTCCGATACCTGCCAGGTTTTTCAGGCACCTTACCCGGGATATTCTCCTGTGATGGTTCCTAATCTTTGGGTGCACACCTCCCGCGGCTCAAAAGCTAGGGCTCGACATCTTGGTTGATCTAGATGTGTAATATGGATATACTATCTTTTATTAATTTGTACTAGCTAGATTATTCGAGATGTATTGTTGTTAAATTGGTACTTTATCTTTCTTCATCGCATTATTTAATTGTTACTTTAATGTGTAATATGGTATATTAAGTTGAATTACTTTATCTTCCTTTATTGATCGCATTAATCAAAATGGTTTTATCTTTATTCTGTATTAGTTAAGTTATGGACGATAGAGATGATGAAGAGCGCATGTACAAGATGATAGATGAGGGTACAGGAGGATACCATTACGATGGAGCAGATGACGATGGAGATGATGATGGCTCCCAATACCTCAACTTGGATGAAGCCGACGGTAGAGACAACTATGATGAATTCTTTGGTGTAGACGATGATGGAGACGACGGTGGAGACACCATAGCAAAGTCCGGCGAGGTATATAAAGCCTCTAATGATCACGAGCTAGTTGATGCATTAGTTGATTCATATATATATATATATTTATATACTAACAACTGTCTCTTCTCTTAGACCTCCGCATCGGGCCAATCTTCTGCAAGGAAACGAGGCCCGACCAAAAAGTTGGCCGATGGTGCGTGTTTTACTATTGATGTAGTTTCTGAGCTGGGCGAACCTTTGGAGCCGATAGAGGCCGCAAGTGTATTTGTATATCAATGCGGAGTGATAGTCAGGGACACCACCCCGGTCACCACTCAGAAGTGGAATAAGCCAGGAAAGAAAAGCGATCAAGTTGGAGCAAGTTTTGTCGATGATAGAGCCAAAGAGTGTCTTTGGAATTCGCTCATGACACACTTCTCTCTACCTGAATTGGACACTCCTGAACTCAATGAGGCATTGAGGTTGACAGTCAGAAAGTGGGCCCTTAAGAAGATGTGCGAACAATTCAAGGACTGGAAGAAAAGATTATACAACAACTTTGTCAAGAAGAAGCCGACTCCACCATTCACTGGCCCGCTAGAGAAGTAGCGGGATAACTGGGCCGCATTTGTGGCATACAAGGGCTCAGAAGAATCTAAGGCAAGGTCGGCAAAGAATCAGGAAAATGTGGCCAAAAATAAATATCACCATACTATGGGGACAGGTGGCTACAAGACGACCATGCCTAAGTGGGAAAAAACTGAGAAAGAAATGTGTGCTAAAGGGGTCACTCCAACTACAAATCAGTGGACCGTGAGGTCAAAAAATTGGGTACTTGGGCATGTGGGATCGTATGACCCTAAAACAGGGGACATTATTGTTGCAAAGAAGGCCATTGTTGAACCCAAAGATGCACTTATTAAAGTGATAAAAGAGGCTCAAGAGGGAAAGTTCGTTCCCAACAGAGAGAACGATGAGCTCACATATGCCCTCGGGAATCCTAAAAAAGTCGGACGAACACGAGGCTTTGGACCATCTATTCCATGGAACACTGGGTTTCCCCAGGACACTGACACTTATAGAAGCCGATCCACAAAAACGAACTGGAAGAAGGCGGAGGTGGCAGCACAGACCATCGGACTATCAAAAAAAGGAACAAGGAATTTCAATCCATGTTCAAGCTGCAGCAGGACCAAATTAATGAACTAAGAGTACTGGCCCGATAGCAAGATCCTGCATTCAATAGTATAGTGGGCCCATCTCAGCAGAGAAGCAGCATGGCTTCCACGGAGGTACCAGCTACTAATCTACTTCTGATGGAGAATAATGCACCGGTGATAGATGATACCACCAGTGGAACGATGGTTCGCTACCCCGTGGATCTTGTCGAGGCAAGGACAACTTGTGAGCTACATGTGACAGTGAAGAACATTTCTATGAAGGTGGCCCTCGGCTTTGCTTTGACTTGTCCACCGCAAGCGACCTACCATGAAAGTGAGATTCCAGCTGGCTATGCTCGTTGATACGTTTAAAACGTATCTACTTTCCCCGAACACTTTTGGTATTGTTTCTCCTCTAAATTTGTGTGATTTGGATACAACTAACACGGACTGGCGCTGTTTTCAGTAGAATTACCTTGGTGTCTAGTTTTTGTGCATAAAATCAATTATCAGGAAAAATCCTGGAAAATATGCCAAAAATCCTATTTCACCAGAAGACTCACGGAGCCAAAAGACAAGACGAAGGAGGGCCACGAGGGGCCCACACCCCCTGGCCACGCGGGCCAGCCCAGGCCACGCCTGGGAGTGGTGTGGCCACCTCGGGCACCCCCTCGGCCTCCCTCTTAGCCTATAAGAATCCTACTGACCTAAAAACTGAGGGGGGTTCAACATTTTCCCAGAAAGAGTTCCGTTGCGCCGCCACCACCAAAAACCACGATTCAGAACCAGAAACTCCGTTCTGGCACCCTAACGGGAAGGGGAATTTGGAGGGGATCATCGCCATCATCATCACCGACGCCTCTCCATCAACCATCCATGTTTCCCCCATCCATGAGTGAGTAATCCCCCGCTATAGGCTATGGGGATGGTAGGGATTGGATGAGTTCTATCATGTAATCGAATAAGATTGTTAGGGCATGGTGCCTAGTATCTATATTAGTGCTATTTGAGTTTGTTGCAACTTGTTGTGCTTAATTCTTGTCACTAGGGCCCGAGTGCCATGATCTCAGATCTGAACTTGTTATTGATTCATGATGATAGTATTGTTTATGATTTTATCTGCAAGTTGTGTACACATATCATTGTCCGGAACCAAAGGCCCCGAAGTGACAGAAATTGGGACAACCTGAGGGGATGGTTGTGATATCAGGATCACATGTGTTCACGGAGTGTCAATGCTTTGCTCCGGTACCTTAATTGCCAGTAGATTCCCTTGAGGCCCCGCTGCAACGGGCTGGCAGGACAAAAGATGTTGTGCAAATTCTCATTGCGAGCACGTATGACTATATATGGAACACATGCCTATGATTCTTTAGTACTTGGATGTTTTATCTTATTTATCTGCAATTGCCCTAGATCTTGAAGTTATATGAATAGTCTCGTCCATGCAACGCCCGTTCATCCATACATATGCCTACCGCACTCATATCCTACTGTTTGCTACTATTGTTACTACTGCCTTTGTTTTATTGATGCTGTTACTTTGCTATTGCTGCTAGAAAACTGTTGCTACTGATAAACTGCTGTGAGCAAGACTATTTTCAGGTGCAGCTGAATTGACAACTTAGTTGTTAAGGCTTATAAGTATTCTTTGGATCCCCTTACGTCGAATCAATAAATTGGCTAATACTACCCTCGAAGACTGTTGCGATCCCCTATACTTGTGGGTCATCAAGACTATTTTCTGGCGCCGTTGCATGGAAGCATAGCTTTATTTGTAAGTTCACTTGGATCTATTATTGTTCGCTGCTATCCTTTCATCATGGTAAAGTCTCGTGATTGAAAGTTTCCAATTTTACGATCCACTACAAGAAGAGGTACAGTCCTAAACACCTCTGCTGCTCTGGATTCACCGTCTGTTATAAGTAAGCTTGTGATGGCGCTTAGTTGATGTTGGAGCGCCTCGTTGGGAACCCCAAGAGTAAGGTGTGAAGCATCACAACAGCAAGTTTTACCTTAGTAAGAAACCGAGGTTATCGGACTAGTAGGAGGAAGGAAACGCCACTGTAACATCCCAAAAATATAACACAAGAATCATCAAACTCTTTATTCTATCCACCCCAGAGGAACAAAGATGTATCGGGATTTGAAGGAACAATTCTGGTGGCATAAGATGAAGAGAGAAATCAGAAGATATATCGCCAAGTGTGATATATGTCAGAGAGTCAAGGCGGGACATCAAAGACCCGCTGGACTGTTGCAACCTCTACAGATTCTGGAATGGAAATGGGATTCAGTTGGAATGGACTTTATCACCGGATTGCCTACTTCTAGTAGGGGAAATGACTCTATCTGGGTCATAGTGGACAGATTTTCCAAAGTCGCCCATTTCTTACCCGTCAAGACCACATAACAGAGTTTGAAGCTAGCGGAGTTATACATCGCTAGAATCGTCAGTTTGCACGGAGTCCCCAAGAACATCGTATCAGATCGAGGAACTCAGTTTACCTAGAGATTTTGGAAGAAAGTCCAAGAAGGTTTAGGAACCCGACTAGATTTCAGCACAACTTATCACCCTCAGACCGATGGACAAACGAAACGAGTAAATCAAATACTCGAAGATATGTTGAGAGCATGTGTGCTAGAGTATGGATCTAAATGGGAAGACTGTCTGCCTTTCACAGAATTTTCTTACAATAACAGTTATCAAGCTAGTCTGCAAATGTCCCCATTTGAGTTTATGTATGGAAGGAAGTGTCGCACCCCTTTGAATTGGTCGGAAGTAGGAGAGAGTCAGATTTTCGGACCCGACATCCTACGAGAAGAAGAAGAGAAAGTTCACAAGATTCGTGAGCACCTCAAGACCGCCCAGTCAAGACATAAGAGTTACGCCGACAAGAGACGTCGAGACCTTGCTTTCAATATCGTAGATTTCGTGTATCTCAAAGTGTCGCCTTTGAAGGGAATGCATCGTTTCCAGCTGAAAGGGAAGTTAGCCCCTAGATATATCGGACCCTTCAAGATTCTAAATCATCGATGCGAAGTATCATATCAATTGGAACTGCCAGAGGAAATGTCAGCAGTGCACAATGTGTTCCATATATCGTTACTTCGCAAATGCCTTGAAGTTCCGGAGAAGACTGAAGTTTTCAAGAACATTGATCACCAGACCATAGAGATCAATGATGACCTGACCTATCCCGAAGTACCCATCCGTATTTTGGAAGAAGCTTTCACGACCACCAGGACCCGAAGCATCAAGTTTCTCAAGATTCGGTGGAGCAACCACACTGAAGAAGAAGCTACCTAGGAGCGCGAAGATCACATCAGGACGGAGTTTCCCGATCTCTTTAAATCCTAGGTATTCTTCCTTTTTCAAATCTCGGGACGAGATTTTGTTTAAGGGGGAAGGTTTGTAACATCCCAAAAATATAACACAAGAATCATCAAACTCTAATCACTAAAATTAGGGTTAACAAAAACTTTGATTAATTTAAAATCATATGAATGCATGTGTGAATGAGATGATTTGATAAATGCATGAATGAACTTGTGTGATTAACCTAAATAGCAAGAAATGGTTTAAAGATGAAAATAACATCATATAAAACATTTCCATGCAGAAATAAAACAAGAGAAAATCAAAAACAAATAAACTAAAGCAAATGGTCATTTTTGCCAATCTTGCTCACTAGGTCACTTTGAGTGTTTCTAGTTCAAGATTTCAAACAGAAACTTTTCCAACTCTTTTCGCCCCTTGCTAGAACAAGTAAAAGTAAATCAAAGCCCACCTTTCAAACTTGCAGAAACATTTGGCAACCTCATTCAAATCACAATTCAAAATTGAATCTTTATCATATGTGAAGATCACCCATTTTTGAAACCCAACCAAACCAGTGCCCCTTGACTAATCCAACTAACCAGACACTCCCTAGTATGTGCCTAGCAAACCCACTAATTTGAATCCAAAATTCAAATTCAAAGTTCTTGCGGCCATTTCATCAAACACCTTGCAGATACAAATCAAACAAACATCAAACACTATAGTGTGCAGTAAAATTTGGCCTAACTTGTTCCCTATCTAGATCACACTACACCCTCAGTAGATCATCTAACTAGTTTAACCCCTCTAGCTCACTGTAAACCAGACCATGCCATCAATGGCAAGCAGGCCGAGCCTCACCTTGACACCCCATTGTCGACAGCAAGCTACGAGCAACACTACGCCTAGCCAGCATGTCTAGCAAGCACCCCACCGTCCACCGCCACTCTCTGTCCCAGCCTCGAGCAATGCCAGCCCCTAGACCACATGACACGACCATGCCAAACCTCTCTGCGCGCGACCCGAGAGCGCGCCAGTGCGCCATGCTCGACCAGCACCCACAGACCGCGCGCCGCCCTTGCCGCTTGCAGGGATGATCACCAGCACCCCATTAACCCCGCAGACATGCCTGTTCGCCGCCGCGCGGACCACGCGTGCTGTGCGACATTAAAATCGCCGTCGGAACCGCGTAGAGCATCAGCGTGTTCCGACCGATTAGCACCACCCCACGCCGCAAGACCACGCCGTTGAGCTTCGCCAGGGAGCACCACACCGCCCCTACCGTCGCCCATGCCAGTAGCCCTCTGTGCCGTCGACCACAACGAGCTCAGCCTGCGCCCGTCGGTCCCCTTCAGCCACTATAAATAGAGGCCTCCACCGCTCGCTTTCTTTACACAAGTTCACTCCCCTCTCACCCAGAACCACCCCACCTCACTCCCGAAGCAAGGCGAGCGGCGCATCGCCGGAATTTGGCCGGAGCCCGCCGCTGCTGGAGAAAAAGGGAGCCGTTGATTGGAGCCGCCCCAGGAGAAGCTGCCGGTACCAGGAGAACCGCCGTCGTCGACTTCGTCGTTCTCCCCCGTCGCCGACCCTCGCCTGAGCCCCGGTGAGCCTCCCACGACCCACACCTGTCGTGTTAGGGTTCTTTCTTGCCGGCGCTGCCTGACGTGGACGATGAACCATAGCCGTTCGATTAGAGTTATATCGTGCGGTTCACATTGCCCCGTACCGCTTTGCCTCCCGTATCACTGACGCGTGGGGACAGCCACTTAACCAGCCCGCGTACGCGCTGTGTGTAGTGGGACGACCCAGTAAAACATCCCGCGCGACCCAACAATTCAAATTAAGCTTTATTCATTTAATTTCAAACATAGTTCTGTACCTAGATTCAAAAATCAACCCAGCTCGATTCACTAAACCAAAATGCACGAAACCAATTTTGTTAGAAAGGTACTAAAATGCTTGATCCAAGCCCGTTGGATTCCAACCATTTGGATTTGTAGATCAACCATGGTAAAAATAACAAGGCAGAAGTTTTTCTGCATTCAAACATTTTTCAAAATTCAACCATAAGAGCTTTTGAGTTGATTCCAACTCTCAAAAATCACATTTGATCATACCTTTCAAAATATATAAAAACATATGGGTTTACTTGCAGAAATAATGTTCAAGTAATAAAAGAATGCTACATAGGCATTTCTAGTCACTTTATTTATTTAAAATAAAAATGTTAAACCTTATTAAATTGTGACACCACTTTAAATCACATTCTCATGTACTGAAATATGTGGTGATTACATGTGTCAACATGATCCCATGTTTGAGTTGGAGGATATTAAATCTTAAATAGTTTTTCAATGAGTAGAAATTACTTTTCTCAAATAAAATAAATAAGACAAGTGCTTTAATCCTTGTGATAATAGTGATGATGCAAGATCATCTAGTGTGACTTTTTGTGTGATGTTTAAAAATAGTTAAGTATTGTTTGGTGATTGTGTACCTCGTATTTATTTATAGACGCTAGTACCGACCAAGGATACGAGGAGGAAGAAGGATACTACGAGGAAGAAGCCGAGGAGAACTTCAACCACTGCTCTGCTCAAGGCAAGCCAATACTTGAAACCTTGCAAGCTAACCCTTGCAACTATGAAAGTTAGAAAACCTATGCATTTCATTAAGCATGCTTGGTTAGATACATTTGATAATGCCCAATCCTAGTTTTACTTGCAAGCTTAAGTACTTTATTTTCCTTATCAAAGCTTTATCTTAGAGTTTACATGGTGACTTGTAGATTCTAGAAGGATAACTAAAGGTAGCATAAAGAGCATAAAATTTTGCCTAAGTTAGATAATCTTGATGTCATCCTAAGGCATGAGATTGGACTTAGCAAATCACCACTTGTTTACCACCCCTCATTAGTATTTACCACCACTTGTAGATGCTAGTGCTAAGTATAAAAATTGATCAACTTTAGATGGCAATACTTGCTGAAAATGGTTATGAAAACCTTAGAATGATGATTCATTATACTGAAATGTTTTTGACAAGTGTTTCCGAACACCAGATGATTTCGATGATGAAAATTTTGAGGCATGAGCCTTAGCTCCCTTATAAAACTGATGGTTGAAAGGATGCGATACCATTCCAAATTTTACCGTACAACCACAATACCCGAAATTTGGGTAGGGCTTGACTGGAAATTTGTATACCTTAGTATGGGTTCCCTCGCCGCCAAGGTCTGAGCTGAGGCTACCTTGTGAAGATTGTTCACCTGTGAAGTACCCAAGATGACAGTTGGTCATGGTTGGGAGGCCAAACTCATAGGAGAGGTGCCTATACTAGGGCGTGTAATTGAAAGGTTAGGATTGATTATCCGCATACTGAGTATGGTGAATTCAGGATTGTTCCTGACGGATGTATCGAATGTTGTGGTGAAAGTGTACAATCTCTGCAGAGTGTCAAACTATTCGAATAGCCGCCTCCGCGGTTATGGACAGTTGGAGTGGCCATACTGTTCCCCCGTCAGATGTTTTCAAAATGACTTGTGAAATGAATTATGACTTTGACTTGACCACAACAGAGTTGTGATATGAAATTCAAATTCCCACTTAGGTGTTATAAAACTTTCAACTAGTTTTCTTTGCTTCTGAACTGAGTAGAGATAAATCTGGCTTTTTGCAAAACAACCTTAGAGCTTAGTGTCCTACTAAAAAAAACCCTTAACTTGTTAGTATTAGTTTGCGTGTACTTAAAGAGTACTCATGGCTTTGTCCCTGGCTATTACCCTGGCCAGACTATGAAGAGGAGTATCCGGATGACGGACCACAGGAAGGTTACGGAAACTAGGATCATCTCCCATCGTCAGCATTGCCTGTGACCCTGAAGATGAAGCATCGCCTACGCTATCGTTACTATTACGTTATTCCACTGCTTGAGTTGTATTAAGAAATGGATCATGAGATCCTTATTTGTGTAAGACCTTATGTATGGTTTGTAATGGATGATGTACGGTGATATCCAAATCTGTTATGTCTCGCAAAAATGGTAATCCTGGGATTGCGATGTATGGCATAACAGGCATCTGTGATAAAAATCCGGGTGTTGACAGCCACACAGGTGTTGCAAGCAACGCGGAGACCTGTACAACACAAACTCAAGACTTTGGCCCAACAAATCAGTGAGGTTGTCAAGATCACGAGTTTTCTGTAACAAAGGATTAAACGTATGGTGTGGAAGGTAATGGTTTGCAGCAAGTAACATGTAACAATGGAAGATGTATCAATGGTAAAGATTGGACCGGGGTCCATAGTTCACTAGAGGTGCTCTCCTTAGATAAACAACATGGCATGAAGGGTAAACAAATTTACAATTGGGCAATTGTCAGGAACTGAGCAATGCATAACAATGCAATACCAGACAAAAAGATCCTACAATATTCAATTGGGCAATACAACAATATACATAGACCGCCATCCAACTGTATCTATGAGTAGAAGTCCAACTTCCGGTTATCATCCGAACCCCCTCTAGTATTAAGTTGCTAGCAACAGACAACTGCTTTAAGAAAAGTGTGTAAGGTAAACAATCAAATTGTTCCATGAACAAGAGACCGTTGTTTTCTCCCTAGTAGCAACAACACATCTACAACCGAAGAGATTTCTGTCACTTCCCTTGGAAACTAGAGGCATGAACCCACTATCGAGCATAAATACCCCCTCCTGCAGTCACTAGCAACTACTTGGCCAAGATAGCTACTAACAACGGAGATCATGCAAGATCACAAACAACACAAACATGATAGAATCATAAATACAAAACCATTAATCAATCTGACATAGTAATCTCAATATCCATCGGATCCCCGCAAACACAACATGCATGATACAAATAGATTAGATCTTGATCATGAACGTGTAGGATTCGCAGCATAGAAAACAAAAAAATTCCTACGATGTGAACTATGTACCAAGATCTATCTATTAGATACAAAAAACGGGCGGATGTATATCCGTAGAGAACATACCCTTGAAGACCGACAAAGCTTAACGAGTTCAACTCGTGGTTGATGTAGACGATCTCTTGCCGATCTCAAGATCGAGAGGAAGTCCTAGCGCCGCAAATCAGCAGCGCATCCGTGCTCGCACACACGTTCGAGGCACCGAGCAACCTCTGCCTCCTCGCTCCAGCGATGCAGCGGAAGCACAACTCTTTCTTGCCTAATAGCCACCAGGAACATGTATCTCGCTAGTCCGAGACCATAGGGGATAAATTCTAGAGGGGGAGAGAGATCCTTCACGAGGAGGTGTGAGTGAGAAGTGAGGAGAGGGGTGCATTTTATAGGAGGAGGGGGCACCCAAGGGGGTGTCCGCCGGCCATGGGGGCTGCCCCCTCCCCTCCTTCATTCATGTGGGTGGACACTCCACTCACAAAAATCCATTCATATCCCTCCACTCAAAATCCCACTCAAACATGCCATTAAATTTCCACCAGATTTAATGCAAACTCTCATTAAATAAAACTCTTTTATTTTATTCAGAATTTTGTTAATTACTTTAATGACAAACATTCACAAATAACCCCTTGCTAGAATTCTATTTCACATGCATAACCACTTTATGCAATTTCACCCGAAAACCTGTTTCGGTATCTAGTGAAATAAATTCCTGCGCTTGTTCATTCTTTCGACATGAAAGTTTTGGTCCAATTGTATGTCGGTGTCTCTTAAGTGTGTCACCCTACGGTTCGTGAATAATGCGGACATGATCGAGACCCCTCTCGGATCAATAATCAGAAGCGGGATCTGGAGACCCATACTGACTCCCACACATTCAACGATGACTTTCTTGTGATCGTCGGAACCTTTTTACGCTAGTATCTTAATCCCTTTGTTTCACGATATATTACATGTCCGAGATTCGATCATCGGTATCTCCATACCTAGTTTGATCTCGTTACTGACATGCACTCTTTTCTCGTTCCCGTGATATAACATTCTAGTGATCAAATCACTTGCTTGCAAGCTAATCAATGTGATATCACCGAGAGGGCCCAGAGTATATCTATCCGTCATCGGGATGAACAAATTCCACTCTCGATCCATGAGCCTCAACATAACACTTTATTAGTTCTGAATCAATCTTTATAATCACCCTGTTACGGTGTGACGTTTGATGTTATCAAGAAACTCTTCCGGTGTTAGTGATTGACATGATCTCATGGTGTACGGATTAGGATCACTTTGTAAGTTGTTATAGCAATATAAACACAATGAATTTGATCGTAATGCTATACTTCGGATGAATGTTCATCACACCATTACACTAATGTTGTGATCCCGTTATTAACAACATCCAATGTCCATGATTAGGAAACCTTGATCATCTTGTTAATCAACGAGCTAGTCTATGAGAGAGGCATAACTAGGAACTTTCTGTTTGTTTATTAAACACACATGTATTAATGTTTCTGTATTAATACAATTATAGAATGCAAAATAAACATCTATCATATACTTGGAATACACATAATAAACACTTTATTATTGCCTCTCAGGGCATATTCCCTTCAGTCTCCCACTTGCACTAGAGACAATAATCTAGTTACATAGTGATAAATCTAACACCCATCGAGTTCTGGTGTTGATCATGTTTTGCTCTAGGGAGAGTTTTAGTCAACGGATCTGCTACATTGAGATCCGTATGTACTTTACATCTTTATATCTCCATCCTTGACATGCTCGCGGATGGAGTGAAACCGGCGCTTAATTTGCTTGGAATGCTTGTGAGACCTTGGCTTTTTGGCATTGGCAATGGCACCATTGTTGTCACAATAGATCACCATTGGGCCCAACGCGTTTGTAACCACTCCTATTTTGGATATGAACTCCTTCATCCAAACTGCTTCCTGAGCCGCTTCTGAAGTAGCAACATATTCGGCCTCCGTTGTTGATCCCGCCACCACAGGTTGTTTGGAGCTCCTCCAACTAACCGCTCCGCCATTCATGAGAAATACATATCCGGATTGAGACTTAGAGTCATCCGGATCGGTGTCAAAGCTAGCGTCAACATAACACTTAGCGACGAGCTCTTCTTCACCTCCGTATACAAGAAACATATCCTTTGTTCTTCGTAAGTACTTAAGGATATTCTTGACCGCTATCCAGTGTTCCGAACCTGGATCCGATTGGTACCTACTAGTCAAACTAATAGCATGTGCCACATCCGGTCTTGTACATAGCATGGCGTACATTATAGAGCCTATGGCTGAAGCATAGGGGACCTTGTCCATTATCTCTCTTTCTTCCACCGAAGCCGCACTTTGAGTCTTACTCAATGTATTTCCTTGCAACATAGGTAAGAACCCCTTCTTACTTCCGTCCATTTTAAACTTCTTTAAAATCTTATCAAGGTATGTACTTTGCGATAGCCCTATTAGGCGTCTAGATCTATCTCTATAGATCTTTATGCCTAATATGTATGACGCTTCACCTAGGTCCTTCATTGAAAATTTGCTGTTTAGATAACTTTTAACACTGTTTAAAAGATCTATATCATTTCCGATCAATAATATGTCATCCACATATAATATCAGAAATGCCACATTGCTCCCACTCACTTTCTTGTAAATACAAGCTTCTCCATAAGTTTGGACAAATACAAACTCTTTGATCACCTCATCAAAGCGGAGATTCCAACTTCGTGATGCTTGCTTCAATCCATAGATGGATCGTTGAAGCTTGCACACCTTATTAGCATCCTTAGGATCGAAAAAACCCTTTGGTTGTATCATATACAACTCTTCTTCAATATTACCATTGAGAAACGCGGTTTTGACATCCATCTGCCATATCTCATAATCGAAATATGCAGCAATTGCTAACATAATCCTAACTGACTTTAGCATCGCTACGGGAGAGAATGTCTCATCGTAGTCAACTCCTTGAATTTGTCGCAACCCCTTTGCGACAAGTATAGCTTTATAGATGGTCACATTACCATCAGCATCAGTTTTTCTTTTGAAAATCCATTTGTTCTCCACGGCCTTTCGGTCGTGAGGTAATTCCACCAAGTTCCAAACTTGATTTTCATACATGGATTCCATCTCGGATTTCATGGCTTCTAACCATTTGTTGGAATCCGGGCTCATCATCGCTTCTTCATACGTTGCAGGGTCATCATTTTCATCAACCATGAAATTCATGACAGGATTTCCGTACAGCTCGGGAGCTGCACGCGTCCTGCTAGACCTGCGAGGTTTAGTAGTACTCTCTTTCGGAGTTTCATGATCATTATCATTAGTTCCCTCTTCAACAGGTGAAGCCAACTCCGGAACAACTTCCGGCACTGCGCTACTCGCCATACTTTGAAGAGAAGGTTCAATAACCTCTTCGAGTTCTACCTTCCGACTACTCACACCTTTCGCGAGAAACTTTTTCTCTAGAAAGGATCCATTCTTGGCAACAAAAACCTTGCCCTCGGATCTGTGATAGAAGGAATACCCAATAGTTTCCTTAGGGTATCCTATGAAGACGCATTTTTCCGCTTTGGGTTCGAGTTTATCCGGTTGAAGTTTCTTCACATAAACATCGCATCCCCAAACTTTAAGAAATGACAGCTTAGGTTTGTTTCCAAACCATAATTCATACGGTGTCTTTTCAACGGATTTAGATGGTTCCCGATTTAAAGTGAATGCACCAGTTTCTAGTGCATAACCCCAAAATGACAACGGCAAGTCTGTCAGAGACATCATAGATCGAACCATATCTAATAAAGTATGATTACGACGTTCCGACACACCATTTCGCTGTGGTGTTCCGGTAAGAGTGAGTTGTGAAACAATTCCACACTCTTTCATGTGAGTGCTAAACTCATAACTTAGATACTCACCTCCATGGTCGGACCGTAGAAATTTGATCTTTCTATTACGATGATTTTCCACTTCATTATGAAATTCCTTGAACTTTTCAAAGGTTTCAGACTTGTGTTTCATCAAGTAGATATAACCGTATCTACTCAAATCATCCGTGAAAGTAACAAAATAACGATATCCACCTCGCGCCGACACACTCATTCGACCACATACATCAGAATGTATGATTTCCAATAAAATCTGTCGCCCGTTCCATTGATTCGGAAAACAGCGTTCTAGTCATCTTGCCCAAAAGGCATGGCTCACATGTATCAAATGATTCAAAATCAAGTGATTCCAAAAGTCCATCTGAATGGAGCTTCTTCATGCGTTTAACGTCAATATGACCTAGACGGCAGTGCCACATATATGCGGATATATCATCATTAAGTTTAATTCTTTTAGCATCAACATTATGAATATGTGTAACATTATCATCGAGATCTAATAGAAATAAACCATTCATCATCGGTGCATGACCATAAAAGATTTCATTCATATAAATAGAACAACCATTGTTCTCAGATTTAAATGAATAACCACTTCGCATCAAACACGATCTAGATACAATGTTCATGCTCAGTGCAGGCACCAGATAACAATTATTCAAGTTTATAACTAATCCCGATGGCAAATGGAGAGGCAGCATTCCGACGGCGATCACATCAACGCTTGATCCATTGCCGACACGCATCTTGACCTCACCCCTTGCTAGCGGTCGCTTGTTCCGCAGCCCCTGATTCGAGTTACAAATATTAGAACCTGAACTGGTATCAAATACCTAGGTGCTACTGCGAGCACTAGTCAAGTACACATCAATAACATGTATATAATATATACCTTTGTTTGCCTAGCCGGCCTTCTTGTCTGCCAAATACTTGGGGCAGTTGCGCTTCCAGTGGCCAGTCCCCTTACAATAGTAGCACTCCGTATCAGACTTAGGTCCAACTCGGGGTTTCTTTTCAGGCACGGCAACCGGCTTGCCGCCCTTACTTCCCTTCCGTTTTCCCTTCTTGTCTTTCTTGAAACCAGTGTTCCTATTGATCATCAACACTTGATGTTCCTTTTTGATCTCCACTTCTGCAGTTTTAAGCATTGACAGAAGCTCAGGGAGAGACTTCTTCATGCCTTGCATATTATAGTTCATCACAAAGCTCTTATAGCTAGGTGGCAGAGACTGCAGAACACAATGGATGCCTAAGTCAATGGGAATCGTTATTCCCAAGGACACAAGCTTATCGGCATAACCCGACATCTTGAGTACATGCTCACTAACGGAGCTGTGCTCTCCATCATGCAGCTAAAGAACTTTTCTGAAGCGTCGTAGCTCTCTACAGCAGCATGTGTGTCGAAAATCATTTTCAACTCACCCATTGTATCAAAAGCATTGCCGTTTTCGAAATGCTTTCGAAGTTCCGGCTCTAGCCCATACAATATGCCGCAATTAACTAAGTCGTGGTCCTCCTGACGAGTCTGATAGACGTTCTTCTCCTCGTCAGGGGCATCCTCAAAAGGTGGGGGGCCTAGTGGCTCTTCTAGCACGTATTGCTTTTGTGCAGCAGAGAGGAGAATCCTTAAATTCATGGCCCATTCGGTAAAGTTGCTACCGTTCGTTGCAAGTTTCTCTTTCTCCATGAACACATTGAAATTAAAAGCAGGTGGTGCCATCTACAACAGAATTTGTAAAGTTTAGACTAAGTTTATGATAGCTTGAGTTCAACTAATCCATATTACGAATGAACTCCCACTAAAAAACGACATCCCCCGTGCCTTTTTGGTGATTACATGAACCAAATCCACTATACCAAGTCCGATCATCACGTGAGTCGGCGTAGCTTCAAAGGCGAGCATCAACTGGGCATCATATCTACTATATGACTCATGCTTAACCTTTCGGTCCGTGTTCCGAGGCCATGTCTGTACATGCTAGGCTCGCCAAGTTAGAACCTTAGTATTAGCGTGTGTAACTGTTTTACACCCGAAATATGGTCGTGGATCCAAGAACACCCGATCATCACGTGATGTCTTGGAGCGACGAAAACATAATCGGTGCATACTAAAGGAAGAACACATTCTTATCTTGATATTTAAATGAGGGATCATCTTATTATGCTAACAAAGCACTAAACAAGCAATATAAGATGCTATCAAACATCACATGTTTATTAGTGAAATGATATGGTTCCCGCATATGATCTCTATCATGCGCATCGTGGTATGATCACTATCATACCTATATGTGTAAGTCCAAGGTCTATGGAGATTACACGTTATGTATGTTGTAAGAGTACCATCTCATACTACTACTTACAACATCACCATATCATAACACTAGCCCAGCAACAATCTAAACTAGACGCCTCTAATTTATCCATTGCAAGTTTTACGTGGCTTAGGGCTTTCGAGATAGAACCGTTCTTACCTACGAACATGAACCACAACGAGGATAACCAAATTGTTGACAACTCGTTGCAAAATAGATATTGACTATAGTAGGAGAGACAGACATCTGCTAGCCACTTATGCAAACTAGTTGCATGTCAAGCGTGGAACAGGTCTCATGTGCGAGGACATGTAAAGTTTGTCCGGGCCGTTTCATCCCACTATGCCACCAATATCCAAAATTACAACTAAGGAGCAACAACATGATCATCATCGCCCACATACTCATATGTGTACTACCCGTGTAAAGCATCTACGCATAGATCCGGCTCTGATACCACTATAGGGTTCGCAACATAGAAAACAAAAAATTTCCTACGATGTGAACTATGTACCAAGATCTATCTATTAGATACAAACAATGGGAGGATGTATATCCGTAGAGAACATACCCTTGAAGACCGACAAAGCTTAACGAGTTCAACTCATGGTTGATGTAGACGATCTCTTGCCAATCTCAAGATCGAGAGGAAGTCCTAGCGCCGCAAATCAGCAGCGCATCCGTGGTCGCACACACGTTCGAGGCACCGAGCAACCTCCGCCTCCTCGCTCCAGAGATGCAGCGGAAGCACAACTCTTTCTTGCCGAATAGCCACCGGGAACATGTATCTCGCTAGTCCGAGACCATGGGGGATAAATTCTAGAGGGGGAGAGAGATCCTTCATGAGGAGGTGTGAGTGAGAAGTGAGGAGAGGGGTGCCTTTTATAGGAGGAAGGGGGGCACCCAAGGGGTGGCCGCCAGCCATGGGGGCTGCCCCCTCCCCTCCTTCATTCATGTGGGTGGACACTCCACTCACAAAAATCCATTCATATCCCTCCACTCAAAATCCCACTCAAACATGCCATTAAATTTCCACCAAATTTAATGCAAACTCTCATTAAATAAAACTCTTTTATTTTATTCAGAATTTTGTCAATTACTTTAATGACAAACATTCACAAATAACCCCTTGCTAGAATTCTATTTCACATGCATAACCACTTTATGCAATTTCACCCGAAAACCTGTTTCGGTATCTAGCGAAATAAATTCCTGCGCTTGTTCATTCTTTCGGCATGAAACTTTTGCTCCAATTGGATGTCGGTGTCTCTTAAGTGTGTCACCCTACGGTTCGTGAATAATGCGTACATGATCGAGACCCCTCTCGGATCAATAATCAAAAGCGGGATCTGGAGACCCATACTGACTCCCACACATTCAACGATGACTTTCTTGTGATCGTCGGAACCTTTTTACGCTAGTATCTTAATCCCTTTGTTTCATGATATATTACATGTCCGGGATTCGATCATCGGTATATCCATACCTAGTTTGATCTCGTTACTGACATGCACTCTTTTCTTGTTCCCGTGATATAACATTCTAGTGATCAAATCACTTGCTTGCAAGCTAATCAATGTGATATCACCGAGAGGGCCCAGAGTATATCTATCCGTCATCGGGATGAACAAATTCCACTCTCGATCCACGAGCCTCAACATAACACTTTATTAGTTCTGAATCCATCTTTATAATCACCCTGTTACGGTGTGACGTTTGATGTTATCAAGAAACTCTTCCGGTGTTAGTGATTGACATGATCTCATGGTCTAAGGATTAGGATCACTTCGTAAGTTGTTATAGCAATATAAACTCAATGACTTTGATCGTAATGCTATACTTCGGATGAATGTTCATCACACCATTACACTAATGTTGTGATCCCGTTATTAACAACATCCAATGTCCATGACCAGGAAACCTTGATCATCTTGTTAATCAACGAACTAGTTTATGAGAGAGGCATAACTAGGAACTTTTTGTTTGTTTATTAAACACACATGTATTAATGTTTCTGTATTAATACAATTATATTATGCAAAATAAACATCTATCTATACTTGGAATACACAAAATAAACACCTTATTATTGCCTCTCAGGGCATATTCCCTTCAGAACGGAGCTCACAAGATCTATACATCAAAGCACAAGGAGGAGACACAACCATCTAGCTACTACATGGAACCATACTCCAAGGTGGAACTACTCACGCATCATACCGGAGAGAAGGCCTCCGGGATGATCTCCCCTCCGGCAGGGTGCTGGGAAGAACTTCAGATCCCCCCAATCTAGAGACGACAGTGATGGCGGCTATAGAAGGTTTCATGGAATTTTGATTGGGTACTTAGGGTTTCTGCATCAGGGGCTTCTTATAGGCGAAGAGGTGAGGCTGGGAGGCTGCCAAGGGCCCCACACCCTACTTAGGCGCGGGGCAGGGCCCACCCGCGCCTAGGGGGGTCTGGCCGCCCTGGTTCGCGTCTCCGTCTCGTCTTCTGGATTCCTGTTCCCCACGGTAAAATATTGACTTTGGCTTTTGTCGTGTCCAATTCCGAGAATATTGATTTTCTGCCTTTCTGGAACCAAAAACAGAAGAAAACAGGCAACTGGCACTGTGACAACTTGTTATTTGGTTAGTTCCAGAAAAGATATAAAAACACCTCAAAGTGTAGACAAAGCAAAGTAGATACTAAACAAGCATGGAGCAAAAAAAATTATAGATACGTTTCCGACATATCAAGCATCCCCAAGCTTAACTCCTGCTTGTCCTCGAGTAGGTAAGTGATAAAAGAATAATTTTTGAGGTGACATGCACCATCAAAACCAAGATCAAACCATTTGCAAGCATTGAAAGCTGGGATCAAAGAACTCTAAACATGTTCATGAAAGATGGAGTTCTAACAATAGGAAATAGTAACTATGCATGCAACATGAAAGGCTACAAACAAATATCATGAATAACATGCATTGAAAAACGTTTGTTTGTTTCACATACAGAAAACATAGCATAGTGGCATTCAGCTTGTCCCTCATAGAGTAGCAAATAGATGCATATGACACCTTCAAAGTTCACAAGGGTGACTAGAAACAAATAGCACAAGAATAAGTAATATCACAATATGAATCAATCAATAAGCTTTGGAACACTGCACATAGAATGACAACTATGCTCTCTTAATGGTGCCTAAACGTAGAAGGTGGAGACTCAAATAATGGTGGAAGAAAGGCACTTCAAAAAGGAAAGCAAGGATTTCAAGTTTCAAAAAGAGCTTCCAAAAATTATGGTACTTGTTAGATTTCAGCCCTCATTGCCCCTATCATAAGCATCTTGAAGTGATTAAGGTTAAACTGAACAAATATGGAGTATATGCTTGACAAAGTATAAGTTGTCAATCTTAAGTCCCTTGAATACGAGGGCTGAAGGGAATATGCCCGAGAGGCAATAATAAAGTGGTTATTATCGTATTCCTTATTTATGATAAATGTTTATTTTACATGCTATAATTGTATTAATACGGAAACGTTAATACATGTGTGTTTAATAAACAAAAAGGAAGTTCCTAGTTATGCCTCTCTTATAAACTAGCTCGTTGATTAACAAGATGATCAAAGGTTTCCTGATCATGGACATTGGATGTTGTTAATAATGAGGTCACAACATTAGTGTAATGGTGTGATGAACATTCATCTAAAGTATAGCATTACGATCAAAGTCATTGAGTTTATATTGCTATAACAACTTACGAAGTGATCCTAATCCTTAGACCATGAGATCATGTCAATCACTAACACCGGAAGAGTTTCTTGATAACATCAAACGTCACACCATAACAGGGTGATTATAAAGATGGATTCAGAACTACTAAAGTGTTATGTTGAGACCCATGGATCGAGAGTGGAATTTGTTCATCCCGATGACGGATAGGTATGCTCTGGGCCCTCTCGGTGATATCACATTGATTAGCTTGCAAGCAAGTGATTTGATCACTAGAATGTTATATCACGGGAACGAGAAAAGAGTACATGTCAGTAACGAGATCAAACTAGGTATGGATATACCGATGATCGAATCTTGGACATGTAATATATCGCGAAACAAAGGGATTAAGATACTAGCGTAAAAGGTTCCGACGATCACAAGAAAGTCATCGTTGAATGTGTGGGAGTCAGTATGGGTCTCCAGATCCCGCTTCTAATTATTGATCCGAGAGGGGTCTCGATCATGTCCGCATTATTCACGAACCGTAGGGTGACACACTTAAGAGACACCGACATCCAATTGGAGCAAAAGTTTCATGCCGAAAAGAATAATAAGCGCGGGAATTTATTTCACTAGATACCGAAACGGGTTTTCGGGTGAAATTGCAAAAAGTGTTTCTGTATGTGAAATGAAATACTAGCAAGGGGTTATATGTGAATGTTTGTCATTAAAGTAATTGAAAAATTCTGAATAAATAAAATGAGTTTTATTTAATGAGAGTTTGCATTAAATTTGGTGGAAATTTAATGGGAATTTGAGTGGGTTTTTGAGTGGAGGGAATTGAAAAGCATTTGAGTGAGTGGAGTGTCCACCCACATGAATGTGGAAGAGGTGGGGGCAGCCCCATTGCTGGGCGCATGGCCCCTTGGGTACCCCCTCTCCCTATAAAAGGACCCCCTCCCTCTCTCTCACTCACACCTCCTCGTGAAGGATCTCTCTCCCCCTCTAATATTTATCCCCCATGGTCTCGGACTAGCGAAATACATGTTCCCGGTGGCTTTTCGGCAAGAAAGAGTTGTGCTTCCGCTGCATCGCTGGAGCGAGGAGGCGGAGGTTGCTCGGTGCCTCGAACGTGTGTGCGAGCACGGATGCGCTGCTATTTTGCGGTGCTAGGACTTCCTCTCGATCTTGAGATCGGCAAGAGATCGTCTACATCAACCACGAGTTTGGACTTGTTAAGCTTTGTCAGTCTTCAAAGGTATGTTCTCTATGGATATACATCCGCCCGTTGTTTGTATCTAGTAGATAGATCTTGGTACATAGTTGTTCCCATCGTAGGAAAAATTTTGTTTTCTATGATGCGAACCCTACAGTGGTATCAGAGCCGGATCTATGCGTAGATGCTTTACACGGGTAGTACACATATGAGTATGTGGGCGATGATGATCATGTTGTTGCTCCTTTGTTGTAATTTTGGATATTGGTGGCATAGTGGGATGAAGCAGCCCGGACAAACTTTATATGTCCTCGCACATGAGACCTGTTCCACGCTTGACATGCAACTAGTTTGCATAAGTGGCTAGCGGGTGTCTGTCTCTCCTACTATAGTCAATATCTATTTTGCAACGAGTTGTCAACAATTTGGTTATCCTCGTTGTGGTTCATGTTCATAGGTAAGAACGGTTCTATCTCGAAAGCCCTAAGCCACGTAAAACTTGCAATGGATAAATTAGAGGCGTCTAGTTTAGATCGTTGCTGGGCTAGTGTTATGATATGGTGATGTTGTAAGTAGAAGTATGAGATGATACTCTTACAACACACATAGCGTGTAAGTTCCATAGACCTTGGCCTTACACATAAAGGTATGATAGAGATCATTCCACGGTGCACATGATGGAGATCATATGCGGGAACCATATCATTTCACTTATAAACATGTGATGTTTTGATTGCATCTTATATTGCTTGTTTGGCGTTTTATTAGCATAATAAGATTATCCCACATTTAGATATCAAGATAAAAATGTGTTCTTCCTTAAGTATGCACCGACAATGTTTCGTCGCTTCAAGACATCACGTGATGATCGGGTGTACTTGAATCCATGAGCATATCTCGGGTGTAAGACAGTTACACACGCGAATACTAAGGCTCTTACTTGGCGAGCCTAGCATGTACAGACATGGCCTCGGAACACGGACCGAAAGGTTAAGCATGAGTCATATAGTAGATATGATGACCATATGGATGCTCGCCTTTGAAGCTACGCCGACTCACGTGATGATCGGACTTGGTGTAGTGGATTTGGTTCATGTAATCACCAAAAGGGCACGAGGGATGTCGTTTTTGAGTGGGAGTTCATTTCTAATTTGTATTAGTAGAACTCAATTTATCATAAATTAAATCAAAGTGAATTTGCATAATTTGTTGTAGTCATTGGCATTCGTTCACCACCTTATGCATAGTTGTAATTGAGGTAATAGAACTATAGAATTCTGGATATATACTTTACGAACTAGTATCGTATTGTGTTGAGTGTCAATCTAAAGTTTAAAGTCCTATTGCAAACTTTCAGCAAACTCTATTTACTCCGTGAAATTTAATAGTTGGTATTAAATCGAGAGTAACAATTCCAGTGTTAGTATCTTAAGAATCATGTTTGCCTCCATGATTCTTGATTAATATCAAGTTTATCTAGGAGCTGAAAGAATTGTTTCAGAAACCATCATGTGTGGCAGATATAACGATACCTGAAACAATGTTTTGGTTGCAATATGATAGAGTATAATATATGTTCTCATATTGGATGAGAATTCACGAAGGTTGGAGATGCTAGACATCCTAATCATCCAAAAGGGTTTTGGAAAGTAATGTTATACTCACGATTTGCCTTTATAAGCTACAGTAGCTTGATCATGAAATTCGTCATGATAAGGACGAATAGAAGATGTATGTAAAGTGTTTACTACACTAAAAGATTACTAAAGAATGGATTTTGAAAGAATACCGATCATTTTGATGATGGTGATCTACTTCAAAGTGCAAGTCCAAAGGTATTATTATTTGAATATACACGCTTTGGACTATGTGTCATGTAGATGGTGCCACTTTTGATGTTGATAGATTTTTTTAAAAAGGAAAAGGAAATGCTGAAAGAGAATTTATAAAATATATTTGGCAGAAAATAAAAGATTGGAAATATCCAATTTAGGTATATAAATGATATACATGTTATGGTTGTATTCTTTGCTTGTTAAACAATGTGGTTCTTGGGTATTGGATACCGAATTGGTTGGTATGAAATTTCATACGGAACGACGCAATTCATGAACCACAATGGCCTAAGTAACTAGCAAGAGAATATGTGATGATGTTCATCGAAAACAAACAAACCGTTGTTTGTATTTCTCGTTGACATCAAAGCTTGACTTCAAGATTTGTTTTAATAATTGTTATTTGAATGAGGTATTATGAGAACAAAGGTTGTTCAAATAATTACCGTATTCCATATAAGATGGATGATTTACAAATCTAGTTGTAGAAATCACATCCATAAAGCCTAATGCTAAAATGTCGCAAGACAAATGATTGGAAGATCACTTACGAAGTGACATCGCCGTTTAAATTATATTGGAAAGAAAACATGAAGAAACCCCATTTTCATGGATTTTTGGAGTCTTTGATTTGATCAAGTGACGCTTGTAAGACTTTCCTCAGGATAATTAAAACTTCGTTCAAAGGCCAAAGAAGAACGATCGACTAAATTATTGGAATTTATACATATCGATGTATGTAGTCCATTATGTATAGTCGTAAGCGATGGATTTCAACTTCATATGCTTTCTCCGGAAATTTGAGTGAATATTCACTTAATGAGAAAGAAGTATGAAATATTTGAAAAACGTTTCAAAGACTTTCAAGATGAAGTGGAAAATCATTGTAACAAGAAAAACAAATGAATTATGATTTGATCATAAAGGGATTTATTTGAGTTACAAGTGTAACAAGAAAAATAAATGAATTATAATTTTATCATAAAGGGATTTATTTGAGTTGCAAGTTTAGCAAAACACCTAGATTTACATCTCCTGAAACACCATAGGAGTATGGAGTGTTTGAGATTTGTAATGAAACCTTGTTTGACATGGTTGGATCAAAGGTGTTATTTATAAAACTGCCATTATATTTTAAAAGATTAAAGCTTTAGAGACTTCCGCTTTTTCACTGAAAAGAGCTCCATCTTGATCCGTTGAAATGACACCATATGAGTTATGGTTTGGGGTAAAACCCAAGTTGTCATTTCTTAAATTTGTGTATGCTAAACATAAGTAAGATGTTTACAACCAAAGTCAGATGAGCATGTCTTTGTAGGTTATTTCGAATAACAATTGGTTATTCCTCCATAACACCGAGGACAAAAGGGTTTGTTGCTTGAAATGTGAAGTTTCTTGAAAAAGGAATTTTTCGAAAAAGTTAAGTGGGAGGACAATAGAACTTTGATAAGGTTAATGAACCTTATCTAAATGTGCTGAGTTGCGCAGCGCCGGAAATCGTTCTCGAGGCTGCCATAATGCTCATAGCTTATGTGCCTCAAAGGTTGTGGTCACGGAGATCTAAGTTCTTATTGAACCAAGTCGGTCGAATAAACATCAAATACTAAGATTTGAGAGTAAATCATTATTGTTTGACAATGATGAACCGACTATATGCAAAGAAGGGATGATGGGCCCTGACTCCGTCAAATGGCTTGAAGCCATAAAATCCGTGATAGTTCCATACACGAGAAATCAAGTTTTGAACTAGGAAGACCCTCCGGAAAGGTGTAAAAACCTATCGGTCGTATTTGGATCTATAAAGAAACAGACATGGATGTTTCACATCTATGAAATAGTCGACATGTCGTAAAGTATTTTATGACAATGTTCAAGGAGTTGACTATGACAAGATTTGATCTTTCATAGAGATATTTAGTCTGGACAGATTAAAGTAGCAACCACTACATATAATTTGGTATATGGTAGATGAATAAATAAAACAAAGTTCTTCTAATAGAATGGTTACCTAGGACGTGTACATGACACGGTCCAAAGGGTTTTGTTAAATTCAAAGGATGCTAAAAGGGCATGCAAACTTCAATGGTTGAAGTAAGCATCGCGGAGTTGGAATCTTCACCATGATGAAAAAGGAGTTTTTCATCAGGAGACGATGAAGATGCTTGCATTTGCAAGAAATTAAGTGGGAGCGCTAAGACATATTTCTAATACATTATGTGGAGGACATCTTGTTGATTAGAAATGATGTATCTTTTATTGACAACGGTTAAGAATTTCATTTCGATGAAAGACTTAGGCAAAACCCGAATATTTAGCATGAAAGTCTATAGTGGATAGACCGTGACGCTAATATGGTTATGCCAAACGTACATATATGAGATATTGAAGGAGTTCAATATAGAAACGACAAGAAACGGTTCTTGTCGCATGGAAAGGAATTGAATCAAGATTAAAGTGTATCGACACTTGATAAGTGAAACAAGATTCAAGTGTTTTGACTCTTGATGAGTGAAATCACAAGAATGTTTTGATCAATCATACCATGATATGTACACATCCAGATATGTCCTATGCTCTAAGTGTTATGAGCATATACCAGAATGAATCATAAAATGATCATTGGACGATAGTAAGGATATTCTTATGATCTTTTGGAAGAACTAAGAATATACTTGTGTATAGGTGACAAACAATTACAAATAGTTCATTGTAAAGCGTTACATTGATACTAGTTTTGTCACAAGATACAAATTAAGTTTATCTCAATTTAAACTATGGTTGTCACAAGGTAATGGAAAGAATATTCCATGATGGATTTGGATGAAATCCATAGTTAAGACATTGTGACGAATACTACAACAAAAAGGCTAAGTATATGACTGCTATAGTAGCAGCAAAGGAGGGAATTTGTGTCAAGAAGTTTGTTATCAAACTAAGGTGTGGTTCGCAACGGGCTAACACTAAAGATATATTGTATGACAATAGTATCGACATGATTTAACCCCAAGGAACTAAAGGTCTCATCGAAAGACCAAATTTATACAATGTCATCTCATTGGAGAATGAGTGATGCGTGAAGACGCAAAGACATGAAAATACACACGGACCTAAAGCGTCAGATCCGTAGATTATGTTAACCACTTGTAATTGCGTATATGGAACACCAGAAAGACATAGGTTTTCAATACGCAAAGTTTTCAAACTAGATTATTGTCTCTCGTGCAAGTGGGAGACTGAAGGGAATATGCCCGAAAGGCAATAATAAAGTGGTTATTATCATATTCCTTGTTTATGATAAATGTTTATTTTACATGCTATAATTGTATTAATACGGAAACATTAATACATGTGTGTTTAATAAACAAAAGGAAGTTCCTAGTTATGCCTCTCTTATAAACTAGCTCGTTGATTAACAAGATGATCAAAGTTTCCTAATCATGGACATTGTATGTTGTTAATAACGAGGTCACAACATTAGTGTAATGGTGTGATGAACATTCATCCGAAGTATAGCATTACGATCGATGTCATTGAGTTTATATTTCTATAACAACTTACGAAGTGATCCTAATCCTTAGACCATGAGATCATGTCAATCACTAACACCGGAAGTGTTTCTTGATAACATCAAACGTCACACCGTAACAGGGTGATTATAAAGATGAGTTTAGAACTACTTGTAGGGTTCGCATCATAGAAAACAAAAACTTCCTACGATGGGAACTATGTACCAAGATCTAGATACTAGATACAAACAACAGGCGGATGTATATCCGTAGAGAACATACCCTTGAAGACCGACAAAGCTTAACGAGTTCAACTCGTGGTTGATGTAGACGATCTCTTGCCGATCTCAAGATCGAGAGGAAGTCCTAGCGCCGCAAAGCAGCAGCGCATCCGTGCTCGCACACACGTACAAGACACCGAGCAACCTCCGCCTCCTCGCTCCAGCGATGCAGCGGAAGCACAACCCTTTCTTGCCGAATAGCCACCAGGAACATGTATCTCGCTAGTCCGAGACCATGGGGGATAAATTCTAGAGGGGGAGAGATCCTTCACGAGGAGGTGTAAGTGAGAGAGATGAGAGGGGGTGCCTTTTATAGGAGGAGGGGGGCACCCAATGGGATGGCCGCCGGCCATGGGGGCTGCCCCCTCCCCTCCTTCATTCATGTGGGTGGACACTTCACTCACAAAATGGCTCTTCAATTTTCTCCACTCAAAACCCCACTCAAATTCCCATTAAATTTCCACCAAATTTAATGCAAACTCTCATAAATAAAACTCTTTTATTTTATTCAGAATTTTGTCAATTACTTTAATGACAAACATTCACAAATAACCCCTTGCTAGAATTCTATTTCACATGCATAACCACTTTATGCAATTTCACCCGAAAACCTGTTTCGGTATCTAGTGAAATAAATTCCTGCCTTGTTTATTCTTTCAGCATGAAACATTTGCTCCAACTGGATGCCAGTGTCCCTTAAGTGTGTCACCCTACGGTTCGCGAATAATGCGGACATGATCGAGACCCTTCTCCGATCGATAATCAGTAGCGGGACCTGGAGATCCATACTGACTCCCACACATTCAACAATGACTTTTCCTGTGATCGTCGGAACCTTTTACGCTTGTATCTTATTCCCTTTGTTTCACGATATATTACATGTCCGAGATTCGATCATCGGTATCCCCATACCTAGTTTGATATCGTTACTGACATGCACTCTTTTCTCGTTCCCGTGATATAACATTCTAGTGATCAAATCACTTGCTTGCAAGCTAACCAATGTGATATCACCGAGAGGGCCCACAGCATATCTATCCATCATCGGGATAAACAAATTCCACTCTTGATCAATGATTCTCAACATAACACTTTAGTAGCTTTGAAGCCATCTTTATAATCACCCAGTTACGGAGTGACGTTTGATGTTAACAAGAAACTCTTCCGGTGTTAGTGATTGGCATGATCTCATGGTCTAAGGATTAGGACTACTTCGTAAGTTGTTTATAGCAATATAAACTCAATGACTTTGATCGTAATGCTATACTTCGGATAAATGTTCATCACACCATTACACTAATATTGTGATCTCGTTATTAACAACATCCAATGTCTATGATCAGGAAACTATGATCATCTTGTTAATCAACGAACTAGTTTATGAGAGAGGCATAACTAGGAACTTTCTGTTTGTTTATTAAACACACATGTATTAACGTTTCCGTATTAATACAATTATAGCATGCAAAATAAACATCTATCATATACTTGGAATACACATAATAAACATTTTATTATTGCCTCTCAGGGCATATTCCCTTCACTACTAAAGTGTTATGTTAAGGCCCATGGATCGAGAGTGGAATTTGTTCATCCCGATGACGGATAGATATGCTCTGGGCCCTCTCAGTGATATCACATTGATTAGCTTCCAAGCAAGTGATTTGATCACTAGAATGTTATATCACGGGAACGAGAAAAGAGTGCATGTCAGTAACGAGATCAAACTAGGTATGGAGATACCGATGATCGAATCTCGGACATGTAATATATCGTGAAACAAAGGGATTAAGATACTAGCGTAAAAGGTTCCGACGATCACAAGAAAGTCATCGTTGAATGTGTGGGAGTCAGTATGGGTCTCCAGATCCCGCTTCTGATTATTGATCTGAGAGGGGTCTCGATCATGTCCGCATTATTCACGAACCATAGGGTGACACACTTAAGAGACACCGACATCCAATTGGAGCAAAAGTTTCATGCCGAAAGAATAAACAAGCGCAGGAATTTATTTCACTAGATACTGAAACAGGTTTTCGGGTGAAATTGCATAAAGTGGTTATGCATGTGAAATAGAATTCTAGCAAGGGGTTATTTGTGAATGTTTGTCATTAAAGTAATTGACAAAATTCTGAATAAAATAAAAGAGTTTTATTTAATAAGAGTTTGCATTAAATTTGGTGGAAATTTAATGGCATGTTTGAGTGGGATTTTGAGTGGAGGGAATTTAAAGGAATTTTGTGAGTGGAGTGTCCACCCACATGAAGAGGGGAGGGCAAGGGGGCAGCCCCATGCGCCGGCCACCCCCTTGGGGTTCCCCCGTCCTCCTATAAAAGGCACCCCTCTCCTCACTTCTCACTCACACCTCCTCGTGAAGGATCTCTCTCCCCCTCTAGAATTTATCCCCCATGGTCTCGGACTAGCGAGATACATGTTCCCGGTGGCTATTCGGCAAGAAAGAGTTGTGCTTCCGCTGCATCGCTGGAGCGAGGAGGCGGAGGTTGATCGGTTCCTCGAACGTGTGTGCGAGCACGGATGCGCTGCTGTTTTCCGGCGCTAGGACTTCCTCTCGATCTTGAGATCGGCAAGAGATCGTCTACATCAACCACGAGTTTGGACTTGTTAAGCTTTGTCGGTCTTCAAGGGTATGTTCTCTACGGATATACATCCGCCCGTTGTTTGTATCTAGTAGATAGATCTTGGTACATAGTTGTTCCCATCGTAGGAAATTTTTTGTTTTCTATGCTGCGAACCCTACATGAGGATAGTATTTTCCAATAAAAGCATCTTTGCACTTAGTCCAAGAATCAATACTATTTTTAGGCAAAGATAGCAACCATTCTTTAGCTTTTCCTCTCAAGGAGAAAGGAAAAAAGCTTGAGCTTAATAATATTTCCATCTACATCCTTATACTTTTGCATCTCACAAAGTTCAACAAAGTTATTGAGATGGGCAGCAGCATCATCAGAACTAGCACCAGAAAATTGCTCTCTCATCACAAGATTCAACAAAGCAGGCTTAATTTCATAAAAGGTAGCATCAGGAGCAGGTGGAGCAATAAGTCTGCTAAGGAAATCATTTTTGTTGGTGCTAGTGAAGTCACACAACTTGGTGTTCTCAACAGAGTTTAGTTTGGCAAAGGTGGGCAAGCCAAAAACAGCAGCTAGAGCAGGAACTAATTTTTTTGTGTTTTTGAATAAAGAAAGCAAACCAAACTAGACTAATTTATTTGGGTTTTTTGAAAAGAGGCAAACAAAACCAAGCAAAAGAAACTAAGCAAACTAAAAACAAAGTAAAGAGAAAGGAAGTGGAGGACTCCTGTAACATCCCATCATTAGAGCTTCGAAATAAGCTGAACACAGATGTGTGCATTGCATTCATGCATAGAAAATCCGAATAATTTTCGCGCTTTTAAATAAAAATTTGTCAAAGTGATTGAAGCTTCTCTTAACTTGATGGAATGGAAGTAGATCATCAAGTTGACTGCGATAAGTTTCAATATGACCTTTGCTAAAACCTTATTTTGGGTAAACATGATTTGATCTAAGGGTAGATCAAATGGAATAAAAATTAAACCCTAATACATTACTTAATGATTTATATTTGATCCTTAGGTGATCATATCATAGTATTCATTATAATCACTCATGAATACCAAATTATAAATATAACACAAATAATAAGAATGTAACAACTATATCTTAATCTCGTCTACTTATATCATGAGTATCATGGAAATACCTAACTTTAACTCTTTAGTGAGATTGAGTAGGAAAGAAACCAAAGTTAAGATCATTCACCATATATCTTTCTTTACATACTAATCCTTATCATCTCTATTGAATCCTGTCCTTATATTTGTTGTTCATCAATATTGAATAATCAACTATTGATTCACCAATTCTTAACCTATCAATTCTTGACCTATCAACTCTTGTACTTATTATAGCATTCACTTAAGGCTTATAAAGAAAGAAGTCAGAAGAGGTAAATAGTGATGCTAGTTTTAGATGTTATCTATAGGATGGGGTGATTGGAGGAAATCAAATCAATATGGTAACAAAGAAGATTACACGAATGCAGTCTAAAAATAAGTTACCAGGAGTAGTCCTATTGGATCAAGTAGGTATAGTCAATGAATTATATATCTTAATCCAATAGAGCTAAACAGAAGATGATTATAATACAACTGTAATGTTGTATTGATGAAGCCTTTATTATCCAACTGGAAACCTAAACCATAAAGGATCAAAGGATTATAATGGTCATGTCTTACTCACCAAGATTGAATGCTTATATCATGTATAAGTAGCATTGGTGGATAAAACATGATGGAACCATAATATTGACATATTATGTAACACCCCCCCTGATAAGGCTGAGTTCATGTGTATAGTGCCAATCCCTGGATCGGTTCACTGGAACACACGGTACAAAATGATATTGAATATAACTGTGCATCATAAATACAACGAATATGATCCAGAATTTACATTATTTATTCAAGTACACAGCAGAAAACGAATACAAGGTAGATTTCCATCCTTCAAATGTGCCACAGGAGAACAATTGTTGAGTGGAGTCTCGCGACCTATGAGCGATCACTCAGATACGATATAACCTGCAACATGAAACGTTGCGGCCACAAATGGTCAATACATTGAATGTATGGAAAGTAGGCTAAAGTGGTTAACAACATATCTATCAACTACATGCTTATTTGGCCAAGTGGAGTTCAGGCTCATTTGCATAAAGCAACAGTTTTATCCTAACATTTGTAACAAAGTATTTTTCCAATATGATAAATAGGACACTCTGGTTCACTCCCAGGTGCTCCTACCCAATTATGTTCACCCAACAAGTTTTAAGTAATTAAGAAATAAGGATGAGTGAGAAATATCATAGCATCAGTATCAGGTCGCTCAAATTGTCCATAACCGGGGACACGGCTAAGCACTTAGTTTATACACCCTGCAGGGGTTAGTACACTTTACCCATGTGACTTGGCCAGCCCAGCTCGTACCACCACTCTCATATTGGGTGATGATAGGGAGAAGTCCAAGAAGGAACCGTTCGGGAAGTAGCTCCCCAAACCCGACACGCACCGGTCCAACCTACACTATCTACATCTCTGGATACGTGGGTTTGAGTTACCACAACCTACTGAGTCCAACCAACCGCCCATTTCATTATTGGCACATGGTTGCACATGAAAGCTACCAAACAAATAAGCCAATCCTTTCTCAGTGTCCTGGGTGCCTTTCCGCAATGATACCACCAAAAATTATCAATCCCATCACACCCAGGAGATTCATTGATTAAGTTGTTTTAGTTTTCGCAAACCAACACATTTAGAATCAACATCAGTGATGTAACCCAGCCCTCATTCATCATAGCATGGCTAATCACATCTACCAACGGTGGCTCATAAACAAGGAATGCTAGGGAATAATATGGGACATAGCATAACATATACACATCAATTCCTACATATGCAATTCTACAAAAACATCTACAATGCATAGGAAAACAGTAGGACATTTATGACCAAGACAGCACCACTTGCCTTTGTTGTAGATGTAGTCGATTAGATAATCCTCATAATCCTCATAAATATAATGGTTGCACTCGTCATAACCACAATACTTGCAATTATAGTAGTTGCAATCACACACGTTGCACTCCTCGCAATCTATCGAGCAAACAATTGCATACAATCATAAACAATAGTACATAGAGATCAAACAAATGCAACAAATGCATGCATGACAATTTAATAAGTCACAATGGTTGTTACTTTAGTTCTCTAAGCAATATTGAAGTATATGATGCATGCAAGAGGCCAATTAATGCAATGGAGTACTTGTTATTAATAATTACTTGCCAATATAGGGTTTTTAATAGTTCTATTGTAACGTCTGTTCTAACTGTCGAATTAAATTTGTTTCTTGGGTTTACTGGATAGAGGACGTTAATACGAACCAGTAGGCGTTGGATTCAACCTAATCGGAGTTATAGATATATTTGTATGATTTAAATAGTGTTTAATGGGTTTTAAATGATTCATATAGTTTCTCTTGCCTAAAAATCAAACTAAAATTATATCTGTAATCTCCACGGAATTGTGATTCCAGGGACATATTATTTGTAATTTTCTGAGCAGTATTTATTTTCTTATGAATTTATTACTCTAAATAAGCCATTAAACCATTTATTTAATTACTGCAAAACCTTACAGTATTTGCCTGAACCATTTGTATATTGATGATCTACATGGAACCAGCTTTCCATCGGTATATCATTTATATTTTTGTGACAAGCAATTAAATTACTATGAATTTAATGATTTATAAATCCATTAAAATTAATTAAATTGCTACGGGGTGAATAATAGGCAAAAGCTGGATCCAACAAGATATTATTAACCTACATTATAGTAGCTTCAATTTGATATATTGTTCATATTTTTCGGAGTTACAGATAATTTCTTATAAATTTATTAACCTAAAAGACCATTAAAACTAATTAAATTACTGAAGTAACCACGTACAGTAAATGTTAGTACTAGTGCCATAATAATATTCTACACGTTTTTCTGAATCCATTGATATATAATTTGGTATTTTTTTATCTATGAATCTTTCTGCAAATTTACACAATTTTCTGCAAATTAAATTCAATTTGAAATCTATAGGGAATATTCCCTGGGAATATTCTATGCTGACTGGGACGCGGGGCTGACCTGGAGTTGACACGTGGCGAGATCCGGTTGGCTCGTACCCCTTCGCAGAATCGATCTAATCCTGGCCGTTGGGATGAGATCCAGTGGTTAGGAGAGAAGATTGACCCGATTTTGGCTCAGAAAAGACAAGAAATAGATCTGTGTTAGAGAGACAAATCCGTAGGTCAAATTGAAAAACTTAAAACATGAAAGTTGTGGGGAATCATTAGTCCTACCTTCTCACCAAAGGAATTTGGATTTGAAGGAACGAGCGCGAGTACATCTTGGATTTACACCGTCAGATCTGAAATATTGCGATACGAAATTCTCCGACTGTGGTGGATGAAAAGAGGTGAGGTTCATCGGGATTGAAATACTTCGATGAGTTCTACAACTTTCGCTTTTTGGCCGAAGGCAAACAACGAAGTCTAGATGGGTTAAAAAGAGAAATAAGATTCGAGCATGTGTAGATTTGGGATTTCGATAAGAGAAACTCATACCGTTGTGGCTCCACGAGTTTATATGGAGGTTTAGGACAGTGGAGAGTTAGGTTTTGGAGTAGAAACAAGTAGAAACATACGGAATTCGATTCGGAGTTGTAGATAAAAAGTTATAAGAGTTTGAATAGAGATAGGTTTGAGAAAAACTGATTCGCACGGTTTTTAAAGCACTCATGGGAACAATCAGTCACGTAAGTCCTGGCTGGCTGGTTCGGTCCGGTCGTTGCTGGGCCGCCGGCCCGTTAGACTTTTTTTCTTTTTCTATTTACTTGTTTCTCTCATATCTTTTGCATACGAACTCTAAATGATATGATTCTTGTTTCTAAATTTTTCTAAAATTGAATAGATCATTATAGGATCATATTTGTAATCTTTTTACTAGTTTGTAAGCATTGGGTTTATAAATCCTCGTATATTCCATTTTATTTATATCTTTATTTATTTGTATTTATTCCATAACTTTTTCATAATAGCTCCAAATGAGCTCAATTTTGTTTCTAAAATTTTGTAATATTATTTGGATCTCTTTAGGCTATAATTATCAATAATTTATGCCTTAGAAACAGTGGGTTTTGTAAAGTAAATTTAATTACCTTTAGGAACATTTGGGTGAATCAACTATAGGATTTAGATACCAGGATTTGGATTTAGTTTGTTAGATCTTTGCATGGATGTAATCAAATGCTTATGAATGCTTTATGATTTTCCTATATGGCTACTTAGATCTTTGCATGGATTTTGAAATCTTGCACACCAATTCTACAATCTATAATCAATCCATGCCCTTTTGCCTATATGGCTACTTAGGTCATAACAAAAGAATATAAGATTTTGAATTCAAGGTTGAGAGGATTTTCTATTCAAAAAGTTTCTTCTCTTTGAGAATTTTCAACATAGTAAAACAATCAATCAAACTTATTTATTTATTTATTTCACATTCCAAAATAAGGAGGATTTTGGGATGTGACGTATTATCCTAGATTAGTCATTACAAATCACATTAATATAATGTGAGGTTGGAATGTTAGATATTGGAGTCAAGTAGAGACGAGACAATATGATTAAAATGATGTTAGAGGAACATTGTATTAAAGAAGTAGTATTTTCCTCTTTGGGAATACTAAGCACTTAAGGCGAAGTAGAATTTGATGTATACATCTATTGAAGTGATATTAGTGAAGGATGATTAAGGAAGAGTATGATTGGAGTTACAAGTAACCACTTGTTAGATTGGGGATTATCAACAGCAGAGTAGTGGATATAACCAAGTATAGATATGAAAAGATTATGAAAAGCTTTAGTGTCAAGCTCATTGGATTTACAAATGAATTTAGAAGAATAAAAGGTGGATAAGAATATCCTATAAAGCAAAGCTCATCATGTTAGTACATGATGATGGACATAGAGAAGTAATATATCTAGGAAAGGAATTCCTTAATCAAAAGTCTAGAATTATAAAGTTTGGAATATAGGAATCCTTGTTAAGCATTAAACCCTAAATCTAATATCCACTTTCTATGGTTGATCTATCATCTTGTTTCCACAATGCTTTATAGGAATAATTTCCTATATTAAAACACTTAAGAACATCTTTATCATTTCTAATTATCATAACCATATGTGCTTAGGAGTTATCTTTACCAAATCCTTTTCATAAGACATTCCAGATAACATTATTCTGATCTCAAACATAAAGACAATATATTTAGCCATTAATCTTTATTCACATCAACAAAAGATTATAAGTAAAGTAAGAACCCTAAACCTTAGGGTGAGTAATTACAATTCAAAACTCTAAACTTATTAATAAGTTTTCTCATCAACATCTCATAAATATTCTATCTATAATCATTAGACAAAGTCTTTCATTCATTTATCTAACCACTCATCCCATATGAGCATGGAATAAGTGGGGATCCAATATTATAAATCATCCTACCCTATATTATGTGATTAAATACATATAAATAAACCCTATGAATATTATTAAACATTTTAAAACTTAATTTCTCCAAATAAAAGTGAAAACAATATTATAGAAAAGAATATATATAAAGGAAATAAATAAAATATCACAATACATAATAAAAGTTCACAAATAGATTTTAATAACTTTATTGTTGCTTCAAGTATTCAACAAATAAAATTCCAAAAAGAAAAGTTCAAACCAAATACAAAAATACAAACCTAAAAACAAACAGAAAATGAAAAAGAAATAGAACCAGGAAATAAAATAGGGGAAACATCAAATCTGGCCCACGACCCACATTCTCAGGGAACTAACTGCCGCTCGCGTGCAACAGCAGCCACCAGCCGCTCACTTCGCTGCAGCCCACTCCGGCCCAGGCCCAAATAACCCTTCGTCACCGTTGTCTTCCTCGCAGCAGGGAAGCAGCTGCGTGGGCTGGCCGATGCCGTCCGCCGGTGACCTCGCGCCGCGATGCCCACTAGTTCCTATCGTATTCTGAAGGTGGTGATAAGACTGCAGCACTCGCATCCCCTCGTCCCTATCCGCACGACCTCTCTCTTCCTTCCTCTTCCACATGAACGCGAACCCTAGCTCGCCAGAGTGGTTCGTCGTCACCGTCTGAGCCCTCCTTGAGACCAACTGAAGATGCAGCAAGCCCCACCGTGGTGGACACTGTCTATGTGCGGAAGGAATTGAGCCAGGAGACCGTAATCGTCCGCATCCACCTTCTCTGACCGCCGCTCGCCGTCGACCATGGCAACGTTGTTCGAGCTCGCCTTTCCTCGCCATGGCCTCCACAAGCTTCCTGGTAAGCCACTGAGCCTCCCAGTGCCCTTACCTTCCTCGATTGCTTCCGGAATAGTACTCCCGACGTGCGCCGCCCGTAGCCGCCGTTCAAAATCGCCGTCGTAGCTTCTCGGATAGCCAATAACTAGCGGCGCCGCCCATTTATCTGTCACATCCTAAGATTTTCCAAATCTTGTAATGTGAAAAATAAATGAATAAAATAAAACTTTGTTGATTTTTAGAGTGAGAAGAAACTTTTTGAATTCAAATGGGAACCATCAAACCAATTTGGATCAAATAAATCCTAAAGGGATTTAAAAAGATAAACATTTAATAAAGGAAAATAAAATATTTTGGAATTACTATTTTGAATCTTTTAATAAAAAGATTTTGTTTTCAAAAGAAAAGGATAGATTTATAAATAAGGATTATTTTATAAGCCAAATTAAAACTTGGCCAAGTCTTTGAAATAAAATATTTCTATTTGTTAAAAATAGAAAAGGTTTATTTAAAATAAATTATTAAGGTTTTAATATCCAAGTTTTATACATAAAGGTTTTACTATTTTAATTAACCATCAAAACTTATTTATTTAATTCAAATAAGTTTTTCAAGTATTTTATATTCTCAAATAAAACCTACTATTTTGGTTTTGTTATTGTTTTAGATTTCAAAATGGAGTTTTGAATAAATCAAAATTTATTTGATTTAATAACAATGGTCTATTTATTTAATTAATAATGGACCCTAAAATAAAAATATTATGTTGATCTTTGGACTTTGGTTTATGTTGTTAAACAGAACCAAATTCAATTGCATTGTTTGGTGAATGTTTGAATTGTTTTGAATGGTTGATTTGTTGTTTGAATTTCAAAACAGAAAATAGATTTGAAAAAAGAAAAACATTCAGGAAGAAAAAAATAGAAACAGGCAGCAGCCCAGCCGGCCAGCCCAACAGGCCCAACAGCGAGCCCACTCCCAATCTCTCACGCGAAACGTTTTCTTACTCCGCAACCCACCTACTCTGCGACTGACTGGTGGCCCCTCCTCCCCTCTCTCTTCCTCGCTGACGCCCAGACTCCACACAGCCAGCTCGTTCTCTTCTTCCTCGCGCAGACGACGCCGGCCGTTTCCTGCCGTTGATGCCGCGCTTAAATTCGCCTTAACGCCTTTGCCATTACTCGCTGCGACCACGCACGTTAAAGCGCCCACTCCTCCTTTCCATTTCCCCTCACGCGCCTCCCTCTCTCTGCCCCCAGGCTGCCCTGAATCGAACTCACAACGCCACTGCTCCGACCACCGTCCCAGACGATTCCGGCAAACCCACATCACCTCTTGCCTTCCCTAGCACACGAGCACACTCCCCACTCCCAGACGCTCCTCCCTGTACCGCCCATTCAATTGCGGGCGCTCCAGAACATCGGCAACCACTTTGACTGAGTGCCACCGTGTCTGCTACTCTCTCCGGCAACGTCTCCTGGTAAGTCCAGACCACCCCGCGCCTTCTCGTTCACGCGCGCGTCATCTCCTTGATCTTACGCGACTAACCATGCTTATTGTTTTCCCTCTCGTGAACCGTAGCACTGTCCTCGACCATGACCCCGTGCAACCGTCGCCAGACCCAACTCCGGTGAGCGATTCCTCCTGTTCCCGTGCTCCCCTTGCCAAGACGACTCCAAGTTGAGCTTCGGAGTCGCCCTGCGGTCATTGTAAGCATCTTCCCACCTTCCATTCCTTCCTGTATCACCGGCACTGCCGTCATCTAACCATCGCCGCCGCTAGCCACCGCCAGCGCCGCTGCGTTTTGGTCAAATGCGTAGGAGCCATTAGATCTGAATTGGACGCATCAGATTAGAATCAAGTCGAACGTGTATCGTAGGATCAGAGCCGCACATATCTCTTTTAATCCAACAGCCTTTATCTGTCGATCCACCCGAACCGGTACCAGCGAATAGGAAAGCGACGCGTGTCACCAGTTCTGTTTGAAAACAAAGTTTGAATCAGATTTATTTGCAAACTTGAAACCTTTGTAACTTTTGATCCACACGTCCAAAAATTTCAAACTTTATATCGTTGGAATCAGTGGAACAAACCCTAGTCAACCATACAATTTGTTTAGTAAATAGTATCTATTAGATTGTTTGTTTTTGCAGAAACATTTGTATGCTTGTGTAGATTAGAAAAATTATTCAAAAATGTTTTTAAGGTTGAAACCTTTGCAAATTGGTTTGTTGTGAACTTACTGACCCTAGGAACCAACCCATGGTTTTGAAAATGGAATTGGTGAAGTTTGGGTTGGATTAATTAATTTAGCCCATTTCTAGCCAAATAAAAATAATGGTTTGTGATGAAAATGTTTTTGGAGTAAAAACTTTGGGAAAATGATTTGGACCAAACCTACTGACCCTAAACACCAAGTTTTGAGAAACAACAACTTATTTTGTCAACAACTTAAAGTTGTTGCTTTGATAAAAATATTTTCCACCATATAAAATAATGATTGGATTTAAAAATGGTTAATGGACAAAACCCTTTTGCAAATGACTTTGCCACCTTGGAAAATGACCACTTTGGACTTTACAAAATTTAGAGCCTAGTGGAAACCATCTTTGAAAATAAAACTATCTTATGCATGCTTGCATGCATGACTTAGTTTCCCTTGTTTTATGTGTGTGAATTGTTTGATTGATTATTGGTTTGGAATGCTAGTTGATATTGTGTTTGCTTGATTGATTGTAGTGAAGTTAGAAAAGTGTGAAACTAGCAAGATCAAGGAGTAAACCATCATTCCCTACCAAAAAGGCAAGTTACACTATCATCTAAAGTCCTACTATTTTCATTATACTTAGTGGATTTTGAAACATGCATGAAAAGAATTTCTATACTTAAGCTATGCTAAATCCTAATAGGATTCCCTATACATTCCTTAGTGAAAACAATGTAGTTGTTACATGCTTAGCCATGCTATATTTTGAAAAGAGTTACATGTTGAGATTTTATGAAGTTGAGAAAAGGACTTGTGTTTTTATATAATAAAACAAGGACTCAATGAACCACCTGGGTGGACAAGGACTTTGAGTTTTGGAGAAGGTGGCAACAAAAGGAACCATGTCTATGTCAATCTCTTTGTGTTGTGCTCCAAAAGAAAACCACCCAGGAAACTTAGAGATTGAACATGTTTCTCCAATTGTGGCTTTCGTGTGCAACCACATGCCATTTATGGCTCTGGCTTAGTCAACTACATTGGCAAGACCCATGCATTGTCTTCAGCTTACTGGACATGACGACCTGGAATCCTACATGGGTACTGAAGACAAACTAGCAATGGTGTATGGGAGGACCCTCTGGAAAGACTTCGTCACATTCTCAATCTGCCGGTACTCCATCTTGGTGAGCACCAATCCAGTGGCCACTGGTGGCAACAAGATGGGAGTGTGACATGTGGGAGTGTACTACTTCTGCAGAAGATAATAAAATCTAAGTACTTAGCCGTGTCCCCGGTTATGGACAATACTGAGCAACTAAAGTTTGAAGCTATGGGAAATCTCGACATTCCAATTTCTAAAAGAAAACTTTCTAAGTGATAACAAAAGACTTGATGCACTTGGGGGTACCAAGGAGCTCAAGAGATTTTGATGAAAACTTGATGCACTTGGGGTTACCAAGGAGCTCAAGAGATTTTGATAAAACTTGATGCACTTGGGGGTACCAAGGAGCTCAAAGAGATTTTTAACAAGGACTTGAATACTTGGGGATACCAAGTAGTTCAAAGGATTTTGATAAAGAGATTTGACAAAAGATCAAAACCATTTTGAAAAGATAGGATAAAGTAATGCTTTCTGCAAATGAGCCTTAAACTCTACTTAGCCAAAAATGCATGTAATGATAGGATCCACTTATAATCAACATAGTAGTGAAACTTGCCAATACAATTCAAATGTATTGACCCTTGTGGCTGTAACTTGTAATGTTGCAGGTTTGATTGATTTTAGTGAAGATTGATTGATTAGGATTACAAAGTCTACAACCAACATGCCTGCCTGTGGCACTTTGAAGATGAAGGACCCCATGACTATAGTTATTCCGCTGCAATGTAATGTAATAGCCAAATGAGCTATGTAAGATGTAATAAAATTATGTTATTCCTGGTTATAAAGTTAGATATGACCTTTGTTTCTTTATATTACATCTTAAATGTGGATGCTAGCTATTTATCCAGGGACTAGCATTGTAAACATAGGGGACTCTACCTTATTTAAAGGTTGGGACCCTTACATTATCGTTCAGTGCGCGCCCCTGCATGCTAGGCGCGTAGCCAGAAAGCCTCGCGCGTGCTAGCTTGCCATGTCCGTGCTCGACTGGGGAGGATTCCGGCGAGGTGACGTCATCGCGACGTCAGGGTGATGTCACCCTTGACAGGGTCAGCCTTTGACTGGTCTTTGCTAAGGTGTCTTATGACGTCGCTCTGAGCCCCACCTGTCTGTGACTGGGGTAGATCCCCTCCGAGTTTAAAAAGGTTTAATGTCTATTTAGGAATAAGTAAAACATTATAAATCCAAAATTCAATATTCCAGAAATAAAATAAAATGATTAAATCTTGTAAATTTAATATCTCTTGTTTTATAAATCAAAAAAATACTTATAATATATGAAAATGTTGAGAAAAATAAAATCTACAAGTTAAAACTATTAGAAAATATTGTTATGATAACTATTTAAATAAATATTATTTAATAAAGGTTTTATAAGTAATAAAATTTTGATAATTCATATTTTAATAATAGTAGATGTTAAAAATATAAATAAAATACTAAAAATCTTAGAAAAATAAGAATTATACTTTAAAATTATAATTATACATTATTACTTCACTTAATTAAATATTTATTATCTATTAAGTATTTATAAAGTAATAAAACTTATTAAAATCATATATTATTATTTATAAATCACGAAAATAAATGTAATATACCAAAATGATCACAAAAATAATACCTATATGCTAAGAACATAATATTCCATTTTGAGTTAAATAAAAGGCTAAACACTTTCCTAACTTGAATATAAACCTATTTCATTATTTAATAATTCATAAATTACAAACAAAAATTTGTTAATATTTCTTAAATTAACCAATTAAATATAATAAATAGTATTAATCTTAAATACTGACATTATGAAGTCAAAATGATTTAACACCATTTAAATACAACTTTTATTGAATGATCCTTCAACCATAAGTATAAATTATTTTATAAAAGAACTCTTATTTAATATAAAATCTCTAAAGAATAATTTGTAAAGAGATAAAAACCTATTCCTTTATATTAACCACAAGTTTATAAACAAATCAAAAACACTATAAGTGAGTTCATAATTAATAAATAATATTGTTTACTTATTCACAAACATTAACCACACCCTTATTGGGAGATAAATCCCTTAATACATTTATAATGTAAAGAAACCACTACCAAATAAAACTAATACCATTCTCAAGTAACTCTAAGGAAAAAATATAAAGTAAACAAGATACAAGTATCATAAGTAATACACCCTAAGTCTATCTACATTCTTGAAGTTACTTATAGTTACCAAGCTTTATGTATAATGATAAAGACTTAAATATATGCTTTATAGTTAACTTTAGTTTGTTATAATTAATTTATAAAGTATCTTAATACCAAACCAACCAAGTTAAAAACCAAGATAAATAAGTCTCAGATACTAATGCTGTCATTATTCAAATAGATTAATTCTTTCTTACTTACAGACTATAACTAGATAGAACACCTCATCAGGTTAACTTAAAAGCTTAAATGATTTTGCTTAGTTGAGTAAGATTTTCTTCAAATGTTATTCTTTTTGCCACTTCAAACATCAAATAAAAATTAATAATAATCACATTACATTAAGCTTTACTTATATACCTAGAATTGTTAACACCTAAGTTCATTATAAATATCATCACTTGAAAGGTAAAACTTGAAGATAAGATAATTCACATGTAAGCAGTCCTTGAGTAGCACGTCTCATTAGTATATCTTAATGTTGTATGCCGTTATGTTTACATGTTGTTTCACTCACACTCACAGGCCTTAATAAGAAGCACATGTGTGAAACTTAATCTAAAAGGGGAACACATTTTAACAAGAACCCTTTCTAGTTTCCAAACCCTAGATCAATGTTTATCCCGTGATTCGAGTTTACGAAATTGCATTACATTAATTATGCATAATAGCATCTTGCTTCTTTAAACATTAGTCCTTACCGGACCAATGATGCTGATTTCAGATGTTGGATCTTTTATATTATCTCGAAGACCGTGAGTGCATAATCTTGCAATCACAAAAGGCAAGTTCACACTTGCTCATGTCCTTTGATTATTTTCTATAAAGTATTTTACAAATCCAGTGTTGTCATCACCTGCATTTGAAAAAGGTCAGAAAACACTATTTTCATAATAATATGATTATAGGTTATTTACCATGAGGTAATAACCTACTATAAGAGTTCCGGTGGTAAAGGAACATATTATCTAGGACTTAACAACCAATATCACCAGTGATTCTTGCGTCGTATATTACGCGTTGACCATGAGATTTGGAATGGGACGAAGAAGTCAGTTGTATCTTTTCCCTCTCGCATGGAGCTGGATGTGCGGGTCATGGCTGTTATCACTCATAGCATGCATATTATTTATGGTAATTCGTAGAGGATATGCAGCATATGGGTGGGAGCTCTCAACGTCCCACGATAGTTCCAGCATCTGAACGGTCTGTACTGCCATTGCCGTAATTCAATAGGTGGGCTGGCGTACACCAAAGAGACATGCGGGGTCGCGGAGAAGGCAGTGATTGGCTTGGGTCTTAGTCTGGGCCTCACACCAAGGAAGTGTGAACGGGATCGCGTCCCGGATGTGCAACAAAGCTAAGATCTCTCATGGGTAAAGTGATGCACCTCTACAGAGTGTAAGAACTGTAACTTGTTACTCCCTATTCCAGGAAGGAGCTGCGAACGCGGCGGGAAAGGAACTCCATGAAAGTTCTGGTAAACCCGTGAAGGCTGACGTACATAGCTTTTCAGAATAAAAGAAACCTTTGAAGAAATGTTTACGAAAACCTGCATTGCCTACGACCTACGGTTTGTGGCTGTAGATATAGTGCATCAACCACTCCTTTTCTAGTGGACTTGCTGAGTACGCTCGTACTCAAAGTATCTTCTTAACCCTTGCTAGGTTCTAAAGCCAGTACCGACGATGACTACATCAAGCAATGCTCCAGGAATCATCATCAAAAGCTAAAGCTCTTCAATGAAGTCAAGAAAGTCAACATATACATCAGCTCAAGTGAAGACGAAGTTGTTGATTAGATAAGAACAGAATCTCTAGCCATAGAACCTATTTCTGTAGTGTATTACAATAGCAGCAATGCCAGACCATTAGTTAAGATATTAGTCTCAATATTATTATAATTTGGAGTTGTTTATTTCTGATTCTTCTTTGTAAGAAGTTTCTTTCTCTCTCTTTAACCTAGAGTGTTCTCTGGATCTTCTGTAAAGAGTTGAGTTGTAACCTATAGTCATGTCTTGGACCCGCTGTGTTTCTGTTGTGCCATTCTGAGGGATGTAATACTAGTGAACGGTGTTTCATTGGAGTTATGTCTACGACTATAGTATACTACATCATGCAGTGGTATGCTGGGTCACCGCAACTCCCCTAGTGAAGACGTCCTTAGCCTTCCCGGCAACGGCGCCAGAAAAGTTGTTGATGGCGCTTAGTTGATGTTGGAACGCCTCGTTGGGAACCCCAAGAGCAAGGTGTGAAGCAGCACAGTAGCAAGTTTTACCTCAGTAAGAAACTGAGATTATCAAACCAGTAGGAGGAAGGAAACGCCACATAGGTGTTGCAAGCAACGCGGAGACCTGCACAACACAAACTTAATACTTCCCCCCAAAGAATCAGTAAGGTTGTCAGGCTCACCGGTTTGTTGTAACAAAGGATTAAACGTATGGTGTGGAAGGTAATGGTTTGCAGTAAGTAACAGGTAAAAGTGGAAGATGTATCAATGGTAAAGATTGGACCGGGGTCCATAGTTCACTAGAGGTGCTCTCCTTAGATAAACAACATGGCATGAAGGGTAAACAAATTACAGCAGGGCAATTGACAGGAACTGAGCAAGGCATAACAATGCAATACCAGACAAAAAGATCCCATGAGATTCGATTGGGCAATACAACAATATACATAGACCGCCATCCAACTTCATCTATGACTAGAAGTACACCTTCAGGTTTTCATCCAAACCCCCTCTAGTATTAAGTTGCAAGCAACAGAAAACTTCTTTAAGCAAAGTGTGTAAGGTAAACAATCAACTTGTTCCATGAACAAGAGACCGTCGTTTTCTCCCTAGCAGCAGCAACACATCTACAACTGAAGAGATTTCTGTCACTTCCCTTGGAAACTAGAGGCATGAACCCACTATCGAGCATAAATACCCCCTCTTGGAGTCACTAGCAACTACTTGGCCAAGATAGCTACTAACAACGGAGAACATGCAAGATCACAAACAACATAGACATGATAGAATCATCAAGACAAAACCATTTATCAATCTGACATAGTAATCTCAATATCTATGGGATCCCTGCAAACACAACATGCATGGTACAAATAGATTAGATCTTGATCATGAACGGAGCTCACAAGATCTATACATGAAAGCAGAAGGAGGAGATACAACCATCTAGCTACTACATGGACCCATAGTCCAAGGTGGGACTACTCACGCATCATAACGGAGAGAAGGCCTCCGGGATGATCTCCCCTCTGGCATGGTGCCGGGAAGAACTTCAGATCCCCCCGATCTAGGGACGACGGTGACGGCGGCTATAGAAGATTTCGTGGATTTTTGATTGGGTACTTAGGGTTTCTGCATCAGGGGCTTCTTATAGGCGAAGAGGCGAGGCTGGGAGGCGGCCAGGGGCCCCACACCCTAGCCAGGCGTGGGGCAGGGCCCACCCGCAACTAGGAGGGTCTGGCCGCCCTGGTTCGCGTCTCCGTCTCGTCTTCTAGATTCCTGTCCCCCACGGTAAAATATTGACTTTCGCTTTTGTCCCGTCCAATTCCGAGAATATTGATTTTCTGCCTTTCTGGAACCAAAAACAGAAGAAAACAGGCAACTGGCACTATGGCAACTTGTTAATAGGTTAGTTCCAGAAAAGATATAAAACACCTCAAAGTGTAGACAAAGCAAAGCAAAGTAGATACTAAACAATCATGGAGCATCAAAAATTATAAATACGTTTCCGACGTATCAGCTTGTTACACCACCACCATATACACATGCTACACACACTGCTACTACTGATGAATCTGAAATTGATTCTGATACTCATGATGTTATTTCTATTGTACTTGATGCATGTGGTTCATTAGGTCCTTTCCTAGATGCTACTATTGCTAGAACTATTTTGGGAAGCACCAAAACTCCTAGTGAAGACACTATTACACCTGTTAGCTCACCTGAGTCTAGAGAGAGATATGATAATAATGATGATTACATTGAGTTGACTGATGAATTTATTGAAGAGTGTCAAAACACACACGGTGCTAGTGCTATTAGGAGTCTCCTTGAGAGACGTACTATTATACCTAAATTGTCTCCAGATGCTAAGTTTGCAACTTCTCACATAGACATTAAAGATAAAGATTATGATTTCTCTCCTGATTTGTCCAATATAAACATTATTGAGAAAGAACCTTTTTGTGGGATTGAGAATGAAAGGGTTGTGGCACATATGAATGAGCTTTCCACTATGAGTTCCTTATTCTCTGATGATGTTAAGATGCGCAAGTACTTTGTTACTAAAATCTTCCCTTTTTCACTAAAAGGAGAAGCTAAAGCTTGGTTTAATAGATTGCCTCCTAGATCCATTGATAGCCCTGATTGCTTGATTACTACTTTCTTTCAGAAATATTTTCCTCCTAGTGCTAGACATGCTGCTTTGCAGAAACTTTTTGATTTTAAGCAGGGAGAATAGGAGAAATTGCCTGAGTCATGGACAAGGTTCTGTGCCTTGATTCATGCACATCCTGGATGTCCATTACCCAAAAATGAGATTCTTGATATTTATTATAATGGACTAACTGATGATTCTAGGACATATCTAGATAGTTTTGCTGATTGTTCTTTCAGGAAAAGAACTCATGTAGAAGCTGAAGAATTAATGGCTAAAATAAGCAAGAATTATGATGATTGGACTTCAACTGAGCTAATTACACCTGAGCCTACTACACCTGAACCAATTGTGCTTGAACCAACTCCAATGCCAACACCAAAGAAGAGGGGAGTGATTGCATTAAATGATGAAGTGATGAAAGAAGCTAAGAAATGTCTTAAGGAGAAGGGTATTAGATCTGAAGATGTGAAGAATTTACCTCCTATAGAAGAATTATGTAAGCAAATTCCCCACTCATCCACTATTGAGGTACACTCTCTCCAACACTTTGATGAATGTTATATTCCCTATGGTAAACCTCCTGATCAATGCTTAGAGGAACTTGACATTTTTATTGTTAAACAAGGTAATTTTAATAAACAAGTTCATAATCATTTACTGGAAAACTCTAGAGATATTAATGAGTTGAAAGATATTATGGAAAGAACTTCTAATGATGTTAAAATGCTTTGTAAACACTTCCAAATGGTTCAAACCTAAATTGATCAACTTGCTAAGGTACAAAAAGTTATGCTAGTTAATGCTCTAGGAGTGGTGCGGCCACTCAAGATCCTTTATACCCTGAAGGACACCCTAAAAGAATTGAGCAGGATTCTCAACAAGCTGGAAATAGTGGTAGTCCTCATAAGAGAAAGAAAAATAAACATAAAACAGTTGAGGAACCTCCTGAACCTGCTGTAGATCCTAATAGTATATCTGTCTCTGATGCTGAAACTGAAAGTGGTGATAAAAATGATGCTCCTCATAATTAAGAAATTGAATAAGAACCTGAGAAGCACACTAAGAACACTAGGTACACAAAGGAATATTTTATTTCTAATAAACATGGTAGTGAAGAGAGAACCTTGGGTGCAGAAACCAATGCCTTTTACTAATAAGGAACACAAGTCAAAGGAGAAGAACACGATAACAAGTTTTGTGAGTGGATGAAACCTTTGTTCTTGAAAATTCCTTTGACTGATTCTATTAAGTTGTCTCCTTATTCAAAGTATATCAAGGATACCGTCTCTAATAAAAGAGAGATTCCTAATGAGGAAATTTCTACTTTACTTGCTAATTATTCCTTCAATGGCAAGGTTCCAAAGAAACTTGGTGATACAGGTATTCCAACTATTCCTTGCTCTATTAAGAATAATTATGTTAGACCTGCTTTGTGTGATTTGGGAGCTGGAGTTAGTGTTGTGCCTTTTTCTCTATACAAGAGACTCCATCTACAAAATTGATACCAACTGATATATCTTTGCAAATGGCTAATAAGTCTACTACTATTCATGTTGGTATATGTGAGGATGTTCATGTTCAAGTGGCTCATAATTGCTTGGTTTTAACGGATTTTGTTGTGCTTGAGATGCCTGAACATGATAATATGTCCATTATTCTTGGGAGACCTTTTATTAATACTGCAGGTGTTGTCATCAATTGTAATCAAGGAAAAGTAAGTTTTAATATTAATGACAAAGATCATACTAAGAAAGTAGTCTCTTTGCCTGCACCTGCTTTGTTTAAATTTGTTAACAGGCAAGGATGGTCACTCACGGAGGAAGAACTTGACACATATGTGGCGCAGCTCTCCCAGCAAGAGGAGAATGTTGGAGAGGGTGCTGAAGATGATTTGGTTCAGCCCTCCAACATGGGGGAGTCTTTATACCAGCAACTCTCCTATGATTGGAGCGCGCATTCTTCTTCATTGCGAGGGACTGATTATGATCATTCCTACGATGATCCACTAGCTTGGGGTTACTACCCGTGCTATTGATCCCCTGACGATGGCTCAGCTGATTGTTGAGCTTCGTTGGGAGACCCCAAGAGGAAGGTATGATGAGCATAGCAGCAAGTTTTTCCCTTAGTAAGAAACCAAGGTTATCGAACCAGTAGGAGGAAGGAAACGACTCAAAGGTGTTGCTAGCAACACCTAACCTGCACAACACAAACTCAAGACTTTGCCCCAACGAACAGTGAGTTTGTCAATCTCACCGGTTTGCTGAAAACAAAGGATTAACTGTATGGTGTGGAAGGTAATAGTGGTTTGCAGAAAGTAATCAATAATAGTGGAAGATGTATCAATGGTAAAGATTGTACCGGGGTCCATAGTTCACTAGAGGTGTTCTCCTTAAGATAAACAAACATGGCATGCTAGGTAAACAAATTATAGCAGGGCAATTGACAGGACTGAGCAAGGCATAATAATGCAATATTATACGTCGGAAACATATATATAATTTTTGATGCTCCATGCTTGTTTAGTATCTACTTTTCTTTGCTTGTCTACACTTTGAGGTGATTTTTACATGTTTTCTGGTACTAACGTACTAACAAGTTGCAAAAGTGCCAGATGCCTGTTTTCTGCTGTTTTGGTTTTAGAAAAGCTAGTAAAGAAATATTCTTGGAATTGGACGGGACAAACGTCAAAGTCAATTACTTTTCATGGGGAACAAGAAGTCCAGAGGGGAGACGAGGAAGCGGTCCAGGGCAGCCAGACCCCCCCCCAGGCGCGGCCAGGGGTGGGCCCGCGCCTGGATAGTGTTTGGCCCCCCTTGTCGCCTCCTCGGCCTCCCCCTTCGCCCATAAGATGACCCCAATGCAGAAACCCTAAGCACTCGATCAAATCTCCACGAAACCGTCTGTAGCTGCTGCCACCATCGTCCCTAGATCTGGGGGATCTGAAGTTCTTCCCGACACCCTGTCGGAGGGGAGATCATCCCGGAGGCCTTCTCTACGGTATGATGCATGAGTAGTTCCACCATGGACTATGGGTCCATGTAGTAGCTAGATGGTTGTATCTCCTCCTTTATGCTTTCATGTATAGATCTTGTGAGCTCCATTCATGATCAAGATCTAATCTATTTGTAATCATGCATGTTGTGTTTGTGGGGATCCGATGGATATTGAGATTATTATGTTTGTTTGATTAATGGTTTTGTCTTTATGATTCTATCATGTCTGTGTTGTTTGTGATCTTGCATGCTCTCCGTTGTTAGTAGCTATCTTGGCCAAGTAGTTGCTAGTGACTCCAAGAGGGGGTATTTATGCTCGATAGTGGGTTCATGCCTCTAGTTTCCAAGGGAAGTGACAATAATCTCTTCGGTTGTAGATGTGTTGTTGCTACTAGGGAGTAAACAACAGTCTCTTGTTCATGGAACATGTGGACTGTTTACCTCACACACTTTGCTTAAAGCAGTTGTCTATTGCTTGCAACTTAATACGAGAGGGGGTTTGGATGATAACCTGAAGGTGGACTTCTAGTCATAGATGAAGTTGGATGGCGGTCTATGTATCTTGTTGTATTGTCCAATCAAATCTCTTAGGATATTTCTGACTAGTAATTGCATTGTTATGCCTTGCTCAGTTCCTGTCAATTGCCCTGCTGTAATTTGTTTACCCTTCATGCCATGTTGTTTATCTAAGGAGAGCACCTCTAGTGAACTATGGACACCGGTCCAATATTTACCATTGATACATCTTCCATTGTTACTTGTTTACTTGCTGCAAACCATTACCTTTCACACCATACGTTTAATCCTTTGTACAGCAAACCGTTAAGCTTGACAACCTCATTGATTCGTTGGGGCAAAGTCTTGAGTTTGTGTTGTGCAGGTCTCCGCGTTGCTTGCAACACATGTGTGACGTTTCCTTCCTCCTTCTGGTTCGATAACCTCGGTCTCAACTGAGGGAAAACTTGCTGCATGCTCTTCACACCCTACGCTTGGGGTTACCAACGAGGTGCCACGTCGAGCATCATCAAGGCTTTTCTGGTGCTGTTTCTGGGGAGGCTAAGGACGTCTTCACAAGGGGAGTCCTTCACTTCCTTTCTCTTTACTTTGTTTTTTAGTTTGCTTTGTTTCTTTTGCTTGGTTTTGTTTGCCTCTCTCCAAAAAACCCAAAAAATTAGTCTAGGTTGGTTTGCTTGCTTTATTCAAAAACACAAAAAAATAGTTCATACTCTAGTTGCTGGTCTGTTGTTGCCTTGCTTGGTCATGCTTTCTATCAATGGATGGTTTCTTTGAAACTAGTGATTATTGGCAAGGTGGGTTCACGGAAGAACAAAAGTATTATTATAAGGAACACCGTTTGTCACAAAAAAGGAAACACTTATGGGAACAAATTGATAAGTTGAATACTATTAGTAGAGACGTGTGCTCTACTTATAATGTTACTTATTGCTTTGATAAAGCTTGTTGCTGCAGGAGGTATAAACAACTACCCTTTCAATGTGAGTATAATGATAATGTTACCATATCTTCTTATGTTAAGGGAAATTATGACTTTTATGATGTGGAACAAATTGAAGGATTTATTGCTTTCAAGGGTGCATTTGAACTTGCTATCTTGCTTGAAAATACTGATGATGCATCTTATGAATACGAGGTTTATGATATACTTAAATTTTGATTTGATAATTACAAGGATATTCTTGAATATTTTAATAGATTCTTTCCAGAAATGGAAGAGATCAATGCCTTGCAGGAGCCTATGGAAGAAGAAATTGTTGAAATTGGAAGCTCATTAGATGAAAAAGAGGAGGAGAGTGATGAACAAAAGAAGGAAGAATGGATCTACCCATGCCTACCTTCTAATGAGAGTAACTCTTTACCTCTTATATTATTTGATTGTCCCCCATGCTCACCAAAGGAGGAGGAATCTTATGTTCCTGTGGATCCTTTTGAAATATCTACTTCGCGTAAAACCTGTGAAGGTTTTAATCCCACTATTTTTGAGCTTGATAGAGATTATGTGTTTGTAGATCATGAAAATCATGCTTTATGTGATAGTTATATTGTTGAGTTTATTCATGATGCTACTGAAAATTATTATGAGAGAGGAAAGTATGGTTGTAGAAGTTTTCATGATACTAAAACACCTCTCTATGTGCTGAAAGTTTTGAAGTTGCTATCGTTTCATCTTCCTATGCCCGTCACTTTGTTCTTTGTGAATTTATTTGCATACAAGATTCTTATGCATAGGAAGTGGGTTAGACTTAAATGTGTTCTGAATTTTCTTCTTGATGCTCTCTTTTAATTCAATTCATATTCTTATGTGAGCATCTTCTCAAACTATCAAGCCTAACTTAAAGGCGTTAAAGAAAAGAACTTGTTGGGAGATAACCCAAGAGTTTCCTTGAGTCTTGGAAGTTATTACTTCAGTAATGACCTCTCCTTATCCTTTTTGTTAGCTTTTTGTGCCAAGAATGACCTCTAATTAGAGGGAAGTAAGATTTGGGGAGTTGTCCCGAAACAGATTTCTGTCCTCAACCAAAAAAATCGTGAGGACTCTCTAAACTCGTATTGAGCTCAAAATTTACGAATAAATCCCCCAGTCTGTTAGCTAACTTTCGTTATAGTTCAACACTTTTGATTTGAGCAACAGAAGATGTTTGAAAAAATCGGTTTCTACCTGCCGGTCTGTTTTGATAGATTTCTGCCATTATTTGCATTTGCTTCTTATTGATTCCTTTTTGAGTTCTCTTTAGGTGAATTAAGATTTTTGAAGGAGTTACTATAGTAGCTTGTGTTTTTAGTGAAAAGCCTTGTTGTTCCAAAACTTTGCCAGAGGTTTAATATCTTTTGAATACACTAATGTTGCTAATGAAGATTGTGTGAAGTTTTGTATAAAGGAAAAATTTCAGATGTAGAGAGAGAATGATGCAATGAGATGAAGAATGGACAAAAGCTCAAGCTTTGGGATGCCACCATGGTGTCACCCCAAGAAATATCCAAGCTTGGGGATGCCACCTTGGGCATCCGCTTCTTCATCAATAAAAAGCTCAGGTCTGTCTAGACACTTTGTTTTTATTGTTTCATGCACAGTTCTATTGTTCTTGGAGCGTCTTAGTTTTCGTTTGCTTTTCTTAGCTTGTTTAGTTTTCTTGATTATTTTGGACCCCCATTCTCGCTGTGTTGTTTTGCAAATAAGTTTGCTTGGTGTTGAAAAGAAGTAGTAAGTTCTTGCTTGAAGTGCAAGAGGAGCTTGCATTGACTGTGACTTAGACTTTAGCATGACATGCTAGGTGTTGTTTTGACCTTATGCTTAGTGATTATTGTCGTAGCATGTCTTGTTCCAAACAATTGGGATTGCTTAGTGTGCCTTGAAGAAATTATGCATTGTTTTAGCATGCAAAAGCATAGTATTGTGGTATTCTCCTTTGATGCTTTGCTTGGGTTGACTTGGCACATGCTCACACCATGTTATGACTATGACAAGTCACCATTAGCCTCTATGATCATTCAGTCCTTGACTTAAAGTACCACTCTTTTCTTTGATTAGTATGCTTTGTTGCACTGCATGATTATGACCATTATGCTCTCTTAGTTGGTTGCTCCCAGTCTTTTGCTAGCCTCCACTTGCATGAGTAAGTTCTACTCGTGCTTCCAACTCCCAAGAAACCAAGTTATTCCAAAGTGTCCACTATAAACTCCTATGCATGGTGTGTTACACCATTCCAAGTATATTCTTGTTTTCAACTATCTTCCAATTAAAAACTATTTTGTTATGTGAAAACTTAGTGATTAAAGCCCTCACGAACTTGATGACACACTTTATATTCTTTGCCCCTAATAAACTTGAACCATTGTGACAACTTTGGTGTATATGCTTGCACTTATAAGTTGGAATTACCAGAACCGTGCTGTCACGGGGAACGTTTTCAACATTGCACTTGTACTTTGTACTCAGTTGATATCATGCTCTTTTGTCTATGGATGTCACCAGTGTGAAATAAAGAGGGAACTTGTAAGACCATGGAGTTTGTATCCTGTGTTAGAGAAACGCCTGGGCCGCTAGCCTAAGCCATGCCTAATCATGGTGGAAACCTGCAGCATCACCATAATGAGCTATATTTGAAGCATCCTCAATAAAAAGCTATGCATATGGTAAATAAAAATATTGTTGAGATGCTCAATGTCTACTTGCCTTGTCATTTTGGTTATGGGAAAGATCCTGTACCATGTGCAAGGGGTACCCCGTTGGCGGTTCTCAATGATATGCAAATACTTACAATGACAAGAACTTACCTGGACCCAAAGTTGAGTATGCATGAGGTGTGGCCCTCATATTCAAGGGACTTGAGATTGCCAACTTATACTTCATCAAGCATATACTCCATCTTTGCCACTTTAACCTTAACCACTTCAAGATGCTTATGATAGGGGCAATGAGGGCTGAAAGCTAACAAGTACCATAATTTTTGGAAGCTCTTTTTGAAACTTGTAATCCCTGCTTCCTTTACAAAACAGGCCTTTCTTCCACCATTATTGAGTCTCCACCTTCTACCTTTAGGCACCATTAAGAGAGCATAGTTGTCATTCTGTGTGAAGTGTTCCAAAGCTTATTGATTGATGCATATTGTGCTATTACTTGTTCTTGTGCTATTTGTTTCTAGTAACCCTTGTGAACTTTGAAGGTGTCCTATGCATCTATATTGCTACTCTATGAGGGACAAGCTGATTGCCACTATGCTATGTTTTCTGTATGTGAAACAAACAAACGTTTTTCAATGCATGTTATTCATGATCTTTGTTTGTAGCTTGTCATGTTGCATGCATAGTTACTATGTCCTATTGCTAGAACTCCATCTTTCATGCACATGCTCTTTGATCCCAGCTTTCAATGCTTGCAAATGGTTGGATCTTTATTATGAGGGTGCATGTCACCTAAAAAATTATTCTCTTATCACTTACCTACTCGAGGACGAGAAGGAGTTAAGCTTGGGGATGTTGATACGCCGGAAATGTATCTATAATTTTTGATGCTCCATGCTTGTTTAGTATCTACTTTGCTTTGCTTGTCTACAATTTGAACTTCTTTTTACATGTTTTCTAGTATTAACCTACTAACAAGTTCCAACAATGCCAGATTCCTGTTTTCTGATGTTTTTGATTTCAGAAAAGCTAGTAAAGATATATTCTTGGAATTGGACGGGACAAACGTCAAAGTCAATTACTTTCTGTGGGGAACAAGAAGTCCAGAGGGGAGACGAGGAAGCGGGCCAGGGCAGCCAGACCCCCCCCCCCCCCCCCAGGCGCGGCCAGGGTGGAACCATGCCTGGCTAGGGTTTGGCCCCCCTGGTCTCCTCCTCGGCTCCCCCTTCACCTATAAGAATCCCCCGATGCAGAAACCCTAAGAACCCGATCAAATCTCCACGAAAACGTCTGTAGCCGCCGCCACCATTGTCCCTAGATCAGGGGGATCTGAAGTTCTTCCCGACACCCTGTCGGAGGGGAGATCATCCCGGAGGCCTTCTCTCCGGTATGATGCGTGAGTAGTTCCACCTTGGACTATGGGTCCATGTAGTAGCTAGATGGTTGTATCTCCTCCTTTGTGCTTTCATGTATAGATCTTGTGAGCTCCGTTCATGATCAAGATCTAATCTATTTGTAATCATGCATGTTGTGTTTGCAGGGATCCGATAGATATTGAGATTATTATGTTGGTTTGATTAACGTTTTTGTCTTTATGATTCTATCATGTCTGTGTTGTTTGTGATCTTGCATGCTCTCCGTTATTAGTAGCTATCTTGGCCAAGTAGTTGCTAGTGACTCCAAGAGGGGGTATTTATGCTCGATAGTGGCTTCATGCCTCTAGTTTCCAAGGGAAGTGGCATTAATCTCTTCGGTTGTAGATGTGTTGTTGCTACTAGGGAGAAAACAACGGTCTCTTGCTCATGGAACATGTGGACTGTTTACCTTACACACTTTGCTTAAAGAAGTTGTTTGTGTTGCAACTTAATACTGGGGGGTTCAGATGATAACCTGAAGGTGGACTTCTAGTCATAGATGCAGTTGGATGGCGGTCTATGTATCATGTTGTATTGCCCAATCGAATCTAATAGGATATTTTGGACTACAAATTGCATTGTTATGCCTTGCTAAGTTCCTGTCAATTGCCCTGCTGTAATTTGTTTACCCTTCATGCCATGTAGTTTATCTAAGGAGAGCACCTCTAGTGAACTATGGACCCCAGTCCAATCTTTACCATTGATACATCTTCCACTGTTACTTGTTTACGTGCTGTAAACCATTACCTTCCACACCATACGTTTAATACTTTGTTACAACAAACCGGTGAGCTTGATAACCTCACTGATTCGTTGGGGTAAAGTCTTGAGTTTGTGTTGTGCAGGTCTCCGCGTTGCTTGCAACACCTGTGTGACGTTTCCTTCCTCCTTCTGGTTCGATAACCTCGGTCTCAACTGAGGCTACAAACAAAGATCATGAATAACATGCATTGAAAAACGTTTGTTTGTTTCACATAAAAAATAGCATAGTGTCAATCAGCTTGTCCCTCATAGAGTAGCAATATATATGCATAGGACACCTTCAAAGTTCACAAGGGTGACTAGAAACAAATAGCACAAGAACAAGTAATATCACAATATGCATCAATCAATAAGCTTTGGAACACTTCACACAGAATGACAACTATGCTCTCTTAATGGTCCCTAAAGGTAGAAGGTGGAGACTCAATAGTGGTGGAAGAATGGCCCTTTTTTGTAAAGGAAGCAGGGATTACAAGTTTCAAAAGAGCTTCCAAAAATTATGGTACTTGTTAGCTTTCAGCCCTCATTGCCCCTATCATAAGCATCTTGAAGTGTTTAAGGTTTAAGTGGCAAAGATGGAGTATATGCTTGACAAAGTATAAGTTGGCAATCTCAAGTCCCTTGAATACGAGGGCCACACCTCATGCATACTAAACTTTGGGCCCAAGTAAGTTCTTGTCATTGTAAGTATTTGCATATCATTGAGAACCGCCAACGGGGTACCCCTTGCACATGGTATAGGAGCTTTCCCATAACCAAAATAACAAGGCAAGCAGACAATGAGCATCTCAGCAATCTTTTTATTTACCATATGCATAGCTTTTTATTGAGGATGCTTCATAGATAGCTCATTATGGTGATGTTGCAAGTTTCCACCATGATTAGGCATGGCTTAGGCTAGCGGCCCAGGCGTTTCTCTAACACAGGATACAAACTCCATGGACTTACAAGTTCCCTCTTTATTTCACACCGGTGACATCCATAGACAAAAGAGCATGATATCAACCGAGTACAAAGTACAAGTGCAATGTTGAAAACGTTCCCCGTGACAGCACGATTTTGCTAATTACAACTTATAAGTGCACGCATATATAACAAAGTTGTCACAATGGTTCAAGTTTATTAGGGGCAAAGAATATAAAGTGTGCCATCAAGTTTGTGAGGGCTTTAATTACTAAGTTTTCACATAACAAAATAGTTATTAATTGGAAGATAGTTGAAAACAAGAATATACTTGGAATGGTGTAACACACCATGCATAGGAGTTTATAGTAGACACTTTGGAAAAACTTGGTTTCTTGGGAGTTGGAAGCATGAGTGGAACTTACTCATACAAGTGGAGGCTAGCAAAAGACTGGGAGCAAACAACTAAGAGAGCATAATGGCCATAATCATGCAGTGCAACAAAGCATACTAATCAAAGCAAAGAATGGTACCACAAGTCAAGGAATAAATGATCATAGAGGCTAATGGTGACTTTTCATAGTCATAACATGGTGTGAGCATGTCAACCCAAGCAAAGCATCAAAGGAGAATACCACAATACTGTGCTTTTGCATGCTAAAACAACGCATAATTTCTTCAAGGCACACTAAGCAATCCCAATTGTTTGGAACAAGGCATGCTACCGCAATAATCACTAAGCATAAGGTCAAAACAACACCTAGCATGTCATGCTAAAGTCTAAGTCACAGTCAATGCAAGATCCTCTTGCACTTCAAGCAAGAACTTACTACTCCTTTCCAACACCAAGCAACTTATTTGCAAAACAACACAGCTAGACTGGGGGTCCAAACTTCTTTATTCAAGCAAACTAAACAACCTAAGCAAAGCAAATGAAAACTAAGACGCTCCAAGAGCAAGGTGTGATGAGCACAGCAGCAAGTTTCCCTCAGTAGAGACCGAGGTTATCGAACCTGGAGGAGGAAGGAAACGTCTCAAAGGTGTTGCAAGCAACGTGGAGACCTGCAGAACACAAACTCAAGACTTTGTCCCAACGAATCAGTGAGGTTGTCAAGATCACCGGTTTGTTGTAACAAAGGATTAAACATATGGTGTGAAAGGTAATGGTTTGCAGCAGGTAAACAAGAAGATGTATCAATGGTAAAGATTGGACCGGGGTCCATAGTTCATTAGAGGTGCTCTCCTTAGATAAACAACATGGCATGAAGGGTAAACAAATTACAGCAGGGCAATTGACAGGAACTGAGCAAGGCATAACAATGCAATTACTAGTCAGAAAGATCCTATGAGATTCGATTGAATAATACAACAAGATACATAGACCGCCATCCAACTGCATTTATGACTAGAAGTCCAACTTCAGGTTATCATACAAACCCCCTCCAGTATTAAGTTGCAAGCAACATACAACTGCTTTAAGCAAAGTGTGTAAGGTAAACAGTCCACATGTTCCATGAACAAGATACCGTTGTTTTCTCCCTAGTATCAACAACACATCTACAACCAAAGAGATTATTGTCACTCCCCTTGGAAACAAGAGGCATGAACCCACTATCGAGCATAAATACCCCCTCTTAGAGTCACTAGAAACTACTTGGCCAAGATAGCTACTAACAACGGAGAGCATGCAAGATCACAAACAATACAGACATGATAGAATCATAAAGATAAAACCATTAATCAAACCAACATAATAATCTCAATATCCATCGGATCCCCGCAAACACAACATGAATGATTATAAATAGATTAGATCTTGATCATGAACGGAGATCACAAGATCTAGACATGAAAGCACAAAGGAGGAGATACAACCATCTAGCTACTACATGGACCCATAATCCAAGGTGGAACTACTCACGCATCATACCGGAGAGAAGGCCTGTGGGATGATCTCCCCTCTGGTAGGGTGCCTGGAAGAACTTCAGACCCCCCGATCTAGGGACGATGGTGGCGGCGGCTACAGAAGGTTTCATGGAGATTTGATCGGGTGCTTAGGGTTTCTGCATCACGGGCTTCTTATAGGCGAAGGGGGAGGCCGAGGCGGCGGCCAAGGGACCCACACTGGCCGCCCTGGTCGGCCTCTCCGGCTCCCCTCTGGAGTTCTTGTTCCCCACGGAAAGTAACTGACTTTGACGTTTGTCCCGTCCAATTCCGAGAATATTTCTTTACTAACTTTTCTGAAACCAAAAATAGCAGAAAACATGCATCTGGCACTGTTGCAACTTTTTAGTAGGTTAGTACCAGAAAACATGTAAAAAGCACCTCAAAGTGTAGACAAGTAAAGCAAAGTAGATACTAAACAAGCATGTAGCATCAAAAATTATAGATACGTTTCCAACGTATCAAGTACCATACTTTCAGCATTTGGAAGCCTTTCAAACTTTTCAAAACCTTTTCACTTCCTTGTTGAGTCATCACTTATTCTATGAGCACCTTCTTGAGAGCATAGTTTCTATTCTTAGTGTAATGTGCTTGTCTCAAAACTTGGTTAATTATGTCATAGCTTTGATGCTTGTATCTCTGATATATTTACTTCTAGTCTTCACTTGAACTTCAGAGGTGCCTTGGCATTCATGTTGTGCTCCACCGTCAAAGGCAAGCGGGATACCACTCTATCATACCATCTTATGAGCATTGCAATGTTGCTTATGTTTATGTTTCATGCTACTTATTATTATTGAGTCGGAATCCCTTCATAGCTTGTAATGACTATTAAGTAGACTTATTAGTTGCATACTCCTTATTATGAATTGTCTAAGTATCTACTCATGTGCTGAGAATATATACATTACATGAAGCAAATGTGTTCGTGAAAGTTCTTTTATCACACTGATTTTTCAACTGAATTGCTTGAGGACAAGCAATAACCTATGCTTGGGGGGAGTTGATACGTCCAAAACTTATCTACTTTCCCGAACACTTCTGCTATTGTTTCTCCTCTAAAATTGTGTGATTTGGATACAACTAACACGGACTGACGCTGTTTTCAGCAGAATTACCTTGGTGTTTAGTTTTTGTGCAGAAAATGAATTATCAGGAAAAATCCGGGAAAATATGCCAAAAATCCTATTTCACCAGAAGACTCACGGAGCCAGTAGACGAGACGGAGGAGGGCCATGAGGGGCCCACACCCCCTGGCCGCGTGGGCCATCCCAAGCCGCGCCTGGGAGGGGTGTGGCCACCTCGGGAACCACCTCGGCCTCCCTCTTCGCCTATAAGAAGCCTCCTGACCTAAAAACCGAGGGGGGTTCGACGTTTTTCCAGAAAGAGTTCAGCTGCGCCGCCACCACCAGAAACCGTGATTCGGAACCAGAAACTCCGTTCTCGCACCCTGCCGGGACGGGGAATTTGGAGGGGATCATCAACATCATCATCACCGACGCCTCTCCATCAACCATCCATGTTTCCCCCATCCATGAGTGAGTAATCCCCCGCTGTAGGCTATGGAGATGGTAGGGATTGGATGATTTCTATCATGTAATCGAATAAGATTGTTAGGTCATGGTGCCTAGTATCTCTATTAGTGCTATTTGACTTTGTTGCATCTTGTTGTGCTTAATGCTTGTCACTAGGACCCGAGTGCCATGATCTCAGATCTAAACTTGTTATTGATTCATGATGATAGTATTGTTTATGATCTTAACTGCAAGTTGTGTACACATATCATTGTCCGGAACCAAAGGCCCCGAAGTGACAGAAATTGGGACAACCTAAGGGGATGGCTGTGATATGAGGATCACAGGTGTTCACGGAGTGTTAATGCTTTGCTCCGGTACTCTATTAAAAGGAGTATCTTAATTGCCAGTAGATTCCCTTGAGGCCTCGCTGCAACGGGCTAGCAGGACAAAAGATATTGTGCAAGTTCTCATTGCGAGCACATATGACTATATATGGAACACATGCCTATGATTGTTTAATATATGGATGCTCTATCTTATTTATCTGCCATTGCCCTAGATATTGAAGTTATATGAATAGTCTCGTCCATGCAACGCCCGTCCATCCATCCCTATGCCTACCGCATTCATATCCTACTGTTTGGTATTATTGTTACTACTGCCTTTGTTTTACTGCTGTTGTTACTTTGCTATTGCTACTACAAAATTGTTGCTACTGATAAACTGTTGCGAGCAAGACTATTTCCAGGTGCAGCTGAATTTACAACTTAGTTGTTAAGGCTTATAAGTATTCTTTGGCTCCCCTTGCGTCGAATCAATAAATTGGGTAATACTACCCTCGAAGACTGTTGCGATCCCCTATACTTGTGGGTCATCACTCGTGTCGGTGTGGATGAAGTTGAACCGACATGTCGATCACTGGAGCTTGACATCCGTGCAGGTGAAGGGGAGAAAACACTGGGAGAAGTGGAGGGTGGGATCATTCTTTGGAAAAAGCAGCACATCGTGTTTCCAGGCTGGGCGCCAAGGCAATCTTCTCCTCCGAGAAGAAATCCATCACCTCCAAGTCAACCGTATCCACCGAGAAACAATAGCCCATCCCTCCCTGAGAGGGACCACAACGCGAGTGCATCTCCATATCCGACGCCTCCACCTCTGCCCACTGAATCAAAGGGAAGAAAGCGGAAGAATAGCACCACTACGTCGAGGGATAACCAACGCCGAAAACGACAAGAGCCCTTCCCAAGAGTACCGCCGTCTCCTCCCAAGTTAGCTTATCACCGGACTGAGGAAAGCATGATGATCCTGGTAAGTAGTACGAGTGCTAGTTACTCGCATCTCTTCAATTATAGTCTCCATACAAGTATCCATGTAATGTAATGATCTTCGTATAAATCAAATAGACGAGCTCTAGTCTCGGTTGGCGCTCGTATATCAAGTTGTGTATATATGTCTGTATGTAACCGTGAGAGAAATGATATTATATATGCATCAACGTATACAACATGTAGTAGCGTAGAATAATATGTATATGAAAACTTGTTTAAAATGAAAACATAAAATGAAAAGTAATTAAACAACAAAAAAGAAAAAAAGAAAACCCTAAAACCCCATCTCCTGCCGCGGCGGCAGGTTGCCGCAACGCTACCGCGGCATAACAACTATAGTTCCAGTTCGTGTTACGAACCGGGACTAAAGATTCTCCAGCCCACACTAGTAGAAAACAGGCCATCCGTTCGCGCCCCCTCAGAGCATTAGTCCCGGTTGCGCCACCAACCGAGACTAATGCTGGCACGCGTCCCGGTTCGAGCGGGCATGGGGCCCGGAGACATGCGTCCCGGTTGGTAACAGGGCATACGTCCCGGTTGGAGCCAGCAACCGGGACTAAAGGTTGAGGCTTTAGTCCTGATTGTCCCGTTCCGGTTGGTGGGGCAACCGGGATAAAGGTTGGGGCTTTAGTCCCGATTGCCCCGTCCCGGTTGGGCAGCCGGAAAAGCCCCGATTGCCCCGTCCCGGTTGGGCAACCGGGACTAAAGCCCCTTACCAACCGGGACGCATGGCACGTTTTCTACCAGTGCCAGCACGTCCAGCGAGGACAGTGGAGATAATCTAGCCCCGGTTTGTAACAGAACCGAAACTATAGTCCTGATATGATTATTCCAGGATTGCAATCCCTTACAAACTGGGACTAGAGGCCTGTTTTGTACTAATGAGCAAAAGTGTATAGTAGATACTTGTTGAGCCCATATATAGACCTTAGCGAAAAATGGTTCGTACTACATACCAGATCAGTAACCGGTATGTACGCATGCAATATGAGTAACACGTGTCACAGAAAACACAAACACATATCGCTAAGCACGGTAGACATCAGGAATTCATGCGCGCAATAATTCATTGTTAGTTGATGTTCTCTTTCAACGGACTTGAGATAGCCTATTCACTATTCTACCGCAGTATCTCTTACTTCTGCTACCCTCTACACAGATGTGATTTAGATAGCTTCTATTCCGGTGGACGCGCCGGACAACATTTGGGATGGCATCATCGGGGTCATCGTGTGGCAGGTCGGAAATCCCAAGAATGTTTTCCACATGATTGCTCCTGTCCATAATTTCTCCGTCTAGTGGAATCGTGCATCGGCCTATGGTATTAGTTCTTGGCCAATCTTAGATCCTGCATTGGCAATTCATCGTTGTGATTTGCCTAAACATGTCCCTCCCTTAGTTCGTTTTCTGATGGGTGTGTACGTACTTAACTCTGTTCTATGGCTTTGTGTGAATTGAACTATCATGACCTAATCACATGCACTAAACCTTATTTGTTGTTCCTCTTTTTAAATATCTTCATAGAAAAATATCTATCAAGTTGACCAGATATGCTATATTATAATGGCTGATTTAAATTTTAACCTACTGAGTTTCAAGTGTCGACAGACCAGTAAAACAGATGTGATTTTTTCACAACTCTGGCACGAGTTAGGCTTAAAGCACACTAGAATTACACTTTTCTCTTAAAAAGAGGAACATGCCCCGGCCTCTGCACCGATAGCTACACCGTTTCATGTGTTGGCCGAAAGTACATAGTGCACCGGTTATGAGCTGCTTGCTTATTTAAGCCACCTTTCTTTGCTTCTACTTGATTATGTAGTTCAGTGGTTCATCATGCAAGAGATCGATCCATGCATGCATGGCAAGTGTGTCCCTGACACAAGAAGAAATTTACTAGCTAGCACGTACCTAGCCGCGAGACAAAGCGACCAGGCACAAGTAGAAAATAGCAATGTTAAGGAAATCAGTAATCGTTAGCTGCTCGGTTGGTTTGGAAGTAGTGATTAATCGGAATTCGGTCGATTAACTGATTTAATCGGTCGGCTATTAATAGGTGCAGCCTACAAAAATTAACACCTAAAACACGCATGAATCCTCAGCCTTAAGTTTCCGGATGAGATCGTCAAGGTGCTCGAGCTCTTGTTTCTGAGGTCTAGTCGGCAACTACGTGGAACTGGTCAACAACGCCAAGAAACTAGTTGGTGATGGCTGAAATCAAGCTCCTGGAGGAATGGATCGAACGGGAGCTTTGCAAAACCTACTTCATTGGGGCAGGCTAGCGGATTGATGGGCGATATGTGTTGATAATTTTGCAACTTTTTTGACCAAGTGTAGTGGTTAATCGGGAACATACCTAGTAATCGGAATATCAGACCTATTAATCGGGCTAAACGATTAACACAAGGATTATTGGTAATCGACACGGTCAGGTCCCTAGTAGCGATTAACCGGCCTATTAATCGCTGATTCGGCCTATTTTTTTAACAGTGGAAAATAGGCCTTTCGTACGAAGTATTAGTTCTGATCGTGTCTAGGCTCGAAACTAATACTCTGGTTTCAACGGCTAGAAACGGCCGCAGGGTACGTCAACCTCTAGTTCTGGTTCAAACTGAACCTTTGGTCCCGGTTGGAGACACCAAAGATGAACATTTAGTCTCGGTTGGTGTCTTCAACCGGGACTAATATTCTTTCTATATCATCTTCCTCGCTGCCGAAGCCATACTTCATTTCAAGATGGTTTTTCCTCTGTTTCCTCCCTAAGCTCAAGTTCATCCATATTTTTCATTGTCAAGATTTGGCGACGCCCCATCTAGCCAAGGGTTCTAAAAGGTTAGCAACTTTATCCTTTCATCTTTCATTGCTAGTTTAGCTCATTTCATGCTCTAGTAGTTGAGGGATTTCTGAGTTTAGTTTGGGAGTAATTTTTGAAATAATGATATTTGGTCACTACTTTACTTTGGTTTTAATGTGATGAATTTCTATTAATTTGGTCACTTCTCTATTGATCTTATATAATGTAGATTTGGCACTCCTCCCTGAGCTCGAGTTTATCTCCATTTTTTCACACGATTTATCAAGATTTGGCGACGCGCCATGTATCCAAGGGTTCTAAAAGGTTAGCAACTCCATTCTTTCATCTGTAATTGCTAGTTTAGCTCATTTCATGCTCTCAAACTAGATAGATTTTTGACAACTACATTGTCGAATTCTGGATGGATATAAACAAAACAACATCATCATTATGCATAGACATATATATATGTACCATAGTAAACAATAATAATCTCAAAATTGTAACAAAAATAGGGTTAATTCAAAAAAAGCTTCATAAGAAGACCAGGCCGGGCTAGCTAAAACTTATCTAGGGTTTCGTCCCCCTAGCTAGCGACATCGCCGGTCTGATCCTTCTCCGGTGGCCCTAGGTCCTTGGAGGTGTGGCAGACCATGGTCTCTCACCGGTGGGAGGTTTTGTGTTCTTTGTTTTAGCCTGTTTTTTGTGTCTTTATTGGGATGTTGAGGCAACGACTATGTCACGAAGCCAGAATAAGGTCCTTCCCACTCTATCCTTGCTCCGGTAGCGCATCTAGCGCTGATGGAGGGCACCTGGAGTCGTTTGTCCGGCGGATCTCCTAGGATCCGGTTCATTTTCATCTTTGTTGGTTTGTTCTCAGGTCAGTATCTTCAGATCTACAGTTGTCATCGTCGGCGATGGTTGCTGATCTTGTGCGCTGGTCCTTTGTGGCCTTAGCACGACGACTTCCCATCTATCCACTACAATAATCTCGACCACGGAAAACTTTGCCTAGCTCCACTGATGGAAGGGTGAGGACGACGGTGCGCCCTCGGCTCACACTATTGTTTGTAGTCGTTGCTAGGTGGTCCAATGACTTATTTGTAATTTTTATTACTATTGGGTCTCTTTGTAGTGTTGTTGATGATTATTAATAGATCGACGAAATTTTGTAAAAAAACATACTCGAATTATACGCCTTACATCGCACGGTTTAGCATGCCGTTATCCTCGTTCGTATCATCCTTCTGTGGTGTCTAGTCCATCATGGGGAGATACATCACATCTGTGTGTATGGTCGTCGACATGCAGTCTTCCCCTTCATGACTTGATGTTTACTCTTTGCAATTCAGCAACGCCCTAGTGGTCTTTGTGAGCAACAAGCGGCTGGTTCAACATCCTGGTTGCCCTCCGGCTCAATGATGGCGTACCATGATGCACAATGCAGTGCAAGCCGCACTACCAGCTTTGCTTGTCTTGCTCGATCGATTAAGGAACCACATGAATTTGAATGTTTGGATGTTTGCAGCCGAACCATCTATCTCTAGCTTACTTACTTGGTGTCAATTCGTCACCTGCTAGTTTTTTAGAACATAGACAACCAGTTGCCCGACGTTAAATTAATAAAGCAAGAATTTTACAACACAGGACAACACTGCTAACAAAAGCAGCCTCTACTAAATGATCATAGAGGCTATGGTGATTGGTTCATAGTCACATGCTAGTTTTTTAGAACATAGACAACCAGTTGCCCTACTTTAAATTAATAAAGCAAGAATTTTACAACACAGGGACAACACTGCTAACAAAAGTAGCATAGCGGCAACATAAAAGGTTTAGCCCAACCAGCAGAACTGTGACAACACTTGCCACAAGGACATTATAACTAGGGTGACCACACTTGTCACAAACATAGACAAAATGATACAAAACTATCCTAGGAGAGTTAGTGCATTGGATCAACTTCATGTAAATCGATGAAACTGTGAAAGTGCCCGAAGGCTCTAGTGCCCAGGAAATGGAATCTCTCTCCTTCGTAAGCTCCTAAGATGTTAATATAGTGATATTTGCTGAACTGCATGCATATGTTGAACCCCGGAGGGGGAAGAATCCTCATTGAAACATTACAGTGCACAAAAACATGTCAAGGTAGAAAATAAAATAAAAAGAAAAACTCCAATCTAACAATTTTGTAACCACACAATACCTGAGACTTACTATTTTTTGAATAATCTAAAACTTCATATATCTTAATGCATCCAAAATGGTTTTCTATCTTGAAGTATCATTATCACATGCCGAAATATTGACGCAGGTTTCCTTTCTTTGGATAGAACTCCCAACTCAAATTTGCAAATGAAGCGATGTTTGAGAATCATTGCTTGGTCCAGTTTCCCATTCTTCACATTTCAGGGCACTTTAATTCTTCACCAGCTTAGTGGGTGGGCCTTGGCAGGAAATGTCCAACTCCCAACTATTTAATCAAGTGGATCTACTTCATTTCACAACACCATTCTAGTCACATGTGTATGTCTTTTTTATGGGTAGGTCATATGTAAGTCTTAGCTACATATATAGATCCACGACAATGAGGAGCATCTGCATATCACAATGTGAACAAAGAACTCCTAGGAATGGTAGGCATCAAGAACTTATGCATGCCATGTTTTGTTATTGATTTAGTTTCTCCGCGGACTTGGTGTAGCAGAGTATAAGGACCTCGTTCCTGAGCATCAATCATGCTATCCTCTCACCGGATATGCTCTTTGTAGATAGTGTCCTAGTCAATGAACCAGTGAAAATCTTGTTAGGATATTTGTGCGGAAGGTCCCGAAATCCCCGACTAATCTCGTTCTTCCCAATAGCCTGGATGTAAATGATGTGCTCCAGAATCCACCATCCATCTTGCCGGGACTCGTCTACCTTGGTGATACGAGGCATCGACTTGTGGTGTCCCCTGCTCCTATGTCCATATTACTGATAAACAAACATACACGTGATGTTTTCACGTTAATTCTAATCATATGAATAACCTAAAATACCCATGCGAAGGGTTGGATTGGTTCCTAGCTAATGTTATGTTTAGAAGTACCAACTCTACGAATAAAAATCCCTCAAAAAAAAACTCTAAGTATAAAAAGATTGCCACTTCACGAGCGATGCTCTATAGAATAAACCCCCTCACATTCGTTCAATTTCTTGACCAGAAAAGGACAACATAAGAAGTTCATGTTTCTGATCAACCTTCTACAGCCTAGCAACTTCCCGAGAGCTGAGGAGTTATCTTAATCTTGCAGAAACAAGTGCACTATCTCTAGAGACGGAGTCCTCAACGGTCAAACCTTCCTTTCTCTTGCATTTGGTGTATAAGTGCACCCTTTTTTCATCCACATAATATATACACGCTACAATATGAAACAACACATGAACATTTGCAGAAGACAACATCATCGGCTCTATGATGCCATGAAGCCAACCAAAGAAGAGACCAAATTCATATGCCCAAAACAGTAGCTCCGGAGTGCTACGTTAGCGTGCAGAAGAGTAGAAAAGGTTGAGGTCAATCAATATGTTTAAATCTCATCGCATTACCAAGCCTTTAAATCAATTCAACATTTCCAATTATGAATTATCTATTCGTAATTGACGTTCCTATACATATCGGAACTTGTTTTGGTAGGGGATAGATGTTCTGGTGTACTGCTGCAGTGCTGCTACGAGTTTGCCCATGGCGCTCTGCGATACTCTTTATGTTGATATATCCACACATGCAATGCATCTTGCTTCTACTGGAATAAAAGGACCGAGCTGTGTTGCTGAGAAGAAGATTGTAGTATTCAGCATTTTACATGTTGTGGTGATTTTGTACTAGTAAATCGGGTAGTATTGAGGATGTCTGAAAGCAGAGAGCGAATAAAGGTTTAGCTAGCTTCGATTTTTCCTTTCTTTTATTGTACCCCTGCACTAACTGGCCATGCATGTCTTGTCTTAATTTTTTTGCTTCTGTTTAACAAGACTACATTCTCTGTATTATATATTTTTATGGTCCAAAAGGTGGATAACTGTTTACCTTATGTTTCATCATAAATAGCTCAACTGGGTGATGTCCGCTGAACTATGTGCATTATAAACTTTTTTGTCTGAAGAGATAGCCAACACAACATGCATGTACACACACCGGCAGTTTGTTCATAAGCTAAGGCCTTGTTCGGTTTCAAGCAATTTGGACGGGTTTGACATGGATTGGAGGGGAATTAATCCCATCTAAGTCAAAATCCTCTCCAAACCACCCCAATCCACTTCATTCCACTTGGCAAAGGGATTAACCGAACAAGGCCTAAAATGGATTTAAAGGCAGCAATTGTCCTACTTCTGACATTTGCCTCCACTGATCTCGTATGTATATATAGAGCCTTTTCCCCAGGATATATATATACATACGAGATCAGTGGCCGGTATACATAGAGTATATGTGTCACAAACAAACACCTATCGCTAAGCACGGTAGGCATCGGGAATTGGTGTACACAATAATCCATTGTTTGTCGGTGTTCACTTCCTCCGGACTTGAGAGAGCCTAGTCACTATCCTACCACATCATCTTTTTCCTCTGCTACCCTCTAGCCGGATGTGATCTAGATGGCTTCCATTCCGGCACACACGCCAGACAACATTTGAGACATTATCATCGGGATCATCATGTGGCAGGTAGAGAGTCCCAAGAATGCTTTCCACTGGATTGCTCTGCTCCATAATTTCTCCATCTAGTCGTGTGGTACATCGGCCTATGGTATTAGCGCTACCAGCTTGTACCGCGACGGCCAATCTTAGCTCCAGCGTTGGCAATTCTCCATTGTGATTATTTTGCCTAACCCTGTCCTTCGGTTCGTTTTTTATGGGTGTGTGCTTAACTCTCTTCTCTATGGCCTCGTCTGAATTTAAGTATTATGATCTAATCGCATGCACTAAAGCTAGATGTTGTTTCTCTTTTTAAATATCTTTATCAAAAAGTTAGCTATCGAGTTGAACCGATATATTATTTTGTACTGGTGGGTGATTTAAATTTTAACCTTCCAATTTGATGTGTCATGAATTGAGAGAGAGTAGAATAGACATCTATAGCTACCTTTTTGCTGTGTCATGAATCACACGTGTGAGCTCCGAGACGTGGACCATGATATCCATGGCAGCATGCTCGGCATCGTCTCGACGTAGTCCGTCGGTACCACCACGCCGGCGTGCTCCTCCTCGTTGTCTCTGTCAAGGAAGTCGCCACCGTCAGAGGTGGCGAAACCGTCAGAGGTGGCGAAACCGTCAGAGTCCGGGGCGGTGGGAGTGTTGGAGCACGCCGCGCCACACGGCTCAACCTTCCCGCCTCCGCGTCCGTGTGGGTCCACCAGCGGAGGGACGTCAGCGGAAGCTCGCCCCTTTTGGTCTACTAGCGCGCCGCGTGCTTTCGAGCTCCCAGTGATGCAGTCTGTTTCTTCTGTTCCTCGTCAGAGTCGGTGGTGGGGGTTCCACAGTGGCGCGAGCTCGCGGAGCGTTCGACCTGTTGCCCCTACTCCCATTGAGCTGCCTTGCGGACACATTACGTTGTGGCGGTGATCTGCAACTGGTGCCGGCTGATTTGGTGGCCAACGGTGGATTGCAGCGGAGGGTCATGGCAGAGGCATGGATGAGAGTAGTGAGAAGGGGACGGGTCGAGGCACATATCGACCCCTCCGAACGGTACAATTACGTTTTAACAAAGATTATATATTAATATCCCAAAGATACCAATTGCTTCCGGTCTCTACAACGACGATTGCCTTAACGGCCTTACGATGCAGACAACCCAGAAAAAAAGAAGAATTACAAAAAAATGAAAAATCGGATCTTGGTTTTTTCTTTCCTATTTCTAATAATTTTGTTGTTTGTATCCTTGATGTCTCAAATTGCTCGTGTTATTGAGTTGTTGATATCAACATATTATTGTTTATAAAAAGTAAGCTTGGACGTTTTAAGTCATGTAATTGCGTGGCAAGTCAGGCCCAATCTGACATGTATACACCCAAGTCCGCTTGGCATTTTCCAACCATCTATGCAGACAATGTATATAACCCTTTTATTGCTGCTACTCTCTATGTATGCTAAAAAGTCTTATATTGTGAAACATAGGGAGTAGCATTACAGCGATCATGATCTCTCATGTTTCAATGCACAGCCCATGGGTTCTTTGAGGTAAAAACTGTATTTACGATTTTCTTACCATTTACTGGTTCCTAAAGTGGCTTGGATAGGTGGAAGTATATATTTCCTATATCATGGCTAGTGCAATCCACTTATACACTTCAACACCCCCTCTCACATGTGACGGGAAGAAGTCAGCACGTGCAACCGGAAGAGGGCGACGGCGCGCGAAACTCACGTATGACTCAAGAGGCCTATACGTGGACACAGAGGGGTCAAAGACAATTTTAGGATAAATTGCGAAAGTCAGGACTCGAACTCGAGACCTTAGGCTCTGATACCATGTCAAACTTCATGCACTAGCCAACGCAACCAAAAGTCCGAACTGATGAAAAGGGCTAGTGCAATCCACTTATACACTTTAACATCCTAGTCATTATTTGGTACGGGGTACTACACATTTATCTACCGGGCCATCTATATAAGTATTTCTAGAAGTAAAGCCCTTTTTGCTAGATAGCTATTTGAAGATTGAAAGAGCGGCACGGGCCGGTGGCCGCGAACGAAGCATCTCTATTTGACCTACGACTTAGACATACTAGACTTGGAGAGAATGTATCGTAGAGAGTTCAGAAACAGTGATGTCCTGCTCTGAGGGACCGTTGCTGAAAAAACTGCAACATTTTGTTTAGACGGTGAATGATCTACTCAGCCAGGCAGCGGCTCTATAGAACCTAAGGACTGTGATGCCAATGTATCGATCGACCAAGCCACCAGTACAACAGTATCGTTCAATACCCAAGTCAGTTGACTCGATCAACCACGCTACCGGTTCATGACATCTCTTCCTTTCACCACTCCATTTCTTCTTTCCGTCAAGCGTCATGGAGACAACTATGTTCCTTCTCTCACACGTTGGTCTGAGTCGATCTTGCTGAGTTGCTTTTTTTAAGTGGTTTGCAAAATAATCGTGACCGGCCCATCTATATATTCGTTTTGTTGCTTATAGCATACCCTGGTAATAATCCTCACAAAACGACGACGGGTCAAACTAGTATTGTCTAATGATTTCATCATCTCCCATAGTTGGCAAGAATTGCAAGGAAAACATGCATACAATCAAATTATGAATATAAACACCTACACCAAACATGCGTTTAAAAAAAATGCAGTGCGGAAACAACCTCTGATTGGATGATTACGAAGCCAGTGGTAAACCTAGCCCACCAGAGTTCAAACCCCAGATTTAATATTTTGGAGTCTCATAAGAGGGGGAATATTTTCCGGTGAAGGCGACGTTCCCGTCGATAGCAAGATGCCTTCTCAAGACCTGACGGACCAGTCTCTTAGTTTCAGTCTATCGGAGTTGCTCATAGGGCTAGGATGTGCATGCGCGCGGTCATAGAGAGTGACTGTATATAATTATTGGTGAGCGGTCTCCATCTGTACTGGGTTTCGAAAAAAAAGCAGCAGATCTCGTGTATGTTCGAAGCCCCTTATTGCCGTGATCTTGGGTGGGATGGTCTGACAAGGTGAGGTAGGCCCTAAATACGAGTCCATATTTCTTCCTAGTGGTTCTTAGTGACCTCCAGGTCCCAATGATTTTAGTCATATTATCTTTCTTCCATTTGCTTTAAGACCGACAAAAGCATGCATTGGTAGACGTCTTTTAATGTGTAGGTTTACTCATTTTGCTTTAAATATAATTAAAAAGACTAGATACAGTTGTTTTAGAAAAAGCTAAAACAACTTATAATTTAAAGCAGATGGGGCACAGTACAACTAGTAGTGGTAATTAAAAATGTTAAATTTTTAGAAAGAAATAATTAATATTTAAAACGAATAGATATATTCCCAACTTACAAGTCATAACATAGGCATATTTTTCGATGCCTTCTTATAGTTAAGTAATGTAAGTACTTCTTAATGATCATGGAGCAAAAATACGAGAGCAATGTCATTCTTATATGGCAGCAGTTGAATATAAAACATGCAAATTGATCATATTTTGGATGTGATTACTTTGATGGATTTAGGTTTAGCCCACCAAGGATCAAACCCTAGATTTGACGTAGTATTTATTTATTCTCATTGCACATGTATTTGTTTAGGTGTGCACACATAGGTTGTACTCGTTCTCACTAAAAGAACATGCTACCTATGCTAATTGCTACTACTCCATCCATCTTGAAAAGGATGTCTCAATTTTTTTTAAATTTAGATGAATCTATATTCTTATTATCTTAGATACATTTAAATTTAGGCAAATCTGGGACACCTTTTCAGGATGGATAGAGTACTTAAAATCAAGAAGTGGTTGTATATGTCTCTTCTTCAACTGGCACATCAGGTACTAGTAAAAGTTCGGCCTTTGTGATACACAGAGAATGCGGAAACTAGACTTTAATTCTTTGATAAGAGGAACTATGACCATCCCCACTAGCATTCGAGACAGCGTTCAACCCTCCTGTTGCCTCTAGTATTTTGACATATATAACAGAAATTTTTATGATGTTTTGGAAGCTAACATTTAAGAAGGGTCAGAGACTCGCCAACAAACATGGCAGTCCAAAGGTACCAAGCTACTGACGACAGCACCGACATGTTTGATGCAGCACATGATTCGTTCGTTGAAGCGTATAAATTCAACATTATATTTGCTACTTCACGACGACGTCTATGAATACTACTACTTATACTTTGTCACTGAGGACGTAAACCTCCTTGAGCGCTATCTACGAGAAGCACCCTTGTTTCAAGAAAGATCTACCAGAATCACCTTTCACCTACAGAGCAACATAGGCTTTAGCTGCCGGTTAGGCTTGGGATGCTCCAGGAATTCGATCTGCGATTCTACCTATCCGCATTCTTGTGGCAGCCGAGCATATCGCGTGGCTTAGAACCTCGAGCGAGAGAACAGCTTGGTTGCAGTCAATCAATCTCCTGTTAGATCAAATGAGGAGCATTCTCGAAGTACCAACGGTGGATTGATTGATGGATTAGCTCCTTGCAGCCACTTGATGGCTACCTCCCTTCTTCACGTGCCGACGAGGCCATGACAGCGACCAACGATAATTTTGTATTAACGCATCAGTAATAAGACTGCTAACTTTGATGGTGCTTAGGTTAACTTAGAAGAAAAATTCAATATGGTTATTGTAGATAACTAAGTTAACGAATAAATGATATGGCCAAAACAATGTAATGATCCAAGTCCATTAAAAATGCACCAAGCAACTGAGAAGTAGAAAGATACTAGTAAGACATAAGTGATGCGGAAAAACCCTGCTCCGTCTCGCTCCTGGTCGTCCCCTGCGGGCGACCAAGGGTTGACTCCCCAAGCCTCTTCCCCTACCGAACCTTCCCCTCCTCCTCACACGCCATCGCCAGCGGGAGCCGCCGGGCGAAGCCCATGCGGTGCGGCGGCATGGTCGGCCTCTTCCCAACGCTCTAGAGGGTCTCATAGGAGAAAGACTCGACATACGGTGGGGCACTGCTGAAATTGACAAGACAGTCTTGGCGACTGTCTGACGCTTGTAGTGGCGTTGGCGGCGTCTAGGAGTGGGCGGATGGCGGAAATAGGGGTGGTGGTGCAGCAGTGGCTCTAGGCAGCGTGTGCCTCATGGCCCTAATCTAGGCCCTTCCAGGTACGATTTGGGTATATGTGTGCTGACGTGGGTCCGGCCTGCTCTAGCCGCTCGGCCCTGGCCCACTTGTTGCCCGGCGGTGGCTTGGCTATGGATTCTAACGCTAATGACAAGGTTCCTGTGTGGCAAGGACCTGTAGGTGGTTTGCGATGGTGGTCATCGCTCTGCAGCACGACGGCGGTGTTCATGGCGCCGTAGCATGATGGCGGGCTAGTCAGGCCTACCAGGCCTAACAGACCCTGCTGACACGTCCAGACGACGACCACCTCTAGCGGTGGAGGATGGTGGAGCTCCTCCGAGTGACTGCCGCACAACAGGAGGGAGAATATGGATCTAGAGTCTACATTTAAGGCTGTGTGCATCGCTCGATGCAGAGGCCAGGGCTCTGCTCCCCATTTTGAAAAAAAACGAGTCTAGATTTACTCGTCCCTGGTTGCGGAGTGTGACTGGTGGTTGCCAAGAGGACAACACCAATTGTACTTTTGCCGGCCATGCCACTCTGCTCTAGCGCCGGTACCTTGTCTGAACCGTTGGTCTCGTGGTGAGCTATCTATCACTTCTTGGATTGGCTCGTGGACGCCGGGGCAGCGGCCCAGGAAGGTGGAAAGTGTGGGATGTTCTACATCAAGCGATGTGTCGGCAGTGATGACATTGCTCTTTGGTCATTTGGATCATGAGGAGCAGGTGCCGGGTGACCCTGGTGTTGACGGCGCTTTGGCAATGACAACTCCCAGATCGCGTTCTGGAGGCTAGGCACAGGGATAGTGACCGATCCGTTCCTCGGGCGTGTGCGAAGGTTTTTTCGAGCGAAAGCCATGCGTTTCGATGCCAACGACGACGATGCATGAGGGTGCCGTATCTCTCTTGCGGGCGTCGTTGTGGTTATCTTCTCCGTGTTAGGGATTTAGGTGAAAACCCTTGACCGTGTGATCTCAACGACAGCTGCGTTGTGCGTCGTTGCCCTCTTGAGGGCATCGTCGCAGACATCCGATCCCCCTCGGTCTCATTTTACTATCTTCGGTGGCTTGTTTTGATCTCTTTGTGTTTTTTTATCTATCTTTGATCTGCTGTATTAGAGGTTTCCTCTTCAACTTGTATTGGTTTAGCCGTTTGTGGATTTATTTATAAAACGGGACAAAGGCTTCTTTGGAGAAGGGCATAAGTGATACCCCATCGGAAGCAAGTGAGTGAAGCGGAGAAAACTAGCAGTCATGGCAGGTTGTCATGAAGGCAGAAAAGAGGAGCCACTAAGTGTGCATGGTGGAGAAGATGAATTGTGTATCTATATTTCCAACGACGGTCTTCAAGTAGACGCATACACAAGGAATGATACGAAAAACATAATTAATTAGCGGGGAGTTAGTTTATGCAAACATCAACAATGCTATACCAACAAAATTCTAAGTATAAGAATAACCTATCAATGGATGGTTTTTTTGAAACTATTTCTTATTGGCAAGGTGGGTTTACGAAAGAACAAAAATGTTATTATAAGGAACACCGTTTGTCACAAAAAGGAAAACACTTATGAAAGTAAATTGATAAATTGAATACTATTGCTAGAGAGGTGTGCTCTACTTATAATGTTACTTATTGCTTTCATAAATCTTGTTGCTGTAGGAGGTATAAACATCTACCTTTTAAATGTGAGTATAATAATTATGTTACCATATCTTCTTATGTTAAAGGAAATTATAACTTTTATGATGTGAAACAAATTGATAAATCTTGGTAAAGGCAGCAATTGTCTCACTCTCAACTATTTGCATGACTAGCACTCTTTCATAACACGATGCCACCTCCCTGTTCCTAATTGTAAGCCTTACATTTAAAAACAGAGGAAGTATTTATTAGCTACATGTTCGTCTAGTGAGCAGAAATAAATCGTAAAGCATTTTTGTTGTGCCGAATAGAGGATTAAAAAGATACTTGTTGGGCCCATATATAGATCCTGGCGAAAATTGTTCATACCAACAAGATCACATACAGTATGAGTAACGCGTTTACAAACAAACACAAACACGTATCGCTAAGCATGGTAGGAATCAGGAATTGGTGCACCCAATAATCTATTGTTTGGCGATGGTGACTTTCCACCGACTTGAGATGGCCTATTCACCATGCTACCTGATTTTATTTTCCTTCTGCCACCCTCTCGCCGGATGTGATTTAGATGGCTTCCATTCCGGTGGACACGCCAGACAACATTTGGGACATCATCATCGGGGTCATCATGTGGCAGGTCGGGAATGCCAAGAATGCTCTTAACTGGATTGCTCCGCTCCATAATTTATTAGTCGAGTGGTGTGGTACATCGGCCTATGGTATTAGCGCTACATGCATTTACAGTGACTGCCAAGCTTAGATCCAGCGTTGGCAATTATCCATTGTGATTATTTGCCTGACCCTCTTCTTCAGTTCGTGTTTTTGTGGGTGTGTGCTTAACTCTCTCTTGTATGGCCTCGTCTTTCTCTCAAAAAAAAAATTGTATGGCCTCGTCTGAATTTAACTATCATGAGCTAATGGCATGCACTAAAGCTAGTTGTTTCTCTTTTTAAATATCTTTGTCAAAAAAAAATATCTATCGAGTTGAACAGATATGTTATTTTGCACTGCTAGGTGATTTAAATATTAACCTTCCCAATTTGAAGTGTCATAAATTTTGAGAGAGAGAGGGAGAGTAGAACGGACGTGAGTTCTGCACAAGTCTGGCACGAGTCAGGCTTAGAGCATCTCTAGTAGTCTCCGTATCCCGCGGGCCTTCATACCGCTGACCGCTGATACAAGCCGCCGAAAGCACGATTTGCAGTCTCACATTTTATCGCGCGCGGAACAGAACCCGTAGAATAAAATGTAAATTTTTAAAACTATCAGATAATGGCAAAATTCAGAGAATGAACTTCTTGTTCATCGTCGATTCCATAGCAAACTTCCGTGATTGGATTACAAAACGCATCCAGTTCATTGATCTAAACTATATACAACACGTGGCTGCCCTAACCTTAACCCTATACAACTAAAATTTGGCTCACCAGAGCCCGCGAGTGCAGCGGCAACGCGGCACCAACGTGCAGCTCAGTCGGAGTCAAAGTCGACGAGCTCCAGCTTCACGGGGGTGCATAGTCATCTCCTATTTCTATGCGTCGCGCGCCGTCACCGCAATGATGGCCTTACCCTTGACCTCCTCAACGTGTGTGAGCTCCGAGGCATGGATCATGATGTCCCTTGTGGCATGCTCGACATCGTCCTCATCAATGTAGTCCGCCAGTACCACCACGCCGGTGTGCTCCTCCTCCTCATTGTCTCGTCGAGGAAGTTGTAGTTGTCAGAGAAGATTAAACATTCGGAGTCCAAGGGCGGTGGGAGTGTTGGAGCATGCCGAGCCACACCGCTCGAGCTTCTTGCCTCCGTGTCCATGTGGGTCCACCAACGGAGGGACGGTGAAGGAAGCTCCCCTGTTGGTCCACTAGAACGCTGCACACATCCGCACTCCTAGCGATGCAGTCCGTTAATCCCCGTCGGAGTCGGTGGCGGAGGTTTCGCGGCGGAGCGAGCTCGTGGAGCGACTGACCTGGCGCGCCCCACTCCCATTGAGATGCCTCGCGGCCACATCGTGTTGTGGCGGTGCATGCCGGATTTGCTACTGGTGGCGGCTGATTTGGTGGCCAACGGTGGATTGCGGCGGCGGGTCATAGCGGTAGCATGGAGGAGAGTGGGGAGAAGGGGATGGGTCGAGGACTGTATCGACCCCTATGAACGGTACAAATAGCCGTCGAAGGGAACATTTTTTTGACAACCCGCAAATGTTTTAAAGGCCCACCCTAGTTTATAGTCTCCTTACGGGACCAAAAAAAAAAGTAGTCCAACCTGTATAATTGCCAGAAAATATAAAGTTTCCCCCTCTAAGGGGGACTGCTAGAGATGCTCTTAAAGCATACTAGAATAACACTTTTGTTTGTGGAAAGACCGAAAGAGGAAACCCCGGCGATAGCCACACAGTTTCATGTGTTAGCCAAAAGTACATAAGTACATAGTGGACAAGTTCTGAGCATGCTTGCTTATTTAAGCTGCCTTCTCTTGCCCTCTACCTGATCCAGTAGTTCAGTACACCATCATCGTGCAAGAGATCGATCCATGCATGGCAAGTGTGTCCCATCCCACCCACAAGCAGAACTTTAACTAGCTAGGCACGGTAGGCCTCAGGAATACTGATTCGGGTGTTAGATGCACCTTTTGTAGTGGCTATCCCAGTTTCTGTGCATGAACGTACTCGATCTATAGCATGCGGTTGTTTCCTGATTCGGATAGATTACCCATCTGTGTGGCAGATATGCGTTTAGATCTGCAGTGTCTACATGTAGTCTACTCCTTCAAGACGTCTTGTTTACTGTTTGCAACTCAGCAACTCCCTGGTACGGTGGTCTTTGTGAGTTACGGGCGCATCTGCTGGATCAACATCCTGGTTAAGTTTTGTCACCTTTTCGGAAAAAAAGTTAAGTACTGCCACTATCGATGCCTGTTAGTGCTGCTCTGTTAACCTGCACCTACAATGTTCGCTCGAGTCAAATTACAAGTTGTACGCATTGGATAGTACAGAGTACCTAATAGCAGTAATACAGAGAGGGGCCCCAGTGTGAAAATTGAGTCACCGCTAGCTATGTTCCTTGTCTGAAATAGTTACTTCACAAAGGTGGTGTCTATACAACATCAGATATTATGTCCAATTTTGAGTATGATCATCATGCATGTTTTTGCAGGCAGTTAATTATTTTCATTGTCGCCATACGGACTACAGTTGCATGGTGTTGGTATCAATCTTCTTCTATGCACAAGGGGCCTCCTTGGCCTCGCATTTCTTAAAAATAAAATTATGGGGGGTTTCGGCTTTAGCAGGGATTTACTCGCCGGAGCTGCTTGACGGGTTTGCTGAGATATGGCTGCTCATCGGCCTCGTGGTTATTACCTTGGGCACAGATGACTGAGTCTTATGGCACTCGACAGCCGACCAAACAACACTATTTTATAAATGCGGCAAGAAAAAGAAACCAAAACACATACATGGGACACAAGATTTTTATTTGAAAAACCTCCTCCAACAATTAGAGGAAAAAATCACGGACGCCAGCCAGCAAAACTTTACTATATTAGGAGTGTTTATGTTATGCCGTTGATTTTCATAGATGCGAATTATCCCAACCAGCGTCTTACAAGATGTATATATAGTGGTGAAACCCTAAGTCATCAACGATTCATATCGCTCCACTCACCCCAAGCCTAAGGCAATGGGGCTCGCTCTGCTCTATCAGAAGTTAGCTTTATTATGAAATGCATATAACGTCTTAATTTATTGTTTCATTTCATTGAAGATTAAATTCCCTGCCTTAACATTTTTTATGGTGCCTAAGCTATAGAGTACTTCACCTTATATTTCATTAAGATACTAATATACAGGTGTTAACATAGTGATATTGGCTGAACTACATGCATATGTTGAATCTAGGGGAAATCCTCATCGAAACATTACAATGCATAAAAATATATCAAGGTAGATAATAAAAGAAAAGGAACAACTTTTTTCCAACCACATAATACCTGAACCTTATTTTTTGACTAATCTAAAACTTCATATATCTAAATAGGTCCAAAAAGTTCGCCATCTTGAAGTATCATTATCACCTGCAGAAATGGTGCAGGTTTCCTTCCTTCGGATAAAACTCCCAACTCAAATTTGCAAATTAAGTGATGTTTGAGAACCATTGCTTGGTCCAGTTCCACAGCTTTCGCATTTTAGTGCACTTTAATTCTTCACCCGCTTAGTGGTTTATCCTTGGCAGGAAATGTCCCACTCCCAACTATTTAAGTGAGTGGATCTACTTTAGTTCATAACACCATTCTAATCAACTATACTACCTGGACAAATGAGCAGAAATGGTCATATGTAAGTCTTGATTACATAAATAGATCCGTGACAATGAGGACCATCTGCATATCACAATGAGAAAAAAGCACACCTTCCTTATGCATGCCATGTTTTATTATTGATTCAGTTTCTCCACGGACTTGGTAGGCATCAGAAATTTATGCATGCCATGTTTTGAATCAGTACCTCCCTATTTCACATATAAGGCAAATTGTTATGATCAAATAGGGCGCTCACCATTGCAGAAGTGTATGAAAGGCATGTGCATGCTAGCATATGGCACCCCTTAGATGCCCTTGATGCGTACTTAAAGGTTGAGAAGTCCACTTCATTAGAGTGTTTGGACAAGTTTGCACGGGGTGATTTAGGTGTTTGGTTGGGAGAACTTGCCACGCCCACACATGAGGATGCCGATCATTTACTACAGGTTAATGAGATTCGTGGTTTTCCTGGAATGCTAGAAAGTATCGATTGCATTCACTAGCGATGTAATAGGTGTACTTTAGCATGGAGGGGGCCATTCACCCATGGTGATTATGGATTACCAACGATGGTTCTGGAAGCCATTGCGTCCCAGGACCTTCATATTTGGCATGCTTTGTTTATAATTGTTGGGTCAAACAATGACCTTAATGTGATATATCGGTCCCAAATGTTTTTTGATCAATTGAAAGGAGAACCCCCTCAAGTTTAGTTTTCTGTCAACGGGAATGAGTATACCACATGTTACTACCTTCCTGATGGCATATGCCCAGAATGGGGTTCCTTCATGAAGACTATATAACTTCCCCAAAAAGAGAAGCACAAGTTTGTTTGCCCATCAGCAAAAAAGGGCAAGGAAGGATATCGAGCATGATTTCGGGTTATTGCAGTCCTGTTTTAGGATTGTTCGTCAGCATGCACGAATATGGAAGAGAAAGAGTGTTGGAAGGATCATGCTACCTTATGTGATTCTCTGCAATATGATTGATAGAGAGAAGGCCACCATTCATATTAACTTGAATGGGAATCCAGGGGCTTCATTTTCTCTATCTCCCGAAGTGAATGTAGGCGGTAATTTGTGTTTTGCTGATGTACTACATAGAAGAGCTACTAGTTGTGCTCGCCTGCAACATACCTAGCTTAAAAATGATTAGATCAAGCATATTTGGCAAAGGTTTCAAAATAGCCATATTAATTAATCATGGTGGCATACTGATATATGCATGTTCCTATTCATTTTTCCGTGACATACTATCAAGTGATATCTTAAATGTAATTTTATTTCAGGACAATGATTTGATTTGGTGATTTTTGCATGTTGTACCTATAGGTTCATATTCTCTAATGTAGATAATTTGATCTTTGCATTAATGATATTGTATATCTCCAATTAAGCTAAATATTTACCCTTGTCCCAATATTTTTTCCATACAGTTGCTGAAGGTTGCTGATGCAAATTGATTTAGCTACTTCTTTCGACCGATGTGCCCTACAAGATCAAACTAATGTCTTGTTTCGCTGGAGACCATATTTAGTATTCTATTTGGTTAATTGTTTCTTCTAAAGAGTCTTGTAAATTTTAATTTTTTATGTCATGTTGCTATATGCCATTAGTTTATTTCTCATTGTCAGTCAAGATCAAAACTAATGTTCAAGTATCATATGGTGCTATGTAGCATCTCTTTGTTGCTTCCTTATTAACTAGTTTTCTTGTATGATGGTTTGGACGGTATATATGCATGTTTCTTGAATGGCTACAAAGATACAACTCATGATGGATTGTTACATACACCTACAGTCATTAAATGCCTTACTCACTAATAGAAAAATTAATAGCTAACCACATTGTATGGATCTAGCTTTATGTGAGCTTTAGGTGACATGACACAACTCTAGAACCAGTAGCTAGCTCTTTTATTGTTCTTGCTCTTGCAAGTTGTACGCATCACATAGTACAAAGTACTTAATAGCAATAATACGGAGAGGGGCCCTAGTGTGAAAACGGAGTCACCACTATATTCCTTGGATGAAATGGTTAGTTCCCAAAGGCGGTGTATGTATACAACTTTCGGTATTATGCCCACTTTTGAGTATGTTCGCCATGCATATTTCCGCACGCGAGTTAATCATTTTTGTTGTCACCTTACAAATGACTACATTTGCCATTGATTCATGTTGCATGGTGTTGGTATCAATCTTCTTCTATGAACAAGGGGGCCTCCCTGGCCTCGCATTTTTTTAAAATAAAATCAGGAATGGTTTTGGCTTAATCAGGAATTAACTCGCCGGAGGTGCTTGACAGATTTGTTGGGATATGACTTCTCATAGGCATCGTGGTTATTACCTTGGGTATGGATGACCGAGTCTTGTGGCACTAGACAACCAATAAAGAACTCTCTTATAAACATGACAAGCAAAAATGAAGAATAAAGCACATGCGGGAGACATACGATTTAAACATGGAAAAATCTCTCCAACAAATAGAGGAAAAAACCATGGACGTTAGCTAGCGAAAACTTCACTATATGAGTATTGTATTACACAATGCCGGAAAATTTCACAGATACGACTTATCTAAACTGGCGGCTTAAAAGATATATATATATATATATATATATATATATATATATATATATATACACTACTAGTTTAGATGGTAATGGCTGGCTCTTGAAAGTAGTAACAGTCCCTAACGGCGTTTGCAGCACCGCGTGTGTGTACATGCATACAATGCCTAGGGGATTGTGAAAACCCTAAAAAAATTAGATTGTTGTTTGGCAAACGAAATTAGACAAGCTTTGTTTTGCATGTTGCTCGTTAGGGTTTTCCTCATGCAACTAAAAATAGACAAGCTTTGTTTTGTATGTTGCTCGTTAGGGTTTGCCTCATATAAACGAAATTAGACAAGCTTTGTTTTGCATGTTGCTCGTTAGGGTTTGCCTCATGCAAACGAAATTAGACAAGCTTTGTTTTGCATGTTGCTCGTTAGGGTTTGCCTCATGAAAATGAAATTAGACAAGCTTTGTTTTGCATGTTGCTCGTTAGGGTTTGCCTCATGCAAACGAAATTAGACAAGCTTTGTTTTGCTAGGGCTTCATGCATGCATAAAAAAGGAACACTAACGACGTTAGTTCTTAGACAAATCCTGGGTCTGGATACATGTGCTCCTTATATCAAAAGAGGATAGAATCAACGGTGGATAGGCTATGCGCAGCTATGTCCGTGTTTAGCAGGCTATTTCCCATATATATATATATATATATATATATATATATATATATATATATATATATATATATATATATATATAATGGTGGAACCCTAAGTCATCTACGATCCATGACTCTCCACTCACCCCAAGCCTCCAGCAATGGGGCTTGCTCCGCTCCATTAGAAGTTAGACTTCCTATTATATGCCTGTCATATATTAATTTCTTGTTTCGTTCATGAAAATTAAATTCCATGCCTTACATCTTTTCATGGTGCCTAAGCTATAGAGTACTTCACTTTGTATTTCATTAAGATGTTAATATAAGTATGCCAACATAGTGATATTCGCTGAACGACATGCATATGTTGAATCCATGAGGGGGAAGAATCCTCATTGAAACATTACATCGCACAAAAATATATCAAGGCATAGAATAAAAGAAAAGGAAAAACTCCAATCTAACGATTTTGCATCCACATAATACCTAATTTTTTTTGACTAATATGAAACTTCATATTTCTAGATACATCCAAAAAGGTTTGCTATCTTGACGTATCACTATCACATGCCGAAATGGTGCAGGTTTCCTTTCTTTGGAAACAACTCCCAACTCAAATTTGTGAATGAAGCGATGTTTAAGAACTATTGCTTGGTCCATTTTCACAGCCTTCACATTTCATTGCACTTTAATTCTTCACCAGCTTAGTGGGTTGGCATTGGCGAGAAATGTCTCACTCTAAACTACTTAAAAGAGTGGATCTACATCAGTTCACAACGCCATTCCTATCAACTACCATCTCGACAAATGAGTAGAAATGGTCATATGTAAGTATTGACTACATATATAGATCGACGACAATGAGGAACATCTACATATCACAATGAGAAAAAAGAACCCCTAGGATTGGTAGGCATCAGGAATTTATGCATGCCATGTTTTATTATTGATTCAGTTTCTCCACGTACTTGATGTAGCAGAGTAGAAGGGCCTCATTCCTGAGCATCAATCATGTTATCCTCTCATCGGACATGCTCTTTGTAGATAGTGTCCTAGTCGAGGCACATGGAAAAGTATTGTTAGGATGTCTATGTAGAAGGTCCAGAAATCCCCGACTAATCTCGTTCACAACATCCAGGATGTAAATGATGTGCTCAAGAATCCACCATACACCTTGACGAGACTCGTCTACCTTGGTGATATGATGCATCGACTAGTGGTGTCCCCTGCCTCTCATCTCCATATTACTGATAAACAATGTACACTTTATGTTGTCACTTTAATTCTATATAAGAATAACCTAAAATTCCCAGAGAAGGGTTGGGTTCGAGTTCCTAGCTACTATTTTGTTTATAAGTACCAACTCTACTAGTATAAAAATACTACCACTTCACCAGTGAAAATAATGGTGGTGTAGCAAGAAAATTCTAATTACAAGAATAACCTAAAATGCCCCTGAGAATGGTTGGATTCGAGATCCTACTCTGTTTAGAAGTACCAACTCTATGTATACAAAGATTACCACTTCACACAAAGCATGCTCTATAGAATGAATCTATTCTATTATATACTAAAAGTTGTTGGAGATATGCCCTAGAGGCAATAATAAATATAGTTATTATTATATCTTTGTGTTTATGATAAATGTTTACATTCATGCTATAATAGTATTAACAGGGAAACATTAATACTTGTGTGATTTGTAAACTTAATTTGAAGTCCCTAGTATAGCCTCTATACTTCACTAGCTTGTTGGTTGATAAATGATTGTGGTTTCCCTATCATGAACATTGAGATGTTATCAACAACAAGATCATATCGTTAGGAGAATGATATGGTGGACATACTCCTATAGATAAGCGTAGCATAAAGATCAAGTCATTTCAATAGTTCAATTGCTATATACTTTCTGATACATAGTAACCTAATTCCTTCGACCATGAGATCATGCATATCACCTTTACCGGATGGATGCTTTGATGACATCAAACACCACACCGTAACTGGGTGGCTATAAAGGTGGCATTGAGTGTTCGGAAAGTATTGGTTGAGACACATGGATCAAGTGTGGGATTTGTCCATCCATATGACGGATAGATATTCTCTGGGCCCTCTCGGTGAAATGTCATCCAATTAGCTTGCAAGCATGTGACTGGCTCACAAGGGATCACATATCACGGGAACGAGAAAAGAGTACTTGTCAGTAACGAGGTTGAACTAGGTATGCAGAGATACCGACGATCATAACCTCGGATAAGTAACATATCGTGAGACAAAGGGAAATTGGTATCGTATGTAAGTGGTTCATTCGATCGCAAAGTAATCGTAGAAATATGTGGGAGCCATATGAATTTCCAGATTCCTCTATTGGTTATTGTTCGGAGAAGTGTCTCGATCATGTCCGCATAATTCACGAACCGTAGGGAGACACACTTAAGGATTCGACGTTGTTTTGAGTAGTTATGGTATTATGAGAAAGAGACCGAATGTTGTTCGGAGTCCCGGATGGGATCCGGGATATCACGAGGTGATCCGGAATGGTCCGGAGAATAAGATTCATATAAAGAAAGTCCCGTTTCGGAGTTCGGAAATGATTCTGGTGAATGTTCTAGAAGGTTCCGGAATGTCCGGCACTCCGGGAGGGGGGAGGGGTACATGAATGTGTCATTACATATTGGAATGATTGCATCATGTACTAAGTGTTCTTGCTGTCCCAAATAAAGGATTAAATTGAATCCTAAAACAGAAAAGTCAAATGTCCAGTTTGAAAGTCAAACAGCTAAAACAAGAAACTGTGGGAAACAAGCAAGAGGAGTTGGGAACCGACTTGAGGGAGGAGTCTCCTCCCCAAGCCGGCGCGCCACCCAAGGCCGACTTGGGGAGGGACTCCCCTCCCCTGGCCGCGCCTCCCCACCTATAAAAGGAGGGGCAGGGCCCCCTCCTCTAGACACACAAGTTTCTACCTCTAATCTCCGGTTTAGAGCCGTTTTGGTTTAGAGCTTCTAATTGCTTTAGCCTACGGTTTAGAGCCTTCTAATTGGTGTGTCTAATATCTAGACCACTAATAGCCCTCTCTCATAATCCACCATACTCGCTCCGGCTTAAGGCGAAGCCCTGCGGGGTCTCCCCTCTACTTTGTGCTGCCGGAATCGCGAGGAGAGTGCTACAACCTCCGCTGCCTGCTGGAACAAGGGAGAGGAAGGTCTTCGTCGAGTACCGAACGTGTGACCGACTATGGGAGCGCTGCCGGAACGCAGCGCCGGAAGGATCGTCTACACGATCTTGAGATCGGGAAGAGTACGACTACATCACCCACGAGAATCTGCTCTCGTTAAACGCTTTGGAATCTTCGAGGGTAAGTTATTCCATCGACTCGTTGCTACAATCTAGTAGATAGATCTTGGCTTGTTTGTTTGTATGCGATAGAAAATTTTTGTTTTCCATGCTACGAACCCCTACAGTGGTATCAGAGCCGTGTCTATATGTAGATCTGTTGCACGAGTAGAACACAATGGTCATTGTGGGCATTGATGTTTTTATTGTCGATTACTTCTTGTGTACTTTGCATCTTGCGGTATGTTGGGATGAAGCGGCCCGGGCTAACCTTACATGACATCGTTCATGAGACTTGCTCCATGCTTGACATGCAACTTGTATTGCATAAGTGGCTTTGCGGGTGCCTGTTTCTCCTAGCATAGTTAAGATCCAATTTACAACGGGTGATCAACAATGCTAGTATCAATGTTGTGGTTCTTGTTCGTAAGTTAGAACGACACTTATTGAAAGCCCCAAACCACGTAAAATATGCAAAGAAAGTAGAGGCGTCTAACTTTGTTTTGCAGGGGTGTGCAGTGATGTGATATGGCCATGATTGTGATTATATTTGATGTATGCAATGTTCCTTATTGTAAGTTGGCAACCGGCAGGAGCCATATGGTTGTCTTTAATTTATGTTAAGACCCGCGTGTCTATTCAAAGTAGTTGTAATAGTTGAAGCCGGTGGACGACAACCATGGAGAAGCGTCATTGACCTTGATGCAATGCCGGTGATGATGGAGATCATGTTCGTGCTTGAAGATGGAGATCGGAAGCACAAAGAAGAAAGGCCATATCATATCACATATATATTGAATTGCATGTGATGTTAATCCTTTATGCATCTTGTATTGCTTAGTAGACGACGGTAGCATTATAAGATGATCCCTCATGCACATCAATTTCAAATCATAAAGTGTTCACCCTTAGTTAGCACCGTTGCTAAAGCTTGTTGTTTAGAAGCACCACGTGATGATCGGGTGTGCTAGATTCTGCAAGTGTATACAACGTGAGCAAGCCAGATTTGCTCATGCAGAAACTAAGGTTTGATCTTGACGAGCCTAGCATGTACAGACATGGTCTCGGAACACGGATCACCGAAAGGTAAAGCATGAATCATATAGTAGATATGATGAACATGTCGATTGTTCGCCATTGAAGCTATATCAACTCTCGTGATGATCGGTGTTGGTATGGTGGATTTGGTTCGTGTGATCACTAAAACAATGTGAGGGATATTGTTTTGAGTGGGAGTTCACCTAGTTTAATTTCATTAATTTGAACTCAATTTGTCATAAACTTAGTCTAAACTATTGCAAATATGTTGTAGATCAATGGCAGCCCCTACCATCAATTTTAATGCGTTCCTAGAGAAAGAAAAGTTGAAAAACAATGGAAGCATCTTCGCGGATTGGTTCCGCAATTTGAGGATTGTCCTCACAGCTGGTAATTTGACCTATGTGTTGGATGCACCGCTGGGTGACCCACCTGCAGATGATGCTCCCGATGAAGTAAAGAATGTTTACCTCGCTCGGAAGAATCAGTACTCCATAGTTCAGTGTGCTATCTTGTATGGTTTGGAATCGGAGCTTCAGAAAAGGTTTGAGGATTCAGACCCATATGATATTGTCGAGGATCTCAAATTGATTTTTGAGACTCATGCGGCAATTGAAAGTTATGAAGCTTCTGAAAAGTTCTTTAACTGCAAGATGGAAGAGGGCAGCTCCGTCAGTGAGCATGTGCTTAAGATGTCTGGGCACGCAAACAAACTTCAAAGCTTGGGTATTGTGATTCCTAATGCTTTGGGGATTTACCGTGTCCTCCAATCACTACCACCAAGTTACAAGAACTTTGTGATGAACTACAACATGCAGAACATGAACAAGACGTTGCCAGAACTCTTTGCCATGTTGAAATCTGCAGAAGTGGAGATTAAGAAAGAGCACCAAGTGTTGTTGGTCAATAAGACCACCAAATTCAAGAAAGGCAAGTCTAAGCAAAAGGGACACTTCAAGAAGGGTGGTAAGAAAGTTACCACGCCGGCGAAGAAGACCAAGGCTGGACCTAAGCCTGATACTGAGTGCTTTTACTGCAAGGGAGAAGGTCACTGGAAGCGGAATTGCCCAAAGTACTTGGCGGATTTGAAGAACGGCAACATCAAGAAGAAAGGTATATCTGATATACATGTTATTGATGTGTATCTCACTAGTACTCGTAGTAGTGCCTGGGTATTTGATACTGGTTCGGTTGCTCATATTTGTAACTCGAAACAGGTGCTGCAGAATAAACGGAAGCTAGCAAAGAACGAGGTGACGATGCGCGTGGGAAACGGATCAAAGGTTGATGTGATCGCGGTCGGCACGCTACCCCTTCATCTACCATCGGGATTAGTTTTATACTTAAATAATTGTTATTTAGTGCCTGTGTTAAGCATGAACATTATATCGGGATCTTGTTTATTGCGAGACGGTTACTTGTTTAAATCAGAGAATAATGGTTGTTCGATTTATATGAGTAATATGTTTTATGCACATGCACCTTTGATAGATGGTCTATTCTTATTGAATCTCGATAGTGGAAATACACATATCAACAACATTGAGGCTAAACGTTTGAAATCAAGCGATAATTCGACCTATATGTGGCACTGTCGTCTTGGTCACATTGGAGTGAAGCGTATGAAGAAACTCCATTCCGATGGACTTCTTGAATCACTTGATTTTGAATCACTTGAAAGATGCGAAGCATGTCTGATGGGAAAAATGACTAAGACTCCATTTTCTGGTATGATGGAGCGAGCTACGGACTTATTGGAAATTATACATACCGATGTGTGTGGTCCAATGAGTGTAGCATCGCGCGGTGGTTATCGTTATGTTCTTACCTTCACGGATGATTTGAGTAGATATGGGTATATCTATTTCATGAAACATAAGTCCGAAACTTTCGAGAAGTTTAAGGAGTTTCAAAGTGAGGTAGAGAATCAACGTAACAAGAAGATTAAATTTCTACGTTCTGATCGTGGAGGTGAATATCTAAGTTACGAGTTTGGCGAGCATTTGAAGAAATGCGGAATACTTTCACAGTTGACACCGCCGGGAACACCACAGCGTAATGGTGTGTCCGAACGTCGTAATCGAACTCTCTTAGATATGGTTCGTTCTATGATGTCACTTACAGATTTACCGCTATCATTTTGGGGTTATGCATTAGAAACAGCCGCATTCACTTTAAATAGGGCACCATCTAAATCCGTTGAAACGACACCGTATGAATTATGGTTTGGGAAGAAACCTAAATTGTCGTTCCTTAAAGTTTGGGGATGCGAAGCCTATGTAAAGAAGTTACAGCCGGACAAGCTTGAACCCAAAGCGAAAAAATGCGTCTTCATAGGATACCCGAAGGAAACTATTGGGTATACCTTCTATCATAGATCCGAAGGCAAAATCTTCGTTGCCAAGAATGGATCCTTTCTAGAGAAGGAATTTCTCTCGAAAGAAGTGACTGGAAGGAAAGTAGAACTCGACGAGGTTGTCGAACCTTCTCTCGAAATTGCGAGTAGCGCAGCACCGGAAGAAGTTCCTGTGGTGCCTGCACCAATTAGAGAGGGAGCTAATGATGGTGATCATGAAACTTCGGTTGAAGTTGCTACAGAGCCTCGGAGGTCAACGAGAACTCGTACCACTCCAGATTGGTATGATCCCGTTATGAGTGTCATGTTGGTGGACAACACCGATGACCCCGAGACATATGAGGAAGCGATGATGAGCCCAGATTCCAATAAATGGCAAGAAGCCATGAAATCCGAGATTGGATCCATGTACGAAAACCAAGTATGGACTTTGGTGGACTTACCGGATGGCCGAAAGGCTGTCGAGAACAAATGGATTTTCAAGAAGAAAACAGATGCTGATGGTAATGTTACTGTCTATAAAGCTCGACTTGTCGCAAAAGGGTTTCGACAAATTCAAGGAGTTGACTACGATGAGACTTTCTCACCGGTAGCGAAGCTAAAGTCTGTGAGGATTATGTTAGCAATCGCTGCATATTATGATATGGCAGATGGATGTCAAAACAGCACTCCTCAATGGAGATATTGATGAAGAGTTGTATATGATGCAACCCAAAGGTTTTGTCGATCCTAAAGATGCTAACAAGGTATGCAAACTTCAACGGTCCATCTATGGATTGAAGCAAGCATCCCGAAGTTGGAATCAACGTTTTGATAAGGTAATCAAAAGTTTTGGTTTTATACAAACTTATGGAGAAGCTTGTATTTACAAGAAAGTGAGTGGGAGCTCTGTAGCATTCTTAATACTATATGTGGATGACATATTGTTGATTGGGAATGATGTAGACCTTCTTAATAGTGTCAAAGAATATTTGAATAATAGTTTTCCAATGAAGGATCTTGGCGAAGCAGCTTACATATTAGGCATAAAGATTTATAGAGATAGATCGAAACGCCAAATATCATTGTCACAGAGTACATATTTGGACAAAGTTCTAAAGAGGTTTGGAATGGAAGAAAGCAAGAAAGGGTTCTTGCCCATGTTGCCCAATACGACCTTGAGTAAAACTCAAAGTCCGACATCGGCAGAAGATAGAGAAAGGATGAGTAAGACTCCCTATGCATCAGCCATAGGATCTCTAATGTATGCCATGCTATGTACTAGACCCGACATCGCATATGCTGTTAGTCTAACTAGCAGATATCAAAGTGATCCAGGAGTGGATCATTGGACAGCGGTCAAAAACATCCTTAAGTACTTGAGAAGAACTAAGGATATGGTTCTTTCTTATGGAGGTGGTGAACAACTCGTTGTTAATGGTTACACCGATGCTAGTTGGAACACCGATCCGGATGATTCTAAATCACAATCTGGATACGTATTTATTTTGAATGGTGCAGCAGTTAGCTGGAGGAGTGCAAAGCAAAGCGTTGTGGCGAGATCTTCAACTGAATCGGAATACATGGCTGCTTCGGAGGATTCACAAGAAGCGATATGGATGAAAGAGTTCATTACAGAGCTGGGTGTGGTTCCTAGTGCGCTGGACCCAATGTCTATCTACTGTGATAACATGGGCGCCATAGCCAATGCGCAAGAACCAAGGTCACACAAGAAGCTGAAGCATATCAAGCTACGTTTTCACGCTATTCGAGAACATATCCAGGATGGGGATATAAAGATTTGCAAAGTACACACAGATCTGAATGTGGCGGATCCGTTGACTAAACCTCTCCCGAGGGCAAAACATGACCAACACCAAACTGCCATGGGTGTTCGGTATATTACCATGTAATCTAGATTAGATGACTAGTGCAAGTGGGAGACTGTTGGAGATATGCCCTAGAGGCAATAATAAATATAGTTATTATTATATCTTTGTGTTTATGATAAATGTTTACATTCATGCTATAATAGTATTAACAGGGAAACATTAATACTTGTGTGATTTGTAAACTTAATTTGAAGTCCCTAGTATAGCCTCTATACTTCACTAGCTTGTTGGTTAATAAATGATTGTGGTTTCCCTATCATGAACATTGAGATGTTATCAACAACAAGATCATATCGTTAGGAGAATGATATGGTGGACATACTCCTATAGATAAGCGTAGCATAAAGATCAAGTCATTTCAATAGTTCAATTGCTATATGCTTTCTGATACATAGTAACCTAATTCCTTCGACCATGAGATCATGCATATCACCTTTACCGGATGGATGCTTTGATGACATCAAACACCACACCGTAACTGGGTGGCTATAAAGGTGGCATTGAGTGTTCGTAAAGTATTGGTTGAGACACATGGATCAAGAGTGGGATTTGTCCATCCATATGACGGATAGATATTCTCTGGGCCCTCTCGGTGAAATGTCATCCAATTAGCTTGCAAGCATGTGACTGGCTCACAAGGGATCACATATCACGGGAACGAGAAAAGAGTACTTGTCAGTAACGAGGTTGAACTAGGTATGCAGAGATACCGACGATCATAACCTCGGATAAGTAACATATCGTGAGACAAAGGGAAATTGGTATCGTATGTAAGTGATTCATTCGATCGCAAAGTAATCGTAGAAATATGTGGGAGCCATATGAATTTCCAGATTCCTCTATTGGTTATTGTTCGGAGAAGTGTCTCGATCATGTCCGCATAATTCACGAACCGTAGGGAGACACACTTAAGGATTCGACGTTGTTTTGAGTAGTTATGGTATTATGAGAAAGAGACCGAATGTTGTTCGGAGTCCCGGATGGGATCCGGGATATCACGAGGTGATCCGGAATGGTCCAGAGAATAAGATTCATATAAAGAAAGTCCCGTTTCGGAGTTCGGAAATGATTCCGGTGAATGTTCTAGAAGGTTCCGGAATGTCCGGCACTCCGGGAGGGGGGAGGGGTACATGAATGTGTCATTACATATTGGAATGATTGCATCATGTACTAAGTGTTCTTGCTGTCCCAAATAAAGGATTAAATTGAATCCTAAAACAGAAAAGTCAAATGTCCAGTTTGAAAGTCAAACGGCTAAAACAAGAAACTGTGGGAAACAAGCAAGAGGAGTTGGGAACCGACTTGAGGGAGGAGTCTCCTCCCCAAGCCGGCGCGCCACCCAAGGCCGACTTGGGGAGGGACTCCCCTCCCCTGGCCGCGCCTCCCCACCTATAAAAGGAGGGGCAGGGCCCCCTCCTCTAGACACACAAGTTTCTACCTCTAATCTCCGGTTTAGAGCCGTTTTGGTTTAGAGCTTCTAATTGCTTTAGCCTACGGTTTAGAGCCTTCTAATTGGTGTGTCTAATCTCTAGACCACTAATAGCCCTCTCTCATAATCCACCATACTCGCTCCGGCTTAAGGCGAATCCCTGCGGGGTCTCCCCTCTACTTTGTGCTGCCGGAATCGCGAGGAGAGTGCTACAACCTCCGCTGCCTGCTGGAACAAGGGAGAGGAAGGTCTTCGTCGAGTACCGAACGTGTGACCGACTACGGGAGCGCTGCCGGAACGCAGCGCCGGAAGGATCGTCTACACGATCTTGAGATCGGGAAGAGTACGACTACATCACCCACGAGAATCTGCTCTCGTTAAACGCTTTGGAATCTTCGAGGGTAAGTTATTCCATCGACTCGTTGCTACAATCTAGTAGATAGATCTTGGCTTGTTTGTTTGTATGCGATAGAAAATTTTTGTTTTCCATGCTACGAACCCCTACAAAGTAATATACGGATGTCTAACAGAGCCACCATGTTAAACCACATCACTAAAATAATCTAATTCGTCTGATTTTGGTGGGACCAAATTATAATGGCTGAGATCAACCGAACTTTTTGTTAACGTAAATATGCATAGACATTGAGTGTCACGTACATGTAACCGGCCATGTATGTCACGTGGACGAAACGAAACAAACACCAGGTTTTTTCTCAAAAAAAGAAACACCATATTTGACCGAATCGTGACTACAATTTAAATTGGAGATCGCATATAGACTGGGGGAACTGTCGGTCGTGACGGGATTTAGATTCAATAATAAATACCAACGCTTATCTTCTCTTCCTACGGTTAACATATCTCTTCTCTCTTGAATAACCAATGGGCCATATCGGATATATATATGAAACTACTCCCTCTGTTAAGGATTATAAGGCCTATGGACCACTTTGATAGGATTAAGAAAAATAATAACTCATCCTCTTGATTACTACATGCACCAATAGTTACACATGCATGATAGAGATAGAGGAAAAGAAAAACATGCATTGAAGGAGAGAGACTAATAAATAGGAAAGGACTTACAACTTTTAACATTTTTAAAAAGCTCTCTAGCCTTATAATCTCTAACGGAGGGAGTAGCTAGAAAGAACGCACCGGCCAGCCAGCGGCCTACTTGCTCCGCGACCCATCCTCATGAAAACAGCGCCGCAAGGTTACAATTCCTGTCGTACTGCACAAATCGAGAAGAAAAAATGAATCAGGAAATGCGCCGGTGATGAGAACATATGCATGAGGTCCCTATATAAATAATTACAGACTAATTATTCGACACAAAACTGCTTGGTGTATTACCATTAGTACCTCACAAGTAGCACTTACTTTTTTTTGGACAAAAGAATATATTCTGGTGGAACAAATTCTCACCAGGAATTAATAGTACATGTACACTTTGAGGTGCGTTGATCCAGATATAACTTATGGATTGTATTAACCAAAGTGTATAATTTTGAAATTCAGCTTTGGCAGTGTGGATTACTCACAAAAATTATACAGTGAGGAGTAAATATGTTCTTTCAAGAATGGCATGGTAGTTCAGTAAATGTATGTATGCATTATCCGACTAGGATCTGGTGGGACAACCCGATATATTATAGCTAGCCATTCTAATCTATCAGGAGTATTTTGATTGTCTAAATTATTTTTTGACTAACAATGTTTTTTAGAAGTTTTTCTTACACAAAATTAGCAACATCATATTTATTGGGAAGCACGTTGGCGTGATTGTGGTTTGCTAACCACAGTGACTATATTTTGTCTTAGAAATCCAATATATAGTGAAAGTAGGATTCACACGGAAAAATAGACCGAGATACTTTTTTAATTCCCATTTTCTAGCAAGAAGTTGGTGACTATTCTCCTTTCAAAAAATTAATACTCCCTCCGACCCATATTAGTTGACTCAAATTTGTCTAGATACGGATGTATCTAGCACTAAAACTTGACTAGACAAATTCGTATCTAGATGAATCCAAATCAACTAATATGAGTCGGAGGGAGTAGTTAAAAACATTATCTGATAAGTTTGCTTTCGAGAGATCACATGACATTTAATCATGCATGTCTTAGTCACAAATACTAAGCAACTAGAAATACCTGGCATTTACTCATGCATGTCTTAGGCACGAAGTGAAAGAGGGACATATATTAACCGATATCACACGAACATAGATAGTTAGTCACAAATACTAAGCAGTTAGAAATATTTTTTGTTACTTCTGATGCTTAATTTAGTATGTATAATGTTTATTATACTATTACGGGTTGTTATATTTTTTTTTGAAGGGAACCACTAATTGATTTTTATGATAATTATTCATATACTATATATTCTGGAAGATGTAAAATTATATCATGTATATTGTTGAAAACAAAATAAGTATCCCAACTAAAATGTAAAGTGGAAAAAAATAATTAATTGACTCGATTAGCATCGACCAAGTCATGAAGTAATATTGCCTCAAGAGGAAAGAAAGACCTAGGTTAAACTAGGCTTATATATTCCAACAATGTGGATCTTATGTGTTGAGTTGTTGTCAGTGGAACTACATCACCTTAGTGGGAAAGCATAGATGATATAGAAAATATAATATAAATATATACAAAATAATAATAAATTCAGATCGAAAGAAGTAGTAAGAGGGCATACCATGGTAAATAAAAGCATAGCAAGAATATGAGTCAATACAAAAGACTGAGCCAAGTAAAATATACGATATTTTGATGGGCCACCTATATATGTTAGATGGATATTTATGTTGAAATTAATTGATTGACGTAATATCATTTTTATTTTAAATTTGTGTTTACTTCATATTTCCATGCTTCATTTAGTGTTGATTCTAATTTAATTCAACATCAGACATTACTACTATTTACATGGTCCAACTGACTACAATCCAAAAAAAATAAAATAGGTCCAGAAAGGTAAACTTACGGTTACATATTTCTTAAATTTTGTAGCATAAAAATTCTAATGAAACTAATGGAACAACATGTTGGTTTATTCTGAGTAAAATGTAACAATGATACTAATAGTTATATCAAACATACTATATAAAGTTCATCTAAAAAATAGACTATATAAGTTATACTTTACAATCTATATGTAAGTGAGGCATTTTTATTGATGTTAGAGCTCTGATACCCTTCAAACTTCAAAATGTAGGAAAAATTAAAACCAAAGAAAGGGGCATGATGATATGGTCATTAAGTTTCACACATCATACCTAAAAAATATGAACATAAATGCACATTGTAATTTGTTTTATATGTATAAAATTATTGTGTATTTTTCAATGAAGGAGGTAATTAGGAGGGAAATATTTGCCATAAGGGTTTCCTTTATATACGAATGTGAGGGAAAAATCATTTCTACAGATAGCTACAAGTTCCTTTTATCAAGGAGTGGGAACATTATAAGTATTCCTTCAGTTAACCATCATCGCTAACAAAAAATACTTGTATGCACATAAAACTATGAGTTCCGCGGGGTGGATCTATTAAAAAGGACGATTAGATATAAGTGGTTAAAAAATTCAACATAGTAATGATGACGCCCTCGCATTTGCGAGGGCCACCGTGCTAGTTCTTAGAAAAGCAATCTGAGATGCCTCTTCCTCCCTCACCTTCGTTCAATTTCTTCACCGTAGAAAAGACAAATACAAGATGCTCCTGTTTTAGATCAACCTTCTAGAGCCTAGAACTTCCCAAGAGCTGAGTTATCTTAATTTTACAGAAACCAACACACTATCTCTAGATACAGAATCCTCAAACCTCCCTTGATATTGCATCTGGTGTATAGGCGCACCCTTTTTTCATCCACATAATATATACAAGCTACAATATTAGATAACACATGAACATCTGCAACAAACAACATCATTGGCTCTATGATGCCATGAAGCTAGCTAAAGAAGAGACCAAATTCCTATGCCTAAATCAGTAGCTCTAGAGTTCTACGCCATGTTTAGCGTGCAAAAGATGAGAAAACGTTGAGGTTGTTGATCAATATTTTTAAATCTCATCGCATTACCAAGCTTTCAATCCAACATTTCTAATTCTGAATTATCTATTCATGATTGACGTTCCTATGACATATCGGAACTTGTTTTGGTGGGGGATAGATGCGCTGGTCTACTTCTTCTACGATTTTGTCCATGTCTCTCGGTGATACTCTTTATGTTGGTACATCCAAACATACAATGCATACTTGCTTCTACTAGAACAAAATGACCGAGCTGTGTTGCTGGGAAGAAGATTGTAGTATTCAGCATTTTACATGTTGTGGTGATTTTCTACGGCTAAATCAGGAAAAGTATTAGCTAGGTCCAGTTATTTTTCTTTCATTGTGCCCCTACACTAGGTATACATGCATGTCTCGTCTTAATTTCTTATTGCTTCTGTTAACAAGGCTAAATTCTCTGCATTATATATATTTTATGGTGCCATAGGTAGATAACTGTCTACCTTATGTTTCATCAAGACCCTAAAAGTAAATAGCTTTAGCAGGTTGTGATGTCCGCTGAACTACCTATGTTATAAAATAAACTTTTCGTCTGAAGATTTTGCCAACACAACATGTATGTGCAACTTCATATATACACACCACAACGGCAGGTTGTTCACAAGCTAAAGTAGGTTGGTAAAGAAAGCAATTGTCCTACTCCTGGCATTTGAGTGGTTGTCTCTCAATCCACAACACAATACTGTTTGTTAGCTACATGTTCATCCAGTGAGCAGAAATGCATAGTGCATACTTGTTGAGCCCATATATAGACCCTAGCGAAAAATGGTACATAGGACATACTAGATCAGTGGACGGTATGTACACATGCAGTATGAGTAACACATGTGTCACAAAAAAACACAAACATGCATTTCTAAGCACGGTAGGCATCAGGAATTTATGCACACAATAATTCATTGTTTGTCGATGTTCAATTTCTACGGACTTGAGATAGCCTATTCACTATTCTACCATAGTATCTTTTTCTTTTGCTACCCTTTAGCCGGATGTGATCTAGATGGCTTCTATTCTGGCGGACGCGCCAGAAAACATTTGGGACGCCATCATCGGGGTCATCGTGTGGCAAGTGGGGAATCCCAATAATGATTTGAACCTACTCAGTTTGAAGTGTCATAAATTACTGGAGATAGACCAGTAAAACATATGTGACTTTTCCACAATTTTGGCCTAAGTTGGGCTTAAAGCACATAGGAATTACACTTTTTTCTTCAAAAAGAGGAACATGCCCCAGCCTTTCGCCCGATAGCTACACCATTTGATGTGTTGGCCGAAAGTACATAGTGCACCAGTTCTGAGCTACTTGCTTATTTAAGCCACGGTCCTTTGCTTCTACTTGTCAAAAATTCCCTTCGGAACAGAACCAGTGATATACTCTCAACTTTCGGGATGTCAACCAAGAGTCAAAACTCAAACTGATATGTAGAAAACTTATATAGAGAAAACTTATCTATTCTATAATGTTGTTGTGCTCTTTAAATATTTTCCTAGTCAATCTATTAAATCAGATGCTCAAGTATTTTATGTCAATAATATATGTACACGACGAAAGAGGTCGAATGCGTGACATACCCCAGCAACAATTTGATCCTTCGATGAAACATACCCCAGCTGTTTGTTACTCACAAACAAGCATCCATGGCAGTATATAACGCTAGCCACACAAAAGCAGAACAAATACTTTGCTAGCTAGGCATGGTAGGCCTCAGGAACACTGGTCCTGGATTGTTGTGCATCAGTTGCAGCTGCTATCCTGATTACTGTTTCATTGCAGGATTGCACTGATTTTATACGCCAAACACTTCACAAATTAGTATCATGTTGTTCCCTAGCCATGGTTGTTCCCAAACCTTATTTATGCTAGGGTTCGGTAGTTGGGGTCCGCCATGGCGTCGCGTCTACTCCTCCTTGCATGTGGCCCGGAAACCACCCCGGTTCCCTTTCTCCCCCACCACCGCGTCGGATCCTCTTCTTTTGGTTCCCTGCTGTCTTGGTATTGACCGACCCCGCATCGATCTCGTGCCTGTCAACGGCCACAGAGGGATGGCGGTTGATGCCGCAACCCCGACGTATTGGTCAATGATGGTCATTGATCGCTGGACGATGTTGTTGTGTCGTCCATCACTACCTTAACACTGGGGGGATGGTGATACGTACGCAATGAAAGGGTTCCATGACAGAAAACAAAAATTTCCTTACGACAAGAATGCCATATCCAACATCTATCTATGCAGATGTATAGAAACGAGAGGGTTCGGATGTTCATACCTTTGAAGACCAGAAGCGGGATTACATTCCTGCACAAACGTTGCTGATGTAGCCGACCTCGAGGTCGAGAAGGCTTGATGCGACCAGAACCACAAGTGGCAGAGCCTCCGAAGTACTACACACGCCCGGTGTAGAGATGTCTCTCGGGATCAGGTCCAGCTAAGCAGCGAAAGAAGAAGATCCGGACCAGCTCCAATTGCACGACGACGTGCGTATGGTGGAGAAACCTCTATTCTCGTATGCAGTTCCAATCTTGGTAACCACATATGAGGGAGAGAGACAGAGGGAGAGAGAGAATAGGAAAAAGGAAATTGATGGGATGATGTGGGAGGAGGGACCTCCCACATATATATAGGAAAAAGGGGGACACTCCCTCCCTTCAAGCCCTGGGGTAGGACTAAACCGAGGGAGATGAGGGGGATGGCCACCGGCGTGGGAGTGGGCCCACCCCCCTCCCCTCGCGCGTGCTCCCTAGTCCATGGCCGGCCGACGGTAAGGAGGGACCCCACCCCACGACGCCTCCTTGCCCTCATGGCCCCCTCCCTCCCATGAGGTGGGCTTTGCTCTATTTATTTATTTAAATATGTATTTATTAGTTCGTTCAGTTAATATATACAATTTAAATAATACCTTTCACTTCTAAACACCTTTCGAAGTCCTCAGAACAACTTCAGTTTTTCCCGGAACGATTCTGGCTCTCTCTTTCTTCTATTTCTCTTCCGATCAGATCAACCGTAGGCTTCTCTACCCTTAAGCGTGAAACCCTTACAGTTCGGTAATGCTCAGACATGATTCATACTCTCTCAGGTCAATGACCAACAATGGTGTCTAGAAACTCATGATGGCCCAATGCATTCCATGAATAATTTGATCGCTTGAAGCTAAACGTCGAGTCTCATTTCCTTTACCTTATAATACCTAGTTTGTCCAAGATCTGATATCCGGTATCGTTATATCTAGTTCGATCTTGTTATCGACAAACATACTTACTTGTTCTCGTGACATTATATCCCCGTGACCTAGTCACATGCTTACAATCTCTTTGATGTAATTTCACCAAGTGGGCCCGAAGTATCTATATGTCACTCGGATAGGAAAATCCCGATCCTAATGCATAAGCCTCTACATATCCCTTTTGAATATCCAATATATACCTTTATGGTCACCCTATCATGGTGTGATGGTTGACGCAATCTAAGCAGCCATAGGGATAGTGATTAAACATGATCTCACATTCAAAGGATTGAGTTACTATGCTTTAGAAGTTATTGCAATGCTGAACTTTGTGATGGTATCACATTGCAAAACTATGGTTGGGTGTTTCCATCACATCATTCATCCAATGATCTGATCCCATTGTTTGTTGACATACATGTCTATGATCTGGAAACCTCGATCATCGTTTGCCCAGCGATCTAGTCTTCTAGAGGATACTAGGGACTCTGTTTGTTTATATACCACATGTATATTAATATAGTTACATCATGGTAAAAAAATATTATGAACATATGAGATATATCAATATAAACAACTTTATTATTGGCCTCTAGGGCATATATCCTTCACACCGAGTCGACTGCGAAGACTAATACATGGTTCAGGAAACTCCTTCTATGACCTCCCCTTGGGACGATGGATATTTTGAGGTGTGGCTCTAGTGCTATGGATCTATGTTCTAGTGATGCGGTGATGCCTCAGTTGGGATGATTTGTTCATCCCTAGCATGTGTGGCTTCGATTGACTTAGAGATTAGTTTGCTGGCATATTGGTTATGCGAGGTTCTTGTGCACATGGTACATGTGCTTAATTAAATTTTGGTGGTATCTGATGGTAGTGATTGAACTCTACAAATGTGTGCTTAATCCAGTGGCTGAGTGTTGCTACCGTGGTGCCGCCATTGAGATTGTGCATAGTGGATTATTATAATTGCTACAGTGGTGTCTCCATTGATTGTGTGCATAGTGGTTTATTCTAGGTTAGCATGATCAACTACTATTTGGTTTGGTTGTGTTTGATGGAATTCTTCTTTTAAAATGATGATGTATGCAAACATCATCTAAAACAACCCCTGACTATGATGCACAAACTGAGGCTTTAATTCTTGATAAGAACATATATTTTTGTTGATGCCTAACAACTTTTTGATAAAATCATCATAGGACTTCTATGCTAATCTGAGAACACTTTCCTCCAAAACATTTTCTTAGCCGATGATTAAAAAGTTGGGCTACTACAACTACCTCAATTTCGGATGCGATCCCAAGATGGTTCTAGTGGCCCTTGTGATATTCACAATTACAAATCGTGTGCATCTTACTTGGATCACTAGCTCCATCCCTGAGATTTGTGCGTCCACCATAATTATAAGGCATGTCGTTCTTGATTTGGTTGTTTTTTGTTGCAATGGCCGATGGTTAAAATGCTGGAGCTCTATAGGTGCCTCCATTTCGGATGTGATCCTAGGGATAGGATTATTGAACCCCGAATACAATCTTTTGTATCCTATTAGGTTCAATCTCTATGATTTTCTGGGATTTCTGTGTTGAATGTACGTATGAGACATGTTCTTGATTTGGCCATACTTGATGTTCATTTTGGTTCCGCTTGATTGCAGTGACCACTGATTAAACTCTTGTGAAACTATAAAGGTACTCAAGTTTGGATTTGACTCCACGGACGGGGCTAGTGAACTATGTGATATGTCAAATACAAATCTTGTGCGTTCTACTTGGTTCACTGGCTCTGTTCCTGAGATTTGTGTGTCCAATCTAAGTATGGGGATATTTTTGACTTGGCCCTACTTAATGTTGCCTATTATGTACTTTTGATTTGTGCATCTTTCTGCACCTATTTATGCACGGGGCTGCGGCAGCAAAGACGGTGATATCTATCGACACTGGGCTGCATCAGCAACTACGGCGACATTGACACAGGGTTGTGGCAGCGACGGTGGTTCCAATGGATGCACTCGTATTTGCAATGATGTAATTGTATTTGTATATTTTGTACTCGTATTTGCAGCTTAATTAGTGTATGTATAAATGTATGGACTGCTTGTATGTATGACATGTTATACTACATGCATACTAGATTGTGTTATATTGTTTTGGAAAACCTGTACAAATAAGCTGACACATCAGCTGAAATACGATACTGCAGAAAAATTAATTTCTAAAAATACACTGCTGGCATACCTAAATATTTACTAGTGGCGTACAACATATGATGCCACTAGCATCTAGAAATATTGGCGTATACATAGGTATGCCACCAGTATCTCAGTTACCGGGTGCATACCAGGCCATACGTTATTGGTAGCCACTTACTATTGGAGTGAGCCTTGTGGCATACGTGTGGTGAGCCACCAATAAGCTAATTTGGTTAGTCACTAGTAGGATTTTCCTACTAGTGCGTCCAACACCGAGACCCCATCGTGTCATGCCGCCGAGACTCACCGTCATCAATGAGGTAGTAGACATACACCCCTCTACCTCGTGCCTCCACCATCCAGAGAGGGCAACGACCAAAGAACCACCATCGTCCGATACGGGATTTCTCCTAAAGCATCGCTAGTAAGTAGATGGTAGCTGCAGCAACGATTCCTTCAACAAGATAATGATGTGAAGACGCCACCATCGCTCTCCGTGAAGGGGATGATTGCACGATTTTCATCGGTAGCCGCATCTCCCCAACCCATCGACGATGGTAGATGTGGGATGAAAGACCACAACCAGCTAGACCGACCACCTCAAGCGAAGGGCAGCCCACTACCGCCATGCCCGGGCTAACGCCCAAAGCTTCCTCGTGCTACGAGGATGAACCTGGATCACCCTCGATGTGTCGTCGTCGGAGATTACGATGTGATGTAGGGACGACAGAGTGAAGGTTGTGGCCTGCTTGAGCGCCTCTGGCCAAGATTGGTCCCGCATACACCGATGCCACTACGTGGTAGCCACCTGTGCCACCCACCACTGCTGCTCGCAGAGACCCTCCCCCCGGGCACCGCCACCATGCATCACCAGTGTCAAAGAATAACTGATAGACGATGCCGCTGCACCTCCAAATCTTGCCGAGGAGGATCCACCGCCGCCACGCCACCTGGGCTTTGCCTAGCCATGTTCCCAGAGGCAGCGGGAGTAAGGAGGGACATGGAGTGGTCGAGAGGAGGGAAGGTGGTGGACGCCCAGTGCGGTACGGCTTGGTACTAATGGTTACTGTGTTGTATATAGTAGTCTAGAAGAAAGAAAAATCGAAGACCGTGAATTTGCACTAAAATGGTTTTTGCCTATACTAATTGCAACTGAGAACGTGCCTGAGGTGGAACGAAAGAAAAAGAAATAGAGAGGCGGGATCTATATTTCACAAATTATGATCGGCTCTTGGCTCTGCTATAGCAGTTAGGTTCATAGCACAATGACTTTCATTGCATGGCAACTATTCTCTGCGTTAAAAAAATAAGATGATTTATTTTTTTTAAACGCAGAATCTATCTTCATGTTGACCTTGATCTGGCACAAAATAAGTTTATGTCTCGCGGACCTAGGATCACCATCCCACGCCTCTATTTGTGCATTTAATTATGAGACTTACCTTGTGCTGGCCAAAACGTTACGCAACTGCATGCTTCCACTTGTGTATTTAATTACAAATATCAAAAATTTAAAATGTTTTCTAACTCAAATCGTTTATTTTATTTTCATCGTTAGGCTAGTCATAACGATATCTTCGAAACAAGATCCCATATTCATATGTTTCGATGACTTTTTTTAGGATGTAACTTTTTGCTAGATGTAACTATCTCTGCTAACTGGGATCTAACGTTTTTCTGGATGATGTAACTTTTTGCTGGATGTAACTTTCCGATAACTTGGATATAACTCTTTTTGTAAATTGGATGTAACCTTGATCGGATGTAACTTCCACAAATTTACATCCTCTAAAAAAATAGTCGAAACATATCGATATGGGATCTAGTTTTGAAGATCTCGTCGCGACAAGCCCAACGATAAAAACAGATCTTGAATCGGACAAAAAGTTTGAGCAAGAAAACATTTCAAATTTTTGGATTTCGTAATTATATACTTAAAGTGAGTGTATCATTTTTTAGAATAAAGACAAAACTCATTTGCTTTGTTTATTTCAAAAATAGAAATATTAGTGGGCTGTCTGAACAGGCCTTTTTTTTTGTTAAAATGAGATCGATCTTGATGTAGCCGCACCCTTTTTTAAAACACATTTCTAGACATCTTTTAAATGTCCGTTCCATTTGGTGTAACATTCCACACCTCGTCTGTTGATGTCCGTCCGCAGAGGAAGGTTGTTACGATCGAGCAAACCTCCATACAAACTGATGTATCTTCGGGGTATAGGCTAACTTCCAGATTTTATCCCATTGTATCGTACAACTTAGATGCAGATTTGCTGTCATAGTGCCAGGCATTTAAGTCCCAAAATCCTCTATGATCGGAGTAGCTAGAATTATATAGCATCAATCTTCCAAAACATTTAATTTAGCAGTTGCATATCCTGCTGCCCCGTGAGGCCCTGTTTACTTCTTTGGTATTTTATCTTCAAAAGATATGGAGATATGTGTCGTGGTGGTGACACGGCAGATGCCATGGGTAGGCTAACGTTTGGGGCCAATGGATGCTAGAGGGATCCAGAGAGGGTAAATGCAGATACTTCTACACACAAATGACTAACATGCAAATCTTTATTTCTCCTCTTTGGACTACAAGTGCTCCTCGAGCTGTTTGCAGGAAGAAGAGAAAAGCTACACGAGCCTAACGGCCTTGAATGAATCGATCCCCCTCTCAGGAGTCCATGCCTCTCCTTATAAAGGGGCTCCTTGGCTCCTTCTAGGGCTGACATGGCAAGCATATCCTGGAATATGCTTGTCCCAAAGTGGTAACTCGCCAAGCTCCTTTCCGTGTCGCCCTTCTAAAGAAGGCAAAGTTCTAGAGAACCCCACCTGCACGCCTCGGACTCCAGGACTATCAACTATGTGACCTCCTTCTGCCCTTCTGCTGCTCTACGCCTTGTCCTTTGTGCTTGGCTCTGTTCAGATTCTTCATAGATCGTGGCTAGGGTTTGACTATTGGCACCTCCTTCTCCTGCAAGCTTCATGTCATTCGGCCCTGTCTCGCTTAACTCGGCTTGGCCTTCACCTGCATTTAGGTTATTCGGACTTACTCGGCCGACTTAACTCGTATGTCGGCCGGGTAGTGTACATCTCCTCCCATAGGTGTCATGGTCGTGCTTATATCGGCCGACATTTACATGACTCGGCCGATATAAACAGTAACTCGGCATATGACAGGAGAAACTCCTTTTATCTTCCCCTGTCTTGACCCTATCCGGGGTCACCTCCCCAACATTAGTCCCCGAAGCTGGTGTGGTCCTGCCCGTAACCTCGGCCAGGCCACATCAGTTTCCCTATATTCATTTCTCGTCATCTCCGAGTTACTTTTTTCTGCTCGAGGTATCCACGCTGCTTCTCGTGCACGCCTCGTACTACGTGTAACACTCATCATTATTTCTCTAGTTTTTTGTTCCTCTCAGTGCCCACTGACATGCTACAGTGATCACTGCGCCTGTCGCGTCGGCGCTGCGACGCCTCGCGCACCGCATCGGTCAGGAGGCCTGATCCTCTCCTGCGTCGTGTGGTCTTTGGTGTGGCTCCACTCAGCCGCGAGCGGTTCCGCCGCACGCACGAACTACATGGTTAATGCCCGCACGCACGATCCCACTACTGCCAGGGACGCGCGGTTATAAAGAGGGGCACAGGGATAGTGGGTTCACTTTCCCCCTTCGTTTACCGTTGCTCTTCTTCCTCCTTGCGCCCGCGCGTCTGTTCGTGCTCCTGCGGCTGCGCCATCATCGACATCTTCGATGGCGAGGCCATAGTTCCTCTGCTCCATCGTCCCCATCACCGTGCGCCTGCTCCGACACCGTTGCCGGTGAGTTTTTCTACGGTCCCGCTGCTAGGTTCTCTCCCTAGGCGCATCTGCCGTTCTCCAGATTTCCCTTGCGGTTCTTTTCTGTTCCGCCGTCGTCTTCGCTTAGAACCACGACGGGGCCCTGCGCCTCTAAGCCTAGCTCCGCCGTTAGTGCTTCTTCCATTGATTCCTCCGGCGACCCTATGTCGAGTTCGGTTAGTGGCGCGCTCGTCGAAGACGACGATGTTGCGTCTGGTCCAGAGCGGGGCTCTTGGCAGGGTTCCTCCGTCACTTGTCGCGAGATCGAGTGGCTAATTAGGACTCGCCGGATTCCTGCCGAGGTAGGATGTCGCTTACCCGGCAACGAATCCTCTCCTGTACTCAATGACGGCGAGTATGTCGTCTTTATGTCCCACTTTGCTCGTGGGTTCGGTCTTCCCCTTAGCGATTTCGCTAAGGATTTCCTCGAATTCTTCGGCCTCCAGCCGCATCACCTTCCGGCTAATGCCATCGCCTCCCTATCCGCTTTTATCTCGGCCTCGGAAGGATACTTTGGCCTTTGGCCGTCTATGCATGTATGGTCCAAATTCTTCCAGATCCGATCTAACGTCGTCCCTGACAAATCCCTTCAGCCTTCTGAGAAATTTCTTACTCAGTGTGGGGCCGCGTCCATCACACCTCGGAGAAAATCCGAGTTCCCTCGTGTTGCTGGTCTCGAGTCTTGCAAGAAGTGGCATAGATCTTTTTTCTATGTCAAGAACACTGGAAAGGAAGACAAGATCCGGCTCCCTGCCTTCTCCATCGGCGCCCCTTCCAAGAAGAACTGGACCTACAACCCCAGGAAGAGCCATGCTTTGGCCGAGGCCTTCAAGATTCGGCTGAAGGAGTTGATCCGCGCCGGGCTACGCGGCGAGGATATGATGACCACCTTCGTCAGCAGCCGAATCTTCCCTTTCCAGCGTCGTACGCACAAACTCTGTTACATGAGCGGTCCCCTCGATCCAAACCGAGTCTCATCGGTTGAGCTCGAGGATTATCTTATTTACAAGTGTGTCCGAGCTATCTTCAAGACTGACATGCCGGAAGATTGGACCTGGGGGCTAAAGCCGTTCACCCGCGGGAATCCTCCTCCTGAGGTAAGTGCACGCATTTGTGCCTTGTTTTCTAATTGAGTTTGTGACTCTTTTGCTAATTCCTCTTTGTCTCTTTTCTTGCAGAGATTTGCGCAGCAAAAGATCGAAGATGCCGAGGTTCTGGCCCTCCCGTGGACCGCAGATCGGAACGCCCCGGACAGTGGGGAGCCTGACTCGGAGGAGTTTGTTCCCAAATCAGACCTTGCTTCGGCTCGCGCCCGTGGCAAGACCTCGGCCCACGGGGAGGAAGGTGATTCGGACGACGTCCAAATTCTTGAGGTAGTCACCGCAATGCCTATCTCTTATGCATTTTTGGCTTCTACTTCCCCAGCTAATCAGGCGGGTCAGGTGCACGACGCCGAGCCTCTCGCCTCCCAACCTCCTGCTCCCTCGAGGAAGCGTACCGCTCCAGCAGGTGTCTCCGAAGCTGCTCCCAAGAAGCGAACAAAGAAGTCAGCCCAGCATCTTCCGAAGCGTAAAACCATGCCCGGAGTGACTGGGTGAGTTCATTTTCATTTGTATTTCTTGTTTCTCTCATTATGTCTTTTTATTTGACTTTCTGTGCTTTTTCAGCGCTCCTCTTTCTATTAAGCCAAGTGGCCCGAGTATGACGAGTCATACAACTCGGCTGCCTTCTCCTCCGCCTCCTAAAGATACCGGAGTTCCTAGTCCTGCTCGCGTTGACTCTCCTCCTGCTTCGACTCAGACATCACCCCGGCAAGATGCACCCGTGGTTTCCATTGTTGATGCCGATATACCTCGGCCAGTAGATCCTCCTACCGAACCTGTTGTGAACCCCGGAGTTTCCCCCGAGATTCCTTTGACCCCCACAATTCCAACCGCAACTCCAACTCCAGCTGAGGATATCACCATCTCGGTGCCCTCGAAAACCATAATTCCTCCGGCCCCCAAATATGCCACTCCAAATGCCGAGGTTGCGGCCCCTGCCGACATCTCTTCTAAGGCTAAGAAGGTTGTTGTCACCAGACCCTCATCATCTCAGAAGGGGCCGGCTAGCTCCTCTCAACCCAATATTGATGATGCGTTCCGCAAGGGGGTTTCCTCTGCTAAGACCGTTGTCACCCTGGCCGCTGATACTCAGCTTACTCTCCACAAGAGTCCCGCGGCGGCGGTGGTTACACAACGCGTCCGAGGTAAAGTCCTGACTCGTACTGAGAGTGGGAACAGCCTCGGCTCCTTGGTTGAGTATGCCAATAATTAGAACGCTGCTGATCAGCTCGAGGGCAATCCGAGCAATCAGCCATTTCAACTCTCCGACATCAGCAGTCTCTTGCATATGGCTGCCAAGATCATGCTTGACAGCGATAAGATGAACGAGGTAATTGCTTTTATTGACATTTGGTTAGTTATTCTATTGATAATATATATACTCTAGTCCCCGAAGCTTGCAACCGAATAACTTGTTATTTGTTTGGAAGCTTTGCTAGGCCTAAAGTGCGTTATTTGCCAAGTGAATTTCCTGTATGACTTTGACTCCTCGTGGTTCATTTGTATTCCACATTAAGTGTTTGCTGAATCCGGATCCATTTCAGCTTTGATTACCCAGCTATTTAGGTCCGAAATAAGTTTTGCTTGACTCGTATCTGTCTTAGTGTTGGGGAGGTGACCCCGGATAGGGTCAAGACAGGGGAAGATAAAATGAGTTTCTCCTGTCATATGTCGAGTTACTGTCTATATCGGCCGAGTCATGTAAAGGTCGGCCGAGATAAGCACGACCATGACACCTATGGGAGGAGATGTACACTACCCGGCCGACATACGAGTTAAGTCGGCCGAGTAAGTCCGAATAACCTAAATGCAGGTGAAGGCCAAGCCGAGTTAAGCGAGACAGGGCCGAATGACATGAAGCTTGCAGGAGAAGGAGGTGCCAATAGACAAACCCTAGCCACGGGCTAGGAAGAATCTGAATAGAGCCAAGCACAAAGGACAAGGCGCAGAGCAGCAGAAGGGCAGAAGGAGGTCACGGAGGTGACAGTCCTGGAGCCCGAGGCGTGTAGGTGGGGTTCTCTGGAACTTTGTCGTCTTTAGAAGGGCGACACGGAAAGGAGCTCGAGGAGCACTTGTAGTCCAAAGAGGAGAAATAAAGATTTGCATGTTAGTCATTTGTGTGTAGAAGTATCTGCATCTACCCTCCCCGGATCCCTCTAGCATCCATTGGCCCCAAACATTAGCCTACCCATGGCATCTGCCGTGCCACCACCACGACAGTTGGCGCCCACCGTGGGGCCAGCAGCGGTGCTAGCTGGAGTCAGGATCCGGACGGGAAACTTCATCCTCACAGGCGAGCGTGTTGTCTCTGGCTTAGTCCAGAGATTTAATCTCTGTGATTATGTCAGTGATAACGCTGGCAGCTTCAGGAGAAAAGCTCCTCCGCGCAATGACGTCTTCATCAATTTGGGCACGCACCAGATCTACGTCGGCGTCGACACCTCCAGCGTTTATCCTCACCAAGTTATTGTTGCAGGAGAGCCCCCCCCCTCAGCGCTACAAAGGGCCCGCGTGGAGAACGCCCCGCCAGCAGCATCGATGTGATGGTCACAGCCAGGGTACATGCAGCAACAGGGGGCGCCGGATCAAGCAAGGACCCGACGACAAGAGAACAGGGGACCACAAAGCAAGCAGCTCCACAGCCTACCGAGGTAGAACCGTCGGTGGCCAAGCCAGCCGAGGTGCAGGAGACAACCCCGAAGGCACCAAGGGTAAGATGGCCACCTCTGGAAAGGCCAGAAAACATTCTCCAGGCAACCATAGATAACTTAACCACACCTGTGTCACCGATACTTGATCCGGCAAATGCTCAGGCAGAGTTGGAAGAAACTAGGCAAAAAGTACTAGTAGAGGCAAAAAAGGTGTCGGCATTGCGGGAATCCTTAAACAGGACCCTGCGAGAATATGCTAAGGAAAATAAGCTAGATGTTGCCCCCGAGCGGGTCGATGAATTAAGATTGAGAGGGAAAAACCTCATGAATGATATCAATAAAGAGCATGAGACTCATAAGGCAGATTCAGTCGATCTAGGCTTGCCGAGGTATAGCACCCCGGCAAAGAACCTAAGGGCGGCGAATGCCGCTGCACTAGAGTTGGAAGGACTGACCGGCGAAGCTCGGCAGAAACAGCAAGAAAGAGTGAATGAGCTGGTGCGTATTGCGAATCAGCAGAATGAAGAAATGCTTAGGGCAGACCCGGCAAGACCTGGTGCCTCACGCGTGGTTCATTCGGCTTGGGCAGCACCCGCCCTATTTGTGGCAGCAACATCTTCACCAGGAAACAAGGCGCGAAAAGATAGAGCAGTAACTTCAGGAAAGAGAAACAAGCAGATTGTACTGTATGATCCGGCGGTAGCCGAAAAGGTCAATGAGAACAGAGGCAATGAAAGCCGAGGTAACAGTAGCGAAAGAAACCCCCACCGTGCTAACAAAGGCAACGGAAGCCGAGGTAATGGAGACCTCGGAAGAGGAAATCATGAGAACAATATCCCAGCAGAAGGAAGGAGGGATCCGCCGCCCAATCCTCAGCCGAGGTATGAACCTCGGCAGGAAAGAGAAGTGAGACCAGCTCGCCATAATCAGGAAAATGAGAGGTATAATGATGGTTACTCAGATATGAAGTATGCAGGGCATGGTAGAAACGACCATTATGGAATGCAGGAGAGAGTCATGTACAGAAGCTTGCCATCAAATGATGCAAGACTAAAACTGGACAGGTTGTACCGGTCCGAGTTGTTAGAGGAGCAAGGTCCGCCAGGTCCGGCATGTTTCGGACCCCGAATCATGGGCGAGCCGCCTGTGCCGAATTTTCAGCTGGCAAGGGGCACAAAAACATAAAATGGGAGTACCAAACCACAAGATTGGTTAATTGACTATGCCACTGCAGTAAAAATAGCTAGCAGAAACTTGCGATGGGCAGTAAGATATGTCCCGCTATAATGCTGGAAGGACCGGCCAGAGTATGGTTGAATAATCTGCCAGCAGGCAGTATCAACTGCTGATGTTTGTCAGAAACTTCACCAGTACATACAAGAGACCAAACAGGCCACAGCAGCTTGCAATGTGCAAGCAAAGGCCGATTGAGACAGACAGAGAATTCTTGACTCGGTGGTGTAACCTCAGGAATTCATGCGAGGGAGTTATAGAATCGCAAGCGATAGATTGGTTCGCTCAGGGATGCAGGTATGCCAGTGTTTTGTGGCAGCGACTGCAAAGAGATATGCCAACCACTTTGGCAGAAACCATCAGGATAGCGGATTCGTATGCATTGGGAGATCCGACACAACCAGAGCTAATGTCGGCGGATCATCGGGAGCATCAAGATCAATATGCAAGAGATGTGGCAGGATCATCGAGGCGCAACGAGTTCAGAGGTAGAAGAAGAGAGGAAAGACCGGATTACAGATATGCCTCCAATCAGGTGGCAGCAGTAGTGCAAGATCAACCGAGTCACGGAAACAGTCAGCGGCAGAAGAATGGTCCTCAGCAATGGACACCAAGGAATGAAGGTAAGAGACAGTGGACACTAGAACAGAAGAAGCAGTGGCAGGAAAGGCCGAAGTACACGTTTGAATCCATGTTGGATCAACCGTGTAAGTTTCACACTCCAAACCCGTCCAAGCCAGCTAATCATATAACTCAGCAATGCGCCTGGATGAAAAACGCAATGGGAAACCCGGCAGGCATGCAAGCACCTCCTCATCAGGCACATCAGCAGCAGCAGCCGCAGTTGACTGGGGCTAATGCACAACAGTTAATGTTACCCCCTCCTCCCCCGAGGTATGATAACTCGGACCAGAGAGATGCAGTGCATCACGTAATAAATCAGGGTCAGGATGGAAGGACAAACCCCGGAAATAATGGACGCAATGATTACAGGAAACATCATAAATCATATTGCGTGTTCACAACAGAACAGCAAGACAGACAAAGTGTACAGCGCCGGCATATCAATGGGAGCAGTATCAATATCATGTACAAATATACAATGCATAAACTCGGAATATCGTAGAATATGCTCCAATCCACGAGAACCACGTTCCATGTAATAGTGCCGAGACTTTCATGCGAACCCATTGGGAAGGTTCGAGTAGATGTATTATTCGGCACAAGGGATAACTGCAGAGCGGAAAATTTGGAGTTTGAGGTGGTGGATCTAGAAAGCTGCTATCATGCTTTACTCGGGCGGCCGGCATTGGCCAAATTCATGAGCAGCTGCCACATTACTTACTTGAAAATGAAGTTACCCGGACCACAAGGGGTGATAACAGTAGCAGGAGATTACAGGAAATCAATGGAGTGTGCTTCAGCCGGATCAAACCTGGCCGAATCATTAGTGATCGCAAGAGAAAAAGAAGGATTCAAGAAGTAGCAGCTCTCGCTCAGTCGGCACAGCTGAATATGTCAGCATTAGCCAACCCACATGGAAGTGTTTCTTTCCAGCCGACTAAAGAGACAAAAAAGGTCTAGATAGATGAGCAGTTCCTAGAGCGCACCATCACGATTGGCGCTGGCCTGGATGCCAAATAGGAAGGCGAGCTCACCAACTTCCTCCGTGAGAATCGGGATATCTTTGCTTGGTCAACTCAAGACCTGCAAGGTGTGCCGAAGGAGTTAGCTGAGCACTCTTTGCATGTAAGGCCAGGAGCAAGGCCAGTGAAGCAACCTCTCCGCCGCTTCGCCGAAGACAGGAGAAAAATAATAGGGAATGAGATAGCTCGGCTCCTGGCGGCCGGGTTCATCATAGAAGTACTTCATCCGGATTGGCTATCGAATCCGGTGTTGGTAGAAAAGAAAAAAGATTACCCAAATGTAGCCGTCGTATGGCAAATGTGTATTAATTACACAAACCTAAACAAGGCGTGTCCCAAAGATCCTTTTCCTTTACCTAGGATAGACCAAGTCATTGATGCGACCGCTGGTTGTGAGATGTTGTCATTTGTAGACGCGTATTATGGTTTCCACCAGATACCGTTAAATTCGACCGATCAAATAAAGACTGCGTTTATTACCCCATATGGGGCTTATTGCTATCCTACCATGCCATTCGGCCTGCGCAACGCAGGAGCAACATACCAGAGATGCATGCAAAAGTGTCTACATGACCAGATAGGGAAAAATGTGCAAGTATATGTGGATGCTGTGGTTATAAAAACCAAAGAAAGTAAAACACTCCTGGATGATATTCGGCAGCCATTCGCAAACCTGAGAAGATTCCGAATGAAACTTAACCCGGAAAAATGTACCTTCGGTGTACCGGCTGGGAAATTACTCGGTTTTCTCGTATCAAGCCGAGGTATAGAGGCAAATCCAACTAAAATACAAGCAGTTGAAAGAATGGAATTGCCGAAGTGTCTAAATGATGTACAAAAATTCACGGGTTGCCTAGCCTCGCTTAGTCGGTTCGTATGTCGGCTGGGGGAAAAGGCATTACCTCTATATCAACTGATGAAAAAATCTAATAAGTTCATTTGGACACCACAAGTAGATAACGCATTTCATGAATTAAAAAAGATGTTGGTCACAGCACCAATTCTGGCCTCTCCATTATCAAAGGAGCCTATGCTACTTTATGTAGCTGCCACTAACAGAGTGGTAAGCACGGTGGTCATCGTGGAACGGAATGAAGATGATAAGTCGATACAAAGGCCGGTATATTACCTAAGCGAGGTACTGTCAGCCTCAAAACAGAACTACCCGCACTACCAAAAGATGGCTTATGGAGTATATATGTCGGCGAAAAAACTTAAACATTACTTTGAGGAACATCCGATAAAAGTGATTTGTGAGGCTCCCATAGCCGAGATATTGAGCAATAAATATGCCAGTGGCCGAATAGCAAAATGGGCAATAGAGTTATCACCTTATGCCCCGCAATTCGATAGGCGAGATGCAATCAAATCTCAGGCGGTGGCAGACTTATTGGTGGATTGGGCCGAGGTACAATATGAGCCGCCATTACCAGATCCGAATTATTGGACAATGCACTTTGACGGTTCCAAGCTCAGGAATGGCTTAGGGCAGGGATAGTGTTAACCTCGCCAAAAAGAGATCAGCTGAAATATGTGCTGCAAATACATTTTGCCGTGTCAAATAATGTAGCCGAGTACGAAGCACTCGTCCATGGGTTAAAGGTGGCAAAAGAGATTGGCATACATCGGATCCTATGTTACGGGGATTCGGATCTAGTAGTACAACAAGTATCAGGAAATTGGGACGCGCTAGATGCGAATATGGCCCTGTATAGATTCCATGTGCAAAATTTCAGCGGATATTTCGATGGATGTGAATTTCATCATATACCTCGGGCAGAAAATGACGCTGCAGACACGCTGTCAAAACTCGGATCAACTAGGCAATCAATTCCCCCGGGTATCGCCCTAGAGCACCTGAGAAAACCATCGATAGCACCATCACCAGAGTCTGAGTCCATTTATATCTCGGCAGAATCAAGAGAGGATAGTATGCCAATGGAAATCGACAAAGAATGTAACCCGGAGTTTCCGAAAGTAAACCCGACCATCATATGAATGGATATGGAAAAATCCGAGGCAGTTATGTTGGCGGAAAATATGGAGATAGATAGTGAAATTATCCCAGAGAAAATCATGCCGACATGGGCGCAACCCATATTTTCCTTCCTTAAGGATGCAATTTTGCCGAGTAATGAGGTACTGGCTAGACAAACAGTAAGAAGAGCAAAAGCTTATACAATCATAAACAATGAACTGTATAAAAGAAGCGTCACAAGCGTACTGCAGAGATGTGTTGACTCGGCAGAAGGCCAGGAAATCCTCCTAGATATACATCAGGGAGAATGCGGCCATCACGCTTCGTCCAGAGCTTTAGTGGTCAAAGCATTCAGGCATGGATTTTATTGGCCGACGGCGTTGAAAGAGGCCAAAGAATTGGTAGAAAAATGTAATGGTTGCCAAAGATACGCTAGCAAGATACACATGCCATCGTCCGAGTTAAAGACGATACCAATGTTGTTGTTGTTGTTGTTGTTGTTGTTGTTGTTGTTGTTGTTGTTGTTGTTGTTGTTGTTGTTGTTGTTGTTGTTGTTGTTGTTGTTGTTGTTGTTGTTGTTGTTGTTTTTGTTGTTGTTGTTGTTGTTGTTGGTCCTTCTCGATATGTCCACAAGCGAGTTCCGAACTTTTATGTAGGAGATCTTTTTGGATTGGCTCTTGGCATCCCTTGATCACTGGATCAGATGGGTTCTGGTCGTGCGCGTCTATACCATCGGCATGTGCGATTTTAGGAGGGTGTGGCACGTAGCTTTGCTTCGGTCGACACTATGATACACGTGTACACTATATTTCCAAGGTGTTGACTTAGGTGGAGAATGTTATGAAGGCTGCGATTGGAGAACCATAAGGTTTTCATGGATCATGTTGAGTTCGAGACTGGTAATGGCGGTGGGTATTTGGTTATGTGTGTTTGATGACTTGTAGTAGCGGCATCGGCAAGTGGGATGGTAGCATTGGAAGTTTTCTTTTTTGGTGGTGCTCATCCAGTACCAAGACTCGATTTTCAAGGTGAAAACCTAAGGTCTGAACTTTAGTGGTTGTACCTTGCAATGGCCTTATGAAGGCATTGTTTGGAACCTCGGACTTTATTCATGGTGAATATCTAAGATATATTGATTGGACGACGGCGGTGATTGTACATTGTTCTCTTCTTTGAACTGTGGTTTTTGAAGGATATCTTTTGTAGTCCGAGTGCTCTTTGTCGGCGGTTTTTGTGTTGCTGCTATGAGTGGTTGTTCACAGTGGAAAGGCCCTATTTTTCTTTTCTTTTTCTTTTTGGTTGTGCACACCCTTAATGTCTTTTAGACGTTTTGTTGCCGCAGAGCCTTAATGTAATTGGTATGTTCCGATATTAATATATCCATTTGTCGAAAACACAACCTATGGCTTCGATAGATCCGGGAATTTTTTTTATTGTTATCGTACCCCGTGTACTCACTTGACCTACAACGACATGCTTTCTTTTTATGCAGATAAAATTCCCTACATTTTTATTTTGCATTAGGTAGAGAACTTCGTCTTACATTTCATTAAGATGTCAATATATACAAAGGTCAGCAGAGTGATATACGCTGAACTAACTATAGTATTCAATGTTTATCTTGAGGACATCTTTATCAGGTGAAGATGTGGAGGATGGGGCTCTGTGGTCCGAAATGCTACAGGTGAAGCAGTAGGAGCCGCTGCTGGAAAATTCTATCACGTCAATGATGCTCTCCAAGCAGAGGACGAAGCATGTAGTCGTGCGCTGCATGTGGTGCAGGACTAGGGTATATCCCGTATTATGATAGAGTCCGATTTACAGCTTTTGGTCCAGGCGATAAACAGGGAGAAGGATGATCACGGTCCGAATGGTGTACTCATTCAGGAGATCAGCGAATTAATCTATCTAAATCTGCTTTAAAGTTAGTTTCTGCCCGAGGGCTTGTAATAAGGTTGCAGCCGTTCTCGCCGCCTATGGTGCAAGGTTGTGTAATGTTTCCCAAGCCGTATGGCTGGATCATGCTTCAGCATTGCACAAGTGTATGTTGCTAGTGATATCGCTGAGGCTGTTGAGTAATGGAAAATGTTTTCCAGCTCAAAAGAAATTGTAGTATTTAACCAAGGTGGGGTAAGAAACACCGATGAGACGTTACAACCCACACAATAAGACGATGGTCCAAACTTTATTCTCACGATTTTGCTAAGACAATATCTGAAACTTCATATATACACATGTGAGTACTCTTTTATTCTTCACCAGCTAAGGGTGTCCCACTCCCTGCTCCTAACTCTCAACTATTTAATCGGCTGTATCTGCTTCAGTTCACAACATCATCCTAAGTAGGTACCGGTTCCACAACTGAGTTGAAGGGATCGTAGGTATGTCTTGACTTCATATGTCTTTGGCAAACTCTTGAGTTGTAAACATCATACTTGACTTATATATTTAATAAAGGCTGTGTGCACTGATTGATGTAGAGGCCGGGGAGTATTACCCCTATTTCGAAAAAAATTCTAGTTTTCAATGAGGGAGCACTTTTACAAACAAACGAACACTTCTAAGCGTGTCAGGCATCAGGAATTTATACAGGCCAGATTCCATTATCGATTCAGTTTCTCCGAGGACTTGCTGTAGCATGTTCACGCTAATTTGTCCCTCGGCGTGAGTAGTGCTATCCTGTCCGACTGCATTTCTCTGGAAAGTTTCTGTCCCGGTTAACACACCGTGACTAAGTGGGCAAAGGCACCGTTAGGATGTTCAGGTGGTAGATTTTAGATAGCTTGGAATGCTCTTGATGTCACAGCTTCGAGGGGATTCTTGTGTTTGAGAGTTCACCGCCCTAGGGTGTATGACATCGACAAAGTTGTGTCCATATTCTGATCGGTGTTCATTATCTTCCTTTGTTACTGCCTTGGCCGAAGTTATTGGACGGGAGCTTCATCTCATGGACAGAGCTCTATTATTTCGCCTTAAGATGAACTGTTTTCTTGTTATTTATTTAAATACACATCTCGTTCTACAATTACTTTTTTGATTGTGAAACCGTAGGAGAGAACTCCTACGATATATTTTCATATATATAAAGAGTCAAATGAACAAAAAGAAATGGAGAGCGAGATACATCAAGGAGGAAAGAAATGGACAAGAGTATACATGAGTAGTTGGACTAAGTAAACGTGTCAGATATCCAATCCAATAAAGGTTGTAGCAGTGAGGGTTTAACTCTATATTGATGAAGCAGAAGATCACTCTAAAACCTTACTCTCCATCTAGACAATGATGGAGTTTGATTCTTGAAGATGAAATCGTTTCGTTCTTTTCAAATATTTCAGGCAGCACAAATAGTAATCTCCATAAAACATGGACCATTAAGTCTCTATTTTGCAGCAATGAACCGTTCAGAAATCAGCAACGAGCTATCCCACAGAATACCGACGAGCCCCTCAGCAAGAAACGATTTGATTCTACAATTACTTTACCCTCCCCAGCCTCGCCTTTGTGTGTTCTATATGTGCAGGGAACACATAAATTCAGCATAATGTTTTGATTTATCATTATTATATATTATATTGTTGGAGATATGCCCTAGAGGCAATAATAAATATAGTTATTATTATATCTTTGTGTTTATGATAAATGTTCACATTCATGCTATAACAGTATTAACCAGAAACATTAATACTTGTGTGATTTGTAAACTAAATTAGAGTCCCTAGTAAAGCCTCTTCATAATACTAGCTTGTTGATTAATAGATGATCATGGTTTCTTGGTCATGAACATTTGAGATGTTGTTAATAACAAGATCATATCATTAGGAGCATGATATGATGGACATACTCCTATAGATAAGCGTAGCATAAAGATCAAATTATTTTAATAGTTCAATTGCTATAAGCTTTCTGATACATAGTAACCTAATTCCTTCGACCATGAGATTGTTGGAGATATGCCCTAGAGGCAATAATAAATATAGTTATTATTATATCTTTGTGTTTATGATAAATGTTTACATTCATGCTATAATAGTATTAACAAGGAAACATTGATACTTGTGTGATTTGTAAACTTAATTTGAAATCCCTAGTATAGCCTCTATACATCACTAGCTTGTTGGTTGATAAATGATTGTGGTTTCCCTATCATGAACATTGAGATGTTATCAACAACAAGATCATATCGTTAGGAGAATGATATGGTGGACATACTCCTATAGATAAGCGTAGCATAAAGATCAAGTCATTTCAATAGTTCAATTGCTATATGCTTTCTGATACATAGTAACCTAATTCCTTCGACCATGAGATCATGCATATCACCTTTATCGGATGGATGCTTTGATGACATCAAACACCACACCGTAACTGGGTGGCTATAAAGGTGGCATTGAGTGTTCGGAAAGTATTGGTTGAGACACATGGATCAAGAGTGGGATTTGTCCATCCATATGACGGATAGATATTCTCTGGGCCCTCTCGGTGAAATGTCATCCAATTAGCTTGCAAGCATGTGACTGGCTCACAAGGGATCACATATCACGGGAACGAGAAAAGAGTACTTATCAGTAACGAGGTTGAACTAGGTATGCAGAGATACCGACGATCATAACCTCGGATAAGTAACATATCGTGAGACAAAGGGAAATTGGTATCGTATGTAAGTGGTTCATTCGATCGCAAAGTAATCGTAGAAATATGTGGGAGCCATATGAATTTCCAGATTCCTCTATTGGTTATTGTTCGGAGAAGTGTCTCGATCATGTCCGCATAATTCACGAACCGTAGGGAGACACACTTAAGGATTCGACGTTGTTTTGAGTAGTTATGGTATTATGAGAAAGAGACCGAATGTTGTTCGGAGTCTCGGATGGGATCCGGGATATCACGAGGTGATCCGGAATGGTCCGGAGAATAAGATTCATATAAGGAAAGTACCGTTTCGGAGTTCGGAAATGATTCCGGTGAAATGTTCTAGAAGGTTCCGGAATGTCCGGCACTCCGGGAGGGGGGAGGGGTACATTAATGTGTCATTGCATATTGGAATGATTGCATCATGTACTAAGTGTTCTTGCTGTTCCAAATAAAGGATTAAATTGAATCCTAAAACAGAAAAGTCAAATGTCCAGTTTGAAAGTCAAACGGCTAAAACAAGAAACTGTGGGAAACAAGCAAGAGGAGGCAAAAACCGACTTGGGAGAGGAGTCCCTCCTCTCCAAGCCGGCGGCCCACCTAGGCCGAGTTGGGGAGGGACTCCCCTCCCTCCCCTGGCGCGCCGGCCCCTCCACCCATAAAAGGAGGGGCAGGGCCTCCTCCTCTAGACACACAAGTTCCTATCCTCTAATCTCCGGTTTAGAGCCGTTTTGGTTTAGAGCTTCTAATTGCCCTAGCCTTCGGTTTAGAGCCTTCTAATTGGTGTGTCTAATCACTAGACCACTAATAGCCCTCTCTCATACTCCACCATACTCGCTCCGGCTTAAGGCGAAGCCCTGCGGGATCTCCCCTCTACTTCCGGTACCACGCCGTTGTGCTGCCGGAATCACGAGGAGAGTGCTACAACCTCCGCTGCCTGCTGGAACAAGGGAGAGGAAGGTCTTCGTCGAGTACCGAACGTGTGACCGACTGCGGGAGCGCTGCCGGAACGCAGCGCCGGAAGGATCGTCCACACGATCTTGAGATCGGGAAGAGTACGACTACATCACCCACGAGAATCTGATCTCGTTAAACACTTTGGAATCTTCGAGGGTAAGTTATTCCATCGACTCGTTGCTACAATCTAGTAGATAGATCTTGGCTTGTTTGTTTGTATGCGATAGAAAAATTTTATTTTCCATGCTACGAACCCCTACAGTGGTATCAGAGCCGTGTCTATATGTAGATCTGTTGCACGAGTAGAACACAATTGTCATTATGGGCGTTGATGCTTTTATTGTCGATTACTTCTTGTGTACTTTGCATCTTGCGGTATGTTGGGATGAAGCGGCCCGGGCTAACCTTACATGACATCGTTCATGATACTTGCTCCACGCTTGACATGCAACTTGTATTGCATAAGTGGCTTTGCGGGTGCTTGTTTCTCCTAGCATAGTTAAGATCCAATTTACAACGGGTGATCAACAATGCTAGTATCAATGTTGTGGTTCTTGTTCGTAAGTTAGAACGACACTTATTGAAAGCCCCAAACCACGTAAAATATGCAAAGAAAGTAGAGGCGTCTAACTTTGTTTTGCAGGGGTGTGCAGTGATGTGATATGGCCATGATTGTGATTATATTTGATGTATGCAATGTTCCTTATTGTAAGTTGGCAACCGACAGGAGCCATATGGTTGTCTTTAATTTATGTTAAGACCCGCGTGTCTATTCAAAGTAGTTGTAATAGTTGAAGCCGGTGGACGACAACCATGGAGAAGCTTCATTGACCTTGATGCAATGCCGGTGATGATGGAGATCATGTTCGTGCTTGAAGATGGAGATCGGAAGCACAAAGAAGAAAGGCCATATCATATCACATATATATTGAATTGCATGTGATGTTAATCCTTTATGCATCTTGTATTGCTTAGTAGACGACGGTAGCATTATAAGATGATCCCTCATGCACATCAATTTCAAGTCATAAAGTGTTCACCCTTAGTTAGCACCGTTGCTAAAGCTTGTTGTTTCGAAGCACCACGTGATGATCGGGTGTGTTAGATTCTGCAAGTGTATACAACGTGAGCAAGCCAGATTTGCTCATGCGGAAACTAAGGTTTGATCTTGACGAGCCTAGCATGTACAGACATGGTCTCGGAACACGGATCACCGAAAGGTAAAGCATGAATCATATAGTAGATATGACGAACATGTCGATTGTTCGCCATTGAAACTATGTCAACTCTCGTGATGATCGGTGTTGATATGGTGGATTTGGTTCGTGTGATCACTAAAACAATGTGAGGGATATTGTTTTGAGTGGGAGTTCACCTAGTTTAATTTCATTATTATTTTGAACTCAATTTGTCATAAACTTAGTCTAAACTATTGCAAATATGTTGTAGATCAATGGCAGCCCCTACCATCAATTTTAATGCGTTCCTAGAGAAAGAAAAGTTGAAAAACAATGGAAGCAACTTAGCGGATTGGTTCCGCAATTTGAGGATTGTCCTCACAGCTGGTAATTTGACCTATGTGCTGGATGCACCGCTGGGTGACCCACCTGCAGATGATGCTCCCGATGAAGTAAAGAATGTTTACCTCGCTCGGAAGAATCAGTACTCCATAGTTCAGTGTGCTATCTTGTATGGTTTGGAATCGGAGCTTCAGAAAAGGTTTGAGGATTCAGACCCATATGATATTGTCGAGGATCTCAAATTGATTTTTGAGACTCATGCGGCAATTGAAAGTTATGAGGCTTCTGAAAAGTTCTTTAACTGCAAGATGGAAGAGGGCAGCTCTGTCAGTGAGCATGTGCTTAAGATGTCTGGGCACGCAAACAAACTTCAAAGCTTGGGTATAGTGATTCCTAATGCTTTGGGGATTTACCGTGTCCTCCAATCACTACCACCAAGTTACAAGAACTTTGTGATGAACTACAACATGCAGAACATGAACAAGACGTTGCCAGAACTCTTTGCCATGTTGAAATCTGCAGAAGTGGAGATCAAGAAAGAGCACCAAGTGTTGTTGGTTAATAAGACCACCAAATTCAAGAAAGGCAAGTCTAAGCAAAAGGGACACTTCAAGAAGGGTGGTAAGAAAGTTACCACACCGGCGAAGAAGACCAAGGCTGGACCTAAGCCTGATACTGAGTGCTTTTACTGCAAGGGAGAAGGTCACTGGAAGCGGAATTGCCCAAAGTACTTGGCGGATTTGAAGAACGGCAACATCAAGAAGAAAGATATATCTGATATACATGTTATTGATGTGCATCTCACTAGTACTTGTAGTAGTGCCTGGGTATTTGATACTGGTTCGGTTGCTCATATTTGTAACTCGAAACAGGTGCTGCAGAATAAACGGAAGCTAGCGAAGAACGAGGTGATGATGCGCGTGGGAAACGGATCAAAGGTTGATGTGATCGCGTCGGCACGCTACCCCTTCATCTAGCATCGGGATTAGTTTTCTACTTAAATAATTGTTATTTGGTGCCTGCGTTGAGCATGAACATTATATCGAGATCTTGTTTATTGCGAGACGGTTACTTGTTTAAGTCAGAGAATAATGGTTGTTCGATTTATATGAGTAATATGTTTTATGCACATGCACCTTTGATAGATGGTCTATTCTTATTGAATCTCGATAGTGGAAATACACATATCAACAACATTGAGGCTAAACGTTTGAAATCAACCGATAATTCGACCTATATGTGGCACTGTCGTCTTGGTCACATTGGAGTGAAGCGTATGAAGAAACTCCATTCCGATGGACTTCTTGAATCACTTGATTTTGAATCACTTGAAAGATGCGAAGCATGTCTGATGGGAAAAATGACTAAGACTCCATTTTCTGGGATGATGGAGCGAGCTACGGACTTATTGGAAATCATACATACCGATGTGTGTGGTCCAATGAGTGTAGCATCGCGCGGTGGTTATCGTTATGTTCTTACCTTCACGGATGACTTGAGTAGATATGGGTATATCTATTTCATGAAACATAAGTCCGAAACTTTCGAGAAGTTTAAGGAGTTTCAAAGTGAGGTAGAGAATCAACGTAACAAGAAGATTAAATTTCTACGTTCTGATCGTGGAGGTGAATATCTAAGTTACGAGTTTGGCGAGCATTTGAAGAAATGCGGAATACTTTCACAATTGACACCGCCGGGAACACCACAGCGTAATGGTGTGTCCGAACGTCGTAATCGAACTCTCTTAGATATGGTTCGTTCTATGATGTCACTTACAGATTTACCGCTATCATTTTGGGGTTATGCATTAGAAACAGCCGCATTCACTTTAAATAGGGCACCGTCTAAATCCGTTGAAACGACACCGTATGAATTATGGTTTGGGAAGAAACCTAAATTGTCGTTCCTTAAAGTTTGGGGATGCGAAGCCTATGTAAAGAAGTTACAGCCGGACAAGCTAGAACCCAAAGCGGAAAAATGCGTCTTCATAGGATACCCATAGGAAACTATTGGGTATACCTTCTATCATAGATCCGAAGGCAAAACCTTTGTTGCCAAGAATGGATCCTTTCTAGAGAAGGAATTTCTCTCGAAAGAAGTGACTGGAAGGAAAGTAGAACTCGACGAGGTTGTCGAACCTTCTCTCGAAATTGCGAGTAGCGCAGCACCGGAAGAAGTTCCTGTGGTGCCTGCACCAATAAGAGAGGGAGCTAATGATGGTGATCATGAAACTTTGATTGAAGTTGCTACAGAGCCTCGGAGGTCAACGAGAACTCGTACCACTCCAGATTGGTATGATCCCGTTATGAGTGTCATGTTGGTGGACAACACCGATGACCCCGAGACATATGAGGAAGCGATGATGAGCCCAGATTCCAATAAATGGCAAGAAGCCATGAAATCCGAGATTGGATCCATGTACGAAAACCAAGTATGGACTTTGGTGGACTTACCGGATGGCCGAAAGGCTATCGAGAACAAATGGATTTTCAAGAAGAAAACAGATGCTGATGGTAATGTTACTGTCTATAAAGCTCGACTTGTCGCAAAAGGGTTTCGACAAATTCAAGGAGTTGACTACGATGAGACTTTCTCACCGGTAGCGAAGCTAAAGTCTGTGAGGATTATGTTAGCAATTGCTGCATATTATGATATGGCAGATGGATGTCAAAACAGCACTCCTCAATGGAGATATTGATGAAGAGTTGTATATGATGCAACCCAAAGGTTTTGTCGATCCTAAAGATGCTAACAAGGTATGCAAACTTCAACGATCCATCTATGGATTGAAGCAAGCATCCCAAAGTTGGAATCAACGTTTTGATAAGGTAATCAAAAGTTTTGGTTTTATACAAACTTATGGAGAAGCTTGTATTTACAAGAAAGTGAGTGGGAGCTCTGTAGCATTCTTAATACTATATGTGGATGAAATATTGTTGATTGGGAATGATGTAGACCTTCTTAATAGTGTCAAAGAATATTTGAATAATAGTTTTTCAATGAAGGATCTTGGCGAAGCAGCTTACATATTAGGCATAAAGATTTACAGAGATAGATCGAAACGCCAAATATCATTGTCACAGAGTACATATTTGGACAAAGTTCTAAAGAGGTTTGGAATGGAAGAAAGCAAGAAAGGGTTCTTGCCCATGTTGCCCAATACGACCTTGAGTAAAACTCAAAGTCCGACATCGGAAGAAGATAGAGAAAGGATGAGTAAGACTCCCTATGCATCAGCCATAGGATCTCTAATGTATGCCATGCTATGTACTAGACCCGACATCGCATATGCTGTTAGTTTAACTAGCAGATATCAAAGTGATCCAGGAGTGGATCATTGGACAGCGGTCAAAAACATCCTTAAGTACTTGAGAAGAACTAAGGATATGGTTCTTTCTTATGGAGGTGATGAACAGCTCGTTGTTAATGGTTACACCGATGCTAGTTGGAACACCGATCCGGATGATTCTAAATCACAATATGGATACGTATTTATTTTGAATGGTGCAACAGTTAGCTGGAGGAGTGCAAAGCAAAGCGTTGTGGCGAGATCTTCAACTGAATCGGAATACATGGCTGCTTCGGAGGCTTCACAAGAAGCGATATGGATGAAAGAGTTCATTACAGAGCTGGGTGTGGTTCCTAGTGCGCTGGACCCAATGTCTATCTACTGTGATAACATGGGTGCCATAGCCAATGCGCAAGAACCAAGGTCACACAAGAAGCTGAAGCATATCAAGCTACGTTTTCACGCTATTCGAGAACGTATCCAGGATGGGGATATAAAGATTTGCAAAGTACACACAGATCTGAATGTGGCGGATCCGTTGACTAAACCTCTCCCGAGGGCAAAACATGACCAACACCAAACTGCCATGGGTGTTCGGTATATTACCATGTAATCTAGATTAGATGACTCTAGTGCAAGTGGGAGACTGTTTGAGATATGCCCTAGAGGCAATAATAAATATAGTTATTATTATATCTTTGTGTTTATGATAAATGTGTACATTCATGCTATAATAGTATTAACAAGGAAACATTGATACTTGTGTGATTTGTAAACTTAATTTGAAGTCCCTAGTATAGCCTCTATACATCACTAGCTTGTTGGTTGATAAATGATTGTGGTTTCCCTATCATGAACATTGAGATGTTATCAACAACAAGATCATATCGTTAGGAGAATGATATGGTGGACATACTCCTATAGATAAGCGTAGCATAAAGATCAAGTCATTTCAATAGTTCAATTGCTATATGCTTTCTGATACATAGTAACCTAATTCCTTCGACCATGAGATCATGCATATCACCTTTACCGGATGGATGCTTTGATGACATCAAACACCACACCGTAACTGGGTGGCTATAAAGGTGGCATTGAGTGTTCGGAAAGTATTGGTTGAGACACATGGATCAAGAGTGGGATTTGTCCATCCATATGATGGATAGATATTCTCTGGGCCCTCTCGGTGAAATGTCATCCAATTAGCTTGCAAGCATGTGACTGGCTCACAAGGGATCACATATCACGGGAACGATAAAAGAGTACTTATCAGTAACGAGGTTGAACTAGGTATGCAGAGATACCGACGATCATAACCTCGGATAAGTAACATATCGTGAGACAAAGGGAAATTGGTATCGTATGTAAGTGGTTCATTCGATCGCAAAGTAATCGTAGAAATATGTGGGAGCCATATGAATTTCCAGATTCCTCTATTGGTTATTGTTCGGAGAAGTGTCTCGATCATGTCCGCATAATTCACGAACCGTAGGGAGACACACTTAAGGATTCGACGTTGTTTTGAGTAGTTATGGTATTATGAGAAAGAGACCGAATGTTGTTTGGAGTCTCGGATGGGATCCGGGATATCACGAGGTGATCCGGAATGGTCCGGAGAATAAGATTCATATAAGGAAAGTCCCGTTTCGGAGTTCGGAAATGATTTCGGTGAAATGTTCTAGAAGGTTCCGGAATGTCCGGCACTCCGGGAGGGGGGAGGGGTACATGAATGTGTCATTGCATATTGGAATGATTGCATCATGTACTAAGTGTTCTTGCTGTTCCAAATAAAGGATTAAATTGAATCCTAAAACAGAAAAGTCAAATGTCCAGTTTGAAAGTCAAACGGCTAAAACAAGAAACTGTGGGAAACAAGCAAGAGGAGGCAAAAACCGACTTGGGGGAGGAGTCCCTCCTCTCCAAGCCGGCGGCCCACCTAGGCCGAGTTGGGGAGGGACTCCCCTCCCTCCCCTGGCGCGCTGGCCCCTCCACCCATAAAAGGAGGGGCAGGGCCTCCTCCTCTAGACACACAAGTTCCTATCCTCTAATCTCCGGTTTAGAGCCGTTTTGGTTTAGAGCTTCTAATTGCCCTAGACTTCGGTTTAGAGCCTTCTGATTGGTGTGTCTAATCACTAGACCACTAATATCCCTCTCTCATACTCCACCATACTCGCTCCGGCTTAAGGCGAAGCCCTGCGGGATCTCCCCTCTACTTCCGGTACCACGCCGTTGTGCTGCCGGAATCACGAGGAGAGTGCTACAACCTCCGCTGCCTGCTGGAACAAGGGAGAGGAAGGTCTTCGTCGAGTACCGAATGTGTGACCGACTGCGGGAGCGCTGCCGGAACGCAGCGCCGGAAGGATCGTCCACACGATCTTGAGATCGGGAAGAGTACGACTACATCACCCACGAGAATCTGCTCTCGTTAAACACTTTGGAATCTTCGAGGGTAAGTTATTCCATCGACTCGTTGCTACAATCTAGTAGATAGATCTTGGCTTGTTTGTTTGTATGCGATAGAAATTTTTTATTTTCCATGCTACGAACCCCTACAGAGATCATGCTTATCACCATCACCGGAAGGATGCTTTGATGACATCAAACACCACACTGTAACTGGGTGGCTATAAAGGTGGCATTGAGTGTTCGGAAAGTATGGGTTGAGACACATGGGATTTGTCCATCCATATGACGGATAGATATACTCTGGGCCCTCTTGGTGGAATGTCATCCAATTAGCTTGCAAGCATATGACTGGCTCACAAGGGATCACATATCACGGGAACGAGAAAAGAGTACTTATCGGTAACGAGGTTGAACTAGGTATGCAGAGATACCGACGATCAAAACCTCGGATGAGTAAACTATCGTGAGACAAAGGGAAATTGGTATCGTATGTAAGTGGTTCATTCGATCGCAAAGTAATCATAGAAATATGTGGGAGCCATATGAATTTCCAGATTCCTCTATTGGTTATTGATCGGAGAAGTGTCTCGATCATGTCCGCATAATTCACGAACCGTAGGGAGACACACTTAAGGATTCGATGTTGTTGAGTAGTTATGGAATGATGAGTAAGAGACCGAATGTTGTTCGGAATCTCGGATGGGATCCGGGATATCACGAGGAGATCCGGAATGGTCCGGAGAATAAGATTCATATAAGGAAAGTCCTGTTTCGGAGTTGGGGAATGATTCCGGTGTTTTCATCGGGAATGTTCTAGAAGGGTCTGGAAGGTCCGGAACTCCGGAGGGGAAGGGTACATGGATGTGTCATGACAATGTGGAATGGTTGCATCATGTACTAGGTCACATGGCTGGGCAAAATAAAGGGAGAAATCAAATCCTAGTTTGAAAGTCAAACGCCAATTTGAAAAAGTCAAATGGCAAGTTTGCTTGGTGGAGGGAGAGTAGGAAACCTACTTGGGGAGGAGTTCCTCTCCCTCCACCCGCCAGCCAAGGAGGCCGACTTGGGGGAGGACTCCCTCCTCCCAAGCCGCGCCCTCCCACCTATATAAGGAGGGGAAGGGCTGCCCCTCTTCCCTACACCCAACTCACCCAAAACCCTAGCCCTAGCCGCCGGCCTCCTCCAAGTCGCCGCCGCCTCCTAGGGTTCCTCCAACTCGCCGAGTTGGGGCTTCCCCAAGCCCTAGCTGCCGGCCAAGATCCCCCCTTGGTGCCTCTAAACCCTAGATCACCAAGGCCTCTCTCATAGTCCACCATACTCGCTCCGGCTTAAGGCGAAGCCCTGCGAGATCTCCCCTCTACTTCCGACACCACGCCGTCGTGCTGCCGGAATCGTGAGGAGAGTGCTACAACCTCTGCTGCCTGCTTGAACAAGGAAAAGGAAGGTCTTCATCGAGTACCGAACGTGTGACCGACTGCGGAAGCGCTGCCAGAACGCAGCGCCGGAAGGATCGTCTATGCGATCTTAGATCGGCAAGAGTACGACTACATCACCCACGAGAATCTGCTCTCGTTAACCGCTTTGGAATATTCGAGGGTGAGTTCCTCTATCGACTCGTTGCTACAATCTAGTAAATAGATCTTGGCTTGTTTGTTTGCATGCAGTAGAATTTTTTTGTTTTCCATGTTGCGAACCCCTACATATATATTAAACAAGGGTGTATTCGTAGCCTCACGTATATTGGATATAGTGTTAGCACTACCACCTCGTCTATTGTGGATCGAATTCAGGTCCAATGCCTGAAATTCTTCATAACTCTCTGGCCATCTCTGTCTCTTAGATCTTTTTCTTGTGGGCATGTGCTTAATCCTCTCTGTCACAGCCTTGACCGAATCCATCTTCGAGAAGTTGTGTGTCATGCACAAAAGCTGAGTTTTTTCTTGAATTTAATTTTTATTTTCAAATCAGTTTCGTACTTCAAATTAATCACATGTACTAATATCTCACCGCTTGAACATATTATGTTATTATTATAAAATCAATTCCTTATTTTGCGGAAAACTTCTCGGTTCAAATCTGTTATAATTAATGCAACTTTGACAAACATTTTGACCTCTTCTGAGTATAATACTTGATATATCCATGGTATTTCAACAGGGTCTAGTGGGTTTTTACCTGTCAATCCATGTTACGTTACTCTCCATGTGTGGATACACACTGGATAACAAAGATCCAAAAAAACATATTTCACCATGGTCGGCGAAGATTTCGGACAAGAGGGGTCGACATACATCTGCTTCTTTCATTCCCGGTCTTAATTCTCCGTTGGACTAGAACTAGCGTTAATTGCCAAGATTCGGGATGCCAATCAAGAGTTCAAGACTCAACCTACAATAGATAAAAATTATATATATTCTAGAATGCTATTCTGATTTTTAAACTTCAGTGTTAACCTCTTAAAGAAGATGCTCAAATTTTTTATGTATGTAGAACATATATGTATATGACCAGAGAGATCGAATGCGTAAAACTGCAGGGTATCAATGGGTACCGTGCTAATGTTTAGTAAATCAGATTGAAGGACAAAATAGTATGTTTGCGGGAGCTACATTTGCTTCGTCCATGAATAGTGCATCTCTTTCATTGGGTGGATTTATGAGCTATGTGTTGATGTTTGAGTTGGAAGCCTGGTGACGTTTTAGTTGAAAGTTGGTAAGTGTGTAAGTACGAAAATGTTGACCTTGGTTAAACTTAAATTGTATGGGATTTTAGGTATAAATTCATTTGTTGAAGAAAGAACCTTTTCTCTTGACATTTTCTCGTTTCACAATGACAATTCCATATCTTCTCTACTGGGCATTCCTTACCATAATATGAGGTGGGCAAGAGAAAGAAGGCCCACATTGCCTAGCGGCAATGACTAATGGAAGATGCAATGACGAGGGACAGTGAAAGTTATGTTCTAGCGTCATAAGTTGGTGAAAGACTAAATAGGGGCACTTTCAATTATTCACTAGCTATATATATATCAGTGGGTGGGTCATAAGAATCCATTCATAGTCTGACTATTTAAGTACTCTCACTCTTACTTTACTTCGGCATGTGAAGCACATCACTGGATTCATGGAAAACACATATCACAGCTGTTTGTTACATCCCCCAACAAGCATCCATGCAAGTATACGCTAGTCCACACAAAAGCATAAAAACACTTTGCTGGCTAGGCATGGTAGACCTCTGGAATACTGATCCAAGATACTTGTTCTCCTGATGTATTGGCTTTCCTAGGTACTAATCCAGCGTATGCATGCGCTCGTTTTATTCCAACCACGCTAGGGGTTTGCACCACATTTTTTACTCTGTCTTGCTATCCATTTGTGTGAGCTTTGTCCGAAACTCTTGAATATGTTGGATCCGCATGCCTACAGTCCTCGAGTTCACAGCTGGCCCATCGTGGTGACGATGGAGTGATCACACTACAAGCTTGGATTTTTTTGCTTGATCGATCAAAGCAATGTGGGCTTCAACTATTGTTTTTCATGTTTGGAGCCGAACCTCACTAGCTTATTAGGTATCAATTTGTCACCTACTAATCATCAGAGGTGATGGAACATGAAGACATTGATGATAAATGTGGAGAGTCATGCCACAAAACAAGGTCTAGGAAATATGCAAAATTACCCCGCACTCAAAGTTTTCGTATACTCAAATACTTGCCTCCCGTGTTGCACATTTATAGTACACGGGTCGTTTTTTTTGGTATTACTCACAAGCATAGTTCACAAACTCAAAACAACGATTTGGTTGGTGGGAGCGAATATTCAGGTTTAAAAACCGTCGGACCATTCCTGATTCAGGCCTAATAATTCGGTTGAACCCCCATCGTTCTAGCCTTTTATAGAAGCAACATAGCAGTCCTAGGTCTCCTCTAGGATGGGTCGAGAAATACATGTGTGTAGCGACTATATGGCTGGGCGTCAAACTATCCATTAGCAATGGACAAATGGACTATCACCTAAGGATAATCACTATGTGAAGGCACAATTGCAACAATATTTTACATTGTTTCCCATATTGTATGGACAATGATTGGAAAAAAATACCACCACCTATAAGCTCATTACATCATTTACGGATATATAATAATATTTGTTTCCGATGAGTAATGTACATGAAAAAGAAAGTACGGATACACAGGATGTGCCATCAGCAAAGCCCCACTCCCCCGTCTTGAGGGCTTCAAGATCATCACCATATTCCAGCCCACACACTGTCTTGATGGCCGGCAGTTCGTCACCATCTTTCTATTGTCCAAAAGTCGATGCCAATGATGTTGGCTCCGGTATACCATGGATGGAACAGCATTCTTATGTCTTCACGTCCGCTAACAGGTCGTCATGTTCTACCTAAGCCGTACTATATGAAAGTCTGGCCCATGGAGACGCCAACTTTACTTTATCATCGATGAAGCCATGATTTTACATTTTAACGACTGATGCATTATGTTGGTTGCAGGGAAGTAGATTTGGCGAACACGCACAACCAAAAACTCATAGAGAATCATAGTTTGGTGTAATACCAAGAAGTTTTTTAGTGGGGCTATCAAACTTAAGAACCTTGGAAGGTAAAAGATTCATCAAAAAAGTGGCAGTGAGAAAAGCATCATTCCAATATTTCAAAGGCATAGAAGAATTAGCAAGCAAAGCAAGGCCTACTTCAACAATATCACAATGCTTATGCTTTGTAGAGCTATGTTTTGATGAGCATGAGACATGATGTGTGTTACCCACTTTTTGAAAGAAAATCATTGAGTTGTTCATACTCGCCACCCCAATCAGTTTACGTAGTGAGACTTTTGCGCCCAAACTTGCGATTAATAAAATGTTGGAAATTAAAAAACACTTAATTCACATCAGAACGTATCTTAAGTAAATAAATTCAGGTAAACTTGCTATAATTATTAAAGAAACTTACATAGTATGAATGTTTGCCTAAATATATAGGAGCATGACCCCATACATCAGAAAAAATTTGTTTCAAGGGAACATTCGAAATACTTATACTCGATAGGGTAACTTATGACTCTTTGCTTGTTGGCATGGATCACATATGTAAATATTTATTTTTAGCGAATCAGAAAGTTTATTTCTCCTAAGAACTTATTGAACAATAAAAGATGAAGGATGGTCTAGACGTCGATGTCACGTGGACGATGAAGGCTTGAAGGTGATAAGAGCATGCTTGGAGTACCTCGTTGACACAGGAACAAGGGGATAGAGGACACCATGACATGGAACTCTAAACACTGTTTGATTCATGCCCTGATCCTTAATAAAGAAAATTCATGGATGAATTTCAATAAAGGCATTATTTTCTACAACAAGTTTATGGATAGATAGATGCACTAGGAACATTTAGGATATTGCGAAGTTATAAGGAACTATGTGGGATGTGCAAAACTGAATGACCAATGTGTGCAATAGAGATACCTTGTCCACTAGCATTGTGAACCTAATCACGTCCTTGATAAGTATCATGGGTGGTGAGCTTGTTCAGCTGGCCTGTGAGATCAGTGGTGGCACCGATATCCATGTACTAGTTTGTGTGATGACCCACAAGTATAGGGGGTGTATCGTAGTACTTTTGATAAATAGGAGTGTCGATCCCAATGGGGAGCAGAATATGTTGACTAGTGGTTTGGAGTAGGAGTTCTCTGTAAATACTTAGCAGACATATTTTTAGGATTTTTTGATAAATCAAAGAAATAAATTGCAAGTAAATAAAGACAAAACATGAATGCAGCAAGTGGCTCAATCCTTTATTGGCAAAGGATAAGCCGGTTGTGATACTTATTAGGACCAAACGTTCTCGAGGACACATATGGGAATACTGTCAAGTGCTTTCGCTTCATATAGTTGATTAATCTTCTTTGGTTGGATAAGTGTTGTGTGGGTGAACCTGTGCTAATGTACCGACCTTACTTGGACTAATACATACTTGTTATTAAACCCCTTGCAAGAACCCGCAACTAAAAGAAAGTAATTAAGATAAAAACCTAACCACAATATTAAACTCTCAGATCCTACACTCCCTTGTGCAAAGGTTTTCTAACGGGGGTTCAGGTTTCTGTCACTCCGGCAACCACACAATTAGTAGCCAAATACACAATGCATTCCCATAGGCCCATAACATTTCCTCTTCCTTTCCTAAAAGTTTAGAAGTAATAATAATAGGATATATTTTCTTATCATCTAGATAAGCATATTTAAGATCATTAGGCAGAGGTTTTAAATCGAAGACAGAATCCCCTTTAGGTGGTAATGTGGTGCCCAAATCTTCCACAGGTAGGTTATGCTTAAGCATCTCAGGTTGACAGAGAAAAATCTCATCAATCTCATTCCTTTCTTCCATGAAGACCTCACTCTCATGATCTTCCATATATTGTTGCAAAGCATTGTTAGGAGCAAGAAAAATAGAAGAAAGTTGTTCAACTCTGAAATCCTCATTAGGCAATCATTTTCATAAGGAGTTTTAGCAAATTTGGAAAAATTAAACTCATAAGATTCTCTATCAAACTTAGTTAAAATTTTCTCCTTACAATCTATAATAGCACCACAAGTGTTCAGAAAAGGCCTACCAAAAATGATAGGACAAGTTTTACTAGCTTCCTTACTAAGCACTAGAAAATCAGAAGGATATTTAATCTTACCACAAAGAACTTCCACATCTCTTACAATACCAATTGGACAGATTGTATCTCTATTATCCAGGTGAATAACCACATTAATGTCCTCAAGTTCACAAGGACCAATTTCATGCATAATTTCCCTGTAAAGCTCATAAGGAATAGCACTAGAACTTACACCAATATCACATAAACCATAATAGCAATGATCACCAATTCTAACATAAAGCACATGGACACTAGCTTTCCTAGCTTTACTAGGATGAGAGACAATATTAGAAGCATATTCACAAAATATAATGTGCACGTATTCTACATTTTTAGTGACAAGTTCTTTCACAATGACTACTACAGGTTCAATATCTATTTGTTCATTAGGTTTAACAACTTTCTTTGTACTTTTTCTAACCATATTAGCTATAATAGAGAGTTCCTTTACCTTAGCAGGGAAATGTATTTTCTCAATATAAGTTTCAGGCAAATAAGGACCAATAGTACAAACTTCAGTGTTTCTAGCTGGAACATGATTAACAACATCTTTATAAGGTGCATGGTACTTATTCCACTTCTTTTTGGGAATTTCAATATAAGAGGCAAAAGCCTTAAAACAAGTGGCAATACTTTGAGAATCAAGACCATACTCAGTACTAATATCATAAAACTCATCAGTTCCCATAAAAGATTTAATGCATCTTCCTTTGTCATTCTCCACTGCTTCAGTATTTTCTTGAATACGGTATAGAAGATCCCATTTAGCTTCTTCCTTCATACGTGTGAATGATCCAGTACAAGAAGTATTTAATAAATCTTTATCATGAAGAGAAAGCCTTGCATAAAAGTTATTAATAATATTATTATCAGGGAGTTTATGAATAGGACATTTAAGCATTAATAACTTCAATCTCCCCCAATCTTGGGTTGTACTCTCTTGATCACGAGGCCAAAAGTTATATATTTGATTCCTATCCTTATGAATCTCACTAGGAGGATAGAATTTAGAACAAAAGTGAGGTACCATTTCCTCCCATTTCGTAGATTGTCCATTTTTCAGCAGGTTATACCATTCTTCAGCTCTTCCTTTCAATAATATAGAGAGTAACTTTTTCTTAACTTGCTCTGTTGTGATACCTGCACACTTAAACAACCCGCACAATTCATGGATAAAAAGCAAGTTATCACCAGGATGGACAGTTTGATCCCCAAAATAATAATTATCCAGAACACGATCAACAATTCTTGTAGGTATCTATGTCATATATAGATTTATGGAAAGTGTATATATATTCTAGTCTGCAATGAGGGAGGACATTTACAAACAAACAAAGACTTCTAGGTGTGGTAGGCTTCAGGAATTTATACAGGCCAGATTCCATTATCAATTCAGTTTCTCTAAGGACTTGTTGTAGCATGTTCACGCTAGTTTGTCCCTCAACGTGAGTAGTGCTATCCTGTCCGACTGCATTGCTCTAGAAAGTTTCTTTCCCGGTTAACACAACGTGACTAAGTGGGCAAAGGCACCGTTAAGATGTTCAGGTGGTAGATCTTAGATACCTTGGAATGCTCTTGATGTCACAGCTTCGAGGGGATTCTTGTGTTTGAGAGTTCACCGCCCCAGGGTGTATGACATCGACAAAGTTGTGTCCATATTCTGATCGGTGTTCATTAACTTCCTTTGTTACAACCTTGGCCGAAGTTATTGGACGGGAACTTCATCTCATAGATAGAGCTCTATTATTTCGCCTTAAGCTGAACTGTTTTCTTGTTATCTATTAGAATACACATCTCGTTCTACAATTAATTTTTTGATTGTGAAACCGTAGGAGAGAACTCCTACGATATATTTTCATATATATAAAGAGTCAAATGAACAAAAAGAAATGGAGAGCGAGATACATCAAGGAGGAAAGAAATGTACAAGAGTATACATGAGTAGTTGGACTAAGTAAACGTGTCAGATATCCAATCCAATAAAGGTTGTAGCAGTGAGGGTTTAACTCTATATTGATGAAGCAGAAGATCACTCTGGAACCTTACTCTCCATCTAGACAATGATGGAGTTTGATTCTTGAAGATGAAATCGTTTCGTTCTTTTCAAATATTTCAGGCAGCACAAATAGTAATCTCCATAAAACATGGACCATTAAGTATCTGTTTTGCAGCAATGAACCGTTCAGAAATCAGCAACGAGCTGTCCCATAGAATACCGACGAGCCCCTCAGCAAGAAACGATTTGATTCTACAATTACTTTACCCTCCCCAGCCTCGCCTTTGTGTGTTCTATATGTGCAGGGAACACATAAATTCAGCATAATTTTTTGATTTATCATTATTATATATTATATATTATATATTAAACAAGGGCGTATTCGTAGCCTCACGTATATTGTATATAGTGTTAGCACTACCACCTTGTCTATTGTGGATCGAATTCAGGTCCAATGCTCGAAATTCTTCATAACTCTCTGGCCATCTCTGTCTCTTAGATCTTTTCCTTGTGGGCATGTGCTTAATCCTCTCTGTCACAGCCTTGACCGAATCCATCTGCGAGGAGTTGTGTGTCATGCACAAAAGCTGAGTTTTTTCTTGAATTTAATTTTTATTTTCAATTCAGTTTCGTACTTCAAATAAATCACATGTACTAATATCTCACCACTTGAACTTATTATGTTATTATTATAAACTCAATTTCTTATTTTGAGGAAAACTTCTCGGTTCAAATCTGTTATAATTAATGCAACTCTGACAAACATTTTGACCTCTTCTGAGTATAATACTTGCTATATCCATGGTATTTCAATAGGGTCTAGTGGGTTTTTACCTGTCAATCCATGTTACGTTACTCTCCATGTGTGGATACACACTGGATAACAAAGATCCAAAAAAACAGATTTCACCATGGTGGGCGAAGATTCAGACAAGAGGGTTCGACATACATCTGCTTCTTTCATTCCCGGTCTTAATTCTCCGTTGGACTAGAACTAGCATTAATTGTAAAGATTCGGGATGCCGATCAAGAGTTCAAGACTCAAACTACAATAGATAAAAATTATATATATTCTATAATGCTATTCTGATTTTTAAACTTCAGTGTTAACCTCTTAAAGAAGATGCTCAAATTTTTTATGTATGGAGAACATATATGTATATGACCAGATAGATCGAATGCGTAAAATTGCAGGGTATCAATGGGTACTGTGCTAATGTTTAGTAAATCGGATTGAATGACAAAAAAGTATGTTTGCGGGAGCTACATTTGCTTCGTCCATGAATAGTGCATCTCTTTCATTGGGTGGATTTATGAGCTATGTGTTGATGTTTGAGTTGGAAGCCTGGTGACGTTTTAGTTGAAAGTTGGTAAGTGTGTAAGTACGAAAATGTTGATCTTGGTTAAACTTAAATTGTATGGGATTTTAGGTATAAATTCATTTGTTGAAGAAAGAACCTTTTCTCTTGACATTTTCTCATTTCAGAATGACAAGTCCATATCTTCTCTAATGGGCATTCCTTACCATAATATGAGGTGGGCAAGAGAAAGAAGGCCCACATTGCCTAGCGACAATGACTAATGGAAGATGCAATGACGAGGGACAGTGAAAGTTATGTTCTAGCGTCATAAGTTGGTGAAAGACTAAATAGGGGCACTTTCAATTATTCACTAGCTATATATATATATATCAGTGGGTGGCTCGAAGGTCGGAAACATAAGAATCCATGCATAGTCTGACTATTTAAGTACTCTCACTCTTACTTTACTTCGGCATGTGAAGCACATCACTGGATTCATGGAAAACACATATCACAGCTGTTTGCTACATCCCCCAACAAGCATCCATGCAAGTATACGCTAGTCCACACAAAATCATAAAAACACTTTGCTGGCTAGGCATGGTAGACCTCTGGAATACTGATCCAAGATACGTGTTCTCCTGATGTATTGGCTTTCCTAGGTACTAATCCAGCGTATGCATGCGCTCGTTTTATTCCAACCACGCTAGGGGTTTGCATCACGTTTTTACTATGTCTTGCTATCCTTTTGTGTGAGCTTTGTCCGCAACTCTTGAATATGTTGGATCCGCATGCCTACAGTCCTCGAGTTCACAGCTGGCCCATCGTGGTGACGATGGAGTGATCACACTACAAGCTTGGATTTTTTTCTTTATCGATCAAAGCAATGTGGGCTTCAACAATTGTTTTGCATGTTTGGAGCCGAACCTCACTAGCTTATTAGGTATCAATTTGTCACCTACTAATCATCAGAGGTGATGGAACATGAAGACATTGATGATAAATGTGGAGAGTCATGCCACAAAACAAGGTCTAGGAAATATTCAAAATTACCCCGCACTCAAAGTTCTCGTATACTCAAATACTTGCCTCCCGTGTTGCACATTTATAGTACACGGGTCGTTTTTTGGTATTACTCACAAGCATAGTTCACATACTCAAAACAACGATTTGGTTGGTGGGAGCGAATTTTCAGGTTTAAACACCGTCGGACCATTTCCGATTCAGGCCTAATAATTCGGTTGAACCCCTATCGTTCTAGCCTTTTATAGAAGCGACATAGCACCTGGGTCTCCTCCAGGATGGGTTGAGAAATACATGTGTGTAGCGACTATATGTCTAGGCGTCAAACTATCCATTAGCAATGGACAAATGGACTATCACCTAAGGCTAATCACTATGTGAAGGCACAATTGCAACAATATTTTACATTGTTTCCCATATTGTATGGACAATGATTGGAAAAAATACCACCACCTATAAGCTCATTACATCATTTATGGATATATAATAATATTTGTTTCCGATGAGTAATGTACATGAAAAAGAAAGTACGGATACGCGGGATGCGCCATCAGCAAAGCCCCACTCCCCCGTCTTGAGGGCTTCAAGATCATCACCATATTCCAGCCCACGCACTGTCTTGATGGCCGGCAGTTCGTCACCATCTTTCTATTGTCCAAAAGTCGATGCCAATGATGTTGGCTCCGGTGTACCATGGATGGAACAGCATTCTTATGTCTTCACGTCCGCTAACTGGTCGTCATGTTCTACCTAAGCCGTACTATATGAAAATCTGGCCCATGGAGACGCCAACTTTACTTTATCGTCGATGAAGCCATGATCTTACATTTTAACGACTGATGCATTATGCTGGTTGCAGGGACGTAGTTTTGGCGAACACGCACAACCAAAAACTCGTAGAGAATCATAGTTTGGTGTAATACCAAGAAGTTTTTTAGTGGGGGTATCAAACTTAAGAACCTTGGAAGGTAAAAGATTCATCAAAAAAGTGGCAGTGAGAAAAACATCATTCCAATATTTCAAAGGCATAGAAGAATTAGCAAGCAAAGCAAGGCCTACTTCAAAAATATCACAATGCTTATGCTCTGTAGAGCTATTTTTTGATGAGAATGAGACATGTTGTGTGTTACCCACTTTTTGAAAGAAAATAATTGAGTTTTTCATACTCGCCACCCCAATCAGTTTACATAGTGAGACTTTTGCGCCCAAACTTGCGTTTAATAAAATGTTGGAAATTAAAAAACACATAATACACATCAGAACGTATCTTAAGTAAATAAATCCAGGTAAACTTGATATAATTATTAAAGAAACTTACATAGTATGAATGTTTGCCTAAATATATAGGAGCAGGACCCCATACATAAGAAAAAATTTGTTTCAAGGGAACAGTCGAAACACTTGTACTGGATAGGGTAACTGATGACTCTTGGCTTGTTGGCATGGATCACATATGTAAATATTTATTTTTAGGGAATAAGAAAGTTTATTTTTCCTAAGAACTTGTTGAACAATAAAAGATGAAGGATGGTCTAGACGTCGATGTCACGTGGACGCTGAAGGCTTGAAGGTGATAAGAGCATGCTTGGAGTACCTCGTTGACACAGGAACAAGGGGATATAGGCCACCATGACATGGAACTCTAAACACTGTTTGATTCATGCCCTGATCCTTAATCAAGAAAAATCATGGACGAATTTCAATAAAGGCATTATTTTCTACAACAAGTTTATGGATAGATAGATGCACTAGGAACATTTAGGATATTGCGAAGTTATAAGGAACTATGTGGGATGTGCAAAACTGAATGACCAATGTGTGCAATAGCCATACCTTGTCCACTAGCATTGTGAACCTGATCACGTCCTTGATAAGTATCATGGGTGGTGAGCTTGTTCAGCTGGCATGTGAAATAAGTGGTGGCACCGACATCCATGTACTAGTTTGTGTGATGACCCACAAGTATAGGGGGTGTATCGTAGTACTTTCGATAAATAGGAGTGTCGATCCCAATGAGGAGCAGAAGGTGTTGACTAGTGGTTTGGAGCAGGAGTTCTCTGTAAATACTTAGCAGACATATTTTTAGGGTTTTTTGATATAGCAAAGAAATAAATTGCAAGTAAATAAAGACAACACATAAATGCAGCAAGTGGCCTAATCCTTTATTGGCAAAGGATAAGCCGGTTGTGATACTTATTAGCACCAAATGTTCTCGAGGACACATATGGGAATACTGTCAAGTGCTTTCGCTTCATATAGTTGATTAATCTTCTTTGGTTGGATAAGTGTTGTGTGGGTGAACCTGTGCTAATGTACCGACCTTACTTGGACTAATACATACTTGTTATTAAACCCCTTGCAAGCACCCGCAACTAAAAGAAAGTAATTAAGATAAAAACCTAACCACAATATTAAACTCTCAGATCCTACACTCCCTTGTGCAAAGGTTTTCTAACGGGGGTTCAGGTTTCTGTCACTCCGGCAACCCCACAATTAGTAGCCAAATACACAATGCATTCCCATAGGCCCATAACATTTCCTCTTCCTTTCCTAAAAGTTTAGAAGTAATAATAATAGGATATATTTTCTTATCATCTAGATAAGCATATTTAAGATCATTAGGCAGAGGTTTTAAATCGAAGACAGAATCCCCTTTAGGTGGTAATGTGGTGCCCAAATCTTCCACAGGTAGGTTATGCTTAAGCATCTCAGGTTGACGGAGAAAAATCTCATCAATCTCATTCCTTTCTTCCATGAAGACCTCACTCTCATGATCTTCCATATATTGTTGCAAAGCATTGTTAGGAGCAAGAAAAATAGAAGAAAGTTGTTCAACTCTGAAATCCTCATTAGGCAATGATTTTCATAAGGAGTTTTAGCAAATTTGGAAAAATTAAACTCATAAGATTCTCTATCAAACTTAGTTAAAATTTTCTCCTTACAATCTATAATAGCACCACAAGTGTTCAGAAAAGGCCTACCAAAAATGATAGGACAAGTTTTACTAGCTTCCTTACTAAGCACTAGAAAATCAGAAGGATATTTAATCTTACCACAAAGAACTTCCACATCTCTTACAATACCAATTGGACAGATTGTATCTCTATTATCCAGGTGAATAACCACATTAATGTCCTCAAGTTCACAAGGACCAATTTCATGCATAATTTCCCTGTAAAGCTCATAAGGAATAGCACTAGAACTTACACCAATATCACATAAACCATAATAGCAATGATCACCAATTCTAACATAAAGCACATGGACACTAGCTTTCCTAGCTTTACTAGGATGAGAGACAATATTAGAAGCATATTCACAAAATATAATGTGCACGTATTCTACATTTTTAGTGACAAGTTCTTTCACAATGACTACTACAGGTTCAATATCTATTTGTTCATTAGGTTTAACAACTTTCTTTGTACTTTTTCTAACCATATTAGCTATAATAGAGAGTTCCTTTACCTTAGCAGGGAAATGTATTTTCTCAATATAAGTTTCAGGCAAATAAGGACCAATAGTACAAACTTCAGTGTTTCTAGCTGGAACATGATTAACAACATCTTTATAAGGTGCATGGTACTTATTCCACTTCTTTTTGGGAATTTCAATATAAGAGGCAAAAGCCTTAAAACAAGTGGCAATACTTTGAGAATCAAGACCATACTCAGTACTAATATCATAAAACTCATCAGTTCCCATAAAAGATTTAATGCATTCATAATCATAATTTATAACTGACTTTCTTCCTTTGTCATTCTCCCATGCTTCAGTATTTTCTTGAATACGGTCTAGAAGATCCCATTTAGCTTCTTACTTCATACGTGTGAATGATCCAGTACAAGAATATTTAATAAATCTTTATCATGAAGAGAAAGCCTTGCATAAAAGTTATTAATAATAATATTATTAGGGAGTTTATGAATAGGACATTTAAGCATTAGTAACTTCAATCTCCCCCAAGCTTGGGTTGTACTCTCTTTATCACGAGGCCAAAAGTTATATATTTGATTTCTATCCTTATGAATCTCACTAGGAGGATATAATTTAGAACAAAAGTGAGGTACCATTTCCTCCCATTTCATAGATTGTCCATTTTTCAGCAGGTTATACCATTCTTCAGCTCTTCCTTTCAATAATATAGAGAGTAACTTTTTCTTAACTTGCTCCATTGTGATACCTGCACACTTAAACAACCCGCATAATTCATGGATAAAAAGCAAGTGATCACCAGGATGGACAGTCCGATCCCCAAAATAATAATTATCCATAACACGATCAACAATTCTTGTAGGTATCTATGTCATATGTAGATTTATGGAAAGTGTATATATATTCTAGTCTGCAATGAGGGAGGAAATTTACAAACAAACAAAGACTTCTAAGCGTGGTAGGCTTCAGGAATTTATACAGGCCAAATTCCATTATCGATTCAGTTTCTCTAAGGAATTGTTGTAGCATGTTCACGCTAGTTTGTCCCTCAACGTGAGTAGTGCTATCCTGTCCGACTGCATTGCTCTAGAAAGTTTCTTTCCCGGTTAACGCAACGTGACTAAGTGGGAAGAGGCACCGTTAAGATGTTCAGGTGGTAGATCTTAGAGAGCTTGGAATGCTCTTGATGTCACAGCTTCAAGGGGATTCTTGTGTTTGAGAGTTCACCGCCCCAGGGTGTATGACATCGACAAAGTTGTGTCCACATTCTGATCGGTGTTCATTAACTTCCTTTGTTACAACCTTGGCCAAAGTTATTGGACGGGAACTTCATCACATGGATAGAGCTCTATTATTTTGCCTTAAGCTGAACTGTTTTCTTGTTATCTATTTGAATACACATCTCGTTCTACAATTACTTTTTTATTGTTAAACCGGAACTCCTACGGTATATTTTCATATATATAAAGAGTCAAATGTACAAGAAAAAATGGAGAGGGAGAACTAAATAAGATACATCAAGGAGGAAAGAAATGGACAAGAGTATACATGAGTAGTTGGACTAAGTAAACGTGTCAGATTTCCAATCCAATAAAGGTTGTAGCATAGAGGGTTTAACTCTATATTGATGAAGCAGAAGATCACTCTGAAACCTTACTCTCCATCTAGACAATGATGGAGTTTGATTCTTGAAGATGAAATCGTTTCGTTCTTTTCAAATATTTCAGACAGCACAAATAGTAATCTCCATAAAACATGGACCATTAAGTATCTGTTTTGCAGCAATGAACCGTTCAGAAATCGGCAACGAGCTGTCCCATAGAATACCGACGAGCCCCTCAGCAAGAAACGATTTGATTCTACAATTACTTTACCCTCCCCAGCCTCGCCTTTGTGTGTTCTATATGTGCAGGGAACACATAAATTCAACATAATGTTTTGATTTATCATTATTATATATTATATATTATATATTAAACAAGGGCGTATTCGTAGCCTCACGTATATTTTATATAGTGTTAGCACTACCACCTTGTCTATTGTGGATCGAATTCAGGTCCAATGCTGGAAATTCTTCATAACTCTCTGGCCATCTCTGTCTCTTAGATCTTTTCCTTGTGGGCATGTCCTTAATCCTCTCTGTCACAGCCTTGACTGAATCCATCTGCGAGGAGTTGTGTGTCATGCACAAAAGCTGAGTTTTTTCTTGAATTTAATTTTTATTTTCAATTCAGTTTCGTACTTCAAATTAATCACATGTACTAATATCTCACCGCTTGAACATATTATGTTATTATTATAAACTCAATTCCTTATTTTGGGGAAAACTTCTCGGTTCAAATCTGTTATAATTAATGCAACTCTGACAAACATTTTGACCTCTTCTGAGTATAATACTTGATATATCCATGGTATTTCAACAGGGTCTAGTGGGTTTTTACCTGTCAATCCATGTTACGTTACTCTCCATGTGTGGATACACACTGGATAATAAAGATAAAAAAAAAACAGATTTCACCATGGTGGGCGAAGATTTCAGACAAGATGGGTCGACATACATCTGCTTCTTTTATTCCCGGTCTTAATTCTCCGTTCGACTAGAACTAGCGTTAATTGTAAAGATTCGGGATGCCGATCAAGAGTTCAAGACTCAAACTACAATAGATAAAAATTATATATATTCTAGAATGCTATTCTGATTTTTAAACTTCAGTGTTAACCTCTTAAAGAAGATACTCAATTTTTTATGTAACATATATGTATATGACCAGAGAGATCGAATGCGTAAAACTGCAGTGTATCAATGGGTACTGTGCTAATGTTTAGTAAATTGGATCGAAGGACAAAACAGTATGTTTGCGGGAGCTACATTTGCTTCGTCCATGAATAGTGCATCTCTTTCATTGGGTGGATTTATGAGCTATGTGTTGATGTTTGAGTTGGAAGCCTGGTGACGTTTTAGTTGAAAGTTGGTAAGTGTGTAAGTACGAAAATGTTGATCTTGGTTAAACTTAAATTGTATGGGATTTTAGGTATAAATTCATTTGTTGAAGAAAGAACCTTTTCTCTTGACATTTTCTCGTTTCAGAATGACAAGTCCATATCTTCTCTAATGGGCATTCCTTACCATAATATGAGGTGGGCAAGAGAAAGAAGGCCCACATTGCCTAGCGACAATGACTAATGGAAGATGCAATGACGAGGGACAGTGAAAGTTATGTTCTAGCGTCATAAGTTGGTGAAAGACTAAATAGGGGCACTTTCAATTATTCACTAGGTATATATATATATATATATATATATCTCAGTGGGTGGGTCATAAGAATCCATGCATAGTCTGACTATTTAAGTACTCTCACTCTTACTTTACTTCGGCATGTGAAGCACATCACTGAATTCATGGAAAACACATATCACAGCTGTTTGTTACATCCCCCAACAAGCATCCATGCAAGTATACGCTAGTCCACACAAAAGCATAAAAACACTTTGCTAACTAGGCATGGTAGACCTCTGGAATACTGATCCAAGATACGTGTTCTCCTGATGTATTGGCTTTCCTAGTTACTAATCCAGCGTATGCATGCGCTTGTTTTATTCCAACCACGCTAGGGGTTTGCACCACATTTTTTACTCTGTCTTGCTATCCATTTGTGTGAGCTTTGTCCGAAACTCTTGAATATGTTGGATCCGCATGCCTACAGTCCTCGAGTTCACAGCTGGCCCATCGTGGTGACGATGGAGTGATCACACTACAAGCTTGGATTTTTTTGCTTGATCGATCAAAGCAATGTGGGCTTCAACTATTGTTTTGCATGTTTGGAGCCGAACCTCACTAGCTTATTAGGTATCAATTTGTCACCTACTAATCATCAGAGGTGATGGAACATGAAGACATTAATGATAAATATGGAGAGTCATGCCACAAAACAAGGTCTAGGAATATTCAAAATTACCCCGCACTCAAAGTTTTCGTATACTCAAATACTTGCCTCCTGTGTTGCACATTTATAGTACACGGGTCGATTTTTTTGTATTACTCACAAGCATAGTTCACATACTCAAAACAACGATTTGGTTGGTCGGAGCGAATTTTCAGGTTTAAACACCGTCAGACCATTCCCGATTCAGGCCTAATAATTCGGTGAAACCCCTATCGTTCTAGCCTTTTATAAAAGCGACATAGCAGACCTGGGTCTCCTCTAGGATGGGACGAGAAATACATGTGTGTAGCGACTATATGGCCAGGGGTCAAACTATCCATTAGAAATGGACAAAAGGACTATCACCTAAGGCTAATCACTATGTGAAGGCACAATTGCAACAATATTTTACATTGTTTCCCATATTGTATGGACAATGATTGGAAAAATACCACCACCTATAAGCTCGTTACATCATTTACGGATATATAATAATATTTGTTTCCGATGAGTAATGTACATGAAAAAGAAAGTACGGATACGCGGGATGCGCCATCAGCAAAGCCCCACGCCCCCGTCTTGACGGCTGCCGAATCATCACCATCTTCCAGCCCACTCACTGTCTTGATGGCCGTCAGTTCGTCACCATCTTTCTATTGTCCAAAAGTCGATGCCAATGATGTTGGCTCCGGTGTACCATGGATGGAACAGCATTATTATGTCTTCACGTCCGCTAACTGGCCGTCATGTTCTACCTAAGTCGTACTACACGAAAGTCTGGCTCATGGAGACGCCAACTTTACTTTATCGTTGATGAAGCCATGCTCTTACATTTTAACGACTGATGCATTATGTTGGTTGTAGGGACGTAAATTTGGCGAACACGCACAACCAAAAACTCGTAGAGAATCATAGTTTGATGTAATACCAAGAAGTTTTTTAGTGGGGGTCTCAAACTTAAGAACCTTGGAAGGTAAAAGATTCATCAAAAAAGTGACAGTGAGAAGAGCATCATTCCAATATTTCAAAGGCATAGAAGAATTAGCAAGCAAAGCAAGGCCTACTTCAACAATATCACAATCCTTATGCTCTATAGAGCTATTTTTTCATGAGCATGAGACATGATGTGTGGTACCCACTTTTTGAAAGAAAATCATTGAGTTTTTCATACTCGCCACCCCAATCAGTTTAGATAGTGAGACTTTTGCGCCCAAACTTGCGTTTAATAAATTGTTGGAAATTAAAAAACACTTAATACACATCAAAACGTATCTTAAGTAAATAAATCCAGGTAAAGTTTCTATAATTATTAAAGAAACTTACATAGTATGAATGTAAGCCTAAATATATAGGAGCAGGACCCCATACATCAGAAAAAATTTGTTTCAAGGGAACAGTCGAAACACTTATACTGGATAGGGTAACTGATGACTCTTGGCTTTTTAGCATGGATCACATACGTAAATATTTATTTTTAGCGAATAAGAAAGTTTATTTTTCCTAAGAACTTATTGAACAATAAAAGATGAAGGATGGTCTAGACGTCGATGTCACGTGGAGGATGAAGGCTTGAAGGTGACAAGAGAATGCTTGGAGTAACTCGTTGACACAGGAACAAGGGGATAGAGGCCACCATCACATGGAACTCTAAACACTGTTTGATTCATGCCCTGATCCTTAATCAAGAAAAATCATGGATGAATTTAAATAAAGGCATTATTTTCTACAACAAGTTTATGGATAGATAGATGCACTAGGAACATTTAGGATATTGCGAAGTTATAAGGAACTATGTGGGATGTGCAAAACTGAATGACCAATGTGTGCAATAGCCATACCTTGCCCACTAGCATTGTGAACCTGATCACGTCCTTGATAAGTATCATGGGTGGTGAGCTTGTTCAGCTGGCATGTGAGATTAGTGGTGGCACCGACATCCATGTACTAGTTTGTGTGATGACCCACAAGTATAGGGGGTGTATCATAGTACTTTCGATCAATAGGAGTGTCGATCCCAATGAGGAGCAGAAGGTGTTGACTTGTGGTTTGGAGCAGGAGTTCTCTGTAAATACTTAGCAGACATATTTTTTTGTTTTTTTGATAAAGCAAAGAAATAAATTGCAAGTAAATAAAGACAACAAATAAATGCAGCAAGTGGACCAATCCTTTCTTGGCCAAGGATAAGCCGGTTGTGATACTTATTAGGACCAAATGTTCTCGATGACACATATGAGAATACTGTCAAGTGCTTTTGCTTCATATAGTTGATTAATCTTCTTTGGTTGGATAAGTGTTTTGTGGGTGAACCTGTGCTAATGTACCGACCTTACTTGGACTAATACATACTTTTGATTAAACCCCTTGCAAACACCCGCAACTAAAAGAAAGTTATTAAGATAAAAACCTAACCACAGTATTAAACTCTGAGATCCTACACTCCCTTGTGCAAAGGTTTCCTAACGGGGATTTAGGTTTCTGTCACTCCGGCAACCCCACAATTAGTAGCCAAATAAACAATGCATTCCCCTAGGCCCATAAAATTTCCTCTTCCTTTCCTGAAAGATTAGAAATAATAATAACAGGATATATTTTCTTATCATCTAGATAAGAACATTTATGATCATCAGGCAGAGGTTTTATATCAAAGACAGGATCCCCTTTAGGTGGTAATGTGGTTCCCAAATCTTCCACAGGTAGGTTATGCTTAAGCATCTTAGGTTGACGGAGAAAAATCTCATCAATCTCATTCCTTTCTTCCATGAAGACCTCACTCTCGTGATCTTCCATATATTGTTGCAAAGCATTGTTAGGAGCAAGAGAAATAGAAGAAAGTTGTTCAACTCTGAAATCCTCATTAGGCAATGATTTTCATAAGGAGTTTTAGCAAATTTGGAAAAATTAAACTCATAAGATTCTCTATCAAACTTTGTTAAAATTTTCTCCTTACAATCTATAATAGCACCACAAGTGTTCAGAAAAGGCCTACCAAAAATGATAGCACAAGTTTTACTAGCTTCCTTACCAAGCACTAGAAAATCAGCAGGATATTTAATCTTACCACAAAGAACTTCCACATATCTTACAATACCAATTGGACAGACTGTATCTCTATTATCAAGGTGAATAACCACATCAATCTCCTCAAGTTCACAAGGACCAATTTCATGCATAATTTCCCTGTAAAGCTCCTAAGGAATAGCACTAGAACTTACACCAATATCACATAAACCATAATAGCAATGATCACCAATTCTAACAGAAAGCACAGGGACACTAGCTTTCCTAGCTTTAATAGGATGAGAGACAATATTAGAAGCATATTCACAAAATATAATGTGCCCGTCTTCTACATTTTTAGTGACAAGGTCTTTCACAATGACTACTACAGGTTCAATATTTATTTGTTCATCAGGTTCAATAACCTTCTTTGTACTTTTGCTAACCATATTAGCTATAATAGAGTGTTCCTTTACCTTAGCAGGGAAAGGTATCTTTCTCAATATAAGGTTCAGGCAAATAAGGATCAACAGTACCATCTTTATAAGGTGCATGGTACTTATTCCACTTCTTTTTGAAAATTTCAATATGAGGAAAAAGCCTTAAAACAATTGGCAATACTTTGAGAATCAAGACCATACTCAGTACTAATATCATGAAAGTCATCAGTTCCCATAAAATATTTAATGCATTCATAATCATAATTTATAACTGACTTTCTTCCTTTGTCATTCTCCCATGCTTCAGTATTTTCTTGAATACGGTCTAGAAGATCCCATTTAGCTTCTTCCTTCATACGTGTGAATGATCCAGTACAAGAAGTATCTAATAAATCTTTATCATGAAGAGATAGCCTTGCATAAGAGTTATTAATAAAATATTGTTAGGGAGTTCATGAATAAGACATTTAAGTATTAGTAACTTCAATCTCCCCCAAGCTTGGGTTGTACTCTCTCGATCACGAGGCCAAAAGTTATATATTTGATTCCTATCCTTATGAATCTCACTAGGAGGATAGAATTTAGAATAAAAGAGAGGTACCATTTCCTCCCATTTCATAGATTGTCCATTTTTTAGCAGGTTATTCCATTCTTCAGCTCTTCCTTTCAATAATATAGAGAGTAATTTTTCTTAACTTGCTCCGTTGTGATACCTGCACACTTAAACAACCCGTATAATTCATGGATAAAAATCAAGTGATCACCAGGATGGACAGTTCGATCCCCAAAACAATAATTATCCATAACACGATCAACAATTCTTGTAGGTATCTATGTCATATGTAGATTTATGGAAAGTGTATATATATTCTAGTCTGCAATGAGGGAGGACATTTACAAACAAATAAAGCCTTCTAAGCGTGGTAGGCTTCAGGAATTTATACAGGCCAGATTCCATTATCGATTCAGTTTCTCTGAGGATTTGTTGTAGCATGTTCACGCTAGTTTGTCCCTCAACGTGAGTAGTGATATCCTGTCCGACGGCATTGCTCTAGAAAGTTTCTTTTCCGGTTAACGCAACGTGACTAAGTGGGCAAAGGCACCGTTAAGATGTTCAGGTGGTAGGTCTTAGATAGCTTGGAATGCTCTTGATGTCACAGCTTCGAGGGGATTCTTGTGTTTGAGAGTTCACCGCCCCAGGGTGTATGAAATCGTCAAAGTTGTGTCCACATTCTGATCGGTGGTCATTAACTTCCTTTGTTATAACCTTGGCCGAAGTTATTGGACGGGAACTTCATCTCATGGATAGAGCTCTATTATTTCGCCTTAAGCTGAATTGTTTTCTTGTTATCTATTTGAATACACATCTTGTTCTACAATTACTTTTTTGATTGTTAAACCATAGGAGAGAACTCCTACGGTATATTTTCATATATATAAAGAGTCAAATGTACAAGAACAAATGGAGAGGGAGAACTAAATAAGATACATCAAGAAGGAAAGAAATGGACAAGAGTATACATGAGTAGTTGGACTAAGTAAACGTGTCAGATATCCAATCCAATAAAGGTTGTAGCAGAGAGGGTTTAACTCTATATTGATGAAGGAGAAGATCACTCTGAAACCTTACTCTCCATCTATACAATGATGGAGTTTGATTCTTGAAGATGAAATAGTTTCGTTCTTTTCAAATATTTTAGGCAGCACAAATAGTAATCTCCATAAAACATGGACCATTAAATTCTCTGTTTTGTAGCAATGAACCGTTCAGAAATCAGCAACGAGCTGTCCCACAGAATACCGACGAGCCCCTCAACAAGAAACGATTTGATTCTACAATTACTTTACCCTCCCCAGCCTCGCCTTTGTGTGTTCTATATGTGCACGGAACACATAAATTCAGCATAATGTTTTGATTTATCATAATTATATATTATATATTAAACAAGGGTGTATTCGTAGCCTCACGTATATTGTATATAGTGTTAGCACTACCACCTCGTCTATTGTGGATCGAATTCAGGTCCAATGCTGGCAATTCTTCATAACTCTCTGGCCATCTCTGTCTCTTAGATCTTTTTCTTGTGGGCATGTGCTTAATCCTCTCTATCACAGCCTTGACCGAATCCATCTGCGGGGAGTTGTGTGTCATGCACAAAAGCTGAGTTTTTTCTTGAATTTAATTTTTATTTTCAATTCAGTTTCATACTTCAAATTAATCACATGTACTAATATCTCACCGCTTGAACATATTATGTTATTATTATAAACTCAATTCCTTATTTTGCGGAAAACTTCTCGGTTCAAATATGTTATAATTAATGCAACTCTGACAAACATTTTGACCTCTTCTGAGTATAATACTTGATATATCCATGGTATTTCAACAGGGTCTAGTGGGTTTTTACCTGTCAATCCATGTTACGTTACTCTCCATGTGTGGATACACACTGGATAACAAAGAGCCAAAAAAACAGATTTCACCATGGTCGGCGAAGATTTCGGACAAGGGGTCGACATACATCTGCTTCTTTCATTCCCGGTCTTAATTCTCCGTTGGCCTAGAACTAGCGTTAATTGTCAAGATTCGGGATGCCGATCAAGAGTTCAAGACTCAACCTACAATAGATAAAAATTATATATATTCTAGAATGCTATTCTGATTTTTGAACTTCAGTGTTAACCTCTTAAAGAAGATGCTCAAATTTTTTATGTATGTAGAACATATATGTATATGACCAGAGAGATCGAATGCGTAAAACTACAGGGTATCAATGGGTACCGTGCTAATGTTTAGTAAATCGGATTGAAGGACAAAATAGTATGTTTGCGGGAGCTACATTTGCTTCGTCCATGAATAGTGCATCTCTTTCATTGGGTGGATTTATGATCTATGTGTTGATGTTTGAGTTGGAAGCCTGGTGACGTTTTAGTTGAAAGTTGGTAAGTGTGTAAGTACGAAAATGTTGATCTTGGTTAAACTTAAATTGTATGGGATTTTAGGTATAAATTCATTTTTTGAAGAAATAACCTTTTCTCTTGACATTTTCTCGTTTCACAATGACAAGTCCATATTACCATAATATGAGGTGGGCAAGAAAAAGAAGGCCCACATTGCCTAGCGGCAATGACTAATGGAAGATGCAATAACGAGGGACAGTGGAAGTTATGTTCTAGCATCATAAGGTGGTCCAAGACTAAATAGGGGCACTTTCAATTATTCAGTAGCTATATATATCAGTGGGTGGGTCGAAAGTCAGAAACATAAGAATCCATGCATAGTCTGACTATTTAAGTACTCTCACTCTTAGTTTACTTCGGCATGTGAAGCACATCACTGGATTCATGAAAAACACATATCACAGCTGTTTGTTACATCCCCCACAAGCATCCATGTAAGTATACGCTAGTCCACACAAAAGCATAAAAACACTTTGCTGGCTAGGCATGGTAGACCTCTGGAATACTGATCCAAGATACGTGTTCTCCTGATGTATTGGCTTCCCTAGGTACTAATCCAGCGTATGCATGCGCTCGTTCTATTCCAACCACACTAGGGGTTTGCACCACGTTTTTTACTCTGTCTTGCTATCCTTTTGTGTGAGCTTTGTCCGCAACTCTTGAATATGTTGGATCCGCATGCCTACAGTCCTCGAGTTCACAGCTGGCCCATCGTGGTGACGATGGAGTGATCACACTACAAGCTTGGATTTTTTTGCTTGATCGATCAAAGCAATGTGGGCTTCAACTATTGTTTTGCATGTTTGGAGCCGAACCTCACTAGCTTATTAGGTATCAATTTGTCACCTGCTAATCATCAGAGGTGATGGAACAAGAAGACATTGATGATAAATGTGGAGAGTCATGCCACAAAACAAGTTCTAGGAAATATTCAAAATAACCCCGCACTCAAAGTTTTCGTATACTCAAATACTTGCCTCCCGTGTTGCACATTTATAGTACACGGGTCGATTTTTTGGTATTACTCACAAGCATAGTTCACATACTCAAAACAACGATTTGGTTGGTGGGAGCGAATTTTCAGGTTTAAACACCGTCGGACCATTCCCGATTCAGGCCTAATAATTCGGTTGAACCCCTATCATTCTAGCCTTTTATAGAAGCGACATAGCAGACCCTGGGTATCCTCCAGGATGGGCCGAGAAATACATGTGTGTAGCGACTATATGGCCAGAGGTCAAACTATCCATTAGCAATGGACAAAAGGACTATCACCTAAGGCTAATCACTATGTGAAGGCACAATTGCAACAATATTTTACATTGTTTCCCATATTGTATGGACAATGATTGGAAAAAAATACTACCACCTATAAGCTCGTTACATTATTTACGGATATATATAATAATATTTGTTTCCGATGAGTAATGTACATGCAAAAGAAATTACGGATACACAGGATGCGCCATCAGCAAATCCCCACTCCCCCGTCTTGATGGCTGCCGGATAATCACCATCTTCCAGCCCACTCACTGTCTTGACCTCTGCCACCAGTTTGTCACCATCTTTCTATTGTACAAAAGATGACGCCAACGATGCTGGCTTTAGTGCACCATGGATGGACCAGTGTTCTTATGTCTTCATGACCGCCGACTGGTCGTCGTGTTCTACCTAAATCGTACTACACAAAAGTCTGGCTCATGGAGATCGACGTCGGCTTTACTGCAATATCGATGAACCCTGCTCCTACGTCTTCACGGCTGATGCCTCTAGTCGTCGAGTTTGCACCTGGTTTCAAAGGACATAATAAAAAACATTATTAAGAAAAAATATGTTCCTTTACATCATGGTGAAGAACCTAAAATTGAGTAAATTACTCTAAATAACTAAAACTAGAGCTAGTAAACCGTCCGAACCCAAGTCTAGGGTTTAGGATTATACATTAAGTGAGATGGGCTCGCTTAGGACCGTTGGTCCCAGACCTGTTGCCGAAGATAGGGTCGGAAGCTAGGGTCGGATGACTACTCCAATGAGTCCCCCTCTTCCGTGGAGTTCTCCTCCTCTTACGGTGCCGCCACCTATGCCCTTGTCCTCGCAAGTGAGAAAAGAGTGGGCAAAGATGGTATAGAATTCTAATCATAAAAACACCTAGTATGTGTATTCCATCTAGTCCTTCGAGGTGGAGGACGACCGCATTTAGTTTCGCATCACATTGACGACACAAGTGGGCTAAGCATGGGCTATCTGGTCATGTTGCTATTGTTGGTATCCTTGGTATACATCTTTGTACTAGTGGAACCGTTGTTAGCCATGGCCAATGCAACCTAAACCAAAGTGGAGACTTGCACGGTGGAGGAATGGTGCGGGGTGGAGAGTCTGGTGGTGGATGTGGAGGAGAGAGGCCGGCAGGCGGCGGCATATCTTGGCATTGTGGGAATAAGATTATGAACATGAAAGGGAAACAATACAGTGATCAGTGAGGCCTATGGTGCAGAAAACTTTCTGCAAATTTTGCATATCTATTCTTTTAGGACACACCCAGACTTAGAAATCGTTTTTATAATACTCAAAACGCGTTTGAGGATGGGATTTTTGAGCACCTCCTAGATATGCTCTTATGGCTGTGTCGCATCGCATGCACAAAAGCTTTGTTTTTAAAATATATTCATTATTTTGAATTCAATTGCTTACTTTATATTCATGGAATGCACTAATGTATCTCTTCTTGAACATAGTTTGTTATTATAAATTCAATGGCTTATTTTTTGTTGAAACCTTATCCATTCGATGTTGCTGTAAAAATTTTTTTTGACATTTATTTGATATGTACATGAAATTTCAACCGGGTTAGGCGGGTCTTTGACCTATGAATACATGTTACAACATTACTTTCTACTATTGATATGTTCGTGCACAAGCATATGGAAATGTGCCACAAATAATAAAATTATTTCATCATGTTGACACACATATTCTTCTTTCATTTCTAGTCTTGATTGTCCTTTGGACCAGAACTAGTGATAATTGTCAAGATTCGGGATGTCCGATTAAGAGTTCAAGAATCAAGGTGATCAAGAGTTCTACTCTTTAAGTACCTTTACTTGTTGATCTCTTAAAGAAATTGTTCAACCTTTTTGGTGTATGTACAATATCTATATACAGCTAGAGAGGTCCAATGCACATGAGTGCAGGGTATCATGAGTACCGTGATAATGATTGGTAGATCAGATTGAGGGAGGCAACAGTTTGTTTGCGGGAGCTAAGTCGCTTAAGCCTGGTCCATGAATAGTGCATCTCTATTATTGCATGGATTTATGGGCTAAAGGTTGATGTTCGAGTTGGAAGCGAACCACGTTTTAGTTGAAACCCCTTGTGATTATTTATGTAAAAGAAAGTTTGATTCATTGTTACAGGTTGGATGGGAATTTAGTTAGAAGTACTTTTTTTTTGAATGAAGAAGCTTTTCTGTATCAACAAGTGGGTGGGTTGGACAGATAAGCACTCATGTGCACTTCCATCTATTTAAGTGGCTCTGACTCTTACTTTGCTTCAGCATTTTGATCCATGACACTCGATCCATGGCAAACACATAGACCCAGCTGTTAATTTGTTGCATCCCAACAAGCATCCATGCACGTATACGCTAGTCTACACACAAGAACAACACTTTGCTAACTAGGTATGGTAGGCCTCAGGAACACTGATCCAGGATGGATGTGCACCAGTTGCAGCGGTTGTCCCGCTTGCTCTTTCAGTGCATTCCTGCACTCCTTTTGTTACCCTTGCTTCGATATCCCCCTACAAAAAGAAATCAAGCGTATAGCGGGTTTGGGTCGTAGGTCATTCTCTTGGTTGATACCGGGTGGAGCGGGTGGAGTCCTTACTAGCTAAGTATAGGAGATCTCCTAGGAAAAGAAAAATCTACGTATAGAAGATCGGCCAGAATCGTATGACCGGGTGGTTTGAGATGGTTTGTATAGGCTGGATCAGGAACGTGTACGAGACCAGTTGCGAGTCGTACATTTCGTGGACGTAAAGGTGATCGTTTATAATAAAAAAAGAAAATAATTTGTTACTTCCTTCGATCTATATTATCTAACTTAGATTTAACTAGATACGAATCTATCTAATCAAGTTTTAATGCTAGAAAACTTTCTGGAAATTTTGCATATCTATACTTTTAGGACACGCTCATACTTGGAAATCGTTTTTTATAAGGACAGTGCTAGGCGTTTTCCGGGGATCTTCCATCCCCCGCGTCTCTGGCCGTCCGATCTGGACAGATTAACGGTCAGATCTGGGCAAATTAACAATCTGCTGAGACTCTACGGCAAGATGCCAAGCTCCTGCGGCACGCTGCCGAACTAATGCGGCAGCCTGTCTAGAGCCCACGCCAGGTCATGATGCCCCTGCTACAGCCTAATCTGATGTCTACACCTACTTCAAAAAGTACCAGGGGCCCTGCAGTCTCACCTAGAACCCCTGCCAGGGTTTTCAGCATGGGACCGACGACATCTGGACTCACCAAGGCGGAGACAGTGATGCAAGGTCAGGATATTCTCTCAGCTACGAGTTGCACGGTGCCGTAGCCAACTGAGGTGCAGATCATTGCTTTCGGAGGAGTGCCACCACCGACGGGTCTGCGATCAAGCGGGAGGATCCAGGCACAACCCCTCGCGGATGCTACCCAGTTGGAGAGAGCAATGCTGCTCGCTCAGCACTTTGATGATCTTCTGAGCAAAGGTAAGAATTTAAATAAGAAATTTTCTGTTTTATCTTTTTCAGAAGTGGAGATAGTGGATAGGGCTAATAGAATTGGGGTGTCTATGGACACTAATGAAAACATGCAGTATGCGGCAGCAAATACAATAATTAAAAATGAGGTTGAATGCTCACTAGTTATTTTAAAGAAAAAAGAGGCAAATGTGGAGGATGGAATGGGTTTTAGAAGTAACTTGGTTGTATCACATGCATCTGATCTTTGTGAAGATCTGATCGATAACAACAGCCCGAGTTATGATGAACTTCATGAGTATGTTAATCAATTGTAACATCCCAACATTAGAGCTTAGAAATAAGCTGAACCCAGATGTGTGCATTGCATTCATGCATAGAAAATCCGAATAATTTTAGCGCTTTTAAACAAAACTTATCAAAGTGATTGAAGCTTCTCTCAACTTACTGGAATTGAAGTAGATCATCAAGTTGACTGTGATAAGTTTCAATATAACCTTTGCTAAAACCTTATTTGGGTAAACATGATTTGATCTAAGGGTAGATCAGATATAATAAAATGTTACTCATAATAAATTGCTTAAATAATTAATATATGATCCTTAAGGGATCATACCATAATATTCAGCACAACAACTCAATAGTGCCAACTTAAGATTACAACTAAAGTAATAAAAATGTAATGACCAATCCCGACTTACCTTATTCTTATCTATTCTTACCATGGGTATCATGGTAATACCTAACCTTAACTCTTTAGTGAGATTGGGAAGGGAAGAAACTAAGTCTAGATCATTCACCATATATCTTTCTTTCTATATAAATCCTTAGCATCTCTATTGAGTTATATTCCATTATCTGTTGTTCATCAATGTTGATAAATCAACTATTGATTCATTAGATCTCAATCTATCAACTCTTGACCATATCATAGTTTACACTTAAGTGCCTATAAAGAAACAACTAAGTAGAGGTAAATAGTAATTCTAGTCTTAGATATTATCTATAGGATGGGAGTGATTGAAGAGAATTAAATCAATGTGATAATTGATGGAGTTAAACTCACTCCTGGTTGGATAGAAGAGTTATTTGAAATGAGTTATAGGTGGTAGTAAAGAAGATTACTAGGATGAACCTTGAAGATAGTTACCAGTAGTAATTCTATTAGACCAAGTGGGCATAGTCCAAGAATAACAGCCTTAATCCAATTAGAGATATTGAGAAGATAATTTCAATACAAATGTAAGGTTGTATTAATGAAGTCTTGATTAGCCAATTGGAAACCTAAGCTATAAATGATTAAAGGATTATAATGATCATACTTGCTCACCAAGATTGGATACTTATATCAAGTATAAGTGATATTGGTGTGTAGAACATTATTAAAACCCTAGTATAGATAAGTTATCCTAGAGTAGTCATTACAAGCCACATTAATATAATGTGATGTTGGAGTGTGAGTTATTAGAGTAAATTAAATGTAAGATAGTATGATTCAATTAAAGCTAGTATAGCATGGAGTTATGGAAGTAGTGTTATTCATCTTAAAGGATAGTAATATTTATAGAAAGGTAGTTGGATGTATACATCTGATGGAGAAATATTAGTGATGGATGATTAAGGAATATTATGAGTGGAGTTTTTAGGAACTACTTGTTGGATGGAAGGTTATCAACAGTAGAGTAGTGGATATAACCAAGTATGGATATGAGGAAACTATAAAAGCTTCAATGTCAAGCTCATTGGATTTATCTATGAGTTTAGAAGAATGATATGTGAATAAGAATATTTTTGTAAAGGAAAGATCATCATGTTAACCATGACGATAGATAGGAAGAAATAGTATATCTAGGAAAGGAATTCCTTAATTAGAAATCCAGGATTGTGAATTATGGAAAATAGACATTCTTGGTAAACAATCAACTTTAAGTCTTAAACCAATTATAATATCCATTTCATATTATGAATTCCTCATCTTATATCTATATCACTTAATAGGAATATTTTCTTATAGAAAATTACATAAGCACATCTCTAACAATTCCAATTATCATAATTATATGTGCTTAAGAGTATATTTATCAATTCTTCTCCATAAAACATTTTAGATGTAACTTTCTATTTTAAAAGGTGTTATCACTAAAGATCACAAACAGAAGACAATATGCTTAGCCCATTAAACCTTTACTCACATCAATAAGTGAATATAAGTAAATTAAGAATCCTAAACTCTAGGGTAAGCATTTCCAATTCAAACCCTAACTTCTATGTTAATTATAATAAAATATATATCCATTGTTATTGCCTAAATTCATGGGAATAATATTAATCATATTAATTCCCTAGAAATTCTATTTATCTAATAAAAATAAAGGATCACCATATAAAAAACTCCTAAATATTATGAGTTAATGAGAATCAAATCTCATGAGTTAATAATAATGCATCATATAATAAGTTTATGGATATTAGCTCGATTAAATGCATATTAAAAGCCTTACAAATAATAATAGGAAAATTATATTCATAAAGAAAATAAAGAAAACATAACATTACACAATAAAAGTTCACAAATGATACTAAATACATTTTAGTATTAATACAATTATCCAGCAAATTAATTCTACAAAGAAAACTTCAAATTAAAGATTATATACAAATCTGAAAAGGAAAACAAAAAATAGAAAAAGGGAAAACAAATAAAAAACAAAACCTGTCCGTGGCCCAACTCCTCTTTCCTTATGTGACGCCCATGTGCAGCCCACAACAGCCCAGCAGCCAGCCCAGCTCGTTCTCATATGTGACTGACAAGTGGGACCGAAGAAGGACTACGGGTTGAGCTGAAAGATTCACCAGGGGTTTTCCGCAAAATCGACGTCATCGTCATCCTCACGCACACAGGCAGCTCGTAGAGGAGCTCGCTGCCGCCCGATGCCGTCGCCGTCGTCAGCCGTGCATCAAGATGCTCGCTGTCGTTCCAGAGGGGGCTAAGAAGGCCACCGCGACGCCTTGTCTTAATCCCTATCCACAATCCCTCCTTATCCTCACTGATTCGAATGGGGACGAAACCCTAGCTCACCGGAGCCACACCTCACCGTCGAACTGTTGGAATTATGCCCTAGAGGCAATAATAAAGCTGTTATTATTATAATTCTTGTTCATGATAATGTTTATATTCCATGCTAGAATTGTATTAAGCGGAAACTTTAATACTTGTGTGGTTTGTGAACAACACCGTGTCCCTAGTACGCCTCTATGGACTAGCTCATTGATTAATGATGGTTAAGGTTTCCTAACCATGGACATGAGTTGTCGATTAATAATGAGATCATATAATTGGGAGAATGATATGGTGGACAGGCCCAAACTAAGTGAAGCAATTAGATCGTGTCATCGTGTTCGTCTTTGCGAAGCTTTTCTTATGTCAAATATTGTATTCCTTAGACCATGAGATAATACAACTCCCTGGTATCGGAAGAAAGCTTTGAGGTCATCAAACGTCATCCTATGAGAGGGTGATCATAAAGGTGTCTCTCAGGTGATCGGAAAGTATCTGTTGGGTTGTATGTATCGAGATGGGATTTGTCCCTCCCAAGTCGGAGAGATATACTTCGGGCCTACTCGGTAATCGATATCAACACCGCTTGCAAGCATGTGGTTAAGGAGTTAATCACAAAGTGATATCGGATTACGGAACGAGTAAAGTACTTGCTGTGAACGAGATTGAACTAGGTATGACGGTACCGACGATCAAATCTCGGGCAACTAAAATATCGCGAGACGAAGGGAATATATATATGGGATTGATTGAATCCTGGCATCGTGGTTCATCCGATATGATCATCGATGAATGTGTGGGAGTCAATATGGGTGCCCAGACCCCGCTGTTGATTATTGATAGAAGATCATGTCTGCATATTCTTGAACCCGCAGGGTCACACACTTAACGTGTCTCGACGCTAGGATAGATTGAATAATTGGTTTATGAGTTTTTGTTCGGAGTCTCGGATGGGATCCGGGACATCACGAGAGGTTCCGGAGTGGTCCGGAGAATAAGATTCATATAAGGCAGTGCAGTTTTTGGAGTTCGGAATTGTTCCGGGTTAATCGGTATTGTACCGGAAGCTTCTAGAACCTTCCGGAAGGGGACCAACGTGGCCCCACCTTCCGGGAGGGGGAATGGGCCTATGAGGGAGTGCCCTGGTTGCATTGGGCCAGGGGCACAAGGCCCCATAGGGCCTAGCCGGCCAAGAGAGGTTTAAACTCGAGATAGACCTTCTAGAAGGGGGGGTTTCCTTGCCCCCCACTCCTTATCCTTTGGGGCCGCCGGTTTGGGCTTGGGGGAGGGGCTAGGGCTGCTCCCCCCTCTATATATAGAGGGCTGGGAGCGCACCACCCCCCCTACACCTTCCCCTCCAACCCTAGCCGCCCTGCTGCCCTTCCTCTCTCCCTCCCGACTGTTTGTAGGCGAAGCCCTGCTGCGGAAATTCTCCACCATATACACCACGCCGTCGTGTTGTAGATCCAATCCATCTCTCCACCATACTTGCTGGTCCGAGGAAGGAGGAGACGTCGAGGTGCTGCACGTGTGCATCTCACGGAGGCACCGCCACTTGTGGTGCTAGATCGGATCGGATCGCGAGGAGGAGAAGCGAGTACGACTACATCACCCATGTTCCGACGAACGTTCCACTGTACGAATCTTCAAGGGTATGAAGATCTAATCCAATCTCTCTCGTTGTTTGCATCTCCTAGATTAGATCTTGGCTTTCCCTCTGTTCGCATCCGTAGAAAATTTTGATTTACTATGCCGCGAATCCCTTCAGTGGTATCAGAGCTAGATCTATGCGTAGATGTGTTTCACGAGTAGAACGCAACATGGTTGTTGCGGGCGTTGATGTTTTCTGTTGCAAGCCTCTTGTTTGTGTTCTTCTTATGACGCGGTATAGTGAGATTGAAGTGGTCCAGGCCAACCTTACACGACGTCGTTCGCGAGACCGGCTCCGCACTTGACGTGTGGCTTGTTCCACACATGCGGCTGGTGGATGCCAGTTTCTCTCACTATAGTTGTCATGGGATTAACACCGGAGTTTGGCAACCATAATATCACCGTTGTGGATTTCCGTAGGTAAGAATCGTTCTTAGCATCTACTCCCATAAGCCACGTAAAACATGCAACAACAAAGTAGAGGCGTCTAACTTGTTTTTGCAGGGAGTGTTTTCTGTGATATGGTATGGCCCAAGATGTGATGTGTATAATGTATGCGATGATCATGTTTTGTAATGTTTCACGACTTGCATGTCTATGAGTACACAACCGGCAGGAGCCATATGGTTGTCTTTATAATTGTGTATGACCTGTGTGTCAACTTCTTATGCGCCATGTAATAGTTTCACTTTATCGCTAAGTAGTTAGCAATAGTTGTAGTTGCTATTCGTGGTGGAGGCAATCATGGTGGAGTGATGGAGATCATGCCGGAACGCACAAGATGGAGATCATTGCGCGAAGATTGGCTATACCATGTCACATTAAAGTTATATGCATGTGATGTTTATCCTTTTATGTATCTTAGCATTATAAGATGATTCCTCACTTAAAGATCAAGATAAAAACTGTGTTCTCCCCGAGTATGCACCGTTGCGAAAGTTCGTCGTGTCCAAGCATCACGTGATGATCGGGTGCTATAGACTCTACGCTCACATACAACGGGTGCAAGCCAGTTTTGCACACGCGGAAATACTTGGGTCTAACTTGACGAGCCTAGCATGTACACACATGGCCTCGGAACACATGAACCGAAAGGTTAAGCATGAGTCATATGAATGATATGATCGACACTTCGTTGTCCACCATTGAAACCACATCTCTTCTCGTGATGATCGGATTATGTGTGGTGAATTTGGATCGTGTTCACTAAACAACTTGAGGGATGTTGAATTTAGTGGGAGTTCATCTAGTAATTTGATTAAAAGTTGAACTAGTTATCATGAACATAGTCTAATTTGTACTTGCAAATACTGTAGATCAAATGGCTAAGTCCAACTTCAACTTCAACGTTTTTGCTGAGAAAGAAAAGCTTAGAAACAATGGGTCTAACTTCACCAATTGGTTCCGCAATCTAAGAATCATTCTCTCTGGCGGTCAAAAGGACTATGTCCTTGGGAAAGCGTTAGGTGACCCCCCTGCTGCAACTGCGCCGGCTGATGAGAAAGTTGTCTATCAGTCGCGCAAAGATGATTATGGTGTGATTAAGAGCACCATGTTGTTTGCTATGGAACCGGAACTTCAAAATCGTTTTGAAGACTATCCCGGGCCCTTTGAGATTCTCGAAGAGCTGAAAACCATGTTTCAGACTCAGGCCCGTTCTGAGAGATATGAGATCTCTAAGAAGTTCTTTAACTACAAGATGGAGGAAGGGAGTTCCGTTAGTGAGCACGCCATTAAGATGACGGGCTACACTCAACGCCTTGAGCAACTGGAATGCACGATTCTAGAGGAGCTCAAGATTGACAGGGTTCTGCAATCACTCCCTCCCAGCTACAAAAGTTTTGTAGTGACTCATAATCAGATTGGTTCCACTGATACGATCACCGAGCTCTTCGCAAAGCTGAAGGCCGCGGAAGTGGACATCAAAAAGGATAATCATGTGTTGATGGTCAACAAGCCCACCTTTAAGAAAGGTAAGGGTGCAAAGAAGCCCTTCAAGAAGGGCGGCGGCAAGCATACTACCCCTGCTGAGAAGAAGCTCAAGTCTGGTCCTAAGCCGGACACTGAGTGCTTCTATTGCAAGGACAAGGGTCACTGGAAGCGCAACTGTCCGAAGTACTTAGCGGACAAGAAGGCTGGCACCATCAAAGGTATATTTGATATACATGTTATTGATGTTTTCCTTACTAGCCCTCGTTGTAGTGCCTGGGTATTTGATACCGGTTCAGTTGCTAATATTTGTAACTCGAAACAAGAGCTACGGAATAGACGGCGGCTTGCGAGGGATGAGGTGACGATGCGCGTTGGCAACGGATCAAGAGTTGATGTGATGGCCGTCGGCACGCTCTCCTTAGTTTTACCTTCGGGATTATTTTTAAACCTTAATAAGTGTTATTATGTGCCTGCGTTGAGCATGAACATTATTTCTGGATCCTGTTTATTGCAAGACGGTTATTCATTTAAATCGGAGAATAATGGTTGTTCTATTTATATAAGTAACATCTTTTATGGTCATGCACCTATTGTGAATGGTTTATTTCTTCTAAATCTCGAAAGGGATGAAACACACATCCATAACATTGAGGCTAAGAGATGCAAAGTAGATAGTGATAATGTAGGGGTTCGTAGCATGGAAAACAAAAATTTTCTATCGCATACAAACAAACAAGCCAAGATCTATCTACTAGATTGTAGCAACGAGTCGATGGAATAACTCACCCTCGAAGATTCCAAAGTGTTTAACGAGAGCAGATTCTCGTGGGTGATGTAGTCGTACTCTTTCCGATCTCAAGATCGCGTAGACGATCCTTCCGGCGCCGCGTTCCCGCAGCGCTCCCGCAGTCGGTCACACGTTCGGTACTCGACGAAGACCTTCCTCTCCCTTGTTCCAGCAGGCAGCGGAGGTTGTAGCACTCTCCTCGCGATTCCGGCAGCACAACGGCGTGGTACCGGAGGTAGAGGGGAAATCCCGCAGGGCTTCGCCTTAAGCCGGTGCGAGTATGGTGGAGCTTATGAGAGAGGCTATTAGTGGTCTAGTAATTAGACACACCAATTAGAGGGCTCTAAACCAATTAGAAGGCTCTAAACCGAATAGCTCTAAACCGGGGTCTAGATCTAGGGTTTAGTTTAGAGGATAGGAACTTGTGTGTCTAGGAGGGGAGCCCTGCCCCTCCTTATATAGATGGGAGGGCTGGGCGCGCCAGGGGAGGGAGGGAGTCCCTCCCCAACTCGGCCTAGGCTGGCCGCCGGCTTGGAGAGGAGGGACTCCTCCCCCAAGTCGGTTTCAACCTTCTCCCCTTTTCCTCTTTCCGAAAACTGGCAGTTTGACCGAAAACTGGCAGTTTGACTTTTTCAATTTAGGATTTGAATTAACCCTTTATTTCGGACAGCGAGAACACTTAGTACATGATGCAATCATTCCAACATGCAATGACACATTCATGTACCCCCTTCCCCTTCCGGAGTGCCGGACATTCCGGGACCTTCTAGAATGTTCCCGATGAAAACACCGGAACCATTCCCCAACTCCGAAACGGGACTTTCCTTATATGAATCTTATTCTCCGGACCATTCCGGATCTCCTCGTGATATCCCGGATCCCATCCGAGACTCCGAACAACATTCGGTCTCTTTCTCATAATACCATAACTACTCAAACAACGTCGAATCCTTAAGTGTGTCTCCCTACGGTTCGTGAATTATGCGGACATGATCGAGACACTTCTCCGAACAATAACCAATAGAGGAATCTGGAAATTCATATGGCTCCCACATATTTCTACGATTACTTTGCGATCGAATGAACCACTTACATACGATTACCAATTTCCCTTTGTCTCACGATATGTTACTTATCCGAGGTTATGATCGTCGGTATCTCTGCATACCTAGTTCATCCTCGTTACTGATAAGTACTCTTTTCTCGTTCCCGTGATATGTGATCCCTTGTGACCAAGTCACATGCTTGCAAGCTAATTGGATGACATTTCACCGAGAGGGCCCAGAGAATATCTATCCGTCATGTGGATGGACAAATCCCACTCTTGATCCATGTGTCTCAACCAATACCTTCCGAACACTCAATGCCACCTTTATAGCCACCCTGTTACGGTGTGGTGTTTGATGATATCAAAGCATCCATCTGGTAAAGGTGATATGCATGATCTCATGGTCGAAGGAATTAGATAACTATGTATCAGAAAGCATATAGCAATTGAACTATTAAAATGACTTGATCTTTATGCTACGCTTATCTATAGGAGTATGTCCACCATATCATTCTCCTAACGATATGATCTTGTTGTTAATAACATCTCAATGTTCATGATAGGGAAACCACAATCATCTATTAACCAACAAGCTAGTGAAGTATAGAGGCTATACTAGGGACTTCAATTTAAGTTTACAATTCACACAAGTATTAATGTTTCCTCGTTAATACTATTATAGCATGAATATAAACATTTATCATAAACACAAAGATATAATAATAACTACATTTATTATTGCCTCTAGGGCATATCTCCAACAGTCTCCCACTTGCACTAGAGTCATCTAATCTAGATTACATGGTAATATACCGAACACCCATGGCAGTTTGGTGTTGGTCATGTTTTGCCCTCGGGAGAGGTTTAGTCAACGGATCCGCTACATTCAGATCTGTGTGTACTTTGCAAATCTTTATATCCCCATCCTGGATATGTTCTCGAATAGCATGAAAACGTAGCTTGATGTGCTTCAGCTTCTTGTGTGACCTTGGTTCTTGCGCATTGGCTATGGCGCCCATGTTATCACAGTAGATAGACATTGGGTCCAGCGCACTTGGAACCACACCCAGCTCTGTAATGAACTCTTTCATCCATATCGCTTCTTGTGAAGCCTCCGAAGCAGCCATGTATTCCGATTCAGTTGAAGATCTCGCCACAACGCTTTGCTTTGCACTCCTACAGCTAACTGCTGCACCATTCAAAATAAATACGTATCCAGATTGTGATTTAGAATCATCCGGATCAGTGTTCCAACTAGCATCGGTGTAACCATTAACAACGAGCTGTTCATCACCTCCATAAGAAAGAACCATATCCTTAGTTCTTCTCAAGTACTTAAGGATGTTTTTGACCGCTGTCCAATGATCCACTCCTGGATCACTTTGATATCTGCTAGTTAAACTAACAGCATATGCAATGTCGGGTCTAGTACATAGCATGGCATACATTAGAGATCCTATGGCTGAGGCATAGGGAGTCTTACTCATCCTTTCTCTATCTTCTGCCGATGTCGGACTTTGAGTTTTACTCAAGGTCGTATTGGGCAACATGGGCAAGAACCCTTTCTTGCTAACTTCCATTCCAAACCTCTTTAGAACTTTGTCCAAATATGTACTTTGTGACAATGATATTTGGCGTTTCGATCTATCTCTATAAATCTTTATGCCTAATATGTAAGCTGCTTCGCCAAGATCCTTCATTGAAAAACTATTATTCAAATATTCTTTGACACTATTAAGAAGGTCTACATCATTCCCAATCAACAATATGTCATCCACATACAGTATTAAGAATGCTACAGAGCTCCCACTCACTTTCTTGTAAATACAAGCTTCTCCATAAGTTTGTATAAAACCAAAACTTTTGATTACCTTATCAAAACGTTGATTCCAACTTCGGGATGCTTGCTTCAATCCATAGATGGACCGTTGAAGCTTGCATACCTTGTTAGCATCTTTAGGATCGACAAAACCTTTGGGTTGCATCATATACAACTCTTCATCAATGTCTCCATTGAGGAATGCTGTTTTGACATCCATCTGCCATATCTCATAATCATAATATGCAGCGATTGCTAACATAATCCTCACAGACTTTAGCTTCGCTACTGGTGAGAAAGTCTCATCGTAGTCAACTCCTTGAATTTGTCGAAACCCTTTTGCGACAAGTCGAGCTTTATAGACAGTAATATTACCATCAGCATCTGTTTTCTTCTTGAAAATCCATTTGTTCTCGACAGCCTTTCGGCCATCTGGTAAGTCTACCAAAGTCCATACTTGGTTTTCGTACATGGATCCAATCTCGGATTTCATGGCTTCTTGCCATTTATTGGAATCTGGGCTCATCATCGCTTCCTCATATGTCTCGGGGTCATCGGTGTTGTCCACCACCATGACATTCATAACGGAATCATACCAATCTGGAGTGGTACGAGTTCTCGTTGACCTCCGAGGCTCTGTAGCAACTTCAACCGAAGTTTCATGATCATCATCATTAGCTTCCCCTCTTATTGGTGCAGGCACCACAGGAACTTCTTCCGGTGCTGCGCTACTCGCAATTTCGAGAGAAGGTTCGACAACCTCGTCGAGTTCTACTTTCCTTCCAGTCACTTCTTTCGAGAGAAATTCCTTCTCTAGAAAGGATCCATTCTTAGCAACGAAGATTTTGCCTTCGGATCTATGATAGAAGGTATACCCAATAGTTTCCTTCGGGTATCCTATGAAGACGCATCTTTCCGCTTTGGGTTCAAGCTTGTCCGGCTGTAACTTCTTTACATAGGCTTCGCATCCCCAAACTTTAAGGAACGACAATTTAGGTTTCTTCCCAAACCATAATTCATACGGTGTCGTTTCAACGGATTTAGACGGTGCCCTATTTAAAGTGAATGCGGCTGTTTCTAATGCATAACCCCAAAATGATAGCGGTAAATCTGTAAGTGACATCATAGAACGAACCATATCTAAGAGAGTTCGATTACGACGTTCAGACACACCATTACGCTGTGGTGTTCCCGGCGGTGTCAACTGCGAAAGTATTCCACATTTCTTCAAATGCTCACCAAACTCGTAACTTAGATATTCACCTCCACGATCAGAACGTAGAAATTTAATCTTCTTGTTACGTTGATTCTCTACCTCACTTTGAAACTCCTTAAACTTCTCGAAAGTTTCGGACTTATGTTTCATGAAATAGATATACCCATATCTACTCAAGTCATCCGTGAAGGTAAGAACATAACGATAACCACCGCGCGATGCTACACTCATTGGACCACACACATCGGTATGTATGATTTCCAATAAGTCTGTAGCTCGCTCCATCATACCAGAAAATGGAGTCTTAGTCATTTTACCCATCAGACATGCTTCGCATCTTTCAAGTGATTCAAAATCAAGTGATTCAAGAAGCCCATCGGAATGGAGTTTCTTCATACGCTTCACTCCAATGTGACCAAGACGACAGTGCCACATATAGGTCAAGTTATCGCTTGATTTCAAACGTTTAGCTTCAATGTTATTAATATGTGTATTTCCACTATCGAGATTCAATATGAATAGACCATCTATCAAAGGTGCATGTGCATAAAACATATTACTCATATAAATCGAACAACCATTATTCTCGGATTTAAACAAGTAACCGTCTCGCAATAAACAAGATCCCGATATAATGTTCATGCTTAACGCAGGCACCAAATAACAATTATTTAAGTATAAAACTAATCCCGATGGTAGATGAAGAGGTAGCGTGCCGACCGCGATCACATCAACCTTTGATCCGTTTCCCACGCGCATCGTCACCTCGTTCTTCGCTAGCTTTCGTTTATTCTGCAGCTCCTGTTTCGAGTTACAAATATGAGCAACCGAACCAGTATCAAATACCCAGGCACTACTACGAATACTAGTGAAATACACATCAATAACATGTATATCAGATATACCTTTCTTCTTGATGTTGCCGTTCTTCAAATCCGCCAAGTACTTTGGGCAATTCCGCTTCCAGTGACCTTCTCCCTTGCAGTAAAAGCACTCAGTATCAGGCTTGGGTCCAGCCTTGGTCCTCTTCGTCGGCATGGTAGCTTTCTTACCACCCTTCTTGAAGTGTCCCTTCTGCTTAGACTTGCCTTTCTTGAATTTGGTGGTCTTATTGACCATCAACACTTGGTGCTCTTTCTTGATCTCCACTTCTGCAGATTTTAACATAGCAAATAGTTCTGGCAACTCTTTGTTCATGTTCTGCATGTTGTAGTTCATCACAAAGTTCTTGTAACTTGGTGGTAGTGATTGGAGGATGCGGTAAACTCCCAAAGTATTAGGAATCACTATACCCAAGCTTTGAAGTTTGTTTGCGTGCCCAGACATTTTAAGCACATGCTCACTGACGGAGCTACCCTCTTCCATCTTGCAGTTAAAGAACTTTTCAGAAGCTTCATAACTTTCAATTGCCGCATGAGTCTCAAAAATTAATTTGAGATCCTCGACAATATCATATGGGTCTGACTCTTCAAACCTTTTCTGAAGCTCCGATTCTAAACCATACAAGATAGCACACTGAACTATGGAGTACTGATTCTTCCGAGCGAGGTAAACATTCTTTACTTCATCGGTAGCATCAGCTGTAGGTGGGTCACCTAGCGGTGCATCCAGCACATAGGTCAAATTACCAGCTGTGAGGACAATCCTCAAATTGCGGAACCAATCCGCGAAGTTACTTCCATTGTTTTTCAACTTTTCTTTCTCTAGGAACGCATTAAAATTGATGGTAGGGGCTGCCATTGATCTACAACATATTTGCAATAGTATAGACTAAGTTTATGACAAATTGAGTTCAAATTAATTAATGAAATTAAACTAGGTGAACTCCCACTCAAAACAACATCCCTCACATTGTTTTAGTGATCACACGAACCAAATCCACTACATCAACACCGATCATCACGAGAGTTGATATAGTTTTCAATGGCGAACAATCGACATGTTCATCATATCTACTATATGATTCATGCTTTACCTTTCGGCGATCCGTGTTCCTGAGGCCATGTCTGTACATGCTAGGCTCGTCAAGATCAAACCTTAGCTACCGCATAAGCAAATCTGGCTTGCTTACGTTGTATTCACCCGTGGAATCAAAGACACCCGATCATCACGTGGTGCTTCGAAGCAACAAGCTTTAGCAACGGTGCTAACTAAGGGCGAACACTTTAGACTTGAAATTTATGTGCATGAGGGATCATCTTATAATGCTACCGTCGTCTACTAAGCAATACAAGATGCATAAAGGATTAACATCACATGCAATTCATAATATGTGATATGATATGGCCTTTCTTCTTTGTGCTTCCGATCTCCATCTTCAAGCACGAACATGATCTCCATCATCACCGGCATAGCATCAAGGTCAATGACACTTCTTCATGGTTGTCGTCCACCAGCTTCAACTATTACAACTATTTTGAATAGACACGCAGGTCTTAACAGAATTTAAAGACAACCATATGGCTCCTGCCGGTTGCCAACTTACAATAAGGAACATTGCATACATCAAATATAATCACAATCATGGCCATATCACATCACTGCACACCCCTGCAAAAACAAAGTTAGACGCTTCTACTTTCTTTGCATATTTTACGTGGTTTGGGGCTTTCCATAAGTGTCGTTCTAACCTACGAACAAGAACCACAACATTGATACTAGCATTGTTGATTACCCGTTGTAAATTGGATCTTTACTATGCTAGGAGAAACAGGCACCCGCAAAGCCACTTATGCAATACAAGTTGCATGTCAAGCGTGGAGCAAGTCTCATGAACGATGTCATGTAAGGTTAGCCCGGGCCGCTTCATCCCAACATACCGCAAGATGCAAAGTACACAAAAAGCAATCTACAATAAAAGCATCAACGCCCACAATGACCATTGTGTTCTACTCGTGCAACAGATCTACATATAGACACGGCTCTGATACCACTGTAGGGGTTCGTAGCATGGAAAACAAAAATTTTCTATCGCATACAAACAAACAAGCCAAGATCTATCTACTAGATTGTAGCAACGAGTCGATGGAATAACTCACCCTCGAAGATTCCAAAGTGTTTAACGAGAGCAGATTCTCGTGGGTGATGTAGTCGTACTCTTTCCGATCTCAAGATCGCGTAGACGATCCTTCCGGCGCCGCGTTCCCGCAGCGCTCCCGCAGTCGGTCACACGTTCGGTACTCGACGAAGACCTTCCTCTCCCTTGTTCCAGCAGGCAGCGGAGGTTGTAGCACTCTCCTCGCGATTCCGGCAGCACAACGGCGTGGTACCGGAGGTAGAGGGGAAATCCCGCAGGGCTTCGCCTTAAGCCGGTGCGAGTATGGTGGAGCTTATGAGAGAGGCTATTAGTGGTCTAGTAATTAGACACACCAATTAGAGGGCTCTAAACCAATTAGAAGGCTCTAAACCGAATAGCTCTAAACCGGGGTCTAGATCTAGGGTTTAGTTTAGAGGATAGGAACTTGTGTGTCTAGGAGGGGAGCCCTGCCCCTCCTTATATAGATGGGAGGGCTGGGCGCGCCAGGGGAGGGAGGGAGTCCCTCCCCAACTCGGCCTAGGCTGGCCGCCGGCTTGGAGAGGAGGGACTCCTCCCCCAAGTCGGTTTCAACCTTCTCCCCTTTTCCTCTTTCCGAAAACTGGCAGTTTGACCGAAAACTGGCAGTTTGACTTTTTCAATTTAGGATTTGAATTAACCCTTTATTTCGGACAGCGAGAACACTTAGTACATGATGCAATCATTCCAACATGCAATGACACATTCATGTACCCCCTTCCCCTTCCGGAGTGCCGGACATTCCGGGACCTTCTAGAATGTTCCCGATAAAAACACCGGAACCATTCCCCAACTCCGAAACGGGACTTTCCTTATATGAATCTTATTCTCCGGACCATTCCGGATCTCCTCGTGATATCCCGGATCCCATCCGAGACTCCGAACAACATTCGGTCTCTTTCTCATAATACCATAACTACTCAAACAACGTCGAATCCTTAAGTGTGTCTCCCTACGGTTCGTGAATTATGCGGACATGATCGAGACACTTCTCCGAACAATAACCAATAGAGGAATCTGGAAATTCATATGGCTCCCACATATTTCTACGATTACTTTGCGATCGAATGAACCACTTACATACGATTACCAATTTCCCTTTGTCTCACGATATGTTACTTATCCGAGGTTATGATCGTCGGTATCTCTGCATACCTAGTTCATCCTCGTTACTGATAAGTACTCTTTTCTCGTTCCCGTGATATGTGATCCCTTGTGACCAAGTCACATGCTTGCAAGCTAATTGGATGACATTTCACCGAGAGGGCCCAGAGAATATCTATCCGTCATGTGGATGGACAAATCCCACTCTTGATCCATGTGTCTCAACCAATACCTTCCGAACACTCAATGCCACCTTTATAGCCACCCTGTTACGGTGTGGTGTTTGATGATATCAAAGCATCCATCTGGTAAAGGTGATATGCATGATCTCATGGTCGAAGGAATTAGATAACTATGTATCAGAAAGCATATAGCAATTGAACTATTAAAATGACTTGATCTTTATGCTACGCTTATCTATAGGAGTATGTCCACCATATCATTCTCCTAACGATATGATCTTGTTGTTAATAACATCTCAATGTTCATGATAGGGAAACCACAATCATCTATTAACCAACAAGCTAGTGAAGTATAGAGGCTATACTAGGGACTTCAATTTAAGTTTACAATTCACACAAGTATTAATGTTTCCTCGTTAATACTATTATAGCATGAATATAAACATTTATCATAAACACAAAGATATAATAATAACTACATTTATTATTGCCTCTAGGGCATATCTCCAACAGATAATACTACTTATTTGTGGCACTGTCGTCTAGGTCATATTGGTGTAAAGCGCATGAAGAAACTCAATTCTGATGGACTTTTGGAGTCTCTTGATTTTGAATCATTTGACACATGCGAACCATGCCTCATGGGAAAGATGATCAAATCCCCGTTCTCCGGTATGATGGAGCGAGCAACGGACTTGTTGGAAATCATACATACCGATGTATGCGGACCGATGAGTGTTTCGACGCGCGGTGGATATCGCTATTTTCTCACTTTTACCGATGACTTAAGTAGATATGGGTATATCTATTTAATGAAACATAAATCTGAAACGTTTGAAAAGTTCAAAGAATTTCAGAATGAAATGGAGAACCATCGTAACAGAAAGATTAAGTTTCTACGATCCGATCGTGGAGGTGAATATTTGAGTTATGATTTTCTCACGCATCTTAAAGCAAGCGGAATCGTTTCGCAACTCACGCCACCCGGAACACCACAGCGCAATGGTGTGTCTGAATGCCGGAATTGAACCTTATTAGATATGGTCCGATCGATGATGTCTCTTACTGATTTGCCGTTATCATTTTGGGGTTATGCATTAGAAACCGCTGCATTCACTTTAAATAGGGATCCATCTAAATCCGTTGAGACGACACCGTATGAACTGTGGTTTGGTGCTAAACCTAAGTTGTCGTTTCTTAAAGTTTGGGGATGCGAAGCTTACGTCAAGAAGTTGATGCCGGACAAGCTCGAACCCAAAGAGGAGAAATGTGTCTTCATAGGATACCCTAAGGAAACTATTGGGTATACCTTCTATCACAGAACCGAAGGCAAAGTGTTTGTCGCAAAGAACGGTTCCTTTTTTGAGAAGGAGTTTCTCTCGAAAGAAGTGAGTGGGAGGAAAGTAGAGCTAGACGAGGTTATTGAACCTTCTCTTGAATTGGAGAGTAGCGCAGCACCTGAAATTGTTCCAGTGCCGCCTGCACCAACAATAGAGGAAGCTAATGACACGGATCATGAAGCTTCGGGCGATGCTGCTACTAAACGTCGCAGGTCGACAAGGTCGCGTGCCCCTCCTGAGTGGTACGGCAACCCTGTCTTGACTGTCTTGTTAGTAGAAGACAGTGAACCTACGAACTATGAGGAAGCGATGATGAGCCCAGACTCTGATAAATGGCTAGAAGCCATGAAATCCGAATTGGGATCCATGAACGAAAACCATGTATGGACTTTGGTGGACCCTCCTAGCGACCGAAAGGCCGTTGAGTGCAAATGGATCTTCAAGAAGAAAACGGACGCGGATGGTAATGTTACCGTCTATAAAGCACGGCTTGTCGCGAAAGGTTTTCGACAAGTTCAAGGTGTTGACTACGATGAGACTTTCTCTCCCGTAGCGATGTTTAAGTCCATTCCGATTTTATTAGCAATTGCTGCGTTTCATGATTATGAAATATGGCAGATGGATGTCAAGACTGCGTTCCTCAATGGCAACATTGATGAAGAGTTGTATATGATGCAACCCGAAGGTTTTGTCGATCCTAAGGATGCTGATAAAGTATGCAAACTTCAGCGTTCCATTTATGGACTGAAGCAAGCATCTCGGAGTTGGAACCTTCGTTTTGATCAAGTGATCAAGAGCTTTGGATTTGTTCCAAATTGCTACGAAGCTTGCATCTACAAGAAAGTGAGTGGGAGCTCGGTGACGTTTCTGGTACTATATGTGGATGACATATTGATTATCGGAAATGACATCAACATGCTTAACTATGTGAAGAGTTATTTGAACAAGTGTTTTTCAATGAAAGACCTAGGTGAAGCTGCTTATATATTGGGCATCAAAATCTATAGAGATAGACAAAGACGCCTGATAGCTTTAAGCCAGAGTACATACCTAGACAAAGTTCTGAAAAGGTTCAGAATGCATAAGGCAAAGAAAGGTTCAGTGCCTATGTTGTCAGGTAAGATATTGAGCAAGGCTCAGTCTCCAGCTACGGTAAATGATAGGGAAGCTATGAGCAAAGTGCCTTATGCCTCGGCCATAGGTTCTATCATGTATGCCATGTTGTGTACTAGACCGGATGTGTCCAATGCTCTTAGTTTGACGAGCAGATATCAAAGTGATCCAGGAGTGGAACACTGGACAGCCGTGAAGAACATCCTAAAGTACCTGAATAGGACTAAAGAAATGTTCTTAGTCTATGGGGGTGATGAACAGCTCGTCGTAAAAGGTTACGTCGACGCTAGTTTCGACACCGACAAGGATGATTCTAAATCTCAGACAGGATACGTTTATATTTTGAATGGAGGAGCTGTGAGCTGGAGAAGCTGCAAGAAAGCGTGATCGCGGGATCTACAATAGAAGCGGAATACATGGCTGCTGCAGAAGCGTCAAGTGAAGGAGTTTGGATTAGGAACTTCATCACTGAGCTTGGCGTGGTTCCAAGTGCATTGGACCCACTGGAGATATTGTGTGACAACACTGGCGCCATAGCACTCGCTAAGGAACCAAGATATCATCCAAAGACCAAGCATATCAACCGCAAGTTTCATATAATCCGAGATTATATAGCAGATGGAGATCTGAAAATTAGCAAAGTACATACAGATCTGAATGTCGCAGATCCATTGACTAAACCTCTTCCACGTGTAAAACATGATCATCACCTTAGTGCCATGGGTGTGAGATTGTTGCCAGATGTAAACTAGATTATTGACTCTAGTGGAAGTGGGAGACTGTTGGAATTATGCCCTAGAGGCAATAATAAAGATGTTATTATTATAATTCTTGTTCATGATAATGTTTATATTCCATGCTAGAATTGTATTAAGCGGAAACTTTAATACTTGTGTGGTTTGTGAACAACACCGTGTCCCTAGTATGCCTCTATGGACTAGCTCATTGATTAATGATGGTTAAGGTTTCCTAACCATGGACATGAGTTGTCGATTAATAATGAGATCATATCATTGGGAGAATGATATGGTGGACAGACCCAAACTAAGTGAAGCAATTAGATCGTGTCATCGTGTTCGTCTTTGCGAAGCTTTTCTTATGTCAAATATTGTATTCCTTAGACCATGAGATAATACAACTCCCTGGTATCGGAAGAAAGCTTTGAGGTCATCAAACGTCATCCTATGAGAGGGTGATCATAAAGGTGTCTCTCAGGTGATCGGAAAGTATCTGTTGGGTTGTATGTATCGAGATGGGATTTGTCCCTCCCAAGTCGGAGAGATATACTTTGGGCCCACTCGGTAATCGATATCAACACCGCTTGCAAGCATGTGGTTAAGGAGTTAATCACAAAGTGATATCGGATTACGGAACGAGTAAAGTACTTGCTGTGAACGAGATTGAACTAGGTATGACGGTACCGACGATCAAATCTCGGGCAACTAAAATATCGCGAGACGAAGGGAATATATATATGGGATTGATTGAATCCTGGCATCGTGGTTCATCCGATATGATCATCGATGAATGTGTGGGAGTCAATATGGGTGCCCAGACCCCGCTGTTGATTATTGATAGAAGATCATGTCTGCATATTCTCGAACCCGCAGGGTCACACACTTAACATGTCTCGACGCTAGGATAGATTGAATAATTGGTTTATGAGTTTTTGTTCGGAGTCTCGGATGGGATCCGGGACATCACGAGAGGTTCCGAAGTGGTCCGGAGAATAAGATTCATATAAGGCAGTGCAGTTTTTGGAGTTCGGAATTGTTCCGGGTTAATCGGTATTATACCGGAAGCTTCTAGAACCTTCCGGAAGGGGACCAACGTGGCCCCACCTTCCGGGAGGGGGAATGGGCCTATGAGGGAGTGCCCTAGCCGCATTGGGCCAGGGGCACAAGGCCCCATAGGGCCTAGCCGGCCAAGAGAGGTTTAAACTCGAGATAGACCTTCTAGAAGGGGGGGTTTCCTTGCCCCCCACTCCTTATCCTTTGGGGCCGCCGGTTTGGGCTTGGGGGAGGGGCTAGGGCTGCTCCCCCCTCTATATATAGAGGGCTGGGGGCGCACCACCCCCCTACACCTTCCCCTCCAACCCTAGCCGCCCTTCCTCTCTCCCTCCCGACTGTTTGTAGGCGAAGCCCTGCTGCCGAAATTCTCCACCATATACACCACACCGTCGTGTTGTAGATCCAATCCATCTCTCCACCATACTTGCTGGTCCGAGGAAGGAGGAGACGTCGAGGTGCTGCACGTGTGCATCTCACGGAGGCACCGCCACTTGTGGTGCTAGATCGGATCGGATCGCGAGGAGGAGAAGCGAGTACGACTACATCACCCACGTTCCGACGAACGTTCCGCTGTGCGAATCTTCAAGGGTATGAAGATCTAATCCAATCTCTCTCGTTGTTTGCATCTCCTAGATTAGATCTTGGCTTTCCCTCTGTTCGCATCCGTAGAAAATTTTGATTTACTATGCCGCGAATCCCTTCACGAACCGCACCTCCCCACACTCTTCCAAGTAGCCATGGAGAAGCCCCATCCTCCGTAGATCCTCTGAGTGAAATCTTGCATCAAGGGGAGCACTGGAGTGGACAAATTTTGGCGTTCCTCTTTGCGGCGGTTCTTCGGAATCCTCGTCGGAGAGCTCGTTTCCGACCATGCATGTCCTCGCCGACCTCTCTATCGTCATCAGGGTGAGTTCCTGAACCTTCCAGTATCCTTAACTCGCCCTATCTCGATGTGAATTGTTGGAGATATGCCCTAGAGGCAATAATAAATGTAGTTATTATTATATCTTTGTGTTTATGATAAATGTTTACATTCATGCTATAACAGTATTAACCAGAAACATTAACACTTGTGTGATTTGTAAACTAAATTAGAGTCCCTAGTAAAGCCTCTTTATAATACTAGCTTGTTGATTAATAGATGATCATGGTTTCTTGATCATGAACATTTGAGATGTTGTTAATAACAAGGTCATATCATTAGGAGAATGATATGATGGACATACTCCTATAGATAAGCATGGCATAAAGATCAAGTCATTTTAATAGTTCAATTGCTATAAGCTTTCTGATACATAGTAACCTCATTTTAATAGTTCAACTGGGTGTCTATAAAGGTGGCATTGAGTGTTCGGAAAGTATGGGTTGAGACACATGGATCAAGAGTGGGATTTGTCCATCCATATGACGGATAGATATACTCTAGGCCCTCTCGGTGGAATGTCATCCAATTATCTTGCAAGCATGTGACTGGCTCACAAGGGATCACATATCACGGGAACGAGAAAAGAGTACTTATCGGTAACGAGGTTGAACTAGGTATGCAGAGATACTGACGATCAAAACCTCGGATAAGTAAACTATCGTGAGACAAAGGGAAATTGGTATCTTATATAAGTGGTTCATTCGATCGCAAAGTAATCATAGAAATATGTGGGAGCCATATGAATTTCCAGATTCCTCTATTGGTTATTGATCGAAGAAGTGTCTCGATCATGTCCGCATAATTCACGAACCGTAGGGATACACACTTCAGGATTCGATGTTGTTGAGTAGTTATGGAATGATGAGAAAGAGACCGAATGTTGTTCGTAGTCTCGGATGGGCTCCGGGATATCACGAGGAGATCCGGAATGGTCCGGAGAATAAGATTCCTATAAGGAAAGTCCTGTTTCGGAGTTCGGGAATGATTCCGATGTTTTTCATCGGGAATGTTCTAGAAGGGTCCGGAAGGTCCGACACTCTGAACGGGAATGGTACATGAATGTGTCATGACAATGTGGAATGGTTGCATCATGTACTAGGTCACTTGGCTGGGCAAAATAAAGGGAGAAATCAAATCCTAGTTTGAAAGTCAAATGCCAATTTGAAAAAGTCAAACGACAAGTTTGATTGGTGGAGGGAGAGTAGGAAACCTACTTGGGGAGGAGTTCCCCTCCCTCCACCCGCCGACCAAGGAGGCTGAGTTGGGGGAGGACTCCCTCCTCCCAGCCGGCCACCCTCAACCTATATAAGGAGGGGTAGGGCGCCCCTACCCCTTAGACCTAAAACCCTAGCCCTCTCCTCCAAGTCGCCGGCGCCACCACCTCCTTGTGCCGCCGCCTAGGGCACCACCAAATCGGCGAGTTGGGGTGTTCCCCAAACCCTAGCCACCGGCTACACCCTCCCCTTGGTGCCCTCTAAACCCTAGATCACCAAGGCCTCTCTCATAGTCCACCATACTCGCTCCGGCTTAAGGCGAAGCCCTGCGGGATCTCCTCTCTACTTACGGTACCACGCCGTCGTGCTGCCGGAATCGCGAGGAGAGTGCTACAACCTCTGCTGCCTGCTGGAACAAGGGAGAGGAAGGTCTTCATCGAGTACCGAACGTGTGACCGACTGCGGAAGCGCTGCCGGAACGCAGCGCCGGAAGAATCGTCTACACGATCTTGAGATCGGCAAGAGTACGACTACATCATCCACGAGAATCTGCTCTCGTTAAATGCTTTGGAATCTTCGAGGGTGAGTTCCTCTATCGACTCGTTGCTACAATCTAGTAGATAGATCTTGGTTTGTTTGTTTGCATGCGGTAGAAATTTTTTGTTTTCCATGCTACGAACCCCTACAGTGGTATCAGAGTCGTGTCTATATGTAGATTTGTTGCACGAGTAGGACACAATGGTCATTGTGGGCGGTGGTGCTTTTATTATCAATTGATTTTTGTGTACTTTGCATCTTGCGGTATGATGGGATGAAGCGGCCCGGGCTAACCATACATGACATCGTTCATGTGACTTGCTCCACGCTCAACATGCAACTTGTATTGCATAAGTGGCTTTGCGGGTGCCTGTCTCTCCCATCATAGTATAGATCCAATTTACAATGGGCACTTGATAGTTCAAACATCAATGTTGTGGTTCTTGTTCGTAAGTTAGATCGACACTTATTGAAATCCCCAAACCACGTAAAATATGCAAAGAAAATTAGAGGCGTCTAACTTTGTTTTGCAGGTGCCGTGGTATTGCACGGCAGATGCTACTGGGGGTAGCTTACGTAGAGGGAGCAAGGCGACGTAGGAGAATCCGGGAGCGAGATTGGCACACGATGTACCCAGGTTCACGTCCCCTCGATGGAGGATCGCTACGTCCTGCTATCAATCCAGTATATGATCATAGATTGGTTTACATGGAAGCCGCCGTAGGCGGAGGGAGAGACTAGATCTAATATGACGTGAGAGAGGATGTAATGTGATGTACCCCTTGGGGGTGCCCTTGGTGGCTTTATATATACAGCCAGTTAGGGTTTACAAGTGCTTTAGTGGGCTTTCTATTGGAGTCGCCGCCTTGGGCCTCCAGTCGGCGCCAGTCGTCTGGGTCCAGCACGCGCCACTCGCCGTATTGGGCGAGTCGACCCGCTCTGGGCTTGGCTTCAGTCGGCTCGATCCAGCTGGCGAATCCGCTTCGTGGGTATACCCCGATTGGTATTCCCCCATCAGTAGTCCCCGAGCGCGTTGTCGATTCGACGCGGGCTTGAGGCAGGGCGCGAAGAGTCTTGACGATGGGTCGTGGCAAATCGGCGACGAGCTCCTGAACATAGAAAAGAATCATGAAGCGGGAGGCAGTCGGCGTGAGCCAGTCTGTGATGACCAGTTGGCGAAAGACGTAGGGTGTCGGTGAAGCCGCCAGTTGCGGCGATTCTCCGAACATGGAGCATGCCGAGTCCCCGAGCGCGGCGAGGGGCGAGGTCGAGTGACCGTAGAGTGCCGAGTTCCCAAGCGCGACGAGCGGCGAGGTCGAGCGACCGGCGGGCGCCGAGTCCGCGAGCGCGGCGAGGTCGAGCGACCGGCAAGCGTCGAGACCCCGAGCACGGAGAGCGACTAGGTCGAGCGACCGGCGAGCATCGAGGACGAGCAACCGACGGGCGCCGAGTTCCCGAGCACGGAGAGCGGCGAGGTCGATCGACCGGCGAGTGCCGCTGTCTGTAGCGCGCCGAGTCCCCGAGCACGTCGAGTACGCGAGGGCGAGTCCTCGGCGACGAGTCTCCGAGCGCGGAGAGCAGCGAGGCCGAGCGACCGACGGGCGCCGAGTCCCCGAGTGCGGCGAGCGGCGAGGTCGATCGACCGACGGGCGCCGAGTCCCCGAGCACGGAGAGCGGCGAGGTGGATCGACCGGCGAGTGCCGCTGTCTGTAGCGCGCCGAGTCCCCGAGCGCGTCGAGTACGCGAGGGCGAGTCCTCGGCGACGAGTCTCCGAGCGCGGAGAGCAGCGAGGCCGAGCGACCGACGGGCGCCGAGTCCCCGAGTGCGGCGAGCGGCGAGGTCGATCGACCGACGGGCGCCGAGTCCCCGAGCACGGAGAGCGGCGAGGTGGATCGACCGGCGAGTGCCGCTGTCTGTAGCGCGCCGAGTCCCCGAGTGCGTCGAGTACGCGAGGGAGAGTCCTCGGCGAAGAGTCCCCGAGCGTGTTGAGTACGCGAGGGATAGTCTGTGGTGACGAATCGAAGAGGGACAGCCGCGGTCGTGCAACCAGGCGTACATGCAGCATGCCTAGGAGTAGTCCCCGAGGCTCGAGTTGGCTTGTAGAGGCGACTCGAGGCTCATATTTTGAAAATATTAGTGGTTGTTGCCGAGCGTGGCGAGTGGAGAGGTCGAGCGACCGGCGAGCGCTGAGTCCCCGAGCGCGGAGAGTCCGCGAGGGGAGAGTCCCCGAGCGTGGCGATTCCATGATGACTGCGAGTCCGCGAGGGGAGAGTCCCCGAGTGTGGCGAGTCCGCGATGATTGCGAGTCCGCGAGGGGAGAGTCCCCGAGTGTGGCGAGTCCGCGATGATTGCGAGTCCGCGAGGGGAGAGTCCCCGAGTGTGGCGAGTCCGCGATGATTGCGAGTCCGCGAGGGGAGAGTCCCCGAGTGTGGCTAGTCCGCGATGATTGCGAGTCCGCGAGGGGAGAGTCCCCGAGTGTGGCGAGTCCGCGAGGGGAGAGTCCCCGAGTGTGGCGAGTCCGCGATGATTGCGAGTCCGCGAGGGGAGAGTCCCCGAGTGTGGCGATTCCGCGATGATTGCGAGTCCGCGAGGGGAGAGTCCCCGAGTGTGGCGAGTCCGCGATGATTGCGAGTCCGCGAGGGGAGAGTCCCCGAGTGTGGCGAGTCCGCGATGATTGCGAGTCCGCGAGGGGAGAGTCCCCGAGTGTGGCGAGTCCGCGATGATTGCGAGTCCGCGAGGGGAGAGTCCCCGAGTGTGGCGAGTCCGCGATGATTGCGAGTCCGCGATGATGTTGATTTGCGCTGTTTTTGTTAGCGAGTCTCTCGTCTTGGCCCGGGGGGCCAGTCGCATGGCGACTCCAAAGATGGTTCTCGTCTTGGCGTTCTTCCTGGACGATCCGAGGCTCGGTTTGCGAGTCCTCGTCCGCAGTACTTAGCCGTGCGAGTCGCACTGTCTAAGGTTGCGGAGGACATGGTGTTGTTTGTGTAGCACTACCATTTGTCTTGGCCCGGAAGGCCAGTCGAGCAAGGCGACTCCAATGATGGCTCTCGGTTAGCGTTTTTCGTGGACGATCCGAGGCTCGGTTTGCGAGTCCTCGTCCGCACTACTTGGCCATTGCGAGTCGCTCTTTCAAAGGTTGACAAAGGTGAATTAATTTTTCCCGAGGGGAAGAGAAGCCCAGTGGTGAGTCCATGCAGCGTGGCATGTGACCCTCTCTGGCGACTCGGACGATGAAGGTCCCTTAGTAGGCACGGCGTATGCATTCGACGTAGCCGGAAAGGGTCGACGCGGCGGACGGTGGTCGCGCTATGGCGAAGTCGACGCGGCGGACACGGGGTCGACGCGGCGGACGGAGGTCGCACTATGGCGAAGTCGACGCGGCGGACACAGGGTCGACGCGGCGGACGGTGGTCGCGCTATTGCGAAGTCGACGCGGCGGACACAGGGTCGACGCGGCGGACGGTGGTCGCGCTATGGCGAAGTCGACACGGCGGACACAGGGTCGACGCGGCGGACGGTGGTCGCGCTATGGCGAAGTCGACGCGGCGGACACAGGGTCGACGCGGCGGACGGTGGTCGCGCTATGGCGAAGTCGACGCGGCGGACACAGGGTCGACGCGGCGGACGGTGGTCGCGCTATGGCGAAGTCGACGCGGCGGACACAGGGTCGACGCGGCGGACGGTGGTCGCGCTATGGCGAAGTCGACGCGGCGGACACAGGGTCGACGCGGCGGACGGTGGTCGCGCTATGGCGAAGTCGACGCGGCGGACACAGGGTCGACGCGGCGGACGGTGGTCGCGCTATGGCGAAGTCGACGCGGCGGACACAGGGTCGACGCGGCGGACGGTGGTCGCGCTATGGCGAAGTCGACGCGGCGGACACAGGGTCGACGCGGCGGACGGTGGTCGCGCTATGGCGAAGTCGACGCGGCGGACACGGAGTCGACGCGGTGGACGGAGGTCGCGCTATGGCGAAGTCGACACGGCGGACACGGAGTCGACGCGGCGGACGGAGGTTGCGCTATGGCGAAGTCGACGCGGCGGACACGGAGTCGACGCGGCGGACGGAGGTCGCGCTATGGCGAAGTCGACGCGGCGGACACGGAGTCGACGCGGCGGACGGAGGTCGCGCTATGGCGAAGTCATCGATGGCGGGGCCACGAGGAAGAGGTCGCTACGACGATCCCGTGGTAGGCGAGTCCGCGCTGGCGAGTCCCCGAGCGCGGCGAGTGGCGAGGTCGAGATAGCGATCCCACGGCAGGCGAGTCCGCATTGGGCGAGTCTCCGAGCCTAGCGAGTCCGCGTTTAAACGTGTCCGTGTTTTGGTGAGGTCCGGAGCATGTCGAGTCCGTGATGGACGAGTCGCCGGACGTGGCGAGTACGCGGCGGGTAGGCATGTCGCACGTATCCGGGCCGCGAGAGTGCAATTTGCTTCTTCTCCGCGCATATGCATCAACACACATTTAATAAAAAGATAATTAGTATACAAATAAAATATTTAAAATAAGATCAACTGGGAGAAAATTATTCAGCCATAGCCAAGTCGTCGATGACGGAATTTTTATGTCTCCTTATGTGCACGTACAGCTTCGATCGATTTGTTCCTCGTACATAGACCCAATAAAGCAAGAGATTAGTAATCATGCCAAATTATATGATCTCAGAAGGGAGTGCAAAGCCTGATCGTGCCAACGGAAGTATACGAATTAGACAAGCATTAATATTTGATAACCGATGCATGTACTGTTTACTAATTAGTCAAATTACTCGTCTGGCACCAAAGTCAAACTAATTCATAATTAAAGAGTAGAGGAGGGGTTGTCACCGATGTCTCTTTAGCGGACTGCAATTGCTGCCGCTCGCGTACGATGGCCAACTCTGTGCTTTTCTCATCAGGACGTGGCAGTAACCGATCTGGCACAGAGCTCCGTGAGGATTTCGTGCGAGTGGAAGTTCACGTACCTGTAGAACTACCATCGCTAGCTGATAAAAATTGGCGGAGACGAAGCCGATCGGACCGGTGTAGATGATCGATGAGATGCGATCTCATATTGTTGACGATGAGGGATCCCGCCCAGATTATCACCCTCCAAGCGCCGCGAGCCCCACGGTGGGCGCCAACTGTCGTGGTATTGCACGGCAGATGCTACTGGGGGTAGCTTACGTAGAGGGAGCAAGGCGACGTAGGAGAATCCGGGAGCGAGATTGGCACACGATGTACCCAGGTTCACGTCCCCTCGATGGAGGATCGCTACGTCCTGCTATCAATCCAGTATATGATCATAAATTGGTTTACATGGAAGCCGCCGTAGGCGGAGGGAGAGACTAGATCTAATATGACGTGAGAGAGGATGTAATGTGATGTACCCCTTGGGGGTGCCCTTGGTGGCTTTATATATACAGCCAGTTAGGGTTTACAAGTGCTTTAGTGGGCTTTCTATTGGATTCGCCGCCTTGGGCCTCCAGTCGGCGCCAGTCGTCTGGGTCCAGCACGCGCCACTCGCCGTATTGGGCGAGTCGACCCGCTCTGGGCTTGGCTTCAGTCGGCTCGATCCAGCTGGCGAATCCGCTTCGTGGGTATACCCCGATTGGTATTCCCCCATCAGCAGGGGTGTGCTGTGATGTGATATGACCATGATTGTGATTATATTTGATGTATGCAATATTCCTTATTGTAAGTTGGCAACCGGCGGGAGCCATATGGTTGTCTTTAAATTCTGTTAAGACCCGCGTGTCTATTCAAAGTAGTTGTAATAGTTGAAGCTGGTGGACGACAACCATGAAACGGTGCCATTGACCTTGACGCTATGCCGGTGATGATGGAGATCATGTTCGTGCTTGAAGATGGAGATCGGAAGCACAAGAAGAAAGGCCATATCATATCATATATTATGAATTGCATGTGATGTTAATCCTTTATGCATCTTGTATTGCTTAGTTAATGACGGTATCATTATAAGATGATCCCTCAAGCACACAAATTTCAAGTTTTAAAGTGTTCATCCTTAGTTAGCACTGTTGCTAAAGCTCGTTGTTTCGAAGGACCACGTGATGATCAGGTGTGTTAGATTCTGCGAGTGTATACAACGTGAGCAAGCCAGATTTGCTCATGCGGAAGCTAAGGTTTGATCTTGACGAGCCTAGCATGTACAGACATGGTCTCAGAACACGGATCACCGAAAGGTAAAGCATGAGTCATATAGTAGATATGATGAACATGTTGATTGTTCGCCATTGAAGCTAGATCAACTCTCATGATGATCGGTTTTGATGTGGTGGATTTGGTTCGTGTGATCACTAAAACAATGTGAGGGATATTGTTTTGAGTGCGAGTTCACCTAGATTAATTTAACTATTAATTAGAACTCAATTTGTCATAAACTTAGTCTAAACTATTGAAAATATGTTGTAGATCAATGGCGGCCCCTACCATCAATTTTAATGCGTTCCTAGAGAAAAAAAGTTGAAAAACAATGGAAGCAACTTCGCGGATTGGTTTCGCAATTTGAGGATTGTCCTCAATGCTGGTAATTTGACCTATGTGCTGGATGCACCGCTGGGTGACCCGCCTGCAGCTAATGCTACCGATGAAGTAAAGAATGTTTACCTCACTCGGAAGAATCAGTACTCCACAGTTCAGTGTCCTATCTTGTATGGTTTGGACTCGGAGCTTCAGAAAAGGTTTGAGAACCATGACCCACATGATATTGTCCGTGAACTCAAAATGATATTTGAGGCTCATGCGGAAGTTGAGAGATATGAGGCTTCTGAAAAATTCTTTAACTGCAAGATGGAAGAGGGCAGCTCCGTCAGTGAGCATGTGCTTAAGATGTCTGGGCACGCAAACAAACGCCAAAGTTTGGGTATAGTGATTCCTAATGCTTTGGGGATTTACCGTGTCCTCCAATCATTGCCACCAAGTTACAAGAACTTTGTGATGAACTACAATATGCAAAACATGAACAAGACGTTGCCAGAACTCTTGTCCATGTTGAAATCTGCAGAAGTGGAGATCAAGAAAGAGCATCAAGTGTTGTTGGTCAATAAGACCACCAAATTCAAGAAAGGCAAGTCTAAGCAAAATGGAAACTTCAAGAAGGGCAGTAAGAAAGTTGCCGCACCGGCGAAGAAGACCATGGCTGGACCTAAGCCTGATAATGAGTGCTTTTACTGCAAGGGAGAGGGACACTGGAAGCGGAATTTCCCAAAGTACTTGGCGGATTTGAAGAACGACAACATCAAGAAGAAAGGTATATCCGATATACTTGTTATTGATGTGTATCTCACTAGTACTCGTAGTAGTTCCTAGGTATTTGATACTGGTTCGGTTGCTCATATTTGTAACTCGAAACAGGTGCTGCAGAATAAACGGAAGCTAGCGAAGAACGAGGTGACGATGCGCGTTGTAAATGGATCAAAGGTTGATGTGATCGCGGTCGGCACGCTACCTCTTCATCTACCATCGAGATTAGTTTTATACTTAAATAATTGTTATTTGGTGCCTGCGTTGAGCATGAACATTATATCGGGATCATGTTTATTGCGAGACGGTTACTTGTTTAAGTTCGAGAATAATGGTTGTTTGATTTATATGAGTAATATGTTTTATGCACATGCACCTTTTATAGATGGTCTATTCTTATTGAATCTCGATAGTGGAAATACACATATTAATAACATTGAAGCTAAACGTTTGAAATTGAGCGATAACTCGACATATATGTGGCACTGTCGTCTTGGTAACATTGGAGTGAAGCGTATGAAGAAACTCCATTCCGATGGACTTCTTAAATCACTAGATTTCGAATCACTTGAAAGATGCGAAGCATGTCTGATGGGTAAAATGAATAAGACTCCATTTTCTGGTATGATGGAGCGAGCTACAGACTTGTTGGAAATCATACATACCGATGTGTGTGGTCCAATGAGTGTAGCATTGCGCGGTGGTTATCGTTATGTTCTTACCTTCACGGATGACTTGAGTAGATATGGGTATATCTATTTCATGAAACATAAGTCTGAAACTTTCGAGAAGTTTAAGGAATTTCAAAGTGAGGTAGAGAATCAACGTAACAAGAAGATTAAATTTCTATGATCTGATCGTGGAGATGAATATCTAAGTTACGAGTTTGGCGAGCATTTGAAGAAATGCGGAATACTTTCACAATTGACACCGCCGGGAACACCATAGCGTAATGGTGTGTCCGAACGTCATAATCGAACTCTCTTAGATATGGTTCGTTCTATGATGTCACTTACATATTTACCGCTATCGTTTTGGGGTTATGCATTAGAAACAGTCGCATTCACTTTAAATAGGGCACCATCTAAATCCATTGAAACGACACAGTATGAATTATGGTTTGGGAAGAAACCTAAATTGTCGTTCCTTAAAGTTTGGGGTTGCAAAGCCTATGTAAAGAAGTTACAGCCGGACAAGCTTGAACCCAAAGCGAAAAAATACGTCTTCATAGGATACCCGAAGGAAACTATTGGGTATACCTTCTATCATAGATCCGAGGGCAAAATCTTCGTTGCTAAGAATGGATCCTTTCTAGAGAAGGAATTTCTCTCGAAAGAAGTGACTGGAAGGAATGTAGAACTCGACGAGGTTGTTGAACCTTCTCTTGAACTTGCGAGTAGCGCAGCACCGGAAGTAGTTCCTGTGGCGCCTACACCAATAAGAGAGGAATCTAATGATGATGATCATGAAACTTCGGTTGAAGTTGCTACAGAACCTCGCAGGTCAACGAGAACTCGTACCACTCCTGATTGGTATGATCCCGTTATGAGTGTCATGTTGGTGGACAACACCGATGACCCGACGACATATGAGGAAGCGATGATGAGCCCAGATTCCAATAAATGGCAAGAAGCCATGATATCTGAGATTGGATCCATGTACGAAAACCAAGTATGGACTTTGGTAGACTTACCGGATGGCCGGAAGGCTGTCGAGAACAAGTGGATTTTCAAGAAGAAAATAGATGCTGATGGTAATGTTACTGTCTATAAAGCTCGACTTGTCGCAAAAGGGTTTCGACAAATTCAAGGAGTTAACTACGATGAGACTTTCTCACCAGTAGCGAAGCTAAAGTCTGTGAGGATTATGTTAGCAATCGCTGCATATTATGATTATGAGATATGGCAGATGGATGTCAAAACAGCGTTCCTCAATGGAGACATTGATGAAGAGTTGCATATGATGCAACCCAAAGGTTTTGTCGATCCTAAAGATGCTAACAAGGTGTGCAAACTTCAACGGTCCAGATATGGATTGAAGCAAGCATCCCGAAGTTGGAATCAACGTTTTGATAAGGTAATCAAAAGTTTTGGTTTTATACAAACTTATGGAGAATCTTGTATTTACAAGAAAGTGAGTGGGAGCTCTTTAGCATTCTTAATACTATATGTAGATGACATATTGTTGATTGGGAATGATGTAGACCTTCTTAATAGTGTCAAGGAATATTTGAATAATAGTTTTTCAATGAAAGATCTTGGCGAAGCATCTTACATACTAGGCATAAAGATTTATAGAGATAGATCGATACACCTAATATCATTGTCACAAAGTACATATTTGGACAAAGTTCTAAAGAGGTTTGGAATGGAAGATAGCAAGAAAGGGTTCTTGCCCATGTTGCCCAATACGACCTTGAGTAAAACTCAAAGTCCTGCAACAGCAGAAGATAGAGAAAGGATGAGTAAGACTCCCTATGCCTCAGCCATAGGATCTCTAATGTATGCCATGCTATGTACTAGACCCGACATTGCATATGTTGTTAGTTTGACTAGCAGATATCAAAGTGATCCAGGAGTGGATCATTGGACAGCGGTCAAAAACATCCTTAAGTACTTGAGAAGAACTAAGGATATGGTTCTTTCTTATGGAGGTGATGAACAGCTCGTTGTTAATGGTTACACCGATGCTAGTTGGAACACCGATCTGGATGATTCTAAATCTCAATCTGGATACGTATTTACTTTGAATGGTGCAGCAGTTAGCTGGAGGAGTGCAAATCAAAGCGTTGTGGCGAGATCTTCAACTGAATCGGAATACATAGCTGCTTCGGAGGCTTCACAAGAGGCGATATGGATGAAGGAGTTCATCACAGAGCTCGGTGTGGTTCCAAGTGCGCTGGACTCAATGTCTATCTACTGTGATAACATGGGCGCCATAGCCAATGCGCAAGAACCAAGGTCACACAAGAAGCTGAAGCACATCAAGCTACATTTTCACGCTATTCATGAGCATGTCCAAGATGGTGACATAAAGATTTGCAAAGTACACACAGATCTGAATGTGGCGGATCCGTTGACTAAACCTCTCCCGAGGGCAAAACATGACCAACACCAAACTGCCATGGGTGTTCGGTATATTACCATGTAATCTAGATTAGTTGACTCTAGTGCAAGTGGGAGACTGTTGGAGATATGCCCTAGAGGCAATAATAAAAGTGGTTATTATTATATATTTGTGTTTATGATAAATGTTTACATTCATGCTATAATAGTATTAACTGGACACATTAATACTTGTGTGGTTTGTAAACTAAATTAGAGTCCCTAGTAAAGCCTCTTTATAATACTAGCTTGTTGGTTAATAGATGATTGTGGTTTCCCGATCATGAACATTGAGATGTTGTTAATAACAATATCATGTCATTACGAGAATGGTATGATGGACATACTCCTATAGATAAGCGTAGCATAAAGATCAAGTCATTTTAATAGTTCAATTGCTATAAGCTTTCTGATACATAGTAACCTAATTCCTTTGCCCATGAGATCATGCTAATCACCATCACGGAAGGATGCTTTGATGACATCAAACACCACACCGTAACTGGGTGGCTATAAAGGTGGCATTGAGTGTTCAGAAAGTATGGGTTGAGGCACATGGATCAAGAGTGGGATTTGTCCATCCATATGACGGATAGATATACTCTGGGCCCTCTCGGTGGAATGTCATCCAATTAGCTTGCAAGCATGTGACTGGCTCACAAGGGATCACATATCACGGGAACGAGAAAAGAGTACTTATCGGTAATGAGGTTGAACTAGGTATGCAGAGATACGGACGATCAAAACCTCGGATAAGTAAACTATCGTGAGACAAAGGGTAATTGGTATCGTATGTAAGTGGTTCATTCGATCGCAGAGTAATCGTAGAAATATGTGGGAGCCATATGAATTTCCAGATTCCTCTATTGGTTATTGATCGAAGAAGTGTCTCGATCATGTCCGCATAATTCACGAACCGTAGGGAGACACACTTAAGGATTCGATGTTGTTGAGTAGTTATGGAATGATGAGAAAGAGACCGAATGTTGTTCGGAGTCTCGGATGGGATCCGAGATATCACGAGGAGATCCGGAATGGTCCGGAGAATAAGATTCATATAAGGAAAGTCCTGTTTCGGAGTTCGGGAATGATTCCGGTGTTTTTCATCGGGAATGTTCTAGAAGGGTCCGGAAGGTCCGGCACTCCGGAGGGGAAGGGTACATGAATGTGTCATGACAATGTGGAATGGTTACATCATGTACTAGGTCACTTGGCTAGGCAAAATAAAGGGAGAAATAAAATCCTAGTTTGAAAGTCAAATGCCAATTTGAAAAAGTCAAACGACAAGTTTGCTTGGTGGAGGGAGAGTAGGAAACCTACTTGGGGAGGAGTTCCCCTCCCTCCACCCGCCGGCCAAGGAGGCTGAGTTGGGGGAGGACTCTCTCCTCCCAACCGGCCACCCTCCACCTATATAAGGAGGGGTAGGGCCCCCCCTACCCATTAGACCTAAAACCCTAGCCCTCTACTCCAAGTCGCCGGCGCCACCACCTCCTTGTGCCGCCACCTAGGGCACCACCAACTCGGCGAGTTGAGGTGTTCCCCAAACCCTAGTCGCCGGCTACACCCTCCCCTTGGTGCCATCTAAACCCTAGATCACCAAGGCCTCTCTCATAGTCCACCATACTCGCTCCGGCTTAAGGCGAAGCCCTGCGGGATCTCCCCTCTACTTCCGGTACCACGCCATCATGCTGACGGAATCGCGAGGAGAGTGCTACAACCTCCGCTGCCTGCTGGAACAAGGGAGAGGAAGGTCTTCATCGAGTATCGAACGTGTGACCGACTACGGAAGCGCTGCCGGAATGCAGCGCCGGAAGGATCGTCTACACGATCTTGAGATCGGCAAGAGTACGACTACATCATCCATGAGAATCTGCTCTCGTTAACCGCTTTGGAATCTTCGAGGGTGAGTTACTCTATCGACTCGTTGCTACAATCTAGTAGATAGATCTTGGCTTGTTTTTTGCATGCGGTAGAAATTTTTGTTTTCCATGCTATGAATCCCTACATGAATAGCCGTCTCACCTTGTGCCATCGTCGGCCACCGTCGGAGCTTATCGGAGCCGAGGCTCTGATGACCATTTCCGAGCGGCACCACCACTTTAGGGTTCAGCGCGTTGCGCTGATTCAAACTAAGCTAATTTCGTTTGCTAGGGCGCAGTAGATCGTTGCCGGCGACCACCCACTGACGGCGGTGGTGGTGCCTACGCCATAGAGACGTCTCGGGGTAGCAATCATGCCAGTAACAAATGCATTTATTTTAACTTAAGAGATGAGGTGGCCTCTGGTCCACTAGTCAGTGACTAGGGCTAGGTATGGGTGCGGTGTAAAAAGTTATTTCCTATTTAAGAAAGAATAAAAGATATAAATCCAAATATACATAATCCAGAAATTAAATAAAATGATTAAAACTTGTTAAATCTATAACTTTTGATTTATAGTTCAGAAAAATATGTATAATATATGAAAATGTTTAGAAAAATAAAATCTATAACTTAAAACTATTACTCCCTCCGATCCTAAATAAGTGTCACGGTTTTGAACTAACTCTAGTTCAAAATGGCGACACTTATTTAGGATCAGAGGTAGTATTAAACATTATTATGTTAACAATTTAAATAATTATTATTTAAAAAGATTTTAAAGGTAATAAAACTTTGATAATTCCTATTTTCATAATGGTAAATATTAAGAATATAAATAAATACCAAAAATCTTGGAAAAATAAAAAAATATTCTAAAAACTATAATCATGTATTATTATTATTTCACTTAATTAAATATTTATTATTTAATTATAAAGTAATAAAAATTCTCAAAATCATATCTTATTATTTATAAATCACAAAAATAAATGTAATATACCAAAATGATCACAAAAATAATATCTACATGTAAAAAATATAATATTCCATGTTTGAGTTAAATAAAAAATTCAAATACTTTAATAACTCAAATTTAAACTTATTTACTTAATTGATAATTCATATAGGGGTAAATAAAAATTGCTAATATGTCTAAAATTAACCAATTGAGTCTAATAAATAGTACTAGTCTTCAACATTAATAATATGAAGTCAAAATTGTTTAACACATTTTAATTACAATTTTATTGAATTCTCCTCAATCATAGGTGTGTAATATTTTCTAAAAGAGAATCCTTATCAAATATAAAATCATCAAAAATAATTTGTAGTTAAATAAAAACTTATTTCATTTACTTTAATCACAAGTTTATCAACATACTAAAACACTATAATGATCTCATAAGCAATCAAGTAACATTACTCCATGATTTACAAACTATGACCACTCATCCATAAAAGGGGTAAGTGATACTAATCCATTATAAAGTCAAGAAAACCACCACATCAAAGAAAAATATAACCATTCTTAAGTAACCTTAAGGAAACATTACCAAGTCCACAAAATACAAATGTTATAAGCATTATACTTTTAAACTATCTTTGTTTTAAAGTTAACTTTAGTCTACAAGACTCTAAATATAATACTATAAACATTGTTAGACGTTTTATAGTTAACTTTGGTCTAATATAGTTAAGTCATAAAGCATCTCAAGCCCAAACTATTCAAGCAAGCACAAATAATATCAACCAGACTCAACTAACCACAAAGGTTGTTTAGACCTTAGAAAAGAAATCTTTTCTTCAAATGTTATTCTTTTTGCCACTTCAAACAAGAACTCTTATATAAGGAATCTTGGGTAGCATCTCACATTTGTGTGTGTCCTATAGTTTTAGGATATTGTAATTATATGATTGTTTCACACACACTCACAAGCCAAATAAGAAGCACGAGTATAAAACTCATCCAAAAGTACAACACATTTCAAATACATCATTTCTAGTACCCAAACACTAAAACAACGTTATCCCCGAGATTCGCGTTTATAAAATGCATCACATTACTTATGCATAAGAACATATTGCTTCTTTAAACATTAGTCCTTACCGGACTAATGATGCTGATTTCAGATATTGGATCTTATATCATCTTGAAGACCGTGAGTGCATAATCTTGCAATCACAAAAGGCAAGTTCACACTTGCTCATGTCCTTTGGTTATTTTCTGTAAAGTATTTTAAAAATCCAATGTGGACATCACCTGCATTTGAAAAAGGTTCGAAAACACTATTTTCATAATAATGTGATTATAGGTTATTACCAAGCGGTAATAACTTACTATAAAAGTTCTGGTGGTAAAGGAACATATTATCTAGGACTTAACAACCAATGTTTCCAGTGATTCTTGCGCCGTATATTATGCGGTAACCATGATATTTGGAATGGGACGGAGAAGTCAGTTATATCTTCTTCCTCTCGCATGAAGCCGGATGTGCAGGTCATGGCTGTTATCCTCGTAGCGTGCATATTAATTGGTAATTCGTAGAGGATATGCAGCATATGGGTGGGAACCCTCAACATCCCACGATAGTTCTGGCATCTAACGGTTTGTACAAACCATTGCCGTAATCCAATATGTGGGCATGGTGTACACCAAGGAGGCATGCAAGGTCGCGAAGGGGGCAGTGATTGGCTTGGATCATCTTCTGGGCCCCACATCATGGAATTGTGGACGGGAATAAGTTGACCGGTTGTGCAACAAAGAGGTTATCTCATGCGTAAAGTAACGCACCTCTGTAGAGTGTAAGAACTGTAACTTGTTACTCCCTGTTCCGGGAAGGAGCTGCGAACGCGGCAGGAAAGAAACTCCATGAAAGTTCTGGTAAACCCGTGAAGGCTGACGGACATAGATTTTCAGAATAAAAGCAACCTTTGAAGAAATGTTTATGAAAACTTGCATTGCCTATGACCGACGGTCTGTGGCTGTAGTTATAGTGCATCAAACACTCCTTTTATAGTGAATTTGCTGAGTACGCTCGTACTCAACGTATCTTCTTAACCCTTGCTAGATTCTGAAGCCGGGATAGACAACATCTACATCAAGTTATACTCTAGGAATCATCATCCAAAGCTAAAGCTCTTCAACAAAGACAAGGAAGTCAACAAATACCTCAACTCAAGTGAAGACGAAATTATTGATTAAATAGGAATATACTCTCTAACCAAAGAACCTATTTCTGTAGTGCATTGCAGTAACAGCAATGTCAGCCCTTTAGTGAAGATACCATTCTTAGTAGCATATTAGTTCTTGTGTTATTCATCTTTGATCCTTCTTTGTAAGAAGTTCTTTCTCTCTCTTTAACCTAGAATGTACTCTGGATCTTGTGTAAAGACTGAGTTGTAACCTTTAGCCATGTATTGGACCCACTGTGTTTCTGGTGTGCCATTCTGAGGGATGTAATACTAGTGAAAAGTGTTTCATTGGTGTTATGTCAACGACTATAGTATACTACATCATGCAGTGGTATGCTGGGTCACCGCAGTTGGTATCAGAGCATATGCTTTGACCTTAGGTTGGAAACCTAGTAAATGGGTAGAACCTGTAGGACTTATACTGCAAGAATAAAGAGTTCTCTAGTGAAATGAGGGATATTCACTTGAGAATAATCATGTCATGTTGCTAGTGCGATAATTCTTTAGTATGATTGCAAATCCGATCATTACCCAAGAGTTTTAACTCTATGTGACTAATGATAATTTCTTATCCATAGTTCCACATGGCACCTCGATATCCACCCCAGAATGTTCAAGTGATGAACATGACACTGAATGACTACGGAGGGGATTGGACAGATAATCTCCGACAACTTCTATGGAGTTTGGATTGTGAATCAAGACTTTTGGTCAAGATTTACAGTTACTATGATGGGAAGGTATTAGCTAAATACCGTGTCATGATCTTGTTACCCAAGAAGTTAGGACTTAAGGGAGAAATGCCATCAGGAGAGGCAAGGTGCATGGAATCTACATATCACATTGCCATAGCAGCAGCCATAACCATGATCCGAGAACAAAAATCCCAAGCTCTAGAAGGTAGTACTCATACCATTATACCACATGAAACCTCAAAACCAGAGCATGAGTTAGATCACTATACTCTAGTTCAAGCAGAACCTACTCTAGATGTAGAGTATATGGATCGTTATCGGTCTTTGCTAAACACTTATCATAACACTCACCAAGTCTTAGTTCAGGAACTGGATACGGTCATTGAGGATTCTATTGATCCTGAAAAAGCAATGGCACGTAGGAAGAAGTTAGATAAAGAAGCTAGGCATCCCAAATACATACCTTTGGGAGAAGTGTATGAGGAAACTGAGTTTGATGACCCAAACTCGGAAAATTATGCCTACTACCAAAATGAATTCAAGCCACCTGAAGACCTATGGACCAAGTACAACTCCGAACAACAGGAATGGAATAGAGTTATTCCAAATAACCCTGAGCCAAACAAGTATGGATGGGAAGTAGAATCTCAAGGTGGAACCATAGGAAATCCTATACCTTGTGATACAGGTATTGAAGAAGAGACCAACTATAACCATAGAGAGCCTTATGGACCATATGGGGGTGATACCAATCCAATCGACTTAGAAGAGTATTCCAATAGCTACTATACCAATATGTACGACTGGATCCAAGAAAAAGATAAGGAGCCAACTTACTATGAGGAAGCGTTGCCGGAAAACCAGGAATATTCTATAGAGGATTACGCTAACTCTAGTCATTTTTCAATGACTAATCTTAGTCTCGGTACTTCTAATCAAGAATACGCACCTCCTGGATGCTCTTATGCTCCAGAAGGCAGTCGTAGGACTTCACGTCATCATGGACGGAACTCCAGGAAGCACTAGAGGAAGATGAATGTAAGAAAGGAACGACATCCCCAAGGGATGAGTGCTTGAATAATGTACATAGAGGGTAATGCGTATTGTAGTTTGAAAGGTTTGCCGAAATAAGTGAGGATATACTCACCATAACAGGAAGTACTTGTAAGATAGTTGTGTAAATAGGTGTGGAGCAAACCGTTGGGACATCTAGTACATTTTTAAATTATTTAAAACCTATGTATAATACATGGTATATGTTTTGTTGTTTATCGACTTTTGGATTTTATTGAATCTTCTTGACTGACTAGATCTATACATAAAGTTAATTAGGTGTGCAAATGCATGATGCAACACCCAGTTATTACTTGATGTCATGGATCTAGATAGGAACGGGAATTCGTGTAAGGGAGTGACGAGTTTCAAAGATAAAATGAAGACTTACTTGAAGGATGAAGCAAGATATAAGGAGTATTAACACCATTAAGAGGATAGATAAAACATAGACTATTCTTAGTCAGATTCAAGAAAGAAGTTTAGTATAGAAGATGTATGGAGCAACAAGTAGTAATAAACTTAAAGATCATTCAAAGTAGGTAAGATGCTAAGAATTCAATAAAATAGTTGTACCAAGTTCATGGAAGTATCATGAATAAGTACAAAGAAAATGCCTTAGAACCAAAATGGTATTCAAGATCTGACAATTCAGAGAGAATGCCAGTAGTAGGTCGGAAACTGTAAGGTAATACCTACCACCTAGAATGATCCGCCGTTGGTACTTAATCCATAGTCTACATTCCAATCCATAGTTGGTATCTTGTTCGCAACCGGTGTTGGTTGACATAGTTAACTAGATCATCTTAATGGTTGCATAAAGAGCATAAAATTTGGCCTAAAGTTAAATAAGACCTAAGGAAGTATAAACATTTAAGGCGATCGTGTTTCAAGATGCTTCGCAAAGTCAGACTTGTTCCAGCAAAAATGTCCAATATTTAGTACATCAGGTAATGCTGAAAGATCTTCTTCGGAGATCCACCACTATGTGGATATACCGTACAATCTTTCATCAGACCCTAATTAGGTAAAGTATAAACTGAACAGAGACCAACATTCTAGTTATAAAGCCAATAAATGCTATATATACAATTTAAAAACTATTAGTAAACCCTAAGGGGGAGAGTAGACATTATGAATGAAAGTTGAAGAAGTACTATAGGTAATAATAAAAGATTATCCAAAAACTTAATAAAATATAAGCTTGAAGGTCATAAAAGGATAAACTTAACCGACTAATTCTAGAAGAAACAACTCTTAAGTGATCCCTAGGAGGTAATAAAGGACATCCAATTGGGTATGTGTAGAGAATCAGGAATTCCAATGGGTATGGACTAAATGAGTTCAAATCCAATCTTGGAAGGAGTACCAGTATCAACTATACTATGACAAGAATAGAAATATAGACTTCTAACCACAAACCCGGGCATATAGAAGCTTAAAACTTCTTTTAGTGAGACTCTCTAGACTGTATTTAACGTAGTAATAAAGTTTGATGATTAAATAAAAAGAATTGGATTAGGATATCTAATCAGGTTATGGAATACTACAAATAATTACATTTAAGGTCATCATGGAGTGGAGAAATGCAGCAACCACTACAAGTCGATTCCTTACTCCTAAATGTGAGAGTTTGCGAACTTCGAGGACGAAGTTTATTTTAAGGGGGAGAGTCTGTAACACCCCAGCATTAGAGCTTAGAAATAAGCTGAACCTAGATATGTGCATTGCATTCATGCATAGAAAATCCGAATAATTTTTGCGCTTTTAAACAAAACTTGTCAAAGTGATTGAAGCTTCTCCCAACTTGATGTAATTGAAGTTGATCATCAAGTTGACTGTGATAAGTTTCAATATAACCTTTGCTAAAACCTTATTTGGGTAAACATGATTTGATCTAAGGGTAGATCAGGTATAATAAAATGTACTCATAATACATTGTTTAAATGATTAATATCTGATCCTTAAGGGATCCTATCATAATATTTAGCACAATAACTCATAAATTCCAAGTTAAGACTACAACTAAAGTAATCTAAATGTAATGACTAATCTTAACCTATCTTATTCTTATCTATTCTTACAATGATTTTCATAGTAATACCTAACTTTAACTCTTTAATGAGTTTGATTTGGAAAGAAACTAAGTCAAGATCATTCACCATATATCTTTCTTTCCATATCAATCTTTATGGAACCTATCTTAATATCCGTTGTTCATCAATGATTGAGTAATCAACCATTGATTCACAAATTCTTTAACTATCAATACTTGATCTACTACTTCTTGATCTTATCATAGCATCTACTTAAATATTTTAGAGGGAGGTAAGGGAAGGTATATGGTAATGCTAGATTCAAATATCATTTATAGGATGGGAGTGTTGGAAGGAAATTAGATCAAAAGGATTATTGGTGGAGTTAAATCACTCCTGAATGCATAGAAGAGTAATTTATAACATATAATTATATAGTAAAGAAGATTACTGGGATGAACCCTGAAGATAGTTACTAGAAGTAATTCTATTAGACCAAGTGGGCATAGTCCATGAATAACAGCCTTAATCCAATTAGATATATTGAGAAGATAATTCCAATACAATTGTAAGGTTGTATTGATGAATTCTTGATTAGCCAATTGGAAACCTAAGCTATAAATGATTAAAGGATTATAATAATCATGCCCTGCTCACCAAGATTGAATCCTTATATCAAGTATAAGTGATATTGGTGGGTAGAAATGATTGAAACCCTAGTATAGATAAGTTATCCTAGAGTAGTCATTACAAACCACATTAATATAATGTGAGGTTGGAGTATGAATCATTAGAGTAAAGTAAATGTAAGATAGTATGATTAAATCAAAGCTAGGATAGCATAGAGTTATGGAAGAATAGGAATGGAGTTAGAAATACCTACTTGTTGGATTGAAGGTTATCAGAAGAAGAGTAGTTGATATAACCAAGTCTTGATAGATGAAGATCATGAAATTCTTTAGTGTTAAACTCATTGGATTCATCAATGAGTTCAAAAGAATAATAGGTGAATAAGAATATTCTTGTGAAGTAAAGCTCATCATGTTAACCATGATGATAGATAGGAAGAAGTAGTAGTATATCTAGGAAAGGAATTCCTTATTTAGAAGTCTAGAATTATGAACTATGGAAGGTAGTAATTCTTGGTAAACAATCAACTTAAATCTCAAACCAAACATAATATCCATTTCATGTTATTGATCTATCATCTTATCTCCATATCACTTTATAGGAATATTTTCCTATAGCAAATCACATAAGCACATCTCTATCATTCCAATTATCTTAATTATATGTGCTTAAGAGTATCTTTATCAATTCCTCTCCATAAAACATTTTAGATGTAACTTCTATTTTAAAAGGTGTTATCATCAAATATCACAAACAGCAGATAATATGCTTAGCCTATTAAACCTTTACTCACATCAATAAGGGAATATAAGTAAATTAAGAATCCCAAACTCTAGGGTAAGCACTTCCAATTCAAACCCTAACTTCTATATTAATTATAATAAAATATATATCCATTGATTATTTACTAAATTCATGAGAATAATATTAATCATATTAATTCCCTAGAAATTCTATTTATCAAATAAAAATAAAGGATCACTATATAAAATCTCCTAAATATTATGATTTAATGAGAATCAAATCTCATGAGTTAATAATAATGCATCCTATAATAAGTTTATGGATATTAGCTCAATTAAATACATATTAAAAAGCCTTACAAATAATAATAGGAAAAGTATATACATAAAGAAAATAAAGAAACATAACCTTATACAATAAAAGTTCACAAATGATACTAAATACATTTTAGTATTACTATAATTATCCAAAAAATTAATTCTACAAAGAAAGTTCAAATTAAAGATTATATACAAATCTGAAAAGGAAAATAGATAATAGAAAAAAGGGAAAATAAATAAAAAACAAAACCTGATCGTGGCCCAACTCCTCTTTCCTTATCTGACGCCCATGTGCAGCCCACAAAAGCCCAACAGCCAGCCCAGCTCTTTCTCATCTGTGACTGACAAGTGGGACCGAAGAAGGACTGCGGGTTGAGCTGAAAGATTCACCAGGGGGTTTTCCGCAAAAGCGACGTCATCGTCATCCTCACGCACACAGGTAGCTCGCTGGAGGAGCACGCCGCTGCTCGATGCCATCGTCGTCAGCCGTGTGTCAAGATGCTCGTCGTCGTTCCATAGGGGGATAAGAAGGCCACCGCGATGCCCTGCCTCAATCCCTATCCACAATCCCTCCTTATCCTCTCTGATTCGAATGGGGCCGAAACCCTAGCTCACCGGAGCCACACCTCGCCGTTGAGCCGTACCTCCCCATTCTCTTCCAAGTAGCCATGGAGAAGCCCCGTGCTCCGTAGATCATCTGGGTAGGATCTATCAAGGGGAGCACTGGAGAGGGCGAATTTTGCCGTTCCTCTTGCGGCAGTTCATCGGAATCCTCGTCGGAGAGCTCGCCTCCGACCACACCTGTCCTCGCCAACCTCTCTATCGTCATCAGGGTGAGTTCCTGAACACTCTAGTATTCCTAAATCGCCGTATCTCGTTGTTAAACGTCGTCGCACCTTCTGTCACCGTCGGCCACCGTCGGAGCTCGTCGGAGCCGAGGATCCGATGACCATTTCCGAGCGGCGCCGCCACTTTAGGGTTCAGCGTGTTGCTCTGATTCGAACTAGGTTAGCTTTGCTTGCTAAGGCGCCGTGGATCGTCGTCGGCGACCAACCACTGGCGGTGGTGGTGGTGCTGACGCCATACCTACGCCACGTCGACGCCACCCTGGACCCAGTTCCCAGTTTGACTTCGTCTTTGTCTCACGTGGCACGTGACATGGCCTAGGGCCCATCTGTCATTGTCTAGGGGTAGTAATTGGGTCGGTAACAAATGTATTTATTTTAACTTGAGCGCTGATGTGGCCTCTGGCCCACTGGTCAATGACTAGGGCTAGGTGTGGGTGCGGTGTAAACAGTTATTTCCTATTTAAGAAATAAATAAAATGTTATAAGCTCAATAATTAATATTCCAGATATCAAATAAAGGATTAAAACTTGTTAAAACTATAACTTTTGATTTATAGTTCAGAAAAATATGTATAATATATGAAAATTTGGAAAAATAAAATCTAGAACTTAAAACTATTATCAAACATTATTATGTTAACAATTTAAATAATTATTGTTTAATAATGAATTTAAATGTAATAAAACTTTGATAATTCATATTCTAATAATGGTAAAAGTTAAAAATATAAATAAAATACCAAAAATCTTAGAAAAATAAGAATTATAGTTTAAAATTATAATCATGCATTATTATTTCACTTAATTAAATATTTATTATCTATTAAGTATCTATAAAGTAATAAATATTATCAAAATCATATCTCATTATTTATAAATCACAAAAATAAATGTAATATACCAAAATGATCACAAAAATAATATGTACATATTAAAAATATAATATTCCAATTTTGAGTTAAATAAAAATTCAAGTACTTTAATAACTAAAATTTAAACTTATTTAATTAATTGATAATTCATATATGGGTAAATGAAAATTGCTAATATGTCTAAAAATTAACCATTTGAGTCTAATAGATAGTATTAGTATTCAAAATTAATTATATGAAGTCAAAATAGTTTAACACATTTTAGTTACAATTTTATTGAATTCTCCTCAATCATAGGTGTATAATATTTTCTAAAGAGAATCCTTATCAAATATAAAATCATCAAGAATAATTTGTAGTTAAATAAAAACTTATTTCCTTTACTTTAATCACAAGTTTATCAACATACTAAAACACTATAGTGAACTCATAAGCAATGAAGTAACATTACTCCATGATATACAAACTTTAACCACTCATCATAAAAGGGGTAAGTGATACTATTCCATTATAAAATCAAGAAAACCACCACATCAAAGTAAAAATATAAGCATTATTAAGTAACCTTAAGGCAAAATTACCAAGTACACCAAAGAACAAATGTTATAAGCATTATACTTTCAAACTATCTATGTTTTAAAGTTAACTTTAGTCTACAAGAATCTAAATATAATACTATAAACATTGTTAGATGTTTTATAGTTAACTTTGGTCTGATATAGTTAAGTCATAAAGCATCTCAAGCCCAAACTATTCCAGCAAGCACAAATAACATCGACTATACTCAACTAACCACAAAGGTTGTTTAGAGCTTAGAACAGAAATCTTTTCTTCAAATGTTATTCTTTTTGCCACTTCAAACAACAAATCTTATATAAGCAATCTTAAGTAGAATTTCACAACTATGTGTGTCTCATTATTTTATGATATTGTAACTACATATTGTTTCACACACACTCACAAGCCATAATAAGAAGCACAAGTGTAAAACACATCTAAAAGTACAACACATTTCAAAGACATCATTTCTAGTATCCAAACCCTAGAACAATGTTATCCCCAGGATTCGCGTTTATAAAATGCATCACATTGCTTATGCATAAGAACATATTGCTTCTTTAAACATTAGTCCTTACCGGACCAATGATGTTGATTTCAGATATTGGATCTTAAATCATCTTGAAGACTGTGAGTGCATAATAAAGTATTTTGCAAATTCAATGTGGACATCACCTGCATTTGAAAAAGGTCTGAAAACACTATTTTCATAATAATATGATTATAGGTTATTACCATGAGGTAATAACTTACTATAAAAGTTCTGGTGGTAAAGGAACATATTACCTAGGACTTAACAACCAATGTCGCCAGTGATTCTTGTGCCGTATATAACGCGTTAACCATGAGATTTGGAATGGGATGAAGAAGTCAGCTGTATCCTTTTCCTCTTGTATGGAGGCAAGATGACATTAACGTGACGTTGTGATTCCTTGCGCGGATCCAACATATGGGTGGGCACCCTTACGCCCACACTTTTGGTGTCTAGATTATCTATGGATGGTGTTTAGTGGATGGACCATTTAATATGGCACTTGCGAGGGCAACACCAGGTCATAGAGTCTTCGTGGACTCATCAGGGTTTTAGCCTGCCCGAAAGTGGGCTTAACAAAGGTGAGCCAGCCTGAAGGATCGTGCAGACATATGAGGTCGCAAAGAGGGCAGTGATTGGCTTGGACCAACTACTGGGCCCCACAACATGGAACTATGGACGGGTAAGCTGCCCGGTTGTGCAACAAGGAGTTGATATCTCATGGGAAAAGTAACGCACCTCTGCAGAGTGTAAGAACTGTAACTTGTTACTCCCTGTTCCGGGAAGGAGCGGCGAACGCGGCGGGAAAGGAATTCCATGAAAGTTCTGGTAAACCCGTGAAGGCTGACGGACATAGTTTTTCATAATAAAAGCAACCTTTGAAGAAATGTTTATGAAAACTTGCATTGCCTACGACCTATGGTATGTGGTTGTAGATATAGTGCATCAAACACTCTTTTTCTAGTGAACTTTCTGAGTACGCTCGTACTCAAAGTATCTTCTTAACCCTTGCTAGATTCTGAAGCCAGGATAGACAACATCTACATCAAGTTATGCTCCGGGAATCATCATTCAAAGCTAAAGATCTTCAATGCAGACAAGGAAGTCAACATATACATCAACTCAAGTGAAGACGAAGTTACTGGTTAGGTAGGAATATGCCCTCTAGCCAAAGAACCTAATTCTGTAGTGTATTGCAATAGAAGCAATGCCAACCCCTTAGTTAAAATACTAGACTTAATAATATAATAGTTCTTTCGTTGTTAAATCTTTAATCCTGCTTTGTAAGAAGTTCTTTCTCTCTCTTTAACCTAGAGTGTTCTCTGGATCTTATGTTAAGAGTGAGTTGTAACCTTTAGCCATGTATTTGACCCACTGTGTTTCTGTTGTGCCATTCTAAGGGATGTAATACTAGTGAACGGTGTTTCATTGGTGTTATGTCAACGACTATAGTATACTACATCATGCAGTGGTATGCTGGGTCACCGCACCATAGTTCACTAGAGGTGTTCTCCTTAGATAAACAAACATGGAATGCAGGGTAAAAAAATTACAGCAGGGCAATTGACAGGACTGAGCAAGGCATAACAATGCAATACTAGACATCAAGATCCTATGAGATTCGATTGGGCAATATAACAAGATACATAGACCGCCATCAAACTGCATCTATGACTAGAAGTCCACCTTTGGGTTATCATCCGAACCCCCTCCAGTATTAAGTTGCAAGAAACAGACAACTGCTTTAAGAAAAGTGTGTAAGGTAAACAATCCACTTGTTTCATGAACAAGAGACCGTTGTTTTCTCCCTAGTAGCAAAAGCACACCTACAACCTTAGAGATTTCTGTCACTTCCCTTAAATTAAATAGAGGCATGAACCCACTATCGAGCATAATTACCCCCTCTTGGAGTCACTAGCAACTACTTGGCCAAGATAGCTACTAACAATGGATAGCATGCAAGATCACAAAAAACACAGACATGATAGAATCAATAAGACAAAACCATTAATCAATCTGACATAGTAATCTCAATATCCATCGGATCCCCGCAAACACAACATGCATGATTACAAATAGATGAGACCTTGATCATGAACGGAGCTCACAAGATCTAGACATGAAAGCACAAAGGAGGAGATACAACCATCTAGCCACTAGATGGACCCGTAGTCCAAGGTGGAACTACTCATGCTTCATATCGAAGGCTGGCATGATGAAGAAGAAGGCCTCCGAGATGATCTCCCCTCCGGCAGGGTGTCGGGAAGAGCTTTAAATCCCCCCGATCTTGGGATGATGGTGGCGGCGGCTATAGACGGTTTCGTGGAATATTGATTGGGTACTTAGGGTTTAGGCATCTGGGGCTTCTTATAGGCGAAGAGGCGAGGCTGGGAGGCGGCCAAGAGGCCCACACCCTTCCCAGGCGCGGCCTAGGGTGGGCCCGTGCCTCGGGGTGCAGCCACCCTGTGGCTCCCCTCCGTCTCTCCTCTGGACTCCGTGTTCTCCCCGGTGAAATATTGACTTTGGCTTTTGTCCCGTCCAATTCCGAGATTATTTCCTTACTAGCTTTTCTGGAACCAAAAACCGCAGAAAACAGGCCACTAGCACTGTGGCAACTTGTTAATAGGTTAGTACCAGAAAACATATAAAAAACACCTCAAAGTGTGGACAAAGCAAAGAAAAGTATATACTAAACAAGCATGGAACATCAAAAATTATAGATACGTTTCCGACGTATCAACATGCACCATCACAATCTTGATCAAACTATTGTAAAGCATTGATAGCTGGGATCAAAGTATTCTAAACATGAGCATGGAACATGAAGTTTTAACAATAAGACATAGTAACTATGCTGCAACATGAAAGGATACAAACAAAGATCATGAATAACAATGCATTGAGAGACGTTTGTTCGTTTCACATATAGAAAACATAGCATAGTGGCATTCAGCTTGTCCCTCATGGAGTAGCAAGACATAAATGCATAGGACACCTTCAAAGTTCATAAGGGTGACTAGATACAAATAGTTCAAGAACAAGCAATACCAACATTATGAATCAATCAATAAGTTTTGGTAGAATGCACATAAAACTAAGAATGACAACTATGCTCTCCTAGTTGGTGCATAAAGATATAAGGTGGAGGCTCCATATAAAAGTAGGAGGAAATGCCCTTCAAAGGGTAGCAGGGATTTCAAGTTTCATAAAGAGCTTCCAAAAAATATGGTACTTGTTAGCTTTCATCCCTCATTGCCCCTATCATAAGCATCTTGAAGTGATTAAGGTTAAAGTGAACAAAGTATGGAGTATATTCTTGACAAATCATAAGTTGGCAATATCATGTCCCTTGAGTACGAGGGCCGTTCCTCATGCTACTCAACTTTAGTTACTGGTAAGTTCTTGTCATTGTAAGTATATGTGTATCATAGAGAACTGCCAACGGGGTACCCCTTGCCCCATGACACAGGAGCTATCCCATATAAAAATGACAAGGCAATAGAGATTGAGCATCTCAGCAATCTTCTTATTTACCATGGGAAAATGGTGCCTTTTTCCTCTTCTTTCCTCTTTTTTTTCTTTTTCTGTTCTTTTTTTCTATCTCTCTTTTTTTACAATAAGAATGCTTCATAGATTGCTCACTATGGTGATGCTGCAAGTTTCCACCATTATTAGGCATGGCTTGGGATAGCGGCCCAGGCGTTTCTCTATCACATATACATAACTCCATGGACATAAAAGCTCCCCTTTTATTTCACACCGCCGACATCCATAAGAAAAAGAGCATGATATCAACTGGGTAGATATTTACAGGTGTTGAAAGCGATCCCCGTGACAGCACGGTTCTGCTAATTCCCAACTTATAAGTGCAAGAATATACAACATATATGACACAATGGTTCAAATTTATTAGGGGCAAGAAAAATAAAGTGTGCCATCAAGTTTGTGAGACCTTTAATCACTAATTTTCACATAACACGTTTAATTTGGAAGATAGATAAAACAAGAATATACTTGGAATGGTGTGACACACCATGCATAGGAATTTATAGTGGACACTTTGGAATAACTTGGTTTCTTGGGAGTTGGATGCATGAGTAGAGCTTACACAATACAAGTGGAGGCTAGCAAAAGACTGGGAGCGACCAACTAAGAGAGCAATAATGGCATAATCATGCAAAGCGACAAGACATTATCAATCAAAGAATAAAGTGGTATCACAAGTCAAAAACTAAATGATCATAGAGGCTAAGGTGAATGGTTCACAGTCATAACATGGTGTGATCATGTGCCAAGTCAACCCAAGCAAAGCATCAAAGGAGAATACCACAATATTATGCTTTTGTATACTAAAACAACCCATGATTCTTTCAAGGCACGTTAAGCAATCTCAATTGTTTGGAAAAAGTCATGCTACAACAATAATCACTAAGCATAAAGTCAAAGAAACATCTAGCATGACATGATAAAGTCTAAGCCATAGTCAAAACAAGCTCCCTTTTGTACCACTATAAGCATGGAGCTTCCTACTCTTTTTCCAACACCAATCGACTTATTTGAAGTAACTCGCAAAGATAATAATCAATAAATATCAGTGAGCTTGTATCACAAATCCACAAAGAAGAACTAAAAAGTTCTATGCGTAAAGCACAAGAAAACTAAGGCTAAACATAGTGCTAGCAAAAGAGAACACTCACAAGACAATAAGAATGAAAACTACAGTGTTCTAGGCAATGACAATAGAGTATGTATCTCTCCAAAATAAGTGTGCTCGGATCCAACCAACTTATTGTAGAAAACCAAGAAAAATAAAACTAAAATAAAAAACAAAGACGCTCCAGGAACAACACAATAGTGCATGAAACAATAAAAATGAAGTGTCTAGAAAGAGACCTAAGATTTTGTTGATGAAGAAGGGAGTGCCTTGGGCATCCCCAAGCTTTGACGCTTGTACCTCTTGAATATTTCTTGGGGTCACATGGGGTGGCATCCCTAAGCTTGAGCTTTTGTTCATTCTTCATCTCATCATATTATTCTTCCCCTACACTTGAATATTTCCTTCTTACAAAACTTCACACAATTCTTCATTAGCAACATTAGTGTATTCAAGATAATAAGCCTTTGGGTTTAGTTTCAACTCAATTAAAACTTCCATGAAAACACAAGATACTGTATCAATTCCTTTTAAAAGCTCAAGTGATCAAAGAGAACTCAAAAGAAACTGATCAGAGGCAAATGCAAATAATGGCAGAAATTTGTCAAAACTGACCAGCAGGTAAAAACCGATTTTTTAGAAGACCTTCTGTTGCTCAAATAGAAACGTGTTGAACTAACTAAAGTTATCTAACAACCTGGGGGATTTATTCAGAAAATTTCAGCTCATTCCGACATACAGGGATTTTTCATGAATTTTTACAGTGAAGCAGAAAAATCTGTTTTAGGACGGCAACTTCCCCAAATCTTACTTCCCTACAATTAGAGGCTATTCTTGACACAAAAATCAAACAAAAAGGATAAGGAGAGGTTATTACAGAGGTAACAACTTCCAAGTCTCAACTAAAGAAAAACTTACTGAAAGCAAAAATATAATGGTTTGTCTCCCAAAAGCTCTTTCTTTATAGCCATTAAGATAGGCATGATAATTTCGATGATGCTCACATAAGAAATATGAATTGAAATAAAAGAGAGAATAAATAAGCAAATACAAAACAAATTTAAGTATAACCCACTTCCTATGAACAATAATCTTATAAAGAAACAAGTCATGAAAGCACAAAGCAACAAGCATAGGGAAGAAGAACAAGTGCAACTTCAAGATTTTCAACATAAAGAGGGGAAACTTAATATTGTTGAGATACATAAAACCATGTTTCCCTCTCTCATAATAACTTTCAGTAGAAACATGAATAAAATTAACAATCTAACTATCACATAAAACATTCTTATCATGAGCCATATGCATATAATAATTATTACTCTCCACATAAGCATAGTTATTCTTATTAATTATAGTAGGATAAAATTCAACAAAATAGCTAACATTATCATTCTCATCACCATAATCATCAAATATAGGAGGCATATTGTAATAATAATTAATTTTCTCTCCAATATTAGGTGGACTGAAAATATCATATTCGTCATTGTAATGATTATATATTGGAGGTAAAGTATCACAAAAGCAAATTTTCTCCTCTAAAGATGGGAACTAAAAAGATCATTTTCATGAAAACTAGCTTCCCCAAGCTTAGACATTTCTATAGCATTAGCAATAATGTTGTTCAAAGAATTCATACTAATAACATTGGTATTAGCATGCAAATAAAGTTTCATAGGTTTTTTAATTTTCTCTTCAAACACTTCATGTCCTAACTCAAGATAAATACTATAAAGCTCTCTAATTTTTTTTTCCATTAAGCCTAACTAGTGAAAATAAAAACAAGAAACAAAAAGATATAATTGCAGAATCTAAAGGAAATAACTTCGAGCACTCACATACCAGCAACAATACTAGAAGATAGCTTAGAATCCAGATGTAGTGACCTTGGATCAATAAAGATCCTAAGTCCCTGTGATTTACATGCTAGTCCCTGGATCAATAGCTAGCACTCACAGTCGATGAATATCATGTAAAACACAAAGTCATTATTACACGGAGAATCCAGAGTATGAATTTATTACAAATTTGCTTAGCATTAAGCTAGCTCAAATAACAGCGGAAAACATAAAGCAGCTTGAGTCCATCAACGCCCCAGGCTTGTCGAGTGTAGACTCGTGATCCCTACGCACCTTTCAATCTTCGGATTCTGTACATAAGACGTGCAGCCAACAAGTTGGGTCAATCCTTTTAATGTATTGGCAAATTAAACCAAGGGAAGAAAAGACTAACTCTACATGCAAGGCTAGTTCAGGTTGTGGATTTTATTTGATCAAAGCTAGTTTTCTTAAGTATGGAGGCGAAGAGAAGATTTCCCTACTTTTTAAACTTTTGTTTAAGTAATATATGGTCGAATGGCACACGAGGATATTACTCACCAAGTGTCCAAACAACCTAACACTTGGATATTACTCACCAAGTTCCCAAAACCCTCCCAATAGCGATATGACTCGCGCCTTGGGTTTTTAGAAAACTTTAAGTTTTGAAAGAGAGAGAGGAAGATCCTTCAGAGGCTCCATCCTTCAGATGCTCAAGTGTTCTTTTCCGTGAACTCGTTGACCCGACAACCATTCAGCCCATAAGAAAACTTAGTTTTATTTTGAAGTGGATTTGAGAAGAAAAGTTTGCTCAAGAGAGCCTTTATACTTAGAAAAATTCATTGTCTTTCGAACCCCCCAACGGTACTTTACATATATATAGCATAGCAAGCAATACTTAGCAAAACAGGGGAACCTATTAGGAGGGGAAATCCTAAGTATAGATCTACTCATGGCATACTACAAAATCATCGCACTTGCAAAATAATACTAAGGAAAAAATCTACTAGAACATCCTGCACATGCATACTACAGAATTTTTAAGATCACATGCATAGAATCAAAACTAGGACAAAATTAATGAAAAAGTGGTGTAACTTGCCTTGATCCGAGTAGCACTCTACACAATAGTACTCCTCAGCACACTCTGAACAATCTAACAAAACACAAACATAGATCTAATCACAACTTGCACAAAAAATGCCAGAGAGATAATATGCATGCATGCATGCAACATGGTAATTATGCAAGATTTGTTTTCTAAATTGACCAAGGTAGTCTAATTGGATTGCAATTGCGTTGGGGATGTTATTAGTATTGATTTCCTCAGGTTTAAATTAATTTGGATAATTATTCTAATTTATAGGCTCATAAGGAGATCCAACAATCTAATTAGCTCCGAATCAGATCTAATGTTCTTAAGCAAGGTTTTATAATTTTGTTCAGTAGGTATTGTAAAAAAAAAGTCAACACAACAAGAATCAACTAAAACGGGGTTTTAATTATTTTTCTATGGATTAAACACTCTAATCTAGAGATTAAATTCTACACAGAAAAACCTACTGCAAACTCGTAATATTATTATAGATCTGTGTTCTACACAATTTTGTGAATCCAACGATATATTATACGCAAAATTTGGCCAAAAGGTTGAATTTCTATGAATTTCCCAAGATTTAACTATAATCTGCCAATTTAAATCTAACCCTAACGAAATCGCGACAAGTGGCAGCTTCTGATTGGGCCAGCTAAGCGAAGCGGCGCTGACGTGGAGCACTGTCGCGACTCGCCATGCGGCACAGTGGGATTTGCTGATACCCCTTCGCTTTAAGTTTCTAATCCACGCCATCCATCCTAGATCTAAGGGCTAAGAAGCAAGGACAGGCTCACCTTCCTCCCTGGCGGCGGCGACTGGCGGCGGGTGGTGCAGCGGTGGTCGGCGTCTTTGTTTCGGCGTCCTCGGGGAGGGTGAGGTAGGTACGGGTGGTCGCCTCCTCCTCGCGGTTTCGACCGTGGTCTCGGATAGAGGCCTCTCCTCCTCGAGTGGTGGCAGCGACGTCGTCCCTTCCGTGGCTCCGGCGAGAAATCGAGGGCGCCACGCTGCAGTAAAAATCGATTAGGAGGGGTGAGCCGAAGCTGTCGAGCGTGAGGATCAATATAGGGGAAATAAACAGGGGGGAGAAATCTCCTGTCGTCGGTTCACGAACTCACCGAGGTCGGCGGTGGCTCGAGTTTGCGAGATCGGGGACGGAGGGCTAGGGTTATAATCTTTGCAGGTTTAGAAACAGGGGTCATGGCGGTGGCTTTTATTTGCTGCCTGGGGGAGTCCTGGCTGGACACGGAGACGGCGGGGGGGGGGGGGGGGCGTGGCCGGCGAGGATTCAGTTCAGATTCTCGTCGGGGGGAGAGGGATGACAGGTGGGGGCCGGTGTCAGCGGGAGCGGCGGTGTGGGCTGGCGCATGGGCGCTGGCGGGTTAGTGGTCGCGCGGGTGCTGGCGGGCTGGCGCAGCGGCCCAGCTAGGTTAGGCTGCTCTTTTTTTCCTTTATTTTTTTTATCAATTTCCTGTTTTACCAATTCTTCAATAACTTTTGCATACTAAGGCCAAAAGCAATGAAACTAGTTTCTAAATTTTTGTTAAAATGGGGTGGTCATATTAGAGTCAGATAATATTATTTTTGTATAGTTTTAGAAGGGTCAAAACAAGATTACTTCATTATTGCTCATAGAGAGGGATTATTATTAGGGTTTTTGTTTAGGGTTTGGTGGTGGGGTTTTGATGCAACTTTAATTTGTATGCAATTGGTGCAAGGATGATGCATGCTTCTAGTAACATCCTATAATAAAATCTGGGATGTTACAAACCTACCCCCCTTAAGAAGAATCTCGTCCCCGAGATTCGTGTTGGCTAGCAAATAGGTGTGGATGCTCTGCCTTCAAATCTTCTTCATGTTCCCACGTGGCTTCTTCCTCGGAGTGGTGGTTCCATTGTACTTTGCAGAATCTGATAGTCTTGGTGCGGGTAATCCTTTCGGCCGTTTCCAAAATTTTGATGGGCTTTTCCTCATAAGTAAGGCTATTCTCCAAATGAACCTCATCTAGGGAAATTGTATCTCTTAGCGGTGTTTCGGCCATTTCTTTGTGGCACTTCTTTAGTTGTGACACATGAAACAAATCATGAACACCCAGTCCTTCTGGTAACTCCAACTGATAAGCAACTTCCCCTCTACGGGCCAGAATCTTATACGGTCCTATGAATCGTGGGGCTAACTTACCCTTGATTCCAAACCTCTTAACTCCTCACAGTGGTGAAACTCGAAGGTACGCACGGTCCCCTATTTTATAAGTCACATCTCTGCGTTTGGAATCAGCATAGCTGTTTTGTCGGGACTGAGCTACCTTTAGCCTATCTTGAATATGTTGTACCTTTTCTTTGGCATCCTTGATCAATTCAGGTCCAAAAAGACTACTTTCGCCAACTCCACTCCATAACAGCGGAGTTCTATACTTCCTGCCATATAGAACTTCAAATGGAGCCATCTTGATACTTGTCTTGTAGCTGTTGTTGTACGAGAACTCAGCATACGGCAGCTTATCATCCCAACTAGACCCATAGTCTAGTGTGCAAGCTCTCAATATATCTTCCCGAATCTGGTTCACCCTTTCCGTTTGGCCATCTGTCTGAGGGTGGAAAGCAGTACTGAATTCTAGTCGGGTTCCAAGAGACTCATGTAGTTGTCGCCAAAACTTTGAAGTGAACTGGGTGCCTCTATCTGACACAATTCCCCTGGGAACACCATGCAGACTTACAATCCTTGACATGTATATCTTAGCAAGCTTAGCACTCGTATATGTGGTCTTTACGGAGATGAAGTGAGCCACTTTGGTAAAGTGGTCCACCACTACCCAGATAGAATCAAATCCTGAACGAGTCCGGGGCAATCCCGTGATAAAATCCATGCCTACTTTGTCCCACTTCCAATCAGGTATAGGCAGTGGTTGCAGCAATCCGGCCGGTTTCTGATGCTCGGCTTTAACTCTATTGCATACGTCACACAGGGAAATATACTCGGCAATTTCTCTTTTTGAATTATTCCACCAAAATCTATCCTTCACATCCATGTACATCTTCGTGTTACCTGGATGAATTGAGTAAGGTGAATTGTGAGCTTCTTGTAAAATCAACTTCCTGATATCGGGGTCATTGGGAACGCACAAACGCTTTCCATACCAAAGGGTTCCTTGTTCGTCCAGGCGAAAATCTTTTGTCTTTCCTTCACTTATTTTGACTCTTATTTCTTCCAACTCTTTATCTCCCTTTTGTGCTTCCTTGATTTTCTCTTGAAAAGTAGGCACTATTTCCATAGTCTACGTGTCCTTTCAGAACTATTTCTAGCCTAAGATCTTTGAATTGCTTGCATAAATCCTCTGGAAGTTCCCCTGCGGTAAGTCCATTCACATAAACTTTACGACTTAAGGCATCGGCCACCACATTTGACTTTCCGGGGTGGTATTGCAAATCCAAGTAATAATCCTTAATCAGTTCAAGCCATCTTCATTGCCTCATATTCAACTCTTTTTGGGTGAAGATGTATTTCAAGCTCTTATGATCCGTGAACAAATCACAATGCTTGCCCATGAGGTAGTGTCTCCATACCTTGAGTGCATGTACCACAGACGCAAGTTCCAAATAATATGTTGGGTAGTTGTGCTCGTGGTTCTTAAGTTGTCGATAGGCATAAGATACCACTTTCCCATCTTGCATCAATACACTTCCAAGTCCTTGCCGAGAAGCGTCACAATAGACTTGAAAATCCTTTTGGATATCCGGCAAACACAGCACTGGTGCCGTTACAAGGCGTTTCTTCAACTCTTGAAAGCTTGCTTCACATGCCTCGGTCCATAGGAATTTCTTTTCCTTCTTTAACAGTTCTGTCATGGGTTTTGCTATTTTGGAAAAGTTTTCAATGAACCTCCAGTAATATCCTACGAGGCCCAAGAAACTCCTAGTATCCCCCACATTCTTGGGTGACTCCCATTTCGTTACGGAAGCTACCTTACTGGGATCTACGGCACCTCCTTTTGTCGACACAACATGACCAAGGAATCCCACTTCCTTTAACTAGAATTCGCATTTGCTGAATTTGGCATACAACTTGTGTTCTCTTAGTTTCTCCATAATTAGGCGCAGATGCTTCTCATGTTCCTTCTCATACTTGGAGTATATGAATATATCATCTATGAATACAACGATAAAATTGTCCAAATATTCCATGAACACCTTGTTCATCATGGTCATGAAGTATGCCGGGGCATTGGTTAGACCAAACGACATCACGTTGTACTCATACAATCTGTATCTTGTGGTGAAGGCTGTTTTGGGCACATCCTATTCTTGAATCTTTAGCTGAAAGTAGCCTAATCGCAGATCGATCTTTGAGAACACACTGGCTCCCTTTAACTGGTCAAACAAGTCATTGATGTTAGGCAGAGGGTACTTGTTCTTGATCGTCACTTCATTCAACGAGCGGTAGTCCACAACCAGCCTCTTGGTTTTATCCTTCTTTTCCACGAATACGACAGGTGCTCCCCAAGATGACGCGCTGGGTTGAATGAATCCCTTGTCCAATTGTTCCCAAAGCTGTTTCTTGAGTTCCTTCAACTCGTCCACATCCATCTTGTATGGTCTTTAGCTATGGGCCCTGTGCCTGGCATCAAGTCAATGAGGAACTCGATATCACGGTCGAGAGGCATCCCAGGTAACTCTTCCGGAAAGACATCTAGGTATTCCTTCACAATAGGTACATCCTCCAAGCTAACCCCCTTAAGAGAGTTCACCATGACTTCCTTAAGTGCGAAATTTGACTTGATACGAATCCTCTTCCCTTCCGGTGTTGTGAGCGTAACAGTACTTTTGGCACAATCTATGACTCCTTCATATTCGGTCATCCAATTCATGCCCAAGATTATGTCTAATCCTTGTGACTCCAGAACTACTAGACTTGTGGGAAAGATGTGTGTCCCAATCCTTAGTTCCAATCCCCGACAACCAGAGTTTGCCACTATTTCTCCTCCAGGAGAACTTACCCTTAGAGGAGAGTTTATAGTCTCTGTAGGTATCTTGCCTCTATCCACAAATACCCTTGATATGAATGAATGCGATGCACCAGTATCAAAAAGAACAACTGCGGGAATGGAATTGAGCTTGAACTTACCAATCACAGAGTCCGGTGCATCACAAGCATCTTCCATAGAGACATGATTCACCGTGGCTTTGACAAACGGATTTGGATTCTTCCCGTTACCATTGCCATGGTTGTGTCCATTGCCGTTCCCATTGCCATTGCCATTGCCATTCCCATTCATTTTCTTGGGGCAAGTAGTTGCATAGTGTCTTGTCTTGTTGCACTTAAAGCATGTCACCTCACTAAGGTCCTTTCCGTTGCTACTATTCCCGGTGCTTATGCCCATTGTGTCTGTGACCACCATGGTGGTGACTGTTATGGATGTGGCCATTACCATTATACGGTGGTGGTGAGGAAGTACGCTGCTTCTGGTACGGGACAGAGTGCTTTTGAGGGTTAGACTTCCTTTTGCGGTTATCTATGCTCTTTCTCTTTGATTCAAGCACAATAGCTCTGTCCAAGAGCTCCTAAAAGTTGTCAAATTTCTGTGCCACAAGCTGAATAGATATCTCATCATTGAGTCCTCTTAAGAATTCCTCCTGCCTCTTGGCATCAGTGGAAACATCATCGGGTGCATAACGGGCTAGCTTGTTGAAAAGCTCACCATACTCGGTGATAGAACGGTGCAGCTGGTGTAAGTCGTGAAACTCGCGCCTTTTTAGAGTCATGACACCAGCAGCCACATGATGAGTGCGGAAAGCTAACTCGAACTGATCCCAAGTAATAGCATCAATATCTAGGTGGGTGACTTGGTAGTTATCCCACCATTCTACAGCAGGTCCTTCAAGCTGGTGCGCGGCATAACGCACCCTGTCGGCTCCGATGGCTTGCACAGTATCTAACTTCTTGTTAATTGTACGGAGCCAGTCATCTGCAATGATTGGTTTAGCGCTGCTAGTGAAGATAGGTGGGTTCAACCTCAAAAACCGAGTCAAGCGATCCTGCTGAGGTGGTGGTGGAGGTGGCGGTGGCGGAGGTGGCGCGTTGTTGTTGTTTTACATGTTCTGAGTGAGCAGTTGGATCAGCTGGTTCTGAGTGGCCAGAAGTTGTGCAATCTCTGGAGGGATTTCGGTGTTCGCGCGTCTTGGCGGCATCTGTGGGGTTTGTGAAACGAGTTAAGAAATAGACAGAAAGTAGTAAACTCCTACCGTTATGAAAACACACAAGGCACATAAGACACAATAGCACAAACTTAACACAAAAATCATCCAAGTTTAACTAAACCAAATATGTATTGGTATTTATTACAATCGGGAATAACGTTCTACTATAGAATTTAAAGGTGGTCCAACTACTACACATCTTCCACGCCTTCCTCTTCCTCGTCCTCGAACGAGTAGCCTTCCTGATCTAGTCTTGTACAGCTCCATCTCCTTTGTGGTGGCTTCAAGCTACTCTTGGAGGTTCTTTATCTCATCCTGCAGCTTCTTGGTAGTGGCATATAGCTGCTCCGGAAGTCCCTCCTTCTCTCCTTGTAATTCCTCCACTAGACTTGACTTCTTTGCGGCTTCAAGTTGCTTTCCAAGTCCCTCTTGGAAGCACGCACTGTTGGAATTATGCCCTAGAGGCAATAATAAAGATGTTATTATTATAATTCTTGTTCATGATAAATGTTTATATTCCATGCTAGAATTGTATTAAGCGGAAACTTTAATACTTGTGTGGTTTGTGAACAACACCGTGTCCCTAGTACGCCTCTATGGACTAGCTCATTGATTAATGATGGTTAAGGTTTCCTAACCATGGACATGAGTTGTCAATTAATAATGAGATCATATCATTGGGAGAATGATATGGTGGACAGACCCAAACTAAGCGAAGAAATTAGATCGTGTCATCGTGTTCGTCTTTGCGAAGCTTTTCTTATGTCAAATATTGTATTCCTTAGACCATGAGATAATACAACTCCCTGGTATCGGAAGAAAGCTTTGAGGTCATCAAACGTCATCCTATGAGAGGGTGATCATAAAGGTGTCTCTCAAGTGATCGGAAAGTATCTGTTGGGTTGTATGTATCGAGATGGGATTTGTCCCTCCCAAGTTGGAGAGATATACTCCGGGCCCACTCGGTAATCGATATCAACACCGCTTGCAAGCATGTGGTTAAGGAGTTAATCACAAAGTGATATCGGATTACAGAACGAGTAAAGTACTTGCTGTGAACGAGATTGAACTAGGTATGACGGTACCGACGATCAAATCACGGGCAAGTAAAATATCGCGAGACGAAGGGAATATATATATGGGATTGATTGAATCCTGGCATCGTGGTTCATCCGATATGATCATCGATGAATGTGTGGGAGTCAATATGGGTTTCCAGACCCCGCTATTGATTGTTGATAGAAGATCATGTCTGCATATTCTCGAACCCGCAGGGTCACACACTTAACATGTCTCGACGCTAGGATAGATTGGATAATTGGTTTATGAGTTTTTGTTCGGAGTCTCGGATGGGATCGGGGACATCACGAGAGGTTCCGGAGTGGTCCGGAGAATAAGATTCATATAAGGCATTGCAGTTTTTGGAGTTCGGAATTGTTCCGGGTTAATCGGTATTGTACCAGAAGCTTCTAGAACCTTCCGGAAGGGGACCAACGTGGCCCCACCTTCCGGGAGGGGGCATGGGCCTATGAGGGAGTGCCCTGGCCGCATTGGGCCAGTGGCACAAGGCCCCATAGGGCCCAGCCGGCCAAGAGAGTTTTAAACTCGAGATAGAGCTTCTAGAAGGGGGGGGGTTTCCTTGCCCCCCACTCTTCCTCCTTGGGGCCGCGGGCCTTGGCTTGGGGGATGGGCTAGGGCTGCGCCCACCCCTCTATATATAGAGGGCTGGGGGCGCACCAACACCCTACACCTTCCCCTCCAACCCTAGCCGCCCTGCTGCCATCCTCTCTCCCTCCCGACTGCTTGTAGGCGAAGCCCTGCTGCGGAAATTCTCCACCAATTGCACCGCGCCGTCGCGTTGTAGATCCAACCCATCTCTCCACCATACTTGCTGGACCAAGGAAAGAGGAGACGTCGAGGTGCTGCATGTGTGCATCTCACGGAGGCACCGCCACTTGTGGTGCTAGATCGGATCGGATCGCGAGGAGGAGAAGCGAGTACGACTACATCACCCACGTTCCGACGAACGTTCCGCTGTGCGAATCTTCAAGGGTATGAAGATCTAATACAATCTCTCTCTCGTTGTTTGCATCTCCTAGATTAGATCTTGGCTTTCCCTCTGTTCGCATCCGTAGAAAATTTTGATTTACTATGCCGCGAAACCCTTCAGTGGTATCAGAGCTAGATCTATGCGTAGATGTGTTTCACGAGTAGAACGCAACATGGTTGTTGCGGGCGTTGATGTTTTCTGTTGCAAGAATCTTGTTTGTGTTCTTCTTATGACGCGGGATAGTGAGATTGAAGCGGTCCAGGCCAACCTTACGCGACGTCGTTCGCGATACCGGCTCCGCACTTGACGTGTGGCTTGTTCCACACATGCGGCTGGTGGATGTCAGTTTCTCTCACTATAGTTGTCATGGGATTAACACCGGAGTTTGGAAACCATAATATCACCGTTGTGGCTTTCCGTAGGTAAGAATCGTTCTTAGCATCTACTCCCATAAGCCACGTAAAACAAGCAACAACAAAGTAGAGGCGTCTAACTTGTTTTTGCAGGGAGTGTTTTCTGTGATATGGTATGGCCCAAGATGTGATGTGTATAATGTATGCGATGATCATGTTTTGTAATGTTTCACGACTTGCATGTAGATGAGTACACAACCGGCAGGAGCCATATGGTTGTCTTTATAATTGTGTATGACCTGTGTGTCAACTTCTTATGCGCCATGTAATAGCTTTACTTTATCGCTAAGTAGTTAGCAATAGTTGTAGTTGCTATTCGTGGTGGAGGCAATCATGGTGGAGTGATGGAGATCATGCCGGAACGCACAAGATGGAGATCATTGCGCGAAGATTGGCTATACCATGTCACATAAAGTTATATGCATGTGATGTTTATCCTTTTATGTATCTTATTATGCTTAGATCGCGACGGTAGCATTATAAGATGATTCCTCACTTAAAGATCAATATAAAAACTATGTTCTCCCCAAGTATGCACCGTTGCGAAAGTTCGTCGTGTCCAAGCATCACGTGATGATCGGGTGCTATAGACTCTACGCTCACATACAACGGGTGCAAGCCAGTTTTGCACACGCGGAAATACTTGGGTCTACCTTGACGAGCCTAGCATGTACAGACATGGCCTCGGAACACAAGAACCGAAAGGTTAAGCATGAGTCATATGAATGATATGATCGACACTTCGTTGTCCACCATTGAAACAACATCTCTTCTCGTGATGATCGGATTAGGTGTGGTGAATTTGGATCGTGTTCACTAAACAACTTGAGGGATGTTGAATTTAGTGGGAGTTCATCTAGTAATTTGATTAAGTTGAACTATTTATCATGAACATAGTCTAAATTGTACTTGCAAATACTGTAGATCACATGGCCAAGTCCAACTTCAACTTCAACGTTTTTGCTGAGAAGGAAAAGCTTAGAAACAATGGGTCTAACTTCACCAATTGGTTCCGCAATCTAAGAATCATTCTCTCTGGCGGTCAAAAGGACTATGTCCTTGGGAAAGCGTTAGGTGACCCCCCTGCTGCAACTGCGCCGGCTGATGAGAAAGTTGTCTATCAGTCGCGCAAAGATGATTATGGTGTGATTAAGAGCACCATGTTGTTTTCTATGGAACCGGAACTTCAAAATCGTTTTGAAGACTATCCTGGGCCCTTTGAGATTCTCGAAGAGCTGAAAACCATGTTTCAGACTCAGGCCCGTTCTGAGAGATATGAGATCTCTGAGAAGTTCTTTAACTGCAAGATGGAGGAAGGGAGTTCCGTTAGTGAGCACGCCATTAAGATGACGGGCTACACTCAACGCCTTGAGCAACTGGAATGCACGATTCCAGAGGAGCTCAAGATTGACAGGGTTCTGCAATCACTCCCTCCCAGCTACAAAAGTTTTGTAGTGACTCATAATCAGATTGGTTCCACTGATACGATCACCGAGCTCTTCGCAAAGCTGAAGGCTGCGGAGGTGGACATCAAGAAGGATAATCATGTGTTGATGGTCAACAAGCCGTCCTTTAAGAAAGGTAAGGGTGCAAAGAAGCCCTTCAAGAAAGGCGGCGGAAAGCGCGTTGCCCCTGCTGAGAAGAAGCTCAAGTATGGTCCTAAGCCGGACACTGAGTGCTTCTATTGCAAGGACAAGGGTCACTGGAAGCACAACTGTCCGAAGTACTTAGCGGACAAGAAGCCTGGCACCATCAAAGGTATATTTTATATACATGTTATTGATGTTTTCCTTACTAGCCCTCGTTGTAGTGCCTGGGTATTTGATACCGGTTCAGTTGCTAATATTTGTAACTCGAAACAAGAGCTACGGAATAGACGGCGGCTTGCGAGGGATGAGGTGACGATGCGCGTTGGCAACGGATCAAGAGTTGATGTGATGGTCGTCGGCACGCTCTCTTTAGTTTTACCTTCGGGATTATTTTTAAACCTTAATAAGTGTTATTATGTGCCTGCGTTGAGCATGAACATTATTTCTGGATCCTGTTTATTGCAAGACGGTTATTCATTTAAATCGGAGAATAATGGTTGTTCTATTTATATAAGTAACATATTTTATGGTCATGCACCTATTGTGAATGGTTTATTTCTTCTAAATCTCGAAAGGGATGAAACACACATCCATAACATTGAGGCTAAGAGATGCAAAGTAGATAGTGATAATACTACTTATTTGTGGCACTGTCGTCTAGGTCATATTGGTGTAAAGCGCATGAAGAAACTCAATTCTGATGGACTTTTGGAGTCTCTTGATTTTGAATCATTTGACACATGCGAACCATGCCTCATGGGAAAGATGATCAAATCCCCGTTCTCCGGTATGATGGAGCGAGCAACGGACTTGTTGGAAATCATACATACCGATGTATGCGGACCGATGAGTGTTTCGACGCGCGGTGGATATCGCTATTTTCTCACTTTTACCGATGACTTAAGTAGATATGGGTATATCTATTTAATGAAACATAAATCTGAAACGTTTGAAAGGTTCAAAGAATTTCAGAATGAAGTGGAGAACCATCGTAACAGAAAGATTAAGTTTCTACGATCTGATCGTTGAGGTGAATATTTGAGTTATGATTTTCTCACGCATCTTAAAGCAAGTGGAATCGTTTCACAACTCACGCCACCCGGAACACCACAGCGCAATGGTGTGTCTGAACGCCGGAATCGAACCTTATTAGATATGGTCCGATCAATGATGTCTCTTACTGATTTGCCGTTATCATTTTGGGGTTATGCATTAGAAACCGCTGCATTCACTTTAAATAGGGCACCATCTAAATCCGTTGAGACGACACCGTATGAACTATGGTTTGGTGCTAAACCTAAGTTGTCGTTTCTTAAAGTTTGGGGATGCGAAGCTTACGTCAAGAAGTTGATGCCGGACAAGCTCGAACCCAAAGCGGAGAAATGCGTCTTCATAGGATACCCTAAGGAAACTATTGGGTATACCTTCTATTACAGAGCCGAAGGCAAAGTGTTTGTCGCAAAGAACGGTTCCTTTCTTGAGAAGGAGTTTCTCTCGAAAGAAGTGAGTGGGAGGAAAGTAGAGCTAGACGAGGTTATTGAACCTTCTCTTGAATTGGAGAGTAGCGCAGCACCTGAAATTGTTCCAGTGCTGCCTGCACCAACAATAGAGGAAGCTAATGACAAGGATCATGAAGCTTCGGACGATGCTGCTACTGAACGTCGCAGGTCGACAAGGTCGCGTGCCCCTCCTGAGTGGTACGGCAACCCTGTCTTGACTGTCTTGTTAGTAGAAGACAGTGAACCTACGAACTATGAGGAAGCGATGATGAGCCCAGACTCTGAGAAATGGCTAGAAGCCATGAAATCCGAATTGGGATCCATGAGCGAAAACCAAGTATGGACTTTGGTGGACCCTCCTAGCGACCGAAAGGCCGTTGAGTGCAAATGGATCTTCGAGAAGAAAACGGACGCGGATGGTAATGTTACTGTCTATAAAGCACGTCTTGTCGCGGAAGGTTTTCGACAAGTTCAAGGTGTTGACTACGATGAGACTTTCTCTCCCGTAGCGATGTTTAAGTCCATTCGGATTTTATTAGCAATTGCTGCATTTCATGATTATGAAATATGGCAGATGGATGTCAAGACTGCGTTCCTCAATGGCAACATTGATGAAGAGTTGTATATGATGCAACCCGAAGGTTTTGTCGATCCTAAGGATGCTGATAAAGTATGCAAACTTCAGCGTTCCATTTATGGACTGAAGCAAGCATCTCGGAGTTGGAACCTTCGTTTTGATCAAGTGATCAAGAGCTTTGGATTTGTTCCAAATTGCTACGAAGCTTGTATCTACAAGAAAGTGAGTGGGAGCTCGGTGAAGTTTCTGGTACTATATGTGGATGACATATTGATTATTGGAAATGACATCAACATGCTTAACGATGTGAAGAGTTATTTGAACAAGTGTTTTTCAATGAAAGACCTAGGTGAAGCTGCTTATGTATTGGGCATCAAAATCTATAGAGATAGACAAAGACGCCTGATAGCTTTAAGCCAGAGTACATACCTAGACAAAGTTCTGAAAAGGTTCAGAATGGATAAGGAAAAGAAAGGTTCAGTGCCTATGTTGTCAGGTAAGATATTGAGCAAGGCTCAGTGTCCAGCTACGGTAAATGATAGGGAAGCTATGAGCAAAGTGCCTTATGCCTCGGCCATAGGTTCTATCATGTATGCCATGCTGTGTACTAGACCGGATGTGTCCAATGCTCTTAGTTTGACGAGCAGATATCAAAGTGATCCAGGAGTGGAACACTGGACAGCCGTGAAGAACATCCTAAAGTACCTAAATAGGACTAAAGAAATGTTCTTAGTCTATGGGGGTGATGAACAGCTCGTCGTAAAAGGTTATGTCGACACTAGTTTCGACACTGACAAGGATGATTCTAAATCTCAGACAGGATACGTGTATATTTTGAATGGAGGAGCTGTGAGCTGGAGAAGCTGCAAGCAAAGCATGATCGCGGGATCTACAGTAGAAGCGGAATACATGGCTGCTGCAGAAGCGTCAAGTGAAGGAGTTTGGATCAGAAATTTCATCACTGAGCTTGGTGTGGTTCCAAGTGCATTGGACCCACTGGAGATATTGTGTGACAACACTGGCGCCATAGCACTCGCTAAGGAACCAAGATATCATCCAAAGACCAAGCATATCAACCGCAAGTTTCATATAATCCGAGATTATATAGCAGATGGAGATCTGAAGATTAGCAAAGTACATACAGATCTGAATGTCATAGATCCATTGACTAAACCTCTTCCACGTGTAAAACATGATCAGCACCTCAGTGCCATGGGTGTGAGATTGTTGCCAGATGTAAACTAGATTATTGACTCTAGTGCAAGTGGGAGACTGTTGGAATTATGCCCTAGAGGCAATAATAAAGATGTTATTATTATAATTCTTGTTCATGATAAATGTTTATATTCCATGCTAGAATTGTATTAAGCGGAAACTTTAATACTTGTGTGGTTTGTGAACAACACCGTGTCCCTAGTACGCCTCTATGGACTAGCTCATTGATTAATGATGGTTAAGGTTTCCTAACCATGGACATGAGTTGTCAATTAATAATGAGATCATATCATTGGGAGAATGATATGGTGGACAGACCCAAACTAAGCGAAGCAATTAGATCGTGTCATCGTGTTCGTCTTTGCGAAGCTTTTCTTATGTCAAATATTGTATTCCTTAGACCATGAGATAATACAACTCCCTGGTATCGGAAGAAAGCTTTGAGGTCATCAAACGTCATCCTATGAGAGGGTGATCATAAAGGTGTCTCTCAGGTGATCGGAAAGTATCTGTTGGGTTGTATGTATCGAGATGGGATTTGTCCCTCCCAAGTCGGAGAGATATACTCCGGGCCCACTCGGTAATCGATATCAACACCGCTTGCAAGCATGTGGTTAAGGAGTTAATCACAAAGTGATATCGGATTACGGAACGAGTAAAGTACTTGCTGTGAACGAGATTGAACTAGGTATGACGGTACCGACGATCAAATCTCGGGCAAGTAAAATATCGCGAGACGAAGGGAATATATATATGGGACTGATTGAATCCTGGCATCGTGGTTCATCCGATATGATCATCGATGAATGTGTGGGAGTCAATATGGGTTTCCGGACCCCGCTGTTGATTGTTGATAGAAGATCATGTCTCCATATTCTCGAACCCGCAGGGTCACACATTTAACGTGTCTCGACGCTAGGATAGATTGGATAATTGGTTTATGAGTTTTTGTTCGGAGTCTCGGATGGGATCCGGGACATCACGAGAGGTTCCGGAGTGGTCCGGAGAATAGGATTCATATAAGGCAGTGCAGTTTTTGGAGTTCGGAATTGTTCCGGGTTAATCGGTATTGTACCAGAAGCTTCTAGAACCTTCCGGAAGGGGACCAACGTGGCCCCACCTTCCGGGAGGGGTCATGGGCCTATGAGGGAGTGCCCTTGCCGCATTGGGCCAGGGGCACAAGGCCCCATAGGGCCCAGCCGGCCAAGAGAGTTTTAAACTCGAGATAGAGCTTCTAGAAGGGGGGGGTTTCCTTGCCCCCCACTCTTCCTCCTTGGGACCGCCGGCCTTGGCTTGGGGGAGGGGCTAGGGCTGCGCCCACCCCTCTATATATAGAGGGCTGGGGGCGCACCAACCCCCTACACCTTCCCCTCCAACCCTAGCCGCCCTGCTGCCCTCCTCTCTCCCTCCCGACTGCTTGTAGGTGAAGCCCTGCTGCAGAAATTCTCCACCAATTGCACCGCGCCGTCGCGTTGTAGATCCAACCCATCTCTCCACCATACTTGCTGGACCAAGGAAGGATGAGACGTCGAGGTTCTGCACGTGTGCATCTCACGGAGGCACCGCCACTTGTGGTGCTAGATCGGATCGAATCGCGAGGAGGAGAAGCGAGTACGACTACATCACCCACGTTCCGACGAACGTTCCGCTGTGCGAATCTTCAAGGGTATGAAGATCTAATCCAATCTCTCTCGTTGTTTGCATCTCCTAGATTAGATCTTGGCTTTCCCTCTGTTCGCATCCGTAGAAAATTTTGATTTACTATGCCGCGAAACCCTTCACGCACATCATTGATTATCTTGCAAAGGCCTTCGGTTTGCACTTCAGTTCCCTCGATCTCCTGCTTAAGTTCCCTAATCCTCTTTTTTTTATTTATCACCCTCTTCTCTTGGTTAGCGAACTTCTTCTCTTGGTCCTGGAACTTTATCTCTTGGAGCTTCATTGCCTCCTCCTGCTGCTTGGTCATTTCCTCCTTCTCCTTGATGAGAGCGCATAGCTCATCGTTCCTTCGGCACATTTTTCAAGGTCATGGATGTGGCACTCCAAGTATTGATATTGGGTCCTTCGGCGCTTGGTAGAAGTCCTTTCCTCAAAGGTTAACTCCATGGGAATTCCTTCCTCATCTCGCCTTCCAAAAAGACCACCGCAGTGTCCTTGGAGAACCTCGTGATGGCGTCCACATAGGCGACCAATGAGCTGTTGCAAGCTGATGCTAAGGGACTTCTCCTTGGAGTCGGTAACGATATGGATTGCTATGTATTCCTCCGGGTTCTTGCCTCGCTCTTGTCCTGGCTGGATGACTTTGACTCCCCAGCAGCCGTCCTTGTGGAGTTTCTTCAATGTGCTTCCCTAGATTGTTGGCAGGGGAAGGTCCAAACACGTGAGGAGGTCCATGAGGCATCCACCAAAGCGAAGGGGTAGTCATCTTTAAGTTAGAGGAGTGAAGATTAGATACTTAAACAAGTAGAGGAAAGCAGGTACTAGAAGTGCGAAAATTAACTTAGATAAAAAAAAGCAAGGCACATAAGTTAAAGGTGGTTCCAATCCTAGGGTCACGTCCTAGAGGCAACGATGTGCTCTGATACCATCTATAGTGACCTTGGATCAATAAAGATCCTAAGTCCCTTTGATTTACATGCTAGTCCCTGGATCAATAGCTAGCACTCACAGTCGATGAATATCATGTAAAACACAAATTCATTATTACACGGAGAATCCAGAGTATGAATTTATTACAAATTTGCTTAGCATTAAGCTAGCTCAAATAACAACGGAAAACATAAAGCAGCTTGAGTCCATCAACTCCCCAGGCTTGTCGAGTGTACACTCGCGATCCCTACGCACCTTTCAATCTTCGGATTCTGCACATAAGACGTGCAGCCAACAAGTTGGGTCAATACTTTGAATGTATTGGCAAATTACACCAAGGGAAGAAAAGACTAACTCTACATGCAAGGCTAGTTCAGGTTGTGGAGTTTATTTTCTCAAAGCTAGTTTTCTTTAGTATGGAGGAGAAGAGAAGATTTCCCTACTTTGTAAACTTTTGTTTAAGTAATATATGGTCGAATGGCACATGAGGATATTACTCACCAAGTGTCCAAACAACCTAACACTTGGATATTACTCACCAAGTTCCCAAAACCCTCCCAATAGCGATATTACTCACGCCTTGGGTTTTTAGAAAACTTTAAGTTTCGAAAGAGAGATAGGAAGATCCTTCAGAGGCTCCATCCTTCAGATGCTCAAGTGTTCTTTTCCATGAACTCGGCTGATCTATCAGATTGCAATACTCTCGAGAGTTTGTGCACTTTACCCACAATCCACGATCAAGTCCTTTGACAAGACCATGGCGAGGCTTTCCCTTAGTAGCCCCTCTAGCTTATAGATCCAACCGTGCCAAGAACCTCCAAATGTTGGTACCCAGGTGAGGTTTCCCACTAAGTACTAGGCCAAGACAGGGCCCATATGTATTGTGGTTGCACTGGAAGCTTCTGAATTCTGAAACATGGTAGACTTCTTTGATTCCTGGGCGGCCGTCCTCCACCAAAATCTCACTCGTTGACCCGACAACCATTCCGCCCAGAAGAAAACTTAGTTTTATTTTGAAGTGGATTTGAGAAGAAAAGTTTGCTCAAGAGAGCCTTTATACTTAGAAAAATTCATTGTCTTTCGAACCCCCCAATGGTACTTTACATATATATAGCATAACAAGCAATACTTAGCAAAACATGGGAACTTATTAGGAGGGGAAATCCTAAGTATAGAGCTACTCATGGCATACTACAAAATCATCGCACTTGCAAAATAATACTAAGGAAAAATTCTACTAGAACATCCTACACATGCATACTACAGAATCTTTAAGATCACATGCATAGAATCAAAACTGGGACAAAATTAATTAACAAGTGGTGTAACTTGCCTTGATCCGAGCAGCACTCTACACAATAGTACTCCTCAGCGCACTCCGAACAATCTAACAAAACACAAACATAGATCTAATCACAACTTGCACAAAATATGCCACAGAGATAATATGCATGCATGCAACATGGTAATTATGCAATATTTGTTTTCTAAATTGACCAAGGTAGTCTAATTGTATTGCAATTTCGTTGGGGATGTTATTAGTATTGATTTCCCTCAGGTTTAAATTAATTTGGATCATTATTCTAATTTATAGGCTCATAAGGAGATCCAACCACCTAATTATCCCCGAATCAGATCTAATGTTCTTAAGCAAGGTTTTATAATTTTGTTCAGTAGGTATTGTAAAAACAAAGTCAACACAACAAGAATAAACTAAAACGGGGTTTTAATTATTTTTCTATGGATTAAACACTCTAATCTAGTGATTAAATTCTACACAGAAAAACCTACTGCAAACTCGTAATATTAATACAGATCTGTGTTCTACACAATTTTGTGAATCCAATGATATATTATACGCAAAATTTGGCCAAACGGTTGAATTTCTATGAATTTCCCAAGATTTAACTATAATCTGCCAATTTAAATCTAACCCTAACGAAATCGCGACAAGTGGCAGCTTCTGATTGGGCCAGCTTAGCGAAGCGGCACTGACGCGGCGCGCTGTCGCGACTCGCCACGCGGCACAGCGGGATTTTCTAACACCCCTTCGCTTTAAGTTTCTAATCCACGCCATCCATCCTAGATCTAAGGGCTGAGAAGCAAGGACAGGCTCACCTTCCTCCCTGGCGGCGGCGACTGGCGCAGCGGTGGTCGGCGTAGTCGTTTTGGTGTCCTCGGGGAGGGTAAGGTAGGTATGGGTGGTCGCCTCCTCCTCGCGGTTTCGATCGTGGTCTCGGATAGAGGCCTCTCCTCCTCGAGTGGTGGCGGCGACGTCGTCCCTTCCGCGGCTCCAGCGAGAAATCGAGGGCGCCACGCTGCAGTAAAAATCGATTAGGAGGGGTGAGCGAAGCTGTCGAGTGTGAGGATCAATATAGGGGAAAGAAACAGGGGGGAGAAAGCTCCTATCATCGGTTCACGAACTCACCGTGGTCGGCAGTGGCTCGAGTTTGCGAGGTCGGGGACGGAGGGCTAGGGTTATAATCTTTGCAGGTTTAGAAACAGGGGTCGCGGCGGTGGCTTTTATTTGCTGCCTGGGGGAGTCCTGGCTAGACACGGAGACGGCGGGGGGGCGTGGCTGGCGAGGATTCAGTTCAGATTCTCGTCGGGGAGGGGAGAGAGGGATGATAGGTGGGGGCCGGTGTCAGCGGGAGCGGCGGTGTGGGCTGGCGCGCGGGCGCTGGCGGGCTGGCGCAGCGGCCCAGCTAGGTTAGGCCGCTCTTTTTTTCCTTTATGTTTTTTTTTCAATTTCCTGTTTTACCAATTCCTCAATAACTTTTGCATACTAAGGCCAAAAGCAATGAAACTAGTTTCTAAATTTTTGTTAAAATGGGGTGGTCATATTAGAGTCAGAGAATATTATTTTTGTATAGTTTTAGAAGGGTCAAAACAAGATTACTTCATTATTGCTCATAGAGAGGGATTATTATTAGGGTTTTTGTTTAGGGTTTGGTGGTGGGGTTTTGATGCAACTTTAATTTGTATGCAATTGGTGCAAGGATGATGCATGCTTCTAGTAACATCCTATAATAAAATCTAGGATGTTACACTAGAGGATGAAAGTACCTTTTACTTTACCTCCCCGGCAACGGCGCCAGAAAAGAGCTTGATGTCTACGCACGCTTCTATTCTTGTAGACAGTGTTGGGCCTCCAAGTGCAGAGTGATACGTCGTAAACGTATCTATAATTTTTGATGTTCCATGCTTGTTTAGTATCTACTTTGTTTTGCTTTGTCTATACTTTGAGATGCTTTTATATGTTTTCTGGGACTAACCTATTAACAAGATGCCACAGTGCCAGTTGCATGTTTTCTATTGTTTTTGGTTCCAGAAAAGTCAGAAAATGAATATTCTCGTAATTGGATGGGACAAAAGTCAAAGTCAATATTTTACGAGGGGAACACTGAGCCAGAAGAGGAGACAAAGGAGGGCCTCGAGGGGGCCACACCCCTAGACGGGCGGCCTGTCCTGGCCCGCGCCTGGGGGCGGGGTGCAGCCTCCTCGGGCAGCCCCTCGGCCTCCCTCTTCGCCTATAAGAAGCCACCTATACCTAAACCCTAAGTACCCGATCAATCTTCCATGAAACAGTCTGTAGCTGCCGCCACCATCGTCCCTACATCAGGGGGATCTAAAGCTCTTCCTGGCACCCTGCCGGAGGGGAGAGATCATCCCGGAGGCCTTCTTCATCACCATGCCAGCCTCTGGTATGAAGCGTGAGTAGTTCCACCTTGGACTACGGGTCCATGTAGTAGCTAGGTGGTTGTTTTTCCTCCTTTGTTCTATGATACGTCCAAAACGTATCTACTTTTTCGAACACTTTGCTATTGTTTCTCCTCTAAACTTGTGTGATTTGGATACAACTAACACAGACTGATGTCGTTTTCAGCAGAATTACCTTGGTGTCTTGTTTTTGTGCAGAAAATGAACTATCAGAAAAAATCCAGCAAAATATGCCAAAAATTATATTTCACCAGAAGATCCACAGAGCCATAAGAAGAGATGGAGGGGGAGTCCTAGGGGGCCCAGACCCACCCCAGGCGCGGGCCCACCTGACCCCGCGCCTGGAGGGGGTGCGGCCACCCCAGGCACCTCCTTGGCCCCCTCTGTGCCTATAAGTTGCCTTTTGACCTAAAAACCGAGGGGGGTTCGATAGTTTTCCAGAAAGAGTTCCGCTCAGCTGTCGCCACCAGAACCAAGATTTGGATCCAGAAACTCCATTTTGGCACCCTGCCGGGACAGGGAATTTGTAGAGGATCATCGCCATCGTCATCACCAACGCATCTCCATTAACCACCGATGTTTTCCTCATCCATGAGTGAGTAATCCCCCGCTGTAGGCTTGGGGATGGTAGGGATTGGATGAGTTCTATCATGTAATCGAATAAGATCTGTTAGGGCATAGTGCCTAGTATCTCTATTAGTGCTATTTGACTTTGTTGCAACTTGTTGTGCTTAACCCTTGTCACTAGGGCCCGAGTGCCATGATCTTAGATCTGAACTTATTACTGAATCATTATGATAGTATTGTTTGTGATCTTATCTGCAAGTTGTGTACACATATCATTGTCTGGATCCAAAGGCCCCAAAGTGACAATAATTGGGATAGCCGGTGGGGATGGCTGTGGTGTGAGGATCACATGCGTTCACAGAGTGTTAATGCTTTGCTCTGGTGCTCTATTAAAAGGAGCACCTTAATTGCCAGTAGTTCCCTAGAGGCCCTGCTGCCACGGGCTGGCTGGACAGAATACGTTGTGCAAGTTCTCATTGAGAGCACGTATGACTATATTTGGATCACATGCCTAGGATTGTTTAGTACTTGGATGCTTGTTATAATTTATCTGCAATGCCCTAGATCTTGAATTTACATGTTTAGACTCTTCCATGCAACACCCGTCCATCCATCTCTATGCCTACAACACTCGAATCCTACTGTTACCGTTACTGTTACTATTGATGTTGCTATTGCTGTTGCTACTGATAAACTTCTGTGAGCAAGAACTATTTACAGGTGCAGCTGAACTGAAAACTCAGTTTTTAAGGCTTGCAGGTATTCTTTGGATCCCCTTGTGTCGAATCAATAAATTGGGTAATACTACCCGCAAAGACTATGGCGATCCCCTATACTTGTGGGTCATCAAGACTATTTTCTGGCGCCGTTGCCGGGGACCATAGCTTTATTTGTAAGTTCACTTGGATCTATTATTGTTCACTGCTACTCCTTTCATCATGGGGAAATCTCGTGATGGAAAGTTCCCTATTTTACCATCCACTACAAGAAGAGGTATTTTCCTAAGCACCTCTGTTTCTCTTGATTCACCGTCTGTTATAAGTAAGCTTGTCACACCACCACCACATACACATGCTACACACACTGCTACTACTGCTGAGTCTGAAACTGCTTTTGATGCTCATGATGCTACCTCTACTTTGGTTGATGCGAGTGGTTCATTAGGTCCTTTTCTAGATGCTACTATGGCTAGTCTAGGAAATACTGAAACTCCTAGTGAATATACTATTACACCTGTTAGCTCACCTGAGGCTAGTGAGAGTTATGATATTAATGATGGTTACATTGAGTTCACTGATGATTTTGTTGAAGAGTGCCAAAACACACATGGTACTAGTGCTATTAAGAGTCTCCTTGCTAGATATCAAAGATGAAGATTATGATTTCTCTCTTGATTTGTCTTATTTAGATATTGTTGAGAAAGAACCTTTTTGTGGGACTGAAAATGAGAGTGCTGTGGCTCATATGAATGATTTTTCTACTATGAGTGCTTTGTTCTCTAATGATTTTAAGATGCGCAAGTACTTTGTTACTAAGATCTTCCCTTTTTCACTAAAAGGAGAAGCTATGGCTTGGTTTAATAGATTACCTCCTAGTTCCATTGATAGCCCTGATTGCTTGATTGCTTCTTTCTTCCAGAAATATTTTCCTCCTAGTGATAGACATGCTGCTTTGCAGAGACTTTTTGATTTTAAACATGGAGAATAAGAGAAACTGCCTGAGTCATGGAAATGATTTTGTGCCTTGATTCATGCACATCCTGGATGTCCATTACCTAAGAATGAGCTTCTTGATATTTATTATAATGGACTAACTGATGATTCTAGGACCTACCTAGATAGCTTTGCTGATTGTGTTTTCAGGAAAAGGACTCCTACAGATGCTGAAGAATTAATGACCAAGATAGGCAAGAATTATGATGATTGGACTTCAACTGAGCTGAATGCACCTGAGCCTATTACTCCTGAACCAGTTGTTCCTGAACCAATTCCAACACCAACAACAAAGAAGAGGGGAGTTATTGCATTAAATGATGAAGTGATGAAGGAAGCTAAGAAGTGTCTAAAGGAGAAAGGTATTAGAGCTGAAGATGTGAAGAATCTACCTCCTATAGAAGAATTATGTAAGCCAATTACCCACTCATCTACTATTGAGGTACACTCTCTCCAACACTTTGATGAAGGTGATATTCCTTATGGTAAGCCTCCTCATCAATGTTTAGAGGAACTTGACACTTTTATTATTAAACAAGGGTATTTTAATAAACAAGTTCAGAATCATTTATTGGAAAACTCTAGATCTATCCATGAGTTGAAAGATATTGTGGAAAGAACTTCTAATGATATTAAAATGGTTTGTAACCACTTTCAAATGGTTCAACCCAACTTGATCAACTTGCTAAGGTGCAAAACAATATGCTAGTTAATGCTTCAGGAGATAAGCATGCTTATGGAATTATAACTAGGAGTGGTATAGCTACTCAAGATCCTTTATATCCTGAAGGACACCCTAAAATAATAGAGTAGGATTCTCAACAAGGTGAAGATAGTGGTAGTCCTCTTAAGAGGAAGAAAAAGAAACATAAGATAGTTGAAGAACCACTTGAACCTGCTATAGATCCTAATAGTATATTTGTGTCTGATGCTGAAACTGAGAGTGGTAGATAAAAATGAGTCTCCTGATAAGGAGGAAGGTGAGGAAGAACCTGAGAAGCACACTAAAATCACTAGGCACACAAAGTAAGATTTTATTGCTAAAAACCATGGTAAAGAGAGAGAACCTTGGGTGCAGAAACCTATGCCTTCTCCAGGTAAGAAACACAAGTCAAAGGAGGAAGAACACTACAACAAGTTTTGTGAGTGGATGAAGCCTTTATTCTTGAAAATTCCTTTGACTGATGCTATTAAGTTGCCTCCTTATTCAAAGTATATGAAGGATATTGTCTATAATAAAAGGAAGATTCCTAATGAGGAGATTTCTACTCTACTTGCTAATTACTCCTTTAATGGTAAGGTTCCATAGAAACTTGGTGATCCAGGTATACCAACTATTCCTTGCTCCATTAAGAATAATTATGTTAGAACTGCTTTGTGTGATTTGGGAGATGGAGTTAGTGTTATGACTTTTTCTTTCTATAAGTGACTCCAGCTAGAAAAGTTGATACCAACTGATATTTCTTTGCAAATGGCTGATAAGTCAACTACTATTCCTGTTGGTATATGTGAGGATGTTCCTGTTCAAGTTGCTCATAATTGTATGGTCTTAACTGATTTTGTTGTGCTTGAAATGCCTAAAGATGATAATATGTCTATTATTTTTGGGAGACCTTTTCTTAATACTGCAGGTGCTGTCATCAATTGTAATCAAGGGAAAGTAACTTTCAATATTAATGACAAAGAGCACACTGTCTATATCCCCAAGAAGGTTGTTAAGAGCTATTGCCTGATTTCCATTGAAAATATTGAAGGCATTAAGGTTGGAGAAATATATTGTCCCATTCCACAAGAAATTTTGGAAACTATTATGATTGGGACCATTGCTATCAAGTATGAGGTAACATAATCACCTTGTGGAATGCAAAGTTTTGTTTTATATAAGATTGTTTTGGTAACAAGACTTGATCAACCTTTTTAACAAAAGGATTTTAATGAACAAAATAATGTTTCCACTATGGTTATACTTGTTTTTTTTCTTTTTCTCCTTCCTAGTCTTTGCTTTAGCTTTAGTTTTGCTAGTTGTTTGCTTGTTTGAGTTTCTTAGAGCTCCTGTAGTTTGGCTTTTGGTTTTCTTTTGCTTCTTCTGAAAAAATCTGTTTCTGCGAGAAAATCAATTTTCATACCCTCAAAATAGGCCAAAAATAAAGTTTTCCGAAAAATCCCAGAAAATTCAAAATAAATTTTTCCTCGAAAAAAGGGGCAGAGAGGTACCTGAAGTGACCCAGGGGCACCCCAGGCCACCGCACCCATGGTAGGCGCGACCTACCAGGGGGTGGCGCCTAGGGGGGTCTGGCCCACCTGGGGCCCTCCAGGCTGACTCCTCAAAGCCACCTTCTTTCTCTCTCCCAAAAAACACCGGAAAACTTGATCAAGCTTGAGTTCTTGCCGTTCTTGCTCGCGATTTTAGATCTGCTTGTTTAGCCCATCTCAAGTGCTGATTTTTGGAGGATTTTCTCCTTGGTATGTGCCTCCTCCACTTGTCCAATTAGATTTGTGATTGGTAGATTGTATCTTGAGTATTTTGCTGCTATAGGTGACAGGTTGTTTGAGCTTGCATGTTTGTTATTTTCTTAGAATATTTGTTTTGATGCATGTGTAGTCCTCTAGGAAGTTACTATAGTAGTTACTCATCATTTATCAACTTAGAAATTACTTGGTTTGATGGTTGTTTAAAAATTTCAGAATAGGGAAGTCATGGACCACCACACCTTTGGTGACATATTTGAGAGTGATGCACCTAGAAGGGTAAGGCTTCCAAGGTCATCCATCAGTTCTAGACCCTCATACAATGAGGATCTCATCACTCCGCGATTTGGTGACGAGGTAGATGAAGGGGATGCGCACCCCTCCACCTTTCCTTGCCAAACGTTCTTGCAAGCTTCTAGGATTCTTAATGATTTCATGACTTTGGTGCAGAGTGATGGACTAACAAGTTACATGCAGGATGAGAGTGCACAATATGCTTTGCTTACTAAACCATTTGTGGAGAGTTTCTCCTTTACTAATAGTATGTTCAAGCCTTCTGCGTCTTTCAAAATTTATGGCTGGGCTCATTCTATGACATTTAAGAAATTTTGCAAGGCCCTGGGACTTGGTACAACTGGGTCATCAAAGAAGATTCAAGCTCTACCCACTGATTTGTTAGAGCTTTACCGAGGAATAACCAATGATGATGACCGTAGAGCTCATCGAGGGAAGATAAAGAACATTCAACTTCCAGCCATCAGGTATTTTGCCTACTATCTTACCAGTAGTGTTCTTGGTAGGGAGAACACTAGTAATATTTCCAACTATCAATTGGCCTTCTTAGCTGCTGCACTCAACAATGAGTACAAGTATAATCTTGGTTCTCTCATTGCTCGTCGTTTAGCTGCTAAGCGACCAATTTATGGGGGAATTATTGCTACTCGTATTGTTGCTACCTTGGACATTGTTGTTGATCCACATGATATAGTTTTGTCCCCTGAGAGGCTTGATCTTGCTTCCATGAAGGTGCACCACTTTGTCACCACTAGCTCTACTCTCGATAACTTGGTTTATATAATGTTGTTTATTGACGAGGAAGAGAGAGAGACCCCTCTACCCCAAACCACTTTGCTCAGTATTTCTCAGGGACCTTGTCCACGCTCGAAGGTAGAGATGGATGACGAGTTGCGCTCTCTGAACTTCCATGGGTGCTATTAGGAAGAAGCGCCCTCATATGACCCAGCGATACATTACACAGGGGAGTCCTCGAGCTCGTACCAGGACGAGGGATCTTCCTCGACATACTACGGAGGTGCATCTACTTGGGCACCATGGGATTGAGCCCCACTTAGGCCAAAAGCCTAAGCTTGGGGGGAGATATACCGACATCACACTCCTATATATATATCATGTTCGGTCGGTTCTTTGTATATCCATTGTTTTTGCTTTCTTTTTGGTTTTTTGTTGCTTCTTTCTAAAAACCCAAAAATACCAAAAATATTTTCGTTGTTTCTCTTGGTTTGTTTCTTTGCTTTGGTTTGCCTTAAAATAAAAATCCAAAAGATTTTTGCTTTGTTTGGTTTTTCTTTGTTTGCTTGTTTCAAAAAAAATCGAAAACACCAAAAATATTTGTTCTTCTTCTTTGTTTTTGTGAGTTCTTTGCAGGGTTCAGCCGTCCTTAGTGGATTTTGGTTTCATGTTAATTATTCAAGTCACACAAGTGAAGGGCAATAATGAAGATTAAGACAACTCGAGGTGTGGTAAGAGGCTGGCAACGAACTCTATTTGTTTCATTTTTGTACATATACTCATCATTGTGAGCATACTTACCCTGTTTGTGTAAGGTTTATGTCATTATGGATGCTTAGTAGTTCTTGCTTGTCTATGATTAGCTCCATCTTGCTAATAGTTTGTAGCATGTCATATGAATGTTTGCTTGCATTGTTTTATTCATACTTTGGTATGACATTGTGGTATCCTCCTTTGACTGTTCATGTGAATCGACTTGGCACATGCTCACGCATGCATATGACTAATCAATAGTCAGTAAGCCTCGATGATTTATTTTGCCTCAGAGTTCTTGTATCACTTTCATGACATAATTAGTCCCGTTTTGTTGCAAGCATGATTATGACAACTATTGCTCTCTCGTTTGTCGCTCCCTCTCTATTGCTAGCCTTCACTTGCACTGAGTATGTGCTCTACCTGAGCTTCCAACTCGCGAAAACCAATATTGCCATTTGTGTCCACCATACCTACCTATTAGCATCATTTTCTATTTCAGTGCTTATTCTATATGTCGTGTTTTCTTCCAAAATAAAATGTTTGTCTTTTTTGAGAAAATTAGTTAGTAAAGCTCTCACGAACTTGATGGCACACTTTATTCCTTGCACTTAATAATCTTGAACCATTGTGACTTGTCCATGAAAGTTATATGCTTGCTAATTATATATTGGGAGTCAGCAGAACCGTGCTATCACGGGGAATGCTTTCAACACTTGTTGGATATCTTATCTAGTTGATTCCTTGCTCTTTTGTTTATGGATGTCGATGATGTGAAATAAATGGGGAGGTTGTGAGTTCATGGAGTTTATACATCATGTTAGAGAAACGCCTGGGCCGCTAGCCTAAGCCATGCTTAATCATGGTGGAAACTTGCAGCAACACCATAATGAGCATCTATGAAGCGTCATCAATAAAAAGCTATGCATATGGTAAATAAAAAGATCCTGAGATGCTCATTGTCTGCTTGCCTTGTCATTTTGGTTATGGGAAAGCTCCTGTACCATGTGCAAGGGGTACCCCGTTGGCGGTTCTCGATGATATGCATGTATTTACATTGACAAGAACTTTCAGGTGACCAAAGTTGAGTAGCATGTGGAGCGACCCTCGTACTCAAGGGACTTGGGATTTCTAGTCTATGGTCTGTCAAGCATATGATTCAGAGTGGACCTCACTTTCACCTTAACCACATGAAGATGCCTATGATAGGGGCAATGAGAGCTCAAAGCTAACAAGTACCTTCCTTTCATTATTGGTAAGACTTTCAAACCTTCACAAAACCGTTTTCACAACCTTGTTGAGTCACCACTTATTCTATGAGCACCTTCTTGAGAGCATAGTTTTCATTCTTATGTTTGTTCCAAAACTTGGTTAATTATGTCATGACTTTGATGCTTGTATCTCTGATATCTTTATCTCTAGTCTTCATGTGAACTTCAGAGGTTCCTTGGCATTCATATTGTGTTCTTCAAACAAAGGCAAGCGAGATACCACTCTATCATACCTTACTATGAGCATTGCAATGTTCCTTATGTTTATGTTTCATGCTACTTATTATTATTGAGTTGGTTTATCTTCATAGCTTGCAATGACTATTGAGTAGACTTAGTTGCATACTCCTTATTATGAATTGTCTAAGCATCTACTCCTGTGCTGAGAATATATACACCATATGAAGCAAAGTGTTCATGAAAGTTCTTTTATCGCACTCAGTTTTCAACTGAATTGCTTGAGGACAAGCAATAGCCTAAGCTTGGGGGGAGTTGATACGTCCAAAACGTATCTACTTTCTCGAACACTTTGCTATTGTTTTTCCTCTAAACTTTTGTGATTCGGATACAACTAACACGGACTGACGCTGTTTTCAGCAGAATTACCTTGCTGTCTTGTTTTTGTGCAGAAAATGAACTATCGGGAAAAATCCCGAAAAATATGCCAAAAATTATATTTCATCAGAAGATCCACGGAGCTATAAGAAGAGACGAAGGGGAGGCCTGGGGGGCCCAGACCCACCCTAGGCGCGGGCCCACCTAACCCCGCACCTAGAGGGGGTGCGGCCACCCCAGGCACCTCCTCGGCCTCCCTCTATGCCTATAAGTTGCCTTTCGACCTAAAAACCGAGGGGGGTTCGATAGTTTTCCAGAAAGAGTTCCGCTCCGCCGCCGCCACCAGAAACCAAGATTCGGATCCAAAAACTCCGTTCTGGCACCCTGCCGGGACAGGGAATTTGGAGAGGATCATCGCCATCACCAACGCATCTCCATCAACCACCGATGTTTCCCTCATCCATGAGTGAGTAATCCCCCGCTGTAGGCTTGGGAATGGTAGGGATTGGATGAGTTCTATCATGTAATCGAATAAGATCTATTAGGGCATAGTGCCTAGTATCTCTATTAGTGCTATTTGACTTTATTGCAACTTGTTGTGCTTAACGCTTGTCACTAGGGCCCGAGTGCCATGATCTCAGATCTGAACTTATTATTGAATCATTATGATAGTATTGTTTGTGATCTTATATGCAAGTTGTGTACACATATCATTGTCTGGATCCAAAGGCCCCAAAGTGACAATAATTGGGACAACCGGAGGGGATGGATATGGTGTGAGGATCACATGTGTTCATGGAGTGTTAATGCTTTGCTCCGGTGCTCTATTAAAAGGAGCACCTTAATTGCCAGTAGTTACCTAGAGGCCTCGCTACCACGGGCTGGCTGGACAGAAGATGTTGTGCAGGTTCTCATTGCGATCACGTATGACTATATTTGGAGCACATGCCTAGGATTGTTTAGTACTTGGATGCTTGTTATTATTTATCTGCAATGCCCTAGATCTTGAAGTTACATGTTTAGACTCGTCCATGCAATGCCCATCCATCCATCCCTATGCCTACCGCACTCGAATCCTATTGTTATCGTTACTGTTACTATTGCTCATGTTTCACTGTTGCTGTTGCTACTGATAAACTTCTGTGAGCAAGAACTATTTCCAGGTGTTGCTGAACTGATAACTCAGTTGTTAAGGCTTGCAAGTATTCTTTGGCTCTCCTTGTGTCGAATCAATAAATTGGGTAATACTATCCGCGAAGACTGTTGCGATCCCCTATACTTGTGGGTCATCATGCTACCATGTTTAGATCTTCTGAGCTCCATTCATGATCAAGATCATCTATTTGTAATCATGCATGTTGTGTTTGCGGGGATCCGATGCATATTGAGATTACTATGTTAGATTGGTTAATGATTCTATCTTATTGATTCTATCATGTTTGTGTTGCTTGTGATCTTGCAAGCTCTCCGTTTCTAGTAGCTGTCTTGGCCAAGTAGATGCTAGTGACTCCAAGAGAGAGTATTTATGCTCGATAGTGGGTTCATACCTCTATTTAATCTGGGGAAGTGACATAAATCTCTAAGGTTGTAGATGTGATGTTGCTACTAGGGAGAAAACAATGATCTCTTGTTCATAGAACAAGTGTATTGTTTACTTTACACACCTTGCTTAAAGCAGTTATCCATTTCTTGCAACTTAATACTGGAGGTGGTTCGGATGATAACCTGAAGGTGGATTACTAGTCATAAATGCAGTTGGATGGCGGTCTATGTATATTGTTGTAATGCCCAAACAAATGTCATAGGATCATGAATGTCTAGTATTTCATTGTTATGCCTTATTCTGTCCTGTCAATTGCTCCACTGTAATTTTTTTACCCAGCATGTTATGTTGTTTATCTTAAGGAGAACATCTCTAGTGAACTATGGACCCCGGTCCAATCTTTACCATTGATAAATATTCCACTTTTACTGTTTACTTTCTGCAAACCACCATTACCTTCCACACCATACGGTTAATCCTTTGTTTTCAGTAAACCGGTGAGATTGACAACCTCACTGTTCGTCGGGGCAAAGTCTTGAGTTTGTGTTGTGCAGGTTTCCAGTTGCTAGCAACACCTTTGAGTCGTTTCCTTCCTCCTACTGGTTTGATAATCTTGGTTTCTTACTGAGGTAAAAACTTGTTGCTATACTCATAATACCTTGCTCTTGGGGTTTCCCAACGAAGCTCTACAATGATCTAAGCCACATCACAGAGGTTTGTAGAACAACAACAAGTTTCCCTTCAGTGGATTACCCAAGGTTTATCGAACTCAGGGAGGAAGTGGTCAAAGGTATCCCTCTCAAGAAACCCTTCAATCAAGATGCAAGAAGTCTCTTGTGTCCCCAACACACCCAATACACTTGTCAGGTGTATAGGTGCACTAGTTCGACGAAGATATAGTGAAATACAAGTAATATGGATGATTATATGTGGTAATTGCAATCTGAAATAAATATGGTAGCAAGCAACGATGCCAGAAAAGAGCTTGACAGGGAGGAAGAGACTAAAGGCCCTATAGTCCCCGACAACAGTGCCAGGTATAGTTGTAAACGGTGTTTCATTGCTTAGAAACAAGGCCTAGGGATCATACTTTTACTAGTGGACACTCTCATATAAATATCTTCTATTTATGATACTACTCTTAACTACTCTCCAGTTGGACAACTCTAATCCACGGTAGGGCTATAACAGCACACCTCAAAGTTCACATTCCCCATCTAGATAACCCCACACTGTCACCTTGAGCGCTAGATGGTTCCAACAAACACCACAATTTCATAGATACAACCAACTCAAAATATAACTCATGACAAGTATTTCTTTAATCTTTAGCCTAAGTGCCACACGGTGTGCACACTATCAGCTTCACACACGCGGGGATATCCGGAGATTAATTAAATCACTTGAGTAGCAGAGTAGATCTACTTGATTACAAAGCTCATGAAATAAGATCACGCATAAAGAGAGAGAGATGAACACATAGCTAACGATAGAGCCCTTAGCCTCAAGGGAGAACTACACCCTCCTCATTATGGGAATCAGCAACGGCAATGGAGATGGTGGTTCAGATTGATGGATATGGCTGTGGGGGCAAATCCCCATCCTGGTAGGGTACCGGAACGGAGACTTATGTCCCCCGAGTCTCCTCTTTGGTGGTGGCGGCGCTGCGTAACTTTTCATGGATTTATGCCCGCGTTAGGGTTTACGACCCGAGGAGACGTATATGTAGGCGAAAGGGCAAGGTCGGTGAAGGCTCGAGGGGCCCACACCAGGGGCTTGCGTGGCTAGGTTGACCCGCGCCACCCCTAGGTGTGGCTGCCTCGTTGTGCCTCCTCATCTCTCCTCTGGACTCCGTGTCTGCTCCGATAAAATATTGACTTTGGCTTTTGTCCCTTCCAATTTTGAAAATATTTCTTTTCTGAAACCAAAAACAGCAGAAAACAGGCAACTGGCACTGCGGCATCTTGTTAATAGGTTAGTCCCTGAATATTTAAAAATACCTCAAAGTGTAGACAAAACATAAGAAAGTCGATACAAAATAAGCATGAAGCATAACAAATTATAGGTAAGTTTACGACGTATCAATGATCGCTCAGGACTTTTATTTTCAGGCTACTGGTGGTGACACACTAGCCGTCTGCGGAATGGATAGCTACTTGTTGATTTTTATTTTTCGTTGGTTGATACTTGTCTCAACCATTGCTGACCCATGATTGTAATAAATAAAACCTTCGAATTATGCAATAAAACTGTTGTGTGCATCTATTGATGCAGAGGCCGGGGCTCGGTTCCCTAATTTGAATGAAAAACTGTCAGATCTGATTTTCGTCCTTTTATCCCGCTTTTGCTACATATAGTCTTGCTTTTGCTACATGTAGCAAAAAAACGGTTCGGCCTAGAAAATACAAAAATAGTCTGGACCTCGCTGGAAACTTTGTAGCAAAAAAATATCCAATGCAACAAAACCGCCCTCGCCGGAGACTCGTCGGAGACTTTCGTCAGGAGACCTCGTCGAAGATCTTGTAGCAAAAGTTTTGGACTATTGTAGCAAAACCATTAAATGGGTGTAGCAAACAAAATATCCTATAGTAGCAAGTCCAACTTCGTCGGACAGCTCGCCGGAGATCTCGTTGGAGATCTTGTAGCAAATATTTTATGCCATTGTAACAAGAATACAAAACCGTTGTAGCAAATAAAATGTGATAATGTGCAAAACTCAACTTCGTCGGAGACTTATGCCATTGTAACAAGAATACAAAACCGTTGTAGCAAATAAAATGTGATAATGTGTAAAACTCAACTTCGTCGGAGACTTGCCGGAGACCGTGTAGCAAAATGTTTACCCCGAGAATAGTAAAAGTAGCAAAATAAATACGAGTAGGCAGCTAAATAGTTACACAATTGTAGCGAAAAAATATACTGTCGTAGCAAAAGGCGCGGAGGAGGGCAACCGCCATGGCTGGACCGCCGTTTCTCTGACATTGGCAGCAGCAGAACCGCGCTACAGAGGTGAGCACGAGCGGGAGGAGACGTGGCGGCGGCGCAAGGAGGCGGCAACACCGGGGGAGCTGTCGATTCAGCCCAGCTCAGAGGGCGCGACGCGGATGCAAGAGGAGGAGGTCGGTGTGCAGCGGCCGGAGTTCGTCGGAGCTTGGAGCGCGCGCAGAGAAGCTTTTTCCGCCAGCCTCGTCCGGCGGCGATCGAGTGCGTCGGGGCGGCGCACAAGCTGTGGCATGGTGGCATGAGATTCTGGCAGCGCGCGACGCGGCAGCGTAACCTTCATGGGCTCGCGGCGCCCGACCTGCAGGGCGGCGCGAGAAGTCTATGTATCATAAGAAAGGTTGGGGAACAGGTCGTGGGTAGATGGTGGGCCAGCGCACGGAACAAAAATGGAAACAGAGCTACCGGAGGATTAGAACGCCGGTTCCCCGGAGGTACGGTATCATTTACCTTTTTATAATACTCAAAACGCCTTTTTAGGATGGGATTTTTGAGCATCTGGCAGGAGTTCGGTGTCACAGCCTTGGCCAGCTTCATCTGGCAGGAGTTGTGTCGCATGCACAAAATCTTAGTTCTTTTTAAAACTTATTCATTATTCTGAATTCAATTGCTTACTTTATATTCATGGAATTCACTAATGTATCTCTTCTTGACCATAGTTTGTTATTATAAATTTAATTTCTTAGTTTTTGTGGAAACCTTGTCCATTCGAAGTTGTTATAGTCCACACAACTTTGAAAAACAATTTGACCTTTGTTTGATATGTACATGAAATTTCAACAGGGTCGAGCGGGTCTTTTACCTATGAGTACATTTTACAACATTGGTTTCTATTATGGATATGTTTTGTGCACATGGATATGGAAAGGTGCTGCAAATCAAATTAATTCATCATGGTTGACGGAGATTTTGGGGAACATAGGTTGACACACATATTCTTCTTTCATTTCCGGTCTAGATTGTCCTTTGTACCAGAACTAGTGATAATTGTCAAGATTCGGGATGTCCCATCAAGAGTTCAAGACTCAAGGTGATCAAAACTTCTACTCTTTAAATATCTTTCCTTGTCAATCTCATAAAGTGGATGTTCAACCTTTTTGGTGTATGTACAATATCTATATACAAATAGAGAGATCCAAATCACACTAGTAGAAAAAGAGCCATTCGTCCATCCCAGTTCGGAGCATTACTCCCGGTTATGGTTGGACCCGGGACTAATGTGAGCATTAGTCCCGGTTCCAACGGCTAGAACGCCAGCAATCTTTAGTCCTAGGTTAAACGGGACCTTTAGTCCCGGTTCGTATCACCAACCGGGACTAAAAGGGGTGCCCCGGTGTCAACCCCTTTAGTCCTGGTTCGTATCACCAACCAACTGGGACTAAAGGTGACCTTTAGTACCGGTTCGTATTACCAACCCGGACTAAAAAAAGTACAACCTATCAAAACTTGCAAAAAAATTAGCTCTTTGATTTCAACATCCTTAGGCCGTTTTGGATTCTTAAAATTCAAAAAGAAAAAATATTTCAGAAATTAAATTATTTTAGTATTTTTATGTCATATTTGAATTCCTTGTATTTTTCTGATAATAATGGATATATTATTTGCCGAATTTCGATTTACAGATTTGAAGATATTATTTATGTCATATTAAATGAATAAATGGCAAAAAATAAATAAAATATTAATTTATTTAGTTTTTACTTTCATTAGAATAAAATATTATTATTACTTATTTATTGTTGTTTACTAAAAATAGTTGTTCTTAATTTCAAAAAATAAAAACGTGTCACATATTGATATGAGTTAATAGAATTGATATACTAGTCTTGACAACAAGGTATAAGGGTCCTTCGCATGGGATGGGAGAGATGGAATGGAGAAGTTAAGCATGCTGGGATGGAGTAGTGCTAGGATGGGTCACCGGCCGGGAAGTATAATCAGTGTTAAAAATGAGAGATATGAGAGATTAACGAGTCAAACAATTCAAAATTTAAAGAAAAATCTGAAGAAAAAAAATCAAAAAAAAAACTTAAAAAAAATTAAAATAAAACCTTTAGTCCGGGTTCGTATTACAAACCAGGCCTAAAGGTCCCGCGCGCTCGACGCTGCCTTATGAGTGCCTTTAGTCCTGGTTTGTGGCCGAACCGGGCCTTTAGTCCCGTTTGGGAAACCGGGACTAAAGGTCTTTACAAACCGGGACAGAAGGCATGTTTTCCACTAGTGGCACATAATTGATAGATCGGATTACGGAAGGAAACGGGAGATAAGTCTCATAAGCTTGGTCAATGAGTAGTGAATCCGTATTATTGCGTGGATTTATGGGGTAAAGGTTGATGAGAGTTGGAAGCGAACCACGTTTTAGTTGAAACCCCTAGTAATTATTTACGTAAAAGAAAAATTGATTCATTGTTATAGGTTGTATGTGAATTTAGTTAGACGTTTATTTTTTTTGAATGAAGAAGCTTTTCTGTTGAATTTTTCTTGTTTCCAAATGGGGAGGGAATCTTCTCTGTTGGTCAAGTCGTTGCCAGAATCTGAGGTGGACAATGGAAAGAAGACCAATATTGCTTAGAGGCCATGACTAAAGGGAGACGCAAGGACGGTGAAGGGTGTACAAGCATGTGTGTTCCATAAAACTATTTTTTTAAATTCTTCATCAGCTATATATCAACAAGTGGGTGGGTTATGCGGGTCTTTGACCTGTGAATACATGTTACAACATTAGTTTCTACTATTGATATGTTCATGCACATGCATATGGAAAGGTGCCACAAATAATAAAATTATTTCATCATGGTTGACGGAGATTTCGGAGAACACACGTTGACACACATATTCTTCTTTCATTTCTAGTCTTGATTGTCCTTTGGAACAGAACTAGTGATAATTGTTAAGATTCGGGATGTCCGATCAAGAGTTCAAGACTCAAGTATTTTTACTTGTTGATCTCTTAGAGTTGATGTTCAACCTTTTTGGTCTATGTACAATATCTATATACAACTAGAGAGATCCAATGCACATGGGTGCAGGGTATCACGAGTACCGTCATAATGATTGGTATTCTCTCCGTTTCAAAATATAAAATATTTTAGATTTGTGTAGCAAATGTATTTAGACGTGTTTTAGTACATAGATTCTGTTTAGAGTGAATCTAGACACTAAAAGAAGGCTAATTTTTTTTAAATAATACATTTTTTTATTGAATTTCACAAATAATACATAAAACAGGCAAATTGCAAATCTGTTGGTCGGTCGGCCGTTTAACAGACGAAACACTGCCCACTGCCTTCGTCACACAGCCTTCGTCCGTTCAACGGACGACACACCCTGCACACTGCCTTCGTCCGTTCAACGGACGACACACGGCCTTCGTCCGTTCAACGGACGACACACCCTGCAAACCCCTCCTTTACCAAACAGCCAACAGCAGGGTGTGTCGTCCGTTGAACGGACGAAGGCTGTGTGTCGTCCGTTGAACGGACGAAGGCAGTGTTTCGAAACGAGTCTATCGTCTGTCGAACGGCCGACCGACCAACAGATTTACAATTTGTCCGTTTTGTGTATTATTTGTGCAATTCAATAAAAAAATGTATTATTTAAAAAAAATAGCCTAGCTAAAAGAAGTCTAGATATATTTTTTTCATAAACCTAAAACATCTTATATTTTGAAACGGAGGGAGTAGATCGGATTGAGGGAGGAAACAGTATGTTTGCGGGAGCTAAGTCGCTTAAGCCTGGTCCATAAATAGTGCATCTCTATTATTGCATGGATTTATGGGCTAAAGGTTGATGTTTGAGTTGGAAGCGAACCACGTTTTAGTTTGCTAATGATTGGTAGATCGGATTATGGAAGTAAACAATATGTTATCGGGAGGTAAGTCGCATAAGCTTGGTCAATTAGTAGTGCATCTGTATTATTGCGTGGATTTATGGGGTAAAGGTTGATGTTCGAGTTGGAAGCGAACCACGTTTTAGTTGAAACCCCTAGTAATTATTTATGTAAAAGAAAATTTGATTCATTGTTATAGGTTTTATGGGAATTTAGTTAGAAGTTCATTTTTTTGAATGAAGAAGCTTTTCTGTTGAATTTTCTTGTTTCCAAATGGGGAGGGAACCTTCTCAGATGGTCAAGTCTGAGGTGGACAAGGGAAAGAACACCAATATTGCTTAGAGGCCATGATTAAAGGGAGACACAAGGACGGTGAAGGGTGTACAAGCATGTGTGTTCCATAAAACTAATTTTTTAAATTCTTCATCAGCTATATATCAACAAGTGGTGGGTGGGTCGGACAGATAAGTATTCATGTGTACTCCCATCTATTTAAGTGACTCTGGCTCTTACTTTGCTTCACCATTTTGATCCACGGTATATACTCGATCCATGACAAACACATACCCCCAGCTGTTAATTTGTTGCATCCCAAACAAGCATCCACGCAAGTACACATGCTAGTCCACACACAAGAAGAAGAACACTTTGCTAGCTAGGCATGGTAGGCCTCACGAACACTGGTCCAGGATCGGTGTGCACTGGTTGCAGAGGCTCCCCCTCTTACTGATTCAGTGCATGCCTGCACTCCTTTTATACGCTGATCACTTCACGAATTAGCATCATGCTGTTTACTTGCTTTGATTACAATTCCGTTTGGCGCCTGCGTCCGCATCTGCCGTGTCCGGTCCATCGAGGAACATCCTGCTGCAGGAACATCCTGGAGGAACATCACCTGGTTAACTAACAAAGTGTATGAAACTTACGATATTATCACACCATAAACAAGGCGGTTGGGTCAACTTGACCCCAAGTTCAGCAAGAAGCGACTGTACCCATATTATTTCTGCAGTTGCATTGGCCACAGATTTGTACTCTGCTTCCGTACTAGATCTAGAAACTGTGGCTTGCTTCTTAGCACTCCATGAAATAAGATTAGGCCCAAAGAAAACAGCAAAACCTCCAGTTGATCGACGATCATCTGCACATCCTGCCCAGTCCGCATCTGAAAAGGCACTAACTAAAGTGGAGTTGGACTTTGTAAAAGTGAGTCCAAGATCAACTGTATGCTTAACATATCTCAAGATGCGTTTGGCTGCTGTCCAATGCAAAGTAGTGGGAGCATGCAAATATTGACAAACTTTGTTGACTGCAAAGGAAATATCAGGTCTAGTGAGAGTAAGATACTGAAGGGCACCTATCATGCTTCTGTATTTGGTGCTATCCTCAGGACCTAGTAATTCTCCTTCATGAGCTGTGATTTTTTCTGAAGAAGATAATGGAGTGGGGGACCCCTTGCAATCTGTCATTCCAACTCGAGTAAGAATATCGCGAGCATATTTCGCTTGACTAAGCACTAGTCCATCATTGGTTCCATGAACCTCAATTCCTAGAAAAAAGTGTAGATCTCCCAGATCTTTCAAAGCAAAATCCTTTCTCAAATCCTTCAACAAGGCATCTATAGCCGCTTTTGATGAACTAGCCACTATTATATCATCAACATAAACGAGCATAAAGATGGTAACATTGGACTTGTGATAGATAAACAAGGATGTATCAGATTTTGAAGCAGCAAAACCAAGTTGAATTAACTGAGAACTCAATCTTGAATACCACGCCCGAGGTGCTTGCTTCAGTCCATATAGAGCCTTGTCCAGTTTACAGACATAGTTCGGCCTTCTCTTATTTTCATAGCCCGGTGGTTGTCTCATGAAGACTTCCTCTTCCAGAACACCATGTAAAAACGCATTCTTTACATCCAACTGTCGCTAACTCCATCCCCTAGAAACAGCAATGGCCAAGACAAGCCGAACAGTAGCAATTTTTACAACCGGACTAAAGGTATCTTCATAATCTATACCATACCTTTGCTTGAACCCTTTGGCTACTAGTCTAGCCTTGTATCGATCAACTGAACCATCTGCTCGTTTTTTTTACTTTATATATCCATCGACAGTCCACTATATTTGCACCACGTCGAGGAGGAACCAATCTCCATGTTTTATTTTTTATGAGAGCATCATACTCTTCATTCATCGCTTCTTTCCATCTCGTATCTGCAAGTGCTGCTTGTAAGCTGTTAGGTTCTTCTTGAGTAGCAGAAAGACACCACCGAACGGTACCATCAGTGTACGTTTTTGGTTTGTGTACTCCCTTGGATGCACGTGTACCAGGACGAAATTCATTAGCCCCACGCTGCTCACCAGAAGGACGCACTACAGAAGATCCTAGACTCCCATCGCTATCAGCTGCATGCGATCCTGGACTTTGATCGCTATCAGCTGCATGCAAAGTGGAAACCGTTGGTGCACCTGGGGATGCGGCAAATGGCATAGGAGTTCCTGTGTCCAGCGGTGTGTGCGTTCCTGTGGAGGACGATCCCGCTGCGTGTCGCGCCGGTATAGAAGATCCCGGAGAAGACCGCATGCACGATTCCGCCCCTGCCGCTCCGCGCGCAAAGCTGGCAGGACTGCGTTGACCAGGTGATGCGCCGGCCCTCTGCGCTTTATCTGAGGAGCGGGACGAAGATCCCGGGGCTGACTCCTCTAAAAAATCTGTTTCGTGTCCAGCGTGTCTGTGTCTTTTTCTGCCAAGATTTCATGTGTGCTATTTTCACTTGTTTCAACATCATTTGTCCCCAAATTTTCACCGGCATGTTCCAGTGGTCGTGACGCATCCTGTAGAGCAACAGAGACAGGTCTCCAAACAGTGTTAGTAGTATGAGTATTTGTCATGTTTAAATCATCAATGTGTACGTCCCCATGTTCAAAATCATGTAGAGAGGAATCAAGTAGGAGAATTTGCTGCCTAAGCAGCGCACCGGCATTTGGATGAAGGGATTTGAAAGGGAAAACCGCTTCATCAAAAACGACATCACGAGACATATATACTCGGCCAGTGGAAACTTCAAGACACTTAACGCCCTTATGACGGGGACTATAGCCCAGAAAAACACATTGCTTGGAGCGAAAAGCGAGTTTACGTTTGTTGTATGGACGGAGATTGGGCCAACAAGCACACCCAAAAACCCGAAGAGAATTATAGTCAGGCCGTGAACCCAAAAGTCGATGAACTGGTGTGTCATTGTTGATGACTCTACTAGGTAGCATATTAATGAGATATGTGGCCGTCATGAATGCTTCATCCCCAAATTTTAAAGGCATGTGTGCATTGGCAAGGAGAGCGAGACCTACTTCAACAATATGACGATGCTTTCTTTCAGCAGAGCCATTTTGCTGGTGTGCATGAGGACATGAAACATGATGTGAAATTCCTTGAGATTGAAAGAAGGCATTTAACGTGACATACTCGCCGTCCCAATCAGATTGAACAGTAAGAATTTTCCTATCAAGTTTACGCTCAACAAGTTTTTGGAAATTCACAAAGGCAGCAAAAGCATCAGACTTTTTCTTAAGCATATAAATCCAAGTAAACTTGCTATAGTCATCAATAAAGCTTATATAATAATCATGACGTCCAACAGAAGTGGGAGCAGGACCCCATACATCAGAGAATACTAACTGAAGGGGTGCTGTAGAGACACTAGTGGAGATAGGATAGGGAAGCTGATGGTTGTTAGCCTGTTGACATGAATCACAAACTGACTCTGAACTGGAATCTCTAATATATGAGAGTTTATTTTTACTAAGTATTTGACTAACAATAGCAAATGACGGATGACGAAGACGACTATGCCACTTTGCTTGAGAGGGCTTGGCGGCAACAAACGCATGCTTCTGAGGTTGGGGGGATGACTCCAGGGATGAAATAAGAGGATAAAGACCGCCAACGCATCGCCCTCTATGAATTATTTTCCGCGTGACCCGATCCTTGATCAAGAAGAAGAAAGGATGAAATTCGAGAAAGACGCGGTTGTCATATGTGAATCGATGAACAGATAAAAGGTTTTTCGAAGCATCAGGTACATGCAAAATATTGCGAAGATGAAAATTTTGAACAGGGTGACGAACAATTGAATGACCAACATGAGAGATATTCATACCATGTCCACTTGCAGTGTTGACCTTGTCGTAGCCCCGGTAATTATCACGGACGGTCAGGTTGTGCAGTTCGCCAGTGATGTGGTGTGTAGCACCGGTATCTGGGTACCAATTCGTGTCAACACCATACGAAGCTCCATGAACTTCCTTGTCACCAAAAGAGTCATCATCGTCGTCATCGAAGCGCCTCCAACAATCCTTGGCAGGGTGGCCTTCCTTGTTGCATATTTGGCACGTGACGTCGACCCATGGCGTGGTGCGTCGACGACCACGTCCACGGCCGCGCCCCCTTCCTGGAGGTTTAGCACGACGACCACCCCGCCCTTGGCGAGGGCGTTCATCGCGGCGATCATCCCGTCGATCATCACGACAGTCACCACGGAGGTTATCATAGTCACCGCGGTCGCCGCGGTAATCACCACGCCCACTCTTGTTTCCACCAAAAGTGCGGCCACCGCGTTGGCGCAAGGCAGCGTTGGCGGATGTTTCAAACCCGCCGGTGGGCTGTGTGCCGAGCATATCTTGCCGCTGGTCATAGGCATGTAGGTGGGAGAATAGATCGCTGAGGGAGAGCTTGTTCGCGATCACGCCAAGGGCAGCGACTAGAGAATTGTATTCCGCACCGAGTCCAGCGAGGATGAAGGACACCAGTTCCTCGTCAGGGACAGGACGAGCGGCGGCAGCGAGTTCATCTGCGATGCTCTGCATCTGGGATAGGAAGGCTGCAGTGGTCGGAAATTGAATCCGTTTGGTATTCGCCAAGGCAATCCGGGGATTCGTGATTTTGGATTGGTTCTGCGAGGCAAACATCCCTTCGACCGCGGCCCAGACACCGGCCGTGTTCTCGATCCGAAGAACATACGTGAGGATTTCTTTGGAGAGCGATTTGAGAAGGTAACTGAGAACGATCTGGTCGCGAGACAACCAGGAACCATACTCAGGGTTGGGAACCGCCTTGGGTGTTTGATCCTTCTCTGTGGCTTCTGGGGCGACGGCCATTGTTTTTGGTGGAGCCGCATCGGTGCCGTCGAGGAGACCGACGAGTTGGGCGCCTCGTATGGAGGCAGAACCTGCGCGCGCCAGTGTGGGTAATTGTGACGAGTCGGCTTCTCTGAGGGAGGCTCGCCAAGGTGGATCGCCGGGCTGATGCTGGAAGACGTAGCCATGCCGATCGAGCAGAAGGAAGGTGGGAGCGATGGCGGCGGCGATGTAGGGGAGGATTGGCGATCAGTTTCGGCGGAAGAGCCGGCCTGATACCATATGAAACTTACGATCAGGTAGGTTGAGACTACTCGGATACCCGAGGCTCCCGATCGATGTCTATTAATATGGGTGTATGTCCCGGTACACAAGCCAATACAAGTTACAATTGAGTTACAATCTCGTTTATGAATAGGACTCTTTTCTATCTCTAACAAAGTGCACGATGGCGTCCTACACGACCAGCTTGGTCTCATTTCGTCACCTTCTATCTAGCTAGTTTGTGTGATTATTGGTTAAATTTTTTGTCCTTTTATCCTTTTGTGAAGATTAGTAGACTAAAAAAAATTAGAGTGAGCAAAAACGTGATCCAACGCACAACCTTCTTTTAGGGAAGATCCAACGCATGACCTAATTAAGAGCTGCGTTGTTCAGTGAAGTGTTGGTATAGACCGATGCCATGTTAGTCTTACTCTTTTCATATGTATATACCAATAGTGCAATACTAAAGCCCGTGAATTTGCAGTAATTAAAATGGTTTTTGCCTGTACTAATTACAACTGTGAACGACATTTTATATAGTGTTACTATAGAGACCACCGTGCCTGAGGTGGAAAGAAAGAAAAAGAAATAGAGAGGCGGGGTATACATGCATGACTATCCAATGCAAGTGACCGGCTCTTGCTTGGATCTGCTCTAGCAGTTAGGTTCATAGGACGACATCCTCAATATTACTGTGGACCGGCGTAAGCCCTGGTTGTATAGTTTCTTCGGAAGAGGATTCCTCAAGTGCCCTCTCCTGCCATGCCATTGAGTCACTGACGAGTGGGATCAGCTATAGGCGAGACCCACATGTCAGTGACCGAAAGTCAGCGCACGGTAGGAATAGCTACGTCAGAGCAGCCACGTCCAGTTTCTTCGTGCTCCCTACTTACGGGCTCAGGAGTAATGTCACAAGAGATGTGCTTCGTCCTCCCCCACACTACAGAAATAGGTATCTTCGCCGACGGCTGGGAGCTACGCCGACGGCCAAACGTCAGGACCGTCGGCGTAGACGTAGCCCAGGCCAGCTCCCCAACGCTGTCGTCGGCCTACAACTGTCATCGGCGTAGGTCGAGGTACGCCGACGGCTACCCTCAGCGTACAGGTGCTCTCGGCATAGTCCGGTCCAGCCTGTCCCGTGCCCGTCGGCCCGTGACGGCGTTAGATCTACGCCGAGGGTGACCGTCGGCGTAGATGTTGTCGTTTTCTTTTCCTCCACCCAAAATATCTGCTAGACCTACGCCGAGGGGGGCCGTCGACGTAGCTCCTTTTTTCTACTTATTAACTTGTATTTTACATGAACTTATTAATTAGTAGCAATTATTTCAACATTGTTCTATTTTAAAATAATTATCTCCTCGCCGCCTCCGAGCCCCTCTCCCCTGTCCACTGGCACATGCCCCTCTCCCCTCTCCATCGTCCCACCCCGAGCTTCTTCCTCCGCCGCCGTGCCCCTCTCCTCCCTGTCCGCCCCTCCTCCCTGGCCACCCCTCCTTCCTGGTCGCCTCTCCCCCTCCCCCCTTGCCTCTCCCCCTCGCCTCTCCCCCTCGCCTCTCCCCCTCCTCCCCGAGGCTCCTCCCTGACCGCCCCTCTCCTCCCTGACCGCCCCTCTCCTCCCTGACCGCCCCTCCTCACTGGCCGGCCTCTCCCCCCTCCCCTGGCCATGTCACGTGATGGAGGGCCTCCGCCACCCCCGTCCCTCGCCTTGCCGCCGCCACCCCCTCGCCTCTCGACGCCGTATCTAGCCTCTCCGCCTCCGTATCGAGCCTCTCCACCTCCGGCCACTAGCATCCCCGCCTCCGTCACCTAGCACCGCCGCAGGTCTGAGGTATGTACGTGTGTTCAAAGCTGCAGTTTTTTGTTTGCTTGATGCCATGTCCACTGTATATTCGGAAATATAGGAGACTCATGTACATGTTTCTCTAAGTGGTTTGCTCTATTTCCCTGTTTGCAAAAAATAAACTTACTATGTCATGTGTTAGAGGATTTTTGCTTCAGGTTATTTAGTGAGAAACCATGCTATTTTGTGGATGAAGTCGCCCTGAAAGCTAATTTTGATCTAGTAAGGAGGATTATGAGTAGCAAGAGTAGTGCATATACCAGTGCAAATGGAGGATTGTGAGTACATATTCTTGCTTGTAAGAGTAGTGCAAATAAATTTGACTCGGTTGAGTAAATTTTAGTAATGATGCATCTCTCTTTCTCTCTTCTTAGATTATTGTTTGCTATAATTCTATTTATTAATGTGTTCTTGTTTTTCTTAGAGTATAATTAGGGTTCTTGGGTGTTCTTGATTAGTTCTATTTATTCTAGATGATCACAAGCTAAAGTGTTGTCTTTATGTAATTATACAGATTTTGTGGTGTTCCGGAGTGATCGTCGTTGCGGGAGATGGTGTAGGAGACACCTCGATCCTGTCTTCAAGTTCTGTCGCCGGCCCTAACACTCGGCCGTTCGACTACTTCCTCTTCCACCGAGGGTGAGAATCTGTCCGTCTCTCTTGTATCTAGGTTTATTTTCGTGTTTAGATCACCAAGTCAAGTTGCGTTACCTAGGCGTCTTCCCGACTGTAAGCGTTACACGGACTAATATGCATTAGTGGTCTCGCATATTAATAACCATAACGCTTACGGATTTTATCGGGCAGTCGGCAGATTCATAGTTGGGTATGGTTCTCCCTGGCTCTACCTCGTTCCGAGATAGGATTTCGGCGGCGCCTCCTCGTTGTTCTCCGGATGCACATCCTCTCGACTTTTTGTCGAGACGTGTATCGGGAGAGAAGCAGGGAGGTGCTGCCGAAATTCTGCTCGGATCGGGGTAGAGCCAGAGAGAACTTACCCAATCTACGGATCCGGCGGCTGGTTAGGACCCTCTTTTCCTATTAGACATGCAGGTTGATGCATGCGTAAGAATATGAAGCATTTAATCTCTTGTTTGATACAAAATGCTATATTTTTTGTTTGGTTTCCAACAAAGCAGAAGAGGATGGCTGATAAAACAGAAGAGTGAACGCGGAACACTCATTTGTTAGTGAATGAGTTAGCGCGTGGTTCAAAGGCAATCGCTCGGGCACTTTGTCCCTGCGCTCGTTGCAATAAGCGTCATCGTCAGGGAAAGGATGAGATGTATAGACACCTTCTGCAAGCTGGGTACATGCCTCACTATGTCACCCAGGTCGAATTTGCTCGGTACGAACGTGACAGAGGTGAGGTTATACGGCAGCGGCTTAATGGCAATGAGCACGATGAGATTAGAAACTGACTAGATGATCTCATCGATGCTGACCAGCCGAATTCGCCACCTCCATAGGAGGAACCACCAGAACCGGAGGAACCGCCTGAACCCGAGGAACCGGAGCCAACTGCGAAGGCCTTCCTTGATATGATGGCAGTGTCTAAGAGGCCTCTGTACGAGGGTGCAAAGATTTCTCACCTCGATGCCACTCAGTGTCTAGCCGACAAGTGCCAGCACTCCGCCACCCGTGCTCAGTTTGAGCTAACTTGAGAACATGTGGTAACATGTTACCCAAAGGGAATTGTCTGCCTAAAACCTTTCACGAAACGAAGAGACTCATGAAGGATCTCAACATGGATTATGAAAAGATAGATTGTTGTCCAAAAGGTTGCCTTTTGTTTTGGAAACAGTTTGCAGATGACAAGTACTACTCCATTTGTGGGGCCTCTAGGTATGATGAGGTAAAGGGAAAGGATGGTCAGATGAGGCAGTCGAAGGTCGCTACAAAGATTCTTCGGTATCTCCCATTCATAAAAAGAATCCAGCGGCTTTACTTAAGCGAGGAGACTGCCAAACAGATGACTTGGCACAAGAAAGGGAAGAGATACGAGGACGAGAACGGACGAAAGAAGATGGGACATCCATCTGATGGTAAGGCATGGAAGAACTTCGATGACAAATACCCCAGTGGGCAGAAGAGGCTCGGAATGTCAGAATTGCGATAGCAACGGATGGCTTCAACCCATATGGTATGTCGACGGCCCCGTATAGCTTCTGGTCGGTGTTTGTTATTCTGCTCAATCTCCCTCCCGGAGTATTAATGCAACGGAATACCATGTTTTTGTCGCTGATCATTCCAGGGCCCGAGTACCCGGGGAAGAATTTGTGTGTCTACATGCAACCGATTGTGGATGATTTGAACCACTCCTGGATACACGGGACGTTGACATATGACCGAGCATTGAAGAGAAACTTCTTGATGAAAGTTTGGTTGCAGTATACCATGCATGACATGCCCGGGTACGCCCTAACATGCGGATGGTGTACAGCTGGTAAGTGGCCATGCCCAGTGTGCAGACATCGACTTGAGTTTCTTTGGCTAAAGTCGGGTCGCAAGTATGTTGCGTTTGACACGAATCGACAGTACCTCAAAAGAAAGCATTCGTTTAGAGAACACAGGAAGAACTTCAAGAAGGGCACAGTTGTGCATCAAGTAAAAGAGGTACCCAAGTTCGATGGTGCAGCTGTTGATGCCGAGCTACATGCTCTTGTGCCTGCAGCGCCGGGAACTGGCCATCAACTTGCGGGATATGGTGTAACGCACAACTGGACTCACGTGGCAGCCTTAATGAATCTCGTGTATTACAAGGACCTCGAACTTCCCCATAATATCGATGTGATGCACACCGAAAATAATGTATGGGAGTCCCTTTTTACACAGTCCTGAACATTCCTAGCAAGTCAAAGGATAATGTCAAGGCTAGAGTCGATGTTGAGAAGCTTTGTGATAGGAAGATATTACACATGCGGCCTCCTACTATCCGTCGAAAGAATTGGTTCAAGCCGCATGCCTACTACTGCCTTGATAGTGTCCAAAAGAAGGAGTCATTCAGGTGGCTCAAATACGTCGTGATGTTCCCTGATGGTTATTGTTCGAATATAAGTAAGGGAGTCAATCTTTCGACGGGACAAGTCATCGGGCTCAAGAGTCACGACTATCATATATGGATAGAGCGACTGATGCCGGTGATGGTTCGAGGGTATCTCCCCAAGAAAGTCTGGCGAGTGCTTGCGGAGTTGAGCCATTTCTTCCGCACGCTCTATGCTAAGCAAATATGTCCTCTGGTTATTGAGAAGCTGCAAGTTCAGGTGTCGGAGTTTCTATGCAATTTGGAGATGATCTTTCTGCCAGGCTTCTTTACTCCGATGGTGCATCTCATTGTGCACCTCGCGAACGAGGCACTCTTGGGTGGCCCGGTGCAATTTTGTTGGCAGTTTTGTATTAAGAGAGAGTTTAAGTATATCCGAAAGATAACTGGAAACAAAGCCAAGATTGAAGCATGCATATCTGAGGAAACATGCCTTCGGGAGATGGCAGACGCCGCGACAACTTACTGGCCTGATGATGTTCCCACTATGCATAACCCGGTAAGAAAACTAACCTGGAGGACTCTAATTTAGCCTCCGGACGACCGACGGATTGTTGACAGTGAAAGACGGCGGCGCCTAGTTGTTCGATCCACCCGCGGACCCACCAGGCGGCGGCATCACATGGCCCATCTCCAGCATGGGAAATTGTGAGCATTAGACAATAAGGTAAGATTGAAAATTGCGAGCATTGGACAATAAGACACTTCATCACTTACCCACGATAAGGAGAAAGGAGGAGTAGGAAGAGTCCCTGGTTGAGAATTGATGAGAATTTGTTGTGTTATCGACTTCATCATCTGCCCATGTTACTCCAGCATCCCCTACTGATGGGCCATCTGCTGCTCCAGATGCTGCTGCCACTGCTCGGCTGCCTCTCCGCGTGCCCTATCAGCGGCCATCTCCGCCTACGTCGTGTCGCCACGATGTGATGAACATTGCAACGCAAAACATGTAGTAAAACATAGATGACCGAGGAAGAACATACCCTTTTGCGACAAGTCGAGCTTTATATACGGTAACATTACCATCAGCATCTATTTTCTTCTTGAAAATCCATTTGTTCTCGACAGCCTTCCGGCCATCCGGTAAGTGCACCAAAGTCCATACTTGGTTTTCGTACATGGATCCAATCTCGTATTTCATGGCGTCTTGCCATTTATTGGAATCTGGGCTCATTATCGCTTCCTCATATGTCGCAGGGTCATCGGTGTTGTCCACCAACATGACACTCATAACGGGATCATACCAATCAGGAGTGCTACGAGTTCTCGTTGACCTGCGAGGCTCTGTAGCAACTTCAACCGAAGTTTCATGATCATCATCATTAGCTTCCTCTCTTATTGGTGCAGGCACCACAGGAATTTCTTCCGGTGCTGCACTACTTGCAAGTTCGAGAGAAGGTTCAACAACCTCGTCGAGTTCTACTTTCCTTCCAGTCACTTCTTTCGAGAGAAATTCCTTCTCTAGAAAGGATCCATTCTTGGCAATGAAGATTTTGCCTTTGGATCTATGATAGAAGGTGTACCCAATAGTTTCCTTCGGGTATCCTATGAAGACGCATTTTTCCGCTTTGGGTTCAAGCTTGTCCGGCTGTAACTTCTTTACATAGGCTTCGCAACCCCAAACTTTAAGGAACGACAATTTAGGTTTCTTTCCAAACCATAATTCATACGGTGTCGTTTCAACGGATTTAGATGGTGCCCTATTTAAAGTGAATGCGGATGTTTCTAATGCATAACCCCAAAATGATAGCAGTAAATTTGTAAGTGACATCATAGAACGAACCATATCTAAGAGAGTTCGATTACGACGTTCGGACACACCGTTACGCTGTGGTGTTCCCGGCGGTGTCAATTGTGAAAGTATTCCGCATTTCTTCAAATGCTCGCCAAACTCGTAACTTAGATATTCACCTCCACGATCAGAATGTAGAAATTTAATCTTCTTGTTACGTTGATTCTCTACCTCACTTTGAAATTCCTTAAACTTCTCGAAAGTTTCGGACTTATGTTTCATGAAATAGATATACCCATATCTACTCAAGTCATCAGTGAAGGTAAGAACATAACGATAACCACCGCGCGATGCTACACTCATTGGACCAAACACATCGGTGCGTATGATTTCCAATAAGTCCGTAGCTCGCTACATCATACCAGAAAATGGAGTCTTAGTCATTTTACCCATCAGACATGCTTCGCATCTTTCAAGTGATTCGAAATCAAGTGATTCAAGAAGTCCATCGGAATGGAGTTTCTTCATACGCTTCACTCCAATATGACCAAGACGACAGTGCCACATATACGTCGAGTTATCGCTCAATTTCAAACGTTTAGCTTCATTGTTATTAATATGTGTATTTCCACTATCGAGATTCAATAAGAATAGACCATCTTTCAAAGGTGCATGTGCATAAAACATATTACTCATATAAATCGAACAACCATTATTCTCGAACTTAAATAAGTAACCGTCTCGCAATAAAAAAGATCCCGATATAATGTTCATGCTTAACGCAGGCACCAAATAACAATTATTTAAGTTTAAAACTAATCCCGATGGTAGATGAAGAGGTAGCGTGCCGACCGCGATCACATCAACCTTTGATCCATTTCCAAGGCGCATCGTCACCTCGTTCTTCGCTAGCTTCCGTTTATTCTGCAGTACCTGTTTCGAGTTACAAATATAAGCAACCGAACCAGTATCAAATACCCAGGCACTACTACGAGTACTAGTAAGATACACATCAATAACATGTATATCGGATATACCTTTCTTCTTGATGTTGCCGTTCTTCAAATCCGCCAAGTACTTTGGGTAATTCCGCTTCCAGTGACCCTCTCCCTTGCAGTAAAAGCACTCAGTATCAGGCTTAGGTCCAGCCTTGGTTTTCTTCGTCGGTGCGGCAACTTTCTTACCACCCTTCTTGAAGTTTCCCTTTTGCTTAGACTTGCCTTTCTTGAATTTGGTGGTCTTATTGACCATCAACACTTCGTGCTCTTTCTTGATCTCCACTTCTGCAGATTTCAACATGGAGAAGAGTTCTGGCAATTGCTTGTTCATGCTTTGCATATTGTAGTTCATCACAAAGTTCTTGTAACTTGGTGGCAGTGATTGGAGGACACGGTAAATCCCCAAAGCATTAGGAATCACTATACTCAAGCTTTGGAGTTTGTTTGCGTGCCCAGACATCTTATGCACATGCTCACTGACGGAGCTGCTGTAACACCCTCAGAATCGACCCAATGCAAGTTTCTGGCGGACGGGGTGACGGTGGATGGCGACACAGTGGTAGGCGTCTTCAGATGCTGGCAACCGGAGGAGGTTCGGCGGCGTCCTGGGGCCACGACGCGGTGGCAGCGGGCCGAGAGGATCCCGCCGGCGACGGCGCACGGGCGGAAGGCCGGATGCTGCCGGAGCTGGACGGGACGGCTCGAGCGGCGACCAGACTTTGTAGGATGTCGGGGCACACGGCCAGGAGGGGGAGCCGCAGGTCGATGCAGTAGCGGCGGTTCGTGCCGAGGAGGAGGGACGACGCTGGGCTCCGGAGCAGGGAAATCCGCAAGAGGGGCGTCAGGCGGTTCAAGAGGAGGGCGCCGCGCGCCATGGCCGGGGCGGCGGAGCTCCTGCCAGCAGGGGCACGACATGGGGAAGACGGGGGGCCCTGCAGGAGGCGGCGGGTGAGGCCAAGGAGAAGCTCGGGAGAGGGTCGCGGCAAGGTCGAGAAGGGAAGGTGAGCGACGGAGGTGGGGGTATCGATGCAGGAGGGAGCGATTGTGGCGGCGGGACTCAGGGAACGCGAGGTGGGGCTCGGCAGGGAACGCGATGGCGAGGTGGGGGTGGACTCGTCGCGTCGAGGCAGGGAGATGGGGCCAGGGCTCGTACGCGTGCGGGTGGTTCTGACGGGAGAGGGCGGGGTGCGTGCGATGTGCGTGTTGCGGTGTGTGTGTTTGGTGTGCGTCTGGCGACGCGGCTAGGTAGGTGTGGGTCGTGTTGGGGGAGTGGATGCACGCAGGTGTGTTGCGTGCTTGCCGCACGCGTGTGCGTGTGTTGCGTGCATGTGCCCGGGAGTGGCGGCGGCTGGGTGGAGGGTGGGGTTAGGGTTAGGGATAGGTAGGAATTAGGGTTCCCCCAACTGGGCCTTTTGGGCCTAGCCAGTTAGGTCTAGGTTTTATTTTTATTTATATTTAAAATATTTTATGTTTCTTTTCTTTTGTATATTAAACATTTTGTAAACAACTTTACACGTGTTAAAATAGCAAAAATATAGTTTGAATAAAGAACGAGATGTAATGTAGAAACTGTAGGGGTTCGTAGCATGGAAAACAAAAATTTTCTACCGCATACAAACAAACAAGCCAAGATCTATCTACTAGATTGTAGCAACGAGTCGATGGAATAACTCACCCTCAAAGATTCCAAAGTGTTTAACGAGAGCAGATTCTCGTGGGTGATGTAGTCGTACTCTTTCCGATCTCAAGATCGCGTAGACGATCCTTCCGGCGCCACGTTCCAGCAGCGCCCCCGCAGTCGGTCACACGTTCGGTACTCGACGAAGACCTTCCTCTCCCTTGTTCCAGCAGGCAGCGGAGGTTGTAGCACTCTCCTCGCGATTCCGGCAGCACAACGGCGTGGTACCGGAAGTAGAGGGGAGATCCCGCAGGGCTTCGCCTTAAGCCGGTGCGAGTATGGTGGAGCTTATGAGAGAGGCTATTAGTGGTCTAGTAATTAGACACACCAATTAGAGGGCTCTAAACCAATTAGAAGGCTCTAAACCGAAATAGCTCTAAACCGGGGTTTAGATCTAGGGTTTAGGTCTAGAGGATAGGAAGTAGTGTTGTGTCTAGAGGAGGAGGCCCTGCCCCTCCTTTTATAGGTGGGAGGGCCGGCGCCATGGGGAGGAGTTCCTCCCCAACTCGGCCTAGGGAGGTGCGCCGGCCTAGGGGAGGAACCCTCCTCCAACTCGGCCTCCACCTCTCCTCCTCTTTCTCCACTTTCCGAAACTGGCAGTTTGACCGAAAACTGGCAGTTTGACTTTTCCAATTTAGGATTTGAATTAACCCTTTATTTCGGACAGCGAGAACACTTAGTACATGATGCAATCATTCCAACATGTAATGACACATTCATGTACCCCTTCCCCCCCGGAGTGCCGGACATTCCGGGACCTTCTAGAATGTTCCCGATGAAAACACCGGAACCATTCCCCAACTCCGAAACGGGACTTTCCTTATATGAATCTTATTCTCCGGACCATTCCGGATCACCTCGTGATATCCCGGATCCCATCCGAGACTCCGAACAACATTCGGTCTCTTTCTCATAATACCATAACTACTCAAACAACGTCGAATCCTTAAGTGTGTCTCCCTACGGTTCGTGAATTATGCAGACATGATCGAGACACTTCTCCGAACAATAACCAATAGAGGAATCTGGAAATTCATATGGCTCCCACATATTTCTACGATTACTTTGCGATCGAACGAACCACTTACATACGGTACCAATTTCCCTTTGTCTCACGATATGTTACTTATCCGAGGTTATGATCGTCGGTATTTCTGCATACCTAGTTCAACCTCGTTACTGATAAGTACTCTTTTCTCGTTCCCGTGATATGTGATCCCTTGTGACCCAGTCACATGCTTGCAAGCTAATTGGATGACATTTCACCGAGAGGGCCCAGAGAATATCTATCCGCCATATGGATGGACAAATCCCACTCTTGATCCATGTGTCTCAACCAATACCTTCCGAACACTCAATGCCACCTTTATAGCCACCCTGTTACGGTGTGGTGTTTGATGATATCAAAGCATCCATCTGGTAAAGGTGATATGCATGATCTCATGGTCGAAGGAATTAGGTTACTATGTATCAGAAAGCATATAGCAATTGAACTATTGAAATGACTTGATCTTTATGCTACGCTTGTCTATAGGAGTATGTCCACCATATCATTCTCCTAACGATATGATCTTGTTGTTAATAACATCTCAATGTTCATGATAGTGAAACCACAATCATCTATTAACCAACAAGCTAGTGAAGTATAGAGGCTATACTAGGGACTTCAATTTAAGTTTACAATTCACACAAGTATTAATGTTTCCTCGTTAATACTATTATAGCATGAATATAAACATTTATCATAAACACAAAGATATAATAATAACTACATTTATTATTGCCTCTAGGGCATATCTCCAACAGTCTCCCACTTGCACTAGAGTCATCTAATCTAGATTACATGGTAATATACCGAACACCCATGGCAGTTTGGTGTTGGTCATGTTTTGCCCTCGGGAGAGGTTTAGTCAACGGATCCGCCACATTCAGATCTGTGTGTACTTTGCAAATCTTTATATCCCCATCCTGGATATGTTCTCGAATAGCGTGAAAACGCAGCTTGATATGCTTCAGCTTCTTGTGTGACCTTGGTTCTTGCGCATTGGCTATGGCGCCCATGTTATCACAGTAGATAGACATTGGGTCCAGCGCACTTGGAACCACACCCAGCTCTGTAATGAACTCTTTCATCCATATCGCTTCTTGTGAAGCCTCCGAAGCAGCCATGTATTCCGATTCAGTTGAAGATCTCGCCACAACGCTTTGCTTTGCACTCCTCCAGCTAACTGCTGCACCATTCAAAATAAATACGTATCCAGATTGTGATTTAGAATCATCCGGATCAGTGTTCCAACTAGCATCGGTGTAACCATTAACAACGAGCTGTTCATCACCTCCATAAGAAAGAACCATATCCTTAGTTCTTCTCAAGTACTTAAGGATGTTTTTGACCGCTGTCCAATGATCCACTCCTGGATCACTTTGATATCTGCTAGTTAAACTAACAGCATATGCAATGTCGGGTCTAGTACATAGCATGGCATACATTAGAGATCCTATGGCTGAGGCATAGGGAGTCTTACTCATCCTTTCTCTATCTTCTGCCGATGTCGGACTTTGAGTTTTACTCAAGGTCGTATTGGGCAACATGGGCAAGAACCCTTTCTTGCTTTCTTCCATTCCAAACTTCTTTAGAACTTTGTCCAAATATGTATTCTGTGACAATGATATTTGGCGTTTCGATCTATCTCTATAAATCTTTATGCCTAATATGTAAGCTGCTTCGCCAAGATCCTTCATTGAAAAACTATTATTCAAATATTCTTTGACACTATTAAGAAGGTCTACATCATTCCCAATCAACAATATGTCATCCACATATAGTATTAAGAACGCTACAGAGCTCCCACTCACTTTCTTGTAAATACAAGCTTCTCCATAAGTTTGTATAAAACCAAAACTTTTGATTACCTTATCAAAACGTTGATTCCAACTTCGGGATGCTTGCTTCAATCCATAGATGGACCGTTGAAGTTTGCATACCTTGTTAGCATCTTTAGGATCGACAAAACCCTTGGGTTGCATCATATACAACTCTTCATCAATGTCTCCATTGAGGAATGCTGTTTTGACATCCATCTGCCATATCTCATAATCATAATATGCAGCGATTGCTAACATAATCCTCACAGACTTTAGCTTCGCTACCGGTGAGAAAGTCTCATCGTAGTCAACTCCTTGAATTTGTCGAAACCCTTTTGCGACAAGTCGAGCTTTATAGACAGTAATATTACCATCAGCATCTGTTTTCTTCTTGAAAATCCATTTGTTCTCGACAGCCTTTCGGCCATCTGGTAAGTCTACCAAAGTCCATACTTGGTTTTCGTACATGGATCCAATCTCGGATTTCATGGCTTCTTGCCATTTATTGGAATCTGGGCTCATCATCGCTTCCTCATATGTCTCGGGGTCATCGGTGTTGTCCACCACCATGACATTCATAACGGAATCATACCAATCTGGAGTGGTACGAGTTCTCGTTGACCTCCGAGGCTCTGTAGCAACTTCAACCGAAGTTTCATGATCATCATCATTAGCTTCCCCTCTTATTGGTGCAGGCACCACAGGAACTTCTTCCGGTGCTGCGCTACTCGCAATTTCGAGAGAAGGTTCGACAACCTCGTCGAGTTCTACTTTCCTTCCAGTCACTTCTTTCGAGAGAAATTCCTTCTCTAGAAAGGATCCATTCTTGGCAACGAAGATTTTGCCTTCGGATCTATGATAGAAGGTATACCCAATAGTTTCCTTCGGGTATCCTATGAAGACGCATTTTTCCGCTTTGGGTTCAAGCTTGTCCGGCTGTAACTTCTTTACATAGGCTTCGCATCCCCAAACTTTAAGGAACGACAATTTAGGTTTCTTCCCAAACCATAATTCATATGGTGTCGTTTCAACGGATTTAGACGGTGCCCTATTTAAAGTGAATGCGGCTGTTTCTAATGCATAACCCCAAAATGATAGTGGTAGATCTGTAAGTGACATCATAGAACGAACCATATCTAAGAGAGTTCGATTACGACGTTCAGACACACCATTACGCTGTGGTGTTCCCGGCGGTGTCAACTGCGAAAGTTTTCCACATTTCTTTAAATGCTCACCAAACTCGTAACTTAGATATTCACCTCCACGATCAGAACGTAGAAATTTAATCTTCTTGTTACGTTGATTCTCTACCTCACTTTGAAACTCCTTAAACTTCTCGAAAGTTTCGGACTTATGTTTCATGAAATAGATATACCCATATCTACTCAAGTCATCCGTGAAGGTAAGAACATAACGATAACCACCGCGCGATGCTACACTCATTGGACCACACACATCGGTATGTATGATTTCCAATAAGTCCGTAGCTCGCTCCATTATACCAGAAAATGGAGTCTTAGTCATTTTACCCATCAGACATGCTTCGCATCTTTCAAGTGATTCAAAATCAAGTGATTCAAGAAGTCCATCGGAATGGAGTTTCTTCATACGCTTCACTCCAATGTGACCAAGACGACAGTGCCACACATAGGTCAAGTTATCGCTCAATTTCAAACGTTTAGCTTCAATGTTATTAATATGTGTATTTCCACTATCGAGATTCAATATGAATAGACCATCTATTAAAGGTGCATGTGCATAAAACATATTACTCATATAAATAGAACAACCATTATTCTTAGATTTAAATAAGTAACCGTCTCGCAATAAACAAGATCCCGATATAATGTTCATGCTCAACGCAGGCACCAAATAACAATTATTTAAGTATAAAACTAATCCCGATGGTAGATGAAGAGGTAGCGTGCCGACCGCGATCACATCAACCTTTGATCCGTTTCCCACGCGCATCGACACCTCGTTCTTCGCTAGCTTCCGTTTATTCTGCAGCTCCTGTTTCGAGTTACAAATATGAGCAACCGAACCAGTATCAAATACCCAGGCACTACTACGAATACTAGTGAGGTACACATCAATAACATGTATATCAAATATACTTTTCTTCTTGATGTTGCCGTTCTTCAAATCCGCCAAGTACTTTGGGCAATTCCGCTTCCAGTGACCTTCTCCCTTGCAGTAAAAGCACTCAGTATCAGGCTTGGGTCCAGCCTTGGTCCTCTTCGTCGGCATGGTAACTTTCTTACCACCCTTCTTGAAGTGTCCCTTTTGCTTAGACTTGCCTTTCTTGAATTTGGTGGTCTTATTGACCATCAACACTTGGTGCTCTTTCTTGATCTCCACTTCTGCAGATTTTAACATAGCAAATAGTTCTGGCAACTCTTTGTTCATGTTCTGCATGTTGTAGTTCATCACAAAGTTCTTGTAACTTGGTGGTAGTGATTGGAGGATGCGGTAAACTCCCAAAGTATTAGGAATCACTATACCCAAGCTTTGAAGTTTATTTGCGTGCCCAGACATCTTAAGCACATGCTCACTGACGGAGCTACCCTCTTCCATCTTGCAGTTAAAGAACTTTTCAGAAGCTTCATAACTTTCAATTGCCGCATGAGTCTCAAAGATTAATTTGAGATCCTCGACAATATCATATGGATCTGACTCTTCAAACCTTTTCTGAAGCTCCGATTCTAAACCATACAAGATAGCACACTGAACTATGGAGTACTGATTCTTCCGAGCAAGGTAAACATTCTTTACTTCATCGGTAGCATCAGCTGCAGGTGGGTCACCTAGCGGTGCATCCAGCACATAGGTCAAATTACCAGCTGTGAGGACAATCCTCAAATTGCGGAACCAATCCGCGAAGTTGCTTCCATTGTTTTTCAACTTTTCTTTCTCTAGGAACGCATTAAAATTGATGGTAGGGGCTGCCATTGATCCTCGAACATATTTGCAATAGTTTAGACTAAGTTTATGACAAATTGAGTTCAAATTAATTAATGAAATTAAACTAGGTGAACTCCCACTCAAAACAACATCCCTCACATTGTTTTAGTGATCACACGAACCAAATCTACTATATCAACACCGATCATCACGAGAGCCGATATAGTTTCAATGGCGAACAATCATCATGTTCATCATATCTGCTATATGATTCATGCTTTACCTTTCGGTGATCCGTGTTCCTGAGGCCATGTCTGTACATGCTAGGCTCGTCAAGATCAAACCTTAGCTACCGCATAAGCAAATCTGGCTTGCTTACGTTGTATTCACCCGCGGAATCAAAGACACCCGATCATCACGTGGTGCTTCGAAGCAACAAGCTTTGGCAACGGTGCATACTAAGGGTGAACACTTTAGAACTTGAAATTTATGTGCATGAGGGATCATCTTATAATGCTACCGTCGTCTACTAAGCAATACAAGATGCATAAAGGATTAACATCACATGCAATTCATAATATGTGATATGATATGGCCTTTCTTCTTTGTGCTTCCGATCTCCATCTTCAAGCACGAACATGATCTCCATCATCACCGGCATAGCATCAAGGTCAATGACGCTTCTTCATGGTTGTCGTCCACCAGCTTTAACTATTACAACTATTTTGAATAGACACGCAGGTCTTAACGGAAATTAAAGACAACCATATGGCTCCTGCCGGTTGCCAACTTACAATAAGGAACATTGCATACATCAAATATAATCACAATCATGGCCATATCACATCACTGCACACCCCTGCAAAACAAAGTTAGACGCTTCTACTTTCTTTGCATATTTTACGTGGTTTGGGGCTTTCCATAGGTGTCGTTCTAACCTACGAACAAGAACCACAACATTGATACTAGCATTGTTGATTACCCGTTGTAAATTGGATCTTTACTATGCTAGGAGAAACAGGCACCCGCAAAGCCACTTATGCAATACAAGTTGCATGTTAAGCGTGGAGCAAGTCTCATGAACGATGTCATGTAAGGTTAGCCCGGGCCGCTTCATCCCAACATACCGCAAGATGCAAAGTACACAAAAAGCAATCTACAATAAAAGCATCAACGCCCACAATGACCATTGTGTTCTACTCGTGCAACAGATCTACATATAGACACGGCTCTGATACCACTGTAGGGGTTCGTAGCATGGAAAACAAAAATTTTCTACCGCATACAAACAAACAAGCCAAGATCTATCTACTAGATTGTAGCAACGAGTCGATGGAATAACTCACCCTCGAAGATTCCAAAGTGTTTAACGAGAGCAGATTCTCGTGGGTGATGTAGTCGTACTCTTTCCGATCTCAAGATCGCGTAGACGATCCTTCCGGCGCCACGTTCCAGCAGCGCCCCCGCAGTCGGTCACACGTTCGGTACTCGACGAAGACCTTCCTCTCCCTTGTTCCAGCAGGCAGCGGAGGTTGTAGCACTCTCCTCGCGATTCCGGCAGCACAACGGCGTGGTACCGGAAGTAGAGGGGAGATCCCGCAGGGCTTCGCCTTAAGCCGGTGCGAGTATGGTGGAGCTTATGAGAGAGGCTATTAGTGGTCTAGTAATTAGACACACCAATTAGAGGGCTCTAAACCAATTAGAAGGCTCTAAACCGAAATAGCTCTAAACCGGGGTTTAGATCTAGGGTTTAGGTCTAGAGGATAGGAAGTAGTGTTGTGTCTAGAGGAGGAGGCCCTGCCCCTCCTTTTATAGGTGGGAGGGCCGGCGCCATGGGGAGGAGTTCCTCCCCAACTCGGCCTAGGGAGGTGCGCCGGCCTAGGGGAGGAACCCTCCTCCAACTCGGCCTCCACCTCTCCTCCTCTTTCTCCACTTTCCGAAACTGGCAGTTTGACCGAAAACTGGCAGTTTGACTTTTCCAATTTAGGATTTGAATTAACCCTTTATTTCGGACAGCGAGAACACTTAGTACATGATGCAATCATTCCAACATGTAATGACACATTCATGTACCCCTTCCCCCCCGGAGTGCCGGACATTCCGGGACCTTCTAGAATGTTCCCGATGAAAACACCGGAACCATTCCCCAACTCCGAAACGGGACTTTCCTTATATGAATCTTATTCTCCGGACCATTCCGGATCACCTCGTGATATCCCGGATCCCATCCGAGACTCCGAACAACATTCGGTCTCTTTCTCATAATACCATAACTACTCAAACAACGTCGAATCCTTAAGTGTGTCTCCCTACGGTTCGTGAATTATGCAGACATGATCGAGACACTTCTCCGAACAATAACCAATAGAGGAATCTGGAAATTCATATGGCTCCCACATATTTCTACGATTACTTTGCGATCGAACGAACCACTTACATACGGTACCAATTTCCCTTTGTCTCACGATATGTTACTTATCCGAGGTTATGATCGTCGGTATTTCTGCATACCTAGTTCAACCTCGTTACTGATAAGTACTCTTTTCTCGTTCCCGTGATATGTGATCCCTTGTGACCCAGTCACATGCTTGCAAGCTAATTGGATGACATTTCACCGAGAGGGCCCAGAGAATATCTATCCGCCATATGGATGGACAAATCCCACTCTTGATCCATGTGTCTCAACCAATACCTTCCGAACACTCAATGCCACCTTTATAGCCACCCTGTTACGGTGTGGTGTTTGATGATATCAAAGCATCCATCTGGTAAAGGTGATATGCATGATCTCATGGTCGAAGGAATTAGGTTACTATGTATCAGAAAGCATATAGCAATTGAACTATTGAAATGACTTGATCTTTATGCTACGCTTGTCTATAGGAGTATGTCCACCATATCATTCTCCTAACGATATGATCTTGTTGTTAATAACATCTCAATGTTCATGATAGTGAAACCACAATCATCTATTAACCAACAAGCTAGTGAAGTATAGAGGCTATACTAGGGACTTCAATTTAAGTTTACAATTCACACAAGTATTAATGTTTCCTCGTTAATACTATTATAGCATGAATATAAACATTTATCATAAACACAAAGATATAATAATAACTACATTTATTATTGCCTCTAGGGCATATCTCCAACAGAAACCAATATAGGGTTTTATCGAAAATAGTTTTGAGGCAAAGTATGCAACAATCATGTCATGATGATACACAAATTCGAAACAACATGCAATTTCTAGTAGTGGTTTTACCCGGGGTGCTACAATTCGACACCACTAACAAAGGATCTCGCCCTCGAGATCCGCCTCATGGTACTGGGAAGAAGGTCGGCGATCTGAATCTTCTCGCAACATGTAGATCCTCGCGACACCACTAACAAGAGGTCGTTGTCCGTGATCGTCGAGAGAACACTCCGGGAACAAAAGGTCGAAGGTAGAGGTATCAACAAATAAAGCCACCTCTAGCTTCGATGGAAAGAGGGAACCGATGCATTCTCATCCACTTCAATGTACACAAGCAATAGAGTGAGTAGTCGGCATGGGGGCCAATCCATCACGCACACAAACTATTACTCTGCACAATCAGTAGAAAAGCGTGCATCATTCTCGGAATCAGACTGAAGATCTCGACAATCGAGGTTCGGAAACAAAGGAGTGATGCAGACTCTGCATCGGATCTGGTGTGGATGATGTCGTCGCGTCGGAAAACACCGTAAGGCACGAGAAGGAGCAAAGAGAAGTCCACCAGACGAAGGATTCCTCGGATAGCATGAAGACCATATGTAGCAACACCGTTATCAAAGGAGGAAGCGAAACCCTGAAGGTACGACGGAACCCAACCACGAGAAATCCTGGACTCGAAGAGAGAGAAGAGAGCGGATTCAAAACACGCAGAGGTGAGAGGAGAGCAGCAGAGGGGTAAGGAGTAAAATCAAACCTAATCAGAACTATCCAACCGATTTTTCAAAAATAGTTTTGACACTCTACTTCGGCCGTTAGCTAGGTTATCCTACAGGCTGGACTTGTGGGGTATCGCAACTGCTGAGCTCTGATACCACTCTGTAACACCCTCAGAATCGACCCAATGCAAGTTTCAGCGATTCCCGCCAAACCCGCATAGAAACGATTCAAAGGTGCCCACCAGGCACTTCCGTGCGGGTGGAAAACGAAGTAATAACATTACACAACAGTCCTCAATGGGACCCATAGAAAAGATATATATACAATAGCGACTCAATGAGTCAAGAATACAGATATAATATACAAAGATCCAAATCACCTTGAAAATGATAGAGCGTCCGACTACGGACAAGACGCAAATGGGGCTAAGAGCCCTGAAGAATAACCAATGGCGTCCATAACCCTGCCTAGGCCAAGCCGGAAGGGTAACCCTGCTAACGACGTCGATCTCAAAACCTGCTTAGACAAAAGGGGTGCCGACAAAGGGCAAAGGAAAAAGAGAGAGCGGTCAGTACTGAGGCCAGTACACGGCGAGGCTAGAATTCGGCGGTCCTCGCCTACACAGGTATGGTGGACTGAAGCGGCAGCGCAGCATGCACTAAACACCCTATAGAGACTCGATAAAACTGTCGGCTATCAGAAAGGGATAAGAAAGACCTATTCGGAACCAACCTGATACTACCACCAAACATACCCATCCTGGTATTTCCCCCTCGAGACCAAACGAGGAAGTCAACCGAGGAACTCACACAGTTGGCAGTTTTATTTATTCAGTTATCGTTGCAGCAATTACTAGTCAGGTATAGATAGTCATCCTGATAAGATAAGCAGTGGGCAGTTTTAGTTAACCAGTCCGTTGTAGTTGCAACACTTACTAGTCAGATACAATTAGCATGAGATATCCCAAAACCCAGCAGTTGTTGGCACTTTTATTTAGCCATTCCGTTATAGTTGCAATCCTTACTAGTCAGGTACAATGGTAGCAAGCGACAACCCAAACAAGCAATTGTTGGCAATTTTATTTAGCCATTCCATTATAGTGAAGCTGATTACTAGTCATTATAAAGTCAAATTTATAGCACTACTTTAGTTATAGTTGTCTATGATCGAGATACTGTGCTCCAAGTCGTCCATAACCGCGGACACGGCTTTCAGAAAGTTTTACCCTGCAGGGGTGCACAAATAGCAACACACACTCGATCAACCTCGGAAAAACCAAATCAAAACCCAACGAGGCTTTCACGACAAAGCGATCACAGGATTCAGAAATATTTCAGGGGGCCACCCCATTGAGTACACCCACAACGAAGTTAGCTGAATCCAAGACGGACTCAAGGTTTGCGTCAATGGCTGTAAACGACTGGGAACCCAAAAATGTGACTGGGCTTGTCGATACCGCGAAAACACTCCGCTTCCCTAAACAGTACAGGTGCAGTACCTCGCACAATTTAAATAAAGCAGTAAAACATGGCATAAGTACAGGATAGTAAATAAAACCTCAAACTAGTTTGTGGCCCCAAGAAATAAGAATGAATCAAGCTCTGGCTCAGGGGGGTCCCATAATCCTCCCGGATGTGGATAGCGCGAATATTCAAGGAACAGGTATCAAGTACTCGGGGTCCTACGGGACACAAGTGGACGGTTAACAACCAAATAACATCTATTGCACACCTGTGCCTCTGCATTTACCTACTTCAATTTTAGTTGTTAAACAGTAATTAAAGTCTTGATCATCTCCAACAATAAACACACGGCAATACTCCAACAACTGTGGTACTTGACGACACGCAACAGCACTTGAGCGAGCGACTACGACGCGCAGGTCCAACTATCTACCAAACAACAGGTAATAGGAGGTGTCCAAGGCAATATAAGGCTGCAAGGGGTATCACGGGTACGAAAACTAGAGCATCGCAACACAAATAGCAATAGATCAACATGAGGGAATAAATACTATAAAAGTAAGATAGGTAGAAAGGGGGAGATGCTCGCCTGAAAACATTGCCGAAGGTTCATCCAAAGATCGGGTCGACACTCGCATCAACTCATCGGCCTAATCCGTGAAGAAGCAAAGCACTAGAGGAAACACCGGATGGACTATTTAATACTACGGTAAAAAATCGGGCATGATGCATGTATGATGTATGACATGGCAGGCATGCGATGCAACTAGGCCATATTAAGCGGAACCAGGGTCCCGATAATTATTTACTAGGTTCATGTTGTTTAGATACCCCACATTTTAAATGTTGTCTTAACAAGACCAAATATAGCATCGGTTCACTACACAAATTTAAATGGGGCCAATATTAGGCTAGATTAGCCCGCATATGGACCCCATATTTAATTATGAGGTGAATCGGCAATATACCCCCAAACAAATAAATATGTATGCAAGCATGGATGATCTAATATGCTCAGGCTATATTATATTTATAAAAATAGGGTATCGGAAAGGGGTCACACATGGGGGTTCGGAAGATCTTGGTTTCGACAGGGTTCAGGTGGTCGGTCTTCGAACGCCGGGAACGGGTCTTCGGATTCCGAAAGTGGATCTTGAGGTTTCCGTGACGGAGGTCTTAGCGTGCCGATGGATCGGTCTTTAGCGGGATCGATCTTGATTCCGGGAAGGAGAACTCGATGTTCCGTGTTGAAGGCCTTGGAATCCGGCTTCCGGTGGTCGGTGACGTTCTTGTCGACTTCCAGAGGCTTGCAATAGCCTTCTGCCCGGGACATAACACAAACGCACCAAGGGCGGACATACACAGGACGGGACGGGCACGTAGGGTTGGTGCGAGGAGGCCGTGTCCTGTTCGGGTATTATCCTGAATACCTTGCAGGGAGCTGCGACAACAACACACGCTGTGGTTCCTGACGACGAGCTCAAAGGCCGGCGATGCGGAGGCGGGCAGAGGCTGGCAGAGCTTGGCGAGGAGTTGCAGAGGGGGAAGTCGGTCGAGCCTCTGGCGGACGGGGTGACGGTGGATGGCGACACAGTGGTAGGCGTCTTCAGATGCTGGCGACCGGAGGAGGTTCGGCGGCGTCCTGGGGCCACGACGCGGTGGCAGCGGGCCGAGAGGATCCCGCCGGCGACGGCGCACGGGCGGAAGGCCGGATGCTGCCGGAGCTGGACGGGACGGCTCGAGCGGCGACCAGACTTTGTAGGATGTCGGGGCACACGGCCAGGAGGGGGAGCCGCAGGTCGATGCAGTAGCGGCGGTTCGTGCCGAGGAGGAGGGACGACGCTGGGCTCCGGAGCAGGGAAATCCGCAAGAGGGGCGTCAGGCGGTTCAAGAGGAGGGCGCCGCGCGCCATGGCCGGGGCGGCGGAGCTCCTGCCAGCAGGGGCACGACATGGGGAAGACGGGGGGCCCTGCAGGAGGCGGCGGGTGAGGCCAAGGAGAAGCTCGGGAGAGGGTCGCGGCAAGGTCGAGAAGGGAAGGTGAGCGACGGAGGTGGGGGTATCGATGCAGGAGGGAGCGATTGTGGCGGCGGGACTCAGGGAACGCGAGGTGGGGCTCGGCAGGGAACGCGATGGCGAGGTGGGGGTGGACTCGTCGCGTCGAGGCAGGGAGATGGGGCCAGGGCTCGTACGCGTGCGGGTGGTTCTGACGGGAGAGGGCGGGGTGCGTGCGATGTGCGTGTTGCGGTGTGTGTGTTTGGTGTGCGTCTGGCGACGCGGCTAGGTAGGTGTGGGTCGTGTTGGGGGAGTGGATGCACGCAGGTGTGTTGCGTGCTTGCCGCACGCGTGTGCGTGTGTTGCGTGCATGTGCCCGGGAGTGGCGGCGGCTGGGTGGAGGGTGGGGTTAGGGTTAGGGATAGGTAGGAATTAGGGTTCCCCCAACTGGGCCTTTTGGGCCTAGCCAGTTAGGTCTAGGTTTTATTTTTATTTATATTTAAAATATTTTATGTTTCTTTTCTTTTGTATATTAAACATTTTGTAAACAACTTTACACGTGTTAAAATAGCAAAAATATAGTTTGAATAAAGAACGAGATGTAATGTAGAAACCAATATAGGGTTTTATCGAAAATAGTTTTGAGGCAAAGTATGCAACAATCATGTCATGATGATACACAAATTCGAAACAACATGCAATTTCTAGTAGTGGTTTTACCCGGGGTGCTACAATTCGACACCACTAACAAAGGATCTCGCCCTCGAGATCCGCCTCATGGTACTGGGAAGAAGGTCGGCGATCTGAATCTTCTCGCAACATGTAGATCCTCGCGACACCACTAACAAGAGGTCGTTGTCCGTGATCGTCGAGAGAACACTCCGGGAACAAAAGGTCGAAGGTAGAGGTATCAACAAGTAAAGCCACCTCTAGCTTCGATGGAAAGAGGGAACCGATGCATTCTCATCCACTTCAATGTACACAAGCAATAGAGTGAGTAGTCGGCATGGGGGCCAATCCATCACGCACACAAACTATTACTCTGCACAATCAGTAGAAAAGCGTGCATCATTCTCGGAATCAGACTGAAGATCTCGACAATCGAGGTTCGGAAACAAAGGAGTGATGCAGACTCTGCATCGGATCTGGTGTGGATGATGTCGTCGCGTCGGAAAACACCGTAAGGCACGAGAAGGAGCAAAGAGAAGTCCACCAGACGAAGGATTCCTCGGATAGCATGAAGACCATATGTAGCAACACCGTTATCAAAGGAGGAAGCGAAACCCTGAAGGTACGACGGAACCCAACCACGAGAAATCCTGGACTCGAAGAGAGAGAAGAGAGCGGATTCAAAACACGCAGAGGTGAGAGGAGAGCAGCAGAGGGGTAAGGAGTAAAATCAAACCTAATCAGAACTATCCAACCGATTTTTCAAAAATAGTTTTGACACTCTACTTCGGCCGTTAGCTAGGTTATCCTACAGGCTGGACTTGTGGGGTATCGCAACTGCTGAGCTCTGATACCACTCTGTAACACCCTCAGAATCGACCCAATGCAAGTTTCAGCGATTCCCGCCAAACCCGCATAGAAACGATTCAAAGGTGCCCACCAGGCACTTCCGTGCGGGTGGAAAACGAAGTAATAACATTACACAACAGTCCTCAATGGGACCCATAGAAAAGATATATATACAATAGCGACTCAATGAGTCAAGAATACAGATATAATATACAAAGATCCAAATCACCTTGAAAATGATAGAGCGTCCGACTACGGACAAGACGCAAATGGGGCTAAGAGCCCTGAAGAATAACCAATGGCGTCCATAACCCTGCCTAGGCCAAGCCGGAAGGGTAACCCTGCTAACGACGTCGATCTCAAAACCTGCTTAGACAAAAGGGGTGCCGACAAAGGGCAAAGGAAAAAGAGAGAGCGGTCAGTACTGAGGCCAGTACACGGCGAGGCTAGAATTCGGCGGTCCTCGCCTACACAGGTATGGTGGACTGAAGCGGCAGCGCAGCATGCACTAAACACCCTATAGAGACTCGATAAAACTGTCGGCTATCAGAAAGGGATAAGAAAGACCTATTCGGAACCAACCTGATACTACCACCAAACATACCCATCCTGGTATTTCCCCCTCGAGACCAAACGAGGAAGTCAACCGAGGAACTCACACAGTTGGCAGTTTTATTTATTCAGTTATCGTTGCAGCAATTACTAGTCAGGTATAGATAGTCATCCTGATAAGATAAGCAGTGGGCAGTTTTAGTTAACCAGTCCGTTGTAGTTGCAACACTTACTAGTCAGATACAATTAGCATGAGATATCCCAAAACCCAGCAGTTGTTGGCACTTTTATTTAGCCATTCCGTTATAGTTGCAATCCTTACTAGTCAGGTACAATGGTAGCAAGCGACAACCCAAACAAGCAATTGTTGGCAATTTTATTTAGCCATTCCATTATAGTGAAGCTGATTACTAGTCATTATAAAGTCAAATTTATAGCACTACTTTAGTTATAGTTGTCTATGATCGAGATACTGTGCTCCAAGTCGTCCATAACCGCGGACACGGCTTTCAGAAAGTTTTACCCTGCAGGGGTGCACAAATAGCAACACACACTCGATCAACCTCGGAAAAACCAAATCAAAACCCAACGAGGCTTTCACGACAAAGCAATCACAGGATTCAGAAATATTTCAGGGGGCCACCCCATTGAGTACACCCACAACGAAGTTAGCTGAATCCAAGACGGACTCAAGGTTTGCGTCAATGGCTGTAAACGACTGGGAACCCGAAAATGTGACTGGGCTTGTCGATACCGCGAAAACACTCCGCTTCCCTAAACAGTACAGGTGCAGTACCTCGCACAATTTAAATAAAGCAGTAAAACATGGCATAAGTACAGGATAGTAAATAAAACCTCAAACTAGTTTGTGGCCCCAAGAAATAAGAATGAATCAAGCTCTGGCTCAGGGGGGTCCCATAATCCTCCCGGATGTGGATAGCGCGAATATTCAAGGAACAGGTATCAAGTACTAGGGGTCCTACGGGACACAAGTGGACGGTTAACAACCAAATAACATCTATTGCACACCTGTGCCTCTGCATTTACCTACTTCAATTTTAGTTGTTAAACAGTAATTAAAGTCCTGATCATCTCCAACAATAAACACACGGCAATACTCCAACAACTGTGGTACTTGACGACACGCAACAGCACTTGAGCGAGCGACTACGACGCGCAGGTCCAACTATCTACCAAACAACAGGTAATAGGAGGTGTCCAAGGCAATATAAGGCTGCAAGGGGTATCACGGGTACGAAAACTAGAGCATCGCAACACAAATAGCAATAGATCAACATGAGGGAATAAATACTATAAAAGTAAGATAGGTAGAAAGGGGGAGATGCTCGCCTGAAAACATTGCCGAAGGTTCATCCAAAGATCGGGTCGACACTCGCATCAACTCATCGGCCTAATCCGTGAAGAAGCAAAGCACTAGAGGAAACACCGGATGGACTATTTAATACTACGGTAGAAAATCGGGCATGATGCATGTATGATGTATGACATGGCAGGCATGCGATGCAACTAGGCCATATTAAGCGGAACCAGGGTCCCGATAATTATTTACTAGGTTCATGTTGTTTAGATACCCCACATTTTAAATGTTGTCTTAACAAGACCAAATATAGCATCGGTTCACTACACAAATTTAAATGGGGCCAATATTAGGCTAGATTAGCCCGCATATGGACCCCATATTTAATTATGAGGTGAATCAGCAATATACCCCCAAACAAATAAATATGTATGCAAGCATGGATGATCTAATATGCTCAGGCATTATATTTATAAAAATAGGGTATCGGAAAGGGGTCACACATGGGGGTTCGGAAGATCTTGGTTTCGACAGGGTTCAGGTGGTCGGTCTTCGAACGCCGGGAACGGGTCTTCGGATTCCGAAAGTGGATCTTGAGGTTTCCGTGACGGAGGTCTTAGCGTGCCGATGGATCGGTCTTTAGCGGGATCGATCTTGATTCCGGGAAGGAGAACTCGATGTTCCGTGTTGAAGGCCTTGGAATCCGGCTTCCGGTGGTCGGTGACGTTCTTGTCGACTTCCAGAGGCTTGCAATAGCCTTCTGCCCGGGACATAACACAAACGCACCAAGGGCGGACATACACGGGACGGGACGGGCACGTAGGGTTGGTGCGAGGAGGCCGTGTCCTGTTCAAGTATTATCCTGAATACCTTGCAGGGAGCTGCGACAACAACACACGCTGTGGTTCCTGACGACGAGCTCAAAGGCCGGCGATGCGGAGGCGGGCAGAGGCTGGCAGAGCTTGGTGAGGAGTTGCAGAGGGGGAAGTCGGTCGAGCCTCTGGCGGACGGGGTGACGGTGGATGGTGACACAGTGGTAGGTGGCTTCAGATGCTGGCGGCCGGAGGAGGTTCGGCGGTGTCCTGGGGCCACGACGCGGTGGCAGCGGGCCGAGAGGATCCCGCCGGCGACGGCGCACGGGCGGAAGGCCGGATGCTGCCGGAGCTGGACGGGACGGCTCGAGCGGCGACCAGACTTTGTAGGATGTCGGGGCGCACGGCCAGGAGGGGGAGCCGCAGGTCGATGCAGTAGCGGCGGTTCGTGCCGAGGAGGAGGGACGGCGCTGGGCTCCGGAGCAGGGAAATCCGCAAGAGGGGCGTCAGGAGGTTCAAGAGGAGGGCGCCGCGCGCCATGGCCGTGGCGGCGGAGCTCCTGCCAGCAGGGGCACGACATGGGGAAGACGGGGGGCCCTACAGGAGGCGGCGGGTGAGGCCAAGGAGAAGCTCGGGAGAGGGTCGCGGCAAGGTCGAGAAGGGGAGGTGAGCGACGGAGGTGGGGGTATCGATGCAGGAGGGAGCGATTGTGGTGGCGGGACTCAGGGAACGTGAGGTGGGGCTCGGCAGGGAACGCGATGGCGAGGTGGGGGTGGACTCGTCGCGTCGAGGCAGGGAGATGGGGCCAGGGCTCGTACGCGTGCGGGTGGTTCTGACGGGAGAGGGCGGGGTACGTGCGATGTGCGTGTTGCGGTGTGTGTGTTTGGTGTGCGTCTGGCGACGCGGCTAGGTAGGTGTGGGTCGTGTTGGGGGAGTGGATGCACGCAGGTGTGTTGCGTGCTTGCCGCGCGCGGGTGCGTGTGTTGTGTGTGTTTGGCCGGGAGTGGCGGCGGCTGGGTGGAGGGTGGGGTTAGGGTTAGGGATAGGTAGGAATTAGGGTTCCCCCAACTGGGCCTTTTGGGCCTAGCCAGTTAGGTCTAGGTTTTATTTTTATTTATATTTAAAATATTTTATGTTTCTTTTCTTTTGTATATTAAACATTTTGTAAACAACTTTACACGTGTTAAAATAGCAAAAATATAGTTTGAATAAAGAACGAGATGTAATGTAGAAACCAATATAGGGTTTTATCAAAAATAGTTTTGAGGCAAAGTATGCAACAATCATGTCATGATGATACACAAATTCGAAACAACATGCAATTTCTAGTAGTGGTTTTACCCGGGGTGCTACAGCTGCCCTCTTCCATCTTGCAGTTAAAGAACTTTTCAGAAGCCTCATAACTCTCAACTTCCGCGTGAGTCTCAAATATCAATTTGAGTTCACGGACAATATCATGTGGGTCTGAGTTCTCAAACCTTTTCTGAAACTCTGATTCCAAACCATACAAGATAGCACACTGAACTGTGGAGTACTGATTCTTCCGAGCGAGGTAAACGTTCTTTACTTCATCGGTAGCATCAGCTGCAGGTGGGTCACCCAGCGGTGCATCCAGCACATAGGTCAAATTACCAGCATTGAAGATAATCCTCAAATTGCGGAACCAATCCGCGAAGTTGCCTCCATTGTTTTCAACTTTTCTTTCTCTAGGAACGCATTAATATTGATGGTAGGGGCCGCCATTGATCTACAACATATTTGCAATAGTTTAGACTAAGTTTATGACAAATTGAGTTCTAATTAATAGTTAAATTAATCTAGGTGAACTCCCACTCAAAACAATATCCCTCACATTGTTTTAGTGATCACACGAACCAAATCCACCACATCAAAACCGATCATCACGAGAGTTGATGTAGCTTCAATGGCGAACAATCGACATGTTCATCATATCTACTATATGACTCATGCTTTACCTTTCGGTGATCCGTGTTCCGAGACCATGTCTGTACATGCTAGGCTCGTCAAGATCAAACCTTAGCTTCTGCATGAGCAAATCTGGCTTGCTCATGTTGTATACACTTGCAGAATCTAACACGCCCGATCATCACGTGGTGCTTCAAAACAACAAGCTTTAGCAACGGTGCTTACTAAGGATGAACACTTTAGAACTTGAAATTTATGTGCATGAGGGATCATCTTATAATGCTACCGTCGTTAACTAAGCAATACAAGATGCATAAAGGATTAACATCACATGCAATTCATAATATGTGATATGATATGGCCTTTCTTCTTTGTGCTTCCGATCTCCATCTTCAAGCACAAACATGATCTCCATCATCACCGGCATAGCGTCAAGGTCAACGACGCCGCTTCATGGTTGTCGTCCACCAGCTCCAACTATTACAACTACTTTGAATAGACACGCGGGTCTTAACAGAAATTAAAGACAACCATATGGCTCCTGCCGGTTGCCAACTTACAATAAGGAACATTGCATACATCAAATATAATCACAATCATGGCCATATCACATCACAGCACACCCCTGCAAAACAAAGTTAGACGCCTCTAATTTTCTTTGCATATTTTACGTGGTTTGGGGCTTTCAATAAGTGTCGCTCTAACTTACAAACAAGAACCACAACGTTGATGTTTGAACTATCAAGTGCCCGTTGTAAATTGGATCTATACTATAATGGGAGAGACAGACACCCGCAAAGCCACTTATGCAATACAAGTTGCATGTTGAGCGTGGAGCAAGTCTCATGAACGATGTCATGTAAGGTTAGCCCGGGCCGCTTCATCCCATCATACCGCAAGATGCAAAGTACACAAGAAGCAATTGATAATAAAAGCACCACCGCCCATAATGACCATTGTGTTCTACTCGTGCAACAGATCTACATATAGACACGGCTCTGATACCACTGTAGGGGTTCGTAGCATGGAAAAGAAAATTTTCTACCGCATACAAACAAACAAGCCAAGATCTATCTACTAGATTGTAGCAACGAGCCGATAGAATAACTCACCCTCGAAGATTCCAAAGTGTTTAGCGAGAGCAGATTCTCGTGGGTGATGTAGTCGTACTCTTGCCGATCTCAAGATCGTGTAGATGATCCTTCCGGCGCAGCGTTCCGGCAGCGCTCCTGCAGTCGGTCACACGTTCGGTACTCGATGAAGACATTCCTCTCCCTTTTTCCATCAGGCAACGGAGGTTGTAGCACTCTCCTCGCGATTCCGGCAGCACTCTCCTTTTATAGGTGGGAGGGCGCCGGCCAAGGGGAGAGAGTCCTCCCCAAAGTCGGCCTCCTTGGCCGGCGGGTGGAGGGAGAGGAACTCCTCCCCAAGTAGGTTTCCTACTCTCCCTCCACCAAGCAAAACTGTCGTTTGACTTTTCAAATTGGCGTTTGACTTTTCAAACTAGGATTTGATTTATCCCTTTATTTTGCCCAGCCATGATACCTAGTACATGATGCAACCATTCCAAATTGTTATGACACATTCATGTACCCTTCCCCTCCGGAGTGCCGGACCTTCCGGACCCTTCTAGAACATTCCCGATGAAAACACCGGAATCATTCTCCAACTCCGAAACAAGACTTTCCTTATATGAATCTTATTCTCCGGACCATTCCGGATCTCCTCGTGATATCCCGGATCCCATACGAGACTCCGAACAACATTCGGTCTCTTACTCATCATTCCATAACTACTCAACAACATCGAATCCTTAAGTGTGTCTCCCTACGGTTCGTGAATTATGAGGACATGATCGAGACACTTCTCTGAACAATAACCAACAGAGGAATCTGGAAATTCATATGGCTCCCACATATTTCAACGATTACTTTGCGATCGAATGAACCACTTACATACGATACCAATTTCCCTTTGTCTCACGATAGTTTACTTATCCTAGGTTTTGATCGTCGGTATCTCTGCATACCTAGTTCAACCTCGTTACCGATAAGTAATCTTTTCTCGTTCCCGTGGTATGTGATCCCTTGTGAGACAGTCACATTCTTGCAAGATAATTGGATGACATTCCACCGAGAGGGCCTAGAGTATATATATCCGTCATATGGATGGACAAATCCCACTCTTGATCCATGTGTCTCAACCCATACTTTCCGAAGACTCAATGCCACCTCTATACTTGTTCATCCAAATGTTGCGATCGCCGAACCAGTTGCGGACACAGTTCATGCGTGTCTCATAGTGCATGTCTTGCACCTTCCTCTTGGCAAGCTCGTTAACAATCGACAAGCACTCCCTTTGGCGCTTCCTGTCCATGTCGAAGAACTTCTACAAGTATGCACATAGGGAAAAAAGGGGGGTCAAAGCCACGAGTGCAAGTATATTTCATCCTCGAGGCGATTGAATTATGACAAGCGAAACAAACTTACCTAGAACAAAATTTGAATCTTCTCCGCCATGCTGGTGTACTTGTTATCCGGATCTTTGGCATAGTAGTAATGCTTCCAAGTCCAAGACACATCATGCGAACCATTTGGGAGAGTGACAATCCCAGGAAAATACGCTCTAACCAGGGATCCAAGGATACTTGAGTAGCCACGATACAGCTTGATTCCATCCTGATATAGAAAGGCATTGCATAATGAAAAGACAAGATCAGTATGTGATGAAAATTCCAATGTATGGTTAGCGGGTCAAATCATGTACCTCGACCCAGCGGGCACGAGTACCTTGTCCGCATAGGGATAAGGTAGCTCACGGAGTCTCGAAAACCCATGCCGATATGGAGCCTTGGCCCGTGGTGTCAGGCTCGGGTCCATGGCCGCGTGCTCCTCAATGTACGGCGTCTTATCCTCCGAAGGCGCCCACCTCAAGGAAATGTCAAGCTGGTAGGGTAAAGACCCCAACCCCTCATCCTCCTATTGCTGCTCCTCGTCCTCCATATCGTCAGAATCCGAGTGCGTCCCCTCATCCTCCTGATGAACTGGATCCTCCTCGTCCTCCTGCTCCTGCTCTTGCTTGTCCTCCTCGAAGACCGGAGGGGGACTAGGAGTCCTCGCATGCCTCCCACGCCCCCGCCGCTGTGAAGTGTGTGGTGGAGCACTAGCACTAGCAGGCTGTTTCCCCCTGGCCTCTTTTGAACCACCAGTCACAAGTTTAGCCAAGCTTTTCAGATTTCTTGTAACGCCCTTTCCCCGGGCATCTTTCAATCACCTGCAAAACAGACTGAAAAGAGTAGTTTATTAGTACACATCATTGACAAGATTCATAACAGTACAATAATACTCAAGTTTTAAACACACACTATATTCGTATCATCAAAGACAAACGAAGAGAAATACTTCCACGATCTATATAGCATGGGTATGAGACGCGACAAGCCAAGGAAAGGATTTGGTCTCCACGGCAACGACTCCTCGAAAGGAATCATTGTCATGGATCAAGAATCCTTTCCTGGGCTTGCCACCGACACATCCTCATGCTATATGAATCTCGAAAATACTTGTCTTCTCTCGACTTTTGGGCTACGAGATGAAGCCTTCCTTGTGTTTCTCCAAAGACGAAACGAAAGAAACCATTCCATGATTCATATAACAATGTCGCCCATGCTATACGAATAGTGAAGTAATGTCTTTCTTTTCGACTTTAGGGCTATCTAATCTATTTCATTTAAGTCACACTATCTAATCTATTCGTATCAGCAAAGACGAAAGAAGAGAAATACTTCCATGATCCATAGAGCATGGGTATGAGACGCAGCAAGCCAAGGAAAGTATTCGATCTCCACGGCAACGACTCCTTGAAAGAAATCGTTGTTGTGGATCGAGAATCCTTTTCTGGGCTTGCCACCGACACATCCCCATGCTATATGAATATCAAAAATACTTGTCCTCTCTTGACTTTGGGGCTACGAGATGAAGCCTTCCTTGTGTTTCTCCAAACAGGAAAGGAAAGAAACTATTCCACGATTCATATAACAATGTCACCCATGCTATATGAATAGTGAAGTAATGTCTTTCCTTTCGACTTTAGGGCTATCTAATCTATTTCATTAAAGTCACGCTATCTAATCTATTCATCAGCAAAGACTAAATAAGAGAAATACTTCCATGATCCATATAGCATGGGTATGAGACGCAGCAAGCCAACGAAAGGATTCGGTCTCCACGGCAACGACTCCTCGAAAGGAATCGTTGTCGTGGATCGAGAATCCTTTCCTGGGCTTGCCACCAACACATCCACATGCTATATGAATCTCGAAAATACTTGTTCCCTCTCGACTTTGGGGATACGAGATGAAGCCTTCCTTGTGTTTCTCCAAAGACGGAAGGAAAGAAATTTTATTACATAGCATAGAGTTCTTACAAATACAAAGACGAAAGGAAAGAAATTTTATTACATAGTCTAGCGGGATTACATAGCAAACACTACTACAAAGATTATTACTACTACATGGATCAGAAGCCTGAGTCGGGATTATGAATTGGATGAGAGGTTTCGTCATCACTATCATTTTCGGGCCACCAATAATCATCCACGAAACCTGGAGGTGGTCCATGTGGATTGTTGACGTCAAGTCCTGCATGGAACACCTCGAGCAAACTCACATCTTGTTGGTTGTGAACCTCCTCAGCTTCATCTTGTGCAGTGTCTTTCTCCTCAGGTTCTTCTCACTCATCGTCTACGACCATGTCACCATCGGCGGACAAGTCGATAGTGAATTGCCCGAGGAGCCCTTCTTCCTGATAAAACTCGCCATCATTTGTTTAGGGGTCTAGGTGGCGAAATCATCCTTGTTTAGCAAGGGTGGCCTATTGCATGGTGGTACCATCATCACAACATCCCAGTCCTGTAGACGTTTTGTAGGGTTTTGGCTGGGGTACGGAAGATAGAATACCTGGAAGGCCTGAGTAGCCAAAATGTAAACATCATCTCCCGCATAAACGGAGGTTCTCTTAACTTCAACCAGTCCAATTTCAGGATCCCGTTTCACCTTATGTGTGTCAAACCAATGGCATTTGAATACAACGGGATTTAGCCCTTTGCCAAAACCGTAATTCAGCTCATATATACCATCGACTCTTCCATAGTACTGGAGGCCATCTGAGCCTTCACAAAAGACCCTGCTATTTGTTGTCTTCTGGTTGGGCCGGCTAGTTATGTATTCATGGGTATGGAAGCGATACCCATTCACGTCATAAGCATTGAACGTGTCGACTGAATGGTTAAAGCCCCTGGCAATATTTCTTAGCTCGGGTTGCATCTCTTTGTCAGTTCTTGCCTAAAAGTTAGAACGATAAGTTTAGCATAAGAAGTTTATCACAATAAGTGTAGTATAAGAAGTTGTCTTGAATAGTACCAAACCACAGAACCAGCTAACGAAACCGAAACGACCACCCTTATCGAAAAGATCCTGCACCTCTTGAGGGTTAGGCTCTCTATTTGGATTCTTCCAGTGTGCACTCTTGAATCATCTTTACCAATTTAAAGGAGAGTTAGGCATGGACTTAGCAGTGAATGTTTGCGAAAGAATGTCTAGGGGGTAGACGATCTAAGGCCCGCATATCAGTGTTTCGCTGAAGGAAGACCACGTGAGCGTCGGAATCAGATGAAAACTTGCATGTGTCCCTATCATATGTGTGTGAGTGTGGTGCACGGTTGGTGGGTGCCATGTGTAAGTCCCAAGTGTGACCCCCTTTGTAGACATGCATTAACACTTAGTAAAATCATGGATATATACATAGAAACTCCCGCCGCGGGGCAACCAGAACCTATTTCATGGCAAAGTTGATCCAACCTTTGCTTTCCATGTACATATGTCCTAAACAAACCAAAACAAAAAGAAAAGTCCACTGGGCTACCCTCGTACAGAGAAAGCTATAGGGGTAGACCACCGGTTCTCCAGGAGTTATAACACATGGAAAATCTGTGAGATCATCTTATCTATACTTAAGTTGCAAAGATTGAATTATACAATTTCATCATAGCATATAACTACATCTCGCAAGATGGCCATTAGACTCTTAAACAGAGTTCCAGGTTCTGACAACCCTCTAGAGGAGCGGACGGTAGTTTCTCTTTTAGTTATAGCATGTACCAGCTCTTCATAAGGATTGAGACCATGGAAATATGAACTTTGCATTAGACCATAAGCTTCTGGAGGATGCTGAACTTCATTTCCATTAGGTGGGTGCCTAGTCATAAAATTTGAGAAACAATCCTCAACCAATCGACAAGAGTAGAATTTCCCCTCATGGTAGAGCTGCTGACCAACAAAACCAAGTAAGTTGTTGGACTACTTTTGAAACAGAAAGGTCACTCTTTGGGTCAATCAAAAGACCGAGATGAGAGGATTTCACGACAAAGTCTGAAATTTGTTGTTTGACATCCTTTAGATTGTTCTCAATTTTGACTACCTCAAGGACCTGCATGCATGTGTCCCTAGCTCATGCATGAAAGTGTGGTGTTATGTTGAAACATACAAAAACTATTAGTCTCCGGGTGATTGCATGTGTCCCCCCTCGCATGCATGCGCTCTAACCTAGAAGAGAAGGTTCTAGACTTGTATAAGGGTAAACTCTCCGTTCCGGTGAAACCGGGTAGGATAGTGCCCCAACTTGTGAACCAACATGGTTTTACATCATTCTATGACCTAAACAAACACAAAACAAGAGAGATATGCCGGGCTACCCCCATTAGAAGAATTTCTAGGGGGGTAGACGATCCGAGGCCCGCAGATCAGCGTTCCGCGGCAAACCGTGCTCCAGGGCATCAGAATACCTCAAGGACATGCATGTGGCCCTAGCACATGCATGAAAGTGTGGTGATATGTTGAAACATACAAAAACTACTAGTCTCCGGGTGCTTGCATGTGTCCCCTCTCGCATGCATGTGCTCTAAACCTAAAAGCAAAGGTTCTTGACTTGTATAAGGGGGAAATTCCCCGTTCTAGTGAAACCTAATTGTATAAGGAGGGTGCATGTAGTGATCAAGACCACAACAACCTATTCATATGTGTGTGCTCATGATCCTATGAAATAACATCACCTAACATATTACAGTAATAAAAGCCTTGCTAACTAAAAAAAGAAAAAAAAAGGGAAAACAGTTCTTTGCCGTGTATACAGGAGAATACACACGGCAAAGATGTCGTGTACCTAACGGCGAGGGCACACGACAAAGATTTTGCCGTCAGCCCCTGCCGGCGGGTGACCCTGCGAGACCGCGGGCCCACTTCTTTGCCGTGAACAAATCTTTGACGTGTGTCCTCAGTGAATTTGCCGTGTCCTTTTCTTTGTCGTGTGTCGTAGTTTGTCAATTGTCGTGTTCAGTTCTTTGTCGTGTTATTTTTGTGTAATCTGTCGTGTAGGTTTTCTTTGTCGTGTGCGTCCAGATATACACACGGAAGAGATCAGTTTTGCCTTGTTCCAGGCCTGTTGGCACACGACAAAGGAGATGGCCCATGGCAGCGACAATTTTTTTCCGTAGTGCATGTTGGAATAAGTATCAGATTCACAATCTATTTGAACACTTGTATTTGTTTTGACGATATCTTTCAAACAAGACCAAAATAGGTTTTGTTTCAATAAAATTCGAAATCCGGATTCCAAAGAACAATGAAACATTATGGTGGATTGTGAAACACAATGATAAAAATTGAACACTTATGCTAGGATGAAACACACATTTAAATAGATTGTGTCTAAATATATTTTTACCGGTTTTCATAAAGTTTTTCAAAGTTTCATCAAGTTTCAGGAGTTGATTTAAAAATATATTCAGTATGAGTCTTTATTTTAAAGGTCTCCTTGTTAGGAATCAAATGTTCAAACGAACATAAGTTAGATTTTTTATTCAAAAGATATGGAGGTTTAAGTTGAGAAATGGATTAAAAATCATGAATCTATGATTTATATGCAACAAAACACTTGTCTGACAGATTGAAAGGAGAGAGGAGGTGGGGGACGTGCACGCCGGACTCCAAGTCACACTCTTCCTTCTAAGTGCTCATACGGAGATCCGCGACAAGGGGCAAGGTAGTAGGACTATAGTTATCAACGCGCTACAAGTTTGCACACCTAGTGATAATAACATGCTTTTTTGTTTAACTATAACACATGCACATCGATTAAGGCGAGAACATTATATACATCCACGTAAAGAAAAAGGTCCGTGTGAATTGGATATAGCTTGTTCATCATACTTCAAAGACTAACACAAAAACATAGGTTGATTATTCCTTAGCAGGGTCCGAGTTTGCTAGCTGCTTGGGACTTACTACTCTGAGTTCTTAGACGGATCAAGGACGTGGCCGGCAAAGAGCACCGCGCCGGACACCTCCTCCACAATGAAGAACGCAAAGGGGTGGTCAGCAATGAAATCCAAAGGCATTGTGGCGCAGAGCAGGACGAAGGTGGCGGCAGTGGAAGCGGTCGCCTCGGTACCTTCCTCGTCCACCTCGACGGTCGCCTTGTGGTACACGTCCTCCACCCGCAGCTTCATGTCCTCGCCGGAGTCGTCCACCATGTAAGACAGATCGGCCTCCGATGAGAAGGCTGTCCGGAGCCCCAAGCTTTGGAGAGTCTTTTTCATGCTGCAGGAGAAGGACAGCTTAAACTTGGGAAGCAGGACCTTTCTGACGCTCCTTCGCCTCTTGGGCAAGTGGTCGAACAGAAACGCAGTGCCGCCGGATGCCATCTCGCTGGCCAGGCTAGGGAGGGGCCATCGTGCGCGTCAGGGAGGAAGACGCACATCGAGTACCTCCCGCCGTTTGCCGCCGCCTGGTAAGGGAGCTTGACCACCTTGAAGCCTTCATAGCAGGAAACGAAATACTTGACCTTGAAGCCCGTTGTGGGAAGTATGCCGGCGGTCATGAAAGGCACACTGACGGTACTGCCATCGAGACGATGGAACTCAGCATCCTTTGTGAGGCTCTGATGGAAGCGATCCTCCCACTTCCCCTTGAAGTACATGGCGTTGGCCAGAACGAGCATGATTTCTTCGTGCACTGAGTCTGGAGGGAGGACGGAGGTGATGAGCTTGTTCGTGGCCTCTGAAACCCAGTTGTTGATTTCCTCCCTTGAGCCCTCTGGATCTGCCTGCGGAGATCAATATAATGGAGAAAAAGATATTAAGATATCACAACATGCTAAATATTATAAGTTTAGACGATAGAGATTGCTAGCTGCATATATATGTATAGTATACTAATCAACCTGGAAGTCGACGGCGCGTGCCTCCGCCTTGTAGGACTCCAAAGGCGGTGTCGCGGTAGGCAGTCTTCAGCGCAAGTCCTTTCTGATGCCACACGCTGCACGCGAACGTGATGGTCAGCGGTCCGGAATCGGATCCGTCGGTGGCGAGGGCGCTCTCCGCTAGGCCGCGCACGATCTCGGCCACCTCCTCGCGCGACGATGCCCCAAGCACGCCGAGGAGCTCGTCAAGGGTTGTGCCCCGAGCGCCAGCCGCCACTAGGCCCAACGCGGTGTAGATGGACAGCGGCGAGAAAATAACATTCTTCCCCTCGGAGAACGTATTGGCGAGGCGGAGGGCCAGCGCCGTCAAGCCGGCGGAGTCCACGGAACTACGAGCCTTCTTGCTTGGCCGCGCCTCCTTGTCCATGGTGCCCTAGCTTGCCGATGCGGATGGGATGGGCCGCCGTGCGTCACTAGGGTCAGTCAAACAAGGCGACGCAGGGGTTTAACCTAATTAAGCACAAATGCACCCAATTTATAGATAGACGGAAAATCTATTTGTAGAACGTTCTGGAACTGGGCTTACGCCTGAACGTGGTCTGCTCCCTCTGATTCGGGCAAATAGCTCCTGTGCGTCAGGCTGCAAGTGGTGGCGGGAGGCCCGTGGCACCGCAAAGCCCGCCATGCATAAAATCGTTAGCGAAAGCCCGTGGACCGAAGGAAATATTAAGGGTGTGTTTGGTAGCCCGGGCAACTCAAATATTCTCATCTCATTCCACGTTTTGTTGTTTGGTAGATCGGGTCGTCTGTATCCGGCAGTGCCCACCTCATGCAAAAAAGGCCCCTCGGCCCTGCCCGGTTCGGAAGCTCAAATCGAGCTTCGCAACTCGGCAGTGCCGAGTCCATCCGCGCGTGCGACCCAGCGCTAGGGGTCATGGCCCCGCAACCCGTCGTGTGTCTCATTTTCCTGCCCCGCTCCCCCGCTATCTCTCTGCTCTCGCTATCTTCCTGCCCCGACCCCGTCTGCCGTCGTCGGTTCTCCGCCCCACAACACTGCCTTCGCCCCGCAGCACAGCCCCGCCCTTGCCGGCCACCGTCTCTCCTCATGCGGAGCTCATCCAGGGACGTTGAACTGCCTGCCCGAGGCACAACCCCGCCCCTGCAGCACAGCTCCGCCCATGCCGGCCGCCGTCTCTCCTCACGCGGGCAGTGGCGCTCCGGCTAGCCTAAGGGGGCGGCGCGTAGCGCCGGAGCGTGGCGGCTCCTTCTCTCACCGGCGACGGCGCCGGAGCCCAAGCCGGACCTCCCCAAGGACCTGATTGCTTTTTCGTTTTGTATTCAGGGAGCCGATTGCTTTTTATAAATAGCTAGCATGGCTCAACTCATACAATCAACCAAACAAGATCTCAACTGAGCACATCTCATATCATGCAACCTACCAAACACAGCAAATAAAACACACTTGTATGGAGTGAACATAGCTGGACTCAGCTTGTATGAGCTGAGATAGACCACCCAGGCTACCAAATACACCCTAAGTAAAGGTATGCGGGCTCCCCGTCATACCCACATACCAGCATAAACAGTATCTCATTCAGCTGATTTCTGTGCTGTATCACTTAAATCACAAGCTTCTCACATACCACAGGATACAAAACCGCCGTTCTAATGCAAGAACATGATGCGTGCCAGACAGCCGGTACACTTGAAAACTAAGTAATACTTCCCCCTCCAATCCAAATTAGTTGACACATATTTATCTAAATTCGGATGTATCTAGTATAAAATATGACTAGATATATCGAAATTTAGAGAAATCTAATCAATTTCAATTTCGCCGTGCGTCATGTAAAAAGAAAGATTGGGCTGTGCGTGAAGATAAGGTGCAATCGCTATACAGCCGCGAGCGGACATGGCCGACTTACTTACTGGATATCTAACTCAATAGTTTAGCATATGATTATGTGGGTAATGCAGTAGCCACAACTACCCGAATTGATTATGTGGGCTACCCGTATAATACCACTTAAATATGCGGGCATATGCGGCGTATTGCGGGAAACACGACGTCGTTCGAAAGAAGCACACCAGCATGACACTTCTCGCGGCAAAAATAGCCCCTGTGCGACATGGGCCATAAATCAGTGTCAACGCTCTCTTGCGACGTGTTTTAATGAACTGTGGGGTTAGGATTAGGACGTAAAAACTGTTAAACTTTATGTATGTATGTATGTATGTATGTATGTATGTATGTATGTATGTATGTATGTATGTATGTATGTATGTATGATTGATTGATTGATTGATGCATGTGTATATACTTGCATCAGTTCATAGCGTGTCGAACTAAAGGCAGGGGCGGAGCCAAGGGGGGCGAGCAGGGGCTAGACCCCCCTAATCGGTCGCCCCCCTCAACGTTTGATAGTAGAAACTGGTACGTCTATATTAGTGTATGTCCTCTAATGACTAAAGATTAGTACATAATTAATTAGCCCATGGTTAACTGATTTAGTTGTGGACTAACGAACTAAGATCCATTAGCCCATCTCTCGATCGTGGCATTGTTGTCTCATTAAAAATAACGATCCGCTTCTAGCCACAGACATACAATAGATAGAAATTAGAGGATCGATCTATCATGTATGTCCCCTAATTGGTAGGAGTAGAAAATTGGGATTGCTGCCGCTAGGGCGCCGCCTTCAACCGCTCACCGTCTACATATGACTCTGTCATCTGCCACTCATCACCTACATATGCCTCCTACATACGCCTCCGACATATGAGATCATGCCAGTTTATGATCTGACCGCCTTGGTGCAAGCCGCTTCGGCACTTCGTTTGACGTCTATGTGGCTTTGTCGACCATGACCTGTATGAAATATGTGATTGCTGCCGCAGGTGTAGTCACACATGATGTCTATACCTAAGATATGTTGTGCATTAGATTTGCCAATTCAATTCATATTTACCATTGGTTAATATTTTTTAGATTAATAGAAGTTACATATTGATTTGTATAAATTGCCATAGAGTTGGAAGACAAAATCAATGGAAGACTGGAAATACAATAGATTTTTTCGAAGAAATAGTTAATCAAAAAATAAAGAGAAATATACAAAAGCAATTGTGCCAATTTCCATATTTGATATTGATGCTATTTGTTAAATATCCAAAATAGTGTTCTATTATCTTCTATGTTGTTCACTTCTGTAAAGATTTTTTTTCTATTCCTTTCACTCTGAAAAAATCTTCTATGGCTAGGTGGTCATTGTCTTCTTCGCTCCCTCCTATGGTCCAATCTTGGCTCCGCCGCTGCTAAAGGCCAAAATTATAGTTACATCTACAGTATGTCCCGATCGGTAGATCACATGTATCACGGATTTGCACGCATGGATCGATGCAACGATTCAATCCTACCAATATTGGGCATTTTCTCTAGGAACTGTTTGAATTATCAACCAGGGCATCCAGGATGAGGACCCAACAAATCTCTGTCACACCGTAGGTTTTACTTTAAGATATTTACACGGGGCTTCCACATCGCTTGTTGCATTCATCTGTAACTGAACCGAAAACAAGGTGGTGTCACAAAGACATTGAAAACTGTTCCAAGGAGAAGTCCTCTAGCTACGGAGGGGTGTAGCTTCGAGCTACCAGAACAGCATCACAATCAATGATGTTGTAACACTTGCACCCGGAGAGGAGGTCGTAGGAAGCACAGAGGATTGGGTCCTGTTCATCGTTTCTAGCTTTCCAAATGTTCCAGCGGCAGATGAAAACAACGGCGATTAGAAGATGAACATGTGTAGAATGCACATCAGGACCACGGCTGGAGAGAGTCTTGGTTCGATAGGCGTAAAACAATTCAATCACTTATATCCTCCACCAAAAAAAGTTGGATTTTTTCGCAGGACAACTTTACTAACGGAGTTAGATTTTTACACAAAATCTGTTTAATCTTAGAGTAGTTTTACTTAAGATAAATCTAGAACATCGATTATTTAGAAAAGGATCGAGAATTTATCATATGTTCCATCTAGAGACTAAAATTAAAGAAGTTAACTAACTGGTATCCGCTGAAATACCTGCAGTATATCAAACCTGGCGGGTAGGAAACCTTAATAATGGAACCTTACAACCCACACAAATATATGAAGGCATGGAGTAATCATATATAAGAACCTTTTTCCTGACCATATTTATTAATCCAAAATTTCACATATCTGAGACATCTATTTTAAGACGGAGGGAGTACTATAAATTTTGGCCAACAAAATACTTGGCGGCATAGTGGATTGGTAAAGGCAGCAATTGTACATGCTACTCCAAGCTAGCTAGTTCAGCCATTTACTCTTTCAAATAAAAAATCATACTACTAGTTATTAGCTAGTACCTTGTTCGCCCAGTGAACATAAATGCATCTTACACGTTCAATCCATATAAGTATATATATAGATACTCGCGAAAAAAATATCCACACATAGATCGGTGGCTAGTATAAGAGTGGGGTCGGTAATCTTTAGGGTACCTCTACCCTCTCTATTCTAAAGAAATGAACTATATTTTTGGCATTTCATCACTTTTTAAGAAAACTAGTTCATTTGTTTGAACTAGACTAAAATAGAGGGTACCCCTTACGTTGCCATCTTCCATCTATAGGCTAGTATACAACGAGAGAAAAACTGCAAGTCCGAACAACAAACAAACCAACAAATTTATGTACTGTATGGGTAAATGCATGCACACTAGAAAAGAAAAACATTGGTAAGCACGGTAGGCTTCAGGAATTGGTGCACACAATATTGCATTGTTTTATCGATATCGTGATTCTCCGGACTTGAGGTACATTGTTCCCTATGCTACGGACATTGCAGAAGCTCTTGCCACTCTCTCCTGTCAAGTGCTCTGGATGACTTCTATTCTGGCCGAGATGAGCCTATGTAATGTACTACCTCTGTTCCACATTGTAGCTTGCTAAAAAGGCTAATATTATGGAACGGAGGGAATAATAGTTGTTGTTTTTTAAATTTAACTGGTATTGTTGAATTTAGTTGTTTACTTGAATTCATTAAAAAAGCTAATGGATTCACCACAATATTGTGGATGTCTTTCTTTCACTATAGGAATCAAATGCTTTGCCGAGGGCAAATAGCCTTCGGCGTAGCCAAACAAACCGTCGGCGTACGCTACGCCGACGGCCGCTCTCGGCGTAGCTCCTCGACGAAGCTCTCCCTCGGCGGAGCACAAACAAGCCGTCGGCGTATCGAAATGCCGTCAGTGTACGCTATGCCGACGGCTTTGCCCTCGTTGTAGCGGTCGTCGGCGTAGCCTGTCGCCCGGTTGCAAAAACATTTTTTTAAAAACAAACATAATTTTTTTCTCAATTTTTTTAATCTGTGAATTGTTTGACTCATTAATCTCTCACTTTGAACATTTTTAACACTAATTATACTTAATATTTGATTAAATAGCAGTTTAGGTCAAACTTTCCAACCGGTCATCCATCCTAATACTACTCCAGCTCCAGCACGCTTAACTTCCTCGTTCCTTCAGGATCTATTTCCGCAAAGTAATTCATACATTGTTGTCAATATTATGATATCAATCATATTAACTCTTATATCATCATGTCACATGTTTGTATTTTTGAAATTAAAAAAAATTATTTAAGTAAACATTAATGAATAAGTAAAAATATTATTGAATTCAAATAAAAATATAATAATTTTACTTTTTTGTATTTTAATATTTAATATGGAATAATTAATATCTTTAAATCCGTAAATCGGAATTCGACAAATAATATGTCAAAATTGATCAGAGAAATGAGAGGAATCCAAATATGATATCCATATCAACTAATCACAAACCCTACATTTTTGAATTAGCTATTTGGTTGTTGCTTCACAAAATGCCCTTTTTGCGCTCGGAAAATGAAAAATGGCTTTTTGGTGCCATGAAAAGGAAAACTTGCATTGGAGCTTTGATAAAATAGCATATTGTGAACCTAAAAATGATTTTCGTAAAAAACACATGAGCATCGGATCATGTACCTGTAGTTCATATCTGACCCACTTCCTGCCGATTCGGTAGGAATTTATCTTTTTACTAGAGGTGGACGGAAAGGTTTCGGATCCTCCTGTTGGGACATTGCCCATATAAGGTGGTATAGTATTTTTTGTAAAATGTGGTGGTAGCATTTTGAATTAGCCATTTGGTGGTTGCTTCACAAAACTGTCCTTTTTTGTGCTCGGAAAATAGAAAATGGCTTTTTGGTGCAACGAAAAAAAAAACTTTCTCATGCAACATTGTTCGCCATCCCATGATGCACGTGTATGCACAATATGGACACATTATCACAAACTATGTCTTGATTCTAGCCATAACATTGGTCATTTGACTCGAAAGCCAAGAAACCTCGAATGAGGTTATTTTGAGACATAATTAATGTATCAAGTTTGATATTTTTCCTTCTAACTATGTCACATAATATAACACCACGCGAAGGTTTCGCATTGTTTCGATCGTTTTTGAATTTTTTATGCCCGTTTTAAACCATCGCCGAACTTTGTCGAACGGCGGGCATGAAGATTCTTAGCTCGGGGCCGAGTCTCGCTAAACTTGCATTGTATATTTAATAAAATAGCATATTGTGATCCTAAAAATTATTAAAAAAACATGAGCATCGGAGCATATGCCTGTAGTTCATATCTGACCCACTTCCTATCGATTCGGCAGGAATTTGTGTTTTTCATCAGGGGTGTATGGAAAGGTTTAAGATCCCCCTGTTGAGACATTATCCATATAAGGTGGTCTAATATTTTTGTAAAATGTGTTGGTAGCATTTTGAATTAGCCATTTGGTGGTTGCTTCATAAAACCGTCCGTTTTATGTGCTCGAAAAATGGAAAATGGCTTTTTGGTGCGACGAAAAAGAAAACTTCCTCCTGCAACATTGTTCGCCATCCCATGATGCACATCTATGCACAATATGGACACATTATCAAAAACTATGTCTCGATTCTAGCCATAATATTGGTCATTTGACCCGAAAGTCAAGAAACCTCGAATACGATAGGTCATTTTGTGAAGGTTTTTTAAGACATAATCAATATACCAAATTTGATATTTTTCCTTCTAACTATGTCACATAATATAACACCACGCGAAGGTTTCGCATTATTTCGATCGTTTTTGAATTTTTTATGCCCGTTTTAAACTATCGCCGAACTTTGTCGAACGGCGGGCATGAAGATTCTTAGCTCGGGACCAAGTCTCCCTAAACTTGCATTAGATCTTTGATAAAATAGCATATTGTGAACCTAAAAATTATTTTTGTAAAAAAAACATGAGCATCAGATCATGTATCTGTAGTTCATATCTGACCCACTTCCTATCGATTCGGCGGGAATTTGTCTTTTTCACCAGGGGAGGACGCAAAGGTTTAAGATCCCCCCGTTGGGACATTGTCCATATAGGTGGTCTAGTAATTTTGTAAAATGTGTTGGTAGCATTTTGAATTAGTCATTTTGTGGTTGCTTCACAAAACCGTCTGTTTTTTGTGTTCGGAAAATGGAAAATGGATTTTTGGTGTGACGAAAAGAAAAACTTCCTCCTGCAACATTGTCCGCCATCCCATGATGCACATGTATGCACAATATGGAAACATTATCATAAACTATACCTTGATTCTAGCCATAACGTTGGTCATTTGACCCGAAAGCCAAGAAACCTCGAATGAGATAGGTCATTTTGTGAAGGTTTTTTCAGACATAATCAATATACCAAGTTTGATATTTTTCCTTGTAACTATGTCATATAATATGACACCACGCGAAGATTTCGCATTGTTTTGATCTTTTTGAAATTTTTATGACTGTTTTAAACTATATATAATATTTTATGTTTCACTTAATTTTTATTTACAAATGTATAATATTTGAAGGTAGATAGATAGGTCTTATTTTTCTGCAAATTTTGATATATTATTTGTATTTTTCTGAATTATAATGATTTAGTTATGATTTTTCAAAGTTTAATGAGGTAAAAGAAAAAATAGCTACGCCGAGGGCAGCCGTCGGCGTATGCTACGCCAAGGGTAGCTGTCAGCGTAGCATAGGATATGCCGAGGGCAATTATACGTCGACGACTGTTTGGCGGGGCTGGTCTGGACAATGGCTACGCCGACGGTCCCGATGTTTGACTGTCGGCGTAGCGACCGGCCGTCGGCGTAGCTTCCTATTCCTGCAGTGTTTTATTGCTTGTCTAAATTGTCCTTTGCACCCAGAACTAGGTAGTGACACACTGTCAGAATTTGGGATGTGGACCAAGAGTTTAGGACTCATGATGATAGAGAGAAAACTAATATATTATAGAATGTCGTTTTGCTTTTTAAACATCTTTTCTAGAAAATCTCTTCGATTAGGTCTTATGTTTTTTGTATGTATGTACAACATCTGTATACAACCAGAGAGAGATCGAATGCGACGAGTGCATGGTATCAATAAGTACCGTGCTAATGTTTGGAAGATTGGATTGAAGGTCGAAACAGTATATTTGCGGGAGCTAAACTGCTTCGACCATGAATATTGCATCTCTACCTTTGGGTGGATTTTGTGGTCTAGTGGTTGATTTTTGAGTCAGGAGCGAACAACGTTTTAGTCGAAACCTTGTGATTATTTACGTAAAAGAAAAGTTAATTCTTGGTTAGAATTTTTAATTTGCACATGATTTTGGTTAGAAGTTCAATTTTTGAAGGAAGAATCTTTTTCCTTGATTTTTTCTTGTTTCCCAATGGCGATGCCAACTTCTCTGATAGACAGACGTTGCCAGAAAATGAGGCGGACCAGGGAAAGAAGACCCACGTTGCTTGATTAGACGGAGAAAATGGCGATGCCAACTTCTCTGATAGACTTCATTGGCTATATATCAAAAAGTGGACGGATGGGCAACAGAAGTATCCACAGATACTCCCAGCTATTTAAGTGGCTCCTACTCTTCATTTGTTTCAGCATTTTGATCCACAACACCCGATCCATGGCAAACACATGCCTAGCTGTTTGTTGCATCACCCTGATGCAAGTCTACGCTAGTCCACCCACAAAAAAAACAACCAACATTTCGCTAGCAGGAATACTTTTCGAGGATGTTCCACTTACTGTTGCAGCGACTTCCCCAATTAATGTTCCAGTGCGTGGCTAGAGTCGTTTTATAGGACATCCACTTTACGAATTAGTGTAATGCTGTTTACTGGTTCTGTTTACGAATTAGTGCCGCCTGTGTTGGCAGCTGTCGTGTTCGGTCTATAGTCAAGACCTACATCGCACCTGCACTAGGTGCATTCTTGGTCCAGTCCTCTTGGACTAGTTAATTACCCGATTCCCTTGAGAAAGTACCCAGTGATCTTGATCAACAATTACAAAGTCTGATAAAGGAATATAATTTAACATCCCAGTGGCCGTCTGATAAAGGAACAAAGTCTTAGAAAGAAACATCCCGGTTTTACCATCACCGATAGCCCAATTAACACGGTGCACACATCCACCAGCTCTTGTGAAAAAGGTGTCAATTCATCACTTGGTATAATAGTTGCGAAATATTTCAATCCACGGGCTATGCCTTCAACCATCGCTATTGTAATGCTCTATAGCACCACGTAGAGTACTTTTTTATTAGGAGTGTCCTATGGAGTTGTTTCCATAATATCACAAAGGTGATGAGAAGATTTTGTTTTGAAAGGAATCGTAGGAGAAGCCCCTACATTGATTTTTTTTTTTTGAGATAATAAGAACCCAAATGTGCGCCTGTGAGGGCCTGAACCTAATTGGTTGGGCTGTATACTAGCTCACTTCATGTGATGAGAAGATTACGCCGAAGGTTCTCGAGAGATGGGCTATTATCAGATGTGGTATGGAAGATGGTGACAATGACGTAACCAATTATTATTCATGTAGCTCTTTCGTTTGTCTAGCAGTCAATTGGATCTATGTCAAATACATATATACATGTGGTGTATGAAATATATAATAAAATAGAATTCAGTTCTGCTAATGTATTTATATGCAATGTTGAGTTATGGGTTACTGGGTATAGCTGGTATATATCTGCTACATGTTTTTTGGTGGTATCGCTTGTTATTGCATAAGTAAATCGTGTTCGATGCTTGAAGTAAGCATATAGCAGGATTAAACAACTTTGTGCCACTTGAGTTAAACATATACACAACTTAAAAATTCGCTATTTGCAATCCTCAATTCTACCGACGGTTGAGTAGATCAAAACGTGTGCAAAGACCCTAAATATGACAGACGATTACAAAAATGAAATCATCTGTGGAAAATCATCCCTTCGCGCACGGTTAAATAAACCGTGTGAGCAGTAGATCGTCTCATCACTTTCCATCGTGTGCGAAGCCCCAATCTATACTAGTGTTAAATATTCCTAGTCAATAAATCAGATGCTAGGTTTTTTATGTATCAATAATATTTGTACACCAAAGCGATTGAATGTGTGTGACTATAGGTTATCAGCAAGTTCCTCGTAATTTCGTCCTAAAAGATCAATATAAATGATGTTTCTCTAAAAAAAGGACAAAACAACATGTTTGCAGGAACTAAATCAATTGTTCCAGAAATAGTGCATCTTTATCATTGGTGGATTATGATAAAAAGGTTGATTTTCGAGTTGGAAGTGAAGGGCGTTTTAGTTGAACTTAGACGTGTTGATTGTTTACACGACTAAGATGTTGATTATTTGTTTAACTTAAGATGTGTAGGATTTTAGTTAGAATTCAGTTTTTTAAGGTAGACATTGTTCCCTTGATTTTTTTTCTTGTTTTGCAATGACGAGGACACCTTCTTCGGTCGGTGCTAGAATCTAAGGGGGACAAGAAAAAGAAGACACACGTTGCTTAGAAGTTAGAAGCTATGACTAAACAGATATGCAAGGACCATGGAGAGTGGGAGGTGTGTTCCAGGGTCATACGGTGATGCCGAACTAAATCTGGGTTTTCAATTTCTTCACCAACTATATATCAACAAGTGGGTGGGTCATATCAATGCATACTCCTAGATATTTGAGTGACTCCGGTTATTACTTTGCTTCAGCACTTTGATTCTTGGCAAGCCATGACTAAAGAGGACTTGCTTCCCCCAACCCTTCCCTAGTTCATTTTCTTTGTCATGGTGCTTAACCCTCTCTTTCACAACTTTATCTGAATTCATCTATTTGGACCTGTATCTTGTATTAAATCTCACATATTTCTAAGATTTAGTCATTATTTTGACTTCAATTGCTATTTTTAAATTCATTGCATGCACTAATATCACTTCACTTGAAAATATTTTCTTTTGGTTAAATTACTTATTTTTGGAAAACTTCTTGGTTAAAGATTGTTATTGTCGATGGAACTCTAAGAATCTTTTCTGAACTCTTTGTAGCATGATACTAAGATACATCCATGATATTTAATAGGGTTTGTATGGCCTTTCACTGTCAATCCATGTGTTGATGCACTACCAAAACTCAAATTGATTCGTCATGGGGGCGAAGAAAATTTTGGACAAGCGGAACTAGTGATATAATGTAAACATTCTAGATGCCGACCCAGCTAGAGTTCAAAACTCAGGCCGATATAGAGAAACTTATATATTCTAGAATGTGGGTCTGCTCTTCAAATATTGGTGCATTTATGGGGAAAAAGGTTGTTGTTCGAGTCGGAAGCGGGCGGTGTTTTAGTTGAAATTAAACATGTTGATTGTTTAGTGAAAAAACTGTTGATTATTGGTTAAACTTAAGCTATATGGGATTTTAGTTTTTAAAGGGCGAAGCTATTCCCTTGATTTTTTGCTTGTTTCCCAACGACAAGGGCACCTTTTGTGTTGGTCAATCATTGCTAGAATCTTAGGTGGACAAGAAAATGAAGACCCACATTGCATAGTTACCCCCTCAGACTTATATTATGGAATTGAGGGACTAAAATCCATGACTAAAAGGGATATGCAAGAACCATGGAGAGTGGGAGGTATGTTCCAGCGTCATATATGGTGATGCAACACTAAACCTGGTTTAATTTTCTTCACCAACTATATACAATAAGTGTGTGGGTCACATCCATGCATACTTCTTGCTATTTAAGTGACTCCGAATCTTAACTTCCTACCATTTGATCTTTGGCAAACACATACCCACTAGTGGAAAAAGGGCCATCCGTTCGCATCCCCTCAGAGCATTAGTCCCGGTTGCGTCACCAACCGGGACTAATGCTAGCACGCGTCCCGGTTCAAGCGGGCACGGGGCCAGGAGTCATGCGTCCCGGTTAGTAAGGGGGCATACGTCCCGGTTGGAGCCAGCAACCGGGACTAAAGGTTTGGCCACAGCCACGTGGCGTGGCACACACCTTTAGTCCCGGTTGCTGGCTCCAACCGGAACGTATTCTCCCGCCCTCTATAAATGCAACGCCCCAGCCCCCTCTGCCTCCACTCTGTTTTTTCTCTTGGTGGAAGGTGTGAGGGGTGTGCTAGTTTTTTCTCTTTTATGCATGCATTGAAGGTGTTTGATGAAATGTTTGAGTGAATAATCCCGTTCAATTTCTCATAGAACAAAAATATAGAAGGTGTCCGAGACGCACTTGAGCTTTCTCCTCTTTATTTTCCTCGATCGAGGTTAGCAATCTTATCTTTTCTCTGTCATTGATACAATGCATGTGTCGATGTGAATTGGTCATTTCACTATTTATGATGTCCTGTTTTTTGATAAACTTACTTATATGATGCAGATGAACGGTCAGAAATGGATGTACGGTGACCGGCGCGTAGCCGGGTATATGAAAGGCGTGGATAAATTTATCGATGTGGCTACGGCAAACAAAGAGAATGGTTTTATACGTTGTCCATGTGTTCAATGTCAGAACAACAAGGAGTACTCTTCCTCGAAAATCATTCGTGGCCACCTGATTATGAAAGGTTTCATGCCCAACAATAATTGCTGGACCAAGCACGGGGAAAGAGGGGTTATGATGGAAGATGGTGAAGAAGAAGATGATGATAACAACTATCATCATATGTTTCCTGAATACAGTGATACTGCAATGGAAGACAATGGAGAAGAAAGAGGTGAAGAACGGACATCAGATGAGCCGGCTGATGAACTTGGTAGGGTCATTTCTGATGCAAAGCGAGACTGTGAAACAGAAAATGAGAAGTTGAAGTTAGAGGGCATGTTAGAAGATCACAAGAAATTGTTGTACCCAAATTGTGAAGATGGAAGCACAAAGCTCGGTACCACACTGAAATTGTTGCGATGGAAGGCAGAGTGTGGTCTAACTGACTCCTCATTTGAAAAGATGCTGAAAATAATGAAGCCGAAGTTTCCAAAACATAACGAACTTCCCGAGAGTACCTACGAAGCAAAGAAGACTCTCTGTCCTCTGGGATTAGATGTGCAAAAGATACATGCATGCATTAATGACTGCATCCTCTACCGCGGTAAGGAGTATGAGAATTTAGATAAATGCCCGGTATGCAATGCGTTGCGGTATAAGATCAGACGAGATGACCCTGGTGATGTTGAGGGAGAGCCCCTCCGAAAGAGGGTTCCTGCTAAGGTTATGTGGTATGCTCCTATAATACCAAGGTTGAAACGCATGTTTAGAAACAAAAAGCATGCGAGGTTGTTGCGATGGCACAAAGAAGACCGTAAGAAAGACGGGAAGTTGAGACACCCTGCTGATGGGTCACAGTGGAGAAAAATCGAGAGAGACTTCCCAGACTTTGCAGGTGACGCAAGGAACTTATGGTTTGGTCTAAGTACGGATGGCATGAATCCTTTTGGAGAGCAGAGCTGCAGTCACAGCACCTGGCCCGTGACTCTATGTATCTACAACCTGCCTCCTTGGTTGTGCATGAAGCGTAAGTTCATTATGATGCCAGTGCTCATCCAAGGCCCGAAGTAACCGGGCAACGACATTGATGTGTACCTTAGGCCATTAGTTGAAGAACTCTTACAGTTGTGGGGAAAACCAGGTGTACGTGCGTGGGATGAGAACAAACAGGAGCCATTTGATCTACGAGGGTTGTTATTCGTAACCATCAATGATTGGCCTGCTCTTAGTAACCTTTCAGGACAAACAAACAAGGGATATAAGGCATGCACCCACTGTTTAGATAAGACTGAAGGTACGTATTTGCATAAATGCAAGAAGATTGTGTACCTGGTGAATCGACGATTTCTTCCGACCAATCATCCCGTAAGAAAGAAAGGCAGGCATTTCAAAGGTGAGGCAGATCACCGGAAGAAGCCTGAACTCCCTGCTGGTGATGATGTATTTGGTATGGTCAAGGACATAGAAGTAATCTTTGGAAAAGGTCTCGGCGGTCAATCAGTTCCGAACGACGTCGCTACAGGACACGCACCCATGTGGAAGAAGAAATCTATATTTTGGGAGCTGCCATATTGGAAAGTCCTGCGTGTCCGCTCTTCAATCGACGTGATGCACGTGACGAAGAATCTTTGCGTGAACCTGCTAGGATTCCTAGGCGTGTATGGGAAGACAAAAGATACACCAGAAGCACGGGAGGACCAACAAATTATGAAAGACCCAAAGAACATGCATACACATAACAAGACGGATAAAGGGCGTCACTTAAGTCGTGCCAGCTATGCTCTTACCAAAGCAGAGAACGAAATCTTTTTTGAAGTCCTTTACAGTATCAAGGTGCCGTCGGGCTTCTCATCTAATATAAAGGGGATAATAAATATGGCAGAGAAAAAGTTCCAAAACCTGAAGTCTCATGACTGTCACGTGATTATGACGCAGTTGCTTCCGATTGCATTGAGGGGGCTTTTAATGGAAAATGTTCGAGTACCCATTGTGAAGTTGTGTGCATTCCTCAATGCAATATCTCAGAAGGTAATCAATCCAGATATTCTGCCAAGGTTACAGAAGGATGTGGTACAATGTCTTGTTAGTTTTGAATTGGTGTTCCCACCATCCTTCTTCAATATTATGATGCATCTCCTGGTTCATCTAGTGGAAGAGATTGCCATTTTCGGTCCGGTATTTCTGCACAATATGTTCCCCTTTGAGAGGTTCATGGGAGTCTTAAAGAAATATGTTCATAACTGTGCTAGACCGGAAGGAAGCATCTCCAAGGGATATGGAACAGAGGAGGTCATTGAGTTTTGTGTTGACTTTATTCCTGACCTTAAGCCGATTGGTGTTTCTGACTCGCGGCATGAGGGAAGACTAAGTGGAAAAGGCACGTTGGGAAAGAAAGCAATGATATGTAGGGACGGGGATTCTTTCACTAAAGCACACTACACAATTCTACATAATTCCACCTTGGCAGCTCCGTATATCGAGGAACACAAGAATATTGTACGCTCCAAAAACCCGGGGAAGCCTGAATCATGGGTTAGAGATGAACACATGAAGTCTTTCGGTGGTTGGATGCGGACACATCTCTTGAATGATACCACTGTTGGAGATCAGCTATACTTGTTGGCCGCGTCACTGTAGGGGTTCGTAGCATGGAAAACAAAAATTTTCTATCGCATACAAACAAACAAGCCAAGATCTATCTACTAGATTGTAGCAATGAGTCGATGAAATAACTTACCCTCGAAGATTCCAAAGCGGTTAACGAGAGCAGATTCTCGTGGGTGATGTAGTCGTACTCTTCCGATCTCAAGATCGCGTAGACGATCCTTCCGGCGCTGCGTTCCGGCAGCGCTTCCGTAGTCGGTCACACGTTCGGTACTCGACGAAGACCTTCCTCTCCCTTGTTCCAGCAGGCAGCGGAGGTTGTAGCACTCTCCTCGCGATTCCGGCAGCACAACGGCGTGGTACCGGAAGTAGAGGGGAGATCCCGCAGGGCTTCACCTTAAGCCGGAGCGAGTATGGTGGAGTATGAGAGAGAGCTATTAGTGGTCTACGGATTAGACACACCAATTAGAAGGCTCTAAACCGAAGGCTAGGGCAATTAGAAGCTCTAAACCAAAACGGCTCTAAACCGGAGATTAGAGGTAGAAACTAGTGTGTAGAGGAGGAGGCCCTGCCCCTCCTTTTATAGGTGGAGGGGCTGGCGCGCCAGGGAAGGGGAGGGGAGTCCCTCCCCAACTCGGCCTAGGCTGGCCGCCGGCTTGGAGGAGAGGGACTCCTCCTCCAAGTTGGTTTCAACCTCCTCTTACTTGTTTCCCACAGTTTCCTGTTTCCCACAGTTTCCTGTTTTCCACAGTTTCCTGTTTTAGCCGTTTGACTTTTAAACTGGCAGTTTGACTTTTCAGTTTTGGAACAGCAATAACACTTGGTACATGATGCAATCATTCAATGACACATTCATGTACCCTCCCCCCCCCGGAGTGCCAGACAATCCGGAACCTTCCAGAACATTCCCGATGAAAACACCGGAATCATTCCTGAACTCCGAAACGGGACTTTCCTTATATGAATCTTATTCTCCGGACCATTCCGGATCACCTCGTGATATCCCGGATCCCATCCGAGACTCCGAACAACATTCGGTCTCTTTCTCATAATACCATAACTACTCAAACAACGTCGAATCCTTAAGTGTGTCTCCCTACGGTTCGTGAATTATGCGGACATGATCGAGACACTTCTCCAAACAATAACCAATAGAGGAATCTGGAAATTCATATGGCTCCCACATATTTCTACGATTACTTTGCGATCGAATGAACCACTTACATACGATACCAATTTCCCTTTGTCTCACGATAGTTTACTTATCCGAGGTTATGATCGTCGGTATCTCTGCATACCTAGTTCAACCTCGTTACCGATAAGTACTCTTTTCTCGTTCCCGTGATATGTTATCCCTTGTGAGCCAGTCACATGCTTGCAAGCCAATTGGATGACATTCCACCGAGAGGGCCCAGAGTATATCTATCCGTCATATGGATGGACAAATCCCACTCTTGATCCATGTGTTTCAACCAATACTTTCCGAACACTCAATGCCACCTTTATAGCCACCCAGTTACGGTGTGGTGTTTGATGTCATCAAAGCATCCATCCGGTAAAGGTGATATGCATGATCTCATGGTCGAAGGAATTAGGTTACTATGTATCAGAAAGCATATAGCAATTGAACTATTTAAATGACTTGATCTTTATGCTACGCTTATCTATAGGAGTATGTCCATCACATCATTGTCCTAATGATATGATCCTGTTGTTAATAACATCTCTATGTTCATGATCAGGAAACCATGATCATATATTAACCAACAAGCTAGTTTAACAAGAGGCTTTACTAGGGACTCTTATTTTAGTTTACAAATCACACAAGTATTAATGTTTCCGGTTAATACAATTATAGCATGGTATGTAAACATTTATCATAAGTGTGAAGATATGATAATAACCACTTTATTATTGCCTCTTGGGCATATCTCCAACAGTCTCCCACTTGCACTAGAGTCAATAATCTAGTTTCAAACCTTTGTGTATTCAACACCTATGGCTTTCCGGTGTTGTATGTACACGATTGCTAGTGGTCAACTGATCTCCGGATCTGACACTTCCAGGTCCGTGTGTAATTGCATGTCTTTGCGTCTCTACGCATCACTCATTCTCTAATGAGATGGCTTTGTATAAATTTGGTCTTTCGGTGTGACCTTTAGCTCTTTGGGGTTAAAACATGTTGATAATATTGTCGCACAATATATCTTCATAGTATTATCCCACTGTGAACTACACCTAGTTTGATAACAAACTACTTGACACAAATGCCCTCTTTTGCTGCTAAAATAGCAGTCATATACTTAGCCTTTTGTTGTAGTATCTGTCACAATGTCTTAACTTTGGAACTCATCCAAATCCATTATGGAACTCACTTTCCATTATATTGTGCCACCCTTAGTTTAGATTGAGATAAACTTAATTTGTACTTTGTGACAAAGCTAGTATCAATGTAGTACTTTTACAATGAACTAACCATCTATTTGTCACTTCTACAAATATTATACTCTTAGTTCTTCAAAAGATCATAAGAATATCCTTACTATTGTCCAATGATCATCTTATTAATCATTCTGGTATATGCTCACAACATTTAGAGCATAGGACATATCTGGATTTGTACATATCACAGTATGATTGATATAAATACTCTTTGTGATTTCATACATCAAGTATCAATCTATACTTGATTATTTGTTTCACTTTACCAAATGTCAATACACTTGAATATATCATCAACATTGAACTCATTCAATCCTTTCTATGCGACAAGAACCTTTCTTGTAGTTTCTATATTGAACTCATTCAATATCTTGTCTATGTACTTCTGGCATAACCATATTAGCGTCTATTGATGCCAAATATTTGGGTTTTGCCTAAGCCTTTCATCGAGATGAAATTCTTATCTTGTGTTAATAAAAGATACATTATTTCCAATCAACAATATGTCTTCCACATAATGTATTAGAAACATGTCTTAGCGCTCCCACTTAATTTCTTGCAAATGCAAGCATCTTCATCGTCTCTAATGAACTTTTAAACTCCTTTAACAGTTTCATCACAGTGAAGATTCCAACTCCGCGATGCTCACTTTAACCATTGAAGTTTGCATATGCTTTTAGCATCCTTTGAATTAACAAAACCCTATGGACCGTGTTATGCACATGTCCTAGGTAACGATTCTATTAGAAGAACTTGTTTTGTTTATTCAACTACCATATAACAAATTATATGTAGTGGTTGCTACATTAATCCGTCTAGACTAAATATCACTATGAAAGATCAAATCTTGTCATAGTCAACCTTTGAACATTTTGTGAACTCTTTCCCAACATGTCGACTATTTCATAGATGTAAAATATCCATGTCTATTTCTTTATAGATCCAGACACAACTGTAAGGTCTTACACCTTTCTTGAGGGTCCTTCAAGTTCAAAACTTGATTTCTTGTGTATGGAACTATCACGGATTTTATGGCTTCAAGCCATTTGACGGAGTCAGGGCTCATCATCGCTTCTTTGCATGTAGTCGGATCATTATTGTCAAATAATGATTTAACTCTCAAATATTGGTATTTGATTGTTTACCCAACCTACTTGTTTCAATAGAAACTTTGACCTTTGTAACCACAACCTTTGAGACACGTGAGCCATGAGCATTGTTGCTGCCTCCGGAACACTTTTCGGCGCTGCGCAATTTTGCACATATAGCTAAGGTTCTTTTAACCTTATCAAAGTTCTATTGTCCTCCCACTTAACTTTTCACGAAAAATTCCTTCTCAAAGAAACTTAATGTTCTAAGCAACAAACACTTTTGTCTCCGGTGTTTATGGAGGAATACTTAACAGTTATACAAAGACAGGTTCATCCGACTTTGGTTGCACACATCTTTCTTATGCATAGCATACCAATGTTTTAAGAAAGGACTACTTGGGTTTTATCCCAAACCATAACTTGATATGGTGTCATTTCAACGGATTATGATGGAGCTCTTTTCAGTGGAAAAACGGTAATCTCTAAAGCTTTTAATCTTTAAAATATAATGGCAGTTTTATGAATTATACCTTTGATCTAACCATGTCAAACAAGGTTTAATTACATATCTCGAACGTTCCATACTCTTATGGTGTTTCGGAAATGCAAATCCACGGAATGATTCCTTAAATCTTAGGTATTATGCTAAACTTGTAACTCAAATATCTTCCTTTATGATCTTTATCATAAACTATTTATATTCTTGTTACAATGATTTTGCACTTCATCTTGAAAGTCTTTGAACTTTTCAAGTGTTTCATACTTTATCCTTATTAAGTAAATATTCATATATTCACTCAAATTCTCGGAGAAAGCATATGAAGTTGAAATCCATCGCTTTTGACTACACATGATGGACTTTGTACAACAATATGTACAATTTCCAATAAGCTAGTCATTCGTTCCCTTTTGGCCTATGAACGAAGTTTTAATTATCTCTAGGAAAGTTTCACAAGCGTCATTTGATCAAAATCAAATAGATTCCAAAATTCCATCCATATGGATTTTCTTCATGTTTTCTTTCCAATATAATTTAAACGGCGATGTCACTTCCTAAGTGATCTTTTAATCAATTTGTCTTTCGACATTTTTAGCACTAGTTTTATGGATGTGATTTCTCCAACGAGATTTGTGAATCATCCATCTTTTATGAATTACGGAAATTATTTGAACAACCCTTTTGTTCTCATAATACCTGATAAAACAAATCTTGAAGGCAAGCTTTGATGTTTAACGAGCAACACAATAACCCTTTATTTGTTCTCGATGAAGATCATCACATATTCTTTTGCTAGTTACTTAGGCCATTGTAGTTCATGAATTGTGTTGTTTCGTATGACGATTCACACCAACAAATTCAGTATCAAATACTTAAAAACCACATTGTTTAACAAGCAAAGAATGTATATCGTCTATATACTTAAACTGAACAATTCTAGTCTTTTCTTTTCTGCCATATATTTATGAGATTCTCTTTCAGTATTTTCTTTTCTGTTTGAAAGAATCTATCAACATCAATAGTGGAGTCATACATATGACACATAATCCAAAGCGTGTATAATTAAATACCAATGTCTTTGGACTTGCACTTTGAAGTAGATCACCATCATCAAATGTTTGGTGTTCTTCCAAATTCCTTTCTTTAGTAATCTCTTGGTGTAGTAAATATTTTACCTACATCAAATATTCACCCTTATCATGGAATTATCCATGATCAAGCTACTTTTAGCTTATAAAGATGAACCGTGAGTATAATGTTGCTATCCAAAACCTTTTGGTGGATTAGGACAACAAGTGTCTCCAACCTTTTGCAAATTCTCATCAAAATATGAGAACATGAACTTTGCCATATTATACTCTATCATGTTGCAACCAAAACTTCGTTTCAGATATCACAATATCTTCCACACATCATGGTTTCTGAAACAACTCTTTCAGATCCTAGATAACCTTGATATTAAGAGAATCCTTTGAATATCAAGAATCATGGATACAAACATGATACTTATATACTAACACTTGGAATTGTTACTCTTGATTTAATACTAATTATTAAACTTCATGGAGTAACCGGAACTTACTGAAAGTTTGCAATAGGACTTTTAAACTTTAGATTAACACTTCAAAACAATACGATACCAGTTCGTAAAGTAACTAACCAGAATTCTATAGTTCTATTATCTCAATTATAACTAAGCGCAAGGTGGTAAACGGATGCCAATGACTACAACAACTATGCAAATTCACTTTGATTTAGTTTATGATAAATTGAGTTCTAATTAATAATTAAATTAATCTAGGTGAACTCCCACTCAAAACAATATCCCTCACATTGTTTTAGTGATCACACGAACCAAATCCACCATATCAAAACCGATCATCACGAGAATTGATATAGTTTCAATGGCGAACAATCGACATGTTCATCATATGTACATGCTAGGATCGTCAAGATCAAACCTTGGTTTCCGCATGAGCAAATCTGGCTTGCTCACGTTGTATACACTTGCAGAATCTAACACACCCGATCATCACGTGGTGCTTCGAAACAACAAGCTTTAGCAACGGTGCTAACTAAGGGTGAACACTTTATGACTTGAAATTCATGTGCATGAGGGATCATCTTATAATGCTACCGTCGTCTACTAAGCAATACAAGATGCATAAAGGATTAACATCACATGCAATTCATAATATGTGATATGATATGGCCTTTCTTCTTTGTGCTTCCGATCTCCATCTTGCAGCACGAACATGATCTCCATCATCACCGGCATTGCATCAAGGTCAATGACGCCTCTCCATGGTTGTCGTCCACCGGCTTCAACTATTACAACTACTTTGAATAGACACGCGGGTCTTAACATAAATTAAAGACAACCATATGGCTCCTGCCGGTTGCCAACTTACAATAAGGAACATTGCATACATCATATATAATCACAATCATGGCCATATCACATCACTGCACACCCCTGCAAAACAAAGTTAGACGCCTCTACTTTCTTTGCATATTTTACGTGGTTTGGGGCTTTCATAAGTGTCGTTCTAACTTACGAACAAGAACCACAACATTGATACTAGTATTGTTAATCACCCGTTGTAAATTGGATCTTAACTATACTAGGAGAAACAGGCACCCGCAAAGCCACTTATGCAATACAAGTTGCATGTCAAGCGTGGAGCAAGTCTCATGAACGATGTCATGTAAGGTTAGCCCGGGCCGCTTCATCCCAACATACCGCAAGATTCAAAGTACATAAGAAGCAATCAACAATAAAAGCATCAACGCCCACAATGACCATTGTGTTCTACTCGTGCAACAGATCTACATATAGACACGGCTCTGATACCACTGTAGGGGTTCGTAGCATGGAAAACAAAAATTTTCTATCGCATACAAACAAACAAGCCAAGATCTATCTACTAGATTGTAGCAACGAGTCGATGAAATAACTTACCCTCGAAGATTCCAAAGCGGTTAACGAGAGCAGATTCTCGTGGGTGATGTAGTCGTACTCTTCCGATCTCAAGATCGCGTAGACGATCCTTCCGGCGCTGCGTTCCGGCAGCGCTTCCGTAGTCGGTCACACGTTCGGTACTCGACGAAGACCTTCCTCTCCCTTGTTCCAGCAGGCAGCGGAGGTTGTAGCACTCTCCTCGTGATTCCGGCAGCACAACGGCGTGGTACCGGAAGTAGAGGGGAGATCCCGCAGGGCTTCACCTTAAGCCGGAGCGAGTATGGTGGAGTATGAGAGAGAGAGCTATTAGTGGTCTAGGGATTAGACACACCAATTAGAAGGCTCTAAACCGAAGGCTAGGGCAATTAGAAGCTCTAAACCAAAACGGCTCTAAACCGGAGATTAGAGGTAGAAACTAGTGTGTAAAGGAGGAGGCCCTGCCCCTCCTTTTATAGGTGGAGGGGCTGGCGCGCCAGGTAAGGGGAGGGGAGTCCCTCCCCAACTCGGCCTAGGCTGGCCGCCGGCTTGGAGGAGAGGGACTCCTCCTCCAAGTTGGTTTCAACCTCCTCTTGCTTGTTTCCCACAGTTTCCTGTTTCCCACAGTTTCCTGTTTTCCACAGTTTCCTGTTTTAGCCGTTTGACTTTTAAACTGGCAGTTTGACTTTTCAGTTTTGGAACAGCAATAACACTTGGTACATGATGCAATCATTCAATGACACATTCATGTACCCTCCCCCCCCGGAGTGTCGGACAATCCGGAACCTTCCAGAACATTCCCGATGAAAACACCGGAATCATTCCCGAACTCCGAAACGGGACTTTCCTTATATGAATCTTATTCTCCGGACCATTCCGGATCACCTCGTGATATCCCGGATCCCATCCGAGACTCCGAACAACATTCGGTCTCTTTCTCATAATACCATAACTACTCAAACAACGTCGAATCCTTAAGTGTGTCTCCCTACGGTTCGTGAATTATGTGGACATGATCGAGACACTTCTCCGAACAATAACCAATAGAGGAATCTGGAAATTCATATGGCTCCCACATATTTCTACGATTACTTTGCGATCGAATGAACCACTTACATACGATACCAATTTCCCTTTGTCTCACGATAGTTTACTTATCCGAGGTTATGATCGTCGGTATCTCTGCATACCTAGTTCAACCTCGTTACCGATAAGTACTCTTTTCTCGTTCCCGTGATATGTGATCCCTTGTGAGCCAGTCACATGCTTGCAAGCCAATTGGATGACATTCCACCGAGAGGGCCCAGAGTATATCTATCCGTCATATGGATGGACAAATCCCACTCTTGATCCATGTGTTTCAACCAATACTTTCCGAACACTCAATGCCACCTTTATAGCCACCCAGTTACGGTGTGGTGTTTGATGTCATCAAAGCATCCATCCGGTAAAGGTGATATGCATGATCTCATGGTCGAAGGAATTAGGTTACTATGTATCAGAAAGCATATAGCAATTGAACTATTTAAATGACTTGATCTTTATGCTACGCTTATCTATAGGAGTATGTCCATCACATCATTCTCCTAATGATATGATCCTGTTGTTAATAACATCTCTATGTTCATGATCAGGAAACCATGATCATATATTAACCAACAAGCTAGTTTAACAAGAGGCTTTACTAGGGACTCTTATTTTAGTTTACAAATCACACAAGTATTAATGTTTCCGGTTAATACAATTATAGCATGGTATGTAAACATTTATCATAAGTGTGAAGATATGATAATAACCACTTTATTATTGCCTCTTGGGCATATCTCCAACAGTCACCATCTTCTACTGTATTGAATTTCCAAGGGTACGAAATAAATGGGAATACATTCTACACGATCGCCTAAGATAAAAAGAGCACCAAACAAAATAGTGGTGTCCGCTTTGATGCAATAGACGAGAATGGACAAAAGGACACATATTATGGTCACATAGAGGAGATATAGGAACTATACTATGGAGTCAATTTTAAGGTCCCTTTGTTTCGCTGCAAATGGGTCAACCTGAATGGGGAAGGGGTAAAGATAGACCAGTTGTACGGAATGAAAACAGTGGATCTCAACAATCTTGGTTATAGAGATGAACCATTCGTCCTAGCCAATGATGTGTCTCAGGTTTTATATGTGAAGGACATGTCCTCCAGACCGAAAAAAAGAAAAAATATGCAAACGGATACATCATATGATGAGCCAAAGCGTCACATAGTTCTTTCAGGGAAAAGAAACATCGTGGGAATCAAGACAAGACAGACATGTCAGAAGATTATAATAAGTTTGATGAAATTCCGCCCTTCACAGTGAAAACTGACGCAAGCATTCCGTTAAGTAAAGAAGATGCTCCATGGTTACGTCTGAAGCGATCATAAGGAAGGACATATGAAAAGAAGTTCATGCTCATATTATGTAACTCTAGTTCATGTCTTTCGCGGTTTGTGGCTTGACCGAAGGATATCTTTCGCGGTTTGTGGCCTTTAGTCCCGGTTTTGTAGTCTCAGTTTTTAATATTAATAAATGTCTTGAGTGTTAGTCCCGTTTTGTGGCTGGACTGGGACTATGAAGAAGTTGTCCCGATTCGTACTTACCATTAAGATCTGATCTCCAAACGCACGCAGTCACATATTAGGGAGTGCCTCTATGACCAGTTTCTTGGAGATGCCGAAGGACTGGGATCCGGCGGCATCTCCCTGAAACTGGTCGTAGTGGTGTCCCTGCTCTCGAAAACCATCTTGCAGCTTGTACCTTCTCTAACTAGATCAATACGCCTCGGAGCTAACTAATTTCACATATTAGGGAGTGCCTCTATGACCAGTTTCTCGGAGATGCCGGAGGACTGGGCTCCGTCGGCATCTCCCTGAAACTGGCCGCAGTGGTGTCCCTGCTCCCGAAAACCATCTTGCAGCTTGTAACTTCTCTAACTAGATCAATACGCCTCGGAGCTAACTAATTTCACATATTAGGGAGTGCCTCTATGACCAGTTTCTCGGAGATGCCGGAGGACTGGGCTCCGTCGGCATCTCCCTCAAACTGGCCGCAGTGGTGTCCCTGCTCTCGAAAACCATCTTGGAGATGCCTCAAACTGGCTGGAGGACTAGACTCGCAAGGATGCCTATTTATAGTACAAGCAGCTCGGCATAGTGTCGACACTTACGAAATAATGTCGACACTCACCCCTATCATTAGTGCTGACTCGTGTTTTGTCCTGGTTGGTGTCTCCAACCGGGACAAGGTACACGCCGCACGACATAATGTCGACATTCACCCCTATCATTAGTGCTGCCTGGCCCAGCCTGCCGAAATCGTCCATCCCGGGTAAAAAGGACAAATGTCTGCCGAATCGGCAGGAAGTGGGTCCGGTTTATACTACAGGTACATGATCTATCGCCCGTGATTTTTTGAAAAAATCATTTTTAGACTCGCAATATGTGGTTTCTTCAGAGATCCAATGCAAGTTCTAACGATGCTCGTCCCCTATCTTCATGCACACCGGTTCGACCATAGTTAGAAATTCAGATAATTCAAAACGGGCATAATAAATTCAAAAAAAATCCGAACAATGAAAATCCTTCGCGTGGTGTCATGTTATGTTACATAGTTGAAAGGAAAAATACCAGACTTGGTATATTGATCATGTTTCGAAAAAACATTCACAAAATGACCTATCATGTTCGAGGTTTCATGGCTTTCGGTCCAAATGACCGATGTTATGTGCTGAATCACGGCATAGTTTGTGATGTTGTGCCCATATTATGCATGTGTGTGGACATTGGTATGGAGAACAATGTTGCAGGAGGAAGTTTTCCTTTTTGTCGCACGGAAAATCCCTTTTCCATTTTCCGAGCGCAAAAAACGGGTCGTTTTGTGAAGTAACCACCAAAATGCCGTTTCAGAATGCTACCGTCCCATTTTCCTAAAATACTAGACCACCTTACATGGACTATCTCCCAACCCGGACATCTCAAACCTTTTCGTCCATCCCGGGTAAAAAGGACAAATGTCTGCCGAATCGGTAGGAAGTGGGTCCGGTTTGTACTACAGGTACATGATCTATCGCCCGTGATTTTTTGAAAAAATCATTTTTAGACTCGCAATATGTGGTTTCTTCAGAGATCCAATGCAAGTTCTAACGATGCTCGTCCCCTATCTTCATGCACACCGGTTCGACCATAGTTAGAAATTCAGATAATTCAAAACGGGCATAATAAATTCAAAAAAAATCCGAACAATGAAAATCCTTCGCGTGGTGTCATGTTATGTTACATAGTTGAAAGGAAAAATACCAGACTTGGTACATTGATCATGTTTCGAAAAAACCTTCAGAAAATGACCTATCATGTTCGAGGTTTCATGGCTTTCGTTCCAAATGACCGATGTTATGTGCTGAATCACGGTATAGTTTGTGATGTTGTGCGCATATTATGCATGTGTGTGGACATTGGTATAAAGAACAATGTTGCAGGAGGAAGTTTTCCTTTTTGTCGCACGGAAAAGCCCTTTTCCATTTTCCGAGCGCAAAAAATGGGTCGTTTTGTGAAGTAACCACCAAAATGCCATTTCAGAATGCTACCGTCCCATTTTCCTAAAATACTAGACCATCTTACATGGACTATCTCCCAACCGGGACATCTCAAACCTTTTCGTCCATTCCGGGTAAAAAGGACAAATGTCTGCCGAATCGGTAGGAAGTGGGTCCGGTTGTACTACAGGTACATGATCTATCGCCCGTGATTTTTTGAAAAAATCATTTTTAGACTCGCAATATGTGGTTTCTTCAGAGATCCAATGCAAGTTCTAACGATGCTCGTCCCCTATCTTCATGCACACCGGTTCGACCATAGTTAGAAATTCAGATAATTCAAAACAGGCATAATAAATTCAAAAAAAATCCGAACAATGAAAATCCTTCGCGTGGTATCCAATTATGTTACATAGTTGAAAGGAAAAATTCTAGACTTGGTATATTGATCATGTTTCGAAAAAACCTTCACAAAATGACCTATCATGTTCGAGGTTTCATGGATTTTGGTCCAAATGACCGATGTTATGTGCTGAATCACGGCATAGTTTGTGATGTTGTGCCCATATTATGCATGTGTGTGGACATTGGTATGGAGAACAATGTTGCAGGAGGAAGTTTTCCTTTTTGTCGCACGGAAAAGCCTTTTCCATTTTCCGAGCTCAAAAAACGGGTCGTTTTGTGAAGTAACCACCAAAATGCCGTTTCAGAATGCTACCGTCCCATTTTCCTAAAATACTAGACCACCTTACATGGATATCTCCCAACCGGGACATCTCAAACCTTTTCGTCCATCCCGGCTAAAAAGGACAAATGTCTGCCGAATCGGTAGAAAGTGGGTCCGGTTTGTACTACAGGTACATGATCTATCGCCCGTGATTTTTTGAAAAAATCATTTTTAGACTCGCAATATGTGGTTTCTTCAGAGATCCAATGCAAGTTCTAACGATGCTTGTCCCCTATCTTCATGCACACCGGTTCGACCATAGTTAGAAATTCAGATAATTCAAAACGGGCATAATAAATTCAAAAAAAATCCGAACAATGAAAATCCTTCGCGTGGTATCATATTATGTTACATAGTAGAAAGGAAAAATACCAGACTTGGTATATTGATCATGTTTCGAAAAAACCTTCACAAAATGACCTATCATGTTCGAGGTTTCATGGCTTTCGATCAAAATGACCGATGTTATGTGCTGAATCACGGCATAGTTTGTGATGTTGTGCCCATATTATGCATGTGTGTGGACATTGGTATGGAGAACAATGTTGCAGGAGGAAGTTTTCCTTTTTGTCGCACGGAAAAGCCTTTTCCATTTTCCGAGCTCAAAAAACGGGTCGTTTTGTGAAGTAACCACCAAAATGCCGTTTCAGAATGCTACCGTCCCATTTTCCTAAAATACTAGACCACCTTACATGGATATCTCCCAACCGGGACATCTCAAACCTTTTCGTTCATCCCGGCTAAAAAGGACAAATGTCTGCCGAATCGGTAGAAAGTGGGTCCGGTTTGTACTACAGGTACATGATCTATCGCCCGTGATTTTTTGAAAGTGGGTCCGGCTAAAAAGCCCTTTTCCATTTTCCGACACTCACCCCTATTATTAGTGCTGACTCGTGTTTTGTCCGGGTTGGTGTCTCCAACCGGGATTAAAGGTTCATCTTTAGTCCTGGTTGGTGACACCATCCGGGACAAGGTACACGCTGCACGATATAATGTCGACACGCCATTTTTCCCGCCATTTTTTCTCGCCAGTTCTTCCCTCCAGTTATTCCCGCCAGTTCTTCACTATATATATATGTAGGGTTGGCCTCCATTGTCATTGCACATCTCTAGACTCATATCTGCAACCTCATCACTCTTTCCCATGGCTTCCACCGTAGCACTAGCTCTCAAGGAGGCGGAGGCTCTTTGCGCCTCGAACTACCCCTGCCCGCCGGGCTACTGTGTCCCCGTCGGCTGGATGCTGAGCGCCGGAGGCGTGCCGGTTCCTCCTGTCCCTCTAGATGTGGCGCGTCGGATGGCCATCACGAACCACTACTACTTAGATCTCACGCCAGAGCAGCGGAGGAATCCCAGATGGCATCCCGACTATTTCCCGACTTGGGAAGCCTTCTCCGTGGATCGGCGTGAGAGGGCACTCGCCAGGCACGAGGAGGAGGGCCCACCTCCTCTGAACTTCAACGAGGCCGGCCATCGGCTGTGGTGGCGCGGCCGGACTCTCCAGAGCGTCATGGCCTACGACACGGCCGCAGACTCTAGCCCCCGCCTGCGCTACCCTCAAGTCCATCCCACTCGTACTCAACTTTCAAGGTTCAACTATGGCGACCCCGACGACGATAGCGACGACGACCGCAGTGAGTACGACGACTACAGTGGCGAGTATTACAGGTGTAGGCAGGAGCATGACTGAATTATTCCAACATTGCAAAACAAGTTCGGCCGATTGTGGCTTAATCTGGCCATGTATCTTAATTTTCAGTTCTTCTATGTAACTTTATGTTAGTTGCCTTATATACTTTAATTCCAGTTCTATCCTAATCAAATTTTCTTTCAGCCCATTATTTTCCGTCCTTTTTTTTCCGCCCATTAAAAACAGAAAATGGTTTTGAATTACTTATTCAAATCCAAACACTTTTTATGTTTAAAGTTTTTCTAATTTCCAAATTAATATTCAAAAAATATAAGTTAATTCATTTTTAATTTTAAATGGTTACATTAATTATTTTTTAAAAATAGAAAATGGTTTTGGATTATTTATTCAAATCCATACACTTTTTATGTTTAAAGTTTTTCTAAATTCCAAATTAATATTTAAAAATATAAGTTATTTCATTATTAATTTTAAATGGTTCATAGTTTAAAAACAGAAAATGGTTTCGAATTAGTTATTCAAATTCAAACACTTTTTATGTTTAAAGTTTTTCTAAATTCCAAAGTAATTATCATTTAAAAAATATTACAAATTTAAACACCAAAATAAAAAATAAGGCGGGAACAGAGAGAAAATACCTGAAATTTTTTGAAAACAGGGGAATATGTCCCGGTTGGAGCCACCAACCGGGACTAAAGACCCCTGCGCGCGCGCCCCTTCATCTGCTGAAAATTGGAGTATACTTCCCGATTGGTGGCTCCAACCAGGACGTATGACCACCCTTTAGTCCCGGTTGGAGTAACCAACCGGGACTAAAGGTCCTTCCTTCATATACGCGTGCCTCTTCTTCTTCTTCTCCCCTTCTCCATTCTCTGCAACCACCCGACGCACCGTAGGGGAGACGCTGTCCATCGCCGACGCGCCGCAGGGGAGACGCTGTCCATCGCCGCCGCCGCCTCCACCTACGTCGACCAGCGCCGCCCGTGCCCACTGCCGCCGCCGGTACCGTACGTGGCCACGCCTTCCCCCTCGCCTCGCTCGCCCGCTGGGGATCACCGCCACCACCCGCTGACCGCCTCCCTCCCTTTCCCCACAGGCCCGACGCCCGCGAGCCGCCGCCATCGCCACCGACGCCGCCCGCCACTCCAGCCGCCGACCGCCGTTGCCTGCGCATGCGCCGCCACCGCGAGGAGATCCGCCACCTCGCCCCCGACGCCGTCTCACGTTCCTCCGCCGCCGAGGACCGCCACCGCCGCCGCCACCGTCGGTTGCTCCGGTGAGCCCTCCGATCAACATCCAATGGTCCAGATGGACCATTGACTAGTCAGCCTAGGGCGCTGACTGGTCAGCGCCACGTCGGCGTGGCCAAACGGTCACGTTTGACTATTTAATTTAATTCGATTTTTTGGTAGATTTTAGATGGAACTTGTAAAATTCATAGAAAATAATCTACTGGGCCAAAAATTGCAAATAAAATATGATGGAATCAGTGTCTCACGTAGAATATTGCTGTACAGTTGTTTAAGCTTTTGCAGCAAGGTTTTGTCTTGGTTAATTAAATGAGTTAATGTTCTTTTTAGAGTATTAAATCCATAGAAAAAGTTCGACAACTCCAAAAATTGCAAATAAGATGTCCCTGGATTCAGTGGAACAAGAGGAATCATACAGTGAATTAAAAGGGTAGACTCCGGCCACCGCCTCCACCGCTAATTCCGGCCACCCCGAACCCCGAACTTATTATTTATAAGTCAGAAAAATATGTATAATATACCAAAATGTTCAAAAAAATGAAACCTACCTATTTAAGCTATAATCATGCATTGTTAAGCAACTTAAATAATATACCAAGTTTGATTAGAAGAACATAGTAACCCCTCACAGGTGATTCCGGAGTTTCCCCGAGTTAGGGTTTGCGCCCCTCGGAACCCCGTTTAATTTGTCGAGCGTGCTTTAGGGTTACTTTTCAATACAATTTAACTTGTCATATCATCATACTTGCTTGATCATTGCATCGATGCTTTAGGGTTTCCCTTTATTTTTGGTGTTTGGATTATTAGGTTTGTTATTAGTTAGGTATTATTAGGTTTATTAATTAGTTTGGTATTATTAGTCTTTGGCCCTATCTTAAAAACCCTATCTTAGATAAGGAATCATTAATACCCCTTAGGTGCATGTGGGTTCGACGATGTGCCTTCGCCAGGGCATTCCGAACCCTCTTAAATCGATTCCAATATGGTATTTTGTTAGTATCTAGGGTTACCTATCTGCTGGATAGTTTCCCTTTTGTAGCCTTACTCATGTTCCCCTCTCATATGCATCCGAGGTTTCTCCGAACTAGGTTTTACACCCCTTGGAACTCCGGAATATTGATTTTAGTTGATTTTAGCTAGAGTTACCTATCTACTACACGGTTTCCTTTTTGTAGCTAGGTTTAGGGTTTCTCTTCATTTTTATTATTGTGTATGTATATATTAGGGTTTATATCTCTCAACACCATACCTAACTTTCTCCTTTAGCCGCTTTGACTTATTCGTTTTTCCACCTATGCAGAAAATATGGACCCACACGTCAGAGACGAAGAAAAGGAAGAGTTGATCCAAGGTGTGATCCGTGGGGAAGAAAATTTAGACGTATCAACGTTTCTGAACAACTCCGGTGAGGGTGATCCTCTTTTTACCGGAATAGACGACTTGTTTGAGGTTGAAGGTGTTGCCTTCCGCGAGGGAGAAGGCGATGCCTTGTGTAATCGAGAAGACGACCGCTCCGGCGAGGTGCATGTAATATAATTAATTCATTAATTAATCATCTGCTATCTATATAGAAATAGTAACGACGATCTTTCTTCTTTTAGCCCTCCGGATCGAAGGAATCTACTAAAAGAGAAAACGAGGCCCAACCAAAAAGTTGCAAGACCATGAGAGGTTCAGGATCGAAGATGTCGCTGAAGACGGCAAACCGACGGCTAGCTCCCGAAGTTGTCGCAAACAAATTTGTGGCACAATGCGGAGTAATCGTGAGGGACTTAATCCCGATCACCATTAGAAATTGGAATAGGCCTGCTAATGCGGATGAAGAGGGAACATGTTTATTTGTCCCTAACCACTCCAAAGATTACTGTGGAAGAGGCTCATGGTTAATTTCAAACTACCGAAGATAGAGCTGGATCCAAATGCGGAGGATCCAGTTGAGGACACCTTACAACATGGGAGAGCCATGGAGGCTAAGGTCAGGGAGTGGGCTTTGAAGAAGATGGCCCAGTGTTTCACCAACTGGAAGAAAAGATTGCACCTTGACTATGTCGTGAAAGAGAAGACTCCCGATTTCAAGAATATTCAGTTTGAGAAGATAAAACCATTCTGGGCTGATTTTGTGGAATACAAGAAATCCGAAAAAGCTAAGAAAATGTCTGCAACGAATAAGCTGAATGCTGCTAACAAGAAGTATCACCATACTATGGGGCAAGGGCTACAAGGCTGGCATTCCTAAGTGGGAGAAACTTGAGAATGAACTGTGTGCTAAAAAGATCACCCCAGAGACAGACGATTGGGTAGAACGTGCAAGGAATTGGTTTTACGGGCATGGGGGCACATTGGACTCGGAAGGGAGGTGTATATATAACATACGACATAAAGAAGACCCCTTGCCAATCGAGAGGATGAGAAAAGCAGTAAAGGCTGTTAAAGATGGGGACTTCATTCCCGATAGAGATAATGATGAGCTCACACTCGCCCTTGGAAATAAGGAACATGATGGACGAACACGAGGCACAAGAGGCTCCCAACCATGGGGGACTGGGTTTCCCGAAGAGAGGAAGAAATATACTGATAGAAGCCGTCAGACGAGAAAGGACAGGGCGGAAGTTGAAGCAGATAGTCAGAAAGAGCGAATGCGTTTAATTGAAGAACGATTAAAGCAACAACAAGATGAAATTAACGCACTTAAAGAGCAAAGTACTACCGGCCCATCTCAGCAGCACACTGCATTCGATGCTACCGGCCTATCGAATAATCGAAAAAGCAGTGTGGCTTCCACCGAGATCCCGGGTGATGACAATGGCGATGACGATGGTGCACCGACGATGGCTCCGGTTGGCTACCCAGTGGATGATATCACAGAGATGACACACTGCGAGCTACATGTCAAAGTTGTGAACATATCAATGAAGGTGGCGGTCGGCTATGCCTTACCAATTGGACCCACACCAACTTACCACTGTCGTCCGGTTCTAGAGGGCTACGCTATTGTCGGGGTGGATAAAATCATGCCCACCTTTGAAGTTTTGGATCTTCACTATCCTGTAGGTGAAGGGGATGTGACTGTACTGAGAGACGCAAAAAATGTCACCATTCTATGGCCGAAGGAATGTATCGTGCTTCGAAATCACATGCCAAGGCCATCTTCGACGCCGCCTCACCCGTCTCCAGCGTGGTCGTCGCCGCCGCGGCAGCCGTCTTCGTCGCCTCACCCGGCTCCGTCGCCTCACCAATCTCCGACGCAGCCATCGCCGCGGGAGCCATCGCCGGCGCCTCAGGATAAAAAGCGTAAGCGTACCGCTACTGTGCGTCGTGGTAAGCGATCGCCGAAACGTAAACAAGAGCCTCTTCCAAAAGTAACAAAGGTTCCTCTCAAGAGAGCTTATGACTGTACTGAAGAGTAGACTGCGGCGATCGTTGATGCGGAAACGACAACGTTTTTAGCTAAGCTGAGGCGGCCGAAAGAGCCAGAGTTCCCCAGCACCAAAGAAGAAAAAGCCAAAGTGTTGAAAATGCTAAAGACTCTTCATCAACCTGAGCCAAAGCTGTCATCAGACTATGAGCGTTCTATTCTCAAGTCACATGCGGCACAAAAAGCCTCGAAGAGCAGTACTGATGCAAGCGAGAAATCTGTTGCCCAGCTCGGAGAACAAGCAAAACAGTCTTGCGCCCCTCTCAAGGTGATTTCCCAAACCAATGTGGGGTCGAGCAAATATGGGGCCGAAGAGCAGTATGATCCAGAGGTAGTTGCACAATACGGAGAAGCTGCCGCTGCTCAAGGTATGAGTATTGCCCAGTACTTATCCCAGTTAGAGTTCTTCCCCGTGAGTGAAGTAGCATACAAATACTAGTACGGCAAACCTCTCGTCAAACCTGAGGAGGTAAACAATCTTTCAACAAAAATGCGAAGATTGCATAACTGGTACATGCATGCCACAAAGGCCGGGGCTAACTGGATAGTGCTGAGGGTTACAAAAAAGCATCATGGGAAAGAAAAGGATGACATGATATCCATTGAATTTGATGAACTATTTCAATTATTCAATCAAGACGCCTTGGACAAATCGATCATCAGTGCCTATTGTCTGTAAGTACTAATTCTGTAATTAATTTAGTCTCCAGCTATCTCACCTTGTTTATTGCATGTATATAATCATACTGTAATATGCAGAATGAAGATTCTCGAATGCAACAGAGGACAAATCTATGACATTGGCTTCATTGACCCATATTGGGTTCATGAAGCTAATCTCAAAACAAGCCCCCAGGATACGGAGGATAATATAGTACACGCGTTAAGGTTTTAAGAAACCAGAAGGGAAATATTTTTTCCTTACAACTTCGAGTGAGTGTTATTGTCTTCTATACACTTTCTATTTCGCTTACTCGATGTTAAGTATATAATTGATTAGTTATGCATTCGCAGCTTCCACTATATTCTGTTAATCATTCAACTTGACAAAGGGCGTGTACTAGTCATGGAATCGAAACATAAACCCCTTGAGACGTGGAAGGACATGCAGATGCTTCTCCAGCGGTAATTCTAATCATTACGACACTATATCGGCAACGTTCGTGAATTTTATGATATCAAGTAATTAATAACTTCTTTTATTCGTTTTCTTCGCCGGGCAGCGCTTGGAAACGGTTCACCAACAAGGCTAGGGGTGTTTGGAAAGAGGAGCTTACATTTCAACCACTAAATGTAAGCACCACTAGCTATATCCGCGCATCTCTCTGATTCTAGTTTTGATACAGTTATTATCATGCTTGATTATTATTTTGATTGAACTCTGTTCTCGTAAAGTGCCTGACGCAGGGACCAGGTAACAATCTATGTGGATACTATGTTTGCGAGTTCATCCGGCAGACGTGCAATGAGAAGGGCAGAAATTTAGAGCAACTCCACGTAAGTAAACAATTTCTATAGTTTTTAATTACAATCAAATTGTGTTTAGTTTCATTCATATAGACTGACTCCTTTTTTAAATTAGATCGAACGTCTACGGGACGGTCTTCTGCCAAATATCGCGTACGAGCAATTCAGGAGGAATTGGCAGGATTCTTAGATGCAGAAGTCCTAAACCCAAAAGGGGAATACTATTCGGCTGTGTATAGACAATAGGGATTGTAAAAATAGCAACTTTTGTATGTAGTGCATGAACTCGATCCGTGTATTGAATGTAATATTGCCATGATGATCTTGTGTAATATAACGGTTCCTTCATTGATAAGTGCAAAACACTAAATAAACAATAAAACAACCTAAATGAATTCTCTGCCGCGGCACAAAAAGTGGCGAAAATGCTGGCGCGGCAACAAAATGTGCCAAAATGAATTGTCTGTCGCGGCAGAAGGTTATTTGTCCCGGTTCGTAAACCGGGACTAATGCTCCACCCCCTCGCCCTCTGTCGCTGCCACGTGTGCACCCATTTGTCCCGGTTGGTGGGACAACCGGGACTAAAGGTTAGGGCTTTAGTCCCGATTGCCCCGTCCCGGTTGGGCAACCGGGACTAAAGCCCCTTACCAACCGGGAAACATGGCACGTTTTCTACCAGTGACCCCAGCTGTTTGTAACGCTAGTGCACACCCAAGCAGACCAATACTTTGCTAGCTAGGCATGGTAGGGCTCAGGAACACTGAACCTATATTGTTTTGCACCCGCTGCAGCTGCTACCCCGCTTACTGTCCTAGTGCATGCCTGGCCTTGTTTTATACGAAGCACTTCACGAATAAGTGTCATGTTGCTTACTCATGCTGATTATCCTTCCGTGTGGCACATGCGTTTGCACCAACGGTGTCCGTTCCATCGTCCTGACCTATATCGCACATGCACCATGCCCGTCCTTTCGGACTCATTAATTACTCACGGCGCTCCAGAAAGTACCAAGTTGTCATCTTGAGCAATGTGAAGTTCAAAAGTGCATGGGGGCGTACTTTTTCTTAAGATAGAAAAGGATTGAATACATGGTCCTGGCAAAAAAAAGGGGGGGGGGCTAGGGTAGGCAAAAAAAACTTGTACTCAACAAACTAAGAAACTCCACACTACAAGTAGAGACTCAACCAAAACACCCGAGACAAAGGTACGTTTCCTAGAAACAAAGATGCAGCCTACCGCTCACTGATGACCCGACTAAGTGCACGATGGAGCTAAGAAAAATTGTAAGATAATACACCAGTTTACATTGTACAACTATTTACCCATAAAAATATTGTGTAGTGAAGCATACCTCATATTCTTCAACTTTCATGATACCCCATATTCTTCAAATTTCATGATAAATCTTTATACTCCCTCCATCCCAAATTAGATGTCCTAGATTTGTCCATGATAAAACACGTCTAGATACATAAATATCTAGACAAATCCACGACATTTTTTTTCTAGACAGAGCGAGTATACACCTAATAATAAAAGCTAAAGAGTCTCTTCCCGTCCGTTTTTGCCCCCCCCCTCCCCATCACCCCGCTTTGTCTTGGCGCCCATGGTCCTGGTGCTTCTTCCTTGCTCTGTGAGCGCCGACACCCGCCGATTCTGTTTAATTAGTTTCGTGTTCTCGTCGGTGGATTTCATGTTGTGCCGGTGCTACTTGTCCGTTGTTGACTGTTATGTATCGAACATGTCGTCTACTGAACTTGTTGTGCTTTTTGTAATAAACTTGTTGTGTTCGTGTTGGACATGCACTATGTGAACTTGTTGTGCTTTGTGACATGTATCTCTGACTATTAAAGTTGTCATGCTTTGTGACATGTATCGAGTTCCAAATTTGAACTTCTCATGCTTTTGTGACATGTAACAATGATGTTGTTTTGGATATGCGATAGATTTGTTCATTTGTGCATGTAAAAATGAAATCTGGAATATATATGCAGCTAGGAGTATCTAGGGATATTCTTATTGCAGGGATGATGCTAAAACAAAAAAAAATGGAAAAGAGTAACGGCAATGTCCACTATGGGCATAGACCCACCCTAGGCAGCTTCTAGCTTCCAACACATGGCACCTACGCCGACCTCCTGGTCATCGGCATACCTGGAGACAACATGAGACAGCCGGTGCCAGCACTTTTTTCTGCAAACGGTCCTTGTGACGACGACCGTGGTGAGCCATAGGCATTGACGTTTATGCGGACGGCCGGTCCTAATGCCGATGGCCTCGCCCTGTGCGGTGACACCAAGAGTGCTGACAACTACCTCCATTAAATGACAGAACCTTGCTTGCCGACGTAGTTTGTCAAGATTCGGGATGTCAACCAAGAGTTCAAGACTCGGAACACTGTAGAGTAAACTTATATGTATTCTAGAATGTTGTTCTGCTTTTTAAATATCTTCCCCATTAACCTCATAAAGCATATGCTCAGTCTTTTTATGTATGTATACGACCAGAGATCCAATGCGCAATACTTCAGTGTATCAATGAGTACCGTTCTAATGTTTGGTAAGTCAGATTGAAGGAAAAAACAGTAGGTTTGTGGGAGCTGAATTTTGTTCTGTCCTTGAATAGTGCATCTCTTTCATTGGGTGGATTTATGAGCTATATGTTGATGTTTGAGTTGAAGTTGATGGCGCTTTAGGTTAAACTTGGTGAGTGTAACGTAAGAAAATGTTGGACTTGGACTGTGCGGTAGGGTTAGGTGTTTGAGTCGGACACTTGTAACCTGGCCTATTATATAAAGGCACCGAGAGTAGACAAAATAGACTGAGACGCAAGACAGGTTAGACACAAGATCGAGTTTCGGGACGGTCTGGTACCCGTGGCAGGCGCGCCGGACTGGCTTAGGAAAGAGAGTCACGTACGGTTCGATTTGAAGGTGGAGATAGATCCGAACTATCTCGAGGTCAATAAAAGGAGGGCTGGGGAGGCAACGGAGAGCTCACAAGTTGCTTTGCCCTAAGTTGGAGCACGGAATTTTGGAGGCAAGGCGGCGCACGCGAGAAGGCTTTGCTAAACCGAAGGAGAGGCTCTGGTCGGTTGGATCGTCCTGACCTAAACGATCTGATCGGTGGCTGTTCGTGGGAGAGCAGCGAGAGGACGTAATGTCTTCCACCAGGTTCGAGGTGACGAAGTTCGATGGTACGGGCAACTTCCCGCTTTGGCGGTCGAGGGTCAAGGATTTGCTGGGGTAGCGGGGACTCCTGAGGACAATCAAGACTGATGCGGTGAAGCCTGCAAAGTTGGACGCTGATGACTGGGGTGAGATGCAAATCAGGGCGGCCAGTACTATACGGCTGAGCCTAGCTGATCAGGTCATGTACCATGTGATGAACGAGGAGTCGCCGAGTGAAATCTGGAAGACGTTGGAGGATCAGTTCCTGGACAAGACTGTGCCCAATAAGTTGTATCTGAAGCAGGAACTGTACGGGATGAGGATGCAAGAAGGGGGGAACCTTACTGAACACATCAATACCTTCAACCGTGTGGTCTCGGATCTGGAGAGGATTGGGTCCAAGGTGGAGGACAAGGACAAGGCTTTGCTCATGCTTGTTTAATTGCCAAAATCCTACAAGAGTTTGATGGTTAGCCTGACATACGACAAGTCAAGCATCACTTCAAATGAGGTACAAACTGCGTTGTTATCATATGATCAATGTGAAAAAAAATACTTCCGAAGAAAGTACTTCCGCTGGTGCTAGTGATGGACAAGGGCTGGTGGTCAAGGGCAATCATGGTGGAAAGGGCAAGAAAAAGAAGGGAAAGCCACAGTGTCATCATTGTAAGGAGTGGGGTCATATCAGGAGGTTTTGTCCAACGTATAAGGCTGATGGAGTTGCAAATATTGTTGCTAAATTTACAGCTGATTCTGATAGTGAAGTTCTGGCTTTGGTAAGCGAAATTGTTTGATAAGGTGTGGATGTTGGATTCAGGGAGCTCTTATCATGTGACGTCTAACAAGAAGTGGTTCTCTACCTACAAGTCTGGTGATTTTGGAGCTGTCTATCAAGTCGATGGTGTGCCTCAGCGCCTCATGGGCATGAGAGATATCAAGATCAAGTCTAAAGATGGTGGTGAAATGGTGCTCCAGGATGTTAGATATGTGCTGAGGGCTTGCAAGAATCTAATCTCACTAGGAGAACTCCATGATAACGGTTATACCTATCGTGTTGACAGGGACAAGTTGTCTATGCGGGTCAAGAAGAACAGGAAGCTGGTGCTAAAAGGCAGAAGGACTAGGAATAACCTGTATAAGGTGCGTGTAAGCATCGTTTCAGGTGGAGCTGAAGAGGAGCACGATGAGGCGGCAGGATTAGCTGGGGCGACCGGGTTTGATGAGGGCTCGGACGACGGCTCATGCAAGTGAGCAACAAGAAAACCAAGTTCAACATACACTGAGATGTTCGCGCGAAGACGGCGGTTCCATTGGCGACATATTCGCCAAGGTGGAGTTTGTTGTAATAGTGTCGAATATGTGTATAGGCTACAGTTGGACTTGGACTATGCGGTAGGGTTAGGTGTTTGAGTCGGACACTTGTAACCTGGCCTATTATATAAAGGCACCGGGAGTAGCCAAGATAGACTGAGACGCAAGACAAGTTAGACACAAGATCAAGTTTCGGGATGGTCCGGTGCCCGTGGCAGGCGCGTCGGACCGGCGTGGCGTTTTGTAGATCTGATGTGTCTGTACACCGTGACGGGCTTGTCGTCGAGGTACTTTGATTATAGTATCAAGGGAGAAACGCCCGTAGAGCATGCCCCGCAGATGTAGGCTTTGCCGAACTGCATTACCAAACGTCGTCTTCTCCATCTACTTTCTGCAATGATCTAATCGCGTATATTGCTAACATCTATTAAGCAAAAAAAAAATATGGGATCCTTTGCCATAATATGAGGTGGACATGAGTAAGAATACCCACATTTAGAGTCAGTGACTAAAGGAGATGTAATGACGCCGGATAGTGGTAGGTGTGTTCTAGTGTCATAAGGCAATGCAGAACTAAACATGGGTACTTTAAATTATTCACCAGCTATATACGCTGGCTATTTAAGTGTCTCTGGCTCTTACTTTACTTTGGCACAGTGACGCAGAACGGTAGATTCATGGAAACATATACCCCGAACTGTTTGTTACATACCAACAAGGATCCATACAAAGTATATATACCTCCCATACAACTTAAGTAAAGAGAAAAGCTTCTTTCTTCAATAAATGAGAACGACACTTTGCTGGCTAGGCATGATAGACCGCAGGAATACTGATCCAAGATATGCGTTCTCCTTGTGTATCGGCTTCCCTAGTTACTAGCCCTTACTAGCCCAGCATATGCATACGCTCGTTTTATTCACCATCCAATTTAGGGATTAGCACCACGTTGTTTACTCTACTTTTTGCAGTCGCTCTGTGTGGTGCCTCCGTGTGGTGCCTCTCTTTGCACCTACTATGTCAGGTCCATGGTAACGAGTCGCATCTGCACGCGGTCGTCATTTAATCAACTCCTCTATGAATCGTTGTTCGCTAAGGCTGGTCATTGTGCATAGAAAATTTAGACTAATAACATGCATATATTATTAGTCTAGATTACTACCTTTATAGTGGAAAATAATTTATGTGTGGTAACATATAATGTCACATTAATTATATTGTAGACTAATTTTGCCGCTTGGTATGTGTGATGTTATAGTAACATAGCTAGTTACTCTATCTATCTATCTATCTCTTTATTAACTTATTGTCACATAAGCAAAAGTATAGAGTTGGACTCTTAGTTGCTAGTGATGTTACCTCCACTATGACCAACCTAAGCGCCCATCACCAACGCACTGGTAGGCTTCGTCAGCAACTGCCAAACATATTGGATCGGCATTCCGGTGGTCCTTTTGGCTCACGGTTGGCGGCCTAACGTAGTGGACAATCACGGGTGGAAAACAGGCCTGTAGTCCCGGGCCGTAACGAGTTCTAGTCCCGGTTTTGGGCCTGGGACTGCCAAAACGGGACTAGAGCGCCCCCTCTCTAGTCCCGGATCGCTACGGCCCGCGATAGATAAGAGCCACATGGCTGTTTCAGCAAGACGGGGGGCGGAAACCCTCTAGTCTCGGACCGTAACACCATCCGGGACTATACAGTTTCCTGCCGCGGCAGAGAATTGTGTGTTTCCTTTTTTTGCTATTTCGTTCCTTTTTCGTTTTGTGTTTCACTATAATTTCAAACATATATTTCAGTACATATATTCTATGTTACTACATACACAGTACACGCTGATGCATCTATATAATTAATCGATCACTTGCAAGCATACATATAATCAATCATATCAAAAGGAAGAAATGTTTTGAAATTACATGGTCATTAATGATATATATATATCATATCAACTACATGAATAATTCGCTATTTCACATGATTAGTATATTGCCTATTGTTCTAATTATGTTTTATCTAGCGTTTATTATGGATAATTCGCTTGGTAAATTGCTCTATTATTCAACACTTTTCTCTAGGAACTGTTTGAATTATGGACCAGGGGCATATAGGATGAGGACCCAACAAATCTCGTCACACCATAGGTTTTACTATCGTAGGCCGATGTGAAACAAAACATCGGACCGATCCAACTCCATCGATTCCTTGCCACATCGCACGTCCGGCAGCAGCCAGATATCCTTCTTTAAAAAAAAGAAAAGGCAGGGCGACAATTACGCACAATAACTTCCATTATATGTTTGTCCTTCTTTCACATAACCGTCACCGCCTCCTGATTTGTATGATTCTTACCTTGATCCACCACGCTGCGCCCCACCCCACAAACATCTCCACTTCACCTCGTCCATATGTACCCGGGCGGCCGGACGAGCGTCAACGTGTGATTCCGTTCCATGGCTCCTCCTTAGTAGCTGGCATCAGGACCTAGAAGAAGTACCCGAACACAAGGCGGATCCTGCGTTGTGAGGAAAGGTAGGTGTTGCAGGTTGTTTGATGTTCTCAAGTGGTATGGTAGTTTTAATTTTACATCTTATTTACAGCAAGGTCGCTGAAGTTGCAAATTCTGACCAGAGCGCATCTGTGATGAGTCGGCGAATCCATGCTCCATCGAGTGCTCCGACGTGATCTCTGGCTTTGCTGCTGATCTTGGGTATAAGCATGGCGACATTTGCAGCACCATGAATTGCGGTAGGCGCATTGGTGGAGTCTAGGTATTCAAGACGACAGATGACTAGCGGGCACTTGAAAGACAGCGGCCTCATTCATGTCTCATCTTGTCATCGTTCATACCAGTTGATTATTTGTAGCTGAAACGTACACTGGATTCGAAGCTCTGATTTATATGTAGGAAGCACTCATATCAGTATCTGATACAGTACCATTTGGAGCATATGTCTCTCGGTAGTTGATTATTTGTAGCTGAAACGTATATTGGATTCAAAGCTCTGATTTGCATGTAGTAAGCAGTCAGATCAGTATCTGATCCATTACCAATTGGAGCATATGTCCCTCAGTAGCAAATTCATCGTTCAATAGTAAAAAAAAATTAATTTCCTTGGAAGCACATCCTTAATTCGTTTTAAACACATGTAATTCTGTTTGAAACAAATTCTAATCTATTGTCCATGGATAATATTGGAATGCTTTTAAAATATAATATCCCATTGTATATGTACTTACGTTCAATCGAAGCAAATTGAGTGACGAATAAAAGCAAGTTATCTGGTCTACGGAAGCATGCTTCCGAACATATTTGAAACAACCCATTACAACTATTTTCAGATCGAAGCAATATTTAATTCCACTGGAAGAAGATTTTAGTAGGACTTGAAACACAAATTTTGAACCCATCGGAAGCAAATATACATAGTAGCATGATTTCAACATTCTTCAAACAAGCCGTTCCAACTATTTTCAGATCGAAGAAAATTTTAGTAGCATTTGAAAAAACAAGCTTTGATCACATAGGAAGCAAATATACATAGTACCAGAAACATAATATTTCAGTAAGGAAGTAAATCAGATGTCACGGAGGCTATAATTTTCTCAAATTATTAGTTCCACTAAAAGATAAATTATTTTCCTGAAAATTAGGAGGAGTTAACGGGAGCAGTTTGGAAACTCCACGTCAAGTTACCGATTCCTGGCAAACGATTTCTGTTTTAAAAGCGACAATAATATACGTGCATTAATTACGGGATCAGTTTTTAATGGAAGCATGAAAATCGGATCTTGATTGACAGAAATAGAGGCACGGGTCTAGTTGCAGATCGAACAGTCGAGCTTCTTCCAATCCTACGTTTGTGCACTAGTCCGATCAAAAGCCAATATCGGCTTCCGGTTCCTAGTGCTGCCCTTAATATATTTACACGGGGCTTCCACATCGCTTGTTGCATTCATCTGTAACTGAACCGAAAACAAGGTTCAGGGTGTCACAGAGACATTAAAAACTGTTCCAAGGAGAAGTCCTCTAGCTACGGAGGGGTGTAGCTTCGAGCTACCAGAAGAGCATCACAATCAATGGTGTTGTAACACTTGCACCCGGAGTGGAGGTCGTAGGAAGCACAGTGGAGCATTGCGTCATGTTCATCGTTTCTAGCTTTCCAAATGTTCCAGCGGCAGATGAAAACGGCGATTAGAAGATGAACATGTGTAGAATGCACATCAGGACCACGGCTGGAGAGAGTCCTGGTTCGATAGGCGTAAAACAATTCAATCACTTATATCCTCCGCCAAAAAAAGTTGGATTTTTTCACAGGACAACTTTACTAACCGAGTTAGATTTTTACACAAAATTTGTTTAAACTTAGAGTAGTTTTACTTAAGATAAATCTAGAACATTGATTATTTAGAAAAGGATCAAAAATTTATCATATGTTCCATCCAGAGACTAAAATTAAAGAAGTTAAGTAACTGGTATCCGCTGAAATACCTGCATTATATCAAACCCTGGCGGGTAGGAAACCTTAATAATGGAACCTTACAACCCACACAAGTATATGAAGGCACGGACTAATCATATATAAGAACCTTTTTCTGACCATATTTATTAATCTAAATTTTGACATATCTGAAACATGTATTTTAAGACGGATGGAGTACTATAAATTTTGGCCAACAAAATACTTGGCGGCATAGTGGGTTGGTAAAGGCAGCAATTGTACATGCTACTCCAAGCTAGTTCAGTCATTTACTCTATTTCAAATAAAAAATCATACTACTAGTTACTCCCTCAATCCCGGTTTAAAGGACACAATTTGCAAATCATGCAATCCTAAAATATTTAGACACAAAAGCATTTAATCTTTTTAATTACTTCTGTGTGAAAATAATAAAATGCTTGCATGCACATGTGTGAACAAATATGAACGCCTTGATGGCTCTTTTTTTCCTCATGCATGTTCTTCTCCATACTATTAAATGGGCCAATTAGAGGACACCTAGGGCCCAGAGAATTGCAAATTGTGTGCCTTTAAACCGGGATGGAGGGAGTATTAGCTTGTACCTTGTTCGCCAAGTGAGTAGAAATGCATCGTACACGTTCAATCCATATAAGTATATAGATACTCGGGAAAAAAATATCCACACATAGATCGGTGGCTAGTATAAGGGTGGAGTCGGTAATCTTTAGGGTACCTCTACCCTCTCTAGTATAAAGAAATGAACTATATTTTTGGCATTTCATCACTTTTTAAGAAAACTAGTTCATTTATTTGAACTAGACTAAAATAGAGAGTACCCTTTAGGTTGCCATATTCCATCTATAGGCTAGTATACAACAAGAGAAAAACTGCATGTCCGAACAACAAACAAACCAACAAATTTATATACTGTATGGGTAAATGCATGCACACTACAAAAGAAAAACATTGCTAAGCATGGTAGGCTTCAGGAATTGGTGCACACAATATTGCATTGTTTTGTCGATATCGTGATTCTCCGGACTTGAGGTACACTGTTCCCTATGCTATGGACATTGCAGAAGCTCTTGCCACTCTCTCCTGTCAAGTGCTCTGGATGACTTCTATTCTGGCCGAGATGAGCCCATGTAATGTACTACCTCTGTTCCACAATGTAGCTTGCTAAAAAGGCTTATATTGTGAAACGTAGGGAGTAATAGTTAGCGTGTGATCATCCGGATCACCACACATTGTAGTAGCTCGGATTGCTCGGGTCTATAAATTATCGGTTCATCGGTTTCACATATCAGCCAACGGTGTTAGCATTACGATCCCATCTCTTGTGGATGGAACCTGGGTCCAACATTGGTGATCGTGACTTGCCTCCATCTGTCCCTCCATTATTTACCTTTTTCCTTAGTACGGGCATATGCTTCACCCGCTTCTCGGTCACATTCTGGTGGGAGCTGCATCGCATGTACTAAAACTCAGTTGTTGTTTTTTTAATTTAACTGTTATTTTCAATTTAGTTGTTTACTTTGAATCCATTAAATGACTATTAAATATATTATGTTATGTTAAATTAACCTGCTTATTTTTTTGAAACCTTCTCAACATGAAGTTTCTCTCGTCCATGCAATTCTGAAATACTTCTTTACCACCATGGAAGATAATACTTGATATATCCATGATACTTCAGCATGTTACGTACATTGGTTGCTCTCGATGTGTTGATGCACATGGATATGGACAGCAAAAATCAATGCTTCGTCAAGGTTGATGAAGATTTCGGACAAGATGGGTGAACGTACAAGTCTTTCTTTCATTGCTTGTCTAAATTGTCCTTTGCACCCAGAACTAGGTAGTGATATATTGTCAAAATTAGGGATGTGGACCAAGAGTTTAGGACTCATGCTGATAGAGAGAAAACTAATATATTATAGAATGTCGTTTTTCTTTTTAAATATCTATTCAATTAGATCTTATGTTTTTTATGTATGTACAACATCTGTATACAACCAGAGAGAGATCGAATGCGACAAGTGCATGGTATCAATAAGTACCTTGCTAATGTTTGGAAGATTAGGTTGAAGGTCGAAACTGTATATTTGCGGGAGCTAAACTGCTTCGACGACCATGAATATTGCATCTCTACCTTTGGGTGGATTTTGTGGTCTAGTGGTTGATTTTTGAGTCAGGAGCGAAGAAAGTTTTAGTCGAAACCTTGTGATTATTTATGTAAAATAAAAGTTAATTCGTGGTTAGAATTTTTAATTTGCACATGATTTTAGTTACAAGTTCAATTTTTGAAGGAAGAATCTTTTCCCTTGATTTTTTCTTGTTTCCCAATGGCGATGCCAACTTCTCTGATAGACAGCCGTTGCTAGAAAATAAGGCGGACCAGGGAAAGAAGACCCACGTTGCTTGATTAGAGGGAGAGATGCAAGGACGGTGGAGGGTGGGGGCGTTGTGTCCCAGTGTCACACGGACACGGCGGTGCATACTCCTACTATTTAATCCTCGTAAACACATGCCCCCCCCCCCCCCCCCCCCACCAGCTGTTTGTTACTTCCTCGTATATACACACAAGCAGAACAATACTTTGCTATGTATGCATGGTCGCCTCAAGAATACTGATCTTGGATGATTGTGCAGAAGTTGCAGTGGCTAACCCTCTTTCTGTTTCGGTGCTTGCCTTCCCTCGTGCTGCTCTCTGGCTGAAAGATCCAGTCGTTTCTTTCTTTGTGGCCGATTCTCGTGTACCAGAATTGACATAGTGTCAAAATCATGCCGCAGGTTTTTCGGAGCTCTCTTCCTAGCATCCAGCCACCAGTCCTCAATGTTCTTGTGATCAATTCTAGGGATCAGAAAAGCAGCGTTGGACCAGGTCTAAACCCTTCCCCAGACCTGAACGAACAATTAATTAGATTATGAGGCCGGCCACGTCGTTGCACGTTGTGAGCTGTAAGGCAACGCCGGTGTACCACCAGCCACATGAAAAACTTGCACTTCGTCAGGGCTTTCGATTTCGATATGACGTGGCACATGCGAAAATCTCGTGGTCGCGATGGAAGAGAGCTGATAGGCCGTGCTAACAGAGAACACACCGTCAACTGTTCTCCACCAAATGGTCATTTCCGATTGTCCTTCTGATAGGTTGATCTCCTCGACGATGTCCCAAAAGTGCAGGTACTGAGCAATCGTTTGCGATGAGAAGCCCCATTGTTGTCTTTGTGTCAAATATTAGCGTACGAGTTAGGTTATGTTTGGACTTGTGTTGTATTGTGGATAGGATAAGAGTAGTACTAGAATTGGACTCTCGTAACCTAGGCCTCCCATATAATGTAAGGGGTGCCACACAATGTAACCTATGACAATTTGATAGCAGCAGACATGCAAGGGGAGCCGGTGGCTTGTGCCAGCAATCAAGGCGGTCGGTGTTACGGTATCAATGGGGAGGAACGTCCGTAATCATGCCCCACGGAGTAGCCAATTGACCGAACTGCGTTAACAATCTCGGTGTCGTCATCGTGCTGTGATTGATTGGTACTTGGTAGATAGATTATGCGCCTATGACCGTAACACCCCTGATATATCTGTGACCCATGGTCGGTTTTGAGTGGCAGAGGCAATAGATAGGCCGGAGTCTTGGACAAAACTGAACATGATTGGCAACATATCGACGTATGACTTTTTTCATTCTCTGTCTAAATTTTCCTTTTGACCGGAACTAGTGATATACATTCAAAATTCAGGATGTCGACCACACGAGTTCAAAACTCATGCTGATGTAGAGAAAACTTATACAGTATTATTCTAGAATGCCGTTCTGCTCGTTAAATATTTTCCTAGTTAGATCTCTTAGTTCATATGCTCAAGTTTTTTCATGTATCTATAATATCTATATTTGAACAAATAGGTTGAAGCCACACGACTACAGTCTACAGGGTATCATGAGTTCCTTGTAGTATAATCATAAGGTGTTTGCTCTTGTACAACCCTCTTGAGTCTTCACTCGACTCAGCTAAAGTCGAACATAAGGGCGACTCAAATCGCTCAGTATCTCTTTATAAGCAAGGCCATGATTATTTAAAAATAATAATTAATGAACAATTTAATTTCGACATAGGCCTCAGGAAACCGTTTGATCTAATTAATTTGTCTGAACATATACCTGTATGTACATGTAGGTAGCCGGTCAGCACCAATGTCGCACTAGTAGCACCACACAAATTGCAGGCCGCGGCTATCGGTAATTTTTTTTGGGAAATCCCCCGAGGGATCGTGCGTTCCGATCCCCCGGGTCTCTCCCGCACACGGCTTTTCCAGGAAAAAAACTGCCTAGCGTTATCTTCCCCCGTACCTTTAGCTCGCGTCGCGCGTATTCCCTCCTTGAGGGCACCGCCGCCGCCCTCCTGCAGCTCGCCCCGCCGTCTTCCTCCTGCAGCGCGCCGCCACCGCCCTCCTGCAGCTCGCGCCGCCGCCTCCCTCCTGCAGCTTGCCGCCGTTGTCTCCCTCCTCAGATCCGTGCCCCAGCCCGTCCTTTGCAGAGGTACGCCATGGACGCCTTCTCCTCCATGCGTTCTGCAGGGAGGGAATGGGTCCGAGGTCCGGTCTGGCGAGCTCCTCCGCGACACGCTCCTCCGACGTTCCCTTCTCCGTCAGTTCCTCCACGACGTCCTTCTCCGACGTGACCTCCTCTGCTGCGCTCGAATGGTGCTCCTAGGCAGGGTGTCGCCGCGGGCCTTCCTCCACCCCACGCCCTCCTTCATCCTGCTCGCCTTCACGCGCCACGAGGCTGTGCTGCTGCTGGGAAGGGGAAGAGAGGTCAAGGTGGCCTGCTGCCATGGCGGTGGAGGCTTGCGCCAGATCTGTATTCTTCTTTTGCTACATTTGTATATTTATTTAGCTACACACTCGTATTTGTTTTGCTACTTCGGTATTCTGTGAATGCTACACCGTTTTATGTTTTTTTCACCGCGAAAAAATGCTTCAATGATGCTACAATGTCAGAGTGTTTTTGCTACAACTATTTTATGATCTTGCTACAATAGCGCAAAGATGTTGCTACGTGATCTCCGACGAGGTATCCGGCAAGCTCTCTCGGCGAAAGTTTCCCGCGAGGTTGGATTTCTGCTACATTAGCATATTTTTTCTGCTACCACCGTTCTCCGATTTTGCTATAATAGCGTAAAACTTTTGCTACGAGGTCTCTGGCGAGGTTTTTTCCGACGAGAGTCTCCGGCGATATCTCCAACAAAGTTGGTTTGCTACACTAGGATGTTTTTTTGCTACACGGTCGCCGGCAAGGTCTCCAGCAAGGTCCAGTCTGTTTTTGTATTTTTTAGACCGAACCGTTTTTTGCTACATGTAGAAAAAGCGAGACTATATGTAGCAAAAGCGGGACCGTTTGTAGCAAAAGCGGGATAAAAGAGCAGAAAACATATGTGACCGTTGATCTGAGTAGATCGGACGGCCGGGGACGCGGGATGGAAAATTTCCATCCCCGGGGACGCTAGCGCTGCCTTTTTTTTTTGTAGCGTGTCACTTTTCGGTAAGCTGGCAACGTTTCTCCTCTGTTTTGGTGGGCCAGTATGCTGCCAGAATCTGCCAGTGATATTGATTTTACCGGTCGCTTGTCCGATTCTGTCACACTACTGTTAACACTTAACTGACACGGTAGTGACACACCATCGACGTGCACCACGTATGATACGAAGAAGCCCGGTTCTGCAGCGCCCTTTTGCCGAACTGGCGTGGTGCGCCTACAGTACGTTACTTCACGGTCATTTCGTGATAATAGCGAAGACCGTGGCCGCGGTTTTCCACACGCAGGTGTCGTGGTAGTGCCGAAGAGTACGCCATAGAGGGGTCCTCACAGTGCGTGTTTAGAGACGTGGGGGAAGGAGGATGGTTGACGGGTACGAGGTAACATAGCTTACCCAGGTTTAGATCCCACAATGGTGGCGGAATCCTACTCCTGCTATAAATCACTATAAGAGCAATACGCCGAGTTACAGGGATTGGTTCGCTGTGCGAGGTTGTGTGTAGTTTTCTAAGATTGTCTGAAGTTATGCCCTAAAGGCTCCCATAGGCCCGACTTATATAGTCGCCAAGTCCCAGGGTTACAGGGAAAAGTCCTAGCCGGACAGGTTACAGAGTTCTACACCGTCTATTACTAGTCTTGTGTATCTTGTACTCCAAGGCTCCAGGTACGCTGGTGACTCCACCGTAGCCTTCTTTTATCCGGCATGGGCCTCCCTTCTGGATCCATCTAACTGGGCCGCCCAGCAGGCCAGAGGCCATGCTACCAACTGTGGGCCATCCGGGTTATCCGGATAAGAGACATGCTATAGGGATACCCATATAGCATATCCCCAATAGTAGCCCGCGGAAAACTCCGAGATCTTGCGCCGTCTTGCCTCTTCACGTGGAATGCTCCGTCTAGATGGATGTCGGCAAATCGTCAAGCAACATCTTGTAGTCCTCCCAAAGAACCATGTAAGGCTTTCTCCGTCTTCAACTTGCAAGTCGGAGAAATGCTGAATCTTCCATCGTACTCTTCCGTAGTCGGATTGGATCCGTCCATGCCAGAATCTTCGATGTGACGGATCATCTGCCTATGTCAGCTAGGACGACGTAGGCTTAGGTCACGACACCTCGTAACTCACACATGCAGAGAACGCAATCATGTCTGATTTTCCCGCGCGAGCAATGCGAACCGTTGGCGGTGACGGTTGGAGACGTGGCTAAATTTCCGCGCACGTTCGCGAATACGTCGTCTACGCGGCAGCCGTTCGATTAAGCTGCACGAATCTTGACGCCGAGGATGATAAATAGTAACCGTGGTGGATTTTTCCACTTTTTACCTCATTCTCCTCGCATCATCTTCTTCCTCCAGCCGCGTGTCTCCTCGAGCTCTCCGCGAGAACTCTTGAAAAAACCCTAGCTCTAATCTGCACCAGTCGTACCCAATCCTCACTCCATGGCCAGCAGCAGCACTTCTCCATCAATGGCGGCGTCGAGCGAAGCCGCGGTGAAGCCGGCGAGCTCCATCGTCATGCCTCCGGAGGGCCTAGTCATTCCCGCATCGGCGGTGATTGAGTCCACCGGCGGCGACCACAATCTGGTGGCGCTGGAGCCGTTGGAGGAGGAACCAGACTCGCACAAGGGCGACTGGCGCGGCTCGGATATCACCGACCGTGACATCCAAGAGATGATCGTTGAAGGCTACCTCCCCGCGACGGAGGGGCTTGCCTGGCGGGCGGCGCCGGCCGGCGAGGTGACACCTTCTCCCCAAGCCGGAGAAAAGGTGTACCTAAAATCTCAACTGGTACGCGGCGTCTCCCTGCCCATCTCCAATTTCTTCCTCTCCGTCTTGAACCATTATAGGGTCCAACCCCAGAACCTTTCCCCACAATAGCATCTTAGTGCTTAACAACTACGCGACACTTTGCAAGGGATACCTTGGGATAAGTCCTAGGTTAGACCTTTTTGTGTACTTCTTCACCGTCAAACGTGAATCCGGACAAAACAAGGAAGAGCTTAGGAACTGCGGCACCATAAGGTTCAAGATTCGACCTGGCCGCCGGTTCCCCGACATCATCGGTCACGAGTCCTGCAAGAATTGGCAACAGACGTACTTTTATGGCCCAGACATTCCCCTGGTTGGCCGAGAAGTGATGCACCCGGACTTCATGGACGGAGCCGCCGCTGAAGTTTCCACATGGAGATCCCAAGCCTCCCTTCCCTCCGACCTCGACGCTTCTCGCGCTATAAGGCGGATCGAATGGTTTGTAGAGACGGGTTTGACCGGCTTGGACCTAGCCATGTTCTGGTTCATCAGGCAAATCCAACCTTTGAAGCACCGCGCAAAGTACATGCACGAGTATACCAGCGACAGAAGGGATAGTCTCCGCATTGCCGTGGACAACTTCTCGAGTGACTCCGTCAAGCTCCGCCTCAAGGACATCGTCAAGGTGAAGGATAAGAAGCGTGGCTTCACCATCACCTACGACATGTTCGTAGACGGCAAGTGCCCAAAGGTAGATATTTATTTTCCATGTACGACATATGCTCCAGTTTTTCCGTCTTGCAAATACCATCTTATCTAACACTGTGATTTCTTACTTAACAGCTTAGCGATCTAGAGGAGGGCAACCTGGCTGCCCAAATCTACGATCCAAAGATGAAGGAAGTCATGGTCGTGTCCAACGACGAGGTTCCGTTGGCGCGAAAGCGGAAGAGCTCCACCTCTTACGCTGCCGACGGAGGCAAGAAGAAGAAGACGGAGGGTGGAGCCTCCAAAAAGACTACCGCCGCCCTGGAGGCGGAGAAAAGAAAAGCTATTGGGATCCCTTTTGCTAAAGCACCCCCACTTGTGTAAGCTTCTTTTCTTCCGACATTGTCTATTTATCAGTCTTGATCTTGTACTTATGCATTTTTCATGTCTCAGGAAGAAAGTCGCGACCAACCTCAAGAAGACCTCCAAAACATCGGGGGCTTCTCGGAATATCAAGGATATGCTGCATCGCGATGCCTCTCCTACCATCGCCCCTGCCACTCCTGCCGTCAAGCCCTTGCCTGCCCCGACAAGCTCGCAGGCTAAGGAGGCATCAGGCCCTTCCGCCATGGAAGTGGATTTTGGCGCCTCTACTGAGCTTGCTATTGTCGGCGAGCAAGAGACGCAGGAAAGTACCGCCCATCAAATGGCTGAACCTCCGGCTAAGGATGCCATCGGTGGAGGCAAGGCGGTGGTGGAAGCTAGTGCTTCTGCCGAAGGCGACGCCCTTGCTCCCCAGAAACCCTTTGAGTTTCCAAATATAGTCTACCCAGCGCTCACGCCGAGTAACACAACTCTGGTTCCTGGAGGAGTACCGACATATCCGACGTGCGGTCTTGAGGAGCTCCTCCGACAAGCGGACATCTTGCGAGGAAACAACATTTCCTTTGGCAAGCTGCTGGCCGAGAGCGCTACTTATCTCAAGATTATTGCATTGGTAAGTTTTATTTGCCTTTTTACATTTAGTATGAGTATCCCACTGTAGCCCCCCGAGGATGTAGACAGAAAACCATAGGCTTTTGCGTCTAGATGATCTAAGAGTGATGAAGCTAGAAAACTTCTCACTGTAGCCCCCAAGCATTTAGATGGAATAAAATGTTCCGACTAGATGCTTTAAGAGTAGCATACGCAGTGTTTATAAATTTCAGTACTGTAGCCCCCAAGCCTCTAATCGAAAACTGAATTAGTTCCGACTAGATGCTCAAAGAAAAGCTAAGCATGTTTGCTAAGTTAAAAACTCTCGCTATAGCCCCCGAGCGTCTAGGTGGAAGATTTCCGGCTAGATGCTCCAAGCAGACTAAGCAACGTTTTAACTTTATTCTTTTTTTCACAGAACGAGAATGCTCAGAGGGGCATGGCCAATGATAAGTACCAGAAGATGCGTGCAGATCTTGAAGCCGAAAAGGGTAAAACTGCCTTCTTGAAGGAACAGATCATCAAAAACAAGAGTCTGTTTTCTTTTTGCATATTCCGTCTTGATTTTGTGCCTTCATTCTCCGAGTACTCACTGTGTACTTTGCTTTCTCTGACTTTGCAGAACATGTTGCCAAGGCCAAGGATATTTTCGAGCAGTCCAAGCACATCCAGCAGCTGGACAGCAAGAACAAGATCCTTAAGGAGGAGAGGAAAGACCTATTGAAAATGCATGAGGATTCCATGAAGGCTGTGCAGGACTCCGCCACCGCGGAAATCAATCGCTTGAAGGAGGAGCTTGCGATCTTAAAAGATCAGAAGCAAGCTGCCGATGAGCAAAATCAACGCCATAGCGAGGCGTATAAGCTCCTCCAACAAGAGAAAGAATCCTTGGCGGATATCCTCTGGCAAGCTGAGGCCAGCATCTTCAGTAAGTTTTCTCCGTCTTGGATTTTGTGTAGTCCGGATACTTTGAATTGTTTGAACTCATACACTCTTTGTCGGAATTTTCATCTCCTCTGGGTTTGACCCGTTCACCTCCTCCGGCCAAGGAATGCATGGTTCTTGCCGGAAACTTTATCAACACTGCCATCACGCAAGCAAAGGAGATCGCCAAGCCCCTCCAGATAAATATCAAGGCATCGGACTTTGTGGTGAACTACTCGGAGATTCTGCGCCGAGCCCCCGAGCGTATCATGAGCTGGAAAGCTTCTTGTGCACGGGCTGGCGCAAGGATGGCGCTGTCGATGGTGAAGGCACACTATGAGGATGCCGACATCGACACGGTGACCTCTGGCATTCCCGACGCCGACGATGATGGCAAAGAGATTAATCATGAAGCCATCCTGTCATCGCTCGCAGGTTATGACACCAGAGTTGCCGAGTTGGTGGATGTCGACGTCTTCGTGCCAATGAACACCATTGATGGCGGCAACCACAACTCCTCCGAGTCACTTCATACCGCCGACTTCGAGGGTGGTTCTCCTACTGCTGATGAAGCTGTGTCCAAGTCGCCTGCGTCAAAGGAATGAAAAACAACTTTGTAATATTTGTTTCACCTTTGGTGCGTATGTGGAAAAACTATGTATATAACTTAAGGCAGAAAACAATGTTGCATGTCCTGCTACTTAAGAATCAGCTTCCAGTATGTATATTTTTTAAGCAAGTGTTGGCTTATTCATTACTTTGGTTTTTATGCTTGACCCTTCGTGAGTCGGAAGACCTATTGTCGGAACCATGCACTTAGGTGATGATGCCCAATGGCACCGTCAATAACCTGAGCACAAAATCGCCGACAATAAGTGCCGAAAGTCACTACTCCAGAATCCACATAAAACGACAAAGAATGTGTAGACCAGAAAACTTAAGCTAACGCCCGTCGGCGGAATTTTCACAAGTGCAATCGCAAAACTTGTGCATAGAGGGTTTACATGATCCAAAAATGAACACTAAAGGAGGTAAAAGACTCAGAAATATGAGTGAACCAGAGAGCTTTATTTCATTGATCATATAAGAGATACACAATTAGATAAAGAAAATGCTAAGTGTAAAAAGGACGTAGATGTGCTATGTTCCATGGCCGATCAAGCTCCGGGTAGTCATCATCCGGGTCACATCGCTTACGCTTATGATCCTTGTTGGGTCTATCCTTCAGTTCACGATTGTCAACGAGGTAATAGGACCCGTTGAGTAGCGCCTTGCTTATGATGAACGGTTCTTCCCATGGCGGGGATAACTTGTGTGACTTCTTCTGCTTAAGGCGGAGCACCAAATCCCCCTCTTTAAATGAGCGATGTTGCACGCGGCGACTATGGTAGCTGCGTAGCTTCTGCTGGTAGATGGCGGATCTTTGGCATGCCAAAATGCGCTCCTCCTCGAGAAGGTCCACATCTAGGAATCTGGATTCGTCAGCATCATCTTCGTCGTAGGCGGCAACTCTTGGCGCATCGTGGAGTATGTCGGAAGGTAGGATGGCTTCTGCTCCATATACCATGAAGTAAGGGGTGTAGTCGGTGGATCTGTTGGGTGTAGCTCGTAAACTCCACAACACATATGGCAATTCTTCCGCCCAGGCTCCAGCTGCTCTATGTAGTGGTGCCTCAAGACGTGGCTTGATTCCCTGCAGAATTAATCCGTTGGCTCGCTCAACCTGACCGTTGGATTGTGGGTGTGCCACAGATGCAAGATCAAGTCGGATGCCTTTCTCCCAACAATAAGCCTCCACTTCTCCGAGTGACATTGCTGCCGTTGTCGGTGATAATGCTGTGTGGGAGACCAAATCTCACCACTAGATCCCGGACAAACCTGAGGGAAGTTGCCCCATCAAGCTTTCTAATGGGTTTAGCTTCTATCCATTTTGTGAATTTATCCACTACTACAAGCAGATATGTAAACCCGCAGGGTGCCGTCTGTAACGGTCCCACCATGTCTATCCCCCAGACTGCAAATGGCCAAGTTATTGGTATTTTTCGCAGTTCTTCAACAGGAACATGCGGTTGTCGGTCATAATACTGGCATCCCATGCATGTCTCAACCCGCTTGTCGGCGTCCGCCTTCGTGGTCAGCCAGTAGAATCCTTGCCGGAATGCTTTCGCGACCAACGATCGAGGAGCGGCGTGATGGCCGCAATCTCCGAGGTGGATTTCGCTTAGGATTTCCATACCTTCTAGCTGGGAAACACACTTTAGGTATCCACCAGTAGTGCTCCTTTTGTAGAGTTGCCCATTGATTATGGTATAACCCTTTGCTCGTCGTACTATTTGTCGTCTTTCGACTTTGTCGTCGGGCAATGTTCCGTGTTCGAGATATTCCATAAATGGTTTTGTCCAAGCCGGAGGGACCTTAGTCACCATGTTGACGAAAGAGTCAGCTCTATCCGGGTTGTCGATGTCGGCTCCCTTCATAGATGGTGTGCGTAGATGCTCTAGGAAAACTCCTGGCAGAATTTGCTTGCGTCCTGATCCAAGCTTAGACAGTAGATCAGCCGCCTCGTTCTGCTCCCTAGGTACATACTTGACTTCGTAGACCAAGAAGCTCTTGGCTATCTCGTCTACTTCGTCTTGATATGCCGCCATCATAGGGTTCCGTGCATTCCAGGTGCCGGCCACCTGTTGGGCAACCAAGTCGGAATCTCCACAGTAAACTATGCGCTTGATGCCAATATCCTTGGCTACACGTAGTCCGTGAATGAGTGCTTCGTACTCCGCCATGTTATTTGTAGCCTCGAAGTGGATCTGCAGAACGTAGTGTAGCTTGTCTCCTGTTGGTGACTGTAGCAGTACACCAGCCCCTGATCCGTTGAGCAGCTTTGATCCGTCAAAGTGCATCACCCAGTATTCTGGTACCGGCAATGGAGTAGTATCTGGCGCCTCGGTCCAATCTGCAATAAAATCCGCCAAGGCTTGTGACTTGATAGCGTCACGCCTCTTGTAGGGGATCTCGAAGGCGGCAAGTTCAATGCCCCACTTCGCGACCCTTCCCGTAGCGTCGTTGTTGTTGATAATGTCGGACAGTTGAGTCTTGCTCACCACTGTGATTGGGTGCTCCTGAAAGTAATGCCTCAGCTTTCGAGAAGCAAGGAATACTCCATAAGCTATCTTCTGGTAGTGCGGGTAACGCTTCTTGGACTCCATCAAGACTTCGTTTACATAGTAAACTGATCATTGAACTCTGTGCTCATAGCCTAGTTCCTTCTGCTCTTCCACGGCGACGATGCTGATTACCCGGTTGGTTGCCACCATGTAGAGTAATAGGGGCTCTCCAGGTTCGGGTGCTGCAAGGATGGGCGCTGAGGAAAGAATCTCCTTGAGCTGCTTCAATGCTACATCTGCTTCGTCTGTCCATGTGAATTTGTCCGCCTTCTTCAGCAACTTGTACAGTGGCAGGACCTTCTCTCCAAGTCGGCCGACGAACCGACTAACTGCTGCAACACAACCTGTTAGTCGTTGAATGTCATTTAGGCATGTCGGACGGTTTATGTTTAAGATGGCCTTGATTTTCTCTGGGTTGACCTCGATTCCGCGTTGGGAAACGATGAAACCCAATAATTTGCCAGCTGGAACCCCGAAGACGCACTTCTTAGGGTTAAGCATCATGTTGTATTTCCGGAGGTTTTCAAAGGTTTCTTTTAAGTCGTTTGATTTATTCGACATCACCGCAATATCGTCTACATAGGCGTGAACGTTCCGACCAATTTGGTCGTGGAGGCAACGTTGCATTGTCCGCTGGTATGTAGCACCTAAGTTTTTCAGCCCAAAGGGCATCGTAACATAGCAAAACATGTCGTACGGTGTAGTGAACAAAGTGGCCAATTGGTCCGACTTCCTCATCTTGATCTGGTGATATCCTGAGTATGCATCGAGAAAACACAAAAGCTCCGAGCCAGCTGTCGAGTCAATGACTTGGTCAATGCGAGGCAAAGCAAACGGATCTTTGGAACATGCTTTGTTCAAGTCGGTGTAATCAACGCACATTCTTAATTCATTGGTTCCCTTTTTGGGGACAAGTACAGGATTGGCCACCCATCGGGTGTGAAGGACTTCTCGGATAAACCCAGCTTTAAGTAACCTAGGTATCTCTTTGCCAATGGCTCGTCTCTTCTCATCTCCGAAGCGTCGTAGAGGTTGTTTCACTGGTTTGCATTTTGGATCAATGTTTAAGCTTTGCTCGGCAAGTTCCCTAGGTACACCTTTCATGCCGGCAGGTTGCCAGGCAAAGATGTCCCTATTCTCACGGAGGAACTCGACGAGCGCGCTTTCCTATTTGGGATCTAGGTTCGTCCCAATGGCGACGGTCTTGGAGGCATCGCCTACCACAAGTTCCACCAGCTTGGTCTCGATGGCGGCCTTCAACGCAGGAGCGGCGTCGTAGATCTGCTTCTTCGACGCGGGCATATCTGAGTCATCGACCTTGCTCTGGATCTCCTTGAATTCTTCGCTGTAGAGGACAGCTTCTGCAACGGCTGCTTCATTAATCTCGCGGTCCCTTGCCTTGGTAAAGCTTCCGGATACGGTGATGACACCGTTTGGTCTGGGTATCTTGAGTTTGTTGTAGACGAAGCATGGCCTGGACATGAACGTGTGGAATATGTCGCGGCCAAATATGACGTGGTACACGCTCTTGAAGGGGACCACCTCGAAGGTCATGCGCTCCTGGTGGTAATTGTTAACATCGCCAAAGGCAACCTGAAGTGTAATGCACCCAAGGGACCGAGCCTCCCGACCAGGGACTACGCCGTGGAAGATGGTGTTGGTCCGCCTTAGGTTTGCCTCCGTCAAGTTCAACTTCCACAGTGTATCCAGGTACATGATGTTGATGCTGCTTCTGTTGGAGATATTCCCTAGAGGCAATAATAAATGTAGTTATTATTATATCTTTGTGTTTATGATAAATTTTTACATTCATGCTATAATAGTATTAACCAGAAACATTAATACTTGTGTGATTTGTAAACGAAATTAGAGTCCCTAGTAAATCCTCTATATAATACTAGCTTGTTGATTAATAGATGATCATGGTTTCTTGATCATGAACATTTGAGATGTTGTTAATAACAAGGTCATATCATTAGGAGAATGATATGATGGACATACTCCTATAGATAAGCGTAGCATAAAGATCAAGTCATTTTAATCGTTCAATTGCTATAAGTTTTCTGATACATAGTAACCTAATTCTTTCGACCATGAGATCATGCTTATCACCATCACCGGAAGGATTCTTTGATGACATCAAACACCACACCGTAACTGGGTGGCTATAAAGGTGGCACTGAGTGTTTGGAAAGTATGGGTTGAGACACATGGATCAAGAGTGGGATTTGTCCATCCGACGGATAGATATACTCTGGGCCCTCTCGGTGGAATGTCATCCAATTAGCTTGCAAGCATGTGACTGGCTCACAAGGGATCACATATCACGGGAACGAGAAAAGATTACTTATCGGTAACGAGGGTGAACTAGGTATGCAAAGATACCGACGATCAAAACCTCGGATAAGTAAACTATCGTTAGACAAAGGGAAATTGGTATCGTATGTAAGTGGTTCATTCGATCGCAAAGTAATCGTAGAAATATGTGGGAGCCATATGAATTTCCAGATTCCTCTATTGGTTATTAATCGGAGAAGTGTCTTGATCATGTCCGCATAATTCATGAACCGTAGGGAGACACACTTAAGGATTCGATGTTGTTGAGTAGTTATGGAATGATGAGTAATAGACTGAAGGTTGTTCGGAGTCTCGGATAGGATCCAGGATATCACGAGGAGATCCGGAATGGTCCGGAGAATAAGATTCATATAAGGAAAGTCTAGTTTCAGAGTTGGGGAATGTTTTCATCGGGAATGTTCTAGATGGTTCCGGAAGGTCCGACACTCCGGAGGGGAAGGGTACATGAATGTGTCATGACAATGTGGAATGGTTGCATCATGTACTAGGTATCATGGCTGGGCAAAATAAAGGGAGAAATCAAATCCTAGTTTGAAAAGTCAAACGCCAATTTGAAAAGTCAAACGGCAGTTTTGCTTGGTGGAGGGAGAGTAGGAAACCTACTTGGGGAGGAGTTCCTCTCCCTCCACCCGCCGGCCAAGGAGGATGAGTTGGGGGAGGACTCCCTCCTCCAAACCGGCACCCTCCGACCTATAAAAGAAGGGGCAGGGGTGCCCCTCTAGCCTACACCTCTCACACCCCGAAACCCTAACCCTAGCCGCCGGCCACCACAAGCCGCCGCCGCCCTAGGGTTTCCTCCTAGCCGCCGAGTTGGGGCTCTCCCCAAGCCCTAGCCACCGGCCAAGCTTCCTCCCTTGGTGCCTCTAAACCCTAGATCGCCAAGGCCACTCTCATAGTCCACCCTACTCGCTCCGTCTTAAGGCGAAGCCCTGCGAGATCTCCCCTCTACTTCCGGTACCACGCCGTTGTGCAGCCGGAATCGCGAGGAGAGTGCTACAACCTCCGCTGCCTGTTGGAACAAGGGAGAGGAAGGTCTTCATCGAGTACCGAACATGTGACCGACTGCGGAAGCGTTGCCGGAATGCAGCGCCGGAAGGATCGTCTACGTGATCTTGAGATCGGCAAGAGTACGACTACATCACCCACGAGAATCTTCTCTCGTTAACCACTTTGGAATCTTCGAGGGTGAGTTCCTCTATCGACTCGTTGCTACAATCTAGTAGATAGATCTTGGCTTGTTTGTTTGCACGCGGTAGAAATTTTTTGTTTTCCATGCTACGAACCCCTACAGTGGTATCAGAGCCGTGTCTATATGTAGATTTGTTGTACGAGTAGAACACAATGGTCATTGTGGGCGGTGGTGCTTTTATTATCAATTGCTTCTTGTGTACTTTGCATCTTGCGGTATGATGGGATGAAGCGGCCCGGGCTAACCTTACATTACATCGTTCATGAGACTTGCTCCACGCTCAACATGCAACTTGTATTGCATAAGTGGCTTTGCGGGTGTCTGTCTCTCCCATTATAGTATAGATCCAATTTACAATGGGCACTTGATAGTTCAAACATTAACGTTGTGGTTCTTGTTCGTAAGTTAGATCGACACTTATTGAAAGCCCCAAACCACGTAAAATATGCAAAGAAAATTAGAACGTCTAACTTTGTTTTGCAGGGGTGTGCTATGATGTGATATGGCCATGATTGTGATTATATTTGATGTATGCAATGTTCCTTATTGTAAGTTGGCAACCGGCAGGAGCCATATGGTTGTCTTTAATTTCTGTTAAGACCCGCGTGTCTATTCAAAGTAGTTGTAATAGTTGGAGCTGGTGGACGACAACCATGAAACGGCGCCATGGACCTTGACGCTATGCCGGTGATGATAGAGATCATGTTCGTGCTTGAAGATGGAGATCGGAAGCACAAGAAGAAAGGCCATATCATATCACATATTATGAATTGCATGTGATGTTAATCATTTATGCATCTTGTATTGCTTAGTTAACGACGGTAGCATTATAAGATGATCCCTCATGCACATAAATTTCAAGTTTTAAAGTGTTCATCCTTAGTAAGCACCGTTGCTAAAGCTTGTTGTCTCGAAGCACCACGTGTTGATCGTGTGTGTTAGATTCTGCAAGTGTATACAACATGAGCAAGCCAGATTTGCTCATGCGGAAGCTAAGGTTTGATCTTGACGAGCCTAGCATGTACAGACATGGTCTCAGAACACGGATTACCGAAAGGTAAAGCATGAGTCATATAGTAGATATGATGAACATGTCGATTGTTCGCCATTAAAGCTACACCAACTCTCATGATGATCGGTTTTGATGTGGTGGATTTGGTTCGTGTGATCACTAAAACAATGTGAGGGATATTGTTTTGAGAGGGAGTTCACCTAGATTAATTTAACTATTAATTATAACTCAATTTGTCATAAACTTAGTCTAAACTATTGCAAATATGTTGTAGATCAATGGCGACCCCTACCATCAATTTTAATGCGTTCCTAGAGAAAGAGAAGTTGAAAAACAATGGAAGCAACTTCGCGGATTGGTTCCGCAATTTGAGGATTGTCCTTAATGCTAGTAATTTGACCTATGTGCTTGATGCACCACTGGGTGACCCGCCTGCAGCTGATGCTACCGATGAAGTAAAGAACGTTTACCTCACTCGAAAGAATCAGTACTCCACAGTTTAGTGTGCTATCTTGTATGGTTTGGAATCGGAGCTTCAGAAAAGGTTTGAGAACCCGGACCCACATGATATTGTCCGTGAACTCAAAATGATATTTGAGGCTCACGCGGCAGTTGAGAGTTATGAGGCTTCTGAAAAGTTCTTTAACTGCAAGATGGAAGAGGGCAGCTCCGTTAGTGAGCATGTGCTTAAGATGTCTGGGCACGCAAACAAACTCCAAAATTTGGGTATAGTGATTCCTAATGCCTTGGGGATTTACCGTGTCCTCCAATCACTGCCACCAAGTTACAAGAACTTTGTGATGAACTACAATATGCAAAACATGAACAAGACGTTGCCAGAACTCTTCTCCATGTTGAAATCTGCAGAAGTGGAGATCAAGAAAGAGCATCAAGTGTTGTTGGTCAATAAGACCACCAAATTCAAGAAAGGAAAGTCTAAGCAAAAGGGAAACTTCAAGAAGGGTGGTAAGAAAGTTGCCGCACCGACGAAGAAGACGAAGGCTGGACCTAAGCCTGATACTGAGTGCTTTTACTGCAAGGGAGAGGGTCACTGGAAGCGGAATTTCCCAAAGTACTTGGCGGATTTGAAGAACGGCAACATCAAGAAGAAAGGTATATCCGATATACATGTTATTGATGTGTATCTCACTAGTACTCGTAGTAGTGCCTGGGTATTTGATACTGGTTCGGTTGCTCATATTTGTAACTCGAAACAGGTACTGCAGAATAAACGGAAGCTAGCGAAGAACAAGGTGACGATGCGCGTTGGAAATGGATCAAAGGTTGATGTGATCGCGGTCGGCACGCTACCTCTTCATCTACCATCGGGATTAGTTTTATACTTAAATAATTGTTATTTGGTGCCTGCGTTGAGCATGAACATTATATCGGGATCTTGTTCATTGCGAGACGGTTACTTGTTTAAGTCCGAGAATAATGGTTGTTTGATTTATATGAGTAATATGTTTTATGCACATGCACCTTTGATAGATGGTCTATTCTTATTGAATCTCGATAGTGGAAATACACATATTAATAACATTGAAGCAAAACGTTTGAAATTGAGCAATAACTCGACCTATATGTGGCACTATCGTCTTGGTCACATTGGAGTGAAGCGTATGAAGAAACTCCATTCCGATGGACTTCTTGAATCACTTGATTTAAAATCACTTGAAAGATGCGAAGCATGTCTGATGGGTAAAATGACTAAGACTCCATTTTCTGGTATGATGGAGCGAGCTACGGACTGATTGGAAATCATACATACCGATGTATGTGGTCCAATGAGTGTAGCATCGGACGGTGGTTATCGTTATGTTCTTACCTTCACGGATGACTTGAGTAGATATGGGTATATCTATTTCATGAAACATAAGTCCAAAACTTTCGAGAAGTTTAAGGAATTTCAAAGTGAGGTGGAGAATCAACATAACAAGAAGATTAAATTTCTACGTTCTGATCGTGGAGGTGAATATCTAAGTTACGAGTTTGGCGAGCATTTGAAGAAATGCGGAATACTTTCACAATTGACACCGCCGGGAACACCACAACGTAATGGTGTGTCCGAACATCGTAATTGAACTCTCTTAGATATGGTTCGTTCTATGATGTCACTTACAGATTTACCGCTATCGTTTTGGGGTTATGCATTAGAAACAGCTGCATTCACTTTAAACAGGGCACCATCTAAATCCGTTGAAACGACACCGTATGAATTATGGTTTGGGAAGAAACCTAGATTGTCGTTCCTTAAAGTTTGGGGTTGCGAAGCCTATGTAAAGAAGTTACAACTGGACAAGCTTGAACCCAAAGCGGAAAAATGCGTCTTCATAGGATACGCGAAGGAAACTATTGGGTATACCTTCTATCATAAATCCGAGGGCAAAATCTTCGTTGCCAAGAATGGATCCTTTCTAGAGAAAGAATTTCTCTCGAAATAAGTGACTGGAAGGAAAGTAGAACTCGACGAGGTTTTTGAACCTTCTCTCGAACTTGCGAGTAGCGCAGCACCGGAAGAAGTTCCTATGGTGCCTACACCAATAATAGAGGAAGGTAATGATGATGATCATGAAACTTCGGTTGAAGTTGCTACAGAACCTCGCAGGTCAACGAGAACTCGTACCACTCCTGATTGGTATGATCTCGTTATGAGTGTCATGTTGGTGGACAACACTGATGACCCTGCGACATATGAGGAAGCGATGATGAGCCCAGATTCCAATAAATGGCAAGACGCCATGAAATCCGAAATTGGATCCATGTACTAAAACCAAGTATAGACTTTGGTGGACTTACCGGATGGCCGGAAGGCTATCGAGAACAAATGGATTTTCAAGAAGAAAATAGATGCTGATGGTAATGTTACTATCTATAAAGCTCGACTTGTCGCAAAAGGGTTTCAACAAATTCAAGGAGTTGACTACGATGAGACTTTCTCACCAGTAGCGAAGCTAAATTCTGTGAGGATTATGTTAGCAATCGTTGCATATTACGATTATGAGATATGGCAGATGGATGTCAAAACGGCATTCCTCAATGGAGACATTGATGAAGAGTTGTATATGATGCAACCCAAAGGTTTTGTCGATCCTAAAGATGCTAACAAGGTATGAAAACTTCAACGGTCCATATATGGGTTTAAGAAAGCATCCCGAAGTTGGAATCAACGTTTTGATAAGGTAATCAAAAGTTTTGGTTTTATACAAACTTATGGAGAAGCTTGTATTTACAAGAAAGTGAGTGGGAGCTCTTTAGCATTCTTAATACTATATGTAGATGACATATTGTTGATTGGGAATGATGTAGACCTTCTTAATAGTGTCAAGGAATATTTGAATAATAGTTTTTCAATGAAAGATCTTGGCGAAGCAGCTTACATATTAGGCATAAAGATTTATAGAGATAGACCGAGACGCCAAATATCATTGTCACAAAGTACATATTTGGACAAAGTTCTAAAGAGGTTTGGAATGGAAGATTGCAAGAAAGGGTTCTTACCCATGTTGCCCAATACGACGTTGAGTAAAACTCAAAGTCCAACAACGGCAGAAGATAGAGAAAGGATGAGTAAGACTCCCTATGCCTCAGCCATAGGATCTCTAATGTATGCCATGCTATGTACTAGACCCGACATTGCATATGTTGTTAGTTTAACTAGCAGATATCAAAGTGATCCAGGAGTGGATCATTGGACTGCGGTCAAAAACATCCTTAAGTACTTGAGAGGAACTAAGGATATGGTTCTTTCTTATGGAGGTGATGAACAACTCGTTGTTAATGGTTACACCGATGCTAGTTGGAACACCGATCCGGATGATTCTAAATCTCAATCTGGATACGTATTTACTTTAAATGGTGCAACAGTTAGCTGGAGGAGTGCAAAGCAAAGCGTTGTGGCGAGATCTTCAACTGAATCAGAATACATAGCTGCTTCGGAGGCTTCACAAGAAGCGATATGGATGAAGGAGTTCATTACAGAGCTCGGTGTGGTTCCAAGTGCGCTAGACCCAATGTCTATCTACTGTGATAACATGGGCGCCATAGCCAATGCGCAAGAAGCAAGGTCACACAAGAATCTGAAGCACATCAAGCTACGTTTTCACGCTATTCGAGAACATGTCCAAGATGGTGACATAAAGATTTGCAAAGTACACACAGATCTGAATGTGGCGGATCCGTTGACTAAACCTCTCCCGAGGGCAAAACATGACCAACACCAAACTTCCATGGGTGTTCGGTATATTACCATGTAATCTAGATTAGTTGACTCTAGTGCAAGTGGGAGACTGTTGGAGATATGCCCTAGAGGCAAGAATAAATGTAGTTATTATTATAGCTTTGTGTTTATGATAAATTTTTACATTCATGCTATAATAGTATTGACCAGAAACATTAATACTTGTGTGATTTGTAAACGAAATTAGAGTCCCTAGTAAAGCCTCTATATAATACTAGCTTGTTGATTAATAGATGATCATGGTTTCTTGATCATGAACATTTGAGATGTTAATAACAAGGTCATATCATTAGGAGAATGATATGATGGACATACTCCTATAGATAAGCGTAGCATAAATATCGAGTCATTTTAATAGTTCAATTGCTATAAGCTTTCTGATACATAGTAACCTAATTCCTTCGACCATGAGATCATGCTTATCACCATCACCGGAAGGATGCTTTGATGACATCAAACACCACACCGTAACTGGGTGGCTATAAAGGTGGCATTGAGTGTTTGGAAAGTATGGGTTGAGACACATGGATCAAGAGTGGGATTTGTCCATCCATATGACGGATAGATATACTCTGGGCCCTCTTGGTGGAATGTCATCCAATTAGCTTGCAAGCATGTGACTGGCTCACAAGGGATCACATATCAGGGGAACGAGAAAAGAGTACTTATCGGTAACGAGGGTGAACTAGGTATGCAGAGATACCGACGATCAAAACCTCGGATAAGTAAACTATTGTGAGACAAAGGGAAATTGGTATCGTATGTAAGTGGTTCATTCGATCGCAAAGAATCATAGAAATATGTGGGAGCCATATGAATTTCTAGATTCCTCTATTGGTTATTGATCGGAGAAGTGTCTTGATCATGTCCGCATAATTCACGAACCGTAGGGAGACACACATAAGGATTCGATGTTGTTGAGTAGTTATGGAATGATGAGTAATAGACTGAAGGTTATTTGGAGTCTTGGATAGGATCCGGTATATCACGAGGAGATCTGAAATGGTCCGGAGAATAAGATTCATATAAGGAAAGTCCAGTTTCGGAGTTGGGGAATGATTCCGGTGTTTTCATCGGGAATGTTCTAGAAGGTTCTGGAAGGTCCGACACTCCGGAGGGGAAGGGTACATGAATTTGTCATGACAATGTGGAATGGTTGCATCATGTACTAGGTATCGTGGCTGGGCAAAATAAAGGGAGAAATTAAATCCTAGTTTGAAAAGTCAAACGCCAATTTGAAAAGTCAAACGACAGTTTTGCTTGGTGGAGGGAGAGTAGGAAACCTACTTGGGGAGGAGTTCCTCTCCCTCCACCCGCCAGCCAAGGAGGCCGAGTTGTGGGAGGACTCCCTCCTCCCAACCGGCGCCCTCCCACCTATAAAAGAAGGGGCAGGGGTGCCCCTCTAGCCTACACCTCTCACACCCCGAAACCCTAACCCTAGCCGCCGGCCACCACAAGTCGCCGCCGCCCTAGGGTTTCCTCCTAGACGCCGAGTTGGGGCTCTCCCCAAGCCCTAGCCACCGGCCAAGCTTCCTCCCTTGGTGCCTCTAAATCCTAGATCGCCAAGGCCTCTCTCATAGTCCACCATACTCGCTCCGGCTTAAGGCGAAGCCCTGTGAGATCTCCCCTCTACTTCCGGTACCATGCTGTCGTGCTGCCGGAATCGCGAGGAGAGTGCTACAACCTCCGGTGCCTGCTGGAACAAGGGCGAGGAGAGTACCGAACGTGTGACCGACTGCGGAAGCGCTGCCGAAACGCAGCGCCGGAAGGATCGTCTACGCGATCTTGAGACCGGCAAGAGTACGACTACACCACCCAGGAGAATATGCTCTCGTTAACCGCTTTGGAATCTTCGAGGGTGAGTTCCTCTATCGACTCGTTGCTACAATCTAGTAGATAGATCTTGGCTTGTTTGTTTGCATGCGGTAGAAATTTTTTGTTTTCCATGCTACGAACCCCTACAGCTTCCACTATCCATCATACACTTAGTGAACTCCAGGCCGTCAATGAAAGTGTTGATGACCATGGCGTACTGGTTCTCCGTAGGTATAAGGTCTGGGTGGTCCGTCCTGTCCCAAGTTATTGGAACCTCCGACCAGCGCAGGTACTGGGGAACTGGGGGGAGGGTGGCCATCAGGATCCTCAGAGAGGTCTTATGTTGTCGGACGGTGGGGGTGGCAAGGAAAGTGTGGTAGACTGGAGCCTTTTTCGCAAAGGGGTTCTTGCCCTTGTATTCGCTCTTGGCGGCGTGCTTGGGGTCAACGTCTTCGTCCATGTCACTTGAATCCTTGGACTCCTCCTCCTTATTCTTCCCCTTGCCCTTGCCTCGCGGTCTGTTCTTCCGACTTCGCTTGTAGCCGGACTCCGGGTCTTCCTTGAGGTCGTTGACGAACTTGCAGTGTCGATTGGTATGGGTGGCTTTACCGTTGGCACCGAGGTGTACGAGGCACGACATATCGCGGTATTCCTCGTAGGTTTGGGGAACGCGGAGCGGCGGCGAGGTGGTTTCACTTCCTCGTTGCTGCCCACGACTAGCTCCTCTTCCTCGGCCACGTTGTCCGCCTTCACCTCGTCCTGCAAAAGACATAGCGACCATGTCGGTAGATTGCTTTTCTTCTAGAGTGGTTTTCCGCTTTGTACTGCTGTTCCTCCGAGCTTGAGTTGGAACGGCTGTTGCCGACAAGGAGCCGCGAGCATCGTCGTCTGTTGGGGATATGCTATATGGGTATCCTCATAGCATGTCTCTTATCCGACTAACTCGGGTGGCCCATAGTCGGTAGCAAGGCCTGTGGCCTGCTGGGCGGCCCAGTTAGGTGGATCCAGAAGGGAGGCCCATGCCGGATAAAGGAAGGCTACGGTGGAGTCACCAGCGTACCCGGAGCCTTGGAGTACAAGATACACAAGACTAGTGATAGACGGTGTAGCACTCTGTAACCTGTCCGGCTAGGACTTTTCCCTGTAATCCTAGGACCTGACGACTATATAAGTCGGGCCTATGGGAGCCTTTAGGGCACGATAACTTAGACTCTCTAGTCACCTCGCACAGCGAACCTAATCTCTGTAACTCGGCGTATTGCCATTATAGTGATTTATAGCAGGAGTAGGATTTCGCCACCGTTGTGGGATCTGAACCTGGGTAAGCTGTGTTACCTCGTACCCGTCAACCGTCCGCCTTACCCCACATCTCTAAACACGCACTGTGAGGACCCCTCCATGGCGTACTCGTCGGCAATACCACGACAGTTGGCGCCCACCGTGGGGCAAGAGGCGCTTCAGGCTCTTCAGCGGGCGAGGACCAAGATCTTCGTGGGAATTGGCGAAACCGTAGCCATCGGTTGCGTTCTCTTCTCCGGCAATGTTCCAATCGTCCCCCCCGACGAGTTCTGGATCCCGGCGAAGACGAACCCTACGCGGTGTTCGATCGTTCCTATCGGAGACATCCACCTCTTCATCGGCGAAACCGACTCGGGCACTAGTTGCCTGGGAGTCGGAGGAGCATCAAGCCCCGCACGGACCGCCTACGGGAAGGATACGTTCGCGGAAGGATCGATATCGGATCTCTCCTCGGAGTTTGCCGGCAAAGATCGGAAGAATTCAAGACCCACCCAAACCGCCCCTGTGCAGGATATAAAGGTGGAAGATCACTGCAAATCCGCCGGCTTTGTCCGTGCGTCTGGACAGCAGAGATCCAAGTTCGTCGGCGTGGTTACCATCTTCAATCTGGCGCGCTGCGTTCAGAGAGAGGGCGAAAACCCCCGTGACTACCTCGCCAGGTGGCTCTGCATACGGGCCGACCTGGCCAATTACCCCAATGATGATGCCATCTATCACTTTGTGGAAGGACTGGACCATGGCACGCTTCTCAGACATTCTCTAAGACGGCAACAGGCGTCAGGACGCCTTACCTTTGAAGGCATGGTGAACACCGTCAACAACTACGCGGAGGCCGAAGCGGCAGCTCAAACAGCGCTTGCGCTCATTGACGGAGCCCCTCCGATTCAGCCACCACCACCGCCTCCGGCCGCCATCATCGTAGCAGCACCACCACCTCCAGTCATCGTCGAGGGCATTGCACCTCCACCGCCCGTCATCGAGGAATTCCTGGCACCCTATGACTCTGTCATTGACGCGCTTTATGCTGATTTCAGTGCAGATTCAGAGGAAATAGACTTCAGTTCAGAAGAGCTAGACTCCGCTATGCAGGAGATGGAGGAGGAGTACTTGCACGACGAACAAGATAATAACACCGTCATGTCTCGAGGGGTGTTCGTCACCATTGGGACAGCGATGGATGAAGACCAGCCCGGACAAGCTCCGCCTACGGCGCTGGATAAGGGAAGGGGCCACTAATTGCTGACGACATTGATCGCGCAAAAGTCATGCCTCCTCCTCCTAACCCAGTGCAGCAGCCGCAGGAACTCGGCACTAGTCCGAGCAATAACAACACCGCAAACTTGCCGCCTCCAGCATCTACGTCGGCGGCAACCCATGTTACTCCAGCTGATAGAGTGATGTACGGCAATCTCCTCGTTGAGCCACTAACTGTTGATCATATCCGGAACGTGACTCAGCTTGACGAGAAGCGCCAGCAGCTGCTGGAGGAGGCGCAAGCCATCGCGGAGCAAGGCGCTAAACTAGATCGAGATATGGTCAACGCGCAGAAATCCATAGAGAAAGCTAGAGCAATGGAGGCCGAGTACAAGACTCTGCTACAGCAGCAGAAGGCTAAGAAAGATCCGGCTCGCGTCATCATCCTGGTGTAAGGCGCAACCTAGGATGGGCTCCCTCGAAGTCGGCACATGCCAAGCCATACATTGACAGTGAAGGCAAACAGGTGATGCCCACCCCACTCCTCAACCTCGCCGTCGCCAAGACCCTTCTGGAGCAGGATAGATCGCCTGAGGCAGTAGAACATGTCTATGACCTAGTGGCCAAGGCGGTAAAGCAGCAAGAAAAGGCCACCTTCCAGAGGCTTGAGTCTGACCCAGCGCTCTGCCGATCTAGCCAGTACAAACCGCCAAGGGACAGATCTCCTCAAGATGTCGGATCACAGACGGGTTCATCAGAACGAAGACGGAGGGATGCGCGCAACAGGAAGGATGTTATCCCCATATCCTCCGACCACGGAGAAAGATCCCAACCTCGTCGCCCATCGCCACCGCCCCGATCCCCCCAACGTTACGAAGATTACAAGGCTCACCATCGTACGGATATACCCCCACCAAGGCAGTGCGGCATCGTCATCTGCGACAACGCGGCACAGACCGGTCATGATGAAGAGCACCACCAAGGACATAAGAGCAGGTCACACCACGACCCTCCGCGTCCGACAAGCAACCGCGATAGGCGTGGGGCGTCGCAGAAGGGTAACAACAAGAAGGCTAACCTACTTCCACCTCCGCCTCCGTCGCCGCCAAGCAGTCATCATGGCGGAAGAGGCCCGCGTCGTTCGTGCATCCCATCCCCTGTTGACAACAAGAAGAAGAACCCGGAGGCGTACGATGCACGTTCGCGGATCGATAAGATCCACGAGGCCCGGGAATAACCATACCTGGGACCACGTTGCTTTGGACCTGCAATACGGTCCGCAACTTACCCCAAAGGTTTCCGGATTGACAAGACCATCAAGCCCTATGACGGCACCGCCAAGCCTGCCACATGGTTGCAGGACTACGACAACGTGGTGGAGATTGCCGGAGGCAACCCCAACGTCGCCGTCAAGTACCTCCCGTTAATGTTGGCGGGCACGGCCCGTCAATGGATCGACGACTTGCCGGAGAGATCTATCTACAACTGGCTGGACATGCAAGAAGCATTCACCAAGAACTTTAGGGTACATACAAGCGTCCCTGCATTGTGGGCGATCTACAGTGGTGCGTGCAAGAGAAAGACGAGACATCTCGCGCCTACCTCTCCCGCTGGCTGGATATGAAAAATTCCTGCGCAGGAGTGCACGCCCAGACCGCCATGGCCGCCTTCATCGATGGGTTGGAAAGGGGCACGTTGCTCCGACATAAGCTGAAGCGCTTGCAGGACAATCATCAGCTTGACTTGAATCAGATGATTCAGTTAGCTAGTGAGTTCGCAGCTGCCGACGATGATGCTCGTGGCTCTTTGCCGGCAACGGCCGTTCCAACCCAAGCTCGGAGGAATAGCAGTACAAAGCGGAAAACCGCTCTAGAAGAAAAGCAATCTACCGACATGGTCGCCATGACTTTTGCAGGACGAGGAGATGGCGGACAACGTGGCCGAGGAAGGGGAGCAGGCCGCGGACAGCAGCGAGAAAGTGAAACCAACTCGGCGCCCCTCCGTGTTCCCCAAACGTACGAGGAGTACCGTGATATGCCGTGCCTCGTACACCTCGATGTCAACGGTAAGGCCACCCATACCAATCGACACTGGAAATTCGTCAACGACCTCAAAGAAGACCCGGAGTCCGGCTACAAACAAAGTCGGAAGAACAGAGCGCGAGGCAAGGATAAGGGGAAGAAGAAGGAGGAGGAGTCCAAGGATTCAAGTGACATGGACGAGTACGTTGACCCCAAGCACGCCGCCAAGAGCGACGACAAGGGCAAGAACCCCTTCGCAAAGAAGGCCCCAGTCTACCACACTTTCCTTGGCACCCCCACCGTCCGACAACAGATGACCTCTCTAAGGATCATGATGGCCACTCTCCCCCCAGTTCCCCAATACCTGCGCTGGTTGGAGGTTCCAATCAATTGGGACAGAACGGACCACCCAGACCTTGTGCCCACGGAGAACCAATATGCCATGGTCATCAACCCATTGATTGACGGCGTGGAGTTCACCAAGTGCATGGTGGATAGTGGAAGCATCATCAACATCATGTACCTGGATACACTGCAGAAGATGAACTTGACGGAGGCAAACCTAAGGCGGACCAACACCGTGTTCCATGGCGTAGTTCCTGGCCGGGAAGCTCGGTCCCTTGGGTGCATCACACTTCAGGTAGCCTTTGGCGATGTCAATAATTACCGCCAAGAGCGCATGACCTTTGAGGTGGTCCCCTTCAAGAGCGTGTACCACGTCATATTCGGCCGCGACATATTCCACACGTTCATGGCCAAGCCATGCTTCGTCTACAACAAACTCAAGATACCCGGACCAAACGGTGTCATCACCGTATCCGGAAGCTTTACCAAGGCAAGGGACTGCAAGATCAATGAAGCAGCCGTTGCAGAAGCTATCCTCTACAACGAAGAATTCAAGGAGATCCAGACCAAGGTCAATGACTCAGAGATGCCCGCGTCGAAGAAGCAGATCTCCGACTGCGCTCCTGCGTTTAATGCCGCCATCGAGACCAAGCCGGTGGAACTTGTGGTAGGCGATGCCTCCAAGACCGTCGCCATTAGGACGAACCTGGATCCCAAATAGGAAAGCGCGCTCGTCGAGTTCCTCCATGAGAATAGGGACATCTTTGCCTGGCAACCTTCCGACATGAAAGGTGTACCTAGGGAACTTGCCGAGCACAGCTTAAACATAGATCCAAAATGTAAACCAGTGAAACAACCTCTACGATGCTTCGGAGATGAGAAGAGACGCGCCATTGGCAAAGATATAGCTAGGTTACTTAAGGCTGGTTTTATCCAAGAAGTCCTTCACACCCGATGGGTGGCCAATCCTGTACTTGTCCCCAAAAAGGGAACTACTGAATTAAGAATGTGCGTTGATTACACCGGCTTGAACAAAGCATGTCCCAAAGATCCGTTTGCTTTGCCTCGCATTGACCAAGTCATTGACTCGACGGCTGGCTCGGAACTTTTGTGTTTTCTCGATGCATACTCAGGATACCACCAGATCAATATGAGGAAGTCAGACCAATTGGCCACTTCGTTCACTACCCCATACGGCACGTTTTGCTATGTCACAATGCCCTTTGGGCTGAAAAACGCAGGTGCTACTTACCAGCGGACAATGCAACGTTGCCTTCATGATCAAATTGGTCGGAACATTCACGCTTATGTGGATGATATCACGGTGATGTCTAAAAAGTCAAACAACTTAATCTCCGACTTAAAAGAAACCTTTGATAATCTCCAGAAATACAACATGATGCTCAACCCTAAGAAGTGCGTCTTCGGGGTTCCAGCCAGCAAATTGTTGGGCTTCATCGTTTCCCAGCGCGGAATCAAGGTCAACCCGGAGAAAATCAAGGCCATCTTAAACATAAACCGTACGACATGCCTAAAGGACATCCAATGACTAACAGGTTGTGTTGCAGCAGTTAGTCGGTTGGTCAGCCGACTTGGAGAGAAGGCTCTGCCGCTGTACAAGTTGTTGAAGAAGGCGGACAAATTCACATGGACAGACGAAGCAGACGCAGCATTGAAGCAGCTCAAGGAGACTCTTTCCTCAGCGCCCATCCTTGCAGCACCTGAGCCTGGCGAGTCCCTGTTAATTTACATGGCGGCAACCAATCGGGTTATCAGCATCGTCGTCGTGGTAGAGCGGAAGGAACCAGGCTACGAGCACGAAGTTCAACGACCAGTTTACTATGTAAGCGAGGTCTTGACGGAGTCCAAGCAGCGTTACCCGCACTACCAAAAGATAGCTTATGGAGTATTCCTCGCTGCGCGGAAGCTGAGGCATTACTTTCAGGAGCACCCAATCACAGTACTGAGCAAGACTCCACTGTCCGACATTATCAACAACAGCGACGCTACAGGAAGGGTCGCGAAGTGGGGCATTGAACTTGCCGCCTTCGAGATCACCTACAAGAGACGCGACGCTATCAAGTCATAAGACTTGGCGGATTTTATTGCAGATTGGACGGAGATGCCGGATGCCACTCCGTTGCCAGAACCAGAGTACTGGGTGATGCACTTTGACGGATCAAAGCTGCTCAACGGCTCGGGGGCTGGTGTATTTCTACAGTCACCAAAAGGAGACAAGCTACACTACGTTCTACAGATCCACTTCGAGGCTACAAACAACATGGCGGAGTATGAAGCACTCATTCACGAACTGCGTGTAACCAAGGATATTGGCATCAAGCGCATAGTTTGCTGTGGAGATTCCGACTTGGTTGCTCAGCAGGTGGCTGGCACCTGGAATGCGCGGAACCCTATGATGGCGGCATATCGCGACGAAGTGGACGAGATAGCCAAGAGCTTCTTGGTCTACGAAGTCAAGTATGTGCCTAGGGAGCAAAACGAGGCGGCTGATCTACTGTCTAAACTTGGATCAGGGCGCAAGCAAATTCCGCGAGGAGTTTTCCTAGAGCATTTACGTACACCATCTGTGAAGGGCGCCGACATCAACAACCCGGATAGAGCTGACTCTTTCTTCAACATGGTGACAAAGATCCCTCCGGCTTGGACAAAACCGTTCATGGAATATCTCGAACACGGAACTTTGCCCGACGAAGAGGTCGAAAGACGACAAATAGTACGACGAGCAAAGGGTTATACCATAATCAATGGGCAACTCTACAAGAGGAGCACTACTGGTGTATACCTAAAGTGTGTTTCCTAGCTAGAAGGTATGGAAATCCTACACGAAATCCATCTCGGAGATTGCGGGCATCACGCCGCTCCTCGATCGTTGGTCGCGAAAGCCTTCCGTCAAGGATTCTACTGGCTGACCGCGAAGGCAGACGTCGACAAACTGGTTGAGACATGCACAGGATGCCGGTATTACGCCCGACAACCACATGTTCCTGCTGAAGAATTGCGAACAATACCAATAACTTGGCCATTTGCAGTCTGGGGGCTAGACATGGTGGGGCCGTTACAAATGGCACCATGTGGATTTACGCATCTGCTTGTAGCAGTTGACAAATTCACCAAATGTATAGAAGCTAAACCCATTAGAAAGCTTGATGGGGCAACTGCCCTCAGGTTTGTCCGGGATCTAGTGGTGAGATTTGGTCTCCCACATAGCATCATCACCGACAACGGAAGCAACTTGTCACTTGGAGAAGTGGAGGCCTATTGTTGGGACAAAGGCATCCGACTTGACCTTGCATCTGTGGCACACCCACAATCCAATGGTCAGGTTGAGCGAGACAATGGATTAATTCTGCAGGCGATCAAGCCACGTCTTGAGGCACCGCTACATAGAGCAGCTGGAGCCTGGGCGGAAGAATTGCCGTCTGTGCTGTGGAGTTTACGAACTACACCCAACATATCCACCGGCTACACCCCCTATTTCATGGTATATGGAGCAGAAGCCATCCTACCTTCCGACATCCTCCACGATGCACCAAGAGTTGCCGCCTACGACGAAGATGACGCTGAAAAATCCAGACGCCTAGATGTGGACCTTCTCGAGGAGGAGCGCGTTTTGGCATGCCAAAGATCCGCCATCTACCAGCAGAAGCTACGCAGCTACCATAGTCGCCGCGTTCGGCATCGCTCGTTTAAATATGGGGATTTAGTGCTCCGACTTAAGCAGAAGAAGTCGCACAAACTATCCCCGCCATGGGAAGGACCGTTCATCATAAGCAAGGCGCTACTCAATGGGTCTTACTACCTTGTCGACAATTGTGAACTCAAGGATAGACCCAACGAGGATCATAAGCGTAAGCGACGTGACCCGGATGATGACTACCCGGAGCTTGATCGGCCATGGAACATAGCACAACTACGTCCTTTCTACACTTAGCATTTTTTACCTAATCGTGTACCTCTTATATGATCAATGAAATAAAGCTCTTTGGTTCACTCATACTGCTGAGTCTTTTACCTCCTTTAGTGTTCATTTTTGGGTCATATAAACCTTTATGCACAAGCCTTGCGATTGCACTTGTGAAAATTCCGCCTACGGGCGTTAGCTTAAGTTTTCTGGTCTACACGTTCTTTGTTGTTTTTATGTGGATTCTGGAGTAGTGACTTTTGGCACTTATTGTCGGCGATTTTGTGCTCAGGTTATTGACGGTGCCATTGGGAATCATCACCTAAGCGCATGGTTCCGACAACGAGTCTTCCGACTCACAAAAAGGCAAGCATAAAAACCAAAGTAATGGATAAGCCAGCAATTGCTTAAAAAATATATACATGCTGAAACTTAAATTCTTAAGTAGCAGGATACGATAACCATTGTTTTCCGCCTTAAGATTACATCAACAAAGTTTTTCCCGCGCACACTCCAGAGGTGAAGCAGAAATTACAAAGTGTTCTTCATTCTTTGGGCGCAGGAGACTTGGAGGTCGCATCATCACCAGCCGGAGAATCACCCTCAGCATCGACGCTGTGATGAGACTCGGATGACTCCGGGTTGGCATTGTCGAGAAAGTTCCTGGGCACAAAGACGTCAACATCCACCAATTCGGCAACCCTGGTGTCATAACTCGCGAGTGATGACAGGATGGCTTCATGATCGATCCCATTGCCGTCATCATCCACGTCGGGGATACCAGATGTCACCGTGTCGATGTCGGCGCCTTCATAGTGTGCCTTCACCATGGACAATGCCATCCTTGCGCCAGCCCGTGCGCATGAAGCTTTCCAGCTCGCAACACGCTCGGGGGCTCGACGCAGAATCTCTGAGTACTTCGCCACGGAGTCCGAGGCCTTGATATAAATCTGGAGGGGCTTGGCAATCTCCTTGGCTTGGGCGATGGCGGTGTTGATGAAGTTGCCGGCAAGAATCATGCATTCTTTGTCCGAAGGAGGCGAGCGGGTTAAATCCATAGGAGCTAAAAATTCCGACAAAGATTGCATGAGTTCAATAAATTCTAAGTATCCAGACTACAGAAATACAAGGCGGAGGACATTTACTGAAGATGCTGGCCTTGGCCTGCCAGACGATGTCCACCAAGGATTCCTTCTCTTGTTGGAGGAGCTTAAACGCCTCGCTATGGCGAAGGTTTTGCTCATCGGCAGCTTGCTTTTGATCCTTTAGGATTGCAAGCTCCTCCTTCAAGCGAGTGATTTCCGCGGAGGCGGACTCCTGCAGGGCCTTCATAGAATCCTCGTGCATCTTCAACATCTCCTCCCTCTCCTTCTTAAGGATCTTGTTCTCGCTGTCCAGCTGCTGGATGTGCTTGGACTGCTCGACAATATCCTTAGCCTTGGCAACATGTTCTGCAAGTCGGAGAAAACAAAGTACACATTGAGTACTCGGAGATTATGGGCACAAAAGTAAGACGGAAATGCGCAAAAAGAAAGCAGACTCTTGTTTTTGATGATCTGTTCCTTCAAGATGGCGGTTTTACCCTTTTTAGCTTCAAGGTCCGCGCGCATCTTCTGGTACTTGACGTTGGCCATGCCCCTCCGAGGATTCTCGTTTTGTGGAAACATATACAAAGTCAAATCGTTGTTTAGTCTGCTTGGAGCCCCTAGTCGAAGATTTTCCATCTAGGCGCTCGGGGGCTACAACAAGAGATTTTAACTTAGCAATATGCTTAGCTTTTCTTTAAGCATCTAGTCGGAGCTAATTCAGTTCTCAACTAGAGGCTTGGGGGCTATAGTATAAAGTTTTAAATCGGAAAATGCTTAGCTTTTCTTTAAGCATCTAGTCGGAACTAATTTAGTTACAACTAGAGGCTTGGGGGCTACAACACTTAAAATTATGAACATTGTGTATGCTACTCTTAAAGCATCTATTCGGAATAATTTCTTCCATCTAAATGCTTGGGGGCTACCCTGAGAGTTTTTTCTAACTTAGTCACTCTTAGAGCATATAGACGCAAAACCTATGGTTTTCCGTCTACATCCTCGGGGGCTACAGTGGGATACTCATATGAAATGCAAAAGGTAAAGTAAAACTTACAAGTGCGATGATCTTGAGGTTTGTAGCGCTCACGGCCAGCAGGTTGCCAAAGGAAACGCTATTTCCTCACAAGATGTCTGCTTGACGGAGTAGCTCCTCAAGACCGCACGTCGGAGATGACGGCACTCCTCCAGGAACCATAGTTGTGCTACCCGGCGTAAGCACCGGGTAAATAATCTTCGGTAACTCGAAGGGTTTCTGGGGAGCAGAGGCGCCGCCTTCGGCAGAAGTACCAGCTCCCATCACCGCCTTGCCTCTACCAATGGCATCCTTAGCCGGAGCTTCAGCCATTTGAAGAGCAGCACTCTCTTGCGTCGCCTGCTCGCCGACAACAGCAAGCTCGGTTGAGGCGCCAGAGTCCACTTCCATGGCGGAAGGGCCTGGTGCCTCCTGGACTTGGGAGCATGTCGGAGCAGAGGAGGGATTGACGGCAGGAGTAGTAGGGGCGATGGCGGGAGAGGAGTCGCGATGCAGCCTATCCTTGATATTTCTAGAAGCCCCAAGAGTCTTGGAGGACTTCTTGAGGCTGGTTGTGGCTTTCTTCCTGAAACGTGCAAAATGCATAAGTACAGGAGCAAGACAGATAAATAGACAATGTAGGAGAATTAGAGGCTTACACTAGGGGGGGGGGGCGCTTTGGCAAACATCCCGATGGCTTTCTTATTTTCCGCCTCTAGGGTGGCAATACTATTTTTGGAGGCTCCACCCTCCGTCTTCTTCTTCTTACCTCCGTCGGCAGCGTCAGAGGTGGAGCTCTTCCGCTTCCGCGCCAACGGGGCATCATCGTCGGACATGACCGTGACTTCCTTCATCTTTGGATCATAGATTTGGGCAGCCAGGTTGCCCTCCTCTAGATCGCTAAGCTGTTAAGTGAGAAATCATCGTGTTAGACAAGATGGTATTGGCAAGAAGGAAAAACTGGAGCAATGTCATACACGGAAAATAAATGTCTACCTTTGGGCACTTTCCGTCTACGAACATGTCGTAGGTGAGGGTGAAGCCACGCTTCTTATCCTTCACCATGACGATGTCCTTAAGGCGGAACTTGACGGAGTCGCTCGAGAAGTTGTCCTCGGAGATCCGGAGGGTATCCCTTCGGTCGCCGGTGTACTCGTGCATATACTTCGTGCGGTGCTGCAGAGGTTGGATCCGCCTGATGAACCAGCACATGGCTAGGTCCAATCCGGTCAGACCTGTCTCTACGAACCACTCGATCCGCCTTATTGCGCGAGAAGCATCAAGGTCGGAGGGAAGGGAGGCATGGGACCGCCATGTGGAGACTTCAGCGGCGGATCCATCCACGAAGTCCGGGTACGTTACTTCTCGGCCCGCCAAAGGAATGTCGGGGCCGTAGAAGTACGTCCGCTGCCAGTTTTTGCACGAATCGTGGCCGACGATGTCGGGGAACCGCCGACCAGGACGGATCTTGAAGCTTATGGTGCCGCAGTTCCTAAGCTCCTCCCTACTGTGTCCGGCTTCACGTTTGACGATGAAGAAGTATACAAACAAGTCTAACCTAGGCCTAATCCCTAGGTAACCCTCACAAAGTGCCACGAAGTTGCTAAGCACTAAGATGCTATTGGGGGAGAGGTTGTGGGGTTGGACCTTGAAGTGATTCAAGACGGACAGAAAGAAGTGGGAGATGGGCAGAGAAACGCCATGTACCAATTGCGCCTTGAGGTATACTTTCTCTCCGGCTTGGGGAGAAGGGTTCACCTCGCCGGCCGGCGCCGCCCGCCAGGCGAGCCCCTCCGTCGCGGGGAGGTAACCCTCAGCGACCATCTCTTGGATGTCGCGGCCGGTGATGTCCGAGCCGCGCCAGTCGCCTTTGTGCGAGTCTGGCTCCTCTTCCAGGGGCTCCAGCGCCGCCAGATTGTGGTCGCCGCCGGTGGTTTCTATCACCGCCGATGCGGGGATGACCAGACCCTCTGGGGGAACGACGACGGAGCTCGCCAGCTTCGCCGTGGCTTCGCTCGACGCCGCCATCGACGGGAAGGAGCTGCTGCTAGCCATGGAAGGAATGGAGGGAAACGACTGGTGCAAAGAGAGGCTAGGGTTTCTCGAGGTTTTCCGCGGAGAGCTCGAGGAGGTGTGCGGCTGGAGGAAGAAGACGATGACGCGAGAGAATGAGGTGAAAAAGTGGCAGGTGTCCCACGGGCACTATTTATCTTACTCTGCGTCAAGATTCGTGCAGCTAATCAGACGGTTGCCGCGTAGACGACGTGTTCGTGAACGTGCGCGGTAATTTCGCCACGTCTCCAACCGTCGCCGCCAACGGTTCGTATCGCTCGCGCGGGAAATCGGATATGATTACGTTCTCTGCATGTGTGAGTTACGAGGCGTCGCTGACCTACAGCCTACGTCGCCATAACTGACATGGTAGATGAGCCGTTTCATCGAAGATTCCGGCATGGACGGATTTAATCCGACAACGGGAGCGTACGATGGAAGATTCAGCATTTCTCCGACTTACTCATATAAGATGGAGAAACCTTTGCAGGGTTCTTTGGGAGGACTACAAGATTTTGCTTGATGATTTGCCGACATCCATCTAGACAGAGCATTCCACGGGAAAAGGCAAGGCGGCGCAAGATCTCGGAGTCTTCGGGGGCTACTGTTGGGGATATGCTATATGGGTATCCTCATAGCATGTCTCTTATCCGACTAACCCGGGTAGCCCATAGTCGGTAGCATGTCCTATGACATAGAATATCGCCTACGCACTCCATCACATGAGGGCGTTCCTACTTGACCAGCAGAATTCTACGCTACCAGATCATCTCAAACAGTGGGCCGAAGCAAAGGCCAAGATCAATGATTCGGATATTAGACAAGAGATGTATCGCATCCAGCAGCAGTTTGGGGAAATCATCTTTCGTGATGGCATGACTTCGGGGGGGATCTTCTACGGAGGAAATATCCCGAATAACCGTGACATAGAAGATCGCCTAGAGATGCAGGGTGACTATAGGAAGTTCATGACGAGACAAGGCGTCCTCCCGTTCCCTAAGCCGAGCCAGAAGGCTTGATGTTGGCCTAGTTGTAGTTACAAACTATAGATGACCTTTGTGTGTGTGGACAAGTGTACTTATCTTATTAGGTTTATGAATCATCGCTTACTTATTTTGCTTATTATTATTATATATCAATCAATGCTTGGTTTTTTTGCTTACTCTTTGGTCCTTTGATCAATTTGGTCCTTCTTTTTTTCCTTACTCTTTTTTCGAGAATAATGCCGATGATTGAAATGTCGTGGCACACTATATATGTGAATGTGCTACGATGGGATTGTGAGCCTTGTGATATGCACAAGTCCAGGTCTTGTGCATCCTACTTGGCTCACCGTTCCATCGTAGCATATTCCTGTGTCCAACGACCTATGTATATATATGAGGCATTCTTTTCGAGTTATTTTTGTCTTTTCAAGAATATGCCGATGATTGAAATGTCGTGGCACAATATATATGTGAATGTGCTATGACGGGATAGTTAGCCTTGTGATATGCACAAGTCCAGGAATTGTGCATCCTACTTGGCTAACGGTTCCGTCATAGCATATTCCTGTGTCCAACGACCTAGCTAGTTATATATGAGGCATTCTTTTCGAGCTACTTTGGTCTTTTTCGAGAATAATGCCGATGATTGAAATGTCGTGGCACACTATATATGTGAATGTGCTACGATGGGATTGTGAGCCTTGTGATATGCACAAGTCCAGGTCTTGTGCATCCTACTTGGCTCACAGTTCCATCATAGCATATTCCTGTGTCCAACAACCTATGTATATATATGAGGCATTCTTTTCGAGTTATTTTTGTGTTTTTCGAGAATATGCCGATGATTGAAATGTCGTGGCACAATATATATGTGAATGTGCTATGACGGGATAGTTAGCCTTGTGATATGCACAAGTCCAGGAATTGTGCATCCTACTTGGCTAACCATTCCGTCATAGCATATTCCTGTGTCCAACGACCTAGCTAGTTATATATGAGGCATTCTTTTCGAGCTACTTTGGTCTTCTTCGAGAATAGTGCTGATGATTGAAATGTCGTGGCATACTATATATGTGAATGTGCTACGATGGGATTGTACGCCTTGTGCTATGCACAAGTCCAGGTGTTGTGCATCCTACTTGGCGTACGGTTCCATCGTAGCATATTCCTGTGTCCAACAACCTATGTATATATATGAGGCATGCTTTTTGAGTTACTTTGGTATTTTTCGAGAATAATGCCGATGATTGAAATGTCGTGGCACACTATATGTGAATGTGCTGCGATGGGATTGTTCGCCTTGTGCTATGCACAGGTCCAGGTGTTGTGCATCCTACTTGGCAAACAGTTCCATCGTAGCATATTACTGTGTCGAACAACCTAGTTATATATGAGGCATGCTTTTTGAGTTTGGTCTTTTTGATTTAGGAGTACTTTCTATAAGTGTATCTTCATATGCGACTTTAATTATATATGTTTTTTTTCAATCATCGGTTAATTATTATTGTCAACTTATAGATGACGTGGTACATCGTGTACAAGGGACGGGTTCCCGGAGTCTACGATGATTGGGAAGACTGCCGGAGACAGGTGCACCGTTTCAGCGGCAATAGCTATAAAGGGTACAACACTATGGCGGAGGAGGAAGCTAGATACACGCGCTATCTAGCGGGAGTTAGGACAAGTAACCGGATGAAGACCTACACCTTCGTCGCGGCGGTGATCATGCTTATCTTCTTTGCTTATTTATCCCGCGTTTGTGTCTAGCTAGTTTAGATGTCTAGGCGAGCTTCCGAGATCTAACTTGTTCGATCGACACATGTATTCGCATGTCACCAACTACTACTTTGTAACATGATCGAAACAATGTAACTTAGACTATGTATTCATGTATGAGACTTATCTATATGTATTTGTTTCAATCTTGTTTTTCATATTGAGTATTTATATATATAATTGTATATCTTGTATCTGTGTGTGTATATCTGCTGTAATATTGTATATAATCTGTATTGTATATAATCTGGCTCGAAAATTAAAAAAAAACCAAAAATACATCTGTGGCGCACATGGTCTACCTTCTGTGGCGCACTACACCTAAAGCGCACTATGGAAGCTTAGTGGCGCACTAGGTAGTGCGCCACAGAAGATCCCAGGGGTAGCGCACCTGCCCAAACATCTGTGGTGCACTAGCAGGTGCGCTACGCCTGTCTCTACACAACCGTGGCGCACTAGGCAGTGCACCACGGCTGAGAGATAGTCGTAGCGCAAGGCCCGTGGCGCACTGCTAGTGCGCCACGGATGATGTTTCCAGGTGCGCCACTAAAGGCCATTTTCCTAGTAGTGTTCTTGTCAATTGTCCTGCTGTAATTTGTTTACCCTTCATGCCATGTTGTTTATTTAAGGAGAGCACCTATAGTGAACTATGGACCCCGATCCAATCTTTACCATTGATACATCTTCCACTGTTACTGTTTACTTGCTGCAAACCATCATCACCTTCCACACCATACAGTTAATCCTTTGTTACAACAACCGGTGGGATTGACAACCTCACTGTTAGTTGGGGCAAAGTCTTGAGTTTGTGTTGTGCATGTTTCCATGTTTCTTGCATCACCTGTGTGACGTTTCCTTCCTCCTACTGGTTCGATAACCTCGGTTTTTTATTGAGGGAAGACTTGCTGCTGTGCCGCTTCACACCTTGCTCTTGGGGTTTCCAACAGGCTCCACATAAACTGAGCCATCACCATGACTAAAGGGCTACAAAAGGACCCTGGAAAGTGGGAGGTGTGTTCCCGGGTCATATGGCGACACAGAACTAATTTCGTAACTTTAAATTCTTCATTGGCTATATATCAAAAAGTGGACGGATGGGCAACAGAAGTATCCACGCATACTCCCAGCTATTTAAGTGGCTCCTACTCTTACTTTGTTTTAGCATTTTGATCAACAACATCCGATCCATGGAAAACAAATACCTAGATGTTTGTTGCATCACCCTGATGCAAGTCTACGCAAGTCCACCCACAAAAAATAACCAACATTTCGCTAGCTAGACATGGTAGGTCTCAGGAATACTTTTCGAGGATGTCCCACTTACTTTTACAGCTGATTCCTCAACTAATGTTCCAGTGTATGGCTATAGTAATTTTATACGCCATCCACTTCACGAATTAGTGTAATGTTGTTTACTGGTTCTGTTTACCGACCCGTGTGCCGCCTGTGTTGGCAGCTGTCGTGTTCGGTCTATAGTCAAGACCTATATCGCACTTGCACCGGACGCATTCTTTGTCCAGTCCTCTCGGACTCGTTCATTACTCGGCGCCTTTGAGAAAGTACCTAGTGATCTTGATTGACAACTACAAAGTCTGATATAAGGAACATCCCGGTGGCCACCTGACAGCAACAAAGTCTGATAAAGGAACTGATGTCTACATACTTCTATTCTTGTAGACAGTTGTTGGGCGTCCAAGTGCAGAGGTTTGTAGAACAGCAGCAAGTTTCCCTTAAGTGGATTACCCAAGGTTTATCGAACTCAGGGAGGAAATGGTCAAAGGTATACCTCTCAAGCAACCCTGCAATCAAGATACAAGAAGTCTCTTGTGTCCCTAACACACCCAATACACTTTTTCGGCGAAGAGATAGTGAAATACAAGTGGTAACGGTGCCAGAAAATAGCTTGACGGTGAGGTAAAGACTAAAGGCAAAAGGATGGAAGCAAGCAAACATGCAACACATCTAGTAGAAAACGGTGTTTCAATGTTTAGAAACAAGGCCTAGGGATCATACTTTCACTAGTGAACACTCTCTCATATAAATATCCTCTCTTCATGATACTACTCTTAACTACTCTCCGGTTGGACACTCTAATCCATGGTAGGGTTATAACAACACACCTCAAAGTCCGCCTTCCCCAATCTAGATAACCCCTCACTGTCACCTTGAGTGCTAGATGGTTCCAACAAACACCACAATTTCATAGAGACGTCCAACTCTAAATATAACTCATAACAAATATTCAATCTAGCCAAAGTGCCACACACGGTATGCCTGCTGTCACTTTCACACACGTGAGGAAAAACATAGATCTATTAAAGCACAAAGAGTATTTATGTAGACTCAAGCCTAAGTGCCACCATGGCGTGCACGATGTCACTTTCACACACATGGGGAGAGCAGAGATCTAATGAAGCACTTGAGTAGCAAGGTAGATCTACTTGATTACAAAGCTCATGACCACAAAATCATGCATAGAGAGAGATGAAAACATAGATATCGGTAGAGCCCTTAGCCTCGAAGGAGAACTACTCCCTCCTCATCATGGGAATCAGAAATAGTGATGGAGATGGTGGTGGAGATCGATGCAGATGGCTCAGGGGGCACTTCCCCATCCCGGCAGGGTGCCGGAACAGAGACTTTCTGTCCCCCGAATCTCCCTGATACGTCCAAAACGTATCTAATTTCTCGAACACTTTGCTATTGTTTCTCCTCTAAACTTGTGTGATTTGGATACAACTAACACAGATTGACGCTATTTTCAGTAGAATTACCTTGGTGTCTTGTTTTTGTGCAGAAAATGAACTGTCAGGAAAAATCCCGGAAAATATGCCAAAAATTATATTTCACCAGAAAATCCACGGAGCCAGAAGACGAGACGGAGAGGAGGCCTGGGGGGCCCACACCCACCCTAGGCGCGGGCCAACCACTGGCTGCGGCTGGAGGTGGTGCAGCCACCCCAGGCATGCGCCTGTAAGTTGCCTTTCGACCTAAAAACCGAGGGGGGTTCGATAGTTTTCCAGAAAAAGTTCCGCTCTGCCGCCGCCACCAGAAACCAAGATTCGGATCCAGAAACTCCGTTCTGGCACCCTGCCTAGACGGGGGATTTGGAGAGGATCATCGCCATCGTCATCACCAACGCATCTCCATCAACCACCGACGTTTCCCTCATCCATGAGTGAGTAATCCCCCGCTGTAGGCTTGAGGATGGTAGGGATTGGATGAGTTCTATCATGTAATCGAATAAGATCCGTTAGGGCATAGTGCCTAGTATCTCTATTAGTGCTATTTGACTTTGTTGCAACTTGTTATTCTTAATGCTTCTCACTAGGGCCCGAGTGCCATGATCTCAGATATGAACTTATTATTGAATCATTATGATAGTATTGTTTGTGATCTTATCTGCAAGTTGTGTACACATATCATTGTCCGGATCCAAAGACCCAAAGTGACAATAATTGGGACAACCGGAGGGGGTGGCTGTGGTGTGAGGATCACATGTGTTCACGGAATGCTAATGCTTTGCTCCGGTGCTCTATTAAAAGGAGCACCTCAATTGCCAGTAGTTCCCTAGAGGCCCCGCTGCCACAGGCTGGCTGGACAGAAGATGTTGTTCAAGTTCTCATTACGAGCACGTATGACTATATTTGGAGCACATGCCTAGGATTGTTTAGGGTGTGTTTGGTAGGTCGGTCCAACCCAAATATTCTCATCTCAGCCGAGATTTTTAATGATTTGGTTGTTTGGTAGGTCGGTTTTCTTATATGGGCATTGCCCACCTCACGCTGAAAAGGGCTCTCAGCCCTACCCGGTAGAGAAGCTCAAATTGAGCTTCGCTGCTCGGCAGGGCTGGACTCGCCTGAAATTCCACCCCCGCGTGTCCGCGCCTAGGCCTGAGACCACAGGGGTCACAGCCCCACCTCCCATTTCCCCCCTCAATTCGCTCTCTTCACATCTCCAAACGAACGCCTCCGCCGCCGCCCTTCCATAGCACCGGCCTTCGCCACCGCCTCCTCCGCCGCCCTTCCTCGATGCAGGCCGCCGCTGCCTCGGCTAACCACGACGCCGCCGCCTCCTCGGCCAACCACGGCGCCGCCGGCTTGGCCAACCACGGCGCCGCCGGCTCGGCCAACCATGGCGCCGCCTCGGCCAACCTCCTCGATGCAGGCTGAGCGTCTCCTGACGAGCACGCCGCCACCTCCTCGGACAGCCACGATGCCCCCTCCCCCTGATGCAACCCACTGCCGTCTCCCTTCACAGCCATCCATGGCATCCCCTACCCCCGATGCAGGCGGCCGCCGCCTCCTCGATGCAGGTCGCCGTCGCCGTCGCCCTTCAAGGCCAGCAACGGCAGCCACGGCCAGCCACGACCGACACCTCCCGTTCCCCTCCCACAGCCGCTGCCATGGTCGGAGAACCTCCACAATGCGGTAAAATGTTTGAGTCAGAAACATATCTAGTCATGCAGCCCACCAAACAACATCTGAGATGAGCATCTCTAAACTAATACAGGCTGCCAAACAAGACATAAAATCTTAACGCAACATATCTAAGATGGGCATGTCTGAGGTGGGAAACACATGTTTGAGTGACCCGACCTACCAAACACACCCTTAGTACTTGGATGCTTGTTATTATCTATCTGCAATGCCCTAGATCTTGAAGTTACATATTTAGACTCGTCCATGCAACGCCCGTCCATCCATCCCTATGCCTACCACACTCGAATCTACTATTACCATTACTGTTACTATTGCCACTGTTTCACCGTTGTTGTTGCTGTTGCTACTACCGAACTATTGCTACTGATAAACTTCTGTGAGCAAGAACTATTTCCAGGTGCAGCTGAATTGACAACTCAGTTGTTAAGGCTTGCAAGTATTCTTTGGATCCTCTTGTGTCGAATCAATAAATTGGGTAATACTACCCACGAAGACTGTTGCGATCCCCTATAATGTTGGGTCATCACTCCCCTTCGGTGGCGGTGGCGCAGAGGAACTTTTTCTGGAAGTATGATGGATTATTTAGGGTTTTATCACCGGGGGCTTCTTATAGGCGAAGGAGGCAAGGTCGGTGGGGGCCAGGGGGCCCACACCCCCTGTAGGCGCCACCAGGGCTTGCCCGCGCCTGGGGGGTGTGGCCACCCTGGTGCCCTACTCCGTCTCTGCTTCGTGGTTCCGTGTTGGTCTGTGACAAATAATGACTTTGGCTTTTGTCCCGTACAATTCCAAGAATATTGATTTTCTGCCTTTCTGGAACCAAAAACAGAAGAAAACAAGCAACTGGCACTGTGGTATCTTGTTAATAGGTTAGGACCAGAAAGTGTATAAAAATACCTCAAAGTGTAGACAAAACATAAGACAAATGAGATAAAACAAGCATGGAGCATCAAAAATTATAGATACGTTTACGACGTATCAAGCATCCCCGAGCTTAACTCCTGCTCATCCTCGAGTAGTTAAGTGATCAAAATAATAATTTTTGAGGTGACATGCACCCTCAAAACCAAGATCAAACCATTTCCAAGCATTGAAAGCTAGGATCAAAGAACTCTAAACATGTGCATGAAAGATGGAGTTCTAACAATAAGACAAAGTAACTATGCATGCAACATAAAAGGCTACAAACAAAGATCATGAATAGCATCCATTGAAAAACTTTTGTTTGTTTCACATACAGAAAACATGGCATAGTGGCAATCAGTGTGTCCCTCATAGAGTAGCAAATAGATGCATAGGACACCTTCAAAGTTCACAAGGGTGACTAGAAACAAGTAGCACAAGAACAAGTAATATCACAATATGCATTAATCAATAAGTTTTGGGACACTCCACACAGAATGACAAATATGCTCTCTTAATGGTGCCTAAAGGTAGAAGGTGGAGACTCAATAGTAGTGGAAGAAAGGCCTTTCATAAAGGAAGCAGGTATTTCAAGTTTCAAAAAGAGCTTCCAATATTATGGTACTTGATATATTTTGGCCCTCATTGCCCCTATCATAAGCATCTTGAAGTGATTAAGGTTAAATTGAACAAACTATGGAGTATGTGCTTGACAAAGTATAAGTTAGCAATCTCAAGTCCCTTGAATACGAGGGCCACACCTCATGATACTCAACTTCAGTCACATGTAAGTTCTTGTCATTGTAAGTACATGTGTATCATAGAGAACCGCCAATGGGGTATCCCTTGCACATGGTACAGGAGCTATCCCATAACCAAAATGACAAGGCAAGCAGACAATGAGCATCTCAGCGATCTTTTTATATACTATATGCATAGCTTTTTATTGAGGATGCTTCATAGATAGCTCACTATGGTGATGCTGCAAGTTTTCACCATGATTAGGCATGGCTTAGGCTAGCGGCCCAGGAGTTTCTCTAACACAAAATACAAACTCCATGGACTTACAAGTTCCCTCTTTATTTCACACCGGTGACATCCATAGACAAAAGAGCATGATATCAACTAAGTAAAAAGTACAAGTGCAATGTTGAAAACGTTCCCCATGACAGCATGGTTCTGCTAATTCCAACGTATAAGTGCAAGCATATACAACATAGACGACACAATGGTTCAAGTTTATTAGGGGCAAAGAAATATAAAATGTGCCATCAAGTTCGTGAGGGCTTTAATCACTAAGTTTTCACATAACAAAATAGTTTTTAATTGGAAGATAACTGAAAACAAGAATATACTTGGAATGGTGTAACACACCATCCATAGGAGTTTATAGTGGACACTTTGGAATAACTTGGTTTCTATCACATCCCAAAATTTTCCATATTTTCAAATGTGAAAAATAAATAAACAAAAGAATTAATTGTTGAAATTTAGGGTGAAAAGAAACTTTTTGCTTCTAAATGGAAACATCAAACCCCTTCTTGAACAAATTTGAATGAAAAGGGAATCCAACAAAATTTCACTCAAGTGAAATGCATTCATCAATGAATGTATCATGAAATTTAAACACTTGGAAAAATAAACCAAAACCCTAAAACCCTAATGGAAGAAAATCATTTTCAAGAACTCCCTAAGACTATGGATTTGATCCATATAAAAATTTAGCAATAAACATTTATAAATGATCAAAAATGATAAACAAAAATATTATAAAATCCATGGAAATTGGTTTCATTTAATTTGGAGCCATGGATAAAAACTTATGAATTTAATAAGATAATGAAAATAATTCCAAAGCTAATAAACTCCTAACTAAAATCCATACCAAATTGTGAGCAAAGAAATCCTAAAAGGATTTAAAAGGATAAATAAATATTAAATAAAATCATACAAGTTGGAATCACCAATTTTGGATCCATAAATAAAAAGATATGGATTTTATAAGATAAAGAAAGAAAGAAATAAATAAATAAGGAATATTTAAAAGACAAATTAAATCTTGGCAAAATCCATGAACAAATGAAATGAAAGATTATTGAATAATAAAAAGGAGTAAAATATTATTTAAATACATAAGGATTGAACAATATCCAATTTTATTTAAATAAAGACAAATTGCCTAAACTAAATAATAAATCCCAAGAAAATTATTTAGAAGACAATTTAAAACTTGAATTAAATCCATAAACCAATGGAATAAATATAATCCAAGTAAAATAAAGGAATAAAGATTATTTGAATAAAAACTTATATGGACTTGAACCATATTTGATTTAAAAGAAGACAAAATCCTAATATAAATGATTAATTAAATCTTGGAAAAAATAATGGAAATTGTCAAATGGATTAGAAGTTATCTAATTGACTTACAAGAATAAAGGATTAATTAAATAGAATTATATGGTTTGGAACCATAATCAAATTAATTTAAATAAAGACAAAGGCCTTATTTAATAAATATTAAATCCTATTAAAATATTTGAAATAATTCCAAGTGAATTATTTAAACACACTAATTAATAAATAAAACCTTCTGAAAAGGTTTGATGAAAATTTGAAATCAAATGGAGGCTTGAACCAATGGTTTGAATAAAGACACAAACCTCATCTAAATAAATATTAAAACCATAAAAGAATATTTGAATATTCTTGTCACATCCCAAGATTTTCCAAATCTTGTAATGTGAAAAATAAATAAACAAAATAAATGATTGTTGAATTTTAGGGTGAAAAGAAACTTTTGTTTTTAAATAGAAACTTAAAAATCCCATCTTGAACAAACTGTGGTTAAACATTTGAATCCAACTAAATTCAAATCAAGTGGAATGCATTCTTCATAAATGCATCTGGAAATTTAAACACTTGGAAAATAAATCCAAACCCTAAAACCTAAATGGAATAAAGATCATTTCCAAGTTATCTCCAAGCCTATGGATTTGATCCATATAAAAATTTGTCAACAAACATTTACAAATGATCAAGTAAGACATAGAAATTGGTTTCACTTAGTTTGGAGCCTTAGATAAAATGTTATGAATTTAATAAAGATAAGGAATTGATTTCCCAAAGCTAATAAAGCACTTATCTAGAATCCATACAAAATGGTGAGCAAATAATCCTAAAGAGATTTAAAAGGATAAACAAATATTAAACATGATTTTATAAATTGGAATCACCAAGTTTGCGTCTATAAATAAAAAGATATGGATTTTATAAGATGAAGAAAGAAATATTAAATAAGGAATATTTAAAGACCAAATTAAGCCTTGGCCAAGGCCATAAGCAAATGGAATGAAATTAATCCAAATCCAAATGAAATAAAAGGATGAAGAATTTCCAAATAAAATAAAATGGCATTAACCATTCTATCCCTATTTTAATAAAGACAAATCTCTAATAGGAATAATTATATAATTCATGAGAAAATAGTATTTTGGAATTTACCCAAGTGAAATAAAAGTTGTTTAATTAAACTTAATTAAGGTTAAAGAAATCTTCCAAATAAACTTCAGGGAATTAAAACTATATTTAATTCCATTGGAATCAAATAAAAACCCAATTCAAATGATTTAAGAATCATATTAAATACTTTCAAATAATTCAAGACCCAAATAATCAAATAAAACTTACTAAAAGGTTTTGGAAGGATTTAGAATTCAAATGGGAATTAAAAACATTATTAAATCTTCAATAAATTAATACAAGGACCTACTTTAAATAATTAAAAAGGCACTAAAGGAATAAAATATTTATTCTAATTTTGACTTCAGATTATGTTAGCAATCAGTGTTTGAATATACAAAAAAGTTGAGAGAAGTTTGAATTCAAATAGAGGTTTGAAAAGTTTAAACAAAATCAAAATAGATTATTAGAAAAGGAAAAAGAAAAACAATCTGAACACAAAAAATGTGAAAAGGAGCAGCCCAGCCAGCTAGCCCACTAAGCCCAACTCGCAGCCCACCTACACCCCCTCTGCCGAAGCGTTTTTCCACTCGACCTTACACCCGCAGAGACACTGACTACTGGCCCCCACCTATCCTCTCTCTCTCTCTCACTGCCAACGGACCCCAGCACCACGTCATCGTCTTCCTCCCCGCGATGAACTCGCCTGACCGTTTCTGCCGCTGATTTCTCGCGATCAATTCGCCATAATGCCGCGTTTAAACCTCGCCGCGACCATGCGCGATTAAACGCCTACCTCTCCTCCTCATTTCCCCTCACTCGCCTCCCCATCTCTGCCCCCAGGCTGGACGAATTTCTCCACGCACCCTCGTTGCCCCGACGACCTTCCCCAGACAATTCCGGCGAAGCCAGACCTCCACTCGCCCCCTCGACCACACACGCGTGCTCCACATACCCTGGCGCACCTCACCGAATCATCACCTCGCCCGCGCGTGCCCTGCAAACTCGGCAACGTCTTCGACAAAGCGCCACCGTCGACTACATCAACTATGGTGACCCTCCCCGTAAGCCCCGTCCTTCCCCCTTTCTCTAGAGGACACCACTACACCCTGCGTTCCTTCGCGCGTCTAATGCCACCTGTTTCGCGTCCTATCGCACCTTGTAGGTTCATCTCCGACAACACCAGAGGACGCCGTCGCCAGAAGGAACTCCGGCGAGAAATTGTCACTATCCTCGTGCGCCCCCTGCCTCCCCGAGAACACGTTGAGCATCAGCATCGTGCAGCGAATCCGGTGAGCTCCCTCTCTCGCTTTCTCGCTTGCTGCATCGCCGACGACGCCACTGCCAGGCCGCCGCCGCCGCGCGTCAGAGTCCAGCACCGCCAGTTCTAGGTCATTAGACTAGGACCGTTGGATCTTGATCCTGAGGCTTAGATAGAATCACTTATAAACGAAGGGGTATGCGATCTGTGCCGTGCGATCAAGTTGGATCCTGCGGTCTGTGTCTGTCGATCCAACCGAAGCGGTACCGACGAATAGTATCACGCCACGTGGCCTCTGTTTGATTTAAAAACCAGAAACTTATCTAATTGATGTTCCAATTTGAATAATTCATAACTTTCAAACCACACGTCCAAATTTTGCAAATTTTATATCAATGGATTCAGAAAAACAAACCCTATCCAACCATGCACTTTGTTTAGTAAGTTGCTTCTGTTAAATTTATTGTTTTTGCAAAAACTTGTGTATGCATGTTTAGGATATAAAAATTGTTCAAAAATGATTTTGGGGATAAAATCTTTGGCAAATGGTTTGTTTTGAACCTACTGACCCTAGGAATCAATTGGTGGTTTCAAAAATGTATTTAGTGAAGCAAAAGAATGAATCTTGGATTTAAACCATTTCTAGTCAAATAAAAATATGGTTTAATTATTAAAAATGGTTTTGGAAGAAAACCTTTGAGAAATGTTTTGGAAATAAACTCTCTGACCCTAAACACAATGTTTTATGGTTTGAAAACATATTTTGTGAAACCTATAAAATATTGCCTCATTAAAAGCATTTCTTCACCACTTAAAATAATGATTTGGTTTAAAAATGGGTTATGAAGTAAAATATTTAGCAAATGGTTTTGCCACTTTATAAAATGACCATTGTGTGTTTTCAAATGTTTATGACCCATGAGAAACCACTTTTACAAATAAAACAATCTTTAGCATGCTTGCATGCATTGTTTTGTTTCTATCATTTTATGTGATGAATTGCTTGAATGGTAGAATGAAATATTGTTTGCTTGCTTGAATTGTAGTGATTTGAAGTGAGTGAAAATTGCAAAGATCAAGGAGTGAACTTATACTCTCTACCAAAAGGCAAGTGATGCTTCATACTTTTGTCCCATTATTTTCACTATGCATTAGTGATATTTCTAAGTAGGACTATGGCAAGTGAACTTATACTCTCTACCAAAAGGCAAGTGTAAACTATACCATGGGAAATCCTAGTAGATGAAACCTTAGTAGAAATTTCCTAAGTTAAGATTCCTATTACTATCATGCTTAGCTTAGCTAATAGAAAACAAGGGTGGAATATATATTCATGCTATGGAAAAATTTCTAAGTCTGAGGACTTGTGTTTTGTTTAATAAAACAACTAAGTGAATAAATCACCTGGGTGGAATGGAAGGAATGGTTTGTGTTGAGTGGTTCACAAGGCCCATTTCTATGGTTTACCTTGTGTATCTCACTTGTGGATGGCCACCCAGGAACAAAGAGATTTGAGATGTCAAATGTTGAGAAGTTTCAAGTGCAGCCACTTGGCATTATGGGCTCTGCCTGGATCATATAGGTTGCAATAACTTTGCCAAATGGACAGTTGGTGGTAGGTGTTTGATAGGTTGGAACGCGTCCATTCTGGTCTAAGGGAAGGCTTCTGAAAGATCTTGTCTTGGTGAAACCAAGTCTTGTGGGGAAAGTGCACCACCTCTACAGAGTGTAAAATCTAAGTACTTAGCCATGTCCCTGGTAAAGGACAATTTGAGCATCAAGACATGGAAGCTATCAAGAATCTCCTCATCCCAATTTCTAAGTTGAAAACTTGTGGTTGAACAAGGGTTAAAGGATCACCAATTTCTATTGGGATATGCCTTGGGAAAGATTTTTTCAAGCAAAAACTTAGAGTTTTCAAATGATAAGGAAAAACTAATTTGAGCAAAGCAAGCCTAAGCTCCACTTAGCCAAATGCATATAGATGTTAGACTCCACTATACTACCATAGTATCACTTGCCAATACAATTCAAATGTATTGACCCTTGTGGCTGTAACTTATTATGTTGCAGGTTTGTTTGATGTTAGAGAAGTTATTGATTTAGGATTACAAGTCTACAACCAACATGTCTGCCTGTGGCACTTTGAAGATGAAGGACCCCATGCTATTGTTACATTCTACTGCATTGTAATGAGATAGCCAAATGAGCTATGTAAGATGTAATAAGTTATTTTATTCTTGGTTATAAATTTTTATTATGACCTTTGTTTCTTGATATTACATCTTAACTGTGGATGCTAGCTATTGATCGAGGGACTAGCATTGTAAACACAGGGATCTCTACCTTATTAAAGGTTGGGAACCTTACAGATGGTATCAGAGCACAGTGTTGCCTGTAGGATTGTAACCCTAGGATTGGACAAAACCCCTTAGAAAAATAGGAGTTGTATTTGTTCCAAAATTATTTACAAACAATCTTGTAAACGCTTTCTTCAACCATTTTGGTTTTGACTCTACATCTCTTCTATTTCAACTTGATGGAAAAATCCTACACCATGGCCAAAGACTTCACCATGTGCAAAGGACTTCATCAACTCTAATGACTTCAACATCTTCAGGTGGTTTCAACCTTATTCTCAACAAGGACTTCAACCATGGATATCACCAAGGACTACAAGTGAAGACAAGGAAAGTTACTCAAGACTTGAAGACCAAGGAAACACAACTTAGAAGGAACCATCAACACCTTGAAGTTTTGTGACCAAGATTCAAGAAATTCTCCAAGGATACAAAGATCTTGATCATGAAGAATCAACTAAGAAGGATGGAAAGATCTCAAATGAACCATATAGATGGACCACCATATTTAGTTTAAGTCAAACCCACCAACTTATGTGGTGTAACAAAAATATTTTTGGTTGCCTAAAAATCTGCTTGAGACTTGTTGTGGAGTGGAATGTTTGTTTGGGATTACTTGCACATTGCTTGTGTGAATTGTGATGTGTGTGATTAGAATTATTCCCTTAGAAATATTTTGCCTATTCTAATACCAATCCAACCCAAACAGATGACTTCTCCAAGAAACTCCAACCTCAAGGATGGTGACAACAACAACAACCAAGAGGACAACATGAGAGAACTCATAGTAACCCAAACCCAGTTGAATCAAGTGACAGCTCAATTTTTAGCCAACACCAGTGAGTTACACCCAACCATACAAAGGATTTTGAAAATTCAATCCCAATTGTTGCAAGGGATGGCTACTCAAATGATCAACATGGGAAAAAACTCTTCCCAAGGAGCTTGTGACAACAAGGATGACAAAGATGATATTTTAGAAGGAACCCAAGCTTGCAATGTTTGCGGAGACAAGGATCACACTTCCAAGGAGCATGAAGATCAATGCCCCAACTGTGAAGAGAAACATCCAATTGACCAATGCCCCACATCTCAAGCTACTTGTTACTTATGTGAAGGAAACAATCATGTCCCTATCCAATGCCCCATCTATTCCATAGTTCAACAAAGGAAACAAGGTGGAGTGCAAAAACTGATTGCAGATTACCATGATAGAGCCAAGTCTACCAAGAAGGATGAAGACAAAGGAAAATCTCAGCTTGCACCTCCATGCAATATGACTCAATTTAAAGGACCAAAGAGGAGACATATGTATTATCCAAGGAATAAGAGAAAGTCAAGGAGACTAGGAACTTTTCCTACCTTTGAGATAACATATGAAGAACATGAACTAGAAGAACTCCTAGCTTTGGAGAAACCCAAGAAGAAGAAGTATAAGGAAATTAACCAAGTGTGGTGCAACAACTGCAAAGAGCTAGGCCATTATGTATCAACTTGTCCACAGAAGATACGTGAATAACTCAACCTTATCACATGTTACAACTGTGGTAACCAAGGACATTATGCAAGCAATTGTCCAGAAAAGATGAAGCACAAGATAAAGCCTATGAAGGATCTTAGCCTTCTCACATGTTTCAAGTGTGGAAACAAAGGACACTATGAAGATGTTTGCCCAGAGAGATTTCAACAAGATCCCAAGCAAACCAAGATGTAATCTAGTTGGAAAATTTTTAAGGGTGGTAGTACCCTAGTTGCTTTGAGCCAACTTGTAACCCCTAGCCTCCCCAAATCTCGGGACGAGATTTATTTTAAGGGTGGTAGCCTATCACATCCCAAGATTTTCCATATCTTGTAATGTGAAAAATAAATAAACAAAATAAATGATTGTTGAATTTTAGGGTGAAAAGAAACTTTTGTTTTTAAATAGAAACTTAAAAATCCCATCTTGAACAAACTTTGGTTAAACATTTGAATCCAACTAAATTCAAATCAAGTGGAATGCATTCTTCATAAATGCATCTGGAAATTTAAACACTTGGAAAATAAATCCAAACCCTAAAACCTAAATGGAATAAATATCATTTCCAAGTTATCTCCAAGCCTATGGATTTGATCCATATAAAAATTTGTCAACAAACATTTACAAATGATCAAGTAAGACAAATAGAAAAATTATAAAGCCATAGAAATTGGTTTCACTTAGTTTGGAGCCTTAGATAAAATCTTATGAATTTAATAAAGATAAGGAATTGATTTCCCAAAGCTAATAAAGCACTTATCTAGAATCCATACAAAATGGTGAGCAAATAATCCTAAAGATATTTAAAAGGATAAACAAATATTAAACAGGATTTTATAAATTGGAATCACCAAGTTTGGGTCTATAAATAAAAAGATATGGATTTTAGAAGATGAAGAAAGAAATATTAAATAAGGAATATTTAAAGACCAAATTAAACCTTGGCCAAGGCCATAAGCAAATGGAATGAAATTAATCCAAATCCAAATGAAATAAAAGGATGAAGAATTTCCAAATAAAATAAAATGGCATTAACCATTCTATCCCTATTTTAATAAAGACAAATCTCTAATAGGAATAATTATATAATTCATGAGAAAATAGTATTTTGGAATTTACCCAAGTGAAATAAAATTTGTTTAATTCAACTTAATTAAGGTTAAAGAAATCTTCCAAATAAACTTCAGGGAATTAAAACTATATTTAATTCCATTGGAATCAAATAAAAACCCAATTCAAATGATTTAAGAATCATATTAAATACTTTCCAAATAATTCAAGACCCAAATAATCAAATAAAACTTACTGAAAGGTTTTGGAAGGATTTAGAATTCAAATGGGAATTAAAAACATTATTAAATCTTGAATAAATTAATACAAGGACCTACTTTAAATAATTAAAAAGGCACTAAAAGGAATAAAATATTTATTCTAATTTTGACTTCAGATTATGTTAGAAATCAGTGTTTGAATATACAAAAAAGTTGAGAGAAGTTTGAATTCAAATAGAGGTTTGAAAAGTTTAAAAAAATCAAAACAGATTATTAGAAAAGGAAAAAATAAAAACAATCTGAACAAAAAAAATGTGAAAAGGAGCAGCCCAGCCAGCTAGCCCACTAAGCCCAACTCGCAGCCCACTTACACCCCCTCTGTCGAAGCGTTTTTCCACTCGACCTTACACCCGCAAAGACACTGACTACTGGCCCCCACCTATCCTCTCTCTCTCTCACTGCCAACGGACCCCAGCACCACGTCATCGTCTTCCTCCCCGCGATGAACTCGCCTGACCGTTTCTGCCGCTGATTTCTCGCGATCAATTTGCCATAATGCCGCGTTTAAACCTCACCGCGACCATGCGCGATTAAACGCCTACCTCTCCTCCTCATTTCCCCTCACTCGCCTCCCCCTCTCTGCCCCCAGGCTGGACGAATTTCTCCACGCACCCTCGTTGCCCCGACGACCTTCCCCAGACAATTCCGGCGAAGCCAGACCTCCACTCGCCCCCTCGACCACACACGCGTGCTCCACATACCCTGGCGCACCTCACCGAATCATCACCTCGCCCGCGCGTGCCCTGCAAACTCGGCAACGTCTTCGACAAAGCGCCACCGTCGACTACATCAACTATGGTGACCCTCCCCGTAAGCCTCGTCCTTCCCCCTTTCTCTAGAGGACACCACTACACCCTGCGTTCCTTCGCGCGTCTAATGCCACCTGTTTCGCGTCCTATCGCACCTTGTAGGTTCATCTCCGACAACACCAGAGGACGCCGTCGCCAGAAGGAACTCCGGCGAGAAATTGTCACTATCCTCGTGCGCCCCCTGCCTCCCCGAGAACACGTTGAGCATCAGCATCGTGCAGCGAATCCGGTGAGCTCCCTCTCTCGCTTTCTCGCTTGCTGCATCGCCGACGACGCCACTGCCAGGCCGCCGCCGCCGCGCGTCAGAGTCCAGCACCGCCAGTTCTAGGTCATTAGACTAGGACCGTTGGATCTTGATCCCGAGGCTTAGATAGAATCACTTATAAACGAAGGGGTATGCGATCTGTGCCGTGCGATCAAGTTGGATCCTGCGGTCTGTGTCTGTCGATCCAACCGAAGCGGTACCGACGAATAGTATCACGCCACGTGGCCTCTGTTTGATTTAAAAACCAGAAACTTATCTAATTGATGTTCCAATTTGAATAATTCATAACTTTCAAACCACACGTCCAAATTTTGCAAATTTTATATCAATGGATTCAGAAAAACAAACCCTATCCAACCATGCACTTTGTTTAGTAAGTTGCTTCTGTTAAATTTACTGTTTTTGCAAAAACTTGTGTATGCATGTTTAGGATATAAAAATTGTTCAAAAATGATTTTGGGGATAAAATCTTTGGAAAATGGTTTGTTTTGAACCTACTGACCCTAGGAATCAATTGGTGGTTTCAAAAATGTATTTAGTGAAGCAAAAGAATGAATCTTGGATTTAAACCATTTCTAGTCAAATAAAAATATGGTTTAATTATTAAAAATGGTTTTGGAAGAAAACCTTTGAGAAATGTTTTGGAAATAAACTCTCTGACCCTAAACACAATGTTTTATGGTTTGAAAACATATTTTGTGAAACCTATAAAATGTTGCCTCATTAAAAGCATTTCTTCACCACTTAAAATAATGATTTGGTTTAAAAATGGGTTATGAAGTAAAATATTTAGCAAATGGTTTTGCCACTTTATAAAATGACCATTGTGTGTTTTCAAATGTTTATGACCCATTAGAAACCACTTTTACGAATAAAACAATCTTTAGCATGCTTGCATGCATTGTTTTGTTTCTATCATTTTATGTGATGAATTGCTTGAATGGTAGAATGAAATATTGTTTGCTTGCTTGAATTGTAGTGATTTGAAGTGAGTGAAAATTGCAAAGATCAAGGAGTGAACTTATACTCTCTACCAAAAGGCAAGTGATGCTTCATACTTTTGTCCCATTATTTTCACTATGCATTAGTGATATTTCTAAGTAGGACTATGGCAAGTGAACTTATACTCTCTACCAAAAGGCAAGTGTAAACTATGCCATGGGAAATCCTAGTAGATGAAACCTTAGTAGAAATTTCCTAAGTTAAGATTCCTATTACTATCATGCTTAGCTTAGCTAATAGAAAACAAGGGTGGAATATATATTCATGCTATGGAAAAATTTCTAAGTCTGAGGACTTGTGTTTTGTTTAATAAAACAACTAAGTGAATGAATCACCTGGGTGGAATGGAAGGAATGGTTTGTGTTGAGTGGTTCACAAGGCCCATTTCTATGGTTTACCTTGTGTATCTCACTTGTGGATGGCCACCCAGGAACAAAGAGATTTGAGATGTCAAATGTTGAGAAGCTTCAAGTGCAGCCACTTGGCATTATGGGCTCTGCCTGGATCATATAGGTTGCAATAACTTTGCCAAATGGACAGTTGGTGGTAGGTGTTTGATAGGTTGGAACGCGTCCATTCTGGTCTAAGGGAAGGCTTCTGAAAGATCTTGTCTTGGTGAAACCAAGTCTTGTGGGGAAAGTGCACCACCTCTGCAGAGTGTAAAATCTAAGTACTTAGCCATGTCCCTGGTAAAGGACAATTTGAGCATCAAGACATGGAAGCTATCAAGAATCTCCTCATCCCAATTTCTAAGTTAAAAACTTGTGGTTGAACAAGGGTTAAAGGATCACCAATTTCTATTGGGATATGCCTTGGGAAAGATTTTTTCAAGCAAAAACTTAGAGTTTTCAAATGATAAGGAAAAACTAATTTGAGCAAAGCAAGCCTAAGCTCCACTTAGCCAAATGCATATAGATGTTAGACTCCACTATACTACCATAGTATCACTTGCCAATACAATTCAAATGTATTGACCCTTGTGGCTGTAACTTATTATGTTGCAGGTTTGTTTGATGTTAGAGAAGTTATTGATTTAGGATTACAAGTCTACAACCAACATGTCTGCCTGTGGCACTTTGAAGATGAAGGACCCCATGCTATTGTTACATTCTGCTGCATTGTAATGAGATAGCCAAATGAGCTATGTAAGATCTAATAAGTTATTTTATTCCTGGTTATAAAGTTGTATTATGACCTTTGTTTCTTGATATTACATCTTAACTGTGGATGCTATCTATTGATCCAGGGACTAGCATTGTAAACACAGGGATCTCTACCTTATTAAAGGTTGGGAACCTTACAATTCTAAAATGGAATTTTAAACACATTACTAACTTATTGAAAAGGTTTGAGAAACATTTGAATTAAACAGATGATTAAACATTTGAATAAATAATATGGATTGGAACCATATTTAATACCTTATTTTAAATAAAGACAAATGTATAATTTAATTAAAAAATAAAGCATAAAAGAATATAAGAAAATATTCTAAAATAGACTTTAAAATACAATGTTAAACAATATAAAAACATACTGAAAGTTTGGAAAAGTTTTGAAATAAAATAAGTGTTTGAATCATTTGAATAAATTCAAAACAGAAAAATAAAAAGAAACAGAAAGAAAAAAATAGAAAAGGGCAACCCAACTAACCTACCCAGCACCCCTGGTCCAACTTGGCCCCGCCAGCCCACCCGACACGTCTCTCTCCCCGCGAGCCCTTTCTCACTCACGCGCACACCCTCTCAGCTCGCTGACGAAACGAACCCATGCCACGTTAGTTGCCCCGTCATCATCTCCCCCACCCGAGCGACCCATTCTTTCCCCCTCTCATTGTCGTTTCTGCCCTTGATTTTGTAGTGTTAATTCGCATCAATGCACGAGTAATTCTCGCCCGTGACTTTGCCCTCTTAAGAGCTTGTATCCCCTCTCCTTTCTCCTCACTCGCCCGCACCTCTCTGCCCCCAGGCTGTTGTAATTTTGCTTGCAACCCTACTGTCTCCGACGAACTTCCTCAACCAATTCCGGCCAGCTCCGACCGCCTTCCACCCCTGGCACCCACGAGCGTGCTCGCCAACTCCGTACGCATCCGCGAGTACCTTTCACTTTGCCACGTGTGCCCCATAGCCTCGGCAACAACGACGTCTGTGAGCCACCGTCTCCTTCTCCAACTCCGGCGACACCCCCTGGTAGTTTCTGACCTTCCCTCTCCCTCTTGATGATACACGTGGGTTCACCGACCCCGTGCGTATCTAACGCAACCGTTGTTTTGCCTCCTCATACGTTGTAGCCTTGCCTCCCACATAGCCGTGCGTAATCTGACGCCAGTGACGACTCCGGCGAGCAATTGACGTCGACCTCGTGCTCCCCCTGCTCTCCTACAGCCATGTTGAGCTTCTCCACTCTCCTGCGAACACGATGAGACTGAAGGGTTTCGCAGCATAGTAAATCAAAAAAATTCTACGGATGCGAACAAGAAAGCCAAGATCTAATCTAGGATATGCAATCAACGAGAGGGATAGATGAGATCTTCATACCCTTGAAGAAATCGCACAGTGGAAACGTTCAACAGAACGTGGTTGGTGTAGTCGTACTCGCCGTCTCCTCCTCGCGACCCGATCCAATCCTACACCGCAAGTGGCGGCGCCTCCGAGAGATGCACACGTACGGTCCCGCGACGTCTCCTCCTTCCTTGGTCTAGCAAGTGGGGTGGAGAGATTGATTGGATATGCAGCACGACGGCGTGGTGCTATGGTAGAGAGTTTCTGCGGCAGGGCTTCGCCTACGCGCATTCGGGAGAGAGAGAGAGGTGGAGGGCAGCAGGACGGCGGCTAGGGTTGAAGAAGTTGTGTGGGGGGGAGGCTGCGCCCTGTCCTCCTTATATAGGGGGCTGGCCGGCCCCCCTTGGACCCTCCTCCAAGCCCTAGGGTGGTGGCCCCAAGGGTGGAGTGGGGGGCAAGTTTCCCCCCTCCTTCTAGAAGGGTTCCCTAGGGTTTCCCCTAGGGTTTGGCCGGATGGGCCTATGGGGCCTTGTGCCCTTGGCCCAAAGCATCCAGGGCACTACCCCTTAGTCCCACGCAGGCCTCCGACAAGTGGGCCCATGTTGGTCCCACTCCGGAAGCTTCTAGAACCTTCCGGTACAATACAGATAAATTCCGAAACTATTCCGAAATCCAAAAACTGCTTTCCTTTATATGAATCTTATTCTCCGGACCATTCCGGAACCTCTCGTGACGTCCTAGATCTCATCTGAGACTCTGAAAAAAAACTCATAAACCAATTATCCATTCTATCCTAGCATCGATGCACGTTAAGTGTGTGACCCTACGGGTTCGAGAATATGCATACATGATCTTCTATCAATAATCAACAGCGGGATCTGGAAACCCATATTTACTCCCACATATTCATCGATGATCATATCGGATGAACCACGATGCCAGGATTCAATTAATCCCATATATATATTCCCTTCGTCACGCGATATTTTACTTGCCCGGGATTCGATCGTTGGTATCGGCATACCTAGTTCAATCTCGTTCACAACAAGTACTTTAATTGTTCCGTAATCCGATATCACTTTGTGATTAACTCCTTAACCACGTGCTTGCAAGCGGTGTTGATATCGATTACCGAGTGGGCCTGAAGTATATCTCTCCGACTCGGGAGGGACAAATTCCATCTCGATACATACAACCCAACAAGTACTTTCCGATCACCTGAGAGACACCTTTATGATCACCCTCACATAGGATGACGTTTGATGACCTCAAAGCTTTCTTCCGATACCAGGGAGTTGCATTATCTCATGGTCTAAGGAATACAATATTTGACATAAGAAAAAGCTTCGCAAAGATGAACACGATGACACGATCTAATTGCTCTGCTTAATTTGGGTATGTCCATCATATCATTCTCCCAATTACATGATCTCATTATTAATCGACAACCCATGTCTATGGTTAGGAAACCTTAACCATCATTAATCAATGAGCTAGTCCATAGAGGCGTACTAGGGACACGGTGTTGTTCATAAACCACACAAGTGTCAAAGTTTCCGCTTAATACAATTCTAGCATGGAATATAAACTTTATCATGAACAAGAATTATAACAATAACATCTTTATTATTGCCTCTAGGGCATAATTCCAACAGTCTCCCACTTGCACTAGAGTCAATAATCTAGTTTACATCTGGCAACAATCTAACACCCATGGCATTCAGGTGTTGATCATGTTTTGCTCGTGGAAGAGGTTTAGTCAACGGATCTGCGACATTCAGATCTGTATGTACTTTGCTAATCTTCAGATCTCCATCTGTTATATAGTCTCGAATTATATGAAAAATGGCGGTTGATGTGCTTGGTCTTTGGATGATATCTTGGTTCCTTAGTCAGTGCTATGGCGCCAGTGCTGTCGCACAATATCTCCAGTGGGTCCAAGGCACTTGGAACCACACCAAGCTCAGTGATGAAGTTCCTGATCCAAACTTCTTCACTTGACGCTTCTGAAGCAGCCATGTATTCTGCTTCTGTTGTAGATCCCGCGATCACGCTTTGCTTGCAGCTTCTCCAGCTCACGGCTCCACCATTCAAAATATAAACGTATCCTATCTGAGATTTAGAATCATCCGGGTCGGTGTCGAAACTAGCATCGACGTAACCTTTTACGACGAGCTTCTCATCACCTCCATAGACCAAGAACATTTCTTTAGTCCTATTTAAATACTTTAGGATGTTCTTTACGGCTGTCCAGTGTTCCAATCCTTGATCACTTTGGTATCTTCTCGTCAAACTAAGAGCATTGGACACATCCGGTCTAGTACACAGCATGGCATACATGATAGAACCTATGGCCGAGGCATAAGGCACTTTGCTCATAGTTTCTCTATCGTTTACCGTAGCTGGACACTGAGCCTTGCTCAATATCTTACCTGACAACATGGGCAATGAACCTTTCTTTGCTTTATCCATTCTGAACCTTTTCAGAACTTTGTCTAGGTACTTACTTTGGCTTAAAGCTATTAGGCGTCTTTGTCTATATCTATAGATTTTGATGCCTAATATATAAGCAGCTTCTCCTAGGTCTTTCATTGAAAAACATTTATTCAAATAACTCTTCACATCATTAAGCATACCAATGCCATTTCCAATAATCAATATGTCATCCGCATATAGTACTAAAAATGTCACCGAGCTCCCACTCACTTTCTTGTAGATACAAGCTTCGTAGCAATTTTGAACAAATCCAAAGCTATTGATCACTTGATCAAAATGAAGGTTCCAACTCCGAGATGCTTGCTTCAGTCCATAAATGGAACGTTGAAGTTTGCACACCTTATCAGCATCCTTAGGATCGACAAAACCTTCGGGCTGCATCATATACAACTCTTCATCAATGTTGCCATTGAGGAACGCAGTATTAACATCCATCTGCCATATTTCATAATCATGAAACGCCGCAATTGCTAATAAAATCCGAATGGACTTAAACATCTCTACGGGAGATAAAGTCTCATCATAGTCAACACCTTGAACTTTCCGAAACCCTTTTGCGACAAGGCGAGCTTTATAGACAGTGACATTACCATCCGCGTCCGTTTTCTTCTTGAAAATACATTTGCACTCAACGGCCTTACGGTCGCTAGGAGGGTCCACCAAAGTCCATACTTGGTTTTCGCTCATGGATCCCAATTCGGATTTCATGGCCTCTAGCCATTTCTCAGAGTCTGGGCTCATCATTGCTTCCTCATAGTTTGCAGGTTCACTGTTGTCTACCAACAAGACGGTTAAGACAGGGTTGCCGTACCATTCAGGAGTGGCACGTGACCTTGTCGACCTGCGAAGTTCAGTAGTAGCATCGTTCAAAGTTTCATGATCCTCATCATTAGCTTCCTCTCTTGTTGGTGCAGACGGCACTGGAACAATTTCAGGTGCTGCGCTACTCTCCAACTCGAGAGAAGGTTCAATAACCTCGTCTAGCTCTACCTTCCTCCCACTCACTTCTTTCAAGAGAAACTCCTTCTCAAGAAAGGATCGTTCTTTGCAACAAACACTTTGCCTTCGGATCTGTGGTAGAAGGTATACCCAATCGTTTCCTTAGGGTATCCTATGAAGACGCATTTCTCCGCTTTGGGTTCAAGCTTGTCCGGCATCAACTTCTTGACGTAAGCTTCGCATCCCCAAACTTTAAGAAACGACAACTTAGGTTTAGCACCAAACCATAGTTCATACGGTGCCGTCTCAACGGATTTAGATGGTGCCCTATTTAAAGTGAATGCAGCGGTTTCTAATGCATAACCCCAAAATGATAACGGCAAATCTGTAAGAGACATCATTGATCGCACCATATCTAATAGAGTTCGATTCCAGCGTTCAGACACACCATTGCGTTGTGGTGTTCCGGGTGGCGTGAGTTGCGAAACGATTCCACTTGCTTTAAGATGTGTGAGAAAATCATAACTCAAATATTAACCTCCACGATCGGATCATAGAAATTTAATTTTCCTGTTACGATGGTTTTCCACTTCGTTCTGAAATTTTTTGAACTTTTCAAACGTTTCAGATTTATGTTTCATTAAATAGATATACCCATATCTACTTAAGTCATCAGTAAAAGTGAGAAAATAGCGATCATTGGTCCGCATACATCGGTATGTATGATTTCCAACAAGTCCATTGCTCACTCCATTATTCCGGAGAACGGGGTTTGGATCATCTTGCCCATGAGGCACGGCTCGCACGTGTCAAATGATTCAAAATCAAGAGACTCCAAAAGTCCATCAGAATGGAGTTTCTTGATGCGTTTTACACCAATATGACCTAGACGGCAGTGCCACAAATAAGTTGAATTATCACTATCTACTTTGCATCTCTTAGCCTCAATGTTATGGATGTGTGTTTCATTGCTTTCGAGATTCAGAAGAAATAAACCATTCACAGCAGGTGCATGACCATAAAAGATGTTATTCATATAAATAGAACAACCATTATTCTCCGATTTAAATGAATAACCGTCTTGCAATAAACACGATCCAGATATAATGTTCATGCTCAACGCAGGTACATAATAACACTTATTAAGGTTTAAAACTAATCCCGAAGGTAAAACTAAGGAGAGCGTGCCGACGGCCATCACATCAACTCTTGATCCATTGCCAACGCGCATCGTCACCTCATCCCTTGCTAGCCGCCGTCTATTCCGTAGCTCCTATTTCGAGTTACAAATATTAGCAACTGAACCAGTATCAAATACCCAGGCACTACAACGAGCGCTAGTAAGGTAAACATCAATAACATGTATATCAAATACACCTTTAATGGTGCCAGCCTTCTTGTCCGCTAAGTACTTCGGACAGTTGCGCTTCCAGTGACCCTTGTCCTTGCAATAGAAGCACTCAGTGTCCGGCTTAGGTCCAGACTTGAGCTTCTTCTCAGCAGGGGCAACGCGCTTGCCGCTGCCTTTCTTGAAGGATTTCTTTGCACCCTTACCTTTCTTAAAGCTAGGGGCCTTGTTGACCATCAACACATGATTATCTTTCTTGATGTCCACCTCCACAGCTTTCAGCTTAGCGAAGAGCTCAGTGATTGTATTAGTGGAACCAATTTGATTGTGAGTAACTACAAAACCTTTGTAGCTAGGAGGGAGTGATTGCAGAACTCTGTCAATCTTGAGCTCTTCTGGAATCTTACAGTCCAGTTTCTCAAGACGTTGAGTGTAGCCCGACATCTTAATGGCGTGGTCACTAACGGAACTCCCTTCCTCCATCTTGCAGTTAAAGAACTTCTCAGAGATCTCACATCTCTCAGAACGGGCCTGAGTCTGAAACATGGTTTTCAGTTCCTCAAGAATCTCAAAGGGCACGGCGAACTCCTCAAAACGATTTTGAAGGTTTGATTCCATAGCAAACAACATGGTACTCTTAATCACTCCATAATCATCTTTGCGCGACTGATAAACAGCTTTTTCATCAGCCGGCGCATCAATGGCAGGGCGTCACCTAGCGCTTTCTCTAGTACATAGTCCTTTTGTCCGCCAGCGAGAATGATTCTCAGATTGTGGAACCAGATGGTGAAGTTAGACCCATTGTTCTTAAGCTTTTCTTTCTCAGCAAAACGTTGAAGTTGAAGTTGGACTTAGCCATTTGATCTACAAAATTTGCAAATACAATTTAGACTATGTTCATGATAACTAGCTCAACTTAATCAAATTACTAGATGAACTCCCACTAAATTCAACATCCCTCAAGTTGTTTAGTGAACATGATCCAAATTCACCACACCTAATCCGGTCTTCACGAGAAGAGATGTTGTTTCAATGGTGGACAACAAAGTGTCGATCATATCATTCATATGACTCATGTTTAACCTTTCGGTTCGTGTGTTCCGAGGCCATGTCTGTACATGCTAGGCTCGTCAAGTCAAACCCAAGTATTTCCGCGTGTGCAAAACTGGCTTGCACCCGTTGTATGTGAACGTAGAGTTTATAGCACCCGATCATCACGAGGTGCTGGAACACGACGAACTTTCGCAACGGTGCATACATGGGGAGAACACAACTTTATCTTGATCTTTAAGTGAGAAATCATCTTATAATTCTACCGTCGCGATCTAAGCATAATAAGTTACATAAAAGGATAAACATCACATACATATAATCTTATGTGACATGGTATAGCTAATCTCCACGCAATGATCTCCATCTTGTGCGCGTCAGCATGATCTCCATCACTCCACCATGATTGCCTCCACCACGAGTAGCAACTACAACTATTGCTAACTACTTAGCGATAAAGTAAAGCTATTACATGGCGTATAAGAAGTTGACACACAGGTCATACACAATTATAAAGACAACCATCACTCTACAGCACGACGGCGTGGTGCTATGGTGGAGAGTTTCTGCGGCAGGGCTGTAGGGGTTCGTAGCATGGAAAACAAAAATTTTCTACCGCATACAAACAAACAAGCCAAGATCTATCTACTAGATTGTAGCAACGAGTCGATAGAATAACTCACCCTCGAAGATTCCAAAGTGTTTAACGAGAGCGGATTCTCGTGGGTGATGTATTCGTACTCTTGCCGATCTCAAGATCGCATAGACGATCCTTGCGGCACTGCGTTCCGGCAGCGCTCCCGCAGTCAGTCACACGTTCGGTACTCGACGAAGACCTTCCTCTCCCTTGTTCCAGCAGGAAGCGGAGGTTGTAGGACTCTCCTCGCGATTCCGGCAGCACGACGGCGTGGTACCGGAAGTAGAGGGGAGATCTCGCAGGGCTTCGCCTTAAGCCGGAGCGAGTATGGTGGACTATGAGAGAGCCTCGGTGATCTAGGGTTTAGACACACCAAGTAGAAGGGGCTAGGCCGGCGGCTAGGGCAACTAGAAGGCCCAACTTGGCGGCTTGGGAGAAACCCTAGGGCGGCGACGGCTATGGTGGGCGGCGGCGGCTAGGGTTAGGGTTTAGAAGGGCAAGGTGTAGGTCTTGGAGGGGCAGCCCTGCTCCTCCTTATATAGGTGGAGGGGGAGCGCCAAGGGTGTAGGGGTTCGTAGCATGGAAAACAAAAAATTTCTATCGCATACAAACAAACAAGCCAAGATCTATCTACTAGATTGTAGCAACGAGTCAATGGAATAACTTACCCTCGAAGATTCCAAAGTGTTTAACGAGAGCGGATTCTCGTGGGTGATGTAGTCGTACTCTTCCCGATCTCAAGATCGTGTAGACGATCCTTCCGGCGCTGCGTTCCGGCAGCGCTCCCGCAGTCGGTCACACGTTCGGTACTCGACGAAGACCTTCCTCTCCCTTGTTCCAGCAGGCAGCGGAGGTTGTAGCACTCTCCTCGCGATTCCGGTAGCACAACGGCGTGGTACTGGAAGTAGAGGGGAGATGCCGCAGGGCTTCGCCTTAAGCCGGAGCGAGTATGGTGGAGTATGAGAGAGGGCTATTAGTGATCTAGGGATTAGACACACCAATTAGAAGGCTCTAAACCGAAGGCTAGGGCAATTAGAAGCTCTAAACCAAAACGGCTCTAAACCGGAGATTAGAGGATAGGAACTTGTGTGTCTAGAGGAGGAGGCCCTGCCCCTCCTTTTATGGGTGGAGGGTGCGGCCAAGGGGAGGGGAGTCCCTCCCCAAGTCGGCCTTGGTTGGCGCGCCGGCTTGGGGAGGAGACTCCTCCCCCAAGTCGGTTCCCAACTCCTCTTGCTTGTTTCCCACAGTTTCTTGTTTTAGCCGTTTGACTTTCAAACTGGACATTTGACTTTTCTGTTTTAGGATTCAATTTAATCCTTTATTTGGAACAGCAAGAACACTTAGTACATGATGCAATCATTCCAATATGTAATGACACATTCATGTACCCCTCCCCCCTCCCGGAGTGCCGGACATTCCGGAACCTTCTAGAACATTCACCGGAATCATTTCCGAACTCCGAAACGGGACTTTCCTTATATGAATCTTATTCTCCGGACCATTCCGGATCACCTCGTGATATCCCGGATCCCATCCGAGACTCCGAACAACATTCGGTCTCTTTCTCATAATACCATAACTACTCAAACAACGTCGAATCCTTAAGTGTGTCTCCCTACGGTTCGTGAATTATGCGGACATGATCGAGACACTTCTCCGAACAATAACCAATAGAGGAATCTGGAAATTCATATGGCTCCCACATATTTCTATGATTACTTTGCGATCGAATGAACCACTTACATACGATACCAATTTCCCTTTGTCTCACGATATGTTACTTATCCGAGGTTATGATCGTCGGTATCTCTGCATACCTAGTTCAACCTCGTTACTGATAAGTACTATTTTCTCGTTCCCGTGATATGTGATCCCTTGTGAGCCAGTCACATGCTTGCAAGCTAATTGGATGACATTTCACCGAGAGGGCCCAGAGTATATCTATCCGTCATATGGATGGACAAATCCCACTCTTGATCCATGTGTCTCAACCAATACGTTCCGAACACTCAATGCCACCTTTATAGCCACCCAGTTACGGTGTGGTGTTTGATGTCATCAAAGCATCCATCCGGTAAAGGTGATATGCATGATCTCATGGTCGAAGGAATTAGGTTACTATGTATCAGAAAGCATATAGCAATTGAACTATTGAAATGACTTGATCTTTATGCTATGCTTATCTATAGGAGTATGTCCACCATATCATTCTCCTAATGATATGATCTTGTTGTTGATAACATCTCAATGTTCATGATAGGGAAACCACAATCATTTATCAACCAACAAGCTAGTGAAGTATAGAGGCTATACTAGGGACTTCAAATTAAGTTTACAAATCACACAAGTATTAATGTTTCCTTGTTAATACTATTATAGCATGAATGTAAACATTTATCATAAACACAAAGATATAATAATAACTACATTTATTATTGCCTCTAGGGCATATCTCCAACAGTCTCCCACTTGCACTAGAGTCATCTAATCTAGATTACATGGTAATACACCGAACACCCATGGCAGTTTGGTGTTGGTCATGTTTTGCCCTCGGGAGAGGTTTAGTCAATGGATCCGCCACATTCAGATCTGTGTGTACTTTGCAAATCTTTATATCCCCATCCTGGATATGTTCTCGAATAGCGTGAAAACGTAGCTTGATATGCTTCAGCTTCTTGTGTGACCTTGGTTCTTGCGCATTGGCTATGGCGCCCATGTTATCACAGTAGATAGACATTGGGTCCAGCGCACTAGGAACCACACCCAGCTCTGTAATGAACTCTTTCATCCATATCGCTTCTTGTGAAGCCTCCGAAGCAGTCATGTATTCCGATTCAGTTGAAGATCTCGCCACAACGCTTTGCTTTGCACTCCTCCAGCTAACTGCTGCACCATTCAAAATAAATACGTATCCAGATTGTGATTTAGAATCATCCGGATCGGTGTTCCAACTAGCATCGGTGTAACCATTAACAACGAGCTGTTCATCACCTCCATAAGAAAGAACCATATCCTTAGTTCTTCTCAAGTACTTAAGGATGTTTTTGACCGCTGTCCAATGATCCACTCCTGGATCACTTTGATATCTGCTAGTTAAACTAATAGCATATGCAATGTCGGGTCTAGTACATAGCATGGCATACATTAGAGATCCTATGGCTGATGCATAGGGAGTCTTACTCATCCTTTCTCTATCTTCTGCCGATGTCGGACTTTGAGTTTTACTCAAGATCGTATTGGGCAACATGGGCAAGAACCCTTTCTTGCTTTCTTCCATTCCAAACCTCTTTAGAACTTTGTCCAAATATGTACTCTGTGACAATGATATTTGGCGTTTCGATCTATATCTGTAAATCTTTATGCCTAATATGTAAGCTGCTTCGCCAAGATCCTTCATTGAAAAACTATTATTCAAATATTCTTTGACACTATTAAGAAGGTCTACATCATTCCCAATCAACAATATGTCATCCACATATAGTATTAAGAATGCTACAGATCTCCCACTCACTTTCTTGTAAATACAAGCTTCTCCATAAGTTTGTATAAAACCAAAACTTTTGATTACCTTATCAAAACGTTGATTCCAACTTCGGGATGCTTGCTTCAATCCATAAATGGACCGTTGAAGTTTGCATACCTTGTTAGCATCTTTAGGATCGACAAAACCTTTGGGTTGCATCATATACAACTCTTCATCAATATCTCCATTGAGGAATGTTGTTTTGACATCCATCTGCCATATCTCATAATCATAATATGCAGCGATTGCTAACATAATCCTCACAGACTTTAGCTTCGCTACCGGTGAGAAAGTCTCATCGTAGTCAACTCCTTGAATTTGTCGAAACCCTTTTGCGACAAGTCGAGCTTTATAGACAGTAACATTACCATCAGCATCTGTTTTCTTCTTGAAAATACATTTGTTCTCGACAGCCTTTCGGCCATCCGGTAAGTCCACCAAAGTCCATACTTGGTTTTCGTACATGGATCCAATTTCGGATTTCATGGCTTCTTGCCATTTATTGGAATCTGGGCTCATCATCGCTTCCTCATATGTCTCGGGGTCATCGGTGTTGTCCACCAACATGACACTCATAACGGGATCATACCAATCTGGAGTGGTACGAGTTCTCGTTGACCTCCGAGGCTCTGTAGCAACTTCAACCGAAGTTTCATGATCACCATCATTAGCTCCCTCTCTTATTGGTGCAGGCACCACAGGAACTTCTTCCGGTGCTGCGCTACTCGCAATTTCGAGAGAAGGTTCGACAACCTCGTCGAGTTCTACTTTCCTTCCAGTCACTTGTTTCGAGAGAAATTCCTTCTCTAGAAAGGATCCATTCTTGGCAACGAAGGTTTTGCCTTCGGATCTATGATAGAAGGTATACCCAATAGTTTCCTTCGGGTATCCTATGAAGACGCATTTTTCCGCTTTGGGTTCTAGCTTGTCCAGCTGTAACTTCTTTACATAGGCTTCGCATCCCCAAACTTTAAGGAACGACAATTTAGGTTTCTTCCCAAACCATAATTCATACGGTGTCGTTTCAACGGATTTAGACGGTGCCCTATTTAAAGTGAATGCGGCTGTTTCTAATGCATAACCCCAAAATGATAGCGGTAAATCTGTAAGTGACATCATAGAACGAACCATATCTAAGAGAGTTCGATTACGATGTTCGGACACACCATTACGCTGTGGTGTTCCCGGCGGGGTCAATTGTGAAAGTATTCCGCATTTCTTCAAATGCTCGCCAAACTCGTAACTTAGATATTCACCTCCACGATCAGAACGTAGAAATTTAATCTTCTTGTTACGTTGATTCTCTACCTCACTTTGAAACTCCTTAAACTTCTCGAAAGTTTCGGACTTATGTTTCATGAAATAGATATACCCATATCTACTCAAGTCATCCGTGAAGGTAAGAACATAACGATAACCACCGCGCGATGCTACACTCATTGGACCACACACATCGGTATGTATGATTTCCAAAATGTCCGTAGCTCGCTCCATCATACCAGAAAATGGAGTCTTAGTCATTTTTCCCATCAGACATGCTTCGCATCTTTCAAGTGATTCAAAATCAAGTGATTCAAGAAGTCCATCGGAATGGAGTTTCTTCATACGCTTCACTCCAATGTGACCAAGACGACAGTGCCACATATAGGTCGAATTATCGCTTGATTTCAAACGTTTAGCCTCAATGTTGTTGATATGTGTATTTCCACTATCGAGATTCAATAAGAATAGACCATCTATCAAAGGTGCATGTGCGTAAAACATATTACTCATATAAATCGAACAACCATTATTCTCGGACTTAAATAAGTAACCGTCTCGCAATAAACAAGATCCCGATATAATGTTCATGCTCAACGCAGGCACTAAATAACAATTATTTAAGTATAAAACTAATCCCGATGGTAGATGAAGCGGTAGCGTGCCGACCGCGATCACATCAACCTTTGATCCGTTTCCCACGCGCATCGTCACCTCGTTCTTCGCTAGCTTCCGTTTATTCTGCAGCACCTGTTTCGAGTTACAAATATGAGCAACCGAACCAGTATCAAATACCCAGGCACTACTACTAGTACTAGTGAGATACACATCAATAACATGTATATCAGATATACCTTTCTTCTTGATGTTGCCATTCTTCAAATCCGCCAAGTACTTTGGGCAATTCCGCTTCCAGTGACCTTCTCCCTTGCAGTAAAAGCACTCAGTATCAGGCTTAGGTCCAGCCTTGGTCTTCTTCGTCGGCGTGGTAACTTTCTTACCACCCTTCTTGAAGTGTCCCTTTTGCTTAGACTTGCCTTTCTTGAATTTGGTGGTCTTATTGACCAACAACACTTGGTGCTCTTTCTTGATCTCCACTTCTGCAGATTTCAACATGGCAAAGAGTTCTGGCAACGTCTTGTTCATGTTCTGCATGTTGTAGTTCATCACAAAGTTCTTGTAACTTGGTGGTAGTGATTGGAGGACACGGTAAATCCCCAAAGCATTAGGAATCACTATACCCAAGCTTTGAAGTTTGTTTGCGTGCCCAGACATCTTAAGCACATGCTCAGTGACGGAGCTGCCCTCTTCCATCTTGCAGTTAAAGAACTTTTCAGAATCCTCATAGCTTTCAATTGCCGCATGAGTCTCACAAATCAATTTGAGATCCTCGACAATATCATATGGGTCTGAATCCTCAAACCTTTTCTGAAGCTCCGATTCCAAACCATACAAGATAGCACACTGAACTATGGAGTACTGATTCTTCCGAGCGAGGTAAACATTCTTTACTTCATCGGGAGCATCATCTGCAGGTGGGTAACCCAGTGGTGCATCCAGCACATAGGTCAAATTACCAGCTGTGAGGACAATCCTCAAATTGCGGAACCAATCCGCGAAGTTGCTTCCATTGTTTTTCAACTTTTCTTTCTCTAGGAACGCATTAAAATTGATGGTAGGGGCTGCCATTGATCTACAACATATTTGCAATAGTTTAGACTAAGTTTATGACAAATTGAGTTCAAATTAATTAATGTAATTAAACTAGGTGAACTCCCACTCAAAACAACATCCCTCACATTGTTTTAGTGATCACACGAACCAAATCCACCATATCAACACCGATCATCACGAGAGTTGACATAGTTTCAATGGCGAACAATCGACATGTTCATCATATCTACTATATGATTCATGCTTTACCTTTCGGTGATCCGTTTTCCGAGACCATGTCTGTACATGCTAGGCTCGTCAAGATCAAACCTTAGTTTCCGCATGAGCAAATCTGGCTTGCTCACGTTGTATACACTTGCAGAATCTAACACACCCGATCATCACGTGGTGCTTCGAAACAACAAGCTTTAGCAACGGTGCTAACTAAGGGTGAACACTTTATGACTTGAAATTCATGTGCATGAGCATCTTATAATGCTACCGTCGTCTACTAAGCAATACAAGATGCATAAAGGATTAACATCACATGCAATTCATAATATGTGATATGATATGGCCTTTCTTCTTTGTGCTTCCGATCTCCATCTTCAAGCACGAACATGATCTCCATCATCACCGGCATTGCATCAAGGTCAATGACGCTTCACCATGGTTGTCGTCCACCGGCTTCAACTATTACAACTACTTTGAATAGACACGCGGGTCTTAACATAAATTAAAGACAACCATATGGCTCCTGCCGGTTGCCAACTTACAATAAGGAACATTGCATACATCAAATATAATCACAATCATGGCCATATCACATCACTGCACACCCCTGCAAAACAAAGTTAGACGCCTCTACTTTCTTTGCATATTTTACGTCGTTTGGGGCTTTCAATAAGTGTCGTTCTAACTTACGAACAAGAACCACAACATTGATACTAGCATTTTTGATCACCCGCTGTAAATTGGATCTTAACTATGCTAGGAGAAACAGGCACCCGCAAAGCCACTTATGCAATACAAGTTGCATGTCAATCGTGGAGCAAGTCTCATGAACGATGTCATGTAAGGTTAGCCCGGGCCGCTTCATCCCAACATACCGCAAGATGCAAAGTACACAAGAAGCAATCGACAATAAAAGCATCAACGCCCACAATGACCATTGTGTTCTACTCGTGCAACAGATCTACATATAGACACGGCTCTGATACCACTGTAGGGGTTCGTAGCATGGAAAACAAAAAATTTCTATCGCATACAAACAAACAAGCCAAGATCTATCTACTAGATTGTAGCAACGAGTCAATGGAATAACTTACCCTCGAAGATTCCAAAGTGTTTAACGAGAGCGGATTCTCGTGGGTGATGTAGTCGTACTCTTCCCGATCTCAAGATCGTGTAGACGATCCTTCCGGCGCTGCGTTCCGGCAGCGCTCCCGCAGTCGGTCACACGTTCGGTACTCGACGAAGACCTTCCTCTCCCTTGTTCCAGCAGGCAGCGGAGGTTGTAGCACTCTCCTCGCAATTCCGGCAGCACAACGGCGTGGTACCGGAAGTAGAGGGGAGATCCCGCAGGGCTTCGCCTTAAGCCGGAGCGAGTATGGTGGAGTATGAGAGAGGGCTATTAGTGATCTAGGGATTAGACACACCAATTAGAAGGCTCTAAACTGAAGGCTAGGGCAATTAGAAGCTCTAAACCAAAACGGCTCTAAACCGGAGATTAGAGGATAGGAACTTGTGTGTCTAGAGGAGGAGGCCTTGCCCCTCCTTTTATGGGTGGAGGGTGCGGCCAAGGGGAGGGGAGTCCCTCCCCAAGTCGGCCTTGGTTGGCGCGCCGGCTTGGGGAGGAGACTCCTCCCCCAAGGCGGTTCCCAACTCCTCTTGCTTGTTTCCCACAGTTTCTTGTTTTAGCCGTTTGACTTTCAAACTGGACATTTGACTTTTCTGTTTTAGGATTCAATTTAATCCTTTATTTGGAACAGCAAGAACACTTAGTACATGATGCAATCATTCCAATATGTAATGACACATTCATGTACCCCTCCCCCCTCCCGGAGTGCCGGACATTCCGGAACCTTCTAGAACATTCACCGGAATCATTTCCGAACTCCGAAACGGGACTTTCCTTATATGAATCTTATTCTCCGGACCATTCCGGATCACCTCGTGATATCCCGGATCCCATCCGAGACTCCGAACAACATTCGGTCTCTTTCTCATAATACCATAACTACTCAAACAACGTCGAATCCTTAAGTGTGTCTCCCTACGGTTCGTGAATTATGCGGACATGATCGAGACACTTCTCCGAATAATAACCAATAGAGGAATCTGGAAATTCATATGGCTCCCACATATTTCTACGATTACTTTGCAATCGAATGAACCACTTACATACGATACCAATTTCCCTTTGTCTCACGATATGTTACTTATCCGAGGTTATGATCGTCGGTATCTCTACATACCTAGTTCAACCTCGTTACTGATAAGTACTCTTTTCTCGTTCCCGTGATATGTGATCCCTTGTGAGCCAGTCACATGCTTGCAAGCTAATTGGATGACATTTCACCGAGAGGGCCCAGAGTATATCTATCCGTCATATGGATGGACAAATCCCACTCTTGATCCATGTGTCTCAACCAATACTTTCCGAACACTCAATGCCACCTTTATAGCCACCCAGTTACGGTGTGGTGTTTGATGTCATCAAAGCATCCATCCGGTAAAGGTGATATGCATGATCTCATGGTCAAAGGAATTAGGTTACTATGTATCAGAAAGCATATAGCAATTGAACTATTGAAATGACTTGATCTTTATGCTACGCTTATCTATAGGAGTATGTCCACCATATCATTCTCCTAATGATATGATCTTGTTGTTGATAACATCTCAATGTTCATGATAGGGAAACCACAATCATTTATCAACCAACAAGCTAGTGAAGTATAGAGGCTATACTAGGGACTTCAAATTAAGTTTACAAATCACACAAGTATTAATGTTTCCTTGTTAATACTATTATAGCATGAATGTAAACATTTATCATAAACACAAAGATATAATAATAACTACATTTATTATTGCCTCTAGGGCATATCTCCAACAAAGGGGAGGGGAGTCCCTCCCCAACTCGTCTTCCAAGGCCGGCGGTGGAGGGAGAGGAACTCCTCCCCAAGTAGGTTTCCTACTCTCCCTCCACCAAACAAAATAGCCGTTTGACTTTTCAAATTGGCGTTTGACTTTTCAAACTAGGATTTGATTTAACCCTTTATTTTGTTCAGCGATGACACCTAGTACATGATGCAACCATTCCAACTTGTTATGACACATTCATGTACCCTTCCTCTCCGGAGTGCCGGACATTTCGGAACCTTCTAGAACATTCCCGATGAAAACACCGGAACCATTCTCCAACCCCGAAAGAGGACTTTCCTTATATGAATCTTATTCTCCGGACCATTACGGATCTCCTCGTGATATCCCGGATCCCATCCAAGACTCCGAACAACATTCGGTCTCTTACTCATCATTCCATAACTACTCAACAACGTCGAATCCTTAAGTGTGTCTCCCTACGGTTCGTGAATTATGCGGACATGATCGAGACACTTCTCCGAACAATAACCAATAGAGGAATCTAGAAATTCATATGGCTCCCACATATTTCTACGATTACTTTGCGATCGAATGAACCACTTACATACGATACCAATTTCCCTTTGTCTCACGATAGTTTACTTATCCGAGGTTTTGATCGTCGGTATCTCTGTATACCTAGTTCAACCTCGTTAATGATAAGTACTCTTTTCTCGTTCCCGTGATATGTGATCCCTTGTGAGCCAGTCACATGCTTGCAAGCTAATTGGATGACATTCCACCGAGAGGTCCCAGAGTATATCTATCCGTCATATGGATGGACAAATCCCACTCTTGATCCATGTGTCTCAACCAATACTTTCCGAACACTCAATGCCACCTTTATAGCCACCCAGTTACGGTGTGGTGTTTGATGTCATCAAAGCATCCTTCCGGTGATGGTGATAAGCATGATCTCATGGTCAAAGGAATTAGGTTACTATGTATCAGAAAGCATATAGCAATTGAACTGTTAAAATGACTTGATCTTTATGCTACGCTTATCTATAGGAGTATGTCCATCATACCATTCTCCTAACGATATGATCTTGTTGTTAATAACATCTCAATGTTCATGATATGGAAACCACAATCATTTATTAACCAACAAGCTAGTATTATGAAGAGGCTTTACTAGGGACTTCAATTTAAGTTTACAAATCACACAAGTATTAATGTTTCCTTGTTAATACTATTATAGCATGAATTTAAACATTTATCATAAACACAAAGATATAATAATAACTACATTTATTATTGCCTCTAGGGCATATCTCCAACAGTCTCCACTTGCACTAGAGTCATCTAATCTAGATTACATGGTAATATACCGAACACCCATGGCAGTTTGGTGTTGGTCATGTTTTGCCCTCGGGAGAGGTTTAGTCAACGGATCCGCCACATTCAGATCTGTGTGTACTTTGCAAATCTTTATGTCACCATCTTGGACATGTTCTCGAATAGCGTGGAAACGTAGCTTGATGTGCTTCAGCTTCTTGTGTGACCTTGGTTCTTGCGCATTGGTTATCACAGTAGATAGACATTGGGTCCAGCGCACTTGGAACCACACCGAGATTTGTAATGAACTCTTTCATCCATATCGGTTCTTGTGAAGCCTCCGAAGCAGCCATGTATTCCGATTCAGTTGAAGATCTCGCCACAACACTTTGCTTTGCACTCCTCCAGCTAACTGTTGCACCATTCAAAGTAAATACGTATCCGGATTGTGATTTAGAATCATCCGGATCGGTGTTCCAACTAGCATCGGTGTAACCATTAACAATGAGTTGTTCATCGCCTCCATAAGAAAGAACCATATCCTTAGTTCTTCTCAAGTACTTAAGGATGTTTTTGACCGCTGTCCAGTGATCCACTCCAGGATCACTTTGATATCTGCTAGTCAAACTAACAGCATATGCAATGTCGGGTCTAGTACATAGCATGGCATACATTAGAGATCCTATGGCTGAGGCATAGGGAGTCTTACTCATCCTCTCTCTATCTTCTGCCGTTGTTGGACTTTGAGTTTTACTCAAGGTCGTATTGGGCAACATGGGCAAGAACCCTTTCTTGCTATCTTCCATTCCAAACCTCTTTAGAACTTTGTCCAAATATGTACTTTGTGACAATGATATTAATTAGGCGTCTCGATCTATCTCTATAAATCTATATGCCTAATATGTAAGTTGCTTCGCCGAGATCTTTCATTGAAAAACTATTATTCAAATATTCCTTGACACTATTAAGTAGGTCTACATCATTCCCAATCAACAATATGTCATCTACATATAGTATTAAGAATGCTACAGAGCTCCCACTCACTTTCTTGTAAATACAAGCTTCTCCATAAGTTTTTATAAAACCAAAACTTTTGATCACCTTATCAAAACGTTGATTCCAACTTCGGGATGCTTGCTTCAATCCATATATGGACCATTGAAGTTTGCATACCTTGTTAGCATCTTTAGGATCGACAAAACCTTTGGGTTGCATCATATACAACTCTTCATCAATGTCTCCATTGAGGAATGCTGTTTTGACATCCATCTGCCATATCTCATAATCGTAATATGCAGCGATTGCTAACATAATCCTCACAGACTTTAGCTTCGCTACTTGTGAGAAAGTCTCATCGTAGTCAACTCCTTGAATTTGTCAAAACCCTTTTGCGACAAGTCGAGCTTTATAGACAGTAACATTACCATCAGCATCTGTTTTCTTCTTGAAAATCCATTTGTTCTCGACAGCCTTCCGGCCATCCGATAAGTCCACCAAAGTCCATACTTGGTTTGCGTACATGGATCCAATCTCGGATTTCACGTCTTCTTGCCATTTATTGGAATTTGGGCTCATCATCGCTTCCTCATATGTCACAGGGTCATCGGTGTTGTCCACCAACATGACACTCAAAACGGGATCATACCAATCAGGAGTGGTACGAGTTCTCGTTGACCTGCGAGGTTCTGTAGCAACTACAACCGAAGTTTCATGATCATCATCATTAGATTCCTCTCTTATTGGTGCAGGCACCACAGGAACTTCTTCTGGTGCTGCGCTACTCGCAAGTTCGAGAGAAGGTTTGACAACCTCGTCGCGTTCTGCTTTCCTTCCAGTCACTTCTTTCGAGAGAAATTCCTTCTCTAGAAAGGATCCATTCTTGGCAACGAAGATTTTGCCTTCGGATCTATGATAGAAGGTATACCCAATAGTTTCCTTTGGGTATCCTATGAAGACGCATTTTTCCGCTTTGGGTTCAAGCTTGTCCGGCTGTAACTTCTTTACATAGGCTTCGCAACCCCAAACTTTAAGGAACGACAATTTAGGTTTCTTCCCAAACCATAATTCATACGGTGTCGTTTCAACGGATTTAGATGGTGCCCTATTTAAAGTGAATGCGGCTGTTTCTAATGCATAACCCCAAAATGATAGCGGTAAATCTGTAAGTGACATCATAGAACGAACCATATCTAAGAGAGTTCGATTACGACGTTCGGACACACCATTACGCTGTGGTGTTCCCGGCGGTGTCAATTGTGAAAGTATTCCGCATTTCTTCAAATGCTCGCCAAACTCATAACTTAGATATTCACCTCCACGATCAGAACGTAGAAATTTAATCTTCTTGTTACGTTGATTCTCAACCTCACTTTGAAATTCCTTAAACTTCTCGAAAGTTTTGGACTTATGTTTCATGAAATAGATATACCCATATCTACTCAAGTCATCCGTGAAGGTAAGAACATAACGATAACCACCGCGCGATGCTACACTCATTGGACCACACACATCGGTATGTATGATTTCCAATAAGTCCGTAGCTCGCTCCATCATACCAGAAAATGGAGTCTTAGTCATTTTACCCATCAGACATGCTTCGCATCTTTCAAGTGATTCGGAATCAAGTGATTCAAGAAGTCCATCGGAATGGAGTTTCTTCATACGCTTCACTCCAATGTGACCAAGACGACAGTGCCACATATAGGTCGAGTTATCGCTTAATTTCAAACGTTTAGCCTCAATGTTATTAATATGTGTATTTACACTATCGAGATTCAATAAGAATAGACCATCTATCAAAGGTGCATGTGCATAAAACATATTACACATATAAATCGAACAACCATTATTCTCGGACATAAACAAGTAACTGTCTCACAATAAACAAGATCCCGATATAATGTTCATGCTCAACGCAGGCACCAAATAACAATTATTTAAGTATAAAACTAATCCCGATGGTAGATGAAGAGGTAGTGTGCCGACCGCGATCACATCAACCTTTGATCCGTTTCCCACGCGCATCGTCACCTCGTTCTTCACTAGCTTCCGTTTATTCTGCAGCACCTGTTTCAAGTTACAAATATGAGCAACCGAACCAGTATCAAATACCCAGGCACTACTACGAGTACTAGTGAGATACACATCAATAACATGTATATCGGATATACCTTTCTTCTTGATGTTGCCGTTCTTCAAATCCGCCAAGTACTTTGGGCATTTCTGCTTCCAGTGACCTTCTCCCTTGCAGTAAAAGCACTCTGTATCAGGCTTAAGTCCAGCCTTGGTCTTCTTCGTCGGTGCGGTAACTTTCTTACCACCCTTCTTGAAGTGTACCTTTTTCTTAGACTTGACTTTCTTGAATTTGGTGGTCTTATTGACCATCAACACTTGGTGCTCTTTCTTGATCTCCACTTCTGCAGATTTTAACATGGAGAAGAGTTCTGGCAACTACTTGTTCATGCTTTGCATATTGTAGTTCATCACATAGTTCTTGTAACTTCGTGGTAGTGATTGGAGGACACGGTAAATCCCCAAAGCATTAGGAATTACTATACCCAAGCTTTGAAGTTTGTTTGCGTGCCCAGGCATCTTAAGCACATGCTCACTGACGGAGCTGCCCTCTTCCATCTTGCAATTAAAGAACTTTTCAGAAGCCTCATAGCTCTCAACTGCCGCGTGAGTCTCAAAAATCAATTTGAGTTCACGGACAATATCATGTGGGTCTGAATTCTCAAACCTTTTCTGAAGCTCCGATTCCAAACCATACAAGATAGCACACTAAACTGTGGAGTACTGATTCTTCCGAGCGAGGTAAACGTTCTTTACTTCATCGGTAGCATCAGCTGCAGGCGGGTCACCCAGCGGTGCATCCAGCACATAGGTCAAATTACCAGCATTGAGGACAATCCTCAAATTGTGGAACCAATCCGCGAAGTTGCTTCCATTGTTTTTTCAACTTTTCTTTCTCTAGGAACGCATTAAAATTGATGGTAGGGGCCGCCATTGATCTACAACATATTTGCAATAGTTTAGACTAAGTTTATGAAAAATTTAGTTCTAATTAATAGTTAAATTAATCTAGGTGAACTCCCACTCAAAACAATATCCCTCACATTGTTTTAGTGATCACACGAACCAAATCCACCACATCAACACCGATCATCACGAGAGTTGATGTAGCTTCAATGGCAAAAAATCGACATGTTCATCATATCTACTATATGGTTCATGCTTTACCTTTCGGTGATCCGTGTTCCGAGACCATGTATATACATGCTAGGCTCATCAAGATCAAACCTTAGCTTCCGCATGAGCAAATCTGGCTTGCTCACGTTTTATACACTTGCGGAATCTAACACACCCGATCATCACGTGGTGCTTCGAAACAACAAGCTTTAGCAACGGTACTTACTAAGGATGAACACTTTAGAACTTGAAATTCATGTGCATGAGGGGTCATCTTATAATGCTACCGTCATTAACTAAGCAATACAAGATGCATAAAGGATTAACATCACATGCAATTCATAATATGTGATATGATATGGCCTTTATTCTTTGTGCTTCCAATCTCCATCTTCAAGCACGAACATGATCTCCATCATCACCGGCATTGCATCAAGGTCAATGACGCTGCTCCATGGTTGTCGTCCACCGGCTTCAACTATTACAACTACTTTGAATAGACACGCGAGTCTTAACATAAATTAAAGACAACCATATGGCTCCTGCTGGTTGCCAACTTACAATAAGGAACATTGCATACATCAAATATAATCACAATCATGGCCATATCACATCATAGCACACCCCTGCAAAACAAAGTTAGACGCCTCTAATTTCTTTGCATGTTTTACGTGGTTTGGGGCTTTCAATAAGTCTCGATCTAACTTACGAACAAGAACCACAACGTTGATGTTTGAACTATCAAGTGTCCGTTGTAAATTGGATCTTTACTATAATGGGAGAGACAGACACCCGCAAAGCCACTTATGAAATACAAGTTGCATGTTGAGCGTGGAGCAAGTCTCATAAACGATGTCATGTAAGTTTAGCCCGGGCCGCTTCATCCCATCATACCGCAAGATACAAAGTACACAAGAAGCAATTGATAATAAAAGCACCACCGCCCATAATGACCATTGTGTTCTACTCGTGCAACAGATCTACATATAGACACGGCTCTGATACCACTGTAGGGGTTCGTAGTATGGAAAACAAAAAATTTCTACCGCATACAAACAAACAAGCCAAGATCTATCTACTAGATTGTAGCAACGAGTCGATAGAATAACTCACCCTCGAAGATTCCAAAGTGTTTAACGAGAGCGGATTCTCGTGGGTGATGTAGTCGTACTCTTGCCGATCTCAAGATCGCGTAGACGATCCTTCCGGCGCTGCGTTCCGGCAGCGCTCCCGCAGTCTTTCACACGTTCCGAGGCCATGTCTGTACATGCTAGGCTCGTCAAGTCAAACCCAAGTATTTCCGCGTGTGCAAAACTGGCTTGCACCCGTTGTATGTGAACGTAGAGTTTATAGCACCCGATCATCACGAGGTGCTGGAACACGACGAACTTTCGCAACGGTGCATACATGGGGAGAACACAACTTTATCTTGATCTTTAAGTGAGGAATCATCTTATAATTCTACCGTCGTGATCTAAGCATAATAAGTTACATAAAAGGATAAACATCACATACATATAATCTTATGTGACATGGTATAGCTAATCTCCACGCAATGATCTCCATCTTGTGCGCGTCAGCATGATCTCCATCACTCCACCATGATTGCCTCCACCACGAGTAGCAACTACAACTATTGCTAACTACTTAGCGATAAAGTAAAGCTATTACATGGCGTATAAGAAGTTGACACACAGGTCATACACAATTATAAAGACAACCATCACTCTGCAGCACGACGGCGTGGTGCTATGGTGGAGAGTTTCTGCGGCAGGGCTGTAGGGGTTCGTAGCATGGAAAACAAAAAATTTCTACCGCATACAACCAAACAAGCCAAGATCTATCTACTAGATTGTAGCAACGAGTCGATAGAATAACTCACCCGCGAAGATTCCAAAGTGTTTAACGAGAGCGGATTCTCGTGGGTGATGTATTCGTACTCTTGCCGATCTCAAGATCGCATAGACGATCCTTGCGGCGCTGCGTTCCGGCAGCGCTCCCGCAGTCGGTCACACGTTCGGTACTCGACGAAGACCTTCCTCTCCCTTGTTCCAGCAGGAAGCGGAGGTTGTAGCACTCTCCTCGCGATTCCGGCAGCACGACAGCGTGGTACCGGAAGTAGAGGGGAGATCTCGCAGGGCTTCGCCTTAAGCCGGAGCGAGTATGGTGGACTATGAGAGAGCCTCGGTGATCTAGGGTTTAGACACACCAAGTAGAAGGGGCTAGGCCGGCGGCTAGGGCAACTAGAAGGCCCAACTTGGCGGCTTGGGAGAAACCCTAGGGCGGCGACGGCTATGGTGGGCGGCGGCTAGGGTTAGGGTTTAGAGGGGCAAGGTGTAGGTCTTGGAGGGGCAGCCCTGCTCCTCCTTATATAGGTGGAGGGGGAGCGCCAAGGGGAGGGGAGTCCCTCCCCAACTCGTCTTCCAAGGCCGACGGTGGAGGGAGAGGAACTCCTCCCCAAGTAGGTTTCCTACTCTCCCTCCACCAAACAAAATAGCCGTTTGACTTTTCAAATTGGCGTTTGACTTTTCAAACTAGGATTTGATTTAACCCTTTATTTTGTTCAGCGATGACACCTAGTACATGATGCAACCATTCCAACTTGTTATGACACATTCATGTACCCTTCCTCTCCGGAGTGTCGGACATTCCGGAACCTTCTAGAACATTCCCGATGAAAACACCGGAACCATTCTCCAACCCCGAAACAGGACTTTCCTTATATGAATCTTATTCTCTGGACCATTCCGGATCTCCTCGTGATATCCCGGATCCCATCCAAGACTCCGAACAACATTCGGTCTCTTACTCATCATTCCATAACTACTCAACAACGTCGAATCCTTAAGTGTGTCTCCCTACGGTTCGTGAATTATGCGGACATGATCGAGACACTTCTCCGAACAATAACCAATAGAGGAATCTGGAAATTCATATGGCTCCCACATATTTCTACGATTACTTTGCGATCGAATGAAACACTTACATACGATACCAATTTCCCTTTGTCTCACGATAGTTTACTTATCCGAGGTTTTGATCGTCGGTATCTCTGTATACCTAGTTCAACCTCGTTAATGATAAGTACTCTTTTCTCGTTCCCGTGATATGTGATCCCGTGTGAGCCAGTCACATGCTTGCAAGCTAATTGGATGACATTCCACCGAGAGGTCCCAGAGTATATCTATCCGTCATATGGATGGACAAATCCCACTCTTGATCCATGTGTCTCAACCAATACTTTCCGAACACTCAATGCCACCTTTATAGCCACCCAGTTACGGTGTGGTGTTTGATGTCATCAAAGCATCCTTCCGGTGATGGTGATAAGCATGATCTCATGGTCGAAGGAATTAGGTTACTATGTATCAGAAAGCATATAGCAATTGAACTGTTAAAATGACTTGATCTTTATGCTACGCTTATCTATAGGAGTATGTCCATCATACCATTCTCCTAACGATATGATCTTGTTGTTAATAACATCTCAATGTTCATGATATGGAAACCACAATCATTTATTAACCAACAAGCTAGTATTATGAATAGGTTTTACTAGGGACTTCAATTTAAGTTTACAAATCACAGAAGTATTAATGTTTCCTTGTTAATACTATTATAGCATGAATGTAAACATTTATCATAAACACAAAGATACAATAATAACTACATTTATTATTGCCTCTAGGGCATATCTCCAACAAGGGATTCGCCTACGCGCAGTCGGGAGAGAGAGAGAGAGGTGGAGGGCAGCAGGACGGCGGCTATGGTTGAAGGAGTTGTGTGGGGGGGAGGCTGCTTCCTGCCCTCCATATATAGGGGGCTGGCCGGCCCCCCTTGGCCCCTCCTCCAAGCCCTAGGGCGGCGGCCCCAAGGGTGGAGTGGGGGGCAAGTTTCCCCCCTCCTTCTAGAAGGGTTCCCCAGGGGGCACGGGGCCCCGCCGCCTCTGGCCGCAGCATCCGCCAGCAGCAGCAACCACCACGGCGCCTCCCCCACCGGTCGCTGCAGAGGAGGCCGACCATGGTCTACGCCATCCATGGCCCCCGCCGCCCCAAGGCCGGGCGCAGCACCGCCACCTCGCCGCCTGTCGCGCTGCAGCCCGCAGGAGCTCCGCCTCGCCATGGTCCCTGGCGGGAAGACCACGCCCTGACCCGGCGGCGCCGCCCCGCGCCTGCCCCACCGAGCAGGAGACCAAAGGATCCCCGCCGCCGCCGGCACCTACCGGGCTTTGCCCAGCCGTGCCCACTGGCAGCGGTGAGGGAGAAGGAGGGAGATGAAGGGGGGGCAGGGATCTAGGGTTCCCTCCCCGTCGCCTCGCGGGGGCGGCGCGGGAGGGAGGGAGCGCTCTCTTCCGTGTTCTAAATACTGAACCAGACACATACGAACCTAGACAAAGTTAAGTCTATTAATATAGATATGTGGGAGTAGTGCTACTAGAGACCACCGTACGTGCCTGAGGTGGTGGCACGTTCTGAACAAGGGAGCTATACATGCTCTTGCTTGGCTCTGCTCTAGCAGCTGTTAGGTTCTCATAGCACTTGGTCTCTCCACTGCGTACATTCCAGGCTTAGGCAGGGGAGGCAGCAGGAATTCGCCATAAACAAATTCTCACGTAGGACGATATCTCATGTATGCTCAATATTACTGTGGACCGGCGTAAGTGCAATGCACTGGCCCTGGTTGTATAGTTTCTTCGTGCTCCCTACTTACGGCAGGAGATGGCGCCACGGCTGTAACGGCGAATCCCTGCTGACGAAGACCATATGCTCCCTAGGGCTAGGGTATACCGGATGGGGGTGAGAAGGGAGAGCTAGCGTGAGGCGGCTCACCACATGTCCGCATACCTGCACTGTATCGCTGCATAAAGAGAGGGGATGGCATGCGGTGGCGAGTCACGGGCGGCGGTGCTCGTCGCTAGGGCATTTGCTGTTGGTTGACCTATTAGTTAAGCTAATAAAGAAACAAATTAAAAGAAATTAAGGTCTTAATTGAGGCAATTAAAGCCTAAATCAAGTGAATTAAGGAGGAGGACCAGAACCAACGTTCGAGACCTCCTCAACGCTAATCACACGCCCTGATCGGGGGCACTAAACCAACGTAATGGTTTGGTCCCTCGTCACCTGCGCCATATAAAGGAGAAGGGGTTGACAGCGATCTGACTACTCAAGCTCTCGATCTGCTCCTGCTACCCTCCTACACCCCAATTCCCTACCGATCTAGGGAGGCGTAGAAGTGACGGGAAGACCGCACCATATCGCCTGCATCACGCAGGCAATCTGCTATGGCCTCCTCTTCGATGCCAACTCCCAGTAATGATTCATGTCCTGTCTATTGTTATTTTCATTAGGTGTTTTAGAGTGCTACCATTTTGATCTTGCAGTAGGCATAATTTTTTTTTATCTAACAATGGTATCAGAGCGGGATTTGAGTAGCACTAGAACCCTAATGGTATCTGATGATTAAAGTTTTTGATATGGATCAATTCTAGGCAATTTTGATGAAGTTTTTAGCCTCAGTAAATTTTATTTTCCTCCCTAATCATGTATTGTTATTACTACAAGATCAATTCTAATTAACCAGAAAAGTTTGATGACACAATTTTGTTGCCTCGGTTAATTTTTAATTGATCTTCTATCAATCATGTGGAAAGGAATTGGTTGGCGATTACTGAAAAAAATCCCCATTTTTTTGGCATGAAACCTAACCCTGAAATCCCCTTTTTCGAATGACCACAAATTTCTTGCAATTTCGAGCACATGAGCACGGGTTTTGAGGGTGGAGAAACTCACCTGATGAAGCCGGATCCCTGCCTCTCCTTTTGGGGCCCGCCGGAGCACCCACGGCTCCGGTGAGGGCAGTGACTCCGCTCCGCCGCTCTCTCCCGATGGAGGTGCACGCGGAATGGACGCGCGCGCGTTGGTGGCCGTCGTGCCATTCGCCGCCGCCATCGCCTGATGGCTGCTGAAGCAGCAAACCCGCATGGTCGCGACGAAGATAGCCACGCTCGACGGAGGAGTGCGTAGGACCTAGTCCAGCGCACGCTTCACCGGCGAGCGTCACCATCGCATCAGCAAGATTATAAAGGGAGGGCGCTGATGTTGCGCGCGGCGCTGCTACAGCTGCCACTCTCTTTGCGCTGCTCACGGGTCTCTCATGGATGCGTGCGCTGCCTCGGCTGCTGCGCGCGATACGGGGAAGGATCAAGAAGGGCGTCGCACGCGCCCTCGTGGCCGCCGGCCGCCGGATGTCGTCCCGCACAAGGAGCATAAAGAGCAGGCAAGAAGATCCCGTTGTTGTTGCTAATCACTCTCTCTCTCTCTCTCTCTCTCTCTCTCTCTCTCTCTCTCTCTCTCTCTCTCTCTGCGTGCGGCTGCTACTGCTTGCTCTGCACGACGCGCGGCTGCGGGAGAGAGTGAGGATAACGTTAGGGTTAGGGTCGGCAACACTTCCTGGACATTGATTTCAATCAACGGTCTAGATGAACGTGGAAAGCCAGTTGGACCAAATTGGGCCAGTTCCAAGGAAGGACTACAACCCAAGTGCAATTTTAGCCTGGGCTGCGGTTATTTGTTTTGTTTTTATTTTTTCTGTATTCTTTTCAGTGCATTTTCTTAAGTTTTAATATGATTATGTTTTATGTTTTTTGCACAGATTTTTAATACAAAAATAAGTTGCCTAAATTATGAATTGCCTAAATTATGAATATAAAACATGTGATTGTTCTGAATAAAAATGAACCAATGAGATTTATTATTTAGAATATTTAATATGTTTTAATGTTGTATGATCATTTTAGGCATCAAATAATGTTGAATTTCCTCATGTTTTATTTTGATGCTTACTATGACAATGTAATGACTTTAAAATTAACACTGACAACGTTGTGTTAAATTTGCAAGTCACATCTCCTTATGACATTCTACTTGTATGTCTTTTCTTCCCAACGGTGTTTTTGACATATAATTAGAAATCTAATGATCATGACATACTTTATTTACATTCATGCAATTTACTAATGAATTACTATGTGAAAATTTCAGCTTCCGCTGCGATACGCTATGATTCTGTCGAGCAATTGACGGGAAGTAACTTCCCTAAGTGGAAGAACTCGATTGAGCTAAGTTTGGCTTTCAACGAGTTTGATTATGCCTTAAGGGAGGATAAGCCCACGGCACCCGCTGCTGATGCCGATGGGTATAATGAACTAAAGAAAACTTATGACTCCAAGATGGAGAAGTGGGAAAGATCAAATCATGTGGCTATGTTGCTGATGAAGTCATCCATTTCTCCTGAGATTGTTGGTGCTGTCCCAAAGAAAGATAATCCTAAGGAGTTTATGGAGGCCTTAGAGGAGCAATTCCAAGGCTCCGAAAAGATCTATGCTCATGAGCTTTTTCAGAAGCTACTTGGGAAGTACAAATGTAATGGAGAGGTTAGAGGGCACATAATGAGAATGATATCTGCCTCAAATAAATTGAAGGTTTTGAAGTGTGAGCTCAGTGATAATGATTTTGGAGTCCCTTCTCGAAGAATTTGATCAGTTTAAAATCAACTAAAATTCAATGAAGGAGAAGTGGACACTGAGCGATATTTGTCCTCGCATTGTCTAGGAGGAAGAAAGGTTTATGAGGCAAAACAAGGACATGGCTTTTCATGTTGGCTCTCACAAGAGAAAGCGTGAGGGGCCTATTTTTCCTAAGCCTCAAATGAAGCCTTATAGGAAAGAAATGCTACAGTCTAAAGGAAAGGAAAAGGAACATGGACAGTCTTCTGGTGGCGCGCCTAATGAAAACGCGTGTTTCCACTGCAAGGAAGAAGGCCACAAATGGATGGATTGTCCAAAATATCTTAAATGTATGATGAAGAAAGGTACGGATGAAATCACTTTTGTTGATGAATTATTTTATGCTGATTTCTCTTGTACTTCTTGGTGGATTGACTCATGAGCAACTGCTCATGTTGCTAACTCCATGCATGGATTCCATGGAACCCAAATCACAACAAAGGGGGCAAGAAGGCTTAAGGTTGCGAATGGAGTTGAAGTCGACGTTGAAGTAATAGGGTCACTCAGCTTGGAGCTCGACACCGGCTTTCATCTACATTTAAATAATGTTCTTTATGTACCTACTTTAAGTAGGAATTTGATTTTAGTCTCTTGCCTGGACGATGACATGTACGAGTGCTTGTTTGGGCACAAACAATTCATTTTGAAATATTGTAATAAGGATGTTGGCCTCGGTGTGAGACGAGGCAAACTTTATATGTTATCTCTTAATGATTATATTTTGCATGTGAGTAATGTTTCTAATGATGAAAAGAAATGGAAGGGTACTAGCAATTCTTCGAAATTGTGGCACCGTCGTTTGGGCCACATTTCGAGGGGGAGAATGGAAAGACTTATTAAAAATGACGTACTCCTTCCACTAGATTTCTCGGATGTAGACAACTACGACGACTGTATTAAAGAAAAAACATAAAAAACGATTAAGAAAGGAGCTATAAGAGCCAAAGGGGTTCTAGAACTTATTCATACTGACATATGCGGACCACTTAATGTTAATTCAATAGATAATTTTTATTTATTCATCACCTTCACTGCGACTTTTCCCGTTATGGGTATATTTACCCTTTACGTGATCGATCGGAAGCTTTGGACAAATTCAAAGTGTTCAAAGCCGAAGTTGAGAACCAACTAAACACAAAAATTAAAGTTGTACGATCTAATCGTGGGGGAGAGTATTACGGAAGGCATGATCCTTATGGGAAAATTTCAGGACCTTTTGCTAAATTTCTAGCTGAACATGGAATTGTTGCCCAGTACTCAATGTCTGACGAACCATAACAAAATAGTATGGCTGAGCGTAGAAATCGCACACTTATGGATATGGTGCGAAGTATGCTTAGTCATGCAAGTTTGCCAGTAAACCTATGGTTGGAAGCTTTAAAGACAGTTGCACGTGTACTAAATCTTGCTCCTTTTAAAGCAGTGCCGAACACACCATATGAGATGTGGACGGGAAGGAAACCGGGCTTGAATTATTTACGTGTATGGGGTTGTCCCGCTGAAGCTAAAGTATTCAATCCACAACTTAAGAAATTAGATCCAAAAAACAGTTAGTTGTTTCTTTATTGGATAGCCTCATAGGGGAAAGGGATATTGTTTTTATTGTCCAGGTCACACCACTAAATATGTGGAGACCAGACAAGCGGTATTTTTTGAGGATAATGAAGTCACTGAAATAAAGAAGATCGATCTTGAGGAGAAGCGGGTGTGTGTTCCATCCCCAATCATCCAAGAGATTGTTGTACCAATACATAGAAGAGTGACGTCTCATACCAATCCTGAATCGAGCGGTTCAGTCCCTCAACCTAATGGTGATAATGAAACTAATGAAAATGAAGAGGATCACCAGGCCAACGAAGAAGATGAGCCTCAAGATAATGAATCTCCTCCGCCGCCTCCTGTGGGAAGACCACAACGACAAACAAAGAGTGCCATTCCACCTTGTTATGTCACATACCTGAGTGAGGATATGAGAAATGCGGAGGATCCAACCTCATACAAAGAGGCCATAAGAAGTACGAATTCGTCTATGTGCCAGGTTGCCATGGAAGACGAGTTAAAGTCTATGAGCTCAAATGATGTTTGGTATCTAGTAGAAATTCTCAATGGTGCTAAAAGAGTAGGCTGCAAGTGGGTCTACAAAACCAAATATGACTCCAAAGGGAATGTCAAAAGATTCAAAGCAAGACTTGTGGCAAAAGGTTTTACACAGGGAGAATGAATCGATTACAACGAGACCTATTCTCCTGTGTCATCCAAAGATTCTTTTAGGATCGTCATGGCTTTAGTGGCTCATTACGACCTAGAGTTGCATCAAATGGACGTTAAGACAGCCTTCCTGAATGGTGACCTAAAGGAAGATGTTTACATGACTCAACCGGAAGGTTTTGTCGTGGAAGGAAAGGAACATTTGGCATGTCGCCTAAAGAAATCCATCTATGGCTTGAAGCAAGCTTCGAGACAGTGGTATCTCAAGTTCGATAAGATCATTAGAACTTTTGGTTTTACGGAAAATGTTGTGCACAACTGCATTTATGTAAAATTTAAGGGAAGTAGGTTCACAATATTAGTTTTGTATGTGGATGACATATTGTTGGCTTGCAGCGATAAAGATATGTTGCACGAGACCAAGAATTTTTTGTCTTCCAAATTTTATATGAAAGATCTCGGTGAAGCCTCGTATGTCCTCGGCATAGAGATTCATCGGGATAGGTCTAAAGGTGTGTTGGGACTATCACAAAAGGCATACTTTGAGCAAGTACTAAATAAATTCAATATGCATAAGTGCTCGGCCTCACCTGCTCCAATAGTCAAAGGCGATAAGTTTGGGACATTTCAATGTCCGAGGAACCAAATTGAAGCTGATCAGATGAAGTCGGTTCCTTATGCTTCAGCTGTCAGAAGCATCATGTATGCACAAGTCTATACACGCCCTGACTTGGCTTTTATTACCGGGATGCTTGGTAGATACCAAAAGAATCCAGGACTAGACCACTAGAAGGCCGCAAAGAAAGTCTTGCGTTATATGCAAGGCACTAAAGAATACATGTTTACGTATAGAAGATCTGATAGCCTAGAAGTTATTGGCTATTCAGATTCTGATTATGCCGGTTGTGTGGACAGTAAAAGATCCACGCCAGGTTACGTGTTTACACTCGCCAGAGGAGCTATATCGTGGAAAAGCTCCAAGCAAATGATAACTGCTTCATCTACGATGCAGGCAGAATATATAGCATGTTATGAGGCCACTGGACAGGATGTATGGCTAAAGAATTTTATTCCCGGGCTACAAGTGATTGACAGCATTTCGAGACCACTTGTATTGTACTGCTATAATGAACCCACAGTTTTCTATGCGAGTAACAACAAGTCAAGTGCTGCTACCAAGCACATTGACATAAAGTATAACGTTGTGAAAAATAGAATCCAGGACCATACTATTGATGTTAGACATATAAGTACAACTCATATGCTTGCGGATCCGCTAACAAAAGGCTTACCACCCAATATTTTTGTGAGCATGTTGCCGGCATGAGATTACTGGAAGTCTTATGATTCTGGAATAAAGGGACCACTATAAGAACCACTCCAAATAAGTAATATGTTATCCATTTCGAAATAGGCGAGTATGCCATAAGTGTTGAGTTTCTATGGCATTTCATTGGCTATTTATAACGCCTCACTTTGGTATATTATTCATATGGAGAAGGAGCTAATGAAGTTTAAACTAACGATCAAGGGGGAGAATGTTGGTTGACCTGTTAGTTAAGCTAATAAGGAAATAAATTAAGAGAAATTAAGGTCTTAATTGAGGAAATTAAAGCCCAAATCAAGTGAATTAAGGAGGAGGCCAACGTTCGGGACCTCCTCAACGCTAATCACGCGCCCTGATCGGGGGCACTAAACCAACGTAATGGTTTGGTCCCCCGTCACCTGCGCCATATAAAGGAGGCGAGGCTGGCAGCGATCTGACTACTCAAGCTCTCGATCTGCTCCTGCTACCCTCCTACACCCCAATTCCCTACCGATCTAGGAAGGCGTAGAAGTGACGGGAAGACCGCACCACATCGCCTGCATCACGCAGGCAATCTGTTATGGCCTCCTCTTCGATGCCAACTCTCAGTAATGATTCATATCCTGTCTATTGTTATTTTCATTAGGTGTTTTAGAGTGCTACCATTTTGATCTTGCAGTAGGCATAAAGTTTTTTTGATCTAACATGTGCATTGTTCATCCGGCTGCGGAAATATTTTGAATTAGCACAACCTAATAATTTTAAATTAATATAATGAAGATGGAGAATTTTAGATTAAATGCCAGCACGTCTAGGCATGAAAATTTGTAGTTTTTAGCCGTTTGAATATAAGTGTATAAATGGACAATTTTACGAAAAAATGGCTTTGGTACCCGAGATCAGTCGAGCCCTTTGTTAAAAAAAACTAAGAACTTTTGCTGAGGATAGAATAGAAGGTATTCCGTATCGAAAATTTACACATTGGTAGAATTTATATTTGGCTACATTCTTGTATTTCTTCTAGATTATTTTGAAGCCTTAAATTTGAATTTTTTTTTTGAAGTTTTCAAAACATTCTCCTTGGAGCTTGGTGGACAAGGGGAAGAAGAGCCACATTGCTTAGAATCTAAGCCTTAGGGACGCCATGACTAAAAGGGAGATGCAAAGAGGATGCATGTGGTTCAAAGCGTGTTCCAAGCTTCCAGGGTCACGCGGCCATGCAGAACTAAATATGGTTGCTTTATATTCTTCACCAGCTATCAACAGATGGGTGGGTTGACAACATATAAGTATCCATGCATACTCCCAACTATTTAAGTGACTCTGACTCTTGCTTGGCTTCAGCATTTTGATCGAGCATACTTGATCCATGGCAAACACATATTCCAGCTATTTGCTACATCCCCAACAAGCATCCATAGAAGTATACGCTAGTCCACACAAAAGCAGAGCGCTATATAGGCATGGTAGGCCTCGGAAATATTGATCTAGGATGGATGTTTGACCATCGCAGTGGCTTCCCCACATACTATTTCAGTGCATTGCTAGACTCACGAATTAGTGTCATTTTATGTACCGATCATTATCATTACTCCGTGTGGCGCCTGCGATCGCGCCTGGCATGTCTGCTCCATCCTTGGAACCTACATCGCACCTGCACCAGGCCCTGCCTTGGTTCAGTCCTCCCGGTAATTACTCATCAGGCTTCAATGACTCCCCTGGTGGTCTCTGTCGGCAACAAAAAAGTATGGTGGAGGAACATCCTGACGGCCGTCTGGTTCGCTGATTACCTAACGGAGTACACGATGGACTGCTCACACAACCAGCTCTCGTTTCCTATCTAACATGTCTGACTGGGTTAATTTTCATATCTTTTTTTTTCACCTTTTCCTTTGGTAAGGATTAGTGTAGACTAAAAAACATTATATTGAGAAAAACCTCATCAACTAGTAACTTAATTAAGTGTTGCGTTGTTCAGTTAAGTGTTGGGTATAAACCGATGCCCTCTTTGTGCTACTCTGTTCCTATGTACTGTATATACTAGTGTAAGACTGTAAGACTAAGGCTGTGTTTGTTTGGGCTGCAGCTGTGAGAAAGCAGCTGTGGAAAATCAGCTGTAGGAAGGTGTTGCTGAAACAAAGATTTGGTGTTTGGCAGTAGTGCTTTTGATGGCTACTTTTACTGGTTTTACGACTGAAATGTCTAAAATGCCCATAAGCGTAGCATGTAGCAGGTATAAGCTTTGATCTGAAATGAATCTGACCGCTTTTATTTGAGTATCATACTTAAATACTACCTCCGATCTATATTAGTGTTCTTAAATTTTGTCTAGATACAAATGCATCTAGTCTAAATATTTAACTAGATACGTACGAATCTAGCCAAAGTTGAGAGGGAGTAGCTAAATTATCTCAATTTATCATTTTTACAAAAATATATACATTTCACCAGCTGAATTGTTGATGACAAATGTATGAATTCATGTCCGGGTATTATCTTCTAGTCAAATAAAAATTGGGACGAACACCACCACGAGATGGCATTAGCACGGACACCACCACGAGATGGCACGAACACGCAGTGGCCTCTGGAGCGGAGGAGCTTGGGACGGCGGGGCGAGGGTGTTGCCGCCGGCCATCTTTTACGGCGAGGAGGGGTAGGTGAGGCCGCCAGTGGCAGTGCTTGCGGGGAACAGCGGTGGGGGCCATGGAATGGGCGGGGGGATGGGTAAACGGCGGGGAACAGCGGCGTTGGCGACAGGAAGGTCGCACGGTGGCCGCTAGGAGCTCGTGGGTGCCCGCATCGCTCCGTGAAGGAGCTCTCGGACGACCGGCGGCGGGGATAGCGGCCAACGGCGGGGACGGCGACCAGCGGCGGGGAAAGCGGCCGGCAGCGAGGATGGCGACCGGCTTCGGGGACGGCTATCGGGCAGGGACGGCGACCGGCGGAGGTGAAGGGAGGCGGCGGAGATCCTGGCGACCAGACAGGATGGTCGAGGACAAACGGGTGGGAGTTTGTGGTTGATGTGGTCTCGGTGGCAGGTTTCCCGTAATTATCTTGAGCTCTAGAGGACAATTCCGTCTGCTGCAACTCGGGAAGCTGCAGAAGCGCCCCGCGCCCCGCTTCGGCCGACCGCGCCCGCGTAGTGTATTTCTTGCCCCGCTTTTGTGTAGCGCTGTAGAAAATTTAGCTGTTTGTTTTGGGTACAGATTCTAGACCATAAAAGCTCTAAAAGCTAAAGCTACAGCGGAAAAAAACGGAGCCTAAAGCATGTGAATTTGCAGAAAAAAATGGTGTTTTCCTTGTACTAGTAGAAAACAGGCTATCCGTTCGCGCCCCCAACAGCATTAGTCCCGGTTTCGCCACAAACCGGGACTAATGTTGGCATGCGTCCCGGTTCGTGCGGGCACGGGCACAAACCGGGACTAAAGGGTGGGTGCCAGACGCGTGGCATCCCACACACCTTTAGTCCCGTATGAGCCAGCCCTCTTTAAATACGACGTCCCAGCCCTCTGCCTTCCTTCTATTTTTTCTTATGGAAGGTGTGAGAGGTGTGCTAGTTTATTTTTTTTTCTATGCATGCATGCGAGGTGTTTGATGAAATGTTTGAGTGAATGATCCAGTTCAATTTCTCACAGAACAAAAATATAGGAGGTGCCCAAGACGCACTTGAGCTTTCTCCTCTTTCTTTCCCTCGATCGAGATTAGCAATCTTATCTTTTCTCTGTCATTGATACAATGCATGTGTCGATGTGAATTGGTCATTTCACTATTTATGATGTTTTATTTTTGATAAACTTAATTATATGATGCAGATGAACGGTCGGGAATCGATGTACGGTGACCGGCGTGAATCCGGATACATTAAAGGCGTGGATAAATTTATCGATGTGGCTACGACAAACAAAGTGAATAGTTTTATACGTTGTCCGTGTGTTCAATGTCGGAACAACAAGGAGTACTCTTCCTCGAAAATCATTCGCGACCACCTGGTTATGAAAGGTTTCATGCCCAAATATAATTGCTGGACCAAGCACGGGAAAAGAGGGGTTATGATGGAAGACAATGAAGAAGAAGATGATGATAACAACTATCATCATATATTTTCTGAATACAGTGATACTGCAATGGAAGACAATGAAGAGGAAGGAGGTGAAGAACGGGCATCAGATGAGCCCGCTGATGAACTTGGTAGGGTCATTTCTGATGCAAAGCGAGACTGTGAAATAGAAAAGGAGAAGTTGAAGTTGGAGAGCATGTTAGAAGATCACAAGAAATTGTTGTACCCAAATTGCGAAGATGGCAGCACAAAGCTCGGTACCACACTGGAATTGCTGCGATGGAAGGCAGAGTGTGGTCTAACTAACGCCTCATTTGAAAAGATGATGGAAATAATGAAGCCGAAGTTTCCAAAACATAACGAACTTCCTGAGAGTACGTACGAAGCAAAGAAGACTCTCTGCCCTCTAGGATTAGATGTGCAAAAGATACATGCATGCATTAATGACTGCATCCTCTACCGCGGTAAGGAGTATGAGAATTTAGATAAATGCCCGGTATGCAATGCATTGTGGTATAAGATCAGACGAGATGACCCTGGTGATGTTAAGGGAGAGCCACTCCGGAAGAGGGTTCCTGGTAAGGTTATGTGGTATGCTCCTATAATACCAAGGTTGAAACGCATGTTCAGAAACAAGGAGCATGCCAGGTTGTTGCGATGGTACAAAGAAGATCGTAAGAAAGACGGGAAGTTGAGACCCTGCTGATGGGTCCCAGTGGAGAAAAATCGAGAGAGACTTCCCGGACTTTGCAGTGACGCAAGGAACTTATGGTTTGGTCTAAGTACGGATGGCATAAATCCTTTTGGGGAGCAGAGCTGCAGTCACAGTACCTGGTCCGTGACTCTATGTATCTACAACCTTCCTCCTTGGTTGTGCATGAAGCGTAAGTTTATTATTATGCCAGTGCTCATCCAAGGCCCGAAGCAACCAGGCAACGACATTGATGTGTACCTAAGGCCATTAGTTAAAGAAATCTTATAGCTGTGGGGCAAACCAGGTGTACACGTGTGGGATGAGAACAAACAAGAGCCATTTGACCTACAAGGGTTGCTTTTCGTAACCATCAATGATTGGCCTACTCTTAGTAACCTTTCAGGACAGACAAACAAGGGATATAAGGCATGCACGCACTATTTAGATAAGACTAAAGGTACATATTTGCATAAATGCAAGAAGGTTGTGTACCTGGCGAATCGACGATTTCTTCCGACCAATCATCACATAAGAAAGAAAGGCAAGAATTTCAAAGGTGAGGCAGATCGCCGAAAGAAGGCTGAACTCCCTGCTGGTGATGATGTATTTGGTATGGTCAAGGACATAGAAGTAATATTGTGAAAGGGTCCCGACGGTCAATCAGTTTCGAACGATGTCGCTACCGGACACGCACCCATGTGGAAGAATAAATCTATATTTTGGGAGCTGCCATATTGGAAAGTCCTACATGTCCGCTCTTCAATCGACGTGATGCACGTGACGAAGAATCTTTGCGTGAACTTTCTACTATTTCTAGGCCTGTATGGGAAGACAAAATATACACCAGAAGCACGGGAGGACCAGCAAATTATGAAAGACCCAAAGAACATACATACACAGAACAAGACGGATAAAGGGTGTCACTTAAGTCGTGCCAGCTATGCTCTTACCAAAGCAGAGAAGGAAATCTTTTTTGAAGTACTTTACAGTATCAAGGTGTCTTCTTGCTTCTCATCTAATATAAAGAGGATAATAAATATGGCAGAGAAAAAGTTCCAAAACCTAATGTCTCATGACTGTCACGTGATTATGACGCAGTTGCTTCCGATTGCATTGAGGGGGCTTCTGCCGAAAAATGTTCGAGTACCCATTGTGAAGTTGTATGCATTCCTCAATGCAATATCTCAGAAGGTAAACAATCCAGATATTCTACCAAGGTTACAGAAGGATGTGGTACAATGTCTTGTTAGTTTTGAGTTGGTGTTCCCACCATCCTTCTTCAATATTATGACGCATCTCCTGGTTCACCTAGTGGAAGATATTGCCATTCTCGGTCCTGTATTTCTGCATAATATGTTCCCCTTTGAGAGGTTCATGGGAGTCTTAAAGAAATATGTTCATAACCGTGCTAGACCAGAAGGAAGCATCTCCAAGGGATATGGAACAGAGGAGGTCATTCAGTTTTGTGTTGACTTTATTCCTGACCTCATCATTCTTTCCCATGGCTTAAAGAAATATGTTCATAACCGTGCCTCCATTGTCATTGCACATCTCTAGACTCATATCTGCAACCTCATCCCTCTTTCCCATGGCTTCCACCGTACGACTAACCCCCAGGGAGGCGGAGGCGCTTTGCACCTCGAACTACCCCTGCCCACCGGGCTACTGCGTCCCCGTCGGCTGGATGCTGAGCGTCGGAGGCGTGCCGGTTCCTCCTGTCCCTCTAGGTGTGGCACGCCGGATGGACATTACGAACCACTACTACTTCGAGCTCACGCCGGAGCAGCGGAGGAATCCCAAATGGCATCCTGACTATTTCCCGACTTGGGAAGCCTTCTTCGGGGATCGGCGTGAGAGGACGCTCGCCGGGCACGAGGAGAACGGGCCACCTCCTCCGAACTTCAACGAGGTCGGCCGTCGGCTGTGGTGGCGCAGCCGTACTCTCCAGAGTGTCATGGCCTATGACAAGGCCGCCGACTCTAACCCCCGCCTGCGCTATCCTCAAGTCCAGCCCACTCGTACTCAGCCTTAAAGGTTCAACTACGGCGACCCCGACGACGACAGCAACGACGGCCGCGTCGAGTATGGTGACTACACTGGTGTAGGCAGGAGCATGACTAAGTCACTCCAACATTCCAAAACAAGTTAGGCCGATTGTGACTTAATCTGGCCATGTATCTTAATTTTCAGTTCTTCTATGTATCTTAATTTCCAGTCGTGCTTTATGTAACTTAGTGTTAGTTGCGTTATGTACTTTAATTCTAGTTCTATCGTAATAAAATTGTCTTCCCGCCCTAGACGTTCCTCTAACAGGGGTAGCTCGGCGTATCTCTCTCTTGTTTTGTGTTTATTTAGGTCATATGGTGATGTAAAACCATGTTGGTTCACAAGGTGCGGCACTATCCTACCCGGTTTCACCTGAACGGGGAGTTTCCCCCTTATAAAGGTCCAGAACCTTTGCTTCTAGGTTACAGCACATGCATGCACCCAGAGACTAGTAGGCTTTGGATGTTTCAACACAACACCACACCTCCATGCATGTTCTAGGGCCACATGCAAGTTCTTGAGGTATTCCTACGCCCCCGAGCGCAGTTTTCCGTGCTGTGGTCCTTGGATCGTCTACCCCCTAGACGTTCCTCTAACAGGGATAGCCCGGCGTAGCTCTCTCTTGTGTTGTGTTTGTTTAGGTCATATGATGATGTAAAACCATGTTGGTTTATAAGGTGCGGCACTATCCTACCCGGTTTCACCTGAACGGGGAGTTTCCCCCTTATACAAGTCCAGAACCTTTGCTTCTAGGTTACAGCGAATGCATGCACCTAGAGACTAGTAGGCTTTGGATGTTTCAACACAACACCACACCTCCATGCATGTTCTAGGTCCACATGCAAGTTCTTGAGGTATTCCTATGCCCCGGAGCGCGGTTTTCCGCGGAACCCTGATCTGTGGTCCTCGGATCGTCTACCCCCTAGACGTTCCTCTAACAGGGGTAGCCTGGCGTAGCTCTCTCTTGTTTTGTGTTTTTTTAGGTCATATGATGATGTAAAACCATGTTTGTTCACAAGGTGCGGCACTATCCTACTACCCGGTTTCACCTGAACGGGGAGTTTCCCCCTTATACAAGTCCAGAACCTTCGCTTCTAGGTTACAGTGCCTGCATGCACCCGGAGACTAGTAGGTTTTGGATATTTCAACACAAGACCACACCTTCATGCATGTGCTAGGTCCACATGCAAGTTCTTGAGGTATTCCTACGCCCCGGAGCGCGATTTTCCGTGGAACCCGGATCTGTGGGCCTCGAATCGTCTACCCCCCTAGACGTTCCTCTAACAGGGGTATCCCGGCATAGCTCTCTCTTGTTTTGTGTTTGTTTAGGTCATATGATGATGTAAAACCATGTTGGTTCACAAGGTGCGGCACTATCCTACCCGGTTTCACCTGAACGGGGAGTTTCCCCCTTATACAATTCCAGAACCTTCGCTTCTAGGTTACAGCGCATGCATGCACCCGGAGACTAGTAGGTTTTGGATGTTTCAACACAACACCACACCTCCATGCATGTGCTAGGGCCACAAGAAAGTTTTTGAGGTATTCCTATGCCCCGGAGCGTGGTTTGCCGCGGAACCCTGATCTGTGGGCCTCGAATCGTCTACCCCCTAGACGTTCCTCTAACAGGGGTAGCCCGGCATGGATCTCGTTTGTTTTGTGTTTGTTTAGGTCATATGATGATGTAAAACCATGTTGGTTCACAAGATGCGGCACTATCCTACCCGGTTTCACCTAAACGTGGAGTTTCCCCCTTATACAAGTCCAGAACTTTTGCTTCTATGTTACAACGCATGCATGCACCCGGAGACTAGTAGGCTTTGGATATTTCAACACAACACCACACCTCCATGCATGTTCTAGGGCCACATGCAAGTTCTTGAGGTATTCCTGCGCCCAGAGCGCGGTTTTCCATGGAACCCTGATCTGTGGTCCTCCGATCGTCTACCCCCCTAGACGTTCCTCTAACAGGGGTAGCCCGGCGTAGCTCTCTCTTGTTTTGTGTTTGTTTAGGTCATATGATGATGTAAAACCATGTTGGTTCACTAGGTGCGGCACTATCCTACTACCTGGTTTCACCTGAACGGGGAGTTTCCCCCTTATACAAGTCCAGAACCTTCGCTTCTAGGTTACAGCGCATGCATGCACCCGGAAACTAGTAGGTTTTGGATGTTTCAACACAACACAACACCTCCATGCATGTGCTAGGGCCACATGCAAGTTCTTGAGGTATTCCTTCGCCCCGGAGCGCGGTTTTCCGCGGAACCCTGATCTGTGGGCGTCGGATCGTCTACCCCCTAGACGTTCCTCTAATAGGGGTAGCCCGGCGTAGCTGTCTCTTGTTTTGTGTTTGTTTAGTTCATATGATGATGTAAAACAATGTTGGTTCACAAGGTGCAGCACTATCCTACTACCCGGTTTCACCTGAACGGGGAGTTTCCCCCTTATACAAGTCCAGAACCTTCGCTTCTAGGTTACAACGCATGCATGCACCCGGAGACTAGTAGGTTTTGAATGTTTCAACACAACACCACACCTCCATGCATGTGCTAGGGCCACATGCAATTTCTTGAGGTATTCCTTTGTCCCGGAGCGCGGTTTGCCGTGGAACCTTGATATGTGGGCCTCGAATCGTCTACCCCCTAGACGTTCCTCTAACAGGGATAGCCCGGCGTAGCTCTCTCTTGTTTTGTGTTTGTTTAGGTCATATGATGATGTAAAACCATGTTGGTTCACAAGGTGCGGCACTATCCTACCCAGTTTCATTTGAACGGGGAGTTTCCCCCTTATACAAGTCCAGAACCTTCGGTTCTAGGTTACAGCGCATGCATGCACCCGGAGACTAGTAGGTTTTGGATGTTTCAACACAACACCACACCTACATGCATGTGATAGGGCCACATGCAAGTTCTTAAGGTATTCCTATGCCCCGGAGCGCGGTTTTCCTCGGAACACTGATTTGTGGGCCTCTGATCGTCTACCCCCATAGACGTTCCTCTAACAGGGGTAGACTGGCGTAGCTCTCTCTTGTTTTGTGTTTGTTTAGGTCATATGATGATGTAAAACCATGTTGGTTCACTAGGTCCGGCACTATCCTACCCGGTTTCACCTGAACGGGGAGTTTCCCCCTTATACAAGTCCAGAACCTTCGCTTCTAGGTTACAGCGCATGCATGCACCCGGAGACTAGTAGGTTTTGGATGTTTCAAATCAACACCACACCTCCATGCATGTGCTATGGCCACATGCAAGTTCTTGAGTTATTCCTATGCCCCGGAGCGCGGTTTGCCGCGGAACCTTGATCTGTGGGCCTCGAATCGTCTATCCCCTAGACGTTCCTCTAACAGGGGTAGAACAGTGTAGCCCTCTCTTGTGTTGTGTTTGTTTAGGTCATATGATAATGTAAAACCATGTTGGTTCACAAGGTGCGGCAGTATCCTACCCGGTTTCACCTGAACGGGGAGTTTCCCCCTTATACAAGTCCAGAACCTTCGCTTCTAGGTTACAGCGCATGCATGCACCCGGAGACTAGTAGGCTTTGGTCGTTCAACACAACACCACACCTCCATGCATGTGCTAGGGCCACATGAAAGTTTTTGAGGTATTCCTATGCCCCGATGCGCGGTTTGCCGCGGAACCCTGATCTGTGGGCCTCGAATTGTCTACCCCCTAGACGTTCCTCTAACAGGGGTATCCCGCGTATCTCTCTCTTGTTTTGTGTTTGTTTAGGTCATATAATGATGTAAAACCATGTTGGTTCACAAGGTGCGGCACTATCCTACCCGGTTTCACCTGAACGGGGAGTTTCCCCCTTATAAAAGTCCAAAACCTTTGCTTCTAGGTTACAGCGCATGCATGCACCCGGAGACTAGTAGGTTTTGGATGTTTCAACATAACACCACACCTCCATGCATGTGCTAGGGCCACATGCAAGTTCTTGAGGTATTCCTACGCCCCGGAGCGCGTTTTGCCGTGGAACCCTGATCTGTGGGCCTCGGATCGTCTACCCCCCTAGACGTTCCTCTAACAGGGGTAGCCCGACATATCTCTGTCTTGTTTTGTGTTTGTTTAGGTCATATGATGATGTAAAACCATGTTGGTTCACAAGGTGCGACACTATCCTACCCGGTTTCACTTGAACGAGGAGTTTCCCCCTTATATAAGTCCAGAACCTTCGCTTCTAGGTTACAACGCATGCATGCACCCGGAGACTACTAGGTTTTGGATGTTTCAACACAACACCACAACTCCATGCATGTGATAGGGCCACATGCAAGTTCTTGAGGTATTCCTACGCCCCGGAGCGCGGTTTTCCTCGGAACACTGATCTGTGGGCCTCGGATCGTCTACCCCTCTAGACGTTCCTCTAACAGTGGTAGCCCGGCATAGCTCTCTCTTGTTTTGTGTTTGTTTAGGTCATATCATGATGTAAAACCATGTTGGTTCACGATGTGCGGCACTATCCTACCTGGTTTCACCTGAATGGGGAGTTTCCCCCTTATACAAGTCCAGAACCTTCGCTTCTAGGCTACAGCGCATGCATGCACCCGGAGACTACTAGGTTTTGGATGTGTCAACACAACACCACACCTCCATCCATGTGCTAGGGACACATGCAAGTTCTTAAGGTATTCCTACGCCCCGGAGCACGGTTTTCCGCGGAACCCTGATCTGTGGGCCTCGAATTGTCTACCCCCCTAGACGTTCCTCTAACAGGGGTATCTAGGCGTAACTCTCTCTTGTTTTGTGTTTGTTTAGGTCATATGATGATGTAAAACCATGTTGGTTCACAAGGTGCGGCACTATCCTACCCGGTTTCACCTGAACGGGGAGTTTCCCCCTTATACAAGTCCAGAACCTTCGCTTCTAGGTTACAACGCATGTATGCACCCGGAGACTAGTAGGTTTTGGATGTTTCAACACAACACCACACCTCCATGCATGTTCTAGGGTCACATGAAAGTTCTTGAGGTATTCCTATGCCCCGGAGCGTGGTTTTCCGCGGAACCCTGATCTGTGGGCCTCGAATCGTCTACCCCCTAGATGTTCCTCTAACAGGGGTAGCCCAGCGTAGATATCTCTTGTTTTGTGTTTGTTTAGGTCATATGATGATGTAAAACCATGTTGATTCACAAGGTGCGGCACTATCCTACCCGGTTTCACCTAAACGGGGAGTTTCCCCCTTATACAAGTCCAGAACCTTTGCTTCTAGGTTACATTGCATGCATGCACCCGGAGACTAGTAGGCTTTGGATGTTTCAACACAACGCCACACATCCATGCATGTTCTAGGGCCACATGCAAGTTCTTGAGGTATTCTAACGTCCCGGAGCGCGGTTTTCCGTGGAACCCTGATCTGTGGTCCTGTGATCGTCTACCTCCTAGACGTTCCTCTAACAGGGGTAGCCCGGCGTAGCTCTCTCTTGTTTTGTGTTTATGGTCCTGGGATCGTCTACCCCTAGACGTTCCTCTAATAGGGACGCATACTTCGCGTACCACCAGATCAAGATGCGAGCGTTTGACCAATGGGCGGCCTCGTTCATCATACCCTGATTGCTTGGTTGAATCGTATTAAATCGACATTGGGGCAGGTGTGTGACACATAGCAGTGCACCGAACGAAGTACAAGCACGGGAGCGTCAAACCTCTCAACCACTAAACCTACCACAGAAACCAGGACAATAAGTTTCAATGTTCAGACACATAGACTCTCAGCTTATTTAAGTGACCGTGTCTTGCCTCTTCTTCATCAGTTTTAGTGCACAGAACATGATCCGTAGATTGATCGATATCCATGCATGGCGAGTGAATCAGTCCGCGGAGGCGTAAACAAAAGAAAGAAACTGCACTAGCTAGGCACGGTAGGACTCGGGAACATTCATCTGGGATCTATGTGCACTTGGAGCAGCCTGTTCAAAATATACAGTTCTAGTACATGCATGCACCCCGTTTATAGGCAACATCCAATTCTTAGACTAGCGTTATGTTTTGTACCCGTTTTTCTTAAGCGCGACTGCATTGGTCTCATCTGGCGTGTCCCGCCGATCTTCAGGAGTCGCATCAGAATCAAAAGCACTACACTCCTAACTTGAAGCTGCTACAGTCATGTAATTATGAATATATTTATGTTTTCTGCCGACGATGACACCCGTCCTTGCTGTGGTGCTTGTGCAATGTAAACCGGACCTTCTGACTCTACTTGCTATAATCATTCTCTCATGTCTCATGTCTCATGTGCCAAGTGTTCCCCCATTTTTACTTTCGAGATTCTACAACAACGCTCGATTCGATTGTGCCATATTAATTGGTGACCCCAAATAATCTCCCATCTTATGCGTCCATTATTCCACCGAGTAACTTTGATCTTGCTTGTCATTGGAAAAGATCCGGTTCTTCCGCCTACCTACTTTTATAAAAAGTAATCTACCTGCTGCGAAAGAGTACTACACCACCAATCTCTAGATGTGTGCATAATACTTTTAGCTTACGTACATGTCCATTCATCTGCTTCACCGGAGTAGATATGGCAAGCTAGGTGCATTGTCCCACTTCCAACGTGTTAGTACCGATAGCTTTAGGGCTTTCACAATAGAGTATTAATTCTTAAGTGGTGTTTCTATATTTAATGATTTAGAGGACATGCATGCATTTGATTGGCCTAACAATGTATTTTAATTATGCTTTCGTGCAAAAGGAGTGAGATACAACCACAATCTATTTACTCATTAACTATAGTGCTATATAAGCAAAATGCTCAAAATACAATGCTAAGAACCATACATTTTGAAAGGCCTTTAAAACTTTACCGACTTTGTGACCAATGCTCTCAACTGTGGCAGTTCATAGACTAAATTAGTCTTTTCATTTCAAAATTTATACTTCGGATGATGATTTTCGCACGGTCTACATTTTCAAAAACACAATACAAATGCTGATGCTCACATCACGCACGTAGACTCACCTACTCCTATTAACACCTCTTAGTGAGCCGGCAAATCCCGAGATCGACAAAGTCACCACAAACATCTCATAGTTGACGACTCGATGGGCACATCTTCTCCCACTCCAATGACATCATCGGAAACCCTGGTATATCAAGGAAAACACGAGGATCGGCGCCAAGTATAAACCTTGAAGTTGGCCAGACAAGTTCCACCATAAGAAGCATACCAACTAGGTGAAGTTTAGTTCATGATTGACATTGTTCCAGAGTCCATGAAACTATGATAGGAGATCATTCTGGATGTGCTAGCAATCTTGGAACATGGATGTAGCTCGATCTCTATAGTTGTAGGCCGTTGGTACGCGGCCATGTTCCTCCCAAACTTGTATGGTCAATGGGAAACTAGGGAAATATGTCCAAGCGTTTTTAAGCTAAAAAATCACATCCAACAAAAATATTTAATGTATCATCCACTTGAAGAGAACAACTTCACTGCATCAGGAGTTTTATTTTCTTGTTGGCAAAGGCAATGTTTTTCATGAGGATTTTCCTTTTATTTATTGCATTTAACTTGCCTTTTTTCATCCCATTTGGTATGTCGTTTCACTAGGTGGATGTCTATTGTGTACCCGAGCATCAGTGACAACCCAAGGTTTCTGGTGCACCCGTCTTGTGACGGTTACTTCGGATTTCTTCAGCCAGGCTTCATGGTATCATTCTAGTAGATTGACCGATGTCTAGCTTTTGTTATCGTTCTCCTGTGAGACTCATAGCTTTGTTCAGATGGTTGATTTGTGTATCAACTCTATATGATCGTTGAACCGTAATACTCTTTTGTTACGTTTTAGAACTTAATAATAAAGGCCGTGTGCATCCTAGGATGCACAGGCGGGGCAATCCCCCATTTCAAAAAAGGTGGACGTTTGTTGTATCTATCAAGATTACTAAACTATTAAGCTAAGACAAAAAATAGTATGTCCATTTGTGACCTTTACTTTTGAATTGAATCTATTACAACTTTGGTTTACACACCCTAAGCAACCACAACTTGTTCCCGTTACTTTTGTTTTTGAGTTTTGGACCCTCACCTCTTTGATAGAGGGGAGCAACTTCTCCTGGGAAAGCGTGTGTATCCAGTTATCACTTCATCTTTGGGTGACAACTTGGATTGGAGATTTTGTCATCAAGATTTTTTGATTCACTTCACAAGATGGTATCAGCCATTTAATCTTTGTGTGGATAGGGAATGTGCAATTTAGTTGTGAAACAAATAGGAGATCTACGTTGTTGATACAATGAATGTGGATGTGGTCATGGAAGGAGAGCAACATCCATGACTATGTCGGTCTGGCAAGCAAAACCCTTCTCTTCTACTAGAACCTTCTGCGGGTCTCAACCGGACTCCTCCTCCCAATAGCTTTCTCATTCCTTGCCCTTCCTCCTCCACGACTATGTCGCTGATGCATATGATTTCCATGTGTTCACCTCTCCATCAAGTACAAAAGAGACACATCTACTTAGCTAATTATTAACCATGGTTTTAAGGGTGGGGCTAGCATGCCCTGGCTATGATGATGCAACACCCACGTAATGCTTTCATGAGATCTGTTCCGCACACCTTCAGTTTGATATCCTTCACCTCATCTCTTATAATCTGCACAATGGTATTTCAGTTTATGATGAAGTCTACATAAAAAAGGTTGCACATCGATGTTGCGATTCCATTCCCATGCATGATCAACTTCAAGTTTCATTAGCTATAAATGTTTAATTTTCTGTTTATGTTTGGATATTTATAGATTAGTTTCATAAGATTCATTGCACGCAATTGATCGTTCGAAAATTCTTTCGAGGCATAGCTTCATATCGACGTTGCACACAACTCTTGTGTTGTAAGTGATCCATTTCAAGATCATACGCAGACTGGTGATGATTTATTTATATCCCCTAGTGTTACCCATTTTTTGTGAATGTATACGTAGGTGGGTCTATTTTTATGTATGTCTCTCTCATATACTCTATTAGTCATCTATTGTTTGTTATTACCGGTTTATCATCATATATTTACGAAAAAGATGCACATGTACGAGGTGATTTCCTTCAGGCGATTCTAATCCTCTCTAACTACAAATCATCAATTTTATTTTTATGTTCAGAGTTCTTTTTGGATAAATTCATCAAATTCATCGCATGCGGTTGATGACCACTAGCTTCATCTCATTGTTCCAAACAACCCTCATTTTGTAAGTTGTTGATTTTGATGGTCACAAATGAAGTTCATGGTTACATGTTATTGCAAGTACGATGGCGTAGATAAAATAGGAGGTAAGTTTACCATGTTGAAAAGAGGTTAAAAAACATCGAGAGGCACACTTTGCTTTAGAAGTACATGGACGCAACCAAATACCGCACTTATGTTTCATCTCGCATACAACAAGGCAAGGTAAACATAATGTAAGCAAACTAACAAGTCGCACGATGTGGCTCCAAGCATGCATGCAGCGGAACATACCCCAGATCCATGTGACCAAGGTGTGTCAAAAGCGTGCAAGCAACCAAACATGACCTAAGTGAATAGATGCATGTTATTGTAACAAAGGGAAGCCCACATGCATCCTCACATGAGTATCATATGTCAAGCCAGCCTATGGATCTTGTGGGATCGGAATTCATGGGAGAAAGCTATATACCTAGGAGGTAATTCTTCTATCAGTACATACAATCAATATTTTAGATGCATTCATACAAATGGATATGCAGGCATGCATATATAGCTTGTTTATTTAAATTAGTTAGAATAGTGTTTGGGTATTGTGTTTGCTAAAACTTTGTTCGAGCAGTCTGTCTGACCATCTCTTCACATAGTTCGATATCTAAAACAAACTAGCCAAATACTCATGCATCGTGTAGCAAAAGAAAATATAGACATGTCTTGTTTTAACAACATGTGAGAGAGCATGTCTGGTTTTGGCAATGCCATAACAAACATGAAAGCAACATATGTTATAATGCACTAGCGTTCTATGGACGGAGTGACTGGCGTTGAGGGGAAGGGTACTACCTCTGTTTAGGATTATTTGTCCTAAGGGCCAAGTTTCTAGGACCAAGACACTCTATAACTCTCTCATCTATTATATACTAAAAGCAATATAAAGTTTTTTTTCGAGGCACTACGTTGATCCACATCACCTAAATTATGTAGAAAGTTAGATCTAAAATATATGGCCACGATTTAACAATAGTTACGTAAATATACTTACATATATATTGTGTAGTGCCGTTTGACATGATCCATACCCGTGTATCCAACACGATGAGAGTTACCATACATCTAAAAAAGAAAAGAGGTCCTGTAACAGATAGGATCGTGTCATCTCATTTTTATTTCTGGTAAGATATATTCTATTTATAGAGGGCTCTACATGCCTACAGTCATCTTTTCTTTATTTTAGGTAAGATATGACGTAGTTTTAGAGGACTCTAACTGCGTACAACATTTTTTTTCCTTTCTCTACATCAGCTGATAGCAATTGCCGAAGTCCAGGCAACGGAATCCACCACATGCATGCAACTTGACGGCATGCATGAGCAGAAGTGCATGTAACTTGACGGTATGACGAAGACTTTGTCCACATACGCAACAATTTGGTAGAGATTACAGCTAGACAATTTGGTACTACTGTGATTTCTTTTGATTGGTTCATATTTTTTTACTTGGTCGAGAGCGCAGCACTGGATCTCTAGATATTTATGACTTCGATTAATCTTTAACTTTTTCTCTTATTTATAGCTACTTTGGATATATGAAAGACAAAAACTATTTGAGGCTGTGATTTTTAACATAAAATTTACGCTTAACCCTCGAAAGCCAAAAATGAACAAAATATCATCCCTTGACGCAAGGTGTACAATTATAGAAAATACCACACACGAAGAACCGGAGGGATTACATATTCCGAGAGCAAAACAGGCTGATTGGTGAATGATCATAATATAACGTTGGGTGTTAGGTGGACTAATAAGATATAAATGGATGTATTTTAGTCTTATTGATGCATTAAGTTGTAATAGTGCATTCCTAAAAAGTAAGGAATCAAAATTGAAATTAATTATAAGGTAGTTTTGTTTGAGCATTCGCGGCTGAACTCTTCATGTTTTAAACTGAGAGAGAGAGAGAGAGAGAGAGAGAGAGAGAGAGAGAGAGAGAGAGAGAGAGAGAGAGAGAGAGAGAGAGAGAGAGCATGTTTGGTTTTTTTTTGAACGGGAGCATGTTTGGTTGTTAAAGCTGAATGATCCCACATAGCTTGAAGCGCTCGACAATTATTCTTCCGATTAGATATCTTAATTTTATTATAGATAGATGTCGAGCGCTTAAATATGTTGTATGTCTAAATATTTTCCTACAAACTTACACGTATATTCACCTCTACATACCAAAATGGTTGTTGAAGGTGAAAGAAACGAAAGGAGATAATGGTTTCATCACTGTACATCTTAATTTTATGATAGGAATAATGTTGAAAGTTTAACGTATGAATAAGAAAGTCCTTACATATTGCTATATTAACCGTGGAAATAACGGTGAAACACATAATCTTCTGACATTTATGATTGTGACTTAAAATTTTATGTTCTATTTACAACAATATAGGGTAGGCATATTAAGTTTGATATTGATTTGGTTGGCATCATCCCATATGTGCAACATTTTTTTTCAGGTTTTACACTACATGAGAAAGAGGTGACGGAAATTTGTTCTTATTTACAACAATTTCTTGATACTCTATAGTTTTCATATTGGCCGAAGTAATAACACATTTCACTATGCATATAGTTGACCCAATTATATGAGAAACAACACATTTACTAAGTTAAGCACAAGGACACACCAACAAAACCACTGAGTTAACATAGAGTTTACAACAAATAACTAAGATTTATACAATAGTTTTTTTACCAAGAAAACAATAAATTTGAGCTCCACATTTTATTGTTATTTCCAATAAATATGTAGTCAAAACTAATACGATTTTGGAAACTCGACGCCATAAAAGATTAATGTTGGTCATAACATTTCTTACTTAACATTTACGCATGGGTTCCAAAAAAATTACATATATTAACGAGGCATACTTGGAAGGTTGTAATTTACAAGTCAATATGTGATCTTAATTAAAATGTTCTATAGTCATTTTACATGACACAACAACTCATGTGAAAGGGAGAATGTAGAATAACCGGCTTAGACAATGGAAGATATAAAGGAGAGAGATTAATAAAAATGAATAAAAACATGGCTACCTTAATTTCAAAGTATACCGATATCTAGATGACGTTTAAGCATAAAGAAATTATATTCTCAATTTTACTTTATAGAACATATTTATAAGAAAGTCAAAGTTACATGTTACAGTCAATGTTTATGGGAAAATGTCACATATTCTAATTTAGATTGAGGGCATTGAGTATGTAAAATCAAGGAGTAAATGGGGCAAGAACATGATTTGAACAAGATCGGGTGAAAATGCTCATTTTCCTACCCGTCAAGAAGAATATTTGATCCGGTAGCAAGATCAACTTTTGATAGAAATATTGATCTCTTGAAACTTATCATTAGGACACAACAATTAATATCTTTACAATTCCTAGAACATCATCTGACCATTAATCTATTGGTTATTCCTTATAATAGTCCATGATTAATAGATCTAAGTAACTATAACCAAGTTCCATTTTGCAATATCCTAATAATTAACTATTTATCCATGCACTAATATAGCATGAAATAAAGCATGTACGAAAGTATAGGTTTATTTAACAAATACTTTCACACATTTAAGGACTGCCCTCGCATTTGCGAGGGACACCATGCTAGTTAGTCTATAAATGCACCAATAGTTTTACATGTATGAGAGAAGTGAGAAAAAAAAGGAGTACATGCATTGAACGAGAAAGACTAATAAATGAGATAGCCCTTATAATCTTCAACAAAATAAAAAATCTCTCAGCCCTTTTAATCTCAAACAGAGGTAGTACACAAGTAGACGTTGTTATCATTATCCATCCGTAGTCTTAGGAGTTTGTTATTAACAATCAAAGGACTTAGTGTTGGCCAATTGTTACAATTGTCATTAAAGATAGAGTAGAGGACATAAATCATCTCGAAATAAGTTGAGAGTGGTTTAGAGGCAGAAATGTGTTATGCCTCTTGGGTGCATATGCTCTCTTTATTTGAAATATATTTTAAAAATGTTTAAAACTTCAGAAAGAAGTACCCACCCACACATCTCCACGTTTTAGGTGTGCACAAAGTAATTTCACAGAAAAGACTTTTTACATGGCATTTGTAAAAAAAGACAAAATTTGATGCTAAATGAGACTTATCAAGAGACTTTTTAAATTTTACGCATGCCACAAAAAATATTGATTTTTCTTGAAACTTCACATGAGCACATATAATATAGAGATGTGCCCGTGAATACGGAACTTGAAATTCGTGTTTGTATGAAGAGAGCATGTGCACCTGATTTCAAAAGTATTTTTTTTGGTCTAAAGGTGTCCTTTTACATAAGTACATCATGTTTGGGATCTAAGCATGCACTAGTAGGAACAGCCTCATTGGTCCCGGTTGGTAGGGGCATTAGTCCCGGTTACCCAACCGGGACGGGGCAATCGGGACTAAAGCTCCAACCTTTAGTCCCGGTTGCCCCACCAACCGGGACAAAAGGGGGTACACGTGACCGCTGCAGAGGGCGAGGGGGGTGGAGCAACCGTCCCGGTTCGTAACACGAACCGGGAAAAATAACCTTCTGTCGCGGCAGAGATTTGACACATTTCTCTGCCGCGGCAGAGAATTCATTTTGGCAAATTTTGTTGCCGCGGCAGCATTTTGGCCACTTTTTGTGCTGCGGCAGAGAATTCATTTATGTTGCTTTATTGTTTATTTAGTGTTTTGCACTCATCAATGAAGGAACCATTATATTACACAAGATCATCATGACAAAATTACATTCGATACACGGATCGAGTTCATGCACTACATATAAAAGTTGCTCTTTGTACAATCCCTATTGTTTATACACACCCGAATAGTATTCCCCTTTTGGGTTTAGGACTTCTGCATCCAAGAATCCCGGCAATTCCTCCTGAATTGCTCATACGCGATCCTTTGACAGAAGACCGTCCCGTAGACGTTCGATCTGATTTAAAAAAGAAGTCAGCCTATATGAATGAAACTAAACACAATTTGATTATAATTAAAAACTATAAAAATTGTTTACGTACGTGGAGTTGCTCTAAATTTCTGCCCTTCTCATCGCACGTCTGCCGGATGAACTCGCAAACATAGTATCCACATAGATTGTTACCTGGTCCCTGCGTCAGGCACTTTACGAGAACATAGTTCCATCAAAATAATAATCAAGCATGCTAATAACGGTATCAAAACTAGAATCAAAGAGATGCGCGGATATAGCTAGTGGTGCTTACATCTAGTGCTTGAAATGTAAGCTCCACTTTCTAAACACCCCTAGCCTTGTTGGTGAACCGTTTTCAAACGCTGCCCGGCGAAGAAAACGAATAAAAGAAGTTATTAATTACTTGATATCATAAAATTCACGAACGTTGCCGATATAGTGTCGTAATGATTAGAATTACCGCTGGAGAAGCATCTACATGTCCTTCCACTGCTCAAGGGGTTTATGTTTCGAGTCCATGACTAGTACACACCCTTTGTCAAGTTGAATGATTAACAGAATATAGTGAAAGCTTCGAATGCATAACTAATCAATTATATACTTAACATCGAGTAAGCGAAATAGAAAGTGTATACAAGACAATAGCACTCACTCGAAGTTGTAAGGAAATAGTATTTCCCTTCTGGTTTCTTGAAACATTAACGCGTGTACTATATTATCCTCAGTATCCTGGGGGCTTGTTTTGAGATTAGCTTGATGAACCCAGTATGGGTCAATGAAGCCAATGTCATAGATTTGTCCTCTGCTGCATTCGAGAATCTTCATTCAGCATATTACAGTATGATTATATACATGCAATAAACAAGGTGAGATAGCTGGAGACTAAATTAATTACAGAATTAGTACTTACAGACAATAGGCACTGATGATCAATTTGTCCAAGGCGTCTTGATTGAATAATTGAAATAGTTCATCAAATTCAATGGATATCATGTCATCTATTTCTTTCCCATAATGCCTTTTTGTAACCTTCAGCACTATCCAGTTAGCCCCGGCCTTTGTGGCATGCATGTACCAGTTATGCAATCTTCGCATTTTTGTTGGAAGATTATTTACCTCCTCAGGTTTGACGAGAGGTTTGCCGTACTGGTATTTGTATGCTACTTCACTCACGGGGAAGTACTCTAACTGGGATAAGTACTGGGCAATACTCATACCTTGAGCAGCGGCAGCTTCTCCGTATTGTGCAACTACCTCCGGATCATACTGCTCTTTGGCCCTATATTTGCTCGACCCCACATTGGTATGGGAAATCACCTTGAGAGGGGCGCAAGACTGTTTTGCTTGTTCTCCGAACTGGGCAACAGATTTCTCGCTTGCATCAGTACTGATTTTCGAGACTTGTTGTGCCGCATGTGACTTGAGAATAGAATGCTCATAGTCCGATGACAGCTTTGGCTCGGGTTGATGAAGAGTCTTTAGCATTTTCAACACTCTGGCTTTTTCTTCTTTGGTGCTGGGGAACTCTGACTCTTTCGGCCGCCTCAGCTTAGCGAAAAACGTTGTCGTTTCATAATCAGGTGGCCGCGAATGATTTTCAAGGAAGAGTACTCTTTGTTGTTTCGACATTGAACACATGGACAACGTATAAAACCATTCTCTTTGTTTGCCGTAGCCACATCGATAAATTTATCCACGCCTTTCATATACCTGGGTACACGCCGGTCACCGTACATCCATTCCCGACCGTTCATCTGCATCATATAAGTAAGTTTATCAAAAACAGGACATCATAAATAGTGAAATGACCAATTTACATCGACACATGCATTGTATCAATGACAGAGAAAAGATAAGATTGCTAACCTCGGTCGAGGGAAATAAAGAGGAGAAAGCTCAAGTGCGTCTCAGACACCTTCTATATTTTTGTTCTATGAGAAATTGAACGGGATCATTCACTCAAACATTTCATCAAACACCTTGAATGCATGCATAGGGGAAAAACTAGCACACCCCTCACACCTTCCACCAAGAAAAAACAGAGTGGAGGCAGCGGACTGGGGCGTTGCATTTATAGAGGGCGGGAGCATACGTCCCGGTTTGTAACACAAACCAGGACTAAAGGTGTGTGCCACGCCACGTGGCTGACGCCCACGTGATTGGCTCTCTCTTATTTAAGTAAGAGACCATTTCCTCTTTCTTTGCACTTCAGCACACAACACCTCTTTCTCATACATACTCTATTAATCATCGACTGTTTGTGAGTCTATTAGTTTATCATGAGATCAACACAAAAATATGCACATCGACAATGTGATTCCGAGATATATCGGTCGTATACAACAGTTGTGGGGTTGTGGCAACTGAACATGGAGGAGGTGAAGGAGATTAGGGAGAGGCTGGCTTGGTGCATCCTCTATCCTCTACTCTGCTGCGTGAATGTGTAGTGCTCCCTCCGTTTCTTTTGTGAAATAAATGTATCTAGACGTTTTTTAGTATGTGATTTATTCTGAACCTACGCACTAAAAGATGTCTAGATACATTTGATTTATAAAAGGTAAAACATCTTATATTTTACATTGAGGGAGTAATAGAAAGAATTTATATGTGGACGCAAAGAGAGGAGGAAGTCGTGATGTGGATGAACCGTCACCAACTTCATTTTGGAAGCCATGCATAGTAATCTCTCTATGTTTTATCTTTCTGCTCTCCCATGAATCTCTCTATGTTGGCGATGAACAGTCACCAACATGGATATCGAATAAGTAGAGTGGTTTAAAGCTGCATAAGTGATTCATGCTTTGGGCTAGCACATTAAAACATCCGCAGAAAACCTTTTTTTATTGCACCAGATATGGGCTCTTCTTTTTTCTACGTGTGATTGGCTCCATCTTATTTAAGTGGTCGACTCTTTTATTTCTCGCTGCACTTCAGCACACAACACCTCGGTAAATCGATCGATCCATGCACGGCAAAAAAAAATTCACAAAGCACACACGGACAATACAAACTACACTTAGCTAATTAGGCACGGTAGGCCTCAGAAATATTGATCTAAGACTTTCTCGAAATAGGCTTTCGTCTCGCTATATTTTCGAACGATGTACACGCACGGGAGCGTCAAACCTCTCAACCACTAAACCTACCACAAAAATCAGCACAATAAGTTTCAATGTTCATACACATAGACTCTCACTCATTTAAGTGACCGGCTCTTGCCTCCTCTTTGCCAGTTTAGTGCATGTAGATTGATCGATCCATGCATGGCAAGTGAATCAGTTCGCGGAGGCGTAAACAAACAAAAGAAACTGCACTAGCAGCTAGGCACGGTAGGACTCGGGAACATTCATCTAGGATCTATGTGCACTCGGAGCAGCCTATCCCAAATACTCAGTTCTAGTACATATGCATGCACTCCGTTTATAGGCCACATCCAATTTTTAGACTAGCGTTATGTTTTGTACCTGTTCTTCTTAAGAGCGACTTCATTGGTCTCGTCTGCAGCTAATTAATTCTGAAGTATATTATGGTGATGATGCCAGATAATTACGTGAGTTATTGTATGTAATGAAGAATTTTTTCACTGTAGTAGATATTCACTCACGATGCGAAGTGCTCCCCCATTTTGACTGTCTTCATGACGCGATAACTCTAGACATACGGAAGAAACCTTACGGACTCATGTTACGCGCTGATGTGGATCTTCTTGGTTGGTGCTGAAACCTATAGTTTGTAGAATCAGTTCTCGAGCGCCCACGAGTATGATTCTGGCCGACGAAGAAGCCATTCTTTCCTTGCCGCCTAATCCTATCCTACTCTTCTCCTATAGCAAATACTGTATTACAGACAAGTCACGCTTGCCCATTTAGGGCCTGCAAGCCGTGCAGGGAGACAGTGCGTGCGCTTGAGCCGACCGGTTGCTTCCTTTTGCTGGGATTGGGTAATTCATGGGCCGTATCGCTCACACCTACGTACTTAGTGTTGCAGAAAGAATATGGCAGCTGGTACATATTACTACACCATCAACCTCCAATGTGTGCATATTGCTTCTGCATTACATATGTTGCACCAACCTTCACGTAATGTGAGCAATGTTTCCTTCCCATACATATACCACATCAACAGGTTAACAGCCGTTTGGTATGTTGGTTTATGCCGACGGCATTACCGTCGGTCTAGTTTTGTTTCAATTTTTTAACTCGTTAATTTTACAAGCATCTTTTTTTGAATTGTTTGACTAGTAAATCTCATAAGCATCTTTTTTTAACTCAAAGTATAAATAATCTTCGGTCAAATTGCACTTATGGTCAAACTTTTCGATAGGTGGCCTATCCTCACACTACTCTAGCCCCAGCACGCTTAACTTTTCTGTTCTTTCCATATGAGCTTCCGATAAGGAATTTAGACCTTATTGATAATACTACTATATCAATCCTATTAATCCTTAAACCATGGTGTCACGTGCCTTTATTTTTTAAATTTGAAACAATTATTTAAGTAAACAAAAATGAATAAGTAATAATAATATTGAATTCAAATAACAATCAAATGAATTTAATTTTTTCCTTTTTGTATAAAATATAGAATAATTCATATTTTTAAATCCGTAAATCAGAATTCGACAAATAATATGTGTAAATCGATTAGAATAATGAGAAGAATCTAAACATGACATCCCTATCATAATTTTAATCATGCATCATGTATTTTTAAATAACATTCATTTAATAGTGTTCAAATCTTCAAAAAAATCATATCAAAATTTCCCTTTTAAATTTAAGGATTCTAAAAAATCCTTAGCTCGGGGCTGAGCCCTACTAAACTTGCATTGAATCTCTAATAAAATAGCATATTATAAACCTAAAAATAATTTTTCTAAAAAACTATAAGCATAAAGATCATGTACATGTAATTCAAATCTGAAAAAAAAACATTTAACCTTCAGAGAACTGTCAAGAAGAAACACCCATCCATATGTTGGCATATTCCTCCGACAAACATTTAACCTTCAGAGGAACACTCCTACCCACCCACCCACAACCTCCTCCCCACTGAACGAAGCACAAGCACATGAGCTTAAACCTCTCAACCACTAAACCTACCACAAAAAATGGCACAATCAGTTTCAATGTTCATACACATAGGTTCTGATCAGCTTATTTCAGTGACCGGCTCTTTCCTCTTCTTCAGTTTAGTGCAGTAGATTGATCGATCCATGCATGGCAAGTGAATCAGTCCGAAGGCATAAACAACAAAAAAGAAACTACACTAGCTAGGCACGGTAGGACTCGGGAACATTCATCTGGATCTATGTGCACTCGGAGCAGCCCATCCGATATATACAGTTCTAGTACATGCATGCACTCGGTTTATAGGCAACATCCATTTCTTAGACTAGCGTTGTGTTTTGTACCCGTTCTTGTTAAGCGCGACTGCATTGGTCTCACCTGCAGTGTCCCAGCGATCTTCAGGAGTCGCATCAGAAGCAAAAGCTGTTGGAAATATAAGCAATAATCCATATGATTTAATCCAAATAATAAACTGATAAATCATGATCATACAGATAGTAATAAAACCAATCATGCAGATCAACAAAGTAGATGAACAGATTACATCTATACAAGATAAACCTATCACATCTACACCAAACGCTAGAACAAAAAACTCTAGCATAATCTGAAAGAAAGAAATCAAGATCACATACGATGTAGGCTGAATAGCAGCCGCAGCGGTTGCAGCAGCGTCGTCCATGTTGAGGCTGTCGAAGCGGTCGCTCACGTCCGGAAAGAAGTCGTCGTTCGGGAACTCGCTGTCGGACGACGTCGTGGTTGCCAGTAGTCGCGCTTGAGCACTCCCAAAAAACCTGATCGCCCCTCACTCGTATAGGTTCACAAGAGGCTGGGTTCCGGAGGCCTACTGTCCCGATCTGCGGTGCACACCACAAGCCGGGATGAGGAAGACGAAAGCGGCGGCGCAAGGTTCTGGAGGTAGGCGCGTGTGTGAATTGATTCGGTTGCCGATTAGGTTTAGCCCGAACGCTTATATAGTGCAGGTTAGGAGGATCGTGGGCTCAGCCCACGTCTGAGTCGGTAACAGCCACATCCATAAAAACTGAAAACGGCGTCCGTTAATGACTCATAATCAGTTTTCCAAACTAACAAAATAAAGCTCGGCTCGGCGAGATTCCCGCAACCCGCGGCGCGCGCGCGTCGTGACGAGGCGAGGCGAGGCGAGGCGGGCGGCGTCGGAGGAGGAGTGCGCGAGGACTTCTCTTCTTGTCACACCTTAGTGAGTGGTGCAACACTCTACTATATAAGGTTGTCCAACTCCCTTCAACTAGCAACGTGGGACTAAACTTTAGCACCACTAGCACAGCCATATGATGTCATATACAAGTGGGCCAAAGAGAATTTCAGAATTTGTCTAATGGGCCAACAGCCCAAAACTCACCAAATTCCAACAATCCCCCAGAAAGTCTCATTGGCACATCACATCACTTTCCTTCCAGAACATTGTTTTATATACCGGTGTGTAGTGGAGACTGTTAAGTTGAACTTTCACGTTAAACTTCATGTTACACTAGCTAGCAACTTGAATAGTGGACTATGCCTTGAACTACAAGTTTTCTGCGCGCTAGTTTCACACAAAATCTAGACCAGTACAGGGCTACCGTCGGCTTCCCCGCGGTTTGGAGCTTATGCGTGATACTCCAGGGCCTTTCATGAGTTTATTAGAGAGCACCCAACTCTCACAGACTGCGACGTTTGACAGTCAGACTCATATAGGTGTGTTCCTCAAGATATGTTCTGCAGGACAACATCTCCGCTTATAAAAAGCCACTTGGAACACATTAAGATAAATATCAACCTGCCATGCAGATTAAGAGAGTATTGCATCTTAATGGAGATGTAAATATAATATGGGGATACTCTCCTCTCAGCTAACCAACAGCTTGTCTCCCAGCTCTAATTCACGGGATCTCCGATCACATAGAGTGGGTTGCCACTGGGATCAACTCATAGCGTGGGTCTCAAACCCATCTCCCTCGATGCATTATCTATCACATTGCGTGATAAACCCTTTGTGAAAGGATCTGCCAAGTTTTTAGATGTTTGGATATAATCCAACGCAATAACTCCGGAGTTTCTCAGTTTCCTGACTGATTTCAACCTCCTCTTCACATGCCTTGATGACTTCATATAATCCTTAGAACTGTTTACTTTGACGATCACAGTTTGATAATCACAGTTCATCGGGATGGCGGGTATTGGTTTTTCAACCACAGGTAAGTCCATCAAGAGCTCACGAAGCCACTCTGCTTCAACAGTGGTCGTGTCTAATGTTGTGAGTTCTGCTTCCATTGTTGAGCTCGTTAAGATGGTCTGCTTGCAAGACTTCCAGGAAACAACGCCACCACCAAGTGTAAACAAATAACCACTTGTGGCCTTAATCTCATCAGCATTAGATATCCAGTTTGAATCACTATAACCTTCAAGTACTCGAGGATACCCAGTATAGTGAATACCATAACTCGCAGTGCCTTTCAAATAGCGCAAAACTCTTTCAAGAGCATGCCAATGATCATCTCCAGGATTTGACACAAATCGACTCAGTTTGCTTACAGCAAAGGAGATGTCAGGTCTAGTAGCGCTGGCTAGATACATGAGCGAGCCAATAATTTGAGAATATCTCAATTGATCTTTAGCAGTCCTTCGATTCTTTCGAAGTAGCACACTCGTACCATAAGGCGTTGGAGAAGAATTGCTGTCACTATACCCGAAGCGACTCAATATCTTTTCCACATAGTGAGACTGAAGCAGTGTAATCCCACCATTGTCATCCTTTAGTAGCTTGATGATTAATATTACATCAGCCATTCCCAAGTCCTTCATCTCAAAGCAGCGAGATAGGAACTCTTTGACCTCCTCGATAACAGCGAGGTTGGTCCCGAATATCAATATGTCATCAACGTAGAGACACATAATAACTCCCTCGCCCCCACCATGGCGATAGTACACACATTTTTCAGCTTCGTTCACAACAAAGCCTTCAGCAGTTAAAGTTATTTCAAACTTCTCGTGCCACTGTTTAGGAGCTTGCTTAAGACCATATAAAGACTTCACTAACTTACACACCTTTCATTCATGACCATCTACTACAAATCCATCAGGCTGCTCCATATAAATTTCCTCATCTAGCTCTCCATTTAGAAAAGATGTCTTAACGTCCATTTGATAAACGAGAAGACCATGTGAGGCAGCCAAGGAAAGTAGTACTCGAATAGTGGTCAATCTGGCTACAGGTGAGTAGGTATCAAAGAAGTCTTCACCTTCCTTTTGGGTATAACCCTTAGCCACAAGACGTGCCTTGTACTTTTCAATAGTATCATCAGGTCTAAGCTTTTTCTTGAACACCCATTTACATCCTACAGGTTTACACCCATAAGGACGATCAGTTATTTCCCAAGTACCATTAGCTAAGATGGAGTCCATCTTGCTTCGGACAGCTTCCTTCCAGTAGTCAGCATCTTGAGATGCATAGGCTTTTGAAATAGAAGTGGGAGTATCATCCACAAGGTACACAATGAAATCATCACCAAATGACTTTGCAGTCCTTTGTCTCTTGATCCTTTTGGGAGCTTCATTGTTATCCTCCACAGGATCATCAGAGTGTTCTATCGGCATAGTGGGTTCAGGAATTATAGAAATTTCCTGACTAGATGAACTAGTCATCTCCTGATTTGATGAGCTAGACATACCTTTCATAGGAAAGATGTCCTCAAAGAAAGTCGCATCATTCGACTCCATAATTGTACCAACATGCATGTCGGATACCTCAGATTTTACTATCAAAAATCTATAGCCAATGCTATGAAAAGCATATCCCAGAAAAACACAACCAACGGTTTTTGGTCCAAGCTTTCGCTTCTTGGGTATTGGAATATTGACTTTCGCCAAACAACCCCAAGTTCGTAAGTGAGAGAGTTTAAGCCTTTTCTTTTCCCATTCCTCAAATGGAGTCATGGTTTTATCCTTTACAGGAACACGGTTCAGGACATGACACGCAGTCATTAGCGCTTCCCCCCACCATTCCTTGGAAAGACCCGATGTATCTAACATGGCGTTAACCAAATCAGTTAGAGTGCGGTTCTTCCTTTCGGCCACCCCATTTGACTGAGGTTAGTAGGGAGGCGTACTCTCATGTATAATACCATGTTCCACACAGAATAAATCAAATTCATTTGAAAAGTACTCTCCACCATGATCCAACCTTGGCCGCTTGATTTTAAGATCAAGTTGGTTTTCTGCCTCAGCTTTATAGATTTTGAAGTAGTTCAAAGCTTCATCTTTAGATTTCAGGAGATAAACATAGCAGTATCTAGTGGAGTCATCAATCAACGTCATAAAGTATCTTTTTACACCTTTTGTCAACACACCATTCATCTCACAAAGATCTGAATGTATAAGTTCTAGCGGTGCTAAGTTTCTCGGTTCCGCAGTCGTATGAGACTTGCGGGGTTGATTTGCTTGCACACAAACTTGGCACTTAGAACCTTTGACAGTGGTAAATTTCGGAATTAAACTCATATTGGCTAGCCGCGTCATGCAACCAAAGTTAATATGACAGAGTCGTGAATGCCAAACATTGGACTCATTATCATTGCAAACATGATTAATAACTTTAGTACATGAGTCTGATAAAGACAAGCGGAACAGACCTCCACACTCATAACCCTTTCCAACAAATTGTACATACTTAGAAATTACAACTTTATTGGACTCAAAAACCAACTTAAAGCCATCTCGACATAAAAGCGATCCGCTGACGAGATTCTTATTGATGGAGGGAACATGCTGCACGTTCTTCAGCTGTACGGTCTTCCCCGAAGTAAACTTCAGATCTACCGTACCAACACCATGAACAGAAGCACGTGAGCCGTTTTCCATCAGCATAGAAGAAGTCCTTGAGACCTGATAAGAGGAGAACATGGAAATATCAGAACATACATGTGTATTAGCACCCGCGTCTATCCACCAATCAGGAGAATGACATACAAAAAGGATAGTAGGTAAAATACCGTACCCAGCATCCTTCATCTCAGTATCGCTAATAACAACATTAGCGGCATTTCCGCTGTTCCCATGTTGACGCTTGTCAAAGCGATTAGGGCAGCTAGGAACCCAATGACCAGGATCACCACAGACGTGGCAAGAGCCTTTCCTCTTATCATTTTTCTTCTTGAAGTTGGTTGAGTGCGTGGCCTTGTTCTTGCCATCGAACTTCCCCTTTCCTTCAGTTTTGTTCTTATTTTTGAACTTGTGGGATTGGAAGTTTTTCCTCTGCACTAAATTGGCAGTAGAACTTCCCTCAAGTCCTCGAGCAGTTTTATCCTTTGCTCGCCTTCTCTTACACATGAAGAGACCCAATGAGATCCGTAACGGAAAACTCTTGTCTCTTATGTTTCAGAGAAGTAGAAAAGTTCCTCCACGAAGGAGGAAGCTTGGCAATAATGCCACCAGCCACAAATTTGTCCGGTAAGGAACACTTGAACTACTCAAGTTCTTTGGCAAGTGATTGTATCTCATGAGCTTGCCCAACGACGGAGCGCTCATCAATCATCCTGTAGTCATAGAATTGCTCCATGACATACAGCTCAGTGCCAGCGTCCGAGACCCCAAATTTGGCCTCGAGCGCTTCCCACGCGTCCTTGCCATTATCAAATGACATATACAGGTCAACAATGTTGTCCCCAAGAACACTGAACAAAGCCGCCATAAACATGGTATCGGCTTTCTTAAAGCTCGCTTCCTGCTCAGCAGAAAGATCTCCTTTAGGCTTGCCAAGAGTGGCGCTATAGCAGTTTAGGTTTTCAAACCAGAGAACTGCTCTCTTGCGCCATCTCTTATAGTGCATGCCATCAAAAGGAGGCAGCCTAGTAGCCGCGACTACACCAGTGGAATTCAGTTGCCTATAATCAGGTTTTTGGATTGTTGGAAATATAAGCAATAATCCATATGATTTAATCCGAATAATAAACTGATAAATCATGATCATACAGATAGTAGTAAAACCAATCATGTAGATCAACAAAGTAAATGAACAGATTACATCTATACAAGATAAACCTATCACATCTACACCAAACGCTAGAACAAAGAACTCTAGCATAATCCAAAAGAGAGAAATCGAGATCACATACGATGTAGGCTGAATAGCAGCCACAACGGTTGCAGCAGCGTCTCCCATGTTGAGGTTACCGAAGAGGTCGCTCACGTCCAGAAAGAAGTCGTCGTTCGGGAACTCGCTGTCGGACGACGTCGTGGTTGCCAGTAGTCGCGCTTGAGCGCTCCCCAAAAACCTGATCGCCCCTCACCCGTATAGGTTCACGAGAGGCAGGGTTCCGGAGGCCTACTGTCCCGATCTGCGGTGCACGCCGCAAGCCGGGATGAGGAAGACGAAAGCGGCGGCGCAAGGTTCTGGAGGTAGGCGCGTGTGTGATTGATTTGGTTGCCGATTAGGTTTAGCCCAGACTCTTATATAGTGCAGGTTAGGAGGATCGTGGGCTCAGCCCACGTCTGAGTCGGTAACAGCCACGTCCATAAAAACTGGAAACGCCTGTAATTAACGCGTCCGTTAATGACTCATAATCAGTTTTCCCAACTAACAAAATAAAGCTCGGCTCGGCGAGATTCCCGCAACCCGCGGCGCGCGCGCGTCATGACGAGGCGAGGCGAGGCGTGGCGTGGCGAGGCGAGGCGGGCGGCGTCGGAGGAGGAGTGCGCGAGGGCTACTCTTCTTGTCACACCTTAGTGAGTGGTGCAACACTCTACTATATAAGGTGGTCCAACTCCCCTTCAACTAGCAATGTGGGACTAAACTTTAGCACCACTATCACAGCCATATGCTGCTATATACAAGTGGGCCAAAGAGAATTTCAGAATTTGTCTAATGGGCCAACAGCCCAAAACTCACCAAATTCCAACAAAAGCACCACTCCTAGCTGTAAATATCAGCTTGATGCTGCCAAAGTCATGTACTTCCTCCGTCCTAAAATAGATGTCTCAGATTTATCAAAATTTAGATGAATCTAGACACTATTTAGTATATAAGTTCATCCAAATTTTGGCAAATCCAAGACATCTATTTTGTTAGGGAGGGAGTAATTATGAATATTTTTATGTCTTCTGCCTACGATGCATGACACCGGCCCGCTCTTCCTGTGGTGATTTTTAGATAAAAGGTTTATAAGCCCAGCTTTATAAATAAAGCCCCGGAGAACCCAGAGTAACAAAAACACCACATCGACTGGCCAAGCCAGGATAACAACCAGCCACAACAGTTACAACCCAAGAAGTTCAACAGGCGAAACGAAAGGAAGAAGCTTTCTCAACTGAAACTACGGTGTTGAGCCCAAAGCTCCAACACAAGGACGCAAGCCTAAGACACCACTCAAGACTCTCAGATGCCCCGAGAGGCATCTTTCCTTATGATCTGGTGGTTCACAGGTGCTGAGTGAGGCCATGCGCTGGAGTCCACTACTCCATTGCCCTTCTCACACTAGTGGAAACAGGGCCTCTAGTCCCGGGCCGTAAGGGCCTTTAGTCCCGGTTTTTGAACCGGGACTAATCAAGCGGAACTAGAGGCCCACCACTAGTCCTGGCCCAGTTACGAGCCGGGACTAGTGGATGTCCACGTGGTTGCCCCTGCGCGCTCGTGGTGTATCCTCACTAGTCCCGGTTGGTGTTACGGACCAGGACTAGTGGGTCTCTGCTGCGGCATCATTTTGTCCATTTTCTCTACCGCGACAGAGCATTACCTTGGACTAGTGGTTCTCTGCCGCGGCAGCATTTTGTGCCCTTTCTCTGCCGCGGCAGAGATTTCATTTTTTATTGTTTTATTTACTTATTTTTCATTTCAACATAGTTTTTGAATATTTCTACGCCACCACATATCGTACACATTCATGCATATATAAGATAACTTGTATTACGATATTGAGCATACAAATATATACAATTTACATCGTTACATGGAGATCACAAAATCTTGGGACTAGAGCACGTATGTTCGATTACATGGAGATCAGTAGCGCCTATTCACACTAAATTCTACGGTATCGTCTACGATCTCTTTGACAATAAATCCCGCCAGCTCATCCGCAATTTCTAGTATGTGTTGCGCTGGTAGTAATTGATCCCGCATTCTCTCGAACTATATATAAGAAAAAGAGATCCATATGAATATCAATCATGATAACAAAATATGACGGCAATAAAATGATGGTGTGAATGCATTGCTTACATCGACTCTATAATCATTGTGTTCGGTGGTAAACGTGCGAATGAACTCGCATACGTAGAATCCACATAGATTCGACCCCTATGGCTGCCTCGCGCACTTTACAAGAATATAATTCAATCAAAATAATAATCTAGCATCATTATTGTATTGAAACTAGAAGTAAAGAGATGCGCGGACATATCACGTGCTACTTACCAAGATCGCCGTAAACGTCAGCTTGTCACTAAATACACCGGCAACCTCGCGCTTGAACCGGATCCAAACCCTGCCCGACGAAGAAAATGAATGAATGAGTTATTTATTACCTGATATCTCAGGAAATCAACGACCGATATAGCGCGAAACTTACTTCTGGAGCATGTCCTGTATGCTGCGAAAATCTTTCAGGTTTCTCTTTGATGGGTCCATGACATCAACTCTTCCCTTATCAAGTTGAATGTCTAGCAGAACCCAGTGAAAGCTGCAAACATTTATATATATATATATATATATATATATATATATCAGTAACTCATCAGTTACACTTATTAGCATCGACTAATCAAAAGTGAATGTGTACAACAGAGTAAGACCCTCACCTGAAATTGTAAGGAAACAGTATGTGGTCAGAGAAATTTTGCTCCATTAGAAACCTTAGAATATTTTCCTCCGTCTCCTCGAGGTTATCTGTTAGCGTGGTTATATGCACTTTATCTGGGTCAATGAACCCAATATTGTAGATTCTTTTTCTTTTACTGTAACGCCCCCGAATCGGGTCTATGCAGATCCTAGCATTTCCCGCCAAAATCCGCATAGAAGCGATTCAAAGACGCCCACCAGACACTTTCGTGTGGGTGGAATTTGAATACAAGTAGCTACATCACATTAGTTTACAATAGAGTCCACAAGAAATTATATATACAACAACGGCTCAACGAGGCAAGAATACAAAAGGTACAATACGAAGATACAACTCAAGAAGAAAGCAAGATAGTATCCGAGTACGGACAAGATCCAAATGGGACTAAGAGTCCTGAAGAATAACCAAGCGGTGTCCATAACCCTGCCCAGTCCAAGCCGGAAGGGTAACCTTGCTAACGTCGTCAATCACATACCTGTCAAGCCAAAAGGGTGCCGACAAAGGGCAAAGGAAAACAGAAAGAGAGCGGTCAGTACTGAGGCCAGTACACGGCGAGACTAGAATTCGGCGGTCCTCGCCTACATAGGTATGGTGGGCTCAGCAGTAGCAAAGCTTGCACTATCTAACTTATAGAGACACGCTACAACTTCGGCTATTAGAGCGAGATAATAAGGCGCTATGCGGTAACAATAATATAACACCAAACATAACCCGTCCGAAGATTTCCCCCTCGAAGACCAGTCGAGGAAGTCCTCTTGCGGAACGCACACAGTGGCAATTTTAGTTAAGCAGGTGTTTAGTTGATAAGGCTAATTACTACTCATATTATTAGAGGCAAAACATTAGTGGCGTTGTCTATGATCATGACACTGTACTCCTGAGGCGCTCATAACCGTGGACAAACGGCTTCTCGAAAAGATTTACCCTGCAGGGGTGCACTACTGTACCCAAACGCATGCTCAACCCTTCATGCAACATATTACGTCTGCCTTCCGAATCTCACAACAAGAATTGTCCCTTAACTATGCGTATATCCAGAGGCATCACCTACTGTGTTTTACCCACACAAGAGATACAGCTGATTCTACGGCCGGGCGATGATCGGAAGATAACTTGTAGATCTCCATCCCACCTCCGGCATGATATCCCGATTTTATGCAATGCAAGCCATGGCAGTCCACCAAAATCATATCACAACTCAACCCATGTTCGAGGACATATTATGCGTATGCACCAAATGAAAAACCAATTTTGTAACCCTCTGGATATACGAATAGCGCCGGTAGTTGAGGGGGGATCCCAGAGGCCCCACGTTTGGTTAGCGCGATCAACTCAGAACTGGTATCGTAGAACGAACGGGTCCTAGGTCGGCTCAAGCAGTTCCCAAAGGTGGTCCCTGCCGGGGCCTTATCATTAGGTGAAACCATAACCAACAACATCAGATTAATTATCTTATCACCAACAATATCCATGTATCATGTTCCACCTGTATGAGAACGATACTAAGCATGCCTACGACTCGCAAGGACAAAGCTAGCTAATAATAAAACAAGGCAATAGGATAACCAAGGCAATATAGTGGAGCAGGTAAATAAAGGAACGGTACTATAGCATCGACAATAAGGATAGCAATAGATCAAAGGAAGGAAGTAAAGACTATAAATGCAAAATAGGTAGAAGGGGAAGAATGCTCGCCTGTGAGACAAAGTCGATAACCGAAGGCTTGTCGTATCTCGCATCGGCTCGTCGTCCTATCTGATGAAGAAGCAAAGCACTAGAAAGAACACCCGGTGCAATATTTAATACTAGTGCGGAAGATCCAGCATGCTTATGATATGATGCATGGCATGCCAATATGCGGCCTAACTTAGCAATGTTAAGCGGAATCGGGATTCCAACATTTATTATTATATTAGGTTCAAGTTATTTAACTATCCCGCATAATAAATGTTGAATTAACAAGGCAAAGCATGGCATCGGTTCGCTACACGGATTTAAATGGAGCCAATATTAGACTAGATTCGCCCGCATATGGACTCCATATTTAATTATGAGGTGAATCGACAAGGTATCCCAGACAAATAAATATGTATGCGAGTATGGATGGATTAATATGCAACAAGTTTAACATGGCAATTTATAAAATAGGGGCTTGGATAGAGGTCTCACAGTTTGGATCGGAGAGGCAGAGAGATGATCTTTGCAATATAGTTGAAGTAGCGGTTTCCAGAAGAAGATCTTGTTCGAGGGTGGCGGCATCGGACGACAAATCATACAAGTTGAATCAAAAGGAGACAGTACCACAACTCTTGCGGGTATTTTGTCAAACACGTGACAATCATAGCTCCAGGAGAAGCTGCAGCGAGGACATGAAACCAAAATTTAGCAAGCAACAGATTGACGAGACAAAATGGTGTGCACGCCGCGAAATATTGAAGCACCTGGTTGTCCTGCTCCCAAACGACACTTGGAGGCGTGCGGCCGGTGGCCTGCTACTTGCGGAGCATCAAGAAGACCAGGCTTGGAACGACTCCCCACACGCTGGCGTCGACCTGGAGCGGGACAGGCAGGAAGGGATCACCAACAGCGATGTATGTTGTGCTGTAGGTCCGAGGCGGGGCAAGGACTGGCCAGCGGTTGGCCTGGCGTGCCCAAGCGGAGACCGAGGCAAGGCCAGCGGAGTGGCAATTTATAGTTGCTCCAGCTGCTGCCGTGAAGAGCCAAGGCGGCAGGGTGGTGGCGATTCGGTGATGTGTGGCTGCTGTTGGTGGATTAGATGGGGATGCAGAGGAGCCCCTGCTGGGTCAGAGATCTGGACGCCGTTGTGCACGCACGAAGGGGCAAGTCGGCGGCCACCTGCTCCTGCAGTGACGGAACTCGATGGTGTGTAGTAGCAGATAAAACAGGAGAATATATGGCGTGTAGATGCATGACCAACTCTTGAGGATTTGCATGCGGAATAGAAGGAAATGAAGGACATAGAGATCTGACAGATTGATTGATCGGGATCAGCTAGCTCTTGGGAGAAAAATTGTACGAGGCTGTTGTTGCTCTACTGCTGTCCGACAAGGGAAAACAGAAGCGCTGGCGGCGGAGGAGGAAAAAGAAAGAGGTGGAGGATTTGTCTCATAGGTTAGGGTTTGAGGGAAGAAGGGTAATAGACTTTATCTAGTCTAAAGTAGACTAGATGAGGCTAGTTTTTGGCCAAAATTTTAGACGGGACTTTAGCCTAGTTTTATTTTAGTCAAATAAGAAAACCATTTATGGTCACGTAAGACACCGAGAATATTATTTTGTTTAGTTTGAAAATAATAAAAGGGAAACATATTAAATAAAGCCATAGGGATACTTTAGTAAAACAAAAATAGGTTTTTAGCAAAATAGTTTGCGGTCAAAATTGGAAACAAAATATGCATGATGATGTCATGATGATGCAGAAATAAAATAACAATCAATTTCTAATTTTTAATATTTTTGGGCATTACATTTACATTCCAGGATCTTCTTCTGCATAATAAGGATAATCACATGTTCTGAACTAAACAACTGAAAAACTGAACATGTAGACAATGAATTCAACAACTTACAGACAATAGCAGCTGAGGATGGATTTGTCCAGGGCATCGAGATGGTATAACTAGAACAGTTCTGAAAACTCAATATGTACCTCTTTGGGTCTGAAGTAGTACTCAGGTGGGACTTTCGCTACGATCATTATTCTCCCCTGCTTCATGACCTCCGAGTACCATTGATGGAGATTCCGCATTTGTGTTGGCAGTTCTCTCAGCCTCTCTTTGCTGACCAAATCCTCACCTGCGACATATTTAGGGGATATTGGCATCTTGGGTATAAGGTCGAGTTGGGGGCCTAACAGTTCATCAAGACTAATTTCCATGCTGGCCGCCAACTCCGCAGCTATTGACATATCTATTGGCTGTTGTGCAAGGAGTGGAACATTTTGTGAAACTACCTTGAGGGTTGCGATCGTTTGTTTTGCCTGTTGTCTAAGAAGGGGAACGTCTGATTTTTTACTGATCGCAATTTTGGTCCCGCTTGCACATGTGCTTGTGATTTTTTACCGCTTGCACTTGCGCCACTTATTTCTGAAGTGTGCGTGGATAGTCATCTGGATTATGGTGCAACTCATATTGCGATTTTGTGTTCAGAAAATCAAGTGCATATGCCTTTTGCTTCTCGGTGTATACCAGAGCGGGCTCGGGTTTCTTCTTCTCAAAATGTGCCGCCACTTCGGCCTTTGCTATCGCTGCAGATTCCGCATCACTACGATCGTAAGGTCTGATGGGAAGATTCTTATGGGGCACTGTTGGGAGGGCCGACATTTTCCATTTTGGGCTGCCGTGTTCTTTAGTACTCACTGCAGGAGCACGCTTCCGCTTATTGACCTTAGAGGGCGGCAAAGACTGCTGAGCCTGCGGCGGAGATCGAGATGGACTCGGGATGTGGTGGTCGTAGTCATCATGGGGTGGGCTTCTTGGAGGTGATGGAGGTGGACGTGAAGGAGACCTGCGACGACTCGGAGGCGGTAGTGTTATCCTTGGGGCCGAGCCTGGAAACCGTATGTTGTTCTTGTCCCAGAGAATGATCCCACCAAGTACTTCTTCGAGTGTGATCTCACCTTCAGGTCCAAGGATGTGAAGATCCATTGACTCCCACTCCTTTAAGATTTGATCCACCCCGACTTTAGCATAGCTAGGTGGAATCTCACAGCCATGCCAACGTTCGTCGGGCGGACTAGGCAAAGCCAATCCGACTGCCACCTTCATAGATACGTTCTTCAATTTATTACGGAGCTCACAAGGTATCTGCTCCTTAATTCCATCCACGGGATAGCCGGGACCGCCATCTGTATAGGATGCATCGTTAGACGGGACCTCCGATTCAGCGACGCTGCTTCTCCGCTGAGATGGGTTGGCGGTAATATCGAGTGGAGGATCTTGCTACAAGCGCGCTATTCCTCTAAGTTCGTCGATCTGATGCTGCTGCTTATTAAGTGTTGCTAGCAGCTGGTTGAACTTGTCTGCCTGCTCCTCCTCCCGTCGCTGCTTTGCTCTTGCTCGGCTTCTATAGGTACCTTGGTCCTTAGGAAACCCAGTCTCCCACGTGAAACTCCCGTCAAGGCCTCGAACTCGTCCTGTATGTTCGCGATTCCCGAGGACCAAGGTCAGCAAGTCTTTCTCTCTATCGGGATGAAACTGTTTTATTCCATCTTTAATATCTTTCACCACTTTTATCCATGTACTCCTGGGTACCTTTATCCCGTCACTGCAAACAAGGTCCCCTGTAAGTTCGTCATATGTACTCCCATGCCCAAGGAACCAATTTTTTGCCCTCAAATCCCATTCTTCGCGAATTGGTTCTGGAATGATCCCTTTATCTTGAAGCTCTTTCTATTTTGCATCCCACTTAGGCATGGCAGCCGCGTAGCCCCTGGCCCCATGTTATGGTGATATTTCTTCTTCGCATCATTTATCTTGTTTTTCTGACTTTTTCGTAGCAACTCTTGTTTTCCTATACTCCACAAATGCATCCTAGTAAGGCTGCTGCTTCGCTAGATAGCCTTCGAATAATGGGGTTTTCTTGTCCTTCTGATACTGTTGCCATAATGACTTCTTCCAATTCTTGAATAGTTCGGCCATCTTCTTTAGTGCAAATTGCTTGACTTTCTTTCTCATTTCAGCAGTCTCGTCCTCAGTGTCACATTCTGGCAGCTTGAAATGTGCCATTAGGTCAGTAAATAGTTGCTCTTTGAACCTATCGTCGATATACACATCACTCCATTCCGCCTCTTTGGGCTTATTCCACTCCCGAACAGTGATCGGGGTGCGATCTCTAGCAACAACTCCGCATTGTTGTACAAATAGTTGTTTTGTTTTCTTTGGTTCCAATGGTTCGTCGTCTCCTGAAACCTCTATAATTTCATAAACAGTACCCTGGGGAAACTTTTTGGCTGGGCCGCGCTTGGTTTTCTTGCTCTATGTAGAGGCCTAAGGAAGAAACATTTGTCAACATAATATATATACAACTAGGTACATCTAGTGACGATCATCGGACATCATATATATATACCTCGTCGGTCTGCGTTACGCGTCCATGGGCTTCTTCCTCTTGTCTGTTGGTCTCCTCTCCCTCACTGGATGAGTTCAGATACCTCGAGGGAGATCCCTCATCGGCATCGTGAATCATATCCTTGAGCAAGTGTTCCGAATCTAGGTCTCTGCGTACTGGACTAGGTGGATCCATAGTTTCTGCAAAATGCACACAATATTTATTTGAACTTAACAAATAAAACCTAAATCTGGAGTTGCGGTGGCGGTGGCCGGTGATGGTGGCCGCGGGAGAGGCGGGCGACTAAGCGGCTTCCCGCGAGAACCATCACCCTAACCCTAACTCCGGTCACCACCCCTAAACCCGCGAGAACAACCACCCTAAACCCTAACACTAAACGGCTTCCCGCGAGAACCACCACCCTAAACCCTATTATAAACATAACTTACAATATTATAAATCTCATACCCTGACAAATCCTAATTAATCCTAAATATATGCACTAATATAACCAAATCCTAAACTAAAAAAATTCTAAACTAAAAAAATCCTAAACTAACAAATTCCATGCGTCGATATAACAAAATCCTAAACTAAAAAAATCCTAAACTAAATATATACACTAATATAACAAAATCCTAAACTAAATATATACACTAATATAAATAACAAAATCCTAAATTAATTAACAAATATTTAACAAAATCCTAAACTAATTAACAAAATCCTAAACTAATTAACAAATAATTAACAAAATCCTAAACTAATTAACAAATAATTAACAAAATGCTAAACTAATTAACAAATAACAAAATCCTAAACTAATTAACAAAATCCTAAACTAATTAACAAAATCCTCACCGAAGTTGGCGACCGGCGATGGCGGTGGTGCTAGCGCGGGCTTGGTCGGCAGGGGCGTTGGCGGCGGCTGGCGGTGCGCGGCGGCAGGGGCGCGGCGGTGGCGGCGCTAAACAGGGAGGTGCGGGCTTCGTCGGAGAAATCGGCGGGCAGCCTGGTGGCGCTATCATCGTTCTGGCCTCCAACTTCTCCCGGTGCGTGGAACGCACCGGGGGTGAAGCCCCCATTTATACCCTCCCCCCCTCTAGTCCCGGTCCGTGGCACTAGCCGGGACTAAAGGGGAGGTCTCTAATCCCGGCTGGTGCCACGCATCGGGACTATAGGGGGGCGTTTCGTTTTCGCGCGCTGGGGCCAGACCTTTAGTCCCGACTGGTTAACTGGGACGGGACTAAAGGCCCAAATTTGCACGCGCTGGCCCAAAAACCACAGCGCGCGCTGTGCTTTTTTTTCAAATTTTCCAATATATCATTTAAAACATTTAAATTATACTTGTTTGCATACTTTTGAATTTGACAAAACTTTCAACATGAAAAGTTCTTGAATTTGAATAATTAATCCAAATACATTTTCTATTTTATCACATAATTATTTTAAATAGTCAAATTATTAAGCATTTTGCCATTATCAATTTAAAAATACATTAACTATTATTTTTTGCATACATTTGAATTTGACAAAACTTTCAACATGAAAAGTTCTTGAATTTGAATAATTAATCCAAATCCATTTTATGTTTTATCAAATAATTATTTAAATAGTCAAATTATTAACCATTTTGCCATTATCAATTTAAAAATGCATTAACTATTATTTTTGCATATTTTTGAATTTGACAAAACTGTTCAACCCCTATTATTAGTGCTGCCTGGCCTAGCCTGTCGCAATCCCTTCATTCGCGGTTGGTTTATCCAAACGGGACTAAAGGTTCAACCCCTATTATTAGTGTTGCCTGACCTAGCCTGCCTCGCCCTTTCCCTCTATTTATAGTGCGGTCGTCATGGCCATGGAGAATCTTCATCATTTAACAATATATTACATAAAAAGTTTAATATATTACACCAACATCCCTATCTAGTGTTGTTGTTTTCTTCTGCGCCGTAGCCATGGAGAATCTTCATCATTTAACAGGAGGCTTGGGTCAGTTTTCACTTTGAAGGGCGGGATTTTATGAAATTTATTATAATCTTCTGACATATCTGTCTTGTCATCCACTCCTACGATGTTTCCTTTCCCTGAAAGAACTATGTGGCGCTTTGGCTCATTGGACGATGTATTATTTTGCTGATTTCTTTTTCTCGGTTTCGTAGACATGTCCTTCACATACAAAACCTGAGCCACATCGTTGGCTACGACGAATGGTTCGTCCATGTACGCAAGACTGTTGAGATCCACTGTTGTCATGCCATACTTTCCCTCTACATGTACCCCTTCTCATGTCATCTTGACCCATTTGCACCGAAACAGAGGGACCTTAAAAGTAGGTCCATACTCAAGTTCCCATATCTCCTCTATGTACCCATAATATGTGTCCTTCTGCCCATTGTCATCTATTGCATCAAAGCGGACACCATTGTTTTGGTTGGTGCTCTTTTTATCTTGGGCGATCGTGTAAAATGTATTACCATTCATCTCGTACCCTTGGAAAGTACATATAGTCGAAGATGGTAACCGTGCCAACAAGTACAGCTGATCTTCAACAGTGTTGTTATTCATGAGATGTTTCTACAACCAACTGTCTAAAGTGTCCTCGTGTTCCACTTTAATCGAGGAGTCAGGCATCCCCGGGTTTTCCGAGCGTACAATAATCTTGTGTTTCTCGATATATGGAGCCACCAAGGTGGAATTGTGTAGAACTGTGTAGTGTGTTTTATTGAAAGAATCTCTATCCATACATACCATTGTTTTCCTTCCTAGTGTGCCTTTTCCAGTCAGCTTTCCCTCATACCGAGATTCAGGAACACCAATCAGCTTAAGGTTAGGAAGAAAGTCAGCACAAAACTTGTAGCATCCCAATTGTCTAACAACTGTAATGCTACTTGGTCTAGTAATATAATGGCTACTTCCTACATATAATTGTTGCATCATCATGTTATCATGCTCATGTCATCATGCCACCTTGCATTTGAGCATCATATCAAACCTTGCAATGTTTTGTCTTGATTGTATAATGCTATCACCATTACCTTCTTCTCTCTTTTTATCTCTCACTTTTTGTTCCTACAAGATGGGATCCACTTGCTAGGGTCCATTATTTTCCAAATGTTTTTGTTCCATTTTCTAAACCCTAAATCCCAATTCTAGTAAAATGCCCAGAATGAATATGTATGTGGGCATTCTCTCTCCTTATGCCTCTTGTTCTCTCTTGCCTCTCCTCATGGTCAAACCCTCTGTTCCAAAACCCCCTGGGAAAAAGTTCAAAAGAATTTGAAATTAGAAGCTGGTTTGAACATGTAATAGAATAAAAAGAACAAACAAACAATTATTAAACAAAAGAATTAAGAAAAGAGAGAACCAAACCTGGCAGCAGCAACCTTGGGCCCAGCCCAGCAGCCACCTGGCCCGTTTCCTCTCCCTCCCTCTTGGGCCGGCCGTAGCAGGCCACCAGCGGCCTGGTACCCCTCCACCCGACGCCGTCTCCTGTTCCTCTTCCTCGGTTGCTACCTCTCCTCTCTGCTAGCGCCAGACGGAGCAGGTCACCGTCTCTGCGCCGTTGTCCTCGTCACACCGCATCACCGCGCGTGGCCGTCCTCCCTTCTTATCTCCGCGCCGCAGCCTCCAAACCCTAGACTCCCTCCTTATGCCTCCGCGCCGCCACCCCTCCTTTCCCCTGTCCTTCTCCCTCCCGCGAGCAGCGGCAAGCCGAGCAGGACCGCTCTGTCGCCTTGGTCGTCGGTGAGCACCGCTGAAGCCGGGGATCACTCGCCTCGTCTGCGCTGTTTGTTGGGGTCCCTCGAGAGGAGATGTACGTTCCCAGGAGCTACTTATTCCTCTTCTTCCGCCGGAAAACAAGAGCAGCACCGCCTTAGGCCTCACCGTCGCCACCGTTCTAGACCACCCCCGAGCCCTGCGAGACCACCGCCGGCCTCGTGGTAAGCCCCCCGTTCCATTCCCCTCCTTCCTATGCCTCCCTGCCGCACGAGAGCTCGCCACCGCAGCCCTGGTTCCCCTCCCTCGTCATCGTCGCTCACGTCAGGCCAGACAGGAGCTCGATAGTTCAGCAATAGCCCCGAGAACACCCTCTGTTTTTCACCTTGCCCCGTCCGCTGCAGTCCTCCTTCGCAAAATCCCCAAACACCAAAGTTGTAGCCCTTGGCCCTCTCTACATCTTTGCTTTTTGCGTCGTCGATAGATCTGTCTTAGTTTGCTCGCCATCATCCTCGAAAGATCAATCGATCTAGCAGTTTTCGGGTACAGAAAATTCAGTTTCCGACAGTTGTTGCAGCCTCTGTTCGCCATCCGTTTCCGGCTCATACAGACATCGTGCGGGTAAACCTCGAACACCAAACTTGTAGAACATTAAACCCTTTTCATCTTTTGTTTTTGTGGCATGTAGAAATTCTCGATGGATTTGTCACCATCGTCCTCCGAAGTTTAGCTCAGCTCGCAGTTTTCGAGTGTTAAATTCAGTTTCGTCAGTCCAAAACCACCTTCCCGAACCTTTTGTAAAAAAGCCCCTCGCTTGTTGCTCTTTCCAACCCGCAGACCAGCTCTGCTATGCTTTTTGTAAAAGGCCCCTGTGGTTTCCCTTTCCCAACCCGTGGTCCTCAACCACCTGCCCTATGCCCAGTCAGCGCTTGACCCCACCTGTCAATGATAGTGACTAGAACTGCCTGAGTGCAAAAAGTATTTTCCTGTATCTGTTTTGAATTCATATCTTTTCAAATTTATTCAATTCAATTCAAAATTCAAATCTGATTAAATCTAAATGAATTCATAACTTTCAAATGGATTGGAATCTGAATTCAAACTTAATATGAAATATGTTTTATTTTTGAATATCAATTCAAATCTTTAATCAAATATTTTCAGAATTGATTAAAATAGTCAACCCTATGACTTTGACCTAATTTGACTAATTTTGACTTTAAAATAAAATTAAATTCATAATTCCAAATAATACAAATAATATATGTTTTCAAATCAGAAAAATGTGAGGATTTCAAATATGCCATTCAAAATATTATTTGAACACTTTAAATTTCAAGTTGAATTAAATTACAATAAAATGCCCTTCACCTTAATTAATTAATAACTTTTGATTTATAACTTCGAATTTAACAAATGATATGTCTAAAATGATTAGCTCGACGAGACCTTTCTGCTTATGCTATCCATGACTTAAATTGCAGCATGCATCATATAAATATAAAGTATGCAGCAACTAATATGACAATAAATTGTGGCCAAAACTCAATAAAATGATTTATTCTTGTATTCTACACCACACCCATGCCATGCTACATTATTGCCATGCAACTTGTGCATCATTCATCATGGCATGATTGTTTGCTTGTCGCATTTTATTCATATGCTTGTGCACTTTATTTATGTTGGCCCTTGTTTGTTTGGTTCTTCTTCGAATAGACACTGAGCAGGGGATATATCAAGGAACCCAGGAGCACTACCCAGATCCGTCTCTCGCTTCAACTGAGCTGCCAGGCAAGCACTACCACATGCTTGCATACATTTAGTACCTATTGCCTCTATCTTATTCTTGCATCATTGAGTCGCGATTGCATTAAACTGAATCCCAAGTATTGCATAGCCTTTACTTTTAAACCCCACCAAGCTTGTTCCTCCGTCCCATGAGCCATTACTACAGGAGTTGTTTGAGCCATGCGAGTCGTAGAACAGCATGTGTAGGGTACGTGAGAGTCTGATGGATAACGAGGTACCTAAGCAACTTAACCTGAGTAGTAATGGGATAACTAATGAAAGTGGCACCGGTGAGCAATATCTGCTATTTGGTTTTTCCTGCTCCCTTGTGTCCCGTAGGACCCCGAGTACTTGATTCCTGTTCCTTGATTATTCGCGCTATCCACATCCGGGAGGCTTATGGGACCCTCCTGAGCCAGAGCTTGATTTCGTCTTATTTCTTGGGGCCACAAACTAGTTTGAGGTTTTATTTACTATCCTGTACTTATGCCATGCTTTACTGCTTTATTTAATATTGTGCGAGGAGCACCTGTACTGTTTAGGATCGTGGCACGATTCCGCGGTATCGACAAGCCCAGCCACACTTTCGGGTTCCCAGTCGTTTACAGCCGTCCCCACAACCTTGAGTCCGTCTCGGAGCCGGCCGGCTTCGTTGCGGGTCTACTTTAAGGGGTGGCCCCCTGAAATATTTCTGAATCCTGTGATTGCTTTGTCGTGAAAGCCTCGTTGGGTTTTGATTTGGTTTTTCCGAGGTTGATCGAGTGTGTGTTGCTATTTGTGCACCCCTGCAGGGTAAAACTTTCTGAAAGCCGTGTCCGCGGTTATGGACGACTTGGAGCACAGTTTCTCGATCATAGACAAGCATAACGAAAGTACCGCTTTTAATTTGACTAAGTAACTGACTAGTAAATAGCGCAACACTCATGGAATGGTTAATAAAATTGCCAACGGAGGGGGGGTTGTTCGTCCGCTTCCTCGTTGGTAAGCGAGGAGGAGGATGGATCTGATGATATTACTGTTATAACTGTTGTCATTAATTCACGGACATCCGTCTATCTTTGGTTAGGCGGATGGTTAGCGAGTATCTATAGAACTGTTAGGGTTTATCTTTCGCTGCAATTGCGTCACCCCAGGTTGTGTCCCCTTTAGAGGCATAAAGACTTGCTGAGTACCCCTAGGGTCTCACACGATAAATTATTTTGGTTCAGATGAACCGGTACACTCGCAAGATGGATACTGGGTGGAGGAGGCTGATGATGTGGGCAACGATCGTTCGGTGTAGAGATTCCGGGAACGGGGATCCGTGAGATCTGTGGGCGGGATGTGCTTATTTATGGGGCATCTTATGCCGATTTGCTTCTTATCCGTACTCGGATCTTGTTTGCCGCTTCCGCCTGATACTCTGATGTGTGATGTATGAGGAGATATCCTAAACTATTATATCTATCTAGGTCATTTGAATCTTGCCGTATGGCGTTGCTATATTTCCTTTCTTTTTAGATGGAATGGCTCTGATGTACTATTGTATGGTGGCTTGCATACATACTCATTTGTGTATGTAGTTGATCCCTTCGCCTGCCGATTACGCCGCCCGTACTTGCCCTGATGATTGGAAATGGTTGGGACGGCCGAAAGGTCTACCCGTGAGTGGCATTTGGGCCCCACCGTACTATTTCAACCATTTCCGCTCATCCAGGCTTGTATCTAGGAGCGTAATTCACCGAGGTAGTTACAATTGGTATCAGAGCCATCCCGCCCTTCAGGGTCTCAGCCAAATGGTCGTTGTCAGTCTAGCAAATATTTTGGGTAGTTATGTATACTAGGGAAAAACAAAACGTGAGAGTAGGGCTGCTTCCATTTTTCTTCTTACCCACCCACCCACCCTTTCTGGTAAGGAAGTGTAACGTTTTCAATCCTCTTCTTAAAAGTTCCAAACTAGGATTCACGTGTTCTGGGTTTCCGTAGTACCATAGGTTGTGTGTTTTGTGTGTGTGTGTGTGTGTGTGTGTGTGTGTGTGTGTGTAATTCTTTGTCTATCTGTTGCATCCAAGTTGTTATCTAATCAGCCTTTTGGTTATCAACTGTTGGTACATTCCATACCGACAGGCTTTTGCAAACCGACGCGATCTGTCTTACTCTTTGTTATCCGACGTTATCTTGTTTGGGGTGTTCGTTTCCGTAGTTACCAATCTTTAGGTTCAACGTGAGAAGAAGGGGTTAGGATATGTGTTCCACTTATTCATGTGCGGAGTAATGATTTGAGTGCGGGATGGAGTCGCGACCATACCACTACTCTTATCATTCGCTTTTGTATATTGAATTGGTAGAGTCACTAATCTTGATTCGTTAAGTAATTTTGCGCATCTATTGGTATTTTAATGCCGAAATTTGTGGAATTTTTTTTTCTTTGATATATTTGTGTACCATACTCCTTTTCAGTCGTGTGCGATATGCTTAATATCTTCTAGGTGCTTTGAACTTTGTTGATATTTTAATATCATCTTAGTAAATTGTATCCTTTAATCTTGGTTAATTCCATCTTGGTACTATTTTGGATTATTATTATTCTCCATTATAGTACTGACTTGTGTTTTATATCAATCACAGGATGGCTCCACCACGCCGTTCTGATGAGGACATACCACCTAAACTGGGATCCGCGTTGTCAAACATCGCCAATGCCTTGGCAGCAATGCAGCAGAACCAGCAGCGCTTTGAGGAAAGTGTTCGGAGGAATGAGTTTGCTCCACTACCTCCACCTCCCAAGCGAGGAGACATCAAAAGCTTTCTGAAGTTCAACCCTCGCCAATTTGATGTTTCTGATCAACCACTTGATGCTGATGATTGGTTACGTGAGATGTCAAGGCTACTCGAGACTGCTGATGTTCCTGAGCAAGAATGGGTAAAATGTGCTACTCACCTTCTGAAAGGAGATGCAGCTCTCTGGTGGGAGAATTACCTGAAGGCAAACTGTATTGGGTTCCAGCCTACTTGGGAACGGTTCACGGGAGCATTCAAAGAGCAGTATCTGTCAGAAATTGTCATGGAAAGGATGAAGGAAGTGTTTCTCAACCTCAAGCAGGGAAATGATAATGTCAACACCTACATCAGGAACTTCATGAACCTTTCTCGATATGGTGGCGATGAGATATCTGATGACAAGAAGAAACAAAAGAGGTTCCGGCAAGGTCTCAATGCATCGATTAAATATGCAATCACACATGCAAGGCCGGCGTCTTTTCTGGAACTTCAGCATACAGCTCTGCAGGAGGAAGCAAGTAGGCAAGTGTTTGAGGAGTCAAAGAAACACAACCGTGATACAGCAAGCTCTTCAGCTATGTCAGCTCCTTCTAAGCGTCGTGTCTGGGTTCCTAACACCCCACCGTCGCTACCGGCTTCACCAAGACCTTCAAGCTACGCGGCAAGGCCACCAAACTTCATCACTGCTGCTCCCAGGGGCTACAACCACCACTACCCTGGAGCGCCTGGCGGAGTCCCTGGCTACGTTGCTCCACGTCCACCTGGTGCTTGTTACACGTGTGGAGACTCTGGGCATCTAAGCTGGAACTGTCCGTTGAAAAACAAAGCTCTTCCTCCACCCCCTCCAAGATCTGCGGCAAGCTCTCCTATGGTTCGTGCACCACCACCTCGGGCTCTCAACATCAACACCAAGCCCGGGTCTACTGTTGCTCGTGCCAACTGTGTCAACGCCGCTCAAGCTGAGCATGCACCTGGAGTTGTGATGGGTATGCTATCCGTTAACTCAGTCCCTGCACGAGTTTTTTTTGATTCTGGTGCATCGCATTCTTTTGTTTCTCACAAGTTTGCAAATGAGAATGTGTTAGCTTTGGATCCTCTCCTTAAGAAGTTAATGGTCCTATCTCCTGGGTTCAAACATGAGGGCTGCTTATATCAGCCATGGCAATCAAATTGAGATTGGTGGCTCTTCGTTCTCGGCATCCTTAATTCTTCTGGGCAATTCTGACATTGATGTCATCTTGGGCATGGATTGGTTGACGGCAAATGCAGCTGTGATTGATTGTGCTGAACGCTCGGTTTCTCTGAAGATTCCCGAAGGCCATATAGTCTTTTCTCCAAGTTTGACTCCTGCTATCCAGCTTTTCTCTTTGGCGGCTCTGAATGATGATGCTATGGAAGCTATTCAGAGTGTTCCGGTGGTCTGTGAGTTCCCAGATGTCTTTCCTGAAGAGTTGCCGGGTATGCCTCCGGATCGTGAGGTTGAGTTTGTAATTGAGCTTGAACCTGGAACGGCTCCTATCTCCAAGCGGCCTTATAAAATGGGTCCTGCTGAGTTGGTTGAACTCAAACGTCAACTTGATGAACAAGAGAAGTTGGGTTTCATTCAACACAGTACTTCTTCTTGGGGTATCCCAACAATCTTTGTGAAGAAGCGTGACAGGACTGATAGACTTTGTGTTGACTATCGGGCTCTCAATGCTAAAACCATCAAGAACAAATATCCCCTTCCGCGGATTAATGATCTCTTCGATCAGCTAGCTGGAGCTGTGGTGTTCTCTAAGCTTGACTTGAGAAGTGGTTATCACCAAATCAAGATTCGCAAGGAAGATGTTCCTAAAACAGCTTTCACCACCCGCTATGGCCTGTATGAGTACACGGTCATGTATTTCGGTCTCACCAACGCACCTGCTACCTTCTCAAGGCTTATGAACTCGGTTTTCATGGAGTACCTTGATAAGTTCGTTGTGGTCTATCTGGATGACATCCTGGTCTATTCTAAGTCAAAGGAAGAGCATGAAGAACACCTTCGGTGTGTCCTAAACAAGCTTCGTGAGAACCGCTTGTATGCAAAGTTCTCAAAGTGTGAGTTTTGGCTGCCTCAAGTAACTTATCTTGGTCATGTCATCTCTGCCAAGGGCATTGAAGTCAACCCGGAAACTGTGAAGACAATTGTTGAATGGCTTCCTCCTGTAAATGTCAAAGAAGTGCGGAGTTTCCTTGGTTTGGCTAGTTATTGCCGTCGCTTCGTTCAGAACTTTTCGAAGATAGCGAAGCCTCTTACCGATCTCCTCAAGAAAGGCAAGAAATACCTTTGGACTCCTGCATGTCAAACAAGCTTTGAGACACTCAAAGAGAAGCTCACTTCCACGCCAGTCTTGGTTCCTCCGGATACATCTAAGCCTTTCCAGATATTCTGTGACGCCTCTTTGCAAGGATTGGGTGCGGTCCTTATGCAAGAAAAACAAGTGGTTGCTTATGCCTCTCGAAAGTTGAAGACGCATGAGATCAACTATCCTACACATGACCTCGAGCTCGCAGCAGTTGTCTTTGCTTTAAAGCTATGGAGGCACTACTTGCTTGGCAACCGTTGTGAGATCTTTTCTGACCACAAGAGTTTGAAGTATATCTTCACTCAGCCTGATCTCAACCTTCGGCAGAGGAGATGGATTGAAGCAATCAATGATTTTGATTTGACCATCAACTATACTCCGGGCAAAGCTAATGTCATGGCCGATGCTCTCAGCCGCAAAGCTTATGTCAACAACCTCATGGTGGAAGAGCAACAGCCTCTCTTGTGCGAGGAATTCCGTCAGCTCAACCTTGAAATTGTGGAACAAGGGCATCTCCTGAACCTTCTGGCTACTCCTCTCTTGGAAGAAAAGATTCGCTACTGTCAGCTTGGTGATCCGCACACCAGAAAGATCATCTCCAAACTTCAGCTTCCGAAGTATGAGTCCTTCCACGTCGATGATCAAGGCACGCTTTTCTTTGAACACCGGATGTTTGTTCCGAACTACCCGGGTTTGAGAGAGCAAGTTCTCAAGGAGGCGCACGATTCTGTTCTTTCTATCCACCCTGGCAGCACAAAGATGTACATGGACTTGAAAACACAATATTGGTGGCCGGGTTTGAAACGATATTGTGCCAAGTATGTCTCGGAGTGTGATGTCTGCCGCAGAGTGAAAGCTGTCCATCAGAAACCCTTCGGTCTTCTACAGCCATTGAAACCCCCGGAATGGAAATGGGAGAAAGTAGAGATGGATTTCATCACTGGTTTTCCAAGGTCGCAGAAGGGCAACAATGCAATCTTTGTTGTCATTGACATGCTCTCTAAGGTGGCTCACTTCTTCCCCGTCAAAGAAACAATTTCTGGGATTCAGTTGGCTGAGCTCTATATCAACAGAATTGTCTCTCTATATGGGGTTCCGCTTGAGATCAGTTCAGACCGTGGGAGCATCTTCACTTCCAAGTTCTGGGAAAGTTTCCAAAATGCTTTGGGAACAAAGTTGAACTTCAGCACAACTTACCACCCTCAGTCGCAAGGACAAGTTGAAAGGATCAATCAGATTCTGGAGGACATGCTTTGTGCTTGTGTCATCTCTTTTGGCATGAAGTGGGAGGAATGTCTTCCTTATGCTGAATTCTCTTACAACAACAGTTTTCAGAAAAGTCTGAAGATGGCACCATTTGAGGCTCTCTATGGTCGCAAATGCAGAACTCCGATTGGTTGGTCAGGTGCAGGAGAAAGAATTTGGTTTGGCCCTGACATTGTAACTCAAGCGGAGGAGAAGGTGCATATCATTCTTGAGAATCTGAAGATTGCTCAAAGTCGCCAGAAGAGCAATTATGACAGGAAGCACACGGACATGGTGTATGTCCCTGGTGATCTCGTTTACCTTCGTGTCACTCCCATGAGAGGCACACACCGCTTTGGTATCAAAGGAAAGCTGGCTCCTAGATACATCGGTCCTTTCAAAATTCGTGGAAGAAGAGGAGAAGTTGCTTATGCTCTCGAGCTCCCGGAAAAACTCAAGGTTCATGATGTTTTCCACATCTCTCAACTCAAGAAGTGCTTCAAAGATCCCGGCAGGACCGTGGATCATGAGCTAATCAATCTCCAAGAAGACCTGTCTTATCAAGAACACCCCACAAAAATCCTTGAGACCGTAGAAAGAAGGACTCGCAACAAGTCCATCAAGTTCTGCAAGGTGCAGTGGTCGCACCATTCTGTTGACGAAGCCACTTGGGAGCGTGAAGATGAACTCCGTGCCAACTATCCTACCCTTTTTGAGTCTTCTTCTTCTTCTTCCTAGAATATCGGGGCGAGATTCCTGTTTAGTGGGGGAGAGTTGTAGCATCCCAATTCTCTAACAACTGTAATGCTACTTGGTCTAGTAATATAATGGCTACTTCCTACATATAATTGTTGCATCATCAAGTTATCATGCTCATGTCATCATGCCACCTTGCATTTGAGCATCATATCAAACCTTGCAATGTTTTGTCTTGATTGTATAATGCTATCACCATTACCTTCTTCTCTCTTTTTATCTCTCACTTTTGTTCCTACAAGATGGGATCCACTTGCTAGGGTCCATTATTTTCCAAATGTTTTTTTTCCATTTTCTAAACCCAAAATCCCAATTCTAGTAAAATGCCCAGAATGAATATGTATGTGGGCATTCTCTCTCCTTATGCCTCTTGTTCTCTCTTGCCTCTCCTCATGGTCAAACCCTCTGTTCCAAAACCCCCTGGGAAAAAGTTCAAAAGAATTTGAAATTAGAAGCTGGTTTGAACTTGTAATAGAATAAAAAGAACAAACAAACAATTATTAAACAAAAGAATTAAGAAAAGAGAGAACCAAACCTGGCAGCAGCAACCTTGGGCCCAGCCCAGCAGCCACCTGGCCCGTTTCCTCTCCCTCCCTCTTGGGCCGGCAGTAGCAGGCCACCAGCGGCCTGGTACCCCTCCATCCGACGCCGTCTCCTGTTCCTCTTCCTCCGTCGCTACCTCTCCTCTCTGCTAGCGCCAGACGGAGCAGGTCACCGTCTCTGCGTCGTTGTCCTCGTCACACCGCATCACCGCGCGTGGCCGTCCTCCCTTCTTATCTCCGCGCCGCAGCCTCCAAACCCTAGACTCCCTCCTTATGCCTCCGCGCCGCCACCCCTCCTTTCCCCTGTCCTTCTCCCTCCCGCGAGCAGCGGCAAGCCGAGCAGGACCGCTCTGTCGCCTTGGTCGTCGGTGAGCACCGCTGAAGCCGGGGATCACTCGCCTCGTCTGCGCTGTTTGTTGGGGTCCCTCGAGAGGATCTGTACGTTCCCAGGAGCTACTTCTTCCTCTTCTTCCGCCGGAAAACAGGAGCAGCACCGCCTTAGGCCTCACCGTCGCCACCGTTCTAGACCACCCCCGAGCCCTCCGAGACCACCGCCGGCCTCGTGGTAAGCCCCCCTTTCCATTCCCCTCCTTCCTATGCCTCCCTGCCGCACGAGAGCTCGCCACCGCAGCCCTGGTTCCCCTCCCTCGTCATCGTCGCTCACGTCAGGCCAGACAGGAGCTCGACAGTTCAGCAACAGCCCCGAGAACACCCTCTGTTTTTCACCTTGCCCCGTCCGCTGCAGTACTCCTTCGCAAAATCCCCAAACACCAAAGTTGTAGCCCTTGGCCCTCTCTACATCTTTGCTTTTTGCGTCGTCGATAGATCTGTCTTAGTTTGCTCGCCATCATCCTCGAAAGATCAATCGATCTAGCAGTTTTCGGGTACAGAAAATTCAGTTTCCGATAGTTGTTGCAGCCTCTGTTCGCCATCCGTTTCTGGCTCATACAGACATCGTGCGGGGAAACCTCGAACACCAAACTTGTAGAACATTAAACCCTTTTCATCTTTTGTTTTTGTGGCATGTCGAAATTCTCGATGGATTTGTCACCATCGTCCTCCGAAGTTTAGCTCAGCTCGTAGTTTTCGAGTATTAAATTCAGTTTCGTCAGTCCAAAACCACCTCCCCGAACCTTTTGTAAAAAAGCCCCTCGCTTGTTGCTCTTTCCAACCCGCAGACCAGCTCTGCTATGCTTTTTGTAAAAGGCCCCTGTGGTTTCCCTTTCCCAACCCGTGGTCCTCAACCACCTGCCCTATGCCCAGTCAGCGCTTGACCCCACCTGTCAATGATAGTGACTAGAACTGCCTGAGTGCAAAAAGTATTTTCCTGTATCTGTTTTGAATTCATATCTTTTCAAATTTATTCAATTCAATTCAAAATTCAAATCTGATTAAATCTAAATGAATTCATAACTTTCAAATGGATTGGAATCTGAATTCAAACTTAATATGAAATATGTTTTATTTTTGAATATCAATTCAAATCTTTAATCAAATATTTTCAGAATTGATTAAAATAGTCAACCCTATGACTTTGACCTAATTTGACTAATTTTGACTTTAAAATAAAATTAAATTCATAATTCCAAATAATACAAATAATATATGTTTTCAAATCAGAAAAATATGAGGATTTCAAATATGCCATTCAAAATATTATTTGAACACTTTAAATTTCAAGTTGAATTAAATTACAATAAAATGCCCTTCACCTTAATTAATTAATAACTTTTGATTTATAACTCCGAATTTAACAAATGATATGTCTAAAATGATTAGCTCGACGAGACCTTTCTGCTTATGCTATCCATGACTTAAATTGCAGCATGCATCATATAAATATAAAGTATGCAGCAACTAATATGACAATAAATTGTGGCCAAAACTCAATAAAATGATTTATTCTTGTATTCTACACCACACCCATGCCATGCTACATTATTGCCATGCAACTTGTGCATCATTCATCATGGCATGATTGTTTGCTTGTCGCATTTTATTCATATGCTTGTGCACTTTATTTATGTTGGCCCTTGTTTGTTTGGTTCTTCTTCGAATAGACACTGAGCAGGGGATATATCAAGGAACCCAGGAGCACTACCCAGATCCGTCTCTCGCTTCAACTGAGCTGCCAGGCAAGCACTACAACATGCTTGCATACATTTAGTACCTATTGCCTCTATCTTATTCTTGCATCATTGAGTCGCGATTGCATTAAATTGAATCCCAAGTATTGCATAGCCTTTACTTTTAAACCCCACCAAGCTTGTTCCTCCGTCCCATGAGCCATTACTACAGGAGTTGTTTGATCCATGCGAGTCGTAGAACAGCATGTGTAGGGTACGTGAGAGTCTGATGGATAACGAGGTACCTAAACAACTTAACCTGAGTAGTAATGGGATAACTAATGAAAGTGGCACCGGTGAGCAATATCTGCTATTTGGTTTTTCCTGCTCCCTTGTGTCCCGTAGGACCCCGAGTACTTGATTCCTGTTCCTTGATTATTCGCGCTATCCACATCCGGGAGGCTTATGGGACCCCCCCTGAGCCAGAGCTTGATTTCGTCTTATTTCTTGGGGCCACAAACTAGTTTGAGGTTTTATTTACTATCCTGTACTTATGCCATGCTTTACTGCTTTATTTAATATTGTGCGAGGAGCACCTGTACTGTTTAGGATCGTGGCACGATTCCGCGGTATCGACAAGCCCAGCCACACTTTCGGGTTCCCAGTCGTTTACAGCCGTCCCCACAACCTTGAGTCCATCTCGGAGCCGTCCGGCTTTGTTGCGGGTCTACTTTAAGGGGTGGCCCCCTGAAATATTTCTGAATCCTGTGATTGCTTTGTCGTGAAAGCCTCGTTGGGTTTTGATTTGGTTTTTTCGAGGTTGATCGAGTGTTTGTTGCTATTTGTGCACCCCTGCAGGGTAAAACTTTCTGAAAGCCGTGTCCGCGGTTATGGACGACTTGGAGCACAGTTTCTCGATCATAGACAAGCATAACTAAAGTACCGCTTTTAATTTGACTAAGTAACTGACTAGTAAATAGCGCAACACTCATGGAATGGTTAATAAAATTGCCAACGGAGGGGGGGTTGTTCGTCCGCTTCCTCGTTGGTAAGCGAGGAGGAGGATGGATCTGATGATATTACTGTTATAACTGTTGTCATTAATTCACGGACATCCGTCTATCTTTGGTTAGGCGGATGGTTAGCGAGTATCTATAGAACTGTTAGGGTTTATCTTTCGCTGCAATTGCGTCACCCCAGGTTGTGTCCCCTTTAGAGGCATAAAGACTTGCTGAGTACCCCTAGGGTCTCACACGATAAATTATTTTGGTTCAGATGAACAGGTACACTCGCAAGATGGATACTGGGTGGAGGAGGCTGATGATGTGGGCAACGATCGTTCGGTGTAGAGATTCCGGGAACGGGGATCTGTGAGATCTGTGGGCGGGATGTGCTTATTTATGGGGCATCTTATGCCGATTTGCTTCTTATCCGTACTCGGATCTTGTTTGCCGCTTCCGCCTGATACTCTGATGTGTGATGTATGAGGAGATATCCTAAACTATTATATCTATCTAGGTCATTTGAATCTTGTCGTATGGCGTTGCTATATTTCCTTTCTTTTTAGATGGAATGGCTCTGATGTACTATTGTATGGTGGCTTGCATACATACTCATTTGTGTATGTAGTTGATCCCTTCGCCTGCCGATTACGCCGCCCGTACTTGCCCCGATGATTGGAAATGGTTGGGACGGCCGAAAGGTCTACCTGTGAGTGGCATTTGGGCCCCACCGTACTATTTCAACCATTTCCGCTCATCCAGGCTTGTATCTAGGAGCGTAATTCACCGAGGTAGTTACAAAACTCAATGACCTCCTCTGTTTCATAGCCCTTGGAGATGCTTCCTTCTGGCCTAGCACTGTTATGAACATATTTCTTTAAGACTCCCATGAACCTTTCGAAGGGGAACATATTGTGTAGAAACACAGGACCGAGAATTCTAATCTCTTCAACTAGGTGAACTAGGAGGTGCGTCATAATATTGAAGAAAGATGGAGGGTACAATAACTCAAAGCTGACCAGACATTGGACCACATCAATCTGTAACCCTGATAGACTTTCTGGATCGATTACTGTAACTACCTCGGTGAATTACGCTCCTAGATACAAGCCTGGATGAGCGGTAGTGGTTGAAATAGTACGGTGGGGCCCCAAAATCCACTCACGGGTAGACCTTTTGGCCGTCCCAACCACTTCCAACTCAACGGGACCTGTACGGGCGGCGTAATCGGCAGGCGAAGGGATCAACTACATACACAAATGAGTATGTATGCAAGCCACCATACAAGAGTACATCAGAGCCATACCATCTAGAAAGAAAGGAAATATAGCAACGCCATACGGCAAGATTCAAACATACTGAATAAATCTATAGTTTAGGATAACTCCTCATACAACACACATCAGAGTATCAAGCAGAAGCGGCAAAACAAGTCCGAGTACGGATAAGAAGCAAATCGGCATAAGATGCCATGGAAATAAGCACATCCCGCCCACAGATCTCACGGATCCCCGTTCCCGGAATCTCTACACCAAACGATCGTTGCCAACATCATCAGCCTCTTCCACCCAGTATCCGTCCTGCGAGGGTACCTGTTCATCTGAACCAATAATTTATCGTGTGAGACCCTAAGGGTACTCAGCAAGTCTTTATGCCTCTAAAGGGGACACAACCTGGGGTGACGCAATTGCAGCAAAAGATAAACCCTAGCAGTTCTATAGATAAACGCTAACCATCCGCCTAACCAAAGATTGACGGATGTACGTGAATTGATGACAGCAGTTATAACAGTAATTTCACCAGATCCATCCTCCTCCTCGCTTACCGACGAGGAAGCGGACGAACAACCCCCCATCCGTTGGCAATTTTATTAACCATTCCATGAGTGTTGCACTATTTACTAGTCAATTACTTAGTCAAATTAAAAGCGGTACTTTAGTTATGCTTGTCTATGGTCGAGAAACTGTGCTCCAAGTCGTCCATAACCGCGGACACGGCTTTCAGAAAGTTTTACCCTGCAGGGGTGCACAAATAGCAACACACACTCGATCAACCTCGGAAAAACCAAATCAAAACCCAACGAGGCCTTCACGACAAAGCAATCACAGGATTCAGAAATATTTCAGGGGGCCACCCCATTGAGTAGACCCGCAACGAAGTAAGCTAGCTCCGAGACGGACTCAAGGTCTGCGACAATGGCTGTAAACGACTGGGAACCCCAAACGGGGCTTGTCGATACCGCGAAAACATTCCGCTTAACTAAACAGTACAGTGTGCTATACATCGCACAATCGTAAATAAAACAGTAAAGCATGGCATAAGTACAGGATCGTAAATAAAACCTCAAACTAGTTTGTGGCCCCAAGAAATAAGAATGAATCAAGCTCTGTCTCAGGAGGGTCCCATATACCTCCCGGATGTGGATAGCGCGATAAATCTTGGAACATGAATCAAGTACTCGGGGTCTTACGGGACACAAGTGAGCAGGAAAAACCAAATAGCAGATATTGCCCACCGGTGCCACTTTCATTAGTTATCCCATTACTACTCCGGTTAAGTTGTTTAGGTACCTCGTTATCCAACAGACACCCACATACCCTACACATGCTGTTCTACGACTCGCATGGCTCAAACAACTCCTGTAGTAATGGCTCATGGGATGGAGGAACAAGCTCGGTGGGGTTTAAAGTAAAGGCTATGCAATACTTGGGATTCAAGTTAATGCAATTCGCGACTCAATGATGCAAGAATAAGATAGAGGCAATAGGTACTGTATGTATGCAAGCATGTGGAAGTGCTTGCCTGGCAGTTCGGTGGAAGCGAGGGACGGATCTGGGTAGTGCTCCTGGTTTTCTTGATATATCCCCTGCTCAGAGTCTATCCGAAGAAGAACCAAACAAACAAGGCCAACATAAATAAAGTGCACAAGCATACAAAAAAAATGCGTCAAGCAAACAATCATGCCATGATGAATGATGCACAAGTTGCATGGCAATAAAGTAGCATGGCATGGGTGAGGTGTGGTATACAAGAATAAGTCATTTTATTAAGGTTTGGTCACATTTTATTGTCATAATAGTTGCTGTATACTATATTTTTTATATGATGCATGCTGCAATTGAAGTCATGGATAGCATAAACAGAAAGGTCTCGTCGAGCTGATCATTTTAGACATATCATTTGTTAAATTCGGAGTTATAAAACAAAAGTTATTAATTATTTAAGTTCTAGTGGCATTTGGTGTAATTTAATTAAACTTGGAAATTTACATGTGCAAAAGGCAATTTGAATGGCATATTTGAAATCCTTGCATTTTTCTGGTTCAGAAACATATATTGTTTATATTATTTGGATCAATATTTGAAAAGTTGTTTAAATCTGAAATATATTTGAATTTGAAATATTCAGAAAAAGATTTGGATTAAAACAGACTCAGACATACTTTTTGCACTCAGCCAAAAATAACCCCAGCCGCTTACAGGTGGGACCTGAGCTGGCACAGGCGCACGCGCGCAGAGAACCGGTGGACACCGCGGCTGCTGCCAGCCACTGAGGCTGACGGTGGGGCCAGGGGTCCACGGGCCCACGTGCCAGCGGGACACGGCAGCGGCTGCCAGGCGGGTTGGCTAGGGACCGTGGGTTGATTTTAACTAAAACCGAGAGCCTTTTTGCAAAAACCCATAGGCACTGACAGGTGGGGTTCCGAGGGACCGCGGACTGACGCACAAAAAGGTGAGGGGGCAAGTGCAAAACAGCGCCGCGCCACTGTTTTTCTTCCAGACCCTGCTCTGACGCGCGCGGCGCACGGCGTGCGGCGCTGGGCTTCGAACCCGCGACGCGAGCGTGCGTGCGGTGGGACGGAACCGCTGCGGTAGGCTGCGTGGTTGTTGACAGGGTGCGCCGCGGGGCTAGGTAAGCTTCTGCAAGGCGCGGGTGGAGCAGAGAGCAACGAGCGGCGGTGCACTGACGGTGTTCGACGGCCGGAGCGGCGCAACCAGGAAACGAACAGAGAGGCGAGGTTGTCTAGGAGGTTAGGGGGCTCACCGCGAGTGTGTTGGTGGGGTCGGTACGGGCCGGGACGCAGACGATCGCCGGCGCGGCTCGCGGACGGAGGCGCTAGGGTTTCGTTGGGCTCGCGCTGGTTCTGGCGTTGCTGGGCTCCTCCTCCTCGCTGCTGGGTACGGGGGCGACGCGGGCGACCTCCAGAGCTTCCACGACTCCTGCCGCACCACGCCCGCCTCCTGGATGCTACGTTCGAGCGCCAGCCTACGGCGTGGCCGGCGTCGGGACGCGCTGCGGTGGAGAAAGAGGGGGGGCAGAGGGGAAGCGAGGCAGAGCCTCAGGTGGATCTGGGGACGGCTAGATGCGACGGGAGAGGATAAGAAGGAAAGAGGGAGGTGGGGGCTTGCGTGGGGGAGGGGTAGACCGGCGCGGCGCCACCCTTGCACCTCACGTGCACGGCAGGGCCACGGCAGGCAGGGGCAGCGGCAGGTAGGGGAGGCTGCCAGGTGGGGCCAGATGCACGGGGCTCGGGGTGGCCAGGTTGGATGGGCCCCTAGGGCAGGGAGAGAGAAAAGAGGGAGAAGGGGCATGGGCTCGGGTCTAAGGAGAGCTAGGGTTTGAGGTGGGGTGGCAGCTAGGTGGGGTAGGGCGGCCAGGTGGGTCCAGCAGGTAGAGAGAGGGGTGGAGAGCTAGGGCATGGTATTCATGTGACCATGCTAGGTAGCTAGAGAGAAGAGAAGATAGATCAAACTTAGGGTTTGGTTTGAAATAGGTGGGTTTAGGTGTAGGTTAGAGGGGAATGGGGTGGCTTAGGGTTTAGGTTTAAGAGAGGGGTAGGATAGAGGGAGGTGGTCCTTTACTTGATCATGCATGCTTAGACAAGATCACACAAGACCAAGACAAGGAAAGAGAGAGAGAGAGAGGGAGAGATGAGGTGCTAGGTTTTAAGCAGGATTAACATGGCCAAAACCAAAAGAAGAGATAGAGCTAGAGATGATCCATCCCAAAACCAAATAAAACCAAAGACAAGCACAAGATGATACTTGCATGGCCCATGCAGAATATTTAATGCCCTGCTGACGCTTGTGAAGACAATGTCATTTCATGGCAATATGATTTTGCATCTCCAAAATTGGAATAAGACCAAGCAAAAGATTATGGTTGGAATCCAACCAACCAACATGAGCTAGAGATAAACTCAAATAAAAACCCAAGATCATATTAATTGGATGGTGGAATTATAAAGTGGTGAAAGAAAGGTGGTGGAGTTATTAAGAGATATGCCCCCAAACCAACTTGGGCATTTAGCAATATATCAAGAACCAAATACAATATCAAGAGGCAACTACAATTAATAATGCACATGGGGTAAGAACCAAACAAGAAAGGGTTTTATATGATGCTCAAATGCAAGGTGGCATGATGACATGGGCATGACATGATGATGATGCAACAATTATATGTTGGAGGTGGCCCTTTTTATTACTAGAACAAGTAGCATTACAGGTGTTAGACAAGTAGCATTACAGGTGTTAGACAACTGGGATCACCAAGCTGACGAGAGCGAATCTTTTCTTCCAAGAGAGGAGTAGCCAGAAGGTTCAGGAGATGCCCTTGTTCCACAACTTCCAGGTTGAGCTGGCGGAATTCCTCGCACAAGAGGGGCTGCTGCTCTTCCATCATGAGGTTATTGACATAAGCTTTGCGGCTGAGAGCATCTGCCATGACATTAGCTTTGCCCGGTTTGTAGTTGATGGTCACATCAAAGTCATTGATTGCTTCAATCCATCTCCTCTGCCGAAGGTTGAGATCAGGCTGAGTGAAGATATACTTCAAACTTTTGTGGTCAGAAAAGATCTCACAACGGTTGCCAAGCAAGTAGTGCCTCCATAGCTTTAAAGCAAAGACAACTGCTGCTAGCTCGATGTCATGTGTGGGATAGTTGATCTCATGCGTCTTCAACTGTCGAGAGGCATAAGCAACAACTTGTTTCTCTTGCATAAGGACCACACCCAATCCTTGCAAAGAGGCGTCGCAGAATATCTGGAAAGGCTTAGATGTATCCGGAGGAACCAAGACTGGTGTGGAAGTGAGCTTCTCTTTGAGTGTCTCAAAGCTTGCTTGACACGCAGGAGTCCACAGGTATTTCTTGCCTTTCTTGAGAAGATCGGTGAGAGGCTTCGCTATCTTTGAGAAGTTCTGAACAAAGCGACGGCAATAACTAGCCAAACCCAGGAAGCTCCGCACTTCTTTTACATTTGCAGGAGGAAGCCATTCAACAATTGTCTTCACGGTTTCCGGGTTGACTGCAATGCCCTTGGCAGAGATGACATGACCAAGATAGGTTACTTCAGGCAGCCAAAACTCACACTTTGAGAACTTTGCATACAAGCGGTTCTCGCGCAGCTTGTTTAGGACACAACGAAGGTGTTCTTCATGCTCTTCCTTGGACTTAGAATAGACCAGAATGTCATCCAGATAGACCACAACGAACTTATCCAGGTACTCCATGAAGACCGAGTTCATAAGCCTCGAGAAGGTAGCAGGAGCGTTGGTGAGACCGAAAGACATCACCGTGTACTCATACAGGCCATAGCGGGTGGTGAAAGCTGTTTTAGGCACATCTTCCTTGCGAATCTTGATTTGGTGATAACCACTCCTCAAATCCAGCTTAGAGAATACCACAGCTCCAGCTAGCTGGTCAAAGAGATCATTAATCCGCGGAAGGGGATACTTGTTCTTGATGGTTTTAGCATTGAGAGCCCGGTAGTCAACACAAAGTCTATCAGTCCTGTCACGCTTCTTCACAAAGATTGTTGGGCTACCCCAAGAAGAAGTACTGTGTTGAATGAAACCCAACTTCTCTTGTTCATCAAGTTGTCGTTTGAGTTCAGCCAACTCAGAAGGACCCATTTTATAAGGCCGCTTGGAGATAGGAGCCGTTCCAGGTTCAAGCTCAATTACGAACTCAACCTCACGATCCGGAGGCATACCCGGCAACTCTTCAGGAAAAACATCCGGAAACTCACAGACCACTGGGACTCTCTGAATAGCTTCCATAGCATCATCATTCAGAGCCGCTAAGGAGAAAAGCTGGACAGCAGGAGTCAGACTTGGCGAAAAGACTATATGGCCTTCAGGAATCTTCAAAGAAACTGAGCGTTCAGCACAATCAATCACAGCTGCATTTGCCGTCAACCAATCCATGCCCAAGATGACATCAATTTCAGAATTGCCCAGAACAATTAAAGAAGCCGAGAATGAAGAGCCACCAATCTCAACTTGATTGCCATGACTGATCTTAGATGCTACCATATTTGCTCCAGGAGAAAGGACCATTAACTTCTTAAGAAGAGGATCCGCCGCCAACCCATTCTCACTTGCAAACTTGATGGAAACAAAAGAATGCGATGCACCAGAATCAAATAAAACTCGTGCAGGGACTGAGTTAACGGATAGCATACCCATCACCACCCCAGGTGCATGCTCAGCTTGAGCGGCGTTGACACAATTGGCACGAGCAACCATAGACCCGGGCTTGGTGTTGATGTTGAGAGCCCGAGGTGGTGGTGCACGAACCGTAGGAGAGCTTGCCGCAGATCTTGGCGGGGGTTGAGGGAGAGCTTTGTTCTTCAACGGACAGTTCCAGTGGGGATGTCCAGGATCTCCACACGTGTAACAAGCACCAGGTGGACGTGGAGCAACGTAGCCAGGGACTCCGCCAGGCGCTCCAGGGTAGTTGTTGGTGTAGCCCCTGGGAGCAGCAGTGATGGAGTTTAGTGGCCTCGACATGTAGCTTGAAGGTCTTGGTGAAGCCGGGAGCGACGGTGGGGTGTTAGGAACCCAGACACGCCGCTTAGAAGGAGCTGTCGTAACCGAAGAGCTTGATGCATCCCTGTTGTGTTTCTTGGAGTCCTCGAACACTTGCCGACTTGCCTCCTCTTGCAAAGCTGTGTGCTGTAGTTCCAGGAACGATGCCGGTCTTGCATGAGTGATCGCATACTTGATCGACGCATTGAGCCCTTGCCTGAACCTCTTCTGCTTCTTCTTGTCATCAGATACCTCATCACCACCATAACGAGAAAGATTCATGAAGTTCCTGATGTAGGTGTTGACGTTATCATTTCCTTGCTTCAGGTTGAGAAAAGCCTCCTTCATCCTTTCCATCACAATCTCTGACAAGAATTGCTCTTTGAACGCTCCAGAGAACTGTTGCCAAGTGGGCTAAAAACCAGTGCAGCTTGCCTTCAAGTAATTTTCCCACCAAAGAGCTGCATCCCCCTTCAGAAGGTGAGTAGCACACTTTACCCACTCCTGCTCAGGAACATCAGCAGTCTCAAGAAGCCTTGACGTCTCACGTAACCAATCATCCGCATCCAGTGGGCGATCTGAAACATCAAACTGGCGAGGGTTGAATTTCAGGAAGCTCTTGATGTCTCCTCGCTTGGGAGGTGGAGGGAGTGGAGCAAACTCATTTCTTCTGACGCTTTCCTCCAGACGCTGCTGGTTCTGCTGCATCGCTGCCAAGGCATTAGCTATGTTTGACAATGCGGCCCCAAGCTCTGGTGGTATGTCCTCATCTGAACGGCGTGGTGGAGCCATCCTGAGATTGATATAAAACACAAGTCAGTACTATAATGGAGAATGATAATAATCCAAAATAGTACCAAGATGGAATTAACCAAGATTAAGGATACAATTTACTGAGATGATATTAAAATATCAACAAAGTCCAAAGCACCTAAAAGATATTAAGCATATCGCACACGACTGAAAAGGAGTGTGGTACACAAATATATCAAAGAAAAATTTTCCACAAATTTCGGCATTAAAATACCAATAGATGCGCAAAATTACTTAACGAATTAAGATTAGTGACTCTACCGATTCAATATACAAAAGTGAATGATAAAAGTAGTGGTATGGTCGCGACTCCATCCCGCACTCAGATCATTTCTCCGCACATGAACAAGTGGAACACATATCCTAACCCCTTCTTCTCACGACGAAACCTAAAGGTTGGTAACTACGGAAACGAGCACCCCAAACAAGATAGCGTCGGATACAAAGAGGAAGATAGATTGCGTCAGTTTGCAAAAACCTGTCGGTATGGAATGTACCAACAGTTGATAACCAAAGGCAGATAAGATAACAACTTGGATGCAACAGATAGACAAAGGATTAAACACACACACACACACACAACCTATGGTACTACGGAAACCCAGAACACGTGAATCCTAGTTTGAATTTTGAGAAGAGGATTGAAAACGTTGCACTTCCTTACCAGAAAAGGGTGGGTGGGAGGGTAAGAAGAAAAGTGGAAGCAGTCCTACTCTCGCGTTTTGTTTTTCCCTAATATACATAACTACCAAAATATTTGCTAGACTGACAACGACCGTTTGGCTGAAACCCTGAAGGTCGGGATGGCTCTGATACCAATTGTAACTACCTCGGTGAATTACGCTCCTAGATACAAGCCTGGATGAGCGGTAGTGGTTGAAATAGTACGGTGGGGCCCCAAAAGCCACTCACGGGTAGACCTTTCGGCCGTCCCAACCACTTCCAACTCAACGGGACCTGTACGAGCGGCGTAATCGGCAGGCGAAGGGATCAACTACATACACAAATGAGTATGTATGCAAGCCACCATACAAGAGTACATCAGAGCCATACCATCTAGAAAGAAAGGAAATATAGCAACGCCATACGGCAAGATTCAAACATCCTGAATAAATCTATAGTTTAGGATAACTCCTCATACAACACACATCAGAGTATCAAGCGGAAGCGGCAAAACAAGTCCGAGTACGGATAAGAAGCAAATCGGCATAAGATGCCATGGAAATAAGCACATCCCGCCCACAGATCTCACGGATCCCCGTTCCCGGAATCTCTACACCAAACGATCGTTGCCAACATCATCAGCCTCTTCCACCCAGTATCCGTCCTGCGAGGGTACCTGTTCATCTGAACCAATAATTTATCGTGTGAGACCCTAAGGGTACTCAGCAAGTCTTTATGCCTCTAAAGGGGACACAACCTGGGGTGACGCAATTGCAGCAAAAGATAAACCCTAGCAGTTCTATAGATAAACGCTAACCATCCGCCTAACCAAAGATTGACGGATGTACGTGAATTGATGACAGCAGTTATAACAGTAATTTCACCAGATCCATCCTCCTCCTCGCTTACCGACGAGGAAGCGGACGAACAACCCCCCATCCGTTGGCAATTTTATTAACCATTCCATGAGTGTTGCACTATTTACTAGTCAATTACTTAGTCAAATTAAAAGCGGTACTTTAGTTATGCTTGTCTATGGTCGAGAAACTGTGCTCCAAGTCGTCCATAACCGCGGACACGGCTTTCAGAAAGTTTTACCCTGCAGGGGTGCACAAATAGCAACACACACTCGATCAACCTCGGAAAAACCAAATCAAAACCCAACGAGGCCTTCACGACAAAGCAATCACAGGATTCAGAAATATTTCAGGGGGCCACCCCATTGAGTAGACCCGCAACGAAGTAAGCTAGCTCCGAGACGGACTCAAGGTCTGCGACAATGGCTGTAAACGACTGGGAACCCCAAACGGGGCTTGTCGATACCGCGAAAACATTCCGCTTAACTAAACAGTACAGTGTGCTATACATCGCACAATCGTAAATAAAACAGTAAAGCATGGCATAAGTACAGGATCGTAAATAAAACCTCAAACTAGTTTGTGGCCCCAAGAAATAAGAATGAATCAAGCTCTGGCTCAGGGGGGTCCCATATACCTCCCGGATGTGGATAGCGCGATAAATCTTGGAACATGAATCAAGTACTCGGGGTCTTACGGGACACAAGTGAGCAGGAAAAACCAAATAGCAGATATTGCCCACCGGTGCCACTTTCATTAGTTATCCCATTACTACTCCGGTTAAGTTGTTTAGGTACCTCGTTATCCAACAGACACCCACATACCCTACACATGCTGTTCTACGACTCGCATGGCTCAAACAACTCCTGTAGTAATGGCTCATGGGATGGAGGAACAAGCTCGGTGGGGTTTAAAGTAAAGGCTATGCAATACTTGGGATTCAAGTTAATGCAATTCGCGACTCAATGATGCAAGAATAAGATAGAGGCAATAGGTACTGTATGTATGCAAGCATGTGGAAGTGCTTGCCTGGCAGTTCGGTGGAAGCGAGGGACGGATCTGGGTAGTGCTCCTGGTTTTCTTGATATATCCCCTGCTCAGAGTCTATCCGAAGAAGAACCAAACAAACAAGGCCAACATAAATAAAGTGCACAAGCATACAAAAAAAATGCGTCAAGCAAACAATCATGCCATGATGAATGATGCACAAGTTGCATGGCAATAAAGTAGCATGGCATGGGTGAGGTGTGGTATACAAGAATAAGTCATTTTATTAAGGTTTGGTCACATTTTATTGTCATAATAGTTGCTGTATACTATATTTTTTATATGATGCATGCTGCAATTGAAGTCATGGATAGCATAAACAGAAAGGTCTCGTCGAGCTGATCATTTTAGACATATCATTTGTTAAATTCGGAGTTATAAAACAAAAGTTATTAATTATTTAAGTTCTAGTGGCATTTGGTGTAATTTAATTAAACTTGGAAATTTACATGTGCAAAAGGCAATTTGAATGGCATATTTGAAATCCTTGCATTTTTCTGGTTCAGAAACATATATTGTTTATATTATTTGGATCAATATTTGAAAAGTTGTTTAAATCTGAAATATATTTGAATTTGAAATATTCAGAAAAAGATTTGGATTAAAACAGACTCAGACATACTTTTTGCACTCAGCCAAAAATAACCCCAGCCGCTTACAGGTGGGACCTGAGCTGGCACAGGCCCACGCGCGCAGAGAACAGGTGGACACCGCGGCTGCTGCCAGCCACTGAGGCTGACGGTGGGGCCAGGGGTCCACGGGCCCACGTGCCAGCGGGACACGGCAGCGGCTGCCAGGCGGGTTGGCTAGGGACCGCGGGTTGATTTTAACTAAAACCGAGAGCCTTTTTGCAAAAACCCATAGGCACTGACAGGTGGGGTTCCGAGGGACCGCGGACTGACGCACAAAAAGGTGAGGGGGCAAGTGCAAAACAGCGCCGCGCCACTGTTCTTCTTCCAGACCCTGCTCTGACGCGCGCGGCGCACGGCGTGCGGCGTTGGGCTTCGAACCCGCGACGCGAGCGTGCGCGCGGTGGGACGGAACCGCTGCGGTAGGCTGCGTGGTTGTTGACAGGGTGCGCCGCGGGGCTAGGTAAGCTTCTGCAAGGCGCGGGTGGAGCAGAGAGCAACGAGCGGCGGTGCACTGACGGTGTTCGACGGCCGGAGCGGCGCAACCAGGAAACGAACAGAGAGGCGAGGTTGTCTAGGAGGTTAGGGGCTCACCGCGAGTGTGTTGGTGGGGTCGGTACGGGCCGGGACGCAGACGATCGCCGGCGCGGCTCGCGGACGGAGGCGCTAGGGTTTCGTTGGGCTCGCGCTGGTTCTGGCGTTGCTGGGCTCCTCCTCCTCGCTGCTGGGTACGGGGGCGACGCGGGCGACCTCCAGAGCTTCCACGACTCCTGCCGCACCACGCCCGCCTCCTGGATGCTGCGTTCGAGCGCGAGCCTACGGCGTGGCCGGCGTCGGGACGCGCTGCGGTGGAGAAAGAGGGGGGGCAGAGGGGAAGCGAGGCAGAGCCTCAGGTGGATCTGGGGACGGCTAGATGCGACGGGAGAGGATAAGAAGGAAAGAGGGAGGTGGGGGCTTGCGTGGGGGAGGGGTAGACCGGCGCGGCACCACCCTTGCACCTCACGTGCACGGCAGGGCCACGGCAGGCAGGGGCAGGGGCAGGTAGGGGAGGCTGCCAGGTGGGGCCAGATGCGCGGGGCTCGGGGTGGCCAGGTTAGATGGGACCCTAGGGCAGGGAGAGAGAAAAGAGGGAGAAGGGGCATGGGCTCGGGTCTAAGGAGAGCTAGGGTTTGAGGTGGGATGGCAGCTAGGTGGGGTAGGGCGGCCAGGTGGGTCCAGCAGGTAGAGAGAGGGGTGGAGAGCTAGGGGCATGGTATTCATGTGACCATGCTAGGTAGCTAGAGAGAAGAGAAGATAGATCAAACTTAGGGTTTGGTTTGAAATAGGTGGGTTAGGTGTAGGTTAGAGGGGAATGGGGTGGCTTAGGGTTTAGGTTTAAGAGAGGGGTAGGATAGAGGGAGGTGGTCCTTTACTTGATCATGCATGCTTAGACAAGATCACACAAGACCAAGACAAGGAAAAAGAGATGAGGTGCTAGGTTTTAAGCAGGATTAACATGGCCAAAACCAAAAGAAGAGATAGAGCTAGAGATGATCCATCCCAAAACCAAATAAAACCAAAGACAAGCACAAGATGATACTTGCATGGCCCATGCAGAATATTTAATGCCCTGCTGACGCTTGTGAAGACAATGTCATTTCATGGCAATATGATTTTGCATCTCCAAAATTGGAATAAGACCAAGCAAAAGATTATGGTTGGAATCCAACCAACCAACATGAGCTAGAGATAAACTCAAATAAAAACCCAAGCTCATATTAATTGGATGGTGGAATTATAAAGTGGTGAAAGAAAGGTGGTGGAGTTATTAAGAGATATGCCCCCAAACCAACTTGGGCATTTAGCAATATATCAAGAACCAAATACAATATCAAGAGGCAACTACAATTAATAATGCACATGGGGTAAGAACCAAACAAGAAAGGGTTTTATATGATGCTCAAATGCAAGGTGGCATGATGACATGAGCATGACATGATGATGATGCAACAATTATATGTTGGAGGTGGCCCTTTTTATTACTAGAACAAGTAGCATTACAGGTGTTAGACAACTGGGATGCTACAATTACCTTCTAAGAAATTGCATTGAGGAATGCACATACCTTCACAATGGTCACCCGAACATTTTCCGGTAGAATCCCTCTCAATGCAACCAGAAGCAATTGCATCATAAGCATGTGGCAGTCATGGGACTTTAGGTTTTGGAATTTTTTCTCTTTCATATTTACTATTCTCTTTATGTTAGACGAGAATCCAGACGGGACCTTGATACTGAAAAGTACTTCAGAAAAGATTTCCTTCTCTTCCTTGGTAAGAGCATAGCTGGCAGGCCCTTGAAACTGCCCTGGATGCTTGCCGTCTCGTCCTTTATGACGTTGCTGGTCCTCCCGTGCTTCCGGTGTATCTTTTGACTTCCCATATAAGCCCAAGAAGCCTAGAATATTGACGCAAAGATTCTTCGTCAGGTGCATCACGTTGATTGCAGAGCGGACCTCATGAACTTGCCAATAGGGTAGCTCCCAAAATATAGATTTCTTCTTCCACATGGATGTGCGTACGCCGGTGTCTTTCGGAACAGGTTGTCCTCCGGAACCCTTTCCAAATATTACATTTAAATCCTTGACCATATCAAATACATCAGCACCAGTACGGGGGGCAGGCTTCTTCCAGTGATCTGCCTCGCCATCGAAATGCTTGCCCTTTTCCTTAAGGGGTGTCCGGGCGGAAGAAAACGATGATTGTACGGGTGCACATTCTTCCTAGATTTATCCAGATATATACTTTTAGTCTCATCTAAACAGTGTGTGCATGCATTATATCCCTTGTTCGTCTGTCCTACGATGTTACTAAAAGCAGGCCAAACATTGATGGTTACGAACAGCAACGCTCGTAGGTCGAATGACTCCTGTTTGTGCTCATCCCACACACGTAAACCTGGTTCGGCCCATAACTATATAAGTTCATCAACTAATGGACTTAGGTACACATCAATGTCGTTGTCGGGTTGCTTCGGGCCTTGGATGAGCACTAGCATCATAATGAACTTCCGCTTCATGCACAACCAAGGAGGAAGGTTGTAGATACATAGAGTGACTGGCCAGGTGTTGTGACTGCAGCTCCGCTCCCCAAAAGGATTCATGCCATATGTATTTAGACCAAACCATAAGTTTCTTGCGTCACCAGCAAAGTCCGGGAAGTGTCTCTTGATTTTTCTCCACTGTCGACCATCAACGAGGTGCCTCAACATCCCGTCTTTCTTACGTTCTTCCATGTGCCATCGCAACAACTTGGCATGCTCTTTGTTTCTAAATAATCGTTTCAATTGTGGTATTATAGGAGTATACCACATCACCTTGGCAGGAACCCTCTTCCTGGGTGGCTCGCCATCAACATCACCAGGGTCATATTTTCTGATCTTATACCGCAATGCAGTGCATACCGGGCATTTATCCAAATTATCATACTTCTCACCGCGGTAGAGGATGCAGTCATTAGGGCACGCATGTTTCTTCTGCACATCTAATCCTAGAGGGCAGACGAGCTTCTTTGCTACGTATGTACTGGCGGGCAATTTGTTATTTCTTGGAAGCAACCTCTTCATGAGTACCAGCAACTTCTCAAATCCCGAGTCAGTCACACCGGTCTCTGCCTTCCACTTCAGCAATTCCAGTGTGCTACCCAGCTTCTTCTGGCCATCTTCACAAGTTGGGTACAACAATTTGTTGTGGTCCTGTAACATCTGCTCAAACTGCAACCTCACCTTTTTTGTATCGCAGTCTCGCTTTGCATCAGAAATGACCCGACCAAGATTATCAGCGGGCCGATATGGTTCCCATTCTTCACCTCCTTATTCTTCATTGTCTTACAATTCGGTATCAGCGTATTCAGGAAACATAGATCGGTAGTTGTCATCATCGTTCTCTTCTTCATCGCCGTCTTCCATCACAACCCCTCTTTCTCCGTGTTTGGTCCAAACATTATAGACGGACATAAAACCAGACTGAAGCAGGTGGCTCTGAATGACTCTTGCGGAAGTGTGAGCCTTCTCATTCCTACAGTCAACACATAGACAACACATAAAACCATCCCGCCGCTTGTTCTCCTCGGCCACAACTCGAAAAGAACGCACGCCTTCTCTGAAAGCGGCAGACTGTCGGTCACCGTACATCCATGAATGGCTCATCTGTATCATACAAATATATGTCAAACGCAATCACTATGCTAAAATTAGTACCGCACGACGGTCTAAATGAGAAAATAGTTGCTAACTTTTTATTACACTTCGAAACAAAGATGAGAAAACTTAAGTGTGGCTCGGGCACCTCATATCATGTCTGTCTTGTGTGACCTAAACTCGCATCACTCTAATGGACATGTCACCGAACACCTCTAGTGCATATGTATGAACAAGAAAAAATAGCACAACAACACTCTCTCCCACCAGGAAAAAAACAGTTGAGAGAAGGAGAGGGCTATGCGTATATATAGGGCCAGACCTCTAGTCCCAGTTGGAGATACAAACCGGGACTAAAGGGGTGTAGGGGTTTGTAGCATGGAAAACAAAAAATTTCTACCGCATACAAACAAACAAGCCAAGATCTATCTACTATATTGTAGCAACGAGTCGATAGAATAACTCACCCTCGAAGATTCCAAAGTGTTTAACGAGAGCGGATTCTCGTGGGTGATGTAGTCGTACTCTTGTCGATTTCAAGATCGTGTAGACGATCCTTCCGGCAGCGCTTCCGCAGTCGGTCACACGTTCGGTAATCGATGAAGACCTTCCTCTCCCTTGTTCCAGCAGGCAGCGGAGGTTGTAGCACTCTCCTTGCGATTCCGGCAGCACGACGGCGTGATACCGGAAGTAGAGGAGAGAACTCACAGGGCTTCTCCTTAAGCCGGAGCGAGTATGGTGGAGTATGAGAGAGGCCTTGGCGATCTAGGGTTTAGAGGCACCAAGGAGAGGGAGCTAGGCCGGCGACTAGGGCAAGGGGAAGCCCCAACTCGGCGGCTAGGGCAAACTCTAGGGGGCGGCGGCGACTTGGTGGAGGCCGGCGGCTAGGGCTAGGGTTTAGAGGAGAGAGGTGTAGGTTAGAGAGGCACCCCTGCCCCTCCTTATATAGGTGGGAGGGCGCCGGTTGGGAGGAGGGAGGCCTCCCCCAACTCGGCCTCCTTGGCCGGCGGTGGAGGGAGAGGAACTCCTCCCCAAGTAGGTTTCCTACTCTCCCTCCACCAAGCAAACTTGTCGTTTGACTTTTCAAATTGGCGTTTGACTTTTCAAACTAGGATTTGATTTATCCCTTTATTTTGCTCAGTGATGACACCTAGTACATGATGAAACCATTCCAACTTTTCATGACACATTCATGTACCATTCCCCTCCGGAGTGCCGGACCTTCCGGACCCTTCTAGAACATTCCCGATGAAAACACTGGAATCATTCTCCAACTCCGAAACAGGACTTTCCTTATATGAATCTTATTCTACGGACCATTCCGGGTCTCCTCGTGATATCCCGGATCCCATCCGAGACTTCGAACAACATTCGGTCTCTTACTCATCATTCCATAACTACTCAAAAACATCGAATCCTTAAGTGTGTCTCCCTACGGTTCGTGAATTATGCGGACATGATCGAGACACTTCTCCGAACAATAACCAATAGAGGAATCTGTAAATTCATATGGCTCCCACATATTTCTACGATTACTTTGCGATCGAATGAACCACTTACATACGATACCAATTTCCCTTTGTCTCATGATAGTTTACTTATCCGAAGTTTTGATCGTCGGTATCTCTGCATACCTAGTTCAACCTCGTTACTGATAAGTACTCTTTTCTCGTTCCCGTGATATGTGATCCCTTGTGAGCCAGTCACATGCTTGCAAGCCAATTGGATGACATTCCACCGAGAGGGCCTAGAGTATATCTATCCGTCATATGGATGGACAAATCCCACTCTTGATCCATGTGTCTCAACCCATACTTTCCGAACATTCAATGCCACCTTTATAGCCACCCAGTTACGGTGTGATGTTTGATGTCATCAAAGCATCCTTCCGGTGATGGTGATAAGCATGATCTCATGGTCGAAGGAATTAGGTTACTATGTATCAGAAATCATATAGCAATTGAACTATTAAAATGACTTGATCTTTATGCTACGCTTATCTATAGGAGTATGTCCATCATACCATTCTCCTAACGATATGATCTTGTCGTTAATAACATCTCAATGTTCATGATAGGGAAACCACAATCATTTATTAACCAACAAGCTAGTATTATGAAGAGGCTTTACTAGGGACTCTAATTTAGTTTACAAATCACACAAGTATTAATGTTTCCTTGTTAATAGTGTTATAGCATGAATGTAAACATTTATCATAAACACAAAGATATAATAATAACTACATTTATTATTGCCTCTAGGGCATATCTCCAACAGTCTCCCACTTGCACTAGAGTCAACTAATCTAGATTACATGGTAATATACCGAACACCCATGGCAGTTTGGTGTTGGTCATGTTTTGCCCTTGGGAGAGGTTTAGTCAACGGATCCGCCACATTCAGATCTGTGTGTACTTTGCAAATCTTTATGTCACCATCTTGGACATGTTCTCGAATATCGTGAAAACGTAGCTTGATGTGCTTCAGCTTCTTGTGTGACCTTGGTTCTTGCGCATTGGCTATGGCGCCCATGTTATCACAATAGATAGATATTGGGTCCAGCGCACTTGGAACCACACCGAGCTCTGTAATGAACTCCTTCATCCATATCGCTTCTTGTGAAGCCTCTGAAGCAGCTATGTATTCCGATCCAGTTGAAGATCTCACCACAACACTTTGCTTTGCACTCCTCCAGCTAACTGCTGCACCATTCAAAGTAAATACGTATCTAGATTGAGATTTAGAATCATCCGGATCGGTGTTCCAACTAGCATCGGTGTAACCATTAACAACGAGTTGTTCATCACCTCCATAAGAAAGAACCATATCCTTAGTTCTTCTCAAGTACTTAAGGATATTTTTGACCGCTGTCCAATGATCCACTCCTGGATCACTTTGATATCTGCTAGTCAAACTAACAGCATATGCAATGTTGGGTCTAGTACATAGCATGGCATACATTAGAGATCCTATGGCTGAGGCATAGGGAGCCTTACTCATCCTTTCTCTATCTTCTGTCGTTGCTGGACTTTGAGTTTTACTCAAGGTCGTATTTGGCAACATGGGCAAGAACCCTTTCTTGCTATCTTCCATTCCAAACCTCTTTAGAACTTTGTCCAAATATGTACTTTGTGACAATGATATTAGGCGTCTCGATCTATCTCTATAAATCTTTATGCCTAATATGTAAGCTGCTTCGCCAAGATCTTTCATTGAAAAAATATTATTCAAATATTCCTTGACACTATTAAGAAGGTCTACATCATTCCCAATCAACAATATGTCATGTATATATAGTATTAAGAATGCTACAGAGCTCCCACTCACTTTCTTGTAAATACAAGCTTCTCCATAAGTTTGTATAAAACCAAAACTTTTGATTACCTTATCAAAACGTTGATTCCAACTTCGGGATGCTTGCTTCAATCCATATATTGACCGTTGAAGTTTGCATACCTTGTTATCATCTTTAGGATCGACAAAACCTTTGGTTTGCATCATGTACAACTCTTCATCAATGTCTCCATTGAGGAACCCTGTTTTGACATCCATCTGCCATATCTCATAATCATAATATGCAGCGATTGCTAACAAAATCCTCACAGACTTTAGCTTCGCTACTGGTGAGAAAGTCTCATCGTAGTCAACTCCTTGAATTTGTCGAAACCCTTTTGCGTCAAGTCGAGCTTTATAGACAGTAACATTACCATCAGCATCTGTTTTCTTCTTGAAAATCCATTTGTTCTCGACAGCCTTCCGGCCATCCGGTAAGTCCACCAAAGTCCATACTTGGTTTTTGTACATGGATCCAATTTAGGATTTCATGGCTTCTTGCCATTTATTGGAATCTGGGCTCATCATCGCTTCCTCATATGTCGTAGGGTCATCGGTGTTGTCCACCAACATGACACTCATAACGGGATCATACCAATCAGGAGTGGTACGAGTTCTTGTTGACCTGTGAGGTTCTGTAGAAACTTCAACCGAAGTTTCATGATCATCATCATTAGCTTCCTCTCTTATTGGTGCAGGCACCACAGGAACTTCTTCCGGTGCTGCGCTACTCGCAAGTTCGAGAGAAGGTTCGACAACCTCGTCGAGTTCTACTTTCCTTCCAGTCACTTCTTTCGAGAGAAATTCCTTCTCTAGAAAGGATCCATTCTTGGCAAGGAAGATTTTGCCTTCGGATATATGATAGAAGGTATACCCAATAGTTTCCTTTGGATATCCTATGAAGACGCATTTTTCTGCTTTGGGTTCAAGCTTGTCTGGCTGTAACTTCTTTACATAGGCTTCACAACCCCAAACTTTAAGGAACGACAATTTAGGTTTCTTCCCAAACCATAATTCATACGGTGTCGTTTCAACGGAGTTAGATGGTGCCCTATTTAAAGTGAATGCAGCTGTTTCTAATGCATAACCCCAAAAAGATAGCGGTAAATCTGTAAGTGACATCATAGAACGAACCATATCTAAGAGAGTTCGATTACGACGTTCGGACACACCATTACGCTGTGGTGTTCCCGGCGGTGTCAATTGTGAAAGTATTCCGCATTTCTTCAAATGCTCGCCAAACTCGTAACTTAGATATTCACCTCCACGATCAGAACGTAGAAATTTAATCTTCTTGTTACGTTGATTCTCCACCTCACTTTGAAATTCCTTAAACTTCTTGAAAATTTCGGACTTATGTTTCATGAAATAGATATACCCATATCTACTCAAGTCATCCGTGAAGGTAAGAACATAACGATAACCACCGCGCGATGCTACACTCATTGGACCACACACATCGGTATGTATGATTTCCAATAAGTCCGTAGCTCGCTCCATCATTCCAGAAAATGGAGTCTTAGTCATTTTACCCATCAGACATGCTTCGCATCTTTCAAGTGATTCGAAATCAAGTGATTCAAGAAGTCCATCGGAATGGAGTTTCTTCATACGCTTCACTCCAATGTGATCAAGATGACAGTGCCACATATAGGTCGAGTTATCGCTCAATTTCAAACGTTTAGCTTCAATGTTATTAATATGTGTATTTCCACTATCGAGATTCAATAAGAATAGACCATCTATCAAAGGTGCATGTGCATAAAACATATTACTCATATAAATCGAAAACCATGATTCTCGGACTTAAACAAGTAACCGTCTTGCAAAAAACAAGATTCCGATATAATGTTCATGCTTAACGCAGGCACCAAATAACAATTATTTAAGTATAAAACTAATCCTGATGGTAGATGAAGAGGTAGCGTGCCGACCGCGATCACATCAACCTTTGATCCATTTCCTACGCGCATCGTCACCTCATTCTTCGCTAGCTTCAGTTTATTATGCAGCACCTGTTTCGAGTTACAAATATGAGCAACCGAACCAGTATCAAATACCCAGGCACTACTACGAGTACTAGTGATATACACATGAATAACATGTATATCGGATTTACCTTTCTTCTTGATGTTGCCGTTCTTCAAATCCGCCAAGTACTTTGGTCAATTCCGCTTCCAGTGACCTTCTCCTTTGCAGTAAAAGCACTCAGTATCAGGCTTAGGTCCAGCCTTGGTCTTCTTCGTTGGTGCGGCAACTTTCTTACCACCCTTCTTGAAGTGTCCCTTTTGCTTAGACTTGCCTTTCTTGAATTTGGTGGTCTTATTGACCATCAACACTTGGTTCTCTTTCTTGATCTCCACTTCTGCAGATTTTAACATGGAGAAGAGTTCTGGCAACTACTTGTTCATGCTTTGCATATTGTAGTTCATCACAAAGTTCTTGTAACTTGGTGGCAGTGATTGGAGGACACGGTAAATCCCCAAAGCATTAGTAATCACTATACCCAAGCTTTGGAGTTTGTTTGCGTGCCCAGACATCTTAAGCACATGCTCACTGACGGAGCTGCCCTCTTCCATCTTGCAGTTAAACAACTTTTCAGAAGCCTCATAACTCTCAACTGCCGCGTGAGTCTCAAATATCAATTTGAGTTCACGGACAATATCATGTGGGTCATGGTTCTCAAACCTTTTTTGAAGCTCCGATTCCAAACCATACAAGATAGCACACTGAACTATGGAGTATTGATTCTTCCGAGCGAGGTAAACATTCTTTACTTCATCGGTAGCATCAGCTGCAGGCGGGTCACCCAGCGGTGCATCCAGCACATAGGTCAAATTACCAGCATTGAGGACAATCCTCAAATTGCGGAACCAATCCGCGAAGTTGCTTCCATTGTTTTTCAACTTTTATTTCTCTAGGAACGCATTAAAATTGATGGTAGGGGCGGCCATTGATCTACAACATATTTGCAATAGTTTAGACTAAATTTATGACAAATTGAGTTCTAATTAATAGTTAAATTAATCTAGGTGAACTCCCACTCAAAACAATATCCCTCACATTGTTTTAGTGATCACACGAACCAAATCCACCACATCAAAACCGATCATCACGAGAGTTGATGTAGCTTCAATGGCGAACAATCGACATGTTCATCATATCTACTATATGATTCATGCTTTACTTTTCGGTGATCCGTGTTCCGAGACCATGTCTGTACATGCTAGTCTCGTCAAGATCAAACCTTAGCTTCCGTATGAGCAAATCTGGCTTGCTCACGTTGGATACACTTGCAGAATCTAACACACCCGATCATCACGTGGTGCTTCGAAACAACAAGCTTTAGCAACGGTGCTTACTAAGGATGAACACTTTAGAACTTGAAATTTATGTGCATGAGGGATCATCTTATAATGCTATCGTCGTTAACTAAGCAATACAAGATGCATAAAGGATTAACATCACATGCAATTCATAATATGTGATATGATATGGCCTTTATTCTTTGTGCTTCCAATCTCCATCTTCAAGCACGAACATGATCTCCATCATCACCGGCATTGCATCAAGGTCAATGACGCTGCTCCATGGTTGTCGTCCACCGGCTTCAACTATTACAACTACTTTGAATAGACACGCGAGTCTTAACAGAAATTAAGGACAACCATATGGCTCCTGCCGGTTGTCAACTTACAATAAGGAACATTGCATACATCAAATATAATCACAATCATGGCCATATCACATCATAGCACACCCCTGCAAAACAAAGTTAGACGCCTCTAATTTCTTTGCATGTTTTACGTGGTTTGGGGCTTTCAATAAGTCTCGATCTAACTTACGAACAAGAACCACAACGTTGATGTTTGAACTATCAAGTGTCCGTTGTAAATTGGATCTTTACTATAATGGGAGAGACAGACACCCGCAAAGCCACTTATGAAATACAAGTTGCATGTTGAGCGTGGAGAAAGTCTCATGAACGATGTCATGTAAGGTTAGCCCGGGTCGCTTCATCCCATCATACCGCAAGATGCAAAGTACACAAGAAGCAATTGAGAATAAAAGCACCACCGCCCACAATGACCATTGTGTTCTACTCGTGCAACAGATCTACATATAGACACGGCTCTGATACCACTGTAGGGATTCGTAGCATGGAAAACAAAAAAATTCTACCGCATACAAACAAACAAGCCAAGATCTATCTACCAGATTGTAGCAACGAGTCGATAGAATAACTCACCCTCGAAGATTCCAAAGTGTTTAACGAGAGCGGATTCTCGGTGGTGATGTAGTCGTACTCTTGCCGATCTCAAGATCGTGTAGACGATCCTTCCGGCACTGCGTTCTGGCAGCGCTTCCGCAGTCGGTCACACGTTCGGTACTCGATGAAGACCTTCCTCTCCCTTGTTCCAGCAGGCAGCAGAGGTTGTAGCACTCTCCTTGCGATTCCGGCAGCACGACGGCGTGGTACCGGAAGTAGAGGGGAGATCTCGCAGGGCTTCGCCTTAAGCCGGAGCGAGTATGGTGGAGTATGAGAGAGGCCTTGGCAATCTAGGGTTTAGAGGCACCAAGGAGAGGGAGCTAGGCCGGCGTCTAGGGAAGGGGAAGCCCCAACTTGGCGGCTAGGGCAAACCCTAGGGGGCGGCGGCGACTTGGTGGAGGCCGGCGGCTAGGGCTAGGGTTTAGAGGAGAGAGGTGTAGGTTAGAGGGGCACCCCTGCCCCTCCTTATATAGGTGGGAGGGCGCCGGTTGGGAGGAGGGAGTCCTCCCCCAACTCGGCCTCCTTGGCCGGCGGTGGAGGGAGAGGAACTCCTCCCCAAGTAGGTTTCCTACTCTCCCACCACCAAGCAAACTTGTCGTTTGACTTTTCAAATTGGCGTTTGACTTTTCAAACTAGGATTTGATTTATCCCTTTATTTTGCTCAGCGATGACACCTAGTACATGATGAAACCATTCCAACTTTTCATGACACATTCATGTACCATTCCCCTCCGGAGTGCCGGACCTTCCGGACCCTTCTAGAACATTCCCGATGAAAACACCGGAATCATTCTCCAACTCCGAAACAGGGCTTTCCTTATATGAATCTTATTCTACGGACCATTCCGGATCTCCTCGTGATATCCCGGATCCCATCCGAGACTTCGAACAACATTCGGTCTCTTACTCATCATTCCATAACTACTCAACAACATCGAATCCTTAAGTGTGTCTCCCTACGGTTCGTGAATTATGCGGACATGATCGAGACACTTCTCCGAACACTATTCGTCATATGGATGGACAAATCCCACTCTTGATCCATGTGTCCCAACCCATACTTTCCGAACACTCAATGCCACCTTTATAGCCACCCAGTTACGGTGTGGTGTTTGATGTCATCAAAGCATCCTTCCGGTGATGGTGATAAGCATGATCTCATGGTCGAAGGAATTAGGTTATGTATCAGAAAGCATATAGCAATTGAACTATTAAGATGACTTGATCTTTATGATACGCTTATCTATAGGAGTATGTCCATCATACCATTATCCTAACGATATGATCTTGTCGTTAATAACATCTCAATGTTCATGATAGGGAAACCACAATCATTTATTAACCAACAAGCTAGTATTATGAAGAGGCTTTACTAGGGACTCTAATTTAGTTTACAAATCACACAAGTATTAATGTTTCCTTGTTAATACTATTATAGCATGAATGTAAACATTTATCATAAACACAAAGATATAATAATAACTACATTTATTGTTGCCTCTAGGGCATATCTCCAACAAGGGGTGCCCCCACCGAGCGGCAGGGCCAGGGTCATTTAATCCCGGTTTGTGTCTCTGACCAGGACTAATGGGGTCTAACGGGCCGGGATCTATGGTTCTGGGTAGTTCGGACCGTCCGGCGAGGGCCATTAGTCCCGGCCCAAGCCTTATCCAGAACTAATGGGCTAAACGGAAGGCCTATTTTCTACTAGTGTCAAGTCCACCGTCTTGAGCTTGATAGCACTAATGAGGTTCGAGATCGCATCCTTCTCCAGCGACCTGCTGAGGGGCGTCCAAAGCTGCATATACACGACAAGTTTAAAAAAGACCATCAGCCGGAGACGAAATAAACTGACCACCAGCCATTTCCAGTGGTGATTTACGGTGCAAATCCGAGCTTCCGCCTCTACTGATATAGTATCCATTCTTTCATTCTTTCATGTGCCAAGTGTTCCCTAATTTTAGTTTCGAAATTCTACAGTAACGTTCTATTGTGCCATATTAATTGGTGACCCCAAATAATCTTCCATCTTACGCATCCATTATGCTACCGAGTAATTTTGATCTTGCTTGTCAGTGAAAAAGATCTGGTTCACCGATCTAATTTATAAAAAGTAAACTAGCTGCTACGAAAGAGTACTACACCACCAATCTCTAGACGTGTGCATGATACTTTTAGCTTACATACATGATCTTCACCGGAGTAGATATGGCGAGCTAGGTTCACTGTCCCACTTCATTCCAACATGTTAGAGTATTTCCAACAGAGGCCATGTCCAGCTTTTTGAGACGCGCTAAAAGATAAATGGCACCGGAAGTCATACAACTTGTTTCGTATGTGCACTTAAGTCACAGAACTTACAAACTAAACTAACAAATCACATAATTTACAAACCCGTGCACCCGTGGTCACAAAACTGGTCAACTGAGTGGTTTTTGACCAAAACCGCTCACTGAAGCTCGTTTTTCAAAAAAAAAAAAGTTTATAAGACTCCAAAAAATCTGAAAACAATTACGCACAAATATTTATACATTCCTAAGGTACGCAAAAAAATTCAGACAAAAGTACGTTTTATTTTGTGAATGAAATATAAAAAAGACAAATCTCTAACAGAAATACGTGGTTTTTTATACGATATATAGCTGGGAATTTCTTTTTTCTTCTATAGCCCAAAATAAAACGACTTTTTCACCAAAACTTGCCATAGTCATTCAGCCCACACATATGTATTTAAGAAATAAATTTTGAATTTTTTTAATGAAAATGTACAGATTTTGATTTTCAAATACCAAGCTTGGGAGCCACAAATTTTCTCTCGTGCTCACGAATGCATACATAGTATTTGATAATAAAATATGGTTATTGTAAAGTTTTAGTCTAAATATGATTGGTTTTGGTCAAAAACCACTCAGTTGACCGGTTTTGTGACCACGGGTGCACGAGTTTGCAAGTTATGTGACTTGTTAGTTTAGTTTGCAAGTTCTGTGACTTAAGTGTATATGCGGAACAAGTTGTGTGACTCCCGATGCAATTTACTCCGCGCTAAAATACAGCATGGAGACAGCGCTTTACCAAAGGCTCTTTAAAATTTTACAAACAAGACTCTGCACATATTTTAGGAAAAGCAATCGGATCTGTAATCGATTTAGCCGCAACAAGTGAGCTACAAAGTCGCCTGCAACGAACTGCCGCCGGCCAAGTTCCTCTGCTCCTCACTTTGCCGCATCGCATCCCCCTCGATCCGTCCATTGGTGCATTTTTCTCTCGATCTGCATACACTGAGTCGGAGGCGGTGAAGGCAGAGCTAAATTGGTTTTCTATGCGGCCCAAATCAACCATAGATCTTCGATTTGCTGTGGGATTAGAACATATAAAATGGTCAACATTACTCTCTCTCTCTCTGATAGTCATAATATTCACACGTATTATGTTTATATATGTGAATGTGGCAAGAAACTTGAAAACTCGTGATAACGCACAGGTATTTAACTAGTCAATTCAAAAAATCAGGCCGCAGCTAGCTCCGCTCCAAATTCCAAAAAGCTGGAATCGGGCAGCTAGCTCTGTACACACGGGCGGGAGTCCATGCGCAGGCGGCATGTTGAATTCCGGCGCCGCCAGCTGCTTGCCTCTCGCGTGCCTCACGGCACTGGCAAGGGAGCTGCTCCCGTGCGTCGTTTGGACTTTGGAGGAGCTCCGCGGGCGGCGTGATTCCGGCGGTGGTCAGGTAGAGGGCAGGGGCTGCTGCGTTTTTTCATAAACACAATACAAACGAGGATGCTCACATCATACACATACACTCACCTTACCCACCATTAACACCTTTTAGTGAGCCTGCAAATCTCGAGACAGACAAAGTCACCATAAACATCTCATAGTTGACGACTCGATGGGCACGCCTTCTTCGGGTGCAGGTGGGAGTGGGCTACCCACGGAGCCCACTACCCAAGCCCACATAAGAGGCTATGTGGGACACCCACAAATACACAAGAAAAAAATACACAAGAAAAAAATACGGGCGTCTGTGGGACAGCCCACATCGACCCCAACACGCAGTCACGCCCTCGACCAGACGGACTCGCCTCGACGTCTCGACTACACGCCTCCTCCTCGTCGCGGACACGGGAGGGGAGTCGCCGGAGCCCCGCCGCGTTAGGGCGCGGACACGGGAGGGGAGCTGCCGGAGCCCCGCCGGCTAGCTCCCCCATGGCATATCCTCCTCCTCCGGCTGCGGGGGAAGGTCTACTCCCACCTCTCTTTCTCCCCGCCGCTCCTCCTTCGATCCATGGTCCAAGATCTAATATGGGCACCTGCAAGGAATCTTCAAGGTTCAAGAAAAGAAAGGTACTGTAATTTTTACTAGAGATCGATTAGCTAGCTCCTCCTCTCCTCATCGATCTGTAATTTTTGCTGTGTACACATGTGATGCTTGGTGAGGCTCAGCTGTAATTTTTACTAACCTCGTTCCTGGATGAAGGAACAATAGTTTGGTATTGGTCAAAAACCATATTGTCAGATTGTCAAACCCTGTTATCGCGTTTAGTTTCAGTTCTGTCAGTAGGTCTCTGTATTAATAGACTGAAACTCAACAGTTGTTGTTATATTGTCAGACTGAAACTCAACAGCTGTAGATTCAGTCTGTTGTTGGCCAGGACCGATTCTTAACAGCTGGGGATAAACTAAGGTGTTTGGACCCAGGACAACATGCTACTCCTAATAAATCACTAGAATAATTTCAGTATCTTCCTATCCTAGATGAATTTGTTCTTTTCCGTATGGTAATAATGGTAACATGACTGATCTATATCAGCCATCTAGAATAGAGACAGATTATTCAGTGAAGTATTTAGCAGATGCATATTACAGTATATTAGGCTTTCAAATGCAGACTGCAGATTAGAGTATATTCTGCTTTCAAGTGCAGACAGTAGATTACAGTATTTTAGGCATCTAGATGGATGGCTTTATTTTTCCAACTAAAAAACAGGGGAACGACTCTAGTTGAAGGAGGTTTGCTTTTACTATGGTAAGAGAGTTGAATGTAATAATGTATCAAGTATCCCATTAATCCATTTGTTTGCCTCGAAAATTAACAACAAGTATTTCAGGATATAAGTACCAGGACATACAAAAACTAGAGAAAGGAATTCTCTGAAACCTCGGGAAAATCTGTCCAAGATGCTTAGATTTTCTTTTCTCATTTTGGGCCTGTCATAGTTGATCTATGGGTCCTGTTTTTCCATATCCTTCCTTTCTCAGGTTAGAAAGTAGTAAATGACTATTAGGTTGGAGAATTCAGACTAGTTTCTATTTCATCTCAGGCTCAGGCTCAATACCACTGTTGTTCTCAATCACCTTTATATAGTTGATGCATATATTCCAAGGAACCCCATTTTCTATGCTTCTCCTCTTTCCTGTGACAGTGAGCTGAGTTGCTCACACAAGTCAGAGCACCTTCCAATTTGCTTTGATTATTAGTTTGTATTACTTGCCTATGATGTAAAGTTGTGCACTGAACTGAATGTAGTACAGTTATCCAATCAATTTACTATAACCATAATTAAAAATGTATGTAATGTTATTTGTGTATCTAGCCTTCTAACAATTGAGTCATATTTTTTATAATTGCAGTTCTGTCAAGTCATTTGGAATTGCTGCCCTGAAGTGAGGCTAATCAAGAGTGAAGAAATCAACTATTTAAAGAAGGCTTAGTTTCAGTTCCAACAATAGTATTTTGCTAGGACACTAGTAGTAGTTGAAATTCTATCGACTAAATGTTCTTGTTGACCAGTACCTTTCGCCTTGTAGCAAATAGAAGTACTATCAGTGTATATGTTAGTGTATGTATATATATGAGAAGTGACGTTTGCACCGAGCTCCGCTCTGTTAGCTTTGCATGGTACATGAATATTGCAATGTAATCGTATATGTTTATTAACATATTTTTATCAATATTATATGAGCAACAATTGCAGTAACATATTTGTGGGCATATGTGGGCATATGTGGGATAGTGGGCACCCGCATAAATTTTGCGGGCTCTCGTGGGACGCCCACTTAAAATGTGTGGGACTGTGCTGACATAAGCGGGCCTCCCGCGGGCAGTCCCACTTACACCCTGAAGTCGCCTTCTGCCAATGCAATGACATCAGCGGAAACCCTATATCAGCAAAACACGAGGATCGGAGCCTGGCTAGAAAAGTTCCACCACAAGAAGCATAACCTACTGAGTTAAGTTTAGTTCATGATCGACATTGTTCCGGAGTCCTTGAAACTATGATAGGAGATCATTTTGGATGTGCTAGCCATCTTGGAACATAGATGGAGCTCTACAGCTCTAGGCCGTAGTTACGCAGCCACGAGCCTCCCAAACTTTTTTTTGCGAATACACGAGTCTCCCAAACTCTAGGCATCAATGGGCAATTGGGGAAATACACGAGCATCAATGGGCATCAATGGGTTTTTAATCTACAAAATCACATCCAAAAAAATATTTATTGTATCATCCACTTGAAGAGAACAACTTCACTGCATCAGGATTTTTATTTTCTTATTGGCAAAGGAGAACATTTTTCATGAGGATTTTCCTTTTATTTGTTGCCTTTAACTAGCTTTTTTATCTCTTTTGGTATATCGTTTCACTAGGGGGGCGCGGGCTGTATCTATCTAGATTAGTATGCCGGTTGTGACCGTTACTTCTAAATCAATCCATTACAACTTTGGTTTACACACCCTAAGCAACCATAACTTGTTTCCGTTACTGTTTTTTTAATTTTGGACCCTCACCTCGTTGAAAGAGGGGAACAACTTCTCTTGGGAAAACGTGTGTATCTAGTTATCACTTCATCTTTGGGTCACAACTTGGATTGGAGATTTTGTCATCAAGATTTTTTTGATTCACTTCACAAGACGGTATAGCCGTTTAATCTTCGTGTGGATGGGGAATGTGTAATTTAGTTGTGAAACAAATAGAAGAGCTACGTCATTGAAGACAATGAATGTGGATGTTATTTAGATTTTGTGCATTATTTGTAACGTTGGTTGTGTACATCCTCGATTATGTGTCATCATATTATTATTATCAATTTGACGATGTGAACAAAATTAACGTGTTTAAAATATGTGTTCTAATTATTCACCCTCCTTTCCAAAATATGTTACATATTTTAATGTTACTTTCTTTGATTCGGTTTAAAAGGCTCATTAGGAGGGGCGGCGAGACCAAGGTAGTAGCTGATTTGGGGGGGGGGGGACACTAGCCAAATCTATTTGGTTCATGCATGGACTGCCTTAATTAGTTCAATCCATCCTTAATTGGAGGAGGGTTTTGGAATTCCATGTTTTTCTAAGCGATCCTTCTAAACCAAACCATAGGCATCATTTTCTATATGCTTCATTAAATTTTACAAAGTTTTACTTTTACTAAAAAGTTATATGCATATAGTCATGGAAGGAGGAGAACACATGTTGTAATATATATTGGAACAATATGTTATAATTTACTTTGAAATAGAAGGAGACATGTCATGGAATAGTTCGAACCTATTGTTGGGGATATACCAATTGAGTTTATCCATGGCATGACATAATATAGCAAGTCAGCGTGGCCCATTGGTGGCATTACATCCTAGGTACATCGCGTGGCCTAGTTGCTAAATACCAAGAAGGAGGCCTAGCTAACGAAGGAAGGTCCAAGCCGGAGTTTGCCAAAGGATGGAAGATTCGAAGCCTTTGTAGTACAAGACATGACATACTTGTCGTCTTTGTCTAGTACTCTGTAACCATAACCGTCTAGGATTCCTCTATAGGCTATAGGTTTGGCAGCCTATATAAGATGTCCTATGGGCAGCCATAGGGCTAAGCTTAGACACACAATCTACAATCCATGTAACATGTGGTTGCTCTTATAGTTATTTATAGTATAGGAGGGGCACTGTCGTGGGTCTCAAAGTTGGGTAACTCGTGTGCATCGTTGTCCCAGACATCCACCTGACTTACACCTCATACTTCACCTCATCGTGAGGAACCCCTCATGGCGTATTCACGGACAATACCACGACACATGTGTGACAAAGAATCATCGGAGCCATCTCACGACCATAATCCTTTGGATTACTTCAACCACTGCTTCAACCTAAAAGAGCAGCCCGGTTCCACATGTTAGCGGCCCTAGGTTAGGGTGGTGTATGTCATGTTGGAGAAGTTGCATCCTTCATCTGATACCACTGTGCTTAATGTCAAGAGGGAAGTGTCCAAGACGATGGTCACGTCCTAGACTAGCCTAGTAATAAGTTGAACTTGTCTGCACAACCCACTAAACCTTCATAAAACCATTGATAAGAAACACCACGTCCATGTTGTCATCTTCATATGAGGAAGGAAATCAGATAACAGAAAATCCCTCATCACTATCATGATGAACAAATTAGGCATGCAAAACCCTCCTCTTCTACTAGAACCTTCTGCGGGTCTCAACCAGACTCCTCTCTTCACTAGATTCCTCACCCCTCGCCCTTCCTCCTCCATGAATATGTCAGTGATAGAAGCCATGAGGCGTTTACTGCCGCTACCCCAGCCATCGTGATGCATCTGATTTCCATGTGTGCGCCTCTATCAACTGTGACTCTTCCAAGGTGAACAGTATCATGCTGCCGAGAGAAACACATCTAATTATTTTATTATTAACCATGGTTTTAAGGGTGGGGCTAGCATGCTCTAGCTATGATGATGCAACTCCCATGTAATGCTTTCCCGGGATCGATTCCACTCAACTTTAGTTAATCTCCTTTACCTCGTCTCTTATAATCTGCACAATGGTATTTCGATTTATGATGAAGTCTACATAAAAACATTGCCAGTCAATGGTGTGATTCCATTCCCATGACCGATTTCAAAGTTTCATTAACTTTAAATATTTAATTATGTGTTTATGTTTGGAGATTTTTAGACTATTTTCATAAGATTCATCTCACACAATTGATAGTTTGAAAATTCTTTCAAGGTGTAGCTTCATATCGCCATTTCACACAACTCTTGTGTTGTAAGTGATCCATTTCAAGATCATAAGCACAATGGTGATGATTTATTTATCTCCCCTAGTGTTATCCATTTTCCATGAATGTGTACGAGTACGTGGGTATGTCTCTATGTACCTCTCTCACACATACTAGATTAGTCATCTATTGTTGTCAGTTTATCAGTTCATCATCATATATTCACGAAAAAGATGCACATGTACGAAGTGATTTCATTCAGGCGATTCCAAGCCTTTCTAACTACAAATCATAAAAAAATTATGTTTGGATTTTTTAGATCAATTCATCGCACACAGTTGATGACCACTAGCTTCATCTCATTGTTCCAAACAACCCTCATTTTGTAAGTTGTTGATTTCGACGGTCAGAGATGAAGTGCATGGTAACATGCTATTGCAAGTATGATGGTGTAGAGAAAATAGGAGGTAAGTTTACCATGTTGAAAAGAGGTGATAATAACATGGATGCAACCAAATACCGCACTTATGTTTCAGATCTCATACAACAAGGCAAGGTAAATATAATGTAAGCAAACTAACAAGTTGCACGATGTGGCTCCAAGACTTTATGAAGAGAAACATACCCTAAATCCATGTGCCCAAGGTGTATCAAAAGCGTGCAAGCAACCAAACATGACCTAAGTGAACATATGCATGTTATTTGTAGCTAAGGGAAGACCACATGCATCCTCACATGAGCATTGTATGTCGAGCTAGCCTGTGGAAATTGTGGGATATGAGAGAAAGCTATAGAGCTAGGAGAAAATGTTTCTATCAATACATACAATCAATACTTTAGATGTATTCATACAAATGGATGTGCAGGCATGCATATATTTTTTTTCTATTAGGTTGGTGAGCCTTCAAGGGAGAGAAAGGGAGGTTAAAATGAGTGGGGTATAGTTTGTTTGTTCAAAGTTGTTAGAATAATGTTTGGGTATTGTGTTTTCTTAAACTTTGTTTGAGCAGTGTGTCAGAGCACCATCCCTTAACATGAGTTCAATATCTAAAACAAACTAGCCAAATACCCATGCATCGTGTAACAAAAGAAAATATAGACGTGTCTTGTTTTAACACGCATGTGAGAGAGCACGTCCGGTTTTAGCAACATCATGACAAACATGAAAGAAACATATGTTATATAGCTTGCGCTAGCGTTCTATGGACGGAGTGACTAGCGTTGAGGGGTACACAAGTAGACATTGTTATCATTATCCATGCATAGTCTTAGCGGTTTGATGTCAACAATCAAAGGACTTAGTGTTGGCCCATTGATACATTTGTTATTAAAGAAAGAGTAGAGGACATAAATCATCTCGAAATAAATAGAGAGTGGTTTAAAGGCGGAAATGTGTTTTGTCTCTTGGGTGCATATGCTATCTTTATTTGAAATATATTTTAAACATAGTTTGAAATATTAAAAATTTCCAAAATAAGTACCCACCCATAAATCTCCACGTTTTAGGTGTGCTCACAGTCATTTCACAAAAAAAGACGTTCGTGCTATAAATGAGAATTATCAAGAGACTTTTTTGTATTTTACGCATGTCAAAAAAAATTCTAAAAGTTTTACATGAGCACGTAGAATATAGAGATGCACCCGTGTATGCAGAATTTGAACTTCGTGTTTTTTGTAAAGAGAGCATGTGCACCTAGGATCAAAAGTAAATTTCTGGTCCAAAGGAGTCCTTTTACATAAGTACGCCATGTCTTGGGCTCAGAGTACGGTATTTTTTTTTGCCAAATCTGACCTTTTTGAGAACCTTCAACCGAATCAGACCCCCCCCCCCACACACACACACACACAAACTAATTCGAAATCTGACCCCTGGGGTCGGCACCGTTTTAAACAGAGCCAAAGTTATACAGGTCGACGCCAACACATGACAACAGGGGGCAACCTAGGGAGGTCGGCGCCGTTTTAAACGGATCCCACCTCCTTTGGTTCGGTTTTTTGATGTGTGCGTGCCGATCTGTACAACTTCAGCTCCATTTAAAATGGCGCCAACTCCAGGGATTAGATTCTGAATTAGTTTCGAGGAGGGGTCAGATTCGGTTAAAGTTTTCAGATTTAGACAGATTTGTCAAAAAATACCCGAGTAGGTTAAAAGATCCGTGGAGTTTTATGTGTTTCGTCATTGCACTAGATATGGGCTGTCACTTTTTTATATGTGATTCTCTCATATTCTCTCTCTCTCTCTCTCTCTCTCTCTCTCTCTCTCTCTTATATTTAAGTAAGAGACCATGTCTCTGCACTTCATCAGTACACAACACCTTTTGTGTTGTCGGTAGATCGATTGATCCATGCATGGCAAAAAAAAAGTTCACAAAGCACACACAGACGATACAAACTACAATAGCTAATTAGACATGGTAGGCCTCAGGAATATTGATCTGAGTTTTTGTTGAACACGCAGTATCTCGTTTCGAATAGGATTTCCTGTGGAAGCATGCGTTCGTATTATGCGCCACCCTATTTCTAAACCGTATTTCTATTGTGTACTCAATTTTGTTCTCTCACTCTATAGCGCACGCGTCCGCATGTGCCGTGGCCGGTCCATCGTCATGGGCAACATTGCATCTGCATCCGGTCATCGTGCAGTAAGACGGTGAGCGACGCCCTGGTGGTCTTCGTCCGCAACTTGTACTCATCTTGAGCAACTCCCCGGTTCCCGTCGAGTTCACTATGTGAGGCAAGGTGTGCACGCTGGAGAAATGACACACTAAACGTTCTGTTGTTTCTCTGGACCAGTCCCATATCACTCCTACCTATTGTTGCCATATGTGTCATGTTACATGTGGAAATGGTCTATTTTTTCACATTTGCCCATCCTATTCCGGGAACTGTCTCGGATTGGAGCTGGTATCCACTTAGTTCTAAAATATTTCATGGTGATGATGCTGGATAATGTTGTGAGTAACTGTATTCACTGAAGAAATATTGTTCACTGTAGTAATATTCACTCATGTGCTCGAAGTGCTCCCAAATGTCTTCATGACGTGTTAATGTGCTACATCTTTGAGTCTAAGACACTACAGGACGCGCGCGCTACGCCGAGGGTAAAAAGCCGTCGGCATAGGCTAAACTGCCCTCGGCGTATGGTACGCCGCCGACTGCCCTCGGCGTAGCCTCCTCGGCAAAGGACTCCCTCGGCGGAGCACATAGAGGTCGTCGGCGTATCAAAATGCCGTCGGCGTATGCTACGTCGAGGGTAATGCCCTCGGCGTAGCGGCCGTCGTCATAGTTTGTCGACAGGTTGCAAAAAAAAATTAATTTTTAAATCTTTGAATTGTTTGACTCGTTAATCTCTCACTTTGAACATTTTTAACACTAATTACACTTAATATTTAATTAAATTGCATTCTTGGTCGAACTTCCTGGCCGGTCACCCATCCTAATACTACTCCAGCTTCCAGCATGCTTAACTTCCTCGTTCCTTTAGAATCTGTTTCCGCAAAGTAATTCATATATTGTTGTCAATACTATGATATCAATCATATTAACCCTTATATCAACATGTCACATGTTTGTATTTTTTGAAATTACAAACAATTATTTAAAACATTAATGAATAAGTAAAAATATTACTGAATTCAAATAAAAATATAATAATTTTACTTTTTTGTATTTTTTATTTAATATGGAATAATTAATATCTTTAAATCTGTAAATCGGAATTTAACAAATAATATGTCTAAATTGATCAGAAAAATGAGAGGAATCCAAATATGATATCCATATCAACTAATCACAAACCCTCCGTTTTTTAATTATCTATTTGGTGGTTGCTTTAGAAAATTCCCTTTTTGCGCTCGGATAATGAAAAATGGCTTTTTGGTGCGATGAAAAGGAAAACTTGCATTGGATCTTTGATAAAATAGCATATTATGAACCTAAAAATGATTTTTGTAAAAAAACATGAGCATCGGATCATGTACCTGTAGTTCATATCTGACCCACTCCCTGCCGATTCGGCAGGAATTTGTCTTTTTCACCAGAGGTGGACGAAAAGGTTTTGGATCCCCTGTTGGGACATTTTCCATATAAGGTGGTATAGTATTTTTGTAAAATATGGTGGTAGCATTTTTAATTAGCCATTTGGTGGTTGCTTTATAAAACCGTCTGTTTTTTGTGCTCGGAAAATGGGAAATGGCTTTTTGGTCCGACGAAAAGGAAAACTTCCTCCTGCAACATTGTTCGCCATCCCATGATGCATGTGTATACACAATATGGGCACATTATCACAAACTATGCCTTGATTCTATCCATAACATTGGTCATTTGACCCGAAAGCCAAGAAACCTCGAATGAGATAGGTCATTTTGTGAAGATTTTTTCAGACATAATCAATATTCCAAATTTGATATTTTCCTTGTAACTATGTCACATAATATGATACCACGCGAAAGTTTCACATTGTTTCGATCGTTTTTGAATTTTTTATGCCTGTTTTAAACTATCGTCAAACTTTGTCGAACGGCGGGCATGAAGATTCTTAGCTCGGGGCCGAGCCTCGCTAAACTTGCATTGGATCTTTGATAAAATAGCATATTGTGAACCTAAAAATGATTTTTATAAAAAAACATGAGCATCGGATCATGTACCTGTAGTTCATATCTGACCCACTTCCTACCGATTCGGCACGAATTTGTCTTTTTCACCAAAGGTGGACGGAAAGGTTTCGGATCCCCCTGTTAGAACATTGTCCATATAAGGTGGTATAGTATTTTTGTAAAATATGGTGGTAGCATTTTGAATTAGCCATTTGGTGGTTGCTTCACAAAACCGTCCATTTTTTGTGCTCGGAAAATGGGAAATGGCTTTTTGGTGCGACGAAAAGGAAAACTTCCTCCTGCAACATTGTTCGTCATCCCATGATGCATGTGTATGCACAATATGGGCACATAAATCACAAACTATGCCTTGATTCTAGCCATAACATTGGTCATTTGACCCGAAAGCCAAGAAACCTCGAATGAGATAGGTCATTTTATGAAGGTTTTTTTGAGACATAATCAATATATCAAGTTTGGTACTTTTACTTATAACTATGTCACATAATATGACACCACGTGAAGGTTTCGCATTGTTTTGATCGTTTTTGAATTTTTTATGACCGTTTTAAACTATCGTCAAACTTTGTCAAACGGCGGGCACGAATATTCTTAGCTCGGGGCCAAGTCTCGCTAAACTTGCATTGGATCTTTGATAAAATAGCATATTGTGAACCTAAAAATGATTTTTGTAAAAAACACATGAGCATCGGATCATGTACCTGTAGTTTATATCTGACCCACTTCCTGCCGATTCGGCAGAAATTTGTCTTTTTTACCAAAGGTGGACGAAAAGGTTTCGGATCCCATGTTAGGATATTGTCCATATAAGGTGGTCTATTATTTTTGTAAAATGTGGTGGTAGTATTTTGAATTAGCCATTTGGTGGTTGCTTCACAAAACCGTCTGTTTTTTATGCTCGGAAAAAGGAAAATGGCTTTTTGATGCGACAAAAAGGAAAGCTTCCTCCTGCAACATTGTTCGCCATCCTATGATGCACATGTATGCACAATATGGGCACATTATCACAAACTATGGCTTGATTCTATCCATAACGTTGGTCATTTGACCCGAAAGCCAAGAAACCTCGAATGAGATAGGTCATTTTGTGAAGGTTTCTTTGAGACATAATCAATATACCAAGTTTGATATTTTTCCTTCTAACTATGTCACATAATATAACACCACGCGAAGGTTTCGCATTGTTTCGATCATTTTTGAATTTTTTATGCCCGTTTTAAACTATATATAATGTTTTATGTTTTACTTAATTTTTATTTACAAATGTGTAATATTTGAGTGTAGATATATAGGTCTTATTTTTCTGCAAATTTTGATACTCCCTCCGGCCCGATTTAGATGACGCGCCCCTGTGTATTGGGTGTTTTGCAAAAAAAACCTTGCAGATTGAATTCTTCATGAAAGAAGTCCTCAGATCAAATTCAAAACAGAAACCCAACCCGACGGAGGAGCTCCGTCCAGTGCCGGAGCTGGGCTCGAGTTGGTCGACGTCGGCCAGCCCCCCGCGCCCCCGCCAGCACCCCCGCCGATCGACCGCGTCCGCTCGATGAGCAGAGGAGGCGGGGCCTCCAGGAGTCGCGAGCTCCCCTGCCGGTCGCCCCACACCTCGAGCAGCTCCGGTGCCACCCCTCGCCGCTCAGCGCTCGCCACCGCCCATGGCCGCTCCGCACTCGTCGCCGGCCCTCGGGAATCCACTTTGTGCTTGACAAGCACCTGGACAAGGCCGCCGCCGCCGCTGCCTCGCCCTCCATGTATAGGGGATCGGCTGGTATCCCAGGTGACCACATCCTCCTCGTCATTCGCTCCCCCGTCGCCAAGGACCACTGCCCCAAAGGTATAAATGCACCATCAGCCTGGACAAATGTTTTTGCAGATGCATCACAAGGGTAAATGATACTTCAGAGAACACTGAAACTATAAACACAAATTCACATTAAAAAACAAGTAGACAGTAAAAAAGATAAAATGGGCAGTGATGAATGGGTTGCATGATAGGCCTGCTAGAATATGATATAGATGTATTCTAAAGAATAAAAGACCTACAAATAATTCATTCTTTTAGTTTGGCTAGAGTTGGTAGTTGAATTGTTCAACTGCTACATACCAAGCAATTTTCATGACACCAAATGTTACCTGGGTTAGTTCCTGCATAGATACCATACCAAACATCATCCGTAATGAAAGATGTTGCTCTCTCGACAGCACCTAGTAAACTCCAGGTCCAAGATTAGGGGGCGAGGGATGGAACATCTTCTGGTTAGGATAATCGAGGTCAACTGCAACATGTCTGTTCGTTAGGAAGCCTACTTGCTTGTTGCCAGTTCGACTCTTCACAATGCCACCCAAAGTCCCATATGTTTCAAGCCTAGCTACCTGGATATAAAAATGAAACAGCTCCAAGTTAAAATGTTAATTCATGAAGTTGATTTGTCCGTCGACAGCTAAAAGCTAAATAATGATTCCGATGAAAAATTAGTGAAATAAAAAAATAACAGATTCTTTGGTCCTGGTGTTGTTTGATTAAGCAAAGCAGATCAGTTGACAAGGTATATTTCCAAGAAGTTTGAGGCCCTTCATATTTGCCAAACTGGTAAAAGTTGACTTAATATTTCTTGATGCCTCTGTTAACACGCCATTATATTACTCTGAGATTCAAAAACAATTTCAGAAGTAACACTATCAGACATTATACATCAGAAACCATTTTAACAATATCAGGAGTAACACTATACATCAGAAACCATTTTTTGAAATTTTACCTTGCAAAATCATTTTCTAAAATTTTACTGCTTGAACATTTTCCTGGGGTTGTTATTAAACTTGCACTAACATTTTCTTTGTTATCAATAGCCCACTGTTCCAGGTTTACCTTGCAGAGGAGGTGGGGCCTCTAGGAGCAGAACAGAGGCCGGTCGCGAGCTCCCCCGCCGGCCATCCCCTGCCTTGAGCAGCTCCGTCGTTGCCTGGCCTGCCCACGTCCGCACCCTCCTTGTCCGCGGCCCGCCCGCCGCGCGCCCGAGCACTGGCCTCCCTCGAAAATCCTCTTCTTCAGTGAGAATTCTCAAATCAAATCCCTAAGAATAAACATGGAACTTGCATTTATAAGTTCAAAATATTATGCCAATGCTTCCTTCATTCTGCATGAAAACAGTTCAGTGAGTGACCAACAATAACTGCTGACCAAAAATAACAGTTCAGTGAGTGACCAACAATATATAATTTACTTTACAAATATTAGGCTTCAGATCACAAATATACAATATGAAATACTGAAATATCACTGTCAAGCATTGTTTATGTGTTAAACCCTCAATTTTCCTTGCATGCACTAGCATTGTTTATGTGTTAAATTCAAGAAGTGGAGTAACTTTATTCACTTGTTTGTTCAGGTTCAAATGCCACGAGCTCTTTTGGATCTCAACTTGAGTCCACAAGAGGAAGAGGAAGAAGATGTAAAAATACAAGAAAAAGAAGATGCAGAAATACATGGTGACCAACATGCACAAATACAAGAAGAAGAACATATGCAAATACAAGAAGAAGATGCACAAATACAAGAATAAGAACATGAGCAGGCTGACCATAGAGAGCTACCTGATTCTCACAGATTCGCGACATACATTGCATTGAAAGCTCTCGGTAAAGGCGGGAAAGTTGAGAAGGCAGATAAAAAACTTGTAGCTGCTCTTTTAGAGACAAGTCTCAGCATAATTGATAGAATATGGAAAAAGGCAATAGGTCAAGAGAAGGAAGGGCTACAGGTGGATGTTTCAAATCAAAAGAAGGGGAGGGTTGGACGAAAGAGAGCAAATCTTGGTCTGTCAAGAATGACTTCCATTCCTCTAAACCAAAGGTCTACACTGAGGTCCCTAGCAAGAGAATTGGGTGTCGCTTATTCTACCTTGCAGAGAAGATTCCAATGGGGTAAAATAAAGCGCCACACAAGTACACTCAAACCAGCTTTGAAGCCTGAAAACAAGATTGAAAGGCTCAAGTTCTGTACTTCAATGATTGATCAAACAACGATAACCGAAGAAGAGCCATCGTTCCTCAGTATGGAGAACATAGTTCATATCGACGAAAAATGGTTTGACATGACAATGCGGAGCAGAACATATTATCTACTGCCTGAAGAACGCGATCTCGTGCGAACTATTCACAACAAGAATAGCATTGGAAATGTGATGTTCTTAACAGCGGTTTCCAAACCAAGATTCAATGAGAAAAGAGAAGTCACGTTTGATAGAAAAATCGGAATCTGGGTTTTTGTCAAAGAAACTGCAGCCAAATACAACTCCAAGAATAGGGTCAAAGGAACGATGGAACTGAAGACAATAATAGTTACGAGAGATGTAATGAGGGAATACCTTTGTGAAATGGTAATTCCAGCAATTGCATATCTATGGCCAGACAATGAGGGAACCATCTATATCCAACAAGACAACGCAAGAACACACGTAAATGATCCAGTTTTCTTAGCTGCCGTGAAGGAATCGGGACGGGATATTAAGTTGTTGCAACAACCTCCAAATTCACCGGACTTGAATGCCCTGGATCTTGGATTTTTCAGATCCATTCAATCCCTCACGGTTCGCTGTGCACCAAACACACTGAAGGAACTAATTGAGTCGGTTGAGCAATCATTTGATGGGTATGACGTGGACACTTTGCTCAAAGTGTTCATTAGCCTCCAGTCTGTCATGATTCAGATTATGAAAGTTGAAGGAGACAACCCGTACGCAATAACACACATGGGCAAAGATCAGCTGCTAAAGGAGGGAAAGCTGCCTATGGTTCTAAGATTTGATGGTGAATGCTATTGGAAAAGCTTGGAGATTATAGAAGATCATGTGGCGACATTGGCTCAACAAGAGGAGGAGAAGATGAAGGAAAAACAAACAACCAAAGCATCAAAGAGAAAAGCCCAAGTAATTTTGGATGATCACATAATTATCCCAGGAAGTATATATGAGACATGGTTGAATGACCCAACAAGCCTTATCCGTAAAAGGCGTCGAGTCAAAGGTGTGGATACCGACACCACTATTTACAAAAAAAATAATCAGGGTTGGTTCGACCATTTTTGGACCAAGGGAATATCCAAACCAAAAGCAGAATGAGCGAGACTCAACAGGAAAATCTCACCTCAGTACTATATAGAGAGATCATGTATTTGTTCCTATGTAGTATACATTGTATTGTAGACAGGATGATGTGTGATGATGTAAATGTGTGATGATGTAATATCTGATGGATAAAAATATATAGCTCCATAGAGTGTATCAGAAAACTTGGGTTATATAACATGATATAACCTGATATTTGTGTGATATTGTAAACTGCTATAGGAGTATTTGTAAAGTCAGTCTACATATTATTTTTTACTCCATAGGTGCAACTGAGTCAGCAGGAGGTTGAAATTCTGTGGATCTAATATTATTTGTACTATAAACAAGTGGTTTCTGTTAATTTAATTCTAATCCATAATAAAGATACATATCCTTTTTAGACAAATCAATGTCCCTTATTTTGGGACAGAGGCATTAACTAAGATATGCATGTCATTTGCACCATGTTATTTCTTGATATTCTGATCTTATATATCAGTGGAAATGACTCCTGTAAGTACAAGCCAAAAGCTGCAACTGGTAGCCAAAACTTATGTGTCGTGTGATTAGAACCTTGTGTTAGGGTCAATGAACACATCTAAGGGCCTCTCTAATTTGCGGGACTTTAGAATTGAATCGTAGGCTTGAAAATAAGCTAGATTTTGTACTCTAGAACTGAACCTTCTGCAACTGGTAGCCAAAACTTATATAGCACTAGCCAATACTTTTAAAGCATGTACAAACAGGTGCATCCAAGTAAGTTAGTTGGAGTATGAGTACAGCACAGCCTACTGACAAAAAGGAAATAGTAGGCACTTGCTGCTGAGTCATTGGATAATCTAACATACATGTCCTCTATGGAGTATTCAGCTTGTATATCGACAAGTAAGTTACTTCTTATAATTATTTAGTTTGCACTGAATGATTACTTATAAACAAACTCATAAAAGGATGCATGAATGTCTTCTATCTTATAGGTATGTAAATATTTCGATGTGTATAAGCCATCTTCCAAGAGTTGATCATGTTGGTGATACTGCTGCTGGTTGGAACATACATGGACTTCTAATGTTACAGAGCTAATATTGTAATGTTTCTACTTTTCCATTAAGATAAAGAAAAAACTCACTACTTGAGGAGTCATTTTTTCCTATGTCAGGTGTGAAGCTTTCTCTACTTATCCACGTACATATGACCTGATACATGCTAATGGAGTATTCAGCTTGTATATCGACAAGTAAGTTATTCCTTATAATTATCTTTGTGGAAGTATATGCCACTATGGTTCACTTAGTTTCGGTAGGGACACACTCTGACTGAACATCAGGAAACACCGACCATATCAACAGAAAAAAGGAGATGCAGAATTAAGATCCACTATATCAGTCATTGCCAATATATCAGAAATAAGAAAGCAGTATGGTACTCCAAGAATATTAAGCATAACTAAAGTCTGTACTAGTTCAAGTCTCAAGAATATTAAGCATTTATCAAGAAGCTGTTGTTGCCATCAAATATATCATAAAGGAAAGAAGGAACGAAGGAAGGAAGGAGGATTGACCTTGCGGGAAGGAGACGACGGGGATGTCCTCGAAAGGCCTCCATATCTCCAGGAGCTGTGGCTAGAAGGATTGACCTTGAGCATCTAGGAGGGTCTCCATATCTCCAGGAGCTGCGCCTGCGCCTGCGCCACCACCCACCAGGTACCTTGCGGGAAGGAGCTGCGCCTCCATATATCCAGGTGCCCGATCTCTGCCTCCACATCTCCCGCCCTCGTCACCTCCAAGATCCTCCTCCTCATGTATCCCCTCCCTCCTGAACCTGGATTTCTCCTATAGCTCCAAGAATCGATTTTGAGTCAAGAATCTGTCGCCAAGAACCGATTTTCAGGCAAGAATCAGATTGGGGACTTGACCTGGGGAGCTGCGTGGGGAATCGGTCCGGGGGGAGTGGCGGGGGAGCTCCACGGCGCGGGCGTGGGGGCGATGGCACGACGAGAGCGACGGCGCGACGCGGACGAGCGAGCAGCGGAGCAGACAATGGAGCGCCAGGAAGGGGATAAGGACGACGAGGATCGTGGAGCTTGTCGGAAATTTGCCGAGGACTTTTTTTGTATAAAAACCACCGCGTCAAGTAAATCGGGCCGGAGGGAGTATATTATTTGTATTTTTCCGAATTAGAATGATTTAGTTATGATTTTTCAAATTTTAATGAGATAAAATAAAAAATAGCTGCGCCGAGGGCAGCCGTCGGCGTAGCATAGAATATGCCGAGGGAAATTCTACGCCGACGACTGCTTGGCGGGGCTGGCCTAGACGATGGCTACGCCGATGGCCCCGACGTTTGGCCGTGGACGTAGTTTCCCGTTCCTGAGAGCATCTCCAGCCAGCCCTGAAGCCTCCAGGACACTTTTTTCTGTTCGGTAACAAAAATTGTCCGTGCCCCAGAACGCCATTTTTGTCGGATTTGGGCCAGAATGTCTTCTATCTCCGAGTGCGACGCGTGGCGGCGAGTTGGAGCCTTGGGTGGAGCACATCTGGGGAAAATCCCATCCCATTGGCCAAAACTTCGACAGATGAATTCTCGTCGGATGAAAAAATGCCCCAGGGAGCCCAAACACGGCTAGAGATGCTCCAAGTAATCTCTAGTCTTTACATCCATTATACCATGAAGCAAATCCAATTTTGATCGGTAATGGTAAAGATTTAGTTTTTTGTCTAGTGTTTTCAGCTAATGCCACACGTGCACATCATAATAAGCGACCAGGAGTAGAATCACTCGCGGTCTTGTACCTACGTAGGGGCGGAGTAGGGCAAGGTAGGGCGTCTACCCTACCTTAAATTTTGGCAAGAAGCTTTAGATGCCTATATTTTTTCTAAATAATTTATGTGGTCATACGCTAAAAATGGACTTCGTATGTAAAAGTTATGCTTGATTTAGTAAATACTATGCAAAACTGATTCCGAGTGAAGTAAAGACTTGGTATAGTCTAATTTTGAATTAAAACTTTTTCTTTACGATAGCTAATTCTCAATTGAATAAAACTTGACTCTAAACAGTGTCCTATATGGAATATCTAAAGAGGACCTGAGAGTTTTTTGGCCACCTTATGACATGTGGTCAAAACCAGCTCTAATTATGTGATGGTTTATGTTTTTTTACTTTGCCTTGTATATACTATTAATCTAAAATTTGAATACTTGCTCAATTATAGAAATGATGGCTTAGAGCACTTTTGAAAGATGTGAATTCGCGCAGAAAATGATATCACAATCTTAAATATAGATGAATGGTAACAAAATAAATGAAAAGTCATTAAAAACGAGGAGACACTAGTTCACTATTAATTATTTTGGAGCATGAACATCTTCTATTTTTTTATAGAATCTAAAACAACTGATTTTGACAATCGCTTTGATGATCTGTCGTTAGATTTGCTTCGGAACTTCTTGTACTGACTCAAGTGACTCATTTTGTAGATTCAGTGTGAATAAGATTTCTCGGCTTAGAGAGATTTATCATGGGGATTTATTTTATTATGAGCATAAGCCTATATAAGGTAGCCTTATTCATTATTTATATGCGGAGAGTTAAAGACTTCGGATATTATCTTAATATTTGAATGATAGATCATGCTTCATACATTTATCGTCTTGTTGAGCTGGCATTACTTTTACTAGGGACTTAAAAGGGCTTTTTCAATGGCAAAGATCATCAAGATCGAGTTGGTATAAAAAAATTGAAGTTCGCTCTATCATAGATTTTTTCCATCCTCCGCCGCTGTACTACGGTCGCACACGAGCAAAGTCCAATTGTCATGGCCATAAAAGTTTGTACACATCTAAGAAGTAAACAAGCTCTAGGATAAACCTAACGGTGGTAAACAAAACTGGGGACGAAATCGAGCCGCAAAACTAGCCAGGTATGCTAGCATTCCTTTTTTTGCAAGTGAGGAGTAATAATTGCGCCTGATATATGTTGTCGCTTTTTGTACGTGTAATTGGCTCTATTTTTTTTTATTTCACAAAACCCAATACAACACAAAAGTTTATAAATACGAACATCCTATGAATGCACGCATGCTACCCCTATGAACATCTCTAAGCTTAAGAGACTAATTTGGCGGGTCTTAAAATAGATGAAGTTACCATAAGAGCGTCTCATTATCAATGGAAAACGTTGCGTCCTACTAGAAAAATATTCCTTTGTTTAATTGGTGGGCTGGGTACCACTGCCCTCTATCTTATTTAAGTGGCAGACTTTCATTTGTTTCTGCATTTCAGCACACAACACCTTTTGTGTTACCAGTAGATCGATAGATCCATGTATTGCAACAAAAGAACCACTCCACAAATACACACACGGTATACGGACAATACAAACTACACTAGCTAACTAGGCATGGTAAGCCTCAGGAATATTGCTATGAGGCTCTCTTGAAGATGTCGTATCTCGTTTAGAGCATAATGTTCCAGCACAAGCATGCACTTGTTTTATTCGCCACCCAGTTTCTAAACCACCTGCTCCTCTTGTACCCACTCATATTCTAGCGCTCCATAGTGCGTGCGTCCACATCTGTAGTGGCCGGTCTATCCTCATGAGCTACATTGCATTTGCATCCAGCCATTGTGCAATCCACTCTTTTATGGTTTTTTATTTACGGGAGGAGGCTCAACGACGACCTGCTGGTGTTCGCTCGGCTACTGATGGTACAACTTCTGCAGCAACTCCCTCGTTGTCTGTCATGTTCACTCTGGGATGCACGGTGCATGATGGAGAGCTAACAAACTAAAATTTCTATTATTTTTCTGGACTGAACTCCTATCTATTGTTGTCATTTGTGTGTTGTTACATGTGAAAATGATTTTATTTTTCCATATTTTCATATCATATTGCGGGAATGTTGAAGCTGGTATCCACTTAGTATTCTGAAATATTTTATGGCGATGATGCCAGATAATCATGTGAGTAATTGTATGCAATGAAGAAATGCTTTTTCACTTTAGTAGATATTCACTCACGTGTGAAGTGCTTCCTCATTTTGACCGTCTTCATGACATGTTATTGTGCTACATCCTTGAGCCCAAGTAATCTCTAGTCTTTAAAACCATTACTACTTCCCTTCGGAGGGGGCAAGGTTGGAGCCCGTCAGACCCGCAGCGCTGATCCAAGTGGCGGGCGCGGTTGAAAGGAAAAGGTGGGCATGAGGCGCAGGGCCACACGGGGCAGGGAGCCACGCCGTCGCTGGTTTGAGGTGGGGAGAGGATAGAGAAGATTGGTCAGGGCGGCGCTGCGGTGAGGGTTTATTGGGTCCTGGTTGTGGAGATGTGCTGCAGCGGTTGTTTTTCCACTGTGGCGGATCTAGAAATTCACTATGCCCCGGGCCACCTTCAGTAATTTTAGCTACAATACCTCCTAAAACTTTGCTATAGTGCATCATCAAGCCTGAGCATCGTCGCCGCTCCCCGGGCCGTGGCCCTAGTTGCCGGGGGCCGGGATCCGCCCCTGCTTGTGGGTCTGCTCTTACGTCATTGCCTTGTAGGCTGAAGTGGTGGGTGGACGTTGTTTAATCATAGGAGAGGCTCTAGTCACATTAACAAAAGTCCTAGGTCGCAAGAATGCTCAGGCCGGAAGGTGCGTCAGGAGGCGGGGTCGCCACCAAGCTGCAAATTCAATTTTGACGTCCAGGCTGCACGGCTTCCATGCTCCTCCCGTACTGATTTCGAGAACGTCATTGGGCTGGTTTCTTCCACTAAGCCTGAAGTGGAGCTCGGATCCAAAGATACTATTTTTGAAGACCGAGTTGGATTTAATGTTACAGACAATTCACGACTGCCAGCCTGCAAGCCGTGCAGGTTCAGCCCGAGCGGCTGCTTCCTCTTACTAGGCTTCGGATTCATAGCCATATATCGCTCACACCTACTTAGTGTTGCCAAAAGATTCTGGCTACTGGTACATATTACTACACCATGAATGTTCAATGTGTGCATATTGCTTTTGCATTACATGTGTTGCATCAACCTTCACATAATGTGTGCAATGCTCCCTTTCCATAAATATATATATATATATATATATATATATATATATATATATATATATATATATATATATATATATATATAGGAAGCGGATATGGTATGTCCATCCTCCCTAGAGGAAGCATCTATCACCACACACACGTGCTTTGAGATGTGTAGCTAATGACTTCCTTTTCCTTTTCTTAGTTACATCACCTATTTGTGAATATAGTTTCTCTCACCTAGCACATGACAAACACAAGTAAATGAGGAAACTTGTCATAGTTTTGCAGTCCTATTTTTATGTTATTCGCAGCCTTAGTTTGAATCTTGGTTTAAAAATCAGGCCAAAAAAGGCAAAACACTGCCGCTAGGCACAGTGGGCTAACTGGCTCCTTGTCAGCCCACTGACAGGTCTGCATGCAACTTTAGGAGTACAGGCCCGGGTTTGAAATTCAAATGCCTGGTACCAAAGCGTGGGATGTCATCCACCAGGTACCTAACTTAGCGTCACATGGGCCGTTTTCCAAGCTTCCAATCACATGTCATGGTACCACATCGTAGGAGTACCAGGCCATATGTTATTTTTTAACATATAAGCATGACGATCTTAAAAAACTATTCATGATTCTGCAGGGATCTACAATGCACCTGTTAAGTACACTTCAAATTTTGATTACCAACTACTCAAGGTAGTTGTTCAGTACCTAGAAGAAGCTGCACCACTAGAAGAAAACCATCTTGTCCACAGGAAATGCAAGTCTCCCCAGCTACTGCTATACAAAAAGGAAATGCAAGTCTCACCAGCCATTTTGCTAGCATATCCACTTTGGTATATTAATACTAAAGGTTAAACAATATGATTCAGCATAGTGGCTTACCTTTTTAAGCACCCTCCACAAATTGGTTGTGGTGCTACTCGGTAAGAAACTAGAGTATTTCATAATCAGTACCTGGTGTTCAAGCACTAAGCACCCATGATATGGCACGTTCTGCACCCTGATGGGAAATGTTAAGTGCCTCATTGTAACGACTCAGTACCCAGGCACTCAAGTTTAGAAAATAGTGACTAGCATCGCTCCCGCCCGGCACTTCTATGATGGTGGGAAGAACAAGGCAGGGGCGAGGGACCTTAACATTGACCTCAGTTTCCACAGCTGCTCGACGAAGCTATATGAGGGCCGTGCCTCCTGCGTGCGGGCTGTGAAGGGCTTCTCCAGTGCAAAGTGAAATATGCAGTGCTGAACATTGTAGCCAATTAAGCAGTCAACGATAGTTCATTCTCGAGCAAAGCACTAGACAGATTTTATTTCCAAGCAACCATGTATTAACAATACTGATCTTTTTACGGAGAAACATGGCAGCATCAATAGTCCCTTCTGCATATGTGCTCCTGCTGCAGAATACTATTCGGCGCCACAAATTAACTTGTCAAGCACCCTCCTGCAGAATGCATTTGGCACCCATGCGCTAATTGTTAAGTACTTAATAAATAGACACAACATGTCCGGTGTTCGTAACAACTTTTACAGGTCAAAGATTACCCAGCACCAAAGATTAACTTGTCAAGCACCCTTTAAAAATACATTCGGCACCCGGGTTGAAAAGATTACTAAAACATTCAATCCAAAAGTAGGCATCAACAAGACGCACATTCAATCCATGAATTTTTAAACCAAGAGGAAACACATAATCCACTAGACCAAGTCGAGGGGAAAAGAAACATCACGGTTGGTCACTATGCAGATTTGTCAAGTACCAACAAAACAGACTCACGGATAGAAATCACAAACAGTTGATGGGCAAGAACCAGAGCAAGAACATGCTCTTTCCCAAATTCGTCAAGTGCCCAAACTAATAGTCACAAAAAATCAAACGTGATAATCAACTGTATCAGCAAGTCCTTTCATGAGACACTTACTTGTAAAGCACTCCCATTGAAAAATACATCCAATTCATCTGATGTGTAAGAAAAGGAAGAAGCTAGCAGAGCACGATAACAGCCAAGGAAGAAGCTAGCAGAGCACACTATAAGTATAAGAATAGTAACAACCAAGAGCAAGCATGTTTCATGTAGCAGCAGGAGATCATGATAAACAAAACCATGACTCAATCCTCCATCCCGGACGGATATCAAGTGCATCGAAGAAAATAAGTACTAGAAGATCAATGACTCAGCACCAAGGAACTTAGAACCTTTTCCTCAAGCCTACAACCTGGAGTATTAATTGCCTTGGAAATTGATTATTAAGTACTCACTCTAGAATGTTCAGAACTTCAGGAAAAGCAGAAACCTCAAGAACTTCAATGGATATCGGGATCTTGAAGCCAGAAGACACGCACCTGGCCTAGGAAGATTAAGTACCTGGAAAAACTGAAAAAATAAGAGTTGGATTATCAAGCACCATACTACAGTATGCAATAGGTACCAAGCTACAGAATGCTACATACCAGCTCATATCAACAACAGAGACACAATTAATTGGACTCGGTACCAATGCGTAACTTGTCAAGCACCCTAGGAAGAACACATTCGGGACCCCGGTTGAAATCTTTAAGTATTTAGAAGTAGATGGAGAAAAATAATCAAACTTTCAAAACGACATGTCCAACATACCAAGAATCTCGTCAGCGTGATTTTTGTGACTATTAGTCGGCACCCTCCTTTAACTTACTCGGCACCACAGTTTAATCCATTAAGCACCATTTGATTCCACACTATAGATAAACTTGTTAAGCACTCATCAACACCTTAGAGAAACTCGTTAATAACCCATATGATTCCGCACCTTAGGTGAACTTGTTAAGAACCTCAGAGTATCTTGCAATGAATTAGAACAAACATCTGCTATACTAGAAGCAAGAGAACTAAGATTTCAGATTGAAAAATAACCATCAACTGAAACCACATGTACTTTGCATCCAGGTACTTTCACTAACTATAGTCAAGTAACTACAGTTAGGTACCTGGCCAAATACGATGACTAATCACATAATATTCAATATTTGGACACCAAACTATTACCTTGAAAGTCAATTGGCAAAAGAGGCCATTCAATTGGCACTAAGAATTAGAAGATCAAGTACCTAATCCAGTTTACGTACACAGCTAGCTAGTAGTAAGGTGATTACTCCTTTGACACGGTCTTCTGGCCATAAGGTGGTTAATATTTTAGCCAACAACCACCACACATCAAGAACAAGCAGACAATTCTTGAAGAAACAAATTGGAATGAAAATCTTTAGAGCAACTTCTGTCACAAATTTGAATGAACATATATTCTGCGCCTTGGTTGAACTTGTTAAGTATCTAAAAATTTACTCGTGCAGTTGCAGGTTGCCCATGAAAACTTGGTGCTTGCCCATGCAAACCACCAACAATAAATATCTCCAAGAAATATAGGTTTCCCTAAATCTGTCGAAAAGGACAACCGATACTTGGGGATCAAAGACCTGGTAAGTAGGAAAAACTAAGCATTAATCCCATCTGATTCCAGACTAAAGATGAGATGCAGGGAAGATTGTCACAGTGGCAAAACTGATCTGTATAACAGATTGAACTGAATGTACGGCTCAACTTAGATCACTGATGATGAATTTGGTCAAGCATCCAAGTACTTAACTAACTGAATGTGCACGTCCATTTTTCAGTCACCAACACACAACCACTTTGTAGTTTGATATACTAAAAAAAATTCACTGAAAAGCAGAGTGCAGATTATAAGAATCTGAATCAAAGGAAAATTTCTCTATACTAAACTGGACATTTATTGACATCAGTGGGACTTGAGAGAAATTTTGCCATTGCAAATTCATCAGTATGAGACCTCACATGATGAATGAGGCCATTGAATCACTACCCCTTGTATGGGGACTGAGCTGCACACTCTTCTCGGCAGCTGGGCGACGAGGGAGAGCGGAGGGCGCTCGAGGCATCGCTGCTCTAGGAACGGCGATGCGGGGGGGTCACCAATGCGGAGGCGGGGGACCTGGTTCGCAGAGCGGAGGATTTCGCGAAGGGAGGTCCGAGTGCAGATGGGCAGCAGCGAGACATCGAGGTTGTGGGTGAGCAGACATGGTGGTGGCAGTTCGGGTTGGCGTCGGCGCGACTCGGATGCGTGCTCCGCCATCTCTGATGGCGACAGCGGGTGGAGAACGGGTCGGGCGGCCTCCCGACGACGGGCCCGTGCAGTGAGGGTCGGCTCGACCTCTAGGCGGCGGCGCGGGGAGCAGGACCGGCGCTGTTGAGGGTCGGGCCGCCTTCAATCAGTGGCAGCGCAGGGGCGGGCTGCCGCCGGTCGATCCCGTGTCAGCGGAGGGGCAGGCCGCCACCGGTCGGTCCTTCGGCAGGGGAGGGGCGGGTCGCGCTGGTTGATCCCGCGTCAGGGCCTCAGGGGAGGTGCGGATCCTGCACGGAAGCGGAGAGGACCCACCGGCGGCGGCAGAGAGGGGGTGGTCATGGGTGTTGTGAGGCGGAGGTGGGACTCTGGGCTGGGGAGGCGACTAGTCGGCCTGGGGTAAGGTGGCGGAGGCTGTGGTGTGTGACGGGAGGAAATTTGCCGGAGAAGAATCTAGATCGGTGAGCCGTGTGCTATATAATGGAGTTGGCAACGGCTCCCTGCGGCGAGCGGAGGCCCGTGAGCTCTCCTGACCATGGCCAGGGGCAGCTCAGACTGAGCGGTGGCAGGTGTAAGAGGCGGTCCAGAGTCACAGTGGTCAGACGGAAAGATTGGGGAGAAAATACCTTTTTAGTATATCGGTTGTGTGTTTGATAAAACTCAAATAGAAGAATATTCACTCAAGGTGCACGGATCTCCAAACAACCAACGGCGTGAGATGCTTCCTCTAGCGAGGATATACGTACGAAGAGTTTTGTCGTCTATAGATATACATACGGATCACTCTTTTTTTTGCGAAAATTCCATCGATCTATTAATAATCATCCACGACAGTACAAAGAGGCCCAAGAGCAAGATAGATTGTCTACTCACACCCGCCAACCATTCCTCACCATTTAAACACTTGTTAGATGTGATAAGTTGAAAGCCATAAACACAAATTTAGACTAAAATTCATTTGCAACATTTTTACTATATATGGGAAATTACACCTTATTTTTGTAAGGCTGCGTTTGAATTAAACATATCGTTGAACAATCCAACCCGTGGGTGTGAGAAAGAATCACAAGGTAACATGATAATTTCGTTTTGCCAAAAGGACCATTGTAGAACCATGCTTAATTCTAGACGGATAGTGTCTAAGAAGACGGCCAAGGCCCATTCTTTTGGCAGCATAAAGAAAAAGCTGCCCCTCCCATCTTCTCGCATAAGCAATCTTAACTTATTTTTAGATAGTCTGGTGGATTATGAGAAAAGCTGGGAAAGGGCAGCTTTTTTCATAGACAACCTGCTAGACTTTATTGATTAAGCAAAATATTTACATGGATATTTTCACAGTATGGAGTAGCACCGAGCCAAATATGGCGGCCAACTCCCTGGAAAAGCATAAATCTAGCTAGGTTGTGGGCTTTGAAATTAGAGGATCGACCCTCGAAAATGAAGGTACACTGTTGGAACTACACTGCTCTTGCATTAATCTCAGAGATGACGCTAGCGTTCATTCCCAAGCCACCTTTAGAGATGTCCGACACTACCGTTTTGCAATTGGACGCCACATAGATCTCTTTTACCGCCAAGTCATCAGCGAGCGCCAAAGCTTCACGGCATGCCAGCATTTACAGAATTGATGGATCAGTGATTCCCTTGAAGACAATAGCCGAGGCTCCAAGATAGATACCTTCGTGAGTACGACATATCGCAGCAGCTACCCCCTTATCATCTGACTTAGATACACCAGCATCCACATTGATCTTCGAGACAAAAATAGGTGGAGGAATCCAAGCAAATCTAACATGCCGAGAGGCCATGATAGGGGGATTCGCTGCAACAATATCATTGGGAGGATTTTTTATGTCATTTAGTTCTTTGATGTAGGAATTGATGAAGCCAAATGTCGAAAGTGGGCTCTAAAAACTTCCCTCGTGTATAGCCTTCTTGCGAGCTGACCAAATCACCCATAGTGTTATCACTACCCTGATGAATTGTTCATGGGGAAGGGTTATCATCACATAAAATAACCACTTCTTAGCACTTTCTTCTCTAGACATCACCAGGTGCTCCACTAGAAGGTCTTCAAACAACACCCATACACTATGTGCCATGTTGCAATCAATCAGGGAATGCCACCATGAATCAGACCCTCCACATAGGTTGCAGGTACTCGATCGTGACATATTTATCTTATGCAGAACATCAACAGAAGGGATTGACTGTCTAGCAAGCCTCCACAAAAATACCTGTAGTTTCGAGGGAACTGCAGTTTTCCACAATGTGGTCCAACTCTCCTCTTTCGCACCCACATTAGATGGACCTGTGGCACTATCAAAATAATCCTCACAATTCACTTTGGTCTTAATGATCATGCGATATGCCGATCTAACTGAGAATTTCCCTTTCCGATCGAAGTGCCAAGCCCAGAAGTCAGGTTGTCTCCTTGCACAAAGAGGAATGCCAAGGATAAAGTCTGCGTCAATTGGGAGAGAAGCTTGCCGGACCAAGTCCTCCTTCCAGCTCGCAGAAGTCTCATCGATTAATTCTGATACCATCTGAGGTGGACTGCCCATGATACAAGCAATGGGTATTAGGTTGTTATCATGAGGAAGCCAATTATCTGTCCAAATGTTTGTGTTGCGACCATCTCCAATTCGCTTGATCAGCTCCTGCACAAGAACATCTCTTCCATCTAATATAGATCTCCATATCTGAGAGGGGTGAGACCCCAACTGTGTCGCCAAAATGGAAGAATTTGGGTAATATATGGCCTTTAAGATATGATCACTTAGCGAATTGGGTTCTTGCAGCAACCTCCATGACTATCGGGCTAGCATGTAGAGATTGAATAGCTCCATGTCTCTGAATCCCAAGCCACCCGTGTTTAGGCCTAGTCATGACATCCCATGACACCTAACAAGGTTTCTGTTTTCCCTCCTTGCTACCCCACCAAAACTTTCAGATTAGAGAGTTGATGTGCTCTCATAATTCTTTAGCCAATCTGAAGCTTGCCACTGAGAAAACTAGGATAGCTTGAGCAATAGATTTGACCAAAACCTCTTTACCCCCTGCCCACAGAATCTTCTCGAGCCACCCCTTTACTTTGCTCCATACTCGATCTTTCAAGAATTTAAATGTGCCATATCTCGAAGAGCCAACATTTGTGGGCATATCGAGGTACCTCTCATTTAGAGACTCGTTGCTAACATCGAGAATGTTTTTTATTACTTCCTCCGACCCATATTAATTGACTCATATTTGTCTAGATTTGAATAGATCTAGACACTATTTAGGATATAAGTTTATCCAAATTTTAAAAAATCCAAGTCAATTAATATGGGTGGAAGGGAGTACTTCACTTCTAGCTTGATTGCACCCCTTTGTGAAGAATTTTTAAACCGCTAAAAAAACTGGGCCCAAGTCCGAGCCCTGGCTAATAACCAATTGAAACTGCACGGCCCATTAAACCTCCGCGGAACCATCGAGAAGAAACACGCCATCCGCGTTGCCGTCTTCCTCCGGCGAAAGGAAAGCAGATAAGAGAACATCCCCCATCTCCTCCGCGCTGAACAAAGTCACCGAGCAAAACCCTCCTCCTTCTGCTAGAACCTTCCGCTCGCCTCCACCAGCCTCTTCCTCCCCTATGGCTCCCTCCCTCCTCGCCGCGGCAGCCTCGCCCTTCCTCCTCCACGGAGCTGCCGGCAGCAGAAGCGGCTGGCCGGTCGCTGCCACCGCCCCCGGCCGCCGCGCCGCATCCGCTCTCCGTGTGCGCGCCTCCATTAAGTGCGAACCTTCCAAGGTGAATGCCCCCCGCCGCTGAGGGAGACGCGTCTGCTCACCCAATTGTTTACCATGGTTTTGGGGGTAGGGTTAGTGGTTCAGAGGTCTGACGCTCTTGTGCTTGTGCTGGTTTTTCGTTTGTCAGGTGGCGCCACAGTCCGACCGGGTGCTCGTACGTCTTGAGCAGATCCCAGAGGTAACCCCCTGCGGGCCGTTGTCTGTCTTTTCTAAGTTTCTAGTCGAATAAATCGCTTCAAATATACACATATATTGTAAAAATAAGGTTGTGAATTGTGATAAGTGCTAATATTTTGAGAATTGAAATACTGCAACAATGCAGTAGCTATATCTATATACTTAAGCATATCGTAGTGTTTCCCCACTTCTTGTTTTCAGTTCAGTTAAAACTGGAGTTGAATTGTATAAAAATCTTAAACCTTGTGGTGCTATGAGGAGTACAACTTAAAACCTAGGCAATGCACATTCTTGAGTGTGGATTTAAATTGTGTCCACAAAGAGCTCGCAGTAGTTAATTCTGTCTGTCATAAAATACATGGATAGATGTGATATGACCGTGTGAGCTTTATTTCCTCGGGATAGGAAGAAATGATAGTCGAGTGTTTTTCAATGCCTGCCCTTATGTGTGGTTAATTTGACATGCTGCGGATTCCATTTCTTAGATAATAGCACTAATTAAGTAGCATTGTTGTTCTTGTGATATAATGTAATTGATATTCTGATGTTATTACTAAATTTTCTAGAAGAACGTTTTCTTTTTATCTGGCTGATTTTTCTAAGGGAACTGTCTGAACTTGCAGAAATCTGCTGGAGGAGTTCTGCTACCAAAATCTGCTGTTAAGTTTGAGAGATATTTGATGGGCGAGGCAAGTTCTAATCACTATAAGCCTCTGTCTTAGTAACTTTGTCAGGCTATAGTCTCACAATCTCTTATTTTTTGTGCCAGATTTTGTCGGTTGGTGCTGATGTTAGTGAAGTTGAAGCTGGAAAGAAGGTGAGCAAGTTATTTGTTCTTTTCTGAAGGACCTCCTTTTGATGCATGTTCAAGCTTTTCACGAACAAAAGAACACCTTATGCTTGCATGTGAAGCGACTGTGTACTTTAAAATACCATTCTATATGCTTGCACCTTGTTCCTTCTGCTTTTCTTGTGTCTGTATAATCTTCCTGCAGCACTGCTTCTTTTGGATTCCAGAGAGATTATAATGAAAGTTGGGGCTTAGGACGTTAGAGTTGTATAATAGTTTTTGGTTGCTTGTGACCTGTATTTACTAACATGAGTTGTACATGTTGTGCACTTTACCACAAGAAAATGCACTCCGTCTGTGCATCTAGAGTCTAGATACTACTTTTTTAGCAAGGTAATTATTTTTCACCTTTAGTAGCCAAAGGTGAGCTCGGTAAAACTATAAGTATGGCTTAGTATCTGAAAAATGCAATCATACTAACCCTCATGTGTGACCACCAAGCCATGGCACAATATATTTATGTTCCACATCTGATAAGTTATAACATGAAAAATAGCTGCATGTTACTAAATCTCCTTTATGCTCAAGGCTAGCTGAAAATGGCCTCCATATACTGCCTAGCTGACATTTCTTTTATGCCTGAGACAAGTTTTATTTTATTTATGTTGTGGTGGTGTATAGATATTGTTATCATAACAACTAGCATATTCAAGGTTCTGTTATGTCATAGGGAAAGATGTGCTGAGCCTTGTTGAAATAAATCAGCATGTATTTTGTCATTCTAACCGCCTTAAATACTGCTGCATCTATTCAAATATCTGCATCTTCTCTATTCCATATTAAACTAACTCCAGTTTGTAGGAGTTTGTGTTTTGACTCATAGGTGTAAATGCACCTATTATGAAAAATGCATAAAAAACATATTTCAAAATGTCAAAAAATTCCGAACGAAAATTTCTTGTGTACATCAGAACACTTTATGTTCGCACAGAAAGTTTCGAAAGAAAAGAACATTATTTGGAGAGAAAAATGTCTTCTAAATAGTCATGTTGGAGCACCGAAAATTGCCTTTTTTAATATAAGACACAAACGATCTTCTTTGCGCCAACTATACGTGCAAACATAAAATGTCCGGACGAACATGGGAAATTTTTTTGGATTTTTTTTGACATTTTGAAAATGCGTATTTAGACAATTGGTGCATCTACACCTATGAGCCAAAGTGGATTAGATATACTGTCTTACAGTTCTTTTCATCTATCTAGTACATGATATGAATGTGGTATGCTGCATAAATCTGGCACCACGCTTGCTTAGTTTGAAATTTCTACCTGTTATTTCCTTATCTATTTCATGTTCTTGTTGCAATGCTTTAACGAATAACTTACTATTTTCTTCTGATGCTTAACAAAGTCGTTCGATACATATCGTTCTATAATGTCTAGCATCCAGGATTTTCTAACCCTGTTTCTTATATGATTGTTGCAGGTCCTCTTCTCAGACATAAATGCTTATGAGGTGAACTAGTGTTTCTTTTGTAACCAAAATGTTTTTCACGGTTTTGCCATGGTGACAATGCCTCCTGATTGCTTATATGTGACTGTTCATGTTGTTGATGCATACCTGCAGGTTGACCTGGGCACAGAAGAGAAGCACTGCTTCTGCCGAGAGTCGGATCTCTTAGCCGTGGTCGCATGAGCCAATTCCTAAATGTTAGTGTCATACGCATCTACTCCGAATACCTTGTCTCAGCCGCCCAAGCTATTGCTAGCTCCGAGTCTGTTGTCTGTCTTCCGATGATCATGTGTTGAGCGACTTCGTGATATTATTTAGTTACAGGTGTTTCTTTTCTAGCCATAAGGGCACGTCGATTTGAATTTATTCACACCCTAGTGCATCTTTTTCTGTAGTAATGGCACACTTGAAATCCGACTTAAATTGGATAGATATGTTGGATGTGAATGGTTGGTGAGACGAGATGTGGTACTGATGTACTTTGAGAGAGAGACCCCAAGTCATGCTCGCATGCCAATTGGCTCATGGGTATCTTGACTTGTGTGGCTGGGTAGCTAGATCAGGAAGTTCATAGGTGTCATCTGCACATGATCGACTGCAGTGATGTGCTCTCGATCTGGTCTGCTAGAACGACTGAATGTTTGGTTGCCTCTGTCATTAGCTTGGTTCAGGCATAATATCAAACATTACAAGTCAAATCACGCTATCTAGCCATAGAAGACTAGCGACATGAGCGGGTCCTGCAGAAAGTTGCCTGGATGAAAACATGGCAGGCAAGACCCGGATGAACAATACATCCTGTAATGTAAGGAAAACATTTTTTTTTGCGGGTAGTTTTATGCCCCTTTTTTTAGTACGTGAACTACCAGTTAACCCATGAACTGGCAACCATTGTATCCGGCGTTCCAAACGAGGCTTGACATAAGTAGTGGAGGTGGTTCTTGACCTGGGAACCTTGAACTGTACAAGATGAGCCTAAGAGCATCCCCACTCGTTGGGCGTTCCTATGCCAAAATTCGGACTTTTTTTAGCCGGACGAAACTTGTTTTCGGCCAAAACGTCGGGTTTTCCACTCGCGTTTCTGGGTCAAGTTCCCAGGCGAAGAGAAAACAACGACATATTCGAATTTTTATTGTTCCCGCCGGCGAGAGCTCGGTCAAAAGGTGTTTGACAGAATTAACGGCCACAAGTTCGGCGACAAATTATTACAGAACAGGGTAAAAAAGGCGCTCGGCCATCTCTCAGTCGTCGATGGGGATGGGATCCCGCGGCGTGGTCGATGCGGCGGGGTCGGGTGTCTCGCCGGCGGACGCCGACTGGTTGGAGGTGGAAGCGGAGCTTGGCGTAGCGGTGGTGTTCGACGCAGGGGTGTTCGGCATAGGCGTGGCGTGATCTCGGCCTAGAGAATGGCCTGGCGGTGCGCCATGTACCAGGCCTTAACCGGCGAACTCATCGTCGGTCATGTCCTCGCCGCCCATCAAGAACTTGAGATCCGTGTTCCTCTTCTTGGCGGCGTAGTTGGCCTTGAGGAGGGCCACCTTTTTCCCTTGGGTCTCGATCAGCTGCGCCCACCTCTCGTCGCTCTTCTCGGCCCTCTTCTCGGCGTGCGCCCTCGTGTTGGCGATGCATTTCTCGATTGAAGCCTGGAGACGCTCGACGGGAGTCTGGCGGCTTTGAGCATCTTCGCCTTCTCTGGCCGATCTCCGGCCTTCCTTCGCCGGCAGCAGCGGGAGGGGCCTCCGGGTTGTACACGTCTTCCTTGGTCTTGGAAAGGCTCAAGCGAGTGTCCTGTATTTTTTGCAGTTCTCGACCTCGTGGAACACATGGTGGAACTTGAACTTCGCCTTCATGTCCTCTCGATACAAAGCGAGTGCACGAAAAAGCTGCAAAATGAGACAAAGTGTGTCAAGATATGCTTGAGCTTGTCATAACTTCGGCTAGTGTTGGTGAATACCTTGTTGTCCATGTTTTCTCCGCTGGCTTTTATTCGTTCCACCTCTTCCCCGCAGCTGTGCCACTTGCTACATGCATGCTGGATGATCCCCAATGGTTGGTAATAGCCTTCTCCCCTCGCTCCATATGAATTTTTCTATACTTCGGGTCGCAAATGCTACGCTCGTCGAACACTAGCTTCACGCGCCTCCAATAGTTGTTGGAATTCTGGTTGGCACCGGTGATGGGATCCATACAGGCTTCGGCGAGATAGAGATCCTCGGACATCGTCCACTTGATCCGCGCCTCCGACGCCGAAGTGTCCGGCTTCTTCTTCCCCTTATTGCCCTTTGCCAGAAGCACGGCGTCATCGCCATGCGTCGGTTCGGCCTACGTCTCCTCGGCGTCGATGTCGGCGAAATCCTGGGACTCGATGCCGCGTTCGGCATCGGCCCGGGACTGTTCTTGTGTGAAGAAAGAGGGGTTGGCGGCCGAGCCTTGGGCGATCATGTCCTCCATGTATGTCTCGGCCGTCATGCCGACCGGAAGGCCAGCCGACATTCCGCCGAACATGTTGCGCGTGTCAGCCTCGTCGTAGGTTGCTTGCGGCGAGCTTCCACCGAAAGACAGTGGGCCGTGGCGCATCGCGGGGCCTGCGTACGCCGGAGAGGTGGAGTAGGGGATGTTGATGTCGACGTTGAAGGCCAAAGGAGGGCGCAGCGCCGGGCAGGGGAAGACCATGTTCGGGATGAACCCGCCGTCGAACTCGGGGGATGAGGAGTACCTCTGCCGAGCGTTCACCTGGCTCTCCTGGAAGCCGGCTGGCGAGATCAGCGAGAATCCGGTCGGCGAGCCAACGCTTGCCTGGCTTCCCTAGTGGGGGATACGGTGCCGCCATCATCGCCGCCGCCTGTTTTGCCTGGTTCGCCCTCATCATCGCCTGCTCTTCCGTCGCCGCCTGCTCTTGTTCTTGCCTGAGCTTCGCCCTCTCCTTTCCCCCCTTCAGTCATCCGACGCGATCTTCCGGCTCTGTGCCTTGGCCGTCCACTCGGCGCTGGACATGCCCTCCGGCTTCGTCGATGGCGCTCTCGGCTTCCTCGCCTTCTTCTCCCCTGAAGCCTCGCCAAGGTTCGATCTGGGTTTGACGAAACTCTTGGGCGACATGGTGGACAGGATCTCGGTGAAGTGGCGGGAGTAGGGGGAATGGGGAAGAAAGGCGGGAGGGGAGAAAGAAAAGGGAGGGAGCTTGGCGAAGTGGCGGGAGTTCTTCCTTCTCCCGCTGACAGAGCTGGTCCACGCCCGTTTTCGCTGCGTTCGGCGTTCTCAGGGCGTTCCCGGGAACCTGGGTACGACCTGGAAAGCCCGGACCAAAGTTCGCCCGAATTCGGACGAAAAGAGGTTCATGGGGACGTGATTGGACCGATTTTCGGCGTCCGGACCTATTTTCGGCGTCTGGATCGGCGACCTGGGTAGCCGAGTGGAGATGCTCAAACTCGTCACAAAGTCCTACTCCCACCGTTTAGAAAGATAAGATGTTTTAGGTTTGTAAAATAAATGTATCTAGACACCTTTTAGTATGTAGATTCATTTGAACCTACACACAAAAATGTGTATAGATACATTAGCTTCGCTAACCTAAAACATCTTATATTTCTAAACCGAGGGAGTACTAAAAAGGATATCGCAAATATGACTAAATTTATATGAACGTTTTAGTGTGTAAATGCATCCAAATTTTACCAAATCTAAGATATCATTTTTAGGAGGGAGGGAGTACATAGCATCTTTTTGGGATGCACATAGTGCAACGGTTTTTTTGGGGGTGGGGGGGTGGGTGGGTGGGGTGGTGTGTGTGGGGGGGGGGGGGGGGGGTTGCATCGGGAGGGCAAGTTTGTATTCGAATCCGGGCACATGCGCTGCCAGCCAACCGAGCCACCGGTTTGCCACATGTTTTCTCTCAAACCCCTCCACTAGGCAGTCCCATTCATACTTTTTTTTTAGGGGCAGTTCCATTCAGTTGAGCTATAGTCTTGAATAGTTGAATTGAATTAGAGCCCGGAGGTTTGAGAGGCAGTGCACATGTTTCTGTTTAGTTTGATGAACTGGTATCGATCCAGCCGGGGAATTATTACGCTGATAGTTGCACGCAGCTATACTGATTTGCTTGCTATTCCTTCATCTGCGGATCTTATGCCTACATCAGTCAAATGATTAGCTCGTAGTTGAATTGGTTTCAACCAATGAAGCGGTTAGTACGTAGTAGAATTCTGCTGGCTTCATAAAGAAGCATACGATATAAAGTGGTCAATGGTGGGCATCTGCACGTATATGAATATATCCTGCAAGGGGTCAAGCTAGTAGAGTAGTGTTCCGCCCATCTAATTGACCTACAACCTGCAGGTTAGTTACTAAGTTAGTTCTATATAACTTGTTGTTCTGATCTTGTTCCGCTTTGCATTTTCGCCTTTTTTTGTGTGCTTGCTGGCATGAGAATACGTAGTACTGCTGATTCAAATAACAATCTCTCAAGCCTTTTGATATATAACCGGTCAATTGTTTCGAATCCAGTTTCCATTAAGCAGCTGACCGTGAAATAACTTGATTCGGGACATCGAAACTAATCATAGGGAATATATGTATATCTGTGTAAGTATAGCATGCTAAGACAAGACGAAAACATTAGAAAGTACTACCATTATAGCTAGAGCAGAGTCGTAGAGCTAATTAAGGTCCTGCTGCTTGAGCTGCACCGACATGCGTGATGCAGCCAGTGGGCACGTGTGGCTGGCAGCACGGCGCAGGATCCAAACGAAACGCACGACTCTCCTGGCAATCTCACTGCTGGGTACACCTGTCCATCTCACTGACCTACTATGTGATGATACACTACGACGATGCTTCCCAGTTTCTTCTCCTCCTATAGCTAGCTGGTGTACGCTCGACTACTACACATTGCTCGTCCTCCTCCTGGTCCTGGATCCCCACCCCACCCAGCATATAGCCGCACACCATCCTCGGCTGCGGGTGCGGCTTCTCGAAGCCTCGACACCTGCACAGTCTAGTCTAGCACATTACATTACATTACAATCAAGCGGCTGGCCTGCGGCGTCTTCAGCTCTTCGCCGTCGATCTCGCCTTGCTGCGTATAGCTATAGCTAGGGCGGAACCTGTGCCGTGCTGCTTGGCTTGGTAAGCTAATCAGTTAGGGGCACGGCGACCTGCCGGATCGACCGTAGCCGGTGGCAGCGAGCTAGCTAGAAGAGGGCCAGTAGATCGATCGGATACATACACATATATAAGAGTTTCATCTTTCGATGCATTCGGCGGTTCCTTCATCCCGCTTCCCGGTGCTCGCCGTGGCCGCGGTGGTGGTGGTTCTGGCGTCGTCGGCGGGATGCTGCCGCGCGCAGCTGGCAAACAACTTCTACGCCGGCAAGTGCAACGCGAGCGTGGAGATCATCATCCAGAAAGCCGTCAGGGCTCGCCTCGCCTGGGACAACAAAATGGTCGCCGGCCTCCTTCACATGATCTTCCACGACTGCTTCGTCCAGGTATGCAAATTTAATTAGCTAGAGCACAGCACACACACCCATTCGTTTTATTCGATCTAGTTTGATTGCTCACTCCATAGTCCATATGTTGATGGTACGTACAATATCGTTGGATTATTGGTCAGGGGTGTGACGCGTCGATACTCCTGGACGGGCCCGGCACGGAGAAGACGGCGGTGCAGAACACCGGCATGTTCGGCTACGACTTCATCGACGACATCAAGTCCGACCTCGAGGCCGCCTGCCCCGGCGTCGTCTCCTGCGCCGACATCATCGTCGCCGCAACCAGGGACGCTATCGCCATGGTACGAAACGCATCTACTCGCTCTCATTCCATCCCCATGCTAGCTTTGCTTGCCTCATTTGCACTTGATTTGATGGCGATCGATGGATGTAAAAAAAAAAATTAGCAGCTAGCTCACGTCGTTACTGTCAATACTGATCGATTCAGTCTTTCCATTCCCACGAATTGGTTATTTCCATTTGGGGATTATTGATTGATATTGATATATGTATATATACATGTGCAGAGTGGAGGGCCGAGCTACGGGGTGCAGCTGGGCAGGAGAGACGGCATGTCGTCGGCGGCGTGGATGTGCAGTGACCTGCCCCCACCGCATGTGGACATCCCGACGGCGACGGGCATGTTCGCCAAGAAGGGCTTCACCAGCTTCGAGATGGCCGCTCTCATGGGTAATTGCTTTAGCCTCCTCCTACTACCTTTGACCTAGCTAGTAGTCCTAGTCTAGCTAGAACAGAGCGTATTCAGCCAGTAATATGCACATGGAATATGCAACGTATTCCACTGCTGGTGCATATTGAAAACACAGTTCCAGTGCTTCAAAATGTTTTGAGGAAAATAATGCAAGTCTGTTGATCGAGATCTGAGGCACATTGGTATGTGGGTAGAGTATCACACACACGACGCATGCACACACAGTCCCATGTCAAAATTTTCAACTACTGTACGAAAGATCTTATACTACCTACTTCAAAGTTGACAAAATAAATATGTATATATGTATGCACATGCATGTGCAGGCGCGCACACGGTGGGGGTGACGCACTGCTCGGTGATGAACGACCGGCTCTACGGCTACAATGGCACCGCAGACCCGTCCATGGACCCGTCGTACGCGTGGGTCCTGCAGACCTACGCGTGCCCCAAGGGCCAGACCTATGACAACATCGTCTACCTCGACGACCCCAACAGCATCCTCACCTTCGACAAGAGCTACTACAGCCAGATCATCAAGCACCGCGGCGCCCTCGGCGTCGACCAGGGCCTCGGCGACGACTCCTCCACCGGCTGGATGGTCAGATTCTTCGCCAACACCGACAACTTCTTCCCCGTGTTCGTCCAGGCGATCAACAAGCTCGCCGCCGTCGGGGTCTTGACCGGCACGGATGGACAGATCCGGACCAACTGCCGGGCTACAAACTAGGATGAGCCTTTTTTTTGGGTAGAAATATCATAGAAGAGATGAAGAATATAGATGGCCATGCGACGCCCAATTGAGATCCATGCACATTCAAATTTTTTTGCCCATTTTTTGTCGATGATCCCATGATTCTACTATAGACAGTCAATCTGAGTAGCAGTATGTCCTTTTCTTGTGATTCTTTTGTACGTGGCTGGTATAAAAATAAGCAATCCATGATGTGACAAATAAGATCACCACTAGTGTAGCATTCTTTTTACCAATGGAAAATGAAATCTACTTCCGATCCTGTCAAGATCTGTAGCAGGGACTTTGTTTGGATGAGCTGGCAAAAGGGGGCAATGAGCGTTGTGTTGTAACTCTCTTCGATACACCTCTACTGTCGTGACAGGCTTATAATTAAGTTAAGTTCGGTAATCTAGGTTAGTCAATGGGCATCTTGAAGAGCCTGGAACTAGGAAGCACACAGAATATGAGGGCTGGAATTATAACTCGAAACTCGCGAGCTAAATGAGTAACTCGTGATATAGCTCGACTCGGCTCGAACTCGGTGTCTAACGAGTCGAGCCAAGTTTTTGATTTGAGCTTGTTTGTTCACCCAAGCTAAATGAGCTACTCGCGAGCTACTCATTTAGCTCATTAAACTCGTTCAAATATAGAATTTGAAATTTTCATAGATAAGTGTCTTACTATGAATGTTTCTTGAAGCTGTAATGGCGTAGAGTTACTATATTTTTTATTGATCTTCCTTCGTGCTATTATGGAAGTACTATTATTGTTCTAGTTTCAAATTAGTAGAATAATTACTAGTTTTTCTTATATGTGCTCATATTCATAACTTATAACAATCTAAACGAGCTGCTCGCGAGCTACTCGTGAGTTTACCGAGTCGAGCCGAGTTTCAAATATGAGCTCGTTCTGTAAACGAGCCGAGTCGAGCTAACTCGTTAGTTGAACGAGCTTTAGCGAGTAACTCGGCTCGGCTCGAATTCCAGCCCTACAGAGTGCATCCCCAGAGGCTTTTATTTTGCTTTCCCCAGATGCTAACCTTGATTCATCATGCAAAGGGAATCTTCACTCACACACAAGCCATTTTCTTATTACGAGCATCCTGTCCAAGCTAGCTAATCAATAGACGCCTTGAACCACACAGCGCCGCCGTCCAACTCAAGCTGCCCCCCAAGTAGATCGATACACTGTTTTTATACATACGCCCTTCAAAATAATCCTATATGTATAATACAGCGTAATGTAATCATGCTGGGTATAAGAAAATTCAGAAAGGTAACATTCCCTGGCACAGATACATGTACAAGATCGAAGGAGCGTCCAAAATGGTCAACACCCACTACTGGCTAATGGCTAACCCGAGCTCCAGCTGACCGCCAAAAAGTTACAATACATCTGCTTATGAATATAAGACATTTTGGTTGTTTAAATTAAACTATCAAAATGTCCTTATATTCAGGAATAGATAAAGCTAGTGCGATTTGCTAGTAGCTTAATCTTGGTTAGTGTTTGAGTCAAGCAGGATTGCTGTGGTGTCAAGGCTTGGAAAGTGAGAAGTTAAGTCCGATCCAAGTAGGTACCAAGTTGGTGTCCTAGTATGACTAGGTTCAGATTTGGTAGCTGATATGGTAGCATGAGAAGTTGAATGCATGTATGAGTCCTAGTCGAGTCCTAGTAGAATTATTGTCTGAGCAGGTTAGCTAGTTAAGGTTAGCTTTTGTGCTATATATACGTGTGCAAGGGTTATAAGATGATTTGTAACCGTGAGATATTGAGAAATGAAGAAAAATAGACAGACAAGACACATGTCCTTGGTGAAGTTTTTCGACCGTGTATGTTCATCGATGTTTTGATGTGATCGTTCCATAGGAAAACCTAACAATTGACATGGTTACACACGTGTTCAAGTAGTGTGATTTGACTTGCAAGTATCATTTGGTCTTGGGCCTTCCTGGCCGGGTTGCATCTTTTGCAATCTATAGCCGTCATCATTAATTCGTTTACAAAGATATTTCATAATATTAAATTTACTTTGTCATCAATGCAATCAATAAGTTTCATTGGTTATCATGATATGTTGGTGGTGTATCCCACCTTAGGATCAAGATTTATATTATAAGATATTGTTGAAAGTGAAGAAGCCCTTGCTAATGTCCAACTGTGGTCCTTGCAAGCTTCTTGTCCTCACAAAGATCTACAATTTCTCTTTGGTGTACTTGGGTTTGGCATGGATGTACATATAATTCTCATTATTGGCCACCGTTATAGAGTGCATATGCGTAAAGGCATTTGAAGATTACTTCTTATCATTGGACATCCAAGAGAAAGCTTTGGATAATCGTAATGTTGCTTTAAGCACATGAGGTGCCCAATCCTACTGTTGCGCGGTCCTTCCTTGCCAAAGTCATCTTTTGGTTCTTGTAATGTACTCACAATCAAAAAATATCATATCCACAACTGGTGGATTTAGCTTCATGAGCATAGACTTATAGTAGTCTTGTTGCTTACTTTTGTGGAACCTAAGAGCATGTCCAATGAAGGAGACCCGAAGGAACAAACACAGTCTTCTTGTGTTCATGCAGACAAATATGTGCTCCCGGCGGGACTGATGTAATACAACCTATGGTCCTCCCCACATCCAATACTGTGTCAAGCTCTCCAACACACGTCAAGTCGTCATAAAAGGTGAATCATATCCTCTATACGAATCCAATTCCTACCCTATTGCATGGTATACTAATTTATACTCCATCCTATGATCATGTTAGGTTCACATCGACAAGTATGGAAACCAGAGAGGAAGCCCAAGGACTCGAGGATGATGTCACAGAAGCATGGAAGAGAATGAAGAAGAAACAGTCGAGCTGCACCAAAATATCTGGCCTTTCAGCACCAAAACTTCTGACCTAAGCACCGGATTATCCAGCCAAATATATTCAGCCCTATATCCGGGTCGATGCGTGTCTGTCAGATACTACACTGGAAGCAGGCCGGATATAGGCAAGCTTCTGACCGAAACTTCCGGCCACACCGGAATATATGGTCCACTTACACCGGAACTTCTATCCTACCGGTGAGCAGTGTAATTGGGTCAGTTCCATGTATCCTTAAACCCTGCTCCTCTTATGAATAAAGTACCCCTAGCTCGTGGATGGCTATATATATTCCCCCACCTCCATATGTAAACCCTAGAGAAAACTAAGATGATAAGATAGAGCTTTGACCTCATCCCTCCCCTTGTGGAACCCTTGCGGGGTAACAAGGCCTCTAGATTTAATCTATGAGATGTCAAGGTGCTCTTCAAGTATTTGGATCTTTGCTATTGTGCACTTTATTGCGTTGATCTCTTCCTTTGGGTCTCTATCAATTGTAATCTCTTCACAATAGGATTCCATCCTCTTGCTTGCCAATCTTTTTAACTTGGATCTCTACCTTTTTGTCTCTTCCAAGTGGATTCTATTGGATTGGTGGTTCGGGCCAACGAGAGCAAACCCGGATTTGGTCATGGTGTGTGTTTCTATCTTCGATTCCCCTCACATGTTCATCGTGTTCTTCGCTCCCTCCCCCAAATCCACCTCGAATATGTGAAGATCCGACCATAATCGTTGCTTTGAGATACACCCATATGGTATCAAGAGCCTTTAGTTGCCATGGATTCGAGTTTGTGTTGAGTTTCTATCCATCCATCTTGATTTTCATCTCTAAATTTGAGAATTTACACCAAAAATAGCCAAATTTGTATTTTGAACCGATCTAGAATTTGGATGTGTTTTGGTCAGGTTTTCATCAACAGATCACTGCTAAACTTGTTGATATACCTTCACTTGCATTCTCATAACCTAATTCCAGTGTTTGCCCCATCAATTTTGAGTTTTGGTTTGAATTTTCGGATCCAAATCGCGTCTTGGACAAGTTCTTCACTAACGGACCTGAATTTCCACACCTGGACTAAAATTTCCTCCACATACTAGAATTGTCGGCCTAAAATCCACATATATCCGGCCCATTTCTGCCATGGTTAGTGGCTACCCCCAGTAGATCGATACATTGTTTTTTATACATACGCCCTTCAAAAAAATACCCTATTTGTATAATACAGAGTAATGTAATCATGTTGGGTATAAGAAAATTCAGAAATATAACATTCCCTAGCACAAATACATGTACAAGATCGAAGGAGCATCTAGAATGGTAAACACTACTCGTTAATGGCCAACCTGAGCTCCAACTGACCAAAAACGCCAACAAGTTATATTACATTTATTTCTGAATATAAGACATTTTGCTAGTTTGAATTAAACTATCAGAACATCTTATATTCAGGAGTAGAGGAAGTCAGTGTGATTTGCTAGATTAATCTTGGTTAGTGTTTTAGTCAAGTAGGATTGCTGCCATGTCAAGGCTTTGAAAGTGACAAGTTGAGTCCAATCTAAGTAGCTACCAAGCTAGTGTCCTAGTATGACTAGATTTAGATCAAGTTGATATGCATGTATATGAGTCCTAGTAGAATTGTTGCCTGAGTATGTTAGCTTTTGTGCTATATATACATGTGCAAGGGTTAAAAGATGATTTGTAACCGCGGGATATTGAGAAATGAAGAAAAATAGATGGGTACGACACATGATCTGGTAAAGTATTTTGACCGTGTGTGTTCATCGATATTTTGATGTGATCGATCCATGGGGCAAACCTCACATTTGGCATGATTATCACCGTCTTCAAGTAGTGTGATTTGACTTTTGCATCTTCTGTAATCTATAGCCAACATCATTAATTCATTTACAAATATATTCAATGATATTAAATTTACTTTTGTCATCAAGACAGTCAAGAAGATTCATTGGTTATAATGATATGTTGGTGGTGTATCCCACCTTAGGATGAAAAGTAATATTATAAGATATAGTTGAAAGTGAAGAAGCTGTTAATAATGTCTAGCTGTGGTTCTCACAAGCTTCTTGTCATCACAAAGATCTACGATTTATCCTTGGTGTACTTGGGTTTGGCATTGATGTACATAGAATTCTCATTATTGGACACCAGGATATTGAGCACTCTTCCATATGCGCAAAGGCATTTGAAGATTACTTTTTATCATTGGTCATCCAAGAGAAAGCTTTTGATAATCGTAATGTTTCTTAAGCACATGAGGTTCCCAATCCTACTGTTGCGCGGTCCTTCCTTGTCGAAGTCATATTTGGGTTCTTGTAATATACCCACAATTTAAAAAATTGTATCCACAACCGGTGGATTTAGCTTCATGAGCATAGACTTATAGTAGTCTTGCTGCTCACTTTTGTGGAACCTAAGGGCATGTCCAACGAGGATACCCGAAGGAACAAACACAGTCTTCTTGTGTTTGCGTGGACGAATAGGTTCTCCCAGCGAGAGTGATCCAATACGGCATATTGTCCTCCCCACATCCAACACCGTGTCAAGCTCTCTAACACTCGTCAAGTCGGCATGGGAATCAAAGGTGAACCATATCCTCTATGCGAGTATAGTTCCTACCCTATTGAATGGTATACACACTAATTTATACTCCATCATATGATCATGGTAGGTTCACATCGATAAGTATGGAAGCCAGGGAGGAAGCCTGAGGACCTAGAGGCCAACGTGACGGAAGCACTGAAGAGAATGAAGAAGAAGAAGAAGAAGAACAAGAACAAGAACAAGAACAAGAAGAAGAAGAAGAAGAAGAATAAGAAGAAGAAGAAGCAGTTGCAGCTGCATCAGAATATCTGCCCCTTAAAAACTAGAACTTCTAGCCTAAACATCGGATTATCCAGCCAAATATATTTGGCCCTATGTCCAGACAGATGTGTGGCCATCAGATACCACACTGGAAGTAGAACGGAGATATGCAAGCTTCTGACCAGAACTTCTGGCCACACCGGAATATCCAATCCACCTACACCAGAACTTTTGTCCTACCGGTGTGTAGTGTAATTGGGTCAACCCCATGTATCCTTAAACCCTGCCACCTCTTATGAATAAAGTATCCCGAGCTCGTGGATGGCTATATATATGCCCCCACCTCCATATGTAAAACCTAGACAATGCTAAGATGATAAGATAGAGCTTTTCTCTCATCCCTCCCCTTGTGGAGTAGACCCTTTGCAGGGTAATAACGCATCTAGATTTAATCTATGAGATGTCAATGTGCTATTCAAGTATTTGGATCTTTGCTATTGTGCACTCTATTGCGTTGACCTCTCCCTTTAGGTCTCTATCAATTGTAATCTCTTCACAATAGGATTATATTCTCTTGTTTGCCAATGTTTCTAACTTGGATCTCTACCTTTGTGTATCTTCTAAGTGGATTCTATTGGGTTGGTGGTTCGGGCCAACGAGCAAACCAGATTTGGGTGTGGTATGCGTTTGTATCTTTGATTTTCCTCGCATGTTCATATACGTGGGTATTTTCTGGGCCGGGCCGGGCTCCGGCCGAGCCTGACCAAGCCCGCCCGTGAAAAACCTAGGCCTGAGCCCGGACCGGCTATCGGGCCTGAAAATCAAACCCGAGGCCAGCCCGTGCTGCACATTTTCTGTCGGGTCGTCGGGCCTTGGGCTGAGCCTTTGCCTATTTTTGTTTTCCTCTGGCCTGAGCCTGGCTCGTGCAACCTTCGAGCCACAGATCTGGTGCCCAGTCCCGGCCCGTGGGCCTCAAAATCCTGGCATGTTGGGCTTTTTTCGGGTCAGGCTGGGCAGGGTCGGGTTGCCACACCCACGTATACATGTTCATTATGTTCTTCACTCCCTCCCCCAAATCAACCTCGAATCTGTGAAGATCCGACCATAATCATAGCTTTGAGATACACCCATATGGTATTAAGAGCCTTTAGTTGCCATTGATTCAAGTTTGTGTTGATTTTCTAGCCAGCCATCTTGATTTTCTTCTATAAATTTGAAATTTTGCACCAAAAACAGCCAAATTCATATTTTGGACCGATCTAGAATTTGAATGCGTTTTGGTAGGTTTTGATCTATAGATCGCTACGAAACTTGTTATTCTAACTTCCCTTGCATTATCGTAGCCTAATTCTAGTGTTTATCCCCATCAATTTTGAGTTTTATTCTATTTTTTGGGTCCAAATTGCGTCTTGGACAAGTTCTCCACCAACGGACCAGAATTTCCACCCCTGGACTAGAATTTCCACAATAGACTAGAATTTTTGGCCTAAAATCCACATATATATGGTCCATTTCCGGCCTGGTTATTGGCTGCCATAGTAGAAAAACTTTTTTGATGTTCTACACCGTTTTGAGCATATATTATTTTCATACAGACTTAGATTTTGTTATTCTTTAACTCGTTTCTGAAAGGAGAAGGAGCTCTACATCATAATCACATTTTCCATTCTATCTACTTCCATCCATTTCCATGAGCAAGGAAGGAACCAACAAAAAGGGTCAAGGTCGGCGGCGAAAGGTATAATCATCGCGCATCTTTCTCCACTTGCATTCCTTTGAAAGACACACTATCTTTGCAACCTATAAATACCTATTGAGATTAGTTCCTCATATGATTGCTTATGCCTTGCACATTTGATACCTTGTATTATTCCGAGCAAAAGTTGTATGCGTTATCGCATATAGTCATCTTTTATAGTTGTTGGAACAAGGAAGAGCCAAGTGAAAAAGGAAGGAAGAAAAATAGGAAAAGTAGAAAAATAAAATAAAGAAAGAGTGCCTCATAGAATAGAAAGTGCAAGCTCGATAAATATATTATAGGTGGTACTTATTATGCAAATCTTGTAGCCCGCCAATTTTATGCAATCGAACTAGCGTTTCTCCTTGAACTTATGCGACATGAGCTTATAGTCTTTTCTAGGTCCTATTTGGTTGTTAGCTCGCTTTCTCCATTGCACAAGTCTCATTTATCCCACTTTGCGTGTTTCCTTAAACATAGCTCCTATCTTGCGAGATCGACTTGTTTTTATTTTGTATCATTGTGGTTCTTTACTTGTCAATTTTTTTGTTTCCGATTGTTCCAATTTCATGCCACTTGACATACCTAAGATTCTTATAAGTCGTGTGTGTTTGGTGCTTCTTGTGTTTTTGGATACAACGTCACTTATCCTTTGCATTTGGTTTGCTCTCGTCCCATACATTGATCCAACACTATTTATAAGGTGAGATAAGGCGTAGCATCCTCAAATCCAATTTTTCCACTATATCACAGGGTCTTGTGAGCAATGTCTAGGGACTCCAGAACTGATGATGATAACTATGAAGAATCCATGATGAGCCACACTGACATCGAATCCACAAGCATAGATGACATGATGGAGCACTACACTGATATTGGCTCCACCAGCTTGGAGGACTTTGAGAACTACACCAACAATGCCTCCATATGCTTGGATGACATGGAGTACTACAATGACAATGACTCACAAGCATGGAGCAAATGAGCATGACAACGATTATGGCTCCCTAAGCATGGAGGACATGATGGAGCACCGCACGGACTTCGAGTTCTCAAGCATGAAGGACATGGAGCACTTCATCGACTATGATGGCGACTCTCTCTTGAGCTCTGGTGAATTCATTTATGAAAGAACATGTTGGGCCCCCATGTGTGGTTTTGGTAATTAATGACAATCTTTATGGACCAATGTGTGTATTAAGTTATACTTGTAGGATTTGTCCATTGGCATCGCTTGGAGCATGTGTTGGCTTCAAGGTCAATGAAATGCAAAGAAGATATGTTGGGCAAGCTCAATATGCGAGGTCGATGATGAGGAATTAAGGAGGGCGTTCCATCTTGAGAAGGGCAAGATCGTCTACATCGAGCTCAAGTGGAATGCTCAAGGCAAAGGTATAATCTTGATAGGTTTTCTCTTTTTCCAGTCTCACGTCATGTGTGTGAGACCGGGTTTAGGATAGATAACCGTACTATCAAGAGAGGCTCTCATATGAGTAATTCGGTCACATCGTTCGGAGAGAGCTCAAACCTTTGCATACTTGCATCATCATATTTGTTTGTTATTTGGTCTTATCCATGTGATGATATAGAGCTTGTGGTAATCTCCATAACAAGCTCTTGTTCATCAAAATCGGATCTTCCGTTTGTATCTTGTTGCGATTTTGATCTTGACAGCTTTTCAGTTTCTCACCAAGTGAGGTATCTCACATTATTATACATGATACATTCTCACTTGGTGATAACCAATATTTTCACCTTTCATAGTGTAGCCCATGTCGTCCTTTTTCCAACGCAATTGGAATCGGGTCGATCGGAGTTACCAATCAAAAGTTATAGAGGTTTGAATTTTTCTAGGTACCAAAATGCGGTAGTACCGCATTTTAGTACCTGGCGCGGCAGTAGGTTTTGGAAAGTTGCCAAATGCCACTGCCCTCCTAGGTACCAAAATGCGGTAGTACCGCATTTTAGTACCTAGCACGGCAGAAGGTTTTTGACAAGTTTCCAAAAGCCACTGCCGGGCTAGGTACCAAAAAGCGGTAGTACCGCATTTTAGTACCTAGTGCGGTAGAAGGTTTTTTACTTCATCATTTGGATCTATTCTCCCTTGCTGGACTATGATGTTTCTTTGCATGATCTTATAGAGGTTGTTGTCCTCTTCGAAACGACCCCAAGATCATCGAAATCGGAGTCCGGATGCAAAAGTTATGGCTGTTTTCGTTCTGTGATGACCGGTAGTACCGGACCAGGATCCGGTAGTACCGGGGTCCGGTAGTACCGCTTTTTGGTACCGGGGAGCGCAGAGAGAAAATGCGTTTGGAGTCCCAGGAACCCCAGGAAATGTCCGGTAGTGCCGGGAATGTCCGGTAGTACCGGGAAAAAGTCCGGTAGTACCGGGAATCGCGTTTTTGGGCTGCAACGGTTGGATTTTGGAGGGACCTATATAAGGGGCCTTCTTCCCCAATGGTTTCTCAACCTTTCTTGCAAGTTTTCCCCTCCATTGTTGACCTTCTTGAGCTTTCTTTCTCTCAATCCCTCCAATGATTCTTGCATATTCTTGAGGGATTTGAAAGAGGAGATCTAGATCTACAATCCCACCAATCAATCTCTCCTTTGAGTGAGGGGAACATATTGGGATCTAGATCTTGGAGTCTTTTGTGGATTTCCTCCATTGTTCTTCCTCTCTTATTCCCACATAAGCTTTTTTAGCTTTGGTGGAATTTGGGAGAGAAGGATTTGAACACCTTTGTGGTTTTCTTGCCATTTGCATTTGGTGCATCGGTTTGAGTTCTCCTCGGAGGATTTGGTTTGAATTGCTCATTGGAGCTTGTCCCTCTTGGGTTCTTGGAACCCTAGACGGTTTTGTGGCCTTGGTGGCATTGTGGCCTTGGTGGCATTTGTTGAGGCCTTTTGTGGCGTTTGTTGGGAGCCTCCAATTAAGTTGTGGAGTTGTGCCCCAACCTTGTGAGAGGTTCCGGTTGCCACCGACAAGTGCACCGATAGTGGAAGCGTGGATCGATCCCATTGGGGTGAGATTCACCGGAGAATAAGGGAGGCCTTTTGTGGCGTTGGTGGTTTGATACCACCCCCTCTCCAAACGAGACGTACTCCATGTTGGGAGGAACTCGGTAAAATATCGGTGTCCCCGCGTGCCTCGGTTATCTCTATACCCGAGCTCTTTACTTATGCACTTTACATTGTGATAGCCTTCGTGCTTGAAGTAATATATATCTTGCTATCACTTTGTTGCTTGTATTGCTTAGCATAAGTTGTTGGTGCACATAGGTAAACCTTAGTTGTTTCTAGGCAATCATGTATGATGATATTTCCCATTGTATTCATAAAGTTATTAAGTAGTCCTTGTATGAACATCTGATGTGTATCATTGAATATGTGATTCAGTTGTGGAACTATGCATTCATGTTGTTTATACTAAATATCCTTGGTCATTGAGGTTGTGCTGGACACACAACTTAGACCAATGTGAAAGTTGGCTTGATGACTCGGTTCCACTTGTCATGGGCATGGAGATGCTATTCCAACTTACACAGATTCGGCTAAAGAGTTTAGCGAGTCGGATTGACCCATATTGAGGTACAACGAACTAGTTGTCATTTGTATATCTCAATCAATGTAATCCTTAGACCTGAGGTTGTTGCATAGTCCGAGTTGAGGATCACCGACTTAGGTTCTGTCAAACGCTGATCCGTAACTGGGCAGTTATAAAGGCAGAGTTCGGGTCGACTGAGAATCAAGCTGCGTGATGTGAATAACCAAGATGGGATTTTGCCCCTCCACTTGGAGAGATATTCTCTGGGCCCTCTCGTGAGATATGATTCGGAAAGCATGGCCATGCACGACTCGGTTAAGTGTTAACCGAGGCGATCGGCTAAGAGTTAGTCGGGTGAATCACTTATCTCGGATCGAGAAGAGAGTCGGACTATTTAAGGGATGACATATATTCGCCTATAGTCTGACAAGGTATATCGTGAGGCAAAAGGGACTCAGACGTAAGTCGCATTGGAAAGGCAAGTCGTCATGACTCTTTGGTACTTGGGAATCGGTATGTTCTGCTAGGAGCCGATGCCGATTGATCGATTGTGAGTCGGACTCTAATCGTGTCCAAGTAACCATGAGCCTGCGGGGTCACACACTTAAGAGCGGGAGCAAGTTCGGATTGGATCCGAATCTGTAATCTGGTTGGGTTGGACCTAAACCAGATTAGGACTGAGTTAGTGAGTTGGACTCACGGTGACTAGTTTTATATGGGCTTTAGTGAATGGGTCGCGTGAGCAGAGCCCACGTTCACTCCCTATATATAGTGGAGCACCATAACCCAAAAAGGTTAATCGTTGTTCGGTTAGGTTATTCCATGTGTTGGAAACCCTAGCTCCACAGCAGTCCAGCCGCCGTAACGAACCTAGCAGTTCGCCGCCGGCGCTCCTCCTTGTACGTGTGGATACCAGCAGAGGTGCTGTACGATCAGCACCAGGACGATCGGATCGTTGAGGACTGCACTGCATCAACTGACGCGCTTCATCAATAATCCGCAACTGCGCGTCTAGTGGTAAACCTCGTGGCCTTCTACCTCAGCTAGGTCTTGGGATCACCACGTTAGAGGAAAAAGTTTTGTTTTATCTCTACGTGGCCCAACAGTGGTATCAGAGCGATAGCTTCTGGTTTTAGGCTCGAGATCACGCATATGTGATATGCGGTAGGACGTAGATGAGATCTATGTGCTGTTTGGTGGTCGATCTATGAGATAGATCGGTTTTGTACGAGGTTGATTGGATCAACTGTACTCGGGGAATGGTAGATCTGATTTCCGTGATCATACTACTGAGGTCGTGGAACGACATACCCCTACCGGTCGGCTTCCGCCATCGGGGTAGACTGTGACACGTAAATCCAGAAGCGGTGATCGAAGATCAAAGAGTTTGATCGAATCGGAACGATGGTCGGAATCCATGTTCGGATCGTAGATGAGATCGTAGATGGGACCGCCGGCTTCGCCCTGTCGTAGCGCCTTAGATGTCGTTGCGAGTTTCACAACGCCGGTAGATATTGTATCTATGCATAACTTGTTTTTGCAGGAAGTTGTGAATGGTATGGTTCATGTGCATGTGATGTATGTGTGTAATCCATACGTGATCTGCGAATCACGGTTTTTGTCAGCCGGCTGGAGCCTAGGTGCTGTCCTTTTATTGTATAACGACCTGCGTGTCGGATTCTCTATGTAAATTACTTTACTAAGCTAATGTAGCTATTTGGAGAACCCGGAAGGCATGCAAGGCGTTGTACATGTCGGCGACATGGTGTAAGACGACAAGTGACAAGAGTTGGCACGAGTCGAATTACAGTCTTTGTGGAGATGGAGATCGCCATGAAGAGAGCCATACCATTTCACATTATAATTGCTTTATTTTGTGTTATTGTTATGTCTCTGTTTTACCTCTATTAGATAGTCGGTAAAATTTAATCCCTCAAAGAAGGTCTAGTCGGTTTTCCCGCCAGTGTTTGCACCATCACAAGTTGGACATTTTTGGTAGTGGGCTCATAAAATTGAGGTGCTACCAATTCTTTCCGACTAGGTGTGTTCGAGTCGGACTCTTACTGCAGAAACACTCGGTAAGCTAGACGGGTCTATCACAACGGTTGTGGGACTCGGGGAAAAGAAGGATGGGAGCCGGGGCATGTGATGCCACCCGTCCAACAGGAGTCGCATGAGATGCGATTGACAAGGAGTTGTCTACCTAGATCACTTGGCGGCTAGCGGTGATGCTAAAGCTCACTAGCCGGCTTGCTTATTTAGGATCCTGAATCACTAAGTAACCATCGGAGGGGTGTTGGTTCTAGTGGGAGCATAAAATATTAAAAAGTTTAATATGCTTGCTCTTTTATGAATACATGTCTTAAGTGTTTTGCATATTTTCTGTTGTAGATCATGGCACCTAGTAGCAGTCACTCTCAGATATCCGGTTTTGCGTTGAGAACCATTCTTGAGAAAGATAAACTGAACGACACTAATTTTACCAACTGGTATCGAAATCTGAGAATTGTTCTCAAACAAGAAAAGAAGGACCATGTCCTAGACAACCCACTTCCAGATGAGCCGAATGAGAATGCGACTGTCGCAACCACCAATGCCTACCGTCGGGCTAAGGATGAGTCCACGGATATTAGCTGTCTTATGCTTGCTCACATGGAACCGGACTTGCAAAAGCAGTTCGAGCATGTTGAGGCCTACGATATGATCGAAAGCCTCAAAAGTATGTTCCAGGTTCAGGCGAAGACTGAGAGGTATCAAGTCTCTCAGGCTTTGCTGAGTTGCAAGCTTAAGGATGGTGATCCACTGAGTCCGCATGTGATCAAAATGGTTGGTTACGTGCAGTCTCTGGAGAGGCTTGGCTACCCCATAAGCGAAGAGTTCGCTACGGATATAATTCTGAACTCTCTTCCTAATGCATATGGGCAGTTCATTTCGAACTACCACATGCATGGTATGGATAAGAAGCTCACTGAATTGCATGGGATGCTCAAGCAGGCAGAGGCGGATCTCAAGAAGGGCACCAGTCAAGTGTTGATGGTGCAGAATAAGGCTAAGTTCAAGAAGAGTTCTTGGACTAAGAAGAAGGCTAAGTCAGGAGGAAAGCAGGCTCAGGACCCGGTCCCAAGCGCTTCCTCAGGGACTAAACCATCTCCTTCAGCCGGATCCACTTGCTTCTACTGCAAGGCGGATGGTCACTGGAAGAGGAACTGCAGCAAGTACTTGGCCGATAAAGCCAAGAGTGGAGGTATGACTTCCGACTCAGGTACACTTGTATGCAATGTTATAGACATATATCTTGTTGATGCACCTAATAGTTCTTGGGTATATGATACCGGATCAGTTATTCACATCTGCAACTCGTTGCAGGGACTGGTAAGAACTAGGAGCGTAGCAAGAGGCGAGGTTGATATTCGAGTCGGCAACAAAGCAAGAGTTGCTGCGTTGGAAGTCGGCACGATGCAACTTCATTTACCTTCCGGATTCATTATGGAACTAAATAATTGTTATTATGTTCCAGTGCTCAGTCGAAACATTATTTCTGCTTCATGTTTGATGAGGCAAGGCTATGAGTCGAATATCAAGAATAATGGTTGTTCTTTGTATTTGAATGATATGTTTCACGGCTTTGCACCCGTCCAGGACGGGTTATTTATTTTGAATCTTAATGGTGAGTCGGTTTATAACATAAATGTTAAAAGGTTGAAACCAAATGATCTGAATATGACTTACTTTTGGCACTGTCGGCTTGGTCATATAAGTTGGAAACGCATGAAGAAGCTCCATGATGATGGACTCCTAACTTCGTTCGACTTGGAGTCGTTCGAGACATGCGAATCTTGCCTACTCGGCAAAATGACCAAGACACCTTTTGCAAAAAGTTGCGAAAGGGCGTCCGACTTGTTGGGACTAGTACATAGTGATGTATGTGGACCAATGAGCACGACAGCCAGGGGTGGTTATGAGTACTTCATTACCTTCACTGATGATTTGAGTAGGTATGGATATATCTACTTGATGAAACATAAGTCGGAAGCCTTTGAAAAGTTCAAAGAATTCCAGAATGAAGCACAGAATCAACTCGGCAAGAAAATAAAGTTTCTTCGGTCGGACCGAGGAGGCGAGTACATGAGCCATGAGTTTGATGACCATCTGAAAAGTTGTGGAATAGTTCCTCAACTTACTCCGCCAGGAACGCCACAAAGGAATGGTGTTTCGGAAAGGCGGAATCGGACCTTGTTGGACATGGTACGATCAATGATGAGTCGGACAGATCTGCCTTTATCATTTTGGGGTTATTGTCTAGAAACAGCGGCGTTCACACTAAACAAAGTACCATCAAAATCGGTAGAGAAGACACCGCATGAGATGTGGACAGGCAAAAAGCCGAGTTTGTCTTTTCTTAAGATTTGGGGTTGTGAAGCTTTTGTCAAGCGACTTCAGTCGGACAAGCTTACAGCCAAGTCGGATAAGTGTATTTTCGTGGGGTATCCGAGGGAAACCTTGGGTTACTACTTCTACAACCGAGAAGAGGGCAAAGTGTTTGTCGCTCGGAATGGTGTCTTCCTTGAGAAAGAGTTTCTCAGTCGGAGAGTAAGTGGGAGCACGGTGCAACTCGAAGAAATTCGAGAGGAATCGGCAAGTAGCGAATCGGCAAAAACCTTGGAGGATGAGCCGATCGTGGCAGCTGAGCCGATAGCCGCACCTGTACTACGAAGATCGGCAAGATTACGAAGTGTTCGTGATGTGTTACTGTTAGACAGTGATGAGCCGACAAATTATTCGGAAGCGATGGTGGGATCTGATTCTGAGTCGTGGCTTGGAGCCATGAGATCCGAGTTAAAGTCCATGGATGAAAATCAAGTTTGGAACTTGGTTGATCTGCCAGACGGTGCAAGACCCGTCGAGTGCAAATGGGTCTTTAAGAAGAAAACTGATATGGATGGAAATGTTTCAATCTATAAAGCACGCCTTGTCGCGAAGGGGTTCCGACAAGTTCAAGGAATTGATTACGACGAGACTTTCTCGCCCGTAGCGATGCTTAAATCAGTTCGGATCATGTTAGCTATAGCGGCCTATTTCGACTATGAGATATGGCAGATGGATGTCAAAACGGCTTTCCTTAACGGAAATTTAACCGAGGACGTGTATATGATACAGCCCGAGGGTTTTGTCGATCCGGCTAATGCTGACAAGGTATGCAAACTTCAGAAATCCATTTATGGGTTGAAGCAAGCATCTCGGAGTTGGAATATTCGTTTTGATGAGGTAGTCAAATCATTTGGCTTCATCAAGAGTGATCATGATTCTTGTTTGTACAAGAAGTTTAGTGGGAACAAAGTAAATTTCCTAATCTTATATGTGGATGACATATTACTGATTGGAAATGATGTCCAGATGTTGCAAGAAACCAAGGAATCATTGGAAAGGAGTTTCTCAATGAAAGACTTGGGTGAGGCAACATACATTCTAGGAATCCGGATCTATAGAGATAGATCAAGGAGGCTCATTGGATTGAGTCAGAGTACTTATTTGGACAAAGTGTTGAAGAAGTTCAACATGGAATCGTCTAAGAAAGGGTTCTTACCGATGTCCCATGGTGTAAAACTTAGCAAGACTCAGTGTCCCTCGACAACTGATGAGCGAAGTCGGATGAGTGCGATTCCATATGCTTCTGCAGTTGGATCCATCATGTACGCCATGATTTGTACTAGACCGGATGTTTCCTATGCTCTAAGTGTTGTGAGCAGATACCAGGCTGATCCTGGAGAGATCCACTGGACAGCGGCTAAAAATATCCTAAAGTACTTGAGAAGGACTAAGGATATGTTCTTGGTTTATGGTGGTGAAGATGAACTCAGTGTAAAGGGTTACACGGATGCGAGTTATCTCACCGACTCCGATGATTCTCGTTCACAATCCGGATACATGTTTATTATAAACGGAGGTGCTGTGAGCTGGAAAAGTTCCAAGCAAGAGACTGTGTCTGCGTCTACAACAAAGGCTGAGTATATTGTCGCCTCGGAGGCAGCAAAGGAAGCTGTTTGGATGAGGAATTTCCTCATGGATCTTGGTGTGGTTCAGGGCTCGTCCAATCCGTTGGACGTGTATTGTGACAACAATGGTGCTATTGCACAAGCCAAGGAACCTAGACAACACCAGAAGAACAAGCACATACTCATGCGGTACCACCTGATTCGCCAGTTCGTGGATCAGGGTGATATCAAGTTATGCAAGGTACACACGGATGCAAATATTGCGGATCCGTTGACAAAGCCGTTACCCCAGCCGAAGCATGAGGCGCACCTGAGAGCCATGGGCATTAGATGCTTAGACATGTGATGTCGGAAGATTGACTCTAGTGCAAGTGGGAGACTGTTGGGAATATGCCCTAGAGGCAATCATGTATGATGATATTTCCCATTGTATTCATAAAGTTATTAAGTAGTCCTTGTATGAACATCTGATGTGTATCATTGAATATGTGATTCAGTTGTGGAACTATGCATTCATGTTGTTTATACTAAATATCCTTGGTCATTGAGGTTGTGCTGGACACACAACTTAGACCAATGTGAAAGTTGGCTTGATGACTCGGTTCCACTTGTCATGGGCATGGAGATGCTATTCCAACTTACACAGATTCGGCTAAAGAGTTTAGCGAGTCGGATTGACCCATATTGAGGTACAACGAACTAGTTGTCATTTGTATATCTCAATCAATGTAATCCTTAGACCTGAGGTTGTTGCATAGTCCGAGTTGAGGATCACCGACTTAGGTTCTGTCAAACGCTGATCCGTAACTGGGCAGTTATAAAGGCAGAGTTCGGGTCGACTGAGAATCAAGCTGCGTGATGTGAATAACCAAGATGGGATTTTGCCCCTCCACTTGGAGAGATATTCTCTGGGCCCTCTCGTGAGATATGATTCGGAAAGCATGGCCATGCACGACTCGGTTAAGTGTTAACCGAGGCGATCGGCTAAGAGTTAGTCGGGTGAATCACTTATCTCGGATCGAGAAGAGAATCGGACTATTTAAGGGATGACATATATTCGCCTATAGTCTGACAAGGTATATCGTGAGGCAAAAGGGACTCAGACGTAAGTCGCATTGGAAAGGCAAGTCGTCATGACTCTTTGGTACTTGGGAATCAGTATGTTCTGCTAGGAGCCGATGCCGATTGATCGATTGTGAGTCGGACTCTAATCGTGTCCAAGTAACCATGAGCCTACGGGGTCACACACTTAAGAGCGGGAGCAAGTTCAGATTGGATCCGAATCTGTAATCTGGTTGGGTTGGACCTAAACCAGATTAGGACTGAGTTAGTGAGTTGGACTCACGGTGACTAGTTTTATATGGGCTTTAGTGAATGGGTCGCGTGAGCAGAGCCCACGTTCACTCCCTATATATAGTGGAGCACCATAACCCAAAAAGGTTAATCGTTGTTCGGTTAGGTTATTCCATGTGTTGGAAACCCTAGCTCCACAGCAGTCCAGCCGCCGTAATGAACCTAGCAGTTTGCCGCCGGCGCTCCTCCTTGTACGTGTGGATACCAGCAGAGGTGCTGTACGATCAGCACCAGGACGATCGGATCGTTGAGGACTGCACTGCATCAACTGACGCGCTTCATCAATAATCCGCAACTGCGCGTCTAGTGGTAAACCTCGTGGCCTTCTACCTCAGCTAGGTCTTGGGATCACCACGTTAGAGGAAATTTTTTTGTTTTATCTCTACGTGGCCAAACAAATTCCGCCTTTGTTGAGCCACTCTAGGAAAAGTTTTAATCGCCTATTCACCCCCCCCCCCTCTAGGCGACATCCGTATCCTTTCAATTGGTATCAGAGCCCGGTCTCTCATTCTAGGCTTCACCGCCTTGAGAGTAAAGATGTCGGCTAGAGGATTTGTGCACAATGACATGTTTATATTCGATGGCACAAATTATGATATATGGAAAAATCGCATGCTCATTCATTTTCGGGACATGGACCCAAATTTGGAGCGTATTGTAGATATGGGTTTTTCTCCTCCTATGGATTTCAAAAATCTATCTTGTGAGGATGAGAAAAACTTATATCTCGACGCTCAAGCTTCTAATGTGCTCGTTAATGCTTTGAGCTATGTAGTTACCTCCTCAATCATTCCTTTTTGGAGCGCTCACGAGTTATGGACAAAACTTCAAGATAAATATGTTGTGTCCAACATTATTAAGGATGATTGTATTGCTTCCACTTCCGGTCGAGATGAGTTCTCATCCTCTACCACTTCACCAACATGTGACTTTTCACAAGGTAATGATATGGTGAGTGGTGATAGAAATTGCAATTTGGATAGTGTGCTTACTATGTGTAATCCCTCATCTCTATCTAGTTGCAATGATCTATCTCTGGACTTTAACACTTCTAGCACTACAAACTCCTTACATGCTTGTGTTAATAGTCCGTGCATATCATGTAGAAATGACTTGAATAAATCTCATGATGATATGCTTGTGTTGTCTTGTTGCCATGATAAAAATGCTTCAATTTCCTCTAGTACTTGTGTTGCTAACCATGTAGAGGAAACCGAAGATTCTATGGTCCAAGACATGGTTTTGAATGAAGCCACAAATGCAATCTCATCTTCGCCTTCTTACGGTACCCACCTATGCCTTATGGCTAGGGATTCTAAGGTAACTCCTACTTTGGAACCCATTACCTCTTGTGACGAGGAGGATGTGGATAATGGGGAAGAAGAGCTAGATATTGATGATTTATATGAAAAGGGTGAGATTGTTTATCGTGCCCTTGTTAACAAGGATATTGCTTGCTCTAACTTTGTTGAAATCTTGGACTTTTCTATTAAGAGCAAAGAACTTATTGATAAGTTAGAAACACAAATTGAGGTGGCAAGTGATCTCAAACATAAAAATGATGAGACTCAAGTTGCTTATGCTAAACTCCTTGAGGATTTTGAGCACCTCAAAAATGGCTCTAGGGTCATAAAGGGTGAGCTCATCAACCTCACCAAGTCACATGAGCAACTTAAAGCCTCATATTCAAAAGAGCTTGCCAAGTTTCCCTCACCTCTCGCTAATAATGATGATGCTTGTGCTACTAACTCTATTTATTGTGAAGCATCTATTTTGGAGGAGAATGTTGAGCTAAAGGCTCAACTTGCGTTGCTAACTAGCAACTATGGGAAATTAGAAGAAAGTCATGTTAAGCTCTCAAACTCGCATGAGGATCTTCTAGTCTCCCATGGTAGGCTAAAGTTAGCTCATGAGGCCGTCGTGTCAAAGGTAACATCTAGTGGGCCTCATGTGGACATTAGCACTACATCTACTCCAAATGTTATATTGCCATGTGCTAGTCCTTGTAGTTCATCCTCTCACAACCATAATATATCTCATGATGAATTACATTCCATGCCTTGTTGCTCTAACAATGTAGCTTCTACTTCCTCTAGTGTTTTTGTTGAAACTAACCATATAGAGGAAATAAAAGAGCTCAAGTCTCAAGTCACTTCTTTGAAGAATGACTTGAAAAAGGGTCATCAAGGGAAGGCCGCACTCAACAAAATCTTGAGTGTGCAAAAATCCCCCAATGACAAGAGTGGACTTGGATTCAACTCCAATGTCAAGAACAAGTCCACTATCATGTTGAAGCACAAGGACAACAAGAAGAATGGCCAAGATCAAGACAAATATCCGGCCAACATTGTTTGCTTCAAGTGCAAGGAAGAAGGGCATCATGTCAAACATTGCCCATTAAAGAAGAAGTCCCTTGGCAAGAAGCAACAAGGGAAGCGGCCTCATGCTCTACATCTTGTTAGAGATGGGTATCCTCCCAAGAAGACTCAAGCTCTTCCTCAAGTTGTTTCTTCATCCAAAAAGAAAGATGGCAAGAGTAGAACTTGCTACATATGCCGCAAGAAGGGGCACATTTCTTCCTCATGCACTATTGGTATCTCCTCATCCCATCCTATCTTGATTGATGATGCCTATTCTCTTTGTAAGGATGAGGTTGGCAATGTGTTTGCCAAATTTGTTGGTGCTCAATGTGGGTTCAAGAAAAGAACCATTTGGGTTGCCAAGCCTATTGTGACTAACCTCTTAGGAACCAACTTGGTTGGGGACCAACAAGCCAAAACTTGATCAATAGGTATTGTTGGAGGGCATTGGAGTCTTGGCTACATTATGAAGAATTGAGGGATCTTCATCAATTATTATTGTCAAGCCAAGCCATTTTGATTATCTTGATTATATTATATTTCCAATGTTCCTCCTTGCGGTAACATATGCTAAACTCTTTACATTGAAAGTTACTCGCCCCTTTGTGCATGTGTTGGTTTTGTATCTTCCATGTTTTTGTACATACTGTGCTTTCCACTTAATTATCTTGAGATATCAATCATATTTGTGTATGATTAAGTGGCACAACATGTATGTGTGTTTCTTGTGCTTGAGCCTTGCTTGGTTATATTTGGTATCTTATTTGGCTCTTGTGAGAGATTAATGGATTATCCCATTTTGGGGGAGTGTTATGCTTGGGCATTCCACAATCCTAAAATTGTGTGTACATGAGGAATACCACCTAGTATTTATATTGGATTATTGTCTAGTCTCTATGTGGTACAATTCTCATGATAAATTTAAGTTTTATAATGTCCATTAATTATCTCTATTTGTATTATTTTGCCTCGTGTTGGTTTTATGGTAGTATCACATTATGGGGGAGTCATATGCTTAGTGCATATTACAATCCTAGAAAATGTGAATATTCGAGGTTGTGTCACTTAGAATTGATATTGATAATTATCTAGCACCTATGTGACACATTTGCTCATACAAGTTTCAATTTGATTAAATGGCTTTATTGATCTTATTTTGGATCTTGTATATGAGAGTGGTTCTTGGTTTGTGTTTCCTCATATTTAGATATATATATATATTCGCATGGAAACCATTTGCTTCAAGTTACTCTAATCATTAGTGATTGTGTGACTATTGGAAGCTACCAAGAATCTTGCTTGAAGTATCATGTTCAATTCTTATATTTAGTTATATGCTTCTTGTTGTGTGTATATGATCTTGGATATCCGTATGAACTACCTAGGGCAAATTATTCCCAATATTCCTTGTCCTTGGACAATGAATATTCAATTTAAGGTAGAATTTATTGATCATATTCACTTTGGCCTTGCTTAATTTTATCCTATCTTTGGCCAAGAAAATGTTTTGTGTTGTCTCCCAAGCCTTCCTTGCTTCTTGTGGATCTTTTTATTTTTATTGATATCCTCTTGTGCTTTATTTAATGTAGGTAGTAGTGATGATCTCATTTGTGTGCATTTTGCATTAAAAAGGAAAATCCTACATAATGCACTATCTATGAGGGAGCTCTCCTATATTATTTAGAACACTCATATTTATGCTTCTTTGTTTGGTCCATATCGGGTTTTATGTGCTTGGAAGTTTAATCTTTTCGTTTTGGTATTTTGTGCCATCATGAAAAGTTTGGAGAGGTTGGTTTACTTGTTGGAACCTTACTCTTTGTGGGAGTTGGTTTTGTCTCATTCCTTGTTTCACACTTTGACCATTTTAGAATGAGATAAATCCTTGAGCATTTGTATTTTTATCTATCTTTTGCTCTTTGGCTCTTGCCTAGTTCATTTTTGAACTTATGCTCTTTCATGTGTTGAATTGGTTATTTGATACAATTTGGACACCGCTTGTCTTGTCACACTCTTGTGTGTGCCAACTCGGTTTACTTGGTATTTTTGTTCAAATTGTATCTCATTTTTGGTTCTTGAAATCTTTATGCATGCATGTTTACTATATGTTTATATTAAGGCATGTTTGCTTTCTTTGATCCAATATATAGGGGAAACTCCACCAATTCCCATCGGCTAAGTTGTGCATGAAATTCAATTTCATATCAATGTGCACATAATTATGTGGAGTCTCTCCTATGTATTGTAGTTTCTCTAACTACTTTGGACCCAAGAAGTTTTGGGACCATTTTGTACTTAAATGTGTTTTAGGTACATTGGAGATTTATTGGACGCTTGTCTCTCAATTTTGAAGAAGTGGTGCTTAGAAGAAAATTTGAGGCAAGCTATAGGATGATCAACGAATTCATATACTCTACATCCTACCAATTATATCTCGGTAACAAGTATCTCTTTCTCATGCTCACATATCTTGATTTCAACCGTTTGTCGGTTGCCTTCTAGCATGAATTCATGTATTTGTAATTGTTGTAATTCTAGCCATGGTTTTAATAGAACTCTCTATTGTAAATGTGTATAAGTTGAGATGAGTACATATAGTTGGGACTATACAAAATCATGCATATGATCCTCCAATCCCAAATATGTCAATCTAGCAATTTTATTGCCTATCATTTCATCAACTTCTCTCATGTGCAATAGTGAGATTTTTGCTAGTCTATTCCATCTTATGATACTTGTTGCCTTTCTCCATATATTCCAACTTTCTCCTTTTTTCCCTTGGTGATAGTTGTAATATATGTAGTGTGTTGGTGTTTGAAGTTCATTAATGTACAATAAGATAGATTTGAGCCTTTGGCCATGCTTTGAAGCAAAAATCTTATTGGTATACATTATGACTTCATTTTTGCTTTTCATATGCCTTCTTGTATATCTTCTTTATGTGTGCATATTTATTTGTTGGCATATGTCTCTGTGATGTTTTCCACTTATAGACATATACACATATGAGAAGATAATTTTAATTGATTTTTAATCCTTGGATGCCACCTTTTATTTCCTTTTATTCTTTGGTGGCTTCCAAATTTATTTGCCTATGAGTGATTGTTCCTCTTGTCTACATCTTCGGACACTCATATTTGTTCTCTCATGCCGTGTATTGTTAAATGAATTTGGATGAGTGAGGATTCCATGACTATGCACTTTGTTCCCAAATGCAATTATCATGATTGGTGCATGCTCTTTGGGGAGCTCATCTAATTCATTTAATAATACTCATTTGCATTCTTTCACATTTGTTGTGTTTTAAATGCTTATGGGGGAGCAAGGATTCCATATTTGTGCATTATGTATTCCAATACATTTATTTTGAATTGTGCACAAATCTTGGGGAGCTTCTCTATTTGTTATTTAAAACACTCTTTTGCTCATATCATAATATCTTGTTGCTTCCATTTGGACTCATTTGTTGTTTTCAAATTGGTTTGTCGGACCTTGTAGTTGCTTGCATCATTTGACTTTATTTTTGCAATCTTTGGGTCCTCGATATAGTTCTACTCCCTTCCAAGTATTCATCATTGGATATGTGCGAAGGCACACCTTTGGAGGAATTATTACTATATTTGCCTTCTAGAACTTGTCAACCATTTCGGCAATCGATGCCAATGGGGGAGAAGTTTTAGAGGGTTTAAGGGAAGTTGGTTTATGCATTGAGTTTGTTCTTGTGCATTTGCTTCTCATGCTCTTGCATCTTTGTTGTTGCTTAGCATGTGGTATATATAGAGGAAACTCCACCAATGATAATGATTGGCAATATATGCAATGAAATTCAAGTTCATCACACATGCATAGATTGTGGGGGAGTTTGCTCTATATATGATGGTGGTACCAATATCACATACTTTTGTAGTATTTGATATTGGTATTATCATTTTATTCATTAAAATTCCTTATATAAACCCTCTTAAAGGGATTGTCATCAATTACCAAAATGGGGGAGATTGAAAGAACATGTTGGGCCCCCATGTGTGGTTTTGGTAATTAATGACAATCTTTATGGACCAATGTGTGTATTAAGTTATACTTGTAGGATTTGTCCATTGGCATCGCTTGGAGCATGTGTTGGCTTCAAGGTCAATGAAATGCAAAGAAGATATGTTGGGCAAGCTCAATATGCGAGGTCGATGATGAGGAATTAAGGAGGGCATTCCATCTTGAGAAGGGCAAGATCGTCTACATCGAGCTCAAGTGGAATGCTCAAGGCAAAGGTATAATCTTGATAGGTTTTCTCTTTTTCCAGTCTCACGTCATGTGTGTGAGACCGGGTTTAGGATAGATAACCGTACTATCAAGAGAGGCTCTCATATGAGTAATTCGGTCACATCGTTCGGAGAGAGCTCAAACCTTTGCATACTTGCATCATCATATTTGTTTGTTATTTGGTCTTATCCATGTGATGATATAGAGCTTGTGGTAATCTCCATAACAAGCTCTTGTTCATCAAAATCGGATCTTCCGTTTGTATCTTGTTGCGATTTTGATCTTGACAGCTTTTCAGTTTCTCACCAAGTGAGGTATCTCACATTATTATACATGATACATTCTCACTTGGTGATAACCAATATTTTCACCTTTCATAGTGTAGCCCATGTCGTCCTTTTTCCAACGCAATTGGAATCGGGTCGATCGGAGTTACCAATCAAAAGTTATAGAGGTTTGAATTTTTCTAGGTACCAAAATGCGGTAGTACCGCATTTTAGTACCTGGCGCGGCAGTAGGTTTTGGAAAGTTGCCAAATGCCACTGCCCTCCTAGGTACCAAAATGCGGTAGTACCGCATTTTAGTACCTAGCACGGCAGAAGGTTTTTGACAAGTTTCCAAAAGCCACTGCCGGGCTAGGTACCAAAAAGCGGTAGTACCGCATTTTAGTACCTAGTGCGGTAGAAGGTTTTTTACTTCATCATTTGGATCTATTCTCCCTTGCTGGACTATGATGTTTCTTTGCATGATCTTATAGAGGTTGTTGTCCTCTTCGAAACGACCCCAAGATCATCGAAATCGGAGTCCGGATGCAAAAGTTATGGCTGTTTTCGTTCTGTGATGACCGGTAGTACCGGACCAGGATCCGGTAGTACCGGGGTCCGGTAGTACCGCTTTTTGGTACCGGGGAGCGCAGAGAGAAAATGCGTTTGGAGTCCCAGGAACCCCAGGAAATGTCCGGTAGTGCCGGGAATGTCCGGTAGTACCGGGAAAAAGTCCGGTAGTACCGGGAATCGCGTTTTTGGGCTGCAACGGTTGGATTTTGGAGGGACCTATATAAGGGGCCTTCTTCCCCAATGGTTTCTCAACCTTTCTTGCAAGTTTTCCCCTCCATTGTTGACCTTCTTGAGCTTTCTTTCTCTCAATCCCTCCAATGATTCTTGCATATTCTTGAGGGATTTGAAAGAGGAGATCTAGATCTACAATCCCACCAATCAATCTCTCCTTTGAGTGAGGGGAACATATTGGGATCTAGATCTTGGAGTCTTTTGTGGATTTCCTCCATTGTTCTTCCTCTCTTATTCCCACATAAGCTTTTTTAGCTTTGGTGGAATTTGGGAGAGAAGGATTTGAACACCTTTGTGGTTTTCTTGCCATTTGCATTTGGTGCATCGGTTTGAGTTCTCCTCGGAGGATTTGGTTTGAATTGCTCATTGGAGCTTGTCCCTCTTGGGTTCTTGGAACCCTAGACGGTTTTGTGGCCTTGGTGGCATTGTGGCCTTGGTGGCATTTGTTGAGGCCTTTTGTGGCGTTTGTTGGGAGCCTCCAATTAAGTTGTGGAGTTGTGCCCCAACCTTGTGAGAGGTTCCGGTTGCCACCGACAAGTGCACCGATAGTGGAAGCGTGGATAGATCCCATTGGGGTGAGATTCACCGGAGAATAAGGGAGGCCTTTTGTGGCGTTGGTGGTTTGATACCACCCCCTCTCCAAACGAGACGTACTCCATGTTGGGAGGAACTCGGTAAAATATCGGTGTCCCCGCGTGCCTCGGTTATCTCTATACCCGAGCTCTTTACTTATGCACTTTACATTGTGATAGCCTTCGTGCTTGAAGTAATATATATCTTGCTATCACTTTGTTGCTTGTATTGCTTAGCATAAGTTGTTGGTGTACATAGGTAAACCTTAGTTGTTTCTAGGTTGTGCTTTACAAAGTAAACACTAGTTTAATTCCGCCTTTGTTGAGCCACTCTAGGAAAAGTTTTAATCGCCTATTCACCCCCCCCCCCTCTAGGCGACATCCGTATCCTTTCAATTTACCACATGGAGATCGAAAACTTCTACGACATGAAAGTGAGGCGCATCTTCAAGACACCATGACCTCCAAGGCCAACAACTACAAGCTCTTCAAGTTGCATCCATCAAATGGAACTACATACTTCGATGGTGCATCAAGCTTAAAAAGGCGACGTAACCAAAAGAGCACCACTACACATGAGCCCCATCAAGCTCACCTTTTGCTGAGACAAATGCGTCACCATCAACATGATATCAAGAGCATCAATGTTATGTGCTCAACAACCTCAAAATGGCACATTGGTCCTTTTTTCAATGAGAGCAAGGAAGCAAGATATCGTACGCACCATCAAGCTACATCGACAAAACATCAAGTTCGACATGAGGTTCCCAACTAAAAAATGTCAACGGCACCACTTCTCCTTCAAAGAAGTCTACTACAAGAGCATTAAGACCCTCACGAGAGAATACCTCATATGATGCTGGTGCTACCTCACGAACAAAGAAGGCGTCAATGGCTCATAAAAACAAGGTGCTTCGTAGGATGTCTTCCACTTCGTGTGCTGATGCGTGCAACCGCACTTCGTTGGGAGACCCCAAGAGGAAGGTATTTTGCGGTACAACAACAAGTTTTCCCTCAGTAAGAAACCAAGGTTATCGAACCAATATGAGGAAGGAAACGCCTCAAAGGTGTTGCAAGCAACATGGAAACCTGCACAACACAAACTCAAGACTTTGCCCCAACTAACAGTAAGGTTGTCAATCTCACCGGTTGCTGTAACAAAGGATTAATTGTATGGTGTGGAAGGTGATGATGGTTTGCATCACGTAAACAGTAACAGTGGAAGATGTATCAATGGTAAAGATTGGACCAGGGTCCATAGTTCACTAGAGGTGTTCTCCTTAGATAAATAAACATTGCATGCTGGGTAAACAAATTACAGCAGGGTAATTGACAGGACTGAGCAAGGCATAACAATGCAATACTAGAAAAAAAGATCCTATGAGATTCGATTGGGCAAAACAACAATATACATAGACCGCGATCCAACTGCATCTATGACTAGAAGTCCACCATTGGGTTATCATCCAAACCCCCTCCAGTATTAAGTTGTAAGCAACAGACAACTGCTTTAAGCAAAGTGTGTAAGGTAAACAATCCACTTGTTCCATGAACAAGGGATCATTGTTTTCTCCCTAGTGGAAACAACACATCTACAACCGTAGAGATTTCTGTCACTTCCCTTGATTAAGTATAGGCATGAACCCATTATCGAGCATAAGTACCCCCTCTTGGAGTCACTAGCAACTACTTGGACAAGATAGCTACTAACAACGGAGAGAATGCAAGATCACAAACAACACAGACATGATAGAATCAGTAAGACAAAACCATTAATCAATCTGACAAAGTAATCTCAATATCCATCGGATCCCCGCAAACACAACATGCATGATTACAAATAGATGAGATCTTTATCATGAACGGATCTCACAAGATCTATACATGAAAACACAAGGAGGAGATACAACCATCTAGCTACTACATGGACCTGTAGTTCAAGGTGGAACTACTCACGCTTCATACCGGAGGCTGGCATGATGAAGAAGAAGGCCTCTAGGATAATCTCCCCTCCGACAGGGTGTCGGGAAGAGCTTCAGATCCCCCAATCTAGGGACGATGGTGGCGGCGGCTACAGACGGTTTGGTGGAATATTCATCAAGGTACTTACGGTTTAGGCATCGGGGGCTTCTTATAGGCGAAGAGGCGAGGCTGGAGGGCCACCAGGGCGGCTGCACCCCCTAGGCGCTGGGTGGGCCCACCTGCATGGCCAGGGGGTGTGGCCCCCTGGTGGGTCCCCTCCGTCTCATACTTCGGCTTCATGTTCCCCACGGTAAAATATTGACCTTGGCTTTTGTCCCGTCCAATTCCGAGAATATTGATTTTCTGCCTTTTTGGAACCAAAAACAGAAGAAAACAGACAATGGCAGCATGGAAACTTGTTAATAGGTTAGTACCAGAAAACATATAAAAACACCTCAAAGTGTGGAGAAAGCAAAGCAAAGTAGATAGTAAACAAACATGGAACATCAAAAATTATAGATACGTTTCCGACGTATCAAGCATCCCCAAGCTTAACTCCTGCTCGTCCTCGAGTAGGTAAGTGATAAAAGAATAATTTTGAGGTGACATGCACCATCAAAACCAAGATCAAACCATTTGCAAGCATTGAAATCTGGGAACAAAGAACTCTAATCATTAGAATGAAAGAAGGAGTTCTAACAATAAGACAAAGTAACTATGCATGCAACATGAAAGGCTACAAACAAAGATCATGAATAACATGCATTGAAAATGTTTGTTTGTTTCACATACGAAAACATGGCATAGTGGCATTCAGCTTATCCCTCATAGAGTAGCAAATAGATGCATAGGACACCTTCAAAGTTCATAAGAGTGACTAGATATAAATAGTTCAAGAGCAAGCAATATCAAAAATATGCATTAATCAATAAGGTTTGGGACACTGCACATAGAACTAAGAATGGCAACTATGCTCTCTTAACTGGTGCCTAAAGGTAGAAGGCGGATACTCAATATAATAGTGGAAGAAAGGCCCTTCATAAAGGGAAGAAGGGATTTCAAGTTTCAAAAAGAGCTTCCAAAAATTATGGTACTTGTTAGCTTTCAGCTCTCATTTCCCCTATCATAAGCATCTTGAAGTGATTAAGGTTAAAGTGAACAAACTATGGAGTATATGCTTGACAAAGTATAAGTTGGTAATCTCATGTCCCTTGAATATAAGGGTCGCACCTCATGCTACTCAAATTTGGTCACATGTAAGTTCTTGTCATAGTAAGTACATGTGTATCATAGAGAACCGCCAATGGGGTACCCCTTGCACATGGTACAGGAGCTATCCCATAACCAAAATGACAAGGCAAGTAGACAATGAGCATCTCAGCGATCTTTTTATTTGCTATTGGCATAGTTTTTTATTGAGGATTCTTCACATATTGCTCATTATGGTGATGCTGTAAGTTTCCACCATGATTAGGCATGGCTTAGGCTAGCGGCACAGGCGTTTCTCTAACACAAAATACAGAACTCCATGGACTTACAAGCTCCTTCTTTATTTCACACCGTCGACATCCATAGACAAAAGAGCATGATATCAACTGTGTACAAAGTACAAGTGCAATGTTGAAAACGTTCCCCATAACAGCATGGTTCTGCTAATTCCAACGTATAAGTGCAAGCATATACATCATATATGACAAAATGGTTCAAGTTTATTAGGGGCAAGGAATATAAAGTGTGCCATCAAGTTTGTGAGAGCCTTAATCACTAAGTTTTCACATAACAAAGAGACTTTTTAATTGGAAGGTATATGAAAACAAGAATATACTTGGAATGGTGTAACACACCATGCATAGGAATTTATAGTGGACACTTTAGAATAACTTGGTTTTTTGGGAGTTGGAAGCATGGGTAGAGCTTACTCATACAAGTGAAGGCTAGCAAAAGACTGAGAGCAACCAACTAAGAGAGCAATACTGGCCATAATCATGCAGAGCGACAAAACATTACTAATCAAAGCATAGAGTGGTACTACAAGTCAAGAACTAAATGATCATAGAGGATATGGTGACTTGTTTATAGTCATAACATGGTGTGATCATGTGCCAAGTCAACCCAAACAAAGCATCAAAGGAGAAAACCACAATACTATGCTTTTGTATGCTAAAACAACGCATGATTCCTTCAAAGCACACTAAGCAATCCCAATTGTTTGGAACAAGTCATGCTACATCAATTAGCACTAAGCATAATGTCAAAACAACACCTAGCATATCATGCTAAAGTCTAAGTCACACTCAATGCAAGCTCCTCTTGCACTTTCAAGCAAGAACTTTCTACGCCTTTCCAACACCAATCGAATTATTTGAAACAACACAACGAGAACGGGGGGGGGGGTACAAACTACTTTATTCAAGCAAACTAAACAAACTAAGCATACAAACAAAAACCAAGACGCTCCAAGAACAACACAATAGTGCATGAAACAATAAAAACGAAGTGTCTAGAAAGACCCGAGCCTTTTATTGATGAAGAAGGGGATGCCTTGGGCATTCCCAAGCTTTAAAGCTTGTACCTCTTGGATATTTCTTGGGGTGAAACCGGGGTGGCATCCTCAAGCTTGAGATTTTGTCCATTCTTCATCTCATTACATCATTCTTTCTCTACACCTGAAATTTTCCTTCATACAAAACTTCACACAATCTTTATTAGCAACATTAGTGTATTCAAAAGATAATAGACCTTTGGGTTTAGCTTTAGAACAGCAAAATTTTCACTAAAAACACAAGATACTGTAGCAATTCCTTCAAAAAGCTCAATTTCCCAAAAATAACCCAAAAAGGAATCAATAAGAATCAAATGCAAATAATGGCAGAAATCTGTCAAAACATACCAGCAGGTAGAAACCGATTTTTTCAAAGACCTTCTGTTGCTCAAAAAAAATTGTTGAACTAACGAAAGTTATCTAACATACTGGGGGATTTATTAGTAAATTTTCAGCTCAATCCAACTTACAGAGACTCCTCACGAATTTTTATGATGGAGGACACAAATATGTTTCGGGACAGCAACTCCCCAAATCTTACTTCCCTCTCATTAGAGGTCATTCTTGGCACAAAAAGCAAACAAAAAGGATAATAAGAGGTCATTACTGAAGTAATAACTTCCAAGACTCAAGAAAACTCTTGGGTTATCTCCCAAAAAGTACTTTTCTTTAACGCCTTTAAGTTAGGCACAAGAAGCAAGAAATAAAGTATTTTCAAATAAAGAAGCATTACCATCAATACTTGCAAAGTCTTCAACTATGAAAGGTATCTCATCCAAATGAGTTTTGGAGGATCCCTTCTCATCTCTCTTTTGTTTACTACTTTCATCAAAAGGATTTTCAGGAACAATCCAATCAAAATTCTTTTCAAAGGTCTCATGCATCCCAACAAGCTTAAAGGGTATGGGTATCTTAAATTCCTCTCTAGGCTTGGTTTTATCTGAAGTACCCACAACATCAACACATGAGCCTAGCATATTAAAACGCTCAAAGACCTTTTTGGCTTCCTTAGCAACATCATGGAACTCTTTTAGTAAAGTTTCAAGGATAAATTTTCTCTTTTCATCATCCTTTTCTTCATTTAGTTTTAGGAACAAAATTTGCATCATGGGGTTAAGGCTAACAAACCTAGCCTCCAACATATGAACTAAAGAAGCTGCGGCAATTTCATAATTTGGAGAAAGCTCCGCTACAGATTTATCCTCAATATCCTCATGCTTGCTAACATGATTAAAGAATTCTTCAATACTATCTTTTCCAATTATGGAGCCACTCCCTATCGAAAGGTCCTTCAGGTCGAACTTGGGGAACAACATGGTGAGCTAGAGCAAGGTGGCAACTAGAGTAGGAACTAATTTTTTTGTGTTTTTTATAAGAGAAAGCAAACCAAATTAAACTATTTTTTTTGGAGTTTTTGATAAAAAAGAGGCAAACAAAACCAAGAAAAAGAAACTAAGCAAATTAAAAACAAAGTACAGATAAAGGTTGAGGAAGACTCCCCTTGTGAAGACGTCCTTAGCCTCCCCAGCAACGGCGCCGGAAAAAGTCTTGATGCGTGTAGCAGCACTTCGTTGGGAGACCCCAAGAGGAAGGTATGATGCGATACAACAACAAGTTTTATCTCAGTAAAAAACCAAGGTTATCGAACCAGTAGGAGGAAAGAAATGCCTCAAATCAACGTGGAAACCTGCACAACACAAACTCAAGACTTTGCTCCAACTAATAGTGATATTGTCAATCTCACCGGTTGCTATAACAAAGGATTAACTGTATGGTGTGAAAGGTGATGATGGTTTGCAGCAAGTAAACAATAACAGTGGAAGATGTATCAATGGTAAAGATTGGACCGGAGTCCATAGTTCACAAGAGGTGTTCTCCTTAGATAAACAAACATGGCATGCTGGGTAAATAAATTACAGCAGGGCAATTGACAGGATTGAGCAAGGCATAACAATGCAATAGTAGACAAAAAGATCCTATGGGATTCGATTGGGCAATACAACAATATACATACCGCCATCCAACTGCATCTATGAATAGAAGTCCACCTTTGATTTATCATCCGAACCCCCTCTAGTATTAAGTTGCAAGCAACAGACAACTGCTTTAAGCAAAGTGTGTAAGGTAAATAATCCACTTGTTCCATGAACAAGAGATCGTTGTTTTCTCCCTAGTGGAAACAGCACATCTACAACCGTAGAGATTTCTGTCACTTCCCTTGATTAAGTAGAGGCATGAACCCACTATCGAGCATAAATACCCCCTCTTGGAGTCACTAGCAACTACTTGGCCAAGATAGCTACTAACAATGGAGAGCATGCAAGATCACAAACAACACAGACATGATAGAATCAAATAATCAATCTGACATAGTAATCTCAATATCCATCGGATCCCCACAAATACAACACGCATGATTACAAATAGATGAGATCTTGATCATGAATGGAGCTCACAAGATCTAGAAATGAAAGCACAAGGAGGAGATACAACCATCTAGCTACTACATGGACCCGTAGTCCAAGGTGGAACTACTCACGCTTCATACCGGAGGCTGGCATGATGAAGAAGAAGACCTCCGGGATGATCTCTCCTCCGGCAGGGTGCCAGGAAGAGCTTCAGTTCCCCCGATCTAGGGACGATGGTGGCGGCGACTACAGACGGTTTCGTGGAATATTCATCGGGGTACTTAGGGTTTAGGCATCGGGGCTTCTTATAGGAGAAGAGGCGAGGCTAGAGGGCCACCAGGACGGCTGCACCCCCCAGGCGCGGGGTGGGCCCACCCGCACGGCCAGGGGGTGTGGCCCCCTGGTGGGTCCCCTCCGTCTCGTACTCCGTCTTCGTGTTCCTCCCACGGTAAAATATTGACTTCGGCTTTTGTCCCGTCCAATTCCTTGAATATTGATTTTCTGCCTTTCTGGAACCAAAAACAGAAGAAAATAGGCAACTGACACCGTGGCAACTTGTTAATAGGTTAGTACCAGAAAACATATAAAAACACCTCAAAGTGTGGACAAAGCAAAGCAAAGTAGATAGTAAACAAGCATGAAACATAAAAAATTATAGATACGTTTCCGACGTATCATGTGCCACCACCATATTCGCATCTACAAGAAGGTCAAGCTATACGCAATATCTACTATGCCACGTCTGTTCTCACGACAACCATTTCTCATCGGAATGTACCAATCCCACATGCAAGGAGTGCAAGGGACAAGGCCACCGGACATGGGAGTGCCCCAAGACACAAGCCATGGTGGTACCACACAAGGAGGCAAAATATTACACCTCATATGGCGATGAGAGTGATGATTCCTAACTTAAGGCATTCATCCTTGAAGGCGATACAATTAAGGATGGTGAGCATGGGAATTTCCCTTCACCAATGGAGGTGCATGGAGTTGAGTAAGCCGAGCCTATCCCTTTATGCATGAGTGATGATGTGGTACCAATCCAATATGAGTGCAAGAGGCACTTAGCCCAGTTGCATGAGAGCAAAAGTTACATGAATGAATCCACCATATGTGTGATTGAGTGCTTCTACTTTGAGAGCACAAGTGATACACCGAGTGAGTGGAGAGTGGTAGTTGATAGGTCAAGTGAGGCCATTTTGAATCTAACAACTTACCCTCTACTTCTAGTCTGTTTTCTCATGATATGCTAGGTTCCTTGGAGCAAGAGGCGCCAAGCCTTCGGATGATGGTGCCTCGTATCTATAAGATGTACATGGTGGATAAAGATGAAGCTCCCACATGGATACATCAAGTCGAAGAAGTCACCCACATGAAGGCCACTACTACCAAAACACCCATCTCACATGAGAGGTACAACCAAGGTAAAAAATACGGTTGTTGATGATGCCATGATATCACTAGTGGACATAATGAATTTTGATGATTTGCATGCTATGGATGGTACTACTTATGAAATTTAAAATTCTTAATTCATTTTTCATGTGATGCTTTGACTTTTCATAATGTTGATCATGTGTAATTATTTGATTTTGGCGATATAGCAATAGACATGTCATGCTATACATATATTTTTTACCCTATAATTGTTATGACAAACTTGATAAACAATTTTTCTTTTACTATGTTTGTTGGCAACCAGGTTTGTTCTTTGAAAATGCTTAATCATTATTCCTTCGTCCAAAAATAACTGAGTTAGATTTATCTAGATTCAAATATACTTATACACTAAAGTACGTTTAGATACATTCGAATCTAGACAGACGAATATTCAAACATACTAATTATCTCTATATAATTTATCTAGAGGTGGTTTTTGTCTGGTTTTTGTCTGTCGGCCTGTTTTGCAAAATAGCCCCTCAAGTTGTTTCAAATCAACCCACGTAGTTAAAATCGGCACTTTTGCACTTTAGTCATTGCGTGGCTGTGAATATGAATTGAAGCCTCGCTACTGCCGGTCGGACCGACCGAGACTGGAGCACCGCCGCCGATTCAGCCCAAGGTAGACCTTCAGGAACAGAGGGAGGTCGACATCTGGGCGGCGCTGAAGCTTGCAGATGGAGGCGATGGAAGGCGGCAGCGCGCGAGGAAGGAGGGACTATGCCTCCCATTGTGGGCGAGCTCGGGGACAAGGGGTACGACAGCGGCGTGCACTCACAGGCGGCAACGAGCGGGGTTTGACGAGGAGGAGCGTCCGGAGTGAACGGGGAGCACAGGAGGCAGGTGAACGGCGGCGGCGGATTCCTCTCTCTCCCATGGCTACTTCCTATTTTTTCCTCTCTTCGGATCGGGGCGGACAGAGCCTTGGGAACAAGCCAGCCGGTAAGTAATAATGAACGGATGGTCCGCATCGGCGCGCCGGCCAAGTGGTTGGCGCTGGTTCATTTCTTAATACTGAGTCGCTAAAATTCCTTCAGGATCAGCAGCAGCTGTTCGTCTCTTCGTTAATTTTTTCTTCAGATCTGGCTATTCTTATTTGTATAGTAGAATATAATATGGGATGGGCAAGCCGCAAGAGCCGCAAGAACATGAAGCTAGAATAGTACTAGAATACTATGATTTTGTATGACTCAGATTTTGTGCTTCATTTTCTTCATTGGTGGATACGAGATGTTAATTGTAAGCCGGAGTTTATTATTAAGGGTTGACATTTCTTTTTCTTAGAATTATAACTCACGGTATTAGCTAGAAGAAATAAATTGGTAATTTGAATAAAATTGACAAGAATTTTCTTTTAAGAGAAAAAATATAAAGTGGATTTGAAGAGAAATGTTGTAATCTTGAACAAAACATGTCCGATCACCCATCTCTCAAACCTTTCTCAATTCGTACATCAATCCAACAAAACTAAGAAATTCATAAAATCTATCTTCTTTATTTCAATGATGTAGTTCTATAAATGTGCAATTATTCATAAGTAGTTATCTTCGCAATGCATATTTTATGTCTCATTGCAACAAAAACGACGCGCCCCACACACGTCACTTTCCCCTTTCCCTCCGCACGATTCTAGAGTCACCCAGGAGAGTTGAGAGTCGCCTCGTGTCTTCGAGATCTCCTCTGTACCTGCTCAGGCGGCGACGCCACTTGGGGTTGGGGAAGAGGAGATGCTCGTTGTGTAGAGAGTAGCAGTAGGGTAGGGTTGTTGGCCTCATGCCTATAGTTTGGAGCAGTGTTAAAGATCCATGCGACTAGATCAGGATCCAGCTAGGGTTCGTCCTCCTCGTCTTGTTGTGTTCTCCGACCGGCCATGGTGGCGAGGGGAGAGCAGAGCTGACGGCGGCGGAGTGGACAAGCGTCTCCGATAATAAACATGTCGCGCTTGTCCACTCCTGGTGGTGTGGTGATGCTCTGCAGGGTGCTCCGTCCGACCGTGGTGGCGAGGTGAGCGGCTTCTACATGCCACCATCAGTTCCTCCTCGAGGGTGGGAAGAGTCACTGCTGCTGATTCGAGTGAATCACATGGCGATTGTCGCCGTCGCCATGATCTGTGGCCGAAAGGGCGACCCGTTTCGATGCCATGAAAGCATCTCTTCAACCTCCAGAGTGGAGCCCCCTCTCGCAACCTTGGGCCGGAGTTCACCGCCTTCTCCTCGTCAAGTGGTGCTTTCCCGGTGGCATTTTCTATCTTAGATTTAGAGTCCTCCTTGCATATGTGCAGGACTGCAATGTATTTTTTCTTTCTGCTTTGTGTCCTGTTGTAATTTTCTATACCCATTGAGATTAATGAATGGAAGCAACGGGGTCCTTTTGGCCCCTAACCTATGAAATTTTTTTGTCTTATTGCAACGCATGAACATATTTTCTATACCTAATAATAAAGCACGAAGTGTTTCTCCCGGTCCAATACTTTTTTTGGACAGATTTACCCTCCCATCAGACATCAAATTGCCCACCAATGCCACCGGTAAGTCAAACAGACTAAAATTGCACGGTTAGTTTGAAAAAAACCACCAAGGTACACGAAGCCCAGCCCGTCTCAATCACCATGGCGGCCCAAAAATCCGGGAGCTGGGTCAGAAGGGCCTTTCCTGAAAAGTACCATCCCGAGACAGTCACATTTTAGAGCCAAGCAAAGGTGACCGAGATAATCATAGACCCTCCATATCTCGCCTGAGCCCCCACCGAGACGAATAGTACCACCTTGCGTTCTTACAACAAATTATACATGTTTATATACTTTCGAAGATGGTCTCTTAACAAGCCAAGCAAATAAAACGGAAATCGGAAGATGAAACGAGACAGTAAACAAAAGAGAAAAATCGAACAGGGGCCGAACAGAACAACCCTTGTCTGGGGGCGTCGGGAACTGAAGGGGAATTAGGAGGCAGCAGGAGATCAATCAAGTCGACGACGAGACTCGGAGAGGCGTCGGGCTACGAGGCGATGTAGGGGAGCTCGAGGGCGCGGGTCGGAAGGCTCGAGCGATGGTCGGAACTGAAGGGGAATTAAGAGGCGGCAGGAGATCAATCAAGTCGGCGGCAAGACTCGAAGAGGCGCCGGGCGAGGAGGCGCGGGTCGGAAGGCTCGAGCGATAGCCTGAGATGGCGATACTCATGGCGGGGCGGGAGCTCCGCGTCCTTGAAGGCGGGGGTAGAGGCGCCGGGCGACGAAGCGATGGAGGGAGCTCGAGCGATGGCCGGGAGACACGACTGGTGACACGGGGAACTCGGGGAGGCCTCTACTGATCAGAGGATGTCCCAGTCATCCAGGCGAGCGGGGGCGCGCCCCGCCTGGCAACAAAGGGGTTGGGTGCATGCTCCTGGCGACGAAGGGTATGGCGACCGCGTGTGGTGGTGTCAAGGGCGTGGGGTGCGTTGTGTGTTGTGTGCTGTTGGGGCGTGTCGAGTTTGGGGCTCTGCGCGTTCGAGACGTGCGGGGGATGGCAACTCAGGTGCGTAAATTCGTGCAGGAATGTGATATTTGTCAGCGCGCTAAGCCTGATCGCGCCAAAAGGGTGTGTGTGTGCGTGCGTGCGTGTGCGCGTGCGTGTTCCAAAAAAATATAAAAAATGTTTTTGTGAGTTCTAAAAAAGTCCGGATGTATCCAATAAATTTTCCCACAAATTCAATTTCAAATAGTTTTTTGATCTATATAGAAATGACAAGAGTGTGGATCTATGCATGTATTTTTCAAATCCCCCAAACTTTATGAGTTTTTTTATTTTTATATAGCTCACAATATATAGAATTCCGTGTTGCGATTTTGTATGCTTATGAGATACAACATTGACTATGTCTAGAATTATTTCCAAATTTTCTTAAAATTTGTAAATATGACCTTTTAAAAAATTGCAATGAAGTGATCACTGGAGGTCGCCGCCAAAGGCATTGAAACTCGAATAAATGGAAATATAGTGTATAGCTCAAAAAATTAAATTGAGAAAGAAGCCTAAAATATCTAAAATTTGTTGTTCAGTATCATTTCTACAAATGTCTATGTATGCCCCTCATGCCACCTTCACATGGTGCATATCGCCATGCTTCTCTGATTTTCTTTCTCCACTTGTTATACCCCTCATTTTTATCTTCGGTTTAATTACTACTTCCTTTGTTCCATAATATAAACCTTTTAGCAAGCTATAAGAGTAATAGATTGGGGTTTTATGCCTCCATTTCAAAAAAATAAAGATGCTATGCCATCTGCCCATCTCCCTCTCTCCTAGAGATGCTCTAAGAAAGTACTACTGTAACTTTCTCCTCCTAGGAGGGTTGTAGCAGTTTCCTATCTTGTGTTTTCTCAAAAAATCTCCCTCTCTGCCTCCATCCACCCTTCACCTCCTCACCCTTCAACTTATCTGACCAACCTTATTCCACCTTTGATGCCTCAGAAACCTTTTTTGCGTATATAGTTGAATACAACTTTTGTTGGGAGTTTTACAATGTTACTTGTTCATTTGTTGTAAGCAAAAAATATCTATCTACTCCTACATTCAATATATATAAAATCTCAACAAAAAAAAAGTCCGCCAAAAATTGTAATTGGCCAAAAAAATACTACATGGCATCTCATCTTCTTTTGACACTCTTTTGTCTCCTCAAAATGGACATGTAAGCAAGCCTAGACAAAATAATACTTTACAGACTAAAGGCATAGAAGAATTTTCAAACTAAACTTCCAAACAAGATACCGTTTATAGAATATTGAGCTAAAACATTTTTAAATCTACTCCCATCTTTTCTAATTGTGGTGACCTTTTCCATAACCTGAAGGGCTGGTAGAGCCTTAGAAATAATCACTTCCCCACTACCACATAAGTTTCAATGGCACAATTCAGTTTATAATACTAACAAAGGGAACATAAAACTACAAAGATGAACTCAGCTATCTCTCATCTGTGGAGCAGCAACATGGATCTATCAACAACATGTCAAAGATCTCACGAGGATGGGTCACATCTGGCTGCACCACTTAGAAGCATCCGGCTACTGCTCAAGTAGGCCCTATAAACTACAATAGAAGAGGAGGATTGAGGACTCATTTTCCTTCTTCCATCTACACAATTAAACATGCAACGATTGACATTTGGATTTGATGCCCCTCTTCCTCAGTGAATTTAGCAAGAAGCTGAAAATAATGGTAGAGTACTAATCAGATTAGGCTTTACTAAAAACATTCTAGCAAAGACATCAACTTAAAACAAAAATATAAATAAGACCAGTTATGTTGCAATAGTCCAGGTATCATTAGTTTCAGCTAGGAATATAGTACATCAAAATGAATTGATGTTATGTAAAGAAATATGCAGTTTCCTAATACGTAAATAAAATGATGAAAATAAACACTTACAAGCCCATCAGTGGACGGCGATTTAGGTAAGTTGTCATTGGCAAATATGGAGCCTTTGTTGTGGTTAATGTGGGGTGCAGTGTGGCTCTCCATACTGAGTTTGCCCATGACGTCATAGATGGTCTCAGTGGCGCTCTCCTGTACAGAGAAAAAATTAACGACCATGGTACTCTCCAGCTCTCACATCTTTCTCTATGGCCTGATGTCATTTTCTGTATAAACTCTGAGAGTATTGGAACTTCTCGTGCCAAAATGTTCTGTGACCATTAACGCAACCTCTATTTGTAAGATTCAACAAGAATGGTTGCAACAATTTCTTACACGCATTTCATGAATGAGTATTCTCCTGGAAGATCCAAGCAGTAAATGAGATATTTATCTTACACACGTTCATGACCATCAACATATAGCATTTTATTGGCACAAAATAAGGACGAACAATTCCTTTACACATTAACCGTTTAGAAATTAAATTCCTACCGGTATGAGCTTTAGTAAAGGACCATGAGATTGCAAGATAACACTTGGTGGGAAAACAAATAACCAAGTAAATTCCTACCGGTATGAGCTTCAGTAAAGGACCATGAGATTGCAAGATAACATTTGGTGAGAAAACAAATTATCTCAGCACAAATTATCAGTAAGTAAATGAAAGAACAATTTGTTCTTCGTTTTTAGGGCTCAGTCATTTTATCAAGCATGAAAAGTTCACAAACCTAATGCAGCATTGCATCACAGTTCCTAATCGATAGCCAAATAATCGCCAATAGATGGATCTGTCAGCTGGTAGAACAATGGAAAAAATAAAGAGAAGAAAATTAGTCACAATTTGTGTGGAAATAATATGAAAGATACGTTCATGGCCTTCTTATTGCAGTCCTGCTAAGAAAACTTTTCAACCATAGCGAGGGTTGCCGTCGGCCTGCCCACATGGAAGGCCAGGCTTATGAACAAAGTTGGGCGGCTCGCCTACTTGAAGGTCGTGCTCAGCGCAATCCCCCTCCACCCGCTCCTCGTCCTAGACCCACCCAAGTCCATCATCAGACAGCTACAGAGGATCGAGCGTGGCTTCCTCTGGGAAGGACGCAAAGAGGCAAATGGCGGGAGCTGCCATGTCAATTGGAGCCGTGTATGCCGACCGCTCTCGCTGGGTGGGCTTGGCGTACACGACCTGGAGAAGACAGGCCTCTCACTCAGACTGAGGTGGCTATGGTTCTCTCGCACTGACGACAATCGCGCATGGGCAGGTCTAAAGCTGCAATTCTCCTCCGCCAAACATGCCGTCTTCTTCACCTCCACCACAATGCAAATTGGCAACGGCCAGAGAGCCCTATTTTGGGAGGATCACTGAAATGCAGGGCAAGCCATTAGCGAGATTGCACCTAAGCTATATGCATGCATCCCTCCGAGGCATCGGAAAACCAGAACCGTGGCTGAGGGGCTCAACGCCAACGCCTGGGCCAAAGACATCCAGGGCACAGTCGGCATCCACGAGATCGACCAATACCTCTGCCTCTGGCAAACAATTAGTGACACAGTACTCACCTAGGACCCTGACCGCTTAATCTGGAGATAGACCGCGGACGGCACCTAGACAGCCAAATATTGCTACGAGGCCATGTTCAATGGAGCTCTCCTATCCCAGTGCTGAAGGCTAATCCGGAAAACCTGGACCCCGTCGCGTGTCAGGTTCTTCCACTGGCTCGCAGCACAAAATCACTGTTGGACAGCCGACAGACTCGAGCACCGCGGCTTACAGCACCACACCAAATGCTTGCTTTGAGACCATCTGCCCGAAACCATGCACCATCTGATCATGGAATGCCCATTCTCGTGGCAGATCTAGCACAACACGCTATCCTGGCTGAGGCTTCCTTGCGCACCACCCCACGATGAGCCCTCCCTGATCGACTGGTGGCAAATTGTGCACCAGACTCTGCCCAAACCCATGCGCAAATGGTTTGCAATGATCGCCCTTCTGACGCCTTGGATGATCTGGAAGCAGAGGAACAGCTGTACCTTCGACCATGTGCAGCCATCACGACAGCCCCTACTGGCCAGCATCAGGGAGGAGGCCACGCTGTGGGCTAGAGCAGGGGCAAGAGGGTTGCGTGTGCTACTGCCGACGACTTGGGATGTACATTAAGCCATGTATTAGTTTTTCGTTTCTCCTCTCGCAAGGCTGATGTAAGAACTTTTTCCACCTATCCAATGAAATGAAACGTGACGGTCTGTTGCGTTTTCGCGAAAAAAGATTATTTGCTTCATCTTCAACGCATGGTGTATATGATCTTACCTAAAATAAGAATATGCAAATTTCAGTACACATGATAAAGCAAAACACTGAATACAACGGAGTGTAACGATTCCTAATTTCATGATATTTCAAGTTAGTGTTAGGTCGTGTGCCTACATATCAAGTAGTAGGAAAAAAACATATATACCAATGCTCAACAAAAACAAAAAGCATTTCATCACAACAACAGTCTTTTTAGAAACTTGGGCAGGGGTGTCCGAATCAAATTATTATTTCAGGATGTTACTTGCATAATCCTGAAAAGAAATTGCTAGACTCCTGAATAGAGGGGATTCTGAAGTGATCCCATCCAGCCAGCCAATATATCCTCGCACATTCCTCAATAGATCACAGCAAAATGTGAATGCAATAGTATTTGAGTGTGGAAAAGGGTAATTTGAAATGAACTTGGTATTATATTTGGACTATAAAAGTTGAAAACTGATGACAAAGAATGATATCTCGGTAGTCCTGATTGACTACTCCATCAATAATGCCTTGAGAATCCTAATGAGACACCACATCAATATTGCTTGATGTCAGGCCTAAAGCTAGCATGATGGATATAAGTGCTGGAAGGTGACCAACTTGGCCTCTCCAAATATGTGCTGAGGCCATTCCCAGTGCCGATAACATTTTACAGATGCATCATTTCAGTTACTCTCTCTAGTAACTAACTGAATACATAACCGACAATGCACATTGAACTCACCAAAATCTGCAAGCTGACAATCTGAGGTTTCATATAAAAGACACCAACATATAGTGCACCATGAGAGAGATTAAACCAAAGGGTCACAACACTAAACACACAAATCATTGATTTCATGCTATCGAGAATTTAATCTAGAGAGCAATGCACCAATTCAAGGAGAGCTGACTATGGATATTTTTTGTAAGAAATAAAACAAAACTACCAAGGTAACACAGATCACATGAGAAATGGTACACTAATGAGTCCTCACCCATGAGAGAGCAGGAAGTGAGCTGTTGCATGTCCGCCAGCACATGGTCAGTCAACAACTGAAGGACCACGAATTGCCAGCAGATGAAGCCGCCCACCAGTGTATCCACATGAATTATATTATAACACCACTGAAATTTCAGTTAGTGAAATAATACGTTAGTGAAATAATAAAAGAAGTTGTCCACACGACTTATCATACAACTCTCTTTACATCATGCAACTTCATTGTTCGAGTACTAACAAATTACACAAAACTAACTTGGAAGTTTTTACCTCTGAAATAATCTCATCAAGAAGATCCACGCGTATACTTATCAAGAAAGACACTCAGCAGAGGCTTGACAAGTCATCCTTCACTGCAGATAAAATAAGAAGTTACACGCAATTTGAAACGCCCATTGCATTAGAATCATCAAGAGAGCTAGCTTCTTTTGACTTTCTCTTGCATGTTGCCTTGTTGTACTATGTTGATACTAAAAGAACAAAACTTTAGAGTAATAATGCGAGTGAAAGAACAAATATGCTATTTCTGTTTGCACAAAAATGCAAGATGTGGTTTAGATTGCACACTATTCCGTAGCACATATACTCCTTGATTCATGAATTTTCTTTATGCAACCGAAATATGCATATGCAGATAAGGTCCTGAAAGTAGCATGTTATATTGTTATTTGCTAATATATATAATGCTTCAGGAATTTGGCTACAGACTTAGAAAGTATGAAGCAATCCGATCTTTACATTATAAACTCTACTACAATGATCTATGAGAGCATTTGTTACACACGGAACTACAAAGCACTTCTTGTTTTGGCATTGTCTGTCGTTGTCATCATGTCGACTTAATAAATTTCTCCCCAATAAAAACCAAACACAGTATGTACAAATCATGACCCTGAATGTACCAATTTTCATTTCTTCCTACCAAAGTAATTCTACATGATGGCAAATAGATAAGGTACAAAGCAAAAAAAATGTCCAGAATTTTAGTGTCTTGTCTCTGTCCCCATTATAATTGGCCAAACAAACAACAATAGCCTGATGCTTTATGTTTAAGAGTCTAAGCATCACAAACATCTAGATACATTTTCAGTACACAACCTCATCCAAAAAGATTTTGTGATTACCTCTTTTGTCTATCGTCCATGGTGATCTCCTCTGTCACATCCTCTCTAAGAAGCGGTATTACATGTGGTACCGGGGCAGTTGTGTGCCGATACCGCGCATGGTGTTGGACATGCCAACCCTGAACCTAAATTGACTCTTCTAGCTGTTTGTATATGAACATGCATACTCATTATCCAAGGATATATTGTTCACACCCGGAGGATCTCCATCGGCATCCATGTCGATCTCCTCTGTCACCTCATCTCCGAGCAGCGGCATTACACGTGGTACCGCGGCAGTAGTGTACGAACACCGGGCGTGGTGCTGGACGTTCCAACTCTGAACCTAAATTGATTATTTTTTATGGATGTGTACTTACAGGAGGGGATCGAACTGGGTGATCGTCGACTGGAGTAGAGGAGACGGCCAAAATCGGAGGCACATCCGTAACCAGGGCCCCTTGCCGGCAAAGTGGACCACGAAGATGCAGACCTTGGTCTTGGGGTGCTTGAACCTGATCTACTCGGAGACGGCAGCGAGCTTATCCAGGTTGCGGTCGACGAGCATGGGGCTGAACCCGAAGGCGGCGAGGCCGAAGTCGATTGCTTCGCCGATGCTGTCGGTGGTAGCAGTGGCGATGGCCCAGAGCTCGGAGCGGCGGTGCAAGGGCTTGCCGGCGCTGAGAAAATCGGCGCTGACCCCAGAGGCGCGGAGCTAATGGAGGCGCAGGCGGTGATGAGGAGGCCGACGACAGGCAGGTCCAGCGCCCACGCCGGCTGCGCCCGGAGGATCTCTGGATGTGGCCACGTACGGGCTCTCCCGCAGCCGCCGGTAGCCTGGAGGGGGGAGGTCTAGGGGAGATGAGAACGTGGGGATCGGGGAGGAAGAGACGGGGCGAACGAAGCGGGGATGACTCCTACGCCTCTTTTTTTTTTTCGGGAAGGTAGAGACGGAGGTACGCGCGACGAAAGGAGCGACGGAGTGGGCAGAAAACGGAACGCCAATGTTCTTTTTAGATAGCAGAGATTAATTGACTTAAATTTATACGTATTGGCTGAAAATTAACCTATTAATGAGCGGTAAGGTGTATACATTGGTGGAAGACCGTTACATGTATAGAAAGTTGGGAGAAAAGCTGCCGCATTAATCAATAAGTAATTTTTATGCGCCTAGGAACGTTACAGTTTTGAAAATACACAAATTTGATTAGACGCCCTGCAAACCGTAAAGGAGGAAGTATTTGATTTAATGTGATGCCGTAGCAATCGTACGGGCTTTGTACTAGTCTTATATAAAACGTAAAATCTAAATCCGCTTGCAAAGCACTGGCATTCAGCTGGTACATACATAGTACATCTTTCACGTGCACGTGTGGCAAATGTGAAAAAAAAAATCTCGAACCTACTGAGCCCAAATCCCGCTCGCACTCGTGCTCGTGCACGAAGAGAAGCCCCGACCACCGCATACCCCTCCCCGGCGGCGACCAGCGCATCCCCCGAGCCCCGTGACGGATCTTCTCGGTGGCGCGCCTCCCTCCCCGGCGAAACCCTAGACCGAGCGGTCTGTGACCTCGCCGACGCGGCCGCCGCCCTCGCACCTCGTCCGGCCGCTGCACGACCCCGAGCCGTCCCCAAGCTACCCCCCGACTCGCGGCATCCTTGACATCACCTGAGCTCATCCCCGACGTGCGGCCTCCCAGAAAGCAGCGAGCGCCGCCAAGAAATCGGTATAGCCGGTGTTCGTGCACCGGGGTGGGGAAGGGAAACGAGACGAGCGGTCAATCCGGATGGAGGCGGTGGTGCGGAAGGCGCAGCAGCGGGTGAGGAAGGCGCGGGAGGAGATGGAGCGATGGGACGACCTCAATTCCCATCTCCTCTCCCAGTTCTCCAACGCCGCCGCCATCATCGCACGCCTTCCGGTACCTTGTTCTCTTCAGACCCTTCCTGCTTGCTCTTACCTGTCAGCCCGTCTGTTTCCACCTTAGGTTTCTATCCACTCTGACCGTTCACGATGCTTCCATTGTTCACGACTCTACCATTAGTTGTTAGAGTATTAGATATTCTGGTAGTTTTGAATAGAGTTTGGATCTGTTTCTCTACAATCCTAACTTACTCCAAGATGATCTATGTATGCCTATATATACTCGCCTGAGAGGGTCAATGATACTTGTTCTACTTGTATGTAGCAGGCGTCACACATGATCAATTCAATAGCCGTAATGGGGTTTAAGAAATTTGTTAACTGTTGCGCAATTCACTGGAAGATGGTCACAGTTGCAAATATTACTGGTTTCAGTTAGAAAACACAACCAAATTTAGGTGGTGCCTGGTAGTGCTGCTAATATAACTTTAGTGACTAGCAGATGCATTGTGATGTTGTGGATTCTCAACTCTCTGGATGAATTAAAATTACTCTATGTCATGTATTATTGTGCTAACAAGGTACTTGGAGATGCTAAAAATTATGGTATCCTGCGGTGTGTGCCCAACATCAGGGAGGATCTCTTGGGGAAGCAGATGGAGAGTCTGGAGCTCATCTTTGTTTCAATGAGGGAGACGCTGTAAGCTGTTGTTGCAACCAGTTTATTTATTTTGGTGCGACTCTAGAAGCATATATATGTAGAAAAAAAGTTTGAGTTGATGCGGCTGACAGTGCTGCCGCGATTTTCCAGGGAGGAGTTCAGCGTCATTGCCAAAGGTTTCAGCAAGGCGCTGCGTGATAGTAATCAGATGGTGAGGGGTGGATCGGCACTCACAGACAAACAGTTGCAGTTACAGGTGGGAATTTTGCCAACTATCGCAGACTGCTTGGATGGACTACAAAAGCTGTCTGACATGCACCAGTCGGAGTAAGAACCAGATGAAAATTCCCTAACTAAACCTGATGTATCTTTTCGGCATTCTCAAACATTTTTATTATGAACTAATAATATGAAGCTTAACTCACTTGACCACATTCCTCTTGTTTGTTATGACATTACTTCCGATGTGTAAATTTGCCATCTAACAGATTGGCACATACCTACTTTTTGAAGTGTTTTCCAATCACCAATGCCCTCATCTCTTATAACATTATTTGTTTTTTGCTTTTGGACATATGCCTTCTTTTCTGACAACACATTGATATGCATCTAGTTTTTTTCATAGCAGAAGCTACTTCTTTTTACAGTCGCCTGAAATTATCTGCATTGTATTGTCAGGTATGCGGTAAAATCATCGATAATCTCTTTGTTGACATGGAAGACCAGGTAAAGGGTGTTCTCTTATCAGCTCCTTATATTTGCTCCTGTAACTCTGTATCTCCGTTAGTTTACCCACACATGATCAATACCCACTTCTCCCTCCCTTAAAACTAGCCTCTGTTAATCAGTACCTACCTCTCCCTCCCTTAGAAGTAGCAGTTGACCACGTCTCAGCCCTTTTCATTTCATATTTCTTCATTGTCGTTTTCTCAAAAAATATTTCTTCATTGTCTTTTGGTGTTCTTTCCTTTACAGTTCAAGTGACCTTGCTGCAATGCGTCAACTTATTATAGACCAACCAAATATACCAAAAGAAGAAGGTAAGGAATGAAACTATACAACTATAAATATGTTTTTTAGTAATGGTACCATCTAATAACACATCTGACAATGACACTTCTATCTTGTTAAGGGCAATCTATTTTCGACATTATATTTGCAGTGCAATCTATTTTCGACATTATATTTGCAGATGAAATTTGTTAAGGGCAGTCATGTTGAAGCCACTGTTTTTTTGATCTACCCGGCTATCCAGACAAAGCATGAAGGCGGCCACACTTTCAGGTTTAATGTGCCAAATTGCTGTAGCACCATGACGAAGCTGGAACTGATTTACAGAAGCGTCTGGCTTCGAAACTTGAAAATTGGGCCTTGGTGCGTTTTAACATACTTCCTCCGGCCCATATTGATTGACTCAAATTTGTCTAAATTTGAATGAATCTAAACACTATTTAGTATATAGGTTCATCCAAATTTTGACAAATCAAAGTCAATTAATATGGAAAGTGGCGCTGTTCCGTCTCATGGTACAGTCCCAAGTCTCCAAGCTGATATCAAACTATTTATCGTGCTGCAACTTAACGGTAGTCTGCCGATGGCGCCTCGCGAAATTGTTGGCTAGGAGTTCGCTGGGAAGTTGTAAGCTTTTTCTTTGACGCGGGGACGCTGTAAGCTTGAGGATGATTATAACATACCTTTGCGTCTTTGCCGGTAATTTACATGTAAGTATCATGCCTGGAGATCAGTCGGATGTTTGTTTCTTTCACACTTGGCAGGTGTGCAAGCTTCTCCTGTACTGTTGACCTGCAAATTATCGAAGATAAATGGACAATTTGTGCTGGGATTCTCTTTCATCATTTTTTTCCGCTTGGCATTTCAAAATATGGCATATGATAGCTAGAGCTAGGCCTGTAAGTGGGAACGGTTGCCCACGGCACCGCCAAACCCACCCCACTTAAACACGTAGGTGGATACCCACGGGTCTGCAGAAGAAATTCACGGTCAGAAGCGGCGTGCCCGCTACCGCCGCCATCGTCCAGACTATCATGGCGCCGGTGGTGGGCTGATTCCGGCGACGTGTACTCCTGGTTGTTCTACACAGTTAGGGTCCAGGTTCCTGGACGAGTTCCATGATCACTCGCAGGCGCGACCGTCGTCGATCTGATGGTCACACAAGTCCAAGTCAAGGAAGCAACTTCCGTGGCTTCAGGCGTCGGTCTTGCGTCGGTCTTTGCATAGAACAGTAACAAGAAATTGAACCAGCAAACACCATTATGCGAGGAAAATCGGCGGTCCAGCGATCGAGGTGCTTAAAGTGTGCAGTCCAACACGGCGAGCGCCTTATGCATACCTTGCCCTGCGGCGTCGCTGCTACGCTCCTGCACTTGGCGCGGTTCTCCGACGGCGTCAGGTTGAGGTCCAGCCAGCCAGATCCCTCCGGCTTGGTCGCACGAGGCCGCCCCGGGCGTCGCCTTGCCGCCCAGCGCGGCGACCTCGACCTCGGCGCGGTGACGGCGCATGGCCACCCAGCGCCTGGCCTACGGCGAACTCGAGCCCGCAGACAGGGCACTCGTGCGCCCTCGGCCTGACAAGCTGCTGCCGCCGCGGTAGCAGCGGCGTCACCGTCCTGCAGCCGAGGCAGAGCGCCGTGTCGTCGCCGTCGTCTATCGACCTCGCGCTCTGACAAACTTTGCGTGGAGCATCTGCACGAGCAGCGGCACACAGCCATGGTCGGCGCCGAGCGCCGTTGCCTTCATCAGCATCGTCGGCGGAAGAAGGGGAGAACACAGTTTACTGATACTGAGCTGAATGCTTGGCGTCTCTGAGAGCAGGGGTTGAGAAGGACACAGGATGGAGGCCGGCGGCGTTGACAACCACGACCATCAGCGGCGAGGTCAATAGCGCGGCCATGAGTAGCGTTCACACCGTGCGTGCCAGGGATTTCTTTAATTTCTTTCCCATGCGCGCGCCTGATGGGTCGGGAGATGTTCGCTTTGTGGGGGCAGAGAGACGAGACGAGGAAGAACTGATCGAAAAACGACCTGCTGAGCTGAATAGCTGCTGCCAGTCGCTATTTGGTGAAGTAATGAAATTGAGCGGACGCCGGCGGCACCAACTGGGAATTAAGTGGGGAAATTCCTAGTCCCAAATAATCAAACGGGAACAGACGGCAAGCCCATGGGCAGCCGTGGCCATGCCCACTTACAGGCATAGGTAGAGCTAGAGCATGATGTTAGGAGAAACAATAGCGGATTTCTGCGAGACTAACAATTTGCAGCTGGGTGAATGAAAGTTAATCATAAATGAGATGGAATGCAACTTTGAAGTGCAAATCTGTCTAGTTTGTGTGTTGATCAACTCTTTTGATTTTTTTGTGCCAAAGCTACACAAAATTTCAGCCCTGGCTCAGGTTGTTGACAAATTGGCCAAATTCCGTGCACGCTCACCGTTTGGTGGATTAGTAACATGTAATCAACATTATCCTCCCGGCGGCCGATGAAGCCCTTGGTTAACATGAACACAATTTCACGGGCCGCACGGATCCAATCCTATCTCCTCGATGGGCCGTGTCGCCCCAACTACCTGACGAGTCATTCTTTTTTTTTCCTCACACCATCTCTTCCGTCGTGTCGCTCCGAATAAATTGGCATAGCCGCCAGCCTCACGGCGGCGCTGTCCTCCTTCATTCTGTCACTGTGGACCTCCGGAGAGCCCTGACTTGCCAGGTACTATGTCCAAAACTATCCATGGATCTAGCTTGTGTCGTCGTCCCCCAGTTCCTCATTCAAATAATTACGGTTGTTACTTGTTAGTACTGGTGAAGGCCTCGATTCGTTTTACTTTTTGTGCTTCTAAACCCTAGCGCGCTGCAGCGTGCTCCTCTTTTGCCATGATCCTGCGCCGCGCTTGGGTCTCAAGCTTGGTTATGTGAATCTAATTTGGTGGGTCTTTTAAACAGTGTCCACGCAGGATCTGTGAGGCTTTGGTACCATGCCCCCGATCCCGGGTTTTCGGGGTTTTGCCCCATATGGCGCCTTGAGGCATTGTCCATAAAACTGCCAAAGTATTGCCACAATATGCTAGTATCCGTCAAGCCTCTGTGGTCCTGTGGGTTGTCGGATTGCTCTGCGACGATTATTGGCTAGCGAGATTGCGTGACACAGTAGGAAACCGGAGTAATCGTTTTGTTGTTCATGCTTGTTTAGATTTTATTTGCCTAATTTAATCCAGTTTAGTACTCTGTTATTTAAATTGCCTTTTATTCTCTAGCATCTAGCTACGTTGCTAATTTTGTAGTATTGATCTTTTACTAGCATGTTGATTTGGTCAGAATATTCGTTAACTGTCAGTTGGAACCTAATATGGTTCTTAGTATTGCCACAGGTAACCGTTGATTCGATCTAGGACTATTGTGACGAATAACCATGACTACAAGCTACTAGTCCAATAGTCCATGGCATGCTCATTGTTAATGTTGGAACTAATTTGATAAAACTGCCAAACAGCATTCTCTATGACATGCTATTGGTCATGAATAATTTGAGTGCAGGTCCACATCTAGGCTAAGAAAGGGCCTATTTCTAGGGTAAAATTAACTCTTTGTCCTGAAGTAGAGTCGCGCTTCATCATGTTCGCCACGTTGACAGCCTCCCAGTTATATCAACTAAATTGTTTGTTCAATTGATATTTTAGGTTTATTCTCAAATTTGTAACCATCCCTTCTTCAAATGAGTATGTACAGTGCTACCTTCCCCTTTTCTTGATCACAGTATCGCTCATGTATTTGACAAAAGAAACGCCTTTCCTGATAATCATCTTTTCAGTTAACTAGTGCCAGTAGTCGAGTTCGGTTCTGCTAAAAGGAACATGCAGGACTTGTTTCACTAAATTCTATCCCTCGATCTTCATATCTTTTTCGTTTTGTTATGAGCAATTAACTTGGTGCACCATTTTCCGCATGTATTGTATTTTTAGGGTGTGTGGTGGCATCCATGCTAATTTAAGCCTCCTGTCTTCTGGAAATTCTAGGAAAGTTTAATCTGGATTCTGAAGCAATGCGTACGCGTAAAGAGGCCAAGGTGGAAGCTACATGTGCTGTGAGTTCAGACGGACTGAGCAGCCTACCTCTAGAGATGAAGGTCAAAATCCTCTCCCTGTTGACTATCGAAGAAGCGGTTAGGTGTAGCACCTTATCAAGTACTTGGAGGAATACATGGACTGATATGCCAAAAGTATTTCTGTGCGATGGAAATATTTCAAGAACCAAGTTCGTTACATTGGTCGATATGGTGCTATCTCTCCACATTGGACGTATAAAGGAGTTTGATATTTCAGGCAGCAAAAATTATCATGATGTATTCGCTAGGTGGATGCTCATGCTGTCGAGGAGATCGCCAAGTTCAATTAAAATCAAGTTGACTTCAGGGCCAGAGTATAGGATTCCTTCGTGCCTATTTTCTATCAGTTATCTGGAAGATCTGGACCTTCAAAACTGCATCATCAGCTTGCCTCGGGTATTCCAAGGTTTCAAGAGCCTAAGTTGCCTCAACCTGGAAGATTTCTCCTCCACAGACAGTGATATCCAAAATCTGATCTGTTTTTGCCCTGTACTGATTGATTTGAGATTAAGTTTGTTTGAGGGTATCAGCTGTCTAATCATTCAAGCTCCTAATCTGGAATATCTAGATGTTGATGGGGCCTTTGAAGACATTCATTTGGATGCCCCTAATCTGGAGGAGGCCACTATCTCTCTTGACAAAGACGAAGAATACCAATCTGTTCCAGTTGTGCATGACGAGAAAAGCTTTCTCAACCAGTCATTGGGCAGCCTAAATGACATCAAAACACTTAACATCGGCGGTTATTTCTTGACGGTGAATTATTGTTTGCTTCGGGGTTACTACGGCCTTCTTCTGCCTTCTTCTGACTAATGTATGGTCGCATTTCTTTCTTTTCTTTTCTTGTTGCAGTATCTATCGAAAGGGCGTGTACCTACAAAGCTCCCTGCTGTGCTTGATCGCCTGGAGTATATTAGGCTGACGATATGCTTTTGGGACCCAAGAGAAGTCTTGACTGCTTGTTCATTGTTTCAGAATGCCCCTAACTTGAAAAAAGTTGTAATGTTGGTATGCCACCAGTTAATCCCTCTATTCGATCATCAAATCCTTCTTTGGGTCGTGTTATAGCAGCTAATGAGTTGTGGAGAAAAAAAATGCAGAGTCACCCTTTGACTGAAGATTTTGAGCCAATAACCACAAGGGATCATGATCAGGCGAGCATTCAAGAGCTTAGCCTGCAAATGTTTCACCTCGTAACGGTCAGCGTGGAGGATTTTTTGGGTTTGGACTACGAAGTTGATTTTGTGGGGAAGCTACTGAGCTGGGCGCCGGCTTTAGAAGAAGCGAAAATAGAGTGGAAGGGCGAAATAGACCGTGGCATGGTTTTTAAGAAGTTATTGGCTCTGCCGAGGGTGTCTCCAAAGGCCAAGGTCATTGTTACATGATAAGTATGCACCTCTGTAGAGCACCACAGCTATTGCTGGACTTATGTGGTAGAGGCAGTGTGTCTGTTTTGTTGAGGACATACTTTATGCCTGGTGGGAGTATGTAATGTACTATCATCAGCATATGAAACACTTTGAGCATGCGGTCTTCCAAGCAGCGTTTCCATGTTTACCAATGAGCTGTCATTGTAGTTATAGAAAAACAGCCCCTTAATGCTTCTTCTAATCAAGCTGCTTCTCCTCAAAAGAAAAAGAAATATCATCGTGCCCAAAACCATTTTAATGTACATCTTCTCAAGTGCTTGCTATCACCTTAAACTTTTTTTCAATAAAGGTCACTATTAGTAAAATGTTTAAGCCATACATCCAGCCTGTGCATAACTAAGATGCATGTAGCCCCTGGAGTCTAAAACAAACAAAGATTAGAACAGTAAAGAGTGATAAAAGTTATCATTAGAAACTGTTAAGACACCTAAGGTGATGGAGGACCAATCTAAAGATCACACTGCCATACATGTTGGATAAAATTATCTCTCGCCTTATCCTCCAACAATATAGACACCTTCATAACAGCTCGTGATTCTACACACATTGTAGAGATGGTCATGAACGGAGCAAAGTTGTGCACTCGTAGATAACCTGCATGAGAGAAAAATTTCTATTATTAAAAATCTTGGCATTTCTACACCACCAAAGCCACCAAATAACGGCAAGTGCTCCCACCTTAATAAATAATTTACTCTGATCCACACTGTTTAGCTAATTGCCAAATGTATTAGCAACGCTACGTGATGGGTATAAGTTAGACCTACTTGGATGTTTGACCATATAGATGTAGTGAATTTGCACTAGAAGAATAAGTGTTCAATAGTTTCTTCATGTTGACAGAATATACACTTTGAACTTCTGTACCAATTACATTTTAAAAGGTTGTTTTTGGTGAGTATTACTCTTCTAAGAAGATACCATGCAAAAAAATTGTTTTTAGCGGAATCTTTATTTTTTAATTTTTGTTTTGTCATCAATTGTCGCTGCTAGTTGTAGAATCTATGGAGAATTTACCACTCTCATGTAGTTTCCATCGAAATTCACAAGTCTCTTGGGGTAGTTGAACCAACGCTGCAACAAAGCATGCCATGATTCAAGCCTAGGACCAACAAGATTTCTTATGAACGTCACATTTGGTGGGGAGGACTCCAACACCTTAGTGATTGTATCTTTCTTGTGACGAACAATATTTTATAGAGCTGGATATTGTTCATGAAATGTAGCATTATCCAGCTGCTTATCCTACCTGAACCTAATTTCTTGAGCCATCCTTAATTGTAAATGGGCCGTATGGGAAGAACTATTTATTCATCTCCATAAGCCAGCCTAGAAGTATGAGTCACTAGGTTTCCAATAAACTTGGAATAATGCATGAGAGACGATGTATTTTCTTTTTAAAAGAGTTTGTCATACCCCATCTTCATTAAAAAGCTTGAAAAATCATTTACCCAGAAGAGCTCTATTCTTGACCTCAAGGTGATAAACCCCAAGACCTCCTTGATCCTTAGGACGACAAACTAGACTTCATTTAGCCAATCGATATTTTTTCTCACTATCTCCTTACCAAAAAATTTTGACCATAAATAATCCAATAGCTACAAGACTCCTTTAGATAGTTGGAAGAAACAAATCATATACGGTACCATATTACTTAGTACCAAATTGATGTGAACTAATATTCCGCCAAGGGATAGTAATTTTCCAACTACTCAACCTCTTTTGTAATCTTTTCTCGACGTGTTTCCATTCAACATTGTAAGTATCCAATGGTGAATCAGAATTCCAAAATAACTGAATCTGGCCTTGACAATAGCCAAAAAGTTCGCTATAAAGGGCGGCTTCATCTTGTGCCTCGCAAAAACAATTTTATTATGGAAGTTTACTTTTAGTCATGAAAGTTGCTCGAAAGCTGATAATGTTAATTTCAGATCTCTTGTTTTTTCAAGATCACTCTCCATAAAAATAATCATATCGATAGTGTATTGAAGAATGGACAGCCCACCATCCACAAGGTGGGAAACTACTCTTCAATTTAGGCATTATTTGTTGCACACTCTGTTCTTATAGCTAATATATCAACCACTATATTAAATAGCATGGGTGATACGGATCACCTTGGTTTAACCCCTTTTTTGTTTGGATGTATCTGATAACATCATTATTGACTTTGATGACGACAATACCTCAAAAAACAAAATGATGGATTAGAGCGTGCGACTCATCATAAAAAACTTTTATTCTGTGTCTATTGGAGAAAAGACAACTTGACTTTGTCATAAGCCTTTTCAAAGTTGTAACGGCCCGAAGAAATAGGACACGGGGAAGAGTAGAAGTAGAATTTGCGCATTTTCATAGCATGCATCTAAAATTGAGGGGATTTGTTTCACGTTTGAATGTAAAATAACTAAAGTGTTAAAGTTTAGTCCAGTGTTGAGTTAGAATAGGACAACACTAGGATTTGACCTAAATTTGAACATGAAACAGTTTGAAATTCAAATCTGGAAGAATTCAAATTTGAATAAGATCACAAAAGAGTCCTAAGACTCAAACACAAACATACATCATCTTATACATTCACACTAGCTCCAAAATGGAACTAGAATTAACACAAGTATTATCTAAAATTCAAAATGAAGGTTTGACTTAAGTCAAACTTGAGTTAAAATTCAAATATTCATAATAGAAATAAATAAAATTTAGAAAAATACAATGATAATATAACAGTTATCAAAACGAATATTTATTCATTATAAGATGGATATAAGGTTCATTACAAATAAATAAAAAAACGAAACAACAAGAAGATGAAATCCTAAATACAAACTACAAAAATGAAATCATATCTAAGCCTATCTAATAGTCTTCTCATCTTCAATCTATCATCAACTCATCTTTTCTTGAACCTGCAAAAGAAACAAAACAAACAAAAACTTTGTTTTTTGCTTGAAATGTTGGATTTACCAAAGGAAGAAGTTCTAGAAAGGGACAATGTTTGAGGGACAAAAGAAACTAAATTACATGTTTGAGGGTTTAGAAATCCAAATTAGGCAACATGGATGTGATCCTTGCATAAGAGAATAGCAGCAGGCAACAAAGGGACAATGCATATGATTCGATCATGATCATACAATGGACAACTGTATGAACAATAGGCAATATGGACATTATCCTTCACTGTCAATTTAGAAAAACAAATTCTGGCAACCATAATTGAACCACATAAACTTTAGGCAAATTACCCTCATACTCTAGTTGGGTTCTTAAAAGTGCAGTTCTGCGGTGACCCAGCATACCACTGCATGATGTAGTACACTATAGTCGTTGACATAACACCAATGAAACACCGTTCACTAGTATTACATCCCTCAGAGTAGTATAACAGAAACACAACAGGTCCAAGACATGACTATAGGTTACAACTCAACTCTTCACACAAGATCTAGAGAACACTCTAGGTTAAAGAGAGAGAAAGAAACTTCTTACAAAGAAGAATCAGAAATAAATATCTCAAAAACTATCCTATTAATAAGACTAGTATTTTAACTAATGGTCTGGCATTGCTGCTATTGCAATACGCTATAGAAATAGGTTCTATGGCTAGAGATTATATTCCTATCTAATCAGTAACTTCATCTTCACTTGAGTTGATGTATATGTTGACTTTCTGGACTTCAATGAAGAGCTTTAGCTTTTGATGATGATTCCAGGAGCATAACTTGATGTAGACGTCGTCAGTACTGGCTTCAGAATCTAGCAAGGGTTAAGAAGATACGTTGAGTACGAGCGTACTCAGCAAGTTCACTAGAAAAGGAGTGTTTGATCCACTATAACTACAACCACAGACCGTAGGTCGTAGGCAATGCAAGTTTTCGTAAACATTACTTCAAAGGTTGCTTTTATTCTGAAAAGCTATGTTCGTCAGCCTTCACGGGTTTACCAGAACTTTCATGGAGTTCCTTTCCCGCCGCGTTCGCAGCTCCTTCGCGGAAAGGGAGTAACAAGTTACAGTTCTTACACTCTGCAGAGGTGCGTTACTTTACCCATGAGAGATCTTAGCTTTGTTGCACATCCGAATTGCAGGTTCGTTCACACTTCCTTGGTGTGAGGCCCAGACTAAGATCCAAGCCAATCACTGCCTTCTCCGCGACCCCGCATGTCTCCTTGGTGTACGCCAGCCCACCTATTGAATTACGGCAATTGGCAGTACAGACCGTTTAGATGCCGGACTATCGTGGGACGTTGAGGGCTCCCACCCATATGTTGCATATCCTCTATGAATTACCATATAATATGCACGCTACTAGTGATAACAGCCACGAACCGCACATCCGGCTCCATGCGAGAGGGAAAAGATACAGCTGACTTCTCCGTCCCATTCCAAATCTCATGGTCAACGCGTAATATACGATGCAAGAATCACTGGCGACATTGGTTGTTAAGTCCTAGATAATATGTTCCTTTACCACCGGAACTCTTATAGTAGGTTATTACCTCATGGTAAATAACCTATAATCACATTATTATGAAAATAGTGTTTTCTGACCTTTTTCAAATGCAGGTGATGACAACACTGGATTTGTAAAATACTTTACAGAAAATAATCAAAGGACATGAGCAAGTGTGAAATTGCCTTTTGTGATTGCAAGATTTTGCACTCACGGTTTTCAAGACAATATAAGATCCAATAGCTGAAATCTGCATCATTGATCCGGTAAGTACTAATGTTTAAAGAAGCAAGATGCTTTTATGCATACGTAATGTAATGCGAGTTGATAAACGCAAATCCCGAGAATAACATTGTTTTAGGGTTTGGATACTGGAAATGGTTTCCTTGGAATGTGTTGCCCTTTTAGATTAAGTTTCATATATGTGCTTCTTATTAAGGCTTGTGAGTGTGTGTGAAACAACATGTATCTATACAACAATAAAATACACACAAATGGAATGCTACTCAAGGTTGCTTACATCTTAATTGTTTATCTTCAAGTTTTACTTTACAAGTAATGTCACTTATAAAGAATTTAAGTGTTATTAATCCTAAGTATATAAGTAGAATATAAAGTAAGGTGTTTTACTATTAATTGTCCTATGTTGATTGAAGTGGCTAAAAGAATAACATTTGAAGAAAATAATTCCTTTCTAAGGCCTAAACAATCTTTATGGTTAAGTAAATGTGATTGATGTTGTTTGTGTTTGAATAGTTTGGACTTGATATGCTTTATAACTTAATTATAATAGACCAAAGTTAACTATAAAACATATAATAAAGTATTGAGCACCATACTTAAAGTCTTGTAGACTAAAGTTAACTTTAAACACATAGATGGAATTAGGGTGTATTACTTATGTTATTTGTATCTTGTTCGCTTTATATTGTTTCTTTAAAGTTACTTAAGAAGGGTATTACTTTTACTTGGTAGTGGTTTCTTTACATTATAAATGTATAAAGGGATTTACCTCCCTATAAGAGTGTGGTTAAGGTTTGTGAATAAGTAAACAATATTATTTACTACTTATGAACTCACTAATAGTGTTTTGATTTGTTTATAAACTTGTGGTTAATATAAAGGAATAGGTTTTTATTCATTACAATTATTCTTGGAGATTTTAGATTGGATGAGGATCCTTTTATAAAATAATCTACATTAATGGTTGAGAGATAATTTAATAAAATTGTATTTAAAGTGTGTTAATTCATTTTGAATGCACACTACCAATATTTAAGATTAATACTATTTATTAGACTCAATTGACTAATTTTTAGAATTATTAGCAAATTTTATTTACCTTTATATGTATTATCAATTAAGGAAATAGGTTTAAATTCAAGTTATAAAAGTGTTTAACTTTTTATTTAACTCAAAAGTGGGATATTATATTTTTAACTTATAGGTATTATTTTTGTGATCTTTTTGGTATATTACATTTATTTTTGTGATTTATAAATAATAAGATATCATTTTATAAGATTTATTACTTTATAAATACTAAATAAATAATAAATATTTAATTAAGTGAAATAATAATGCATGATTATAGTTTTAAATTATAGTTCTTATTTTTCTAAGATTTTTGGTTTTTTATTTATATTTTTAACATTTACCATTATTAAAATATGAATTATCAAAGTTTTATTACTTATAAAACTTTTATTAAATAATCATCATAATAATATTTGATAATTCTTTTAAGTTGTAGATTTTATTTTTCTGAAAATTTTCATATATTAAACATATTATTCTGAATTACAAAACAAAAGTTATTAATTTTATAAGATTGAATCATTTTATGAATTTTTTTAATTAAATAACTAAATGTGTTTATTAGGTAATGCTGATGTCAGCATGAAATGAAGGATTTTTCTCACCAGATCCTATCCTACCCCAGTCACTGACTGGTGGGACCTATGCCATGTCATATCTAAGGTTTTTATTTATTACAGAAAATATTAACACAATGTCTAAAATAGAATTATGACATCAGCGTGATGTCACGCATCATCCCTGGATGATCCTCAGATCGTGATTCGATCTTAGTATTGAGAGCACGCGAGCACACGGGGTTGGTTGTGTTCGATTCAATGCTCCACGCTGAGCCTCACAGTGGTTGTGCCGCTCAAAAATGGTCATCGAAGTTGCTCCGACGACGACCTACTGCGGTGGCCGATGGTGGTGCACGACGCGATGATGATTTACAGCGAGATAAATTGATTGGAGGGTACTGGAAGATCCAGGAGCTCACCCTGATGACGATGGAGAGATCGAGAAGGCGTGGGGAGGCGTGATGACGGCGAATCGACAAAAATGGCCATGACGGCCGACGGAGGACAATGCTCGATTCCGCATGATTTATGGCGCGCCAGCTCCCGTGCTTGGTCCTATGGGAACAAGGGCACGACGGAGCTTCCAACGGTGGCTTCGGCGAGTGAAGGGGTGATCGGACATGGCCGAAACGACAAACACCGGCGAGCTGGGGTTTTGGTCAGAGAGGAACTCGAGAGAGAGAGAGAGAGAGAGAGAGAGAGAGAGAGGGTTTCAGAGGGGAAATGGGGATGAGGACGAGCGGGGGATTCATGGTGGCGATCTTATCTCGACCCCGAGTGTCGGTGGCAATCATCGTAGCGCACGGCGGCGACGGATGGCATCGGATACCTCCATCGAGCAGCTTCCAGTAGACGAGGAAGACGATGAAGGTCGTTTTGCGGATAACCCCCTGCGACGTTTCAAGGTTCAACCCGCAGTCCCCTGCTGGCCCACTCGTCATCCAGAGAGAAAGCTATGTCGGGATGGTTGTTGGGCTGCTACTGGGCTGCGGTTAGATTGCTGTGGTTGCTCGTGGGCGATGGTTAAGAAAGAGGGGTAATGGGCTGCGGCCTGGTTATAGTCTTTTTTTCTTTACTATTTCCTTTTCTCTTTTCTGTTTTATTTTCAAATTTGTGTATTACACATTTGTTTCAAATTCTTTTTTAGAGAATTTATTTGTTAAATAGTTGTAACAATAATGAATGGCATTCAAGTCATTTTATGATCTTTTATTAATTAATGTTGTATTTCTTCATTTTGTTTATATAGATCATTCTAATATTTGGTAAGGAACTTTGTTATTCATTTCCTTTCCATAATAATCCATGGATTTACTATATGATATTTACTTATTTGTTTATAAAACTTAATTTTAGTTAACTCATAGTTTAGAGGGAAGAATTTTATATAATGATCCCATACTATTATTTAATGCATGATATCCTAAGGATTTAATATGGTTAATATCATTCTCATAAATTTAGGAAATAGCAATGTATAAGATTTATTATAGCTAACATAGAAGTTAGGGTTTTAAATTATAATTGCTTACCCTAGGGTTTAGGGTTCTCAATATACTTATATTCTCTTATTGATGTGAATAAAGATTAATGTCTAAACACATTGTCTTTATGTTTGTGATTTTTAATAATATCATCAGTTAAAGTAGGATAGTGGGATTGTTTTTCTAGGCTGACTCATGAGAAATAATTGATAAAGATAGTTCTTAAGCACCTATGGTAATGATGGTTGAAAATGACAAAGATGTGCTTAAGTGAGTTGATATAGGAAAATATTCCTATTAACCATTGTGGACATAAGATGATAGATCAACCATAGAAAGTGGATATTAGGTTTGGTCTTAGATTTAGGGTTTAGTGTTTAACAAGGATTCCTATATTCCATACTTCATAATTCTGGACTTCTCATTAAGGAATTCCTTTCCTAGATACTCTACTCCTTCCTATCCATCATCATGTGTTAACATGATGAGCTTTACTTCACATGAATATTCTTATCCACCTTTATTCTTTTAAATCCATTTGTAAATCCAATGAGCTTGACACTGAAGCTTTCATAATCTTCTCATACTCTTCCTTAATCATCCATCACTAACATTTCTCTAGTAGCTGTATATATATACTTTACTTCACCTCAAGTATTAGTATTTCCCATGAGGAAACTACTACTACTATAATCCAATGTTACTCTGGCATCATCTTATTCATACTATCTTGTCTCTACTTGATTCCAGTATCTTATACTCCAACCTCACATTATATTAATGTGACTTGTAATGACTAATCTAGGATAATATATCTATACTATGGTTCAATCATGTTTTATCCACCAATGTCACTTATACATGGTATAAGCATTCAATATTGGTGAGTAAGGCATGATCATTATAATCCTCCTTTATGGTTCAGGTTTCCAGTTGGCTAAACAAGGCTTCCATCCATACAACATTACAGTTGTATTATAATCATCTTCTGTTTAACTCTATTGGATTAAGAGATATAATTCATTGACTATACCTACTTGATCCAATAGAACTACTCCTGGTAACTTGTAACACTACGGTTCTGAAAAGACCGTAGCTTCTATGTGACATGCCAATCCCTGGATCGGTTCATTGGCCCACAATAGAATAAAGATGAATAACATAGCAAAATATCCGTGTATCATAAATAATGATGTTCCAGAGTAACATTATTACAATAAAGGCTTAGCTCAAGGCTAGCTTAGATTATTCAAGTAGCAACATAAATAAAATAACTCCTCTATTCCTCAAATTGCCCACAAGTGAACAAGTGCCGAGTGGAGTACCGTGGCCTAAATCGATCACTCAGAATTTGAATATCCTGCAACATGAAACGTAGCAGCCCCGAAGGGTCAATACATGGAATGTATGGCAAGTAGAGCTATTAAAGGAGACAATAGAGCTAACATCTACATGCATATTTGACAAGTGGAGCTGTGGCTAGCTTGCATTTGCAAATACCTTTGTCCTACTTTCATAAACAGTTTTGATTTTCTTTGAAAAGATCCCAAATAGATTAACCCATCAACATTAAAGCAATTAAGAAATTAGAATGAGCGAGAAACATGTCATGAACTCAATATCAAGCAACTCAGATGTCCATAACCGGGGACACGGCTAATCGATTAGTTTATACACCCTGCAAGGGTTAGTACACTTTACCCATGTGACTTGGCCAGCCCAGCTCGTACCACCACTCTCATATTGGGTGATGATAGGGAGAAGTCCAAGAAGGGACCGTTCGGGAAGTAGCTCCCCAAACCCGACACGCACCGGTCCAACCTACCAAAATTCTACATCTCTGGATACGTGGGTTCGAGTTACCGCGACCTACTGAGTCCAACCAACCGCCTATTTCATTATTGGCACATGGTTGTACACGTAAGCTACAAAATAAATAAGCCAATCATTTTCTCTTGATACCTGGGGTGCCTTTCCGCAATGATACCACCAAAATTTTCAATCCCATCACACCCAGGAGATTCATTGATTATGTTGTTTTTAGTTTTCACAAACCAACACATTTAGAAACAACCTTCAGTGATGTAACCCAGCCCTCGTTCATCATAGCATGGCTAAGCACATCTACCAACGATGGCTCATCTACAGGAAAGCCCTACCACATAATAGGACATAGCATAGCAATAGTAATTTCCTACACATGCATCTACAAAATACACGACAATGCATTGAAAATAGTAGGACAACATCATGAACAAAGTAGCATCTACCTGCCTTGGCTGTAGCGGTCGAACGAACAATCCTCACACGAGCAAGCGTTGCACTCGTCATAATCTACACGATACAATTGCATCCACATAAACAAACCAAACACAACCATATACAAACATAACAATGCAAGATGCATGCATGAAAAGTTAGACAAGGATCCAGTAGCATTCTACAATCTTGTTCAGTATACCTATTGTATGCATGCATGGAAATCATTTTAAATGCATTGGAAACAAAGCATGCAATTTTAAATGACCAAACAATTGAGATATAACCCAATTATTAAGCCACTACTATTGAGCAGTTTGTAAAATCTTGGAAAAATATCTACTGTGTAGGCAACCTAAAATAGAACCAGTACCAACTGGAATCACTCAAAAAGGATTTATAGAATTTCCTGAGCAATTAAAATACTCTAGTAAGCCTTTATATAGATTCCGCAATTTCCAATACTGTAAGTCTACCTATTTAATTCACTATTAGATTCCCCTTGTTCTACTGATTCCAGAGACATCTCATTTGCAATTTTTGGAGTTGTATAACTTTTACTATGAATTTATTACTCTAAAAAGGACATTAAACTATTTAATTAATCATGGGAAAAACTTGCTGCAAAAGTATGAAACAATTGTACATAAATGTTTTACGTGAAAAACTGAATCCATCCATATATTATTTGTAATTTTTGACCCAGTAGATTAATTTATACGAATTTTACAAGTTCTATCTATTTTCTGCCAAATTAAATCAAATAGAAAAATATCAGTCAACCGACTGACTTTGACCACGCTGACGTGGCACGCTCACCAGTCAGCGGTCAAAGCATCAGTCCACGGTCCATTTGGACCGTTCGTTCTAGATCGAAGGGCAGGGGGGCGCGCGTGAGGTGCTCACCGGAGCGGTCGATGGGCGGCGGCGGCGATGACGTGGCGACAACGGAGGTGGTTCTCGGCGACCGTTGGCGAGGGGTCGGCTGCGGGGTCCAGCGGCTCGCGGTGCTCCTCCTCCCCTCTTGCTCCTCTCCTCTCTGTCCCTGGTGCCTCCACAGCGGCTCCCGCTCCCACTCCGGCGACGACGGCGGCGAGAAATCGGCAGCGATATTCAAGGGGAAAAACGGGGGAGTGAAACCGTAGCTCAAAGGGGGGTGCAAGCAAAGAAGAAAGGAGGTATGGGGCGCTCTGAATCGAGAGAATTTCTTGCTCGACCTAGAGCTCCGTCGGCGGCAGAAATGGCGAGCTCCTGGCGGCGGCAAGGCTCGAGGAAGTGGACTAGGGTTCGAGTCGGGGGGGAAAGGTTGCTGCCTCGAAGGTTAAAGTGGTAGGGGAGGTTTGAACGGAGTCCCGCACGGAAACGGCCGCCGCGATAATCGGCGAAGATGGCGGGGTCCACGTCGGCTTGCTGCTTCGCCGGGCTGACAGGGGGCCTCCCTGTCAGCCTGCGCGACTACGCGGGCTTGCTGCGGCGGCGGTGGCTATCTGCCGCCCGCGCAAGCGCTCCACCGCGGCTGCGGCTGGGCACTGTGCTAGCTGGCCCCGGGTGGGCTGGCTGGGCCGCGGGCTGGACGGCTGCGCCGGCGCTGCTCCTCTCCTTTTTTTTATTTTTTTTATTTTTCTTTTTCCTGGGTAATTCTTAACTGAATTTTGTCTGTCTGAAACTGTCTTTAGATAAGCAGAAATTCAGATTGTTGTAGATTTTGCTCCGAAGCTCCGATTGAGGCGATTCAAAGTGCTACAGGTTCGTGTCGGAACCCTTTACGCACCCGTTGAAAGAGCATTTCCTATCCCTAGTGATTTTGGTGTTTTATAACAACACACATATCGGACTAATTATTTGCCAAGTGTATCGCAGGTGCATAGAAAAAGGTTTTTCAATGGTTAAACAACAGTTCAAAAACTGTCTGCCTGGCGCGGTATACCACTTTTTTCTACTGGACGCGGCAGTAGGTTTTGACTAGTTGTCAACAAGCCACTGCCGGGCTAGGTACTAAAAAGCGGTAGTACCGCATTTTAGTACCTAGCGCGGCAGAAGCTTTTTGACCACTTGTCAAAAGCTACTTCCCGCTCCGGTACTAAAATGCGGTAGTACCGCATTTTAGTACCTAGCGCGGCAGAGGCTTTTTTCAACCTATAAAATGCCACTGCTCGCCCCGGTACTAAAATGTACCGCATTTTAGTACCTAGCGTGGCAGTAGCCTTTTGTATGTTGGCAAAAGCCACTGGCTGCCTAGGTACCAAAATGCGGTAGTACCGCATTTTGGTACCTAGCGTGACTGAGAGTTTTTCGACCATGTTGCAGATACCAGTGCCCGTCCGGTAGTACCGGTTCCCATAAGCGGTACTACCGCTTTACGGTAGCACCACATTGTGGTACCGCTGTGGCCAGGGCATATGAAGTTTGAAAGTTGCTCTTCCGGTACCAGGTCCGGTAGTATCGGAGTTTTCCAGTAGTACCGCTTAAACTTCCGGTACTACCGCTGCATTAAAGGCTCCAACGGCCAGATTTCTTGGAGGGGTATAAATACCCCTCCACCTACTTTGGGACAAAGTGCTCATCCACATTAAAGTCAAGACCACCATTGGAGTCACCAAATCTTCAAGATCTCCTCAATCCACCACCCAAAGTCTTTGATCTTTGGGGAATCCAAGGAGGAGGCCCCGATCTACTACTTCACCAAAAGAGATCTTCATTTCCCCTCATTCAATTGAGGGCCCCTTTGCTCTAGTGTTTTCTTGGAAACCCTAGTTCTTGTTTTGGTTCTTACAAGCTTGTCTTTGATTGCTTTGACAGCTTGCTTGTATTTGGGAGCCTCCGATTAAGTTGTGGATGTGTGCCCCAAACTTGTAAATGTGGCGGCTTCCACCTTGAAGGTTGCCGATATAGTGGAAGGTGAATCGATCCCGTTGGGGTGAGATTCATCGGAGAACAAGGGAGGCCTCTCGTGGCGTTGGTGGTTTGAAACCACCCCCTCTCCAAACGTAGACTTATTTCCCCTCAAAAGGAAGGAACTACGGGAAACAAATCCTTGTGTCTCCGCGTCCACCACTTTGGTTACTTCTATCCTTTACCGCACTTTAATTACTTGTTCTTACTTTGTGTTGTGGTAGCCCTTGCATAATTTTCATATAGGTAAATTCACCTTAGTTGCATTATCTAGAGAATTTACCTTATTGTCAAACCTTAATTTGAAAAAGAAGAAAATTTGAAGTAGCACCTATTCACCCCCCCCTCTAGGTGCCAATACGATCCTTTCAATTGGTATCAGAGCCTCGGCTCTTTATTTGGGCTTTACCGCCTAAGAGAATATGGGTAGCCAAGAAGGGGAAGGTGATGGTGAGCATACTACGGTGACCATGGAAGATCTCAAAAACTTGGAAACAAGATTGAGCTCTTCCTTGGTCAACAAAGTCAAGAAGATGCTTGAGCAACTTCTTAAAGACAAAGATGGATCATCATCCCTTTCTCCTCAAGGGGATCCTCCATCCATTTTACCTAAAGGGGATACTCCCATATCCCTTGAGGATAGAATGGTTAGGGGTAAACAAGACAACACTAATTCCTCCACACAAAATGATGGTGGGAATGGTGAGCAACGTGATTCATGGTACTCTCCCGACCCTCCAATCCCTCACCCTCATGTATACAATAGAGGTGACCCACCTAAGCTTGAAGAATCCGCTACCTTTGCTCAATGGCAATCACTAATGAGAACTCATATGCGCAGCTCTTGCATTGAACTATAGAACATCATCGAACATGGACTCTTTATTGGGGATCCAAACAACTTGACAAGAAGAGAGTTTGTCAATAGTCAACTCAATGCCACTGCTTTGAATATGATTCAACAAGGATTGGGGACCAAGGACTATCCACACATTGAGCACTTTAGCATTGCCAAGGAAGCTTGGGATGCCCTCACTGTATTGTTTGTTGGAAATGAGAGTATGAGGAGGAACCGATATGATGCTCTAAGCAATGAAGCCGAAGGCTTCTACATGAAAGAAGGTGAAGATCACGAAGACATGTACCGAAGGCTCAAGACCACCGCCACCTCTTTTAGAAATGTGGGTGCCTCACATGTGGATGATGCATGGATAAAAAGGAAATATGTGAGTGCACTCATGCCTTTTGAGCCCACCGACTTGAAGAGCCTACAAGGAAGACACAACTACCATCTCATGACCTCAAATGAAGTTATGCAAGAGATGGCCGCCTTCAAAGTTGCCGCCAAGAATGCCAAAGATGCTCGTGCCCGTGCCCTTGGTATGAGCAACGTTGTCAATGTTGCTTTGAAGGCCAAAGTTGTGGACCATGGGGATGAAGATGATAGTGATGATGGGCTCTCCATGGACCACCCCGATGAAGTCAAGATTGCTCATAGTCAATATATGGCCTTCTATGCAAAGAAATTTTGGAAGAACCCCACCAAGGCCAAGATGGAAATGCAAAGAAAAAGCAACCCAAATGGGAAAAGATAAAATACAACTAGATTGAGAACTTGCTTCAATTGTGGTGACCGCTATCACTTTGTGGCAAGTTGTCCCTATGAGAAGATAGAAGATCATGGGGGTAAGCTTGTGTTGAAGAAGACTCTCAAAGCACCTTACAAGAAACCCTTCATCAAGAAGAATCCCATCAACAAGAAGTCGGGAGATATTGTCTTGATCACTCATGAAGAATACTCCTCCGACAATGAAGATGATGAAGAAGATGAAGAGGAAACATCTAATGGTGTGGCGGCTCTAGCTACTACCTCTACTCCGACATTCTCTCTTTGATTCTCCAAATGAGAATTCTCCTATCAAGAACGTCACTTGCCTTATGGAAAGGGGAACGAAGGTATCATCATCATCTCACTCCACTCCCTTAGCTAATGATGAAACCGGTGATGATATGTCTCTTGATGTTAAAAAGGAATTAATTGCTTTTGATGAGTTCATGACTAAACTACAAGGGGATGCTAAGATACATTTTGGTAACATCCTAGATCAACTTTCCCACACACAAGAGCTCCTAGATGTAAGATTTAAACTTGGGCATGAACAGATGATTGAACTAGAGGCTCTGAACAATGCTCTAGAAGAAGAACAAGAGACTAGGTTGTCTCTTGAATTAAAACTTGAAGGGCTTGATGAGGCAAACAATATTATTGTTAACAAACTCATCAAAGAGCGTGATCATGCTATTGCTAAATACAAAAGGGCTAAAAAGGACAAGGTTGAGTTTGGTGTGGTTCATGAAAAACTTGCCGAGGACTTTAGTTTGCTTAACAAGGCTCACAAGGCTTTGAAAAGTGAACTCTTGTCACTCACAAAGTCCCATGAAATGCTTCAAACTCAATTGGCCAATATTTCTTCACCTAGTAACTTCATTCCATCTAGTAGTACAACTATTCTTAAAGAGAATGCTAGGTTGAAGGGGGAGCTTGCTAAGGCCACATTTCCACAAGGCAACAAGTCCATTTATGATCTTTTGAGTAAGCAAAGGCCTAGTGGTGATAAAGGGGGCATTGGTTTTGTCTCCAATACTAAGAAGAAGAACAACAACAATAAGAAGAAGGCCAAGCACACACAAGAAACTAACAAGGCCATTGTGGATAGTAAGACCACAAGTGGTAAAACTATGTCTCATGATGACTTTGCGGGAAGTGCTAACCCTCACTATGTTCTAATGCGTGATTATTATGGTGATGTGTATGCACAATATGTTGGCCCATATGATGGTTATTGTTATGGGGTAACCCCTTGGGGTGGCCCTATCTTTCACGAATTTCCACGGGAAGCGAGGGGAAAGCGGTGGACGGGGGAAGTAGGGATGAAAACCACGAACACACGCACGCAAATCATGATACACGCCGATATCTCACGCCGGTGGCAACCGGTCCAACATAATCTCTAGGATCGGTGTTGGGCGAAGCTCTCTCTCCACGCCAACAACGGGGGACGAGGTGCTTGGTGAGACCTTGACGACTTGGGGGCGAGAAACCGAGAACCCAAGGCCTTGTACAACTTGAACGCACTAGGCAAGATCCAAGAGGAGGGTGGACAATAGGTGCTCCTTGGTAGGAGCATGAGACCAATAGATTGAAAGATCCTCAAAGGGGTGTCCTTAATTTATTATTATCCAAGTCTAGGGTTTACATATGAGGGGTGGGGCTATATATAGGCCAGCCACATAAACAGGGGTAGTTCTGGAATAAAACTGGAAGTTTGGGCAAATTTGGGGGTTACATGGGCCAGGCCCAACAGGCTTTAACATGCCTGGCGACGATCAGCCCGGAGACTCCGGTCTGGGGTCCGGAGACTCCGGTCTGGACCGGAGACTCCGGTCAATCTCCGGACCCGTCTCCGGAGGGGGCTTCTGGCTGTCCCGGGCTTGGGTCTCCGGCCTGGACCGGAGGAAGGTCCGGAGACTCCGGTGTAGGAGACCGGAGACTCCGGTCTACACCTGAGATTCCGGTGTGCAGCGCTCCAGCATCTTCTTCTCCTGGTCCTGCTTCCTTGGTGGCTTGGTGTGGTGGTGTTGCTTCATATCTGAGGATACACAACATAGTTGCATGAAGTAGCAAGCCGTCCAAAGGTAGACCAAAATCACACGAGGAAAGGAGCGAGTTAACCTTGGCTTGTAGGAGCTTGGCTCGGGCGCGAGTCATTGGTCCACTTGGGGGAGTAGGTGTTGTAGATGGAGGTGCGTCCGTAGGACGGCCTGCATCAGCTCCCCCCCTTGGTAAAGAGTTGTCCTCGACTCTTCAACCTTCTCAACTTCATCTTCGCCATGGTAGGGTGATAGGTCCTTGACATTGAATGTCGGGCTCACAAGATACTTGGATGTTGGGATATCGATGATGTAGGCGTTGTCTTTGATCCTCTTTAGCACTTTGAACGGTCCATCACCTCTTGGCTTGAGTTTGGAGTCGCGGTCCTTGGGGAAGCGGTCTTTACTCAAATGTATCCACACAAGGTCGCCTTCTTCGAAGATCATCTCTTTCTTATTCTTGTTTAGCCTTGATGCTTGGCGAAGGACTTGTTTCTCGATCGTTGCTCTTGTGTCTTCATGGAGTTTCTTCATTGTTTGGGCACGCTTGATGTAGCATCCCAGTTGTCTAACTCCTGTAATGCTACATGTTATAATAATAATAAGGACCACTTCCAACATATAATTGTTGCATCATTATCATACCATGCTCATTCATCTTGTCACCTTGCATTTGAGCATCATATAAAACCCTTTTCTTGTTTGGTTCTTATCTCATGTGCATGATTAATTGTAGTTGCCTCTTGATATTGTATTTGGTTCTTAATATATTGCTAAATGCCCAAGTTGAGTTGGGGGCATATCTCTTTTAAACTCCACCACCTTTCTTTCACCACCTTGTTTTTCCACCATCCAATTAATATGAGCTTGGCATTTTAATTTGGGTTACCTCTAGCTCATGTTGGTTGGTTGGATTCCACCCATAATCTTTGCTTGGCCTTGCCCATTTTTGGGAATGCAGGTGAATAATGCCATGTAAATCTTATTGTTTTCACAAGGATAAATTTGGCATTAATTATTTTGCATGGGCCATGCAAGTGTCACCTTTTCTAGTATTTGGTTTTTACTTGAATTCTAAGTGGATCATCTTCCCTTTGTTCAAATATTGTTTTGTCTTGTAGTTTCTTCACCATGTCATCTATCTCTATCCTTTCCAGCTAAACCTCTATCCCATGCTCCATGCACACACATGTGCTATTGTGGCATGCACCAAACCTAAAACCACCTTCCTCTCTCTATCTCTTTTCTTGGATCATGCTTGGTCATTATTTGGAGCATGCATGGACCAAAGGAAAAACCCCATCATCTCTTTCTCCCTACCTTTCCCTCCTTCTCCTTTTTCTTGATCTTGTGAGTTTGTATATGAAGCATGCTTGATCAAGTGGAGTACCCCTCCCTCTATCTACCCCCTCTTAGCTAAACCCTAATATCTACCCCAAGCCCTCTTCCATCCTAGCTAACCAAAACACTAGCTACACCTACCCTAAACAAAAACCCTAGTACCTCTTTTCTCCCTTCTAGCTTCCTTGCATGATCACCCATGCCCTACCCTAGCTCGCCCCCTCTCTCTACTGGCTGGACCCACCTAGCTACCCCCACACGCCCAAGGACCCCCAAGCACTAATCCTATCCCGAGCCGGCCCCTCTCTTCTCCCCTCTCTTTCTCTCCCTGGCCTAAGGGACCCTCTCTGCCCACCTGCCCACGAGTTCCCCAGGGCCACCTGCCAGCCTCTCTCCCTCCCCCAGCTCTGCCGTGCAACCCCCCTGGCCCATGCCGAGCACGTGAGAGGGAAAAAGGTGGCACTGAGGCCACCTTCCCCTCCTTCACGCAAGCCCCCCCTCCTGCCGTCCTTATCTACTCCCCACGGCACCACGCTTCCCCCCCGTCCCTATCCAACCACTCTGCCTCGCCCAGATACCCCAGATCCACCCCGAAAGCGCCCTGCCCTCTCCCCCTCTCTGCTCCATCGCCGGCAACCCTCGGCCCCCTCGCGACTACACCGTTCCAGACGACAAGCACGTCGGGGAGGTGATCGAGGAGACCAAGACGAGCCCCTACACCACGCCTGTACACGCCGTCGAGGAGGAGACGGACCGGAGCCACCAGAACCTGCCGCGCCCGAGCCGAAAACCCTAGCCGGCCGTCCGCCTGCTTCACCGGCGATCTACCGCCCCTCTGCTCGATCTGACCACGCCAACGCCACCTCGGTGAGCTCCCTAACCCCCTGGACATGGTCGCCCGCTCGCTTCCGCGCTAGGTCCGCCGGACGATTCGTCGTGCACCCTCGGTGCACCGACGAGCGCGCGCGCCTGCTCACTTCCGCGCCGCGCGAACCCTACCTAGGCCCCGTCCACCCTCCTAGCAACAACCCCGCCCTAGCCCAGCGGTCACCGCTGCCTGCGCGCGTGCCCAGGTCGAGGGTTCGAACCCCCACCGCGCCGCGCGCGTCGCGCGAGCGACTGACGCGCACGCTCGGTTCAGTTCAGAGAAGATCCACAGTGTCGTTGTACACTTTGCACAAACCCCCCCCTCTTTTGTTTTTGCCAACCCGCGGTCCCTAGGAGCCCACCTGTCTGTGTCGTGGCGTTTTTATAAAAATGCTCCTGGGTTTTCTGGAGCTCAACCCGCGGTCCTTCCCCCTCCTAGCCGCTGGCATGTGGGTCCAGGTGCGCCTGTCCCCACCTGTCAGTGACCAGGCTGGAATAGGCTGGGTGTAAAAAGTTTGGCTGGGTCTGTTTTATTTATTCAAATCTTTTTCTGAATATTCAAATTCAAATATTTTTCAGATTCAAACAACTTTTCATATATTATTCCAAATAACACAAATGATATATGTTTGGATATCAGAAAAATGAGAGGATTCCAAATATGCCCTTCAAATTGCTTTTTGCACATTTAAACTTCCAAGTTTATTTAAATTACCACAAATGCCACTATAACTTAAATAATTAATAACTTTTGCTTTATAATTCCAAATTAAGCAAATGATATGTCTAAAATGATCAGCTCGACGAGACCTTTCTGTTTATGCCATCCATGACTTCAATTGCAGCATGCATCATGTAAAAATATAGTGTACAGCAACTGTTATGACAACAAAATGGGACCCAAAACCCCATAAAAATGTTATTACTTGTCCTCCACACCTCACCATGCCATGCTACCTTATTGCCATGTAAATTGTGCATCATTCATCATGGCATGATTGTTTGCTTGACGCATCTTATTCATATGCTTGTGCTCTATATTCATGTTGGCCTTGTTTGTTTGGTTTTTCTCGGATAGACACTGAGCAGGGGTTATATCAAGAGAACCAGGAGCACTACCCAGATCCGTCTCTCGCTTCCACCGAGCTGCCAGGCAAGCACTTCCACATGCTTGCATACATACAGTACCTATTGCCTCTATCTTATTCTTGCATCATTGAGTCGCGAATGCATTAAATTGAATCCCAAGTATGCATAGCCTTTACTTTTAAACCCCACCAAGCTTGTTCCCCCATCCCATGAGCCACTACTATAGGAGTTGTTTGAGCCATGCGAGTCGTAGAACAGCATGTGTAGGGTATGTGAGTGTCTGTTGGATAACGAGGTACCTAAACAACTTAACCTGAGTAGTTCTGGGATAACTAAAGAAAGTGGCACCGGTGAGCAACATCTGCTATTTGGTTTTTCCTGCTCACTTGTGTCCCGTAATACCCCGAGTACTTGATTCCTGTTCCTTGATTTATCGCGCTATCCACATCCGGGAGGTATATGGGACCCCCCTGAGCCAGAGCTTGATTCCGTCTTATTTCTTGGGGCCACAAACTAGTTTGAGGTTTTATTTACGATCATGTACTTATGCCATGCTTTACTGCTTATTTACGATTGTGCGAGGAGCACACTGTACTGTTTAGGATCGGGACACGTTTACGCGGTATCGACAAGCCCAGCCACACTTTCGGGTTCCCAGTCGTTTACCGCCGTCCACCCAAACCTTGAGTCCGTCTCGGAGTTAGCTATCTCCGTTGCGGGGTCTACTTAAGGGGTGGCCCCCTGAAATATTTCTGAATCCTGTGATTGCTTTGTCGTGAAAGCCTCGTTGGGTTTTGATTTGGTTTTTCCGAGGTTGATCGAGTGTGTGTTGCTATTGGTGCACCCCGGCCGGGTAAAACTTTCTGAAAGCCGTGTCCGCGGATATGGACGACTTGGAGCACAGTTTCTCGATCATAGACAAGCATAACTAAAGTACCGCTTTAATCTGACTAAGTAATTTGACTAGTAAATAGCGCAATACTCATGGAATGGTTAATAAAATTGCCAACGGATGGGGGGGTTGTTCGTCCGCTTCCTCGTTGGTAAGCGGGGAGGAGGATGGATCTGATGAGATTACCATTATAACTGTTGTTCTTAATTCACGGACATCCGTCTATCTTTGGTTAGGCGGATGGTTAGCGTTTATCTGTAGAACTGCTAGGGTTTATCTTTCGCCGCAATTGCGTCACCCCAGGTTGTGTCCCCTTTAGAGGCATTAAGACTTGCTGAGTACCCTTAGGGTCTCACACGATAAATTATTGGTTCAGATGGACAGGTACCTTCGCAGGACGGATACTGGGTGGAAGAAGCCGAAGATGTGGGCAACGATCGTTCGGTGTAGAGATTCCGGGAACGGGGATCCGTGAGACCTGTAGTTGGGATGTGCTTATTTCTATGGCATCTTATGCCGATTTGCTTCTTATCCGTACTCGGATTTTGTTTGCCGCTTCCGCATGATACTCTGATGTGTGTTGTATGAGGAAGTATCCTAAACTATAGATTTATTCAGGATATTTGAATCTTGCCGTATGGCGTTGCTATATTTCCTTTCTTTTTAGATGGTATGGCTCTGATGTACTCTTGTATGGTTGCTTGCGTACATACCCACTTGTGTACGTAGTTGATCCCTTCGCCTGCCGATTACGCCGCCCGTACAGGTCCCGTTGAGAGGGTAGTGGTTGGGACGTCTGAAAGGACTACCAGTGAGTGGCTTTTGGGGCCCCACCGTACTATTTCAACCACTACCACTCATCCAGGCTTGTATCTAGGAGCGTAATTCACCGAGGTAGTTACAATTGGTATCAGAGCCATCCCGACCTTCAGGGTTTCAGCCAAACGGTCGTTGTCAGTCTAGTAAATATTTTGGTAGTTATGTATATTAGGGAAAAACAAAACGCGAGAGTAGGAGTGCTTCCACTTTTCTTCTTACCCTCCCACCCACCCTTTTCTGGTAAGGAAGTGCAACGTTTTCAATCCTCTTCTCAAAGTTCAAACTAGGATTCACGTGTTCTGGGTTTCCGTAGTACCATAGGTTGTGTGTGTGTGTGTGTGTAATCCCTTGTCTATCTGTTGCATCCAAGTTGTTATCTTATCTGCTTTTGGTTATCAACTGTTGGTACATTTCCATACCGACAGGCTGTTGCAAACCGACGCAATCTATCTTCCTCTTTGTATCCGACGCTATCTTGTTTGGGGTGTTCGTTTCCGTAGTTACCAATCTTTAGGTTTCGTCGTGAGAAGAAGGGGTTAGGATATGTGTTCCACTTGTTCATGTGCGGAGTAATGATTGGAGTGCGGGATGGAGTCGCGACCATACCACTACTTTTATCATTCGCTTTTGTATATTGAATCGGTAGAGTCACTAATCTTGATTCGTTAAGTAATTTTACGCATCTATTGGTATTCTAATGCCGAAATTTGTGGAAAAATTTTCTTTGATATGTTTGTGTACCACACTCCTTTTCAGTCGTGTGCGATATGCTTAATATCTTTTAGGTGCTTTGAACTTTGTTGATATTTTAATATCATCTCAGTAAATTGTATCCTTTAATCTTGGTTAATTCCATTTTGGTACTATCTTGGATTATTATTATTCTCCATTATAGTACTGACTTGTGTTTTATATCAATATCAGGATGGCTCCACCACGCCGTTCAGATGAGGACATACCACCAGAGCTTGGGGCCGCATTGTCAAACATAGCTAATGCCTTGGCAGCGATGCAGCAGAACCAGCAGCGCTTGGAAGAAAGCGTCAGGAGAAATGAGTTTGCTCCACTCCCTCCACCTCCCAAGCGGGGCGACATCAAGAGCTTCCTCAAATTCAACCCTCGTCAGTTTGATGTGTCTGATCGCCCACTGGATGCGGATGATTGGTTACGTGAGACGTCAAGGCTTCTTGAGACTGCTGATGTTCCTGAGCAGGAGTGGGTCAAGTGTGCTACTCACCTTCTGAAGGGGGATGCAGCTCTTTGGTGGGAGAATTACTTGAAGGCAAGCTGCACTGGTTTTCAGCCTACCTGGGGACAGTTCTCTGGAGCGTTCAAAGAGCAGTTTCTGTCAGAGATTGTGATGGAAAGGATGAAGGAGGCTTTTCTCAACCTGAAGCAAGGAAATGATAACGTCAACACCTACATCAGGAACTTCATGAATCTCTCTCGTTATGGTGGTGATGAGGTATCTGATGACAAGAAGAAGCAGAAGAGGTTCAGGCAAGGGCTCAATGCGTCGATCAAGTATGCGATCACTCATGCAAGACCGGCATCGTTCCTGGAGCTACAGCACACGGCTTTGCAAGAGGAGGCAAGCAGGCAAGTGTTCGAGGAGTCCAAGAAACACAACAGGGATGCATCAAGCTCTTCGGTTATGGCAGCTCCTTCTAAGCGGCGTGTCTGGGTTCCTAACACCCCACCGTCGCTCCCGGCTCCACCAAGACCTGCAAGTTTCGCGCCAAGGCCACCAAACTTCACCACTGCGGCTCCCAGGGGCTACAACAACCACTACCCTGGAGCGCCTGGCGGAGTCCCTGGCTACTCTGCTCCACGTCCACATGGTGCTTGTTTCACATGTGGAGATCATGGACATCCCAACTGGAACTGTCCAATGAAGAACAAAGCTCTCCCTCAACCCCCGCCAAGATCTGCAACAAGCTCTCCTTCGGTTCGTGCACCACCGCCTCGGGCTCTCAACATCAACACCAAGCCCGGGTCTGCGGTTGTACGTGCCAACTGCGTCAACGCCTCTCAAGCTGAGCTCGCACCTGGAGTTGTAATGGGTATGCTATCCGTTAACTCAGTCCCTGCACAAGTTCTCTTTGATTCTGGTGCATCGCATTCTTTTGTGTCACACAAGTTTGCAGAAAAGAATGAGTTAGTCATGGTTCCTCTCTCTAAGCGGTTGGTGGTACAATCACCTGGTTCAAACATGAGGGCTGAGCATATCAGTCATGGAAATCAAGTTGAGATTGCTGGTTCTTCATTCTTGGCTTCTTTGATTGTTCTGGGCAACTCTGACATTGATGTCATCTTAGGCATGGATTGGTTGACAGCAAATGCAGCTGTGATTGATTGTGCTGAACGCTCAGTGTCTCTGAAGATTCCTGAAGGCCATATAGTCTTTTCTCCGAGTCTGACTCCTGCTGTCCAGCTCTATTCCTTGGCGGCTCTGAATGATGATGCCATGGAAGCTATTCAGAGAGTCCCAGTGGTCTGTGAGTTTCCGGATGTTTTTCCTGAAGAGTTGCCGGGTATGCCTCCGGATCGTGAGGTTGAATTCGTGATTGAGCTTGAACCTGGAACGGCTCCTATCTCCAAGCGGCCATACAAAATGGGTCCTTCTGAGTTGGCTGAACTCAAACGACAACTTGATGAACAAGAGAAGTTGGGTTTCATTCAACACAACACTTCTTCTTGGGGTAGCCCAACAATCTTTGTGAAGAAGCGTGACAGAACAGATAGGCTATGTGTTGACTACCGGGCTCTCAATGCTAAAACCATCAAGAACAAATATCCTCTCCCACGGATAAATGATCTCTTTGACCAGTTGGCTGGAGCTGTGGTATTCTCTAAGCTGGACTTGAGAAGTGGTTATCACCAAATCAAGATTCGCAAGGAAGATGTGCCTAAAACCGCTTTCACCACCCGCTATGGCCTGTATGAGTACACGGTGATGTCTTTCGGTCTCACCAATGCTCCTGCTACCTTCTCGAGGCTTATGAACTCGGTCTTCATGGAGTACCTGGATAAGTTCGTTGTGGTCTATCTGGATGATATCTTGGTCTATTCTAAGTCCAAGGAAGAGCATGAAGAACACCTTCGTTGTGTCCTAAACAAGCTGCGCGAGAACCGCTTGTATGCAAAGTTCTCAAAGTGTGAGTTTTGGCTGCCTGAAGTAACCTATCTTGGTCATGTCATCTCTGCCAAGGGCATTGCAGTCAACCCGGAAACCGTGAAGACAATTGTTGAATGGCTTCCCCCTGCAAATGTAAAAGAAGTGAGGAGCTTCCTGGGTTTGGCTAGTTATTGCCGTCGCTTTGTTCAGAACTTCTCAAAGATAGCGAAGCCTCTCACCGATCTTCTCAAGAAAGGTAAGAAATACCTGTGGACTCCTGCGTGTCAAGCAAGCTTTGAGACACTCAAAGAGAAGCTCACTTCCACACCAGTCTTGGTTCCTCCGGATACATCTAAGCCTTTCCAGATATTCTGCGACGCCTCTTTGCAAGGTTTGGGTGCGGTCCTTATGCAAGAGAAACAGGTGGTTGCTTATGCCTCTCGTCAGTTGAAGACGCATGAGATCAACTATCCCACACATGACCTCGAGCTAGCAGCAGTTGTTTTTGCTTTGAAGCTATGGAGGCACTACTTGCTTGGTAACCGTTGTGAGATCTTTTCTGACCACAAAAGTTTGAAGTATATCTTCACTCAGCCTGATCTCAACCTTCGGCAGAGGAGATGGATCGAAGCAATCAATGACTTTGATGTGACCATCAACTACACACCGGGCAAAGCGAATGTCATGGCAGATGCTCTCAGCCGTAAAGCTTATGTCAACAACCTCATGATGGAAGAACAACAGCCTCTCTTGTGTGAGGAATTCCGTCAGCTCAACCTGGAAATTGTGGAACAAGGGCAGCTCTCGAGCCTTCTAGCTACTCCTCTCTTGGAAGAACAGATTCGTTTCCGTCAGCGTGGTGATCCGCACACCAGAAAGCTCATCTCTAAACTTGGGCTTCCGAAGTATGAGTCCTTCCACGTTGATGATCAAGGCACGCTTTTCTTCGACCACCGGATGTTTGTTCCAAACTACCCGGGTTTGAGAGACCTAGTTCTCAAGGAGGCGCATGATTCGGTTCTATCTATCCATCCTGGCAGCACAAAGATGTACATGGACTTGAAAACACAATATTGGTGGCCTGGGTTGAAACGGTATTGTGCGAAGTATGTCTCAGAATGTGATGTCTTCCGCAGAGTGAAGGCTGTCCATCAGAAACCATTTGGTCTTCTACAGCCATTGAAACCTCCGGAATGGAAATGGGAGAAAGTAGAGATGGACTTCATCACTGGCTTCCCAAGGTCGCAGAAGGGCAACAATGCAATTTTTGTTGTCATCGACAGGCTTTCTAAAGTGGCTCATTTCTTCCCAGTCAAAGAAACAATTTCTGGAATTCAGTTGGCTGAGCTCTATATCAACAGGATTGTCTCTCTGTATGGGGTTCCACTTGAAATCAGTTCAGACCGTGGGAGCATCTTCACCTCAAAGTTCTGGGAGAGTTTCCAAAAAGCTTTGGGAACAAAGTTGAACTTCAGCACTGCTTACCACCCTCAGTCGCAAGGACAAGTGGAAAGAATCAATCAGATTCTGGAAGATATGCTTCGAGCTTGCGTCATCTCGTTTGGCATGAAGTGGGAGGAATGTCTTCCATATGCTGAATTCTCCTACAACAACAGCTTCCAGAAGAGTCTGAAGATGGCACCATTCGAGGCTCTCTATGGTCGCAAGTGCAGAACTCCGATTGGTTGGTCAGGTGCAGGAGAAAGAATCTGGTTTGGCCCTGACATTGTGACTCAGGCAGAGGAGAAGGTGCATATCATTCTTGAGAACCTGAAGATTGCTCAGAGTCGTCAGAAGAGCAACTATGACAGGAAGCACACAGATATGGTGTATGCCCCTGGTGATCTCGTCTACCTTCGTGTCACTCCCATGAGAGGAACACACCGTTTCGGTATCAAAGGAAAGTTGGCTCCTAGATACATCGGTCCTTTCAAGATACGTGGTAGAAGAGGAGAAGTTGCTTATGCCCTGGAGCTTCCGGAAAAACTCAAAGTCCATGATGTTTTCCACATCTCTCAGCTCAAGAAGTGCTTCAAAGATCCCGGCAGGACCGTGGATCATGAGCTAATCTACCTCCAAGAAGATCTGTCTTATCTAGAACACCCCACCAAAATCCTTGAGACCGCAGAACGAAGGACTCGCAACAAGTCCATCAAATTCTGCAAGGTGCAGTGGTCACACCATTCTGTTGATGAAGCCACATGGGAGCGTGAAGATGAACTCCGTGCCAACCATCCTTCTCTCTTTGTGTCTTCTTCTTCTTCCTAGAATCTCGGGGCGAGATTCCTGTTTAGTGGGGGAGAGTTGTAGCATCCCAGTTGTCTAACTCCTGTAATGCTACATGTTATAATAATAATAAGGACCACTTCCAACATATAATTGTTGCATCATTATCATACCATGCTCATTCATCTTGTCACCTTGCATTTGAGCATCATATAAAACCCTTTTCTTGTTTGGTTCTTATCTCATGTGCATGATTAATTGTAGTTGCCTCTTGATATTGTATTTGGTTCTTAATATATTGCTAAATGCCCAAGTTGAGTTGGGGGCATATCTCTTTTAAACTCCACCACCTTTCTTTCACCACCTTGTTTTTCCACCATCCAATTAATATGAGCTTGGCATTTTAATTTGGGTTACCTCTAGCTCATGTTGGTTGGTTGGATTCCACCCATAATCTTTGCTTGGCCTTGCCCATTTTTGGGAATGCAGGGGAATAATGCCATGTAAATCTTATTGTTTTCACAAGGATAAATTTGGCATTAATTATTTTGCATGGGCCATGCAAGTGTCACCTTTTCTAGTATTTGGTTTTTACTTGAATTCTAAGTGGATCATCTTCCCTTTGTTCAAATCTTGTTTTGTCTTGTAGTTTCTTCACCATGTCATCTATCTCTATCCTTTCCAGCTAAACCTCTATCCCATGCTCCATGCACACACATGTGCTATTGTGGCATGCACCAAACCTAAAACCACCTTCCTCTCTCTATCTCTTTTCTTGGATCATGCTTGGTCATTATTTGGAGCATGCATGGACCAAAGGAAAAACCCCATCATCTCTTTCTCCCTACCTTTCCCTCCTTCTCCTTTTTCTTGATCTTGTGAGTTTGTATATGAAGCATGCTTGATCAAGTGGAGTACCCCTCCCTCTATCTACCCCCCTCTTAGCTAAACCCTAATATCTACCCCATGCCCTCTTCCATCCTAGCTAACCAAAACACTAGCTACACCTACCCTAAACAAAAACCCTAGTACATCTCTTCTCCCTTCTAGCTTCCTTGCATGATCACCCATGCCCTACCCTAGCTCGCCCCCTCTCTCTACTGGCTGGACCCACCTAGCTACCCCCACACGCCCAAGGACCCCCAAGCACTAATCCTAGCCCGAGCCGGCCCCTCTCTTCTCCCCTCTCTTTCTCTCCCTGGCCTAAGGGACCCTCTCTGCCCACCTGCCCACGAGTTCCCCAGGGCCACCTGCCAGCCTCTCTCCCTCCCCCAGCTCTGCCGTGCAACCCCCCTGGCCCATGCCGAGCACGTGAGAGGGAAAAAGGTGGCACTGAGGCCACCTTCCCCTCCTTCACGCAAGCCCCCCCTCCTGCCGTCCTTATCTACTCCCCACGGCACCCCGCTTCCCCCCGTCCCTATCCAACCACTCTGCCTCGCCCAGATACCCCAGATCCACCCCGAAAGCGCCCTGCCCTCTCCCCCTCTCTGCTCCATCGCCGGCAACCCTCGGCCCCCTCGCGACTACACCTTTCCAGACGACAAGCACGTCGGGGAGGTGATCGAGGAGACCAAGACGAGCCCCTACACCACGCCTGTACACGCCGTCGAGGAGGAGACGGACCGGAGCCACCAGAACCTGTCGCGCCCGAGCCAAAAACCCTAGTCGGCCGTCCGCCTGCTTCACCGACGATCTACCGCCCCTCTGCTCGATCTGACCACGCCAACGCCACCTCGGTGAGCTCCCTAACCCCCTGGACATGGTCGCCCGCTCGCTTCCGTGCTAGGTCCGCCGGACGATTCGTCGTGCACCCTCGGTGCACCGATGAGCGCGTGCGCCTGCTCGCTTCCGCGCCGCGCGAACCCTACCTAGGCCCCGTCCACCCTCCTAGCAACAACCCCGCCCTAGCCCAGCGGTCACCGCTGCCTACGCGCGTGCCCAGGTCGCGGGTTCGAACCCCCACCGCGCCGCGCGCGTCGCGCGAGCGACTGACGCGCACGCTCGGTTCAGTTCAGAGAAGATCCACAGTGTCGTTGTACACTTTGCACAAACCCCCCCTCTTTTGTTTTTGCCAACCCGCGGTCCCTAGGAGCCCACCTGTCTGTGTCGTGGCGTTTTTATAAAAATGCTCCTGGGTTTTCTGGAGCTCAACCCGCAGTCCTTCCCCCTCCTAGCCGCTGGCATGTGGGTCCAGGTGCGCCTGTCCCCACCTGTCAGTGACCAGGCTGGAATAGGCTGGGTGTAAAAAGTTTGGCTGGGTCTGTTTTATTTATTCAAATCTTTTTCTGAATATTCAAATTCAAATATTTTTCAGATTCAAACAACTTTTCATATATTATTCCATATAACACAAATGATATATGTTTGGATATCAGAAAAATGAGAGGATTCCAAATATGCCCTTCAAATTGCTTTTTGCACATTTAAACTTCCAAGTTTATTTAAATTACCACAAATGCCACTATAACTTAAATAATTAATAACTTTTGCTTTATAATTCCAAATTAAGCAAATGATATGTCTAAAATGATCAGCTCGACGAGACCTTTCTGTTTATGCCATCCATGACTTCAATTGCAGCATGCATCATGTAAAAATATAGTGTACAGCAACTGTTATGACAACAAAATGGGACCCAAAACCCCATAAAAATGTTATTACTTGTCCTCCACACCTCACCATGCCATGCTACCTTATTGCCATGTAAATTGTGCATCATTCATCATGGCATGATTGTTTGCTTGACGCATCTTATTCATATGCTTGTGCTCTATATTCATGTTGGCCTTGTTTGTTTGGTTTTTCTCGGATAGACACTGAGCAGGGGTTATATCAAGAGAACCAGGAGCACTACCCAGATCCGTCTCTCGCTTCCACCGAGCTGCCAGGCAAGCACTTCCACATGCTTGCATACATACAGTACCTATTGCCTCTATCTTATTCTTGCATCATTGAGTCGCGAATGCATTAAATTGAATCCCAAGTATGCATAGCCTTTACTTTTAAACCCCACCAAGCTTGTTCCCCCATCCCATGAGCCACTACTATAGGAGTTGTTTGAGCCATGCGAGTCGTAGAACAGCATGTGTAGGGTATGTGAGTGTCTGTTGGATAACGAGGTACCTAAACAACTTAACCTGAGTAGTTCTGGGATAACTAAAGAAAGTGGCACCGGTGAGCAACATCTGCTATTTGGTTTTTCCTGCTCACTTGTGTCCCGTAAGACCCCGAGTACTTGATTCCTGTTCCTTGATTTATCGCGCTATCCACATCCGGGAGGTATATGGGACCCCCCTGAGCCAGAGCTTGATTCCGTCTTATTTCTTGGGGCCACAAACCAGTTTGAGGTTTTATTTACGATCCTGTACTTATGCCATGCTTTACTGCTTATTTACGATTGTGCGAGGAGCACACTGTACTGTTTAGGATCGGGACACGTTTACGCGGTATCGACAAGCCCAGCCACACTTTCGGGTTCCCAGTCGTTTACCGCCGTCCACCCAAACCTTGAGTCCGTCTCGGAGTTAGCTATCTCCGTTGCGGGGTCTACTTAAGGGGTGGCCCCCTGAAATATTTCTGAATCCTGTGATTGCTTTGTCATGAAAGCCTCGTTGGGTTTTGATTTGGTTTTTCCGAGGTTGATCGAGTGTGTGTTGCTATTGGTGCACCCCGGCCGGGTAAAACTTTCTGAAAGCCGTGTCCGCGGATATGGACGACTTGGAGCACAGTTTCTCGATCATAGACAAGCATAACTAAAGTACCGCTTTAATCTGACTAAGTAATTTGACTAGTAAATAGCGCAATACTCATGGAATGGTTAATAAAATTGCCAACGGATGGGGGGGGGTTGTTCGTCCGCTTCCTCGTTGGTAAGCGGGGAGGAGGATGGATCTAATGAGATTACCATTATAACTGTTGTTCTTAATTCACGGACATCCGTCTATCTTTGGTTAGGCGGATGGTTAGCGTTTATCTGTAGAACTGCTAGGGTTTATCTTTCGCCGCAATTGCGTCACCCCAGGTTGTGTCCCCTTTAGAGGCATTAAGACTTGCTGAGTACCCTTAGGGTCTCACACGATAAATTATTGGTTCAGATGGACAGGTACCTTCGCAGGACGGATACTGGGTGGAAGAAGCCGAAGATGTGGGCAACGATCGTTCGGTGTAGAGATTCCGGGAACGGGGATCCGTGAGACCTGTAGTTGGGATGTGCTTATTTCTATGGCATCTTATGCCGATTTGCTTCTTATCCGTACTCGGATTTTGTTTGCCGCTTCCGCATGATACTCTGATGTGTGTTGTATGAGGAAGTATCCTAAACTATAGATTTATTCAGGATATTTGAATCTTGCCGTATGGCGTTGCTATATTTCCTTTCTTTTTAGATGGTATGGCTCTGATGTACTCTTGTATGGTGGCTTGCGTACATACCCACTTGTGTACGTAGTTGATCCCTTCGCCTGCCGATTACGCCGCCCGTACAGGTCCCGTTGAGAGGGTAGTGGTTGGGACGTCTGAAAGGACTACCAGTGAGTGGCTTTTGGGGCCCCACCGTACTATTTCAACCACTACCACTCATCCAGGCTTGTATCTAGGAGCGTAATTCACCGAGGTAGTTACACTTGACCACGTCCATATTGGCACGTTCATGAAGCGGAAGTGGAAGGATATCGAGCGCGGTGAGAGGCTCAAAACCATAGACGATCATGAACGGGCTACTCATGGTGGTGGAGCGCTTGGCGCGGTTGTAGGCGAACTCAGCGTGTGGAAAACATTCCTCCCAGTCTTTAAGGTTCTTCTTGATCAACACACGTAGGAGTGTTCCAAGACTTCGATTGACGACCTCGGTTTGTCCATCGGTTTGAGGATGCAAGGCGGACGAGAAGAGGAGCTTGATGCCGAGCTTGGCCATGAGAGTCTTCCAGAAGTAGCTCATGAATTTGACGTCGCGGTCGGAGACGATTGTTCTTGGTACACCATGTAGCCGAATTATTTCCCTGAAAAACAAATTTGCTACATGTGAAGCATCATCGGTCTTATGGCACGGAATGAAGTGTGCCATTTTGGAAAAGCGATCCACTACCACAAATATAGAATCATGTCCATGTTTAGATCTAGGCAAGCCTAACACAAATTCCATGCTAATGTCCGACCAAGGTGCATGAGGAATAGGCAATGGCATATAAAGACCAAAGGGATTAGACTTAGACTTAGCTTGGATACATGTAGTGCATCGTTGGACGTGGCGCTCCACGTCGCATTTCATCTTTGGCCAAAAGTAGTGAGTGGAGAGCATGTCGTATGTCTTCTCACGGCCAAAGTGACCCATAAGGCCTCCACCATGGGACTCTTGAAGAAGCAAAAGTTGGAGAGACGACTTCGGAATGCAAAGTTTGTTTTGTTTGAAAAGAAAACCCTTATGCAAATAGAAATCATTAATCCCTTTGTCTATTGAACATTTTGCAAAAATTGGTCCAAAGAAAGGGTCAAACGCGTACAAAGATTTGATGTCATCAAGACCCAAGACATTTACTTCGAGTCGCGTAAGAAGGTTTGTGTTTTTGCGAGACAAAGCGTCCGCTACCACATTTTCTTTGCCCTTCTTGTACTTGACGATGTAAGGGAAAGATTCCATATACTCAACCCATTTGGCATGCCTTTTACTCAAATTGGCTTGGCCCTTAAGATATTTCAACGACTCGTGGTCGGAATGGATGATAAATTCTTTGGGCCAAAGGTAGTGTTGCCACACTTGAAGGACACGAACCAAGGCAAAAAGCTCTTTGTCGTAAATGGGATAGTTAAGGCGTGCGCCATCGAGTTTCTCACTATGGTATGCAATGGGACGCCCATTTTGCATAAGGACGCCTCCAATGCCAATTCCACTAGCGTCACATTCAATCTCAAAAGTTTTTGTGAAATCCGGTAATGCAAGGAGTGGTGCTTCGGTGAGCCTCTTTTTGAGCTCATCAAAAGCATTTTGTTGTGCTTTTCCCCAAATGAACGTGACATTTTTCTTGGTCAATTCGTTGAGGGGGCAAGCAATGGTAGAAAAGTCTTTCACAAAGCGACGGTAAAAGCCAGCCAACCCATGAAAACTACGAAGTTCACTAACATTGGTGGGTATGGGCCAATCTCGTATGTCCTTAACTTTTGAGACATCAACTTCAATGCCATTAGAATACACAACAAAACCATGGAAAATGAGCTTGTCTTTTGCAAAAGTGCACTTTGGGAGATTAGCATAAAACTTTTCATGACGAAGGATTTGAAGGACCTCCTTAACATGAGTAACATGCTCCTCTAGTGACTTGCTATAGACAAGGATGTCATCAAAGTAAACAACGACACTCTTCCCAATGAGAGATCTCAAAATATGGTTCATGAGGCGCATGAAGGTAGATGGAGCATTTGATAAGCCAAAAGGCATAACCAACCATTCATAGAGACCAAGCTTGGTCTTGAAGGCGGTTTTCCACTCATCACCTTCGGCCATGCGAATTTGATGGTAACCACTACGAAGATCAATTTTCGAAAATATAGTGGCTCCACATAACTCATCAAGCATGTCATCAAGACGCGGTATAGGATGTCGATAACGCACGGTGATAGCATTGATTGGACGGCAGTCCATGCATAACCGCAACGTATCATCCGTTTTTGGGACTAGAATCATGGGAACCGCGCTTGGACTAGTGCTTACTTGGATCAAACCTTTGGAGACGAGTTGGTTGATTTGTCATTCTATCTCCTTCGTCTCTTCCGGGTTCGTGCGATACGCGGCGCGGTTTGCGAGTGGGGCGCCGGGTATGAGGTCGATGCGGTGCTCGATTCCACGAAGAGGAGGTAGTCCATGAGGAAGCTCTTCGGGAAATACATCTTGGAATTTCTGCAAAACAGCCATCAAAGAAGGAGGAACATTTGTCAAGTCATTAGTTCCTTGCGCTAGTACCTTGCATACAAGGACATAGTGCAAAATGGATGGGTTGTTCCGCACTTCTCTCATCTCACTTTTGGTGGCAAGAAGAACACTCTTAGTTTTTCCACTCGAGTTTGGCTTGTGGCACTCACTCACTATAGTGTGGTTCTCTCGCTCACCACTCTTCTCACAAGATGTTTTTGTGTATTGCGCCCTCGCTAAATCCTTTGCATTATCCGCAATTATTTGGCTAGGAGTCATTGGTTGCAACACACAAGTTTTGTCAAGCCATTTGAAGGTATAAGTGTTTGAGTGACCATTATGCAAAGAACGCTTGTAAAATTGCCACGGCCTTCCTAGCAACATATGGCACACCGTCATGGGGACCACGTCACATTCCACCGTGTCTTTGTATGGTCCAATTGAGAACGTTACCGAGATGGTGTGCTTGATCTTGACGGACCCTTGGTCACTTAGCCATTGGATATGGTAGGGGTGCTTATGTGGATGTAGGGTGAGGTTGAGTTTCTCACACAATTCCGTGCTTGCAAGATTGTGGCAACTCCCTCCATCGATGACAACTTTAATGGATCTACCATTGATACCGGCACGAGTTTGGAAGATGTTTGATCGTTGGTCTTCATTCTCATTGATTTGAGTAGATAAGACCCTTGTGACCACAAGCGATGGACTTGTGTCATGCTCACACACGAGTAGCTCTTGGTCCTCTTCCAAATGTTGCCTTGCCATGGCTTACTTGACCCTTGCATCAAATTCATCTTCACTCAAGTATTCTTCATCGCCGTTGTCATGGATGAACAAAACTTTCTTGTTCCCACATGCGGCCGACTTGTGTCCTTTGCCTCCACACTTGTAGCACTCACCATTGAATGGTTGTTCATCTATTGTGTACTTGCCACTTGGGGGCGGTTTTCCTTGAGGAAGTGTTGGCTTGAAGGGAAGCTTGGTGGTATTTGAGGAGCTTCCACTTGGTGTTGTCGGAGTAGTGGTTGGAGCTTGCTTATATGTGAAGTATGTCTTTGGCTTGTTGAACTTGATGTCCTCTTGCACTTGACGTTCGGCCTTTGATGCAATGTGCACAAGCTCAACCATGTTGTTGTACCTTTGGAACTCGGTGATGCGCTTGATAGGATGGTTCAAGCCATTGAGGAAACGTGCCATTGTTTGTTCATAACGCTCTTCAATGTTGGCACGTATCATGTTGAGATCCATTTGCTTGAAGTACTCTTCCATGGTCTTTGTTCCTTAACTAAGCGTTTGAAGCTTGTTGAAGAGGTCACGCGTGTAGTGTGAAGGAACAAAGCGGGATCTCATATGAGCCTTCATATCTTGCCAAGTTGAGATTGGGGGCTCTTCTTTTGATTCACGAGCGAGTTGGACTTGTTCCCACCAAAGGTTGGCATATTCATCGAACTCGAGGGATGCCATGGCCATCATCTTCTCATTGCTAAAGTTGTGCATGCGGAAGATCTTGTCAACCTTGAGTTCCCATGAGAGGTATTCTTCGGGATCATTGGAATCGGTGAACTTGGGCATGGTGAACTTGAGCTTGCCAAAAGTTTCTTCCTCATTGCGGTTCCGGTTTCGACGGTTGCCATGATTGTGGCGGCCATCTTCATCATCCGAGCTCTCATGTCTTTCTTGTTGATGGTGGCGTTGCTCTTGCGGTTGTTGAGGTGCCGCGTTTGGTGGTGGAACTTGGTTTGGATGACGAGCTTGGGGAGCTTGCTCATGTTGTTGGCGCGGTTGAGGACGAGGAGGAGGTTGTTGGTCCTCACGGCGAGCTTGGGGAGCTTGCTCTTGTTCTTGTCGTGGTTGATGCCGAGGAGCATTATCTTGCGCCATGTGGCGAGGAGGACGTCGAGCCGCATGCGTAATGGGCTGCTCTCTTTCTTCTTGATGTGGAGGAGGCTCGTCGTGAAGATCATGTTGACGACGTTGAAGTTCATGTCGAGGAGGACGCCTTGGTGGATCTTCGAGTGCTTCACGCCGCCGGCGAACTTGTTCTTCCACTTCAGATGCTTCACTTGTTGTGGAAAGAACATGTCGATGGAGATGGGCTTGGTGGTACATGTGAGATTGTTCTTGTTGAAGCACAAGTGCCCTTTGTTGTGGCCGGTCCACTTCACGTCTTGGAGGTCTTGCGGAGAGGTCACCATCATAGCTTGACGTTGCGGCGTGTCGCGGAGATGGTACCGCTTGAGAAGAGATCATGGATTGAAGGACGGGTCCATCCCGGTGCCTTGAAGCGTGACGGCGAGGAGCACTTGATTCACTTGAGGAGTGTCGTGATGATCTTGAGTCTCGCGAGCGTGTCCTTGCTAACCCATCAATGAGGCGTTGAAGCTTCTCATCCGTTGAGGCGAGGGCACGACCAAGAGCTTCATTTTGATGACCAAGGTTGTGTTGCATGGCATGCATTTGGCCTCGGACTTCTTCGAAGCGGTTTTCGATGTTCTTGAACTCCACTTGGGCTTCGCTAAATTGTTCATCTTGGCGCCGCTCAAGTGCTTCACAACGGTAGTTGAATTCTCCTCGGACCTTCCAATGGTCCCATCTTGTCATGTATTGTGGTTCGTCCTCCGGAGGTGGTGGTGGTTGGGACGGCTCGCCATTCCTGTCCATGATGCAAAGCCGACAAGGGTTGTATATGGAGAAAAAGGGTACGTAGAGTTAGCCCTTTACCTCACCTTGGAGATTATATCAAACCAATTGCCACACAAAGGAGCGAACAACGTGCAAAGTGAAATGGCAAAGAAACTCACACACAAAGGAGCTACAACTCTCAAAAGCTTTTGGTGGATGGGTAGGATTGTGGGAAAGCCAAAGAACCAACCGAACGCAAAGGATAGTCAAAAGTGGAGAAAATCCAACAACTCAAGTCAAAAGGAAATGGTCAACTCAAAAGGTGACGAGAACCTACGACTACACACACGCGTGGAGAAAAATGGGGTTAGCACGACTATGAAAGTGAGCACGAAAAGGACTAACGAAGACTACGCTCGGGTGTCGTGCCAACGCAAGGAGAGACCACAACTCGTTTGCCAAAAGAGGGTAAGCAACGGATTTGTGCACTTGCCTTGGCGCGTTTCTTCCTCTCTCTTTTGCTTACAAGCTTGATGCTCTCTTTGTATTGGGAGACTATGTATCTTTCTATTTTTCTTTTTCTTTTTCTCTCTTTTTTTTGATTCTTTTTCTTTTTCTCCCTTGCTATGCTACTATGTTAACTTTTGTATTTGCCCTCACACTCTCACTTTCCAATGGCCAGTGCACAATGCTTAGACAAACACAAAATGAGTTGCTCTCATAGGATAGGTACACACAAAGGAAGATATGGCTACAAGGGTTGACAAAAGTTATACCTTAGTTGATGGTGATGAGCTTGTGTCGATGGAGCGGGGAAGAGTTTGGGGTCCGTGGTGTCGAAGAGAGGGGCGATGTTGCGGAATCTATCTGTTAGTTGGTGACACGCACACGGAACACAAACAACAAGTGGACAGATTAGCCAATGCAGAAAAGAGGAAAAATGGGCAAAACTGGCGTCCAGGGCCGGAGACTCCGGTGTAGACCGGAGACTCCGGTGCACAGGTCCGGATACTCCGGTGTGGGAGGTCTGCTCGTGTTCTTGAGCGGAAATCCACGCCTAGAGTCCTCAAATCCGCGAAAATTTGGCCAAAATTGGGCTGGGAAACGCAGGCAAAAGCTGAACCAACACCTTAGACAAGATTTGGTCGAATCAAAACCACAAATGACACTCCAAAATGACAGATCGATCCAAAGGCAAATCGGGGCTGTTTTTTGGGAAATTTTCGAATTTATGATGGATAGAAGAAAAATCGGGGGGAAATTCGTGATCAACCTTGCTCTTGATACCAAGATGTTATGGGGTAACCCCTTGGGGTGGCCCGATCTTTCACGAATTTCCACGGGAAGCGAGGGGAAAGCGGTGGACGGGGGAAGAAGGATGAAAACCACGAACACACGCACGCAAATCACGATACACGCAGATATCTCACGCCGGTGGCAACCGGTCCAACATAATCTCTAGGATCGGTGTTGGGCAAAGCTCTCTCTCCACGCCAACAACGGGGGACGAGGTGCTTGGTGAGACCTTGACGACTTGGGGGCGAGAAACCGAGAACCCAAGGCCTTGTACAACTTGAACGCACTAGGCAAGATCCAAGAGGAGGGTGGACAATAGGTGCTCCTTGGTAGGAGCATGAGACCAATAGATTGAAAGATCCTCAAAGGGGTGTCCTTAATCTATTATTATCCAAGTCTAGGGTTTACATATGAGGGGTGGGGCTATATATAGGCCAGCCACATAAACAGGGGTAGTTCTAGAATAAAACTGGAAGTTTGGGCGAATTTGGGGGTTACATGGGCCAGGCCCAACAGGCTTTAACATGCCTGGTGACGATCAGTCCAGAGACTCTAGTCTGGGGTCCGGAGACTCCGGTCTGGACCGAAGACTCCGGTCAATCTCTGGACCCGTCTCCGGAGGGGGCTTCTGGCTGTCCCGGGCTTGGGTCTCCGGCCTGGACCGGAGGAAGGTCCGGAGACTCCGGTGTAGGAGACCGGAGATTCCGGTGTGCAGCGCTCCAGCATCTTCTTCTCCTGGTCCTGCTTCCTTGGTGGCTTGGTGTGGTGGTGTTGCTTCATATCTGAGGATACACAACGTAGTTGCATGAAGTAGCAAGCCGTCCAAAGGTAGACCAAAATCACACGAGGAAAGGAGCGAGTTAACCTTGGCTTGTAGGAGCTTGGCTCGGGCGCGAGTCATTGGTCCACTTGGGGGAGTAGGTGTTGTAGATGGAGGTGCGTCCGTAGGACGGCCTGCATCAGTTATATTGCTTGGTCCATTTGGGTTCCCAAGACCCTTGCTGCTAACAAAACAAGACCCATTGAAAAATGGGTACCTAAAAACTAGCTTGATCTTTTGTAGACATATGCTTCCGGAGGGTCAAAGTGGGTGCTTGATAGTGGTTGCACAAGTCATATGACCGGAAGCTCGTCTATTGTCAAGGACTTAAAGCCAAATGATGATCAAATCACCATGACATATGCCGACAAGTCAAAGTCTAAGGTAATGGGTTTCGGCAAGGTTGTGGTTGCTCACGACATTACACTCGTGAACGTCATTCTTGTTGAGACCCTTGGATACAATTTACTTTCAGTCCGTGCTCTTGGAAAGATGGGTTTTGCCGTCTTTGTTGATGATGATATTGTGGTCCTCATGTGGAGCAAGTCTCTCAAGGTCGCTTTTGTTGGGTACGTCGAACATGACTTGTATGTGGTGGACTTTTCGGGGGCAAGCCACTACAAGTGCGATGTGATTATTTGGAAAGGCCGATGTGGGTTGGTTATGGCATCGCCGACTAGCCCATGTCAATATGAGAACTTTGCAAAGTCTCCACAAGGAGGGCCATATTGTTGGACTAAAATAAAATGTTTCCTTTGCCAAAGATCGTGTTTGCAGGGCATGTGTTCTAGGGAAAATGCATGATGCTCCTCACAAGCCTAAGAACCACATCAAGTCCACCAAGATCTTGGAGATCCTCCATGTGGACCTCTTTGGTCCTCCATCTCATGCAAGTCTTAGTGGGAAGAAATATTTCTTGGTGATCGTTGATGACTTTTCAAGATACTCATGGGTATATTTCTTCAAGTTGAAGAGTGAGACCCAAAAGACATTCATCGACTTCATCAACATGGTCCAACGTCAATACAATCTTCCCGTATTGATCATAAGAAGTGACAACGACACCGAGTTCAAGAACTACACCTTGAATGATTTTCTTAGTGATGAGGGAATTGAACATCAATATTCCGCTGCATACACCCCTCAACAAAATGGTGTGGCCGAAAGGAAGAACCGGACTCTTATTGAGATGGCTAGGACCATGTTGGCGGAGTTTAAATCTCCATATAACTTTTGGGCCGAAGCCATCTCCACCGCCTGTCATGCTTCAAATCGGCTCTACCTCCGCAAAGAAATCAACAAGACTCCATATGAAATACTTACCGGTAACAAGCCCAACATATCTTACTTCCGGGTGTTTGGTTGTAAGTGTTTCTATCTCATAAAAGGTGTTCGTTTGTCCAAATTCGAGTCTAAAGCATTAGAGGGTATTTTTGTTGGCTATGGTCTCGAATCTCACACTTATAGAATCTATGATAAGCTCTCCGGAGCCGTCATAGAATCTTGTAGTGTCACCTTCGAAGAATATGATGGTCCCCAAGGGGGGCGTGTTGATGCTTGTGATGCAGATGATGAAATTCCTTAGGATGCCATAGGAAGAATGGGTGTGGGATATATCCGCCCCATTGAGGAACCCCTTATGGCGGATCGAGAAGAACTATGCTCCACTCAAGTGGAGCCCTCATCTTCACAACATCAACAAGCTCCATCCACCGAGGAGGACAATGACTCAAGCCAAAGACAAGATGTAGACCCTCAACACGATCATCATAGTGACGACTCTAGTCAAGGGGAGCTTGATTCTTTCGCCCGGGTGTCAAGTGGTGCCAAGGCAATTGCTCAAGGAAGATCCGTACAAACTGCTTTGAAACAAGCTCAAATTGATGCTAGAAGAGCACTTGATCAAGACCAAGGTCAATCTTTGCCTCCCAATGTAGAGGATGATTCCAATGATGATCAAGGTCAAGATGATGGTCAAGACGAGGATCAAAATGATGAAGAGGGTCCCCCAAGAAACAACACGGATATCCACGCTCGTCGCGAAGCTAGAAAGGAAAGAATGTTGGAATTAAGGGATCACACTCTACAAAATGTTGTTGGTTACCTAAGGAAAGGCATTTCCACAAGAGCACAATTGAAGAGGTTCAGTGAACATCAAGCTCACATCTCCATGATTGAACCTAAGAAAGTGTGGGAGGCTCTTGAAGATTCGGATTGGTTGGAAGATATGCACAAAGATATCAACAACTTTGAGAGAAACAAAGTATGGAAGTTAGTTGAGAAGCCAAAGAATTGCCGCAATGTTATTGGAACAAAGTGGATATTCAAGAACAAGCAAGATGAGCATGGAATTATAGTAAGGAATAAGGCTAGATTGGTTGCACAAGGGTATTCTCAAATTGAAGGCATTGACTATGGAGAGACTTATGCACCCGTGGCTCGCCTTGAGTCCATCCGTATCCTTCTTGCTTATGCGGCACATCATAACTTCAAGTTGCAACAAATGGATGTATAAAGTGCATTTCTTTATGTCCCATTAAATGAATTAGTATATGTTAAGCAACCCCCGGGATTTGAGGACCCCAACCTCCCAAACCATGTCTACAAACTTGATAAGGCGCTCTATGGGCTCAAGCAAGCCCCACACACGTGGTATGAGCACCTTAGAGAATTATTGTTTGACCGTGGATTTGAGGTTGGAAAAATCGAGCCCACTCTTTTTACTAAGAGGGTCAATGGGGAGATTTTTGTATGCCAAATATATGTTGATGATATTATCTTTGGCTCATCTAACAAAGCTTTTAATGATGAATTCTCAAAGCTTATGACTAGTAGGTTCCGGATGTCTTTGATGGGAGAGTTGAGAGTATTTCTTGGCTTTGAGATCAAGCAAGTTAGAGGAGGGACATTCTTCAATCAATCCAAGTATACTCAAGATATGCTCAAGAGATTCAAAATGCAAGATTTAAATGGAGCTCCTACTCCCATGGCTACAAAGACTCATCTAGAACAAAATCCAAATGGTAAAGATGTGAATCAAAAGGTATACCGGTCCATGATTGGTTCTTTGATTTACCTTTGTGCATCTAGACCTGATATTGTGTTGAGTGTAGGTGTGTGTGCAAGATATCAAGTGGCTCCTAAATAAATCCATTTGATGGCGGTCAAGAGAATCTTTCGATATTTAGTTCATACCTCATTTTATGGTCTTTGGTATCCTCGAGGCTCAACATTTGCCCTTTGTGGATACACGGATTCGGATTGGGCGGGTGATAAGGATGAGATAAAATCAACATCCGGGGCTTGCCAATTTCTTGGTAGGTCCTTGGTATGTTGGTCTTCTAAGAAGCAAAATTGTATATCTCTATCTATCGCCGAAGCCGAGTATGTCGCTGCCGCTAGTGCTTGCACTCAATTGCTATGGATGAGGCAAACTTTAAAGGAATACAGTGTCCATTGTGACAAAGTGCCTCTTCTATGTGACAATGAAAGTGCCATCAAGATTGCATACAACCCGGTGGATCACACAAGGAAAAAGCATATTGAGATTCGTCATCACTTCATTAGAGATCATGTTGCTCGAGGTGATATTGATCTATCCTATGTGTCAACCAAAGATCAACTTGCCGATATCTTCATGAAGCCACTTGATGAAGCAAGGTTTTGCTACCTGAGGAATGAACTAAATATCGTAGATTCAAGGAGCTTGACTTGATTATCTTGCACTCTCACCTAATATTCGACCCATATTTGGTTTAGGTGTAGGCATGGACATAGGGGAGTGCGGTCCTAATTGATTGGACCATCCCTCCCCCCATTATGCACAAAGTAAACAAAATCATTCCTCTTAATATCATTTTGTGATATGTGAGCTTAATGATGAGTTTCGGTAATGGACCCAAGATATATCTTCGTGGTGCCAAGCCGAGTATACTCAAACATGGTGGCCTAGGCCACCGACCCCTCTCAATCGAGAGGTTGTTGTTCTTACTCGTGTTTGTCATCCTCTAGTTGGTTTTGTTCTTCTGGTCGTGCACTCACATTTGGCTCTTCATATGTTTTTAGTAATCTTTGAGTGCATTGGCCCATAACAGTGTGAATCTCTAAACCCAAGCCGTTCTTATCCCTCGACAAAACTCATCTACTCTGCACAAGAACCTTCCACTTTATGTATCCTGGATCTCTGTTCTGGTGGTTACGGTACTACCGGTGCTAACTAGCGGTACTACCGCCAAACGGTACTACCGTAAAAGGCTAGCGGTACTACCGCTTCTGGATTAGTTTCCAGGATCTTGTCTGGAAACTTCCCAGGTGCGGTACTACCGGTAGTTTTCTACGGTACTATCGCCTGTAACTCTGGTACTGCTGCTCTGCGTTTCGGTTAAGTTTGGAGACGTGGGAGATGCACCTCTCAGTGCCTCATTAGTCCCCCGTCTCCACTCCTCACCACCGCCACCGCCGGAGCAGGAGAACGCCGCCGGAGCCCCGCTCCCCTTCTCCTTTTCCCGGATCCACACCGGATCCGGCCTCCTCGCGGGCTCCTCCTCATTCTCCACCGCCATGGACACCGGTACTACCGCCCTCCTCTTCTTCTCACTTGTTTTCTCCATTGAATCTAGGGTGACTTTGATTCTTGGCTAAAACACGTATTCTTGAGGTTGTACCGGGTGCTATCTACAAGATCTACCTCTTAGACCGATGGAATTCCTGTTTTTCATCAAGTTTACTGCCCGTACATGGATCTATGTCTCAGATCTGCACTGTGGTCGCTGGCCGGTAGTACCGGGAATCTTTTTTCGGTACTACCGCTGTGCGGTACTACCGCCTGTGCAGATCCGGTACTACCACCCTGTATAGACAACAAATTTTTTTAAAACCAAGAGTTCCATCATCTGTTTGTCTCGGGTTCTTGTGCCCTTACCCCTATGCTATCTCCCTCGTTCTTTCACAGGTGCAGAGGGTTCCCGGGGATCTCGCAAATGCTCCAAAGCTCACCGTGAGATTGAGGACTATGAGTCAGAGTCAGAGACTAAGTCAGAAGAGGAGATCATGCCTCAACCTAGCGCCCGTCTGAAACTGCAAACAACTCGTGGTCGTCGGGGTGGGGGGGTCAAGCAAAGTGCTGGTCGTGGTAAGGCTCCTCCACCTCCTCCTCCCTCTGGTCCTCACAAGAGCCATAGTTCAGGGCCATCTGGGCCAAAGCTGCTATCTGATTTGTCTGAGACAGAATTTCATGAACTGCGGACTGTCAATCCATATGTGGCTGCTCGCTCTCATGCTCGGCAAGGTAGCCTCTTCTATATAGATTTCCAGGAGCGGGTGTTCCATGAGATACTCATGAAAGATGACAAACTTGTGGTCCCTCAAAAGTGGATCGAGATGAATCATGTGAGGAAGAACCTGCAATACTTTGGTGAAGCTCTTGAGATATGCACCAACATTGTCTTGCTTCCCATAATGGAGTTCCGGTGCAACTATGACCCAATGCTCATTACTCAGTTCTATGCAACCGTTCACTTTGCCAAGAATCAAACTCGGACACTCACCTGGATGACCGAGGGTGTTGTCAAGCAAGAAAATTTGGCTGAGTTCGCGGCTATTCTCGGGTACGAAGACCATGGCAAGGACACTCCCGTTGGCTTTCGGTGCCACGACAATGATCGCCCCATGAAGAAGGATGCTCTTGCACCACTGTACATCCGGGGGCGCGGTATCCCTGGAAAGATCAAAGGGCTTCTACCTACATATGACATCTTGCATCGCATTTTCCGTGAGACTGTCGCCCCCCGAGCTGGGAATGTTGATGAGATACATGCCTTCATGGTGGATATCATGCTCGCCACTTTTCACCACCGTGACTCCGGCTAACCTATGGACGCGATGGATGTTATTTGGAATAAAATGGTCTGTGCCACTTTTCAAAGGAGGGTGCCTCCTTTTGCTCCGTATATCATGGCTCTCATTATTAGCAAGTGCCCCGTGATTGCCCGTGACATTCCTTCTCTTCGCCTTGTCACTCACCGCCATAAGAATCTGTTGATCAAGACCCATCTCAAACCACGCAATTTCGATGGTCATATTGTTGATGAGGATGGGAACCCTGTTGTGGAGGGATCCAGTGCTGCTGATGATGCCCAGAAGGATGCTGACTTTGTGGTCTCACGTCGCAAGCCTGCTCAACCATCTTGGGCCAAGAGGATTGAGGCCAAACTCAAGAAGGTATTCTGCTTCCAAGTGGACAATCAGAAACGCATGTACGAGGCCCATGTCTATGCCAAGAAGGCATGTGCTCGTCGGAAGGAAATGATGGAGGCTCAAGGTTTGACCGTCTCTAAGGGCTCCGAGAACAACATTACCCCAGAATACCAATGGATCTCCAAGCCCAGCCACTGGGATGATGATGCCACCTCCTCCTTCTGTGCCCTGCCAACTCATGATGATGCATGGGTTGATGATGATGATGACGAGTGATCTCCGGGACGTTAGTGTTGCTCTTGTCCCTTTTTGGCGTCTTGATGCCAAAGGGGGAGAAGTTGCACATTAGGTATGCGGGATTTGCGAGAGAAAAGTCACAAGCTCGTTCTTGCCATTGAGTTTTATTCGCCTGTGAACTTTATTTGCTTGCCTCTTAGTATGTGTGAACTAACTATTTGTGCTATGTATGGTGAGACTATGTGGTTATTGTATGGATCCATATTATGTGTAATATGGCTACTCTCATTTGGATCCATCTTATGTGGTGTATGTGACGACCTTCCCTACCCCTAATCAATATTGGTCATCACATGTGATTTAGCAAAGGTATGTGCTCTATGTGCGACTTCTACTCCTAGGTAGCTTATTAGATAGATTGGGGCTTGATTCTACATATCTTGGGGGAGCCCCATCTCTATCTTGTCATCATTGGATTACCCTGCAAAATGTGTGTTGTCATCAAACACCAAAAAGGGGGAGATTGAAAGAGCATTTCCTATCCCTAGTGATTTTGGTTTTTTATAACAACACACATATCGGACTAATTATTTGCCAAGTGCATCGCAGGTGCATCGAAAAAGGTTTTGCAATGGTTAAACAACAGTCCGAAAACTGTCTGCCTGGCGCGGTATTTTGCTATCGGACGCGGCATTAGGTTTTGACTAGTTGTCAAAAAGCCACTGCCGGGCTAGGTACTAAAAAGCGGTAGCGCGACAGAAGCTTTTTGACCACTTGTAAAAAGCTCCTGCCCGCTCCGGTACTAAAATGCTGTAGTACCGCATTTTAGTACCTAGCACGGCAGAGGCTTTTTTCAACCTATAAAAGGCCACTGCTCGCCCCGGTACTAAAATGCGGTAGTACCGCATTTTAGTACCTAGCGTGGCAGTAGCCTTTTTTATGTTGGCAAAATCCACTGGCTGCCTAGGTACCAAAATGCTGTAGTACCGCATTTTGGTACCTCGCATGACAAAGAGTTTTTCGACCATGTTGTAGATACCATTGCCCGTCCGGTAGTACCAGTTCCCATAAGCGGTACTACCGCTTTACGGTAGCACCACATTGTGGTACCGCTGTGTCCAGGGCATATGAAGTTTGAAAGTTGCTCTTCCGGTACCAGGTCCGATAGTACCGGAGTTTTCGGTAGTACCGCTTAAACTTCTGGTACTACCGCTGCATTAAAGGCTCCAACGTCCAGATTTCTTGGAGGGGTATAAATACCCCTCCACCTACCTTGGGACAAAGTGCTCATCCACATTAAAGTCAAGACCACCATTGGATCCACCAAATCTTCAAGATCTCCTCAATCCACCACCCAAAGTCTTTGATCTTTAGGGAATCGAAGGAGGAGGCCCCGAGCTACTACTTCACTAAAAGAGATCTTCATTTCCCCCTCATTCAATTGAGGGCCCCTTTGCTCTAGTGTTTTCTTGGAAACCCTAGTTCTTGTTTTGGTTCTTACAAGCTTGTCTTTGATTGCTTTGACAGCTTGCTTGTATTTGGGAGCCTCCGATTAAGTTGTGGATGTGTGCCCCAAACTTGTAAAGGTGTCGGCTTCCACCTTGAAGGTTGCCGATATAGTGGAAGGTGAATCGATCCCGTTGGGGTGAGATTCATCGGAGAACAAGGGAGGCCTCTCGTGGCGTTGGTGGTTTGAAACCACCCCCTCTCCAAACATAGACGTACTTCCCCTCAAAAGGAAGGAACTACGGGAAACAAATCCTTGTGTCTACGTGTCCACCACTTTGGTTACTTCTATCCTTTACCGCACTTTAATTACTTGTTCTTACTTTGTGTTGTGGTAGCTCTTGCATAATTGTCATATAGGTAAATTCACCTTAGTTGCATTATCTAGAGAATTTACCTTATTGTCAAACCTTAATTTGAAAAAGAAGAAAATTTGAAGTAGCACCTATTCACCCCCCCCTCTAGGTGCCCATACGATCCTTTCACCTGTGCCTTCCAAACAACTAGAATATACCATTTTAGCAGATGCATGGTAGAAACCGAGCACTCAAGTGTAGGTGTCAAAATGCAATTGCAAGTGAGGGGTTTTGCCAAAACCTTTTCAAACTGATTTTTTGCAATGATGTTCATGATGCAATGACATGTATGCTATGCAGTACCAAATCTAAAATTTGGGATGTGACAAGACTAACCCCCTTAAGATGAATCTCGTCCCCGAGATTCGGCGTGGCTAGCAAATAGGTGTTGGTGGTCCTCTTGGATGTCATCCTCACGCTCCCAAGTGGCATCCTCTTCGGTGTGGTGGCTCCATTGCACCTTGCAAAACCTGATCGTCTTGGTACGGGTAATCCTCTCTGCTGTCTCCGGTATCTTGACCGACTTCTCCTCATAGGTCAAGTCACTCTCAAGCTGAACCTCCTCTAGTGGCACCGTGTCTCTCAATGGTGTATCCACCATCTCCGGATGGCACTTCTTCAGCTGGGACACGTGGAACACATTGTGGACGGCGGACAGAGCCTCTGACAACTCCAATTGATATGCAACCTCTCCCTTGCGTGCTAAGACCCGGTATGGTCCTATAAACCAAGGTGCCAGCTTACCCTTGATTCCAAATCTCTTAATTCCACGCAGTGGCGACACTCTGAGATACGCTCTATCACCGATCTCATACACCACTTCCTTGCGCTTGGCGTCAGCGTAGCTCTTCTGTCTCGATTGTGCTATCTTCAGCCTGTCCCTAATCAAAGCGACCTTCTCCTCGGCATCCTTGATCAAATCAGGTCCAAATAGCTGACGCTCTCCTACTCCATCCCATAGCAATGGTGTCCGGCATTTTTTCCCATATAGCACATCAAACGGCGACGTCTTGATGCTGGTTTGGTAGCTTTTGTTGTAGGACAACTCGGCATACGGCAAATTATCATCCCAACTAGATCCATGACCCAAGGCGCAAGCTCTCAACATATCCTCCAAAATCTGATTCACCCTCTTTGTCTGTCCATCTGTCTGAGGGTGGAATGTTGTGCTAAAATGCAACCTAGTTCCCAATGACTCGTGCAGCTGGCGCCAAAAGGGCGATGTAAATTGGGTGCCTCTATCTGATACAATGCTCTTATGAACTCCATGTAGGCACACAATCCTGTCCATATAAATCTTGGCTAACCTTACACTCGTGTAGGTTGTTTTCACCGGTATAAAGTGGGCTACCTTGGTCAAATAGTCGATCACTACCCAAATAGAGTCGTATCCCGACCTGGTCCTGGGTAATCCTGTGATAAAATCCATTCCCACTCTATCCCACTTCCAATCCAGCACGGGCAATGGCTGTAGCAATCCTGCTGGCTTCTGGTGTTCCGCCTTTACTCGGCTGCATACATCACATAAGGCAATATGCTCGGCGATGTCTCCCTTCATGTTGCTCCACCAAAATTTGTCCTTTATATCCATATACATCTTTGTATTGCCCGGATGTATGGAATACGGCGAGTCATGAGCTTCCTGCAGAATCATCTTCCTTATCTCCGGATCGTTAGGAACGCACAAACGATCTCCATACCACAAGGTTCCTTGCTCATCCTCGCAGAATTATTTTGCTCGATCCTCCTCCATCTTTTCCTTTATCTCCTCTATATCCTTGTTTCCTACTTGATCCTTCCTGATCATGTCATGTAGCGTTGGTTGGACTTCCATTGCTTCCAAATATCCTTCTGACACTACCTCCAGTCTAAGCTCCTTGAATTGCTTGCACAAATCCTCGGCAATTCCCCAACAGTCAATCCATTGGCATAGACCTTCCGACTTAGAGCATCCGCTACTATATTGGCTTTTCCTGGGTGGTATTGCAAATTCATATCATAATCCTTGATAAGCTCCAACCATCTCCTTTGCCTCATGTTCAGTTCCTTCTGTGTAAATATGTACTTCAGGCTCTTGTGGTCGGTGTACACATCGCAGTGTTTTCCCATTAGGTAGTGCCTCCATACCTTGAGCGCATGCACAACCGATGCTAATTCCATGTTGTGTGTGGGGTAATTCCTCTCATGGTGTTTAAGTTGCCATGAGGCATATGACACCACTCTCCCATCTTGCATCAGCACACTTCCAAGTCCCTATCGAGATGCATCACAGTACACTTGGAAATCTTTCTGAAGATCAGGTAAACACAGAACGGGTGCGGTCACTAGACGACGCTTCAGTTCCTGAAAGCTAGCTTCACACACCTCTGTCCACTCAAACTTCTTCTCCTTCTTCAACAGTTCCGTCATCGGTTTAGCGATCTTGGAGAAATTCTCTATGAACCTCCTGTAATATCCAGCAAGTCCCAAAAAGCTCCGAATATTGCCCACATTCTTGGGCGCTTCCCATTCAGTAACTGCCGTCACTTTGCTTGGATCAACAACGACTCCTTCTCCTGGCACCACGTGTCCAAGAAATCCAACAGTGTTAAGCCAGAATTCACACTTGCTGAATTTGGCATACAACTTATGTTCCCTCAGATTCTCCATAATCAGTCACAGATGTCTCTCATGTTCAGCATCATCCTTGGAATATATCAGTATGTCATCGATAAACACAACCACAAACTTGTCCAAGTACTCCATAAACACCTTGTTCATCATGGTCATGAAATATGCCAGAGAATTTGTTAGTCCAAAAGACATAACCGTATACTCATATAAACCATACCTAGTGGTGAAAGCAGTTTTTGGTATGTCCTCCTCCCGAATCTTCAATTGGAAATAGCCTGATCGCAGATCAATTTTGCTAAACACCTTTGCTCCTTCCAGCTGATCAAACAAATCATTTATGTTTGGCAGGGGGTATTTGTTCTTGATGGTCACTTCATTCAGCGAGCGATAGTCCACCACTAACCTCTTGCTACTGTCCTTCTTTTCCACAAACAGAACAGGTGCTCCCCATGACGACAAATTGGGCTGAATAAATCCCTTGTCCAACTGCTCCCTTAGTTGTTTCTTTAATTCCTTCAGCTCATCCACATCCATCTTGTATGGCCTCTTTGCTATAGGTCTTGTTCCCGGCATCAGATTGATGAGAAACTCCACATACCTGTCAGGTGGCATCCCTGGCAGCTCCTCCGGAAACACGTCGGGGTACTCCTTTATTACAGACACTGTATCCATGCTAACCCCCTTAAGAGAATTCAGCTTACACCTTCCCAGTCGCACCGACGACTTGAACCTAATTCTCTTACCATCCGGGGTTTTGAGCGAAACCGCTCGCTGTGCACAATCTATGTGTCCCTCATGCATAGACATCCAATCCATGCCTAGTATTACATCTAAACCTTGTGACTCCAATATTACCAGATGTGCAATAAAATTATGTGCTCCAATTCTCGCAGTTAAGTCGCGGCATCCCGCGCTAGCTATCATTTCCCCTCCAGGTGAGCTTACTCTAATAGACCCTTTTAGAGACTCCATAGGTAGCTTATACTTATCCACAAATTCCCTTGATATGAATGAATGCGATGCACCAGTATCGAAAAGTATAAGTGCAGGGTGAGTGTTGATTGGAAACTTACCAACCACAAGCTCAAGCTCATCTGGGATCTCCTCCACATTCATGTGGTTCACTATGGCCTTCTGGTTGTTGCCTGGCTTCAGTCCCTTCTTCTTCGGACAGTTATCTGCATAATGCCCTTTCTGGCCGCACTTGAAGCATGTCACCTCACTCAGGTCCTTCTTCACAAAGTTGCGATCACGGTTGCGGTCATGCCCATTGTGTCCTCCAGAATGGTGAGTGTGTCCTCCCTTGTGGCTGTGGCGGTTGCTCTTGTGGCTCTCATGGCGATGCCCATCGCTTCCATGGCTGTGGCGGTCATGGCTTCCATGGCGCCCATGGTCACTTCCCCCATGCTTGGAGTATCCATCATAAGAAGTGCGAGACTTGTGGTGAGAGCCAAAGTGGTGATTGTTGCTCTTTCTCTTGCGGTTTTCCACCTGCTTGTGCTTACCCTCCAAGATTCTAGCCTTGTCCATAAGCTCCTGGAAAGTGGGACAATAAACCACTAGCAGTTGTACAGAAAACTCATCACTGAGGCCATCCAGGAACCTCTCTCTCCTTTTGGCATCAGTGTCAACATCCTCAGGGGCATAACACAACAGGTTGTTGAACTCCTCTATATATTTAGCCACGGTGCGGTTGGTTTGGCGCAAGTTGCGAAACTCCTTCCTCTTCAGGCTCAGAACTCCTGAAGAAACGTGGTTGGTCCTGAAACCTTCCTCAAACATGGCCCAAGTTACAGTGTCCAGCGGGTGGGTGATCTGAAAAGTGTCCCACCACGAAGCGGCTGGTCTCTCCAATAGGTGAGCAGCAAATCTCACCTTCTCAGCATCCGTGCATCCAACAGTTACCAGATCCTTATTCACTGAACGCAACCAGTCGAGAGCAACCATCGGCTCAGTTGCAGTAGAGAACTTCGCTGGCCTTAGCCTCAGGAACCTTGTAAGTGCATCTCCTTGGGGCTGGTTGTTTCCATTGTTGTTGTTGTTCTGAGCTTCCATGAACTGGGTCATCACTTGGGTTAGTTGTGCCTGAGCTACCATAAGCTGCTCCATCTCAGTAGGTTGACGGCGGGGAGGCATCTGCGGTTCAGCACAGGTAAGCTTAGAAAGAATCGATTACGAAATTAAGATTCTACCCATGCATTATGATCAAACAACAACAAAACAATCACAAACAATCTTGAGCAAGCAACACATCAGCAAACAAACGATCCAGCAAGGTTCCAGGGGTTATCCTAGCAGTATATATCTACTAAAATAGTTTTATAAGCGTTGGCAACCGTTATCAACATAAATTGGCCAACAAAGCATTAAAACAGGAATCTGCCAGAACAGTCCAGCAGTGTTCACGAATTTTTCTACCTGACTTAAACTCGTCATGAATTTTTGCTGAGCTTTGTGTATATAGTACATAGAGTTTTGAACCAGACCCTATTTGTTCAGATTTTTTCCAGTTACCAATAAAATATGAAAAATCATACAGTACAGCAGGGTCAGCAGTAAACTGCATCAGGAAAAACTCGAATATCAACCAAAACCTTGCCATAACTCATTTATAAAATTCGCACAAATAATCCTGGAACTTTAGAGTACCCGTAGGAGCAACTAAACGCTTTAAACTAACAGAAACTAAGTTTTACGTTGATCGAGGCCTTAAGCTAACGATGTTTCCTAACGAAGACTAATTGGTGGCCATATATCTACTTCATGAAGAGGTTGCAGTAGGTCCTTGCGTTCATGCGTTGGAGTTTCTGTCCACGGACCATCCATGGCGGTGGTGTATACACTTCTCCTGAATCATCACTTGAAACCTCAAATTCCACCTCTTCTGGATCCTCCTCTTCTTCTTCATCCTCTGCTGCAGCAGCAACAACTTCATATCCTCCACCATCGTCGTTTCCATCATCATCATCATCGTCCTCATCATCATCATTCCCACCGTCATCATCATCATCCTCCTCATCATCATCGTTCCCACCATCATCATCATCATCCTCGTTGCCATCATCTCCATTGTTGTCATCAGGGGGTGGATTCAACTGTGCTTGGAGAGCGGCAATCTGGGCTGCCATATCAACAATAGTCTGGTCCCTTTCCTGGACGGTCCCTTGAAGCTGCTATATGGCTTGATTGTTTTCCTGGACGGTCCCATTCAGCTGCGCTATGGTTGCGTCCCTGCCAATCAGTGCATGGTTCAGAACATCCACAGCTTCATGCAAGGTCTCAATCTCCTGTCCCTGAACCACCATACCGTTGCTGGCAAAATATGCTATCTCCTTTACCATCATCACTTTATCAGCTAGGGCTCCATTCTCCCTCTCCATATCCTCTATGTGCCTCCGACGGGGCGGCATGTTGTTCCTGTCGCCCGGGGTAACCACTACGTTCCCGTTCTCATCACGCCTTCCGTAATCACGGTAAGGTGAGTCTTCTGGCAGCAGGTGTCGAACAAGATGGCACTGGCGTGACAGGGCTTCATGCAGGGCCAAGTTTATTCCAAGCCCCCAGTTGCAATATGTCTTGGTGTAGACCAGATGCACATGGTTTAGCAAGGCGATATCCCTGAAGATGAAAGTGGTGATCTCCCAAGCGTCCTCGCCATATCCATAGGTGTACAACCTTCTTCCCCTGAACATGGGCAGTGGCAATCCCAATGACTGTGAGAGCTGTGCCAACTGACTTGCAAAGGGCCTTGGTGACTCCATCGTAGCATACTCAGTCCTGACTTCTCCCATCTATCAATTAAAAGAGGAAAGTGTGATAATAGCATATGGTAAAGATTTACGAGAATGAAAGGCATAAGATGAAAGATAGAGTTAATATAAGCTTTAGTAATTCTATGGCTTCCTAATCCAAACCTAGGTCACGATCCTATAGTCAACACACGGGCTCTGTTACCATCTTGTAACACTACGGTTCTGAAAAGACCGTAGCTTCTATATGACATGCCAATCCCTGGATCGGTTCATTGGCCCACAATAGAATAAAGATGAATAACATAGCAAAATATCCGTGTATCATAAATAACAATGATCCAGAGTAACATTATTACAATAAAGGCTTAGCTCAAGGCTAGCTTAGCTTATTCAAGTAGCAACATAAATAAAATAACTCCTCCATTCTTCAAATTGCCCACAAGTGAACAAGTGCCGAGTGGAGTACCGTGGCCTAAATCGATCACTCAGAATCTGAATATCCTGCAACATGAAACGTAGCAGCCCTGAAGGGTCAATACAAGGAATGTATGGCAAGTAGAGCTATTAAAGGAGACAATAGAGCTAACATCTACATGCATATTTGACAAGTGGAGCTGTGGCTAGCTTGCATTTGCAAATACCTTTGTCCTACTTTCATAAACAATTTTGATTTTCTTTGAAAAGATCCCAAATAGATTAACCCATCAACATTAAAGCAATTAGGAAATTAGAATGAGCGAGAAACATGTCATGAACTCAATATCAAGCAACTCAGATGTCCATAACCGGGGACACGGCTAATCGATTAGTTTATACACCCTGCAGGGGTTAGTACACTTTACCCATGTGACTTGGCCAGCCCAGCTCGTACCACCACTCTCATATTGGATGATGATAGGTATAAGTCCAAGAAGGGACCGTTCGGGAAGTAGCTCCCCAAACCCGACACGCACCGGTCCAACCTACCAAAATTGTACATCTCTGGATACGTGGGTTCGAGTTACCACGACCTACTGAGTCCAACCAACCACCCATTTCATTATTGGCACATGGTTGTACACGTAAGCTACAAAATAAATAAGCCAATCATTTTCTCTTGATACCTGGGTGCCTTTCCGCAATGATATCACCAAAATTTTCAATCCCATCACACCCAGGAGATTCATTGATTAAGTTGTTTTTAGTTTTCACAAACCAACACATTTAGAAACAACCTTCAGTGATGTAACTCAGCCCTCGTTCATCATAGCATGGCTAAGCACATCTATCAACGGTGGCTCATCTACAGGAAATCCCTACCACATAATAGGACATAGCATAGCGATAGTAATTTCCTACACATGCATCTACAGAATACACGACAATGCATTGAAAATAGTAGGACAACATCATGAACAAAGTAGCATCTACTTGCCTTGGCCGTAGCGGTCGAACGAACAATCCTCACACGAGCAAGCGTTGCACTCGTCACAATCTACACGATACAATTGCATCCACATAAACAAACCAAACACAACCATATACAAATATAACAATGCAATATGCACGCATGACAAGTTATACAAGGCTCCAGTAGCATTCTACAATTTTGTGCATACCTACTGTTGCATGCATGGAAATCATTTTAAATGCATTGGAAACAAAGCATGCAATTTTAAATGACCAAACAATTGAGCTATAACCCAATTATTAATCCACTGCTATTGAGCAGTTTGTAAAATCTTGGAAAAATATCTACTGTGTAGGCAACCTAAAATAGAACCAGTACCAACTTGAATCACTCAAAAAAGATTTATAGAATTTCCTGAGCAATTAAAATACTCCAGTAAGCCTTTATATAGATTCTGCAATTTTTAGTACTGTAAGTCTAAATTTTTAATTCACTATTAGATTCCCCTTGTTCTACTGATTCCAGGGACATCTCATTTGAAATTTTTGGAGTTGTAGAACTTTTACTATGAATTTATTACTCTAAAAAGGACATTAAACTATTTAATTAATCATGGCAAAACCTTGCCGCAAAAGTATGAAACAATTGTACAGAAATTTTTTACGTGAAAAACTGAATCCATCCATATATTATTTTTAATTTTTGGCCCAGTAGATTAATGTATACGAATTTTACAAGTTCTACCTATTTTTTGCCAAATTAAATCAAATAAAAAAATATCAGTCAAACCGACTGACTTTGACCACGCTGACGTGGCACGCTGACCAGTCAGCGGTCAAAGCATCAGTCCACGGTCCACCTGGACCGTTCATTCCAGATCGAAGGGCAGGGGGCGTGCGTGAGGTGCTCACCGGAGAGGTCGACGGGCGGCGGCGGCGATGACGTGGCGACGGCGGCGGTGGTTCTCGGCGACCGTTGGCGAGGCGAGGGGTCGGCTGCGGGGTCCAGCGGCTCACGATGCTCCTCCCCTCTTGCTCCTCTCCTCTCTGTCCCTGGTGCCTCCACAGCGGCTCCCGCTCCCACTCCGGCGACGAGAAATCGGCAGCGATATTCAAGGGGAAAAATGGGGGAGTGAAACCGTAGCTCAAAGGGGGGTGCAAGCAAAGAAGAAAGGAGGGATGGGGTGCTGTGAATCGAGAGAATTTCTTGCTCGACCTCAAGCTCCATCGGCGGTGGCAATGGCGAGCTCCTGGCGGCGGCAAGGCCCGAGGAAGTGGGCTAGGGTTCGAGGCGGGGGGGAAGGTTGCTGCCTCAAAGGTTTAAGTGGTAGGGGAGGTTCGAACGGAGTCCCGCACGGAAACGGCCGCCACGAGAATCGGCCACGACAGCGGAGTCCGCGTCGGCTTGCTGCTTCGTCGGGCTGACAGGTGGGGCCTCCTTGTGAGCCTGCGGGGCTACGCGGGCTGGCTGCGGCGGCGGTGGCTATCTGCGGATCGCGCGAGCGCTGCACCGCGGCTGCTGCTGGGCACTGTGCTAGTAGGCCCCGGGTGGGCTGGCTGGGCCGCGGGCTGGCCAGCTGCGCCGGCGCTGCTCCTCTTCCTTTTTTTTGATATTTTTGATTTTTCTTTTTCCTGGGCAATTCTTAACTGAATTTTGTCTGTCTGAAACTGTCTTTAGATAAGCAGAAATTCAGATTGTTGTAGATTTTGCTCCGAAGCTCCGATTGAGGCGATTCAAAGTGCTAAGGGTTCGTGTCGGAACCCTCTACGCACCTGTGCCTTCCAAACAACTAGAATATACCATTTTAGCAGATGCATGGTAGAAACCGAGCACTTAAGTGTAGGTGTCAAAATGCAATTGCAAGTGAGGGGTTTTGCCAAAACCTTTTCAAACTGAATTTTTGCAATAATGTTCATGATGCAATGACATGTATGCTATGCAGTACCAAATCTAAAATTTGGGATGTGACATAACTATCTTTAGACTTCATCCTTGTAATCTTCTTTGTTACCATATTGATTTGATTTCCTCCAATCAGTCTCATCATATAGATGACATCTAAAACTAGCATTACTATCCACCTCTTCTTACTTCTTTCTTTAAAGGTTTTAGAATGATTGTTATGATAAGGACAAGAGTTAATAGATCAGGAATTGATAGATTAAGAATTGGTGAATCAATAGTTGATTACTCAACATTGATGAACAACAGTTATAAGGATAGGATTCCATGATACTCATAGTATAAGTAGATGAGATTAAGATATGGTTGTTACATTCTTATTATTTGTGTTATATTTATAACTTGGTATTCATGAGTGATTATAATGAATACTATGATATGATCACCTAAGGATCAATTATAAATCACTAAGTAATGTATTAGGGTTTAATTTTATTACATTTGATCTACCCTTAGATCAATCATGTTCACCCAAAATAAGGTTTTTAACAAAGGTCATATTGAAACTTATCACAATCAACTTGATGATCTACTTCAATTCCATCAAGTTAAGAGAAGCTTCAATCACTTTGACAAGTTTTTATTTAAAAGCGCGAAAATTATTCAGATTTTCTATGTATGAATGCAATGCACACACATGTGTTCATCTTATTTCTAAGCTCTAATGCTGGGATGTTACAGACTCTCCCCTTTAAAATAAACTTCGTCCTCTAAGTTCGTAAACTCTTTTGTTTCGGTAATGAGGAAATGTATTGTTTTGGTTACGACATTTCTCAAATCCATGGTAACTTTAATGGAAATAATTGTAGTATTCGATATCCAAATCCTTCCATTGAATTCCTACCATACTTGGCAATCTTCAACTTGTTGTCTCCAATACTCCAAAGTTCCTTTTACTTGATTATAAAGCTTCCTTTCTATACTATGTAAGATCAAGGAAGTCTCACTAAAACAAGTTTTAATTTAGTCAATAGTTGAGGCCAAAAGACTAATCTTTGATCTATCATTGTATGAGTTGTACTGGTAGTCCTTCCGAAGATTAGATTTGAACACATTTAGTCCATACCCATTGGAATTTCTTGTTCTCTACACATTCCCAAATGGATGTGCTCTATTACCTCTTAAGGATCACTTAAGAGTTGTTTCTTTTAGAATTAGTCTGTTAGGACTATTCCATTTTATTACTTCAATCTTTTACCTTATCAGGCTTTTAGACAATCTTTTGTTACTATCTTAAGTACTTCTATAATTATGACTTGCTTTTAACCTTATGAAAATAAGGCTTAATGTTGGCATAGGTTAGTATTTCCTCTCCAACCTTTACTTGGAAAGTCAGATAACAATACTTCCACAAATTGTCTACTCTCCCCCTTAGGGTTTACTAATGGTCTCTAAACTGCCTTATAAAGTATTTCTTGATTTTATAAATAGAATATTGGTCCCTATCCAGCTTATACTCTGCCTAGTTAGGGTCTTATGAAAGATTGTACGGTGTATCCACACATTTGTGGATCTCTGAAGTGAATCTTTCAGCATTATTTGTCTTACTTACTATTTGGACATTTTCACTTTGATAGGTCAATTTTCGCGAAGAGTCTCGAAAGACGACCGCTTTTAATTTTATACTACTTTGTGTCTTACTTATCTTAGGCCAAATTTATGCTCTTTATGCAACTTCTAAAAAGATCTGGTTAACTAAGTTAACCAAATACCAGATGCGGACAATTACCAACTGTGGATCAGAATACCGACTATGGATCAAGTACCAGCTATGAACCATCCTAGGGTGTATGTATTACCCTATGGTTTTTAACATCCTTATGGCATTCTCTCTGAATTATCAGATCTTGAATACCATTTTGGTTCCAAAACTTCTTTGCACTTATTCATGATGCCTCCATGAACTTGGTACAATTACTTCAACAACTTCTTAGCAACATTACCTACTTTGATTGAACTTTAAGTTTATTACTTCTTGTTGCCCCATACATCTTCTACATTAATCTTCCTTCTTATTGCTCTTTAGCAATGATCAAAACTTGGTTCAACCTTCAAATTGTGTTGATACTCCTTACACTTGGTTTCATTCTTCATGTAAGTCTTCATCTTGGTGTTTGAAAATCGTCACTCCCTTACACGAATTCCCGTTTCTATCTAGGTCTATAACATCAAGTAATAACTGGATGTTGCAACATGCATTTGCACACCAAGTCAAACTTCATGTACAGATCTATTCAATCAAGAAGATCCAAGAAAAAATAAATAAATCCAAATGTGGTACATATAACACACAATATTCTAAGCCCAGAATATAGTAGTTGAGTATAGTATCTCTAGAATTCAGGCTTAGTTGTGTAGTATATTACACCTCCTCGTATAGGTTTTCATTGTGATACTTAGCACTTAAGGTCAAACTATTCTTTGTCTCATTATTTACCCAAATTGCTCAATTGCAATAGGATAATCTTAAGCAAAGTGGTCTCAAATTTGGTTTTGACTAGACTTTTGTATCACCATTGGAATGACTAGCTATAACCATCCTTTCTTTATTAGTAAACTAACCTCACATGATTACTCCAAAAGAATAATCAGATTCTATTTGGTACTTAAACCAAAGATTATTGGAAATTTCTAGCACCTATGACTTCTATCATAGTTCTTCCATGTTATTTTCTTACTTCTACGTCATGATAATTTACTAATTACCTTTCATATTATACTCTCACCATGGTTTCGGAGATAATCTCACCATGCTCTTGTTATGTTTTACCTATACATCATGATTTAGGGGCTAATCTAACCATGATAACTTTGTTTCACATTACTCTATCATTCAGTCTTAACATAATCTCACTTCATCACGTAGAATTCTCAAGTGAATTCCGCATGATTACTACTCATTACATCAACATTTATCCTAATGATATTCATCATATTGTCTTTGGTTATCAAATAACCACAAAATTCCACTGACTACTTGAATTTTAGAGTTAGGCTACACCATTAAGACTACTTCCATATGATGTCTTACACTTTCCTACAGTATTTTGGTGGTTTATGTCTCCTTCTGAAGACACTTCATAGCAATATACTGAGAAAGGATAAAATATTTACTCCTAAGAAAGAATGACTTAAGTATCTGACTTAGGTGTGACAAGGTTTATCCTCAAGTGGATACTTATCACAATTCATAAGAACATTTGGTTTAGATAAGATGGCTCCTATAGTCACTATCCAACCTACAGATCTTTCTAAAAGGGTTTTAATCCTAAGGTCAAAGCATATGCTCTGATACCAACTGCGATGACCCAGCATACCACTACATGATGTAGTACACTATAGTCGTTGACATAACACCAATGAAACACCGTTCACTAGTATTACATCCCTCAGAGTAGTACAACAGAAACACAGCAGGTCCAAGACATGACTATAGGTTAAAACTCAACTCTTCACACAAGATCCAGAGAACACTCTAGGTTAAAGAGAGAGAAAGAAACTTCTTACAAAGAAGAATCAGAAATAAACAACTCAAAAACTACCCTATTAATAAGACTAGTATTTTAACTAATGGTCTGGCATTGCTGCTATTGCAATACGCTACAGAAATAGGTTCTATGTCTAGAGATTATATTCCTATCTAATCAGTAACTTCATCTTCACTTGAGTTGATGTATATGTTGACTTTCTGGACTTCAATGAAGAGCTTTAGCTTTTGATGATGATTCCAGGAGCATAACTTGATGTAGACGTCGTCAGTACTGGCTTCAGAATCTAGCAAGGGTTAAGAAGATACGTTGAGTACGAGCGTACTCAGCAAGTTCACTAGAAAAGGAGTGTTTGATCCACTATAACTACAACCACAGACCGTAGGTCGTAGGCAATGCAAGTTTTCGTAAACATTACTTCAAAGGTTGCTTTTATTCTGAAAAGCTATGTTCCTCAGCCTTCACGGGTTTACCAGAACTTTCATGGAGTTCCTTTCCCGCCGCGTTCGCAGCTCCTTCCCGGAACAGGGAGTAACAAGTTACAGTTCTTACACTCTGTAGAGGTGCGTTACTTTACCCATGAGAGATCTTAGCTTTGTTGCACATCCGAATTGCAGGTTCGTTCACACTTCCTTGGTGTGAGGCCCAGACTAAGATCCAAGCCAATCACTTCCTTCTCCGTGACCCCGCATGTCTCCTTGGTGTACGCCAGCCCACCTATTGAATTACGACAATTGGCAGTACAGACCGTTCAGATGCTGGAACTATCGTGGGACGTTGAGGGCTCCCATCCATATGCTGCATATCCTCTACGAATTACCATATAATATGCACGCTACGAGTGATAACAGCCAGGACCCACACATCTGTCTCCATGCGAGAGGGAAAAGATACAACTGACTTCTCCGTCCCATTCTAAATCTCATGGTCAGCGCGTAATATACGGTGCAAGAATCACTGGCGACATTGGTTGTTAAGTCCTAGATAATATGTTACTTTACCACCAGAACTCTTATAGTAGGTTGTTACCTCATGGTAAATAACCTATAATCACATTATTATGAAAATAGTGTTTTCGGACCTTTTTCAAATGCAGGTGATGACAACACTGGATTTGTAAAATACTTTACAGAAAATAATCAAAGGACATGAGCAAGTGTGAACTTGCCTTTTGTGATTGCAAGATTATGCACTCACGGTCTTCAAGACAATATAAGATCCAATAGCTGTAATCTGCATCATTGGTCCGGTAAGGACTAATGTTTAAAGAAGCAAGATGCTTTTATGCATACGTAATGTTATGCAAGTTGATAAACGCAAATCCCGAGAATAACGTTGTTTTAGGGTTTGGATACTGGAAATGGTTTCCTTGGAATGTGTTGCCCTTTTAGATTAAGTTTCATATATGTGCTTCTTATTAAGGCTTGTGAGTGTGTGTGAAACAACATGTATCTATACAACAATAAAATACACACAAATGGAATGCTACTCAAGGTTGCTTACATCTTAATTATTTATCTTCAAGTTTTACTTTACAAGTAATGTCACTTATAAAGAATTTAAGTGTTATTGATCCTAAGTATATAAGTAGAATATAAAGTAAGGTGTTTTACTATTAATTGTCCTATGTTGATTGAAGTGGAAAAAAGAATAACATTTGAAGAAAAGAATTCTTTTCTAAGGTCTAAACAATCTTTGTGGTTAAGTAAATGTGATTGATGTTGTTTGTGTTTGAATAGTTTGGACTTGAGATGCTTTATAACTTAATTATAACATACCAAAGTTAACTATAAAACATATAATAAAGTATTTAGCACCATACTTAAAGTCTTGTAGACTAAAGTTAACTTTAAAGACATAGATGGACTTATGGTGTATTACTTATGTTATTTGTATCTTGTTCACTTTATATTGTTTCTTTAAAGTTACTTAAGAAGGGTATTACTTTTACTTGGTAGTGGTTTCTTTACATTATAAATGTATAAAGGGATTTACCTCCCTATAAGGGTGTGGTTAAGGTTTGTGAATAAGTAAACAATATTATTTACTACTTATGAACTCACTTATAGTGTTTTGATTTGTTTATACACTTGTGGTTAATATAAAGGAATAGGTTTTTATCTCATTACAATTATTCTTGGAGATTTTAGATTGGATGAGGATCCTTTTATAAAATAATCTACATTAATGGTTGAGAGATAATTTAATAAAATTGTATTTAAAGTCTGTTAATTCATTTTGAATGCACACTACCAATATTTAAGATTAATACTATTTATTAGACTCAATTGACTAATTTTTAGAATTATTAGCAAATTTTATTTACCTTTATACGTATTATCAATTAAGGAAATAGGTTTAAATTCAAGTTATAAAAGTGTTTAACTTTTTATTTAACTCAAAATTGGGGTATTATATTTTTAACTTATAGGTACTATTTTTGTGATCTTTTTGGTATATTACATTTATTTTTGTGATTTATAAATAATAAGATATCATTTTTATAAGATTTATTACTTTATAAATACTAAATAAATAATAAATATTTAATTAAGTGAAATAATAATGCATGATTATAGTTTTAAATTATAATTCTTATTTTTCTAAGATTTTTGGTGTTTTATTTATATTTTTAACATTTACCATTATTAAAATATGAATTATCAAAGTTTTATTACTTATAAAACTTTTATTAAATAATATTTATTTAAATAATCATCATAATAATATTTGATAATGCTTTTAAGTTGTAGATTTTATTTTTTTGAAAATTTTCATATATTAAACATATTTTTCTGAATTACAAAACAAAAGTTATTGATTTTATAAGATTGAATCATTTTATGAATTTTTTAATTAAATAACTAAATGTGTTTATTAGGTAATGTTGATGTCAGCATGAAATGAAGGGTTTTTATCGCCAGAGCCTATCCTACCCCAGTCACTGACTGGTGGGACCTATGCCATGTCATATCTAAGGTTTTTATTTATTACAGAAAATATTAACACAATTTCTAAAATAGAATTATGACATCAGCGTGATGTCGCGCTGACATCATCCCTGGATGATCCTCAGATCGTGATTCGATCTTCGGATTAAGAGCACACGAGCACACAGGGTTGTTTGTGTTCGATTCAGTGCTCCACGCTGAGCCTCACAGTGGTTGTGCCGCTCAAAAATGGTCACCGAAGTTGCTCCGACGACGACCTACTGCGGTGGCCGATGGTGGTGCACGACGCGATGATGATTTACAGCGAGATAAATTGATTGGAGGGTACTGGAAGATCCAGGAGCTCAACCTGATGACGATGGACAGATCGAGAATGCGTGGGGAGGCGTGACGACGGCGAATCGACGAAAATGGCCATGACGGCCGACGAAGGACGACGCTCGATTCCGCACAATTTACGGCGCGCCAGCTCCCGTGCTTGGTCCTACGGGAACAAGGGCACGACGAAGCTTCCAATGGTGGCTTCGGCGAGTCAAGGGGTGATCGGACACGGCCGGAACGACGAACACCGGCAAGCTGGGGTTTCGGTCAGAGAGGAACTCGAGAGAGAGAGATAGAGAGAGAGAGAGTTTCAGAGGGGGAAATGGGGATGAGGACGAGCGGGGGAGTCACGGTGGCGATCTTATCTCCACCCCGAGTGTCGGCGGCGATCATCGCAGCGCACGGCGGCGACGGACGGCATCGGCTACCTCCACCGAGCAGCTTCCAGTAGACGAGGAAGACGACGAAGGTCGTTTGCGGATAACCCCCTGCGACGTTTCAAGGTTCAACCCGCAGTCCCCTGCTGGCCCACTCGTCAGCCAGAGAGAAAGCTATGTCGGGATGGTTGTTGGGCTGCTACTGGGCTGCGGTTGGGTTGATGTGGTTGCTCGTGGGCGATGGTTAAGAAAGAGGGGTAATGGGCCGTGGTCTGGTTATAGTCTTTTTTTATTTACTGTTTCCTTTTCTCTTTTCTGTTTTATTTTCAAATTTGTGTATTACACATTTGTTTCAAATTCTTTTTTAGAGAATTTATTTGTTAAATAGTTGTAACAATAATGAATGGCATTAAAGTCATTTTATGATCTTTTATTAATTAATGTTGTATTTCTTTATTTTGTTCATATAGATCATTCTAATATTTGGTAAAGAACTTTGTTATTCATTTTCTTTCCATAATAAGCCATGGATTTATTATATGATATTTACTTATTTGTTTATAAACCTTAATTTTAGTTAGCTCATAGTTTAGAGGGAAGAATTTTATATAATGACCCCATACTATCGTTTAATGCATGATATCCTAAGAATTTAATATGGTTAATATCATTCTCATAAATTTAGGAAATAGCAATGTATAAGTTTTATTATAGCTAACATAGAAGTTAGGGTTTTAAATTATAATTACTTACCCTAGGGTTTAGGGTTCTCAATATACTTATATTCTCTTATTGATGTGAATAAAGATTAATGTCTAAACACATTGTCTTTATGTTTGTGATTTTTAATAATATCATCAGTTAAAGTAGGATAGTGGGATTGTTTTTCTAGGCTGAATCATGAGAAATAATTGATAAAGATAGTTCTTAAGCACCTATGGTAATGATGGTTGAAAATGACAAAGATGTGCTTAAGTGAGTTGATATAGGAAAATATTCCTATTAACCATTGTGGACATAAGATGATAGATCAACCATAGAAAGTGGATATTAGGTTTGGTCTTAGATTTAGGGTTTAGTGTTTAACAAGGATTCCTATATTCCATACTTCATAATTTTGGACTTCTGATTAAGGAATTCCTTTCCTAGATACTCTACTCCTTCCTATCCATCATCATGTGTGAACATGATGAGCTTTACTTCACACGAATATTCTTATCCACCTTTATTCTTTTAAATCCATTTGTAAATCCAATGAGCTTGACACTGAAGCTTTCATAATCTTCTCATACTCTTCTTTAATCATCCATCACTAACATTTCTCTAGTATCTGTTTATATATAACTTTACTTCACCTCAAGTATTAGTATTTCCCATGAGGAAACTACTACTTCTATAATCCAATGTTACTATGGCATCATATTATTCATACTATCTTGTCTCTACTTGATTCCAGTATCTTATACTCCAACCTCACATTATATTAATGTGACTTGTAATGACTAATCTAGGATAATATATCTATACTATGGTTCAATCATGTTTTGTCCACCAATGTCACTTATACATGGTATAAGCATTCAATATTGGTGAGTAATGCATGATCATTATAATCCTTTGATCCTTTATGGTTCAGGTTTCCAGTTGGCTAAACAAGGCTTCCATCCATACAACATTACAGTTGTATTATAGTTATGTTCTGTTTAACTCTATTGGATTAAGAGATATAATTCATTGACTATACCTACTTGATCCAATAGAATTACTCCTGGTAACTATCTTTAGACTTCATCCTTGTAATCTTCTTTGTTACCATATTGATTTGATTTCCTCCAATCACTCCCATCCTATAGATGACATCTAAAACTAGCATTACTATCCACCTCTTCTTACTTCTTTCTTTAAAGGTTTTAGAATGATTGTTATGATAAGGACAAGAGTTAATAGATCAGGAATTGATAGATTAAGAATTGGTGAATCAATAGTTGATTACTCAACATTGATGAACAATAGTTATAAGGATAGGATTCCATGATACTCATAGTATAAGTAGATGAGATTAAGATATGGTTGTTACTTCTTATTATTTGTGTTATATTTATAACTTGGTATTCATGAGTGATTATAATGAATACTATGATATGATCACCTAAGGATCAATTATAAATCACTAAGTAATGTATTAGGGTTTAATTTTATTACATTTGATCTACCCTTAGATCAAATCATGTTTACCCAAAATAAGGTTTTTAACAAAGGTCATATTGAAACTTATCGCAATCAACTTGATGATCTACTTCAATTCCATCAAGTTAAGAGAAGCTTCAATCACTTTGACAAGTTTTTATTTAAAAGCGCGAAAATTATTCAGATTTTCTATGTATGAATGCAATGCACACACCTGTGTTCAGCTTATTTCTAAGCTCTAATGCTGGGATGTTACAAGTTCGCACAAATGAAATGGTGAAACTTAGGGAGTTTTCCTAAAACTAGACTCTAAAAAAGCTTACGATAGAGCTAATTGGGGATTATTGTGGGAAGTCTTGCTGAGAAAGGCTTTTTAGCCCAGGTGGGTTCAACGAGTCATGGGCTTGGTCTCGGGGGGCCAAACAGCAATTACCAGCAACCCGTAGATTGGGAACTTCTTCGGTAATGGTCGAGGGGTGCATCAGGGTGACCCACTATTCTCTCTCCTCTTTGATTTTTGTGATGGAGGCCTTGGCAACGATTTTGGAGTCAGCCAAGAGAGAATGACACATTGAGGGTGTGATTCCCTTACCTAGATGGGTTTCTCATCTGCAATATGCGGATGATACGGTTATCATGATCCAACTTGAGGATTTTACTATTACCAACCTCAAGTTCATCCTCATCTGCTTTGAGAACATGTCTGGCCTCAAGATAAACTTCCATAAGAGGGGGGTTCTGGGCACTTTGGAACAGGAGAGTCGGAGGTTTTCTAATATGTTGAATAATAAATATGATATTTTATATTTACGTACCTGGGTTTACCAGTAAGTGATAAAGCCCTAACGATAGTGGATTGGGGTCCCCTGACATACAAAGTGGCTAAGAGAACCGATCCATGGATGGGTAAATTCATGTCCTCCGCCGTGAGGCTGCCACTCATTAATGCTTTTCTTTCGAATCTCCTCATGCATGCTATGTTTTTTTAATGAAGAGCGAGGTCCATCAAGAGATGGATAGACCTCGGGCATGATTCTTTTGGGAAGGAAATGAGTCCAGGAGTAAATACGATTGGGTCAGGTGGTCGGCACAAAACTGATGAATATTTTCCTTATGGCCAAGTGGATTTGGAAGATCTATGCAAGCGACCAAGGCCTTTGGGCGGACATTATCAGGAATAAATATCTTCAAGACAGATACCTTTTGGTGGACTCTCATCGCCCAGGCTCCCAGTTCTGAAATGCCATCTAAAAAGCTAAACATGTAATTAGTTTGGGGGATAAGAACGAGGTGGGGAATGGAAATTTTACCATACTTTGGGAAGAGTGGAGGCAGGGGTCAGGGGTCCTGAGGGAAAGATTTCTAAACTTTTCGCCATTGTGGAGAACACTGGATTCTCGGTGGACAATGCTTGGTTGCCGAGGGGTGGCACAACCCTATTAGGAGGGCTTTGAGTGTTGAGGAACACATGGCATGTACTAATATCTTAAGGGAAATTGGAGGGGTGCAATTTTCGATGGCCTCTGTGTGTGCGTGCGTGCGCGCGCGTGTGTGTGTGTGTGTGTGTGTGTGTGTGTGTGTGTGTGTGTGTGTGTGTGTGTGTGTGTGAGGGAGGGAGGTTCTCGGTTCCATCCCTATATCGGAAGTTATGTGACAGAATTCCAAGCAAACACTTCAGTGAAATCTGGAAGATCTCCATTCCTCTGAAGGTTAGAGTGTTCGTGTGGCAACTCATGGGAAGACGTTTGCCTACAAATGGTAACTTCCACCGGTAGATGTGCCTTATGTGGAGATTTTGAGCACATGGACCACATCTTCTTCTCGATTCCCTGACCAAGTTTATATGGAATGTAGTTAGGGAACTACTCTCTTGTCCTCCCGTTTCGCTGATGTGTTTAGGCTTTTGCGCGACTATTCGGGCCAAATCAAGAGTGCTTTGGGCTAGCTGTGCGGCCCTTTGTTGGACCTTATGAAATCTGTGCAATAAGTTTACCATTTACATGAAATGTACATGTAACCGGACCAAGAGACGATGGAGCTCAAGATTGGATGGATTCGTCAACTCTATACCACTGTGTGCGCGATAGCCCAGACCGAGGGACTCTCACTACCCATTCTCGCCGGTCTTTGATGTGGAGGTGCGTGTGTTAGGGCGCGCATGACCTGCGTTTGTATCCATTTGTGACCTCGGTTTCACCAAGTCGGATGCCCCGCTTTTGTGTTGTACTGTTGTTGCAGGGTGGTTCACCCATGAACCTTTTGTTTCTGTCGTGCTGCGGGGCTCTACTCAAGCCTAGGGTGGGCAGGAGAGGGACGGCGGGTTGTGACTCTGTTCGTACGCTGCCGGGCGCATTGAGTATTTTTCAGCATTTGATCAGAGATGGTTTTCATCCAGATCAGTTCACCTTTAGAAGTGCTTGCGCAGCTATTGGTTCAATGACACGTGGTAAGCAGATTTACGGCAGGCTGCTACAAACTGGTCTCGATCCAAATATGGTCATTCTGAGCTCACTAATTGACATGTACGTACTCAAAAACGTGGTTATTTAGTAGACAGATTTTCAATCTAACAGGGTCAGGAGAGGAGGGATACTGCGCTGTGGAATGCGATGCTATCTGCTCTTTGCCATCACAGGCATGGACAGGTCGCACTAGGATTGTTTGTTCGTTCTTGATAGTTTTGACAGTATGTTGCACATCGCAGCCTAGTTGACGAAGGCATGAATTTCTTTGAGGTGATGACTATACCGGATTGTTCCAGGAGAAGACCATTATGTTTGATCAGCTTTTTCATCCCGTTCATGTGATGAAGTAGTTGACTGGATCAGAAGTTCCCCATTTGGTTCTTGCAAAGAAGCTTTGGAGACTCTGGTTGGGCAAAGGGCAATGCAAGATAAAGGGGAACACAGAGTTGACGAGTAAAGTAGAGGAGCACCTGTCTGAATTGGATAGTCCAAAATAAACGGACGGTTGCTTTTTGACGTCATCTCCCTCATTGAAGAATGCTGAGCCAGACAAGGACTTGTGATGAAAACTTCTGCTTGGTGGAAGCTACTTGTTCTCTTCACAGGAGGCATATTCATTGAGAACAGAGATGGGACAAGTGCAATACACAAGGGACCAGTGGGCATGTGAACTCCATTGGGTGCGGTAAGCTTGAAGGAAGAGGGAACGATCATTCTGGAGCAAACAATGCATTGTATACCGAGTAATAGCGAAGAAAAATTGCTGCATTCACTTCGAATTTTGTACTATGTAGTACAATAATTCCATATTGTACCTGCATCTATGTCCAATTTTAGAAAATGCTGTACAGATACTCACATTACAACAAGAAATGTAACTGCATCTGATTACTAACGTAATATAAGCCTTTTTAGCAAACCTAAAAACAGTTTGCTAAAAAGGCTTATATTGTGGAACGGAGGTAGTACCATGTAGTTCTATTCAAAGGATTGTTACATGCCAGATGAAACAAAAAAAACACTGGCTATTGCAAATTTAGCAATAACATGTCTGCTACTGGTGCATAATTCTTGTGTGTTGTCTGTGTACAAGCAGGAGTGACAAAGCTACTCACTAAACATGGATGTTGTTTCCTTTTGTTACAGATGATACATTCATTTCATACATATCTCAGATATACAGTGAAACATGTTTCTGCTCCAAAATGCCATCGTGTTGTACTATGTACATCAAATACTATCTAAAAGAAGCAGACAAATATCGTGGGAAAGCCTAACTTGGTATGTTGTGAATTGCACTTGGATGTTGCGTAAGGCAACATGATACCAAACCTTCAAGTCCGTTATAGTTCGTGAAGCTATTGGTAGTGCTTGACCCACACTGGCACGGAGAATACCAGAGTTCCCAGAACGAAAGAGAGTATGAAGGTCGCTGCAGCATAAACGAAGGCCCTACCGATATATCCACTGCTTCTCATTGCATAGATTTCAGCAGCAAAAGTAGACACTGTGCTCAGGCAACCGAGGAAACCAAACTGAAGACCATTAAGAACAGTTGTCGATTGCTTTGTATTTACCTACAAAAAGAACAAAAAAAATCAGAGCAAGGTGATTTATTTTACATAAACAGTATGAACGCATGCTTTAGCTATTATACCACTTTGGTGGCCACAGCGAGCGACGCCATGATGCCTGCAGCAAGAACATTTGCTGCAAGCGTCCCAACAGGCAGCCATTTGAGGGATCTCTGTTTGCCAATTCCCTGGCCATTGAGCCTTGCCAAGTACCACCGTAACCAAACACCTGGAGGCGCGACCGAGCACCCCAACCAGAGTACAGCACCGTCAGCAAGACTGCGCACCTTTATTGTGGCTAACACAATGCTCAGAACCCACAAGAAAGAAAGCAAAATCATCATAACTGCTATAAGAACAGAATGTTTAGTCCTAGTGTCCACCCTCAAGTGCTCCCAGTTACATTTGCTTCCTATTGTACTATTTTCCTTGATGCATTTCAGGATCCAGCTTCGTAGGCGTTCACCTGTTTCAGCGCCCACCCTGATGGACTCATTGACGATGAACATTCCTGAGTAGGTTAGTGTTATTGACCATCGAAAGAATGATTTCTCTTTTATTCAACCATAACTAATTTTGGACTAATATCACTTTATAGAAAATGACAATGATGTACCTAATACTATGCCAGCTATAGCATATGTCCAGTGGTCTTTGGAAGACATGCTAACCACAGCCTGGTTCCACCCACTAAAGGTGGTAAGGCTTCCCATGTATCCGGTTGTGATTCCAACAATGAGATGATCAGATATCTGCCGAATGTCAGTCTTGAAGATGATCCCGAACCAGGCCATCAGGAAGGATCCTAGCTGATGCAACATTTAGCCATTAACATGTGTTATAGTATAGTGCAAAGCCCTAGCTGTTTGCCTAAAGAACTCGTAGTTTTGTAACTTGAGGAGGTACAGAATGGCAAATACCATGTTTGATGGAAGATCAAGGTATAATGGACTTTGGTTTGAGGTGAGTGCCAGGCAGCCTGGGCCAAACAGCTTTTGAAGCCCGTACCTTGTAAATACCTGATTTAGACATTGAAAACGTAATTACTGGAAAAGATGACACAAGATAAATACTCATACTTAAAAATTAGTGAAGTACTAGGAAAGATTTTCCAATCGAAGAATAAGCACCAAAGTTTAATAACAACAACCCCCCAAGTAAGAACTCCAAGGACTAATACACTAAATGTTTTCTGAATAAAATGTTTTCTGAATACAGGCATAGACTAAAAAAAAAAAATGTCCCTTGAACTTTCGATGATACAATCACTCACTACATTTCTTTACACTAAAACAGATTATTTAGCAATTAATACTTAAATAAAACAGCAGACACTGTGTTGGAGAGTTACCCCAAAAAATCCGAAGGCAGCTAAATGGATCAGGTATGAAGCATAATCAAGCCTCCGAGAAAGCGTATACTGTTCAACCTCCTGCAGGCAAGCCCAGGCATGTTTATGCAAGCATCTATAGAAAAAGTACAGCCTTTCAATAGTGCTAGACAGCATAATCATTTGATTGATAGTTGCAAGCAACCACTCAACTCAAACAACAATTTCGTACCTTGGCTGATGAGCTCTCCTCCTTTGGCTCGATGGAACATTCAGGTGCTGGCCCACCTGTGCCATGTGAGCTGTAGCCATGGATTCGGTTATCTCGGAGAGGACCAACCTTTTGTTGATCCAAGGTATTTGTTGTATCTTCATCGGCATTATCTTCCAACACTAGCACTCGGTCACCACTGTCAATGACCTGAGCCAAAGCCGAGCTATCAGCATCACCTAGCAACTGGTCTGCCGACTGAAGGGAATGCCTCATAGAGTTCAGGATCGAGTCGCCCATCTCGCGGGAGAGGCTGATGGATCCCCTTGAACTGCGCCTGCTGCTTCTCCTACTCAGTAGTGAATTAGACCTAGCCGCTGAAGGATGACCAATGGAATCCATGGATTCACTTCTTACATAGCCTAGACGATTTCCCTCGTAAACATGGCTCCTGGTTGAAGAGTCATCCATCATCTTGCAAGCCCGTTTCTCTAGCTACAAGAGATGCAACAGCCCTGCCAAACAAAAAGAGATCATTTTTTTTTTCAAAATCAATCGCCACCAATCCACACCATATAAAATCAGCAATCATAGGAACCAGACAATGAGCAGGACAAATAGTTAGGTTTTTGGTATATTCGTAGACTGCAGCCGGACCAATCACATCACAACATACAGCTGCCCAAGGCCGTGGAAAATGTTTTTGAAAAATCACATATTCCTTTCTCTAGTAAATATCAACAAGCTCGAAACATATTAGCAGTGTCCACCAAAGTTCAGACCAGTGTTCAAAAAAGCGTACGCTTAAGCGCGCTTAAGCGGAAAATTGAGCGAAGCGGTGGCAATACGCTTCGCTTTAGCCCTAAGCGGACAGAAAAGCGCTGATCGTATTTAGGCGTTTGATTAAGCGCTGAGCGGTCGCTTAAGTGCGCGGAAGTCGCGAAGCGCGCAGAAAAGCGCTCGCTGAGCGTCGATGGTTCTAAGTAGGAGATGAAAAAATTGGGCCTATCTGGGAGGGAAAACGAGTAGATAGGGTTCCAATCGATGACCTCTCCCCACCCCGAGCCCAACCCTAGATAGAGGGAGGGACGGGAGAGTGGCGGCACAGGTTGCCGCCGTTGAGGCTCCGCCCGCACCGCCGCTGAAGCTCCGCTCACGGTGCCCTCCACCTCTTCCTCCGGGCCGCTCGACCCCTCATCTTCGTCGCGCTCGAGTTGGACTCCCTCGTCGCTCTCTGCCCAGATCGAGCTTGACCTCGACCTAATCGCCACCGGCCGTCTGCGCATCTCTTAGGTATCTCCGGTATCATGGACATTGATGGTGAAGGGATTGTGCTCAGCTTTCCTTCCATGCTTCCTAATTCCAGCCCGTCCTTACAGTTTTACCCTGAGCGCTTAAGCTGCGCTTAAGCTCGCTTAAGCTACATTTCCTCTGAGCGGTGCGTCACCGCTCGCTTAGCGCTCAGCGCTTTTTTGAACGTTGGTTCAGACTGCCAAAAAAGAAAGAAATACCTAGCTGATTATACATGTTAATAACCCACAGAGTTTCTGAAGGTACAGAAACATAGTACGTATTTGATAAACTTTTTCCTAGCACAATCACATGGGGTGCTGGACCAACTACAGATCAATGATCATACACGGTGTACACCAGCTGAAAGCTAGCTGCGAAATCCAACTCACCTAACCTGTAGAGAAAATTTGGTGCGGTCAAAGTCCAAAAGAAGAGCCAAACTGCGGAATCACCATCAGAATTTTGATAAAAGAGCTAGCCAAAACCAGTGAAACGATTAGTAGATAGAGACACCATGTCCGAGAGAAACATGTGGCGCTTGCTAACTAGGCCGCTACTGGATAAACAAATGAAATTGTAGAAGAAAAGGCTAGTGAAAGGTGCTGGCCTTTTGGCCTGGGCACTAAACTAAACTGTGAAACCAGTCTAATCCCCCCTGCGCCTTTAGCTGCCGAGGCGCACTCGCCGGGTCAAGAAAGGTGGGAGATCGGCAGGACCCCACGCCGCCCGCTCACACCCGCCGTCGCCAGTCCGTTTCTCACCGTTTCGGAAGACGCGCGCACGCTTCTGTTCATCTGAACTCGCGAATCGTGCCTGACGATTTGACCGCCCGAAGGCAGGCTACGAGGAGGGGTGAGAGTACAGAGGGAGGTGGGAGGAAGAACCTGATCGTTTGGAGCTGAGAGCGTATGGCGGCGCACGGGCAGCGCGGAGTGGAAGGCGGAGGAGACGATCGTGGCTGGCCGGCGGTGGGATGAGCTGGCTGTCGCTCCGCCGCGCATCCCCATTTTCTGTTTTATTTATAAGAAGGAAATGGAATCACGGGGAGACCAGCCTGGTGTGGCTGTGGCTGAGATGGTATCAGTGTCAACTGGCTGCGATGGACGGTCCAGATCAGACCACCCAACAAACCGTTTAACGAACACACCATTTCGGAACAGAAGCAGGACCGGTAACTAAAACCCTCGCCCCTCCTCCCTCCTCCCGACCCACGGCCCGACGGGAGCGGCGATGGCGGCGGCGCCGGCGGAACCCGGCGGGATGGACGGATATCTCAGCCTACGCGACGTGCGGGTAGAGATGGAGCTCGGGGCGGCACGAGGATCCGGCGAAGGAGGCACAGGCGGGTGCGGGGGCGGGGGAGGAGGCTTCGCCGTCTGCTTCTGGCTCTACCTCTCCGGCTCCGCGAGGCCTTCCTCCGTGATCCTTCAGCAGGTTCGACTTGATTCGAACCATCTGTTTGTTCCCCCGTCTCAGGCGGCGGTTAGCCGCCTCGTTTCTCTACGGATTTTGAGCGAGGAGCGAATTCTGTTTTTGGGGGGAGTTTTTCTCTCTGCTGTAATGCGGCGCTGCTTGGTGCTGTGGTCGATCTACACCACCTCCATCTCCTCCGACGGTCGGCCGTGGTCGATCTACACCACCTCCATCTCCTCCGACGGCTTTTTCCGAATGAAATCGACCTCGACGCCCCCGGAAACGAGTTTTCTATCGGTTCCGACCGGAGGCGGGATCGAGCTCAATGCGGCAGTTCTCGGGGGCTATTCGCTGGCACCGGGGACTGGGGGATAGGGCGGCGGTGTTTCGGGCTGCCAGCGGAGGGGCCCGGTGGCCGGCGGCAGCAACGCCAGCGAGAGTGGTGCGGGTGTGGCGGAGCGTCGAGGCAGCGGCAACGGTGTGGAGGAGAATAATTATGCGCGTCGAGGCCCGTGGCTCGTATATTTGGGAGCCGCAGAGGCCGATTCCTAAAAAAAAAATCTCCTCTAGGCCGGTTGCGGCTTCAGTCAGAGAGTGTTCCGGCCGCTAGAGGAGAAAAGAAAGTCCTCTAACGGCCGAAAGGGGATGGGTTAGAGATGCTCTTAATATGGTTGTGCTTTGGACGCCGCAGTAGTAGGTGGTTAGTGAAGAGATATCATGCAGATTTGTCGGTTGATTCGCGTGAATTGCAAGACTTGAATTGAACTGATTGGGATGCTCAATTTTCGCAGATAACCGCAGGAGATCACAACAAGCTGCCATTTCTCGCTTTGAGCGAAGGAAATAAGCTGCTCCTCTTCCCACTACGCAGATTGCATAAAGAAGCTCCTACCACTGGTTCCTATCCGTGGACTGACACGGCCAGTATATCGGCTGTAAATGAATGCCCTACTGAGAAGTGGATACACATTGGATGCGAGGTGTGCTGCAAACATGGATGTTGGAACATGCCTTTTGAGTTGCTGGATATCCTTGTATTTGGTTCAGTCAGCACAACTATGCATTTAAATTTTTTTCTTCCGTGCACCCGTGTTCCACATCATCTTTCACTTATATGCAGCACGCCCGCAGGCTCCAAATGGAAATTTTCCTTTTATGTTGACAACAATTCCTTTATTTAAAATCTGTTTTGTAAAATTGTCTGCCTGTTTCAGGTTACTGAAAATGTTATGCGGCTTCATATTGATGGTGATCTAGTTGCCGAGGCGCATCTTTGTTCACTATCTAGTGAGTCAGACAATCAAGAGGATGCATACCAAATTTGCTTAGTTGGAAATGATGACAAGGTCGAAGGCTATGTCTACAATATTCAAGCGTTATCTATGCTAGGAACCATACATGAGCAATACGTAGAGGTAATGCAACTTAGCTGATGAGAACCAAGCACTGGCTTGCTGGCTTGACCTCACAGAGGTGAGCTCGCCCACCCGGGTTCGAGTCGCAAGTGTGACCGAATTAAACGGGGTGTTATCTAGCGCGTATAAATCCGCTGCTGGCGAGGTCTCATCTAGCTAACAACGTATAGCCAAAGGAGAAATTCTTTCCCCGTTGGTCAACGTTTATGCAACTTAGCTGATGGTGTGGCATTATTTTCCTTCTGTAAAGGTGCAAACTGGATTTTTTTTTGCAGAATCCACCATCTAAGCTATCTATTGACCACTCATGCTGCGATGGGATCGAGGAGGGTGATGATGGTGTTTGGTGTATTGTTGGTGGAAAGGTAAACCAGACTCTGTTCCTAACTAATCCTATTTTTATTTCAACTGTTTCATTCGCAACAAGGAAAAATTCTGTGTTTCTGTAAAGTTAACCTGTAAAAAATGTGAATATAACCTGAGAGCTGCAGTTGAGCCACAGAAAATTATGATGAACTATATTCGTTGATTCATTCTGTATCACAAATCATATAAATTACGGAATCTTTGATTCATTCTGTATCACAAATCATATACTGAACTATAATAAATTGAAATAACCCTGAAATGCTATCGTAACTATTGAAATTGATTGTTTCAGGCTTCTTGTCGGAGGAACTTCATTATGGAAGTAGTATTAACAAATGCTTTTGGTGAACCTGTGAACAAGGATACACAGGTTCTTGATTTACCTTCTTTCTTTACAGTTAGTAATGTGCAAGTATATCTGTATAACTTTAGAAATTTATTCATCTTCTAGATTGTTGCTTCACTTGTCTATGCTGACAATGGAGCAGTAGTCGAGAAATCAAGGGATGATGCAGAACCTCCCCTGCTGATTGCCTTTGAAGGACTTGAATACCCAGCTAAAAGCAGGCCTCTTCCAATTCTTCGCGGGCGTGCACTATTTAAGCTCAAGATTTCTCAGGTGTGTTTCTCTATATGATGAGTTGCTTTAATAAAAAATAGAGATTACTTTAGTATGATTATTGCTCTGCAGCAGCACTATAGTGTTGTAGTGGCTGTATCTGTAACACTGCAGCAATTGTGATGCTGAAGCGGGCTGCTACACAATTGCTATAGCCTGTCGTGTGTAATGCCTACTTATGCACAAGAGTGTTTTGGGTTTCCATCTTAGTTAAACACTTTATGAAATCCTTTTATTTGTATGCCCGCAGTTTTTCAGCAGCAATGAATACAAAATAACCCAGCTTATCTAACCACCCTTGCAAAAGTCACTTGAGTTCAAGATGTAACAAAACGTTTGGCAACTTGAATATGAAATATATTTGCAAAAAAGAAAAAGGGGCTGAAATGTCTATAGAAGCCGTTGTGTGGCCAATGTAACCCTGGAGCTGCACATACTTGGAGTCGCACCAGCAGGTGCTATGTACAAGTGAAGCACCATCCTTTACCACAGCTGTACTGAAGCATGATGTCTGAAACACCACCTTTGTCTCAATGGCCCTGCATCTATAATTTTATGCTACAATGTTTCTTGGTTGATCTTTGACCGCGACATTTGATCTGGTTGTTCCAGCTATCTTCTAAATGTGACAATAAGCTGTTTCGCATTTATTTCTCCACGCTTCACGCGCAAAAATATCCTTTTCTGGAGGCATCTTCCAAACCAGTTCGCTGTATATCTCGAGGCCGCCCCAACCGTCCAATGGGTCCTGGAAAGAGGACAAGTTCTGCAACAGTTGATGAGATTCACTTGGTCAACAATCGCCAAGCGTTTGGTCGTGATGGCAAAGTAAACACTTGCTTACAGTCTCATAATCAAAGTTCAGTGGTGTGTTTGCATCCGTCCAAGTTTCTCAAGGTAGAAGTTGATGGAATAGAGACTCATAAAGTGGTAACACAGGTATTAAATCTGACAGATTGCAGTACTCCTGAAAATATGCTTAATAGACTTGGATTTTACAGTTAATGGTCTGTTTGCAGAGTGAGCAGGCCAGAAAGGTGGTGGTGGAAGCACCAAGTATCACAAGAACTGACTCTACAGCATCTGACTCCGACAGCATTGACGGGAGAAGTTCTTGGAGTGGATCAGATAGGGATGAAGTTGAAACCTTCTCGGATGCTACAATCTTCAGATACTGTCTAGAAGGCACATATGAGCGGTCAACGTTTCTTAAAGGCGCAGCTTCTTCTACCAATGTGGATGACTTGGTAGCACTTGCAAATCTTGTCTCTTTGTATAGTGGATGCTCCCACCACAGGTAGTCTTATATCTTATGTTTTTACAAGAAGGTTCCTCTCCCATCACTAATATCCATTTGCACTTTTCTTTTGAAGAAACCAAATAGTAATTTCAAAGCAATTGCTCGAAGAGGGTGCTGATACTTGGAGCATAATTTCAAAGAACAAGGAGCGTGCTCTTTGGGCATCTGCAGTTCCTGAAATCATGGCAAAATTTATGGACATTTCCCATTCTGCAAACAGAGGTTTGTCAGAACAGGTAAGATCCGTTTGCTTCTGTATTAGGTTTCAGTACCTGTACCCCTTAATTGTTTTGAGAGAGGGGATACATTAACTCATTAGGAAGGTTGGTTTGTCAATTTCGTTTGAGTAGCACAAGAACATATGTTTAATTACATAACACATACTTTTAGGATCTGGAAGTTCTGAGAGGAATCGCTGGCTGTGGTGATGATCTTGGAAGGGACGAATTTGATAGGCTATGGTATTGGCTATACCCAGTGGCTGTTTCTCTGTCGAAAGATAAAATTAACAGCCTATGGGCTTGCACGGCACCTGTATGGATAGAGGGATTGATTACGGCAGAGGAAGCCGAGAATGCGCTAAGAACTTCCAGGGAACTGCTCAAGGAGCCAGGAACGTTCATTCTCAGATTCCCTACCACACGAAGCTGGCCGCATCCAGATGCTGGAAGCCTTGTTGTCACCTATGTTGGCTCTGACAACTCCATTCATCACAGACTTCTCTCTCTAGATTTCAGGTGCGTTCCGATCAGTAACCTCATTCCATGATACTTTATCTCATATACTCATTGTTCTTCTTTGTTGTGCTGTTGCTGAAAGCCATTGTTTGTTTACTGGATACAGTGATGCTAGGGCCGGGAGCCTACAAGATTTGCTGCTGCAGGAGCCTGAATTACTCCAGTTAGGAAGGCAAGCACATTGAACTTAATGGATCCAACCCTTTCTGAACAGTTGAAGCTATCACCATTCTCATTTTTACCCAACTTGAGTGCAGGGTTGATCGCCTACCGACTGCCATGAGAAGTTAATCCAGTGTGCTGTGAGAGGCAATGCAGCAAGGTGGAGCAATCCATTGTCAGAGAAGATGAATAGTTCATGGTGTGCTTCCCAGAGGCAGCACCAAGATCCGTAGTCATTTTTTGTGTTAGGTTATTCCCTGTACAAATTTGTACATGTAGTGATTTAGCAGATGTAGATGATCCTACTGTACAATTAGGCATCATGTAAGTCAAACTGGAAAGTCTGATTTGTTGTGGTTCGTGTATACAAGCTGACATTTTGGGGTGCAGATTACCGGCACATCACATTCTCATGCCGAAGTTGCTTTTCTTGACAAAAGTTCATGGATCTATCATATGCTATTTAGGATTGCAAGAATAATGCTAAAAAGGGCCATTTCTGTGACATCTAAAAAAAATGAATTTTCTTGTTTGATCTTTTTTCGAAACTTCAACATAGCAGCAATCTAGACTGGGCTACACCGACAACTACTCCTTCCGTTCCAAAATATAAGATGTTTTAGCCTTTTTTGAAAAGCATGTATCTAGACGCCTTTTAGTATGTACATTGGGAGCAAAATGAGTGAACCTACACACTAAAAGTCATGTAGATACATGTGTTTTGAAAAAAAAAACTAAAACATCTTATATTTTAGAATGGAGAGAGTAGTTGCAAATTATGTTAGTTGTAATGTTGTAACTGAACTTCTTTCTTATTTGAAACTCTGCTAATTCATCTTTTTTTTAACTGTTGTAATTCAGGTTTATTAAATCCAGAAAATTCTGTCCCTCAAAAAAAGAAATCCAAAAAAATCTGGTTTCTATCTGATTCGGGCATCACTGATCAGCAGTTCAGCACCTGGAGACCAAAGCCCATTGGGCTGCGACCGTTAGCGTGGCCGAAGCCTTCCATCCTCGCCGCGCCGCCGTGGCGGCCTCCGCTACCTGCGTCCCCTTCCCCAGCCAAACCCCACGACGTCGACGGCCTACGCGACGCGAGGGTTTTGGCCATCCGCCCCGCCCTACCTCCACCCGATGCCTCCGCCTCGCCGCGCGCTCCTCTCCTCCCTCCTCCGCCTCCGCGCCTGCTCCTCCGTTGCCTACCACCCACCGCGGCCGCAGCCGCCTCCCTCGCGCCGCCACCAGTTCGTCGCCGACCCCAACGCCGCCGCCACCACGGGACGAAGCGGGCTCAGCCTCGGCGTCGGAAGCAATCCCTTGGACCCGGCGCAGCTCCTCCGCGACGACCCGGTCTCCATCACCGCGTCGCTGTGGGTCTCCTCCTTCCGCGCCGCCGCGCCGGGAGACGCGGCGCCGCCGCCTCCTCCGCCGTCGCTGGCGCCCTTCCTCACGCGCCTCGAGCTCTGGGTGCTCGCCTACCAAAAGGCCTACGCCGACGAGACCGGCTCCTACCTGCCCCGCTCCTCCATCCCGGCATCCACGCTCGCCTCACTCCTCACGCTCCGCAACGCCGTCATAGACGCCCGCTTCCGCTTCGGCAACCGCCTCACTCCCTACCTTCAGTCCCCGCGCGCCGGGGCCTCACCGGACCCCGCCACCCTCTCCAAGCGCAAGCTACGCGCCCTCCTCACCACCCCGGGCCCGGCCCCCTTCCAAGACCGCGTCGTGCAGGAGCTACTCCTGCTGCTGCTCGAGCCCGTTTACGAGGCGCGGTTCTCGCCCAAGTCCTTCGCATTCCGCCCTGGACGATCCCCGCATGCCGCACTCCGTAGCATCCGCCGGAGCTGGGCACCGTACCTATGGTACATCAGGGGGGATCTGTCCCCGCTGCTCGACTCCCCTGACCCTGCACTCGTGGTCGGCGCGCTCATCCGTGATGTGCGTGACAAGAAAGTTGTTGATTTAATCCGCTCGGCGCTGCTTACTCCAGTGGTGACAGCAAGACCAGGTGATGACGATGCATCAAAGAAGAAGAAGAGGAAGTACCAGAAAAAGAAGGTGCTGCCCGAAGGGGAGCCAAAGCCTGACCCCTACTGGTTGCAGACGTTCTTTGGGTTTGCACCGGAGGAGGCGCTGACTCAGCCGGATTGGGGGCATTGTGGGGTGCTCAGCCCGTTGCTCGCCAATGTGTGCCTGGATGAGTTTGATAAATGGATGGACGAGAAGATCAAGGAGTTCTACAAGCCATCCAAGTCGGATGTTGTGGGAGGGGAGGACGGCATCGAGCAGGGGAATACATCATGGCCGGAGTTTGTTCCCACAAGTGGGCCTGACAAAACAAGGAAGGTCGACTACATTCGCTTCGGTGGCCATTTCTTGATTGGGGTTAGGGGCCCTAGGGCCGATGCTGCAGTGATCCGGAAGCAGCTCATTGAATTTTGTGACCAGCGGTTCAGGATCAAGCTTGACAATGAGAGCCTCCCAATTGAGCACATCACTAAAGGGATCATGTTCCTTGATCATGTGCTGTGTCGTCGTGTCGTGTACCCAACCCTCCGTTACACAGCCACTGGAGGCAAGATCATTAGTGAGAAGGGGGTTGGTACTCTGCTATCGGTTACAGCCAGTTTGAAGCAGTGTATCAGGCAGTTCCGGAAGCTAGAATTTTTAAAGGGAGATCGTGAACCAGATCCGCAGCCATGCTTCCGGATGTTCCATGCCACACAAGCTCACACTAACTCACAGATGAATAAACTTTTGATGACTATGGCAGAATGGTATCGCTACGCTGATAACCGCAAAAAGGTTGTCAATTTTTGCTCTTACATTATAAGGGGTTCGTTGGCAAAGTTATATGCCGCCAAGTATAAGCTGCGGTCAAGGGCAAAGGTTTATAAGATTGCATCAAGGAATCTTAGTCGACCACTGAAAGATAAGAAAGGGCAGTCACCAGAGTACACTAATTTGCTGAGGATGGGTCTTGTGGACTCAGTTGATGGACTTCAGTATACAAGGATGTCGATGGTTCCTGATCCTGACTATACACCTTTACCAAGCGGATGGCGGCCGGACCATGAGAAGTTTTTGATGGAGTATATAAAGCTCACAGATCCACAGACAGTTGAAGAGCAACGAAGCTGCATTAGAGAGGAGGGACTTATAACACCACAGGACCAAATTTCGATGCTCGTATGGAGCTACAAGAAAAATGCCGTTCTGCTACCTTCAAAAGAATGTGATGACCAAGGATCCATAGAAGACCACGATTCAGATACAGATGAATTGAATAACAAGGAGCTAGGACATGGAGGCCATCAGGGTGATCACGGCCACCAGGGTTTTTCACAGCCTGCTAAAATGTCATGAGTGTTACTGATTTCTGTAAAATCATCAAAGGATTAATTAAGATGGCAGTTGGTTGGTGCCGCTGAATTTACAAGAGACCAACTCACTGATGGACAACAAAGATTGATGTAGATGTTTACTATTGTTCTGTGGAATTTCTAGCATTCTGCTGGCTAGTTCATAACCGCCTAGCTAGATGGTTATGTCCTACTCAAGGACATTACATATGTGTGGTTCTATCCTTCAAGACTATTTCTCAATTCTCAGGCTTATGCAAGAACATGAGCTTCAATGGTTCGACCCAGCATTGAAATTCCAGGAAACTAATGAAATTTCTCATTTTGCTACCAAAGAGTGCATCTGCTGCAAGCCTAGCTCCTCATCACCGTGCATGTCTTTTAGTAAGATTATCAAGCCTATTTATTCAAAGTTACATAGGATATTTATTGGATACACATTCTGTGAGAGCATCCTGCTTGTCCAAACTGTTATCTGTACAATCTTGTATCAAATACAGAGCTTGCTGAAGTTGCTACTAAAGGATAAGAAATTTCCTTAGCCTTTTGGAAGCTTTCCTCATAGCTTGTTTCCATGGTACAGTAAGGTATCTCACTTGATGTCAATTGCAGTGTGTGAGCTATATCATAAAGGTGGAAAGCCCTATGTTGCTCACATATATATTTTGCAATTTTTGTTCAATTTGTGCCTATATATGTACTACTTGCTTGTGTTTTGGAGAAATTTGTCAACAGTAAGTTGGTACAGTAGTATAATTGATCTGTAACCTTTTGTAGTCAAACATACTGTTTCCTAAATGATTCAGAAAAAGGGCATTTCACAGGTTATGCCTGTTAACTGTATTTTTGTGACTGATCTGTCCTAAAATCTGCTGTTTAAGTTTTTTATTTTTTTCCACATGTAGTGTGCAGTGCATGATCTTGAAGGAAGAGAGCATAGAATTAGCCTCCATTTAAGGTCAACAAATTGGTGTTGATATAATATTCCTCCGTCTCAAAACAGATGTCGCGAGTTTGTCAATATTTGGATGAATCTATATACTAAATAGTGCCTAGATTCATCCAAATTTTGACAAATCTGTGACATCTATTTTGAGACGGAGGGAGTACATAAATTCAACATAAGCAGAAGCATTTGTGTTAGGCAAACAATAGACAGTTCTGACATATATTTTGGCTCTGTTTTCTTGTGCTGTTTATCTTTACATATGTTGGATTGTGTGAATACTCATGTTGCAAGTTTGTGCTAATCCTGCAAACTACATGCTTAGCGTGCACAATGGCTTGCTTGTTACTATTATATGTCAATAGAAGGCAATGTTTCCTGTTGGGATGTAGGTGGGCTGTTGTTTGTAATCTATAAGCCTAGGAAACAACTGCAAACAACATTGTTTCATCACTATTTAGAGTACTCTGTTACCATTCCAACTTGTTCAATTTCACATCCTTCCTTTCCCTGGTTTTGATTGCAAAGATTGTTTTAGGGTTCTATCTTATGCAGCCATGAACTACATTGGGTCTTTTTTTTAGGCTTCCAACATGCTCTGAAATATAATTGGAAGAGAGCAAGAGAGAAGAGAAGTGGGAGTGAAAGCACATGATTTTGTACAAGTAATATTAAAGCCTCTTCTTGCAGGCATGTCTAATATTCGGGCTATTGCTATTCCTAACCACATCTATGTTCTTCATCCAGACTCATTGCATTCTATTGCATGTCTCCTTTTCTATGACTTCCATGAACAATATAATGTTTATCCTTTGTTAAATTCTACAAATAGTCTAAGACTGCGTCCTCAGAAGTTCTAATTATCTGTTCCTGGTCTCTAAGGGCTACTAATATTTTGTGATCCTTGATATGTGATAGGCAAAGCATGTTGCTGGTAGTTCATTTTGTCTATATTGTATAATAGTTCTTGTGTTCTAGCTTTTCTTTAAATATTAATCTTTAGTATCATCGAGTCGAACTGAGACACCAGAGCAGAGTCAATCAAGCTTTAGATTTGTGTTTGTTATTTGTAGGCATTCCTCAATGAACTTGAATAATAGGTTTGGCAATGAGGTTTGACTTTTTGCCCCGCAGGGTCTCCTGGAGATAAATTTTGATGACCCCTTTTCATAGAAAATATGTCTTGTTTATTACTCTCTTCTGTCGTGTTTAAATTTTAATTATACAGGAGACTGGTGCCTGCATGCCATTGTTTGTGATTCCTGTTGCCTTTTCCAGTTGATTTTTCTATGGTTCTTTTTGTACCAAAGTATCCTAGTGCTGTATGAAAATCTGTCTAACATCGATCCCATGAGTGCTTTTCAGATCTGAATAGAAGTATGGATCTCGACGCGAAGCATGGGTCCTGTAGAGCACCCTGAGTGACAATCATTTAGCACCACTACCCTTCTGTTGTGCCAATGGATATGGTACACATCATTTTGTTTCCCACTAAAGGCCGACGAGAAGCACTTGTTAGTCTTGACCCACAGGCCCAAATCTGTCAGGTATGTCCCAATTAAGAGACATCTCGTAGCTTTTCACCATTGTTTTTGTTTAGTTCCTATAAAGACTATCTTATATAGGTCAACGAATCTGGACCTGATTTATAAGTATTGCACGGCAGTGTTAAGCTGTTCATGGTTACAAGTTCTATGATGGATTGTAGTAAACTCTTAGCAGCAGCGCGCACTGAAACCCATATTCCATCTGCTTGTCAGCTCCTGGTCTGAACTGTGTTTTCACTGCTAGTGCTTTTGGGATTAGGACACTGTCCGAAAGGTGGCTGCCTAGGCACCACTCTCCCAGCTTGCCTATCTAAGATTGCCAGAGGTCTGCTTAGCTCGATTAGTTGGAGACTAGACACCACCACCGGCCCCGCCTAGCAATTACCACTTCTTAGAATGCTAATCAGATGCATTTTAGGTGTAGGCTAAAAATAGAAGGAGGACTTGCCGCTTATAATTCTTTAATATTTTGAGGAGGAATTTTAGTTTGGACAGCTAGTGGTGGGCACCCCTATATTTATTATTTATAAATTTTTAGAATCAAGTTTCCAACCTAACAAAGGGGCAAGTGACAACATCAAGATGCTGCACCGCTTTAACTAACTATACTACGACTCCTAGCAGAGCTTTCGACAGTTGGCAATCTGCTTGCTTGATTCCATCTACTGTCGTCACTGTCGAACCGGCACTGATAGATTAGCTTGTAGCCCACCCCTAAAATTTGGTATCTGACCATCATCACCAACTAGGAATTCTGGCTTTTTCGGCCCCGCACTTTCGCGTGTGGACGAAGGGTGGTTCCTCTGTGTGGAAAGATTGCAATCACCCGCCACGATATTCCTTCTCGACAAGATGCCTGCATCTATTCATTTCAGTGTTTTACTTTATTATTTCGAGGAGGTGATCTTTTAGACAAGTGATTTTCATACCTGGTAGCCTGCAAAATGGAGCAGCACCCATCCTCGCAGCATGACATGGAGCACCAACCACTAGCGATTGTTCCACGGTAGGCCCTCTCCTGCTCGATGGAAGTTTCTTTCAGCGCCGAAAAGCTGAGCACCTGGCTGTTGCATTTGCTTGCCCAGTGCACACTGTCTCCCATAGTTGACTTGCATACATCGTTACGATACTGAAAAGAGAATAATAAAAGCGTAACAGGATTTAGCAAGTTGCTGGTCATTTTTCCCACTGATTTCTTGATGACGATGATGTTTCCTGGCCAGGGTGTAGAGAATACACGACGCACTTTACACAGACGCGTTTACATCTGGTTCACATTTGCTAGAGAAAGTGTATAAACATACTCGTAGCAGAGTTTTCGATGGCAATGATGTTTCCTGGACAGGTTGTACAAAATACGCGATGCACTTTGCACATACGCGTTTACATCTGATTCGCATTTGCTACAGAGAGGGTATAAATATATATATGGAGTATAAATATGATCTGGTCATCTTCTGCTTTCAGATGCTGCCAAATCTTTTTAGAAACAGTCGTCTGTTTTTTTTAGAGCGAAGGAAAGCAAAGCAGCATCTTAACCTCAGTTCATGCATAGAGCTGAATATGGTTTTGGTCCAATTTTTTTCTGCTTCAACTTATTAGTGCTCCTTGCTGGTTGCCACCCTTGTTGTTTCGTCTGAATCTAGACTCTAGTACGTACTTATTTACCCTTTGTTGGCGCCTGGCAGCGGTATCATAGCACTTGAATCGACAATGCGAGGGCTAGGCTGGATGGTGTGGTGCTGTACTGGGGGTTAGGCCAGGCGTCTCCTTTTACTAATGGAGTGGTAGCAGTAGTTTTGTGATGAGTATGGACACGTCATAAACTATACGGCCGCGTGCTCTTTTTTGGCATCGATTGTTCCATCGAAAAAAGGCGTGGGAATTTGCAGTCTGCCGGTCTCGGAAAGACTAGAAAGAGATGCTTGCTTTGTGGAGTTTTGTGCTGCTGCCTAGATGAACGTAGTTGTACTACCTGGGATGCTGGAAAGGCCAAGGGAGGAAATTTGGTGCTTTTTGTTCGCGTTATGTGAGTATGATGATGGCAAATTGGGTGCATGTGCCGTGCGGCCAACGCGAGGCACTGATCTCCCGTTGCCATCTTTTCTCATCCCTGTTTATGCACTGGCCGTCCTTTATGCTCATGATCGCACCGCCGGCCGGCGACGCATGCGCGCGCCTTCTTCATCATCTCGGCATCTCCCCTCTCCATCTTCTCTCGCTCCAGTTTCACGCCAAATTCCCAAGCCTAATCACTGCCCTCGACAATGTCCAGGACAATGCTTTATACACTATACTTTTCTTGCCAGTAAATTTTCCAGGGTTCCAAACGCATTGCGTGGAAGAAGCTTCTTTCTTACTCGTACCGGCTAAACAATGCTGGTAGTACTTAGGAGTGAAACACGTTTTCATCTCCAACAATTTGAGACGATGAATGGAGAAAAGAAAGCACAGAGCATCACGAGTTCTCGAAGCAATGGAGCGGCACCTAAAGAAGAAGTAGGGGCAGACAGGAACAAAATTGAAGTCGTATGTCAGAAGTCAGAGACCACACGCTTATAAAACAGAAAAAAACAATGAGTTGCCCAAGTCGTCGCGATTGACACAAGCTGAGCTGCCCAAGTCGTCGCGATTGACACACGCTGATGAGCTGCCAAACTCCCGTTCAAACAAGAAATCAAAGAAAACAGAACCAACTGATTTAATTCTCTTTGTCTTTTCCTCTCTCTCTCTCTCCCCCCGAGTAATGACAAGTCATCTTCGTCGGCGGCGTCGACGAGATCAGCTAAAGGTCCAATTTTGCGGAAGAAAGACGGACGATAATTTTGACGGGAGGAGTGATCTGCCTGCCGGAGGCATCATCGGAACCTGCCCATGTCGGCGAGCTTACGGGAGGTGTTGCGCCCGAACGACGCCGCGCCGCCGGCCGACATGTGCCGCCGGTGGCTCTCGCCCAGGGACGACGGGTCCTGCTGCTGGCACCGCCGGCGCCCGCCGGAGCTGGGGCGGACGAGCGGGCTCAGGCACACCGCGAACCCCGAGATCCCGTCGCCGCTGGCGCCTGATCCGCCGGGCCTGCTGCGCCGCTGGCGGTGGTGGTGCCTGGCCGGGGACGGCGAGGGGAACCACCAGCTGCTGCTGGTGCTGCCGCCCGGGGACTCGGGCTCCTCGTCCAGCGGCCGCGGCAGCGACGACGCCGACGCGTCCGGCGGACTCCGCCTGCGTCGCACTATGCCCGAGAACCACGAGGTGGAGCGCCGGGGAGGGTCGTCGTCCTCCTTCCTGCTCCCCTCCTCCTCCTGCTGCTTACGGCCGCCGCGCCGCCCGCCGCCGAAGAGCGCCGCCAGGAAGGACCGCCTCCGGTGGACGGACCTCTTCCTTTCGCCGCTCCCCCGGGGCTCGTCGTCCGCGACGCGGGCGGAGGGGCCGACCTGCGGCGTGCTGAAGAAGAGGAGCTCGGGCCGGTGGCTGTGGCTGTGGCGGGACGACGCGTACGCGCAGGCGTCGGAGCGCCGGTGCTGCTGCTGGTGCGCGGCGGCCGCGAAGGGCGAAGACGCGGCGCGCCCGCGCGTGGGCGAGCTTCCTCGGCTGCTACCGCTGCTGCTGGCGCCGGCCCCCGCCCGGTCGCGCTCGGCGGCGAGCACGAGGAGGCGGTCGCGGAGGCAGGGCGCGCAGACGCCCAGCGCGTTGGCGTACGGGTGGAGCTTGCACCTCATCGGTCTTCTCGCGGCTCACCGGCCGCGCATCCCCAGTCGAGGAGAAGAGAAGGGAGGCGGTTGGGTCTCTCGGGTGGGAGGCAGATCGCGAGCTCGCTCCGGGGCAGCAGGATCCGTGGAGGTCCTGGCAGTTGTTGGCTTTGGCTGTGCTGGCGTTTGGATTGTGCTTTGGCGAGGCTTGGGCCGGACAGGGAGCTGGAGCGTGTGCGCGCTGCAGCTTGGTGGATTTTTGTCGCTGGGGAGAGTGGTTGGGCGATGCCGTAATGGTGGACGGACGGATGGATGGATTTATTTGGGGCGGGTGGGAAACGTTGGTGTGGGGCTCCGGCTGCACCCTGGTCTATTCTAGCCACCGCTTCTCTCTACTGTTTGCCGAATCCAGTCTCCTTCCTTCTGTCTGATTTTTTTTTTTTTAAAGCTTAGGACCTGTTTGAGTCATAGGAAAAGAAAAACGTAGAAATAGAAAAAAAATATAGGATTGCAATGTCATGTCCACTACAATCGCACTACAATCGTATATAAATTCATATGAACTAAATTATTCAACCATAGAAAAAAACAAAGGATTCTGAAAAAGAGCTATGGGTGGATGTTTGATTTTCTACGAAAACTAGTGTAGAGAAATTCTTAGGAAAAATCCTATAAAAATCAATCGTACAAATCAAATAACCATTACAAAAAAGAATTCTATAGAATTTAATCCTACAAAATTTCTAAGAAAATACTTTGAATCAAACAGACCCTTATCTTTTTCTGAAAAAGATCCTTAGAACTATTAATAATGACCTTTAGCTATACCAAAAACCTAAATAGTAGTACTCCTTTTGGTCCTAAAATAAGTGATTTGAGTTTATCTTGATTCGTATGTATCTATATACTAAAAATGTCTAGATACATGTAAATGTAGACAAGCTCATGTCACTTATTTTGAGACAGAGTGAGTAATAAAATTATAAATAGTTTATTGGCGCGACGTCCTTAGTAGTAAAACTTATCGTAATAAAACATGTTATACTAGATAAATGAGAAGTCGACGTACTAATGTCCCAAACTAGTACCCAAACTATCAACACATAAGATCAACCATCGTCAAAGAAGATGACTGTGGATTGAGATAGTATGACCTAACTAATCGTTTCGTTTGCTAAACATGAAAATAGAAAAATATTGAGTCCCGATTCAAAAACGCGTACTAATCTGACGAACATCTAGATAAGAGAAGCATCTGGATAAAGAAAACAGTTATAGAAACGAAAGCGACCTTTTATTCGTGGCCAAGAGTGTGAAACAGAAGATCCTGCGACTTATGTGTGAGAAATACGTTCTCATAGTTGCGGATGGAGCGATTTTGTTCCGCAGATTTTATGTCAAAGAACGCGAAAGGAGAGAGAGACGACTACGGTCGCTCAAACGAACCTAGCTCTGGCTGATTACGTCGTCGGTCTTGCTAGTCTTGGAGACTTGGAGGAGGTGTGACGGACCATGCCTTTCATCAGTGAAAGGTTTGCGTTCTTCGTTTTAGATTGTTTTTTGTGTTTTTAGAAATGGTGAGGCGACGGCTACCTCCTAGAGACGGAATAATGTCTTCACTGTCATATCCTCGCTCCGGTGGTGTGTCTGGCCTAGCAGAAGGCACGTGGAGTCCTGTGCCTGGCAAATTTCAATCTGATCAGTTTTTGTGTTCGTTGTGTGTTTTCAGACCAGTCTCTTCCAATCTATCATTGCCATCTTTATTGGTTGCTAGTCTTGTGTGCTGGTTCTTTACGAGCTTAGCATGTTGATTCATGCATGCCTGCTACAACATGCTTGACAAGCTTTGACTCGTTTTGTTGATGGAGCAGCGAGAACGGCGGCATGCCTTCGACTCGCACTAGTGTTTATAGTTATTCCTAGTTGGTTCTTGAACCCATCTGTATTTTTATTACCATTAAACTTATTTATTAGTGTTGATGATTAATACTACTAGATAGGTGGAGTTTGGAGAGGAAAAAGAACGCGGAAGAAAATGAGTGATTTAAAAAACAAAACTGGAGTGGATCGTGACGGACTAACAGTCTTATTATAAAGGAGAAATTAACGGCCATCGAAGTACACCCAAGAAGAGAAGCGAGAGTGATGAAGCCTGGCTGAGTAGAAAATGTTCATCCTCCTCCCACTGCAGCGTTTTAATGCTGTCCGTCCTGCACGGCTGACAGGTTCAATGCTGTACTTGCTGACAAGGAAAACGAGGGGGGTACAGGCTTCGCGCATCCATCTATCCGCTGCGCTGGACGGACGAACGGACTGACCAGTAGGGCGGCGACGTCTGGCGGTTAATAGAACTGTAGTACTGGCGGGTAGGCCATCAAGTCAAACCTCAAAGCTGTCGCGGGCGTACAGAACGGAGCATTTCGGTAGAAGAAGAAAACTTTGGCGTGAGTTTACATGAATTTTTTTGTTGATGTGTAAACTAGGTTGGATTAAGACTATTTACACCGGGTCGACCTATTTTGGATATGGATGGTGTTCGACTATATGTCTATTCTGCTTCGAACGTGGACACGAAATCAGGCCATTTTGGCCTTAGTCTGTTTTTGAGTCAGGATGCCCCGGCGGTGCCGACCCATTCTGGCCGGACAGACTCGCCAGTTTTTGATAGATTTTAACAAAGTGACAACAACCACATAAATTTAAATAGTTTACAACCAAATACTTAACATAGTTCCAAAGCAAATACAGTTTACGGTCAAACCTAGCAAACAACAAGAGAAAATATGAGGCCATGCCTAGCGGTTGTTGGTGTGTGTCCACGTATGCTCGATTAAATCATTTTGTAGTCGGATATGCGTAGCACAATCACATACCTTATGGTGCATATGGAGGAACTCGTTAAAGGTTGGTGGCCCTAGCGTCGTCTTGACCAGGTCACCCTTGAAATCCCATTCTTGGTCATGGGGTGTATCATCACGCTTGTCCTTAATGATCATGTTGTGCATGATTACGTTGTTGTGAACTGAGCAACTTGCTATTCACACGGGGCCAAAGGACAATATGTACAGGCAAATATATGGTGGGTCAACGACACTGAGTTTGGAGAGGAGAAAACCATGTTGTGCTCTAGTCTAGGCCTTTATGAAGAAATCTGCCAACTGTAGCTCGGAAGACACATAATCAAGAGCGAGAACCTGATCCTGCCTAGCAGCGCGCACAAAAAAGGCGTCCACGCCGATGTGCTTGGTGAGCTCATGCTTTACCGGGTCACACGCAATGCTGATAGCACCTGTACTGTCTGACAGGAGAGGGGTCGGTGTAGAGATAGAAACACCAAAATCCTTCAGTAACCAACGTAACCATGTCACCTCCGCGGTCAAAAGAGCCATAGCTCGCAACTCAGCCTCTGCACTCGAGCGGGAAACCGCAGTCTGTTTCTTCGTCTTCCAAGCAATGAGAGAACCACCAAGAAACATACAGTAATCAGAGAGCGAACGGCGATCCAACAGATCACTCACCCACGCAGCATCCGAATAGGCCTGGAGCTGAAGGGAGCTGGAGCGAGGGAAGAAAAGACGGTGAGAGACCGTTCCACGAAGACATCGCAAAACGCGAAGAAGGTGACTATAGTGGACCGAAGTGGGAGAAGAGACGAACTGACTCAGAATATGGACAGGGTAGGAGATATCTGGACGAGTGGCGGCAAGGTAGACAAGGCTCCCAACCAGATGGCGATAACGCGTTGGGTCAGTCAAAGGATCACCATCAGAGGCACGAAGGTGAACATTGAGCTCCATAGGAGTCTCAATAGTGAGCTCATCACTAAGAGCAGCACGAGCGAGCAGATCCTGAATATACTTTTCCTAAGAGATATAGAAACCATCAAAGGTAGAGGAAACCTCAATCCCAAGGATGTAGCGAAGAGGACCAAGATCATACATAAGGAACTGCTCACGGGGACGAGCCTTAACAAAGGCAATGTACTCAGAGTCGCCGCCGGTAATGATCATGTCATCAACATACATAAGAAGAAGAGTTCGACCACGAGGAGAAGTGTGGACAAACAAAGTAGGGTCACGGGCACTGGGCGAGAAACCCGCAGCAGTGACCACAGAGGCAAAACGCTCAAACCAGGCGCGAGGGGCTTGCTTAAGGCCATACAGAGAGCGTCGGAGACGGCAAATCATGCCGTGAGGGACAGAGTACCCAGGAGGGGGCTGCATATAGACTTCCTCACGCAGCTCGCCATTAAGGAAAGCATTCTGCACATCAAGCTGAGACACTGACCAGTGGTGAACAGAGGCCACGTCGAGAAGAGTGCGAACAGTGGTCATGTGAGCCACAAGGGCGAAAGTCTCATCATAGTCGCGGCCATGCTCCTGCCGAAAGCCACGAGCCACAAGACGCGCTTTATAGCGCTCAAGAGAACCATCAGAGCCAGTCTTAACCTTATATACCCACTTGCACGTGATGGGACGAACGTGGGGAGGGGAGAAACCAAGTCCCACGTGCTAGTGCGCTCAAGCGCAACAATCTCCTTGGCCATCGCAAGTTGCCACTCAGGGTGGGTAACAACATCTCGATAAGAGGTCGGCTCAAGGACAATAGAAAGACCCAAGCGGTCGGGAGAATAGCGATCGAGTGGGGGCGAGGCCGAGCACGAAGATCATAAGTTGGCTCAGAGGAGGAAGACGGCACATCAGGGGTTGATGGCCCAGCAGTGGAATCATCTAGAACTCGTGGATTCCGAGAATAGTAGAAAGGAAAAGATGGATGAGGCGGAAACACCGAAGAAGGTGAAGACATGGTGGATATCAGGGAGGAAGGTGGAGAATCAAGATACGAGGGAGAAGTTGTAGGGGAAGAAGGCATAGAATTGGAAGCAATGGGACTCGGAGGAGTAGGAATTCGAGGCATAGGGGGAGGTGTATCAGGGAAGGCAAGAAAAAGAGATGTCCTCCACAAAGAAACTCGAGGAAGATGGTCGAGGATAGAAAGGACGAGACTCATCGAAGGTCACTGATACGTTGGAAACGTATCTATAATTTTTGATGCTCCATGCTTGTTTTGTATCTACTTTGCTTTACTTGTCTACACTTTGAGGTGCTTTTTACATGTTTTCTTGTACTAACCTATTAACAAGTTGCAACAATGCCAGATGCCTGTTTTCTGCTATTTTTCGTTTCAGAAAAGTTAGTAAAGAAATATTCTCGGAATTGGACAGGACAAACGCCAAAGTCAATAACTTTCCGTGGGGAACAAGAAGTCCAAAGGAGAGCCGGAGAAGCGGGCCAGGGAGGCCAAACCCCCCTAGGCGCGGGTGGGCCCTACCCCGCGCCTGGGTAGGGTTTGGCGACCCTGGCCGCCGCCTCGGACTCGCCCCTTCGCCTATAAGAAGCCCCCGATGCAGAAAATCTCAGCACCCGATGAGAAATCCACGAAACCGTCTGTAGTTGCCGTCACCATCGTCCCTAGATCGGGGGGGAGGATCTGGAGTTCTTCCCGGCACCTCGCCGGAGGGGAGATCATCCCGGAGGCCTTCTCTCCGGTATGATGCGTGAGTAGTTCCACCTTGGACTATGGGTCCATGTAGTAGCTAGATGGTTGTATCTCCTCCTTTGTGCTTTCATGTATATATCTTGTGAGCTCCGTTCATGATCAAGATCTAATCTATTTGTAATCATGCATGTTGTGTTTGCGGGGATCCAATGGATATTGAGATTGTTATGTTGGTTTGATTAATGGTTCTATCTTTATGATTCTATCATGTCTGTGTTGTTTGTGATCTTGCATGATCTACGTTGCTAGTGGTTATCTTGGCCAAGTAGTTGCTAGTGACTCCAAGAGGGAGTATTTATGCTCGATAGTGGGTTCATGCCTCTAGTTTCCAAGGGAAGTGACAGAAATCTCTTCGGTTGTAGATGTGATGTTGCTACTAGGGAGAAAACAACGGTCCCTTGTTCATAGAACATGTGGATTGTTTACCTTACACACTTTGCTTAAAGCAGTTGTCTGTTGCTTGCAACTTAATACTGGAGGGGGTTCGGATGATAACCTAAAGGTGGAATTCTAGTCATAGATGCAGTTGGATTACGGTCTATGTATAATGTTGTATTTCCCAATCAACTTCATAGGATCTTTCTAGCTAGTAATTGCATTGTTATGCCTTGCTCAGTTCCTGTCAATTGCCCCGCTGTAATTTGTTTACCCTTCATGCCATGTTGTTTATCTAAGGAGAGCACCTCTAGTGAAATATGGACCCCGGTCCAATCTTTACCATTGATACATCTTCCACTGTTACTTGTTTACTTGCTGCAAACCATTACCTTCCACACCATACGTTTAATCCTTTGTTACAACAAACCGGTGAGCTTGACAACCTCACTGATTCGTTGGGGCAAAGTCTTGAGTTTGTGTTGTGCAGGTCTCCGTGTTGCTTGCAACACCTGTGTGACGTTTCCTTCCTCCTACTGGTTCGATAACCTCGGTCTCAACTGAGGGAAGACTTGCTGATGTATTCTTCACACCTTGCTCTTGGGGTTGCCAACAAGACTCCACATCAGCCACCAAGTTTTCTGGCGCCATCAAGGAGTCATCAGTCACATCCCGAGAAATGCGCATCCGACGAGCAATAGGATCCCAACGCCGATAACCCTTATGCTCATCACTGTAGCCAAGGAAAACACACTCAACAGACTGAGTAGTGAGTTTGGTGCATTTGCGAGGAGCTAGAAGAACATAGCAAACACACCCAAACAACCGAAGCACCGAATAATCAGGAGAACAATCAGAAATACGCTCCTGAGGAATGCCACCCTGTAAGGCAGCCAAGGGTTGAATGTTTATGAGATATGCAGAGGTGGAGACATCCTCAACCTAGAAATGGGGTGGAAGAGAGGCGGCGATCATCAGCGGTCGTGTTGTGTCAAAAAAGGTGACGATGTTTGTGTTCAGCAACGCTATTCTAGGCATGAGCACCAGGGCAAGACAATTGAGCAAGAGTGCCCTGCTCAGCAAGGAAACCACGCAGCATTTGGGAGATGTACTCACCAGCTGAATCAGCACGAAAAACACAAATAGGAGTGGAAAACTAGGTGTAAATCATGGCAGAAAAACGCTTATAGATAGCGACAACCTCGCTACGAGAAGTCATAAAGTAAAGCCAAGTGTAGCGAGAAAAGTCATCAATAAAAATAACATAGTAGCGATGGTCACCCTTTGAAGCGAAGGGAGCAGGACCCCATACATCAGAATGAATTAAGTCAAAGGGGCATTGAGACATTGACTCACTAGTAGGATAAGGTAACTTAGTCTGCTTGCCAAGTTTACAACCCTGACACGGTAAAGATACATCTCCTGAGACATGCCCCAGAAGACCTCGATGAACTAAAGATGAAAAACGAGAACCGCATAGATGACCGAGTCGATGATGCCATTGTTGAAAAGAAGCGGAAGCAGCAAGAGAACAAGAGCTGGTGGAAGTGGAGGGAACACGAAGCCAGTCGAGCTCCCAAAGACCCTGAGAATCATGGCACCGAGGGCCAGACCTAACCAGAACCTTCGTGCGACGATCCTGGACAGAGCAAGAATCAGCGTCAAGAATGATGCGACAACCAGAATTAGTAAGTTGAGCAGCGGAAAAGAGATTCATGGTAAGACGCGGAACATGAGAAACACCAGGAACAGAAAAATCAAGAGTGGAAAGAGTTCCTCGACTAGCAATAGGAAGAGAAGTACCATCAGCGGTAAGAACATGAACATGAGAATTGACATGATGAAGAGATGACAAGGTAGAAGAGTCATAAGACATATGGAAAGAAGCTCCAGAATCCAAGACCCATGGGGATGTACCTGACCGTGTAGATGGTGGCGGTGTCCTCTCAACACTAGAAGAACCAGTCACAGATCCTGCAGTGCCCGACGATGAAGATCCAGAAGCAGCTGATGACCCACAAGTATAGGGGATGTATCGTAGTACTTTTGATAAATAGGAGTGTCGATCCCAACGAGGAGCGAAAGGTGCTAAATAGTGGTATGGAGCAGGAAATCCCTGTGAATACTTAGCAAATGGATTTTTAGTGGTTTTCTGATAAGGCAACAAAACAAAGAGCAAGTAACAAAGGTAACGAACAAACGGAGCAAGTGGCCCAATCCTTTCTTAGCAAAGGACAATCCGGTGGAAATACTTATAAGGACCAAACGTTCTCGAGGACACGTGGGAATTCTGTCAAGTGCTTTCGCTTCAAATAGCTGAGTACTCTTCTCTGGTGTTGTAAGTGTTGTGTGGGTGAACCTGTGCTAATGTATCGACCGTACTTGGACTAATACATACTTGTGATTAAACCCCCTGCAAACATCCGTAACTATAGGAAATTAATTAAGATATAAATCTAACCACGGCCTTAAACTCTGAGATCCTATGCTCCCTTGTGCAAAGGTGTCCTAACGGGGGTTCAGGTTACTGTCACTCCGGCAACCCCACAATTAGTAGGCAAATACACAATACATCCCCCTAGGCCCATAAATGGTGAAGTGTCATGTAGTCGATGTTCACATGACACCACTAGAAGAATAGCACCACAACTTAAATACTAAACCATTGAATAATAACTCATCACAGATTCACTACTAATAACATGACTTCTCCCATGTCCTCAAGAACTAAACGAACTACTCACAAGACACCATATGGATCAAGATTAAAGATGATATGATAATGGATAACAATCTGAACATAATCAATAATCCAATGGTTCCACTCACAAGCATTAACTACAATAGTAATCAACACCGGGAAAGTTTCCCCTAATGAACTAAAGCAATATCCAACACAATTGTTACAGCGGGACGGAGTGGTGATGATGGTGCTGGTGGAGATGATGGTGTGGATGATGATCCCGATGAAGCCTAGCTTGACGATGGTGTTGATGGCGATGGTATCCCCTCTCTGGGAAGGAATTCTCCCGACAGAAATCTGTCTGCCGGAGAGATCTTTCTCTCTCGGTGTTTTCCGCCCCCCAAAGGCGGCAGAAATCTATCTGTGGTTGCCCCCCTTAGGCTTAGGGTTCCATAGGGAAGATATAGGCAAAGGGGCGGAGTCGGAGGCTGGGCAGGTGGGCCACACCTGCCCTAGGCGTGGGGTCAGGTCGGCCCACGCCTAGGGGGTGTGGGCCCCCTGCGGCCCCTCTTCGCTCCTCCTTCTGGCTTCCTTTGTCTTCTAGTAAAATAATATGTTTCCATATTTTTTTGGTATTTTTCTCATCTTCGCGAAATTGCATCGAAACGCCTTCTTTTCCATCAGAATCCAGACTTCGGCAGTCCATCCTCCAGGAATCATCAAACATGCATAAACAGATGAAAAACCATAAGTAATACCTCATAATAAGACAAATATCAATGAATAGAGGTAAATTATGATATAGAAGGGTGATACAAATTGGGCGTATCAGCAGCTAGCAGGCGCTTCAGCTGCACAATATCCTGGTGAGTCAGAGAGACCGTGGCTGGTGTCGGTGAAGGACCACGGGAACCAGATGAAGAGGCACGCTCCATATCACGTTGTTTCTTGAAACTATCAGACTCGGGATGGCCAGACTTCTGACAGTAGCCACAGAACTGACGAGAGCGAGGGCGCCCCGAACCACCAGAAGTAGGGCGACCCCCACCACCACCAGAAAAGGGGCGACCACCACCACCAACAGAAGGAGGGCGACTACCACCACCAGGAGTGGGTAGCAGTGGTGTTGTAGCAGTCGACATAGCAGCCGACAGAGCAGGAACTCGAGCAGCGAGCACAGTGGAAGCTCCAAGCAAACCAGCACCACAAAGGAAAGTCTCCTCAGCACGGAGCTCAACAAGCACCTCCGAAAGGGCAACATGACTCCAAGCAAACAAATTATCCCGACGGGGCTCAAACTCTGGGCGAAGCCGAGATAGGAACTCATGGATGCGATGAAACTCCAAGTCAGACCGCGTGATCTGACAGCACGGGCAAGTACCACAGACAACAGAGTGGAGAGAGTCGAGCTTACGCCAGATAGCAGAACTCTGCGTGTAAAACTCATCAACCTGGAGTCACCCTGTTGAAGAGCATGCTCCTGACGGACCACAGACAAGTAGAGAGAATCACTAGAGGGATAATATCGTTGACGAAGAGAGGTCCACATCTCGGCAATAGAGCCAAGTATCATAAATTCAGAGGCAAACTGGGGCAGAACACTGGAAGTAAGAACAACAGCAGCACGAGCATCCTCTTCACACCACTGAGCATAACCAGCCAGATCATCATGATAAGTGGCAAGAGCATCTGAATAGTCAAATACCTGACGGTCATAAACACTCATTATGCCATCATCAGCAGTCTTGGTTGTAGCCTTATCAACATCAGAAGCATCAGCTGTAAGAGAAGGTGACACCGGTTGTATAGAAGCCACAGGAGCAACAGGGCGCGGTGGACTGATGACTCCTTGATGGCGCCAGAAAACTTGGTGGCTGATGTGGAGTCTTGTTGGGAACCCCAAGAGCAAGGTGTGAAGAGTACAACAGCAAGTCTTCCCTCAATTGAAACCGAGGTTATCGAACCAGTAGGATGAAGGAAACGTCACACAGGAGTTGCAAGCAACGCGGAGACCTGCACAACACAAACTCAAGACTTTGCCCCAATGAATCAGTGAGGTTGTCAAGCTCACCGGTTTGATATAACAAAGGATTAAACGTATGGCGTGGAAGGTAATGGTTTGCAGCAAGTAAACAGGTAACAGTGGAAAATGTATCAATGGTAAAGATTCGACCGGGGTCCATAGTTCACTAGAGGTGCTCTCCTTAGATAAACAACATGGCATGAAGGGTAAACAAATTACAGCGGGGCAATTGACAGGAACCGAGCAAGGCATAACAATGCAATTACTAGCTAGAAAGATCTTATGAAGTTGATTGGGCAATACAACATTATACATAGACCGTAATCCAACTGCATCTATGACTAGAATTCCACCTTTAGGTTATCATCCGAACCCCCTCCAATATTAAGTTGCAAGAAACAGACAACTGCTTTAAGCAAAGTGTGTAAGGTAAACAATCCACATGTTCTATGAACAAGGGACCGTTGTTTTCTCCCTAGTAGCAACAACACATCTACAACCGAAGAGATTTCTGTCACTTCCCTTGGAAACTAGAGGCATGAACCCACTATCGAGCATAAATACTCCCTCTTGGAGTCACTAGCAACTACTTGCCCAAGATAACCACTAGCAACGGAGAGCATGCAAGATCACAAACAACACAGACATGATAGAATCATAAAGATAGAACCATTAATCAAACCAACATAATAATCTCAATATCCATCGGATCCCTGCAAACACAAAATGCATGATTACAAATAGATTAGATCTTGATCATGAACGGAGCTCACAAGATCTATACATGAAATCACAAAGGAGGAGATACAACCATCTAGCTACTACATGGACCCATAGTCCAAGGTGGAACTACTCACGAATCATACCGGAGAGAAGGCATTCGGGATGATCTCCCCTCTGGCAGGGTGCCGGTAAGAGCTTCAGATCCCCTCCCCCCGATCTAGGGACGATGGTGGCGGCGGCTACAGACGGTTTCGTGGATTTCTGATTGGGTACCGAGAGTTTCTGTATCGAGGGCTTCTTATAGGCGAAGGGGCGAGTCCGGGAGGCGACCAGGGTCGCCAAACCCTACCCAGGCGCGGGTCCACCTGACCCCGTGCCTGGGGTGGGTCTGGCCCCCCTGGCCAGCCCCTCCGACTCTCCTCTAGACTTCTTGTTCCCAGGGAAAGTTTTTGACTTTGGTGTTTGTCCCGTCCAATTCCGAGAATATTTCTTTAGTAACTTTTCTGAAACCAAAAACAACAGAAAACAGGGCATCTCACACTGTTGCAACTTGTTAATATGTTAGTACCAGAAAACATGTAAAAAGCACCTCAAAGTGTGGACAAGTAAAGCAAAGTAGATACAAAACAAGCATGGAGCATCAAAAATTATAGATACGTTTCCAACGTATCAGCATCCCCAAGCTTAACTCCTGCTCGTCCTCGAGTAGGTAAGTGATAAAAGAATAATTTTTGAGGTGACATGCACCCTCACAATAAAGATCCAACCATTTGCAAACATTGAAAGCTGGGATCAAAGAACTCTAAACATGTGCATGAAATATGGAGTTCTAATAGTAGGACATAGTAATTATGCATGCAACATGGCAAGCTACAAAACAAGATCATGAATAATATGCATTGAAAAACGTTTGTTTGTTTCACATCAGAAAAGATAGCATAGTGGCAATTAGCGTGTCCCTCGTAGAGTAGCAATATAATGCATAGGACACCTTCAAAGTTCACAAGGGTGACTAGAAACAAATAGCACAAGAGCAAGTAATAACACAATATGCATCAATTAATAAGCTTTGGAACATTGCACACAGAATGACAACTATGCTCTCTTAATTGTGCCTAAAGGTAGAAGGTGGAGACTCAAATAATGGTGGATGAAAGGCCTTTTTGTAAAGGAAGCAAGGATTACAAGTTTCAAAAAGAGCTTCCAAAAATTATGGTACTTGTTAGCTTTCGGCCCTCATTGCCCCTATCATAAGCATCTTGAAGTGGTTAAGGTTAAAGTGGCAAAGCTGGAGTATATGCTTGACGAAGTATAAGTTGGCAATCTCAAGTCCCTTGACTATGAGGGCTCCACCTCAGGGATACTCAACTTAGGGTCCAGACAAGTTCTTGTCACTGTAAGTATTTGCATATCATTGAGAACCGCCAACGTGGTACCCCTTGCACATGGTACAGGAGTTTTCCCATAACCAAAATGATAAGGCAAGCAGACAATGAGCATCTCAGCAATCTTTTTATTTACCATATGAATAGCTTTTTATTGAGGATGCTTCATAGATAGCTCACTATGGTGATGCTGCAAGTTTCCACCATGATTAGGCATGGCTTAGGCTAGCGGCCTAGGCATTTCTCTAACACATAATACAAACTCCATGGACTTAAAAGTTCCCACTTCATTTCACACCGGTAACATCCATAGTCAAAAGAGCATGATATCGACGAAGTACAAAAAAAGTACAAGTGCAATGTTGAAAACGTTCCCCGTGACAGCAGGGTTCTGCTAATCCCAACTTATAAGTGCAAGCATATACAACAAAGTTGCCTCAATGGTTCAAGTTTATTAGGGGCAAAGAATAAAATGTGCCATCAAGTTCGTGAGGGCTTTAATCACTAAGTTTTCACATAACAAAATAGTTTTTAATTGGAAGATAATTGGAAACAAGAATATACTTGGAATGGTGTAACACACCATGCATAGGAGTTTATAGTGGACACTTTGGAATAACTTGGTTTCTTGGGAGTTAGAATCATGAGTATAACTTACTCATACAAGTGGAGGCTAGCAAAAGACTGGGAGCAACCAACTAAGAGAGTAATAATGGCCATAATTATGCAATGCAACAAAGCAAACTAATCAAAGTAGAGAGTGGTACTACAAGTCAAGGACTAAATGATCATAGAGGCTAATGGTTACTTGTCATAGTCATAACATGGTGTGAGCATGTGCCAAGTCAACCCAAGCAAAACATCAAAGGAGAATACCACAATACTATGCTTTTGCATGCTAAAACAACGCATAATTTCTTCAAGGCACACTAAGAAATCCCAATTGTTTGGAAAAAGACATGCTACAGCAATAATCACTAAGCATAATGCAAAAACAACATCTGGCATGTCATGCTAAAGTCTTAGTCACCGTCAATGCATGCTCCTCTTGCATTTCAAGCAAGAACTTACTACTCCTTTCCAAACACCAAGCAAACTGATTTGCAAAACAACACAGCGAGAGCGGGGGTCCAGACTACTAAAGCAAACTAAACAAACTAAGCAAAGTAAACGAAAACTAAGACACTCCAAGAACAACACAATTGTGCATGAAACAATAAAAGTGAAGTGTCTAGAGAGACCTGAGCTTTTTATTGATGAAGAAGGGGATGCCTTGGGCATCCCCGAGCTTTGACGCTTGTACCTCTTGGATATTTCTTGGGGTGACACCATGGTGGCATCCCCAAGCTTGAGCTTTTGTCCATTCTTTATCTCATTGCATCATTCTCTCTCTAGACCTAAAATTTTTGCTTCATATAAAACTTCACACATCTTCATTAGCAACATTAGCTTATTCAAAAGATATTAGACCACTGGCAAAGCTTTGGAACAGAAAGGCTTTTCACTATAAACACAAGCTACTGAAGTAACTCCTTCAAAGAAACTCAATTCACCTGAAGAGAGGTCAAAAGGAATCAATAAGAAGCAAATGCAAATAATGGCAGAAATCTGTCAAAACAGACCAGCAGAAAGAAACGAATTTTTTAGAAGATCTTATGTTGCTCAAATCAAAATGTGTTGAACTAACTAAAGTTAGCCAACATACTGGGGGATTTATTCGTAAATTTTGAGCTCAATCCGAGTTACAGGGCCTCCTCACGAATTTTTTGGTGGAGGGCAGAAATCTGTTTCGGGACAGCAACTCCCCAAATCTTAGTTCCCTCTCATTAGAGGTCATTCTTGGCACAAAAAGCAAACAAAAAGGATAAGGAGAGGTCATTACAGTAGTAATAACTTCCAAGACTCAAGGAAACTCTTGGGTTATCTCCCAACAAGTACTTTTTTTTAACGCCTTTAACTTAGACACAAGAAGCAAGAAGAATTAAGTATTTTCAAATGAGGGAGCATTAACATCAAATGTTGCTTTCAAAGGAGGAGAAAAAATCAACTTATCTCTCCTCATAGGGAAGTGTTCAATACCTTTCTTGAATAGAAATTGATATTTTATGGTGACTTATTTCATATCAATGATGGCACCAACTGTTCTAAGAAAAGGTCTTCCCAAAGTAATAGGACAAGAAGCATTGTATTCAACATCCAAAACATAGAAATCAACAGGGACATAAGCATTGTTAACCATAATGAGAAAATTATTAATACTCCCCATGAGTTTCTTCTTAACATTATCATTGAGTGGGACATTCAAATAACAATCTTCTAATGGTGATAAATCAAGAATTTCATAAATCTTCCTTGGCATAATAGAGATACTAGAACCAAGATCACATGAAGCTTTGAGATCAAAGTCATTCACTTGCATATTAATAATGGGTTCCCAACTATCTTCTACTTTCCTAGGAATAGAAGGTTTGTGTTTTAGCTTCTCTTCCTTAATCTTAACAAGAGTATCTGTAATGTGTTTGGTAAAGGCAACATGCATATCACTAGCATCAGGACTTCTAGCAAGCTTTTGTAGGAACATGATCACTTCAGAAATATTGCAACCATCAATATCAAAATCAAACTTAGCATCACTAGTAGTAGGATCAATAGGCTTAGAAATAGTAGGAGGAGGAATAGGGGCTACTTGTGGTTTAGTGGTGATAGTGCACACACTATTGTTTCTATCAATTTCAGCTTCCCTTTCCCACCTAGCATGAAGTTGAGCTAACAACCTAACATTTTGATCAATAGTAACTTGTATGGAATGAGCAGTAGCAAAGGTGTTTTCCATAGTTTCAGGTTTAGCAGCCATTTTATTAACCAAGGAAGTTTGAGCTTCAGACAAAGAGGATATATTTTTCTCAGCACTCAAAATTTTTGACTGTAAACTAGGAATTTCTCTATTCAGGTTCTCAAGCTGAAGACTAATGTTTTTCAAGATAATAGATTGTTCCTCCATAGTTTTAGTGAAAATCTTGTTTTGCTCATATTGCATTTGCATAAAAAATTTAGTGGATCTCTCAACTTCTAGAATCCTCTCTTCACTAGGCATTCCAGATCTATCTTGATAAGCATTTCCACTAGGAGGGTAAGGCCTATAATTGTTGTTTCTACCAAAATTATTCATGTAGGAATTATTGTTGAAATTGTTGTTTCTAATGAAGTTCACATCAACTTGCTCTTCTTGAGCAACCAAAGAGGCTAAGGGAACACTATTAGGATCTAGATGAGCTTTCCCATTAACAAGCATAGCCATAATAACATCAATCTTTTCACTCAAATAGGAAGTTTCGTCAACAAAATTTACCTTCTTACCATGTGGAGCTCTCTCAATATGCCATTCAGAGTAGTTGGCCATCATATTATCAAGGAGCCTTGTCGCAGCATCCAAGGTGAGTCCCATAAAAGTACCTCCAGCAGCAGAATCCAACAGGTTTCTTGAGAAGTTCAAACCTGCATAAAAAGTTTAGATAATCATCCAAGCAGTGAGTCCATGAGTAGGGCAATTTTTAACCAAAGATTTCATTCTTTCCCAAGCAGGAGCAACATGTTCACTATCAAGCTGTTTAAATTTCATAATGTCACTTCTCATAGCAATAATCTTAGCAGGAGGATAGTACTTTCCAATAAAAGCATCTTTGCATTAGTCCAAGAATCAATACTAATTTTAGGCAAGGATAGCAACCATTCTTTAGCTTTTCACCTCAAAGAGAAAGGAAAAAGCCTGAGATTAATAATATCTCCATCTACATCCTTATACTTTTGCATCTCACAAAGTTCAACAAAGCTATTGAGATGGGCAGCAGGATCATCAGAATCAGCACCAGAAAATTGCTCTTTCATCACAAGATTCAACAAAACAGGCTTAATTTCATAAAAGTCAGCATCAGCAGCAGGTGGAGCAATAGGTGTGCTTAGGAAATCATTGTTGTTGGTGCTAGTGAAGTCACACAACTTAGTGTTCTCAGCAGAGTTCATTTTGGCAAAGTTAGGCAAGCCAAAAACAACAGCAGCAGCTAGAGCAGGTACTAATTTTATTGTGTTTTTGAATAAAGCAAGCAAACCAAAACTAGACTAATTTTTTTTGTTCTTTTTTAAAAGAGGCAAACAAAACCAAACAAAAGAAACTAAGCAAACTAAAAATAAAGTAAAGAGAAAGGAAGTGAAGATCATGCTCCTGACGGACCACAGACAAGTAGAGATAATCACTAGAGGGCTGATATCGTTGACGAAGAGAGGTCCACATCTCGGCAATAGAGCCAAGTATCATAAATTCAGAGGCAAACTGGGGCAGAACACTGGCAGTAAGAACAGCAGCAGCACGAGCATCCTCATCACACCACTAAGCATAACCAACCAGATCATCATGATAAGTGGCAAGAGCATCTGAATAGTCAAATACCTGACGGTCATAAACACTCATTGTGCCATCATCAGCAGTCTTGGTTGTAGCCTTATCAACATCAGAAGCATCAGCTGCAAGAGAAGGTGACACCGGTTGTATAGAAGCCACAGGAGCAACAGGGCACGGTGGACTGATGACTCCTTGATGGCGCCAGAAAACTTGGTGGCTGATGTGGAGTCTTGTTGGGAACCCCAAGAGAAAGGTGTGAAGAGTACAACAACAAGTCTTCCCTCAATTGAAACCGAGGTTATCGAACCAGTAGGATGAAGGAAACGTCACACAGGAGTTGCAAGCAACGCGGAGACCTGCACAACACAAACTCAAGACTTTGCCCCAATGAATCAGTGAGGTTGTCAAGCTCACCGGTTTGATGTAACAAAGGATTAAACGTATGGCGTGGAAGGTAATGGTTTGCAGCAAGTAAACAGGTAATAGTGGAAAATGTATCAATGGTAAAGATTGGACCGGGGTCCATAGTTCACTAGAGGTGCTCTCCTTAGATAAACAACATGGCATGAAGGGTAAACAAATTATAGCGGGGCAATTGACAGGAACTGAGCAAGGCATAACAATGCAATTACTAGCTAGAAAGATCCTATGAAGTTGATTGGGCAATACAACATTTTACATAGACCGTAATCCAACTGCATCTATGACTAGAAGTCCACCTTCAGGTTATCATCCGAACCCCCTCCAGTATTAAGTTGCAAGCAACAGACAACTGCTTTAAGCAAAGTGTGTAAGGTAAACAATCCACATGTTCTATGAACAAGGGACCGTTGTTTTCTCCCTAGTAGCAACATCACATCTACAACCGAAGAGATTTCTGTCACTTCCCTTGGAAACTAGAGGCATGAACCCACTATCGAGCATAAATACTCCCTCTTGGAGTCACTAGCAACTACTTGGCCAAGATAACCACTAGCAACGTAGATCATGCAAGATCACAAACAACACAGACATGATAGAATCATAAAGATAGAACCATTAATCAAACCAACATAACAATCTCAATATCCATTGTGAAAGGGCATGTATGCCCCCATGTGTGGTTTTGGTAATTGATGACAATCTCTATGGACTAATGTGTAAATTGAGTTTCACTTGTAGGTTTGTCCATTGGCATCGCTTGGGCCATGTGTTGGTCTCAAGGTTGGAAGATGAAGAAATGTCCAAGGGCTTTGTGCCCAATGGAATCATGAAGAAAGAAGGAGCTTGAAGGTCGATCAAGGAATGTGCAAAGAGTTGCATCAAGATGGATCAACCTCAAGTAAGGATGAAGAAGGACGAGCTCAAGATGCGCCATCTCTAGAAGATCTCATGCTTGAAGCTTGCCATCCTCGTGCTCATGGAATGATGAAGACAAGTTCAAAGAAGAGGTTTCCCCATGGAGTATGGGGGAGCATTTTGCAAGTCTTCATCAAGCAAGAGCGAGCAAGAGAAAACAAGAAAGGTGTTCCCACTATAGAAGAACAAGACGGTCTACATCAAGTTCAAGTGGGACGCTCAAGGCAAAGGTATGTTGATAGGGCTTCTCTTTTTCCGGTCTCGTGTTGTTAGTTGGGAGACCGGGTTTAGGATAGATAGCCGTACTATCAAGAGGGGGCTCTCAAGCGGGTGTCTCGTTTGCATCGTTCGGAGAGAGCTCAAACCTTTGCATTCATAGCATCATCTTTCTTGGTTGTTATTTGGTTCTTGTCCATGAGAGGATCTAGAGCTTGTGGTCATCATCATAACAAGCTCTAGTTCATCATCTAAGGATTTCACTTGCATATCTTATTGCGGTTTTTGATCTTGCGAGTTTTCCGGCTCCACACCTGGGGGATACTTCACATATATATTTATGATATTTTCTCCCAAGGTGATACCCAATATTTCTATTCGTCGTTATCTTTGCAACAAAATTGGTTTCATCCCATTTGGAGTTTGGATGCAAAAGTTATTGCGTTTCTGGTTTTCTGGTTTCTGGAATTTCCCTGACCGGAAGTTCCGGCTTCCCACCGGAAGTTCCGCTAGGGCATTTTTGCCGCCGAAAGTTCCGGTGGAAGTTCTGGGTCTTGTTCCGCTCACGTTCAGAAACCTTCTGTATTGAATATGTCTATTTGCCGGAACTTGGCCGGAACTTGATCGGAACTTGTCCTGGCAAAAGTTCTTGAGCGGAACTTCCTCCCGAGGGCCGGAAGTTCCGGCCATGATTCGTGTTTTCAGTTTCTCACTCCGCAGTTTTCGACCGTTGGCTGGGTGCCACCGGAACTTCCGGCCTCCCACCGGAAGTTCCGGCCAGGTGTCGCGAATGCCCATAACGGGCAGATCTGGGAGCCCTTTAAAAGGGGCTCCTCTTCCCCTTCGTGGGTACTAGCTTTTCTTCTTGGTTCTTGGCTTTCTCTCTCTCCTCCATTGTCAACCTTGAATAAGCTTTCCCTCTCCCTTTCCCCTCCTATGATTCTTGCATCTTTTTGAGGGATTTGAGAGAGGAGATCTAGATCTACAATCCCCCCAAGTCAAATCCCTTCTTTGTGAAGGAATCATTGGGATCTAGATCTTGGAGAGTTTTGTGTTCTCCTCTTGTGTTCTTCCTCCCTTATTCCCCCAATAGCTTTTGTAGCTTTGTTGGAATTTGGGAGAGAAGGACTTGCCCTTGCATTTGGTGCATATGTTTGAGTTCTCCTCGGAGATTCGGCGAGTTCAAGCTTGTGAGCTTGTTTCTCTTGGGTTCCTTGGAACCCTAGACGGTTGTGTGGGTGGATTGTTGACCTTTTGTGGTCTTGTTGACCTTTTGTGGTCTTGTTGGCCTTTTGTGGCATTGTTGGCCTTTTGTGGTATTGTTGGCCTTTTGTGGCTTTGTTGTTGGGAGCCTCCAATTGAGTTGTGGAGTTAGCCCCAATCTTGTACGGGTTCGGTGACCGCCCTCAAGCGTCCCATAGTGGAGCAAGTGCCCGCCTTTTGTGGTGCGCACTTGGGAGAATAGGGTGAGCCTTTTGTGGCGTCGGTGAGTTGCGTGCTTCCGCATCCGGGGTGAGGCCTTGTGTGGCGTTGGGTGAGCATCGAGCCACCACACCTCGAGGTGAGCCATTTGTGGCGTTGGGAGAGCATTGCGCCATCGCACCTCTCCAACGGAGACGTAGCTTCTTTGGAAGTGAACTTCGGGAAACAAATCTTCGTCTCCGCGTCCATCGGTTATCTCTCAACCGAACCCTTTACTTATGCACTTTACATTGTGATAGCCATCGTGCTTGAAGTATTTATACCTTGCTATCACCTTGTTGCTTGTATTGCTTAGCATAGGTTGTTGGTGCACCTAGGTGAACTTAGTGGCTAGGTTTTGTGCTCTATAAATTAAACGTTAGTTTTATTCCGCATTTACTTGAGCCTAAACCGTAACAATTTTAAAAGCCTATTCACCCCCCTCTAGGCGACTTCCTTTGTACTTTCACATTGGATCCCCGCAAACACAACATGCATGATTACAAATAGATTAGATCTTGATCATGAACGGAGCTCACAAGATATATACATGAAAGCACAAAGGAGGAGATACAACCATCTAGCTACTACATGGACCCATAGTCCAAGGTGGAATTACTCACAAATCATACCAGAGAGAAGGCCTCCGGGATGATCTCCCCTCCGGCAGGGTGCCGGTAAGAGCTTCAGATCCCCTCCCATCGATCTAGGGACGATGATGGCGGCGGCTACAGATGGTTTCGTGGATTTCTGATCGGGTACTGAGAGTTTCTAAATCGGGGGATTCTTATAGGCGAAGGGGCGAGTCCGGGAGGCGACCAGGGTCGCTAAACCCTACCTAGGCGCGGGTCCACCTGACCCTGCGCCTGGGGTGGGTATGCCCCCCTGGCCAGCCCCTCCAGCTCTCCTCTGGACTTCTTGTTCCCCACGGAAAGTTATTGACTTTGGCGTTTGTCCCGTCCAATTCCGAGAATATTTCTTTACTGACTTTTCTGAAATAAAAAACAGCAGAAAACAAGCATCTGGCACTGTTGCAACTTGTTAATAGGTTAGTACCAGAAAACATGTAAAAATCACCTCAAAGTGTGGACAAGTAAAGTAAAGTAGATACAAAACAAGCATGGAGCATCCAAAATTATAGATACATTTCCAACGTGTCATGGACAGAGGACCTCGCCACAAAGAACGCCCCATAGACGGAGGCTGCGCATGTGAATGCGCATAAAGCCAACAAACTCAACATAGTTGGTGCCATAAAAAATCACTGGACAGCGGGGAACAACAACATAGCCCGCAGATGAGACGACATAGCAGCAATCCCACCAGCACCAACAAACCTCTGCTTCTTCCTTTTTTTTGTACTCAGGACAGATCAGGCAAGCCCAAGATGGATCAACATAGATCTCACTCCAACCAACACATGCAGGAGCACTAGCAGCAGTAATCAGCTCGAGGGAACCACGCTAGAAGCAAGTTGTGGCCACGCAATGTGAGCACCAGGAAGTAGGACCTATGCTGGCAAAGGAGTTCGTGCGAGCATGAGCTGGCAGCCGAATCAGGACGGAAACGGTCGGAATGGGGCAAGATGCAGCCGAATTGGGCCGGGAACGGTTGGAGCAGAATTGGCGGCGACCGAAAGTAGCAGATTTGTGTGGAACAGAATCAACACATCGCCATGTGTGAGAGAAAGATCAGCCAGCGGCCGGAGGTTGCTAACGGTGGCGGCGGAAGAGGAACCCTAACCTGGGCTCTGATACCATGTTGTGAACTGAGCAACTTGCTATTCACAGGGGGCCAAAGGCCAATAAATGTACAGGTGTGGTAAGACAAATATGCCAAAAGGCCCTTATACAATGGGCAAATAGAAAAAGAGACTATATACTCTAACAAAGCTGCCATCACCTCCTACATAGGCCCTCAAGTACACAAGACCAAAGACATCAATCACAGCTTGTGAAAACCTTCACATGGTATCCAAAATGGTGTCCTCCCTAATACGGACATAGTCATCAATGGGGTCGGCCGAGCAACCATATGCAATTACCCTCACGACCACTACACACTTCATCACCGGGCTTGCACTCACCCCTCCTGATGAACTCCCCCGAAGCTTTAACCAATCACCATGCTCCTCCATGGCTCTTGTTATTGTGAGGAACAAGTCCTTCGACATCCGGAACCGCTGCTAGAATTGCTTTTCTTGATAGATCGCACCGGGGTTTAAATAACCCTGCATGATCCAAGCATGGCCCTCGTCTCTATTCCAGTTGATCCACGCACGACCAAATTGAGATCCTTGCCTCGGCCTACGAAAATATTTATTCACAATCATCATCAAAGCCATCTCCAAATCCACGTCGTCATCTTCTTCCTCCTCAGACGAAGAGGCATCAAAGATCATCTCTCTCAACCTCTTCATCTACAGCCGAAGGTGCTCTCAATCAAGCCGGTTGCAAACAAACAAAAAAGAAAAGTTCATAGTGTAATTTCGTCGAATACCTTGAGTGCGACGGAGGTGGAGGACGTAGCCGGAACAATAGAGTCCGCGATAGAGGTGGAGGACTGATGCAACACTGAGTTGATGTAGGAGTGCTTCATTGGTAACCCCAAGAGCAAGGTGTGAAGCAGCACATTAGCAAGTTTTCCCTCAGTAAGAAACCGAGGTTATCGAACCAGTAGGAGGAAGGAAACGTCACACAAGTGTTGCAAGCAACGCGGAGACCTGCACAACACAAACTCAAGATTTTGCCCCAACGAATCAGTGAGGTTGTCAAGCTCACCGGTTTGCTGTAACAAAGGATTAAACGTATGGTGTGGAAGGTAATGGTTTGCAGCAAGTAAACAAGTAACAGTGGAAGATGTATCAATGGTAAAGATTGGACCAGGGTCCATAGTTCATTAGAGGTGCTCTCCTTAGATAAACAACATGGCATGAAGGGTAAACAAAATACATCAGGGCAATTGACAGGAACTGAGCAAGGCATAACAATGCAATTAATAGTCAGAAAGATCCTATGAGATTCGATTGGGCAATACAACAAGATACATAAACCGTCATTGATGACCCACAAGTATAGGGGATCGCAACAGTCTTCGCGGGTAGTATTACCCAATTTATTTATTCGACACAAGGGGAGCCAAAGAATACTTGCAAGCCTTAACAACTGAGTTGTCAGTTCAGCTGCACCTGGAAATAGTTCTTGCTCATAGAAGTTTATCAGTAGCAACAGTTTGTAGTAGCAACAGCAATAGCAACAGTGAAACAAGAGCAATAGTAACAGTGACGGTAACAGTAGGATTCGAGTATGGTAGGCATAGGGATGGATGGACGGGCGTTGCATGGACGAGTCTAAACATGTAACTTCAAGATCTAGGGCATTGTAGATAAACAATAACAAGCATCCAAGTACTAAACAATCCTAGACATGTGCTCCAAATATAGTCATACGTGCTCGCAATGAGAACTTGCACAACATCTTCTGTCCAGCCAGCCCGTGGCAGCGGGGCCTCTATGGAACTACTGGCAATTAAGGTGTTCCTTTTAATAGAGAACCGGAGCAAAGCATTAACACTCTGTGAACACATGTGATCCTCACACCACAGACACCCCCTCCGGTTGTCCCAATTATTGTCACTTTGGGGCCTTTGGATCCGGACAATGATATGTGTACACAACTTGCAGATAATATCACAAACAATACTATCATAATGATTCAATAATAAGTTCAGATCTGAGATCATGGCACTCGGGCCCTAGTGACAAGCATTAAGCACAACAAGTTGCAACAAAGTCAAATAGCACTAATAGAGATACTAGGCACTATGCCCCTAACAGATCTTATTCTCTTACATGATAGAACTCATCCAATCCCTACCATCCCCAAGCCTACAGCGGGGGATTACTCACTCATGGATGAGGGAAACATCGGTGGTTGATGGAGATGCGTTGGTGATGATGATGGCGATGATCCTCTCCAAATTCCCCGTCCCGGCAGGGTGCCAGAACGGAGTTTCTGGATCCGAATCTTGGTTTCTAGTGGCGGCGACGGAGCAGAACTCTTTCTGAAAACTATCGACCCCCCCTGAGTTTTTAGGTCAGAAGGCACGCAGAGGGAGGCCGAGGAGCTGCCTGGGGTGGCAGCACCCCCTCCAGGCACGAGGTCAGGTGGGCCCGCGCCTGGGGTGGGTTTGGGCTCCCCCAGGCCTCCTCTCTGTCTCCCCTTCCGGCTCCGTGGATCTTCTGGTGAAAAATAGTTTTTGGCATATTTTCCGGGATTTTTCCTGATAGTTGATTTTCTACACAAAAACAAGACACCAAGGTAATTCTGCTGAAAACAGCGTCAGTCCGTGTTAGTTGTATCCAAATCACACAAGTATAGAGGAATAACAATAGCAAAGTGTTCGAGAAAGTAGATACATTTTGGACGTATCAACTCCCCCAAGCTTAGCTTATTGCTTGTCCTCAAGCAATTCAGTTGAAAACTGAGTGCGATAAAAGAACTTTCACGAACACTTTTCTTTATAATGTATATATTCTCAGCATAGGAGTAGATGCTTAGACAATTCATAATAAGGAGTATGCAACTAAGTCTACTCAATAGTCCTTGCAAGCTATGAAGAGAAACTAACTCAAAAATAATAAGTAGCACAAAACATAAAAATAAGCAACATTGCAATGCTCATAATAAGGTATGATAGAGTGGTATCTCGCTTTCCTTTGTTTGAAGAGCACAATATATATGCCAAGGCACCTCTGAAGTTCACATGAAGACTAGAAGTAAAGATATCAGAGATACAAGCATCAAAGTCATGACATAGTTAACCAAGTTTTGGAACAAACACAAGAATGACAACTATGCTCTCAAGAAAGTTCTCATAGAATAATTGGTGACTCAACAAAGTTGTGAAAAACGGTTTTGTGATGGTTTGAAAGGCTTCCCAATGCTGAAAGGAAGGTACTCATTAGCTTTGAGCTCTAATTGCCCCTATCATAGGCATCTTCATGTGGTTAAGGTGAAAGTGAGGTCCACTCTGAATCATATGCTTGACAGACCATAGACTGGAAATCCCAAGTCCCTTGAGTACAAGGATCGCTCCACATGCTACTCAACTTTGGTCACCTGAAAGTTCTTGTCATTGTAAATGCATGCATATCATCGAGAACCACCAACGGGGTACCCCTTACACATGGTACATGAGCTTTCCCATAACCAAAATGACAAGGCAAGTAGACAATGAGCATCTCAGCAATCTTTTTATTTACCATATGCATAGATTTTTATTGAGGATGCTTCATAGATGCTCATTATAGTGATGATGCAAGTTTCCACCATGATTAGGCATGGATTAGGCTAGCGACCCAGGCGTTTCTCTAACACAATGTATAAACTCCATGAACTCACAACCTCCCCTTTTATTTCACATCGTCGACATCCGTAAACAAAAGAGCAAGGAATCAACTAGATGATATATCCAAAAAGCGTTGAAAGCGTTCCCCGTGACAGCACGGTTGTGCTAACTCCCAGTATATAATTAGCAAGCATATAAATTTCATGGACTAGTCACAATGGTTCAGAATTATTAAGCGCTATGAATAAACTGTGCCATCAAGTTCGTGAGAGCTTTACTAACTAACTTTCTCAAAACAGACAAACATTTTATTTTGGAAGAAAACACGGCATATGGAATATGCACTGAAGTAACAAATGATGCTAATAGGTAGGTATGGTGGACACAGCTGGCAATATTGGTTTTGGGAAGTTGGAAGCACAAGTAGAGCATGTACTCAGTGCAAGTGAAGGCTAGCAATAGAGAGGGAGCGACAAACGAGAGAGCAATAGTTGTCATAATCATGCTTGCAACAAAACAGAACTAACTATGGCATGAAAGTGATACAAGAACTCTGAGGCAAAATAAATCATCGAGGCTTACTGACTATTGATTAGTCATATGCATGTGTGAGCATGTGCCAAGTCGATTCGCATGAACAGTTAGAGGAGGATACCACAATGTCATACCAAAGTATGAATAAAACAATGCAAGCAAACATTCATATGACATGCTACAAACTATTAGCAAGCTGAAGCTAATCATAGACAAGCAAGAACTACTAAGCATCCATAATGACATACACCTTACACAAACAGGCTAAGCATGCTCAGAATGATGAGTATATGTACAAAAATGAAACAAATAGAGTTCGTTACCAGCCTCTTACCACACCTCGAGTTGTCTTAATCTTCATTATTGACCTTCACTTGTGTGACTTGAATAATTAACATGAAACCAAAATCCACTGAGGACGGCTGAACCCTGCAAAGATCTCACAAAACCAAAGAAGAAGAACAAATATTTTTGGTGTTTTCGATTTTTTAGAAACAAGCAAACAAAGAAAAACCAAAAAAAAACAAAGCAAACCAAACAAAGCAAAATATTTTTGGATTTTTCTTTTAAGGCAAACCAAAGCAAAAACCAAAGAAACAAACCAAGAGAAACAATAAGAATATTTTTGGTATTTTGGGGTTTTTGAGAAAGAAGCAACAAGAACCAAAAAGAAAGCAAAAACAATGATATACAAAGAACCAACCGAACATGATATATAAATGAGTGTGACGTCGGTGTACCTCCCCCCAAGCTTAGGCTTTGCCTAAGTGGGGATCAATAGCGCGGATAGTACCCCCATGCTGGTGGGTCATCATAGGAATTATCATTGTTAGGCACCTGCGATGAAGAAGAAGACGCGCCCCAATCAAATGAGGGTTGTTGGTATGAAGACTCTCCCAAGTTGGAGGGCTGAATCGAATTGTCTTCGGCATCCTCTTCAACATTCTCTTCTTGGGGGAGAGTTCCCCCACATAAGTGTCAAGCTCCTCCTCCGTAAGCGACCATCCTTGCCTGTTATCAAAGTTAAACAAAGTAGGTGCATGCAAATAAACTATTTTCTCAGTCCTACCCTTTCTCTGACCCTGCTGGGCAAAAGATATTTCATATGGTAAACTTCTCACATTATCCCCCAAAGAAACAAAACCATGCTGAATCATCAATTCAATATCAAGCCTCTCTATGGGGAACTGCAAATCTGAATAATGAGGCTCTAAACCATGGAAAGCTAGCAACCTAGAAGCAATGAGACCTCCACAAATTCCACCCTTCTCACGGTTGGTGGTGAGACGGTGAGCTATCAAAACACCAGAGTATAAGAACTATTCCTATTCAGAGCAGCTGCAATAAAATCTAGATCGAAAGAAGACAACTTTCTAGCAATCTTTCTAGCAAGAATGCACTTGGTAATGAAATAGGAAAAGTATTTAATAGCTGGGAGCTGAATGTTCCGAATTTTACCACTTTCCTTTGAGTAGTCGAAACCTTGGCAAATCTCAGCATACAAATCAATAAGTGACTTGGGCCTCTCCTTGATCTTCTCACAAGATCCCCACTGAGGTACTCTAATTGCTGCACAGAAATCAGGGAAAGGCAGGTCGACAGGTATATTATATATTTTGTAATGGACCATGGGATTAGAAGTAGACCAAGTGGACCGGAAGTCCTGCACAAAAGCCATGGTTAGCTTAACATATTGGAATGGTTCACCTTCCACAAAGTTTTCCAACCCTGCATTTGTAACCATGGTTTGGAAATCTTAGAGGATTCTCGCAGCTCTCATAAATTCATGGCATGGATATATGGAAGGAAAAACTTCCTCCTCACGATGAACCTTCATTGGCTCATGCACCATCAAGTCATATTGATTCAGTGGATAAGCACTCATCTTCCTTGCTGAAATTTTTAGACAACCATCAAACCAAGTGATTTCTAAGTTGATAAATGATGAGCAACTACTATAGGAACTTGCTAGAGGACTACACATGCATCAAAACAAAGTTTCTAAGCAAAGAACAAGCATGCAATCTCAAACAACCTGTCACCTATAGCAGCAAAATACTCAAGATACAATCTACCAATCACAAATCTAATTGGACAAGTGGAGGAGGCACATACCAAGGAGCAAACCCTCCAAAAATCAGCACTTGAGATGGGCTGAACAAGGAGATCAAAAATCGCGAGCAAGAACAGCAAGAACTCAAGCTTGAGCAAGTTTTCCGGTGTTGTTCGTGAGAGAGAAAGAAGGTGGCTTTGAGGAGGCAGCCTGGAGGGGCCTAGGTGGGCCAGACCCCCCAGGTGTCGCCAGTGGTGGGCCCGCGCCTACCACAGGTGTGGTGGCCTGGGGTGGCCCCCTAGGTCACCTCAGGTGCCACTCTGCCCTTTTTTTGCGAGGAAAAATTTATTTTGAATTTTCTAGGATTTTTTGGGAAACTTTATTTTTGGCCAATTTTCAGGGTATGAAAATTGATTTTCTTGTAGAAACAGTTTTTTCAGAAGAAGCAAAAGCAAACCAAAAGACAAACTACAGGAGCTCTAAGAAACTCAAACAAGCAAACAACTAGCAAAACTAAAGCTAAAGCAAAGACTAGGAAGGAGAAAGGAAAAAAGAAAGCAGGTATAACCACAGTGGAAACATTATTTTGTTCATCGAAATCCTTATGTTAACAAGGTTGATCAAGTCTTGTTACCAAAACAATCTTATATGAAACAAAACTTTGCATTCCACAAGGTGATTATGTTACCTCATACTTGATAGCAATGGTCCCAATCATAATAGTTTCAAAGTTTTCTTGTGGAATGGGACAATATATTTCCCCAATCTTGATGCTCTCAATATTTTCAATGGAATTCAAGCAATAGCTCTTAACAACCTTCTTTGGGAAATAGACAGTGTGCTCTTTGTCATTAATATTGAATGTTACTTTTCCTTGATTGCAATTGATGACAGCACCTGCAGTATTAAGAAAAGGTCTCCCAAGAATAATAGACATATTATCATCTTCAGGCATTTCAAGCACAACAAAATCAGTTAGAACCATGCAATTATGAGCAACTTGAATAGGAACATTCTCACATATACCAACAGGAATAGTAGTTAACTTATCATCCATTTGCAAAGAAATATCAGTTGCTATCAACTTTTCTAGCTGGAGTCTCTTATATAGAGAAAAATGCATAACACTAACTCCAGCTCCCAAATCACATAAAGCAGTTCTAACATGATTATTCATAATGGAGCAAGGAATAGTTGGTATACCTGGATCACCAAGTTTCTTTGGAACCTTACCATTGAAGGAGTAATTAGCAAGTAGAGTAGAAATCTCCTCATTAGGAATCTTCCTTTTATTAGAGACAATATCCTTCATATACTTTGAATAAGGAGGCAACTTAATAACATCAGTCAAAGGAATTTGCAAGAATAAAGGCTTCATCCACTCACAAAACTTGTTCTAGTGTTCTTCCCCATTTGACTTCTGTTTCTTACCTGGAAAAGGCATAGGTTTCTGCACCCAAGGTTCTCTCTCTTTACCATGTTTATTAGCAATAAAATCTTCCTTTGTGTACCTAGTGTTCTTAGTGTGCTTCTCTAGTTCTTCCTCACCTTCCTCCTTATCAGGAGACTCATTTTTATCATTACCACTCTTAGTTTCAGTATTAGAGACATATATACTATTAGGATCTACAGCAGGTTCAAGTGGTTCCTCAACTACCTTATGTTTCTTTTTCTTCCTCTTACGAGGACTACCACTATCTTCACCTTGTTGTGAATCCTACTCTATTCTTTTAGGGTGTCCTTCAGGATATAAAGGATCTTGAGTAGCCATACTACTCCTAGTTCTAATTCCATAAGCATGTTTATCTCCTGAAGCATTAACTAGCATATCCTTTTATACCTTAGCAAGTTGATCAAGTTGAGTTTCAACCATTTGAAAGTGTTTACAAAGCATTTTAATATCATTAGAAGTTCTTTCCACAATATCTTTCAACTCATGGATAGCTCTAGAGTTTTGTAATAAATGATTCGGAACTTGTTTATTAAAATACCCTTGTTTAACAATAAAAGTGTCAAGTTCCTCTAAACATTAATCAGGAGGCTTACCACAAGGAATATCACCTTCATCAAAGTGTTGGAGAGAGTGTACTTCAATAGTAGATGAGTGGGGAATTGGCTTACATAATTCTTCTATAGGAGGTAGGTTCTTCACATCTTAAGCTCTAATACCTTTCTCCTTTAGACACTTCTTAGCTTCCTTCATCACTTCATCATTTAATGCAATAACTCCCCTCTTCTTTGTTGTTGGTGTTGGAACTAGTTCAGGAACAACTGGTTCAGTAGTAATAGGCTCAGGTGCATTTAGCTCAGTTGAAGTCCAATCATCATAATTTTTGCTTATCTTGGTCATTAATTCTTCAGCATCTGTAGGAGTCCTTTTCCTGAAAACACAATCAGCAAAGCTATCTAGGTATGTCCTAGAATCATTAGTTAGTTCATTATAATAAATATCAAGAAGCTCATTCTTAGGTATGGACATCCAGGATGTGCATGAATTAAGGCCATGACTCAGGCAATTTCTCTTCTTCTCCATGTTTAAAATCAAAAAGTCTCTGCAAAGCAGCATGTCTAGCACTGGGAGGAAAATATTTCTGGAAGAAAGAAGAAATCAAGCAATCAGGGATATCAATGGAACCAGGAGGTAATCTATTAAACAAAGCCCTAGCTTCTCCTTTTAGTGAAAAAGGGAAGATCTTAGCAACATAGTATTTGCGCATCTTAAAATCATCATAGAACAAAGCACTCATAGTAGAAATCTCATTCATATGAGCCACAACACTCTCATTTTCAGTCCCACAAAAAGGTTCTTTCTCAACAATATCTAAATAAGACAAATCAAGAGAGAAATCATAATCTTCATCTTTAATATCTATGGGAGAAGTGGAAAACTTAGGATCAGAGGACATCTTAGGCATAATAGTACGTTGCGGTGACCCAGCATACCACTGCATGATGTAGTATACTATAGTCGTTGACATAACACCAATGAAACATCGTTCACTAGTATTACATCCCTCAGAATGGCACAACAGAAACACAGCGGGTCCAATACATGGCTAAAGGTTACAACTCACTCTTTACATAAGATCCAGAGAACACTCTAGGTTAGAGAGAGAGAAAGAACTTCTTACGGAGAAGTATCAAAGATAAATAACGCAAGAACAATTATACTATTAAGTCTAGTATTCTGACTAAGAGGTTGGCATTGCTGCTATTGCAACGCACTACAGAAATAGTTTCTTTGGTTAGAGATTGTACTCCTATCTAATCAGTATCTTCGTCTTCACTTGAGTTGAGGTATATGATGTCTTCCTTGTCTTCATTGAAGAGCTTAAATTGGGCATGATAAGTCCTAGAGCATAACTTGATGTAGACGTCGTCTTAATGGCTTCAGAATCTTGCAAGGGTTAAGAATATACTTTGAGTACGAGCGTACTCAGCAAGTTCACTAGAAAAGGAGTGTTTGATGCACTATAACTACAGCCACGGACCGTACGTCGTAGGCAATGCAAGTTTTCGTAAACATTTCTTCAAAGGTTGCTTTTATTCTGAAAAGCTATGTCCGTCAGCCTTCATGGGTTTACCAGAACCTTCATGGGGTTCCTTTCCCGCCGCGTTCGTAGCTCCTTCCCGGAACAGGGAGTAACAAGTTACAGTTCTTACACTCTGCAGAGCTGCGTTACTTTACCCATGAGAGATCAACTCTTTGTTGCACAACCGGGCAGCTTATTCCCGTCCACAATTCCATGATGTGGGGCCGAGAAGATGATCCAAGCCAATCACTGCCCCCTTCACGACCTCGCATGCCTCCTTGGTGTACACCATGCCAACATAACGAATTATGGCAATGTTTTGTACAAACCATTAGATGCCAGAACTATCGTGGGACGATGAGGGTTCCCACCCATATGCTGCATATCCTCTACGAATTACCAATTAATATGCATGCTACGAGGATAACAGCCACGACATGCACATCCGACTTCATGCGAGAGGAAGAAGATACAACTGACTTCTCCGTCCCATTCCAAATCTCATGGGCAATGCGTAATATACGACGCAAGAATCACTAGCGACATTGATTGTTAAGTCCTAGGTGAAATAGTTCTGAACAGTGGTATTCCAACTGTCAGATTTAATAGATTAGCTGATCACCCTCGATCAGTAACCAATAGTTCACATTATTATCGAAAATAGTGTTTTTTTAGACCTTTTTCAAATGCAGGTGATAACAACACTGGATTTGTAAAATACTTTACAGAAAATAAACAAAGGACATGAGCAGGTGTGAACTTGCCTTTTGTGATTGCAAGATTATGCACTCACGATCTTCGAGTTAGTATAAATCCAAAATCTGAAATCAACATCATTGGTACGGTAAGGACTAATGTTTAAATAAGCAATATGCTTTTATGCATAAGTAATGTGATGCACGTTCTAAGCGCAAATCCCGGGTATAACGTTGTCCTAGGGTTTGGATTCCGAAAATGGTTACTTTGGAATGTGTGGTCTTTTTAGATAAGTTTCATAGTTGTACTTTTATTAGAGCTTAGGAGTGTGTGTGAGCAACACATATTTATGTAGCAATAAAATATACATCTATGAAATTCTAGTCAAGATTGCTTATATAAGAGTTCTTGTTTGAAGTGGCAAAAAGAATAACCTTCGGAGAAAAGGTTTCTCTTCTAAGGTCTAAACAAGCTTTGTGGTTAGTTAGTGGTGGTTGATGTTATTGGTTTGCCCAAATGGTTTGGCTTGAGTTGCTTTATAGCTTAACTACTTCAGACCAAAGTTAAATATAAAACATATAATAATGTGTATTGTATTATATTTAGATTCTTGGAGACTAAAGTGAACTTTAAAATATAGATAGTTTTGAAAGTATAATACTTATAACATTTGTATCTTGTGTATCTGGAATGTTTTCCTTAGGTTACTTAAGATTGGTTATTCTTTTACTTGGTGTAGTGGTTTCTTGATTTTATAATGGAGTAGTATCATTTACCTTTTATCGATGAGTGGTTATAGTTTATAAACCAAGATATGATTTTACTTAATTACTTATGAACTTACTATAGTGTTGTGGTAGTTTTTGTAATTTGCTGGTTAAAGTAGATAGAAAAGGTTTGGTGTATTCATATGTTGTTCTTTAAGGTTTTATTATGAATGGGAATATTTTTGGAATAAAATATTCATTTAAAGTAGAAGATAATTTAAATAAAAGGTATTTATAATGTTTTAAATTATTAAAGCTTCATTTTATTAATATTTAAGATTAATACTATTTATTAAACTTAATTTACTTATTTTAGGAATATTAATAAGTTTTATTTATCCTTATATGAATTATTAATGAAGTAAATAAGTTCAAATTTGAGTTATTAAAATATTTGAATTTTTATTTAACTCAAAAGGAGATTATTAGATTTTTAACATGTAGATAATATTTTTGTGATCATTTAGGTATATTATATTTATTTTTGTGACTTTTAAATAATAAGATATGGTTTTTATAATTCTTATTACTTTATAATTACTTAATAAATAATAAATATTTAATTAAGTGAAAATAAGAATACATAAGTATAGTTTTAAAGTATAATTCTTATTTTTCTAAGATTTTTTGTATTCTATTTATATTTTTATCATTTACCATTATTAAAATATGAATTGTTAAAATTTCATTACTTATAAAACCTTTGTTAAATAATATTTATTTAAATAATCAACATAATAATATTTGATAATAAGTTTAAGTTGTAGATATTATTTTCCTACAAATTTTCATATATTATACATATTTTTCTGAATTGTAAATCCAAAGTTATTAATTAAACAAGATTTAGTCATTTATTTGATTTCTAGAATATTAATAATTGAATTATAACATTTGATCTAACTCTCAACAAAAAATACTTTTAACACCGTACCAAGAGCTAGCCCCAGTCACTGACTAGTGGGCCAGTGATGTAAGGTTCCCAACCTTTAATAAGGTAGTGATCCATGTGTTTACAATGCTAGTCCCTGGATCAATAGCTAGCATCCACAATTAAGATGTAATAACAAGAAACAAAGGTCATAATACAACTTTATAACCAGGAATAAAATAATTTATTACATCTTACATAGCTCATTTGGCTATCTCATTACAATGCAGCAGAATATAACAATAGCATGGGGTCCTTCATCTTCAAAGTGCCACAGGCAGACATGTTGGTTGTATACTTGTAATCCTAATCATTAAACTTCACTAATATCAAACAAACCTGCAACATAACAAGTTACAACCACAAGGGTCAATACATTTAAATTGTATTGGCAAGTGATACTATGGTAGTATAGTGGGGTCTATCATCTATATGCATTTGGCTAAGTGGAGCTTAGGCTTGCTTTGCTCAAAATAGGTTTTCCTTATCATTTGAAAACACTAAGTTTTTGATTGTCAAAAATCACCCAAGGCATTTCCCAATAGAAATTGGTGATCCTTCAACCCTTGTTCAACCATAAGTTTTTAACTTAGAAATTGGGATGAGGATATTCTTGATAGCTTCCATGTCTTGATGCTCAAATTGTCCTTTGCCAGGTACATGGCTAAGTACTTAGATTTTACACTCTGCAGAGGTGGTGCACTTTCCCCACAAGACTTGGTTTCACCAAGACAAGATCTTTCAGAAGCCTTCCCTTAGACCAGAATGGACGTGCTCCAACCTATCAAACCCCTACCACCAACTGTCCATTTGGCTAAGTTATTGCAACCTATATGATCCAGGCAGAGCCCATAATGCCAAGTGGCTTCACTTGAAGCTGCTCAACATTTGACATCTCAAATCTCTTTGTTCCTGGGTGGCCATCCACAAGTGAGATACCAAGTTTTCCCCAGTATACTGGACTTGGTGATGCCCAAGTTTTCCCCAGCATACTGAACTTGCATAACCACTCAACACAAACCATTCTTTCCATTCCACCCAGGTGATTCATTCACTTAGTTGTTTTATTAAACAAAACACAAGTCTTTGACTTGGAAACATTCCATAGCATGAAATATGATCCACCCTTGTTTTCTACTAGCTAAGCTAAGCATGATAGTAGTAGGAATCTTAGCTTAGGGAATTTCTACTAAGGTTTCATCTACTAGGATTTCCCATGGCATAGTTTATACTTAGCAAAATTCCATGCAAGTCCTACTTAGAAATATCACTAATGCATAGTGAAAATAATGGGACAAAAGTATGAAGCATCACTTGCCTTTTTGGTAGAGAATATAAGTTCACTCCTTGTCTTTGCAATGATCACACTCTTCAAATCACTACAATTCAATCAAGCAAGAGCACGATTTCAATCTACCATTCAAGAAACATCACATAAATTAATAGAAACAAAACAATGCATGCAAGCATGCCAAAATTTGTTTTATTTACAAAAGTGGTTTATAATAGGTTATAAACATTCTAAAACACTTATTGGTCATTTTTATATAGTGGCAAAACTATTTGCAAAAGATTCTTCCTATAAACCATTTTTAAACCAAGCATTATTTTATGTGGTGGAGAAATGCTCTTAATAAGGCAACAATCTATAGGGTTCACAAAATATGTTTTCAAATCATAAAACCTTGTGTTTAGGGTCATAGAGTTTAAATCAAAACATTTCTCAAAGGTTTCCTCCAAAAAGCATTTTTAACAAATAAACATTATTTTTATTTGACTAGAAATGGTTTAAATCAAAATTTTATTATTTTGCTTCACCAAATATATTTTTGAAACCACAAATTGATTCCTATGGTCAGTATGTTTAAAACAAACCATTTGCCAAAGGTTTTATCTCAAAAATCATTTTAGAACAAATTTTATATTCTAAATATGCCTACACAAGTTTCTGCAAAAACAAACAATTTAACAGAAGCAATTTACTAAACAAAGTGCATGGTCAGAAAGTACTTGTTTTGCTGAATCCATTGATATAAAATTTGCAAAATTTGGACGTGTGGTTTGAAAGTTATGATTTTTTTTCAAATTGGCACATCAAATAGAACAATTCTGTTTTTATTAAAACAGACAGGGCCACGTGGCTGCTTGCTACTGGCTGGTACCGGTTCGTTCGGATCACGCATTGAGGACCATTGGATCTAAGGTGAATCGTGTGGCACAGATCTGTCCTTACCCCTTCAGTTAAGTTTCTATCGCAACCCTTTGATCACGATCCTACGGCTCCTAATCACTGGTCATACTCTGGCGGCGCTAGCGGTGGTGAACGGCGGCGGCGCGCTCAGATGATGTCCGTGTCGGCGTTACAGGAAGCGAGAGATCGAGGGGAGATGCTCACCGAGTTCGTCACGGCGTGGAGATGCTCGAGGTGGTCCTTGCTGGCGAAGGGGCGCTCGGGGTCGACGGGAATTCTTCACCGGAGTTCGTGGAGCATCGAGTGCGGTCAGTCATCAACATGGGCGACTCTAGGGTGCACGATAGAGCAAGCAAGCGACATGTTTATACGCACAGATGAGTGGAGAGTATCGGAGCATCAAAGAGGAGTGGAGGCGCGGTCAGAGTCTACCTAGAGGCTTCGTCGGAGAAAAAGGCAGACGGCGGCGCTGCTGGTCGTCGTCGTTGCCGACGCTGGGGGGCACGCGCAAGCAAGATCAGGGTGCAGAGAGAAGCGCCAGGGACTGGGGGTCACGCTCGTGTGCTCGAGGAGGCGAGGGGCGATGGCGAGTGGCCGGAATTGGAGGTAGAGCTCGCCGGAGTCAGTGGCAGTCCGGAGATGATTCCGAGCAGCCTGGTGGCTCTCGAGGCGTGATGTTTGGGGGGAAAGGAAGAGGGGAAACGGGCGCTTAAGTGAGTGTGGTCAGGGGGCGAGGATCACGTGACATTGAAGAGAATTTACCACGCGAATCAATCGGCAGTAACGGGAGAGAGGGAGGGCGTAGTCAGCGGCGGGTGAGAACGATGATGACGCGGCAGTGGGGTCGCTTGGTAGTGAGAGAGAGAGTGTGGGGGTGGGGTCAAATGGTCAGCGACTTAGCGGGTTCGTTTCTGAGTAAAAAGAAAAATGGTTCGGGGTGAGAGGGAGTGGGTTGCTGGGCCTTAGTGGGCTGGGCTGGCTGGACTGAGTCCTTTCATATTTTTTTGTTCATATTGTTTTTCCTTTTTCCATTTCTATTAATCTGTTTTGGTTTTGTTTAATTAATTCAAACATCAATTTGATTTCAAACCTCAACCAAAATTTGTGTAGATTCTTATACTGATTAATAGCACATTCCAAAGCCAAATTTAGAATAATATATTTATCCTTTTTAGTGTCTTTTAATTATTTAAAATAGGCTCTAGTTTTAATTAAATAAGATTTAATAATATTTTCCAATCTCCATTTGAATTCAAATCACCACCAAACTTTGGGTGAGTTTTAATTCTGTTTATCAACATATTTCAAAGTTGAAAATAAAATAATGCTTTTATTCTTTTAGGATCTATTAATAATTAAAAAAATAGACCTTAGTCTTTAATTCAAATAGGATTTAATTTATTTAAAACTCTATTTGAAATCTAAATAATAACAAAATCTTTTCAGTAGGTTTTATTTGAAAAACAAAACACTTGGAAATCACTTATTTAAAATACTTTAATAAGTTTTTGTGTTTATTTAAAATGGGAAATCATTTACTTAAATAAAATTGGATATTAATAAATCCTTATTATTTTATGTAAATAAACCTTTATTCTTTTTAACAAATAAAAATAATTTTTTTCTTTTGCTTGGCCAATATTTAATTTGGCTCTTTAAAATAATCCTTATTTATATTTCTACCTATGCTTATCAAAACCATATCTTTTTATTTAAAGATCCAAAAATAGTGATTCCAACTATTATAACTTTATTATTTATTTATCTTTTTAAATCCCTTTAGGATTTTATTTGATCAAAATAGGTTTTGATGTTTCAAATTGGAATCAAAAAGTTTCTTCTCACCCTAAATTTCAACAATTGTTTAATTTGTTTATTTATTTTTGACATTACAAGATTTGGAAAATCTTGGGATGTGACAAGTGACCACCTCAGCACGCTGTGTGAAGAAAATCCAATTATTACTGACCCTGCCTTGACCCCCAGTCAATGACATATGGGCCCAAGGCCATGTCATCAACCACGCGGCAGAGACTGGTCAAATGAGTTGACGTGGCTCGATCATGATGTAATGATGGCGTCAGCACCACCACCGCCGCCAGCGGTTGGTCGCCGGCGACGATCTACTGCGCCCCAACAAGTGAAATAAGCCTAGTTCGAATAAGCGCAACCTAGTGAACCTAAGAGTGGCAGCGCCACTCGGAAATAGTCATCGGAGCTTCAGCTCCGACGAGCTCCGACGGTGGTACACGGTGAAACAGCGATTTACAACGAGATTAAGCGATTGAATGTTACTGGAAGGTTCAGGAACTCACCCTGATGATGATAGAGTGGTCGAGGAGGCTTGGGGAGGCGTGACGATGGCAAATCGACGGTAATGGCCACGACAGCCGAGGAAAGGGAACGCTCGATTTCATATGATTCCCGGTGAGCGGGCCTCCGTGCTTGGTCCTAGATGGTTCAGTCCACGATGGCGCGTCTAATGGTGGCTATCACGAGGTGAGGGTGGTCGGAGTTGGCCGGGATGATGAACTCCGACGAGCTAGGTTTTCGGGTGCAGGAAGGAAGTGAGTCTGGGGAACGAGATTGTGGATGAGAACGAGCAGGGTTTTCGCGGTGGCCTTCTTATGCTCTCCTGGCAACGGCAGCGTTGATCTTGGCGCAACGACGATGATGACGGCATCGGGCGGCGGTGAGCTCCGCCAGCGAGTTATCTGTGTGCGTGACGATGAAGACGATGGTTGTTTTGCGGATAACCCCCTGGCTATTCTTTCGGCTCAACCCGCGGTCCTCTCCTGACCCCACTTGTCAATCACAGCTGGAAAATAACTGGGCTGGTTACTGGGCTGTTGTGGGCTCCACAGGGGCGTCAGATAGGTGTAGGGATGTTGGGCCACGGCGAGGTAGTGTTTTTATTTGTTTTATCCTTTTTATATTTTTTGTTTTCTTGTTCAGATTTGAATTTGATTTATATTTTGAACTTTTCTTTGTATTATTTATTTTCTGGATATTTGCAACAATACTAAAACATATTTGGTATCATTTGTGACCTTTTATCATTTCATCTTTTTGTATTTCTTTTATTTACTCAATATGAATCCCTTTTTTAATAGTTTGTAGGAACTTTTGTTATTATTTTTCTCTCCTATTTAGGTTAGGGATTTCTTGAATGATATATTATTATTTTCTTATCAACTTTACTCTAGTTGGCTCAGAGTGGGAATATAAACTTCTTTATGTGTATAATGATCCTATATTCTTGTTTGATGCATAAAATATAAGAGACATTGATATGAATATTACCACTCCCATTAATTTGGAAAATGGCAGTGTATATATTCTATTGTGACAAATTAAGAAATTTAAGGTTTTGAATTATAATATTTACCCTAGAGTTTAGGGTTCTTAATATACTTAGATTCATTTTTTGATATGAGTAAAGAATTAATAACTAAGCATATTGTTTTCTGTTTGTGATATTTGATGGCATTGCCTTTCATAAAAGAAGGTTATAATTAGAATATTTTATGGAAATGAATTGATAAAGATATACTTAAGCACATATAGTTATGATGGTTGGAATTAACAGAGATGTGCCTATGTGATTTGCTATAGGGAAATATTTCTATAAAGTGTTATAGACATCAGATGATGGATCAATAGTATGAGATGGATATTATGTTTGATTTGAGATGTAGAGTTGATTGCTTACCAAGATTAAATAGGATAATGATTTATAACATATAATTATATTTCACAATCTTGGATCTCTATTTAAGGAATTCCTTTCCTAGATATATACTTCTTCCTATCCATCATCATGATTAGTATGATGAGCTTACTTATTAAAATCTTCTTATTCATATATCATTCTTATAAACTCATGGATGAATCCAATGAGTTTGATATAAAGGTGTTTCATAGTTTTCTCATATCCTTGCTTGGTTGTATTTACTATTCTACTGTTGATAATCTTCCATCCAACCAGTAGTTCCTTCAAACTTCACTCACAATCTTCCATCACTAATTGTAACATCCCAAAAATCATGTTTTCAAAACTTTGCATATCATCCATGCATGCATACTCATTTAGGGTTCAATTTCAAACTCATTTGAAAGAAACAGAAACTTTGAGTGCTATAATTTTATGTAAGCAAGCATTGATTCAATGCCACTCTCAAGTGAGAGAATATTTGTTTTAAACCAAGTTTTGTTTTCTCATAAGTTGGTTTGATTGAGTGTTAAAGCTTGGACAAAAATTTCCAAATCAAATATGATTTTAAAACCATTTTCAAGTCTTTACCAAATCTTGTGCTAAAGCACTGTTTATTTTAAATTTCAAAGAAACCAAACTAGTCCAGTGAGATAGCATGGTTTTATACTCAAAATCATGCAGGTTTCACTTTATAAAAGTCTAGAAAGATTTGGAATTCAAATTCTTTTAAAATTCATTTGAAATAGTTTCCTGAAAATCAATTTAGAAAAAGAAAAGGAGTTAGAAAACAGAACTAGGCCTGGCGCCACCTTTCCAGCCCAGCAGCAGAACCGGCCCAAAAGCCCACCCGGGCCATTCCCCCTCTGCTCCTTCTCTCACCCGCAACGAACCATCCCCGCAGCCACTGAGTACTGGGCCCTCTCCACGTCAGCGTCGTCTTCCCCATTTTTCTCGCGCGCAGACCCCGCTCCGCCGTTACCACCGTGCAGTGATGCCGCGATTAAAACTTGCTTAATTCCCATTGAATCAGCGCGCAATCCTCGCCCCGCTTCTGGCTACTTAAACCCCTCGCCGCCACGGTCATTTCCCCCCACTTTCCTCGCTCACTCCGCCACCAGGCTGTGCGCATTCGAGCTCAAGCCCCCGCAGCACCGACGACCTCCGGCGACTGATTCCGGTGAGCTCCGACCGTCCCCCTTTCTCTGGTTCAAACAAACGTGACCAGCATGTTCTTGCGCGTTCCATGATACCTTCCGTTTGCTTTCTCGTGACCCAGCTCGCCGTCCCCGTTCACGCCCGCAAGCTACAGAACCGCTGTTTGACTCCGGCGAGCAATTGAGGTATAATCCGACCGCCCCTTGTATTCTCCTTGACCCAGTAGTGTTCACCGTAGACTTGCGCACCCACTAATGCAACTGGTTCATGCTAGGGTGACCCAGAGCATCGCCAACGTCTTCGTCACCGTGCATCCGACGCTGTGCTCAACTCCGACGAGTTCCTACGGCCACATCAACTCGCCCCTGTCCACACCAACAACACCTCGAGCTTCCTCGTGATCTTGCGAGTCTGGTAAGCCACCCCACATCCCCCAGCCCCTTCTGTATTAGCCGGACCATCGCCGCCAGTAGCGTCGCCGCCACCAGCAGCCATCTGCGCCGCTCATCCTTGGTCGCATGCTTAGCAGCCGTAGGATCTAGATCCAGCGCTCTAGATTAGATCTGCATCAAAGTGGTAAGTGACGATCTAAGCCGTACGAGTTAAGTTAGATCTGACGGTCCACGAGTGTGATCCGGTGCGAAGCGGTACCGACGAATCAGAGAGCGCCGCGTGGCCTGCGTTTAAATTTAAAAATAGAAATTTGATCTATTAGTTAACCAAACTTGTAAAACTCATAACTTTTGATTCCCACGTTCAAATTTGACAAATTTTATATCATTGGAATCAGGAGAGAAAATCCTATCTGTTTATGCAATGTGTTTAAGGTTTTGCCTCTATAAAAATGGTTGTTTATGCAGAAACTTGTGTAGGCTTATTTAGGTTATATAAATGATTAGAAAATGTTTTAAAGATCAAATAATGTCTTTTTTGAGTATCTTGGACTTGAGTATGTTTCAGTACTATTTATTTGTCTTTGGGTAGAAAATCATCACATGGCATTTGCATGCATTCATATATTTTTGTTTGTATGTGTTGGATATGTGATTTTGGTGCCATTATTTTATGTGTAGATTTTGGTGCAAATAGTGATTGTGATTGTGAAGATTGTTGCTCCCCAAACTACCAAGGCAAGTAGTGCTTCATGATTTTATTCCTATATTTTTCAACTATGCACTAGAAATATTTTGTATACGATTTGCATGAATATTTGATAAGTATCTATATGCTATGCTTGGGAAATCCTAGTAGTTGTAGAATGGTTAGAAAATTTCTCTAAGTTAAGATGCTTACCATTTCTATGCTTAGCCTAGCTAGTAGCAACCAAGGGTGGTTATATTTTCATTGCTATATGAAATATTTCTAAGTCCTTGACTTGTTTTGATAATAAAACAACTAAGTGAATGAAACACCTAGGTGGAATGGAAAGAATGGTTTGTGTTGATTGGTTACACAAGGCCCATTTCTATGGTTTACCTTGTGTATCTCACTTGTGGAAAGCCACCCAGGAACAAAGGGATTTGAGATGCCAAATGTTAAGAAGATTCTAGTGCAGCCACATGGCAATATGGGCTCTGCCTGGATCACATAGGTTGCAATAACTTAGCCATTTGGACAGTTGTTGGTAGTGGGATGATAGGTTGGAACGCGTCCATTTGGTCTAAGGGAAGGCTTTTGAAAGGTCTTGTCTTGGTGAAAATCAAGTCTTGTGGGGAAAGTGCACAACCTTTGCAGATGGAAGAATCTAAGTACTTAGCCATGTCCCTGGTATTGGACAACATGAGCATCAAGAAATGGAAGATATCAAGAATCTCCTCATCCCAATTTCCTAAGTTAAAACTTGTGGTTGAACAAGGGTGAAGGTCCACCAATTTCTATTGGTGGTTCCTTGGGAATGTTTTGTCAAAGAAAAACTTAGTGTTTTCAACTGATAGGTAAAACCTATTTTGAGCAAAGCAAACCTAAGATACACTTAGCCAAATGCATGTAGTATCTAGATGCTAATATTCTACTAAGGTATCACTTGCCAATACTATTCCAATGTATTGACCCACTGTGGCTGTAACTTGTGATGTTGCAGGTTATTCTGATGATGATTAGGGGTTATGAGTCTACACTCAACATGCTTGCATGTGGCACATGAAGATGAAGACTTGTTTATCTTATTCTATATTTGAACTCTTGTATTAGGCCTATGGCCATGGAGTTGTAAAATACTATGTTTGTCTCTGGAATGATATGTAATAACGACATTTGTTTCTGTGTACTTCATCTAAAACTGTGGATGCTAGCAATGATCCAGGGACTAGCATTGCAATCACAGGTATCCTTACCTTTATAAAGGGAGGGATCTTACAGATGGTATCAGAGCACTGTGTTGCCTGTAGGATTATGACCCTAGGATTGGATTAGAAACCACTAAGGAAAAATTCTTCAACAACTTCCACACTTGTCTTATTCTTCTCGTAAACTTTTCTATCTTCTTTCTCATCTCTATTGATAGAAGGATGCTTTGATAGCCTTTGGACTAGAGAGTTAAAGATGTAATGTGCCTTGTTAGTTGGACCACCACACTTATCATTATATTTCCAAAATTTTGGCTAAGTTATATTGAATCTAGGATACTTGTAATATGTATACCATGACTTGTGTGTTTGTTTGTCAATGATATGCTTGTGATACTTGTATTGTGTATTTCTAGTGATGTTGTTTCTAACTTTTCTCTATCTTATAAAATAGATGCCTAATGTTACTATCAGCACGGCTGAAGAGTTCAAGGGAACTCGTTTTGGCACTCGTCTTATTGAGCTCACTAGCATGCTCAATCTTCCTATTCCTAGCATCATGGTGCTTCCCCTTACCAAGTTTGAGAGGAAGGACCTTTGGGGCTTCAAGGTTAATCAGCCAGGACACCAGACTGATCCTACTACGGAGGCAATCATCTTCAAGTTTATGCATGATGACAGGGAGAGAGGCCTAGAGGTAGTCATGCAGGATTTACTAGCTCGTCTGTTAAGGAGACACTCTCGGGAGATTAGAGGTACTCACTTCCACGCCTTCGGTAGACGTGACGAGGATGGTGAGGCTATTGGGTTCGAGGATGCTGCTAGAGAGACAGCAGAGCCGATTCATCTATACCTCCAGGACCTAGAAGTTCTTCTTAGGCACCTAGATACTGATAGGACCAACGTCATGCTTAGCAATGACGAGCTCCGGGTGCATCTTCGTGAGAAGGACAAGCTCTTCGCGGAGCAAGATGAGATAGTCAAGGAAATGGAGGCCAAGTTTGAGAGTCAGGATAGAAAGTTCAAGAGTCAAGAGAAAAGAGTCCAAGATAGGAACAAGAGGATTCGAGAGATGACTGCAGAACTGGAGTCCAAGGACTTCGAGCTCGAGCATCAGCAGGTGGTGATTGAGAGACTTCGTTCACTGAAGAGGGCTCTCAAAGCCAAAGTAGAGGCCTTGACTACCAATGTCGAGGAATACAAGACCGCTATGGAGAATGCAGGTCTTACACTTGTTTATGAGGAGGTTGATGCAGAGGAGTAGTGATGACTACTCATTTACCTATTATTTACCATGCTTTTGATTATTGAGTCGCAGTGACCATCCAACATGTGGATGGCTTGCTATTGATGTGTTTACTTTTTCAAACTTGTTGTTTACATTGTTGAACTTTTGTTATTTGATGCTTGGTTGGTGTTGTCTGTGTGATGTATTGTGCATGTTAAGAATCTATGGGTATCTCATTCTTATCCTTATTGAAAACCACAAATGCCTCCTCGACGTGCCAACCCTAACCCAAACAACAACAATGTCACCCCAGAGATGCAGCAGATGATGACAGCTCAGACACGGCTAATGCAGATGATGACCACCTTCATGCGGAATCAGAAAAACAACAATAACAACAACAATAATAACAACAACAACAATAACAACAACAACAACAACAACAATCAGAACAATCCACCAGGTTTTGATATGCTCACTAGATTCCTAAGACTGAGGCCAGCAAAGTTCTCAGGAACTACTGATCCCATGGTGGCCAATGATTGGCTACGCTCAGTGAACAAGGATTTGGTAACTGTTGGTTGTACTGATGAGGAGAAAGTCAGATTTGCAGCACACTTGTTGGAAGGACTAGCAGCTACTTGGTGGGATAACTTCCAGATCACCACTCCCATTGAGGATGTGACATGGGCTATCTTTGAAGATGGTTTCCGTACTGATCACATCTCATCCGGAGTGATGAGTTTAAAGAAAAAGGAATTTCACAACTTGAAGCAGCGCCACCGCAGCGTGGCTGAATATATTGAGGAGTTCAACAATCTAGCGCGTTATGCACCGGATGAATTTGACACTGATGCCAAGAGGAAGGAGAAGTTCCTTGAAGAATTGAACGATGAATTGAACCTGCAGTTAGCTGTGGCCTATGTCCCCACTTATCACTCTCTTTGTGACAAGGCTGCCATCTTGGAGAGCAAGATGAAACAGGTTGAAAGCAGGAAGAGGAAACACTCTGACAAGCACAGCTCGAGATCGTCTCACAAGCGTGCCCATTATGATGATAGTGGAAATTCTGGATCCCACAAGCATGGAAAGTACAACAACCACAACCACAACCGTCATCATGACAACAAGCATCACCGTAGTCATGACAATGACAAGTACAAGAATCACAAGAGTGGGTACAAGAACCACCACAATGGAAGTGTAAGTGGTAGTGGAAGCCAGCCTGTCAAGAAGGATCTTAGTCAGGTTGAATGTTTCAAGTGCAAGAAGATGGGGCATTATGCAAATGAATGCCCAGAAAAGAAAGTTGAAGGACCCAACAAGCCCAACCCTTTCCAAAAGGGACAAGTGAACCACATCAATGTGGAGGAAATCTATGAGGAACCTGATGCTGTTGCTGGTAAGTTCAAACTCAATTCTGTTCCAGCATTTGTTCTCTTTGATACTAGTGCATCTCATTCATTCATATCAAGAGCATTTGTTGAAATAAATGAACTACCAGTAGAAACTATTGGATGTCCTATAAAAGTAAGTTCTCCTGGCGGAGAAATGATAGTGAACTCAGGATGTCATGATCTAGTCATAGAGTTTGGGAAGTATAAGTTTCCCGTTAATCTAATAATCCTAAATTCCCAAGGATTGGATGTCATTTTGGGAATGGACTGGATGACCAAGCACAAGGGAGTGCTAGATTGTGCCAATCATACTGTCACACTCACAACTCCGGAAAACAAAAGGATTAGATTCAAGACCAACTTTGAACCAAAAGGGAGTAAGCTAAATTCTCTTAAGGGGGTTAGCATAGACAGTGTGCCAATCATGAGTGAATATCCGGATGTGTTTCCGAAAGAATTACCAGGAATGCCACCAGATAGAGATGTGGAATTTTTGATAGATTTGCTACCAGGATTAGGACCAATAGCAAAAAGACCATACAAGATGTTAGTTGATGAGTTGAAAGAACTCAAGAAAAAACTTGGAGAACAGTTGCAGAAAGGATTTATTCAACCAAGTTCTTCGTCTTGGGGAGCACCAGTGTTGTTTGTGGAAAAAAAGATAGGAGTCGAAGGTTATGCATAGATTACCGTTCACTCAATGAGGTGACTATCAAGAACAAATACCCTTTGCCTAGAATCAATGAATTGTTTGACCAGTTAGAAGGAGCCTGTGTGTTCTCAAAGATTGATCTTCGATCAGGTTATTTCCAGCTCAAAATAAGGGAACAAGACATACCTAAGACAGCTTTCACCACTAGGTATGGATTGTATGAGTATACCGTGATGCCATTTGGTTTGACCAATGCACCAGTGTACTTCATGAATATGATGAACAAGGTGTTCATGGAGTTCCTTGATAAGTTTGTTGTCGTTTTTATCGATGACATTTTGATCTACTCCAAGATCAAAGAAGAGCATGAAGGACATTTGCGATTGATACTTGAGAAGCTTAGAGAGCATAAGTTGTATGCCAAATTCAGCAAGTGTGAATTTTGGTTAAATGAAGTTGGATTTCTTGGACACATTGTGTCAGGAGATGGTGTAGCAGCTGATCCTGCTAAAGTGTCAGCTGTAAAAGAGTGGGAATCTCCTAAGTCATTAAAAGAGGTTCGTAGTTTCCTTGGCTTGGCAGGATACTACAGAAGATTTGTTGAGAATTTCTCCAAAGTAGCTAAACCAATGACAGAATTGCTAAAGAAAGACAAGAAATTTGCTTGGTCTGAAGGATGTGAACTCACTTTTCAAGAATTGAAGAAGAGACTAGTGACAACACCAATCTTGTGTCTGCCAGATTTGGAGAAGGATTTCCAATTGTATTGTGATGCATCTCATCCTGGATTAGGTGCAGTGCTAATGCAAGAAGGGAAAGTTGTGGCTTACACCTCGATACAACTCAAAACTCATGAGGTAAACTACCCAACTCATGACTTAGAGTTAGCCTGTGTTGTCCATGCACTCAAAACATGGAGACATTATCTTTTGGGAAAGCGATGTGAAGTGTTCACAGATCACAAAAGTTTGAAGTATATCTTCACCCAGAAAGAAATCAACATGAGACAAAGAAGATGGCTAGAACTCATCAAGGACTATGACTTAAGTTTGGAATACCATCCCGGTAAAGCAAACGTTGTAGCAGATGCTCTAAGCCATAAGGTTTTTGTGAATGGCCTTACTAAGGGAGAGTTGCCAGATGATCTATGTGCCCAATTTAGGGATCTCTTATTGGAGATTGTGCCTGAAGGACATCTCATGTCATTGGATGTTCAACCCACTTTGTTGGACAAAATCAAAGAAGCCCAAAAGACAGATAAGGAAATTGAAGAGATCAAAGAAAAGATTGGCAAAGGAAAAGCCAAAGGGTTCCATGAAGATGAACAGGGTACTTTATGGTATGGAAATCGTATCTGCGTTACGCAAGATCCGGAGCTTAGGAAACTGATTTTACAAGAAGCGCATAACTCACCATATTCCATTCATCCGGGTAACACCAAAATGTACATGGATATGAAAGAAAGATTTTGGTGGAATAATCTCAAGAAGGACATCACCGAACATATTGCTTTGTGTGATGTATGTAGTAGAGTGAAAGCGGAACATCAGAAACCAGCGGGATTGCTACAACCACTACCTATTCCTGATTGGAAGTGGGACAAGATTGGCATGGATTTCATCACCGGATTGCCAAGGACCAGGTCAGGATATGATTCTATTTGGGTAGTAGTGGATCGCCTAACTAAAGTGGCTCATTTCATACTCGTAAAGACAACCTATACAAGTGCTAAGTTAGCCAAGATCTATATGAGTAGAATTGTATGTCTACATGGAGTACCCAAGAGTATTGTGTCAGATAGGGGAACTCAATTCACTTCTCATTTTTGGAGGCAACTACATGAGTCATTGGGAACGAGGTTGGAATTCAGCACTGCTTTTCATCCTCAGACTGATGGACAAACAGAAAGGACTAACCAGATTCTTGAAGATATGTTGAGAGCATGTGCCCTAGACTATGGAGCCAGTTGGGATGAAAGTCTGCCTTACGCAGAATTCTCTTACTATAACAGCTATCAAGCCAGTATTGAGATGGCACCATTTGAGTTTCTCTATGGGAGAAAGTGTACCACCCCATTGCTATGGAATGGTGAGGGAGAAAGAAGTTTGTTTGGACCAGAACTAATCAAAGAGGCTGAAGAGAAAGTCAAGCTAGTTAAGGACAGATTGAAGATAGCACAGTCCCGACAGAAGAGCTACGCAGATCCTAAGCGTAGAGAAGTCACCTATGAAGTAGGTGATAGAGCGTCACCACTTCGTGGAGTGAAGAGGATTGGACTCAAAGGAAAATTGGCCCCAAGATATGTTGGACCATTAAAGATTCTGAGTCGTAAAGGAGAAGTAGCTTATGAGATTGAATTTCCAGAGTCATTGTCTGCCGTTCACAATGTGTTCCATGTGAGTCAACTTAAGAAATGCCATCCAGAGATGGAAGAGACTTTGATGGGGATGCGCCTACCGGGGTATACCCAGCAGGACGTTTCCGACTGGCCCATGAACCGGCGAGTGGGCCTACAAGACGGCGACTGGATTCAAGCCCAGCAAGGAACCAAGCGACTGGAAGCTGAAGGCCCGGGCGAGTAGATAGGCCCAGTCGGATTAGGTTAAACGAGTACCGAAGCTTTAACTGAATCGGTTGAGATATGTAAACCCTAGGGGAGGTGAGCCTATATAAACCTCCCCGTAGGGCGAGTAGAGATACGTTCCATCATACACCCAAGCGACTCGCCGCCTAGCCGCCGAGCTCGCCCATTGTACCACCTTCATAATACAATCTAGCAGGAGTAGGTCTTTACCCTCCGGGGGGCCGAACCTGGGTAAAACCCTGTGTCTTTGCCCTCATCTCGCACCGCAGATGGCTGGCCGCCCTTGCCCCTCGTTCTACTACTCGCTGCCGATTGCAGCATCTGCCGTGACCATTCCCACGACAGTGGCGCCCACCGTGGGGCCTGGTCGGTCTGACCGGTGTTCTGCGACGAGATCCAATCTGCCCATCAACGAGACGGTCGCCACCGGCCGCATGATAGCGATCGGCGAGATGCTCCAAATCTTGCCGAGCAGCTACGTCCCGGCGGCGCGACCCGTCACGCACAGCGTGATCCTGCCGATCGGCACGATCAGCCTCTTCGTCGGCCTCACCGACGTCATCGTCTCGGAGGATTCGGCTCGCATCCGCGAGTCGCCACCACGCGATCGGCTCTCCGAGATCCAGATCCACACGATCCATCGCCTCGCCTTCGAGTACAACTCGGCCAACAACGACGTGGCCGAAAACTCAGCGGCCGCAAAAGACGCGGCCCTCAACGACGACGCCGACTCGGCGACCCCGGCGTCACTCGCCGGGTCCATCACCGCGGCTTCGCCCGCGGGCTCCATCACCCAGGTCTCCAACGTGGGAGACTTCGAGGACCCCTCCATCCTCGGGATCTTCGAATTCGACTCCGGGTCGGAGAACTCCGCCGACCTCCGCGACGGAACCGGTCGCCACGCCGCGACCTACATGGCGACCGACACTGATCTGCCGGAGGATCCATTCTCCACCCCAATCCCTCCTAACGCCACGGCAACGGAGGTCGAGGAACTCCGCCTGAAACTGGCGGAGGCGGTGCGCAAGGAACAAGCCGAGCGCGAAAAATTCCGCCTCGAGCAGGTGACGGCGCAGGAACTATCGCGCTACCACCAGCAGCGGATCAGGTCGTGCATGAACCCCACCGTTCAGGGGCGCGCCCTGAACTTCGACGACGAAAATGACCCGGCCCACGTGGCCGGGCGCGCGATCTGCGAGAACACGCCACCAGGAGGAAGCGCCCGCCCCCCGCCAGGATCAACGGCGATGGGCGCCCCACCTCAACCCAACCGCACACCCCCCAGGGACCGGCCGCGGATAGTAGTCTCCTCACGGGAGAGAGACGCAAACAGCCTCCCACTGTTCTCCACCCCGATGGACAACCTCGTGGCAGGCCGAGCAGCAGCCGACAACATCACGGCCACGAGCGACGGCGCCCTGCAGATCCAGTACGTCAGGGCCCTGCTCGCAAAGGCCGTAGAGCAGCAAAACGCGGGCGCCGACTCGCAGGGTCGAGTATACTCGCGTTCGTCGGGAAGCAGGGCGGCCTCAAGCGGCCGCCCAGCGGCGGCAAACACCCTCAACTGCCCGCCACCGGAGCCACTGCAGCTCCAACACCGACCCGCGAACGCGGCACTCTCCACCAACGACCCCAGGCCAGCGACCAACTTTGTCGCCGCCAACGGGCAACCCATCGACGCCCGCACCCACATCATCAACAACCAAAGCTGGCGCGCACGCCAGCCCGACGACCTGCGACATACCCTAACCAATCGCCGCGACGGCGAGCCCATGGGGTCGCTAAGTCGACTCGGCCCCAAGTGCTTCGGACCAACGATTCGAGGCGAGAAGTACCCGCCAAACTTCAAGGCGCCGAAGGAGATAGAAAAGTACGACTCATCGTACGACCCCGCCGTCTGGCTCGACACATACCTCATGGCGATGGGGATCGCAGGCCACACCGACCTGCTAGCCGCCCGTTACCTCCCCCTGATGATAGAGGGGACGTGCAGGCAGTGGATCAACACCCTCCCCCAGGACAGTATCGACTCCTGGGAGGAGATGCGCGACGCCTTCGTCAGGCACTTCGAGTGCTCCTACACCCGCGCCACCACCATCGAGGACCTGGAGCGATGCGTCCAGGGACCCCGCGAGTCGACCCGCAACTGGGTCCAACGGTGGCAAGAACTCTGGTACAACGCGGTCGGCATCCACCCGGACACCGCGATCCATTGCTTCAAGACCTCATGCCGCTACGAACCCCTGGTCGCCAAGCTCAAGCGACACGCTCGCACACTCGAAAACATCCCCGGCCTCCTCGAGATCGCCAAACGGTACGCGGAGGAAGATCCAAACCAGGAAACTGACGATGAGTCAGGAGGTCAACGCCGCACGAACGGCAGCGACAGCGGACGACGGTCCGACCTACGCTACAGCAACACTCGCCTCACCGGCAAGCGCCGCAGTGACGGGCGAGTCGACTTCGTCGCCAACACCGGGCACGCGCAACGCGAGCCCAAGAGCTTCCGCCGCGACGGAGGACAACGCCGCGACGGCGGAAACTACAAGGCCAAGCCAAGGTTCGACCCCGCGGCTCTCCTTAACCAACCATGTGCGTTCCATAGCAGGGAAGGGAAGCCCGCGACCCACACCACCGCCGACTGCCACACCCTCAGGGAGATCGAGAAGGCACGGCGAGCGCGGGAGGACCCCGACAACGACCCGCCAAACGGCGGAAAATTCGGCAAAGTGGTCGGCTCGCTCCATACCTTCACAGGCTTCAACACGAAGCGCGAGAAGAAGGTCATCGCCCGCGCCGTCGCCGTCAACGCGGTGGCCCAGGTGGACGTTCCCCAGTTCCTCAACTGGTCGGAGCAGCCCATCACCTGGAGTCAACAAGACCACTCGCCACGCATCGAGTACCCAGGTCGAGTCGCCCTGGTGGTCAAGCCTAAGGTCGGCGACTATTGGCTCCCCAAGACATTGATGGACGGCGGCAGCTCCATCAACATCCTGTACCTGGACACCTTCAGGCGGCTGCGGCTCCCACAGTCGATGATCGAGACGACCCACACCACGTTCCACGGCATCGTCCCCGGTCGGAAGGCGTACCCGATCGGTAAGGTCACGCTGCCAGTCACCTTAGGCACACGAGCAACCTTCCGCACCGAGCGGATCGTCTTCGAGCTCGTACCCTTCGACAGCCCCTTCCATTGCGTCCTGGGGCACCAGGCGTTCGCCAAGTTCATGGCAGCGCCCCACTACGCGTACAACGCGATGAAGCTCCCCGGGCCATGCGGCGTCATCACCATCAACGGCGACCCCGACATGGCCGCCGAGTGCGAGGCCAAAGGAGCCGAGCTCGCTGACGCCGTCATCGCGGCGGAGACCAACCACGCTGATGAACTCACCAAGTACGCGAGTGGGGTCAACAACGACGACCCCACCATACTCAAGAAGCCCAAATCGGAGGGCGCGAACACCTCAACCTTCGAGGCGACGACGCACACCCGCACCGTCGAGCTGGTCCCAGGCGACTCTAGCCAAACGGTGATGATCGGGACGGGTATGAGCCCAGCATAGGAAGGCGCGCTCATCGAGTTCCTCCGTGAGAACAGGGACATCTTTGCATGGAAGCCCTCTGACATGCCCGGTGTCCCTAGGGAGCTCGCTGAGCACAAGCTAAACGTCGACCCCAAAGTGCGACCTGTCAAGCAGTCGCTACGGCCCTTCAATGAAGAGCGCCGCCGAGCAATCGCCGAGGAGGTGCAGCGTCTACTCGCTGCAGGCTTCATCCGGCCAATCAAATACTCCAAGTGGCTGGCAAACCCAGTCCTGGTCGAGAAGAAGAACGGGACCTGGAGGATGTGTATCGACTACACAAACCTGAACAGCGCCTGCCCAAAGCAGCAGTTCGTCCTCCCGCGGATCGACCAGATAATCGATTCCACCGCGGGCTCGGAGTCGCTATGCTTCCTCGACGCCTACTCTGGGTACAACCAGATCAAAATGGCTATCGAGGACGAGGAGAAGACGGCGTTCATCACGCCATTCGGAGCCTTCTGCTACACCGCCATGACCTTCGGCCTCAAGAACGCCGGGGCGACCTACCAGCGGTGCATGCAAGAATGCCTCGCGAGCCAAATTGGCCGCAACATCCACGTCTACATCAACGACGTGGTCGTAAAGTCCGCTCGCCAGGGCGATCTACTCGCCGACCTGGCGGAAACATTCGCCAACTTGCGAAAATACAAGATAAAGCTCAACCCAGGAAAATGCACCTTCGGTGTACCTGCAGGACAACTACTGGGGTACGTCGTCTCCAAACGAGGGATCGAGGCGAACCCCACGAAGATCGACACGATCGCCCGGCTCGGCAAACCCGAGTGCCTGCGCGACGTCCAGAAACTGGCCGGGCGAGTAGCGGCTCTCAGTCGCTTCATCCCCCGCCTGGGCGAAAAGGCGATGCCCCTATACCGCTTGATGCGCAAGAACCCCACCTTCCAGTGGGACAAGGAGGCGGATGACGCGCTCCGCGATCTCAAAAAGGTGCTACTCGCCGCACCGCTACTCGCCGCCCCGGCCGACAAAGAACCCATGCTGGTTTACGTCGCGGCTTCCGAGCGCGTCGTCAGCGCCGTAATGGTCGTCGAGCGACCGGAGGAAGGAAAGGAGCTCCCAGTACAGCAACCGGTGTACTACATCAGCGAGGTCCTCACCGAGTCGCGCCAGCGGTACCCCCAATACCAAAAGCTGGTATACGCGGTGTTCAGAGCTAAGCGGCGCCTGCCGCACTACTTCCAGGAACACCCGATCACGGCCGTCTCCTCAGCACCACTGCAAGACATCATCCGCAACCGCGAGGCGACCGGGCGGGTCGCCAAGTGGGCCGTCGAGATCGGCGTCCACAACATCAAATACGAGCCACGAAAAGCGATCAAGTCGCAGGCCCTAGCGGACTTCATCGCCGACTGGGAAGAGGCCCAGCAGCCAGAGAAGCTGCCATACCTCCATTACTGGAGCCTGCACTTCGACGGCTCCAAGAACGCGGACGGCGCATGCGCAGGGATCGTGCTAACTTCACCAAAGGGCGACAAGCTCCGCTATATCCTCTGCCTCGACTTCACACCCTGCACCAACAACATGGCCGAGTACGAGGCCCTACTCCACGGCATGCGAGCTGCCAAGGAGATGAATGTCAACCGCCTACGCTGCTACGGAGATTCCGACCTCGTTGCGGGGCAAGTCGCTGGCACCTGCGACGCCGTCTCCCCCACCATGGCGGCGTACCGCGAAGCAGTGGACAAGTTGGGCGGACACTTCACCGGCTATTCCGTCGAGTGGATCGATAGGCGGAAGAACAAGGAGGCTGACGCACTCTCTCGCATCGGGTCGGCTCGACTCGCACCACCCGCCGGCGTCTTCCTCGACACGATCACCAAGCCATCAGTCTCTCCCCCGAGGGAGATCGACATCGGAGTCCCGCTCCAACCAGAGGCAGCCCTGGTCGCACTCGTCAACGATCCAGACGACTGGACCAAGCCCTACATCGCCTACCTGGAAGTCGGCACCTTGCCGGCAGACGAGACGGAAGCTCGGATGATCGCCCGCCGATGCAAGTCCTACACCATCATCGACGGCGAGCTCCACAAGCGCAGCGTCACCGGTGTGTTCCAACGCTGCGTCCAACCCGCCGAAGGACGCAAGATTCTTCACGATATCCACTCCGGTGACTGCGGCCACCACGCCGGCGCCCGCTCTCTGGTCGCCAAGGCTATGAGACATGGCTTCTACTGGCCCACCGCACACGCCGACGCTGTCGACATTGTCCAGCGGTGCGCCGGGTGCCAGAAGTACGCCAACCAGACGCACGTGCCGAGCTCAGCGCTCAAAACAATCCCCATCACCTGGCCATTCGCTGTGTGGGGCATGGATATGGTAGGCCCCTTCAAGAAGGCCCCCTCCGGCTACACCCACCTGCTGGTCGCGGTCGACAAATTCACAAAGTGGGTAGAGGCCAAGCCAGTCCGGAAATGCGACGGGAAGACCGCCACTAAATTCCTACGCGAGCTCATATATCGCTACGGGTTCCCAAACAGCATCATCACGGACAACGGCACCAACTTCGCCAAAGGAGCCATGGTCGAATTCTGCGAAGAGCACCACATCCGGCTCGATCTCGCGTCGGTCGCCCACCCGGAGTCCAACGGCCAAGCAGAACGAGCCAACTAAAGCATCCTCCACGGCCTGAAGCCGCGACTCCAAGTACCCTTCGAGCGCACCGCCGGGTGCTGGGTCGAGGAGCTAACCTCCGTCATCTGGGGCCTTCGCACTTCGGTCAACAGGTCGACAGGATTCACCCCCTTCTTCATGGTGTACGGCGCCGAGGCAGTCATGCCCACCGATCTCGAGCACGACTCGCCACGGGTCGTCCACTACACGGAGGCTGCAAACGAACTCGCGCGCCAAGACGGAGTCGACCAGCTCGACGAGGCACGTGACCTCGCTCGGTCCCGCACCGCCATATACCAACAGGGACTCCGCCTCTACCACAGCCGGCGGGTGAGGACTCGCACCTTCCAGGAAGGCGACCTGGTGTTGCGCCTCATCCAGGACAAGAAGGGCATGCACAAGCTCTCCCCTCCGTGGGAGGGACGATTCGCCATCGGGCGAGTACTCGGCAACGACGCCTACTACCTCATCGACGTCCGCGGGGACGGCGAACTCGACGTCAAGCGACCATGGAATGTAAACCTCCTACGGAAGTTCTACCCCTAGAACCCCACATATGTACTCTCCAGTCGCTGTGAAATAAAGGAATCGGTTACCGCAAATTGCGCCTACTCTCCGTGTCTTGTGCCACTCGCACTCGTAATAACAGTGTCCAGCTAACCGCAGAAGTCAACCTTTGGTACAGCGATCGACACGGCTAAGTAGTGCGGTGCAAGAGCATTGAGTAAACCTCAGGTCTTGCATCGTCCATGAAAAACGCCTACCCGGAGCCCCATTGGAGTCGCCTAGCCCGACTGGCTTTACGAGCCAAGACACCTGCCTTCGCTTCTTACAGCGACCACGGTCCTCCGCACCCTCGGCATAGCGACTCGAACGGCTAAGTACCACGCTCGGGGACTGACGACCAGTTCATCGCGAGTGGCTCGGGAAAACGCCAAGTAAGAGAGCATGCCCAGGACTCGCCACGCGACTGACCCCACGGGCCAGGCAGGAGTGACGCGCTCAAACTAACGCGCTAAGTCCTCACCCACCCTCGAGTCGCGCCTGGAACAACCAAGTACCACGCTCGGGGACTCGGCCACCCGACCTCGTTCGCGCAAGGGAAAACGGCGAAGTACAGAGCGCTCAAGGGAGTCGCCTAGCGACTGGCTCTCCGAGTCCGGGCGAGTCAACCACAGTAACAAAACACAAAAACAACAAACATATCACATACGAGGTAAACCCCACAAAAAGGCGGACGCGCTCGGGGACTCGTTCAAAACCTCAATCACAAACACATGACAAATACCAAAATAGACATGATGTCTCATTCGATAGCATGATGCATTGTTTCATATTACAAAATATGTCCGCATGGCAGACCTGCTGCTAACGCCACAAGGCAAACTATCCTATTCTGCAGGCTTAGACGACGACTCGCCAACACCCCGGCGATTGCGGATGAACGGCGTGTACGGGTTCGACGGATACGTCGTCAGTTCACCCGCCATCGCCACGCGGAAGGGCTGCTCGACCTTGAAATCACGATGCGGCGGCTCGGGGTCACTAGGCACGACGACCGTCTCCTGGTACGGAAGGAGGTCGCCCATTGCCCAGACACGCTCCGAGTACGTGGCGGTGCGGTCCTGCAACTTGAGGACCTCGGACAGCTCCACCGCGCCAGTCGACGATGGGTATCCACTCGTCACATCGTCGATGTCGAAGTCCTCGGGGAAGTGGGCAAGTCCAAGACTAAGTGCCGTCGCCGCTCCGCGCCGAAACGCCGACCGCGTCATGAACTCAACGACCGCGGGCGCCTTCTCCAAATACTTCCACACCTCAACGAGGTCGCTGGGAATCACTTCCGTGGGCGATATCTCTTGGAGATAGGCACGGATGCACGTCGCCGACAACGTTGCCGAGTCGACAAGCATGCTTACACACTGCCGCGCGTCGAACGAGCTTGCCTCTTCCTCGCTATCGATGATGCGACCTGCGAGTAGAAGACAATAATGAATGCGACGGACACCACAAAAGGCACAACTATTGGCAGGGGCAGACGCACTTACCAATCAACGGGTGGGCGAGATCCGTGATGAAGCATTGAAGCGAAGTATGGTCGTCCTGAAGCCCAGCAACAAGGGCGTCCGACACTTTGCGATCCTCTTCGGCGGCTGCAATGGCGGCCTTGGCTCGCCCATCAGCCGAGCTCGTTTCTTCCTTCGCCTCCCGCAGCTCGCGCTCGAGGTCGGCGATCCGCTGTTCAGCCAAACTCAAAGCCGATTGCGCCGCCGCCAATTCACCCGCGGGGACAAGTCCCTGGCGAGCTTCCTCTGCCTTTGCGGCAACAGCCTGAAGCCCTTTGTTCGCCTCCTGGACGATGGCCAGTTCCTTCTCCGCGCGATGCTTCGCTGCCAATCGGTCAGCCGATTCAAGCTGCAGACCCTGCACATCACTTGAAATTCAGCGAGTGCGCACTCGGGGACTGGCACTCAAGAAATTCTCAAGTACCCACCCGCTGAAATTCAGCGAGTGCGCACTCGGGGACTGGCAATCAAGAAATTCTCAAGTGCCCACCCGCTGAAATTCAGCGAGTGCGCACTCGGGGACTGGCAATCAAGAAGTTCTCAAGTGCCCACCCGCTAAAATTCAGCGAGTGCGCACTCGGGGACTGGCAATCAAGAAATTCTCAAGTGCCCACCCGCTGAAATTCAGCGAGTGCGCACTCGGGGACTGGCAATCAAGAAGTTCTCAAGTGCCCACCCGCTGAAATTCAGCGAGTGCGCACTCGGGGACTGGCAATTAAGAAGTTCTCAAGTGCCCACCCGCTGAAATTCAGCGAGTGCGCACTCGGGGACTGGATGCGGAAAATAAATATAAGACACTAAAAGAATCAGGCCACTGCAAAGCACCGACCTGATCCTCGGGGACTGGATATACCTGGATGGCTGCGCCAAGCATGCCGTGGAGTTGTATCGCGTCCACGGACGCGAGGAGAGCCGACGTATGCCCACGACGTTGGTCGACTTTAGCATCGGCGATCCCAGGAGCGTGGCTCGAGGGCGAAGTCCCACTCGCCGCGGCCGCCTTGGCCAAGAAGCGCGGGAAGGTGGCAATAGAGGCACCCGCCCCAAAGGAGGTCGGCTCGGCCGTTCCAGGCAAGGGAGCGCCCTCCTTCGTGGACGCGGCCGCCTCCGTTACTGGTCCAGCTGGCGCGACCGCCGTATCGTCGAAAATCGTGACGACGTCGTCACCCTTGGCCTTCTTGCCGCCATCCGCAGGGACGACGACTTCGTCCGCCTTCCTCTTGCGGGAAGGATCCTCCTCGCTGAAGAAGGGTGGCACCTTAGCCACGGTCGGGTGGCCCATTCTCTTCACTCCGGTCCTGTACATCAATCGCATAAGCAAAAATAATTCAAGCAATTATGAAAGACAAAGAAGGGTGAGGGTACTCACTTGGCGACTGGAATAAAGCGTAGCCCCGTACGGAGGCCGGCCGGTTTCTCCAGTTCAGGGCCCAGTTGGCGACTGAGCCCCATCTCCAGGACGTCGCGTGCCCAAGACATGGACGGTTTCTTCGTTGTTGAGGCTGCAGCCGGAGCCTCTGGGATATCTTCGGCAGGAGCTTCCTTGCGAGGCGAAGCCGCTGCAGCCGGAGCATCCCCCAGCCCAGAGACTGGGGCGAATGGCGGAGGCATTGAAGCCAGCGGCACCTCCACGGTCGCCGTGTCCAGCATGGCTGTCGTTGGCGGCACCTCGTCCTTGGCCAGGCTGGGGGCGTCAGAACTGCTCGCCGAGTGCGGCGGTGAGGCCGGCCTCGATGGCTTTGTCTTCCTCTTTGGAGGGGCCCTTGCCTCCTTCTATTTCTTCTTCTTCTTCGACGGAGTGGCTTGGCGGCGCGAGGTGGTCTCTGGGAGTTCGTCATCGTCATCGTGACGCTCGAGGCTTCTACTTGCCTCAAGCTCATGCTGTCGCTGCCCGCGGGTCTTGCGAACCAGCGGGGCGACCTCCTCCTCGGACTCGTCGTCGTCGTTGATCTCGTCGCCCCCGGAATCGCCTTTGGCGGGTGGCGACTCGCCCATATCCTGGACAGACGAGCTTGAATTCTCGTCGTCTGAAGGCGGTAGCCATCCTTCCACCACTTGGAACAGCTGCAAAGAATGCAAGATGAAATTAGAATTACCGCGACTGCGAAGGAAGATGCGACTGCGAATGAGGCGAGGTGATTACTATTGGGGCTGGACGTTTGGCGGTGTAAGGTGCGACTCCGGCTTGCGCGTCCAGGTACACTGCCTGGGTAATCTTCTTCAGTGCTGGGATGTAGTCCTCCAGCTTCCACTCGCCGAGGCAGGCCTTCGTCGAGTCTTCCCGGCCCGTGCACTGGTACATATAATGGTCGCGTCAAGCCAGAGGGACGAGCCGCCGCCCGAGCCAGCAGTTGTACAGATTGATCGTCTGGAGGCCTTTCTTCTTCAGACCATGGATGGTCTGGAGCATCTCGTCGACGACCATCCGCTGGTCGTTGGGGAGCTTGCCGACTTGGAGACGGCGCGGCTCGGACCGGTTGGCGGAGTACCGCGGAATCGCCGTCTCGCCCTCCGGGGTCGCCTCGGCTACGTAAAACCACGATTTCTTCCAGTCGCTCGCTGCCTTGGCGGGCAGCATCAGGTCGAAGAATGAAGCCTTCGGCTTCAGCTGGAAGGTTAGGTCGCCCGCTTCCTCGCGGCTGATCCGTCCATGGAGCAGATCTTGCCATAGAGGGAAGTAGGGCCGGCAGCCCAAGTAGCACTCGCAGAACGCCACAAAGATGGCGAGCTGCTCGATGCTGTGGGGACCCAGATCCGATGGCTGGATCCCGTAGTAGGCGCAGAAGCACCGGAAGAACAGGGACGTGGGGAACCCTAGCCCCCGTTCGAGATGGCTGGTGAAGCAGATGAACTCCCTCTCTCGCGGATTCGGGGTCGTCTCACCGGCCGCAGGAATGCTCCAGCAGCCGGCTCGCAAGATCCCGGCCTCCTCGAAGGAAGCCAGTTGCGCCCTTGTGCACTTAGATCTGCCCCAAGGCTCGGTGGAGAGGGCCATGGCGGGGAGATTTGCTAGGGGTCGGGGATTTCTGGTCGGCTGGGTCGCGATGCGAAGGGAGGCGAAAGGTGCGCGCAGTCGGAGGAAATGGTGAGAAGGTGGTTCTCTGATCACCTGCCATTCCCCTTATATAGCGGATGTTACCCGCCAAATCAGGGAACCATTACCGCGCGATGATTACGCCAAGAAGTTACCGTTGGATTACCCCAACGGCTAGTTTGATCACGTTTAACGGTCCAACTTCAGCCACTCGGCTCGCCGACCCGTTCACTATGACAGTGTTTCGCCGACTCGACTCGCCAAAGCCGCGAGCAGTATGATTAGTTTTTCCTTTATACAGGAGCCCGCCACCGATTCGACTGGATGTCTACTCAGCAGCCGCATGCTTCGACTGCCAGCAGCCACCTACGCCAAATCAACGACGGCCTCGGGGACTACTGATGGGGATGCGCCTACCGGGGTATACCCAGCAGGACGTTTTCGACTGGCCCATGAACCGGCGAGTGGGCCTGCAAGACGGCGACTGGATTGAAGCCCAGCGAGGAACCAAGCGACTGGAAGCTGAAGGCCCGGGCGAGTAGATAGGCCCAGTCGGATTAGGTTAAACGAGTACCGAAGCTTTAACTGAATCGGTTGAGATATGTAAACCCTAGGGGAGGTGAGCCTATATAAACCTCCCCATAGGGCGAGTAGAGATACGTTCCATCATACACCCAAGCGACTCGCCGCCTAGCCGCCGAGCTCGCCCATTGTACCACCTTCATAATACAATCTAGCAGGAGTAGGTCTTTACCCTCCGGGGGGCCGAACCTGGGTAAAACCCTGTGTCTTTGCCCTCATCTCGCACCGCAGATGGCTGGCCGCCCTTGCCCCTCGTTCTACTACTCGCTGCCGATTGCAGCATCTGCCGTGACCATTCCCACGACAGTGGCGCCCACCGTGGGGCCTGGTCGGTCTGACCGGTGTTCTGCGACGAGATCCAATCTGCCCATCAACGAGACGGTCGCCACCGGCCGCATGATAGCGATCGGCGAGATGCTCCAAATCTTGCCGAGCAGCTACGTCCCGGCGGCGCGACCCGTCACGCACAGCGTGATCCTGCCGATCGGCACGATCAGCCTCTTCGTCAGCCTCACCGACGTCATCGTCTCGGAGGATTCGGCTCGCATCCGCGAGTCGCCACCACGCGATCGGCTCTCCGAGATCCAGATCCACACGATCCATCGCCTCGCCTTCGAGTACAACTCGGCCAACAGCGACGTGGCCGAAAACTCAGCGGCCGCAAAAGACGCGGCCCTCAACGACGACGCAGACTCGGCGACCCCGGCGTCACTCGCCGGGTCCATCACCGCGGCTTCGCCCGCGGGCTCCATCACCCAGGTCTCCAACGTGGGAGACTTCGAGGACCCCTCCAAAGACGATCGCCTTTTAATTTTTTTATACTTCCTTAGGTTTTACTTAACTTAGGCCAAATTTAATGCTCTTTATGAATCTTCTAAGAAGATCTGAGTAACTATGTTAACTAGGTACGAACAGCGGACAAAACACCAACTGTGGATCAGAACACCGATTACGGATTAAGTACTAGCTACAGAAATTTACCAGCTGCGAATCATTCTAGGATGTATGTATTACCCTATGATTACTATCATACTTATGACATTCCCTTTGAATTATCAGAATTTAAATACCATTTTGGGTTCCAAAACTTCTTTGCACTTATTCATGATACTTCCATGAACTTGTATAATTACTCCATTGACTTCTTAGAAAAATCATTCTATTTAGATTGAACTTCCAGTTTATCCTATCTTGTTGCGGACTAATGATGATCTAGGCTTGATCCATCCTCCAAATGGTGTTACTACCTCTTATATCATGCTTCATCCTTCAAGTCAGTCATCTTTATGATCTTCAAAACTCGTCACTCCCTTACACAAATTTCCCATTTCTATCTAGATCTATAACATCAAGTAATAACTGGGTGTTACATCATGCATTTTCACACCTAATTAAACTTCATGTACAGATCTAGTCAATCAAGAAGAATAAAAAAGATCCAAAAGTCAATAAATAATAAAACATATACCCTGTATTATACATAGGTTTTAGATAATTTACAAGTGTACTGGATGTTCCAACGGTTTGCTCCAAACCTATTTACACAACTATCTTACAAGAACTTCTTGTTCTTGTGGATGTATCCTCACTTATTTCGGCAAACTCTTCAAACTACAATACGCATTACCCTCTATATACATTATTCAAGCCCTCATGCCTTGGGATGTCGTTCCTTTCTTACTTTCATTTTCCTCTAGTGCTTCCTGGAGTTCTGTCCATGATGACGTGAAGTCCTACGACTGCCTTCTGGAGCATAAGAGCATTAGAAGTACCGAGACTGAGATTAGTCATTGAAAAATGACTAGAGTTGGCGTAATCTTCCATTGAATAATCCGGGTTTTCTAGCAACACTTCCTCATAGTAAGTTGGTTCCTTAGATTTTTCTTGGATCCAGTCATATATATTGGTGTAGTAGCTATCGGAGTACTCTTCTAAGTTTATTGGATTTGTATTGCCCCCATATGGTCCATAAGGCTCTCTATGGTTATAGTTGGTCTCTTCTTCAATACCTGTATCACAAGGTATAGGATTTCCTATGGTTTTACCTTGAGATTCTATTTCCCATCCATACTTGTTGGGCTCAGGGTTATTTGGGATAACTTTATTCCATTCATGTTGTTCGGAGTTGTACTTGGTCCACAGGTCTTCAGGTATCTTGAAGTCATTCTGGTAATAGGCATAATTTTCTAAGTTTGGGTCATCAAATTCAGTTTACTCAAACACTTCTCCTGAAGGTATGTATTTGGGATGCCTAGCTTCTTTATATAACTTCTTCCTACAAGCCATTGCTTTATCACGATCAGTAAAATCTGCAATGACCGTATCCAGCTCCTGAACTAAAACTTGGTGAGTGTTATGATAAGTGTTTAGCAAAGACCGATAACGATCCATATACTCTACAGCTAGAGTAGGTTCAGCTTGGACTAAGGTAGAGTGATCTAACTCATGCTCTGAGTTTGAAGTTTCATGTGGTATAATGGTGTGAGTACTACCTTCCTGAGCTTGGGATTTATGCTCTCGGATCATGGTTATGGCTGCTGCTACGGCAATCTGATATGCAGATGCCATGCACCTTGCCTCTTTTGCTGGCATTTATCCCTTAAGTCCTAACTTCTTGGGTAACATGATCATGACACGGTATTTAGCTAATACCTGCCCATCATAGTAACTGTAAATATTGACCTGAAGTCTTGATTCACATTCCAAACTCCATAGAAGTTGTCGGAGATTGTCTGTCCAATCCCCTATGTAGTCATACAACATCCTGTTCATCACTTGAACATTCCGGGGTGGATATCGAGGTGCCATGTGGAACTGTGGATAAGAAATTATCATCAGTCACATAGAGTTAAAACTCTTGGGTAGTGATTGGAATTGCAATCATATAAAAGATTTATCGCACTAGTAACATAACAGGATTATTCTCAAGTGAATATCCCTCATATCACTAGAGAACTCTTTATTATTGCTAGGATGTGTCCTACAGGTTCTACCCATTTACTAGGTTTCCAACCTAAGGTCAAAGCATATGCTCTGATACCAACTGCGGTGACCCAGCATACCACTGCATGATGTAGTATACTATAGTCGTTGACATAACACCAATGAAACATCGTTCACTAGTATTACATCCCTCAGAATGGCACAACAAAAACACAGCGGGTCCAATACATGGCTAAAGGTTACAACTCACTCTTTACATAAGATCCAGAGAACACTCTAGGTTAAATAGAGAGAAAGAACTTCTTACGGAGAAGTATCAAAGATAAATAACGCAAGAACGATTATACTATTAAGTCTAGTATTCTGACTAAGAGGTTGGAATTGCTGCTATTGCAACGCACTACAGAAATAGGTTCTTTGGTTAGAGATTGTACTCCTATCTAATCAGTATCTTCGTCTTCACTTGAGTTGAGGTATATGATGTCTTCCTTTTCTTCATTGAAGAGCTTAAATTGGGCATGATAAGTCCTAGAGCATAACTTGATGTAGACGTCGTCTTAATGGCTTCAGAATCTAGCAAGGGTTAAGAATATACTTTGAGTACGAGCGTACTCAGCAAGTTCACTAGAAAAGGAGTGTTTGATGCACTATAACTACAGCCACGGACCGTACGTCGTAGGCAATGCAAGTTTTCGTAAACATTTCTTCAAAGGTTGCTTTTATTATGAAAAGCTATGTCCGTCAGCCTTCACGGGTTTACCAGAACCTTCATGGGGTTCCTTTCCCGCCGCGTTCGCAGATCCTTCCCGGAACAGGGAGTAACAAGTTACAGTTCTTACACTCTGCAGAGGTGTGTTACTTTACCCATGAGAGATCAACTCTTTGTTGCACAACCGGGCAGCTTATTCCCGTCCACAATTCCATGATGTGGGGCCCAGAAGATGATCCAAGCCAATCACTGCCCCCTTCGCGACCTCGCATGCCTCCTTGGTGTACACCATGCCCACATAACGAATTACGGCAATGGTTTGTAGAAACAGTTAGATGCCAGAACTATCATGGGACGATGAGGGTTCCCACCCATATGTTGCATATCCTCTACGAATTACCAATTAATATGCACGCTACGAGGATAACAGCCACGACCTGCACATCCGGCTTCATGCGAGAGGAAGAAGATACAACTGACTTCTCCGTCCCATTCCAAATCTCATGGTCAACGCGTAATATACGGCGCAAGAATCACTAGCGACATTGGTTGTTAAGTCCTAGGTGATATAGTTCTGAACAGTGGTATTCCAACTGTCAGATTTAATAGATTAGCTGATCACCCTGGATCAGTAACCAATAGTTCACATTATTATCGAAAATAGTGTTTTTTAGACCTTTTTCAAACGCAGGTGATAACAACACTGGATTTGTAAAATACTTTACAGAAAATAAACAAAGGACATGAGCAAGTGTGAACTTTCCTTTTGTGATTGCAAGATTATGCACTCATGATCTTCGAGTCAGTATAAGATCCAAAATCTGAAATCAACATCATTGGTCCGGTAAGGACTAATGTTTAAAGAAGCAATATGCTTTTATGCATAAGTAATGTGATGCACGTTCTAAGCGCAAATCCCGGGGATAACATTGTCCTAGGGTTTGGATTCCGAAAATGGTTACTTTGGAATGTGTGTTCTTTTTAGATAAGTTTCATAGTTGTACTTTTATTAGAGCTTAGGAGTGTGTGTGAGCAACACATATTTATGTAGCAATAAAATATACATCTATGAAATGCTAGTCAAGATTGCTTATATAAGAGTTCTTGTTTGAAGTGGCAAAAACAATAACCTTCGAAGAAAAGGCTTCTCTTCTAAGGTCTAAACAAGATTTGTGGTTAGTTAGTGGTGGTTGATGTTATTGGTTTGCTCAAATGGTTTGGCTTGAGTTGCTTTATAGCTTAACTACTTCAGACCAAATTTAACTATAAAACATATAATAATGTGTATTGTATTATATTTAGATTCTTGGAGACTAAAGTGAACTTTAAAATATAGATAGTTTTGAAAGTATAATACTTATAACATTTGTATCTTGTGTATCTGGAATGTTTTCCTTAGGTTACTTAAGATTGGTTATTCTTTTACTTGGTGCAGTGGTTTCTTAATTTTATAATGGAGTATTATCATTTACCTTTTATCGTTGAGTGGTTATAGTTTATAAACCAAGATATGATTTTACTTAATTACTTATGAACTTACTATAGTGTTGTGGTAGTTTTTGTAATTTGGTGGTTAAAGTAGATAGAAAAGGTTTGGACTATTCATAAGTTGTTCTTTAAGGTTTTATTATGAATGGGAATCTTTTTGGAATAAAATCTTCATTTAAAGTTGAAGATAATTTAAATAAAAGGTATTTATAATGTTTTAAATTATTAAAGCTTCATTTTATTAATATTTAAGATTAATACTATTTATTAAACTTAATTTACTTATTTTAGGAATACTAATAAGTTTTATTTATCCTTATATGAATTATTAATGAAGTAAATAAGTTTAAATTTGAGTTATTAAAATATTTGAATTTTTATTTAACTCAAAAGGATATTATTAGATTTTTAACATGTAGATAATATTTTTGTGATCATTTAGGTATATTATATTTATTTTTGTGATTTGTAAATAATAAGATATGATTTTTATAATTCTTATTACTTTATAATTACTTAATAAATAATAAACATTTAATTAAGTGAAAATAAGAATACATAAGTATAGTTACAGTATAATTCTTATTTTTCTAAGATTTTTGGTATTCTATTTATATTTTTATCATTTACCATTATTAAAATATGAATTATTAAAGTTTCATTACTTATAAAACCTTTGTTAAATAATATTTATTTAAATAATCAACATAGTAATATTTGATAATAAGTTTAAGTTGTAGATTTTATTTTCCTACAAATTTTCATATATTATACATATTTTTATGAATTGCAAATCAAAAGTTATTAATTAAACAAGATTTAGTCATTTATTTGATTTCTAGAATATTAATAATTGAATTATAACATTTGATCTAACTCTCAACAGAAAATACTTTTAACACCGTACCAAGAGCTAGCCCGACTCACTGACTAGTGGGCCAGTGACCACCTCAGCACGTTGTGTGAAGAAAATCCAATTATCACCTGCCTTGACCCCCCAGTGAATGACATGTGGGCCCAAGGCCATGTTATCAACCACGCGGGCAGAGACTGGTCAAATGAGTTGACGTGGCTCGATCATGATGTAATGATAGCGTCAGCACCACCACTGTCGCCGGAGGTTGGTCGCCGACGACGATCTACTGCGCCCCAACAAGCGAAATAAGCCTAGTTCGAATAAGCGCAACCTACTGAACCTAAGAGTGGCAGCGCCGCTCGGAAATAGTCATCGGAGCTTCAGCTCCGACGAGCTCCGACGGTGGTACACGGTGAAACAACGATTTACAACGAGATTAAGCGATTGAATGTTACTGGAAGGTTCAGGAACTCACCCTGATGATGATAGAGTGGTCGAGGAGGCTTGGGGAGGCGTGACGATGGCAAATCGACGGTAATGGCCACGGCGGCCGAGGAAAGGGAATGCTCGATTTCACATGATTCCCGGCGAGCGGGCCTTCATGCTTGGTCCTAGATGGTTTAGTCCATGATGGCGCGTCTAATGGTGTCTATCACGAGGTGAGGGGTGGTCGGAGTTGGCCGGGATGATGAACTCCGACGAGCTAGGTTTTTGGGTGCAGGAAGGAAGTGAGTCTGGGGAACGAGATTATGGATGAGGACGAGCAGGGTTGTCGCGGTGGCCTTCTTATCCTCTCCTGGCAACGGCGGTGTTGATCTTGGCGCAACGACGACGATGACGGCATCGGGCGGCGGCGAGCTCCGCCAGCGAGTTTTCTGTGTGCGTGACGATGACGACGATGGTTGTTTTGCGGATAACCCCCTGGCTATTCTTTTGGCTCAACCCGCGGTCCTCTCCTGACCCCACTTGTAAGTCACAGCTGGAAAAGAACTGGGCTGGTTACTGGGCTATTGTGGGCTGCACAGGGGCGTTAGATAGGTGTAGGGATCTTGGGCCACGGCCAGGTAGTGTTTTTATTTGTTTTATCCTTTTTCTATTTTCTGTTTTCTTATTCAGATTTGAATTTGATTTATATTTTGAAATTTTCTTTGTATTATTTATTTTCTGCATATTTGCAACAATACTAAAACATATTTGGTATCCTTTGTGAACTTTTATCATTTCATCTTTTTGTATTTCTTTTATTTACTCAATATGAATCCCTTTTTTAATAGTTTGTAGGAACTATTCTTATTATTTTTCTCTCCTATTTAGGTTAGGGATTTCTTGAATGATATATTATTATTTGCTTATCAACTTTACTCTAGTTGGCTCAGAATGTTAATATAAACTTCTTTATATGTATAATGATCCTATATTCTTATTTGATGCATAAAATATAAGAGACATTGATATGATTATTACCACTCCCATTAATTTGGAAAATGGCAGTGTATATATTCTATTATTACAAATTAAGAAATTTAAGGTTTTGAATTATAATATTTACCCTAGAGTTTAGGGTTTTTAATATACTTAGATTCCTTTTTGGATATGAGTAAAGAATTAATAACTAAGCATATTGTTTTCTGTTTGTGATATTTGATGGCATTGCCTTTCATAAAAGAAGGTTATAATTAGAATATTTTATGGAAATGAATTGATAAAGATATACTTAAGCACATATAGTTATGATGGTTGGAATTAACAGAGATGTGCCTACGTGATTTGCTATAGGGAAATATTTCTATAAAGTGTTATAGACATCAGATGATGGATCAACAGTATGAGATGGATATTATGTTTGATTTGAGATGTAGAGTTGATTGCTTACCAAGACTAAATAGGAAAATGATTTATAACATATAATTATATTTCACAATCTTGGATCTCTAATTAAGGAATTCCTTTCCTAGATATATACTTCTTCCTATCCATCATCATGATTAGTATGATGAGCTTACTTATTAAAATCTTCTTATTCATATATCATTCTTCTAAACTCATGGATGAATCCAGTGAGTTTGATATAAAGGTGTTTCATAGTTTTCTCATATCCTTGCTTGGTTGTATTTACTATTCTACTGTTGATAATCTTCCATCCAACTAGTAGTTCCTTCAAACTTCACTCACAATCTTCCTTAATCTTCCATCACTAATCTTTCTAAAGTTGACTATCCTTTAAGATGAATAACACTACTTCTATAACTCTATGTTATAATAGCATTATCTTGATCATACTATCTTGTCTCTACTTAACTCCAATATCCCATACTCCAACCTCACATTATGTTAGTATGACTTGTCATGGATAATCTAGGATAATCATCTAGACTCGGGTTTAATTATGTTCTACCCACCAATGTCCCTTATATAGAATATAAGCATTCAATCTTGGTGAATATAGCATGGTTATTATCATCTTTTGATCCATTATGGTTTAGGTTTCCAGTTGACTAAACAAGGCTGCATCAATACAACATTATAGTTGTATTATAATTATCTTCTGTTTAGCTCTATTGGATTAATAGATATAATTCATTAACTATACCTACTTGATCCAATAGGACTACTCCTAGTAACTATCTCCAGACTTCATCCTTGTAATCTTCTTTTCTATCAAGGAAGGATTTGGCTCCATCAACTCTCTTATTGATTGGATTCTTTTCAATCATTCTTATCAAATAAATGACATCTGAAACTAGCATCACTATTCACCTCTTCTCAGTTGTTTCTTTGTAGACACTTATTGGTAGGCTATGTTATGATCAAATACTTCATAGGTTGAGAATGGATGAATCAATAGTTGATTTTTCAAGATTGATGAATAATAGACATGGAAATATAACTCAACATAGATGATAAGGATTGATATGGAAAGAAAGATATAGGGTGAATGATCTAAACTTAGTTTCTCTCCTACCCAATCTTATTTCAGAAGTAGGATTTGATATTACCATGATACTCAGGGTACATGCAGATGAGGTTGAGATATAGTTGTTACATTCTTGTTATTTGTGTTGTATCCTTAAATTGGTACTCATGAGTGATTATAATGGATACTATGATATGATCACCTAAAGATCAGATATAAAACATAATGTATTAAGTTTTATCTTTTATTTTATTGGATCTACCCTTAGGTTAAATCTCCCTTACCCAAAGTAAGGTTTTAGCAAAGTCCTATTGAAACTTATCGCAGTCAACTTGATGATCTACTTTAATTCCATCAAGTTGTTTAAAAGCATGGAAATTATTCGGATTTTCTATGCATGAATGCAATGCACACATCTGGGTTCAGCTTATTTCTAAGGTCTAATATTGGGATGTTACAGACTCTCCCCCTTAAAATAAACTCCGTCCTCGAAGTTCGCAAAATCTCACGTTTCGGAGTAAGAAATTGTTTTGTAGTGGTTGCTACATTCTCCCCTTCATGTTGACCTTAAATGGAATTATTTGTAGTATTCCATATCCTGATTAGAGATCCTAATCCAATACTTCTTATTTAATCATCAAACTTTATTCCTATTTTAAGTATAGTTTAGAGGTTCTCAATTAAACAAGTTTTAAGTTTCGATACGCCCATTTTTATGGTCAAAGACTATATTTCTATTTCTGTCATGGTATAGTTGATACTGGTATTCCTTCGAAGATTGGATTTGGACTCATTTAGTCCATACCTGTTGGAATTTCTTATTCTCAATATTTGTCCCGTTGGGTGTTCTCTAATACTTCTTAAGGGTTACTTAAGAGTTTTTTCTTCTAAAATTGATTGTTAAATGTATCCTTTATCACTTTCAAGCTCATACCTTCTCAAGGTTTTGAAATAATCTTTTCTTGTAAGGCATAGGGATGGATGGATGGGCGTTGCATGGATGAGCCTAAACATGTAACTTCAAGATCTAGGGCATTGCAGATAAATAATAACAAGCATCCAAGTACTAAACAATCCTAGGCTTGTGCTCCAAATATAGTCATACGTGCTCGCAATGAGAACTTGCACAACATCATCTGTCCAGCCAGCCTGTGGCAGCGGGGCCTCTAGGGAACTACTGGCAATTAAGGTGCTCCTTTTAATAGAGAACTGGAGCAAAGCATTAACACTCCATGAACACATGTGATCCTCACACCACAGCCATCCCCTCTGGTTGTCCCAATTATTGTCACTTTGGGGCCTTTGGATCCGGACAATGATATGTGTACACAACTTGCAGATAAGATCACAAACAATACTATCATCATGATTCAATAATAAGTTCAAATCTGAGATCATGGCACTCGGGCCCTAGTGACAAGCATTAAGCACAACAAGTTGCAACAAAGTCAAATAGCACTAATAGAGATACTAGGCACTATGCCCCTAATAGATCTTATTCGCTTACATGATAGAACTCATCCAATCCCTACCATCCCCAAGCCTACAGCGGGGGATTACTCACTCATGGATGAGGGAAACATCGGTGGTTGATGGAGATGCGTTGGTGGTGACGATGGCGATGATCCTCTCCAAATTCCCCGTCCCGGCAGGGCGCCAGAACGGAGTTTGGAGTTTATGGATCCGAATCTTGGTTTCTGGTGGCGGCAGAGTGGAACTATTTCTGGAAACTATCGACCCCCCTGAGTTTTTAGGTCAGAAGGCAACTTATAGGTGCAGAGGGAGGCTGAGGAGCTGCCTGGGGTGGCAGCACCCCCTCCAGGCGCGGGGTCAGGTGGGACCGCGCCTGGGGTGGGTCTGGCCCCCCAGGCCTCCTCTCTGTCTCGCCTTCTGGCTTCGTGGATCTTCTGGTGAAAATAGTTTTTGGCATATTTTCCGGGATTTTTCCTGATAGTTAATTTTCTGCACAAAAACAAGACACCAAGGTAATTCTGCTGAAAACAGCGTCAGTCCGTGTTAGTTGTATCCAAATCACACAAGTATAGAGGAAAAACAATAGCAAAGTGTTGGAGAAAGTAGATACGTTTTGGACATATCAGCCATCCAACTTCATCTATGACTAGAAGTCCACCTTCAGGTTATCATCTGAACCCCCTCCAGTATTAAGTTGCAAGCAACAGACAACTGCTTTAAGCAAAGTGTGTTAGGTAAACAGTCCACATGTTCCATGAACAAGAGACCGTTGTTTTCTCCCTAGTGGCAACAACACATCTACAACCGAAGAGATTTCTGTCACTTCCCTTGGAAACTAGAGGCATGAACCCACTATCGAGCATAAATACCCCCTCTTGGAGTCACTAGCAACTACTTGGCCAAGATAGCTACTAACAACGGAGAGCATGCAAGATCACAAACAGCACAGACATGATAGAATCATAAAGAATAAACCATTAATCAAACCAACATAATAATCTCAATATCCATTGGATCCCCGCAAATACAACATGCATGATTACAAATAGATTAGATCTTGATCATGAATGGAGCTCACAAGATCTATACATGAAAGCACAAAGGATGAGATACAACCATCTAGCTACTACATGGAACCATAGTCCAAGGTGGAACTACTCACACATCATACCAGAGAGAAGGCCTCCGGGATGATCTCCCCTCCGGCGGGGTGCCGGGAAGAACTCCAGATCCCCCCCCCCCGATCTAGGGACGATGGTGACGGCAACTATAAACGGTTTCGTGGAGATTTGATTGGGTTCTTAGGGTTTATGCATCGGGGTTTCTTATAGGCGAAGGGGGAGACCGAGGCGGCGGCCAGGGGTTACAAACCCTAGCCAGGCGCGGGGTGGGGCCCACCCGCGCCTTGGGTGGGTCTGGCCTCTCTGGGTGGCCTCTCCGGCTCTCCTCTGGACTTCTTGTTCCCCACGGAAATCAATTGACTTTGACGTTTGTCCCGTCCAATTCCAAGAATATTTCTTTACTAACTTTTCTGAAACCAAAAACAACAGAAAACAGGCATCTGACACTGTTGCAACTTGTTAATAAGTTAGTACCAGAAAACATGTAAAAAGCACCTCAAACTGTAGTCAAGGAAAGTAAAGTAGATACTAAACAAGCATTGAGCAACAAAAATTATAGATACGTTTCCAACGTATCAGCATCCCCAAGCTTAACTCCTGCTTGTCCTCAAGTAGGTAAGTGATAAAAAAATAATTTTGGAGGTGACATGCACCCTCACAATAAAGATCCAACCATTTGCAAGCATTGAAAACTGGGATTAAAGAACTCTAAATATGTGCATGAAAGATGGAGTTATAACAATAGGACATAGTAACTATGCATGCAACATGATAAGTTACAAACAAAGATCATGAATAATATGCATTGAAAAACGTTTGTTTGTTTCACATACAGAAAACATAGCATAGTGGCAATCAGCTTGTCCCCAATAGAGTAGCAAATAGATGCATAGGTCACCTGCAAATTTCACAAGGGTGACTAGAAACAAGTAGCACAAGAACAAGTAATATCACAATATTCATCAATTAATAAGCTTTGGAACACTTCACCTAGAATTACAACTATGCTCTCTTAATGGTGCCTAAAGGTAGAAGGTGGAGACTCAAATAATGGTGGAAGAAAGGCTTTTTCCTAAAGGAAGCATGGATTACAAGTTTCAAAAAGAGCTTTCAAAAGTTATGGTACTTGTTAGCTTTCAGCCCTCATTGCCCCCATCATAAGCATCTTGAAGTGGTTAAGGTTAAAGTGGCAAAGCTAGAGTATATGCTTGACGAAGTATAAGTTGGCAATCTCAAGTCCCTTGAATACGAGGGCCACACCTCATGCATACTCAACTTTGGGTCCAGGTAAGTTCTTATCATTGTAAGTATTTGCATATCATTGAGAACCGACAAATGGGTACCCCTTGCACATGGTACATGAGCTTTCCCATAACCAAAATGACAAGGCAAGCAGACAATAAGCATCTCAGCAATCTTTTTATTTACCATATGCATAGCTTTTTATTAAGGGTGCTTCATAGATAGCTCATTATGGTGATGCTGCAAGTTTCCACCATGATTAGGCATGGCTTAGGCTAGCGGCCCAGGCGTTTCTCTAAAACAGGATATAAACTCCATGGACTTACAAGTTCCCTCTTTATTTCATACCGGTGACATCCATAGACAAAAGAACATGATATCAACTGAGTACAACAAAGTACAAGTGCAATGTTCAAAACATTCCCCGTGACAGAACGGTTCTGCTAATTCCAACTTATAAGTGCAAACATATACAACAAAGTTGTCACAATGGTTCAAGTTTATTAGGGGCAAAGAATAAAGTGTGCCATCAAGTTCGTGAGGGCTTTAGTCACTAAGTTTTCACATAACAAAATAGTTTTTAATTAGAAGATAGATGAAAACAAGAATATACTTGGAATGGTGTAACATACCATGCATAGGAGTTTATAGTGGACACTTTGGAATAACTTGGTTTCTTGGGAGTTGGAGGCATGAGTAGAACTTACTCATACAAGTGGAGGCTAGCAAAAGACTGGGAGCAACCAACTAAGAGAGCAATAATGGCCATAATCATGCAATGCAACAAAACATACTAATCAAAGCAAAGAGTGGTACTACAAGTCAAGGACTACATGATCATAGAGGCTAATGGTGACTTGTCATAGTCATAACATGGTGTGAGCATGTGCCAAGTCAACCCAAGCAAAACATCAAAGGAGAATACCACAATACTATGCTTTTGCATGCTAAAACAACGCATAATTTCTTCAAGGCACACTAAGCAATCCCAATTGTTTGGAATAAGACATGCTACAGCAATAATCACTAAGCATAATGCTAAAACAATACCTAGCAAGTCATGCTAAAGTCTAAGTCACAGTCAATGCAAGCTCCTCTTGCACTTCAAGCAAGAACTTACTACTCCTTTCCAAACACCAAGCAAACTTATTTGCAAAACAACATAGCGAGAACGGGGGTCCAAACTACTTTATTCAAGCAAACTAAACAACCTAAGAAAAGCAAACGAAAACTAAGACGCTCCAAGAACAACACAATTGTGCATGAATAATAAAAACGAAGTGTCTAGACAGACCTGAGCTTTTTATTTATGAAGAAGGGGATGCCTTGGGCATCCCCAAGCTTTGAAGCTTGTACCTCTTGGATATTTCTTAGGGTGATACCATGGTGGCATCTCCAAGCTTGAGCTTTTGTCCATTCTTCATCTCATTGCATCATTCTCTCTCTACACCTGAAATTTTTCCTTGATACAAAACTTCACACAATCTTCATTAGCAACATTAGTGTATTCAAAAGATATTAGACCTCTGGCAAAGCTTTGGAACAGTAAGGCTTTTGACTAAAAACACAAGCTATTGTAGTAAATCCTTCAAAAAGCTCAATTCACCTAAAGATAACTCAAAAAGGAATCAATAAGAAGCAAATGCAAATAATGGCAGAAATCTGTCAAAACAGACCAACAGGTAGAAATTGATTTTTTCGAACATCTTCTGTTGCTCAAATAAAAAAGTGTTGAACTAACGAAAGTTAGCTAACATACTGGGGGATTTATTCATAAATGTTGAGCTCAATCCGAGTTACAGAGCTTCGTCACGATTTTTTTGGTGGAGAACAGAAATCTGTTTCGGGACAACAACTCCCCAAATCTTACTTCCCTCTCATTACAGGTCATTCTTGGCACAAAAAGCAAAACAAAAAGGATAAGAAGAGGTCATTACTGAAGTAATAACTTCCAAGACTCAAGGAAACTCTTGGGTTATCTCCCAACCAGTACTTTTCTTTAACGCCTTTAAGTTAGGCACAAGAAGCAAGAAGAATCAAGTATTTTTAAATAAAGAAGCATTAACATCCATACTTGCAAAGTATTCAACTATGAAAGGTATCTCATACAAATGGGTTTTGTAGGATCCCTTATCATATCTCTTTGTTCTACTACTTTCATCAAAAAGATTTTTAGAAGCAATCCAATCAAAATTCTTTTCAAAGGCTTCATGCATTTCAACATGCTTAAAGGGTATGGGTATCTTAAATTCTTCTCTAGGCTTAATTTTATTAGAAATACCCGCAAAATCTACACTTGAGCCTAGCATATTGAAATGCTCAAAGACCTTTTTGGCTTCCCTATCAACATCATGAATTCTTTCGATAAAGTTTCAAAGATGAATTCTCTCTTTTCAGCATTCTTTTCTTCTTTTAGTTTTAGGAACAAGAATTCTATGAAGGGGTTAAGGCTAACAAACCTAGACTCCAACATATGAACTAAAGAAGCTGCAGCAATTTCATAATTAGGAGCAAGCTCTGCTATAGAATTATCCTCAATATCCTCATGCTTGCTAACATAATTAAAAAGTTCTTCAATATTATCTTTCCCAATTATGGAGCCACTATCTATTGCAAGATCTTTCAGGGCGAACTTGGGGAGTAACATGGCGAGCTAGAGCAAGGTGGCAACTAGAGCAGGAACTAATTTTTTTTGTGTTTTCGAATAAAGCAAGCAAACCAAACTAGACTAATTTTTTTTTAAAAGAGGCAAAAAAACCAAGCAAAAGAAACAAAGCAAACTAAAAACAAAGTAAAGAGAAAGAAAGTGAAGGACTCCCCTTGTGAAGACGTCCTTAGCCTCCCCGGCAACGGCGCCAGAAAAGCTTGATGCATCACTGAGTTGATGTAGGAGTGCTTGTTGGGAACCCCAAGAGCAAGGTATGAAGCAGCACAGCAGCAAGTTTTCCCTCAGTAAGAAACCGAGGTTATCCTACCAGTAAGAGGAAGGAAACATCACACAGGTGTTGCAAGCAACGCGGAGACCTGCACAACACAAACTCAAGACTTTGCCCCAACGAATCAGTGAGGTTGTCAAGCTCGCCGGTTTGTTGTAACAAAGGATTAAACGTATGGTGTGGAAGGTAATGGTTTGCAGCAAGTAAACAAGTAATAGTGGAAGATGTATCAATGGTAAAGATTGGACCGGGGTCCATAGTTCACTAGAGTTGCTCTCCTTAGATAAACAACATGACATGAAGGGTAAAAAAATTACAGCAAGGCAATTGACAGGAACTGAGCAAGGCATAACAATGCAATTACTAGTCAGAAAGATCCTATGAGATTCGATTGGGCAATACAACAAGATACATAGACCGCCATCCAATTGCATCTATGACTAGAAGTACACCTTCAGGTTATCATCCGAACCCCCTCCAGTATTAAGTTGCAAGCAACAGACAACTACTTTAAGCAAAGTGTGTAAGATAAACAGTCCACATGTTCCATGAACAAGAGACCATTGTTTTCTCCCTAGTGGAAACAACACATCTACAACCGGAGAGATTTCTATCATTTCCCTTGGAAACTAGAGGCATGAACCCACTATCGAGCATAATTACCCCCTCTTGGAGTCACTAGCAACTACTTGGCCAAGATAGCTACTAACAACGGAGAGCATGCAAGATCACAAACAACACATACATGATAGAATCATAAAGACAAAACCATTAATCAAACCAACATAATAATCTCAATATCCATCGGATCCCCGCAAACACAACATGCATGATTACAAATAGATAGGGGTGGACTTGAAGCTCGAGGCTCGAGGCTCGACTCGGGATCGACTCAGCTCGAATGTCGGACAAGCCAAGACTAAACCTTCTGACCAAGGCTCGAGGCTCGACAAGCCCGCTCGACGAAGCTTGCAAGCTGGCTCGAAGGCTCGATGTAATAAAAAAATCGCCATGACCTTTACTAAAAGTTGTAATATTTCACAATTATAAACAACAATTTAGCAAGAATACATACAAAAAAGTATCAGAAAGAATGAATAAAGACAACAAGAGCATGTATCACAAGTTCAACCACACAGATGCCTCCTTCACTGTGTAGGCAGCCTCACCGGACGTGCCTGGGATCCTTCACTTTCTCGTCCAGGTTGCATCTTCGGTGGAGAAGATAGTGTAGTAGTATGTAGCAGTAAAATTATTCGATTGAGCACAAACCTAAGTACAAAAACCGCTGCAGCCTAGACTAACAACTAACAAGTATACAGCTCCAACATTGCAAAAATTAATCATAGATTCGTAGTACTATAGTTGTCAGAAACCTAAGTATCAAACTAACAAGTATCCTTCATTGTCAGTTGTCACTGAGTGTTTGAGTGATTGATTACTTGCACTCATGCTTGTTGTGGCAGAGGGGAACACCCGACAAGAGGAAGGATGCTAGACGGGATGAGGAGGAGACGAAGGAGGCGTGCCGCGGCAGAGACTGGCGTTGGACGGCATGAGGAGGGGCGGAGGGCCGCGGACGGCGGGAGGACGTCTCTCCTGGACCCCCTGGTGGCGGGCGGAGGGCGGCGGGCCGCGAGCTAGTCCATGGGTGATGGGAAGAGGATGGGGTGGCCGGGTCTGGATGGGGGCATCGGAATTTGCTGGTGGCGGCTGGCGGCGATGGGCTGGTGGCGGCCGGCAGCGGCGGTAACCCTAGAAGTGGCAGGAGGAGGAGGGGAATCGACCGGAGCGAGTCATTTTGGGAGGGAGACGGAGTCGGGGCCTGGGAGGTTGACCGGGCGGGTGGGGGCGTGGCCGCGTGGGGCTGGGAGTTTTTTCACGGCTCGCGAGCCCTATGAGCCGAGCTTCGAGCCTATATTTCAGTTTTCAAATTGCAACGAGCCAAGCCTGGCTCGTCTCGAATTTCCTCGAGCCTTCACGAGCCGAGCCTCGAGCCGGCTTGGCTCGGCTCGATTCCACCCCTACAAATAGATTAGATCTTGATCATGAACGGAGCTCACAAGATCTATACATGAAAGCACAAAGGAGGAGATACAACCATCTAGCTACTACATGGACCCATAGTCCAAGGTGGAACTACTCACGCATCATACCGGAGAGAAGGCCTCCGGGATGATCTCCCCTCCGGCAGGGTGCCGGGAAGAACTCCAGATCCCCCCGATCTAGGGACGATGGTGACGGCGGCTACAGACGGTTTCGTGGAGATTTGATCGGGTGCTTAGGGTTTCTGCATCGGGGGCTTCTTATAGGCGAAGGGGGAGACCGAGGCGGCGGCCAGGGGCGCCAAACCCTAGCCAGGCGCGGGGTGGGGCCCACCCACGCCTGGGGTGGGTCTGGCCCCTCTGGCTGGCCCCTCCAGCTCTCCTCTGGACTTCTTGTTCCCCATGGAAAGTAATTGACTTTGACGTTTGTCCCGTCCAATTCAGAGAATATTTCTTTACTAACTTTTCTGAAAGAAAAAATAGCAGAAAACAGGCATCTGGCACTGTTGCAACTTGTTAATAGGTTAGTACCAGAAAACATATAAAAAGCTCCTCAAAGTGTAGTCAAGCAAAGAAAAGTAGATACTAAACAAGCATGGAGCATCAAAAATTATAGATACGTTTCCAACGTATCAAGGATGCTGTCGGGGTTGCGCGACGACCGGACTACACTGCAGTGGTCGTGGAAAGCGCTCCGGCTGGGCGACGCAACGACCGGACATCGACGAAGCTCGAGGACGCCGCCGGGGTGCAAAGCTCGTCGGGAAGGGCTACGACGGACGTGGTCGACCGGTTTTGGTACGCGACGGTCGATTCTACATGTCACCCATGCTCCTACGGCCCCTCTGCCGTCCCGAGTCGACCTCGAAGCGGCCATAATCGACCTTGGCGGTGGGCTCCGGCTCGATGCGGCGGTTCTCGGAGTCGCTTTCGGCGACGGCTAATGCCAGCGAGTGGGGCGGACGGAGGGGAAAGGAGCGGGGGTGTTTCGGGCTACCGGCAGGGGCGTCTGGTGGTCGGCGCTGTGAACGTCGACATGAATACAGCGACGAGGCTATGGTAGCAAGGTGGAGGACTTACTTAATTTTTAGTCCAGCGCTCACGGTCGACCATATTTGGAGGTCGCGGAGGGCCAAGACTAAAAAATTTATCCTCTAATGACCGTTTAGGATTTGGTTCGAGGCGTCTGTGGCTGTTAGCTGCCGAAATTTTATCCTCTAAGAACCCGACCTCGTCTCTTTTGGTTAGAGATGCTTTAAAAAGACGTATATTTCAGAAGCCGCTCAAAAGAACATAGATTGGTCACAGCCGCTGACGTACGATTTAGGTACACGTCGCTCCCAGATACATTGAGCATGAGCATACGGTACAACACTAGCCATCTGTTTGCAAATTTTGTCTTATTGCGATCACAGGTAGAAAAAGGGTTTTCGGTTCGATCTAGAGTCTAACACTAGTCCCGATTTGTTACGGGCCGGGACTGGTATGAGCACTAATCCAAGTTCGTACCGTTTTCGGTGGCTAGTAGCCCGAAAACTCTAGTTCCGGGTCGTTTCGGACCTTTAGTCTCGGGTCGTGATATGGATCGGGACTAAAGGGGTTCGGGCACGGGCAACACCTTTTAGTCCCGGGTTGTGATACGGCCCGGGACTAAAAGGGTGCGGGCCCGGCAGGAAAACTTAAATTGGCTATAACTTTTGCGTACGATATCGGAAAAAAAATGTACAACCTATCAAAATGTGTGGAAAAAAATTGTGAGTTCAATTTCAATAGCCTTTAGGCCATTTTGGATTATTTTAGATTTTTAAATTCGAAAAAAAAAAAAATAATTTTTTGCAATTTTATTTATCCATATTTGGATTCCTCACATTTTTCTGATAATTATGGATATATTATTTGTCGAATTTCGATTTACAGATTTAAAGATATTATTTATGCCATATTAAATGAATAGATGGCAAAAAATATATTATTTTATTTAGTTTTTTTACTTTCATTGGATTAAAATATTATTATTACTTATTTATTGTTGTTTACTAAAATAGTTGTTTGTAATTTCAAAAAATAAAGATGTATGGCATATTGATATGTGCTAATAGGATAGATATGAAAGTGTTGACAACAAGGTACAAATGAGCTTCGCGCGAAGACATCCTGATGGAACGGAGAGAAGTTAAGCATGCTGATGGTAGAGTAGTGCTAGGATGGGTGACCGTTCGAAAAGTTTACCACATGCATAATTTGATCTAAGATTAAATATACTTAGTGCTAAAAATGTTTCAAGTAAGAGGATTACGAGTCAAATAATTTAAAAGTTTAAGAAAAAAATCAAAAAAAATATTAAAAAAATATTTTTATTTTTAAAAAAGATCTTTAGTCCAAGGCCATATTACGATCCGGGACTAAAGGTCCTTCATCCCCCGCTATAAAAACGGCCATGCGGTGGCCCATGCGGTGACCTCTATTCCAGGTTGTAATATCTCGACTAGAGATAGGGGCCTTTAGTCTCGATTTCGTAGTCCTGAATACAAAATCGGAACTAAAGGCTCTTACAAACCGGTACTATATGCCCTGTTTCCACTAGTGGATTTGCGGTAAATTTATAATTACATCAACAGATCTAATTTACTATCACTGTGACACTGTTCTTCCTTCTTCGTACTTGTGGCGTGAGCAAAATGTCCACATGAATGTCGCTGCCAAACAACGGCATCAGCAGTTCGGCAGGCTTCCTGTTGGAAAATATGGCAATATTTTAATTCCATTAATCAAGAAACGCATAATTCACAGTTGCCAAACTATCGTGGAACAATTTTCTAGCATTAGACAAACAAAATCTCACGAGGCAATATATCATTTCTGGGCAAATACGGCTAGGAATATAGTTTATCCATAACAAGCATTATCATATTCTTGGGAAAACAAGTATTGTCGTACACGAAGGCCCAACCAAAGGAATTTTCCCTATAGGAATCCCTTGGAGCATGTTTGGATGCTCGCAGTTGGGGAGATTTACTCTAATGCCCACCTGGGCTAAGTCCAGAATCACGTTCTGCATCTTGTTTAGTTGCTCACATTAATTCTATCGTTTATTTGTGCACTTTGTTCGGTTGTCGACAAAGAAATATTACGGTTGTGAGGACACAAAATTAACTTGTCTTTAGTGTTGTGTTCAGCGCTTCTCACAAGTGATCCATACCTAGGCATCTTTTGGGCCGGGCTTGACTCGGACTGGGCCATAGAAAGCATGCCCACACATTTCCCAGGCTCGAGCCCAACCCAACTGTCGAGCCTAAAAATGAAGCCCAGTCCCAACCCAAACCGTGCACGAACCTCCCAGGTTGTCAGGCCATGGGCTGGGCCTTCCCTTATCTGCTGCTTTTGTTCGGCCTGAGCCTGGCCCGTGTACCAACCGGGCCACAGATACGAAGCCCAGGCCTGGCCCGCGGGCCCAAAAAGCCTAGCCCGTCAGGATTTTTTCGGGTCGGGGTGGCTGGGCCGGGGTGCCCATGCCCAGCTATAGTGATAACCTTGCCACATATTACTCTAAGCTAACATGCATCATATAAAACTAATAAGAAGCATATTGAACTAACAAGCAACATCAAATTAACGTAGCTACTAGCAAATAACACTTCACCATTCACGACGGTATTACCTATGTCCTACAAATAGCAATTATACACAAAAATAGGGGTAGTTCATAGAACATGATGTCTTCACTTCGTCACTTATTCTTTTTCGAGTCCTACTATACACACGATCTTTTCTATACGACGACTGTACGACACGACCGCTCCATCGTCTGACGCTGCCACACATGCATCCGAGCCCCATTCGATTCCATCTCGTATAGAGGTCATACATGGAGCGTCGTCTACATAGCGTTTCCATTATTTTTCATCTTTAGATCCTGGTCTGACCTATGTTGGCCCACATGTCTGTCAACCCATTGCCGCCTCTTGTTCTTTCAATCATTATTATCGTGTAGAGGGACACTATGGCCAACATTAATGTCGTCAGGAGTCATCTCACTCTCATCCGGGAAGAAATCATCAATGCCAAAGTCTAAAATCTAGTTATGGATAATGCAACATGTAAGAACAAGCTTAACTTGTGTGGAGAAATGGTGAAATGGTTTCTGATCAAGGATCTTAAATCTATTCTTCGGAATAGCGAATGCCCTCTCAATCATCACTCTAAGGCTAGAGGTATGAGATTGAAAAGTTCATGACATCCTTGGGATAGTATCTTGCAAAGAACCAATTAAGATGGTACTGTGTTGACCTAAAAGGTGGAAGAATACCATAGTGACAAGCATATTCGACATCTCCTAGGTAGAACTTACCTGTTGGGATTTGGGGGCCATCAGTTCTAGCCAAGCTGTCAGCATGAATGCTTGCATCATGAGCCGATTCTTCCCATAGAGCTAACACATATATGAACTTCAGATCGAAATCCATAGTGTCAAACACATTTTGGCTGGTGTAGTACTTTCTCCCGCTGTATGCATGAGATTGACTTTTGGACACTCTAGCAGTGACATGAGTACCATCAATTGACCCAATGAAAACATGACATGAATAAATTGTTAGACCTTGGTCCAATACAACCATGTCATGAACTACAAACTAGTGTTTCTCACCTTGAAATATGGAAACCATCGGTAGTTTTATTGTATATTTGTTGGATTTTGAGCAGATGGTGGCTTGATCATATATCTCCTATGAGCTCTACAGTAGCATACAAAGACTTGCTTGAAGTACTGGAATATTGTCTTAGTGGTCTCCTCCATGTGTTTCGAATCACTTGAAATCTCTGGTTATATCCAACAACATGAAGGAACGTTGTCATTTTCTATTCTATACATGTGTGGATGCTATCTTGAAGAAACCCTTTATCCTAAATGTGCTCACAAGGTGTTTAAAAGGGACTCTTACCAACCTAAGTATGTTGATGGTCTCTACGCCGTTTTTCTATATGTAGTTCAGATTTGACATCCTCTCTCTATCGTATTCAAGCATGTGAGCATATGAAAATGAGGGCATGTAATTGTGACGAACCGCTCTAGATCAAAAGCATCCATGCCCGAGTCATCTTCTTGAATGATGGTCTTCATGTGCGCAACCTAATAGAATCGATGTTGCATAGTTAACTTAAAAATCGGCCATAAGATGAAACTAACTAGCTAATGAGCTAATGGTAGGGGTAGAAGGGATGTTATATGTGATTACAACCAATTTTTGAAGACAACAATGACCTGCCGATGTCGGGGATGGGAGGGTGATGGAGACGAAGAGGACAAGCCGATGTCGTAGATCTACAAGCCTCCATCCGCTGGTGCTAGAGACGACGGGGTGGCGGAGCCGGTGTCAGAGATTTGCGAAGTCGAAGCGGCTGGTGCTGTTGATCTAAGTCACCGTCGCTCCCATCTAGAGAAAAAATGAGGATAGATTTGTTCTCCCGTTGGCGATGACCGACTAAGAGGGAGGTGAGGCCACATTTCACTTCAAACAACATGATCAATATTTCTCATCCTTCCATCTCTGCCTTGCTCCCCCATGCACAACGCTCCTCGCTTTGTGCCCGCCAATGTCTGTCTAAGTGGAAAAGGGAGATTCGGTTGTTCCTCTGGATCATGTCCGACATTGCTTTAAGATTCATGCGAGTCTAGAACATGGCCTACCACGAGCAACTAAACAAGTGTTTTTGGCCCACCGGAGCCGGAGGAATGCTTGGCGAGCAACCAAACATGCCCTTGGTAATCCCTAATCTCTAATCCCTCAGTCCACCCTTTTACACACAAACCACCACCATTAGCTACCAAGAGTGTGGCCCACACTCCACCATTGGCGGTAGCAGCGTCGAATAGATACAGTCATGACGTAGCCCAAGACATTATATTGTATGCAGAACAACGGCTAGTCCCATAGTTATGCTATCCATAAATCTTATTGTCGTCCACATGTAGTTTCTTGCAACAGAAACAAGTTGAAGATCACTAAGAAATAGAGTCAACGATCGTGAAGAGCCCACAAGTTGCTTCCGAATCGAGTCGCCTTTGTGGCTTGGGGGCAATAGTTTATTTTATCGAGTTCCTATGTGAACCTGAACATTTGAGTATCCTCTCCGTTTCAAGTTAGTTGTGTCTAGATAAGGATGTATCTCGATATGTTCGGGACTGAGGACGTACTCTGGTATTTTTGGACGCAGGCTATTGACCGTGCCATCCATTTAATCTTGTGGCCTTGTGGGCATGGGCGGACCTAGCGGGTGTGCCGGGTGTGCTGTGGCACATCCAGAAATTTTAAAGATTATTTTTTACCTACTACTACCACGTCTCTAAAATATAGGCCCAATACTACTAGCCAATCAAGATAAAATGTAGCGAGGAAAACAACGACTCGAGCGAGCAAACTAGGAAGTTCATCCGTCGATCGATCCCCAATTCATTGCTCAGCCTCCAGCTTCAGCACCCACCGGCACCACCCGCACACACCGTCCCAACATTCCCTCGCCCGCCTCCCCCTACAGGTTGCAGTACTGGCTGCCCTCGCCGACATCCCGTCATCGGTCGCTTGGTGATCACCCGTCGCTCTATTCGCTGCTCGGCCAAATCAAACTGGATTAAACAGGAACAACCAGTCGGCGCATGTAAAAATCCCCAACCTATCTCTAATTATTCCCACAAATTTGAGCTAGAGAAGAGGGAGTGTGCCCATGAAATCCTTCCCAATTTGTGCCTTGACCACTTGACGCCCTGCCCGATTGTTGTGGCTGGATGTAGCCTATACAGCCCTCTGTATATTTGCGAAATTTCCTCAAATCTATCCTTATTGTTTTTTTTTTAACTGTATGGACAAGGTTGATTATGAAGAGAAAGAGTGTTAGTTACATTGTGTCTCTTTTTCGGAATCATGAAGCAAAGATTGCATCTAGAAATGATGAGAGTGGAGAATCAAGCAATATGAAAACTTTACTGAGCTCATAAATGGTTGCCGCAATTGATAAATAAGTTAATAAGGTTGTTTTCAAAAATGCTCCAGGAAATTGCATCTTCAATAGTCCTAAGATACAACAAGAAATCATAGAATGTTGTGCAAAACAAATTACTAGACTAATCATTAAAGAACTTGGTGATGACAACTACGCAATTCTAGATGTAGACATTATTCAGTTAGCTATGTATATTACTCATTTGGCATACTCCCTCCTTCAAGGTTTGCAGGGCGCCTAATCAAATTTGGATTTTTTCAAAACTACAACGTTTCTAGGCGCATAAACATTAATTAGTGATTAATGTGGCAGCTTTTCTTCCAATTTCCTATGCATGCAACAGTCTCCCGCCACTGCATGCATCTTAACCGCTCAGTGATAGGCCTAATTTTCAGCCAATACATTCACGTCTAGATCCGTGAGATTTTTGTAGAGCGCCCTGCAAACCGTGAAGGAGGGAGTATTTGTATCACACATATGCTAGTGCGTGAAAAAAATTTAGGACCCTCTATTTTTTTTCCTAGGTCTGCCACTGCCTGTGGGCACGGAAGATTGGCATTCTTGCAAGGGTCGTACTACGCGTCCCCCGGAGGATCGGAAGCCCCGATCCCCCGCCTTCCCCGTTCGACACGTGTCCTCTAAAACCGCTCATGTTCGGGAAGAAAATTCACCACTTCCTGAAAAAAAAGGCAAGCGCCAACCCCGCGTCCTCGCTCAGTCTGCCCCCGACCCTATCGCCATAGGGCCTCTGACTTTCGTCCATCTCCGGCGAGGGGGCCGATCGTAGCCCCGCTATCCAGTTTCAGCGAGGGAGAGCCGCGACTAGGCCGCCCTTGTAGTAGAGCGTTGTCTCCCATGTAGCAGAGACCAGGGAGCGCCGCCTCCATGTAGCAGATCCCCGCCGCCATGTAGCAAAGCCCCGTCGCCCATGTAGCAGATCCCCGCGCCCCGTGTAGCAGAGCCCCGTCGCCCGTGTAGCAGATCCCCGCCGCCCGTGTAGCAGAGCGCCGCCTCCATGTAGCAGAGGCCCGCTGCCCATGTATCAGCGCCGCTGCCACTTGTAGCAAGCCCCAAATTGAACGCTTGTAGATGCGCCGCCCGTTCCTTGTAGCGTCTGTCGCTCCTTGGAGCAACTCCGGTAGCAGAGCCCGCCGTCGTATGTAGCAGAGCCCACCGTGGTAGGTAGCAGAGCGCGCTGGCATAGATAGCAACTCCCAAGGTAGTAAGTAGCAATTCTCGGCTCCGTAGGTAGCAGAGCTTTCCGCTGTTGGTAGCATCTCTGGCCCTAGGAAAACCAGCAGCGAGCGGCGGCGCTGAGCACCGGTGGTGGAGGCGGAGCTGGGCTTCACCACCACCTACGCGGGCAGCACCACCCCCGACACCAGCAGCACCTACTCGCGGTGGTACCACCACCCGCGCGGCAGAACCACCACCGGCGTGGGAAGCACATGGGGAGCTGGGGGAGGATGGCACCGGAGATGGGGATCCGGGGGTGATGGTGAGAGAGAAGTCCAGGGGAAGTCGTAAACAGTGGCGGCGACTCGGGGGACCGGCGGCGACGGGGGAGGGGGCAGTGGTTAGCGGCGAGGAGCCGACAGGATCCATGGAGTGAATGGGGAAAAAAGACGAGGGCAAGGTAGAAGATGGATTGAGAGATAAGGCACGGTCGCATTGTGGGCCCACACAAGAGGCGCGTCACGACTCACGGGCAGGAGGCGGGGGATGCGATCCCCCGGGGAGTCATATCATTTTCCTTCTTGCAATGTACTTTTATTGCGAGCAATCCATATTCCCCTGATAAAAATGTATCCGTAAGCAAAGGATGCCTTTTGGGATCAGCATCCAGCATTTGACAAGATCTGAACTCGGGATCAGATACGTCGCTAGTGGAAGGAACAAGCGCCTACTAGTGCCGTACCATCGCTCCCCGCCGACACGGCCGGTCCAGGAAGAGCTCGTATTTCGGCCCCACTCCACGAGAGCATGGGCACGCAGCCAAAGCCAAGCGCCGAAGCTTCCTCTCCTCCGACGTGCGTCCAGTTGTTGCGTCGGGCTCACGCTCACCCATCCACAGTCCCGTCAGATCCCGACTGTTCCCCCTCCGGTCGACGTGCCTGCTCCTTGGACACGGAACAGTTCGGCATAGATTTATTCGCCGGGAGGAGCGGACCATGACCAGGCCGCGAGCGAGCGAGCGAGACGCCTACGCCGACGCCGACGGGTCGTCGCCGCGGCGTCAGGTGCGCCCGCGACGCGACGTGCGAACAGCGACCGCGATATCATCGATCTGCCGTGCCGGTGGGCGGTTGCCTGTCGTGCGCGTGGCCGTCGCTCCTGCCCGGCACGCGGCGGACAGGAGAGGAGAGCCCACATGGGCCTTTGCTCATCATTTTATTTTTATATTTTTGCTTGACCAGGACAACTATTTGTAGCAGGGCAAAAATCTCTAACCTCAATCCAAATGCCTGGTCACAAACCTTTTGTCATTGCAAGATTTAATAGACGGAAAATATAAAAAATATTATGGAGCTGGTATATCATGACACGTTAGATACTCCGAGAATGTTCTCGCATAATTTATTTTTTCGATAAAGGGATTTTATATTAACATAACCTTAAGTTGGCAGGATCCACGAACGCCATCTGGTTAACAAATATACACCCAGCCCTATAACTTCAAAAAAACGAAAAAAAAAAGAGAAAGTTTGACAAAAAGAACAACCTAAGTTGTCGGGAGGACTGATCCGAAGACTAAACCACCATCCATGTCAGGTAAACACCTTCTCCATTGCTCGCTCTAGCCGGGTACATGCCATTGTATAGAGCTCCTCGTGTTTTTACGTTAAAGCTACACCATATACAAAGTAGTCGTGGAGATAGAACCGATGTTTATGTTCTCGCTTGACTACACGATCACCGTGTAGCTTATACATAGTTAATATATACATGTATGTATAACCGAGAAGAAACCCTCCGATCCATAATAACCATTGAAGGATTTAGTTCAGAACTATTTCTTATTATGAATCGGAGGGAATACCTTTTCTTATCAAGCACAATGTCATTCCGCTATAGCCTAAGACCACAGCAAAAACTTCCACCCCCCACTAGGATACGAGAAATAAGATTTGTATGAACTCCACTTAACCAATCAAATGCTGGATGCTACATAATTATTAATTATATAATTGTCTTGACATACACCACCTTCAATAAAAAGTATAAGTATAACTGTGTTTTGTTAATTCAAGATCTTGAACTGCCGACTCGCCTTGGTCTTTTGGACAACAAACAACGCTCCATTTAATTAGTTGATACTTCATGTTTTCATCATCCGCTTGGTAAAAAAAAACTAAATCTAAAATAGTCTAGTCTTTGCAAAATGTAATAGAGATAGTTTTTTTTGGCCACACAAAGAAGAATGGATCATTTGAAGGATTATCATACTGATATAGTAACCACATAATCCCAAAGTATAACACAAGGCTATGACCAAACATTTGGTGTGTGTTTGGATGGTTGCCAATTTTTTGGCTTGCCAATACCCCATTACCAACTTTAGTTTAGTTTTTGGGTGTTGTTTGGATTGTAGCCAAATTGTACCCTACCAATATTTTGGCCATGACCAAATGGTTGGCTCTTGTTTGGATTATTGCCAATTTTTTGGCTTGCCAATGCTCCACTACCTATTCTAGTTCAATTTTTCAGCCAATATTGACAACTTGTGGGCAAGCAAAGCCTTAACCAAAATTTTGGCTAGCCAAATATTTGGTGGGGCAATCTTGGGCACAAACCAAACACATCCTAGCCAATTTTGGCCAATTCATGGGCAAGCAAGACATCAACCAAAATTTTGGCTAGCCAAATATTTGGTAGGGCATGCCTGAGCATAAACCAAACAGACCCTTATCTTTCGAATTGCCCACAATAGTGCTTAACAACAAAAGTTAGGGTGATGCTTGATCCTACAAAGCAAACAGGTTGTACACAAGAATTCAAAGCAGAATATTCCAAAATTTACAGATTGTTTGTGAATCGATTATTGGCATCCACATTTCTGCATCATTTGAAACAAGTTAAAGATTGTGTGCGTCGATTATTGGGAGGAGCAGCCTAAAACATCTTTAAAAAAGAAGATGAAAGGAAACTTTTATCGACTCATCGTCATGGACTAGATGTATACTAGATGAGAAATACCATATAATGCAGTGACCTACGTGTTTGTGTTTAGGCATGTGCGACGACTGCGTTTAGACGGTTATGGGAGGCAGAAGCACACAACCAACGACCCAAATCTGCACAACGACTTCTCAGGGCACTAGTAAGTAGGCGTGGCTGGCTGGGCCACGGCCGGCCATCACATGCGAAGATGCTGCTACAAGAGTTGTAAATTGCGAGGTGTATAATTGGCCAACAACTGCGGATCTTCTCTTTTTCCTTCTATAATTGTGTAGGTATTATACTACTACTCCTATACTAGTATGATAATAAAGTCCATAGCCATGAGGCGGTTCTGGAGATCGTTCGTTGGGACATTACCGTCATGATGGACTGCGACACATCGCATGGCCATTTATGCCTGCTACCGCCGTCAATTACTACTGGTCGAGAAATTTCCTTGTGGTAATACACTTATATGAATGAATCGGCAACAACAAAAACAGCTCATTTTTCTGAAGGACAGACAGTTCAATTTCAAAATGCAATAACAGTACAGAGATATCGATGCATGGTAGTAGGTACTACTTACATTCTAATGTACTGAAAAACTCTAGTATTAAAAAAAATGGACTGAAAAATTACTTCTGTAAAGAATTAGACCGGCTCATGGCCTTTGTACCAATTCGGGAAACTGAGGAGCAGAATTGACTGAATGCCATTGTGTCGTGCGTGTGAATGGTGATACTAGACGATCTGTTCATGAATACGTCAAATTCGTGTACTGTCGGTACTAAAAGATATGTTCTACGCACGCTACTCATGAAAAGATCAACGGGAAAGAAAAAAACGTAGCTCTAGAAACCGTGGAATCTTAGTAGTACATAGGTGAAGAATCACCAAAAGTCACTTCAACATATCGCAAAATGCAGAGTCATAAGTCAAGTCTGCTGAAGATACCTAGATGACAGGATAGCTGGATAGGCGATTTGTATCATGCGACAAGTAGACAAAAAGTACCGGCAACAGTTTGACCGGTATGTTATCTTCATCTAACTCAAGTCCCTTTTTTTTGGAGTCTTTCAGAAGCTTACAGATGACAAATTACCAGACGTTCAAATGAAGTGCCGGTGTTTGATTTACCGGGTGTCTAACTGATGTCCAGCAACACTGGAAACAGATGCGTCCCAAAACTAAATCCGGTACTGGCAATCTCATGACAGGAGCTCTACTGGACTATTACACTGAATCAATCAGGCCAGGATGGTTACCTTTTCTCTTTTATATAAGGTCAGGACGTTTAGTACTACTGGAACAGTTAATGAATAGACTAAAAGAAAAGCAAAACAAAAACAGACAAATTCTCCTTAAAAAATAAGGAAAAATGGTCTGAAAAATTCTCAAAACTATAATAAGCAGACAAGGAAAAGGGATAAAATCCCCTTAAAAAAGAAAATGGTCTGAAAGTCTAAATTCTAGAGTACTGTCCGGAAACATAGGGCCCCCTTCTCTAAAGGAGAAGGAAGAGGAGTTTGAGAGTTGAGAAATCAACATATGCAACCTACTAAAAGTACCAAAAACAACTACTTGTGCTTACAAGTCTGCACAAAGATTGTGAAAGATCATTACTTGTGCTTACAAGTATGCACATAGATTGTGAAAGATCAACATATGCGTCCTACTAAAAGTACCAGGAAACAATCACTTGGCTTAGAAGTGTGCAAGGTGGTGCTCCTAATCACAATCAATTCATATATACAAAAAAAACACTACTGTTCATACTAAGAGCTAGGAGTTACCCATCACAGTAACTGATCTGTCAACTAAGATTTGACAACATAAGCCTAGAATAACAGCGGACGGCTGACTCTGCATCTGTCAAAGTAAAATGCGTTTAACTAAGGAAGAGAAACCATATTACAAGAGCACCTAGTATGTTATCTTCATCGCGACCATGCAACCGCGTCAATCTCATCCCTTGCAGACTTGTACAGCTCAAGCCTCTTAAAACACTGCTGCCTGCGCTCCATAAGAGTAGGGTCCTCATCAAGCAGTAGTGCGAGCTGCTTAGCCTACAGAGGAAATTCATCACTGAAAGAACTGAAAGGGGCAGGAATGAACATAGTTACAGCACAAAACAAGACACTTACATCTTTGCTGCCCACTTGAGTATAGAAATAGTTCAGTAAGGACCTCTTGGCTTCCTGGACTTGACAGTGAACAACAGCCTTGGGGATAGTATTCTTCAGTGTATCAGATACCATGCCAATGTACGAGGATACATTAGAAGCGATCCTCCTGAAGTGTGCCTCAGTGTACCGATCAGCTGAAGGAGTTGGAGGGTTTTCAGGTCCAGCCCTGTCCACTTCCTGTGGAAGCTTGCGGAAGAACTCCACTGTCAAATACGTTGATTCCATATCAACCAATCTTACGGTAGTTTTCCGACCATCTTCACGGAATCTCTCCAGGGAGTGGTAGCATGCACCAACAAGCTCCTTTTGAAGAGTGGGAAATCTTCTCAATTCCTGGTCATGCAATATCATCCAAACAATTACTTATCTGGAGAAATAAAAGTATAAGTAGAGATATGGAGAGTTCATGCAAAATAACCAACCTCAGTCTCCCCAATTGATCTCCTTACCAGCTCTTTCAAAACATTATGCACCTGCAGTGATAGTAAAAAGGGGCTTAGTGGAAGAAACATAGCAAGCCACGCAACCACAGGAGTATTGCTTTTTTTAGGGCAGAGCAGGAGAATTCTTACAGCATCTACAGAAGCCTCAGCTGGCCCTCTAAAATATTTGAGACCAGACTCGATCAGTCGACGGTACCCTTGCTCAGGAGCAATTAAATGAGGCTGATAACCATCAGCTTCTGACACAACTCGTTTAACATTTTGCAAAGAGAGGTAGCGGTCAAATGGAAGCTTCTGTAGAGCAGCAGGGAGTTGGTTATTGAAGACCCCATATATTCGATCACCACCAGATCGTCTGCATATTTTTTACATCCACGTTACAGGTCAAAAAAATGACAAGTGCAAGTGAACCATTAGAAAAATAAAGACATTAAATAATCAAAATGAAATTTTACCCTCCATCAAGATGTTCTTTAAAGATTTTGTCAAATGCACGGCAAAGCTCCAAAATTAGGTATAACTGAGCCTGCACAAGTACATAAATGATGTTACACATGTCTATTTGAATCAAAGGCAATTTTAGATCAAAAAGTTCAGTTGATTACCCCAGCGTCAGATCCAATAGGTCTACCAAGGTGATTCATCTCAGATTCAAGCTCATCAATAGTTTTGCTTATCAAAGATGTAATGCTTGGAATGCGTGCCCTGATCACTGCCTCAAGTTCCTGAGAGATAGAAACATGATTGCATGACGAGCCCATTGCTAACTTCCAAGACAATATAAAGGAAAACACTATAAGGATTTTTTGAACCTGTGAAAGAAGTTTAGCCAGATATTCTGAACCCATCCTGCTGGCTAAATGAGCATATTCAGGACTGGACTCAAAGAACTCTTGTTCTTTTCTCCTAGCAAGAATCATGTCAACATTCTTGTTGATATCTGCTTGCGAACGGTTAACAATTCCAACCCATGGGTGCTGTAGCCTGTATGCTCTTCCTTCAAGAACCTTAATGAGAAGAATGAGTGTCGGAGATCAAAAGGTTCATAATAAGGCCAACATGCACACGGAAAAATAGAGTAAACAGAAACATACATCAAGTGCATTTGTTCCCTTGTCCATCAAATCAAGCTTAGTCAACACACCGAAGGTTCTTTCACCTAAGAGGATTAAAAATGATCCCTTAGCAAGAAGTATGCTAGGTGAATTGAACAAATATAGTTGTCACTGCGGGGAATATATCATAATGAAATATGAACAAGCCTTGAAATATGAGAAACGAGAACCTAAGCCATTGGAGTGAATATATATTGTTCATAGTAACCAACTATAGAACACCATAATCTAGAGTTTCTACGAAACACATGCTGAATATTATACATGAGATTTCTCCCAAAAGATGATTGTGTAATTATTTTTCGTCGTGAGCACCCGCGGTGCGAGCATGTTTGAAGCAAATGGTCTCAGCAAAGATTGATAGGTATGTACAACAAAAGAACATACATAATTATTCAACATCACAATGAAGCATGGCATCATCAGGTAATAGGATTAGTAGCTCATAGCAAAATAAGTGCATGACTTTGATTCGTACCAGTTGGATCAACATCCCGAGCAAGCTTAATAGCATCAGATGTTGCTATGTCTTGATTAGCGGGAGAGATAGCAAGAATAATACAGTTTGGCTACAAAAGAGGATAAGAATGTGTAAGTAAACATCAATACGCACATCTTATGTATGGCATGTGCAACAATTGAAGCAATGTCAGTACCTTGTCAACGTATAAGTGCACCATCTTTTCAATATCCTGGGCAATGCTTTCAGGCTGGCCATCTGAAAAAGATGGCAACATGATAAATTCCTGATGATCATCACATAAATTAGAGAATGTAAAAATGTAGACACCCGCATACCTATAGCAACCTTAGTCAGACCCGGTAGATCAATCAATGTTAAGTTGACAACTGCAATAATCCATTGAACACAATAAATGATTTATCAAGATTCTAAGGCAAGGCCTCTATGGCAAAAGATTAAGCTGCAGGAGCTGCATGAATTCCACTGTATATAAACCAATGTCTCCATATAAACACCACCATCAAAATAAAAGGAAATCAGATATAGATGGCTACTGTTGTCAAACACAGAAGTTATATAACTATTCATACAAAATGGAACAGGGAATTTAAATTTAGCAAAACCAAGCAGCAGTATTCTCCTTCAGTGTAACAGACAAGAACCACTAAGTTATAACCAGGGTTTACTGGTATAGTGCCTTTTGGTGAGAATATGCTGAGATGAATAGGAACTGGAGATATTTGTTTTGTTCTCCCTGTCAACCTATCAGTTTCATCTTCAATTTCCTTCCGCACAAGAGCTGCAGAAAGCAAACATCAACAGCAAGCACGTAATAAGTATCTGATCAACTTGAGCAGCTTCCTAGTACTGAAATACTGAAACTATTCAAAATTTATTACAGGTGATAGTCATTTTTATCTTATGATGTTTTTGGTACTTGTTGAAATATACAAATAAGCCTCATCACAAACACACAATATACTTGAACCTGTAGCACTAGATGCAGAGAGAAAATTAATCAATACCGCCTGTATTGGTCAAATAAAATCGCCTATAGCCCTAGACATGATGCCAATAGCAGCACCAACACCTGCTCATATTACCCCTGATGGCAATGTACCAAATATTTAAGCAACTTAATCAAAGGCACAGTGTTGTCTGAGCATCATACTATCATAGAGTGAATAGTCACCATGGAACTCTATCCAACAAGTGTTATCCGTGCAGGGTATAAGATTACAACCGTGTTAATAAGCAACAGAATCACACATTTTTCTATATAACACTCGACCAGCCTGAATGTCACACAATACAAGTATAATTCCATTGTCAGAACCTATAACTGAGCAATACAACTTCTGTTGCCGGTACAAAATACAAGTATAATTCCATTGTACATCCTAACAGCACGGATAGTCACCACAAACATTGGGGGTAAAAGGCATGGATTTACTAATTTAGTACTACTGCTACCACTGAATCAAGCATAACTCCAGAATAACCCCTACTAACCACACAGGAGTATAACTGAAACTGTATGCGCGCGTGGGCACAGACAGAGAGAGCTCACCAAAATCCGTGAACCGGCGCTTGGGCATATGAAGGAACTGGGCGTATTCCTCCTCCCCATCCCCCGTCTTGTTCAGCTGCAGAACCAGTGGCCTCCTCGTCACGATCCCTTCGAATCAAAACGCAGAAGCCATGAAAACCGCGGCACGAAAACTCAGAAAGCTCCGGGCCAGACGGGAAATTAATTCACGGACATACCAGAGCCACGGGGAAGGAAGTCGCGCCCCACGATGCTCTCCAGCACGGACGACTTCCCCGAACTCTGCACGTACGGACGCAACCGCGCGCGAAAAAGATCAAACCAAGCGTGTCAGCAGTTATTAAGCCGCGAAGCGAAAACCCTAGGTGGGGGAGAGGAGAGGAGAGGCGATCGGCGGGAGGAGGCGGACCTGGCCTCCGACGACGGCGACGGACGGGAGCGCTTGCCACAGGGTGGGAATAGAGGGGGCGGCGCCGTCCCCGCCGTGGTCGCCGAGCACGGTGCAGGCGCGCTGTATTCGGTTCACGAGCTCGATCACGTTCTCCATGGGCTTCATCGCCGCGGCTCCGGGAGGGAGAAAGCGGGGTGCGATGGAAGGTTCTAGAAGGGCGAGAGAGAGAGAGAGGGCGGCGCTCTGCTTGCCGCGCGTGGGCCGTCAGGTGTGTGGACGAAGGCAGCAGCAGAGACGCGTCGATGTCGTGGAAATTGTATCGGATTGAACTGCCGGTTTTACCCCTGAGGTATTCAAAGTCGCCCAAAAACGTAGTCCAAAGACTCCAAAGCCGCCACGAGGGAAGTAGGCTTTGGTCACCGTCTCACCGATATACTTCAATTTGGAACTGTAATAATAATTAAAAAACACACAAGGAGTCTACCTCTTGATATTTATGTAGGTTTCATACGAAAATAGTACACTAGTATTAATAGAACGTTACCCTCTTTCTTTTCAAGCAAGTGTTTTTCGAAAACAAATAACATGGTGTAATTACTAAGACCGTTGAATTCTACAAACACAATGAAAAAAATTCCGTGTTCACGTAATATCATGCCTCCCTTTAGAGAATGGCAGAATTGTCGTCTACTCCCCCCTTTTCAAATTATAAGATGTATTAGCTTTTTTCTAAAACATATGCTGTCTTTTAGTTTGTATGTTCAGATAAAATGCATCAACTCACACACCAAAAGATGTCTAAGTACATATATTTCAAAAAAGCTAAAACATATATATATTTTTTAAAACGGGGTAAGTATTTATAAAACAATGTACTCTCCCGGTCCGAAAACAATAGACTCAATTGAATCTATACAAATCCGAGTCATTCATTTCCGGATAAAAGAAGTACCCCCTCCGTCTCGAAATAGATATGAGTAGTATAAAAGATAGTCTTTAGATTGGTTATATATAAAATTTGCACACGCTATGTTCTGCAGGACAATAGATTTGTAATCAAAAATCATGTTTCATGCATACATCATCTCCCACGCAAGCGTGTAACAACTCTCTCATCCTTGGCAGCGAAGGAACAAGGGTAGTTTGGACTCTCATCCTTGGCAGCGAAGGAAGAAGGGTAGTTTGGGAACAGAGCATCATGTACTAGTCAAGGGATAGATGACGAGAGGGCAGGTGGACGGGTCGGTTCAAAGTTCGTCGCCCGGCTTCTGTATTCATAATTTCATATTCATTCAAAACCTCTCTTCCTGACTGTTATCTACCAGATCTCAAAAAAAAAACTGTTATCTACCATGGCCCACTATCATCGATGGGCCTCCGATGCGGATGTATCGTCAACAGACAAAGGTTCACATTTCAGCCCATCTGCGCAGCACAATCTAATACACCCGTGAAAGCCCATTCGTTGGACGTTTCGTGAAGGAGTTTTTGCTAGGCCTCAGAGTCAGAGATCACCAGTACCGCCCGCTCAGCGCCATCCCGCCACGGCGTGACTTGGTCTCCTGCTCCCTCATGATGATGAACGGCCGGCCGAACTCATCGAAGGCCAGCGCCATGGCGGACGCCGACGATGCCTGCTACGCGCGCGCTGCTCTCTGCTCGGAAGGGTCGGATCACTTTTATATGTTAATCCAAATTTTATAAAGTATAGACCAACTTCTAACGAGTGGAACGAGGCCCGTTGTCGGAGATTTAGGGTATGGTACGGATCGCATCTGTAAAATCTCCGGCGTTTGTAAACACTCCTCGATATAGTGAAATTTCGCTGGCTAGCGCCCGTGGTTTTTTCTTCTCTTTGTTGGAGAGGTTTTTCCACGTTAAATCTATGTTCTCTTGCTGTGTTTTTCGTTTTCGTTCTTCGTTATCTTCTTGTCGCAATTATAACACGCACGGGGCCAAAGTCGTCGGCAAGGCACCTGCACGCATACTCCTTATTAGACGTATGTTTGTATAGGACTCCTATAGTGGCTTAGCCAAAATCATAGGTCGGCCGGCTCTACTCATGTATAAACATTGTACTCCCTCTATTTTAAAATATAAGATGTTTTAGGTTTATAAAGCAAATGTATCTAGATTTATTTTAGTATGTAAGTTCACTCAACTTGGGGTTGAATCTACACACGAAGTATATTTATTTTCTTCACAAACCTAAAACATCTTATATTTTAAAACGGAGGGAATACTATTCATCAAATCAATACAAGTTGAAGAATGCTCAGGGGCGAAGCTTGGTGGAGCGAAATCCTCGGTCATCTTTGCTGATTGCGTCGGTCTGATGACACTGATTGAAAAAGTCTCCTTCAAGTATTGTCCAAGAGAAGCCAACAAAGTTACTCATGAATTAGCTAGAAGTTGTTTTGTTAGCAAAAATTCTTTGTAATTAGGTCAATGAATCCCTAGCTATATCGTTGGCAAACGATGTAACAATTGTTTAATGGTTGCAAGCTTCAGACGTACTCTTTTTCGTTACAAGTGTATCTAAGGGAACATAAGGTTTTAATGAGTCGGCTTGAATGTCTAATATGTGATGGTTCAAAAAAAATTAATACAAGTTATTATTCTCTTTAATTATCATGGTATCAGAGCACGAAGTCCTATGATTAAATCCTAGCTAAAGCAAGAATTAGAAACAAATATTGTGGCTTCCCAAACATACCGTCACAATAGGGCAAATATGAAAGCTGTAGTGTGAGTGTTAAAATATATTGTCTAGTTATTTTTATCAGTTTAGACTTTTTTCCTTCTTAACTATTGGTGATGGTTCTTCAATTCTTATATCTTGCACTGGCCAATCCTACATCACTAATTCACACACAAATTTTATTCTTCACAATATTCTTGTTGCTCAATCCTTAATCAAAAATCTCATCTCTATTCGACAATTTACACTTGACAACAATGTTTTTTTTGGAATTTGATCTGTTTGGTTTATCTGTGAAGGATTTTAAAATGGCGGAGGTGCTCGCTCGCTACAATAGCTCGGGTGATCACTATCATCTTCATGGCGCGCCAACTTCCACACCACAAGCCATGCTCACCTCCGTTGATCATGTAGAACGATAGAGAGGGATTAGCGGAATATGTTGGATTTATTATTAAGCCTCATGAGCGAGTATATATATAGGCATATAGGGATTATCTTGGAGTACAAGTCAAGTTAGGTGATGGCGCTGCGTCAACATGGAGCACTTTATCGGGAAACCCCGAGAGCAAGGTATGATGCAACACAGCAGCAAGTCTTCTCTCAGTAAGAAACTGAGGTTATCGAACCAGTAGGAGGAAGAAAACGTCTCAAAGATGTTGCAAGTGTTGGAGATATGCCCTAGAGGCAATAATAAATATAGTTATTATTATATCTTTGTGTTTATGATGAATGTTTATATTCATGCTATAATAGTATTAACAAGGAAACATTAATACTTGTGTGAATTGTAAACTTAATTTGAAGTCCCTAGTAAAGCCTCTATATATAATACTAGCTTGTTGGTTAATAGATGATTGTGGTTTCCCTATCATGAACATTGAGATGTTATTAACAACAAGATCATATCGTTAGGAGAATGATATGGTGGACATACTCCTATAGATAAGCGTAGCATAAAGATCAAGTCATTTCAATAGTTCAATTGCTATATGCTTTCTGATACATATTTATCTAATTCCTTCGACCATGAGATCATGCATATCACCTTTACCAGATGGATGCTTTGATATCATCAAACACCACACCGTAACAGGGTGGCTATAAAGGTGGCATTGAGTGTTCGGAAGGTATTGGTTGAGACACATGGATCAAGAGTGGGATTTGTCCATCCACATGACGGATAGATATTCTCTGGGCCCTCTCGGTGAAATGTCATCCAATTAGCTTGCAAGCATGTGACTTGGTCACAAGGGATCACATATCACGGGAACGAGAAAAGAGTACTTATCAGTAACGAGGATGAACTAGGTATGCAGAGATACCGACGATCATAACCTCGGATAAGTAACATATCGTGAGACAAAGGGAAATTGGTACCGTATGTAAGTGGTTCATTCGATCGCAAAGTAATCGTAGAAATATGTGGGAGCCATATGAATTTCCAGATTCCTCTATTGGTTATTGTTCGGAGAAGTGTCTCGATCATGTCTGCATAATTCACGAACCGTAGGGAGACACACTTAAGGATTCGACGTTGTTTGAGTAGTTATGGTATTATGAGAAAGAAACCGAATGTTGTTCGGAGTCTCGGATGGGATCCGGGATATCACGAGGTGATCCGGAATGGTCCGGAGAATAAGATTCATATAAGGAAAGTCCCGTTTCGGAGTTGGGGAATGGTTCCGGTGTTTTCATCGGAAACATTCTAGAAGGTCCCGGAATGTCCGGCACTCCGGAGGGGGAAGGGGTACATGAATGTGTCATTGCATGTTGGAATGATTGCATCATGTACTAAGTGTTCTCGCTGTCCGAAATAAAGGGTTAATTCAAATCCTAAATTGGAAAAGTCAAACTGCCAGTTTTCGGTCAAACTGCCAGTTTCGGAAAGTGGAGAAAGAGGAGGAGAGGTGGAGGCCGAGTTGGAGGAGGGTTCCTCCCCTAGGCCGGCGCACCTCCCTAGGCCGAGTTGGGGAGGAACTCCTCCCCATGGCGCCGGCCCTCCCACCTATAAAAGGAGGGGCAGGGCCTCCTCCTCTAGAAAGAACACAAGTTCCTATCCTCTAAACTAAACCCTAGATCTAGACCCCGGTTTAGAGCTATTCGGTTTAGAGCCTTCTAATTGGTTTAGAGCCCTCTAATTGGTGTGTCTAATTACTAGACCACTAATAGCCTCTCTCATAAGCTCCACCATACTCGCACCGGCTTAAGGCGAAGCCCTGCGGGATCTCCCCTCTACCTCCGGTACCACGCCGTTGTGCTGCCGGAATCGCGAGGAGAGTGCTACAACCTCCGCTGCCTGCTGGAACAAGGGAGAGGAAGGTCTTCGTCGAGTACCGAACGTGTGACCGACTGCGGGGGCGCTGCTGGAACGTGGCGCCGGAAGGATCGTCTACGCGATCTTGAGATCGGAAAGAGTACGACTACATCACCCACGAGAATCTGCTCTCGTTAAACACTTTGGAATCTTCGAGGGTGAGTTATTCCATCGACTCGTTGCTACAATCTAGTAGATAGATCTTGGCTTGTTTGTTTGTATGCGGTAGAAAATTTTTGTTTTCCATGCTACGAACCCCTACAGTGGTATCAGAGCCAGGTTTATATGTAGATCTGTTGCACGAGTAGAACACAATGGTCATTGTGGGCGTTGATGCTTTTATTGTAGATTGCTTTTTGTGTACTTTGCATCTTGCGGTATGTTGGGATGAAGCGGCCCGGGCTAACCTTACATGACATCGTTCATGAGACTTGCTCCACGCTTGACATGCAACTTGTATTGCATAAGTGGCTTTGCGGGTGCCTGTTTCTCCTAGCATAGTAAAGATCCAATTTACAACGGGTAATCAACAATGCTAGTATCAATGTTGTGGTTCTTGTTCGTAGGTTAGAACGACACTTATGGAAAGCCCCAAACCACGTAAAATATGCAAAGAAAGTAGAAGCGTCTAACTTTGTTTTGCAGGGGTGTGCAGTGATGTGATATGGCCATGATTGTGATTATATTTGATGTATGCAATGTTCCTTATTGTAAGTTGGCAACCGGCAGGAGCCATATGGTTGTCTTTAAATTCTGTTAAGACCTGCGTGTCTATTCAAAATAGTTGTAATAGTTGAAGCTGGTGGACGACAACCATGAAGAAGCGTCATTGACCTTGATGCTATGCCGGTGATGATGGAGATCATGTTCGTGCTTGAAGATGGAGATCGGAAGCACAAAGAAGAAAGGCCATATCATATCACATATTATGAATTGCATGTGATGTTAATCCTTTATGCATCTTGTATTGCTTAGTAGACGACGGTAGCATTATAAGATGATCCCTCATGCACATAAATTTCAAGTCTAAAGTGTTCGCCCTTAGTTAGCACCGTTGCTAAAGCTTGTTGCTTCGAAGCACCACGTGATGATCGGGTGTCTTTGATTCCACGGGTGAATACAACGTAAGCAAGCCAGATTTGCTTATGCGGTAGCTAAGGTTTGATCTTGACGAGCCTAGCATGTACAGACATGGCCTCAGGAACACGGATCGCCGAAAGGTAAAGCATGAATCATATAGTAGATATGATGAACATGTCGATTGTTCGCCATTGAAAACTATATCAACTCTCGTGATGATCGGTGTTGATGTAGTGGATTTGGTTCGTGTGATCACTAAAACAATGTGAGGGATGTTGTTTTGAGTGGGAGTTCACCTAGTTTAATTTCATTAATTAATTTGAACTCAATTTGTCATAAACTTAGTCTATACTATTGCAAATATGTTGTAGATCAATGGCAGCCCCTACCATCAATTTTAATGCGTTCCTAGAGAAAGAAAAGTTGAAAAACAATGGAAGTAACTTCGCGGATTGGTTCCGCAATTTGAGGATTGTCCTCACAGCTGGTAATTTGACCTATGTGCTGGATGCACCGCTAGGTGACCCACCTACAGCTGATGCTACCGATGAAGTAAAGAATGTTTACCTCGCTCGGAAGAATCAGTACTCCATAGTTCAGTGTGCTATCTTGTATGGTTTAGAACCGGAGCTTCAGAAAAGGTTTGAAGAGTCAGACCCATATGATATTGTCGAGGATCTCAAATTAATTTTTGAGACTCATGCGGCAATTGAAAGTTATGAAGCTTCTGAAAAGTTCTTTAACTGCAAGATGGAAGAGGGTAGCTCCGTCAGTGAGCATGTGCTTAAAATGTCTGGGCACGCAAACAAACTTCAAAGCTTGGGTATAGTGATTCCTAATACTTTGGGAGTTTACCGCATCCTCCAATCACTACCACCAAGTTACAAGAACTTTGTGATGAACTACAACATGCAGAACATGAACAAAGAGTTGCCAGAACTATTTGCTATGTTAAAATCTGCAGAAGTGGAGATCAAGAAAGAGCACCAAGTGTTGATGGTCAATAAGACCACCAAATTCAAGAAAGGCAAGTCTAAGCAGAAGGGACACTTCAAGAAGGGTGGTAAGAAAGCTACCATGCCGACGAAGAGGACCAAGGCTGGACCCAAGCCTGATACTGAGTGCTTTTACTGCAAGGGAGAAGGTCACTGGAAGCGGAATTGCCCAAAGTACTTGGCGGATTTGAAGAACGGCAACATCAAGAAGAAAGGTATATCTGATATAAATGTTATTGATGTGTATTTCACTAGTATTCGTAGTAGTGCCTGGGTATTTGATACTGGTTCGGTTGCTCATATTTGTAACTCGAAACAGGAGCTGCAGAATAAACGAAAGCTAGCGAAGAACGAGGTGACGATGCGCGTGGGAAACGGATCAAAGGTTGATGTGATCGCGGTCGGCACGCTACCTCTTCATCTACCATCGGGATTAGTTTTATACTTAAATAATTGTTATTTGGTGCCTGCGTTAAGCATGAACATTATATCGGGATCTTGTTTATTGCGAGACGGTTACTTGTTTAAATCCGAGAATAATGGTTGTTCGATTTATATGAGTAATATGTTTTATGCACATGCACCTTTGATAGATGGTCTATTCATATTGAATCTCGATAGTGGAAATACACATATTAATAACATTGAAGCTAAACGTTTGAAATCAAGCGATAACTTGACCTATATGTGGCACTGTCGTCTTGGTCACATTGGAGTGAAGCGTATGAAGAAACTCCATTCCGATGGGCTTCTTGAATCACTTGATTTTGAATCACTTGAAAGATGCGAAGCATGTCTGATGGGTAAAATGACTAAGACTCCATTTTCTGGTGTGATGGAGCGAGCTACAGACTTATTGGAAATCATACATACCGATGTGTGTGGTCCAATGAGTGTAGCATCGCGCGGTGGTTATCGTTATGTTCTTACCTTCACGGATGACTTGAGTAGATATGGGTATATCTATTTCATGAAACATAAGTCCGAAACTTTCGAGAAGTTTAAGGAGTTTCAAAGTGAGGTAGAGAATCAACGTAACAAGAAGATTAAATTTCTACGTTCTGATCGTGGAGGTGAATATCTAAGTTACGAGTTTGGTGAGCATTTGAAGAAATGCGGAATACTTTCGCAGTTGACACCGCCGGGAACACCACAGCGTAATGGTGTGTCTGAACGTCGTAATCGAACTCTCTTAGATATGGTTCGTTCTATGATGTCACTTACAGATTTACCGCTATCATTTTGGGGTTATGCATTAGAAACAGCCGCATTCACTTTAAATAGGGCACCGTCTAAATCCGTTGAAACGACACCGTATGAATTATGGTTTGGGAAGAAACCTAAATTGTCGTTCCTTAAAGTTTGGGGATGCGAAGCCTATGTAAAGAAGTTACAGCCGGACAAGCTTGAACCCAAAGCGGAAAAATGCGTCTTCATAGGATACCCGAAGGAAACTATTGGGTATACCTTCTATCATAGATCCGAAGGCAAAATCTTCGTTGCTAAGAATGGATCCTTTCTAGAGAAGGAATTTCTCTCGAAAGAAGTGACTGGAAGGAAAGTAGAACTCGACGAGGTTGTCGAACCTTCTCTCGAAATTGCGAGTAGCGCAGCACCGGAAGAAGTTCCTGTGGTGCCTGCACCAATAAGAGGGGAAGCTAATGATGATGATCATGAAACTTCGGTTGAAGTTGCTACAGAGCCTCGGAGGTCAACGAGAACTCGTACCACTCCAGATTGGTATGATTCCGTTATGAATGTCATGGTGGTGGACAACACCGATGACCCCGAGACATATGAGGAAGCGATGATGAGCCCAGATTCCAATAAATGGCAAGAAGCCATGAAATCCGAGATTGGATCCATGTACGAAAACCAAGTATGGACTTTGGTGGACTTACCGGATGGCCGTAAGGCTGTCGAGAACAAATGGATTTTCAAGAAGAAAACAGATGCTGATGGTAATATTACTGTCTATAAAGCTCGACTTGTCGCAAAAGGGTTTCGACAAATTCAAGGAGTTGACTACGATGAGACTTTCTCACCAGTAGCGAAGCTAAAGTCTGTGAGGATTATGTTAGCAATCGCTGCATATTATGATTATGAGATATGGCAGATGGATGTCAAAACAGCATTCCTCAATGGAGACATTGATGAAGAGTTGTATATGATGCAACCCAAAGGTTTTGTCGATCCTAAAGATGCTAACAAGGTATGCAAGCTTCAACGGTCCATCTATGGATTGAAGCAAGCATCCCGAAGTTGGAATCAACGTTTTGATAAGGTAATCAAAAGTTTTGGTTTTATACAAACTTATGGAGAAGCTTGTATTTACAAGAAAGTGAGTGGGAGCTCTGTAGCATTCTTAATACTGTATGTGGATGACATATTGTTGATTGGGAATGATGTAGACCTTCTTAATAGTGTCAAGGAATATTTGAATAATAGTTTTTCAATGAAGGATCTTGGCGAAGCAGCTTACATATTAGGCATAAAGATTTATAGAGATAGATCGAAACGCCAAATATCATTGTCACAAAGTACATATTTGGACAAAGTTCTAAAGAGGTTTGGAATGGAAGATAGCAAGAAAGGGTTCTTGCCCATGTTGCCCAATACGACCTTGAGTAAAACTCAAAGTCCGACATCGGCAGAAGATAGAGAAAGGATGAGTAAGACTCCCTATGCCTCAGCCATAGGATCTCTAATGTATGCCATGCTATGTACTAGACCCGACATTGCATATGCTGTTAGTTTAACTAGCAGATATCAAAGTGATCCAGGAGTGGATCATTGGACAGCGGTCAAAAACATCCTTAAGTACTTGAGAAGAACTAAGGATATGGTTCTTTCTTATGGAGGTGATGAACAGCTCGTTGTTAATGGTTACACCGATGCTAGTTGGAACACTGATCCGGATGATTCTAAATCACAATCCGGATACGTATTTATTTTGAATGGTGCAGCAGTTAGCTGGAGGAGTGCAAAGCAAAGCGTTGTGGCGAGATCTTCAACTGAATCGGAATACATGGCTGCTTCGGAGGCTTCACAAGAAGCGATATGGATGAAAGAGTTCATTACAGAGCTGGGTGTGGTTCCAAGTGCGCTGGACCCAATGTCTATCTACTGTGATAACATGGGCGCCATAGCCAATGCGCAAGAACCAAGGTCACACAAGAAGCTGAAGCATATCAAGCTGCGTTTTCACGCTATTCGAGAACATATCCAGGATGGGGATATAAAGATTTGCAAAGTACACACAGATCTGAATGTAGCGGATCCGTTGACTAAACCTCTCCCGAGGGCAAAACATGACCAACACCAAACTGCCATGGGTGTTCGGTATATTACCATGTAATCTAGATTAGATGACTCTAGTGCAAGTGGGAGACTGTTGGAGATATGCCCTAGAGGCAATAATAAATATAGTTATTATTATATCTTTGTGTTTATGATGAATGTTTATATTCATGCTATAATAGTATTAACAAGGAAACATTAATACTTGTGTGAATTGTAAACTTAATTTGAAGTCCCTAGTAAAGCCTCTATATATAATACTAGCTTGTTGGTTAATAGATGATTGTGGTTTCCCTATCATGAACATTGAGATGTTATTAACAACAAGATCATATCGTTAGGAGAATGATATGGTGGACATACTCCTATAGATAAGCGTAGCATAAAGATCAAGTCATTTCAATAGTTCAATTGCTATATGCTTTCTGATACATATTTATCTAATTCCTTCGACCATGAGATCATGCATATCACCTTTACCAGATGGATGCTTTGATATCATCAAACACCACACCGTAACAGGGTGGCTATAAAGGTGGCATTGAGTGTTCGGAAGGTATTGGTTGAGACACATGGATCAAGAGTGGGATTTGTCCATCCACATGACGGATAGATATTCTCTGGGCCCTCTCGGTGAAATGTCATCCAATTAGCTTGCAAGCATGTGACTTGGTCACAAGGGATCACATATCACGGGAACGAGAAAAGAGTACTTATCAGTAACGAGGATGAACTAGGTATGCAGAGATACCGACGATCATAACCTCGGATAAGTAACATATCGTGAGACAAAGGGAAATTGGTACCGTATGTAAGTGGTTCATTCGATCGCAAAGTAATCGTAGAAATATGTGGGAGCCATATGAATTTCCAGATTCCTCTATTGGTTATTGTTCGGAGAAGTGTCTCGATCATGTCTGCATAATTCACGAACCGTAGGGAGACACACTTAAGGATTCGACGTTGTTTGAGTAGTTATGGTATTATGAGAAAGAAACCGAATGTTGTTCGGAGTCTCGGATGGGATCCGGGATATCACGAGGTGATCCGGAATGGTCCGGAGAATAAGATTCATATAAGGAAAGTCCCGTTTCGGAGTTGGGGAATGGTTCCGGTGTTTTCATCGGAAACATTCTAGAAGGTCCCGGAATGTCCGGCACTCCGGAGGGGGAAGGGGTACATGAATGTGTCATTGCATGTTGGAATGATTGCATCATGTACTAAGTGTTCTCGCTGTCCGAAATAAAGGGTTAATTCAAATCCTAAATTGGAAAAGTCAAACTGCCAGTTTTCGGTCAAACTGCCAGTTTCGGAAAGTGGAGAAAGAGGAGGAGAGGTGGAGGCCGAGTTGGAGGAGGGTTCCTCCCCTAGGCCGGCGCACCTCCCTAGGCCGAGTTGGGGAGGAACTCCTCCCCATGGCGCCGGCCCTCCCACCTATAAAAGGAGGGGCAGGGCCTCCTCCTCTAGAAAGAACACAAGTTCCTATCCTCTAAACTAAACCCTAGATCTAGACCCCGGTTTAGAGCTATTCGGTTTAGAGCCTTCTAATTGGTTTAGAGCCCTCTAATTGGTGTGTCTAATTACTAGACCACTAATAGCCTCTCTCATAAGCTCCACCATACTCGCACCGGCTTAAGGCGAAGCCCTGCGGGATCTCCCCTCTACCTCCGGTACCACGCCGTTGTGCTGCCGGAATCGCGAGGAGAGTGCTACAACCTCCGCTGCCTGCTGGAACAAGGGAGAGGAAGGTCTTCGTCGAGTACCGAACGTGTGACCGACTGCGGGGGCGCTGCTGGAACGTGGCGCCGGAAGGATCGTCTACGCGATCTTGAGATCGGAAAGAGTACGACTACATCACCCACGAGAATCTGCTCTCGTTAAACACTTTGGAATCTTCGAGGGTGAGTTATTCCATCGACTCGTTGCTACAATCTAGTAGATAGATCTTGGCTTGTTTGTTTGTATGCGGTAGAAAATTTTTGTTTTCCATGCTACGAACCCCTACAGCAAGCAACGTGGAAACCAACACAACACAAACTCAATACTTTGACCCAACTAACAGTGAGGTTGTCAATCTCACCGGTTGATGTAACAAAGAATTAACTGTATGGTGTGGAAGATGATGATGGTTTGCAGCAAGTAAACTGTAATAAAGGAAGATGTATCAATGGTAAAGATTAGACCGGGGTCCATAGTTCACTAGAGGTGTTCTTCTTAGATAAACAAAACATGGCATGCTGGGTAAATAAATTACAACAGGGCAATTGACAGGACTGAGCAAGGCATAACAATGCAATACTAGACATAAAGATCCTATGAGATTCGATTGGGCAATACAATAAGATATATAGACCGTCATCCAACTGCATCTATGACTAGAAGTCCACCTTTGGGTTATCATCCGAACCCCCTCCAGTATTAAGTTGCAAGCAACAGACAACTGCTTTAAGCAAAGTGTGTAAGGTAAACAATCCACTTGTTCCATGAACAAGAGACCGTTGTTTTCTCCCTAGTGGCAACTGCACATCTACAACCTTAGAGATTTCTGTCACTTCCCTTGATTAAATAGAGGCATGAACCCACTATCGAGCATAAATACCCCCTCTTGGAGTCACTATCAACTACTTGGCCAAGATAACTATTAACAACGGAGAGCATGCAAGATCACAAACAACACAGACATAATAGAATCAATAAGACAAAACCAATAATCAATCTAACATAGTTATCTCAATATCTATCGGATCCCCGCAACCACAACATGTATGATTACAAATAGATGAGATCTTGATCATGAACGGAGCTCACAAGATCTAGACATGAAAGCACAAAGGAGGAGATACAACCATCTAGCTACTACATGGACCCGTAGTCTAAGGTGGAACTACTCACGCTTCATACCGGAGGCTGGCATGAAGAAGAAGACCTCCGAGATGATCTCCCCTCTGGTAGGGTGCCAGGAAGAGCTTCAAATCCCCCCGATCTAGGGACGATGGTGGCGGCGGCTACAGATGATTTCGTGGAATATTGATCGGGTACTTAGGGTTTAGGCATCGGGGGCTTCTTATAGGCGAAGAGGCGAGGCTGGGAAGTGGCCAGGGGTCCACACCCTGCCCAGGCGCGGCCCAAGGTGTAGGGGTTCGTAGCATGGAAAACAAAAATTTTCTATCGCATACAAACAAACAAGCCAAGATCTATCTACTAGATTGTAGCAACGAGTCGATAGTGGAACTCACCCTCGAAGATTCCAAAGCGGTTAACGAGAGCAGATTCTCGTGGGTGATGTAGTCGTACTCTTTCCGATCTCAAGATCGCGTAGACGATCCTTCCAGCGCCACGTTCCAGCAGCGCTCCCGCAGTCGGTCACACGTTCGGTACTCGACGAAGACCTTCCTCTCCCTTGTTCCAGCAGGCAGCGGAGGTTGTAGCACTCTCCTCGTGATTCCGGCAGCACAACGGCGTGGTACCGGAAGTAGAGGGGAGATCCCGCAGGGCTTCGCCTTAAGCCGGTGCGAGTATGGTGGAGCTTATGAGAGAGGCTATTAGTGGTCTAGTAATTAGACACACCAATTAGAAGGCTCTAAACCAATTAGAAGGCTCTAAACCGAAATAGCTCTAAACCGGGGTTTAGGTCTAGGGTTTAGTTTAGAGGATAGGAACTTGTGTGTGTGTGGAGGGGAGCCCTGCCCCTCCTTATATAGGTGGGAGGGGGCTGGCGCGCCAGGGGGAGGGAGTGGAGTCCCTCCCCAACTCGGCATTGGAGTTGGCCGCCGGTTGGAGGAGGTCTCCCTCTCCAACTCGGTTTCCCTCTTTTCCTCCTCTTTCCACTTTCCAAAAACTTGCCGTTTGACTTTCAAACTAGCCGTTTGACTTTTCAATTTAGGATTTAAATAAACCCTTTATTTTGGACAGCGAGAACACTTAGTACATGATGCAATCATTCCAACTTACAATGACACATTCATGTACCCTTCCCCCTCCGGAGTGCCGGACATTCCGGGACCTTCTAGAATGTTCCCGATGAAAACACCGGAATCATTCCCGAACTCCGAAACGGGACTTTCCTTATATGAATCTTATTCTCCGGACCATTCCGGATCACCTCGTGATATCCCGGATCCCATCCGAGACTCCGAACAACATTCGGTCTCTTTCTCATAATACCATAACTACTCAAACAACGTCGAATCCTTAAGTGTGTCTCCCTACGGTTCGTGAATTATGCGGACATGATCGAGACACTTCTCCGAACAATAACCAATAGAGGAATCTGGAAATTCATATGGCTCCCACATATTTCTACGATTACTTTGCGATCGAATGAACCACTTACATACGATACCAATTTCCCTTTGTCTCACGATATGTTACTTATCCGAGGTTATGATCGTCGGTATCTCTGCATACCTAGTTCAACCTCGTTACTGATAAGTACTCTTTTCTCGTTCCCGTGATATGTGATCCCTTGTGACCAAGTCACATGCTTGCAAGCTAATTGGATGACATTTCACCGAGAGGGCCCAGAGAATATCTATCCATCATGTGGATGGACAAATCCCACTCTTGATCCATGTGTTTCAACCAATACTTTCCGAACACTCAATGCCACCTTTATAGCCACCCTGTTACGGTGTGGTGTTTGATGTCATCAAAGCATCCATCCGGTAAAGGTGATATGCATGATCTCATGGTCGAAGGAATTAGGTTACTATGTATCAGAAAGCATATAGCAATTTGAACTATTGAAATGACTTGATCTTTATGCTACGCTTATCTATAGGAGTATGTCCACCATATCATTCTCCTAATGATATGATCCTGTTGTTAATAACATCTCTATGTTCATGATCAGGAAACAATGATCATATATTAACCAACAAGCTAGTTTAACAAGAGGCTTTACTAGGGACTCTTTTATGTTTACAAATCACACAAGTATTAATGTTTCCTGCTAATACAATTATAGCATGGTATGTAAACATTTATCATAAATACGAAGATATGATAATAACCACTTTATTATTGCCTCTTGGGCATATCTCCAACAGTCTCCCACTTGCACTAGAGTCAATAATCTAGTTTCAAACCTTTGTGTATATAACACCTATGGCTTTCCGGTGTTGTATGTACACGATTGCTAGTGGTCAACTGATCTCCGGATCTGACACTTCCAGGTCCGTGTGTAATTGCATGTCTTTGTGTCTCTACGCATCACTCATTCTCTAATGAGATGGCTTTGCATAAATTTGGTCTTTCGGTGTGACCTTTAGTTCTTTGGGGTTAAAACATGTTGATAATATTGTCGCACAATATATCTTCATAGTATTATCCCACTGTGAACTACACCTAGTTTGATAACAAACTACTTGACACAAATGCCCTCTTTTGCTGCTATAATAGCAGTCATATACTTAGCCTTTTGTTGTAGTATCTGTCACAATGTCTTAACTTTGGAACTCATCCAAATCCATTATGGAACTCACTTTCCATTATATTGTGCCACCCTTAGTTTAGATTGAGATAAACTTAATTTGTACTTTGTGACAAAGCTAGTATCAATGTAGTACTTTTACAATGAACTAACCATCTATTTGTCACTTCTACAAATAATATACTCTTAGTTCTTCCAAAAGATCATAAGAATATCCTTACTATTGTCCAATGATCATCTTACAAATCATTCTGGTATATGCTCACAACATTTAGAGCATAGGACATATCTGGATTTGTACATATCACAGTATGATTGATATAAATACTCTTTGTGATTTCATACATCAAGTATCAATCTATACTTGAATCTTTGTTTCACTTTACCAAATGTCAATACACTTGAATATATCATCAGCATTGAACTTATTCAATCCTTTCTGTGCGACAAGAACCTCTCTTGTAGTTTCTATATTGAACTCATTCAATATCTTGTCTATGTACTTCTGGCACAACCATATTAGCGTCTATTGATGCCAAATATTTGGGTTTTGCCTAAGTCTTTCATCGGGATGAAATTCTTAATATGTGTTAATAAAAGATACATTATTTCCAATCAACAATATGTCTTCCACATAATGTATTAGAAACATGTCTTAGCGCTCCCACTTAATTTCTTGCAAACGCAAGCATCTTCATTGTCTCTGATGAAATTAAACCCTTTTAACAGTTTCATCATAGTGAAGATTCCAACTCCGCTATGCTCACTCTAACCATTGAAGTTTGCATATGCTTTTAGCATCCTTTGAATTAACAAAACCCTATGGACCGTGTTATGCACATGTCCTAGGTAACGATTCTATTAGAAGAACTTGTTTTGTTTATTCAACTACCATATAACAATTTATATGTAGTGGTTGCTACATTAATCCGTCTAGACTAAATATCACTATGACAGATCAAATCTTGTCATAGTCAACCTTTGAACATTGTTGTGAACTCTTTCCCAACATGTCGACTATTTCATAGATGTGAAACATCCATGTCTACTTCTTTATAGATCCAAATACGACTGTAAGGTCTTACACCTTTCTCGAGGGTCCTTCAAGTTCAAAACTTGATTTCTCGTGTATGGAACTATCACGGATTTTATGGCTTCAAGCCATTTTACGGAGTCAGGGCCCATCATCGCTTCTCTGCATGTAGTCGGTTCATTATTCTCAAATAATGATTCAACCCTCAAATCTTGGTATTTGATTGTTCATCCGACCTACTTGTTTCAATAGGAACTTGGATCTCCGTGACCACAACCTTTGAGGTACGTGAACCATGAGCATTGTTGCTGCCTCCGAAACACTTTTCGGCGCTGCGCAACTCTGCACATATAGCTAAGGTTCTTTTAACCTTATCAAAGTTTCTATTGTCCTCCCACTTAACTTTTCACGAAAAATTCCTTCTCAAAGAAACTTGACGTTTTAAGTGACAAACACTTTTGTCTCCGGTGTTTATGGAGGAATACTTAACAGTAATACAAAGACAGGTTTATCCGACTTTGGTTGCAAACATCTTTCTTATGCATAGCATACCAATGTTTAAGAAAGGACTACTTGGGTTTTATCCCAAACCATAACCTTATATGGTGTCATTTCAGCGGATTATGATGGAGCTCTTTTAGTGGAAAACGGTAGTCTCTAAAGCTTTTAATCTTTAAAATATAATAGCAGTTTTATGAATTATACCTTCGATCTTACCATGTCAAACAAGGTTCAATTACATATCTCGAACGCTCCATACTCTTATGGTGTTTCGGGAAAATGCAAATCCACGGAACGATTCCTTAAATCTTAGGTATTATGCTAAACTTGTAACTCAAATATCTTCCTTTATGATCTTATCATAAACTATTTATATTCTTGTTACAATGATCTTGCACTTCATCTTGAAAGTCTTTGAACTTTTCAAGTGTTTCATACTTTATCCTTATTAAGTAAATATTCATATATTCACTCAAATTTTCGGAGAAAGCATATGAAGTTGAAATCCATCGCTCTTGACTACACATAACGGACTTCGTACAACAATATGTACAAGTTCCAATAAGCTAGTCATTCGTTCCCTTTTGGCCTATGAACGAAGTTTTAATTATCTCTAGGAAAGTTTTACAAACGTCATTTGATCAAAAATCAAAAGACTCCAAAATTCCATCCACATGGAGTTTCTTCATGTTTTCTTTCCAATATAATTTAAACGGCGATGTCACTTCCTAAGTGATCTTTCAATCAATTTGTCTTTCGACATATTTAGCACTAGTTTTATGGATGTGATTTCTCCAACGAGATTTGTGAATCATCCATCTTTTATGGATTACGGAAATTATTTGAACAACCCTTTTGTTCTCATAATACCTGATAAAACAAATCTTGAAGGCAAGCTTTGATGTTTAACGAGCAACACAATAACCCTTTATTTGTTCTCGATGAACATCATCACATATTCTTTTGCTAGTTTACTTAGGCCATTGTAGTTCATGAATTGTGTTGTTTCGTATGACGATTCACACCAACAAATTCAGTATCAAATACTTGAGAACCACATTGTTTAACAAGCAAAGAATATAGCCATAACATGTATATCATCTATATACTTAAACTGAACGATTCTAGTCTTTTCTTTTCTGCCATATATTTATGAGATTCTCTTTCAGTATCTCCTTTTCTGTTTGAAAGAATCTATCAACATCAACAGTGGAGTCATACATACGACACATAGTCCAAAGCGTGTATAGTTAAATACCAATGTCTTTGAACTTGCACTTTGAAGTAGATCACCATTATCAAATATTTGGTGTTCTTTCAAATTCCTTTCTTTAGTAATCTCTTGGTGTAGTAAACATTTTACCTACATCAAATATTCACCTTCATCATGGAATCGTCCATGACCAAGCTACTTTTAGCTTATAACGGTGAATCACGAGTATAATGATGCTCTCCAAAACCTTTTGGAAGATTAGGACAACTAGTGTCTCCAACCTTTTGCAAATTCTCATCAAACATGAGAACATGACTTTGCCATATTATACTCTATCATGTTGTAACCAAAACTTCGTTTCAGATATCACAATATCTTCCACACATCATGGTTTCTGAAACAACTCTTTCAGATCCTAGATAACCTTGATATTAAGAGAATCCTTTGAATATCAAGAATCATGGAGACAAACATGATACTTATATACTAACACTTGGAATTGTTACTCTTGATTTAATACTAATTATTAAACTTCATGGAGTAACCGGAACTTACTGAAAGTTTGCAATAGGACTTTTAAACTTTAGATTAACACTTAAAAACAATACGATACCAGTTCGTAAAGTATCTAACCAGAATTCTATAGTTCTATCATCTCAATTATAACTAAGCGCAAGGTGGTAAACTGATGCCAATGACTACAACAACTATGCAAATTCACTTTGATTTAGTTTATGATAAATTGAGTTCTAATTAATAATTAAATTAATCTAGGTGAACTCCCACTCAAAACAATATCCCTCACATTGTTTTAGTGATCACACGAACCAAATCCACCACATCAAAACCGATCATCACGTGAGTTGATGTAGCTTCAATGGCGAACAAATAACATGTTCATCATATCTACTATATGACTCATGCTCTGCCTTTCGACAATCCGTGTTCCTGAGGCCATGTCTGTACATGCTAGGCTCGTCAAGATCAAACCTTAGCTACCGCATAAGCAAATCTGGCTTGCTTACGTTGTATTCACCCGCGGAATCAAAGACACCCGATCATCACGTGGTGCTTCGAAGCAGCAAGCTTTGGCAACGGTGCATACTAAGGGTGAACACTTTAGAACTTGAAATTTATGTGTATGAGGGATCATCTTATAATGCTACCGTCGTCTACTAAGCAATACAAGATGCATAAAGGATTAACATCACATGCAATTCATAATATGTGATATGATATGGCCTTTCTTCTTTGTGCTTTCGATCTCCATCTTCAAGCACGAACATGATCTCCATCATCACCGGCATAGCATCAAGGTCAATGATGCTTCTTCATGGTTGTCGTCCACCAGCATCAACTATTACAACTATTTTGAATAGACACGCAGGTCTTAACAGAAATTAAAGACAACCATATGGCTCCTGCCGGTTGCCAACTTACAATAAGGAACATTGCATACATCAAATATAATCACAATCATGGCCATATCACATCACTGCACACCACTGTAGGGGTTCGTAGCATGGAAAACAAAAATTTTCTATCGCATACAAACAAACAAGCCAAGATCTATCTACTAGATTGTAGCAACGAGTCGATAGTGGAACTCACCCTCGAAGATTCCAAAGCGGTTAACGAGAGCAGATTCTCGTGGGTGATGTAGTCGTACTCTTTCCGATCTCAAGATCGCGTAGACGATCCTTCCAGCGCCACGTTCCAGCAGCGCTCCCGCAGTCGGTCACACGTTCGGTACTCGACGAAGACCTTCCTCTCCCTTGTTCCAGCAGGCAGCGGAGGTTGTAGCACTCTCCTCGTGATTCCGGCAGCACAACGGCGTGGTACCGGAAGTAGAGGGGAGATCCCGCAGGGCTTCGCCTTAAGCCGGTGCGAGTATGGTGGAGCTTATGAGAGAGGCTATTAGTGGTCTAGTAATTAGACACACCAATTAGAAGGCTCTAAACCAATTAGAAGGCTCTAAACCGAAATAGCTCTAAACCGGGGTTTAGGTCTAGGGTTTAGTTTAGAGGATAGGAACTTGTGTGTGTGTGGAGGGGAGCCCTGCCCCTCCTTATATAGGTGGGAGGGGGCTGGCGCGCCAGGGGGAGGGAGTGGAGTCCCTCCCCAACTCGGCATTGGAGTTGGCCGCCGGTTGGAGGAGGTCTCCCTCTCCAACTCGGTTTCCCTCTTTTCCTCCTCTTTCCACTTTCCAAAAACTTGCCGTTTGACTTTCAAACTAGCCGTTTGACTTTTCAATTTAGGATTTAAATAAACCCTTTATTTTGGACAGCGAGAACACTTAGTACATGATGCAATCATTCCAACTTACAATGACACATTCATGTACCCTTCCCCCTCCGGAGTGCCGGACATTCCGGGACCTTCTAGAATGTTCCCGATGAAAACACCGGAATCATTCCCGAACTCCGAAACGGGACTTTCCTTATATGAATCTTATTCTCCGGACCATTCCGGATCACCTCGTGATATCCCGGATCCCATCCGAGACTCCGAACAACATTCGGTCTCTTTCTCATAATACCATAACTACTCAAACAACGTCGAATCCTTAAGTGTGTCTCCCTACGGTTCGTGAATTATGCGGACATGATCGAGACACTTCTCCGAACAATAACCAATAGAGGAATCTGGAAATTCATATGGCTCCCACATATTTCTACGATTACTTTGCGATCGAATGAACCACTTACATACGATACCAATTTCCCTTTGTCTCACGATATGTTACTTATTCGAGGTTATGATCGTCGGTATCTCTGCATACCTAGTTCAACCTCGTTACTGATAAGTACTCTTTTCTCGTTCCCGTGATATGTGATCCCTTGTGACCAAGTCACATGCTTGCAAGCTAATTGGATGACATTTCACCGAGAGGGCCCAGAGAATATCTATCCATCATGTGGATGGACAAATCCCACTCTTGATCCATGTGTTTCAACCAATACTTTCCGAACACTCAATGCCACCTTTATAGCCACCCTGTTACGGTGTGGTGTTTGATGTCATCAAAGCATCCATCCGGTAAAGGTGATATGCATGATCTCATGGTCGAAGGAATTAGGTTACTATGTATCAGAAAGCATATAGCAATTTGAACTATTGAAATGACTTGATCTTTATGCTACGCTTATCTATAGGAGTATGTCCACCATATCATTCTCCTAATGATATGATCCTGTTGTTAATAACATCTCTATGTTCATGATCAGGAAACAATGATCATATATTAACCAACAAGCTAGTTTAACAAGAGGCTTTACTAGGGACTCTTTTATGTTTACAAATCACACAAGTATTAATGTTTCCTGCTAATACAATTATAGCATGGTATGTAAACATTTATCATAAATACGAAGATATGATAATAACCACTTTATTATTGCCTCTTGGGCATATCTCCAACACAAGGTGGGCCCGTGCCTTGGGGTGTAGCCACCCTGTGGCGTCCCTTCGTCTCTCCTCTGGACTCCGTGTTCTCCTCGGTGAAATATTGACTTCGGCTTTTATCCCGTCCAATTCCGAGAATATTTCCTTACTAGCTTTTCTAGAACCAAAAACAACAGAAAACAGGCAACTAGCACTGTGGCAACTTGTTAATAGGTTAGTACCAGAAAACATATAAAAAGCACCTCGAAGTGTGGACAAAGCAAAGCAAAGTAGATACTAAACAAGCATGGAACATAAAAAATTATAGATACGTTTCCGACGTATCAAGCATTCCCAAGCTTAACTCCTTCTCGTCCTCGAGTAGGTAAGTGATAAAAGAATAATTTTTGAGGTGACATGAACCATCAAAACCAAGATCAAACCATTTGCAAGCATTGAAAGCTGGGATCAAAGAACTCTAAACATGTGCATGAATGATGGAGTTCTAACAGTAAGACAAAGTAACTATGCATGCAACATGAAAGGCTACAAACAAAGATCATAAATAACATGCATTGAAAAATGTTTGTTTGTTTCACATACAGAAAACATGGAATAGTGGTATTCAGCTTGTCCCTCATAGAGTAGCAAATATATACATAGGACACCTTCAAAGTTCATAAGAGTGACTAGATACAAATAGCACAAGAGCAAGAAATATCAACAATATGCATCAATCAATAAGTTTTGGGACAATGCACATAGAACTAAGAATGGCAACTATGCTCTCTTAACGGGTGCCTAAAGGTAGAAGGTGGAGACTCAATATAATGGTGGAAGAAAGGCCCTTCATAAAGGGAAGCAGGGATTTCAAGTTTCAGAAAGAGCTTACAAAAATTATGGTACTTGTTAGCTTTCAGCCCTTATTGCCCCTATCATAAAGCATCTTGAAGTGATTAAGCTTAAAGTGAACAAACTATGGAGTATATGCTTGACAAAGTATAAGTTGGCAATCTCATGTCCCTTGAATATGAGGGCCACACCGCATGCTACTCAACTTTAGTCACCTGTAAGTTCTTGTCATAGTAAGTACATGTGTATCATAGAGAACCGCCAAAGGGGTACCCCTTGCACATGGTACATGTAACATCCCAAAAAATATTAATCAAGGTTATCAATTCCAATCACCCAAATTTAGGGTTAACAAATTTTTTTGTTAATTAAAATCATTATGAATGCATGTGTGTATGTGATGAATGCTTGAATGGACTTGTGTGATTGTTGTTAATATCAAGGATTGGTTTAAAGATGAAAACAACATCATCTAAATCATTTCCAAGTAGAAACAAATCAAGAGAAATTCAAAAGCATACAAAACAAGCAAATGGTCATTTTTTTTGAATCTTGCTCACTAGTCCACTTTGAGTGTTTCTAGTCCAAGATTTCAAACATAAGCAAATCCATTTCTTTTCACCCCTTGCTAGACCAAGTGAAAGTGAACCCAAGCCCACTTTGCAAACCCACAGAAACATTTGGCAACCTTATTCAATGACATTTGAAAATTGAATCTAGTTCATATGGGAAGATCACCATTTCTCAAAACCCAACCAAACCAATTCACCTTGACAAATACAAGCAACCAGAGACTACCTAGTATGTGACCATTGCACCCACCAAGTTTCATCCAAAAATTCAAATTTAAATATGTTGCGGCCATTTCATCAAACACCTTCTGAACACAAATCAAATTAAACATCAAACACTATAGTGAGCAGTGTTTGTGCCAAACTTGTTCCCTCTCTAGCTCTCACTACACTCTCAGTAGATCATCTAACTTATTTAACCAACCCTATCTCACTGTGAACTCGACCATGCCATCAATGGTGACCATGGCCGGGCACACTTGCCACCCCCACTATCGACAGCAAGCTAGGAGCCTAACCAAGCCAAGCCACCATGTCTAGCAAGCACTCCACCGTCCACCGCCACCCTCCTTCCGGCCCTCGAGCCCTTCTAGCCACTGGACCACCCAAAACACGCGCGACCATCTTCTCTGCGACCATGCCGAGAGCACGCCAGAGCGCCGCGCTCGACACACTCGCACAGACCGTGCCCCGCCTCTGCTGCTCGCGTACGTGATCACCACCGCCCCAGGAACCACCCAGACATGCCCGTTTGCCGCTGCGCGACCCGTAGCCGCTTTGCACCATTAAAATTGTCGTCGGTGCCGCTCAGAGCGTCGACGTGTTCCGACCGCACCACACCGCCCCACGCCTCGCCATCAAACCGTTGAGCTTCGCCAGGAGGCAGCGCACCATCCCCTACCTTCAGCCATGCTGTTATCTCACTATAACACCGATCCCGACGAGCTCCACCCACACCCTTTGGTTCCCTCATCGCACTATAAATAGAGGCCTCTCCCGTTCGAATTCAGCACACCATTCCACTCCCTCTCTAATAGAACCACCCCACTTCTTCCCCGGAGCAAGGCGAGCACCAGGTGGCTGGAATTTCGCCGGAGCGTGCCGCTGCTGGAGGAGAAGGGCGCCGCTGATTAGAGCCACCCCAGTAGGAGCCACCAGTACCAGGAGGATCGTCGTCATCGACTTCGTCGTTCGCCCCCATCGCCAACCATCGCCTGAGCCCCGGTGAGCTCCCACTGACCCCCACTGGCCGCGCTAGCGTTCGAGCCCGTCGTGTTCTGTTCAGACGTGGACGATGATCCACAGCCGTAGATCTTACTTCTAATCCTACGGTTGTAATCGCCATGTACCCCTTCGCACCCCCTGTCTCACTGACTGGTGGGGACAACCACTTAACCAGATCGCGTGCACATTGTGCGCAGTGGGCCGGCCCAGTTAACTTCCCGCGCGACCCAGTTCGTTTGAAATTAGGTTTATCTATTTAATTTCAAACTTAGTTCTAACAGTAGATTCAAAAATCATTTCGGAGAGATTCACTGAACCAAATTGCATAAAACTATTTTTTTAGAAAGGTATGGAAATTCTTAATCCAAGCCCTTTGTATTCAAATCATTTGGAATTATTTATCACCTATAGTAAGAATAACAAGGTAGAGACTTTTCTGCATTCAAACATTTTTCAAAATTCAACCATAAATGCTTTTGAGTTGATTCCAACTCTCAAAAATCACATTTGATAAGACATTTATGAATATATAAAAATATCTAGGTTTACTTGCAGTAATAATGGACAAGTAATAAAATAATGCCCCATAGGCATTTCTAGTCCCTTTATTTAATTAAAATAAAAAGGTTAAACCTTATTAAATTGTGATACCACTTTAAATCATATTCCCAAGTACTGAAATATGTGGTGATGACATGTGTCAACATGATCTCATGTTTTAGTTGGAGAATATTAAATCTTAAGTAGTTTTTCAATGAGTAGAAATTACTTTTCTAAAATAAAATAAATAGAACTTTTGCCTTAATTCTTGTGATGATAGTGATGATGCTAGATCATCTAGTGTGAGCCTTTGTGTGCTAAATAGAGTAGTTAAGAATTGTTTGGTGATTGTGTACTTAGTATTTATTTATAGACGCTAGTACCGAGCAAGGATACGAAGAGGAAGGAGAATACTACGAGGAAGAAGCATAGGAGAACTTCAACCACTGCACTGCACAAGGCAAGCTATCTAATGCAAGCTACTATCTTAGCAAGTTAAGCTAAACCATGCAAGTCATACTTGCAAGCTTAAACCTACAAGATAACCTATGCAATGCATTAGGCATGCCTTGGTTATACCACTTGATGATACCTAATCCCAGTTTTACTTGCAAGCTTAGTTATTTTAATCCTTTATCCAAGCTTCCTACTTGTGTTTACTTAGTGAATTGTAGATTTTAGAAATATTATTAAAGGTAGGATAAAGAGCATAAAACTTGGTCTAAGTTAGATAAATCTTGATGTCATTCTGAGGCATGAGATTGAACTTAGATAAGTTACACTTGATTATCACCCCTCATTAGTTTTACCCCCGCTTGTAGTTGCTAGTGCTAAGCATAAAACTTGATCACTTTAGATGGGAACACTTGGTGAAAATAATTATGAAAACCTTAGAATGATGAGTCATTCTAATGAAATGTTTTGACATGTGTTCTTGAACACCAGATGATTTGATGATGAAAATGTTGAGGCATGAGCCTTAGCCCTTTATAAAACTGATGGTTGTCTGGATGCGATATCATTCCAATTTTACGTACAACCACAATATCCGAGATTTGGGTAGGGATTGACTTGAAGTTTATATACCTTAGTATGGGTTCCCTTGCGGCCGAGGTTTGAGCTGAGGCTACCTCGTGAAGATTGTCCACCGGTGTAGTTCTCAAGATGACAGATGGTCATGGTTGGGAGGCCAAACTCATAGGAGAGGTGCCTATACTAGGGCGTGTAATTGAAAGGTTAGGATTGATTATCCGCATACTGAGTATGGTGAATTTAGGATTGTTCCTGGCGGATGTATCGAATATTGTGGTGAAAGTATACCACCTTTGCAGAGTGTCAAACTATTCGAATAGCCGCATCCGCGGTTATGGACAGTTGGAGTGGCCATACTGTTCCGTCGTCAGATGTTTTCAAAATGACTTGTGAAATGAATCATGACTTTGACTTGACCACAACAGGGTTGTGAACATGAAAACTAAGTTCCCACTTAGGTGTTATAAACCTTTAAACTAGCTTTCTTTGCTTCTGAACTCAGTTAAGGTAAATCTAGCTTTTTGCAAAACAACCTAGAGCTTAGTATTCCTAATCAAACCACTTTACCTGTTAGTGATAGTTTGCGAGTACTTAAAGAGTACTCATGGCTTTGTCCCTGGCTATTCCCGTGGCCAGACTATGAAGAGGACTATCAGGAGGATGGACCAAAGGAAGGTTATGATAACTAGGATCATCTCCCATCGTCAGCATTGCCTGTTACCATGAAGATGGAGCTTCGCCCACGCTATCGTTATCATATTATTCGACTGCTTTGATTGTACTAAGACTGGATCATGTGATCCTTTATTTGTTGTAAGACCTTATGTATGGTTTGTAATGGATGATGTACTGTGATATCCAATCTGTTATGTCTCATAAAAATGGTAATCCTGGGATTGCGATGTATGGCATAACAGGCATCTGGGATTAAAAATCCGGGTGTTGACAGTACGGGAGCTATCCCATAACCAAAATGACAAGGCAAGCAGACAATGAGCATCTCAGCGATCTTTTTATTTGCTATTTGCATATGTTTTTATTGAGGATGCTTCACAGATTGCTCATTGTGGTGATGCTGCAAGTTTCCACAATGATTAGGCATGGCTTAGGCTAGCGGCCCGGACATTTCTCTAACACAAAATACATAACTCCACGGACTTACAAGCTCCCTTTTTATTTCACACCGGCGACATCCATAGACAAAAGAGCATGATATCAACTATGTACAAAGTACAAGTGCAATGTTGAAAACATTCCCCATGACAACATGGTTCTGCTAATTCCAACGTATAAGTGCAATCATATACAACATAGATGACACAATGATTCAAGTTTATTAGGGGCAAGAAATAAAAGGTGTGCCATCAAGTTCGTGAGAGCTTTAATCACTAAGTTTTCACATAGCAAAATACTTTTTAATTGGAATATAGATGAAAACAAGAATATACTTGGAATGGTGTAACACACCATGCATAGGAATTTATAGTGGACACGTTGGAATAACTTGGTTTCTTGGGAGTTGGAAGCATGAGTAGAACTTACTCATACAAGTGGAGGCTAGCAAAAGACTGGGAGCAACCAACGAAGAGAGCAATAATGGCCATAATCATGCAGAGCGACAAAACATTACTAATCAAGGCATAAAGTGGTACTACAAGTCAAGGACTAAATGATCATAGAGGCTATGGTGACTTGTTCATAGTCATAACATGGTGTGAGCATGTGCCAAGTCAACCCAAACAAAGCATCAAAGGAGAACACCACAATACTATGATTTGTATGCTAAAACAACGCATGATTCTTTTGAGGCACACTAAGCAATCCCAATTTTTTGGAACAAATCATGCTACAATAGTAATCCTAATCATAAGGTCAAAACAACACCTAGCATGTCATGCTAAAGTCCAAGCCAGAGTCAAAGCAAGCTCCTCTTGCACTATTCAAGCAAGAACCTTCTACTCCTTTCCAACACCAATCAACTTATTTGAAACAACACAGCGAGAACGGGGGTCCAAACTACTTTATTAAAGCAAACTAAGCAAAGCAAATAAAAACTAAGACGCTCCAAGAACAACATAATAGTGCACGAAACAATAAAAACAAAGTGTCTAGAAAGACCCGAGCTTTTAATTGATGAAGAAGGGGATGCCTTGGGCATCCCCAAGCTTTCACGCTTGTACCTCTTGGATATTTCTTGGGGTGACACCGGGGGTGGCATCCCCAATCTTGAGATTTTGTCCATTCTGCATCTCATTACATCATTCTCTCTCTACACGTGAAATTTTTCCTTCATACAAAACTTCACACAATCTTCATTAGCAACATTAGTGTATTCAAAAGATAATAGACCCTTGGGCTTAGCTTTGGAACAGAAAAAACTTTCAATAAAAACACAAGCTACTGTATCAACTCCTTCAAAAAGCTCAATTTCCCTAAAAGAACCCAAAAAGAAATCAATAAGAAGCAAATGCAAATAAATGGCAGAAATCTGTCAAAACAGACCAGCAGGTAGAAACCGATTTTTTCGAAGACCTTATGTTGCTCAAATCAAAAAGTGTTGAACTAACTAAAGTTAGATAACATACTGAGGGATTTATTCGTAAATTTTCAGCTCAATTTTACTTACATAGACTCCTCACGAATTTTTATGGAGGACAGAAATCTGTTTCGGGACAATAACTCCCCAAATCTTACTTCCTCTCATTAGAGGTCATTCTTGGCACAAAAAGCAAACAAAAAGGATAAGAAGAGGTCATTACTGAAGTACTTCCAAGACTCAAGAAAACTCTTGGATTATCTCCCAACAAGTACTTTTCTTTAACGCCTTTAAGTTAGGCACAACAAGCAAGAAATCAAGTATTTTAAAATGAAGAAGCATTAACATCAAACCTTGCTTTCAAAGGAGGAGCAAAAATCAACTTCTCTCTCCTCATAGGGAAGTGTTCAATACCTTTCTTGAATGGAAAATGATATTTAATGGTGCCTTCTTTCATATCAATGATGGCACCAACAGTTCTAAGAAAAGGTATTCCCAAAGTAATAGGACAAGAAGCATTGTATTCAACATCCAAAACATAGAAATCAACAGGGGCGTAAGCATTGTTAACCATAATAATAACATCATTAACACTCCCCATGAGTTTCTTCTTAGCATTATCATTAAGTGGGACATCCAAATAACAATCTTCTAGAGGTGGTAAATCAAGCATTTCATAAATCTTTCTAGGCATAATAGAGACACTAGAACCAAGGTCACATGAAGCTTTGAGATCAAATTCATTCACTTGCATATTAATAATGGGTTCCCAACTATATTCTACTTTCCTAGGAATAGAAGCTTTGTGTTTTAACTTCTCTTCCTTTATTTTAACAAGAGCATCTGTAATGTGTTTAGTGAAAGCAACATGCATATCACTAGCATTAGGACTTCTAGCAAGCTTTTGCAGGAAAATAATCACTTCAAAAATATTGCAACCATCAAGATCAAAATCAAACTTAGCATCACTAGTAGTAGAATCAGTAGGCTTGGGCATTGTAGGAGGAGGAATAGGGACTTCTTGGGGTTTAGTGACATCCATATTGGTGGTGATGGTGCACACACTATTGTTTCTAGCAATTTCAGCTTCCTTTCCCACTTAGCATGAAGTTGGGCTAACAGTCTAACATTTCCATCAATAGTAACTGATACGTCCAAAACGTATCTACTTTCCCGAACACTTTTTCTATTGTTTCTCCTCTAAACTTGTGTGATTTGGATACAACTAACACGGACTGACGTTGTTTTCAGCGGAATTACCTTGGTGTCTTGTTTTTGTGCAGAAAATCAACTATCAGGAAAAATCCCGGAAAATATGCCAAAGATTATATTTCACTAGAAGATCCACGGAGCCAGAAGACGAGACGGAGAAGGGGCCTGGGGGGCCCACACCCCTGCCAGGCGTGGGCCCACCTCTGGCCGCGCCCCAGCAGTCAAGACTAGTCACATTAGTGAAACAAGTGATTCGCTGACATTCAATTCAAATAGAAAGAGTAGTCACAGCTGCGACAAGTTGCTCTAATAGGAAGGAGTTGACTTACTTTCCATTCCTAATAGGAGGTGTGCAGCCACCCCAGGCACCCCCTCGGCCTCCCTCTGCACCTATAAGTTTCCTCTTGACCTAAAAACCGAGGGGGGTTCGATAGTTTTCCGGAAAGAGTTCCGCTCCGCCGCCACCAGAAACCAAGATTTGGATCCAGAAACTCCGTTCTGGCACCCTGCCAGGACGGGAAATTTGGAGAGATCATCGCCATAGTCATCACCAATGCATCTCCATCAACCACCGATGTTTCCCTCATCCATGAGTGAGTAATACCCCGCTGTAGTCTTGGGGATGGTAGGGATTGGATGAGTTCTATCATGTAATCGAATAAGATCTGTTAGGGCATAGTGCCTAGTATCTCTATTAGTGCTATTTGACTTTGTTGCGACTTGTTGTGCTTAATGCTTGTCACTAGGGCCCGAGTGCCATGATATCATATCTGAACTTATTATTGAATCATTATGATAGTATTGTTTGTGGTCTTATCTGCAAGTTGTGTACACATATCATTGTCCGGATCCAAAGGCCCCAAAGTGACAATCATTGGGACAACCGCAGGGGATGGCTGTGGTGTGAGGATCACATGTGTTCACGGAGTGTTAATGCTTTGCTCCGGTGCTATATTAAAAGGAGCACCTTAATTTCTAATAGTTCCCTAGAGGCCCCGCTGCCATGGGCTGGCTGGACAGAAGATGTTGTGCAATTTCTCATTGCGAGCACGTATGACTATATTTGGAGCACATGCCTAAGATTGTTTAGTACTTGGATGCTTGTTATTATTTATCTGCAATTCCCTAGATCTTGAAGTTACATGTTTAGACTCGTCCATGCAACGCCCATCCATCCATCCCTATGCCTACCGCACTCGAATCCCACTGTTTACTGTTACTGTTACTGTTACTATTTCTCTTGTTTCACTATTGCTATTGCTTTGCTGTTGCTACTACAAACTGTTGCTACTGATAAACTTCTGTGAGCAAGAACTATTTCCAGGTGCAGCTGAACTGACAACTCAGTTGTTAAGGCTTGCAAGTATTCTTTGGCTCCCCTTGTGTCGAATCAATAAATTGGGTAATACTACCCGGGAAGATTGTTGCGATCCCCTACACTTGTGGGTCATCAAGACTATTTTCTGGCGCCGTTGCCGGGGAGCATAGCTTTATTTGTAAGTTCACTTGAATCTATTATTGTTCACTGCTACTCCTTTCATCATGGGGAAGTCTCGTGATGGAAAGTTCCCTATTTTACCATCCACTACAAGAAGAGGTATAGTCCTAAACTGAAGGGTTCGCAGCATGGAAAACAAAAATTTTCCTACGATGGGAACTATGTACCAAGATCTATCTACTAGATACAAACAACGGGCAGATGTATATCCGTAGAGAACATACCCTTGAAGACTGACAAAACTTAACGAGTTCAACTCATGGTTGATGTAGACGATCTCTTGTCGATCTCAAGATCGAGAGGAAGTCCTAGCGCCGCAAAGCAGCAGCACATCCGTGCTCGCACACACGTACAAGACACCGGGAAACCTCCGCCTCCTCGCTCCAGCGATGCAGCGGAAGCACAACCCTTTCTTGCCGAATAGCCACCGGGAACATGTATCTCGCTAGTCCGAGACCATGGGGGATAAATTCTAGAGGGGGAGAGAGATCCTTCACGAGGAGGTGTGAGAGGCAAGTGAGAGGAGGGGCTCCTTTTATAGGAGGAGGGGGCACCCAAGGGGGTGGCCGCCGGCCATGGGGTCTGCCCCCTCCCCTCCTCCATTCATGTGGGTGAACACTCCATTCACAAAATGTCCTTTAAATTCCCTCCACTCAAAAGTCCACTCAAATTCCCATTAAATTTCCACAAAATTTAATGCAAACTCTCATTAAATAAAGCTCTTTTATTTTTATTCAGAATTTTTTCAATTACTTTAGTGACAAACATTCACAAATAACCCCTTGCTAGAATTCCATTTCACATGCATAACCACTTTATGCAATTTCACCCGAAAACCTGTTTCGGTATCTAGTGAAATAAATTCCTGCGCTTGTTTATTCTTTCGGCATGAAACATTTGCTCCGACTGTATGCCAGTGTCCCTTAAGTGTGTCACCCTACAGTTCGCGAATAATGCGGACATGATCGAGACCCTTCTCCGATCAATAATCAGTAGCGGGACCTGGAGATCCATACTGACTCCCACACATTCAACGATGACTTTTCATGTGATCGTCGGAACCTTTTACGCTTGTATCTTAATCCCTTTGTTTCACGATATATTACATGTACGAGATTCGATCATCGGTATCTCCATACCTAGTTTGATATCGTTACTGACATGCACTCTTTTCTCGTTCCCGTGATATAACATTCTAGTGATCAAATCACTTGCTTGCAAGCTAACCAACGTGATATCACCGAGAGGGACCAGAGCATATCTATGCGTCATCGGGATGAACAAATTCCACTCTTGATCCATGATTCTCAACATAAAACTTTAGTAGCTTTGAAGCCATCTTTATAATCACCCAGTTACGGAGTGACGTTTGATGTCAACAAGAAACTCTTCGGTGTTAGTGATTGGCATGATCTCATGGTCTAAGGATTAGGACTACTTCGTAGTTTGTTTATAGCAATATAAACTCAATGACTTTGATCGTAATGCTATACTTCGGATGAATGTTCATCACACCATTACACTAATGTTGTGATCTCGTTATTAACAACATCCAATGTCTATGATCAGGAAACCGTGATCATCTTGTTAATCAACGAACTAGTTTATGAGAGAGGCATAACTAGGAACTTTCTGTTGGTTTATTAAACACACATGTATTAACGTTTCCGTATTAATACAATTATAGCATGCAAAATAAACATCTATCATATACTTGGAATACACATAATAAACATTTTATTATTGCCTCTCAGGGCATATTCCCTTCAGTCTCCCACTTGCACTAGAGATAATAATCTAGTTACATTGTGATGTATCTAACACCCATGGAGTTCTGGTGTAGATCATGTTTTGCTCTAGGGAGAGTTTTAGTCAACGGATCTGCTACATTGAGATCCGTATGTACTTTACAAATCTTTATATCTCCATCCTTGACATGCTCGCGGATGGAGTGAAACCAGCGCTTAATATGCTTGGAATGCTTGTGAGACCTTGGCTCTTTGGCATTGGCAATGGCACCATTGTTGTCACAATAGATCACCATTGGTCCAACGCGTTTGCAACCACACCTAGTTCGGATATGAACTCCTTCATCCAAACTGCTTCGTGAGCCGCTTCTGAAGCAGCAACATATTCGGCCTCCGTTGTTGATCCCGCCACCACAGGTTGTTTGGAGCTCCTCCAACTAACCGCTCCGCCATTCATGAGAAATACGTATCCGGATTGAGACTTAGAGTCATCCGGATCGGTGTCAAAGCTAGCATCGACATAACACTTAGCGATGAGCTCTTCTTCACCTCCGTATACAAGAAACATATCCTTAGTTCTTCGCAAGTACTTAAGGATATTCTTGACCGCTTTCCAGTGTTCTGAACCTGGATCCGATTGGTACCTACTAGTAAAACTAATAGCATGTGCCACATCCGGTCTTGTACATAGCATGGCGTACATTATAGAGCCTATGGCTGAAGCATAGGGGACCTTGTCCATTATCTCTCTTTCTTCCGCCGAAGCCGGACTTTGAGTCTTACTCAATGTCGTGCCTTGTGTCATAGGTAAGAACCCCTTCTTACTATCTTCCATTTTAAACTTCTTTAAAATCTTATCAAGGTATGTACTTTGCGATAGCCCTATTAGGCGCCTAGATCTATCTCTATAGATCTTTATGCCTAATATGTATGACGCTTCACCTAGGTCCTTCATTGAAAATTTGCTGTTTAGATAACTTTTAACACCGTTTAAAAGATCTGTATCATTTTCGATCTATAATATGTCATCCACATATAATATCAGAAATGCCACATTGCTCCCACTCACTTTCTTGTAAATACAAGCTTCTCCATAAGTTTGGACAAATCCAAACTCTTTGATCACCTCATCAAAGCGGAGATTCCAACTTCGTGATGCTTGCTTCAATCCATAGATGGATCGCTGAAGCTTGCACACCTTGTTAGCATCCTTAGGATCGACAAAACCCTTTGGTTGTATCATATACAACTCTTCTTCAATATTACCATTGAGAAATGCGGTTTTGACATCCATCTGCCATATCTCATAATCGAAATATGCAACAATTGCTAACATAATCCTAACTGACTTTAGCATCGCTACGGGAGAGAATGTCTCATCGTAGTCAACTCCTTGAATTTGTCGAAACCACTTTGCGACAAGTCGAGCTTTATAGACGGTTATATTACCATCAGCATCAGTTTTCCTTTTGAAAATCCATTTGTTCTCCACGGCCTTTCGGTCGTGAGGTAAGTCCACCAAGTTCCAAACTTGATTTTCATACATGGATTCCATCTCGGAATTCATGGCTTCTAACCATTTGTTGGAATCCGGGCTCATCATCGCTTCTTCATACGTCGCAGGGTCATCATTTTCATCAACCATGAAATTCATGACAGGATTTCCGTACAGCTCGGGAGCTGCACGCGTCCTGCTTGACCTGCGAGGTTCGGTAGTACTCTCTTTCGGAGTTTCATGATCATTATCATTAGTTCCCTCTTCAACAGGTGGAGCCAACTCCGGAACAACTTCCGGCGCTGCGCTACTCGCCATACTTTGAAGAGAAGGTTCCATAACCTCTTCGAGTTCTACCTTCCGACTACTCACACCTTTCATGAGAAACTCTTTCTCTAGAAAGGATCCATTCTTGGTAACAAAAACCTTGCCCTCAGATCTGTGATAGAAGGAATACCCAATAGTTTCCTTAGGGTATCCTATGAAGACGCATTTTCCGCTTTGGGTTCGAGTTTATCCGGTTGAAGTTTCTTCACATAAACATCGCATCCCCAAACTTTAAGAAATGACAGCTTAGGTTTGTTTTCAAACCACAATTCATACGGTGTCTTTTCAACGGATTTAGATGGTGCCCGATTTAAAGTGAATGCAGCAGTTTCTAGTGCATAGCCCCAAAATGACAACGGCAAGTCCGTCAGAGACATCATAGATCGAACCATATCTAATAAAGTACGATTACGACGTTCCGACACACCATTTCGCTGTGGTGTTCCGGCAGGTGTGAGTTGTGAAACAATTCCACACTCTTTCATGTGAGTGCTAAACTCGTAACTTAGATACTCACCTCCACGGTCGGACCGTAGAAATTTGATCTTTCTATTACGATGATTTTCCACTTCATTCTGAAATTCCTTGAACTTTTCAAAGGTTTCAGACTTGTGTTTCATCAAGTAGATATAACCGTATCTACTCAAATCATCTGTGAAAGTAACAAAATAACGATATCCACCTCGCGCCGACACACTCATTGGACCACATACATCAGAATGTATGATTTCCAATAAATCTGTCGCCCGTTCCATTGAACCGGAAAACGGCGTTCTAGTCATCTTGCCCATAAGGCATGGATCACATGTATCAAATGATTCATAATCAAGTGATTCCAAAAGTCCATCCGAATGGAGCTTCTTCATGCTATTAACGCCAATATGACCTAGACGGCAGTGCCACATATAAGCGGATATATCATCATTTAGTTTAATCCTTTTAGCATCAACATTATGAATATGTGTAACATTATTATCGATATCCAAAAGAAATAAACCATTCATCATCGGTGCATGACCATAAAAGATTTCATTCATATAAATGGAACAACCATTGTTCTCGGATTTAAATGAATAACCACTTCGCATCAAACACGATCCAGATACAATGTTCATGCTTAGTGCAGGCACCAAATAACAATTATTCAAGTTTATAACTAATCCCGATGGCAAGTGGAGAGGCAGCGTTCTGACGGCGATCACATAAACGCTTGATCCATTGCCTACACGCATCTTGACCTCAGCCCTTGCTAGCGGTCGCTTGTTCCGCAGCCCCTGATTCGAGTTACAGATATTAGCAACTGAACCGGTATCTACCCAGGTGCTACTGCGAGCACTAGTCAAGTACACATCAATAACATGTATATCATATATACCTTTGTTTGCCTTGTCGGCTTTCTTGTCTGCCAAATACTTGGGGCAGTTGCGCTTCCAGTGGCCAGTCCCCTTACAATAGTAGCACTCGGTATCAGACTTGGGTCCAACTCGGGGTTTCTTTTCAGGCACGGCAACAGGCTTGCCGCCCTTACTTCCCTTCCATTTTCCCTTCTTGTCTTTCTTGAAACCAGTGTTCCTATTGATCATCAACACTTGATCTTCCTTTTTGATCTCCACTTCTGCAGTTTTAAGCATTGACAGAAGCTCGGGGAGAGACTTCTTCATGCCTTGCATATTATAGTTCATCACGAAGCTCTTATAGCTAGGTGGCAGAGACTGCAGAACACGATGGATGCCTAAGTAAATAGGAATCGATATTCCCAAGGACACAAGCTTATCGGCGTAACCCGACATCTTGAGTACATGCTCACTAACGGAGCTGTGCTCTTCCATCATGCAGCTAAAGAACTTTTCTGAAGCGTTGTAGCTCTCTACAGCAGCATGTGTGTCGAAAATCATTTTCAACGCACCCATTGTATCAAAAGCATTGCCATTTTCGAAACGCTTTCGAAGTTCCGGCTCTAGCCCATACAATATGCCGCAATGAACTAAGTTGTGGTCCTCCTGACGAGTCTGATAGACATTCTTCTCCTCGTCAGGGGCATCATCTAAAGGTGGGGGGCCTAACGGCGCTTCTAGCACATATTGCTTTTGTGCAGCAGAGAGGAGAATCCTCAAATTCATGGCCCATTCGGTAAAGTTGCTACCGTTCGTTGCAAGTTTCTCTTTCTCCATGAACACATTGAAATTAAAAGCAGGTGGTGCCATCTACAACAGAATTTGTAAAGTTTAGACTAAGTGTATGATAGATTGATTTCAACTAATCCATATTACGAATGAACTCCCACTCAAAACGACATCCCTCGTGCCTTTTTGGTGATTACATGAACCAAATGCACTACACCAAGTCCGATCATCACGTGAGTCGGTGTAGCTTCAAAGGCGAGCATCAAATGGGCATCATATCAACTATATGACTCATGCTTAACCTTTCGGTCCGTGTTCCGAGGCCATGTCTGTACATGCTAGGCTCGCCAAGTTAGAACCTTAGTATTCGTGTGTGTAACTGTTTTACACCCGAAATATGGTCGTGGATCCAAGAACACCCGATCATCACGTGATGTCTTGGATCGACGAAAACATAATCGGTGCATACTAAAGGAAGAACACATTCTTATCTTGATATTTAAAAGAGGGATCATCTTATTATGCTAACAAAGCGCTAAACAAGCAATATAAGATGCTATCAAACATCACATGTTTATTAGTGAAATTATATGGTTCCCGCATATGATCTCTATCATGTGCACCGTGGTATGATCACTATCATACCTATATGTGTAAGTCCAAGGTCTATGGAGATTACACGTTATGTATGTTGTAAGAGTATCTTCTCATACTTCTACTTACAACATCACCATATCATAACACTAGCCCAGCAACAATCTAAACTAGACTCCTCTAATTTATCCATTGCAAGTTTTACGTGGCTTGGGCTTTCGAGATAGAACCGTTCTTACCTACGAACATGAACCACAACGAGGATAACCAAATTGTTGACAATTCGTTACAAAATAGATATTGACTATAGTAGGAGAGACAGACACCCACTAGCCACTTATGCAAACTAGTTGCATGTCAAGCGTGGAACAGGTCTCATGTGCGAGGACATGTAAAGTTTGTCCGGGCCGCTTCATCCCACTATGCCACCAATATCCAAAATTACAACAAAGGATCAACAACATGATCATAATCGCCCACATACTCATATGTGTACTACCCGTGTAAAGCATCTACGCATAGATTCGGCTCTGATACCACTGAAGGGTTCGCAGCATAGAAAACAAAAAATTCCTACGATGGGAACTATGTACCAAGATCTATCTACTAGATACAAACAACGGGCGGATGTATATCCGTAGAGAACATACCCTTGAAGACCGACAAAGCTTAACGAGTTCAACTCGTGGTTGATGTAGACGATCTCTTGACGATCTCAAGATCGAGAGGAAGTCCTAGCGCCGCAAAGCAGCAGCGCATCCGTGCTCGCACACACGTACAAGACACCGGGCAACCTCCGCCTCCTCGCTCCAGCGATGCAGCGGAAGCACAACCCTTTCTTGCCGAATATCCACCTAGAACATGTATCTCGCTAGTCCGAGACCATGTGGGATAAATTCTAGAGGGGGAGAGAGATCCTTCACGAGGAGGTGTGAGAGACAAGTGAGAGGAGGGGCTCCTTTTATAGGAGGAGGGGGGCACCCAAGGGGGTGGCCGCCGGCCATGGGGGTTGCCCCCTCCCCTCCTTCATTCATGTGGGTGGACACTCCACTCACAAAATGTCCTTTAAATTCCCTCCACTCAAAAGTCCACTCAAATTCCCATTAAATTTCCACCAAATTTAATGCAAACTCTCATTAAATAAAACTCTTTTATTTTTATTCAGAATTTTGTCAATTACTTTAATGACAAACATTCACAAATAACCCCTTGCTAGAATTCCATTTCACATGCATAACCACTTTAGGCCTTGTTCGGTTTAGGATGGGTTAAAGAGGATTGACAAGTATTGGGGTGGTTTAAATCCCATGCAAGTCAAAATCCACCCCAATCCATCTCATTCCACTCCAATCCTCTTGAGGATAGGATTAACCGAACATAGCCTTATGCAATTTCACCCGAAAACCTGTTTCGGTATCTAGTGAAATAAATTCCTGCGCTTGTTTATTCTTTCGGCATGAAACATTTGCTCCGACTGTATGCCAGTGTCCCTTAAGTGTGTCACCCTACAGTTCGCGAATAATGCGGACATAATCGAGACCCTTCTCCGATCAATAATCAGTAGCGGGACCTGGAGATCCATACTGACTCCCACACATTCAACGATGACTTTTCCTGTGATCGTTGGAACCTTTTACGCTTGTATCTTAATCCCTTTGTTTCACGATATATTACATGTCCGAGATTCGATCATCGGTATCTCCATACCTAGTTTGATATCGTTACTGACATGCACTCTTTTCTCGTTCCCGTGATATAACATTCTAGTGATCAAATCACTTGCTTGCAAGCTAACCAACGTGATATCACCGAGAGGGCCCAGAGCATATCTATGCGTCATCGGGATGAACAAATTCCACTATTGATCCATGATTCTCAACATAACACTTTTGTAGCTTTGAAGCCATCTTTATAATCACCCAGTTACGGAGTGACGTTTGATGTCAACAAGAAACTCTTCCGGTGTTAGTGATTGGCATGATCTCATGGTCTAAGGATTAGGACTACTTCGTAGTTTGTTTATAGCAATATAAACTCAATGGCTTTGATCGTAATGCTATACTTCGGATGAATGTTCATCACACCATTACACTAATGTTGTGATCTCGTTATTAACAACATCCAATGTCTATGATTAGGAAACCGTGATCATCTTGTTAATCAACGAACTAGTTTATGAGAGAGGCATAACTAGGAACTTCCTGTTGGTTTATTAAACACACATGTATTAACGTTTCCGTATTAATACAATTATAGCATGCAAAATAAACATCTATCATATACTTGGAATACACATAATAAACATTTTATTATTGCCTCTCAGGGCATATTCCCTTCATAAACACCTCTGTTGCTCTTGATTCACCGTCTATTATAAGTAAGCTTGTCACACCACCACCACATAATCATGCTACACACTGCTACTACTGCTGAATTTGAAACTGCTTTTGATGCTCATGATGTTACTTCTACGGTGCTTGATGCGAGTGGTTCATTAGGTCCTTTTCTAGATGCTACTATGGATAGTCTAGGAAATACAAAAACTCCTAGTGAAGACACTGTTACACATGTTAGCTCACCTGAGTCTGGAGAAAGTTATGATATTAATGATAATTACGTTGAGTTCACTGATGAATTTGTTGAAGAGTGCCGAAACACACAGGGTACTAGTGCTATTAAGAGTCTCCTTGCTAGACATACTATTATGCCTAAACTGTCCTCTAATCCTAAGTTTGCCACCTCTCCCATAGATATTAAAGATAAAGACTATGATTTCTCTCTTGATTTATCTTATTTAGATATTGTTGAGAAAGAACCTTTTTGTGGGAATGAAAATGAGAGTGTTGTGGCTCATATGAATGAGCTTTCTACTATGAGTGCTTTGTTCTCTGATGATTTTAAGATGCGCAAATACTTTGTTACTAATATCTTCCCTTTTTCACTAAAAGGAGAAGCTAGGGCTTGGTTTAATAGATTACCTCCTGGTTCCATTGATAGCCCTGATTGCTTGATTGCTTCTTTCTTCTAGAAATATTTTCCTCCCAGTGCTAGACATGCTGCTTTGCAGAGAATTTTTGATTTTAAACAGGGAGAAGAAGAGAAATTACCTAAGTCATGGACAAGGTTCTGTGCCTTGATTCATGCACATCCTGGATGTCCATTACCTAAGAATGAGCTTCTTGATATTTATTATAATGGACTAACTGATGATTCTAGGACATACCTAGATAGCTTTGCTGATTGTGTTTTCAGGAAAAGAACTCCTATAGATGCTGAAGAATTAATGGCTAAGATAAGAAAGAATTATGATGATTGGACTTCAAATGAGCTAAATACACCTAAGCCTATTACTCCTGAACCAGTTGTGCCTGAACCAGTTCCAACACCAACACCAAAGAAGAGGGGAGTTATTGCATTAAATGATGAAGTAATGAAGGAAGCTAAGAAATGTCTAAAGGTAAGCCTCCTGATCAATGCTTAGAGGAACTTGACACATTTATTGTTAAACAAGGTAATTTTAATAAACAAGTTTAGAATCATTTATTGGAAAACTCTAGAGCTATCCATGAGTTGAAAGATATTGTGGAAAGAACTTCTAATGATATTAAAATGCTTTGTAAACACTTTCAAATGGTTTAAACTCAACTTGATCAACTTGCTAAGGTACAAGGATATGCTAGTTAATGCATCAGGAAATAAACATGCTTATGGAATTAGAACTAGGAGTGGTATAGCTACTCAAGATCCTTTATATCCTAAAGGACACCCTAAAATAATTGAGCAGGACTCTCAACAAGGTGAGAATAGTGGTGGTCCTCGTAAGAGAAAGAAAAAGAAACATAAGATAGTTGAGGAACCACTTGAACCTGCTGTAGATCCTAATAGTATAGCTGTCTCTGATGCTGAAACTGAGAGTGGTAATGATAAAAATGATGCTCCTGATAAGAAGTAAGTTGAGGAAGAACTTGAGAAGTACACTAAGAACACTAGGTACACTAAGGAAGATTTTATTGCTAATAAACATGGTAAAGAGAGAGAACCTTGGGTGCAGAAACCTATGCCTTTTCTAGCTAAGAAACACAAGTCAAAGGAGGAAGAACACTACAACAAGTTTTGTGAGTGGATGAAACCTTTATTTTTGCAAATTCCTTTGACTGATGCTATTAAATTGCCTCCTTATTCAAAGTATATGAAGGATATTGTCTCTAATAAAAGGAAGATTCCTAATGAGGAGATTTCTACTTTGCTTGCCAATTACTCCTTCAATGGTAAGGTTCCAAAGAAACTTGGTGATCCAGGTATACCAACTATTCCTTGCTCTATCAAGAATAATTATGTTAGAACTGCCTTATGTGATTTGGGAGCTGGAGTTAGTGTTATGCCTTTTTCTCTCTACAAGAGACTCCAGCTAGAAAAGTTGATACCAACTGATATATCTTTGCACATAGCTAATAAGTCAACTACTATTCCTATTGGTATATGTGAGGATGTTCCTGTTCAAGTGGCTCATAATTGCTTGGTTTTCACTAATTTTTTTGTGCTTGAGATGCCTGAAGATGATAATATGTCTATTATTCTTGGGAGACCTTTTCTTAATACTGCAGGTGCTATTATTAATTGTAATCAAGGAAAAGTAACATTCAATATTGATGACAAAGAGCACACTATTTATTTCCCCAAGAAGGTTGCTAGAAGCTATTGCCTGAATTCCATTGAAAATGTTGAGAGCATCAAGGTTGGAGAAATATATTGTCCCATTCCACATATTTTTTTTGAAACTATTATTATTGGGACCATTGCTATCAAGTATGAGGTAACATAATCACCTTGTGGAATACAAAGTTTTGTTTCATATAAGATTGTTTTGGTAACAAGACTTGATCAACCTTGTTAACAAAAGGATTTTAATGAACAAAATAATGTTTTCACTGTGGTTATACTTGCTTTCTTTTACTTTTCTCCTTCCTAGTCTTTGCCCTTCTTTTGATAGCTTTGGTTTTGCTAGTTGCTTGTTTGTTAGAGTGTATTAGAACTTCTGTAGTTTGGCTTTTGGTTTGCTTTTGCTTCTTCTGAAAAAATTGTTTCTGTGAGAAAATCAATTTTCATACCCTGAAAATTGGCCAAAAATAAAGTTTCCCGAAAATACCAAAAAATTCAAAATCAATTTTTCCTCGAAAAAAGGGGCAGAGGGACTCCTGAAGTGACCCAGGGAGCCACCACACCCATGGTAGGCGCGGCCTACCTGTGGGTGGCGCCTAGGGGGGGGTCTGGCCCACCTGGGACCCTTCAAGGTGCCCCCTCATAGCCATCTTCTTTCTTTCTCCCAAAAAACATCAGAAAACTTGCTCAAGATCAAGTTCTTGTTGTTCTTGCTCGCGATTTTCGATCTCCTTGCTCATCCCATCTTTGGTGATGATTTTTGGAGGGATTGCTCCTTGGTATGTGCCTCCTCCACTTGTCCAATTAGATTTGTGATTGGTAGATTATATCTTGAGTATTTTGCTGCTATAGGTGACAGATTGTTTGAGATTGCATGCTTGTTCTATGCTTGGAGATTTCATTTTGATGCGTGTGTAGCCCTCTAGCAAGTTCCTATAGTAGTTGTTCATCATTTGTCAACTTGGAAATCACTTGGTTTGATGTTTGTCTAAAAATTTCAGCAAGGAAGATGAGCACCTATCCATTGAATCAATATGACTTGATGGTGTCTGAGCCAATGAAGGTTCATCGTGAGAAGGCAGTTTTTCATTCCATATATCCATGCCATGAATTTATGAGAACCGCGGGAATCTCCCAGGATTTCCAAACCTTGATTGCCAATGCAGGATTGGAACACTTTGTTGAAGGTGAACCATTTCAATTTGTTAAGCTAACCATGGATTTTGTGCATGAATCCGGTTCACTTGGTGTACATCTAATTCCATGGTCCATTACAAATATATAATATTCCTATCGACCTGCCTTTTGCTGATTTCTGTGCAGCAATTAGAGTACTGATTGCCTGTCAGAGAGGCCTTTGTTGGGAACCCCAAGAGCAAGGTATGATGAGCACACCAGCAAGCTTTTCCTCAGTAGAGACCAAGGTTATCGAACCAGAAGGAGGAAGGAAACGTCACACAGGTGTTGCAAGCAACGCGGAGACCTGCAAAACACAAACTCAAGACTTTGCCCCAACGAATCAGTGAGGTTGTCAAGCTCACCGGTTTGCTGTAACAAAGGATTAAATGTATGGTGTGGAAGGTAATGGTTTGCAGTAAGTAAACAAGTAACAATGGAAGATGTACCAATGGTAAATATTGGACCGGGGTACATAGTTCACTAGAGGTGCTCTCCTTAGATAAACATGGCATGAAGGGTAAACAAATTACAGCAGGATAATTGACAGGAACCGAGCAAGGCATAACAATGTAATTACTAGTCAGAAAGATCCTATGAGATTCGATTGGGCAATATAACAAGATACATAGATGTGGCATCCCGCAAAACCACTACTAGCAAATCGCGTTGAATTTGTGCATTGCATCGTCGTCATCATGCATTGTTTGCATAAAACTATTTTCGCAAAGCCCGATTTGTTTTTCAAACGCCATCTACATTCAAACACGCAAACCCGGGTCCCCGGATTATTTTGTTTTGTCCGCTATCGGATTGCAAAAACGCTGGGTAAAAATAAATATTTTAATTAATTGTTTTAGTGGGGGCAGTCGAACGGGCCGACTCGACCCAAACGACCACCCCCATTTTTCAAATCGGTCCACCCCAAACCAGCCCCTTTAAATCCTACAGCTACCTAAAACTCTACCCACACCCTCCCTCCACCTCACCTCACCCAATCATCTCTTGCCACCTCACCCTCTTTCCTCACCCCTCCAATCAGACGCTGACACATCACCCCCATTTATCTCTCTCTCCCTCCAACCACCTCACAGCCGGTCCCACCCAGCACACCCTCCACACAAAACACCCACGCACACAGTACCGGCCACCAACCCCCTGCCCAGATCCCCACGTCCTCCCCCCGGTCCCACCCGCGCCTGGGACCCACCCCCACCTGCCCTGTCCCCGGCCCACCTCCCTTTCTCTCTCCCCCGGCAACCTCCTCCCGTGCGTCTTCTTCCTCTGCACCCCGCGGCCCCTCCCCATCCTCTCTCCCTTCTCCCTCTTCTCCACCGCCTCCTTCCACCACCCTCCGCCGCACCTCGCCGGCCCGCCCGTCCGCCGCCAGGAGCCCGCCTCCTTCCGCCGGCGCCCGCGCGGACCTCCGCCTGCGGCCGCCTCCTCGCCTGCGGCCCCGCGCGGCCCCGCCGGTCCGTCGCCGCCCCGTGCCCCCTTCGCGCTCGCCCTCCTCTGCGTCCGGCCGACCCCCACCTCGACCCCTGCTGCTCACCGCCGCCGGGCCCGCGTCGCCGCTGGCCGAGCACGCGCCGTGGCTCCCTGGCCGCCTGCAAGCCGTCCCCTATCTCCGTCGAGCGCGCGCCGTCGCTGGGCCCACGCAACCGCCTCGCAGATGCCCCTGCAGTGCCGCCCCTGACCGAGCTCTGTGTGGTTATCGCCATGTATGCCTTGCAGCTCAGCACCGCTGGGCTCTCCCTGATGTGCTGGAAAGAAGAGATGGAACGGTGGTAATGTTGTTATGAGAGGATGCATGGTGAAATCGCGATGTATGCGCAAAGCTTGCACCAATTGATGACCAGCTGGATGTTTTCGAGATACGTCGGTGCACCAGATTCATAAGTCGGACGCCAAGATCGCCACCGGATACGCAAAGCACTTCGCCAAGGGACGCCAAGATCTTTGACCGAACGCCAAGACCGATCTGGTTCGAGGGCCCGACAAGACCCTCGGAATCGCCAAGTTCCCCTTCGCGGATTCGATGGCCGGAGCCCGGAAGACCCCGGTGTCGAGCCCCAAGTTCGCCTCTGATGAACAAGATGGTACCCCAAGATCTCCATCGTATGTGTCGTGTCCAAGATCAAGACGATGACAAGATCTACTACCCCGGATCCGAAGACCCCGGTACCCGATCCACTCAAGTTCGCCATCGACGTTAAGACCGGCACCGACCCGGGCGAATTCGATGCTCCGACGCCAGAACAAGTACTTCCTCCCGGAACGTCAAGATCGACCCCAGATATCCGAGAACGATCCCGCCGAGGCCGTCGAACCCTGGACCCTGAGCCCGGACCCCGAACCCCGGAACCCCAAGATCTGCCGAACCCTAATGTGTGAACCCCTTCCCGGAACCCTATTTTATAATATAATAACAACTTGTCGCATAATAATTGTCTTGCATGCATACATTCATGTGGTTGGGGGCATTATGCCGATTCACCTAATAATTAAATATGGGGCCCATATGCGGGGAAATCTAGCCTTATATTGGCCTCATTTAAATTGTGTAGCGAACCGGTGCCATCTTTTGTCTTGCTAATGCAACATTTAATTTGCGGGGTAGATAAATAACATGAACCATCTAATTAATTGTCGGGACCCCGGTTCCGCTTAATATGACCTAATTGCATCGCACCTTTGCCATGTCATACATCATACATGCATCATGCCCGATCTTTTGCCGTAGCATTAAATATTGCATCCGGTGTTTATTCTAGTGTTTTGCTTCTTCGCGGATAAGGCCGTTGAGTTGATGCGAGTGCCGACCCGATCTTCGGTTGAACCTTCGACAATGTTTTCAGGCGAGCATCTCCCCCTTTCTACCTATCTTACTTTTATAGTATTTATTCCCTCCTGTTGATCTATTGCTATATGTGTTGCGATGCTCTAGTTTCCGCACCTATGATATTCCATGCAGCCCTATATTGCCATGGCCACCTCCTATTACCTGTTGGTTGGTAGCTAGTCGGACTTGCGCGTCGTAGTCGCTTGCTCAAGTGCTGTTGCGTGTCGTCAAATGCCACAGTTGTTGGAGCCTTGCTGCATGTTGATGTTGGAGATGATCATAGTTTTACTTATCATTCACTTTAATTCCTGCTTAACAACTAAAATTGAAATAAGCAGAGGCATCGGTGGGTGATAGCAAATATTTGGTTTCCGAACGCCCACTTGTGTCTCGTAGGACCCCGAGTACTTGATACCTGTTCCTTGATTTATCGCGCTATCCACATCCGGGAGGTATATGGGACCCCCCTTAGCCAGAGCTTGATTCAGTCTTATTTCTTGGGGCCACAAACTAGTTTGAGGTTTTATTTACTATCCTGTACTTATGCCATGCTACTGCTTTATTTACGATTGTGCGAGGAGCACACTGTACTGTTTAGGATCGTGGCATGATTCCGCGGTGTCGACAAGCCCAGCCACACTTTCGGGTTCCCAGTCGTTCACAGCCGTCCCCACAACCTTAAGTCCGTCTCGGAGCCGGCCGGCTTCGTTGCGGGTTCTACTTTAAGGGGTGGCCCCCTGAAATATTTCTGAATCCTGTGATTGCTTTGTCGTGAAAGCCTCGTTGGGTTTTGATTTGGTTTTTCCGAGGTTGATCGAGTGTGTGTTGCTATTGGTGCACCCCGGCCGGGTAAAACTTTCTGAAAGCCGTGTCCGCGGTTATGGACGACTTGGAGCACAGTATCTCGACCATAGACAAGCATAACTAAAGTTTATTGCTATAAATTTGACTTAAAATGACTAGTAATCAGCTTCACTATAATGGAATGGCTAACTAATATTGCCCACAACTGCTTGCTTTGGGTGTCGCTTGCGACCATTGTACCTGACTAGTAAGTACGACAACTACAACGGAATGGCTGAATAAAAGTACCAACAACTGCTGGGTTTTGGGTTTATCTCACGCTATCTGCATCTGATTAGTAATTGTTGCAACTATAACGGAATGGTTGACTAAAAGTGCCAACTGTTTATTTTATCAGGATGATTATCTATACTTGACTAGTAAGTGCTGCAACAATAACTGAATAAATAAAACTGCCAACTGTGTGAGTTCCTCGGTTGACTTCCTCGTTTGGTCTCGAGGGGGAAACGCCAGGATGGGTTTGTATGTTGGTAGTATCAGGTTGGTTCCGAATAGGTCCTTCTTACCTCTCTCTGATTGCCGCCAGTTGTATCGAGTCTCTATAGGTTGTTTAGTGCATGCTGCCGCTGCCGCTCAGTCCACCATACCTATGTAGGCGAGGACCGCCGAATTCTAGTCTCGCCGTGTACTGGCCTCAGTACTGACGCTCCTCTTTTTCCTTTGCCCTTTGTCGGCACCCCTTTTGTTTAAGCAGGTTTTGAGATCGACGTCGTTAGCAGGGTTACCCTTCCGGCTTGGCCTGGGCAGGGTTATGGACGCCATTGGTTATTCTTCAGGGCTCTTAGCCCCATTTGCATCTTGTCCGTAGTCGGACGCTGTATCGTTTTACAGGTGATTTGGATCTTTGTATATTATATCTGTATTCTTGACTCATGGAGTCGCTGTTATATATATCTGTTCTGTGGGTCCCATCGAGGACTGTTGTGTAATGTTATTACTTCGTTTTCCACCCGCACGAAAGTGCCTGGTGGGCACCTTTGAATCGTTTCTATGCGGGTTTGGCGGGTTTTCGCTAAAACTTGCATAGGTCCGATTCTGAGGGTGTTACAGAGTGGTATCAGAGCTCAGCAGTTGCGATACCCCACAAGTCCAGCCTGTAGGATAACCTAGCTAACGGCCGCAGTAGAGTGTCAAAAACTATTTTTGCAAAACCGGTTGGATAGTTCTGATTAGGTCTGATTTTATTCCTTAACCCTCTGCTATTCTCCTCTTACCTCTACGTGTTTTGAATCCGCTCTCGTCTTTTTCTTCGAGTCCAGGATTTCTCGTGGTTGGGTTTTCCGTCGTATCTTTAGGGTTTCGCTTCCTTCTTTGATAACGGTGTTCTACCATCCGGTGTTCATGCTGCCTGAGGAATCCGTCTATGGTGTTACCATTCTTTGTTCCTTGTTTGTGCCTTCCGGTGTTTCCCGACGCGACGACATCCTCTACGCCAGATCCGATGCAGAGTCTGCATCACTCCTTTGTTTCCGAACCTCGCTTGTCGAGATCTTCAGTCCAATTCCGAGAATGGTTGCACTCTTTTCTACCGAATGTGCAGAGTAATAGTTTGGGTGCGTGATGGATTGGCCCCCATGCCGACTACCCCTTCTATTCGCTTTTGTACATTGAAGTGGATGAGAATGCATCGGTTCCCTCTTTCCATCGAAGTTAGGGGTGGCTTTATTTGTTGATACCTCTACCTTCGCCCTGTTGTTCCCGGAGTGTTCTCGCGACGGTCACGGACAACGACCTCTTGTTAGTGGTGTCGCGAGGATCTACACAACGTGAGAAGACGCAGATCGCCGACCCTTCCTTCCGGTACCATGAGGCGGATCTCGAGGGCGAGATCCTTTGTTAGTGGTGTCGAATTGTGGCATCCCGCAAAACCACTACTAGAAAATCGCGTTGAATTTGTGCATTGCATCGTCATCATCATGCATTGTTTGCATAAAACTATTTTCGCAAAGCCCGATTTGTTTTTCAAACGCCATCTACATTCAAACACGCAAACCCGGGTCCCCGGATTATTTTGTTTTGTCCGCTGTCGGATTGCAAAAACGCTGGGTAAAAATAAATATTTTAATTAATTGTTTTAGTGGGGGCAGTCGAACGGGCCGACTCGACCCGAACGACCACCCCCATTTTTCAAATCGGTCCACCCCAAACCAGCCCCTTTAAATCCTACAGCTACCTAAAACTCTACCCACACCCTCCCTCCACCTCACCTCACCCAATCATCTCTTGCCACCTCACCCTCTTTCCTCACCCCTCCAATCAGACGCTGACACATCACCCCCATTTCTCTCTCTCTCCCTCCAACCACCTCACAGCCGGTCCCACCCAGCACACCCTCCACACAAAACACCCACGCACACAGTACCGGCCACCAACCCCCTGCCCAGATCCCCACGTCCTCCCCCCGGTCCCACCCGCGCCTGGGACCCACCCCCACCTGCCCTGTCCCCCGGCCCACCTCCCTTTCTCTCTCCCCCGGCAACCTCCTCTCGTGCGTCTTCTTCCTCTACACCCCGCGGCCCCTCCCCATCCTCTCTCCCTTCTCCCTCTTCTCCACCGCCTCCTTCCACCACCCTTCGCCGCACCTTGCCGGCCCGCCCGTCCGCCGCCAGGAGCCCGCCTCCTTCCGCCGGCGCCCGCGCGGACCTCCGCCTGCGGCCGCCTCCTCGCCTAGGGCCCCGCGCGGCCCCGCCGGTCCGTCGCCACCCCGTGCCCCCTTCGCGCTCGCCCTCCTCTGCGTCCGGCCGACACCCACCTCGACCCCTGCTGCTCACCGCCGCCGGGCCCGCGTCGCCGCTGGCCGAGCACGCGCCGTGGCTCCCTGGGCGCCTGCAAGCCGTCCCTGTCTCCGTCGGGCGCGCGCCGTCGCTGGGCCCACGCAACCGCCTCGCAGATGCCCCTGCAGTGCCGCCCCTGACCGAGCTCTGTGTGGTTATCGCCATGTATGCCTTGCAGCTCAGCACCGCTGGGCTCTCCCTGATGTGCTGGAAAGAAGAGATGGAACGGTGGTAATGTTGTTATGAGAGGATGCATGGTGAAATCGCGATGTATGCGCAAAGCTTGCACCAATTGATGACCAGCTGGATGTTTTCGAGATACGTCGGTGCACCAGATTCATAAGTCGGACGCCAAGATCGCCACCGGATACGCCAAGCACTTCGCCAAGGGACGCCAAGATCTTTGACCGAACGCCAAGACCGATCTGGTTCGAGGGCCCGACAAGACCCTCGGAATCGCCAAGTTCCCCTTCGCGGATTCGATGGCCGGAGCCCGGAAGACCCCGGTGTCGAGCCCCAAGTTCGCCTCTGATGAACAAGATGGTACCCCAAGATCTCCATCGTATGTGTCGTGTCCAAGATCAAGACGATGACAAGATCTACTACCCCGGATCCGAAGACCCCGGTACCCGATCCACTCAAGTTCGCCATCGACGTTAAGACCGGCACCGACCCGGGCGAATTCGATGCTCCGACGCCAGAACAAGTACTTCCTCCCGGAACGTCAAGATCGACCCCAGATATCCGAGAACGATCCCTCCGAGGCCGTCGAACCCTGGACCCTGAGCCCGGACCCCGAACCCCGGAACCCCAAGATCTGCCGAACCCTAATGTGTGAACCCCTTCCCGGAACCCTATTTTATAATATAATAACAACTTGTCGCATAATAATTGTCTTGCATGCATACATTCATGTGGTTGGGGGCATTATGCCGATTCACCTAATAATTAAATATGGGGCCCATATGCGGGCAAATCTAGCCTTATATTGGCCTCATTTAAATTGTGTAGCGAACCGGTGCCATCTTTTGTCTTGCTAATGCAACATTTAATTTGCGGGGTAGATAAATAACATGAACCATCTAATTAATTGTCGGGACCCCGGTTCCGCTTAATATGACCTAATTGCATCGCACCTTTGCCATGTCATACATCATACATGCATCATGCCCGATCTTTTGCCGTAGCATTAAATATTGCATCCGGTGTTTATTCTAGTGTTTTGCTTCTTCGCGGATAAGGCCGTTGAGTTGATGCGAGTGCCGACCCGATCTTCGGTTGAACCTTCGACAATGTTTTCAGGCGAGCATCTCCCCCTTTCTACCTATCTTACTTTTATAGTATTTATTCCCTCCTGTTGATCTATTGCTATCTGTGTTGCGATGCTCTAGTTTCCGCACCTATGATTTTCCATGCAGCCCTATATTGCCATGGCCACCTCCTATTACCTATTGGTTGGTAGCTAGTCGGACTTGCGCGTCGTAGTCGCTTGCTCAAGTGCTGTTGCGTGTCGTCAAATGCCACAGTTGTTGGAGCCTTGCCGCATGTTGATGTTGTAGATGATCATAGTTTTACTTATCGTTCACTTTAATTCCTGCTTAACAACTAAAATTGAAATAAGCAGAGGCATCGGTGGGTGATAGCAAATATTTGGTTTCCGAACGCCCACTTGTGTCCCGTAGGACCCCGAGTACTTGATACCTGTTCCTTGATTTATCGCGCTATCCACATCCGGGAGGTATATGGGACCCCCCTTAGCCAGAGCTTGATTCAGTCTTATTTCTTGGGGCCACAAACTAGTTTGAGGTTTTATTTACTATCCTGTACTTATGCCATGCTACTGCTTTATTTATGATTGTGCGAGGAGCACACTGTACTGTTTAGGATCGTGGCACGATTCCGCGGTGTCGACAAGCCCAGCCACACTTTCGGGTTCCCAGTCGTTCACAGCCGTCCCCACAACCTTAAGTCCGTCTCGGAGCCGGCCGGCTTCGTTGCGGGTTCTACTTTAAGGGGTGGCCCCCTGAAATATTTCTGAATCCTGTGATTGCTTTGTCGTGAAAGCCTCGTTGGGTTTTGATTTGGTTTTTCCGAGGTTGATCGAGTGTGTGTTGCTATTGGTGCACCCCGGCCGGGTAAAACTTTCTGAAAGCCGTGTCCGCGGTTATGGACGACTTGGAGCACAGTTTCTCGACCATAGACAAGCATAACTAAAGTTTATTGCTATAAATTTGACTTAAAATGACTAGTAATCAGCTTCACTATAATGGAATGGCTAACTAATATTGCCCACAACTGCTTGCTTTGGGTGTCGCTTGCGACCATTGTACCTGACTAGTAAGTACGACAACTACAACGGAATGGCTGAATAAAAGTACCAACAACTGCTGGGTTTTGGGTTTATCTCACGCTATCTGCATCTGATTAGTAATTGTTGCAACTATAACGGAATGGTTGACTAAAAATGCCAACTGTTTATTTTATCAGGATGATTATCTATACTTGACTAGTAAGTGCTGCAACAATAACTGAATAAATAAAACTGCCAACTGTGTGAGTTCCTCGGTTGACTTCCTCGTTTGGTCTCGAGGGGGAAACGCCAGGATGGGTTTGTATGTTGGTAGTATCAGGTTGGTTCCGAATAGGTCCTTCTTACCTCTCTCTGATTGCCGCCAGTTGTATCGAGTCTCTATAGGTTGTTTAGTGCATGCTGCCGCTGCCGCTCAGTCCACCATACCTATGTAGGCGAGGACCGCCGAATTCTAGTCTCGCCGTGTACTGGCCTCAGTACTGACGCTCCTCTTTTTCCTTTGCCCTTTGTCGGCACCCCTTTTGTTTAAGCAGGTTTTGAGATCGACGTCGTTAGCAGGGTTACCCTTCCGGCTTGGCCTGGGCAGGGTTATGGACGCCATTGGTTATTCTTCAGGGCTCTTAGCCCCATTTGCATCTTGTCCGTAGTCGGACGCTGTATCGTTTTACAGGTGATTTGGATCTTTGTATATTATATCTGTATTCTTGACTCATGGAGTCGCTGTTATATATATCTGTTCTGTGGGTCCCATCGAGGACTGTTGTGTAATGTTATTACTTCGTTTTCCACCCGCACGAAAGTGCCTGGTGGGCACCTTTGAATCGTTTCTATGCGGGTTTGGCGGGTTTTCGCTAAAACTTGCATAGGTCCGATTCTGAGGGTGTTACAATAGACCGCCATCCAACTGCATCTATGACTAGAAGTCCACCTTCAGGTTATCATCCGAACCCCCTCCAGTATTAAGTTGCAAGCAACAGACAACTGCTTTAAGCAAAGTGTGTAAGGTAAACAGTCCACATGTTCCATGAACAAGAGACTGTTGTGTTCTCCCTAGTAGCAATAACACATCTACAACCGAAGAGATTATCGTCACTTCCCTTGGAAACTAGAGGCATGAACCCACTATCGAGCATAAATACCCCTTCTTGGAGTCACTAGCAACTACTTGGCCAAGATAGCTACTAACAACGGAGAGCATGCAAGATCACAAACAACACAGACATGATAGAATCATAAAGACAAAACCATTAATCAAACCAACATAATAATCTCAATATCCATCGGATCCGCACAAACACAACATGCATGATTACAAATAGATTAGATCTTGATCATGAACGGAGCTCACAAGATCTATATATGAAAGCACAAAGGAGGAGATACAACCATCTAGCTACTACATGGACCCATAGTCCAAGGTGGAACTACTCACGCATCATACCGGAGAGAAGGCCTCCGGGATGATCTCCCTCTGGCAGGGTGCCGGGAAGAACTTTAGATCCCCCCGATCTAGGGACGATGGTGGCGGTGGCTATAGAAGGTTTCGTGGAGATTTGATCGGGTACTTAGGATTTCTGCATCGGGGGCTTCTTATAGGCGAAGGGGGAGGACGAGGAGGCGGCCAGAGGGGCCAAACCCTACCCAGGCGCGGGGCAGGGCCCACCCACGCGTAGGAGGGTTTGGTCGCCCTGGCCCGTTTCTTCGTATCTCCTCTAGACTTCTTGTTCCCCACGGAAAGTAATTGACTTTGATGTTTGTCCCATCCAATTCCAAGAATATTTCTTTACTAGCTTTTCTGAAACCAAAATAGCAGAAAACAGGCAACTGGCACTGTGGTAACTTGTTAATAGGTTAGTACCAGAAAACATGTAAAAAGTAACTCAAAGTGTTGACAAAGCAAAGTAGATACTAAACAAGCATGGAGCATCAAAAATTATAGATACATTTCCGACGTATCAAGCATCCCCAAGCTTAACTCTTGCTCGTCCTGGAGTAGGTAAGTGATAAAAAGAATAATTTTTGAGGTGACATGCACCCTCACAATAAAGATGCAACCATTTGCAAGCATTGAAAGCTGGGATCAAAGAACTCTAAACATGTGCATGAAAGATGGAGGTCTAACAATAGGAAATAGTAACTATGCATGCAACATGAAAAGTTACAAACAAAGATCATGAATAACATGCATTGAAAAACGTTTGTTTGTTTCACATACAGAAACATAGCATAGTGGCAATCAGCTTGTCCCTCATAGAGTATCAAATAGATGCATAGGACACCTTCAAAGTTCACAAGGGTGACTAGAAACAAGTATCACAAGAGCAAGTAATATCACAATATGCATCAATCAATAAGCTTTGGAACACTGCACATAGAATGACAACTATGCTCTCTTAATGGTGCCTAAAGGTAGAAGGTGGAGACTCAAATAATGGTGGAAGAAAAGCATTTTATAAAGGAAGAAGGGATTTTCAAGTTTCAAAAAGATCTTCAAAAAATTATGGTACTTGTTAGCTTTCAGCCCTCATTGCCCCTATCATAAGCATCTTGAAGTGATTAAGGTTAAAGTGGCAGAGATGGAGTATATGCTTGACGAAGTATAAGTTGGCAATCTCAAGTCCCTTGAATACGAGGGCCACACCTCATGCTACTCAACTTTGGTCACCTGTAAGTTCTTGTCATTGTAAGTATTTGCATATCATTGAGAACTGCCAACGGGGTACCCCTTGCACATGGTACACGAGATTTCCCATAACCAAAATGACAAGGCAAGTAGACAATGAGCATCTCAGCAATCTTCTTATTTACCATGGGAATATGGTGCTTTTTCTCTCTTTCCTCTTTCTCAATGTGTCTCTCTTTTTTTATAAGAAGAATGCTTCATAGATGTCACTATGGTGATGCTGCAAGTTTCCACCATGATTAGGCATGACTTAGGCTAGCGGCCCAGACGTTTCTCTAACACAGGATAAAAATTCCATGGACTTACAAGTTCCCTCTTTATTTCGCACCGGTGACATCCATAGACAATAGAGCATGATATCAACTGAGTACAAAGTACAAGTGCAATGTTGAAAACATTCCCCGTGACAGCACGGTTCTGCTAATTCCAACGTATAAGTGCAAGCATATACAACATAGATGACACAATGGTTCAAGTTTATTAGGGGCAAAGAATATAAAGTGTGAATCAAGTTTGTGAGGGCTTTAATCACTAAGTTTTCACATAACAAAATAGTTTTTAATTGGAAGATAGTTGAAAACAAGAATATACTTTCGAATGGTGTAACACACCATGCATACGAGTTTATAGTGGACACTTTGGAATAACTTGGTTTCTTGCGAGTTGGAAGCATGAGTAGAGCTTACTCATACAAGTGGAGGCTAGCAAAAGACTGGGAGCAACCAAATAAGAGAGCAATAATGGCCATAATCATGCAGTGCAACAAAGCATTACTAATCAAAGCAAAGAGTGGTACTACAAGTCAAGGACTAAATGATCATAGAGGCTATGGTGACTTGTCATAGTCATAACATGGTGTGAGCATGTGCCAAGTCAACCCAAGCAAAGCATCAAAGGAGAATACCACAATACTATGCTTTTGCATGCTAAAACAACGCATAATTTATTCAAGGCACACTAAGCAATCCCAATTGTTTGGAACAATACATGCTACAAAAATAATCACTAAGTATAAGGTCAAAACAACACCTAGCATGTCATGCTAAATTCTAAGTCACAGTCAATGCAATCTCCTCTTGCACTTACAAGCAAAAACTTACTACTCCTTTCCAACACCAAGCAACTTATTTGCAAAACAACACAACGAGAACGGGGGTCCAAACTACTCAAACAAACTAAAAAAACTAAGCAAAGCAAACGAAAAGTAAGATGCTCCAAGAACAACACAACTGTGCATGAAACAATAAAAATGAAGTATCTATACAGACCTGAGCTTTTTATTGATGAAGAAGGGGATGCCTTGGGCATCCCCAAGCTTTGACGCTTGTACCACTTGGATATTTCTTGGGGTGACACCATGGTGGCATCCCCAAGCTTGAGCTTTTGTCCATTCTTTATCTCATTGCATCATTCTCTCTCTACACCTGAATTTTTTCCTTCATACAAAACTTCACACGATCTTCATTAGCAACATAGCTGATTCAAAAGATATTAGACCTCTGGCAAAGCTTTGGAACAACAAGGATTTTCACTAAAAAGACAAGCTACTGCAGTAACTCCTTCAAAAAGCTAAATTCACCTAAAGAGAACTAAAAAAGGAATCAATAAGAAGCAAATGCAAATAATGGCAGAAATCTGTCAAAACAGACCAGCATGTAGAAACCGATTTTTTCGAACGTCTTCTGTTGCTCAAATCAAAAAGTGTTGAACTAACTAAAGTTATCTAACATAATGGGGGATTTATTTGTAAATTTTCAGCTCAATCTGAGTTACAGAGACTCCTCACGATTTTTTTGGTGGAGGAAAGAAGTCTGTTTCGGGACAGCAACTCCCCAAATCTTACTTCCCTCTCATTAGAGGTCATTCTTGGCACAAAAAGCAAAACAAAACGGATAAGGAGAGGTAATTACTGAAGTAATAACTACCAAGACTCAAGGAAACTCTTGGGTTATCTCCCAACAAGTACTTTTCTTTAACGCCTTTAAGTTAGGCACAAGAAGCAAGAAGAATCAAGTATTTTCAAATGAAGAAGCATTAACATCAAACCTTGCTTTCAAAGTAGGAGCAAAAAGAAACTTCTCTCTCCTCATAGGGAAGTGTTCAATACCTTTCTTGAATGTAAAATGATATTTAATGGTGCCTTCTTTCATATCAATGATGGCACCAACTTTTCTAAGAAAAGGTCTTTCCAAAGTAATAGGACAAGAAGCATTGTATTCAACATCCAAAACATAGAAATCAACATGGATATAAGCATTATTAACCATAATGAGAACATCATTAATACTCCCCATGAGTTTCTTCTTAGCATTGTCATTGAGTGGGACATCTAAATAACAATCTTACAAAGGTGGCAAATCAAGCATTTTATAAATCTTCCTAGGCATAATAGAGACACCAGAACCAAGATCACATGAAGCTTTGAGATCAAAGTCATTCACTTACATATTAATAATGGGTTCCCAACTATCTTCTACTTTCCTAGGAATAGAAGCTTTGTGTTTTAGCTTCTCTTCCTTAATATTAACAAGAGCATCTGTAATGTGTTTAGTGAAAGCAACATGCATATCACTAGCATCAGGACTTCTAGCAAGCTTTTGTAGGAACATAATCACTTAAGAAATATTGCAACCATCAATATCAAAGTCAAACTTAGCATCACTAGTAGTATGCATAGTAGGAGTAGAAATAGGGACTACTTGTTTCTATCAGTTTCAGCTTTCCTTTCCCACTTAGCATGAAGTTGAGCTAACAGCCTAACATTTTCATTAATAGTAACTTGTATGGCATGAGCAGTAGCAAAGGTATTTTCCATAGTTTCAAGTTTAGCAGCCATTTTATTAACCAAGGAAGTTTGAGCTTCAGACAAAGAGGATATATTTTTCTCAACATTTAAAAGCTTTTCCTCTATTGCCTTATTGAAAGTGGTTTGTTTACTAATAAAGTCTTTGAGCATGACTTCAAGTTCAGAGGGGGCAATTCTAGCATTGTTGTAGGAGTTTCCATAGGAATTGCCATTATTAGGAGGATAAGGCCTATAATTGTTGTTACCACCAAAATTATTCCTATATGCATTGTTGTTGAAATTGTTGTTTCTAATGAAGTTCACATCAACTTGCTCTTCTTGAGAAACCAAAGAGGCTAAGGGAACACTATTAGGATCTAGAGGAGCTTTCCCATTAACAAGCATAGCCATAATAACATCAATCTTTTCACTCAAGGAGGAATTTTCCTCAACAGAATTTACCTTCTTACCATGTGGAGCTCTTTCAACATGCCATTCAGAGTAGTTAACCATCATATTATCAAGGAGCCTTGTTGCATCACCCAAAGTGAGGCCCATAAAGGTACCTCCAACAACAGAATCCAACAGATTTCTTGAGGAGAAATTCAAACCTGCATAAAAAGTCTGGATAATCATCCAAGCAGTGAGTCCATGAGTGGGACAATTCTTAACCAAAGATTTCATTCTTTCCCAAGAAGGAGCAACATGTTCACTATCAAGCTGTTTAAATTTCATAATTTCACTTCTCATAGATATAATCTTAGTAGGAGGATAGTATTTTCCAATAAAAGCATCTTTGCACTTACTCCAAGAATCAATATTATTTTTAGGCAAGGATAGCAACCATTCTTTAGCTTTTCCTCTCAAGGAGAAGGGAAAAATATTGAGCTTAATAATATCTCCATCTACATCCTTATACTTTTGCATCTCACAAAGTTCAACAAAGCTATTGAGATGGGCAGCATGATCATCAGAACTAGCACCAGAAAATTGCTCTCTCATAACAAGATTCAACAAAGCAGGCTTAATTTCATAAAAGGTAGCATCAGGAGCAGGTGGAGAACTAGTAGTGCTTAGGAAATCATTGTTGTTGGTGCTAGTAAAGTCACACAACTTGGTGTTCTCATCAGAGTTCATTTTGGCAAAGGTGGGCAAGCCAAAAACAACAGCAACAGTAGCTAGAGCAGGAACCAATTTTTTGTGTTTTTTGAATAAGGAAAGCAAACCAAACTAGACTATTTTTTTGGGTTTTTTGAAAAGAGGCAAACAAAACCAAGAAAAAGAAACAAAGCAAACTAAAAACAAATTAAAGATAAAGGAAGTGGAAGACTCCCCTAGTGAAGACGTCCTTAGCCTCCCCGGCAACGGCGCCAGAAAGCTTGATTACCTGTCAGAGAGGCCTTTGTTGGGAACCCCAAGAGTAAGGTATGATGAGCACGGCAGCAAGCTTTCCCTTAGTAGAGACCAAGGTTATCGAACGAGAAGAAGGAAGGAAATGTCATACAGGTGTTGAAAGCAACACGGAGACCTGCACAACACACACTCAAGACTTTGCCCCAACGAATCAGTGAGGTTGTCAAGGTCACCGGTTTACTGTAATAAAGGATTAAACATATGGTGTGGAAGGTAATTGTTTTCAGCAAGTAAACAAGTAAAAATGGAAGATGTATCAATGGTAAATATTGGACCGGGGTCCATAGTTAACTAGAGGTGCTCTCCTTAGATAAACAAGATGGCATGAAGGGTAAACAAATTACAGTAGGGCAATTGACAGGAATTGAGCAAGGCATAACAATGCAATTACTAGTCAGAAAGATCCTATGAGATTCGATTGGGCAATACAACAAGATACATAGACCGCCATCCAACTACATCTATGACTAGAAGTTGTAGTGACCTCGGATCAAGTAAGATCCTAAGTCCCTGTGATTAACATGCTAGTCCCTGGATCAATAGCTAGCACTCACAGTCGATGAAATATCATGTAAAACACAAGTATTTATTACATGAATCGAATAATCCAGAGTTTACATTATTACAACAGAAGCAATATAAATACAACTTGGAGTCCCATCAATGCCACAGGCAGGTTGAGTGAAGACCCGCGATCCTAGCGCACCTTTCAACGACCTCCGAAATTCTGCACATGAAACGTGCAGCCAACAAGTTGGGTCAATACTTTGAATGTATTGGCAAATTACACCAAGGAGAGAAAAGACTATCTCTACATGCAAGGCTGGTATAGGCTGTAGAGTTCATTTGCTCAAAGCTAGTTTTCTTAAGTAGAGAGAAGAAGAGAGGATTGTCCTACTTTGTAAACATTTGCTTAGATAAAATAAGGTCGAGTGGAACACGAGGATATTACGCACCAAGTGTCCAAACAACCAAACACTTGGATATTACGCACCAAGCGTCACTTGGATATTACACACCAAGTTCCCAAATTCCCACCCATTAGCGATATTACGCACGCCATGGGGTTTCAAAACTTTGTTTTGGAAAAGAGAGAGGAAGATCCTTCAGAGGCTCCATCCTTCAGATGCTCAATGTTGTTCTGTTACCGTGAACACGGCTGATCGATCAGATTGCAATACTCTCGAGAGTTTGTGCACTTTACCCACAATCCACGATCAAGTCCTTTTACAGACAAGACCATGGCGAGGCTTTCCCTTAGTAGCCCCTCTACCTTCTGGATCCAACTGTGCCAAGAACCTCCAAATGTTGGTACTCAGGTGAGGTTTCCCACTAAGTATTAGGCCAAGACAGAGCCCATAATGTATTGTGGTTGCACTGGAAGCTTCTGAATTCTGAAACATGGCAGACTTCTTTGATTCCTAGGCGGCCGTCCTCCACCAAAATCTCACTCGTTGACCCGACAACCATTCCGCCCAGAAGAAAACTTAGTTTTATTTTGAAGTGGATTTGAGAAGAAAAGTTTGCTCTAGAGAGCCTTTATACTTAGAAAAATTCTTTGTCTTTCGAACCCCCCAACGGTACTTTGTATATATAGCATAGCAAGCAATACTTAGCAAAAACAGGGGTAACCTATTAGGATGGGAAATCCTAAGTATAGAGCTACTCAAAGCATACTACAAAATTATCGCACTTACAAAATAACACTAAGGAAAAATTCTACTAGAACATCCTACACATGCATACTACAGAATTTTGAAGATCACATGCATAGAATCAATACTGGGAAAAAATTATGAACAAGTGGTGTAACTTGCCTTATGTTGATAATATGGGTGTTGGTTGTATTTCTCCGTAGCAATCGCACTCTCCGAACAATCTAATACGAGGACAAGGTAGTTCCAATCAAAACAATTGCAAACATAACAAACACAACAAGGATGATTGAAAACATGCATGATGATTTAACATGACACAATGGTTATAATTAGTTTTATGAACATTAATATATCATATGATGCATGTATGAGTTCATTTAATGCAATAGGGTACTTGTTATTAATAATTACTTGCCAATATAAGGGTTTTGATAGTTCTGTTGTAACGTCTGTTCTAACTGTAGAATTAAATTTGTTTCTTGGGTTTACTGGATAGAGGACGTTAATACGAACCAGTAGGCGTTGGATTCACCCTAATTGGAATTATAGATCTTTTTATATGATTTAAATAGTGTTTAATGGGTTTTAAATGATTCGTACAGTTTCTGTTGCCTAAAAATCAAACAAAAATTATATCTGTAATCTCCACGGAATTGTGATTTCAGGGACATATTATTTGTAATTTTCTGAGTAGTATTTATTTTCTTATGAATTTATTATTCTAAATAAGCCATTAAACCATTTATTTAATTGCTGCGAAACCTTATAGTATTTTACTGAACCATTTGCAGATTGATGATCTACATGGAACCAGCTTTCTATCGGTATATTATTTATATTTTTGTGACAAGCAATTAATTTACTATGAATTTAATGATTTATAAATCTACTAAAACTAATTAAATTTCTACGGTTTAAAAAATCTGCAAAGGCTGGATCCAACCAGATATTCTTAAAGTACATTACAGTAGCTTCAATTTTATATATTATTCATATTTTTCGGAGTTATAGATAATTTCTTATGAATTTATTAACCTAAAAGACCATTAAAACTAATTAAATTACTGCAGTAACCACGTACAGTAAAAGTTGGATCTATTCTGATAAGATGATTCTACGTAAAATTATATTCAATTTGGTATATTATACGCAATTTTTGGACATGGTATGAATTTCTAATGAATTTTACAAGTTAGATCTATAATATGCAAATTTAAATTCGAACGGAATATTCCAGGGAATATTCCGCTGACTGGACAGGTTGACTTTGCATGCTGACTGGGACTAGATGTTGACCTTACGTTAACGTGGCGTTGAAGAGGAAGATGACCGGGATGACGACATTGCACGCACCGGTTTGATTGGATCTCGACCGTCTGGATAGGATCCGGTGGCTAGAAGAAGAGATTGACCCGATTTTGGCTCAGAATAGACAAGAAACAAATCTGAGTTAGAGAGACAAATCCGTAGGTCGAATCGAAAAACTCAGAACATAAAAGTTGTGGGGAATCATTATTCTTACCTTCTCACCAAAGGAATTTGGATTTGAAGAAACGAGCGCGAGTAGATCTTGGATTTACACCGTAAGATCTGAAATCTTGCGATGCGAAATTCTCCGTCTGTGGTAGATTAAAAGAGGTGAGGTTTGTCGGGATTGAAATATTTTGACGCAATCTTCAACTTTCGTTTTTTGACCGAAGGCAAACGACGAAGTCTAGATGGGTTAAACAGCAAAATAAGATTCGGAAATATGTAGATTCGGGATTTCGAGAATAGAAACTCATACAGCCGTGGCTCCACGAGTTTATATGGAGATTTGGGATGGTGTAGAGATAGGCCTTGGAGTAGGGAACAAGTAGAAATAAACGGAAGTCGATTCGGAGTTGTAGATAAAAAGTTATAAGTGTTTGAATAGAGATAGGTTTAACAAAACAAATTTTGCACGCTTTTTGGAGCAACCCGATCGATCCGGTACGCGTGGCCTACCCGGCTGGCTCGGTCCGGTCGGACCGGGTGGGTCGGCCCGTTCAGTTTTTTTTTATAGTTGTTTCCCTCATATCTTTTGCATACGAACTCCAAATGACATGATTCTTGTTTCTAAATTTTTCTAAAATCGAATAGGTCATTATAGAATCAAATTTGTAATCTTTTTACTAGTTTGGAAGTAGTGGGTTTATAAATCCTTGTATATCTCATTTTATTTATATCTTTATGTGTTTGTATTTATTCCATAACTTTTTCATACTAGCTCCAAATGAGCTCAATTTTGTTTCTAAAATTTTGTAGCATTAATTGGATCTCTTTAGGCTATGATTTAGCAATAATTTATGCCTTAGCAACAGTGGGTTTTAATAAGTCAATTTAATTACCCTTAGGAACATTTGGGCGAATCAACTATAGGATTTAGATACCAGGATTTGGATTTAGTTTGTGAGAACTTTGCATGGATGAAATGCATATGAATGCTTCATGATTTTCATTTTGAAATCTTGCACACCAATTCTACAATCCATAATCAATCCATGCCCTTTTTCCTATATGGCTACTTAGGTCTTAACAAAAGAATATAAGATTTTGAATTCAAGGTTGAGAGGATTTTCTATTCAAAAAGTTTCTTCTCTTTGAGAATTTTCAACAAAGTCAAACAATCAATCAATCTTATTTATTTGTTTCACATTCCAATATTAGGAGAATTTTGGGATGTGACAGACTACCACCCTTAAAAGAAATCTCGTCCCGAGATTTGGGGAAGGCTAGAAAGAAAGAAAGGTTCGGGATCCTTCAGGATGCTACCACCCTTAAAAGAAATTGACTAGGTCACTTCTCGAGGATTCACTTAGCTCAGATTGGTTCTCTTTTAGACTTTTATTGGCACAATGTCTAGCACATTCTAAACATCATGATTGATAGTTTCCGAGAAAGCACTTCTTAAACTAGCAAAACTCTCATGGTGGGCAAATAGGGAGCGTTTACTTCACGGTGCCCATAATTCACGGTTGGGATTCATCCTTACCGTACATCCTATGCTTAGCAATGGATTCTTTTAGAAGGGTGTAACAATATACCATTCTAGGGTTTAGGCTCAACGTCGACTCTCTGCTAAGGTTGAAAAGGGCACTCAAGATTCGCAAAGCCAACAGTACAAGAGCGAATAATAAGAGTAGTAGGAATGGTGATCAATCCATCCTGCACCCAAATCATTACCCTGTATGAGGATAGGTGAATCACGTTTTTCTATCACTCGGGCATTCTCACTTGCCTTGAAGAATGTTTCCATGGGCACGAACTAATGATCTATGTATACTCCCATGTATTCAATCAACAAAGCTACTACTAAAACTAAGGTATCGATACTTCAACTTTCAGGTTGGGTAATCTACTACATAACATCATGTGCAACACTTCATACTTCCACATCCTTTTTCCATTAGGTGAAGCATTTTCTTTCCTAAATGCATTGTGTTGTTAAACCTTCCACTTAACACATCATTATATCTCCAAAGGTTCAATATAGGAAAGGATAGATTCTATAGGAGAGAAACGACTAAGAAAATAATCCTACCCATAACTATATGAAGCAATCAATGTTACAAACAAGGAAGCATAGGCGATCAACACTCAATCAAACACTTGTATAATAACATTACAGGTGTATAAACTTAGTAGTATATAACCACAAAATAGTTTGAAAGCATTGGGAACAATACTAGAGTAAAATAGAGCAACATATAAGCAATAAACAAAATCTGTCAAAACGGTACAACAGACTTCACAAATTTTTCTAACCGACCTAAACTCGTCAGGAATTTCAGCCAATTTCTGTGCATGTACTACAGGTAATTACGCTCCATATCCTATTTTGTTAGATTTTTATGAGTTACCAATAAAATATGTAAAATCGCGCGGTACAACAGGTCAGGCAGAAAACTGCAGCAGTAATCCCACGAATTTCAATCACTTCACACCATTAAAATAATTTTAAAACCACACAAAAACTCCAGCAACTTTAGAGTTTCAAAACAACAGATCCTAAACAAGACATCACACGATATGGTTCAGTACAAACAAGCAAGCAACCTATATTGTCATACCACAAAAGTTGGTAAAAAACAATATGCTAACACGATAGTGATCTCCTAAAGAGATAAAATATGGTGGTCCAGACCTAAACAAACTTGGTGAGATGTTCATTTATGCCATGTTATTTGTTCTTTTACTTAGCTAACTCTCATATAGTTATCATAAGAATGGACAACCACAAATTTGAACAAGAAGAGGTTATAGAAAAGATAGACAAGAAATATAAGAACATCTAATAAGTATAAAATATGATAGTTCTCCTAATAAAGGTCTTCTATTGCTATTACCATCGTCGTTTTTATCCTTTCCAGCTACATTCACATGTTTTGGACAATTATCAGCATAATGCCCAAGATTGTGACACTGGAAGCATAGGACTTTTTCTTAGATCCTTCCTCCTTTTTGGCAAGGACATCCCGTCTTGTGGTTCTTCATACTCTACCTCAACATTTGGAAGCCTTGATCGTTTCCTTGTGCCAGTTTGGGGAAAATGGGCATTCCTTTCATATGTCGAGTATTGCGAAGTGATGACTTTGGGTGCGGTGTCTAGAGTCTTGAATCCGTCCCTTGTCTTTGTCGTGTCCTCGCGGAGCTTCATGAGGTCTTGGCGCATTCCGTCTCTGACTTGTTGATTCAGTTGATGTACCACCGGGTAGAGGTGCATTGAGCGGGGTTGTGATTGGTCCCTTCGCACAGGAAGAATGTAACTTGAGAGGTGGGACATTCTTCTTATGGGTGCCTTCCTTCACAGTAGGGGCGCTGATCATGATGCTCCTTGGTGATATGTCCTATTTCTCCATACATCGTGCAAGCTAAATGTTTCGGGACTTCAACTTCTTGGATTTTTGGTATACGAGACGAGATTGAAGTAGAACCACTTTAAATTCTTCCTGAGATATCACCCCTTGATGATCATCAATGGTGTGTTGCATCTCCCACCAAGTTGGAGCGTCGTCCTTTAGGAATTGGGTGGCATAATGAAGCATTCTGTTAACTTCAATGTTGGCATCCTTCATTCTTTCTTCAACCTGGAGCATCCACTTCTTTGCATCGGCGTGGCTCTTACGCTTGGTGGAATTGAGTTCCTTGTCCTCCTTATTGATATGATCCATCCGTCGAGTTGACCTAGGTTTAGAGTGGGAACGAATGGAGTATGGAAGGAAGAAGAATAACCCACACAAGAAATCTTGTTTAGAAAATAGGTTTTCATTAGCTATGGTAATAAATCATACAAGATAGCAAACAATTTGTCGTATCTATATTTAGCGAAATCTTATTCGGGTTTGGTTCCTAATAGGTCACTTGGAATCTTCGAGGCTTCGAGTCTCCAAAAGTCTTCGTGCTCTTGATAGTCTTCATGTTCTTCATAATCTTCAATCTTTCGAGTTCTTTAGTTAATAACATTGACTTAAGGCCTCTGAAGTCTTTAATCTCGTATCTTCAGTCTTGGAACATCTTTCATGGAGGTCTTCACGTACCAACTTAATCGAAACATTGAGATGATCTTCTTTGAAAAGGTAATCTTGAGAAAAGTTTCTTATTGAAGTGTGTAGTGGTCATTTTCTAATGTTGAAAAGAAAAGACTTAAGAAATTTTAAAACCCCAAGGTAGATGATGAGAAGTATGAGAGTTTTCTGAAATAACTTAGAAAATATTTGTCCTACGGTTTTTCCATGTTTAGGGTCACGATCTACAGTCAACTTATGCTCTGATACCATCTGTAGTGACCTCGGATCAAGTAAGATCCTAAGTCCCTGTGATTAACATGCTAGTTCCTGGATCAATAGCTAGCACTCACAGTCGATGAAATATCATGTAAAACACAAGTCTTTATTACATGAATCGAATAATCCAGAGTTTACATTATTACACCAGAAGCGATATAAATACAACTTGGAGTCCCATCAATGCCACAGGCAGGTTGAGTGAAGACCCGCGATCCTAGCGCACCTTTCAGCGACCTCCGAAATTCTGCACATGAAACGTGCAGCCAACAAGTTGGGTCAATACTTTGAATGTATTGGCAAATTACACCAAGGAGAGAAAAGACTATCTCTACATGCAAGGCTGGTATAGGCTGTAGAGTTCATTTGCTCAAAGCTAGTTTTCTTAAGTAGAGAGAAGAAGAGAGGATTGTCCTACTTTGTAAACATTTGCTTAGATAAAAAAAGGTTGAGTGGCACACGAGGATATTACGCACCAAGTGTCCAAACAACCAAACACTTGGATATTACGCACCAAGCGTCACTTGGATATTACACACCAAGTTCCCAAATTCCCACCCATTAGCGATATTACGCACGCCATGGGGTTTCAAAACTTTGTTTTGGAAAAGAGAGAGGAAGATCCTTCAGAGGCTCCATCCTTCAGATGCTCAATGTTGTTCTGTTACCGTGAACACGGCTGATCGATCAGATTGCAATACTCTCGAGAGTTTGTGCACTTTACCCACAATCCACGATCAAGTCCTTTTACAGACAAGACCATGGCGAGGCTTTCCCTTAGTAGCCCCTCTACCTTCTGGATCCAACCGTGCCAAGAACCTCCAAATGTTGGTACCCAGGTGAGGTTTCCCACTAAGTACTAGGCCAAGACAGAGCCCATAATGTATTGTGGTTGCACTGGAAGCTTCTGAATTCTGAAACATGGCAGACTTCTTTGATTCCTGGGCGGCCGTCCTCCACCAAAATCTCACTCGTTGACCCGACAACCATTCCGCCCAGAAGAAAACTTAGTTTTATTTTGAAGTGGATTTGAGAAGAAAAGTTTGCTCTAGAGAGCCTTTATACTTAGAAAAATTCTTTGTCTTTCGAACCCCCCAACGGTACTTTGTATATATAGCATAGCAAGCAATACTTAGCAAAAACAGGGGTAATCTATTAGGATGGGAAATCCTAAGTATAGAGCTACTCATGGCATACTACAAAATTATCGCACTTGCAAAATAACACTAAGGAAAAATTCTACTAGAACATCCTACACATGCATACTGCAGAATTTTGAAGATCACATGCATAGAATCAAAACTGGGACAAAATTATGAACAAGTGGTGTAACTTGCCTTATGTTGATAATATGGGTGTTGGTTGTATTTCTCCGCAGCAATCGCACTCTCCGAACAATCTAATACGAGGACAAGGTAGTTCCAATCAAAACAATTGCAAACATAACAAACACAACAAGGATGATTGAAAACATGCATGATGATTTAATATGACACAATGGTTATAATTGGTTTTATGAACATTAATATATCATATGATGCATGTATGAGTTTATTTAATGCAATAGGGTACTTGTTATAAATAATTACTTGCCAATATAAGGGTTTTGATAGTTCTGTTATAACGCCTGTTCTAACTGTAGGATTAAATTTGTTTCTTGGGTTTACTGGATAGAGGACGTTAATATGAACTAGTAGGCGTTGGATTCACCCTAATCGGAGTTATAGATCTTTTTATATGATTTAAATAGTGTTTAATGAGTTTTAAATGATTCGTACAGATTCTGTTGCCTAAAAATCAAACAAAAATTATATCTGTAATCTCCACGGAATTTTGATTTCAGGGACATATTATTTGTAATTTTCTGAATAGTATTTATTTTCTTATGAATTTATTATTCTAAATAAGCCATTAAACCATTTATTTCATTGCTGCGAAACCTTATAGTATTTTACTGAACCATTTGCAGATTGATGATCTACATGGAATCAGCTTTCTATCGGTATATTATTTATATTTTTGTGACAAGCAATTAATTTACTATGAATTTAATGATTTATAAAGCCACTAAAACTAATTAAATTGCTACGGTTTAAAAAATCTGCAAAGGCTGGATCCAACCAGATATTCTTAAAGTACATTACAGTAGCTTCAATTTGATATATTATTCATATTTTTCGGAGTTACAGATAATTTCTTATGAATTTATTAACCAAAAAGACTATTAAACCTAATTAAATTACTGCAGTAACCACGTACAGCAAAAGTTGGATCTATTCCGATAAGATGATTCTACGTAAAATTATATTCAATTTGGTATATTATACGCAATTTTTGGACATGGTATGAATTTCTAATGAATTTTACAAGTTAGATCTATAATATGCAAATTTAAATTCGAACGGAATATTTCAGGGAATATTCCGCTGACTGGACAGGTTGACTTTGCATGCTGACTGGGACTAGATGTTGACCTTACGTTGACGTGGCGTTGATGAGGAAGATGACCGGGATGACGACATGGCACGCACCGGTTTGATTGGATCTCGACCGTCTGGATAGGATCCGGTGGCTAGAAGAAGAGATTGACCCGATTTTGGCTCAGAATAGACAAGAAATAGATCTGAGTTAGAGAGACAAATCCGTAGGTCAAATCGAAAAACTCAGAACATGAAAGTTGTGGGGAATCATTATTCTTACCTTCTCACGAAAGGAATTTGGATTTGAAGAAACGAGCGCGAGTAGATCTTGGATTTACACCATAAGATCTGAAATCTTGCGATGCGAAATTCTCCGTCTGTGGTGGATGAAAAGAGGTGAAGTTTGTCGGGATTGAAAGATTTCGACGCGATCTTCAACTTTTGTTTTTTGACCGAAGGCAAACGACGAAGTCTAGATGGGTTAAAAAGCGAAATAAGATTCGGGAATATGTAGATTCGGGATTTCGAGAATAGAAACTCGTACAGCCGTGGCTCCATGAGTTTATATGGAGATTTAGGATGGTGTAGAGATAGGCCTTGGAGTAGGGAACAAGTAGAAACAAACGGAAGTCGATTCGGAGTTGTAGATAAAAAGTTATAAGTGTTTGAATAGAGATAGGTTTAACAAAATAGATTTTGCACGCTTTTTGGAGCAACCCGATCGATCCGGTACGCGTGGCCTACCCGGCTGGCTCGGTCCGGTCGGACCGGGTGGGCCGGCCCGTTCAGTTTTTTTTTTATAGTTGTTTCTCTCATATCTTTTGCATACGAACTCCAAATGGCATGATTCTTGTTTCTAAATTTTTCTAAAATCGAATAGGTCATTATAGAATCAAATTTGTAATCTTTTTACTAGTTTGGAAGTAGTGGGTTTATAAATCCTTGTATATCTCATTTTATTTATATCTTTATGTGTTTGTATTTATTCCATAACTTTTTCATACTAGCTCCAAATGAGCTCAATTTTGTTTCTAAAATTTTGTAGCATTAATTGGATCTCTTTAGGCTATGATTTAGCAATAATTTATGCCTTAGCAACAGTGGGTTTTAATAAGTCAATTTAATTACCCTTAGGAACATTTGGGCGAATCAACTATAGGATTTAGATACCAGGATTTGGATTTAGTTTGTGAGAACTTTGCATGGATGAAATGCATATGAATGCTTCATGATTTTCATTTTGAAATCTTGCACACCAATTCTACAATCCATAATCAATCCATTCCCTTTTGCCTATATGGCTACTTAGGTCTTAACAAAAGAATATAAGATTTTGAATTCAAGGTTGAGAGGATTTTCTATTCAAAAAGTTTCTTCTCTTTGAGAATTTTCAACAAAGTCAAACAATCAATCAATCTTATTTATTTGTTTCACATTCCAATATTAGGAGAATTTTGGGATGTGACAGAAGTCCACCTTCAGGTTATCATCTGAACCCCCTCCAATATTAAGTTGCAAGCAATAGACAACTGCTTTAAGCAAAGTGTGTAAGGTAAACAGTCCACGTGTTCCATGAATAAGAGACCGTTGTTTTCTCCCTAGTAGCAACAGCACATCTACAACCAAAGAGATTATTGTCACTTCCCTTGGAAACTAGAGGCCTGAACCCACTATCGAGCATAAATACCCCCTCTTGGAGTCACTAGCAACTACTTGGCCAAGATAGCTACTAACAACGGAGAGCATGAAAGATCACAAAGAAAACAGACATGATAGAATCATAAATACAAAACCATTAATTAAACCAACATAATAATCTCAATATCCATAGGATTCCCGCAAACACAACATGCATGATTACAAATAGATTAGATCTTGATCATGAACGGAGCTCACAAGATCTATATATGAAAGAACAAAGGAGGAGATACAACCATCTAGCTACTACATGGACCCATAGTCCAAGGTGGAACTACTCACGCATCATACCGGAGAGAAGGCCTCCGGGATGATCTCCCCTCCGGTAGGGTGCCGGGAAGAACTTCATATCCCCCCGATCTAGGGACGATGGTGGCGGCGGATACAGAAGGTTTCGTGGAGATTTGATCGAGTACTTAGGGGTTATGCATCGGGGGCTTCTTATAGGCGAAGGGGGAGGCCGAGGAGGCGGCCAGAGGGGCCAAACCCTACCTAGGCGCGGGGCAGGGCCCACCCGCGCCTAGGGGAGGGGGGGTTGGTCGCCCTGTACCGCTTCTTCGTCTCCCCTCTGGACTTCTTGTTCCCCATAGAAACTAATTGACTTTGACGTTTGTCCCGTCCAATTCCGAGAATATTTCTTTACTAGCTTTTCTGAAACCAAAAATAGCAGAAAACAGGCAACTGGCACTGTAGAAACTTGGTAATAGGTTAGTACCAAAAAACATGTAAAAAGTACCTCAAAGTGTAGATAAAGCAAATCAAAGTAGATACTAAACAAACATGGAGCATAAAAAATTATAGATACGTTTTCGACGTATCAAGTACCTCAGTGGGGATGTTGTGAGAAGATCAAGGAAAGGGCCAAGTCACTTATGGATTTATATGCTGAGATTTTCCAAGGTTTCGACTTCTCAAAGGAAAGTGGTAAAATTCGGAACATTCAGTTTCCAGCTATTAGATACTTTGCCTATTTCATTACCAAGTGTGTTCTTGCTAGAAAGATTGCTAGAAAGTTGTCTTCTTTTGATCTAGCTTTTATCGCAGCTGCTCTGAATAGGAATAGATCTTATATCCTGGGTGCTTTGATAGCTCACCGTTTCACCACCAACCGCGAGAAGGGTGGAATTTGTGGAGGTCTCATTGCTTCTAGGTTGCTAGCTTTCCATGGTTTAGAGCCTCACTATTCAGATTATCAGTTCCCCACAGGAAGGCTGGATCTTGAATCCATGGTTATGCATGGTTTTGTGTCCCTGGGGGCTAATGTGAGAAGTTTACCGTATGAATTATATTTTGCCCAGAAAGGTCGGAGAAAGGGTAGGACTGAGAAAATAGTTTATTTGCCTGCACCTGCTTTGTTTAACTTTGATAACAGGCAAGGATGGTCGCTTACGGAGGAGGAGGTTGACACATATGTGGTGGAGCTCTCCCAGCAAGAGGAGAATGTTGAAGAGGATGCCGAAGGCAATTCGGTTTAGCCCTCCAACTTGGGAGAGTTTTCATACCAGCATCCCTCATTTGATTGGGGCGCGTCTTCTTCTTCATCGCAAGCGCCTGACTATGATCATTCCTATGATGACTCACCAGCATGGGGTTACTACCTGCACTATTGAGCCCCACTTAGGCCAAAATCCTAAGCTTGGGGGGAGGTATACCGACATCACACTCATCTATATATCATGTTCGGTCGGTTCTTTGTATATCCATTGTTTCGCTTTCTTTTTGGTTCTTGTTGCTTCTTTCTCAAAAACACAAAAATACCAAAAATATTTTTGTTGTTCCTCTTGGTTTTTTCCTTTGTTTCTTTTCTTTGGTTTGCCTTAAAAGAAAAATCCAAAAAGATTTTGCTTTGCTTGGTTTGTTTTTGCTTTGCTTGTTTTTGCTTTGTTTGCTTTCTTTAAAAAAATCGAAAACACCAAAAATATTTTTTGTTCTTCTTTGGTTTTGTGAGTTATTTGCAAGGTTCAGCCATCCTTAGTGGATTTTGGGTTTCATGTTATTATTCAAGTCACACAAGTGAAGGGCAATAATGAAGATTAAGACAACTTGAGGAGTGGTAGAGGCTGGTAACGAACTCTATCTGTTTCATTTTTGTACATATACTCATCACTGTGAGCATGCTTAGTCTGTTCATGGCAAGGAGTGTGTTACTGATGGATGCTTAGTAGTTCTTGTTTGTCTATGATTAGCTCCAGCTTGCTAATAGTTTGTATCATGTCATATGAATGTTTGCTTGCATTGTTTTGTTCATATTTTGGTATGAAATTGTGGTATCCTCCTCTGAAAGTTTCATGTGAATCGACTTGGCACATTGATACGTCGGAAACATATCTATAATTTTTGATGTTCCATGCTTGTTTTGTATCATTTGTCTTATGTTTTGTCTACACTTTGAGGTATTTTTATACACTTTCTGGAACTAACCTATTGACAAGATGTCACAGTGCCACTTGCCTATTTTCTTATGTTTTTGGTTCCAGAAAGGCAGAAAATCAATATTCTCGGAATTGGACGGGACAAAAGCCAAAGTCATTATTTTTCCCGGAGCAACACGGAACCACGAAGCAGAGCCGGAGGGGGGCCACAGGGTGGCCGCACCCCCTAGGCACGGGCAAGCCCTAGAGGCGCCCATAGGGTGTGTGGGCCCCCTGAACCCCCACCGACCTTGATTCGTGCGCCTATAAGAAGCCTCCGACCCAAAAACCCTAGGGCATCTAGAAGAAATCCACGAAAACCTCTATAGCGCCACCGCCATCGAAGGGGAGATTTGGGGGACAGAAAGTCACTATTCCGGCACCTTGCCGGGACGGGGAAGTGCCCCCGGAGCCATCTCCATCGATCTCCATCGCCATCTCCATCACCATTGTTGATTCCCATGATGAGGAGGGAGTAGTTCTTACTCAGGGCTAAGGGATCTTCCGGTAGCTATGTGTTCATCTCTCTCTCTATGCACGATCTTGTGGTCATGAGCTTTGTAATCAAGTAGATCTACCTTGCTACTCAAGTGATTCATTAGATCTCTGCTCTCCCCATGTGTGTGAAAGTGACAGTGTGCATGCCATGGTGGCACTTAGGTTTGAGTCTACATAAATACTCTTTGTGCTTTAATAGATCTATGCTTTTCCCCACGTGTGTGAAAGTGACAGCGGGCATACCGTGTGTGGCACTTTGGCTAGATTGAATATTTTTATGATTTATATTTGGAGTTGGATGTCTCTATGAAATTGTGGTGTTTGTTGGAACCATCTTGCGCTCAAGGTGACAGTGTGGGGTTATCTAGATTGGGGAAGGCGGACTTTGAGGTGTGCTGTTATAGCCCTACCTTGGATTAGAGTGTCCAACCGGAGAGTTGTTAAGAGTAGTATCATGAAGAGAGGATATTTATATGAGAGAGTGTTCACTAGTGAAAGTATGATCCCTAGGCCTTGTTTCTAAGCATTGAAACACTGTTTGCTACTAGATCTGTTGCATGTTTGCTTGCTTCCTTCTTGTTGCCTTTATTCTTTCCCTCACCGTCAAGCTATTTTCTAGCACCGTTACCACTTGTATTTCACTATCTCTTCCCCGAACTAGTGCACCTATATTGGGTGTGTTGGGGATACAAGAGACTTCTTGTATCTTTATTGCAGGATTGCTTGAGAGGGAATACCTTTAACCACTTCCTCCCTGAGTTCTATAAACCTTGGGTAATCCACTTAAGGGAAATTTGCTGCTGTTCTACAAACCTCTGCACTTGGAGGCCCAACAACTGTCTACAAGAATAGAAGTGTGTAGACATCACACATGATCACGCATGCATATGACTAAACAATAGTCAGTAAGCCTCGATGATTTATTTTGCCTCAGAGTTCTTGTATCACTTTCATGCCATAATTAGTCATGTTTTGTTGCAAGCATGATTATGACAATTATTGCTCTCTCGTTTGTCGCTCCCTATCTTTTGCTAGCCTTCACTTGCATTGAGTATACGCTATACCTATGTTTCCAACTCCCCAAAACCAATATTGCCAGCTGTGTCCACCATACCTACCTATTAGCATCGTTTGCTATTTCAATGCATATTCTATATGCCTTGTTTTCTTCCAAATAAAATGTTTGTCTGTTTTGAGAAAGTTATTTAGTAAAGCTCTCACGAACTTGATGGCACACTTTATTTCTTGAACTTAATAATCTTGAACCATTGTGACTTGTCCATGAAAGTTATATGCTTGCAAATTATATGCTGGGAGTCAGCAGAACCATGCCGTCACAGGGAACGCTTTCAACACTTTTTGGATATCCTATCCAGTTGATACTTTGCCCTTTTGTTTATGGATGTTGACGATGTGAAATAAAAGGGGAGCTTGTGAGTTCATGGAGTCTATAAATTGTGTTAGAGAAACACCTGGGCTGCTAGCCTAAGCCATGCCTAATCATGGTGGAAACTTGCAACATCACCATAATGAGCATTCTATGAAGCATCCCCAATAAAAATCTATGCACATAGTAAATAAAAAGATTGTTGAGATGCTCATTGTCTGCTTGCCTTGTCATTTTGATCACGGGATAGCTCCTGTATCATGTGCAAGGGGTACCCCGTTGGCGGTTCTCTATGATATGCGTGTATTTACAATAACAAGAACTTACAGGTAACCAAAGTTAAGCAGCATGCGGAGCGGCCCTCGTACTCAAGGGACTTGAGATTTTCAGTCTATGGTCTGCCAAGCATATTATTCAGAGTGGACCTCACTTTCACCTTAACCACATGAAGATTCCTATGATAGGGGAAATGAGAGCTCAAAGCTAATGAGTACCTTCCTTTTAGCATTAGGAAGCCTTTAAAAGTTTTCAAAACCTTTTCACAACCTTGTTGAGTCACCACTTATTCTATGAGCACCTTCTTGAGAGCATAGTTGTCATTCTTGTGTTTGTTCCAAAACTTGGTTAATTATGTCATGACTTTGATGCTTGTATCTCTCATATATTTACCTCTAGTATTCAGTTGAACTTCAGAGGTGCCTGGGCATTTATATTGCGCTCTACAAACAAAGGCAAGCGAGATACCACTCTATCATACCTCACTATGAGCATTGCAATGTTTCTTATGTTTATGTTCCATGCTACTTATTATTATTGAGTTGGTTTCTTTTCATAGCTTGCAATGATTATTGAGTAGACTTAGTTGCATACTTCTTATTATGAATGGTTTAAGCATCTACTCCTGTGCTGAGAATATATACATCATATGAAGCAAATGTGTTTGTGAAAGTTCTTTTATCGCACTCAGTTTTCAACTGAATTGCTTGAGGACAAGCAATAAGCTAAGCTTGGGGGAGTTGATACGTCCAAAACGTATCTACTTTCCCGAACACTTTTGCTATTGTTTCTCCTCTAAACTTGTGTGATTTGGATACAACTAACACAGACTGACGTTGTTTTCAGCAGAATTACCTTGGTGTCTTGTTTTTGTGCAGAAAATCAACTATCAGGAAAAATCCCGGAAAATATGCCAAAGATTATATTTCACCAGAAGATCCACGGAGCCAGAAGACGAGACGGAGAAGGGGGCTAGGGGCCCACACCCCTGCCAGGCGCGGGCCCACCTCTGGCCGCGCCTAGGGGGGTCCAGCCACCTCAGGCGCCCCCTCGGCCTCCCTCTGCGCCTTTAAGTTGCCTCTCGACCTAAAAACCGAGGGGGGTCGATAGTTTTCCAGAAAGAGCTCCGCTCCGCCGCCGCCACCAGAAACCAAGATTCGGATCTAGAAACTCCGTTCTGGCACCCTGCCGGGACAGAGAATTTGGAGAGGATCATCGCCATCATCATCATCAATGCATCTCCATCAACCACCGATGTTTCCCTCATCCATGAGTGAGTAATCCCCCGCTATAGGCTTGGGGATGGTAGGAATTGGACGAGTTCTATCATGTAATCGAATAAGATTTGTTAGGGCATAATACATAGTATCTCTATTAGTGCTATTTTACTTTGTTGCGACTTGTTGTCCTTAATGCTTGTCACTAGGGCCCGAGTGCCATGATCTCAGATCTGAACTTATTATTGAATTATTATGATAGTATTGTTTGTGATATTATCTGCAATTTGTGTACACATATCATTGTCTGGATCCAAAGGCCCCAAAGTGACAATAATTGGTACAACCGGAGGGGATGGCTGTGGTATGAGGATCACATGTGTTCACGGAGTGTTAATGCTTTGCTCTGGTGCTTTATTAAAAGGAGCACCTTAATTGCCAGTAGTTCCCTAGAGGCCCCACTGCCACGGGCTGGCTGGACAGAAGATGTTGTGCAAGTTCTCATTGCGAGCACGTATGACTATATTTGGAGCACATGCCTAGGATTGTTTAGTACCTGGATGCTTGTTATTATTTATCTGCAATGCCCTATATCTTGAAGTTACATGTTTAGACTCATCCATGCAACGCCCGTTCATCCATCCCTATGCCTACCGCACTCGAATCCCACTGTTTACTGTTACTGTTACTATTGCTCCTGTTTCACTGTTGCTGTTGCTTTGCTGTTGCTACTACAAACTGTTGCTACTGATAAACTTCTGTGAGCAAGAACTATTTCCAGGTGCAACTGAACTGACAAATCAGTTGTTAAGGCTTGCAAGTATTCTTTGGCTCCCCTTGTGTCGAATCAATAAATTGGGTAATACTACCCGTGAAGACTGTTGCAATCCCCTACACTTGTGGGTCATCAGTAACTTGTATGGCATGAGTAGAAGCAAAGGTACTTTCCATGGTTTCAGGTTTAGCAGCCATTTTATTAATCAAAGAGGACTGTGCTTCAGACAAAGAGGAAATGTTTTTCTCTACATTCAAAAGCTTTTCCTCCATAGTCTTTTTGAAGGTGGTTTGTTTACTAATAAAGTCTTTGAGCATGACTTCAAGTTCAGAGGGGGCACTTCTAGCATTGTTGTAGGACTTTCCATATGTATTGCCATTATTAGGAGGATAAGGCCTATACTTGTTGTTACTACAAAAATTATTCCTATAGGCATTGTTATTGAAATTGCTGTTTCTAATGAAGTTCACATCAAATTACTCTTTTTGAGCAACCAAAGAGGCTAAATGAACATTATTTGGATCTAAAGGAATTTTCCCATTAACAAGCATAGCCATGATAACATCTATCTTATCACTCAAAGAGGAGGTTTCTTCAACAGAATTTACCATCTTACCATGTGGGGCTCTCTCAGTGTGCCATTCAGAATAATTAACCATCATATTATCAAGGATTTTTGTTGCAGCACCCAAGGTGATGGTCATAAAGGTACCTCCAGCAGCTGAATCCAATAGGTTTGAAGTTCAAAACTGCATAAAAAGTCTGGATAATCATCCAAACAGTAAGTCCATGAGTGGGACAATTCTTAACCAAAGATTTCATTCTTTCCCAAGCTTGAGCAACATGTTCATTATCAAGTTGTTTAAATTTCATAATATCACTTCTCATAGATATAATCTTAGCAGGAGGGTAGTACTTTACAATAAAAGCATCTTTGCACTTAATCCAAGAATCAATACTATTTCTAGGCAAGGATAGCAACCATTCTATACATTTTCCTCTCAAAAAGAAACGAAACAACTTGAGCTTAATAATATCTCCATCCTTATACTTGTGCATCTCACAAAGTTCAACAAAGTTATTGAGATGGGAAGCAGTATCATCAGAACTAGCACCAGAAAATTGCTCTCTCATCACAAGATTCAACAAAGCAGGCTTAATTTCATAAAAGGTAGCATCAGGAGCAGGTGGGGCAATAGGAGTGCTTAGGAAATCATTTTTGTTTGTGCTAGTGAAGTCACACAACTTGGTGTTCTCAACAGAGTTCATTTTGGCAAAAGTGGAGCAAGCCAAAAACAGCAGCGACATCTAGAGTAGGAACTAATTTTTTGTGTGTTTTTGATAAGAGAAAGCAAACCAAACTAAACTATTTTTTTGGAGTTTTTGATAAAAAGAGGCAAAAAACCAAGCAAAATAAACTAAGCAAACCAAAAACAAAGTAAAGAGAAAGGTTGAGGAGGACTCCCCTTGTGAAGACGTCCTTAGCCTCCCCGGCAACGGCGCCATAAAATCTTGATGGTGCTGCGTCAACATGGAGCGCTTCGTCGGGAAACCCCAAGAGAAAGGTATGATGAAGCACATCAGCAAGTCTTCCCTCAGTAAGAAACCGAGGTTATCGAACCAGTAGGAGGAAGGAAACATCTCAAAGGTGTTGCAAGCAACGTGGAAACCTGCACAACACAAACTCAAGACTTTGCCCCAACTAACAGTGAGGTTGTCAATCTCATCGGTTCCTGTAAAAAAGTATTAACTGTATGCTGTGAAAGGTGATGATGGTTTGCAGCAAGTAAATAGTAACAGAGGAATATGTATCAATGGTAAAGATTGGACCGAGGTCCATAGTTCACTAGAGGTGTTCTCCTTAGATAAAAAAACATGGCATGCTGGGTAAACAAATTACAGCAGGGAAATTGACAGGACTGTGCAAGGCATAACAATGCAATACTAGACATAAAGATCCTATGAGATTCGATTGGGCAATACAACAAGATACATAGACCGCCATCCAACTGCATCTATGACTAGAAGTCCACCTTTGGGTTATCATCCTAACCCCCTCCAGTATTAAGTTGCAAGCAACAGACAACTGCTTTAAGAAAAGTGTGTAAGGTAAACAATCCACTTGTTCCATGAACAAGAGACCATTGTTTTCTCCCTAGTGGCAACATCACATATACAACCTTAGAGATTTCTATCACTTCCCTTGATTAAATAGAGGCATAAACCCACTATCGAGCATAAATACCCCCTCTTGGAGTCACTAGCAACTACTTGGCAAAAATAGCTACTAACAACGGAGAGCATGCAAGATCACAAACAACACAGACATGATAGAATCAATAAGACAAAACCATTAATCAATCTGACATAGTAATCTCAATATCCATCGGATCCCTGCAAACACAACATGCATGATTACAAATAGATGAGATCTTGATCATGAACGGAGCTCACAAGATCTACATGAAAGCAAAAAAGGTACAACCATATAGCTACTACATGGACCCGTAGTCCAAGGTGGAACTACTCACGCTTCATACCGGAGGCTTGCATGATAAAGAAGAAGGCCTCAGGGATGATATCCCCTCTGGCATGGTGCCGGGAAGAGCTTCAAATCCCCCCCGATCTAGGGACGATGGTGGGGGCGGCTATAGACGCTTTCATGGAATATTGATTGGTTACTTAGGGTTTAGGCATCATGGACTTATTATAGGTGAAGAGGCGAGTCTGGGAGGCGGCCAGGGGGGCCCACACCCTGCCTAGGCGTGACCTAGGGTGGGCCCGCGCCTGGGGGGTGCAGCCGCCCTCTGGTGCCCCTTCGTCTCTCCTCTGGACTCCGTGTTCTCCTCGCTGAAATATTGACTTCGGCTTTTGTCCCGTCTAATTCCGAGAATATTTCCTTAATAGTTTTTTTGGAACCAAAAACAGCAGAAAACAGGCAACTGGCACCGTGGCAACTTGTTAATAGGTTAGTACTAGAAAACATATAAAAAGCACCTCGAAGTGTGGACAAAGCAAAGCAAAGTAGATACTAAACAAGCATGGAACATCAAAAATTATAGATATGTTTCCGACGTATCATTAGGCTAGAGTCCTAACTATCCCATACTATCATAACAACCGTGTCCGTATAATACTCTACCCCCTCCCGTAGTCATAGAGGTAGCGTCGTGAACAACTAGAACGTCGCAGAGGGTCAGACTAGAGATAAGCTAAAGTAGAACCAGTGGGCTGACATCCCCCCGTAGTTCGAGCAGGAACGTCATGCACAATGCCGTGTCGTGGTAGCTTGAACTGTAGAGGAAGCTGATGATGCTCAAGCGAGGTGGTAGCCCTTGTGCCGATGTCGAGGGAGCCGAGAGCGTTGGACAATGTCGTGGTCGAGGTAGGCGTTGCGAGGGGTTGCCGTGGTCGGGGATGCCGGTGTCGAGGTAGCCGCACGTGAAGCCTAATACGCATAGTGCGCGAGGAGGAGGATGGAGACGCGTCGAGCCAGTCTTCGAGGATGTCGATGCCGAAGCCGATGTTGTCAGAGCCGTCGAGGATGAGGTGCGTCCATAGTTTTGCCAGAACTAGGCGCATGTCGGGAACAAACGCATACTCCGATTTTTCCAGAACCGAGTATGCAAAGAAGAACTCGTCGGTGAAGCGGTCGAGGTAGTTGTTGAGGAGGCTGCGATGCCGAAGAAGACCATGTCGAAGCCAATGAAGACAAGGCATCGATCCGAGCTTGCCAGACTCGGGAATGCATCGGGGATGAAGGCACTCCCGGTGTTGCCAGTACCAGGCGTGCGAGGGATAGGGACCATCATGCACTTGTCGCCATGTCAGAGAGACTAGCAGAGGAGGCCTCTAGAGAGGTTGCGAGGCGCAGATCGACGAAGGGAGAGATGCGGATGTTGTCTGCAATTGTCGGAGTAGAGGAGTAGGTGGTGTAGTCGGGGACGAGGCGATGACGCTGACGGCAAAGTTGTAGTGGACGAAGACGTAGAGGGCGGTGAAACCAGTGGCGACCCGGAGTTATCATGCTGGACGCCTAGAGAGGCGCAGCGGAGGTTCTCTATGTAGGCAAAGAAGAACCCGGCGGCATGACGCATACCATGCGCAAACGACGGTGATCCACACTGTAGATGGCGCGATGGAAACCGAGGATGTCGATGCACGGGGACCACGAAGTAGACTACGTGGAGCGAATCTACGACCCGAAGGGCGACATAGGTGCAAGGCGCAAGTTGGTGCAGCGAATGGGAGACCACTAGCGACGTACATGAGAAGGAAGGCGTGTTGGGAGCCGGTAGCATGGACCAAAGGCGGCGGCGTTGCGGTCCGAAGGGGCGACGCATCGGCATCCCGTAGCTCGATCAGTGGTAGGCGCATGCTCGGGGACGTGCTTGGCGTAGAGAGGCGCGATATCGGTTGATCAGATCGACGGTGCACCGTATGAGCCATGGCATGGACGACGCGTAGATCGGAGTCGATGGCGGCATTGTTGGCAAAGTATCGGATGATGATGACAATGAAGATCCAGGGGGCGACCGTGGCAGCCTTCCAAGGAAGGCACAACCACCGTCTGCCATGCGCGGAAGCCTGCCATCAGGCCGCGACAGCCTGCCGAGGCTGGCATGGTAACAGAGAGAGCAGGCGCACATGCGCGATGTAGATCGTCGATGCTGATGGTAGGAGTAGAAGTGCGAGTGGATGACGGTGATGGGCGACTCAATCCGATCTAAGATCGGTAAACCAAAAAAGAAAACTGGTCAAAAGATCGGGAAAAGAGACTTATAGGGCAGCCGATTGATGAGCTCATATCACTGTAGAGCTTCGTTAGGAAACCCCAAGAGGAAGGTGTGATTAGCACAGCAGTAAGTTTTCCCTCAGTTATGAAACCAAGGTTATCGAACCACTAGGAGGAAGGAAACAACTTCCAAGGTGTTGCCAGTAACTTGGAATCCGGCACAACACAAACTCAAGGCTTTGCCCCAACTTACAGTGAGATTGTCAATCTCACTGGTTTGCTAAAAACAAAGGATTAAACGTATAGTGTGGAAGGTAATAGTTGATTATAGAGAGTAAACAGTAATAGTAGATGATGTGTCAATGGTAAAGATTGGACCGGGGTCCACAGTTCACTAGAGGTGTTCTCCTTAAGAAAGATAACACAACATGCTGGGTAAACAAATTACAGCGGGGCAATTGACAGGAAATGAGCAAGGAATAACAATGCAAATACTAGACATTCATGATCCTATGATATTTGATTGGGCATTACAACAATATACATATACCGCCATCCAACTACATCTATGACTAGCAATCCAACTTTAGGTTATCATCTGAACCCCCTCTAGTATTAAGTTGCAAGCAACGGATAACTGCATTAAGCAATGTGTGTAAAGTAAACAATACAATTGTTCCATGAATAAGAGATTGTTGTTTTATCCCTAGTGGCAACATCACATCTACAACCTTAGATATTTTTGTCACTTCCCTAGATTCAATAGAGGCATGAACCCACTATCGAGCATAAATACTCCCTCTTGGAGTCACTAGCATCTACTTGGCCAAGATAGCTACTAGAAACGGAGAGCATGCAAGATCTCAAACAACACAGACATGATAGAATTAATAATCAATAAGACATGATAGAATCAATAATCAATCTGACATAGTAATCTCAATATCCATCAGATCCCCACAAACACAACATGTATGATTACAAATAGATGATCTTGATCATGAACAGAGCTCACAAGATCTAAACATGATAGCACAAAGGAGGAGAAACAACCATCTAGCTATTGTATGGACCCATAGTCCAAGGGTGAACTACGCATGCATCATACCGGAGGCTGGCATGGTGATGAAGAAGGCCTCCGAGACAATCTATCCCCTCCGGCAGGGTGCCGGGAAGAGCTTCAGATCCCCCCGGTCTAGGGACGATGGTGGCTACGGCTACAGACTGTTTCATGGAGATCTGATCCGGTACTTAGGGTTTTGGCATCGGGGGGCTTTTATAGGCGAAGAGGCGAGGCAGGAGGGCGGCCAGGGCGCCAACACCATAGGATGGTGCGCCCTAGGGTAGGCCCACGCAGCCCTAGGGTGTGGCGGCCCTGTGGTGCTCCTCCGTCTCTCCTCTGGACTTCGTGTTCTCCTCGTTGAAATATTGACTTTGGCTTTTGCCCCGTCCAATTTCGAGAATATTTCTTTACTAGCTTTTCAAAAACCAAAAACAGCAGAAAACAAGCATCTGACACTATGGCATCTTGTTAATAGGTTAGTCCCAGAAAATGTATAAAAATACCTCAAAGTGTAGACAAAGCATAGCAAAGTGGATACTAAACAAGCATGGAACATAAAAAATTATAGATACGCTTACGACATATCACCGATCACGGATCAGCGAACGAGCCCCTGCGTACGGGTTGTGCAGCCCCCGGCGGAGATGATGGAGATCAACCTCCCTGGGGGCAACGCGTCGGAAGCGTGCCAGCGGCGGCTAGGGTTTGGGATCAGTTTTAGGCTGATACCATGTAGAATGATAGAGAGGGATTGGTGGAATATGTTGGATTTGTTATTAAGCCTCATGAGCGAGTATATATAGGCGTACATGGATCATCTTGGAGTACAAGTCAAATTAGGTTAGAGTCCCTAAACTATCATAACAACCGTGTCCGTATAATACTCTAACAGATCTCTGGCACCGTTGGCTGATACGTCGTAAACGTATCTATAATTTTTGATGTTCCACGCTTATTTAGTATCCACTTTGCTTTGCTTTATCTATATTTTGAGGTATTTTTATACACTTTCTGGGACTAACCTATTAACAAGTTGCCACAGTGCCAATTGCCTGTTTTCTGTTGTTTTTGGTTCCAGAAAAGCCAGAAAATGAATATTCTCGGAATTCGACAGGACAAAAGCCAAAGTCAATATTTCACTAAGGAGAACCTTGAAGCCAGAAGACGAGACGGAGGAGGGACACGAGGGGCCCACACTCCCTAGCCGCGCGGCCAGGCCTGGCCCGCGCCTAGGGGGTGCGCCTCGGGCACCCCCTTGGTCTCCCCCTTCGCCTATAAGAAGCCCCCGATACCAAAACCCTAAGTACCCGATCAGATCTCCATGAAATAGTCCGTATCCACCGTCACTATCATCCCTAGATCCGGGGGGGGGGGATCTGAAGTTCTTCCCGGCACCCTGCCGGAGGGGAGAGATCATCCCAAAGGCCTTCTTCATCACCATGCCAGCCTCCGGTATGATGCGTGAGTACTTCCACCTTGGACTATGGGTCCATACAGTAGCTAGATGGTTGTTTCTCCTCCTTTGTGCTATCATGTCTAGATCTCATGAGCTCCGTTCATGATCAAGATCATCTATTTGTAATCATGCATGTTGTGTTTGTGGGGATCCGATGGATATTGAGATTACTATGTCAGATTGGTTAATGAGTTTATCTTATTGATTCTATCATGTCTGTGTTGTTTGAGATCTTGCATGCTCTCCGTTTCTAGTAGCTATCTTAGGCAAGTAGATGCTAGTGACTCCAAGAGGGAGTATTTATGCTCGATAGTGGGTTCATGCCTCTATTGAATCTTGGGAAGTGATAGAAATCTCTAAGGTTGTAGATGTGATGTTGCTACTAGGGAGAAAACAACGATCTTTTGTTCATGAAACAATTGTATTGTTTACTTTACACACTTTGCTTAAAGCAGTTATCCGTTGCTTGCAACTTAATACTGGAGGGGGTTCATATGATAACCTAAAGGTGGATTACTAGTCATATATGCAGTTGGATGGTGGTTTATGTATCTTGTTGTAATGCCCAATCGAATCTCATAGGATCATCATGAATGTCTACTATTGCATTGTTATGCCTTGCTCTGTCCTGTCAATTGCCCCGCTGTAATTTGTTTACCCAGCATGTTATGTTGTCTATCTTAAGGAGAACATCTCCAGTGAACTGTGGACCTGTTCCAATCTTTACCATTAATACATATTCTACCGTTACTGTTTACTTCCTGCAAGCCACCATCACCTTCCACACCATACATTTAATCCTTTGTTTTCAGCAAACTGGTGAGATTGACAACCTCACTGTTCATTGGGGAAAACTCTTGAGTTTGTGTTGTGCAGGTTTCCAAGTTGTTAGCAACACCTTTGAGTCGTTTCCTTCCTCCTACTGGTTCGATAACCTTGGTTTCTTACTGAGGGAAGACTTACTGCCGTGCTCATTATACCTTCCTCTTGGGGTTTCCCAACGAATATCTAAAGTGATCTGAGCCGCATCATCGGCTCGCCACCCCCAATAAACATATATTGTCTTGTTTACTTGAAGAATTTAGTCTTCCTAGTGATAGTTCTAGTTGTTCTCATGATTTCTCGCATTGTAATGCCTGTCAACGCAGAAAATATGTTAGATTATCTTTTGGTACCTCCACCTATAGTTCTTTTTCATTTGAATTACTGCATTGTAATATATGGACATCTTTAATGCCTAGTGTTTCTAGTTTTACATATTATCTTGTTATCCTTGATGATTACTCTCACTATATTTGCACTTTTCCTCTACATTCCAAGTCCGGTGTTCACAAACTTTTTCACAATTTTCGGCACTACGTTCTTACACACTTTGGTCTTCCTATCTGCTTCATACAATGTGACAATGACCGAGCATTTGATAACACTCAGAAAAGATCATTCTTTCTCTCTCAAGACATTCTTTTTCATTCTTATGTCCATACACATCTCCACAAAACGGCAAAGCATCTTTTTCATTTTTATGTCCATACACATCTCCACAAAAAAGATCATTCTTTCTCTCTCAAGACATTCTTTTTCATTTTTATGTCCATACTCTCTACGATCTATTAATGATATATTACGCACCTTGCTCATCCAAGCATCTCTACCACCACATTTTTGGGCTGAAGCTATCTGCACCGCCACCTATCTCCTCAACATCCGACCAACAAAAACTTGTCCCCTCTACACTCCTTTTCAATCTCTATTTGTTCATCATCCTGACTATTCTAAATTGCGCGTATTCGGTTTTTTATGCTTCACCAACATTGCCTCCATCGCCCCTCACAAAATTGCTCCTCGCTCATTGCCATGTATTTACCTCGGTATCTCCGACGTTCACAAGGGTTCTCGTTGTTTTGACCTATCTTCTGGATGTGTACTGGTCTCTCGTCACGTTATTTTCAATGAAACAACTTTTCCCTTCTCCACTGTCCAGTCATCCCCGACCACCAATACCCAACCTACCATCGCCCCGTACCCCTTCCTCTCGACACTCATACCCGCGTACACCTTTGCCGTGAGCCCATGACAGCCCACCGCGCCTCTTTCCCCTGTCGCGACAACATCTTCTGTCGTGACACCATCTACAATCGTGCCTTCTTCTCATGTTGTGGCAGACTTTTCTGCACCATCTACCTGCCATCAATTTATCCACCAGCAGTTCAACTTCCTCGTCTCCCACTCCCACAATTCCTCCTAATGTTGTTCCTATAGCTATTCCTGACAATGATCACGTCACGTGCACTCATGGTAAAAAGGGTTTCCATGTTCCTCGTCGTTGTCTCTAAAGGGAATATGCCCGAGAGGCAATAATAAAGTGGTTATTATCTTATTCCTTGTTTATGATAAATGTTTATTTCTCATGTTATAATTGTGTTAATAGGAAATGTTAATACATGTGGTTAATAAACATATAAGAGTTCCTAGTTATGCCTCTCATATAAACTATCTTGTTGATTAACAAGATGATCAAGGTTTTCTGATCATGGACATGTGATGTTGTTAATAATGGGGTCACAACATTGGTGGGATGATATGATGAACACTCACACGAAGTATAGTAATACGATCAAAGTCATTACGTTTACATTTCTATAATAAGTCCTACGAAGTAACCCTAATCCTTAGACCATGAGATCATTCTAACTGCTAACACCGAAAGAGTACTTTGATAGCATCAAACGTCACACCGTAACAGGGTGACTATAAAGGTGGGTTTGGGTACTCTGAAAGTGTTCTGTCGAGGCTCATAGATCAAGAGTGGGATTTGTCCATCCCGATGACATAGAGATATACTCTGGTCCCTCTCGGTGATATAACATTGACATAGCTTACAAGCAAGTGATAAGATTACTAGAATGTTATATCACGGGAACGAGAAAAGAGTACTTGTTGGTAACAAGATTAAACTTGGTATGGGGATACCGATGATCGAATCTCGGACTTGTAATATATTGTGAGACAAAGGGATTTAGTTACGACGTCAAAGGTTCTCACGATCACTAAGTCATCGTTGAATGTGTGGGAGTCACTATGGATCTCCAGACCCCACAACAGATTATTGATCGGAGAGGGGTCTCGATCATGTCTACATTATTCGAGGACCATAGGGTGACACACTTAAGGTGTACCGACACCAATTAGGGCATATATAATACCAGAGAAAGGTTTTAAAAACGCTGGAATTATTTTGATGGACATCGGAATTATTTCGAGTGAAATTGCTCAAATTGCTTTTTTGCATGTGATATCAAAATGTTGCAAGGGGTTTTATGTGAATGCTTTGATAATTAAAGTAATTAACAAAATTTTGAATAAAATAAATAAAATGGTTTTATTAAATGAGAGATACATTAATTTTGGTGGAAAATTAATGCATGTGAGTGGACATGTGAGTGGAGGTGTGTTCATGTGAGTCGGATCTCCACTCACCATTATGGAGGGAGAGGTGGGGGCACCAATCATGGTCGGCGGCCATGCCCCTTGGGAAGCCCCTCCCCTATATAAGGAGCATCTCCTCCTCCACTCTCACACCTCCTCGTGAAGGATCTATCTCCCCCTTTAGTAAATTCTCCATGGCTTTGGATCGGCAAAGTACATGTTCTCGGTAGTTTCTTTGGAAAGATCTGCTGCTTTCGCTGTTGTGCTGGAGCGAGGGACGGAGGTTGTCAGGGTACTGGACGTGTGTGAGATTACGAATGCACCACTGCTTTGCGGTGCTGCACTTGCTAGACTTCATCACGATCTTGAGATCGGCAAGTGAACGACCACATCATCCACGAGAACCAATCTCATAACACTTTATCGGTCTTCCAGAGTAAGTTATGTATGGATATATATTCACCCGTTGCTTGTATCTAGATAGATAGATCTTGGTGCTTAGTTATTCATATCGTAGGAATTTTTTTGTTTTCTATGTTGTGAACCCAAGAGTTTCAACCTCACTACTAGCCCAAATATTTCACCAATACCCACTTCCTACAAACGAGCCCTTCTTGATCCTCTTTGCTACTCTGCCATGCATGATGAATTTAATGCTCTTCTTCAAAACAATACATGGACTCTAGTTTCTAAACCATCAAGTGTTAATGTTATTTCTGGCAAGTGGGTCTTTCTCCACAAATACACCTCTAATTGTTCTCTAGTACGATACAAGGCTCGTTGGGTCTGCCGGAGGTATAGATGGAAAAAACTATGCATGCCTACATTATCAAATTGATAGGATTGGGTTTGAAGGACCGTTCAAGATATCTTTATGAATTAATAATGCTAAGTGAATTAATTGAGATACTTCATATTTGATATCCACATCACACACCATGGAAATAAATTAAAAGTTAAATGGACTAAAATGTGTACGATTTTAATTTTTAGAAAATTCCAAAACATGGTTTGTATGATTTGATATATTTGATGTGACGGAGTAAACTGAAGAGCACATTTCATGTATTAAATAAACGAGATTCTCATCACACAATAAAATTGATTATTCATTAAGAGGTTGAACTATGCCATCCAAGCACGCAATAGTACATGGCACAACAAATACATGTGATCGAGTGTGTAGAAGATCGGAATGAAGCTTGAAATGGCATGGATATATTTTTAAAAGTATACCAAAAAATAATATATCAAAATATGATACTTTAGAAATTTAATGCGATCGAACTTACGTTTTAATGAATCTATTGAAACAACAAATATATCTTGAAACTGAGTTGATTTTGTACTACCATTGTTTTTAGCAGCATGCTAATATAGAGAGTAATTGTTTAATTTTCGCCATGAGAATGTATTACTGTCAAAATAATTCACACATTTTTAACTACTCCATTTTTTAAATCAACGTGAGGAATAAATAGAGAATTAGGTAACAATTATAACTATTTTATTAGGTTTGTTTAAGCTCATGAAGAGAACTATCATTGTGATTTAACCTCACATAGATATAACATGACATAAAATAATACTTATTTACTGATCTAATATAATATACAAACAAAAAATAATTTGTGTTCTAACAGATAACTAAGGATGTTAAGCATATCACTCACATTTGTGATATTTCGTTTCCCTAAATATTTTCATAGTCAGAAAACAATATTATTTCTTATTAACAAATATGATATTCATTAAGTAGTAACTTTATTTCAACTTACTAAAGATGATACCCTCGCATTTGTGAGGGCAACTGTCCTAGTTTCCATAAAAGTGAAAATTCTGTTTTGGAAAAGCAAAAGAGATGGAACTAGATTATAAGATTTTTTTTGTTGCGAGTCTGGTTCTCTCCCTTTTTAGGTATCTTGGAGTACCCATCAATTACAACAAATTAAAGAATTCAGAATGGATTGCCGTAGAGAGTCGGTTCCTATCTAAGCTAGGATGTTGGCAAGGGAAATTGCTATCCTATGAGGTTCATCTAGTTCTTATTAACTCGGTTTGACTAGTATACCAATGTTTATGCTTTTTTCTTAAAAATTCCTAAGGGAGTAAGAAATGATTGAACTTCTATAGATCTACTTTCTTTTTGGCAAAGTACGAATACTAAGAAGAAATATAGATTATCAAAGTACATCATTATATGTATCCCTAAAGATCGGGGAGTGGGGGAGGCATAGAGGTACCAGAGATTAAGAACAGGTGTTTACTTAGTAAATGACTTTGTAAACTACTAACTGAGGAGGGTATATGGCAACAACTCTTGTCTAATAAGTACGTTCATGATAAAAACTTTGTCTAAAGTAGAAGTAAAACCGACGGATTCTCCATTTTGGGAATGCCTTATGAGAGTAAAATGAATTTTTTCATCATGGTTTTTAAATTGGAAATGGTGAAAGTGTTCGCTTTTGGGAAGATGTTTGGTTAGGGTACAACAGCTGCATAGAAATATCCGACCTTATACAATATTGTTCAATAAAAAAATATTCCGATGGAAAATGTCCTTGCTCAAACACCTATTAATATTGTTTTAGGAGGGTTATGACTGGTAATTAGTGGACACAGTGGTTGCACTTATGTCAGCAGCTAATGATGATTCACCTTACTGATAACCCTAATAAATTTGTGTGGAAGCTAACCACCATGGATACCTTTTCTGTTGAGTATGCATTTTATCAAATGAATGGTCATACAAGATTCTTACCTAAGTACCTTTGGAAATTAAAAATCCCACTCAAAATTAAAATATTTATGTGGGTCCTTAATGTTGTAATAGTGTCGAATATGTGTATAGGTTACAGTTGGACTCGGACTGTGCGGTAGGGTTAGGTGTTTGAGTCGGACACTTGTAACCTGGCCTATTATATAAAGGCACCGGGAGTAGCCAAAATAGACTAGACGCAAGACAGATTAGACACAAGATCGAGTTTTGGGGACGGTCCGGTGCTCGTGGCAGGGGCGCCGGACCGGCGTGGCGTATTGTAGATCTGATGTGTCTGTACACCATGACAGGCTTGTCGTCGACGGTACTCTGATTATAGTACCAGGGGAGGAGCGCCCGTAAAGCATGCCCCGCAGATGTAGGCTTTGCCAAACTGCGTTACCAAACATCGTCTTCTTCATCTACTTTCTGCAATGATCTAATCGTGTATATTGCTACCAAGTGGTATCAGAGCATCAGGTTACAAGATCGAATTCATGGTGCGAATGATCGTAGAGGAAGGCGAGTAGATGGAGGTTCTGGTGGGTGGCGGGATTCTGTCGAGCGGAGGACGGAGCGAAGCGAGGTTCCTTACGCGGACTATGGTACGCGTTGTTGATGACGGCGGAACACCATCAACAAAGGACGGCATTGATCGCGGGCGTGACAATGCGAGGGGGCCATGTCGTCGAAGCAGATCCGATTGGCAGGCACCGTCAGTTGGATAGCTTGGCACGCAACTTGGGGGAGATCATACCGACTGAGGCGGCGCAACATGGTTCGAGCGGTCAGACTGGCTGGTTCAACCAGAGAGGCCGGCTCGACGAAAGGAGACCAGGTGCAATACGGCAAGGACACGACATGTTCTGATGTCGTGATGGTTATGGTCTCTGAGGCACGTAAACAGACGTGCGGGTGTGGACTCTAAGATTCGAAATATCTGGTGGAGCCCAACACGGTTTAAATTCGACACGGCGTGGACTGACTCTATTATGGTGTACACACGGAACAAGGAAGACCGAGTTGGATGACGCAAGGCGTGGCTTGGAGCTTAGGAAAGAGAATCACGTACGGTTCGGTTTGAAGGTGGAGATAGATCCGAACTATCTCGAGGTCAATAAAAGGAGGGCTGAGGAGGCAACAAAGAGCTCACAAGTTGCTTTGCCCTAAGTTCGAGCACGAAATTTCGGAGGCTAGGCGGCGCACGCGAGAAGGCTTTGCTGAACCGAAGGAGAGGCTTTGGTCGGTTGGATCGTCCTGACCTAAACAATCTGATCGGTGGCTGTTCTTGTGAGAGCAGCGGGAGGACGCGATGTCTTCCACCAGGTTCGAGGTGACGAAGTTCGATGGTACGGGCAACTTCCCGCTTTGGCAGTCGAGGGTCAAGGATTTGCTGGGGCAGCAGGGACTCCTGAGGACAATCAAGACTGATGCGGTGAAGCCTGCAAAGTTGGACGTTGATGACTGGGCTGAGATGCAAATTAGGGTGGCCAATACTATACGGCTGAGCCTAGATGATCAGGTCCTGTACCATGTGATGAACGAGGAGTCGCCGAGTGCAATATGGAAGACGTTGGATGATCAGTTCCTGGACAAGGCTGCGCCCAATAAGTTGTATCTGAAGCAGGAACTGTACGGGATGAGGCGAACGGGCGAACCTTACTGAACACATCAATACCTTCAACCATGTGGTCTCGGATCTGGAGAGGATTGGGTCCAAGGTGGAGGACGAGGGCAAGGCTTTGCTCATGCTTGTTTCATTGCCAAAATCCTACAAGAGTTTCATGGTTACCCTGACATACGGCAAATCAAGCATCACTTCAAGCGAGGTACAAACTGCGGTGTTATCATATGATCAACGTGAAAAAAAAGACTTCCGAAGAAAGTACTTCCGCTGGTGCTAGTGATGGACAAGGGCTGGTGGTCAAGGGCAATCATGGTGGGAAGGGCAAGAAAAAGAAGGGAAAGCCACAGTGTCATCATTGTAAGGAGTGGGGTCATATCAGGAGGTTTTGTCCAACGTATAAGGCTGATGGAGTTACAAATATTGCTGCTAAATCTGCAGCTGATTCTGATAGTGAAGTTCTGGCTTTGATAAGCAAATTGTTCGATGAGGTGTGGATGTTGGATTCAGGGAGCTCTTATCATGTGACGTCTAACAAGGAGTGGTTCTCTACCTACAAGCTTGGTGATTTTGGAGCTGTCTATCAAGTCGATGGTGCGCCTCAGCACATCATGGGCATGAGAGATATCAAGATCAAGTCTAAAGATGGTGGTGAAATGGTGCTCCACGATGTTAGATATGTGCCGAGGGCTTGCAAGAATCTAATCTCACTGGGAGAACTCCATGACAACGGTTATACCTATCGTGTTGACAGGGACAAGTTGTCTATGCGGGTAAAGAAGAACAAGAAGCTGGTGCCGAAGGGCAGAAGGACTATGAATAACCTGTACAAGGTGCGTGTGAGCATCGTGCCAGGTGGAGCTGAAGAGAAGCACGATGAGGCGGCAGGATCAGCTGGGGCGACCGGGTCCGATGAGGGCTCGGACGATGACTCATGCAAGTGAGCAACAAGAAAACCAAGTTCAACATACACTGAGGTGTTCGCGCGAAGACGGCGGTTCCATTAGCGACATATTCGCCAAGGTGGATATTGTTGTAATAGTGTCGAATATGTGTATAGGCTACAGTTGGACTTGGACCGTACGGTAGGGTTAGGTGTTTGAGTCGGACACTTGTAACCTGGCCTATTATATAAAGACACCGGGAGTAGCTAAAATAGACTAGACGCAAGATAGGTTAGACACAAGATCGAGTTTTGGGGACGGTCCGGTGCTCGTGGCAGGGGCGCCGGACCGGCATGGCGTATTGTAGATCTGATGTGTCTGTACACCGTGACGGGCTTATCGTCGACGGTACTCTGATTATAGTATCAGGGGAGGAGCGCTCGTAAAGCATGCCCCACAAATGTAGGCTTTGCCGAACTGCGTTACCAAACGTTGTCTTCTCCGTCTACTTTCTGCAATGATCTAATCGCGTATATTGCTAACACTTAAGAACAAAGTCTTTTTGACTAAGGATAACTTTTTTTTGGTGAGGATCTTGGTTAAGCGCAAATGGATGGGATATAAAAAATATTGGTTTTTGTGATTCTACGAAATCTATAGACCATTTGTTTTCGCTACTATAATTTAGCGAATCATTTATTTTATTTTTAATATACCTCCACCATCTAGTATTACAAACATATTTGAAAATTGCCTAAATGGGGTTAATAAGAAGAATAAAGCTAGACTACGAGTTGGAATGCCTGATTTATGTCGGTCCATATACACGTCTAGAAATAACATTGTTTTTAATATAAATAAATAGGTACTAATTTTTAATATTAAAAAAAATAGGGACTAAAATTTTGCAGGTTATTTGATTGACAACGTATTGGATACAACTATGGTCTTACATACTTTTGGTGGATTAGCGGAAGCCATGCATACCGGATAGGATCGATTGCTCATGGTCGCACGAGATTTCTATTTTCTGGCTGGTAGGCTGCATCAAACTAGTAGACTTTAAAATGGATAGCGTTATGTTGCTTTTTATTTTTTGATGGTTGGTACATATCACAACCCTGTCTGATATATGATTGTAATAATTTGAATTCTGTTTTGAATTTTGCAATAAATCAGGCTGTGTGCGTCAAATGATGAAAAAGCCGGGCCTTCGCTTCCCATTTTGAAAAAAAAAATCTGGATATTCGTGTTTCACGACGCATCGTTCGAATTCTGAAGTGGAGTTTTATTGTAATATAGTTGATACAGGTTTTGTACTGTTATTTTTCATGACTTTTTGAGTGCTTAGGTGCTCGCCAGTTAGGATGCTGCCCAAATCGACAAATCAGGACGATTTATTATTGAACATACACTTGATTTTTACATATACCTTAACAAATTCAGGAACTCGCATACAAAAGCTATACTCCTACTACGTCAAGCAGAATCAATGATCTCTCCTCTACAAATCACTTTGCATGCTTGAGCTTTGTTGCATCGGACAGCATGCCTTGGATGGCGGCGTTCCAGATCTTCCAGTGCGTCTGGTCCTCCAGCAGCAGCTGCACGCTGCCCGCCGACGTGCTGAGCTCCACCGCGAAGCACCTCCTGCCGTCGACCACCGCCTCGCCCCCCGGCGCCACCGCGAGGACCTGGTCTGTATCACGACAAAACAGCCAACAGAGACAGCAGTCAGTAAACGGCCAGACACGTAGAGACGAAACGTCGGCACGGTGGCCGACGATCGAGGACGAGACGAGAGTACAAGACTGAGCTATCTGGAGGGGAACATTTCAGGTGGCGCCGTACGGGGCGAGACGACAAGCGGCGCGTGGGCGCAGGTGGAGCGCGAGGAAGACGACGGGCGCGTGCGCGTGGTGTGTGGCGTGCTTTCTGCTTTGCATGGATGGCGAAGCAACAACTAGACGACGAACGTTGGTATCGGAGATGATGCGTGCGTGTGTGGTGCGTATGCGTGGTGACCATGTGTGTGGACGTGTCGTTCGTTTCTTAGATTATTGACGTGTGGACGTGGTATAGATCGGAATATCTTACGGTCTTCGTAGGTGGCGAAGGCGCCGCGCAGCCGCTTCTTCCCCAGTCTCAGCGCCACCGTGCCGCCGCCGCCGCCGCGCCGGGGGGAGACGGACACCGTCCTCACCCGCACCTTCCCTGCAACCAACGGAGAATGATCTTAACTTTGCGGTTCGCAGTCGATTATAACAATGGCGGCCGTGACGTGTCACTGCACTCACCGCACGGCAGGCAGACCCTGAGCGCGACGCCTTTCTGGATGCCGGCGCTGATGCTCACGGCCATGGCGTTGCCTTTGCCGTTGGCACCGCCACCGCCAGTGCTGATTCCTCTGACGTCCGCGGCCCTGAGCTTCAGCGCGGCGGCTCCCCTGAGGCACGTGGCCGCGGCGGCGGTCAGCGTGAGGAGATCGGCGGGGGAGCGGCTCTCGAGGCCGGTCTTCACCGCGGAGGTCACGTGCGGCCTGTTGGCGCCGGCGGACTCCGCCGCCTCCGCGCACACGGTGGCCACCAGCGCGGCGGCGGAGGCCAGCACCGCTCCCAGCTTGCCGCTGTCCGCGTCGCCCCTCCGCAGCTCGCACCCCGACACGACGCCGGCGATGGCCGCGGCGAGCTGGGCCACCGACACGGCCGCGTGCGCCTGCGCCGAGTGCAGACGGAGCTCGTCGCGCCGCCGCCGCCTCCGGCTACCGCTGACGGAGACGTTGTCCAGGAAGTAGCCTCGCAGGAGCGCCTTCATCTGTCCGACGTTCAGCTGCCAAAACATGCACTAACTGTTGTCAAGCTCAAATCCGACAATATGACGACTGTACTATCACAGTATCTGTACTTAACTAGTTACCCATCATCATACAGTTATTTGAATGCACACAAATTATCTGTATTCATTACGTTTACATACTCATCACCTTCAGCTCTTAAAGGTAAACCATGATATTTATTACGACAAGTAAGAAAAATACAGAGAATAGAAGTACTATTTGCATTTGGTACTATATGTTGGCATTGGCTCATGAGAATAATTTCTTGTGTTTTGATGTGCTTACCCAAGTAGGTTGGTTGAGCCCATGCTTGCCCTTCTTGGAGCTAGTCTTCCCACTGGCTAGAACTCTCTGTGAGACAAAAACCCCAAAACAGTTGACCATTCGTTCACAGGGAAGATCACAAAGGTAAAATATCTAGCTTTCCATATGCAGTGGCAGTTCATGGCATACCCATGTCTGAATCTGATTGAACAATTGGCCTTTTCCTCCATCGAATCGAACCGTGTCAAAATCTTTGTCTCCGTCTTCTTTTTTTCCTTCCTTCGTCTCGCCTTCTTCCTGGTGGTGATCTTCTGGTGGTGCTCCCACTCCCAGACACTAGTTGGTGGTACAAAATCCAGTCAGAAGTTGTTCTGAACATTCGTATTCGACACCTCAAAGATGCAGAAGAAAGTACATGCTGCTAATATATTTACTACCGCTTTTAGAAAGGTTCACAAATTCTTAGAAGCAAAGCAAGGATACCAATCAGTACGGATGCACTGTGTCCGACTGAGTTTCATATAATAGAGGTTAACTAATGTTGACACTGTCTGTTTGTTAAACGTAATAAGAGGTGTGGTCCATGTAAGAATGCGGATAAACATACACTGGGCGAGAGTATCTGGAAGAGATCCGAGGAGGAGGGGTTCCACGTCCGAGATAGGAACTCCATCGCCTCCTCGGGGATCACCGTCATCTCTTCACATTTCGGGCGCCGCGACGATGACTTCTCCTTGCGACGGGTGCCCGCCTTGTGCGGATCGATCTGCGTGCTCTCTGCCTGCTTGGAAATCCAGCAAACAGAAGTCAGAACACGCTGATGGGGATGCAGCGGTAGCATTGCTGAAACATTTAGCTTAGTACAAACAGTGCTTAAAACTTATAACGGGTGTAGTGGTACTATATTATAATACGACTAGGCCACACATATGTGTATTATATTCTGTATATATATATATATAGAGCTAAAAACAGAAGTATACATATATATCAACAAGCAGAAAAGTTTCATCACCATTTGACAGGACAAGGAGTGGCATCTCTGGAAGGAGGCCGTCCCAAACTCCACTCCTATCCTGAAGTGCTCCATGTTGAATCGGGTTTCGCCTAGAGATTTAACAGAATCCGTATGATCGATGAGAATGGAGTAATGGGAGCTCAAAGTTCATGTCTAACACTGCCTTATTTATAGCCAGGGCCAAGTTCTTGTCGTCCACTAAATGTGACATCAAGATCACAGCAACAGTATAATCCCTTCACTATATCCCGATCCGTCATTCTCGCTACGAGAAATTTTGCTAGAAAACAGGCACTAGAGAACAACTGCAATTATTTGATTAAAAAACATTGCCTAATTGACAATTTAGACAGAGAATTATTGGAGAGCTAAGTTTTAGTTGAGACAATACTCTATTTTCCCATGCTAAAACGTTCATATAATCTAGTACTTGTCTGTCTGATTAACACTTGCAAGTTTTCATTAAGCAGTACCTTATCAATGGAACTGACCCTAGTACTCTACAGTAGGTACAAAGCTGCACACATGTGGTGAACAGCAAAATAGGGTTAGCAGATACTAATTTTGGTTTTAGATGAGGCAAATTTGGGAGGATCTAGGATAGAATTAAGAAGAGCAGGTACTAGTTTTACAAGAAGCAAAACAAGAACAGGAAGAACTGCAGTGGTAGCAACTAACATGGAGACAAGCGCTTTAGAGAAGGAAGACTTACCTTACTAGGAAGCCCTGGACGCACTGATATTGTGACACCTGCATTGGTTCAAGTATTTATATCACAAGCTCATCCTAAAAAGGGTAGTCGCAAACGGCAATCACACTGTATTAGCAGTAAGTTAATCTAGCATTATATTTTCCAACCCCACGAGATCCATCTTGCTCTTATTATATGCCCATACCCACTTTCGTTTCGACACCCTGTTGGACCCATCTTTCCCCCATCCAGGATCTACGCAGCTCGAGTAGAGTAGTAAACTGCAAAAAGGTGTAGATTTCACAATGCTTCTTCTGGAGACTAACCAACAAGGCCTGAATCGATATGGATGAGACCGGATAGATGGTCCTAGTAATGGCAATTTGGCATGGTTTATGATTGCCACTAATGGTATATGAGAATGGAAAACTCGTGGCGTGGCACCGTGTGTTTCGTTAAAAGAGGGAAGTGTTTGAGTGTGTGCCACAATACAATAGTAAATGGTAGTCAAGCAGTTTGCTCCTCTAACCAAGATAGATCTACAAGGCACTGTGAATGATTGTGACGCCAAACAAATCAGAAGATTAGCACTGATTTGAAATGATGGTCCATAACGGAAGCTTTCGAACAAAGCAACTCGCCTTACTTTGCAGTGTACTGCTGAATATAATCTATGATTTTCTCAAGTGAAAATGTACTGTCTATTTTTCCTGCATGATTGCATTGTTAGTTAAGCAACGCTTCATCTTTTTCAGAGAACAATGGCGCTACTTATTACGGAATAGTATATAAGCCGTCACCAGCTACAATGGCATGATCATTTTGACTACCCGAACAAGGAGAGGTTGAGTGGGGAGAAAAATCTCTGCTTCTTTCCTTTCTGAAGGCTGGCACCACTGGTGCACATGTAACTGACGACATTGGCAGATGACCAGCTGAACTAAGAAGGCGATCAGATATTCAGGTCAAAAGCACAGCAGAAGCAGAGCTATGTGGATCAGGGACTGGTCGTCCCAGTGAGCGGCGCCGGTGCTACCGCACGCTCTTCGCCCCGTAATCGACACGCGGTAATCGCCATCGCTGCCCCTCTCGCAGAGATCAGATCACTGCTTCTCCTCAGATTGTGCAGCAGATTGTCTAGACGTTCAAGACGAGGGAGAGCCGGAGAGAGAGAGTAGAGAGTTGGGCACTGACCTCTGACCAGATCTGCTGCTGTTCGAAGTCGCTGATGATTTGGTTTCTTGTTCCTGAGCCGAGAGAGAGGAAAGGGAGCAGCTATGATGGGGATCAGATCACACAACGAATTGCAGCAGCGGCAGAAGCATGATATCATTCCGTTGAGCCAACGATACTTAATTACTGATTTGGTGTCGTAATCCATGGATTCATGGCACGAATTCGAGGTAGCCGTTTGAGAGGGAGCCAGGAGAAGCCCCCCACCCCCACCAGCACTGGCCCACAGAGTCCAGGAATTGCGGCGAGAAAAAAACTAATACTAGTACTCCGGTAAAAAAAATATTAGATGAGTTCTCCGGTACTGGTAGCATGTAAACTGGATCGCTTCCGGAATCGAGGCTGTGCCCTCTTGCCGATGGTGTGGCCGACTGTTTGGTGGTTTTCTTTGCGTGCTTCACCGGGTCGTGTGGTGTTGTATCTAGGGTGTCAGATACCATCACTAGTTCATTATGAAATTTCTAGTGTAAAATTTTGACAAAACTTTATACTAGAAAATTTAAAATAAGCTAGAAGTGAGATCTAGGTGGGATCCCACTTCACACCTTAGTTGTATCCTAGGATCTTGATCCATGGATCAATTAGAAGAGAGTGGGTAGAGATGAATTTGGGATGAGAGGCAGATGAGAACTTTAGACTAGTTTAATTTAATTGATCAATCAATAATTAGCGGATTTCGGACTAGTTTCATTTAATTTGGAATGAGAGGCAGCTGAGGATTCCTCACACACGGCCAACTCATCACAGTCACACTAGCGATAGCTAGGACATGTCTTCTCACTCTCCGCCTTCGACGTCTTCTATAACCCCTTCAACCACAACTCCGTCAGGTGGACGCCCAACCACCTCAGTCATCATGGCATGCCTGGCATTTTCTCCCGTTTGAGAACCAGGCTGACCCCGTGCTTCTGGGTAACAAACACGCAACACTGTCTCATTTTCCATGTAGCCATTAAGGAAGGTAAAGCACTCCATTTGATTAACAATAGAGCACTATTGCCTCTCTTAACCAACCTGCACTCCAGAATCTCTTTCGGTCGAACATCCAAAATATTCAGCTCCAACTGAGATGGCAACTCTTTGTATACTGGAGTATGATTAGGTACAAAATCTTTCAAACGGAAGACATGAAAAACAAGGTTCACCTGACTCAAGGAGGCAAATCCAGTTTGTAAGCCATAGTGCCCACTTTTTCCAATATTGTATATGGATCAAAAAACTTCATCAAGATTTTTGGAAACGGTCGGTTAACCACTATTTTCTAAGCATATGGGTGCAAATTTAGAAATACCTTTCTCGTACTTGAAATGATCGCACCGAACGGAGAGCATCAGCATATTTCTTCGTATGATCTTGAGCCTTCTGAATGTGCTTAGTAATCTATCCATATAATGCTCACGTCTGACACCACATGTGATGCTTCTGTGGATAATATAGTTTCCAGCAGGTAATATCAATATAATTTGGTTTAGTATCATAAAGTGCCTTGAAAGGTGTAGTGGCAATAGCTATATGATACGTAGTGTTACTAGATGGACCTAGCGCGCTTTGCTGCGCCGTTTTTTGTTACTGTCATTTAAATTTTTGGTTGATCCTACATGGTTGCGGAATATTATAATTAATGGACGTGTCGATTAAGCAAGCAACTGTTGTGCGAGATTTCTTCAAAACAACTCATCTCATTCAACACAGGACACTTTAGTGATGCGGGCAGCTAGTGTGCCTGGCGTGTCATTTGGTGGCGGTCGTTCCGGCGCGGGAGTGCTAGCTACTGTTATCCACTGAAAGCTTCACTACATTTCACTTCCTCATTACCAGATGAATCGGTATGTGTCATGCAGATAGAAAAGTCAGTCTGCAGCATGATTAAGAAACCATCTTGCTCAACTAAGGATACATAATATTATGGTTCTAGCAACACTTGGAATCATAGTTAACTCCATTGTACTCATCAATGATCTCACTTTAGCTAGCTGAAACGCAAATCCTGCTAACAGTAAATTATATTCCAAACCATGATGCATTAAGAATTATTATGAACATAAGTTCAGCAGTGTTCTTCATCTTGCATCTTGAATACATTGTGATCAGTAAGTGCACCACACACATGCAATTCACTTTCCAACCTTCAGATACCACTCTTACCACATGCTTTGAGGCCAATCAACAGCTCATAGAGTCACCCCTGACTCGTGGCAATTCCTCATTTGTGACAAAAATCTGATCACTTCATTGTAGTTCTTTGCATTCAAATTATGTGCTGCAACTGCACTCCATGTCACAACGTTTTACCCCAGGAGCCCGCTGAACCAGCTCAAACGCCTTAGGCAATGGGTGACATCTATCAGTTCATGTTCTTTTTTGACGGATGGCATCCGTTCATGTTGGTTTCACGTGGGATATAGAAGATGCGGATATGGGAGCAGCTGGGATAGATGATCGGAGGGCTTACGCTGTCTATTGTGTGCCTTCTCCCCGTGAGGTTGACCGTGCTCCACAAACTCAAGTACAAGGCAACACTAACTCTTAGGTCTGTAGCAAGAAATCAACTAAACTATCAGCTTCTTAAAGTACATATCCAATGCATGGCTTGTCCGAGAGGAAAACTCTATCTGCATAACCTAAGAAGCACAAGTGAAAGTTCAGTTAGCATTAAATTATAGGGCAAACCCAGCAATGACATGTGTGTTACAACTGATGTGATCCTCAAAGCACACATATGAACATTTTAGGATACCACAAATGTATGTTTTACGACCTGCAAACTGTGCTTCAGGCTGGAGCCTTGTAATATCAATCAATACAATATAAGATATTACCATTCAGAAAACTGAAAATATATTTCAAATTTTTCTAGGAACATACGATAGTTTAATTATGTTTTCAAGTAGCAAATCGTAACTCTAGTAAATTATTGTGCCATACCTTGTCTGATTGTACAATGGTCATAAGCTAGGTATGATCTGAATAGCAGTCACACGGTTCTGCTCCCCACACTTCTAACCCCAATCCCTTTTTAGAAATGCTGGTGTAACTTTTCTTGGTCAGTCTGTAACTGTAATAAAAGCAATGAACAAGAATTATTAGTGCCTCAATGCAATTCCAACAAAGGAAATCTGGAATTGTTCCTCCAATGATAGAACAATATAACAGTCCAGGCAAATTTATATCACAAACTCGACCTTGTGAATCTTTAAGAAAAAAGCAACTGGCAATAGACATATCAAAATTATTTTCACAAGGATAATTTGGAAATAGTGAGGCATCTATCGAATTTAAAATTTGGAAAAGTGATAGAAGAGAGAGTAGGACGGTGTGAAATTAATAAGACATTGGGAAGCATAATAATAAAATTAATTACCTAACAAAGATGAAAAGATGAGGATTCTGCTGTTGCGAGAGACAATAGGTCTCTACCCAAGTATATGTGCTGATCACAAACAAAATTTGGAAGTACACAAGAACTCTATCAAAGTAAAAGAGCATCCAAAGACAACATATTCGTATAATGGCAAAGAATTGGTTCGATTCAAAGTATAAATGCAATACATTAGTCTAGTAATAGCCTTAGCAGGAATGCCAACTATCCTTAGTAATACAACATAAGAGAATGTATCAGAAATTTAACCTATAGACTTATCTCCGCTAAATATAACTTTACACTGCCTATTTCCTCTAGGAAAACAATGCATCACCTCTAAATTTCTGTTTGTTTTTCGAGGACCTAGTTGGCAATTTACTAAATACTGAATAGTGCCTCAAACCTGTACTTGAAGCCAGATGCAATAAATACTGAATACTGAATACTGAATAGTGCCTCAAACCCTGCTCCTGCGGTCATGCACCACCGACCAACAGAAGAGTGGCTTCCAGGAGCAGCAGGCAGTGAAGCTACTGGCTGCCGAGAAGCCACGCGACAGACGCGAGGAGCTGCAAGCAAGCGACAACACTGCCAGTAGCCATAGAGGAGGTGTTGACGCTAGACCCTGTCGCTCTCTTTACTGTCCGAAGCCGGTAGTGGAGTCATGGATATGCCGGAGGCCAGAGGATGGCGCTTCCGGTAACCGTCAAGCCGAGGACATGCCGACGAAGGTGGAGATCCTGCAGTGCGCCCATCTCTATGCTCGTTGACACAGAGAGAGGAGGTGAGGCGGGAGGCGGAGAAGACACAGGTAGAGGACGGAGCGGTCAGGAGGCGTATCTGCGCATCGAGGCGCGTGGCCGCTCGGTCATCGCTGGACCCGTGGTCGACGCGGACGTCTCCATCTTTGCCACTCCCGATCCTCCGGCCCCATCCATGCCGACAGCGCTGCCGCCACCCTAGCTTTCACCCGAAGTCGCGCGGCGGTCAGATCGACAGGCGCCATCGCGAGCTTGCCGAGTGTCGGATGCTGCCCGGAGCGGGAGTTCCCGCAGTGAGCCGCGCCACATCGCGTACCGATGGGAAGGGGGAGGGGTAGGCGCGGGGATTGAGGGGGACGGAGAGGGAGGATCGACAACCGCGGAGGTTGGCCCCGTCGGTCGGTTGGGAGAGAGAAGTAGAGGGGATAGAGGACTCACCGGCAGCCGACGCCGAAGAGGAGAGATCGGAGGAGGTGAGGCAAGGTGTGGTGCTGGTACATGGGCGAGCGCTGGGGTCGCGTGCGAGCGGTCGACAACGACGCTGCCGACGGCGACTCCTCCTTCAGCGGTGGCAGCGCAGCGGTGTGATGAGTGTGTGGTGCCAACGAAGCCCCACAACAAAGCCACCACGCTACCCCAGTCTCCCCGGCAGCCCAGCGAAAAGAACCGACCCAACTAATCACCACGCGTCTGCAAACCAAGCAGCAGCGAACCGCCTCGAATCAGACAGCCAAGGCCCACCTACGCTAAGCGGCCCGAACAAGGACAGGGCTTCAAAACAAGAGAGCTTAGAGCATCTCCAGCAGTCGTCCAAAGACGCCGCGCGCTAAAAACACTTTGGCGCGCGCTGCAAACGACTTTAGCGCGCGATATTGATCCGCGCTCCAGCAGCGGCGGTAAATTTTGCGCGCGCGAAAAAAGACAGGCGCTGTAAATTTAGCGCGTAAAAACACAGATTCGACCGAAACAAACTTAAACGATAGATTAAACTTGAAATTAAACATTGTTCGAGCAAACAAACTTAAACGAAAATTAAACATAGAAATAAGCAACCTAAATAACTACTCATCATCGGAATCGTCCCAGTCCGAGCCGAGGGAGGTAGTGTCCGAGGACACTTTGTCCCAAAGCTCGGCGAAAATCTCCGATTCTTCGTCGATGTCGATCTCGGCTTCCACCATCTCCTCCACCTCCTTCTTGCGCAGACGACGCTCGGCCCGCGCTGCCCGGCGCGCCTTCTTCTGCTCGTCCCGCTGTGCCCGGCGTAGAATTCTTCTTCCGCCTGGACATCTTGCGGGAAGAGACGCCGCCATTCCGCCATCGCGCGCTCGTCGGAGGCGGCGATGTCGAGGCGGCGCTGCTGCTGCTGGTGGCGGCGGCGGTTCTCGTTGGTGATGAGCGCCGGAGTAGGCGCCACCAGTTCCGCCTCCTGGACGCTCTCCACGTCCGGGAAATTCATCGAGCGGCGGCACCGCGGCGGAGGAGGAGCGACGGCGGAGGCGGAGCGACGGACGCGTGGGAACTGTTCAGCGATAGCGCGCGCGGAAGCGGTGGCGGTTGGATGCTAGCGCTACGCTTCGTTTTATAGCGCATGCACTTGCGAGCGCGCCAAAGCTCCCACGCGGGATAGCGCTTCCCCCGCGCGCGCTGTAAAAAATGTCCCGCGCGCGGCATTTTGGCGCTGATGCTGAAGCACGAAACGCAGCTCCCGCGCGCTAAAAAAGCGGTTTTCCGCACGCGCTTTATTTTGCGCTGCTGCTGGAGATGCTCTTAGAGCTCCTTAGAGATATCAAAATTCAGCCGCTGGTAACCAAGTGGATCACTTTGTAGGTGTCTCACTCATAGCACACCTCAAAAAAACTCCAAACACTGATTTACACACTCAGTCTGACCATCACTCTGAGGATAATAGGCAGTACTCAAATTCAGTTTAGTATCATTTCTTTTGAATAATTCCTTCTAGAAAGAACTTGTAAAAAAAGGTTTCTATCTGAAACAATAGTTTTGGGATAGCTATGAATTTTGACAATATTGTTATGAAACAAGTGAGCCACCACCGTTGTTGTAAATGGATGCTTCAATAGTTGAAAATGAGCATATTTAGTAAAATGGTCCACCGCCACTAAAATGCAAGTGTAGCCCTGAAATTTGGGCAACCCAACAATGGAATCCGTTGATATATCATGCCAAGGACTTTTTGGTGCTGGAAGAGGTTGTAATAATCCAGGAACTCTCAAGTTCTCATGTTTAGCTTGTTGAAAAATGGCACACTGTTTAACCACATTCTCCACATAAAGTTTCGATCCTTTCCAATGAAATAATTTATGGACCTTTTTATATGTGCCGTGTATCATAGAATACCCCCAATAGCTGAAGAATGGAATGCCAGAATAATTTGGTTTGCAAACCTGCATTTGCTCCCATAAAGGTCTTTTGATGATGTTTAATCAATCCTCCTTCCAGAGTATGTCCTTGGTCATTGGTGCTCACAATAGTCAGCTATTGCAACAATTGTTGAGCTGCTAGATCAACATCCTAAGAATTCACCACTTCTTGAACCCAGACTGGTTGAGCCACGGACACAGACTGAGTAAGAAGTGTCCTACTCTAGAAAGAGCATCTGCAGGTTTATTGTCCAACCCTCTCTTATATTGAAACTTGTATTGCAACCCAATCAACCTTGTCACTGCTTTATTTTGTAACTCAGCAGAGAGATTTTGATCCTCCAAATGGCAAAGACTTTTATGACCAGTCCTAATAACTAAAGGTCCTCTGATTAAGTATAGCCTCCACTTATCCATAGCCATGAGAATTGCTAGAAATTCTTTCTCATAAATGCTCAAAATTTGAATTCTAGGACTGATGAGTGCCTTGATATAATAAGCCACATGATGGTTATCTTGTAACAACACTTCTCCTACGCTAGTACCACATGCATCTATTTCCACCATAAAGGTCTAAGAGAAATCTGGCAGGACCAGGACAGGTGTGGTGCTCTTGGCAGCTTTCAATTTTTTAAATGATTCCCATGCTTCAACATCCTAGACAAATTTTGTTTTGATTTGTAACAGCCTGGTTAATGGTTTGGCCAGAACTCCATAACCCTTCACAAATTTTCTATAATAACTAGTTAAACCCAAGAATCCCCTCAATTCAGTGATAGTGGAAGGAACTAGCCATTTTAACATAGCTATTATCTTTGTAGGATCAATAGCTACCCCCTCATCAGATATGATATGTCCTAAGTATTCTAACTGGTTGACAACAAAAGTGCACTTATTGAGTTTAGCAAACAGTTGATGTTTCTATAAGCGTTGAAACACCAACTCCAAATGATGTAAATGAGCCACTATAGATTTGTTGTAAACCAGAATATCATCAATAAAAACAATTAAAAACTTCCTGAGGTTAGGTGCAAAAAATGTTATTCATAAAACACTGGAAGGTGGTAAAGCATTTGTTAAACCAAATGGCATGACCTTAAATTGGAAATGACAATGATGAGTTTTGAATGCAGTCTTGGCTTTATCTATAGGTACCATCCTGATCTGATGATATCCACTTCTCAAATAAAGTTTAGAAAAATATTTGGTACTAGACAACTCATCAAGCAGTTCATCCAAAATAGGTAGTGGAAACTTGTTCTTAGCAATGATTACATTCAATCTCCTATAATCAACACAGAACCTCCATGTATTATCCTTTTCTTGACCAACAACATAGGGGAAGCAAAAGGACTAATACTAGGTGTGACAGTCCCATTGGCAATCATTTATCCTATTTGATTTTCTATTTCATCTTTCTGAAATGGGGAATACCTATATGGTCTAGTATTAACAGGATGTGACCAAGGAAGGAGGGTAATTGCATGATCAAAAGATTTGTGAGGAGGTAATGATGTAGGTTCTTGGAACACATTATTGTACCTTTGAAGCAAAGTCTCCACTATAGCTGGCACCTGAGAAGGATGTATAGATGTGACCTCATTAAGTGAGTGTAATACTGCTACAACCCACAATTCATTACCATATTCCCATTTCAGAATCTACTCAATAGTTACTAGCAAGAGTCCAGTAGTTTCCTGGGAAGAGATGCCTTGCAGAGAAATCATCTTGTGATCATGTTCAAAAGCAATCTTCTTACCCACCCAATCACAAACCATTGGATTATGAAATTCCAACCAGTCCATGCCTAATACTCCATCATAACCTACAATTGGTAACACCTTCATATTGTGAGACAATGTGTTACCTTGACACCACCAAGTAGCAGCAGATATTTTTGTGGTACAATGCATAATATTTCCATCAGCAATCTTCACTTGCATCTTAGGAACAGGAACCTCTGTGAGATTCAATCTAGTCACCATGTCACTATGAAGAAAACTATGGGAGCTTCTAGAGTCAATTAAGAACAACAACACTTGATTCCCCATGAGAACTCTCAATTGAATAGAGTTATGATGCATAGTTCCAGATAAAGCATGGATACACATGAACATACTATCAGAAGGCCAACCTTGTTCTAGTTCTGTAATTGCATCCAATGCAGCATCAGACAAAACCTCAGTCCCAACATTGGTATCAATTACCTTGAGTTGAGCTTTAGGTTGAGCACAATGGTGACCAGGGGTAAACTTATCCCCACACTTGAAATAGAGGCCATTAGTCCTTCTATACTCCTTTAGTTGCTGAGACTTCCAAATTTTAGTGGAATTATTGTGGCCTTTGTTATCTTTCCTGAATGGAATGTGCTAATTGTTGCGTTGCATGAATCCTTTGACAGATTTCTTCTGCCTATCAAACACTGCTTCATGAATGGAAGCATAAGTAACATCCATACTAACCGAATTAGGCAATTGTGCCTCTATAGGAACTTTTCTTTCAACCCCAATATGTGTTGGAGATATGCCCAAGAGGCAATAATAAAGTGATTATTATCATATCTTCATGCTTATGATAAATGTTTACATGCCATGCTAAAATTGTATTAATCGGAAACATTAATACTTGTGTGATTTGTAAACATGTAAGAGTCCCTAGTAAAGCCTCTCGTTAAACTATCTTGTTGGTTAATATATGATCATGGTTTCCTGATCGTGAACATTGAGATGTTATTAACAACAAGGTCATATCATTAGGAGAATGATGTGATGGACATACTACTATAGTTAAGCGTAGCATAAGATCAAGTCATTCAAATAGTTCACTTGCTATAAGCTTTCAAATACATAGTAACCTAAATCCTTCGATCATGAGATCATGTTAATCACCATCACCAGATGGATGCTTTAATGACATCAAAAACCACTTCGTAACTGGGTGGCTATAAAGGTGGAATTGAGTGTTCGGAAAGTATGTGTTGAGGCACATGGATCAAGAGTGGGATTTGTCCATCCATATGACGGATAGATATACTCTGGGCCCTCTCGATGGAATGTCATCCAATTAGCTTGCAAACATGTGACTGGCTCACAAGAGATCACATATCACGGGAACAAGAAAAGAGTACTTATCGGTAACGAGGTTGAACTAGGTATGCAGAGATACCGACGATCAAACCTCGGATAAGTGAAGTATCGCGAGACAAAGGGAAATTGGTATCGTATGTGAATGGTTCATTCGATCACGAAGTAATCGTAGAAATATGTGGGAGCCATATGAATTTCTAGATTCCTCTATTGGTTATTGATCGGAGAAAAGTCTCGATCATGTCTGCATAATTCACGAACCGTAGGGAGACACACTTAAGGATTCAATGTTGTTTAGTAGATATGGAAAGTGAGTAAAGATAAAAAATGTAGTTCGGAGTCTCGGATGGGATCTGGGATGTCACAAGAAGATCCAAAATGGTCTGGAGAATAAGATTCATATAAGGAAAGTCCAATTCCGGAGTTCGGAAGTGGTTTCGGTGTTTTCACCAGAATGTTCTAGAAGGGTCTAGAAGGTCCACCAAACCGGAAGAGGAAGGGTACATGGATGTGTCATGACAAAATGGAATGGTTGCATAATGTCCTAGGTCACTTGGTTGGACACTTGGAAGAGAGAAATCAAACTCTAATTTGAAAGTCAAAAAGGCAGTTTGAAAAAGTCAAATCCCAACATGGTTTCCGAGTTAGGGAGGGTTTATGAGTTAGGGAGGGTTTCCACCTAGGGTGGGAACACCCTTGGATGCCCCCCACCTATATAAGGAGGGGTGGAGGCGCACCCCAAGGTATCCCCTTGCCCTAGGCACCCAAGACCCAATCCCTAGGCCGCTGCCCTCCCAAACTGTCGGCGCCCTAGATCCCCTCTAAACCACCGCTGCCGTCTAGCCTAAGCCTTAGCCGCCGGCTGCCCTCTTCCCTCGTCATATAAAACCTAGATCACTGAGGCCCTCTTCTAATCCACCATACTCGCTCCGGCTTAGGCGAAGCCCTGCGGGATCTCCCCTCTACTTCCGACACCACGCCGCCATGCTGCCGGAATCCCAAGGAGAGAGCTACAACCTCCGCTGCCTGCTATAACAAGGGAGAGGAAGGTATTCATCGAGTACCATACGTGTGACCGACTGTGGGAGCGCTGCCGGAACGCGGCGCTGGAAGGATCGTCTACGCGATCTTGAGATCGGCAAGTGAATGACTGCATCACCCACGAGAATCTGCTCTCGTTAACCGCTTTGGATCTTCGAGGGTTAGTACTCTATCGACTCGTTGCTACAATCTAGTAGATAGATCTTGGCTTGTGTGTGTTCACGTGATAGAATTTTTTTGTTTTCCATGCTACGAACCCCTTCAGTGGTATCAGAGCCGTGTCTATATGTAGATCTATTGCACGAATAGAACATAATGTTCATTATGGGCGGTGGTGCTTTTATTATCAATTGCTTCTTGTGTACTTTGTATCTTGCGGGATGGTGGGAAGAAGCGGCCCAGGCTAACCTTACATGACATCGTTCATGAGACTTGCTCCATGCTCGACTTGAAACTTGTATTGCATAAGTGGATTTGCGGGTGTCTGTCTCTCCCATCATAGTGAAGATTCAATTTACAACGAGCACTTGATAGTACATGCATCAACATTGTGGTTCTTGTTCGTAAGTTAGAATGGTACTTATTGAAAGCCCCAAACCACGTAAAATATGCAAAGAAAATTATAGGCGTCTAACTTTGTTTTGCAGGGGTGTGTTGTGATGTGATATGGCCATGATTGTGGTTATATATGATGTATGCAATGATCCTTATTGTAAGTCGACAACCGGCAGGAGCCTTATGGTTGTCTTTTAATTTCGTTAAGACCTGCATGTCTATTATTCAAAGTAGTTGATATAGTTGATGCTGTTGGACGACAACCATGGAGCGGTGCCATTGACCTTGACGCCACACCGGTGATGATGGAAATCATGTTCGTGCTTGAAGATGGAGATCGGAAGCACAAAAATAAAGGCCATATCATATCACATATTATGAATTGAATGTGATGTTAATCCTTTATGCATCTTGTATTGCTTAGATCGCGACTCTAGCATTATAAGATGATCCCTCTCACAAAATATCAATGTAAGATCCCTCCCTTTATAAAGGTAAGGATCCCTGTGATTGCAATGCTAGTCCCTGGATCAATAGCTAGCATCCACAGTTAAGATGTAATATCAAGAAACAAAGGTCATACAAATTTATAACCAGGTTATAAAATAATTTATTACATCTTATATAGCTCATTTGGCTATCACATTACAATGCAGCAGAATATAACAATAGCATGGGGTCCTTCATCTTCAAAGTGCCACAGGCAGTCATGTTGGTTATAGACTTGTAATCCTAATCATTAAACCTCACTAACATCAAACAAACCTGCAATATAGTAAGTTACAGCCACAAGGGTCAATACATTTGAATTGTATTGGCAAGTGATACTATGATAGTATAGTGGAGTCTATCAACTATATGCATTTGGCTAAGTGGAGCTTAGGCTTGCTTTGCTCAAAATAGATTTTCCTTACCATTTGAAAACACTAAGTTTTTGCTTGAAAAAATCACCCAAGGCATCTCCCAATAGAAATTGGTGATCCTTCAACCTTGTTCAACCACAAGTTTTAACTTAGAAATTGGGATGAGGAGATTCTTGATAGCTTCCATGTCTTGATGCTCAAATTGTCCTTTACCAGGGACATGGCTAAGTACTTAGATTTTACACTCTGCAGAGGTGGTGCACTTTCCCCACAAGACTTGGTTTCACCAAGACAAGATCTTTCAGAAGCCTTCCCTTAGACCAGAATGGACGCGTTCCAACCTATCATCCCCTACCACCAACTGTCCATTTGGCTAAGTTATTGCAACCTATATGATCCAGGCAGAGCCCATAATGCCAAGTGGCTGCACTTGAAGCTTCTCAACATTTGACATCTCAAATATCTTTGTTCCTGGGTGGCCATCCACAAGTGAGATACACAAGGTAAACCATAGAAATGGGCCTTGTGTAACCACTCAACACAAACCATTCCTTCCATTCCACCCAGGTGATTCATTCACTTAGTTGTTTTATTAAACAAAACACAAGTCCTTGACTTAGAAATATTCCATAGTATGAATATATTCCACCCTTGTTTTCTACTAGCTAAGCTAAGCATGATGGTAGTAGGAATCTTAACTTAGGAAAATTCTACTAAGATTTCATCTACTAGGATTTCCCATGGCATAGTTTATACTTAGCAAAAATTCCAGGCAAGTCCTACTTAGAAATATCACTAATGCATAGTGAAAATAATGGGACAAAAGTATGAAGCATCACTTGCCTTTTTGGTAGAGAGTATAAGTTCACTCCTTGACCTTGCAATATTCACACTCTTCAAATTCCACTACAATTCAATCAAGCAAGCAAATATTCAATCCACCATTCAAGCAACCATCACATAAAATAATAGAAACAAAGCAATGCATGCAAGCATGCTAAAGATTGTTTTATTTGGAAAAGTGGTTTATAATAGCTTATAAACATTTGAAAACACCTATTGGTAATTTTATAAAAGTGGAAAAACCATTTGCAAAAGATTTTACTTATAAACTATTTTTAAACCAAATCAATATTTTATGTGGTTAAAAATGCCTTTAGCAAAGTAATAATATTTATAGGGTTCACCAAATACATTTTTAATTCTAAAACTTGGTGTTTGGGGTCAGAGAGTTTAAATCAAAACATTTTCCCAAAGGTTTTCTTCCAAAAGCATTTTTAATAAATAAACCTTATTTTTATTTGACTAGTAATGTTCTAAATCAAAGATTTATTCTTTTGCTTCACCAAATATGTTTTTGAAATCACAAATTGATTTCTATGGTCAGTAGGGTCAAAACAAACCATTTGCCAAAGAATTTATCACCAAAATAATTTTTAGAAAGAATTTTATATTCAAAACATGCCTACACAAGTTTCTGCAAAAACAACCATTTTTCCAGAAGCAATTCATTAAACAAAGTGCATGGTTGGATAGGGTTTGTCTTGCTGATTCCATTGATATAAAATTTGCACAATTTGTACGTGTGGATCAAAAGTTATGCAACTTACAAGTTTGGTCATCTAATAGATCAATTTTTGGTTTTTATAAACAGACTGGGCCACGTGTCTTGATTCTACTGGTCCATACCGTTTCGGTTGGATCGGCCTCTCTGATGCGTTAGATTAAAGTGAAATCGTGCGGCTCTTGTTCAACCATACCCCTTCGATAAGTGGATCAATCGCATCCAATGGATCAAGATCCAGCGGCTCAGGATACTGTGACCAAATACTAGCGGCACTCGACGGTGGCTGGCGGCGGCAACGCTCGGCTAACGGCGGTCTCAGCGAATCAGGAAGCAAGGGAACAAGAGATATGGATCACCAGGTTCGCGTGGTGTCACTGATGCTCGACGTGCTCGTGGGAAGACAGGGGGCACACGAGGATAGTGACAATTGCTCGCCGGAGAAGAGATAGACGACGGCTGCGTACTGTCGAAGACGGAGGCGACGCTACGGTGCGAGCTAGGACACGAAAACGGTGGCATTAGATGCGGACGAGTTCACTGGTCACAGGCATATCATCGGAAGGACGAGGGGCAGTCAGAAGGTTACCAGGGAAGTCGCCGATGAAGGAGCAGACGGCGGCGATGTTCTGTTGGAGACGTTGTCGACGATGCAGAGCACGCGTGGGCGAGTGGAGAGTACTGGGAGGTGCAGGAGATGCTGGCGAGCAAGCTCGTGTGCTCAGGAGGCAGTGGGGCTGACGGTGGTGGCCGGAATTCGACCGCGAGCTCGCTGGAGACAGTGGGGGTTCAGAGATGATTCCGAGCAGCCTGGTGGCTCTGGTTGGGGGAAAGGGAGAGAGGAGCATGGCGATTAAGTATGCGAGGTCAGGGGGGAATTAATGGGGGCAGTAACGCGTATTGACGCTGTCTTCAATCGGCCAGAAACGGCGAGGAGGGTTTGGGGGCGTGGTCATCGCGTGGGTGAAGAAGAAGACTGGGGAGGTGGGGTCGGGTTGATAGTGAGAGAGAGGAGGAGTGGGTCCAGGCAGTCATCGACTCTGCGGGTGACTATTCGAGTAAAAACGATTCACTGCAGGGTTAGAGGGATGGGATGATGCTGGGCCAGATAGGTTAGTTGGGGGCTGGGCTGAACCCTTTCCATTTTTTTTGTGCTGTTTCATTTTTCATTTTCTGTTTTCATTTTTCTGTTTTGATTTTGTTTAAATTTTTCAAACAACAATTTGATTTCAAACTTCAACCAATCCTTGTGTGTATTTAAATACTGATTAATAATTTATTCTGAAGTCAAATTTAGAATAAATCTTTTATTCTTTTTAGGGTCTTTTAATTATTTAAAACAAATCCCTTGCTTTAAATTCAATTAATATCAAATATATTTTAACCCTTATTTAATTTCAATTTTTACAAAAACCTTTTCAGTAGGTTTTATTTATTTATTAGGGTGTCAAATACTTCACTTTGAATTATTTGGAATATTTTTAATATGATTTATTAATCATTTTATTTGGGTACTTGTCTTTATTCCAATGAAAATAATTATGGGTTTAATTCCATAAACTTATTTAGTTGCTTTCTTTGATCCCATTTAAGTTAATTAAATAACTTTTATTCCACTTGGGTAAATTCCAAATTCTATTTTCCCATGATTTAATTAATCATTTCTTAATAGGGATTTTGTCTTTTATCCAAATAGAAATAGAATTTGGTTAATGCCACTTTATTTTATTTGGAAAATTCTTTATCCATTTATTTTATTTGGATTTGGATTATATTTATTCCATTTGCTTATGGATTAGGTAAAGAGTTAATTTAGTCTTTAAATATTCCTCATTTAATATTTCTATCTTTACCTTATAAAATCCATATCTTTTTATTATAGGTCCAAACTTGGTGATTCCAATTTGTAAAATCTTATTTAATATTTATTTATCCTTTTAAATCTCTTTAGGATTATTTCTCACCATTTGGTATGGATTTTTAGGTAGGTGTTTTATTAGTTTTGGAAATTCAATTTCCTTAACTTATTAAATTCATAAGATTTTATCTATGGTTCCAAATTAAGTGAAACCAATTTCTATGGTTTTTATAATATTTCTATTTGTCATTCTTGATCATTTTGAAATGTTTGTTTGACAAATTTTTATATGGATCAAATCCATAGGCTTGGAGATAGCTTGGAAATGTTTTCCTTCCATTAGGGTTTTAGAGTTTTGGTTTATTTTCCAAGTGTTTAAATTTCCAGATGTGTTTGTGAAGAATACAATTCACTTGATTTGAATTTAGTTGGATTCAAACATTAACCAAAGTTTGTTCAAGATGGGATTTTAATGTTTCCATTTAGAAATAAAAAGTTTCTTTTCACCCTAAATTTCAACAATTATTTATTTTTCACATTACAAAATTTGGAAAATTTTGGGATGTGACAGGCTACCACCCTTAAAATAAATCTCGTCCCGAGATTTGGGAAAGATAGGGGTTACAAGTTGGCTCAAAGCAACTAGGTACTACCACCCTTAAAAATTTTCCAACTAGATTACATCTTGGCTTGCTTGGGATCTTGTTGAAATCTCTCTGGGCATACATCTGCATAGTGTCCTTTGTTTCCACACTTGAAACATGTGACAAGGCTGAGATCCTTCATAGGCTTTATCTTGTGTTTCATCTTTTCTGGACAATTGCTTGCATAATGTCCTTGATCACCACAATTGTAACATGTGACAAGATTGAGTTCTTCACGTATCTTCTGTGGACAAGTTGACATATAATGGCCTAGCTCTTTGCAGTTGTTGCACCACACTTGGTTAATCTCCTTATATTTTTGTTTCTTCTCAGGGCATTCATTGGCATAGTGTCCCATTTCTTTGCAATGGCAACATTGCACTTGGCTTTTGTCCTTCTTCTTCTTGGGTTTCTCCAAAGCTAGGAGTGCTTCTAGTTCATGCTCGTCATATCTTATCTCAAAGGTGGGAAAGTTTTCTGGTCTCCTTGATCTTTTCCTTGGATAATACATATGTCTCCTCTTTGGTCCATCAAATTGAGTCATATTGCATGGAGGTGCAAGCTGAGATTTTCCTTTGTCTTCACCCTTTTTGGTAGAAGTTGTTCCCTCATGGAAGTCTACAATCTGTTGTTGCACTCCACCTTGTTTCCTTTGTTGAACTATGGAATAGATGGGGCATTGGATAGGGACATGATTATTTCCTTCACATAGGAAACAAGTAGCTTGAGATGTGGGGCATTGATTTGTTGGATGTTTCTCTTCACAATTTGGGCATTGATCTTCATGCTCTTTGGAAGTGTGATATTTGTCTCCACAAACATTGCAAGCTTGGGTTCCTTTTAGAATATCATCCTTGACATCCTTGTTGTCACAAACTCCTTGAAAAGAGTTGTCTCCCATGTTGATCATTTGGTTTGTCACCTTTTGCATCAACTGAGTTTGGGTTTCCAAAAACCTTTGCATGGTTGGGTCTAACTCATTGTAGTTGGCTAAAATCTGAGTTGTCACGTGGTTCAACTGGGTTTGGGTTACTATGAGTTCTCTCATGTTGATCTCTTGGTTGTTGTTGTCACCATCCTTGATGTTGGAGTTTCTTGGAGTAGTCATCTGTTTGGGTTGGATTGGGATTAGAATAGGCAAAAGATTTCTAAGGAAGAAGTCTAATCACACACAACAATTCATACAAGCAATGTGCAAGCAATCACAACAACATTCCACTCAAACAACAAGTTTCAAGCACATTTTTAGGCAATAAAATATTTTGCTACACCACATAAGTTGGTGGGTTTGATTTAAACTAAATATGGTGGTCCAACTATATGGTTCACTTGAGATCCTTCCATTATTCTTTGTTGTTTCTCCTTGAATGAGATCATGGTTTCCTTGGAAAAATTCTTGTGTCTTGGTCACAAAACTTCAAAGGCGATGATGATTCCTAAGTTGTGTTTCCTTAGTCTTCAAGTCTTGAGCAATATTTCTTGTCTCACTTGTAGTCCTTAGTGATATCCAATGTTGAAGTCCTTGGTGAAAATGAAGTTGAAGTCTTTGGCCATGGGGAAGGCTTTATCTATCAAGTTTTGAAAAGGAAGAGATGTAGAATCAAAACCAAAAAGGTTGAGGAAAGAGTTTACAAGATTGTTTGTAAATAAGTTTTGGAACAAATACAACTCCTATTTTTCTAAGGGGTTTTGTCCAATCCTAGGGTTACAATCCTACATGCAACACAATGCTCTGATACCATCTATAAGATCCCTCCCTTTATAAAGGTAAGGATCCCTGTGATTGCAATGCTAGTCCCTAGATCAATAGCTAGCATCCACAGTTAAGATGTAGTATCAAAAAACAAAGGTCATAATACAACTTTATAACCAGGAATAAAATAATTTATTACATCTTACATAGATCATTTGGCTATCACATTACAATGCAGTAGAATATAACAATAGCATGGGGTCCTTCATCTTCAAAGTTCCACAGGCAGTCATGTTGGTTGCAGACTTGTAATCCTAATCATTAAACCTCACTAACATCAAACAAACCTGCAACATAATAAGTTACAACCACAAGGGTCAATACATTTGAATTGTATTGGCAAGTGATACTATGGTAGTATAGTGGAGTCTATCAACTATATGCATTTGGCTAAGTGGAGATTAGGCTTGCTTTGCTCAAAATAGATTTTCCTTATCATTTGAAAACACTAAGTTTTTGCTTGACAAAATCACCCAAGGCATCTTCCAATAGAAATTCGTGATCCTTCAACCTTGTTCAACCACAAGTTTTAACTTAGAAATTGGGATGAGGAGATTCTTGATAGATTCCATGTCTTGATGCTCAAATTGTCCTTTACCAGGGACATGGCTAAGTACTTAGATTTTACACTCTGCAGAGGTGGTGTACTTTCCCCACAAGACTTGGTTTCACCAAGACAAGATCTTTCAGAAGCCTTCCCTTAGACCAGAATGGACGCGTTCCAACCTATCATCCCCTACCACCAGCTGTCCATTTGGCTAAGTTATTGCAACCTATATGATCCAGGCAGAGCCTATAATGCCAAGTGGCTGCACTTGAAGCTTCTCAACATTTGACATCTCAAATATCTTTGTTCCTGGGTGGCCATCCACAAGTGAGATACACAAGGTAAACCATAGAAATGGGCCTTGTGTAACCACTCAACACAAACCATTCCTTCCATTCCACCCAGGTGATTCATTTACTTAGTTGTTTTATTAAACAAAACACAAGTCCTTGACTTAGAAATATTCCATAGTATGAATATATTCCACCCTTGTTTTCTACTAGCTAAGCTAAGCATGATGGTAGTAGGAATCTTAACTTAGAAAAATTCTACTAAGATTTCATCTACTAGGATTTCCCATGGCATAGTTTATACTTAGCAAAAATTCCAGGCAAGTCCTACTTAGAAATATCACTAATGTATAGTGAAAATAATGGGACAAAAGTATGAAGCATCACTTGCGTTTTTGGTAGAGAGTATAAGTTCACTCCTTGACCTTGCAATATTCACACTCTTCAAATTCCACTACAATTCAATCAAGCAAGCAAATATTCAATCCACCATTCAAGCAACCATCACATAAAATAATAGAAATAAAGCAATGCATGCAAGCATGCTAAAGATTGTTTTATTTGGAAAAGTGGTTTCTAATAGCTTATAAACATTTGAAAACACCTATTGGTCATTTTATAAAAGTGGCAAAACCATTTGCAAAAGATTTTACTTATAAAATATTTTTAAACCAAATCAATATTTTATGTGGTTGAAAATGCCTTTAGTAAAGTGTTAACAGTGTAATTTGGCTAGTTAGTATGGATGACCAGCCAAATTAAATAGTCGGTCGAATTAATTATTTTGTATTTTGTTTAAGAATTGCAGCCAGGACTTACATGGATAAGGAGCTACTCAAGACGAGTCCTAGCCAGATTCAGAGATAGAGAGATACAAAGAGGAAAAATGCAGCTGGGAAAATCACGCATACATGAGCGACGACAGTGTAATTTGGCTATTAGGATTGGTCAGAGTCTAATATTACATCAAGAATCAGACATAACAAGGACAAGATCTTGTTTGCCTTGGATGCCAAGCTTCTCGTAAGGAAAGTGCAACAAGGAGAACTCCAATCACATGGAAAGTTATGCATGAGGCAAGCGACAGCTTCATTATTTGATGTAATTAGCGACGTTGCCGGTTAGTTTATTATTTTTTCTATGGACCAAAACGCATTACGTGCTGGTGCAAATTACCTATCAGATATGTAGGTACAACTTTGTACTTATAACCGAATTAAAGGGATAGTCCTATTCGGTTTAGATTTAGTGTTTTGGTCGTACACGCCAAGTCCTGCGTGTCCTGTATATAAAGGGTTCTGGCCGATTGAGACAACCCCGAACAATTGATCTATTCACAAAAACGCATCTACTTTTACGTACTGTCTTTTGCCGTTCTTTCTCTCCAACTAAGCTATAGCAATCTAGGGTTTGGTTGGATCTTTGCCGTTTTGTCCTAAAAAGCGGTCGGATCTCCTCCACGAAAGCGAGAAATTCTTTGTTGATTTGCTCGAAAATCATCCGTTCGTCGTCATGAAAGTACGACGGTTATCCTAGTGTTACGCGGCAGATTTTTGTGGCAACACAATTGGCGACTCCGCTGGGGACGAAGATCAAGAAGTAAACGATGACTGATCCCAAGGACACGAGCGATCTCAACCCGGACAACATCATCCCCGTCACGCTCGACGATCTGCCCGAAGACGTGCGGCGGGAACTCGAGCGGGAGCTTGAATAGCAGAAGGCTGAGACGCTGAAATTGAAGTTGAGTGGGTACTTCAAGACAAGGGGCGGTGCCGTAAAAAAGGTAACACCGCCAAACCCTCCTCTGGCACTCGACGCGAAGGTAATTAATTCAACCGAAGATATTGCTCATCTGATTGACGTATCTGTAGCTAGCAAGTATGGATCTGATATAGCAGATGCGTCACGCACAATTACTCAATTAGCTAGTAAATTTGGCTAGTTTAAAGAACAATTTAGTAAGGAAATTGAAACTAGTTTATCTCGCCAGGTTCGCTCGTTAGTGCTGCAACTCAATGATGAAAATCGTGACAAACGGCCGATGCCCCCGGAAAATAATGAATTTATAAATTTACCTGGTCATACTTATATACCCGGTGCATCGGTTAATATAGCGCAACCTCACATTAATTTAAACAACAATCAAACTGGCCGAAATTATGCTAGCAGTTCGGCTCATAATTTTGCACCTAGTGTTGCTCCTGCAATAGTATCGACTTCGGTTCCACAAGCTTATAGCAGCCATAACCGAAGCACAGGTTTTAACTCTAATTTACAACAGCCTAGTTACCAAACGGTAGCATATAGTACATCACCTTTGCCACCGGTTGGTACCGGGATTCCTTATGGGCCGGTACCGGATTCATATTTTAACATATCTCCACAGCAAACCACATATGCTCAAACTGCTTTGCCTGAGATACCACCACGTACTTTTATTCCATCTGTTCCACAAAATGGTTCTCCACAACCCACTGATAGTTTTAAAGATTAACTTGCTAATATACTTAGGGAGTTTGGTTTGGAACCTAAGGGTAGGGCATGTGCGTATCAGAAGCCATATCCTGATTATTTCGACTTGACGCCATATCCTCGTGGTTTTAGAATTCCAGATTTTGTTAAGTTTACGGGGGAAGATGGTAGTTCAACTTTTGAACACATAGGGCAATTTTTAGCACAATGCAGTGATGTCGGCACATCTGATGTTTATAGAGTAAAATTATTTCCTTTATCTTTGTCCGGTACTGCATTTACTTGGTTTACATCGCTTGCTCCTAATTCTATTTCGGCATGGGCACCATTGGAGCAGAAATTTCATGAGTATTTTTATAGCGGTGAAACTGAACTTCGACTTTCAGATTTAACTATGGTTAGACAGAAATATAATGAAAGTGTTCATGAGTATATTAGGAGATTTAGGGATGTCAAGAACCGTTGTTTCAGCCTTAACATAGCCGAAAAGGATTTAGCTGACCTTGTTTTTTCGGGTTTGCTTACTCATATTAAGGATAAGTTAGAAGGTCAAGAATTCTCAGATGTTAATCAGGTTTTGCAAAAGGCTTTGGCGCAAGAAAATCAGGCTAAAGATGTTAAACAATATAGCCGGTTCAAAGATAATAGAAATAAAGAGAAGGAAAACCACGCAGTTAATGCTTTAGATTATGAAGATGATTCGGCTAGTGAAGATGATGTTGATATATGTGTAGCCGAGTGGGTTCAATCATCTAAATCAAAACCTTTTACATGTCCTGCTTTGAAACCTACACCTGCTAGAAGAGAGGACATTAAGTATACTTTTGATGTTAGCAAGTGTGATAAAATATTTGATATGTTGCTGCAAGGAAATTTAGTTAGATTGAGAGAAGGTCATGTAATACCATCCGCAGAAAAATTGGATAGGAAAGCTTACTGCAAGTGGCATAATTCTTTTTCACATGCTACTAATGATTGTAACGTGTTTCGTCGACAGGTGCAATCGGCCATTGATGACGGACGATTGACATTTACAGAAGGTTCTAAGATGAAGCTTGATAGTGACCCGTTTCCTATTAATGTAATTGAAGTTGAGACAAAGAAGATGCTTATTCGGTCGGATCAGGCCGAGTCCGTGAGAGAAAAGAATCTTGTTGATAATAATGCTCCTCCAAGGATGATCAAGCCAAAAAATCCAGAAGTAGGAGTGTGGAAATTCAATGGAACCAAGAGAAAAGCTCCAAAGCCAAAGCCCACAGCTAACATGTTGCTGGAGAAATACACTTCACGCAAGACCGATAGTGTGTTTAATCGGCTTGGAGGTAATAAGCGTCCTAGGTCTCCTACTCGACTCGGGGGCATGAGCGATGGCAAGAAAATCCATATAACTAGCAGCCTTATTTTTCGACGAAGCCAACATACTGGGGTTGTCCGCCACCAATGTATCCTCAATATCCTCCGTGGGGCTTCAATCCGTGGATGCCATATCCTATAGGACCAGAAGGTTATTTTTAGCAGGGATGGGTTCCGCCGAGGCCTACGTTCAGACCATATATGCATGAGAAAAAGGCTCGTTTTGATCATAAGGCTCGGTCGCGCGATACAATTGTTGTGCAAAGGAAACTATCGCCAAGTCGCGATGTCGGTGGCAAGAATTATAGTGATGAAAGCCAATGCATATGGATGCCAAAGTCAGTTCAAAAGTCAGGCGATTCAGATCTTGTTCATGGTCTCAAATCTGGAGAATCAAAAATAGATGTCGTTGATGATAGTATCCAACAGCAAAAACAAAGCTTTCACGTTTAGAAGATACCGTTGAAGTTTAGCATAGAAAAGGATAAGGAGAATTTCAGTCATACAAATGCCTTTACATGTGATGGATCTAGTCCTAGTTGCACAAGCAAAATTGCAACGGAAGTCATTACTCTGCCCGGTGATTTTGAGCCTAAAATGCATACACATTCAGATAAACTTGATGTACGTGCTAGTACTACTAATTCAGCTACCGTGGCTACTGATATATGCGTGGGAGGTAGCAGAAAATTTGAAGCCAGTGGTCCATCTAATCATAAGAGGATTTTATCGGCTAAGTACGGAGAGTTTGCGCCGACAGCAATCCATCAGTATAGACCGAAAAACTCATGGGGCAGTAGAAACATGTCAGTCGCACCGGGAACTAAACCAGTACCTCAGTGGTGTCCGCGAGGTCTCACGCATACTCAAAAGCGACGGGTACAGCGACTACGAGCATAGGAAATTAAAGAAAATGTGGCCGACGAGAGGCGCGATGAATGGTTCAATCGAACTAGACCAATGGTGGCGCCTACAAAAACTTGGAAGGAGAAACGCATCGCTGCCGAGGAGAATAAAAATTCTGATGATGCGGCTGCTGATGAGAAATCAGAAAGTAAAGAGGACGCATCTACTGATATGGATGTTAATATGGTGTTTGCATTGCCCGCTGACTTCCGTGCACCTGAAGCCGAGGTTGCAGAGCTTGCTCTTGGTCCGAAAAGTGCTACATTCGAGAAGCCGAAAAAGCCTGAACAACACTTGAAGCCGCTGTTTATCCGGGGACACATTGACGGTAAGCCTATTGGTCGCATGCTTGTTGACGGTGGTGCTGGTGTCAATATTATGCCTCTTTCGGTGTTTTCTAAATTGAACCGAAAGGAGAGCGAGTTAATGAAGACCAACATGGGACTTAGCAGATTCTGAGGAGAACTATCTGAAGCGAAGGGTGTTGTATCTATGGAGCTCACAGTCGGAAGCAAGACATTGCCGACTGCGTTTTTTGTTGTTGATGTCAAAGGCCGCTACAATATTATTTTGGGGCGCGATTGGATTCATGCAAATTGTTGCATCCCTTCTACTCTATATCAGTGCTTGATTCAATGGGTTGATGATGATGTGGAGATAGTTGAGGCGAACAATTCATCTTGCATTGCTTTGACAGAGACGCCGGTTGACTGGCAACACGGTGAGATGCGATGTTTGACCGGTAGGGATTTATCCGATTATGATTATATCAATGTTGGTAGAGATGGTTTTGTACCTATAAACGCACAGCCGGCTAGCATAGCTTGGCTTAACAATTTATCTATATAATGATGAGTAAAGATGATAGAATTAAATGGCTGCAAAGACGCACCGAGGAGTATCGTTCCGGAAAGAACGATATGCATGAAACTATTGAAGATTTTGGTGATATGGAGAAGCTCGGACAAGGATTCTCATCGGCTGATCCACTTGAGGAGGTAGATATTGGTGATGGAAGTAATCCAAGGCCTACATTTATCAATGCCAACATGGGAGCCGATCAGAAAAGCGAGGTATGTGCATTACTTAAAGAATTTATTGATTGCTTTGCTTGGAATTATAGTGAGATGCCTGGTTTGAGTAGAGAATTAGTTGAGCATAGATTACCTATTAAAACTGGTTTTAGGCCACATAAGCAACCTCGTAGAAGTTTTAATTCTAATTTGTATGACCGCATCAAAGAAGAAATTGATCGGTTGATGAAAGCTGGGTTTATTCAACCATGTAGATATGCAGAATGGGTTCTAATATTGTGCCTGTTGAGAATAAAAACACTACTAATATAAGGATCTGCGTTGATTTTAGAGATTTGAATAAAGCTACTCCTAAAGATGAATATCCTATGCCTATAGCCGACATGCTTATTAATGATGCTTCGGGGCATAAAGTAATTAGTTTTTTAGATGGTAATGCTGGTTATAATCAGATATTTATGGCCGAAAAAGATATGTCTAAGACTGCTTTTCGTTGCCCAGGTTTTGTTGGTTTATTCGAGTGGGTCGTTATGACGTTTGGATTAAAAAATGCCGGCGCTACATACCAACATGCTATGAATTTGATATTTCATGATCTTTTAGGCATAATACTAGAGGTGTATATTGACGATATAGTTGTTAAATCGGATGAGTTTGGTAATCATTTAGCCGATTTACATTTAGCTTTTGAAAGGATGCGCCGGTATGGTTTGAAAATGAATCCATTCAAATGTGCTTTTGGTGTGTCGGCTGGAAAGTTTTTGGGATTTATTATTCATGAACAAGGCATAGAGATTGATCTAACAAAAGTTGATTCAATTAAAAAGTTGGAGGAGCCCAAGTGTAAAAAGGATGTGCAAAAATTGTTGGGAAAAATTAATTACTTGAGACGATTCATATCTAACCTTGCAGGAAAAATTGAATCGTTTGTTCCCTTACTTCGGATAAAGCATGAAGCCGAATTTACTTGGGGGGCAGAACAGCGGGATGCCTTTAATAATATAAAGAGATACTTGTTGAGTCCTCCGGTATTGCGAGCGCCCAAATCCGGTGTGCCGTTCAGGTTATATATTGCTGCACAAGATACAGTGATCGGCACGGTGTTGGTAAAGAAGACGACGGAAAGGAGTACATCATTGCATATCTAGTCGTCGTCTGCTCGACACCGAGACTCGGTACGTGTTTATTGAAAAGTTATGCTTGTCTTTATATTATGCATGTACCAAGTTTCGACATTATCTACTTTCTAGTACATGCGTGGTAGCTTGCCAAGCCGACGTAATTAAGTATATGTTGCAGCGACCGGTTCTTAGTGGTAGGATTGGAAAGTGGGCTTATGCGCTAATAGAATATGATTTAGTATATGAATCGCTGCGTTCTATAAGAGGTCAAGTTATTGCCAATTTTATTGTTGATCATAGAATTAAGGACGAGGAAGATATTAGTTATGTTAGTTTTTACCCATGGAAACTTTATTTTGATGGATCGGTTTGTAGAGATGGACAAGGCGTCGACAATGTTTTAATTTCACCTAATAATGTTGTTTATGAAACATCGGTCCGTTTAGAATATGATTGTACCAATAACCAAGCTGAATATGAAGCTTTATTGTTTGGTTTACAAAGTTTAGTAGATATGGGTGTAAAAGATATCGATGCTTTGTGGGATTCGTTTCTAGTAGTACAACAAATTAAGGGTGAATTTCAGCGTTTTGATGGATTACTAAATAGATACTTGGACCGTTGTTTGGACATAATTAAATATCTAGATACGTTCACTATTCATTATATACCTAGGGAACAAAATTCTAGAGCTAATAGTTTGGCGCAGCAGGCATCCGGTTATCAAATTAGTAAAGGAAAGTTTTTCATATTAGAACAATCGATGCCAGCTCTTGTAGGGTCTAGTTCATTGGAGGTTAATTTGATGCATGGCACAACTGGTACGTTTTCATTTCAGCAATTAGTAGTGCATGGCAAGGATGATTCGGTTCATGGATCTCGTATAGCCGAATTAGAAAATATTTCAGAATCAGAAGACTGGAGAATGCCTATACTTAATTATTTAAAGGATCCAAGTAAAACAAGAGATAGGAAAATTTGGCGACAAGCTTTAAAGTATACTTTGTTAAATGACGAGTTATATCGCCAAACTATAGATGAATTACTTTTAAAGTGTTTAGACTCTGATCAGTCTAAAATAGCTATGGGTGAGGTGCATGAAGGGATATGCGGGACACATCAGTCGGTTCATAAAATGCGATGGTTATTAAAAAGAGCGGGTTTTTACTGGCCGACTTTATTAGATGATTGTTTTCGGTACTATAAGGGTTGTGAAGCATGTCAAAAATTCGGAAATATACAACTAGCACCCGTGGCTATGTTGAATTCGATAATTAAACCGTGGCCGTTTAGGGAATGTGGTTTAGATTTTATTGGTGAAATACATTATTCATCTTCTAAGAAGCATCGCTTCATCCTAGTAGCTACAGATTATTTTACCAAATGGACTGAAGCGGTTTCCTTGAAGAATATGACTCATGTAGAGTTGATTAGTTTTGTTTTGGAGCATATTATTCATAGATTCGGTATTCCTCAAACTTTAACTATTGATCAAGGTTCTTCTTTTATGTCCCATCAATTCCGTGAGTTTGCCGAATCTTTTAGAATTAAGTTGTTAAATTCGTTGCCTTATTATGCATAAGCTAATGGACAGGCCGAATCTAGCAATAAGACTCTAATTAAGCTTATAAAGAAGAAAATTGAGGAGCATCCGAAAAGATGGCATGAGGTGCTTTCGGAAGCTTTATAGGCTCATCGGATATCTAAGCATGGAGCGACTCAAGTAACACCATACGAGCTAGTGTATGGACAGGAGGCGGTGTTGCCTATAGAGATTAATTTACAAGCTCTTCGAGTAGCCAGATAAAATGGTTTGTCGGCTGTAGATTATAATAATTTGATGATGGATAGAATAGACGATGTTCCATAAGAGAGATTAAAAGCCTTGCGAGAGATTGAAAAAGAAAAAATAAGAGTAGCAAAGGCTTATAATAAAAAGGTAAAGGAAAAATTGTTTCAAATAGGAGATTTAGTGTGGAAAACGATTTTACCTATTGGAACTAGAGATAGAAAATTCGGCAAATGGTCGCCGAGTTGGGAGGGACCATATACTGTTGTAGAGATTGTTCCTGAAAATTCATATTTTGTACAATCTTTGCAGGGAGTGAAGTTGCCAAAGGCCCTTAATGGAAAATACTTGAAAAAGTATTATCCTAGCATGTGGCAGGAGGCTTAATGATGCCATGGCCGATATATTATTTGGAGTATCGCCTTAAGAATTTTTTGGCCGATATGTTACTTGAAATATCGACCTAAGAAAAATGGCTGGTGAGTTATTTAAACATCATGAAAGCAAAAGTTACGCCGGTATATTCTTTTGTAATTGCCCTAAACAATTATATAGCCGATGAAGTTATTGACATCGCCCTAAGGTGTTAAATATGTGTTTTTGGTCAAATCAATCGTACCAAAAACAGGGGGGCATGTGTTAACAGTGTAATTTGGCTAGTTAGTATGGATGACCAGCCAAATTAAATAGTCGGTCGAATTAATTATTTTGTATTTTGTTTAAGAATTGCAGCAAGGACTTACATGGATAAGGAGCTACTCAAGACGAGTCCTAGCCAGATTCAGAGATAGAGAGATACAAAGAGGAAAAATGCAGCTGGGAAAATCACGTATACATGAGCGACGACAGTGTAATTTGGCTACTAGGATTGGTCAGAATCTAATATTACATCAAGAATCAGACATAACAAGGACAAGATCTTGTTTGCCTCGATGCCAAGCTTCTCGTAAGGAAAGTGCAATAAGGAGAACTCCAATCACATGGAAAGTTATGCATGAGGCAGGCGACCGCTTCATTATTGACAGAGGCAGGCGACCGGTTAGTTTATTTTTTTTTATGGACCAAAACGCATTACATGCTGGTGCAAATTACCTATCAGATATGTAGGTACAGCTTTGTACTTATAACCGAATTAAAGGGATAGTCCTATTAGGTTTAGATTTAGTGTTTTGGTAGTCCTGCGTGCCCTATATATAAAGGGTTCTGGCCGATTGAGACAACCCTGAACAATCGATCTATTCACAAAAACGCATCTACTTTTACGTATTGTCTTTTGTCGTTCTTTCTCTCCAACTAAGCTCTAGCAATCTAGGGTTTGGTTGGATCTTTGCCGTTTTGTCCTGAAAAGCGGTCGGATCTCCTCCACGAAAGCGAGGAATTCTTTGTTGATTTGCTCGAAAATCATCTGTTCGTCGTCACGAAAGTACGACGGTTATCCTAGTGTTACGCGGTAGATTTTTGCGGCAACACAAAGTAATAATCTTTATAGGGTTCACCAAATATATTTTTAATTCTAAAACTTGGTGTTTGGGGTCAGAAAGTTTAAATCAAAACATTTTCCCAAAGGTTTTCTTCCAAAAGCATTTTTAATAAATAAACCTTATTTTTATTTGACTAGAAATGTTCTAAATCAAATATTTATTCTTTTTCTTCACCAAATATGTTTTTTAAACAATAAATTGATTTCTATGGTCAGTAGGGTCAAAACAAACCATTTGCCAAAGATTTTATCACCAAAATAATTTTTAGAAAGAATTTTATATTCAAAACATGCCTACACAAGTTTCTGCAAAAACAACCATTTTTCCAGAAGCAATTAATTAAACAAAGTACATGGTTGGATAGGGTTTGTCTTGCTGATTCCATTGATATAAAATTTGCAAAATTTGGATGTGTGGATCAAAAGTTATGCAACTTACAAGTTTGGTCATCTAATAGATCAATTTTTGGTTTTTATAAACAGACTGGGCCACGTGTCTTGATTCTACTAGTCCATACCGTTTTGGTTGGATCGGCCTCTCTGATGCGCTAGATTAAAGTGAAATCGTGCGGCTCTGGTTTAACCATACCCCTTCGATAAGTGGATCAATCGCATCCAATGGATCAAGATCCAGCGGCTCAGGATACTGTGACCAAATACCAGCGGCGCTCGACGGTGGCTGACGGCGGTGACGCTCGGCTAACGGCGGTCTCAGCGAATCAGGAAGCAAGGGAACAAGAGATATGGCTCACCAGGTTCGCGTGGTGTCACTGATGCTCGACGTGCTCGTGGGAAGACAGGGGGCGCACGAGGATAGTGACAATTGCTCGCCGGAGAAGAGACAGACGGTGGCTGCGTACTATCGAAGACGGAGGCGACGCTATGGTGCGAGCTAGGACACGAAAACGGTGGCGTTAGATGCGGACGAGTTCACTGATCACATGCGTATCATCGGAAGGACGAGGGGCAGTCAGAAGGTTACCAGGGAAGTCGCCGGAGAAGGAGTAGACGGCAACGATGTTCTGTTGGAGACGTTGTCGACGATGCAGAGCACGCGCGGGTGAGTGGAGAGTACTGGGAGGTGCAGGAGATGCTGGCGAGCAAGCTCGTGTGCTCAGGAGGCAGTGGGGCTGACGGTGGTGGCCGGAATTCGAACGCGAGCTCGCCGGAGACAGTGGGGGTTCGGAGATGATTCCGAGCAGCCTGGTGGCTCTCTGGTGGCTCTGGTTGGGGGAAAGGGAGAGAGGAGCATGGCGATTAAGTATGTGAGGTCAGGGGGAATTAATGGGGGCAGTAACTCGTATTGACGCTGTCTTCAATCGGCCAGAAACGGCGAGGAAGGGTTGGGGGCGTGGTCGTCGCGTGGGTGAAGAAGAAGACTCGGGAGGTGGGGCCGGGTTGACAGTGAGAGAGAGAGAGGAGGAGTGGGTCCAGGCAGTCATCGACTCTGCGGGTGACTATTTGAGTGAAAAACGATTCACTGCGGGGTTAGAGGGATGGGCTGATGCTGGGACAGATAGGTTAGTTGGGGGCTGGGTTGAACCCTTTCCATTTTTTTGTGCTGTTTCATTTTTCATTTTCTGTTTTCATTTTTCTGTTTTGATTTTGTTTAAATTTTTCAAACAGAAATTTGATTTCAAACTTCAACCAATCCTTGTGTGTATTTAAATACTGATTAATAATTTATTCTGAAGTCAAATTTAGAATAAATCTTTTATTCTTTTTAGGGTCTTTTAATTATTTAAAACAAAGCCCTCGCTTTAAATTCAATTAATATCAAATATATTTTTAACCCTTATTTAATTTCAATTTTTACAAAAACCTTTTCAGTAGGTTTTATTTATTTATTAGGGTGTCAAATACTTCACTTTGAATTATTTGGAATATTTTTAATATGATTTATTAATCATTTTATTTGGGTACTTGTCTTTATTCCAATGAAAATAATTATGGGTTTAATTCCATAAACTTATTTAGTTGCTTTCTTTGATCCCATTTAAGTTAATTAAATAACTTTTATTCCACTTGGGTAAATTCCAAATTCTATTTTCCCATGATTTAATTAATCATTTCTTAATAGGGATTTTGTCTTTTATCCAAATAGAAATAGAATTTGGTTAATGCCACTTTATTTTATTGGAAAATTCTTTATCCATTTATTTTATTTGTATTTGGATTATACTTATTCCATTTTCTTATGGATTAGGTCAAGAGTTAATTTAGTCTTTAAATATTCCTCATTTAATATTTCTATCTTTACCTTATAAAATCCATATCTTTTTATTTATAGGTCCAAACTTGGTGATTCCAATTTGTAAAATCTTATTTAATATTTATTTATCCTTTTAAATCTCTCTAGGATTATTGCTCACCATTTGGTATGGATTTTTAGGTAGGTATTTTATTAGTTTTGGAAATTCAATTTCCTTAACTTATTAAATTCATAAGATTTTATCTATGGTTCCAAATTAAGTGAAACCAATTTCTATGATTTTTGTAATATTTCTATTTGTCATTCTTGATCATTTTGAAATGTTTGTTTGACAAATTTTTATATGGATCAAATCCATAGGCTTGGAGATAGCTTGGAAATGTTTTCCTTCCATTAGGGTTTTAGAGTTTTGGTTTATTTTCCAAGTGTTTAAATTTCCAGATGTATTTATGAAGAATGCAATTCACTTGATTTGAATTTAGTTGGATTCAAACATTAACCAAAGTTTGTTTAAGATGGGATTTTAATGTTTCCATTTAGAAATAAAAAGTTTCTTTTCACCCTAAATTTCAACAATTATTTATTTTGTTTATTTTTTTTCACATTACAAAATTTGGAAAATTTTGGGATGTGACAATCAAGTTATAAAGTGTTTATCCTTAGTAGGCACCATTGCCAAAGCTCGTTGTTTTGAAGCACCACATGATGATCGGGTGTGTTAGATTCTGCGAGTGCATACAACGGGAGCAAGCCAGATTTGCTTATGCGGAAACTAAGGTTACGTATTGACGAGCCTATCATGTACAGACATGGTCTCGGAACATGGATTACCGAAAGGTAAATCATGAGTCATATAGATGATATCATGATCATGATGATTGTTTGCCTTTGAAACTACCGTCACGTGATGATCAGACTTGGTGTAGTGGATTTGGTTCGTGTGATCACTAAAACAATGTGAGGGATATTGTTTTGAGTGGGAGTTCAATAGTAATATTATTAAAAGTTGAACACTATTTATCATAAATTAAATAAAAGTGAATTTGCATAGTTGTTGTAGTCATTGGAATCCGTTTACCACCTTGCTCTTAGTTATAATTGAGATAATAGAACTATAGGATTCTGGTTACTTACTTTACGAACTGGTATCGTATTGTTTTGAAGTGTTAATCTAAAGTTTAAAGTCATATTGCAAACTTTCAGTAAGTTCCGGTTACACCGTGAAGTTTAATAATTGGTATTAAATCAAGAGTAACAATTCCAATGTTAGTATATCAGTATCATGTTTGTCTCCATGATTCTTGATATTCAAAAGATTGTTTGAATATCAAGGTTATCGGAGAGCTGGAAGAATTGTTTCAGAAACCATCATATGTGGAAGATATTGCGATATCTGAAATAATGTTTTGATCACAACATGATAGAGTATAATATGGCAAAGTTTATGTTCTCATATTTGATGAGAATTTGTGAAAGGTTGGATACGCTAGTCTTCCTAATCCTCCAAAAGGTTTTGGAGAGCAACATTATAGTCGCAATTCACCGTTATAAATATTTCCATGATAAGGATGAATATTTGATGTAGGTAAAATGTTTACTACACTAAAAGATTACTAAAGGATAGAATTTGAAAGAACACCAAACATTTGATGATGGTGATCTACTTCAGAGTGCAAGTCTAAATACATTGGTATTTACCTATACACGCTTTGGACTATGTGTCATGAGTATGGCGCCAATGTTGATGTTGATAGATTCTTTTGAAAGGATAAAGAAATACTAAAAGAGAATCTAAGAAATATTTGGCAGAAGAGAGAAGACTAGAATTGTCCATCTTAGGTATATAGATGATATACATGTTATGGCTATATTCTTTGCTTATTAAACAATGCGATTCTTAAGTATTTGATACTAAATTTGTTGGTATGAATCGTCATACGAAACAACACAATTTCATGAACTACAATGGCCTAAGTAACTAGCAAAAGAATATGTGATGATATTCATCGAAAACAAAATAAAGAGTTATTATGTTTCTCATTGAAATCAAAACTTACCTTCAAGATTTGTTTCAATAATTGTTATTTTGATCAGGTATTATGAGAACAAAAGGGTTGTGCAAATACTTGCTGTAATCCATAAAAGATGGATGATTTACAAATCTCGTTGGAGAAATCACATCCATAAAACTAGTGCTAAAAATTTCAAAAGAAAATTGATTGAAAGACCACTTAAGAAGTGACATCGCCGTTTAAATTATAGTAGAAAGAAAACATGAAGAAACCCCATGCTTGATGGAATTTTGGAGTCTTTTGATTTTTTTATCAAATGACGCTTGTGAAACTTTCCTAGAGATAATTAAACTCCGTTCATAGGGCAAAGGGAACGGATGACTAGCTTATTGGAACTTGTACATATTGTTGTATGAAGTCCATTATGTGTAGTCAAGAGCGATGGATTTCAACTTCATATGCTTTCTCTAAAAATTTGAGTGAATATATGTATATTTACTTAATGAGGATGAAGTTTGAAACATTTGAAAAGTTCAAAGACTTTCAAGATGAAGTGCAAAATCAATGTGACAAGAAAATAAAGAATTTATTATAGGATCATAAAGGAAGATATTTGAGTTACAAGTTTAGCATAACACCTAAGATTTGAGGAATCGTTCCATGGATTTGCATTTCCCAAAACACCATATGAGTATGGAATTGTTGCCTACCAAAACCCACCGGCGAGCAGCGACGGGCAACACGAAGAGCCGAGAGGCTCCCAGGACTGCTGGTGGGCCCTGGTCCCTCGGGCAACGGCTCGCAAAGCTCCGGCACGCGCCCTGGCTTGGTTCGAGGGCGTGCCACCTGACCTATACCTGGTCAGGAAGGTGAAGGATTGCTTTGATTGGTTTCCTGCATGGTAAACAAGTATACGTAAAATTCGAGCCGTGACCGGCTCCCAGGTTTCCCTGTGAATCGGCTCCCAGAGCCGATTAACCCATGGTTCTGCATTAGATCTATTATAACATGGGGTTTTGCTTCATCAATACAAGTTAAAACGATCTACGATAGTTTAATGTTTTCACTACATGACTGGAACATCCTACACGTAATTGAGCCTGGTAGATACAAAAGATAATGGAAAACTAATCCTAGAGAAGGCCAAAAAACCAACGCGACGTCAATTCCCGGAACACCCCCTCTTGGATTAGTAAACCATATCTTACATATTACTGGATCGTTCAACCCGTTTGCAAGGCCTGATCATGTAGATATCAAACTAAACCTTGGAGAACAAGGCACAACTATAACAGATCAAATCGACTTAAATAAAGATCAAGCAAGATGCCACCCTTACACCCGGGAAAAGGTGCAACGGCGGCGAGATAGCTAGAGGTAGCATAACTAAACAATCGTAGTGAAAAGTACTGATGCTAACCCAAACAAATCTATGATAATAGTGTTACTCGCCATCAACAAAGCTTCAGTACGAGTAACACCAGATAACGCATAAGTAGATACTGCCTAGATCGCAAGATGCGATCTAGGCAGCATGGCACTTACCCGAGAAAAACCCTAGAAACAAGGGGTGGCGATGCGCCGAGATTGTGTTTGTTGTGAACGTGATTGTCCTTTTTTTTCTCGATAACCTTAGGTACATATTTATAGTCCGGAGACTCTCTACTTTTGGAATAACTCTACAATTCTATCTTTACCTAAACTGAAACGAAACCTACTATGATACAAGATACACGGGCAATTTAGCCCAAATCCACGCACTAGGCCGATCCAACAACACGTTGAATATACGCATCTTCCAAGCCCATCTTGATCACGGCCCAACTCCTCCTTTGGCCAAAATATGGCGATAACACATGCCCCCCTGGTTTTGGCAATAATAATTCCAAAACCAATCTTCTTTTATTTTCTTCTTCGCCTCCCCCCTTTTTTTTGTATCGGGTTGCGCGTTGACAGAATGCGTGGCAGAACAGAATCGTCACGCTACCCCTTCATCATGATGTCCTGTCTTCTCACCTCCTTCGCACTGCATGATTTGACGATTTTGGCAGTGCAATCTGGGAAACTGCTATGGCATTGAACCGTCTCTCCAATATTCCCCTTATTTAAATCTGTCTGAGCAGTTCGCAGTCCCCATCTTCCTCCAGAAGCCAGAAACCCTCTTCCTCCGCCGAAAAAACCCTCTTTCACCGCCATGGCCTCCTCTGCTTCCTCTGGCCTGTCCTCCCAAGCCTCCAACTCGACGAACGACCGAGAGCCGACGCCAGAACACCCGCCGACGGCGGCGTACAGCACCTTCGCCCCACGATGGTGGGACGAAAGGGACTGGGATTTCACCGTCTGGTCGGAGGACGACGCGTCCATGACCGACGGCGAGGAGGACCTGCAGTTCCTCGCCGATGGGGAACTGGAGGCGAAGAGCAGCGACGACGCCTGGTCTTGGGACGACGTCGAGTCCTCCGACGAGGAGAAGGAATCGGAGGAGGACACCTCCTCCGACGAGTACCCGCCGACGAAGCGCTTCCGCGCTGGGTCCAGCGAGGACACCGAAGATGACGACGAGGACGAGGAGGCCCCCGCTGGCTTCTTCAGCAGCAGCAGCGAAGACGACGCTGGCAGCAGCGCTGAAGACAGCGAACAAGACGGCGGCGACGGCAGCGACGACGACCTCGGCCTAGATTAGGAACCAGTAGTAGTAGCCGTAGTAGTAGTAGGCTCCTTTTTGTAATCCATCAGTCGCTTGTAAGCAACCTGCTTTTGAATGAATGAAAAATCCGTTTCTCGCAGATTGTCTTTCCGCCCCAATTTTGTCGATAACACCAATAAGTCGATGTTCCAGGAGCCGATAGCAACGCATCGGCTTTCACCTTGTTACGTTCTCACAGTCAACCAAGCTATAACTCAAAGAGCCGATGCCCATCGGCTTTCCCAAAATCGTTGACAAGGTCAAACTCAGTCGCATACTTAGGCAAACCTAAACGGCCACTTCTTAGCTTCAAACGGTAACCTGCGACTCTCTTCAAAAAGGGCGACCCAGATCTTCAATCTGCCCCTCGACCAGATCGAGCTCATAGCAACAAGAACCCCCAATCCTCAACTTACATAGATCCATCTCCGCCGGCAACTAGATGGCGGAATCATCCAATACCAATCCAGAGGTCTTCGGTCTGAAGGTACGCCTACTCTTCGCAGTCTGAACGCGATGTTAGAATTTAATGGCGAACACCTGAATTAATGCCTTTATTTCACCATTAAACTTTCTAGGTTTCAGACATCCTGCTGCCGCATCCTTCTCTCCCAAATTCCCTTTGTCTTGGCCCTCGTACAGATTCTAGTCCTGCCCATCTGATTTCTTGCGAAGCAAATAGAATCCCCTTCGTAAGCCAAGACCTAGATCTGAACTCCTGGGCCGACTGTCTGCGAGCCTGGCCTAATCCCCCTGAACACTGGGTCTCCTGGTTCAGTAGAGTAGCTAGAGCTTACCAATCCCAATGGGAAACTACAGGGATAGCCGATGCCTTGCACTTATCGTTGTCTCCTCTTGAAAAACATGAGAACCTTCTGCAAACCATCGGCTACTTCTGGTCTGACGCTCTGAACTGCTTTATGTTCGGTCATGGCCCTATGTCACCAACTTTATTAGATGTGGTGATGATCACTGGCCTGGATGTTACATCACCCAGCCCCTCTGCCTTTAAACTGACCAAAGTCCCTTACAAGCTGTCTTCTAAAACAGACTGCACAAACTGGGGTGCCTACCTCCAACGCCACATGAAAACAAAGGGCCCTGTTTCAGAGAAAGAACATACAGCCTTTCTCAACTTCTGGCTGGAGCATTTTATATTCTGTGGCCCTTCCCTTGCTCCAACCAAAAACTATCTTTCCTTAGCCCACGAACTGGCCAAAGGTACCCAACTTGGCCTTGGCAAACTGTTTCTGGGAGAAGTCTATCGATACCTCCAATTGATGTCTGTCAAGCTGTTTTCGGGCATAGCAGTCAAAATAGGTGGACCTTGGTGGTTCATTCAGTTATGGGCTCAACTATATTTCCAAAATCACATCCCAAACTTCCCCCTTTTGGCGAGTTGTACCTTCCCAGATGTCAAAGGGAGACAGATCCGATGTACTAGTTACGGCCAAGCTTTGTATAGGCTGCCAGGCAGCAAACTATCCCCTCAGGAAGCATCCAAGTGGTTCAGCACTTTCTTCCAGGGCCTGGACAACCCTACCTTCTTCCCTTATATGGAGGAATCGGAACACTTTGAAAATCCACTCTCCTTCAGGCTGGACAATTTTGCCGATGACACTAGCACTCGGCAGCTCTTTTCCACCGTGATTCGTCCTTGTTTCCTTCCAGTTGGCATGAGTACGTCCAACAGAATAATCAAACCTGGGTATGAATTCTACCAGCCAGTCTTAGTGGCCCGCCAATTCGGCCTTGGACAAGTAGCTCCCCACTTCTTTCTCCATCATCTTACGGAGTGCAGAGCCGACCTGCCTGATCCTCTCACCAGTCAGAGGTGTTACTCCTTCTTTGATGCTCTGACCATCCCTATTCCAAATGACCTCACCTTCGCTTCATCAACCGACGGCTTCGAGGACTGGTGGACGATGTGGAAAACCCACGCTTTCAGGAAAGCTCTGGGACCGCTGTTGAAACAACTTGATGCTGATTATGACGTCCCCGTGAAACAGGTACCATTACTTGTAAATTTTTCTCGATGTAGCTCACAGATGACTCTCCTACTAACTCAATTTTTCCCTTTGCAGCAACAAGACGGCCCTGAACCTACACACAGTGACGGCTCTCCCTTTGAGTTCTTTCCGCCAGCTCCTGTGGTTCTTTTCTGCAAAAACTCACCGCCTTTGAAAAAGGTCATAATGCAGAAACAGCCGATAACACCTCAATCGGCTTCTAAGAAACAAGGGACTTCAACATCAGCTGCCCCTCGAGTTCCAACCAAGACAAGAACGATGACGAGGAATGTAGCTGTCAGGAAGACCTTGAGGCACCGGAGCCCTTCTCCAAAAAGCTCGCATGTAGGCTGACCCATGTCTTGGTCGATTCTTCTCATTCTTTCATTCTTGCAGACATGCTCGTGTCTAACAGCCTTCCTTATTTTGCAGGCTTCCGTCGAAGAAACATCCCACGAGGACACACAACCCATCGAGGGAGAATCGAGCCCAACGGACTCTGAGAGGACCATCACCCCGAGCCAGCCAGATGTGCCACCATCGGCTTCCAGAAAAAGGTCGGTTCCTGAACCTGCTGCCCCCCGAGCACCAGTCGAGGCCGGGCCAGCTGTGTGTCCCAAGAGAGCTCGTAAGGGACCACAAGCTTCTTCATCGAGCCAAGAGGTTCCGAAAAATCATCATCCTTTATGCTCTTGCCCCTTACTCCCTTTTATCTGCCGATTCATTATCATTTACACCGGTTAATCCCCTTTCATGCAGACAACTGAGGCTTCTAGTGGGAAGGTAGGGGCCGCGCCGACGCCTTTAGCCAAACCAGACCTGGCAATCCCCGAAAATGCAGATGAAACGGCTACCACCTTGGCAACGCCTCCAGCGCCCACACACAAACCGATCGCCTCGTCGTCTGCCATCCCCTCGATCGTAGGAGAGGTATGTTAACTTCTGTCGGCTTTATTCTTCCTTGTTGGACGCACACTGACGTCTTTTCGGGCTGCCAGGGTTGTGACATTTCAGACTTGCTGACCTTTGATCCTGACTCCATCGATCTAACTCCCTCCATCGCCACCGATGAACCCCACGCCAAGGCTGTTCTACCTCAATTCCAACGACTTAGAGCCTTACTGTCTTCCCCGATCGAGGAGCTGATCGAGGGTTCTGAAGAGGTGAAGGGCGTTCTTGCTGAAATCAAGGACCAACTCCCAGTAGCGTTGCAGGTGAAGCTTTGGCCCGTCGTAACTTTGTCCTTCTTCGGGTCAAGGGTGAAGCTGGCTCGTGAAAGGATCAACCTGCGCCGTGCCCAACTCCCGCTGAAGGAGAATATTGCCGACAGATGTCGGCAGCTCAATGAGAAAAAGGCGTCCCTTGATGCCAAAACTGACACTTCTGTCAGTACCACCGAGCTCGCATCTTTGAAAAAGGAGCTGGAAGATCTTGAAGAAAAGGTCCGGGTGACAAAACAACTCATTCGTGACAAGGAAGCCTCCATCGCCCGCTCCCAAGATGAAGCAGAGAGCCTCAAAGCCGAACTGAAGACCGATCTGGCAGAAATACGCGCCCTGAACAAGCAGTTAGTGACGGGCAAAGATGAAGATGACGAAGCTGAGATCGCCAAGGTGGACCGTGTCCGTGCTGACGCCCTCCAAGCCTTTGAGGCATTTCTTCAGTAGATCGTTTATGTAAACTGTCATCTGCTTGTAACAGTTTTGAACCTCTAAAGTCGATGACTGTGCATCGGCTGTATACTTCTATTGGCCGATTTCATGTATCGGCCCCCATATCTCACTGTCCATCATCCCACGTGCTTGGGAAACATATAATATTTTTTTTTATTGGCCGATTTCGTGTATCGGCTCCCATACCTCACTGTCCATCATCCCACATGCTTGGGAAATATTTCTTGAGATGCTGACCGTTGACAGCCACTGGGAATTTCACGCCATCCAGCTCCTCCAGCATGTACGCGTTCCCTCTTAAAACTTGATCTACCCTGTATGGCCCGTGCCAATTTGGAGACCATTTACCATATGCTGGATCCTTAGTCTCTAATGGCAACACCGCTTCCCATACCAGATCGCCAACATGGAACTCCTTAGGCCTCACCTTTTTGTTGTATGCACGAGCTACTTTGGCCTTGTTCTCTTTGATTTTCTCAAGCGACCACAACCTAAGCTCAGTCAAATCTTCAACGATGTCACTCATCAAGGCGGCATATTCTTCAGTCGTTAGATCGTTCTGAAAAGTGACACGTCTCAATCCAGCCGTAATTTCCCAAGGCAATACGGCTTCTTGTCCATAAACTAGATGGTACGGCGAGGTTTTTATCGCTCCATGACATGACATGCGGTAAGCCCATAAAGCCTCTGACAAAACCTCGTGCCAACGCTTAGGGTGCTCATCGATTTTCCTCTTGATCAGCTTGATAAGGCTCTGGTTGGACGCTTCAGCTTGCCCATTTGCTTGGGCATAGTACGGAGATGATCGCATCAGCTTGATCCCTGTGTCCTCGCAGAACTCTCTGAACTCGTGAGAGGTGAAGACCGAACCTCCATCGGTCGTGATAGTCTGGGGAATCCCGAACCTATGAATGACGTGTTCTTTCACAAAATCGACGACATCCTTTGAACTTACTGACTTCATAGGGACGGCTTCCACCCACTTGGTGAAATAATCCGTGATGGCCAAAATCCACATGTGGCCTTTGCTTGACGCAGGATTGATCTTGCCGATCATATCCATGCCCCAACCTCGGAATGGCCAAGGCTTGATGATGGGGTTCATTGCTGACGCGGGTACCATCTGGATTTTTCCAAATCTCTGACATGCTTGACACCCTTTGTAGTACTTAAAACAGTCCTCGAGCATGGTAGGCCAATAAAACCCTGATCGCCTGATCAACCACTTCATCTTATGAGCCGATTGGTGAGTTCCACAGGCGCCTTCGTGTACCTCATGTAGGAGCCGATTGGCCTCGGCTGTCCCCAGACATTTGAGCAATAACCCCTCAAGGGTCCTGTAAAACATGTCGTCCCCAATGAGCACATACTTCATGGCCTTGTATCTTATCCGTTTAGGTGCCCCCCGAGCCGAATCCTTCAAGTAATTGAAGATATCGGCTCTCCAGTCGTCTGCGTCCAGGAATTGCACCTGCACATCGGCTCCCTCTGTCACGTCCTTGTAGCCTGAAGCCATTTGTGCAAGATCATTGGCCTCGGTATTCTGCGATCGTGGGATCCAGGTGAAGTTTATGTATCGGAACTGTGCCATCAGCTCACGGCATTGCATCCATAATGGGAAGAGTGACTCGCTCTCACACTTGTATTCCTCCGTGAGTTGAGAAATCACCAGCTTGGAGTCTCCAAAAATTTCCACTGCTTCCGCTCCAGCTTCGATGAGAAACTCCATTCCCTTGCGTATCGCCTCATACTCAGCGACGTTGTTGGTGCGAGGGGCTGATAACCTGATAGAGAAGGAAAATGTTGCCCCCCGGGGTGACACGAGTAGCATGCCGATGCCGCACCCATCGTCACAAACTGATCCGTCGAAAAACATAGCCCACGCTCTTATGGACAGTGCTGCTATGTTGGTGTTGATCCTTTCAGCAATAAGATCGGCCAACGCCTGTCCCTTAACTGCTTTCGCGGGTTGATACCGGATGTCAAACTCTGATAATGCAAACATCCATTTGCCCAGTCGGCCTTTTAACATAGGAGCCGACAGCATGTGCTTTATGACGTCTGATTTGCATATGATGATGATCTCTGCTGATAGCAAAATATGGCGTAGCTTGGTGCAGGTAAAAAACAGGCAGAGGCACAACTTGTCGATCTCAGAGTACCTTGTCTCTGCATCCAGCATCCTCCTGCTGATGTAAAATACCACTCGCTCCAACCCGTCATAAACTTGCACCACCACCGAGGCGATGGACGTGTCCGCTACTGACAAGTAAATATAGAACGGCCTGTCTGGCTGGGGCGGGACTAAAACCGGCGGCTTCATTAAATACTCTTTGATTTCGTCAAAGGCCCGTTGTTGTTCTGGTCCCCAGCGGAACTCCTCGTCGGATTTAATCTTTACCAGTCCCATGAACGGCTCTATCCTTCCTGACAGATTGGAGATGAACCTTCTGACGAAGTTGATCTTGCCGATGAGAGACTGTAGCTCTTTTTTCGTGGTAGGTGGCTTCATCGTTCGCACTGCCTCCTGACTTTTCAGGCCGATCTCGATTCCTCGTTCATGGACCAAGAAGCCCAAGAACTGACCGGCCGTCACACCGAAGGCACACTTCTTTGGATTCATCCATAGCCCGAATTTCCTTGTTCGGTCCAGGACGTGTCGCAGGTCATCCAAGTGTCCTTGTACTGAAGTTGACTTGACCACCACGTCGTCGATATAGATTTCCACCAGCTTGCCGATCAGATCATGGAAGATGTAATTCATTGCTCGTTGGTATGTGGCGCCGGCATTCTTTAGTCCAAACGTCATGACTACATATTCAAACAACCCCACCGATCCTGGGACTCTGAATGCAGTCTTGTGTATATCTTCCGGAGCCATAAAAATTTGGTTGTAACCGGCATTGCCATCCATGAAGCTCAAAATTTTATGACCAGCAGCTGCGTTGATTAACGTCTCTGCTACTGGCATCGGATATTTATCCTTCGGAGTGGCTCTATTGAGATCCCGAAAATCTATGGCAACACGCCAGCGGCCATCCTTTTTCTCTACAGGTACGATGCTAGAAATCCACTCAGCATACCTGCATGGCCTGATTAAATCGGCTGCCAACATTTTCTCGATCTCCTTCTTGACTTCTTTCAAAATTTCGGCCTTCATCTGTCGTGCCCGCTGCTGGAACGGCCGAAAACCCTTTTTAAGTGGGAGTCGATGCTCGATGATGCTCCTGTCTAGCCCGGGCATCTCTGTATAATCCCAGGCAAAGCAATCTGGATATTCTTTCAACAAAGCTATCATCGGACCCCGCAGATTCGGATCCAACTTCTTGCTGATAAATGTTGGTCTTGGCTTATCCCCAGGACCGATGTCAATCTCTTCTAGTTCATCAGCAGATGTAAATCCATACCCTAGCTTTCCGTCACCTGTCAAATCGATGCTAAGCACAGGGCAAACAGTAGGTGAGGTTAACAAAAATAACTTGGGCCGATTGCCTGAATCGGCCCCCTTTTTGATTGTATTAGTCAAGGACGGTTTACACCTTATGGTTTTACAATGGCTGGGAATCTCCCTGCTACGACTGCATGATCTGCTCGTCGTAAGATTGCTGCTTTTTGTTTTTTGTGGCCGATCGCAGGGATCGGCCGTACCATGTACCGTCGTGGGATTTGCTACTCTGTCAGGCCGGTGGATAAGACCAGCCTCACCCCGTTTTTTGTAGCCTCAATACGCTCACAGCCGTCTAGATTGATTCCAGAGATCGGCTCTTGATCTTCTGCTTCCCAGACGTTCATGCCAGCAATGGAGACCTCGACGGAATCGTCTGCATGAATGACCTCCACCTCATCTCCATCCCACTGTATTAGGCACTGGTGCATCGTGGATGGGATGCAGCAGTTAGCATGGATCCAATCTCTCCCTAACAAGACAGCGTAGGTGCTTTTGCTGTCCACGACGAAGAATGACGTAGGGATGGTTTTTCTGCCCACGGTCAGGTCCACGTTCAGTACGCCTTGCGTTTCTGAAGTCTGGCCGTTGAAGTCGCTTAAAGTGACGTTGGTTTTGATCAGATCTGCAGTGGAGCGTCCCAAACGCCGTAGCATGGAGTATGGCATTATGTTGACTGCCGCTCCGGTGTCCACTAACATCTTGCTGACAGGTTGCCCATTGATGTAACCTCGTAGGTACAGTGCTTTCAGATGTTTGTAACCCTTTTCTCGTGGCTTCTCAAAGATAACTGGCCGTGGGCCGCAGTCGAACTGTGCCACTGGTAGCTCGTTGGTTCTTGGCGCGCAGAACTCTGACGGAAGTATGAATACCATGTTTGTGCCAGTCGATGTCTTTGCATCGGCTTTTACCGGTTTGGGGCGCCACTCTTTCTTTTTCGGGTGATCTTCCGTTTCCAAGGTCTGCCTAACCTTAACGGCCAGATCGGGCCGTGCTTTCTTTAGAGCGTGGAGATACTGCGCTTCGGCTTCCTCCAAGTTACGCAGCCGCTGCACTCTACGCTTTTGGGTGTGTCTGAGTCCGTCGGGACACCACCTTGGACGGTGATACCTGTCTTTCTCTTTGTCATCCATTGGCTCCTTGAGACCTTGTGCTCGAGACGACTCCCTGCGTCGGCTCTGAGGTGGGAGAGGCCCTAGGCGCTTAAACACTGACACCGGCTCCGTGTCCTCCTTCTGCTGTCCGCATTCCGGGCAGTTGTCGATTGTAGGCAATCGGCTCATTCCCGCGCCCCAGCAATACTTGAAGAACGGACAATCCCAATGCTTGTCTGCGCCTTCTTTTCCTTTTGACGGTCCCCTAACGAGGTGCTCATATCCTCCATCTTCTCCGTCGCGCCGGCGACGTTGGTCATACTGACGCTCATACTTGTTAAGGAGATGCGTGGAATGTGGCTTCTGATATCGCACTCTCCTCACTTGTTCCTCTGTTAAGTACCGCCTGTTGTCGTAGCTGGGCCGGTCGCGTGGACCAGCCTCCTCTCTTACTCTGTCGTGAGAGCGACCGCCTTCCTCCCTGTACATGCCATGGTGGTACCCTTGTCCTGCCATGTTGACATCGAACGAGAAATCCAACTGGCGCCTCGTGGAGTGGCTGTGTTCTACCATGTTGACGCCGGGGAATGGGTTGGTGTCTACTTTCATGGCGAATTGCCCCAGGATGAGACGGCCCTGCTCTATCGCTGTTTGGATCTGGCGACGTAGCTCTTTGCAGTCATTGGTGGTGTGGGTGAATGAGTGATGCCACTTGCAGTACGGTCTTCCGTTCATCTCCTGAGCCGTAGGGATTTTGTGGCCTTCGGGTAACCTCAGCTGCTTCTCCTTCAGCAGTAAATCGAATATCTGCTCGGCTTTGCTCACATCGAAGTCGAACCCTTTTGCAGGCCCTTGCTGTTTCACCCATTTGCAGGACACAGGATCTGCCCCCCGAGCCCATTCAGCCACGGCCACCTCCTGGTCTTGCATAGGATCATCTTCTTCCGCATCGACCAGGCCTATCGGACGTTTGAATTTGTCTTGGTACAACTCAGGGTGGCGCTGTTCATACATCGTCAGTTTTTGGGCCATGTGCGCCAATGAGTTGTACTCCACTTGGAAAGCCAGATCCTTGATGGGTGCTAAGAGACCCAACACTGCCAGCTCGACTGCTTCCTTCTCAGTTAAACGAGCTGAGTAACATCGGTTCTTGACGGTCCTGAAGCGCTGGATGTATTCGGCTACAGTTTCTCCCCGCTTCTGCCGCACCTGCGCCAGGTCTGCAATGCCAGCCTCAGTGGCTTCTGAATGGTACTGGATGTGGAACTGCTCTTCCAGTTGCTTCCAGGTATGAATTGAATCAGGTGGCAACGAGGTGTACCACCCAAAGGCTGGTCCTGTCAGAGATTGCGCAAAAAATCTTACGCGCATCTGATCCGATGCCGAAATCATGCCTAGCTGTGCCAGGTATCGGCTCACGTGCTCGATCGAGCTCGACCCTTCTGACCCGCTAAATCTCGAGAACTCAGGGAGCCGATACTTAGGTGGCAGCGGGATCAGGTCAAACTCGTTGGGGTACGGCTTTGAATAGCCGATTGTCCTTCTCTTCGGCACGAAGCCGAACTGGTCTCTCAAGATGGTACGGATTTGTTCCGTTGTTTGGGCTGCAGGGGCTAGATTCTCATGACTCGTTCCAGTGGCATACTTGGCTAGCCACGCCTGTTTGTCGGCGTCCATCCCAGAGATTCCTGCTCCAGGAACACTTGCTCCCGAAGTCCCTGCTCCAGAGACTCCTGCTCCAGAAATCCCTGCAGTTGCCACCTGGTTCGTGCGCGTCACGTTATTGCAGTCCGGCACGTAGGTGCACACATATCCGTGTGGGATCTCCTTAGGTGGTTCAAACAGGAATTGGCAATCGCCAGGGTCGCCTCCGACCTTGTAGACGACGTACGCCGGTGCCCCTAGTGGCTCTGGAGCTGCAAGTGTGAATGGCAGCGGTGGCCTGGCCTGGAGCGGTCTTTCTCCCTGGTGAGTCCCCAGAGTAGGCCCTGACGGAGAGTACTGATGTTTCATGATCTCTTGAACTACGCGAACTGCGATCCGCTCGAAAGCGTTTACCAAGCTCTCCGAATGGCGGTGAAGTGAATGAGCGACCATGTAGTTGACTTCCTGTCGCAGAGCTCTGGTGCGCTCCTCTGAAGGAACAGAGAGATCCACCTCGTCAAGAGCACCTTCAGGTGAGAACCCCTTCCATCTGATGCCATGTTTACGGGTCCTCTCAAAAGAGCCGATGAGATCGGCTTTGAAGAGAGCTTTGACGTCATCATACTTCGCCTTGTGCTCCTCAGGCAGCTCATCGTACGTGACTGGTCTGTTCTCCATCGCAGCGTCGGATGTTGATGTAGACATTGTTGAATGTCCCACCGGGCGTGCCAGAATGTGTTGCCTACCAAAACCCACCGGCGAGCAGCGACGGGCAACACGAAGAGCCGGGAGGCTCCCAGGACTGCTGGTGGGCCCTGGTCCCTCGGGCAACGGCCCGCAAAGCTCCGGCACGCGCCCTGGCTTGGTTCGAGGGCGTGCCACCTGACCTATACCTGGTCAGGAAGGTGAAGGATTGCTTCGATTGGTTTCCTGCATGGTAAACAAGTATACGTAAAATTCGAGCCGTGACCGGCTCCCAGGTTTCCCTGTGAATCGGCTCCCAGAGCCGATTAACCCATGGTTCTGCATTAGATCTATTATAACATGGGGTTTTGCTTCATCAATACAAGTTAAAACGATCTACGATAGTTTAATGTTTTCACTACATGACTGGAACATCCTACACGTAATTGAGCCTGGTAGATACAAAAGATAATGGAAAACTAATCCTAGAGAAGGCCAAAAAACCAACGCGACGTCAATTCCCGGAACACCCCCTCTTGGATTAGTAAACCATATCTTACATATTACTGGATCGTTCAACCCGTTTGCAAGGCCTGATCATGTAGATATCAAACTAAACCTTGGAGAACAAGGCACAACTATAACAGATCAAATCGACTTAAATAAAGATCAAGCAAGATGCCACCCTTACACCCGGGAAAAGGTGCAATGGCGGCGAGATAGCTAGAGGTAGCATAACTAAACAATCGTAGTGAAAAGTACTGATGCTAACCCAAACAAATCTATGATAATAGTGTTACTCGCCATCAACAAAGCTTCAGTACGAGTAACACCAGATAACGCATAAGTAGATACTGCCTAGATCGCAAGATGCGATCTAGGCAGCATGGCACTTACCCGAGGAAAACCCTAGAAACAAGGGGTGGCGATGCGCCGAGATTGTGTTTGTTGTGAACGTGATTGTCCTTTTTTTTCTCGATAACCTTAGGTACATATTTATAGTCCGGAGACTCTCTACTTTTGGAATAACTCTACAATTCTATCTTTACCTAAACTGAAACGAAACCTACTATGATACAAGATACACGGGCAATTTAGCCCAAATCCACGCACTAGGCCGATCCAACAACACGTTGAATATACGCATCTTCCAAGCCCATCTTGATCACGGCCCAACTCCTCCTTTGTCCAAAATATGGCGATAACAGGAATAGTTGAGATATGCAATGAAACCTTGTTTGACATGGTAAGATCAAAGGTGTAATTCATAAAACTACCATTATATTTTAAAGATTAAAAGCTTTAGAGACTACCGCTTTTTCATTGAAAAGAGATCCATCATGATCCGTTGAAATAACACCATATAAAGTTATGGTTTGGGATAAAACCCAAGTTGTCCTTTCTTAAACATTGGTATGCTATGCATAAGTAAGATGTTTACAACCAAAGTCGGATGAACATGTCTTTGTATGTTATTTCGAATAACTGTTGAGTATTCCTCCATAGCACCAAAGACAAATATGTTTGTCGTTTAGTGATACGTCAGAAACGTATCTATAATTTTTGATGCTCCATGCTTGTTTAGTATCTACTTTGCTTTTCTTGTCTACACTTTAAGGTGCTTTTTACATGTTTTCTGCTACTAACCTATTAACAATTTTCCACAGTGCCAGTTGCCTGTTTTCTGCTGTTTTTGGTTCCATAAAAGCTAGTAAGGAAATATTCTCGGAATTGGACGGGACAAAATCCGAAGTCAATAACTTTTCGTGGGGAACAAGAAGTCTAGAGGGGATACGGAGAAGCGGGCTAGGGCGCCCAGACCCCCCCTAGGAGTGGGTGGGCCCTGCCCCGCGCCTAGGCAGGGTGTGGGGCCCCTAGCCGCCTCCTCGGCCTCCCCCTTCGCCTATAAGAAGCCCCCGATGCAGAAACCCTAAGCACCTGATCAAATATCCACAAAACCATCTATAGCCGCCGCCACCATCGTCCCTAGATTGGGGGGATCTGAAGTTCTTCCTGGCACCCTGCCGGAGGGGAGATCATCCCGGATGCCTTCTCTCTGGTATGATGCGTGAGTAGTTCCACCTTGGACTATGGGTCCATGTAGTGGCTAGATGGTTGTATCTCCTCCTTGTGCTTTCATGTATAGATCTTGTGAGCTCCGTTCATGATCAAGATCTAATCTATTTGTAATCATGCATGTTGTGTTTTCGGGGATCCGATGGATATTGAGATTATTATGTTGGTTTGATTAATGGTTTTGTATTTATGATTTTATCATGTCTGTGTTGTTTGTGATCTTGCATACTCTCCGTTGTTAGTATCTATCTTGGCCAAGTAGTTGCTAGTGACTCCAAGAGGGGGTATTTATGCTCGATAGTGGGTTCATGCCTCTAGTTTCCAAGGGAAGTGACAGAAATCTCTTCGGTTGTAGATGTGATGTTGCTACTAGGGAGAAAACAATGGTCTCTTGTTCATGGAACATGTGGATTGTTTACCTTACACACTTTGCTTAAAGCAGTTGTCTGTTGCTTGCAACTTAATACTGGAGGGGGTTCGGATGATAACATGAAGGTGGACTTCTAGTCATAGATGCATTTGGATGGCGGTCTATGTATCTTGTTGTATTGCACAGTTGAATCTCATAGGATCTTTCTGACTAGTAATTGCATCGTTATGCCTTGCTCAGTTCCTGTCAATTGCCCTGTTGTAATTTGTTTACCCTTCATGACATGTTTTTTATCTAAGGAGAGCACCTCTAGTGAACTATGGACCCCGGTCCAATCTTTACCATTGATACATCTTCCACTATTACTTGTTTACTTGTTGCAAACCATTACCTTCCACACCATACATTTAATCCTTTGTTACAGCAAACTGGTGAGCTTGACAACCTCACTGATTCATTGGGGCAAAGTCTTAAGTTTGTGTTGTGCAGGTCTCCGTGTTTCTTGCAACACCTGTGTGACGTTTCATTCCTCCTTCTGGTTCGATAACCTCGGTCTCTACTGAGGGAAGACTTGCTGCTATGCTCATCACACCTTGCTCTTGGGGTTTCCAACGAAGTGCTCCACGTCTGCACCATCAACAAGTTCTCTAGCGCCGTTGCCGGGGAGGCAAAGGACGTCTTCACTAGGGGAGTCCTCCACTTCCTTTCTCTTTACTTTGTTTTTAGTTTGCTTTGTTTATTTTGCTTGGTTTTGTTTGCCTCTTTTCAAAAAACCAAATGAAATTAGTCTAGTTTGTTTTGCTTTCTTTATTCAAAAACACAAAAAAATAGTTCCTGCTCTAGCTGCTGCTGTTTTTGGCTTGCCCACCTTTGCCAAAATGAACTCTGCTGAGAACACCAAGTTGTGTGACTTCACTAGCACCAACAACAATGATTTCCTTAGCACACCTATTGCTCCACCTGCTCCTGATGCTACCTTTTATGAAATTAAGCCTGCTTTGTTGAATCTTGTGATGAGAGAGCAATTTTCCGGTGCTAGTTCTGATGATCCTGCTGCCTATCTCAATAGCTTTGTTGAACTTTGTGAGATGCAAAAGTATAAGGATGTAGATGGAGATATTATTAAGCTCAATCTTTTTCCTTTCTCCTTGAGAGGAAAATCTAAAGAATGGTTGCTTTCTTTGCCTAAAAATAGTTTTGATTCTTGGACTAAGTGCAAAGATGCTTTTATTGGAAAGTACTATCCTCCTGCTAAGATTATATCTATGAGAAGTGACATTATGAAATTTAAACAACTTGATAGTGAACATGTTGCTCCAGCTTGGGAAAGAATGAAGTCTTTGGTTAAGAATTGCCCCACTCATGGACTGACTCCTTGGATGATTATCTAGACTTTTTATGCAGGTTTGAACTTATCTTCAAGAAATATGTTGGATTCAGCCGCTGGAGGTACCTTCATGGGCCTCACTTTGGGTGCTGCAACAAGGCTCCTTGATAATATGATGGTTAACTACTCTGAATGGCATGTTGAGAGAGCTCCACATGGTAAGAAGGTAAATTCTGTTGAGGAAACTTCCTCTTTGAGTGATAAGATTGATGTTATTATGTGTAACACCCTCAGAATCGGACCTATGCAAGTTTTAGCAAAATTCGCCAAACCCGCATAGAAACGATTCAAAGGTGCCCACCAGGCACTTTCGTGCGGGTGGAAAACGAAGTAATAACATTACACAACAGTCCTCGATGGGACCCACAGAACAGATATATATAACAGCGACTCAAAAAGTCAAGAATACAGATATAATATACAAAGATCCAAATCACCTGAAAACGATACAGCGTCCGACTACGGACAAGATGCAAATGGGGCTAAGAGCCCTGAAGAATAACCAATGACGTCCATAACCCTGCCCAGGCCAAGCCGGAAGGGTAACCCTGCTAACGGCGTCGACCTCAAAACCTGCTTAAACAAAAAGGGGTGCCGACAAAGGGCAAAGGAAAAAGAGGAGCGTCAGTACTGAGGCCAGTACACGGCGAGACTAGAATTCGGCGGTCCTCGCCTACAAAGGTATGGTGGACTGAAGCGGCAGCGGCAGCATGCACTAAACAACCTATAGAGACTCGATCCAACTGGCCGTTATCAGAGAGGGATAAGAATGACCTATCCGGAACCAACCTGATACTACCACCAATCAAACCCATCCTGGCTTTTCCCCCTCGACACCGATCGAGGAAGTCAACCGAGGAACTCACACAGTTGGCAGTTTTATTTATTCGGTTATCGTTGCAGCAATTACTAGTCAGGTTAAAGATAGTCGTTCTGATAAAATAAGCAGTGGGCACTTTTAGTTAATCATTCCGTTATAGTTGCATCACTTACTAATCAGATACAGATAGCATGAGATAAACCCAAAACCCAGCAGTTGTTGGTACTTTTATTCAGCCATTCCGTTGTAGTTGCAATACTTACTAGTCAGGTACAATGGTCGCAAGCGACAATCCAAAACAAGCAATTGTGGGCAGTATTAATTAGACATTCCGTTATAGTGAAGCTGATTACTAGTCATTATAAGTCAAATTTATAACAGTAAACTTTAGTTATGCTTGTCTATGGTCGAGATACTGTGCTCCAAGTCGTCCATATCCGCGGACACGGCTTTCAGAAAGATTTACCCGGCCGGGGTGCACCAATAGCAACACACACTCGATCAACCTCGGAAAAACCAAATCAAAACCCAACGAGGCCTTCACGACAAAGCAATCACAAGATTCAGAAATATTTCAGGGGGCCACCCCTTAAGTAGATCCCGCAACGGAGTAAGCAAGCTCCGAGACGGCCTCAAGGTCTGCGACAATGGCTGTAAGCGACTGGGAACCCGAAAGTGTGGCTGGGCTTGTCGATACCGCGTAAACATTCCGCTTCCAAAACAGTACAGTGTGCTCCTCGCACAATCGTAAATAAAGCAGTAAAGCATGGCATAAGTACAGGATAGTAAATAAAACCTCAAACTAGTTTGTGGCCCCAAGAAATAAGACGGAATCAAGCTCTGGCTCAGGGGGGTCCCATATACCTCCCGGATGTGGATAGCGCGATAAATCAAGGAACAGGTATCAAGTACTCGGGGTCTTACGGGACACAAGTGGGCGTTCGGAAACCAAATATTATCTATCACCCACCGATGCCTCTGCTTATTCAATTTTAGTTGTTAAACAGAAATTAAAGTGACGATAAGTAAAACTAGAATTATCTCCAACATCAACATGCGGCAATACATTAGCAACTGTGGCACTTGACGACACGCAACAGCACTTGAGCCAGCGACTACGACGCGCAAGTCCAACTATCTACCAAACAACAGGTAATAGGATGTGTCCAAGGCAATATAGGGCTGCACGGTATATCACAGGTACGGAAACTAAAGCATCGCAACACAGATAGCAATAGATCAACAGGAGGGAAGTAAATACTATAAAAGTAAGATAGGTAGAAAGGGGGAGATGCTCGCCTGAAAACATGCCGAAGGTTTTCCCCGAAGATCGGGGCGAAGCTCACATCAACTCAACGGCCTTATCCGCGAAGAAGCAAAACACTAGAAGAAACACCGGATGCAATATTTAATACCCGGCAGAAGATCGGCATGATGCATGTATGATGCATGGCATGGCAAGGTGCGATGCAATTAGGTCAAATTAAGCGGAACCGGGGTCCCGACAATTAATTAGATGGCTTAAGTTATTTATCTACCCCGCAATTTAAATGTTGTTATAACAAGGCAAGATAAGATACCGGTTCGCTACACAAGTTAAATGAGGCCGATATGAGACTAGATTTGCCCGCATATGGGCCCCATATTTAATTATTAGGTGAATCGGCATAAGGCCCCCAAACCACAGATATGCATGCGAGATGACTGAATAAATATGCGACAAGTTGATATTATGTTATAAAATAGGGTTCGAGGAAAGGATCACACATCTAGGGTCCGGCGATCTTGGGGTTCCGGGGTTCGGCGGAAGCGTTCTCGGATTCCGGGGTAGTTCTTGGCGTTCCGAGAAGCCGGACTTGGTTCGGTGTCGGGGTTCATCGGATCTTCCGGGTCGGTGCCGTTCTTGTCATCGCGAAGGTCTTGCCGGGTCCCACGGGGTCGGTCTTGCCGTTGCGAGGGTCTTGTCGGGCCCGCGCCATTGTGTCGGTCTTGTCGTCCGGGAAGCGGTTCTTGTCACACCTGTGCTCTTCGGGTGTTATGGCGACGATCTTGTCGTTTCGTTGTCGGGGTCTCGAAAACGGAGCGAAGCACTTGGGGTTCCGGTATCCTTGATTCCGATTGCGGATCTCGGCGTCCTCGAGGGGGGGGGGGGTACTTGCAATATCCGGGCAGAAGGTCTTGCGGTTTTTCCGTGTCTGCGGTTCCATGAAGGCGGGCTTGTCGTCCGGGATGGCGAACTCGATGTCCCGAGAAGGTCTTGGCGTTCCTGTCCTTTATGGGTTGGGGTTCTCGGGTCCGTAGTAGGTCTTGACGCTCCGATGTAGGTACTTGGCGTTGTGGTCTTAGCAGGAACCTAACGCAACAAGACCACCACATGGTTTGCTGCTGGCCAACAAACAACGAGCAGGGGCGACGCGGCCTGGCGAGGCCCTGGCTCAGGCGGAGGCGGTGAGGGGCGACGAGGCGGAGCGCGGGCTCGGGGAGGCGTTGCTGGGGCGGGCACGGCGAGGCAGACGGCGTCGGGGCGCCGGCGAAACGAGGTGGCCGGAGGCGGGCGGGCACGGTGCAGAGGCCGGGCCATGGCGAAGGTCGGAGCCGGAGCATGCGGCGGACGGTGGTGGCGACGGCGGAGACCGTGGGAGGAGGCGGCGGCGGGGCGCCGGGGTGGGGCAGCGCGGCGTCGTCGCTTGCGGGGGCAGGGCGCGGAGAGCAGACGGGGAGGCGGCGGCGGAAGCGCGTGGGAGGAGCGGCGCCGGCGCGGTGGAGGCGGGGCCTGACGCGGTGGCGGCGGGGAAGGACGGTGCCGGCGGGGAGCGCCGCGGGGCCGGGGCTAGCGCGGTGGAGGCGAGGGAGATGGCCGCGGCGGGGCGGGGCGAGCGCAGCGAGATGAGGGCGGACGGAGAGGGAGGGGTAGGAGCGGCGGGGGGCCTGGGAGGTGGAGACGCGTCTGGGGGGCGACGCGGCGGAGAAGGGAGGTCGAGCGCCGGAGGGGAGAGAGATGGTGGCGGGGCAGAGGAGGGCGTTGCGCGTGCGGGAGAAAGGAGTGGAGGAAGACGACGCGTGGGGGAGGGGAGAGAGGGAGTGGGGCCGGCTGGTGGGCCTGGCGGGTGGGATTGGGTTGAGGGGTGGTCTGGCAGGTGGGACAGGGGCAGCGGGTCGGTCGGGTGGGGCCCAGGGTCAGGGAGGGTTGGCTGGGTGGTTGCGGTGTGGGCTGGTGGCTGGGGCGCCAGGGGTGGGGCCCAGGGTCTGCGGTTGGTGGGGAGGGAGAGAGGAAAGAGAGAGGGAGAGAGAAAAGAGAGGGAGGGGAGAGAGATGATGTGTCAGCTTGGGGTTGGTTGGGGGATTGGGGAGGGCGACGTGGCGGCCTAGGATAGGTGGGAGTGATGTGGCCAAGGGGGTGGGTAGGATAGTGGGTAACTTAGGATTTAGGTGCGGTGTAGTTGGACCGTTTTAAAATCTGGGGCGGTCGTTCGGGTCGGTTGGCCCGTTCGACTGCCCCTACCAAAAATAAATATAATTTTTTATTTGTATTGTTAACACCATTTGCAAACCGATAACACTCAAACAAAAATACTCCGGAGGCCCGGGGTTTGGCGTTCGAAAAAGATGGGGCGTCTTAGAAAACAAAACGGGCCTTGCGAAATAGTTTTGGCAACAATGCATGATGATGACGATGCAATGCACAAATTCAACGCGATTTTCTAGTAGTGGTTTTGCGGGATGCCACAATTCGACACCACTAACAAGGGATCTCGCCCTCGAGATCCGCCTCATGATACCGGAAGGAAGGTCGGCGAACTGCGTCTTCTCGCTTCGTGTAGATCCTCGCGACACCACTAACAAGAGGTCGTTGTCCGTGATCGTCGGGAGAACACTCCGGGAACAAAAGGGTCGAAGGTAGAGGTATCAACAAATAAAGCCACCTCTAACTTCGGTGGAAAGAGAGGACCGATGCATTCTCATCCACTTCAAGGTACAAAAGCGAATAGAAAGGGTAGTCGGCATGGGGGCCAATCCATCACGCACCCAAACTATTACTCCGCACAATCAGTGGAAAAGCTTGCAACCATTCTCGGAATTAGACTGAAGATCTCGACAAGCGAGGTTCGGAAACAAAGGAGTGATGCAGACTCTGCATCGGATCTGGCGCAGATGATGTCGTCGCGTCGGAAAACACCGGAAAGGCATAAACACGGAACAAAGAATGGTACCACGGCAGACGGATTCCTCGGATAGCATGAAGACCAGATGTAGCAACACCGTTATCGAAGAAGGAAGCGAAACCCTAAAGGTACGACGAAACCCAACCACGAGAATTCCTGGACTCGAAGAAAGATAAGAGAGTAGATGCAAAACACGCAGAGGTAAGAAGAGAATAGCAGAGGGGTAAGGAGTAAAATCAGACCTAATCAGAACTATCCAACCGATTTTTCAAAAATAGTTTTGACACTCTACTTCGGCCGTTAGCTAGGTTATCCTACAGGCTGGACTTGTGGGGTATCGCAACTGCTGGGCTCTGATACCACTCTGTAACACCCTCAGAATCGGACCTATGCAAGTTTTAGCAAAATTCGCCAAACCCGCATAGAAACGATTCAAAGGTGCCCACCAGGCACTTTCGTGCGGGTGGAAAACGAAGTAATAACATTACACAACAGTCCTCGATGGGACCCACAGAACAGATATATATAACAGCGACTCAAAAAGTCAAGAATACAGATATAATATACAAAGATCCAAATCACCTGAAAACGATACAGCGTCCGACTACGGACAAGATGCAAATGGGGCTAAGAGCCCTGAAGAATAACCAATGACGTCCATAACCCTGCCCAGGCCAAGCCGGAAGGGTAACCCTGCTAACGGCGTCGACCTCAAAACCTGCTTAAACAAAAAGGGGTGCCGACAAAGGGCAAAGGAAAAAGAGGAGCGTCAGTACTGAGGCCAGTACACGGCGAGACTAGAATTCGGCGGTCCTCGCCTACAAAGGTATGGTGGACTGAAGCGGCAGCGGCAGCATGCACTAAACAACCTATAGAGACTCGATCCAACTGGCCGTTATCAGAGAGGGATAAGAATGACCTATCCGGAACCAACCTGATACTACCACCAATCAAACCCATCCTGGCTTTTCCCCCTCGACACCGATCGAGGAAGTCAACCGAGGAACTCACACAGTTGGCAGTTTTATTTATTCGGTTATCGTTGCAGCAATTACTAGTCAGGTTAAAGATAGTCGTTCTGATAAAATAAGCAGTGGGCACTTTTAGTTAATCATTCCGTTATAGTTGCATCACTTACTAATCAGATACAGATAGCATGAGATAAACCCAAAACCCAGCAGTTGTTGGTACTTTTATTCAGCCATTCCGTTGTAGTTGCAATACTTACTAGTCAGGTACAATGGTCGCAAGCGACAATCCAAAACAAGCAATTGTGGGCAGTATTAATTAGACATTCCGTTATAGTGAAGCTGATTACTAGTCATTATAAGTCAAATTTATAACAGTAAACTTTAGTTATGCTTGTCTATGGTCGAGATACTGTGCTCCAAGTCGTCCATATCCGCGGACACGGCTTTTAGAAAGATTTACCCGGCCGGGGTGCACCAATAGCAACACACACTCGATCAACCTCGGAAAAACCAAATCAAAACCCAACGAGGCCTTCACGACAAAGCAATCACAAGATTCAGAAATATTTCAGGGGGCCACCCCTTAAGTAGATCCCGCAACGGAGTAAGCAAGCTCCGAGACGGCCTCAAGGTCTGCGACAATGGCTGTAAGCGACTGGGAACCCGAAAGTGTGGCTGGGCTTGTCGATACCGCGTAAACATTCCGCTTCCAAAACAGTACAGTGTGCTCCTCGCACAATCGTAAATAAAGCAGTAAAGCATGGCATAAGTACAGGATAGTAAATAAAACCTCAAACTAGTTTGTGGCCCCAAGAAATAAGACGGAATCAAGCTCTGGCTCAGGGGGGTCCCATATACCTCCCGGATGTGGATAGCGCGATAAATCAAGGAACAGGTATCAAGTACTCGGGGTCTTACGGGACACAAGTGGGCGTTCGGAAACCAAATATTATCTATCACCCACCGATGCCTCTGCTTATTCAATTTTAGTTGTTAAACAGAAATTAAAGTGACGATAAGTAAAACTAGAATTATCTCCAACATCAACATGCGGCAATACATTAGCAACTGTGGCACTTGACGACACGCAACAGCACTTGAGCCAGCGACTACGACGCGCAAGTCCAACTATCTACCAAACAACAGGTAATAGGATGTGTCCAAGGCAATATAGGGCTGCACGGTATATCACAGGTACGGAAACTAAAGCATCGCAACACAGATAGCAATAGATCAACAGGAGGGAAGTAAATACTATAAAAGTAAGATAGGTAGAAAGGGGGAGATGCTCGCCTGAAAACATGCCGAAGGTTTTCCCCGAAGATCGGGGCGAAGCTCACATCAACTCAACGGCCTTATCCGCGAAGAAGCAAAACACTAGAAGAAACACCGGATGCAATATTTAATACCCGGCAGAAGATCGGCATGATGCATGTATGATGCATGGCATGGCAAGGTGCGATGCAATTAGGTCAAATTAAGCGGAACCGGGGTCCCGACAATTAATTAGATGGCTTAAGTTATTTATCTACCCCGCAATTTAAATGTTGTTATAACAAGGCAAGATAAGATACCGGTTCGCTACACAAGTTAAATGAGGCCGATATGAGACTAGATTTGCCCGCATATGAGCCCCATATTTAATTATTAGGTGAATCGGCATAAGGCCCCCAAACCACAGATATGCATGCGAGATGACTGAATAAATATGCGACAAGTTGATATTATGTTATAAAATAGGGTTCGAGGAAAGGATCACACATCTAGGGTCCGGCGATCTTGGGGTTCCGGGGTTCGGCGGAAGCGTTCTCGGATTCCGGGGTAGTTCTTGGCGTTCCGAGAAGCCGGACTTGGTTCGGTGTCGGGGTTCATCGGATCTTCCGGGTCGGTGCCGTTCTTGTCATCGCGAAGGTCTTGCCGGGTCCCATGGGGTCGGTCTTGCCGTTGCGAGGGTCTTGTCGGGCCCGCGCCATTGTGTCGGTCTTGTCGTCCGGGAAGCGGTTCTTGTCACACCTGTGCTCTTCGGGTGTTATGGCGACGATCTTGTCGTTTCGTTGTCGGGGTCTTGAAAACGGAGCGAAGCACTTGGGGTTCCGGTATCCTTGATTCCGATTGCGGATCTCGGCGTCCTCGAGGGGGGGGGGGGGGGTACTTGCAATATCCGGGCAGAAGGTCTTGCGGTTTTTCCGTGTCTGCGGTTCCATGAAGGCGGGCTTGTCGTCCGGGATGGCGAACTCGATGTCCCGAGAAGGTCTTGGCGTTCCTGTCCTTTATGGGTTGGGGTTCTCGGGTCCGTAGTAGGTCTTGACGCTCCGATGTAGGTACTTGGCGTTGTGGTCTTAGCAGGAACCTAACGCAACAAGACCACCACATGGTTTGCTGCTGGCCAACAAACAACGAGCAGGGGCGACGCGGCCTGGCGAGGCCCTGGCTCAGGCGGAGGCGGTGAGGGGCGACGAGGCGGAGCGCGGGCTCGGGGAGGCGTTGCTGGGGCGGGCACGGCGAGGCAGACGGCGTCGGGGCGCCGGCGAAACGAGGTGGCCGGAGTTGGGCGGGCACGGTGCAGAGGCCGGGCCATGGCGAAGGTCGGAGCCGGAGCAGGCGGCGGACGGTGGTGGCGACGGCGGAGACCGTGGGAGGAGGCGGCGGCGGGGCGCCGGGGTGGGGCAGCGCGGCGTCGTCGCTTGCGGGGGCAGGGCGCGGAGAGCAGACGGGGAGGCGGCGGCGGAAGCGCGTGGGAGGAGCGGCGCCGGCGCGGTGGAGGCGGGGCCTGACGCGGTGGCGGCGGGGAAGGACGGTGCCGGCGGGGAGCGCCGCGGGGCCGGGGCTAGCGCGGTGGAGGCGAGGGAGATGGCCGCGGCGGGGCGGGGCGAGCGCAGCGAGATGAGGGCGGACGGAGAGGGAGGGGTAGGAGCGGCGGGGGGCCTGGGAGGTGGAGACGCGTCTGGGGGGCGACGCGGCGGAGAAGGGAGGTCGAGCGCCGGAGGGGAGAGAGATGGTGGCGGGGCAGAGGAGGGCGTTGCGCGTGCGGGAGAAAGGAGTGGAGGAAGACGACGCGTGGGGGAGGGGAGAGAGGGAGTGGGGCCGGCTGGTGGGCCTGGCGGGTGGGATTGGGTTGAGGGGTGGTCTGGCAGGTGGGACAGGGGCAGCGGGTCGGTCGGGTGGGGCCCAGGGTCAGGGAGGGTTGGCTGGGTGGTTGCGGTGTGGGCTGGTGGCTGGGGCGCCAGGGGTGGGGCCCAGGGTCTGCGGTTGGTGGGGAGGGAGAGAGGAAAGAGAGAGGGAGAGAGAAAAGAGAGGGAGGGGAGAGAGATGATGTGTCAGCTTGGGGTTGGTTGGGGGATTGGGGAGGGCGACGTGGCGGCCTAGGATAGGTGGGAGTGATGTGGCCAAGGGGGTGGGTAGGATAGTGGGTAACTTAGGATTTAGGTGCGGTGTAGTTGGACCGTTTTAAAATCTGGGGCGGTCGTTCGGGTCGGTTGGCCCGTTCGACTGCCCCTACCAAAAATAAATATAATTTTTTATTTGTATTGTTAACACCATTTGCAAACCGATAACACTCAAACAAAAATACTCCGGAGGCCCGGGGTTTGGCGTTCGAAAAAGATGGGGCGTCTTAGAAAACAAAACGGGCCTTGCGAAATAGTTTTGGCAACAATGCATGATGATGACGATGCAATGCACAAATTCAACGCGATTTTCTAGTAGTGGTTTTGCGGGATGCCACAATTCGACACCACTAACAAGGGATCTCGCCCTCGAGATCCGCCTCATGATACCGGAAGGAAGGTCGGCGAACTGCGTCTTCTCGCTTCGTGTAGATCCTCGCGACACCACTAACAAGAGGTCGTTGTCCGTGATCGTCGGGAGAACACTCCGGGAACAAAAGGGTCGAAGGTAGAGGTATCAACAAATAAAGCCACCTCTAACTTCGGTGGAAAGAGAGGACCGATGCATTCTCATCCACTTCAAGGTACAAAAGCGAATAGAAAGGGTAGTCGGCATGGGGGCCAATCCATCACGCACCCAAACTATTACTCCGCACAATCAGTGGAAAAGCTTGCAACCATTCTCGGAATTAGACTGAAGATCTCGACAAGCGAGGTTCGGAAACAAAGGAGTGATGCAGACTCTGCATCGGATCTGGCGCAGATGATGTCGTCGCGTCGGAAAACACCGGAAAGGCATAAACACGGAACAAAGAATGGTACCACGGCAGACGGATTCCTCGGATAGCATGAAGACCAGATGTAGCAACACCGTTATCGAAGAAGGAAGCGAAACCCTAAAGGTACGACGAAACCCAACCACGAGAATTCCTGGACTCGAAGAAAGATAAGAGAGTAGATGCAAAACACGCAGAGGTAAGAAGAGAATAGCAGAGGGGTAAGGAGTAAAATCAGACCTAATCAGAACTATCCAACCGATTTTTCAAAAATAGTTTTGACACTCTACTTCGGCCGTTAGCTAGGTTATCCTACAGGCTGGACTTGTGGGGTATCGCAACTGCTGGGCTCTGATACCACTCTGTAACACCCTCAGAATCGGACCTATGCAAGTTTTAGCAAAATTCGCCAAACCCGCATAGAAACGATTCAAAGGTGCCCACCAGGCACTTTCGTGCGGGTGGAAAACGAAGTAATAACATTACACAACAGTCCTCGATGGGACCCACAGAACAGATATATATAACAGCGACTCAAAAAGTCAAGAATACAGATATAATATACAAAGATCCAAATCACCTGAAAACGATACAGCGTCCGACTACGGACAAGATGCAAATGGGGCTAAGAGCCCTGAAGAATAACCAATGACGTCCATAACCCTGCCCAGGCCAAGCCGGAAGGGTAACCCTGCTAACGGCGTCGACCTCAAAACCTGCTTAAACAAAAAGGGGTGCCGACAAAGGGCAAAGGAAAAAGAGGAGCGTCAGTACTGAGGCCAGTACACGGCGAGACTAGAATTCGGCGGTCCTCGCCTACAAAGGTATGGTGGACTGAAGCGGCAGCGGCAGCATGCACTAAACAACCTATAGAGACTCGATCCAACTGGCCGTTATCAGAGAGGGATAAGAATGACCTATCCGGAACCAACCTGATACTACCACCAATCAAACCCATCCTGGCTTTTCCCCCTCGACACCGATCGAGGAAGTCAACCGAGGAACTCACACAGTTGGCAGTTTTATTTATTCGGTTATCGTTGCAGCAATTACTAGTCAGGTTAAAGATAGTCGTTCTGATAAAATAAGCAGTGGGCACTTTTAGTTAATCATTCCGTTATAGTTGCATCACTTACTAATCAGATACAGATAGCATGAGATAAACCCAAAACCCAGCAGTTGTTGGTACTTTTATTCAGCCATTCCGTTGTAGTTGCAATACTTACTAGTCAGGTACAATGGTCGCAAGCGACAATCCAAAACAAGCAATTGTGGGCAGTATTAATTAGACATTCCGTTATAGTGAAGCTGATTACTAGTCATTATAAGTCAAATTTATAACAGTAAACTTTAGTTATGCTTGTCTATGGTCGAGATACTGTGCTCCAAGTCGTCCATATCCGCGGACACGGCTTTCAGAAAGATTTACCCGGCCGGGGTGCACCAATAGCAACACACACTCGATCAACCTCGGAAAAACCAAATCAAAACCCAACGAGGCCTTCACGACAAAGCAATCACAAGATTCAGAAATATTTCAGGGGGCCACCCCTTAAGTAGATCCCGCAACGGAGTAAGCAAGCTCCGAGACGGCCTCAAGGTCTGCGACAATGGCTGTAAGCGACTGGGAACCCGAAAGTGTGGCTGGGCTTGTCGATACCGCGTAAACATTCCGCTTCCAAAACAGTACAGTGTGCTCCTCGCACAATCGTAAATAAAGCAGTAAAGCATGGCATAAGTACAGGATAGTAAATAAAACCTCAAACTAGTTTGTGGCCCCAAGAAATAAGACGGAATCAAGCTCTGGCTCAGGGGGGTCCCATATACCTCCCGGATGTGGATAGCGCGATAAATCAAGGAACAGGTATCAAGTACTCGGGGTCTTACGGGACACAAGTGGGCGTTCGGAAACCAAATATTATCTATCACCCACCGATGCCTCTGCTTATTCAATTTTAGTTGTTAAACAGAAATTAAAGTGACGATAAGTAAAACTAGAATTATCTCCAACATCAACATGCGGCAATACATTAGCAACTGTGGCACTTGACGACACGCAACAGCACTTGAGCCAGCGACTACGACGCGCAAGTCCAACTATCTACCAAACAACAGGTAATAGGATGTGTCCAAGGCAATATAGGGCTGCACGGTATATCACAGGTACGGAAACTAAAGCATCGCAACACAGATAGCAATAGATCAACAGGAGGGAAGTAAATACTATAAAAGTAAGATAGGTAGAAAGGGGGAGATGCTCGCCTGAAAACATGCCGAAGGTTTTCCCCGAAGATCGGGGCGAAGCTCACATCAACTCAACGGCCTTATCCGCGAAGAAGCAAAACACTAGAAGAAACACCGGATGCAATATTTAATACCCGGCAGAAGATCGGCATGATGCATGTATGATGCATGGCATGGCAAGGTGCGATGCAATTAGGTCAAATTAAGCGGAACCGGGGTCCCGACAATTAATTAGATGGCTTAAGTTATTTATCTACCCCGCAATTTAAATGTTGTTATAACAAGGCAAGATAAGATACCGGTTCGCTACACAAGTTAAATGAGGCCGATATGAGACTAGATTTGCCCGCATATGGGCCCCATATTTAATTATTAGGTGAATCGGCATAAGGCCCCCAAACCACAGATATGCATGCGAGATGACTGAATAAATATGCGACAAGTTGATATTATGTTATAAAATAGGGTTCGAGGAAAGGATCACACATCTAGGGTCCGGCGATCTTGGGGTTCCGGGGTTCGGCGGAAGCGTTCTCGGATTCCGGGGTAGTTCTTGGCGTTCCGAGAAGCCGGACTTGGTTCGGTGTCGGGGTTCATCGGATCTTCCGGGTCGGTGCCGTTCTTGTCATCGCGAAGGTCTTGCCGGGTCCCATGGGGTCGGTCTTGCCGTTGCGAGGGTCTTGTCGGGCCCGCGCCATTGTGTCGGTCTTGTCGTCCGGGAAGCGGTTCTTGTCACACCTGTGCTCTTCGGGTGTTATGGCGACGATCTTGTCGTTTCGTTGTCGGGGTCTTGAAAACGGAGCGAAGCACTTGGGGTTCCGGTATCCTTGATTCCGATTGCGGATCTCGGCGTCCTCGAGGGGGGGGGGGGTACTTGCAATATCCGGGCAGAAGGTCTTGCGGTTTTTCCGTGTCTGCGGTTCCATGAAGGCGGGCTTGTCGTCCGGGATGGCGAACTCGATGTCCCGAGAAGGTCTTGGCGTTCCTGTCCTTTATGGGTTGGGGTTCTCGGGTCCGTAGTAGGTCTTGACGCTCCGATGTAGGTACTTGGCGTTGTGGTCTTAGCAGGAACCTAACGCAACAAGACCACCACATGGTTTGCTGCTGGCCAACAAACAACGAGCAGGGGCGACGCGGCCTGGCGAGGCCCTGGCTCAGGCGGAGGCGGTGAGGGGCGACGAGGCGGAGCGCGGGCTCGGGGAGGCGTTGCTGGGGCGGGCACGGCGAGGCAGACGGCGTCGGGGCGCCGGCGAAACGAGGTGGCCGGAGTTGGGCGGGCACGGTGCAGAGGCCGGGCCATGGCGAAGGTCGGAGCCGGAGCAGGCGGCGGACGGTGGTGGCGACGGCGGAGACCGTGGGAGGAGGCGGCGGCGGGGCGCCGGGGTGGGGCAGCGCGGCGTCGTCGCTTGCGGGGGCAGGGCGCGGAGAGCAGACGGGGAGGCGGCGGCGGAAGCGCGTGGGAGGAGCGGCGCCGGCGCGGTGGAGGCGGGGCCTGACGCGGTGGCGGCGGGGAAGGACGGTGCCGGCGGGGAGCGCCGCGGGGCCGGGGCTAGCGCGGTGGAGGCGAGGGAGATGGCCGCGGCGGGGCGGGGCGAGCGCAGCGAGATGAGGGCGGACGGAGAGGGAGGGGTAGGAGCGGCGGGGGGCCTGGGAGGTGGAGACGCGTCTGGGGGGCGACGCGGCGGAGAAGGGAGGTCGAGCGCCGGAGGGGAGAGAGATGGTGGCGGGGCAGAGGAGGGCGTTGCGCGTGCGGGAGAAAGGAGTGGAGGAAGACGACGCGTGGGGGAGGGGAGAGAGGGAGTGGGGCCGGCTGGTGGGCCTGGCGGGTGGGATTGGGTTGAGGGGTGGTCTGGCAGGTGGGACAGGGGCAGCGGGTCGGTCGGGTGGGGCCCAGGGTCAGGGAGGGTTGGCTGGGTGGTTGCGGTGTGGGCTGGTGGCTGGGGCGCCAGGGGTGGGGCCCAGGGTCTGCGGTTGGTGGGGAGGGAGAGAGGAAAGAGAGAGGGAGAGAGAAAAGAGAGGGAGGGGAGAGAGATGATGTGTCAGCTTGGGGTTGGTTGGGGGATTGGGGAGGGCGACGTGGCGGCCTAGGATAGGTGGGAGTGATGTGGCCAAGGGGGTGGGTAGGATAGTGGGTAACTTAGGATTTAGGTGCGGTGTAGTTGGACCGTTTTAAAATCTGGGGCGGTCGTTCGGGTCGGTTGGCCCGTTCGACTGCCCCTACCAAAAATAAATATAATTTTTTATTTGTATTGTTAACACCATTTGCAAACCGATAACACTCAAACAAAAATACTCCGGAGGCCCGGGGTTTGGCGTTCGAAAAAGATGGGGCGTCTTAGAAAACAAAACGGGCCTTGCGAAATAGTTTTGGCAACAATGCATGATGATGACGATGCAATGCACAAATTCAACGCGATTTTCTAGTAGTGGTTTTGCGGGATGCCACATTATGTCTATGCTTGTTAATGGGAAAGCTCCTCTAGATCCTAGTAGTGTTCCTTTAGCATCTTTGGTTGCTCAAGAAGAGCAAGTTGATGTGAACTTCATTAGAAACAACAATTTTAACAACAATGCCTATAGGAATAATTTTGGTAGCAACAAAAATTATAGGCTTTATCCTCCTAATAATGGCAATTCCTATGGAAGCTCTTACAATAATGCTAGAAGTGCCCCTCTGAACTTGAAGTCATGCTCAAAGACTTTATTAGTAAACAAACCACTTTCAATAAGACTATAGAAGAAAAGCTTCTAAATGTTGAGAAAAATATAACAGCTTTGTTTGAAGCTCAATCTTCCTTGGATAATAAAATGGCTGCTAAACCTGAAACTATGGAAAATAACTTTGCTACTGCTCATGCCATACAAGTTACTATTGATGAAAATGTTAGGCTAATAGATCAACTTCATGCTAGGTGGGAAAGGGAAGTTGAAATTGATAGAAACAATAGTGTGTGCACCATCACCACTAAACCACAAGTATTCCCTATTCCTCCTCTTACTATGCCTAAGCCTATGGAGCCTACTACTAGTGATGCTAAGTTTGAATTTGATATTGATGGTTGCAATATTTCTGAAGTGATTATGTTCCTACAAAATCTTGCTAGAAGTCCTGATGCTAGTGATATGCATGTTGCTTTCATTAAACACATTACAGATGCTCTTGTGAAAATTAAGGAAGAGAAGCTAAAACACAAAGATTCTATTCCTAGGAAAGTAGAAGATAGTTGGGAACCATTATTAATATGCAAGTGAATGACTTTGATCTCAAAGCTTCATGTGATCTTGGTTCTAGTGTCTCTATTATGCCTAGGAAGATTTATGAAATGCTTGATTTGCCACCTTTGGAAGATTGTTATTTGGATGTCCCACTTAATGATAATGCTAAGAAGAAACTCATGGGGAGTATTAATTATGTTCTTATTATGGTTCACAATGCTTATGTCCCTGTGGATTTCTATGTTTTGGATGTTGAATACAATGCTTCTTGTCCTATTACTTTGGGAAGACCTTTTCTTAGAATAGTTGGTGCCATCATTGATATGAAAGAAGGCACCATTAAATATCATTTTCCATTTAAGAAAGGTATTGAACACTTCCCTATGAGGAGAGAGAAGTTGCTTTTTTCTCCTCCTTTGAAAGCAAGATTTGATGCTAATGCTTCCTCATTTGAAAATACTTGATTCTTCTTGCTTCTTGTGCCTAACTTAAAGGCGTTAAAGAAAAGTACTTGTTGGGAGATAACCCAAGAGTTTCCTTGAGTCTTGGAAGTTATTACTTCAGTAATGAACTCTCCTTATCCTTTTTGTTTGCTTTTTGTGCCAAGAATGACCACTAATAAGAGGGAAGTAAGATTTGGGGAGTTGCTGTCCTGAAACAGATTTCTGTTCTCCACCATAAACATTCGTGATGAGTCTCCATAACTCGGATTGAGATCAAAATGTACGAATAAATCCCCCAGTATGTTATCTAACTTTTGTTAGTTCAACACTTTCTGATTTGAGCAACAGAAGATGTTCGAAAAAAATCGGTTTCTACCTGCTGGTCTATTTTGATAGACTTCTGCCATTATTTGCATTTGCTTCTTATTGATTAATTTTTGAGTTCTCTTTTGGGGAATTGAGATTTTTTAAGGAGTTAGTATAGTAGCTTGTGTTTTTAGTGAAAAGCCTTTCTGTTCCAAAGCTTTGCCAGAGGTCAAATATCTTTTGAATAGACTAATGTTGCTAATGAAGATTGTGTGAAGTTTTGAATGAAGGAAAAATTTCAGGTGTAGAGAGAGAATGATGCAATGAGATGAAAAATGGACAAAAGCTCAAGCTTGGGGATGCCACCACAGTGTCACCCCAAGAAATATCCAAGAGGTACAAGCGTCAAAGCTTGGGGATGCCCAAGGTATCCCCTTCTTCATCAATAAAAAGCTCAGGTATGTCTAGACACTTCGTTTTTATTGTTTCATGCACAGTTGTGTTGTTCTTGGAGCGTCTTAGTTTTCGTTTGATTTGCTTAGGTTGTTTAGTTTGCTTGAATAAAGTAGTTTGGACCCCCGTTGAAAGGGCATTTATTGTCATAATCACTTTTGGTGTTCGGTAACAACAAGTTGATCATTTTACAGTTTGTTATTATCCACAGGTTGGTTTGACCACAGATAAACATCACACACACTCTTGGGAAAAGACCACACACATTTGCCACTGTTCTGGAAACTACAGACCGGAATCTCCGGTCTTCCAAGACCGGAGTCTCCGGTGTGGTCCGGAGTTTCAGGTGCTGGCTCCGGTGGTGCCTCCCAGGACATGGTTGGGTCAGTCAGATGGCCTGTCCGGAGACTGGTCCGGAGATTGACCGGAGTCTCCGGACTTTGGTCAGACCGGAGTCTCCGGTGTTGGAAGTCCGGAGTCTCCGGTGTTGCTGGTGAAGAAATGGGTTGGGTCAGTCAGATGGCCAGTCCGGAGACTGGTCCGGAGATTGTCCGGAGACTTTGGTCAGACCGGAGTCTCCGGTGTTGGAAGTCCGGAGTCTCCGGTGTTGCTGGTGAAGAAATGGGCTGGGTCAGTCAGATGGCCAGTCCGGAGACTGGTCTGGAGATTGGCCGGAGTCTCCGGTGTAGACCGGAGTCTCCGGTCTGACTTTTCTACAACGGTCAGAAAACGGTTCGTGGAGAGGGCTGTCTATAAATAGGGACCCTTATCTTCTTCCTCCAGTTGCTCGAGCTGCTCAAGAACACCAACACCATTAGAGCCACCAAATCCACAAGATCTCTTCATCCAACCATCCAAAGTCATTGATCTTTGGAGAATCGAAGGAGGAGGCCTTGATTCACATCTTCACCAAGAGAGATCTTCATTTCCCCCTCATTCACTTGAGGGCCCCCAAGCTCTAGTGTTTCTTTGGAAACCCTAACTTTGATTTGGTTCTTACAAGCTTGTCTTTGATTTGTCTTGACATCTTGCTTGTATTTGGGAGCCTCCAATTCAGTTGTGGATGTGTGCCCCGAACTTGTTGTAAAGGTGCCGGCTTCCACCTCGAAGGTTGCTGATATAGTGGAAGGTGAATCGAGCCCTTTGGGGTGAGGTTCATCGGAGAACAAGGGAGGCCTCTCGTGGCGTTGGTGGTTTGAAATCACCCCCTCTCCAAACGTAGACGTACTTCCCCTCAAAAGGAAGGAACTACGGGAAACAAATCCTTGTGTCTCCGCGTCCACTCCCTTGGTTACTTCTATCCTTTACCGGACTTTACTTACTTGTTCTTGCTTAGTGTTGTGTTAGTTTGTGCTTGTTTGACATATAGGTAAATTCACTATAGTTGCATATTCTAGAGAATTTACCTTTCTTGTCAAACCCTAATTTGAAAAAGAGTAAAATTTGAATTAGCACCTATTCACCCCCCCTCTAGGTGCCCATACGATCCTTTCAATTGGTATCAGAGCCTCAGCTCTTTATTTGGGCTTTACCGCCTAAGAGAATATGGGCAGCCGCGAAGGGGATGGTGATGGTGAGCCAACCACGGTGACCATGGAAGATCTCAAAAACTTGGAAACAAGATTGAGCTCTTCCTTGGTCAACGAAGTCAAGAAGATGCTTGAGCAACTTCTTAAAGACAAAGAAGGTTCACCACCCCCATCTCCTCAAGAGGATCAACCATCCATTTTACCTAAAGGGAATACGTCAGTATCCCCCGAGGGTGCATTGGTAGGGGGTAAACCAGACAACGCTAATTCCTCCACACACAATAATGGTGGGAAGGGTGAGCACCGTGACTCATGGTACTCTCCCGACCCTCCAATCCCCCACCCTCATGTATACAATAGAGGTGACCCACCTAAGCTTGAAGAATCTGCTACTTTTGCTCAATGGCAATCACTAATGAGAACTCATATGCGCAGCTCTTGCATTGAACTATGGAACATCATAGAGCATGGACTCTTTATTGGGGATCCAAACAACTTGACAAGAAGAGAGATTGTTAATAGTCAACTCAATGCCACTGCTCTGCATATGATTCAACAAGGTTTGGGGACAAAGGATTATCCACACATTGAGAACTTTAGCATTGCCAATGAAGCTTGGGATGCTCTCACTGTGTTGTTCATTGGAAATGAGAGTATGAGGAGGAACCGATATGATGCTGTAAGCAATGAAGCCGAAGGCTTCTACATGAAAGAAGGTGAAGATCACGAAGATATGTACCGTAGGCTCAAGACCACCGCCACTGCTTTTAGGAATGTGGGTGCCTCACATGTGGATGATGCATGGATAAAAAGGAAATATGTGAGTGCCCTCATGCCTTTTGAGCCCACCGACTTGAAGAGCCTACAAGGAAGACACAACTACCATTTCATGACCTCAAATGAAGTTATGCAAGATATGGCTGCTTTCAAGGTTGCCGCCAAGAATGTCAAAGATGCCCGTGCTCGTGCCCTTGGCATGAGCAATGTTGTCAATGTTGCTTTAAAGGCCAAAGTTGTGGACCATGGGGATGAAAATGATAGTGATGAAGGGCTTTCCATGGACCATCCCGATGAAGTCAAGATTGCTCATAGTCAATATATGGCTTTCTATGCAAAGAACTTTTGGAAGAATCCTGCCAAGGCCAAGATGGAAATGGAACGGAGAAGCAATCCAAATGGGAAAAGAGAGAATACCACAAGATTGAGAACTTGCTTCAATTGTGGTGACCGCTACCACTTTGTAGCTAGTTGCCCCTATGAGAAGAGAGAAGATCATGGTGGAAAGCTTGTGTTGAAGAAGACTCTCAAGGGACCATACAAGAAACCTTTCATCAAAAAGAATCCCATCAACAAGAAGCCGGGAGAAATTGTCTTGATCACTCATGAAGAGTACTCCTCCGACAATGAAGATGATGAAGATGCCGAAGAGGAAACTTCTCATGGTGTGGCTTCTCTTGCCACCACCTCTACTCCGACATTCTCACTCTTCGATTCTCCAAATGAGAACTCTTCCGCCAAGAACGCCACTTGCCTTATGGCAAGAGGAACGGAGGTATCTTCATCATCCCGCTCTACTCACCTGGATAATGATGAAATTAATGATGAGATGTCTCTTGATGTTAAAAAGGAATTAATTGCCTTTGATGAGTTTATGACTAACCTAGAAGGTGATGCTAAGCTACATTTTGGAAACATCTTAGATCAACTATCACATACTCAAGAGCTTCTAGATGTAAGATGTAAACTTGGGCATGAACATATGATTGAGCTAGAGGCCCTAAACAATGCTCTAGAAGAAGAACAAGAAACTAGGTTGTCACTTGAATTAAAACTTGAAGGGCTTGATGAGGCCAATGAAATTATTGTTAACAAACTCATCAAAGAGCGTGATCATGCTATTGCTAAATATAAAAGAGCTAAAAAGGACAAGATTGAGTTTGGTGTGGTTCATGAAAAACTTGCCGAGGACTTTAGCTTGCTTAACAAGGCCCACAAGGCCTTGGAGAGTGAACTCTTGTCTCTCACAAAGTCCCATGAAACGCTTCAAACTCAATTGGCCAATATTCCTTCACCTAGTAACTTCATTCCATCTAGTAGCACAACTACTCTTGAAGAGAATGCTAGGTTGAAGGGGGTGCTTGCTAAGGCAACATTTCCACAAGGCAACGAGTCTATTGATGTCCTTTTGAGCAAGCAAAGGCGTAATGGTGATAAAGGGGGCATTGGTTTTGTTTACAAAACAAAGAAGAAGAACAATAAGAAGAAGAAGGACAAGCCTGCACAAGAGACCAACAAGACCATTGTGGAAAGTAAGACCACAAGTGGTAAAACTATGTCTCATGATGATTTTGCGGGAAGTGCTAACCCTCACTATGTTCTAATGCGAGATTATTATGGGGATGTGTATGCACAATATGTTGGCCCTTATGATGGTTATATTGCTTGGTCTATTTGGGTTCCCAAGACCCTTGTTGCTAACAAAAGAGGACCCATTGAGAAATGGGTACCTAAAAACTAGCTTGATCTTTTGTAGACTTATGCTTCCGGAGGGTCAAAATGGGTGATCGATAGTGGTTGCACAAGTCATATGACCGGAAGCTCGTCTATTGTCAAGGACTTGGTGTCAAATGAAGATCAAATCACCATCACATATGCCGACAAGTCAAAGTCTAAGGTAATGGGTTTCGGCAAGGTAGTGGTGGCTCACGACACTACCGTCGTGAAAGTCATGCTTGTTGAAACCCTTGGATACAATTTACTTTCTGTCCGTGCTCTTGGAAAGATGAGCTTTGCCGTCTTTATCGATAATGATATTGTGGTCCTCATGTGGAGCAAGTCTCTCAAGGTCGCTTTCGTTGGGTACGTCGAAAATGACTTGTATGTGGTGGAATTTTCGGGGCAAGCCACTATAGGTCCGATGTGCTTATACGGAAAGGCCGATGTGGGTTGGCTATGGCACCGCTGACTAGCCCATGTAAATATGAGAACTTTGCAAAGTCTCCATAAAGAGGGCCATATTGTTGGACTAAAAGAAAATGTTTCCTTTGCCAAAGATCGTGTTTGCTGGGCATGTGTTCTAGGGAAGATGCATGACGCTCCACACAAGCCCACGAACCAAATCAAGTCTAACAAGATCTTGGAACTCCTTCATGTGGACCTATTTGGTCCTCCATCTCATGCAAGTCTTGGAGGGAAGAAATATTGTTTGGTGATTGTTGACGACTTTTCAAGATACTCTTGGGTCTATTTCTTCAAGTTGAAGAGTGAAACTCAAAAGACTTTTATTGACTTCATCAACTTGGTTCAACGGCAACACAATGTTCCCGTATTGGTTATAAGAAGTGACAACGGCACCGAGTTCAAGAACTACACCTTGAATGATTTCCTTAGTGATGAGGGGATTAAACATCAATATTCCGCTGCATACACCCCTCAACAAAATGGTGGGGCCGAAAGGAAGAACCGGACTCTTATTGAGATGGCTAGGACCATGTTGGCGGAGTTTAAATCTCCATACAACTTCTGAGACAAAGCCATCTCCACCGCTTGCCATGCTTCAAACCGGATCTACCTCCGCAAAAAATCAACAAGACTCCATATGAGATACTTACCGGTAACAAGCCCAACATATCTTATTTCCGGGTGTTCGGTTGTAAGTGTTTCTATCTCATCAAAGGTGTTCGTTTGTCTAAATTCGAGTCTAAAGCATTAGAGGGTATTTTTGTTGGCTATGGTCTCGAATCTCACACTTATAGAATCTATGAAAAGCTCTCCGGAGCCGTCATAGAATCTTGTAGTGTGACTTCGAAGAATATGATGGTTCCCAAGGGGGGCGTGTTGATGCTTGTGATGCAGATGATGAAATGCCTCAGGATGCCATAGGAAGAATGGGTGTGGGTTATATCCGCCCCGTTGAGGAACCCCTTATGGCGGATCGAGAAGAACTATGCTCCACTCGAGTGGAGCCCTCATCTTCACAACCTCAACATGCTCCATCTACCGAAGAGGACATTGACTCAAGCCAAAGACAAGGTGTGGACCCTCAACATGGTGATTAATGTGTGGATTCTAGTCAAAGGGTGCTTGGTCCATTCGATGGGTTGTCAAGTGGTGCCAAGTCAATTTGTCAAGGAAGATCCATCCAAGCTGTTTTGAGACGGGCTCAAATTGAGGCTACAAGAGCACTTGATCAAGACCAAGGTCAATCCTTGCCTCCCAATGTAGAGGATGACTTCAATGCTGATCAAGGTCATGTAGATGGTCAAGGCGAGGATCAAAATGATGAAGAGGGTCCTTCAAGAAACAATGAGGAGATCCACGCTCGTCGCGAAGCTAGAAAAGAAAGAATGTTGGAAATAAGAGACCACACTCTCCAAAATGTTGTTGGAGATCTAAGGAAAGGAATTTCCACAAGAGCACAATTGAAGAGGTTCAGTGAACACCAAGCACACATCTCCATGATTGAACCAAAGAAAGTGTGGGAAGCTCTTGAAGATTCGGATTGGGTAGAAGCTATGCACAAAGAGCTCAACAATTTTGAGAGAAACAAAGTTTGGAAGTTAGTTGAGAAGCCAAAGGATTGCCGCAATGTTATTGGAACAAAGTGGATATTCAAGAACAAGCAAGATGAGCATGGAATTATAGTAAGGAACAAGGCAAGATTGGTTGCACAAGGGTATTCTCAAATTGAAGGCATTGATTATGGAGAGACTTATTCACCCGTGGCTCGCCTTGAGTCCATCCGTATCCTTCTTGCTTATGCGGCACATATAACTTTAAGTTGCAACAAATGGATGTAGAAAGTGCATTTCTTTATGGTCCTTTAAATGAATTGGTATATGTTAAGCAACCCTCGGGATTTGAGGACCCCAACTTCCCAAACCATGTCTACAAACTTGATAAGGCGCTCTATGGGCTCAAGCAAGCCCCACGCACGTGGTATGAGCACCTTAGAGAGTTATTGTTTGACCGTGGGTTTGAGGTTGGGAAAATCGATCCCACTCTTTTTACTAAGAGGGTCAATGGGGAGCTTTTTGTATGCCAAATATATGTTGATGATATTATCTTTGGCTCGTCTAACAAAGCTTTTAATGATGAATTCTCAAAGCTTATGAATAGTAGGTTCCGGATGTCATTGATGGGGGAGTTGAAGGTATTTCTTGGCTTTGAGATCAAGCAAGTTAGAGGAGGAACATTCTTCAACCAATCCAAGTATACTCAAGATATGCTCAAGAGATTCAAAATGCAAGATTTGAATGGAGCTCCTACTCCCATGGCTACAAAGACTCATCTAGAACAAAATCCAAATGGTAAAGATGTGGATCAAAAGGTATACCGGTCCATGATTGGTTCTTTTCTTTACCTTTGTGCATCTAGACCCGATATTGTGTTGAGTGTAGGTGTGTGTGCAAGATATCAAGCTGCTCCTAAGGAAAGCCATTTAATGGCGGTCAAGAGAATCTTTCGATATTTAGTTCATACCCCATTTTATGGTCTTTGGTACCCTCAAGGCTCAACATTCACTCTTTGTGGATACACGGATTCGGATTGGGTGGGAGACAAGGATGATAGAAAATCAACATCCGGGGCTTGTCAATTCCTTGGTAGGTCCTTGGTATGTTGGTCTTCTAAGAAGCAAAACTGTATATCTCTCTCCACCGCCGAAGCCGAGTATGTTGCTGCTGCTAGTGCTTGCACCCAATTGCTATGGATGAGGCAAACTTTAAAGGAATACGGTGTCCATTGTGGCAAAGTGCCTCTTCTATGTGACAATGAAAGTGCCATCAAGATTGCATACAACCCGGTGGATCACACAAGGACAAAGCATATTGAGATTCGACATCACTTCATTAGAGATCATGTTGCTAGAGGTGATATTGATCTATCCTATGTATCAACCAAAGATCAACTTGCCGATATCTTCACGAAGCCACTTGATGAAGCAATATTTTGCTACTTGAGGAATGAACTAAATATCGTAGATTCAAGGAGCTTGACTTGATGTTATTGCACTCTCACCTATGTTTCATCTCATATTTGATCTAGGTGTAGGCATGGATATAAGGGGAGTGCGGTCCTAATTGATTGGACCATCCCTCCCCCCATTATGCCTAAAGCAATCAAAATCATTCCTCTTAATATCATTTAGTGATATGTGAGCTTAATGATGAGTGTTGGTAATGGACCCAAGATATATCTTCGTGGTGCCAAGCCAAGTTGTAACACCCTCAGAATCGACCCTATGCAAGTTTTAGCGAAATCCGCCAAACCCGCATAGAAACGATTCAAAGGTGCCCACCAGGCACTTTCGTGCGGGTGGAAAACGAAGTAATAACATTACACAACAGTCCTCGATGGGACCCACAGAACAGATATATACAACAGCGTCTCAAAGAGCCAAGAATACAGATATAATATACAAAGGTCCAAATCACCTTGAAAACGATAGTGCGTCCAGCTACGGACAAGATGCAAATGGGGCTAAGAGCCCTGAAGAATAACCAATGGCGTCCATAACCCTGCCCAGGCCAATCCGGAAGGGTAACCCTGCTAACGGCGTCGATCTCAAAACCTGCTTAAACAAAAGGGGTGCCGACAAAGGGCAAAGGAAAAAGAGGAGCGTCAGTACTGAGGCCAGTACACGGCGAGACTAGAATTCGGCGGTCCTCGCCTACAAAGGTATGGTGGACTGAAGCGGCAGCGGCAGCATGCACTAAACAACCTATAGAGACTCGATACAACTAGCGGCTATCAGAGAGGGGTGAGAAAGACCTATTCGGAACCCACCTGGTACCACCATCAAACAAACCCATCCTGGCGTTTCCCCCTCGAGACCAAACGAGGAAGTCAACCGAGGAACTCACACCATTGGCAGTTTTATTTATTCAGTTATCGTTGCAGCAATTACTAGTCAGGTGTAGATAGTCGTCCTGATAAAATAAGCAGTGAGCACTTTTATTTAATCATTCCGTTGTAGTGGCGGCACTTACTAATCAGATACAATTAGCATGAGATAACCCCAAAACCCAGCAGTTGTTGGTACTTTTATTTAGCCATTCCGTTGTAGTGAAGCTGATTACTAGTCAAATCGGATTCAAGTCAATTTATAACAGTAAACTTTAGTTATAGTTGTCTATGATCAAGCACTGTGCTCCAAGTCGTCCATAACCGCGGACACGGCTTCTCGAAAAGATTTAACCCTGCAGGGGTGCACCAAAGTATCCACATGCACTTCGACCCTTTTTGCCAGATCAGTTAACATACACCCATCGGTATGTCGGCGGGGCCTAAGTCACGACGTTCCCAGACCCAAAGCAAGTACATGGGGGCCACCCCACCAAGTCGACACCCGCAACGAAGTCGGCCGGTCTCTGAGACGGACTTAGGGTTTGCGTCAGTGGCTGTAAACGACAGCAAATCCCCAAACGGGGACTGTCGATACCGCGAAAACACTCCGCTTCCTAAACAGTACAGTGTGCTCCTCGCACAAACGTAATAAAGCAGTAAAGCATGGCATAAGTACAGGATCGTAAATAAAACCTCAAACTAGTTTGTGGCCCCCAGTACAATACTTTGAAATCAGGTAATAATCAATGGGGGGCCCATATCTCCCCACTTGTGGTTAGCGCGCTCGATCTCGGAACAGGTGTCAAGAACTCGGGTCCTACGGGACACAAGTGGGCGGTCGGAAACCAAATCTTACCTATCACCCACCGATGCCTCTGCTTAATTCAATTTTAGTTGTTAAATAGTAATTAAAGTGAACGATAAGTAAACCATGATCATCTCCAACATTGGACATGCGACGCTTCTCCAACAACTGTGGTACTTGACGACACGCAACAGCACTTGAGCAAGCGACTACGACGCGCGGGTCCAACTATCTACCAAACAACAGGTAATAGGATGTGTCCAAGGCAATATAGGGTTGCACAGGATATCACGGGTACGGAACTAGAGCATCGCAACACAGATAGCAATAGATCAACAGGAGGGGATAAATGCTATAAAGGTAAGATAGGTAGAAAGGGGGAGATGCTCGCCTGAAAACATTGCCGAAGGTTCAACCGAAGATCGGGGCGAATCTCACATCAACTCATCGGCCTTATCCGCGAAGAATCAAAACACTAGAATAAACACCGGATGCACTATTTAATACAACGGCAGAAGATCGGGCATGATGCAGGTATGATGCATGACATGGCAAGGTGCGATGCAATTAGATCGTATTAAGCGGAACCGGGGTCCCGACAATTAATTATATGGTTCGAGTTATTTAGAAACCCCCGCAATTTACATGTTGTATTACATGGCAAAAGATAATACGGGTTCGCTACACAAGTTTAAATGAGGCCATTATAAGGCTAGATTTGCCCGCATATGGGCCCCATATTTAATTATAAGGTGAATCGGCATAAGGCCCCCAAACCACAGACAAGGATGCATGCATGAACAATTAATATGCGACAGTTGATAATATGTTATAAAATAGGGTTTCAGAAAAGGGGTTCACACATTAGAGGTCCGGCAGATCTTGGGGTTCGAGGGGTTCGGGGTCGGTCCCGGGGTCCAGGGTTCGACGGGTTCGGTCTCGACGGAAGCGTTCTCGGTTAGCGGAGCAGATCTTGGCGCATCCGGGGTCTTCGGGTCATGTTGATGGTCATGGCGTTCGGGATGAAGTACTTGGTCTGGCGTCGGGGCATCGGACTCGCCCTGGTTGCTGTCGCTCTTGTCGTCGTGCAGATCTTGTCGGGTCCGCGCAGTAGATCTTGGTGTTTCCGGATGATCTTGCCGACTCCATGCGAAGGCGTTGGCGCTCTAGATCGGTCTTCAGGGTCTCGGACATCGGGTCCTTGAAGGAGGTCATGGCGTCCGAGGGGAGTTCATGTCGTTCCGAGGGTTCGGTCTCGGGGGTCGGTCTTCGGTAGAAGTTCTTGGCGTTCATGGGGAGGATCTTCGGCTCCCTATCGACACACTTGAGGTTCCGGCTTAGTCATCGATGGGGAACTTGGGGCTTCGGGGCTCGACGAGGAATCGGGGCCTTCGGATTCCGGAAGTGGATCTTGCGGTTTCCATGACGGAGATCTTGTCGACGAAATGGTCTTTAAACAGTACCACCTCCACCGAATCCCTGTACCCCAACTAGCGATCGCGACCAACAACGGAACAAGGGTAACACATTACACGCGCACCCATGGTACTTCCTGCGCACACACGGGCGACAAACGAGGCCGACGCGGACTGGCGAGCCGGCGGCGGCGGACCTGGCCGGAGACGGCGGACGGGGAAGCAGAGCGGGCCGAGGGAGGGCGAAGGCGAGCTTGGGCCGGAGGGGCAGGGCTTCAGGCGGTCGCGGAGGCGAGGGGCGGCGCGGCTGCTGCTGCCTGGGGAAGATGGCCGGCGCGAGGACGGGCGGAGACGGTGGCCGGCGGGGAGGGGGCCTGGTTGCGGGGCGACGGAGGAGCTCGCCGGCGCCGGTGGCGGGGCCCGGCCCGAGGCAGGAGGCGCACGTCTGCGAGGGCGACGCCGAGAGAAGGGGCGGAGCAGAGCTTGGCGGCGGCGGCGGCCCGCACTGAAGGAGGGAGGGAGAAGACGCGAGGCCGGGGCCCCTGGCGGCGGGCGGAAGGGGACGCCGGCGAGACGGGAGGAGGCGGCGAGCTCGGGGAGGGAGAGGAGGAGGAAGCCCCAGGCGGCGGAGGACCGGAGAAGGGCGCCGGAGAGAGGGGCGAGGCCGCGCGCCGGCGGGAGCATGGCGGGGCGAGGGAGGCGGCCTTGGCGGGGAACGGGACGGAGAAGGGCGGCGGATGCGGGGCCGCCGGTGACGCAGAGAGGCGAGGGGCGAGGCGGCGCGGGACCGACGGGGGCGCGCCGGTGCGGGCAGAGCTCGGGGCCGCGCGACGAGGCGGAGGGGGGTCGGTGGATGCGAGCAGAGGTCGGCGGAGGGAGCGCGTGAGCGGGGAGGGGCGCGGTTGGTGGGGAGGACGGGGTCGCGTGTGAGTGCGGTAGTGGTGGGCCAGGGCGGGTGAGGGAGTGGGGGGTCCTGGGTGGGTCCCGCGGGCAGGGACCAGGGGGCTGGGGCGGTTCGGTGTGGGGCCCGGTGTCAGTGTGTGCGTGCGTGTGTGGGTGGATCAGGGGTTGTGCGTGTGTGCTGGGGGTGGGTGAGGTTAGGTGGGGCCACAGGGGAGAGAGGAGAGAGTGGCTGGGCCAAGTGGCGGGCTGTGATTGGTTAGAGGAAGGGAAGAGGGTGATGTGTCAGGAGGGGGTTGGTTGGGGTGAGGTGGAGGGGAGGGCTGGGTAGGTTATCTGGTAGCTTTAGGGTTTAGAAGGGCGGTTTAGGTGGACCGATTATATTTCTGGGGTGGTCGTTCGGGTCATTCGGCCCGTTCGACTGCCCCACTAAAAATAATGCAATATTTTATTTATTTAAACGGACCGTTTGCAAAACATATTTAGTCAAAACAAAATATTCCGGCGACCCGGGTTTGCGTTTGAATAAAGACGGGGCGTTTGGAAAACAAGAACCGGTTTTTCCGAAAATAGTTTTATACACGCACATGCAAGATGATGACGATGCCCAAATGCAATGTGGCATGATGACATGAGCATGCGGTCATGATGATGCAATGCACAAAAACAACGCGATTTTCTAGTAGTGGTTTTGCGGGATGCCACACAAGTATACTCAAATATGGTGGCCTAGGCCACCGCCCTCTCTCATTTGAGAGGTTGGCACTTACTCATGTTCGTCATTTGATTGTTTTTCGTCTCTTGGAGCTTTTCTGATTATTTTCGAACTTCCTTGGCTCTTATTGGTTCTTCACAGTTTGATGTCTCAACCCAAACCCTTTTCCTATCTTAAAAAACCATCTATCTCCCATATATGTCCCCAAACACATTTCCTGGAATTTTTGGTCGAGGAGGGCTGGAGTCTCCGGTGTAGACCGGAGTCTCCGGTCTGGACGGTTTCTGTCACTTAAAGAAGGGGCACGGGGTGAACTGGAACAGCAGTTCCTCTTTCTTCACCTCGTCCCCTACCTCCAAACCCGTCGCCTCCTCCTCCAAAAATCCTCCCCGGAGGTCAAGAAGCCCCCGGGATCCGCCATGCAGCTGGCCAACCTCCTCCTCTCCTCCATTGGGTCATCCCCACTGAAGGGATCGATCCCATGGACAGATCTGGTACCTCTCCTCTCCTTCTTCCTCCTAGGGTTCATCCCTAGATGTGTTTTTGAGGATTGTTGCTAATTTGTCCATTGGAATCACTTGTTTGCTTGCACTCTAGTACTTTAGCCTTGTTGTATTGCCAGATCTACTAGATTTACCCTCACCAGCATCTCCCCATCGCATACCCGAGCCTCCTGACCAGAGACTCCGGTCTGAACCGGAGACTCCGGTGTATGGTGCGGAGACTCCGGTGCTGGGTGAATCAAAGTAGTCCAGAAATGCATCAAAGCTCATGTACTGCATCTTTGGGACATATATACTCATCTCCATGCTATCTCCCTCACTGCTGTTCACATGTGATGGTTCTAGTCGCCCTCGTCGTACCAAGGCCAAGTCCCAAAGGGGCAATCCTCGCTATGATGAAGCTCAGGGTCAGTTTATCGTGCCTCCATCCAACCGGAAACAGTGGGCACGTGATGCAGCTTACATGAAGAGGGATCAAGAAAGGGCTGAACGGGAGGAACGTGCAAAGAGAGCCAAGTATGACAACCTCCAGTCCCTAGACAAGATGTCTAAAGAGGAGTTCCGTGAGCTGAGGAAGACAGATTTTTATGCACTGCCTCGTACCAGTGATGACCCTCATTTCTGGAGGAAAGAGCAGAGTGTGTTCATGAAGGATGTGTATGGTGTACTCACCAAATCTCCTGTTTGCCCTCAGAAGTTCATGAACATTAAGCAAATGCGCCAGAGCCCGTATTTCAGTGATGCCTTGTGGATCTATGAGAAGCTGGGTCTCTACAACTTGATGGATCTGCATGAAGACTACAGTGTGCACCTCGTTCAGCAGTTCTATGCCACTGTGGTGTTTGGGACTGATCTTGACAGGACTATGGTGTGGATGACAGGCTCTACTCGCTGCACATCTACTTTCCATGACTTTGCCAATGTCATCTTTGAGACTTTCCACGGCGTATCTACTCCTGTGGGGCGGCGCATGCACTCGGCAGCCTTGGGTGAGAACAAGCTAAAACTGGCACCTCTGTATGATGATGGTGTTGTGGGGGCCTCCAAGGGACTCAAGTCCCTCTACAACCTTATGCTGAGGATTTTCCGTCACACTATTGCTCCAAGTGCTGGAAATGATGATGCTCTCAGGGGAGGACTTGTCAACCTCCTGTACCATACTCACCGGACCTTCAATGCTGGACCAGAGGCTGAGGCTGCACCCATTGATGTGATGGACTTCATTTTCGAGGATATGTTCCATGCAATTCTATTCAAGAAATCTCCTCCATATGCACCCTTGATTATGAGACTCATCAACACCCAGCCGCATGATTCTCCACATGCCATACCACCACACCTCACGATGCACACTCTGGTCTCTCTGCAGCAGAAGGGGCACATGGGGCCAGCTCCAAGGCGCTGATATGGAAATGATGATGAGGAGACTGAGACGGAGAGGGTTCCCTCTCCACCCAGGGTTCAGAGGAAGAATGCCTCAAATGTCCCTATGCCTACCATGACTAGAGACTATGTGCATGAGAGGGTCAAGAAGGCCAGCTTCTGGGAGAGGACTCTTTGCTACATGAACGTTGACATTCGCAAGCAGCAGCATGCATCTTACCAAAGCAACCGCCGCATGGATAAGCTCCTCAAAGAGATCAAGGACCAGGGTGTTGCTGATACTGAGGAAGGTGAAGATGAATACAATGATGAGCATGGGACCCAGCAGTCCACAGAGTCTTATCACACTCTCTCATTTGGGGCATGGAATGTCGAACAGGAGAGTCTGGTGGACTGGAAGACGTTTGCTGATGTCACCTCTGGGTATGGATACCAGGGTACTTCCTCTTCTCGCCCTCACGGCAAAGGGCCTGCTATCCCAGATGATGATGATGACTATGACCAGGATGAGGGTGACCAGGACGAGGATGACCAGGATGAGGATGAGGATGCCGAGGACGATGAGGATGACGATGACTACTGAGTCATTGGGGCGCTAGTATAGGTCTTTTCCCTTTTTGGTTTTTCGATGCCAAAGGGGGAGAAGACATTCTCATCGCTTTGCATGGGACTCGGGATTTGCGACTATCTGCCGTTATTTGCCTTTCTATTTGTTATTTGGATATTCGAACTTGAACTTTATGTGTGTTATCTGTTGTTCTTATGAGTGTCTTTCACTATGTGCTTGTGTGCAACACCTATTGTAACTCATGTGAGATTTATGTGTGCTATCGGTGATATTATCTTCCTTACATGATTTACTTCATTACTTGCTGCACATAGTCAGGGGGAGCCACATTTATATGTTATTCCATGCAAATCACTTGTTGTCATCGAACACCAAAAATGGGGAGATTGAAAGGGCATTTATTGTCATAATCACTTTTGGTGTTCGGTAACAACAAGTTGATCATTTTACAATTTGTTATTATCCACAGGTTGGTTTGACCATAGATAAACATCACACACACTCTTGGGAAAAGACCACACACATTTGCCACTGTTCTGGAAACTCCAGACCGGAATCTCCGGTCTTCCAAGACCGGAGTCTCCGGTGTGGTCTGGAGTTTCCGGTGCTGGCTCCGGTGGTGCCTCCCAGGACATGGCTGGGTCAGTCAGATGGCCTGTCCGGAGACTGGTCCGGAGATTGGCCGGAGTCTCCGGTGTTGGAAGTCCGGAGTCTCCGGTGTTGCTGGTGAAGAAATGGGTTGGGTCAGTCAGATGGCCGGTCCGGAGACTGGTCCGGAGACTTTGGTCAGACCGGAGTCTCCGGTGTTGGAAGTCCGGAGTCTCCGGTGTTGCTGGTGAAGAAATGGGCTGGGTCAGTCAGATGGCCAGTCCGAAGACTGGTCCGGAGATTGGCCGGAGTCTCCGGTGTAGATCGGAATCTCCAGTCTACAGACCGGAGTCTCCGGTCTGACTTTTCTACAACGGTCAGAAAACGGTTCGTGGAGAGGGCTGTCTATAAATAGGGACCCTTATCTTCTTCCTCCAGTTGCTCGAGCTGCTCAAGAACACCAACACCATTAGAGCCACCAAATCCACAAGATCTCTTCATCCAACCATCAAAAGTCATTGATCTTTGGAGAATCGAAGGAGGAGGCCTTGATTCACATCTTCACCAAGAGAGATCTTCATTTCCCCCTCATTCACTTGAGGGCCCCCAAGCTCTAGTGTTTCTTTGGAAACCCTAACTTTGATTTGGTTCTTACAAGCTTGTCTTTGATTTGTCTTGACAGCTTGCTTGTATTTGGGAGCCTCCAATTCAGTTGTGGATGTGTGCCCCGAACTTGTTGTAAAGGTGCCGGCTTCCACCTCGAAGGTTGTCGATATAGTGGAAGGTGAATCGAGCCCTTTGGGGTGAGGTTCATCGGAGAACAAGGGAGGCCTCTCGTGGCGTTGGTGGTTTGAAACCACCCCCTCTCAAAACATAGACGTACTTCCCCTCAAAAGGAAGGAACTACGGGAAACAAATCCTTGTGTCTCTGCGTCCACTCCCTTGGTTACTTCTATCCTTTACCGGACTTTACTTACTTGTTCTTGCTTAGTGTTGTGTTAGTTTGTGCTTGTTTGACATATAGGTAAATTCACTATAGTTGCATATTCTAGAGAATTTACCTTTCTTGTCAAACCCTAATTTGAAAAAGAGTAAAATTTGAAGTAGCACCTATTCACCCCCCCCTCTAGGTGCCCATACGATCCTTTCACCCGTTCTCGCTGTGTTGTTTTGCAAATAAGTTTCCTTGGTGTTGGAAAGGAGTAGTAAGTTCTTGCTTGTAAGTGCAAGAGGAGCTTGCATTGACTGTGACTTAGACTTTAGCATGACATGCTAGGTGTTGTTTTGACCTTATGCTTAGTGATTATTGCTGTAGCATGTCTTGTTCCAAACAATTGGGATTGATTAGTGTGCCTTGAAGAAATTATGCGTTGTTTTAGCATGAAAAAGCATAGTGTTGTGGTATTCTCCTTTGATGCTTTGCTTGGGTTGACTTGGCACATGCTCACACCATGTTATGACTATGACAAGTCACCATAGCCTCTATGATCATTTAGTCCTTGACTTGTAGTACCACTCTATTCTTTGATTAGTAATGCTTTGTTGCTCTGCATGATTATGGCCATTATGCTCTCTTAGTTGGTTGCTCCTAGTCTTTTGCTAGCCTCCACTTGTATGAGTAAGCTCTACTCATGCTTCCAACTTCCAAGAAACCAAGTTATTCCAAAGTGTCCACTATAAACTCCTATGCATGGTGTGTTACACCATTCCAAGTATATTCTTGTTTTCAGCTATCTTCCAATTAAAAACTATTTTGTTATGTGAAAACTTAGTGATTAAAGCCCTCACAAACTTGATGGCACACTTTATATTCTTTGCCCCTAATAAACTTGAACCATTGTGTCATCTATGTTGTCTATGCTTGCACTTATACGTTGGAATTAGCAGAATCATGCTGTCACGGGGAACGTTTTCAACATTGCACTCGTACTTTGTACTCAGTTAATATCATGCTCTTTTGTCTATGGATGTCACCGGTGTGAAATAAAGAGGGAAATTGTAAGTCCATGGTGTTTGTATTTTGTGTTAGAGAAACGCCTGGGCTGCTAGCCTAAGCCATGCCTAATCATGGTGGAAACTTGCAGCATCACCATAGTGAGCTATCTATGAAGCATCCTCAATAAAAATTTATGCATATAGTAAATAAAAAGATTGCTGAGATGCTCATTGTCTGTTTGCCTTGTCATTTTGGTTATGGGAAAGCTCCTATACCATGTGCAAGGGGTACCCCATTGGCGGTTCTCTATGATATGCAAATACTTACAATGACAAGAACTTACAGGTGACTGAAGTTGAGTAGCATGAGGTGTGGCCCTCGTATTCAAGGGACTTGAGATTGCCAACGTATACTTCGTCAAGCATATACTCCATCTTTGTTCACTTTAACCTTAATCACTTCAAGATCCTTATGATAGGGGCAATGAGGGCTGGAAGCTAACAAGTACCATAATTTTTGGAAGCTCTTTTTGAAACTTGAAATCCCTGCTTCCTTTACAAAAAGGCCTTTCTTCCACCATTATTGAGTCTCCACCTTCTACCTTTAGGCACCATTAAGAGAGCATAGTTGTCATTCTGTGTGCACTATTCCAAAGCTTATTGATTGATGCATATTGCGGTATTACTTGATCTTATGCTATTTGTGTCTAGTCACCCTTGTGAACTTTGAAGGTGTCCTAAGCATCTATATTGCTACTCTACGAGGGACAAGCTGATTGCCACTATGCCATGTTTTCTGTATGTGAAACAAACAAACGTTTTTCAACACACGTTATTCATGATCTTTCTTTGTAGCCTTTCATGTTGCATGCATAGTTACTATGTCCTATTGTTAGAACTCCATCTTCCATGCACATGTTTAGAGTTCTTTGATCACAGCTTTCAATGCTTGCAAATGGTTGGATCTTTATTATGAGGGTGCATCTCACCTCAAAAGTTATTATTTTATCACTTACCTACTCGAGGACGAGTAGGAGTTAAGCTTGGGGATGCTTGATACGTTAGAAACGTATCTATAATTTTTGATGCTCCATGCTTGTTTAGTATCTACTTTGCTTTGCTTGTATACACTTTGAGGTGCTTTTTACATGTTTTCTGGTACTAACCTATTAACAAGTTGCCATAGTGCCAGTTGCCTGTTTTTTGCTGTTTTTGGTTCCAGAAAAGCTAGTAAGGAAATATTCTCGGCATTGGACGGGGAAAAAGCCAAAGTCAATAACTTTCCATGGGGAACAAGAAGTCCAGAGGGGAGACGAAGAAGTGGTCCAGGGCGCCCAGACCCCCCCTAGGCGTGGGTGGGCCCTACCCTGCGCCTAGGCAGGGTGTAGGGCCCCTGGCCGCCTCCTCGGCCTCCCCCTTCGCCTATAAGAAGCTCCTGATGCAGAAACCCTAAGCACCCGATCAAATCTCCACGAAACCGTCTATAGCCGCCGCCACAATCGTCCCTAGATCGGGGGGATCTGAAGTTCTTCCCGGCACCCTGACGGAGGGGAGATCATCCTGGAGGCCTTCTCTCCGGTATGATGCGTGAGTAGTTCCACCTTGGACTATGGGTCCATGTAGTATCTAGATGGTTGTATCTCCTCCTTGTTCTTTCATGTATAGATCTTGTAAGATCCGTTCATGATCAAGATCTAATCTATTTGTAATCATGCATGTTGTGTTTGCGAGGATCCGATGGATATTGAGATTATTATGTTGGTTTGATTAATGGTTTTGTCTTTACGATTCTATCATGTCTGTGTTGTTTGTGATCTTGCATGCTCTCCGTTGTTAGTAGCTATCTTGGCCAAGTAGTTGCTAGTGACTCCAAGAGGGGGTATTTATGCTCGATAGTGGGTTCATGCCTCTAGTTTCCAAGGGAAGTGATAGAAATCTCTTCGGTTGTAGATGTGCTATTGATACTAGGGAGAAAACAACGGTCTCTTGTTCATGGAACATGTGGACCGTTTACCTTACAGACTTTGCTTAAAGCAGTTGTCTATTGCTTGCAACTTAATACTGGAAGGGGGTTCGGATGATAACCTGAAGGTGGACTTCTAGTCACAGATGCAGTTGGATGGCGGTCTATGTATCTTGCTGTATTGCCTAATCAAATATCATAGGATCTTTCTGACTAATAATTGCATTGTTATGCCTTGCTCAGTTCCTGTAAATTGCCCTGTTGTAATTTGTTTACCCTTCATGCCATGTTGTTTATCTAAGGAGAGCACCTATAGTGAACTATGGACCCCGGTCTATTCTTTACCATTGATACATCTTCCACTGTTACTTGTTTACTTGTTGCAAACCATTACCTTCCACACCATACGTTTAATCCTTTGTTATAGCAAACCAGTGAGCTTGACAACCTCACTGATTCGTTGGGGCAAAGTCTTGAGTTTGTGTTGTGCAGGTCTCCGCGTTGCTTGCAACACCTGTGTGACATTTCCTTCCTCCTTCTGGTTCGATAACCTCGGTCTCTACTGAGGGAAGACTTGCTGCTGTGCTCATCACACCTTGCTCTTGGGGTTTCCAACGAAGTGCTCCATGTCAGCACCATCACTTAGAACGTCAAGTTTCTTTGAGAAGGAACTTTCCATGAAAAGTTAAGTGGGAGGACAATAGAACTTTGATAAGGTTAAAAGAACCTTAGCTATATGTGCAAAGTTGCACAGCGCCAAAAAGTGTTCCGGAGGCAGCAACAATGCTCATGGCTCACGTGCCTCAAAGTTTGTGGTTACGGAGGTCTAAGTTCCTATTGAACCAAGTAGGTCGGGTAAATAATCAAATACTAGGATTTGAAAGTAGATCATTGTTATTTGACAATGATGAACCGACTGTATGCAAAGAAGCGATGATGGGCCCTGACTCCGTCAGATGACTTTAATCCATAGAATCCGTGATAGTTCCATACACGAGAAATCAAGCTTTGAACTTGAAAGACCCTCTGGAAAGGTGTAAGACCTTATAGTCGTATTTGGATCTATAAAGAAATAGACATGGATATTTCACATCTATGAAATAGTCGACATGTTGGGAAAGAGTTCACAACAATTTTCAAAGGTTGACTATGGCAAGATTTGATCTTTCATAGCGATATTTAGTCTAAACGGATTAATGTAGCAACCACTACATATATTGGTATATGATAGTTGAATAAACAAAAAAAAGTTCTTCTAATAGAATTGTTACCTAGGACGTATGCATAACACGATCCAAAGGGTTTTGTTAAATTCAAAGTATGCTAAAAGTGTATGCAAACTTCAATAGTTTAAATAAGCATCGAGGAGTTGGAATCTTCACCATGATGAAATTGTTAAAGGGTTTAATTTCATCGGAGACGATGAAGATGCTTGCATTTGTAAGAAATTAAGTGAGAGCGCTAATACATATTTATAATACATTATGTGGAAGACATATTATTGATTGGAAATGATGTATCTTATATTAACACAAGTTAAGAATTTCATCTCGATGAAAGACTTAGGAAAAACCCGAATATTTGGTATCAATATCTATATGGATAGATTGAGACGCTAATATGGTTGTGCCAAATGTACATAGATGAGATATTGAATAACTTTAGTATGGAAATAACAAGAAAGGTTCTTGCCACATAGAAAGGATTAAATCAAAATTCAAGTGTATCAACACTTGGCATAAGTGAAACAAAGATTCAAGTATTTTGATACTTGATGATTGAAATCACAAAGAGAGTTTATCAATCAAACTGTGATATGTACACATCCATATATTTCATATACTCTAAATGTTATGAGAAAATACTAGAATGATTCATAAGATGATCATCAAGCGATAGTAAGGATACTCTTATGATATTTTGGAAGAATTAAGAATAAATCATTTTTGTAGAAGTGACAAATAGATGGTTAGTTCATTGTAAAGTATTACATTGATACTAGTTTTGTCAAAAAGTATAGATTAAGTTTATCTCAATACAAACTAAGGGTGGAACAATATAATGGAAAGTAAGTTCCATAATGGATTTGGATGAGTTCCAAAGTTAAAACATTGTGAAAGATACTACAACAAAAGGCTAAGTGTATGACTGCTATTATAGCAGCAAAAGAGGGCATTTGTGTCAAGCATTTTGTTGTCAAACTAGGTGTGGTTCATAGCGGGCTTGTACTATGAAGATATATTGTGTGACAATATTATCAACATGTTCAAACCCAAAGAACTAAAGGTCTCACCAAAGGACCAAATTTAGACAAATCCATCTCACTAGAGAATGAGTGATGCATAGAGACGCAAAGACATGCAATTATACAGGGACCTGAAAGTGTCGGATTCGAAGATCGGTTGACCACTGGCAATCGTGTACATACAACACCGGCAAGCCATAGGTGTTGAATACACAAAGATTTGAAACTAGATTATTGTCTCTAGTGCAAGTGGGAGACTGTTGGAGATATGCCCAAGAGGCAATAATAAAGTGATTATTATCATATCTTCATGCTTATGATAAATATTTACATGCCATGCTAAAATTGTATTAACCGGAAACATTAATACTTGTGTGATTTGTAAACATGTAAGAGTCCCTAGTAAAACCTCTTGTTAAACTAGCTTGTTGGTTAATATCATTAGGAGAATCATGTGATGGACATACTCCTATAGTTAAGCGTAGCATAAGATCAAGTCATTCAAATAGTTCACTTGCTATAAGCTTTCAAATACATAGTAACCTAAATCCTTCGACCATGAGATCATGTTAATCACCATCACCGGATGGATGCTTTGATGACATCAAACACCACTTCGTAACTGGGTGGCTATAAAGGTGGAATTGAGTGTTCGGAAAGTATGTATTGAGGCACATGGATCAAGAGTGGGATTTGTCCATCCATATGACGAATAGATATACTCTGGTCCCTCTCGATGGAATGTCATCCAATTATCTTGCAAACATGTGACTGGCTCACAAGGGATCACATATCACGAGAACGAGAAAAGAGTACTTATCGGTAACGAGGTTGAACTAGGTATGCAGAGATACCGACGATCAAACCTCGAATAAGTGAAGTATCGCGAGACAAAGGGAAATTGGTATCGTATGTGAATGGTTCATTCGATCACGAAGTAATCGTAGAAATATGTGGGAGCCATATGAATTTCCAGATTCCTCTATTGGTTATTGATCGGAGAAGAGTCTCGATCATGTCTGCATAATTCACGAACCTTAGGGAGACACACTTAAGGATTCAATGTTGTTTAGTAGATACGGAAAGTGAGTAAAGAGACCAAATGTAGTTCGGAGTTTCGTATGGGATCCGGGATGTCACGAGGAGATCTGGAATGGTCCGGAGAATAAGATTCATATAAGGATATTCCAATTCCGGAGTTCGGGAATGGTTTCGATGTTTTCACCGAAATTTTCTAGAAGGGTATAGAAGGTCCACCGAACCGGAAGGGGAAGGGTACATGGATGTGTCATGACAAAGTGGAATGGTTGCATAATGTCCTAGGTCACTTGGCTGGACACTTTTAAGAGAGAAATCAAACTCTAATTTGAAAGTCAAAAAGGCAGTTTGAAAAAGTCAAATACCAATATGGTTTCCGAGCTAGGGAGGGTTTCCACATGGGTTGGGAACACCCTTGGACGCCCCACCACCTATATAAGGAGGGGTGGAGGCGCACCCCACGGTATCCCTCTTTCCCTAGGCGCCCAAGACCCAATCCCTAGTCTGTCGCTGCCCCCCAAGCCGTCGGCGCCCTAGATCCCCTCTAAACTGCCGCTGCCGTCTAGCCTAAACCCTAGCCACCGGCTGCCCTCTTCCCTTGGCATCTAAAACCTAGATCACTGAGGCCCTCTTCTACTCCACCATACTCGCTCTGTCTTAGGCGAAGCTCTGCGGGATCTCCCCTCTACTTCCGACACCACGCCATCATGCTGCCGGAATAGCAAGGAGAGAGCTACAACCTCCGCTGCCTTCTGGAAGAAGGGAGAAGAAGGTCTTCATCGAGTACCATACGTGTGACCGACTGTGGGAGCACTGCCGAACACGGCGCCGAAAGGATCGTCTACGCGATCTTGAGATCGACAAGTGAACGACTACATCACCCACGAGAATCTGCTCTCGTTAACCGCTTTGGATCTTCGAGGGTTAGTACTCTATCGAATCATTGCTACAATCTAGTAGATAGATCTTGGCTTGTGTGCGTTCACGCGATAGAATTTTTCCATGCTACGAACCCCTTCAATATGTGCTAAGTAACCAACATGATGCATCCAATAGATGAATCATATAACCTGATATTGTATACTAGCTGATTGAATTTCTTAGTATAAATCCATTGTGTTTGTATTATTCAACTGTAGCAATTCCCTCATTCTGTCGTGGTGAACATTTACTTCAAATTCAGATAACACCGCTTGCTAAAATTGCTCCCAGGTAGGCCATGCATTGTCCATTTTATATGATTGATACCAGTGGGAAGCATTAGCAATTAAATTCATGGATGTAACACAACTTTAAAGCCTTCAGGAATTTGATACATGTGAAAGTAAGTATTGCAGGAATCTACCAAGATACGAGCATCACTGCCATCAAACTTTGGAAAATCCATATGCGACATCGCACAGTTCTGCCCTTGCCCCCTATCTATTCAATCCCCAAAGCCATGCTCAGTATTCATGACAGTAGGAAGAGTAGTTACTGATGTAGGTGCAGATGCAGGGAGGGAAACAATCGATGTTGATGACGAAAACAACGGCATGGTCTCCAACCATGAATCGGGTTGGTGCAGAGGTGGTCATGATGGTTACCCCAACACCCCCGCACCACCCAATGTGGCCAGTGGTAGGCGCCATCGTTGCTCCTTGGAGAGCTTTGCACACTTGTACTTTCGCATGCTGTACTTGACCGAGCGACACCAGAGAGAGATCCATCTTCATTTGTACCTGATCGAGCCGATGCGTGAAGCACAGATCTAGCTCGCCGATTTCCTCTTTCAGCGCCTCCAGGGATCCAAGCTTGTCCGTAAACAACTGAAGTTGCCCCACCAACCACGCCTCCATCTCCTCCATCACCCCTGCGATATAGTGATTCTGCTGGCTAGGCTTGAAAAGCGTTGTTGCAATGTCCTCCGAATCAACCAAACGCGAAGCGGGATTCATGACAGATCAACCAAAGTCGATCAACAATCTTTTCTGTCGGATTACTGTATGATCAAGAGATTATGACACGCAGATCAGACTGACTAGACATCTAATACCATCTGTTGTATCCTAGGATCCCGATCCAGGGATTAACAAGAAGAGAGTGAGTAGAGACGAATATGGGATGAGAGGCAGATGAGAGAGATGAAAATTTTAGACTAGTTTCATTTAATTGATCGATAATTTCACAATACAAGTTATAGGATTATAACAACGCCCGCCTCACACACATGTCTGGGCCCACGGCCAATTCATCACCGCCACGCTAGCGACGGCTAGGACACGAATTCTCACTCTCTGCTTCCGATGTCTTCTATAAACTCTTCAACCATAGCTTTGTCAGGTGGATGCCCAACCACCTCAGTCGTCATGGCATGCCTGTCATGCGGTGAGGACATTGTCGGTGGCCCTTCGTGGTGAAGTCGGAGTTGCTAACTTGACTATAAGTAAGGATGATGATGCTTGAACTTTCTCAGCGGCGTTTTTCAGCGGTATTTGTGGTTTACGTTGTGAACTAGGTCGGCCTGAGTGTACACTGAGGATTCGGTCATGCGCAACCATGTTTTTACTCTGTCCGTTTGGGTTTAGAGGGAGCGCTTCGAAGCTCTGTTGGCTATTAATATCACGGGGCATGTTCTTGTCCCATGGTGCCGATGGATAATGTCATGAAGGCTGAGATATCAGGACTAACAATGGTGGTTCAAGTCTGGGTGATGATAAGGAATTGGCTTATTGACTCATGACTTGGATTAGTGATATGCAAGCAGGGGCGACAGTACAGGATAAACTCATGGTCCTATCTTGCAGGGTGAAAACCCAGGGTCTGGTCTTAATTGTATGTGCCTGGCAATGGCCTTGTTGAAGGTATTATTTTGAAAGCATGAACTTTCTTCAGGGTGAAAATCTAGATCTTTGATTGGCGATGACGGTGTTTGTGCACTGTTCCCTTCTTGGAGGCGTTGTTTTAGGAGAATATGGACTTTTGGTGCTGTCTTGATGGTGGTAGTACTATTGTTTCAATGAATAAGAAACTGTACCGGGACTTTTCTTTTTTGTAATTCTTCTTTCATTTTTTGGCTATGTGCATCCGTATGGCCGCTAGGGCAATGCGTTGTTGTAGAAGCTGGGTGTAATTGGTATCCTCTGATATTAATATATGCTCCTTTCCAAAAAAATAGACCCTCAAATAAAAACTAAAATAAGACAATGGGTTTAAATTACTAATGCATTTGTTTGCTTTTTGTCATCGTACGGTCCACGCTATTAATATAAAGATTTTTCTTTGAATTTTTATAGCAATCAATTATCCAGAAAAAAATCTCCACAAATAATCCGTATGTAGAATCTCTCCAAAATACCAAGGTACACCCTGCCTCTGCAAGGAATGCGACTATATCTGGACCTTGGTCCGGACGGTCCAGGCTAAGGTCCTGGTGAGGTATATAAGTTTCTAACATGTTCAAGACCTTGCCTAAGACCCCGGTCTAGTTATATAGGAACCGAGGTAAACACACGATATTATAATAGCACAAACACACATAGATATAGAGGGACAGGATATAGAGTAGCATCCCCTTAGAAAAAGATCGAGGGGAATCCCCTACAACATAGATAAGTTATAGGGGTACAAGGTACTCAAGCAACAAACAAACAAAATAATGAAGAGCAATGACACCAACATGCAGAAGCATGGGCACCCGCTCCTTCATGAGAATATTTTAGCGATGCCATCTTCATGGATGTTCTCTTAGTTTAGCAAGATTCATCCCCTTGTCAAGATAGATGCCGTGAATTTGACCATGGTTTGATCGGGCTAGTAGAAGTATCCAAAAAGATCAGAAGGTTAGAAAACCTACATATTCTATCTCTGTGTGTATGTTATCATGTGTAAGAAAAATTAGGTTATTTCATGATGGCCAAAAAAACACATTCTTAGAAAATCTGGCTCAAGTTAGCCCAAACGTTTCTTCTATAAGTTTGTGATTTTTTTACCCTCTCCAAATGACCCCAAACTTTTTACGCATTCTTGCCTGACGATAGTAGTAATGAATATCCAAAAAAACTCGAAATCTGAAAGTTTGAAATCAGTGGTACTACCATCAGTTTTGCGGTAGTACCACTAATGTCATCCAAACTTCCTTCTTCGTGGGTGCTTGTTTCTTCTATAAATTTCTACCAACTAGCCTCTGAATACATAATATTCTCTTGGAGCAAAGAGACATGAGAACATTTTGGTGATGCCATCTTCATGGATGTTCTCTTAGCTTAGCAAGATTCATCCCCTTGTCAAGGTGGATGCCGTGAATTTGACCATGCATTGACCGGGCTATTCTGTATCTTCTTAGAAAATCTGGCTCAAGTAGCTCAAACGTCACTTCTATAAGTTTGTGATTTTTTTGACCCGCTCCAAATGATCCTAGACTTTTTACGCATGCTTGCATGACGGTAGTAGTAATGAATATCCAAAAAAACTTGAAATATGAAGTTCGAAATAAGTGGTACTACCTTTAGTTTTGCCGTAGTACCGCCAGTTTCTTCTATAAGTTTCTACCATCCTGTAAATACATCATCTTATGTTTGAACAAAGAGACATGAGAATATTTTAGCGATGTTATCTTCATGGATGTTTCCTTAGATTAGCATAAAGAACCAATTAAAAACAATGTGACAACTTTGTGTAGAAAATACAGTCATAATGTGACCTCAATACTTCTAGTCTTGTGGCTGCTTGTTTGCCTACAAAATAAAATAATAGTCAATGACATTTTCCGTTTTAGTGAGTAATGCATATGAAAAGGAAAATTTACATATATTTTATACCTTTTTGAATATTTTGCATTTAAGGATGTTGTGACCGAGCTGCCCGCAGAATCCACATTTCCCCTTTGATCTTGGCTTCTTCATATTTTCCAGTAGCCTTTTCTTCGATGAACCTCGGCCTTGCACACGGAGGGGATCCTAAACCTTTTCCAAATCTTTAGAATCAATTTGTGCCGTCTGTGGCAAAACAGGACCATACCTCATTGAAAGGGCATGTATGCCCCATGTGTGGTTTTGGTAATTATTGACAATCTTTATGGACTAATGTTTAAATTGATTTTATCTTGTAGGTTTGTCCATTGGCATCACTTGGTACATGTGTTGGTCTCAAGGTTGAAAGATGAAGAAATGTCCAAGGGCTTTGTGCCCATTAGATCATCAAGAAAGAAAGTGCTTGAAGGTTGATCAAGACAAGTGCAAAGAGTTGCATCAACCTCAAGAAGGGATGAAGAAGGGAAAGCTCAAGATGAGCCATCTCAAGAAGATCTCATGCTTGAAGCTTGCCATCCTCGTGATCATGGAGTGATGAAGACAATTTCAAGAAGAGGTTTTCCCATGGAGTATGGGAGAGCAATTTGCAAGTCTTCATCAAGCAAGAGCGAGCAAGAGCAAACAAGAAAGGTGTTCCCACCTGAGAAGAACAAGATGGTCTACATCAAGTTCAAGTGGAATGCTCAAGGCAAAGGTATGATCTTGATAGGGGTTCTCTTTTGCCGGTCTCGTGTTGTTAGTTGGGAGACCGGGTTTAGAATAGATAGCCGTACTATCAAGAGGGGCTCTCAAGCGGGTGTCTCGATCGTATCATTCGGAGAAAGCTCAAACCTTTGCACGCATATCATCATCTTTCTTGGTTGTTAGTTGGTTCTTGTCCATGATAGGATCTAGAGCTTGTGGTTATCACCATAATAAGCTCTAATTCATCAAATAAGAATTTCCCTTGCATATCTTTTGTGGCTATTGATCTTGCGAGATTTCCGGATCCACACCTTGGGAGATACATCACATATATATTCATGGTATTTTCTTCCTTGTTGATACCCAATATTTTTTTGTATTCTATTCGTCGTTATCTTTCCAACAAAATTGGTTTCATCTTGTTTGGAGTTCGGACGTGAAAGTTATTGCAGTTTTGGTTTCTGAAGTTTTACTGACCGAAAGTTCCGGCAACCCACCAGTAGTACCGCTAGGGCATTTTGCCGCCGGTAGTTCTAGTGGAAGATCTGGTTCTTCTTCCGCTCATGTACTGTATCCTCTCTGTCTGGTTTGTTGTATTTGATGGAATTTAGATCGGAAGTTGCACCGGAAATTCTGCTCGGGCCTAGTTGCCACCGGAAGTTCCGGTTGAAAATCCGGCTCTCGTTCTTCTCACGTACTGTAACCTTTGTGTTTTATGTGCTCTATTTGACGGAACTTCGGTCGGAATTTCATCCGGTAGTTCCACTCCCACCGAAAGTTCGGGTGAACCAATGGAAGTTCCAGCCAATCTCTTTTTTCTGTCTTTCACATCGCAGTTTTCTGACCGTTGGCTGAGTTCCACCAGAATTTCCGGCCTCCCATCAAAAGTTCCGGCCAGGGTCGTGAATGCCCATAATAGACAGATCTAGGAGCCTTTTAAAAGGGGCTCCTCTTCCCCTTCGTGGGCACTACCTCTTTTCTTGGTTCTTGGTTTTCTCTCTCTTCTCCATTGTTGACCTTGAAGAGCTTTCCCTATCCCCTTTCTCGTCCTATGATTCTTGCATCTTTTTGAGGGATTTGAGAGAGGAGATCTAGATCTACAATCCCCTAAGCCAAATCCCTTCTTTGTGAAGTATTCATTGGGATCTAGATCTTGGAGAGTTTTGTGTTCTCCTCTTGTGTTCTTCCCCCCTTATGCCCCAATAGCTTTTGTAGCTTTGTTGGAATTTGGGAGAGAAGTACTTTCCCTTGCATTTGTTGCATAGTTTTGAGTTCTCCACGAAGATTCGGAGAGTTAAAGCATGTGCGCTTGTTACTCTTGGGTTCTTTGATCCCTTGAAGGTTGTGTGGTTGGGTTGTTGTCTTCTTGTGATCTTTTGTGGTCTTGTAGCCTTTTATGGCTTTGTTGGCCTTTTGTGGCATTGTATCAATTTGTGGCATTGTTGTTGGGATCTTCCTATTGAGTTGTGGAGATTGCCCCAACCTTGTATGGTTTTTGGTGACCTCCCTCAAGTGTCCCTTAGTGGATCGTGAGTAGGCCTTTGTGGCGATCTCACGGGAGAATAGGGTGAGCCTTCTGTGGACCCGGTGAGTTATGTGCCTTCGCATCTAGGGTGAGGCCTTATGTGGCGTTGGGTGAGCATCGAGCCACTTCAATGTACAAAAGCGAATAGAAGGGGTAGTCGGCATGGGGGCCAATCCATCACGCACCCAAACTATTACTCCGCACAATCAGTGGAAAAGCGTGCAACCATTCTCGGAATCAGACTGAAGATCTCGACAAGCGAGGTTCGGAAACAAAGGAGTGATGCAGACTCTGCATCGGATCTGGCGTAGAGGATGTCGTCGCGTCGGGAAACGCCGGATAGCACAAACAAGGAACAAAGAATGGTACCACAGTAGACGGATTCATCAGGCCGCTTGAACACCGGACGGTAGAACACCGTTATCAAAGAAGGAAGCGAAACCCTGAAGGTACGACGGAAACCCAACCACGAGAATTCCTGGACTCGAAGAAAGAGACGAGAGCGGATTCGAAACACGTCGAGATAAGAGAAGAATAGCAGAGGGGTAAGGAGTAAAATCAGACCTAATCAGAACTATCCAACCGATTTTTCAAAAATAGTTTAGACACTCTACTGCGGCCGTTAGTTAGGTTATCCTACAGGCTGGACTTGTGGGGTATCGCAACTGCTGAGCTCTGATACCACTCTGTAACACCCTCAGAATCGACCCTATGCAAGTTTTAGCGAAATCCGCCAAACCCGCATAGAAACGATTCAAAGGTGCCCACCAGGCACTTTCGTGCGGGTGGAAAACGAAGTAATAACATTACACAACAGTCCTCGATGGGACCCACAGAACAGATATATACAACAGCGACTCAAAGAGCCAAGAATACAGATACAATATACAAAGGTCCAAATCACCTTGAAAACGATAGTGCGTCCAGCTACGGACAAGATGCAAATGGGGCTAAGAGCCCTGAAGAATAACCAATGGCGTCCATAACCCTGCCCAGGCCAAGCCGGAAGGTAACCCTGCTAACGACGTCGATCTCAAAACCTGCTTAAACAAAAGGGGTGCCGACAAAGGGCAAAGGAAAAAGAGGAGCGTCAGTACTGAGGCCAGTACACGGCAAGACTAGAATTCGGCGGTCCTCGCCTACATAGGTATGGTGGACTGAAGCGGCAGCGGCAGCATGCACTAAACACCCTATAGAGACTCGATGCAACTGGCGGTTATCAGAGGGGGATAAGAATGACCTATCCGGATCCAACCTGAAGCTAACACCAAACAAACCCATCCTGGTGTTTCCCCCTCGAGACCAAACGAGGAAGTCAACCGAGGAACTCACACAGTTGGCAGTTTTATTTATTCAGTTATCGTTGCAGCAATTACTAGTCAGATTTGGATAATCATCCTGATAAAATAAGCAGTGGGCACTTTTAGTTAATCATTCCGTTGTAGTTGCAACAATTACTAATCAGATACAATTAGCATGAGATAACCCAAAAACCCAGCAGTTGTTGGTACTTTTATTCAGCCATTCCGTTGTAGTTGCCATAATTACTAGTCAGGTACAATGGTCGCAAGCGACACTCCAAACAAGCAATTGTGGGAAGTATTATTTAGCCATTCCGTTGTAGTGAAGCTGATTACTAGTCATTATAAAGTCAAATTTATAGCACTACTTTAGTTATGCTTGTCTATGGTCGAGATACTGTGCTCCAAGTCGTCCATAACCGCGGACACGGCTTTCAGAAAGTTTTACCCGGCCGGGGTGCACCAATAGCAACACACACTCGATCAACCTCGGAAAAACCAAATCAAAACCCAACGAGGCTTTCACGACAAAGCAATCACAGGATTCAGAAATATTTCAGGGGGCCACCCCATTGAGTAGACCCGCAACGAAGTAAGCTAGCTCCGAGACGGACTCAAGGTTTGCGACAATGGCTGTAAACGACTGGGAACCCGAAAGTGTGGCTGGGCTTGTCGATACCGCGAAAACACTCCGCTTACCTAAACAGTACAGTGTGCTCCTCGCACAATCGTAAATAAAGCAGTAGCATGGCATAAGTACAGGATAGTAAATAAAACCTCAAACTAGTTTGTGGCCCCAAGAAATAAGACTGAATCAAGCTCTGGCTCAGGGGGGTCCCATATACCTCCCGGATGTGGATAGCGCGATAAATCAAGGAACAGGTATCAAGTACTCGGGGTCCTACGGGACACAAGTGGGCGTTCGGAAACCAAAAATTATCTATCACCCACCGATGCCTCTGCTTACTTCAATTTTAGTTGTTAAACAGGAATTAAAGTGAACGATAAGTAAAACTATGATCACCTCCAACATCAACATGCGGCAAAACATCAACAACTGTGGCACTGGACGACACGCAACAACACTTGAGCAAGCGACTACGACGCGCAAATCCATCTATCTAACAAACAACAGGTAATAGGATGTGTCCAAGGCAATATAGGGCTGCACGGTATATCCAGGTACGGAAACTAAAGCATCGCAACACAGATAGCAATAGATCAACAGGAGGGAATAAATACTATAAAAGTAAGATAGGTAGAAAAGGGGGAGATGCTCGCCTGAAAACATTGCCGAAGGTTCAACCGAAGATCGGGGCGAAGCTCACATCAACTCAACGGCCTTATCCGCGAAGAAGCAAAACACTAGAATAAACACCGGATGCAATATTTAAGATTATGGCAGAAGATCGGCATGATGCATGTGTGATGCATGACATGGCAAGGTGCGATGCAATTAGGTCAATATTAAGTGGAATCGGGGTCCCGACAATTAATTAGATGGTTCAAGTTGTTTAGAACCCCCGCAATTTAAATGTTGTTTGAACATGGCAAAAGATAGCACCGGTTCGCTACACAAATTTAAATGAGGCCAATATGAGACTAGATTTGCCCGCATATGGGCCCCATATTTAATTACGAGGTGAATCGGCATAAGGCCCCCAACCCAATGAGATGCATGCGAGATGAAAGACAATTTAATATGCGACAAGGTTATTATGTTATAAAATAGGTTTCGGGAAGGGGTTCACACATTAGGGGGGTCGCGACGAACTTGGGGTTCCGGGGTTCGGGGTTCGGCCTCAGGGTCCAGGGTTTGACGGGTCGATCTCGGCGGTCGGAAGTAGTTCTTGGCGTTCGGGTAGATGAACTTGGCGTGGCGTCGGGGCGCATCGGTTTAACCCTGGACGGTGTCGTTCTTGTCGTCGTGCCAATCTTGTCGGGTCCGCGGGTCGGGTCGGACTTGACATCCGGGGTGAAGTGCTTGTAGTTCTTGTGGCGATCTTGGCGCTCTACCGGTTCGGGTTTTGGCGTCCAAGGAAAATACTTGGCGCTCGGCGTCCTTCGAAATCCATGTCGACGGTCTTGGCGTTCAGGGGGAGTTCCCGATGTCCCGAGGAGAAGATCTGGGCGTCCGAGGGTTTCTCCGCGTCCGTGATGTAGATCTTGTGATACCGGCGTCATCGGGTTCCACCTCGCGCATTGGTCGACGAATCCCGTAACGATGCGGATCTTGGTTTACGGCTTGAGTAGCTCTTGTCGGTGTCGTCCTTGGTCACACGGGGCCAAACCCTCAGGGCAACAAACGCTCCGCTGAGGCGATTTGCAGGAGGCTTACACCACAACAAAGGGGACCACATGAGCGCGCACATGCTACAAGGGGCATCCAACAGGGTGGTCAGCGGCGCCTGCGACGAGGAAGGTGGTCGGCGCCGGTCGGGCCCACGTAGACGGCGGCGATGCATCGACGAGGGGGCCGGGCCTCGCGGGTGTTGCGGGGTCGCTGGCGACGAGCGGCGGCCGGAGGAGGCGTAGGGTCGGCGAGCCCGCGGGGAGCTCCGCGAGGTGGGGGCCTGGGGCGAGCGGCGGCGCTCCGGGGTGAGCGGCGGCGCTCCGGGGCGAGCGGCGGCGCAGAGGCGGGGACGCGGCCGCGGCGGAGGCTGGACGCAGGGCGGCGACGCGGAGGGCGGCCGGAGCAGGGCCATGGGAGGGCGAAGCGGATGGAGGCGAGAGGGGTCGAGGGTGCGGCAGGGCGGTGGAGGCGACGCCGGCGACGAGGACGGAGGGGGCGGCGCCTGGCGCGGTGGCGGCGGGCGGCCGGACGAAGGCCAGGCGGAGGGGAGGCCGACGCGCGCGGGGAGGGGCGCGGTCGGTGGCGCTCGGGGCCGGCGGCACTGGCGGCGGGGGGAGGGTCGGCGACGGCGCCGGGAGGAGGAGGCGAGGGTGGAGGCGCGGGCGAGTGGCGGGCGTGTGCCGGTGAACGGCGGACGACCGGTCGCGGCGAGGGGGTGGTCTCCTGGGCTGCGAGCGGGGGCGGCTGGCGCTGTCGGGAGGGCGCGGCCGGAGGAGGTTGGGTGGCGGGGCGGAACGGCGGGCGAGAAGGGGGACGCGGGCTCCGGCGAGCAGGGGGAACTTGGGGAAGGGGCTCACGGTAGGTGGGGATCGGGGTTGTCGGTAGCAGGCTGGGGGAGAGGAGCGGGGTGGGAGAGGGTCGCATGCGCGTGGGGCCAGGGGGTCACGCGGGGTGTGGGAGTGGGGTCGGTTGAGTGTGTGGACAGGGTGGGGCTGGCGTGGTGTGGGTTGGTGGGGGTGTGTGTGGGGCTGGCGTGGGGGAGAGGTGGAGAGAGAGATGGGGACAGCTGAGGTGGCGGGCTGGGGTTGGGTAAGGGGGAGGGGTGGAGTGAGGTGGCGACTCGTGATAGGAGGGGGTGAGGTGGAGGGGAGGGCTGGGTAGGTTATCTGGTAGCTTTAGGATTTAGGTTGGACCGATTATATTTCTGGGGCGGTCGTTCGGGTCGATTCGGCCCGTTCGACTGCCCCACTAAAATAATTCAAACTTTTATTTAATTTGCAATACATTTTTGTAAATAGTTTTTAGACAAACAAAATATCCGGAAGCATCCGGGGGTTTAATTTGAAATAGAAGGAGGACTAGTTTCAGAAAACCATAGACTTTCGCAAATAGTTTTTAGGCAAGATAATATGCATGATGAAGACGATGCTCAAATGCAATGTGGCATGATGACATGAGCATGTGGTCATGACGATGCAATGCACAAAAACAACGCGATTTTCTAGTAGTGGTTTTGCGGGATGCCACAATTCGACACCACTAACAATGGATCTCGCCCTCGAGATCCGCCTCATGGTACCGGAAGGAAGGTCGGCGGTCTGCGTCTTCTCGCTTCGTGTAGATCCTCGCGACACCACTAACAAGAGGTCGTTGTCCGTGATCGTCGAGAGAACACTCCGGAAAACAAAAGGTCGAAGGTAGAGGTATCAACAAATAAAGCCACCTCTAGCTCCGATGGAAAGGGGAACCGATGCATTCTCATCCACTTCAATGTACAAAAGCGAATAGAAGGGGTAGTCGGCATGGGGGCCAATCCATCACGCACCCAAACTATTACTCCGCACAATCAGTGGAAAAGCGTGCAACCATTCTCGGAATCAGACTGAAGATCTCGACAAGAGAGGTTCGGAAACAAAGGAGTGATGCAGACTCTGCATCGGATCTGGCGTAGAGGATGTCGTCGCGTCGGGAAACGCCGGATAGCACAAACAAGGAACAAAGAATGGTACCACAGTAGACGGATTCATCAGGCCGCTTGAACACCGGACGGTAGAACACCGTTATCAAAGAAGGAAGCGAAACCCTGAAGGTACGACGGAAACCCAACCACGAGAATTCCTGGACTCGAAGAAAGAGACGAGAGCGGATTCGAAACACGTCGAGATAAGAGAAGAATAGCAGAGGGGTAAGGAGTAAAATCAGACCTAATCAGAACTATCCAACCGATTTTTCAAAAATAGTTTAGACACTCTACTGCGGCCGTTAGTTAGGTTATCCTACAGGCTGGACTTGTGGGGTATCGCAACTGCTGAGCTCTGATACCACTCTGTAACACCCTCAGAATCGACCCTATGCAAGTTTTAGCGAAATCCGCCAAACCCGCATAGAAACGATTGAAAGGTGCCCACCAGGCACTTTCGTGCGGGTGGAAAACGAAGTAATAACATTACACAACAGTCCTCGATGGGACCCACAGAACAGATATATACAACAGCGACTCAAAGAGCCAAGAATACAGATACAATATACAAAGGTCCAAATCACCTTGAAAACGATAGTGCGTCCAGCTACGGACAAGATGCAAATGGGGCTAAGAGCCCTGAAGAATAACCAATGGCGTCCATAACCCTGCCCAGGCCAAGCCGGAAGGTAACCCTGCTAACGACGTCGATCTCAAAACCTGCTTAAACAAAAGGGGTGCCGACAAAGGGCAAAGGAAAAAGAGGAGCGTCAGTACTGAGGCCAGTACACGGCGAGACTAGAATTCGGCGGTCCTCGCCTACATAGGTATGGTGGACTGAAGCGGCAGCGGCAGCATGCACTAAACACCCTATAGAGACTCGATGCAACTGGCGGTTATCAGAGGGGGATAAGAATGACCTATCCGGATCCAACCTGAAGCTAACACCAAACAAACCCATCCTGGTGTTTCCCCCTCGAGACCAAACGAGGAAGTCAACCGAGGAACTCACACAGTTGGCAGTTTTATTTATTCAGTTATCGTTGCAGCAATTACTAGTCAGATTTGGATAATCATCCTGATAAAATAAGCAGTGGGCACTTTTAGTTAATCATTCCGTTGTAGTTGCAACAATTACTAATCAGATACAATTAGCATGAGATAACCCAAAAACCCAGCAGTTGTTGGTACTTTTATTCAGCCATTCCGTTGTATTTGCCATAATTACTAGTCAGGTACAATGGTCGCAAGCGACACTCCAAACAAGCAATTGTGGGCAGTATTATTTAGCCATTCCGTTGTAGTGAAGCTGATTACTAGTCATTATAAAGTCAAATTTATAGCACTACTTTAGTTATGCTTATCTATGGTCGAGATACTGTGCTCCAAGTCGTCCATAACCGCGGACACGGCTTTCAGAAAGTTTTACCCGGCCGGGGTGCACCAATAGCAACACACACTCGATCAACCACGGAAAAACCAAATCAAAACCCAACGAGGCTTTCACGACAAAGCAATCACAGGATTCAGAAATATTTCAGGGGGCCACCCCATTGAGTAGACCCGCAACGAAGTAAGCTAGCTCCGAGACGGACTCAAGGTTTGCGACAATGGCTGTAAACGACTGGGAACCCGAAAGTGTGGCTGGGCTTGTCGATACCGCAAAAACACTCCGCTTACCTAAACAGTACAGTGTGCTCCTCGCACAATCGTAAATAAAGCAGTAGCATGGAATATGTACAGGATAGTAAATAAAACCTCAAACTAGTTTGTGGCCCCAAGAAATAAGACTGAATCAAGATCTGGCTCAGGGGGGTCCCATATACCTCCCGGATGTGGATAGCGCGATAAATCAAGGAACAGGTATCAAGTACTCGGGGTCCTACGGGACACAAGTGGGCGTTCGGAAACCAAAAATTATCTATCACCCATCGATGCCTCTGCTTACTTCAATTTTAGTTGTTAAACAGGAATTAAAGTGAACGATAAGTAAAACTATGATCACCTCCAACATCAACATGCGGCAAAACATCAACAACTGTGGCACTGGACGACACGCAACAGCACTTGAGCAAGCGACTACGACGCGCAAATCCATCTATCTAACAAACAACAGGTAATAGGATGTGTCCAAGGCAATATAGGGCTGCACGGTATATCCAGGTACGGAAACTAAAGCATCGCAACACAGATAGCAATAGATCAACAGGAGGGAATAAATACTATAAAAGTAAGATAGGTAGAAAAGGGGGAGATGCTCGCCTGAAAACATTGCCGAAGGTTCAACCGAAGATCGGGGCGAAGCTCACATCAACTCAACGGCCTTATCCGCGAAGAAGCAAAACACTAGAATAAACACCGGATGCAATATTTAAGATTACGGCAGAAGATCGGCATGATGCATGTGTGATGCATGACATGGCAAGGTGCGATGCAATTAGGTCAATATTAAGTGGAACCGGGGTCCCGATAATTAATTAGATGGTTCAAGTTGTTTAGAACCCCCGCAATTTAAATGTTGTTTGAACATGGCAAAAGATAGCACCGGTTCGCTACACAAATTTAAATGAGGCCAATATGAGACTAGATTTGCCCGCATATGGGCCCCATATTTAATTACGAGGTGAATCGGCATAAGGCCCCCAACCCAATGAGATGCATGCGAGATGAAAGACAATTTAATATGCGACAAGGTTATTATGTTATAAAATAGGTTTCGGGAAGGGCTTCACACATTAGGGGGGTCGCGACGAACTTGGGGTTCCGGGGTTCGGGGTTCGGCCTCAGGGTCCAGGGTTCGACGGGTCGATCTCGGCGGTCGGAAGTAGTTCTTGGCGTTCGGGTAGATGAACTTGGCGTGGCGTCGGGGCGCATCGGTTTAACCCTGGACGGTGTCGTTCTTGTCGTCGTGCCGATCTTGTCGGGTCCGCGGGTCGGATCGGACTTGACGTCCGGGGTGAAGTGCTTGTAGTTCTTGTGGCGATCTTGGCGCTCTACCGGTTCGGGTTTCGGCGTCCGAGGAAAATACTTGGCGCTCGGCGTCCTTCGGTATCCATGTCGACGGTCTTGGCGTTCAGGGGGAGTTCCCGGTGTCCCGAGGAGAAGATCTGGGCGTCCGAGGGTTTCTCCGCGTCCGTGATGTAGATCTTGTGATACCGGCGTCATCGGGTTCCACCTCGCGCATTGGTCGACGAAGCCCGTAACGATGCGGATCTTGGTTTACGGCTTGAGTAGCTCTTGTCGGTGTCGTCCTTGGTCACACGGGGCCAAACCCTCAGGGCAACAAACGCTCCGCTGAGGCGATTTGCAGGAGGCTTACACCACAACAAAGGGGACCACATGAGCGCGCACATGCTACAAGGGGCATCCAGCAGGGTGGTCAGCGGCGCCTACGACGAGGAAGGTGGTCGGCGCCGGTCGGGCCCACGTAGACGGCGGCGATGCATCGACGAGGGGGTCGGGCCTCGCGGGTGTTGCGGGGTCGCTGGCGACGAGCGGCGGCCGGAGGAGGCGTAGGGTCGGCGAGCCCACGGGGAGCTCCGGCGAGGTGGGGGCCTGGGGCGAGCGGCGGCGCTCCGGGGTGAGCGGCGGCGCAGAGGCAGGGACGCGGCCGCGGCGGAGGCTGGACACAGGGCGGTGACGCGGAGGGCGGCCGGAGCAGGGCCAGGGGAGGGCGGAGCGGATGGAGGCGAGCGGGGTCGGGGGTGCGGCAGGGCGGTGGAGGCGACACCGACGACGAGGACGGAGGGGGCGGCGCCTGGCGCGGTGGCGGCGGGCGGCCGGACGAAGGCCAGGCGGAGGAGAGGCCGACGCGCGCGGGGAGGGGCGCGGTCGGTGGCGCTCGGGGCCGGCGGCACTGGCGGCGGGGGGAGGGTCGGCGACGGCGCCGGGAGGAGGAGGCGAGGGTGGAGGCGCGGGCGAGTGGCGGGCGCGCGCCGGCGAACGGCGGACGACCGGTCGCGGCGAGGGGGTGGTCTCCTGGGCTGCGAGCGGGGGCGGCTGGCGCTGTCGGGAGGGCGCGGCCGGAGGAGGTTGGGTGGCGGGGCGGAACGGCGGGCGAGAAGGGGGACGCGGGCTCCGGCGAGCCGGGGGAACTTGGGGAAGGGGCTCGCGGTAGGTGGGGATCGGGGTTGTCGGTAGCAGGCTGGGGGAGAGGAGCGGGGTGGGAGAGGGTCGCATGTGCGTGGGGCCAGGGGGTCACGCGGGGTGTGGGAGTGGAGTCGGTTGAGTGTGTGGACAGGGTGGGGCTGGCGTGGTGTGGGTTGGTGGGGGTGTGTGTGGGGCTGGCGTGGGGGAGAGGTAGAGAGAGAGATGGGGACAGCTGAGGTGGCGGGCTGGGGTTGGGTAAGGGGGAGGGGTGGAGTGAGGTGGCGACTCGTGATAGGAGGGGGTGAGGTGGAGGGGAGGGCTGGGTAGGTTATCTGGTAGCTTTAGGATTTAGGTTGGACCGATTATATTTCTGGGGCGGTCGTTCGGGTCGATTCGGCCCGTTCGACTGCCCCACTAAAATAATTCAAACTTTTATTTAATTTGCAATACATTTTTGTAAATAGTTTTTAGACAAACAAAATATCCGGAAGCATCCGGGGGTTTAATTTGAAATAGAAGGAGGACTAGTTTCAGAAAACCATAGACTTTCGCAAATAGTTTTTAGGCAAGATAATATGCATGATGAAGACGATGCTCAAATGCAATGTGGCATGATGACATGAGCATGTGGTCATGACGATGCAATGCACAAAAACAACGCGATTTTCTAGTAGTGGTTTTGCGGGATGCCACATGGAAACACAATAGCTGGGAAGTTCTTTTAATTTCAATATTGTTCCCAAAACGAAGAATATGTGTGAACATGGTGTTCCTAAGCACTCTATCTTACAACAAAAACAAGATATCATGTCTAGAGAAACTTCATTTCGCTCACACTCCACTTGGAACTTCTTATTTTCTATCATTCATGTACACACCAAATGTAGTCAAATCGTCTCCATCAAGAATCTGCCAAACGGAACAATTGCTGGCAGCATCTGTACTATATCTGACCAACGGAAACACTGTTGGAGTGAAAACCGTTGTAGCATGTTTCTCGAGACATGAAGCATCCATCTCTGTAAATGAAATGGACTGCACAGCCACGATTTCTAGGACCGCCTTGTTTAGGCGTCGCGTCAAAAGGCAACACTCATAGTTCTCTAGCATCTTTAACAATGTCATGCTACCATTTAGATGCATGTGCAGAACAGAGTTTAGGCTCTCGCTCCTTTGATTACTGCTAATTCCTAAGAAACATTTTCCCACCAGATACGAAGCACACCATAGCTTCCTCATATTATACATCTGATGCAGCCACAACTCCTTTGCTTGTTACTTTATTCCTTTCCAAGAAGTCTAACCATTTTAGCTCATACTCTTCTATGGAAGCAAATCATATATAAAGGATCTGGACTCTTCGTTGACCATATCATCACTTAGATTACGTGCAATGTACTGCTTAATGTGCCAAATACATAGCCTATGATTGATGTCAAACCAAATCATCTTGATTGCTCTCTGCATTGCTAGGTCACCGTCAGTGATCACATATATCGGGTGCTTCTGGCCCATGCAGTCTGAAAAGATTCGCAACATCCACTCGTACGCCTCGGTGGTCTCATGGGAGATAATTCCACATCCAAAGATAACAGTGTTGCGGTGATGGTTCAGCCCAACAAATGACAAAAAGGGAAGATTATATTTATTGGTCCTATACGTGCTGTCAAAAACAACGACGTCTCCAAAAGTCTGATAGTCGCGTCGGGATTAACTATCAGCCTAGAACAGTCCCTTTAGATGCCCCTCTTCGTCCCCTCTTCGTCAACCAAATACTTGAAGTAAAAATTTGGATCCTTCTCCTGTCGTGCCATCATATGACGGATCACCGTTTGGGTGTCTCTGTTTGCAATTGTTTTTTGCTTATAGCTATCGCAGAACGTATAAATGTCCCTTTTGGTGCATACTACTTAATCTTATCCACCATACTGTAACACCAAGACATTCATAATGTCAAATTAGGTGACATTAACGATTTGCAAATAACATACGAATCTGAAAGATACATACCATTGACGAAACATTTTCCACGAGCAAGCATGATCAATAGCACCATATGTGATATGATGGTATGATTAGTAATAAATACAACTAGATTATTTGTACTCTAGTGCAAGTGGAAGACTATTGAAGATATGCCCTAGAGGCAAATAATAAAGGATGTTTATTATCATATCTCATTAGTTCATAATAGTTGAAAGGATCGTATGGGCACCTAGAGGGGGGGTGAATATGTGCTACTTCAAATTTTCTTCTTTTTCAAATTAAGGTTTGACAATAAGGTAAATTCTCTAGATAATGCAACTACGGTGAATTTACCTATATGAAAATTATGCAAGGGCTACCACAACACAAAGTAGTAACAAGTAAGTGAGGTGCGGCAAAGGATAGAAGTAACCGAAAAGTGGACGCGGAGACACAAGGATTTGTTTCCCGTAGTTCCTTCCTTTTGAGGGGAAGTACGTATACGTTTGGAGAGGGGGTGGTTTCAAACCACCAACGCCACGAGAGGCCTCCCTTGTTCTCCGATGAATCTCACCCCAATGGGATCGATTAACCTTCCACTATATCGGCAACCTTCAAGGTGGAAGCCGACATCATTACAAGTTTGGGGCACACATCCACTTATGGGGTTCGTAGCATGGAAAACAAAAATTTTCTATCGCATACAAACAAACAAGCCAAGATCTATCTACTAGATTGTAGCAACGAGTCGATGGAATAACTTACCCTCGAAGATTCCAAAGCGGTTAACGAGAGCAGATTCTCGTGGGTGATGTAGTCGTACTCTTTCCGATCTCAAGATCGTGTAGACGATCCTTCCAGCGCCACGTTCCGGCAGCGCTTCCGCAGTCGGTCACACGTTCGGTACTCGACGAAGACCTTCCTCTCCCTTGTTCCAGCAGGCAGCGGAGGTTGTAGCACTCTCCTCGCGATTCCGGCAGCACAACGGCGTGGTGCCGGAAGTAGAGGGGAAATCCCGCAGGGCTTCGCCTTAAGCCGGAGCGAGTATGGTGGAGTATGAGAGAGGGCTATTAGTGGTCTAGAGATTAGACACACCAATTAGAAGGCTCTAAACCAATTAGAAGGCTCTAAACCGCTGGCTAAAGCAATTAGAAGCTCTAAACCAAAACGGCTCTAAACCGGAGGTAGAAGATAGGAACTTGTGTGTCCTAGGAGGGGAGCCCTGCCCCTCCTTTTATGGGTGGGGAGGCGCGGCCAGGGGAGGGGAGTCCCTCCCCAAGTCGGCCTTGGGCTGGGCGCCGGCTTGGAGGAGTGGGACTCCTCCTCCAAGTTGGTTCCAACTCCTCTTGCTTGTTTCCCACAGTTTCCTGTTTCCCACAGTTTCCTGTTTTAGCCGTTTGACTTTCAAACTGGCAATTTGACTTTCATGTTTTTGGAACAGCAAGAACACTTAGTACATGATGCAATCATTCAATGACACACTCATGTACCCTCCCCCCCCCCGGAGTGCCGGACAATCCGGAACCTTCTAGAACATTCCCGATGAAAACACCGGAATCATTCCCGAACTCCGAAACGGGACTTTCCTTATATGAATCTTATTCTCCGGACCATTCCGGATCACCTCGTGATATCCCGGATCCCATCCAAGACTCCGAACAACATTCGGTCTCTTTCTCATAATACCATAACTACTCAAACAACGTCGAATCCTTAAGTGTGTCTCCCTACGGTTCGTGAATTATGCGGACATGATCGAGACACTTCTCCGAACAATAACCAATAGAGGAATCTGGAAATTCATATGGCTCCCACATATTTCTACGATTACTTTGCGATCGAATGAACCACTTACATACGATACCAATTTCCCTTTGTCTCACGATATGTTACTTATCCGAGGTTATGATCGTCGGTATCTCTGCATACCTAGTTCAACCTCGTTACTGATAAGTACTCTTTTCTCGTTCCCGTGATATGTGATCCCTTGTGAGCCACTCACATGCTTGCAAGCTAATTGGATGACATTTCACCGAGAGGGACCAGAGTATATCTATCCGTCATATGGATGGACAAATCCCACTCTTGATCCATGTGTCTCAACCAATACTTTCCGAACACTCAATGCCACCTTTATAGCCACCCAGTTACGGTGTGGTGTTTGATGTCATCAAAGCATCCATCCGGTAAAGGTGATATGCATGATCTCATGGTCGAAGGAATTAGGTTACTATGTATCAGAAAGCATATAGCAATTGAACTATTGAAATGACTTGATCTTTATGCTACGCTTATCTATAGGAGTATGTCCATCACATCATTCTCGTAATGATATGATCCTGTTGTTAATAACATCTCTATGTTCCTGATCAGGAAACCATGATCATATATCAACCAACAAGCTAGTTTAACAAGAGGCTTTACTAGGGACTCTTATTTTAGTTTACAAATCACACAAGTATTAATGTTTCCGGTTAATACAATTATAGCATGGTATGTAAACATTTATCATAAGTGTGAAGATATGATAATAACCACTTTATTATTGCCTCTTGGGCATATCTCCAACAGTCTCCCACTTGCACTAGAGTCAATAATCTAGTTTCAAATCTTTGTGTATTCAACACCTATGGCTTTCCGGTGTTGTATGTACACGATTGCTAGTGGTCAACTGATCTCCGGATCTGACACTTCCAGGTCCGTGTGTAATTGCATGTCTTTGCGTCTCTACGCATCACTCATTCTCTAATGAGATGGCTTTGTATAAATTTGGTCTTTCGGTGTGACCTTTAGCTCTTTGGGGTTAAAACATGTTGATAATATTGTCGCACAATATATCTTCATAGTATTATCCCACTGTGAACTTCACCTAGTTTGATAACAAACTTCTTGACACAAATGCCCTCTTTTGCTGCTATAATAGCAGTCATATACTTAGCCTTTTGTTGTAGTATCTGTCACAATGTCTTAACTTTGGAAATCATCCAAATCCATTATGGAACTTACTTTCCATTATATTGTGCCACCCTTAGTTTAGATTGAGATAAACTTAATTTGTACTTTGTGACAAAGCTAGTATCAATGTAGTACTTTTACAATGAACTAACCATCTATTTGTCACTTCTACAAATATTATACTCTTAGTTCTTTCAAAAGATCATAAGAATATCCTTACTATTGTCCAATGATCATCTTACGAATCATTCTGGTATATGCTCACAACATTTAGAGCATAGGACATATCTGGATTTGTACATATCACAGTATGATTGATATAAATACTCTTTGTGATTTCATACATCAAGTATCAATCTATACTTGATTATTTGTTTCACTTTACCAAATGTCAATACACTTGAATATATCATCAACATTGAACTTATTCAATCCTTTCTGTGTGACAAGAACCTCTCTTGTAGTTTCTATATTGAACTCATTCAATATCTTGTCTATGTACTTCTGGCACAACCATATTAGCGTCTATTGATGCCAAATATTTGGGTTCTGCCTAAGTCTTTCATCGGGATGAAATTCTTAATATGTGTTAATAAAAGATACATTATTTCCAATCAACAATATGTCTTCCACATAATGTATTAGAAACATGTCTTAGCGCTCCCACTTAATTTCTTGCAAATGCAAGAATCTCCATCGTCTCTGATGAACATTTAAACTCCTTTAACAGTTTCATCACAGTGAAGATTCCAACTCCGCTATGCTTACTTCAACCATTGAAGTTTGCATATGTTTTTAGCATCCCTTGAATTTTAACAAAACCATTTGGACTGTGTCATGCACACGTCCTAGGTAACCCTTCTATTAGAAGAACTTGTTTTGTTTATTCAACTACCATATAACAAAATTATATGTAGTGGTTGCTACACTAATCCATCTAGACTAAATATCGCTATGAAAGATCAGATCTTGTCATAGTCAACTTTTGAACATTGTTGTGAACTCTTTCCCAACATGTCGACTATTTCATAGATGTGCAACATCCATGTCTGTTTATTTATAGATCCAAACACAACTGTAAGGTCTTACACCTTTCTCGAGGGTCCTTCAAGTTCAAAACTTGATTTCTCGTGTATGGAACTATCACGGATTTTATGGCTTCAAGCCATTTGACGGAGTCAGGGCCCATCATCGCTTCTTTGCATGTAGTCGGTTCATTATTCTCAAATAATGATTCAACCCTCAAATCTTGGTATTTGATTGTTTACCCGATCTACTTGTTTCAATAGGAACTTAGATCTCCGTGACCACAACCTTTGAGGCACGTGAGCCATGAGCATTGTAGCTGTCTCCGGAACACTTTTTGGCGCTGCGCAACTCTGCACATATAGCTAAGGTTCTTTTAACCTTATCAAAGTTCTATTGTCCTCCCACTTTTCTTTTCACGAAAAAATTCCTTCAAAAAGAAATTTGACGTTCTAAGCGACAAACACTTTTGTCTCTGGTGTTATGGAGGAATACTTAACAGTTATACAAAGACAGGTTCATCCGACTTTGGTTGCACACATCTTTCTTATGCATAGCATACCAATGTTTAAGAAAGGACAACTTGGGTTTTCTCCCAAACCATAACCTTATATGGTGTCATTTCAACGGATTATGACGAAGCTCTTTTCAGTGGAAAAACGGTAATCTCTAAAGCTTTTAATCTTTAAAATATAATGGCAGTTTTATAAATTATACCTTTGATCTTACCATGTCAAACAAGGTTTAATTACATATCTCGAACGCTCCATACACTTATGGTGTTTCGGGAAAATGCAAATCCACGGAACGATTTCTTAAATCTTAGGTATTATGCTAAACTTGTAACTCAAATATCTTCTTTTATGATCTTATCATAAACTATTTATATTCTTGTTACAAATGATTTTGTACTTCATCTTGAAATCTTTGAACTTTTCAAATATTTCACACTTCATCCTTATTAAGTAAATATTCATATATTCACTCAAATTTTCGGAGAAAGCATATGAAGTTGAAATCCATCGCTCTTGACTACACATAATGGATTTCGTACAACAATATGTACAAGTTCCAATAAGCTAGTCATTCGTTCCCTTTTGGCCTATGAACGAAGTTTTAATTATCTCTAGGAAAGTTTCACAAGCGTCATTTGATCAAAAATCAAAAGACTCCAAAATTCCATCCACATGGAGTTTATTCATGTTTTCTTTCCAATATATTTTAAACGGCGATATCACTTCCTAAGTGATATTTCAATCAATTTGTCTTTCGACATTTTTAGCACTAGTTTTATGGATGTGATTTCTCCAACGAGATTTGTGAATCATCCATCTTTTATGGATTACGGAAATTATTTGAACAACCCTTTTGTTCTCATAATACCTGATAAAACAAATCTTTGAAGGCAAGCTTTGATGTTTAACGAGCAACACAATAACCCTTTATTTGTTCTCGATGAACATCATCACATATTCTTTTGCTAGTTACTTAGGCCATTGTAGTTCATGAATTGTGTTGTTTCGTATGACGATTCACACCAACAAATTCAGTATCAAATACTTGAGAACCACATTGTTTAATAAGCAAAGAATATAGCCATAACATGTATATCATCTATATACTTAAACTGAACAATTCTAGTCTTTTCTTTTCTGCCATATACTTATGAGATTTTCTTTCAATATTTCCTTCTCTGTTTGAAAGAATCTATCAACATCAATAGTGGAGTCATACATATGACACATAGTCCAAAGCGTGTATAGTTAAATACCAATGTCTTTGGACTTGCACTTTGAAGTAGATCACCATCATCAAATGTTTGGTGTTCTTTCAAATTCCTTTCTTTAGTAATCTCTTGGTGTAGTAAACATTTTACCTACATCAAATATTCACCCTCATCATGGATTTATCCATGATCAAGCTACTTTTAGCTTATAACGATGAATCATGAGTATAATGTTGCTCTCCAAATCCTTTTGGACGATTAGGACAACTAGTGTCTCCAACCTTTTGCAAATTCTCATCAAATATGAGAACATGACTTTAGACATATTATACTCTATCATGTTGCAACCAAAACTTCGTTTCAGATATCACAATATCTTCCACACATCATGGTTTCTGAAACAACTCTTTCAGATCCTAGATAACCTTGATATTAAGACAATCCTTTGAATATCAAGAATCATGGATACAAACATGATACTAACACTTGGAATTGTTACTCTTGATTTAATACTAATTATTAAACTTCATGGAGTAACCGGAACTTACTGAAAGTTTGCAATAGGACTTTTAAACTTTAGATTAACACTTCAAAACAATACGATACCAGTTCGTAAAGTAACTAACCAGAATTCTATAGTTCTATCATCTCAATTATAACTAAGCGCAAGGTGGTAAACGGATGCCAATGACTACAACAACTATGCAATTTCACTTTGATTTAGTTTATGATAAATTGAGTTCTAATTAATAATTAAATTAATCTAGGTGAACTCCCACTCAAAACAATATCCCTCACATTGTTTTAGTGATCACACGAACCAAATCCACCACATCAAAACCGATCATCACGAGAGTTGATGTAGCTTCAATGGCGAACAATCAACATGTTCATCATATCTACTATATGACTCATGCTCTACCTTTCGGTAATCCGTGTTCCTGAGGCCATGTCTGTACATGCTAGGCTCGTCAAGATCAAACCTTAGTTTCCGCATGAGGAAATCTGGCTTGCTCACGTTGTATACACTTGCAGAATCTAACACACCCGATCATCACGTGGTGCTTCGAAACAACAAGCTTTAGCAACGGTGCTAACTAAGGGTGAACACTTTATGACTTGAAATTCATGTGCATGAGGGATCATCTTATAATGCTACCGTCGTCTACTAAGCAATACAAGATGCATAAAGGATTAACATCACATGCAATTCATAATATGTGATATGATATGGCCTTTCTTCTTTGTGCTTCCGATCTCCATCTTCAAGCACGAACATGATCTCCATCATCACCGGCATTGCATCAAGGTCAATGACGCTTCTCCATGGTTGTTGTCCACCGGCTTCAACTATTACAACTACTTTGAATAGACACACGGGTCTTAACATAAATTAAAGACAACCATATGGATCCTGCCGGTTGCCAACTTACAATAAGGAACATTGCATACATCATATATAATCACAATTATGGCCATATCACATCACTGCACACCCCTGCAAAACAAAGTTAGACGCCTCTACTTTCTTTGCATATTTTACGTGGTTTGGGGCTTTCAATAAGTGTCGATCTAACTTACGAACAAGAACCACAACATTGATACTAGTATTGTTAATCACCCGTTGTAAATTGGATCTTAACTATGCTAGGAGAAACAGGCACCCGCAAAGCCACTTATGTAATACAAGTTGCATGTCAAGCGTGGAGCAAGTCTCATGAACGATGTCATGTAAGGTTAGCCCGGGCCGCTTCATCCCAACATACCGCAAGATACAAAGTACACAAGAAGCAATCAACAATAAAAGCATCAACGCCCACAATGACCATTGTGTTCTACTCGTGCAACAGATCTACATATAGACACGGCTCTGATACCACTTATGGGGTTCGTAGCATGGAAAACAAAAAATTTCTATCGCATACAAACAAACAAGCCAAGATCTATCTACTAGATTGTAGCAACGAGTCGATGGAATAACTTACCCTCGAAGATTCCAAAGCGGTTAACGAGAGCAGATTCTCGTGGGTGATGTAGTCGTACTCTTTCCGATCTCAAGATCGTGTAGACGATCCTTCCAGCGCCACGTTCCGGCAGCGCTTCCGCAGTCGGTCACACGTTCGGTACTCGACGAAGACCTTCCTCTCCCTTGTTCCAGCAGGCAGCGGAGGTTGTAGCACTCTCCTCGCGATTCCGGCAGCACAACGGCGTGGTGCCGGAAGTAGAGGGGAAATCCCGCAGGGCTTCGCCTTAAGCCGGAGCGAGTATGGTGGAGTATGAGAGAGGTCTATTAGTGGTCTAGAGATTAGACACACCAATTAGAAGGCTCTAAACCAATTAGAAGGCTCTAAACCGCTGGCTAAAGCAATTAGAAGCTCTAAACCAAAACGGCTCTAAACCGGAGGTAGAAGATAGGAACTTGTGTGTCCTAGGAGGGGAGCCCTGCCCCTCCTTTTATGGGTGGGGAGGCGCGGCCAGGGGAGGGGAGTCCCTCCCCAAGTCGGCCTTGGGCTGGGCGCCGGCTTGGAGGAGTGGGACTCCTCCTCCAAGTTGGTTCCAACTCCTCTTGCTTGTTTCCCACAGTTTCCTGTTTCCCACAGTTTCCTGTTTTAGCCGTTTGACTTTCAAACTGGCAATTTGACTTTCATGTTTTTGGAACAGCAAGAACACTTAGTACATGATGCAATCATTCAATGACACACTCATGTACCCTCCCCCCCCCGGAGTGCCGGACAATCCGGAACCTTCTAGAACATTCCCGATGAAAACAACGGAATCATTCCCGAACTCCGAAACGGGACTTTCCTTATATGAATCTTATTCTCCGGACCATTCCGGATCACCTCGTGATATCCCGGATCCCATCCGAGACTCCGAACAACATTCGGTCTCTTTCTCATAATACCATAACTACTCAAACAACGTCGAATCCTTAAGTGTGTCTCCCTACGGTTCGTGAATTATGCGGACATGATCGAGACACTTCTCCGAACAATAACCAATAGAGGAATCTGGAAATTCATATGGCTCCCACATATTTCTACGATTACTTTGCGATCGAATGAACCACTTACATACGATACCAATTTCCCTTTGTCTCACGATATGTTACTTATCCGAGGTTATGATCGTCGGTATCTCTGCATACCTAGTTCAACCTCGTTACTGATAAGTACTCTTTTCTCGTTCCCGTGATATGTGATCCCTTGTGAGCCAGTCACATGCTTGCAAGCTAATTGGATGACATTTCACCGAGAGGGCCCAGAGTATATCTATCCTTCATATGGATGGACAAATCCCACTCTTGATCCATGTGTCTCAACCAATACTTTCCGAACACTCAATGCCACCTTTATAGCCACCCAGTTACGGTGTGGTGTTTGATGTCATCAAAGCATCCATCCGGTAAAGGTGATATGCATGATCTCATGGTCGAAGGAATTAGGTTACTATGTATCAGAAAGCATATAGCAATTGAACTATTGAAATGACTTGATCTTTATGCTACGCTTATCTATAGGAGTATGTCCATCACATCATTCTCCTAATGATATGATCCTGTTGTTAATAACATCTCTATGTTCCTGATCAGGAAACCATGATCATATATCAACCAACAAGCTAGTTTAACAAGAGGCTTTACTAGGGACTCTTATTTTAGTTTACAAATCACACAAGTATTAATGTTTCCGGTTAATACAATTATAGCATGGTATGTAAACATTTATCATAAGTGTGAAGATATGATAATAACCACTTTATTATTGCCTCTTGGGCATATCTCCAACATCCACAACTTAATCGGAGGCTCCCAAATACAAGCAAGCTATCAAAGCAATCAAAGACAAGCTTGTAAGAACCAAAACAAGAACTAGGGTTTCCAAGAAAACACTAGAGCAAAGGGGCCCTCAATGAAATGAGGGGGAAATGAAGATCTCTTTTGGTGAAGTAGTAGATCGGGGCCTCCTCCTTCGATTCCCCAAAGATCAAAGACTTTGGGTGGTGGGATGAGGAGATCTTGACGATTTGGGTGGCTCCAATGCACTCCAATGGTGGGCTATGACTTTAATGCGCTGAGCGATTTGTCCCAAGGTAGGTGGAGGGGTATTTATACCCCTCCACGAAATATGGTCGTTGGAGCATTTAATGTACCGGTAGTACCGGTACTCAAGAGGTAGTACCGCTTGCAAGCGGTACTACCGGTCAAGTACCGGACCAGGTACCGGAGGTGCTTTAGTTCTTCAGCATTCTTCAGTTTTGGGCGGTATCACCCTTGCGGTACTACCCCCAAGCGGTAGTACCGGTCGTAGGACGCGATACTACCGGTTTGGGCGGTAGTACCGGTCCCAAGTACCGCTTGGTACTGACCAAAACGGAGAGGGGTGAGTGCTAGTCAGTATGCCCCGGTACTGCCGAGCGGTACGACCGTGTCAAGCGGTAGTATCGCTTGTATTAAGCGGTACTACCGGTTGGACCAGTAGTGCCGCTCCGTGGTACCGGGTGGTACTGACTACCACACACCTTTATCAGCTTTGGACAGTGCCAACCGGTACTGGAACCAGTAGTACCGGTGTCAAGCGGTAGTACCGGTCGTAGTTCCGGTACTACCGGTTGGCACAGAGGTTTTTTGCAAGGGGAATTGATATGCCAATATTTGTGCCACCTCTTATCAAACCTGTGATAAGCTTAGCACACAGTTAAACCGATAAGTGTGTTGTTATCAAACATCAAAATCAGAGGGATAGGAAAATGCTCTTTCAATAGGTTTTATACTATGATATAATTGTACCAATCGAAAATATTGGTACACATATGGTATGTAAACAAACCAAGTACCTAGTAGCCTCTATTAAGCTAGTTCATTGGTCAATCGATGATCAAGGTTTCCTGATCATGGACATTCATGTCAATTGATAATGGGGTCATATCATTAGATGAATGATGTGATAGACCACTGTATCCAACATAAGTATTGAAACATGATCAAGTCACAAAGTTCATCGTGGCAATATTAGGAATGAAGTATCCTACTTCTTAGACTGTGAGATCATATCTAATTATTGTCATCCAAGGCTACCTTGATTGCATCAACCGTCACACCGTAACAGAGTAGTAATAAAGATGTATATCAGGTATTCCGAAGGGATAGATTCAGGCGTATGTATCTAGATCGGGATTTGTTCTCCCATGTTACGGGAAGATACACCGGGCCCACTCGGTGAGATTACATCCAAGAAGCTACAACGTATGGCTAGGTCATGAGGATGGAATATCACGGGAACGAGTTAACTAGCACTTGTCGATAACGAAATTGAACTATGTATGATGATATCGACGATCAAATCTTGGACAAGTCATGTGTCAAAGTAACAAACAGAATTGGACTCGACGTTTATGGTTTAAATGACATTTACATCATGGAATGCGCATGGATCATTATGGGTATCCAGATTCCACTGATGATCATTGATCTGAGAGGTGTCTCGATCATGTATGCAGTATTCCCTTACCATAGGATAACACACCTAAGGGTTCGATAACGCTTGGATATTGTTTTGAAATCATCGGGATCACTGGAAGAAAGAGAAGAGAGAACCAGAATCGTTCTAGGAGAATCTGAAGGTAGTTTGGAGTGATTCAAAAGGAGTTTTGGATCATGAGTAATTAATTAAATATGATATTAATATTAATTATTTAAATTAATGAATAAAATCTATTTTAAATTTAATTTTATGCTAGCCCCCTTATTGGGCCACTTTCCGGAGGAAAGGGCTCATGAGGCGGGGCGCTGCCCCAAGGGAGTAAGGGGCCGACCGAGCATAGGGTTAGGGCGTGCGTGGGGGTGTCCCCCCAAGCCGATACCCCGCCTCCAAATCTCCTCCCCCTATATAAGGAAGGGACACGTGGGGGAAGGGAGCACACCACAATCCCAAGGAAATTATTTCTTCTCTCTCTCCCTCTCTATTTTCTTGGCTCTCGTGCTCATGGTTCCAAGAAGAACTATGTGCGTGGGAGATGACTTCATCTTCGGCACGCCGTCACGCTGCTAGACCCCCGATATGAAAGATCTACTTCTGTAATCTTGGCTGGATCGGAGAAACCGGGAATCGTTGTTAAGAACCGAACGTGCGCGAAACCCAGGTGGTGCTGCCACTTGTGGCACCTTTTCGTTGAGCGAGGATCAACGCGACCTTGAGGTCAGATACGAGTTCGAATACATCATCCATGTTCATCGTGAATGTTAACGCTTTCTGCCTATAAGGGTATGTTACTGAAACCTCTCTCTATTGCAGCATTAACTCATAGATAAATCTTGGCAATTGGAGTAAGTTAGTTACAAAAATTATTGTTTTCTCATGCGAACCTCTTCAGGGAAGCAGTTGGGGGCGCGTGTGGCGGCGGTCGGAGGTGCTGGGTGGTCGCAGCCGGCGTCATGGACAAGACAAGTCACACGATGCAAATAATCTCACGAGCATTTATCAGGGAATGGTAAACTCAATGATCAATTATACAAGATGCTTAAAACATATTTGGGATGAGATCAAAAGCATACATGTAGACAACTCAATCATCAAGCAGTCAAACCTTGCTATGTTTTGAGAAGACAAATAAGCTTGTATGCTAGTGACGTGAAGAGACACTCTGATTGTTGTTTGCAAGAATCAACACAATCATTGGGGGTTTGGAGTGACCCATGTGTATGCCAAGTTTTTTGTGGAAAAGTTCCTTGAAGAAACCTCCATGCCCAAATCATACATGATATCCATATCCAATAATGAAACAACTACAACACCCTCACCCCAATGATGGTCTATAATTGTTTCTCACCCATGATGACCTGGTAAAGACCGGAAGGAGACCAAAGCCTTGTCAAAGTCAAACAAGAAGGACAATCTAGCTCTCATGGCAAGAAAGGTGGCTATCCAAGTGTCAAGTGAAGAAGATGAAGTTGAAATTAACTTAGTCCGTACAACCATTCCATGATATGACTCTCTTGGTCAACAATTACAAGCACACTATGGGTATAAAAGGTCAAGGTGCCAAGAGATACTCCACCAAACCCAAGAGATGTTGTTATAGTACTTGTGATGACCCTTTCCACTTCATTTTCGATTGATCCAAGGACAAGAAGTAAAAGGAGAAGGAGAAGCACTTATTATACAACAACAATAATAACAAGAGGGAGAAAAACCTAAGGCATCTGACTATCTAAGAATGAAACACCTTAACTCTGACGATCGCTTGAACATCCAGTCGTGTGGTCTGCTCAATTCTGATTGTGCATCACCTTTAATGGGTTCACATAAAGCCTCGTCAAAAGGCCTAGTCAGAGGTATTAACCTTGTTGGTGGGCCCATTATCTAATGGTTGTATGCTAGTTAAGGGATGACTAAACCGGAGTAATCGTCTAGAGACTCTGGCTGATCTAGCGCTGTCATGGCTATTGTGCACGCCTACTTTTCCCACGCTTTTTCCGTCCCTTCCCACACACGTCTTGACCTATACCTGCACTTGTGAGGCAAACTTCCACACACAAGCCACATAGCTGACAATACCTTAATCATCTCTCCCCTATTCCTCTTCCGAACATTCTTGTACCGCCGCCATGATGCCGCACCCTTCTCGAGTATGTCACGGGGGAGGCGCGACAAAGTGATTGTCCACAACATCTATGGCGGCCTTTCCGTCATCGCATTCCGGCCAACTCCAGTTTCATCCATGGGGTGTTCTCATTGTGGCAAGCCGTCGAGCTCTATGGCAGCATGGCCTCGTTGCTATCACCACCGGCCACTCTCCTGGACGTCACCTTTTCACATCTACCGACATCTCCTCATCCGAGGGCCACCAAGCCCACATCGGAGGACCAACCACATCTGATTTTGACTACGAGAAGATCTTATTTTGAGATCCCACATAAGCCGACGTGACATGTCACTACATACAAAAAACTCGTCGATATTTGAACAAAGGCTTTGGAAAAAAATAAGTTCATGGAGTTGCATCAAAATATTAGCACGGGCTAATGAGATTATGGGAGTGATTTATTAGTTTATATTGTTTCCCATTAGTTACTCGTTCTTTCAAAGAGTGCCTCGTTTTTTTAAAAGACAAACAATGTAAAGTTCGACAAGTTTTTGGAAAAAATAAATTAGTACTATGGTACAAATATAGATATCCTACAAAAATATATATTTCACAATGTATCTAACAATATTTATTCTATATTGTGTATATTAATGATTGTTTCTATAAACTTGAACAAACTTTACATAGTTTAACTTTTTTTTAAAATACTTGTAGCTCTTTGAGGAATAGATGGAATCCCACGTTCTTTTGATTAGCTAGACGAAGGCCTTGACGATCTGGTCGTCGGATGGCTTAACGATGGCGGCCGTGACTGAAGCAGCGGGGTGACTAGCGCCACCAACCTTTGTATTCTATAGACGGAAGACTAGAGATGAGAACGAAACCATCAACCGGTCAAGAATTACATAAGGCCACCATTACAAGACCACCGCGTCCTGGGTGATACAAGAGATCAGTCTAATCATCTTACAACTCTACGATGAAACCAAATCATTAAAGAAAAACAAATGAGAGCGAGCACCACTTGCTAAAGAAGAGACCACGACTCTTTGGCACCAAGGAGACCAACCAGTAGAGGCCAGACAAGGCAATGCACATCGATGGAGCAGAATGGAAGTCTTGAACGAGCGAGGAGAACATCTGGGACTGGAAGCACCAAAACACCTTTCGGCACTCATGCCGAAGAAGGGCCCTAACCCTCTCGCTTTGCTCGAAGGCATCGAATCATCGGACATGCGAGATGCTGACCCAAGAGCTGGAGAAGTGATGGACTCGAGACCCATAGTACGTAGTCCAAGAATACGACCACCTTGTCAAGGACACACTGACCACATTGACCACACCGCCCTAGTCCAATGACACCTGAGAGGAGCAGGAAAGCCACGGCCGGGGGGCGGGGGCAGCTGCAGAGGAATGCGCAGTAGGCGCCCTACGAGACGAGAACACGGGACGTTGTGGAACTAGGCCCGTAATTAAAGAAGGACTGGAGCCCCCGGCCAACGGCATGCTTCTACTTCCACTGGATCGAAGACGCGGCACCACCGAAACAAAGCCACACACACCGTTGGAGAGCAGCACCCAACGAAAGCCAGCCAAGCCAAATGCTGAACCGTTGTCGCTCGACAACCATAGCCACCCAAAGCTCCCACACCTTCTACTCCCAGTCTCCCACTGCTTGAAGCCAAACAACTCCCCAAGCAGCTCCTCCAAGGAGGACTCGGCACGCGCAGCTCATCGACGTCACCCAAGGCCCAACCTGTGAGATTTTGGACTGTCGTCTGAGAGATGTGTCAGGGTGGATAGAAGGGACCTCAGCCATATGCCTCCAAGGAGAAAGAACAACGCCTGAGAGCGTCACGGTCGCTGGGCCAGACCAAACATGCAACCCAGGGTTTCCCTGGTTCCGATCGAGCTACCCACCAGACATCACCGAGATCCAGATCTGCTGGCAGCAAAGCTGCTATCAGCAGGAACCGGCGGGGGAGAGAAACCAACCTCAGATCAGAAAGTACCTTTTTATAAGATGATGAGAGGGAGCCAGAAAATTCAGTACGCTGTGCAAAATCCTAGTCTTCTATGTGTTCTTCGAGTCCATCTCTCGCGTTCAGTTGGATAACTGCTGCAACTAGAGCTATAGGATCAGATTACAACTTGAGAAAGAACTTAAACCTCTATGATGCCTTTATCTTCATGTCCGGTTAGATTTCAATCTCATCCTACCAAACCTAACACTCAAAACACCAAGAGCAGCGCAGCTGGGCGTTGTGAGTCGGAGCATCAGAAATCAAGACCTAACTACTCCCTCCGTTTTAGTGTGTAGATTCGGAGTAAACCTCACCGTGTTGGAAATTGGCCCGATATGCGACGCCGTTCGTCGAGTACTTTCCGACGACAGCCGACGCGTAGCAGTAGCGGCAACTCTGATCAAACTTCCTCCGCGGCGGGGCGTCATCTTCATCCTCCTGCCCTGCGATATACTTTTTCGCTGGGCATTGTTTCTCCTTGCCGCTCGTGGAGCCTCCTTGCTTTTCTTTTGAAAGAGTCATCCACTGCTGCTTTGTGAGCATCAGGTGCTCAACCTGTTCTGGATCACCGAAGCTGATCCGGATTCTCTCATCGTGTGCCTTGAATCTTCCGACGAGATCCTCAACCGTTAATGTATTTAGGTCGAGACATTGTTCGATCGATGTAACGATCTGCATGTAGCGCGCCGGTGCCGCACGCAGGAACCTTCTGACGTTCTTGATCTCATCCAATTTCTCGCCATATCCCCTGATTGCGTTGACAAGGGTAACGAAACGGGCGGCAAACTGATCAACCGTCTCGCTCTCCTCCATCTTCAGATCTTCATAGCTTTTTGTCAAAGTTTGAAGATGCGCTTCCTTCACGCGGGCATGACCTTGGTGCAAGATCTTGATCGACTCCCATGCATCCTTCGCCGATTTTTTTCCGACGAGGTGCTGCATCACGTCCTTCGGCACGACGGAATAGAGCGCCGTTAACGCTTGGCGATCCTTCCGGTACTTCGCACCTCCCTTGACGTACTCGTCGCCTCCTGGATCGACGGCCTCCCAAACCTCCTGAGCCTCCATGGCCACCTCCATGTTGAGAGCCCATAGCCCGTAGTCCTTGCGATCGAGGCGCGGATACAAAGCCGCCCCCACCGTCTCTGTCACCGGTGCCGATGCCGAGTTGTCGCCAAACTTCACCATCGCCATGACCTCCTAGTACTTTCAGCAGATCACGGACGACAACCTTGGCTCTGATACCAATTGTTGGAAATTGGCCCGATATGCGACGCCGTTCGTCGAGTACTTTCCGACGACAGCCGACGCGTAGCAGTAGCGGCAACTCTGATCAACTTCCGACAAGATCGTACACAAGGACAAGTCGTCGAGATGCACGTACGTATTAATAAGCTGTCCTTAACTAGAATCGATCAACTAGTAGAGCTGGCTCACGAAACACACGCACGCACACGGAAACGATCGGTTATTGCCACAGGAGCATATCGCTCCTGTCTCTAGTATTTTTATTGCTTCTGTCTCTCACAGGTTGTTTTTACACGGGCCTTACACACGTATATATAGCAGATTTTGTATAGCTAACCTAGTAGGATTAGGACATCTAATTCCTACTCTATTCGGCTACCCTTGTCTACTCGGATACGTACCCCTATACTACGACGTGCTTATTTCTAACACACCGAATCTGTACAATAAAAACGTCTAGATACGTTATTTTTATAAATCTAAAACATCTTATATTACGAAACGAAGGGAGTACGAAACAACTTTAGTTTGACCAATGTTGCATCATGCTCACTGAAAATATCCGCCAGTATCCACATTGTTAATTCTCTCTGGTTGCTCTTTCAGTCAACCTGAACACAGGGTGGTTCTAGCCCCACACTAAGATTTCATCTTAGCATATATATTAATGAAAAAAATAGAAACACAAATCATTTGTGTACATCACAAGGTCTTGATTGCCGACCCAACCAAAAATTTCTAGACCCAAACATCGTGGCTGATAGAAAAGGCCGCCAGGAAGCCTATTGGAGTAACAATGCTCACCTAACATATATAGCAGAAAAAACACAAATTAGAAGAATAATGTTTACCTGAATTCATACTATAGCATGTGTAATTTAATGTGATGGCAATGAGTTACCTGAATTCGAACGCCATGCAGCAATATAAAATCCAGTTTCTTAAGTATACGCCCTGACTGACTAGGCATTCTCTAAAGTACCCCTAGGGAAGCTTGCATCGTCAGCAAAACGGCCTCTCCGCACCACCGGACGCCGCCGTCGTATTCCCCCGCCGTGACACCGGCGGGATACTGAAATGCCAGAGCCTGCCGGTGCCTCCCACCCGGAACCTCTCGCAGAGGAACTCCTCGGCGAACATCTTCTCCACCGGGCGGTCCACGTCGTGCAGGAACACGTCGGTGTCCCCTTCGCCACGCCTAGACCATGCCATTGCCGCCGCCGTCCATATCGCCGCCATCCTGCCCGGCGCCTCCGGGAAGTATCCCTTGGGCGCGTCTATCATGAGCATGTCCCACTCGTTCTCGTAAATCTCCGGCGGCAGGTTGTGCAGCGCCAGCGGGCAGTCGTCGTTGCCGCGGATGCGCACGGGAGATTCCGCGGCCTCGCCGGGGAGGCAGGAGTTGAACCGCTTGTAGGACTCGAAGAGGGTGTCGGCGTGGTCGAGCCGCGTGCGGTACTGGACCAGGTGGGCGCGCAGGAACGGAGACTCCGTGCGGACAATGTTGTACCACTCCGGGTCCTCCTCCAGGAAGACGGTGACGCCGCCGGGGTTGAGCGCGTGCCAGAGCGGTGAGTCGTAGCCGAGGCCGAACACGAGCAGCCGCATCGGCGCGCGGCGTCGGAGTACGGCAAGGGAGAGCGATATCTCGTCGCGATTCTGCTGCGGCACGGTCGGTGTGGTGGCATAGTACACGGCGGCGTCGGCGAGCGCGGCGAGGCCGGGAGGCTGGTACCCGGTGCCCGATGGGGCTGCGACAGCGGGCAGGCACGGGAGGAACCGCAGAGGCGAGGTGAGGAGGCTGGCGACCAGGAGAGAGACGGCGACGAGCAGCACGGCTGCCGAGGCGACGACGAGGCGGCCGGGGGCCTTCATCGCGGTTGTGTTGGGTCGCCGGCGTGGGAACTGGCGGGACCTTGGTTTATTGGGAATGTTTTGGGAGGTCGGGACCGGTCACGCTTTAATTAGGCTTCCTTGCACAATCCAAGCACATCCTTATTTCAGCCTCCCAAGACCTGATAATTGTCAGGACCAAGGAGAACTGCAAAACGATACTCCCCCAGGCTATCACCTTGCTGAACTAGTAGATCGTAAGCAAGAAGTCTCATCACGGAATTCATCGTCCTATGGGCCTAACCCGAGACGTGCAGCTTCTCTCGCGGCTGGACTCCTCCAAACAGCCTTTCCTTTCGCCGCGATATATTTATATAGCAACCCCATAATATAACCCATAAGATTCTTGAAACAAAAAAAATGCTGGGACAGCAGCAAGCAAGAGCCTAAAATTGAGAAAGAAAGAAAGAAAAAAAGAAAAAAAAAGAAAGAAGCAAAATAGAGACAGAATCGGATTTACTAAGCGAAGTGACCTGCAACCGCTCCGCCTTGCAGGGACGTACTTATTAGAGGCCCGGTGCAAAATATGAAAGTAGGTTCTATGAAATTAGTCATTTTTTATTATCGTGGTTGTAATAAACAGTATGGACCATCTAATTCGACGTATCATCTATATAGCAGTTATTTGTACAAAAATATTCAATGAATTTTTTTCACGAAATCATCAAACTCTTATTGGTGCTATATAGAATCAAAAGAAGAATTAACTAAACTAAGAAGAAAACATTCAATACTATCGGTTAGAAACTAACGGCTACCAATAATCGCCCCTAATTACCAATTTATGCGGAAAGTTTGAAGCTGCATATTCCTGGAGCACATTAGCAGAAGCATCTAGTCGATGGCCAAAGCTCGCCGTCCAGCTGTTGATATTCATGGCCGAAGGGCGGCCGCTCCGAGATCTGATATCGGCTATGTGCCGGTGCCATCTCCGCTTCCTCCAAGCCGGTGAGCCAATTGGCAGGATCTTCATGCGCTCCATGGCGGCGTCCATTGTCTCGTACCCTCCAAGTGGTGCCGTACTGTCGTCTTCGGCGACGTCGCAGGCGGCCACGGCGATGTGCTCATTGTCGACGGTCGAGAAGGATCAGATTGTGTTTCTGGATTTTCTTGCAGGATCCTTTGTGTAAATTCTGAGGCCTTTAGGTAAAAAGCAATCTTCAAATTCTAGGTTTTTATATTTAAAATAAAAATTCTAGGTTTTTAGGACAGGTGATGTTCAAGGGGCTCTTTGTAAAACTGTATCCACCGTTTATTAATTGCAGCTTCTAGGCCTCTTGAGACTTTTTTCGATGGAGTAGATTAGTAGTTTTTTCTTAGAACAGAGTACCTACTAGCTATTTCTAGAAACGTGGAGTCAGAAAACATAGGCGTGCAAGCGATTGGTTGGAGTAACATTTTTAGGGACATTAAAAATTAATTAGTGGTAATTAAAATTTGGGGCCCTGTGCAGTTGCACACTCTGAACATGCTTGCCATACGGGCATGCCGCCTCGGAAAAAGTTCCAAGCAACACTTTCAAGAAGGAAAGCGACAACGTTGCTATCCGGACCAGCTGGTCCTAGGTTCCCCCCCCCCCGACACATGAGGGAAGTGAATATGGGGTACCCACGATGCCCTCTAGGAAGGAATGGTGGCACCGTGTCGGTGTCGAGCAAGCCAACAAGGATTTCTCCTAAAAAAATCCATCCACAACCCCGAGCGATCCGTTGTGCAGGAGCCCCGCAAGGTCGAAGCCTCAACCCCCGGAAACTTGTCATCCACCAGCATGTGCCACTAAGGTCAAGAAGCCACTATCATCATCTCACTAAAGCTATCGTCCACAGAGGCAAATGACAACTTGAATTGGCGCGAGTAGTACCACAGTCACGCGTGGAGGAGAGGATAAACTCACAACCGAAGGCGATAATCGGACGGACGTGGCAGCATGGCACACTAGTCCCAGTTTGGTCCGGTCAGGCTCAACTGGTTTTAAAGCACCCGCGTAGGCACCACATTCCAAAGCGGGTCCACCGGGCCTAGATCAAGCCCATAAAGCCTGCCACCATGCTGCAATACGCCGGCTGCCGTCACCACCATCCCCAACATCGAGCTCCCATTGCCACCATGTTTTGGAAATAGTGACGTCACGAATAGGATGGCCCGCCACCAGAGGGTAGTACTGGCTGCCATCCACGAGTTTCTTAAGAGCTTCAGTCAGTACTACCGCTAGAAGGCGGATACTACCACCGGAGGGTCGGCACTACCGCCGGAGCACGTGCATGTGCGAATGGTTGGTCCTTTGATCATGTAACTTATCCCCTACCTACCCCTTTTAGGCTAGACTATAACTAGGCACCTACACTTCCTTTGCAAACTAGATAAGACATGATGATGATATGAGGTAGAGGTCTGGCTCCCTCCCCTCCCCTTGTGGAGGAGACCCATATGTATAACGAGGCCTCTGGATTAATCTATGAGATGTACAAGGAGCTCCTCAAGTACTTGGATATTTTCTGTTGTGCACTCTGTTGTGTTGATCTCTCCATTTAGGTCTCTATCAACTACAATCAATTCACAATATGATTCTATCCTATTGCTTGCCCTTCTTTTTAACTTGGATCTCTAGCTTTGTGTCTTTTCCAAGTGGATTATATTGGGTTGGTGGTTCGGGCCAACGGGAGCAAACCAATTTGGATATGGTGTACATTTGTATCTTCGATTTCCACTCGTATGTTTGTCATGTTGTTTGTCTCCTCCCCCAAATCCGCCTCGAATCGAGATCAGGCCACAATAGTAGCTTTGAGCTACATTAGGGAGAGTGAAAACTAGAGAGACACTTTACAACATATATCTCAACTCATGCCCTCATTTTTTGACCCATCTAGGAGGGTGTTCTTCTCTCCAGAAAATGGACTCCAACATTAAAAACTCCCCTGAAGATTCATCCAATTAAGATAAAACCATACATGAAGAATCGCGGGTCCTAGACACATACCATTAAGACTTCATTTTTTGACCCATGGCCAAAAATATGGATTTCTATGAATATGTCTTAAGACGACTCCCGTTGTAATGGACATTGTCAGCAAGTCAAATAGGAAGAGAAGACATAAAATACAAGGTCAAACAGAGAGCCAACGAATAAATAAGTGCATTAGGTGGAGATATAAGCGAGTCTGTTCGCCATTGAAATCCCCCTCCCAACCACACTTAGACCAATGGACCAAACTTTACCCTTGCAACTCTCCTATATACTACCACCAAGGGCAGGCTTTGGTCTTTATTAAACTCCCTCACCTACATAAAACTTAAAAGAGAGACATAAAACTCCTCCACATCCAACTCAATACAAAGAAGGGGAGAGGAGTACAACTTTAAGAAGTTCCATACGACTCACAGCCGAGAGTCAAGAGTTTTCTTGACTTGAAATGCCCAAGATGGCAATACCATCCGCGACTCGATCCAAATATGAGTAGGCCATGCTATAATGTGACGTCCAAACCTATTTCGAAACATCACTGTTGAAAGTGCACAGATGCCGCCTAGAGGGGGTAGGTGAATAGGAGGTTTTTTTACGAGATGGGCTTAATAAAGGCGGAATAAGACTAGCATCTACTTTGTCAAGCACAAAACCTATATATACTATGGTTCACCTATGTGCACCAACAACTTATGCTAAGCAAGACAAGCAACAAGGTGATAGCAAGGTAGATTACTTCAAGCACGAAGTCTATCACAATGTAAAGTACATCAGTAAAGGGATCGGGTATAGAGATAACTGAGGCACGCGGAGACCATTATGTTTTACCGAGTTTCTCCCTACAAGGGAGTACGTATCAGTGGAGGGATGGGCGGTACTGTAACACCCTCAGATCGGCCCTATGCAAGTTTTAGCGATTCCCGCTAAACCCGCATAGAAATGATTCAAAGGTGCCCACCAGGCACTTGCGTGCGGGTGGAAGACGAAGTAATATCATTACACAATAGTCCTCGATGGAACCCACATAACAAATATATACAACAACGACTCAATGAGTCAATAATACAAATATACAATACAAAGATCCCAATCACCTTGAAAATGATACCACATCCGACTACGGACAAGATGCAAATGGGGCTAAGAGCCCTGAAGAATAATAATGGCGTCCATAACCCTGCCCAGGCCAAGCCGGAAGGGTAACCCTGCTAACGGCGTCGATCTCAAAACCTGCTTAAACAAAAGGGGTGCCGACAAAGGTCAAATGAAAAAGAGAGCGGTCAGTACTGAAGCCTTAGAATTCGGCGGCTCTCGCCTAGATAGGTATGGTGGACTGAAGCGGCAGCGCAGCAGGCACTAAACAAACTATAGAGACTCGATACAACTGGCGGCTACCAGTGAGGGATAAGAAAGACCTATTCGGATCCAACCTGATACTACCACCAAACATACCCATCCTGGTATTTCCCCCTCGATACCAAACGAGGAAGTCAAGCCGATGAAACTCACACGGTTGATAGTTTTATTCATTCATTCCATGGTGGTTATCCACCTTACTAGTCATATCAGATACAAGTCAAATTTATAATATTAAACTTTAGTTATAGTCGTCTATGATCGAGAAACTATGCTCCAAGTCGTCCATAACCGCGGACACGACTTTTTAAAAAGATTTAACCCTGCAGGGGTGCACCAAAGTTTCCACACGCACTTCGACCCATTTTGCCAGATCAATTAACATACTTCCATCGGTATGTCGGCGGGGCCTAGGACACGACGCTTTCCTAGACCCAAAGCAAGTACATGGGGGCCATCCCAATAAGCTACCCGTAACAAAGTCGGCCGAGCTCCGAATACGGACCCAAAGGTTGCGAGATCGGCCAAGAGATCAGAGGCCGTAGGTAAAATCCTCAACATAACGACCCACATCCTAAACAGTATAGTAGTAAACGCTCATCGATCAACAAAAAATAAACATGGCATAACATGGCATACATGGCATAACATAACATGAAAACGGTAAACTAGTTTATGTCCCCCGGTATAGTACTTTGAAATCAAGTACTAAGTCGATAGGGGTGCCCACACACCCCACATGTGGTTAGCACGCTCAGTCTCGGAACAGGTGTCAAGAACTCAGGTCCTAGGTGGACACAAGTGGGCGGTTAACAACCAAATCTCAACTATTACCCACCGGTGCCTCTTCATTAGTTATAACAATTTTAATATTTAAGTAACCAACTATAATTAAATACGCAATCATCTCCACCTTTATGAATATGACAACCCCCAACATCAGTGGAACATCGATGACGCGAAACAGCACCTAAGCAAGCGACTACAACTCGCAAGGCCAACTGTCTACCCAAACAACAGGCAATAGGAGGTGTCCAAGGCAATATAAAGGTTGCAGGGATATATAAAGGGGTACAGAATCTAAAGCATCAAAACACAAATAGCAAATAGATCAACAGGGGGAAGTAAAGACTATAAATGTAAAATAGGTAGAAAGGGGGAGTATGCTCGCCTGAAAACATTGCCGAAGGTTCATCCGAAGATCAGGTCGACACTCACATCAACTCATCGGCCTAATCCGTGAAGAAGCAAAGCACTAGAAGAAACACCAGATGTACTATTTAATTCTATGGCAGAAAACCGGGCATGATGCATGCATGATGTTATGATGATGCACAGAGATAAGACACTTGATTTTCTAGTAGTGGTTTTACCTGGGGTGCTACAATTCGACACCACTAACAATGGATATCGCCCTCGAGATCCGCCTCATGGTACAGGGAAGAAGGCCGACGGTCTGAATCTTCTCGCTTCGTGTAGATCCTTGTGACACCACTAACAAGGATTCTTTCTCCATCTTCAAATCGGCGACACCGCCAATAAGGGTTGTTGTTCATGTCCTTCGAGGGAACACTCCGGATAAACAAATGACGAAGGTAAAGGTATCAAAAGGTAAGGCCACCTCTAGCTTCGATAGAAGGAGAGAAAAGATGCATTCTAATCCACTTCAATGTACAAGAGCAAATAGAATGAGTAGTCGGCATGGGGGCCAATCCATCACACACCCAAACTATTACTCCACACATGCAGTAGAAAATCACGCAACCCATTCTCGGAATTAGACCGAAGATCTTCACAAGCGATGTTCGAAGACAAAGGATTGATGTAGACTCTTTATCGGATCTGATGCAGATCAGGTCGTCGTGTTTGAGAACACCAGAAGATAGAAAGAAAAATTTTAGTGAATTTTTTATCCACTGAAAGGTACAACAGATGAAAGCTTCATCGGATAGCATGAAGACCGGATGTCGAAGAACTGTTACAAGAAGGAGGAAGAGAAACCCTGAAGGTAAGACGGAAACCCAACCACGAGAATTCCTGGATTCGAAGAAAAGATAAGAAGATAGATTCAGAACACGCGAAGGTAAGAGGAGAATATCACAGAGGTAAGGAGTAAAAGCAGACCTAATCAGATCTATCCAACCGATTTTTGCAAAATAGTTTTGACACTCTACATCGGCCGTTAGCTAGGTTATCCTACAGGCTGGACCAGTGGGGTATCGTAACTGTTGATCTCTGATACCACTTTGTAACACCCTCGGATCAGTCCTATGCAAGTTTTAGCGATTCCCGCCAAACCCGCATAGAAACGATTCAAAGGTGCCCACCAGGCACTTGCGTGCGGGTGGAAAACGAAGTAATATCATTACACAATAGTCCTCGATGGAACCCATAGAACAGATATATACAACAACGACTCAATGAGTCAAGAATACAAATATATAGTACAAAGATCCCAATCACCTTGAAAACAATACCACATCCGACTACGAACAAGATGCAAATGGGGCTAAGAGACCTGAAGAATAACAATGGTGTCCATAACCCTGCCCAGGCCAAGAAAGAAGGGCAACCCTGCTAACGGCGTCGATCTCAAAACCTTCTTAAACAAAAGGGGTGCCAACAAAGGGCAAAGGAAAAAGAGAGCGGTCAGTACTGAGGCCAATACACGGCAAGTCTTAGAATTCGGCGGCTCTCTCCTACATAGGTATGGTGGACTGAAGCGACAGCGCAACAGGCACTAAACAACCTATAGATACTCGATACAGCTGGCGGCTATCAGAGAGGTATAAGAAAGACCTATTCGGATCCAACCTGATACTACCACCAAACAGACCCATCCTGGTATGTCCCCCTCGAGACCAAACGAGGAAGTCAAGCCGAGGAAACTCACACGGTTGATAGTTTTATTCATTCATTCCATGGTGGTTATCCAACTTACTAGTCATATCAGATACAAGTCAAATTTATAATAGTAAACTTTAGTTATAGTCGTCTATGATCGAGAAACTGTGCTCCAAGTCGTCCATAACCGTGAACATGGCTTTTCGAAAAGATTTAACCGTGCAGGGGTGCACCAAAGTTTCCACACGCACTTCGACCCATTTTGCCAGATCAATTAACATACTTCCATCGGTATGTCGGCGGGGCCTAGGACACGACGCTTTCCTAGACCTAAAGCAAGTACATGGGGGCCACCCCAATAAGCTACCCATAACAAAGTCGGCCGAGATCCGAAGACGGACCCAGAGGTTGTGAGATCGACCAAGAGATTAGAGGCCATAGGTATAATCCTCAACATAACGACCCACATCCTAAACAGTATAGTAGTAAACCCTCATCGAGCAATAGATAATAAACATGGAATAGCATGGCATACATGGCATAACATGGCATGAAAACGGCAAACTAGTTTGTGGCCCCCGGTACAGTACTTTGAAATCAGGTACTAAGTCGATAGGGGTGCCCACACACCCCACATGTGGTTAGCACGCTCAGTCTCGGAATAGGTGTCAAGAACTCGGGTCCTAGGTGGAGACAAGTGGGCGGTTAACAACCAAATCTCAACTATTACCCACCGGTGCCTCTACATTAGTTATAACAATTTTAATATTTAAGTAACCAACTGTAATTAAATCCGCAATCATCTCCACCTTTATGAATATGACAACCCCCAACATCAGTGGAACATCGATGACATGAAGCAGCACCTAAGCAAGCGAGTACGACTCGCAAGGCCAACTGTCTATCCGAACAACAGGCAATAGGAGGTGTCCAAGGCAATATAAAGGCTACAAGGATATATAAAGGGGTACGGAATCTAAAGCATCGCAACACATATAGCAAATAGATCAACAGGAGGAAGAAAGACTATAAATGCAAAATAGGTAGAAAGGGGGAGTATGCTCGCTTGAAAACATTGCCGAAAGTTCATCCGAAGATCAGGTCGACACTCGCATCAACTCATCGGCCTAATCCGTGAAGAAGCAAAGCACTAGAAGAAACACCGGATGCACTATTTAATTCTACGGCAGAAAACCGGGCATGATGCATTCATGATGTTATGATGATGCACAGAGATAAGACACGCAATTTTCTAGTAGTGGTTTTACCCGGGGTGCTACAGGTACTAAGACCACCAACGCCACAAGAGGCCTCATCCTATTCGCCCGAGTACCCACCACACGACAAGCACCCGATCCACTTTGGGACATTTGAGGGTGGTCAATGATACCTTCGATCCGGATTTATGGATGTAGTATAGCTCTTTTTTCCTAGTAGTGTAAGGGTCCCAACCTTTAATAAGGTAGAGTCCCCTGTGTTTACAATGCTAGTCCCTGGATCAATAGCTAACATCCACAGTTAAGATGTAATATCAAGAAACAAAGGTCATAATACAACTTTATAACCAGGAATAACATAATTTTTTTACATCTTACATAGCTCATTTGGCTATTACATTACATTGCAGCAGAATATCTATAGCATGGGGTCCTTCATCTTCAAAGTGCCACAGGCAGACATGTTGGTTGTAGACTTTGTAATCCTAATCAACACACTTCACTAAATCAATCAAACCTGCAACATAACAAGTTACAGCCACAAGGGTCAATACATTTGAATTGTATTGGCAAGTGATACTATGGTAGTATAGTGGAGTCTATCAACTATATGCATTTGGCTAAGTGGAGTTGAGGCTTGCATTGCTCAAAATAGATTTTTCCTTAACATTTGAAAACACTAAGTTTTTGCTTGACAAAATCATTTCTCCCAATCAAAGATTGAAGAATCCTTTAACCCTTGTTCAACCACAAGTTTTGAACATAGAAATTTTGAATGATGAGATTCTTGATTGCTTCCATGTCTTGATGCTCAAATTGTCCTTTACCAGGGACATGGCTAAGTACTTAGATTTTACACTCTGCAGAGGTGGTGCACTTTCCCCACAAGACTTGGTTTCCCAAGACAAGATCTTTCAGAAGCCTTCCCTTAGACCAAAATGGACGCGCTCCAACCTATCAAATCCTGCCACCAACTGTCCATATGGCTAAGTTCTTGCAACCTATATGATCCAGGCAGAGCCCATAATGCCAAGTGGTTGCACTTGAAGCTTCTCAACATTTGACATCTCAAATCTCTTTGTTCCTGGGTGGCCATCCACAAGTGAGATACACAAGGTCAACCATAAACATGGGCCTTGTGAACCACTCAACCAAAATCCACCAAGCAATTACCATTCCACCCAGGTGATTCATTAACTTAGTTGTTTTATTAAACAAAAACACAAGTCCTCAGACTTAGAAATTTTCCATAGTGTGAATATAATTCCACCCTCGTTTTCTATTTGCTAAGCTAAGCATGATAGTAGTAGGTATCTTGACTTAGGAAATTTCTACTAAGGTTTCATCTACTAGGATTTTCCATAGCAAGGTTTATACTTAGCAAAAGTTCCATGCAAGTTTTACTTAGAAAAATCACTAATGCATAGTGAAAGTAATGGGACAAAAGTATGAAGCATCACTTGCCTTTTTGGTAGAGGGTATAAGTTCACTCCTTGTCCTTGAAACAATCACACTCTTCAAGTCACTACAATACAATCAAGCAAGGCACAAACTCAATCTACCAATCAAGCAAAACATCACATAAAATCATAGAAGCAAGATAATGCATGCAAGCATGCCAAGCTTTGTTTTATTTGAAAAAGTGGTTCCTAATGGGACATAAACATTTTAAAACACCTAATGGTCATTTTGTAAAGTGGCAAAGTCATTTGCAAAAGGTTTCACTTCAAAAACCATTTTCAAAATAAAGTATCATTTTATGTGGTGTAGAAATATTTTTACTAAGGCATTAACCTATAGGGTTCACCAAATATGTTTTCAAACCATAAAACTTGGTGTTTAGGGTCAGTGAGTTTAAAACAAAACATTTCCCAAAAGTTTTCTTCCAAAACCATTTTTAATAAATAAACTATATTTTTATTTGTCTAGAAATGGTTTTAAATCAAAGAATCATTATTTTGTTTCACCAAATACATTTTTGAACCCACAATGTGTTTCCTATGGTCAGTAGGTTCAAATCACACCATTTGTCAAAGATTTTATCCCCAAAAACATTTTAGAACAACTTTTATAACCTAAACAAGCATACAAATGTTTCTGCAAAAACAAACATTTTACCAGAGGCTTTTTACTAAACAAATGGCATGGTTGGCTAGGGCTTGTTCCACTGATTCCATTGATATAAAGTTTGCAAAATTTGGACGTGTGGAACTAAAGTTACAAGGGTTTCAATTTTGCGAACAAATCTGATTCAAATCTGTTTTTAAATCGAAGACTGGCCACGTGGCTGTTTCTGATTCGTCTATACCGTTTCGTCAGGATCACTCACTAAGGATCGTTGGATCTAATGCGAATCGCACGGCTCAGATGCTCCCATACCTGTTCGCTTAAGTCGTTCTGTCTGCGCCACAGGATGGGGATCTAACGGCTCACGCGTGTTTGACCAAAAGCTGGCGGCGCAGCGACGGTGGCTGGCGGTGGCGTGGTCAAAGGGTGGCGGTGCTGGTGAAGCAGGAAGCGAGAGAGGGAGGGAGTTGGCTCACCGTGTTCACAGAAGCCTGGGGAAGCTCAACGTGGTCTTCTTGGGTCGAGGGGCGCTCGTGGTTGCCCTGGATTGCTCACCGGAGTTCGCTCGACGTCGGGCACGCTCTGGAGGTCGTCGGGGATGGGGTTACAAGGCACCCTAAGGCAAGATAGGGGAATGGTTAGACGCGGAGTGATCTGGGGAAGTTGTGTGCATCATCGAGAGAGCTTAGGGCGGTCGGAGTTCACCTGGAATGCTCGACGGAGAAATGGCAGACGGCGGCGCACGCTCGGTGTCGACGAAGCCGAGGTTACAGGGCACTCGCGGATGAATGAGTGGCACAGAGAGATGCGCCAGGAGGTGGGGAGTATGTGTGCGTGGTTGATGAGGCAAGGGGCGGCGCGGGGTCGCCGGAATTTGCACCGGACCTCGTCGGAGTCAGTGGCGGTTTGGGGACGATTCGAGCAGCCTGGTGGCTCTCTGGTGGTTCTGGTTTGGGGGAAAGGGAGAGAGGAACATGGCGTTTCATACGGCGTGGTCGCTGGACTGAATCAACGCGTCAGTAACGAGTATTGACGCGAGCTTTAATCGGCAGAAACGGCCGGCGATTTTTGCGCGCGGGTGAAGATGATGAATAGGAGGGGTGGGGTCGGCTGGTCAGCGAGAGAGAGGAGAGGGAAGGAGGGGCCACCGGTCAGTTGCTCTGCGGGTGAGACTTTAGGTGAAAAACGTTTCGCAGAGGGGGAGAGAGACTGGGCTGGTACTGGGCTTATTGGGCTGGCCGACTGGGCTGCTGTCCACTTCTATTTTTTTCTTTCCTGATTGATTTTCCTTTTTCTGATTCTATTTTCTGTTTTGAAATTCAAACAACCAATCAAACATTCAAATCAATTCAAACATTCACCACACTTGTAATTGAATTTGGTTCTGTTTAACAACATAAACCAATTCCAAAATAAAATAATATTTTTATTTTAGAGTCCATTTATAATTAAATAAAATGGACACTAGTTAATAAATCAAATGGGTTTTAATTTATTTAAAAACTCCATTTGAAATCTAAATATTTTCAAAACCAAATCAGTAGGTTTTATTTGAAAATAGAAGATACTTGGAAAACTTGTTTAAAATAAAATAACATTTTATTTTAGGGTCCATTGATAATTAAATAAAATGGACCTTAGTTATTAAATCAAATAGGATTTGTTTTATTAAAAACTTTATTTTGAAATCTAAAATAAAACCAAAACACTTCAGTAGGTTTTATTTGAGAATATAAAATACTTGGAAAACTTATTTAAAATAAATAAATAAGTTTTAGTGTTTATTTAAAATGGGAAAAGCCTTTACTTAAATAAAATTGGATATTAAATCCTTATTATTTTATTTAAATAAACCTTTACTATTTTTATCAAAACAAAACATTTTATTTTAAAATATTGACCAAGGTTTAATTTGGCTTTATAAATAATCCTTATTTATAAATCTATCTTTTCTTTTGAAAACCAAATCTTTTTATTAAAAGATCCAAAATAGTAATTTTAAATATTTAATATTTTCTTTATTAATTGTTTTATCTTTTTAAATCCCTTTAGGATTTATTTGTTCAAAATAGGTTTGAAGGTTTTCAATTGGAATCAAAAAGTTTCTTCTCACCCTGAAAATCAACAAAGTTTTATTTTATTCATTTATTTTTCACATTACAAGATTTGGAAAATCTTGGGATGTGACAAGTAGACCTTGGTTTATCGAATCCTCGGGAAGCAGAAACCAAAGTGAGATTACTTAAACGGACCTTCGAGAGTTTTAGAGTTCCTCTTGCGTTTTCACCGTACCAAGAGTTTGCGATCTTTGTTGTTGTTGTTGATGATGGAGAGAGAGAGGGCCTAGGGTCTTCGGTTTTCACCAGTAGCTGTGCAGAACATCTGATGGGAATAATAGATAATAATAAAGTATGCATTAATTGTTAGAGCAAGATAATTATATGTGGGCAGTGCATCCATAAATGTGATTGCCTCCACAATCGCTTATAGCAATAACCTATTAGTATCATCCATAGAAGAAAGAGAACTAATGATATGCATAGTGATGTCACCGTTAATCCCAAGTAAGTTCCTCACATACAACCGTACTACCCTTTCTGTCACTAGGGTTACTATCCTGCAGATCAGTCGTTACTCACACTCCCTTTACCTGGATCAATCCTCGGGGTATTCGTGGTACCTGACAAGTCTTTAGATTGAGGCAAGAGAGGGTACTACAATGATCATGTCATACAAACTAATACATGATCCCATCTATGATAAATAACATGCATAAAAGCTACATGGATAGGCCGAATCCCTAATCCCAAAGAGAATTACTCACACATAGAGATGAATTCGACAATCATAAACATTGTAACAGAGATCATAAAGTTGATAGCATATAGTCTTACAATGTCACCAATTGGAGAAGAGATCTACTATTACAAGTGGTGGAAGATGGCTATGATAGTGGAGAAGGGTTTAGAGGTTTAGATCTATTCCTCTAGCGTGGCAGCTTTTGGTGGCAGGGAGAGTTGAGGTCGAAAAGAATATGATGTTTGCCGTCGCCTGAAGTCTCTTTATATAGGGGCCCCTTTACGAAAGTTGTTCTGTTTGACCTAATAAGGTCAATGCCGGACGAAACTATATGACCAGAATAAAATTCCCGTCATATAGTTGGTCGTTAAGCTTGCAGAAATAGCTTCACGCCTCCTGGTTTCTTTGACGTGTTGGAAATCTCGTATCTTTGGCATTTATGTAGTGATTCCCATCATCATACGTCATTATATGCGCAAGGAAAAATAGCAATAAATGATTGCATACCCCTTTGATCATTAGGCATTAGTGGCAGGTTTTAGAGAGATATTTTATCAAATATATGAATAATGTCTAGTTTAAATGCGGACGTGGAGGGCTATATTTCACAGCCATCGGTCACCAAACCATACAAGATTGGCGCAATATCTACAATTTAATTGGAGGCTCACAATAATCACCACCAATGACACTAACTTGGGGAGAGCTTCACAACATAATTGGAGGCCCGCCAAACTTACCACAAAGGCCACTACACCGTCTAGGGTTCTAAGAACACAAGAGTAACAATCTTCTTGATTTCACAAAACAAATCCTCCGAGAAGTCAAAATGATGCACCTAATGCAATGGCAACTCCTTCTCTCTCAAATTCCACGAAAGTTACAAAAGATATTGGGAGAATAAAAGAGGAAGAACACAAGAGGAAATCCACAAAATAAACCCCAAGATCTAGATCTCGAGATGTTACCCTCACAAAGAGGAGATATGGATTGATGGAGTTGTATATCTAGATCTCCCCTTTCAAATCCCCCAAAAATATTCAAGATATATGGAAGGGATTGAGAGTATTTGCAAACTCTTGAAGGTAGAAACAATTGAGAAGAGAGGGAGAGCAGGCAACAAGTCCAATGAGGAAGAAGAGGGCCTTTTATAGGTTCCACCACAAAATATAGCCGTTGCTAGGCACTTACCCCGAAGTCTCTGGGGTCCGAACCCTAGAGTCTCTAGCCCTCTAAAACTGGCAGAAACACCAATACAAAAAATCCACAACTTTTGCATACAGACTCCAATTATGATGATCTTGGGCTCGCTTCGAAGATAGTAATGAGCTCTACAAGATATTGCAGGGAACAATCATAGTACATCAAGGGAATAGAATAAAATGATGAAGGGGTTAACCTATCTATAGAAGACAAATCGAAAAACCTCCAAAATCGAAAACGCAATAGAGAATGCATATGATGTCCATTTTCGATGAACTTGAGTTTGTCATGGAGATTAAAACAAGATCTAAATCCTCTCATGGATAAGAACCAAGAAAGATGATGCCAAGTATGCAAACGTTTGAGCTCTCTTCGAAAGAAATGATCAAGTTACTCACTCAAGATCCCCTCTGGATAGTACAGTCACCTATCAAGACCATACCTTTTCCTTGAGCATTCCACTTGATATTGATGTAGATGATCTTGTCCTCCTCAAGATGGAATGATTTTCTTAATTGATGTTGCTTGTGCTTGCTTGATGAAGACTTGCAAATTGCTCCCTCATACACCATGGGGAAATCACTTTTTTGAACTTTTATTCATCAATCTATGATCACCGAGGATGGCAAGCTTCAAGCATATGATATCCTAGAGATGGAGCATCTTGAGCTTGCACTTCATTTCTTCTAACTCCATTAGGATGATTTCTTGAAGATACACCTGAGAAATTCCATCTTCTTCTTCAAGACACTCTTGATCTTATTTTCTTTATTCTTCTTATTATACATGATTTCAATAGGCCTGAAGCCCTTGGATAATGCTTCTTCTTCATTTCCTCTATCTTGAAGACAACACATGGTCCAAGCGATACCAATGGACAATTTCTACAAGTGTAACTCAATGCAAACATTAGTTCATAGAGATTGTCATTAATTGCCAAAAACCACACATGGGGTTACACATGCCCTTTCAACTTTGTCATATCTCGCCAACTCTAAAAATGTGTGGACACGTCATCATCCAGAGGTGGACAAGTCTTTTTCCATCAAAATATTATTTCTCAAACTTTTTCTGTACACAAATTCAGTAGACAAAGCCAGAAATAGATCCAAATGTTAATAGATAAGAAACATTACGCAACATTTTCTATATGTAGATAGCAATATAAGAAATTACAATAGGACACAATTTGTTTTACCCAAACGGTGACATCCCGCCGAAGTTTTAATGTTTACCACCATATGAGTATCCAAGTACCGTACAACAAAACAAGAATTGCACGAGAGACATAAATTCCGACCCATTGTCACCAAAGTGTAAATTATTAGAAACTTATGTCGGCTTCAGAAAGACCTGTCCATGATCAAGATACTCCAAAACACCAACATCACCCTTTTTTTTACACAAATACATTAACTTTTTCATTTTATATTTGATAAAATGAGGTGGAATATTTACATGGTCCATGTCTCCATTATTAGAAACTCATAGAGTGTGAAGCCATGCTTGCATTTCTTTCTTGAGGTCAGGCCTAGCCCTATGCATTGTCAAAGAGAAAAAATATTTAAATCTAGACAAGCATGTTTCTACAGATGGTATCTTTTCATTGAAAATGTAGTCATTGCTTTGGTCTCATAGACACTAGCGATAGTAATGAGGATTTCCATAATGAAGCTGATTGAGTATCTTTATCTTGTTTCCAAAATCATGTTATGGATGTCATAGTCAACATTCCTTTCTATGTCAATTGCCCACCAAAATATCTGGCTAACTCAAAGAACAAATGTAGAAGTGATTCTTTAGGGCATGTGTCAAAGAGATACAGTCTATGAATTAGACATACAAATTTTTCCTTTTCATCATTTCCTTTGTATTCAGTCTGTTGTATAGCAGCAGCCATGCAAAGAATGTGTGCCTTGGAAGACCACAAGTCTTCCATATATCCAGAATTGTTTTGGGAGTTTCATGATGACCCACAAGTGCTCTGTAAATATTGTTTGTCAAATAGACATAATTACCCCATCGAAAACTCCATATGTCATTATCTTAAGTCCTGGCAATATAGTTTATTTCTTCTTGAAGCTCATGCAGCTCCTCATGAGCCACAGTGGACAGTGGTATATTGAACATATCATATATATGTTCATCAAAATATTCTAAGGCTTTTTCCATTAAGAGATTTATATTTTTTGCAGCAACGAATATCAGCTTAGAGGAGCATCCGAAATCAAGACCGAACTGCAAAGCAACTTTTGGTGCAAACCAACGCTGCCTCATGCTCAATGAAACACGAGCTGTAAGATCCCTCCTTTATAAAGGAAAAGGATCCCTGTGATTGCAATGCTAGTCCCTGGATCAATGCTAGCATCCACAATTTAAGATGAAGTACATAGAAACAAAGGTCATTATTACAGTCATTCCAGAGACAACATAGTCTTTACAACTCCATGGCCACAGGCCTAATACAAGAGTTTAAATAAGTAAATAGATAAAAGTCTTCATCTTCATGTGCCACAGGCAAACATGTTGAGTGTAGACTCATGACTCCTAATCCTCATCAGAGTAACCTGCAACATCACAAGTTACAGCCACAGTGGGTCAATACATTGGAATAGTATTGGCAAGTGATACCTTAGTATAATATTTGGTGGACTAAATACTATATGCAAATTTGGCTAAGTGTAGTTTAGGCTTGCTTTGCTCAAAATAGGTTTTGCCTATTAGTTGAAAACACTAAGTTTTTCTTTGTCAAAACTTTTCCCAAGGAACCACCAATAGACATTGAGGTCCTTCACCCTTGTTCAACCACAAGTTTTACTTAGAAATTGGGATGAGGAGATTCTTGATAGCTTCCATGTCTTGATGCTCAAGTTGTCCTTTTCCAAGGACATGGCTAAGTACTTAGATTCTTCCATCTGCAGAGGTTGTGCACTTTCCCCACAAGCCTTGATTTCCACCAAGACAGGACCTTTCAGAAGCCTTCCCTTAGACCAAATGGACGCGCTCCAACCTATCATCCCACTACCACCAACTTTCCAAATGGCTAAGTTATTGCAACCTATATGATCATGGCAGAGCCCATATTGCCAAGTGGCTGCACTAGAAGCTTCTTAACATTTGGCCTCTCAAATCCCTTTGTTCCTGGGTGGCTTTCCACAAGTGAGATACACAAGGTAGACCATAAAAATGGGCCTTGTGTAACCACTCAACATAAACCATTCCTTCCATTCCACCCAGGTGTTTCATTCACTTAGTTGTTTTATTAAGCAAAACACAAGTCCATAGACTTAGAAATATTTTAACGTAGCATGAATATTTCACCACCCTTGTTTGCTACTAGCTAGGCTAAGCATGTCATAGATAAGCATCTTAACTTAGAAATTTCTAGCAATTCTACAACTACTAGGATTTCCCAAGCATAGCATATAAGCAAAATATAACCATGCAAGACTTAGCAAAATACTTCTAATGCATAGTAGAAAACCTAGGGAAAAAAATATCATGAAGCACCACTTGCCTTGGTAGGTTGGAGAGTAGCTACACTCCTCACAATCACAATCACTATTGGCACCAAAATCTACACATAAAATCATAGCAACAAATCACATACAAAATAAATACAAACAAAAATATATGGATGCATGCAATATGATATGTGATGATTTTCTAACCTTAACAATACAAGTGCACAGTACTGGTTCATAATCAAGTTCAAAACTTGCCAAACAACATTTATTTTAACACTAAAACATATCTCAAATAATTTATATACACAAAATAGGCCAACACATGTTTCTGTAAATAAAACCATTTTAACAGAAGCAAAACATTAAACACATTGCATATTTAGAAAGGGATTGCTCTCCTGATTCCATTGATATAAAATTCATCAAATTTGGACGTGGGGATCAAAAGTTATGATTAAAACAAGTTTAAACATCTAATAGATTCAAATTCTGATTTTAAATCTAATTCCTAGCCACGCGTCATGTTCTGATTGGTGCGTACCGGTTCGCTTAGGATCACGCACACAGACCGTTAGATCTAACTCAATCTGCACGGCCCAGATCTACTCATACCGTTTCGTTAAGTGATCTATTCCTACGCGCTGGATCTAGATCCAACGGTCATCGACCAAGCGACCACGGATGGGCGGTGCTGGCAGTGGCATCTGGCGGCGGCGAGCTCTGTCTACGGCGGCGCGGCGCTACAGGGGGTTCTGGGGTCGTCGGAGACGCTTACCAGGTTCGTGGCGATGCACTGATGCTCAACGTGGCGACGGCTTAGCAAGGGGCGCACGGACACGGCTGCACGGGCTCGTTGGAGTTGCTGACAGCGTCGGGCTCGGGTGGACGGCGACGTTGGCGACGTTCGCCGTCCACCCGAGCCTGTCAGCAACTCCGACGAGCCCGTGCAGCCGTGTCCGTGCGCCCCTTGCCAAGCCGTCGCCACGTTGAGCATCAGTGCATCGCCACGAACCTGGTAAGCGTGTCCGACGACCCCAGAACCCCCTGTAGCGCCGCGCCGCCGTAGATAGAGCTCGCCGCCACCAGATGCCACCGCCAGCGCCGCCCATCCGTGGTCGCTTGATCGATGACCGTTGGATCTAGATCCAGCGCGTAGGAATAGATCACTTAACGAAACGGTATGAGTAGATCTGGGCCGTGCAGATTGAGTTACATCTAACGGCCTGTGTGTGTGATCCTGAGCGAACCGGTATGCACCAATCAGAACATGACGCATGGCTAGGAATTAGATTTAAAATCAGAATTTGAATCTATTAGATGTTTAAACTTGTTTTAATCATAACTTTTGATCCCCACGTCCAAATTTGATGAATTTTATATCAATGGAATCAGGAGAGCAAGCCCTTTCTAAATATGCAATGTGTTTAATGTTTTGCTTCTGTTAAAATGGTTTTATTTACAGAAACATGTGTAGGCCTATTTTGTGTATATAAATTATTTGAGATATGTTTTAGTGTTAAAATAAATGTTGTTTGGAAAGTTTTGAACTTGATTATGAACCAGTACTGTGCACTTGTCTTGTTAAGTTTAGAAAATCATCACATAACATATTGCATGCATCCATATATTTTTCTTTGTATTTATTTTGTATGTGATTTGTTGCTATGATTTTATGTGCAGATTTTGGTGCCAATAGTGATTGTGATTGTGAGGAGTGTAGCTACTCTCCAACCTACCAAGGCAAGTGGTGCTTCATGATATTTTTATCCCTATTTTTTCTACTATGCATTAGAAGTATTTTGCTAAGTCTTGCATGGTTATATTTTGCTTATATGTTATGCTTGGGAAATCCTAGTAGTTGTAGAATTGCTAGAAATTTCTAAGTTAAGATGCTTATCTATGCCATGCTTAGCCTATATAGTAGCAAACAAGGGTGGTGAAATATTCATGCTATGTTAAAATATTCCTAAGTCTATGGACTTGTGTTTTTCTTAATAAAACAACTAAGTAAATGAAACACCTGGGTGGAATGGAAGGAATGGTTTATGTTGAGTGGTTACACAAGGCCCATTTCTATGGTCTACCTTGTGTATCTCACTTGTGGAAAGCCACCCAGGAACAAAGGGATTTGAGAGGCCAAATGTTAAGAAGCTTCTAGTGCAGCCACTTGGCAATATGGGCTCTGCCAGGATCATATAGGTTGCAATAACTTAGCCATTTGGACAGTTGGTGGTAGTGGGATGATAGGTTGGAGCGCGTCCATTTGGTCTAAGGGAAGGCTTCTGAAAGTTCCTGTCTTGGTGGAAATCAAGGCTTGTGGGGAAAGTGCACAACCTCTGCAGATGGAAGAATCTGAGTACTTAGCCATGTCCCTGGAAAAGGACAACTTGAGCATCAAGACATGGAAGCTATCAAGAATCTCCTCATCCCAATTTCTAAGTAAAACTTGTGGTTGAACAAGGGTGAAGGACCTCAATGTTTATTGGTGGTTCCTTGGGAAAAGTTTTGACAAAGAAAAACTTAGTGTTTTCAACTAATAGGCAAAACCTATTTTGAGCAAAGCAAGCCTAAACTACACTTAGCCAAATTTGCATATAGTATTTAGTCCACCAAATATTATACTAAGGTATCACTTGCCAATACTATTCCAATGTATTGACCCACTATGGCTGTAACTTGTGATGTTGCAGGTTACTCTGATGAGGATTAGGAGTCATGAGTCTACACTCAACATGTTTGCCTGTGGCACATGAAGATGAAGACTTTTATCTATTTACTTATTAAAACTCTTGTATTAGGCCTGTGGCCATGGAGTTGTAAAGACTATGTTGTCTCTGGAATGATTGTAATAATGACCTTTGTTTCTGTGTACTTCATCTTAAACTGTGGATGCTAGCATTGATCCAGGGACTAGCATTGCAATCACAGGGATCCTTTTCCTTTATAAAGGAGGGATCTTACAGATGGTATCAGAGCACTGTGTTGCCTGTAGGATTATGACCCTAGGATTGGAAACCACTAAGGAAAAATTTTCAACAACTTCCACAATTATCTATTCTTCTCGTAAACTTTTCTAATCTTCTTTCTCATCTCTATTTGTAGATCAACTCCATCAACGAAGCCGTAAGGAAGGGACCACTCATGACAATGACTTTGGAGTGTGAGACAGAATTTCCCAAGGCTCTCAAGGACCTCATGGTTGCAATGGAAATACATGGTGCAGCTGTGTACAAAGGTTTTCCTGTGATGGATGAAGGAGTTGAGTACTGGTGGGTGCAACTTCACTTGTATAAAAACAAGGAAGACAACCACAAGGAATCAGGATTCTGCATGTTCACCAATTCAGTGGTGCACACTACATTCTTTGATTCAGCAAGGGATGCAGCTTGGAAGACCATCAAAGAACTTGGTGATAGAGTCAAGAGCATTCAAGTGCAGAATGCTCAACATCCAAAATGACCTAAAGGAAGAGAAGAAACATACCCAAGAGTTGGAGGCTACCAACCAAACCTTAAGAGGAGACATTATAGACTTAGTAATGGAGTCATGTGCTCAAGATAGACTGGTTTCTTCTAGAAATATTGTGTTAGCCAACATATCTAGTGAGTTGGGATTGTAACGTACTTCGTTAGTTGGACCACCACTTATCACCTTATTTTCCAAATGTTGCTTAAAATAAGTTGAACCTTGGTTGTTGTAATGGATCCATGTATGCCATGACTTGTGTGTTTTGATTTCCAAAGATATGTATGTGATGCTTTGCCTTGTGTTTATCTTAAATTGTGTTGTTTCTAACCTTTTCTATCTTATAAATAGATGCCTAATGTTACCATCAGCACTGTTGATGAGTTCTAGGGAACTCTCTTTGGCCCTCGTATAATTGAGCTCACTAGTTTGCTCAATCTCCCTCTTCCTACCATCATGGTGCTTCCCCTCACCAAGTTTGAGAGGAAAGACCTTTGGGGCTTCAAGGTCAATCAGCCAGGACTCCATACTGAGCCTACCACGGAGGCTATCATCTTCAAGCTCATGCACGATGACAAGGAGAGAGGCCTAGAGGTAGTCATGCAGGACTTGATTGGACGTCTGTTAGGGAGACACTCTCGACAGGTTAGAGGTACTCACTTCCACGTCTTCGGTAGACGTGATGAGGATGGAGAGGCCATCGACTTTGAGGACACTTCGAGGGAGACAGCAGAGCCGATTCGCCTATACCTCCAGGACTTAGAGGTTCTTCTTAGGCACGTGGACACTGATAGGACCAACGTCATGCTTAGCAATGACGAACTCCAGGTGCAGCTTCGTGAGAAGGACAAGCTCTTCGCGGAGCAAGATGAGATAGTCAAGGAGATGGAGGCAAAGTTCGAGAGTCAGGACAGAAAGTTCAAGAGTCAAGAGAAGCGATTCCAATATAGGAACAAGAGGATTCGGGACATGACTGCAGAACTGGAGGCCAAGGACTTCGAGCTCGAGCATCAGCAGACTGTGATTGAGAGGCTTCGTTCTCAGAAGAGGGCTCTCAAAGCCAAAGTAGAGACCTTGACCACCAATGTCGAGGAATACAAGACCGCTATGGAGAATGCAGGTCTTACCTTTGTTGAGGAGGAGGTTGTTGCCGAGGAGTAGTGATGACTACTCATTTATCATTTATTTATCATACTTTATTTGAGTCACAATGACCATCCAACATGTGGATGGCTTGTTATTGGTGTGTTTACTTTGCAAACTTGTCATTTTTGTTGTTGAACTATTATTATTATGATGCATGCTTGATGATTGTTTATGTGATGTATTGTGCATGGTAGCATCTATGGGTATCTCATTCTTATCTCTATTGAACAAACCACAGATGCCTCCCCGTCGTGCCAATCCCAACCCCAACAACAACAACATCACCCCTGAGATGCAGCAAATGATGACAGCTCAGACTCAGCTGATGCAAATGATGACTACGTTCATCTAGAACCAGAACAACAACAACAACAACAACAACAACAACAACAACAACAACAACAACAACAACAACAACAATAACAACAACAACAACCCACCGGGTTTTGACATGCTTACCAGGTTCTTGAGATTGAGGCCAGCAAAGTTCTCAGGAACAACTGATCCCATGGTAGCCAATGATTGGCTACGCTCTGTGAACAAGGACTTGGTAACAGTTGGCGGTACTGATGAAGAGAAAGTCAGATTTGCAGCTCACTTGTTGGAAGGACCAGCAGCCACTTGGTGGGATCATTTCCAAATCACCACTCCCATTGCAGATGTGACATGGGCTATCTTTGAAGATGGATTTCGTACTGCTCACATCTCATCTGGAGTGATGAGTCTGAAGAAGAAAGAGTTCCATAATCTGAAGCAGCGCCACCGCAGCGTGGCTGAATATATTGAGGAGTTCAACAATCTGGCGCGTTATGCACCGGACGAAGTTGACACCGATGCCAAGAGGAAGGAAAAGTTCCTTGAAGGGCTGAATGATGAATTGAACTTGCAGCTATCAGTGGCCTATGTTCCCACTTATCAGTCTCTTTGTGACAAGGCTGCTATTTTGGAGAACAAAATGAAGCAAGTTGAGAGTAGGAAGAGAAAGCACTCGGACAAGCACAACTCGGGATCATCTCACAAGTGTTCCCATTATGATGATAGTGGAAGCTCAGGATCCCACAAGCATGGGAAATTCAACAAGCACCACAACCACAACCGTCATCATGACAACAAGCATCACCGTAGTCATGACAATGACAAGTACGAGAACCACAAGGGTGGATATAAAAGCCACCACAGTGGTAGTGAAAGTGGTAGTGGAAGCCAGCCTGTCAAGAAGGATATTAGTCAGGTTGAGTGTTTCAAGTGCAAGAAGATGGGGCATTATGCAAATGAATGCCCGGAAAAGAAAGTTGCAGGACCCAACAAGCCCAACCCTTTTCAGAAGGGACAAGTGAACCACATCAATGTGGAGGAAATCTATGAAGAGCCAGATGCTGTTGCTGGTAAGTTCAAACTCAATTCTATTCCAGCACTTGTTCTTTTTGATACTAGAGCATCGCATTCATTCATATCAAAAGCATTTGTTGATACAAATGGGTTTCCAACTGAAAACATTGGGTGTCCAATAAAAGTTAGTTCTCCAGGTGGAGATATGATAGTAAGTCTTGGATGCCGGGATATAGTAATAGAGTTTGGAAAGCATAAGTTTCCAGTGAGTCTGATAATCCTAGATTCCCAAGGACTGGATGTAATTTTGGGAATGGATTGGATGGCTAAGTATGAAGGAGTACTAGATTGTGCTAATCGTACTGTTGCACTCACAACCCCGGAAAGGAAGCGGATTAAATTCAAGTCTAACTTTGAATCAAAAGGGAGTAAGCTAAATTCTCTTAAGGGGGTTAGCATAGACAGTGTGCCAATTGTGAGTGAATATCCGGATGTGTTTCCGGAAGAATTGTCTGGAATGCCACCAGATAGAGATGTGGAGTTCCTTATTGATTTGCTACCAGGATCTGGACCAATAGCAAAGAGACCGTACAAGATGTCAGTTGATGAACTGAAAGAACTCAAGAAACAACTTGGAGAGCAGTTGCAGAAAGGATTTATTCAACCAAGTTCTTCATCTTGGGGAGCCCCAGTTTTGTTTGTGGAAAAGAAGGATAGTTATGTATAGATTACCCAAATGTGTGTCAAACACTACTGTTCAATCAAAATGTGTGTCAAACACTACTGTTCAATCAAAATACGTTTGCAAAGAAACTCAAATGGTGCCATCATAGGGCAACTCTCCCTTGGTAAGGCCATTCACAAAAACTTTACGGCTTAAAGCATCCGCTACCACATTTGCTTTACCGGGATGGTATTGCAAACTTAAGTCACAGTCTTTGATGAATTCTATCCTTCCTCTTTGTCTCATATTAATTTCCTTCTGGGTGAAGATATACTTCAAACTCTTGTGATCTGTGAACACTTCACAACGCTTTCCCAAAAGATAGTGTCTCCATGTTTTGAGTGCATGGAGAACAGAGGCTAACTCCAAATCATGAGTAGGATAGTTCCCTTCATGAGTTTTGAGTTGTCTCGAGGCATAAGCCACAACTTTTCCTTCTTGCATAAGTACTGCACCCAAACCATGATGAGATGCATCACAATATACTTGGAAATCTTTTTCCAAATCTAGCAAACACAAGACTGGTGCCGTCACAAGTCTCTTCTTCAATTCCTGAAAGCCGAGTTCACAACCTTCAGACCAAGCAAACTTCTTGTCTTTCTTTAGCAATTTTGTCATAGGCTTAGCAACCTTGGAGAAATTCTCAATGAACCTTCTGTAGTAACCTGCTAAGCCAAGGAAACTACGAACTTCTTTCACTGACTTGGGAGATTCCCATTCAGTTACAGCTGAAACTTTAGCAGGATCAACTGCTACACCATCTCCTGACACAATGTGTCCAAGAAATCCAACTTCATTTAGCCAGAATTCACACTTGCTGAATTTGGCATACAGTTTATGCTCTCTAAGCTTCTCAAGTATCAATCGCAAATGTCCTTCATGTTCTTCTTTGCTCTTGGAGTAGACTAAAATGTCATCGATGAAAACAACAACAAACTTATCAAGGAATTCCATGAACACCTTGTTCATCATATTCATGAAGTATGCTGGAGCATTGGTCAAACCAAATGGCATCACGGTATACTCATACAATCCATACCTTGTGGTGAAAGCTGTCTTAGGTATGTCTTTCTCCCTTATCTTGAGTTGGAAATAACCTGACCGGAGATCAATCTTTGAGAACACACAAGCTCCTTCTAACTGATCAAACAAGTCATTGATTCTCGGCAAAGGGTATTTGTTCTTGATAGTTACCTCATTGAGTGAACGCTAATCTATGCATAACCTTTGACTTCTATCTTTCTTCTCCACAAACAAAACTGGGGCTCCCCAAGATGAAGAACTTGGTTGAATAAATCCTTTGTGCAACTGCTCTCCAAGTTGTTTCTTGAGTTCTTTCAGTTCATCAACTGACATCTTGTATGGTCTTTTTGCTATTGGTCCAGATCCTGGTAGCAAATCAATAAGGAACTCCACATCTCTATCTGGTGGCATTCCCGGCAATTCTTCCGGAAACACATCTGGATATTCACTCACAATAGGCACACTGTCTATGCTAACCCCCTTAAGAGAATTTATCTTACTCCTTTTTGCTTCAAAGTTGGTCTTGAATCTGATCCTTTTATTTTCTGGAGTTGTGAGTGAGACAGTATGGTTGGCACAATCTATCACTCCCTTGTGCTTAGTCATCCAGTCCATTCCCAAAATGAAATCCAATCCTTGGGAGTTTAGAATTATCAAGTTAACGGGAAACTTATACTTCCCAAACTCTATGACTAGATCATGACATCCTGAATTCACTATCATTTCTCTGCCAGGAGAACTTACTTTTATAGGACACCCAATAGTTTCTACCGACAGTTCATTTCTTTCAACAAATGCTCTTGATATGAATGAATGAGATGCACCAGTATCAAAGAGAACAAATGTTGGAACATAATTGAGTTTGAACTTACCAGCAACAGCATCAGGCTCCTCATAAATTTCCTCCACATTGATGTGGTTCACTTGTCCCTTCTGAAAAGGGTTGGGCTTGTTGGGTCCTTCAACTTTCTTTTCTCGGCATTAATTTGCATAATGCCCCATCTTCTTGCACTTGAAGCATTCAACCTGACTAATGTCCTTCTTGACAGGCTGGCTTCCACTGCCACTTCCATTACCACTGTGGTGGCTCTTATATCCACCCTTGTGGTTCTTGTACTTGTCATTGTCATGACTATGGTGATGCTTGTTGTCATGACGGTTGTGGTTGTGGTGCTTGTTAAATTTCCCATGCTTGTGGGATCCCGAGCTTCCACTGTCATCGTAATGGGAACGTTTGTGAGACGATCCCGAGCTGTGCTTGTCCGAGTGCTTTCTCTTCCTGCTCTCAACTTGCTTCATTTTGTTCTTCAAAATAGCAGCCTTATCACAAAGAGACTGGTATGTGGGAACATATGCCACAACCAACTGCAGGTTCAGCTCATCATTCAACCCTTCGAGGAACTTTTCTTTCCTCTTAGCATCAGTGTCAACTTCATCCGGTGCGTAACGCGCCAGATTGTTGAACTCCTCAATATATTCAGCCACGCTGCGGTGGCGCTGCTTCAGGTTATGAAACTCTTTCTTTTTCAGACTCATCACTCCAGATGAGATATGAGCAGCACGAAAGCCATCCTCAAAGATTGCCCATGTCACATCTTCGATGGGAGTGGTGATCTGGAAGTTATCCCACCAAGTGGCGGCTGGTCCTTCTAGCAAATGTGCTGCAAATCTGACTTTTTCTGCATCAGTACAGCCCACAGTTACCAAGTCCTTGTTCACAGAGCGTAGCCAATCATTGCCCACCATGGGATTAGTTGTTCCTGAGAACTTTGCTCGCCTCAATCTCAAGAACCTGGTAAGCATGTCAAAACCCGGTGGGTTGTTGTTGTTGTTGTTGTTGTTGTTGTTGTTGTTATTGTTGTTATTGTTGTTGTTGTTGTTGTTGTTGTTGTTGTTGTTGTTGTTGTTGTTGTTGTTGTTGTTGTTTTGGTTCTGGATGAACATCGTCATCATTTGCATCAGCTGAGTCTGAGCTGTCATCATTTGCTGCATTTCTGGAGTGATGTTGTTGTTGTTGGGGTTGGGGTTGGCACGACGGGGAGGCATCTGTGGTTTGTTCAATAGAGATAAGAATGAGATACCCATAGATGCTTTCATGCACAATACATCACATAAACAATCACAAAGTATGAAACATAATGATAAAGGTTCAACAACCAGATAACAAGTTCGCAAAGTAAAACACACACAAATAACAAGCCATCCACATGTTGGATGGTCAAATAACAAGTTCCCAACAACAAGTATGATAATAAATGATAAATGAGTAGTCAAATCTACTCCTCGGCATCAACCTCCTCCTCGACAAAGGTAAGACCTGCGTTCTCCATCGCGGTCTTGTATTCCTCGACACTGGTGGTCAAGGTCTCTATTTTGGCTTTGAGAGCCCTCTTCTGAGAACGAAGCCTCTCAATCACCGTCTGCTGATGCTCGAGATCGAAGTCCTTGGCCTGCAGTTCTTCAGTCATGTCCCGAATCCTCTTGTTCATATCCTGGACTCGCTTCTTCTGACTCTTGAATTTACTGTCCTGGCTCTCGAACTTTGCCTCCATCTCCTTGACTATCTCATCTTGCTCCGCGAAGAGCTTGTCCTTCTCGCGAAGCTGCACCTGGAGTTTGTCATTGTTGAGAATGACGTTGGTCCTATCAGAGTCCACGTGCCTAATGAGAGCCTCTAAGTCCTGGAGGTATAGGCGAATCGGCTCCGCTATCTCCCTCGAAGTGTCCTCGAAGTCGATGGACTCTCCATCCTCATCACGTCTACCGAAGACGTGGAAGTGAGTACCTCTAACCTGACGAGAGTGTCTCCCTAGCAGACATCCTATAAGATCCTGCATGACTACCTCAAGGCCTCTCTCCTTATCATCGTGCATGAGCTTGAAGACGATGGCCTCCGTGGTAGGCTCAGTCTGGCGTCCGGGCTGGTTGACCTTGAAACCCCAAAGGTCTTTCCTCTCAAACTTGGTGAGGGGAAGCACCATGATGGTAGGAAGAGGGAGATTGAGCAAAGTAGTGAGCTCAATAATACGAGGACCAAAGCGAGTTCCCTGGAACTCCTCAACAGTGCTGATGATAACATTAGGCATCTATTTATAAGATAGAAAAAGTTAGAACAACACAATTTAAGATTGTCGTGGGAATGGTCACGGCAGATGCTGCAATCGGCAGCGAGTAGTAGAACGAGGGGCAAGGGCGGCCAGCCATCTGCGGTGCGAGATGAGGGCGGAGACACAAGGTTTTACCCAGGTTCGTCCCCCCGGAGGGTAAAGACCTACTCCTGCTAGATTGTATTATGATGGTGGTACAATGGTGCGAACTCGGCGGCTAGGCGGCGAGTCGTGTGGGTATATGATGGAACGTATCTCTATACGCCCTGTATGGAGGTTTATATAGACTCACCTCCCCTAGGGTTTACATATATCAACCGAATCAGTTAAGGCTTTGGTACTTGTTTAACCTAATCCGACTGGGCCTATCTACTCGCCTGGGCCTTCAGCTTCTAGTCGCTTGGACCCCCACCGGGCCTCGATCCAGTCGCCGTCTTGCAGGCCCACTCGCCAGTTCCTGGGCCAGTCGGAAACGTCCTGCTGGGTATACCCCGGTAGGCATATCCCCATCAGTAGTCCCCGAGGCTGTCGTCGATTGGGCGCAGGTGGTTGCTGGCAGTCGGAGTGTACGGCTTTCAACGCGGACATCCAGTCGAATCGGTGGCGGGCTCCTGAACAAAGGAGGAAACTAGCCATTCTGGTCGCAGCTTTGGCGATTGGTTCGGCGAAATATTTAGTCACTGTTCGTAGTGATTGGTTCGGCGAGCCGAGTGGCTGAAGTTGGACCGTCAAAACGCAGTCAAACTAGCCGTTGGGGTAATCCAACGGTAACTTTTGGCGTAATCACTGCGTAGTAACGACTCCCTGATTTGGCGGGTAACAACCGCTATATAAAGGGGATGGTAGGCGATCGGAGAACCACCTCCTTGTCATTTCCTCCGATTGCGCGCACCTTCGTTTTTCCCCGCATCGCGATCCAGCCGAACCGAAATCTTCCGACCCCCACGAACCCTTCCGCCAATGGCTCCCTCCACCGAACCATGGGGCAGGTCCAAGTGCACGAGGGCGCAACTGGCGTCCTTCGAGGAGGCCGGGATCCTGCGCGCCGGCAGGTGGCGCATCCCTGCGGCCGGAGAGGTGACCCCGGACCCCCGTGAGGGAGAGTTCGTCTGCTTCACCAGCCACCTAGAATGGGGGCTGGGATTCCCAACATCTCTTTTCTTCCGGCGCTTCTGCTCCTTCTACGGGATCCAACCGTCGGACCTGGGCCCGCACAGCATCGAGCAGCTCGCCATTTTCGTGGCGTTCTGCGAGTGCTACCTGGGCTGCAGGCCCTACTTCCCCCTGTGGCAAGATCTATTCCACGGGCGGATCAGTCGCGAGGAAGCGGGCGGCCTAACGTTTCAGCTGAAATCGAAGGCTTCCTTCTTCGATCTGATGCTACCCGCCAAGGCGGTGAGTGAATGGAAGAAGTCTTGGTTCTATGTAACCGAGGCGACTCCGGACGGCGAGGTGGCGATCCCAAGGTACTCCGCCGACCGGCCTGAACCACGCCGACTCCAAGTCGGCAAGCTTCCAACATACCAGCGGATGGTTGTGGATGAAATGCTTCAGACCATCCGCGGCCTGAAGAAGAGGGGTCTCCAGCCCATCAATTTGTACAACTGCTGGCTCAGGCGGCGACTCGTCCCCCTGGCCCGCCGTGACCACTACATGTACGAGTACGCGGGCCGGGAGGACTCGACGAAGTCCTGCCTCGTCGAGTGGCAACTCGAGGATTACCTCCTGGCGCTGAAGAAGATCACCGAGGCGGCGTACCTCGACGAGAAGGCTGGGGTCGCCCCCTACACCACGAAGCATCCAGCCCCAACGGTAAGTCATCTTTCTGTCATTCGCAGTCGCAGTTAAATGCAGTCATGGTCATACTGATGTTGTTTATGCTTATCGCAGCTATTTCAAGTGGTGGAAGGGTGGCTTCCACCCACGGACGACGAGAATTCAAGCTCGTCCGTCAAGGAGGTGGGCGAATCGCCTCCAGCAAGGGGAGGCGTCGAGAGTGACGGAAGCGGCGACGACGACGAATACGAGGAAGAGGTCGCCCCGCTGGTCTGGAAAACACGCGGACAGCGGCAGCGTGAGCTCGAAGCGAGCAAAAGCCTCGAGCGTCATGACGATGACGACGACGAGCTCCCCGAGCACACTCGCGTCGCGAGGCCACTCCATCAAATAAGAAGAAGAATAAGGAGGAGGTGAAGGCCCCTCCAAAGAAGAAGGCGAAGCCAGCAAAACAGGCGTCTCCGCCTCATTCACCAAGCAGCTTCGACGCCACCAGCCTAGCCAGGGGTGAAGCACCACAGACGGCGACGGCGCCGGACATCTAGCCTCGATGCCTCCGCCGTTTGCCCCAGTCTCTGGGTCAGGAGCCGCTCCGGTCGCGGTAGCTTCGCCGCCCTAGGATGCTCCTGCTGAAACTGTTTTGGAAGCTCCAGTCGCGGCCTCGACAACGAAGAAGACGTCCGTGTCTTGGGCACGCGATGTCCTAGAGATGGGCCTCAGTCGACAACTGGGCCCCGAATTGGAGAAGCCGGCCGGCATCCGCACGGGGCTGCGGTTCCTACCGGTCGCCAAGTGAGTTTTATTCACCTGTCTTTTGTTTTCATTGTACTGGGACCACTTGCTCATGTGATTAATTTGTAGGACTGGAGCCAAGAAGATAGGTCACCCGACCGTGGCCAAGGTGCCACCAGTCGTCAGCGAGAAGGATCCCTCCCGGAAGAGGAAAGCGGATGAGGTCGTCGCCCCCGCGGATAGTGCCAAGAAGGCCAAGGGCGACGAAGTCGTAACGGTATCTGACGACACGGCGATCGCGCCGAGTGAACCCGTGGCGGAGGCAGCCTTGCCGACCAAGGAGGGTGCTCCCTCATCTGGAGCAGCCGAGCCGGCATCCTTTGGTGCCGGTGCATCCATCGCAACCTTCCCGCGCTTTATAACCAGAGCGGCTACGGCGAGTGGTACCTCGCCCTCGAGCCGCGCCCCTGCTGACACGGAGGTCGGGCAACGTCGCGGGCACACGCCGGCTCTCCTCGCATCCGTGGACGCGATACAGCTTCATGGTATGCTTGGCGCAGCCATCCAGATATGTCCAGTCCCCGAGGATCAGGCCGCTGTGTTGCAGTGGTCTGATTCTTTTAATGTCTTGTTTTTAATTCTCGCGTCTAGTCCCCGAGTGCGCACTCGCTGAATTTCAGCGGGTGGGCACTTGGGATTTTTGATTGCCAGTCCCCGAGTGCGCACTCGCTGAATTTCAGCGGGTGGGCACTTAGGATTCCGCTGTTGCTAACTGGTTGACTTGTGTTCAGGGTTTGCAGCGCGAGTCAGCCGACCATCTCGCTGCAAAACGTCATGTGGAGAGGGAGCTGGCCGCCGTCCAAGAGGCGAACAAGGGGCTCCAGGCGACTGCTGCGAAGGCAGAGGAGGTCCGCCAGGGCCTCGTCCCAGCGACTGAGTTGGTGGCAGCTCAGACTGCTTTAAGCTCAGCTGAGGAGCGGATCGCCCACCTTGAGCGCGAGCTGAAGGAGGCGAGGGAGGAGGCAACTTCGGCGGATGGGCGAGCCAAGGCTGCTGTTACAGCCGCCGCTGAGGAACGTAAGGTCTCCGACGCCCTTGTTGCTGGGCTTCAAGATGACTACACCTCGCTTCAGAGCTTCATCACTGATCTCTCCCGTCCCTTGATTGGTGAGTGTGCCTTCCTGTTCCTGTAACGTTTGTATTGTGTAATCTTTGATGTACTCACTGTCGCTTTCTGTCCGCAGGTCGAATCATTGACAGCGCGGAAGAGGCGAGTTCGTTCGACGCACGGCAATGTGTGGCCACGCTGGTCGACTCGGCCGCGTTGTCGGCGACGTGCATACGGGCGTATCTCCAGGAAATATCACCCACGGAGGTGATTCCCAGCGACCTCGTCGAGGTGTGGCGATACTTGGAGAAGGCGCCGTCGGTCGTCGAATTCATGACGCGATCGGCGTTCCGACGCGGAGCGGCGATGGCGCTTAGCCTTGGGCTCGCTCACTTCCCAGAGGACTTCGATCTGGACGATGTGACTAGTGGATACCCGTTGTCGACCGGCTCGATGGAGATCTCCGAGGTGCTGAAGCTGGCGGACCGCACCACAGTATACTCCGAGCGCGTCTGGGCGATGGGTGGCCTCCTTCCTTATCAGGAGACGGTCGTCGCGCCCAACGACCCCGAGCCGCAGCACCGGGACTTCAAGATCGAGCAACCCTTCCGTGCAGCGATGGCGGGTGAGCTGACGACGTACCCGTCAAACCCGTACACTCCCTTCATTCGCAATCGCAAGGGTGGTGGCGAGTCGTCGTCGAAGCCTGCAGAGTAGAATATTGTGCCCTGGGGCGTTAGTAACAGTGCTGCCATTGAGCATACTTTGTATTTTGTAACGCTTGCGACATGATATTAATGGAATATCGTGTTGTTTTGTGAATTGTCGTGTGTTTCTGATTGAGGTTTGAACGAGTCCCCGAGCGCGTTCGCCCTTTTTTTATGGGGTTTACCTCGTTTGTTACGTGTTTGTGGTTTTGAATATTTTGTTTGTTGGTGTCGACTCGCCCGAACTCGGTGAGCCAGTCGCAAGGCGACTCCCATGAGTGCTCTGTACTTCACCGTTTTCCCTTGCGCGAACGGGGTCGGGTTGCCGAGTCCCCGAGCGTGGTACTTGGTTGTTCTAGGCGCGACTCGAGGGTGGGTGAGGACTTGGCGCGTATAGGTGAGCGCATCGCTCCTGCCTGGCCCGTTGGGTCAGTCGCATGGCGAGTCCTGGGCATGCTCTCGTACTTGGCGTTTTCCCTAGCCGCTCATGCTTGACTGGTCGTCAGTCCCCGAGCGTGGTACTTGGCCTTCCGAGTCGCTATGTCGAGGATGCGGAGGATCATGTTCGCTGTGAGAAGCGAAGGAAGTTGTCTTGGCTCGTAGAGCCAGTCGAGCTAGGCGACTCCAATGGGGCTCCGGGTAGGCGTTTTTCGTGGATGTTGCAAGACCTGAGGTGACCCAGTGCCCTTGTAACGCACTACTTGGCCGTGCCGATCGCTGTACCAAAGGTTGACTTCTGCAGTTAGCTTGACGCTGTTATTACGAGTGCGAGTGGCACAAGACACGGAGAGTAGGCGCAATTTGCGGTAACCAATTTTTTTTATTTCATAGCGACTGGAGGGTACATATGTGGGGTTCTAAGAGTATAACTTCCGTAGGAGGTTTACATTCCACGGTCGCTTGACGTCGAGTTTGCCGTCCCCGCGGACGTCGATGAGGTAGTAGGCGTCGTTGCCGAGTACTCGCCCGATGGCGAATGGTCCCTCCCACGGAGGGGAAAGCTTGTGCATGCCCTTCTTGTCCTGGATGAGGTGCAGCACCAGGTCGCCTTCTTGGAAGGTGCGAGTTTTCACCCGTCGGCTGTGGTAGCGGCGGAGTCCTTGCTGGTAGATGGCGGTGCGTGAGCGAGCTAGGTCGCGTGCCTCGTCGAGTTGATCGACTCCATCCTATCATGCGAGTTCGTTCGCAGCCTCCGTGTAGTGGACGAGCCTTGGCGAGTCGTGTTCGAGGTCGATGGGCATTACTGCCTCGGCACCGTACACCATGAAGAAGGGGGTGAAACCTGTCGACCTGTTGACCGAGGTGCGGATGCCCCGGATGAAGGAGGGTAGCTCCTCGACCCAGCACCCGGCGGTGCGCTCTAGTGGTACTTGGAATCGCGGCTTCAGGCCGTGGAGGATGCTCTGGTTGGCCCGTTCTGCCTGGCCGTTGGACTCCGGATGGGCGACTGACGCGAGGTCGAGCCGGATGTGGTGTTCCTCGCAGAACTCGGCCATGTCTCCCTTGGCGAAGTTGGTGCCGTTGTCCATGATGATGCTGTTTGGGAACCCGTAGCGATATATGAGCTCGCGTAGGAATTTAGTGGCGGTCTTCCCGTCGCATTTCCGGACTGGTTTGGCCTCCACCCACTTTGTGAATTTGTCGACCGCGACCAGGAGGTGGGTGTAGCCGGAGGGGGCCTTTTTGAAGGGGCCTACCATGTCCATACCCCACACGGCGAATGTCCAGGTGATGGGGATTATCTTGAGCGCTGAGCTCGGCACGTGCGTCTGGTTGGCGTACTTCTGGCACCTGGCGCACCGCTGGACAATGTCGATGGCATCGGCGTGTGCGGTGGGCCAGTAGAAGCCATGCCGCATAGCCTTGGCGACCAGAGAGCGGGCGCCGGCGTGGTGGCCGCAGTCGCCGGAGTGGATGTCGTGGAGGATCTTGCGTCCTTCGGCGGGTTGGATGCAGCGTTGGGACACGCCGGTCACGCTACGCTTGTGGAGCTCGCCGTCGATGATGGTGAAGGATTTGCATCGGCGTGCAACCATCCGGGCGTCTGTCTCGTCTGCCGGCAAGGTGCCAGCCTCCAGGTAGGCGACGTATGACTTGGTCCAGTCGTCTGGCTCGGCGACGTGTGCGACCAGGGCTGCCTCCGGTTGCAGCGGGACTCCGATGTCGATCTCCCTTGGGGGAGAGACTGAAGGCTTGGTGATCGTGTCGAGAAAGACGCCGGCGGGTGGTGCGAGTCGAGCCGACCCGATGCGAGAGAGTGAGTCAGCCTCCTCGTTCTTCCGCCTGTCAATCCACTCGACGGAGTACCCTGCGAAATGTCCCCCCAGCTTGTCTACTGCTTGGCGGTATGCCGCCATGGTGGGAGAGACGGCGTCGCAAGTGCCAGCGACTTGCCCAGCAACGAGGTCGGAGTCTCCGTAGCAGCGTAGGCGGTTAACGTTCATCTCCTTGGCAGCTCGCATGCCGTGGAGTAGTGCCTCGTACTCGGCCATGTTGTTGGTGCAGGGGGTGAAGTCGAGGCAGAGGACGTAGCGTAGCTTGTCACCCTTCGGTGAAGTCAGCACGGTCCCTGCTCCTGCGCAGTCCGCATTCTTGGACCCGTCGAAGTGGAGGCTCCAGTAGTGGAGGTATGACAGCTTTTCTGGCTGCTGGGCCTCTTCCCAATCGGCGATGAAGTCTGCTAGAGCCTGCGACTTGATCGCTTTTCGTGGCTCGTACTTGATGTTGTGGACGCCGATTTCGATGGCCCACTTGGCGACTCGCCCGGTCGCCTTGCGGTTGCGGATGATGTCCTGCAACGGTGCTGAGGAGACGACCGTGATTGGGTGCTCCTGTAAGTAGTGCGGCAGGCGCCGTTGTGCTCTAAAGACCGCGTATACCAGTTTCTGGTACTGCGGGTACCGCTGGCGTGACTCGGTGAGGACCTCGCTGATGTAGTACACCGGTCGCTGCACCGGGCGCTCCTTTCCTTCCTCTGGCCGTTCGACGACCATGAAGGCGCTGACGACGCGCTCGGAAGCTGCGACGTAGACCAGCATGGGTTCTTTTTCGGCGGGGGCAGCGAGTAGCGGTGCGGCGAGTAGCACCTTCTTGAGGTCGCGGAGCGCGTCGTCCGCCTCCTTGTCCCACTGGAAGGTGGGGTTCTTGCGCATCAGGCGGTATAGGGGCATCGCCTTTTCGCCCAGGCGGGGGATGAAGCGACTGAGAGCCGCTACTCGCCCGGCTAGCTTCTGGACGTCGCACAGGCACTCGGGTTTGCCGAGTCGAGCGATCGTGTCGATCTTGGTGGGGTTCGCCTCGATCCCGCGCCTGGATACGACATACCCCAGTAGTTGTCCTCCTGGTACACCGAAGGTGCATTTGCCTGGGTTGAGCTTTATCTTGTATTTCTGCAGGTTGGCGAATGTTTCCGCCAGGTCGGCGAGTAGATCGCCCTGGCGAGCGGACTTTACGACCACGTCGTCGATGTAGACGTGGATGTTGCGGCCAATTTGGCTCGCGAGGCACTCCTGCATGCACCGCTGGTAGGTCGCCCCGGCGTTCTTGAGGCCGAAGGTCATGGCGGTGTAGCAGAAGGCTCCGAATGGCATGATGAACGCCGTCTTCTCCTCGTCCTCAACAACCATTTTGATCTGGTTGTACCCAGAGTAGGCGTCGAGGAAACACAGCGACTCCGAGCCCGCGGTGGAGTCGATTATTTGGTCGATCGCGGGAGGACGAACTGCTCCTTTGGGCAGGCGCTGTTCAAGTTTGTGTAGTCGATACACATTCTCCAGGTCCCGTTCTTCTTCTCGACCAAGACTGGGTTTGCCAGCCACTTGGAGTATTTAATTGGCCGGATGAAGCCTGGAGCGAGTAGACGCTGCACCTCCTTGGCGATAGCTCGGCGGCACTCTTCATTGAAGGGCCGCAGCGACTGCTTGACGGGTCGCACTTTGGGGTCGGCGTTTAGTTTGTGCTCAGCGAGCTCCCTTTTGGGACACCAGGCATGTCAGAGGGCTTCCATGCGAAGATGTCCCTGTTCTCACGGAGGAACTCGATGAGCGCGCCTTCCTAGGCTGGGCTCATGCCCGTCCTGATCGTCACCGTCTGGCTGGAGTCGCCTGGGACCAGCTCGACGGTGCGGGTGTGCGTCGTTTCCTCGAAGGCTGAGGTGTTTGCGCCCTCTGAGTTGGGCTTCTTGAGTATGGTGGGGTCGTCGTTGTTGACCCCGCTCGCGTACTTGGCGAGCTCGTCGGCGTGGTTGGTTTCTGCCGCGATGACGGCGTCGGCGAGTTCGGCTCCTTTGGCCTCGCACTCGGCGGCCATGTCGGGGTCGCCGTTGATGGTGATGACGCCACACGGCCCGGGGAGCTTCATCGCGTTGTACGCGTAGTGGGGCGCTGCCATGAACTTGGCGAACGCCTGGCGCCCCAAGACGCAGTGGTAGGGGCTATCGAAGGGTACCAGCTCGAAGACGATCCGCTCGGTGCGGAAGTTTGCTGGTGTGCAGAAGGTGACGGGCAGCGTGACCTTGCCGATCGGGTACGCCTTCCGACCGGGGACGATGCCGTGGAACGTGGTGTAGGTCGTCTCGACCATCGACTGCGGGAGCCGCAGTCGCCTGAAGGTGTCCAGGTACAGGATATTGATGGAGCTGCCGCCGTCCATCAATGTCTTGGGGAGCCAGTAGTCGCCGACCTTGGGCTTGACTACCAGGGCGACTCGGCCTGGGTACTCGATGCGTGGCGAGTGGTCCTGGCGGCTCCAGGTGATGGGCTGCTCCGACCAGTTGAGGAACTGGGGAACGTCCACCTGGGCCACCGTGTTGACGGCGACAGCGCGGGCGATGACCTTCTTCTCGCGCTTCGTGTTGAAGCCTGTGAAGGTGTGTAGCGAGCCGGCCACATTGCCTAATTTTCCACCGTTTGGCGGGTTGTTGTCGGGGTCCTCCCGCGCTCGCCGTGCCTTCTCAATCTCCCTGGGAGTGTGGCAGTCGGCGGTCGTATGCGTGGCGGGCTTCCCTTCTCTGCTGTGAAACGCACAAGGTTGGTTAATTAGGGCCGCGGGGTCGAACCTTGGTTTCGCCTTGTAATTGCCGCCGTCACGGCGTTGCCCTCCGTCGCGGCGGAAGCTCTTGGGCTCGCGCTGCGCGTGCCCGGCATTGGCGACGAAGTCGACTCACCCGTCACTGCAGCGCTTGCCGGTGAGGCGAGTGTTGCTGTATTGTAGGTCGGACCGTCGTCCGTTGTCGTTGCCGCTCTTGCGGCGTTGGCCTCCCGACTCGTCGTCGGTTTCCTGATTTGGGTCTTCCTCCGCGTACCGTTTGGCGATCTCGAGGAGGTCCGGTATGTTGTCGAGCGTGCGAGAGTATCGCTTGAGCTTGGCGACCAAGGGCTCGTAGCGGCACGAGGTCTTGAAGCAATGGATCGCGGTGTCCTGGTGGATGCCGACCGCGTTGTACCATAGTTCTTGCCACCGCTGGACCCAGTTGCGGGTCGACTCGCGGGGTCCCTGGACGCATCGCTCCAGGTCCTCGATGGTGGTGGCGCGCGTGTAGGAGCACTCGAAGTGCCTGACGAAGGCATCTCGCATCTCGTCCCAGGAGTCGATGCTATCCTGGGGAAGGATGTTGATCCACTGCCTGCATGTTCCCTCCATCATCAGGGGGAGGTAACGGGCGGCTAGCAGGTCGGTGTGGCCAGCGATCCCCATCGCCATGAGGTATGTATCCAGCCACACGGAGGGGTCGTACGAAGGGTCGTACTTCTCTATTTCCTTCGGCGCCTTGAAGTTCGCCGGGTATTTTTCTCCTCGGATCATCGGGCCGAAGCACCTAGGCCCGAGTCGACTTAGCAACCCCATCAGCTCGCTATCGGGGCGATTGGTTAGGGTGTGTCGCAGGTCATCGGGCTGGCGTGCGCGCCAGCTTTGGTTGTTAATGAAGTGGGTGCGGGCATCGACGGGCTGACGGTTGGCAGCGACGAAGTTGGTCGCTGGCCTGGGGTCGTTGGTGGAGAGTGCCGCGTTCGCGGGTCGATGTTGGAGCTGCAGTGGTTCTGGTGGCGGGCAGTTGAGGGTGTTTGCCGCCAATGGGCGGCCGCTTGAGGCCGCTCTGCTGCCCGAAGAACGCGAGTACACCCGGCCCTGCGAGTCGGCGCCTGCTTTTTGCTGCTCGACCGCCTTTGCGAGCAGGGTCCTCGCGTATTGGATCTGTAAGGCGCCGTCGCCGGTGGCCGTGATGTTGTCAGCCGCTGCTCGACCTGCCACAAGGTTGTCCATCGGGGTGGAGAACAGTGGTAGGCCATTCGCATCTCGCTCCCGTGAGGAGACCACTATCCGCGGTTGGTCCCTGGGAGGTGTGCGGTTGGGTGGAGGTGGGGCGCCGTTCGCCGTCGACCCTGGTGGGGGTCGGGCGCTTCCTCCTGGCGGCGCGTTCTCGCAGATCGCGCGCTCGGCCACGCGGGCCGGGTCGTTCTCGTCGTCGAAGTTCAGGGCGCGCCCCTGGACTGTGGGGTTCAGGCGCGACCTGATTCGCTGCTGGTGGTAGCACGACAGCTCCTGCGCCGTCACCTGCTCGAGGCGAAATTTTTCGCGCTCGGCTTGCTCCTTGCGGACTGCCTCCGCCATCTTCAGGCGGAGTTCCTCGACCTCCGTTGCCGTGGCGTTAGGCGGGATCGGGGTGGAGAAGGGATCCTCCGGCGGATCGGTGCCGGTCGCCATGTAGGTCGCGGCGTGGCGACCGGTACCGTCGCGGAGGTCGGCGGAGTTTTCCGATCCGGAGTCAAAGTCGAAGATCCCAAGGATGGAGGGATCCTCGAAGTCTCCCATGTTGGAGACCTGGGTGATGGAGCCCGCAGGTGAAGCCGCGGTGATGGATCCGGCGAGTGACGCCGGGGTCGCCGAGTCGGCGTCGTCGTTGAGGGCCGCGTCTTCCGCGGCCGCGGAGTTTTTGGCCACGTTGCTGTGGGCTGAATTGTACTCGGAGGCGAGGCGATGGATCGTGCGGACCTGGTTCTCGGAGAGCCGGTCGCGTGGCGGCAACTCGCGGATGCGAGCCGAGTCCTCCGAGGCAATGACGTCGGTGAGGCCGACGAAGAGGCTGATCGTGCCGACCGGCAAGATCATGCTGTGTGTGACGGGTCGCGCCGCCGGGACGTAGCTGCTCGACAAGATCTGGAGCATCTCGCCGATCGCTATCATGCGACCGGTGGCGACCGTCTCGTTGATGGGCAGATTGGATCTCGCCGCAGAACACCGGCCAGACCGGCCAGGGCCCACGATGGGCGCCACTGTCGTGGGAATGGTCACGGCAGATGCTGCAATCGGCAGCGAGTAGTAGAACGAGGGGCAAGGGCGGCCAGCCATCTGCGGTGCGAGATGAGGGCGGAGACACAAGGTTTTACCCAGGTTTGGCCCCCGGAGGGTAAAGACCTACTCCTGCTAGATTGTATTATGATGGTGGTACAATGGTGCGAACTCGGCGGCTAGGCGGCGAGTCGCGTGGGTATATGATGGAACGTATCTCTACACGCCCTGTAGGGAGGTTTATATAGACTCACCTCCCCTAGGGTTTACATATCTCAACCGAATCAGTTAAGGCTTCGGTACTTGTTTAACCTAATCCGACTGGGCCTATCTACTCGCCTGGGCCTTCAGCTTCTAGTCGCTTGGATCCCCACCGGGCCTCGATACAGTCGCCGTCTTGCAGGCCCACTCGCCAGTTCCTGGGCCAGTCGGAAACGTCCTGCTGGGTATACCCCGGTAGGCATATCCCCATCAAAGATAACAAGGCAAAGCATCACATGCATATATTTGGAAGTCAAAACACACAAGTCATGGCATACATGGATCCATTAGAACAACCAAGGTTCAACTTATTTTAAGCAACATTTGGAAAATAAGGTGATAAGTGGTGGTCCAACTAACGAAGTACGTTTACAATCCTATCTCACTGGATCTGTTGGCTAACATAATGTTTCTAGAAGCAATAAGTCTATCTTGCTCACATGACTCCATCACTAAGTCTATAATGTCTCCTCTTAAGATTTGGTTGGTAGCTTCCAACTCTTGGGTGTGTTTCTTCTCTTCCTTTAGGTCATTTTGGAGGTTGAGCATTCTGCACTTGACTCTATCACCAAGTTCTTTGATGGTCCTCCAAGCTGCATCCTTTGCTGAATCAAAGAATGTAGTGTGCACCACTGAATTGGTGAACATGCAGAATCCAGATTCCTTGTGGTTGTCTTCCTTGTTTTTATACAAGTGAAGTTGCACCCACCAGTACTCAACTCCTTCATCCATCACAGGAAAGCCTTTGTACACAGCTGCACCATGTATTTCCATTGCAACCATGAGGTCCTTGAGAGCCTTGGGGAATTATGTCTCACACTCCAAAGTCATTGTCATGAGTGGTCCTTTCCTCACGGCTTCGTTGATGGAGTTCATCTATAATTAGAGATGAGAAAGAAGATTAGAAAAGTTTACGAGAAGAATAGGCAAGTGTAGAAGTTGTTGAAAAAATTTCCTTAGTGGTTTCCAATCCTAGGGTAATAATCCTACAGGCAACACAGTGCTCTGATACCATCTGTAAGATCCATCCTTTATAAAGGAAAAGGATCCCTGTGATTGCAATGCTAGTCCCTGGATCATTGCTAGCATCCACAGTTTTAGATGAAGTACACAGAAACAAAGGTCATTATTACAGGCATTCCAGAGACAAACATAGTCTTTACAACTCTAAGGCCACAGGCCTAGTACAAGAGTTTGAATAAGTAAATAAATAAAAGTCTTCATCTTCATGTGCCACAGGCAAACATGTTGAGTGTAGACTCATGACTCCTAATCCTCATCAGAGTAACCTGCAACATCACAAGTTATAGCCACAGTGGGTCAATACATTGGAATAGTATTGGCAAGTGATACCTTAGTATAATTTAGGTGGACTAGATACTATATGCAATTTGGCTAAGTGTAGCTTGGCTTGCTTTGCTCAAAATAGGTTTTGCCTATTAGTTGAAATCACTAAGTTTTTCTTTCTCAAAACTTTTCCCAAGGAACCACCAATAGACATTGAGTTCCTTCACCCTTGTTCACCCACAAGTTTTACTTAGAAATTGGGATGAGGAGATTCTTGATAGCTTCCATGTCTTGATGCTCAAGTTGTCCTTTTCCAGGGACATGGCTAAGTACTTAGATTCTTCCATCTGCAGAGGTTGTGCACTTTCCCCACCAGAGTTGATTTTCACCAAGACAAGACCTTTCAGAAGCCTTCCCTTAGACCAAATGGACGCGTTCCAACCTATCATCCCACTACCACCAACTGTCCAAATGGCTAAGTTCTAGCAACCTATGTGATCCAGGCAGAGCCCATATTGCCAAGTGGCTGCACTAGAAGCTTCTCAACACTTGGCCTCTAAAATCTCTTTGTTCCTGGGTGGATTTCCACAAGTGAGATACACAAGATAAACCATAGAAATGGGCCTTGTGTAACCACTCAACATAAATCATTTCTTCCATTCCACCCAGGTGTTTCATTTACTTAGTTGTTTTATTAGGCAAAACACAAGTCCAAAGACTTAGAAATATTTTCAACATAGCATGTATATTTCACCAACCCTTGGTTGCTACTAGCTAGGCTAAGCATGGCATAGATAATCATCTTAACTTAGAAATTTCTAGCAATTCTACAACTACTAGGATTTCCCAACATGGCATATAAGCAAAATATAGCATGCAAGACTAGCAAAATATTTCTAATGCTTAGTAGAAAAACATAGGAATAAAAATATTCATGAAGCACCACTTGCCTTGGTAGTTTGGAGAGTAGCTACACTCCTCACAATCACAATCACTAGCACCAAAATCTACACAAAGAATCATAGCCACAAATCACATACAAAACATATACAAACAAAAATATATGAATGCATGCAATATGATATGTGATGATTTTTAAAACTCAACAAAGAAAGTGTACAGTACTGGTTCATAAACAAGTTAAAAACTTGCCAAACAACATTTATTTAAACCTTAAAACATTTTTCAAACAATTCATATACTCAAATTAGCCCTACACATGTTTCTGTAAATAAAACCATTTTAACAGAAACAAAACATTAAACACATTGAATATTTAGAAAGGGCTTGTTCTCCTGATTCCAATGATATAAAATTTGTCAAATTCTAACGTGGGAATCAAAAGTTATAGCTAAAACAAAATCAAACATCTAATAGATTCAAATCCTGTTTTTAAATCTAAACTGCTGCCACGCGTCTTATTCTGATTGGCCCGTACCGCTTCGCGTTGGATCACGCTTCTGAGCCGCTGGATCTAACTTAATCGCACGGCCCAGATCTACCTTTACCGCTTCGCTAAGTGATCTAATTCTGCGCGCTGGATCCAGATCCAACGGTCCTAGATCAAACGACCATAGCTGGGCGGCGCTGGCGGTGGCTACTGGCGGCGGTGTGCTCGGCCTACGGCGGCGCGGCGCTACAGGTGGCTCTGGGGTCGTCGGAGATGCTTACCAGGTCCGTGGCGATTCACTGATGCTCAACCTGGTGACGGCTTGGCAAGGGGCGCTCTGTAGTGGCCGAGGGAGCTCGTCGGAGTTGCTGGCGGCGTCGGGCTTGGGTGGACGACGACGTTGGCGACGCTCCTGGTCACCCTAGCGCGAATAAACGGCATCAGGAGACGCACAAAACTACGGCGAACATGCTTGTGTGAAACATAGGCGAAGGGGAACAAAGGGCTCACCGAATTTGATCGTCGGAGTTGAGGATGCCGTCGGGAGCTTGTAGCGTTTGACGAAGTCGACGACCTGGGGCAGTACAGGACGAACCAGTGGGGTCAGTAGGTGCGCGAGGAAGTTGTGAAGCGGCTCGTATGAACCAGAGGGAGAGGGGCGCACGGGGCTCACCGGAATTGGTCGCCGGAGAGATCTCTGTCTGCGGCGGTGCGAGGATGAATGCGGGCAGCCTGGGGGCGCTCTGGGCTCGGAGTTTGGGGGGAAATGGAGAGGGGACAGAGGGGGTTTAAGTAGGCAAGGAGGGGGCATGAATTACTCCTGCAATCAACGCGAATTGACGAGCGAATCAACCAGGTAACGCACGGCGTGATTTGGGGAAGAACACGTCGCGGTGGGGGTGGAGACGACGACGCCGTGTGGGCCGCGGCTGTCAGCGAGAGAATCAGAGAGGGAGTGGGTCCTGTCTGTCAGTCACTCAGCGGGTGCAGGGGTGAGTGAAGGAAAACGGTTCGCGGGGTGGGGGTGTTGGGCTTAGCTGGGCCAGTTGGGCCAGATTCGTCTGAAGGCTTATTTTTTTCCTTTTAACCTTTTTCTTTTTCTGTTTGGTTTTTCTGAAATGAATTTCAACTCCAAATCAAATGAGTTTGAATTCAAATCTTCTCTAGGTTTTTATGCTGCAAACCTTGCACTCAAATGTGTGTCAAACACTACTGTTTAATCAAAATACTTTGATCAAATGAAAATAAAAATAAAACCAAGCCTTTATGTGATATATACAATAGGCATAATATTGGTTTTATTTACTTACTTTGTTTTGAAACTTTGTTCAAACTTTTGATGGTGCCTAAGTTTGAATTTCAAACCTTACTGAACAAAACAAGTACTCTTCTCATTGAAAGGTAGCACTAAGGCTAGAGCAACTTACATGAAATGATAAGCATAAATGCTTCAGTTTTGAAAAGATTTGTTTGAAATGAAATTCATATGATCATGGATGCATGGATGATATGCATGAGTTTGAAACATGATTTTAGGGATGTTACAATACCAATTCTCAAAATGATAATATTAATAATTGTTGTGCTATTAGTGCTATCCATGTTCCTTCCAATGATGATATGTTTACAAATGAACACACTTGGGAAGATAGCTATTCTATTACTTATGATGATACTATACCTCCAATGTATGATGATTACAATGATGAATATGATATTTTCAGTCCACCTACTATTGAGGAGAAAGTTAATTATGATTACAATATGCCTCCTATATTTGATGATTATGGTGATGAGAATAACAATGATAACTATTTTCTTGAATTTGCTCCCACTACAATTAATAAGAATGACTATTCTTATATGGAGAGTAATCATCATTTTATGCATGTGGATCATGGTAAGAATGTTTTATGTGATAGATATATTTTTAATTTTATTCATGTTGCTACTGAAAGTTATTATGAGAGAGGGAAACATGTTTTATATATCTCAAAAATATTACCCTCTTTATGTTGAAAATCTTGAAGTTGCACATGTTTTGCTTTCCTATGCTTGTTGCTTTGTGCTTTCATGACTTGTTTCTTTATAAGATTCCTATGCATAGGAAGTGGGTTAGACTTAAATGTGTTTTGAATTTGCTTCTTGATGCTCTCTTTTACTTCAATTCATATTTCTTATGTGAGCATCTCCTCAAACTATCAAGCCTAACTTAAAGGCGTTAAACAAAAGTACTTGTTGGGAGATAACCCAAGAGTTTCCTTGAGTATTGGAAGTTATTACTTCAGTAATAACCTCTCCTTATCCTTTTTTGTTTGCTTTTTGTGACAAGAATGACCTCTAATGAGAGGGAAGTAAGATTTGGGGAGATGCTGTCCCAAAATAGATTTCTGTCCTCCACCATAAAAAGTCGTGAGGAGTCTCGGTAACTCGGATTGAGCTGAACATTTATGAATAAATCTCCCAGTATGTTAGCTAACTTTCGTTAGTTCAACACTTTTTTATTTGAGCAACAGAAGGTCTTCGAAAAAATCAGTTTCTACCTGCTGGTCTGTTTTGACAGATTTCTGCCATTATTTGCATTTGCTTCTTATTGATTCCTTTTTTATTTCTCTTTTGGGGAATTGAGCTTTTTGAAGGAGTTTCTATAGTAGCTTGTGTTTCTAGTGAAAAGTTTTGCTGTTCCAAAGCTTTGCCTAAGGGTCTAATATCTTTTGAATACACTAATGTTGCTAATGAAGATTGTGTGAAGTTTTGTATGAAGGAAAATTTGGAGGTGTAGAGAAAGAATGATGTAATGAGATGAATAATGGAAAAAACTCAAGCTTGGAGATGCCACCCCATGTCACCCCAAGAAATATTCAAGAGGTACAAGCGTAAAAGCTTGGGGATGCCCAAGGCATCCCCTTCTTCATCAATAAAAATCTCAGGTCTTTCTAGACACCTCATTTTTATTGTTTCATGCATTGTTGGGTTGTTCTTGGAGCGTCTTAGTTTTAATATTTGGTTTTTGTTTGCTTAGTTTTCTTGAGTAAGTTGGTTGGTTACACCACACTTCTTTTGGAGAGAGACACACTCTGTTTCCATTGCCTAGAACACTCTAGTTTTCACTCTTATTATTTTGTGAGTGTTCACTTTTGCTAGCACTGCGTTTAGCCTTAGTTTTCTTGTGCTTTCATCTTTGAACTTTTTAGTTCTTATTTGTAGATTTGTGAGACAATCTCACTGATCTTTATTGATTATTATCTTTGTGAGTTGTTTCAAATAAGTTGTTTGGTGTTGGAAAAGAGTAGGAAGCTTCATGCTTAAGTGGTACAAAAGGGAGCTTGCATTGACTGTGACTTAGAATTTAGCATGACATTCTAGGTGTTGTTTTGACCTTATGCTTAGTGATTATTGCTGTAGCATGTCTTGTTCCAAACAATTGGGATTGCTTAGTGTGCCTTGAAGGAATTATGCGTTGATTTAGCATGCAAAAGCATAGTATTATGGTATTCTCCTTTGATGCTTTGCTTGGGTTGACTTGGCACATGCTTACACCATGTTATGACTATGATAAGTCACCATTAGCCTCTATGATCATTTAGTCCTTGACTTGTAGTACCACTCTTTGCTTTGATTAATATGCTTTGTTGCTCTGCATGATTATGGCCATTATGATCTCTTAGTTGGTTGCTCCCAGTCTTTTGCTAGCCTCCACTTGTATGAGTAAGCTCTACTCATGCTTCCAACTCCCAAAATAAACCAAGTTATTCCAAAGTTTCCACTATAAACTCCTATGCATGGTGTATTACACCATTCCAAGTATATTCTTGGTTTCAACTATCTTCCAATTAAAAACTATTTTGTTATGTGAAAATTTAGTGATTAAATCCCTCACGATCTTGATGGCACATTTTATTCTTTGACCCTAATAAACTTGAACCATTGAGACAACATTGTTGTATATGCTTGCACTTATAAGTTGGGATTAGCAGAACCGTGCTGTCACGGGGAACGTTTTCAACATTGCACTTGTACTTTTGTACTCCGTTGATATCAAGCTCTTTTGTCTATGGATGTCACCGGTGTGAAATGAAGTGGGAACTTGTAAGTCCATGGAGTTTGTATTCTGTGTTAGAGAAACGCCTGGGCCGCTAGCCTAAGCCATGCCTAATCATGGTGGAAACTTGCAGCATCACCATAGTGAGCTATCTATGAAGCATCCTCAATAAAAAGCTATGCATATGGTAAATAAAAAGATTGCTGAGATGCTCATTGTCTGCTTGCCTTGTCATTTTGGTTATGGGAAAACTCTTGTACCATGTGAAAGGGGTACCCCGTAGGCGGTTCTCAATGATATGCAAATACTTACAGTGACAAGAACTTGCATGTGCCCTAAGTTGAGTATCCATGAGGTGTAGCCCTCATATTCAAGGGACTTGATATTGCCAACTTATACTTCGTCAAGCATATAATCCAGCTTTGCCACTTTGACCTTAAGCACTTCAAGATGCTTATGATAGGGGCAATGAGGGCTGAAAGCTAACAAGTACCATAATTTTTGGAAGCTCTTTTTGAAACATGAAATCCCTGCTTCCTTTACAAAAAGGCCTTTCTTCCACCATTATTGAGTCTCCAACTTCTACCTTTAGGCACCATGGCACCATTAAGAGAGAATAGTTGTCATTCTGTGTGCAGTGTTCTTGTGCTACTTGTTTCTAGTCACCCTTGTGAACTTTGAAGGTGTCCTATGCATCTATTTGCTACTCTATGAGGGACAAGCTGAATGCCACTATGCCATATTTTCTATATGTGAAACAAACAAACATTTTTCAATGCATGTTATTCATGATCTTTGTTTGTAGCCTTTCATGTTGCATTCATAGTTACTTTGTCTTACTGTTAGAACTCCATCTTTCATGCACATGTTTAGAGTTTTTTGATCCCAGCTTTCAATGCTTGCAAATGGTTTGATCTTGGTTTTGATGATGCATGTCACCTTAAAAATTATTATTTTTATTACTTACCTACTCGAGGATGAGCAGGAGTTAAGCTTGGGGATGTTGATACGTCGGAAACATATCTATAATTTTTGATGTTCTATGCTTGTTTAGTATCTACTTTGCTTTGGTTTGTCTACACTTTGAGGTGTTTTTATATCTTTTCTGGAACTAACCTATTAACAAGTTGCCACAGTGCCAGTTGCCTGTTTTTGGTTCCAGAAAGGCAGAAAATCAATATTCTCGGAATTGGACGGGACAAAAGCCAAAGTTATTATTTTTCCCGGAGCAACACGGAACCACGAAGCAGAGCCGGAGGAGGGCCACAGGGTGGCCAAACCCCCCTAGGTGCGGGCAAGTCCTGGGGGCGCCTGGAGGGGGTGTGGCCCCCCGGACCCCCACCGACCTTGATTCCTGTGCCTATATGAAGGGTCCTACCCAAAAACCCTAAATCATCCTAGAAAGATCCACGAAAACCTCTGTAGCACCGGCACCACCGATGGGGAGATTCGGGGGACATAAAGTCTCTGTTCCGGCACCCTGCCGGGACGGGGAAGTGCCCCCGGATCCATCTCCATCGACCTCCATCGATCTCCATCCCCATCTTCATCACCGTTGCTGATTCCCATGATGAGGAGGGAGTAGTTCTTCCTCAAGGCTAAGGGCTCTACTGGTAGCTATGTGTTCATCTCTCTCTCTATGCATGATCTTGTGGTCATGAGCTTTGTAATCAAGTAGATCTACCTTGCTACTCAAGTGCTTCATTAGATCTCTGCTCTCCCCATGTGTGTGAAAGTGACAGCGTGCACGCCATGGTGGCACTTAGGCTTGAGTCTACATAAATACTCTTTGTGCTTTAATAGATCTATGCTTTTCCCCACGTGTGTGAAAGTGACATCGTGCATACCGTGTGTGGAACTTTGGCTAGATTGAATATTTGTTATGAGTTATATTTGGAGTTGGATGTCTCTATGAAATTGTGGTGTTTGTTGGAACCATCTAGTGCTCAAGGTGACAGTGTGGGGTTATCTAGATTGGGGAAGGCGGACTTTGAGGTGTGCTGTTATAGCCCTACCATGGATTAGAGTGTTCAACCGGACAGTATGAAGAGAGGATATTTATATGAGAGAGTGTTCACTAGTGAAAGTATGATCCCTAGGCCTTGTTTCCAAGCATTGAAACATCGTTTGCTACTAGATCTGTTGCATGTTTGCTTGCTTCCATCTTTATTCCGTTTACCGGGGAGGTTACCTTTCCTCCACGTCAAGCTCTTTTCTGGCACCGTTACCCCACGTCAACAACAAGTCAGAAGCTATTTCTGGCACCGTTACAACTTGTATTTCACTATCTCTTCGCCGAACTAGTGCACCTATACACCTGACAAGTGTATTGCGTGTGTTGGGGACACAAGAGACTTCTTGTATCTTGATTGCAGGGTTACTTGAGAGGGGATACCTTTGACCACTTCCTCCCTGAGTTCGATAAACCTTGGGTGATCCACTTAAGGTAAACTTGCTGCTGTTCTACAAACCTCTGCACTTGGAGGCCCAACAACTGTCTACAAGAATAGAAGTGCGTATACATCATGTTGCTACTAGGGAGAAAACAACGGTCTCTTGTTCATGGAACATGTGGACTGTTTACCTTACACACTTTGCTTAAAACAGTTGTCTGTTGCTTGCAACTTAATACTGGAGGGGGTTCGGATGATAACCTGAAGGTGGACTTCTAGTTATAGATGCAGTTGGATGGAGGTCTATGTTCTTGTTGTATTGCCCAATCGAATCTCATAGGATCTTTCCGACTAGTAATTGCATTGTTAGGCCTTGCTCAGTTCCTGTCAATTGCCCTGCTGTAATTTGTTTACCCTTCATGCCATGTTGTTTATCTAAGGAGAGCAACTCTAGTGAACTATGGACCCCGGTCCAATCTTTACCATTGATACTTCTTCCACTGTTACTTGTTTACTTGCTGCAAACCATTACCTTCCACACCATATGTTTAATACTTTGTTACAGCAAACCGGTGAGCTTGAAAACCTCACTGATTTGTTGGGACAAAGTCTTGAGTTTGTGTTGTGCAGGATTCCACGTTGCTTGCAACACCTTTGAGACGTTTCCTTCCTCCTTCTGGTTCGATAACCTCGGTCTCTAATGAGGGAAACTTGCTGCTGTGCTCCATCACACCTTGCCCTTGGGGTTTCCAACGAAGTGCTCCACGTCAGGCACCATCAACAAGTTTTCTGGTGCCATTGCTGGGGAACAAAGAAGAAGCTCCCACGTCAACACCGGACGCACGCATCAAGATTTCTTTCGCTGTTGCCGGGGAGTCTAAGGACGTCTTCACTAGGGGAGTCCTCCACTTCCTTTATCTTTACTTTGTTTTTAGTTTGCTTTGTTTATTCTGCTTGGTTTTGTTTGCCTCTTTAAAAAAACACAAAAAAATTAGTTCCTACTCTAGCTGCTGCTGTTTTTGGCTTGCCCACCTTTGCCAAAATGAACTCTGCTGAGAACACCAAGTTGTGTGACTTCACTAGCACCAACAACAATGATTTCCTTAGCACACCTATTGCTCCACCTGCTCCTGATGCTACCTTTTATGAAATTAAGCCTGCTTTGTTGAATCTTGTGATGAGAGAGCATTTTCTGGTGCTAGTTTTGATGATCCTGCTTCCCATCTCAATAGCTTTGTTGAACTTTGTGAAATTCAAAACTATAAGGATGTAGATGGAGATATTATTAAGCTCAAGCTTTTTCCTTTCTCCTTGAGAGGAAAAGCTAAAGAATGGTCGATTTCTTTGCCTAAAAATAGTATTGATTCTTGGACTAAGTGCAAAGATGCTTTTATTGGGAAGTACTATCCTCCTACTAAGATTATTGCTATGAGAAGTGATATTATGAAATTTAAACAATTTGGTAATGAACATGTTGCTCAAGCATGGGAAAGAATGAAAACTTTGGTTAAGAATTGTCCCACTCATGGACTCACTGCTTGGATGATTATCCAGACTTTTTATGCAGGTTTGAACTACTCTTCTAGGAACCTTCTGGATTCAGCTGCTGGAGGTACTTTCATGGGCCTCACCTTGGGTGCTGCAACAAGACTTCTTGACAATATGATGCTTAACTACTCTGAATGGTATGTTGAGAGAGCTCCACATGGTAAGAAGGTAAATTCTATTGAGGAATCTTCCTCTTTGAGTGATAAGATTGATGTTATTATGGCTATGCTTGTTAATGAGAAAGCTCCTCTAGATCCTAATAGTGTTCCCATAGCCTCTTTGGTTGCTCAAGAAGAGCAAGTTGATGTGAACTTCATTAGAAACAACAATTTCAACAACAATGCCTATAAGAATAATTTTGGTAGCAACAACAACTATAGACCTTATCCTCCTAATAATGGCAATACCTATGGAATCTCTTATAATAATGCTAGAAGTGCCGCCTCTGAACTTGAAGTCATGCTCAAGGACTTTATTAGTAAACAAACCACTTTCAATAAGACTATAGAGGAAAAGCTTTTAATTGTTGAGAAAAATATATCCTCTTTGTCTGAAGCTCAGTATTCCTTGATTAATAAAATGGCTGCTAAACCTGAAACTATGGAAAACACTTTTTCTACTGCTCATGCCATACAAGTTACTATTGATGAAAATGTTAGGCTGTTAGCTCAACTTCATGCTAAGTGGGAAAGGGAAGCTGAAATTGATAGAAACAATAGTGTGTGCACCATCACCACTAAACCACCAGTAGTCCCTATTCCTCCTCCTACAATGCCTAAGCCTATTGAGCCTACTACTAGTGATGCTAAGTTTAACTTTGATATTGATGGTTGCAATATTTCTGAAGTGATTATGTTCCTGCAAAAACTTGCTAGAAGTCCTGATGCTAGTGATATGCATGTTGCCTTTACCAAACACATTACAAATGCTCTTGTTAAGATTAAGGAAGAGAAGCTAAAACACAAAGCTTCTATTCCTAGGAAAGTAGAAGATAGTTGGGAACCCATTATTAATATGCAAGTGAAGACTTTGATCTCAAAGCTTCATGTGATCTTGGTTCTAGTATCTCTATTATGCCTAGGAAGATTTATGAAATTCTTGATTTGTCACCATTAGAAGATTGTTATTTATATGTCCCACTCAATGATAATGCTAAAAAGAAACTCATGGGGAGTATTAATGATATTCTCATTATGGTTAATAATGATTATGTTCCTATGGATTTATATGTTCTGGATGTTGAATACAATGCTTCTTGTCCTATTACTTTGGGAAGACCTTTTCTTAGAACAGTTGGTGCCATCATTGATATGAAAGAAGGCAGCATCAAATATCAATTTCCATTCAAGAAAGGTATTGAACACTTCCCTATGAGGAGAGAGAAGTTTCTTTTTGCTCCTCCTTTGAAAGCAAGATTTGATATTAGTGCTTCCTCATTTGAAAATACTTGATTCTTCTTGCTTCTTGTGCCTAACTTAAAGGCATTAAAGAAAAGTACTTGTTGGGAGATAACCCAAGAGTTTCCTTGAGTCTTGAAGTTATTACTTCAGTAATGACCTCTCCTTATCCTTTTGGTTTGCTTTTTGTGCCAAGAATGACCTCTAATGAGAGGGAAGTACGATTTGGGGAGTTGCTGTCCCGAAACAGATTTCTGTCCTCCACCAAAAAGAATCGTGAGAAGTCTCTGTAACTCGGATTGAGCTCCGAATTTACGAATAAATCCCCAGTATGTTAGATAACTTTCTATAGTTAAACACTTTTTGATTTGAGCAGCAGAAGATGTTAGAAAAAATCGGTTTCTACCTGCTGGTCTGTTTGGACTGATTTCTGCCATTATTTGCATTTGCTTCGTATTGATTTGAAGGGAATATGCCCGAGAGGCAATAATAAAGTGGTTATTATCGTATTCCTTGTTTATGATAAATGTTTATTTTGCATGCTATAATTGTATTAATACGGAAACGTTAATACATGTGTGTTTAATAAACAAACAGAAAGTTCCTAGTTATGCCTCTCTCATAAACTAGATCGTTGATTAACAAGATGATCAAGGTTTCCTGATCATGGACATTGGATGTTGTTAATAACGGGGTCACAACATTAGTGTAATGGTGTGATGAACATTCATCCGAAGTATAGCATTATGATCAAAGTCATTGAGTTTATATTGCTATAACAACTTACGAAGTGATCCTAATCCTTAGACCATGAGATCATGTCAATCACTAACACCGGAAGAGTTTCTTGATAACATCAAACGTCACACCGTAACAGGGTGATTATAAAGATGGATTCAGAACTAATAAAGTGTTATGTTGAGGCTCATGGATCGAGAGTGGAATTTGTTCACCCCGATGACGGATAGATATACTCTGGGCCCTCTCGGTGATATCACATTGATTAGCTTGCAAGCAAGTGATTTGATCACTAGAATGTTATATCACGGGAACGAGAAAAGAGTGCATGTCAGTAACGAGATCAAACTAGGTATGGAGATACCGATGATCGAATCTCGGACATGTAATATATCGCGAAACAAAGGGATTAAGATACTAGCGTAAAAGGTTCCGACGATCACAAGAAAGTCATCGTTGAATGTGTGGGAGTCAGTATGGGTCTCCAGATCCCGCTTCTGATTATTGATCCGAGAGGGGTCTCGATCATGTCCGCATTATTCGCGAACCGTAGGGTGACACACTTAAGAGACACCGACATCCATTTGGAGCAAAAGTTTCATGCCTAAAAGAAAAGGAAAGCGCAGGAATTTATTTCACTAGACACCGAAACTGTTTCGGTTGAAATTGCTGAAACTGGTTCTGCATGTGAAATGGAATACTAGCAATGGGTTTTATGTGAATGTTTGTTAATTAAAGTAATTAACAAAATTCTGAATAAATAAATAAAAGAGTTTTATTTAAATGAGAGCTTGCATTAAATTTGGTGGAAATTTAATGCATGTGAGTGGATTTTTGAGTGGAGGCTTTTTAATGGGAGTGGAGGCTTTTCATTTTGAGTGGGAGCTCCACCCACATGAATGTGGAAGAGGTGGGGGCAGCCCCCATGGCTGGGCGCCATGCCCCTTGGGTGACCCCCCCTCTCTCCTATAAAAGGCCCCCCTCTCCTCCTCTCAAAGCACACCTCCTCGTGAAGGATCTCTCTCCCCCTCTAGAATTTATCCCCCATGGTCTCGGACTAGCGAGATACATGTTCCCGGTGGCTATTCGGCAAGAAAGAGTTGTGCTTCCACTGCATCGCTGGAGCGAGGAGGCGGAGGTTGCTCGGTGCCTCGAACGTGTGTGCGAGCACGGATGCGCTGCTGTTTTGCGGTGCTAGGACTTCCTCTCGATCTTGAGATCGACGAGAGATCGTCTACATAAACCACGAGTTTGGACTCGTTAAGCTTTCTCGGTCTTCAAGGGTATGTTCTCTATGGATATACATCCGCCCGTTGTTTGTATCTAGTAGATAGATCTTGGTACATAGTTGTTCCCATCGTAGGAAATTTTTTGTTTTCTATGCTGTGAACCCTACAGTGGTATCAGAGCCGGATCTATGCGTAGATGCTTTGCACGGGTAGTACACATATGAGTATGTGGGCGATGATGATCATTTTATTGCTTCTTAGTTGTACTTTGGATATTGGTGGCATAGTGGGATGAAGCGGCCCGGACAAACTTTACATGTCCTCGCACATGAGACCTGTTCCACGCTTGACATGCAACTAGTTTTGCATAAGTGGCTAGAGGGTGTCTGTCTCTCCTACTATAGTCAATATCTAATTTGCAACGAGTTGTCAAAAATTTGGTTATCCTCGTTGTGGTTCATGTTCGTAGGTAAGAACGGTTCTATCTTCGAAAGCCCTAAACCACGTAAAACTTGCAATTGACAAATTAGAGGCGTCTAGTTTAGATTGTTGCTGGGCTAGTGTTATGATATGGTGATGTTGTAAGTAGAAGTATGAGATGATACTCTTACAACATACATAACGTGTAAACTCCATAGACCTTGGATTTACACATAAACGTATGATAGTGATCATACCACGGTGCACATGATAGAGATCATATGCGAGAACCATATCATTCCACTAATAAACATGTGATGTTTGATAGCATCTTATATTGCTTGTTTGGTGTTTTATTAGCATAATAAGATGATCCCTCATTTAGATATCAAGATAAAAATGTGTTCTTCCTTAAGTATGCACCGACAATGTTTCGTCGCTTCAAGACATCACGTGATGATCGGGTGTACTTGAATCCACGAGCATATCTCGGGTGTAAGACAGTTACACACGCGAATACTAAGTTTCTTACTTGGCGAGCCTAGCATGTACAGACATGGCCTCGGAACACGGACCGAAAGGTTAAGCATGAGTCATATGTTTTGATATGATGACCATATGGATGCTCGCCTTTGAAGCTACGCCGACTCACGTGATGATCGGACTTGTTGGTGTAGTGGATTTGGTTCATGTAATCACCAAAAAGACACGAGGGATGTCGTTTTTGAGTGGGAGTTCATTTCTAATTTGGATTAGTAGAACTCAATTTATCATAAATTAAATCAAAGTGAATTTGCATAATTTGTTGTAGTCATTGGCATTCGTTCACCACCTTATGCATAGTTGTAATTGAGATAATAGAACTATAGAATTCTGGATATTTACTTTACGAACTGGTATCGTATTGTGTTGAGTGTCAATCAAAGTTTAAAGTCCTATTGCAAACTTTCATCAAACTCTATTTACTACGTGAAATTTAATAATTGGTATTAAATCGAGAGTTAAAATTCCAGTGTTAGTATCTTAAGTATCATGTTTGCCTCCATGATTCTTGATTGTTTTAATATCAAGTTTATCTAGGAGCTGAAAGAATTGTTTCAGAAACCATCATGTGTGGCAGATATAACGATATCTGAAACAATGTTTTGGTTGCAATATGATAGAGTATAATATATGTTCTCATATTGGATGAGAATTTACGAAGGTTGGAGATGCTAGACATCCTAATCATCCAAAAGGGTTTTGGAAAGTAATGTTATACTCACGATTCGCCTTTATAAGCTACAGTAGCTTGATCATGAATGTAGTCATGATAAGGGTGAATAGAATATGTATGTAAAATGTTTACTACACTAAAAGATTACTAAAGAATGGATTTTGAAAGAATACCGATCATTTTGATGATGGTGATCTACTTCAAAGTGTAGGTCCAAAGGTATTATTATTTGAATATACACGCTCTGGACTATGTTTCATGTATATGGCGCCACTTTTGATGTTGATAGATTCTTTTAAAAAGGAAAAGGAAATGCTGGAAGAGAATCTATAAAATATACTTGGCAGAAAAGAAAATATTGGAAATATCCAATTTAGGTATATGGATGATATATATGTTATGGTTGTATTCTTTGCTTGTTAAACAATGTGGTTCTTGGGTATTGGATACCGAATTGGTTGGTATGAAATTTCATACGGAATGATGCAATTCATGAACCACAATGGCCTAAGTAACTAGCAAGAGAATATGTGATGATGTTCATCGAAAACAAACAAACCGTTGTTTGTATTTCTCGTTGACATCAAAGCTTGACTTCAAGATTTGTTTTAATAATTGTTATTTGAATCAGGTATTATAAGAACAAAGGTTGTTCAAATAATTACCGTATTCCATATAAGATGGATGATTTACAAATCTAGTTGGAGAAATCACATCCATAAAACCTAATGCTAAAATGTCGCAAGACAAATGATTGAAAGATCACTTAGAAGTGACATCGCTGTTTAAATTATATTGGAAAGAAAACATGAAGAATCTCCATATTCATGGATTTTTGGAGTCTTTGATTTGATCAAGTGACGCTTGTGAGACTTTCCACGTGATAATTAAAACTTCGTTCAAAGGCCAAAGAAGAACGAACGACTAAATTATTGGAATTTATACATATTGATGTATGTAGTCCATTATGTGTAGTCGTAAGCGATGGGTTTCAACTTCATATACTTTCTCCGGAAATTTGAGTGAATATTCACTTAATGAGAAAGAAGTGTGAAATATTTGAAAATGTTCAAAGACTTTCAAGATGAAGTGAAAATCATTGTGACAAGAAAATAAATGGTTTATGATTTTATCATAAGGGATTTGTTTGAGTTACAAGTGTAACAAGAAAATAAATGAATTATGATTTTATCATAAAGGGATTTATTTGAGTTGCAAGTTTAGCAAAACACCTAGATTTACATATCCCAAAACACCATAGGAATATGGAGTGTTTGAGATTTGTAATGAAACCTTGTTTGACATGGTTGGATCAAAGGTGTTATTTATAAAACTGCCATTATGTTTTAAAAGATTAAAGCTTTAGAGACTACCGCTTTTACACTAAAAAGAGCTCCATCTTGATCCGTTGAAATGACACCATGGAAGTTATGGTTTAGGGTAAAACCCAAGTTGTCATTTCTTAAATTTTGGTATGCTAAACATAAGTAATATGTTTACAACTGAAGTCGGATGAGCATGTGTTTGTAGGTTATTTCGAATAAAAATTGGTTATTCCACCATAACACCGAGGACAAAAGGGTTTGTCGCTTGAAATGTGAAGTTTCTTGAAGAAGGAATTTTTCATAAAAGTTAAGTGGGAGTACAATAGAACTTTGATAAGGTTAACGAACCTTAGCTAAATGTGCTGAGTTGCGCAGCGCCGGAAATCGTTCCGAAGGCTGCCATAATGCTCATAGATTATGTGCCTCAAAGGTTGTGGTCACGGAGATCTAAGTTCTTATTGAACCAAGTCGGTCGGATAAACAATCAAATACTTAGATTTGAGAGTAAATCATTATTGGTTGACAATGATGAACCGACTACATACAAAGAAGCGATGATGGGCCCTGACTCCGTCAAATGGCTTGAAGCCATAAAATCCGTGATAGTTCCATACACGAGAAATCAAATTTTGAACTTGGAAGACCCTCCGAAAAGGTGTAAAAACCTATCGGTCGTCTTTGGTTCTATAAAGAAACGGACATGGATGTCTTACATCTATGAAATAGTCGACATATCGGTAAAGTATTTTACGACAATGTTCAAGGAGTTGACTATGATAAGATTTGATCTTTCATAGCGATATTTAGTCTGGACGGATTAAAGTAGCAACCACTACATATAATTTGGTATATGGTAGATGAATAAACAAAACAAAGTTCTTTTAATAGAATGGTTACCTAGGACGTGTACATGACACGATCCAAAGGGTTTTGTTAATTCAAAGGATGCTAAAAAGGGCATGCAAACTTCAATGGTTGAAGTAAGCATCGCGGAGTTGGAATCTTCAGCATGATGAAAATGAGTTTTCATCAGGAGACGATGAAGATGCTTGCATTTGCAAGAAATTAAGTGGGAGCGCTGAGACACATTTCTAATACATTATGTGGATGACATCTTGTTGATTAGAAATGATGTATATTTTATTGACAAAGGTTAATAATTTCATTTTGATGAAAGACTTAGGCAAAACCCGAATATTTAGCGTGAATGTCTATAGTGGATAGACTGTAACGCCAATATGGTTGTGCCAAACGTACATATATGAGATATTGAAGGAGTTCAATATAGAATCAACAAGAAACGATTCTTGTCGCATGGAAAGGAATTGAATCAAGATTCAAGTGTATCGACACTTGATAAGTGAAACAAGATTCAAGTGCTTTGACACTTGATGAGTAAAATCACAAGAATGTCTTGATCAATCATACCATGATATGTACACATCCAGATATGTCCTATGCTCTAAGTGCTATGAGCATATACCAGAATGAATCATAAAATGATCATTGGACGATAATGAGGATATTCTTATGATCTTTTGGAAGAACTAAGAATATATTTGTGTAGAGGTGACAAACAATTACAAATAGTTCATTGTAAGACGTTACATTGATACTAGTTTTGTCACAATATACAAATTAAGTTTATCTCAATTTAAACTATGGGTGGCACAATGTAATGGAAAGGAGATTCCATGATGGATTTGGATGAAATCCATAGTTGAGACATTGTGACGAATACTACAACAAAAAGGCTAAGTATATGAATGCTATAGTAGCAGCAAAGGAGGGAATTTGTGTCAAGAAGTTTGTTATCAAACTAATATGTGGTTCGCAACGGGCTAACACTAAAGATATATTGTATGACAATAGTATCGACATGATTTAACCCCAAGGAATTAAAGGTCTCACCAAAAGACCAAATTTATACAATGCCATCTCATTGGAGAATGAGTGATGCGTGAAGACACAAAGACATGCAAATACACACGGACCTGAAGCGTCAGATCCGTAGATTATGTTAACCACTTGCAATTGCGTATATGGAACACCAGAAAGCCATAGGTGTTCAATACGCAGAGTTTTCAAAGTAGATTATTGTCTCTAGTGCAAGTGGGAGACTGAAGGGAATATGCCCGAGAGGCAATAATAAAGTGGTTATTATCGTATTCCTTGTTTATGATAAATGTTTATTTTGCATGCTATAATTGTATTAATACGGAAACGTTAATACATGTGTGTTTAATAAACAAACAGAAAGTTCCTAGTTATGCCTCTCTCATAAACTAGCTCGTTGATTAACAAGATGATCAAGGTTTCCTGATCATGGACATTGGATGTTGTTAATAACGGGGTCACAACATTAGTGTAATGGTGTGATGAACATTCATCCGAAGTATAGCATTACGATCAAAGTCATTGAGTTTATATTGCTATAACAACTTACGAAGTGATCCTAATCCTTAGACCATGAGATCATGTCAATCACTAACACCGGAAGAGTTTCTTGATAACATCAAACATCACACCATAACAGGGTGATTATAAAGATGGATTCAGAACTAATAAAGTGTTATGTTGAGGCTCATGGATCGAGAGTGGAATTTGTTCATCCCGATGACGGATAGATATACTCTGGGCCCTCTCGGTGATATCACATTGATTAGCTTGCAAGCAAGTGATTTGATCACTAGAATGTTATATCACGGGAACGAGAAAAGAGTGCATGTCAGTAACGAGATCAAACTAGGTATGGAGATACCGATGATCGAATCTCGGACATGTAATATATCGCGAAACAAAGGGATTAAGATACTAGCGTAAAAGGTTCCGACGATCACAAGAAAGTCATCGTTGAATGTGTGGGAGTCAGTATGGGTCTCCAGATCCCGCTTCTGATTATTGATCCGAGAGGGGTCTCGATCATGTCCGCATTATTCGCGAACCGTAGGGTGACACACTTAAGAGACACCGACATCCATTTGGAGCAAAAGTTTCATGCCTAAAAGAAAAGGAAAGCGCAGGAATTTATTTCACTAGACACCGAAACTGTTTCGGTTGAAATTGCTGAAACTGGTTCTGCATGTGAAATGGAATACTAGCAAGGGGTTTTATGTGAATGTTTGTTAATTAAAGTAATTAACAAAATTCTGAATAAATAAATAAAAGAGTTTTATTTAAATGAGAGCTTGCATTAAATTTGGTGGAAATTTAATGCATGTGAGTGGATTTTTGAGTGGAGGCTTTTTAATGAGAGTGGAGGCTTTTCATTTTGAGTGGGAGCTCCACCCACATGAATGTGGAAGAGGTGGGGGCAGCCCCCATGGCTGGGCGCCATGCCCCTTGGGTGCCCCCCCTCTCTCCTACAAAAGGCCCCCCTCTCCTCCTCTCAAAGCACACCTCCTCGTGAAGGATCTCTCTCCCCCTCTAGAATTTATCCCCCATGGTCTCGGACTAGCGAGATACATGTTCCCGGTGGCTATTCGGCAAGAAAGAGTTGTGCTTCCGCTGCATCGCTGGAGCGAGGAGGCGGAGGTTGCTCGGTTCCTCGAACGTGTATGCGAGCACGGATGCGCTGCTGTTTTGCGGCGCTAGGACTTTCTCTCGATCTTGAGATCGGCAAGAGATCGTCTACATCAACCACGAGTTTGGACTCGTTAATCTTTGTCGGTCTTCAAGGGTATGTTCTCTACGGATATACATCCGCCCGTTGTTTGTATCTAGTAGATAGATCTTGGTACATAATTGTTCCCATCGTAGGAAATTTTTTGTTTTCTATGCTGCGAACCCTACATGATTCGTTTTTGAGTTCTCTTTAGGTAAAATTAAAATTTTTGAAGGAGTTGCTATAGTAGCTTTGTTTTTAGTGAAGAGCCTTGCTATTCCAAAGCTTTGCCAGTGGTCTAATATCTTTTGAATAAACTAATGTTGCTAATGAAGATTGTGTGAAGTTTTGTATGAAGGAAAAATTTCAGGTGTAAAGAGAGAATGATGTAATGAGATGAATAATGGACAAAAGCTCAAGCTTGGGGATGCCACCATGGTGTCACCCGAAGAAATATCCAAGACGTACAAGCGTCAAAGCTTGGGGATGCCCAAGGCATCCCCTTTCTTCATCAATAAAAAGCTCAGGTCTGTCTAGACACTTCACTTTTATTGTTTCATGCACAGTTGTGTTGTTGTTGGAGCGTCTTAGTTTTCGTTTGCTGTGCTTAGTTTGTTTAGTTTGCTTGAATAAAGTAGTTTGTACCCCCGTTCTCGTTGTGTTGTTTTGGAAATAAGTTTGCTTGGTGTTGGAAAGGAGTAGTAAGTTCTTGCTTGAAGTGCAAGAGGAGCTTGCATTGACTATGACTTAGACTTTAGAATGACATGCTAGGTGTTTTTTTAGAATTATGATTTGTTATTATTTCTGTAGCATGTCTTGTTCCAAACAATTGGGATTGTGTGCCTTGAAGAAATTATGCGTTGTTTTAGCATGCAAAAGCATAGTATTATGGTATTCTCCTTTAATGCTTTGCTTGGGTTGACTTGGCACATGCTTACACCATGTTATGACTCTCACAAGTCACCATTAGCCTATATGATCTTTTAATCCTTGACTTGTAGTACCATTCTTTGGTTTGATTAGTATGCTTTGTTGCATTGCATGATTATGGCCATTATGCTCTCTTAGTTGGTTGCTCCCAGTCTTTTGCTAGCCTCCACTTATATGAGTAAGTTCTACTCATGCTTCCAACTCCCAAGAAACCAAGTTATTCCAAAGTGTCCACTATAAACTCCTATGCATGGTGTGTTACACCATTCCAAGTATATTCTTGTTTTCAACTATCTTCCAATTAAAAAACTATTTTGTTATGTGAAAACTTAGTGATTAAAGCCCTCACGAACTTGATGGCACACTTTATTCTTTGCCCCTAATAAACTTGAACCACTGCGACAACTTTGTTGTATATGCTTGCACTTATAATTTGGGATTGGCAAAACCGTGCTGTCACGGGGAACGTTTTGAACATTGCACTTGTACTTCTGTACTCAGTTGATATCATGCTCTTTTGTCTATGGATGTCACCGGTGTGAAATGAAGTGGGAACTTGTAAGTCCATGGAGTTTGTATTCTGTGTTAGAGAAACGCCTGGGCCGCTAGCCTAAGCCATGCTTAATCATGGTGGAAACTTGCAGCATCACCATAGTGAGCTATCTATGAAGCATTCTCAATAAAAAGCTATGCATATGGTAAATAAAAAGATTGATGAGATGCTCATTGTCTCCTTGCCTTGTCATTTTGGTTATGGGAAAGCTCCTATACCATGTGAAAGGGGTATCCCGTTGGTGGTTCTCAATGATATGCAAATACTTACAATGGCAAGAACTTGCCTGGGCCCTAAGTTGAGTATCCATGAGGTGTGGCCCTCATTTTCAAGGGACTTGAGATTGCCAACTTATACTTTGTCAAGCATATACTCCAGCTTTGCCACTTTAACCTTAACCACTTCAAGATGCTTATGATAGGGGCAATGAGGGCTGAAAGCTAACAAGTACCATAATTTTTGGAAGCTCTTTTTGAAACTTGTAATCCCTACTTCCTTTATAAAAAAGGCCTTTCTTCCACCATTATTGAGTCGCCACCTTCTACCTTTAGGCACCATTAAGAGAGCATAGTTGTCATTCTATGTGGAGTGTTCCAAAGCTTATTAATTGATACATATTGTGATATTACTTGTTCTTGTGCTATTTGTTTCTAGTCACCCTTGTGAACTTTGAAGGTGTTCTATGCATCTATATTGCTACTCTATGAGGGACAAGCTGATTGCCACTATGCTATGTTTTCGGTATGTGAAACAAACAAATGTTTTTCAATGCATGTTATTCATGATCTTTGTTTGTAGCTTGCCATGTTGCATGTATAGTTACTATGTCCTATTGTTAGAACTCCATTCTTTCATGCACATGTTTAGAGTTCTTTGATCCCAGCTTTCAATGCTTGTATATGGTTGGATTTTATTGTGAGGGTGCATGTTCACCTCAAAAGTTATTCTTTTTATCACTTACCTACTCGAGGACGAGCAGGAGTTAAGCTTGGGGATGTTGATACGTCGGAAACGTATATATAATTTTTGATGATCCATGCTTGTTTGTTATCTACTTTGATTTACTTATCCACACTTTGAGGTGCTTTTTACATGTTTTCTGGTACTAACCTACTAACAAGTTGCAACAGTGCCAGATGCCTGTTTTCTGCTGTTTTTGGTTTTAGAAAAGTTTGTAAAGAAATATTCTCGGAATTGGACGGGAGAAAAGCCAAAGTCAATTACTTTCCGTGGGGAACAGGAAGTCTAGAGGGCAGCCGGAGGGGCCAGACCCACCCTAGGCATGGGTGGGCCCTATCCCGCGCCTGGCTAGGGTTTGCCTGCCCTGGCCACCTCCTTGGCCTCCCCCTTCGCCTATAAGAAGCCCCCGATGCAGAAACCCTGAGTACCCGATCAGAAATCCACGAATCCGTCTATAGCCGCCGCCACCATCGTCCCTAGATCGGGGGGATCTGAAGCTCTTCCTGGCACCCTGTCGGAGGGGAGATCATCCCAGAGGCCTTCTCTCCGGTATGATGCGTGAGTAGTTTTACCTTGGACTATGGGTCCATGTAGTAGCTAGATGGTTGTATCTCCTCCTTTGTGCTTTCATGTATAGATCTAGTGAGCTCTCTTCATGATTAAGATCTAATCTATTTGTAATCATGCATGTTGTGTTTGCGGGGATCCGATGGATATTGAGATTATTATGTTGGTTTGATTAATGGTTATCTTTATGATTCTATCATGTCTGTGTTGTTTGTGATCTTGCATGCTCTCCATTTCTAGTGGTTATCTTGGCCAAGTAGTTGCCAGTGACTCCAAGTGGGAGTATTTATGCTCGATAGTGGGTTCATGCCTCTAGTTTCCAAGGGAAGTGACAATAATCTCTTCGGTTGTAGATGTGCTGTTGCTACTAGGGAGAAAACAACGGTCTCTTGTTCATGGAACATGTGGACTGTTTACCTTACACACTTTGCTTAAAGCAGTTGTCTGTTGCTTGCAACTTAATACTGGAGGGGGTTCGGATGATAACCTGAAGGTGGACTTCTAGTCATAGATGCAGTTGGATGGCGGTCTATGTATCTTTTTGTATTGCCCAATCGAATCTCATAGGATCTGTCTGACTAGTAATTGCATTGTTATGCCTTGCTTAGTTCCTGTCAATTGCCCTGCTGTAATTTGTTTGCCCTTCATGCCATGTTGTTTATCTAAGGAGAGCAACTCTAGTGAACTATGGACCCCGGTCCAATCTTTACCATTGATACATCTTCCACTGTTACTTGTTTACTTGATGCAAACCATTACCTTCCACACCATACGTTTAATCCTTTGTTACAGCAAACTGGTGAGCTTTTCAACCTCACTGATTTGTTGGGACAAAGTCTTGAGTTTGTATTGTGCAGGATTCCACGTTGCTTGCAACACCTTTGAGACGTTTCCTTCCTCCTTCTGGTTCTATAACCTCGGTCTCTACTAAGGGAAACTTGCTGCTGTGCTCCATCACACCTTGCTCTTGGGGTTTCCAACAAAGTGCTCCACGTCAGGCACCATTAACAAGTTTTCTGGTGCCGTTGCCGGGGAACAAAGAAGAAGATCCCACGTCAACACCGGACGCACGCATCACACCGATACGGATGATTCTAAATCATAATCTGGATATGTATTTACTTTGAATGGTGAAGCAGTGAGCTGGAGGAGTGCTAAGCAAAGCGTTGTGGCGAGATCTTCAACTGAATCAGAATACATAGCTACTTCGGAGGCTTCACAAAAGGCGATATGGATGAAGGAGTTCATTATGGAGCTTGGTGTGGTTTCTAGTGCATCGGACCCGATGGACATCTACTATGACAACATGGATGCCATAGCCAATGCGCAGGAGCCAAGGTGACACAAGAAGCTGAAGCATATAAAGCTACGGTTTCACGCTATTAGCGAGCATGTCCAAGATGGTGACATAAAGATTTGCAAAGTACACACATACCTGAATGTGGCAGATCCGTTGACTAAACCTCTCCCAAGGGCAAAACATGACCAACACCAGAACGCCATGGGTGTTAGGTATATTACCATGTAATCTAGATTATTGACTCTAGTGCAAGTGGGAGACTGTTGGAGATATGCCCAAGAGGCAATAATAAAAGTTATTATTATTATATCTTTGTGTTTATGATGAATGTTTACATCGCATGCTATAATTGTATTAACCAGAAACATTAATACTTATGTGATTTTTAAACATGTTAGAGTCCCTAGTAAGCCTCTTGTTAAAGTAGCTTGTTGATTGATTGATGATCATGGTTTCCTAATCATGAACATTGGATGTTTTTGATAACGAGGTCATATCATTAGGAGAATGATGTGATGGACACACTCCTATAGTTAAGCGTAGCATAAGATCAAGTCATTTAAATAGTTCATTTGCTATAAGCTTTCAAATACATAGTAACCTAAATCCTTCGACCATGAGATCATGTTAATCACCATCACCTGATGGATGCTTTGATGATATCAAACACCACTTCATAACTGGGTGGTTATAAAGGTGGCATTGAGTATTCTGAAATTATGCGTTGGGGCACATGGATCAAGAGTGGGATTTGTCCATCCATATGACGGATAGATGTACTCTAGGATCTCTCGGTGGAATGTCATCCAATTGGCTTGCAAGCATGTGACTAGATCACAAGGGATCACATATCACAGGAACGAGTAAAGAGTACTTATCGGTAACGAGGTTGAACTAGGTATGCAGAGATACTGACGATCAAACCTCGGATAAGTAAAGTATCGCGAGACAAAGGGATATTGGTATTGTATGTAAATGGTTCATTCAATCACAAATTTATCATGGAAATATGTGGGAGCCATATGAATTTCTAGATTCCTTTATTGGTTATTGATCGGAGAAGAGTCTCGATCATGTCTGCATAATTCACAAACTGTAGGGAGACACACTTAGGGATTCGATGTTGTTTAGTAGATATGGAATGTGAGTAAGATACCAAATGTTGTTCGGAGTCTCGGATTGGATGCGGGATATCACGAGGAGATCCGGAATGGTTCGGCGAATAATATTCATATAAGGAAAGTCCAATTCCGGGGTTCGTAAATGTTTTCGGTGTTTTCACCGGAAGCTTCTAGAAGGGTCTAGAAGGTCCATCACTCCGGGGAGGTAAGGGTACATGAATGTGTCATACCAATGTGGAATGGTTGCATCATGTCCTAGGTCACTTGGCTGGGCAATGTGAAGAGAAATAATAATATTCTAGTTTGAATAGTCAAACTCCAATTTGAAAAGTCAAATCCGAACATTGAAAGTCAAACCAAGTGGCGGGAGAGGAGGAAACCTAGAGGAGGAAGGTTTCCCTCCCTCCCTTGCCACCATCCATACAAGGGGAGTTGGGGGAGGACTCCTCCTCCCCTAGCCGCCCCTCCCACCTATAAAAGGAGGGGGTGTAAGGTTCCCAACCTTTAATAAGGTAGAGATCCCTGTGTTTACAATGCTAGTCCCTGGATCAATAGCTAGCATCCATAGTTAAGATGTAATATCGAGAAACAAAGGTCATAGTACAACTTTATAACCAGGAATAAAATAATTCATACATCTTACATAGCTCATTTGGCTATCTCATTACAATGCAACAGAAATATCTATATAGCATGGAGTCCTTCATCTTCAAAGTGCTACAGGCAGTCATGTTGGTTGTAGACTTGTAATCCTAATCAACACACTTCACTAACATCAAACAAACCTGCAACATAATAAGTTGCAGCCACAAGGGTCAATGCATTTGAATTGTATTGGCAAGTTTCACTACTATGTAGAAATAAGTGGATCCTATCATTACATGCATATTTGGCTAAGTAGGGTTTAGGCTCATTTGCAGAAAGCAATATAGTTTTATCCTATCTTTTCAAAATAGTTTTGATATTTTGAAAATCTTTCTGAACTCCTTGGAAAACTCCAAGTGCTTCTAATCCCTTGTTAGCACCATCAAGTTTTACTTTGAGAAATTGGAATGTCGAGATCTTCCATAGCTTCAGGTCTTAGTTTCTCAGAATTGTCGAGATCTTCTTGAGCTTAGTTTTCGCTTGGGGATAAGCGAGGTCTAAGCTTGGGGGAGTTGATACGTCCATTTTGCATCACTATTCAATATCATAATTTGCCTCTATTCATTGATATATTTCATATTAAGAGGTGTTACTTATGTTACTTTCATATATTTTTGCATGTTGGATGATTCTTGGAGGATGGACTGCCGGAGTCAGGATTCTGATGGAAAAAGTGGTGTTTTGATGCAATTTCGCGAAGATCAGAAAAATACCAGAAAAACTACAAAAAATTATATTTTCCCAGAAGACGAAGAATGCCAGAAGGGGAGGAGTTGGGCCACAGGGGGCCCACACACCCCTCCCAAGCGCGGGCCATCCCTGGCCACGCCTGTAGGGGGTGTGACCACCCTGTACCACCTCTGGATCCACCCTCTCGCCTATATCTTCTCCTCGAAACCCTAATACACGGGGAGCGACCACAGAAAGATTCCACCACCTCTGCGGGGAGGAAACTACAGAGAGAGAAAAAGCTCTCTGGCAGATAGATTTCTGCTGGGGAAATTCCTTCCGGAGAGGGGAGATCGTCACCAAAAACACCATCATCAAGCTAGACTTCATCGTGATCATCATCGTCATCATCCACACCATCATCTCCACCAGCACCCTCATTACCACCTCGTACCGCTGTAACGATTGTGTTGAATCTTGTTTAGTTCTTAGGGGGAACTTTCCCAGTGTTGATTACTCTTGTAGTTGATGCTTGTGAGTGGAACCATTGGATTATTGTTTATGTTTAGATTGTTATTCATCATTATATCATCTCTGATCTTGATCCATATGATGTCTCGTGAGTAGTTCGTTTAGTTCTTGAGGACATGGGAGAAGTCATGTTGTTAGTAGTGGAATTGTGTTGAGATATTATTGAATGGTTTGATATTTAAGTTGTGGTGCTATTCTTCTAGTGGTGTCATGTGAAAGTTGACTACATGATATCACCATTTATGGGCCTAGGGGGATGCATTGTGTATTTGGCTACTAATTGTGGGGTTGCCGAAGTGACAGAAACCTGAACCCCCGTTAGGACACCTTTACACAAGGGAGTGTAGGATCTCAGAGTTTAAGGTTGTGGTTAGGTTTTTAGATTAATTGCTTTCTTGTAGTTGAGGATGCTTGCAAGGGGTTTAATCACAAGTATGTATTAGTCCAATTAAGGTCAATACATTAGCACAGGTTCACCCACACAACACTTACCCAACTAAAGAAGACTACTCAGCTATATGAAGCGAAAGCACTTGACAGAATTCCCATGTGTCCTCGAGAATGTTTGGTCCTCATAAGTATTATCACCGGCTTGTCCTTTGCTAAGAAAGGATTGGGCCACTTGGTGCAGTATTATTGTTGACTTTTTTTACTTGTACTTTATTTGTTTGCTTATCAAAAACCCCTAAAAATCCGTTTGCTAGTATTTACAAAGAATTCCTGAGCCAGTATCACTAGTCAGCACCTTCTGCTCCTCGTTGGGATCGACACTCCTATCTATCGAAAGTACTATGATACACCCCCTATACTTGTGGGTCATCAGCAAGGTATAGATATTCTCCGTGAGATCCATCTCGGAGATTGCAGGCATCATGCCACTCCCCGATCACTGGTCTCCAAATCCTTCCGGCAAGGATTCTACTGGCTAACCATGAAGGCAGACACCGACCAGCTGGTTGAGACATGTATTGGGTGTAAATATCACATGTACCAGCCAAAGAATTGCGAACCATACCAATAACTTGACCGTTTGTAGTCTGGGGGCTTGACATGGTTGGGCCACTACAGACGACACCTTGTGGGTTTACGCATCTTCTGGTAGCAGTTGACAAATTCACAAAATGGATAGAAGCTAAACCCATTAGAAAGCTTGATGGGGCAACATCCCTTATATTTGTCCGGGATCTAGTGGTGAGATTTGGTCTCCCACATAGCATCATCATCGACAACGGCAGTAACTTGTCACTTGGATAAGTAGAGGCTTACTGTCAAGAGAAAGGCATCCGCCTTGACCTAGCATCTGTGGCACATCCACAATCTAACGATCAAGTTGAACGGGCCAATGGACTGATTTTGCAGGGAATAAAGCCACGTCTAGAGGCACCACTACATAGAGCAGTTGGAGCCTGGGCGGAGGAGTTGACATATGTTTTGTTGAGTTTAAGAACTACTCCCAACATATATACCGGCTACACCCCTTTCTTCATGGTATATGGAGCACAAGAAGACCTACCCTCCTACATCCTCCATGATTCACCAAGAGTTTCCGCCTATGACGAAGATGACGCTGAAGAATCCAGACGCTTAGATGTGCACCTGCTTGAGGAGGAACGTGTTCTGGCATGCTAGAAATCCGCCATCTACCAGCAGAATCTACAAAGCTACTGAAAGGCAAAGGACGTCGCCTAGAGGTGGGTGAATAGGCTTTTTAAAAATATCACGGTTTAGGCTCAAATAAATGCGGAATAAAACTAACATTTAATTTACTGAGCACAAAACCTAACCACTAGGTTCACCAAAGTGCACCAACAACCTATGCTAAGCAATACAAGCAACAAGGTGATAGGAAGATATAAATACTTCAAGCACGATGCTATCACAAAGTAAAGTTCATAAGTAAAGGGCTCGGTTGAGAGATAACCGATGGACGTGGAGACGAAGATTTGTTTCCCGAAGTTCACTTCCAAAGAAGCTACGTCTCCATTGGAGAGGTGCGATGGCGCAGTGCTCTCCGAACGCCACAAATGGCTCACCTCGAGGTGTGGTGGCTCGATGCACACCCAAATCCACACAAGGCCTCACCCCGGATGCGGAAGCACGCAACTCACCGATGCCACAAAAGGCTCACCCTATTCTCCCGAGTGCTCACCACAAAAGGCGGGCACTCGCTCCACTATGGGACTCTTGAGGGCGGTCACCGAACCCGTACAAGATTGGGGCTATCTCCATAACTCAATTGGAGGATCCCAACAACTAAGCCACAAAAGGCTACAATGCCACAAAAGGGCAACAAAGCCACAAAAGGCTACAATACCACTAAAGGTCAACAACCTAACCACACAACCGTCTAGGGTTCCAAGAACCCAAGAGAAACAAGCCCACAAGCTTGAACTCGCGGAATCTCCAAGGAGAACTCAAACCTATGCACCAAATGTAAGGGCAAGTTATTATCTCCCAAATTCAAACAAAGCTACAAAATCTATTGGGGGAATAAGGGAGGAAGAACACAAGAAGAGAACACAAAACTCTCCAAGATCTTGATCCCAATGATTCCTTCACAAAGAAGGGATTTGACTTGGGGGGATTTTAGATCTAGATCTCCTCTTCCTTTCCCTCAAAAATATGTAAGAATCATGGGAGGGAGAAGGAGTAAGAAATCTCAAATAGGTCAAAAATATTGAGCAAAAACGAGCTCAAAAGATGGGGAACCATTGGGGAAGAAGCCCCCCTTAAATAGGACAAGGAAAAACTGACCGTTTGGGCCAGATTCGCGCATCACCAGAACTTTCGGCCCCCCACCGGAACTTCTGGTAAATAAAAATACAAGTTACTGAACCTGGCCGGAACTTGGGTCGGAACTTGGGCCGGAACTTCCGCTCAAGCAAAAACGCTGGACAGCATTGCACGAAAACTTCAATAACTTTTGATTCCGGACTCCGTTTTTGATGATCTTGGGCTCGTTTTGAAGAGAACGAAAATATCTACAAGATTATGAAAAAAAATCATAGTAATGCACGTAAGGATAAAACCAAATTGAGAAAGGTATAACCTTTGTAGAAGCAATGAACCGGTAAAACCTCCAAAAACCAAAACACAAGAAGTTGAGCTTAGAAACTCCAATTGGGATGAAACCAGTTTTGTTGGAAATATAAAACCAATATAATACAACGAAAGGTAGAAATATTGGATATCACCTAGGGATAAAATACCATGGATATATATGTGATGTATCTCCCAAGGTGTGGAGCTGGAAAACTCGCAAGATCAAAAATCGCTATAAGATATGCAAGGGAAATCCTTAGATGAAGAACTAGAGCTTGTTATGATGATAACCACAAGCTCTAGATCCTCTCATGGGAAAGAACCAACTAACAAAAAGAAATATGATGCTATGAATGCAAAGGTTTGAGCTCTCTCTGAATGATGTGATCGAGACACCCGCTTGAGAGCCCCTCTTGATAGAACGGCTATCTACCCTAAACCCGGTCTCCCAAATAACAACACGAGACCGGCAAAAGAGAAGCCCTATCAAGATTATACCTTTTTCTTGAGAATTCCACTTGAACTTGATGTAGACCGTCTTGTTCTTCTCAAGTGGAAACATCTTTCTTGTTTGCTCTTGCTTGATGAATATGAAGACTTGCAAATTGCTCCCCCATACTCCATGGGGAAACCCATTATTTAAACTTGTCTTCATCACCCCATGATCACGAGGATGGCAAGCTTCAAGCATGAGATCTTCTAGAGATGGCGCATCTTGAGCTCGCCCTTCTTCATCCCTTCTTGAGGTTGATCCATTTTGATGCAGCTCTTTGCACTTGTCTTGATCAACCTTCAAGCTCCTTCTTTCTTCATCTTTCAACCTTGAGACCAACACATGGCCCAAGCGATGCCAATGGACAAACCTACAAGTGAAACTCAATTTACACATTTGTCCATAGGGATTGTCATTAATTACCAGAACCACACATGGAGGCATACATGCCCTTTCATTCTCCCCCATTTTGGTAATTGGTGACAATCCCTTAGCGAGGGTTTAAATATGAAAATAAACGACCAAAGCGGTTGCCCCAACATCAAATACTACACAAGTATGTGATTTTGGTACAACCACAATATATAGAGCAAATTCCCCCACAATCTATGCATGTGTGATGAACTTAAATTTCATTGCATAGATTGCCAACCATTACCGTTGGTTGAGTTTCCTCTATATATTCTACATGCAAAGGAACCACAAAGATGAAAGAGCATGAGAGGCAAGTGCTTAAGAACATACTCAAAGCAAAAACCAACTTCCCTTAAACCCTCCAAAAAACTTCTCCCCATTGGCATCGATTGCCAAAATGGGTGAAAAGTTCTAGACGGCCAATATAGTAAGAATTCCTCCAAGGATGTGCAAATGCAATTGTCAAATAATGAGTACTTGGGAGGAAGTAAAACTATACTGAGGACCCGAAGATAGCAAAAATAAAAAAATAAAAATAAGCTTCAACAAATGAAGCGAGCAATCAAAAGATCCAAACTAAACAATTGAAACACCAACAAATGATGTCAAAAGGAAACAACAACCAAGAGTGTTTAAATAAAAATAGAGAAGTTCTCCAAAATTTGTGCAAAGTTTAGAATACTCGTATTTGAATACAACATGCACAAATATGGAATCCTTGCTCCCCCATAAGCATTTAAACCACAAGAAAAGAGAAACTGTAAGATCCCTCCTTTATAAAGGAAAAGGATCCCTGTGATTGCAATGCTAGTCCCTGGATCAATGCTAGCATCCACAGTTTAAGATGAAGTACACAAAAACAAAGGTCATTATTACAGTCATTCCAGAGACAAACATAGTCTTTACAACTCCAAGGACAAAGGCCTAGTACAAGAGTTTGAATAAGTAAATAAATAAAAGTCTTCATCTTCATGTGCCACATGCAAACATGTTGAGTGTAGACTCATGACTCCTAATCCTCATCAGAGTAACCTGCAACATCACAAGTTACAGCCACAGTGGGTCAATACATTGGAATAGTATTGGCAAGTGATACCTTAGTATAATTTAGGTGGACTAGATACTATATGCAATTTGGCTAAGTGTAGCTTGGCTCGCTTTGCTCAAAATAGGTTTTGCCTATTAGTTGAAATTACTAAGTTTTTCTTTGTCAAAACTTTTCCCAAGGAACCTCCAATAGACATTGAGGTCCTTCACCCTTGTTCACCCACAAGTTTTACTTAGAAATTGGGATGAGGAGATTCTTGATAGCTTCCATGTCTTGATGCTCAAGTTGTCCTTTTCCAGGGACATGGCTAAGTACTTAGATTCTTCCATCTGCAGAGGTTGTGCACTTTCCCCACCAGACTTGATTTTCACCAAGACAGGACCTTTCAGAAGCCTTCCCTTAGACCAAATGGACGCGTTCCAACCTATCATCCCACTACCACCAACTGTCCAAATGGCTAAGTTCTAGCAACCTATGTGATCCAGGCAGAGCCCATATTGCCAAGTGGCTGCACTAGAAGCTTCTTAACACTTGGCCTCTAAAATCTCTTTGTTCCTGGGTGGCTTTCCACAAGTGAGATACACAAGGTAAACCATAGAAATGGGCCTTGTGTAACCACTCAACATAATCCATTCCTTCCATTCCACCCAGGTGTTTCATTTACTTAGTTGTTTTATTAGGCAAAACACAAGTCCAAAGACTTAGAAATATTTTCATCATAGCATGTATATTTCACCAACCCTTGGTTGCTACTAGCTAGGCTAAGCATGGCATAGATAAGCATCTTAACTTAGAAATTTCTAGCAATTCTACAACTACTAGGATTTCCAAACATGGCATATAAGCAAAATATAGCATGCAAGACTAGCAAAATATTTCTAATGCTTAGTAGAAAACATAGGGATAAAAATATCATGAAGTACCACTTGCCTTGGTAGTTTGGAGAGTAGCTACACTCCTCACAATCACAATCACTATTGGCACCAAAATCTACACAAAGAATCATAGCCACAAATCACATACAAAACATATACAAACAAAAATATATGAATGCATGCAATATGCTATGTGATGATTTTTAAAACTCAACCAAGCAAGTGTACAGTACTGGTTCATAAACAAGTTAAAAACTTGCCAAACAACATTTATTTAAACCTTAAAACATTTTTCAAACAATTCATATACTCAAATTAGCCCTACACATGTTTCTGTACATAAAACCATTTTAACAGAAGCAAAACATTAAACACATTGCATATTTAGAAAGGGCTTGTTCTCCTGATTCCAATAATATAAAATTCATCAAATTCTAACGTGGGAATCAAAAGTTATAGCTAAAACAAAATCAAACATCTAATAGATTCAAATCCTGTTTTTAAATCTAAACTGCTGCCACGCGTCTTATTCTGATTGGCTGGTACCGTTTCGCGTTGGATCACGCTTCTGAGCCGCTGGATCTAACTTAATCGCGCGGCTCAGATCCAATCTTACTGCTTTGCTCACGTTCTATCGTATCCGCGGGACCTAGATCTAACAGCGCTCAGCACTTTGACCATCCAGTGGCGGCGCTGGCGGCGGCGACAGGCGGCGGTGCCTCTGTCAGAGATGCTACCGGCATTCTAGGTCGCGCGGGAGAGGGGGAAGGGGCTTACCAGACTCGCCGTGTGCTGCTGGTGCTCAAGGTGGCGGTGGTTTGGCAAGGGGCGCACGGAGATGGTCGCTGGAGCTCGTCAAAGTTGCGGGCGACGTCAGTTGCTTGCTGTCGAAGACGTTGCCGAGGCTCTGCGTCGACCTAGCACAAGCCAGATGGTTTAGGAGATGCGCAAGGGCCTGGCGAACAAGACAGTACCAAAGGGGAGGCAAGGGGCGGTCTCATTTTACCTGAATCGCACGTCGGAGTCGAGTGGCGGCTTAGGTGCTCGCGGTTGAGAACGAAGACGTCGCTCTGGGTCATGAGAAAGCAAACGGAGGGCATTAGCGAACACGCAAGGTCATGCTGGTCACAGTGGTTTGAACTAGAGGCAGAGGGGCGGTCTGTACTCACCGAGATTCGTCGCTGGAGTTGCTCTGTCTGCAGCGGCGCAAGGGCAATTGCGGGCAACCTGGGGGCGTAGAGGTGGCGCTAGGTGAGGGGAGATGGCCGCGGTGCAGAGGGGTTTATGTAGGCAGAAGGAGGGCAGCGATTAAGCGCGGAATCAAGGGCAATTAAGCTTGCAGTGACTGCGGCGAGTAACGGCGGAGCGAGCGTCGCGGCCGCGCGTGATTGACGACGACGATGACGTGGTCGCAGGGTCCACTTGTCAGCGAATAAAACAGAGAGGAGGTGGGGTCCTGGCGTCAGTCACTCAGTGGGTTTGCCTGCGAGTGAGAAAGAGAGAGTGGGAACCCGGGTGGGCTTACTGGGCTGGATTCGTAGTTGGGCCAGATAGGTGGCGCTGGCCTTTTTCTATTTCTTTTCTCCTTTTATTTTTCTGTTTTGATTTTCTGAAATGATTTTCAAATCCAAATCAAATGAGTTTGAATTCAAATCTTCCCTAGGTTTTTATACTGCAAACCTTGCACTCAAATGTGTGTCAAACACTACTGTTTATTCAAAACACTTTGATCAAATGAAAATAAAAATAAAACCAAGCCTTTATGATATATATACAATAGGCATAATATTGGTTTTATTTGCTCATTTTGTTTTGAAACTTTTTTCAAACTTTTGATGGTGCCTAATTTGGAATTTCAAATCTTACTGAACCAAAACAAATACTCTCTCAATGAAAGGTAGCACTAAGGCTAGAGAAACTTACATGAAATAATAAGCATATATGCTTCTGTTTTGAAATGATTTGTTTGAAATGAAAATCATATGAACATGGATGCATGGATGATATGCATGAGTTTAAAACATGATTTTAGGGATGTTACAAATCTAACCCCCTTAAGGTGAATCTCGCCCTCGAGATTCGGATTGGCTAGCAAATAGGTGAGGGTGGTCTTTCCGAAGATCATCTTCTCTTTCCCATGTTGCTTCCTCTTCGGAATGATGGTTCCACTGCACTTTGCAAAACTCGATAGTCTTAGTCCGTGTGACTCTTTCTGCAGTCTCAAGAATCTTGATGGGTTTCTCCTCATAAGTGAGATCACTTTCCAACTGAACCTCTTCTAAAGGTATAGTATCCTTTAAAGAAGTTTCTTCCATTTCTGGATGACATTTCTTAAGCTGACTCACATGAAACACATTATGAACAGCTGACAGAGATTCTGGCAGTTCAATTTCATAAGCAACTTCTCCCTTACGACTCAGAATCTTGAATGGTGCAACATATCTTGGGGCCAACTTCCCTTTGACTCCAAACCTCTTCACTCCACGAAGTGGTGACACTCTAAGATAAGCTCTATCACCAACTTCATAGGTGACTTCTCTACGCTTAGGATCTGCGTAGCTTTTCTGTCGGGACTGTGCTATCTTCAATCTGTCCTTAACCAACTTGACCTTCTCTTCGGCTTCTTTGATAAGTTCTGGTCCGAACAAACTTCTTTCTCCCACACCATTCCATAACAATGGGGTGGTACACTTTCTCCCGTAGAGAAACTCAAATGGTGCCATCTCAATGCTGGCTTGATAGCTGTTATTATAAGAAAATTCTGCGTAAGGCAGACTTTCATCCCAACTGGCTCCATAGTCTAGGGCACATGCCCTCAACATATCTTCAAGAATCTGATTAGTCCTTTTTGTTTGTCCATCAGTTTGAGGGTGAAAAGCAGTGCTGAATTCCAACCTCGTTCCCAATGACTCATGTAGCTGTCTCCAAAAATGGGAAGTGAATTGAGTTCCCCTATTAGACACAATACTCTTGGGCACTCCATGTAGACATACAATTCTACTCATATAGATTTTGGCCAACTTAGCACTTGTATAGGTTGTCTTCACGGGTATGAAATGAGCCACTTTGGTTAGGCGATCCACTACTACCCAAATAGAATCATATCCTGACCGGGTCCTTGGTAATCCGGTAATGAAATCCATACCAATCTTGTCCCACTTCCAATCAGGAATAGGTAGTGGTTGAAGCAAACCTGCTGGTTTCTGATGTTCCGCTTTCACTATACTACACACATCACATAAAGCAATATGCTCGGCGATGTCCTTCTTGAGATTATTCCACCAAAATCTTTCCTTCATGTCCATGTACATTTTGGTGTTACCCGGATGAATGGAATACGGTGAGTTGTGTGCTTCTTGCAAAATCAGTTTCCGAAGCTCCGGATCTTGTGGAACACAGATACGTTTCCCATGCCATAAAGTACCCTGTTCATCTTCATGGAATCCTTTGGCTTTTCCTTTGCCAATCTTTTCCTTAATTTCTTCAATTTCCTTATCAATCTTCTGGGCTTCTTTGATCTTGTCCAACAAAGTGGGTTCAACATCCAAAGACATGAGATGTCTATCAGGCACAATCTCCAATCTGAGATCTCTGAATTGGGCACACAAATCATCGGGCAATTCTCCCTTGGTAAGGCCATTCACAAAAACCTTACGGCTTAAAGCATCCGCTACAACATTTGCTTTACCGGGATGGTATTGCAAACTTAAGTCGTAATCCTTGATGTGTTCTAGCCATCTTCTTTGTCTCATATTAATTTCCTTCTGGGTGAAGATATACTTCAAACTCTTGTGATCTGTGAACACTTCACAACGCTTTCCCAAAAGATAGTGTCTCCATGTTTTGAGTGCATGGACAACAGAGGCTAACTCCAAATCATGAGTAGGATAGTATACTTCATGAGTTTTGAGTTGTCCCACAACTTTTCCTTCTTGCATAAGTACTGCACCCAAACCATGATGGGATGCATCACAATATACTTGGAAATCTTTTTCCAAGTCTGGCAAACACAAGACTGGTGCTGTCACAAGTCTCTTCTTCAATTCCTGAAAGCTGAGTTCACAACCTTCAGACCAAGCAAATTTCTTGTCTTTCTTTAGCAATTCTGTCATAGGCTTAGCAACCTTTTTCTATTTCTTTTCTCCTTTTCTTTTTCTGTTTTGATTTTTTGAAATGATTTTCAAATCCAAATCAAATGAGTTTGAATTCAAATCTTCTCTAGGTTTTTATACTGCAAACCTTGCACTCAAATGTGTGTCAAACACTACTGTTTATTCAAAACACTTTGATCAAATGAAAATAAAAATAAAACCAAGCCTTTATGATATATATACAATAGGCATAATATTGGTTTTATTTGCTCATTTTGTTTTGAAACTTTGTTCAAACTTTTGATGGTGCCTAAGTTTGAATTTCAAGTCTTACTGAACCAAAACAAATACTCTCTCAATGAAAGGTAGCACTAAGGCTAGAGCAACTTACATGAAATAATAAGCATATATGCTTCTGTTTTGAAATGATTTGTTTGAAATGAAAATCATATGAACATGGATGCATGGATGATATGCATGAGTTTAAAACATGATTTTAGGGATGTTACAGAAACAAGGAAATTTTGCACTATTAAATGAATTAGAGAAGCTCCCCAAAGATTGTGCACCAATTATAGTAATTGCATTTGGAAACAACATGCACAACCATGGACTCCTCACTTCTCCAAACTCATCTAACAATGCACACAAAGGTCAAAAAAATTGGAAGACACCGAAGAATCACAAAGAAATAAGAGGTGGTTTCCAAGAAATGCAAAAACAACCAAAGAATGATCTTCTCTTGTGTGTGTAAATTTCTAGGTGGAAAATATCACAAAGACAAATGTCCACAAATAAATATGCACAAACAAAATAGATACACAAGAAAACATATGAAAGGCAAAACGGAAGTCATAGAATATACCAATAAGATGTTTTGCTTGATAGCATGCCCAAGGGCTCAAATATATCTTATTGTACATCGATGATTTTCAAACACCGACAAACTCCATACATTAGTACTATTACCAAGGGAAGAAGGGATAGAAGGAATATATGGAGAAAGGCAAAAAGTAACACAAAAAAGAAAATCAACTTTGTAAAAATACTCACTATTGCACATGAGAGATATTGAGGAAACGATATGCAACAAAATTGCTAGATTGACATATTTGGTATTGGTGAATCATGACCATGATTTAGTATAGTCCCCATTATATGCACTCATCTCAACATACACACATTTGCAGTAGAGAGAACTCTTCAAAGCCAAAGCAATAAACCAACCATGTGCAAGTACACAATTTCATGCCAACAAGCAACCTACAAAAGGTTGGGAACAAGATATTTATGCATGAGAGAGAGGATACTTGTTACCGAGATATAATTGGTAGGATGAAGAAGATGTGAATTTGTTGATCATCCTAGCTTGCATCCAATTGACATGTAGACGCCACTTCTTCCTTGTTCAAGATACACGCACCCAATATGTATCCCCAATGTACCTACAACACAATTAAGTACACTATGGTCCCCAAACAAATTGGGTCCAAAGTAGTTAGTGCAACTACAATACATAGGAGAGCCTCCACACAAATATGTGCATATTGATATGAAATTGAATTTCATGCACATCTTAGCCCATTAGGATCTGGTGGAGTTTCCCCTATATATTGGATCAAAGAAAGCAAGCATGCCGTAATACATACATATTGTAAATATGCATGCATAAGACTTTCAAGAACCAAAAAGAGATACAGTTTGAACAAAAACACCAAGAAAACCAATAAGACACACACATAAAAGTGTGACTCGGAAAACGGTGTCCAAATTGTATCAAAGTGCCAAATCAACACATGAAAGAACACAAGATCAACAAATGAACTAGAAAGAGCCAAAGAAAAAGGATAAGAAAAATACCAAGGCTCAAGGATTTATCTCATCCTAAAAGAACAAAACAAGTGACAAGGAATGAGATAAAACCAACTCCCAACGAGAGCAAGGAAACAACAACCAAAATAAACTCTTCACGCTTTTCATGATGGCACACAAAGTACCAACACAAAAAGGATCGAGCTTCCAAGCAAAAATGGATCAAATCAAGAAGCATAAAACAATGTTCTAGATAATATAGGAGAGCTCCCCCATAAGTAGAGCATTATATATAATTTTGCCTTTGAATGCAAAATGCTCGCAAATGATATCATCATTACTACCTACACTAAATAAAACACAAGGGGATACAAATAAAATAAGAAGATTCACAAGAGGCAAGGAAAGCTTGGGAGCAAATAGAAAAACATTTTCTTGGCCAAAGATAAGGCAAATATGCAAAGGCCAAAGTGAATATAATCAATAAAATCTACCATATATGGAGTACCAATTGTCCAAAGACAATAAATATAAGGAAAATTTTCCCTAGGTAGTTTGCAAGGATATCACAATCATATTCACAACAAGAAGCATATAACAAAGCATGAGAAATAAGCTTTGATGGGGATATGCCGAGTGGGGTATACCCGACAGGAAGTTTCCTATTGGCCCAAGCTGCCAGCGAGTAGGCATGCAGGACGGCGACTGGATCAGGACTCGACAAGGAGCCAGGCGACTAGAATCTAAAGGCCCAGAAGCGTAGCTAGGCCCAGTCGGATTAGGTCGAGCACCCTCCGAATCCTTAACCAATTCGGTTGTAGATCTGTAAACCCTAGCGAGGTGAGCCTAGATAAACCTCACTAGGGTACGCATAGAGGACACGTTCCATCATACACCCCCTGCGACTCGCCGCCTAGCCGCTGAGCTCGCCCTTGTACTCTCTCAGTAATACAATCTAGCAGGAGTAGGTATTTACCCTCCGAGGGGCCGAACCTGGGTAAACCCCTGTGTCTCCACCCTCATCTCGCACCGCAGATGGCTGGCCGCCCTTGCCCCTCATTCTACTACTCGCTGCCGATTGCAGCATCTGCCTTGGTCAATCCCACGACAATGGCGCCCACCATGGGGCATGGCCGGTCAGGCATGTGTTCTGCGGCAAGATCCAATCTGCCAATCAATGAGACGATCGCCATCGGCTGCATGATCGTGATCGGCGAGATCCTTGTGATACCCCTGGGATTAAGGCTAGACAAATCCTAGACCTTCGTCTGAACATAAGCCTAACCTAATCTCGAAAGCGTACAGAGAGAGAATCGGTAACACAACAGTGACCCTACGACACGAAAATTATTACAGCAAGCTCATAACTAAGCAAAGAACCAAAATATTACAAGCATAGGTCACTAACCACAAACATCAAACAACGGAAGGCAAATTACGCTATTAAGTATAGCAAACTTAACAAATGGCTTAAGAAGACTGAAGCATAACGATGACGTCCAATCCATAGATCCCAGACTACCAACTGGGAACTCCAAACTACTCATCGATGTCGATGTCGTGAATAACTCATCTTCTATGGTAACACTTACTCTGCTGCAAAAGTGTCAACGAAGCAAGGGTGAGTACAGGGTGTACTCCACAAGACTTATGGTTGGTGGAGTTGTTTTGCATAAAGCCATCTTTGTTCTGTAAAACAAGAGGGAGAAGAAAGTCGACTAATCAGAATATTTTAAAAGGGGATAAGAGAATGGTAACTCTAGCTTTGATCATCTTTTGATATCCACTGAATCATCATCATCTGAACCTATCTAGGATCACCCCCTCATACCCATGAGGAAGCATCCTTGAGCACACATTACTTAACTTGACAAGTTTTACGATTAGGTTCAAGTTCTCTATGATCTTCACGTCCTTTCCCAAGTCGTCCATAACCGCGGACGCGGCTTCTCGAAAATATTAATAACCCTGCAGGGGTGTACAACTTTACCCACACGTACTAACCTTCTCTTAATGACAGTACATTAGCCCTCTTCCTTGGAAGGCCTGCAGAGGGTGGTTAGACACGACCTTTACCTTGCTTTCGCTGAGACCATGAGTCACGCACTAAGGAGATGCCGCCGTAACGGGTCGAGTCCCAAAGTCGGTCCCTAGCGACGTGAACATGGTTTGAGATTATGGAAGCTGGGCATCTCCCATTCCCTGCCACGCTTACCTACCTGTATGAATGCACCTCCTTCACCTCCATTCAAGAACAACCAAGATGCGTATGTCGAATGGAAAGCCCGAACTATGTGACTCATGGAATCTACTAGGCAAGTTAGTTGGCCGAGGGGGTTTCCAGGCCCCCGTGTGGCTGTACGCTCGTCTTGGTTCAAGAGGCAAGAACATCGGGTCCTAAGGGTGGCAAGTATGGGACTGCAAAAACCACAACCCTCGTGGCCTCCCATACAAGCCTTAGCATGTTTAACTTTCATCTCTGATCATACCACGTCATCCTGTCAGACTAGGTTCATACGTAGCTCTGATTCATCAACCGGATGGACCAGCGGTAACAGCTAAGCATGGCTAAGCACAACAGATGTAACAGCTCTAGCAACGCTTCACAAGACAAACCCTAGTTACGCTAGGAGCAGTGGATCAGGAAATATAGTCTTCAAAGGTAACATGCATCAGATAGGATTACTCCATCTATCGATAAAATAATTTAGAATCGCATGCACATGACAAGAATTGAAATGCTTGAAAACATAGGATTTTATCATGTGTGGGGTTTCGCTTGCCTTTGCCAGTTGATATCCAGAAAGTAGAGCTTCGGACATCTGGTACTTGACTTTATTACAGTTGGTCAAGTATCGGTCTTCGAGCTTCGACGGTGTTGATCTCGGTCTTCGATCTTGATCTCGATTCCGATATCGTATTCTACCGAGGAAGAACCAAATACAGGAAAGAAGGGAAACAATCAGCACATGGCATCTATGCAATGCTCAAGCAAGGATGATGATATGACAAGTTGAATTGCATTGAAATAAACCCCTAAGGCATACTTGGCAATTTAATCGGGGTTCCGAGGGGTGGAAACCCTAATTCGGAGAAAACCCCGGAGGCATATGAGAGGGGTACATTTAGTTCTCTAATTAAACTTGCAATTGAAGTTGTTTAACAATGCATGATTATAGCTTAAAGAGGTAGGTATTATTTTTCTGAACATTTTGATATATTATTTGTATTTTTCTGATTTAAAATGAATTAGTTATGAATTTCTCCATTTTTAATTCATTTTAAATCATTTTTTGAATATTATAAAATAATTTGCATTTTGGAATTACTTTAATAATTTTTATTAAACAGAAAACATTTCTGAATATGTTTATTTGACTTACAACAGGGGCCCACATGTTAGGTATTAATCATTTACAAAATAATTACAGAAATTATTTCAGAAAACATTAAAAGAAAATAAAAAGGAATTACTGCATCAGCATGATGCAATGCTGACGTCAGCCAAGGCTTGAGCCTTAGGTCGATGATCGATATGTTGACCGAGCGCGCGCGGGACAACGAGAGGAGGCACGCTGGACAGAGGGCAACACGGGCTACCAGAAACTGGCGGTGCCGCTTGCAGAGGGTCGCCGGAGCGGCGTGCACGACGGCGAACAGTAGCAGCGGCGACAAGTGGTCATCGGGGAGGAGCTAGAGAGCAAGAGGAAGAGTGCAGAGGGGTTCGTTAGAACCGTGATCTCACCTTGAGCGCTACGGTGGTGACGACGAGGCCGGGGACGGTCAAACGACGATGAACCGATGACGACAACGACGGTGGACGACGGTGCTTCTTGCTTGATTCCGGCCAGAGGAGGTCATCCGAGCTCGTGTGCTTAGAGGAGGAGAACGAGGGCAACAAGGCGGTCACAGGGGTAGCCTCAGCTTTGCCCGGGGCGACCAGAGACGGTGAAGCTCACCGGCGTCTGCAAGGCTAGGGTTAGGGTTTGCGCGCAAGAGAAGATGAGAGAGGGAACTGAGGGCTAGGGTTTCTCCGCGGCGGCTCTGGGGATCAAATAGACGCTCGGGGGCGGCGGCATTGATCTTGGTGCGCGGCGACCGGCGACGGGATGACACGCAGCTGCTTCCGTGATCGATCAGCGAGGAAGACGACGATGATAGAAGGCTGAACCAGTACGGGGCCGAGGTGGGCTGCAAACAGGCCAGATGGGCCGCGGTGAAGTGTGCTGGGCGGCAGAGAAAAAGAGGAAGAGAGACGGGCTTGGCCCAGGGATAGAGAGAAAATGTTTTTCTTTACAAAAATGATTTTCTTTTTCTGTTTTGTATTTTCTCTTTGTGTCTTTGTTTTGAACCATTTGAGAAATACCAGAGGTTTTGAAAATACTTTAGAAAACATACAGGAGCCCTTGTACCAATTTGAGATCCTTATTTTTGTGATTTAAAAAATTAAAACCATTTTATAAGAGTTTTCAAGAGAGGGAAAGGAATTAGGTTTTAGGGTTTTTGCTTTGTTTCCTCGATGCACAATTTAATAGATGATGCTCATGAATGCACATTCAAACCCTAATTACCATTTAATAAACTAGGGTTGCTACAATTCTATCCTCCTTAAAAGAATCTCGTCCCGAGATTCCTAGGAAGGAAGGTAGAAGGAACAGGGTTACGCTAAACTTCAACGATCTTCTCGAAGAGGTTGATCCATGCCACCATGACGAGTGGACAAAGCGCTTCATAATCTTCGAGGTGGCTGCTCACACTAAGGAAGAGAGGGAATGACACGGAACCACAAACTGAGTATCTCATGGTTAACTCATGGATAGATGTTTCACGAACATCTCTAAAGCCAACAAACATGAAACACGCCAAGGTAATAGAGGAAACAAGAGGAGATGGTTTCAAGGTGACAGATAACCGGTCTTCAGAAGGATTGAGACCATGGAGCTTGCATAAGAGTTTAACTTCTGAGGGAAGGAGACTTCCAACAGATCGAAAAGGAACACAGACTTCAGGAAGTAAACCTCTACTAAACAACTTAAGTAGAGATTTTTAGGTGGAAGAGATAGATATCAATAAAACCAATCCGTTGAACTACTTTTGAAACAGAAGGGTCACTCTTTCATTCAACAGAAGGCCAAGACAGAAAGGTGTTTTGGTGGAGAGAACTCATAAGATTCACAAGGAACATGTAACGAGAGAAACTATTGATTACAAAAATCATTGTCACTCTTCGAACATGTTTAATAAAGCGGGAAAGGAAACTCTTTATTCATCCAGGGCTATCAAAATCTTTGCCAAAGATCATGATATCACTTTACACCACCAAGATGAATAGTTTAGAAGATTCCTGATGACACGATAAGAAAGAAACTTCATTCTCAGATTCCAAGTACTTGGCATAACAAGATGATTGCCATCATAGCAGGGTCTGGAGAATTGACCGAGAGACATTTAGCAACACTATACTTTAAATGTTCTCCTTGATGTTCGAAACACCGATAGTAGGCTATTGACAAGCCTTTAACAGTCATCAATTAAAGGTTAGACTTCGGATACAAAGGAAACCATAAGAAAAACTCCTATAATAAAATATAGAAGAGGCCTCATGAAGAGTGGTTGTTATTGCTGATTCAAGGGAATATGGCAATAGGTCTTCCGACTGATTGTGACAACCACTACATCAATCTTGCCAGAGTTACAATAGACCTACGTCATAACCTTGAGGAACACCAACCATCATTGCTGCTGGAGATTCAGCTTTGGTTAGGTGAAGAGATACTTCAGACTCAGCATATCCGAGTAGAAAGTTTGCAACATTTACCACAGATGTAAAGTCACTAGATTCTCAAGACATGGATTTCAATGTCAAGCTCCAAAAGATGAGCTAGGTTGTGGAACCCATGTGATAGCAAGTTATCAAAAGATAATTGCATCTACATGAGTTGTTTGCAACGAAACACAATTGAATCCTGTTTAGGAAACATTTAGGAGGATATCCAAGTTTTGTTGGACTTGTTATCTTCCGTGAATGAATCAATCAGTGGCTTGGTGTGCTTGGAGGATCTTCTCAAGATATGGTGGTATCAACCTACCATATCAAGAATTCTTAACACATGCTTGACTAATTTGGAATGATTTCCCGAGGAAACAAAGACAACTCTACTCGATCCACGACGACAACTTTCAACAATTGCACGTGAACCAGAGAAGGTTACTTCTAACATCCAGAACACATACTTCGAGATAACACGAAGATGGTTCTCAAAAGTTTCCAACATTAATGCCAACTGCTCCATATGAGTCTGATATAACATGGAGAAGTTAAGAATGTCATTGATGGGCTCAATAACAAACTTATCTATACACTCCAAGAAGACAAAATAATATGTTGTATGAACAAGGCAAAAATACTAGTCAGACCAAAGAACATGAAGATGTACCTAGGTGAAACATCACAAGTAGATACACCATCAAGATTGTCCTTGGAACTGAGTTTGATTTGACAATTGCCCAAATCAAATCAAAGGCGGGAATGATAACATATCCACAGAGGACTTATTATCCTGCTTCAACACGAACAAAACTAGACATCCCTTTAAGGAGGAACAAAGTTGAATAGAACTTTTGTCTTACAACTCTCCAAGTTGTTGTTTAAGTTCAACCAACTTGTTCAGGGGTATCCAGTATGGATCCTTGGAGAAAGTAGAAGTTCAGAGAACCTGCTTACTCAAGAACTTGACATCACGGTCATGTGGAAACATGGCGATACTTCTAGAAGACATCTAGAATATCGCGGACCACCGATATGTCACAAAGCTCAAGAGAGAAAATTTTCTTGGTAAGACAAGATGACATAATCTCAGAGTTTCGGCACAAGCCTAACTCTTTGACCGAAGAGGGTGTACCAGAATAACGGACTTGGTAGCACAATCATCTTTTGCTTAGTGATAGGGTTAACCATCACACTAAGAATGATACAAATGTCCTTTGAGTTCAAAGCAATGGAAATTGCTAATAATCTCATATGACCACATTATTACGCACACACAACATTCCTGAGCACAAAAGCTCGGAGGAAGGGTGGGTAATATATGCAAGAGCATCACTTCATTAAGAGGGTCATGAAACTGAGCACGACTTCTTAGTATCACATAGTGTGATACTTTAAGGTAGAACAAAGCATAAGCTAATCAACGCTTCTTGATCTGCAGATTACAACACTTTGACCTGGTCTCAGAAATGATGAGGTACTGGAGTTTGTTTCTCCTGACATCCCGAAATTATTTGTCATGATGAACCACAAGAGTATCTTGCATCGGAGAACACCAATGCACATTTGCTACTTGGCTACCAACTGGTAGAAAAAGGTCAAAAAAGACAAGGTAAGGAAGAACATGCTCGGGATAGAATTCCCGAGATGTGGATGCATAAGTCAACAATCTTCCGAAGACCAATGCAGAAAAGGACGGTGTGGTAGAGTCACGAGCATAGATGTGAGACTCTCGAGGAGTACCCTTGTCATGATCTATTTAGTTCCATTAAAGAACATCTGCCATAACATGTGGTAGGGAAAGTCCTTTATCATCACTATTCAATAGCGACAATATCCACAAACTTGAAAGCTATACTAGAAGGTACTAGCCATTCTGAGGTAATGTGTAAACATTAACAATAGGGGTCAACAAAATGGATCTTGGGTTAAATATCAGCTTCATGTACAAGATTCCCAACACCAGAATCCAACACATTTGGGGATCTTAAGTTCAAGTCCAAGGGTTAAAACCCAAAGAAAGGAGTAACTACTACTTGAGTGACAAAGCGTACACATCAAGATAGTAATTACGAGGTAGCTTCCAAGAGAAGAAACGACTTTTGAAGTACCCAAACAAATAAAAAGGAGGCACATGAGGCGAAAGGAAACCTCGAGACCTAGAACAGAACATTGAGGAACCATCAATACGATGTTGTGGACCCTTAAAACGGAGAGATTATGATAGAAATAAATCTCTCATATGAACAAGAGCAAAGGGTAATAAGGAACACACACAACTGACTCTAGAGATCTCAAAACTAGGTCAAATGGTTGAGAACCGGCATGCCTAAAAAGGCACCTAAGCTTTGAAAGATGAGACGAGATAGCATAACTTTCCCAAATCTACACAAGATAAGATGACCCAGAGTTAGAGCGAAACTGGATAAGAAGAAAAGAAGCATACTAGAGTTTTCGCAGATAATTTTCAACTTTGAAAATAGTTTTCACAAGCACTAGACTCAACATCGACCAAAAGAAAGGGTTTCCTACAGTCGGTACTGCTCTGATACCAAAATCTGTGACACCCCTGGGATTAGGGCTAGAAAACTCCCAGAACTCTGTCTGATATAAGTCTAACCTAAATCTCGAAAGCATACATAGAGAGAATTGATAATACAACAGTGACCCTACGACACAAAAACATTATTACAGGAAGCTCATAACTGATCAAAGAACCAAAATATTACAAGGAGAGGTCACTGACCACAAACATCAAACAACGGAAGGCAAATTGTGCTATTAAGTATAGCAAACTTAACAAATGGCCTAAGAGTCCTGAAGCATAACGATGACGTCCAATCCATAGATCCCACACTGCCGACTGGGAACCCCAAGCTACTCTGTCACATCAAGATTTTCCAAATCTTGTAATGTGAAAAATGAATGAATAAAATAAAACTTTGTTTGATTTTCAGAGTGAAAAGAAACTTTTTGAATCCAATTGGAAATCTTCAAACCAATATGGATCAAATAAAATCCTAAAGGGATTTAAAAAGTTAAACATTTAATAAAGGAAAAATAAAAATATTTTGGAATTACTATTTTGGATCTTTTAAATAAAAGGATTTGGCTTTCAAAAGAAAAGGTGGATTTATAAATAAAGATTATTTTATAAAGCCAAATTAAACCTTGGCCAAGTTTTTGAAATAAAATGTTTTGATTTGATAAAAATAGTGAAGGTTTATTTAAATAAAATAATAAGGATTTAATATCCAATTTTATTTAAGTAAAGGTTTTTCCCATTTTAAATAAACACAAAAACTTATTTATTTATTTTAAATAAGTTTTCCAAGTATTTTATATTCTCAAATAAAACCTACTGAAGTGTTTTGATTTTATTTTAGATTTCAAAATAAATATTTAAATAAAACAAATCCTATTTGATTTAATAACTAAGGCCCATTTTATTTAATTGTTAATGGACCATAAAATAAAAATGTTATTTTGTTTTAAATAAGTTTTCCAAATATCTTATATTTCCAAATAAAACCTACTGAATTTGGTTTTGAAAATCTCTAGATTTCAAAAGAGGTTTTTAAATAAATCAAATCATATTTGATTTAATAACAATGGTCTATTTATTTAATTAATAATGGACCTTAAAATAAAACTATTATTTTGGTTTTGGAATTTTGGTTTATATTACTGAACAGAACCAATTTCAAAGTTTCAAAATGTGGTGTTTGTTAGAATTGATTTGAGTATTGTTTAGTTGTTTGAAATTCAAAAACAGGAAATAGTTATAGAAAAAGAAAAAGGTTCAGGAAAGAAAAAAAATAGGTTTTGGACTCAACCCAACCAGCAGCCCAGCAAGGCCCAGTACCAGCCCACTTTCACCCTCCCTCGGCGAATCGTTTTGCACCTGTTAACTGACCCGCAGAACCAATGACTGGTGGCCCTCTTCCCCCTCTCATTCCTCACTGACAGATAGACCCCACAGCCACGTGGTCATCTTCTTCGCCGCGACCTCCTCCCCCCAAACCTCGCTGCCGTTGCTGCCATTGAAAGCCGCGTTCAATTCGCCTTAATGCCGTGCCTTAAACCACGCTGCCACCACGCACGATAAAACGCCTGCGTCTTCTCCTCCTTTCCCCTCTGTCGCCCCATCTCAACACGCCCCCAGGCCGCCCCAATTCTTCCCCGAGCACCTCTGTCTCTGATGACCTTCCTTGTCGATTCCGGCCGAGCTTCATCACCCCTTGCCTACCTGAGCACACTAGCAGACTCCCCACTCCCTGGCGCATCTTTCTGTACCCGTCGTTCAACCGCGGGCGCCCCAGAGTGTCACCTTCGACTAGCTCGGACCTCGCCGCCGCGTCTGTCTTCAACTCCGGCAAGTACCCAGGTAGTTACAGACCGCCCCGCGCTTTCTCAATCATGCTCCCACATTCGCCTCACTCTCCTGCATCTGACCACACCCTCGGTTTGCCTCCGCACGATCTACAGCGTCGCCTTCGACCGCGGACAGAACCACCCGACGCCGACGACGTCTCCGACGAGCAATCGCCATCGTTCCCGTGCGCCCCCTGCCTCGTTGACCACACGTTGAGCTTCCCCAGCCTCTTGCGATCACGGTGAGCATCCTCCCCTCTCTTCTAGCTTCCTGTATCGCTGGCACCGCCACCACCTGACCGTCACCGCCGCTAGCCACCGTCGGCGCCGCTCACTTTTGGTCAAGCATGCTAGCACCGTAGGATCGAGATCTGACGCTCACGATTAGATCACTTAACTTTGAAAGGGTACGCGTCCTGTGTCGCACGATCTATTTAGATCCAACGCATCGCAGAGCCGATCCGGCCGAAGCGGTATCGACCAGTGAAATTGTGACGCGTGGCTAGTTCTGTTTAAAACAGAATTTGAAAAACAGATTTGAGTTGCAATTTGAAAACCCTATAACTTTTGATCCACACGTCCAAAAATTACAAACTTTATATCAATGGAATCAGTGGAACAAGACCTAGCCAACCATGCCTTTTGTTTAGTAAAATGCTTCTGGAAAAATGGTTGTTTTTGCATAAACTTTTGTATGCTTGTTAAGAATGTGAAAATTGTTTAAAAATGAATTTGGGGATAAAATATTTGGAAAATGGTGTGATTTGAACCTACTAACATTAGGAAACACTTTGTGGATTCAAAAATGAATTTGGTGAAACAAAATAATGATTCTTGATTTAAAACCATTTCTAGTCAAATAGAATTGTGGTTTATTTATTAAAAATGGTTTTGGAAGAAAACCTTTGGAAAATGTACCCCAAACACCAAGTTTTATGGTTTTAAAAATGTATTTGGTGAACCCTATAGATTAATGCCTTAGTAAAAATATTTCTACACCACATAAAATGATACTTTGTTTTGAAAATGGTTTTTGAAGTGAAACCTTTTGCAAATGACTTTTCCACTTGACAAAAGGACCATTAGGTGTTTTCAAATGTCTATGACCCATTAGGAACCACTTTTCCAAATAAAACATAGTTTGGCATGCTTGCATGCATTATCTTGGTTCTATGATTTTATGTGTTGTTTTGCTTGATTGGTAGATTGAGTTTTGTGCCTTGCTTGATTGAATTGTAGTGACTTGAAGAGTGTGATTGTTGCAAGGACAAGGAGTGAACCTATACCCTCTACCAAAAAGGCAAGTGATGCTTCATACTTTTTGACCCATTACTTTCACTATGCATTAGTGATTTTTCTAAGTAAAACTTGCATAGAATTTTGCTAAGTATAAACCTTGCTACAGGAAAACCTAGTAGATGAAACCTTAGTGGAAATCTTCCTTAGTTAAGATTCCTATTACTATCAAGCTTAGCCTAGCTAATAGAAAACATGGGTGGAATATATTCACACTATGGAAAATTTCTAAGTCCGAGGACTTGTGTTTTGTTTAATAAAACAACTAAGTTAATGAATCACCTGGGTGGAATGGGACTTGCTTGGTGGATTTTGGTTGAGTGGTTCACAAGGCCCATGTCTATGGTTGACCTTGTGTATTTCACTTGTGGATGGCCACCCAGGAACAAAGAGATTTGAGATGTCAAATGTTGAGAAGCTTCAAGTGCAACCACTTGGCAATATGGGCTCTGCCATGATCATATAGGTTGAAAGAACTTAGCCATATGGACAGTGGGTGGTAGTGTTTGATAGGTTGGAGCGCGTCCATTTTGGTCTAAGGGAAGGCTTCTGAAAGATCTTGTCTTGGGAAACCAAGTCTTGTGGGGAAAGTGCACCACCTCTGCAGAGTGTAAAATCTAAGTACTTAGCCATGTCCCTAGTAAAGGACAATTTGAGCATCAAGACATGGAAGCAATCAAGAATCTCATCATTCAAATTTCTAAGTTAAAACTTGTGGTTTGAACAAGGGTTATTTGAAATCTTCAATCTTTGATTGAGAGAAGCCTTGGAAAAGATTTTGTCAAAACAAAAACTTAGTATTTTTCAAAACGATAAGGAAATCTATTTTGAGCAATGAAAGCCTCAACCCCACTTGGCCAAATGCATATAGATGTTAGACTCCACTATACTACCATAGTATCACTTTCCAATACAATTCAAATGTATTGACCCTTGTGGCTGTAACTTGTAATGTTGCGGGTTTGATTGATTTTAGTGAAGATTGATTGATTAGGATTACAAAGTCTACAACCAACATCTGCCTGTGGCACTTTGAAGATGAAGGACCCCATGACTATAGTTATTCCGCTGCAATGTAATGTAATAGCCAAATGAGCTATATATGATGTAATAAAATTATGTTATTCGTGGTTATAAAGTTATATTATGACCTTTGTTTCTTGATATTACATCTTAACTGTGGATGCTAGCTATTGATCCAGGGACTAGCATTGTAAACACAGGGGACACCACCTTATGTTAATAAAGGTTGGGACACTCCCTCTACAGATGGTATCAGAGCATTGTGTTGCCTGTAGGATTGGACAAAAACCCTTAGAAAAATAGGAGTTGTTTTGTTCCAAAACTTATTTACAAACAATCTTGTAAACTCTTTCCTCAACCACTTTGGTTTCAACTCTACATCTCTTCTACTTCAACTTGATGGAAAAACCTACCCATGACCAAAGACTACACTATGTGCAAAGGACTTCTTCAACTTCATCAACTCTAATGACTTCAACTTCTTCAACTCTAATGACTTCAACTCCTTCAACTCTAATGACTTCAACATCTTCAGCATGTTCACCAAGGACTTCCAACTTGGATACCACTAAGGACTACAAGTGAGACAAGGAAATCTTGCACAAGATGTGGAGACTAAGGAAATGCAAAATTAGAAGAAGTTCACTTCACTTGAAGTATTGTGACCAAAAGTTTTTTTTCCATGGAAACCAAGATCTCATGCAAGAAGAATCAACCAAGAAGGAAGGAAAGATCACAAGTGAACCATATAGATGGACCACCATATTATAGTTAAGTCTAACACACCAACTTATGTGGTGTAACAAAAATATTTTTGGTTGCCTAAAAATATGCTTGAAACTTGTTGTTTGAGTGGAATGTTTGTTTGTGATTGCCTGCACAATGCTTGTGTGAATTGTGATGTGTGATTAGAATTATTCCCTTAGAAAATATCTTGCCTATTCTAATCCCAATTCAACCCAAACAGATGACTTCTCCAAGAAACTCCAACATCAAGGTTGATGACACCAACAACAACCAAGAGGACAACATGAGAGAACTCATAGCAACCCAAAACCAGTTGAGCCAAGAGACAACTCAGCTTTTAGCCAACAACAATGGACTAGAACCAGCCATACAAAGGATTTTGAAACTTCAATCCCAATTGTTGCAAGGATTGGTTACTCAAATGATCAACATGGGAGGAAATTTTTCCCAAAGAGCTAATGACAACAAGGATGTCAAAGATGCTAATCTAGAAGGAACCCAAGCTAGCAATATTTGTAGGGACAAGGATCATGCATCCAAGGAGCATGAAGATCAATGCCCCAAGAAGAGAGAAAGATCTCCCACCTATGAAGAACATGAACTAGAAGAACTCCTAGCTTTGGAGAGACCCAAAAAGAAGAAGAAGAAGAAATGCCCCAACCCTAACAAGGAGGATATTACTCAAGTGCAATGTTACAATTGCAAAGAGATGGGACACTATGCCAATGAATGCCCAGAAAAGAAGAAGAACCAAAGAGACAAACAAGAGGCAACGATACCAAAGGAAAAGAAAGATATCAGCCAAGTGATGTGTTTCAAATGCAAGGAACTAGGCCACTATGTAAACAATTGTCTAGAAAAGATGAAGAACAAGTTAAACAAGTCTATGAAGGATCTCAACCTTGGCCCATGAGTCAAGTGTGGAAACAAAGGACACTATGCAGAAGGTTGCCCAGAGAAGTTTCCCCAGGATCCCAAGAAGGCCAATATGTAATTTAGTTTGAAATTTTTTTAAGGGTGGTAGTACCCTAGTTGTTTTGAGCCAACTTGTAACCCTAGCCTCCCCAAATCTCGGGACGAGATTTATTTTAAGGGTGGTAGCCTATCACATCCCAAGATTTTCCAAATCTTGTAATGTGAAAAATGAATGAATAAAATAAAACTTTGTTTGATTTTCAGAGTGAAAAGAAACTTTTTGAATCCAATTGGAAATCTTCAAACCAATATGGATCAAATAAAATCCTAAAGGGATTTAAAAAGTTAAACATTTAATAAAGGAAAAATAAAAATATTTTGGAATTACTATTTTGGATCTTTTAAATAAAAGGATTTGGCTTTCAAAAGAAAAGGTGGATTTATAAACAAAGATTATTTTATAAAGCCAAATTAAACCTTGGCCAAGTTTTTGAAATAAAATGTTTTGATTTGATAAAAATAGTGAAGGTTTATTTAAATAAAATAATAAGGATTTAATATCCAATTTTATTTAAGTAAAGGTTTTTCCCATTTTAAATAAACACAAAAACTTATTTATTTATTTTAAATAAGTTTTCCAAGTATTTTATATTCTCAAATAAAACCTACTGAAGTGTTTTGGTTTTATTTTAGATTTCAAAATAAATATTTAAATAAAACAAATCCTATTTGATTTAATAACTAAGGCCCATTTTATTTAATTGTTAATGGACCATAAAATAAAAATGTTATTTTGTTTTAAACAAGTTTTCCAAATATCTTATATTTCCAAATAAAACCTACTGATTTGGTTTTGAAAATCTCTAGATTTCAAAAGAGGTTTTTAAATAAATCAAATCATATTTGATTTAATAACAATGGTCTATTTATTTAATTAATAATGGACCTTAAAATAAAACTATTATTTTGGTTTTGGAATTTTGGTTTATGTTACTGAACAGAACCAATTTCAAAGTTTCAAAATGTGGTGTTTGTTAGAATTGATTTGAGTATTGTTTAGTTGTTTGAAATTCAAAAACAGGAAATAGTTATAGAAAAAGAAAAAGGTTCAGGAAAGAAAAAAATAGGTTTTGGACTCAACCCAACCAGCAGCCCAGCAAGGCCCAGTACCAGCCCACTTTCACCCTCCCTCGGCGAATCGTTTTGCACCTGTTAACTGACCCGCAGAACCAATGACTGGTGGCCCTCTTCCCCCTCTCATTCCTCACTGACAGATAGACCCCACAGCCACGTGGTCATCTTCTTCACCGCGACCTCCTCCCCCCAAACCTCGCTGCCGTTGCTGCCATTGAAAGCCGCGTTCAATTCACCTTAATGCCGTGCCTTAAAACACGCTGCGACCATGCACGATAAAATGCCTGCGTCTTCTCCTCCTTTCCCCTCTGTCGCCCCATCTCAACACGCCCCCAGGCCGCCCCAATTCTTCCCCGGGCACCTCTGTCTCCGACGACCTTCCTTGTCGATTCCGGCCGAGCTTCATCACCCCTTGCCTACCTAAGCACACTAGTAGACTCCCCACTCCCTGGCGCATCTTTCTGTACCCGCCGTTCAACCGCGGGTGCCCCAGAGTGTCACCTTCGACTAGCTCGAACCTTGCCGCCGCGTCTGTCTTCAACTCCGGCAAGTACCCAGGTAGTTACAGACCGCCCCGCGCTTTCTCAATCACGCTCCCACATTCGCCTCACTCTCCTGCATCTGACCACACCCTCGGTTTGCCTCCGCACGATCTACATCGTCGCCTTCGACCGCGGACAGAACCACCCGACGCCCACGACGTCTCCGACGAGCAATCGCCACCGTTCCCGTGCGCCCCCTGCCTCGTCGACAACACGTTGAGCTTCCCCAGCCTCTTGCGATCACGGTGAGCATCCTCCCCTCTCTTCTAGCTTCCTGTATCGCCGGCACCGCCACCACCTGACCGTCGCCGCCGCTAGCCACCGTCGGCGCCGCTCACTTTTGGTCAAGCATGCTAGCACCGTAAGATCGAGATCTGACGCTCACGATTAGATCACTTAACTTCGAAAGGGTACGCGTCCTGTGCCGCACGATCTATTTAGATCCAACGCATCGCAGAGCCGATCCGCCGAAGCGGTATCGACCAGTGAAATTGTGACGCGTGGCTAGTTCTGTTTAAAACAAAATTTGAAAAACAGATTTGAGTTGCAATTTGAAAACCCTATAACTTTTGATCCACACGTCCAAAAATTACAAACTTTATATCAATGGAATCAGTGGAACAAGACCTAGCCAACCATGCCTTTTGTTTAGTAAAATTCTTCTAGAAAAATGGTTGTTTTTGTAGAAACTTTTGTATGCTTGTTAAGAATGTGAAAATTGTTTAAAAATGAATTTGGGGATAAAATCTTTGGAAAATGGTGTGATTTGAACCTACTAACATTAGGAAACACTTTGTGGATTCAAAAATGAATTTGGTGAAACAAAATAATGATTCTTGATTTAAAACCATTTCTAGTCAAATAGAAATGTGGTTTATTTATTAAAAATGGTTTTGGAAGAAAACCTTTGGAAAACGTTTTGTTTTAAACTCTCTGACGCCAAACACCAAGTTTTATGGTTTGAAAAATGTATTTGGTGAACCCTATAGATTAATGCCTTAGTAAAAATATTTCTACACCACATAAAATGATACTTTGTTTTGAAAATGGTTTTTGAAGTGAAACCTTTTGCAAATGACTTTGCCACTTGACAAAAGGACCATTAGGTGTTTTCAAATGTCTATGACCCATTAGGAACCACTTTTCCAAATAAAACAAAGTTTGGCATGCTTGCATGCATTATCTTGGTTCTATGATTTTATGTGTTGTTTTGCTTGATTGGTAGATTGAGTTTTGTGCCTTGCTTGATTGAATTGTAGTGACTTGAAGAGTGTGATTGTTGCAAGGACAAGGAGTGAACCTATACCCTCTACCAAAAAGGCAAGTGATGCTTCATACTTTTTGACCCATTACTTTCACTATGCATTAGTGATTTTTCTAAGTAAAACTTGCATAGAATTTTGCTAAGTATAAACCTTGCTACAGGAAAACCTAGTAGATGAAACCTTAGTGGAAATCTTCCTAAGTTAAGATTCCTATTACTATCAAGCTTAGCCTAGCTAATAGAAAACATGGGTGGAATATATTCACACTATGGAAAATTTCTAAGTCTGAGGACTTGTGTTTTGTTTAATAAAACAACTAAGTTAATGAATCACCTGGGTGGAATGAGACTTGCTTGGTGGATTTTGGTTGAGTGGTTCACAAGGCCCATGTCTATGGTTGACCTTGTGTATCTCACTTGTGGATGGCCACCCAGGAACAAAGAGATTTGAGATGTCAAATGTTGAGAAGCTTCAAGTGCAACCACTTGGCAATATGGGCTCTGCCATGATCATATAGGTTGCAAGAACTTAGCCATATGGACAGTGGGTGGTAGTGTTTGATAGGTTGGAGCGCGTCCATTTTGGTCTAAGGGAAGGCTTCTGAAAGATCTTGTCTTGGGAAACCAAGTCTTGTGGGGAAAGTGCACCACCTCTGCAGAGTGTAAAATCTAAGTACTTAGCCATGTCCCTGGTAAAGGACAATTTGAGCATCAAGACATGGAAGCAATCAAGAATCTCATCATTCAAATTTCTAAGTTAAAACTTGTGGTTTGAACAAGGGTTATTTGAAATCTTCAATCTTTGATTGAGAGAAGCCTTGGATTTGTCAAAACAAAAACTTAGTATTTTTCAAAACGATAAGGAAATCTATTTTGAGCAATGCAAGCCTCAACCCCACTTGGCCAAATGCATATAGATGTTAGACTCCACTATACTACCATAGTATCACTTGCCAATACAATTCAAATGTATTGACCCTTGTGGATGTAACTTGTAATGTTGCAGGTTTGATTGATTTTAGTGAAGATTGATTGATTAGGATTACAAAGTCTACAACCAACATCTGCCTGTGGCACTTTGAAGATGAAGGACCCCATGACTATAGTTATTCCGCTGCAATGTAATGTAATAGCCAAATGAGCTATGTATGATGTAATAAAATTATGTTATTCCTGGTTATAAAGTTATATTATGACCTTTGTTTCTTGATATTACATCTTAACTGTGGATGATAGCTATTGATCCAGGGACTAGCATTGTAAACACAGGGGACACCACCTTATGTTAATAAAGGTTGGGACACTCCCTCTACATACTCGTCGATGTCGATGCCATGAGGAACTCATCTTTTATGGCAACACTTACTCTGCTGCAAAAGAATCAATGAAGCAAGGGTGAGTACAGGGTGTACTCCGCAAGACTTATGGCTGGTGGAGTTATTTTGCATAAAGCCATCTTTGTTTTGTAAAACAAGAAGGAGAAGAACCTCGACTAATCTGAATATTTTAAAAGGGGATAAGAGAGCGGTATCACTACATTTGATCATCTTTTGATATCCACCGAATCATCATCAGCTGAACCGATCTAGGATCACTCCCTTGATCCCTGAGGAAGCATCCTTAAGCACACATTACTTAACTTGCTAAGTTTTACGATTAGATTCAAGTTCTCTATGATTTTCACGTCCGTTCCCAAGTCGTCCATAACCGTGGGCGCGGCTTTTCAAAAAGATTAATAACCCTGCAGAGGTGTACAACTTTACCCACATGTACTAACCTTCTCTTAATGCCAGTACATTAGCCCTCTTCCTTGGAAGGCCGACACAGGGTGGTTAGACACGACATTTACCTTGCTTTCGCCGAGACCATGAGTCACGCACTAAGGAGATGCCGCCGTAACGGGTCGAGTCTCGAAGTCGGTCCCTAGCGATGTGAACAGGGTTTGGGATTTCGGATGTCGGGCATCTCCCTTTCCCTGCCACGCTTACCTACCTATATGAATGCACCTCCTTCACCTCCATTCAAGAACAACCAAGATGCGTATGTCTAATGGAAAGCCCGAACTATGTGACTCATGGAATCTACTAGGCAAGTTAGTTGGTCGAGGTGGTTTCCAGCCCCCCATGTGGTTGTACGCTCGTACTGGTTCAATAGGCAAGAACATCGGGTCCTAAGGGTGGCAAGTATGGGACTGCAAAAACCACAACCCTCGTGGCCTCCCATACAAGCCTTAGCATGTTTAACTTTCATCTCTAATCATACCACGTCATCCTGTCAAACTAGGTTCATTCGCAGCTCTGATTCATCAACCGGATGGACCAGCGGTAACAGCTAAGCATGGCTAAGCACAACAGATGTAACCGCTCTAGCAACGCTTCACAAGCCAAACGCTAGTTATGCTTGGAGCAGTGGATCAGGAAATATTGTCTTCAAAGGTAACATGCATCAGATAGGATTACTTTATCTATCGATAAAATACTTTAGAATCGCATGCACATGACAAGAATTGAAATGCTTGAAAACATAGGATTTTATCATGTGTGGGGTTTCGCTTGCCTTTGCCAGTTGATATCCAGAAAGCAGAGCTTCGGACATATGGTACTTGACTTGATTATAGTTGGTCAAGTATTGGTATTCGAGCTTCGACGGTGTTGATCTCGGTCTTCGATCTTGATCTTGATCTCGATTCCGATATCGTATTCTACCGAGGAAGAACCAAATACCGGAAAGAAGGGAAACAATCAACACATGGCATCTATGCAATGCTCAAGCAAGGATGATGATATGACAAGTTGAATTGCATTGAAATAAACCCCTAAGGCATACTTGGCAATTTAATCGGGGTTCTAAGGGGTGCAAACCCTAATTCGGAGAAAACCCCAGAGGCATATGAGAGGGGTACATTTAGTTATCTAATTAAACTTGCAATTGAAGTTGTTTAACCATGCATGATTATAGCTTAAAGAGGTAGGTATTATTTTTCTGAACATTTTGATGTATTATCTGTATTTTTATGATTTAAAATGAATTAGTTATGAATTTCTCCATTTTTAATTCATTTTAAATCATTTTTTGAATATTATAAAATAATTTGCATTCTGGAATTACTTTAATATTTTCTATTAAACAAAAACATTTCTGAATATGTTTATTTGACTTACAACAGGGGCCCACATGTCAGGTATTTATCATTTATAAAATAATTACAGAAATTATTTCAGAAAACATTAAAAGAAAAGAAAAAGGAATTACTGCATCAGCATGATGCAATGCTGACGTCAGCCAGGGCTTGAGCCTCAGATCGATGATCAATGTGTTGATCGAGCACGCGCGGGACAGCGAGAGGAGGCACGCTGGACAAAGGGCAACGCGGGATACCAGAAACTGGCGGTGCCGCTTGCAGAGGGTCGCCGGAGCGGCGTGCGCGACGGCGAACAGTAGCAGCGGCGACAGGTGGTCGTCAGGGAGGAGCTAGAGAGCGAGAGGAATATTGCGGAGGGGTTCGTTAGAACCGTGAGATCACCCTGAGCGCTACGGTGGTGACGGCGAGGCCGAGGACGGTCGAACGGCGATGAATCGATGACGACAACGAAGGTGGCCAACGGTGCTTCTTGCTTGATTCCGACTAGAGGAGGTCATCCGAGCTCGTGTGCTTCGAGGAGGAGAACGAGGGCGACGAGGCGGTCACGGGGTTGCCTCAGCTTGGCCCGGGGCGACCGGAGACTGTGAAGCTCACCAACGTCTGCAAGGCTTGGGTTAGGGTTTGCATGTAGGAGAAGAGGAGAGAGGGAACTGAGGGCTAGGGTTTCTTCGCGGCGGCTCTAGAGATCAAATAGACGCTCGGGGGCAGTGGCGTTGATCTTGGCACGCGGCGACCGGCGGCGGGACGACACACAGCTGCTTCCGCGATCGACCGGCGAGGAAGATGACGATGATAGAAGGATGAACCGGTACGGGGCCGAGGTGGGCTGCAAACGGGCCAGATGGGCCGCGGTGAAGTGCGCTGGGCAGTAGAGAGAAAGAGGAAGAGAGATGGGCTCAGCCCAGGGAGAGAGGGAAAATGTTTTTCTTTACAGAAATGATTTCTTTTTTTGTTTTGTATTTCCTCTTTGTATCTTTGTTTCAATTCTGTTTTGAACCATTTGAGAAATACCAGAGGTTTTGAAAATACATTAGAAAACATACAGGAGCCCTTGTACCAATTTGAGATCCTTATTTTTGTGATTTAAAAAATCAAAACCGTTTTATAAGAGTTTTCAAGAGAGGGAAAGGAATTAGGTTTTAGGGTTTTTTCTTTGTTTCCTCGATGCACAATTTAATAGATGATGCTCATGAATGCACATTCAAACCCTAATTACCATTTAATAATCTAGGGTTGCTACAATCCTCCAGATCTTGCTGAGCAGCTACGTCCCAGCGGCACGCCCCATCACGCACAGCGTGATCATGCCACTCGGCACGATCAGCCTCTTCGTCGGCTTCACCGACGTCATCGTCTCGAAGGACTCGGCTCGCATCTGCGAGTCGCCACCTTGCGATTGGCTCTCCGAGAGCCAGGAACGTACCATCCACCGCCTCGCCTCCGAGTACGACTCGTCCCACAGCAACGTGGCTGAGACCAACGTGGTCGCGGACGACGCGGCCCTCAACAAAGACGCCGACTCGGCGATCGACTCAGTGTGACACCCCCGGGATTAGGGCTAGACAAATCCCAGACCTCTGTCTGATATAAGTCTAACCTAAATCTTGAAAGAATATAGAGAGAGAATTGATAACACAATAGTGACCCTACGAAACAAAAACATTATTATAGCAAGCTCATAACTGAGCAAAGAACCAAAATATTACAAGCAGAGGTCACTGACCACAAACATCAAACAACGGAAGGCAAATTATGCTATTAATTATAGCAAACTTAACAAATGACCTAAGAGGCCGGAAGCATAATGATGACGTCTAATTAATAGATCCTAGACTACCGACTGGGAACCCCAAGCTACTTGTCTATGTCGATGCCATGAGGTACTCATCTTTTATGGTAACACTTACTCTGCTGCAAAACTATCAACAAAGCAAGGGTGAGTATAAGGTGTACTCCGCAAGACTTATGGCTGGTGGAGTTATTTTGCATAAAGCCATCTTTGTTTTGTAAAACAAGAGGGAGAAGAACCTCGACTAATCAGAATATTTTAGAAGGGGATAAGAGAGCGGTATCACTACATTTGATCATCTTTTGATATCCACCGAATCATCATCAGCTGAACCTATCTAGGATCACCCCCTCGATCCCTGAGGAAGCATCCTTAAGCACACATTACATAACTTGCTAAGTTTTACGATTAGGTTCAAGTTCTCTATGATCTTCACGTCTGTTCCCAAGTCGTCCATAACAGCGGACGCGGCTTTTCAAAAAGATTAATAACCCTGCAGGGGTGTACAACTTTACCCACACACACCAACCGATTTTTAATGCCAGACCATTAGCCATCTTCTTTGGAAGGCCGGCAGAGAGTGGTTGACCACGACCTTTACCTTGCTTTCGCCGAGACCATGAGTCACGCACTAGGGAGATGTCGTCGTAACAGGTCGAGTCTCGAAGCCGGTCCCTAATGATGTGTGCGGGGTTCAAAATTATGTATGTCGGGCATCTCTTGTTCCCGGCCACGCTTACCTACCTGTTATGAATTCACCTCCTTTACCTCCATTCAAGAACAACCAAGATGCGTATGTCGAATGGAAAGCCTGAACTATGTGACTCATGGAATCTACTCGGCAAGTTAGATGGTCGAGGGGGTTTCCAGGCCCCCGTGTGGCTGTACGCTCGTCTTGGTTCAAGAGGCAAGAACATCGGGTCCTATGGGTGGCGAGTATGGGACTGCAAAAACCACAACCCACTGTGGCCTCCCATATAAGCCTTAGCATGTTTAACTTTCATCTCTGAACTTACCACGTCATCCTGACAAACTAGGTTCATTCACAGTTCTGATTCATCAACCAAATGGACCAGCGGTAACAACTAAGCATGGCTAAGCACAACAGATGTAAAAGCTCTAGCAACGCTTCACAAGCCAAACCCTAGTTATGCTAGGAGAAGTGGATCAGGAAATATAGGCTTAGAAGATAACATGCATCAGATATGATTACTCTATCTATTGATAAAAGACTTTAGAATCGCATGCACATAGCAAGAATGAAATACTTTGAAAGCATAGGATTCATATGTATGTGTAGGGCTTCGCTTGCCTTTGCCAGTTGATATCCAGAAAGCAGAGTTCCGGACACCTTGTACTTGACTTGATTATAGTTGATAAAGTATTGGTCTTCAAGCTTCGACGGTGTTGATCTCGGTCTTCAATCTCGATCTCGATATCGTATTCTACCGGGGAAGGAGCAAACACCGGAAAGAGAAGGAAACAATCAACACATGGCATCGATGCAATATTCAATCAAGGATGATGATATGTTAATTTAAATTTGTATTGAAGTAAACCCCTAAGGCATGCTTAACAATTTAATCGAGGTCCCGAGGGTACAAACCCTAATTCAGGAAAACCTCGGAGGCATATGAGAGGGGTTATGTTGTTCTTCTAATTAAACTTGTCATGAAAGTTGATTAACAGTGCATGATTATATCTTAAATAGTTAGAGATCATTTTTCTAAACATTTTGATATATTATTTGTATTTTTCTGATTTAAGATGAATTAGTTATGAATTTCTCCATTTTTTATTCATTTTAAATCATTTTTAGAATATTATAAAACAATTTATATTTTTGGAATTACTTTTACAATTTTAATAAATAGAAAACATTTCTGATATTATTTTTATCACTTACAGGGTGGACCCACCTGTTAGCATTTTCAATTAATAAAACAATTAAAGAAAAGATTTAAATAAAAAGGAAAAAGGAATATGGCATCATCCTGACGTCATGATGACGTCAGCGACGCCATTGCTCCCAGGTGGAGCGCGGGCACAGCGCTAGGGGCGATGCGGGGCTGCGGGAGCGAGCGCGTTCGACGCGGGGCGCTGCGCTGGACCAGGAAGTGGCGACGCGGCTTGTAGGGGGTCGCCGGAGCGGGGAGAATGACGGCGGCTAGCGGCAGAGCTCGCAGGTGGTTGCGGCAGCTACAGTACAGAGGGGAAGAGATGAATCGAAGAGGGCAGGGCCATGCTTACCTACTTGTTATGAATGCACCTCCTTCACCTCCATTCAAGAACAACCAAGATGTGTATGTCGAATGGAAAGCCCGAACTATGTGACTCATGGAATCTACTCGGCAAGTTAGTTGGTCGAGGGGGTTTCCAGGCCCCCGTGTGGCTGTACGCTCGTCTTGGTTCAAGAGGCAAGAACATCAGGTCCTAAGGGTGGCGAGTATGGGACTGCAAAAAACCACAACCCACTGTGGCCTCCCATACAAGCCTTAGCTTGTTTAACTTTCATATCTGATATTACCACGTCATCCTGGCAAACTAGGTTCATTCAAAGTTCTGATTCATCAACCGGATGGACCGACGGTAACACTAAGCATGGCTAGCACAACAGATGTAACAGCTCTAGGAACTCTTCACAAGCCAAACCCTAGTTATGCTAGGAGCAGTGGATCATAAAATATAGGCTTAGAAGATAACATGCATCGGATAGGATTACTCTATCTGTCGATAAAAGACTTTAGAATCGCATGCACATGGTAAGAATGAAATACTTTGAAAGTATAGGATTCATATGTATGTGTGGGGCTTCGCTTACCTTTGCCAGTTGATATCCAGAAAGAAGAGTTCCGGACACCTGGTACTTGCTTTATTATAGTTGATCCAGTATTGGTCTTCAAGCTTTGACGGTGTTGATCTCGGTCTTCAATCTCGATCTCGATATCGTATTCTACTGGGGAAGAAGCAAACACCGGAAAGAGAAGGAAACAATCAACACATGGCATCGATGCAATGCTCAATCAAGGATGATGATATGTTAAGTTAAATTTGTATTGAAGTAAACCCCTAAGGCATGCTTGACAATTTAATCGAGGTCCCGAGGGGTACAAACCCTAATTCAGGAAAATCTCGGAGGCATATGAGAGGGGTTATGTTGTTGTTCTAATTAAACTTGTCATGAAAGTTGATTAACAATGCATGATTATAGCTTAAATAGTTAGAGCTCATTTTTTCTGAACATTTTGATATATTATTTGTATTTTTCTGATTTAAGATGAATTAGTTATGAATTTATCCATTTTTAGTTCATTTTAAATCATTTTTAGAATATTATAAAACAATTTATATTTTTGGAATTACTTTTACAATTTTAATAAACAGAAAACATTTCTGATATTATTTTTATCACCTATAGGGTGGACCCACCTGTTAGCATTTTCAACTAATAAAACAATTACAGAAAATATTTAAATAAAAAGGAAAAAGGAATATGGCATCATCCTAACGTCACGATGACGTCAGCGACGCGATTGCTCCCAGGTGGAGCGCTGGCACAACGCTAGGGGTGATGCGGGGCTGCGGGAGCGGGCGCGTTTGACACGGGGCGCTGCGCTGGACCAGGAAGTGGCAGCACGGCTTGCAGGAGGTCGCCGGAGCAGGGAGAATGATGGCGGCTAGCGGCGGAGCTCGCGGGTGGTTGTGGTGGCGACAGTACAAAGAGGAAGAGGGGAATCGAAGAGGGCCATCGGGACCGCAAGCTCACCACGAACGCGACAGTGGTGACGGAGAGACGTAGCGACCTCAGATGGTGGAGAATTGTAACATCCCAAAAATCATATTTTGTAAAGCTTTCATAACATTCATGCATTCATGAGCATTTGATCTTTTCCAAATAAAATTCAAACCAATTTATGCCTAATACTTATTCAAGTAAGGTAAGGTTTATATTTTATTTTCTATCTATGCTTAGTTTGCTCAGCATTGTTTTGAAAGTGAATGCAAGGCCACACAAAGATTTTCAAAACAATTCAAAGTTAAAACCATTTGTATGCATATTAAAAATATTTCACTAAAGACTTGATTTTAAACTTTATTTCAAACCCAAAATGAATTTGAGTATGAATGGATGCTTTACACATCTAAGGACACAAGAAACACAGTACAAAAATCTAGGGAAAAATTCAAATTGAAACAGAATTGAATTAGACATTCAAATTCAAACCAGAAAATCAAAACAGAAAAAGAAAAGGAGAAATAGAAAAATAAATAAGCCAAACCAGCTATCTAACCCAACCCAACCCGCAGCCCAGTAACCATCCCAGCAAGCCCACCCGGGAACCTCCCCCTCTCCTCTCTGTTTCTCACTCCGCCCGCACACACCCACTTGCTGACGCCCCGGACCCACTACCACGTCAACCTCGTCGTCAATCTCGCGCCGGAGGACCTGCGCCTCTCTGACGTTTCCTCCCCGAATCAATTCGATTTATTATGCTAGATTTCCGGCATAATTGCCCCGCTCAGCCTCGCTACTTAAACCCCCTTTTCCCCCTCTCCATTTTCCCCCAAACCCCAAGCCCTGGACGCCCCTAGGCTGCGAGAATTCCTCGCCACGACCTCGCTGCTCCGATGAGCCACAGCGCCGATTCCGGCCAACCCCGACCACCCCTTTGCTCCTGGTTCACACGAGCACACTCCACTTCGCCTTGCACACCTCCCAGTATCACTATTTCATCCATGCGTGCCCCTATCATCGACAACGTCATCGCCTGAACGCCACCACCTCGTGCTCGAACTCCGAGCTACTGACGCCAACCCCGAGCACCCCTCGAGTTCTGGTGAGTACCCCTGCGACCCTCGAGAACTTGCGCACCCTCCTGACGCGACGCATTGCCTTGATCACTTGCGCCCCAGGAGCTCGTCCGACAATGGCAGCACGTACCCGACGCCTTCGCGAAGTCCGGCGAGAAATCCCTAACGTCCTCAAGCGCCCCTTCGCCAACGAAGACCACCTCGAGCATCAGTGTAACATCCCAGGATTAGCACCTAGAATTATAGAGAACATAGGTTTTTGCATTGCATTCATGCATAAGAAAATCCGGAGAATTTTCGCGCAAAACAAAAAGACCTATAGAGGGATCGAGTTCTCTCTTGTTCTAAAGGAAACAATAGAGCAAGTGCGATGGATTTTGACATGACCTCTACTGAATGTTCATGTTTGAGGGAAAACAATTTAAGTTGAATATTCAGATACTTTATTTGAATTCAAAAGTAAATTGAAAAGAATTAGCAATAGAATTGAAATGGTAAATTCTTGAATAAACAAATAGATATCATCATATTCACCATACATTTGAATTGTACAATAATTTGGAATTATTATTTAAAAAACAATAAATATTACATAATATTTAATAATACAAGTGTATAAGAGGTACAACAATTAGTAACTAGTACAATTTATAAAAGAAATAAAATAAAACATTTACTTTGTTACAATTAGAATAATCCAAAGTTTACAAAATGGATAAAGAAAATTACAAGTACTAGGAATAAAAAGAATTTCTTTATTACAATTATATTAAAAATTATAATGCTTTCCACCTCACCAAAATAAATAAATAAAAGGGTAAATTACAAAAGAACAAATTAAAACCCTAAAACTATTTCTAAACTCAAATTCCTATTCATCTCTGGTATCTTCTTTTCTTGATATTCCTTTGTCCCTGCAAAACAGCACAAAAGACAACAAAACAAAAGAAAAAGAAAGAAAATAAAGAGAATTGTTTAGGTGAATGCTACTCTCATTCTGGCAATGTAATGCATTGCTGAACACATCATTGAGTATTTCTTTAAAAAGGGGCCAAAGAGTAGTATCTGTTCTTATTCTGGAATATTGCCTCAGACTAGTGCATCACAGGATGATGTAGGAGCAAGTTTCACCAAGGGAAAGTAAAAGGCAAAGAGGTAAAAAAATCACATTTTCACTTGATCTAATCCATTTGGGTGAGACATGCACACATGTAGCTCACAAGCTGCTCACGCACACATGCAGCATAGTCTGTTGTCAACACCACAACAACAAGGGAATCAGATAAGAGTGCACAACCGTAGCAACTAGCTACCATTCCACCTCCACCCTTCAGAATACATTCCCATCTTACTATCTTACCATCTTATCATCTTATCATCAAACCAAGAATGCTTAGATCATCCCATCAAATCCACCACTTAATCAGTATCTGGTTGCTTACTTAAGCCATCCAAGAAAAGATCAAGTGAGCACATGGAGGAGTAGATGAAGATCAACAGCATCACAAGGAGAAGAAGATCAAGATCAACAGCACCACAAGGAGGAGTAGATCAAGATCAATAACATCACAAGTAGTAGTAGACCATGATCTCTAATAGGCCACCAACTACAGGTACAAGTCCAAGATATAAATTAGATCATGCAGCACTTGTTCTTATTAGCTTGTATCATCAGATTGAAAAGAAATAATGGCTATGTCACAAATCATCCAAATCCATCTACCCTTCAACTAGAGGTTGTCTAGGAGGATTAGAAGGAGACTTATCTCAGTTTGCATAGGAATGCTATGCCAGCTCATCATAGATAATGAAAGCCACTAAAACTAAATATATTTATTATTATCCAATGGTGCCTCAGCCTTTGCATCATAGGCTGGGTCAAGAACTTCCTCCCCAGGAGTCAATCATAGTATCTGATCTCAATCATGTATCTAGGAGGAGATTTAGAAAAGAGAAAACTCTCATGTAAGTACCATCCCTGAGATATTTGGCTTCAGACCAACATCATGAGCCTATTATCTAGTTTTGCTAGACAAACATAACCATAGCTGCTAGGTTACAGGGCACATTCCCAGAGGGTAACACCTCTGTACCTAGCAGATACATAGTTTCTTGAGTACAATCTCAAGATCATGTTTTTATTTGAAACCCACAAATCATTTTCCCAAAACAAAGTATCTAGGAATAATTTATTGGATCACCTTATCATTAAACAGATCAAGCAATACTTCAGCCTTTGCCTCATTAGCAGGGCCTATGTACCAATACACCACCTGCTTTTGTCAAGTCATATCCCACAAGGATTGATAGCCACACACACAATTATGCAAATGGTATAAGAAACCAGATTCCACTTACTTGCAACTAGATGGTTTCTAGGCAATCAGAAGAGGTCACTTGAACCACATATAATCACATATCTACTCAAGATCATGCTACAAGAAGGATACTGTGCACACTCCAAAAGGGAGGCACCACAGCAAAAACCTCCACGTAACATATGCCACCAGAACAAGTTAGCAGAAATAACTCAGGTTTACAAGCCATTCAAAGCTAATCTAAATCATCTCTCTAGATAAAATAACTAGAGATCATTTAAACTTCTATTTCAAACATCATGGGTAGACTAAATTCATATAGACTTGTTCTTGAAATAAAAATCCAATTAACCTAGGGAAACATCATGTACACATGAAAAACTGGGTGTGCATATTGCTAATGCACACAATATAATTCTATGTAGAGAATCTACTCATACCAATAAATTTAACTACAGCCACCACTAGAACATAATCAGAAAAGTCAAGATTCAGTCATCATATTTAATTACATCAGGTTCATCATCAAGAACTACGAGAACATGCAAAACAGTACAAGAACACATTTATAGTAGAAAATATTACCAAATTTTGTAATCTTATACATTGAACCAATATTTGAGCTAGCAAAACCAACTAGTACAAGTACACTAAGAATAATGCATAACCATCTATATCTCATAATTAGGAGATCACTAGCACACCAAAATCCATAGCATAGGCTTTTTATAAATAACATTTGGGCATATTTCTACTAGAATATGAAACCTGAAAGGGCACTACAATTTAAATCAAACATCAGTTAGAGTTCCTAAAACAACATCATCCAAGTTAAAAAACACCACAAGTAAGTCAACAGAACAACAAACACAATCATGCATGACCAATATAATAACATAGAGCAAAATCATCTGTCATTGTATTCACTAAAAGGGCGAACTACTCTAATTTTGCAGTAAGCACAACATATAAACTAAGAGTCCAGAATCATTTAGGGAAATTTAGTAATTCAACACCATCTAACTGTATATAGGACAACATCGCAAACCACCGCTAGAGTACAACTTATATTAGCCAGTTGGTCACGTTAATCGACAGAGAGGGGAAAACATCCGAAAATTAATAGTGGAAAAGAAGAGGGAAGAGAGATACCCACTTACCCGGAGGTCCTCGCTCAGCAAGACGAGGAAGCAGAGGTCGATGGCGAGGCTAGAGACACGGCGGCATGGTGGGCACCAAGGCGCCTACACCGCACCGAGCCGTCTCACCAGCGACAGTAGCACGCGGAGAACATCACGGCCAAGCAACAACACTGCCCGAATCGACAGTCGCCGTGCCAGGGTAGAGCTAGGGTTTTCAACCAAGTGTGCACGAGAGGCAGGGAGGAACAAATCGAGAAAAGGGAGGTTGTATATTGTAGCACGACGGACCAAAGCCCCATCTTACCGGCACTGGAGAGGGTGGGAGCAGCCAGAGCCAAACGACGGCACGACGGCGCCCAGGAGGTCATGGGCGTGCGGGGTGTACTCAGGTGCGAGGAGGAAGAGAGGACCCTGGAGTGGGTTGTGTAACCCCAAGCTGAACTGGGCCGGCCTATTGGGCCAAGCCCAACTCAGTCCGTTGGACCAAATTTATTTACACCCAATGGGGCCACAACCCAATTACTTGCCACTATTAAATTATTTTCCCATAAAATAAACTATATAAAATAATTCCAATACATATGAAGTTATATCAAATCCTAAAAATACATCTGATATATCAAAATGACCACAAAAATAATATCTACCTATTAAAAATATAATTTTAATTATTTAAAATAAATATAAAGTAAAAAAATTATTAACACCATTAAATTTTAAATGAAATTTTATAAAATAAAACAAAACCCTAAAAAATAAATAAAAATCATTTTTATGTATCAAAATAACTTTACTATTTTATAAAAAATACTAACTTAGAGTTTTATAAATAAAATATAAAGCAAATATTTAAAGACACTTAATAATTTGATGAATTTTATAAAAATAAATATAATACTTAAAAATAAATAAAATTCATTTTTAAGGTCTTGAATAAATATATTACACTAGAAAAATATTAAATATATTATTAGAAAAGTCTTTAATATTTTAAATAATAAATCCTTATCTAATACCTATTTTGTGAATTCTTTAAAAATAATTGTTAAGTAAGAAATAATCACAATTCTTATAAAACCTTGAGCAATTAGTGTCTTTATACTAAATTCCAAACCTATAACTTAAATTCATAATCAAATTTAAGTATAACTATTAACTTTAAAATATTCTTTTTAAAATCTTATTAAGAATCCTTTTAAATAAACATTGGGTATCACCCATTTATATAATATGGTGAATAATCATTATATTTTAACCATTATTAACATAACTTCAAAATTCTAACAAATTACTAAGATCATCTAATTATGCTTCCATTAAATAAATACATATTCTTTTCATAATAGCAAAACAAATTTAATCTAATCTTTCACTTAAATAGAAAGTGAATAATTCCACACCTTAGTTATACCTATCATAAATCTAAAACTTGGGAATAATTAAAACATATTACATCTTAAATTTACTTACCCTTTTAAAGTTAATTTTAGTCTCAAATCTTATAAACATCAGGTATAATAAATCACTTATGTTTTTATAGTTAACTTTGGTCTATTTCAATTACAACATGATGCATCTCAAGTCCAAACTAATCAATCAAATACCAGAAAGCATTGATCACATTCTATTAACAATGAAGATTGCTTAAACATTATAAAGAAATTTTTTTCTTCAAATGTTATTCTTTTTGCCATTTCATATAACAATCTCATAATAAGTTCTTCAACTCTTAACAACTCAATCCCAGGGACTTTTATCATAGTCACCACATGACAATTCACCATAATCACATCGTATTATACTTTACTTACATATTTTGGATTGTTAACACTTAGGTTCCTTATAAAGGTCATTACTTGTAAAGTAAAATTTGAAGATAAACCAACTCTAAAAAGAATCACTTGAATTCACTTCACTCAAAGTATTGGGGATTCAATTTGGGAGCTTTACAAAAATGCATAGCATTACTTATGCATAACTGCATATTGCTTCTTTAAACATTAGTCCTTACCGGACCAATGATGCAGATTTCAGATATTGGATCTTATGTCATCTCGAAGACCGTGAGTGCATAATCTTGCAATCACAAAAGGCAAGTTCACACTTGCTCATGTCCTTTGATTATTTTCTGTAAAGTATTTTACAAATCCAGTGTTGTCATCACCTGCATTTGAAAAAGGTCAGAAAACACTATTTTCATAATAATATGATTATAGGTTATTTACCTTGAGGTAATAACCTACTATAAGAGTTCCGGTGGTAAAGGAACATATTAACTAGGACTTAACAACCAATGTCGCCAGTGATTATTGCACCGTATATTACGCGTTGACCATGAGATTTGGAATGGGACGAATAAGTCAGCTGCATCTTTTCCCTCTCACATGGAGCTGGATGTGTGGGTCGTGGCTGTTATCACTCGTAGCGTGCATATTAATTGGTAATTCGTAGAGGATATGCAGCATATGGGCGGGAGCCCTCAACGTCCCACGATAGTTCCGGCATCTGAACGGTTTGTACAAACCATTGCCTTAATTCAAAAGGTGGGCATGGTGTACACCAAGGAGACATGCGGGGTCGCGGAGAAGGCAGTGATTGGCTTATATCTTAGGTTGGGCCTCAAACCAAGGAAGTTTGAATGGGGACATACTCCCGGTCGTGCAACAAAACCTAAGGTCTCTCATGGGTAAAGTGACGCACCTCTTCAGAGTGTAAGAACTGTAACTTGTTACTCCCTGTTCCGAGAAGGAGCTGCGAACGCGGCGGGAAAGGAACTCCATGAAAGTTCTGGAAACCCGTGAAGGCTGACGGACATAGCTTTTCAGAATAAAAGCAACCTTTGAAGAAATGTTTATGAAAACTTGCATTGCCTACGACCTATGGTCTGTGGCTGTAGATATAGTGCATCAAACACTCCTTTTCTAGTGAACTTGCTGAGTACGCTCGTACTCAAAGTATCTTCTTAACCCTTGCTAGGTTCTAAAGCCATCACAGACGACGTATACATCAAGTTATGCTCCAGGAATCATCACCAGAATCTAAAGTTCTCCAATGAAGTCAAGAAAGTCAACATATACATCAACTCAAGTGAAGACGAAGTTACTGATTAGATAGGAACATAATCTCTAGCCATAGAACCTATTTCTATAGCGTATTGCAATAGCAGCAATGCTAGATCATTAGTTAAAATACTAGTCTTAATAGTATGATAGTTTTTTAGTTGTTTATTTCTGATTCTTCTTTGTAAGAAGATTCTTTCTCTCTCTTTAACCTAGAGTGTTCTCTGGATCTTGTGTAAAGAATTGAGTTGTAACCTATAGTCATGTCTTGGACCTGCTATGTTTCTGTTGTACTACTCTGAGGGATGTAATACTAGTGAATGGTGTTTCATTGGTGTTATATCAATGACTATAGTGTACTACATCATGCAGTGGTATGCTGGGTCACCGCAATCAGCGACATCACGCGAACTCGGTGAGCTGCTCCACTAGTTTCCTTGCTTCCTGAATCGTCGGCAGCATCACCGCCCGAACGCGCCGCCGCCAGCCACTGTCGTAGCGCCGCTCGTTTCTGGTCTGCTCGATTTGGACCGTTAGATCTAGATCCGACGCATAGGATAGATGACTTAAGTGAAGGGGTACGAACCCATCTGAGCCGTGCGATGCACTTTAAATCTGACGATCCAGAGAGCCTGATCCGCGCGAAGCGGTACCGTCCAATCAGGAAGCGCCGCGTGGCTAGGTTTAGATTTAAAATCTGGAAATTCATCTATTAGATATTCAAATTTGTAAATTCGATAACTTTTGTTCTGTTTATCCAAAAGAATAAAAATAATATACCATTGGAATCACAAGAAGAAATCCTACACATCTATGGGCTTAGTTTTGTATTTTGTTTCTGTTAAAATGGAATTTTATGCAGAGACATTTGTAAGCATATTTTGTGTATAAAAATTATTTGGAAAATGTTTTAAAGGCCAAATTTAGTTTATTTGGTGTATAATTGTCTTGTTTATTGTTTAGTACTGTTTTACTTGTCTTGTTTAGTTTTTAAAAAATCATCACATGGCATTTGCATGCATCATATATTTTTGCTGGATCATTTGAGATGTGAATTTAGTGCTATCATTTTATGTGTAGATTTTGGTGCTAGTGGTGATTGTGACTGTGAGGATTGTTGTTACTCCCCCAACTACCAAGGCAAGTGGTGCTTCATACTTTTATTCCAATATTTTGACTATGCATTAGAAATATTTTGTATAGGGCTTGCATGATAATTTTTGCTAAGTATCTATATGCTATGCCTGGGAAATCCTAGTAGTTGTAGCATCGTTAGAAATTTTCTCTAAGTTAAGATACTTGCTATTGTCATGCTTAGCCTAGCTAGTAGCAACCAAGGGTGGATTATCTACATGCTATGGAAAATTATTGCTATGTCTTTGACTTATGTTTTGCTTAATAAAACAACTAAGTGAATGAAACACCTGGGTGGAATGGTAATTGCTTGGTTGGATTTTTGTTGAGTGGTTACCAGGGCCCATTGTTCAATGGTCTACCCTGTGTATCTCACTTGTGGAATGCCACCCAGGAACAAAGGGATTTGAGATGCCATATGTTAAGAAGCTTCTAGTGCAGCCACATGGCATTATGGGCTCTGCCTGGATCATATAGGTTGCAATAACTTAGCCAAATGGACAGTTGGTGGTAGGGGGATAGGTTTGGAGCGTGTCCATTCTGGTCTAAGGGAAGGCTTCTGAAAGGTCCTGTCTTGGTGAAAATCAAGTCTTGTGGGGAAAGTGTGCCACCTCTGCAGAAGGAAGAATCTAAGTACTTAGCCGTGTCCCTGGAAAAGGACAATTTGGGCATCAAGACATGGAAGCTATCAAGAATCTCCTCATCCCAATTTCTAAGTTAAAAGTTGTGGCTGAACAAGGGTGAAGGTTCACCAATGTCTATTGGTGGTTCCTTGGGAGTTTTTGCCAAACAAAAACTTAGTGTTTTCAACTGATAGGTAAAACCTATTTTGAGCAAAGCAAGCCTAAGCTACACTTAGCCAAATTCATGTAGAAAACTAGATACTATTATTCTACTAAGGTATCACTTGCCAATACTATTCCAATGTATTGACCCACTATGGCTGTAACTTGTGATGTTGCAGATTACTCTGATGAGGATTAGGGTTATGAGTCTACACTCAACATGCTTGCCTGTGGCACATGAAGATGAAGACTTCTATTTATATTGTTAAGTTAAACTCTTGTACTAGCCTATGGCTATGGAGTTGTAAAATACTATGTTATCTTTGGAATGACGATGTAATAATGACCTTTGTTTCTATGTACTTCATCTTAAACTGTGGATGCTAGCAATTGATCCAGGGACTAGCATTACAATCATAGGGACCTTTACCTTTATAAAGGTGGGGTCTTACAGTATCAGAGCACTGTGTTGCCTGTAGGATTATGACCCTAGGATTGGATTAGAAACCATTAAGGAAAAAAATTCAACACTTTGAAAAATTTCCACACTTGTCTTTTTCTTCTCGTAAACTTTTCTAATATTTTTTCTCATCTCTATTTTGTAGATGAACTCCATCAACGAAGCCGTGAGGAAGGGACCACTCATGACCATGACTTTGGAGTGTGAGACTGAATTTCCCAAGGCTCTCAAGAACCTTATGGTTACCATGGGGATACATTGTGCAGCTGTGTACAAAGGATTCCCTGTGATGGATGAAGGATAAGAGTATTGGTGGGTGCAACTTCACTTGTACAAAAATAAGGAAGACAACCACAAGGAGTCAGGATTCTGCATGGTCACCAACTCAGAAATGCACACAACATTCTTTGACTCTGCAAGAAATGCAGCTTGGAATGCTATCAAGGAGCTTGGTGATAGACTCAAGTGCAGAATGCTCAACACCCAAAATGACCTTAGAGAAGAAAATAAGCATACCCAAGAATTAGAGGCTACCAACCAACAACTAAGGGGAGACATCATAGATTTAATATGGGAGTATTGGGAACAAGATAGACAGATGGCTACTAAGGATGCCCTGATAGCTATTTTGTCTAGTGAGTGAGAGTTGTGACGTACTTCATTAGTTGGACCACCACACTTATCGTTTCTACTTCCAAAAAAATTGTCTAAGTTATGTTGAACCTTTGATGTTTGTAATGGATTTGTGTATACCATGACTTGTGTGTTTGTTGCAAAAATATGTGCTTGTGATATTTTGTCTTGTGATTTTTCTATATTGATGTTGATTCTAACTTTTCTCTATCTTATAAAAATAGATCCCTAATGTTGTTATCAACACAGCCGAGGAGTTCAAGGGAACTCATTTTGGTACTCGTCTCATTGAGCTCACTAGTGTGCTCAACCTCCCACTTCCTAGCATCATGACACTTCCACTCACCAAGTTTGAGAGGAAGGACCTATGGGGCTTCAGAGTCACCCAGCCGGGACGCCAGACAGAGCCAACCACGGAGACCATCACTTTCAAGCTGATGCATGATGACAAGGAGAAAGGCTTAGATGTAGTCATGCATGAGTTACTTGGGCGCCTGGTAGGGAGACACTCCACCGAGCTTAGAGGTCTTTACTTTCACCCCTTCGGGAGACGCAACAAGGAGGGTGAGGCTATAGAGTACGAGGATGCTGCTAGAGAGACGATGGAGCCGATTCGTCTGTACCTCCAGGATCTAGAGGGTCTTATTAGACACCTAGATACTGATAGGACCAATGTCATGCCTAGCAATGACGAGCTCCAGGTTCAACTCCGAGAGAAGGACAAGCTCTTCACGGAGCAAGACGAGATAGTCAAGGAAATGGAGGCCAAGTTTGAAATCCAGGACAAGAAATTCAAGAGCCAGGAGAAAAGAGTCCAAGACAGGAACAAGAAGATCCGGGAGATGAAGGAAGAGCTAGAGGCCAAGGACTTCGAGCTTGAGCATCAGCAGGGAGCGATCGAGAGGCTTCGCTCATAGAAGAGGGCTCTTAGGGCCAAGATAGAGGCCTTGACTACTAGTGTTGATGAGTACAAGACCGTCATGGAGAATGCAGGTCTTACCCTCGTTTGACGTGGAGATTGATGCGGAGGAGTAGTGTAGACTACTCGATTATCTTTCATCTACCATACTTTTGAATATTGAGTCGCAATGACCATCCAACATGTGGGTGGCTTGCTATGGTGTGTTTTGCATTTTCAAACTCGTTGTTTATGTCGTTCAAACTCTATGTTATTTTGATGCTTGGTTATTGTGATTGAGTATGTGATGTTTTGTGCATGTTAAGCATCTATGGGTATCTCATTCTTATCCTTATTAAAACCACAGATGCCTCCTCGACGTGCCAACCCCAACCAAAACAACAACAACAATGTCACTCCCGAGATGCAGCAGTTGATGACAGCACAAGCACAACTGATGCAGATGATGACCACCTTCATGCAGAACCAGAATCAGAATAACAACAACAACACCAATAACAATAACAACAACAACAACCAGAATAATCCGCCAGGATTTGACATGCTCACTAGATTTCTAAGACTGAGCCCTGCAAAGTTCTCAGGAACCACTGGTCCAATGGTGGCCAATGATTGGCTATGTTCAGTGAACAAGGATTTAGTGACTGTCGGCTGCACCGACGAAGAGAAGGTTAGGTTTGCAGCACATCTGCTGGAAGGGCCGGCAGCAACCTAGTGGGACAACTTTCAGATCACCACTCCCATTGAGGATGTGACCTGGGCTATCTTTGAGGATGGATTCCGTACAGCTCACATCTCATCCGGAGTGATGAATTTGAAGAAGAAGGAGTTCCACAACCTGAAGCAGCGTCACCGCAGCATGGCTGAGTATATTGAGGAATTCAACAATCTGGCGCATTATGCACCGGATGAAGTTGATACAGATGCCAAGAGGAAGGAGAAATTCCTCAAAGGACTGAATGATGAACTGAATCTGCAGTTGTCTATTGCCTATGTCCCAACCTACAATCACTTTGTGACAAGGCTACCATCTTGTAAAACAAGATGAAACAGGTTGAGAGTAGGAAGAGGAAGCACAGCTTTAATAAGCACAGCTCGGGATCGTCTCACAAGCGTTCCCATCATGATGATAGTGGGAGTTCTGGATCCCACAAACATGGAATGTACAACAACCACCACAGCCACAACCGCCATCATGACAACAAGCATCACCGCAGTCATGATAATGACAAGTACAAGAACCACAAGAGTGGACACAAAAACCACCATAGTGGAAGTGGAAGTCAGCCTGCAAAGAGAGATATCAGTCAGGTTGAATGTTTCAAGTGTAAGAAGATGGGGCACTATGCAAATGAGTGCCCAGAGAAGAAGGTTGAAGGAACCACCAAGCCCAACCCTTTCCAGACGGTACAAGTGAACCACATCAATGTGGAAGAGATATATGAGGAATCTGATGTTGTGGCTGGTAAGTTCAAACTCAATTCTATTCCAGCACTTGTTCTTTTTGATACTAGTGCATCGCATTCATTCATATCAAGAGCATTTGTTGATAGAAATGGATTTCCAACTGAAAATATTGGGTGTCCTATAAAAGTAAGTTCTCCCGGTGGAGATATGATAGTAAGCCTTGGATGTCATGATCTAGTAACAGAGTTTGGAAAGCATAAGTTTCTAGTTAGTCTGATAATCCTAGATTCCCAAGGACTGGATGTTATTTTGGGAATGGATTGGATGACCAAGTATGAGGGAGTACTAGATTGTGCCAACCGTACTGTCACACTCACAACCCCGGATAATAAAAGGATAAGATTCAAGTCTAACTTTGAATCAAAAGGGAGTAAGCTAAATTCTCTTAAGGGGGTTAGCATAGACAGTGTGTTAATGGTGAGAGAATACCCAGATGTGTTTCCGGAGGAATTGCCGGGAATGCCACCAGATAGAGATGTGGAATTTCTGATTGACTTGCTGCCAGGATCGGGACCAATAGCAAAGAGACCTTACAAGATGTCAGTTGATGAGTTAAAAGAACTCAATAAACAACTTGGAGAACAGTTGCAGAAAGGATTTATTCAACCAAGTGCTTCATCTCGGGGAGCACCAGTCTTTTTTGTTGAAAAGAAAGATAGAAGTCAAAGGTTATGCATAGATTATCGTTCACTCAATGAGGTGACTATCAAGAACAAGTATCCTTTGCCCAGAATTAATGACTTGTTTGATCAGTTAGAAGGAGCCCGTGTGTTCTCAAAGATTGATCTCCAGTCAGGCTATTTTCAGATCAAGATAAGGGAACAAGACATACCTAAGACTACTTTCACCACTAGGTATGGATTGTATGAATACACCGTGATGCCATTTGGTTTGACCAACGCACCAGCCTACTTCATGAATATGATGAACAAGGTGTTCATGGAGTTTCTTGACAAGTTTGTTGTCGTTTTCATTGATGACATTTTGATCTACTCCAAGAGCAATGAAGAGCATGAAGGACATTTGCGTTTGATACTTGAGAAGCTTAGAGAGCATAAACTATATGCCAAATTCAGCAAGTGTGAATTCTGGCTGAATGAGGTTGGATTTCTTGGACACATTGTGTCAGGTGATGGTGTAGCAGTTGATCCCGCAAAAGTGTCAGCTGTAACTGAGTGGGAATCTCCTAAGTCAATGAAAGAAGTTCGTAGTTTCCTTGGCTTGGCAGGATACTATAGAAGGTTCATTGAGAATTTATCAAAGGTAGCTAAGCCAATGACGGAGTTACTCAAGAAAGACAAGAAGTTTGATTGGACTGAAGGATGTGAACTCAGTTTCCAAGAGTTGAAGAAGATACTAGTGACAGCACCAGTCTTATGTCTGCCAGACTTGGAGAAGGATTTCCAAGTGTATTGTGATGCATCTCACCAAGGATTGGGTGCAGTTCTGATGCAAGAAGGGAAATTTGTGGCTTATGCCTCGAGACAACTCAAAACTCATGAAGTGAATTATCCTACTCATGATTTAGAGTTAGCCTCTGTTGTCCATGCACTCAAAACATGGAGACATTATCTTTTGGGAAAGCGATGTGAAGTGTTCACAGATCACAAAAGTTTGAAGTATATCTTCACTCAGAAGGAAATTAACATGAGACAAATAAGATGGCTAGAACTCATCAAGGACTATGACTTGAGTTTGCAATACCATCCCGGTAAAGCAAATGTTGTAGCGGATGCATTAAGCCGTAAGGTTTATGTGAATGGCCTTACTAAGGGAGAGTTGTCAGATGATCTATGTGCCCAATTCAAAGATCTCATATTGGAGATTGTGCCTGAAGGACATCTCATGTCATTGGATGTACAACCCACCTTGTTGGACAAAATCAAGGAATCCCAAAAGACGGAAAATGAAATTGAAGAGATTAAGGAAAAGATTGGTAAGGGAAAATCCAAAGGATTCCATGAAGACGAACAGGGTACTTTATGGTATGGAAAACGTATCTGCATTCCGCAAGATCTGAAGCTTCAGAAACTGATTTTACAAGAAGCACACAACTCACCATATTACATTCATCCGGGTAACACCAAAATGTACATGGATGTGAAGGAAAGATTTTGGTGGAATAATCTCAAGAAGGACATCGCCGAACATATTTCTTTGTGTGATGTATGTAGAAGAGTGAAAGAGGAACATCAGAAACCAGGAGGATTGTTACAACCACTACCTATCCCTGATTGGAAGTGGGACAAGATTGGCATGGATTTCATCACTGGACTGCCAAGGACTAGATCAGGATATGATTCTATTTGGGTTGTAGTGGATCGCCTAACTAAAGTAGTTCATTTCATACCCGTGAAGACAACATATACAAGTGCTAAGTTAGCCAAGATCTATATGAATAGGATTGTGTGTCTGCATGGAGTACCCAAGAGTATTGTGTCTAATAGGGGAACTCAATTCACTTCCCATTTTTGGAGGCAACTGCATGAATCATTGGGAACGAGATTGGAATTCAGTACTGCTTTTCATCCCCAGACTGATGGACAGACAGAAAGGACCAACCAGATTTTAGAAGATATGTTGAGGGCATGTGCCCTAGATTATGGAGCTAGTTGGGATGAAAGTCTGCCTTACGCAGAATCTCTTACAACAACAGCTATCAAGCCAGTATTGAGATGGCACCGTTTGAATTTCTCTATGGGAGAAAGTGTACTACACCATTGTTATGGAATGGTGTTGGAGAAAGAAACTTGTTTGGGCCAGAACTAATCAAGGAAGCTGAAGATAAAGTCAAGTTATTAAAGGACAGATTGAAGATAGCACAGTCCCGACAAAAGAGCTACGCTGATCCAAAGCGTAGAGAAGTCACCTATGAGGTGGGTGATAGAGCATATCTTAGAGTATCACCACTTCATGGAGTAAAGAGATTTGGAGTCAAAGGAAAATTGGACCCAAGATATGTTGGACCATTCAAGATTCTTAGTCGTAAAGGAGAAGTAGCATATGAGATTGAATTGTCTGACATTGTCTGTCGTTCACAATGTGTTTCATGTGATTTAGCTAAAGAAATGCCATCCGGAGATGGAAGAGACTTATTTGAAGGATACTATACCTTTGGAGGAGGTCCAATTGGAAAGTGATCTCACTTATGAGGAAAAACCTATCAAGATTCTTGAGACAGCAGAAAGAGTTACTCGGACAAAGACTATCAAATTCTGCAAAGCTCAGTGGAACCATCATTCCGAGGAAGAAGCAACATGGGAAAGAGAAGATGATCTTCGGAAAGACCACCCTCACCTATTTGCTAGCCAATCCGAATCTCGAGGGCGAGATTCACCTTAAGGGGGTTAGATTTGTAACATCCCAAAAATCATATTTTGTAAAGCTTGCATAACATTCATGCATTCATGAGCATTTGATCTTTTCCAAATAAAATTCAAACCAATTTATGCCTAATACTTATTCAAGTAAGGTAAGGTTTATATTTTATTTTCTATCTATGATTAGTTTGCTCAGCATTGTTTTGAAAGTGAATGCAAGGCCACACAAAGATTTTCAAAACAATTCAAATTTAAAACCATTTGTATGCATATTAAAAATATTTCACTAAAGACTTGATTTTAAACTTTATTTCAAACCCAAAATGAATTTGAGTATGAATGGATGCTTTACACATCAGGACACAAGAAACACAGTACAAAAATCTGGGGAAAAATTCAAATTGAAACAGAATTTAATTAGACATTCAAATTCAAACCAGAAAATCAAAACAGAAAAAGAAAAGGAGGAATAGAAAAAAAATAAGCCAAACCAGCTATCTAACCCAAACCAACCCGTGGCCCAGTAACCAGCCCAGAAATCCCACCCAGGAACCTCCCCCTCTCCTCTCTATTTCTCACTCCGCCAGCGCACACCCACTCGCTGACGCCCCGGACCCACTGCCACATCAACCTCATCGTCAATCTCGCGCCGGAGGACTTGCGCCTCTCTGCCATTTCCTCCCCGAATTAATTCGATTGATTACTCTTGATTTCCGGCGTAATTGCCCCGCTCAGCCTCGCTACTTAAACCCCCTCTGCCCCTTCTCCATTTTCCCCCAAACCCCAAGCCCTGAACGCCCCCAGGCTGCGAGAATTTCTCGCCGCGACCTCGCTGCTCCGACGAGCCGCAGCGCCGATTCCGGCAAACCCCGACCACCCCTCTGCTCCTGGTTGACACGAGCATACTCCACTTCGCCTTGCACACCTCCCAGTAGCACTAGCTCGTCTATGCGTGCCCCCTATCGTCGACAACGTCATCGCCTGAACGCCATCACCTCCTGCTCGAACTCCAGCGAGCTACTGACGCCAACCCCGAGAACCCCTCGAGTTCGGGTGAGTACCCCTACGACCCTCGAGAACTTGCACCCTCCTGACGCATTGCCTTGATCACTTGCACCCCAGGAGATCGTCCCCGACAACGGAAGCACGTACCCGACGCCTTCGCGAACTCTGGCGAGAAATCCCTGACGTCCTCGAGCGCCCCTTCACCAATGAAGACCACCTCGAGCATCAGCGACATCACACAAACTCGGTGAGCTGCTCCACTACTTTCCACGCTTCCTGAATCGCCGGCAGCATCACCGCCCGAGCGTGCCGCTTCCAGCCACCGTCGTAGCGCTGCTCGTTTTTGGTCTGCTCGATTTGGACCGTTAGATCTAGATCCGACGCATAGGATATATGACTTAAGTGAAGGGGTACGAACCCATCTGAGCTGTGCGATGCACTTTAAATCTGAAGATCTAGAGAGCCCGATCCGCGCGAAGCGGTACCATCCAATCAGGAAGCGCCGCGTGGCTAGGTTTAGATTTAAAATCTGGAAATTCATCTATTAGATATTCAAATTTGTAAATTCAATGACTTTGTTTTGTTTATCCAAAAAAATACAAATAATATACCATTGGAATCACAAGAAGAAATCCTACACATCTATGGGCTTAGTTTTGCATTTTGTTTATGTTAAAATGGAATTTTATGTAGAGACATTTGTAAGCATATTTTGTGTATAAAAATTATTTGGAAAATGTTTTAAATGCCAAATTTAGTTTATTTGGTGTATAATTGTCTTGTTTATTGTTCAGTACTATTTTACTTGTCTTGTTTAGTTTAGAAAAAAATCATCACATGGCATTTGCATGCATTCATATATTTTTGCTTGATCATTTGAGATGTGAATTTAGTGCTATCATTTTATGTGTAGATTTTGGTGCTAGTGGTGATTGTGACTGTGAGGATTGTTCTTACTCCCCCAACTACCAAGGAAAGTGTCGCTTCATACTTTTATCCCAATATTTTGACTATGCATTAGAAATATTTTGTATAGGGCTTGCATGATAATTTTTGCTAAGTATCTATATGTTATGCCTGGGAAATCCTAGTAGTTGTAGCATTGTTAGAAATTTTCTCTAAGTTAAGATACTTGCTATTGTCATGCTTAGACTAGCTAGTAGCAACCAAGGGTGGATTATCTACATGCTATGGAAAATTATTGCTAATTCTTTGACTTATGTTTTGCTTAATAAAACAACTAAGTGAATGAAACACCTGGGTGGAATGGTAATTGCTTGGTTGGATTTTTGTTGAGTGGTTACCAGGGCCCATTGTTCAATGGTCTACCCTGTGTATCTCACTTGTGGAATGCCACCCAGGAACAAAGGGATTTGAGATGCCATATGTTAAGAAGCTTCTAGTGCAACCACATGGCATTATGGGCTCTGCCTGGATCATATAGGTTGCAATAACTTAGCCAAATGGACAGTTGGTGGTAGGGGGATAGGTTTGGAGCGCGTCCATTCTGGTCTAAGGGAAGGCTTCTGAAAGGTCCTGTCTTGGTGAAAATCAAGTCTTGTGGGGAAAGTGCACCACCTCTGCAGAAGGAAGAATCTAAGTACTTAGCCGTGTCCCCGGAAAAAGACAATTTGGGCATCAAGACATGGAAGCTATCAAGAATCTCCTCATCCCAATTTCTAAGTTAAAACTTGTGGTTGAACAAGGGTGAAGGTTCACCAATGTCTATTGGTGGTTCCTTGGGAGTTTTTGCCAAACAAAAACTTAGTGTTTTCAACTGATAGGTAAAACCTATTTTGAGCAAAGCAAGCCTAAGCTACACTTAGCCAAATTCATGTAGAAAACTAGATACTATTATTCTACTAAGGTATCACTTGCCAATACTATTCCAATGTATTGACCCACTATGGCTGTAACTTGTGATGTTGCAGGTTACTCTGATGAGGATTAGGGTTATGAGTCTACACTCAACATGCTTGCTTGTGGCACATGAAGATGAAGACTTCTATTTATATTGTTAAGTTAAACTCTTGTACTAGCCTATGGATATGGAGTTGTAAAACACTATGTTATCTCTGGAATGACGATGTAATAATGACCTTTTATTCTGTGTACTTCATCTTAAACTGTGGATGCTAGCAATTGATCTAGGGACTAGCATTGCAATCACAGGGACCTTTACCTTTATAAAGGTGGGGGCTTACAAGAATCGACGATGTCCATGGCGACGGCCGGCGGGAAGACAAGCTCGATTCCGACTAGAGGTTGTCTTCCCCGCTTGATTCCTTTGGTGAGGGAGATCTTCACGGCGAGGCGGATCTCCAAGGACCATCAGTTGGCCTTGGGGTGGCCAGAGACGGCGATGGCGAACGGCTGTTGTGGCTAGGGTTACGGCCAGAAGGGGAAAACCAGTAGAGGAAACGAGAAGAGGAGAAACAGGTATGGGCAGAGAGAGGAAGGGATGGCCGATCTTATCCTGGCGTCCAACAGCAGCGGCGGGAATTGCAACGCGAGGAGGATCGATGACCGGCGCGCAGACAGCGAGCTGCTTGCGTCGGGGAGGAAGACGATGAACGGAGAGGGGTGAATGTGACACCCCCGGGATCAGGCCTAAAAGGATCCCAGACCTCCGTCTAATATAAGCTTAACCTTGAGCTCGAGAATATCCAGTGAAGAATCGGTAACACGGCAGTGACCCTACGACACAAAATTTATTACAGCAAGCTCATAACTGAGCAGAGAACCAAATTATTACAAGCAGAGGTCACTGACCACAAACATCAAACAACGGAAGGAAAATTATGCTATTAAGTATAGCAAACTTAACAAATGGCTTAAGAGGCCTTAAGCATAACGCTGACCTCCCAGCCCATAGATTCCAGGCTGTCGGCCGGGAACCCCAAGTTACTCGTCGATGTCGATGTAGTACGGAACTCATCTTCAGGGGAACACTTACTCTGCCAAAAGTATCAACAAAGCAAGGCTGAGTACAGGGTGTACTCCGCAAGACTTATGGCTGGTGGAGTTGTTTTGCATAAAGCCACTTTTGTTTGTAAATCAAGAGGGAGTAGAAGCTCGTCTAGTCAGAGTAATTTAAAAGGGGATAAGAGAGCAACATCTCCGAAATATTGATCATCATCTTTTGATATCCACCAAATCATCATCACCTTAACTAGGATCACCCCCTCGTACCCATGAGGAAGCATCCTTAAGCACACGTTGATCTGCCAAGTTTTACGATTAGGTTACAGTTCTCTATGATCTTGAGTCCGGTCGCCAAGTCGTTCATAACCCTGAACACGGCTTTTCGAAAAGATTATTACCCTGCAGGGGTGTACAACTTTACCCACACGTACTAACCTTCTCTTAATGCCAATAGATAAGCCCTCTTCCTTGGAAGGCCGGCAGAGGGTGGTTAGACACGACCTTTACCTTGCTTTCGCCGAGACCATGAGTCACGCAATAAGTATGGTTCCACCATAACGGGTCAAATCCCGAAGCCGGTACTTAAAGATGTGAGGCGAGGTTGGTTCACCAGGGGCTCCATCAACCCCAAGCAACCCGGTCCACGCTTCCCTACATGTTATGAATGCACCTTCACCCGGCAAATCTTTCAAAAGGTTTTCTATGCATATGTCGAATGGAACGTCCGAACTATGTGACTCATGGAATCTACTAGGCAAGTTAGTTGCTCTTGAGGTTTTCCAGGCCCCATGTGGTTGTACGCTCGTCTTGGTTCCAAAGGCAAGAACTCAGTTCCTAGTGGTGGCGAGCATGGGACTAGAAAAACCACATCCCACCGTGGCCTCCCATACAAGCCTTAGCATATTTAATCTCATATCACTGATCTCATCTCATCATGTTCTCCTGTCATACTAGATTCTCTACATCTGATACATCATCTGGATGGACCAGAACTGACAGCTATGCATGACTAAGCAAGACACAAATATAAGCTCTAGCAGTGCACACAAGCCAAACCTAGTTATGCTAGGAGCAGTGGATCAGGTAATATAAGCTCAAAGGGAGTATGCAATAGATAGGATACTCTATCTATCGATAAAAGACCACAGTAGAATCGTATGCATCATGGCAGAATTTAAATGCTTTCGAAAACATCGGATTATATCATGGTGGGGCTATGCTTGCCTTTGCCCGTTGATAACCAATAAGCATATCTTCTGAAGCTTGTACTTGACTAGGTTATAGTTGGTCAAGTATTGTTCGTCGATCTTCGATCTTTGACGGTATTGATCTTAGTCTTCGATCTTGATCTCGATCTCGTATTCTATCGAGAAGAACCAAACACCAGAAAGAGAGGGAAACAATCAACACATGGCATCGGTGCAATGCTCAAACAAGGATGATGATATGACAAGTTAAATTGTATCGAAATGTAACCCTAAAACATGCTCGACAATTTAAACGGGGTTCCGAGGGGTGAAAACTCTAACTCGGGGAAACTCCGGATGTGTATGAGAGGGATTACTATGTTGCTCTAATTAAACTTGTCATTTAAGTTGTTGAACAATGCATGATTATACCTTAATTAGATAGTTCTCATTTTTCTGAACATTTTGATATATTATTTGTATTTTTCTGACTTAAAATGAATTAGTTAGGATTTTTCTCAATTTAAATCCATTTTAAATCATTTTAGGAAATTATAAAACATTTTTGGATTATATTAAATATTTATCCACTTGATCCCACATGTCATATATTTAATAATTTCAGAAATTAATTTCCAAAAATAATAAAATCCTGACAGACTGGGCCCACAGGGGTTATTTATATTCTAGAAAATAATTACAGAAAAGATTAAAATAAAAAGAAAAGCTTTACTGCATCACTGTGACGTCACTGTGACGTCAGCAATGGTGGAACTCTCAGATCGAGAGTGGGACGGGAGTTAGGGGGCACTGGAGCGAGCGGGGTTGGGCTTGATGGAAAGAGGGGGCCAAGGCGGACCGATTAGTGGTGGCGCCGCTCGGATTTGGTCGCCGGAGCGTCATCGACGACCTTGTACTGCGGCGGCGTCGGGCGGTGAATGGCACGGTGACGATATGGAGAGGGGGAAATGAAACAGAGAGGTCCTTGAGGACCACGGGCTCACCAGGAGGCTATTAGAGGGGTCGAAGAGGCGAGGCGAGGTCAGTCGTCGCCGGAATTGGTGATGCCAACGGCGGCCGGAGCTCGTGAAGATGACCACGATGGCATCGATTGGGGCTTCCCCAGCTCGATTCCTTTAGGGGGGACGTAGGGCATCACGACGAAGCTCCAGGGCATCTCCTCTTGGCTCGGGGAGGTCAGGAGCAACGACGAATGGCGAGGTCAGAGAACTAGGGTTCGAGCGATTTGGGGGAAATCGACAGAGAGCACGATATGGGAGAAATGGGTATGGGGAGAGAGACGAGAGCACAGGCGACCTTATCCCCATGTCCAGGGGCGGCGATGGCGACATGGCGGACAACGTACCTGGCGATGGCACACAGCAGCTCGTCGGTGTCCTTCTGGCCAAGGAAGAAGAAAAGAGAAAGGCACTGAAAGGGTACGGGCCAGAGTGGGCCGCTGCTGGGCCTGCTGCGGGCGCGTGCTGGCGACATGGAAGAGTGGGACAGGGTGGGCTCGGCCCAGGTAGCTAGGGTTTGCTGATTTTTTGTAAAATTGTTTTCCCATTTCTGTTTTGTATTTCCTCTTTGTATTTTCATTTCAAATCTGTTTTGGATCATTTGAAAAATACCAGATAGGTTTGTAATTTATCTAAAGTACCATGGAACCCTTTTAGTCCATTTGGGCTTCAATAATTTTGGGTTTTCAAAATATTCAAACTATTTTGAATAAGTTTCAAAGAGAGGGGGAAGATTAGGGTTTTATCTTTGATCTTCTTTGTTGCATGCATTTTGAAATAGATGATGCTCATGATAATGCACAAACATACCCTAATTCTAGATTAGCTAAAACTGGGGTGTTACAGCTCTATCCCCCTTACGAGAATCTCGACCCGAGATTCCAAAGGTAGGAAGAGAGACAGAGAGAGAAAGAAACAGGGCCACTCTAAAGATTAGAGGGAACACACTAAACAACACAGAGTATCTCATGGTCAACTCATGGATAGAGTGTTCAGAAACAACTCTGAGATGACAACATGAAACACGTCAAGGTAACAGAGGAAACAAGAGGATAAGGTTTCAAGTTGTTAGATAGATGGTCGTCATAAGGATTGAGACCATGGAACTCAGAAGGGTTTAAGCTTCTGAAGAGGAAGGCTTACAACAGAAAGAACATAACCACAGACTTCGAGAATTGAACCTCTACTAAACGACTTATGTAGAGATCTCGGATTGTGGAGATATGGATCAACAAAACCAAGTTGTTGAACTACTTTTGACACAGAAGGTCACTCTTTCATCCAACAGAAGGCTTAAGACAGAAAGGTGTTTTGTGGCGAGGACTCGTAAAAGTCACAAAGAACATGTAACAAGAGGAACTGCTGACTACCAAAATCATATTCACTCTTAAAACATGGTTGAGAAAATGAAGGAAACTCTTTATTCATCTAGGTTTATCAAAATCTTTGCCAAGATCATGATATTACTTTACACCACTAGATGATTAAGTAAGAAGATTCTTGATGACACGAGAAGGAAGAAACTTCGTTCTCAGACTTCAATTACTTGGCACAACAAAGCTTGCCAACATGAAGGGTCTGGAGGATCGACCGAGAGACATTTAGCAACACTACTTTAAATGTTCTCCTTGATGTTTGAGAAATCAAACATCAAGTAAACGTCGGACTTCGGATACAAAGGAAACCATAAGCGCAACTCCTATAATAAATTATAGAAGAAGCCTCATGAAGATTGATTGTTATTGCTGATTCAAGAGAATATGACAAAGGTCTTTCTGGCTAAGTGTGTCAACCATTACATCAATCTTGCCTGATTTGCAAAGAGACCTATGTCAAAACCTTGAGGAACACCAACCATCATTGCTGCTTGAGATTCAGCTTTGGTTAGGTGAAATGATACTTCAGACTCGGCATGTCCGAATAGAAAGTTTGAAATATTTATTTCTAAGGTAAAGTTACTAGATTCTCAAGATAGGGCTACAGTATAAAGCTCCAAAAGACTGAGCTAGATTGCTAGACCCATGTGTTAGCAACTTGTCGAAATAAAACTGCACACACATAAAGTACTAACAATAAAACACACATGTATCCTTAAGGAACAGAGATAACTCTACTCGAATCCACAGCGACATCTTTCAACATTTGCACGTGAACCGAAGAAGTTTACTTATAACATCCAGAACACATACTTCGAGAAGACTCAAAGAAGGATCTTGAAAGTTTCCAACATTAACTCTCAATGTTCCATATGGATCTTGTCTAGCATGGAGAAGATAAGGATGTCATTGATGGGCTCAACAACAAACTTACCGGAATACTCCAAGAAGATGGACTCATATGTTTTATGAACAGGGCGAGAATATTGGTCATACCAAAGAACATGAAGATGCACTCAAGTGAAACATCACAATAAGAAACATCATCAAGATAATCCTTGGCACTGAGTTTGATTTGACGATAACCCAAATCAAATCAAAGATGGGGGAAGATAACATATCCTCAAAGGAAATACTATCTTTCTTCAGCGCGAACAAAACTAGACATCCCTTTAATAAGGAACAGAGTCAGTTAGAAATTTTGTCTTACAACTCTCCAAGTTGTTGTTTAAGCTCAACCAACTAGTTCAGGGGTATCCAGTATGGATCCTTGGAGAAGAGAACAGTTCAGAGAACTTTCTTGCTCAAGAATTTGACAACACGGTCATGTAGAAACATGGTGATACTTCTAGGAAGACATACAGAATATCACGAACCACCGATATGTCACTTAGTTCGAGAGGAAACTTGCTTGGTATGGCAAGAGGACATAGTATCAGAGCTTTGGCACGAGCCTAACTCTTTGACGGGAGAGATGTACTAGAATAGCGGACTTGGTAGCATAGTCCAACTTCGCTTAGCGATAGGGTGAACCAATCACGCTAAGAATGACACAAAGGTCCTTTGAGTTCTAAACAATAATAATTGCTAAGAATCTCAGATGGCCACGTTATTACGCACACGCATCACTCACGAGCACGAAAGCTCGAGGGAGGGTGGGTAAATATGTGTAAAAGCATCACTTCATTAGGGGTCATGAAAGTTAACACGACCTCTTAGTATAAAAGAGTGTGATACTTTAACATAGAACAGATAGAAGATAATCAATGCCTCTTGATCTACGGATTACAACACTTTGACCTGGTCCTAGAAATGACGAGGTACTGGAGTTTGTTTCTCCTGACATCCCGAAATGGTTTGTCTTGACGAACCACAAGAGTATCTTGCATCGGAAGACACTGATGCACATATACTACTTGGCTACCAACTAGTAGACAAAGGTCGGAAAACAACAAGGGGAAAGGAACATACTCAGGATAGAATCCCGAGATGTGGATGCATAGATTATAAATCTTCCGAAAACCAATACAGAGAAGGGGTAAGGTGTGGCAGAGTCACTATATAGATATGAGATTCTCGATGAGTACTCCTGTCGTGATCTATTTGGTTCCATTAAAGAACATCTGCCATAGCATGTGGTAGGGGAAGTCCTTAATTGTCACAATGAAATTGTGACAAATACCACAAGCTTGAGGACTGGAATTGTACTACCAGCCATCCTGAGGTGATGTGTAAACATTAACGACGGGGTTCAAAGGAATGGATCTTGGGTTAAAGATCAACGACATGTACAAGATTCACAACACCAGAATCCAGCACAATCACGGATCTTAGATTCAAGTCCAAGGGTTAAAACCCAAAGAAAAAATAACTACTACTTGAGTGACATAGCATACACTGCAAGATAGTAATCACGAGGTAGCTTCCAAGAGAAGAAACGACTTCTTAAGCACCCAAACAACAAAAAGGAGGCTCTCGAGGCGAAAGGAAACCTCGAAGCCTGGAACAGAACATTGTATACCCAACAATATAATATTGTGGTTCCAGAAAATAGAGAGATCATGATAGAAAGGAATCTCTCATATGAAGTAGAGCAAAGGGAACAAGGAATTCATAACACACACAACTTTAGAGAACTCAACACTAAGTCAACTGGCTTAGAAATGACATGCCAAGAAGGCACCTAAGTTTTGAAAGACAAGAAGAGATATCAAAACTTTTCCAAAATCAACACCAGATAAGATAACCCAGAGTTAGAGCAAAACTGGATAAGGAGTAAAAGAAGCATACTAGAGTTTTCGCAAATACTTTTCAGCTTTTAAAATAGTTTTTAACAAGCACTAGACTCAAAATCGACCAATAGCAAGGTTTTCCTACGGTCGGTACTGCTCTGATACCAAAAACTATGACACCCCCGGGATCAGGGCTAAACAAATCCTAGACCTCCTTCTGATATAAGCTTAACCTTGAGCTCTAGAATATCCAGTGAAGAATCGGTAACACAGCAGTGACCCTACGACACAAAATTTATTACATCAAGCTCATAATTGAGCAAAGAACCAAATTATTACAAGCAGAGGTCACTGACCACAAACATCAAACAACAAAATGAAAATTATGCTATTAAGTATAGCAAACTTAACAAATGTCCTAAGAGGCCTGAAGCATAACGATGACGTCCCAGCCCATAGATTCCAGGCTGCCGGCCGGGAACCCCAAGCTACTCATCGATGTTGATGTAGTACAGAACTCATCTTCAGGGGAACACTTACTCTGCCAAAAGTATCAAAAAAGCAAGGGTGAGTACAGGGTGTACTCCGCAAGACTTATGGCTAGTGGAGTTGTTTAGCATAAAGTCACTTTTGTTTATAAGTCAAGAGGGAGAAGAAGCTCGTCTAGTCAGAGTAATTTAAAAGGGGATAAGAGAGCAACATCTCCGAAATATTGATCATCATCTTTTGATATCCACCAAATCATCATCACCTTAACTAGGATCACCCCCTCGTACCCATGAGGAAGCATCCTTAAGCACACATTGATCTGCCAAGTTTTACGATTAGGTTACAGTTCTCTATGATCTTGAGTCCGGTCGCCAAGTCGTTCATAATCGTGAACACGGCTTTTCGAAAAGATTAGTACCCTGCAGGGGTGTACAATTTACCCACACGTACTAACCTTCTCTTAATGCCAATAGATAAACCCTCTTCCTTGGAAGGCCGGCAGAGGGTGGTTAGACACGACCTTTACCTTGATTTCGCCGAGACCTTGAGTCACGCAATAAGTATGGTTCCGCCGTAATGGGTCAAATCCCGAAGCCGATACTTAAAGATGTGAGGCGAGGTTGGTTCACCAGGGGCTCCATCGACCCCAAGCAACCCGGTCCATGCTTCCCTACATGTTATGAATGCACCTTCACCCGGCAAATCTTTCAAAAGGTTTTCTATGCATATGTCGAATGGAACGCCCGAACTATGTGACTCATGGAATCTACTAGGCAAGTTAGTTGCTCATGAGGTTTTCCAGGCCCCGTGTGGTTGGACGCTCGTCTTGGTTCCAAAGGCAAGAACTCGGTTCCTAGTGGTGGCGAGCATGGGACTAGAAAAAACACATCCCACCGTGGCCTCCCATACAAGCCTTAGCATATTTAATCTCATATCACTGATCTCATCTCATCATGTTCTCCTGTCATACTAGATTCCCTGCATCTGATACATCATCTGGATGGACCAGAACTGACAGATATGCATGAGTAAGGAAGACACAGATATAAGCTCTAGCATTGCACACAAGCCAAACCTAGTTATGCTAGGAGCAGTGGATCAGGTAATATAAGCTCAAAGGGAGTATGCAATAGATAGGATACTCTATCTATCAATAAAAGACCACAGTAGAATCGTATGCATCATGGCAGAATTGAAATGCTTTCGAAAACATCGGATTATATCATGGCGGGGCTATGCTTGCCTTTGCCCATTGATAACCAATAAGAAGATCTTCGGAAGCTTGTACTTGACTTGGTTATAGTTGGTTAAGTATTGTTCGTCAATCTTCGATCTTTGATGGTGTTGATCTCAGTCTTCGATCTTCATCTCGATCTCGTATTCTACCGAGAAGAACCAAACACCGGAAAGATAGGGAAACAATCAACACATGGCATCGGTGCAATTCTCAAACAAGTATGATGATATGAAAAGTTAAATTGTATCAAAATGTAACCCTAAAACATGCTCGACAATTTAAACGAGGTTCCGAGGGGTGAAAACCCTAACTCAGGGAAACTCCGGATGTGTATGAGAGGGGTTACTATGTTGTTCTAATTAAACTTGTCATTTAAGTTGTTGAACAGTGCATGATTATACCTTAATTATATAGTTCTCATTTTTCTTAACATTTTGATATATTATTTGTATTTTTCTGACTTAAAATGAATTAGTTATGATTTTTCTCAATTTAAATCCATTTTAAATCATTTTAGGAAATTATAAAACATTTTGGGATTATATTAAATATTTATCCACTTGGTCCCACATGTCATATATTTAATCATTTCAGAACTTAATTTCCAAAAATAATAAAATGCTGACAAACTGGGCCCACAGGGGTTATTTATATTCCAGAAAATAATTATAGAAAATATTAAAAGAAAAAGAAAAGCTTTACTACATCACTGTGACGTCAGCAATGGTGGAACTCTCAGATCGAGAGTGGGGCGGGAGTTAGGGGGCGTGGGAGCGAGCGGGGTTGGGCTTGATGGAAAGAGGGGGGCCAAGGCGGACCGATTAGTGGTGGCGCCGCCCGGATTTGGTCACCGGAGCGTCGCCGGCGACCTTGTACTGCGGCGGAGTCGGGCGGTGCACGGCACGGTGACGATATAGAGTGGGGGAAACGAAACGGAGAGGTCCTTGAGTACCACGAGCTCACCAGGAGGCTATCAGAGGGGTCGAAGAGGTGAGGCGAGGTCAGTCAGCGCCGGAATTGGTGATGCACACGACGGACGGAGCTCGGGCAGATGACCACGATGGCGTCGATTGGGGCTTCCCTAGCTTCATTCGTTCAAGGGGGGCGTAGGGCATCATGGCGAAGCTCCACGGCATCTCCTCTTGGCTCGGGGAGGTCAGGAGCAACGACGGATGGCAAGGTCAGAGAGCTAGGGTTCGGGCGATTTGGGGGAAATCGACAGGGAGCACGCTATGGGGAGAAATGGGTATGGGGGAGAGAGGAGAGCACAGGCGACCTTATCCCCGTGTCCAGGGGCGGCGACGGCAACATGGCGGACGACGAACCCGACGATGGCACGCAGCAGCTCGGTGGTGTCCTTCTCGCCAAGGAAGAAGAAAAGAGAAAGACACCGAAAGGGTACGGGCCAGAGTGGGCCGCTGCTGGGCCTGCTGCGGGCGCGCGCTGGCGACAGGGAAGAGAGGGACAGGGTGGGCTCAGCCCAGGTAGCTAGGGTTTGCTGTTTTTTTTGTAAAATTGTTTTCCCATTTCTGTTTTGTATTTTCATTTCAAATCTGTTTTGGATCATTTGAAAAATACCAGAGAGGCTTGTAATTTATCTAAAGTACCATGGAGCCCTTTTAGTCCATTTGGGCTTCAATAATTTTGGTTTTTGAAAATATTCAAACTATTTTGAATAAGTTTCAAATAGAGGGGGAAGATTAGGGTTTTATCTTTGATCTTGTTTGTTGCATGCATTTTGAAATAGACGATGCTCATGATAATGCACAAACAAACCCTAATTCTAGATTAGCTAAAACTGGGGTGTTACAACGAAGCGGTACCAGGCCGCATCGGGCTGCATTTGGGCCAGATGGGCTGTAAACGGGCTGTGGCAAAGGAAGGGCAGAGACTGCTAGCGGTGGCGCTGTGCGGCAGGAAGAGGAGAGAGAGGGTTTGGTCTGCGGCCCATATTAGCTAGGAAATTGTTTTTCTTGCCAGAATGTTTTCCTATTTCTATTTTCTTTTCTCTCTTTTGTAAATCCATTTGAAAACCTGTTTTGAATACTTTCGAAATACCAAAACTTTTTTGGAAACATTTCAAAATACTAGAGTGACCTTATAAACAATTTGAGCTCCACACTTTTTGGTACTTTTCGAAATTCAAAACCATTTGAACACATTTCAAATAAAGAGGAAAGGAGTTAGGGTTAAGGTTTTTAGTTTCTTTTTCTTGCATGTATTTTTAAGATGATGCTCATGAATGCACAATCAGTTCCTAATTAGTATTAGGTAAAACTAGGGTTGTTACACTCGGCGACCCCTGCATCGGTCGCCGGGTCCATCATCGTCGCGTCACCTGTGGGCTCCATCACCCAGGTCTCCAACACAGGGGACTTCGAGGACCCCTCCATTCTCAGGATCTTCGACTCTGACCCCGAGTCGGAAGACTCCGCCGATCTCCATGACGGAGTCGGTCGCTTCGTCGCGACATACATGGCGAGCGGCACGGATGCCCCGCCAGACCCCTTCTCCAGGACGATCCCGTCGACCGCGATGACGACGGAGGCCGATGAACTCCGCCTACGACTGGAAGAGGCAGTCCATAAGGAACAAGCCTCGAGCAGGCAACATCGCAGGAGCTCTCGCGCTACCACCAACTCCGCATCAGGTCGCGCCTGAACCCCACCGTTCAGGGCTGCGCCCTGAATTTCGACGACGAGAGTGACCCAGCCTGCGTGGCCAACCGGGCGATTTGCGAGAACGCGCCACCAGGAGGAAGCGCTCGTCCACTACCAGGCGCATCGGTGCACGGCGCTCCCCCACCACCACCAGGACGCACGCCCCCTCGGGACCAGCCAAGGATCATGGTCTCCTCGCGGGAGCGGGACGCGGGGCCTCCCACTGTTCTCCACTCCGATGGACAACGTCATCGCGAGTCGAGCCGCGGTCGCCAACATAAACGTGACCGGGGAAGGCGTCCTGCAGATCCAGTACGCCAAGGCCTTACTCGCCAAGGCCGTTGAGCAACAAACCGCGGGAGCCGACTCGAAGGGGCGCATGTATTCCCGCTCATCAGGAAGCAGGGCGGCCTCGAGCTGTCATCCCACGATGGTGAATACTCTCAATTGCCCGCGACCCGAGCCCCTGCAGCTCCAGCCGCACGCCGCGCACCAAGCGCCCTCCACCAACGAGCCGTGACCGGTGAACAACACGTTCACCGCCAACGGCCACCCAGTCGACGCGCGCACCCACATAATCAACAACCAAGCCTGGCGCGCTCGCCAGCCCAACGACCTGAGGCACACCCTCACCACTTGCCACGACGGCGAACCGAGGGGCTCGCTCAGCCGAGTCGGCCCCTAGTGCTTCGGACCAATGATCTGAGGCAAAAAATACCCGGCGAACTTCAAGGCACCGAAGGAGATCGAGAAGTACGACCCCTCATACGACCCATCCCTGTGGTTGGACACCTACCTCATGGCAATGGGAATCGCCGGCCACACCGATCTCCTTGCCGCTTGCTACCTCCCCCTAATGATGAAGGGGGTGAGCCGGCAATGGATCAACACCCTCCTCGATAATAGCATCAATTCCTGGGAGGAGATGCGATACGCCTTCGTCAGGCATTTCGAGGGCTCCTACACCCGCGCCACCACCATCGAGGACCTAGAGCGATGCGTCCAGGGACCCCTCGAGTCGACCCGCAGCTGGGTCCAATGCTGGCAAGACTTGTGGTTCAACGAGGCCGGCATCCACCCGGACACCGCGATACACTGCTTCAAGACCACGTGTCGCTACGAGCCCCTGGTCGCCAAGCTCAAGCGGGTGTACAAGACACTCGAAAACATACCGGACCTCCTCGAAATCACCAAGCGGTACGCGGAGGAGGACCCGAACCAAGAAACCGATGATGAGTCAGGCAGGAATCGCTGCCAAAGCGGGCACGACAACGGGCGGCGACCCGAGCTGCACTATAGCAACACTCGCCTCACCGGCAAACGCCACGGTGATGGGCGAGTCGACTTCGTCGCCAACGCTGGCTACGCTCCATGCGAGCCCAGGAGCTTCCACCGCGACGGAGGCCAGCGCCGCGACGGAGGCCAGCGCCACGACATCGGCAACTACAAGGCAAAGCCGAGGTTCGACCATGCGGCTCTCCTCGACCAGCCCTGTGTATTCCACAGCAGGGAGGGGAAACCCGCCACGCACTCGACCGCCGACTGCCACTCCCTGAAAGAGATCAAAAAGGCACGGCACGCACGGGAGGACCCCGACAACCACCTGCCAAACGGCGGAAAGTTCGGCAATGATGCTATATCACTCCACACCTTCACTGGGTTCAGCACCAAGCGCGAGAAGAAGGTCATTGCCCGCGCAGTCGCCGTCAATGCGGTGTCCCGGGTCGACATCCCTCAGTTCCTCAACTGGTCCGAGCAATGGATCACCTGGAGCCGCGAGGACCACTCGCCACGGATCGAATATCCGGGGCGAGTCGCCTTGGTGGTCAAGCCCAAGGTGGGAGACTACTGGCTCCCCAAGACGTTGATGGACGGCGGAAGCTCCATCAACATTCTATACCTGGACACGTTCAGGCGACTGCGGATCCCGTAGTCGATGATCGAGACGACCTACACCACCTTCCACGGCATCGTCCCCGGTCGGAAGGCGTACCCGATCGGCAAGGCGACGCTGCCAGTCACCTTCGGCACACCAGCGAACTTCCGCACCGAGCGGATCGTCTTCAAGCTGGTGCCCTTCAACAGCCCCTATCACTGCGCCTTAGGAAGGCAGGCGTTCACCAAATTCATGGCGGCGCCCCACTATGCGTACAACGCAATGAAGCTCCCAGGGCCATGCGGCATCATCACTATCCATGGCGACCCTAACATGGCCGCAGAGTGCGAGGCCAAAGGCGCTGAGCTCGCCGATGTCGTCATAGCCGCAGAAACCAACCACGCGGAGGAGCTCGCCAAGTATACGAGCGGGGTCAACAACGACGACCCCACAATACTCAAGAAGCCCAACTCGGAGGGCGGTGGCTCCACCGCCTTCGAGGCAACCACGCACACGTGCTCCGTCGAGCTAGTCCCAGGCGACTCCAGTCAGACGGTGATGATCGGAACGGGCATGAGCCCAGCATAGGAAGGCACGCTCATTGAGTTCCTACGTGAGAATCGCGACATCTTCGCATGGAAGCCATCTGACATGCCTGGTGTCCCGAGGGAACTCGCTGAGCACAAACTCAACGCCGACCCCAAAGCGCGACCCGTCAAGCAGTCACTGTGTCCCTTCAATGAAGAGCGCCGCCGAGAAATCGCCAAGGAGGTGCAACATCTACTCTCTGCAGGCTTCATACGGCCAATCAAATACTCCAAGTGGCTGGCAAACCTAGTCCTGGTGAAGAAGAAAAACGGGACCTAGAGAATGTGTATCGATTACACAAACCTCAACAGCGCCTGCCCGAAGGAGAAGTTCGTCCTCCCGCAGATCGATCAAATCATCGACTCGACCGCGGGCTCGGAGTCGCTATGCTTCCTTGACGCCTACTCTAGTTACAACCGGATCAAAATGGCAGTCGAGGACGAGGAGAAGACGGCGTTCATCACGCCATTCGGAGGATTCTGCTACACCTCCATGACCTTCGGTCTCAAGAACGCCGGAGCGACCTACCAGAGGTGCATGCAGGAGTGCCTTGCGAGCAAAATTGGCCGCAACATCCACGTCTACATCAACGACGTGGTGGTAAAGTCCACTCGCCAGGGCGATCTACTCTCCGACCTGGCAGAAACCTTCGCAAATCTACGGAGGTACAAGATCAAACTAAACCCAGGAAAGTGCACCTTCGGTGTACCCAATGGACAACTGCTGGGGTACGTGGTCTCCAAACGCGGCATCGAGGCGAACCCCTCCAAGATCAACACGATCGCCCAGCTCGGCAAACCCGAGTGCTTGTGCGACATGCAGAAGCTGGCAGGGCGAGTCGCGGCCCTCAGTAGCTTCATCCCTCGACTAGGCGAGAAGGCAATGCCCCTCTACCGCCTGATGCGCAAGAACCCCACGTTCCAGTGGGACAAGGAGGCGCTCCACGCACTCAAGGAAGTTCTACTCGTGGCCCCGCTACTCGCCGCCCCTGTCGACAAGGAGCCCATGCTCGTCTACTTCGCGGCATCCGAGTGAGTCGTCAGCACCGTCATGGTCGTCGAGCGACCATAAGAGGGCAAGGAGCGCCCGGTGCAGCAACCCATCTACTACATCAGCGAGGTCCTCACCGAGTCGTGTCAACGCTACCCGCAGTACCAGAAACTGGTATACGCGGTCTTCCGAGCCCAGTGGCGACTGCCGCACTACTTCCAGGAGCACCCAATCATGGTCGTCTCTTCGGCGCCGTTGCAGGACATCATCCGCAACCGCAAGGCGACTGGGTGAGTCGCCAAGTGGGTAGTCGAGATCGGCGTCCACAACATCAAGTACGAGCCACACAAGGCAATCAAGTCGTAGGCCCTGGAAGACTTCCTCGCCGATTGGGAGGAGGAGCATCAGCCGGAGAAGCTGTCGTACCTCCACTACTAGTCGCTGGAATTCGACGGCTCCAAGAGTGCAGACGGTGCGGGGGTAGGAATTGTCCTCACATCTCCCAAGGGCGAAAAGCTGCGCTACTGTCACATCCCAAAATTTTCCAAATTTTGTAATGTGAAAAATAAATAAACAAAATATATAATTGTTGAAATTTAGGGTGAAAAGAAACTTTTTATTTCTAAATGGAAACTTATAAACCCATCTTGAACAAACTTTTAATAAAAGTGAATCCACCTAAATTCAAAATCAAGTGAAATGCATTCTTCATAAATGCATCTTGAAATTTAAGCACTTGAGAATAATAAGTCAAAACCCTAAAACCCTAATGGAAGAAAAACATTTCCAAGATTACTCTAAGCCTATGGATTTGACCCATATAAAAATTTGTCAACAAACATTTATAAATGAAAAAGGATGATAAATAAAAATATTTTAAAACCATAGAAATTGGTTTCACTTAATTTGGAGCCATAGATAATATCTTATGAAGTTAATAAGATAAAGAAATTAAATTTCTAAAGTTAATAGAGCTCCTATCAAAAATCCATACCAAATGGAGAAGCAAATAATCCTAAAGAGATTTAAAAGGATAAACAAATATTAAATAAGATTTTACAAATTGGGATCACTAAGTTTGGATCTATGAATAAAAAGATATGGATTTTATAAGATAAAGAAAGAAAGAAATAAATTAAGGATATTTAAAAGCCAAATTAAAACTTGGCCTAATCCATAAGCAAATGGGATAAATATAATCGAAATCCAAATAAAATAAAGGGATAAAGAATATTCAAATAAAATTATATGGCATTAACCAAATTTCATTCTATTAAATAAAAACAAAATTCCTAATAAAAATGATTAATTAAATCATGAGAAGGTAATAAATTGAATTTGCCCAAGTGGAATAGAAGTTATTTAATTAACTTAAATGGAATCAAAGAAATCATCTAAATAAAATTTATGGAATTAAAACCATATTTGATTTCATTGGAATAAAGACATTTTCCCAAATTAAATGATTAATAATCATATTAAAATACTTTAAATAATTCAAAGTGAATTATTTAACACTCTATTAAATAAATAAAACCTACTGAAAAGGCTTAGCAAAAATTAGAATTCAAATAAAGAGTTTGAGAATATAAATAAATTTTGTTTGAATAAAAACAATTGTCCATTAAAATAAATAACAAACCATGTGTAAATGAAATATTTATTCTGAAAATGGACATTAAGTACATGCCTAAAACAGTGTAGAAAACTTACAGAAAGTTTAGTAAAAATATGAATTCAAATGGTTGTTTGAAATGTTTAAACAAAATCAAAACAGAAAAAATAAGAATCAGAACAAAAAAAAAGAGAGAGAGTTAGACCCAGTCGAACTAACCCAGGCCCAGACCAGCCCAGCGAGCCCACCTTCCCCTCTCCCCCGAAACGTTTTTCTCACTCACGTTCACACCCGCATCGCCACTGACCGCTGGACCCCACCTCTTCTCTCTCTCTTACGTTGACACCGTTGCCCCACCCGTCAGTCGTCGTCTCCACCCCGCGCGCTGACCTCGCCCCTCTCCCCGGCCGTTTCTGGCAGATTTCAATCGCGTTAATTCGCGTAAACGCTGCAGTAATCACTCCCTATGACCATGAACGTTTAAGCGCCTCCCTCTTCCCTCTAGTTCCCCTTAGTCGACGCATCCCAGGAGCCCCTAGGCTACGCAGATTTCTTGCTCGGAGCCCCACTGCTCCGGCGGAGCTTTTCTCCAATTCTGGTCGCTCCTCGCCGCCCCTTGCTCCCTGACCTCCACGAAGACATTCCCCATCTCCTGACGAACCTCTCCATAGCGCCAGCTCGCCCGCGCGCGCTCCGCATCATCGGCAACCTCGACGACAACACTTCGCCGCCGTCTGCCTCCATTCCGGCGACATCTCCCCGGTAAACCCGACCGCCCCTCTCCCCATCGTGGACACTCTCATGCTCGCCTCACTCTTGCGAACCTAACGGTGCCTTCCACTTGTCTTAGCGCGTCCTCTAGCTTCACCTTCGACGACGTCTGAGCACACCCGACGACGACGAAAAATCCGAGGAGAGATTGACGACAGCCCCGTGCGCCCTTTCGCGCACGAAGACCACCTTGAGCATCTCCTCGCCACGGCGACTCATGTAATGCCTTCCTTCCCCTTCCTTGCTTCCTGGATTCACCGAAACGCCACCACCTGACGCGCCGCCGCCGCGCACCGTTGCCAGCGCCGCCGGATCTTGGTCATCACGCTTAGGGTCGTTAGATCTAGATCGTAGGGTGAGGAATAGATGAATTAAACGAAGGGGTATGAGCGATCTGATCCGTGTGTTGCCCTTTAGATCCTACGGCCAGTATCGCTTGATCCGTGCAAATCGGTATGGACCAATGAAAACACACCACGTCGCCCAGAGTGTGATTTAAAAATAGAAACATTTCAATTAGATATGTGAATTTGTAAATTGCATAACTTTAAATCTACACGTCCAAATTTTATAAATTTTATATCAATGGAATCAGCAAAACAAGTACTTTCCAACCATGCACTTTGTTTAGTAAATTGCTTCCGTTAAATTGGTTGTTTTTACAGAAAATTGTGTAGCCATAATTTGAATATAAAAATTATTCTAGAAATGTTTTTAGGGTGAAATCTTTTGTAAATAGATTTTTTTGAACCTACTGACCATAGAAACCAACTTTTGGATGTAAAAAAACATATTTTGTGATGCTAAGGAATAAATCTGTGAATTAAAACATTTCTAGTTAAATAAAAATATTGATTATGGTATAAAAATGCTTTTTGAGTAAAACCTTTAGAAAATGATTTGATTTAAACTCTCTGACCCTAAACACCAAGTTTGGGATTTAAAAATATATTTGGTGAACCCTAGAAAAATTGTTACTTTGTTTAAGGACATTTCCAATGAAATAAAATATGACATTGATTTAAAAATGGTTTATAGGTAAAACCTTTTTGCAAATGATTTTAATGTTAAACACTTGACCTTAAAACACTAACATTTGTGTTTAAGAATATATTTGTCAAACACTAGAAAATATTACTTTGATTTAAACCATTTCTAGCAAAACAAAAATGACTTAAGGTGGCCATTTCACTAACTTGACTTAAAATGGTTTTGCCACTTTTGTAAATGACCAATAGATGTTTTATAATGTTTATAACCTATTAGAAACCACTTTTCCAAATAAAACAATCTTTGGCATTCTTGCATGCATTGCTTTGTTTTTATTATTCTATGTGATGAAATTGCTTGAATGGTAGATTGAATTTGTGCCTTGATTGAATTGTAGTGAAATTTGAAGAGTGTGACTATTGCAAGATCAAGGAGTGAACTTATAATCTCTAACAAAAAGGAAAGTGGTACTTCATACTTTGTCCCATTATTTTCACTATGCATTAGTGATATTTCTAAGTAGGACTTGCATGGAATTTTTACTAAGTGTACTATGCCATGGGAAATCCTAGTAGATGAATCCTTAGTAGAATTTTCCTAAGTTAAGATTCCTACTACTATCATGCTTAGCCTAGATAGTAGCAAAGAAGGGTGGTTATATATACATGTTATGGAAATCTTGCTAAGTCTTTTGACTTATGTTTTTGCTTAATAAAACTACTAAGTGAATGAATCACCTGGGTGGAAAGGGACTTGCTTGGAAGGATTTTTTTTGAGTGGTTACTAGGGCCCATTTTCATGGTTTACCCTGTATATCTCACTTGTGGAATGCCACCCAGGAACAAAGAGATTTGAGATGTCAAATGTTGAGAAGCTTCAAGTGCAGCCACTTGGCATTATGGGCTCTGCCTGGATCATATAGGTTGCAATAACTTAGCCAAATGGACAGTTGGTGGTAGGGGTTGATAGATTTGGAGCGCGTCCATTCTGGTCTGAGGGAAGTCTTCTGAAAGATCTTGTCTCAATGCATGTCGAGTCTTGTGGGGAAAGTGCACCACCTCTCGAGAGTGTAAAATCTAAGTACTTAGTCGTGTCCCGGGCAATGGACAATTTGAGCATCAAGACATGGAAGCTATCAAGAATCTCCTCATCCCAATTTCTAAGTTAAAAACTTGTGGTTAAACAAGGATTGAAGGATCACCAATTTCTATTGGGAGATGCCTTGGGTGATTTTGACAAGAAAAACTTAGTGTTTTCAAAAGATAAGGAAAATCTATTTCGAGCAAAACAAGCCTAAGCTCCACTTAGCCAAATGCATATAGATGATAGACTCCACTATACTACCATAGTATCACTTGCCAATACAATTCAAATGTATTGACCCTTGTGGCTGTAACTTATTATGTTGCAGGTTTGTTTGATATTATTAAAGTGTGTTGATTAGGATTACAAGTCTACAACCAACATGATTGCCTGTGGAACTTTGAAGATGAAGGACTCCATGCTATAGTTATTTCTGCTGCATTGTAATGAGATGGCCAAATGAGCTATGTAAGATGTAATGAATTATTTTATTCCTGGTTATAAAGTTGTATTATGACCTTTGTTTCTTGATATTACATCTTAACTATGGATGCTAGCTATTGATCCAGGGACTAGCATTGTAAACACAGGGATCTCTACCTTATTAAAGGTTGGGACCTCTACAGCTACGTCATGTACCTCGACTTCACCCCTTGCACCAACAACATGGCCGAGTACGAGGCCCTCCTCCACGGCATGCGGGAAACAAATGAGATGAACATCAATCGCATGCGCTACTACGGGGACTCCGACCTGGTCGCCGGGCAAGTCGCCGGTACCTGCGACGTTGTCTCCCCCACCATGGCAGCATACCGCCAAGCTAGGGGGCCACTTCCCCGGCTAGTCCGTCGAATGGATCGACCGGAGCAAGAACGAGGAGGCCGACGCACTCTCCCACATCGGTTTGGCTCGCCTCACACCACCTGTCGGTGTCTTCCTCGACACCATCACCAAGCCATCCGTCTCTCCCCCAAGGGAGATTGACATCGGAATACCTCTGCAACCAGAACAAGCACTGGTCACCCTGATCACGGAGCCAAGCGACTGGACTGCACCATACGTCGCCTACCTGGAGGGAGGGGCCCTACCCGTAGACGAGACAGAGGCTCGGGTGATAGTACGCCGCTACGAATCCTTCGTCATCATCAACGGCGAGATCCACAAGCGCAGCGTGACCGGCATGTTCCAACGCTGCGTACAACCCGCGGAGGGTTGCAAAATCCTCTAAGACATCCATGCTGGCGACTGCGGCCACCACGCTGGCACTCGGTCCCTAGTCGCCAAGGCCATGCGACATGTCTTCTACTGTCTCACCGCACACGTCGGCACGGTCGACATCGTCCAATGCTGCGACGGGTGCCAGAAGTACGCCAAGCTTGGCGCTCAAGACCATCCCCATCACCTGGCCATTCACCGTGTGGGGTATGGACATGGTAGACCCGTTCAAGAAGGCCCCCTATGGCTTCACCCACCTTTTAGTCACAGTTGACAAATTCACAAAGTGGGTGGAGGACAAGCCAGTCCGCAAGTGCGACGGGAAGAAAGCCACCAAGTTCCTACGCAAGCTCATCTATCGCTACGGATTCCCGCACAGCATCATCACGGACAACGGCACCAACTTCTCCAAAGGAGCCATGGCTGAATTCTGCGAGGATCACAACATACGAATCGACCTCGCCTCAGTCACCCACCCGGAGTCTAACGGCCAGGCAGAACGCGCCAACCAGAGCATCCTCCACGGCATGATGCCGCGACTGCAAGTTCCCCTTGAACGAACTCCGAGGTGCTGGGTCGAAGAACTCCCCTCCATCATCTGGGGCATCCGTACCTCAGTCAACAGGTAGACAGGGTTCACCCCCTTCTTCATGGTGTATGGTGCCGAGGCCATCATGCCGACCGACCTCGAGCACGACTCGCCTCGGGTGGTCAACTAAGCGGAGGCCGACAACGATCTTGCACGCCAGGACAGGGTTGACCAGCTCGACGAAGCACGCGACCTAGCTCACTCCCGCACCACCATCTACCAGCAAGGACTTCGTATCTATCACAACCGGCGAGTCCGAACTCGCACCTTCCAGGAAGGCGACCTGGTCCTGCGACTGATCCAGGACAAGAAGGGCATGCACAAGCTCTCTCCCCCTTGGGAGGGACCGTTCGCCATCGGACGAGTCCTGGGCAATGACGCCTACTACCTCATAGATGTCCGAGGTGACGGTGAACTCGACGTCAAGCGGCCATGGAACGTAAACCTCCTACGGAAGTTCTACTCTTAGAACTCCAAACATGTACTTCCCACCCGCTATGAAATAAAAAAGATCGATTCGCACAAATTGTGTCCACTCTCCATACCTTGTGCCACACGCAGTCGTAATAATAGTGTTACGCTATTCGCAGAAGTCAACCCTTGGTCATGCGACCGGCATGACCAAGTAGTGCGATATAAGGGCACCAAAAAACTTCGGGCCTTGTATCGTCCACGAAAAACGCCAACCCGGAGCCCCATCGGAGTTTTTGCTTCCAACAGCGACCCAGTCCTCCACATCCTTGGCGCAGCGACTCGAACGGCCAAGTACGACGCTCGGGGACTGACACCAGTCCAAACCCGAGCGACTAGGAAAAACGCCAAGTATGAGAGCGCGTCCTGGACTCGCCACGCGACTGATACTACGGGTCAGGTGGAGCTACGTGCTCAACACAACGCGCCTCATCCTCACCTACCTTGGGCATGCGACTGGAACAGCCAAGTACCATGCTCGGGGACTCGGCCACCCAACCCCATTCGCGCCCGGGAAAATGGCTAAGTATAGAGCACTCGTTGGGGTCGCCATGCGACTGGCTTGTCAATCCACGGCGAGTTGACCTCAACGGACTAACATCATACACATAAACACACACATAAAAACGAGGTAAACCCCACCAAAGGGCGGACGCGCTCGGGGACTCGCACAACACAAACAAATCACAAATAAATCAAACATTGACAAAAGCATCCATGCATTCCTTATGGCAACAAAATTTGTTCGCTTACAAGGGCATGCACATTTTCCATTTACATATAATGCCACATGGCAAATTCTCCTACTCTGCAGGCTTCGACAATGACTCGCCACCAACTTTGCGAATGCGGATGAAAGGCACCCATGGGTTCGAGGGATAAGTCGTCAGAGCACCTGCCATGGCTGCTCGGAACGGCTATTCCACTTTGAAGTCTCGGTGCTTCGGCTCGGGGTCGTTCGGGGCAACGACCGTCTCCTGGTATGGAATGAGGTCACCCATAGCCCATACCCGGTCAGAGTACACCGCAGCCCGCTCGGTCAACTTCAGCACCTCTGAGATCTCAACCGCACCCGTGGATGAAGGGTACCCGCTGGTGACGTCGTCAAGGTCGAAGTCGTCGGGGAAGTACGCGAGCCCAAGGCTCAACGCAGTCGCGGCACCACGGCGGAAGGCCGACCGCGACATAAAATCAACAACAGTCAGGGCCTTCTCCAGGTAGCGCCAGACCTTGACGAGGTTGCTGGGGATCACCTCCATCGGCAAAATTTCCTGAAGGCACGCGCGGATGCAAGTCCCTGACAGAGCGGCAGAATCCACTAGCGTGGTGACACACTGCCGCGTGTCATACGACTGCGCTTCGGCCTCATCATCAAAAATATTCCCTGCAATGCACGAGCACACAGTAAGAAAGGCTCCAGCAAAAGAAAGGCGACCCGCACGCTCGGGGACTCGCCAGTCGTTTGAAAGGGCAAGGAGCTTACTGATCAAAGGACGGCAGATCCCCATGACGTAATCCTGCAGGCCAGAGAGATCGTCCTGCAGCCCGGCGACAAGGGCGTCCGATACCTTCCTCTCATTGGTGGCAGCCGCAACGGCTGCCTTGGCCCTCTCATCGGCTGAGGTCGCCTCCGCCTTCGCATTCTTGAGCGCCCTATCCAAGTCGGCGACCCGCCTCTCCGCGGCGCTCAGGGACGATTGAGCAGCCTTCAGGTCGCTTGCAGGGATCATACCCTCATGGGCCTTCTCCACCTCGGCCGCGTGACCCTTCGCGTCAACAAAACTATAAGTACAAAATCAGCAAAAGACAAACTACTCAGTGAGCATACCAAAACTTTACCAGCAGTCGCCCGAAGCTCCTCGTTCACCGTTCGCACGGAGTGGAGCTCCTTCTCCAGTCGCTCCTTGGCAGCCAACCGCTCCGCCTACTCACGCTGAAGCCCCTTCACAAACACGACAAATCAGCGAAGAGATTCCTAAGTGCCTACCCGCTGAAATTCAGCGACTAGCCACTCGGGGACTGGACAGCGAGCAAATTCCTAAGTGCCTACCCGCTGAAATTCAGCGACTAGCCACTCGGGGACTAGACAGCGAGCAAATTCATAAGTGCCTAGACGCCGAAACTCAGCGACTAGCCACTCGGGGACTGGGCAACAAAGCATTAAGGATCCTCCCACTGAAACTCAGCGACCAGATCCTCGGGGACTGGACATACCTGGAGAGCTGCACCTAGCATGCCGTGGAGCTCGAGCGCGTCCACTGACGAAAGCACCAGAGGTGTGTTGCTCGACCTCCGAGCCGACGACTTCAGGCACCAGGCCCGATGGAGCCTAAGCACTTGCCGCAGAGGCCCTCCCACAAAGCGAGGGAACGTCACCACCGCCGCTCCCGCGGCACTCGAGGTCGGGCATGTTGCCCCGACCGATGCTGTGGGTTCCTCCCACTGCGACTCCGTGTCCGTCACGGCCTTCGTGGTTGCATCCGCTCCAGTCGGAGCCTTGATTGGGGCATCAACCGGCTCGCTTGAAATTGCGACAACTTCGTCGCCCTTGGCTTTCTTCGCGCTTTCCACAGGCGCCTCGACCTCGTCACTTTTCCGCTTCTTTGAGGGATCGACTTGCGACCCCGTGGCACCCAGTGGGACCTTAGCCACTGTGGGGTGCCCTATTTTATTTACACCAGTCATGTAGTACGCAGTCGTCAGCAAGTTCACCAGACAAACATACATCAGTTGCCCAAAGAAAACACTTTAAAGGACACTTACTTGGTGACTGGGATAAAGCGAAGGCCGGTGCGAACATGCGCCGGGTTCTCCAGCTCCGGCCCCAACGACCGGCTGAGGCCCGTCTCGAGCACGGTCTGGGCCCAAGACACTGAGGGCTTCCTCGAGGACGAAGCCGCTGCAGGAAGGTCCGCGGCAATCTCTACAGGCGCTCCCCTCGGCAGTGAGGCGCCCACGGATGGAGCGGTCCCGAGCCCGGTGACGGTAGTGAAGGGTGGCGGCAGCGTCACCAGTGGCACCTCGCCCTCTACCATGGTCGCGTCGGCCACCACAGTCGCATGTGCTGGCGTGCTGGCGCCAGCCTCCTCAGCTGTGCCGGTAGCTTCGGAGCTACTCGCGGACTGAGGCGATGATGCCGACTTCGCCGGCCCCTTCTTCTTCTGCGGTGATTTCTTATTCGACGGTGTGGCCACGCGCCACAAAGTGTTCTCGGGGACCTCGTCGTCATCCCCGTCATGATCCTCGAGGCTCTTGCTGGCCTCGAGCTCATGTTGCCTCTACCCACGGGTCTTATGGGCCGTGGGTGCGGCGACCTCCACGACTTCGTCGTCATCTTCATCATCATCGTCATCGGCGTCGTCGACATCATCATCTCTGGAGTCGCCCCTATCGAACGAGGACTCGCTTTCATCCTCGATGGACTCGTTAGAGTTTTCGTCGTCGGTAGGCGGAAGCCAACCTTCCACCACTTGGAACAACTGCAAAGATAAAGTGCAATTAGTATGAACCGCGACTGCATATCTGCGACTGTGAAATATACAAATAAGTAGGAACTTACTGGTGGACCCTTGTGCTTCGCGGTGTAAGGGGGAACCTCGGCCTTCGTGTCGAGGTACTCCGCGTCGGTGATTTTCTTTAGGGCCAAGGTGTAATCCTTGAGCCTCCACTCGGCAGTGCAGGACTTCGTCGGGTCGTCCTTACCCGTGTACTCGTACATATAATGTTCGTGACTGGCCAGAGGCACCAGTCGCCACCCAAACCAGCAATTCTACAAATTGATAGTTTGAAGGCCCTTCTTCTTCAAGTTGCGGATCGTCTACAGCATTTCGTCGACCACCATCCGTTGGTCGTGCAGGAGCTTGGCGACTTGGAGCCGACGTGGCTCGGGCTGGTCGGCAGAATACATTGGAAGCGCCACCTCATCATTCGGCGGCGACTCGGTCACGTAGAAAAATGTTTCTTCCACTCATTTGCCGCCTTCTTCGGCAGCATCAAGTCAAAGAAGGAGGCCTTTGATTTCAACTGAAAGGTGAGGCCGCTCGCGGCCAACATCGGGCCGCCTGCCTCTTTGTGTCTGATCCTCCCATGGAACAGATATTGCCACAGGGGGGAGTACGGTCGGCAGCCTAGGTAACACTCGCAAAACACCACGAAGATGGCGAGTTGCTCGATGCTATGCGGACCTAGGTCTGACGGCTGGATGCCGTAGTAAGCGCAGAAGCGCCGAAAGAAGATGGAGGTGGGGAACCCGAGCCCCCTCTCCAGATGGCTCGTGAAGTAGATGAACTCTCTGTCGCGCGGATCTGGCGTCACTTCACTGGCCGCGGGGATGCGCCATCTCCAGGCACGGAGGATCCCTGCCTCCTCGAATGACTTCAGCAGCACTTTCGTGCACTTGGACCTCCCCCACGACTCCGTCGAGGGCGCCATCAGTCGAAGGATCTGGAGTTGCGGATCGCTCTGAGTCGCTCTGGTCGCTATGGAGGAATAGAAGACTAGGAGGCACGCGAGATCGGAGGAAATGTGGGGAATGATCACTTTCGCCCACCGCTCTCCTTATGTAGCGGTTGCTACCCGCCATTTTTGGAGGATCCGTTACCGTGCGGTGATTATGCCGATATTACCGTTGGATTACCCAACGGCTAGTTTGAACAACATTGACGATCCAACTTCGTCTACTCGACTCGCCAGCTTTAGCGATTCGACTATTCTCTGGCCTGATCGCCATAGCTGTGATTGGACTACTCGCCGACCCATTTGATGTGCTGCAATTCGACTGGTCGTCGTTATTGTGACTAAGATAATAAGTTCCCTCTTTTCATTCAGGGAGCCCACCGCCGATTCGACTGGGCGTCCAAATTGGACCCGCATACTCTGACTGCTAAAGAACACCTGCGATGATTCAGCGACGGCCTCGGGGACTGCTGATGGGGATATGCCGAGTGGGGTATACCCGGCAGGACATTTCCTATTGGCCCAGGATGCCAGCGAGTGGGCATGTAGGACGGCAGCTGGATCAGGACTCGACAAGGAGCCAGGCGACTGGAAGCTGAAGGCCCAGAAGCATAGCTAGGCCCAGTCGGATTAGGTCAAGCACCCTCTGAATCCTTAACCAATTCGGTTGTAGATCTGTAAACCCTAGCGAGGTGAGCCTATATAAACCTCACTAGGGTACGCATAGAGGACATGTTCCATCATACACCCCCTGCGACTCGCCGCCAAGCTCTCCCTTGTACTCTCTCAGTAATACAATCTAGAAGGAGTAGGTCTTTACCCTCCGGGGGGCGAACCTGGGTAAACCCCTGTTTCTCCGCCCTCATCTCGCACCGCAGATGGCTGGCCGCCCTTTCCCCTCGTTCTACTACTCGTTGCTGATTGCAGCATCTGCCGTGGTCATTCCCACGACAAGCTTGATGCTTCGAGAGAGATTCTTGATTGCTTCAAATAGTCACACAATCACTAGTGATTAGATTAAATAGAAGCAAGTGGTTCCCATGAGGATATATAGATCCAAATATGAGGAAACACATACCAAGAAACACTCTCACACACAAGATCCAAGATATGAGCAATAAAACATCCAAGCAAATAGGAACTTGTGAGCAAATGTGCCACATAGGAACTAGATAATTTTCAATATCAATTCTAAGTGGCACTACCTCAAATGTCCACATTTTCTAGGTTTGTAATATGCACAAAGCATACAATTCCCCCATAATGTGATAAACAAAGAAATCTCAACAAGAGGAAAAAGATCATACTAGAGAGGATTTAATGGACAATATAGAACTTAAGTTTATCATGAGAAATACATACCACATAGAGACTAGATAAACATGTAATAAAACTACTAAGTGGTTTTCCTCATGTACACACATTTTAGGATTATGGAATTCCCAAGCATAACACTCCCCCAAAACGGAATGGTCCATTAATCCCCCATAAGAGCCAACTAGAATACCAACTAGAATCAATAAGGGCTCCAAATCAAGAAACGCAAATACATGGTGTGCCAACCAACATAGACAAATATACTTCATAGATCAATATAAGTAAGTGGGAAGCACAACATGTATAAACATATGCAAGGTATAAAACAAACACATACATGCACAAGGGAGCAAGTAGCTATCAATGTAAATGAGTTAAGCACAAGTTACCGAAAGGAGGAACATTGGATAAGGGATAGAAGCATGATAACCAATGACTTGACTTTGATAACAAGAAAATTATGAAGATACCTCAATTCTTCATAAGGTAGCCAAGTCTTCAATGCCCTCCAAAAACACCTATTGATCAAGTTTTAGCTTGTTGGTCCCCAACCAAGTTGGGTCCTAAGAAGTTAGTAACAATAGGCTTGGCCACCCAAATGGTTCTTTTCTTGACACCACTTTGGGCACCAACAAATTTGGCAAACACATTGTCGCCCTCATCCTTACGAAGTGAATAAGCATCATCAATCAAGTGTAGGGGTTCGTAGCATAGAAAACAAAAAAAATCTATCGCATGAACACACACAAGCCAAGATCTATCTACTAGATCATAGCAACGAGTCAGTACTAACCCTCAAAGATCCAAAGCGGTTAATGAGAGCAGATTCTCGTGGATGATGTAGTCGTACACTTCCGATCTCAAGATCGCGTAGACTAAATGAAGACATTAGGTACTAAATGAAGACCTTCCTCTCCCTTGTTCCAGCAGGCAGCAGAGGTTGTAGTTCTCCCCTCGTGATTCTGGCAGCACGACGGCGTGGTGTCGGAAGTAAAGGGGAGATCCTGCAGGGCTTCGCCTAAGCCGAAGCAGGTTATGGTGGAGAGGGTTTCTGGCGATCTAGGGTTTAGAAGGACGGAGAGGAGGAGGCGTGGCCGACAGCGGCTAGGGTGGCGACGGCCATCTGGCGGCAGCGCGACGGCGACAGGCGGGGGCGCGGTGGCGGCGCAGCGGCGGCGGCGGCTTAGGTGTGGGGAGGGGCTGGTTGTGTGTTCTTTGGGGCAGCCCTCCCCCTCTATTTATGAGAGGGAGGGCAGCTTGGGAGAGGGGAGTTTGAATCCATACCCAAACCCAAGTTGGATAGAAGGAAGGACTCTTTCCTTCTTCCACTAGGAAACTATTGTTCTAGTTTGACTTTTCAAATCTCCCTTTTGACTTTCAATTTAGAGCTTTATTTCTCTCTCGCAAATGCCCAACCAAGTGACCAAGGACATGATCTAATCATTCCACTTAACCATGACATATTCATGAACCATTCCCCTTCTGGTCCGGTGAACCTTCTAGACCCTTCTAGAACCTCTCCGATGAAAACATCGAAATCATTCCCAAACTCTGGAATCGGACTTTCCTTATATGGATCTTATTCTCCAGACCATTCCGGATCTCCTCGTGATATCCCGGATCCCATCCGAGACTCCAAACAACATTCAGTATCCTTACTTACATTCCATATCTACTAAACAACATCGAATCCTTAAGTGTGTCTCCCTACGGTTCGTGAATTATGCAGACATGATAAAGATACTTCTCCGATCAATAACCAATAGAGGAATCTGGAAATTCATATGGCTCCCACATATTTCTATGATTACTTTGCGATCGAATGAACCACTTACATACGATACCAATTTCCCTTTGTCTTGTGATAGTTTACTTATCCGAGGTTTGATCGTCGATATCTCTGCATACCTAGTTCAACCTCGTTACCGATAAGTACTCTTTTCTCGTTCCCGTGATATGTGATCCCTTGTGAGCCAGTCACATGATTGCAAGCTAATTGGATGACATTCCACTGAGAGAGCCAGAGTATATCTATCTGTCATATGGATGGACAAATCCCACTCTTGATCCATGTGCCTCAACACATACTTTCTGAACACTCAATGCCACCTTTATAGCCACCCAGTTACGGTGTGGTGTTTTATGACATCAAAGCATCCCTCTGATGATGGTGATTAGCATCATCTCATGGTTAAAGGAATTAGGTTACTACGTATCAGAAATCTTATAGCGAATGAACTATTGAAATGACTTGATCTTTATGCTATGCTTATCTATAGGAGTATGTCCATCACATCATTCTCCTAATGATATGATCTTGTTGTTAATAACATCTCAATGTTCATGATCAGGAAACCATGATCATATATTAACTAGGGACTCTTTTATGTTTACATATCACACAAGTATTAATGTTTCCGGTTAATACAATTATAGCATGGTATGTAAACATTTATCATAAGCACGAAGATATGATAATAACTACTTTATTATTGCCTCTTGGGCATATCTCCAACAGTCTCCCACTTGCACTAGAGTCAAGAATCTAGTTTCAAACCTTTGTGTATTCAACACCTATGGCTTTCCGGTGTTGTGTGTACATTATTGCTAGTGGTCAACTGATCTTCGGATCCGACTCTTTCAGGTCCGTGTGTAATTCCATGTCTTTGCGTCTCTACGCATCACTCATTCTTTAATGAGATGGATTTGTATAAATTTGTCCCTTTGGTGAGACCTTTAGTTCCTTGGGGTTAAAACATGTTGATAATATTGTCATACAATATATCAAACTACTTGACACAAATGCCCTCTTTTGCTGCTATAATAGCAGTCATATACTTAGCCTTTTGTTGTAGTATCTGTCACAATGTCTTAACTTTGGAACTCATCCAAATCCATTATGGAACTTCCTTTCCATTACATTGTGCTACCCATAGTTTTAAATTAAGATAAACTTAATTTGTACTTTGTGACAAAACTAGTATCAATGTAGTACTTTTACAATGAACCAACCATCTGTTCGTCACTTCTACAAAATAATATATTCTTAGTTCTTCCAAAAGATCATAAGAATATCTTTACTATCGTCCAATAATCATCTTATGAATCATTCTGGTATACGCTCATAACATTTAGAGCATAGGACATATCTGGATTTGTCACATCACAGCATGATTGATAAAGTACTCTTTGTGATTTTATCTATCAAGTATCAAAAATACTTGAATCTTTATTCAATCCTTCCTGTGCAACAAGAAACTTTCTTGTAGTTTCTATATTGAACTCATTCAATATCTCATCTATGTACTTATGGCACAACCATATTAGCGTCTCAATTTATCCATATAAACATTGATGCCAAATATTCGGGTTCTGTCTAAGCCTTTCATCGAGATGAAATTCTTAAACTGGGTCAATAAAAAGATATATCATTTCCAATCAACAATATGTCTTCCACATAATGTATTAGAAACATGTCTTAGCGCTCCCACTTAATTTCTTGCAAATGCAAGCATCTGCATCGTCTCCAATGAAATTAAACTCTTTTAACAGTTTCATCATAGTGAAGATTCCAACTCCCCAATGCTTACTTCAACCATTGAAGTTCGCATATGCTTTTAGCATCCTTTGAATTAACAAAACACTTTGGACCGTGTCATGCACACGTCCTAGGTAACCATTCTATTAGAAGAACTTGTTTTGTCTATTCAACTACCACATAACAAAATTATATGTAGTGGTTGCTACATTAATCCGTCTAGACTAAATATCGCTTAATGAAATATCAGACCTTGTCATAGTCAACTCTTTGAACATTGTCGTGAACTCTTTCCAAACATGTCAATAATTTCATAGATGTGAAACATCCATGTCTATTTCTTTATAGATCCAAATACGACTGTAAGGTCTTGCACCTTTTCAGAGGGTCTTTCAAGTTCAAAGCTTGATCTCGTATATGGAACTATCACGGATTTTATGGCTTCAAACCATTTGACGGATTCAGGGCCCATCATCGCTTCTTTGCATGTAGTCGGATCATTATTGTCAAATAATGATTTAACTCTTAAATCTTGGTATTTGATTGTTTACCCGACCTACTTGTTTCAATAGGAACTTAGACCTCCGCGGACATAACCTTTGAGGCACGTGAGCCATGAGCATTGTTGCTGCCTCCAGAACACTTTTCGGCGCTGCGCAACTTTGCACATATATCTAACGTTCTTTTAACCTTATCAAAGTTATATTGTCCTCCCACTTAACTTTTCACGGAAAATTCCTTCTCAAAGAAACTTGACGTTCTAAGCGACAACCATTTTTTTCTTTGGTGTTATGGAGGAATACTCAACGATTATTCGAAATAACATACAAAGATATGTTCATATGATTTTGGTTGCAAACATCTTTCTTATGCATGGCATACCAATGTTTAAGAAAGGACAACTTGGGTTTTATCCCAAACCATAACTTTATATGGTGTCATTTCAACGGATTATGATGGAGCTCTTTTTAGTGGAAAATGGTAGTCTCTAAAGCTTTTAATATTTAAAATATAATGGCAATTTTATAAATGACACCTTTGATCTTACCATGTCAAACAAGGTTTTATTACATATCTCGATCACTCCATACTACTATGGTGTTTTTTCGGGAAACATAAAATTATGGAATGATTCCTCAAATCTTAGGTGTTATGCTAAACTTGCAACAAAAAATCTTCCTTTATGATCCTATCATAAATTCTTTATTTTATTTTTACATTGATTTTGCACTTCATCTTGAAAGTCTTCGAACATTTTCAAATGCTTCACACTTCATCCTCATTAAGCAAATATTCATATATTCACTCAAATTTTCGAAGAAAGCATATGAAGTTGAAATCCATCGCTCTTGACTATACATAATGGACTTCATACAACAATATGTACAAGTTTCAATAAGCTAGCCATTCGTTCCCTTTGGCCTATGAACTGAGTTTTAATTATCTCTAGGAAAGTTTCACAAGCGTCATTTGATCAAAAAGCAAAACACTCCAAAATTCCATCCACATGGAGTTTCTTCATGTTTACTTTCCAATATAATTTAAACGGCGATGTCACTTCATAAGTGATCTTTCAGTCAATTGTCTTTTGAAAATTTTAGCACTTGTTTTATGGATGTGATTTATCCAACAATATTTTTAAATCATGCATCTTTTATGGATTACGACAATTATTTGAACAACCCTTTTGTTCTCATAATACCTGATAAAACAAATCTTGAAGGAAAGCTTTGATGTTAACGAGAAACATATCAACACTTTATTTGTTCTCGATGAACATCATCACATATACTCTTGCTAGTTACTTAGGCCATTGTAGTTCATGAATTGCGTTGTTTCGTATGACGATTCACACCAACAAATTCAGTATCTAATACTTAAGAACCACATTATTTATCAAGCAAAGAATACAGCCATAACACGTATATCCTCTATATACCTAAGCTGAATAATTCTAGTCTTTTCTTTTCTGCCATATATTTATGAGATTCTCTTTCAGTATTTCCTTTTCTGTTTGAAAGAATCTATCAACATCAATAGTGGAGCCATATACATGACACATAGTCCAAAGCGTGTATAGTTACATACCAATGTCTTTGGACTTGCACTTTGAAGCAGATCACCATCATCAAATTTTTGGTGTTCTTTCAAATTCCATTCTTTAGTAATCTTTTAGTGTAGAAAACATTTTACCTACATCAAATATTCATCCTTATCATGGAACTATTCATGATCAAGCTACTTTAGCTTATTATGGTGAATCGCGAGTATAATGTTGCTCTCCAATACCTTTTGGAGGATTAGGACAACTAGTGTCTCCAACCTTTTGTAAATTCTCATCAAATATGAGAACATGAACTTTGCCATATTATACTCTATCATGTTGTAACCAAAACATCATTTCAGATATCGCAATATCTTTCATACATGATGGTTTCTGAAACAACTCTTTCAACTCCTAGATTACCTTGATATTAAAACGATCTTTTGAATATCAAGAATCATGGAGACAAACATGATACTTATATACTAACACTGGAATTGTTACTCTTGATTTAATACCAACTATTAAACTTCACAGAGTAATCGAAACTTACTAAAAGTTTGCAATGGGACTTTTAAACTTTAGATTAACACTTCAAAACAATACGATACCAGTACGTAAAGTAACTAACCAGAATTCTATAGTTCTATTATCTCAATTATAACTAAGAGCAAGGTGGTAAACGGATGCCAATGACTACAACAACTATGCAAATTCACTTTGATTTAATTTATAATAAATAGTGTTCAACTTTTAATCATATTGCAGTTGAACTCCCACTCAAATCAATATCCCTCACATTGTTTTAGTGATTACATGAACCAAATCCACCACATCAAAACCGATCATCACGAGAGATGATGTAGCTTCAAAGGCGAACAATCAACATGTTCATCATGTCATCTATATGACTCATGCTTTACCTTTCGGTATTCCGTGTTCCGAGACCATGTTTGTACATGCTAGGCTCGTCAAGATCAAACCTTAGCTTCCGCATGAGAAAATCTAGCTTGCTCCCATTGTATACACTCATAGAATCTAACACACCCGATCATCACGTGGTTCTTCGAAACAACGAGCTTTGGCAATGGTTCCTACTAAGGACGAACACTCTATAACTTGATATTTTGTGAGAGGGATCATCTTATAATGCTAACGTCGCGAACTAATCAATACAAGATGCATAAAAGGATTAACATCACATGCAATTCAAAATATGTGATATGATATGGCCTTTCTTCTTGTGCTTCCGATCTCCATCTTCAAGCACAAACATGATCTCCATCATCACCAGCGTGTGTCAAGGTCAATGGCGCCACTCCATGGTTGTCGTCCACCAGCATCAACTATTACAACTACTTTGAATAATAGACATGCGGGTCTTAACAGAATTAAAAGACAACCATATGGCTCCTGCCGGTTGCCGACTTACAATAAGGAACATTGCATACATCATATATAATCACAATCATGGCCATATCACATCATAGCACATCTCTGCAAAACAAAGTTAGACGCCTCTAATTTTCTTTGCATGTTTTACATGGTTTGGGGCTTTTAGTAAGTGTCGTTCTAACTTACGAACAAGAACCACATCTTTGATACTAATATTGTCAATTACTCGTTGTAAATTTAATCTTCACTATGTTGGGAGAAACAGGCACCCGCAAAGCCACTTATGCAATACAAGTTGCATGTCAGCGTGGAGCAAGTCTCATGAACGATGTCATGTAAGGTTAGCCCGGGCCGCTTCATCCCACCATCCCGCAAGATGCAAAGTACACAAGAAGCAATCGACAACAAAAGTATTAACGCCCAAAATGACCATTGTGTTCTACTCGTGCAACAGATCCACATATTGATACGGCTCTGATACCACTGTAGGGGTTCGTAGCATGGAAAACAAAAAAAATTCTATCGCATGAACACACACAAGCAAAGATCTATCTACTAGATCATAGCAACGAGTCGATAGAGTACTAACCCTCGAAGATCCAAAGCGGTTAACGAGAGCAGATTCTCGTGGATGATGTAGTCGTACACTTCCGATCTCAAGATCGCGTAGACGATCCTTCCGGCGCTGTGTTCCGACAGCGCTTCCGCAGTCGGTCACACGTTCGGTACTCAATGAAGACCTTCCTCTCCCTTGTTCCAGCAGGCAGCGGAGGTTGTAGTTCTCCCCTCGCGATTCCGGCAGCACGACGGCATGGTGTCGGAAGTAAAGGGAAGATCCTGCAGGGCTTCGCCTAAGCCGGAGCAGATTTGTCAACACCCGGATTTTTCAATCCTAGATGCATGTTATGCCATACATCGCAATCCCAGGATTACCATTTTTGCGAGACATAACAAAATTGGATACCATAGTACATCATCCATTACAAACGATACATAAGTTCTTACACGAATAGGGATCTCATGATCTAGTTCTTATTACAACATCAAGCAGCGAAATACGTAATAATAACGGTAGCGTAGGCGAAGCTCCATCTTCGGGGTCACAGGCAATGCTGACGATGGGAGATGATACTAGTTGTCATAACCTTCCTGGGGTCCATCTTCCAGGTACTCCTCTTCATAGTCTGGCCATGGGAATAGCCAGGGACAAAGCCATGAGTACTCTTTAAGTACTCGCAAACTAATACTAACAAGTAAAGGGGTTTTTGGATAATAGGACACTAGGCTCTAGGGTTGTTTTGCAAAATCCAGATTTATCTCTACTAAGTTCTAAAGCTAGTCACAATTTTATAACTCCTAAGTGGGATCTTGTAACTCATGTCACAACTCTGTTGTGGTCAAGTCAAAGTCTCAATTCATTTCACAAGTCAATTTTGAAAAGTCTGACAGGGGAACAGTATGGCCACTCCAACTGTCCATAACCGCGGACGCGGCTATTCGAATAGTTTGACACTCTGCAGAGATTGAACACTTTCACCACAACATTCGATACATCCGTCAGGAACAAATCCTGAATTCACCATACTCAGTATGCGGATAATCAATCCTATCCTTTCAATTACACGCCCTAGTATAAGCACCTCTCCTGTGAGTTTGGCCTCCCAACCATGACCAACTATCATCTCGGGTACTGCACAGGTGGACAATCTTCACAAGGTAGCCTCAGCTCAGACCTTGGCCGTGAGGGAGCTAATACTAAGGTACATAAGTTTCCAGTCAAGCCCTACCCAATCTTCGGGTATTGTGGTTGTACGATAAAATTGGAATGGTATCGCATCCAGACAACCATCAGTTTTATAAAGGTCTAAGGCTCATGCCTCAATGTTTTCATCACCATAATCATCTGGTGTTCGGAAACACATGTCAAAACATCTCAGTAGAATGATCCATCATTCTAAGGTTTTCATAACCATTTTCACCAAGTAATCCCATCTAAAGTTGATCAATTTTTATGCTTAGCACTAGCATCTACAAGTGGGGGTAAGCAATAATGAGGGGTGGTAAACTAGTGGAATTTTAACTAAGTTCCATCTCATGCCTTAAGATGACATCAAGATTATCTAGCTTAGGCCAAATTTTATGCTCTTTATGCAACCTTCAAATATCTCCTTAGAATCTACAAGTCACTTGAGTACTCTCTAAGGAAGTATCTTTGATAAATAAATAAAGTAGAAAGCTTGCAAATAAAACTGGGATGGGGTTATCAAGTGGGTATGATCATATATGCTTAAGGCATATAGTTGGCATGGTAACAAGTAAGGGTTTGTTTGCATCAGTAGAATATATTGCAAGGGTTAGCTTGCACATTCACTAGTAGTATTAGGCTTGTCTTGTGAAGAGCAGTGGTTGAAGTTCTCCTCGGCTTCCTCTTCGTAGTATCCTCCTTCCTCCTCGTATCCTTGGTCGGTACTAGCGTCTATAAATAAATACGAGGTACACAATCACCAAACAATACTTAACTACTTGCAATCATCACACACAAGGGTCCTATAGATGATCTAGCATCATCTCTAACATTACAAGGTTAAGGCTTGGTTTAATTCCTTTTATTTTTAGAAAAGTAATTTCTACTCATTGAAAAACTACTTAAGATTTAATATTCTCCAAACCAAACATGGGATCATGTTGACACATGTCATCACCACATATTGTAGTCCAAGGGAATGTGATTTAAAGTGGTGTCACAATTTAATAAGTTTTTACCCTTTTATTTTATTTAAATAAAATGACTAGAAATGCCTATGCAGCATTCTTTAATTACTTGAACATTATTTCTGCAAGTAAACCTATATATTTTTATATATTCGGAAAGGTATGGTTAAATGTGATTTTTGAGAGTTGGAATTAACTCAAAAGCTAGTATGGTTTAAATTTGAAAAATGTTTGAATGCAGAAAAGCTTCTGCCTTGTTATTTTTACTAAAGATGATCTATAGATCCAAATGACTTGAATCCAACGGGCTTGGATTCAGCATTCACAGACCTTTCCAACAAAATTGGTTTCATTCAATTTGGTGCACTGAATCGATCTGGGTTGATTTTTGAAGTTGGGTATAGAAGTGTGTTTGAATTAAAAAGAAAAAGATTTAATTCAAATCACTGGGCTGGGCGGGAAAAGTTACTGGGCCGGCCTGCTAAGCGCAGTGCTCCCGCGGGCTACTTAAGTGGGTGTCCCCACTTGCCAGTGAGACAGGGAGGGGCGAAGCGGTACGGGGCAACGTGGGTCGTTCGATCTGATTAATCCAACTGCTGGGAGTCATCGTCGATGCGAGACAACGCCGGCGAGAAAGAAACCTAGCGCGGCCAGTGAGGGTTGCTGGGGACTCACCGGGGTGCTGGCGAGGGTCGGCGGGGCGGGCGAACGACGAAGTCGATGACGGCGAACTCAGGGGTGGTCGCGGCAGCTCCTGGGGTGGACGAAATCGATGGCTCCCTTCTTCTCCAGAGGCGGCGGGCTCCGGTGAAATTCTGGCGAGGTGGTGCTCGCCTTTCTCTGGGAACGGTGTGGCATGATCAGTAACGAGAGGGGAGTGAGATGGTGTGAAGAAATCGAGCGGGGGTGGCCTCTATTTATAGTCGAGCGAGGGGACCGACGGGGCGCAAGGTGAGCTCGGCGGGGGCGATGTTACAGGCGGCTATTGGCATGGGCGATGGTAGGGGACGGTGCGGTGTTCCCTGGCGATGCTCAACGACATGGTTTCGAGGAGTGGGGCGGTGCGTTTTGGTCTGGAACATGCGACGCTCTGCGCGGCAGAGGCGGCGTCTTCGACGGCGAGCGGTGGCTGTACGTCACGGGGCGGCGGACGGGGATGTCTGGCGGTCTCCTGGGTCGGTGGGGATTGTGTATGCACGCGGCGAGGGCGGCGCGCGGTCTGTGGGCTTCGGTCGAGGGTGGTGCTCTGGCGCATGCTCGGCATGGTCGCTGGCGGTCTGGGCGCGGTCCGTGCGTGTGGTCCAGTGGTTGGCAAGGTTCGAGCGGTGGACAGGGAGTGGCGGTGGACGGTGGGCTGCCTCCCAGACATGCTGGCTAGGCTTGTGTCTCCTCCTAGCTTGTTGTCGACATGGGGGTGACATGGGTGTGCTCGGCTGTTCACCATTGATGGCAATGGCAAGCTCACAGTGGTGCTAGTGCTTGGTTAATCTTCCTAGATGATCTACTGAGCTGGTTGTGAGCTAAATCGGGAACAAGTTAGGCCAATTTTACTGCACACTATAGTGTTTGATGTTTGTTTGATTTGTATCTGCAACCTGTTTGATGAAATGGCCGCATGAATTCAAGTTTTGAATTTTGAAAAGATTTTTGGTGGGTTTGCTAGGTTGGTGCTGGTGAGTCTGCAGATGCTTGGGTTTTGAAAGTTGAGCTTGTTTGAGTGGTTTTTGAAAAAGTGGGATCTTCCCATATGATGAAGATTCAATTTTGAATTATCATTTAAACTATGCATTTGAAAGTTTCTGGATGATCACAAGGTGGGCCTTGATACTTTGTTAGGAGTACATTCAAGGGGTGCAAAGATCCAGAAAAGTTTCTGTTAGGTTCTGAAAGTTTGAGACAGCCAAAGTAGGCATGGGAGTTAAATTGGTCAAAGTGACCATTCCTTTAATATATGTGTTTTGATTTACTTGTCTTTAGGAAAAGTGTGGGAAATGTTTTAGATGATGTTTATTTCACCTAAGAAACATTTTACAAGCAATGAAACAATCAAACAAGGTGGTTCCAAAGAATTTCAAAATCCATGCATACTCATATGCATGTATTCATAATTTTATTTAGAAAAGTTTTTGTTAACCCTAAATGTTGGTGACTAATGCTTGATGATCCAAGCTTAGTATTTTTGGGATGTTACAAACCTTCCCCCCTTAAACAAAATCTCGTCCTGAGATTTGAAAAAGGACGAAAAGATTACCTAGGATTTGAAGAGATCGGGAAACTCCGTCCTGATGTGATCTTCGCGCTCCCAGGTAGCTTCCTCTTCTGTGTGGTTGCTCCACTGAATCTTGAGAAACTTGATGCTTCGGGTTCGGGTAGTTCGAAAGGCTTCTTCCAAAATACAGATGGGTACTTCGGGATAGGTTAGGTCATCGTTGATCTCTATGGTCTGGTGATCGATATTCTTGAACACTTCGGTCTTCTCGGGGACTTCGAGACACTTGCGAAGTAACGAGATATGGAACACATTGTGCACGGCTGACATCTCTTCGGGTAGCTCCAATTGATACGATACTTCTCCTCGACGGCTCAGAATTTTGAAAGGTCCGATATATCTGGGGGCTAACTTTCCTTTAAGTTGGAAACGCTGCATTCCCTTCAATGGCGACACTTTCAGATAAACAAAATCTCCTATGTTGAAGGCGAGGTCTCTACGTCTCTTGTCGGCATAACTCTTCTGTCGTGATTGGGCGGTCTTGAGGTGCTCACGAATCTTGTCAACCTTCTCTTCTGCTTCTCGTATGATGTCGGGTCCGAAAATCTGACTCTCTCCTACTTCCGACCAGTTCAAAGGGGTACGACACTTCCTTCCGTACATGAAATCAAATGGGGCCATTTGCAAACTAGCTTGGTAACTGTTGTTGTAGGAAAATTCTGCAAACGGCAGACAGTCTTCCCACTTGGATCCATATTCTAACACACATGCTCTCAGCATATCTTCGAGTATTTGATTTACTCGCTCCGTTTGTCCATCGGTCTGAGGGTGATACGCGGTACTGAAATCTAAGCGGGTTCCTAAACCTTCTTGGACTTTCTTCCAAAATCTCGAGGTAAACTGTGTTCCTCGATCTGATACAATGTTCTTAGGGACTCCGTGCAAACTAACGATTCTAGTGATGTACAATTCTGCTAGCTTCGAACTCTGTTATGTGGTTTTGACGGGCAAGAAATGGGCGACTTTGGACAATCTGTCCACTATGACCCAGATAGAGTCATTTCCCCTACTAGAAGTAGGCAGTCTAGTGATAAAGTCCATTCCTACAGAATCCCATTTCCATTCCGGAATCTGCAAAGGTTGCAACAATCCAGCGAGTCTTTGATGTCCTGCCTTGACTCGCTAACATATATCACACTTGGCGATATAGCTTCCGATTTCTCTCTTCATCTTATGCCACCAAATTGCTCTTTCAAATCTTGATACATCTTAGTTCCTCCGGGATGGATAGAATAAAGAGTATCATGAGCCTCCTTCAAAATAACTTCTTTCAACTCAGAATCTGCTGGTACACAAAGGCGTCCTTTGTACCACAGAACTCCTTCTTCGTCTTCGGTGAATCCGGGTACTTTGCCTGTACCGATACGACGCTTGATTCCGTCGATACTGGCATTTCCCTTCTGCGCCTCTTTAATCTGATTGATCAAAGTGGGCTGAAGTTCTATACTAGCCAAAAATCCTTCACTTACTAATTCCATTCAAAAAGCTTCCATCTCCTTGTGCAAACTTGGTTGCTCCTTCAAAATCATGGAGTTCAAGCGGCACGGCAATCTGCTAAGGGCATCGGCTACTACATTGGCTTTACCAGGGTGATAGTGAATGTCCAGATCGTAATCCTTGATTAGCTCAATCCATCTTCTCTGCCTCATATTCAGCTCCTTCTGAGTGAATATATACTTTAGGCTCTTGTGATCCGAATAAATCTCACAAAGATTTCCCATCAGGTAATGTCTCCATGTTTTCAGGGCTAGAACTACGGTTGCGAGTTCGAGGTCATGGGTTGGGTAATTTTGCTCATGTTGCTTCAATTGTCGGGATAGATAAGATATAACCTTGCCTTCTTGCATTAGCACACATCCGAGACCAATCTTGGATGCGTCACAATACACATCGAAGGGCTTCGTGATATCCGGCATGATCAAGATTGGGGCTGAAATCAATCTCCTCTTGAGTTCTTGAAAACTCGCTTCACACTTGTCTGTCCATTCAAACTTCTTGTCCTTCTTCAGTAATTGGGTCATGGGCCGGGCGATACTCGAGAATCCTTCTACTAATTTGCGGTAATATCCCGCTAATCGGAGAAATGTACGAACTTGGGTTTGAGTGGTTGGGGCTTGCCAATCTTCTACATCTTTCACTTTGGCAGGGTCAACGGCAATTCCTCCGGCTGATACAATGTGACCGAGGAATCCTACCTCCTGTAACCAGAATTCACATTTGCTAAACTTGGCATACAACTGATGCTCTCTAAGGGTTCCAAGAATGGTCGTTAGGTGTAGCTCATGCTCTTCTTCTGATTTGGAATAAATCAGAATGTCATCGATGAAAACAACGACAAACTTATCCAGGAAGTCCATAAAAATCTTATTCATGAGGTTCATGAAATAAGCGGGGGCATTGGTTAATCCGAAAGACATGACTGTATACTCGTACAATCCATATCTGGTGGTAAAGGTAGTCTTTGGAATATCCTCCGCATGAATTTTGAGTTGGTGATAGCCAGTTCTAAGATCATTCTTAGAAAATACTTTGGCACCGGTCAACTGATCAAACAAATCTTCGATCTTGGGCAAGGGGTACTTGTTCTTGATGGTGACATCATTCAGCTTCCGATAATCCATACACAAACGGTTACCTCCATCCTTCTTGTCCACAAACAAGACAGGTGATCTCCATGGGGACGCACTTGGTTGAATTAATCCAATTTCCAACATGGAATCCAGTTGCTTCTTCAGTTCTGTGAGCTCTGACGGGTTCATACTATAGGGTCTCTGGGCTATGGGTCCTGTTCCGGGTATTAGTTCAATGATAAAATCGATATCCCGATCTGGGGGCATACCGGGCAAAACATCTGGAAATACATCGGGGTATTCACAGACTATCCGGACTTGGTCAATGGTAGGTTGGGCTATACTCTTGTTACACTTGAATTGGCAAGGTAAGGTTTCAGATATATGCTCGACTGATATTCCGGCGGTACTGGTCATAGTGATGGCTTTCTTGGCACAGTCAATCAATCCTTTATGTTTGGACATCCAATCCATTCCTAGTACTACTTCCAAACCTTTAGTTCCGAGTACTATCAGATTTTCATAAAAATCTATGCCATGGATTCAGATAGGGACGGCTTTGCAAATTTGCCTAGCCTTGGTGGTTGATCCGAGAATTTGCACAATCATAACATGCTTCAATTTGGTTGGTTGAATTTTACTAGTGCATGCAAATTCTTCGGTGACAAATGAATGCGATGCACCAGAGTCAAACAACACTAGTGCAAGTACAGAATTAACAGAAAACATACCCAGCACAACGTCTGGCGCTTCCTGAGCTTCTTCAGCATGCATGAGAAAAAGACGGCCATTGCGGTTGAGTGAATTCCCTGGGGCAAATCTTCTTCCGGGCTGAACACGACGCTGCTGCTGAGCTGGGGCATTGGCATTGGGGGCTGTAGCATTATTCTTGTTGGGGCACTCGTTGGAATAGTGGCCTTTATTTCCACAGTCATAACAAGTCACTTGCGACTTGCCCTTGGCTGCGACAGGCACAGCATTACTTCCAGTCCTAGGGGCAGGGTTAGTGTTGGCGGTAGCATTGTTGCTGTTGAACTTGGGTGGGGCACGGTTGAAATTGCTAGAGTTGTCGGGGTTGTTGTGGTTTCCTCTGGGTCTAGGGTTTCCACGGTTGGGATAGGTTGGACGGTTCATCGGGGGTCTGTTGGTTCTTGGGGCAAATCCTGGAGATGGGTTGGGGCGATACTTTGGGGTCTGATGGGTTCCTGGTTGATGCATCATACGACGCTTGCGGTTCTCATTGGCCTGGTTGATCTTTCCTTCCATCTGGATAGCAGAGTCGACAAGGGCTTGAATATCCGCAAAGGGAATATTGACTAACATCGTCTGCATCTCGTCATGCAGACCATTCAGGAATCTTTCTTTCTTCTTGGCTTCGGTGTCTATCTCGTATGGGGCATACCTAGCTAATGACAAAAAAAATTCACGGTATTCCACTACAGACATCCTTCCTTGCTTCAGCTCTCTGAACTCGTCTCTCATTCTCTTGATCAAACCCGGTGGCACATGGGTTCTGCTAAACTTGACCTTGAATTCCTCCCAGGTCATCATTTGGCCTCCGGTCATTGCACGAACACTGTTCCACCATGCCCTGGCATCTCCGGCTAGATAATGGGTGGCAAACAGAACTTTCTCGTTGGCTTCCACTCCAGCGACTTCTAGGTTATTTTCCATGGTTTGCAGCCAATCATCGGCGTCTAGGGGCTCTTTCGACTTAGTGAAAACAGGTGGGTTGGTGTTCCTTAAAATTCTTGAGCTTAGATCCATGGTTGTCCTGATTTCCGTGGCCTTGGTTGTTGTGGGAAAGTTGGGCTATTTGCTGCAGGGTGGGTAGGTTGGCTTGACGTTCCGCTCTTTCAGCTTCGCGGTCAGAAGTCAACATTTGCAGAATCTGCAACATCGGGTCCGGGGCTGAACCACTTCCTCCACATGGCATCTAAAGATTTACATAGATCATGAGAAAAGAGGGAAGTTTCTAAGGTTTTGGGTCTTTGAAAAGTTTTTAAAGTTTGACTCAGATTTTTCTAGCAACTTGCTTTTTCATTCATTCATTCATTCATAGCACCCAATACAACACACACCACAACAAAGAAAAAATATGGATTTAAGAACCATTTTGAGAACTACGATACAGTGGCACCGAATACTACTCACTACGCTAGTGCTCAAGTGCTGCTACTCCTCGGAATCTGTGGCTTCATCATCCTCATCATCATCGATGATGGCGAAATCGTCCTCATCGGTGAAGAAATCCATAGCCTGATCCTCCAGAAAATCATCGTCACCGCTGAGATAGGAGTAAGGGTCTCCACGAAGATCCTCTCCGACATTCTCCCTTTCCACCAACTGCATGTCTCTCTCGTGGATGGTCTCCTCCAAAGATGAGATGCGGTGGCAAAGACGGGCAATGATGTGCTCCTTCTTGTCGAGCTGACGGCGGCGAGACTTGCAATCCCTTGCTAGCATGGCGATGGTCTGGTACTTTGTCTTGATGATGGCAGACTTGTGGTTGCAGTAGTCACGGCAGTTGTCCAATTCCTGCTGACGATCGTACATCATGAAGCTAAGGTGGTCCAATTGAGTCTTCAGCTCGGGGTGGTATGGGGCTTCCAGGGGTTGTCCATTTGCATCACGCCTTGGGCAAAACTCAAAGCGAGTACCCTTGATCTGATTGATGCTCTGCCCACACAGACGGGAAAGAGCTTCCTGCATGGCCCTGGCAAGTCCATCGAGCCAGTTGTTTTCCCTCAAGGTAAACTGAATTCCTTCCGCAGTGGGAGGTTCAATCTTTCCTCGGAGACTTTCAACAATTAGCCACTGCAGGTCTTCTCCTCCTTGATCATTGATCTGAGCTCCGAAGAACTCGGGGTGCGGACGCTCCAGAAGTTCCGAAAGCTGGTCCAAATCCCTCTCAAAGATAAGGTCTCCTCCATTCCCCAGTTGGTAAAACTTGCTGTACTTCATGTCCATCTATAAAAATAGAGGATGAGTAGGTTAGCAGAGTGATCAAGTGTGTCAAAATTTTATGTATTTTGCAAGAGTTTTTGAGGAACATGAATTTTTATGAAAGAATCAAAGATATAAGAATGAGAATAAATTTTTGTAAATATTTGTTTTCTTTGGTTTTGAAACTAAGTTTTTGGTTCAAACGTCCAGTCTAACTAGGGTCTCCTATGGTCAGGATCGCTCTGAACTTGTCAACACCCGGATTTTTCAATCCTAGATGCCTGTTATGCCATACATCGCAATCCCAGGATTACCATTTTTGCGAGACATAACAGAATTGGATACCATAGTACATCATCCATTACAAACGATACATAAGTTCTTACACGAATAGGGATCTCATGATCCAGTTCTTAATACAACATCAAGCAGCGAAATACGTAATAATAACGGTAGCGTAGGCGAAGCTCCATCTTCGGGGTCACAGGCAATACTGACGATGGGAGATGATCCTAGTTGTCGTAACCTTCCTGGGGTCCATCTTCCAGGTACTCCTCTTCATAGTCTGGCCATGGGAATAGCCATGGACAAAGCCATGAGTATTCTTTAAGTACTCGCAAACTAATACTAACAAGTAAAGGGGTTTTTGGATAATAGGACACTAGGCTCTAGGGTTGTTTTGCAAAAGCCAGATTTATCTCTACTAAGTTCTAAAGCTAGTCACAATTTTATAACTCCTAAGTGGGATCTTGTAACTCATGTCACAACTCTGTTGTGGTCAAGTCAAAGTCTCAATTCATTTCACAAGTCAATTTTGAAAAGTCTGACGGGGAACAGTATGGCCACTCCAGCTGTCCATAACCGCGGACGCGACTATTCGAATAGTTTGACACTCTATAGAGATTGTACACTTTCACCACAACATTCGATACATCCGTCAGGAACAAATCCTGAATTCACCATACTTAGTATGCGGATAATCAATCCTAACCTTTCAATTACACGCCCTAGTATAAGCACCTCTCCTGTGAGTTTGGCCTCCCAACCATGACCAACTGTCATCTCGGGTAGCACTCTCCCTTGTTCCAGCAGGCAGCAGAGGTTGTAGCACTCTCCTCGCGATTCCGGCAGCACGACGGCGTGGTACCAGAAGTAGAGGGGAGATCTCGCAGGGCTTCGCCTTAAGCCGGAGTGAGTATGGTGGACTATGAGAGAGGCCTTGGCGATCTAGGGTTTAGAGGCACCAAGGAGAGAGGGCTAGGCGGGCGGCTAGGGCAAGGGGAGGGCCCCAACTCGGCGGCTAGGGAAAAACCCTAGGGTGGCCGGCGGCTAGGGTTAGGGTTTGGTGGAGCAAGGTGTAGGTCTAGAGGGGCACCCCTTCCCCTCCTTTTATAGGTGGGAGGGCGCCGGCCAGGGGAGGAGAGTCCTCCCCCAAGTCGGCCTCCTTGGCCGGCGGGTGGAGGGAGAGGAACTCCTCCCCAAGTAGGTTTCCTACTCTCCCTCCACCAAGCAAAACTGTCGTTTGACTTTTCAAATTGGCGTTTGACTTTTCAAACTAGGATTTGATTTATCCCTTTATTTTTCCCAGCCATGATACCTAGTACATGATGCAATCATTCCAACTTGTTATGACACATTCATGTACCCTTCCCCTCCGAAGTGCCGGACCTTCCGGACCCTTCTAGAACATTCCCGATGAAAACACCGGAATCATTCTCCAACTCCGAAACAGGACTTTCCTTATATGAATCTTATTCTCCGGACCATTCCGGATCTCCTCGTGATATCCCGGATCCCATCTGAGACTCCGAACAACATTCGGTCTCTTACTCATCATTCCATAACTACTCAACAACATCGAATCCTTAAGTGTGTCTCCCTACGGTTCGTGAATTATGCGGACATGATCGAGACACTTCTCCGAACAATAACCAATAGAGGAATCTGGAAATTCATATGGCTCCCACATATTTCTACGATTACTTTGTGATCGAATGAACCACTTACATACGATACCAATTTCCCTTTGTCTCACGATAGTTTACTTATCCGAGGTTTTGATCGTAGGTATCTCTGCATACCTAGTTCAACCTCGTTACTGATAAGTACTCTTTTCTCGTTCCCGTGATATGTGATCCCTTGTGAGCCAGTCACATGCTTGCAAGCTAATTGGATGACATTCCATCGAGAGGGCCCAGAGTATATCTATCCATCATATGGATGGACAAATCCCACTCTTGATCCATGTGTCTCAACCCATACTTCCGAACACTCAATGCCACCTTTATAGCCACCCAGTTACGGTGTGGTGTTTGATGTCATCAAACCATCCTTCCGGTGATGGTGATAAGCATGATCTCATGGTCTAAGGAATTAGGTTACTATGTATCAGAAAGCATATAGCAATTGAACTATTAAAATGACTTGATCTTTATGCTACGCTTATCTATAGGAGTATGTCCATCATACCATTCTCCTAACGATATGATCTTGTGGTTAATAACATATCAATGTTCATGATAGGGAAACCACAATCATTTATTAACCAACAAGCTAGTATTATGAAGAGGCTTTACCAGGGACTATAATTTAGTTTACAAATCACACAAGTATTAATGTTTCCTTGTTAATACTGTTATAGCATGAATGTAAACATTTATCATAAACACAAAGATATAATAATAACTACATTTATTACTGCCTCTAGGGCATATCTCCAACAGTCTCCCACTTGCACTAGAGTCAACTAATCTAGATTACATGGTAATATACCGAACACCCATGGTAGTTTGGTGTTGGTCATGTTTTGCCCTCGGGAGAGGTTTAGTCAACGGATCCGCCACATTCAGATCTGTGTGTACTTTGCAAATCTTTATGTCACCATCTTGGACATGTTCTCGAATAGCGTGAAAACGTAGCTTGATGTGCTTCAGCTTCTTGTGTGACCTTGGTTTTTGCGCATTGGCTATGGCGCCCATGTTATCACAGTAGATAGACATTGGGTCCAGTGCACTTGGAACCACACCGAGCTCTGTAATGAACTCCTTCATCCATATCGCTTCTTGTGAAGCCTCCGAAGCAGCTATGTATTCTGATTTAGTTGAAGATCTCGCCACAACGCTTTGCTTTGCACTCCTCCAGCTAACTGCTGCACCATTTAAAGTAAATATATATCCAGATTGAGATTTAGAATCATCCGAATCGGTGTTCCAACTAGCATCGGTGTAACCATTAACAACGAGTTGTTCATCACCTCCATAAGAAAGAACCATATCCTTAGTTCTTCTCAAGTACATAAGGATGTTTTTGACCGTTGTCCAATGATCCACTCCTGGATCACTTTGATATCTGCTAGTTAAACTAACAGCATATGCAATGTCGGGTCTAGTACATAGCATAGCATACATTAGAGATCCTATGGCTGAGGCATAGGGAGTCTTACTCATCCTTTCTCTATCTTCTGTCGTTGCTGGACTTTGAGTTTTACTCAAGGTCGTATTGGGCAACATGGGAAAGAACCCTTTCTTGCTATCTTCCATTCCAAATCTCTCTAGAACTTTGTCCAAATATGTACTTTGTGACAATGATATTAGGCGTCTCGATCTATCTCTATAAATCTTTATGCCTAATATGTAAGCTGCTTCGCCAAGATCTTTCATTGAAAAACTATTATTCAAATATTCCTTGACACTATTAAGAAGGTCTACATCATTCCCAATCAACAATATGTCATCTACATATAGTATTAAGAAAGCTACAGAGCTCCCACTCACTTTCTTGTAAATACAAGCTTCTCCATAAGTTTGTATAAAACCAAAACTTTTGATTACCTTATCAAAATGTTGATTCCAACTTCGGGATGCTTGCTTCAATCCATATATGGACCGTTGAAGTTTGCATGCCTTGTTAGCATCTTTAGGATCGACAAAACCTTTGGGTTGCATCATATACAACTCTTCATCAATGTCTCCATTGAGGAACGTTGTTTTGACATCCATCTGCCATATCTCATAATCGTAATATGCAGCGATTGCTAACAAAATCCTCACAGACTTTAGCTTCGCTACTGGTGAGAAAGTCTCATCATAGTCAACTCCTTGAATTTGTCGAAACCCTTTTGCGACAAGTCGAGCTTTATAGACAGTAACATTACCATCAGCATTTGTTTTCTTCTTGAAAATCCATTTGTTCTCGACAGCCTTTCGGCCATCCGGTAAGTCCACCAAAGTCCATACTTGGTTTTCGTACATGGATCCAATCTCGGATTTCATGGCTTCTTTCCATTTATTGGAATCTGGGCTCATCATCGCTTCCTCATATGTTGCAGGGTCATCGGTGTTGTCCACCAACATGACACTCATAACAGGATCATACCAATCAGAAGTGGTACGAGTTCTCGTTGACCTGCGAGGCTCTGTAGCAACTTCAACCGAAGTTTCATGATCATCATCATTAGCTTCCTCTCTTATTGGTGCAGGCACCACAGGAACTACTTCCGGTGCTGCGCTACTCGCAAGTTCGAGAGAAGGTTCAACAACCTCGTCGAGTTCTACTTTCCTTCCAGTCACTTCTTTCGAGAGAAATTCCTTCTCTAGAAAGGATCCATTCTTGGCAACGAAGATTTTGCCTTCGGATCTATGATAGAAGGTATACCCAATAGTTTCCTTTGGGTATCCTATGAAGACGCATTTTTCCGCTTTGGGTTCAAGCTTGTCCGGCTGTAACTTCTTTACATAGGTTTCGCAACCCCAAACTTTAAGGAACGACAATTTAGGTTTCTTCCCAAACCATAATTCATACGGTGTCGTTTCAACGGATTTAGATGGTGCCCTATTTAAAGTGAATGCGGCTTTTTCTAATGCATAACCCCAAAATGATAGCGGTAAATCTGTAAGTGACATCATAGAACGAACCATATCTAAGAGAGTTTGATTACGACGTTCGGACACACCATTACGCTGTGGTGTTCCCGGCGGTGTCAATTGTGAAAGTATTCCGCATTTCTTTAAATGCTCGCCAAACTCGTAACTTAGATATTCACCTCCATGATCAGAACATAGAAATTTAATCTTCTTGTTACGTTGATTCTCCACCTCACTTTGAAATTCCTTAAACTTCTCGAAAGTTTCGGACTTATGTTTCATGAAATAGATATACCCATATCTACTCAAGTCATCCGTGAAGGTAAGAACATAACGATAGCCACCGCGCGATGCTACATTCATTGGACCACACACATCGGTATGTATGATTTCCAATAAGTCTGTAGCTCGCTCCATCATACCAGAAAATGGATTCTTAGTCATTTTACCCATTAGACATGCTTCGCATCTTTCAAGTGATTCGAAATCAAGTGATTCAAGAAGTCCATCGGAATGGAGTTTCTTCATACGCTTCACTCCAATGTGGTGACCAAGACGACAGTGCCACATATAGGTCGAGTTATCGCTCAATTTCAAACGTTTAGCTTCAATGTTATTAATATGTGTATTTCCACTATCGAGATTCAATAAGAATAGACCATCTATCAAAGGTGCATGTGCATAAAACATATTACTCATATAAATCGAACAACCATTATTCCCGGACTTAAACAAGTAACCGTCTCGCAATAAACAAGATCCCGATATAATGTTCATGCTTAACGCAGGCACCAAATAACAATTATTTAAGTATAAAACTAATCCCGATGGTAGATGAAGAGGTAGCGTGCCGACCGCGATCACATCAACCTTTGATCCATTTCCAACGCGCATTGTCACCTCGTTCTTCGCTAGCTTCCGTTTATTCTGCAGCACCTGTTTCGAGTTACAAATATGAGCAACCAAACCAGTATCAAATACCCAGGCACTAGTACGAGTACTAGTGAGATACACATCAATAACATGTATATCGGATATACCTTTCTTCTTGATGTTGCCGTTCTTCAAATCCGCCAAGTACTTTGGGCAATTCCGCTTCCAGTGACCCTCTCCCTTGCAGTAAAAGCACTCAGTATCAGGCTTAGGTCCAGACTTGGTCTTCTTCGCCGGTGCGGCAACTTTCTTACCGCCCTTCTTGAAGTTTCCCTTTTGCTTAGACTTGCCTTTCTTGAATTTGGTGGTCTTATTGACCATCAACACTTGGTGCTCTTTCTTGATCTCCACTTCTGCAGATTTCAACATGGAGAAGAGTTCTGGCAACTGCTTGTTCATGCTTTGCATATTGTAGTTCATCACAAAGTTCTTGTAACTTGGTGGCAGTGATTGGAGGACACGGTAAATCCCCAGAGCATTAGGAATCACTATACCCAAGCTTTGGAGTTTGTTTGCGTGCCCAGACATCTTAAGCACATGCTCACTGACGGAGCTGCCCTCTTCCATCTTGCAGTTAAAGAACTTTTCAGAAGCCTCATAAGTCTCAACTACCGCGTGAGTCTCAAATATCAATTTGAGTTCACGGACAATATCATGTGGGTCATGGTTCTCAAACCTTTTCTGAAGCTCCGATTCCAAACCATACAAAATAGCACACTGAACTGTGGAGTACTGATTCTTCCGAGCGAGGTAAACGTTCTTTACTTCATCGGTAGCATCAGCTGCAGGCGGGTCACCCAGCGGTGCATCCAGCACATAGGTCAAATTACCAGCATTGAGGACAATCCTAAAATTGCGGAACCAATCCGCGAAGTTGCTTCCATTGTTTTTCAACTTTTCTTTCTCTAGGAACGCATTAAAATTGATGGTATGGGCCGCCATTGATCTACAACATATTTGCAATAGTTTAGACTAAGTTTATGACAAATTGAGTTCTAATTAATAGTAAAATTAATCTAGGTGAACTCCCACTCAAAACAATATCCCTCACATTGTTTTAGTGATCACACGAACCAAATCCACCACATCAAAAACCGATCATCACGAGAGTTGATGTAGCTTCAATGGCGAACAATCGACATGTTCATCATATCTACTATATGACTCATGCTTTACCTTTCGGTGATCCGTGTTCCGAGACCGTGTCTGTACATGCTAGGCTCGTCAAGATCAAACCTTAGCTTCCGCATGAGCAAATCTGGCTTGCTCACGTTGTATACACTTGCAGAATCTAACACACACGATCATCACGTGGTGCTTCGAAACAACAAGCTTTAGCAATGGTGCTTACTAAGGATGAACACTTTAAAACTTGAAATTTATGTGCATGAGGGATCATCTTATAATGCTACCGTCGTTAACTAAGCAATACAAGATGCATAAAGGATTAACATCACATGCAATTCATAATATGTGATATGATATGGCCTATCTTCTTGTGCTTCCGATCTCCATCTTCAAGCACGAACATGATCTCCATCATCATCGGCATAGCGCCAAGGTCAATGGCGCTGTTTCATGGTTGTCGTCCACCAGCTCCAACTATTACAACTACTTTGAATAGACACGCGGGTCTTAACAGAAATTAAAGACAACCATATGGCTCCTGCCGGTTGCGAACTTACAATAAGGAACATTGCATACATCAAATATTATCACAATCATGGCCATATCACATCACAGCACACCCCTGCAAAACAAACTTAGACGCCTCTAATTTTCTTTGCATGTTTTACGTGGTTTGGGGCTTTCAATAAGTGTCGATCTAACTTACGAACAAGAACCACAACGTTGATGTTTTAACTATCAAGTGCCCGTTGTAAGTTGGATCTATACTATAATGGGAGAGACAGACACCCGCAAAGCCACTTATGCAATACAAGTTGCATGTTGAGCGTGGAGCAAGTCTCATAATCGATGTCATGTAAGGTTAGCCCGGGCCGCTTCATCCCATCATACCGCAAGATGCAAAGTACACAAGAAGAAATTGATAATAAAAGCACCACAGCCCACAATGACCATTGTGTTCTACTCGTGCAATAGATCTACATATAGACACGGCTCTAATACCACTGTAGGGGTTCGTAGCATGGAAAACAAAAAAATTCTACCGCATGCAAACAAACAAGCCAAGATCTATCTACTAGATTGTAGCAACGAGTCGATAGAGGAACCCGCCCTCGAAGATTCCAAAGTGTTTAACGAGAGCAGATTCTCGTGGTTGATGTAGTCGTACTCTTGCCGATCTCAAGATCGCGTAGACGATCCTTCCGGCACTGCGTTCCTGCAGTGCTTCCGCAGTCGGTCACACGTTCGGTACTCGATGAAGACCTTCCTCTCCCTTGTTCCAGTAGGCAGCGGAGGTTGTAGCACTCTCCTCGCGATTCCGGCAGCACGACGGCGTGGTACCGGAAGTAGAGGGGAGATCTCGCAGGGCTTCGCCTTAAGCCGAGCGAGTATGGTGGACTATGAGAGAGGCCTTGGCGATCTAGGGTTTAGAGGCACCAAGGAGAGAGGGATAGGCCGGCGGCTAGGGAAAGGGGAAGGCCCCAACTCGGCGGCTAGGGAAAAACCCTAGGGTGGCGGCGGCGACTTGGTGGCCGGCGGCTAGGGTTAGGGTTTGGTGGAGCAAGGTATAGGTCTAGAGGGGCACCCCTGCCCCTCCTTTTATAGGTGGGAGGGCGTCGGCCAGGGGAGGAGAGTCCTCCCCCAATTCGGCCTCCTTGTCCGGCGGGTGGAGGGAGAGGAACTCCTCCCCAAGTAGGTTTCCTACTCTCCCTCCACCAAGCAAAACTGTCGTTTGACTTTTCAAATTGGCGTTTAACTTTTCAAACTAGGATTTGATTTATCCCTCTATTTTTCCCAGCCATGATACCTAGTACATGATGCAATCATTCCAACTTGTTATGACACATTCATGTACCCTTCCCCTCCGGAGTGCCGGACCTTCCAGACCCTTCTAGAACATTCCCGATGAAAACACCGGAATCATTCTCCAACTCTGAAACAGGACTTTCCTTATATGAATCTTATTCTCCGGACCATTCCGGATCTCCTCATGATATCCCGGATCCCATCCGAGACTCCGAACAACATTCGGTCTCTTACTCATCATTTCATAACTACTCAACAACATCGAATCCTTAAGTGTGTCTCCCTACGGTTCGTGAATTATGCGGACATGATCGAGACACTTCTCCGAACAATAACCAATAGAGGAATCTGGAAATTCATATGGCTCCCACATATTTCTACGATTACTTTGCGATCGAATGAACCACTTACATACGATACCAATTTCCCTTTGTCTCACGATAGTTTACTTATCCGAGGTTTTGATCGTAGGTATCTCTGCATACCTAGTTCAACCTCGTTACTGATAAGTACTCTTTTCTCGTTCCCGTGAGATGTGATCCCTTGTGAGCCTGTCACATGCTTGCAAGCTAATTTGATGACATTCCACCGAGAGGGCCCAGAGTATATCTATCCGTCATATGGATGGACAAATCCCACTCTTGATCCATGTGTCTCAACCCATACTTCCCGAACACTCAATGCCACCTTTATAGCCACCCAGTTACGGTGTGGTGTTTGATGTCATCAAAGAATCCTTACGGTGATGGTGATAATCATGATCTCATGGTCGAAGGAATTAGGTTACTATGTATCAGAAAGCATATAGCAATTGAACTATTAAAATGACTTGATATTTATGCTACGCTTATCTATTGGAGTATGTCCATCATACCATTCTCCTAACGATATGATCTTGTTGTTAATAACATCTCAATGTTCATGATAGGGAAACCACAATCATTTATTAACCAACAAGCTAGTATTATGAAGAGGCTTTACCAGGGACTCTAATTTAGTTTACAAATCACACAAGTATTAATGTTTCCTTGTTAATACTGTTATAGCATGAATGTAAACATTTATCATAAACACAAAGATATAATAATAACTACATTTATTACTGCCTCTAGGGCATATCTCCAACATCATATGGCTCCCACATATTTCTACGATTACTTTGCGGTCAAATGAACCACTTACATACGATACCAATTTACCTTTATCTCGCAATAGTTTACTTATCCGAGGTTTGATCGCCGGTATCTCTGCATACCTAGTTCAACCTCGTTACCGATAAGTACTCTTTTCTCGTTCCCGTGATATGTTATCCCTTGTGAGCCAGTCACATGCTTGCAAGCTAATTGATGACATTCCACCGAGAGGGCCCAGAGTATATCTATCTGTCATATGGATGGACAAATCCCACTCTTGATCCATGTGCCTCAACACATACTTTCCGAACACTCAATGCCACCTTTATAGCCACCCAGTTATGATGTGGTGTTTGATGTCATTAAAGCATCCATCCGGTGATGGTGATTAGCATGATCTCATGGTCGAAGGAATTAGGTTACTATGTATCAGAAAGCTTATAGCAAATGAACTATTGAAATGACTTGATCTTTATGCTACGCTTATCTATAGGAGTATGTCCATCACATCATTCTCCTAATGATATGATCTTGTTTTTAATAACATCTCAATGTTCATGATCAGGAAACCATGATCATATATTAACCAACAAACTAGTTTTAACAAGAGGCTTTACTAGGGACTCTTTTATGTTTACAAATCACATAAGTATTAATGTTTCCGGTTAATACAATTATAGTATGGTATGTAAACATTTATCATAAGCACGAAGATATGATAATAACTACTTTATTATTGCCTCTTGGGCATATCTCTAACATCAAGATAGAATGGGATGAGGAGTTACCCATGGTGCATGAGGAAGAAAGGTGCCCCTTCTCATGGCATATCTAGCAAGTTCTTCTCTTGACATTTTTCTTCTTGGGAGGAGTTGCACCATGAAGAAGAGCTTGAGGCTTCTTGGGAAGTGGCCCATATTGAGCTTGTGTAGGAGCTTGAGGCCGCTTCCCTCGTTGCTTCTCACTAAGAGGATTCTTATTTAATGGGCAATCCCTCACATGATGCCCTTATTCCTTGCACTTGAAGCACACAATGTTGGCCGAAATCTTCACTTGACCTTGGCCCTTCTTATTGTTGCACTTGTGCTTCAACGAGCTAGTGGGCTTGTTATTGATGTTGGAGTTGAATCCAAGCCCACTCTTGTCACTTGGGGGTCGTCGTCGCACACTCAACATCTTCTTGAGTGTGGTCTTCCCTTCATGACACCTTTTCAAGACATTCTTCAAAGAAGTGACTTGAGCCTTGAGCTCTTTGATTTCCTCTACATGGTTAGTATCAACAACAATACTAGAGGAAGTAGAAGCTTCATTGTTAGATCAACAAGGAAAAGAATGCAATTCATCACAAGATATAGCAAGGTTGTTAGAGGATGAATTACAAGGACTAGCACATGGCAATATAACATTTGGAGTAGATATAGTGCTAATGTCCACATGAGGACCACTAGATGTTACCTTTGACACAATGGCCTCATGAGCTAATCTTAGCCTACCATGGGAGACTAGAAGATCCTCATGTGAGCTTGAGAGCTTGTCATGACTTTCTTCTAATTTCCCATAATTGCTAGTTAGCAAAGCAAGTTGAGCCTTTAGCTCAACATTCTCCTTCATGATAGATACTTCACAAGAAATAGAGTTAGTAGCACAAGCATCATCAACATTTAAGGAAAGAGGTGAGGGAAACTTGGAAAGCTCTTTAGAATATGAAGCTTTAAGTTTCTCATGTGACTTGGTGAGTTTGATGAGCTCACCCTTGATGACCATAGAGCCATTGTTGAGGTGCTCAAAATCCTCAAGGAGTTTAGCATAAGCAACTTCAAGTTCATCATTTTTAATTTGAAGGGCACTTGCCACCTCAAACTCTCTATCATGAGATTTCTTTACTCTAGATAGCTCTAGAGCAAAGGTCTCCTCAATAGATTCCTTAGTGGTTTGTTCCTCTTCAAGAGCTTCATTTAGATTGGCAATTTCATTAGCATACTAATGCTCAAGACTACTTATTTTATCTATTGAGTCCTCATGCTCTTATATTAGTTGCTTAATTTCAATAGCACAAGTCAAGATTTCAATGAAAGTAGAGAAGGCATTTTTATTAGGATGAAGAGCACGAAGGACTAGCCCCCCCCCCTTCTCTTTTAAAGAAGCAACATCATCATCTACTTCTACATGATCAACATTCACATCATCATGAGATATATTGAAATCCAAAGGATAGGTTACCTTTGAACCCTTAGCCATGAGGCACAAGTGAACATTGAAGAAGGTGATGATGAGGGAACACATGAAGCTCCAATGGCAACCTTGCCTTGGCCCACACATTCTTCAATTCCCTCTATATGGTTAGCAACGCAAGTACTAGAGGAAATAGAAGCACATTTATCATGACAACAAGGCAAAGAAAGCATATCATCATGAGACATATTCAAGGAATTTTTACATGATATGCAAGGGAAATCAACACTAGGATGTAAATTACATATGGGCATACAAGTGTTCATGCCCAAATATACAACATTGCAATGAGATAGAGACAAAGGATCATGAATGGAAATCTCACTATCTACATTGCAAGTTCTATCACCACTCACCATATCATTACCTTGAGATAAATCATATGTTGGTGAAGTGGAAGAAGATGAGAACTCATCACGGCCGGAGGTGGAGGGAACACAATCATCCTCATCAAAAGCTTGGACACATCATATTTTGCTTGAAGCTTGGTCCAAATATCATGAGCATTCCGGAAAGGCATGATTGAGGAAAGAACTACAAAGCTCACAGCATTAACAAGCAACTTAGATGCTTCAGCTTCGAGATAAGAGTTTTTATCCTCCTCCAAAGATAGATTTTGGGGATCCTTAGGAGGAGACAAGCCCATATCTAGAATCCTCTCAATATTTGGGTCGATGACCCGGAAATTACTAAGCATGCGAATACACCAAACAACATAATTTGTGCCATCAAATGTAAATGTGTGAGAGTGCACTAAACACCTAGGAGACATATTTACTCTCGAGACGGTGAAGCCTAAAAGCGAGAGACATTGCTCTGATACCAATTAAAAGGCAAAAATATCACAATTTAGGCTCAAATAAATTCGGAATAAAACTAACGCTTAATTTATTGAGCACAAAACCTAACCACTAGGTTCACCAAAGTTCACCAACAACCTATGCTAAGCAATACAAGTAATAAGGTGATAGCAAGATATAAATACTTCAAGCACGATGGCTATATCAAAGTAAAGTGCATAAGTAAAGGGCTCGGTTGAGAGATAATCGATGGACGCGGAGACGAAGATTTGTTTCCCGAAGTTCACTTCCAAAGAAGCTACATCTCTGTTGGAGATGTGCGATGGCGCAATGCTCTCTGAACGCCACAAATGGCTCACCTCGAGCTGTGGTGGATCGATGCTCACCCAACGCCACACAAGGCCTCACCCCGGATGCGGAAGCACGCAACTCACCGACGCCACAAAAGGCCCACCCTATTCTCCCAAGTGCGCACCACAAAAGGCGGGCACTCGCTCCACTATGGGACTCTTGAGGGAGGTCACCAAACCCGTACAAGATTGGGGCTATCTCCACAACTCAATTGGAGGCTCCCAACAACAAAGCCACAAAAGGCGACAACGCCACAAAAGTCCAACAAAGCCACAAAAGGCTACAAGACCATAAAAGGTCAACAAGACCACTAAAGGTCAACAACCCAACCGTACAACTGTCTAGGGTTCCAAGAACCCAAGAGAAATAATCCCACAAGATTGAACTCGTAGAATCTCCAAGGAGAACTCAAAGCTATGCACCAAATGCAAGGGCAATTCCTTCTCTACCAAATTCCAACAAAGCTACAAAAGCTATTGGGGAATAAGGGAGGAAGAACACAAGAGGAGAACACAAAACTCTCCAAGATCTAGATCCCAGTGATTCCTTCACAAAGAAGAGATTTGACTTGGGGGATTGTAGATCTAGATATCCTCTTGATTTTCTCTCAAAAAGATGTAACAATCATGGGAGGGAGAGGGAGTAAGAAATCTCAAATAGGTCAACAATGGTGGGAAAAAACAAGCTCAAAAGATGGGGAACCATTGGGAAAGAAGCCCCCCTTAAATAGGACAAGGAAAAACTGACCATTTGGGCCAGATTCGCGCACCACTGGAACTTCCGGCCCCCACCGGAACTTCCGATAAATAGAAACACAAGTTACTGAACCTGACTGGAACTTGGGTCGGAACTTGGGCCAAAACTTCCGCTCAAGCAAAAACGCTGGATAGCATTGCACGAAAACTTCAATAACTTTTGATTCCGGACTCCGTTTTTGATGATCTTGGGCTCGTTTTGAAGAGAACGAAAATATATACAAGATTATACAAAGAAACATCATAGTCAAGCATGCAAGGATAAAACCAAATTGAGAAATGTATAACCTTTCTAGAAGCGATGAACCGGTAAAACCTGCAAAACCCAAAACACAAGAAGTTGATCTTGGAAACTCCAATTGGGATGAAACCAATTTTGTTGAAAAGATAAAACCAAGATAATCCAACAAAAGGTAGAAATATTGGATATCACCTAGGGATAAAATACCATGGATATATATGTGATGTATCTCCCAAGGTGTGGAGCCAGAAAACTCGCAAGATAAAAAATCACAATAAGATATGCAAGGGAAATCCTTAGATGAAGAACTAGAGCTTGTTATGATGATAACCACAAGATCTAGATCCTCTCATGTAAAGAACCAACTAACAACAAGAAAGATGATGCTATGAATGCAAAGGTTTGAGCTCTCTCCGAACGATGCGATCGAGACACTCGCTTGAGATCCCCTCTTGATAGAATGGCTATCTATCCTAAACCAGGTCTCCCAACTAACAACACGAGACCGGAAAAAGAGAAGCCCTATCAAGATCATACGTTTTCCTTGAGCATTCCACTTGAACTTTATGTGCATCGTCTTGTTCTTCTCAAGTGGAAACACCTTTCTTGTTTGTTCTTGCTTGATGAAGATGAAGACTTGCAAATTGCTCCCCCATACTCCATGGGTAAACCTCTTCTTTGAACTTGTCTTAATCACCCCATGATCACGAGGATGGCAAGCTTCAAGCACGAGATCAACACATGGCCCAAGCAATGCCAATGGACAAACCTACAAGTGAAACTCAATTTACACATTAGTCCATAGGGATTATCATTAATTACCAAAACCACACATGGGGGCATACATGCCCTTTCAGCTACCATAGTCGCCACGTTCGGCATCGATCGTTTAAAGAAGGGGATCTAGTGCTCCAGGTTAAGCAGAAAAAGTCACACAAATTATCCCTGCCATGGGAAGGATCGTTCATCATAAGCAAGGCGCTACTCAATGGTTCCTATTACCTCATTGACAATCTTGAATTGGAGGATAGGAGGATTATAAGCATAAGCGACGTGTCCCGTATGATGACTACCTGAAGCTTATCGGCCATGGAACATAGCACAGCTACGTCCTTTCTACACTTAGTATATTTTATTATCTACTATGTACCTCTTATATAATCAATGAAATAAAGATTTTGGTTCACTCATATGCCTGAGTCTTTTACCTCCTTTTGTGTTTATTTTTGAATCATATAAAACCCTTTATGCACAAGCTTTGCATTTGCACTTGTGAAAATCCCGCCTACGGGCGTTAGCTTAAGTTTTCTGGTCTACACGTTTTCTGTCATTTTCTATATGGATTCTGGAGTAGTGACTTTCAACACTCAAAGTCGATAATTTTGTGCTTAGGTTATTGACTATGCCATTAGGCATCATCGCCTGAGCGCATGGTTCTGACTGAGGGTCTTCCAACTCACGAATAGTCGAGCATAAAAGTCGGAATAATGGATAAGCCAACACTTGCTTAAAAATATACAATACATGATGGATCTAGTTTCTAAGTATCCGGAGGCTTGAAGCCAAGTTTTCCACCTTTGCAAACACCATTATTTTATGCATATTACATACCAGAAGTAATAAATATTACAAAGTGTTTTTAATTCTTCTGGAGTAGGAGACTTAGAGGTTGCGTCGTCAGCGACAAGAGATCCATCTTGTTCATCAATGAGGTCGGTTGTATTTAAGGACTCGGAGGCTTCTTGGTCCTTGTCGATGATTTCCAAAGGCACGAAGACATCCGCCTTTACCAACTGGGCGACTCGGGTGTCATAGTCGGTGAGAAAAGACTATATTGCATCGTTGTCGATTTTCTGGTCGTCTTCGTCTACATAGGGGATACCTCTAGTCACCATGTCGATGTTGGTGTTGTCGTAGTGAGCTTTGACCAAGGCCAAGGCCATCCTCGCGCCAGCCCGGGTACAAGAAGCTTTCTAGCTTACAATACGCTCGGGGCTCGACGGAGGATTTCCGAGTACTTCATCGTGGAATCAACCGCCTTGATGTTGATGTCCAAGGGCTTGGAAATCTCTTTGGCCTGCACGATGGCAGTATTGATGAACTTTCCTGCAAGGGACATGCACTCTTTTGGAGGCAGAGCATTCTCACCTAAGTTGGCGAGGCCAATGGAGTTGCATTTTCGACAAAGAAATTGAGGGCATGAGTTCAATAAATCAAGTTATAAGTACCTAACTTACAGAAAGTGAAGACAGAGGAAACATACTAAAGATGTTGCTCTGAGCTTCCTGGAGAACCTCCGCCAAGGAGTCCCATTCCTTTAGGAGAGTTTTTCATGCCTCAAGGTTGCGAGCATTTTGCTCGTCGGCAGATTTCTTATGCTCATTGAGGATTGCAATCTCCTCCTTAAGGCGGTTCCTCTCTGTGTTAGCAGATTCTTGCACAGCTACCAATGCCTCTTCATGCATCTTCAAGGTTTCATCTCTTTCCTCCTTCAAAATTTTGTTTTCACTGTCGAGCTCCTGGATATTCTTGGATTGCTCGACAATGTCCTTGGCTTTGGCAATAGCTTCTGCAAGTCGGAGAAATAACTAGCATAATGAGTACTTGGAGGATGAAGGTCCAATATCAAGATGAGAAAGGAAATTGAAAAGAAAACAGACTCTTGCATTTGGTGAGCTGTTCTTTCAAGAAGGTAGTTTTACCTTTTTCATTCTTTAGCTCCTCGCTGATCTTGGTGAACTGCTCGTTGGCGGCTACCTTCCGAGCATTCTCATTTTGCAAAGACAAAGTGTTTAGTATACATGGAGAATCTAGCCAGAACTATCTAGTTCTACCTAGAGGCTTGGGGGCTACAGTATGAGTTTTTAACTCAAAGCTATGCTTAGTCCTTTCTTAAGCATCTAGTCGGAACTTTATTCGTTTCAACTACACGCTTGGGGGCTACAGTATTGAAATTACAAGCATTGCATATGCTACTCTAAAAGTATCTAGTCAGAATTATTCATTCAAGCTACATACTTGGGGGCTATAGTACAAAGTTTCTTACTTAGTCACTCATAGAGCATTCAGACCAAAATACCTATGGTTTTCCGTCTAAATCCTCGAGGGCTATAGTGGGATGTTATATGTGAAATGCATAGATAAAAGAACTTATGAAGGCGGTGATCTTGAGGTTGTTCGCAACTTGTATATACAGCTTGCCAGAAGCAAGTGTATTACGTCGGAGAATTTCTGCCTGCTTGAGAAATTCCTCAAGACCATAAATTGGAGAAGTCGGAGCCATACCAGGAGCTAGAGAAGATGGACTTGGAGTGATTGTCTGGCTCATTGGCCTTAAAGTCTCCGTCTGGCCCATGGTCACCACAGATCTGCCTTCCACCGCCAACTCCTTTCCTTTCTCGGTGGCATCCTTAGCCGGAGCTTCAGCCACTTTAGAGGAGGTGCTCTCCTGCGCCGCCTGGTCGCCAGGAATGAGGATCATCACGGCAACATCTGGGACCTCCTGTGAAGGAGTGTTGTCCACTTCCATGATGGAAGGATCAGATGCTGCCATAGTCGAAGATCCGATGGGTGCGGCAGATGGCTGGACGGCAAGGGTAGGAGGAGCGATGGCGGGGAAGCCTGGGTCAACATATCATGGATATTTTTAGAAGCCCCAACAGTCTTGGAGGTCTTATTCAAACTCAAATTGGCCTTTTTATTTAGATGTACAAAGCAAAGTATAGGTATAGGAAGAAACAATGGAAACGACAAAGTCAGAGGAAAAGAAACTTACATGACCGTTGGCACCTTAGTCAAAGGCATGCCAACTGCTTTTATTTTCTCCGCCTCTAGGGAGGCGGTGGATTTGTTGGAGACTCCACTCTTCGTGTTCTTCTTCTTGCCTCCACCGACAGCATCAGAGGTGGATCTCTTCCGCTTTCGCGCCAGCGGGACATCATTGTTGGACACGACCATGACTTCCTTCATATTGGGGTCATAGACCTGGGAGCCATGTTTGCTTCCTCCAAGTCCCCCAGTTGTTAAGTGATCATGGTGTTAGACGGATGGATGCATTAAAGGAGGGAAAAGTGGAATATATGTCAAAGTAATATAAAAAGTGAAAGTTACCTTTGGGCACTTGTCGTCCTCGAACATGTCATAGGTGATAGAGAAGCCACGCTTTCGGTCCTTCACCTTGATGATGTCCTTGAGGCAGAGCTTGATGGAGTCACTAAAAAAGTTATCCTCGGAGATCCGGAAGGTATCCTTCCTATTCTTCGTGTACTGACACATCAACTTCTCGCGGTGCTGTAGAGGCTGGATCCGCCCTATGAACCAGCACATGGCTAGGTCCAAGCTGGTCAGACCCGTGTCAACGAGCCACTCGATCCGCCTTACGGCGCAAGATGCCTCATCATCAAAGGGAAGAAGGGCTTGTGGCCTCCACATGGTGACTTCGGTGGTGGCCCCATCGATGAATTCTAGGTAAGTCCCTGCTCGGCCAACCAGAGGGATATCTGGGCCATAGAAGTAGGTACGTTGCCAGTTCTTGCAGGACTCATGTCCCACAATGTCGGGGAACCGCCGACTAGGCAGGATCTTGAAGCTTATGGTTCTGCAGTTACTGAGCTCCTCCTTGCTCACTCTGGCTTCCCTCTTGACGGTGAAGAAATATATAAACAGATCTAACCTAGGCCTAATACCTAGGTATCCCTCGCACAGAGCCGCGTAGTTGCTAAGTGCTAGGATGAAATTGGGGGAGAGGTTCTGAGGTTGAACCCGGAAGTGTTGGAGGACTTGGACACAGAAGTCGGAGATCGAAGGGGAAACATCGCGCACTAGTTGGGCTTTGAGGTATACCTTTTCTCCGGATTGGGGAGAAGGGACGACCTCGCCGGCCGGTGCCGCCCACCAGGCCAGACCCTCCATCACCAGATGGTACCCCTCGGAGATCATATCCTTGATGTCACCATCAAAGATGTCCAAGCCGCGCCACTCCCCCTTATGGGAGTCCGCCTCCTCCTCCAGCGGCTCGAGCGCCGCTGGAATATGGTCACCGTCGGTGGATTCCACCACCACAGAACGCGGCACCACCACTACCTCCGGTGGTACATGAACTATGCCTGGGGGCTTGGCCAAAGCCTCGCCAGATGTCGCCATGGAAGGGTTGTTTCTACTGCTCGCCATTGGTGAGGGAGAGGTGGACTAGGAGCTCGGGAAGGACTAGGGTTTTCTCTGCACGCGAGGAGCTCGAGAAGGGTTTGGGATGGAGGAAGAAAATGACGCGGGTGCGAATGAGGGTAAAAAATAATTGACCCACGTAGTTAAAAATATATAGCCCCGATATCAAGATTCGTGCAAGACGATCCAACGGTCGACGCGTGGACAGCATGTGCGCGAGCGTGCGCAGAGATTTTGCCATGTTCCCACCGTCGTTGCTTGACGTTTCAGATTTCTCGCGCGGGAAAATCGCTATCATTATGTTTACTACATATGTGAGTTTCGAGGCGACGCTAGCTACAGTCTACGTCACCCCACTGACAGCTGCAGACGAACCATCCCGTTTGAAGATTACGACATGGACGGATCCTGTCAAGCTACGAGAAGAGTAAGATGGAAGACTCGGTGGTTCTCCGACTTACGTATTGAAGACGGAGAATATTGCAGGGTTCTTTGGAGGGCTAAAGGATATTGCTTGAAGAATTGCCGACATCACCTAGATGGAGCATTCGAACTGAAGAGACAAGAGGGCGCAAGCTTTTGGAGTTCTCTAAGGGCTACTGTTGGGGATATGCTAAATGGGTATCATCATTGCATGTCTCCAATCCGGCTAACCCGGGTGGCCCACAGTTGGTACCAAGGCCCATTTCCTGCTGGGCGGCCCAGTTATACGGATCGAGAAGGGAGGCCCATGCCGGATAAAGGAAGGCTACGATGGAGTCACCGACATACTCAGAGCCTTGGAGTGCAAGACACGAAGACTAGTTAGTACCCGTGTGGGAATCTGTAAACTGTCCGGCTAAGACTTTTTGTTGTAACCCTAGGTTCTGGCGTCTTTATAAGCCAGACCTCTGGGGGCCTTTACACACCTCGCACAGCAAACCTATCTCTTTACTCGGCGTATTGTCATTATAGTGATTTATAGCGGGAGTAGGATTTCGCCACCGTTGTAGGATCTGAACCTGGGTAAGTTGTGTTACCTCGTACCCGCCAACTCGCCGCCTTACCCCCATGTCTCTAAACACGCACTGTGAGGACACCTCCATGGCGTACTCCTCGGCAATACCACGACACGAGCAATAGAAGCATTTGTACAGACTGCAGCTGCTGGCCGCCTCCGTCTGCTTCGCCTTCTCGTCGGTCGCCTCCATCTTTCTCCCAACTTCTAGGGATTCAATATCGGTCCATAATAATAGCAACGGGACGAGTCATTTTTCCAACATGACCAGAGTATTTCTTTCCTCGGGTCCATATTAATGGTATTTTTTTGGAAATGAGCGCTTTTGTTACTTAACAGTAATGTTTACACCCGGCATCTGCATAGCTAGGATGCACACAACAGATCAACCACAAAGCTAGTGACCAAAGAAGAAGTACGGAAATTACAAGACATGCTAAATATAAACATCCTCAAGAGCTATGGCAGATCTATCTGAAGATCATGCTGTCATCCATGTCGGGAGAAAATATTCCTCGCCTTGTTCTCCAATCGCGTACACCCCTCCACAAACAAGTCGCGGAACTCCATACGTTGGAGAGTAGTCCATGATCAGAGGATATTCATGGCTCGATAGTTAACCTGTAGGGGAGAATACACAATGTTATTAAAAATCTTGTTATTTCTACATATCCAAAGCGACCAAATAATGACAAGCGCTCCCACTCTAAACAAAGTTCCGTATTTATCCATAATCTCGTTCAACCAGTTGAAAAATACATTGACTGCCGAACATGGGGGAGATAAACAAGAGGCTACTTGGATGATTAACCATATAGCACGAGCAAATTTACATTAGAAGAATAAATGCCAGATTTTCTCATTTTGGTGACAAAAAACGCATTGTGTACTTCCATGCCAATTCCTCTTAACAAGATTATCTTTCATAAGAATTACACTTTACAGAGATACCAAGAAAATATCTTCGTTTTAAGGGGTATTCTCATCTTCCAAATTTCACTATTATCATTGACTGGAACATCAGGTTGGATCAAAACTCTTCTATTTGAATTCATCCATACCCTCAGACAGTTGTATCGTGGATAATCTCAATAAAAGATTGTTCCAAGATACCAGTCTAGAACCTATGAGACTTCTTTTAAAAGACACATTAGAAGAATTGTATTTTATTACTATGGATAATATATCCCCTTTGTGTCTAACAATCGAGTATAGAGCTGGACATTGTTCATGAAGAGAAGTTTGGCCAAGCCATTTTTCTTTCCAGAACATAATCTGCGATCCATCCTTAATATTAAAAGCACAAAAACAGAAGAAATGTTTTTGGATGTCATTAGTCCAGCCCAAAAGTGTGAGTCACCGAGTTTCCAAACTACTTGAGACACAACTTTGTAGTCAACATACTTACTCCATAGAATGGTTTTCCAAACACCATCTTCTGTAAGCAGTTTGAAAAGCCATTTAACTAGAAGCGCGGTGTTTTTAACTTGCAAATCATATATGTCCAGTCCATCATATTCTTTCGGTCGGTAAACCATATTCCATCTGGCCAGCCGATATTTATTTTTCTCACTATCCCCTTGCCAAAAGAAGAAATAATCCAGTTTCTTTAAGACACCTTTTGGTAGCTGGAAAAACGAGATCATATGCAATACCATGTTGGTCTAGATACATAAAAATACATCTAGTCTAAAATCTAAATACTTAACTAGATACATAAAAATATAGATAAAATTGAGGTTATTAATATGGATTGGAGGAGTAGAAAAAGTACTGTCCGAGAAGATTGACCATTTAGCCATTTCGGAATTGTTGAAATTGGTCCAGGCTAACAAATTCATGGACGCGCTGAACATAAAATTATTTTTCTTGTGATATATATCGCCTTAGGCGGCTGCGAAGGACGCACCAAATATACTCGGCTGGCCACCTGTAACTCTTTTGTCCCGGTTGGTGGGACAACCGGGACTAAAGGTTGGGGCTTTAGTCCCAATTGCCCCGTCCCGATTGGAACCGGGACTAAAGGCCTTTACCAACCGGGACACATGGGGTGTTTTGCACTAGTGGTTTTGCATCATGGGGCCATAGCCTACCTTCTTATCTGCCCCCAGTCATCTTTCTCCCCGCTCCCACCGCCTCCCGTCATCTAGGTCACCCCATGCAGCCACCCACGGGTGGCAACCGCTCCCGCGGTGCCTCGCCGCCCCGTCCTCCTTGACTGCAGCCCACTAATGATCCATCGCCACTCCTAGCATCCCTCCAAAGCACCCCGACCCTGGCTACGGCGACCCCCTACACCATGAACCCTATGTCCCGTCATCGTTGAGCTCCCGCACCCCACCTACCCCTCTTGTTAAGATTATTCCTCGCCCACCGTGGCCAGCCGAGTAGTCCCCGTCTCTAACGAGGTCTAGACCTCACCTCCGATGGACCTCTTCTGCTAGCCGCGTCATTGATATGTCCCCATCTCCTATAAGTCGCATCGTCTTCCTTTTTTCCGGTGGCCGCCGCCACTAACAGGACCGACCCAAAACATCTCGAGTGTGTTGGAGGAGTGCACATCGCTGGTGACTCGCGCCGTGTTAGGCGGCATATAGCATTTGCTGCTCCGGAGCGCCCGAGCAATCTAGAGATCTCATTCCGCCCGGTTGGGCCAAGAAGCTACAAGCCCATTTAACCGTTCAGGTTGTGATCACATGCAGGTTAATGAGGAGCCACCGTCCGTCTCGACGCCGTTCTTTCCTGGTCAGATGGAGTAGCCTATTTAAATCGTTACGAAGTGTCCTTCGCTCGAACGGTATGGGCTGAATGCATCAATTTGGCACTCGGGCTTCACGAAGCACTTTATTTTAAACATTCAAAAAATTAAAGTTTTAAAAAGTTCCAAAAGAATATGTACATCTATAGGTAATCACATCGGAACTATAAGGTGAAACAAAAGATTTTGTAGTTGTGGACCAAATTTTAGCAGTCGAGGAACGAAAACACAACTACATGTGGAACAAGAATTTCAGACCAAGTGAAACAAAAATATTGACAATAATTTTTAGAGCACAGAGAACAAAAATACGGTAGAGACGGAATACAAAATTTAAGACGAAGCGGAGCGAAGTTTCGAAACATGAGGAACAGAAATGATATCAAATGGGACATAATTTAGATAAAGAGGAACAAAAATTAGTAGTTCACAACTACATGTGTATATGGCAATATTGCTCACTGCTCAGACTAGTGCCTTGAGCTTGATCTGTGCACCATGCCCAGGGCGCAACATTTTCCCATTGTGCGGCGCATGCGTATACGTCGGCGCAAGCTCAAACTCAAAGTGCTGAAGGATCATGCACAACGCCATCTTAGCCTCAAGCAGCGCAAAATTCTGACCAATGCAGATCCGTGGCCCCCAACCAAACGGGAGGAATGCACTTGGATCGCTGGAAGCTTTGGAGATTCCATCAGCGAACCTCTCCGGCCTGAATTCATGCACGTCGATTCCCCAAATGTCCGGGTCATGGTGGATGAGCAGCACCGGCATCTCGATGACCACTCCGGCGGGGTATGTGATGCCCCCGATCTCCATCTCCTTGTACGTTTTCCGGATCAAAGCAATGGCCGGCGGGTACAGCCGAAGGACCTCGTAAAGAACCATAGTAACCTGCAACATATACTAGATTGGTAAGGCTATTATACCTGTGGTTGCTTACAAGATCATCTAATCTTAACAATTTGCACTCACCGTTTTGAGCCTGCTAAATCCGTCGTACTCAGGTTGGTTCTTCCCAAACAGGCCAAGGACCTCCTCCCTGGCACGGTCCTGCCACTCAGGGTGCATGCTCAGCAGTACCATGGTCCATGTGAGCAGTATCGATGTCGTCTCTGTCCCTGCGAAATAGAACATCTTGCATTCCTCTATCACCTCTTTGATACTCATTCCTCCACTGCCATCGGTTTCCCTCATGTTTGACTCGAGCATTAGGCTGAGCAAATCATCTTTGGTGCTTTCCCCTTGTCGCATGGCTCGCATTCTTTTCCCGATTAGGTCTTGTAGAATGGATTCGATCTCGTTGTTAATTTGATGCATCCTTCTGTTGTTTTTCGTGGGCAAGGACCTGCAAATTGTGATGCGCAGGTATCAGTACTCTGACGAATTAGTACGAGTGTACTAAATGAGTATTTTAGAATCTCCTGATATAGCTCATCAGCTTTTATTAAGACAACAGTACACCTGAGACCTGACTGACTTCACATGAAGATCATAAAATTCAAATACTGTGTAAGAGAAGTGGTTTGACTTGGTATGGTCTGCAGGACTGGTATTATTAACTCACAGGTATCCGGGAATGAAGATCATCTTGACGCTGGCCAAGATGCGGTCAGCTTGGTCAGACTGCAGCTCGAAAATCCGTTTTCCTTCGAGGTAGCTGCTGCCGAACGCGGTGCGCGAAATGGCATCTCCGGCGAGGCTCTGGAACTCTGGGCACACATCAACCTCGCAGCAACCCTCGGAACCAAGGGACTCTGTCCATCTGGTGACGAGCTCTTGGCAGCAGGAAGAGAACGCCGGCAACATGAGCTGGAAAATTAAGCCACATATACTCAGATGATCAGCCTCACATCAGATCACAGTAAACAATAGAACGGTGTGACTAATTGCTCTTACTTTAAGCTTCTCGAGATGGAACGCTGGGTTGAGGATCCTCCGGTGCTTGACCCATTTCTCGCCTTCGTAAGTGGCCACGCCCTCGGCGAGCAGCCTGGACAGCTTCGGGAACTGGAGCTTCTCGAAGTGGCCGGACTTGCTGGACATCACCTGCCGGGTCAGCTCGGCGTCGGCGATGGTCACCTTGGGAATGGGGCCGAACCAAGAGATGCACGTCCTGCCGTGCTCCCGGACGGAGCTGTGGATGGAAGGCACGACGTAGGGGCCGATGTCATGGCAGCACAGCGGCATCGACGCCTCCGTGTTCTTCCGCACGTAGTCGTCCAGTACGTTGCCGACGAGGAAGCGGTACGGCCTGCCGCGAAGGCCCTGCGCGCGCAGCGCCCTCTCGAGCCGCCGTGGCCGCCACCACAGCCGGTCTAGGAGCCGGCCTGCCTGCCATAGAAGCAACGGGAACGAGAGACCGCATACCAGGAAGATCCATGGCGAATTGGCTGGGCTCACGAGCGCTCCAGAAGACATTGCTGCTCCAGACAAATCGGAGAAGAATGGCTGAAAGGCAATGGCAGATGCAGGTGGAGCTGTAGGCTTGTACTGGATGGATGTGGTATTCGGAGGCCACGGCATTTGTAGAAGCTAGTGCCACCAGCAAGGGATCACAAAAATCTCTTGTGCCCGATTATTGTAAGGATCCTTTGCAGTGAGGTATGTGGCATGTGGACAGATTGGTCAACAATGGCACGTTCGTCTATCCCTTCCGTAAGGACCTTGACGGCTAAGAAACTGGTAATGGGATCACTGACTGGTCACATTATGGGCGGGCGGATCCAGACCACCAAGCATGTTAACGCTGTTTCGCTGCTACTTCGTTGTTTATGCCCCACTTCCTTCGGTGACCTTTGCTTCTACTCCCGCAAACCTAGGCATGGGCGGCAGCTTGGCCCGGTCGGCATGAAAAATGGCCCATGGGACGGGCCTGATTTGGCCCGCGGCCTTCTTCACCGACGAGCCGATGGTGCTAAGGTTCCTTCTTCGACCTGAGGAGGCGAAGGTGTCCACGGAGCGGTGATGTGGTGTGCGGCGCTCACGGGTGACGATGCTCTGGCCGCCGCGCGCGGGTGCGCGTCCTATCCTCGAGCCAGTCCTTAACCGGGGTGAGCAGGGTAGTTGGCCTTGTATAGAGCGCAGGCCTCGTAGTCGTGTAGGCGGCGCCTAAACCCATTGGTCGTCGAAGGGTCACTAGGGAAACGCTCGGCCACGGTGTATATTTGTGCGTGTTTGGAAGCAGGAGGAGCGCTAATAGCAAATGGTGCGAGAGATATATAGCAGCTGGGGAAAGGGCGGGAGATACGAGAGAAAGGACAGGGCCATGTAAAAGGGGCGAGAAGAGAGGAGGTAAGGAGGCACGGTAGCGCACAATAACGCCGACGCGTGCCACACGATGGGACAAGTCATCCATTCGCCTGAAAGCTGACTAGCGACATGCCTTAAGAAAGAGGGCAGTGACTATGTTCTTTCACTACTAGGACGGGGCCACCGGGCACGAAACATTTTCCCAGTGGTTTTCCCTATAGCCGACGCCCCTGCTCGCCCTCCTCCGTGTTTTGTTCGGACTAGGGAGGTCGAACGTATATTGAGTCCATCCCAGTGAAAAAAGGGCTATTAGGCTAGAGTTGCTCTTAGGCTGCAAAATTAGGCCCTACGGTTGGGCCGGGCCGATCTCAGACCTAGGTTTTTCCTATCGGACTTTTTCCGGCCGGGCCCAAGAAATGCCTTGGTTTGCTTCCGCCGTACAAAGAGTAATCTGACTTCGATGGTGTGGTCTTCTAGCAACCATGACACACGAACTAGGCGGGAACCGAGTTTCATGGCCGCTTAGTCTTATAGTTCAAAAAAAAGTAATATGGCAAAATCTTAGATCCGCTTTGAGTCCATGAAGATCCCTAAATATAAAAAATATACATATTAGATTTTTTGCGCTTCTCACATTTAAAACTGAAATAAAGACATTTATTTGAAAAATCCCCGAAATCGTTGTAATTCAAAGTAATAACTTTTATTTTAAAATGGGGGAATATCAATCCGGCCTCTGCATCAAGCGATGCATACAGCATTTTGTTTAAAAAAGTATCATCAAGTAACATTACAGATTGTTAGGGGCGGACCCAGCCCAATCAACAAGTGGGGGCCCAAGTTGAGCCGGGGCCTTATTTTTAATCTAAGTGGGGGCCTAGGTAGTAAAATTGTAGGTTTAGAAAGGGGAACCGGAAATTGACTGGGGGCCTAGGCCCTCACTCAGCTTAACGTAGGTCCGCCCTGAGATTGTGGATCAGTCAAAGTTGATTAAAAAAATAAACCAAAGAAAAAAAGTAAGCATATGGTAACTATGCATCTAATCCACTAATATGTATCCACCTAGCCCGGCCGAAGATATTCTGAACAACCGTCAGCATCTGATTATAGCCGAAAACCATAGCATCCTCTTGCTCCGGTGGGAGAAGGTACACCCAAATCTACACTCAATGTGGTATCGTATGGATAACCTACAAAAAATTAAAAGTTCTCTTTTTAAAAGTGATATCATTTCTCCACCTTTATATGGACCAACATAAAGTTGAAATACCTATGCATATTCTAACCTTAGTAATGGTATCCAATCCATCTAACCAATTGCCAAACATATTGTTTATATTAGTTAGAGGTAAAAGATTATAAAAAATATTAACTATGCACCATATCAGACGTGCAAATGGGTACGATATGAACAAGTGTCCAACAGACTCGTGCAATCTACAAAAATAACACCGGGTACATCCAACTCAATTCCGTCTTACAAGATTATCCTTTGTGAGAAGAACTTTATTATGAAGGATGCCTAACTCGGAGACAGCGGGAGCGAGCGGAAGACGGGTAGCGGCATGAAGGTTTTTCTGGACAAAACCCCAGTGTGCTTTGGCACCAACGGCGACAATGCCTGCGGGTATCGTTACCCTCTTTGGGTTGCCACTGCGGCTAACTTCTTCATGGTAGGGCTCCGGGTGAAAACCCTAGACCGTCGGTCTCGACAGCGGCGACGTTGTTTCGTCGTTACCCTCTTGGGGGCGTCGTCGTAGAGCTCCGGTTCATCCTGGTCTCGGATCATTGTCTTCGGTGGCAGGTTGTGGCCTTCCACGTTTTCCTTTTTTACCTTGATCTGCTTTATAAGGATGTCTCCCCGTCACCTTGTATCTTTTAAGATTATGTGGCTTTATTTATTAAGCAGGGAGAAAGCATGTTTCAAGAAGATTTGAAATCCTACAGGTAGAAACAATATGAGTGGTGTAGCTGCATCGGACGTTAGGTTGCAAACATTAAATGCTTTTTAGTGGGGATGAACATTAGGTTACGGATATTACTACATGCTTTTTAGTATTATGGATATGCAACATAGTATTCTAAGAAGGCCATAAGTCCATCATATATACATGTACATGTATGATGTGCAAGAGGCCAAAGGCCATCATAAATACCACCCTACATCCCTTTCCAAAACTCATGGTGGATTCACAACACATAAAATACATGTTCTTTAGTATGTGTAGTAACATAAAATACATGTTCTTTAGTATGTGTAGTAACATAAACACAATAGTCATTCAATAATAATCGTAACCAAGTCACCTCTCTCAAAAGAGTCATGACTCGCAAATAATATGGTCACTCCGAACTACTACTTCAGTCAGGAGCAGCAGTCTGGTGTGTCAAGCACCGAAGGCCAGTTACTAACTTGCAATCTGCAAATACTAGCGTGCCCGTTCCGCCGATCATGCGGCGGGCGCAAGATAGATACTGCTGAATTATTCAAGTCCATGTACTGGACTATGAAAAATCGGGATCACTGCTCACTAGTGCCTTGCTTATCTGCAGCTGCAGGGTCCAGCTCCTGAAGCATGGCCAGCAGCTTGGGGTCCCGGAAATCCTCGATCAGCAAGCTCGCCCCCGCGTCCTTCAGCACCTTCTCCGGGTTCCCGGTTGTCAGGCCCACCACGGCCACGCCGGCGGCGACGCCGGCCCCAACCCCCGACGCAGAGTCCTGACAAACCCACAAAACATTAGGATCGCCAATCCTACACCGCGAAGTCATATGATCTTCCTTACCTCGAATATGAAGGTGTGGTCGGGCGAAGCGCCGATGAGCTCGAGGGCCTTGAGGTAGGGGTCCGGGGACGGCTTGGCTCTCTCGCATTCGCTCCCGATGACGAGCACCGGGAAGAAGCTGGTGAGCCCGAGGAGCGACAACATGAACTCGGCGTTCGCTCTTGGGGCGTTCGTCACCGCTGCCCGCTTCAGGTTGCGGCCTTCGATCCATGTGCACAGGTCCTGTAGGCCGTCTAGTCCCTTGAGCTGTCCTGCCGCCAACCTGCACGGTTTCGAAGATTCAGTTTTTTCATGAAGAATTCAGAGTAAAAGCAAGAACAGTACATGCGAATTTTGGGGCCATTGTGCATTTGTTCTGAAATTTGCCTACTCTGTATCTGTATCCCAATCGGTGCTATAGCTGAGCCTGAATCATTCAGAGTGATCGATTCTCACTATCCTGTAATAAATTTCTAAACATTCGTAATAAGTCATGCTACAGTAAGATTGGTTACTTTCTGAAGAGTGCTTCCTTCTGATCCATGAACTCCATGGCCTTGTCGTGGTCGAGCTCCGGGAACAGCTGGCCGGCGAGGGCGTCGTTGTGCCAGCCGCTGATGTTGGCGCTGTAGAACTCCTCGGTGATGGGGACCCCACCGTTGAATCCAACCTGCAGGGAGATTTTTCAGACACCGGGGCTGCTTCACAAGATCGCTGCACACGCCATGGGCGACGCGGCGCCGGCGACAGACAATAAAAAAACAGGCACCTGCTGCAGGAGGTCGCGGAAGGCGAGGAAGTGGAAGGGATCCGAGTCGGAGAGGGTGCCGTCGATGTCGAACAGGATGGCCTCCAGCGGCGCGAGCTTCTGCAGATCCATGCTGCATGCGGATTCAGGGCTTCAGACCATGGTAAACGCGAGCAAGACGGAAAAACAGAGGACCGGCAAAAGCGTGGTTCCTCCAAGGAAACGGAAGGGTGTGTGTGAAGCTGACCTCTCCCCGGCGGCCGTCATGTCCGACGCTCCGGCGACACTCCTCCGGTGGGCGCGCGCGGCGTGGTTCTTGTTTCTGCAGAATCGAACGCTGCCGCTGCTGCAAGGTGAGAATGGGAGTGATACAGTGGAGTGGTCGAGGGGAGGAGATGCGAGATGAGCAGAGACGTGTGGCTGTGAACCGCACGCGGAGGCGTACATGGGGAGCTCGTGCTCTGATGCTTCGGTGTTGCAATTGCAACGGACGGATTGGTCGTCGGCAACTTCCTCCTCCCTGCTGCCGTGTACCTTGACTGTGAACGAATCGAACAGGATCTTTATTTTCCGAGGACACGATGCCTAGTGGCAAGGCATATGCCATATGGCATCCAGCGGTCTGTCATCACCGCTTAGGTGTGTTTGGTAGACCGGACCATCTCAAATCAATATCTCTGTTGAGCCAAGCTGATCTCAACATGTTTAAGTTAAGATTTTGGTACGTGTTTGGTAGCCCGTGTCTCTTGAGATATTCTGAATTCATCCATTGTTTGGTGGGTTGTATGTGTTGAGATATATCGAGGAGGTCTAAAATTTACATAGAAGCCCCTAAATACACAAATAAAAAGTAATCGGGTGTCTATATGCAAAAACAAAAACAATCAGATCCCTGTATACATAAATAAAATGCAATCAGCTTCCTACATACATAAATAAGAATCAATCGGGTCCCTACCCGGCGAGCTGCGGCTAGGGAGCTCCGACGGAGACGACTCAAGGCGTGGCTGCTCGAGGACCTTCCATGGCGGCGCGAGGTTGCTAGGCGGCGGTGAGACGACTGTAGGGGTTCGTAGCATGGAAAACAAAAATTTTCTATCGCATACAAACAAACAAGCCAAGATCTATCTACTAGATTGTAGCAACGAGTCGATGGAATAACTTACCCTCGAAGATTCCAAAGTGTTTAACGAGAGCGGATTCTCGTGGGTGATGTAGTCGTACTCTTTCCGATCTCAAGATCGTGTAGACGATCCTTCCGGCGCCACGTTCCGGCAGCGCTCCCGCAGTCGGTCACACGTTCGGTACTCGACGAAGACCTTCCTCTCCCTTGTTCCAGCAGGCAGCGGAGGTTGTAGCACTCTCCTCGCGATTCCGGCAGCACAACGGCGTGGTACCGGAAGTAGAGGGGAAATCCCGCAGGGCTTCGCCTTAAGCCGGTGCGAGTATGGTGGAGCTTATGAGAGAGGCTATTAGTGGTCTAGTAATTAGACACACCAATTAGAAGGCTCTAAACCAATTAGAAGGCTCTAAACCGCTGGCTAAAGCAATTAGAAGCTCTAAACCAAAACGGCTCTAAACCGGAGGTAGAAGATAGGAACTTGTGTGTCTCAAGGAGGAGCCCTGCCCCTCCTTTTATGGGTGGGGAGGCGCGGCCAGGGGAGGGGAGTCCCTCCCCAAGTCGGCCTTGGGCTGGGCGCCGGCTTGGAGGAGTGGGACTCCTCCTCCAAGTTGGTTCCAACTCCTCTTGCTTGTTTCCCACAGTTTCCTGTTTCCCACAGTTTCCTGTTTTAGCCGTTTGACTTTCAAACTGGCAATTTGACTTTCATGTTTTTGGAACAGCAAGAACACTTAGTACATGATGCAATCATTCAATGACACACTCATGTACCCTCCCCCCGGAGTGCCGGACAATCCGGAACCTTCTAGAACATTCCCGATGAAAACACCGGAATCATTCCCGAACTCCGAAACGGGACTTTCCTTATATGAATCTTATTCTCCGGACCATTCCGGATCACCTCGTGATATCCCGGATCCCATCCGAGACTCCGAACAACATTCGGTCTCTTTCTCATAATACCATAACTACTCAAACAACGTCGAATCCTTAAGTGTGTCTCCCTACGGTTCGTGAATTATGCGGACATGATCGAGACACTTCTCTGAATAATAACCAATAGAGGAATCTGGAAATTCATATGGCTCCCACATATTTCTACGATTACTTTGCGATCGAATGAACCACTTACATACGATACCAATTTCCCTTTGTCTCACGATATGTTACTTATCCGAGGTTATGATCGTCGGTATCTCTGCATACCTAGTTCAACCTCGTTACTGATAAGTACTCTTTTCTCGTTCTCGTGATATGTGATCCCTTGTGACCAAGTCACATGCTTGCAAGCTAATTGGATGACATTCCACAGAGAGGGCCCAGAGTATATCTATCCGTCATGTGGATGGACAAATCCCACTCTTGATCCATGTGTTTCAACCAATACTTTCTGAACACTTAATGCCACCTTTATAGCCACCCAGTTACGGTGTGGTGTTTGATGTCATCAAAGCATCCATCCGGTAAAGGTGATATGCATGATCTTATGGTCGAAGGAATTAGGTTACTATGTATCAGAAAGCATATAGCAATTGAACTATTGAAATGACTTGATCTTTATGCTACACTTATCAATAGGAGTATGTCCATCATATCATTCTCCTAACGATATGATCTTGTTGTTGATAACATCTCAATGTTCATGATAGGGAAACCACAATCATTAATCAACCAACAAGCTAGTGAAGTATAGAGGCTATACTAGGGACTTCAAATTAAGTTTACAAATCACACAAGTATTAATGGTTTCCTTGTTAATACTATTATAGCATGAATGTAAACATTTATCATAAACACAAAGATATAATAATAACTACATTTATTATTGCCTCTAGGGCATATCTCCAACAGTCTCCCACTTGCACTAGAGTCATCTAATCTAGATTACATGGTAATATACCAAACACCCATGGCAGTTTGGTGTTGGTCATGTTTTGCTCTTGGGAGAGGTTTAGTCAATGGATCCGCCACATTCAGATCTGTGTGTACTTTGCAAATCTTTATATCCCCATCCTGGATATGTTCTCGAATAGCGTGAAAACGCAGTTTGATATGCTTCAGCTTCTTGTGTGACCTTGGTTCTTGCGCATTGGCTATGGCGCCCATGTTATCACAATAGATAGACATTGGGTCCAGCGCACTTGGAACCACACCCAGCTCTGTAATGAACTCTTTCATCCATATCGCTTCTTGTGAAGCCTCTGAAGCAGCCATGTATTCCGATTCAGTTGAAGATCTCGCCACAACGCTTTGCTTTGCACTCCTCCAGCTAACTGCTGCACCATTCAAAATAAATACGTACCCAGATTGTGATTTAGAATCATCTGGATCGGTGTTCCAACTAGCATCGGTGTAACCATTAACAACGAGCCGTTCATCACCTCCATAAGAAAGAACCATATCCTTAGTTCTTCTCAAGTACTTAAGGATGTTTTTGACCGCTATCCAATGATCCACTCCTGGATCACTTTGATATCTGCTAGTTAAACTAACAGCATATGCAATGTCGGGTCTAGTACATAGCATGGCATACATTAGAGATCCTATGGCTGAGGCATAGGGAGTCTTACTCATCCTTTCTCTATCTTCTGCCGATGTTGGACTTTGAGTTTTACTCAAGGTCGTATTGGGCAACATGGGCAAGAACCCTTTATTGCTTTCTTCCATTCCAAACTTCTTTAGAACTTTGTCCAAATATGTACTCTGTGACAATGATATTTGGCGTTTCGATCTATCTCTATAAATCTTTATGCCTAATATGTAAGCTGCTTCGCCAAGATCCTTCATTGAAAAACTATTATTCAAATATTCCTTGACACTATTAAGAAGGTCTACATCATTCCCAATCAACAATATGTCATCCACATACAGTATTAAGAATGCTACAGAGCTCCCACTCACTTTCTTGTAAATACAAGCTTCTCCATAAGTTTGTATAAAACCAAAACTTTTGATTACCTTATCAAAACGTTGATTCCAACTTCGGGATGCTTGCTTCAATCCATAGATGGACCGTTGAAGCTTGCATACCTTGTTAGCATCTTTAGGATCGACAAAACCTTTGGGTTGCATCATATACAACTCTTCATCAATGTCTCCATTGAGGAATGCTGTTTTGACATCCATCTGCCATATCTCATAATCATAATATGCAGCGATTGCTAACATAATCCTCACAGACTTTAGCTTCGCTACCGGTGAGAAAGTCTCATCGTAGTCAACTCCTTGAATTTGTCGAAACCCTTTTGCGACAAGTCGAGCTTTATAGACAGTAACATTACCATCAGCATCTGTTTTCTTCTTGAAAATCCATTTGTTCTCGACAGCCTTCCGGCCATCCGGTAAGTCCACCAAAGTCCATACTTGGTTTTCGTACATGGATCCAATCTCGGATTTCATGGCTTCTCGCCATTTATTGGAATCTGGGCTCATCATCGCTTCCTCATATGTCTCGGGGTCATCGGTGTTGTCCACCACCATGACATTCATAACGGAATCATACCAATCTGGAGTGGTACGAGTTCTCGTTGACCTCCGAGGCTCTGTAGTAACTTCAACCGAAGTTTCATGATCACCATCATTAGCTTCCTCTCTTATTGGTGCAGGCACCACAGGAACTTCTTCCGGTGCTGCGCTACTCGCAATTTCTAGAGAAGGTTCGACAACCTCGTCGAGTTCTACTTTCCTTCCAGTCACTTCTTTCGAGAGAAATTCCTTCTCTAAAAAGGATCCATTCTTGGCAACGAAGATTTTGCCTTCGGATCTATGATAGAAGGTATACCCAATAGTTTCCTTCGGGTATCCTATGAAGACGCATTTTTCCGCTTTGGGTTCAAGCTTGTCCGGCTGTAACTTCTTTACATAGGCTTCGCATCCCCAAACTTTAAGGAACGACAATTTAGGTTTCTTCCCAAACCGTAATTCATATGGTGTCGTTTCAACGGATTTAGATGGTGCCCTATTTAAAGTGAATGCGGCTGTTTCTAATGCATAACCCCAAAATGATAGCGGTAAATCTGTAAGTGACATCATAGAACGAACCATATCTAAGAGAGTTCGATTACGACGTTCGGACACACCATTACGCTGTGGTGTTCCCGGCGGTGTCAATTGTGAAAGTATTCCGCACTTCTTTAAATGCTCGCCAAACTCGTAACTTAGATATTCACCTCCACGATCAGAACGTAGAAATTTAATCTTCTTGTTACGTTGATTCTCTACCTCGCTTTGAAACTCCTTAAACTTCTCGAAAGTTTCGGACTTATGTTTCATGAAATAGATATACCCATATCTACTCAAGTCATCTGTGAAGGTAAGAACATAACGATAACCACCGCGCGATGCTACACTCATTGGACCACATACATCGGTATGTATGATTTCCAATAAGTCCATAGCTCGCTCCATCATACCAGAAAATGGAGTCTTAGTCATTTTTCCCATCAGACATGCTTCGCATCTATCAAGTGATTCAAAATCAAGTGATTCAAGAAGTCCATCGGAATGGAGTTTCTTCATACGCTTCACTCCAATGTGACCAAGACGACAGTGCCACATATAGGTCGAATTATCGCTTGATTTCAAACGTTTAGCTTCAATCTTGTTGATATGTGTATTTCCACTATCGAGATTCAATAAGAATAGACCATCTATCAAAGGTGCATGTGCGTAAAACATATTACTCATATAAATCGAACAACCATTATTCTCTGACTTAAACAAGTAACCATCTCGCAATAAACAAGATCCTGATATAATGTTCATGCTTAACGCAGGCACTAAATAACAATTATTTAAGTATAAAACTAATCCCGATGGTAGATGAAGAGGTAGCGTGCCGACCGCGATCACATCAACCTTTGATCCGTTTCCCACGCGCATCGTCACCTCGTTCTTCGCTAGCTTCCGTTTATTCTGCAGCACCTGTTTCGAGTTACAAATATGAGCAACCGAACCAGTATCAAATACCCAGGCACTACTACGAATACTAGTGAGATACACATCAATAACATGTATATCAGATATACCTTTCTTCTTGATGTTGCCGTTCTTCAAATCCGCCAAGTACTTTGGGCAATTTCGCTTCCAGTGACCTACTCCCTTGCAGTAAAAGCACTCAGTTTCAGGCTTTGGTCCAGCCTTGGTTTTCTTCTTCGGCGTGGCAACTTTCTTACCACCCTTCTTGAAGTGTCCCTTTTGCTTAGACTTGCCTTTCTTGAATTTGGTGGTCTTATTGACCATCAACACTTGGTGCTCTTTCTTGATCTCCACTTCTGCAGATTTTAACATAGCAAATAGTTCTGGCAACTCTTTGTTCATGTTCTGCATGTTGTAGTTCATCACAAAGTTCCTGTAACTTGGTGGCAATGACTGGAGGACGCGGTAAACCCCCAAAGCATTAGGAATCACTATACCCAAGCTTTGAAGTTTGTTTGCGTGCCCAGACATCTTAAGCACATGCTCACTGACGGAGCTGCCCTCTTCCATCTTGCAGTTAAAGAACTTTTCAGAAGCCTCATAGCTTTCAATTGCCGCATGAGTCTCAAAAATCAATTTGAGATCCTCGACAATATCATATGGGTCTGACTCTTCAAACCTTTTCTGAAGCTCCGATTCTAAACCATACAAGATAGCACACTGAACTATGGAGTATTGATTCTTCCGAGCGAGGTAAACATTCTTTACTTCATCGGGAGCATCAGCTGCAGGTGGGTCACCCAGCGGTGCATCCAGCACATAGGTCAAATTACCAGCTGTGAGGACAATCCTCAAATTGCGGAACCAATCCGCGAAGTTGCTTCCATTGTTTTTCAACTTTTCTTTCTCTAGGAACGCATTAAAATTGATGGTAGGGGCTGCCATTGATCTACAACATATTTGCAATAGTTTAGACTAAGTTTATGACAAATTGAGTTCAAATTAGTTAATGAAATTAAACTAGGTGAACTCCCACTCAAAACAACATCCCTCACATTGTTTTAGTGATCACACGAACCAAATCCACTACATCAACACCGATCATCACGAGAGTTGATATAGTTTCAATGGCGAACAATCATCATGTTCATCATATCTACTATATGATTCATGCTTTACCTTTCGGTAATTCGTGTTCCTGAGACCATGTCTGTACATGCTAGGCTCGTCAAGATCAAACCTTAGCCACCGCATAAGCAAATCTGGCTTGCTTACGTTGTATACACTTGCGGAATCTAACACACCCGATCATCACGTGGTGCTTCGAAACAACAAGCTTTAGCAACGGTGCTAACTAAGGGCGAACACTTTATGATTTGAAATTCATGTGCATGAGGGATCATATTATAATGCTACCGTCGTCTACTAAGCAATACAAGATGCATAAAGGATTAACATCACATGCAATTCATAATATGTGATATGATATGGCCTTTCTTCTTTGTGCTTCTGATCTCCATCTTCAAACACGAACATGATCTCCATCATCTCCGGCATTGCATCAAGGTCAATGACGCTTCACCATGGTTGTCGTCCACCGGCTTCAACTATTACAACTACTTTGAATATACACGCGGGTCTTAACATAAATTAAAGACAACCATATGGCTCCTGCCGGTTGCCAACTTACAATAAGGAACATTGCATACATCAAATATAATCACAATCATGGCCATATCACATCACTGCACACCCCTGCAAAACAAAGTTAGACGCCTCTACTTTCTTTGCATATTTTACGTGGTTTGGGGCTTTCAATAAGTGTCGTTCTAACTTACGAACAAGAACCACAACATTGATACTAGCATTGTTGATTACCCGTTGTAAATTGGATCTTAACTATGCTAGGAGAAACAGGCACCCGCAAAGCCACTTATGCAATACAAGTTGCATGTCAAGCGTGGAGCAAGTCTCATGAACGATGTCATGTAAGGTTAGCCCGGGCCGCTTCATCCCAACATACCGCAAGATGCAAAGTACACAAAAAGCAATCTACAATAAAAGCATCAACGCCCACAATGACCATTGTGTTCTACTCGTGCAACAGATCTACATATAGACACGGCTCTGATACCACTTTAGGGGTTCGTAGCATGGAAAACAAAAATTTTCTATCGCATACAAACAAACAAGCCAAGATCTATCTACTAGATTGTAGCAACGAGTCGATGGAATAACTTACCCTCGAAGATTCCAAAGTGTTTAACGAGAGCGGATTCTCGTGGGTGATGTAGTCGTACTCTTTCCGATCTCAAGATCGTGTAGACGATCCTTCCGGCGCCACGTTCCGGCAGCGCTCCCGCAGTCGGTCACACGTTCGGTACTCGACGAAGACCTTCCTCTCCCTTGTTCCAGCAGGCAGCGGAGGTTGTAGCACTCTCCTCGCGATTCCGGCAGCACAACGGCGTGGTACCGGAAGTAGAGGGGAAATCCCGCAGGGCTTCGCCTTAAGCCGGTGCGAGTATGGTGGAGCTTATGAGAGAGGCTATTAGTGGTCTAGTAATTAGACACACCAATTAGAAGGCTCTAAACCAATTAGAAGGCTCTAAACCGCTGGCTAAAGCAATTAGAAGCTCTAAACCAAAACGGCTCTAAACCGGAGGTAGAAGATAGGAACTTGTGTGTCTCAAGGAGGAGCCCTGCCCCTCCTTTTATGGGTGGGGAGGCGCGGCCAGGGGAGGGGAGTCCCTCCCCAAGTCGGCCTTGGGCTGGGCGCCGGCTTGGAGGAGTGGGACTCCTCCTCCAAGTTGGTTCCAACTCCTCTTGCTTGTTTCCCACAGTTTCCTGTTTCCCACAGTTTCCTATTTTAGCCGTTTGACTTTCAAACTGGCAATTTGACTTTCATGTTTTTGGAACAGCAAGAACACTTAGTACATGATGCAATCATTCAATGACACACTCATGTACCCTCCCCCCGGAGTGCCGGACAATCCGGAACCTTCTAGAACATTCCCGATGAAAACACCGGAATCATTCCCAAACTCCGAAACGGGACTTTCCTTATATGAATCTTATTCTCCGGACCATTCCGGATCACCTCGTGATATCCCGGATCCCATCCGAGACTCCGAACAACATTCGGTCTCTTTCTCATAATACCATAACTACTCAAACAACGTCGAATCCTTAAGTGTGTCTCCCTACGGTTCGTGAATTATGCGGACATGATCGAGACACTTCTCTGAACAATAACCAATAGAGGAATCTGGAAATTCATATGGCTCCCACATATTTCTACGATTACTTTGCGATCGAATGAACCACTTACATACGATACCAATTTCCCTTTGTCTCACGATATGTTACTTATCCGAGGTTATGATCGTCGGTATCTCTGCATACCTAGTTCAACCTCGTTACTGATAAGTACTCTTTTCTCGTTCTCGTGATATGTGATCCCTTGTGACCAAGTCACATGCTTGCAAGCTAATTGGATGACATTCCACAGAGAGGGCCCAGAGTATATCTATCCGTCATGTGGATGGACAAATCCCACTCTTGATCCATGTGTTTCAACCAATACTTTCTGAACACTTAATGCCACCTTTATAGCCACCCAGTTACGGTGTGGTGTTTGATGTCATCAAAGCATCCATCCGGTAAAGGTGATATGCATGATCTTATGGTCGAAGGAATTAGGTTACTATGTATCAGAAAGCATATAGCAATTGAACTATTGAAATGACTTGATCTTTATGCTACGCTTATCAATAGGAGTATGTCCATCATATCATTCTTCTAACGATATGATCTTGTTGTTGATAACATCTCAATGTTCATGATAGGGAAACCACAATCATTAATCAACCAACAAGCTAGTGAAGTATAGAGGCTATACTAGGGACTTCAAATTAAGTTTACAAATCACACAAGTATTAATGGTTTCCTTGTTAATACTATTATAGCATGAATGTAAACATTTATCATAAACACAAAGATATAATAATAACTACATTTATTATTGTCTCTAGGGCATATCTCCAACAACGACCTGCGGCCAAGGAGCTTCCACGGCGGCACTGGGGGGCGACCTGTTACATGGCGGCACATCGAGGGAGCAGAGCGCCAGGAAGCGGCGCGAGGTCGCTGTGCCCTGGCGAGCTACGGCCAGGAGCTTCCATGGTAGCGCTGGGTCACGACCTTCCATGGCAGGTGGGGAGGCGATGTGCAGGGAGGCGAAGCGCAGGGAGGCAACGCGTTGAGAAACGAGAGAAGGGGGGATTTTTCCTGAGGGCGGGCAGGGTGAGCGGTTGCGCGTCGCACGGGGGACTACGGCGCGTCGACGAAAGTTTGCGGGATGGACTCAACCAAGCTCAGTTGCGAAGCTCGATTTGAGCTTCCCAACTGGGCAGGGCTGAGAGGCCTTATCGGTATGAGGTGGGCAGTGCCCAAAGATGTAAACCGGGCTAACAAACAACAATATCTCTGGTGGGAAGAGAATTTCTGAGTTGGCCCAATCTACCAAACACGCCCTTACTAGTTCCATAAAATGCACCAAAATTCCAAAGTCATGCCACTTTTTTTTGAAAAAAGATTATCTTTTAAAGTCAGAGAGCTTTTGTTATTCAGCCGTGTGGAAAATTCCCAATGCGAGAAATTTTCAAACGTGCAAAGACGGGGTATTCCATGAAAGTTTTCAGTTTTAGCACAAAACCCTGTACCGCTTTATTTATTCAGATTGCATAATAACTCAAATTTTAGGAGATTTCATACCATTTAATACCCAAATCTTAAGAAATAATTGTGATATGCACAAATATAATGCATTTCCCATTTAAGAGATGAAAGATTATAAAGCATACCCAGAAACAGAACACAAAGGCAAACAAACGGTTGTCGTTTAACGTATGTTTAATATTAAATGAGAATTGGTGTTAGTACGTTCACTTGTGAGCTCGAGCTATCCCTCGAAGCTTGTGGAACACTTGTCATTTTTGTTACCGGCATGCCCCTCCCCTCCCCCAAAACTCGCTAGCAACAGCCCCGACTCCAGCTTGTTGTTGGTCACAAACTGATTTGAATGAGGCATGAAGAGAGGAGAAGAGATCAAGTGGAATTTGCAAAATTTTGCTTATACCTTTAAAAAAATTCAGTTACATATTTAGAGGTATTTTTTCGATACATGGGACATAGCATCTGTATTATGAGGCCCAAGGAATTTTGTTTTGGCCCAAGATTAACAAACAGAACCTAAAATAACAAACGAGGCCTCGATCACGAGAGGAGAAGAGAGGCCTCTATTCAACGCGGCCCACAAACCGAGCGACCACATCCGCACAAAAATCTCGCCACCACGCGACGCCCTCACGCCCTCGCACGCGCCGGAATGGCGTCCACGCTCGCGCCTCCTCGGTGGCATCACCCCCCACCGCCGTCAACCGGGGGCAACCCCGGCCGCCTCCTCTCGCGCTCCGTTGTTCCCGCTCGCCGAATTCAGCTCCGACGGGCCTCGACGGTCTCCCCGCGGGCCTTCTTCGGCAACGCTGACCTCGACGGCCTCCTGCGGCGCGCTTGGAGGGGCGCCAACGAGGGGGCCGAGCGGCTCTCCTTCGAGGCTCGGCAGACCGCGAAGCGCCTCGACGTGCAGTACTCGATCTCGCGGCGCGTGGCGGAGGCCACGCGGGCGGCGCGGGAGCGCGCCGCTGAGATCGACGCCGAGCTCGGCGTCGGCCGGTGGTGGCGATCCTTCTCCGTCGACTTCTCCCGCAACTTCCCAAGGGTACGGATACTTCCCCCAAGGCTATTACCTTGTTTAGCACCTATTTGTTTGCTCAATTTGTGGCTAATTTGTGCTTTGGTGTGCAGTATCGGAGGGAGCTGAGTGACTTGCTGTCGACTCCTATCGGGAGAGCTTTGAGTGTGAGTTCACTAGTAGCTTGTGAGATTAACTTACTAGATTAGTTCTAGTTTAAGTGATTCATGCTAGTCATGTAGATCATCACCGCTTAGATTTGCTAATGATATGACATGTTTCGTATCCAATAAACCTATTGAGATGTACTTAATTGTTCCTAAGTTTCGATCTAGTTTAGGAAAATAGATTAGTTGTCTGCTCATCACGAAAATCGATTCCCAGTAGCAGATTCACTTTCTCAAGCCTGGTGCTTGTTGTGTGGTGCTAGTCTACCAGCCTTTCTTTGTAGAGCTTGGATTCCTTGTCACCGGTAATTTGACCATACATGATAATAAAACCCCATTTGAGGTCAGGAGTGTGAAGGTGATTCATGCGAAATAGCCACCTGGAGATTGCTGCTACAGAAATCATCTGTGTATGCCTCATAGGATTTAAGACCAAAAACATCTGGAAAGGAGTGACTACATGCGAATCTAGACAAATCTTCGACATCTTTTTCTGGACGGCGGAAGTACTACATTTCTTATAATTGGGACAATCCAGGAGAAAACAATTAAGCTACACAACACATTCACTTCAGCTGTCTTGTCTAAGCAACCATGTTATATTATCCGAATGTTATGAGTAGTGCTAACTTTGAGTACCTTCTCATATCCAGTATCTTTCTACTTGAATATTATGCCGCAATAAATTATATATACCATATTTTGATGCAGACACTCCTTTTTGTTTGGCTTGCGCTGTCGGGGTGGCTATTCAGGATTTTCATTTTCAGTACATTTGTGCTACCATTTGCCGCTCCTCTTCTCCTCGGGACCTTTGCTAACAGGGTTGCTATTGAGGTAAACGACCATCTTTCTTTCTAAATTAAGTATATGTTGTCCTTGCTTATTTAAATTACTCCAAAGGGAATCTGCAGCACTCTGTGTATGACCGGGTGTGGTTGTTCTAGATTTATATGATCTTCGTATAATTGCTAGAAGCTAGGAATTGTGATCAATCCCCTTGAGTTTTTGTCTGTAAAACTTATAATTTCATCAGTTTAGAGTTGGTGCTACTCCCTCCGTTAAGGTTTGCAAGTCCCCCTTGATTATTGAACCAAAGTTTAACCATGGATTTAACAAACAAAACATAAATTATATGTCATAAAAAGTTAAACCGTTGGATTTATGTTTGAAAGAAGTCCAACGATATAATTTTTGTGACATGCAAGTCATGTTTTGTTGGTTAATTTCATGGTCAAAGTTTGGCTCAAACCCCGAGGGGACTTACATAGCTAAACAGAGAGACTATGGTTTTATGCTACTAGATATGTTAGTCGGATAAGGTTACCGTTGCAGAACTTGCAGTTTAAGAGTGTGGTTCAACCTAGATCAAGACTGTGGTTCAACCTAGATGCGAACAGCACACATTGGTTGCTTTTTTAGATGAGCATATCACTTTAGAATGTTGATCCTCATACAGTCATATCCTTGCATCACATTTGGGTTTATCCCTAGTTGTTTGTGGATGGTTGAAGTGGATGAATCATCTGGCGCATCGCTGCTCTGTTCTTTGGCAGTAATTGGCTATGATAATAGCAGCAGTCACTGAACTTGTAAGTTTGACTTCCAGGGATCATGCCCAGCGTGTAAAAGACGGTTCGTGGGCTACCGCAATCAAGTCATCCGGTGCATGAATTGCCAAAACATAGTGTGGCAGCCGAACAGCGGGTCCTCTGGCGGTGCTGGCCGATCTAGAAGCTCAGGGGGGCCTGATGTGATCGACGTGGAGTTTGAGGAGAAGTGATGAACATGCTGTTCTTCCACTTCACATGGCTAATCAGGGCGGAGAAAGAGAACGAGATCAGACTATGCCCAGGTGGAGGACTCGGCGAGCCGTTTTGTTCATGCGGCTGTTTCTTTCTGTTAGGTGTTGTTGTACACTATTAAGCTCGTTGCGAGATGATGCATTACTCGGTACATAATTGTATGTGCAGTAGTGAGCAGTTGTACTGTAATTTGTAGGGCATTGCGAGTGCCACTTCGAAAGGAAAAAAACAGAACTCGTGCACAACGATGAGCTGAAAGTACTGCGGAATTATATGGGTTCAGTTGGGTCCGTCCTCTTGGAGGTGAACGGAGCGGCAGCCTTGATCGCCAAACATGAGATGGTTCATCTGGTCAATGCCAAGGTCCGATATGGGCGCGATGGGCTGATCTGCACCCGTTCCCGGGGAAGACGCTGGGTCCAGGGCGTGTTCATCTGACAGAGGATCAGAGGATCGTGCAGTCATAAGCTCACTGTATATGTAATGAGGTTTCTGAAGATGTGAAATGGCCATAGCGGAATGAGTTTTACCGGAGATGGTTTCGAAGGAAGCAGGGAGTGCGGAGGAAGTTGGATGCCACGTACAGGACCACGCCCTGCGCCGCGGCCACCGCCACGAACGCCGGAACGGCTACCGCCCATTGCCTGAGAGTGAGAGGACAGCAGGCAGCAGCAGCGCAGGTGACAGTCAGTGACACGACTTGTTTCAGGCGAGCTGACCGAACGAACGAACGAACGAAGGTAGCCGCGGTGGCGCGTACTTGTTGGGGTAGTAGGTTGCGCCGATGCGGTGGAGCCACGGCTCCGGCGCATACGCCCACACGATATACGCGAGCGCCGCGGCTAGCGCCGCGATGGACCCGACGAAGCCGTACGCCTCCGACTCCGAGGGCCTGGTGCGGCGGCCTCTGGCTGCAGCCGCCTGCCTGGGGCTGCGCCGCCGTGCCACTGTGGGGGGCTCTGTCGCGCCCGCCGGTCCCATGGTGCTCACGCCGCGCGGTGGGGACTGAAAAAAAAAGTTGTGCTAGCGTTTATTTTTCTTCCGATCTAGTACACCGCTCCCTCAGTCATGTGTGTATCGACCCACTTATTTTCGTACGGAAGGAGTACTAATAATCGTCAGCAGCAGCAACAACAATATCAAGAATATCAAAAATGATAAAAATGATAAATAGGTTTTTGGACCACGACTAAAAATCCTGGTGTGAACCGAAGACGAGCTGTAGTTTTTGCCACTCCATCATCGTAGTCAGACAAAACTTATTGTAGTAAAACTTGTTGCAATAGGCACATGAAAATAGGATGTGTCAAGATCCCAAAGAACCAGCGAACCAGAGCTGCAACCATCAACAATGATGATAACCGCAGATCGGAGTAAACTGACCTAAAACCGTACCAACGATCACAAAAATCGACATGATCCCACGAGGTCACCCGGGCACCCTGACTTTACCCACCCTCCGTCAACGCTAGACGCACCATCGAGACGACAATAGGAGACCTTATTTTGACTTCAGGATGTAGTCATCTTCTCACCATCCCGTAAAAAACACTGAAAACAATATAAACAAATAACTGGAGCTCTCCCGTTGGTGAGGGGCCATAGTCTGCCACATCTCCAAGACCCCAAGGACACCAAAAGCGAGTGGACATGCGACATCGCCTGCGAGGAGGGCGAAATCTTAGAACAAACAGTTTCATGAGTATTCAGCCAAATACCCATTTCTTCTAGCCAAAATAGTTTACTATATACATAATATATGTAGGTAACTATCGTGTATGGTAGATACCTAGCTACCCGGCTCACCTAGACAAAATCCACTCACGTGTCAGTCTTCCTGGCCCGTACAATCATTTATGCCAAGGGCCAAGGCCCAAATTCAGCAGCAGATTTACCACCGTCACTCCGTCCAGTTTCGTGCCCAGTGGGATAAATATTTGTAGAGGAGATGCAAAATATTGGAGTCACTAATCATATAGCTAAAACAAATTAGAACTTGTAGCACTTAGAGAAGCTTTGATAAAACTTGTCCAAATTCACTTACTCCCTCCGACCCATATTACTTGATTTTAATATGAATGTATCTAGACAAGTTTTTATGATAGATACATCCAAATTGAAGTCAACTAATATGGATCGGAGGGAGTATAAAATACATGTTTGCGATGAATAATATGTAAAAAAAATTTTGCGGGTAATAATATGTAAAAGTTACTCTAAAATAGAAAAAATTGTATCAAAATATAACATAGCCGTGGGGTTAGTCATGATGGAGCACTCGATTAATCACTAACTTGTCTAGGAAGGTAAGCACTAATTTGCTAATTAGCTTCACATTCACCTCTTCTTTAAAAAAAATACTATGGTCTTCCCTTAACGTTTGACACTAACCCACAAAGCAACTTAGAAATCTGTATGCAAAATTATTCGTGCAGAACTTTCCTAGTTACATTGCAAGTAAATGGTGGAAGTGGATTGAGGAGCTGAGGATAGGAAAGAATGAGCGCTGCAGAAAAACGTTGACCGAAATTGCATCTGTTGCCTGCTGCTACTAACTCTAGCTGCTCCTCACCACCCTCTCTCAATATAGTAGTCTTTGATAACATTTTGAGAGACCAGACTACCCAACATGTCAACCATGGCTAACGCGAGCCCATGACAAGAAGCCACTAGCCGACTACCCACGAGCTCACTGTAGTGGTATAGTGTTTCACGTCACAAATGTAGGAAGGCTTTTTGACTGAAAACACCATTACGGGTTTCTGGCGTGGAGTTTGGTCGAGACACTGGAAGTTCTCACTTCAGCTGCATGTTAGGGTTCTGAATCCTCGCTGATTTTTTTCCAGTTTCTAAACTACTCCCTCCGTTTTAAAAATAAGATATTTTAGGTTTGTAAATCTAATGAATCTAAACCACTTTTAGTGTGTAGGTTCACTTCAAACCTCTCTGAACCTATATACTAAAAGAAGTCTACATACATTAGTTTTATAAAGCTAAAACATCTTATATTTTAAAATGAATGGAGTAGTAAATAAGCAATTGTTCCTCCAATTTAGATTAGCTATCCGCACAAAAAAATAGATTAGATATTGAATTGGTTACTCCTCAATCCGATTCTTGTGCTATTAGTTTTTCTCTTGTTATTTTTCTCTAGTATTTGTTGAGATGATGTTGTTGTAATTGAAAATTATTGAACCTTCTGTTTAGTATTGCACAAATTTTCATGTAATTTTTGTATTGTTTTAATATAATGTTGTTCTGGAAAAATTTATGAATCTTTCTATTTATATTGAACAGATTGTCAATCTTTGTGTTTGTACTGTTGTGTTGAATTTTTTTAGCATTTAGGCTTTGCATTGGTTTTTCTTTTAGTTGAATACGCATTGCAAATTGCATGTGCCCGCACATGCTAGATGACTAGGGTCGTTCGGAGGCATTCGGTTTATGATTTGCCTCATGAAAGGTTTATAAGGGGTTGGAGACTAACTTAAAGTCTACCATGAGTAAACGAGCTATTCCTTCGCGGGATAGGCTCGGAGAAGAAGGTGAACTTTTGTGGCGTTGGAAAATCTTTCGTGGGATTTCACACCTCTCCAACATGATCTACCTTCCCTCCAAGAAAGGGAACATGAGAATACATCTTCGTCTCCGCGTGCTTTAGTTATCTCCAACTGATATCTTTACTTGTGTTATTTACTTTTGTTAGAGCCTTTGTGATTGAAATATCTTGTATCATCATCTAAGTTGCCCTCGCCTAGTTTACATTATGCACATTTATATTCCAGAAAGGCTAGACTTGCAAAAGAAACTAAAAAATTGTAGAACCTATTCACCCCCTCTAGGTTAACCATCTCCATCCTTTAAGGTTGCAATTAATATTTTTCAGTTGCAAGCGGGGTGGAAAGTGGGATTTTTCATAGTCGCGAGTGGGATAACAACTGAGATATTTCTATTTGCAAGTAGATTTGCAACTAGGGTTGAATGACATTGCCAAACTGAGAATTAGACACCCCTTTATAATAAACAATGTATTTTGGTTTTGTGCAACAAAAGAATGGATCCATGCGGATGCTGTAAAATCTGTAAAATTATAAATAATAATTAGCACTTCTTCGAAAAAAACATCATTCACACCAAATCCCAAGTTTTCGTGAGCACATTCTCACTTCCCCTGCCCCGAGGAAAGTTTGGTGCGGCTAAAATCTCAGTGCATGACCTTCTTTTTGTCCCCATCTTTGCCTCCCACCATCGATTTGGCATGCCCCGGCGTCACCACGAAGTTCCCTCGCCATCCACCGCTCCACTCCAACCAGTGTGCGAGATCATGGTTGGATGCACTCTGAAAGGACCCCTCCGACCATTCTTGAGCCACTATGTCAACGCAGTAGCCGCCGACGCCACTCACGACTTGAATTGAGGGGGGCGTATCTCTCTTTAATTTGGTCGCTCGCGGAGGGATAAGCCACTGCTACCGGTTTGGGGTCACTGTTTACGATTTGCGGACCACCGCGTGTCCCACTCCGATTTGAGGACCTCCATGCCTTTCCCGCTCGGGTTCTCCGACCGCCCTCTTTGGCCCGAAGATAACTATCATTGATTTGTTTCATTTTAGTTTAGGAATCATGCACATATTTACTTTAGCATATGGAATAATCTTTGTACTAGATAACTTCGTCCATGAGCCTGTCCATGCAATTATTTTCCAAGGGCTCATTGCAGACATGAACAGACTGATTCACTACGATATGTTGAGAATCTCATTTTGATTCTTGTAATGAAGGAACGTGAGGACGACAAGAAAACAAAGCGTAGAGGCTCGTGAAAGGATAGAGATGTCGCCTACAGGGGGGTGAATAGGCAATTTCAAAACTATTACGGTTTTGGCTTGATAGAATGTGGAATTAAACTAACGTTTATTTTACAAGCACAAAACCTAAATACACTAGGCTCAACTAAGCGCACCAACAACAAATTAAGCTAAGCAAGATAGCACAAGATAAATATACCACAAGTGATAAGCAAGATATAAGTACTTCAAGCTCGATGGCTATCACAAGGAAAGTAAGCTCGGATATAGAGATAACCGAGGCACGCGGAGACGAAGATGTATTCCCGTGTTCACCACCTTTGGGAAGGGGGCTACGTCACGTTGGAGAGGTGTGAGGTTCCACGAAGGATTCCTCACGCGCCACAAAGGCTCACCTTCTTCTCCGAGTCTATCCCACGAAGGAATAGGCCCTTTCCTTATGGCTAGATTTTCCTCCACTCCGGAGATAGCAAGCTCCACAACCACTTCACAAGCTCCACGAAGGAGAATCCTGGGTCTCTTCACAATCTTCCACGAAGAGAACACCGCGGTACCAACCGCCAAGCCAACTAGGAGGTCACCCTCCAAGAGTAACAAGATCACGGTCTCTCACTCGAACAAATCGTAATGGAAAGCTCAACACTTATGCAAGAATGCAAAGAAAGACCACCAAGGGTGCTCAAATCCTTCACTCTCAAATCCCACCAAAGCAACAAGTGCTAGGGAGGAATTAGAGAGGAAGAACAATGGTGGAAGTCAACCAATGACTCCAAGATCTAGATCCAATGGGTTCCCCTCACTTAGAGGAGGAATTGATTGGTGGGGATTGTAGATCTAGATCTCCTCTTCCAAAGCCCTCAAAAATTTGCAAGAATCATAGGAGGGAAGGGAGAGGAAGCAAGCTCAAGAGGTTCAACAATGAAAGTCAATTTCGTGGTCAAGAACAACCTAAAACGTTAGGGGAAGAACCCCCTTTTATAGTGGAAAGCAAATATGGCCATTGGAAGAAATCTGTGCGAACTCGGCTGAAAGTTCGGTTGGACCGGCTCCAGAACCGGACGGTCCGGTTCCTGGACCGGAAAACCGAACTTAAAACCGAATTAGGATCAGTACACAGTCTCGGATAGACTCGGTATAGAAAAACCGAAAATCCCGGTTTCAGATCCGGTTTTCTGGTCCTGACACCGGACCACCCGGTCTGGGAGCCGGTTGAACCGAATCCACAACCGGGATGAACCAGGCTTCACGAAAAACATAATAACTTTTGCATCCGGACTCCGATTTCGATGATCTTGGGCTTGTTTTGACGAGAACAACAAGCTTTACAAGATTGTGCAAAGAAACATCATAGCCCAACAAAGGAGGATAGAACCAAATGAAGAAAGGTAAGAAGCCTCCCTAAATAAGAACCGATAAAACCTTCAAACTCAAAAACGCCATAGAAGATGCATACGAATTCCGTTTTCGATGAACTTGGGCTTGTTGAAGAGATAGCAACAAGCTCAAGAACCTAACATGGAGAAACACTAATAAGCAACAAAATAGGAAGATGCAAAGTATGCAAAGGATTGAGCTCCCTATGACGATGTTATCAAGTTACACAACCGAAAGCCCCTCTTGATAGTGCAGCTATCTATCCTATAACCCGGTCTCCCAACAACCACCCTGAGACCGGTAAAAGGAAAACCTAGCAAGGCCATACCTTTGCCTTGCGCAAACCGCTTGATCTTGATGACAACGCTTCAAGCTCCGACCAAGCCGGAATGCAACACTTGATCATTGTTGCTTCGTGAAGACTCCTAATTTGCTCCCCATACACCACTATGGGATAGCTTCATTAATACATGTCTTCACATGTCCATTATCACCAATATGGACGGCAAGCTTCAAGCAAATGATCTTCTCGAGATGCTTATCTTGAAATTGCCCTTCTCAACCTTGATGACGATCACCACTTGATGTCATCCTCTCATGGGCTATATAATATCTTCATTTTTGAAGCATGCCCATGGAAAGATACCTGTCCATATAGAAAACTCAAAGGCAAATATATAATGGATTAGTTCATGATGCATAATTGACAAGGCTTACCATACCACAATACCATGTGGTACATTCTTTATGCTTCATGTGTTGACCAACTTGAAATCACTCTTCACTCTTTGTATTGGTCAACCAAGTATCTTCTCGTGCTCCATCTTAATATCTTGAGGTACATAAGGAACTCTTCATTTGATTACATGCTCTAAATCTTAGTCAACCATAGCTCAACTAATGAGGCTATCATGACACCGACTTAGAGCCATATCTTGAATTCTTCTATTGAGATCACACTCTCAAGATCTTGATCATATCATATTCTTCTTTTCAACTCGATGATTTTGATGCCAATACTCAAGGTATATCTTTATCTTCATGGCATCCATACTTGAATCCAACACATGGACTACAAGCATGACCTATGGAATATACCTTCGTATAAAACTCGGTGAAAACATTAGTCCATAGGGATTGTCATTAATCACCAAAACCACACATAGGGGCATTTACCCTTTCAATCTCCCCCATTTTGGTAATTGATGACAATCACAACAAGAGGGTTTATATAATGAATATTAGAAACAAGTACACGGATTATCCGAGAATAAGTTGTATACAAGAATTTGTATTTGATATGGTTAAGTAACACAAAGATACCAGCCCATATCAAAACCGATTCTACTCACATAAACTACAACTAATGCATGAGATGTGAGTAGAACCAACATATATAGAGCAAACTCCCCCACAATATATGCACGTGTGATGATCTTAAATTTCATTGCATACATTGTTAAGCATAACCTTTGGGAGAGTTTCCACTATATATATGACCATGCAAAACATAATAAATATGAAATGCATGAAAGGCAAACACTTAAGAACAAACCAATCTTATGTAGAAAACCATTTCCCTTAAAACCCTCTAAACTTCTCCCCCATTGACAACAAGTGCCAAAATGGATAACAAGGTTAGAATGACAATATAGTATGAGTTCCTACACAAGGTGTGCATTACTCGCAATATGAGTGAAATCACATGCACATACCCAGATGACGAACACTTGGAGGAAATCAAACTATATTGAGGATCAAGGATTGCTAAAAGGATAACAAGGTGAAGGAACTTCAACGGATGAAGCAAGCAATCAAAAGATCCAAATAATCAAATGGACAAATAGTGCTCTAAGTGAAATAAGGAAGCTCCCCAAGGTTCGTGCATAAATTAGTTGTTTCATTTGAATACAATATGCACAAACATGGAATCCTCACTCCCTCTATATTATTTAGAACACAACCAAGATACAAGGATTAGATATAAACCAATACACTTGTCAAGACAAGCTTAAGTCCAAAATAAACCAAATATGAGATATGAGTGTGTGAATATGCAATAAAAGTAAACCAAGCACTCATAAATCAAGACCTTACCAAAACCATTAAAAAATCAAGAGGATAAGAGTGATGGTCGGAAAAGAGCGAGTATATCAAGGCGAGAGATTAACACTCTAGTGTATATAAGTTTCTAAGGGAAAAAAACATGAGAATAATCCACAAAGAAACATCCACACATAAGAGGTTAATAAAAAGAATACATGATATCCAAGCGGAAGTCATAAGATATACCAAAGAGGATATTTTCCTTAAGTGCATATATAGCCCATGGCTCTATTTTATCTTATGGTATATCAATGAACTTCACCAAAGAAAAACAAAAAAAAATCTCAAAACCATCACAACTAACACTAAGGGAACTAATGCTAGTTGGGATACTTTGAGAAAGGCAACAAGTATCAAAAGGAATGATTTAATGCAATTTCAACAATATTGCACATGAGAGTACCTTGAGGAGTTGATATGCAATAAATTGCTAGAAGGCATATTTGGATTTGGTGAATCGTGAACATGATTTTATATACTCCCCATTATATGCATCATCTCAAATTACTCACATAAGCAATAAGGATACAAAAGTCTTTCAAAGATAATTGCAAGAATCGAACATTTACAAACAAATAAATTCATGCCAAGATACAACCTACAAGAGATTGGATGGAAGAATAGTATGCATGAATAAAATACTTGTTACCGAGATAGCAATGGTATGATGTAGTAGATAAGATTTTTTATCTAATCCTAGCTTGGCTCCAATTATCATGTGGTGACAACACTTTCCTTATTGACAAGACAAGCATCCTTTGCATCTTCAATGTACCTAAAACAACATTCAAGTACATCTTAGTCCCCAAACTTATTGGGTCCAAAGTGGTTAGAATAACCACAACACATAGGATACACTCCATAAAAATAAGTGCATATTTAGAGATGAAATTTGAATTTCATGCACATCTTAGCCGTTTAAGGATTTGATGGAGTATACCCTATATATTGGATCAAAGAAAGCAAAACATGACATAATATATACATTTATTAAACATGCATGCGCGAGAATTTCAAGATCCAACGAAGATATACTTCGGACAAATCACCAAAAATATTCAAGAAGGCATACAAGGTGTGACAACACACATTTGTTGTCAAAAATATATCAAAGAATCAAATCAACACAAGATTTGTTCAACAAAGTTCAACAAATGAACCGAGCAAAAACTATTAAGCATGAAAGATGAAATAAGAACACAAATGCTCAAAGATTTATCTCATTTAAGAAAATAAAATAGAGAATAAAGAATGAGATAACAAACTCCCAAAAGAGCAAGGTTTCAACAAATAAACCAAACCCTTAACACTTTTCACAATGGCACAAGGTTCCGAGAAGAAAATGTTTGTCTTCCACTAAAACACATTTGATAATAATCAAAAACATCATCAAAGAGATGTTCAAAAGCCAAGGAAGACAATGGGATCCACACCAATTTTTTTGGAAAGAAAGTAAGGCAATAAGAGGTTAACTCCAAAGTGAAGATGATCCACAAATGCTACCACACACAAGTATATCAATTGTCGAAGACAATGAGTGTATTGGAATAGATTTCCGGTGGTATATTGCACGAATATTAAATATAAATCTTCACAATAAAAAGCATAGGATAGAAATAAAAAGATTAAGCACTATGCAAAGATAGAGATTCTTGATAGCTTCAACTAGTCACACAACCATGCAAAGCAATGATTAGAATAACTTGAAGCAAATGGTATCCCAAATAAGATATATAGATATGTATTTGAGAAAGACTGCACCAAGAATTTCTTACTCAAACAAAGACCAAAAAGATGAGCAATAAAAGCTTCTAACAAAAATAGGACCTTGTTTGAGCCAACATGCCACCTAGAAACAAGATAATCAACAATATCAACTCTAAGTGGCACTACCTCATATGTTCGCATTTCCTAGGATTGTGATATGCAAAAGAAGCATACTACTCCCCCATAATGTGATATTCATTTTTTATAAGAGGAAAAACAACCTCAACTAGAGATAATTAATGGACATTTAGAATTTGAATTTCTCATGAGTATGATACACCACATAGTGACTAGATAAGCTTGCAATATCAATACTAAGTGGTAGTACTCATGTACACATATTTTAAGGTTTGAGAGATGCGCGAGGCATGTCACTCACCCAAAATGGGATGTTCCATTAACCACTCTAAAAGAGCCAAATAAGATATCATCAAGATGCATTAGAGGCTCAAAATAAAACACACGAGTAAATGATGTGCCAAACACCTAGACATACTTGAATACACAAAATAATCAAGAATTAGGCACACCAAATACAAACACATACTTGGTACAAAACCAAAACATGTAAAGGGGGCAAGTGACTTACAATATAAAGGAGTTAAGTACAAGTTACCGCGAAGAGGCACATTGGATATAAGATAGGGAAATAATAATCCAAAGGACCTGGCTTGATCAAATATAACATATGAAGATCCCTTAATTCTTCATGAGTTAGCCAAGTCTCCAATGCCCTCATAAACACCTATTGATCAAGTTTGAGCTAGTTGGTCCCCAACCAAGTTGGGTCCTAAGAGGTTAGTCACAATAGGCTTGGCAACCCAAATGGTTCTTTTCTTGACACCACTTTGAGTTCCAACAAACTTGGCAAACGCATTTCCATCCTTATCCTTCCTAAGAGAATAATCATCATCAACAATGATAGGGTTAGATAAGGTACCGTTTAAACATGAAGAGGCAAAGTTCCCCTTCACACGACATATGTAGCAACAAGTGCTCCCCTTTATCTTCTTTATTGATTTCTTGGCTTGGGGAGCATTATCTTGATTCTTCTTCGGAAGTGTCTTAACTTCAACTTGGGCTTGAACATGAACTTGTGGCCGCTTCCCTTGTTGCTTCTCACTCAAGTGCTTTTTCTTCAATGGACAATATCTTACATGATGTCCTTCAACCTTGCACTTGAAGCAAATAATCTTGGCCGAATTCTTGACTTGGTTTTGGCCCTTCTTCTTGTTTATATTGGACTTGTTCTTGTTATTGGTGTTGAATCCAAGTCCATTTTTATCATTAGGGGATTTTTGCACACTCAAGATATTATCGAGTGTGGATTTCCCTTCATGACTCTTTTCCAAGTCATTCCTCAAGGAAGTGACTTGAGCCTTTAGCTCTTTGATTTCCTCTACATGGTTAGTATAAATACAAGTACTAGAGGAAGTAGGAGCTTCATTGTTAGAGCAACAAGGCAAAGCAATTAATCCAACACAAGGTTTATCAATAGTGTGTCTAGATGAATTACTAGGACTAGCACATGGCAAAATAGCATTTTGAGTAGAAGTTGTGCTAATGTCCAAAAGAGGCTCACAAGATGTTACCTTAGTAATACTTGCCTCACGAGCTAACTTTATCCCATCATAAGAGATTAGAAGATCATTATGAGAGCCCGAGAGCTTTTTGTGACTTTCTTCCAATTTCCTATACTTGCTAGTTAGCAACTCAAGTTGAGCCATTAGCTCAACATTCTCCTTTAGGATAGATGCTTCACAAGAAGTAGAATTAGTAGCACAAGCATCATTAATGGATTTTTCCTTTTCAAGCTCATAAGATTCAATTTTTTGTGTGAGGAGACAATTACTGTGCTTCTCCTTGGCAAGCTCTTGCTTAAGAAGATTGAATCTCCGACTCACATTATCAAGTTGGAAATCCAACTCCTCTATGGTTCCCGTTTGTTTAGTTATGGTGTCCATAACGTGTTTGAGACAAGTAACGGCCTTATTATTACCACGAAGAGAGGTACACAAAAAAGTCAACTCAAGCAAGAGAGCACTAGTATGCTCATCAATGTCATCATCACTATAATCATTATCATTGCTATTATCTTTACAAGATATATTGGGATCCAAAGTAGGAGATACCTTTGATCCTCTTGCCATAAGGCACATGTGAGCATGGGAGAATGAAGATGAGGATATTCTTGAATCTTCATTCATGATCATGTCTTGCTTCATAGAATTTTTTATTTCCTCTACATTGTTAGATAAACAACTAGAGGAAATATAAGCATTTTGTTCATGGTAACAAGGCAAATCAAGCGTATCATATACACTAGTACTCAAATAATTTCAAGCTGATATACAAGGACAAGCAACACAAGGGGATATAGCATTATTGTTGCACGAAGTGCTTAAGTCCAAAGAAGAAACATTGAAATGGGATAGAGATGAAGGATCATCATTAGCGAGCACAATATCAACATTGCAATTCCCAACACCACTCACCATATCTTTACCTTGTGTCTTGCCACACATTGGTGAAGTGGGTGAAGATGAGAGCTCATCGCGGCCGGAGGTGGAAGCAACTTGGAGCTCTTCATGATGTGAAGGAAAAGAGATCTCCTCGGAGAAACCACTGACAATATTAGAAATGGAACCACCAAATATTTCTTTAAGCTTGGTCCACTTCTCATGAGACGACTTGTGCTTTACAATCGTCAAGAACAAATTAACTGTGGGGCTCAAAGAGAAAATAAGCTCATTAGATATTTGAGCTTCGAGATGTAAATTTTTCTTATCCTCTAAAGATAGATTTTGAGGATCCATAGGAGGAGAAAAACCTACATCTAGAAATCGCTCAATATTTGGACACAAGGTCCTAAGGTTACAAAGCAAGCAATTTCTCCACAAAGCATAATTTGTGCCATCAAAGATAATTGTGTCATTGTGCACTATACTACTAGCCGACATCTTTACACTCTAGGCGGTGAAGCCTAAACAAGAAGAGACCTTGCTCTGATACCAATTGAAAGGATAGAGATGTCGCCTAGAGGGGAGGGGGGGGTGAATAGGCAATTTCAAAACTATTACGGTTTTGGCTTGATAGAATGCAGAATTAAACTAACGTTTATTTTACAAGCACAAAACCTAAATACACTAGGCTCAACTAAGCGCACCAACAAAAAATTAAGCTAAGCAAGATAGCACAAGATAAATATACCACAAGTGATAAGCAAGATATAAGTACTTCAAGCTCGATGGCTATCACAAGGAAAGTAAGCTCGGATATAGAGATAACTGTAGGGTTCGCAGCATAGAAAACAAAAAATTTCCTACGATGTGAACTATATACCAAGATCTATCTACTAGATACAAACAACGGGCGGATGTATATCCGTAGAGAACATACCCTTGAAGACCGACAAAGCTTAACGAGTTCAACTCGTGGTTGATGTAGACGATCTCTTGCCGATCTCAAGATCGAGAGGAAGTCCTAGCGCCGCAAATCAGCAGCGCATCCGTGCTCGCACACACGTTCGAGGCACCGAGCAACCTCCGCCTCCTCGCTCCAGCGATGCAGCGGAAGCACAACTCTTTCTTGCCGAATAGCCACCGGGAACATGTATCTCGCTAGTCCGAGACCATGGGGGATAAATTCTAGAGGGGGAGAGAGATCCTTCACGAGGAGGTGTGAGAGACAAGTGAGGAGGGGGCTCCTTTTATAGGAGGAGGGGGGGCACCCAAGGGGGTGGCCGCCGGCCATGGGGGCTGCCCCCTCCCCTCCTTCATTCATGTGGGTGGACACTCCACTCACAAAATGCCCTTTAAATTCCCTCCACTCAAAAGTCCACTCAAATTCCCATTAAATTTCCACCAAATTTAATGCAAACTCTCATTAAATAAAACTCTTTTATTTTATTCAGAATTTTGTCAATTACTTTAATGACAAACATTCACAAATAACCCCTTGCTAGAATTCTATTTCACATGCATAACCACTTTATGCAATTTCACCCGAAAAACTGTTTCGGTATCTAGTGAAATAAATTCCTGCGCTTGTTCATTCTTTCGGCATGAAACATTTGCTCCAATTGGATGTCGGTGTCTCTTAAGTGTGTCACCCTACGGTTCGTGAATAATGCGGACATGATCGAGACCCCTCTCGGATCAATAATCAGAAGCGAGATCTGGAGACCCATACTGACTCCCACACATTCAACGATGACTTTCTTGTGATCGTCGGAACCTTTTACGCTAGTATATTAATCCCTTTGTTTCACGATATATTACATGTCCGAGATTCAATCATCGGTATCTCCATACCTAGTTTGATTTCGTTACCGACATGCACTCTTTTCTCGTTCCTGTGATATAACATTCTAGTGATCAAATCACTTGCTTGCAAGCTAATCAATGTGATATCACTGAGAGGGCCCAGAGTATATCTATCTGTCATCGGGATGAACAAATTCCACTCTCGATCCATGAGCCTCAACATAACACTTTATTAGTTCTAAATCCATCTTTATAATCACCTTGTTACGGTGTGACGTTTGATGTTATCAAGAAACTCTTCCGGTGTTAGTGATTGACATGATCTCATGGTCTAAGGATTAGGATCACTTCGTAAGTTGTTATAGCAATATAAACTCAATGACTTTGATCGTAATGCTATACTTCGGATGAATGTTCATCACACCATTACACTAATGTTGTGATCCCGTTATTAACAACATCCAATGTCCATGATCAGGAAACCTTGATCATCTTGTTAATCAACGAGCTAGTTTATGAGAGAGGCATAACTAGGAACTTTCTGTTTGTTTATTAAACACACATGTATTATCGTTTCCGTATTAATACAATTATAGCATGCAAAATAAACATCTATCATATACTTGGAATACACATAATAAACACTTTATTATTGCCTCTCAGGGCATATTCCCTTCAGTCTCCCACTTGCACTAGAGACAATAATCTAGTTACATAGTGATAAATCTAACACCCATTGAGTTCTGGTGTTGATCATGTTTTGCTCTAGGGAGAGTTTTAGTCAACGGATCTGCTACATTGAGATCCGTATGTACTTTACAAATCTTTATATCTCCATCCTTGACATGCTCGCGGATGGAGTGAAACCGGCGCTTAATATGCTTGGAATGCTTGTGAGACCTTGGCTCTTTGGCATTGGCAATGGCACCATTGTTGTCACAATAGATCACCATTGGGTCCAACGCGTTTGCCACCACTCCTAGTTCGGATATGAACTCCTTCATCCAAACTGCTTCCTGAGCCGCTTCTGAAGCAGCAACATATTCGGCCTCCGTTGTTGATCCCGCTACCACAGGTTGTTTGGAGCTCCTCCAACTAACTGATTCGCCATTCATGAGAAATACGTATCCGGATTGAGACTTAGAGTCATCCGGATCGGTGTCAAAGCTAGCGTCGACATAACACTTAGCGACGAGCTCTTCTTCACCTCCGTATACAAGAAACATATCCTTAGTTCTTCGTAAGTACTTAAGGATATTCTTGACCGCTATCCAGTGTTCCGAACCTGGATCCGATTGGTACCTACTAGTCAAACTAATAGCATGTGCCACATCCGGTCTTGTACATAGCATGGCGTACATTATAGAGCCTATGGCTGAAGCATAGGGGACTTTGTCCATTATCTCTCTTTCTTCCGCCGAAGCCGGACTTTGAGTCTTACTCAATGTCTTGCCTTGCAACATAGGTAAGAACCCCTTCTTACTTCCGTCCATTTTAAACTTCTTTAAAATCTTATCAAGGTATGTACTTTGCGATAGCCCTATTAGGCGCCTAGATCTATCTCTATAGATCTTTATGCCTAATATGTATGACGCTTCACCTAGGTCCTTCATTGAAAATTTGCTGTTTAGATAACTTTTAACACTTTTTAAAAGATCTATATCATTTCCGATCAATAATATGTCATCCACATATAATATCAGAAATGCCACATTGCTCCCACTCACTTTCTTGTAAATACAAGCTTCTCCATAAGTTTGGACAAATCCAAACTCTTTGATCACCTCATCAAAGCGGAGATTCCAACTTCGTGATGCTTGCTTCAATCCATAGATGGATCGCTGAAGCTTGCACACCTTGTTAGCATCCTTAGGATCGACAAAACCCTTTGGTTGTATCATATACAACTCTTCTTCAATATTCCCATTGAGAAACGCGGTTTTGACATCCACCTGCCATATCTCATAATCGAAATATGCAGCAATTGCTAACATAATCCTAACTGACTTTAGCATCGCTACGGGAGAGAAAGTCTCATCATAGTCAACTCCTTGAATTTGTCGAAACCCCTTTGCGACAAGTCGAGCTTTATAGACGGTCACATTACCATCAGCATCAGTTTTCCTTTTGAAAATCCATTTGTTCTCCACGGCCTTTCGGTCGTGAGGTAGTTCCACCAAGTTCCAAACTTGATTTTCATACATGGATTCCATCTCGGATTTCATGGCTTCTAACCATTTGTTGGAATCCGGGCTCATCATCGCTTCTTCATACGTCACAGGGTCATCATTTTCATCAACCATGAAATTCATGACAGGATTTTCGTACAGCTCGGGAGCTGCACGCGTCCTGTTTGACCTGCGAGGTGCGGTAGTACTCTCTTTCGGAGTTTCATGATCATTATCATTAGTTCCCTCTTCAACAGGTGGAGCCAACTCCGGAACAACTTCCGGCGCTGCGCTACTCGCCATACTTTGAAGAGAAGGTTCCACAACCTCTTCGAGTTCTACCTTCCGACTACTCACACCTTTCGCGAGAAACTCTTTCTCTAGAAAGGATCCATTCTTGGCAACAAAAACCTTGCCCTCGGATCTGTGATAGAAGGAATACCCAATAGTTTCTTTAGGGTATCCTATGAAGACGCATTTTTCCGCTTTGGGTTCGAGTTTATCCGGTTGAAGTTTCTTCACATAAACATCGCATCCCCAAACTTTAAGAAATGACAGCTTAGGTTTGTTTCCAAACCACAATTCATACGGTGTCTTTTCAACGGATTTAGATGGTGCCCGATTTAAAGTGAATGCAGCAGTTTCTAGTGCATAACCCCAAAATGACAACGGCAAGTCCGTCAGAGACATCATAGATCGAACCATATCTAATAAAGTACGATTACGACGTTCCGACACACCATTTCGCTGTGGTGTTCCGGCAGGTGTGAGTTGTGAAACAATTCCACACTCTTTCATGTGAGTGCTAAACTCGTAACTTAGATACTCACCTCCACGGTCGGACCGTAGAAATTTGATCTTTCTATTACGATGATTTTCCACTTCATTCTGAAATTCCTTGAACTTTTCAAAGGTTTCAGACTTGTGTTTCATCAAGTAGATATAACCGTATCTACTCAAATCATCCGTGAAAGTAACAAAATAACGATATCCACCTCGCGCCGACACACTCATTGGACCACATACATCAGAATGTATGATTTCCAATAAATCTGTCGCCCGTTCCATTGAACCGGAAAACGGCGTTCTAGTCATCTTGCCCATAAGGCATGGCTCACATGTATCAAATGATTCATAATCAAGTGATTCCAAAAGTCCATCCGAATGGAGCTTCTTCATGCGTTTAACGCCAATATGACCTAGACGGCAGTGCCACATATATGCGGATATATCATCATTAAGTTTAATCCTTTTAGCATCAACATTATGAATATGTGTAACATTATCATCGAGATCTAAATAGAAATAAACCATTCATCATCGGTGCATGACCATAAAAGATTTCATTCATATAAATGGAACAACCATTGTTCTCGGATTTAAATGAATAACCACTTCGCATCAAACACGATCCAGATACAATGTTCATGCTCAGTGCAGGCACCAGATAACATTTATTTAAGTTTATAACTAATCCCGATGGCAAGTGGAGAGGCAGCGTTCCGACGGCGATCACATCAACGCTTGATCCATTGCCGACACGCATCTTGACCTCACCCCTTGCTAGCGGTCGCTTGTTCCGCAGCCCCTGATTCGAGTTACAAATATTAGCAACTGAACCGGTATCAAATACCCAGGTGCTACTGCGAGCACTAGTCAAGTACACATCAATAACATGTATATCATATATACCTTTGTTTGCCTTGCCGGCCTTCTTGTCTGCCAGATACTTGGGGCAGTTGCGCTTCTAGTGGCCAGTCCCCTTACAATAGTAGCACTCGGAATCAGACTTAGGTCCAACTCGGGGTTTCTTTTCAGACGCGGCAACCGGCTTTCCGCCCTTACTTCCCTTCCGTTTTCCCTTCTTGTCTTTCTTGAAACCAGTGTTCCTATTGATCATCAACACTTTATGTTCCTTTTTGATCTCCACTTCTGCAGTTTTAAGCATTGACAGAAGCTCGGGGAGAGACTTCTTCATGCCTTGCATATTATAGTTCATCACGAAGCTCTTATAGCTAGGTGGCAGAGACTGCAGAACACGATGGATGCCTAAGTCAATGGGAATCGATATTCCCAAGGACACAAGCTTATCGGCGTAACCCGACATCTTGAGTACATGCTCACTAACGGAGTCGTGCTCTTCCATCATGCAGCTAAAGAACTTTTCTGAAGCGTTGTAGCTCTCTACAGCAGCATGTGTGTCGAAAATCATTTTCAACTCACCCATTGTATCAAATGCATTGCCGTTTTCAAAACGCTTTCGAAGTTCCGGCTCTAGCCCATACAATATGCCGCAATGAACTAAGTTGTGGTCCTCCTGACGAGTCTGATAGACATTCTTCTCCTCGTCAGGGGCATCATCAAAAGGTGGGGGGCCTAACGGCGCTTCTAGCACATATTGCTTTTGTGCAGCAGAGAGGAGAATCCTCAAATTCATGGCCCATTCGGTAAAGTTGCTACCGTTCGTTGCTAGTTTCTCTTTCTCCATGAACACATTGAAATTAAAAGCAGGTGGTGCCATCTACAACAGAATTTGTAAAGTTTAGACTAAGTGTATGATAGATTGAGTTCAACTAATCTTTATTACGAATGAACTCCCACTCAAAAACGACATCCCTCGTGCCTTTTTGGTGATTACATGAACCAAATCCACTACACCAAGTCCGATCATCACGTGAGTCGGTATAGCTTCAAAGGCGAGCATCAAATGGGCATCATATCAACTATATGACTCATGCTTAACCTTTCGGTCCGTGTTCCGAGGCCATGTCTGTACATGCTAGGCTCGCCAAGTTAGAACCTTAGTATTCGCATGTGTAACTGTTTTACACCCGAAATATGGTCGTGGATCCAAGAACACCCGATCATCACGTGATGTCTTGGAGCGACGAAAACATAATCGGTGCATACTAAAGGAAGAACACATTCTTATCTTGATATTTAAATGAGGGATCATCTTATTATGCTAACAAAGCGCTAAACAAGCAATATAAGATGCTATCAAACATCATATGTTTATTAGTGAAATTATATGGTTCCCGCAGATGATCTCTATCATGTGCATCGTGGTATGATCACTATCATACCTATATGTGTAAATCCAAGGTCTATGGATTTTACACGCTATGTGTGTTGTAAGAGTATCATCTCATACTTCTACTTACAACACTACCATATCATAACACTAGCCCAGCAACAATCTAAACTAGACGCCTCTAATTTATCTATTGCAAGTTTTACGTGGCTTAGGGCTTTCGAGATAGAACCGTTCTTACCTACGAACATGAACCACAACGAGGATAATCAAATTGTTGACAACTCGCTTGCAAAATAGATATTGACTATAGTAGGAGAGACAGACACCCGCTAGCCACTTATGCAAACTAGTTGCATGTCAAGCGTGGAACAGGTCTCATGTGCGAGGACATGTAAAGTTTGTCCGGGCCGCTTCATCCCACTATGCCACCAATATCCAAAATTACAACAAAGGAGCAACAACATGATCATCATCGCCCACATACTCATATGTGTACTACCCGTGTAAAGTATCTACGCATAGATCCGGCTCTGATACCACTGTAGGGTTCGCAGCATAGAAAACAAAATTTTTCCTACGATGTGAACTATATACCAAGATCTATCTACTAGATACAAACAACGGGCGGATGTATATCCGTAGAGAACATACCCTTGAAGACCGACAAAGCTTAACGAGTTCAACTCGTGGTTGATGTAGACGATCTCTTGCCGATCTCAAGATCGAGAGGAAGTCCTAGCGCCGCAAATCAGCAGCGCATCTGTGCTCGCACACACGTTCGAGGCACCGAGCAACCTCCGCCTCCTCGCTCCAGCGATGCAGCGGAAGCACAACTCTTTCTTGCCGAATAGCCACCGGGAACATGTATCTCGCTAGTCCGAGACCATGGGGATAAATTCTAGAGGGGGAGAGAGATCCTTCACGAGGAGGTGTGAGAGACAAGTGAGGAGGGGGCTCCTTTTATAGGAGGAGGGGGGCACCCAAGGGGGTGGCCGCCGGCCATGGGGGCTGCCCCCTCCCCTCCTTCATTCATGTGGGTGGACACTCCACTCACAAAATGCCCTTTAAATTCCCTCCACTCAAAAGTCCACTCAAATTCCCATTAAATTTCCACCAAATTTAATGCAAACTCTCATTAAATAAAACTCTTTTATTTTATTCAGAATTTTGTCAATTACTTTAATGACAAACATTCACAAATAACCCCTTGCTAGAATTCTATTTCACATGCATAACCACTTTATGCAATTTCACCCGAAAACCTGTTTCGGTATCTAGTGAAATAAATTCCTGCGCTTGTTCATTCTTTCGGCATGAAACATTTGCTCCAATTGGATGTCGGTGTCTCTTAAGTGTGTCACCCTACGGTTCGTGAATAATGCGGACATGATCGAGACCCCTCTCGGATCAATAATCAGAAGCGGGATCTGGAGACCCATACTGACTCCCACACATTCAACGATGACTTTCTTGTGATCGTCGGAACCTTTTATGCTAGTATCTTAATCCCTTTGTTTCACGATATATTACATGTCCGAGATTCGATCATCGGTATCTCCATACCTAGTTTGATCTCGTTACCGACATGCACTCTTTTCTCGTTCCTGTGATATAACATTCTAGTGATCAAATCACTTGCTTGCAAGCTAATCAATGTGATATCACCGAGAGGGCCCAGAGTATATCTATCCGTCATCGGGATGAACAAATTCCACTCTCGATCCATGAGCCTCAACATAACACTTTATTAGTTCTGAATCCATCTTTATAATCACCCTGTTACGGTGTGACGTTTGATGTTATCAAGAAACTCTTCCGGTGTTAGTGATTGACATGATCTCATGGTCTAAGGATTAGGATCACTTCGTAAGTTGTTATAGCAATATAAACTCAATGACTTTGATCGTAATGCTATACTTCGGATGAATGTTCATCACACCATTACACTAATGTTGTGATCCCGTTATTAACAACATCCAATGTCCATGATCAGGAAACCTTGATCATCTTGTTAATCAACGAGCTAGTTTATGAGAGAGGCATAACTAGGAACTTTCTGTTTGTTTATTAAACACACATGTATTATCGTTTCCGTATTAATACAATTATAGCATGCAAAATAAACATCTATCATATACTTGGAATACACATAATAAACACTTTATTATTGCCTCTCAGGGCATATTCCCTTCAATAACCGAGGCACGCGGAGACGAAGATGTATTCCCGTGTTCACCACCTTTGGGAAGGGGGCTACGTCACGTTGGAGAGGTGTGAGGTTCCACGAAGGATTCCTCACGCGCCACAAAGGCTCACCTTCTTCTCCAAGTCTATCCCACGAAGGAATAGATCCTTTCCTTATGGCTAGCTTTTCCTCCACTGCGGAGATGGCAAGCTCCACAACCACTTCACAAGCTCCACGAAGGAGAATCCCGGGTCTCTTCACGATCTTCCACGAAGAGAACACCGTGGTACCAACCGCCAAGCCAACTAGGAGGTCACCCTCCAAGAGTAACAAGATCACGGTCTCTCACTCGAACAAATCGTAATGGAAAGCTTAACACTTATGCAAGAATGCAAAGCAAGACCACCAAGGGTGCTCAAATCCTTCACTCTCAAATCCCACCAAAGCAACAAGTGCTAGGGAGGAATTAGAGAGGAAGAACAATGGTGGAAGTCAACCAATGACTCCAAGATCTAGATCCAATGGGTTCCCCTCACTTAGAGGAGGAATTGATTGGTGGGGATTGTAGATCTAGATCTCCTCTTCCAAAGCCCTCAAAAATATGCAAGAATCATAGGAGGGAAGGGGGAGGAAGCAAGCTCAAGAGGTTCAACAATGGAGGTCAATTTCATGGTCAAGAACAACCTAAAACATTGGGGGAAGAACCCCCTTTTATAGTGGAAAGCAAATATGGCCGTTGGAAGAAATCTGTGCGAACTCGGTTGAAAGTTCGGTTGGACCGGCTCCAGAACCGGACGGTCCGGTTCCTGGACCGGAAAACCGAACTTAAAACCGGAATTAGGGTCAGTACACAGTCTCGGATAGACTCGGTATAGAAAAACCGAAAATCCCGGTTTCAGATCCGGTTTTCCGGTCCTGACACCGGACCACCCGGTCTGGGAGCCGGTTGAACCGAATCCACAACCGGGATGAACCAGGCTTCACGAAAAACATAATAACTTTTGCATCCGGACTCCGATTTCAATGATATTGGGCTTGTTTTGACGAGGACAACAAGCTTTACAAGATTGTGCAAATAAACATCATAGCCCAACAAAGGAGGATAGAACCAAATGAAGAAAGGTAAGAAGCCTCCCTAAATAAGAACCGATAAAACCTTCAAACTCGAAAACGCCATAGAAGATGCATACGAATTCCGTTTTCGATGAACTTGGGCTTGTTAAAGAGCTAGCAACAAGCTCAAGAACCTAACATGGAGAAACACTAAGAAGCAACAAAATAGGAAGATGCAAAGTATGCAAAGGATTGAGCTCCCTATGACGATGTTACCAAGTTACACAACCGAAAGCCCCTCTTGATAGTGCGGCTATCTATCCTATAAACCGGTCTCCCAACAACCACCCTGAGACCGGTAAAAGGAAAACCTAGCAAGGCCATACCTTTGCCTTGCGCAAACCGCTTGATCTTGATGACAACGCTTCAAGCTCCACCCAAGCCGGAATGCAACACTTGATCATTGTTGCTTCGTGAAGACTCCTAATTTGCTCCCCATACACCACTATGGGATAGCTTCATTAATACATGTCTTCACATGTCCATTATCACCAATATGGACGGCAAGCTTCAAGCAAATGATCTTCTCGAGATGCTTATCTTGAACTTGCCCTTCTCAACCTTGATGACGATCACCACTTGATGTCATCCTCTCATGGGCTATATAATATCTTCATTTTTGAAGCATGCCCATGGAAAGATACCTGTCCATATAGAAAACGCAAAGGCAAATATATAATGGATTAGTTCATGATGCATAATTGACAAGGCTTACCATACCACAATACCATGTGGTACATTCTTTATGCTTCATGTGTTGACCAACTTGAAATCACTCTTCACTCTTTGTATTGGTCAACCAAGTACCTTCTCGTGCTCCATCTTAATATCTTGAGGTACATAAGGAACTCTTCATTTGATTACATGCTCTAAATCTTAGTCAACCATAGCTCAACTAATGAGTCTATCATGACACCGACTTAGAGCCATATCTTGAATTCTTCTATTGAGATCACACACTCAAGATCTTGATCATATCATATTCTTCTTTTCAACTCGATGATTTTGATGCCAATACTCAAGGTATATCTTTATCTTCATGGCATCCATACTTGAATCCAACACATGGACTACAAGCATGACCTATGGAATATACCTTCATATAAAACTCAGTGAAAACATTAGTCCATAGGAATTGTCATTAATCACCAAAACCACACATAGGGGCAATTACCCTTTCAGCTCGGCGGTTAGTCGTCTTTGCATTTCCCACAACCAAGCTCTCAGATATGACAAGCTCACGCATTATTACTTCGCAAGGTTTGCACTTACCCGCCCAATCTCTTCAGTAGGCATTATCGAATGGGGGAGATATATTTTCATTTGCATTGTGGATGCTTGCACAGCAGATTCACTTTTTTCTCTTAGGAGGAATGTTGTCAATATCATTGGATTTAATCCATATCAAAAGATATTGGCCACAATGCGGGTCATCACAAATGGCATTCCAGCGGGTTACATCGATGACTATCTTCGGATAGGAGAAGATACCACACTCAAGAGCATGTGGATGTTTGCGAAGGTGTTGATTAGGGGTTTTGGTTATGAGTACGACCTCTGAGGTCCCAATGAGTAGGACACAAAGAGATTTATGGTGATGAATGAAGCAAAAGGATGGAAGGGTATGCCTGGGAGCATGGATGCATGCACTGGAGGTGGAATAATTATCCCGCAGCTTTGGCACGGGCAGTACATCGGTCATATTCATGATCCTACTATTGTGCTTCTTTAGTTTGTCAGGTTATCTCAAAGAGTGTTTCACAAATATCTTATATTTTTGCTAGGCTTGCTAGATGCTCCGGTTTGCAACTACACCATCAATGGGCATGACTATCCTTTGTGTTCTGTATTTGTGAAGGCTATCCAACATCCTTGAGGTAAAGAATAATTTGTTTTTGCTCAAGCACAAGAAGCATGCCAAAGGACATTGAAAAGAGCTTTTGGTGTGTTGTAAGCTCAGTTTACTATTGTTCGAGGTCTTAGCCCATTTATAGGATAATAAATCCTTCACAAATATCTACAGGACATGATCATCGAGGATGAGAGAGATTTGTACTTGGATTTTTTCTTTGACAATGATTGCAGTTGTGTTAAACCTAGCAGGACCTGGACCGGATCCAAGTGTTCCTTGAGATGTATCGGTAGAGCCAACTTCGTGATGATCTCATTGAGCATCATGGTCATTATATGGGAGATAGTTTCCCAACTTATTTATATTTATTGATGTGTGATTTGAACCATTCTTTCCATTACATACCTTTCATATTTGTTTAATTATTTAAATTTGAAATATTATTGTAATTTCTATTATTATCATACTATGTGATGTTGAAACATTAACACTTTCAATTTATATTGTTGTTATATTGAGATTTTATTGTCCAAAATCACAAACATGGGCTAAAATCAAAAAATTGGTTTGCATTATCGGCACGGTCTTAGTCGGATCATATCCTAAAAATTTGAATACCTCAAACTCGTTTTATGTTTTAAACCTTTTAAAGGATCTGCTAGAGATACCCTAAGTAAAATACCGATGAAAGAAGCTCAATGAAATAGGTAATCATCCATTCAGTCAACCTGCGTCACGTTTCTATAAATAGACAAGATGTGATGCTAACCAAACCATGATACTACTGTGTACTAGTGAATAGCGACATGTGGCAGGTGTGCCCTTTACTAGAAAATAGTTACAGCTGACAGTGTTTTAGGTCGAACACAAGTTGCCATAATTGTCCCTCTTTCATAGAACATGTTCTCCGCTTTGATTTTTTTACATGGTCCTTTAAGTGCCATAATAATAATATCTCAGACGAGTGGGTTGAATATGTATTTTCATAACCAGATTGGTAAACACTAATCCTATGTCCAAACTCAAATGCAACTTTGATTTTGAATCAGAGTTCGCCCCGTGACAACGGCCATAAAGCACACAAGTGTAGCATGAAAGGTGTGTATCACATCCATCTTATATCAGTTCGCGAAAAAAATCAAAATTCTTGATCGCAACCAAAGCTTATGAAAAATAGTTAGTGGGTTCGCCTGCTGAAGAACTCCTACACAATTGATGGAGTTGGTGTACCTACATATCAGCATCAACTAGGCACACCTTGACGGACCATCCCAACACCATTATTTGGAGACAGTGGAAGTTTCGGTAGCTATGGGCGAATGAGCCGCAAACAATCTACATATGCCAAATTTTTGGACAAAATCGCTACAGAAATCAAACCACAAGCGTTGAGTCATCGAGGAGCTTGGGTGCAAGGACGCTTGGTCCATCCCTTCTTGGACATATTCACTCGTCTCTATGCCGCCAAGTTCTTAAGACTTGCACTGGAAGATTTGAAAGGTGGATAGAACCTAGATGCAGGTTTTTTTCCTAGTTGTGCTCCATGGAAGGAGTCTCAAGGAAAATATGCCTTTTTATTGGATTTTGAGAGGAAAATTTATGAGTTCTTGTGATAGTTTTTTCCTATGTTTTGCCATGTGGTACTTTTTTCTACGATCAATATCATGATATAATTATAGTAGTGAATGATACATGGTAGAGATACATAAGTTGTCTCCGATCATTACAAAATAAAGTCTAAAAGAAACACGCATATGTTTGGGATCTACAAACTATTTCTTCTTTCATGACATAACCTTGTATTTTTCTGAAGGAAGACGAAGAAAAATGGCATAGGTACCAAATCACAAACATATAAATACTAACGGAGGTTCTTTCATAATTTTAATTTAAGCTGCAATGACAAGGATATGTGCACACATGCAACCATTGAAGTAATTAACCAACATCAGCAACGGTGTGAACACTGGTATTTAAGGAAAAAAGCAACCGAACAACAAGATCAATGTTGCTGGAGAGCCGAGCTTACAAATCACCATTGTTGGCGAGACAGCAGCTAGAACAAATATCACAAAAATAATCCTCCTCTTGGCAACCATGAGAAAAAAAATCCAAATTTGATCTGGCAAAGCAAGATCCGAAGCCTCATACGTAGAGGATTTTAATCTTCCAGCACCTCCATTAACGTCGAGAAGGAGATCGTGTCGTCAAATGAAGAGCCAAATATCCCTTATTATTGACGATGCCATCTCCATTGAAGCGGATACCAAAAGAAAGACAGCTGCCAATGCTCTAATCTAATCTATAGAAAACACTATTTTTATTAAAAGCTCAACTTATAGATCAGGTTCTTCACCCCCCCCCCCCCTTTGCCGGTGAAGCAAACCAGAGGGGGCGGGGGCTATGACTCGAGAAAAAAGAAGATAACATACTGAAGTAGCATATAGGATTTTCTAAGTTACTAAGGGACACCATGGACAATGCCCGAATTTGCAAATAAAAGTAAAATTTCAAACGCTTATAAAAAAATGTTCTAGAATTGACTTTTGATTGATCATCCAAAACCCATTTAGGGATTATATATGTACTTGTAATATGAATGTTATTCTTTTGACTCAAAAGAGTCCATATGTAAGGAGTAGGAGGCTTTGTTTACATGTTACGGAATATCATGAAGAAGAGAATAAAACATTGATTTTGAGGAAAACTTATGATCTACCATGAGATAGGGAGTTTGGTTTTCAAGAACGAGACAATCTTTCATGAACTGTCATTGGAGCTAGATCTTTGGTCCAAGCCACTCTACGGCTGATATGGTGATATGTCTAATTGTTAGGGTTGTTGTAGGACCAATGGAGGCTGCTTAGTTTAGTTCATATTTAATTTGTAAGGGAGAGATTTTTTTCTCTCACCAGTCTAGGCTTTTGAGATAGAGTGACCTCTCTGCTGAATGTTAGGTTGTGAGCACATAAAAATCCAGAACGATATTAGACTAGCCTAATGGTTTTCATCGAGGAGTTTATCGGGAGGAGTTCACGAGCCCAGACCGAGCAGCCGGCACGTCGGGTTGTTGCTCTGCTAGCTAGTTAAGCTGCATTTTTTTCCAGGCTATGGCTTGAGATCTTTTTATGAGAAAAATCGTCTAAACATATATCCTCACAATATAAAAAAGAATTTAGTCGGATAGCCACTTAATAGGACGCCAAGAGAAAATAATTCGTCACCGGAACAAAAATTCATAGATTGGAATCCTTAAATCAAATATTTTACTATAAATAAAAATCGGCTCATTGGTGAAGAGGTTGCCAATGATACAGTTTTTTTCATTCATGGGACAGCACGAAGATGCACATCCCAGCACGAATGAAGGACCGTAGATCCTGGGTTGTAAAAAAAAAGGACCGTAGATCCTGCTGCACCACGGCTCATAGGTGTTTTTCAGGACATCAGTCAGTTCAGTTAGGTTCTTTAAAAAATGTACACCTGGACAATACATAATCACAGGGTACGTATCTCTCTAAAAAAATCATATACAGTAACATCAACTTTTTTCGACTTTGAGGGAATATAAACAGCGCTCTTCCAGCCATTCGAAAAAAAATCCAACCGGCCAACACTACACAAGGTCCGACCGGCCGGCTGCCGGGTGCCGGCTCTATCCCACTCCCGTGTCCCTCGCGTCCGCCCCCGCCCATCATTTTGTCCCTTTTCCCGCTGTCCTCGGACGATGCGCCGATTCCGCCGGCGCCCCCGACCGGCCTAAGTCAAAGCCGCAGCGGAGTCCACGGCAGCGTACGCCCCGCCCCGCCACCGCCACCACCAAATCCCCTCTCCGCCGGCGACGCAGCCCCGCCCTGCCCTCCACCCCGCCGGCGAGCCCCTCGAGACCGCCGCCTCCCCGGCCCGTTCGAAGCTACCCCGCCCCCTCGCGGAGACGACACGGAGAGAGGTTCGCTCGCTTCCTCCAGTCCAAAACCCCTTTCCGGATTCGATCGCCCCGCGCGCTAGCTAGCTCCCGCGAACCTCGGGTTGCGTCTGCTCGCTTCGCTTCGTTTGCTCCTGCGCGTGTTCCCCGTGACGGGTTTCGTTTTCGATTTTGTTTCGTCGGCTTGGTTCGGGCCTGGTGGAGTTCCGCACTTCATTTCGGTTCGTTGCGTGTTGCTTCCGATGCACCGCGCGCTACGGTTTGCGTGCGCCCCTTGTTACGATCGGGATTTCCGGGTGCCCTAAGTTCCCTACTGTGGTCGTGGAGCCACGAAGTTCAGTCGCTGTCGTTGGAATTAGGGTTGACTGCGTTAGAATCCGCGATCGGTCAGTTCTGATTGTTATGGAAGAACCATGGGGTGGGTTTGCTAGTGCTTCTACCAGAGTTTCCTTCTAGATGGCGATTTTTTTTCCAGATAAATTAATGCTGTCGCCAGCTCCTAGGATCGCCAGTGCACGAACTGGGCCATTTCTGTAGATGACTGCTAGTCTGCTACAGGTCTTATTGTACACCTTCTGTAAATAGACATCTAGAATTAGATTTGTGATAGGCTCTTTGTTCTAAATTATGCATGAAGGTTTGTAAAACATGCCTGTTTTCATCTGGATCAGTTCCAGATGAAATCATTTACAGATCTAAATTATGCATGAAGGTTTGTAAACCATTTCACCTAGAAGTATAGATTATAACATCTGACATTGAAGTCATACCCAATAATCAATCGTTGTTTCTGTTACCAGTTGTCATCATCTGATGCAGTTGACGTCCATTAGGATTTGAATTAACTTTTTGTTTGGTCTGAATTGATACATATACCTTTCATTAGTGTGATGTGGATGTCTTGTAGATGAGTTGTACATTGCAAATGCGTAAACCATTTAGATTGAATCTTTATTGAATTTCTGTAACAATTTCAGGTTCATGAGGGGCTCAAGAATGAATCCAGGTGACGGTAGGACACGGAGCATCATGTCAGTAGTAATTGTGATGGGCTTGTGCGGCTTCTTCTATATACTGGGCGCTTGGCAGAAAAGTGGGACAGGGAGGGGTGACAGTATAGCACTGAGGGTGACAAAGGAAACCGACTGTACAATCTTGCCGAATTTGCACTTCGAGACCCATCATACCATGGATGGCGTTAATCCGTTGGTCATGAACAGCAAAGCGTTTAAGCCATGCCATATTAGATACAGTGACTATACTCCTTGCCAAGACCAGAACAGAGCAATGAAATTTCCTAGAGAAAATATGACCTATCGAGAGAGGCATTGTCCTGCAGAAAATGAGAAACTGCATTGTCTTATCCCAGCACCAAAAGGCTATGTCACCCCTTTTCCTTGGCCCAAGAGCCGTGACTATGTTCCATATGCAAATGCTCCGTACAAGAGTCTGACAGTCGAAAAAGCTGTTCAGAACTGGATCCAGTACCAGGGAGACGTGTTCCATTTTCCAGGAGGAGGGACAATGTTTCCAAATGGAGCAAACGCTTACATTGACGAACTTGCATCAGTCATTCCACTTGCTGATGGCACCATTAGGACTGCACTTGATACTGGATGTGGGGTAATGCCTGCTAAACACATATTTCTTACATTGATTAGCTGCTATTTACAGTATCTCTATAAGTGTAGTCTTAGTTGCATCTCTGCGTGGTTTATGCTCTGGTATTTACAGTATCTCTATAATTCTAGTCTTAGTTGTATCATTGCTTAGATTATGCTCTGCTTCATATAGCACCAACTCATTAGATGTTAATGTCGTGTACATGCCTTACTTCTTCGTCCAACTTTGTGGTATTTTCTCATATGTGTTTAGGTCATGTTTCCCTTATTGTGGTGCATTAGTGCCCTGAAGATTTGTAGTAACATTCTGACCATGTGTAGGTTGCAAGCTGGGGTGCTTATCTAATGGACAGAAATAGTCTTAGTTGCATCTTTGCGTAGTTTATGCTCTGCTATTTACAGTATTTCTATAATTTTAGTCTTAATTGTATCATTGCTTAGCTTATGCTCTGCTTCATATAGCACCAACTCTTAAAATGTTAGTGTCCTGTGCATGCCTTACTTCTTCGTCCAACTTTGTGGTATTTTCTCATGTGCGTTTAGGTCCTGTTTCCCTTATTGTGGTCATTAGTGCCCTAAAGATTTGGAGTAACATTCTGACCATCTGTAGGTTGCAAGCTGGGGTGCTTACCTAATGGACAGAAATATATTGACCATGTCATTTGCACCTCGAGACTCGCACGAAGCTCAAGTTCAATTTGCTTTGGAGCGAGGTGTTCCTGCAGTAATTGGAGTACTAGGGACTATAAAGCTCCCATACCCATCTAGATCTTTTGATATGGCCCATTGCTCACGCTGCTTAATCCCCTGGAAGTCAAATGGTGAGTAGTGTGAACCGTACATAAAAAATTGGAATACTTATGTTAATTGGATTATTTTGACGGACATAGTATTGTTCTTCCTGCAGATGGAATGTACATGATGGAAGTGGATCGGGTTCTTAGGCCTGGGGGTTATTGGATATTATCTGGCCCTCCCATCAATTGGAAGACATATTACAAAACATGGAAAAGATCTAAACAAGATGCAGAGGAAGAACAAAATAGAATTGAGAACATTGCTGAAATGCTTTGCTGGGATAAAATCTATGAGAAGGGTGATACTGTTATTTGGCAGAAAAAGGCCAATTCAAATGCATGCCATAACAAGGATGGTCGTACTAGCAAGATGTGCAAAGTTCAAGATGCAGATGACACCTGGTATGTTCTCTATGTATATACAGACACATTCTGTCTAACATGCACATCAACTTGAGGACTAAGCTGAGCAATGTCATAATATTTATAAGCTATTACAAGACACCAAGAACTTCTCTGGGAATCATCTCAGCTTTGAGATTGTTACATTTTCTCTGTTCATTTCTGTTGAAACAGACGGGAGTTCTGCCTTCTATATTTTTCGTCCTTTGATTATATCAGTTTTTTTATCACATTTCTGTATGGCCCTTTATACTATAGGTACAAGAAAATGGAAGCTTGTGTAACGCCTATCCCTGATGGAGCTCAGCTACAGAAGTTTCCAGAGAGACTATTTGCAGTTCCTCCCAGAATTCTAGAAGGTACCCCAGGTGTTACAGAAGAAGCCTATGAAGAGGACAAGAAGTTGTGGAGGAAGCATGTTGATACATACAAGAGGATAAACAAGTTGATAGGGACTTCAAGGTATAGGAATATCTTGGACATGAATGCAGGCCTTGGAAGTTTTGCTGCAGTGCTGGATTCTCACGGCTCCTGGGTCATGAACGTTGTGCCTACAATATCAGACAGGAACACTCTTGGTATCATCTATGAGCGGGGTCTTATTGGCATATACCATGATTGGTGAGTCTTCAAGACCCCCTGTTCTGGTATCTATCCTCAAATGGTATGTTGATGTGTTAAAACCATTCCTGAATTACTGTTACCTTGTGCTGTTATCAGGTGTGAAGCCTTCTCTACGTACCCTAGGACATATGACCTGATCCATGCCAACGGTGTCTTCAGTTTGTATCAGAACAAGTAGGTGATCTCTTCTCTCCTGGTGATTACTACAAAGGCAATATACGCCCATTCTTACATGACCCTGTGCAATATACGCCCATTCTTACATGGCCCTGTGCGCTTGGTAGATGTGACCTGGAAGACATTCTTCTTGAGATGGATAGGATCTTACGTCCAGAGGGTGCTGTCATACTGCGGGACAGTGTCGAGGTGCTGAACAAGGTGAGAAGGGCGGTGGCAGGAATGCGGTGGAAGTCCAAGCTACTTGATCACGAAGATGGGCCCCTTGTGCCCGAAAAAATTCTGGTTGCTGTTAAAGACTACTGGGTTGGCAGCGACGCAGGAAACAGTTCATAGATTCCTGATCCCTGTGTCATGATTTCGTATCGATTAATAGAGTTTGTCCATATCATAGATACAGATCTCTGTTGAGATGCTATAGTTGACATACAATGGTGGTGATGCATAGATGTTGGTTGTTCATACGTTTGCCAAGGCGTTGAAGGAAGAATTAGTTGATGAATCGTAGGTAGTAATCAGTCTGATTTTCGGTGGTATGGGAATTGAACTGGGATGCAATTTATCTCATCAGGAATGAGCATCAACAGTAATCCTTTTTTTTTTGGTTTGTGAAGTGGAAATGAAGTCCTAGTCAGGTTCGTATAATTGAGACAGCCCTGAAGCTTTGATTGTGCTTCTTTCTTTGACATCGTTACTGTTTCTCGAGCGTGCTATACTGCTGATTTGGTGAATGCTCTGGTCGAGTCATCTTAAGAGGCTCCATCTTGTTTTGTATGTAACTGCTGATTTCGTGAATACTTCGGCTGCCACTTTTGCTGGACGACGGGCGCTCACGCAGTGGTCGTTAAACAGATGTGATAATTTTATTGTAAATCTTTAATTGGTTCGAAATACAGCAAAAAAACATCGAGAACTAAAAGAAAGGGTGTATAGAAGAGATGCATTGTCTGTCGAGAAGTATGCATGGATTGATCATAGTGGTAACACATCTAGGATCAAATTCAATCTTCAATCGAAACTTGGTTTGTTGTAGTGGAATGAGTAACAAGTTGGTTTGATTGTGCCCCGTTTTCGTTTGTCAAGAGTGCTATACTAGTACTTTGAAAGTACTTTCTTCGGTCACTGCTGTACACGTCAGGCAGTCATTGCTGAAACCCCATCTGCAGCGTTCAGGTGAAACTTCAAAGAGGCTTGCATCTTCTGGTTCTGTAGCTTCCATGTTCCACGATGACTTCGTGAATGCTTTGGATGCCGCCATGCAAGTTGGATGCCAGGCTCGACGTTCAAAGTATGGCTGACCGAAATTCAGGTAAAAGTTTCGAAGAGCATCATCGTTTTCAATGCCAAATTTAACTAAGATGTGATAATTTTAAAGTAAGCTCATCTTTAATTTGGTTTGACAGTGAACTAGCAAAATTAATGAGCGAAGTATGAGAACAAATCCCTCTACAACAAAGAACCAAAACACAACAAAAACGAATTCCAGAACAAAAGAGAACCAGGCATCATAGAAGAGATGCGATCAGAGCCTAACAGGATGTATGCGTGTCATCACTTTGTGACATCAGGGGATTGACAGACTATCATACATAACATCATCACCTCGCATCAAATTATAAACAATCTATCTCGAAAGATAGGGGTGGCTGTGAACTTCTTATTTTTCATCTCTGAAGAAATTGCGAGGTGCTTTTAAGGAAAATCCTATGCAGAGCACAAGAGTGAGCCAGGAAGAGTAGGAGGAGACGCGATCAGAGCCTGTCGGGATGTATGTGTGTCTTCACTTTGTGACATCAGGGGATTGACAGATACATTAATCATCACCTCGCATCAGAATCATCTACCCAACAATCACCAAAAGAAAAGAAAAATAATAGAGGAGATGCGATCAGAGCCTGTCGGGATGTATGTGTGTCTTCACCTTGTGACATCAGGGGATTGACAGATACATTAATCATCACCTCGCATCGGATTCATCTATCCAACAATCACCAAAAAGAAAAAGGAACATAAATCAAACGCAAACTGGATCGGGTCGATTGGCGCGGTTGGCTCAGAACTTCTTAGAGGGTTGTGTTACCGACATCGACGCATCCGCCTACGGCACAGGTTTCGTTCCTCATTGCCGACGACCAATAACAATAGATCTCGAATCTCGAACAAAATAAAATCACGGAACTAAAGCAAAAGCAGCTAGAAAGAAAGCAGACGACACAACGAAATTGAGAAGAACGGCATTAGAAGGGGCGATTGCATGAAAAGGGTTTGCATCAGAAACTCATAATGCAATGGGAGGGCGGTCGCGGGCTTCGTCTCAAGGCGGCTGATGAAGGAAGGAGCACTGCGTGCTTCTTTATATAGAAAAGGAGGGATGGAAACCCTAGATCCTGGTAGGCCAATGTCATTGGGCTTCGAGAGGCCCAGGGCAAGGGTTTTGATAGAACAATGAGTCGAGAGGCCCAACATGTGGTCATGAGCCGTACTGTAAAATAACTCATGCAAAATAAACTTTTTTCTTGAAATCTTTTTTTTTCAAAATTTCACCGATCTATCGAAAATCATCAATAACAGTAAAGTGACCTAAAAGTAATAAAAAATACAAATATGCCAATGGACCACCTAGCGACGACTACAAACACTAACACGAGCCGAAGACGCGCCGCGTCCTCGCCCCCCATCACCGGAGCCTGGCAAAGCTTGTCGTAGTAGAGCTTGTTGTAGTAGACAGAGTCGTCGTGAATCTACACAGTAAAAAAAGTCTAAATATATTTTCTTTATAAAACTAAAACATCTTATATTTTGAACCGGAGGGAGTAATAACTAATCTGAAAAACCTATCCTCCGTAAAAACTAATCTAAAAAGCCTAGCCTCGGTTAATTTTTTTTGAAAAGCCTAGCATACGTAAAAAACTAATTTGAAAAGCCTAGCCAATGTAAAAAACTTTGTCTTCATAAAACATAAAGACACATAAATCAGTCATGTGTAGAAGAACCTTTGAAAACTTACTGCTCCAGGGAAAATTAAAATATTTGGCTAGAGGGGTTTACATATGTGCTTATGGATTATTGGCAAATAGGAACACCACGATCAAGCGGTTGCCCTTTATGTTTGGTTGTGTGAAAGGAAGACAACATCCATATTTTATCCACATGCCTAAGAGCAAAACAAGGATGGGTACAAATAGAAAATTGCTGAAGCTACAAGTTTGGATTGAGCGGTAGTTATAGCTCTAGAACATATTATGTGCACAAAAGGAGCTTCGAATCCCCTATTTGTTGAGACGACAAGAGCTTGGTATATCTTGTGGGAACATCGCCAACGTGTCCATGGAGAGAGTGTCTAGTCACCTCACAGGTCAACGATGTCCATTGAAACCCTAATAAATAATAATTGTTTGGAGATCAGAGAAGAGGCCAGTAATGAAGAAGGATGAGTAGTATACATGCCCACATGAAGGAACTATGGAGATAAATATGGATTCTGCATCTAGTAAGGATGAAGGATGAGGAAGTGCTCGGGTTATTATTTGAGACCCAAGAGGTAAACTTATGGCAATTCTAGGTAAGGATTTGCCGTTTGTAGCTGAGTCCATGATGGCCGAAGCATACACGTTAAAGGAAGGTTTGTGTCTTTCACGACACATTGAATGCAACATGTTCATTATTTAGTTTGAGAACACACATGTCGTTGAAATTATGTTCGATGGGGGATTTCTGCTATTGCTATGGCCGCTATATTATATGGCCACAACACATTAGCAGCAGGTTTGGTTCCTTATGAAAATTGTCCAAGGAAGGTCAATTCGATTGCACATGAGATTGCTAGAAATAGTTTCCAATTTTCTAGTTTCTGTATCTGAGATGATGACTCGTAGCTTTGTTTTCCCCTTTTTCATAAGAAATGTAAATGTGTTTGATACTTAATAAAGGTAGCTGAATGGCATTCCCTCAAAAAGAACACTAACGCGATAAAGATCCACTTGCACCACCCCGAGCTTGGATCTGTTGTCGCTACTCCAAAATTTTGGGATCCATGCCACAAATCCATTGAGTCAAAAGAAGTTAAGAGAAAAATTGCCATGATAGACCATATCACGCGATTTGGATCCCTGGTTGGCCTAACACAAACTCTACATCTCCATCGACGGTAGAGGCATGTTGACCATGTCGAAAAGGGAGGAAAATTACCCGCAAAAAAGAAAAGGGAGGAAAATTATTCCGTGCACCTTTGTTTCCACTGGTACAATGAACCATGTAATGGCTATGGTTTGTGGCTTCAAGTTGTCTTTGCTCCTCCTAGATCACGATGGGACTTGGTTAACCATTTTGGTTTAGAACTTGAACCTATTGAACCACTTCATGTAAAGGTGCAAAATGGGTCAACCATTAGGTCATTAGGGTTAGAAACGGTAAAGTATTGCTTTATTAAGGTTCGACCACTTAAAAATGCAATTTCGGACTAGCACAAGTGTTAGGACATGAGAATAAACTATAGCGCATACGAAGATACTCAAAAATCTTTGTATCAAAGACTCGGTGCAACAAAAATCGCCATGACTTATTTAGTAGCACTCCCTCTGTTACCATAAATCGGATATGTGTTTTCCAAATTTTGTCTTTTGCCAAGAATTAGCACCTACTAGGGATCCTTCCTCGACCACCTCTTCCGGCCACACTATATGTATCTCCTTACCACTTGGCCCACCTTTGGCAGAGGGGCATTATGAAACTTAGGAGGAAGGAATATTATGCAACAATACCGAGAAATATCCAATGGGAAGCGAACTGAGGAGGAAACACGTTGAAGCTTAGAGACATGAAAAATATAGGGTACATTTGAGCAGTGAGGAACGTTTGATACATAATCTCGACACCATGTCGACATGTAGAAGGGCGGAGGCCATAGGGATAAAAACAGAGCGAAAACAAACAGAGCCGAGTGGTGCCATATTTGTTTTCAAATTTTTTACGGAAGCAGAAATGAATACAGAAACTCCGAAAACAAAAATAGAAGCGGATATTGTTAAAAACAGATATGGGCCGAATACGGTACGGACGCGGAACAATGCAAATTTTACCTGGAACCAAGACAACTCTAAAATCATGCAACAAATCCTAAGCATTTAAGAAAACCAACAAAGTTGTTCCCTGATTATAGCACGGTGCTAGGTTTACAAGGGAATAATGAAAAGAACAAATCATGGAAGCCTACTCGAATGCATGAAGGGATAATATGGTCGCCGGTTCTAGGATCATCAGCTTTGCCAATTTGGTTTGACAAGGTCATGTGATCAATCCTAAAACAGAAATTCCATATTAGACAGAAACGGAAATTCTGTTTCCGCATCTATTTCGCCGGAAAACGTTGTTTCGTTTTTGTTTCCGTTTTCGTCAAACCAATTCCATTTCCATCTTCGTTTTGCAAAATTCCATTTCCGCATTTTCACTCCGTTTCCGTTTTCCGCTGAAAAATCGGAAACTTTTCGCTCCACTTTCATCCCTAGCCAAAGGCGACACACTCGATTCCAAAGTTTCACCGTTGGTAAAAGGGGATAGAACCCAAATAACATACAGCGTTTTAGAGACTGAACCAAAGGTCCAATTGGACTTTTTGGGTAACCATTGGATAAATGGTACAACAACACTTATTATGGATTGGAAGGGTAACAAATTCTAATCTTCTCAGTGGATCGACTTTTTGGGTAACCATTGGATAAATGGTACAACAACACTTATTATGGATTGGAAGGGTAACAAATTCTAATCTTCTCAGTGGATCCAGCGTTAAGGGTGTATTTGGTTTGATAGTAAGCAAACGTCACCAAAAATCCAGCTACTGGTTATTTTGGTCACAAGTTTGGTACCCATGTTTTGGCCAATGTTGGCGAGAAAAATGAATTAACAAAAAAGTTGGTACCCCCCCAAGCAAGAGTCCACATTTTGGCCAAGAACAAACAATTGGTATGGTTGGATCTGGTCGTCAACGAAACATGTCCTTACTTTTAAAAGTGGGTTCTCTGTCAAAATTCGCCAGATTTAACTTAGATTGTTCACAAAAAATTAAAGCATTGTATGTCCAGGAAATAACAATGCCATTGGCAATAACACGTGTACAGCTAACTACTTGACAAACAAAGCTTTCAAATATCAGATGCCATCTTCTCTTCTTTTATTTTATTGTACATATACAAAAGAAAAGAGACAACACCAATGTTTCTTCTAGTTAGCATTGAAGCCAATGTACAGAATTTACAGGTAAGAATTATTACAGTGATGGTACGTTCATTGCCGCCAGCCATCCAAAATCACAGCCCACATAGATATTGGTTTCACACATCTACAGAACCGATACTAAATGTCCAAAACTCATAAGTAATCCCTAAGTCCGTTATGTAGATCTCGAAACACCAGAACACAACAAGGGCCCTTTGCACATTCCACCTGAGTCGTGCCAACTACAAGTCTCCAGTTACTACCATGTTCTCCAATTGAAGTCAGCTGAGCCTAAGCCTTGGCGAGATACTGATGTCTGCTATGAAATGGAGAAAATGGATCAGTTTGTTCAGATGAAGAAATCCTTCTGTTTGAAATAAGTAGAGCTACATGATTCCACACACCATAGGAAAACAAAACCCGGATTTATTTTTTGTGCAGGTTAAGGCAGGGGAGCAAACAAGTAGATTGGACACTTTACAGACTCTACAGTTTGTTGTTACTGATTTAGTATTAACCCCAAACACTTCTCAGACGCAATTCCAGCCATGTTTGTGTATCTACTACCAAGCACATCTGTATCTATGCAATACAATAATATGTTACTTAAAGTCATCATGAAAAATTGAAACGATTAGAAAGTGTCAAAATTTAGTTAATCGCTGAAAGATGTCAATACTGATGAAGTGATAATTGATAGAGCAATTGTTATGAACATGTCAAAGCTAGTTATTAGTTTGCTTTCAATCAAGTCAAATTTCAGCATAACACTAGCAAAGATTAGTTCGATTGTAGATAATCTGTACAAAAATAATCAATACATTTATGCACCAAACAAACAAGAATAGAGCTGTCCCAAAGAATAAAAAACTACACATTACCTGGGAACATCAAGTGTCAGTGAACAAATCAGTCAGCCCTGAGTTCTCCAGGCTCGGTATTCTTTTGATCTTTCTGTAACCGAGAGGCAGACGAAATAGATCTGAGTTGGGTGTTCTCCATGTTTGACAATAGCTGTGTGACAGTCTTAATTTGAGAAGCACTGAGTAGTTCAGAAAAATGATGTTAGCAGAGGTGACACTGAAGAAAAGTAACTTCAACCATGTAGTTGAAATCCATAGAAAATAAATTATGGTCACAGAAGCTCTTCAAATAAGATACAACTGGTTTCAAAGTTTTTTTGGCAGAATGAGTGCAAATGCCATGAAATTGGGAAAGTCACCTTTGCAAACTACTGTCCATGAAAGCATCCAAGGAAGAAATTACATTTGGCAGTTGTTGTAGCACCTAAATACAACATGATATAAAAGTTAATATCTACATTACAAGGATATAGTTTCTCATCGCAAAATGGGCATCTTACTTGCTCTGTGTTCTTTGTAAGAGATGTTTTTGCCAGGAGATTCTTCGGGAGTTTTGCCAAGTGGACCTGTGACAAAATGTTAGAATCACGAAACTTAAATATATTTCTTTTGGACACAGACCCAAGAGTCACATATATGCTGACACTCTTGAATTTAGCGAATTGGTATATCTGTAGTTGTAGGACTGTAACAAGTAAGGAGAAGTTTGATATATTGGGGGATAGGAGATGATCACAGTCAGGATGATCAAAACCAGTAGCAATCTGAGTCTAGTGTCTCTGCACTTCTGCTTCATGAGGTCTGGACAAGAATGAAAAACATAAAAACAATATAGCCCTGTAATACCATGCTGCATCTGCACACTTCAAAGCAACATTTCTGCAAGTTTGTCAATGCCAATCAAAGCTCTCATTCCATTACCCCATTTACTAGATTATACTAAGAGGCAACTGAGTAACTAGCATACAATCAATCCTAACGGCCTGAAAATTCATTCATAACCTAATTGCAAGGAGGCACTACTACATTTATCATAAGAGTCGCAACCTTTGGGGGGGGGGGGGGGGGGGGGGGGGCCTGAATAAACATGATGCAGCATCAGCACCTATTTCCTCTAAATTTTTCCCAGATTTGACAAATCTCAGTTGTTTTTATCACATCCAAACGGATGCGGAACAGCAAGGAACTCGTAGCCAGCTGAAACAGAAAAAGGATGAGAGGAAGAGATGGGGAGGGAGACCTGGGCAGGGGAGGACTGCTCCATGAGCTGTAGAAGGTTGGATGTGGACTGCACCGCCTGCCCTATCTGCTCCGCCACCGCTGCCTTCGCTCCTCCGCCGCCGCCCGTCGCCGCAGCCATCTCCCACGCCGCCGCCGTCGTCGACGTCGCACACGGCAGCCTCAAAATAATTAGAGGCCCAGCCCAATCAGATGCAACATGGGCCACGTGGGCTGTCCAAATAAGGACCAATTCGCAATTCGAATGGTTTTCAGAGGTGTCGGGCGCAAAACTCTCGATCCCCCTAGAACACGACGCGCCCCCACCGACCGGCGGTGAGGAAGAGGAAGCAGAGATGGCGGTGGCGCGGGGGCAAAAGACGCTGGCGACGCTGGTGAAGTCGCTGCGGAGCGGGCCTATCTCCAACTCTAACGCCCCCAGGCTCAGGCACCTTCCGTCTCTCAGGTACGCATCGCCTTCTCCCCCTTCCCGCTCGTTCCCTCCCCTTCGTAGTTGTTGCTGCGTGCCTGATTTGACCAGGATGTGTGTTTCGTTTGATCAGGAGGACCTTCTCGCTCTACGACCAGATCAACCTCATCGACAGCGTCCCCGAGGACCAGCTGCGCTTCCAATCGTAACCTCTCCTTATGTCTTCCCCATTCCATTTCAATTATTTTCAGCTTTCGATGTGCGATAGCAAGAATGCCTTATTCAAAATGAATGTGTGAATCTGTAAGTTAGTAGAATGTGCATGAATTTGGTTGTGGTTTAGGCTATCTATATCTTCGTGGTAGAGATTAGTAGATTTACTCTCTTTTCAAAAGGACAGGTTGCAAAATATCTCTCGAATACTAAGGTCGCTCAGTATCTGAAAGTTCAATTGCAAAATTATCTGAACGTGATTGATGAGTATCTGGAAGTTTAGTTACAAGCTGATCTTCTTTTCTTAACACCAGATACCGCCTACAGAGTGCTGAAGCTACGCTTGTTCTAAATTTTAATGCTAGTCATTTGTAGAAACAAATCAGACGAATCCTTCTAGAGCTATATGTTGAGAAATCGTGTCACAAAAAGTAATCTCATCTTCTGGCAGATGTAGTGAGATTGAAGAAGGTTTGGTTAGAAGTAATTATTTTTTATATGTGATAGTTAGCTCATAGTCTTGCTCCAAGGTAAAGGCTGCCGCTGCTCTTTTTTCCTTTTTATCCTTTTGTTGCTAGATATATGAAGTGGATGCTGTACTGTTAGGAAGAATTTCTGAGAACCGATCACTAACTTCCACCAGAGTGAATTGACCCCTTTTGGGCTGAATGAAGAGGAACATACAATGTTTGAGTGGTTTTTTTATTCCGCTGCAAACAGTCATATTTGCCTCTCAAATTATTTTGGTGTTCCTAGACAAAAGGAAATTCGCTATGTGGAAGTGGTTTCTTATCCTGGGGTAGGGGTGTGGGGGAGGGGGATATGCTATTCTGAACTACTCTTGCTGATCCTTGTTTACCTTATGTACTACACTTTTCAAATATAAATGCTTAGATTGTTTGTTGCAACTTGCAAGAGGTAGATGAACCTAGGATTCATTTGTTCTGGAAGGTTGGTAAGGAAAACAAATAGGAATGTTGTTGGTAGCTGGCAGCTGATATTCACGAGGAAAATATCTAGCACTTTGGGTGTTACAAACCTCAAATTTAGATACATGTCTGGTTTTGGGAAGCATTATTTTAATGCTTGGGTAGGCTGTGACACCAATGTTTTGATGTACCTGTTTTCCTTGTTAAGCTGCATAGTACTCCTTATAAGTAAGCCTTGTACTGAACTGGTTTTTATATTCAATAGAAAACTGGAGAGATGCATCGGTTTCTCACTTTCTCTTGAAAGAATCAGTTTGCACTGCTGTCATGAGTGATGGATAGGACAACATATAGTGTTTTTTTATATTATCCGTAACTTTTTTCTAACTTGTATTTTCTTTGCTGAGAATCATCGTGTTAGTCTCACCTATATGCAATTGACAAGAGTAACCGAAACTGCCAAGATCAGTGGTTAGGGATGCACTTGGATTTTGCCATGACTTGGGGCTCATATTTCTCTTGACATGCTTTCAGTTTTTGTGTACTTTTCTGGAAAAAAAATTATACCACCTCCTTTAGTTCTGTAGAACTTGTATATTTGATCAGATGGCTCAAATCGGTTCTGCCTCTGCAGTTATGATGACACTGGATTCAAGATTAACAATGTAAAGTATGAAGGGAGCTTATTGATAGTAGAAAACAAGATAATGACCTGGGCACCCAAAACATTTGCAGATATAACTGCTGAAAGGTAGGGTTCACACTTGAACCTCAGAGGTTGGTAGTGGTAACATATCATTTGCTCTACACATGTTTTGAGCAATGTTTTATTTGTTGTATACATGTCTTGAGCAACGACTCAATTCTATTTGACCATGTGATACTATTTGTTTGCAGTAGTGCTGTTGAATCTATTCCTGTTTGTTTGTTTGTTATTTGTACTGACGATTTATGTCCTTTGATAATGCAGTTTATCAATCTTCAAAGTTGTCCACCCAATCCCAGGTATCTTTGCGAGTACTCTGCAGTTTTTTCATGGCTTTTTAATGCTAACGTTATCGTTTTAGCTGGGCGTGGTTCCCAAGGGTGGGCATTCCATGTTTCCGTTTGTCAGGTCGAAATGAATATTGTTTGGGCGTGCAAATGTTGCTGTCCGTTTCTTATTTCCTTGTTGGGGCTCAACATGTTTGCGCTAGTTTCTATGCAAGTATATTGTCAAAAAACTGATAATATTTCCTCGGTGCCCAGGGGTTGACAATTCTAATCTTCATTATTTCCAAACCAAATTAATTTTGTTGGGTTTCTAACATCATATATACCGTACTTCTGCAGAGATTCTAATCCTTGGTTGCGGGAAATACGTCCAGCCAGTCAGCCCTGAGCTGCGCAAGTTCATTCGGTCAACTGGGATGAAACTGGAAGCCATCGATTCGGTAACAATCAAATGCGTTTCCTCCCTCTATGTTCACCATAGCGATTATGTCGGAAACCTATGATGTAAACTCTTAGCTCCGCATGTGCCTAATGCTCTATGTTGCTTGACAGAGGAACGCGGCTTCGACGTATAACATTCTGAACGAAGAGGGGAGGCCAGTCGCGGCCGCAGTTCTTCCGTTTGGAGTCGACTCTTGATACGCCAGCAGCAGAACGTTCTATGTTGTCCTTGACGTCAGACAGAGCTGACATGAGACCCCCTCTCCTGTACCGGCATCGGAAACCTGTGGCAACCGATGCCAAGTGTTTTGTTGTCCACTCCTTTTGTCCCTTAGGAAGAATCACCTTGATTGTGAAGCACATCCTCTCGGTCTTGTAATCGCGTGAAAAAAGAAGCAAGATTGGCCTCGTGTACATCAGAGTAACTGAATAAGGAGGGCGAACTTGACAGTGTTCCGCATTATCTTTTGGTCATGTTGATCATGGGTTTCATCTGCCGTGGGGACGTGTGTGTTGATGTGTTTTAGTTGTCCGTATTCTGAAAGTAAACAAAAAAAAAATCGTGGTAGCGTAGACCGACTTTTTTGTTCCATATTATTACCGGTTCTCACTTGTCAGTACGTTTTGTTCAGACACAGACAAGTTGCCGACATCGTCGGGCAGTTTTCTCACGACGAAACTCGGAGAACCGTATGCCTGGTCGACTTGACAGGTCGTCGACAGGCCGATGATGGGTGATGGCCGGTGCAACAGCGAGAGATATACTAGCTAGCCATCCGCCTGCGCCACACGCTGGTCGGGCCTGGAAAAGCAAGGCGGATTTCTCATCGTTTTCTCCGTCTGCAATCTGCATCGACGGGCACGTTTACTCGCATTGCGTGGCTGGGCACGCAGGCAGAGCTCCAGCCAGTTTGCATCGAGGCATCGTTGCTGTCTGCGCCGCTGCCGGAGCTGGACGCATTGCTATCTCCGCGCCCCACAAGCTGACCGCAAGTCTTCAACCGCCCCAACGCCCCACAACTACAACAGGATCCTCCTCTTGCGTCGTGGCATATTCCTCTTCGCCCAAGACCATTTTTCAGTACGGACCATCTGTCCCGATCAGTAGTACACATTCGGAGTACTACTCCCGGTTCTACCTGAGCTGCCGCTCGCCTCGTCCTGACGAATTCGATATACTCCTACCTTCTTCAAAATGTTTCCTAATTTATCATCCTTGTCCACAGAGGCGGACCCAGGAATTTGTTGAAGCCTGGGCGCGCCACAAAGGAAACTAAAAAATTTCTCGAACATCTAAATTTTTTCTTTTTTGGACAAAATAAACATCATATGAAGCAAATATTATTTTCATAATAGTTTTAGTGCAGAAACACAAATACATTACGTTAGAATTTCACAACATATTCAACTATTCACAACACATACGAATGTCCACAAGTTTACAACACATTCAAATACACAAATGTGTGAATATTAAATATGATAGGACTTAGCAAGAACTCCCAAAAGACTAATAAAACTCCAATGATCGATGACAAGAGTCCAAAAGCACACACAACAAGATCTACATGACAAAAGAAGAAAGATGGGTTAGTAAATCATATGAACATGACTTCAAAATATATTCATCTTGATTCATGAGACAAAGAAATATACCAAGATATTACCAAGGATGTGCTAATTAGCCCTAGGCCTACGAGGTAAATGTTTCCTCCTCTTCTTCATGGCTTGAAACCGTTGAGCAATAACACCACTATCAAGTTGTCTAAATATCTCCTGCTCGGTGTAACATATCATCAAGTCATTGAACCATTCATTCTTGAGCTTGTTACGCAATTTGGACTTAATGATCTTCATTGCCGAAAAAGCCCTCTCAACCGATGCAGTTGAGACCGGTAATATTAAGGCCAACTCAATAAGCTTGTACACCAATGGGAAGACCAAATGCTTTCCCGTTTCAACCATCTTTGTAGCCAAACTTTCAAGGTTTGTGCAAGTAGAAAAAGAAGCATGGATTCTCACATGGTGAATGTAATTCTCAAGTTGTCCTCTTATGGTTGCACGGTCACCATTAGAGAAATCCGCATGATAAATTGAAGATAAGAGAGCAAGCTTGTCCACATCAAACAATGAGAAAGAGTTCTTCGGACTAAGACATGAGAAACTTTCTAATACCTCCATAGAAGCTTCACAAAAGCGATGATCCATCTCAACACATATCTTGTCAAGGGCAACATAGAAGATCTCAACTTTATAGAAATGAAGGTTGGTGTAAGTCACCCCATCAAGCCTCGAACGACCCCGAACCGGTATTTGCTCATGCATATTTGGAATTGGAATACCCTTCTCCATGCAAAAGTGTTGAACCTCATCAAACAAGGAATCCCAACCACTTTCTCTCATAGAGGCCAACCGATCTTTTACATCACTAACTAATTCCATTGCATGCACAATATTTAGATCTTTCTTTTGCAACACATGTGAGAGCTTGTCCACAATGGCAAGCAACTTTATCATAAGCTTTAAAATGAAAAAAAATTTGTAGTTCTCCATTTTCTCTATCAAACCTGCTGCTTGGGTCAAGCCACGACTCTCATCATTGACCTCACGGAGAATAAACAATGTTCCAAACCACATTTGGTGCACACGAAGCAATGTTGTATAATGTGAACCCCATCTAGTATCCCCGGGCCTAGTTAGACTTAATTCTTGATTCAAGCCTCTTCCACTAGATAACTCACCCCTCTCGAGCATATCCACAATATGTTGATGATGTTGTTCCCTAAGCACATCTCTTCTTTTGCAAGATGAACTTGATGTGTTCACAATCCCGGAGATGTACTCAAAGAAATCATGAATGGCTGAACAAGAACTAGCAACGGAGACAACTACCAATTGCAAACGATGGGCAAAGCAATGAACATAAAAGGCATAAGGATTTTCATCTAAGATCTTTTTTTGCAAGCCATTAAATTCACCTCTCATATTGGAAGCCCCATCATATCCTTGCCCTCGTAGCCTATGGATAGATAGCTTGTAACGATCTAGAATGCAAAGAAGAGCGTCCTTTAGTGCCTCCGATGTAGTCTCACGAACATGATATAGAGAAAGAAATCTCTCCACAACCTTGCCTTCATTATTCACATACCTACAATAAAACAATTGCAAGAAGGTTACATAAAAGTATGGAACAATAGATAGATATAATAGCAAGACAAAACTACTGAGTACTAACCTCAACATAACCGCCATTTGCTCTTTCACGGATATATCACGTGATTCATCAATAAGAACAGAGAAGTTCTTGTCACCAATTTCTCCCATAATCACCTTGGTGACTTCTTGTGCACAACACTTGGAAAGATCCTTTTGGATTTTGTGAGAGATCATCTTGGAATTTCCACCATGCTCATAAGCATTCTTCACTTTTTCATCCTTTCCTTTATACCAATCAACCATTTCACGGAAGTTTCCCTTGTTTAATGAACTAAGAGATTCATTATGACCACGAAATGCCAAGCCTTGACCAATGAGAAATCTTGCACAATGCAAGGAAGAAGTCAAACGAATCTTATATAGTTCTTCCGATTCCTTGGATGCACGAGCCAAGTTACTAGACACACTTTGCCTTTGATTGCGAAAATCATCACAATGTAACCTTGCATTATTGTGGTCACTATTTACACCACCAATATGCTCAGGTAAAGCTTTGTAACCGTGCTTCCAATCACTAAACCCCGTTTTGGTGAAGACTTCATTACCAAAACGGTGTGCACTTCCAAGTGGCTTAAAAAGAAAGCAATAGAAACAATAAGCCTTATCATGAGACTCACTATATTCTATCCAATCATACTTATCATACCATGCTTTTGAAAAAACCTTAGGTCTACTACCAATTGTCTTGGGAAAGTTCATAATTGGTTGAGTTGGACCTTTTAAAAGGTATGCTCTTTTCACTTGGTCTTGCAAATCCGGATGATATTCTTTGATTTGTTTTCTAAGAGCAGGATCACATACTATTTCATCCGGATTAAACACTTCCTCCGCTTCATGCTCCTCATTTGTCACATTTGGTTGCGGTGGTGATTGTGGCAAGGTTCTTCTATCAACCAAAAAACTTCCAATTCATGAAATTTGTACGATTTCTTCAGTTTATTCCAAACCATGGCTTTTTAGCTATTTATGAACTAATGCACAAATACAATTTAACTCAAATTGAACAAATTCATGATTGGATGCTCCTAAATTGAGTTGAAAACCAGGGCAGATCCTCACCTATTTGTCTCCTAATTGTTGAAGTTGAGCCTGCAGGAGTCCGGGTCGTCGGCACGCCGCCTCGCCGGCGCTTGTGGCCTCCGGATGCAGTTGGGCTTGGCTGCTGTCGCTGCCTGGGATGTCCATTCTCATGGTCGCCCGACAAATCTGATGAAGCCTGTCCACCTCCCGGATCTCCTTCCTCCATGGTCGGCCGTCAGGGGCAAGGTGGGGAATGGGGTCGGCTAGGGCAGGCAAGGCGGCTGGGGGTGAGGGTTTCTTCCCTCGCCTGTTGTGCTGGTCGGGGATGGCTGGATTGGGAAAAGCCGAAGGGGAACTGGCGAGAACGAGAGGAGTCGTGTGCGTGCTCTGATGTGCTGGGATGATGCTCGCTCGGTGTCTGTCTCGATCGGTTCCTGGCTCAAGGCCTAATTCAATACCCATTATGATGCTTAAGGCCCAAAAGGAGCCTGTCGCTGGGATACACTGGGACATACGTACGACCTCGCTGGATTCTTTGGCTCGAAGCCACGCGCGGCACGCTCGCTCGAATTCGCTGATAAACTTTTGCCCAAAATCAATCCTGATTTTGTCGATGTTTCTGATCGATTCCTCGAGGCGAGCGGGACCGAAGCCCGGGCACGCGCCCGGGCTGCAGGGACGTTGCGTCCGCCCGTGCTTGTCCATACCAGTTCTAGACCAGCATTATTATTTTTATTTGCGAAATTTTTACCGACCTATTAATAATCATAAACACGGTATCGTGCCTAAACCTGAACAGTACTTGAAAAAAAAATACTCACTCCATGGAAACAAAGTAATGGCGTTGATTTGTCTAGATCCGCATGCATCTCTACACTAAACGTGTCTATATAAATCTGCAACATCCTTTTCTGAACAATCGCGTGTGAAGCGCAAGAAGTGTGATGGCACAACTTCTTTCATTTAGTAGTATGATGAATAAGTTCTCGCAAGGCCCCGCAGAATCGTTATTCCTTCGAATTTTCAAAAACGCACCAACATTTATGACACCAAATTAGCATAGATAGGTTCACGATAAAAATATATTTTATAGCTTGATTCTAGAAATATTTTTATATTTTTTATGTAAACTCAGTAGTCTGACTTTTCAAAAAAGTTGGAAGTACACTCTTCTATAGACCAAGGGAGTATCTTTCAGCTAAAAAGATATGATTTATAAACTGTGACTTGCGGAGCGAAACCACCGAAAGTAGTACACATCATCTATTCTTAAATAGTTGCAAACTACTGTCTATTTTTTCTTATTCATGTGGTCATTACACTTCTACAAGTCATTTAGTCATAAATTATATCTTCTACACTAATTATTCCCTCTCCCAACCATGCCATATCAGCAAGCCAAGCATGTCAGTTATAAATTGTCAGTCTGAAATTACATTATTTGTATCAACTTTTGTGTTTTCATGTACGATATATGTGTTGGTTGCTTAAAATGCAAGTAGAGAACACTATTACATTTGATTTGCACTAATTTTATTTGTTTTTAGCATCTATTTATGCATCTCTTTTAACAAGGTTCCTCAAGCAACTCGCATGGTGTAATCTAATACTACTAAGAAGCAAAACAACTAAAATGCACGCAGGGATGTATATGATCATTAAGGCCAAACAAAATTAGCATTTCACCTTTGAGTTGCATGGATTTATCCTTAGTCTCGATTATCCTGCGGTAGATATGTGAGGGCCAAAGTGTATTACTTGTCCCGTCTGCAATGATGTGTGCACATGTACTAAAATTATGCATACAAAAAAAATACTACTCCAACTCGGGATTTCCTTATACATAGCGAGTCACATATTTAGATGTTTCGTACCTAGGAGGCATGTTATACTCCGCTTCGATCTTAGGCATCAAACCAAGGCGAGGAGAGCATGAACGTGCACCCGCCTCTATGCCCAGACACACAACACGCAAGGTCCCTGCCACTCCCCTCATGTCATGGTCCACCTCTCGTGCCATGGCATCCCCTCCGCACACTACTATTTTCGGTACCGATGAATGTTATGTAGTCTACTTGAGTTCAAATTTAGGTGATGTTGTTCTCATCCTAGTACACACAACATGTACAATTTGGTGTATCTTTTTAATTTTTTGCTTTTGATGATTTTGACACACCTTTGTGAAAATGTCTCCGTTCTATACTCATTCCATATTAGCATTTATTGGGTACGATGATGGTTGTATCATGCGTACATCTAAATTTGTAATTGAAGAGACTAAAAAATAACCCATGCAAGTGAAGTGCGATAGGTGTGGTGGCAAGGTTTCCTTCATTAATGGTTCAAATTCAACAAATAGTTGGTGAACAGATTGGGACATTGTCTTTCGACCAAAAGAAATAGATTATGATTCACAAAATATGAATTGTAGGGCTAAAATCATTCCAAAGATGACACGCATACAACTAATGAGCAAAACCACTACAATGGACTCGAAGATGCATACACTCATCAAAGTAAGATCATGAGATGCACGGATTTATCTGTTGGAGATATGCCCTAGAGGCAATAATAAATATAGTTATTATTATATCTTTGTGTTTATGATAAATGTTTATATTCATGCTATAATAGTATTAACAAGGAAACATTAATACTTGTGTGAATTGTAAACTTAAATTGAAGTCCCTAGTATAGCCTCTATACTTCACTAGCTTGTTGGTTGATTAAATGATTGTGGTTTCCATATCATGAACATTGAGATGTTATCAACAACAAGATCATATCGTTAGGAGAATGATATGATAGACATACTGTAGGGGTTCGTAGCATGGAAAACAAAATTTTCTATCGCATACAAACAAACAAGCCAAGATCTATCTACTAGATTGTAGCAACGAGTCGATGGAATAACTTACCCTCGAAGATTTCAAAGCGTTTAACGAGAGCGGATTCTCGTGGGTGATGTAGTCGTACTCTTTCCGATCTCAAGATCGTGTAGACGATCCTTCCGGCGCCACGTTCCGGCAGCGCTCCCGCAGTCGGTCACACGTTCGGTACTCGACGAAGACCTTCCTCTCCCTTGTTCCAGCAGGCAGCGGAGGTTGTAGTACTCTCCTCGCGATTCCGGCAGCACAACGGCGTGGTACCGGAAGTAGAGGGGAAATCCCGCAGGGCTTCGCCTTAAGCCGGTGCGAGTATGGTGGAGCTTATGAGAGAGGCTATTAGTGGTCTAGTAATTAGACACACCAATTAGAAGGCTCTAAACCAATTAGAAGGCTCTAAACCGCTGGCTAAAGCAATTAGAAGCTCTAAACCAAAACGGCTCTAAACCGGAGGTAGAAGATAGGAACTTGTGTGTACTAGGAGGGGAGCCCTGCCCCTCCTTATATAGATGGGGAGGCGCGGCCAGGGGAGGGGAGTCCCTCCCCAAGTCGGCCTTGGGCTGGGCGCCGGCTTGGAGGAGTGGGACTCCTCCTCCAAGTTGGTTCCAACTCCTCTTGCTTGTTTCCCACAGTTTCCTGTTTCCCACAGTTTCCTGTTTTAGCCGTTTGACTTTCAAACTGGCAATTTGACTTTCATGTTTTTGGAACAGCAAGAACACTTAGTACATGATGCAATCATTCAATGACACACTCATGTACCCTCCCCCCCGGAGTGCCGAACAATCCGGAACCTTCTAGAACATTCCCGATGAAAACACCAGAATCATTCCCGAACTCCGAAACGGGACTTTCCTTATATGAATCTTATTCTCCGGACCATTCCGGATCACCTCGTGATATCCCGGATCCCATCCGAGACTCCGAACAACATTCGGTCTCTTTCTCATAATACCATAACTACTCAAACAACGTCGAATCCTTAAGTGTATCTCCCTACGGTTCGTGAATTATGCGGACATGATCGAGACACTTCTCCGAAAAATAACCAATAGAGGAATCTGGAAATTCATATGGCTCCCACATATTTCTACGATTACTTTGCGATCGAATGAACCACTTACATACGATACCAATTTCCCTTTGTCTCACGATATGTTACTTATCCGAGGTTATGATCGTCGGTATCTCTGCATACCTAGTTCAACCTCGTTACTGATAAGTACTCTTTTCTCGTTCCCGTGATATGTGATCCCTTGTGACCAAGTCACATGCTTGCAAGCCAATTGGATGACATTCCACCGAGAGGGTCCAGAGTATATCTATCCGTCATGTGGATGGACAAATCCCACTCTTGATCCATGTGTTTCAACCAATACTTTCCGAACACTTAATGCCACCTTTATAGCCACCCAGTTACGGTGTGGTGTTTGATGTCATCAAAGCATCCATCCGGTAAAGGTGATATGCATGATCTCATGGTCGAAGGAATTAGGTTACTATGTATCAGAAAGCATATAGCAATTGAACTATTGAAATGACTTGATCTTTATGCTACGCTTATCTATAGGAGTATGTCCACCATATCATTCTCCTAACGATATGATCTTGTTGTTGATAACATCTCAATGTTCATGATATGGAAACCACAATCATTTAATCAACCAACAAGCTAGTGAAGTATAGAGGCTATACTAGGGACTTCAATTTAAGTTTACAATTCACACAAGTATTAATGTTTCCTTGTTAATACTATTATAGCACGAATATAAACATTTATCATAAACACAAAGATATAATAATAACTATATTTATTATTGCCTCTAGGGCATATCTCCAACAGTCTCCCACTTGCACTAGAGTCATCTAATCTAGATTACATGGTAATATACCGAACACCCATGGCAGTTTGGTGTTGGTCATGTTTTGCCCTCGGGAGAGGTTTAGTCAACGGATCCGCCACATTCAGATCTGTGTGTACTTTGCAAATCTTTATATCCCCATCCTGGATATGTTCTCGAATAGCGTGAAAACGCAGCTTGATATGCTTCAACTTCTTGTGTGACCTTGGTTCTTGCGCATTGGCTATGGCGCCCATGTTATCACAGTAGATAGACATTGGGTCCAGCGCACTTGGAACCACACCCAGCTCTATAATGAACTCTTTCATCCATATCGCTTCTTGTGAAGCCTCTGAAGCAGCCATGTATTCCGATTCAGTTGAAGATCTCGCCACAACGCTTTGCTTTGCACTCCTCCAGCTAACTGCTGCACCATTCAAAATAAATACGTACCCAGATTGTGATTTAGAATCATCTGGATCGGTGTTCCAACTAGCATCGGTGTAACCATTAACAACGAGCTGTTCATCACCTCCATAAGAAAGAACCATATCCTTAGTTCTTCTCAAGTACTTAAGGATGTTTTTGACCGCTGTCCAATGATCCACTCCTGGATCACTTTGATATCTGCTAGTTAAACTAACAGCATATGCAATGTCAGGTCTAGTACATAGCATGGCATACATTAGAGATCCTATGGCTGAGGCATAGGGAGTCTTACTCATCCTTTCTCTATCTTCTGCCGATGTTGGACTTTGAGTTTTACTCAAGGTCGTATTGGGCAACATGGGCAAGAACCCTTTCTTGCTTTCTTCCATTCCAAATTTCTTTAGAACTTTGTCCAAATATGTACTCTGTGACAATGATATTTGGCGTTTCGATCTATCTCTATAAATCTTTATGCCTAATATGTAAGCTGCTTCGCCAAGATCCTTCATTGAAAAACTATTATTCAAATATTCCTTGACACTATTAAGAAGGTCTACATCATTCCCAATCAACAATATGTCATCCACATACAGTATTAAGAATGCTACAGAGCTCCCACTCACTTTCTTGTAAATACAAGCTTCTCCATAAGTTTGTATAAAACCAAAACTTTTGATTACCTTATCAAAACGTTGATTCCAACTTCGGGATGCTTGCTTCAATCCATAGATGGACCGTTGAAGCTTGCATACCTTGTTAGCATCTTTAGGATCGACAAAACCTTTGGGTTGCATCATATACAACTCTTCATCAATGTCTCCATTGAGGAATGTTGTTTTGACATCCATCTGCCATATCTCATAATCATAATATGCAGCGATTGCTAACATAATCCTCACAGACTTTAGCTTCGCTACCGGTGAGAAAGTCTCATCGTAGTCAACTCCTTGAATTTGTCGAAACCCTTTTGCGACAAGTCGAGCTTTATAGACAGTAACATTACCATCATCATCTGTTTTCTTCTTGAAAATCCATTTGTTCTCGACAGCCTTCCGGCCATCCGGTAAGTCCACCAAAGTCCACACTTGGTTTTCGTACATGGATTCAATCTCGGATTTCATGGCTTCTTGCCATTTATTGGAATCTGGGCTCATCATTGCTTCCTCATATGTCTCGGGGTCATCGGTGTTGTCCACCACCATGACATTCATAACGGAATCATACCAATCTGGAGTGGTACGAGTTCTCGTTGACCTCCGAGGCTCTGTAGTAACTTCAACCGAAGTTTCATGATCACCATCATTAGCTTCCTCTCTTATTGGTGCAGGCACCACAGGAACTTCTTCCGGTGTTGCGCTACTCGCAATTTCGAGAGAAGGTTCGACAACCTCGTCGAGTTCTACTTTCCTTCCAGTCACTTCTTTCGAGAGAAATTCCTTCTCTAGAAAGGATCCATTCTTGGCAACGAAGATTTTGCCTTCGGATCTATGATAGAAGGTATACCCAATAGTTTCCTTCGGGTATCCTATGAAGACGCATTTTTCCGCTTTGGGTTCAAGCTTGTCCGGCTGTAACTTCTTTACATAGGCTTCGCATCCCCAAACTTTAAGGAACGACAATTTAGGTTTCTTCCCAAACCATAATTCATACGGTGTCGTTTCAACGGATTTAGACGGTGCCCTATTTAAAGTGAATGCGGCTGTTTCTAATGCATAACCCCAAAATGATAGCGGTAAATCTGTAAGTGACATCATAGAACGAACCATATCTAAGAGAGTTTGATTACGACGTTCGGACACACCATTACGCTGTGGTGTTCCCGGCGGTGTCAATTGTGAAAATATTCCGCACTTCTTTAAATGCTCGCCAAACTCGTAACTTAGATATTCACCTCCACGATCAGAACGTAGAAATTTAATCTTCTTGTTACGTTGATTCTCTACCTCACTTTGAAACTCCTTAAACTTCTCGAAAGTTTCGGACTTATGTTTCATTAAATAGATATACCCATATCTACTCAAGTCATCCGTGAAGGTAAGAACATAACGATAACCACCGCGCGATGCTACACTCATTGGACCACACACATCGGTATGTATGATTTCCAATAAGTCCGTAGCTCGCTCCATCATACCAGAAAATGGAGTCTTAGTCATTTTACCCATCAGACATGCTTCGCATCTTTCAAGTGATTCAAAATCAAGTGATTCAAGAAGTCCATCGGAATGGAGTTTCTTCATACGTTTCACTCTGATGTGACCAAGACGACAGTGCCACATATAGGTCGAATTATCGCTTGATTTCAAACGTTTAGCCTCAATGTTGTTGATATGTGTATTTCCACTATCGAGATTCAATAAGAATAGACCATCTATCAAAGGTGCATGTGCATAAAACATATTACTCATATAAATAGAACAACCATTATTATCAGATTTAAACAAGTAACCGTCTCGCAATAAACAAGATCCCGATATAATGTTCATGCTCAACGCAGGCACCAAATAACAATTATTTAAGTATAAAACTAATCCCGATGGTAGATGAAGAGGTAGCGTGCCGACCGCGATCACATCAACCTTTGATCCGTTTCCCACGCGCATCGTCACCTCGTTCTTCGCTAGCTTCCGTTTATTCTGCAGCACCTGTTTCGAGTTACAAATATGAGCAACCGAACCAGTATCAAATACCCAGGCACTACTACGAATACTAGTGAGATACACATCAATAACATGTATATCAGATATACCTTTCTTCTTGATGTTGCCGTTCTTCAAATCCGCCAAGTACTTTGGGCAATTCCGCTTCCAGTGACCTACTCCCTTGCAGTAAAAGCACTCAGTTTCAGGCTTTGGTCCAGCCTTGGTTTTCTTCGTCGGCGTGGTAACTTTCTTACCACCCTTCTTGAAGTGTCCCTTTTGCTTAGACTTGCCCTTCTTGAATTTGGTGGTCTTATTGACCATCAACACTTGGTGCTCTTTCTTGATCTCCACTTCTGCAGATTTTAACATAGCAAATAGTTCTGGCAACTCTTTGTTCATGTTCTGCATGTTGTAGTTCATCACAAAGTTCCTGTAACTTGGTGGCAATGACTGGAGGACGCGGTAAACCCCCAAAGCATTAGGAATCACTATACCCAAGCTTTGAAGTTTGTTTGCGTGCCTAGACATCTTAAGCACATGCTCACTGACGGAGCTGCCCTCTTCCATCTTGCAGTTAAAGAACTTTTCAGAAGCTTCATAACTTTCAATTGCCGCATGAGTCTCAAAAATTAATTTGAGATCCTCGACAATATCATATGGGTCTGACTCTTCAAACCTTTTCTGAAGCTCCGATTCTAAACCATACAAGATAGCACACTGAACTATGGAGTACTGATTCTTCCGAGCGAGGTAAACATTCTTTACTTCATCGGGAGCATCAGCTGCAGGTGGGTCACCCAGCGGTGCATCCAGCACATAGGTCAAATTACCAGCTGTGAGGACAATCCTCAAATTGCGGAACCAATCCGCGAAGTTGCTTCCATTGTTTTTCAACTTTTCTTTCTCTAGGAACGCATTAAAATTGATGGTAGGGGCTGCCATTGATCTACAACATATTTGCAATAGTTTAGACTAAGTTTATGACAAATTGAGTTCAAATTAATTAATGAAATTAAACTAGGTGAACTCCCACTCAAAACAACATCCCTCACATTGTTTTAGTGATAACACGAACCAAATCCACTACATCAACACCGATCATCACGAGAGTTGATATAGTTTCAATGGCGAACAATCATCATGTTCATCATATCTACTATATGATTCATGCTTTACCTTTCGGTAATCCGTGTTCCTGAGACCATGTCTGTACATGCTAGGCTCGTCAAGATCAAACCTTAGCCACCGCATAAGCAAATCTGGCTTGCTTATGTTGTATACACTTGCGGAATCTAACACACCCGATCATCACGTGGTGCTTCGAAACAACAAGCTTTAGCAACGGTGCTAACTAAGGGCGAACACTTTATGATTTGAAATTCATGTGCATGAGGGATCATCTTATAATGCTACCGTCGTCTACTAAGCAATACAAGATGCATAAAGGATTAACATCACATGCAATTCATAATATGTGATATGATATGGCCTTTCTTCTTTGTGCTTCCGATCTCCATCTTCAAACACGATCATGATCTCCATCATCACCGGCATTGCATCAAGGTCAATGACGCTTCACCATGGTTGTCGTCCACCGGCTTCAACTATTACAACTACTTTGAATAGACACGCGGGTCTTAACATAAATTAAAGACAACCATATGGCTCCTGCCGGTTGCCAACTTACAATAAGGAACATTGCATACATCAAATATAATCACAATCATGGCCATATCACATCACTGCACACCCCTGCAAAACAAAGTTAGACGCCTCTACTTTCTTTGCATATTTTACGTGGTTTGGGGCTTTCAATAAGTGTCGTTCTAACTTACGAACAAGAACCACAACATTGATACTAGCATTGTTGATTACCCGTTGTAAATTGGATCTTAACTATGCTAGGAGAAACAGGCACCCGCAAAGCCACTTATGCAATACAAGTTGCATGTCAAGCGTGGAGCAAGTCTCATGAACGATGTCATGTAAGGTTAGCCCGGGCCGCTTCATCCCAACATACCGCAAGATGCAAAGTACACAAAAAGCAATCTACAATAAAAGCATCAACGCCCACAATGACCATTGTGTTCTACTCGTGCAACAGATCTACATATAGACACGGCTCTGATACCACTGTAGGGGTTCGTAGCATGGAAAACAAAATTTTCTATCGCATACAAACAAACAAGCCAAGATCTATCTACTAGATTGTAGCAACGAGTCGATGGTATAACTTACCCTCGAAGATTCCAAAGCGTTTAACGAGAGCGGATTCTCGTGGGTGATGTAGTCGTACTCTTTCCGATCTCAAGATCGTGTAGACGATCCTTCCGGCGCCACGTTCCGGCAGCGCTCCCGCAGTCGGTCACACGTTCGGTACTCGACGAAGACCTTCCTCTCCCTTGTTCCAGCAGGCAGCGGAGGTTGTAGCACTCTCCTCGCGATTCCGGCAGCACAACGGCGTGGTACCGGAAGTAGAGGGGAAATCCCGCAGGGCTTCGCCTTAAGCCGGTGCGAGTATGGTGGAGCTTATGAGAGAGGCTATTAGTGGTCTAGTAATTAGACACACCAATTAGAAGGCTCTAAACCAATTAGAAGGCTCTAAACCGCTGGCTAAAGCAATTAGAAGCTCTAAACCAAAACGGCTCTAAACCGGAGGTAGAAGATAGGAACTTGTGTGTACTAGGAGGGGAGCCCTGCCCCTCCTTATATAGATGGGGAGGCGCGGCCAGGGGAGGGGAGTCCCTCCCCAAGTCGGCCTTGGGCTGGGCGCCGGCTTGGAGGAGTGGGACTCCTCCTCCAAGTTGGTTCCAACTCCTCTTGCTTGTTTCCCACAGTTTCCTGTTCTAGCCGTTTGACTTTCAAACTGGCAATTTGACTTTCATGTTTTTGGAACAGCAAGAACACTTAGTACATGATGCAATCATTCAATGACACACTCATGTACCCTCCCCCCCGGAGTGCCGGACAATCCGGAACCTTCTAGAACATTCCCGATGAAAACACCAGAATCATTCCCGAACTCCGAAACGGGACTTTCCTTATATGAATCTTATTCTTCGGACCATTCCGGATCACCTCGTGATATCCCGGATCCCATCCGAGACTCCGAACAACATTCGGTCTCTTTCTCATAATACCATAACTACTCAAACAACGTCGAATCCTTAAGTGTGTCTCCCTACGGTTCGTGAATTATGCGGACATGATCGAGACACTTCTCCGAACAATAACCAATAGAGGAATCTGGAAATTCATATGGCTCCCACATATTTCTACGATTACTTTGCGATATCACGAGGTGATCCGGAATGGTCCGGAGAATAAGATTCATATAAGGAAAGTCCCGTTTCGGAGTTCGGGAATGATTCCGGTGTTTTCATCGGGAATGTTCTAGAAGGTTCCGGATTGTCCGGCACTCCGGGGGGGAGGGTACATGAGTGTGTCATTGAATGATTGCATCATGTACTAAGTGTTCTTGCTGTTCCAAAAACATGAAAGTCAAATTGCCAGTTTGAAAGTCAAACGGCTAAAACAGGAAACTGTGGGAAACAGGAAACTGTGGGAAACAAGCAAGAGGAGTTGGAACCAACTTGGAGGAGGAGTCCCACTCCTCCAAGCCGGCGCCCAGCCCAAGGCCGACTTGGGGAGGGACTCCCCTCCCCTGGCCGCGCCTCCCCACCTATAAAAGGAGGGGCAGGGCTCCCTCCTAGAACACACAAGTTCCTATCTTCTACCTCCGGTTTAGAGCCGTTTTGGTTTAGAGCTTCTAATTGCTTTAGCCAGCGGTTTAGAGCCTTCTAATTGGTTTAGAGCCTTCTAATTGGTGTGTCTAATTACTAGACCACTAATAGCCTCTCTCATAAGCTCCACCATACTCGCACCGGCTTAAGGCGAAGCCCTACGGGATTTCCCCTCTACTTCCGGTACCACGCCGTTGTGCTGCCGGAATCGCGAGGAGAGTGCTACAACCTCCGCTGCCTGCTGGAACAAGGGAGAGGAAGGTCTTCGTCGAGTACCGAACGTGTGACCGACTGCGGGAGCGCTGCCGGAACGTGGCGCCGGAAGGATCGTCTACACGATCTTGAGATCGGAAAGAGTACGACTACATCACCCACGAGAATCCGCTCTCGTTAAACGCTTTGGAATCTTCGAGGGTAAGTTATTCCATTGACTCGTTGCTACAATCTAGTAGATAGATCTTGGCTTGTTTGTTTGTATGCGATAGAATTTTTTTGTTTTCCATGCTACGAACCCCTACATTATCCTACGCCTCATTAAATTAGCATTAGGCATGCAATGGAGAAGGTGCACTTGATTTGTGGTGTGTGCAACAGTGTGTACATGTATTATAGTATTCGTGCATAAAGATACTACTCATGTTCAAGATTTACTTGCATTAGCAAGATACATGTGTAATTGGTTTATGTTCCGCATTCTAGGCTCTACTTCTCTAGGGCGTTGAAACCGAGGCATGGAACACATTATATGGACGATGCACATATGCCTAGACATCTTTCCGCAATATCTGCAACCATCCAACCCCTCTCCCCACAGGATCTACTCTCATCTTGTGGCATGTTCCTTGCCGCACACGACCATTTTTCTCTATAGACCAGTGGTCCCAATATCACATGTTTAAACTTACAATTGTAGTGAGTCCAGAATCAGTTGCTCACATCACCCTAGTACACACGACGAGCGCAATTCAGTGTATCTTTTTTTTGCCTATTATAACTTTATATACCTTCATGAAAATGGTATATTCCACCCTATACTAATTCTAAATTACCATTATTTTGTACACTCGTGTGTAGTAGTTGTTTTGCCCATGTCTGGATTGTAATTGAGTATACTAAAAGAGAACCATGTCCTAGTGAAGTGTAACAAGTCGGGTGGCATGTTTTCATTCATTAAATGTCCAAAATAACATTTATACTATCAAACAATAGAAGAGGCATTGTCTCGTGGTTGTAAAAGAAGTACTTCGATTTAGAAATGGTGATTTTAAAGCGTTAGATGGTAAAACACCCGAACAAGTTTAACATTTTCTCCATGGACGTGGGAACCGAGGCAGGTAGCACATCGTATGAACGGTGCATACTATGCCCGCACACCGCCGGGTCTCCCACTGTACAACCCCTCTTTCCCCAGATCCACCTCTCGTTGCATGGCATATTCCTCTCCACCCATGGCCATTTTTCGATACCGATGAGTGGGCCCAACAACACACATTTAAACATAGTGGTATTACTCCTAGTGGAGTCCAAAATCAGTTGCTCATATCACCCTAGTACACACCACAAGTGCACTTTGGTGTATCTTTTTCTTGGTTGTTATGAATTCACATACCTTTTCCTTAATGATATTTATATATTAGTTCTAAATTATCATTGTCAGGTACATTACATGTGTGATGTTTGTTTGGCACTTGCACTTAAATTTTTAACTGTAAATACTAAAAGGGGACCATGTCCCAGTGAAGTGTAACAATCCTAAGGGCATGGTTTCCTTTGAAACGGTTCAAATTCAACATTAGTATCTCCGAACGACCGAAGATGCATTGTCTTGTGGTTGAGAAAAAGTACTACTTCCATTTAAAAATGATGATTTAAAAGAGTTAAACTATAGAACATCCAGATAATTTTAACATTTTATTTCTGTGATGCATGGATCACAAAAATAGTAGTAGTATTTTTTTTTGGAGGTAGACAACCGGCAGGGCCGAGGTGCACTAAACTTGTCCTGTGTACATGTACCAAAAAGCATCTAGAGAAAAAAAATACTGCCCCAGTTCTGAGTACCCCTGTACTTAGAGGGTCCCACATATACTGGTTCGTGCCAGGCAGGCAGGCCGCGTCTCCCGGGCGTTGGAACCGAGGCTGGGAGCCGCATCGTATGGACCGCGCCGCTATGCTAATCTGGCGTCGGGCCCTCCCCACCCCTCTCTCGGCGTATAAAGGCCCGGCCCACGGATCAAACGGGGCGGTGCGCTCCCCTCGCCTGCGACTTCCCTCATTAACCCTTGCATCGCTCGCGGCCTCTCCCTCCTCCTCGACCGCGACCGCTACCTCTGTCCCTAAGCGCGAACCCCGGTCCATCCTCCAACAATGGCGGCGGCGGCGGAGATTGTGCGGGGATTCGCGGCGACGGCGCGCGTGGCTGCGTCGGCCAGGCCGGCGGCGGCCGTGGCGGCGCCACCGCAGCCCAGGAGGGCGGTCGCCGCGCGGGTGCTGCGGACCTCCGCCTCCGAGAAGGTGGCGGCGGATCTCTCCGTCGCCGGGGCCAACGGCTCCCTCTCCGCCCTGGTGAGTGTCCGCCGGCTCTCTCTCTCTCTCTCTCTCTCTCTCTCTCTCTCTCTCTCTCTCTCTCTCTCTCTCTCTCTCTCTCTCTCTCTCTCTCTCTCTCTCTTCGCCCTCCCTAGCTTGCTCTGCTCCATGCGCGCTGAACAGAGATTGGTCTGTCTCATGCTCTGGGTTGTGACGCGGGCCGTTCGAGCGATTCGTTCTCCGAGCTCGTGTAGTGCTCGGCGCTTTTGATCCCGGTTGGATTCGCCTTGCTCGGATTTGTCTGTTTGTGCTTGTAGCGTCGTGGACCCATCGTTGCCGCGCACTTGTGACTTGTGAGTGACTGATGGTCTGATCCCGACCACCGCGTACGGGGCTCCGATGCGATCTGGTCCAGCTTGCTGTAGCCTCGTCGTTCAGTCCTTTGATCTGCTCGTTTCCACCACATTATATTGAGAGAACTGCCTGTCTTTTACTCTGTTCTCGCTCCACCTAGTATGAACAAAAAAAAGGAGTTCAAAGTTGAAAAAAAAGACTGGCTCGTGCTCTCCAAGGGATTTATGTTGAGTACTGGACTCTAATTAACATTTAGTTTTCGATTAGCAGGCAATTTCTACCTCCTTGCAGTTCTTAAGCCATTTCTTGATTATTTTGCTCAAATCCGTTAGTTCTCCCTAATAGTTTGATTTGAATATTCTAAAACGGGACATGCGCTTTAGCTGGTCGAAACATGTGCTTCATTCAGTCAAAGATTTTTTTGTTTTTTTTGCATGCAGAGCAATAAAGAGGTTACTGCTGACGCCACCTCACAAGCGGTTGGTGTGAATACCCGGAGGAAGACAAAGATTGTGTGCACCATAGGCCCCTCAACCAACACTCGTGAGATGATCTGGAAGCTTGCAGAGACTGGAATGAATGTTGCGCGTATGAATATGTCCCATGGTGACCACCAGTCACACCAAAAGGTGATTGATTTGGTGAAGGAGTACAATGCAGAGAACACTGATGGCAATACCATTGCTATCATGCTGGACACAAAGGTATGCCACGGTTCAATACATTAAATTCAGTGTAACAGTCAAATGCGTCAAGATGATTAAGGTTCAGTGATGCAGGGTCCAGAAGTGAGAAGTGGGGATGTTCCTGAACCAATCATGCTCGAGGAAGGACAAGAGTTCAATTTCACGATTACAAGAGGGGTCAGCACCATAGACACCGTCAGCGTGAATTACGATGACTTCATAAGTGATGTTGAAGCTGGTGACATACTGTTGGTGGATGGTGAGGACTGATTTTTCACCATTTAGATCACAATTTTTCATGTGGATGATTAATGTCTTCTTTAAGCAAGTACCTCATATTTTCGCTACAACTATTCATGGTTATTTCGATTTATAATGTAAGCAGTTTTAGAATCTGTGGTGCCGCTCAACTTTTAGGTTGACCATCAATAGAAAGAATCAAAGCATTTTCAATACGACAATATCGATTACTAGATTTTTCGTGAAACATATTTTCATAAAATATACTCCAAAATTATGTGAAGCATCATATTTTTCTCCAAAATTATGGTTAAATTTGTACTTTGAAGACCCTGTTAATGGCCTAGAAACTGTGCACATTGTGAATCAGAGGGAGTACTACTTTCAATCTATCAGATTATTTGTCTGTCTTTCTAAATTAACTCGTATTGGTTGCAGCTAAACAATACATAATGTTACATTTACTAATCCTTCACATATTGCTTGTTTTACAGGAGGAATGATGTCACTTGCCGTGAAATCGAAAACAACCGACACGGTCAAGTGTGTAGTAGTTGATGGTGGAGAGTTGAAATCAAGGCGCCACCTTAATGTACGTGGAAAGAGTGCAACTCTTCCATCTATAACAGGTTTGTTTGTTTCTGCCCTAACATGTTCAATTGTCACATAGTTGTCCACAATTGCTGACGTGATTCTGCTACAACAGAGAAGGATTGGGAAGATATTAAATTTGGTGTTGAAAACGGTGTTGATTTCTATGCTGTTTCATTCGTGAAGGATGCCAATGTTATTCACGAACTCAAGGCCTACCTGAAAAGTAATGGTTCTGTCATCTATGGAAGTCCTGAAAACGTATATTGGGAGGTTACTCAATATTTAATTTGCTTTTTTAATATCCAGGTGCTAATGCGGATATCCATGTCATTCCAAAAATCGAGAGTGCTGATTCAATTCCAAACCTGCAGTCAATTATTGCTGCTTCAGATGGGGTAAGGCCCTGAACATGCATGTATTATTAGTTCATTCATGTTAAAACAAGTAGCAACTCCCTCCCACATGTAAATTACCTTAGATTGCTGTGTCTTGAGCTTTGGCTGTAATCAGAACTTTTGAGCACATTGTCTATTTATGTCTTGATGCATCCTGTATGTGCGCATGCAGGTCTTACTTATGTGATAATGGAAAATTTATAATTTAACACACTCATGGTCTTCTTTATACCGCTAAATATTGAACTTCTTGAAATGTTTATAGGCTATGGTGGCTCGTGGAGATCTGGGTGCTGAACTTCCAGTTGAAGAAGTTCCTTTACTACAGGTGAGACTAAAAAACAACACATATAATTTTAGGGTGACACATCCCCCTTTTTGTTTATATGCCTAAAATGTAACCAAGCGTCAATTAAATCTAAACTGCAATACCTTTTATAGGAGGAGATTATCAGAACATGCCGTAGCATGCAGAAACCAGTAATTGTTGCCACAAATATGTTGGAAAGCATGATAGATCATCCAACTCCAACAAGGGCTGAAGTATCTGATATAGCAATTGCTGTCCGGGAAGCTGCTGATGCCATTATGCTCTCTGGTGAAACTGCTCACGGAAAGTAAGTTTTCAACCTGTTCTTATGTATAATAATAAAGCAATTACGTGAGTGTAGTGCGTACAGATCTACATTTCATTCACATTGCATTTTGACTTACGTCTGTGCATCTTTCCTTGTTTAGGTACCCATTGAAGGCAGTGAAGGTGATGCACACTGTGGCACTTAGAACAGAAGCCAGCCTTTATGACCCAACTAAAGCTCCCAGTCTTGTTGCACGCCCACAGGTATGATCCTTATTTCCGGTTTCTGCACCTTCAACCCACTATACAGTGTCTTCTGCTTTATTTGATGTTCATTGTTTAGGCTACAACTCCCTTGCACCCTTTGTTCTAATCCATTGGTTTCTCATGATTATCCTTTGCAGGCTCTGCTCAACGATGACTTCTGCAAAAGCCAACTGAGTAAAATGTTTGGATCTCATGCGACGATGATGGCAAACACCCTTCGTACCCCGATCATTGTGTTTACACGTGTGGGCTCCATGGCTGTCCTTCTGAGCCACTACCGTCCCTCGTCCACCATATATGCATTCACAAATGAGTAAGTTATTTTGCGATTTTTACCCATGCCAGAATATTATAACAGTGCCCTCTTGTGAAATCCACCTTGGGGGAGTAGGTTCTGCTTTTTGTCTGTGATACCTTGCATCCAGTAAAATACATGTTCAGAAGGGAAAATAGATGTTGTGGAGTACTGACGATGGCATTTGACGCTTGTTGCAGAGTACGAGTGAAGCAACGGCTTGCACTCTATCAGGGCGTGGTTCCTATTCTCATGGAATTCTCAGATGACGCAGAAGAGACTTTCTCGAGAGCAATTACCAGCCTGCTGGTATGTCGGTCGGTCTTCTGTCGTTGTTTCGACGATAAACATGCTGATTTCCCATGAAAAGTTTAGCCCCTTATTTTTCTCCGTTTCATTCTGACTGATCAAGGGTTTGTTTGATGCTTGACAGGATGGGAAATACATGAGTGAAGGGGACTATGTCACCCTGGTTCAGAGTGGATCGCAGTCCATCTGGAGGGAAGAATCTACTCACCACATCCAAGTGAGGAAAGCGCAGCGCTGATGCAGTACATGCCGGTCTCCCCCCTATGACAAGAGAGAAGTTTTGACACCACCTTCAAGTGTTATTCTACCGTGTCGCGTTACAATGGATGGATGTCTGAGTAATTCTTATGGAGAACATTGCTCTGTCGGGCTGTAGCTTATGTTGAATTTACCTGAAAACAATGAAATTTTCAATACAATATTCATTCTTATTCGTGTGGTTTAAGCATCGATCCCGTCTTCCAAGTTTTTTCTGGCTTTAGCAAATGAAGAAGAAATTGATACTTGTCTTGTGATATTTAAACGTCCCCTTACGGAAACATATTGCTGCAAGGGTCCAGTTTAAGGATCATTTCGAGTTGTCTTTTCAGCGAGACAGACGCGAACCTTATAGTCATCGGTAGGCTGTAGAACAGATCTTTCAAGTCTGAAGTCTGAAGGATAGTCATCGGTAGGCTTTAGAACATGTCGATCGTCGTTGTGCGCGCGCATGGATATCGCGCAGCTTTCCCTTTAATGTACTGGACAGATGAGACTAGGTGCTTCTCGACCTACTCAACCGAACCGAGTCCGTCTCCATCTGAGTAGTCCGTGTCCGTCTCCGGTACACACCTGCGATATCAGTTAAAAGGAAGGGAAAAGCTACGAGCTCAATCGATCAAGCAGCTGCAAGTTGATTAACGCGGAGAAACAAACGTGCGTGCGGGAGGCAGGTCAGGTGAGGTCCAGCCATGGAGGCGCCTGGCGGAGGTAGCCAGAAGAGGTCGCTGGACCAGGTGGTGAAGAAGCCCAGGTTCGTGGCACAGGAGAGAGACGGCGGCTCCTACGGCTTCGAAGACATGCCCAAGAGATTCAAGTGCAATTACCGGGCGGACGAGGCCCGCGTGCGGCTCATGAGCCCGCACATGGATACCATTGACGCCGAAAGCATCGCCCTTAGCTATCGTCTCAATGCCTACTTAAGGGCTGCCTTCCGCGACGAGGACGACAACGCTGCCGCTGCCCCGGGCCGGTAGATGGCAATTCCACGTGTAATAAGCTCTATACGAGGATTTTGGTTTTGGTAATAATGGGTTTATGTCTTCTCTTTATCTAAACTAAACGTCTTATTGGGCAATTTGCCATTTATTGTCACATTTGTTACTATAAAAAAAATACCATATAAGACTTAGACCTATATAAATGAATGAGTTTCTACCATAGTAGGGATCTCTTAGGCCTTGTTTTGTACCTGTGTTTTTTAGTGGATTAGTTCGGTTAATCCCGGAAAATACTCCGTAAAACCTAACAAAATCGGTATGCAAAACAGGGTCATAACATTTTCTTGATATAACCACGAACACAAAAACCATGGTAGAATAATTACATTTCTTTTTTAAGGAAATCAACAGAATGGGTGTGGGTGGGGGGGGGGGGGGGGGGTGGGGAGGGTCCCCACCTAAATATTTTACTTCAAAACAAAGAGTTTACACATTACAGAGAGATAGGTGGCCGCGCTAAGCTACGGCCGGTACCTTTAGTTCTGTTTTCCTAAAACGGTGTGTCCATAGAGTAAGGTTAGAGAGTATGTTTCTTATGGTTTCATTACAAGTCCGATCATGATGCTGGAATGCTTTGGCACTGCGTGTGTCCCATATCTTCCACGGAATAATCATGAGCATAGAGGACCATGCGGAATCCGGTAGATGTAGAGGCAATGGAGTCGTCCAGACCTGCGAGAAGGGGAAGTGCATGGGGTTGATGCCGATTTTGCTCCAAATGGCGACGGTGGCTGGACATAGGAAGAACTGGTGTTCCCTATCCTTGGGAAGCAGACCACATCGGGGGAATACATCGTCTATGATGATCTTGTGCAGCAGGTTGGCCCCGGTATTGAGCCTGTCGAGGTGGAGGAGCCAGGAGAATATCTTCACCTTGTTGGGCACCGGCGAGTCCCAAACGAGCGCCGTCTTGGGGTCCCGGGTCTGCGTCTATAGAAGCTGGTATGCTCCCTAGAGGATAAGCTGGCATCCCTAGCAGGAGGCAGGAGTTCGGCGCTGCCGATAGTGTGACACCCTGCAACAAGGAAGATAAGGAGGCTGTTAGATCTAGTCTAACCTTTTGGTAGATGCGCTGTAAGGTTAGAACACGTAGATCTGAGAGGGAGAGGGAGAGAATGGCACTACCTGCGCCCTGGCTCGACAAGCATGAGACAGAGGGGATCCCGGAGCTAGTGCCGGAGCTGGACCCGCCGTCGTTGGCCATGGGAAAAGGGTGCGACGGCGTGGGCGTGGGTGGTAGAGAGTGGTGGCGGCGGAGCTTCCCGTCGGCCTAGCGCGAACCCTAATCGGTGGGTGTGTAGGTGGGGGGCTGCGGCGCACGGTGAACCTCGTACCGTGTGCGTCCGACCCCCCACGTCTTTATATACGCGCTGGCGACAGGGGCCCACCAACCATGGATAGGGTTGGGCGCCCCCGATTAGGGCGCGATGAGGGACTCCGTTCGGGTCGTTGGGCCCGAACGTGGGAGAGATCTATCTAACATTCTCCCCCTAGGTCTCGACTTTACTTTTAACTTTGTACTTCACTTATTTCATCACAGAACGATACATAGAGCATGTTTCATCGTCTCATCTCAATTGCCGATAGAATCAGACAGCCACTATATACCTTTCTATTTTGAAACAAATCCTGTTACTTTTGGGCCTCTGTAGTCTAGGAATCATAGGCTTCCCATTAAACCCATGCCGGCTATGTGTTCCTTGAACACATTGGGTGGTAAGCCTTTCGTTAGCAGATCCGCAAGCATATCCTTTGTCCTTATATGCTCGAGTCTTATAGTTTGATCCTGGACTTTGTCCTTCACAACATAATACTTTATATCTATAGACTTTGTAGCATTACTCGACTTGTTGTGAGCATAGAATACTGCGGGCTCGTTGTCACAGTACATCTTTAGTGGCTTGCTGATGCAGTCAACCACTTTCAAGTCGGGCAATTTTTTTTTAACCATAACGCCTGTCCCATGGCCTCATAACACACTATAAATTCTGCATACATCGTAGATGATGCAACTATTGACTGTTTGGCGCTTCTCCACGAAATAGCACCTCCTACGAGAGTAAAGACATACCCTGTCGTTGACTTTCTATCGTCTTTATCTCCCGCAAAATCCGCATCTGAGTACCCTTTTATCTCTAGGGAATCAGATCTTTTATATGTTAGCATGAGGCCTTTTGTGCCTTGCACATAACGCAAAGTTTTCTTTACCATCTTCCAGTGCTCTATGCCTGGGTTCTCTTGATATCTACCGAGTACCCCGGTGATAAAAGCTAAGTCAGGGCGAGTGCACACTTGTGCATACTGTAAGCTTCCAACAGCCGAAGCATATGGTACTGACTTCATTTGATCGATCTCATATTGATTCTTTGGACATTGGGATTTCCCAAAACTATCGCCCTTGACTATGGGAGCAGGTGTTGCATTACTCGCATGCATATTGTATTTCTTTAAAATCTTTTAACAATATGCTTTCTGCGACAGTCCTAACACTCCATTCTTTCTATCTTGGTGAATTTCTATGCCCAAAACATAGGAATCTTCACCAAGGTCTTTCGTGTCAAAATTTGATGACAAGAACTTCTTTGTCTCTAGTAGTAGACTAACATCACTGCTGGCAAGCAGGATGTCATCCACATACAGAATTAGGAAAATATATTTCCCACTTTTGAACTTTGCATAAATGCAGTTGTCCTCAACATTTTCTTTGAATCCAAATCTTTTAATTGTATCATTAAACTTTAAATACCACTGCCTAGAGGCTTGCTTTAACCCATAAATGGATTTCTTTAGGCGGCATCCCATATGTTCCTTCCCCTCCATGAAAAAACCCTTGGGTTGTTTCATGTAAACATTTTCTTCTAAATCTCCATTTAGAAATGCCGTCTTGACATCCATTTGATGTAACTCTAAATCAAAATGTGCAACTAGTTCCATGATGATTCTAAAGGAGTACTTACACGAGACCGGAGAAAAAAGTCTCATTGTAATCTACGCCTTCTCTTTGTGTAAAGCCTTTTGCCACGAGTCTAGCTTTGTACTTTTCTACATTCCCATTGGAGTCATACTTTGTTTTGTAGACCCATTTGCATCCTACTGTTTTGGGTCCTTTAGGAATTTCCTCTAAGTCCCAAACATTGTTGGAACTCATTGATTTCATTTCATCTTCCATTGCCTCTACCCACTTGGCTGAGTGAAGGCTACTCATGGCTTCTTCATATGAGGTAGGATCGCCCTCCATATGAACTACATTGTAGACTTTGTAGATTTCTTTGGAAATGGATGGTCTTCGTTCTCTTTTAGATCTTCTGAGTTCATCAGACTCTTGCTCATTTCTTGCCTCGGGTTCAGGCACATTTATAGTATGTGGTTGTTCGGGCTCCCTTTCGTGCTCAACAGTGGGTTCAGGTGGCTCCTGATGGACAGGTTCCGAACTTTCGCCCATTGTTGTCTCGTGTGGAGTCACAACAGGTGTCGGCACCACAACCTCAGGGGTTGTAGATGGTGGCACAACAGGTAGCGAGAAAAATGGCTCCTGAGTCATCGGATTAGGTGCATGCACCCTCTTCTCCTCAAGATCAATTACCCGAGCTACCGTGCTCCCCCTCATCAATTCATCCTCCAAGAAGACTGCATGTCTTGTTTCTACAAACTTTGTGTATCTGTCGGGACAGTAGAAACGATAGCCTTTTGACTTATCTGGATAGCCAATAAAGTGGCAAGATATTGTTTTTGGGTCTAACTTTGCAATGTTTGGATTGAAAACTTTTGCCTCAGTTGGGCTCCCCCAGACCCTCAAGTGGTGCAGAGAGGGGACTCTGTCTGTCCACAATTCATACGGTGTTTTGGGCACCGACTTACTTGGTACTCTGTTGAGAATGTGAATGGCGGTTTTTAAGCGCCTCCATCCACAATCCCAATGGGAGGGTGGAATAGCTCATCATGCTGCGCACCATATCCATAAGGGTACGGTTACGCCTTTCAGCTACTCCATTTTGCTGAGGTTCGCCCGGCATAGAATACTGGGCGACTATTCCATTTTCCTACAGGAACCTTGCAAAGGGTCCTGGTACTTGACCATATGGAGTATGCCGACCATAGTACCCCCCCCCCACGATCAGACCGAACTATCTTAATTCTTTTATCATGCTGATTTTCTACTTCAGCTTTGAAAATTTTAAATTTATCCAATGCTTCAGATCTTTCTTTAATTGGATAAATATAACCATATCGGGGGTGATCATCCGTGAATGTTATGAATGAATCATAGCCATCCACACTTTTCACCGGAAACGGTCCACAAATATCCGTGTGGATTATTTCTAGTGTAGCTATACTTCGGTTTGCACCCTTTTTAATTTGTTTTACATACATTCCTTTAATGCAATCATTGTTCTATGTCTGAGAACTCTAACGGAGGAAGAATATCATTTTTAACGAGGCTTTCTATTCTTCCCCTCGAAATATGGCCTAATCTGCAGTGCCATAACTTCGACGAGTCAAGAGTTCGCTTTCTTTTCTTTTGTTCTTTGTTCGACAAGGGAACTTGTTCATTCACATCACACACAGAAAATACTTTCTCACGCAAAGATAATAAATAGAGCTTGTCATGTAGTGTAGCAACACCCACACAAGTATCTTTCAATCAAATGGCACATTTGCCATGTCCAAAATAGCACTCATACGAATCTTTGTCCAAGCACGATACACTTATTAAATTTCTATGAATGGAAGGAACAAAAAGAACATCCTTAAGCAAAAGAGAAGAGCCATCAGCCAGCTCTAGAGGAATGTCGCCAACAGCCTCCACTTCTGCTTCAATCTCATTCGCCACTTCAATGAGTCTTTCTCTTTTTGGCAAAATCCTTGTCGAATGGAACCCCTGTAAAGAGTTGGCAACATGAACAGTTGTCCCAGAGTCAATCCACCAAGTAGATCTAGAAAACTTTTCATACAGAGATTCATTAACAAAAGAGACTATATCTTTACCGTTTTTGGCCATTATGTACTTTAGCCATACTGGACAATCCTTCTTGTAGTGGCCAACCTTTTTGCAGTGGTGGCACTGGTCTTTTTCCCCAGGGGTGGACTGCTGGTACTGATGCTGGTGCTGCTGTGGGCCCTTGCCATGTGGCTTGGAAGGTGAGCCACCATGGTTACTATTGGTGAAGTTCCTCTTCCTATTGTCCTTCACGAAGTTCAAGGAACCACCGTGAAGAGCCTTCAGCCTTTCCTCCTCTTGGGAGCACATCCCAATGGTCTTTTCAATGTCCCACTTTTCTGTCACCAACTGTTTTAACAGCTGGGTTGCATACATCTTTGAAGAGCCAGTAAACTGGCTCTGTATCTTGGCAAGGTATTCGCCCACGGAGGCACACTCTCCAATTGAGCCCACTATGGCGTTCTCAATTGTGTTCTTTACAAAAGCCAAACATTTCTTATTGGCGTTCACCCACTTTTGATTGTCTATCGAGTAGGCCAGCTCCAAAGGAGCATGGTCCCTCTTTCTCTTTTCAAACGCAGCACTTTCCTCAGCATCGCCCCTCACAGGGTCAGCAGGCTTGACTGGTTGCTTGGTGTCAACCACCCAGTCCACTTTGGCGCATACAAATGCCAGATCAACCTTTTTCCTCCATTCGGAGTAGTTGTCCCCCCTTAGCAGTGGGATGTCCTTCAAGCAGCTCATGAGGTTGAGACTTCCTGAAAATCACAAAAGATGTGAGATAACCAAAAAACAACTGTATGCATTAATCCAACGTTGGTATAAATTAAGCATGCAATTGTTTGTGCCATTTAAAATTACATCACCGTTGGGTAGAAATAAAATTAAATGCACCTTTAATACTCAATGAAAAAGATCATGATCATGCTTATTAATAACGTTGGTCAATTAATAACATGGGACACAATCATCTTTAATTACTTTGTCACATCTTTATAACAAAATTTAAACAAACTTTATTGCATTCAAGCAATTTAAAAACAACTATTTGCAGCGGAAACAATATTACAACTTTCATAGAACTTAAAACTTTACAGAAAAATTCTGCATCTATTCCATTCTCTAGTCAAATATTTGTTGGAGATATGCCCTAGAGGCAATAATAAATGTAGTTATTATTATATCTTTGTGTTTATGATAAATGTTTACATTCATGCTATAATAGTATTAACAAGGAAACCATTAATACTTGTGTGATTTGTAAACTTAAATTGAAGTCCCTAGTATAGCCTCTATACTTCACTAGCTTGTTGGTTGATTAATGATTGTGGTTTCCCTATCATGAACATTGAGATGTTATCAACAACAAGATCATATCGTTAGGAGAATGGTATGGTGGACATACTCCTATAGACAAGCGTAGCATAAAGATCAAGTCATTTCAATAGTTCAATTGCTATATGCTTTCTGATACATAGTAACCTAATTCCTTCGACCATGAGATCATGCATATCACCTTTACCGGATGGATGCTTTGATGACATCAAACACCACACCGTAACTGGGTGGCTATAAAGGTGGCATTAAGTGTTCGGAAAGTATTGGTTGAAACACATGGATCAAGAGTGGGATTTGTCCATCCACATGACAGATAGATATACTCTGGGCCCTCTCGGTGGAATGTCATCCAATTGGCTTGCAAGCATGTGACTTGGTCACAAGGGATCACATATCACGGGAACGAGAAAAGAGTACTTATCGGTAACGAGGTTGAACTAGGTATACAGAGATACCGACGATCATAACCTCGGATAAGTAACATATCGTGAGACAAAGGGAAATTGGTATCGTATGTAAGTGGTTCATTCGATCGCAAAGTAATCGTAGAAATATGTGGGAGCCATATGAATTTCCAGATTCCTCTATTGGTTATTGTTCGGAGAAGTGTCTCGATCATGTCCGCATAATTCACGAACCGTAGGGAGACACACTTAAGGATTCGACGTTGTTTTGAGTAGTTATGGTATTATGAGAAAGAGACCGAATGTTGTTCGGAGTCTCGGATGGGATCCGGGATATCACGAGGTGATCCGGAATGGTCCGGAGAATAAGATTCATATAAGGAAAGTCCCGTTTCGGAGTTCGGGAATGATTCCGGTGTTTTCATCGGGGATATTCTAGAAGGTTCCGGATTGTCCGACACTCCGGGGGGGGGGAGGGGTACATGAATGTGTCATTACATATTGGAATGATTGCATCATGTACTAAGTGTTCTTGCTGTCCCAAATAAAGGATTAAATTGAATCCTAAAACAGAAAAGTCAAATGTCCAGTTTGAAAGTCAAACTGCCAAAATAAGAAACTGTGGGAAACAAGCAAGAGGAGTTGGAACCAACTTGGAGGAGGAGTCCCACTCCTCCAAGCCGGCGCCAGCCCTAGGCCGAGTTGGGGAGGGACTCCCTCCCTCCCCTGGCGCGCCACCCCCTCCCATCTATATAAGGAGGGGCAGGGCTCCCCTCCTAGACACAAGTTTCCACCTCTAAATTTCAGGTTTAGAGCCGTTTCGGTTTAGAGCTTCTAATTGCTTTAGCCAGCGGTTTAGAGCCTTCTAATTGGTTTAGAGCCTTCTAATTGGTGTGTCTAATTACTAGACCACTAATAGCCTCTCTCATAAGCTCCACCATACTCGCACCGGCTTAAGGCGAAGCCCTGCGGGATTTCCCCTCTACTTCCGGTACCACGCCGTTGTGCTGCCGGAATCGCGAGGAGAGTGCTACAACCTCCGCTGCCTGCTGGAACAAGGGAGAGGAAGGTCTTCGTCGAGTACCGAACGTGTGACCGACTGCGGGAGCGCTGCCGGAACGTGGCGCCGGAAGGATCGTCTACGCGATCTTGAGATCGGAAAGAGTACGACTACATCACCCACGAGAATCTGCTCTCGTTAACCGCTTTGGAATCTTCGAGGGTGAGTTCCTCTATCGACTCGTTGCTACAATCTAGTAGATAGATCTTGGCTTGTTTGTTTGTATGCGATAGAAAATTTTTGTTTTCCATGCTACGAACCCCTACAGTGGTATCAGAGCCGTGTCTATATGTAGATCTGTTGCACGAGTAGAACACAATGGTCATTGTGGGCGTTGATGTTTTTATTGTAGATTGCTTTTTGTGTACTTTGCATCTTGCGGTATGTTGGGATGAAGCGGCCCGGGCTAACCTTACATGACATCGTTCATGAGACTTGCTCCACGCTTGACATGCAACTTGTATTGCATAAGTGGCTTTGCGGGTGCCTGTTTCTCCTAGCATAGTTAAGATCCAATTTACAACGGGTGATCAACAATGCTAGTATCAATGTTGTGGTTCTTGTTCGTAAGTTAGAACGACACTTATTGAAAGCCCCAAACCACGTAAAATATGCAAAGAAAGTAGAGGCGTCTAACTTTGTTTTGCAGGGGTGTGCAGTGATGTGATATGGCCATGATTGTGATTATATTTGATGTATGCAATGTTCCTTATTGTAAGTCGGCAACCGGCAGGAGCCATATGGTTGTCTTTAATTTATGTTAAGACCCGCGTGTCTATTCAAAGTAGTTGTAATAGTTGAAGCCGGTGGACGACAACCATGGAGAAGCGTCATTGACCTTGATGCAATGCCGGTGATGATGGAGATCATGTTCGTGCTTGAAGATGGAGATCAGAAGCACAAAGAAGAAAGGCCATATCATATCACATATATATTGAATTGCATGTGATGTTAATCCTTTATGCATCTTGTTTTGCTTAGTAGACGACGGTAGCATTATAAGATGATCCCTCATGCACATCAATTTCAAATCATAAAGTGTTCACCCTTAGTTAGCACCGTTGCTAAAGCTTGTTGTTTCGAAGCACCACGTGATGATCGGGTGTGTTAGATTCTGCAAGTGTATACAACGTGAGCAAGCCAGATTTGCTCATGCAGAAACTAAGGTTTGATCTTGACGAGCCTAGCATGTACAGACATGGTCTCGGAACACGGATCACCGAAAGGTAAAGCATGAATCATATAGTAGATGTGATGAACATGTCGATTGTTCGCCATTGAAACTATGTCAACTCTCGTGATGATCGGTTTTGATATGGTGGATTTGGTTCGTGTGATCACTAAAACAATGTGAGGGATATTGTTTTGAGTGGGAGTTCACCTAGTTTAATTTTATTATTAATTTGAACTCAATTTGTCATAAACTTAGTCTAAACTATTGCAAATATGTTGTAGATCAATGGCAGCCCATACCATCAATTTTAATGCGTTCCTAGAGAAAGAAAAGTTGAAAAACAATGGAAGCAACTTCGCGGATTGGTTCCGCAATTTGAGGATTGTCCTCACAGCTGGTAATTTGACCTATGTGCTGGATGCACCGCTGGGTGACCCACCTGCAGCTGATGCTCCCGATGAAGTAAAGAATGTTTACCTCGCTCGGAAGAATCAGTACTCCATAGTTCAGTGTGCTATCTTGTATGGTTTGGAATCGGAGCTTCAGAAAAGGTTTGAGGATTCAGACCCATATGATATTGTCGAGGATCTCAAATTGATTTTTGAGACTCATGCGGCAATTGAAAGTTATGAAGCTTCTGAAAAGTTCTTTAACTGCAAGATGGAAGAGGGCAGCTCCGTCAGTGAGCATGTGCTTAAGATGTCTGGGCACGCAAACAAACTTCAAAGCTTGGGTATTGTGATTCCTAATGCTTTGGGGATTTACCGTGTCCTCCAATCACTACCACCAAGTTACAAGAACTTTGTGATGAACTACAACATGCAGAACATGAACAAGACGTTGCCAGAACTCTTTGCCATGTTAAAATCTGCAGAAGTGGAGATCAAGAAAGAGCACCAAGTGTTGTTGGTCAATAAGACCACCAAATTCAAGAAAGGCAAGTCTAAGCAAAAGGGACACTTCAAGAAGGGTGGTAAGAAAGCTACCACGCCGACAAAGAAAACCAAGGCTGGACCAAAGCCTGAAACTGAGTGCTTTTACTGCAAGGGAGTAGGTCACTGGAAGCAGAATTGCCCAAAGTACTTGGCGGATTTGAAGAACGGCAACATCAAGAAGAAAGGTATATCTGATATACATGTTATTGATGTGTATCTCACTAGTACTCGTAGTAGTGCCTGGGTATTTGATACTGGTTCGGTTGCTCATATTTGTAACTCGAAACAGGTGCTGCAGAATAAACGGAAGCTAGCGAAGAACGAGGTGACGATGCGCGTGGGAAACGGATCAAAGGTTGATGTGATCGCGGTCGGCACGCTACCTCTTCATCTACCATCGGGATTAGTTTTATACTTAAATAATTGTTATTTAGTGCCTGCGTTGAGCATGAACATTATATCAGGATCTTGTTTATTGCGAGACGGTTACTTGTTTAAATCCGAGAATAATGGTTGTTCTATTTATATGAGTAATATGTTTTATGCACATGCACCTTTGATAGATGGTCTATTCTTATTGAATCTCGATAGTGGAAATACACATATCAACAATATTGAAGCTAAACGTTTGAAATCAAGCGATAATTCGACCTATATGTGGCACTGTCGTCTTGGTCACATCGGAGTGAAACGTATGAAGAAACTCCATTCCAATGGACTTCTTGAATCACTTGATTTTGAATCACTTGATAGATGCGAAGCATGTCTGATGGGAAAAATGACTAAGACTCCATTTTCCGGTATGATGGAGCGAGCTACGGACTTATTGGAAATTATACATACCGATGTGTGTGGTCCAATGAGTGTAGCATCGCGCGGTGGTTATCGTTATGTTCTTACCTTCACGGATGATTTGAGTAGATATGGGTATATCTATTTCATGAAACATAAGTCCGAAACTTTCGAGAAGTTTAAGGAGTTTCAAAGTGAGGTAGAGAATCAACGTAACAAGAAGATTAAATTTCTACGTTCTGATCGTGGAGGTGAATATCTAATTTACGAGTTTGGCGAGCATTTAAAGAAATGCGGAATACTTTCACAATTGACACCGCCGGGAACACCACAGCGTAATGGTGTGTCCGAACGTCGTAATCGAACTCTCTTAGATATGGTTCGTTCTATGATGTCGCTTACAGATTTACCGCTATCATTTTGGGGTTATGCATTAGAAACAGCCGCATTCACTTTAAATAGGGCACCGTCTAAATTCGTTGAAACGACACCGTATGAATTATGGTTTCGGAAGAAACCTAAATTGTCGTTCCTTAAAGTTTGGGGATGCGAAGCCTATGTAAAGAAGTTACAGCCGGACAAGCTTGAACCCAAAGCGGAAAAATGCGTCTTCATAGGATACCCGAAGGAAACTATTGGGTATACCTTCTATCATAGATCCGAAGGCAAAACTTTCGTTGCCAAGAATGGATCCTTTCTAGAGAAGGAATTTCTCTCGAAAGAAGTGACTGGAAGGAAAGTAGAACTCGACGAGGTTGTCGAACCTTCTCTCGAAATTGCGAGTAGCGCAGCACCGGAAGAAGTTCCTGTGGTGCCTGAACCAATAAGAGAGGAAGCTAATGATGATGATCATGAAATTTTGGTTGAAGTTACTACAGAGCCTCGGAGGTCAACGAGAACTCGTACCACTCCAGATCGGTATGATTCCGTTATGAATGTCATGGTGGTGGACAACACCGATGACCCCGAGACATATGAGGAAGCGATGATGAGCCCAGATTCCAATAAATGGCAAGAAGCCATGAAATCCGAGATTGGATCCATGTACGAAAACCAAGTATGGACTTTGGTGGACTTACCGGATGGCCGGAAGGCTGTCGAGAACAAATGGATTTTCAAGAAGAAAACAGATGCTGATGGTAATGTTACTGTCTATAAAGCTCGACTTGTCGCAAAAGGGTTTCGACAAATTCAAGGAGTTGACTACGATGAGACTTTCTCACCGGTAGCGAAGCTAAAGTCTGTGAGGATTATGTTAGCAATCGCTGCATATTATGATTATGAGATATGGCAGATGGATGTCAAAACAGCATTCCTCAATGGAGACATTGATGAAGAGTTGTATATGATGCAACCCAAAGGTTTTGTCGATCCTAAAGATGCTAACAAGGTATGCAAACTTCAACGGTCCATCTATGGATTGAAGCAAGCATCCCGAAGTTGGAATCAACGTTTTGATAAGGTAATCAAAAGTTTTGGTTTTATACAAACTTATGGAGAAGCTTGTATTTACAAGAAAGTGAGTGGGAGCTCTGTAGCATTCTTAATACTGTATGTGGATGACATATTGTTGATTGGGAATGATGTAGACCTTCTTAATAGTGTCAAGGAATATTTGAATAATAGTTTTTCAATGAAAGATCTTGGCGAAGCAGCTTACATATTAGGCATAAAGATTTATAGAGATAGATCGAAACGCCAAATATCATTGTCACAGAGTACATATTTGGACAAAGTTCTAAAGAAGTTTGGAATGGAAGAAAGCAAGAAAGGGTTCTTGCCCATGTTGCCCAATACGACCTTGAGTAAAACTCAAAGTCCGACATCGGCAGAAGATAGAGAAAGGATGAGTAAGACTCCCTATGCCTCAGCCATAGGATCTCTGATGTATGCCATGCTATGTACTAGACCCGACATTGCATATGCTGTTAGTTTAACTAGCAGATATCAAAGTGATCTAGGAGTGGATCATTGGACAGCGGTCAAAAACATCCTTAAGTACTTGAGAAGAACTAAGGATATGGTTCTTTCTTATGGAGGTGATGAACAGCTCGTTGTTAATGGTTACACCGATGCTAGTTGGAACACCGATCCAGATGATTCTAAATCACAATCTGGGTACGTATTTATTTTGAATGGTGCAGCAGTTAGCTGGAGGAGTGCAAAGCAAAGCGTTGTGGCGAGATCTTCAACTGAATCGGAATACATGGCTGCTTCGGAGGCTTCACAAGAAGCGATATGGATGAAAGAGTTCATTACAGAGCTGGGTGTGGTTCCTAGTGCGCTGGACCCAATGTCTATCTACTGTGATAACATGGGCGCCATAGCCAATGCGCAAGAACCAAGGTCACACAAGAAGCTGAAGCATATCAAGCTACGTTTTCATGCTATTCGAGAACATATCCAGGATGGGGATATAAAGATTTGCAAAGTACACACAGATCTGAATGTGGCGGATCCGTTGACTAAACCTCTCCCGAGGGCAAAACATGACCAACACCAAACTGCCATGGGTGTTCGGTATATTACCATGTAATCTAGATTAGATGACTCTAGTGCAAGTGGGAGACTGTTGGAGATATGCCCTAGAGGCAATAATAAATGTTGTTATTATTATATCTTTGTGTTTATGATAAATGTTTACATTCATGCTATAATAGTATTAACAAGGAAACCATTAATACTTGTGTGATTTGTAAACTTAAATTGAAGTCCCTAGTATAGCCTCTATACTTCACTAGCTTGTTGGTTGATTAATGATTGTGGTTTCCCTATCATGAACATTGAGATGTTATCAACAACAAGATCATATCGTTAGGAGAATGGTATGGTGGACATACTCCTATAGACAAGCGTAGCATAAAGATCAAGTCATTTCAATAGTTCAATTGCTATATGCTTTCTGATACATAGTAACCTAATTCCTTCGACCATGAGATCATGCATATCACCTTTACCGGATGGATGCTTTGATGACATCAAACACCACACCGTAACTGGGTGGCTATAAAGGTGGCATTAAGTGTTCGGAAAGTATTGGTTGAAACACATGGATCAAGAGTGGGATTTGTCCATCCACATGACGGATAGATATACTCTGGGCCCTCTCGGTGGAATGTCATCCAATTGGCTTGCAAGCATGTGACTTGGTCACAAGGGATCACATATCACGGGAACGAGAAAAGAGTACTTATCGGTAACGAGGTTGAACTAGGTATACAGAGATACCGACGATCATAACCTCGGATAAGTAACATATCGTGAGACAAAGGGAAATTGGTATCGTATGTAAGTGGTTCATTCGATCGCAAAGTAATCGTAGAAATATGTGGGAGCCATATGAATTTCCAGATTCCTCTATTGGTTATTGTTCGGAGAAGTGTCTCGATCATGTCCACATAATTCACGAACCGTAGGGAGACACACTTAAGGATTCGACGTTGTTTTGAGTAGTTATGGTATTATGAGAAAGAGACTGAATGTTGTTCGAAGTCTCGGATGGGATCCGGGATATCACGAGGTGATCCGGAATGGTCCGGAGAATAAGATTCATATAAGGAAAGTCCCGTTTCGGAGTTCGGGAATGATTCCGGTGTTTTCATCGGGGATATTCTAGAAGGTTCTGGATTGTCCGGCACTCCGGGGGGGGAGGGGTACATGAATGTGTCATTACATATTGGAATGATTGCATCATGTACTAAGTGTTCTTGCTGTCCCAAATAAAGGATTAAATTGAATCCTAAAACAGAAAAGTCAAATGTCCAGTTTGAAAGTCAAACTGCCAAAATAAGAAACTGTGGGAAACAAGCAAGAGGAGTTGGAACCAACTTGGAGGAGGAGTCCCACTCCTCCAAGCCGGCGCCAGCCCTAGGCCGAGTTGGGGAGGGACTCCCTCCCTCCCCTGGCGCGCCACCCCCTCCCATCTATATAAGGAGGGGCAGGGCTCCCCTCCTAGACACAAGTTTCCACCTCTAAATTTCAGGTTTAGAGCCGTTTCGGTTTAGAGCTTCTAATTGCTTTAGCCAGCGGTTTAGAGCCTTCTAATTGGTTTAGAGCCTTCTAATTGGTGTGTCTAATTACTAGACCACTAATAGCCTCTCTCATAAGCTCCACCATACTCGCACCGGCTTAAGGCGAAGCCCTGCGGGATTTCCCCTCTACTTCCGGTACCACGCCGTTGTGCTGCCGGAATCGCGAGGAGAGTGCTACAACCTCCGCTGCCTGCTGGAACAAGGGAGAGGAAGGTCTTCGTCGAGTACCGAACGTGTGACCGACTGCGGGAGCGCTGCCGGAACGTGGCGCCGGAAGGATCGTCTACGCGATCTTGAGATCGGAAAGAGTACGACTACATCACCCACGAGAATCTGCTCTCGTTAACCGCTTTGGAATCTTCGAGGGTGAGTTCCTCTATCGACTCGTTGCTACAATCTAGTAGATAGATCTTGGCTTGTTTGTTTGTATGCGATAGAAAATTTTTGTTTTCCATGCTACGAACCCCTACAATATTCACTTGAAATAAATAGACTAGAAAAACTATATAAATAAACTGTCCAAAACTTGATATAAAACATCAAAAAACAACTAATATAGCTCCTGGAAAATAAAAAACAGAAGCTACTACATGGGCCTGCGTGGCCCAGCAGCCTGGCGGCTATCTGCCGCGCGGGGCGCTGGCTAGAGCAGCCGGCTGCCCGTGGCCTGGGCCCGCCAAAAGCCTGCCCGTGGCCTGCCCTGCCCGCGCGCTTGCTAGCTTGTGCGCCGCCCACACGCACTCGCTGGCGGCCCAGCCGCAGCCCGCTTGGCCTGCTCTGGCTCGCCAGCGCCCGCAGCCACCCGCGCCGCCAGATCGCAGTTGTCCGCTCCCTCTACCCTAGATCGGACGGCTGCCCGCGCCCCTCGGAGGCATAAAAGCGCCCGCGCCGCAGCCCCCCCTGAAACCCTAGGTTCATTTTCCCCCACTCCCTCCCGCGAGCTCCCCTCCTCTCCTCTCTCCCTCCCCCAGCGCGCAAGCTCCTCCCTTCCCCTTTCCTTCCCCGTTCTCCACCTTCCCACACCCTCCAGCCACGACGGTGAGCGAGAGAGAGAGAACGCCGACGTCCTCCTGCCCCCTTTGCCAGCGGTGTGTCCACCCTAGGGTGGGCACACCACCGTCAAACGGCGCAGCGGAGACGCCCTCTGCCGGCGCACGGCGGCGGTCCTTTTGTGGTTTTCTTTTGCGGATTTGGGGCTGTCCTTTTGGATCCGGGGAGGATTTGATTTGGGGCTTCTCTTTGTAGCTTTTGCATGCGGGATCTGGGAAAAAATAGGATTAGGGTTCAACTTTTCGATCTACTTTGCTTGATTCGGGGTGGGATCTGGGAAAAACTAGGGGTTGCTTTTCTTTGCTTTGATTTTCTTTGCCCTCCGAAGATGGTGTGTTCTTCTTACGACGCCTCGGCATGCCGATGCGCGTCGAGATAGAGAGGAACGGCGCGGCCAGAAGGGCAGGCGCACTTTAGATCTAGGGTTTTACTTTTGTTCTTTTCTTTTCTACCAAAAGAAAACTAGCATCTAATATGCTCTGATACCATTGTTAGATCTAGTCTAACCTTGATAGATGCGCTGTAAGGTTCGAACACGTAGATCTGAGAGGGAGAGGGAGAGAATGGCACTACCTGCGCCCTGGCTCGACAAGCATGAGCTAGAGGGGATCCAGGAGCTAGTGCCGGAGCTGGACCCGCCGTCGTTGGCCATGGGAAAAGGGGACGACGGCGTGGGCGTGGGTGGTAGAGAGTGGTGGCGGCGGAGCTTCCCGTCGGCCTAGCGCGAACCCTAATCGGTGGGTGTGTAGGTGGGGGGCTGCGGCGCACGGTGAACCTCGTACCGTGTGTGTCCGGCCCCCACCTCTTTATACACGCGCTGGCGACAGGGGCCCACCAACCATGGATAGGGTTGGGTGCCCCCGATTAGGGCGCGATGAGGGACTCCGTTCGGGCCGTTGGGTCCGAACGTGGGAGAGATCTATCTAACAGAGGCATGCTCGGTGGTAGCAGCGGCGGTTAGTCGATTACGCAAGCCGTCCTGAAATCCATTATGCATAACATCAGACACAAACACTTTCGGTTGGGTATGGTGGGAGTAGAGAGCTGGGTAAGCTATTTATAGTGGTTCAGAGAGGAGCCATCTATCCTGCCAAAATAGAACGAGCCATTGTGGATAACACACTGCGTAATCTGGGATAGTAGGGGGAGGTGAATGGCAATAATTTTTTCTAAGTATGTTTTGTTTTGTTGGTGGAGAGGATGAAGGGGGAGAGGGAGAAGATCAGCGTGCAGGAACTTATAACAAAATTTCAGCAAAAGACAAACGTTACGTGAGTTAATATTTTTTACATCAAGACCTCCTAGATTCTTTGGGGAGCAAACATTGTCCCACGCGACAAGACACTGCGCACCTGAACATGAGTCATCAGCAGCTCAAAAGAAGGCATGTCTACGCTTATCCATACGCCTAATGGTTAGCTTAAAGTTGGTAGGGAGGGAGTCCAGGAGCGAGGATAATAGGATGAATCTGCCTCCTTTAGACAGAAGGGTGGCCCGCCATCTGGATAAGTATTTGTCGTATTTGTCGATGATGGTTGGATAATCACATTTCTTGTAGTGAATGGTGGTGCTTCTCTGAGGTATAATGGATCTAGATCTTCCACGGTTCTGAATGGCTCTCCGTTGGCGTTCTGCATTCGGCATGGGAGGCTGGGGGGCGATCAAAGGAGAAGTGAGGGCGCATCCCATGATGGAGTTCCTTACGTCATATCTGGCAGCAACCTAAGTATCCTAGAAGGCAATGGTACGAGGCAACAATGGAGAATTGTGGTGTTAGGTGGCGAAATCAGCAGAAGATGTAGGTGCACACTGGTCAGGCGAAACCCTAGCTCCTCGTGGCTCATTCGACACAAGAGAGGACCGGAAATCAGGGCAGAGCATACAGAAAAAAAAATGAAAACCATGTCAGGGCACGTTAGCTTCGGTGTCCCCCTCTCTTTCAAACTTATGAAACTGAAAATGCAAAGATGGCTAGGATTGGCCCATACTCCGTCGGTTCGGAGGGCAGGAGGAGGTATCGGCCAATCCGAAGCAAAAATAAAAGAAAGAAATAACCAGACCAAGAGTTTGTTCGACAAGAGAAGAGGCGGGAGCATATCAAGAAAAAACCATATACAATCATCAACTAACGTTTAATACTTACTATATTATGTGCACAAAGTAAAACAAATTTACATATGTATTAAAATAGCCTCTCTTTTTTCTCCAGGCGTGTGCAAGAAGCATATGATGCTAGGTTTGGAACTACATCCAAACAAAGCTCAATACCAAATTAAGGAAAAGTTCTTTTTACATCATATATACATTCCCGCAAAAGAATCATACATGCAAGTTAGTGGAACAAGGAAATTAAGATTTCTTTGTTTTATATTAGCAGAGAATGGAACTGCATAAGCTGCCACTGCGGGGCAGCACGATTGGTTCCCTGCGTCAACCCGAACCAAGCCCATCTGATGCAAGTTTCGGGTGTTGCCGTGTGTTGGGCTGCCTGCACGGGGCCTCGGGACAAGCCCCACGCTATGTGTTTCCTAAGAAGTCTCTGAATTTTCTATGTAGTCTCTGAGATAAGACGCACTTCATACAGATCATCACCACCTTTTCCTGGATCATCAGAATAACGATAAGATAGCGGGTGATATAGGGTAAGCTGGAAACCTTATGAATGTACAAAAAATCTAGGTAGTTTCATGAATGTACAAAAAAGCTTGATAGTCATATGGAGATAAAAAAGAGCACAACTCACCAATTTCTGCCTTAATTCCAGGACCAAAAAAGGAGGTGAATTTTGCCTGTGTACAAAAAATGTTTGCAATGACTTAGTACTCAGATGGTCTTGCATATCAGATTCTTTACTGGATTGGAGAACAAGTATGATATGCTATCAAGGAACAACGTGCATTCAGTTTTGGAATAACTTTCTTCTAATAACTAATTACTTCTTGAAGTAGCTTATTAATCTGAGAAACTTGCAAGGAAAATTCTTAGAGGATTCAAACTCAGGTGGTGGGTTTCCCTGCAAAAAGAACTCAGGTGGTGGTTTTGTACATCCACTTCCCCAGCCAAGGGAATTAGTCGCACTTCCTTAACTTGTCCTTTTATCATACTAAAAACCTAATACCAAATTAGTTTTTGAGATGCGTAAGATAACTAGATCCCATCACATGGATTTACTTAAGTCTACAATGGTGATATTTTATACAGTATTAAGAAATCCGGAAGAAAAGAAGGGTGCTAACCTGTCTTTTCTCAAAATCTGATAGCTCCAACGATTTGGCTTCAAATTCAAGTACTAAACAGTATTTCCCGTCATCAGTTACCTACAGGAAAAATATGATTGTGAATCTTTGAACCAAAAAATTTACCAGGGAACTGGCATTCCCTTTTGTTAAATGATGTCATGATTTTTTTGGTATAAAGCATTTGGTGTGAATAAAGTGAAGATAATAGAACCAGTCAACAAACATAAGTCACTGGCATATGGGAAGCTGAAAGAGTGGCTAAGGTCATCCTCGCAGATGGAGGAAACACTTCTTTGTCAAATTTCTACATCCTGAATTCAGTAACAAGACATAACAATACTCAGTGATGAAAGCTAAATTTGCTTTTGCAATTTCCACATCATATGCAGAACCGTTCCAGTATACATCTCACTAGATCTAAAACTTGTCCAACTTAGGCTACAGCTATAGTCCTCGGGCGGGCATGCCTCGTAGTGAACACTACCTACTCTGTTGCCTGGAGTTCTGAGCTAATTGGGGACTAATGGTAAGGTGATAACATATGGGACCAGTGGTCAGAAAAAATATAATCTACCCGCAAAGAAAAAGAAAAAATATAATCTAATGGGATTTGATGTAATTTATGAAATACAGTACAATTTGTGAAAATTATACGTGTGATTTTAGTAAATATGATAATATATAGATCAGTTAATCCACAGAACAAATTAAATAGATTGGAAATTTACTTCTTCTCGAATTTTTTGTAATATAGGTGCACTACGTCTTGGAATGCCACCACCCTGCCAGTTGGATAAAAAGAAGATAAGTAGAATAAAGTAACAGAATCCATACAACCCAAAGAGATCTGCTAAACATGTTCAGTAGCTGAAGTGAACTTGAATTACATATGAAATAAAAGGAAAGGAAATGTTCAGGTCATGACAAAGCACCAAAAGCATGAATTACCAAACCATATTGAAAGATCCGCTTCAACGCTTCATCAAGATGCTGCTCGTCACCATATCTATAACGTGTAACATCACTCCTGACCTAGAGGTAAGAGCAAGATTAACAAGTGACATTGTAGATATTCTGTATTGATTGTCACAAGTACTGAAATTAAGCAATAGCTGTACACACTTGGTGAGCAAACATCCTTCTAGAATTTGCATCGCAATAATAATCAGTTAGTTCACATACCACCAGAAATAGGTGTACAATTTTCTAAGGTTTCATCCGTAGAGACTGGCAATATTTAAAATTAGCTACTTCCCACACTTTTCTCTAATACCATGATGCTTATTATTTTGAGTAATACACTGATCAACAACCAACTGTTAGGCCATATCGGTTCAATTTATGTTGAATCCTGTTTTGGACAATCTCTTGTTGTTTATTCTCCTCATGCTTCGGCAGGTTTCTCAAATAGGTTGAAAGGTTAGCAGGGGGGAACAATGTAACCTCAGTCTATCATATGGATGGTTATGTACCTACTATGTAAGAAGACTTCCAAAGTGATTGCCACATATACTCTATGTAAAACATTTGTTATTTTCTCAAATAAAACCACTGTTGTTCATGCCTTCAAATAGAACTGCATTTGTCTACTTAAGTCAATTTTTTGCTTAGCATTTGAATGGTTGAAATTAGCAGATGATTTGAACTACATGTCCAATAACAATCTTAAATTCGTTGTGTGACAAAGGTCAGTTCGGATGACATTATAGTAACTTGGTTTTTGAGTAGAACGCACGTACGAACAAGATGTAGTAATCTAAAACTTAAGGCTAGTACCGCTCACGCTCAGGAGCAATAATCCAGGTTATAAGGTTGTTCACCCCGCTTGGGGTATCTTTCCCTGTAATGGGTTTTTTTCCCCTATTTATTAATGCAAAAGCAGAGCGCCTGTTGTTCAACGTTAAAAAAAAAAGTTTACCCATAATAGATCAAGGACATGTGCCCATATGAATTTGCACCCATGATGCATGAATATCACAAGACTTGTATTTTTTCTGTGTTTAGGGATAGAGATATCATATCTCAACCTATGTTGGTTTGACACTGGATGTATTAGTCGGAAAAAAATCTCAAAAAAAAAATTATATATAACATCTTACACTGGATGTAATCAGAAGATGGGGTGTATCATAGTAGAAGAATTTGTCTTACTATGAATAGTTTCAGGTTGTAAATTTGTCTCAGTAGCGAAGGATTACATGTAATTTCGTGACAATCTTAGTAGTGAAGGATCACATATAATTTCGTGACGATCATTGAAAGGTGTGTTTCAAATTAGCTTCTCATATTATTCTTATACTCCTAAAAAAGTGCCAATATCACATTAGTATTATGTACAATCTATATTGATCTTCAAAATTACCTGCTTGAGGATAGGGGTAGCACACTGTTCTCTTAGAGCGAAAGCATCAGCATAGGTTATGCAGGGCACTGGTTTCAGTTCAGCATACTGCGCATATAATTCAAGAATCAACACATATTTACAGGTATAAAACCATATAAGACGCATAGATTTAGAGAAGGCCAATAATAACTGACAGAAAGAAGAGAGTTCTTGCCTTTAAGGCCATGCCTATGATTGTGAGAGGAAAGCCGTAGGTTAGCATGAGAGCAGACCACTCTGAACCTGGGAGAAGATTGAAATACGCCCCAAATCCATACCTGAGATGCAAATACACATGAGCCACCGATAGAAAAAGCATCCTGGATCTCTCTCATTTGCACAATGTACAGCATCTGAACTTACGTCAAGAGGGAGCCACCAACCCCTAGTCCAATCACACCAAAAGAAACCTACATATGACGGGGAATTCAGCATGAATGACAACACAAGGCCGCCGATTACTCGTTGCTGCTAGCTCTCAAGAACCAAGAAAGCGCCTGAGCCGCTCACCTTGGCGAGGGTGAACCCATCGTCGTCGGGTACGAGGGCCTTGTCGCCGGCTGCTCCGGACGACGACGCGGGCGCGGCAGGCGGCGAGGAATCCGCAGCTCGGACCGGCGCAACCGCGCGACCGGGCCGGCAAGGCACAATGGATGGCGCATGGCTCACCCGGCGGCGGGAGGAGAGGGGCGCCTGGAACGCCGCAAGCGCCCGGACTGCGTGTGCCGAGCACTGCACAGACATCTCGCCTTTCAGGCTCTGCCGCACGTCGGAGCACTACCACTAGCTTGTGGATTTTTCCTTGGGAAATGAGTGCTTTCCTCGTTGGGGATTTTGGTGGAACAGGTAGAAAGAAGATGGTGGCTGGCTGGGGGTTTGGCGCGTGGAGGAAGGAGAGGAGAGGAGAGGAGAGCAGCGGTTCACCCATCCGTCTGGTCTGTGTGTGTGGGCCCCCCAGCCTACGCGGACGAATGGGGGCCAGTCGCACCGCTTCCGGTCAGTCGCAGCATGAGGGAAATAATCGATCTCGCCGCGGGCGCCGCCGCGCGAGGTCGAAATCGCGGGATGGGTGCCGCCGCTCGAGGTCCGCTGCGCCATGAGCCATCACCGTGTCCTGCCTACCTCTTTCGAGGATGTCAGCATCTGGGCACCATCCGCTAGGCGCTGCCATGAGGAATGAAGGTGGATGTCATTGTCCTTTTTTTTTTGTGAATGCCATTGTCCTTGTGGAAGGGGCGTCACCCAACACAGTCAAACGGGCCGGAAAAGGGCCCGTAACCGGAATTAACCACGGAACTGTGATTCTTTTCTAGTCTAGTGGAGTAGCTAGGCAGGTCTATATTCTTAGGGTGGATAGAAAAACAGATAATCGAAAACCAAATTAAAAAGATCGAGACTGCCGAATAAATTGAGACCGACAGGGCTGATCAAAAAATTGGGTAACAAATTTTATAGATCAAATTTAGTTTGGTTAATTTGGTCATTAGTTATTGGTAACCAAATGGACTGAATTGATCAAACTTTAGGTGAGAGTGGCCTAATTCCAAAGCCTTAGTTGTCCATAATTATAGATTTATCTTCCTCGACTAAGCGAAATTTAGTATTATTAAATGTTAGTTTCGGCCAATTAATATGACTATATGAAATTTATTTTATATTTAAATTACAACTGAAATAGTACCAAATGGTTTACCAAATATTATTCAACTTTTGTATTTGATAATATCTAGCACATAGTTTGGTCATGAACGAAACCGAATTATTGGGTAGCCGAATTTGTCCGTTAGTAAAAATAACAAGTAAATTTTGGTCTTTATTTTTGAAAGACCGATTTTAAAATAGACCCATTTCTTTTCCTGTTTTATTTTCGTTTTTTGGACTTTGAATTTTTTACAGTAGAAATTTTCCAGATTTGAATGTTTTTTAACTCAATGTTTTTTTAAAATATGGACATTTTTTCGAAATTTAAATCTAAACATTTTTTAATATGAAAAAAATTTCAGAATCTAAACATATTTAAGTTGAACAACTTTCAAATTTTGAACAAAATTAAATAATGTGAACAAATTTCAAAATCTAAACATTTTTAAATCTAAAAATTTTAAAATCATAAATATTGTAAAAGAAACAACAGAAAAAATCAGGACCGGCCAGGCCGGCACATGCACGTGTGGGAAGAAGCGAGCTTAGCTCACTTGGTTAGGGAAGTAGATGTATAGTCCAGCCACCCAGGTTCAAGTCCTCACGAACGCAGATTTGGGTTCTTATTATTTTAAAAACAAAAGAAAAATGATACTACTCCCCTTGGGGGATCCCGTGACTCGATCCTTCGGGTCGCCGCGCGTGACGCATCGTGGTTATGCCTCCCTACAAACAACGTGGGTGGGACCCGCTTATACTTTTCCTTGCCTTATCTCTTTCTATCTAGACCTCGCGTTCTAGTCCCGAGCAATGGTGTGCGCCGTCCACATCCCAGCTAGGCACCGCCCGCAACCACGTGTCTGCTGCTTGCCTTGCATCACCGCACGCCGCCGGAGCTCGCTGGCCTGTTCCTTGCCCCTGCACCAACATGCCGCATGCTCGTGCCACCCCTCCTCCGAGCTGCTGCCTCGCCGCCATGCACAGCACCGCGCCGACGCACTGACGGGTTGTTGCCACACTGCGCCACCATGTCATCCCACTGGCTTGCCAGAGCATCGCCTGCTCGCGTCGCCGCGCCTCTAGGCTGCTGCCTCGCCGCCGTCGTCTCCCTTCTCCCTACTCTCCTTCCACTGGCGCGCCGCCCAAGCCCTGGTCCTCCGTCGGCGCGCGTCGCCCAAGCTCCCCTGCCGGACATGGCGATCTCGCCAAAGATGGAGGCCTCGCCATGCTCTGTCGCCTCTCTGATGACTGGATTCCTACACCAACAACATGATTATTGCAATACTTGTAGAAGCAAATATTTAAAGAGCTTGTCCCGATGAGAGCTCGGCGAACGGAAACAACATGACCCCTCAGCCACGTTGTCAATGCGGCCTCATTTGCACCCAAACCATGGTTTGAAAATAGTCTACTTTATAGGTTGCTAGGATAAATGAATTTAAGATGATTTATAACAACTACTACTAGGACTGGAAGAAAACTAGAAAAAAGTAAAACTGGAAAGAGGTGAATCAATGAGATGAAATATTAATGTAGATAAGCAATAAAGTAAAATATTAATGCTACGATTCCTCAAGTAATGTTGTGTATACCGGTGTGCATGATAAGTGCTTATGAAATAGCTATAAACTATACTTGTGACGGCCCCTCAAATATTGTTGTCTCCCATCATTGGTAAGTGGCAACTAGACAAATCAATTGTCAACACCCTCTTCAGACATAGGTCATCTCGTAAAATAATAGTGTATTAAGGTAACAATACTAATTAAGGTAAACCAGACCAAAGACATTAAGTTGTATGGACAACCGTACTCCTAAGCAAGTGTGCTAGTCATAAGATATCCCGTCTGTCACTTTGGGGTCAAGCAATTCGCAACACTATACCTATATATATCATGAGTGATCTCGGAGAAACTATGGGTGGTGCATTGTAAGCTGCTATTGCCTCCACAAATCACTTATAACAAATAGCCTATTAGTTCTACCCATGGAAGAGCAGAGACTAAATCATAAGTTTTGGGACACACTGTGAATTCCTAGTAAATTCCTCAACAATGGATTAGACGTCTCCAATCACTAGAATAATATCATGAATAGAACAATGTAAAGAGAAAGCATAAACATATTAATTAATAAGAACACACCACACTTTAATTACTCAAATCATCATAACATTAATCAAATGGATTTCAGGCCATATTACAACCCATCACGGAGACCATGATGGGGAAGGATGAAGGAGTAGCGGCGATGGAGATAGTGATGGCGGCGCGGTGATGGTGGCGTCGGCGTGGTGATGGCGGCGTCCTCCTTCTCCTCCTCTTCTTGCTTGTATGGCTTGATGGTGTTGATGGAGATCTGGATCTTGGTGGAGTTGTAGAGGCTATGGAGACGACACGGCGATAGGGCTCCACCGTGGAGGCGGTAGATGGGAGCTAGATCTTGTATATGGTGTATTGGTGGGTTGGCTCCTCTCTCTTGACTCCTCCCTCCTTTATATAGGTCTTGGGGGTGCTCTAGGGTTTCCCCAATACCGTCATATGACTTAGGGAAGGTTCTGGTGCTTCGGAGGGGGGGATCCCGTCGTTTGGGACCTTTTTACCAACTATACGGCGGGAATTTTTCGCTCTGGCCGTATAGTTGGTCGTTGAACCTTCAGGTTTCGCAGTGTTTTGGCCGTTATTTCTTTATACGAACTCCGTTTTGGGTGTTCTTGGGCTCGTTGGATTCGTCTCGACGAGGGATACAACCCAGTGGTATTGGATATTTATTTTGAGAAGTTGGAAAAATTCACTTTTTTAACCTCTCAAATGGCTAAGTCTAGTCTCTGCATTTCCTCCATATTATACTCTCTTTGTTCCTTTTGTCTTTGTTTTATCCATAATCATCATCAACACCTACACACATGTCAAAGACAGAGAAGAGGGATAAAATTTTACCTAAACTACTAAATGTGCAAAGCTCATATGAGAATGAATAAATAATAGAAACCATGCATGTTTGGCATAACTGTAGCTAGATGAAGCATGTAATGGGTGGTTGATATGCATAAAATACTTCTATAAAAGTGTACATAAATTCCACTAATCACTCTCCCCATGTCGTATTTGTGTTCGTGTCCTCCCCCGACGCGCGAGAGCTCCCGCCAGAGCAAGCACTCGCCATCGCAGCTGAATCAGGCGGATTTTTGCTACTCGCACGGTGCTACATAGGCGAGACGACGATGCTACTAGAAGTGGTCGTTGTTGCTACAAATGAAGGGTCACGATGCTACTCGAACGATGAATGCATTTTGATATTTTGCTATAGGGCGATGCTACAATAATAGTAATGTTTTGCTATTTCTGTTCTATGTTTTTGCGACAATATCACAAAGTATTTGCTATGATATTTTTGACGAAATTCCTCAGCAAAGTCGGTTTTGCTACGACAGCCATCGGCGATATCTCCGGAGAGGTCGTTCTTTTTGCTACATTAGCACATGTTTCTTGCTACCATAGTTTTGCAGTTTTAATACAATAGCATAACGTTTTTGCTACATGGTCTCCGATGAGGTATACCGGCAAAATCCTCCGACGAGGTCAGATATGCTACGTTAGCACAACTTTTTTGCTACACGGTCGTTGGCGAGGTTTCCGGCGAGGTCCAGTCTGTTTTTCTATTTCTGGGCCAAACCGTTATCTGCTACATGTAGCAAAAGCGGGACTATTTATAGCAAAAGCGATGTTTATAACGAAAGCGGGATTTTAGGGCTTTTTTGGGGCACGTGTCATCAGGAGGACCCGAGGGATTTACGGGAATTATCCCCTAGGGACGCGTAGTACGACCCAAAACAAAATCGTTGTAGGGGCTTCCCCTACCTGCATTCATTTCAAAAAAAAACATGTATGTATGAGGTGCATAGTTTAAAAAACGAATCGGTGAACGAACCGGTGAGGCTCCGGTTCACGGTTCACTGATCCAACTAATGGTTCGTTCGGTTCAATTGCTGAATCGGAAATTAAGAAACAATCATTGTTTTTAGTTGAAATAATGTAGAAATAACGTGTCAAATAGACTAACTTTGATGTTATTATCATAAAGATGGGTCGGTGTAGGTAGTTATCTGGTATGGGAGGCATCGGTTCTGGTTTTTTCAATTGGACCGTCGGTAGGGTGAGGCATACAGTAACAGACTAAACGGTCGACATGGCCAGCATATAGGGTTTTCATGTTCCCATCACCACACCCTGCAAGATGGGAGACTTTTTAGCCGCATGCACACAAATAGCTACATTGTGCATATCATTGTTTTAAGGTCCGGGTATATTATCAAAGCACAGGAAGTATAAATTATTTAATTTTTTTAAATGTAATAAAAATTACATCGAGGTCCTTGGACCATCTAACGACCACTATCATCGTCAGAGCGAGTCGTTGATAGTGTCAATATCGTTCTCCTCTACTCAAACTAGTCTAACGTTGTTAATAACAGTCACAAAATCTTTGTTTGTGTGCCCATAAGAATGAATCTTTTGATACTAAACATTTAAAGCATGTATGTATGTGGGGAAGATCATCCCAGGTAGACTAGTCGGATAAGAACAAGACGGCACACCATGCAGTCGGCTGACAGAGCTCAGCCGGACAAAAGACACAATAAAAGGCCCAGACGAATCCAAGACCAAAACAAGCCGGCGTACCATACAGCCAGATGAGACAAGACTGACAAGACTGCCAACCGGCTAAGCAATCCTAGCCGGATGATGGAACCATAGGAAGTACGCATGGCGACGCATGGTATAGTGTGCACTATGGCCAGACCTGCAAACAATATACAGAGAAGACTGGAGCGTGCAGCCTATACCGAAGACGTTAGCGCTGACGGCAGGAACAAGAACTAGTTGGCACTATGCTCGCAACTGCTCGCACGACGCCCACTGTACACACGTTGTATAGCACGGCGCTGACTAATGACACAATATCTCCATACTGCAATACTATGGATGACCGGACGACTAGGGCCCGCCCGTGGGACTCGCCAGCCGGTCTGGACGATGTAACCGTTGCCCTAATCCTATATAAGGGGCAGCGGGTCTCTCATAGCAAGGGTTGGACTCTAGAGGATAGACAACACACATACAACTCGAGAAGCACTTGTAGTTCATCCAGATAGTCAGATCGACGGGAGTAGAAGTGTTATCTCACCACGAGGGCTCCGAATCTGGATACTTCTCGTGTCACGCTATGCTTGCTTGTACCCAATCCTGCCTGTGGACACCGTCGCTAGCTTTCCTGCTTGCTCCCACCCTCTATCTAGCCTGCTTAGGCACTACCGTTTTCATAGCAACGACAACGTAGGCTGAAGGAGATCCAGCACTCCATGGGAGGAGCGGCCGTATTCACTCTCCCCCTTAGAAAAACCAGTGTCCTCCTTAGAAACATGGGAAGATCACACCGACCACGTGGACGAGGATGTGGTTATATCTTATTATTGTTTCGTTGCAGCATCATGATAGCCACCATAAAAATGTAGCCAGTTGACCAAACTCTAACTTTAGATACCTTAAGTATCTCCAATGGGTCGATGCTTACGGTTGGGGCCTCGTGGACAGCCGAAAACCAAAACCATCACCCAACAGTGTGACCCAAACGGACCAGCCTCCACCCCTGGATAGACGCAAATTGTCCAGCTCCACCCATGTTCTCCTCTTGTTCGGGCCAGGCCCTCCCGTCAGCTGCACTCCGCTCTATTTTGCCCTTTCCTCATCTCATATCCATCCTTCCCACAGCCGCCCAAGCCCTAGCCACCCCATGGAGATATGCCACCAGCCACCATTACTGTCACCGCACCTGTCGTGTCCCCTCTCAAGCCAGAGAAAGATTTAAGAAGCATCAAAGGGATAAGGAGACCGCGAGACGAGTCGGGCGGAGGGACGCCGCCAAGCAGTGGGTCGTGAAAGGCGAAGCCGAAGTGAGGTCCATGGTGGAACAACTCACCAAGATGTAGTCCCGCGCCACCCACGGGGATATTACCGCCCAGTCGCAAGCCCTCGCGGGAAAGATGATCAGGGAAGGGCCGTTGAACACGACCATCTCCAACGCCGACATCGCCAATCTGGAAACGTCGGCCTCACTAATCTAGTCAGGATGATAAGATTGGCAAACATCCGGTAATCCAAACCTCGCCTCACCGTCCATTTCTTTTGTGGAAACGTGTCAGAAGTATATCAAATTGTGTGTAGAACTAGTATGACGAAGAAATAAAGGAAATGATCCAAGAGGTCGGGACTCAACAAGAGTTTAAACAAGAGACTCAAAAAGATAGTCTCAATTCAAGAAGAGACTTTTTCCAAGTCCCAGTTGAGCACGTCCAAACAATATCAGCCAGGACACAACAAGGAACTCAAAGAACTGGCTGATGGGGTGAGTAGGAGGACCGGAGCATTCACCATGGACGAGGAGAAGGTTTTTTCTTTGGCTTGGATAGAAATTGGGCAAGACCCAATTTGTGTTGCCCAATAAAAAAGAGGGGAACTTTAGAAGAGGGTTTGGCACTACTTTCATAAGCATAGAGTATTGCACCCATTCAACATTTGGAGTGAGCTCTCCCTTCAAAAGAGGTGGTCATTAATCCAACAAGAGAGCAACAAGTTTTGTGGCATCTATGAGCATGTGCTACCACGAGCCATGAGTGGAGTTGACATCCAAGACATGATGCTCCAAGATTTGGATTACTCAAAGGAGAAATATGATAACAAACATGTCACGTTGATACATTGTTGAGCGCAGGTAGAGGAAATGTGAGCTCCATATCTAGCAACTTGCCAAGTAACATGCGCCCAAGAAAAGGAAAGTTGAGATCAAGCTACTTTTCAAAGAGAACAAGGTCAATGAAGGACGAAGCAAGATGGATGTGGACCAGTGAGCTTGGTTGGAGAAGAGGAGGAAGATGATGTACAACAAGATGAGTGATCATTCAATATTTCTCTCGTTTTGTTTGTTGAATTATTTGCCACTCATGTGTTGGCCTGGTGGCTAGCAGATGATTCAATTGTGCTTCTGAATCTATGTAACTCCATTAAATTGCATTTGGTAATTGTTATGTAAATCATGCTTGTGAACATGTTTAAATGCTGCTTTTTAATCTCTAAAATGTTGTAAAAAAATATGCAGTTGGTGTCGAAGTTTTTGGGCATAACTTTGCACCTCCGTTTAAGGGCTTATATGTGCCCAGAAGTGGCTCATAACTGAATAGTAGGCCCATATTATTATTTATGATTTTTTGTAAAAAAATAGATTTTCTAAAAAGTTCAATATTTAGCCAAAATTTAGGCTCATATTAGGACAGTAGACTCATATAATTGTTTCGAATTTTTATTTTTATTCATTTTTCTGAGATGTTTCGGCCAAAATTTGAATTTTTGAATCCTTTCCTCCCAGAAGACCCAAAAGTAGTGTCAAAACTTGAAAACAAGGGTATTATGGTAAATATTGTAGTATGCATTGAAATACATGTATTTTTGAACCGTTATTACTTTTAGGTATAGAAAATAGCAAATGTAGAGGTACGGGAAAGTTGGAGTGGCATATCTCCAAGTCTTGTTTTTATAATGACATATCTTCGATCAGTGAGAAGAAGTTTTTGTGAAAATTACACCAATCTATTAATAATCATCAATAAAAATACGAAAAGGGCTAATAGTAATAAAAATTATGAATAGATCCATGGACCACCTAGGGATGACTACAAGAACTAGGACATGTCGAAAACGCGCTGCCATCCTCGCCCTCCATCACCGGAACCATACAATGATTATCGTAGTAGAGCTTATTGTAGTAGACGAACGAAAAGTCATTGTGCTAAGGCCTTAAAATTAACTAGAGCATCAATTATCGTCAATGATGACACCCATTGATTGGGATTGTTGGAGATATGCCCAAGAGGCAATAATAAAGTGGTTATTATCATATCTTCATGCTTATGATAATGTTTACATACCATGCTATAATTGTATTAACCGGAAACATTAATACTTGTGTGATTTGTAAACATAAAAGAGTCCCTAGTAAAGCCTCTTGTTAAACTAGCTTGTTGGTTAATATATGATCATAGTTTCCTGATCATGAACATAGAGATGTTATTAACAACAGGGTCATATCATTAGGAGAATGATGTGATGGACATACTCCTATAGTTAAGCGTAGCATAAAGATCAAGTCATTTAATATAGTTCACTTGCTATAAGCTTTCTGATACATAGTAACCTAATTCCTTCGACCATGAGATCATGCTAATCACCATCACCGGAAGGATGCTTTGATGACATCAAACACCACACCGTAACTGGGTGGCTATAAAGGTGGCATTGAGTGTTCGGAAAGTATGTGTTGAGGCACATGGATCAAGATTGGGATTTGTCCATCCATATGATGGATAGATATACTCTAGGCCCTCTTGGTGGAATGTCATCCAATTAGCTTGCAAGCATGTGACTGGCTCACAAGGGATCACATATCACGGGAACGAGAAAAGAGTACTTATTGGTAACGAGGTTGAAACTAGGTATGCAGAGATACCGACGATCAAACCTCGGATAAGTAAAGTATTGTGAGACAAAGGGAAATTGGTATCGTATGTAAATGGTTTATTCGATCACGAAGTAATCGTAGAAATATGTGGGAGCCATATGAATTTCCAGATTCCTCTATTGGTTATTGATCGGAGAAGAGTCTCGATCATGTCTGCATAATTCACGAACCGTAGGGAGACACACTTAAGGATTCGATGTTGTTTAGTAGATATGGAATGTGAGTAAAGAGACCGAATGTTGTTCAGAGTCTCGGATGGAATCTGGGATATCACGAGGAGATCCGGAATGGTCCAGAGAATAAGATTCATATAAGGAAAGTCCAATTTCGGAGTTCAGGAATGATTCCGGTGTTTTCATCGGAATGTTCTAGAAGGGTCTAGAAGGTTCACCGATCCGGAAGGGTAAGGGTACATGGATGTGTCATGACAAAGTGTAATGGTTTCATCATTTCCTAGGTCACTTGGCTGGACACTTGGAAGAGAGAAATCAAACTCTAATTTGAAAGTCAAAATGGCAGTTTGAAAAAGTCAAATCCCAACATGGTTTCCGAGTTAGGGAGGGTTTCCACCTGGGTTGGGAACACCCTTGGACGCCCCCACCTATATAAGGAGGGGTAGGGGCGCACCCCAAGATATCCTCCTTGCCCTAGGCGCCCAAGAAACCCTAGGTTGGCCGCCGTCCCCCTCTCTAGTTGCGACCAATCTAGATCTCCTCTAAACCGCTACCGACTAGCTAAACTCTAGTTGCTAGCTACCTCTAAACCTTGGCCCTCTAAAACCTAGATCGTCGGGGCTCCCTCTATTCCACCATACTCGCTCCGGCTTAGGCGAAGCCCTGCGGGATCTCCCCTCTACTTCCGACACCACGTCGTCGTGCTGCCGAAATTGCGAGGAGAGAGCTACAACCTCCGCTGCCTGCTGGAACAAGGGAGAGGAAGGTCTGAATCGAGTACCGTACGTGTGACCGACTACGGGAGCGCTGCCGGAACATGGCGCCAGAACGATCGTCTACGCGATCTTGAGATCGGCAAGTGAACGACTACATCACCCACGAGAATCTGCTCTTGTTAACCGCTTTGGATCTTCGAGGGTTAATACTCTATCAACTTGTTGCACTGATCTAGTAGATAGATCTTGGCTTGATCACAGATTAGATCTTGATTGTGTGTTCATGCGGTAGAATTTTTTGTTTTCCATGCTACGAACCCCTACAGTGGTATCAGAGCCATGTCTATGGCCCAGTTCCTTTGAAGCTTCTGGACGGCTTCGAGGTAAAAATAAGCTTAAGCCAAAAAGAACTCGATTTTAAGCCATTTCTCGGGACAGCCGGCTTCTGCAATTCCTTCACATTGGTGAGAAGCCGGGTACCCCCAGCTTCCCGCAGCTTCCCGAGCTCAGTCGAAGCGGTACGTTCTCTGCCCCTGTTCGTTATGGTATTTACATAGAAATGCCACCGCGAGGCAGCATCGATGCCTCTTCCTAATCCTGAACCGTTATGTGAGGTTGAGCACAAGCTAGCAGTTCCTCATCCTCTCTCTCCAAAAAAAAAAGGGTTCCTCTACCTCCGCCGCCGCAACGGGCCACCCCGCCGCCGGTCGCCGGCCGCCTCCCCCCGCCACCCGCCACCCTCCACCTACTACCCGCACTATCCAGTTTCCATTCCATGGTGGCAGCATAGCCCGCGGACACCGCCCTGGATCGAACCAACCCCGAGCTTGCAAGCAGGGGCTCGTTCTGCTCAACCTCGAGCTCGCAAGCTGGGGCCTGACCTGCTGCTCGTGCCTCCCTCCTCAACCACCGCATGCTGTTACCAGGAAATTGTAGATAAGATTCGTGTATGATGTTCTGGATGTGTGTAAAATAGTAATATGTCCTCATATTTGCGAGAGAATAGCAAATAAGATTCGTGTAAGCAGTTCTGCATGTGTGTAAAACAGTAATCTGTGCTACTGTATATTATATTAATGTTCATGGTGCTATGGAATTGTTTTCTTTCTCAAATTTGCAGCAAAATGGTACTCCCTCTAACCCATATTAGTTGACTTAGATTTGTCTAGATTTGGATGAATCTAGACACTATTTAGTATATAGGTCCATCCAAATTTCGATAAATCTAAGTCAACTAATATGGGTCGAAGAGAGAAAGAAACAACTAAATACTCGGTAGTCAAAACACAAAATCATCGCAAGGCATTAGGGACTTTTCATCACACAACTCAGTCAAGAAGTTGAAACGGTGAAAGCCGAAAAGAACTAGACTGCAGTTTCTTAGAAGCTTATTTTGACTGCTGTTTCTCTGGACAGCTCAAACGGAGTGGCTTATGCACAAGTCGTAGCCCAAAAGAACTGGGTCTATATATAGATCTGTTGCACGAGTAGAACACAATGGTCATTATGGGCGGTGGTGCTTTTATTATCAATTGCTTCTTGTGTACTTTGCATCTTGCGGTATGGTGGGATGAAGCGGCCTGGGCTAAACTTACATGACATCGTTCATGAGACTTGCTCCACGCTCGACATGCAACTTGTATTGCATAAGTGGCTTTGCGGGTGTCTGTCTCTCCCATCATAGTAAAGATTCAATTTACAACGGGCACTTTATAGTTCAAGCATCAACGTTGTGGTTCTTGTTCGTAAGTTAGAACGACGCTTATTGAAAGCCCCAAACCACGTAAAACATGCAAACAAAATTAGAGGCGTCTAACGTTGTTTTGCAGGGGTGCCTTGTGATGTGATATGGACATGATTGTAATTATATATGATGTATGCAATGTTCCTTATTGTAAGTCGGCAATCGGCAGGAGCCATATGGTTGTCTTTTAATTTCGTCTAGACCCGCGTGTCTATTATTTAAAGTAGTTGTAATAGTTGATGCTGGTGGACGACAACCATGGAGCGGCTCCATTGACCTTGAAGTCACGCCTGTGATGATGGAGATCATGTTCGTGCTTGAAGATGGAGATCGGAAGCACAAGAAGAAAGGCCATATCATATCACATATTTTGAATTGCATGTGATGTTTATCCTTTTATGCATCTTGTATTGCTTAGTTCGCGACGGTAGCATTATAAGATGATCCCTCTCAAAAAATATCAAGTTATAGAGTGTTCGTCCTTAGGCTGTGTTTGTTTGGGCTGTAGCTGTTGAAAAGCAGCTGTTGAAAATCAGATGTAGAAAATCAGCCGTAGGAAGCAGCTGTTGGAAATAGAGTTTGGTGTTTGGCAAGAAGGATTTTGATGATAACTGTTGCGGGTTTTGCGACTGAAATGTCTGAAATATCCCTGAGTGCAGAAGATGTTATACAAGTATTTATTTAAAATAAATTAGTTGACTACTTTCTTACTTAACTAGCACAATTCTAGGGTTGAATTACGAACGGACCCAAAATTTTGAGATGTTTGATTATAATTTTTTTTACTTTCTCTAGCTTTTGGAGATTAACCGCATACGCACATACCCCAAAAGTTTTCATTACCGAAGTGTACACGTCACTGACCGGAGCACATCCATGTAAAAATAACAAATAAAAAAAAGGAGACTGTGGCTGTTGGAGACGAGCTTGAGCTCGATCCCGTCGATGGAGCCCCTGCAGCGATCGCCGCCCCCAGGCCTCCCCGCTGCCCCTGACGCACCGCCGCCCCCAGGCCTCCCCGCAGCCCCCGATCAGCTCATTTTCGTGCCCACCCTCCTGCATCTCGGCCTAGTCGACAGAACACATTGGTCTCCTCCTTGAGCTGCGTCTAGTCATGGCGTTGGATAGACCTGCCGATTCCGGTTGGAGAGGCCAGAAACAGAGTAGGGATGGAGGTGGAACGCAACAAGGAAGATCGCCGGCGCCGCCGTCTCCACGCCCAGGCGAGGCGGCGACTCCTTCTCCGGCAGCCGATGGGGACGGTGACAAAGAGGCTGGGAACGGAGCGGAGGAGAGATCGGGGAGGGAGCGGAGACGGCTACCGGCGACGGCAACTTGCAGCACGAGGAGCTCGGGGACGGAGGCGGGGGAACGGGACGACACGACAAGCTTGCTTGCCTTCTCCTCCATGGCACCGAAAAGGAGAGATTGGGGGGAATCGCTGGGCTGGGGGCACGGTGGCAGTTTTCTGTTACTATCCCGAACTATGATGGGTAGTTCTGACCGCTACACTCGGGAAGCAGCAAACGCGCTCGGGAAGCTGCTCTCGATCCGCTTCCGTCTGCCCGCGCTCGGTAGGCTATTTTAACATGCCGCTTCACTCTAGCGCGTTTCAAAATTTGTGTGTTTGTTTGTTCTAGCGATTCTGAAGCCCAAAAGCTGTAGCCACAGCGGTAACAAACAGAGCCTTAGTAGGCACCATTGCCAAAGCTCGTTGTTTCGAAGCACCATGTGATGATCGGGTGTGTTAGATTCTGTGAGTGTATACAATGGGAGCAAGCCAGGTTTGCTCATGCGGAAGCTAAGGTTTGATCTTGACGAGTCTAGCATGTACAGACATGGTCTCGGAATATGAAATATCGAAAGGTAAAGCATGAGTCATATAGATGATATGATGAACATGATGATTGTTCGCCTTTGAAACTATATCATGTCACGTGATGATCGGACTTGGTGTAGTGAATTTGGTTCGTGTGATCACTAAAACAATGTGAGGGATATTGTTTTGAGTGGGAGTTCAATAGCAATATGATTAAAAATTGAACACTATTTATCATAAATTAAATCAAAGTAAATTTGCATAGTTGTTGTAGTCATTGGCATCCATTTACCACCTTGCGCTTAGTTATAGTTGAGATAATAGAACTATAGAATTCTGGTTAGTTACTTTACAAACTGGTATCGTATTGTTTTGAAGTGTTAATATAAAGTTTAAAAGTCCTATTGCAAACTTTCAGTAAGTTCCGGTTACTCCGTGAAGTTTAATAATTGGTATTAAATCAAGAGTGACAATTTCAGTGATAGTATATAAGTATCATGTTTGTCTCCATGATTTTTGATATTCAAAATATTGTTTTAATATCAAGGTTATTTAGGATCTGAAAGAGTTGTTTCAAAAACCATGATGTGTGGAATATATTGTGATATCTGAAATGATGTTTTGGTTGCAATGGCAAAGTTTATGTTCTCATATTTGATGAGAATTTGAAAAAGGTTGGAGACGCTTGTCATCCTAATCCTCCAAAAGGTTTTGGAGAGCAACATTCACGATTCACCGTTATAAGCTAAAAGTAGCTTGATCATGAATAGTTCCATGAATATTTGATAAAATGTTTACTACACTAAAAGATTACTAAAGAATGGAATTTGAAAGAACACCAAATATTTGATGATGGTGATCTACTTCAAAGTACAAGTCCAAAGACATTGGTATTTAACTATACATGCTTTGGACTATGTGTCATGTGTATGGCTCCACTATTGATGTTGATAGATTCTTTCGAACAGAAAAGGAAATACTGAAAGAGAATCTCAGAAATATATGGCAGAAAAGAAAAGACTAGAATTGTTCAGCTTAGGTATATAGAGGATATACATGTTATGGCTATATTCTTTGCTTATTAAACAATGTGGTTCTTAAGTATTGGATACTGAATTTGTTGGTGTGAATCGTCATACGAAACAACACAATTCATGAACTACAATGGCCTAAGTAACTAGCAAAAGAATATGTGATGATGTTCATCGAGAACAAATAAAGGGTTGTTGTGTTGCTCGTTAACATCAAAGCTTGCCTTCAAGATTTGTTTTATCAGGTATTATGAGAACAAAAGGGTTGTTCAAATAATTGTCGTAATCCATAAAAGATGGATGATTTACAAATCTCGTTGGATAAATCACATCCATAAAAATATTGCTAAAAATGTCGAAAGACAATTGATAAGAAAGATCACTTAGAAAGTGACATCGCCGTTTAAATTATATTGGAAAGAAAACATGAAGAAACTTCATGTGGATGGAATTTTGGAGTATTTTGATTTTTGATCAAATGACGCTTGTGAAATTTTCCTAGAGATAATTAAAACTCCGCTCATAGGCCAAAGGGAACGGATGACTAGCTTATTGGAACTTGTACATATTGTTGTATGAAGTCCATTATGTGTAGTCAAGAGCGATAGATTTCAACTTCATATGATTTCTCCAAAAATTTGAGTGAATATATGAATATTTACTTAATAAGGATGAAGTGTGAAACATTTGAAAAGTTTAAAGACTTTCAAGATGAAGTGCAAAATCAATGTAACAAGAAAATAAAGAATTTATGATAGGATCATAAAGGAAGATATTTGAGTTATAAAGTTTAGCATAACACCTAAGATTTTAGGAATTGTTCCATGGATTTGCGTTTCCCGAAACACCATATGAGTATGGAATAATCGAGATATGCAATGAAACCTTGTTTAACATGGTAAGATTAAATGTGTAATTGATAAAACTGACATTCTATTTTAAAGATTAAAGCTTTAGAGACTACCATTTTTCCACTGAAAAGAGCTCCATCATAATCCGTTGAAATGACACCATATAAAGTTATGGTTTGGGATAAAACCCAAGTTGTCCTTTCTTAAACATTGGTATGCTATGCATAAGAAAGATGTTTGCAACTAAAATCGGATGAACATATCTTTGTATGTTATTTTGAATAATCGTTGAGTATTCCTCCATAACACCAAATACAAAAATGTTTGTCGCTTAGAACGTCAAGTTTCTTTGAGAAAGGAATTTTCCGTGAAAAGTTAAGTGGGAGGACAATAGAACTTTGATAAGGTTAAAAGAACCTTAGCTATATGTGCAAAGTTGTGCAGCGCTGAAAAGTGTTCTGGAGGCAGCAACAATGCTCATGGCTCACGTGCCTCAAAGGTTATGGTCACGAAGGTCTAAGTTCCTATTGAAACAAGTAGGTCAGGTAACCAATCAACAAGATTTGAGAGTTAAATCATTATTTGATAATAATGATCCGACTACATGGAAAGAAGCGATGATGGGCCCTGACTCTGTCAAATGGTTTGAAGCCATAAAATCCGTGATATTTCCATATACGAGAGATCAAGCTTTGAACTTGAAAGACCCTCTGAAAAGGTCAAAGACCTTTTAGTCGTATTTGGATCTATAAATAAATAGACATGGATGTTTCACATCTATGAAATTATCGACATGTCGGCAAAGAGTTCACGACAATGTTCAAAGAGTTGACTATGATAAGATCTGATCTTTCATTAAGCGATATTTAGTCTAGATGGATTAATGTAGCAACCACTACATATAATTTTGTTATGTGGTAGTTGAATAAACAAAACAAGTTATTCTAATAGAATGGTTACCTAGGACGTGTGCATGACACGGTTCAAAGGGTTTTGTTAATTCAAAGGATGCTAAAAGCATATGCAAACTTCAATGGTTTAAGTAAGCATCGCGGAGTTGGAATCTTCACTATGATGAAACTGTTAAAAGAGTTTAATTTCATCGGAGACGGTGAAGATTCTTGCAATGGCAAGAAATTAAGTGGGAGCGCTAAGACATGTTTCTAATGCATTATGTGCAAGACATATTGTTGATTGGAAATGATGTATCTTTTTATTAACACATGTTAAGAATTTCATCTCGATGAAAGGCTTAGGCAGAACCCGAATATTTGGCATCAATGTCTATATGGATAAATTGAGACGCTAATAAGGTTGTGCCAGAAGTACATAGATGAGATATTGAATGAGTTCAATATAGAAACTACAAGAAAGGTTCTTGTTGCATAGGAAGGACTGAATAAAGATTCAAGTATTTTTGATACTTGATATATAAAATCACAAAGAGTACTTTATCAATCATGATGTGATGTGTACAAATCCAGATATGTCCTATGCTCTAAATGTTATGATCGTATACCAGAATGATTCATAAGATGATTATTGGATGATAGTAAAGATATGTAGGGGTTCGTAGCATGGAAAACAAAAAATTTCTATCGCATAGAAACAAACAAGCCAAGATCTATCTACTAGATTGTAGCAACGAGTCGATGGAATAACTTACCCTCGAAGATTCCAAAGTGTTTAACGAGAGCGGATTCTCGTGGGTGATGTAGTCGTACTCTTTCCGATCTCAAGATCGTGTAGACGATCCTTCCGGCGCTGCGTTCCGGCAGCGCTCTTGCAGTCGGTCACACGTTCGGTACTCGACGAAGACCTTCCTCTCCCTTGTTCCAGCAGGCAGCGGAGGTTGTAGCACTCTCCTCGCGATTCCGGCAGCACAACGGCGTGGTACCGGAAGTAGAGGGGAGATCCCGCAGGGCTTCGCCTTAAGCCGGAGCGAGTATGGTGGATTATAAGAGAGGGCTATTAGTGGTCTAGAGATTAGACTCACCAATTAGAAGGCTCTAAACCGCAGGCTAAAGCAATTAGAAGCTCTAAACCAAACGGCTCTAAACCTGAGATTAGAGGTGGAAACTTGTGTGTCTCAAGGAGGAGCCCTGCGCCTCCTTTTATGGGTGGAGGGTCCTTGGCGCGCCAGGGGAGGGAGGGAGTCCCTCCCCAACTCGGCCTAGGGCTGGGCGCCGGCCTGGAGGAGCTGGACTCCTCCTCCAAGTTGGTTCCAACTCCTCTTGCTTGTTTCCCACAGTTTCCTGTTTCCCACAGTTTCCTGTTTTAGCCGTTTGACTTTCAAACTGGCAATTTGACTTTCATGTTTTTGGAACAGCAAGAACACTTAGTACATGATGCAATCATTCAATGACACACTCATGTACCCTCCCCCCCCCCCGGAGTGCCGGACAATCCGGAACCTTCTAGAACATTCCCGATGAAAACACCGGAATCATTCCCGAACTCCGAAACGGGACTTTCCTTATATGAATCTTATTCTCCGGACCATTCCGGATCACCTCGTGATATCCCGGATCCCATCCGAGACTCCGAACAACATTCGGTCTCTTTCTCATAATACCATAACTACTCAAAACAACGTCGAATCCTTAAGTGTGTCTCCCTACGGTTCGTGAATTATGCGGACATGATCGAGACACTTCTCCGAACAATAACCAATAGAGGAATCTGGAAATTCATATGGCTCCCACATATTTCTACGATTACTTTGCGATCGAATGAACCACTTACATACGATACCAATTTCCCTTTGTTTCACGATAGTTTACTTATCCGAGGTTATGATCGTCGGTATCTCTGCATACCTAGTTCAACCTCGTTACCGATAAGTACTCTTTTCTCGTTCCCGTGATATGTGATCCCTTGTGACCAAGTCACATGCTTGCAAGCCAATTGGATGACATTCCACCGAGAGGGCCCAGAGTATATCTATCCGTCATGTGGATGGACAAATCCCACTCTTGATCCATGTGTTTCAACCAATACTTTCCGAACACTTAATGTCACCTTTATAGCCACCCAGTTACGGTGTGGTGTTTGATGTCATCAAAGCATCCATCCGGTAAAGGTGATATGCATGATCTCATGGTCGAAGGAATTAGGTTACTATGTATCAGAAAGCATATAGCAATTGAACTATTGAAATGACTTGATCTTTATGCTACGCTTATCAATAGGAGTATGTCCACCATATCATTCTCCTAACGATATGATCTTGTTGTTTGATAACATCTCTATGTTCATGATATGGAAACCACAATCATTTAATCAACCAACAAGCTAGTGAAGTATAGAGGCTATACTAGGGACTTCAATTTAAGTTTACAATTCACACAAGTATTAATGTTTCCTTGTTAATACTATTATAACATGAATATAAACATTTATCATAAACACAAAGATATAATAATAACTATATTTATTATTGCCTCTAGGGCATATCTCCAACAGTCTCCCACTTGCACTAGAGTCATCTAATCTAGATTACATGGTAATATACCGAACACCCATGGCAGTTTGGTGTTGGTCATGTTTTGTCCTCGGGAGAGGTTTAGTCAACGGATCCGCCACATTCAGATCTGTGTGTACTTTGCAAATCTTTATATCCCCATCCTGGATATGTTCTCGAATAGCGTGAAAACGCAGTTTGATATGCTTCAGCTTCTTGTGTGACCTTGGTTCTTGCGCATTGGCTATGGCGCCCATGTTATCACAGTAGATAGACATTGGGTCCAGCGCACTTGGAACCACACCCAGCTCTGTAATGAACTCTTTCATCCATATCGCTTCTTGTGAAGCCTCCGAAGCAGCCATGTATTCCGATTCAGTTGAAGATCTCGCCACAACGCTTTGCTTTGCACTCCTCCAGCTAACTGCTGCACCATTCAAAATAAATACGTACCCAGATTGTGATTTAGAATCATCTGGATCGGTGTTCCAACTAGCATCGGTGTAACCATTAACAACGAGCTGTTCATCACCTCCATAAGAAAGAACCATATCCTTAGTTCTTCTCAAGTACTTAAGGATGTTTTTGACCGCTGTCCAATGATCCACTCCTGGATCACTTTGATATCTGCTAGTTAAACTAACAGCATATGCAATGTCGGGTCTAGTACATAGCATGGCATACATTAGAGATCCTATGGCTGAGGCATAGGGAGTCTTACTCATCCTTTCTCTATCTTCTGCCGATGTTGGACTTTGAGTTTTACTCAAGGTCGTATTGGGCAACATGGGCAAGAACCCTTTCTTGCTTTCTTCCATTCCAAACTTCTTTAGAACTTTGTCCAAATATGTACTCTGTGACAATGATATTTGGCGTTTCGATCTATCTCTATAAATCTTTATGCCTAATATGTAAGCTGCTTCGCCAAGATCCTTCATTGAAAAACTATTATTCAAATATTCCTTGACACTATTAAGAAGGTCTACATCATTCCCAATCAACAATATGTCATCCACATACAGTATTAAGAACGCTACAGAGCTCCCACTCACTTTCTTGTAAATACAAGCTTCTCCATAAGTTTGTATAAAACCAAAACTTTTGATTACCTTATCAAAACGTTGATTCCAACTTCGGGATGCTTGCTTCAATCCATAGATGGACCGTTGAAGCTTGCATACCTTGTTAGCATCTTTAGGATCGACAAAACCTTTGGGTTGCATCATATACAACTCTTCATCAATGTCTCCATTGAGGAATGCTGTTTTGACATCCATCTGCCATATCTCATAATCATAATATGCAGCGATTGCTAACATAATCCTCACAGACTTTAGCTTTGCTACCGGTGAGAAAGTCTCATCGTAGTCAACTCCTTGAATTTGTCGAAACCCTTTTGCGACAAGTCGAGCTTTATAGACAGTAACATTACCATCAGCATCTGTTTTCTTCTTGAAAATCCATTTGTTCTCGACAGCCTTCCGGCCATCCGGTAAGTCCACCAAAGTCCACACTTGGTTTTCGTACATGGATCCAATCTCGGATTTCATGGCTTCTTGCCATTTATTGGAATCTGGGCTCATCATCGCTTCCTCATATGTCTCGGGGTCATCGGCATTGTCCACCAACATGACACTCATAACGGAATCATACGAATCTGGAGTGGTACGAGTTCTCGTTGACCTCCGAGGCTCTGTAGCAACTTCAACCGAAGTTTCATGATCACCATCATTAGCTCCCTCTCTAATTGGTGCAGGCACCACAGGAACTTCTTCCGGTGCTGCGCTACTCGCAATTTCGAGAGAAGGTTCGACAACCTCGTCGAGTTCTACTTTCCTTCCAGTCACTTCTTTCGAGAGAAATTCCTTCTCTAGAAAGGATCCATTCTTGGCAACGAAGATTTTGCCTTCGGATCTATGTTAGAAGGTATACCCAATAGTTTCCTTCGGGTATCCTATGAAGACGCATTTTTCCGGTTTGGGTTCAAGCTTGTCCGGCTGTAACTTCTTTACATAGGCTTCGCATCCCCAAACTTTAAGGAACAACAATTTAGGTTTCTTCCCAAACCATAATTCATACGGTGTCGTTTCAACGGATTTAGACGGTGCCCTATTTAAAGTGAATGCGGCTGTTTCTAATGCATAACCCCAAAATGATAGCGGTAAATCTGTAAGTGACATCATAGAACGAACCATATCTAAGAGAGTTCGATTACGACGTTCGGACACACCATTACGCTGTGGTGTTCCCGGCGGTGTCAATTGTGAAAGTATTCCGCACTTCTTTAAATGCTCGCCAAACTCGTAACTTAGATATTCACCTCCACGATCAGAACGTAGAAACTTAATCTTCTTGTTACGTTGATTCTCTACCTCACTTTGAAACTCCTTAAACTTCTCGAAAGTTTCGGACTTATGTTTCATGAAATAGATATACCCATATCTACTCAAGTCATCTGTGAAGGTAAGAACATAACGATAACCACCGCGCGATGCTACACTCATTGGACCACATACATCGGTATGTATGATTTCCAATAAGTCCGTAGCTCGCTCCATCATACCAGAAAATGGAGTCTTAGTCATTTTGCCCATCAGACATGCTTCGCATCTATCAAGTGATTCAAAATCAAGTGATTCAAGAAGTCCATCAGAATGGAGTTTCTTCATACGCTTCACTCCAATGTGACCAAGACGACAGTGCCACATATAGGTCGAATTATCGCTTGATTTCAAACGTTTAGCTTCAATATTGTTGATATGTGTATTTCCACTATCGAGATTCAATAAGAATAGACCATCTATCAAAGGTGCATGTGCGTAAAACATATTACTCATATAAATCGAACAACCATTATTCTCTGACTTAAACAAGTAACCGTCTCGCAATAAACAAGATCCTGATATAATGTTCATGCTCAACGCAGGCACTAAATAACAATTATTTAAGTATAAAACTAATCCCGATGGTAGATGAAGAGGTAGCGTGCCGACCGCGATCACATCAACCTTTGATCCGTTTCCCACGCGCATCGTCACCTCGTTCTTCGCTAGCTTCCGTTTATTCTGCAGCACCTGTTTCGAGTTACAAATATGAGCAACCGAACCAGTATCAAATACCCAGGCACTACTACGAATACTAGTGAGATACACATCAATAACATGTATATCAGATATACCTTTCTTCTTGATGTTGCCGTTCTTCAAATCCGCCAAGTACTTTGGGCAATTCCGCTTCCAGTGACCTTCTCCCTTGCAGTAAAAACACTCAGTTTCAGGCTTTGGTCCAGCCTTGGTTTTCTTCGTCAGCGTGGCAACTTTCTTACCACCCTTCTTGAAGTGTCCCTTTTGCTTAGACTTGCCTTTCTTGAATTTGGTGGTCTTATTGACCATCAACACTTGGTGCTCTTTCTTGATCTCCACTTCTGCAAATTTTAACATAGCAAATAGTTCTGGCAACTCTTTGTTCATGTTCTGCATGTTGTAGTTCATCACAAAGTTCCTGTAACTTGGTGGCAATGACTGGAGGACGCGGTAAACCCCCAAAGCATTAGGAATCACTATACCCAAGCTTTGAAGTTTGTTTGCGTGCCCAGACATCTTAAGCACATGCTCACTGACGGAGCTGCCCTCTTCCATCTTGCAGTTAAAGAACTTTTCAGAAGCCTCATAGCTTTCAATTGCCGCATGAGTCTCAAAAATCAATTTGAGATCCTCGACAATATCATATGGGTCTGAATCTTCAAACCTTTTCTGAAGCTCCGATTCTAAACCATACAAGATAGCACACTGAACTATGGAGTACTGATTCTTCCGAGCTAGGTAAATATTCTTTACTTCATCGGGAGCATCAGCTGCAGGTGGGTCACCCAGCGGTGCATCCAGCACATAGGTCAAATTACCAGCTGTGAGGACAATCCTCAAATTGCGGAACCAATCCGCGAAGTTGCTTCCATTGTTTTTCAACTTTTCTTTCTCTAGGAACGCATTAAAATTGATGGTAGGGGTTGCCATTGATCTACAACATATTTGCAATAGTTTAGACTAAGTTTATGATAAATTGAGTTCAAATTAATTTAATGAAATTAAACTAGGTGAACTCCCACTCAAAAAAACATCCCTCACATTGTTTTAGTGATGACACGAACCAAATCCACTACATCAACACCGATCATCACGAGAGTTGATATAGTTTCAATGGCGAACAATCATCATGTTCATCATATCTACTATATGATTCATGCTTTACCTTTCGGTAATCCGTGTTCCTGAGACCATGTCTGTACATGCTAGGCTCGTCAAGATCAAACCTTAGCCACCGCATAAGCAAATCTGGCTTGCTTACGTTGTATACACTTGCGGAATCTAACACACCCGATCATCACGTGGTGCTTCGAAACAACAAGCTTTAGCAACGGTGCTAACTAAGGGCGAACACTTTATGATTTGAAATTCATGTGCATGAGGGATCATCTTATAATGCTATCGTCGTCTACTAAGCAATACAAGATGCATAAAGGATTAACATCACATGCAATTCATAATTTGTGATATGATATGGCCTTTCTTCTTTGTGCTTCCGATCTCCATCTTCAAACACGAACATGATCTCCATCATCTCCGGCATTGCATCAAGATCAATGACGCTTCACCATGGTTGTCGTCCATCGGCTTCAACTATTACAACTACTTTGAATAGACACGCGGGTCTTAACATAAATTAAAGACAACCATATGGCTCCTGCCGGTTGCCAACTTACAATAAGGAACATTGCATACATCAAATATAATCACAATCATGGCCATATCACATCACTGCACACCCCTGCAAAACAAAGTTAGACGCCTCTACTTTCTTTGCATATTTTACGTGGTTTGGGGCTTTCAATAAGTGTCGTTCTAACTTACGAACAAGAACCACAACATTGATACTAGCATTGTTGATTACCCGTTGTAAATTGGATCTTAACTATGCTAGGAGAAACAGGCACCCGCAAAGCCACTTATGCAATACAAGTTGCATGTCAAGCGTGGAGCAAGTCTCATGAACGATGTCATGTAAGGTTAGCCCGTGCCGCTTCATCCCAACATACCGCAAGATGCAAAGTACACAAAAGGCAATCTACAATAAAAGCATCAACGCCCACAATGACCATTGTGTTCTACTCGTGCAACAGATCTACATATAGACACGGCTCTGATACCACTGTAGGGGTTCGTAGCATGGAAAACAAAAATTTTCTATCGCATACAAACAAACAAGCCAAGATCTATCTACTAGATTGTAGCAACGAGTCGATGGAATAACTTACCCTCGAAGATTCCAAAGTGTTTAACGAGAGCGGATTCTCGTGGGTGATGTAGTCGTACTCTTTCCGATCTCAAGATCGTGTAGACGATCCTTCCGGCGCTGCGTTCCGGCAGCGCTCCCGCAGTCGGTCACACGTTCGGTACTCGACGAAGACCTTCCTCTCCCTTGTTCCAGCAGGCAGCGGAGGTTGTAGCACTCTCCTCGCGATTCCGGCAGCACAACGGCGTGGTACCGGAAGTAGAGGGGAGATCCCGCAGGGCTTCGCCTTAAGCCGGAGCGAGTATGGTGGATTATGAGAGAGGGCTATTAGTGGTCTAGAGATTAGACTCACCAATTAGAAGGCTCTAAACCGCAGGCTAAAGCAATTAGAAGCTCTAAACCAAACGGCTCTAAACCTGAGATTAGAGGTGGAAACTTGTGTGTCTCAAGGAGGAGCCCTGCCCCTCCTTTTATGGGTGGAGGGTCCTTGGCGCGCCAGGGGAGGGAGGGAGTCCCTCCCCAACTCGTCCTAGGGCTGGGCGCCGGCCTGGAGGAGCTGGACTCCTCCTCCAAGTTGGTTCCAACTCCTCTTGCTTGTTTCCCACAGTTTCCTGTTTCCCACAGTTTCCTGTTTTAGCCGTTTGACTTTCAAACTGGCAATTTGACTTTCATCTTTTTGGAACAGCAAGAACACTTAGTACATGATGCAATCATTCAATGACACACTCATGTACCCTCCCCCCGGAGTGCCGGACAATCCGGAACCTTCTAGAACATTCCCGATGAAAACACCGGAATCATTCCCGAACTCCGAAACGGGACTTTCCTTATATGAATCTTATTCTTCGGACCATTCCGGATCACCTCGTGATATCCCGGATCCCATCCTATACTCCGAACAACATTCGGTCTCTTTCTCATAATACCATAACTAATCAAAACAACGTCGAATCCTTAAGTGTGTCTCCCTACGGTTCGTGAATTATGCGGACATGATCGAGACACTTCTCTGAACAATAACCAATAGAGGAATCTGGAAATTCATATGGCTCCCACATATTTCTACGATTACTTTGCGATCGAATGAACCACTTACATACGATACCAATTTCCCTTTGTCTCACGATAGTTTACTTATCCGAGGTTATGATCGTCGGTATCTCTGCATACCTAGTTCAACCTCGTTACCGATAAGTACTCTTTTCTCGTTCCCGTGATATGTGATCCCTTGTGACCAAGTCACATGCTTGCAAGCCAATTGGATGACATTCCACCGAGAGGGCCCAGAGTATATCTATCCGTCATGTGGATGGACAAATCCCACTCTTGATCCATGTGTTTAAACCAATACTTTCCGAACACTTAATGTCACCTTTATAGCCACCCAGTTACGGTGTGGTGTTTGATGTCATCAAAGCATCCATCCGATAAAGGTGATATGCATGATCTCATGGTCGAAGGAATTAGGTTACTATGTATCAGAAAGCATATAGCAATTGAACTATTGAAATGACTTGATCTTTATGCTACGCTTATAAATAGGAGTATGTCCACCATATCATTCTCCTAACGATATGATCTTGTTGTTTGATAACATCTCTATGTTCATGATATGGAAACCACAATCATTTAATCAACCAACAAGCTAGTGAAGTATAGAGGCTATACTAGGGACTTCAATTTAAGTTTACAATTCACACAAGTATTAATGTTTCCTTGTTAATACTATTATAGCATGAATATAAACATTTATCATAAACACAAAGATATAATAATAACTATATTTATTATTGCCTCTAGGGCATATCTCCAACAAGATATTCTTATGATCTTTTAGAAGAACTAAGAATATATTATTTTGTAGAAGTGACAAATAGATGGTTAGTTCATTATAAAAGTATTACATTGATACTAGTTTTGTCACAAAGTACAAATTAAGTTTATCTCTATCTAAACTAAGGGTGGCACAATATGATGGAAAGTAAGTTCCATAATGGATTTGGATGAGTTCCAAAGTTAAGACATTATGACAGATACTACAATAAAAGGATAAGTATATGACTGCTATAATAGCAGCAAAAGAGGGCATTCGTGTCATGTAGTTTTTTATCAAACTAGGTGTGGTTCACAGCGGGATACTACTATGAAAATATATTGTACGACATTATTATCAATATGTTTAAACCCCAAGGAACTAAAGGTCTCACGAAAAGACCAAATTTATACAAAGCCATCTCATTATAGAATGAGTGATGCGTAGAGACGCAAAGACATGCAATTACACACAGACCTGAAAGTGTCGGATCCGGAGATCAGTTGCCCACTAGAAATCGTGTAAATACAACACCGGAAAGCCATAGGTGTTGAATGCACAAAGGTTTGAAACTAGATTATTGACTCTAGTGCAAGTGGGAGACTGTTGGAGATATGCCCAAGAGGCAATAATAAAGTGGTTATTATCATATCTTCATGCTTATGATAATGTTTACATACCATGCTATAATTGTATTAACCGGAAACATTAATACTTGTGTGATTTGTAAACATAAAAGAGTCCCTAGTAAAGCCTCTTGTTAAACTAGCTTGTTGGTTAATATATGATCATGGTTTCCTGATCATGAACATAGAGATGTTATTAACAACAGGGTCATATCATTAGGAGAATGATGTGATGGACATACTCCTATAGTTAAGCGTAGCATAAAAATCAAGTCATTTAATATAGCTCACTTGCTATAAGCTTTCTGATACATAGTAACCTAATTCCTTCGACCATGAGATCATGCTAACCACCATCACTGGAAGGATGCTTTGATGACATCAAACACCACACCGTAACTGGGTGGCTATAAAGGTGGCATTGAGTGTTCGGAAAGTATGTGTTGAGGCACATGGATCAAGAGTGGGATTTGTCCATCCATATGACGGATAGATATACTCTGGGCCCTCTCGGTGGAATGTCATCCAATTAGCTTGAAAGCATGTGACTGGCTCACAAGGGATCACATATCACGGGAACGAGAAAAGAGTACTTATTGGTAACGAGGTTGAACTAGGTATGCAGAGATACCGACGATCAAACCTCGGATAAGTAAACTATCACGAGACAAAGGGAAATTGGTATCGTATGTAAGTGGTTCATTCGATCGCGAAGTAATCGTAGAAATATTTGGGAGCCATATGAATTTCCAGATTCCTCTATTGGTTATTGATCGGAGAAGAGTCTCGATCATGTCTGCATAATTCACGAACCGTAGGGAGACACACTTAAGGATTCAATGTTGTTTAGTAGATATGGAATGTGAGTAAAGATACCGAATGTTGTTCGGAGTCTCGGATGGGGGATCTGGGATATCACGAGGAGATCCGGAATGGTCCTAAGAATAAGATTCATATAAGGAAAGTCAAATTTCGGAGTTCGGGAATGATTCCGGTGTTTTCACCAGAATGTTCTAGAAGGGTCTAAAAGGTTCACCGATCCGGAAGGGGAAGGGCACATGGATGTGTCATGACAAAGTGTAATGGTTGCATCATGTCCTAGGTCACTTGGCTGGACACTTGGAAGAGAGAAATCAAACTCTAATTTGAAAGTCAAAAAGGCGGTTTGAAAAGTCAAATCCCAACATGGTTTCCGAGTTAGGGAGGGTTTCTGAGTTAGGGAGGGTTTCCACATGGGTTGGGAACACCCTTGGACGCCCCACCTATATAAGGAGGGGTAGGGGCGCACCCCAACGTATCCCCCTTGCCCTAGGCGCCCAAGAAACCCTAGGTTGGCCTCCGCCCCCTCTCTAGTTGCGACCAATCTAGATCTCCTCTAAACCGCTACCGACTAGCTAAACTCTAGTTGCTAGCTACCTCTAAACCTCGGCCCTCTAAACCCTAGATCGCCGGGGCTCCCTCTACTCCACCATACTCGCTCCGGCTTAGGCGAAGCCCTGCTAGATCTCCCCACTACTTCTGACACCACGCCGTCATGCTGCCGGAATCGCGAGGAGAGAGCTACAACCTCCACTGCCTGTTGGAACAAGGGAGAGGAAGGTCTTCATCGAGTACCGTACGTGTGACCGATTGCGGGAGCGCTGCCAGAACGCGGCGCCGGAAGGATCGTCTACGCGATCTTGAAATCGACAAGTAAACGACTACATCACCCACAAGAATCTGCTCTCGTTAACCGATTTGGATCTTCGAGGGTTAGTACTGTATTAACTTGTTGCACCGATCTAGTATATAGATCTTGGCTTGATCATAGATTAGATCTTGATTGTGTGTTCATGCGGTAGAATTTTTTTGTTTCCCATGTTACGAACCCCTACAGGGATAGACTAAACTAAAATCACGCCAATGAACACAAAAACTGACCAGATCCTAGAAGCTCCATCGGATGCACGAATCCATGTGCTAGACGCACCATCAGAGCGAGAATAGGGCAAGATGACCTTATTCTGACTCCAGAATGTACTTGTTGCCTCACTATCCCAAAAAAGACATGAAAAACCATGCTAGACAAGTGACGGAAAGACCCACCGGCAACGTGTTGTGGTCCGCTACACCATCGAGGCCTGGCGATGCTACCCGCGAGAGGAACGTACTAGTTCACGCATTTCAACCGGTGAAAATTACAATGGAGTTTTTTTGGAAACGAGTGATATAGTACTTAAAAGTCGTAAGGGTTACACTCGGCCACACATGAGATCTGCATAGCTAATATGCACATAGACGACACACTAAAATGATGACATGTAAAACGCCTACGGAGATGAAGGGCCAATCCTAAGATCACACTGCCATCTATGTCAGGTAAAAATATCCCTCGTCGTATCCTTCAAACGTGTACAGACCTCCGTAAATAGGTATAGATACTCAACACATTGAAGTGATGACCATAAACGGAGTGTAACCATACATCGGTAGATAACTACATAAGAGAAGACAACTTACCACTAAAAACCTTGTCATTTCTATATAGCTAAAACGACCAAATAATGACAAGTGCTTCCACCCTAGTAAATATTCTATACTTGTCATCAATCCCATGTAGCCAGTTGCCAAAAATATTAGCAACGCTACAAGTAGGATGCAACCCCGAAGCTACGTGGATGACTGTCCATATAGAGCGAGAGAATTTGTATTGGAATAATAAAAGTTTTATTGTCTCATCGTGGTGATAAAAAACATATGACTTATTTTCTTGCCAATTCCTTTTAATAAGGTTTTATTTCATAATAATATCCCCACGACGCATGTACCTAGCAGATTTTTCGTCTTTGGTTATACCTTCATCTTCTAAATTTGATTGTTATTATGAACTGGCACTTCATGCATAATCAAATCTCTATAGATAGAGTTATAGAGATACCTCTCCCATATAGATTTCATCAAAATTCATCAGAGCCATTACACAATTGCACCATGGTTAATCGATGTAATAGGGTATTCCATGATGTGAGTCTCAGACCGATTAGATTTATCCTAAACAACACATTTGGGGGATAAGATTCCAGCACCTCAGTTGCTTTGTGAGAGTTGGATATTATTCTCGGAGTGTGGCATTTCCAAGCCACTTATCCTCCTAAAATCGAATTTCTGACCCATCTTTGATAGAAAAGTACCGAATCAGAACAAATGCTTCTTCGTAGCCATCAGCCCAACAAAAAATGTGAATCTCCTGACTTTCGAGTACTTGATGTAACGCTTTTGAATCAAAATATTTCTTTCTCATGAGAGTTTGCCATACACCATCCTCGATAAGTAGCTTGAAATGCCATTTACCCACTAGAGCAGTATTTTTGGGCTCATGATCATGTATACCGAGTCCACCTTGATCTTTGGGAGGGGGAACCACACTCCATTTTGCCAATTGATATTTATTTTTCTCGCTATATCCTTGCCAAAAGAATGTAGACCTAAAGTAATCTAGTCTATGCAAGATTACTTTAGGTAGGAGTAATAAAGAGATTATATATAGTACCATAGTAGTCAGTACTGAATTTATGAGCACCAATCTTTCGCCAAGAGATAGTAATTTTTATTTCCAACTATTTAATTTTTTGTAGTCTCTCTTCGACTTGTTTCCACCCAAAAGAGTCTCTGATAATGAATTGGTATCCCTAGATAGTTAATTAGAAACTGAACTCGCCCACAGCCAAAAAGCTTAGCATACCTCATCGTGGGCTTCGCCGAAACAAAGCAATTCACTTTTATGGAAGTTGATATTAAGCCCCAAACGTTGTTTGAATGCTGATAATATTAATTTCATATTCTTAGCTTTTTCAAGGGCATGTTCCATAAAAGGAATCATGTCATCGGCGTATTGAAGCATAGACAGACCACCATCGACAAGATGTGAAATCACCCTCTTAATCTGGCCATTAGCCTTTACACGCTCAATCAAGATAGCCAACATATCCACAACTATATTAAATAACAAAAGGGATACCGAGTTACCTCGTCTTAATCTTTTATTTATGGAACTACCCACCAACGTTATCATTGAATTCAATGATAACACTATCTCCAGACACAAAACTATGAATTAGAGCATGCCACTATGCAGATAAACCTTTTATTCTAAGAGTTTTTTTTTGAAGAAAAGACCAATCGACTTTGTCATAGTTTTGTGCCTGGAGACCATTCTGTAGAGAAACCTTTCATTCTAAGAGTTTGCTAAAGTAAAGACCAATTAACTTTTTTATAATTTTTTTAAAATTGATTTTAAAAAGACTCGTTCAACTTTTTTCTATGCAACTCATGCACCGTTTGTTAGAGTATACGATTGTTATGATAGTTAGGACTCTAGCCTAACTGATCTCCTATATGTCTATATATACTCTCCCACGAGGCTCAATAATACATCCAACATATTCCGCTAATCCCTCTCTATCGTTCTATATGGTATCAGCCTAAACCGATTCCAAACCCTAGCCGTCGTCGACATGCTTCTGCCACGCTGCCCCTGGGGAGGTCGATCTCCATGATCTTCGTCGGGGGCTGCACAACCCGTACGCAGGGCGTCTGCTGACCCGTGATCAACTATCCTATAAGTCTCTTTTTTTGATCTCTTGATCGGTTTTGTTTTTTGTTTTACCGATCTTAGATCAGATTGAGTTGTCCATCGTCGTCGTCCACTCGCGCCTCTACTCCGACCATAGGTATTGACGATCTACACCGTGCCTGTGTGCCTGCCTTGGCAGGCTATTGCGGCCTCATGGCAAGCTGTCGCGCACCGCGGATGGCTGGTACGCCTTTCTTGGAAGGCTGTCATGACCGTCCTCCCTCGGATTGACTTTGCCGTCATCATTCGAGACTTTATCGACAACGCCGCCATTTACTCGATCTATGCGTCGTCCACGCCATGGCGCATATGGCGAACCGTAAGTCTGATAAACCGATCCCATGTATGTCTATGCCAAGCACGTCCCCGAGCACGCTCCTACAATCGATCGAGCTACGGGCTGCCGATGTGTCGCCCCTTCGGGCCGCAGTGCCATCGCCCTTGGTACAAGCTACCGGATTCCAACGCGCCTTCCTTGGTGTGTGTATGTCGTTGGTAATCTCCTAGCCGCTGCACCGACTTGCGCCCTGCAGCTATGCCGTCCCTTCGGGTCGTAGCATCGCTGCACGCAGTCTACTTCGCTGTCTCCTACGGCGTGGATCACCGCGTCTGCGCATGGTCTTCGTCACGCCGCCGGGTTCTTCCTCGCCTACTTCGAGCACCGTTGTCGCACTTCACAAGGTAACCTGCAGGGCGACCTCTCGTTATCGTAGGTCTCACCGACTACTCCATCGCCACTCCAGGCATCCAGCATGACCACCCCAGGTCACCGCTGTTTTCGCCACCCTCTACGTCTTCGTCCACTACAATTTCGTCGTCAGCGTCATCGACTTGTCCTCGACTACACCACTTGCTCCTCTACTTCGACAACCGCGGACTGCATCGGCATATCTCCCTTCGTCTCTCTACGCCTCGCAACCGCTCTAGAGGCCTCCTCTGCTAGTCTCTCTAACATCGCGACAAGTTTATGATGGTCCCTGCCCCTCGCACGCCTGGTACTGGCAACACCGGGAGTACCTTCGTCCCCGATGCGTTCCCGAGTCTGGCAAGCTCAGATCAACGCCTCGTCTTCAACGGCTTCAACATGGTCTTCTTCGGCATCGAGCCCCTTCCTCTACGACTGCCTCGACCGCGTCACGCACGAATTCTTCTTTGCATACTCGGTTCGGGCAAAACCAGAATGTGCGTTCGTCCCCGATGTGCGCGCAGTTCTGGCAAAACTATGGCTGCACCTTTTCCTCGACGGCTCGGACTGTATCGGCTTCGACATCGACATCCTCGACGACTGCATCGACACGTTGTTGTCATCCTCCTCGCGCACTATACGCATGCGGCTCCACGTGCGGCTACCTCGACACCGGTATCCCGACCACGATATTAACCACGACTACACCATTTCATGTAGTATTACTACACCATATAGGGTGAAAGCAGGCTATTTTTTAAAAATAATATATTTTTTATTCAATTTCACAAATAATACACGGAACGAGGAATTTGCAAATCTAACGGGTCGTTTTCTTTTCAAAAGACGACTGGAGCCCTTCTTTGTTTGAAAAGACGACGAGTGTATTCTTTAATTGAAAAGACGACCAGGATCTGGTCTTTATTCCAGAGGACGACCGACGCCGTCGTTTTTCGAAAAGACGACCAGGATCTGATCATGCATGATACGTGTTGTGCTAAAGAAGCTCTTAGGTGTCGTCTTTTCAATTAAAAAAGCTTCTAGGCGTCGTCTTTTCAATTAAAGAAGCTCCTAGTCGTCTTCTCAAATGAAGACGGTCTTCTTTCCAAAAGACGATGGCCCTTTAGTTTCGCAAATTAGTTTATCCGTGTATTATTTGTAACTAGCTGAATGCCCGTGCGTTGCAACGATATTTAAAAAATTAATATTTCTTCTCTTTGTTTGTTTCCTTGCAAAAATTTATTTTTAATACTCTCTCTGTCTCTAGTTAGATATCTCAGATTTGTCATATCCTATACACATGAATATAGACAAATTTGTGACATTTAACTTGCAGCGGAGTGAGTTCATATTTTTAGTCTAGTCCAGCAACACCAATTATGTGTGTATATATGGTGTTGGAATGAAACTCTAAATCTTCTAAATTCACGAAATTCCTAAATTCACCAAATTAGAGATTGTTATGAAACCCAAATCCACCACCCTATTCCTTTGTCTGCCAATATGTCATGGGTATTAGGTTTTCAGGACTTCCTAATTAGCCTAATTACAATATATAATACGATTTAGCCTAATTACCTATATATTAGAAAAAATACACTATTTTCTCTATGATTTAGCCTAATTACAATATATAATACGATGTTGGCCCTGGGTTTGGTCGAATTCTGGATCCGCCACTGGGTCGTCCCGACTGTGGTCGCCATAGTTGGACGCTGCGCCATGCGAAGATCGCGACTCGGCCATGTGCCTCTGCTCTTTTTGGATGTGGTTTGCAGCCTCTGTCTTCGTCCGGCATGGTGATAGTAGCTGCCAGCGGTCACGATAAAGTCCGTGATGACAGCGTATTGGCGCGTCGAGCCGGAGCTGCAGACAGGGACGGAGCCAGAAACTAAGCTCAAGGAGGACAAGACATGCCTTTGATCTCAATGAGGGGGGCTAAGCTAGCTAAATTAGCTTAAACAAGGAGCTTTCATGGCTAAATTTCCAATGAAAATCACAAGCATAGGGGGGCGTAGCCCCTGCTCGTCCCCCCTTGTCTCCGTCCTTGGCTGCAGATCCTGATCCGCCGGAGCCGGAGCTGCAGGTCCCGATCCGGGGTTCCCGTTCAGCGAGGAATCGAGCGGGCGTGTCTATAACTCTATATTGCGGCTTTTATGGAAGCGATCGACGCTTTTTATGGAATCGATCGAGGGGCCGGAATGTATTCGGTGGAGAATTTCGTGCTGGACTCGGTTGAGGACGACATAACGGCAAGGGATGTTCGTTAAGGAAAGAGCCGTGACGGATGAAAGCTTTGGCTGACGAAAACCACCGTAACATAAATTATATAGTAGAGAAATTGATTTAAAAAATGTATTATTAAAAAAATTCCCCCTAAAAGCAGAGTACATGGTCAGCCAACGAACTTAGCCTAACCATTGCGAATTGCAATGACGTAAATCTAATTCACCCTTTTCATAAACAATCATCTATATTTCATCTATATTTTCTAAAGAAGATCATAGATACTAGAACCAATAGCCTTAAACAAAAGAAAATCGAAGTCGTATACCGCTGTAGTACTCCTAGCAACACAAGTATAGCTAACCAATCATGCTAAGGTAGGCCTACGTAATAACGGTACCTAGTGCCATGTGACTCGGAATTCACCGCACCAAATGGAGCAGATCAGAGTAGGGGCGGGACCAGTTAATAGTACTTTAGACAAACAAACTAGGCTGTCTCGGCCAAGTTAACTCATATACATACTCGTGTCATGGCATGATGGGCCCAGCAGTAAGTGGTGTCGCGTCATCGGCTGAGCGGTGGACCCTGGTAGCCTGTCCGTTTGGTGCGAACAGCGTATGCCGGCAAAGCTCACGTGTCGAGGCTGAGACAGCGACTTTCTCCGTAGACAGGGCCCGTGCAGTGCCATCAAACCCGGACGCAGCTGGTCATGGCGCCCATAGGCTAGTCTGGCCGCATTGCTACCTGCCCTGGCTATGCTGCACACTCCCGCGAAAAGAAAACTTTCATTTTTGTTTCTTAAGATTTGCCATAAAAAGATTCTGTATGTTTATTAGCCACTTCTCGTCAGCATTAATCGTGACTATTTTTTTTTTTGAAAATCGAGATCTTGTTCTGTTATAAGGAATTATAAGGACTACAATCACTAAGACCATCTTCACGCGCAACACCCAACGGGTGGCTTAGCAAGCGCCGACAGTTGGTTTGGGGCGCTGACCAAACTGCCGTCAGTTTGAGGACGCTGCCCCATACCGGTAACCCTTAACAACCGGTCTCTCCAACATTAAAATTGTTGGGAAACTGGGCCGATAGAGGCCCACTCGGTGTGGCCTCTACCAGGCTAGGGTTGGCCCATGTGGTATCGTATCCCCCTTTATAGCCTATAAATAGAGGAACAACCTTTGTACGTGAATTACCGAGAGAGTTGTCAATAAAGTTCTCTGTTTCATCTATTTTGTACTGTGTGTGCCTTCTTCTAGTCTTCTTCTCCAACCCGGCCAAGCAACGCGCGGCGGGCAAGGGGGAGGCGAGGCCCCAGGACTGCTTCCGCTGTGGCTCCAAGACTCACTTCTCCAGGCAGTGTTTGGCCCCTAAACACGTCGTGGACGCGTTCAAGGCCAACAAGAAGACGCGCGAGGCGCATCTTGTCCAGGTTGAGGCACCACTGACGCCCGGAGCGGCGCCTGTGCAGAACGTCGCGCACGTAGTGGCGCAGGACGTAGCACAAGTGGCAGCACCCTCGACGGTCCCCACGGACGCCGCTGTGCCCATGGAGGTTGAGCACGTTGTGCCCCCGCCGCCTCAGCTAGGCCCCTTGTCCATGATGATGGCCAACAAAGAGCCGCCCACCGACCTTGAGATACTGGCTGACCTTGGTGATTTCCTCGCAGAATCCACCTGAGCTCCTTTTGTTGTGATGATTCCTTTTTCGTAATAATCAGATACATTTCTTTCGATATGGTTGTAAGCTCTATGAGAGCATAACATTTATTTGTTTTTCGGCGATTGGATGACATTTATTTCATTCATTTATTCCATTATTTGATTATGTGATGTTCTGAAATGTTTATGTGTTTTACTTACTTGATGTAGCAACTTCCTCGCTCCATTATATTAATTAGGCACTATATTTTAGAACGCGTGTGGCGCCCAAATGGAGGAAACGTGCCTTGCTGATAGCGGCACCACCAATACCATCTTGAGAGAAACAAAGTATTTTGAGTGCATTACCAAAAACCCTGGTAACATAATGACGATCGCCGGCTGCGGTCCGAATGTAGTTGGCTCCGGAAGAGCAACTATCATACTCCCAAATGGAACAACTCTGATCATTGAAGAGGCATTGTTGTATCCAGAGTCGACTCGTACTCTCTTAAGTTTTAGAGACATCCGCGCAAATGGTTTCCATGTCGAAACCGATGATGATGATAATGGAAAGGAGTTCCTACTCATTACCAAGCGCGACGAAAATGGTAAACATGTTGTCGAAAGACTCCCTTCATTAGCTACTGGGCTGTACTACACTAAGATAGTAGCACCACCTATTTACACTACCCTTAAGACTGTCTTTAGAAGCTCCGAACTATTCTGCCTTTGGCATGATAGGTTAGGCCACCCCGGTCTTAGGATGATGAGAAATATAATTAACAACTCGAACGGTCATAATGTTAATGTGAAAAATTTCCCGAATCCCGATGATTTCGTGTGCTCCGCATGCGCTACGGGAAAATTGATCATTAGACCGTCCCCCCTAAAGGTGAAGGATGAACTCCCCGCGTTCTTGGAACGCAATCAAGGGGATATATGTGGTCCAATTCAGCCCCTCTCAGGGCCGTTTCGGTACTTCATGGTGCTCATCGATGCTTCCTCTAAATGGTCCAATGTTTGTCTGTTGTCAACACGGAACCATGCTTTTGCAAAGTTGATCTCCCAGATCATACAAATAAGGAATAAATTCCCTGATTATCGTTTAAAGTCTATTCGAATGGACAATGCCGGAGAATTTACTTCAAAGGCATTCGATGATTATTGCATGGCAACTGGAATCAAACTTGAGCACTCCGTACCGCATGTCCATACTCAAAATGGACTCGCGGAGGCATTGATTAAAAGGATTAAATTCATTGCCAGACCACTCCTTCAGGGTTGTAATTTACCAACTACATGTTGGGGACACGCGGTGTTACATGCCGCTAATCTCATCAACTTTCGACCATCGGCCTACAACATCCACTCTCCCATCCAACTTGCGCAAGGGTCGGCACCGAAAATTTCCCACCTACGTAGGTTCGGCTGCCAGGTATATGTACCTATACCACCACCCCAGCGATCAGCAATGGGACCGCTCCGTAAGTCGAGGATTTACGTTGGTTATGAGACTGTGTCCATAATCAGGTTCTTGGACCCCTTGACAGGTGACTGTCACACGACCCGTTTTGCTGACTGCATTTTTTACGAGGATCTTTTCCCGACTTTGGGGGGAGGTAATCAACCCCTGGATGACAAAAGTCGAGAAATCACGTGGAAAGCCACGGGGATCCACGCTCATGACCCGCGCACTGTTGAGACTAATAGAGAAGTCCAAAAGATACTAGATTTGCACTCCCTAGCGAATCAGCTGCCCGATCATTTTAGTGATTTAAAGACTGTAACAAAGTTGCATGTGCATGCGCGCAATGCACCGGAAAGGGTTGAAATACCAAAGAAAAATGATGGTATACCCGCTCCTGCTCCAAGGCCTAAGAGGACGCGGATTCCGGTTTCTCAAATCCCAAGTACCCGGGGACGCCCGAAGAAAAAGGATAAGAGAGATTTATTACAGACTACCCCTGTTGAGGGGAGCCAGTTGAGACCTGGCACGAGTACGGATATTTCAGTGCACGAAATTCCGAACTTGAACTTTCCTATATCGGAAATACCCAGCAAAGTTGTGTGCGCACACATTGGAGCGGGAAAGCTAAAGGACCTAGCTCCTGGATTGGGAAATTCGGTGGAGCAAGAGGATGTGCCTGATGCACTCCATGACGAAATGGCCATTAACTATGTTAATTCGGGCGAGTCATACAACCGAGCTATGGCAAATGTCGACGTTAATTTTGCCAAGAAAATTGCTTCAATCATAGATCTTGACCCTGAGCCTAACACGATCGCTGATTGCAAGAAAAGGTCGGATTGGAAAGATTGGCAGAAGGCAATTACTGCTGAATTATTATCGTTAAACAAAAGAGAGGTATTTGGACCTGTTTGTCTAACTCCTCCCCACATTCGCCCCGTTGGCCATAAGTGGGTTTTTTTTTCAAAAGAGAAACGAGAATAATGAAGTAGTAAGGTACAAAGCAAGGCTCGTTGCTTAAGGTTTCACTCAGCGACCAGTTGTCGACTTTGAGGAAACTTACTCCCCAGTCATGGATGGAATTACCTTTAGATACTTGATCTCAATGGTAGTAAACATGGACTTAAAAATGAAACTAATGGATGTTGTCACCGCTTACCTATATGGTAACTTGGATTCAGACATATACATGAAAGTACCAGAAGGTATTCCTGTCCCGAACCAGGATAGAGCAAACAGGAGCTTATACAGTGTTCAGCTTAAGAAGTCATTGTATGGACTAAAACAGTCAGGTAGGATGTGGTATAATCGTTTAAGCGATTTCCTTCATGAGAAGGGCTACGCGAGCAATGAAGATTGCCCATGTGTTTTTAGACGGAGATCCCAGGATGGTTTCTGTATTATCTCGGTGTACGTGGACGATTTGAATATAATCGGTACACCTGACGATATTGAGGAAGCGAGTTCCTACCTGATGTCGGAATTCAAGATGAAAGACTTAGGCAAAACCAAGTTCTGCCTCGGACTGCAACTTGAGCATTCCCCTGCTGGATTCTAGTTCACCAGTCGGCCTACACCCAGAAGGTGTTGGAACGATTTGGGTTTGAAAAGGCATATCCTTCTAAGACCCCGATGGTCGGAAGATCTTTGCAGCAAGACAAGGACCCGTTCAGGCCTAAAGAAGAGGGGGAGGAAATTCTGGGACCGGAATTCCCCTACTTAAGTGCAGTTGGCGCACTTATGTACCTCGCAAATTGTACACGGCCGGATATTGCATTCGCCGTCAATTTGCTTGCAAGGTACTGTTCTGAGCCTACCAAGAGGCATTGGAAAGGCGTTAAAGACATCTTTAGGTACATACAAGGGACAAAGGACCTTGGCTTGTTTTACCAAAAGAACCAAGACCTGTCTGTTTGTAGGCTATGCAGATGCTGGGTACCTTTCGGACCCGCATACATCCAAGTCGCAGACTGGATATGTTTTCCTTTGTGGTGGAACAGCTATTTCCTGGAAATCGTCTAAGCAAACTCTTGTGTCGACTTCGATGAACCACTCGGAAATCATAGCATTATATGAAGCATCACGAGAATGTGTATGGCTTCGACGAGTAGTCAGTCACATCCAGATGTCATGTGGACTAAACACCGTACAAACCCCAACAATTATCTATGAAGATAATGTCGCTTGTGTTGCACAAGTCCAGATGGGTTACGTGAAGAGCAATCTCACAAAGCATATAAACCCCAAGTTCTATGCACATGAGTTGCAAAAGATGAACAAAGTGAAAGTCTTGCATACTAAGTCGTGTGAAAATCTCGCTGATTTGTTCACTAAATCATTGCCAGCGTCTTCTTTCGAGAGATGTGTCCGAGGGATCGGCATGATGAGACTTAGGGAGATGCAAGGTTCAGGGGGAGAATCTTCACAAACTCATCGCTGAAATCTTGATCCCGATGATTGAGTACTTAACTTTATAGTTAAGTGAATTGTACTCTTTTTCCCTTAGTGAGTTTTTATGAAGTTTCTCACATGAGGTTTTTAATGAGGCAATTCGTGCAACATAGCAAGAAGTATACCGTGTGCATTTCTCCATATTTTTCCCACTGGGTTTTTCGGAGTTTTAAGCCATGGTTATACAGATAAGATACCTAGGGGGAGTGTTGGGAAACTGGGCCGGTAGAGGCCCACTCGGTGTGGCCTCTACCAGGCTAGGGTTGGCCCATGTGGGTATCGTATCCCCCTTTAGCCTATAAATAGAGGAACAACCTTTGTACGTGAGTTACCGAGAGAGTTATCAATAAAGTTCTCTGTTTCATCTACTTTGTACTGTGTGTGCCTTCTCCTAGTCTTCTTCTCCGGCGTGGAACAGCCCCGGGACCGGCCAGTCGGCAGGGGGTGTTCAAACAAAAATGTGTCTTAGGAAGATAATTTATGGTTCACGGCCATTCGCCGGCCAAATTCATAGTCTACAGCCATAGCAGCCCAAAACGTCAAGTCTAGTGCGGCATCATAAGTACCAACCAAACAATCACACGAAGTCGGTGCCGTACTCCGTCGCCCCCAGAGTTGACCGTGCCGCCGGTGTCCATGGTGGAGCAGCAGTTATGCCAGTTGGTGCCCACGCCGTTCTAGCATGTGCCTAGGCCGGTGCGCTAGGAGCTCACAACAGTGCAGTTGTTGCCATCTCGTCGACGATACGTGCATCCGCGTCGATGTACCAAATTCATGCATGCTCGTTCATGATGGATGTGTCGGCGCTTAGGATCCTCGCATGCTCGACCATTTGGTTGTTCGTGGCCTGGAGCATGCTGGCATGGGCTGCACCAGCCTTTGCCTCTTCGGTCTTGAGTTCGGTGTCGGCTTTGGCCAAAAATACCTTCCACCTTGTGACGTTCTTTTCATCCATGGTCGTGGTTGTTGGAGTTCACATCGGTGATCATCTTCTTAAAGGAGGTCTCAAGTGATTCCACAGACGCCACGACGTTCATCTCGGCCGTGGCCTTCTTCTGGACAATAGGGCGGCCGGCCGAGGCATTTGTCGGTGTGTCCACTTTGAAGGACTTGCCATTATTGATCTCAGACCAGACTTTCTCCCATTTCTTGCAAGTCTCAATTTGGGTAAAATACATGCATAAAAGGGAAGTCATACTCTCCATTGTTGCTCTTGTACAAACCCATGATGGCATTTAACTCGCAAAACACACAAGAATCAAAGAAGTGAACATTGCAAAACAAAGGAAGAAGTTAAGTAGGTTTCTCACTTCATCGACTTGATTTTGGCCGGACGTTTTTCTGATGCAGATGGTCTCCACGATGGCGTGGAAGAAGTTGCAAGCCTTTTGAATTTCCTCCCACCTATGAGACAAGGCATTTTGGTTGTGAATCATGTGGATCTTTGAGTACTTGCCAAAGAGTTAGCGCTCTTCGAATTGGAGGTATATTCTCCTACAATATGTCGCATCAGTATGGTTGGCGCTTGTGATAGGATCAAGGCTCACAGCGTTCCAAGTGTCGACCAAGCATTGGTTCTCTTCCATCTCCACCGATTCCCCTTGTCGTCGGCGCGTTTCTTCTTCTTCGGCTTGCCCTTGTCATCAAGCTCGACCACTTCTTCTTCCTCATCCAGCTCTCCCTCCCAATCTTCATCATCATACTCGTACTCGTATTCATCTTCCTCGTTGCTATCGCCCTCAGCGTAGTAACCACCCTCGCCATGGATCAGGGCATTCATGGCACTCAACTTGGCTCTCATCCATTTCGTCGACCACCTTGCGGGTAGAACGACCACGCCCACCGAAAAGATTTTGGCCAGACTGGGAGGTTGATACCTTTGATCCGGATTTATGGATGCAGTATAGTAGCTTTTTCCCAAGTAGGTCTAGGTTTAATCGAACCTTGGGAAGCAATGCTAAATGGAAATTAAATGAGACACGTCTACAAGACTTTTTTGTTCGGTTTAACTTTGTTTACCAGACCTTTATAGTTTACTTTAAAACTTTGTTTGTTGCAATGGATGGAGATAGACCAGGGTTGAAGATTCACCTGCAGCTGCACATTATATGGGATAAATATAGTAATATGCATATTCATGTGTAATGATTTAACAAAGATAAAATTTATGGGCAGCACATCCTAATATACTAGAGACTCTACGAGTCACATGCATAGCAATAGTCTTTTGATCCAACTGTTATACCATGAAGCACCAGGCTATAAAAATTATTAAGTAAAAAACATAAATCAAAGCCTTAAGAAGTGATGTTGCTGTTGTTCCAAAATAAATCGCTAAACGAAGAACGTACTCCCCTTTCTTTCATTGGGTTTCCTATGATATCGCCACTCACCAAGTATCTCACCTCAAGCCTTTAGCTTGGGTACCTACAAGTCCATAGATCGAGGCAAGAGACAAAGAAACAAAGATACAAATCGCTATTTAGATAATACACAGTTCTTCCATGAATTAGATACACATAAACACTGCGAGGTTTCACCCCAACCCGCAGCCGGTGAGGACTACTCACTCATAACAATAAGATCGGGGATAGAAACATTATACAAAAAATTAGATTGAAATCAACTATTCTTACAATGGTCGCCTAATCACAAGGAGATCTCAAGTTTAAACTAATGTCTATGGCTATGGAGAGGCTGGAGGATGGAGAGGATGACCTATGGTGGTGGATCTCCTTTGGTTGTGTTGTGATGCAATATGAGAATGGTGGTCCTCTGCAGGGCGGCTGGGACCTCAAAATATATAGGTGCCTTCACGAAAGTTGTAGAGTTTGACTTAATGGAGCCACTGCCACCTGGTAGGGGCGGGCAGTACAGGAAGACCTTGCCCGTACCATTGGTCGTTAAGCCTTCTAGAGGCTGGGTTTGGACCCTGGTTTGCTTGGTTGTGTAGAAAACCTCATAATATTCATTAATAGCTCCTGATTTTGCCTTAAAAGTGTGATTTCCTGCACAACACAATTTAAAACAAGGAATTGCACATATTTACAATAATTAGTCATTAGTAGCAAGGCTAACCATATTCTTGGTCATTTGCTTGAATAAAATGCGATATAAACGTGGATAGAGATGGCTATTTTCACAGCCATCAGAGGTCACTACCCCGGGCGTGTCGAAGGATAGTGGCCCCTGCGAATGGCCGGTGAACTATCATGGGTGGCCTGTTTGAGGTCGATGTGGGCGCAAGTAGAGTCATTGTCAACACCCGGATTTTAAATCCTAGATGCATGTTATGCCATACATCGCAATCCCAGGATTACCATTTTTGCGAGACATAACAGATTGGATATCACAGTACATCATCCATTACAAACCATACATAAGGTCTTACAACAAATAAAGGATCACATGATCCAGTCTTAATACAATTCAAGCAGCGGAATAACGTAGTAATAACGGTAGCGTAGGCAAGGCTCCATCTTCATGGTCACAGGCAATGTTGACGATGGGAGATGATCCTAGTTGTCATAACCTTCCTGCTGTCCGTCCTCCTGATAGTCTGGCCACGGGAATAGCCAGGGAAAAAGCCATGAGTACTTTAAGTACTCGCAAACTAAGACTAACAAGTGAAGTCGTTTTGGGGGTAGGAAATACTAAGCTCCAGGTTGTTCTGCAAAAAGCCAGATTTATCTCTACTGAGTTCAGAAGCAAAGAAAGCTAGTTGAAAGTTTTATAACACCTAAGTGGGAACTTGAATTTCATATCACAACCCTGTTGTGGTCAAGTCAAAGTCATGAATCATTTCACAAGTCATTTTGAAAACATCTGACGATGGAACAGTATGGCCACTCCAACTGTCCATAACCGCGAACGCGGCTATTCAAATAGTTTGACACTCTGCAGATGTGGTATACTTTCACCACAACATTCGATACATCCATCAGGAACAATCCTGAATTCACCATACTCAGTATGCGGATAATCAATCTTAACCTTTCAATTACACGCCCTAGTATAGGCACCTCTCATGTGAGTTTGGCCACCCAACCATGACCAACTGTCATCTTGGAAACTGCATAGGTGGACAATCTTCACAAGGTAGCCTCAGCTCAAACCTTGGCCGCAAGGGAACCCATACTAAGGTATATAAATTTTTAGTCAATCCCTACCCAAAATTCGAGTATTGTGATTGTATGGTAAAATTGGAATGGTATCGCATCCAGACAACCATCAGTTTTATAAAGGGGTAAGGCTCATGCCTTAACATTTTCATCATCAAACTCATCTGGTGTTCAAGAACACATGTCAAAACATTAAAGTAGAATGACTCATCATTCTAGGGTTTTCATAATCAATTTCACCAAGTATTCCCATCTAAAGTTGATGAAGTTTTATGCTTAGCACTAGCATCTACAAGTGGGGTTAAATACTAATGAGGGATGGTAAACAAGTGTATCCTATCTAAGTTCAATCGCATGCCTCAGGATGACATCAAGATTATCTAACTTAGGATAAGTTTTATGATCTTTATGCTACCTTTAAATATCTTTCTAAAATCTACAAGTCACTAAGTAAACTCCAAAATAAAGATTTGCTACAGAAATACAATACTAAGCTTGTAAGTAAAACTAGGATTGAGTATCAAGTGGTGTAATCTTTGCAAGTAAAACTTGCATGGTTTAGCTTAGCTTGCTAAGATAGTAGTATGAGCTAGCAAGGATTAGCTTGCTAAGTTAATAGCTTGCTAAGTCAACTTGTATAGTGAGGCTTGCCTTGTGCAGAGCAGTGGTTGAAGTTCTCATCGGCTTCCTCTTCGTAGTATTCTCCTTCCTCCTTGTATCCTTGGTCGATACTAGCGTCTATAAATAAATACGAGATACACAATCACCAAACAAAACTTAAATACTTTTATTTATCACACCAAGGTTTTCACTCGATGATCTAGAATCATCACAAACATCACAAAAGATTAAGGCAATAGTTTTATTCTCTTTTATTTTAGAAAGGTAATTTATACTCATTGAAAAATTACTTAAGATTTAATACTCTCCAACTAAAACATGGGATCATGTTGACACATGTCATCACCACATATTTCAGTACATGGAAATGTGATTTAAAGTGGTGTCGCAATTTAATAAGGTTTAACCCTGTTATTTTAATTAATTAAAGTGACTAGAAATGCCTATGGGGCATTCTTTTATTGCTTGTCCAATATTTCTGCAAGTAAACCTAGATATTTTTATATATTCAGAAAGGTCTAGTTAAATGTGATTTTTGAGAGTTGGAATCAACTCAAAAGCTTTTGTGGTTGAATTTTGAAAAATGTTTGAATGCAGAAAATCTTCTGCCTTGTTATTTTTACTATAGGTGATCTACAATTCCAAATGAATTGAATCAAACGGTCTTGTATTAAGCATTCCAATACCTTTCTAACAAAATTGGTTTCATGCAATTTGGTTTAGTGAATCGACCTGGGTTGATTTTTGAATCTAGGTACAGAACTAGGTTTGAAACTAAATGGGAAAATATAAATTCAAACTAACTGGGATGCGCGGGATGTTAACTGGGCCAGCCCATGGTGCACAGCGCACACACGGATGGGTTTAAGTGAATGACCCCACCAGTCAGCGAGACAGGGGGTGCGAAGCGGTACGGGGTGATCTAGACCGTCCGATCAAACTCTAATCCAACGGCCATGACCTATCGTCTCCGTCGGGCAACGCCGGCGAGACAGAACCCTAGCGCGACCAGTGGGGGTCTACGGGGGATCACCAGGGCTCAGGCGAGGGTCGGTGACGAGGGCGAACGACAAAGTAGATGACGGCGAACCTCCTGGTACCGGCGGCTTCTCCTGGGGTGGATCCAATCAACGACTCCTTTCTTCCTCCTCCGCGGAAGACTCCAGCCAAATTCCGGCGATGTGCTGCTCGCCTTGCTCCGGGGGTGAGGTGGGGTGCTTCTGAGAGAGAGGGGAGTGAGATTCTACGCTGAGTTCGAACGAGGGTGGACTCTATTTATAGTGCAGCGAGGGGACCGAAAGGGCGCAGGCTGAGCTCGTCGGTGTCGTCGGCACAGCGAGCTAAAGGCATGGGCGACGATAGGGGTGGTTTTGTGCTCCCTGGCGAAGCTCAATGGCATGGTCACGCGGCGTGGGGCGGTGCGAGATGGTCGGAACATCACGGTGCTCTAGGCTGGTCCGACGGGAAGTTTTATGGCGCACAGCGTCTATGGTCCGTGTGGCGGCGAACGGGCATGTATGTGGGGTTGCTGGGGTGGTGATGATCACTCTTTCATGCAGTGAGGGCGGCGCGCGGTCTGTGGGCGTGTGTCGCGTGTGGCGCTCTGGCGCGCTCTCGGCACGCTCGAGAGAGGCTGGGCACGCTCAGGCTGTGTGGTCCAGGGGTTGGCTATGCTTTGGCATCGGAAAGGGGGTGGCGGTGGACGGTGGAGTGCCTGCTAGACAAGGTTGGCGAGGCTACTGAGACTCCTAACTTGCTGTCGACATTGGGATGGCAAGTTGGGCTCAGCATGCTCACCATTGATGGCATTGGCAAGCTCACAGTGGTGCCAGAGCTTGTTAATTGGGCTAGATGATCTACTAATAGCTTGTTGTGAACCAGAGAGGGAACAAGTTAGGCCAAAATCACTGCTCACAATAATGTTTGATGTTTGTTTGTTTTGTGTCTACAAGGTGTTTGATGAAATGGCCGAAAGAGATTCAAATTTGAATTTTTGGTTCAAACTTGGTGGCTGTACTAGTTACATACTAGGGAGTCTCTGGTTAGTTGGAAAGGTCAAGGGGTACTGGTTTGGTTGGTTTTTGAAAATTGGTGACCTTCACATATGTTAGATTCAACTTTGAATTGTCATTTGAATCAAGTTGCCAAATGTTTCTGTAAGTTTGAAAGGTGGGCTTGGGTTCACTTTTACTTGGTCTAGAAAGGGTGAAAATAAATATAATGGTTTCTGTTTGAAATCCTAAACTAGGAACACACAAAGTGGCATAGCGAGCAAGATTGGCAAAAATGACCTTTTGCTTTATTTGGTTTGTTTTTTATTTTTCTCTTGATTTGTTCTGCATGGATTTGATTTAGATGATGTTGTTTTCATCTGTAAATCATTCCTTGCTATTTAGATTAATCACACAAGTCCATTCATGCATTCATACAATCATCACATACACACATGCATTCATATGATTTAATTAACAAAAGTTTTTTGTTAACCCTAATTTTGATGATTGGAATTTGATAATCATGATCAATATTTTTGGAATGTTACAGTCATCGATGAGGATGGGCGAGAACACTCTGGTGCCATCGACCAGGTGGACAAGCTCGTTCTCGCCGATCTCAGTAGAAGAAAACCGAGACTGGCGACACGGCGGTAGCCCAAGGCTAATTTCACAAAAGGTGCTAAAATGCTATTTTTGTGAAGAAACTACCAAAAATAGGATGAAAAAATCACCATAGCAATTTTCACATAGAATATATGTTGTACGATGGCCAATTTAGAGAGATTGCGATTTTTCTCGACTTGTATATATCGTTCATTTTTTGAATTTAGCTGTTTTTTCAAATTTGAACTATATTTACAATATAGTTTTGACATTTTTTGCAAGATCATTTCAAGGTACCCTAGTATCAAAAATTGATGGGATAACCGGTTCCCTATCCCACTAGAGATTATACTACTGAATTTTGTCCAGCCCTCGAAACACTCCTTACTTTTGACCTCTCCCTTCAAAACCAGCCTCGCAAGTAATCAAGTAGCATATTTTCGTCGGTCCATGCCCTTTTACCATTCGTGGCCTGAGGTATGGCATGTATGGGACCCACTAAATCTTATAAGTGGGACCGCCAAGGCCCATGCGCTCTTGTATGGATCCATGTCGCTCGTCTTCCACAAATTAGCGCGGCTTCAATGGTGTTGTCCCTGGTAGGTTGTTGTGTCCTAGATTTTGACACCAGAGATATGTGAAGGTAATATGCCGAGAGGAAATAATAAAGTTGTTATTATTTTATTCAAAGTATATGATAGATGTTTATTTTGCATGCTATAACCGGAAACGTTAATACATGTGTGCTTAATAAACAAATAAAGAGTTTCTAGTTATGTATCTCGTATAAACTAGCATGTTGATTAACAAGATGATCAAGGTTTCTTGATCATGGACATTGGATATTGTTAATAATGAGGTCACAACATTGGTGGAATGATGTGATGGACATTCACCAAAAGTATAGTAATATGATCAAATTTATTAAGTTTAAAATTACTACCACATCATACGAAGTAACTTTAGATCTTAGACCATGAGATCATGTCAATAACTAACACCGGAAGAATAGCTTGATAACATCAAATGTCACACCGTAATAGGGTGACTATAATCACCTGCCTATGATGCTACTCAACTTCAGTCACCTGTAAGTTCTTGTCATCGTAAGTATTTGCATATCATTGAGAACCGCCAATGGGGTACCCCTTGCACATGGTACAGGAGCTTTCCCATAACCAAAATGACAAGGCAAGCATACAATGAGCATCTCAGCGATCTTTTTATTTACTATGTGCATAGCTTTTTATTGAGGATGCTTCATAGATAGCTCACTATGGTGCTGGTGCAAGTTTCCACCATGATTAGGCATGGCTTAGGCTAGCGACCCAGACGTTTCTCTAACACAAAATACAGACTCCATGGACTTACAAGTTCCCTCTTTATTTCACAGCGTTGACATCCATAGAAAAAAGAGCACAATATCAACTGAGTACAAAGTACGGGTGCAATGTTGAAAATGTTCCCCGTGACAGCACGGTTCTGCTAATTCCAACGTATAGATGCAAGCATATACAACTTTGATGGCACAATGGTTCAAGTCTATTTGGGGCAAGAAAATAAGGTGTGACATCAAGTTCATGAGAGCTTTACTAACTAGTTTTCACATAACAAAATACTTTTTAATTCAAAAGGTAGATGAAGCTTGAGAATTTGCTTGGAATAGCAAAAATGCTACTAGGTAGATATGGTGGACACAAATGGCATAGGTTTGGTTCAAAGGATTTGGAAACATGAGAAGTATGCCTTCTCAAAACAGGTTTTTGGCTAGCAAGGCTAGGTAGCTAGCAAGAGAGTTGAAAAAGCAAGCAAACATACAAGTAATAAAGCCAAACATGCAATCTTCCTTGAAAACACAAAAGATCTTAAATAAAGAATAGTAAGCTTATGAGCCAACCAAGAAAAAAAACAAATGATACAAAATACCTGTAAGCTTTTTCTCTTTTTCTTTCAAACATCAAAAGGCATTGCTACTAACCAGAATTTGGTTTGACAAAACCAATTTAGATCCACTTGATGATCCCAAAGTGGTGCCAATACTGATCAACAAGATCCATCATATAATAGAGATTGCAAACTAAAATAAGAAGTGCAAAAAGTAAAAGATGATACTTCTCATTAATATTCCAATAAAGGCACTAATGCCAAGGGATACAAAGATAATCAACTAAAGGAGAGATACTTCCACATGCAAACCAACCTATAAGATAACCTCTCTACCAAAGATATGAATCCACTAAAAAGGTAAAAGATAAAAGATAATGATGGTGATACCGCAACACTCCCCCAAGCTTGGAACAAGCCAAGGGGATGCCAAACCTGATGACGAATTACTCCTTTGGTTGTGGTGGTGTCTTGTTTAAGGAAAGGAGATCCTCCAACATCTTACGAAGCCTGTCATTCTCTTCTTGAAGTATAACCACCTTCGTCCTCAAAGCACGGTACTTATCACAAAACTCGTTAGTGGTTCAAAGGGCTTCCGCTGCCTCAGGACAGTATCTGAAGTCTGGGCTGAAGGCTACGATTCCCTGCATGTTACGAGAAAAAGGATCCCCAGTGTTAATTGCTCCTACAAAAGCAGGTTTCCTTGCCCTTGTCCCTGCGGCGGTTTGTTCTTCCAACTTTAACTCTTCCACGGGCTTCTTGCCTTTGTCATTCGTAGAGACCATGGTGCTCTAAACTTGAGAAGATTTCCTGACAGAAACAGATCGAAACAAAAATACGACAAGAACACGATGCACGAACCTCGGGGGATCCGGGGGGGGGGGTTATATATTACGAAGTTTCAAGGCATAAGGAAGGTACTGACACGGAAACGAAGTGGAGACGGAGTTCGAGGGTGGCAAACCCCCTCCAGGCGCGGCTAGGCTGGGCCTGCGCCTGGGGTGGGTTTGTCCACCAAATACTCTGTTTCCTCTTCAGTTCTATCTCGTAGTCTTCGTTATGTATTAAAAACATCAAAAATATAAAAAGATTGGGGTTTTATGAACCTTCTGTTTTCACCACTTTTACTTATTCAAAGACGAACTTTGCAGACTCCTTTTCTCTTTCTCCTGAGAATTTCCTTCATACAAAACCCTTGCACAAACTCAATGACAACATTAGTGTAAGCAAAAAAAACAATAAACCTTTAGGTACACACTTCAACTGAAAACCCATCAGAACAAAAGCTTCCGTAAGAGGCAAATGCAAATGATGGCAGAAATCTGTCAAAACAGACCAGCAGGTAAAGATTGATTTTTTCGAAAACCTTTTTTTGCTCACATCAAAAAGTTCAGAACTGATGAAAGTTGGGTAAAAACTTGGACAACAAGCACAGAAAAATGCAGCTCCATCCGAAGTACTGAGCTCCCTCACGAATTTTTACAATACAACACAAAAATCTGTCCCAGGACAGCCACTTTTCACAACTCCTCTACTTCACAAAAGTAGTTGAACTTGACACAATAACCAAAACAAAAAGATAAGGAGCGGTTATTACAAAGGTAATAACTTCCAAGAATCGACAAAACTCTTGGGTTATCTCCCAACAAGTACTTTTCTTTAATGCCTTTAAGTTAGGCTTGAAACTTTCAAAGATGCTCACACAGGGAATATATATCTGGAGTGAAAAAGAGCATCATGAAGCAAATAACCAACACACTTGAGTCTAACCCACTTCCTACGCATGGGGGTATCATGAGAAAACAAATTGTTGAAACAAAAAGCCACAAGCATAGGAAGACAAAACAGATGCAACTTCAAAGCTTTCACCATAAAATGGGGAAACTTAACATTATTGAGATGCATAAAACCATGTTTCCCCCTCTCATAATAACTTTCAGTAGCACTTTGAATAAATTTGACAATATAACTATCATTGGAAACAACTTTATCATTAGAATAAGCATACTTAGAGTCATCAAAAAGTGGTCCAAGGTCATAGACTGATCAATAGAAGCAAGTTGTTCCTTCCTGAAATCTTCATTAGGCAAGCTATTTTCACAAGGAGCTTTAGCAAATTTGGAAAAGTTAAACTCATAAGAATCTCCATCAAACTTAGTTAAAACTTTTTCCTTCTTACAATCAATAATAGCTCCACAAGTGTTCAAGAAAATTCTACCAAAAATGATAGGACAAGTTTTGCTAGCTGCTGAATTAAGCACTAGAAAATCAGTAGGATATTTAATCGTACCACAGAGAACCTCCACATCTATTACAATGCCAATGGGGAAAATGGTTTCCTTATTAGCAAGGTGAATAACCACATCAATGTCCTCAAGCTCACAAGGACCAATCTCATGCATAATTTCCCTGTAAAGCTCATAAGGAATAACACTAGAACTAGCACCAATATCACATAAACCATAGTAGCAATGATCACCAATTTTAACAGAAAGCACAAGAACACTAGCTTTTCTAGCCTTACTAGGATGAGAGATAATATTAGAAGCATCTTCACAAAAGACAATATGCTCATCCTCTATATTTCTAGTGACATTGTCTTTCACAATAGCTACCACAGGTTCATCACTCAAATGCTTACCAGTATCCACAGTTTTCTTTGTACCTTTGTTATTTGCACTAATAATCATAGAATACTCCTTTACCTTAGCTGGGAAAGGCATTTTCTCAACATGAGGTTCATGCACAATATGATTAGTAGTACAAACTTGAGTACTTCTAACGGGAGCATGATTAACAACATCTTTATACGGATCATGGTACTTATTCCACTTCTTCTTGGGAATTTCTATGTAAGAGGCAAAGACCTTAAAACAGTTGGCAATACTTGGGGAATCAAGACCAAACTCATTGCTAATATCACGGAAGTCATAAATTCCCATAAAAGATTTAATGCATTCATAATCATAGTTTATACCTGACTTTATTCATTTGTCATTCTCCCAAGCTTCAGTGTTTTCTTGAATACGGTCCAGTAGATCCCATTTAGCTCCTTCCTTCATACATGTAAATGATCCAGCACAAGAAGCATCTAGTAAATCTTTATCATAAAGAGAAAGCCTAGCATAAAAGTTATTGAGAATAATATTGTTAGGGAGTTCATGAATAGTACATTCAAGCATTAATAACTTCAATCTCCCCCAAACTTGAGCTGTACTCTCTCTATCAAGAGGCCAAAAGTTATATATAAGATTTCTATCCTAATGAATTTCACCGGAAGGATAAAATTTAGAGTAAAAGAGAGATGCCTGTTGGAGATATGCCCTAGAGGCAATAATAAATGTGGTTATTATTATATCTTTGTGTTTATGATAAATGTTTACATTCATGCTATAATAGTATTAACAAGGAAACATTGATACTTGTGTGATTTGTAAACTTAATTTGAAGTCCCTAGTATAGCCTCTATACATCACTAGCTTGTTGGTTGATAAATGATTGTGGTTTCCCTATCATGAACATTGAGATGTTATCAACAACAAGATTATATCGTCAGGAGAATGATATGGTGGACATACTCCTATAGATAAGCGTAGCATAAAGATCAAGTCATTTCAATAGTTCAATTGCTATATGCTTTCTGATACATTGTAACCTAATTCCTTCGACCATGAGATCATGCATATCACCTTTACCGGATGGATACTTTGATGACATCAAACACCACACCGTAACTGGGTGGCTACAAAGGTGGCATTGAGTGTTCGGAAAGTATTGGTTGAGACACATGGATCAAGAGTGGGATTTGTCCATCCATATGACGGATAGATATACTCTGGGCCCTCTCGGTGAAATGTCATCCAATTAGCTTGCAAGCATGTGACTGGCTCACAAGGGATCACATATCACGGGAACGAGAAAAGAGTACTTATCGATAACGAGGTTGAACTAGGTATGCAGAGATACCGACGATCATAACCTCGGATAAGTAAACTATCGTGAGACAAAGGGAAATTGGTATCGTATGTAAGTGGTTCATTCGATCGCAAAGTAATCGTAGAAATATGTGGGAGCCATATGAATTTCCAGATTCCTCTATTGGTTATTGTTCGGAGAAGTGTCTCGATCATGTCCGCATAATTCACGAACCGTAGGGAGACACACTTAAGGATTCGACGTTGTTTGAGTAGTTATGGTATTATGAGAAAGAGACCGAATGTTGTTCGGAGTCTCGGATGGGATCCGGGATATCACGAGGAGATCCGGAATGGTCCGGAGAATAAGATTCATATAAGGAAAGTCACGTTTCGGAGTTCGGAAATGATTCCGGTGATTTCATCGGGAATGTTCTAGAAGGTTCCGGAATGTCCGGCACTCCGGAGGGGAAGGGGTACATGAGTGTGTCATTGTAAGTTGGAATGATGGCATCATGTACTAAGTGTATTCGTTGTCCAAAATAAAGGGTTTATTCAAATCCTAAATTGAAAAGTCAAACGGCTAGTTTGAAAGTCAAACGGCAAGTTTTGGAAAGAGGAAAAGAGGAGGAAGGTGAAACCGAGTTGGGGAGGGAGTCCTCCTCCCCAAGCCGGCGCACCACCCAAGCCGAGTTGGGGAGGGACTCCCCTCCCTCCCCTTGGCCGGCCCCTCCACCTATATAAGGAGGGGCAGGGCTCCCTCCTAGCACACACAAGTACCTCTCCTCAAACCCTAGCTTGGCGCCTACCACCATAGCCGCCGCCGCCCCCTAGGGTTTTGCCCTAGCCGCCGACTTGGGGTCCCCGGAACCCTAGCTGCCGGCTCTAGCCCCTCCTCCTTGGTGTGTCTAAACCCTAGATCGCCGAGGAGCTCTCTCATACTCCACCATACTCGCTCCGGCTTAAGGCGAAGCCCTGCGAGATCTCCCCTCTACTTCCGGTACCACGCCGTTGTGCTGCCGGAATCGCGAGGAGAGTGCTACAACCTCCGCTGCCTGCTGGAACAAGGGAGAGGAAGGTATTCGTCGAGTACCAAACGTGTGACCGACTGCGGGAGCGCTGCCGGAACGCAGCGCCGGAAGGATCGTCTACACGATCTTGAGATCGGGAAGAGTACGACTACATCACCCACGAGAATCCGCTCTCGTTAAACACTTTGGAATCTTCGAGGGTAAGTTATTCCATCGACTCGTTGCTGCAATCTAGTAGATAGATCTTGGCTTGTTTGTTTGTATGCGATAGAAAATTTTGTTTTCCATGCTACGAAACCCTACAATGCCATCTCCTCCCATTCCATGGATTGTCCATTCTTCAGCAGCTTATACCATTATTAAGATCTCCCTTTCAAGGATATGGAGAGTAACTTCTTCTTCACATTTTCAGTTGTGATACCTTCACACTTAAACAACCCGCATAATTCATGGATAAAAAGCAAATGATCACGAGGGTGGACATTTCCATCCACAAAATAATAATTATCCATAACTCAATTAACAATACTTGTAGGTATCTTAAAAGGATCTATCTCAACAGGTGGTGGTTCATCTACTGCCCTAGCAGTGGTTGTAGTTTTCCCAAACAAAAAACCAAGTGGGTTATCCATATTGGAAACAAAGTAACAAGCAGTAACAAGAGAAATACTCACAGTAAAAGTTTCCCTTACCAGTTCTACTCTTCAATAGCGCTTCACTCCCCGGCAACGGCGCCAGAAAATAGTCTTGATGACCCACAAGTATAGGGGTGTATCATAGTACTTTCGATAAATAGGAGTGTCGATCCAAACGAGGAGCAGAAGGTGTTGAATAGTGGTATGGAGCAGGAAATCCTGTGAATACTTAGCAAACGGATTTTTAGTGGTTTTCTGATAAGACAAGAAAACAAAGTGCAAGTAATAAAGAACAAACGAAGTGGCCCAATCCTTTCTTAGCAAAGGACAAGCCGGTGGAAATACATATAAGGACCAAACGTTCTCGAGGACACATGGGAATTCTATCAAGTGCTTTCGCTTCAAATAGCTGAGTACTCTTCTTTGGTGTTGTAAGTGTTGTGTCGGTGAACCTGTGCTAATGTACCGACCGTACTTGGACTAATACATACTTGTGATTAAAGCCCCTGCAAACATCCGTAACTACACGAAAGTAATTAAGATATACATCTAACCACAACCTTAAACTCTGAGATCCTACGCTCTCTTGTGCAAAGGTGTCCTAACGGGGGTTCAGGTTTTTGTCACTCCGGCAACCCCACAATTAGTAGCCAAAATACACAATGCATTCCCCTAGGCCCATAAATGGTGAAGTATCATGTAGTCGACGTTCACATGACACCCCTAGAAGAATAGCACCACAGCTTAAATACTAAACCATTGAATAATAACTCATCACAGATTCATTACTAACAACATGACTTCTCCCATGTCCCCAAGAACTAAACAAACTACTCATGAGACATCATATGGATCAAGATCAAAGATGAAATGATAATGGATAACAATCTGAACATAAACAATAATCCAATGGTTCCACTCACAAGCATAAACTACAATAGTAATTAACACCGGGAAAGTTTTCCCTAAGAACTAAAGCAATATCCAACACAATTGTTACAACGGGACGGAGTGGTGATGATGGTGCTGGTAGAGATGATGGTGTGGATGATGATGATGATCCCGATGAAGCCTAGCTTGATGACGATGTTGATGGTGACGATCTCCCCTCTCCGGGAAGGAATTCCCCCGGCAGAAATCTGTCTGCCGGAGAGATCTTTCTCTCTCGGTGTTTTCCGCCCCCAGAGGCGGTAGAAATCTATCTGTGGTCACTCCCCGAGGCTTAGGGTTCCGTAGGGAAGATATAGGCGAAGGGGCGGGGTCAGGAGCCGGGCAGGTGGGCCACACCTGCCCTAGGCGCGGGGTCAGGTGGGCCCGCTCCTAGGGGGTGTGGGCCCCGTGCGACCCCTCTTCGCTCCTCCTTCTGGCTTCCTTCGTCTTTTGGGAAAATAATATGTTTCCATATTTTCCTGGTATTTTCTGATCTTCGCGAAATTGCATCGAAACGCCCTCTTTTCCATCAGAATCCAGACTCCGACAATACATCCTCCAAGAATCATCCAACATGCATAAACAGATGAAAAACCATAAGTAATACCTCATAATAAGACAAATATCAATGAATAGAGGTAAATTATGATATAGAAAGGTGATGCAGATTGGGCGTATCACGTAGGAGCGGGCATTGTCCAACTCCTTCTGACGGTCATACATCTTGAAGCCGAGGTGGTCCAACCGAGTCTTCAGCTCATGGTGATACGGGGCCTTTAGTGGCTATCCCATAACATGATGCCTTGGATAGAACTCAAAGCAGGTACCCTTGATCTGGTTGATACTCTGCCCACATAGACGGGCAAGAGCTTCTTGCATGGCCCTGACAAGTCCATCGAGCCAGTAGTTTTCTTTCAAGGTGAACTGAATTCCCTCTGAGGTGGGGGCTTTGATCTTTCCTCGGTGACTTGCAACAACTAACCATTGCAACACTTCTCCTTCCTGGTCGTTGAGCTGAGCTCCGAAGAACTCGGGGTGAGGATGCTCCAGCATTTCCGACAGCTGGTCCAAGTCATGCTCAAACATGAGATCTCTTCCATTCCCCAACTGATAGAACTTGCTATACTTCACATCCATCTATAAGAATATAGGATGAGTAAGTTAGTAGAGTGATCAAGTGTGTCAAATTTTAAGTAAGTTTCCAAGAATTTTTTAGGAACATGAATTTTCATGAAAGAATCTAAGTGATAAGAATGAGAATAAGTTTTCATAAATACTCACTTCTTTTGAGTTGAAACTAAGTTTTTGATTCAAGCGTTCATTCTAACTAGGGTATTCTATGGTCAAGATGGCTCTGGTAACAACTTTTCAACACCCAGATTTTTAATCCCAGATGCATGTTATGCCATACATCGCAATCCCAGGATTACCATTTTTGCGAGACATAACAGATTGGATATCACAGTACATCATCCATTACAAACCATACATAAGGTCTTACAACAAATAAGGATCACATGATCCAGTCTTAATATAATTCAAGCAGCGTAATAATGTAGTAATAACGGTAGCGTAGGCGAGGCTCCATCTTCATGGTCACAGGAAATGCTGACGATGGGAGATGATCCTAGTACCGTCCTCCTGATAGTCTTCTTCATAGTCTGGCCACGGGAATATCCAGGGACAAAGCCATGATTACTCTTTAAGTACTCGCAAACTAAGACTAACAAGTGAAGTGGTTTGGGGGGTAGGAAATACTAAGCTCTAGGTTGTTTTGCAAAAATCCAGATTTATCTCTACTGAGTTCAGAAGCAAAGAAAGCTAGTTGAAAGTTTTATAACACCTAAGTGGGAACTTGAATTTCATATCATAACCCTATTGTGGTCAAATCAAAGTCATGAATCATTTCACAAGTCATTTTGAAAACATCTGACGATGGAACAGTATGGCCACTCCAATTGTCCATAACCGCAGACGCGACTATTCGAATAGTTTGACACTCTGCAGAGGTGGTACACTTTCACCACAACATTCGATACATCCGTCAGGAACATTCCTGAATTCACCATAGTCAGTATGCGGATAATCAATCTTAACCTTTCAATTACACGCCCTAGTATAGGCACCTCTCCTGTGAGTTTGGCCTCCCAACCATGACCAACTGTCATCTTGGGAACTGCACAGGTGGAAAATCTTCACAAGGTAGCCTCAGCTCAAACCTTGGCCGCAAGGGAACCCATACTAAGGTATATAAATTTTTAGTCAATCCCTACCCAAATTTCGAGTATTGTGATTGTACGGTAAAATTGGAATGGTATCGCATCCAGACAACCATCAGTTTTATAAAGGGGTAAGGCTCTTGCCTTAACATTTTCATCATCAAACTCATCTGGTGTTCAAGAACACATGTCAAAACATTAAAGTAGAATGACTCATCATTCTAGGGTTTTCATAATCAATTTCACCAAGTATTCCCATCTAAAGTTGATCAAGTTTATGCTTAGCACTAGCATCTACAAGTGGGGGTAAATACTAATGAGGAATGGTAAACAAGTGTATCCTATCTAAGTTCAATCTCATGCCTCAGGATGACATCAAGATTATCTAACTTAGGCCAAGTTTTATGCTCTTTATGCTACCTTTAAATATCTTTCTAAAATCTACAAGTCAATAAGTAAACTCCAAAAGGAAGCTTTGCTAAAGAAATAAAATACTAAGCTTGCAAGTAAAACTAGGATTGAGTATCAAGTGGTGTAAGCTTTGCAAGTAAAACTTGCATGGTTTATCTAAGCTTGCTAAGATAGTAGTATGAGCTAGCAAGGATTAGCTTGCTAAGTCAACTTGTATAGTGAGGCTTGCCTTGTGCAGAGTAGTGGTTAAAGTTCTCCTCGTCTTCCTCTTCGTAGTATTCTCCTTCCTCCTTGTATCCTTGGTCGGTACTAGCGTCTTTAAATAAATATGAGATGCACAATCACCAAACAAAACTTAACTACTTTTATTTATCACACCAAGGTTTTCACTCGATGATCTAGCATCATCACAAACATCACAAAGATTAAGGCAATAGTTTTATTCTCTTTTATTTTAGAAAGGTAATTTCTACTCATTGAAAAACTACTTAAGATTTAATATTCTCCAACTAAAACATGGGATCATGTTGACACATGCCATCACCACATATTTCGATACATGGGAATGTGATTTAAAGTGGTGTCACAATTTAATAAGGTTTAACCCTTTTATTTTAATTAATTAAAGTGACTAGAAATGCCTATGGGGCATTATTTTATTGCTTGTCCAATATTTCTGCAAGTAAACCTAGATATTTTAATATATCCAGAAAGGTCTTGTTAAATGTGATTTTTGAGAGTTGGAATCAACTCAAAAGCTTTTGTGGTTGAATTTTGAAAAATGTTTGAATGCAGAAAAGTTGCTGCCTTGTTATTTTTACTATAGGTGATCTACAATTCCAAATGAATTGAATCAAACGGGCTTGGATTAAGCATTCCAGTACCTTTCTAACAAAATTGGTTTCATGCAATTTGGTTCAGTGAATCGACCTGGGTTGATTTTTGAATCTATGTACAGAACTAGGTTTGAAACTATTTATAAAATATAAATTCAAACTAACTGGGTTGTGCGGGATGTTAACTGGGTCGGCCCACGGTGCACAACGCACGCGCGGATGGGTTTAAGTAAATGACCCCACCAGTCAGCGAGACAGGGGGTGCGAAGCGGTACGGGGTGATCTAGACCGTGCGATCAAACTCTAATCCAACGTCCACGACCTATCGTCTCCGTCGGGTAACGCTGGCGAGACAAAACCCTAGCGCAGTTAGTGGGGGTATACGGGGGCTCACTAGGGATCAGGCGAGGTTCGGCGACGGGGGCGAACGACGAAGTCGACAACGGCGAACCTCCTGGTACCGACGGCTTCTCCTGGGGCGGCTCCAATCAACGGCTCATTTCTTCCTCCTCCGCGGCAGACTCTGGCCAAATTCCGGCGATGTGCTGCTTGACTTGCTTTGGGGGTGAGGTGGGGTGCTTCTGAGTGAGAGGGGAGTGAGATGGTGTGCTGAGTTCAAACGGGGGTGGCCTCTATTTATAGTGCAGCGAGGGGACCGAAAGGGCGCGGGCTGAGCTCATCGGTGTCGTCGACACAGCGAGCTAAAGGCATGGGCGACAATAGGGGGCGGTGATGTGCTCCCTGGCGAAGCTCAATGGCATGGTCACGCGGCGTGGGGAGGTGCGAGACAGTCGGAACATCGTGGTGCTCTCGGCAGGTCCGGCGGGAAGTTTTATGGCGCACAGCATCTACGGTCCGCGCGGCGGCGAACGAGCATGTATGTGGGGTTGCTGGGGTGGTGGTGATCATACTTGCATGCAGCGAGGGCGACGTGCGGTCTGTGGGCGTGTGTCGTGTGCGGCGCTCTGGCGCGCTCTCGACACGCTCACAGAGAGGCTGGGCACGCTCGGGCTGTGTGGTCTAGGGGCTGGCTGCGCTTTGGCATCGGACAGGGGATGGCGGTGGACGGTGGAGTGCCTGCTAGACAAGGTTGGCGAGGCTAGTGAGGCTCCTAGCTTGCTGTCGACATTGGGGTGGCAAGTTGGGCTCGACATGCTCACTATTGATGGAAATGGCAAGCTCACAGTGGTGCTAGAGCTTGTTAATTGGGCTAGATGATCTACTAATAGCTTGTTGTGAACCAGAGAGGGAACAAGTTAGGCCAAAATCACTTCTCACAATAGTGTTCGATGTTTGTTTGTTTTATGTCTGCAAGGTGTTTGATGAAATGGCCAAAAGAGATTCAAATTTGAATTTTTAGTTCAAACTTGGTGGGTGTACTAGTTACATACTAGGGAGTCTCTGGTTATTTGGAAAGGTCAAGGGGTACTGGTTTGGTTGTTTTTTGAAAATTGGTGATCTTCACATATGTTAAAGATTCAATTTTGAATTGTCATTTGAATCAAGTTGCCAAATGTTTCTGTAAGTTTGAAAGGTGGGCTTGGGTTCACTTTTACTTGGTCTAGCAAGGGGTTAAAAGAAATGGAAAGGTTTCTGTTTGAAATCTTGGACTAGGAACACACAAAGTGGCCTAGTGAGCAAGATTGGCAAAAATGACCATTTGCTTTATTTGGTTTGTTTTTGATTTTTCTCTTGATTTGTTCTGCGTGGATTTGATTTAGATGATGTTGTTTTCATCTTTAAACCATTCCTTGATATTTAGGTTAATCACACAAGTCCATTCATGCATTCATACAATCATCACATACACACATGCATTCATGTGATTTAATTAACAAAAGTTTTTTGTTAACCCTAATTTTGGTGATTGAAATTTGATAATCATGATCAATATTTTTGGAATGTTACAGTCATCGATGAGGATGGGCGAGAACACTTTGGTGCCATCGACCAGGTGGACAAGCTCGTTCTCGCCGATCTCAGTAGAAGAAAACCGAGACTGGCGACACGGCGGTAGCCTGTAACACCCTCAGAATCGGCCCTATGCAAGTTTCAGCGATTCCCGCCAAACCCGCATAGAAGCGATTCAAAGGTGCCCACCAGGCACTTTCGTGCGGGTGGAAAACGAAGTAATAACATTACACAACAGTCCTCGATGGGACCCACAGAACAGATATATATATACAACAGCGACTCAATGAGTCAAGAATACGGATATAACATACAAAGATCCAAATCACCTTGAAAAATGATAGAGCGTCCGACTACGGACAAGATGCAAATGGGGCTAAGAGCCCTGAAGAATAACCAATGGCATCCATAACCCTGCCCAGGCCAAGCCGGAAGGGTAACCCTGCTAACGACGTCGATCTCAAAACCTGCTTAAACAAAAGGGGTGCCGACAAAGGGCAAAGGAAAAGAGAGAGCAGTCAGTACTGAGGCCAGTACACGGCGAGGCTAGAATTCGGCAGTCCTCGCCTACATAGGTATGTGGACTGAAGCGGCAGCGCAGCATGCACTAAACTACCTATAGAGACTCGATACAACTGGCGGCTATCAGAGAGGGGTAAGGAAGACCTATCCGGATCCAACCTGAATCTTACACCAAACAATCCCATCCTGGTGTTTCCCCCTCGAGACCAAACGAGGAAGTCAACCGAGGAACTCACACAGTTGGCAGTTTTATTTATTCAGTTTTCGTTGCGGCAATTACTAGTCAAATTTAGATAATCATCCTGATAAAATAAGCAGTGGGCACTTTTAGTTAAACATTCGGTTGTAGTTGCAACACTTACTAGTCAGATACAATAAGCATGAGATATCCCCAAAACCTAGCAGTTGTTGGTACTTTTATTAGCCATTCCGTTGTAGTTGCAATACTTACTATTCCGATACAATGGTCGCAAGCGACAACCCAAGCAAGCAATTGTTGGCAGTTTTATTTAGCCATTCCATTATAGTGAAGCTGATTACTAATCATTATAAAGTCAAGTTTATAGCACTACTTTAGTTATAGTTGTCTATGATCGAGATACTGTGCTCCAAGTCGTCCATAACCGCGGACACGGCTTTCAGAAAGTTTTACCCGGCGGGGTGCACAAATAGCAACACACACTCGATCAACCTCGGAAAAACCAAATCAAAACCCAACGAGGCCTTCACGACAAAGCAATCACAGGATTCAGAAATATTTCAGGGGGCCACCCCATTGAGTAGACCCGCAACGAAGCTAGCTGACTCCGAGACGGACTCAAGGTTTGCGTCAATGGCTGTAAACGACTGGGAACCCAAAACTGGGCTTGTCGATACCGCAAAAACACTCCGCTTTCCTAAACAGTACAGTGTGCTATCCATCGCACAATTTAAATAAAGCAGTAAAGCATGGCATAAGTACAGGATCGTAAATAAAACCTCAAACTAGTTTGTGGCCCCAAGAAATAAGAATGAATCAAGCTCTGGCTCAGGGGGGGGTCCCATAAGCCTCCCGGATGTGGATAGCGCGAATATTCAAGGAACAGGTATCAAGTACACGGGGTCCTACGGGACACAAGTGGACGGTTAACAACCAAATAACATCTATTGCCCACCTGTGCCTCTGCTTACTCACTTCAATTTTAGTTGTTAAACAGGAATTAAAGTGAACGATAAGTAAAACCATGATCATCTCCAACATCAAACATGCGGCAATACACCAACAACTGTGGCACTTGACGACACGCAACAGCACTTGAGCAAGCGACTACGACGCGCAAGTCCAACTATCTACCAAACAACAGGTAATAGGATGTGTCCAAGGCAATATAAGGCGGCAAGGGATATCTCGGGTACGAAAACTAAAGCATCGCAACACAGATAGCAATAGATCAACAGGAGGGAATAAAGACTATAAAAGTAAGATAGGTAGAAAGGGGAGATGCTCGCCTGAAAACATTGCCGAAGGTTCATCCGAAGATCGGGGCGAAGCTCACATCAACTCAATGGACTTATCCGCGAAGAAGCAAAATACTAGAACAAACACCGGATGCAATATTTAATACTACGGCAAAAGATCGGGCATGATGCATGTACGATGCATGGCATGGTGAAGGTGCAATGCAATTAGGCCATATTAAGTGGAACCGGGGGTCCCGACAATTAATTAAACGGTTCAAGTTATTTAGACACCCCGCAATTTAGATGTTGTCTTAACATGGCAAAATAAGTTACCGGTTCACTACACAAATTTAAATGGGACCAATATAAGACTAGATTTGCCTGCATATGGGCCCCATATTTAATTAGAGGTGAATCGGCATAAGGCCCCCAAACCACATGAATATGCATGCGAGAGGAATGATTATTAATATGCAACAATTTATATAGATGGCATTTATAAAATAGGGGCTCGGATAAAGGGTCACACATTAGGGTTCGGCAGATCTTGGTTCCGGGGTTCAGGGTTCGGTCTCTGGGTTTCGGATCTGGGGTTCGACCTCGGCGGGATCGTTCTCGGATAACTGAGGTTGATCTTGTCGCATCCGGGAAGCAGGACTTGGTTCGGTGTCGGGGGCGCATCGGATTCTTCCGGGTCGGTGTCGTTCTTATCGTCGCGAAGATCTTGTCGGGTCCGCAGGTCGGGTCGGACTTGGCGTCCGGGGTGAAGTGCTTGTCGTTCCACGGCGATCTTGGCGGCTTCGGATCCGTAAAGGAGCACTCGACGTTTCGGGTCCGCGACGAGCTTGGTGTCCGGGGAGGAGTACTTGTCGCACCGGGGTCTCGATGTCCTCGGACCCGACTGAAGATCTTGGCGTTCGGCGGGACCGGTCTTCGGGTTCTAGGAACGGCTTCGGAATCCGACTTGACAGTCCGTGCCAACTTAGATCGGGGAAGGGTCTGCGTATTGGACTTGGTAGCACCAAGGTTGCAACCACACAGAGAATTGCAAAACCAAGACAGAGGCAACATCCAAACACAACATGTCCAGAGGAAAACACCACATCGAGGACTGAACACGTTATCCTCAACACGATGTACCAACAGGCATGCAGAGCTTGACCTTGTAGGCGCACACACGAAGGAGACCGGGAACGCCGGGCAGCCGCCGACGACGCGGGCGAGGCCGGCAGAGAAAGACGTGGCCGGCTTGGCGGACGCGGAGCAGCGAGAAGGGGATCGGGGCGAGCGGCCCGAGGCGGTGGTCGGCGCGGCACGCGGCCGAGGAGGCCAGCGGCGGAGCTCGGAGCGGAGGGGAGACGGGCGGAGGCGGCTCCTGGCTGCGAGCGCTGCGGAGGCGGTGGCGGGGCCGACGCGGGGAAGCAGAGGGGAGGCGAGGCGAGCGAGGTGGGCGGCGCGGTGGTGGCCGGAGGACGCGCCGGAGAGGGCGAGGGGCGCGGCCGGCGGCGGACCAGGAGAAGGCGGGGCCGGGGCGAGCGCGGGTCCGACGACGGAGGGGGCGGAGGAGGCCGGCGGCGCGGCAAGCTCGGGAGAAGGGCGGCCGGCGGCGAGGGGTCGGAGGGCGGCCGGTGGGGCGACGCGGCCGGAGGAGATGGCGCCGGGCGGCGGGGTCGAGGCGCGGTGGCGGCTCGTGGGCCGGAGGGGAGGAGGTGGGGGAGGTGCGGGCCGGCGGGGGCAGGAGCGGGGGGGGGGCGGCCGCGGGCGGTGGCGCCATGGCCGGGGCGTGGTCGAGCGTGGCGGGGGAGAGGCGGCTCGCCGGAGCGGGGAGGAGCGGTGAGGGAGAGGGGACCCGAGGGAGGAGGAGGGAGGAGGCTGTGGGGGCGTGAGGGAAGGGAGCGGGGCTGCGGTGCGGTTGGGGCCAGAGAGGTGGGCCCGGGTGGTGGGGTCGGGGAGAGGGAGTGAAGTGGGGGCGGGCTGGCATGTGGGGCCAGGGGGAAGAGGTGCGGCTGGGGGAGGGTTTGACCAGGGGAGGCAGGTGGGGAGGGAGTGGGGGCTGGGCCAGGTGGCGGCGTGGGAGTGGGTGGGGGAAGGGAGAGGGTGAGGTGGCAGCCAGAGATTGGTGGGGGTGAGGTGGAGGAGGGGTGGGTAGAATAGGACTGGGTAGTTTTAGGATTTTGGGTGGACCGTTCTGAACTGGGGGTGGCCGACTGGGTCGGATCGGCCCGGTTCGGCTGCCCCTAAAATAATATAACTTTTATTTAATTTGCAATAAACTTTTGTAAATAGTTTTTAGACAAACAAAATATCCGGAAGCATCCGGGGGTTTAATTTGAAATAGAAGGAGGGATAGTTTCAGAAAACCATAGTCTTTCGCAATTAGTTTTTAGGCAAAAATAATATGCATGATGATGACGATGCTCAAATGCAATGTGGCATGATGACATGAGCATGCGGTCATGATGATGCAATGCACAAAAACAACGCGATTTTCTAGTAGTGGTTTTTGCGGGATGCCACATAGCCCAAGGCTAATTTCACAAAAGGTGTTAAAATGCTATTTTTGTGAAGAAACTACCAAAAATAGGATGAAAAAAAATCACCATAGCAATTTTCACATAGAATATATGTTGTACGATGGCCAATTTAGAGAGATTGCGATTTTTCTCGACTTGTATATATCTTTCATTTTTTGAATTTAGCTGTTTTTTCAAATTTGAACTATATTTACAATATAGTTTTGACATTTTTTGCAAGATCATTTCAAGGTACCCTAGTATCAAAAAATTGATGGGATAACCGGTTCCCTATCCCACTAGAGATTATACTACTGAATTTTGTCCAGCCCTCGAAACACTCCTTACTTTTGACCTCTCCCTTCAAAACCAGCCTCGCAAGTAATCAAGTAGCATATTTCCGTCGGTCCATGCCCTTTTACCATTCGTGGCCTGAGGTCTGGCATGTATGGGACCCACTAAATCTTATAAGTGGGACCGCCTAGGCCCATGCGCTCTTGTATGGATCCATGTCGCTCGTCTTCCACAAATTAGCGCGGCTTCAATGGTGTTGTCCCTGGTAGGTTGTTGTGTCCTAGATTTTGACACCAGAGATATGTGAAGGTAATATGCCGAGAGGAAATAATAAAGTTGTTATTATTTTATTCAAAGTATATGATAGATGTTTATTTTGCATGCTATAATTGTGTTAACCGGAAACGTTAATACATGTGTGCTTAATAAACAAATAAAGAGTTTCTAGTTATGTATCTCGTATAAACTAGCTCGTTGATTAACAAGATGATCAAGGTTTCTTGATCATGGACATTGGATATTGTTAATAATGAGGTCACAACATTGGTGGAATGATGTGATGGACATTCATCAAAAGTATAGTAATATGATCAAATTTATTATGTTTAAAATTACTATAACATCATACACAGTAACTTTAGTTCTTAGACCATGAGATCATGTCAATCACTAACACCGAAAGAATAGCTTGATAACATCAAATGTCACACCGTAATAGGGTGACTATAAAGGTGGGTTCAGATACTCCAATAGTGCTATGTAGATGCTCATGGATCAAGAGTGGGATTTGTCCAACCCAATGACGGAGAAATCCCTTTGTATCGCGATATATTACATGTCCGAGATTCGATCATCAGTATCCCCATACCTAGTTTGATCTCGTTACCAACATGTACTCTTTTCTTGTTCCCGTGATATAACATTCTAGTGATCTTATCACTTGCTTGCAAGCTATGTCAATGTGATATCACCGAGAGGGCCCAGAGTATATCTCTCCGTAATCGGGATGGAAAAATCCCACTCTTGATCCATGAGCCTCTATATAACACTATTGGAGTATCTGAAGCCACCTTTATACTCACTCTGTTATGGTGTGACATTTGATGTTATAGAGCTACTCTTCCGGTGTTAGTGATTGACATGATCTCATGGTTTAAGGACTAAAGTTACTTTGTATGATGTTATACTAATTTAAACATAATGACTTTGATCGTATTACTATACTTCGGATGAATGTTCATCACATCATTCCACCAATGTTGTGACCTCATTATTAACAACATCCAATGTCCATGATCAGGAAACCTTGATCATCTTGTTAATCCATGAGCTAGTTTATATGATAGGCATAACGAGGAACTCTTTATTTGTTTATTAAACATACATGTGTTAATGTTTCCAGTTAACACAATTATAGCATGCAAAATAAACATCTATCATATACTTGGAATAAGATAATAACAACTTTGTTATTGCCTCTCGGGCATATTCCCTTCAGGAGGAGAACAACTCTGTTAGTGAGCACGTAGTCAAAATGTCTGGGTACACCGATAAGCTTGTGTCATTGGGAATAATGATTCCCATTGAATTAGGCATACATCATGTTCTCCAATCTCTGCCACCAAGCTACAAGAGCTTCATGGTGAACTATAACATGCAGGGTATGAAGAAGACTCTCCAAGAGCTTATGTCTATGCTTAAGACTGCTGAAGTGGAGATTAGGAAAAACATCAAGTGTTAATGATCAATAAGACCACTGGTTTTAAGAAGGACGATAATGGTAAATAGAAGGGTGACTTTAATAAGGGCAGCAAAGCTATTGCTGCGCCTAATAAGAAGACCCGGGCTAGTCCTAAGCCTGATACTGAGTGCTACTATTGTAAGGGGACTAGCCACTGGAAGCGTAACTACCCCAAGTATTTGGCTAAAAAGAAGGCCAGTAAGATGAACAAAGGTATATATGATATACATCTTATTGATATGTACTTGACTAGTACTCACAGTAGCATTTGGATATTTGATACTAGATCGGTTGCTAATATATGTAACTCGAATTAGGGGCTGCGGAACGGGCGCCCGCTAGCAAGGGATGAGGTCACGATGCGTGTCGACAATGGATCAAGAGTTGATGTGATCGCCGTTGGAACTTTGCCTCTCCATCTACCTTCTGGATTGGTTTTAAACCTAAATAATTGTTATTTGGTGCCCGCGCTGAGCATGAACATTGTATCCAAATCATGTTTATTGTAAGATGATTATTCCTTTAAATCCGAAGACAATGGTTGTTTGATTTATATGAATGATATCTTTTATGGTCATGCACATGTGATGAATGTTTTATTTGTTTTGAATCTCTATAGTAGTAATACACATATTCAAAATATAGATGTCAAAATGATTAAACTTTATGATGATATATCTGCATATCTGTGGCACTGTCGTCTAGGTTATATTAGCGTAAAACGCATGAAGAAACTCCATTCTGATGGAATTTTAGAATCACTTGATACATGTTAGCCATGCCTTATGGGCAAGATGACTAGAACCCCGTTTTCCGGTACAATGGAGCGGGCGACAGATTTATTGGAAATCATACATACCGATGTATGTGGTCCAATGAGTGTGTCTGCATGAGGTGGATATCGTTATTTTGTTACTTTCACGGATGATTTGAGTATATATAGGTATATCTATTTGATGAAACACAAGTATAAAACCTTTTAAAAGTTCAAGGAATTTCAGAGTGAAGTGGAAAATCATCGTAATAGAAAGATTAAATTTCTGATCTTATCGTGGGGGTGAGTATATGAGTTACGAGTTTGGCACACACATAAGAGAGTATGGAATAGTTTCACAACTCATACCTGCCAGAACACCACAGCGTAATGGTGTATCGGAGCATAGTAATCGTACCTTATGAGATATGGTTCGATCTTGTTGGGGTTCTGGTGCAGAAAAACAAAAAATTTACTATGCATGAAACCCTAATTTCCCAAGATCTATCTACTAGTAATGCAGTAACGGAGGAAGACAACAGTAACGTACCCTTGAATACCAAGAGAGCATTACGCTCATGCATAAGCGTGGCTGATGTAGTCGTACCCATCCAAACTCAAGGTTGCGAAGCTCCTCGCACGTCACCCCTTGTCTAGGTCCTCGCATGATAACCTTGGTAGCTCCAAGTGTAGCCCCACTGAGTTTCCACACACATACGGTGCAAGACAATGACTCCTGGGCTCGGATCTTGCCGAGGTTGCAGCAGTAGACCTCCTAGCTAGAATTACAGCAGCACAACGGTATGCCGTAGAAGAGAAGGCCTTGCGTGTATAGTCCTAATGTGGGACCACGCACAACAAAGGAACCTTTAGAGAGAGAGGGATATTATAACCAAAGAGAATATTTGAATTGATGTGTTTAATCCCACCCATGGGCACCTCCTTATATAGGGAAAGGGAGGAGTCACATCCCTCTTAGGTAAGTCATGTGGGACTATTCATAAAAGAAAAGGGCCAAAAACAGTTCTACTAGTCGGCTGGGCCAATGGGTGGCCGGATAGGCCACCCTGCCAGGCCCAACCCAACATAGCAGCATTAGTGATCAACAACGATGGCCAGGCAACCAGGAGGGCCGACCTCGTGGCCCAGGCGTGCACCCTCCCGTGGGGAGGCACAGCGGCCCGGGTGGGCTAGCCAGCACCCGCGGCCTGCCAGCGCCTGTAGCCTGGGCGAAGTGGCCCTGGTGGGCCGACGGCCTGGCCAGCCCACAGGGCAACCATCTCCCCATGCACCCTTCGGGCTGGGTCGAGCATGCCTCCAAAGCAGCGGAGGTTGCAGCTGTTATCCCCCCACCCGCACGATGCACACTATCCACCGCACACGTGGGCTGATCAAATCAGCTCCTCTTTTTGTTGTTTTTTCTGTCTTTTTCCTCTAGCTTTTTCCTAGGATCCTAATGAGAAAGTTACTTTATATATCTTAATTTAAATATTTATTTAGAATATATTAATTCATAATTAACATATAATAAATGCATATTTAAATTCCCATTTATGTGAAACTCCTTTGAGTCCTTTTTCCTTTTTTCTTTGTCCGAACAACTTCGGATCTCCAAAACAATTCAGGTTTCTCTCTCTTTTGTGATTCTTTCTTACATGTAGGTCTCTAAGCGTCGTAATGCCCTTAAGTGTGCGTCCCTATGGTACGGGAATGTCATAGACATGATCTCTATCAATGATCAACAATGAGACCGAGATACCCATGTTGACCCCTATGCACTCCACGAGTCACCATCGTGTAGAACCTTAAACAACGTGTCATATTCCTTTTGTCTCTGTGTGCATTATCTAAGATTTGATCATCGGTATCACCATGTTGGGTTCAATCTCGTTACCGACAAATGCTACTTTACTCGTCATAAGTAATATCCCCATGACCTAGTCGCATGTCGTGCAACATATTAGATATAACTTATCCGAGTAGGCCTAGAGTATATTCTATCACGTGGATGTACAAATCCCTCTCTTGACACATACGCCTCAACCTGCCCCTTTGAGTACTTGATCACACCTTTATAATCATCGTTTTACAAAGTTCCGTTTGATGCTCTCTAAGAACTCTCGGGCGACAATGATTAAATATGGTCTCACGGTCTAAGTAACAAGTCACTATGTTTCTAACAATTGCAACTGTGAACTTTGTGATTTGATCGAGTTGCAACAATCATCTGTGGAACTTTTCACCATCTCATTCTCTAATAAGGTGGCTCCATTGTTAATAGGTGCCAAAGCACCAACATGATCAGGAAACCTTGATCATCCATTGACCAATGAACTAGTTAAATAGAGGCTATTAGGGACCTGGGTTTGTTTACATATCACACCTATGTCATTGTTTCCTCTTGATATAGTTAACATGATATAAAACTATTATGGACTAATGAAATATGATAATAAACTACTTTATTATTTGCCTCTAGGGCATGTTTCCTTGAGTCTCCCACTTGCACTAGAGTACAAATAATCCAACTGCATTGTTACTAATCATAAATCATATCTCATATGCGTTTATTGATCATGCTTTCTCATGGAGGACTTATTGTCCTGCGGTGACCCAACATACCACTGCATGATGTAGTACACTATAGTCGTTGACATAACGCGAATGAAACACCGTTCACTAGTATTATATTCCTTAGAGTGGTACAACAGAAACACAACAGGTCCGAGACACAACTATACGTTACAACCATCGATGTGGACTCTTGCGGAAGATCAGCCTGTTATCCCTAGAGTACGACTCTTTACAAAAGATCCAGAAAACACTCTAGGTTAAAGAGAGAAAAAAGAAACTTCTTACAAAGAAGAACCAGAAATAATCAACTCATAACTATCATGCTAATAAGATTAGCATTAACTATTTGGATTGCATTGCTGCTATTGCAATACTCTACAGAAGTAGGTTCGATGGCTATATTTTACACTCCTATCTAATCAACAACTTCGTCTTAACTTATGTGGATGTATATATTGAATTTCTTGACTTCAATGAAGATCTTGAGCTTTAAATGATGATTCCTTAAGCATGATTTGGTGTAGACGTCGTCTGTATTGGCTTTAAAATCTAGCAAGGGTTAAGATGATATGTTGAGTACGAGCATACTCGGCAAGTTCACTAATGAGGAGTGTATGATGCACTATCTACAGCCACAAACCGTATGTCGTAGGCTATCCAAGTTTTCGAAAACATTTCTTCAAAGGTTGCTTTTATCTTCATAGGTTTACTAGAACTTTCATGGAGTTATTTTCATGCCTCGTTCGCAGCTCCTTCCCGGAACTAGGAGTAACAAGTTACACTTCTTACACTCTATAGAAGTGTGTTGCTTTACCCATGATACATAAAATCCTTGTTGCACAAACGGGCAGCTTATTCCTGTCCAAAATTCCGTGATGTGGGGCCGAGTAGATGATCCAAGCCAATCACTGCCCTTCTCCGTGATCCTGCATGTCTCCTTGGTGTACGCCATGCCCACCTATTGAATTACAGCAATGGACAGTACAAACCGTTCAGATGCCAGAACTACCATGGGAAGTTAAGGGTTCCCACCCATATGTTGCGTATTCTTTACGAATTACATAATCATGCTACAAGGATAACAGCCACCGCCTGCGCATCCGGATACATGCGGAAGGAAGAAGATCCAGCTGACTTCTTCGTCCCATTCCAAATCTCATGGTTAACGCGTAATATACGACACAAGAATCATTGACGACATTGGTTGTTAAGTCCTAGATGATATATTCATGTGCCGTGGTACTCCAACTGCCAGACTTAATAGATTAGCTTATCACCCTGAATCAATAACCAATAGTTCACATTATTATCGAAAATAGTGTTTTCTAGCCCTTTTGAAATGCAAGTGATGACAACATCTGATTTTCAAATACTTGATAGAAAATAATTAAAGGACATGAGCAAGTGTGAACTTGCCTTTCGTGATTGCAAGATTATGCACTCACGGTCTTCAAGACAATAGAAGATCCAATATCTGAAATTAGCTTCATTGGTCTGATAAGGACTAATGTTTAAAGAAGCAAATGTAGGTATGCATAAGTAATGCTATGCATTTTGTAAAACTTCCAAAGTGAATTCCCAATAGTATAGGCAGGTTAAACTTAGGTGATTTTGTCAGAGTTGGTTTATCTTCAATTTTTCATTCTCAAGCAATTGATTTTATAAGGAATTTAAGTTTTCACATTCAAGATATAAAAATGGTTTACACATTAATCTATAATTGAGGTTAACTTCTATCTGGTAGCTAGGATGAAAGTTCAGGTGTTGAGTTGTTAAGGTTTGAAAGCTCTATTATAGATTTGTTGTTTGAAGTGGCAAAAAGAATAACATTTGAAGAAGATAATGTTTAGGTTAGGTTAATCAATCTTGAAGGTTACTAGGGTTTACATTGGTGTTGTTGAGGATTACAAATGATGTTGAGTTATTATACTTTAATTGACTATATAAGTGACCAAAGTTAACTATAAAAATATGAATAAACTTTAATGAGATGTTTATGATTGTTTAGACCAAAGTTAACTATAAAAATAAAAGTGAATCTTAAGGTGTATTGTTTTTAGAATTTTTAGAAGGGTATTTTGGGTATTTAATCAAAAAAATCGGCTCTTTTCTTTAAAACCTAGTCCTGGCCCACTAAGCTGGCCCAGCCCTAACCCGGCCCATCTGGGCTGAGTCAAACTCCTAATTCATGTGGTACTGGCCTAGGCTGTCCCAATACCTCTCTCTCTCTCTCGTGCTCTTCTCTCTCACTCCCCTCTGTGGTGATGTGGTTCCACCGCCGTCGCCGTGCAATTCCGGCCACCTTCGCCATTCCTGGTCGCCGCCGTGACACAAGATGACTCAGTTGACGATGCGATTGGTCCACCGTGATTTGGCGCTAGAGATCCTCCCTGACCATGCTGCCTCCATACCTAACCTAGGGTTCGGTGTTGTCGGTGATCTGGTGCTCATGTGCTCGTGTGGTGGTACCCTGTTGCTCTGATGGATGTGTGGTGCCGCCAGCGCTTCTCGTGTTCCTGTGGCCGCCAGCACCTACAGTGTTCCCTGTGCCACTGTGTATACCCTCCTCGGCCATACTGCTTCCTCTTCTAGAATTTGCGAGGACCACTGGTGAGTTCACCTTCTTCTTCCCTCTTTGTTCTCTGTCTCACCCTACTACCCTCGGTGTGCTCGCTTATTGTGAACCCTAATCAGGGTTGCCTCTTCCTCTCATTGGTGACTGATATTGGTCTGTGCTTTTCCTAGTGAATGGTTTTGAGCATATGAACCTTAGTTTGATTCAGTGCTCATGATGTTGGTTCTATATGTGAGAGTTGCTTGCAGATGATTCCTAGACCTATAGCTTTGATGCTATCTAAGATTAGTCAAATAGAGAACTCTTCTATTTAATTATGTGTTACTATAATGCATCCATTTATATGATGGTATTTATGATACCCTAGATTACTTGTCCTATATACTGTCCACATCACAGTGGAACTACACTTCATCCTTAGGATTGTTGGCTGGGAAATATTCGCAAATATTATTCTAGTTCCATCCTAGAATTCTTGGGATTTTTGGATTATTGGTGTATTCCAACCAAACTTTGCTATACTATGACTGTAGAAGATATGTTGCAATGATTCCTGGAAATATTTTCTAGGAATTTGATTTGTTTGCTGTCAATTTTTGATAGTGTAAGTAATATATAACTTTGATTTCTAGAGCTGCTGCTAGGGAAATGATGAGGTTTTGTGTATCTTTTGTGGGTAGAGATGATTGACCAATATGCTTATTCTGTCAATATGATAGCAACTTATTAAATGATTCTTAATCAGATGGCTAAGAATAATTCCTAGTATTATGTGAAGATAATTGTTTAACTTGTTTGAGCTTGAGGCTGGTTGATACGTCGGAAACATATCTATAATTTTTGATGTTCCATGCTTGTTTAGTACCTACTTTGCTTTGCTTTGTCTATAATTTGAGGTGTTTTTATATATTTTCTGGTACTAACCTATTAACAAGACGCCACAGTGCCAGTTGCCTGTTTTCTTCTGTTTTTGGTTCCAAAAAGGCAGAAAATCAATATTCTCGGAATTGGATGGGACAAAAGCCAAAGTCGATATTTATCGTGGGGAACACGGAGCTAGAAGACGAGACGAAGGAGGGCCTCGAGGGGGCCACAACCCCTGGCCGCGCGGGTGGGCCCACCCCATGCCTAGGGGGTGCAGCCGCCTCGGGCACCCCCTCGGCCTCCCTCTTCGCCTATAAGAAGCCCCCGATGCCTAAACCCTAAGTACTCGATAAATATTCCACGAAACCGTCTGTAGACGCCGCCACCATCGTCCCTAGATCGGGGGGATCTGAAGCTCTTCCTAGCACCCTGCCGGAGGGGAGATCATCCCGGAGGCCTTCTTCTTCATCATGCCAGCCTCCGGTATGAAGCGTGAGTAGTTCCACCTTGGACTACGGGTCCATGTAGTAGCTAGATGGTTGTATCTTCTTTGTGCTTTCATGTCTAGATCTTGTGAGCTCCGTTCATGATCAAGATCTCATCTATTTGTAATCATGCATGTTGTGTTTGCAGGGATCCGATGGATATTGAGATTACTATGTCAAATTGATAAATGGTTTTGTCTTATTGATTCTATCATGTCTGTGTTGTTTGTGATCTTGCATGGTCTCCGTTGTTAGTAGCTATCTTGGCCAAGTAGTTGCTAGTGACTCCAAGAGGGGGTATTTATGCTTGATAGTGGGTTCATTCCTCTATTTAATCTAAGGGAAGTGACAAAAATCTCTAAGGTTATAGATGTGTTGTTGCCACTAGGGAGAAAACAACGGTCTCTTATTCATGGAACAAGTGGATCGTTTACCTTACACACTTTACTTAAAGCAGTTGTCTGTTGCTTGCAACTTAATACCGGAGGGGGTTCGGATGATAACCCAAAGGTGGACTTCTAGTCATATATGCAGTTGGATGGCGGTCTATGTATCTTTTTGTATTGCCCAATCGAATCTCATAGGATCATGATGTCTAGTATTGCATTGTTATGCCTTGCTCAGTCCTGTAAATTGCCCTGCTGTAATTTGTTTACCTAGCATGCCATGTTTGTTTATCTAAGGAGAACACCGCTAGTAAACTATGGACCCCGGTCCAATCTTTACCATTGATACATCTTCCAGTGTTACTGTTTACTTTCTGCAAACCACTATTACCTTCCACACCATACAGTACTTTGTTACAGCAACCGGTGAGATTGACAACCTCACTGTTCGTTGGGGCAAAGTCTTGAGTTTGTGTTGTGCGGGTTTCCAAGTTGCTAGCAACACCTTTGAGACGTTTCCTTCCTCCTACTGGTTCTATAACCTCGGTTTCTTAATAAGGGAAGACTTGCTGATGTGCTCTTCACACCTTGCTCTTGGGGTTTCCCGATGAAGCGCTCTTAGGCGCCATCACTGGTCTTGGTTTGGATGGATGCCACTGTGAAACCTCCTGCTGTATTGTACACAGTGGTAACCTCCATATACCGAAATAAAAAGGTGTTTTACCTAATGTGTATATACTGTACAAGCATAACTTGCCTATGCTTGTGATGTGTTAATAGAAAAGCATTTCTTCAGGGATTTTATAGATGTTGTTTACCAAAGAAATATGATATGAATTTATCTTTTGAGTGCTTGCCATGATTCTTGGCTAGAGCTGCTATGTTTGCCTATGTGGTGTATCTTCTAAGGGAGTGCACAGTGGTAAAATTCTCAAAGATTGGATACCATAACCCTCGACTTGGCCTATGATGCTGGTGTGAGGCACTTTTAGGTAAGAACAAATGTTTTTATCTGCTACCTCACCTTTCCTGTGTTCCATGATAATTAGTTCTAACAATGATTCCTATGGCTTTTAGGAAAAGGATTTGATAAACTCTATAAAAATTGTTCTGATTGATTCTTACTTTATAAGAGAAATTTATGAGATGAAGCCACTACTGAGGTGATACTATCCTTAGGATGTGCCCAGTAGTCGTTAATAAATGAATCCCTTTGCATCTAGCTATAGAACTAGAGAATACCACCCAAGATTAATGATGCATATGCTGAGATCTTGGCTATGGGTTTGAATAGATTTATTCTTGGTTGTTCAACTTTATTCAAGGATGAATATACACCTCACCTGGGTGTATTTTAGAGAATAACCTTATAGAAAAAATCATGTTCCGAGGGAATGGATAAGATCAATAAAAATAAAGATCTTGTTTAAAACTCACCAATCAGATGTTGTTGGTGATGCTGTTGTGGTGATTGATCTGATGGCTTACTTTTGGAACTATGACCTCTTCCTAGGCCTTGTGCCTTGCTCTGCACTTCCTAGTACTGGCCTTGTTCCTCCTAGTTCCTGGGAGCTTGACCTTGTTGTCCTCCTATACCCCCCCTCCATCAAGTCACCATCTTGTGGAGTATCTAAATGGGTTTCTATGTAGATGTATTAGTTGATCTGTTGAGTATCTAGCAGTACTGATTGTGGTTTTGGTTGTGTTCTTGAGAGATAGAACTGGGCTGTGATGTTGAAGTGTAGTGTAGTGTTGTTGTGCTATGTGCGAGTGTGCTGTTGATACCTCCCTTCTCTCTCTGCTACTCGACAACACATAGCATGCATTTAGATGAGTGAGCTGCTTCACTGTGTTCCTCTTCTTTGGGTCAGATCAAGTGATTTTACTTTACTGTCTATCCTGTTACTATTTTCTGATCTGGTGAAAGTTGCCCCTTTTACTTGGGCTTATGATGTTGTACTAAAGCCTTTTTGATGTGAAAGAACAAATACTACATATTGGTAAAACTTGCCCCTCTATTTACTCAATGAGGTAAAGATGAACAATGCACCACACTGCTCCTAACCAAGAGTAAAACCACTAAAATAACCTCCTTCTCTTATTTTTACTGTTTAATATTCTTATTTTCTTTTGTTATAGAAAACAGGTTAAAAACAAAGGAAATAAGCAAGATGAAGAAATACTAGGTTTTAGTTTAGGACTCTCTTTTTTAATCCATGTAATTTATTTTTTCACTTTTGGATGATGTATTTGACAATGTAATGTTGTATGATATTAATAAAGTTATTTTTTCTTTCTTTTTGTACTTTGAATCTTGTGATTTTCATATCATACTTTTAAATATGAATGCAAGTCTTAATTATTATTGTAGTTCATTTCCCATCTATAATAATTTCCATTTCCTTTTTCTTGTCCCCTTTTATTATTATAATTTACTTTTCTATTTGAATAAAAAGATATTGTAATAATTGTTCTAATACTTAATTATTATTTATCTAATGAAATATCATATTACTTGATTCAAGAATTTTTATTCTATTTCTCCTAAGTATTTCAATATTCCCTTATTCAATTTGTGAATTTTCTAAATTCATTTGAATTCAAATTTGAAATTTAAATACATGTTTGAATATTCTTCCCCTAAAAATAGAGAATTCTTAAAAGTTCATGTCAAATTCTATCTCACTTGCTCTGATGTTTCCAGCAATACATAAGAGTCTCAATCCCTTTTATTGTTCTTTTAGTTTTGCGCGAAAATTTCCCAAATTTTCTATGCATGAATGCAATGCACAAACATGTGTCCTCTCTATTTCGAGATGCTAAATCATGTGATCTATTACATAAGGTCCTATTTGACATAAGGTCCTATTTTGTAAATCATTAATGCCACCTATTTGACATTAATCGCATTATCATATAATGTGCTCTTAGCATTTTGATGACAAAGTGAGACTTATGTTTTCTAGTATATATAATGGCAATCTATCAATCAATTGGATTTTTCAAGATGTCATGTATAACTATAAACCACTGTTCAAAAAATAGGCCGAATCAGCGATTAATAGGCCGATTAATTGCTACTAGGGACCTGACCGTGTCGATTACCACTAATCTTTTGTGTTAATCGTTTAGCCCGATTAATAGGTCTGACACTTCGATTACTAGGTATGTTCCTGATTAACCACTACACTTGGTCAAAAATTTTGCAAAATTATCAACACATATCGCCCATCAATCCGCTAGCCCGCCCCAGTGAAGTAGGTTTTGCGAAGCTCCCGTCTGATCCATTCCTCCAGGAGCTTGATTTCAGCCATCGCCAACTAGTTCCTTATCGTTGTTGACCAATTCCTCGTAGTTGCCGACTAGACCTCAGATACAAGAGCTCGAGCGCCTTGAGGATCTCAGTCGGGAGCTTAAGGCTGAGGATTCATACGTGTTTTAGGTGCTAATTTTTGTAGGCTGTACCGATTAATATCCGACCGATTAAATCAGTTAATCGTCCGAATTCCGATTAATCGCTACTCCCAAGCCAACCGAGCAGCTAACGATTACCGATTTCCTTAACATTGCTATAAACACACTTGGTCGAAAGTCGATCTTTCTTCAAAAAAAAATCATATTTGCTAATTCTGAAGTATCCTAATACTTCTATGTCTTTATAGTTTTTTAATCCAAGTGCAACACTTGCAACTTTGATTCTGACCATGCTTTCTTTGCGCTAAATTTTAACTCTGATTCAGTGGTTAAGTCAGAAATCATTCTAGAATCTTTGTTCTTCTTAACTAAGAACATGGGTCACATTATGTCTAATTTCATCTAAATGATCTAATCATTTCTAATACCCAACACATTGTTCACCAATATGTCAATCACATATTAAAGAACGCTGCTACGCTCCCACTCAAATATTTCAACAATATTTGACATTCCAGGATGTCACTCATCTCCCACTCAAATATGTCGACCACATATTATATTTGGAAAACTCCTTAGCTCCCACTCAATTTAAAGCCCTTCTCGATAATATTTGCAAATCCAAAATTCTTCGATCTTGTATAAAATAGAGATTTTTTCTGCTACAAGACTTCAGTAATTTCCGATTGATTAAAAACCTGCATGTTGTACTAGTTACAACCTTTTCTCTTCAAACCTTGAAGACTTAGCAGTTTTGAACAATCCTTTGCCAATCTCCAAATTGGACTTGTCTGTTGATTGAATCCAATAGATATTAAGCATTTGTCAAAACAACTTTATGACAAAACAAGCCTTTATTTCTTCCTTTTAAGTTTCATTTCTATCCTTTCAACTTTGAAGTTTACTACTTTCTCCGTCACAGTTTGGAGGGCGTCTTACAAAAATCATGCATTTTCAAAACTCCTCTCCTTCTAGGCGCGTTAGACTTAATCGCAGAATTAATGTCCTATTTTTTTCTCCCCACTTCGTACTCCATGCCGCCAAGAAATTAATTCTTTCATGCAACTCCATCAGTGCATGCGTCTAAACTCCTCGTTTCCATTGAGTAATTATGTTTAATAGGGCGCCAAATAATTAATGGGCCTATTTTATCCCAGCAAATTTGCATGTTTTTGCATAAATCTGGTCCTAATCAGCGTCCACCTAGGTCTCAACAATCTCTCTAAAACGCTCTTCAAACCGTGACGGAGGGAGTATGAAGGATTAAGTAAATTTCATTACTTAATGAGATCAAGTAACTTTTACTTCATAATCTTAAATGTTACTTAATTTGTGATTTCATGACTCCAAGACATTTCTTGTACTTATATCCATCATACTTTCTTTGTAGTTCGTAGGTATGTCTTATTCCAATAATAAGATACGATGAATCAAGAATGAAATTATGCAAGTACAGAATAAAATCTTGAATCCTACTTTTATAAAGTATTAGTTGAAATATTTATGATCACATCATTATAGTTTTCCTCTATTTGTAAAGTCTGTTTCCGGAACATATTCCGTTTTACATTTTTAACAATTCGAAGGTTAGGTCAAAACCTTTTGCTTACACTTATGTCCTTTCACTAACACTTTTATAAGTACTGCAATAACTCTGTTGTTAGTGCAGGAACATATTATTTTTCTTCCCGAATCATGCACATACTAGTATTGTTTTGCCGGAACACGTGCACGGTTTTGATACTGGATATACATATAATAGAACAGACAAAAACATTTCAGTTGTTACAAAATACAAGTATTTAATGCAAACCGAATGATTCCTTGTTTTGTTTTTAAAAATAGAAAGAGAGCGGTGCAGTGCAGTGCAGAGCAGTGGAGAAGGCGAGCAGAGCGCGTGTGCGTGGCTGCACGGTGTTTGGTGCGCAGCAGCGGATTCCCCTGTCCTCCCTGCTGCCGCCGCGCTTCTCTCGGAGCGCTGCCTCCCACCTCCCTGACCTCACTCTGCCACACTCGCCTCTCCTGCTCCGCTTCTTCCACCAGTTCACACTCCCTCTCTCCCCCACCTCCATTCAACCATCCGCATTTGCTCCGCTGCCAGATTACCAGATCTCCGATGGGGTGCTTCCAGTCCAAGCCGGCCGGGAAGCCCCTGCCGCCCGACGCCGACGCCGCGCTCCCCGCCGACGACACCGCAGATCCCGGTAAGCAAAACCCGCCGCCATTGCCGCCGCCTCGTAAACCCTAGCCCCCTCCCAAGCCGCATTCGCGGTGCACGTATCCGGAATGAATCTAATCTGGTCGCTCCTCTTGCTTGGCGGTTCGCGCTCGGGCAGAGGCGACGAACGGCGTGGACGGGGCGGGAGCGGACGGCGACGAGAAGGAGGGGGCGAAGCGGGCGGTGCCGGTCTTCAGGGAGTTCGGGCTCGCCGAGCTGCGCGCCGCCACCAAGGGCTTCAGCGCCGACCTCATCGTCTCCGAGAGCGGCGAGAAGGCGCCCAACGTCGTCTACCGGGGCCGGCTCGACGGGGGCCGCCTCATCGCCGTCAAGCGCTTCTCGCGTCTCTCCTGGCCCGACCCGCAGCAGTTCCTGGTACGCACTCTCGCTCGCTCGCTCGCTCTCTCCATCCCGCACGCCAACGCAATAATGCCGTTTCCGTTTGTTGCGCCTCGGCTCCCCTTCCGGATCTCGCGGCGCGCCGGCCTCTCACGTATTTGATTGCTGCAGGCGGAGGCGGCGGGCGTTGGGAAGGTGCGGCACAAGCGCCTCGTCAACCTCATTGGCTGCTGCGCCGAGGGTGACGAGAGGCTGCTCGTCGCCGAGTACATGCCCAACGACACCTTGTCCAAGCACCTCTTCCACTGTACGTGTCGCTCTCTATTCATCATATCCATATGCTACATATCCAGTTGCTTTCTGTTGCTACGGGCTCCGTGACGTACTTGATGATCCGTGGAGGTTGGATCAAAACATAATTCGTCTCTGCATTAATTGAAGGGCTTAATGCACCTCTACCATTACTAGTACATTTGACTCTTGCTGTCTTGTGCAAAAACAGATGTGGTTAATTTGCCAGGAATATGTGGGCGTGCCTGCATTTTCTCTCTTGCTATATTTGCTTTCTTGTTTGACTGGGTTATTGTGGACTGCCTCTTCGCAGGGGATAAGCAGCCATTGCCATGGGAGATGCGGTTGAGGGTTGCACATTATATTGCGCAAGCTCTGGATCATTGCAATGCCGAGAACCGGAAAATCTATCATGACTTGAATGCTTATAGAGTACTTTTTGATGAGGTACGCACAACTTTGCTTGTCTAGCAAGTATAGTTGCTAGTCTAACTACTTTGCCAGCTGACTTTTGAGTTGCATCTGCCCTTCGTAATGGAATTCTCACTTGTCATGAACAATATCTGATTTCTATCAGGAAGGCGATCCTCGCTTGTCAAGTTTTGGACTAATGAAGAATAGCCGTGATGGAAAAAGTTATAGCACCAACCTAGCTTACACCCCTCCTGAGTTTCTAAGAACCGGTAATTTTACCACATGATCCCTGCACATTTATGACTAGCTACTTGTATCAGTTTTAATTGTTTTAGGTAAGTATCAATGTCATCCATTACAAGTAACATGTGAAGCTCATGTGTCATAGATTAGTGTTCTTTTGATGTCCAAAAAGTTAAGTTCATGCATCTCTTTTGGATGTCTCATTTTAAACACTAAATTTTGTTTTCTCTGAGTATCAGAGAATACATGCCCTTTGGGCTGTGGTGATTAATTTAGCACACTTTTTCTTTTTTGCTATCAACTACCACTTAGTGCATACGTACTATTTGCATTGCACTGAATAATTTGTGCTTGACTTTTGTATGGCAGGCAGAGTTATTGCTGAGAGTGTGATATATAGCTACGGAACTGTTTTGCTGGATCTTTTGAGCGGGAAACACATTCCTCCCAGTCATGTATGCTTCATTTGAATCTTTGCTTTTCTTATTACGAGCTCTTTACATCCTTGATAATACCGTGTTGTTTTATAATTATCACATTGAAATCTGATAAACGGTTTACAACCATGGCCTGCCATGTGCTTTGACCATGATGTTAAGTCTGCTAAGCACTAAATTTTCATAATGGACACCGAGCGCAATCATGTTGTCTCGAATTACTTCTATTCAAAGCTAAGTGCAGCTTACAGAACAATTTTTAAAGATAGCAAGCTCAAAGAAGATTGTCACACGAGAGTGTGGTTATGATAGGATGGTTTATCAGCATTTTTCAGTGTCACTATGCCAGTTGATTTCTAACTTCATTTGTTTCGGATTCCAGGCACTTGATTTGATAAGAGGAAAGAATATACTGTTGCTGATGGATTCCTCCTTAGAAGGGCAATATGCTAATGAAGATGCTTCAAAATTAGTTGATCTTTCATCAAAATGTTTGCAGTTTGAAGCTAGGGACAGACCCAACATAAAGTATCTATTGTCTTCTGTTGGCCCTCTTCAGAAGCAAAAGGAGGTAAATATATAGCTTGAGCATTGTTTCAGAATTATCTGTTATTCTTATTCGTTGCCTATAGTAACACCATTCGTTTGTTCTATTACATAATCTAGGTGGCGTCACATGTGTTAATGGGCATTACAAAAACCACGTCAGTCTTACCAACTATTCTGTCTCCGCTTGGGAAGGCCTGTGCCAGTATGGACCTTACAGCGGTACATGATATATTGCTCAAAACAGGTTACAAAGACGATGAAGGTGCAGAAAACGAGGTACCATGCAGTACATGAACCATTCCTCATTTATACCGCATCTGATGTTGTGTACTCATTTATGTGGTGAATTTTCCTTTAGTTGTGACCTGCTTGGCTTGCTTATAGTTTCCTCTTGACTTAACTACTAACTTATTCCCAAAGGCCCCACACTTGATGGTTTCTTACCATACAATAGTTTACACATGATCAGCTTTGCGGGCATGCCTACTTAGCAAAAAAGATCTCTCCACGTTGTGAATTATTTATCTAAAGCTTTGTCTCGTCTATGAATATAACTTGACTTGCATTCACCAGTTTTTCTCGTTTGTAGTTTTAAAAGCAAACATACTCTTGTTAACCAAGTATTTCACAAGGGTTGAATTTAGGATGCAGTTTTTCTCATTATACTCCTTGCTCATTTCATTCTGTGTGCAAAATATGACGTGTGTTTTTCCCTCCTTATGAGTCTCAATCACTTCCTTTGTTAAGATAAGCTAGTTTTATTTGGTGCATGTTTATGCTGCTGTAAAAACTGAAGTTGTCCTTTCAAGAATGGACTCAGCAAGTTCAAGAGATGCTGAACACAAAGAAGTTTGGTGATATCGCATTTAGAGATAAGGATTTCAAGACTGCAATAGACTACTATTCGAAGGTATTTTCACTTATGTTCTCTTGTTTCTAACTAGTTTATCCTAGTATCATAAATTTTCAATGCGCATTCAGCATGATCGTCTGTACTTAACACAAGTTAGTTTGGAACTTTATTATATGGTATTCCCTCCGTCTTAAAAAGGATGTCTCAGATTTTTCAAAATCCTAAAAATGAACTTTATTATACACTAAAACGCGTCTAGATACATGCGAAATTAGACAAATCTCCGACATCCTTTTTGGAACGGAGGGAGTATAAAAGACTGCAGATGTAATTGGCTAACTGATGAACATCTGAAATTCTGAATGTTCGTAAGCTGTTCACCCTCCTCACTCAGCCTGTTAGTTTAAGGGCTTAGCTAGTAGGCTATCACATTTAGGAATTATATTTTATTACTCCTGTACAATGATACAATATCATTAATTAGAGGTGTGATTTACGTTGAGCATTGTGAATCTGCTTCTCCTGTCATGTGACATGACATGCTAATTTGCCATACTGCAGCTAGTTGGCATGATGACAGTGCCTTCAGCTACAGTTTTCGCCAGGCGAAGTTTTTCCTACCTGATGAATGGGCAATCAGAGCTTGCTCTCCGAGATGCAATGCAGGCGCAGGTATGCATGCCCGAATGGCCTACCGCTTTCTACCTCCAAGCCCTTGCTCTCTCAAAGCTTGGCATGGAAACCGACGCCCAGGACATGCTCAACGACGGAGCTACTTTCGAGTCCAAGAAGCAAAACAGCTGGCGTGGTTAGGGGCCAGATGCCCCCAAATTGTTGTTGCCTTTCAACATACAAGGGTACAATGATGAGTGTCCACTGGGACGTCTGATGCGCTGCTAGGAGTGGGATTGAAATGCACTGTTTTATCGTGCGATCTCCGCCCAAATGTCGATAACGACGCTGTTGTGACCTTGAAGAAAAGAGCAGAGGGGACATGGTTTTCACGAGCGATGGCAGCAAGATATTTGCTGATCATTGTGTGGTGGTGCTCCTCTGGGAGAGAAGATTGTAATTAAGGTGACGTTCTCTTTGACAGTTTCTCCTTTTCGTAGGCTGGACGATAGTGTGGAGAAAGGGAGGCTTTCCTTGTGATTAGCTGGGGAGAAAATAAACTAGAGGCATCTGGATTCCATTCGATTTTACCACGTTTCGTCATGTGCTGCTTTTCTATTGAATTAACTGGTAGTGATTTGCATGATTTTTTTTGGGATCTTGTTAAACCTTTGAGTCCGGTTTTCTGGATGGACGGTGGCGTTGACATGGGTGGCCTTGGCCATGTCAGATGATGCTTTCAGCGTGTCCTCTGACATCTGAAGCCTTAATTGCTCAGGAGCTTGCATTAATTGGCTTTTAGATGGTCTTTACGTATGTTTCATCTGTATAAAACTGAAGAGCATATAGTCCACTCTTCGGTCCAAATTAATACGCTTGTACTGGACATAGTACTCTATATGAAAATTGCATTAGCTGACTTACAGTATTTGTGACATCTGTAAAACTGAAGTGGCATAGAAGACACCTGTCTTTTCTCATGGGGGAAAGGTACTACACGAAAACTGCACCATCTCTATGAAAGAAGAGTAAAGATTCCCCGTGAACGAAAACTCTGCAGCTTGTCCTCACTTGCCGAGGAAAAGAACAAAAAATGGTCAGAAGAAATAAAGTGATTGAGATGTGTGGGTCCGGTGAACACTGCATCCTACAAAGATGAGCTGAATTTGGGAGTCGTAACAGCAGAAAGTCCCATGATAAGATAAAAGTGTCAAGAAAATGGGACACTTGCTGAGTCCTGGATTTTTTTCAGTTTTTTGTTTAATTTCTTCCCTTCCGCTGCTACATTGCTCAACAAATTTCTCACTTATTTGCGAGGTTTTCTTTTTTCTTAGTGAGGCGGTACATGGACGATGTCCTTTCCCCTAGTAGGCAGAATGGACAAAAATAACCTATTTTTGAAAGGATTTCACAAACTGAACTCTTGGTGAAACAATTTCACAAAACTAACCCTTTGTTAGGCGCTACACTCTTTGCCAGCGTGGCACGCGGGTCCCATGTTACGTTTGGCTGGAACGTCACTATACATAGTATAGCGCCTATGCGTAAGGCGCTACACTAGCCTACATATATAATGTCTGTATTTAGTTGACAGATAAGTATGGTGGCTGAGTTGGTTGAAGTGTTTTTTGTTAACTAGTAGGTTTGTGAGTTCAACTCTCCAAAATCCCACTTTTTATTTTTATTTTTTAAAGGCTGTGACATTGGTTTATATTGTTGTTCATATGAAAATATGTTAATTCTAGCATCCTTATTTATTTTAAAAAATGGAAACCGAATATCTTTTAAAATTTTACTAGCTTTAACAAACTCAATCGATAGTGATTTATGGTAGGGGAGCAGTACAACCAATTTTGTTTTCAACTGAGTTATTAGTGTTTTTACAAGCAGGCGAAATAGGGATTTACGCTGTCGGTATATGGCAGATTAATATGGCACGCTCGCTCATTTTTTTGTCTCGTCTGTACATGTCACAAAGAAAGTGTTTTGTCGTACGTTTTCTTTTCATGTTTTGGTGAACGTGTATACCACCTAATCGATTGTTTGTTCGTTACTCTTTAATGCTTCGCTAACTAATTACAAATTTTGTTAATTCAAACAAAATAGGTTTCGCTTTCCTAGTTTATCCTAGTTTATCTTAACTCTACCGTGTTGTCTGAAGCACAAAATAAAAAAAAATAGTACTTATTTTTAACTAGTTGAGATGTAGCTTATGTCATAGTTAACCTTGTAAACCGATATAACCCTTCCAAGATTTCTATTACGCGTATGATTTGGCCGGAGGCACCATATACGTACAACCATTCAGGCTAGCAGACCACACAGTTTGTTTTTTCTCTTTCTAGTGTTCGTGCTTGATGCCGTGACTTGTGTAGTCATTGTTGACTCTTTTTTTCTTTGTCGCGTAGACTTTTGTTTTTATAGTCTTTTGTGTGTTATTTTTGAGTTTATTTATTCAATATGTTTTATAGTCTTTTATTGACTTTTGTTAAATGTATTTTCATAGGCTTTTATAGACTATAATAAAACTAGTATAGTTCCAAAACATAATCAATTTCATGCTTCTGAAAAATAATTTTAACAGAGATTATAAAATTTCATACTCGATTTTCATTTTTTTTAATAAATAAGGATGCTATAATTAACATATTTCCATATGTACAACGATATAAACCAATATCGCAGCCTTTAAAAAATAAAAATAAAAAGTGGGATTATGGGGAGTTGAACTCACAACCTACTTAGTTAGCAATAAAGACTTTAACCAACTCAGCCACCACACTTCTCTGTCAACTAAATACAGACATTATATATGTAGGCTAGTGTAGCGCCTTACGCATAGGCGCTATGCTACGTATAGTGACGTTCCAGCCAAACGTACCATGGGACCCGCGTGCCATGCTGGCAAAGAGTGTAGCGCCTTTCAGAAAGGCGCTACACTGTTAAGCATAGCGCCTTTGTGTTAGGCGCTACTAAAAGGGTTAGTTTTGTGAAATTGTTTCACCAAGAGTTTAGTTTGTGAAATCTTTTCAAAAATGGGTTATTTTTGTCTATTCTGCCCCCCTGGTATTGCGTGATACGGAAAAGGTACAGAACCAGAATTTAGAAAGGCGCAGAATAAAGCAACTAAAATCTGTGAGGAAAAAAAAAATGCGGCGCGCCGTCCTCTCGTCTTTTACTCTCAGCTAGTCTTGCCAGAGATTGATTCTTGGAATGACGGTGACCACATTTTCTTTTGTCCAGCACGAGCATATGTGCCCTGTCAATCATGCCTCGCTTCCTCGGTCGATCATTGCACTTTCGTCAGACTTCCTGCCATCCCGAGCTGTTTCCATGACCGGATGGATCAGGATCATGCTCACTGTCATGCATGCCATGGGCTTCAGCAAATGATAAGTCTATCAGGTAATTGCACCCGTCATACATATAGTTATATACTACTCCCCCGTTTAAAAATAAAAAACATTTTAGATTTATAAAATACAAACCTATACACTAAAAAACATCTAGATATATTTAATTCAGAAAGTTAAAACGCCTTATAATTTTAAACAGAGGAAGTAGGTGCAAATTCATAAAAATAGTTGATAGCATGTTAAACCGCGGTACACGAACTTGTCTATTAGATGCATTTTCATACAAATTAATCCGTAAATTGCTAGCATGACGCTATAGTGGTGCCATACTTGGCCATGTTTTTGCAAATAAACCACTGACAAAGGTGAAGCATTGCGCAAGCAGGTCCTTCAAATCGATAGCCGCCAGAAAATCACAAAAATGACCCTGTTATCTTAGTTTTGTATTGGCCCAGCTTAATGGACTCCTAAATTGCTGTCACTCTTCACTTTCGTTGTCATTTTTGTTGGATAGTTGGTCGCGACGAGGACGAGGACGAGGACAGAAAGCTCACCTCTCTTGGTGCCGCGACATGGTCAATGATTCGCACATGCGCGATGGGACAAAGAGGCCCATGAGTACCGTATGTGTCTTCTCGTCTCATGCCACAACTAGTTCATGCACCTTGGAGCTCGTTTCATGGTCGCGGAGTGGACGATGTCGAAGATTTTGATGATGGATTTGGTAGTGTGAGTGTGTAAGGATGGTTTCCCCATGTAGGTGTTGATTTCATCGATTTGGTCCATGTCATGTTTCGGCTTTGGTTGTCGTCCGACGGACCCTACTGTCCAACCGATTAATGAGGATAGTTAGTGCTTTTTGTAGGTTGTGTAAGCCTATACTCCCTCCATCTCAAGGCTTAAGGCTATATTTTTTGAAAAATCAAACCACGAAAAGTTCAACCAAACTTTTAGAAAAACTATCAACAACTATTATATTATATAGATATCATGTGGAAATATGTTTCATAATCTATGAAAGGATATGCATTACGTATTGTAAATATTATTTTTTCTCTAAAAAATAATCAAACTTTAGGTAGTTTGACTTTTGAAAAAAAACATAAGCCTTAAGCCTTGGGACGGAGGTAGTACTAGTTCATGTTGAAGCATTAATCTAGGTTAGTTTCGATTGTTTTTGGTGATTTCCAACATGTCTTATTTCGGTCTGTATTAACACTGAAAGTTGGTGCCTATTTCTGAATCTTGTGCATATTTATTGTGTCGTAAGTGATGATCTTGAAAAGTTCACACTACAAATAGAGCATAATGGATTCTTCTGTGGATTGAATGATAATCTTCAACATGTCAATGGGACATGAGATTTCTTTGACAACAGTAGCACTAAAAGTTTCCCACTTTTTTCAATTCATGATTTTATTCAGCATTTTGGGTATCCAATTGATGAGAAACTAAGTGTGTATTGGTGCCTTCATGGAAAATAAATAATTGATGGTTTTTATTGCATTCATTTTGATTCTCACATATTAGCAATGTGTGCAGCATCCAAGGAGCACAAAACTTTGACATTTTAGTGGATCAAACCAATTTCCCAAAGGGACTAGGAGATGAAGTAATTCTGAATGGAGCTCAATCTCCTGTCAAGAAAGTGTCAAAGAATGCTAGAGCATCTAGAAGTTGTGCATTTAAAAAAGAATTGGGAGATTGTGAAGAAGGAGAGGATGAGATAGATTCAAAGTTCTATGGTAGTGAATTTGATGAAGAAGATAGAGATGATGACTTATTTGAAGCAAATGTTGACAAAGAAGTGAATGATAATAATGAGCTAGATGTGATAATTGAGAAAGAGGATGATGTGAGAGTAGAGAATCAAGACTTTCAACAACGAAGGAACAACAACTGAAGTTGAAAAACATGTTCAAGATTTCCAATCTAGAAGTAGATATGGAAACCCCAATTTTCAAAGTAGGCATGTTTTTCTCTAGCATGAAAGAGTCCAGAAAGCCACTGAAATGCATACACTATAAATGAAATTGTCAATATTAGCAAGATAAGAAATGCAGCTATTAGTCTTGATGCAATCTATGTAGGAAAGACTGCAGTAAGGCATTGTTGTTGGATTACAAAGGTGTCAAAGGATAGTAGGAAATAAGCTATTTCAGTGAAAAAATATTGTGGTGATCGCACATGCGAAAGATATTGGGAGATGTAGCAGCTGATATCCCTTTTATCACTCGATATTCCATTGGTGAGTTCTAAGATAACCAAAAGATGGGATTGCAAACATTTTCAGACTAATTTATATGAATTTGCACCTAACGGACAAGTTCGTGTACCACATGAACACACTTTGCAAGTATTTTTATGAATTTGCACCTAATGAATAACTATTTGTAAGACCGATGCAATTACCTCTAAGTATATAACTATTATAGCTATTGATAGCTTTTTTGATAAAGCAAATATATTAATATTGTGAAGATACTAATTACACCCAACCTCTACACCAATAAGATGCTTGAAGACATCCAGGATGCACACAACACAAAAAGAGAAAAAAATATCCCGCGACGGTTCTCAATTACTCGCAACAGCAGCACTCTGACCACCACCAAGACAACACCTGGACTACAAAAGATATCGCCAAAAGCAATGCCTCTCATAAGTGAACAATGCACAAACGTTTTCTTCGCCCAATCGAAGATCATAGGTTTTCACCGTGAAGAAAGCCCGAGTTTCCAAAATAATGCCTTAGACAAGGCTATTGCCAGGTACAACCAATAAAGGTCATACCTTAGGTTTTCACCTCGAAATATCGACTCGGTACTCGAGGAGCACCATAAAAAATGCAGTCCTCCAATATCCCGCTTGCCGAGACCACTGATGCAAGTCACCAAACACCCGACACATGATCTTCATCGCATCCAATATACCATTCTACCATAACTTCAAGACATCCAATCGCAACTTCCATGACTTTCTCCACCTCTTTCACTATCATGAGAATCTAGATTTAGACATGTCCCAAGGCATTGATAAGAAAACAAAGCTTCACACCACACCCCGTTGAATCCACGGTAGCTGATAATATGGGCGCGCACGACCGGATCCTTTCCGATCAAGATATCTAGGGGCACCATGCGCCGCGAAGACCTCCGGTGGGAAGACCAAAACTTTTCGGCGACCATATTCGGAGGCCGACATCAACAAGATAGGAAACTTGGCATAAGAAGAACACTAGGGTCAACCACCATTATTCCCAAGCAAGCATCTCCCATGATGCTAGCCGTCTCCCTATGGGACGGGCTGCCCCAATTCCCACCACTAGATGTACATAGGTTATATCGCACTAGTACAAACTCGTTACTTAGAGACTGGGCCTAGAGCCGGTTTACCCCAAAAATACAATCCACCGGCTATGTTCATCACCCTCACGTGTTTGTAGTTATTTGACCGCCTCTAACTCTGTTGGGGGATGACCCCAGGTAGGGTCAAGCTAAGGTAAAAGGTAAAATACCACCAAGATATTGACCGGGTCAAAGAATGACCCATCCGGGTTATGTGAGGGCCGACCGAATAAGGGTCGGATTACTCAGAGTTGTACAGCTAAGGCTTAACTCGGCCGACATAAGAGGTATGTCAGCACGATGTAGGCGTGTTGTCTGTTTGCAGGTTTGGGCTTGGCAGAGTCATCTTGTATAAGGCCGAGTCAGGAGAAGGATTGCTCAAGAAGGAGAGAGCAAGACCACAAAATCAACACAGCGCTCTGTCTCTCCCCCAGAAATTTACGCAAAGCCAAGAGCTACAGACACGGGTTAGAGGGACAGAAGAGCAGAAGAAGCGTCATGGAGGTGACAACCCCAGAGTCCAACGCTCACATGTCGTGGGCTCTGGTTTATTATCGTCGATAGAGGGGAGACAGGGAAAGGCTCCCACCGAATTACCACTTTGGGATGAGCATATTCAAGGAATATGCCATCCACGTCAGCCTTAATGTAACCTGGCTACCCCTTTATAAGGTGAGCAAGGGCCTCCTAGTAGAGGGATATATTCATTTGACACTGAGATACTAGGCGAGAGCTTCTTCCTCCTTTCTCTGATATAGCTCAAGAAGCAAGTGTAACCATTGTTGAACTGAATAAAGATCGTGAGAGAGTTCTTCATGTGTAGAAACCACTACATCATCCCTCCCTGGATCCCACTAGTACACATTGGCCCCAACTCTAGCCTACCCATGGCATCTGCCGTGCCACCACCACGACAGTTGGCGCCCACCGTGGGGCTAGCAGCGGTGCTAGCTGGAGTCAAGATTCGGATGGGAAACTTCATCGTTACCGGCGAGCACATCGTCTCCTTGCTGGTGCAGCACTTCGACACGTGGGACTACGTCAGCGACAATGCACATCACTTCACCAGACGCTCTCCTACGCGTAACGGGGTCTTCATCAACCTAGGCGCACACAAGGTGTACATTGGCGTCGACGTCTCCTGCGTCTATCCGCAGCGAGTCATCCTCACGGGAGAGCCTCCCCTCAGCGCTGCTAGTGGTCCGCTTATCACTCGCCCTGCAGTCAGCGTCGAGGTGATGATGACCGCGCCCACACCAGCTGCAGGCGCAGGAGCCGGCCCAAGCAAGAACCCGACAGCAGCAGAACTGGTAGCAGCAGATCTGGCATAGGCTCGTGATGTAACTCCTAAGGTACCTCGTACGAGGGTCCCTCTGTTAGAAAGGCCGGAGAATATCTTGCGGGAAGCGCTAGAAAACTTAACCACTCCTGCAACTCCCATTGTAAATCCGGCTCAGGCACATGCTGAGCTAGAGGAGACTCGGTTTAAAATGTTAAATGAGGCTAAGATAGTAGCAGCACTGCATCAGTCACTTAACATCACGCTGCGTGAGTATTCTAGGGCTAACAAGCTTAACACTAGCCCAACTCTCTTAGATGGTGTGAGAATAAGGGGAAAGAATATCCTCAGTGACATCAACAAGGAACATGAGTCTAGCAGGGTGACTTGGCTTACCCAGGGTTGCCGAGGTATAGCACACATGTGAAAAACCTCAGGGCGACAGATGCGGCAACTGTCGAGATAGATGGCCTGACCGGTGAAGCCCGACAGAGGCAACAAGAAAGAGTCATTGAGCTGGTGCACATAGAAAACCACCAGAATGAGGAATTTCTCAAAAACAACCAGGCAAGACCCGGATGTTCTCGTGTTGTTCATTCGGATGGAGGTGCCCCGGTAGTATTAGTGATACGTTGGAAACGTATCTATAATTTTTGATGCTCCATGCTTGTTTAGTATCTACTTTGCTTTACTTGTCTACACTTTGAGGTGCTTTTTACATGTTTTCTGGTACTAACCTATTAACAAGTTGCAAAAGTGCCAGATGCCTGTTTTCTGCTGTTTTTGGTTTCAAAAAAGTTAGTAAAGAAATATTCTCGGAATTGGACGGGACGAAGGACAAAGTCAATAACTTTCCGTGGGGAACAAGAAGTCCAGAGGAGAGACGAGGAGGCCGGCCAGGGGGGCCAGACCCACCCTAGGCGTGGGTGGGCCCTACCCCATGTCTGGGTAGGGTTTGCCTGCCCTGGCGGCCGCCTCGGTCTCCCCCTTCGCCTATTGGAAGCCCCGATGCAGAAACTCTCAGCACCCGATCAGAAATCCACGAAACCGTCTGTAGTCGCCGCCACCATCGTCCCTAGATCGGGGGGATCTGGAGCTCTTCTCGGCACCCTGCCGGAGGGGAGATCATCCCGGAGGCCTTCTCTCCGGTATGATTTGTGAGTAGTTCCACCTTGGACTATGGGTCCATGTAGTAGCTAGATGGTTGTATCTCCTTCTTGTGCTTTCATGTATAGATCTTGTGAGCTTCGTTCATGATCAAGATCTAATCTATTTGTAATCATGCATGTTGTGTTTGCGGGGATCCGATGGATATTGAGATTATTATGTTGGTTTGATTAATGGTTTTATCTTTATGATTCTATCATGTATGTGTTGTTTGTGATCTTGCATGCTCTCCGTTGCTAGTGGTGGTCTTGGTCAAGTAGTTGCTAGTGACTCCAAGAGGGAGTATTTATGCTCGATAGTGGATTCATGACTCTAGTTTCCAAGGGAAGTGACAATAATCTCTTCGGTTGTAGATGTGCTGTTGCTACTAGGGAGAAAACAATGGTCTCTTGTTCATGGAACATGTGGACTGTTTACCTTACACACTTTGCTTAAAACAGTTGTCTGTTGCTTGCAACTTAATACTGGAGGGGGTTCGGATGATAACCTGAAGGTGGACTTCTAGACATAGATGCAGTTGGATTACGGTCTATGTATATTGTTGTATTGCCCAATCAACCTCATAGGATCTTTCTGGCTAGTAATTGCATTGTTATGCCTTGCTCAGTTCCTATCAATTGCCCTACTGTAATTAGTTTACCCTTCATGCCATGTTGTTTATCTAAGGAGAGCACCTCTAGTGAACTATGGACCCCGATCCAATCTTTACCATTGATACATCTTCCACGGTTACTTGTTTACTTGCTGCAAAACATTACCTTCCACACCATACGTTTAATCCTTTGTTACAGCAAACCGGTGAGCTTGACAAGCTCACTGATTCGTTGGGGCAAAGTCTTGAGTTTGTGTTGTGCAGGTCTCCACGTTGTTTGCAACACCTGTGTGACGTTTCCTTCCTCCTTCTGGTTTGATAACCTCGATATCAACTGAGGGAAGACTTGCTGCTTGCTGCTTCACACCTTGCTCTTGGGGTTTCCTACGAAGCGCTTCCACATCAAACACCAGGCGCCATCAAGTTTTCTGGTGCCATTATTGGGGAATCTACTTCAACCTCTTCCACCTCGTCAAGCGCTATTAACAAGTTTTCTGGCGCCATTGCCGGGGAGGCTAAGGACATCTTCACTAGGGGAGTCCTTCACTTCCTTTCTCTTTACTTTGTTTTTAGTTTGCTTTGTTTCTTTTGCTTGGTTTTATTTGCCTCTTTAAAAAAACCCAAAAAATTAGTCTAGCTTGGTTTGCTTTCTTTATTCAAAAACACAAAAAAATTAGTTCCTACCTTAGTTACTACCATGTCTGGTTTTGATCCAATCTCTGTGACACCTATGGAAAAGATCTTTACTTTTAAACAAAAAAGTGAGGAGAGTTTTAAAGAAGTTTGGTCTAGAATCTCTGCTTTACAAAGGGAAACTGAGCCTAAGATGAGTCTTAGCTTGGTTATTGATAGTTTCTACCGCGGTATTGCTCATTGTTATAGATATGCTTTGGATGTTGTGGCTGAAAAAGATTTTTTGCTTTGTATTGAGGATGAAGCTTATGATGCTATAAGAAAATTAATCATGATCTATGATACACCTGGCATGTCTGATTCCTCTTTCACAAGTATTTTTGCTAGGTTGAACCATCTTAAGACCAGTATTGCTGCCATGAATAGTTGCTATCACACTCTTAGGGCTTATCATGATTATGTTCTCATAAATTCTGAGCCTTCAAATTGGTTTCCCACAATCAAAGTCTCAATAAACACTACACTCTTTGATGCTCGCTGTGATATCATGTCTGAATTTTGTCTCATGCCCAAAGATATTTTTGATTCCTTGAGTCTTTGGGGGATTATTGAAGGAGGAGAAGAAATCTCTCTTACCAACAATTCCACTATATTACCCATTGAAATAGCTGAAGGTGTGTTTACAAAAATCTCAGGGAAAATGGTGTCTACTGATTATCTTGTTATTAAATGTGTAGGCAAAGGACATATCACACTTGGAAGATCTCTACTAAAACACCTTGGGGCGGTAATAGACATGGGAGAAGGCATCATGCACTTTACTCCCCTGGTAAGCAATCATATCTTCCCTAAAAATAAAAATAAAGGTAAGAAAAGAAGGAACAAGAGGGGCAATTCTTCATTTGAAAATACTTGATTCTTCTTGCTTCTTGTGCCTAACTTAAAGGCGTTAAAGAAAAATACTTGTTGGGAGATAACCCAAGAGTTTCCTTGAGTATTTGAAGTTATTAATACTGTAGTGATCTCTCCTTATCCTTTTTGTTTGCTTTTTGTGCCAAGAATGACCTCTAATGAGAGGGAGCTAAGATTTGGGGAGTTGCTGTCCCGAAACAGATTTATGTCCTCCACCAAAAAAATTCGTGAGGAGTCTCTGTAACTCTTATTGAGATCAAATTTACGAAATCCCCCAGTATGTTGGCTAACTTTCGTTAGCTCAACACTTTTTTATTTGAGCAACATAAGATGTTTGAAAAAATTCGTTTCTACCTGCTAGTCTGTTTTGACAGATTTCTGCCATTATTTGCATTTGCTTTTTATTGATTCCTTTTTGAGCTCTCTTTAGGTAAATTGAGTTTCTTTGAAGGAGTTACTTCAGTAGATTGTGTTTTTAGTGAAAAGCCTTGCTGTTCCAAAGCTTTGCCAGTGGTCTAATATCTTTTGAATAAGCTAATGTTGCTAATGAAGATTGTGTGAAGTTTTGTATGAAGGAAAAATTTCAGATGTAGAGAGAGAATGATGCAATGAGATGAAGAATGGACAAAAGCTCAAGCTTGGGTATGCCACCATGGTGTCACCCCAAGAAATATCCAAGAAGTACAAGCATCAAAGCTTGGGGATGCCCAAGGCATCCCCTTCTTCGTCAATAAAAAGCTCAGGTCTGTCTAGACACTTCACTTTTATTGTTTCATGCACAGTTGTGTTGTTCTTGGAGCGTCTTAGTTTTCGTTTGCTTTGCTTAGTTTGTTTAGTTTACTTGAATAAAGAAGTTTGTACCCCCATTCCCGCTGTGTTATTTTGCAAATAAGTTTGCTTGGTGTTTGGAAAGGAGTAGTAAGTTCTTGCTTGAAGTGCAAGAGGAGCTTGCATTGACTGTGACTTAGACTTTAGCATGACATGCTAGTTGTTGTTTTAGCATTATGCTTAGTGATTATTGCTATAGCATGTCTTGTTCGAAACAATTGGGATTGCTTAGTGTGCCTTGAAGAAATTATGCGTTGTTTTAGCATGCAAAAGCATAGTATTGTGGTATTCTCCTTTGATGTTTTGCTTGGGTTGACTTGGCACATGCTCACACCATGTTATGACTATGACAAGTCACCATTAGCCTCTATGATCATTTAGTCCTTGACTTGTAGTACCACTCTTTGCTTTGATTAGTTTGCTTTGTTGCATTGCATAATTTTGGCCATTATTGCTCCCTTAGTTGGTTGCTCCCAGTCTTTTGCTAGCCTCCACTTGTATGAGTAAGTTCTACTCATGCTTCCAACTCCTAAGAAAAAGTGTCCACTATAAACTCCTATGCATGGTGTGTTACACCATTCCAAGTATATTCTTGTTTTCAACTATCTTCCAATTAAAAACTATTTTGTTATGTGGAAACTTAGTGATTAAAACCCTCACGAACTTGATGGCACATTTTATTCTTTGCCCCTAATAAACTTGAACCATTGAGGCAACTTTGTTGTATATGCTTGCACTTATAAGTTGGGATTAGCAGAACGGTGCTGTCACGGGGAACGTTTTCAATATTGCACTTGTACTTTTGTACTCCGTTGATATCATGCTCTTTTGTCTATGGATGTTACCGGTGTGAAATGAAATGGGAACTTGTAAGTCCATGGAGTTTGTATTCTGTGTTAGAGAAATGCTTGGGCCGCTAGCCTAAGCCATGCCTAATCATGGTGGAAACTAGCAGCATCACTATAGTGAGCTATCTATGAAGCATCCTCAATAAAAAGATATGCATATGGTAAATAAAAAGATTGCTGAGATGCTCATTGTCTGCTTGCCTTGTCATTTTGGTTATGGGAAAGCTCATGTACCATGTGCAAGGGGTACCCCGTTGGCGGTTCTCAATGATATGCAAATACTTACAGTGACAAGAACTTGCATGGGCCCTAAGTTGAGTATCCATGAGGTGTAGCCCTCATAGTCAAGGGACTTGAGATTGCCAACTTATACTTTGTCAAGCATATACTCCAGCTTTGCCACTTTAACCTTAACCACTTCAAGATGCTTATGATATGGGCAATGAGGGCTGAAAGCTAATAAGTACCATAATTTTTGGAAGCTCTTTTTGAAACTTGTAATCCCTGCTTCCTTTACAAAAATGCTATTCTTCCACAATTATTTGAGTCTCCACCTTCTACCTTTAGGCACCATTAAGAGAGCATAGTTATCATTCTGTGTGCAATGTTCCAAAGCTTACTAGTTGATGCATATTGTGTTATTACTTGCTCTTGTGCTACTTGTTTCTAGTCACCCTTGTGAACTTTGCAGGTGTCCTACGCATTATATTGCTACTCTATGAGGGACGAGCTGATTTCCACTGTGCTATGTTTTCTGCATGTGAAACAAACAAACGTTTTTCAATGCATATTATTCATGATCTTTGTTTGTAGCTTGCCATGTTGCATGCATAGTTACTATGTCCTATTGTTAGAACTCCATCTTTCATGCACATGTTTAGAGTTCTTTGATCCTAGCTTTCAATGTTTGCAAATGGTTGGATCTTTATTGTGAGGGTGCATGTCACCTCAAAAATTATTCTTTTATCGCTTACCTACTCGAGGACGAGCAGGAGTTAAGCTTGGGGATGTTGATACGTTTGAAACGTATCTATAATTTTTTATGCTCCATGCTTGTTTAGTATCTACTTTACTTTACTTGTCTACACTTTGAGGTGCTTTTTACATGTTTTCTGGTACTAACCTATTAACAAGTTGTAACAGTGCCAGATGCCTATTTTCTGCTGTTTTTGGTTTCAGAAAAGTTAGTAAAGAAATATTCTCGGAATTGGACGGGACGAAGTACAAAGTCAATAACTTTCCGTGGGGAACAAGAAGTCCAGAGGAGAGACGAGGAGGCTGGCCAGGGGGGCCAGACCCACCCTAGGCGCGGGTGGGCCCTACCCCGTGCCTGGTTAGGGTTTGCCTGCCCTGGCGGCCGCCTCGGTCTCCCCCTTCGCCTATAAGAAGCCCCTGATGCAGAAACTCTCAGCACCCGATCATAAATACACGAAACCGTCTGTAGCCGCCGCCACCATCATCCCTAGATCGGGGGGATCTAAAGCTCTCCCCGGCACCCTGCCGGAGGGGAGATCATCAGGTAGGCCTTCTCTCCGATATGATTCTTGAGTAGTTCCACCTTGGACTATGGGTCCATGTAGTAGCTAGATGGTTGTATCTCCTCCTTGTGCTTTCATGTATAGATCTTTTGAGCTCCGTTCATGATAAAGATCTAATCTATTTGTAATCATGCATGTTGTGTTTGCGGGGATCCGATGGATATTGAGATTATTATGTTGGTTTGATTAATGGTTTTATCGTTATGACTATATCATGTTTGTGTTGTTTGTGATCTTGCATGCTCTCCGTTTCTAGTGGTTATCTTGGCCAAGTAGTTGCTAGTGACTCCAAGAGGGAGTATTTATGCTCGATAGTGGGTTCATGCCTCTAGTTTCCAAGGGAAGTGACAATAATCTCTTCGGTTGTAGATGTGCTATTGCTACTAGGGATAAAACAATGGTCTCTTGTTCATGGAACATGTGGACTGTTTACCTTACACACTTTGCTTAAAACAGTTGTCTGTTGCTTGCAACTTAATACTAGAGGGGGTTCGGATGATAACATGAAGGTGGACTTCTAGTCATAGATGCAGTTGAATTACGGTCTATGTATATTGTTGTATTGCCCAATCAACCTCATAGGATCTTTCTGGCTAGTAATTGCATTGTTATGCCTTGCTCAATTCCTGTCAATTGCCCTGCTATAATTTGTTTACCCTTCATGCCATGTTGTTTATCTAAGGAGAGCACCTCTAGTGAACTATGGACACCGGTCCAATCTTTACCATTGATACATCTTTGACTGTTACTTGTTTACTTTCTGCAAACCATTACCGTCCACACCATACGTTTAATCCTTTGTTATAGCAAACCGGTGAGCTTGACAAGCTCACTGATTCGTTGGGGCAAAGTATTGAGTTTGTGTTGTGCATGTCTCCACGCTGTTTGCAACACCTATGTGACGTTTCCTTCCTCCTTCTGGTTCGATAACCTCGGTCTCAACTAAGGGAAGACTTGCTACTTGCTGCTTCACACCTTGCTCTTGGGGTTTCCAACGAAGCGCTTCCACATCAAACACCAGGCGCCATCAATATTTCCGGTACCATTACTAGGGAATCTACTTCAACCTCTTCCACCTCGTCAAGCGCTATCAATCAGCTGCCGCAGCATCTTCACCTGATGGAGGAACAAGGAAGGATAAGGCAGTAACCTCGGGAATAAGAGATAAGCAGATGGTGCCCTATGATCTGGCAGTGGATGGGAAGGCAAATACGAACCAAGGCAATGCAAGCCAAGGTAACAATGTGAACATAAACCCCGGTCATGACAATGGTGGCCAAGGAAACAACAGAGAAGGTAATCCTGGCCCGCGTAATTCAGCCAGAGGAGGGCAACACCCTCCACAATAGCACCAGCCAAGGTATGAACCTCGACAAGAGAGGGATGTTGGACCAGTTCCACGTAACCCGGAACAGAACAGATACAATGACGACTATTCGGAGATGGAGAATGCAGGATTTGCTAGGCCAAATCACCATGTGATAGGAGAAAGAATGGGAAACAGGAACTTGCAGCCGGATGATGCGAGGTTGAAGTTGGACAGAATATACAGATCCGAGTTATTGGAAGAACAAAGTCCTCCGGGTCCAGCATGCTTTGAGCCTCGGATCATGAGGGAGACACCTGTGCTAAACTTCCAGTTGCCAAGAGGAACAACAACATACACCAGAAGCACAAAGCCACAAGATTGGTTGATTGAATATGCTACTACAGTGAAAATTGCAGAAGGTAACCTCAGGTGGGCAGTGAGATATGTGCCGCAAATGTTGGAAGGGACAACAAGAGTCTAGTTGAACAACTTGCCAGCAGGAAGTATCAACCGCTGGTTAGATTTTGAGGATATGTTTGTGAGAAACTTCACAAGTAAGTATAAGAGGTCGAATAGACCTCAACAGCTCGCCATGTGCAAGCAGAGACCGAATGAGACCGACCGAGAGTTTTTGACTTGGTGGTGCAACCTGAGGAACTCATGTGAAGGGGTGATTGAATCGCAAGCAATTGCTTGGTTCGCACAAGGGTGCAGATATACAAGTGTATTGTGGCAAAGGCTGCAGAGAGATATGCCAACTACGTTGGCCGAGACAATTCGGATAGCCGACTCATGCGTTGGGCGATCCGACTCAGCCATAGCTTATGTCGGCATACCAAAGTGAACAACATGAACATTACGCTCGTGATGGTGTCGGGTCATCCCAGAGGAATGAATTTTGAGGTAGGAGAAGAGATGATAGGCCAGACTATCGATACAATTCGAGTCAAGTTGCCGCTGTAACCCAAGATTAGCCAAGTGTTGGGGTAATCAGCGTCAAAAGAACAGTTCGCAACAGTGGACTCCGAGAAATTATGGCAAAAGCAGTGGACCCCTGAGCAAAAGAAGTAGTGGAAAGAGAGGCCGAAAGTACACGTACGAGTCTATATTGATCAGCCTTGCAAGTTTCACACTCCTAATCCGGCTAAGCCGACGAATCATACAACTCGGCAGTGTGCTTGGATGAAAATGGCCATGGGCGAGGCAGAACCGAACTAGTCGAATCACAGACCTCAGCTCACATGAGGTAATGCACAACAATAGCTAGATCTGCCTCCGCCACCGCCAAGGTATGAGAACCAACCACCATAGAGGTATGAAAACCAAGATAGAAGAGAAGCAGTGCACCAGGTGGCGAATCAGAACCAGGAGAACAGTGGAGACCCCGGTCAAGGAGGCAGGAATGAGTACAGAGGACACCATCATGCATATTGTGTGTTCATTACGGAGCAGACAAATAAGAAAAGTATGCAGAGGAGGCACATGGAGGTAAATGCGGTTATGCCGGCTGTGCGAGATACATGAACTGGTCATATCAGGAAATCACCTGGAGTATAAGGGATCACCCCAAGATCATGCCAAAACCTGAATCATATGCCTTGGTGCTGGATCCGACATTCATTAGGCCGAATATCAATGTCAAATTCTCCAAGGTGCTGGTCGAAAATGGCAGCAACATAAACATAATTTACAAAGACACAATGCACAAGATTGGTATCAACGAGAACATGTTGCAGGCGACTAAGACTACCTTCCATGGCATTGTGTCGGGATTGTCTTGTGAGCCAACACACAAGGTCCGGATCTATGTGTTATTTGGCACAAGGGAGAACTGCCGAACTGAAAATTTAGAGTTCGAGGTCGTGGACCTAGAAAGTTGTTACCATGCACTGTTGGGAAGGCCGGCATTGTCGAAGTTCATGGCTTGTACTCATGTTAGTTACTTGAATATGAAGATGCCAGGAGCACATGGGGTTATTACCATCACTGGAGACTACATAAGATCGATGGAGCGTGCCTCGGCCGAGTCAAACCTAGCTGAGTCATTGGTAATTGCAAGAGAAAAGAAGATGATTCAAGAAGTGTCAGCCTTGGCTCAGTCGGCACAGCTGAATATGCCAGCACTCGCCAACCCACATGAGAGTGTATCATTTTAGCTGACTAAGGACACCAAGAAGATTCAAATTTATGACCAGTTACCAGAGTGCATCGTACTATTGGTGTCGGCCTAAATGCTAAATAGGAAAGCGAGCTCGTCAGCTTCCTCCGTCAGAATCGGGATATCTTTGATTGGTATACTCAGGATGTGCAGAGTGTGCCGAGGGAGCTGGCAGAGCACTCTTTACGTGTGAGGCCATATGCAAGTCCGTAAAGCAACCTCTCTGCCGCTTCGCTGAGGACATGAGAAAATAATTGGAGATGAGATAGCTCGCCTCTTTGCAGCAAGGTTTATTATGGAAGTACTTCATCCGGATTGGCTCTCTAATTCGGTGCTGGTAGAAAAGAAGAAAGATGATCTGAATGTAGCAGTGGTGTGGTGTATGTGCATCGACTACACCAACCTGAACAAGCAGGTCCAAAGGATCCATTTCCTTTGCCGAGAATAGATCAGGTTATTAATTCGACCGCTGGTTGTGAGATACTACTATTTTTAGACGCGTACTCTGGTTTCCACTAGATACCATTAAATTCGGCCGATCAAATAAAGATTGCATTCATTACGCCGTACGGGGCTTATTGCTATCGTACCATGACATTCGTATTACGTAATGCAGGGGCAACATATCAAAGATGCATGCAAAAATGCTTACATGATCAAATTGGCAAAAATGTCCAAGTATATGTTGATGACGTGGTAATAAAAACCAAAGAAAGTCACACACTATTAGATGATATCCGGGAGACATTCGCGAACCTAAGATGATTCCGAATGAAGCTTAACCCGGAAAAATGCATCTTTGGTCTACCAGCTGAAAAATTTATCGGTTTCCTCGTGTCAAGCCGAGGTATCGAAGCAAATCCGACAAAGATTCGGGCGGTAGAACGCATGGAGTTGCCAAAGTGCCTCAACGATGTCCAGAAGTTCACATGTTGCCTGACATCGTTGTGTCGGTTCGTAAGTTGGCTTGGAGAAAAGGCATTGCCCTTATATCAACTAATGAAAAAATCGAACAAATTTACATGGACGCCATAGGCTGATAATGCTTTTCATGAATTAAAGAAAATGCTAGCATCTGCACCTACGTTAGCTTCACCACTACCCAAAGAGCCAATGTTGCTCTACATAGCAGCGACCAATCAAGTCGTGAGTGTTGTGGTAGTAGTGGAGCATGACGAGGAAGGTAAGTCAGTGCATATGCCAGTATATTACCTAAGCGAGGTACTCTCAGCTTCAAAACATAATTATCACCATTATCAAAAAATGGCATACGGAGTATATATGTCGGCAAAAAGATGAAGCATTACTTTGAGAAACACCCTATAAAGGTGATATGTGAAGCACCCATTGCCGAGATAATGAGCAACAAAGATGCAAGTGGCCAAATAGCCAAATGGGCAATTGAGTTAGCCCCTTATGCTCCACAATTTGATAAAAGAGAGGCAATCAAGTCTCGGGCATTAGCCGACTTTTTCGTAGATTGGACTGAAATGCAATATCAGCCGCCCTTACTTGATCTGAACTATTGGAGAATGCACTTTGATGGCTCAAAGTTGAAAAATGGATTAGGTGTTGGCATAGTCCTCATCTCACCCAAGAAAGATCGGCTAAAATATGTGTTACAAATACACTTCGCTGTATCAAATAATGTAGCCGAATATGAGGCACTGCTCCATGGCTTAAAGGTAGAAAAATACATTGGCATACGTCAGATATAATGTTTTGGTGATTCAGACCTAGTGGTGCAACAAGTATCAGGTCATTGGGATGCACTGGATGCAAATATGGCACTATACAGATTTCATGTGCAAAAGATAAGCGGGTACTTCGACGGATGTGAGTTCCATCATGTACCCAGGACAGAAAAGGATGCAGCCGACACATTTTCAAAAGTCGGCTCATCCAGGAAGTCCATCCCACCCGGCATAGCCCTTGAACACCTCAGAAAGCCATCAATTATACCATCACCTGAATCTGAATCAATTCGCATCCCGACCAACGCGGCATCCGAGTCTGACCCAATGGATATAGATAGGAGGATTAATCCAAATAACCCGGGGACTGACTCGACACACCCGGGGTCACAGAACTCGGGGACTGGTCAGCTTAATCCGGCAGAGATTATGTCAACAAATGTGATGGAGATTGATGAAATAGCTACCCCGACACATGAAGTAATGAAGTCCTAGCCAGGCAAATCCAAAGAAAGGCCAAGGCCTATACCATAATAAATAATGAGCTATACAAGAGAAGTGTCACCAATGTTCTGTAGAGGTGCATTGATCCGGTAGAAGTCCAAGAGATCCTACTTGATATCCATCAAGAAAAATGTGGACATCATGCTTTGTCCAGGGCCTTAATGGCCAAAGCATTCTGGCATGGATTTTTTGGCCTAGTGCTCTACGGGAGGTAGAAGAACTAGTGAAAAATGTAATGGCTGCCAACCATATGCAAGAAAATATCATATGCCATCATCCGAGTTAAAAAAAACCATACCAATCACTTGGCCATTTGTTGTGTGGTTCTTGTACATGGTCACACCATTTAAGCCGGCTCGTGGTGGCATGACCCATATTTTGGTCATGGTTAATAAATTCACAAAGTGGATTGAGGTAAAGCTAATAAGAAAGTGTGATGGGCCCATAGCAGTGAGATTCCTCAAGGATGTAATCCTGAGATATGGGTACACACATAGTATTATAACTGATAATGGCATAAACTTTATCGAATGAGCATTTGCTCGATTCTGCCGAGATAACAAGATAAGACTCGATGTTGCATTAGCCGCACATCTCGCATCAAACGGGCAAGTAGAAAGATCCAACGGAATAGTATTGTCCGGGATAAAACCCCAGCTCATTGTGCCGCTGCAAAGATCAGCGGGGTGTTGGATTGACGAGCTCTAGGCCGTGTTATGGATCCCGAGAACAACTCTGAATTGATCAATAGGCTATACACCATTTTTCTGGTATATGGGGTAGAAGCTATATTACCAGCCGATATAGTGCATGATTCGCCTAGAGTCACCCAATACACAGAAGCCTAAGTGAACGATATATCTCGACAAAATGACGTTGATCTACTAGAAGAGGCAAGAGAGTTGGCAGTGTCCAAATCTTCCATATATCAGCAAAACCTCAGGCGCTATCATAGAAATAAAGTGAATCCCCGAGTCTTTCGAGAGGGAGATCTGGTGCTTCGGCTCGTGTAGCGCACGACTGGCATGCATAAATTATCACCTCCATGGGAGGGTTCATTTATTGTGAGCAAAGAACTACATAATGATGCATATTATCTTATAGATGCTCAAGCACAGGAGAAGAATAAGACAGACAAGTCAGGTGAAGAATCAAAGTGGAATGTAGCTTTACTTCGTCTATTTTACACTTAGCCGAAGTGAATGTATCTTGAATTCTCATATGTCGGATTATATGCAGACAATGAGCTAATGAATGAAACCTCAACACCTCGAGCTGTAACTCGGGGACTGCCTTAATAAAATTGTCTTTTATGCATTTATCTTTAGGATTTCTATTTTCATGCCCCTCGTTCATTAGTTGTACTCAGTTTTCCCCAGCTGCTTAGTTTTTCCTCACTTTTGTCCAGCTCCTATTATGGAACTCTCACATCGGTCTGAAACTCGCTCTCCGTCGGGTCCCGTTAGTGGACCCTCGCCGTTACATGCTGACAAGTGGGGCCGCATTCAAGTGGGTCCCATAGTGGACCCTCGCCGTTATGTGCTGACAAGTAGGACCCACCTTATTACGTGATGATGGGTAGGGCCACGTTCAGTCGGGTCCCGTAGTAGGATCCCCCATTGTGTGGGGCCGGCTTGTTGGGAACGCGTTTTGGGGGATGTGGTGTAGGACCATGTGGGGCGCGTATGGTAGTTACGTGCGCTCTGTCGCCTAAATTGGAAGATTTATTTTTTGTTATTTTTATGATTGGCCTTTCTAAGAGCACCTTTTCCCCTTTATGTCGCTAACAGTTGTTATTTTTGCCCAAAAAGGCAGCGAATCTAGAGCAGGTTCTCCCTTCATTCATGGTTCCTTTTGGCACTCGTATTTTCCCAATGTGGCAGCAAATCAAACCAGCACCATAAATATGTAGATGAACAGAGCAGATGTAGATAAAGAAACTAATAAAGGATTATATAGTACGATACTTAAACCAGGTTCGACAATTAGGCTGCTCAGCAGCAGCAGCTTACAAGTTCAACACAGACAACAAAACAAAAGAAGATGCTTTACACCTGCAGCAACACAAGATCAGTGGCCCCTCATGGCCTCCGCTAGGAGGGCCTCCGCCTCCTCCCTCTGGCACTTCGGCTGATCCCCGTACAGGCTCCCTTCGAGGCATTGAAGGCAGCCGCCATCCCTGTCCAGACCCCCATCCCCGCTTCCGCCCTACCCGCCGGCGAGGAGGCTCCCGTCCTCGTACTAGCCCCCGCTATTTTTCTGCAGATCCCGCACGGCTGGGATCCCTACGGGGACAACGATTACATCAGGCCGGAGAACCCCTTCGACACCAGCTTAGCCGACCCATGGTCGTAGGTAACTAGGGTTTTCTCCCCTTCCTTTGTTCTACCCCATTCCTATCGTTGGATGCTAGATCGTGTGTTATTAGGGCTCGACAGTTCGTATTTTCAATCGTTGGTATTTTTACAGTAGCTAATCCTCGTTGGATGGTATTTTTACAGTAGCTAATCCTCTTGTGTTAGATCTCGTATTTCGATGAATGCCCCTAGTTAGGATCAGTACTAGCACCGATCTGTAGTTGGGATCACTACTAGCACCGATCTATAGTTGGGATCAGTACTAGCACGGACATGTAGTTGGGATTAGTATTCGATTTGGTTTGAGATTTGGGGATTGGGGAATTATTCGGAGATCTCAATCGGTTAATTTATGCAAGTAATCAATCCCAATAATCACGGTATCTCTATCATGTCCTTATTGCACGCTACTTTTTTTTGTAATAGGTGGATAGTAGCGACATATGCAGCGACAACGAGTCCACAAACACCAAGACTCGTCAGGTGCTGAGGAAGCTAAAGTCCGGCCAGTTCAACATCTTCTTCGCCGACGACGTCTACAGGTGCCCCTTCTGCACTAGGAGCCTCACCACCGACTTCAACACTCGTGATGGATCCGAGGACGTGAAGACCTGTGGCCTGTCAAAGAATGTCAACGCTTCAGAGCCAAGCACATGGCGCTCGGTTTTCACATCCGCAACCTCTAGAAGGTGGCCATCGAGGAGGGTCGCATGCCCCCGATCAAGCCCAAGGCGCCCAAGGTCAAGGGACTGGGCAGCAGGAAGTGGAGGAAGCGCCATAGGGAGGAGGCGGAGGCCCTCCTAGCGGAGGACATGAGGGGCCACTGATCTTGTGTTGCTGCTGCTGTAAAGCAGCTTCTTTTGTTTTGTTGTCTGTGTTGAATTTGTAAGCTGCTGCTGAGCAGCCTAATTGTCGAACCTGGTTTAAGTATCGTACTATATAATCATTTATTAGCTGCTTTATCTACATCTTCTCTATTTATCTATATATTTATGGTGCTGGTTAGATTTGCTACCAGATTGGGAAAATACGAGGGCCAAAAGGAACCATGAATGAAGAGAGAAGCTGCTCTAGATTCGCTGCCTTTTTGGGCAAAAATAACAACTTTTAACGACATAAAAGGGAAAATGCACTCTTAAAAAGGCCATTCATAAAAATAATAAAAAATAAATCTTCCAATTTAGGCGACATGACGCACGTAACTATCATACGCGCCCCACATGGTCCCACACCACATCCCCCAAAACACGTACCCAACAAGCCGGCCCCACAACATGGGGGGTCCTACTACGGGACCCGACTGAACATGGCCCCACCTGTCATCATGTAACAAGGGGGTCCTACTTGTCAGCATGTAACGGCAAGGGTTCACTATGGGACCCACCTGAATGCGACCCCACTTGTTAGCATGTAACGACGAGGGTCCACTAATGGGATCCTACGGAGAGCGAGTTTTAGACTGATGTGAGAGTTTCATAATAGGAGCTAGACAAAAGTTGAGTAAAAACTAAGCGGTTGGGGAAAAGTGAGTACATCTAACGAATCAGGGGCATGAAAATAGAAATCCCAATACAACATAGATTGTGTTGTTGGTACTTTGGTTCGCTCACTCCGTCTCTAAAAAAACTTATGAGGCCCCCAGATTTATTCTACAATCATATGAACTATTACCTTTGAATTTTTTTTGCATGCATTCATAGTGTATAAGAATTACATTTCAGTTTCTCACTGAGGCCAATGATTGGAATTTGCCCCAAAAGATTGCAGGGTTGACACATATTTTGTGGTGTCGTTTTGTTAGGGACAGGTAAGTGAACATAAGGCAATGTACACAAACAAAACAATATAGGTTGTGCCGTTGGTACTTTGGTTCACTTACTCCGTCTCTAAAAAAACTTATGAGGCCCCCAGATTTATTCTATATTTATATAAACTATAATCTTTGAATTGTTATTGCATGCATTCATAGTGTATACATTTCAGTTTCTCACTGAGGCCGATGATTGAAATTTGCCCAAAAGATTGAAGGAGTGACACACATTTTTTGGTGTCGTTTTTTAGGGATGGGTTAGTGAACCTGAGGTAGCTACACAAAAAATATAGGTTGTGCTGTTGGTACTTTGGTTCGCCAACTCCATCTCTGAAAAATTATGAGCCCCCTGATTTATTCTCTCATATGGAATTATATGATCTTTGAATTGTTTCTTCTATATGATATTTGAATTGTTTTTGTTGTGTGATCTTTGCATTCATTTAGGATTTTTTTTGTACCCAAATATGTATATCCCTGAATATTGTTTCATAAGATTATATTTCAATTTCTTATTGTGGCAAATGATTCAAATTTTCCTCAAAAGAGAGGCAGACACATTGGTGTCAGATTTTTTCAGGGATGAGTTAGCGAACTCGGGCAATGTACAAGAACAATAGGTTGTGCAATTTATACTTGGTTCTCTTACGCCATCCCTGAAGAACTTATGAGGCTACATACTTTGTTCTACATATAACTCTGATCCTATTAATTGTCATTTTGTTTGGATACATGAAATATGAACTGATCAAACTATTGCTGAGGTGCATTCTCTTTGATATCAATTTAATATTATATTATATAGGTCAATTATTGAGTTGTAATATAATTCAATCATATGTATAAGTTCTAAGTTATGTTCTTAAAAATCAACAGGAGGATTATGATGACGTATACTCTAGCAAGTACTCTAAGAACAACAAGAGCCGCTACGTACTGAGAAAGTTACGGTCTGGGAAAATACCGTTCCACCGTAGGGGGAGACTGTTTTTTTTATTCTGTGGTAGAGTCATTGATATGAACATCGACAGTATGATCGAGCACGCGGTGGATGTTGGCAAAAGCCAAGGCCGAAAGCACCAGTCGAAGACCTTGACACGACACGCAGCCTACGGAAAATTCCTCCGGTAATATGTCAGGTCTTGTCTGTTTCTCCTGAAGTGGGCTGCTACATGATCCTGGCGCTGCCCCTGCAAAGACGTCTCCGTGTCCCTCCTGCTGTTGTCCTTGTTTATTTTGTTTAAGTTAATTATTATCTGGTTGCATGTAAGAAAATTTCACTCTTCCGTGGTGTCTCCGGCGGTGGTTGTTGAACTATTAACTCATCTATATATATTAATATACTTCTTTATATGGAGTTTCGTAAAATTTACAGTGTTCAGTTATATTATTGATCATGCTCATGCACACTACCAAATATTTCTAGTGCTCGATTATATTATAATTGTCAAGGAATACATCAAATAGATTTTAAACTGGTGGAAAATTCATATTAAAGTTACTAAATGATCTCACATCAACATTAAACATTTGAATTAGTCAAATTTAGAACAGTTACACCTTATTACTCTGCAACAAGCGCATGAACCTCATTTACTCTTAGGACTCTAGCAAGCATGTGTAAACACCTTCCTTTGCCTTTAAATTATGAATTATTCTCAAAATTTAGGATTGAAAAATCCGTAGTTCTGAATATATCTGGATGTCCGAATATTCACTCAACGAGATTTCCTTCAAAAAATACATGAAAATTGTTAATATTGGTGAACAATTCATAATTAAGTAACCAAATGATATCACTTCATGATTAAACATTTGAATTAGTTAAATTCAGAACACTTGCACTTTATTTCTCTGCAGCAAGCGCATGTACACTAGTCTTCACGCCTTTCAGGGTAAATATTCAAGCTTTGTACCACGCCAATTATTTTCTTCAATTTATGAACCTCATTTAGTCTTAGGGAACTTAATTTCACTCTATCAAGCATGTATACACATCTTTATTTGCCTTTAAATTATGAGTAATTCTCAAATTTTAGGATAATCAAAACGCCTGAGTTCCGAATATATCCAAAGTTCTGGATATTAGCTCTTTTCAAATTACTAGTCATCTTAGCTAGGTAAGTACTTGGCGGAAAATATGAAATATTCAGAGAAAGGATGTTCTTAGAGACATTTTCCAGTTGCAGCCGTCTGACGCTAGTACTTGGCAGAAAATATCTGAAAATATTTGGACAAATATTTCAGATCTGTGCCGCTTTTGTTTTTACCCACCTAGACCATTACTGTCCACCACCACAACCCTCCACCACCGCCGCCTCCAGCCCCTTGTGGTCCGAACGCTCTCCCTCACGTCCGAGGACCCCTTCATCGTCTAGGTAGGTATGCATGAAAACCAAACCCCTAAAACTCTAAATCGGGGGCTTTGGTTTAGGAATTTTGCCATGGAATTTGCCATTTTCTTCTCAAATTTAAGTTTCAGGGTTACATCGCAAAGACCTGACGGGGTAGACCGGAGAACCTCCCCCAGCCGGCCTGCATCTGTCCCAACTCTTCCCCCTTGTATAAATCTTAAAATCCACAATTGTCACTTCTAGCAATAGAGATTATATTATCACTTCATTGGTCTCTCTGTATCTATTTTAATTGTCACTTCATTAGTATTCTTGCATCTTGATTTTATTAAGATGCTCTTCGTCTATATCTATTTAATAGATGGGAACCTGTAGTGACGATGCAATAACGCTATCTAGCAATGACAGTTTTTGCATTACCTTTGGTAGTTTTGAATTCCAGTCATCAAATGAAGAGTCCATTGAGAGGATTGAGTTTAGAGGTATCAAAAGAACATCAAAATTGTAGTCATCTGTTTTGCATGAGTTTAGACGGTAGACATTAATATTCCACCGTATTGAAATTTTTATGCGTTGTTGATCAGGTCCTCAACACAAGGGGGACACTGGTTTTGATAAGCAAAGCTTTTTCGGAAACAACATGTATCTAAAAAAGTTCATGTAGACTTCCTCTTAGACTGGTGTGAACCCGAATTTCCACTAAAAATCAAGTACTATATCTACAGGCTGCCCTATTCATCTGTCATGAAAAAGAAGTGCAAGCTGGTAAGATGATATATTCTTGATCATGTTATCAACAAGCTATCCTGCTATATTTAAATACTTCCAGTAATCACAAGCATGCTAATTATTCAATTCTCTGTATTTGTCAAGACATTTGTAGCTGAGTTCACAATAAAATACCTAAAGAATCGGCTTGATAAACCTATTGATGTTCAAGTTTGGCAAATCAAGAGCAAAAAGCCAAAGATGGTTAGGATGAAGATGGGAGCTAGGTCAAATGCAATCTTGACGACTGTATGGGAGAAGGTAGTGAGAAGCTTCAACCTAAAACAACATAGCATTATCCTTTTTTTTCTTTGGTGAAAAATAAAATGGAGAGGTACATATTCTGGTTCAGCAACTTCCATCAGGCGGCCCATTATAAATACAATGCTGTTTTTTTAGAGAGTACTAATTATGCTATTTGATTGATTTATGGAATGCACTTTGTATGTACTATCATAATGTGTAATGGCTAAATTTGTATGAATTTCCCCAACTATCTGGCTAATGTTTACCGTGATTGAGCTGCTATATATATAAGTTCTCGAGTTAATTTGTCTATCTGGATGCTGAATCATGATTATGTGTCATGACAGCTATGATCAATTTCGAATTAGCATGCTACTATTTAAAATAGTTTACACACACTGGAGACGGTCACTTTAAATCCCCGCTTCGAGGCACACTAGTTCTGGAGACGGTCTTTGATAGAATCCGACTCAGATCACCTGACTATTGGACACGGTCCCTAGTATAGGCCATCTGAGGTTGAGGAGTTATTGCAAGCTGTCAAAAATATTGGCCGTCTCTAGCTCGTACATGTTAGAGGCGTTTCATTTTTGCATCATCTGAGGTCGCGTATCTTAGAGCTGCAAAGAAAAACAGCTAAGGTTGTGTGCTCTTAGAAGCTATGTGCTTGATTCGGAACGAACCCATTTGAGACCTATGGTAAATTGACGCCTCTAAGTAACACGTTTTTACTAGTGCCAGTAGCGAAGGAGGCGACCCATGACGCCCAAAGATTGCGCCAGATGGTTGCATGACTCCAAGCATCCCATGCAAGGACACTACCAAGCCGCTGATGCAGGGCCGCATGTCCACACCACCGCCATAGAGCCGCGCTACCACGCCCCTCATCTAGCAATGCGTCCCCGCATGCAACGACCACCCCTGATGCCATCCTCCATGGGAGGACAACCACCAACTCCAAGGGTTGCTTCTGAAGGAGATATGCCCTAGAGGCAAATAATAAAGTGTTTTTTATTTGATGTATCTCGTGTATGTTCATAATATGTTTCTTACCATGCTATAACTGTATTAATATGAAACGTTAATACATGTGTGGAATGTAAACAACCAGGTCTCTAGTTACCTCTAGCAAACTATCTCATTGGGCAAGTGATGATCTTATGGTTTCGAGATCGTGGTGATAGTGCTGGTTGACAATGATGTCACACTATTGGAGAATAATGTGATAGACAAACACCCAATGTTAATCACAATTATAAATTGTTACTTACCATTCGTCATTGATGATAACATAGAAACACCGTGACCTATATCCTTTGACTGTGAGATAATGCATAATCACCATTTTGGAAGGAGACTTTGATGATATCAAGTATCAAGCTATGAAAGGGTGATCATAAAGATATCGTTGGGTTTCCCGAAGAGACGGGTTGAGGAGTTTTTATCAAGACCGGGATTTTCCAATCCAAGTAACAGATAGATACACGTGACCAACTTGGTGATGTTGCATTAAGGAAGCTTGCAAGCGTATGACTAGGTCATGGAATGCAACATCACGGGAACAAGTAAACAAGCTCATCGGAAACACGACCGAACATAAGTATGGAGATACTTGAGATCAAATCTCGGATGACCTAGGTATCGTATGGCAAAGGGAATAGGACTACGTCGTTAAGGTTCAAGCGATGAGATTCATGAATGCACGGGTGATCATTATGGGCATCCAGGTCCCATTGTTGATCATTGACACGAGAGGGGTCTTGGTCATGTCCGTACCATCTTCGAGCCGAAGGGTAACACAAATAAGGGTGGGGACGCATTAGGATCGAACTGGCATCGCATGAGAATTGAGAGATAGAGATAGAGATAGAGAGAGAGACCGAAAGGTTCCGGGTAACTTTCGATGATGATTAGAGGGGTCTGGAAGGAGTTCCAGAGAAATATGATAATATATGTGTTTTATATTAATTAGTTAAATTAATATTAAAACATATTTTAGTATTTATATTTATGGGCAGCTATTTCTTATTGGGCTACTTCCGGGTAGAAGGGACCATAGTGCTAGGCGCCAAAGGAGAAAGGAGAGGGCCCAGCCGACCGAACCCTAGGGTTTCCCACCCGCGGGGTGGGGCCTAGGGCCAACGGTGGCATCCCCATGGCGGTAGCTTGGGGGGTTCCTCCCCCGTTAGACCTAGGGTTTGACCCTCCCCCTCCCTCCTATAAATAGAGGAGCCCCTCCCCTCTATTTGCACCACAACAAGTTCTCTCCTCTCCCTCTATTCCCTGAGCTCCCTCCATTAGATTGGATCTAACTTTTGGGATTAGATCTCCACCTATGCACTACCGTCATGTGCAGGATGGTTCGGCTTCCATCTTCTTCCGCTGCTCTGCTGGATCGGAGTCCTGGACAGGTCCCTACACCGGACGTGTGTAGAGCTTCGAGGCGCAACACTTGGGGCGCTTGTCTTCATTGCTATACGCCTTCCTACGTAAGGCGTGACACAGTCTTGAAGGGTATGAATTCCGTCCTCCCTCTCTGTTACTTATGTCTATATAGAATAGATCTTTGTTGTCGTGTTCGTGTAGCTAGAATTTTTTTTGTTTCATGTTGCGAACCTTAACAGTGGTATCATATCCAGATCTATGGGTAGACATGTCGTATGGATAGAACACATAGCAATATGTGGGCATTGATTCTCTAGTTGCGACCCTCTTTCATATTCTTGTTATATCGCGGGATTGATTGATGAAGTGGCTTGGACCGACCTTACGCGTAAACTTACGTGAGACTGGTTCCACGCTCGACATACGACTTGTTCCGTATAAGTGGTTGGCGGGTGTCTGTCTTTCAATAGTTGATATGAATTTTACACCGGAGGGCCCTGAAAATGGAGCGAATAGGCAATTATTGAATCAACGTTGTGGCTCAATGTTCATAGGTGGGAAGGGGTTCTGCCATGGAAGCCCTAAAGCCACGTAAAAATTTCAAAAGAATAAAGTAGAGGCTTTTAACTTTGTTTTCCAGGGGGCGTGTGTCATGACATGGTGATGGTAAGTTTATGAAACGTATTTTCCATTGGAGCTCTCAAAGGAGATCAAGGCGCTCCAACCATGTCATGGCACCATACTTTTGAAGTATTTATTTGCACATTTTGTTTGGCATAGTATATTAGATATACGACGGTAGCTGAATAGGATGATCCCTCCCAATTTTAATGATAGTGTTCCCCTTGTGTGTGCACCACCAAGAAAGTTCTTCAGTATGAGGCAGTCCATGACGATCGGGTATCAGACATACCTACGTTCACATATGGTGGGTGTAATAAAGGTTACACAACAATACACACAAGTTTGAGTTGGCGTGCCTAAAATGTACAGACATGGCCTCGAAACACAAGAGATAGAAAGGTCAAGCATGAATCACATGGTGATGTGATTGACATTTAGAAAGTCTTCCTTTGGAGCTATATCATCAGTTGTGACGATCAGGGGTGATATAGTGACATGGGATCATGTGATCACTAAAATGAATGGGGGGTGTTTGTTTTGTGTGGGAGCCCTGTTAATTTTAGTTTAAGAGTAAACTTAAAAATTGAGATCAGTGTATTATACACATGTTGTGAACTCTTTGCAAATCCATGATAGATGTCTTGCCCACCCACCTTCAACCTTAACTCATTCCTAGAGAAGGACAAGCTGAAAACCGATGGGTCCAACTTCACTGCCTGGCACCTTACCCTGAAAATCCTCCTGATCCCTACAAGATCAACTATGTATAAGAGGCATAACTGCCCGCCATACCCGCAGATACCGCCACCGAGGACGAAAAGAATGTCTAGCAGTCCAAGGCGGATGATTCCTCCCTCATACAGAGTGGAATGCGGAAAGAACATTTCATGATCTCTAGTGTTTTATGTATTAGATAACAATACCAAGGAATATTTAATGTGTATTGAAGTGCTGCAGATCTTGGTGTAAACAAAAGCAGAAAATACGTGTGTTGGGTGGGGGGAATTATCCGCCCCTGCCAAGGGTCGGATAATCTGGCCCAACCCCTATCTCAAAGAACTGCCAAGGCGTGGCGCACTGTATGGGGGGCGGTTTTCCCCCCGGAGTGTTCGGCCAGGGCCGGATAATCCGCCCCAAGGAATTTGCAAAGGGAGCCAAGGCATGGCATACTGCATGGGTGCGCGGAATTTTCCCCGGATTGTCCGGCCAGGGCCGGAGTTTTTGCCATGGAGCCGGAGCTTCAAAAGCATTTTGAGAAGATGGCTACATTTGCGATCCTTGAGGATCTCAAGGCTGTCTTTGCACTGCAGGATCGAGCAGAGAGGTATGAATCTTCTGAGATCTTCTTCTCTGCCAGGATGGAAGAGCATATCAGTGTGAGCGAGCATGTAGTCAAAATGTCTTTCTACGTTCAACGCTTAAACGCCCTAGATTGCAAAATCTTAGACGATCTTGCAATTGATAGGGTATTGCACTCATTTACGCTAGCTAAAAAGCTTTCATGATGAACTAAAATATGTAGGGATGGTTAAGACCCTTGCTGAGTTGTTCGCCATGCACAAAACTGCTGAGGTAGAAATCAAGAAGGAGCACACGGTGTTGACGGTCAATAAGACCACCAACTTTAAGAAGTCAGCGCATAAGAAGGCTAAGAGGCCTAAGAAGGAAGGGAAGCCAGTTGCCAGTTCTCCTAAGGCTCCGAGGCCTAAGCCCGGCGTTACGTGCTACTACTGCAAGGGAGATGGGAACTAGAAGCGCAACTGCCCCAAGTACCTCGAGGACAAGAAAGACAACAAGTTTGCCAGAAAAGACAAAGGTATATGGGATATACATGTTATTTATGTTTTCCTTACAAGCACCAGGAGCAACACCTAGGTATTTGATACCGGTTCTGTTGCGCACATTTGTAACTCCTAGCAGGAGCTACGGAATAAACGGTGCCTCGGGAAGGACGAAGTGAAGATGCGTGTCGGCAATGGATCGAAGGTCGATGTCAAGGACGTCGGCGATCTGTCTCTGCGTCTACCTTCAGGGATTGATTTAGTTTTTAATAAGTGCTACTTTGTACCCGCCTTAAGCATCAATATTGTGAGTGGATCTTGCTTATTGCAAGATTGATATTCGTTTAAATCCGGAACAAGTGGTTGTTCTATTTATTTGAATGATGTCTTTTATATTCATGCGCGTGTATGCAAAGGTTTATTCTTACTAGATCTTGATAGTAGTACACACATCCATAACATTGATGCCAAGTGTTTCAAGCTTAGTGACGATAATACCATGTACCTATGGCATTACCGTCTAGGTCATATTGGCGTAAAGTGCATGAAAAAGCTCCATTCTAATGGACTCCTGGAATCACTAGATTTTGAATCTCTTAATACATATGAGCCTTGTCTCATGGGCAAGATCACTAGGACACCCTTCTCCGGTACTATGGAGCGGGCTGCAGACCTGTTGGGAATCATACATACTGATGTGTGTGGACCAATGAGTGTCTCAACACGCAATGGGTATTGTTATTTTGTTACCTTTACTGACGATTTGAGTAGATATGGGTATATCTATTTGATGAAACATAAGTCTAAAACCTTTGAAAAGTTCAAAGAATTTTAGAAAGAGGTAGAGAATCAACTCAACAAGAAGATTAAGCATCTCCGATCAAATCAGGGAGGCGAATACTTGAGTTATGAGTTTGGAATGCACTTGGAGGACTGTGGTATTGTACTACAACTTACGCTAGTTGAAATACCACAATATAATGGTGTGTCAGAACAACGTAACCGTACCCTATTGGATAGTTTTCGGTCCATGATGTCTTTAACTGATTTGTCTGTGTTGTTTTGGGGATATGCATTAGAAACCGCCGCTTTTATTCTAAACAGAGCACCATCCAAATCCATGGAGACAACACCATATGAGACATGGCGTGGCAAGAAGCCAAAGTTTTCATTCTTGAAAGTTTGGGGATGTGAGACTTATGTTAAGAAACTACAGCCTAACACACTCGAACCTAAAGCAGAAAAGTGTATCTTTATAGGATACCCAAAGAAAACTATTGGGTATATCTTCTACAACAAAGTCGAGGGCAAAACATTTGTCGCTAAGGATGGAGGATTTCTAGAGAAAGTGTTTCTCGTGAAAGGAGTTAGTGGAAGGAAGATAGAGCTTGATGAGGTCGTTGACCCTTCTCTCCAAATACCAAGTAGCGCAATGGAAAATGTTCCGGAAATGCCCTCTATAATGGAAGAAGAAACAAATGATAAATATCATAACATCAAATCTCCTATGGTTCGGAGATCTACAAGAGTACATACCACTCCAAATTGGTATGGTAATCTTATGATGTCTATATTGTTGGATGGACAAGAAGAACCTAGAAACTACAAGGAAGCAATGGATAGTGTTGACTCAGAAAAATGGCTGGAAGCCATGAAATCCGAGATAGGATCCATGTATGAAACCAAGTTTGGAACTTGGTAGATCTCCCTGAAGGTCGAAAGGCCATGGAGAATAAATGGATCTTTAATAAAAGACAGATGCTGATGGCAATGTGATTGTCCATAAGGCGAGACTTGTCGCAAAGGGTTTTCAACAAGTGGAAGGAATTGACTACAGCGAGACCTTTTCTCCTGTAGCAATGTTGAAATATGTCCGGATTTTACCAGCAATTGTTGCATATTATGATTATGAGATATGGCAGATGGATGTGAAGACCGCCTTCCTCAATGGACACATTGATGAAGAGTTGTATATGATGCAACCAGAGGGCTTTGTCGATCCTAAGGATGCTGTAAAGGTATGCAAGCTTCAACGATCCATTTATGGACTAAAGCAAGCATCTAGGAGTTGGAACAAGCGACTTAATCAAGTGATCAAGAGTTTTGGATTTTTCCAAAATAATCAAGAAGCTTGTGCTTATAAGAAAGTGAGTAGGAGCTCGGTAGCATTCCTAGTGGTATATGTGGATAACATATTACTAATTGGGAATGATGTGGGATTATTAGGGAGGGTAAAGGAATATGAGTAGTCAGTTTTACATGAAGGATCTTGGTGAAGCAACCTACATATTGGGTCAAGACACCTGATAGCATTAATTCAGAGTACTTACATAGATAAAATTTCGAAGAAGTTCAAAATGGAAGACGCCAAAAGGGGTTTTGTCCCTCTTGTGAAAGGTGTGTCATTGAGTAAGACTCAATGTCCAACGACAGCTTATGATAGAGAGAGGATGGTTAATGTCCCCTATGCCTCAGCCATAGGTTCTATCATGTATGCTATGCTATGTACTCGACCTGATGTGGCCCTGGCTCTTAGTTGGACAAGTTGTTTCCAAAGTGATCTAGGAGTGGAACATTGGACAGCTATGAAGAATATCCTGAAGTATCTGAAAAGAACTAAGGATATGTTCCTAGTTTAGGTGGTGATGAAGCTATGAACGTAACTGGTTACGTGGATGCGAGGTGGAACACGGGCTCCAATGACTCGAAGTCTCAGACATGATATGTTTTTCTGGTAAATGGTGGCGCGGTAACCTAGAGAAGCGTGAAGCAACCAGTGGTGGCATAGTATTCAATGGAGTCGGAATACATCACAGTTAAATCTGTGGCGAATGAAGCTGTGTGGCTACGGAATTTCGTCATCGAACTAGGAGTTGTTCCTAATGCGGATGACCCTGTGACCATCTTCTGCGATAACATAGGTGCCATTGCAAACGCGTCAGAACCAAGGACTCATTCCATAGTCAAGCATATCCAGCTAACATTCCACGCCATTAGACAAAACGTTGAGAATGGCGAAGTCAAGATTTGCAAAGTGCATATGGATCTGAATATTGCAGATCCGTTTACCAAAAGTCTTCCACAAGCCAAGCATGAACAACACTGGGATATTATTGGTGTTAGGTGATTGCCTATTGTAAAACTAGATAAATTTGTACTCTAGTGCAAGTGTGAGACTGAAGGAGATATGCCCAAGAGGCAAATAATAAAATGTTTTTATTTAATGTATCTTTTATATGTTCATAATATGTTTCTTACCATGCTACAACTGTATTAATACTTAATACACGTGTGGTATGTAAACAATCAGGTCTCTAGTTACCTCTAGCAAACTAGCTTATTGGGCAAGTGATGATCTTATGGTTTCGAGATCATGGTGATAGTGCTGATTAACAATGAGGTCGCATTTTTGGAGAATAATGTGATAGACAAACACCCAACATTAATCACAATGAGATCTAGTTACTTAGTGTTCGTCATTGATGATAACATAGAAACACCGTTGCCTATATCCTTCGACTGTGAGATAATGCATAATCACCATTTTGTAAGAAGACTTTGATGATATCAAGTATCAAGCTGTGAAAGGATGATCATAAAGGTATCGTTGGGTTTCCCAAAGATACGGGTTGATGAGTTTTTATCAAGACCAAAATTTTCCAATCCAAGTAACAGATAGATGCACGTGGCCAACTCGGTGACGTTGCATTAACGAAGATTGCAAGCGTATGACTAGGTCATGGAATGCAACAGCAGGGGAACGAGTAAACGAGATCATCAGAAACGAGATTGAGCACAAGTATGGAGATACTTGAGATCAAATATCGGATGACCTAGGTATCATATTGCAAAGGGAATATGACTACACAGTTAAGGTTCAAGCGATGCGATTCGTCAATGCACGGGTAATCATTATGGACATCCAGGTCCCGCTGTTGATCATTGATGCGAGAGGTGTCTTGGTCATGTACGTAGCATCTCCGAGCCGAAGGGTGGCACACTTAAGGATGGGGACGCATTGGCATTGAAGTTTCACTGCAGGAGAATTGAGAGAGAGACCACAAAGGTTCTGGGTAACATTCGATGATGATCGGAGGGGTCTCGAAGGAGTTCCAGAGTATGAAATATGATAATATATGTGTTTTATATTAATTAGTTGAATTGATATTAAAACATATTTTTTTATTTATATTTATGGGCGGCTATTTCCTATTGGGCCACTTCCGGGTAGAAGGGCCCATAGGGCTAGGCGCCAAAGGAGAAGGGAGAGGGACTAGCCGGCCGAAACCCTAGGGTTTCCTACCCATGGGGTGGGGCCTAGGGACGGCGGTGACATCTTGGGGGGTGGGGGTCCCCCCCTTAGCCCTAGGGTTTGACCCTCCCCCTACCTCATATAAATAGAGGAGCCCCGCTCCCTTCTGTTTGCACCACAACAAGTTCTCTCCTCTCCCTCTATTCCCTAGAGCTCCCTCCATCAGATTGGATCTAGCTTTTGGGATTAGATCTCCACCTCCGCACTACCGTCGTGCGTAGGACAGTCGGACCTCCATCTTCTTCCGCAGCTCTACTGGATCGGAGTCTGAGAGATGTCCCTACACCGAACGTGTGTAGAGCTTCGAGGCGCAACACTTAGGATGCTTGTCTTCATCGCTATATGCCTTCCTACATAAGGCGTGCCACAGTATTCAAGGGTATTAATTTCGTCCTCCCTCTTTGTTACTTATGTCTATATAGAATAGGTATTGGTTGTCATGTAGCTAGAAATTTTTAATTTCCTGCTACAAACCCTAACAGCTTCCCCTACTCCCGATCTTTGCCGTCTACATCTTGTCATCTAGGGCGACGTGCTACCGTGACCATAGTTCTCTATGCGGGCAAAAGCCACCGTGCGAGGAGACAACCCCATCGCTACCATCAACCAAGCTGGCTTCACCCTCTAGCATCTTCTAACGGTAGTGGGGAGCATGCGAGATGAGGTTTTGGGGCGGCGGCGAGGCTGTCCGAGCCGCCCCCTAGAGAGCGATGCAGGGGGATTTTTCCTGTTGAGGAGAAAAAATTATAGCTTTTTAGTATCAAAATTATGTAAATTATCTGTACATGAGAAAAAAATTCAACACTGAAAATTTTTAAGGAGCAATGGCAACTTAGATGTACTAGAACATCTCCATAACATCATTTCTCAAGTCTACAAGCACTTAAATCAGTCAAAATAGCATTACAATATGCGATCTAGCCCAGTGGCAGGAAAGCATTAGTTCCTCCCGGAGGGGGTTCCTCCTCCAACTGGTCTCGTTTTTCTATCTGTTGTGGTGCACTTTGGATGACATACTAGGATTTTTGTTTTCCCAATTGATTTTTTGGTCATATATAGTCATACATATGTCCAGTTCTCTTCTGGAAAAATTATATGGTCATTCTAGGCTAAGTTCATAACAAAGATTGAAAATGACTACTTACCAACCAACTAATAACGACACTATTGCTGCTTTAAGGCAAAATAGTTGGCTATTGTTACCATAGCGCGGTTAGCAATAATTGGTATAAGGTCATATAGGTAGTTTATAGGCTCCAAAATATATCTATAGATATCTATTTAAAACATTCTTAGTAACAACATGTTTGGTTATGCGTGATACACTGTGTAGGGGTTCGTAGCATGGAAAACAAAAATTTTCTATCGCATACAAACAAACAAGCCAAGATCTATCTACTAGATTGTAGCAACGAGTCGATGGTATAACTTACCCTCGAAGATTCCAAAGCGTTTAACGAGAGCGGATTCTCGTGGGTGATGTAGTCGTACTCTTTCCGATCTCAAGATCGTGTAGACGATCCTTCCGGCGCCACGTACCGGCAGCGCTCCCGTAGTCGGTCACACGTTCGGTACTCGACGAAGACCTTCCTCTCCCTTGTTCCAGCAGGCAGCAGAGGTTGTAGCACTCTCCTCGAGATTCCGGCAGCACAACGGCGTGGTACCGGAAGTAGAGGGGAAATCCCGCAGGGCTTCGCCTTAAGCCGGTGCGAGTATGGTGGAGCTTATGAGAGAGGCTATTAGTGGTCTAGTAATTAGACACACCAATTAGAAGGCTCTAAACCAATTAGAAGGCTCTAAACCGCTGGCTAAAGCAATTAGAAGCTCTAAACCAAAACGGCTCTAAACCGGAGGTAGAAGATAGGAACTTGTGTGTTCTAGGAGGGGAGCCCTGCCCCTCCTTTTATGGGTGGGGAGGCGCGGCCAGGGGAGGGGAGTCCCTCCCCAAGTCGTCCTTGGGCTGGGCGCCGGCTTGGAGGAGTGGGACTCCTCCTCCAAGTTGGTTCCAACTCCTCTTGCTTGTTTCCCACAGTTTCCTGTTTCCCACAGTTTCCTGTTTTAGCCGTTTGACTTTCAAACTGGCAATTTGACTTTCATGTTTTTGGAACAGCAAGAACACTTAGTACATGATGCAATCATTCAATGACACACTCATGTACCCTCCCCCCCCCCCCGGAGTGCCGGACAATCCGGAACCTTCTAGAACATTCCCGATGAAAACACCGGAATTATTCCCGAACTCCGAAACAGGACTTTCCTTATATGAATCTTATTCTCCGGACCATTCCGGATCACCTCGTGATATCCCGGATCCCATCCGAGACTCCGAACAACATTCGGTTTCTTTCTCATAATACCATAACTACTCAAAACAACGTCGAATCCTTAAGTGTGTCTCCCTACGGTTCGTGAATTATGCGGACATGATCGAGACACTTCTCTGAACAATAACCAATAGAGGAATCTGGAAATTCATATGGCTCCCACATATTTCTACGATTACTTTGCGATTGAATGAACCACTTACATACGATACCAATTTCCCTTTGTCTCACGATAGTTTACTTATCCGAGGTTATGATCGTCGGTATCTCTGCATACCTAGTTCAACCTCGTTACCGATAAGTACTCTTTTCTCGTTCCCATGATATGTGATTCCTTGTGACCAAGTCACATGCTTGCAAGCCAATTGGATGACATTCCACCGAGAGGGCCCAGAGTATATCTATCCGTCATGTGGATGGACAAATCCCACTCTTGATCCATGTGTTTCAACCAATACTTTCCGAACACTTAATGCCACCTTTATAGCCACCCAGTTACGGTGTGGTGTTTGATGTCATCAAAGCATCCATCCGGTAAAGGTGATATGCATGATCTCATGGTCGAAGGAATTAGGTTACTATGTATCAGAAAGCATATAGCAATTGAACTATTGAAATGACTTGATCTTTATGCTACGCTTATCAATAGGAGTATGTCCACCATATCATTCTCCTAACGATATGATCTTGTTGTTGATAACATCTCAATGTTCATGATATGGAAACCACAATCATTTAATCAACCAACAAGCTAATGAAGTATAGAGGCTATACTAGGGACTTCAATTTAAGTTTACAATTCACACAAGTATTAATGTTTCCTTGTTAATACTATTATAGCATGAATATAAACATTTATCATAAACACAAAGATATAATAATAACTATATTTATTATTGCCTCTAGGGCATATCTCCAACACACTGTAGTAGTACACATAAGTACTCTCCCCTTTCAGAAATATAAGATATTTTAGCTTTGTGAATCAAATGTATCTAGACGTCTTTTAGTGTATAGATTCGTAGATATTTGGAGTGAACCTATACACTAAAAGACATCTAGATATATTCATTGCACAAAGCTAAAATGTCTTATATTTCTGAACGGGGGAGTAATGTTCAACCCAGGAGACAACCAATCACTTGTACTACAATCATAATTTTCCACCAATTCATAATTGTAGACAACATTTACTCCAAAAAAAATGTAGACAACATATTTTAACTAGGTATTTTGAATAATTTCAATATCTCTATATATCTACTTTAGACAAAAGTAATGTAAGTGTGCCATATATTTTTCATTTCTAGCATATAACCTAGCCCGCACATCTGGTCGAGCCCGCCACTTTGAGACACACATAACTATTAAGACGCTCGGTCATTTTTACATGGTAAGTATATAATTCATGGAATTATATTTAAACGGGGATATAGTACCATTTATGTGTGATATTTTATAAAAAGAATAGAACTTTATGCTATGTGATATCATAGTTATAGTAAATTTGTGTTTGTTGACCATTTGGTTGTACATATATTAAACTATACATATAATTTTAAGTATCCAAAATTCTTTTTCTTGCATGCGAAATGTGTTAGGACAATTTTTTTTGTAGATCTTTTATTTTACTCGGAGGTTTAGGGTTGCATGTCAATATGCTGTGATCTATATATGTGAAAATGCATCAGTTGTGATTTGTTTACATTTATTATGATGATCTAGCGGCTATGATTTGTTTCGGCACATGGCTATGAGTTGCCATGTGCTTAGACATAATTATGAAAACTCGGCCCATGATATGTTGAGTATCTAGCTAGTCATCATGTTGCTAATTTTACATTCTGTTTTAAGCCATTTCAAAAAGTATTTATTTTACTGAAATTGTATACAGATATAATAATACTATAATCCTTATAATAATAGAGCAAATGAGAATTCTTAAATTCTTGTGAAATGGGAGTACAGCATATTGCTGCGTTAATTGCAGCAGTGGGCGTACAGAGACTGAAACAAAGTAAAGAGATCAAAGCGTCCTGGCTGCCACGGCGAGAGAAGACAGTGATAAAAATAGGCCGTCACTCCGTAGCAGCTACAAGACACATACCTATACGTATTACAGACACGTACGCACATATACGGTCAGTGGCTAAAAATATACTGCCATTGCCGACAGCAATTGAGTTCCTTGATCGAATTATTTCCTCATCAGTTACCGAAATTACTACTACAACTTTTGTAGCTTCATTCAGTACACAACCATGTTCTCGTCGAGCGCCGAGAACCACGCCGCCAGGTCGTCGCTCGCCTCCCTGCACAGCAGCGGGGCGGCGGCGTTCGGCAATGCTGGGTTCCAGAGCTCAGCCGCGCCTGCAAATGCAAAAAACGTAAGGCTCAGATTGAATCCATGCACATATCGACGGGAAATAATTCCACAGTTGATCGAGCAAGTGCCCGTACCGGTGCCGGCGGCGGTGGTGGTGGTCGGCAAGGGATCCCATCTGAGCTCGTTCTCCAAGATCACGCCCATGTCGCCGAAGAAAGGCATGTGCGACTCGCCTGCGCCTGCACCTGCACCGGCGAAGTCGCCGCCTAGGAAGAATGTGGCATCGTCCTGCTGCTGCTGAAAGCCCAGGTCAGGCGCGGCCATGTTGGACACCACCTCCCCACCGTACATGGGAGAAGGAGAATTCTGAAGCTGGAAGGCGTTGCCGACGATTTCGAGACGCGGAGGGCTGGGCGTGAAGGAGGAGGCGTTGCAGCTCATCTGGTGGTCGGCGGTGACCAGGGACGAGCTGCTCCCCACCTTGCGCATCTGCTGCTGCTGCTGCTGATGGCCTTTCGCCTTGGCCGGCGCGGCCGCCGCGTCGCCGCCGTGGAGGAGGCCGGCCTCGGTGCGCTTGCTGACGCGGCAGAGCGCGTAGGCTCCGAGGAAGTTGGAGGCGCCGTGGAGGAGGTCCTGGCAGAGGCGGTACTCGTGCATGACCCAGTCGGTGCGCTCGCCGCCGGGGGCCCTGCCTCTGTAGAACACCAGCGTCTTCCTCACGCCGCACACGGCGCCGCCGTCGCACGACACCTTGCGGTCCTTGCCCGTGGCCTTCCAGTAGCCCGTGGTCGTGGCCCGGTTCGTGCGGGACCCGTTGGGGTACTTGCGGTCCCGCGGCACGAAGAAGAACCACTCCAGGTCCCTCTTGGGCAGGAACGACTTCTCTGAAAGAGAGGAACAGAGAGGAGGACTCTGAATGTTAGCCAGTATTTCTCATTCACATTGATCACTGCATGGCATGGTGCAACATCTAATCAGAAAAACTAGCTGTAGACTTCAGTAATTTAATCACACAGAAGGTTATGGCAGAATCAACTAACTGTGCACTGACTGCTGTAATTAGCTGTGGAGAATATGCCAAAAGTGAAAGGGAATGAGACGATGGCTTTTAAAAATTTCTCTGGTGGTTTAGAGAACAAGTTTCTTTCTGAAAAGGCGGTAGAATGACTCATCTGCAACCGGCCTAAGCTAGGGAATAAGGCTGGACGATGCCTGTTGCCAAAGAAAAAAGAACCTTTTCATGTATGTATGCTGCTAGCTAGCCAGCAATGAGGATGACATATTCTTTCTTTCCTATACTATTCGAGGATGTCAAACTAATCTGCGATAAATTGTTCGCTAAGGGAAAACTTTCTGTTGTCTGACATTGCTAAGATTCAACTATCATACATCAAGCAGTAAAAGTTTTCGCACACTTTTGTCACAGTTGACTATCACACGGCATGAACGGGAGCTAAAACTGTTAAATACAAGATGTATTTACCTGGCAATTCCCATGGCTCGAACTTGTAGAGATCGATGACAGGGATGACCTCCAGCTCGATCTTGAGGTTGTCGACCCTCCTCTTGAGGTAGTACCCGACCAATTCGTCGTCGGTGGGGTGGAACCGGAACCCGGGCGGCAGAGTCATAGTCCCGGCCATTACTTACTTGTCTGAAACTTGCAGCCAATTCAAATATCTTGGGCAGTCGTCGCAGTTCGATCCAACACTAGCTCTTGCACCGTCAATAATACCTAACTATATTTATGTAGCCGTCAACTGCCGATCACAAATATTTCCGGCAGGACGGACTTAATGAAGAGTAAATGGAGTTAGGTTGTGTATCGGCTGAAGATCTGGAATATCCAGAAGTAGAAGCTTTTGTTGAGCTTCTGGAGGTCCAGCGGCGAGGCGGCGATGAAGACGATGTACCAGCTTCCAGGACTCACGATCATTATCCTGAGGTCAGAAGCTCCAAAAGGCCTTGCTAGGACAGAAATGCTAACTAGACAGGGAGCTAGGCGAGGAACTTGTGAGGATGGATTGTTCCAGCAAACTGTTGGAGGTCGATCGTGGCTAGCTAGGTGGGTGTTGGCGGCGCGAGGAAGACGAAGATGGCTGGAGAGGAGGAGGAGGTGCCTGTGTGGGTTTGCTGAATTGGGGGAGGAAGCTGTGAGGGGTAGCCATGGGTTTATATAGAGCAGCCGAAAGCGAAAGAGGTGAGAAGGTTGTACGAGACAAGCAATTCCAAAACCTCTGGCTGCGCTTGTCGCGCGCCCAAGCCGCCGCCAAATACCGTTTCGCACTTCTGCCCGCCCCCTTCCTGCTCCTTCTTCCTCCTTTTCCTTGAGGTCCAGTTCACCATTAACCGTTAACGTGTCTGTTCCCGTGTGCAAGGCATCCCGCTGCTGACGATGCACCCTAATTCTGAACCCCCTGATTCAGCAGGAAGCAGCTGGAGGAGGCTGGAAAGCGCAATTTTGTTTTCATATGGGCTTTCGTTTTGTATACTGGTTTATTCCGCTGTCAGGGAGATCCTCACTTAGCCAGTTCGGTTTAAGTTGGTGTTAATTAGTTTATCCTCGGCCGCGTAATGGTGTCCGAAATTCAGATAAGCTCCGTGTGAGTGACCTCCCAACATTTTTTACTCTGTTTTTTCTACGGCCCGCGTTCATACCCGTGTCGACTTTCAGCCGAACTGCAAATTTACGGTTTCTCACTGGACCAGAGTTGGTGTTTTTATTACAGTACAGGTAAAGATGCTAGTAGTACATTCCATTGACAGGCGACATAAACTAGACTTAAATGAGTGACCATCTTTCGTTAGGAATTTAATCAGTGACCCTGATTGACACCCACACACGTATGTTATAGATTCTGAATTGACATGCATTATGCACATCGAATCCCCTCGTGCATTATGCATCGCCAAATGCCTAATGTTGTGTTGACGCATTGGCTAATGCCTAGTGTTGTGTTGACGCATCAACGCAAGTCGCCTCATCAACAAAAAACGTTTTTTGTTTGTTTGTTGTACTTACTGAACTGATATTTCCGAAAGTTCGTGGAAGGGACTAAGCCGTGTGTGCAAATCGCATCAGGACACGAAGCTGGGATAATCATCAAGAACTGATTCGGTCTGAAACTAAAGTGACACATCTTGGAGCTGCTAAGGTAACAGTAAAGTGTCATACATGACGAGCAGTTAGCCCCTGTCACCGTCAGGGTGGAAGTACACGTGGATCCTAGTCAGAATGATTCTGAGACTAGCACACAGCTAACCGTACAGTAGTACTATTACAGTATGCTTCAAGTGTATATTTTGTAGGTATGTGTTAAAAAGTTAAGGCTAAATGCATCCGTCGATGCACAGACGGGGCTTTATCCCCTTTTCGGAAGAAATACTTATGTGTAAAATCGATGCGTGTGAAGCCAGATATCAACTTTTTCAGACTGCTTTCAGGCGTATATATAAAGCTACTCCGGTAATTTTTCCAGCCCACCTGAATGTTGAAACTTGTTCTACCGACAGACTAGTTCACTGAACATGTATAAAATAACGCGGGACTGCATCTACAGATACATTTGGGATCTTGACTATTTGCATATATATCTCCATGTGTGTTAACCTACTTCCTCAACATGTTTGAATATATAGTTTCTCGGACATGTTACCGTTACGGTGAGCTCACTAGGATCAAGGTTCGATCAATCAACTAAAATGTAAGGAAGGATCTAAACATGTACTACTCCTTTGTTCCCATTTATAAGAAGTTTTGGCAAGCTAATTAAGCTCGCCGAAACGTTTTGTAAATGGAAGCAGAGCGAGTACTTAATTAATTAACAATGAGGATGTTCTTAGCTTAGACACAAAAGGAACATCATTAAGCCCGTGCATCAATCGAGTCTTTCCTCGACATGCTTGAATAGGTAGGTTTTTGGACACGCGGTACCAGTTACAGTGAGTTAACTAGGATCAAGGTTTGATCAATTAACTACAATTTAAGCAAGGATATAAACATGTACTTAATTAATTAACAAAGAGACGGCTCTTAGCTTAGACACAAAAGGAAGACCACTGAGCCCATGCTGTTCTATATAGGGAAGAGGCCCTGGCCATGCGGTGACATCAAGATAGCTGGAGTGCTACACCTGCTTTGGCTTTGCAAACCTTTTCTTACCTAAGCTGCACTTTCTTCTCCTTGTCTCTCTCTGAAAACAAGAGCAGCCCTGCCTCCACTGGCCACTGGGAGACAACTGTACTTCTCCGCCACCAAATCTCACAAGAACTTGAGTCAGTTGAGTGCCTCGGTCAATACCAGTCACCATCTTATCACTACTTTGTCACTACTTTGTCACTCTCAGGGCAGGGGTTGGTGCTCAACTACTTGCGTACCACCATTCCTTGACCAAAATGACAGTGCGGGCTTAACTTCAGTTGGAGGTTCAAAGACTAAATTTTAAATGTAGTTTCACGCTCAGTACATCATATCAGTTGTATGCTCACTAAGCGACAAACCTCGGCATTTTTCTATTTGAGCAAGACAATGACTCTCTGCTGTATTTTTCATTGTTTTTGATAGAAAATTATTTATAGAAGAAAAAACGAAAACCTAACTAAACAAAAACTGATGGAAATTTTGATGCCAAAAATTCAAATTGGAGTACTTCCCCGTGTATGCACAACCAAGTCTGGTTGAAATCTGGCATCCAAAATTACTTACCGTGATATCTGTGAAGATGTGATCCTTTCTTGTTGTCCAAATAGCCTAAGTTGCAGAATGAAAACATTCATAAAGAATGTAAGCAACAATGTTTTCAGTGAGCGATCTAATCCATCGACGATCGCCACTTCTTCTGTGGTTCATTTCTCACCACTTAATTAGTCGTTCGTTTTGTGTATGTATCACTCCTACTAACGCTCGGCTTGACCACATTGGGTAACCTAACTAGCTACCAACAGAGGAGATTTAACTAAGCACCAGTGACTAAGTCCAGCTAGCTCCCTGTCAGATGTTCCTATAACTACTACTGTAAGCAACTATAATGTAGTCTCCACAAACCCAGGACACACCAGCACGCACAATGAACCAAATTCTACCTTTGCACTAGTATTACTTTGCACTGCGTGCATATGATTAGCTTTGGATCATTAGCTTAATGTCTAGGACCAGAGCACTGCTGGTTGCAGTGTCAAGACCAGTGGTCTGAGGACAGATGACGGCAGCCAAAGCCATTTCCAGTTGTGAACGCGTAGGGGTCCCACCCGAAGACCTGAATTGCTTTCTGCGTAGCCGTGGGGCCGATCCTGTTGTGAACTGCTTGACCAAGTTCACTTTATTCAGAAGGGCATGTTCTGCACCATCACGGCCTCATCAGCTTGCCACTAAGGCCGGCCCCCTTTTGATCTCGTATCTCCAAGGAAACCCCCTCACTTATTTCTCCATCTCCTCATCCAGGCATTGTTAATTACTTCAGTTAGATCGTAATTCAGAGTTAGTATGTGAACATAGCTTTTCTCTTGTTATCATGATTTGCCCAGTTTATGTGTTGCTAGTCCAGGTGAGCTAAAGCAGCCGGTACGACCAGGCACATATAGCATCAGCTTTGCTAATGCAAGTACAGACAGCGGAGCTGGACTCGTGCTTATGATTAGACGTCGAAGAGATCAGATGACACATGCATCACCTTATCTTGACCGACAATTCCCTTTAGCTTCCACACCAAGAATCTCCCTGTTTAGTTGCATATAATTTCGGCCTAGGTAGTGCAGGGTCATCTGAAAGTTAAATCAGTGGCTTCCCATGCATAAGTGTAGCAAGATAGGAGCACTCCTAATGGCTTTCAGTAGTGAACTATGATCAATGCAGATAGGGGGCTAAATTGTACTACTACCGTAGCTGGTGTCAGAATTATTCGATTCTATTGCCCATTATTTATGAACAGAAACACTTTAGGTGGCCAGCTTCAGTCTGAAGTGTTTACTTGGATAGTGCATGTTGTGCTTGAGGTAGCTTCCTTAATGCATCTGGGGTCCATGTTAGCGCGTGACATACAAGGCTTAATAAACTGAACAAAAGCCATTGATAAGTTAATGTATTTATTCATAGAAAATATCATAGGTAGGGCAGGGGCAATTTAGAGGTTTGGCCGGTTATACATGTAGTGTTAATTATTCAGCAAAGCAAAAAAGAGGGGAGAAGTGAACGCTAAATTATCCTATATGCCAGACATATACCAAGGATCAACTAATCAGCACTACGAGAACAAGTAATTAATTAAGTGAAAGAGAATCTTCATAACGGGATGGGGCACAAACCATGCATGTACGAGATATACCTTTCCTGGCCTGGAATCCTCATGACAGTGTAAAAAAACAAGGAAAGAAATGTGCATGATCATAGTATATGTGTGCACTATAGCTAGCTTATTTGCTTCTCTCCCAAGACACCAAAATAAAAGAGATTCAAAGCTTCATGAGGGCCACTAGGGAAGGAATCCCTAGCAAAGCCGGTTTTCGGCGTATGCTTCGCTTTACTGCCAATTATTTTACTAGGCGACTAAACTCACAACTTGCCTTAAATTTTCTACAGCCGAAGAGATATTAGTATACTTGCCACGCGTCTCTACCATCTTTTTTTTTCCTTTGGTGGATTTTGTTTTTGAAAATGTAAGCTTTTCATTTCCATTTCTGATTTTTCAATATATAGCAGCACTCTTATGCAAGGAAAAAAATAGCGCGGTGTAGCAAATAACGCCGGTCTTAAAAATATGCTATTATTGTGCTATAGCATGTTATTAGCGAGACATGGTACACTGATTTATTTAGCGAGGTATGGCTCAGACTGCTATAGCATGCTATTAGCGACGCTACGCTATTTTTACCATGTCTTATGTAATATTATCTCCTCCGATCCAAATTAATAGACTCATATTTGTCTAGATTTTGGTCTATCTAGATATGTTTTAGTGCTAGATACATCTAAATCTAGACAAATCTGAGTTTTTGCGCTTCTTTCATCAGTTTCAAGTTTTGGTTGATTTGGTTTATTTACATGGAAACAATATGTGAGGCCCCTACCGAGCAATTTTAATTTATATATAAAAGGACATGCAAAATACTTCAAATTATTTTGTAGGTCCTGAAAGTAAACCTAAACACTAAAAGATGTAAAGATTCATGTGTTTCAGAAAATGCTAAAATGAAAGAAGAGTAGTCTGAATTAACCAGTATATAAAAAGATATACTCCCTCCATCCTAAAATAGATGTCTTAAATTTATTAAAATTTGGATGAATCTAGACACTATTTAGTATATAGATTCATCCAAAATTAAAAAAACTCAAGACATCTATTCTTGAACGGAGAGAGTACATAATAGTTGAGCCTACCATGCACATATGTATAATTTTCTTTTGATGCCAACGATACAAAAATCTTTGATTATTTGTTGCCAACAAGATTAAATATGATTCCATCTAGAGAATCTTTTAACTGTACTTTGGAGCTCTGGATCAAATTGCAAACTAATTCAAGCCTGATCGAACGGCGTAGTATACAAGCTGGCCCTCATCGTTGTCAGATGTTATATGTAGAGGCGGAAATGTGACACGTGTGTTTGATGTCCCTGTTGGCCGATGAAGATGACAACCCCAATAATTTTATATTGAAGTGTTGTTGGACATGGTCGGCAAGAGATAGCTCCGCCAAGTCGCCGATGGATGGCGAGGTGAATGGGATACCTTAATTGGCATCGTCCGTTCCTTGCATCGTCCTCTTCCGGAGCCGTTGTTTTCCGGCATCTCTGGTTTATTGTCACCGGCCGGCGGCAGGTCATCCTCAGCACACACTATGTACTTCCGAACTAAGGCCTCCCTCTCTGATGTTAGAGCATCGCCAGTTCCACTAGTATTGCCACGACGCCCGTCGATCCGAACGTCAAAATTAGGTCCAGAGCCGAAATTCGGCTTAGTCGTATTTTTAGAAATCTCTTTTTTTTTTCAGATTTGGCCTAACTTTGGTCCGGATTTTTCAGGTCATTCCCAGGATCCCAAAAACGCCCTGGAAACGCTGGACCAAGTGAACTCGGTAAAAAAAGGAAGTGCGTGTGAACCCGCCAAGTCAGCAACGGAAGTCGAGTCATCGCCATCCTCGGAACCACGCGGCGACCGCTGGACAATAACTGATGTCGCGTCGGTCAAGCGTCGCTGTAGTACCGCGCCACCGTCGCCCCCTCGGCTCCCGCGACGGACAGACGGGCACTAACTTCCCGCCGTTTCCTCCTTTCCCGCCCTCGCCGCTACACCCCTCCCGCTCTCGCTGCCCATCTCGGCCTATAAAAGCCGTACCCCTTGCCGGAGCTCCTAACACTCTCTCACAGCTCCCAGCCCCCAACTCCGGCGTACCAAACACTCCGGCGAACTCACCGCTCTCCCTCCCCACTTCCCCATGGCCAAGCGCTTTTCCGGCGACGGTGCAGCGGCGAACGGCTTTGGCCGTCGTATGCTCCAGCCGTGGGAGGCGCGAATGATCTACGAAGCCGGCTATATGGCGCCGCCGGACACGCGTAACTCGCCGGGCTGGAAGCTTAGCGCCGGCGGCATCCCAATCCCGCCGACGCCGACGCCCGACGAGCTCCTCGACAAGATCCAGGCCTTCATCGCGGTCATGGACGATTCCTCCGACACCGAGAGCCCCGACAACCTCCTCTACTGGGAGACCTTCTTCGCCGACCGCCGCGCCCAGGAACTCGCCCGTCACGAGGGCCGCCCGACTCGCCTCCGAACCGCAACAAAGCGGCGGGTCGTCGGCATTTTTGGAGCGCGCCAGGACGGACGCTCGCGACGGTGCTGCAGCACATCCACGCCGGGAACACTCCGCGTCTCGGCTTCCCGCGCACATCCACGCCGGCATCCAGGCCGAGGAGGATGGACATCCTGAGCTCCTCCTCCTCCGCCTCGGCCTCCCACTCCTCGGGATCCACGCTGGTGCCTTCGCCGATGTTGTGCCCAGTCAAGCACGAGGCAGTCTCGCCGGTCCGCACGCCGCCGCGGACACGCTCGCGGGGCATCGTAATCAGCGAGCCACGCGTGTCGGCGCACACTGGCCGCCTTCGCCTTCGTCAACCGAAGCCTGAGCCAGCGGATTGGTCGGCACCGGCCGGCGAGGATACCTCCGCCATAAGGATGGCGATGGAGCAGTCACTCCATGACTGCGTCGCAGCCGTCGGTGGAGCTGTCGTCGCCGGATATCCTGGCCTGGTCCAGGGCAGATTGGGAGGAGCAGGAGCGCCTCCGCCTCTAGCGCCTGCAGTAGGCGGCCGAGAGGCAGGCGTGGTCGGGGCGCACGCTCGTATACCAGGGCGCCCCGCTCTTCGTCCTCGACGACGACGAGGAGGACGGCCCCTCCTACCAGCCCTGGAGGTGCTGCGACGCCGGCCAGGGGAGCTTCCGCCCGCCACAGCCGCCGAGCAACGACGACGACGGCGGCGATGACGATGGCAGGGTCGATCCGGGCTACACGTCCTTCTACGGCAACTTCGGCATGTAGAAGCAGCGACGGCATCGGCGAAGGCGACGGCGGCCTTTTTTTTAATGTTTTTAGTTTATTGTCTAGTAATGTAGTTTAAATTCGATGTATCCGTCTATATTCGTCCATGTTTAAACTCGTCTGAATTTTAGCCGAACACGGAAATTCGGCATGCGAGTAAAAAACTCGGCGTTCCGAGACCAATCAAATTTCGACCAAAAATTGATACAGATTTTGGCCTGGGAGGAACGGGGATGCTCTTATGTTTCACCCAGCACTGCTTGCAAAACCAGGCTAGTTCTCACGGTGGCTTTCCACGTGCCGCACGTACATCGATGAACTGGATCCCATGTCATGATCGAGGGACAGAGCTACACACAACACAGTACAGCGACCGCAGCCAACACGCGCAAATGCACATGAAATGGACAGTGCACAAAGTGAGCGTAACCATGTAGTACTATGTAGCTCAACAAGGACGGCGACGCGTTCCTATCTTGGCTTCGGCTGGGTCCTCCTCCCTCTCCTCCCACCCCTCTGCTTTGAGAGTCGCGCTCCAGCCCAAGTTGGCTCCCTCCCAAGCTCTTCTCGCCGGACTAGCCGGTGGGAGGTGGCGGTGGAGGGATGCCGGAGTAGTTAGGCTTAAGTTTAGTGGCTTTATGCCGGTAGTGGCCTATATGGCCGTAGTTGGTGTGGCTCCAGATCGATGCAGCGAGATCTGAAAGCTAGGGTTCGTCCTTGCCCTGCTCAAGCTCCTCTGGCCGGAGTTGGAGTTGGTGAAGACGGATGCAGCACCGCCGAATAAAGCTGCCGTTGGTGCCTTCCTGCAGGTGTGGGCTTGCTCTGCTTCGTTTTCCCCTCTGGCTGGCCGTGGAGGCAGGGGGAGGTGGAGCTGTGCAGTGGAAGCCACACAGGCGTGGGCAGATGATGTTGTGTTGCCTTCTCTGGCCGGCCGTGGAGGCGAGGAGAGAGGGTGGCGCGGCTCGTGCTGCTCTGCGTCGGCTTGGAAGCAGGTCGCTGGTGTTCTTGCCTGCTGGCGGCGCCCCCCCTTTCTTCTTCCTCTGGACGGCCGTGGTGGCGAGGGGAGTTGGAGTTTGGTGGGGCTTCGGGATGCGGTGCCTCGACGCCGGCAAGTCTCCTCGAAGCTCAAGTTGCGGCAGATCCCAAGCGTCGGTGTTGAGCGCCGCCGCTATCCTTGGCCTAAGGGGCCGCTCCGCACCTCGAGAGCTTTGGCTCCGAGGATTGTCTTCCTCCAGGCAGTCATGCCGTCATGGAGGCCTTCTGATCTCGACATGGCGACCCATCCTGCCGTCGGTCCAAGTGGCGTAGTCCCCGGTGCCGGCGCCAGCGGCCATGGTTCGAGATCCTGTGTTGGTTGCGGTGGAGAAGAAGGACCGGATTGCTTTTCTTTCTCTTTATTTGGGGTTCTTCTTGTAATTTGCGAGGGCTTGCTTTTTGTTAGGGTCCTCTTTATAAATTTACCCACCGAGTAATGGAGCTTCTGGGGCCTTCGGGTCTTTTACCGTTCAAAAAAAAAACAAGGACGGCGACGGAGCGCGAGAGCGCCTCCCTTGGGAGACAGAAAGGACGCGATCGATCGACGCGGAGACCGGACAAAAGTGTTGTGGCGCGGCAAAGCTACCGGCCAGGCCATCCACATCCACGCATGGACGTGATGCTCCGAAAAGAACATTTGGACATGCATGGACTTGAACGCAGCTAGCTAGACCAACGCCCACGTTCTCACGCTCCAACATCTGGCGTCACACGACGACGAGGACGATGACTAGCGACCGCGACGGCGCGAGGACGAGCGGCTGAGGGTGGTGCTAGCTGGCGTGCTGCACGTTTGGGTTAGTCGTGTTTCATATGTCATGACCATGCTGAATAAAACGAGCATTGCACGAATTACGGAGAAAGGGTCACTCCGACTTCCACATCTCAAGTCTAACCGTACAAATTCCTTCAATTCTCTAACGAATAATGTTTGTTGCTTTTGTTCCCACTTCCAAACGACTCATCATAACAGCTAGCATCTCTAGCCAAACTCGCAAAAACCTTTAGATGAGCAAATGATTACTGTTTATGCATCTAAATGCGTGCCTAGCTCAACTCGCATCCCTCTTAGATTATCAATATTTTAAGGATGGGCCTCGACGACTTGCAAAAATAGGCGGGCCGTGATCTCGGTGAGCAAAATATTCCCCCTCTAGCCGCGCACACAACCTCTTTGCTGCACCGCCCATCCCTACTGGCGTTCACACCGGCGACCACCTGTTGAGTTTGCTCAGAGCCTGAAACATCCCCCGCCCTCCTCCCCCACTCCGCCTCGCTCGTTGTAGTTGTCATCGCCAGAATCGGGCCCTAGAGCCGTCGCATCCTTTTCGATTCTACCATCGATTCAACATCGTTTCCATCCGTGACGAGCTTGGTTCCATAAAAAATGGAGCCGTCGGAGCATGGGAAAGTCGTCATAGATCAACCTCCGTGGACCTAGGCGTGGCCAGAACAGAGAGCCAGCAGCCTCTTTTTCGATGAGCAATTCCCGGAGGTCGAGAGTACGTTTACTCGACCGACGACCGACTACAGGGGCATTCCGCGACCGCTACCTTGACTTCCGATCATCGCACAACCTCCGACGGTGGTCTCACCCCTCGTCGTCGGCTCTACTCTGCCGACCGCAGTTCTCAACTCCTTCGCACACGAGGTGTTCAACGAATCCACTACAAGAGTTTTTTGTGTTTTATATTTCCTTTTCAACCGAGGATGACCGAGATGATCTTCGGCTATAGATGAAGAAGTTGAGGGAGATGATCTTTGATGACTCTTCATTGGAGGAGCGGGTGGAAGATAAAGATTTGGAAATGGCTATGATTATGATTATGATTATGATTATGATTATGATTCTGAACAAGGATTTTTGTTGGCCAAGGCTAGGATCCCAATTCGACTGTTTGTACATCAACCAAGATAGAGAGGAGGGGCATGCCAAACTTGTGTGAGATTATTTCAACCCCAATGCAGTCTATCCTTTGTTGTTATCATTTGAGGTATATGCACCTTTCATCCCACAACTTGTCCTTGATGTGCAATTTAGTCCCATAACTAGCAAACAGGGAACCCGCCATCCCATAACTAGTGTTTTAGGTGCATTTTCCCAAGTGTGACATGTTGTTGAACAACCACAGTGAAGTTTTTAACAGGTAATTTGCTATTTCTAATTATACTTATTGTTCTCATTACAATGCCATATTAGTAATTCTAGATGCCAGAGAACTAACACAGTGTTGTCCTATTTTCATGATCAGCTACATTCTAGATGCCAGAGAACTCCCATTCTTGTCCATGTTGGAGACAATGTTCTACAAGATACTGAAAAGGGGTGTAACTAAGCTCAAGGAGGTTGATACATGGACAGGAAGGATATGTCCTAAAATAAAGAAGAAACTTGATAAATTTACTGAATGGAGCAAACAGTGCTCAGTTCAACCTGCTACCAACTATCAGTATTCAGTGAGCTCACTGGAGATGGAAAGGACATATTCTGTGGACTTTAATACAAGGACCTGTGATTGCAGAAGATGGCAATTATCTGGCATTCCTTGCCATCATGCCATAGCCTGTTGTAGACATGATAGAATAAACCCTGAAAACCTAGTGCATAGCTGCTATACTATTGATACATATATGAAGGCATATGCACACACCTTGGTTCCACTTAGAGGCAGAGTTTTCGGGGGAAAAATGAATGGATCTGTCATTCATCCTCCTCTATACACCAAGGTTATGGGTAGACCAAAGAAGAACAGAAAAAAGGCACCTGAGGAGCTGCAGAAGAAGGGAGTTAAAATATTTACCAAAGCTGGAGTTACTATACATTGTTTTGTTTGTGGCAAAGCTGACCACAACAAGAGAGGCCACCAGAAATTTGTTGAAAAGCAAGCTGAACAGCAAAGAGAAATTCATGGAGATGAAGAAGGAGACATTCCATATATTATGGAGGTACATAATCTGCTTAATATTGACATGATTTCTTATTTCTTCAGGTGCTCAATTAGTACTTGTGCTTAAAATATTGAGATCCTAACTCATTTCTTGATGTGCAGCATGTCCCACACATTCCAGACCCTGCTAGTGATCCTATGCATCAACTTGATAGCATGGTATACAGAATGGGGCAGGAGGTATCATACCAGTGATTTATTCCCTGCTAGTGATCCTATAATTATTCAGAACTACCAACATTAATACACTTCAATTTTCAGGAGAGGGAGCATGTGCCTGTTGCTAGGGTTATTGGTCCTCTCCCAGAGAATGCTTTCATTGCTGCAGCTAGAGACAGTATTCCTGAATCTAGAGCTAGAGTGACAACTGCATCCAACAGAGGCACCTTGAGAGGAAGAGGAAGAGGAAGAGGAAGAGGAAGAAGTACTGCAACAAGGGAACAATCAAATCCAACAGGGAGCACCAGAGCAAACAACAACAATAGAGCAAGAGGAAAAGGGAAGAAAAGAGCAGCAGATGCTAATTCTAGTGCACATGGTCAAGCTCAACAGACAACTGAAAGGACAAGAGCTAAAAAAAAGAGGATATGCAACTGGTCCTGGTAGTGCTCACTACCTTCTTTTTGGTGATACTGAAAGATCAACACAAATTCCAGATCTAAATGCTGATGTTTTTGCTGATGTCTAGGAGGTTAATGTGAGCCAGAGTGCACCAGTAACAGATGAGATTTAGTTAAATTTTGAAACATTTAGTGACATTGTCCAGGATATGTACTGAATATTGTGCTATTACTTTAGTTATCTCAGCTTTTTATTATTTCATATACATTCAGTGACATAGTGTATTCCAGGAAGTTATTATGAATTTGGATGTGCCTCGTTCATTCACAATATATCTCAGCTTTTTAGTACTGAATTTGGATGTGCCTCATTCATTCACAATATGTTTCACAGACACAACTTCTTTATTCAAGTACCATTGACAATCTTACAAGAGGTTTCACAAACAGAACAATACACATATCACTACTTAGAGCTACTCAGATCTTGCCAACTCTAACAAGCATCCATTCTAGAAACCAAGCTTCACATGTACCACTGCCTACACAAAACCTCTAATTACCAATGCTAGACATGCATAGAGCACTACACAGCCTGCTATTGCAATGCACCATCTGAATTCCTTCTGATCTCTCATTCCCAGCTCTAGGATATGATATCTCTTTAGTTCTTTCTTCTCTGTCTTCAGTCTCTTTATCTGAAATTGAAGTTCAGATATAGTCCTCAGTAGCTTCTCTCTATCTTCTTCCAAATCTGCAATTGCCTCATCTTTCTTGTCTGTGATTCTTCTTCCTGGATACTGGTACTGCAAATTCAGTTTTACATATATTATCAACATGCTTTCAAATGCAGATGCACTAACACATGAAAAGCTTGCAAATTCAGTTGTAGATGCCTCATCTTTCAACATGCTTTCTTCTTCCTGGATACAACATGCTTTCAAATGCAGATGCTTTCAAATTATAAACTGATGCAGAGAAAGTATATGTAGATGAGAAACTGGACCTGTGGAGCAGCAATTGCTCCTGTCGTCGTCGTCTCTGTCACCCACCCGTCCCTCTCCTTCTAGTAGTACTCGCCGGTCAACGTCGCCCAACCATCGCCCTCCTTCCAGATTCTACCCCCACCAGCATCGAGCTCTGATTTGACCATCACTGGTGTTGAGAGGGTGGCGGCGGGGACGGTTGTGCCATTGCGTCGACCCGCGCCTGCAGCATACGCACCTGTGTCTCCAAGCTTATGTTGAGAGGAAGCAGTGGCCTCCAGCCAATGGGCTCCGCCATGGCGGCCCTCTCCTCCTCCGATGCGAGGACGGCGTAGAGCACTACGAACTTGCGGTACAGCTTCTCTTGTCGCGCCCTCGCCCTCGCCTCCACTTCCGTCTCCTGAACCACCTCCTCCGCCTCCGCCTCCGCCTCCGCCTCCACCGACACCGGCCCCGTGCCCCGTCCGCGAGATTGGGACACAGGCCTGCCTCTCCACCGCGCCCGTCCGCAAGCAGGTGTCGGGGAGCGGCCGGTACTCTCTAGGGAGCCCTCCGACGATGCGCGCTCCGCCATCCTTGTTGATCTCCAACGATTTCGCCAGTGTTGCCGCGAGTTAGGAAGGCGTGCAGAAATGGGGAATTTGGTTGCGGCGGCGGCGAGGGTGTAGGTGCGCCAGGGTGTTGTTGCAAAATAACACTTCACACGCGTGGCTCACAGGTGCCAGCGTGGACACACGTGTCATCGCCCGATTCGCTGTGGACTAAAATGCACCTAAAACACTAGTTATGGGATGGCGGGTTCCCTGTTTGCTAGTTATGGGACTAAATTGCACATCAAGGACAAGTTGTGGGATGAAAGATGCATATACCTCTTATCATTTATTTGATTTCGAACAATTTGATTTATTACATTTATTAATTCGGGTTGTAATATTGAATGATTTGGTTTATTACATTTATTAATTCGGTTTATAACATTCAATGTTCACTTCAAATGATTTGGATTGCAATAAACAAAAATTTGCCCATCTAAATATAGGAGCTCGGTTAGGAACTAGTTTCATTTAGATGAGCAAATATGAGAAGTTAATGGATAGGGAGGCTTTTTCTTATCTAAATTATAGGAGTTCGGCTAGATATGCTCTAAGTTTTTTATCTCGAGTCTATGGCCCCATTGTATATTTAAAAGCACTGTTCAACTGTTCGAGTATATATATGTAATGTCGGATTCACCAATTCAGTTGCAGTATGTGCACCACGTCGACTCGGGACATCTTGGCTCTTAGCTGTTGCTGTATAGCCGGCTTGTTGGAGCGGCAGTCGGGATAGGAGGCGCATGGTGAGGAATAGAGGGCAAGTTGTTGTGGTCTGTACCACGCATTCTGCTCGTCTGGTTGCCGTTGCTGGACGGCGCGGAGTTTCCTACTGCTCCAATCGCGAAGGCGCCCACTCTGACTCGCGCTATATGTCTTCTCTACCTTGTTCATTATTATGTGTTCGATCTTGCTTCGTTCCCAGTCAGGTGAGTAGGAATACAAAGTAGTAGTAATAATAATAATTTGTTTCAGGTTAATTCATTTCTTGCTACTATTCCTCATACATATTTTTCGTCTTGCAGCTATAAATGTTGTCTTGAACTCTTCATATCATGTACCTGTAGGAATTGATTAGGTGACGTTCTATTCTGAATTTTCACACTGGTTTATTTCACCAGGTGTTCAATGAAAATCGAACTTAAGCAAAATTATGTTCTACTCCCTCCGTTTCAAAATATAAGATGTTTTAGATTTGTGAAGAAAATGTATCTAGACTTCTTTTAGTGTTTATATTCACTTCAAATTTGAATGAACCTAGATACTAAAACAAGTCTAGATACATTTGTTCCACAGAGCTAAAACATCTTATATTTTGAAACAGAGGGAGTACTATACATATACGCGATGAAAGGATACGGATGTCGCCTAGAGGGAGGGTGAATAGGCGATTAAAACTTTTCCTAGAGTGACTCAACAAAGGCGGAATAAAACTAGTGTTTACTTTGTTAAGCACAACCTAGAACAACTAAGGTTCACCTATGTACACCAACAACTTATGCTAAGCAATACAAGCAACAAAGTGATAGAAAGATATATGTATGTATATATATATATATATATATATATATATATATATATATATATATATATATTACTTCAAGCACGAAGGCTATCACAATGTAAAGTTCATAAGTAAAGAGCTCGGGTATAGAGATAACCGAGGCACGCCCAACATGGAGTACGTCTCGTTTGGAGAGGGGGTGGTATCAAACCATCAACGCCACAAAAGGCCTCTCTTATTCTCCGGTGAATCTCACCCCAACGGGATCGATCCACGCTTCCACTATTGGTGCACTTGTCGGTGGCAACCGGAACCTCTCACAAGGTTGGGGCACTTCTCCACAACTTAATTGGAGGCTCCCAACAAACGCCACCAAGGCCACAATGCCACCAAGGCCACAACCTGCAACACCAACAAACCGTCTAGGGTTCCAAGAACCCAAGAGTAAAAAGCTTCTCAACTTTCACTCACCAAATCCTCCGGGGAGAACTCAAACCGATGCACCAAATGCAATGGCAAGAACACAAGTAGTGCTCAAATCCTTCTCTCCCAAATTCCACCAAAGCTACAAAAGCTTGTGGGGGAATAAGAGAGAAAGAACAATGGAGGAAATCCACAAAAGACTCTAAGATCTAGATCCCAAGATGTTCCCCTCACTTAGAGGAGAGATGGATTGGTGGGTTTGTAGATCTAGATCTCCTCTTTCAAATCCCTAAAGTATATGCAAGAATCAAGGGAGGGATTGAAGGGGGAGCAAGCTTCAAAAGGTCAACAATGGTGGGGGGAAACTTGCAAGAGATCTAGGGAACTATTGGGGAAGAAGGGCCCCTTAAATAGGTCCCTAGAAATCCAACCGTTAGGCCCAGGAATCGCCCGGTCCAGAGTCTCCGGACTGGGACCGGAGTCTCCGGTGTACCCAGGCCAAACGGGGACAATCTTGAGGAAGTTCTGGACGCGGTCCGGATATTAGACCGGAGATTAGTCCGGAGTCTCTGGTCTTACAAAAACTGGCAGAAAGACCAATACGAAAACATCCATAACTTTTGCATCTGGACTCCGATTTTGATGATCTTGGGCTCGTTTTAAAGAGGACAATAAGCTCTACAAGATCATACAGAAAAACATAATAGTCCAGCAAGGGAGTATAGAACCAGATGATGAAAGGTTTAACCTCTCTCAAAAATACAAACCAGTAAAACCTCCAACATCGAAAACATAGTAGAGAATGCATATGAAATCCGTTTTCGATGAACTAGATCTTGTCATGGAGATTAAAACAAGCTCTAAATCCTCACATGAGTAAGAACCAAATAATGGAAGGTTTTACCTATCTCTAAAAGACAAACCGGTAAAACCTCCAAGATCAAAAACGCAATAAGATATAAAGGGGACATCCGTTTTTGATGAAGTAGGGCTTGTTACGAATATTACCACAAGCTCTAGAACCTCACATGGATAAGATCCAAATAACAACCAAGAAAGGATGATGCTAAGTATGCAAAGTTTTGAGCTCTCTCTGAATGATATGATCGAGTTACTCACTTGGGAGCCCCTCTTGATAGTACGGTTGTCTATCCTATAAACCGGTCTCCCCAACTAACACCACGAGACCGGTAAGAAAGAAACCCTATCAAGATCATACCTTTGCCTTGCGCATATTCCACTTGATTATGATTTAGACGGACTTGTCCTTCTCAAGATGGAACACCTTTCTTGATTGGTCTTGCACGCACTTGCTTGATGAAGACTTGCAAGTTACTCCCCCATACAACATGGGGAAACCTTTACTTTGACCTTGTCTTCATCGATCCATGATCACCGAGGATGGCAAGATTTAAGCATGAGATCTTCATAGGTTTAACTCTCACATGACCAATCTGTGGATCACTCTTTGAACACCTTGGTCACCACTTGATCCTCTTCACTTTCTTCTTCTCCAAACCTTGAAGCCAACATATGGTTCAAGCATTGCATATGTACAATTCCTACAAGTACAACTTGATACAAGCATTAGTCCATAGAGATTGTCATTAATTACCAAAACCACACATGGGGGCCCACATGTTCTTTCAATCTCCCCCATTTTGGTAATTGATGACAATCCATTACGAGAGAGTTTATATAAGGAATTTAACACATAAAATGGTAGCACCAATATCAAATACTACATAAGTATGTGATGTTGGTACCACCACCATATATAGAGCAAACTCCCCCACAATCTATGCATGTGTGATGAACTTGAATTTCATTGCATATATTACCAATCATTATCATTGGTGGAGTTTCCTCTATATATACCACATGCTAAGCAACAACAAAGATGCAAGAGCATGAAAGGCAGATGCTTAGAAACAAACTCAAGGCATAAACCATTTCCCTAAAACCCTATAAAACTTCTCCCCCATTGGCATCGATTGCCAAAATGGGTGACTGACGAGGTTTAATCTCGTCAATGCCCATTGTTATGGACTTGGGTTTTGGAGAAGATGGGGATGCTGGAGATCGTGGCACGGTTAACAGACAAGCAACCAGGGGACACGAGATTTACCCAGGTTCAGGCCCCCGGAGGGAAAACCCTACTCCTGCTTGTCTGCTCTTTGATTACGGCGGAACCGAAGGTTACAGGGTGCGCAGATTCGATCTGGCGTGGATGCGTGTGCGAAAGTATGAGTCGAGTTGCCCTAGGACGTGCCCTCCTGGCCTTTATATAGACTTAGGCAGGTCCCGGGCGTAGTCCTAGTCGGTTACAAGTTCTAGGGTTTTACCCCTTTGAATTTCCTATCTCCTCTATTCTTGTTCTCCAAGGATCCGAAGATGTCATGGGCCTTAGCCACCCGAAAATCTTCATGGGCCAGCATATGTCTGCCGTGGGCCTTCCTTGGGCTGGACCAGGTATGCTGAAGTCACGTACCCGTAGGGTATAACCATGTCAGTAGCCCCCGAGTGATCAGTCGAATCGTAGATTCGGCTGAGGACTCTTCCATTCTTCGGGAGCAGCTTATATGCTAATAGTATATGTGTGTAGGGATTGTTGATGCGTGTGCCTGACTCACCCGACGGATCAGGGTCAGTTAACTATCTTAGGACGAAACAACACGATCTTCTTCAGGTTCGGGTCCCTAAACCCGAGCCTGGAACATATGCTGGCGTAATTCAACTCAGGCCGCGGAGGACTTATAGAAGCAGAATTCCAGTGATTTTAATTGGTGTACCCAACGCGTCCGTCGGGATTTTTCATCGTACCTACTGGTACGGATTCATACTAGCAGAGCGCAGTCAGGTGCGTTGCCAGGCCATCAGATGATATCTGTAGGTCTTATCTTTGCGTCGCAGACGCAGCATCCGAACATTTATTACCTCGAAGGTGCTTCGGGTGGCCAAGGAGATTGTCGCTCACTCAGCGTTTTGTTGGGGCAGAGTTGCCAAAAAAGTTTTGCGTGCTGATCCGAAAGATCGCAGTCGAAGATTTCATAGGGTGCGCGACCAGCGCTCCCTATGGGAGTAGCCCTCGAGTGTCTGTTCGAGTCGTAGACTCGAGCGGAGACTTTCAGTTCAAGCATTGTTTCAATCATTAGGTCCGCAGGACTCGAAAATTTTCGGATGCTTAAATCCATCCTCCCTATGGGAGTAGCCCCCGAGTCCGTAGTGGAGTCGTAGACTCGACGTAGGACTCAGAGAAGTAATTTTGTCCTCATTTGTCTGTCGGGTGTGCGGCCAGCGCTCCTGATAGGAGTAGCCCCCGAGTATTTAGTCGAATCGTAGATTCGAGTGAGTGCTCTTAGCTGTGGAGCCGAAATGGTGCTAGTATAGCTTTTGATGACGTCAGTGCTTACGATCGATGACCTCAAGCGTCTGCTACGCCAGAGATGACTTGACTGGACGAAGCGTGGGTCCCACTTGCTGACTTTGAATTGACCGGTCACGCGGGGCGTGGAGATGATTACGGCGCCTCCTCGATTTCCGCGCGTAATGGACGGTGTGGTAACGACGGTTCGTTGTGGTGTTGACACGTGTACGGCCAGATCTACCGTTGGCGTTAGGTCTTCTCGATGGACGGCCAGCGTGCGTCGTCTTCGCTGTTATAATCTTGGGTGAAATCGTGGTTTGTTTTTCACGGCCAAGTTGATTTGTCGGGTGATTTTCTTCTGCACCCTGTTTGTTGGGCGTCCCTTCTGAATCATGTTTAGTGCTCCCTTTGGTGGGGGATATGGGACCCCGGTGTTGTTTTGCACTGGTGCGACTGGTTGGTTTTGACCTCCAATAGGCGGCGGTGGAGGAGCTCCGTGTGCTATTTCACCTGGCGCAGGTGTGTTTCCGAACGCAGGAATTGGAGCTTGTTGCCTCATCTGCATCATGCCTTCGCTGAGTTTCTGGAACTCGTGACAGTCCTTGAGCATGTGGCTGGCTTTCTTTTTGCCATCCTGTTTGTCGATGTAGAAGTGGATGGTGCATGGACCCGAAAGTTTGTCGAATGCTGAGGGTCCGTTGTCGCGGTCGCTGCGTTGCCACGACTGCGTTGGTCGTCCGTTGTCACGGAAGTTTCCGCTGCGGTATCCTCCGCTGTTGCGGCTGTTGTCGTTGCGGCGGTCGGCGTAGCCGGCCGCGACCATGTCGGGTCCGTCGCGGTCCTCGTAGACGCGCGATCTCCTCTTGCTGCGGCGTTCGCGTCTTCGGCTGTAGTCGTCCTCTTCATCTGATTGCGGTCGCTGGATGCAATCTTCACCGTCTGCCCAACTGTTGGCGATTTCCATGAGGTGGTCGAGTGTCTTGGGCTTTACACGCCCAAGTTCCTCCTTGAAGTCTTGGCGCTTGACGCCGTCCCTGAAGGCGTCGATGGCCCTTTCTTCGGAGATGTGTGCTGTGGAGTTTTTGGTCGTAGACCAGCGCAGTATGTACGAGCGAATAGATTCACCCGTTCTTTGAGTGCAGGCTCGCAATTCTTCGATTGAGGCGGGCCTCTTGCTGGTGCCTTTGAAGTTTCGGATGAAGCTGTAAGCGAGCTCCTCCCAGCTTCGGATGGATCCTGATGATAGGCTGCTAAGCCAGACCCGCGCCGTGCCTGTCAGCTGCAGCTGAAGGCATTGCATGGCGGTTTCTTTGTTGCCTCCGTGAAGCTTGACGGATGACAGATGGTCACTGAGCCAGGACTTTGGATCTTGCGTGCGTTAAACTTCGGAGTGTCCGAAGGGAGCTTGAAGTTGCGTGGCATCTGCGTTCACCGAACAGATCTGCTGAAGCATCGAGCTCCGCAGAGTTCTCCTTCGTCTTCATCCATCTCAGATTCAGACGAGCATGCGCGTTTGGCGCGTGCTTTGTCGATCTTCCGCTGTGTAAGCTTGTATCTGGCGTCGTAGTCGCGTTTGTGGCGGTTGGAGTTCTTCTTCCTTCGAGGAAGATCGTGCTCCTCTTCCTCTTCGGATGAGGGTGTGGGGCTCCGGTCGCGCCTGGCCGGAGCTTTCTTCTTTGGCTCCGCAGGAGCGTCTTCGTGGAGCGCAGCTCCGATTAGTCCTAGTCCGGTGAGTGCGGACTTATGCATGGCCCTTTTCGGGTCCCCCTCCGGAGGTGGGTGAGCCGCGAGATACGCAGTGGCTGCCATGATCGCAGCTTGTGGCGTCTTCGGGATGATGTTGCCGTCAGCGTCCATATCCATGAACGATGTATGGAGAGTTCGGGTCACGTCACGCCGTTCCTTCGGGTCCATGTTCTCCACCCGAGAGCGGTGCTTGTTTCCCTGGTTTCTGTTTGTGCTAGAGCCGGGTTCCATGGCGGAGAGCGCAGCTCGTCGCGCACTGGACTCAGAGGCTGCTTGCTTGCGTTTGTCGAGCGTCTTCTGCATCTCGACTTGCTTCTTGTGCTCCTCGATGAGGAGGTAGTGGTATGCCCTCAGCAGATCACGTGGGGAGTCCAGAGGTAGGACTATTTCGCCTGCGACGGCGCGGCGTGCTTTGACCCATCCTTCTTTGCTAAGTTGGATGAGGTGGCCGCCGTTTTCCCCGTTATCGCCGTTTCCACCGTTTTCGCCGTTTCTGTCCTGCGGGTTGGGGTTGGGCGGCGGGTTAGGCGTTTCCTCGTCGGTTTGGATGACTGCGGCGCATAGATAGCGCCTGCAGATTGGTTGGCTGTTGCCGCAGCTTTCGGATCCGGAACCGTAGGTCCCTTCATCCGAAGGTGGATCGCACAGATCAGAGTTGCAGTTGCTGCTGCTGTAGAACTCATCTGTTGATGGTGACGTGCGTAGCACGGGGTGTGGAGCCCACGAAGCGGGCCTGATTGACGGCACGGGCACCCGCTCAGGGAGGCGGAGGGTGCCAGTTTGTCCCACCTGGAAGCAGAAACTCCCGAACAAAATTTCGAGTCCGTCGCCTACGGGCTCGAAATCCTTCATGGTAGCCGTGGGCGGTGAAGTCGAAAGCGCCGAAGAGGAGGTGATTCTCTGTCGCCGCGGAGTTGTAGATCGATCGGGTCGGAACCGTCACGACCGCACAATCAGCAGCCCTAGTCCCCACGGACGGCGCCAATTGACGAGGTTTAATCTCGTCAATGCCCATTGTTATGGACTTGGGTTTTGGAGAAGATGGTGATGCTGGATATCGTGGCACGGTTAACAGACAAGCAACCAGGGGACACGAGATTTACCCAGGTTCAGGCCCCCGGAGGGAAAACCCTACTCTTGCTTGTCTGCTCTTTGATTACGACGGGACCGAAGGTTACAGGGTGCGCAGATTCGATCTGGCGTGGATGCGTGTGCGAAAGTATGAGTCAAGTTTCCCTAGGACGTGCCCTCCTGGCCTTTATATAGACTTAGGCAGGTCCCGGGCGTAGTCCTAGTCGGTTACAAGTTCTAGGGTTTTACCCCTTTGAATTTCCTATCTCCTCTAGTCTTGTTCTCCAAGGATCCGAAGATGTCATGGGCCTTAGCCACCCGAAAATCTTCATGGGCCAGCATATGTCTGCCGTGGGCCTTCCTTGGGCTGGACCAGGTATGCTGAAGTCACGTACCCGTAGGGTATAACCATGTCAGTGACTAGTTCTAGATGGCAAATATAGTGATAAATCCCCAAACGGTGTGCATTCGCACATATCCAATGATGAATACTTGGGAGGAAGTAGAACTATATCAAGGACCCAAAGATTGCCAAAAGAAATAAAATAAAGGAAGAATCAACAAATGATGTAAGCAATCACAAGATCCGACAAACCAATTGAAAGCAACAAAAGAGCAAAATAATGTTTTTAAATAATAAATGGAGAAGCTCCCCAAGATTTGTGCACAATTTAAAAATAAATGCATTAGAATACATAATGCACAAATTGTTGGAGATATGCCCTAGAGGCAATAATAAATATAGTTATTATTATATCTTTGTGTTTATGATAAATTTTTACATTCATGCTATAATAGTATTAACAAGGAAACATTAATACTTGTGTGATTTGTAAACTTAATTTGAAGTCCCTAGTAAAGCCTCTATACATCACTAGCTTGTTGGTTAATGAATGATTGTGGTTTCCATATCATGAACATTGAGATGTTATTAACAACAAGATCATATCGTTAGGAGAATGATATGATGGACATACCCCTATAGATAAGCGTAGCATAAAGATCAAGTCATTTCAATAGTTCAATTGCTATATGCTTTCTGATACATAGTAACCTAATTCCTTCGACCATGAGATCATGCATATCACCTTTACCGGATGGATGCTTTGATGACATCAAACACCACACCGTAACTGGGTGGCTATAAAGGTGGCATTGAGTGTTCGGAAAGTATTGGTTGAGACACATGGATCAAGAGTGGGATTTGTCCATCCATATGATGGATAGATATACTCTGGGCCCTCTCGGTGGAATGTCATCCAATTAGCTTGCAAGCATGTGACTGGCTCACAAGGTATCACATATCACGGGAACGATAAAAGAGTACTTATCGATAACGAGTTTGAACTAGGTATGCAGAGATACCGACGATCATAACCTCGGATAAGTAAACTATCGTGAGACAAAGGGAAATTGGTATCGTATGTAAGTGGTTCATTCGATCGCAAAGTAATCGTAGAAATATGTGGGAGCCATATGAATTTCCAGATTCCTCTATTGGTTATTGTTCAGAGAAGTGTCTCGATCATGTCCGCATAATTCACGAACCATAGGGAGACACACTTAAGGATTCGACGTTGTTTGAGTAGTTATGGTATGATGAGAAAGAGACCGAATGTTGTTCGGAGTCTCGGATGGGATCCGGGATATCACGAGGAGATCCGGAATGGTCCGGAGAATAAGATTCATATAAGGAAAGTCTCGTTTCGGAGTTGGGGAATGATTCCGGTGTTTTCATCGGGAATGTTCTAGAAGGTTCCGAAATGTCCGGCACTCCGGAGGGGAAGGGGTACATGAATGTGTCATTACAAGTTGGAATGATTGCATCATGTACTAAGTGTCATCGCTGTCCAAAATAAAGGGTTTATTCAAATCCTAGTTTGAAAAGTCAAACGGCAGTTTTTGGAAAGAGGAGGAGAGGTGGAAACCAAGTTGGGGAGGAGTTCCCTCCTCCAACCGGCGGCCACCTCCAAGCCGAGTTGGGGAGGGACTCCCCTCCCCTTGGCCGCACCTCCCACCTATAAAGTGAGGGGCAGGGCTGCCCCTCCTAGCACACAAGTTCCCTGCCCCAAACCCTAGCTTGGCGCCACCACCTCCTGCAGCTGCCGCCGCCTCCTAGGGTTGCCCTAGCCGCCGACTTGGGCTGCCCCAAGCCCTAGCCGCCGGCTCTAGCACCTCCTCCTTGGTGTTTCTAAACCCTAGATCACCGAGGAGCTCTCTCATAATCCACCATACTCGCTCCGGCTTAAGGCGAAGCCCTGCGAGATCTCCCCTCTACTTCCGGTACCACGCCGTTGTGCTGCCGGAATCGCGAGGAGAGTGCTACAACCTCCGCTGCCTGCTGGAACAAGGGAGAGGAAGGTCTTCGTCGAGTACCGAACGTGTGACCGACTGTGGGAGCGCTGCCGGAACGCAGCGCCGGAAGGATCGTCTACGCAATCTTGAGATCGGGAAGAGTACGACTACATCACCCACGAGAATCTGCTCTCGTTAAACACTTTGGAATCTTCGAGGGTGAGTTATTCCATCGACTCGTTGCTACAATCTAGTAGATAGATCTTGGCTTGTTTGTTTGTATGCGATAGAAAATTTTGTTTTCCATGCTACGAAAACCTACAGTGGTATCAGAGCCGTGTCTATATGTAGATCTGTTGCACGAGTAGAACACAATGGTCATTGTGGGCGTTGATGCTTTTATTGTCGATTGCTTCTTGTGTACTTTGCATCTTGCGGTATGTTGGGATGAAGCGGCCCGGGCTAACCTTACATGACATCGTTCATGAGACTTGCTCCACGCTTGACATGCAACTTGTATTGCATAAGTGGCTTTGCGGGTGCCTGTTTCTCCTAGCATAGTTAAGATCCAATTTACAACGGGTGATTAACAATACTAGTATCAATGTTGTGGTTCTTGTTCGTAAGTTAGAACGACACTTATTGAAAGCCCGAAACCACGTAAAACATGCAAAGAAAGTAGAGGCGTCTAACTTTGTTTTGCAGGGGTGTGCAGTGATGTGATATGGCCATGATTGTGATTATATTTGATGTATGCAATGTTCCTTATTGTAAGTTGGCAACCGGCAGGAGCCATATGGTTGTCTTTAATTTATGTTAAGACCCGCGTGTCTATTCAAAGTAGTTGTAATAGTTGAAGCCGGTGGACGACAACCATGGAGGAGCGTCATTGACCTTGATGCAATGCCGATGATGATGGAGATCATGTTCGTGCTAGAAGATGGAGATCGGAAGCACAAAGAAGAAAGGCCATATCATATCACATATTATGAATTGCATGTGATGTTAATCCTTTATGCATCTTGTATTTCTTAGTAGACGACGGTAGCATTATAAGATGATCCCTCATGCACATAAATTTCAAGTCATAAAGTGTTCATCCTTAGTTAGCACCGTTGCTAAAGCTTGTTGTTTCGAAGCACCACGTGATGATCGGGTGTGTTAGATTCCGCAAGTGTATACAATGTGAGCAAGCCAAATTTGCTCATGCGGAAACTAAGGTTTGATCTTGACGAGCCTAGCATGTACAGACATGGTCTCGGAACACGGATCACCGAAAGGTAAAGCATTAATCATATAGAAGATATGATGAACATGTCGATTGTTCGCCATTGAAACTATATCAACTCTCGTGATGATCGGTGTTGATGTAGTGGATTTGGTTCGTGTGATCACTAAAACAATGTGAGGGATGTTGTTTTGAGTGGGAGTTCACCTAGTTTAATTTTATTAATTTGAACTCAATTTGTCATAAACTTAGTCTAAACTATTGCAAATATGTTGTAGATCAATGGCAGCCCCTACCATCAATTTTAATGCGTTCCTAGAGAAAGAAAAGTTGAAAAACAATGGAAGCAACTTCGCGGATTGGTTCCGCAATTTGAGGATTGTCCTCACAGCTGGTAATTTGACCTATGTGCTGGATGCACCGCTGGGTGACCCACCTGCAGCTGATGCTTCCGATGAAGTAAAGAATGTTTACCTCGCTCGGAAGAATCAGTACTCCATAGTTCAATGTGCTATCTTGTATGGTTTAGAATCGGAGCTTCAGAAAAGGTTTGAGAATTCAGACCCATATGATATTTTCGAAGATCTCAAATTGATTTTTGAGACTCACGCGGCAATTGAAAGTTATGAGGCTTCTGAAAAGTTCTTTAAATGCAAGATGGAAGAGGGCAGCTCCGTCAGTGAGCATGTGCTTAAGATGTCTGGGAACGCAAATAAACTTCAAAGCTTGGGTATAGTGATTCCTAATGCTCTGGGGATTTACCGTGTCCTCCAATCACTACCACCAAGTTACAAGAACTTTGTGATGAACTACAACATGCAGAACATGAACAAGCAGTTGCCAGAACTGTTTGCTATGTTAAAGTCTGCAGAAGTGGAGATCAAGAAAGAGCACCAAGTGTTGTTGGTCAATAAGACCACCAAATTCAAGAAAGGCAAGTCTAAGCAGAAGGGACACTTCAAGAAGGGTGGTAAGAAAGTTACCGCGCCAACGAAGAAGACCAAGGCTGGACCTAAGCCTGATACTGAGTGCTTTTACTGCAAGGGAGAAGGTCACTGGAAGCGGAATTGCCCAAAGTACTTGGCGCATTTGAAGAACGGCAACATCAAGAAGAATGGTATATCTGATATACATGTTATTGATGTGTATCTCACTAGTACTCGTAGTAGTGCCTGGGTATTTGATACTGGTTCGGTTGCTCATATTTGTAACTCGAAACAGGTGCTGCAGAATAAACGGAAGCTAGCGAAGAACGAGGTGACGATGCGCGTTGGAAACGGATCAAAGGTTGATGTGATCGCGGTCGGCACGCTACTCCTTCATCTACCATCAGGATTAGTTTTATACTTAAATAATTGTTATTTGGTGCCTGCGTTGAGCATGAACATTATATCGGGATCTTGTTTATTGCGAGACGGTTACTTTTTTAAATCCGAGAATAATGGTTGTTCGATTTATAAGAGTAATATGTTTTATGCACATGCACCTTTGATAGATGGTCTATTCTTGTTGAATCTCGATAGTGGAAATACACATATTAATAACATTGAGGCTAAACGTTTGAAATCGAGCGATAACTCGACCTATATGTGGCACTGTCGTCTTGGTCACATTGGAGTGAAGCGTATGAAGAAACTCCATTCCGATGGACTTCTTGAATCACTTGATTTCGAATCACTTGATAGATGCGAAGCATGTCTGATGGGTAAAATAACTAAGACTCCATTTTCTGGTATGATGGAGCGAGCTACGGACTTATTGGAAATCATACATACCGACGTGTGTGGTCCAATGAGTGTAGCATCGCGCGGTGGTTATCGTTATGTTCTTACCTTCATGGATGACTTGAGTAGATATGGGTATGTCTATTTCATGAAACATAAGTCCGAAACTTTCGAGAAGTTTAAGGAATTTCAAAATGAGGTAGAGAATCAACGTAACAAGAAGATTAAATTTCTACGTTCTGATCGTGGAGGTGAATATCTAAGTTACGAGTTTGGCGAGCATTTGAAGAAATGCGGAATACTTTCGCAGTTGACACTGCCGGGAACACCACAGCGTAATGGTGTGTCCGAACGTCGTAATCGAACTCTCTTAGATATGGTTCGTTCTATGATGTCACTTACAGATTTACCGCTATCATTTTGGGGTTATGCATTAGAAACAGCCGCATTCACTTTAAATAGGGCACCGTCTAAATCCGTTGAAACGACACCGTATGAATTATGGTTTGGGAAGAAACCTAGATTGTCGTTCCTTAAAGTTTGGGGATGCGAAGCCTATGTAAAGAAGTTGCAGCCGGACAAGCTTGAACCCAAAGCGGAAAAATGCGTCTTCATAGGATACCCGAAGGAAACTATTGGGTATACCTTCTATCATAGATCCAAAGGCAAAATCTTCGTTGCCAAGAATGGATCTTTTCTAGAGAAGGAATTTCTCTCGAAAGAAGTGACTGGAAGGAAAGTAGAACTTGACGAGGTTGTCGAACCTTCTCTCGAAATTGCGAGTAGCGCAGCACCGGAAGAAGTTCCTGTGGTGCCTGCACCAATTAGAGAGGAAGCTAATGATGATGATCATGAAACTTCGGTTGAAGTTGCTACAGAGCCTCGCAGGTCAACGAGAACTCGTACCACTCCAGATTGGTATGATCCCGTTATGAGTGTCATGTTGGTGGATAACACCGATGACCCCGAGACATATGAGGAAGCGATGATGAGCCCAGATTCCAATAAATGGCAAGAATCCATGAAATCCGAGATTGGATCCATGTACGAAAACCAAGTGTGGACTTTGGTGGACTTACCGGATGGCCGGAAGGCTGTCGAGAACAAATGGATTTTCAAGAAGAAAACAGATGCTGATGGTAATATTACTGTCTATAAAGCTCGACTTGTCGCAAAAGGGTTTCGACAAATTCAAGGAGTTGACTACGATGAGACCTTCTCACCAGTAGCAAAGCTAAAGTCTGTGAGGATTATTTTAGCGATCGCTGCATATTATGATTATGAGATATGACAGATGGATGTCAAAACAACATTCCTCAATGGAGACATTGATGAAGAGTTGTATATGATGCAACCCAAAGGTTTTGTCGATCCTAAGGATGCTAACAAGGTATGCAAACTTCAACGGTCCATCTATGGATTGAAGCAAGCATCCCGAAGTTGGAATCAACGTTTTGATAAGGTGATCAAAAGTTTTGGTTTTATACAAACTTATGGAGAAGCTTGTATTTACAAGAAAGTGAGTGGGAGCTCTGTAGCATTCTTAATACTATATGTGGATGACATATTGTTGATTGGGAATGATGTAGAACTTCTTAATAGTGTCAAAGAATATTTGAATAATAGTTTTTCAATGAAGGATCTTGGCGAAGCAGCTTACATATTAGGCATAAAGATTTATAGAGATAGATCAAGACGCCAAATATCATTGTCACAAAGTACATATTTGGACAAAGTTCTAAAGAGGTTTGGAATGGAAGATAGCAAGAAAGGGTTCTTGCCCATGTTGCCCAATACGACCTTGAGTAAAACTCAAAGTCCGACGTCGGCAGAAGATAGAGAAAGGATGAGTAAGACTCCCTATGCCTCAGCCATAGGATCTCTAATGTATGCCATGTTATGTACTAGACCCGACATTGCATATGCTGTTAGTTTAACTAGCAGATATCAAAGTGATCCAAGAGTGGATCATTGGACAGCGGTCAAAAACATCCTTAAGTACTTGAGAAGAACTAAGGATATGGTTCTTTCTTATGGAGATGATGAACAGCTCGTTGTAAATGGTTACACCGATGCTAGTTGGAACACCGATCCGGATGATTCTAAATCACAATCTGGATACGTATTTATTTTGAATGGTGCGGCAGTTAGCTGGAGGAGTGCAAAGCAAAGCGTTGTGGCGAGATCTTCAACTTAATCGGAATACATGGCTGCTTCAGAGGCTTCACAAGAAGCGATATGGATGAAATAGTTCATTACAGAGCTGGGTGTGGTTCCTAGTGCGCTGGACCCAATGTCTATCTACTGTGATAACATGGGCGCCATAGCCAATGCGCAAGAACCAAGGTCACACAAGAAGCTGAAGCACATCAAGCTATGTTTTCACGCTATTCGAGAACATATCCAAGATGGGGATATAAAGATTTGCAAAGTACACACAGATCTGAATGTGGCGGATCCGTTGACTAAACCTCTCCCGAGGGAAAAACATGACCAACACCAAACTGCCATGGGTGTTCGGTATAGTACCATGTAATCTAGATTAGATGACTCTAGTGCAAGTGGGAGACTGTTGGAGATATGCCCTAGAGGCAATAATAAATATAGTTATTATTATATCTTTGTGTTTATGATAAATGTTTACATTCATGCTATAATAGTATTAACAAGGAAACATTAATACTTGTGTGATTTGTAAACTTAATTTGAAGTCCCTAGTAAAGCCTCTATACATCACTAGCTTGTTGGTTAATGAATGATTGTGGTTTCCATATCATGAACATTGAGATGTTATTAACAACAAGATCATATCGTTAGGAGAATGATATGATGGACATACTCCTATAGATAAGCGTAGCATAAAGATCAAGTCATTTCAATAGTTCAATTGCTATATGCTTTCTGATACATAGTAACCTAATTCCTTCGACCATGAGATCATGCATATCACCTTTACCGGATGGATGCTTTGATGACATCAAACACCACACCGTAACTGGGTGGCTATAAAGGTGGCATTGAGTGTTCGGAAAGTATTGGTTGAGACACATGGATCAAGAGTGGGATTTGTCCATCCATATGACGGATAGATATACTCTGGGCCCTCTCGGTGGAATGTCATCCAATTAGCTTGCAAGCATGTGACTGGCTCACAAGGGATCACATATCATGGGAACGAGAAAAGTGTACTTATCGGTAACGAGGTTGAACTAGGTATGCAGAGATACCGACGATCATAACCTCGGATAAGTAAACTATCGTGAGACAAAGGGAAATTGGTATCGTATGTAAGTGGTTCATTCGATCGCAAAGTAATCGTAGAAATATGTGGGAGCCATATGAATTTCCAGATTCCTCTATTGGTTATTGTTCAGAGAAGTGTCTCGATCATGTCCGCATAATTCACGAACCGTAGGGAGACACACTTAAGGATTCGACGTTGTTTGAGTAGTTATGGTATGATGAGAAAGAGACTGAATGTTGTTCGGAGTCTCGGATGGGATCCGGGATATCACGAGGAGATCCGGAATGGTCCGGAGAATAAGATTCATATAAGGAAAGTCTCGTTTCGGAGTTGGGGAATGATTCCGGTGTTTTCATCGGGAATGTTCTAGAAGGTTCCGGAATGTCCGGCACTCCGGAGGGGAAGGGGTACATGAATGTGTCATTACAAGTTGGAATGATTGCATCATGTACTAAGTGTCATCGCTGTCCAAAATAAAGGGTTTATTCAAATCCTAGTTTGAAAAGTCAAACGGCTAGTTTGAAAAGTCAAACGACAGTTTTTGGAAAGAGGAGGAGAGGTGGAAACCGAGTTGGGGAGGAGTTCCCTCCTCCAACCGGCGGCCCACCTCCAAGCCGAGTTGGGGAGGGACTCCCCTCCCCTTGGCCGCACCTCCCACCTATAAAGGGAGGGGCAGGGCTGCCCCTCCTAGCACACAAGTTCCCTGCCCCAAACCCTAGCTTGGCGCCACCACCTCCTGCAGCTGCCGCCGCCTCCTAGGGTTGCCCTAGCCGCCGACTTGGGCTGCCCCAAGCCCTAGCCGCCGGCTCTAGCACCTCCTCCTTGGTGTGTCTAAACCCTAGATCGCCGAGGAGCTCTCTCATAATCCACCATACTCGCTCTGGCTTAAGGCGAAGCCCTGCGAGATCTCCCCTCTACTTCCGGTACCACGCCGTTGTGCTGCCGGAATCGCGAGGAGAGTGCTACAACCTCCGCTGCCTGCTGGAACAAGGGAGAGGAAGGTCTTCGTCGAGTACCGAACGTGTGACCGACTGCGGGAGCGCTGCCGGAACGCAGCGCCGGAAGGATCGTCTACGCGATCTTGAGATCGGGAAGAGTACGACTACATCACCCACGAGAATCTGCTCTCGTTAAACACTTTGGAATCTTCGAGGGTGAGTTATTCCATCGACTCGTTGCTACAATCTAGTAGATAGATCTTGTCTTGTTTGTTTGTATGTGATAGAAAATTTTGTTTTCCATGCTACGAAACCCTACACAAATATGGAATCCTTGCTCCCCCATAAACATTTAAGGCACAACGAATGAGAAAGAAGACAAATGAGCATTATTAAATGAATTAGATGAGCTCCCCAAAGATAATGCACCAATTATGATAATTGCATTTGGGAACAAAGTGCATAATCATGGAATCCTCACTCATCCAACTCCATTTTAACAATACAAGGCATGAGAGAACAAATATGATAAGCACAAAGTGATGCTATAAATAAAGTTAGGAAGCTCCCCAAGGTATGTGCAACATTAGGTTTTTGTATGTGAATACAATGTGCACAACATGGAATCATCACTTCCTCTATTTTACTTATAAAACAACTTTGTGCAAATGATCAAATACCAAGGCATAAAATTTGCAAGAAACAAATGGTTGAGCAATAAGTAAGAGCCAACATATTAGCGGGCTCAACCAGAAGGATGTGTGAGATGCATGACAAAGCATATTATAAGACTAGTACAAGGATGATCATTGCGTATCCACATAGTCTTCAATGAATGATATTGCTTAGTATGACCGTACAACACACAGAAACAAGGAAGATATCAAGAAAAAATTGAGTAACCTCTTTCATGTGTATAAGTTTCTAAGTAGACAATCTTGCAAAGATATTGATCCACAAAGAAACATGTACACACAAAGTAGATACTTAGAATCAATAGAGAAAGATATCCAAAATGAAGTCATGACAATACCAATAAGATTTTTCTTGAAAGCATGGCCAAAAGGCCCAAATATCTTATTGTACATCGATGAGCTTCAACAACCAACACACCCCATACATTACAACGATCACCAAGGGAAAAGGAGAAGGTTGGAATATATGGAGAAACGCAACAAGTATCACAAGGAGAAATCAACTAGCAAAATTTCACTATTGCACATGAGAGAAGTTGAGGAAAAGATAGGCAATAAAATTACTAGATTGACATATCTGGGATTGGTGGATCATATGCATGATTTTGTATAGTCCCAATTATATGCACTCATCTCAACTTATGCACATTTACAATAGAGAGTTCTTTTAATGCCATGGCTATAAATATAACAATAAATACAATAACAAGAATTCATGCCAAGATGCAACCTACAAAAGGTTGGAAGCAAGATAAATATGCATGAGCAAGAGATACTTGTTACCGAGATATAATTGGTAGGATGTAGAGGATAGGAATTCGTTGGTCATCCTACAGCTAGCCTCAAATTTTCTTGTAAGCTCTACTTCTTCAAAATCGAGAGACAAGCATCCAATATATCTCCAATGTACCTAAAACACAATTAAGTACAAAATGGTCCCCAAACATATTGGGTCCAAAGTAGTTAGTGCAACTACAATACATAGGAGAGACTCCACATAATTATGTGCATATTGATATGAAATTGATATTCATGCACAACTTAGCCGATGGGAATTGGTTGAGTTCCCCTATATGTTGGATCAAATAAAGCAAGCATGCCATAATATAAACATATAGTAAATATGCATGCATAAAGCTTTTAAGAACCAAAAAGGAGATATAATTTGAACAAAAACAACAAGTAAAAACGATATTCAAATTGCATCAAAGAACCAATTCAACACATGAAAGATCACAAGTTCAACAAATGAACTTAGGCTAAGACCAAAAGAGCAAAAGATAGATAGAAATAAAAATGCTCAAGGATTTATCTCATTCTAAAATGGTCAAATCAAGAAACAAGGAATGAGACAAAACCAACTCCCAAAAAGAGCAAGGTTACAACAAGAAACCAAACTCCCCAAACTTCACATGATGTCACAAGTACCAAACCAAAAAGATTGAGGTTCCAAGCACATAAAACACGATATGGATCAAACAAAGAAGCATAAATATGAGTGTTCTAAATAATATAGGAGAGCTCCCCCATAGATAGTGCATTATGTAGGATTTTACTTTTAAATGCAAAATGCACACAAATGGGATCATCACTAGTACCTACAATAAGTAAAACACAAGAGGATATCAATAAAATAAGAAGATCCACAAGAAGCAAGGAAGGCTTGGGAGACAACACAAAACATTTTCTTGGCCAAATATAGGATAAAATTAAGCAAGGGCCAAAGTGAATATGATCAAGAAATTCTACCATAAGGTTGGTACTCATTGTCCAAGGACAAGAAATATTGGGAATAATTTTCCCAAGGTAGCTTGCATGGATATCCAAGATCATAGTCACAACAAGAAGCATATAACTAAATATAAGAAATTAAGCATGATACTTCGAACAAGATTCTTGGTAGCTTCCAATAGTCACACAATCACTAGTGATTAGAGTAACTTTGAAGCAAATGGTTTCCATGAGGATATATATATATCTAAATATGAGGAAACACATACCAACAAACATTCTCATATACAAGATCCAAAATATGATCAATAAATGCATTCAAGCAAATTGGAACTTCTATGAGCAAATGTGTCACATAGGCGCTAGATAATTATCAATATCAATTCTAAGTGACACAACCTCGAATATTCACATTTTCTAGGATTTGTAATATGCACTAAGCATATGACTCCCCCATAATGTGATACTACCATAAAACCAACGCGAGGCAAAATAATACAAATAGAGATAATTAATGGACATTATAAAACTTAAATTTCTCATGAGAATTGTACCACATAGAGAATGGATAATATCCCAATATAAATGCTAGGTGGTATTCCTCATGTACACAAATTTTTAGGATTGTGGAATGCCTAAGCATAACACTCACCCAAAATGGGATAGTCCATTAATATCTCACAATAGCCAAATAAGATACCAAATATAATAAAGTAAGGCTCAAGCACAAGAAACACACATACATGTTGTGCCACCTAATCATACACACATATGCTTGATATCTCAAGATAATTAAGTGGAAAGCACAACATGTACAAAAGCATGGAAGATACAAAACCAACACATGCACAAGGGGCGAGTAACTTTCAATGTAATGAGCTAAGCATATGTTACCGCAAGGAGGAATATTGGAAATATAATATAATCATGATAATACAAATGGCTTGGCTTGACAATAATAATAGATGAAGATTCCTCAATTCTTCATAATGTAGCCAAGACTCCAATGCCCTCCAAAACACACCTATTGATCAAGTTTTGGCTTGTTGGTCCCCAACCAAGTTGGGTCCTAAGAGGTTAGTCACAATAGGCTTGGCAACCCAAATGGATCTTTTCTTGACACCACATTGGGCACCAACAAATTTGGCAAACACATTGCCAACCTCATCCTTACGAAGTGAATAAGCATCATCAATAAAGATAGGATGGGATGAGGAGATACCGATAGTGTATGAGGAAGAAATATGCCCCTTCTCATGGCATATGTAGCAAGTTCTACTCTTTCCATCTTTCTTCTTAGGTGAAGCCACAACTCGAGGAAGAGCTCGAGTAGTCCTCTTAGGAAGAGGCCCATTAATGACTTGAGGTGGAGCTTGAGGCCGCTTCCCTTGTTGCTTCACACTAAGAGGCTTTTTCTTCAATGGGCAAGATCTAACATGGTGCCCTTCTTCCTTGCACTTGAAGCAAACAATGTTGGCTGGATTCTTGACTTGATCTTGGACATTCTTCTTGTTGTCCTTGTGCTTCAACTTGATAGTGGACTTGTTCTTGATATTGGAGTTGAATCCAAGCCCACTCTTGTCATTGGGAGATTTTTGCACACTCAAGATTTTGTTGAGTGCGACCTTCACTTGATGACCCTTTTTCAAGTCATTCTTTAAAGAAGTGACTTGAGCCTTGAGCTCTTTGATTTCCTCTACATGGTTAGTTTCAACAAAAGTACTAGAGGAAGTAGATGCTACATTGTTAGAGCAACAAGGCATGGAATGTAATTCATCACGAGATATAGCATGGTTGTGGGAGGATGAATTACAAGGACTAGCACATGGCCTCATGAGCTAATTTTAGCCTACCATGGGAGACTAGAAGATCCTCATGCGAGCTCGAGAGCTTATCATGACTTTCTTCTAATTTCCCATAGTTGCTAGTTAGCAAAGCAAGTTGAGCCTTTAGCTCAACATTCTCCTCTAAAATAGATGATTCGCAAGAAATAGAGTTAGTAGCACAAGCATCATTATTATTAGCAATAGGTGAGGGCAACTTGTCAAGCTCTTTTAAATATGAAGCTTTAAGTTGCTCATGTGACTCGGTGAGTTTGATGAGCTCCCTCTTAACGACCCGAGAGACATTTTCGAGGTGCTTAAAATCCTCAACAAGTTTAGCATAAGCAACTTCAAGTTCATCATTTTTAATCTTGAAGGAGTTAGCCACCGCAAGTTCTCTATCATGGTATTCCTTTACTCTAGAATTATCTAGAGTAGAGGTCTCCTCAAGAGATTCTTTGGTGGTTTGTTCTTCTTCAAGGGAGTCCTTTAGTTGTGCAACTTCATTAGAATACTCACGCTCAAGTGCAAACTTTTCATCAATTAAGTTTTCTTGCTCCTCAATAAGATCATTGCCTTTTATGGCACAATTCAAGATTTCAAGAAAGTTGGAGGAAGCAATTTTATTTTTGAAGAGAGCGCTATAGACAACCTCTCCCATTTTCTTAATAGAGGTAATATCATACTTACTTCTATAATCATCATTATCATTCTCAACCTCATCATCATCATCATGAGATACAATGGGATTCAAAGAGGTTACCTTTGTTCCCTTAGCCATAAGGCACATGTGAGAACCCGAGGAAGGTGATGATGAGATTGCACTTGTAGCTCTCTTCAAGACCTTGTCTTGGCCCATAGAATCTTCATTTTCCTCTACATAGTTAGCAACACAAGCACTATAGGAAATGGAAGCATTTTTATCATGGCAACAAGACAACACAAGCATATCATCATGAGATTTATTCAAGTCATTTCTACATGATATGCAAGGACTATTAACACAAGCATGTAAGGAGTTTTGAGTGCTAGAAGTGTTAAGGTCCAAAGATATATCATTGCAACTAGATAGGGATGAAGGATTACAAATAGTAATATCACTATCCATATTGCAATTTATATCGCCACTCACCATATACTTACCTTGTGAAAAATCACATGTTGGTGAAGTGGTAGACGATGAGAACTCATCTCGACCGGAAGTGGAAGCAACAAAATCATCCTCAATAATGTTGGACTTGCTATATTTATCTTGAAGCTTGGTCCATATCTCACGAGCGCTTGAATAAGGCATGATAGAAGAAAGAACTACATTGCTCACAACATGCAAAACAATTTTAGTAGCTAGAGCATCTATATGAGAGTTCAACTTCTCCTCTAAAGATTCGTTTTGGGTATCCATAGGAGAAGAGAGACCCACATATAGATATCCCTCGATAATTGGGTGAATTTCCCGAAATAAATTAAGCATGCGAATTTTCCAAACATCATAATTTGTGCCATCGAATGTGAGCGTGTCCTTGTGCACTAATGTAGGGTTTCGTAGCATGGAAAACAAAAATTTTCTACCGCATACAAACAAACAAGCCAAGATCTATCTACTAGATTGTAGCAACGAGTCGATAGAATAACTCACCCTCGAAGATTCCAAAGTGTTTAACGAGAGCGGATTCTCGTGGGTGATGTAGTCGTACTCTTCCCGTTCTCAAGATCGCGTAGACGATCCTTCCGGCGATGCGTTCCGGCAGCGCTCCCGCAGTCGGTCACACGTTCGGTACTCGACGAAGACCTTCCTCTCCCTTGTTCCAGCAGGCAGCGGAGGTTGTAGCACTCTCCTCGCGATTCCGGCAGCACAACGGCGTGGTACCGGAAGTAGAGGGGAGATCTCGCAGGGCTTCGCCTTAAGCCGGAGCGAGTATGGTGGAGTATGAGAGAGTCCCTCGACGATCTAGGGTTTAGACACGCCGAGGAAGAGGTGCTAGAGCCGGCGGCTAGGGCTTGGAGGTGCCCAAGTCGGCGGCTAGGGGAGAAACCCTAGGGGGCGGCGGCGGCTATGGTGGGCAGCAACTGCTAGGGTTTGAGGCGTGGAAGTTGTGTGTCAAGGAGGGGAGCCCTGCCCTGTAGGGTTTCGTAGCATGGAAAACAAAAAAATTCTACCGCATACAAACAAACAAGCCAAGATCTATCTACTAGATTGTAGCAACGAGTTGATGGAATAACCTACCCTCGAAGATTCCAAAGTGTTTAACGAGAGCGGATTCTCGTGGGTGATGTAGTCGTACTCTTGCCGATCTCAAGATCGCGTAGACGATCCTTCCGGCGCTGCGTTCCGGCAGCGCTCCCGCAGTCGGTCACACGTTCGGTACTCGACGAAGACCTTCCTCTCCCTTGTTCCAGCAGGCAGCGGAGGTTGTAGCACTCTCCTCGCGATTCCGGCAGCACAACGGCGTGGTACCGGAAGTAGAGGGGAGATCTCGCAGGGCTTCGCCTTAAGCCGGAGCGAGTATGGTGGAGTATGAGAGAGCTCCTCGGCGATCTAGGTTTTAGACACACCAAGGAGGAGGTGCTAGAGCCGGCGGCTAGGGTTTGGGGCACCCCAAGTCGGCGGCTAGGGCAACCCTAGGGGCGGCGGCAGCTGCAGGAGGTGGTGGTGCCAAGCTAGGGTTTGGAGGAGAGGTACTTGTGTGTCCTAGGAGGGAGCCCTGCCCCTCCTTATATAGGTGGAGGGGCCGGCCGGCCAAGGGGAGGGAGTGGAGTCCCTCCCCAACTCGGCTTGGGTGGTGCGCCGGCTTGGGGAGGAGGGACTCCCTCCCCAACTCGGTTTCACCTTCCTCCTCTTTTCCTCTTTCCAAATTTAGCCGTTTGACTTTTTAATTTAGCTATTTGACTTTTCAAACTAGGATTTGAATTAATCCTTTATTTGGAACAGCGATGACACTTAGTACATGATGTAATCATACCAACTTGATACAACACATCCATGTACCCTTCCCCTCCGGAGTGCCGGACATTCCGGAACATTCTAGAACATTCCCGATGAAAACACCGGAAACATTCCCCAACTCCGAAACAAGACTTTCCTTATATGAATCTTATTCTCCGGACCATTCCGGATCTCCTCGTGATATCCTGGATCCCATCCGAGACTCTGAACAACATTCGGTCTCTTTCTCATCATACCATAACTACTCAAACAACATCGAATCCTTAAGTGTGTCTCCCTACGGTTCGTGAATTATGCGGACATGATCGAGACACTTCTCCGAACAATAACCAATAGAGGAATCTGGAAATTCATATGGCTCCCACATATTTCTACGATTACTTTGCGATCGAATGAACCACTTACATACGATACCAATTTCCCTTTGTCTCACGATAGTTTACTTATCCGAGGTTATGATCGTCGGTATCTCTGCATATCTAGTTCAACCTCGTTACCGATAAGTACTCTTTTCTCGTTCCCGTGATATGTGATCCCTTGTGAGCCAGTCACATGCTTGCAAGCTAATTGGATGACATTCCACCGAGAGGGCCCAGAGTATATCTATCCGTCATATGGATGGACAAATCCCACTCTTGATCCATGTGTCTCAACCAATACTTTCCGAACACTCAATGCCACCTTTATAGCCACCCAGTTACGGTGTGGTGTTTGATGTCATCAAAGCATCCATCCGGTAAAGGTGATATGCATGATCTCATGGTCGAAGGAATTAGGTTACTATGTATCAGAAAGCATATAGCAATTGAACTATTGAAATGACTTGATCTTTATGCTACGCTTATCTATAGGAGTATGTCCATCATATCATTCTCCTAACTATATGATCTTGTTGTTAATAACATCTCAATGTTCATGATAGGGAAACCACAATCATCTATTAACCAACAAGCTGGTATTATATAGAGGCTTTACCAGGGACTTCAAATTAAGCTTACAAATCACACAAGTATTAATGTTTCCTTGTTAATACTATTATAGCATGAATGTAAACATTTATCATAAACACAAAGATATAATAATAACCACATTTATTATTGCCTCTAGGGCATATCTCCAACAGTCTCCCACTTGCACTAGAGTCATCTAATCTAGATTACATGGTAATATACCAAACACCCATGGCAGTTTGGTGTTGGTCATGTTTTGCCTTTGGGAGAGGTTTAGTCAACGGATCCGCCACATTCAGATCTGTGTGTACTTTGCAAATCTTTATATCCCCATCCTGGATATGTTCTCGAATAGCGTTAAAACGTAGCATGATATGCTTTAGCTTCTTGTGTGACCTTGGTTCTTGCGCATTGGCTATGGCGCCCATGTTATCACAGTAGATAGACATTGGGTCCAGCGCACTAGGAACCACACCCAGCTCTGCAATGAACTCTTTCATCCATATCGCTTCTTGTGAAGCCTCCGAAGCAGCCATGTATTCCGATTCAGTTGAAGATCTCGCCACAACGCTTTGCTTTGCACTCCTCCAGCTAACTGCTGCACCATTCAAAATAAATACGTATCCAGATTGTGATTTAGAATCATCCGGATCGGTGTTCCAACTAGCATCGGTGTAACCATTAACAACGAGTTGTTCATCACCTCCATAAGAAAGAACCATATCCTTAGTTCTTCTCAAGTACTTAAGGATGTTTTTGACCGCTGTCCAATGATCCACTCCTGGATCACTTTGATATCTGCTAGTTAAACTAACAGCATATGCAATGTCGGGTCTAGTACATAGCATGGCATACATTAGAGATCCTATGGCTGAGGCATAGGGAGTCTTACTCATACTTTCTCTATCTTCTGCCGATGTCGGACTTTGAGTTTTACTCAAGGTCGTATTGGGCAACATGGGCAAGAACCCTTTCTTGCTATCTTCCATTCCAAACCTCTTTAGAACTTTGTCCAAATATGTACTCTGTGACAATGATATTTGGCGTTTCGATCTATCTCTATAAATCTTTATGCCTAATATGTAAGCTGCTTCGCCAAGATCCTTCATTGAAAAACTATTATTCAAATATTCCTTGACAATATTAAGAAGGTCTACATCATTCCCAATCAATAATATGTCATCCACATATAGTATTAAGAATGCTACAGAGCTCCCACTCACTTTTTTGTAAATACAAGCTTCTCCATAAGTTTGTATAAAACCAAAACTTTTGATCACCTTATCAAAACGTTGATTCCAACTTCGGGATGCTTGCTTCAATCCATAGATGGACCGTTGAAGTTTGCATACCTTGTTAGCATCTTTAGGATCGACAAAACCTTTGGGTTGCATCATATACAACTCTTCATCAATGTCTCCATTGAGGAATGCTGTTTTGACATCCATCTGCCATATCTCATAATCATAATATGCAGCGATTGCTAACATAATCCTCACAGACTTTAGCTTCGCTACTGGTGAGAAAGTCTCATCGTAGTCAACTCCTTGAATTTGTCGAAACCCTTTTGCGACAAGTCGAGCTTTATAGACAGTAACATTACCATCAACATCTATTTTCTTCTTGAAAATCCATTTGTTCTCGACAGCCTTCCGGCCATCCGGTAAGTCCACCAAAGTCCATACTCGGTTTTCGTACATGGATCCAATCTCGGATTTCATGGCTTCTTGCCATTTATTGGAATCTGGGCTCATCATCGCTTCCTCATATGTCTCAGGGTCATCGGTGTTGTCCATCAACATGACACTCATAACGGGATCATACCAATCTGGAGTGGTACGAGTTCTCGTTGACCTGCGAGGCTCTGTAGCAACTTCAACCGAAGTTTCATGATCATCATCATTAGCTTCCTCTCTTATTGGTGCAGGCACCACAGGAACTTCTTCCGGTGCTGCGCTACTCGCAATTTCGAGAGAAGGTTCGACAACCTCGTCGAGTTCTACTTTCCTTCCAGTCACTTCTTTCGAGAGAAATTCCTTCTCTAGAAAGGATCCATTCTTAGCAACGAAGATTTTGCCTTCGGATCTGTGATAGAAGGTATACCCAATAGTTTCCTTCGGGTATCCTATGAAGACGCATTTTTCCGCTTTGGGTTCAAGCTTGTCCGGCTGTAACTTCTTTACATAGGCTTCGCAACCCCAAACTTTAAGGAACGACAATTTAGGTTTCTTCCCAAACCATAATTCATACGGTGTCGTTTCAACGGATTTAGATGGTGCCCTATTTAAAGTGAATGCGGCTGTTTCTAATGCATAACCCCAAAATGATAGCGGTAAATCTGTAAGTGACATCATAGAACGAACCATATCTAAGAGAGTTCGATTACGACGTTCGGACACACCATTACGCTGTGGTGTTCCCGGCGGTGTCAACTGCGAAAGTATTCCGCATTTCTTCAAATGCTCGCCAAACTCGTAACTTAGATATTCACCTCCACGATCAGAACGTAGAAATTCAATCTTCTTGTTACGTTGATTCTCTACCTCACTTGAAATTCCTTAAACTTCTCAAAAGTTTCGGACTTAGGTTTCATGAAATAGACATACCCATATCTACTCAAGTCATCCATGAAGGTAAGAACATAACGATATCCATTCTTGGCAACGAAGATTTTGCCTTTGGATCTATGATAGAAGGTATACCCAATAGTTTCCTTCGGGTATCCTATGAAGACGCATTTTTCCGCTTTGGGTTCAAGCTTGTCCGGCTGTAACTTCTTTACATAGGCTTCGCATCCCCAAACTTTAAGGAACGACAATCTAGGTTTCTTCCCAAACCATAATTCATACGGTGTCGTTTCAACGGATTTAGGCGGTGCCCTATTTAAAGTGAATGCGGCTGTTTCTAATGCATAACCCCAAAATGATAGCGGTAAATCTGTAAGTGACATCATAGAACGAACCATATCTAAGAGAGTTCGATTACGACGTTCGGACACACCATTACGCTGTGGTGTTCCCGGCGGTGTCAACTGCGAAAGTATTCCGCATTTCTTCAAATGCTCGCCAAACTCGTAACTTAGATATTCACCTCCACGATCAGAACGTAGAAATTTAATCTTCTTGTTACGTTGATTCTCTACCTCACTTGAAATTCCTTAAACTTCTCAAAAGTTTCGGACTTATGTTTCATGAAATAGACATACCCATATCTACTCAAGTCATCCATGAAGGTAAGAACATAACGATAACCACCGCGCGATGCTACACTCATTGGACCACACACATCGGTATGTATGATTTCCAATAAGTCCGTAGCTCGCTCCATCATACCAGAAAATGGAGTCTTAGTCATTTTACCCATCAGACATGCTTCACATCTATCAAGTGATTCGAAATCAAGTTATTCAAGAAGTCCATCGGAATGGAGTTTCTTCATACGCTTCACTCCAATGTGACCAAGACGACAGTGCCACATATAGGTCGAGTTATCGCTCGATTTCAAACGTTTAGCCTCAATGTTATTAATATGTGTATTTCCACTATCGAGATTCAATAAGAATAGACCATCTATCAAAGGTGCATGTGCATAAAACATATTACTAATATAAATCGAACAACCATTATTCTCGGATTTAAACAAGTAACCGTCTCGCAATAAACAAGATCCTGATATAATGTTCATGCTCAACGCAGGCACCAAATAACAATTATTTAAGTATAAAACTAATCCCGATGGTAGATGAAGGGGTAGCGTGCTGACCGCGATCACATCAACCTTTGATCCGTTTCCCACGCGCATCGTCACCTTGTTCTTCGCTAGCTTCCGTTTATTCTGCAGCACCTGTTTTGAGTTACAAATATGAGAAACCGAACCAGTATCAAATACCCAGGCACTACTACGAGTACTAGTGAGATACACATCAATAACATGTATATCAGAAATACCTTTCTTCTTGATGTTGCCGTTCTTCAAATCCGCCAAGTACTTTGGGAAATTCCGCTTCCAGTGACCTTCTCCCTTGCAGTAAAAGCACTCAGTATCAGGCTTAGGTCCAGCCTTGGTCTTCTTCGTTGGCGTGGTAACTTTCTTACCACCCTTCTTGAAGTGTCCCTTCTGCTTAGACTTGCTGTCACATCCCAAGATTTTCCAAATCTTGTAATGTGAAAATAAATTAATAAAATAAAACTTTGTTGATTTTTAGAGCTAGAAGAAACTTTTTGAATTCAATTGGAACTTCAAACCCATTTGAATTTAATAAAAACTAAAGGGATTTAAAAAGACAAACATTTAATAAAAGGAAAATAAAAACATTTGGAAATACTATTTTGAAACAATTAAAAGAAAAGATTTGTTTTCAAATGAAATAGTAGTTTTACAAATAAGGATTGTTTTATAAGACCAAATTAAACCTTGGCCAAGCTTTGGGAATTAAAACATTTTATTTTAAATAAAAATAACAAAGGTTTGTTTAAAAATAATAAAGGATTGCTTAAATAAAATAATAAGGAATTAATATCCATATTTTATTCAAATAAAAGGTTTTACCATTTTAATTAAAACATCAAAACTTATTAAATTATTTTAGATAGGTTTTCCAAGTATTTGATATTCACAAATAAAACCTACTAAAGTGTTTTGACTTTATTTTAGATTTCAAAATAAATATTCTCAATAAAAAAACCCTAGTTGATTTAATAATGAAAGTCTATTTTATTTAATTAATAAATGGAACCTAAAAGGATTTAAAATATTATTTGGTTTTGGAAGTTGGTTTATGCTACTAAACAGAACCAAAAACTCATTACAAGTTTGAATTGTTTGAATGGTTTGCATTGTTGATTGAATCATTTGTTTGAATATCAAATCAGAAAATAGAAAGAGAAAAGAATAAAACAAACAGGCAGAAAAAAAATATGGAAAAGGACAGACCCAGCCCAGGCAGCCCAACAAGCCCAGGAAACAGCCCAGTCCCTCACCCCGCGAGAAAAACGATTCGCACCCTGTTCCTGAACCACACTGAGTATGACCGGTGGACCTCCCTCTCTTTTCATTTCCCACTGACTGATGGACCCCACCGCCACCTCCTTCTTCTTCCCCGCGTGACCCCTTCTCCCCTTACCGCGCGGCAGTTTCTGCCCGTTGAGAGCTCCATCAATCCGCGTTAATCCGTGCATTTAACCTCGCCGAGACAACGCCCATATAATCGCGTCGCTCTCTCCTCCGTTTTCCCCCAGACACCGCCTCCCCTCTGCCTTCAGGCCGCCCCAATTTCTCTCTGTACCGCTGCTACTCCGACGACCCTCCTTGCCAATTCCGGCCAAGACTCACCGCCCCTTGCCTCGTCGACCTAGCACACATACTCCACGCGTCCAGACGCATCCGTCCATACCAACCATTCACCTGCGGGCGCTCCAAAATGTCGACAGCAACTCCACCTATACGCCGCCGTCGTCTGTTACTTTTCCGGCGAGTCCTCCAGGTAATATCTGACCACCCCCTTCCGTCTCGTTGAAGCACACACGATCACCAACCCCGTACGCATCTAACGCAACTGTTATCTTGCTTTTTCGTGGCTTGTGTCGTCGCCTCCGACGAAAAACAGAGAAGCCCGACGCGGACACGAACTCCGGCGAGCGATTCAAGCCAGCATAGTGCGCCCCTTCACCAGCCAGTGCCTCCTTGAGCTCCCCCAGGCGTCTGCGAACACGGTGAACATCCTCTCCCTCCTTCTCGCTTCCTGTAACGCCGGCGACGCCACTGACAAGCCGCCGCCGCGCGTCAGAGCCCAGCGCCGCCAGCTTATGGTCGGGGCACTGAGAACCGTCCGATCTAGATCGCAGCGTCACGATAGATCCACTTAACTGAAAGGGTACGCTAGCTCTGAGCCGCTCGATCTAAATTAAATCCAACGCTCCGCAGTACGCGATACGGACGAACCGGTATCGGCCAATCACGGCTCGACGCGTGTCCCTGTTCTGATTAAAACAGAATTAGAAACCAGATTTAAAAGCCATTTTGAAACCTTTGTAACTTTCAAACCACATGTCCAAATTTGACAAATTTTATATCAATGGATTCAGGAGAACAAGCCCTATCCAACTATGGAGTTAGTTTAGCAAATAGTATCTGTTTGGTTGCTCATTTTTGCAGATTCATTTGTATGCTTGTTTAGAGTATAAAAATTGTTTAAAATTGAATTTAAAGATAAAACCTTTGCAAATTTGATTGTTGTGACCTTACTGACCCTAGGAACCAACCCTTGGTGTTAAAAATGATTTTGGTAAGATTTAGGATGGATTACTTGACTTAGTCATTTTCTAGCCAAATAAAAAGAAAGGTTTTTGTTATAAAAATGTTTATGGAAAGAAAACATTAAGGAAATAGTTTGGACCAAACCTACTGACCCAAAAACACCAAGCTTTGCAATAGAAACTCATTTGGTGAACAGCTTAAGAGTTTTGCCTTAATAAAAACATTTTTCACCACATGAAATGATGAATGGATTTAAAAATAGTTTTTGGACAAAACCCTCTTGCTAATGACTTTGCCACTTTGGTAAATGACCAATTTGGATCTTACAAAGTTTAGAAACCCCATAGAGACCCCTTTGCAAAATAAAACTATCTTGTGCATGCTCCCATGCATGAATTGGTTTCCATTGTCTTGTGTGTGTGAAATTGTTTGAGTGATTATTGGTTTGGAATGTAAATTGAATTAGTGTTTGCTTGTTTGACTTGTAGTGAAGTGTGAGACTAACAAGATCAAGGAGTGAACTACCATTCCCTATCAAAAAGGCAAGTGATGCTTCATAATTTCTATCCCAATACTTTCACTATGCATTAGTAATTTTGCTAAGTAAAACTTGCATGGATTTTGCTAAGTATAAACCTTACTATAGGAAAACCTAGTAGATGAATCCTTAGTAGGATTTTTCCTAAGTTAGAGATTCCTACTACTACCAAGCTTAGCCTAGCTAATAGAAAACATGGGTGGAATATATATTCACACTATGGAAAAATATTCTAAGTCTAAGGACTTGTGATTTTGCCTAATAAAACAACTAAGTTAATGAATCACCTGGGTGGAATGGAATAGCTTGGTGGAGAATGGTTGAGTGGTTCACAATGCCATGGACTTGGATTGTGTATCTCACTTGTGGTATGCCACCCAGGAAACAAAGGGATTTGAGATGTCAAATGTTGAGAAGCTTCAAGTGCAACCACTTGGCAATATGGGCTCTGCCATGATCATATAGGTTGCAAGAACTTAGCCATATGGACAGTTGGTGGTAGTGTTTGATAGGTTGGAGCGCGTCCATTTTGGTCTAAGGGAAAGCTTCTGAAAGATTTTGTCTTGGGAAACCAAGACTTGTGGGTAAAGTGCACCACCTCTGCAGAGTGTAAAATCTAAGTACTTAGCCATGTCCCTGGTAAAGGACAATTTGAGCATCAAGACATGGAAGCAATCAAGAATCTCATCATTCCAATTTCTAAATTAAAATCTTGTGGTTTGAACAAGGGTTGTTTGAATTCTTCAATCATTGATGGAGAGATGGCTTGGTACAAGGATCTTGAAATCTTTGATTGACAAAAATGATTTTGTCAAGCAAAAACTTAGTATTTTCAAATGTTAAGGAAAAATCTATTTTGTGCAATGCAAGCCTCAACTCCACTTAGCCAAATGCATATAGATGTTAGATTCCACTATACTACCATAGTATCACTTGCCAATACAATTCAAATGTATTGACCCTTTGTGGCTGTAACTTGTTATGTTGCAGGTTTGATTGTTTTTAGTGAAGATTGTTTGATTAGGATTACAAAGTCTACAACCAACATCTGCCTGTGGCATTTTTGAAGATGAAGGACCCATGACTATAGTTATTCCGCTGCAATGTAATGTAATAGCCAAATGAGCTATGTTTGATGTAATAAAAATATGTTATTCCTGGTTATAAAGCTATATTATGACCTTTGTTTCTTGATATTACATCTGAACTGTGGATGCTAGCTATTGATCCAGGGACTAGCATTGTAAAACACAGGAGGCTCTATCTTATCTAAGATTGGGACCCCTACAGATGGTATCAGAGCATTGTGTTGCCTGTAGGATTTGTAAACCTAGGATTGGACAAAGACCCTTAGAAAAATAGGAGTGTATTTGTTCCAAAAACTTATTTACAAAAACACTTGTAAACTCTTTCCTCAATCATTTTGGTTTCAACTCTACATCTCTTCTACTTCAACTTGATGGAAAACCTACCCATGGCCAAAGACTACACCATGTGCAAAGGACTACTTCAACTTCTTCAACTCTAATGACTTCAACATCTTCAACTCTAATGACTTCAACATCTTCAGCATGTTCACCAAGGAATTCCAACTTGGAAACTACTAAGGTCTACAAATGAGACAAGGAAATCCTACTCAAGATTTAGAGACTGAGGGAATGCAAAATAAGAAGGAACCATCAACAACTTTGAAGTATTATGACCAAAAGTTTTTCCAAGGAATCCATGATCTCATGCAAGAAGAATAAACCAAGAAGGATGGAAGGATCACAATTGAACCATATAGATGGACCACCATATTTTAGTTAAGTCAAATACACCAACTTATGTGGTGTAACAAAAATATTTTGTTGCCTAAGTATGTGCTTGAACCTTGTTTGAGTGAAATGTTTGTTTGTGATTGCTTGCACATTGCTTGTGTGAATTGTGATGTGTGTGATTAGAAATATCTCCTTAGAAATATCTGGCCTATTCTAAATCTTCCTTCAACCCAAACAGATGTCTACTCCAAAGGACTCCAACATCAAGGTTGATGACACCAACACCAACCAAGCTGACAGCATGAAAAAGCTCATAGCAACTCAAAACCAGTTGAGCCAAGAGACAACTCAACTTTTAGCCAACAACAATGGACTAGACCCAGCCATACAAAGGATTTTGAAACTTCAATCCCAATTGTTGCAAGGATTAGTTACTCAAATGATCAACATGGGAGAAAACTTTTCCCAAAGAGCTAATGACAACAAGGATGACAAAGATGTTATTCTAGAAGGAACCCAAGCTAACAATATTTTTAGAGACAAGGATCATGCATCCAAGGAGCATGAGAATCAATACCCCAAGAAGAGAGAAAGATCTCCCACCTATGAAGAACATGAACTAGAAGAACTCCTAGCTTTGGAGAGACCCAACAAGAAGAAGAAAGACATAAGCCAATTGCAATGTTACAATTGCAAAGAGATGGGACACTATGCCAGTGAATGCCCAGAAAAGAAGAAGAGACAAGAAAACAAACAAAAGCTAGTGAAACCCAAGATAAGGAAGGATTTTAGCCAAGTGATGTGCAAACACTGCAGAGAGTTAGGACATTATGCAAACTACTGTCCAGAAAAGATGAAGCATAAGATAAACCAGCCTATGAGGGATCTCAGCCTTGTCACATGTTTCAAATGCAGGGAACTAGGCCACTATGCAAACAATTGCCCAGAAAGGATGGAGAACAAGTTAAACAAGTCCATGAAGGATCTAAACCTTGGCCCATGAGTCAAAAGGACATAAATGCAAAGTTGGCTCAGAGAAAGTAATTCTCATGATCCCAAGAAGGACAATGTGTAATTTTTGTTTGAAAATTTTTAAGGGTGGTAGTACCCTAGTTGTTTTGAACATGCTTGTAACCCTAGCCTCCCCAAATCTCGGGACGAGATTTATTTTAAGGGTGGTAGCCTGTCACATCCCAATATTTTCCAAATCTTGTAATGTGAAAATAAATTAATAAAATAAAACTTTGTTGATTTTTAGAGCTAGAAGAAACTTTTTAAATTCAATTGGAACTTCAAACCCATTTGAATTTAATAAAAACTAAAGGGATTTAAAAAGACAAACATTTAATAAAAGGAAAATAAAAACATTTGGAAATACTATTTTGAAACAATTAAAAGAAAAGATTTGTTTTCAAATGAAATAGTAGTTTTACAAATAAGGATTGTTTTATAAGACCAAATTAAACCTTGGCCAAGCTTTGGGAATTAAAACATTTTATTTTAAATAAAAATAACAAAGGTTTGTTTAAAAATAATAAAGGATTGCTTAAATAAAATAATAAGGAATTAATATCCATATTTTATTCAAATAAAAGGTTTTACCATTTTAATTAAAACATCAAAACTTATTAAATTATTTTAGATAGGTTTTCCAAGTATTTGATATTCACAAAGAAAACCTACTAAAGTGTTTTGACTTTATTTTAGATTTCAAAATAAATATTCTCAATAAAACAAACCCTAGTTGATTTAATAATGAAAGTCTATTTTATTTAATTAATAAATGGAACCTAAAAGGATTTAAAATATTATTTGGTTTTGGAAGTTGGTTTATGCTACTAAACAGAACCAAAAACTCATTACAAGTTTGAATTGTTTGAATGGTTTGCATTGTTGATTGAATCATTTGTTTGAATATCAAATCAAAAAATAGAAAGAGAAAATAATAAAACAAACAGGCAGAAAAAAAATATGGAAAAGGACAGACCCAGCCCAGGCAGCCCAACAAGCCCAGGAAACAGCCCAGTCCCTCACCCCGCGAGAAAAACGATTCGCACCCTGTTCCTGAACCACACTGAGTATGACCGGTGGACCTCCCTCTCTTTTCATTTCCCACTGACTGATGGACCCCACCGCCACCTCCTTCTTCTTCCCCGCGTGACCCCTTCTCCCCTCACCGCGCGGCAGTTTCTGCCCGTTGAGAGCTCCATCAATCCGCGTTAATCCGTGCATTTAACCTCGCCGAGACAACGCCCATATAATCGCGTCGCTCTCTCCTCCGTTTTCCCCCAGACACCGCCTCCCCTCTGCCTCCAGGCCGCCCCAATTTCTCTCTATACCGCTGCTACTCCGACGACCCTCCTCGCCAATTCCGGCCAAGACTCACCGCCCCTTGCCTCGTCGACCTAGCACACATACTCCACGCGTCCAGACGCATCCGTCCATACCAACCATTCACCTGCGGGCGCTCCAAAACGTCGACAGCAACTCCACCTATACGCCGCCGTCGTCTGTTACTTTTCCGGCGAGTCCTCCAGGTAATATCTGACCACCCCCTTCCGTCTCGTTGAAGCACACACGATCACCAACCCCGTACGCATCTAATGCAACTGTTATCTTGCTTTTTCGTGGCTTGTGTCATCGCCTCCGACGAAAAACAGAGAAGCCCGACGCGGACACGAACTCCGGCGAGCGATTCAAGCTAGCATAGTGCGCCCCTTCACCAGCCAGTGCCTCCTTGAGCTCCCCCAGGCGTCTGCGAACACGGTGAACATCCTCTCCCTCCTTCTCGCTTCCTATAACGCCGGCGACACCACTGACAAGCCGCCGCCGCGCGTCAGAGCCCAGCGCCGCCAGCTTATGGTCGGGGCACTGAGAACCGTCCGATCTAGATCGCAGCGTCACGATAGATCCACTTAACTGAAAGGGTACGCTAGCTCTGAGCCGCTCGATCTAAATTAAATCCAACGCTCCGCAGTACGTGATCCGGACGAACCGGTATCGGCCAATCACGGCTCGACGCGTGTCCCTGTTCTGATTAAAACAGAATTAGAAACCAGATTTAAAAGCCATTTTGAAACCTTTGTAACTTTCAAACCACACGTCCAAATTTGACAAATTTTATATCAATGGATTCAGGAGAACAAGCCCTATCCAACTGTGGAGTTAGATTAGCAAATAGTATCTGTTTGGTTGCTCATTTTTGCAGATTCATTTGTATGCTTGTTTAGAGTATAAAAATTGTTTAAAATTGAATTTAAAGATAAAACCTTTGCAAATTTGATTTTTGTGACCTTACTGACCCTAGGAACAAACCCTTGGTGTTAAAAATGATTTTGGTAAGATTTAGGATGGATTACTTGACTTAGTCATTTTCTAGCCAAATAAAAAGAAAGGTTTTTGTTATAAAAATGTTTATGGAAAGAAAACATTAAGGAAATAGTTTGGACCAAACCTACTGACCCAAAAACACCAAGCTTTGCAATAGCAACTCATTTGGTGAACAACTTAAGAGTTTTGCCTTAATAAAAACATTTTTCACCACATGAAATGATGAATGGATTTAAAAATAGTTTTTGGACAAAACCCTCTTGCTAATGACTTTGCCACTTTGGTAAATGACCAATTTGGATCTTACAAAGTTTAGAAACCCCATAGAGACCCCTTTGCAAAATAAAACTATCTTGTGCATGCTCCCATGCATGAATTGGTTTCCATTGTCTTGTGTGTGTGAAATTGTTTGAGTGATTATTGGTTTGGAATGTAAATTGAATTAGTGTTTGCTTGTTTGACTTGTAGTGAAGTGTGAGACTAACAAGATCAAGGAGTGAACTACCATTCCCTATCAAAAAGGCAAGTGATGCTTCATAATTTCTATCCCAATACTTTCACTATGCATTAGTAATTTTGCTAAGTAAAACTTGCATGGATTTTGCTAAGTATAAACCTTACTATAGGAAAACCTAGTAGATGAATCCTTAGTAGAATTTTTCCTAAGTTAGAGATTCCTACTACTACCAAGCTTAGCCTAGCTAATAGAAAACATGGGTGGAATATATATTCACACTATGGAAAAATATTCTAAGTCTAAGGACTTGTGATTTTGTCTAATAAAACAACTAAGTTAATGAATCACCTGGGTGGAATGGAATAGCTTGGTGGAGAATGGTTGAGTGGTTCACAATGCCATGGACTTGGATTGTGTATCTGTAGGGGTCCCAACCTAATAAGGTAGAGTCCTCCTGTGTTTTACAATGCTAGTCCCTGGATCAATAGCTAGCATCCACAGTTAAGATGTAATATCAAGAAACAAAGGTCATAATATAACTTTATAACCAGGAATAACATAAGTTTATTACATCAAACAGAGCTCATATGGCTATTACATTACATTGCAGCGGAATAAATATAGTCATGGGTCCTTCATCTTCAAAGTGCCACAGGCAGATGTTGGTTGTAGACTTTGTAATCCTAAACAATCAATCTTCACTAAAAACAATCAAACCTGCAACATACAAGTTACAGCCACAAGGGTCAATACATTTGAATTGTATTGGCAAGTGATACTATATTTGTATAGTGGAGTCTATCATCTATATGCATTTGGCTAAGTGGAGTTGAGGCTTGCATTGCTCAAAATAGATTTTTCTTATCATTTTGAAAATACTAAGTTTTTGTTTGACAAAAATCATTTTTCTCAATCAAAGATTTCAAGATCCTTGTACCAAGCCATCTCTCCATCAATGATTGAAGAATTCAAACAACCCTTGTTCAAACCACAAGTTTTTATCTTAGAAATTTGATTGATGAGATTCTTGATTGTTTCCATGTCTTGATGCTCAAATTGTCCTTTACCAGGGACATGGCTAAGTACTTAGATTTTACACTCTGCAGAGGTGGTGCACTTTCCCCACAAGACTTGGTTTCCCAAGACAAGATCTTTCAGAAGCTTTCCCTTAGACCAAAATGGACGCGCTCCAACCTATCAAACACTACCACCAACTGTCCATATGGCTAAGTTCTTGCAACCTATATGATCATGGCAGAGCCCATATTGCCAAGTGGTTGCACTTGAAGCTTCTCAACATTTGACATCTCAAATCTCTTTGTGCCTGGGTGGCATTCCACAAGTGAGATACACAATCCAAGCCTATGGCATTGTGAACCACTCAACCATTCTCCACCAAGAAAGCCCATTCCACCCAGGTGATTCATTAACTTAGTTGTTTTATTAAACAAAACTTAAGTCCTCAGACTTAGAATATTTTTCCATAGTGTGAATATATATTCCACCCATGTTTTCTATAAGCTAGGCTAAGCTTGGTAGTAGTAGGAATATTAACTTAGGAAAATCCTACTAAGGATTCATCTACTAGGTTTCCTATAGCAAGATCTATACTTAGCAAAATCCATGCAAGTTTATTTAGCAAAATCACTAATGCATAGAGAAAGTAATAGGATAGAAAGTATGAAGCATCACTTGCCTTTTTGGTAGAGTATAGGTTCACTTCTTGATCTTTGCAACAATCACACTCTTCAAGTCACTACAAATCAATCAAGCAAGGCACAAACTCAATCTACCAATCAAGCAAAACAACACACATAAATAACAAAGTCAAAGAAATGCATGCAAGCATGCCAAGCTTTGTTTTGTTTGAAAAAGTGGTTCCTAGTGGGTCATAGTCATTTGGGTACATCTAATGATCATTTCCTAAAGTGGCCAAGTCATTTGCAAAAGGTTTCACTTTAAAACCATTTTCAAAACAAAGTGTTATTTTATGTGGTGTAGAAGTATTTTTATTAAGGCATTAGCCTATAGGGTTCACTAAATGAGTTGCTATTGCAAAACTTGGTGTTTTTTGTCAGTAGGTTTGGTCCAAACCATCTACTCAAAGTTTTCTTTCCATAAACATTTTCATAATAAAAACTATTCTTTTTATTTGGCTAGAAAATGACTAAGTCAAGTAATATAACCTAAATCTTACAAAAATCATTTCTAACACCAATGGTTGGTTCCTAGGGTCAGTAAGATCACAACAATCCAATTTGCAAAGGTTTTATCCCTAAATTCAATTTTGAACAAATTTTATACTCTAAACAAGTACACAAATGTTTCTGCAAATTCAAACAAGCTAACAGATACTATTTGTCAAACCAAGGCCATGGTTGGTTAGGCCTTGTCTTGCTGATTCCAACGACATCAAATTTGTAAAATTTGGACGTGTGGATCAAAAGATACATGGGTTTGAAAATGGCAAAAGTTTCTGTTTTCAAATCTGTTTTTAAACAGATAGGTGACACGCGGCGTGATATCATTGGTTGATACCGGTTCGTCTGGATCGGCAACGTGGAGCGTTGGATTAAGTCTAATCGTGCGGCACAGATCGCTTGATACCCCTTCGCTTAAGTCGTTCTATCCAAGCCGGTGGATCTGCATCCTACGGTTCCTATCGCTTGGCCAAAAAGCAGCGGCGCTGGCGGCGGCGTCTGGTGGCGGAGCGGTCGGTCGACGACAGTTCCGGCGATACAGGAAGCGAGAGAGAAAAAGGGCATGCTCACCGAGCTCAGGGGGTCACGGCGAAGCTCAGGGTACTGCTGGCTTGACAAGGGGCGCTCAGAGGCAGTCGCAATTCTTCGTCGGAGTTGGGAACGGCGACGGACGGCTCTGTCCGCGGTTGAAGACGACGCTACAGGTCAAGAGAAGACAGACCGAAGGCAGGGTTAGACGCAGGAGATCATGACAGAGCTGTGAGCGTGAACAAGAGGGCTCGGGCGGTCGAGGCTTACCGGGGAACGTCGCCGGAGGAGATGCAGACACGGCGGCGCTCTGTGCTTGACGAAGGCGAAGATTGGGGGCGCCCTAAGACAAACGGAAAGTGCTGTTAGGTTCGTCTGAGCTTGGAGATCATCATCGTGTTCTCGGGGAGGAGAGGGGCGGCGAGTCTTGGCCGGAATTGGCGAGGAGGGTCGTCGGAGTAGCAGCGGTACAGAGAGAAATTAGGGCGGCCTGGAGGCAGAGGGGAGACGGTGTCTGGGGGAAAAGGAGGAGGAGGAGCAGGCGGTTAAATGGGCGTTGTCGCGATGAGGAATTAACGCGGCGTTAAGGCGTAATCAAGCCGAGAATTTATGTCTGCAACGGCGAGGAGAGGAGGAAGAAGAGGTCGTGCGGGGTGGGGAGGAAGAACAGGAGGAGTGGGGCCGTTGCGTCAGTGGGAAAAGGGAAGAGGGGGAGGTCCACCTGTCAGCTGCTCAGCGGGTTCTTTCTGCTGTGAAGAAAACGGTTCGGGGCAAGGGCACAAGTGGGCTGGCGTTGGGCTGTTGGGCTGAGTTGGGCTAGATGGTTGGGCTGCTCTATTTTTTTCCTGTCTAAATCTTTTTCCTTTTCTATTTCTATTTTCTGATTTGTTATTTCAAACAATTATTCAAACATTCAAACAACAATCAAACAAATTCAAACAAACACTCAACTTTACTTTGAATTTGATTCTGTTTTTCAACATAATCCAAATCTCAAAATAAAATAATATTTTATTTATTTTGGATCCATTTATTAATTAAATAAAATGGATCTTTAATTTATTAATAGTGTTTGATTTATTTAATAAAATTTCCACTTGAAATCCAAATGTTTTAAAAATCAAATCAGTAGGTATCATTTGGAAGTAAATAATATTTGGATACTTGTTTAAAACAAAATATTATTTACTTTAGGGTCAAATATTAATTAAATAAAATGGGCCAAGGTTTATTAATCAAATAGGGGTTGATTTTATTAATAAATTCTTTATTTGAAACTTAAATATTTTCAAAATAAAATTGGTAGGTTTAATTTGGGAAATATATAATATTTGGAAATTTGTTTTAAAACAAAATAACCTTTTATTTTAGTGTCCATTATTAATTAATACAATAGACTTTCATTATTAAATCCAATAGGATTTGTTTTATTGAGATATTCATTTTGAAATCCTAAAATAAAGCCAAAACACTTTAGTAGGTTTTATTTGTGAATATCAAATATTTGGAAAACTTTATTTTAAATAATTTAATAAGTTTTGAGGTTTTAATTAAAATGGTAAAACCTTTAAATAAAATTTGGATAGTAATTCTTTATTAATTTACTTAAATAAATCTTTGTTATTTTTATTCAAAACAAAATGTTTCAATTCAAAGTTTGGTCAAGTTTTAATTTGGCTTTATAAAATAATCCTTATTTGTAAAACTTCTATTTCATTTGAAAACAAATCTTTTCATTTAATTGTTTCAAAATAATAATTCCAAATGTTTTTATTTTTCCTTTTATTAAATGTTTATCTTTTTAAATCCCTTTAGGTTTTTATTTGATTCAAATGGGTTTGAGGTTCCATTTAAATTCAAAAAGTTTCTTCTGCCCTTGAAAATCAAACAAAGTTTTGTTTTATTCATTTATTTTCACATTACAAGATTTGGAAAATCTTGGGATGTGACAGTATCTCACTTGTGGTATGCCACCCAGGAAACAAAGGGATTTGAGATGTCAAATGTTGAGAAGCTTCAAGTGCAACCACTTGGCAATATGGGCTCTGCCATGATCATATAGGTTGCAAGAACTTAGCCATATGGACAGTTGGTGGTAGTGTTTGATAGGTTGGAGCGCGTCCATTTTGGTCTAAGGGAAAGCTTCTGAAAGATTTTGTCTTGGGAAACCAAGACTTGTGGGTAAAGTGCACCACCTCTGCAGAGTGTAAAATCTAAGTACTTAGCCATGTCCCTGGTAAAGGACAATTTGAGCATCAAGACATGGAAGCAATCAAGAATCTCATCATTCCAATTTCTAAATTAAAATCTTGTGGTTTGAACAAGGGTTGTTTGAATTCTTCAATCATTGATGGAGAGATGGCTTGGTACAAGGATCTTGAAATCTTTGATTGAGAAAAATGATTTTGTCAAGCAAAAACTTAGTATTTTCAAATGTTAAGGAAAAATCTATTTTGAGCAATGCAAGCCTCAACTCCACTTAGCCAAATGCATATAGATGTTAGATTCCACTATACTACCATAGTATCACTTGCCAATACAATTCAAATGTATTGACCCTTTGTGGCTGTAACTTGTTATGTTGCAGGTTTGATTGTTTTTAGTGAAGATTGTTTGATTAGGATTACAAAGTCTACAACCAACATCTGCCTATGGCATTTTTGAAGATGAAGGACCCATGACTATAGTTATTCCGCTGCAATGTAATGTAATAGCCAAATGAGCTATGTTTGATGTAATAAAAATATGTTATTCCTGGTTATAAAGCTATATTATGACCTTTGTTTCTTGATATTACATCTGAACTGTGGATGCTAGCTATTGATCCAGGGACTAGCATTGTAAAACACAGGAGGCTCTATCTTATCTAAGATTGGGACCCCTACACTTGCCTTTCTTGAATTTGGTGGTCTTATTGACCAACAACACTTGGTGCTCTTTCTTGATCTCCACTTCTGCACACTTCAACATGGCAAAGAGTTCTGGCAACGTCTTGTTCATGTTTTGCATGTTGTAGTTCATCACAAAGTTCTTGTAACTTGGTGGTAGTGATTGGAGGACACGGTAAATCCCCAAAGCATTAGGAATCATTATACCCAAGCTTTGAAGTTTGTTTGCGTGCCCAGACATCTTAAGCACATGCTCACTGACGGAGCTGCCCTCTTCCATCTTGCAGTTAAAGAACTTTTCAGAAGCCTCATAGCTTTCAATTGCCGCATGAGTCTCAAAGATCAATTTGAGATCCTCGACAATATCATATGGGTCTGAATTCTCAAACCTTTTCTGAAGCTCCGATTCTAAACCATACAAGATAGCACACTGAACTGTGGAGTACTGAGTCTTCCGAGTGAGGTAAACATTCTTTACTTCATCGGAAGCATCAGCTGCAGGTGGGTCACCCAGCGGTGCATCCAACACATAGGTCAAATTACCAGCTGTGAGGACAATCCTCAAATTGCGGAACCAATCCGCGAAGTTGCTTCCATTGTTTTTCAACTTTTCTTTCTCTAGGAACGCATTAAAATTGATGGTAGGGGCTGCCATTGATCTACAACATATTTGCAATAGTTTAGACTAAGTTTATGACAAATTGAGTTCAAATTAATAATTAATCTAGGTGAACTCCCACTCAAAACAATATCCCTCACATTGTCTTAGTGATCACACGAACCAAATCCACCACATCAACACCGATCATCACGAGAGTTGATATAGTTTCAATGGCGAACAATCGACATGTTCATCATATCTACTATATGATTCATGCTTTACCTTTCAGTGATCCGTGTTCCGAGACCATGTCTGTACATGCTAGGCTCGTCAAGATCAAACCTTAGTTTCCGCATGAGCAAATCTGGCTTGCTCACGTTGTATACACTTGCGGAATCTAACACACCCGATCATCACGTGGTGCTTCGAAACAACAAGCTTTAGCAACGGTGCTAACTAAGGGTGAACACTTTATGACTTGAAATTTATGTGCATGAGGGATCATCTTATAATGCTACCGTCGTCTACTAAGCAATACAAGATGCATAAAGGATTAACATCACATGCAATTCATAATATGTGATATGATATGGCCTTTCTTCTTTGTGCTTCCGATCTCCATCTTCTAGCACGAACATGATCTCCATCATCACCGGCATTGCATCAAGGTCAATGACGCTCCTCCATGGTTGTCGTCCACCGGCTTCAACTATTACAACTACTTTGAATAGACACGCGGGTCTTAACATAAATTAAAGACAACCATATGGCTCCTGCCGGTTGCCAACTTACAATAAGGAACATTGCATACATCAAATATAATCACAATCATGGCCATATCACATCACTGCACACCCCTGCAAAACAAAGTTAGACGCCTCTACTTTCTTTGCATGTTTTACGTGGTTTGGGGCTTTCAATAAGTGTCGTTCTAACTTACGAACATGAACCACAACATTGATACTAGTATTGTTAATCACCCGTTGTAAATTGGATCTTAACTATGCTAGGAGAAATAGGCACCCGCAAAGCCACTTATGCAATACAAGTTGCATGTCAAGCGTGGAGCAAGTCTCATGAATGATGTCATGTAAGGTTAGCCCGGGCCGCTTCATCCCAACATACCGCAAGATGCAAAGTACACAAGAAGCAATCGACAATAAAAGCATCAACGCCCACAATGACCATTGTGTTCTACTCGTGCAACAGATCTACATATAGACACGGTTCTGATACCACTGTAGGGTTTCGTAGCATGGAAAACAAAAAATTTCTACCGCATACAAACAAACAAGCCAAGATCTATCTACTAGATTGTAGCAACGAGTCGATGGAATAACTTACCCTCGAAGATTCCAAAGTGTTTAACGAGAGCGGATTCTCGTGGGTGATGTAGTCGTACTCTTGCTGATCTCAAGATCGCGTAGACGATCCTTCCGGCGCTGCGTTCCGGCAGCGCTCCCGCAGTCGGTCACACGTTCGGTACTCGATGAAGACCTTCCTCTCCCTTGTTCCAGCAGGCAGCGGAGGTTGTAGCACTCTCCTCGCGATTCCGGCAGCACAACGGCGTGGTACCGGAAGTAGAGGGGAGATCTCGCAGGGCTTCGCCTTAAGCCGGAGCGAGTATGGTGGAGTATGAGAGAGCTCCTCGGAGATCTAGGTTTTAGACACACCAAGGAGGAGGTGCTAGAGCCGGCGGCTAGGGTTTGGGGCACCCCAAGTCGGCGGCTAGGGCAACCCTAGGGGCGGCGGCAGCTGCAGGAGGTGGTGGTGCCAAGCTAGGGTTTGGAGGAGAGGTACTTGTGTGTCCTAGGAGGGAGCCCTGCCCCTCCTTATATAGGTGGAGGGGCCGGCCGGCCAAGGGGAGGGAATGGAGTCGCTCCCCAACTCGGCTTGGGTGGTGCGCAGGCTTGGGGAGGAGGGACTCCCTCCCCAACTCGGTTTCACCTTCCTCCTCTTTTCCTCTTTCCAAATTTAGCCGTTTGACTTTTCAATTTAGCTATTTGACTTTTCAAACTAGGATTTGAATTAATCCTTTATTTGGAACAGCGATGACACTTAGTACATGATGTAATCATACCAACTTGATACAACACATCCATGTACCCTTCCCCTCCGGAGTGCCGGACATTCCGGAACATTCTAGAACATTCCCGATGAAAACACCGGAAACATTCCCCAACTCTGAAACGAGACTTTCCTTATATGAATCTTATTCTCCGGACCATTCCGGATCTCCTCGTGATATCCTGGATCCCATCCGAGACTCCGAACAACATTCGGTCTCTTTCTCATCATACCATAACTACTCAAACAACATCGAATCCTTAAGTGTGTCTCCCTACGGTTCGTGAATTATGCGGACATGATCGATACAATTCTCCGAACAATAACCAATAGAGGAATCTGGAAATTCATATGGCTCCCACATATTTCTACGATTACTTTGCAATCGAATGAACCACTTACATACGATACCAATTTCCCTTTGTCTCACGATAGTTTACTTATCCGAGGTTATGATCGTCGGTATCTCTGCATACCTAGTTCAACCTCGTTACCGATAAGTACTCTTTTCTCGTTCCCGTGATATGTGATCCCTTGTGAGCCAGTCACATGCTTGCAAGCTAATTGGATGACATTCCACCGAGAGGGCCCAGAGTATATCTATCCGTCATATGGATGGACAAATCCCACTCTTGATCCATGTGTCTCAACCAATACTTTCCGAACACTCAATGTCACCTTTATAGCCACCCAGTTACGGTGTGGTGTTTGATGTCATCAAAGCATCCATCCGGTAAAGGTGATATGCATGATCTCATGGTCGAAGGAATTAGGTTACTATGTATCAGAAAGCATATAGCAATTGAACTATTGAAATGACTTGATCTTTATGCTACGCTTATCTATAGGAGTATGTCCATCATATCATTCTCCTAACGATATGATCTTGTTGTTAATAACATCTCAATGTTCATGATAGGGAAACCACAATCATCCATTAACCAACAAGCTGGTATTATATAGAGGCTTTACCAGGGACTTCAAATTAAGCTTACAAATCACACAAGTATTAATGTTTGCTTGTTAATACTATTATAGCATGAATGTAAACATTTATCATAAACACAAAAATATAATAATAACCACATTTATTATTGCCTCTAGGGCATATCTCCAACATGCCCCTCCTTATATAGGTGGAGGGGGCCGGCCGGCCAAGGGGAGGGAGAGGAGTCCCTCCCCAACTCGGCTTGGGTGGGCGCCGCCGGTTGGAGGAGGGAACTCCTCCCCAACTCGGTTTCCCACTCCTCCTCCTCTTTCCAAAAACTGCCGTTTGACTTTCAAACTAGCCGTTTGACTTTTCAAACTAGGATTTGAATAAACCCTCTATTTTGATCAGCGATGACACCGAGTACATGATGCAACCATACCAACTTGATATAACACATTCATGTACCCTTCCCCCCGGAGTGCCGGACATTCCGGAACCTTCTAGAACATTCCCGATGAAAACACCGGAACCATTCCCCAACTCCGAAACGGGACTTTCCTTATATGAATCTTATTCTCCGGACCATTCTGGATCTCCTCGTGATATCCTGAATCCCATTCGAGACTCCGAACAACATTCGGTCTCTTTCTCATCATTCCATAACTACTCAAACAACGTCGAATCCTTAAGTGTGTCTCCCTACGGTTCGTGAATTATGCGGACATGATCGAGACACTTTTCCGAACAATAACCAATAGAGGAATCTGGAAATTCATATGGCTCCCACATATTTATATGATTACTTTGCGATCGAATGAACCACTTACATACGATATCAATTTCCCTTTGTCTTACGATAGTTTACTTATCCGAGGTTATGATCGTCGGTATCTCTGCATACCTAGTTCAACCTCGTTACCGATAAGTACTCTTTTCTCGTTCCCGTGATATGTGATCCCTTGTGAGCCAGTCACATGCTTGCAAGCTAATTGGATGACATTTCACCGAGAGGGCCCAGAGTATATCTATCAGTCATATGGATGGACAAATCCCACTCTTGATCCATGTGTTTCAACCAATACTTTCCAAACACTCAATGCCACCTTTATAGCCACCCAGTTACGGTGTGGTGTTTGATGTCATCAAAGCATCCATTTGGCAAAAGGTGATATGCATGATCTCATGGTCGAAGGAATTAGATTACTATGTATCAGAAAGCATATAGCAATTGAACTATTAAAATGACTTGATCTTTATGCTACGCTTATCTATAGGAGTATGTCCACCATATCATTCTCCTAACGATATGATCTTGTTGTTAATAACATCTCAATGTTCATGATAGGGAAACCACAATCATTTATTAACCAACAAGCTAGTATTATATAGAGGCTTTACTAGGGACTTCAAATTAAGTTTACAAATCACACAAGTATTAATGTTTCCTTGTTAATACTATTATAGCATGAATGTAAACATTTATCATAAACACAAAGATATAATAATAACTACATTTATTATTGCCTCTAGGGCATATCTCCAACAGTCTCCCACTTGCACTAGAGTCATCTAATCTAGATTACATGGTAATATACCGAACACCCATGGCAGTTTGGTGCTGGTCATGTTTTGCCCTCGGGAGAGGTTTAGTCAACGGATCCTCCACATTCAGATCTGTGTGTACTTTGCAAATCTTTATATCCCCATCTTGGATATGTTCTCGAATAGCGTGAAAACGTAGCTTGATGTGCTTCAGCTTCTTGTGTGACCTTGGTTCTTGCGCATTAGCTATGGCGCCCATGTTATCACAGTAGATAGACATTGGGTCCAGCGCACTAGGAACCACACCCAGCTCTGTAATGAACTCTTTCATCCATATCGCTTCTTGTGAAGCCTCCGAAGCAGCCATGTATTCCGATTTAGTTGAAGATCTCGCCACAACGCTTTGCTTTGCACTCCTCCAGCTAACTGCTGCACCATTGAAAATAAATACGTATCCAGATTGTGATTTAGAATCATCCGGATCGGTGTTCCAACTAGCATCGGTGTAACCATTAACAACGAGCTGTTCATCACCTCCATAAGAAAGAACCATATCCTTAGTTCTTCTCAAGTACTTAAGGATGTTTTTGACCGCTGTCCAATGATCCACTCCTGGATCACTTTGATATCTGCTAGTTAAACTAACAGCATATGCAATGTCGGGTCTAGTACATAGCATGGCATACATTAGAGATCCTATGGCTGAGGCATAGGGAGTCTTACTCATCCTTTCTCTATCTTCTGCCGATGTCGGACTTTGAGTTTTACTCAAGGTCGTATTGGGCAACATGGGCAAGAACCCTTTCTTGCTATCTTCCATTCCAAACCTCTTTAGAACTTTGTCCAAATATGTACTTTGTGACAATGATATTTGGCGTTTCGATCTATCTCTATAAATCTTTATGCCTAATATGTAAGCTGCTTCGCCAAGATCCTTCATTGAAAAACTATTATTCAAATATTCCTTGACACTATTAAGAAGGTCTACATCATTCCCAATCAACAATATGTCATCCACATATAGTATTAAGAATGCTACAGAGCTCCCACTCACTTTCTTGTAAATACAAGCTTCTCCATAAGTTTGTATAAAACCAAAACTTTTGATCACCTTATCAAAACGTTGATTCCAACTTCGGGATGCTTGCTTCAATCCATAGATGGACCATTGAAGTTTGCATACCTTGTTAGCATCTTTAGGATCGACAAAACCTTTGGGTTGCATCATATATAACTCTTCATCAATGTCTCCATTGAGGAATGCTGTTTTGACATCCATCTGCCATATCTCATAATCACAATATGCAGGATTGCTAACATAATCCTCACAGACTTTAGCTTCGCTACTGGTGAGAAAGTCTCATCGTAGTCAACTCCTTGAATTTGTCGAAACCCTTTTGCGACAAGTCGAGCTTTATAGACAGTAACATTACCATCAGCATCTGTTTTCTTCTTGAAAATCCATTTGTTCTTGACAGCCTTCCGGCCATCTGGTAAGTCCACCAAAGTCCATACTTGGTTTTCGTACATGGATCCAATCTCGGATTTCATGGCTTCTTGCCATTTATTGGAATCTGGGCTCATCATCGCTTCCTCATATGTCTCAGGGTCATCGGTGTTATCCACCAACATGACACTCATAACGGGATCATACCAATCTGGAGTGGCACGAGATCTCGTTGACCTGCGATGCTCTGTAGCAACATCAACCGAAGTTTCATGATCATCATCATTAGCTTCCTATCTAATTGGTGCAGGCACCACAGGAACTTCTTCCGGTGCTGCGCTACTCGCAATTTCGAGAGAAGGTTCGACAACCTCGTCGAGTTCTACTTTCCTTCCAGTCACTTCTTTCGAGAGAAATTCCTTCTCTAGAAAGGATCCATTCTTGGCAACGAAGATTTTGCCTTCGGATCTATGATGGAAGGTATACCTAATAGTTTCCTTCGGGTATCCTATGAAGACGCATTTTTCCGCTTTGGGTTCAAGCTTGTCCGGCTGTAACTTCTTTACATAGGCTTCGCATCCCCAAACTTTAAGGAACGACAATCTAGGTTTCTTCCCAAACCATAATTCATATGGTGTCGTTTCAACGGATTTAGACGGTGCCCTATTTAAAGTGAATGCGGCTGTTTCTAATGCATAACCCCAAAATGATAGCGGTAAATCTGTAAGTGACATCATAGAACGAACCATATCTAAGAGAGTTCGATTACGACGTTCGGACACACCATTACGCTGTGGTGTTCCCGGCGGTGTCAACTGTGAAAGTATTCCGCATTTCTTCAAATGCTCGCCAAACTCGTAACTCAGATATTCACCTCCACGATCAGAACATAGAAATTTAATCTTCTTGTTACGTTGATTCTCTACCTCACTTTGAAATTCCTTAAACTTCTCGAAAGTTTCGGACTTATGTTTCATGAAATAGATATACCCATATCTACTCAAGTCATCCGTGAAGGTAAGAACATAACGATAACCACCGCGCGATGCTACACTCATTGGACCACACACATCGGTATGTATGATTTCCAATAAGTCCATAGCTCGCTCCATCATACCAGAAAATGGAGTCTTAGTCATTTTACCCATTAGACATGCTTCGCATCTATCAAGTGATTCGAAATCAAGTTATTCAAGAAGTCCATCGGAATGGAGTTTCTTCATATGCTTCACTCCAATGTGACCAAGACGACAGTGCCACATATAGGTCGAGTTATTGCTCGATTTCAAACGTTTAGCCTCAATGTTATTAATATGTGTATTTCCACTATCGAGATTCAACAAGAATAGACCATCTATCAAAGGTGCATGTGCATAAAACATATTACTCATATAAATCGAACAACCATTATTCTCGGACTTAAACAAGTAACCGTCCCGCAATAAACAAGATCCCGATATAATGTTCATGCTTAACGCAGGCACCAAATAACAATTATTTAAGTATAAAACTAATCCCGATGGTAGATGAAGGGTTAGCGTGCCGACCGCGATCACATCAACCTTTGATCCGTTTCCCACGCGCATCGTCACCTCGTTCTTCAGTAGCTTCCGTTTATTCTGCAGCACCTGTTTCGAGTTACAAATATGAGCAACCGAACCAGTATCAAATACCCAGGCACTACTACGAGTACTAGTGAGATACACATCAATAACATGTATATCAGATATACCTTTCTTCTTGATGTTGCCGTTCTTCAAATCCGCCAAGTACTTTGGGCAATTCCGCTTCCAGTGACCTTCTCCCTTGCAGTAAAAGCACTGATTATCAGGCTTGGGTCTAGCCTTGATCTTCTTTGTTGGCGTGGTAACTTTCTTACCACCCTTCTTGAAGTGTCCCTTCTGCTTAGACTTGCCTTTCTTGAATTTGGTGGTCTTATTGACCAACAACACTTGGTGCTCTTTCTTGATCTCCACTTCTGCAGACTTTAACATAGCAAATAGTTCTGGCAACTGCTTGTTCATGTTCTGCGTGTTGTAGTTCATCACAAAGTTCTTGTAACTTGGTGGTAGTGATTGGAGGACACGGTAAATCCCCAAAGCATTAGGAATCACTATACCCAAACTTTGAAGTTTGTTTGCGTGCCTAGACATCTTAAGCACATGCTCACTGACGGAGCTGCCCTCTTCCATCTTGCAGTTAAAGAACTTTTCAGAAGCCTCATAGCTTTCAATTGCCGCATGAGTCTCAAAAATCAATTTGAGATCCTCGACAATATCATATGGGTCTGAATTCTCAAACCTTTTCTGAAGCTCCGATTCTAAACCATACAAGATAGCACACTGAACTATGGAGTACTGATTCTTCCGAGCGAGGTAAACATTCTTTACTTCATCGGTAGCATCAGCTGCAGGTGGGTCACCCAGCGGTGCATCCAGCACATAGGTCAAATTACCAGCTATGAGGACAATCCTCAAATTGCGGAACCAATCCGCGAAGTTGCTTCCATTGTTTTTCAACTTTTCTTTCTCTAGGAACGCATTAAAATTGATGGTAGGGGCTGCCATTGATCTACAACATATTTGCAATAGTTTAGACTAAGTTTATGACAAATTGAGTTCAAATTAATAATAAAATTAATCTAGGTGAACTCCCACTCAAAACAATATCCCTCACATTGTTTTAGTGATCACACGAACTAAATCCACCACATCAACACCGATCATCACGAGAGTTGATATAGTTTCAATGGCGAACAATCGACATGTTCATCATATCTACTATATGATTCATGCTTTACCTTTCGGTGATCCGTGTTCCGAGACCATGTCTGTACATGCTAGGCTCGTCAAGATCAAACCTTAGTTTCTGCATGAGCAAATCTGGCTTGCTCATGTTGTATACACTTGCGGAATCTAACACACCCGATCATCACATGGTGCTTCGAAACAACAAGCTTTAGCAACGGTGCTAACTAAGGGTGAACACTTTATGACTTGAAATTCATGTGCATGAGGGATCATCTTATAATGCTACCGTCGTCTACTAAGCAATACAAGATGCATAAAGGATTAACATCACATGCAATTCATAATATGTGATATGATATGGCCTTTCTTCTTTGTGCTTCCTGTTATAGATATGCCCTATAGGCAATAATAAATATAGTTATTATTATATCTTTGTGTTTATGATAAATGTTTACATTCATGCTATAATAGTATTAACAAGGAAACATTAATACTTGTGTGATTTGTAAACTTAATTTGAAGTCCCTAGTAAAGCCTCTATACATCACTAGCTTGTTGGTTAATGAATGATTGTGGTTTCCATATCATGAACATTGAGATGTTATTAACGACAAGATCATATCGTTAGGAGAATGATATGATGGACATACTCCTATAGATAAGCGTAGCATAATGATCAAGTCATTTCAATAGTTCAATTGCTATATGCTTTCTGATACATATTAACCTAATTCCTTCGACCATGAGATCATGCATATCACCTTTACCGGATGGATGCTTTGATGACATCAAACACCACACCATAACTAGGTGGCTATAAAGGTGGCATTGAGTGTTCGGAAAGTATTGGTTGAGACACATGGATCAAGAGTGGGATTTGTCCATCCATATGACGGATAGATATACTCTGGGCCCTCTCGGTGGAATGTCATCCAATTAGCTTGCAAGCATGTGACTGGCTCATAAGGGATCACATATCATGGGAACGAGAAAAGTGTACTTATCGGTAACGAGGTTGAACTAGGTATGCAGAGATACCGACGATCATAACCTCGGATAAGTAAACTATCGTGAGACAAAGGGAAATTGGTATCGTATGTAAGTGGTTCATTCGATCGCAAAGTAATCGTAGAAATATGTGGGAGCCATATGAATTTCCAGATTCCTCTATTTGTTATTGTTCAGAGAAGTGTCTCGATCATGTCCGCATAATTCACGAACCGTAGGGAGACACACTTAAGGATTCGACGTTGTTTGAGTAGTTATGGTATGATGAGAAAGAGACCGAATGTTGTTCGGAGTCTCGGATGGGATCCGGGATATCACGAGGAGATCCGGAATGGTCCGGAGAATAAGATTCATATAAGGAAAGTCTCGTTTCGGAGTTGGGGAATGATTCCGGTGTTTTCATCGGGAATGTTCTAGAAGGTTCCGGAATGTCCGGCACTCCGGAGGGGAAGGGGTACATGAATGTGTCATTACAAGTTGGAATGATTGCATCATGTACTAAGTGTCATCGCTGTCCAAAATAAAGGGTTTATTCAAATCCTAGTTTGAAAAGTCAAACGGCTAGTTTGAAAAGTCAAACGGCAGTTTTTGGAAAGAGGAGGAGAGGTGGAAACCGAGTTGGGGAGGAGTTCCCTCCTCCAACCGGCAGCCCACCTCCAAGCCGAGTTGGGGAGGGACTCCCCTCCCCTTGGCCGCACCTCCCACCTATAAAGGGAGGGGCAGGGCTGCCCCTCCTAGCACACAAGTTCCCTGCCCCAAACCCTAGCTTGGCGCCACCACCTTCTGCAGCTGCCGCCGCCTCCTAGGGTTGCCCTAGCCGCCGACTTGGGCTGCCCCAAGCCCTAGCCGCCGGCTCTAGTACCTCCTCCTTGGTGTGTCTAAACCCTAGATCGCCGAGGAGCTCTCTCATAATCCACCATACTCGCTCCGGCTTAAGGCGAAGCCCTGCGAGATCTCCCCTCTACTTCCGGTACCACGCTGTTGTGCTGCCGGAATCGCGAGGAGAGTGCTACAACCTCCGCTGCCTGCTGGAACAAGGGAGAGGAAGGTCTTCGTCGAGTACCGAACGTGTGACCGACTGCGGGAGCACTGCCGGAACGCAGCGCCGGAAGGATCGTCTACGCGATCTTGAGATCGGGAAGAGTACGACTACATCACCCACGAGAATTTGCTCTCGTTAAACACTTTGGAATCTTCGAGGGTGAGTTATTCCATCGACTCGTTGCTACAATATAGTAGATAGATCTTGGCTTGTTTGTTTGTATGCGATAGAAAATTTTTGTTTTCCATGCTATGAAACCCTACAGTGGTATCAGAGCCGTGTCTATATGTAGATCTGTTGCACGAGTAGAACACAATGGTCATTGTGGGCGTTGATGCTTTTATTGTCGATTTCTTCTTGTGTACTTTGCATCTTGCGGTATGTTGGGATGAAGCGGCCCGGGCTAACCTTACATGACATCGTTCATGAGACTTGCTCCATGCTTGACATGCAACTTGTATTGCATAAGTGGCTTTGCGGGTGCCTGTTTCTCCTAGCATAGTTAAGATCCAATTTACAATGGGTGATTAACAATACTAGTATCAATGTTGTGGTTCTTGTTCGTAAGTTAGAACGACACTTATTGAAAGCCCGAAACCACGTAAAACATGCAAAGAAAGTAGAGGCGTCTAACTTTGTTTTGCAGGGGTGTGCAGTGATGTGATATGGCCATGATTGTGATTATATTTGATGTATGCAATGTTCCTTATTGTAAGTTGGCAACCGACAAGAGCCATATGGTTGTCTTTAATTTATGTTAAGACCCGCGTGTCTATTCAAAGTAGTTGTAATAGTTGAAGTCGGTGGACGACAACCATGGAGGAGCGTCATTGACCTTGATGCAATGCCGGTGATGATGGAGATCATGTTCGTGCTAGAAGATGGAGATAGGAAGCACAAAGAAGAAAGGCCATATCATATCACATATTATGAATTGCATGTGATGTTAATCCTTTATGCATCTTGTATTTCTTAGTAGACGACGGTAGCATTATAAGATGATCCCTCATGCACATAAATTTCAAGTCATAAAGTGTTCATCCTTAGTTAGCACCGTTGCTAAAGCTTGTTGTTGCGAAGCACCACGTGATGATCGGGTGTGTTAGATTCCGCAAGTGTATACAACGTGAGCAAGCCAGATTTGCTCATGCGGAAACTAAGGTTTGATCTTGACGAGCCTAGCATGTACAGACATGGTCTCGGAACACGGATCACCGAAAAGTAAAGCATGAATCATATAGAAGATATGATGAACATGTCGATTGTTCACCATTGAAACTATATCAACTCTCGTGATGATCGGTGTTGATGTAGTGGATTTGGTTCGTGTGATCACTAAAACAATGTGAGGGATGTTGTTTTGAGTGGGAGTTCACCTAGTTTAATTTTATTAATTTGAACTCAATTTGTCATAAACTTAGTCTAAACTATTGCAAATATGTTGTAGATCAATGGCAGCCCCTACCATCAATTTTAATGCGTTCCTAGAGAAAGAAAAGTTGAAAAACAATGGAAGCAACTTCGCGGATTGGTTCCGCAATTTGAGGATTGTCCTCACAGCTGGTAATTTGACCTATGTGCTGGATGCACCACTGGGTGACCCACCTGCAGCTGATGCTTCAGATGAAGTAAAGAATGTTTACCTCGCTCGGAAGAATCAGTACTCCATAGTTCAGTGTGCTATCTTGTATGGTTTAGAATCGGAGCTTCAGAAAAGGTTTGAGAATTCAGACCCATATGATATTTTCGAAGATCTCAAATTGATTTTTGAGACTCACGCGGCAATTGAAAGTTATGAGGCTTCTGAAAAGTTCTTTAAATGCAAGATGGAAGAGGGCAGCTCCGTCAGTGAGCATGTGCTTAAGATGTCTGGGCACGCAAATAAACTTCAAAGCTTGGGTATAGTGATTCCTAATGCTTTGGGGATTTACCGTGTCCTCCAATCACTACCACCAAGTTACAAGAACTTTGTGATGAACTACAACATGCAGAACATGAACAAGCAGTTGCCAGCACTGTTTGCTATGTTAAAGTCTGCAGAAGTGGAGATCAAGAAAGAGCACCAAGTGTTGTTGGTCAATAAGACCACCAAATTCAAGAAAGGCAAGTCTAAGCAGAAGGGACACTTCAAGAAGGGTGGTAAGAAAGTTACCGCGCCAACGAAGAAGACCAAGGCTGGACCTAAGCCTGATACTGAGTGCTTTTACTGCAAGGGAGAAGGTCACTGGAAGCGGAATTGCCCAAAGTACTTGGCGCATTTGAAGAACGGCAACATCAAGAAGAATGGTATATCTGATATACATGTTATTGATGTGTATCTCACTAGTACTCGTAGTAGTGCCTGGGTATTTGATACTGGTTCGGTTGCTCATATTTGTAACTCGAAACAGGTGCTACAGAATAAACGGAAGCTAGCGAAGAACGAGGTGATGATGCGCGTTGGAAACGGATCAAAGGTTGATGTGATCGCGGTCGGCACGCTACTCCTTCATCTACCATCGGGATTAGTTTTATACTTAAATAATTGTTATTTGGTGCCTGCGTTGAGCATGAACATTATATCGGGATCTTGTTTATTGCGAGACGGTTACTTTTTTAAATCCGAGAATAATGGTTGTTCGATTTATAAGAGTAATATGTTTTATGCACATGCACCTTTGATAGATGGTCTATTCTTGTTGAATCTCGATAGTGGAAATACACATATTAATAACATTGAGGCTAAACGTTTGAAATCGAGCGATAACTCGACCTATATGTGGCACTGTCGTCTTGGTCACATTGGAGTGAAGCGTATGAAGAAACTCCATTCCGATGGACTTCTTGAATAACTTGATTTCGAATCACTTGATAGATGCGAAGCATGTCTGGTGGGTAAAATGACTAAGACTCCATTTTCTGGTATGATGGAGCGAGCTACGGACTTATTGGAAATCATACATACCGATGTGTGTGGTCCAATGAGTGTAGCATCGCGCGGTGGTTATCGTTATGTTCTTACCTTCATGGATGACTTGAGTAGATATGGGTATGTCTATTTCATGAAACCTAAGTCCGAAACTTTTGAGAAGTTTAAGGAATTTCAAGTGAGGTAGAGAATCAACGTAACAAGAAGATTAAATTTCTACGTTCTGATCGTGGAGGTGAATATCTAAGTTACGAGTTTGGCGAGCATTTGAAGAAATGCGGAATACTTTCGCAGTTGACACCGCCGGGAACACCACAGCGTAATGGTGTGTCCGAACGTCGTAATCGAACTCTCTTAGATATGGTTCGTTCTATGATGTCACTTACAGATTTACCGCTATCATTTTGGGGTTATGCATTAGAAACAGCCGCATTCACTTTAAATAGGGCACCGCCTAAATCCGTTGAAACGACACCGTATGAATTATGGTTTGGGAAGAAACCTAGATTGTCGTTCCTTAAAGTTTGGGGATGCGAAGCCTATGTAAAGAAGTTACAGCCGGACAAGCTTGAACCCAAAGCGGAAAAATGCGTCTTCATAGGATACCCGAAGGAAACTATTGGGTATACCTTCTATCATAGATCCAAAGGCAAAATCTTCGTTGCCAAGAATGGATCTTTTCTAGAGAAGGAATTTCTCTCGAAAGAAGTGACTGGAAGGAAAGTAGAACTTGACGAGGTTGTCGAACCTTCTCTCGAAATTGCGAGTAGCGCAGCACCGGAAGAAGTTCCTGTGGTGCCTGCACCAATTAGAGAGGAAGCTAATGATGATGATCATGAAACTTCGGTTGAAGTTGCTACAGAGCCTCGCAGGTCAACGAGAACTCGTACCACTCCAGATTGGTATGATCCCGTTATGAGTGTCATGTTGGTGGATAACACCGATGACCCCGAGACATATGAGGAAGCGATGATGAGCCCAGATTCCAATAAATGGCAAGAATCCATGAAATCCGAGATTGGATCCATGTACGAAAACCAAGTGTGGACTTTGGTGGACTTACCGGATGGCCGGAAGGCTGTCGAGAACAAATGGATTTTCAAGAAGAAAACAGATGATGATGGTAATATTACTGTCTATAAAGCTCGACTTGTCGCAAAAGGGTTTCGACAAATTCAAGGAGTTGACTACGATGAGACCTTCTCACCAGTAGCAAAGCTAAAGTCTGTGAGGATTATTTTAGCGATCGCTGCATATTATGATTATGAGATATGGCAGATGGATGTCAAAACAGCATTCCTCAATGGAGACATTGATGAAGAGTTGTATATGATGCAACCCAAAGGTTTTGTCGATCCTAAAGATGATAACAAGGTATGCAAACTTCAACGGTCCATCTATGGATTGAAGCAAGCATCCCGAAGTTGGAATCAACGTTTTGATAAGGTGATCAAAAGTTTTGGTTTTATACAAACTTATGGAGAAGCTTGTATTTACAAGAAAGTGAGTGGGAGCTCTGTAGCATTCTTAATACTATATGTGGATGACATATTGTTGATTGGGAATGATGTAGACCTTCTTAATAGTGTCAAAGAATATTTGAATAATAGTTTTTCAATGAAGGATCTTGGCGAAGCAGCTTACATATTAGGCATAAAGATTTATAGAGATAGATCAAGACGCCAAATATCATTGTCACAAAGTACATATTTGGACAAAGTTCTAAAGAGGTTTGGAATGGAAGATAGCAAGAAAGGGTTCTTGCCCATGTTGCCCAATACGACCTTGAGTAAAACTCAAAGTCCGACATCGGCAGAAGATAGAGAAAGGATGAGTAAGACTCCCTATGCCTCAGCCATAGGATCTCTAATGTATGCCATGTTATGTACTAGACCCGACATTGCATATGTTGTTAGTTTAACTAGCAGATATCAAAGTGATCCAAGAGTGGATCATTGGACAGCGGTCAAAAACATCCTTAAGTACTTGAGAAGAACTAAGGATATGGTTCTTTCTTATGGAGATGATGAACAGCTCGTTGTAAATGGTTACACCGATGCTAGTTGGAACACCGATCCGGATGATTCTAAATCACAATCTGGATACGTATTTATTTTGAATGGTGCGGCAGTTAGCTGGAGGAGTGCAAAGCAAAGCGTTGTGGCGAGATCTTCAACTTAATCGGAATACATGGCTGCTTCAGAGGCTTCACAAGAAGCGATATGGATGAAAGAGTTCATTACAGAGCTGGGTGTGGTTCCTAGTGTGCTGGACCCAATGTCTATCTACTGTGATAACATGGGCGCCATAGCCAATGCGCAATAACCAAGGTCACACAAGAAGCTGAAGCACATCAAGCTACGTTTTCACGCTATTCGAGAACATATCCAAGATGGGGATATAAAGATTTGCAAAGTACACACAGATCTGAATGTGGCGGATCCGTTGACTAAACCTCTCCCGAGGGCAAAACATGACCAACACCAAACTGCCATGGGTGTTCGGTATATTACCATGTAATCTAGATTAGATGACTCTAGTGCAAGTGGGAGACTGTTGGAGATATGCCCTAGAGGCAATAATAAATATAGTTATTATTATATCTTTGTGTTTATGATAAATGTTTACATTCATGCTATAATAGTATTAACAAGGAAACATTAATACTTGTGTGATTTGTAAACTTAATTTGAAGTCCCTAGTAAAGCCTCTATACATCACTAGCTTGTTGGTTAATGAATGATTGTGGTTTCCATATCATGAACATTGAGATGTTATTAACGACAAGATCATATCGTTAGGAGAATGATATGATGGACATACTCCTATAGATAAGCGTAGCATAAAGATCAAGTCATTTCAATAGTTCAATTGCTATATGCTTTCTGATACATAGTAACCTAATTCCTTCGACCATGAGATCATGCATATCACCTTTACCGGATGGATGCTTTGATGACATCAAACACCACACCATAACTGGGTGGCTATAAAGGTGGCATTGAGTGTTCGGAAAGTATTGGTTGAGACACATGGATCAAGAGTGGGATTTGTCCATCCATATGACGGATAGATATACTCTGGGCCCTCTCGGTGGAATGTCATCCAATTAGCTTGCAAGCATGTGACTGGCTCATAAGGGATCACATATCATGGGAACGAGAAAAGTGTACTTATCGGTAACGAGGTTGAACTAGGTATGCAGAGATACCGACGATCATAACCTCGGATAAGTAAACTATCGTGAGACAAAGGGAAATTGGTATCGTATGTAAGTGGTTCATTCGATCGCAAAGTAATCGTAGAAATATGTGGGAGCCATATGAATTTCCAGATTCCTCTATTTGTTATTGTTCAGAGAAGTGTCTCGATCATGTCCGCATAATTCACGAACCGTAGGGAGACACACTTAAGGATTCGACGTTGTTTGAGTAGTTATGGTATGATGAGAAAGAGACCGAATGTTGTTCGGAGTCTCGGATGGGATCCGGGATATCACGAGGAGATCCGGAATGGTCCGGAGAATAAGATTCATATAAGGAAAGTCTCGTTTCGGAGTTGGGGAATGATTCCGGTGTTTTCATCGGGAATGTTCTAGAAGGTTCCGGAATGTCCGGCACTCCGGAGGGGAAGGGGTACATGAATGTGTCATTACAAGTTGGAATGATTGCATCATGTACTAAGTGTCATCGCTGTCCAAAATAAAGGGTTTATTCAAATCCTAGTTTGAAAAGTCAAACGGCTAGTTTGAAAAGTCAAACGGCAGTTTTTGGAAAGAGGAGGAGAGGTGGAAACCGAGTTGGGGAGGAGTTCCCTCCTCCAACCGGTGGCCCACCTCCAAGCCGAGTTGGGGAGGGACTCCCCTCCCCTTGGCCGCACCTCCCACCTATAAAGGGAGGGGCAGGGCTGCCCCTCCTAGCACACAAGTTCCCTGCCCCAAACCCTAGCTTGGCGCCACCACCTTCTGCAGCTGCCGCCGCCTCCTAGGGTTGCCCTAGCCGCCGACTTGGGCTGCCCCAAGCCCTAGCCGCCGGCTCTAGTACCTCCTCCTTGGTGTGTCTAAACCCTAGATCGCCGAGGAGCTCTCTCATAATCCACCATACTCGCTCCGGCTTAAGGCGAAGCCCTGCGAGATCTCCCCTCTACTTCCGGTACCACGCTGTTGTGCTGCCGGAATCGCGAGGAGAGTGCTACAACCTCCGCTGCCTGCTGGAACAAGGGAGAGGAAGGTCTTCGTCGAGTACCGAACGTGTGACCGACTGCGGGAGCACTGCCGGAACGCAGCGCCGGAAGGATCGTCTACGCGATCTTGAGATCGGGAAGAGTACGACTACATCACCCACGAGAATTTGCTCTCGTTAAACACTTTGGAATCTTCGAGGGTGAGTTATTCCATCGACTCGTTGCTACAATCTAGTAGATAGATCTTGGCTTGTTTGTTTGTATGCGATAGAAAATTTTTGTTTTCCATGCTACGAAACCCTACAGTGGTATCAGAGCCGTGTCTATATGTAGATCTGTTGCACGAGTAGAACACAATGGTCATTGTGGGCGTTGATGCTTTTATTGTCGATTGCTTCTTGTGTACTTTGCATCTTGCGGTATGTTGGGATGAAGCGGCCCGGGCTAACCTTACATGACATCGTTCATGAGACTTGCTCCATGCTTGACATGCAACTTGTATTGCATAAGTGGCTTTGCGGGTGCCTGTTTCTCCTAGCATAGTTAAGATCCAATTTACAATGGGTGATTAACAATACTAGTATCAATGTTGTGGTTCTTGTTCGTAAGTTAGAACGACACTTATTGAAAGCCCGAAACCACGTAAAACATGCAAAGAAAGTAGAGGCGTCTAACTTTGTTTTGCAGGGGTGTGCAGTGATGTGATATGGCCATGATTGTGATTATATTTGATGTATGCAATGTTCCTTATTGTAAGTTGGCAACCGACAAGAGCCATATGGTTGTCTTTAATTTATGTTAAGACCCGCGTGTCTATTCAAAGTAGTTGTAATAGTTGAAGTCGGTGGACGACAACCATGGAGGAGCGTCATTGACCTTGATGCAATGCCGGTGATGATGGAGATCATGTTCGTGCTAGAAGATGGAGATAGGAAGCACAAAGAAGAAAGGCCATATCATATCACATATTATGAATTGCATGTGATGTTAATCCTTTATGCATCTTGTATTTCTTAGTAGACGACGGTAGCATTATAAGATGATCCCTCATGCACATAAATTTCAAGTCATAAAGTGTTCATCCTTAGTTAGCACCGTTGCTAAAGCTTGTTGTTGCGAAGCACCACGTGATGATCGGGTGTGTTAGATTCCGCAAGTGTATACAACGTGAGCAAGCCAGATTTGCTCATGCGGAAACTAAGGTTTGATCTTGACGAGCCTAGCATGTACAGACATGGTCTCGGAACACGGATCACCGAAAAGTAAAGCATGAATCATATAGAAGATATGATGAACATGTCGATTGTTCACCATTGAAACTATATCAACTCTCGTGATGATCGGTGTTGATGTAGTGGATTTGGTTCGTGTGATCACTAAAACAATGTGAGGGATGTTGTTTTGAGTGGGAGTTCACCTAGTTTAATTTTATTAATTTGAACTCAATTTGTCATAAACTTAGTCTAAACTATTGCAAATATGTTGTAGATCAATGGCAGCCCCTACCATCAATTTTAATGCGTTCCTAGAGAAAGAAAAGTTGAAAAACAATGGAAGCAACTTCGCGGATTGGTTCCGCAATTTGAGGATTGTCCTCACAGCTGGTAATTTGACCTATGTGCTGGATGCACCACTGGGTGACCCACCTGCAGCTGATGCTTCAGATGAAGTAAAGAATGTTTACCTCGCTCGGAAGAATCAGTACTCCATAGTTCAGTGTGCTATCTTGTATGGTTTAGAATCGGAGCTTCAGAAAAGGTTTGAGAATTCAGACCCATATGATATTTTCGAAGATCTCAAATTGATTTTTGAGACTCACGCGGCAATTGAAAGTTATGAGGCTTCTGAAAAGTTCTTTAAATGCAAGATGGAAGAGGGCAGCTCCGTCAGTGAGCATGTGCTTAAGATGTCTGGGCACGCAAATAAACTTCAAAGCTTGGGTATAGTGATTCCTAATGCTTTGGGGATTTACCGTGTCCTCCAATCACTACCACCAAGTTACAAGAACTTTGTGATGAACTACAACATGCAGAACATGAACAAGCAGTTGCCAGCACTGTTTGCTATGTTAAAGTCTGCAGAAGTGGAGATCAAGAAAGAGCACCAAGTGTTGTTGGTCAATAAGACCACCAAATTCAAGAAAGGCAAGTCTAAGCAGAAGGGACACTTCAAGAAGGGTGGTAAGAAAGTTACCGCGCCAACGAAGAAGACCAAGGCTGGACCTAAGCCTGATACTGAGTGCTTTTACTGCAAGGGAGAAGGTCACTGGAAGCGGAATTGCCCAAAGTACTTGGCGCATTTGAAGAACGGCAACATCAAGAAGAATGGTATATCTGATATACATGTTATTGATGTGTATCTCACTAGTACTCGTAGTAGTGCCTGGGTATTTGATACTGGTTCGGTTGCTCATATTTGTAACTCGAAACAGGTGCTACAGAATAAACGGAAGCTAGCGAAGAACGAGGTGATGATGCGCGTTGGAAACGGATCAAAGGTTGATGTGATCGCGGTCGGCACGCTACTCCTTCATCTACCATCGGGATTAGTTTTATACTTAAATAATTGTTATTTGGTGCCTGCGTTGAGCATGAACATTATATCGGGATCTTGTTTATTGCGAGACGGTTACTTTTTTAAATCCGAGAATAATGGTTGTTCGATTTATAAGAGTAATATGTTTTATGCACATGCACCTTTGATAGATGGTCTATTCTTGTTGAATCTCGATAATGGAAATACACATATTAATAACATTGAGGCTAAACGTTTGAAATCGAGCGATAACTCGACCTATATGTGGCACTGTCGTCTTGGTCACATTGGAGTGAAGCGTATGAAGAAACTCCATTCCGATGGACTTCTTGAATAACTTGATTTCGAATCACTTGATAGATGCGAAGCATGTCTGATGGGTAAAATGACTAAGACTCCATTTTCTGGTATGATGGAGCGAGCTACGGACTTATTGGAAATCATACATACCGATGTGTGTGGTCCAATGAGTGTAGCATCGCGCGGTGGTTATCGTTATGTTCTTACCTTCATGGATGACTTGAGTAGATATGGGTATGTCTATTTCATGAAACATAAGTCCGAAACTTTTGAGAAGTTTAAGGAATTTCAAGTGAGGTAGAGAATCAACGTAACAAGAAGATTAAATTTCTACGTTCTGATCGTGGAGGTGAATATCTAAGTTACGAGTTTGGCGAGCATTTGAAGAAATGCGGAATACTTTCGCAGTTGACACCGCCGGGAACACCACAGCGTAATGGTGTGTCCGAACGTCGTAATCGAACTCTCTTAGATATGGTTCGTTCTATGATGTCACTTACAGATTTACCGCTATCATTTTGGGGTTATCCATTAGAAACAGCCGCATTCACTTTAAATAGGGCACCGCCTAAATCCGTTGAAACGACACCGTATGAATTATGGTTTGGGAAGAAACCTAGATTGTCGTTCCTTAAAGTTTGGGGATGCGAAGCCTATGTAAAGAAGTTACAGCCGGACAAGCTTGAACCCAAAGCGGAAAAATGCGTCTTCATAGGATACCCGAAGGAAACTATTGGGTATACCTTCTATCATAGATCCAAAGGCAAAATCTTCGTTGCCAAGAATGGATCTTTTCTAGAGAAGGAATTTCTCTCGAAAGAAGTGACTGGAAGGAAAGTAGAACTTGACGAGGTTGTCGAACCTTCTCTCGAAATTGCGAGTAGCGCAGCACCGGAAGAAGTTCCTGTGGTGCCTGCACCAATTAGAGAGGAAGCTAATGATGATGATCATGAAACTTCGGTTGAAGTTGCTACAGAGCCTCGCAGGTCAACGAGAACTCGTACCACTCCAGATTGGTATGATCCCGTTATGAGTGTCATGTTGGTGGATAACACCGATGACCCCGAGACATATGAGGAAGCGATGATGAGCCCAGATTCCAATAAATGGCAAGAATCCATGAAATCCGAGATTGGATCCATGTACGAAAACCAAGTGTGGACTTTGGTGGACTTACCGGATGGCCGGAAGGCTGTCGAGAACAAATGGATTTTCAAGAAGAAAACAGATGATGATGGTAATATTACTGTCTATAAAGCTCGACTTGTCGCAAAAGGGTTTCGACAAATTCAAGGAGTTGACTACGATGAGACCTTCTCACCAGTAGCAAAGCTAAAGTCTGTGAGGATTATTTTAGCGATCGCTGCATATTATGATTATGAGATATGGCAGATGGATGTCAAAACAGCATTCCTCAATGGAGACATTGATGAAGAGTTGTATATGATGCAACCCAAAGGTTTTGTCGATCCTAAAGATGCTAACAAGGTATGCAAACTTCAACGGTCCATCTATGGATTGAAGCAAGCATCCCGAAGTTGGAATCAACGTTTTGATAAGGTGATCAAAAGTTTTGGTTTTATACAAACTTATGGAGAAGCTTGTATTTACAAGAAAGTGAGTGGGAGCTCTGTAGCATTCTTAATACTATATGTGGATGACATATTGTTGATTGGGAATGATGTAGACCTTCTTAATAGTGTCAAAGAATATTTGAATAATAGTTTTTCAATGAAGGATCTTGGCGAAGCAGCTTACATATTAGGCATAAAGATTTATAGAGATAGATCAAGACGCCAAATATCATTGTCACAAAGTACATATTTGGACAAAGTTCTAAAGAGGTTTGGAATGGAAGATAGCAAGAAAGGGTTCTTGCCCATGTTGCCCAATACGACCTTGAGTAAAACTCAAAGTCCGACATCGGCAGAAGATAGAGAAAGGATGAGTAAGACTCCCTATGCCTCAGCCATAGGATCTCTAATGTATGCCATGTTATGTACTAGACCCGACATTGCATATGTTGTTAGTTTAACTAGCAGATATCAAAGTGATCCAAGAGTGGATCATTGGACAGCGGTCAAAAACATCCTTAAGTACTTGAGAAGAACTAAGGATATGGTTCTTTCTTATGGAGATGATGAACAGCTCGTTGTAAATGGTTACACCGATGCTAGTTGGAACACCGATCCGGATGATTCTAAATCACAATCTGGATACGTATTTATTTTGAATGGTGCGGCAGTTAGCTGGAGGAGTGCAAAGCAAAGCGTTGTGGCGAGATCTTCAACTTAATCGGAATACATGGCTGCTTCAGAGGCTTCACAAGAAGCGATATGGATGAAAGAGTTCATTACAGAGCTGGGTGTGGTTCCTAGTGTGCTGGACCCAATGTCTATCTACTGTGATAACATGGGCGCCATAGCCAATGCGCAATAACCAAGGTCACACAAGAAGCTGAAGCACATCAAGCTACGTTTTCACGCTATTCGAGAACATATCCAAGATGGGGATATAAAGATTTGCAAAGTACACACAGATCTGAATGTGGCGGATCCGTTGACTAAACCTCTCCCGAGGGCAAAACATGACCAACACCAAACTGCCATGGGTGTTCGGTATATTACCATGTAATCTAGATTAGATGACTCTAGTGCAAGTGGGAGACTGTTGGAGATATGCCCTAGAGGCAATAATAAATATAGTTATTATTATATCTTTGTGTTTATGATAAATGTTTACATTCATGCTATAATAGTATTAACAAGGAAACATTAATACTTGTGTGATTTGTAAACTTAATTTGAAGTCCCTAGTAAAGCCTCTATACATCACTAGCTTGTTGGTTAATGAATGATTGTGGTTTCCATATCATGAACATTGAGATGTTATTAACGACAAGATCATATCGTTAGGAGAATGATATGATGGACATACTCCTATAGATAAGCGTAGCATAAAGATCAAGTCATTTCAATAGTTCAATTGCTATATGCTTTCTGATACATAGTAACCTAATTCCTTCGACCATGAGATCATGCATATCACCTTTACCGGATGGATGCTTTGATGACATCAAACACCACACCATAACTGGGTGGCTATAAAGGTGGCATTGAGTGTTCGGAAAGTATTGGTTGAGACACATGGATCAAGAGTGGGATTTGTCCATCCATATGACGGATAGATATACTCTGGGCCCTCTCGGTGGAATGTCATCCAATTAGCTTGCAAGCATGTGACTGGCTCACAAGGGATCACATATCATGGGAACGAGAAAAGTTTACTTATCGGTAACGAGGTTGAACTAGGTATGCAGAGATACCGACGATCATAACCTCGGATAAGTAAACTATCGTGAGACAAAGGGAAATTGGTATCGTATGTAAGTGGTTCATTCGATCGCAAAGTAATCGTAGAAATATGTGGGAGCCATATGAATTTCCAGATTCCTCTATTTGTTATTGTTCAGAGAAGTGTCTCGATCATGTCCGCATAATTCACGAACCGTAGGGAGACACACTTAAGGATTCGACGTTGTTTGAGTAGTTATGGTATGATGAGAAAGAGACCGAATGTTGTTCGGAGTCTCGGATGGGATCCGGGATATCACGAGGAGATCCGGAATGGTCCGGAGAATAAGATTCATATAAGGAAAGTCTCGTTTCGGAGTTGGGGAATGATTCCGGTGTTTTCATCGGGAATGTTCTAGAAGGTTCCGGAATGTCCGGCACTCCGGAGGGGAAGGGGTACATGAATGTGTCATTACAAGTTGGAATGATTGCATCATGTACTAAGTGTCATCGCTGTCCAAAATAAAGGGTTTATTCAAATCCTAGTTTGAAAAGTCAAACGGCAGTTTTTGGAAAGAGGAGGAGAGGTGGAAACCGAGTTGGGGAGGAGTTCCCTCCTCCAACCGGCGGCCCACCTCCAAGCCGAGTTGGGGAGGGACTCCCCTCCCCTTGGCCGCACCTCCCACCTATAAAGGGAGGGGCAGGGCTGCCCCTCCTAGCACACAAGTTCCCTGCCCCAAACCCTAGCTTGGCGCCACCACCTCCTGCAGCTGCCGCCGCCTCCTAGGGTTGCCCTAGCCGCCGACTTGGGCTGCCCCAAGCCCTAGCCGCCGGCTCTAGCACCTCCTCCTTGGTGTGTCTAAACCCTAGATCGCCGAGGATCTCTCTCATAATCCACCATACTCGCTCTGGCTTAAGGCGAAGCCCTGCGAGATCTCCCCTCTACTTCCGGTACCACGCCGTTGTGCTGCCGGAATCGCAGGAGAGTGCTACAACCTCCGCTGCCTGCTGGAACAAGGGAGAGGAAGGTCTTCTTCGAGTACCGAACGTGTGACCGACTGCGGGAGCGCTGCCGGAACGCAGCGCTGGAAGGATCGTCTACGCGATCTTGAGATCGGGAAGAGTACGACTACATCACCCACGAGAATCTGCTCTCGTTAAACACTTTGGAATCTTCGAGGGTGAGTTATTCCATTGACTCGTTGCTACAATCTAGTAGATAGATCTTGTCTTGTTTGTTTGTATGCGATAGAAAATTTTGTTTTCCATGCTACGAAACCCTACACAAATATGGAATCCTTGCTCCCCATAAACATTTAAGGCACAACGAATGAGAAAGAAGACAAATGAGCATTATTAAATGAATTAGATGAGCTCCCCAAAGATAATGCACCAATTATGATAATTGCATTTGGGAACAAAGTGCATAATCATGGAATCCTCACTCATCCAACTCCATTTTAACAATACAAGGCATGAGAGAACAAAGGATGTGTGAGATGCATGACAAAGCATATTATAAGACTAGTACAAGGATGATCATTGCGTATCCACATAGTCTTCAATGAATGATATTGCTTAGTATGACCATACAACACACACGAAACAAGGAAGATATCAAGAAAAAATTGAGTAACCTCTTTCATGTGTATAAGTTTCTAAGTAGACAATCTTGCAAAGATATTGATCCACAAAGAAACATGTACACACAAAGTAGATACTTAGAATCAATAGAGAAAGATATCCAAAATGAAGTCATGACAATACCAATAAGATTTTTCTTGAAAGCATGGCCAAAAGGCCCAAATATCTTATTGTACATCGATGAGCTTCAACAACCAACACACCCCATACATTACAACAATCACCAAGGGAAAAGGAGAAGGTTGGAATATATGGAGAAACGCAACAAGTATCACAAGGAGAAATCAACTAGCAAAATTTCACTATTGCACATGAGAGAAGTTGAGGAAAAGATAGGCAATAAAATTACTAGATTGACATATTTGGGATTGGTGGATCATATGCATGATTTTGTATAGTACCAATTATATGCACTCATCTCAACTTATGCACATTTACAATAGAGAGTTCTTTTAATACCATGGCTAGAAATATAACAATAAATACAATAACAAGAATTCATGCCAAGATGCAACCTAAAAAAGGTTGGAAGCAAGATAAATATGCATGAGCAAGAGATACTTGTTACCGAGATATAATTGGTAGGATGTAGAGGATAGGAATTCGTTGGTCATCCTACAGCTAGCCTCAAATTTTCTTGTAAGCTCTACTTCTTCAAAATCGAGAGACAAGCATCCAATATATCTCCAATGTACCTAAAACACAATTAAGTACAAAATGGTCCCCAAACATATTGGGTCCAAAGTAGTTAGTGCAACTACAATACATAGGAGAGACTCCACATAATTATGTGCATATTGATATGAAATTGAATTTCATGCACAACTTAGCCGATGGGAATTGGTTGAGTTTCCCCTATATGTTGGATCAAATAAAGCAAGCATGCCATAATATAAACATATAGTAAATATGCATGCATAAAGCTTTTAAGAACCAAAAAGGAGATACAATTTGAACAAAAACAACAAGTAAAAACGATATTCAAATTGCATCAAAGAACCAATTCAACACATGAAAGATCACAAGTTCAACAAATGAACTTAGGCTAAGACCAAAAGAGCAAAAGATAGATAGAAATAAAAATGCTCAAGGATTTATCTCATTCTAAGCCCTAGCCGCCGGCTCTAGCACCTCCTCCTTGGTGTGTCTAAACCCTAGATCGCCGAGGAGCTCTCTCATAATCCACCATACTCGCTCTGGCTTAAGGCGAAGCCCTGCGAGATCTCCCCTCTACTTCCGGTACCACGCCGTTGTGCTACCGGAATCGCAGGAGAGTGCTACAACCTCCGCTGCCTGCTGGAACAAGGGAGAGGAAGGTCTTCTTCGAGTACCGAACGTGTGACCGACTGCGGGAGCGCTGCCGGAACACAGCGCTGGAAGGATCGTCTACGCGATCTTGAGATCGGGAAGAGTACGACTACATCACCCACGAGAATCTGCTCTCGTTAAACACTTTGGAATCTTCGAGGGTGAGTTATTCCATCGACTCGTTGCTACAATCTAGTAGATAGATCTTGTCTTGTTTGTTTGTATGCGATAGAAAATTTTGTTTTCCATGCTACGAAACCCTACACAAATATGGAATCCTTGCTCCCCATAAACATTTAAGGCACAACGAATGAGAAAGAAGACAAATGAGCATTATTAAATGAATTAGATGAGCTCCCCAAAGATAATGCACCAATTATGATAATTGCATTTGGGAACAAAGTGCATAATCATGGAATCCTCACTCATCCAACTCCATTTTAACAATACAAGGCATGAGAGAACAAAGGATGTGTGAGATGCATGACAAAGCATATTATAAGACTAGTACAAGGATGATCATTGCGTATCCACATAGTCTTCAATGAATGATATTGCTTAGTATGACCATACAACACACACGAAACAAGGAAGATATCAAGAAAAAATTGAGTAACCTCTTTCATGTGTATAAGTTTCTAAGTAGACAATCTTGCAAAGATATTGATCCACAAAGAAACATGTACACACAAAGTAGATACTTAGAATCAATAGAGAAAGATATCCAAAATGAAGTCATGACAATACCAATAAGATTTTTCTTGAAAGCATGGCCAAAAGGCCCAAATATCTTATTGTACATTGATGAGCTTCAACAACCAACACACCCCATACATTACAACGATCACCAAGAGAAAAGGAGAAGGTTGGAATATATGGAGAAACGCAACAAGTATCACAAGGAGAAATCAACTAGCAAAATTTCACTATTGCACATGAGAGAAGTTGAGGAAAAGATAGGCAATAAAATTACTAGATTGACATATTTGGGATTGGTGGATCATATGCATGATTTTGTATAGTCCCAATTATATGCACTCATCTCAACTTATGCACATTTACAATAGAGAGTTCTTTTAATACCATGGCTAGAAATATAACAATAAATACAATAACAAGAATTCATGCCAAGATGCAACCTAAAAAAGGTTGGAAGAAAGATAAATATGCATGAGCAAGAGATACTTGTTACCGAGATATAATTGGTAGGATGTAGAGGATAGGAATTCGTTGGTCATCCTACAGCTAGCCTCAAATTTTCTTGTAAGCTCTACTTCTTCAAAATCGAGAGACAAGCATCCAATATATCTCCAATGTACCTAAAACACAATTAAGTACAAAATGGTCCCCAAACATATTGGGTCCAAAGTAGTTAGTGCAACTACAATACATAGGAGAGACTCCACATAATTATGTGCATATTGATATGAAATTGAATTTCATGCACAACTTAGCCGATGGGAATTGGTTGAGTTTCCCCTATATGTTGGATCAAATAAAGCAAGCATGCCATAATATAAACATATAGTAAATATGCATGCATAAAGCTTTTAAGAACCAAAAAGGAGATACAATTTGAACAAAAACAACAAGTAAAAACGATATTCAAATTGCATCAAAGAACCAATTCAACACATGAAAGATCACAAGTTCAACAAATGAACTTAGGCTAAGACCAAAAGAGCAAAAGATAGATAGAAATAAAAATGCTCAAGGATTTATCTCATTCTAAAATGGTCAAATCAAGAAACAAGGAATGAGACAAAACCAACTCCCAAAAAGAGCAAGGTTACAACAAGAAACCAAACTCCCCAAACTTCACATGATGGCACAAGTACCAAAACAAAAAGATTGAGGTTCCAAGCACATAAAACATGATATGGATCAAACAAAGAAGCATAAATATGAGTGTTCTAAATAATATAGGAGAGCTCCCCCATAGATAGTGCATTATGTAGGATTTTACTTTTAAATGCAAAATGCACACAAATGGGATCATCACTAGTACCTACAATAAGTAAAACACAAGAGGATATCAATAAAATAAGAAGATCCACAAGAAGCAAGGAAGGCTTGGGAGACAACACAAAACATTTTCTTGGCCAAAGATAGGATAAAATTAAGCAAGGGCCAAAGTGAATATGATCAAGAAATTCTACCATAAGGTTGGTACTCATTGTCCAAGGACAAGAAATATTGGGAATAATTTTCCCAAGGTAGCTTGCATGGATATCCAAGATCATAGTCACAACAAGAAGCATATAACTAAATATAAGAAATTAAGCATGATACTTCGAACAAGATTCTTGGTAGCTTCCAATAGTCACACAATCACTAGTGATTAGAGTAACTTTGAAGCAAATGGTTTCCATGAGGATATATATATATATCTAAATATGAGGAAACACATACCAACAAACATTCTCATATACAAGATCCAAAATATGATCAATAAATGCATTCAAGCAAATTGGAACTTCTATGAGCAAATGTGTCACATAGGCGCTAGATAATTATCAATATCAATTCTAAGTGACACAACCTCGAATATTCACATTTTCTAGGATTTGTAATATGCACTAAGCATATGACTCCCCCATAATGTGATACTACCATAAAACCAACGCGAGGCAAAATAATACAAATAGAGATAATTAATGGACATTATAAAACTTAAATTTCTCATGAGAATTGTACCACATAGAGAATAGATAATATCCCAATATAAATGCTAGGTGGTATTCCTCATGTACACAAATTTTTAGGATTGTGGAATGCCTAAGCAGAACACTCACCCAAAATGGGATAGTCCATTAATATCTCACAATAGCCAAATAAGATACCAAATATAATCAAGTAAGGCTCAAGTACAAGAAACACACATACATGTTGTGCCACCTAATCATACACACATATGCTTGATATCTCAAGATAATTAAGTGGAAAGCACAACATGTACAAAAGCATGGAAGATACAAAACCAACACATGCACAAGGGGCGAGTAACTTTCAATGTAATGAGCTGAGCATATGTTACCACAAGGAGGAATATTGGAAATATAATATAATCATGATAATACAAATGGCTTGGCTTGACAATAATAATAGATGAAGATCCCTCAATTCTTCATAATGTAGCCAAGACTCCAATGCCCTCCAAAACACACCTATTGATCAAGTTTTGGCTTGTTGGTCCCCAACCAAGTTGGGTCCTAAGAGGTTAGTCACAATAGGCTTGGCAACCCAAATGGATCTTTTCTTGACACCACATTGGGCACCAACAAATTTGGCAAACACATTGCCAACCTCATCCTTACGAAGTGAATAAGCATCATCAATAAAGATAGGATGGGATGAGGAGATACCGATAGTGTATGAGGAAGAAATATGCCCCTTCTCACGGCATATGTAGCAAGTTCTACTCTTTCCATCTTTCTTCTTAGGTGAAGCCACAACTCGAGGAAGAGCTCGAGTAGTCCTCTTAGGAAGAGGCCCATTAATGACTTGAGGTGGAGCTTGAGGCCGCTTCCCTTGTTGCTTCACACTAAGAGGCTTTTTCTTCAATGGTCAAGATCTAACATGGTGCCCTTCTTCCTTGCACTTGAAGCAAACAATGTTGGCTGGATTCTTGACTTGATCTTGGACATTCTTCTTGTTGTCCTTGTGCTTCAACTTGATAGTGGACTTGTTCTTGATATTGGAGTTGAATCCAAGCCCACTCTTGTCATTGGGAGATTTTTGCACACTCAAGATTTTGTTGAGTGCGACCTTCACTTGATGACCCTTTTTCAAGTCATTCTTTAAAGAAGTGACTTGAGCCTTGAGCTCTTTGATTTCCTCTACATGGTTAGTTTCAACAAAAGTACTAGAGGAAGTAGATGCTACATTGTTAGAGCAACAAGGCATGTAATGTAATTCATCACGAGATATAGCATGGTTGTGGGAGGATGAATTACAAGGACTAGCACATGGCCTCATGAGCTAATTTTAGCCTACCATGGGAGACTAGAAGATCCTCATGCGAGCTCGAGAGCTTATCATGACTTTCTTCTAATTTCCCATAGTTGCTAGTTAGCAAAGCAAGTTGAGCCTTTATCTCAACATTCTCCTCTAAAATAGATGATTCGCAAGAAATAGAGTTAGTAGCACAAGCATCATTATTATTAGCAATAGGTGAGGGCAACTTGTCAAGCTCTTTTAAATATGAAGCTTTAAGTTGCTCATGTGACTCGGTGAGTTTGATGAGCTCCCTCTTAACGACCTGAGAGACATTTTCGAGGTGCTTAAAATCCTCAACAAGTTTAGCATAAGCAACTTCAAGTTCATCATTTTTAATCTTGAAGGAGTTAGCCACCGCAAGTTCTCTATCATGGTATTCCTTTACTCTAGAATTATCTAGAGTAGAGGTCTCCTCAAGAGATTCTTTGGTGGTTTGTTCTTCTTCAAGGGAGTCCTTTAGTTGTGCAACTTCATTAGCATACTCACGCTCAAGTGCAAACTTTTCATCAATTAAGTTTTCTTGCTCCTCAATAAGATCATTGCCTTCTATGGCACAATTCAAGATTTCAAGAAAGTTGGAGGAAGCAATTTTATTTTTGAAGAGAGCGCTATAGACAACCTCTCCCATTTTCTTAATAGAGGTAATATCATACTTACTTCTATAATCATCATTATCATTCTCAACCTCATCATCATCATCATGAGATACAATGGGATTCAAAGAGGTTACCTTTGTTCCCTTAGCCATAAGGCACATGTGAGAACCCGAGGAAGGTGATGATGAGATTGCACTTGTAGCTCTCTTCAAAACCTTGTCTTGGCCCATAGAATCTTCATTTTCCTCTACATGGTTAGCAACACAAGCACTATAGGAAATGGAAGCATTTTTATCATGGCAACAAGACAACACAAGCATATCATCATGAGATTTATTCAAGTCATTTCTACATGATATGCAAGGACTATTAACACAAGCATGTAAGGAGTTTTGAGTGCTAGAAGTGTTAAGGTCCAAAGATAGATCATTGCAACTAGATAGGGATGAAGGATTACAAATAGTAATATCACTATCCATATTGCAATTTATATCGCCACTCACCATATACTTACCTTGTGAAAAATCACATGTTGGTGAAGTGGTAGACGATGAGAACTCATCTCGACCGGAAGTGGAAGCAACAAAATCATCCTCAATAATGTTGGACTTGCTATATTTATCTTGAATCTTGGTCCATATCTCACGAGCGCTTGAATAAGGCATGATAGAAGAAAGAACTACATTGCTCACAACATGCAAAACAATTTTAGTAGCTAGAGCATCTATATGAGAGTTCAACTTCTCTTCTAAAGATTCGTTTTGGGTATCCATAGGAGAAGAGAGACCCACATATAGATATCCCTCGATAATTGGGTGAATTTCCCGAAATAAATTAAGCATGCGAATTTTCCAAACATCATAATTTGTGCCATCGAATGTGAGCGTGTCCTTGTGCACTAATGTAGGGTTTCGTAGCATGGAAAACAAAAATTTTCTACCGCATACAAACAAACAAGCCAAGATCTATCTACTAGATTGTAGCAACGAGTCGATAGAATAACTCACCCTCGAAGATTCCAAAGTGTTTAACGAGAGCGGATTCTCGTGGGTGATGTAGTCGTACTCTTCCCGTTCTCAAGATCGCGTAGACGATCCTTCCTGCGCTGCGTTCCGGCAGCGCTCCCGCAGTCGGTCACACGTTCGGTACTCGACGAAGACCTTCCTCTCCCTTGTTCCAGCAGGCAGCGGAGGTTGTAGCACTCTCCTCGCGATTCCGGCAGCACAACGGCGTGGTACCGGAAGTAGAGGGGAGATCTCGCAGGGCTTCGCCTTAAGCCGGAGCGAGTATGGTGGAGTATGAGAGAGTCCCTCGACGATCTAGGGTTTAGACACGCGGAGGAAGAGGTGCTAGAGCCGGCGGCTAGGGCTTGGAAGTGCCCAAGTCGGCGGCTAGGGGAGAAACCCTAGGGGGCGGCGGCGGCTATGGTGGGAAGCAACTGCTAGGGTTTGAGGCGTGGAAGTTGTGTGTCAAGGAGGGGAGCCCTGCCCTGTAGGGTTTCGTAGCATGGAAAACAAAAAATTTCTACCGCATACAAACAAACAAGCCAAGATCTATCTACTAGATTTTAGCAACGAGTCGATGGAATAACTTACCCTCGAAGATTCCAAAGTGTTTAACGAGAGCGGATTCTCGTGGGTGATGTAGTCGTACTCTTGCCGATCTCAAGATCGCGTAGACAATCCTTCCGGCGCTGCGTTCCGGCAGCGCTCCCGCAGTCGGTCACACGTTCGGTACTCGACGAAGACCTTCCTCTCCCTTGTTCCAGCAGGCAGTGGAGGTTGTAGCACTCTCCTCGCGATTCCGGCAGCACAACGGCGTGGTACCGGAAGTAGAGGGGAGATCTCGCAGGGCTTCGCCTTAAGCCGGAGCGAGTATGGTGGAGTATGAGAGAGCTCCTCGGCGATCTAGGTTTTAGACACACCAAGGAGGAGGTGCTAGAGCCGGCGGCTAGGGTTTGGGGCACCCCAAGTCGGCGGCTAGGGCAACCCTAGGGGCGGCGGCACCTGCAGGAGGTGGTGGTGCCAAGCTAGGGTTTGGAGGAGAGGTACTTGTGTGTCCTAGGAGGGAGCCCTGCCCCTCCTTATATAGGTGGAGGGGCCGGCCGGCCAAGGGGAGGGAGTGGAGTCCCTCCCCAACTCGGCTTGGGTGGTGCGCCGGCTTGGGGAGGAGGGACTCCCTCCCCAACTCGGTTTCACCTTCCTCCTCTTTTCCTCTTTCCAAATTTAGCCGTTTGACTTTTCAATTTAGCTATTTGACTTTTCAAACTAGGATTTGAATTAATCCTTTATTTGGAACAGCGATGACACTTAGTACATGATGTAATCATACCAACTTGATACAACACATCCATGTACCCTTCCCCTCCGGAGTGCCGGACATTCCGGAACATTCTAGAACATTCCCGATGAAAACACCGGAAACATTCCCCAACTCCGAAACAAGACTTTCCTTATATGAATCTTATTCTCCGGACCATTCCGGATCTCCTCGTGATATCCTGGATCCCATCCGAGACTCCGAACAACATTCGGTCTCTTTCTCATCATACCATAACTACTCAAACAACATCGAATCCTTAAGTGTGTCTCCCTACGGTTCGTGAATTATGCGGACATGATCGAGACACTTCTCCGAACAATAACCAATAGAGGAATCTAGAAATTCATATGGCTCCCACATATTTATACGATTACTTTGCGATCGAATGAACCACTTACATACGATACCAATTTCCCTTTGTCTCACGATAGTTTACTTATCCGAGGTTATGATCGTCGGTATCTCTGCATACCTAGTTCAACCTCGTTACCGATAAGTACTCTTTTCTCGTTCCCGTGATATGTGATCCCTTGTGAGCCAGTCACATGCTTTCAATCTAATTGGATGACATTCCACCGAGAGGGCCCAGAGTATATCTATCCGTCATATGGATGGACAAATCCCACTCTTGATCCATGTGTCTCAACCAATACTTTCCGAACACTCAATGCCACCTTTATAGCCACCCAGTTATGGTGTGGTGTTTGATGTCATCAAAGCATCCATCCGGTAAAGGTGATATGCATGATCTCATGGTCGAAGGAATTAGGTTACTATGTATCAGAAAGCATATAGCAATTGAACTATTGAAATGACTTGATCTTTATGCTACGCTTATCTATAGGAGTATGTCCATCATATCATTCTCCTAACTATATGATCTTGTTGTTAATAACATCTCAATGTTCATTATAGGGAAACCACAATCATCTATTAACCAACAAGCTGGTATTATATAGAGGCTTTACCAGGGACTTCAAATTAAGCTTACAAATCACACAAGTATTAATGTTTCCTTGTTAATACTATTATAGCATGAATGTAAACATTTATCATAAACACAAAGATATAATAATAACCACATTTATTATTGCCTCTAGGGCATATCTCCAACAGTCTCCCACTTGCACTAGAGTCATCTAATCTAGATTACATGGTAATATACCAAACACATGGTGTTGGTCATGTTTTGCCCTCGGGAGAGGTTTAGTCAACGGATCCGCCACATTCAGATCTGTGTGTACTTTGCAAATCTTTATATCCCCATCCTGGATATGTTCTCGAATAGCGTGAAAACGTAGCTTGATATGCTTCAGCTTCTTGTGTGACCTTGGTTCTTGCGCATTGGCTATGGCACCCATGTTATCACAGTAGATAGACATTGGGTCCAGCGCACTAGGAACCACACCCAGCTCTGTAATGAACTCTTTCATCCATATCGCTTCTTGTGAAGCCTCCGAAGCAGCCATGTATTCCGATTCAGTTGAAGATCTTGCCACAACGCTTTGCTTTGCACTCCTCCAGCTAACTGCTGCACCATTCAAAATAAATACGTATCCAGATTGTGATTTAGAATCATCCGGATCGGTGTTCCAACTAGCATCGGTGTAACCATTAACAACGAGCTGTTCATCACCTCCATAAGAAAGAACCATATCCTTAGTTCTTCTCAAGTACTTAAGGATGTTTTTGACCGCTGTCCAATGATCCACTCCTGGATCACTTTGATATCTGCTAGTTAAACTAACAGCATATGCAATGTCGGGTCTAGTACATAGCATGGCATACATTAGAGATCCTATGGCTGAGGCATAGGGAGTCTTACTCATACTTTCTCTATCTTCTGCCGATGTCGGACTTTGAGTTTTACTCAAGGTCGTATTGGGCAACATGGGCAAGAACCCTTTCTTGCTATCTTCCATTCCAAACCTCTTTAGAACTTTGTCCAAATATGTACTCTGTGACAATGATATTTGGCGTTTCGATCTATCTCTATAAATCTTTATGCCTAATATGTAAGCTGCTTCGCCAAGATCCTTCATTGAAAAACTATTATTCAAATATTCCTTGACACTATTAAGAAGGTCTACATCATTCCCAATCAATAATATGTCATCCACATATAGTATTAAGAATGCTACAGAGCTCCCACTCACTTTTTTGTAAATACAAGCTTCTCCATAAGTTTGTGTAAAACCAAAACTTTTGATCACCTTATCAAAACGTTGATTCCAACTTCGGGATGCTTGCTTCAATCCATAGATGGACCGTTGAAGTTTGCATACCTTGTTAGCATCTTTAGGATCGACAAAACCTTTGGGTTGCATCATATACAACTCTTCATCAATGTCTCCATTGAGGAATGCTGTTTTGACATCCATCTGCCATATCTCATAATCATAATATGCAGCGATTGCTAACATAATCCTCACAGACTTTAGCTTCGCTACTGGTGAGAAAGTCTCATCGTAGTCAACTCCTTGAATTTGTCGAAACCCTTTTGCGACAAGTCGAGCTTTATAGACAGTAACATTACCATCAGCATCTGTTTTCTTCTTGAAAATCCATTTGTTCTCGACAGCCTTCCGGCCATCCGGTAAGTCCACCAAAGTCCATACTCGGTTTTCGTACATGGATCCAATCTCGGATTTCATGGCTTCTTGCCATTTATTGGAATCTGGGCTCATCATCGCTTCCTCATATGTCTCAGGGTCATCGGTGTTGTCCACCAACATGACACTCATAACGGGATCATACAAATCTGGAGTGGTACGAGTTCTCGTTGACCTGCGAGGCTCTGTAGCAACTTCAACCGAAGTTTCATGATCATCATCATTAGCTTCCTCTCTTATTGGTGCAGGCACCAAAGGAACTTCTTCCGGTGCTGCGCTACTCGCAATTTCGAGAGAAGGTTCGACAACCTCGTCGAGTTCTACTTTCCTTCCAGTCACTTCTTTCGAGAGAAATTCCTTCTCTAGAAAGGATCCATTCTTCGCAACGAAGATTTTGCCTTCGGATCTGTGATAGAAGGTATACCCAATAGTTTCCTTCGGGTATCCTATGAAGACGCATTTTTCCGCTTTGGGTTCAAGCTTGTCCGGCTGTAACTTCTTTACATAGGCTTCGCAACCCCAAACTTTAAGGAACGACAATTTAGGTTTCTTCCCAAACCATAATTCATACGGTGTCGTTTCAACGGATTTAGATGGTGCCCTATTTAAAGTGAATGCGGCTGTTTCTAATGCATAACCCCAAAATGATAGCGGTAAATCTGTAAGTGACATCATAGAACGAACCATATCTAAGAGAGTTCGATTACGACGTTAGGACACACCATTACGCTGTGGTGTTCCCGGCGGTGTCAACTGCGAAAGTATTCCGCATTTCTTCAAATGCTCGCCAAACTCGTAACTTAGATATTCACCTCCACGATCAGAACGTAGAAATTTAATCTTCTTGTTACGTTGATTCTCTACCTCACTTTGAAATTCCTTAAACTTCTCAAAAGTTTCGGACTTATGTTTCATGAAATAGATATACCCATATCTACTCAAGTCATCCGTGAAGGTAAGAACATAACGATAACCACCGCACGATGCTACACTCATTGGACCACACACATCGGTATGTATAATTTCCAATAAGTCCGTGGCTCGCTCCATCATGCCAGAAAATGGAGTCTTAGTCATTTTACCCATCAGACATGCTTCGCATCTATCAAGTGATTCGAAATCAAGTGATTCAAGAAGTCCATCGGAATGGAGTTTCTTCATACGCTTCACTCCAATGTGACCAAGACGACAATGCCACATATAGGTCGAGTTATCGCTCGATTTCAAACGTTTAGCCTCAATGCTATTAATATGTGTATTTCCACTATCGAGATTCAATAAGAATAGACCATCTATCAAAGGTGCATGTGCATAAAACATATTACTCATATAAATCGAACAACCATTATTCTCGGATTTAAACAAGTAACCGTCTCGCAATAAACAAGATCCTGATATAATGTTCATGCTCAACGCAGGCACCAAATAACAATTATTTAAGTATAAAACTAATCCCGATGGTAGATGAAGGGGTAGCGTGCTGACCGCGATCACATCAACCTTTGATCCGTTTCCCACGCGCATCGTCACCTTGTTCTTCGCTAGCTTTCGTTTATTCTGCAGCACCTGTTTCGAGTTACAAATATGAGCAACCGAACCAGTATCAAATACCCAGGCACTACTACGAGTACTAGTGAGATACACATCAATAACATGTATATCAGATATACCTTTCTTCTTGATGTTGCCGTTCTTCAAATCCGCCAAGTACTTTGGGAAATTCCGCTTCCAGTGACCTTCTCCCTTGCAGTAAAAGCACTCAGTATCAGGCTTAGGTCCAGCCTTGGTCTTCTTCGTTGGCGTGGTAACTTTCTTACCACCCTTCTTGAAGTGTCCCTTCTGCTTAGACTTGCCTTTCTTGAATTTGGTGGTCTTATTGACCAACAACACTTGGTGCTCTTTCTTGATCTCCACTTCTGCAGACTTCAACATGGCAAAGAGTTCTGGCAACGTCTTGTTCATGTTTTGCATGTTGTAGTTCATCACAAAGTTCTTGTAACTTGGTGGTAGTGATTGGAGGACACGGTAAATCCCCAAAGCATTAGGAATCACTATACCCAAGCTTTGAAGTTTGTTTGCGTGCCCAGACATCTTAAGCACATGCTCACTGACGGAGCTGCCCTCTTCCATCTTGCAGTTAAAGAACTTTTCAGAAGCCTCATAGCTTTCAATTGCCGCATGAGTCTCAAAGATCAATTTGAGATCCTCGACAATATCATATGGGTCTGAATTCTCAAACCTTTTCTGAAGCTCCGATTCTAAACCATACAAGATAGCACACTGAACTGTGTAGTACTGAGTCTTCCGAGTGAGGTAAACATTCTTTACTTCATCGGAAGCATCAGCTGCAGGTGGGTCACCCAGCGGTGCATCCAGCACATAGGTCAAATTACCAGCTGTGAGGACAATCCTCAAATTGCGGAACCAATCCGCGAAGTTGCTTCCATTGTTTTTCAACTTTTCTTTCTCTAGGAACGCATTAAAATTGATGGTAGGGGCTGCCATTGATCTACAACATATTTGCAATAGTTTAGACTAAGTTTATGACAAATTGAGTTCAAATTAATAATTAATCTAGGTGAACTCCCACTCAAAACAATATCCCTCACATTGTCTTAGTGATCACATGAACCAAATCCACCACATCAACACCGATCATCACGAGAGTTGATATAGTTTCAATGGCGAACAATCGACATGTTCATCATATCTACTATATGATTCATGCTTTACCTTTCGGTGATCCGTGTTCCGAGACCATGTCTGTACATGCTAGGCTCATCAAGATCAAACCTTAGTTTCCGCATGAGCAAATCTGGCTTGCTCACGTTGTATACACTTGCGGAATCTAACACACCCGATCATGACGTGGTGCTTCGAAACAACAAGCTTTAGCAACGGTGCTAACTAAGGGTGAACACTTTATGACTTGAAATTTATGTGCATGAGGGATCATCTTATAATGCTACCGTCGTCTACTAAGCAATACAAGATGCATAAAGGATTAACATCACATGCAATTCATAATATGTGATATGATATGGCCTTTCTTCTTTGTGCTTCCGATCTCCATCTTCTAGCACGAACATGATCTCCATCATCACCGGCATTGCATCAAGGTCAATGACGCTCCTCCATGGTTGTCGTCCACCGGCTTCAACTATTACAACTACTTTGAATAGACACGCGGGTCTTAACATAAATTAAAGACAACCATATGGCTCCTGCCGGTTGCCAACTTACAATAAGGAACATTGCATACATCAAATATAATCACAATCATGGCCATATCACATCACTGCACACCCCTGCAAAACAAAGTTAGACGCCTCTACTTTCTTTGCATGTTTTACGTGGTTTGGGGTTTTCAATAAGTGTCATTCTAACTTACGAACATGAACCACAACATTGATACTAGTATTGTTAATCACCCGTTGTAAATTGGATCTTAACTATGCTAGGAGAAACAGGCACCCGCAAAGCCACTTATGCAATACAAGTTGCATGTCAAGCGTGGAGCAAGTCTCATGAATGATGTCATGTAAGGTTAGCCCGGGCCGCTTCATCCCAACATACCGCAAGATGCAAAGTACACAAGAAGCAATCGACAATAAAAGCATCAACGCCCACAATGGCCATTGTGTTCTACTCGTGCAACAGATCGACATATAGACACGGCTCTGATACCACTGTAGGGTTTCGTAGCATGGAAAACAAAAATTTTCTACCGCATACAAACAAACAAGCCAAGATCTATCTACTAGATTGTAGCAACGAGTCGATGGAATAACTTACCCTCGAAGATTCCAAAGTGTTTAACGAGAGCGGATTCTCGTGGGTGATGTAGTCGTACTCTTGCCGATCTCAAGATCGCGTAGACGATCCTTCCGGCGCTGCGTTCCGGCAGCACTCCCGCAGTCGGTCACACGTTCGGTACTCGACGAAGACCTTCCTCTCCCTTGTTCCAGCAGGCAGCGGAGGTTGTAGCACTCTCCTCGCGATTCCGGCAGCACAACGGCGTGGTACCGGAAGTAGAGGGGAGATCTCGCAGGGCTTCGCCTTAAGCCGGAGCGAGTATGGTGGAGTATGAGAGAGGGCTATTAGTGGTCTAGAGATTAGACACGCCAATTAGAAGGCTCTAAACCGCAGGCTAAAGCAATTAGAAGCTCTAAACCAAAACGGCTCTAAACCGGAGATTAGAGGTAGAAACTTGTGTCTAGAGGAGGAGGCCCTGCCCCTCGTTTTATAGGTGGGAGGGGGCTGGCGCGCCAGGGGAGGGAGGGGAGTCCCTCCCCAACTCGGCCTGGTGGAGGCGCCGCCGGTTGGAGGAGGGTTTCCCTCCCCAATTCGGTTTTGGCCTCCTCTTGCTTGTTTCTCACAGTTTCTTGTTTTAGCCGTTTGACTTTCAAACTGGACATTTGACTTTTCTGTTTTAGGATTCAATTTAATCCTTTATTTGGGACAGCAAGAACACTTAGTACATGATGCAATCATTCCAATATGAAATGACACATTCATGTACCCCTCCCCCCTCCCGGAGTGCCGGACATTCCGGAACCTTCTAGAACATTCACCGGAATCATTTCCGAACTCCGAAACGGGACTTTCTTTATATGAATCTTATTCTCCGGACCATTCCGGATCACCTCGTGATATCCCGGATCCCATCCGAGACTCCGAACAACATTCGGTCTCTTTCTCATAATACCATAACTACTCAAAACAACGTCGAATCCTTAAGTGTGTCTCCCTACGGTTCGTGAATTATGCGGACATGATCGAGACACTTCTCCGAACAATAACCAATAGAGGAATCTGGAAATTCATATGGCTCCCACATATTTCTACGATTACTTTGCGATCGAATGAACCACTTACATACGATACCAATTTCCCTTTGTCTCACGATATGTTACTTATCCGAGGTTATGATCGTCGGTATCTCTGCATACCTAGTTCAACCTCGTTACTGATAAGTACTCTTTTCTCGTTCCCGTGATATGTGATCCCTTGTGAGCCAGTCACATGCTTGCAAGCTAATTGGATGACATTTCACTGAGAGGGCCCAGAGAATATCTATCCGTCATATGGATGGACAAATCCCACTCTTGATCCATGTGTCTCAACCAATACTTTCCGAACACTCAATGCCACCTTTATAGCCACCCAGTTACGGTGTGGTGTTTGATGTCATCAAAGCATCCATCCGGTAAAGGTGATATGCATGATCTCATGGTCGAAGGAATTAGGTTACTATGTATCAGAAAGCATATAGCAATTGAACTATTGAAATGACTTGATCTTTATGCTACGCTTATCTATAGGAGTATGTCCACCATATCATTCTCCTAATGATATGATCTTGTTGTTGATAACATCTCAATGTTCATGATAGGGAAACCACAATCATTTATCAACCAACAAGCTAGTGAAGTATAGAGGCTATACTAGGGACTTCAAATTAAGTTTACAAATCACACAAGTATTAATGTTTCCCTGTTAATACTATTTTAGCATGAATGTAAACATTTATCATAAACACAAAGATATAATAATAACTACATTTATTATTGCCTCTAGGGCATATCTCCAACAGTCTCCCACTTGCACTAGAGTCATCTAATCTAGATTACATGGTAATATACCGAACACCCATGGCAGTTTGGTGTTGGTCATGTTTTGCCCTCGGGAGAGGTTTAGTCAACGGATCCGCCACATTCAGATCTGTGTGTACTTTGCAAATCTTTATATCCCCATCCTGGATATGTTCTCGAATAGCGTGAAAACGTAGCTTGATATGCTTCAGCTTCTTGTGTGACCTTGGTTCTTGCGCATTGGCTATGGCACCCATGTTATCACAGTAGATAGACATTGGGTCCAGCGCACTAGGAACCACACCCAGCTCTGTAATGAACTCTTTCATCCATATCGCTTCTTGTGAAGCCTCCGAAGCAGCCATGTATTCCGATTCAGTTGAAGATCTCGCCACAACGCTTTGCTTTGCACTCCTCCAGCTAACTGCTGCACCATTCAAAATAAATACGTATCCAGATTGTGATTTAGAATCATCCGGATCGGTGTTCCAACTAGCATCGGTGTAACCATTAACAACGAGCTGTTCATCACCTCCATAAGAAAGAACCATATCCTTAGTTCTTCTCAAGTACTTAAGGATGTTTTTGACCGCTGTCCAATGATCCACTCCTGGATCACTTTGATATCTGCTAGTTAAACTAACAGCATATGCAATGTCGGGTATAGTACATAGCATGGCATACATTAGAGATCCTATGGCTGATGCATAGGGAGTCTTACTCATCCTTTCTCTATCTTCTGCCGATGTCGGACTTTGAGTTTTACTCAAGGTCGTATTGGGCAACATGGGCAAGAACCCTTTCTTGCTTTCTTCCATTCCAAACCTCTTTAGAACTTTGTCCAAATATGTACTATGTGACAATGATATTTGGCGTTTCGATCTATCTCTATAAATCTTTATGCCTAATATGTAAGCTGCTTCGCCAAGATCCTTCATTGAAAAACTATTATTCAAATATTCTTTGACACTATTAAGAAGGTCTACATCATTCCCAATCAACAATATGTCATCCACATATAGTATTAAGAATGCTACAGAGCTCCCACTCACTTTCTTGTAAATACAAGCTTCTCCATAAGTTTGTATAAAACCAAAACTTTTGATTACCTTATCAAAACGTTGATTCCAACATCGGGATGCTTGCTTCAATCCATAGATGGACCGTTGAAGTTTGCATACCTTGTTAGCATCTTTAGGATCGACAAAACCTTTGGGTTGCATCATATACAACTCTTCATCAATATCTCCATTGAGGAATGCTGTTTTGACATCCATCTGCCATATCTCATAATCATAATATGCAGCGATTGCTAACATAATCCTCACAGACTTTAGCTTCGCTACCGGTGAGAAAGTCTCATCGTAGTCAACTCCTTGAATTTGTCGAAACCCTTTTGCGACAAGTCGAGCTTTATAGACAGTAACATTACCATCAGCATCTGTTTTCTTCTTGAAAATCCATTTGTTCTCGACAGCCTTTCGGCCATCCGGTAAGTCCACCAAAGTCCATACTTGGTTTTCGTACATGGATCCAATCTCGGATTTCATGGCTTCTTGCCATTTATTGGAATCTGGGCTCATCATCGCTTCCTCATATGTCTCGGGGTCATCGGTGTTGTCCACCAACATGACACTCATAACGGGATCATACCAATCTGGAGTGGTACGAGTTCTCGTTGACCTCCGAGGCTCTGTAGCAACTTCAACCGAAGTTTCATGATCACCATCATTCGGTCCCTCTCTAATTGGTGCAGGCACCACAGGAACTTCTTCTGGTGCTGCGCTACTCGCAATTTCGAGAGAAGGTTCGACAACCTCGTCGAGTTCTACTTTCCTTCCAGTCACTTCTTTCGAGAGAAATTCCTTCTCTAGAAAGGATCCATTCTTGGCAACGAAGATTTTGCCTTCGGATCTATGATAGAAGGTATACCCAATAGTTTCCTTCGGGTATCCTATGAAGACGCATTTTTCCGCTTTGGGTTCAAGCTTGTCCGGCTGTAACTTCTTTACATAGGCTTCGCATCCCCAAACTTTAAGGAACGAAAATTTAGGTTTCTTCCCAAACCATAATTCATACGGTGTCGTTTCAACGGATTTAGATGGTGCCCTATTTAAAGTGAATGCGGCTGTTTCTAATGCATAACCCCAAAATTATAGCGGTAAATCTGTAAGTGACATCATAGAACGAACCATATCTAAGAGAGTTCGACTACGACGTTCGGACACACCATTACGCTGTGGTGTTCCCGGCGGTGTCAATTGTGAAAGTATTCCGCATTTCTTCAAATGCTCGCCAAACTCGTAACTTAGATATTCACCTCCACGATCAGAACGTAGAAATTTAATCTTCTTGTTACGTTGATTCTCTACCTCACTTTGAAACTCCTTAAACTTCTCGAAAGTTTCGGACTTATGTTTCATGAAATAGATATACCCATATCTACTCAAATCATCCGTGAAGGTAAGAACATAACGATAACCACCGCGCGATGCTACACTCATTGGACCACACACATCGGTATGTATGATTTCCAATAAGTCCGTAGCTCGCTCCATCATACCAGAAAATGGAGTCTTAGTCATTTTTCCCATCAGACATGCTTCGCATCTTTCAAGTGATTCAAAATCAAGTGATTCAAGAAGTCCATCGGAATGGAGTTTCTTCATACGCTTCACTCCAATGTGACCAAGACGACAGTGCCACATATAGGTCGAATTATCGCTTGATTTCAAACGTTTAGCCTCAATGTTGTTGATATGTGTATTTCCACTATCGAGATTCAATAAGAATAGACCTTCTATCAAAGGTGCATGTGCATAAAACATATTACTCATATAAATCGAACAACCATTATTCTCTGATTTAAACAAGTAACCGTCTCGCAATAAACAAGATCCCGATATAATGTTCATGCTCAACACAGGCACTAAATAACAATTATTTAAGTATAAAACTAATCCCGATGGTAGATGAAGGGGTAGCGTGCCGACCGCGATCACATCAACCTTTGATCCGTTTCCCACGCGCATCGTCACCTCGTTCTTCGCTAGCTTCCGTTTATTCTGCAGCACCTGTTTCGAGTTACAAATATGAGCAACCGAACCAGTATCAAATACCCAGGCACTACTACGAGTACTAGTGAGATACACATCAATAACATGTATATCAGATATACCTTTCTTCTTGATGTTGCCGTTCTTCAAATCCGCCAAGTACTTTGGGCAATTCCGCTTCCAGTGACCTTCTCCCTTGCAGTAAAAGCACTCAGTATCAGGCTTAGGTCCAGCCTTGGTCTTCTTTGTCGGCGTGGTAACTTTCTTACCACCCTTCTTGAAGTGTCCCTTTTGCTTAGACTTGCCTTTCTTGAATTTGGTGGTCTTATTGACCAACAACACTTGGTGCTCTTTCTTAATCTCCACTTCTGCAGATTTCAACATGGCAAAGAGTTCTGGCAACGTCTTGTTCATGTTCTGCATGTTGTAGTTCATCACAAAGTTCTTGTAACTTGGTGGTAGTGATTGGAGGACACGGTAAATCCCCAAAGCATTAGGAATCACAATACCCAAGCTTTGAAGTTTGTTTGCGTGCCCAGACATCTTAAGCACATGCTCACTGACGGAGTTGCCCTCTTCCATCTTGCAGTTAAAGAACTTTTCAGAAGCCTCATAACTTTCAATTGCCGCATGAGTCTCAAAAATCAATTTGAGATCCTCGACAATATCATATGGGTCTGAATCCTCAAACCTTTTCTGAAGCTCCGATTCTAAACCATACAAGATAGCACACTGAACTATGGAGTACTGATTCTTCCGAGCGAGGTAAACATTCTTTACTTCATCGGGAGCATCATCTGCAGGTGGGTCACCCAGCGGTGCATCCAGCACATAGGTCAAATTACCAGCTGTGAGGACAATCCTCAAATTGCGGAACCAATCCGCGAAGTTGCTTCCATTGTTTTTCAACTTTTCTTTCTCTAGGAACGCATTAAAATTGATGGTAGGGGCTGCCATTGATCTACAACATATTTGCAATAGTTTAGACTAAGTTTATGACAAATTGAGTTCAAATTAGTAATAAAATTAAACTAGGTGAACTCCCACTCAAAACAATATCCCTCACATTGTTTTAGTGATCACACGAACCAAATCCACCATATCAACACCGATCATCACGAGAGTTGACATAGTTTCAATGGCGAACAATCGACATGTTCATCATATCTACTATATGATTCATGCTTTACCTTTCGGTGATCCGTGTTCCGAGACCATGTCTGTACATGCTAGGCTCGTCAAGATCAAACCTTAGTTTCCGCATGAGCAAATCCGGCTTGCTCACGTTGTATACACTTGCAGAATCTAACACACCCGATCATCACTTGGTGCTTCGAAACAACAAGCTTTAGCAACGGTGCTAACTAAGGATGAACACTTTATGACTTGAAATTGATGTGCATGAGGGATCATCTTATAATGCTACCGTCGTCTACTAAGCAATACAAGATGCATAAAGGATTAACATCACATGCAATTCAATATATATGTGATATGATATGGCCTTTCTTCTTTGTGCTTCCGATCTCCATCTTCAAGCACGAACATGATCTCCATCATCACCGGCATTGCATCAAGGTCAATGACGCTTCACCATGGTTGTCTTCCACCGGCTTCAACTATTACAACTACTTTGAATAGACACGCGGGTCTTAACATAAATTAAAGACAACCATATGGCTCCTGCCGGTTGCCAACTTACAATAAGGAACATTGCATACATCAAATATAATCACAATCATGGCCATATCACATCACTGCACACCCCTGCAAAACAAAGTTAGACACCTCTACTTTCTTTGCATATTTTACGTGGTTTGGGGCTTTCAATAAGTGTCGTTCTAACTTACGAACAAGAACCACAACATTGATACTAGCATTGTTGATCACCCGTTGTAAATTGGATCTTAACTATGCTAGGAGAAACAGGCACCCGCAAAGCCACTTATGCAATACAAGTTGCATGTCAAGCGTGGAGCAAGTCTCATGAACGATGTCATGTAAGGTTAGCCCGGGCTGCTTCATCCCAACATACCGCAAGATGCAAAGTACACAAGAAGTAATCGACAATAAAAGCATCAACGCCCACAATGACCATTGTGTTCTACTCGTGCAACAGATCTACATATAGACACGGCTCTGATACCACTGTAGGGGTTCGTAGCATGGAAAACAAAAATTTTCTATCGCATACAAACAAACAAGCCAAGATCTATCTACTAGATTGTAGCAACGAGTCGATGGAATAACTTACCCTCGAAGATTCCAAAGTGTTTAACGAGAGCAGATTCTCGTGGGTGATGTAGTCGTACTCTTCCCGATCTCAAGATCGTGTAGACGATCCTTCCGGCGCTGCGTTCCGGCAGCGCTCCCGCAGTCGGTCACACGTTCGGTACTCGACGAAGACCTTCCTCTCCCTTGTTCCAGCAGGCAGCGGAGGTTGTAGCACTCTCCTCGCGATTCCGGCAGCACAACGGCGTGGTACCGGAAGTAGAGGGGAGATCCCGCAGGGCTTCGCCTTAAGCCGGAGCGAGTATGGTGGATTATGAGAGAGGGCTATTAGTGGTCTAGAGATTAGACACACCAATTAGAAGGCTCTAAACCGCAGGCTAAAGCAATTAGAAGCTCTAAACCAAAACGGCTCTAAACCGGAGATTAGAGGTAGAAACTTGTGTCTAGAGGAGGAGGCCCTGCCCCTCCTTTTATAGGTGGGAGGGGGCTGGCGCGCCAGGGGAGGGAGGGGAGTCCCTCCCCAACTCGGCCTGGTGGAGGCGCCGCCGGTTGGAGGAGGGTTTCCCTCCCCAATTCGGTTTTGGCCTCCTCTTGCTTGTTTCCCACAGTTTCTTGTTTTAGCCGTTTGACTTTCAAACTGGACATTTGACTTTTCTGTTTTAGGATTCAATTTAATCCTTTATTTGGGACAGCAAGAACACTTAGTACATGATGCAATCATTCCAATATGAAATGACACATTCATGTAACCCTCCCCCCTCCCGGAGTGCCGGACATTCCGGAACCTTCTAGAACATTCACCGGAATCATTTCCGAACTCCGAAACGGGACTTTCTTTATATGAATCTTATTCTCCGGACCATTCCGGATCACCTCGTGATATCCCGGATCCCATCCAAGACTCCGAACAACATTCGGTCTCTTTCTCATAATACCATAACTACTCAAAACAACGTCGAATCCTTAAGTGTGTCTCCCTACGGTTCGTGAATTATGCGGACATGATCGAGACACTTCTCCGAACAATAACCAATAGAGGAATCTGGAAATTCATATGGCTCCCACATATTTCTACGATTACTTTGCGATCGAATGAACCACTTACATACGATACCAATTTCCCTTTGTCTCACGATATGTTACTTATCCGAGGTTATGATCGTCGGTATCTCTGCATACCTAGTTCAACCTCGTTACTGATAAGTACTCTTTTCTCGTTCCCGTGATATGTGATCCCTTGTGAGCCAGTCACATGCTTGCAAGCTAATTGGATGACATTTCACTGAGAGGGCCCAGAGAATATCTATCCGTCATATGGATGGACAAATCCCACTCTTGATCCATGTGTCTCAACCAATACTTTCCGAACACTCAATGCCACCTTTATAGCCACCCAGTTACGGTGTGGTGTTTGATGTCATCAAAGCATCCATCCGGTAAAGGTGATATGCATGATCTCATGGTCGAAGGAATTAGGTTACTATGTATCAGAAAGCATATAGCAATTGAACTATTGAAATGACTTGATCTTTATGCTACGCTTATCTATAGGAGTATGTGCACCATATCATTCTCCTAATGATATGATCTTGTTGTTGATAACATCTCAATGTTCATGATAGGGAAACCACAATCATTTATCAACCAACAAGCTAGTGAAGTATAGAGGCTATACTAGGGACTTCAAATTAAGTTTACAAATCACACAAGTATTAATGTTTCCCTGTTAATACTATTTTAGCATGAATGTAAACATTTATCATAAACACAAAGATATAATAATAACTACATTTATTATTGCCTCTAGGGCATATCTCCAACAGTCTCCCACTTGCACTAGAGTCATCTAATCTAGATTACATGGTAATATACCGAACACCCATGGCAGTTTGGTGTTGGTCATGTTTTGCCCTCGGGAGAGGTTTAGTCAACGGATCCGCCACATTCAGATCTGTGTGTACTTTGCAAATCTTTATATCCCCATCCTGGATATGTTCTCGAATAGCGTGAAAACGTAGCTTGATATGCTTCAGCTTCTTGTGTGACCTTGGTTCTTGCGCATTGGCTATGGCACCCATGTTATCACAGTAGATATACATTGGGTCCAGCGCACTAGGAACCACACCCAGCTCTGTAATGAACTCTTTCATCCATATCGCTTCTTGTGAAGCCTCCGAAGCAGCCATGTATTCCGATTCAGTTGAAGATCTCGCCACAACGCTTTGCTTTGCACTCCTCCAGCTAACTGCTGCACCATTCAAAATAAATACGTATCCAGATTGTGATTTAGAATCATCCGGATCGGTGTTCCAACTAGCATCGGTGTAACCATTAACAACGAGCTGTTCATCACCTCCATAAGAAAGAACCATATCCTTAGTTCTTCTCAAGTACTTAAGGATGTTTTTGACCGCTGTCCAATGATCCACTCCTGGATCACTTTGATATCTGCTAGTTAAACTAACAGCATATGCAATGTCGGGTATAGTACATAGCATGGCATACATTAGAGATCCTATGGCTGATGCATAGGGAGTCTTACTCATCCTTTCTCTATCTTCTGCCGATGTCGGACTTTGAGTTTTACTCAAGGTCGTATTGGGCAACATGGGCAAGAACCCTTTCTTGCTTTCTTCCATTCCAAACCTCTTTAGAACTTTGTCCAAATATGTACTATGTGACAATGATATTTGGCGTTTCGATCTATCTCTATAAATCTTTATGCCTAATATGTAAGCTGCTTCGCCAAGATCCTTCATTGAAAAACTATTATTCAAATATTCTTTGACACTATTAAGAAGGTCTACATCATTCCCAATCAACAATATGTCATCCACATATAGTATTAAGAATGCTACAGAGCTCCCACTCACTTTCTTGTAAATACAAGCTTCTCCATAAGTTTGTATAAAACCAAAACTTTTGATTACCTTATCAAAACGTTGATTCCAACTTCGGGATGCTTGCTTCAATCCATAGATGGACCGTTGAAGTTTGCATACCTTGTTAGCATCTTTAGGATCGACAAAACCTTTGGGTTGCATCATATACAACTCTTCATCAATATCTCCATTGAGGAATGCTGTTTTGACATCCATCTGCCATATCTCATAATCATAATATGCAGCGATTGCTAACATAATCCTCACAGACTTTAGCTTCGCTACCGGTGAGAAAGTCTCATCGTAGTCAACTCCTTGAATTTGTCGAAACCCTTTTGCGACAAGTCGAGCTTTATAGACAGTAACATTACCATCAGCATCTGTTTTCTTCTTGAAAATCCATTTGTTCTCGACAGCCTTTCGGCCATCCGGTAAGTCCACCAAAGTCCATACTTGGTTTTCGTACATGGATCCAATCTCGGATTTCATGGCTTCTTGCCATTTATTGGAATCTGGGCTCATCATCGCTTCCTCATATGTCTCGGGGTCATCGGTGTTGTCCACCAACATGACACTCATAACGGGATCATACCAATCTGGAGTGGTACGAGTTCTCGTTGACCTCCGAGGCTCTGTAGCAACTTCAACCGAAGTTTCATGATCACCATCATTCGGTCCCTCTCTAATTGGTGCAGGCACCACAGGAACTTCTTCCGGTGCTGCGCTACTCGCAATTTCGAGAGAAGGTTCGACAACCTCGTCGAGTTCTACTTTCCTTCCAGTCACTTCTTTCGAGAGAAATTCCTTCTCTAGAAAGGATCCATTCTTGGCAACGAAGATTTTGCCTTCGGATCTATGATAGAAGGTATACCCAATAGTTTCCTTCGGGTATCCTATGAAGACGCATTTTTCCGCTTTGGGTTCAAGCTTGTCCGGCTGTAACTTCTTTACATAGGCTTCGCATCCCCAAACTTTAAGGAACGAAAATTTAGGTTTCTTCCCAAACCATAATTCATACGGTGTCGTTTCAACGGATTTAGATGGTGCCCTATTTAAAGTGAATGCGGCTGTTTCTAATGCATAACCCCAAAATTATAGCGGTAAATCTGTAAGTGACATCATAGAACGAACCATATCTAAGAGAGTTCGACTACGACGTTCGGACACACCATTACGCTGTGGTGTTCCCGGCGGTGTCAATTGTGAAAGTATTCCGCATTTCTTCAAATGCTCGCCAAACTCGTAACTTAGATATTCACCTCCACGATCAGAACGTAGAAATTTAATCTTCTTGTTACGTTGATTCTCTACCTCACTTTGAAACTCCTTAAACTTCTCAAAAGTTTCGGACTTATGTTTCATGAAATAGATATACCCATATCTACTCAAATCATCCGTGAAGGTAAGAACATAACGATAACCACCGCGCGATGCTACACTCATTGGACCACACACATCGGTATGTATGATTTCCAATAAGTCCGTAGCTCGCTCCATCATACCAGAAAATGGAGTCTTAGTCATTTTTCCCATCAGACATGCTTCGCATCTTTCAAGTGATTCAAAATCAAGTGATTCAAGAAGTCCATCGGAATGGAGTTTCTTCATACGCTTCACTCCAATGTGACCAAGACGACAGTGCCACATATAGGTCGAATTATCGCTTGATTTCAAACGTTTAGCCTCAATGTTGTTGATATGTGTATTTCCACTATCGAGATTCAATAAGAATAGACCTTCTATCAAAGGTGCATGTGCATAAAACATATTACTCATATAAATCGAACAACCATTATTCTCTGATTTAAACAAGTAACCGTCTCGCAATAAACAAGATCCCGATATAATGTTCATGCTCAACATAGGCACTAAATAACAATTATTTAAGTATAAAACTAATCCCGATGGTAGATGAAGGGGTAGCGTGCCGACCGCGATCACATCAACCTTTGATCCGTTTCCCACGCGCATCGTCACCTCGTTCTTCGCTAGCTTCCGTTTATTCTGCAGCACCTGTTTCGAGTTACAAATATGAGCAACCGAACCAGTATCAAATACCCAGGCACTACTACGAGTACTAGTGAGATACACATCAATAACATGTATATCAGATATACCTTTCTTCTTGATGTTGCCGTTCTTCAAATCCGCCAAGTACTTTGGGCGATTCCGCTTCCAGTGACCTTCTCCCTTGCAGTAAAAGCACTCAGTATCAGGCTTAGGTCCAGCCTTGGTCTTCTTCGTCGGCGTGGTAACTTTCTTACCACCCTTCTTGAAGTGTCCCTTTTGCTTAGACTTGCCTTTCTTGAATTTGGTGGTCTTATTGACCAACAACACTTGGTGCTCTTTCTTAATCTCCACTTCTGCAGATTTCAACATGGCAAAGAGTTCTGGCAACGTCTTGTTCATGTTCTGCATGTTGTAGTTCATCACAAAGTTCTTGTAACTTGGTGGTAGTGATTGGAGGACACGGTAAATCCCCAAAGCATTAGGAATCACAATACCCAAGCTTTGAAGTTTGTTTGCGTGCCCAGACATCTTAAGCACATGCTCACTGACGGAGCTGCCCTCTTCCATCTTGCAGTTAAAGAACTTTTCAGAAGCCTCATAACTTTCAATTGCCGCATGAGTCTCAAAAATCAATTTGAGATCCTCGACAATATCATATGGGTCTGAATCCTCAAACCTTTTCTGAAGCTCCGATTCTAAACCATACAAGATAGCACACTGAACTATGGAGTACTGATTCTTCCGAGCGAGGTAAACATTCTTTACTTCATCGGGAGCATCATCTGCAGGTGGGTCACCCAGCGGTGCATCCAGCACATAGGTCAAATTACCAGCTGTGAGGACAATCCTCAAATTGCGGAACCAATCCGCGAAGTTGCTTCCATTGTTTTTCAACTTTTCTTTCTCTAGGAACGCATTAAAATTGATGGTAGGGGCTGCCATTGATCTACAACATATTTGCAATAGTTTAGACTAAGTTTATGACAAATTGAGTTCAAATTAGTAATAAAATTAAACTAGGTGAACTCCCACTCAAAACAATATCCCTCACATTGTTTTAGTGATCACACGAACCAAATCCACCATATCAACACCGATCATCACGAGAGTTGACATAGTTTCAATGGCGAACAATCGACATGTTCATCATATCTACTATATGATTCATGCTTTACCTTTCGGTGATCCGTGTTCCGAGACCATGTCTGTACATGCTAGGCTCGTCAAGATCAAACCTTAGTTTCCGCATGAGCAAATCCGGCTTGCTCACGTTGTATACACTTGCAGAATCTAACACACCCGATCATCACTTGGTGCTTCGAAACAACAAGCTTTAGCAACGGTGCTAACTAAGGATGAACACTTTATGACTTGAAATTGATGTGCATGAGGGATCATCTTATAATGCTACCGTCGTCTACTAAGCAATACAAGATGCATAAAGGATTAACATCACATGCAATTCAATATATATGTGATATGATATGGCCTTTCTTCTTTGTGCTTCCGATCTCCATCTTCAAGCACGAACATGATCTCCATCATCACCGGCATTGCATCAAGGTCAATGACGCTTCACCATGGTTGTCGTCCACCGGCTTCAACTATTACAACTACTTTGAATAGACACGCGGGTCTTAACATAAATTAAAGACAACCATATGGCTCCTGCCGGTTGCCAACTTACAATAAGGAACATTGCATACATCAAATATAATCACAATCATGGCCATATCACATCACTGCACACCCCTGCAAAACAAAGTTAGACGCCTCTACTTTCTTTGCATATTTTACGTGGTTTGGGGCTTTCAATAAGTGTCGTTCTAACTTACGAACAAGAACCACAACATTGATACTAGCATTGTTGATCACCCGTTGTAAATTGGATCTTAACTATGCTAGGAGAAACAGGCACCCGCAAAGCCACTTATGCAATACAAGTTGCATGTCAAGCGTGGAGCAAGTCTCATGAACGATGTCATGTAAGGTTAGCCCGGGCTGCTTCATCCCAACATACCGCAAGATGCAAAGTACACAAGAAGTAATCGACAATAAAAGCATCAACGCCCACAATGACCATTGTGTTCTACTCGTGCAACAGATCTACATATAGACACGGCTCTGATACCACTGTAGGGGTTCGTAGCATGGAAAACAAAAATTTTCTATCGCATACAAACAAACAAGCCAAGATCTATCTACTAGATTGTAGCAACGAGTCGATGGAATAACTTACCCTCGAAGATTCCAAAGTGTTTAACGAGAGCAGATTCTCGTGGGTGATGTAGTCGTACTCTTCCCGATCTCAAGATCGTGTAGACGATCCTTCCGGCGCTGCGTTCCGGCAGCGCTCCCGCAGTCGGTCACACGTTCGGTACTCGACGAAGACCTTCCTCTCCCTTGTTCCAGCAGGCAGCGGAGGTTGTAGCACTCTCCTCGCGATTCCGGCAGCACAACGGCGTGGTACCGGAAGTAGAGGGGAGATCCCGCAGGGCTTCGCCTTAAGCCGGAGCGAGTATGGTGGATTATGAGAGAGGGCTATTAGTGGTCTAGAGATTAGACACACCAATTAGAAGGCTCTAAACCGCAGGCTAAAGCAATTAGAAGCTCTAAACCAAAACGGCTCTAAACCGGAGATTAGAGGTAGAAACTTGTGTCTAGAGGAGGAGGCCCTGCCCCTCCTTTTATAGGTGGGAGGGGGCTGGCGCGCCAGGGGAGGGAGGGGAGTCCCTCCCCAACTCGGCCTGGTGGAGGCGCCGCCGGTTGGAGGAGGGTTTCCCTCCCCAATTCGGTTTTGGCCTCCTCTTGCTTGTTTCCCACAGTTTCTTGTTTTAGCCGTTTGACTTTCAAACTGGACATTTGACTTTTCTGTTTTAGGATTCAATTTAATCCTTTATTTGGGACAGCAAGAACACTTAGTACATGATGCAATCATTCCAATATGAAATGACACATTCATGTAACCCTCCCCCCTCCCGGAGTGCCGGACATTCCGGAACCTTCTAGAACATTCACCGGAATCATTTCCGAACTCCGAAACGGGACTTTCTTTATATGAATCTTATTCTCCGGACCATTCCGGATCACCTCGTGATATCCCGGATCCCATCCAAGACTCCGAACAACATTCGGTCTCTTTCTCATAATACCATAACTACTCAAAACAACGTCGAATCCTTAAGTGTGTCTCCCTACGGTTCGTGAATTATGCGGACATGATCGAGACACTTCTCCGAACAATAACCAATAGAGGAATCTGGAAATTCATATGGCTCCCACATATTTCTACGATTACTTTGCGATCGAATGAACCACTTACATACGATACCAATTTCCCTTTGTCTCACGATATGTTACTTATCCGAGGTTATGATCGTCGGTATCTCTGCATACCTAGTTCAACCTCGTTACTGATAAGTACTCTTTTCTCGTTCCCGTGATATGTGATCCCTTGTGAGCCAGTCACATGCTTGCAAGCTAATTGGATGACATTTCACCGAGAGGGCCCAGAGAATATCTATCTGTCATATGGATGGACAAATCCCACTCTTGATCCATGTGTCTCAACCAATACTTTCCGAACACTCAATGCCACCTTTATAGCCACCCAGTTACGGTGTGGTGTTTGATGTCATCAAAGCATCCATCCGGTAAAGGTGATATGCATGATCTCATGGTCGAAGGAATTAGGTTACTATGTATCAGAAAGCATATAGCAATTGAACTATTGAAATTACTTGATCTTTATGCTACGCTTATCTATAGGAGTATGTCCACCATATCATTCTCCTAATGATATGATCTTGTTGTTGATAACATCTCAATGTTCATGATAGGGAAACCACAATCATTTATCAACCAACAAGCTAGTGAAGTATAGAGGCTATACTAGGGACTTCAAATTAAGTTTACAAATCACACAAGTATTAATGTTTCCCTGTTAATACTATTTTAGCATGAATGTAAACATTAATCATAAACACAAAGATATAATAATAACTACATTTATTATTGCCTCTAGGGCATATCTCCAACACAGACATGGTCTCGGAACACGGATCACCGAAAGGTAAAGCATGAATCATATAGAAGATATGATGAACATGTCGATTGTTCGCCATTGAAACTATATCAACTCTCGTGATGATCGGTGTTGATGTAGTGGATTTGGTTCGTGTGATCACTAAAACAATGTGAGGGATGTTGTTTTTAGTGGGAGTTCACCTAGTTTAATTTTATTAATTTGAACTCAATTTGTCATAAACTTAGTATAAACTATTGCAAATATGTTGTAGATCAATGGCAGCCCCTACCATCAATTTTAATGCGTTCCTAGAGAAAGAAAAGTTGAAAAACAATGGAAGCAACTTCGCGGATTGGTTCCGCAATTTGAGGATTGTCCTCACAGCTGGTAATTTGACCTATGTGCTGGATGCACCGCTGGGTGACCCACCTGCAGCTGATGCTTCCGATGAAGTAAAGAATGTTTACCTCGCTCGGAAGAATCAGTACTCCATAGTTCAGTGTGCTATCTTGTATGGTTTAGAATCGGAGCTTCAGAAAAGGTTTGAGAATTCACACCCATATGATATTTTCGAAGATCTCAAATTGATTTTTGAGACTCACGCGGAAATTGAAAGTTATGAGGCTTCTGAAAAGTTCTTTAACTACAAGATGGAAGAGGGCAGCTCCGTCAGTGAGCATGTGCTTAAGATGTCTGGGCACGCAAATAAACTTCAAAGCTTGGGTATAGTGATTCCTAATGCGTTGGGGATTTACCGTGTCCTCCAATCATTACCACCAAGTTACAAGAACTTTGTGATGAACTACAACATGCAGAACATGAACAAGCAGTTGCCAGAACGGTTTGCTATGTTAAAGTCTGCAGAAGTGGAGATCAAGAAAGAGCACCAAGTGTTGTTGGTCAATAAGACCACCAAATTCAAGAAAGGCAAGTCTAAGCAGAAGGGACACTTCAAGAAGGGTGGTAAGAAAGTTACCGCGCCAACGAAGAAGACCAATGCTGGACCTAAGCCTGATACTAAGTGCTTTTACTGCAAGGGAGAAGGTCACTGGAAGCGGAATTGCCCAAAGTACTTGGCGGATTTGAAGAACGGCAACATCAAGAAGAAAGGTATATCTGATATACATGTTATTTATGTGTATCTCACTAGTACTCGTAGTAGTGCCTGGGTATTTGATACTGGTTCGGTTGCTCATATTTGTAACTCGAAACAGGTGCTGCAGAATAAACGAAAGCTAGCGAAGAACGAGGTGACGATGCGCGTTGGAAACGGATCAAAGGTTGATGTGATCGCGGTCGGCACGCTACCCCTTCATCTACCATCGGGATTAGTTTTATACTTAAATAATTGTTATTTGGTGCCTGCGTTGAGCATGAACATTATATCGGGATCTTGTTTATTGCGAGACGGTTACTTTTTTAAATCCGAGAATAATGGTTGTTTGATTTATAAGAGTAATATGTTTTATGCACATGCACCTTTGATAGATGGTCTATTCTTGTTGAATCTCGATAGTGGAAATACAAATATTAATAACATTGAGGCTAAACGTTTGAAATCGAGCGATAACTCGACCTATATGTGGCACGGTCGTCTTGGTCACATTGGAGTGAAGCGTATGAAGAAACTCCATTCCGATGGACTTCTTGAATCACTTGATTTCGAATCACTTGATAGATGCGAAGCATGTCTGATGGGTAAAATGACTAAGACTCCATTTTCTGGTATGATGGAGCGAGCTACGGACTTATTGGAAATCATACATACTGATGTGTGTGGTCCAATGAGTGTAGCATCACGCGGTGGTTATCGTTATGTTCTTACCTTCACGGATGACTTGAGTAGATATGGGTATATCTATTTCATGAAACATAAGTCCGAAACTTTCGAGAAGTTTAAGGAATTTCAAAGTGAGGTAGAGAATCAACGTAACAAGAAGATTAAATTTCTACGTTCTGATCGTGGAGGTGAATATCTAAGTTACGAGTTTGGCGAGCATTTGAAGAAATGCGGAATACTTTCGCAGTTGACACCGCCGGGAACACCACATCGTAATGGTGTGTCCGAACGTCGTAATCGAACTCTCTTAGATATGGTTCGTTCTATGATGTCACTTACAGATTTACCGCTATCATTTTGGGGTTATGCATTAGAAACAGCCGCATTCACTTTAAATAGGGCACCGTCTAAATCCGTTGAAATGACACCGTATGAATTATGGTTTGGGAAGAAACCTAGATTGTCGTTCCTTAAAGTTTGGGTATGCGAAGCCTATGTAAAGAAGTTACAGCCGGACAAGCTTGAACCCAAAGCGGAAAAATGTGTCTTCATAGGATACCCGAAGGAAACTATTGGGTATACCTTCTATCATAGATCCGAAGGCAAAATCTTCATTGCCAAGAATGGATCTTTTCTAGAGAAGGAATTTCTCTCGAAAGAAGTGACTGGAAGGAAAGTAGAACTTGACGAGGTTGTCGAACCTTCTCTCGAAATTGCGAGTAGCGCAGCACCGGAAGAAGTTCCTGTGGTGCCTGCACCAATTAGAGAGTAAGCTAATGATGATGATCATGAAACTTCAGTTGAAGTTGCTACAGAGCCTCACAGGTCAACAAGAACTCGTACCACTCCAGATTGGTATGATCCCGTTATGAGTGTCATGTTGGTGGATAACACCGATGACCCCGAGACATATGAGGAAGCGATGATGAGCCCAGATTCCAATAAATGGCAAGAAGCCATGAAATCCGAGATTGGATCCATGTACGAAAACCAAGTGTGGACTTTGGTGGACTTACCGGATGGCCGGAAGGCTGTCGAGAACAAATGGATTTTCAAGAATAAAACAGATGCTGATGGTAATATTACTGTCTATAAAGCTCGACTTGTCGCAAAAGGGTTTCGACAAATTCAAGGAGTTGACTACGATGAGACCTTCTCACCAGTAGCAAAGCTAAAGTCTGTGAGGATTATGTTAGCGATCGCTACATATTATGATTATGAGATATGGCAGATGGATGTCAAAACAACATTCCTCAATGGAGACATTGATGAAGAGTTGTATATGATGCAACCCAAAGGTTTTGTCGATCCTAAAGATGCTAACAAGGTATGCAAACTTCAACAGTCCATCTATAGATTGAAGCAAGCATCCCGAAGTTGGAATCAACGTTTTGATAAGGTGATCAAAAGTTTTGGTTTTATACAAACTTATGGAGAAGCTTGTATTTACAAGAAAGTGAGTGGGAGCTCTATAGCATTCTTAATACTATATGTGGATGACATATTGTTGATTGGGAATGATGTAGACCTTCTTAATAGTGTCAAAGAATATTTGAATAATAGTTTTCAATGAAGGATCTTGGCGAAGCAGCTTACATATTAGGCATAAAGATTTATAGAGATAGATCGAGACGCCAAATATCATTGTCACAAAGTACATATTTGGACAAAGTTCTAAAGAGGTTTAGAATGGAAGATAGCAAGAAAGGGTTCTTGCCCATGTTGCCCAATACGACCTTGAGTAAAACTCAAAGTCCGACATCGGCAGAAGATAGAGAAAGGATGAGTAAGACTCCCTATGCCTCAGCCATAGGATCTCTAATGTATGCCATGCTATGTACTAGACCCGACATTGCATATGCTGTTAGTTTAACTAGCAGATATCAAAGTGATCCAGGAGTGGATCATTGGACAGCGGTCAAAAACATCCTTAAGTACTTGAGAAGAACTAAGGATATGGTTCTTTCTTATGGAGATGATAAACAACTCGTTGTAAATGGTTACACCGATGCTAGTTGGAACACCGATCCGGATGATTCTAAATCACAATCTGGATACGTATTTATTTTGAATGGTGCAGCAGTTAGCTGGAGGAGTGCAAAGCAAAGCGTTGTGGCGAGATCTTCAACTTAGTCGGAATACATGGCTGCTTCAGAGGCTTCACAAGAAGCGATATGGATGAAAGAGTTCATTACAGAGCTGGGTGTGGTTCCTAGTGCGCTGGACCCAATGTCTATCTACTGTGATAACATGGGCGCCATAGCCAATGCGCAAGAACCAAGGTCACACAAGAAGCTGAAGCACATCAAGCTACGTTTTCACGCTATTCGAGAACATATCCAAGATGGGGATATAAAGATTTGCAAAGTACACACAGATCTGAATGTGGCGGATCCGTTGACTAAACCTCTCCCGAGGGCAAAACATGACCAACACCAAACTGCCATGGGTGTTCGGTATATTACCATGTAATCTAGATTAGATGACTCTAGTGCAAGTGGGAGACTGTTGGAGATATGCCCTAGAGGCAATAATAAATATAGTTATTATTATATCTTTGTGTTTATGATAAATGTTTACATCATGCTATAATAGTATTAACAAGGAAACATTAATACTTGTGTGATTTGTAAACTTAATTTGAAGTCCCTAGTAAAGCCTCTATACATCACTAGCTTGTTGGTTAATGAATGATTGTGGTTTCCATATCATGAACATTGAGATGTTATTAACAACATTATCATATCGTTAGGAGAATGATATGATGGACATACTCCTATAAATAAGCATAGCATAAAGATCAAGTCATTTCAATAGTTTAATTGCTATATGCTTTCTGATACATAGTAACCTAATTCCTTCGACCATGAGATCATGCATATCACCTTTACCGGATGGATGCTTTGATGACATCAAACACCACATCGTAACTGGGTGGCTATAAAGGTGGCATTGAGTGTTCGGAAAGTATTGGTTGAGACACATGGATAAAGAGTGGGATTTGTCCATCCATATGACGGATAGATATACTCTGGGCCCTCTCGGTGGAATGTCATACAATTAGCTTGCAAGCATGTGACTGGCTCACAAGGGATCACATATCATGGGAACGAGAAAAGAGTACTTATCGGTAACGAGGTTGAACTAGGTATGTAGAGATACCGACGATCATAACCTCGGATAAGTAAACTATCGTGAGACAAAGGGAATTTGGTATCGTATGTAAGTGGTTCATTCGATCGCAAAGTAATCGTAGAAATATGTGGGAGCCATATGAATTTCCAGATTCCTCTATTGGTTATTGTTCGGAGAAGTGTCTCGATCATGTCCGCATAATTCACGAACCGTAGGGAGACACACTTAAGGATTCGACGTTGTTTGAGTAGTTATGGTATGATGAGAAAGAGACCGAATGTTGTTCGGAGTCTAGGATGGGATCCGGGATATCACGAGGAGATCCGGAATGGTCCGGAGAATAAGATTCATATAAGGAAAGTCTCGTTTCGGAGTTGGGGAATGATTCCGGTGTTTTCATCGGGAATGTTCTAGAAGGTTCCGGAATGTCCGACACTCCGGAGGGGAAGGGGTACATGAATGTGTCATTACAAGTTGGAATGATTGCATCATGTACTAAGTGTCATCGCTGTCCAAAATAAAGGGTTTATTCAAATCCTAGTTTGAAAAGTCAAACGGCAGTTTTTGGAAAGAGGAGGAGAGGTGGAAACCGAGTTGGGGAGGAGTTCCCTCCTCCAACCGGCGGCCCACCTCCAAGCCGAGTTGGGGAGGGACTCCCCTCCCCTTGGCCGCACCTCCCACCTATAAAGGGAGGGGCAGGGCCGCCCCTCCTAGCACACAAGTTCCCTGCCCCAAACCCTAGCTTGGCGCCACCACCTCCTGCAGCTGCCGCCGCCTCCTAGGGTTGCCCTAGCCGCCGACTTGGGCTGCCCCAAGCCCTAGCCACCGGCTCTAGCATCTCCTCCTTGGTGTGTCTAAACCCTAGATCGCCGAGGAGCTCTCTCATAATCCACCATACTCGCTCCGGCTTAAGGCGAAGCCCTGCGAGATCTCCCCTCTACTTCCGGTACCACGCCGTTGTGCTACCGGAATCGCGAGGAGAGTGCTACAACCTCCGCTGCCTGCTGGAACAAGGGATAGGAAGGTCTTCGTCGAGTACCAAACGTGTGACCGACTGCGGGAGCGCTGCCGGAACGCAGCGCCGGAAGGATCGTCTACGCGATCTTGAGATCGGGAAGAGTACGACTACGTCACCCACGAGAATCTGCTCTCGTTAAACACTTTGGAATCTTCGAGGGTGAGTTATTCCATCGACTCGTTGCTACAATCTAGTAGATAGATCTTGGCTTGTTTGTTTGTATGCGATAGAAAATTTTTGTTTTCCATGCTACGAAACCCTACACTTCCGATCTCCATCTTCTAGCACGAACATGATCTCCATCATCACCAGCATTTGCATCAAGGTCAATGACGCTTCTCCATGGTTGTCGTCCACCGGCTTCAACTATTACAACTACTTTGAATGGACACGCGGGTCTTAACATAAATTAAAGACAACCATATGGCTCCTGCCGGTTGCCAACTTACAATAAGGAACATTGCATACATCAAATATAATCACAATCATGGCCATATCACATCACAGCACACCCCTGCAAAACAAAGTTAGACGCCTCTACTTTCTTTGCATATTTTACGTGGTTTGGGGCTTTCAATAAGTGTCGATCTAACTTACGAACAAGAACCACAACATTGATACTAGTATTGTTAATCACCCGTTGTAAATTGGATCTTAACTATGCTAGGAGAAACAAGCACCCGCAAAGCCACTTATGCAATACAAGTTGCATGTCAAGCGTGGAGCAAGTCTCATGAACAATGTCATGTAAGGTTAGCCCGGGCCGCTTCATCCCAACATACCGCAAGATGCAAAGTACACAAGAAGCAATCGACAAGAAAAGCATCAACGCCCACAATGACCATTGTGTTCTACTCGTGCAACAGATCTACATATAGACACGGGTCTGATACCACTGTAGGGTTTCGTAGCATGGAAAACAAAAATTTCTACCGCATACAAACAAACAAGCCAAGATCTATCTACTAGATTGTAGCAACGAGTCGATAGAATAACTCACCCTCGAAGATTCCAAAGTTTTTAACGAGAGCGGATTCTCGTGGGTGATGTAGTCGTACTCTTCCTGATCTCAAGATCGCATAGACGATCCTTCCGGCGCTGCATTCCGGCAGCGCTCCCGCAGTCGGTCACACGTTCGGTACTCGACGAAGACCTTCCTCTCCCTTGTTCCAGCAGGCAGCGGAGGTTGTAGCACTCTCCTCGCAATTCCGGCAGCACAACGGCGTGGTACCGGAAGTAGAGGGGAGATCTCGCGGGGCTTCGCCTTAAGTCGGAGCGAGTATGGTGGAGTATGAGAGAGTCCCTCGACGATCTAGGGTTTAGACACACCGAGGAAGAGGTGCTAGAGCCGGCGGCTAGGTCTTGGATGTGCCCAAGTCGGCGGCTAGGGGAGAAACCCTAGGGGGCGGCGGCGGCTATGGTGGGCAGCAGCTGCTAGGGTTTGAGGCGTGGAAGTTGTGTGTCAAGGAGGGGAGCCCTGCCCCTCCTTATAAAGGTGGAGGGGGCCGGCCGGCCAAGGGGAGGGAGAGGAGTCCCTCCCCAACTCGGCTTGGGTGAGCGCCGCCGGTTGGAGGAGGGAACTCCTCCCCAACTCGGTTTCCCACTCCTCCTCCTCTTTCCAAAAACTGCCGTTTGACTTTCAAACTAGCCGTTTGACTTTTCAAACTAGGATTTGAATAAACCCTCTATTTTGATCAGCGATGACACCGAGTACATGATGCAACCATACCAACTTGATATAACACATTCATGTACCCTTCCCCCCCGGAGTGCCGGACATTCCGGAACCTTCTAGAACATTCCCGATGAAAACACCGGAACCATTCCCCAACTCCGAAACGGGACTTTCCTTATATGAATCTTATTCTCCGGACCATTCCGGATCTCCTCGTGATATCCCGAATCCCATTCGAGACTCCGAACAACATTCGGTCTCTTTCTCATCATTCCATAACTACTTAAACAACATCGAATCCTTAAGTGTGTCTCCCTACGGTTCGTGAATTATGCGGACATGATCGAGATACTTCTCCGAACAATAACCAATAGAGGAATCTGGAAATTCATATGGCTCCCACATATTTCTATGATTACTTTGCGATCGAATGAACCACTTACATACGATATCAATTTCCCTTTGTCTTACGATAGTTTACTTATCCGAGGTTATGATCGTCTGTCACATCCCAAGATTTTCCAAATCTTGTAATGTGAAAATAAATTAATAAAATAAAACTTTGTTTGATTTTCAGAGCCAGAAGAAACTTTTTGAATGCAATTGGAACTTCAAACCCATTTGAATTTAATAAAAACTAAAGGGATTTAAAAAGATAAACATTTAATAAAAGGAAAATAAAAACATTTGGAAATACTATTTTAAAACAATTAAATGAAAAGATTTGTTTTCAAATGAAATAGAAGTTTATAAATAAAGAACATTTTATAAAGCCCAAATTAAACCTTGGCCAAGATTTAGAATTAAAACATTTTGTTTTGAATAAAAGTAGTAAAGGTTTATTTAAAATAAAATAATAAGGAGTTAAATCTCCAAATTTTATTTAAATAAAAGGTTTTACCATTTTAATTAAAACATCAAACTTATTAAATTGTTTTAAATAAATTTCTAAGTATTTTATATTCTCAAATAAAACCTACACAAGTGTTTTGGTTTTATTTTAGTTTTCAAAATAAAGATTTTAATAAAACAAATCCTATTGAATTAAATGAATAAAAATCTATTCATTTAATTGTTATTGGACCCAAAAATAAAATGTTATTTTATTTTAAACAAGTTTCCAAGTATTCCTTATTTCCAAATAAAACCTACTGATTTGGTTTTGAAAGTATTTGGAGTTCAAATGAAGATTTTATTAAATAAATCAAACCCTATTTTAAATAACTAAAGGGCTATTTTATTTAATTATTAAATAAGATCTTAAAAATGAAAAAAATATAATTTTTGTTTTGAGATTTGGTTTATGTTGATAAACAGAACCAAAAACTCATTACAATTGTTTGAATTGTTTGAATTATTTGAATGCTTGAATAGTTGGATGAAATTCAAATCAGAAAATGGAAATGGAAAAGAATAAAACAAACAGACAGAAAAAAAAATGAAATTGGACCAGCCCAACCCAGCCCAACAGCCCACCTAGCCCACCTCACCCTCGAACCGTTTCTCTACACCACAGAGGCGACCCGCACCCTTACTGACTGGTGGACCTCCCCCTTTCTCTCCTTTTCTCACTGACACCAGACCCCACCACCGGCCCTCTTCTTCTGCGGACCTGTTCCTCCCCTTTTCTCGCCTCGCCGTTTCTGGCCAAATAAATTCGGATGAATTCGTTTAAATGCGTGGTTAATTCTCCCCCTGGACCCTGCTGTCTTAATCCCCCTGGTCTCCTCTTCCTTCTCCCGCAGACCACACCTCACCGGAGCCCCCAGGCTGCGCAAATTGCTTGCGATAACACCCCTGTCCTCGACAACTTCCCCAGCCGATTCCGGCTGCCACACGCCGCCCCTTGCCTCGTCGACCTAGCACACATACTCCACGCATCCAGACGCATCTGTTCATACCACCCATTCACCTGCGGGCGCCCCAAACCGTCGACTCTGACCTCTTCTGAGCACCACCGCGTCTACTGCAACTCCGGCGGAATCTCTCTGGTAAACAAGACTGCCCCGACCCCTCTCATTCACGTTTACAACTTAGCCGTGTCCTTGCGCTCCTGACCATGTGTTTCGTTTGTTCCCGGGCGATCCCTAGCGCCGTCGACGACGACGACTGAGCGTGGCCGTCGTCAGACGCCACTCCGACGAGGAATTCCTGCAACCCTAGTGCGCCCCTTGACCAACCACGAGTACCTTGAGCTTCGCCGTGTCCTCCTGATCCTGGTGAGCATCTTCTTACCCTTTCTTTCTTCCTGCCTCGCCAGCGCCGCCGCCAACTGGTCGCTCCTCCGCTCGCCGTCGACATTCGCCGCCAGTTCCTGGCAAGCATCTCGTAGCCATCCGATCTTGATCTGACGATTAGGATAGAACAAGAGTGAAGGGGTAAGTAGCACCTCTAGACCGTGCGGTGCAACTAAAATCTAACGGCCCATATCTGTCGATCCACGCGAACCGTTTTCAGCGAATAAGAACGTGCCGCGTGTCACTGGATGAATTAGAATAGAGTTTGAAATCAGATTTAAATGCCATTTTGAAACCTTTGTAACTTTCAAACCACACGTCCAAATTTTACAAATTTTATATCAATGAATTCAGGAGAACAAGACCTAGCCAACCATACCCTTAGTTTAGCAAATAGTATCTGTTTGTTTGCTTATTTTTGCAGATTCATTTGTATGCTTATTTAGAGTAGAAAAATTGTTTAAAATTTAATTTAAGGATAAAACCTTTGCAAATTGGATTGTTGTGACCTTACTGACCCTAGGAACCAACCCTTGGTGTTAAAAAAATGATTTTGGAAAGATTTAGGTTGGATTACTTGACTTAGCCATTTTCTAGCCAAATAAAAAGAATGGTTTTTGTTATAAAAATAATTATGGAAAGAAAACTTTAAGAAAATGGTTTGATCAAACCCACTGACCCAAAACACCAGGTTTTGCAAATTAGCAACTCATTTGGTGAACAACCTAAGAGTTTTGCCTTAATAAAAACATTTTTCACCACATGAAATGATGAATGGATTTAAAAATAGTTTTTGGACAAAACCCTCTTGCTAATGACTTTGCCACTTTGGTAAATGACCAATTTGGATCTTACAAAGTTTAGAAACCCAATAGAAGCCCTCTTTGCAAAATAAAACTATCTTGTGCATGCTCCCATGCATGACTTAGATTCCATTACTTTGTGTGTGTGAAGAATTGTTTGTTTGACTTTGGTTTGGAATGTGAATTGAATTTGTGTTTGCTTGATTGATTTGTAGTGAAGTGTGAGACTAGAAAGATCAAGGAGTGAACCACCATTCCCTACCAAAAAGGCAAGTGATGCTTCATACTTTTTGTCCCATTACTTTCACTATGCATTAGTGATTTTGCTAAGTAAAACTTGCATGGATTTTGCTAAGTATAGACCTTGCTATAAGAAAACCTAGTAGATGAATCCTTAGTAGGATTTTCCTAAGTTAAGATTCCTACTACTATCAAGCTTAGCCTAGCTAATAGAAAACATGGGTGGAAAACATATTCACACTATGGAAAAATATTCTAAGTCTGAGGACTTATGTTTTGTCTAATAAAACAACTAAGTTAATGAATCACCTGGGTGGAATGGGATAGCTTGGTGGAGAATGGTTGAGTGGTTCACAAGGCCATGGACTTGGATTGTGTATCTCACTTGTGGTATGCCACCCAGGAACAAAGAGATTTGAGATGTCAAATGTTGAGAAGCTTCAAGTGCAACCACTTGGCAATATGGGCTCTGCCATGATCATATAGGTTGCAAGAACTTAGCCATATGGACAGTGGGTGGTAGTGTTTGATAGGTTGGAGCGCGTCCATTTTGGTCTAAGGGAAGGCTTCTGAAAGATCTTGTCTTGGGAAACCAAGTCTTGTGGGGAAAGTGCACCACCTCTGCAGAGTGTAAAACCTAAGTACTTAGCCATGTCCCTGGTAAAGGACAATTTGAGCATCAAGACATGGAAGCAATCAAGAATCTCATCATTCAAATTTCTAAATTAAAACTTGTGGATTGAACAAGGGTTGTTTGAATTCTTCAATCATTGATGGAGATATGGCTTGGTACAAGGATCTTGAAATCTTTGATTGAGAAAAATGAGTTTGTCAAGCAAAAACTTAGTATTTTCAAAATGATAAGAAAAATCTATTTTGAGCAATGCAAGCCTCAACTCCACTTAGCCAAATGCATATAGATGATAGACTCCACTATACTACCATAGTATCACTTGCCAATACAATTCAAATGTATTGACCCTTTGTGGCTGTAACTTGTATGTTGCAGGTTTGATTGATTTTAGTGAAGATTGATTGAATAGGATTACAAAGTCTACAACCAACATCTGCCTGTGGCACTTTGAAGATGAAGGACCCCATGCTTATAGTTATTCCGCTGCAATGTAATGTAATAGCCATTATAGCTATGAAAGATGTAATAAAATTATGTTATTCCTGGTTATAAAGTTATATTATGACCTTTGTTTCTGATATTACATCTTAACTGTGGATGCTAGCTATTGATCCAGGGACTAGCATTGTAAAACACAGGAGGAATCTACCTTATTAGGTTGAGGCCCCTACATCGTCGGTATCTCTGCATACCTAGTTCAACCTCGTTACCGATAAGTACTCTTTTCTCGTTCCCGTGATATGTGATCCCTTGTGAGCCAGTCACATGCTTGCAAGCTAATTGGATGACATTTCACCGAGAGGGCCCAGAGTATATCTATCCGTCATATGGATGGACAAATCCCACTCTTGATCCATGTGTTTCAACCAATACTTTCCGAACACTCAATGCCACCTTTATAACCACCCAGTTACGGTGTGGTGTTTGATGTCATCAAAGCATCCATCCGGCAAAAGGTGATATGCATGATCTCATGGTCGAAGGAATTAGATTACTATGTATCAGAAAGCATATAGCAATTGAACTATTAAAATGACTTGATCTTTATGCTACGCTTATCTATAGGAGTATGTCCACCATATCATTCTCCTAACGATATGATCTTGTTGTTAATAATATCTCAATGTTCATGATAGGGAAACCACAATCATTTATTAACCAACAAGCTAGTATTATATAGAGGCTTTACTAGGGACTTCAAATTAAGTTTACAAATCACACAAGTATTAATGTTTCCTTGTTAATACTATTATAGCATGAATGTAAACATTTATCATAAACACAAAGATATAATAATAACTACATTTATTATTGCCTCTAGGGCATATCTCCAACAACTAATCCCCTAGCCGACATCTTTACTCTCAAGGCGGTGAAGCCTAAAATGAGAGACCGTGCTCTGATACCAATTGAAAGGATACAGATGTCGCCTAGAGGGGGGGGTGAATAGGCGATTAAAACTTTTCCTAGAGTGGCTCAACAAAGGCGGAATAAAACTAGTGTTTAATTTGTTAAGCACAACCTAGAACAACTAAGGTTGACCTATGTGCACCAACAACTTATGCTAAGCAATACAAGCAACAAAGTGATAGCAAGATATATATTACTTCAAGCACGAAGGCTATCACAATGTAAAGTGCATAAGTAAAGAGCTCGGGTATAGAGATAACCGAGGCACGCCCAACATGGAGTACGTCTCGTTTGGAGAGGGGGTGGTATCAAACCACCAACGCCACAAAAGGCCTCCCTTATACTCCGGTGAATCTCACCCCAACGGGATCGATCCATGCTTCCACTATCGGTGCACTTGTCGGTGGCAACCGGAACCTCTCACAAGGTTGGGGCACTTCTCCACAACTTAATTGGAGGCTCCCAACAAACGCCACCAAGGCCACAACCTGCAACACCAACAAACCGTCTAGGGTTCCAAGAACCCAAGAGTAAAAATCTTCTCAACTTTCACTCACCAAATCCTCCGGGGAGAACTCAAACCGATGCACCAAATGCAATGGAAAGAACACAAGTAGTGATCAAATACTTCTCTCCCAAATTCCACCAAAGATACAAAAGCTTGTGGGGGGATAAGAGAGGAAGAACAATGGAGGAAATCCACAAAAGACTCCAAGATCTAGATCCCAAGATGTTCCCCTCACTTAGAGGAGAGATGGATTGGTGGGTTTGTAGATCTAGATCTCCTCTTTCAAATTCCTAAAGTATATGCAAGAATCAAGGGAGGGATTGAAGAGGGAGCAAGCTTCAAAAGGTCAACAATGGTGGGGGAAAACTTGCAAGAGAGCTAGGGAACTATTGGGGAAGAAGGGCCCCTTAAATAGGTCCCTAGAAATCCAACCGTTAGGCCCAGGAATCGCCCGGTCCGGAGCCTCCGGACTGGGACTGGAGTCTCCGGTGTACCCAGGCCAAACGGGGACAATCTGGAGGACGTTTTGGACGCGGTCCGGATATTAGCCCGGAGATTAGTCCGGAGTCTTCGGTCTTACAAAAACTGGCAGAAAGACCAATACGAAAACATCCATAACTTTTGTATCCGGACTCCGATTTTGATGATCTTGGGCTCGTTTTAAAGAGTACAATAATATCTACAAGATCATACAGAAAAACATAATAGTCCAGCAAGGGAGTATAGAACCAAATGATGAAAGGTTTAACCTCTCTCAAAAAGACAAACCAGTAAAACCTCCAACATCAAAAACATAGTAGAGAATGCATATGAAATCCTCACATGAGTAAGAACCAAATAATGGAAGGTTTTACCTATCTCTAAAAGACAAACCGGTAAAACCTCCAAGATCAAAAACGCAATAAGATATAAAGGGGAAATCCGTTTTTGATGAACTAGGGCTTGTTATGAATATTACCACAAGCTCTAGAACCTCACATGGATAAGATCCAAATAACAACCAAGAAAGGATGATGCTAAGTATACAAAGTTTTGAGCTCTCTCTGAACGATAACCGAGTTACTCACTTGGGAGCCCCTCTTGATAGTACGGTTGTCTATCCTATAAACCGGTCTCCCTAACTAACACCACGAGATCGGTAAGAAAGAAACCCTATCAAGATCATACCTTTGCCTTGCGCATATTCCACTTGATTATGATTTAGACGGTCTTGTCCTTCTCAAGATGGAACACCTTTCTTGATTGTACTTGTACGCACTTGCTTGATGAAGACTTGCAAGTTACTCCCCCATACAACATGGAGAAACCTTTACTTTGACCTTGTCTTCATCGATCCATGATCACCGAGGATGGCAAGTTTAAGCATGAGACCTTCATAGGTTTAACTCTCACATGACCAATCTGTGGATCACTCTTTGAACACCTTGGTCACCACTTGATCCTCTTCACTTTCTTCTTCTCCAAACCTTGAAGCCAACATATGGTTCAAGCATTGCCTATGTATAATTCCTACAAGTACAACTTGATACAAGCATTAGTCCATAGAGATTGTCATTAATTACCAAAACCACACATGGGGGCCCACATGTTCTTTCACGCGAGCTTCGTCTCGTCGACTGCATAGCGTTGTCACAAAAATTTAGTTTTGTTTGAATTTTCTACTTGTTTTTTGTTGATGCCTCTGGTTATTCGGATTAGCTATGCTAATTGGATCACATAGATTTTATGGGAGGTTAGATCATAAAATTGTTTTGGATGAATAACAGTGAGCAAAGCAAGCATCTGGGGGTTATAGGTACAGATACATAAAGTGAAGTTTGTGTGTACGTGAAAACACTATCGGATAGTAACATGACTCTACGATAGGAGACTATTCCTGAATCTGCACATACAAATTGTCCCAATTTGAAGATTCAGAAGAGGAAAGGAGATCAGCCAAGATCCAGCGAAGGAAGATTAGACAAGGAGATGAATACATTGTTAACTTGGGCATGGCACACTTTGGTCGAAGGAAACTTGTATCCGCCGCCGCACTCTACCGTAGGTGTTCGCCAAATACAGTCACAAACCGCCCTCGTCGGCGTCGGCGGCCACACGGCTACTCATGGCGGCGCACAGAGGGGAGAGGGGTGGGCATGAGGTGAATCAAGCGGCATTCACACCCGATTTCCCCATGCATCTTGAGAGGGGCAGGGGAGGAAAGGGGGTCAAGAAGAAGCAGGCGCCGAAGGCGGCAGTCACAACATAGGGTTCAAAGAGTGCGACGGGCTATAGGAAAAGGAGATGGAGATTGGAGGCGAAGGTGGAGCGAAGCAGGAGGAGGATGGTTAGTGGTGACTTTTTTTGACGAAGCAATAGAGCTGGGATGAGACTGATCCATGGGGCCAAGACTGTCGATAGTAATAGAAGAAGGGTCAAAATTGATACCAACAGACGGTCTAGATCACTTCTACCCTAGATCGAACAGCCACGAGAGGCGCGCGCCGGAGTAGCCTCGGCTTGCTCGGTTATGACCAAGCTTAAGTAATAGAATAATTGTACCATGTTGCTACATTAGATTCGTGATTTGCTATGGAACACACGTGAGAAGCATTTAGAGTTTGTTACCGAAGTTAATTTTCTTTGAGGCTGATGATGAATCTACATAGAACAAGGGAAAGTTAAGGATTGGATGTGATGTTCCCTTCTCAGTTTCTACAGTATGCTGATACACTCAAAACAGTTTCCCAGTTATCGTTACTTATAGTTGATTGATTAGCACCAGAAAATAATACAAGAAATTAACTGCTTCAATAGATTAATTTATAAAAGTTAGTCAGGGTTTAGTATCAATTCAAACCATACTTATAAGATGAAAACCTATGATGAGAAATTCTGTTTGGAAGGTTATGCTTATCTTTTTTTAAGTTGTTATTAAGATCGACATCTTTAGGGTGAGCTATAGAGAGGATAAGTAAGTTTTAAAATGCTTGCTAATCATGAATTCTCTGAGAAGTTTTTGAACACCTCTCAGTATTACTCTTAGTCCATGTAAAATATTTATGATATTTAGAATGGATATGGGGGGACTGTTTCACATAATTTCTTACGTACATGTTTCCCCTTTACTGCTCCCAAATTAGCTCTTCAGCTTAGTACAAGTTCTACTTAGGTATGCTCTAGCTTTGAAGCGCTTGCTTTAATTTACCAGATATGTTCTCTTGATGTGTCCTAACATTAGTTTTCGCATTGCACTGACAATCTTTTATACCAATATCATTTATACTCTGCTTTCCTAACTGAAGTTCTTTAAGAACCTTGTCACAAATAAATATGAATGATCTCGAGTTGAGGACTGGAGGAGGAGAACGAGGGCGGCTATGGTGGCAACTACGGGGAAGAAAACTGCGTAGATTTTCTGCGTTGAGTTTTCATATACCATATCATAATATCTTATCTCAAGACAGAATTTAAGTTAGATTTTTCAACTTTATTTTCATTGTGAGTTGTATGCAATATCTCTCGTACTCTTGCCAATATAGAGAACTGTTTTTCTGTAAATTTAACTTTCTTTTTTATTACTTTGTATGTTTGTACGAGCTCCTGTCGCCATCATGATCTAGTGTACATCTAGAATGGGAGACCCTCCACCAAAGATGAGGACACAAATATGGCTACCTTCGGAGCTGCCCTCGGTTCAATCATGCCTCCCCTTTACTGCATTCATTGTCAAGTACTCCTCCGTTTTAAAATATATATGTTTTAGTCTTTTTCTAAAACACATCTAGAGTCTTAATTGTGTAGGTTTACTCATTTTATTCTGAACCTAAACACTAAAAATCGTCTAGATACATACGCTTTCAGCAGAAGACTAAAATATCTTATATTTAAAAAAAGGAGGGATTCTAACCTTAAAGTTATGCTCTCCCGCTTGTGGAGATGATTGGCACACTCTTTGATCAATATATGTATTTTTAATGGTTAATTATTTTTTTCACATTTATTTGAAACTGAGATATACGTGCTAACAGGTACGGAGCCGGACCTGGCGATCGGGAGGTGGCGACTTAAACCCATCTAGGGTTTCAATTCCCCTCGCTGGCGACACCGCCGGTCCGCTTCTCCTCCATTAGCCTTAGGGCCTTGGAGGCGTGGTGGACTATGGCCTCTCGTCGGCAGGAGGGTTCTCATTTTTTGTTTAGGTGTTTTTGTACTTTGAGAAGGTGAGGCAAAGGCTACATCTTAAAGTCAGAATAAGGTCATTTCCGTCTTATTTTTGCTCCGGTGATGCGTCCAATGTCGGCGGAGGAAGTGTGGAGTCGTGTGTCCGACGGATCTTCTAGGATCTGGCCGTTTTTCATGTTCGTTGGTGTGGATTAAGGCCATTCTCTTCCGATTTACTTTTGTCATCTTTGGCATGTTGTGGTGCGCTAGTTCATTGGGGTATTTGCACAACGACTTCTCGTATGTCTACTACAACAAGGTCTACTACGATAAAATTTATCCGGCTCTGATGATCGAGGGGCGAGGATGTCTTCGACTCGTGCTAGTGTATGTAGTCGTCACTAGGTGGTCTAAGGATATATTTATAATTTATATTAATTTTGAGACTCTTTATACATCTATTGATGATTATCAATAGACCGGTACAGTTCAAAAAAATTGACCGATGGAATTTTCGCAAAAAATAATTTGTCCACATTTTTTTGGAAATATCTCATGATCATGCTTTCAATGCACAAATATAAATTGCTTGCAATATAGGCAATCGCATATTATGAACAATATAAAAAGTGATGCACACCTCGACTACGAGTTAAATTGTTTCTTCAAACAGATCTAGAGAAATGTTTATTGTGTTGTAACAATTTTTACATCTAGTGCAATGTAGTATTCATATTTCACCGAGAATCCCAATAAGTTTTATAATTAAATTGATACAAATAATTAAAACATTTAAAAGTGTTGTAATGCGTTTTGTCTATTAGAGTAATTTCATAAAATCTTACACATATCCCAACACAGACTCAATGTTCTCGCTAGTAATTTTTTTCTTGAGTGAGAATTATCCTAATTAAGAAGAAATGCCAACAGAAAGTGGAGTTGTACATGAGAGAAGGAAAAAAAATGAGCGTTTCTTATCACAACTTTTTTTTTTGCAAAATTTTACAGATCTATTAATAATCATTAACAGCAGTAAAAAAGATCCAAAAGTAATAAAAATTACAAATAGGTCAATGGACCACCTAGAGAGGACTACTGACACTAGCACGAGCCAAAGGCGCGCCGTCGTCCTCGCTGCTCCATCATCGGAGCCGGACAAAGCTTGTCGAGTAGAGCTTGTATCACAACGGTTCTTTGTGGCTGAAGTTTTTATGGATTATGCCGGAAAGTATATATGTTGGTCTGGCCAAAACAATGGGATATCGACTAGTCCCTCCGGTACTCACATTTGTCTAGAATTTGCATGTTTTTTTGGAAAAGAGTATATATTAATATCACAAGGACACCAATTACACCCAGCCTCTGCAACAACGCATTCTCTAGTGGCTCTACGGATGCACACAACTTAGAAAAAAGAAAGAGAAATTACAAAAAATAAAAGTCCCGCTACAGAGAACTAATCCTCAAAGAAACGACAGTGACACCATCAGAACAACACCAGTAGTCCTCCACTCCAATAACAACGCCTTCAATAAGGAAACAGTGCCCAAACGTCGTCGTTGCCCGACCAATAGTCATAGGTTTTCATCCTGAAGAAAGTCCTTACTCACAAAACAATGCCTTCAACAAGGTCATTGTCAGGCACAACCAGCTAAGGTCAGACCTTGGATTTTCATCCTGTAAGATAAGACTGGGAACTCCCCTATGTTGTCTTCTCGCACCAACAGTCGCTTCAACGAGTCCCAGATCACGCAGCCAGATCTCCTGTCGCCACAAGAACAAAAATCTTCATTTCTACCCTCAAATTTCCGCTTTCCTGACCTTCTCCGCATCTCACATCACCATGGCTCTACATGGCACTAGGTGGGAACAAACAACAGAGCTTCGCAACGCTCCCGCTGAAACCAAACGGCCAGAAAAACAAGGTGCGCACGACCGAATACCTTCCGATCCAGCAATCTCCAGGCATGATACGCCCATGGGAGTTCGTCGGTGGAGCCTTCCGGAACCCGCCTCTCCAGACCAGATCGGGCAGACATCAAGGAGATCTTCGTCTTCGTGTGAAGGAAATCAAAGGACAACCACCTTTAATAGATCCGACACAGCGATCCCCACATCGCCGATCGGTTCCCAACCACGCCGCTACTGGCCGAGGCCAGAAGCACCGGATCTAGATGGGAATCGAGATCCACGACCAGCCTCCTCCGCCCGAGAGGACGATCCAAGGACGGCAATAGCCGCCGCCTGGTCCAGATCGCCATCCGACCACCGCGCCCGAGCACATCCGCTGGTGCCGCCCCAGCAGCCCGACGAAGTCCTCGTCACCCTCTTCCCTTAGCGCCTTCGGCACGAGGGGCCCGCCGCCACCGCGGCCACGCCGGCGGTAGCGGCGAAAGGGAGACAGGAGATGGGGAGGAGAGCTTTGGCAGCGGCGCCGCGGGAGGGAGGGGTTATCAGGAGCAATACTAGTTAATTTCAGACAGAGAATTTGCATGTACTTAGACTAGTTAATTTCAGACTGAGGGAGTAATACTTTCTAGAGAATTAGATGGCCTACCCGAGCAAGCTTTTTATTCGGCGGGTAACATCTCTGTGTTCGCTTGATTAGGTGGACCATACTCCCTTCATCTAAAAATAACTGACTTGAGTTCGTCTGAATACAATTGTATCTATATTTACTAAAATGTGTTTAGATATATTTAAATTTAGAAAACTCAAGTTAGTTATTTTTTAGCCGAGGGAGTATTAATCATTACACTTGTGTTCTTCGAACCTTGCCATTATCGGTTTGTGTGTTGTCCAAAGTAAGATCAACTACTCCCTCCGTCTCAAAATAGATGTCTCAAATTTGTTAAAAATTAGATGAATCTAAACACTATTTAATATATATATATTTATTTAAATTTTGGAAAACTCGAGATATTTATTTTGAGACCGGGGGAGTATTTATCTTGTGAAATTCAAGACCCAATCTTATGGAAGTGTTTACATTCGTAAGCATAGATTAGTCCGCGTGTAAAAAGGAAAATTTGCAAATTAAACGAAAATACCTGACTGTGAAAAATAATCATGCGGACTACAACTGAAAAATATTAAGATATGATTGATGATCTACAAATTCCGGATCCGCCATAATGGTCGGCGCATATGGCTGCTAAAAGGCAGGTTCCATGTCCTCGGAATAGGCTAATTAGGGTTTGAAAAATAGAGTAGGTCGCACTCTGTTGCTGCACTTTCGGCAAACAATCCCACGACTCTTTTGCCTGTATTCTTTGTCGTTTTGGATGCGAATTAGCATGTACGACTTCGCTAACTTTTCAGCATCGAGATCAATCGATCCAAGGCCACACTTTTACCGTTCAAGCCGTCGCCTCGATCTCATGATGAGGTGCTAAGTGTGCACGATCGCATGTCAGACTGAGAGCAAGACTAGCAGTCTACTTACTCGGCCGAGACCCTTATAATAACCGCTATTTTAAGGATGGAAAATGATACACATTCCCCGAGGGATCGAGCGAAACGATCCCCCGGGTCGCTCGCTCGTGCAGTTTTCGGTGTAGTCGTATAGTCAGTTGTACGTATGGAAGTCACCCACGTTTTTCTCTCTCCCAGCCTTATCTCTTGCATCTGGAGCTGCTCCCGGCCGCCAATGCCATGGATTCGTGCTACCGCACGCCACCGCTGGCCTGCTCCACGCCGCCGCCGACCCGCGCCCGCGATGCTCCCTGCCACCTCCAGCGAGCCGCCGTCGAGATCCGCCCTCTGCCACGAGCCGCCGAGCTCCGCCCTCCGCCCTCCGCCTCCGCCACCACCGCGGCCGGAGTACCGGTGGTCGAGGCCGTGGACGGCCACGGGCCTGCCTCCACCCCGCGCTCTCCTTCACCCTGCTCGCCTCCACGAGCCACGAGGCGGTGCTGCTGCTGCCAAGGGGAGAGAGGTCAAGGTGGCCTACCATGGCGGTCGAGGCCTGCTCGCCTCTTCCTAGGATGCAGATCTATATTATTTTTGCTACATTCGTATATTTATTTAGCTATACACTTGTATTTGTTTTGCTACTTTGGTATTCTGTGAGTGCTACACCGTTTTATGTATTTTTCACCGTGAAAAAAATACTTCAATGATGCTACAATGTCACAGTGTTTTTGCTACAACTATTTTATGATCTTGCTACAATAGCGCAAAGATGTTGCTACGTGATCTCCAACGAGGTATCCGGCGAGCTCTCCCAACGAAAGTCTCCGGCGAGTCTCAGACGAGGTCGGGTTTTGCTACATTAGGACAATTTTTCTGCTACCATCGTTCTCTGGTTTTGCTATAATAGTGTAAAAGTTTTGCTACACAGTCTCCGTTGAGGTCTACCAGCAAAAGCTTCCGACGAGTCTCCGGCGAGGTCGGACATGCTACATTAACACAATGTTTTTGCTACACGGTCGCCGGCAAGATCTCCGGCGAAATCTCCGGCGAGGTCCGGTCTTTTTTTCTATTTTCTAGAGCGAACCTTTTTTGCTACAATGTAACAAAAGCGGGGCAAATGTAGCAAAAATGGGGCAAATGTAGCAAAAACGGGATTTTGAATCTAAAAAGAGGACACGTGGTTGGCTGGGGACCCGGGGGATAAAAAGCACGTATCCCCCGGGGGACGCGTAGGTCTGCCCTTTAAGGATTCAAGCGTTTTTATTGCACCAATCAGAATTCTTATATCGCGGAAATTATATAAAAAGATTACGGGCCAACCTGGTTTTGGCTCGTCAACCTCCACTTGTTTGGGCTAGGAGGCGGAACTGGCCGCGACCCCCACTTTTCCGCTCCATTAGGGCGCGTGGATATTTCAGCTAGTGCCTTCCCCTTTCCTTCCCCTTCCTCTCACACCGCCCCCTTCCGCTCGCGATGCCGCCCACGCCCTGCCTTGCCCGACTGCCCGCAGCCTGCCGCGCCCGAATTTGGCCTCTCTCCCTCATCGCCGTCGTCGAAGGTATGAAATCCCCCAGTCATATTTCTTTTGCCCGAGCACGCGAGGAGATAGATTTTGACGCCAACTCGCATATGTAGATGAGCTCGGAGGTGAACATGGACAACGCAGTTGATTCGATGTCCGAATGGTCCTCATCCTCGGACGATTCTGACATTGACGACCTTCTCCAAGACAACGACATGGACAGCTTGGTCCTCATCCTCGCCGTGAAGGAGCTAGAGGACCGCAAGGCGCTGCTGGATCGGTTTCTCGGGTTGAAGATGGGGCGCATTTGTATCCCGCGGAACTGCGGGCTCGGCCACGCCCAGCTCATGCAAGACTACTTTGCTGATGTGCCAACATACCCACCACGCCTCTTCCGTAGAAGATACTGAATGCGTCGGTCCTTGTTCGAGAAAATAGTGAAAGATTGTGAGGCCAACTCGATTTACTTCAAGCAACGCAGAAACGCTGTCGGCACCCTAGGATTTAGTGCTTGGGAAAAGATCTCGGCTGCCATGCGGGTGATTGCCTACGACATACCCACGGACTACACCGATGAGTACCTTCGCATTGGCAGATATACAACCACAGAGGCAGTGCGTAGGTTTGCCAAGATAATCATCCGGTTGTATGGTGAGAAGTATTGAAAGGATACTGATGTCGCCTAGAGGGGGGGTGAATAGGCGATTAAAACTTTTCCTAGAGTGGCTCAACAAAGGCGTAATAAAACTAGTATTTACTTTGTAAAACACAACCTAAAACAACTAAGGTTTACCTATGTGCACCAACAACTTATGCTAAGCAATACAAGCAACAAAGTGATAGCAAGATATATATTACTTCAAGCACGAAGGCTATCACAATGTAAAGTGCATAAGTAAAGAGCTCGGGTATAGACATAACCGAGGCACGCGGGGACAATGATATTTTACCGAGTTCCTCCCAACATGGAGTACGTCTAGTTTCGAGAGGGGGTGGTATCAAACCACCAATGTCACAAAAGGCCTCCCTTATTCTCCGGTGAATCTCACCCCAATGAGATCGATCCACGCTTCCACTATCGGTGCACTTGTCGGTGGCAACCGGAACCTCTCACAAGGTTGGGGCACTTCTCCAAAACTTAATTGGAGGCTCCCAACAAACGCCATCAAGGCCACAATGCCACCAAGGCCACAACCTGCAACACCAACAAACCGTCTAGGGTTCCAAGAACCCAAGAGTAAAAAAGCTTCTCAACTTTCACTCACCAAATCCTACGGAAAGAACTCAAACCGATGCACCAAATGCAATGGCAAGAACACAAGTAGTGCTCAAATCCTTCTCTCACAAATTACACCAAAGCTACAAAAGCTTGTGGGAGAATTGTAGGGTTCGCAGCATAGAAAACAAAAAATTTCCTACGATGTGAACTATGTACCAAGATCTATCTATTAGATACAAACAACGGGCGGATGTATATCCGTAGAGAACATACCCTTGAAGACCGACAAAGCTTAACGAGTTTAGCTCGTGGTTGATGTAGACGATCTCTTGCCGATCTCAAGATCGAGAGGAAGTCCTAGCGCCGCAAATCAGCCGCGCATCCGTGCTCGCACACACGTTCGAGGCACCGAGCAACCTCCGCCTCCTCGCTCCAGCGATGCAGCGGAAGCACAACTCTTTCTTGCCGAATAGCCACCGGGAACATGTATCTCGCTAGTCCGAGACCATGGGGAATAAATTCTAGAGGGGGAGAGAGATCCTTCACGAGGAGGTGTGAGTGAGAAGTGAGAGGAGGGGCTCCTTTTATAGGAGGAGGGGGGAACACCAAGGGGGTGGCCGCCGCATGGGGGATGCCCCCTTGACCTCCCCTCTTCATGTGGGTGGACACTCCACTCACAAAAATCCATTCATATCCCTCCACTCAAAATCCCACTCAAACTTGCCATTAAATTTCCACCAAATTTAATGCAAACTCTCATTAAATAAAACTCTTTTATTTTATTCAGAATTTTGTCAATTACTTTAATGACAAACATTCACAAATAACCCCTTGCTAGAATTCTATTTCACATGCATAACCACTTTATGCAATTTCACCCGAAAACCTGTTTCGGTATCTAGTGAAATAAATTCCTGCGCTTGTTTATTCTTTCGGCATGAAACTTTTGCTCCAATTGGATGTCGGTGTCTCTTAAGTGTGTCACCCTACGGTTCGTGAATAATGCGGACATGATCGAGACCCCTCTCAGATCAATAATCAGAAGCGGGATCTGGAGACCCATACTGACTCCCACACATTCAACGATGACTTTCTTGTGATCGTCGGAACCTTTTACGCTGGTATCTTAATCCCTTTGTTTCACGATATATTACATGTCCGAGATTCGATCATCGGTATCTCCATACCTAGTTTGATCTCGTTACTGACATGCACTCTTTTCTCGTTCCCGTGATATAACATTCTAGTGATCAAATCACTTGCTTGCAAGCTAATCAATGTGATATCACCGAGAGGTCCCAGAGTATATCTATCCGTCATCGGGGTGAAAAAATTCCACTCTCGATCCATGAGCCTCAACATAACACTTTATTAGTTCTGAATCCATCTTTATAATCACCCTGTTATGGTGTGACGTTTGATGTTATCAAGAAACTCTTCGGTGTTAGTGATTGACATGATCTCATGGTCTAAGGATTAGGATCACTTCGTAAGTTGTTATAGCAATATAAACTCAATGGCTTTGATCGTAATGCTATACATCGGATGAATGTTCATCACACCATTACACTAATGTTGTGATCCTGTTATTAACAACATCCAATGTCCATGATCAGGAAACCTTGATCATCTTGTTAATCAACGAGCTAGTTTATGAGAGAGGCATAACTAGGAACTTTCTGTTTGTTTATTAAACACACACGTATTAATGTTTCCGTATTAATACAATTATAGCATGCAAAATAAACATCTATCATATACTTGGAATACACATAATAAACATTTTATTATTGCCTCTCAGGGCATATTCCCTTCAGTCTCCCATTTGCACTAGAGACAATAATCTAGTTACATGGTGATAAATCTAACACCCATCGAGTTCTGGTGTTGATCATGTTTTGCTCTAGGGAGAGTTTTAGTCAACGGATCTGCTACATTGAGATCCGTGTGTACTTTACAAATCTTTATATCTCCATCCTTGATATGCTCGCGGATGGAGTGAAACCGGCGCTTAATATGCTTGGAATGCTTGTGAGACCTTGGATCTTTGGCATTGGCAATGGCACCATTGTTGTCACAATAGATCACCATTTGGTCCAACGCGTTTGCAACCACTCCTAGTTCGGATATGAACTCCTTCATCCAAACTGCTTCCTGAGCCGCTTCTGAAGCAGCAACATATTCGGCCTCCATTGTTGATCCCGCCACCACAGGTTGTTTGGAGCTCCTCCAACTAACCGCTCCGCCATTCATGAGAAATACATATCCGGATTGAGACTTAGAGTCATCCGGATCGGTGTCAAAGCTAGCGTCAACATAACACTTAGCGACGAGCTCTTCTTCACCTCCGTATACAAGAAACATATCCTTAGTTCTTCGTAAGTACTTAAGGATATTCTTGACCGCTATCCAGTGTTCCGAACCTGGATCCGATTGGTACCTACTAGTCAAACTAATAGCATGTGCCACATCCGGTCTTGTACATAGCATGGCGTACATTATAGAGCCTATGGCTGAAGCATAGGGGACCTTGTCCATTATCTCTCTTTCTTCCGCCGAAGCCGGACTTTGAGTCTTACTCAATGTCTTGCCTTGCAACATAGGTAAGAACCCCTTCTTACTTCCGTCCATTTTAAACTTCTTTAAAATCTTATCAAGGTATGTACTTTGAGATAGCCCTATTAGGCGTCTAGATCTATCTCTATAGATCTTTATGCCTAATATGTATGACGCTTCACCTAGGTCCTTCATTGAAAATTTGCTGTTTAGATAACTTTTAACACTGTTTAAAAGATCTATATCATTTCCGATCAATAATATGTCATCCACATATAATATCAGAAATGCCACATTGCTCCCACTCACTTTCTTGTAAATACAAGCTTCTCCATAAGTTTGGACAAATCCAAACTCTTTGATCACATCATCAAAGCGGAGATTCCAACTTCGTGATGCTTGCTTCAATCCATAGATAGATCGCTGAAGCTTGCACACCTTGTTAGCATCCTTAGGATCGACAAAACCCTTTGGTTGTATCATATACAACTCTTCTTCAATATTACCATTGAGAAACGCGGTTTTGACATCCATCTGCCATATCTCATAATCTAAATATGCAGCAATTGCTAACATAATCCTAACTGACTTTAGCATCGCTACGGGAGAGAATGTCTCATCGTAGTCAACTCCTTGAATTTGTCGAAACCCCTTTGCGACAAGTCGAGCTTTATAGACGGTCACATTACCATCAGCATCAGTTTTTCTTTTGAAAATCCATTTGTTCTCCACGGCCTTTCGGTCGTGAGGTAATTCCACCAAGTTCCAAACTTGATTTTCATACATGGATTCCATCTCGGATTTCATGGCTTCTAACCATTTGTTGGAATCCGGGCTCATCATCGCTTCTTCATACGTCGCAGGGTCATCATTTTCATCAACCATGAAATTCATGACAGGATTTCCATACAGCTCGGGAGCTGCACGCGTCCTGCTAGACCTGCGAGGTTCGATAGTACTCTCTTTCGGAGTTTCATGATCATTATCATTAGTTCTCTCTTCAACAGGTGAATCCAACTCCGAAACAACTTCCGGTGCTGCGCTACTCGCCATACTTTGAAGAGAAGGTTCAATAACCTCTTCGAGTTCTACCTTCCGACTACTCACACCTTTCGCGAGAAACTCTTTCTCTAGAAAGGATCCATTCTTGGCAACAAAAACCTTGCCCTCGGATCTGTGATAGAAGAAATACCCAATAGTTTCCTTAGGGTATCCTATGAAGACGCATTTTTCCGCTTTGGGTTCGAGTTTATCCAGTTGAAGTTTCTTCACATAAACATCGCATCCCCAAACTTTAAGAAATGACAGCTTAGGTTTGTTTCCAAACCATAATTCATACGGTGTCTTTTCAACGGATTTAGATGGTGCCCGATTTAAAGTGAATGCAGCAGTTTCTAGTGCATAACCCCAAAATGACAACGGCAAGTCCGTCAGAGACATCATAGATCGAACCATATCTAATAAAGTACGATTACGACGTTCCGACACACCATTTCGCTATGGTGTTCCGGCAGGCGTGAGTTGTATACTCACCTCCACGGTCGGACCGTAGAAATTTGATCTTTCTATTACGATGATTTTCCACTTCATTCTAAAATTCCTTGAACTTTTCAAAGGTTTCAGACTTGTGTTTCATCAAGTAGATATAACCGTATCTACTCAAATTATCCGTGAAAGTAACAAAATAACGATATCCACCTCGCGCCGACACACTCATTGGACCACATACATCAGAATGTATGATTTCCAATAAATCTGTCGCTCGTTCCATTGAACCAGAAAACGGCGTTCTAGTCATCTTGCCCATAAGGCATGGCTCACATGTATCAAATGATTCAAAATCAAGTGATTCCAAAAGTCCATCTGAATGGAGCTTCTTCATACGTTTAACGCCAATATGACCTAGACGGCAGTGCCACATATATGCGGATATATCATCATTAAGTTTAATCCTTTTAGCATCAACATTATGAATATGTGTAATATTATCATCGAGATCTAATAGAAATAAACCATTCATCATCGGTGCATGACCATAAAAGATTTCATTCATATAAATGGAACAACCATTGTTCTTGGATTTAAATGAATAACCACTTCGCATCAAACACGATCCAGATACAATGTTCATGCTTAGTGCAGGCACCAGATAACAATTATTCAAGTTTATAACTAATCCCGATGGCAAATGGAGAGGCAGCGTTCCGACGGCGATCACATCAACGCTTGATCCATTGCCGACACGCATCTTGACCTCACCCCTTGCTAGCGGTCGCTTGTTCCGCAGCCCCTGATTCGAGTTACAAATATTAGCAATTGAACCGGTATCAAATACCCAGGTGCTACTGCGAGCACTAGTCAAGTACACATCAATAACATGTATATCATATATACCTTTGTTTGCCTTGCCGGCCTTCTTGTCTGCCAAATACTTGGGGCAGTTGCGCTTCCAGTGGCCAGTCCCCTTACAATAGTAGCACTCGGTATCAGACTTAGGTCCAACTCGGGGTTTCTTTTCAGGCACGGCAACCGGCTTGCCGCCCTTACTTCCCTTTCGTTTTCCCTTCTTGTCTTTCTTGAAACCAGTGTTCCTATTGATCATCAACACTTGATGTTCCTTTTTTATCTCCACTTCTGCAGTTTTAAGCATTGACAGAAGCTCGGGGAGAGACTTCTTCATGCCTTGCATATTATAGTTCATCACAAAGCTCTTATAGCTAGGTGGCAGAGACTGCAGAACACGATGGATGCCTAAGTCAATGGGAATCGTTATTCCCAAGGACACAAGCTTATCGACGTAACCCGACATCTTGAGTACATGCTCACTAACGGAGCTGTGCTCTTACATCATGCAGATAAAGAACTTTTCTGAAGCGTTGTAGCTCTCTACAGCAGCATGTGTGTCGAAAATCATTTTCAACTCACCCATTGTATCAAAAGCATTGCCGTTTTCGAAACGCTTTCGAAGTTCCGGCTCTAGCCCATACAATATGCCGCAATGAACTAAGTTGTGGTCCTCCTGACGAGTCTGATAGACATTCTTCTCCTCGTCAGGGGCATCCTCAAAAGGTGGGGGGCCTAGTGGCGCTTCTAGCACGTATTGCTTTTGTGAAGTAGAGAGGAGAATCCTCAGATTCATGGCCCATTCGGTAAAGTTGCTACCGTTCGTTGCAAGTTTCTCTTTCTCCATGAACACATTGAAATTAAAAGCAGGTGGTGCCATCTACAACAGAATTTGTAAAGTTTAGACTAAGTGTATGATAGATTGAGTTCAACTAATCCATATTATGAATGAACTCCCACTCAAAAACGACACCCCTCGTGCCTTTTTGGTGATTACATGAACCAAATCCACTATACCAAGTCCGATCATCACGTGAGTCGGTATAGCTTCAAAGGCGAGCATCAAATGGGCATCATATCTACTATATGACTCATGCTTAACCTTTCGGTCCATGTTCCGAGGCCATGTCTGTACATGCTAGGCTCGCCAAGTTAGAACCTTAGTATTCGCGTGTGTAACTGTTTTACACCCGAAATATGGTCGTGGATCCAAGAACACCCGATCATCACGTGATGTCTTGGAGCGACGAAAACATAATCGGTGCATACTAAAGGAAGAACACATTCTTATCTTGATATTTAAATGAGGGATCATCTTATTATGCTAACAAAGCGCTAAACAAGCAATATAAGATGCTATCAAACATCACATGTTTATTAGTGAAATGATATGATTCCCACATATGATCTCTATCATGTGCATCATGGTATGATCACTATCATACCTATATGTGTAAGTCCAAGGTCTATGGAGATTACACGTTATGTATGTTGTAAGAGTATCATCTCATACTTCTACTTACAACATCACCATATCATAACACTAGCCCAGCAACAATCTAAACTAGACGCCTCTAATTTATCCATTGCAAGTTTTACGTGGTTTAGGGCTTTCGAGATAGAACCGTTCTTACCTACGAACATGAACCACAACGAGGATAACCAAATTGTTGACAACTCGTTGCAAAATAGATATTGACTATAGTAGGAGAGACAGACACCCGCTAGCCACTTATGCAAACTAGTTGCATGTCAAGCGTGGAACAGGTCTCATGTGCGAGGACATGTAAAGTTTGTCCGGGCCGCTTCATCCCACTATGCCAGCAATATCCAAAATTATAATTAAGGAGCAACAACATGATCATCATCGCCCACATACTCATATGTGTACTACCCGTGTAAAGCATCTACGCATAGATCCGGCTCTGATACCACTGTAGGGTTCGCAGCATAGAAAACAAAAAATTTCCTACGATGTGAACTATGTACCAAGATCTATCTATTAGATACAAACAACGGGCGGATGTATATCCGTAGAGAACATACCCTTGAAGACCGACAAAGCTTAACGAGTTCAACTCGTGGTTGATGTAGACGATCTCTTGCTGATCTCAAGATCGAGAGGAAGTCCTAGCGCCGCAAATCAGCATCGCATCCGGGCTCGCACACACGTTCGAGGCACCGAGCAACCTCCACCTCCTCGCTCCAGCGATGCAGTGGAAGCACAACTCTTTCTTTCCAAATAGCCACCGGGAACATGTATCTCGCTAGTCCGAGACCATGGGGAATAAATTCTAGAGGGGGAGAGAGATCCTTCACGAGGAGGTGTGAGTGAGAAGTGAGAGGAGGGGCTCCTTTTATAGGAGGAGGGGGAACACCAAGGGGGTGGACGCCGCATGGGGGATGCCCCCTTGCCCTCCCCTCTTCATGTGGGTGGACACTCCACTCACAAAAATCCATTCATATCCCTCCACTCAAAATCCCACTCAAACTTGCCATTAAGTTTCCACCAAATTTAATGCAAACTCTCATTAAATAAAACTCTTTTATTTTATTCAGAATTTTGTCAATTACTTTAATGACAAACATTCACAAATAACCCCTTGCTAGAATTCTATTTCACATGCATAACCACTTTATGCAATTTCACCCGAAAACCTGTTTCGGTATCTAGTGAAATAAATTCCTGCGCTTGTTTATTCTTTCGGCATGAAACTTTTGCTCCAATTGGATGTCGGTGTCTCTTAAGTGTGTCACCCTACGGTTCGTGAATAATGCGGACATGATCGAGACCCCTCTCAGATCAATAATCAGAAGCGGGATCTGGAGACCCATACTGACTCCCACACATTCAACGATGACTTTCTTGTGATCGTCGGAACCTTTTACGCTGGTATCTTAATCCCTTTGTTTCACGATATATTACATGTCCGAGATTCGATCATCGGTATCTCCATACCTAGTTTGATCTCGTTACTGACATGCACTCTTTTCTCGTTCCCGTGATATAACATTCTAGTGATCAAATCACTTGCTTGCAAGCTAATCAATGTGATATCACCGAGAGGTCCCAGAGTATATCTATCCGTCATCGGGGTGAAAAAATTCCACTCTCGATCCATGAGCCTCAACATAACACTTTATTAGTTCTGAATCCATCTTTATAATCACCCTGTTATGGTGTGACGTTTGATGTTATCAAGAAACTCTTCGGTGTTAGTGATTGACATGATCTCATGGTCTAAGGATTAGGATCACTTCGTAAGTTGTTATAGCAATATAAACTCAATGGCTTTGATCGTAATGCTATACATCGGATGAATGTTCATCACACCATTACACTAATGTTGTGATCCCGTTATTAACAACATCCAATGTCCATGATCAGGAAACCTTGATCATCTTGTTAATCAACGAGCTAGTTTATGAGAGAGGCATAACTAGGAACTTTCTGTTTGTTTATTAAACACACATGTATTAATGTTTCCGTATTAATACAATTATAGCATGCAAAATAAACATCTATCATATACTTGGAATACACATAATAAACATTTTATTATTGCCTCTCAAGGCATATTCCCTTCAGGAATAAGAGAGGAAGAACAAAGGAGGAAATCCACAAAAGACTCCAAGATCTAGATCCCAAGATGTTCCCCTCACTTACAGGAGAGATGGATTGGTAGGATTGTAGATCTAGATCTCCTCTTTCAAATCCCTAAAGGATATGCAAGAATCAAGGGAGGGATTGAAGGGGGAGAAAGCTCAAGACGGTCAAGAATGGAGGAGAAAGCCTGTAAAAACTCGAGCTCCTACATTGGGGATGAAGGGACCCTTTTTATAGGCCCACAAATTTCTGACCGTTTTCTACTCGTTGGGGAAAAGTCAGACCGGAGACTCCGGTCTACCCTGAAGATTCCGGCCCAACCACCGTACCAGCCTCCGGACCGCCCATCTGAATGACCTGGGCCATCAGAGACCCAACAAGACCGGAGACTCTGGTCTTCCAACACCGGAGACTCTGGTCTTCCAACACCGGAGACTCCGGACTGAGCCAACACCGAAGACTCCTGGGTAGCCTTCAGACCTGGCTCCGGACCCCCATACAGAATGTCCCAGCCCAGATTTTGAAGTCAGCCCCGGATACAGATCCGAAATCTCCGGACTACACCGGAGACTCCGGTCCACACAGACCGAAGACTCCGGTCAGGACCAAATAAGAGGCAAACTTCAAATGGCGATATCTAGAGTTTGGAAACTCCGATTGACCCGAAACCAATTTTGTTGGAAATATGACAACAAAAGTTACCCAACAAAAAGTGAAAATATTAGATACCACCAAGAGAGAACATTTCATGTATTATAATGTGAGATACCTCTCTTGATGAGAAATCGTAAAACCTCAAAGATCAAAAACGCAATATGTTATAAAAGGGGAAATCCGTTTTTGATGAACTAGAGCTTGTTATGAATATTACCACAAGCTCTAGAACCTCACATGCATAAGATCCAAATAACAACCAAGAAAGGATGATGCTAAGTATGCAAAGGTTTGAGCTCTCTCTAAAAGATATGATCGAGTTACTCACTTGAGAGCCCCTCTTGATAGAACGGTTGTCTATCCTATAAACCTGTCTCCCCAACTAACACCACGAGACCGGTAAGAAATAAACCCTATCAATATCATACCTTTGCCTTGCGCATTTTCCACTTGATCTTGATGTATACGATCTTGTCCTTCTCAAGATGGAACATCTTTCTTGATTGCTCTTGCACGCACTCTCTTGATGAAGACTTACAAGTTGCTCCCCCATACAACATGGGGAAACCTATACTTTGACCTTGTATTCATCGATCCATGATCACCGAGGATGGCAAGCTTCAAGCATGAGATCTTCTGGATATTGCACATCTTTAGCTTGCACATCATTTCTTCTTTTCTTCATTATGTTGATGCATGACCAATCTGTGGATCACTCTTTGAACACCTTGGTCACCACTTGATCCCATTCACTTCCTTCTTCTCCAAACCTTGAAGCCAACATATGGTTCAAGCATTGCCTATGGACAATTTCTACAAGTACAACTTGATACAAACATTAGTCCACATAGATTGTCATTAATTACCAAAACCACACATGAGGGCCTCACATGTTCTTTCAAGTATCTTCGAGCTTCCAACGAGGAAGATACAAAAAGTTTAACGAGGATGAATGAAAAAAGGGGTTGGCCGAAAATGCTTGGTAGTCTTGATTGCATGCATTGGACATAGAAAAAGTCCAAAGGCATGACATGAAATGTATTGCAGGGAAAACCATGATTCTACCATTGTGCTTGAGGCCGTGGCATCAGATGACTTATGGATTTGGCATGCTTTTTTTGTTTGCCGGGAACACTCAATGATATCAATGTTTTACAAAGATCTCCTTTGTTAATGGGCAGGCCCCAACTTGCAACTACAAAATCATGAACAATGAGTACACAATGGGCTACTATTTTAACCGATGGCATTTATCATGAATGGGCAACTCTTGTGAAATCCGTTAAAGAGAAGAATGGCCAACCCTTAACAAGAAAAGCTTCTATTTTCACCAAGGCACAAGAATCATCCCGCAAAGACATTGAGAGAGCTTTCGGTGTTTTGCAACCAAGATGTGCCATTGTGCGGGGTCCTGCTCACTTTTGGGAAAAAACCCTAGTGAACATCATGACATGTTGTGTGATTCTACACAACATGATCCTCGAGGATGAGAGAGGGCTAAATTTGCCATGTTCCTACGGCAATGTTGGTACCCGCGTGCAACCCGAGGGAAACCCCGATCGCCTTGAAGCTTTTCTTGAAACGCACCGGAGGATTGAAGATAACCAAACTCATCATCAGCTCCAACAAGGTCTGATGGAGCACCATTGGCAGTTGCATGGCCAGCGCCAATGAGCTACCTTTGTTTTACTCTTCCATTTCCTATTCTTGTATGTGTGCGATGAACCATTGTTTGCCGACGAGAACATTTGTTATTTGTTTGATTGGGTGATATGAATAATTGCTGTAATTTGCGAGAAACATTATTGTAATAATTTAGATGATTATTGATTCGAATATTTGATGTATGTTGTATGATTTCTTATATACAAACTGAGATAAACTATAGAAAACCATTATTTTACGGGTTCAGGTTTGCAGCACGCGGAATAGTCCCCACAAACCCAACCCGTAAAAAAGAAATATTATGTTTTATGAGTTAAATTTGCGGAAATTGGTCTACGTTAACACTTCTTGACCCATAAAACAGAAATACCACGCCTTTTACTCACATTTTAAGGATCGGTCTTTTAAGGGGACCGCTAGTCTTGCTCTGAGAGCCCCTTCTTTGAAGGAAAATGATACTGTTCTTCCGGGGGATCGAACGAAACTATCCCCGGGTCATCTCTCGCGCTGCGTCCGCGTGGACCCACCCGGTCTTATCTTTTCGGTTTCTTCTCTCCCGTATGAGTCTGCATCTCTGCGTGCACCGCTCGCCAGCTCGCTCCGCCCGCGCCGCCCGCCGCCCTGCAGCTCTCGCGGCCCGCCGCTCTCGCCTCCCGCTGCCCTGCAGCTCTCGCGCCGCCGCCCTACACCGCCCGCCGCCCTGCAATCCCCCGCGCTTCCCCAGCGGCTCCTTGTCGGCGTCGAGGACGACAGTGTCTTCATACAGCCGGCCGTCCGTCCTCCTTCGCTAGCACCGGGTTGGGCACCGACGAGATTCTGGCGGCCGCGGACTATTCCTCGCCTGTGGCATCCCGCAAAACCACTACTAGAAAATCGTGTTGTTTTTATGCATTGCATCACCATGACCGCATGCTCATGTCATCATGTCGCATTGCATTTGAGCATCACCATCATCTTGCATTTGCTTGCATAAAACTAATTTCGGAAAAACCTGTTTGTGTTTTCTAAACGCCCCGTCTTTGTTCAACCGCAAAATCCGGGTCGGCGGAATATTTTGTTTTGTCTGCTATCGGTTTGCAAAAGTCCGGTTTGAAATAAATAAAATAGTGAATTATTTTTAGTGGGGCAGTCGGACGGGCCGACTCGACCCGAACGACCACCCCCAGAATAAAATCGGTCCACCACACCAGCCCACCCGAATCCTTTTTATACCCAGACCTATTCTACCCACCCCTCCTCCACCTCACCCCAACCAACCCCCTCTCGACACCTCACCTCACCCTTCCCCCTAGCCAATCAAACCCTGCCACCTAATCCTACCCCTTACCCCACCTCTCTCTCTCTCTCCCCACAGCACCTGCACGCGTTCTCTCTGGCCCCACCACCTGCCCAACCTCCCTCCTCCCGCACGCGTTCTCTCCCCCACGCGCGCGTCTTCCACCTCCCGCTCCTCCCTCCTCTCCAACCCTCCCCCACCCCGCTCTGCTCCGGCCGCTCCCGCGCCGGCGCGCCCGGCCGCGTCCCCACGCGCGACCGCCCCCCCTCACCTCCGGTCACCGCCCTCCTCCCCTACCCTGTCTGCTCCGCCACCGCCACAGCTCGAGCTCGCCCCTCCTCTCCCGCCGGCATCCGCCCTCGCCTCCCCACCTCGCCGGCGCCCATCTCCGCCGCCTCGCGCCCTCCTTCCTCCCCTCTGCGTCCGGCCGCTCTGCCGGCACCGCGTCGCCTGATCCCCGCCACCACCTGGCCTCGCATCCTCCTCGGCGTCCGTCGCCGGCCATGCTCGCCTCCGCGCCGCCGCGCGGGCCGCCCTCCGCCGCCCGCCTCCGACGACCCGCGGCCCCTCGTCGGCGCCGTCTCCGGCGCTCCCCGCCCCCTCCAGTTCCGCCCCGCCCGCGGCCGGCCCGCTCGAGCGCCACCGTCGGCCTGCCTCCTCTCCCCATCCTCTGGCGCCGCCGCCTGGCCGCCCCTCGCCGCCAACCTCTCCGGCGCCTGCAGCCCTCCGCCGCGACGCCCCACCGCCCCCGTTCGTCTTCCTCGCCTCGGCAGCGACCCCCAGTGCGCCGTCGTCCGCCGCCCAGCGCCGGCCTCGTCCTGCTGCGCCGCGTCCGACCACCGCCGGTCACCGCCTTCCCGCGCCACAGGACCTCTCCCAGTGGACTCCTCCATCGGCCTCGCTTGTCGCCCGTGCTGGCGCAGGAAGTACCATGGACCGTCACGGAACGACATGAACTCCTCCTCGGACACCAGGATCTGCTCGGACCACAAGACCATTCCCCGAAGCGAAGATAGATCCCGAACCCGGTGTCGCGCCAAGATCTCCTTCATAGATGCGACCCGATGCCCCGTTCACGGATCCGAAGACCACATGTGCGACAAGTACTCCTTCTCGGATGCGATGCTCGAGAACACGGACGGTACGGACATTGACGCGGAACGCCAAGTTCTGCATCCCGAACGCCATGACCTTCGGCAAGGAACCGACAAGATCGTCTACACAGACGTAAAGTTCTCCACCCCGAAGACCGATCCCCGAGACCGAACCCTCGACACGCCAAGATCTTCGCCTCGGAACGCCATGACCGTTGACATGACCCGAAGACCACGGATGCGCCAAGATCTACCCCGTTGTCCGAGAACGTTTCCGTCAAACCCTGAGACCGAACCCCGAACCCCAGAACCCCAAGTTCGTCGAGACCCCCTAATGTGTGAACCCTTTTCCCGACCCCTATTTTATAAATGCTAAACATAAAACTTGTTGCATATTTAATTGTTCATCTCGCATGCATATCATGTGGTTTGGGGGCCTTATGCCGATTCACCATATAATTAAATATGGGGCCCATATGCGGGCCAACCTAGTCTTATATTGGCCTCATTTAAATTTGTGTAGCGAACCGGTAACTTCTCTTGCCCTGTTATTACAACATTTAATTGGCGGGGTAGATAAATAACTTGAACCACTTGAATAATTGTCGGGACCCCCGATTCCGCTTAATATTGCCTAATTGCATCGCATCTTTGCCATGCCATACATCATACATGCATCATGCCCGATCTTTTGCCGTAGTATTAAATATTGCATCCGGTGTTCTTTTAGTGTTTTGCTTCTTCGCGGATTGGGTCGTTGAGTTGATGTGAGCTTCACCCCGATCTTCGGTTGAACCTTCGGCAATGTTTTCAGGCGAGCATCTCCCCCTTTCTACCTATCTTACTTTTATAGTATTTATTCCCTCCTGTTGATCTATTGCTATCTGTGTTGCGATGCTCTAGTTTTCGTACCCGAGATATCCCTTGCAGCCTTATATTGCCTTGGACACCTCCTATTACCTGTTGTTTGGTAGATAGTTGGACTTGCGCGTCGTAGTCGCTTGCTCAAGTGCTGTTGCGTGTCGTCAAGTGCCACAGTTGTTGGTGTATGGCCGCATGTTGATGTTGGAGATGATCATGGTTTTACTTTTCGTTCACTTTAATTCCTGTTTAACAACTAAAATTGAAGTAAGTAAGCAGAGGCATCGGTGGGTGATAGATAATATTTGGTTTCCGACCGCCCACTTGTGTCCCGTAGGACCCCGAGTACTTGATACCTGTTCCTTGAATATTCGCGCTATCCACATACGGGGAATTATGGGCCCCCCTTAGCCAGAGCTTGATTCAGTCTTATTTCTTGGGGCCACAAACTAGTTTGAGGTTTTATTTACGATCCTGTACTTATGCCATGCTTTACTGCTTTATTTACGATTGTGCGAGGAGCACACTGTATTGTTTAGGTAAGCGGAGTGTTTTCGTGGTATCGACAAGCCCCGTTTGGGGTTCCCAGTCGTTTACAGCCATTGACGCAAACCTTGAGTCCGTCTCGGAGCTAGCTTACTTCGTTGCGGGTCTACTCAATGGGGTGGCCCCCTGAAATATTTCTGAATCCTGTGATTGCTTTGTCGTGAAAGCCTCGTTGGGTTTTGATTTGGTTTTTCCGAGGTTGATCGTGTGTGTGTTGCTATTTGTGCACCCCGGCCGGGTTAAAACTTTCTGAAAGTCATGTCTGCGGTTATGGACGACTTGGAGCACAGTATCTCGATCATAGACAACTATAACTAAAGTAGTGCTATAAATTTGACTTTATAATGACTAGTAATCAGCTTCACTATAATGGAATGGCTAAATAAAACTGCCAACAATTGCTTGTTTGGGTGTCGCTTGTGACCATTGTACCTGATTAGTAAGTATTGCAACTACAACGGAATGGCTAAATAAAAGTACCAACAACTGCTGGGTTTTTGGGATATCTCATGCTAATTGTATCTGACTAGTAAGTGTCGCAACTACAACGGAATGGTTAACTAAAATGGCCCACTGCTTATTTTATCAGGATAACTATCTATACCTGACTAGTAATTGGTGTAACAATAACCGGATAAATAACACTGCCAACTGTGTGAGTTCCTCGGTGGACTTCCTCGTTTGGTCTCGAGGGGGAAATACCAGGATGGGTTTGTTTGGTGTTATATCCAGGTTGGATCCGAATAGATCTTTCTTATCCCTCTCTGATAGCCGACAGTTTTATCGAGTCTCTATAGGTTGTTTAGCGTATGCTGCCGCTGCCGCTTCAGTCCACCATACCTATGTAGGCGAGGACCGCCGAATTCTAGTCTCGCCGTGTACTGGCCTCAGTACTGACGCTCCTCTTTTTCCTTTGCCCTTTGTCGGCACCCCTTTTGTTTAAGCAGGTTTTGAGATCGACGTCGTTAGCAGGGTTACCCTTCCGGCTTGGCCTGGGCAGGGTTATGGACGCCATTGGTTATTCTTCAGGGCTCTTAGCCCCATTTGCATCTTGTCCGTACTCGGACGCTATATCGATTTCAAGGTGATTTGGATCTTTGTATATTATATTTGTATTCTTGACTCTTCGAGTCGCTGTTGTATATATATCTGTTCTGTGGGTCCCATCGAGGACTGTTGTGTAATGTTATTACTTCGTTTTCCACCCGCACGAAAGTGCCTGGTGGGCACCTTTGAATCGTTTCTATGCGGGTTTGGCGGGTTTCGCTAAAACGTGCATAGGGTCGATTATGAGGGTGTTACAGAGTGGTATCAGAGCTCAGCAGTTGTGATACCCCACAAGTCCAGCCTGTAGGATAACCTAGCTAACGGCCGAAGTAGAGTGTCAAAACTATTTTTGAAAATCGGTTGGATAGTTCTGATTAGGTCTGATTTTACTCCTTACCCCTCTGCTATTCTCCTCTTATCTCGACGTGTTTTGAACCTGCTCTCTTATCTTTTCTTCGAGTCCAGGAATTCTCGTGGTGGGGTTTCCCGTCGTACCTTCAGGGTTTCGCTTCCTCCTCTGTTAACGGTGTTCTACCGTCCGGTGTTCAAGCTGCCTGATGAATCCGTCTACGGTGTTACCATTCTTTATTCCTTGTTTGTGCCTTCCGGTGTTTTCCGACGCGACGACATCATCTACGCCAGATCCGATGCAGAGTCTGCATCACTCCTTTGTTTCTGAACCTCGATTGTCGAGATCTTCAGTCTGACTCCGAGAATGGTTGCACTCTTTTCTACTGATTGTGCAGAGTAATAGTTTGGGTGCGTGATGGATTGGCCCCCATGCCGACTACCCCTTCTATTCGCTTTTGTACATTGAAGTGGATGAGAATGCATCGGTTCCCTCTTTCCATCGAAGCTAGAGGTGGCTTTATTTGTTGATACCTCTACCTTCGACCTTTTGTTCCCGGAGTGTTCTCTCGACGATCACGGACAACGACCTCTTGTTAGTGGTGTCGCGAGGATCTACACGAAGCGAGAAGATTCAGATCGCCGACCTTCCTTCCGGTACCATGAGGCGGATCTCGAGGGCGAGATCCATTGTTAGTGGTGTCGAATTGTGGCATCCCGCAAAACCACTACTAGAAAATCGCGTTGTTTTTATGCGTTGCATCACCATGACCGCATGCTCATGTCATCATGTCGCATTGCATTTGAGCATCGCCATCATCTTGCATTTGCTTGCATAAAACTAATTTCGGAAAAACCTGTTTCATGTTTTCTAAACGCCCCGTCTTTGTTCAACCGCAAAATCCGGGTCGCCGGAATATTTTGTTTTGTCTGCTATCGGTTTGCAAAAGCCCGGTTTGAAATAAATAAAATAGTGAATTATTTTTAGTGGGGCAGTCGGACGGGCCGACTCGACCCGAACGACCACCCCCAGAATAAAATCGGTCCACCACACCAGCCCACCCGAATCCTTTTTATACCCAGACCTATTCTACCCACCCCTCCTCCACCTCACCCCAACCAACCCCCTCTCGACACCTCACCTCACCCTTCCCCCTAGCCAATCAAACCCTGCCACCTAATCCTACCCCTTACCCCACCTCTCTCTCTCTCTCCCCACAGCACCTGCACGCGTTCTCTCTGGCCCCACCACCTGCCCAACCTCCCTCCTCCCGCACGCGTTCTCTCCCCCACGCGCGCGTCTTCCACCTCCCGCTCCTCCCTCCTCTCCAACCCTCCCCCACCCCGCTCTGCTCCGGCCGCTCCCGCGCCGGCGCGCCCGGCCGCGTCCCCACGCGCGACCGCCCCCCTCACCTCCGGTCACCGCCCTCCTCCCCTACCCTCTCTGCTCCGCCACCGCCACAGCTCGAGCTCGCCCCTCCTCTCCCGCCGGCATCCGCCCTCGCCTCCCCACCTCGCCGACGCCCATCTCCGCCGCCTCGCGCCCTCCTTCCTCCCTGTAACTACCTCGGTGAATTACGCTCCTAGATACAAGCCTGGATGAGTGGTAGTGGTTGAAATAGTACGGTGGGGCCCAAAAGCCACTCACTGGTAGTCCTTTCGGACGTCCCAACCACTACCCTCTCAACGGGACCTGTACGGGCGGCGTAATCGGCAGGCGAAGGGATCAACTACATACACAAGTGGGTATGTATGCAAGCCACCATACAAGAGTACATCAGAGCCATACCATCTAGAAAGAAAGGAAAAATAGCAACGCCATACGGCAAGATTCAAAAGACCTAGATAGATCTATATTTTAGGATACTTCCTCATACAACACACATCAGAGTATCATGCGGAAGCGGCAAACAAAATCCGAGTACGGATAAGAAGCAAATCGGCATAAGATGCCATAGAAATAAGCACATCCCAACTACAGGTCTCACGGATCCCCGTTCCCGGAATCTCTACACCGAACGATCGTTGCCCATGTCCTCGGCTTCTTCCACCCAGTATCCGTCCTGTGAAGGTACCTGTTCATCTGAACCAAAAATTTATCATGTGAGACCCTAAGGGTACTCAGCAAGTCTAAATGCCTCTAAAGGGGACACAACCTGGGGTGACGCAATTGCAGCGAAAGATAAACCCTAGCAATTCTACAGATAAACGCTAACCATCCGCCTAACCAATGATAGACGGATGTCCGTGAATTAAGAACAACAGTTATAATGGTAATCTCATCAGATCCATCCTCCTCCTCGCTTACCAACGAGGAAGCGGACGAACAACCTCCCATCCGTTGGCAATTTTATCAACCATTCCATGAGTGTTGCACTATTTACTAGTCAAATTACTTAGTCAGATTAAAACGGTACTTTAGTTATGCTTGTCTATGATCGAGAAACTGTGCTCCAAGTCGTCCATATCCGCGGACACGGCTTTCAGAAAGTTTTACCCGGCCGGGGTGCACCAATAGCAACACACGCTCGATCAACCTCGGAAAAACCAAATCAAAACCCAACGAGGCTTTCACGACTGAACAATCACAGGATTCAGAAATATTTCACGGGGCCACCCCATTGAGTAGACCCGCAACGAAGTAAGCAAGCTTCGAGACGGACTCAAGGTTAGCGCCAATGGCTGTAAGCGACTGGGAACCCGAAAAATCGGGGTGTCGATACCGCGTAATCACTCCGCTTACCTAAACAGTACAGTGTGCTATCTGTCGCACAATTTAAATACAGAAGTAGCATGGCATAAGTACAGGATGGTAAATAAAACCTCAAACTAGTTTGTGGCCCCAAGAAATAAGACGGAATCAAGCTCTGGCTCAGGGGGGTCCCATATACCTCCCGGATGTGGATAGCGCGATAAAACAAGGAACAGGAATCAAGTACTCGGGGTCTTACGGGACACAAGTGAGCAGGAAAAACCAAATAGCAGATATTGCTCACCGGTGCCACTTTCTTTAGTTATCCCACTACTACTCAGGTTAAGTTATTTAGGTACCTCATTGTCCAACGGACTCTCACATACCCTACACATGCTGTTCTACGACTCGCATGGCTCAAACAACTCCTATAGTAGTGGCTCATGGGATGGAGGTACAAGCTTGGTGGGGTTTAAAAGTAAAGGCTATGCATACTTGGGATTCAATTTAATGCAATCACGACTCAATGATGCAAGAATAAGATAGAGGCAATAGGTACTGTATGTATGCAAGCATGTGGAAGTGCTTGCCTGTCAACTCAGTTGAAGCGAGGGACGGATCTGGGTAGTGCTCCTGGTTCTCTTGGTATAACCCCTGCTCAGTGTCTAATCGAGAAAAACCAAACAAACAAGGCCAACATGAATATAGAGCACAAGCATATGAATAAGATGCGTCAAGCAAACAGTCATGCCATGATGAATGATGCACAATTTACATGGCAATAAGGTAGCATGGCATGGTGAGGTGTGGAAGACAAGTAATAACATTTTAATGGGGTTTTGGATCACATTTTGTTGTCATAACAATTGCTGTTTACTATATATTTACATGATGCATGCTTCAATTCAATTCATGGATAGCATAAATAGAAAGGCCTCGTCGAGCTGATCATTTTAGACATATCATTTGCTAAATTTGGAATTATAAATCAAAAGTTATTAATTATTTTAGTTCTAGTGGCATTTGTGGTAATTTGAATAAACTTGGAATTTTAAATGTGCAAAAGGCAAATTGGATGGCATATTTGAAATCCTGGCATTTTTCTGATCTCAAAACATATATCATTTGTGTTATTTGGATTTATAATGGAAAAGTTATTTTAAAACTGATTTGAATTTGAATTTGGATTAAATGAATAAGATTTGAAATAAACAAACAAACTGAACTCGTTTTACACCCAGCTACAGCGAGCTCCAGTCGCTGACAGATGGGCCAGGCAACAGAGGCCCACGCGCGCAGCCCAGCTTCTGCCACCGAGGATTTGACCAGCTCAAGCGACTGACAGGTGGGGCCGGTGGCTAGCAGGCCCACACGCCAGCGAGTGGTCGCGAGACGACCACGCGGCGCAGCGGGAGGGACCGCGGGTTGGTTGGCGAGGAGCTGGGGAGCCTTTTTGCAAAAGTTCACAGACGCTGACAGATGGGGTCGAGGGCTGCGGGTTTTAGGCGGGAAAAAGGGGGAGGGCCTAAACGCAAGATGCCAGACGCTGTCGGACGGCAGCGGCGCAGCGCTCTGCCGGCGACTGCGACCGGCCGTCGTTTGATCGACGATGGCGACGCCGTCGCTGAACAAAAAGCCATGGCCCCAAAACGAAAATTGTAGAGGGAGCCACAGACTACAACATTGGCTCAGGGTTCTAGCGCGGAGGATGACCACAGCGCACGGTGCAGGGCGCTGAACATGGCCAGATCTACTGCTGCAGCGGCTGCTGCCGCCAGCACGCGACGCGCGGCGCGCGCGCAGAGCGCTCGACGGAATACGACGGCGATGCACGGCGAGAGGGGGAGGGAGACGTTGTCTAGGGGGCAAGGTAGCTCACCAGCGACCGTACGGTGCAGCTAGCGGGCTCGGGGTGGCGAGGATCGGCGAGGGGGCAGCTGGTCGGGGCGTCCTGGCGGTCACGGGCACGGCGGCGGCGGGGCTCCTCCGGCGGGGTCCAGCGGGCTCCGGCGCGTCAGGTCGAAGCAGGGGAAGTCGACGCCGCTCCTGGTACTGCTGGCGCGCCTCGGGGAGCTCTGGAGCGAAGAGACGCTGGGGGGGGACGCCGTTAGGGTTTAGAGGCCATGTGGAGCTATGGCTCGCTGGGAGAAAGAAGGAGGGAGGCAGGGGAAGGAAGAGAGGCCTGAGGGGGATCTGGGGATGCTAGAGACGAGGGGGGAGGATAAGATCGCCAGGGGCAGGTAGATGCGTGGTTGCTTGCGTGGGGGAGGGGCAGGGCGTTGCACCTCACGTGCATGGGCGTGCGCGGGCTGGCAGGGCGTGCTCGGGCTGGCAGGCTGCCAGGTGGGGTCAGGGTACTGCAGGTGGGCCAGGGGGAGCTCGAGGGCAGGTAGGAGGAGAGGGGATAGGTGGTTCGGGCTAGGGTTAGGTGAGGGTTGCTTTGATGGTGAGGAAGGGGTAGATAGGAACATGGTGAGGTGTGACCATGCTAGATAGGTTTAGGGGTGATTAGCTAGAGAGGAAAGGGAGAGGGGGGTACTTTGGGTTGAGATTAGGATGGGTGTGGTGTGGTTTTTAGCTAGAATGGTTATGGCTTGGGGTAGGTTTAGGTTTTTGCTTAGGGGGTAAGGAAAGATGGAGTGTCCTTTACTTGATCATGCATCATAAGACAAACACATAAGATCAAGACAAGGGAGAAGAGAGAGAGAGAGATGAGGGAGATGTGGTGATGGGGTTTTCTTTGATTCATGCATGCTCCAATTAAAGACCAAGCAAGATCAAGAAAAGAGGTAGAGAGAGGAAGGTGGGTTTAGGTTTGTGCATGCCTCATGAGCACATGTGTGTGCATGGAGCATGGGGATAGAGGTTTAGCTAAAGGGGGATAGAGATAGATGATATGGTGAAGAAACTACAAGCCAAAACAAGATTTCAACAAAGAAAAGATGATCCATGCAAACAAAGCCAAAAACATACCAAAGCCAAGAAAAAGGTGGCACTTGCATGGCCCATGCAACAGTATTTGCCATGTAGTTATATTGTGAAAACAACATTAATTCATGTGGCATTATTCCTTGCATTCCCAAAAGGTGGGCAAAGGCCAAGCAAAAGATTATGGGTGGAATCCAACCAACCAACATGAGCTAGAGCTAACTCAAATAAAATGCCAAGCTCATATTAATTGGATGGTGGAATATAAGGTGGTGAAAGAAAGGTGGTGGAGTTTAGAAGAGATATGCCCCCAACTCAACTTGGGCATTTAACAATATATCAAGAGCCAAATACAATATCAAGAGGCAAACACAATTAATAATGCACATGAGATAAGAACCAAATAAGAAGGGGTTTTATATGATGCTCAAATGCAAGGTGGCATGATGACATGAGCATGACATGGTGATGATGCAACAATTATATGTTGGAAGTGGCTTTTTTATTATTATAACAAGTAGCATTACAGGTGTTAGACAACTGGGATGCTACAACTCTCCCCCACTAAACAGGAATCTCGCCCCGAGATTCTAGGAAGAAGAAGAAGATACAAAGAGAGAAGGATGGTTGGCACGGAGTTCATCTTCACGCTCCCATGTGGCTTCATCAACAGAATGGTGTGACCACTGCACCTTGCAGAACTTGATGGACTTGTTGCGAGTCCTTCGTTCTGCGGTCTCAAGGATTTTGGTGGGGTGTTCTTGATAAGACAGATCTTCTTGGAGGTCGATTAGCTCATGATCCACGGTCCTGCCGGGATCTTTGAAGCACTTCTTGAGCTGAGAGATGTGGAAAACATCATGGACTTTGATTTTTTCCGGGAGCTCCAGGGCATAAGCAACTTCTCCTCTTCTACCACGAATCTTGAAAGGACCGATGTACCTAGGAGCCAACTTTCCTTTGATACCGAAGCGGTGTGTACCTCTCATGGGAGTGACACGAAGGTAGACGAGATCACCAGGGGCATATACCATATCCGTGTGTTTCCTGTCATAGTTGCTCTTCTGACGACTCTGAGCAATCTTCAGGTTCTCCAGAATGATATGCACCTTCTCCTCTGCTTGAGTTACAATATCAGGGCCAAACCAGATTCTTTCTCCTGCACCTGACCAACCAATCGGAGTTCTGCACTTGCGACCATAAAGAGCCTCGAATGGTGCCATCTTCAGACTCTTCTGGAAGCTGTTATTGTAGGAGAATTCAGCATAAGGTAGACATTCCTCCCACTTCATGCCAAACAAGATGACGCAAGCCCGAAGCATATCCTCCAGAATCTGATTGATTCTTTCCACTTGTCCTTGCGACTGAGGGTGGTAAGCAGTGCTGAAGTTCAACTTTGTTCCCAAAGCTTTTTGGAAACTCTCCCAGAACTTTGAAGTGAAGATGCTCCCACGGTCTGAACTGATTTCAAGTGGCACCCCATACAGAGAGACAATTCTGTTGATATAGAGCTCAGCCAACTGAATTCCAGAAATTGTTTCCTTGACGGGGAAGAAATGAGCCACTTTAGAAAGCCTGTCGATGACAACAAAGATTGCATTGTTGCCCTTCTGCGACCTTGGAAAACCAGTGATGAAGTCCATCTCTACTTTCTCCCATTTCCATTCCGGAGGTTGCAATGGCTGTAGAAGACCAAAAGGTTTCTGATGGACAGCTTTCACTCTGCGGCAGACATCACACTCCGAGACGTACTTGGCACAATACCGTTTCAAACCAGGCCACCAATATTGTGTTTTCAAATCCATGTACATCTTTGTGCTGCCAGGATGGATAGAAAGAACCGAATCATGCGCCTCCTTGAGAACTTGGTCTCTCAAACCCGGGTAGTTTGGAACAAACATCCGGTGGTCGAAGAAAAGCGTGCCTTGATCATCAACGTGGAAGGACTCATACTTCGGAAGCCCAAGTTTAGAGATGAGCTTTCTGGTGTGCGGATCACCAAGCTGACGAGAGCGAATCTTTTCTTCCAAGAGAGGAGTAGCCAGAAGGTTCAGGAGATGCCCTTGTTCCACAACTTCCAGGTTGAGCTGACGGAATTCCTTGCACAAAAGAGGTTGCTGCTCTTCCATCATGAGGTTATTGACATAAGCTTTGCGGCTGAGAGCATCTGCCATGACATTAGCTTTGCCCGGTGTGTAGTTGATGGTCACATCAAAGTCATTGATTGCTTCAATCCATCTCCTCTGCCGAAGGTTGAGATCAGGCTGAGTGAAGATATACTTCAAACTTTTGTGGTCAGAAAAGATCTCACATCGGTTGCCAAGCAAGTAGTGCCTCCATAGCTTCAAAGCAAAGACAACTGCTGCTAGCTCGAGGTCATGTGTGGGATAGTTGATCTCATGCGTCTTCAACTGTCGAGAGGCATAAGCAACCACTTGCTTCTCTTGCATAAGAACCGCACCCAATCCTTGCAAAGAGGCGTCGCAGAATATCTGGAAAGGCTTAGATGTATCCGGAGGAACCAAGACTGGTGTGGAAGTGAGCTTCTCTTTGAGTGTCTCAAAACTTTCTTGGCACGCAGGAGTCCACAGGTATTTCTTGCCTTTCTTGAGGAGATCGGTAAGAGGCTTTGCTATCTTCGAGAAGTTCTGAACGAAACGACGGCAATAGCTAGCCAAACCGAGGAAACTCCGCACTTCCTTGACATTCACAGGAGGAAGCCATTCAACAATTGTCTTCACAGTTTCCGGGTTGACTGCAATGCCCTTGGCAGAGATAACATGACCAAGATAGGTTACTTCAGGCAGCCAAAACTCACACTTTGAGAACTTTGCATACAAGCGGTTCTCGCGCAGCTTGTTTAGGACACACCGCAGGTGTTCTTCGTGCTCTTCCTTGGACTTAGAATAGACCAGAATGTCATCCAGATAGACCACAACGAATTTATCCAGGTACTCCATGAAGACCGAGTTCATAAGCCTCGAGAAGGTAGCAGGAGCATTGGTGAGACCGAAAGACATCACCGTGTACTCATACAGGCCATAGCGGGTGGTGAAAGCTGTTTTAGGAACATCTTCTTTGCGAATTTTGATTTGGTGATAACCACTCCTCAAATCCAGCTTAGAGAATACCACAGCTCCAGCCAACTGGTCAAAGAGATCATTAATCCGCGGAAGGGGATATTTGTTCTTGATGGTTTTAGCATTGAGAGCCCGGTAGTCCACACATAGTCTATCGGTTCTGTCACGCTTCTTCACAAAGATTGTTGGGCTACCCCATGAAGAAGTACTGTGTTGAATGAAACCCAACTTCTCTTGTTCATCAAGTTGTCATTTGAGTTCAGCCAACTCAGAAGGACCCATTTTATAAGGCTTCTTGGAGATAGGAGCCGTTCCAGGTTCAAGCTCGATCACAAACTCAACCTCACGATCCGGAGGCATACCCGGCAACTCTTCAGGAAAAACATCCGGAAACTCACAGACCACTGGGACTCTCTGAATAGCTTCCATGGCATCATCATTCAGAGCCGCCAAAGAGAAAAGCTGGACAGCAGGAGTCAGACTTGGAGAAAAGACTATATGGCCTTCAGGAATCTTCAAAGACACTGAGCGTTCAGCACAATCAATCACAGCTGCATTTGCCGTCAACCAATCCATGCCCAAGATGACATCAATGTCAGAATTGCCCAGAACAATTGAAGAAGCCGAGAACGAAGAGCCTCCAATCTCAACTTGATTGCCATGACTGATTTGAGCCGCTGCCATTGTTGCTCCAGGAGAAAGAACCATTAACCGCTTTTGGAGAGGAACCAAGACTAACTCATTCTCATCTGCAAACTTGTGCGACGCAAAAGAATGCGATGCCCCAGAATCGAACAAAACTCGTGCAGGGACTGAGTTAACGGATAGCATACCCATCACCACTCCAGGTGCATGCTCAGCTTGAGCGGCGTTGACACAATTGGCACGAACAACCGCAGACCCGGGCTTAGTGTTGATGTTGAGAGCCCGAGGCGGTGGTGCACGAACCGAAGGAGAGCTTGCTGCAGATCTTGGCGGGGGTTGAGGGAGAGCTTTGTTCTTCATCGGACAGTTCCAGTGGGGATGTCCAGGATCTCCACACGTGAAGCAGGCACCAGCTGGACGTGGAGCGGCGTAGCCAGGGACTCCGCCAGGCGCTCCAGGGTAGTTGTGGTTGTAGCCCCTGGGAGCCGCAGTGGTGAAGTTTGGTGGCCTTGGCGCGTAACTTGCAGTTCTTGGTGGAGCCGGGAGCGACGGTGGGGTGTTAGGAACCCAGACACGCCGCTTAGAAGGAGCTGCCATAACTGCAGAGCTTGATGCATCCCTGTTGTGTTTCTTGGACTCCTCAAACATTTGCCTGCTTGCTTCCTCTTGCAGAGCTGTGTGTTGGAGTTCTAGGAAAGATGCTGGCCTTGCATGAGTAATCGCATACTTGATCGATGCATTGAGCCCTTGCCTGAACCTCTTCTGCTTCTTCTTGTCATCAGATACCTCATCGCCACCATAACGAGAAAGATTCATGAAGTTCCTGATGTAGGTGTTGACGTTATCATTTCCTTGCTTCAGGTTGAGGAAAGCCTCCTTCATCCTTTCCATCACAATCTCTGACAGAAACTGCTATTTGAACGCTCCAGAGAACTGTCCCCAGGTAGGCTGAAAACCAGTGCAGCTTGCCTTCAAGTAATTCTCCCACCAAAGAGCTGCATCCCCCTTCAGAAGGTGAGTAGCACACTTGACCCACTCCTGCTCAGGAACATCAGCAGTCTCAAGAAGCCTTGACGTCTCACGTAACCAATCATCCGCATCCAGTGGGCGATCTGAAACATCAAACTGGCGAGGGTTGAATTTCAGGAAGCTCTTGATGTCGCCCCGCTTGGGAGGTGGAGGGAGTGGAGCAAACTCATTTCTCCTGACGCTTTCTTCCAAGCGCTGCTGGTTCTGCTGCATCGCTGCCAAGGCATTAGCTATGTTTGACAATGCAGCCCCAAGCTCTGGTGGTATGTTCTCATCTGAACGGCGTGGTGGAGCCATCCTGAGATTGATATAAAACACAAGTCAGTACTATAATGGAGAATAATAATAATCCAAAATAGTACCAAAATGGAATTAACCAAGATTAAAGGATACAATTTACTGAGATGATATTAAAATATCAACAAAGTTCAAAGCACCTAAAAGATATTAAGCATATCGCACACGACTGAAAAGGAGTGTGGTACACAAATATATCAAAGAAAAATTTTCCACAAATTTCGGCATTAAAATACCAATAGATGCGCAAAATTACTTAACGAATCAAGATTAGTGACTCTACCGATTCAATATACAAAAGCGAATGATAAAAGTAGTGGTATGGTCGCGACTCCATCCCGCACTCAAATCATTACTCCGCACATGAACAAGTGGAACACATATCCTAACCCCTTCTTCTCACGACGAAACCTAAAGATTGGTAACTACGGAAACGAACACCCCAAACAAGATAGCGTCGGATACAAAGAGGAAGATAGATTGCGTCGGTTTGCAAAAGCCTGTCGGTATGGAATGTACCAACAGTTGATAACCAAAGGTAGATAAGATAACAACTTGGATGCAACAGATAGACAAGGGATTACACACACACACACACACACAACCTATGGTACTACGGAAACCCAGAACACGTGAATCCTAGTTTGAATTTTGAGAAGAGGATTGAAAATGTTGCACTTCCTTACCAGAGAAGGGTGGGTGGGAGGGTAAGAAGAAAAGTGGAAGCAGTCCTACTCTCGCGTTTTGTTTTTCCCTAGTATACATAACTACCAAAATATTTGCTAGACTGACAACGACCGTTTGGCTGAAACCCTGAAGGTCGGGATGGCTCTGATACCAATTGTAACTACCTCGGTGAATTACGCTCCTAGATACAAGCCTGGATGAGTGGTAGTGGTTGAAATAGTACGGTGGGGCCCCAAAAGCCACTCACTGGTAGTCCTTTCGGACGTCCCAACCACTACCCTCTCAACGGGACCTGTACGGGCGGCGTAATCGGCAGGCGAAGGGATCAACTACATACACAAGTGGGTATGTATGCAAGCCACCATACAAGAGTACATCAGAGCCATACCATCTAGAAAGAAAGGAAAAATAGCAACGCCATACGGCAAGATTCAAAAGACCTAGATAGATCTATATTTTAGGATACTTCCTCATACAACACACATCAGAGTATCATGCGGAAGCGGCAAACAAAATCCGAGTACGGATAAGAAGCAAATCGGCATAAGATGCCATAGAAATAAGCACATCCCAACTACAGGTCTCACGGATCCCCGTTCCCGGAATCTCTACACCGAACGATCGTTGCCCATGTCCTCGGCTTCTTCCACCCAGTATCCGTCCTGTGAAGGTACCTGTTCATCTGAACCAAAAATTTATCGTGTGAGACCCTAAGGGTACTCAGCAAGTCTAAATGCCTCTAAAGGGGACACAACCTGGGGTGACGCAATTGCAGCGAAAGATAAACCCTAGCAATTCTACAGATAAACGCTAACCATCCGCCTAACCAATGATAGACGGATGTCCGTGAATTAAGAACAACAGTTATAATGGTAATCTCATCAGATCCATCCTCCTCCCCGCTTACCAACGAGGAAGCGGACGAACAACCTCCCATCCGTTGGCAATTTTATTAACCATTCCATGAGTGTTGCACTATTTACTAGTCAAATTACTTAGTCAGATTAAAACGGTACTTTAGTTATGCTTGTCTATGATCGAGAAACTGTGCTCCAAGTCGTCCATATCCGCGGACACGGCTTTCAGAAAGTTTTACCCGGCCGGGGTGCACCAATAGCAACACACGCTCGATCAACCTCGGAAAAACCAAATCAAAACCCAACGAGGCTTTCACGACTGAACAATCACAGGATTCAGAAATATTTCAGGGGGCCACCCCATTGAGTAGACCCGCAACGAAGTAAGCAAGCTTCGAGACGGACTCAAGGTTAGCGCCAATGGCTGTAAGCGACTGGGAACCCGAAAACTCGGGGTGTCGATACCGCGTAATCACTCCGCTTACCTAAACAGTACAGTGTGCTATCTGTCGCACAATTTAAATACAGAAGTAGCATGGCATAAGTACAGGATGGTAAATAAAACCTCAAACTAGTTTGTGGCCCCAAGAAATAAGACGGAATCAAGCTCTGGCTCAGGAGGGTCCCATATACCTCCCGGATGTGGATAGCGCGATAAAACAAGGAACAGGAATCAAGTACTCAGGGTCTTACGGGACACAAGTGAGCAGGAAAAACCAAATAGCAGATATTGCTCACCGGTGCCACTTTCTTTAGTTATCCCACTACTACTCAGGTTCAGTTATTTAGGTACCTCATTGTCCAACGGACTCTCACATACCCTACACATGCTGTTCTACGACTCGCATGGCTCAAACAACTCCTATAGTAGTGGCTCATGGGATGGAGGTACAAGCTTGGTGGGGTTTAAAAGTAAAGGCTATGCATACTTGGGATTCAATTTAATGCAATCACGACTCAATGATGCAAGAATAAGATAGAGGCAATAGGTACTGTATGTATGCAAGCATGTGGAAGTGCTTGCCTGTCAACTCAGTTGAAGCGAGGGACGGATCTGGGTAGTGCTCCTGGTTCTCTTGGTATAACCCCTGCTCAGTGTCTAACCGAGAAAAACCAAACAAACAAGGCCAACATGAATATAGAGCACAAGCATATGAATAAGATGCGTCAAGCAAACAGTCATGCCATGATGAATGATGCACAATTTACATGGCAATAAGGTAGCATGGCATGGTGAGGTGTGGAAGACAAGTAATAACATTTTAATGGGGTTTTGGATCACATTTTGTTGTCATAACAATTGCTGTTTACTATATATTTACATGATGCATGCTTCAATTCAATTCATGGATAGCATAAACAGAAAGGCCTCGTCGAGCTGATCATTTTAGACATATCATTTGCTAAATTTGGAATTATAAATCAAAAGTTATTAATTATTTTAGTTCTAGTGGCATTTGTGGTAATTTGAATAAACTTGGAATTTTAAATGTGCAAAAGGCAAATTGGATGGCATATTTGAAATCCTGGCATTTTTCTGATCTCAAAACATATATCATTTGTGTTATTTGGATTTATAATGGAAAAGTTATTTTAAAACTGATTTGAATTTGAATTTGGATTAAATGAATAAGATTTGAAATAAACAAACAAACTGAACTCGTTTTACACCCAGCTACAGCGAGCTCCAGTCGCTGACAGATGGGCCAGGCAACGGAGGCCCACGCGCGCAGCCCAGCTTCTGCCACCGAGGATTTGACCAGCTCAAGCGACTGACAGGTGGGGCCGGTGGCTAGCAGGCCCACACGCCAGCGAGTGGTCGCGAGACGACCACGCGGCGCAGCGGGAGGGACCGCGGGTTGGTTGGCGAGGAGCTGGGGAGCCTTTTTGCAAAAGTTCACAGACGCTGACAGATGGGGTCGAGGGCTGCGGGTTTTAGGCGGGAAAAAGGGGGAGGGCCTAAACGCAAGATGCCAGACGCTGTCGGACGGCAGCGGCGCAGCGCTCTGCCGGCGACTGCGACCGGCCGTCGTTTGATCGACGATGGCGACGCCTTCGCTGAACAAAAAGCCATGGCCCCAAAACGAAAATTGTAGAGGGAGCCACGGACTACAACATTGGCTCAGGGTTCTAGCGCGGAGGATGACCACAGCGCACGGTGCAGGGCGCTGAACATGGCCAGATCTACTGCTGCAGCGGCTGCTGTCGCCAGCACGCGACGCGCGGCGCGCGCGCAGAGCGCTCGACGGAATACGACGGCGATGCACGGCGAGAGGGGGAGGGAGACGTTGTCTAGGGGGCAAGGTAGCTCACCAGCGACCGTACGGTGCAGCTAGCGGGCTCGGGGTGGCGAGGATCGGCGAGGGGGCAGCTGGTCGGGGCGTCCTGGCGGTCACGGGCACGGCGGCGGCAGGGCTCCTCCGGCGGGGTCCAGCGGGCTCCGGCACGTCAGGTCGAAGCAGGGGAAGTCAACGCCGCTCCTGGTACTGCTGGCGCGCCTCGGGGAGCTCTGGAGCGAAGAGACGCTGGGGGGGGGACGCCGTTAGGGTTTAGAGGCCATGTGGAGCTATGGCTCGCTGGGAGAAAGAAGGAGGGAGGCAGGGGAAGGAAGAGAGGCCTGAGGGGGATCTGGGGATGCTAGAGACGAGGGGGGAGGATAAGATCGCCAGGGGCAGGTAGATGCGTGGTTGCTTGCGTGGGGGAGGGGCAGGGCGTTGCACCTCACGTGCATGGGCGTGCGCGGGCTGGCAGGGCGTGCTCGGGCTGGCAGGCTGCCAGGTGGGGCCAGGGTACTGCAGGTGGGCCAGGGGGAGCTCGAGGGCAGGTAGGAGGAGAGGGGATAGGTGGTTCAGGCTAGGGTTAGGTGAGGGTTGCTTTGATGGTGAGGAAGGGGTAGATAGGAACATGGTGAGGTGTGACCATGCTAGATAGGTTTAGGGGTGATTAGCTAGAGAGGAAAGGGAGAGGGGGGTACTTTGGGTTGAGATTAGGATGGGTGTGGTGTGGTTTTTAGCTAGAATGGTTATGGCTTGGGGTAGGTTTAGGTTTTTGCTTAGGGGGTAAGGAAAGATGGAGTGTCCTTTACTTGATCATGCATCATAAGACAAACACATAAGATCAAGACAAGGGAGAAGAGAGAGAGAGAGATGAGGGAGATGTGGTGATGGGGTTTTCTTTGATTCATGCATGCTCCAATTAAAGACCAAGCAAGATCAAGAAAAGAGGTAGAGAGAGGAAGGTGGGTTTAGGTTTGTGCATGCCTCATGAGCACATGTGTGTGCATGGAGCATGGGGATAGAGGTTTAGCTAAAGGGGGATAGAGATAGATGATATGGTGAAGAAACTACAAGCCAAAACAAGATTTCAACAAAGAAAAGATGATCCATGCAAACAAAGCCAAAAACATACCAAAGCCAAGAAAAAGGTGGCACTTGCATGGCCCATGCAACAGTATTTGCCATGTAGTTATATTGTGAAAACAACATTAATTCATGTGGCATTATTCCTTGCATTCCCAAAAGGTGGGCAAAGGCCAAGCAAAAGATTATGGGTGGAATCCAACCAACCAACATGAGCTAGAGCTAACTCAAATAAAATGCCAAGCTCATATTAATTGGATGGTGGAATATAAGGTGGTGAAAGAAAGGTGGTGGAGTTTAGAAGAGATATGCCCCCAACTCAACTTGGGCATTTAACAATATATCAAGAGCCAAATACAATATCAAGAGGCAAACACAATTAATAATGCACATGAGATAAGAACCAAATAAGAAGGGGTTTTATATGATGCTCAAATGCAAGGTGGCATGATGACATGAGCATGACATGGTGATGATGCAACAATTATATGTTGGAAGTGGCTTTTTTATTATTATAACAAGTAGCATTACAGGTGTTAGACAACTGGGATGCTACACTCCCCTCTGCGTCCGGCCGCTCTGCCGGCACCGCGTCGCCTGATCCCCGCCACCACCTGGCCTCGCATCCTCCTCGGCGTCCGTCGCCGGCCATGCTCGCCTCCGCGCCGCCGCGCGGGCCGCCCTCTGCCGCCCGCCTCCGACGACCCGCGGCCCCTCGTCAGCGCCGTCTCCGGCGCTCCCCGCCCCCTCCAGTTCCGCCCCGCCCATGGCCGGCCCGCTCGAGCGCCACCGTCGGCCCGCCTCCTCTCCCCATCCTCCGGCGCCGCCGCCTGGCCGCCCCTCGCCGCCAACCTCTCCGGCGCCTGCAGCCCTCCGCCGCGACGCCCCACCGCCCCCGTTCGTCTTCCTCGCCTCGGCAGCGACCCCCGATGCGCCGCCGCCCGCCGCCCAGCGCCGGCCTCGTCCTGCTGCGCCGCGTCCGACCACCGCCGGTCACCGCCTTCCCGCGCCACAGGACCTCTCCCAGTGGACTCCTCCATCGGCCTCGCTTGTCGCCCGTGCTGGCGCAGGAAGTACCATGGACCGTCACGGAACGACATGAACTCCTCCTCGGACACCAGGATCTGCTCGGACCACAAGACCATTCCCTGAAGCGAAGATAGATCCCGAACCCGGTGCCGCGCCAAGATCTCCTTCATAGATGCGACCCGATGCCCCGTTCACGGATCCGAAGACCACATGTGCGACAAGTACTCCTTCTCGGATGCGATGCTCGAGAACACGGACGGTACGGACATCGACGCGGAACGCCAAGTTCTGCATCCCGAACGCCATGACCTTCGGCAAGGACCCGACAAGATCGTCTACACAGACGTAAAGTTCTCCACCCCGAAGACCGATCCCCGAGACCGAACCCTCGACACGCCAAGATCTTCGCCTCGGAACGCCATGACCGTCGACATGACCCGAAGACCACGGATGCGCCAAGATCTACCCCGTTGTCCGAGAACGTTTCCGTCGAACCCTGAGACCGAACCCCGAACCCCGGAACCCCAAGTTCGTCGAGACCCCCTAATGTGTGAACCCTTTTCCTGACCCCTATTTTATAAATGCTAAACATAAAACCTGTTGCATATTTAATTGTTCATCTCGCATGCATATCATGTGGTTTGGGGGCCTTATGCCGATTCACCATATAATTAAATATGGGGCCCATATGCGGGCCAACCTAGTCTTATATTGGCCTCATTTAAATTTGTGTAGCGAACCGGTAACTTCTCTTGCCCTGCTATTACAACATTTAATTGGCGGGGTAGATAAATAACTTGAACCACTTGAATAATTGTCGGGACCCCCGGTTCCGCTTAATATTGCCTAATTGTATCGCATCTTTGCCATGCCATACATCATACATGCATCATGCCCGATCTTTTGCCGTAGTATTAAATATTGCATCCGGTGTTCTTCTAGTGTTTTGCTTCTTCGCGGATTGGGCCGTTGAGTTGATGTGAGCTTCGCCCCGATCTTCGGTTGAACCTTCGGCAATGTTTTCAGGCGAGCATCTCCCCCTTTCTACCTATCTTACTTTTATAGTATTTATTCCCTCCTGTTGATCTATTGCTATCTGTGTTGCGATGCTCTAATTTTCGTACCCGAGATATCCCTTGCAGCCTTATATTGCCTTGGACACCTCCTATTACCTGTTGTTTGGTAGATAGTTGGACTTGCGCGTCGTAGTCGCTTGCTCAAGTGTTGTTGCGTGTCGTCAAGTGCCACAGTTGTTGGTGTATGGCCGCATGTTGATGTTGGAGATGATCATGGTTTTACTTTTCGTTCACTTTAATTCCTGTTTAACAACTAAAATTGAAGTAAGTAAGCAGAGGCATCGGTGGGTGATAGATAATATTTGGTTTCCGACCGCCCACTTGTGTCCCGTAGGACCCCGAGTACTTGATACCTGTTCCTTGAATATTCGCGCTATCCACATACGGGGAATTATGGGCCCCCCTTAGCCAGAGCTTGATTCAGTCTTATTTCTTGGGGCCACAAACTAGTTTGAGGTTTTATTTACGATCCTGTACTTATGCCATGCTTTACTGCTTTATTTACGATTGTGCGAGGAGCACACTGTATTGTTTAGGTAAGCGGAGTGTTTTCGCGGTATCGACAAGCCCCGTTTGGGGTTCCCAGTCGTTTACAGCCATTGACGCAAACCTTGAGTCCGCCTCGGAGCTAGCTTACTTCGTTGCTGGTCTACTCAATGGGGTGGCCCCCTGAAATATTTCTGAATCCTGTGATTGCTTTGTCGTGAAAGCCTCGTTGGGTTTTGATTTGGTTTTTCCGAGGTTGATCGTGTGTGTGTTGCTATTTGTGCACCCCGGCCGGGTTAAAACTTTCGGAGCACAGTATCTCGATCATAGACAACTATAACTAAAGTAGTGCTATAAATTTGACTTTATAATGACTAGTAATCAGCTTCACTATAATGGAATGGCTAAATAAAACTGCCAACAATTGCTTGTTTGGGTGTCGCTTGTGACCATTGTACCTGATTAGTAAGTATTGCAACTACAACGGAATGGCTAAATAAAAGTACCAACAACTGCTGGGTTTTTGGGATATCTCATGCTAATTGTATCTGACTAGTAAGTGTCGCAACTACAACGGAATGGTTAACTAAAATGGCCCACTGCTTATTTTATCAGGATAACTATCTATACCTGACTAGTAATTGGTGTAACGATAACCGAATAAATAACACTGTCAACTGTGTGAGTTCCTCGGTGGACTTCCTCGTTTGGTCTCGAGGGGGAAATACCAGGATGGGTTTGTTTGGTGTTATATCCAGGTTGGATCCGAATAGATCTTTCTTATCCCTCTCTGATAGCCGACAGTTTTATCGAGTCTCTATAGGTTGTTTAGCGTATGCTGCCGCTGCCGCTTCAGTCCACCATACCTATGTAGGCGAGGACCGCCGAATTCTAGTCTCGCCGTGTACTGGCCTCAGTACTGACGCTCCTCTTTTTCCTTTGCCCTTTGTCGGCACCCCTTTTGTTTAAGCAGGTTTTGAGATCGACGTCGTTAGCAGGGTTACCCTTCCGGCTTGGCCTGGGCAGGGTTATGGACGCCATTGGTTATTCTTCAGGGCTCTTAGCCCCATTTGCATTTTGTCCGTACTCGGACGCTATATCGATTTCAAGGTGATTTGGATCTTTGTATATTATATTTGTATTCTTGACTCTTCGAGTCGCTGTTGTATATATATCTGTTCTGTCGGTCCCATCGAGGACTGTTGTGTAATGTTATTACTTCGTTTTCCACCCGCACGAAAGTGCCTAGTGGACACCTTTGAATCGTTTCTATGCGGGTTTGGCGGGTTTCGCTAAAACGTGCATAGGGTCGATTCTGAGGGTGTTACATCACCGGTGCTCCGCCTGCCACGGCCACAAATCGTGTAGGCCATGATTCCGCCGTTGCTGCTACCTACGCGCAAAGTAGGTGTTGTCATGAACCTCCCGCCGCCGCTGCAAGGTGCTACTTTTGCTACACACGGCGGGTGCTATTGCTACATAGCGAAAAGGGTTGCTACGTACGGCGAGCAGCGTAGCTACATGCGATCAAGTTCTCCAGCGAGGCCTCTCGTGAAATCGGATTTGCTAAATTAGTAGATTTTTTTACTACAATCTTTTATTGATTTTGCTACAATAGCATATAGTTTTTGCTGTGGGATTTTTTTGCTACAGGTCTCGGGTGATGTCTCCGGCGGTGTCTCCGGGATTTGCTATAATATAAGTTTTTTTTGCTACAACTGTTTTATGGTTTTGCTATAATGGCATAAAGTTTTTGCTACACGGTCTTCGGTGAGATCTACCGGCAAAATTTTTTGACGAGTCTTCGGCGAGGTCGGATCTGCTACATTAGCATATACTTTTTGCTACGCGGTCTCCGGCGAGGATTCCGGCGAAATCTTCGACGAGGTCCAATCTATTTTTCTATTTCTAGCCCAAACCGTTTTCTGCTAAAGTATAGCAAAAGCGAGACACTATATAGCAAAAACGGGTCTGAATATAGCAAAAACGAGTTTAGATGGACACATGTCAGCACGAGGACCCGAGGGATCGGAGACAAATATCCCGGGGGACGCGCAGTGCTCCCCTTCTTTGAAAGACTGAAACCATATGTCGCTTGAGCCCACTCCTGCCGTAAGCAGTTAACGAACACGTAATTCACTTGGTGGAACGCGTAAATTACAATCACGCCGCTGAGCCTGGAAGCGAAGTCTACTCGAAGCTCCAGCGTCAAGCCCATGATGATAGGTTCAGCCCAGATATGTAGCCCATAAGCGCCGCTGAGCCTGGAAGCGAAGTCTACTCGAAGCTCCAGCGTCAAGCCCATGATGATAGGTTCAGCCCAGATATGTAGCCCATAAGCCCATTATTCCACGCAATGATTCTTCCAGGTCTCGCTGTAACAGCCCACCGCAGCACCGCGCACTCCCGCCTCGGTCCGGCGTACGCCAATGGCAACAGCAGCGGCGGCGGAGGCCTTCTCCAGGCGCCTGGGCGCAGCCGTGCGCGGCCTCTCAGGCTCCTGGTACGGCAGGCACATGGCCGCCGCCGAGCGCGCCATCCGCGCCCGCATCCCCCTCGTCGACCTCGTCCTCGAGGTCCGCGACGCCCGAGTACGTTTGCTGCCGCCACCGCCCTCACTTCCCTCTCCACCTTTCAGACGAGAGAAAGCTCCTAGTACTAGTAAAACTCACCAGCTCTTGAATCCCCCCTCCCTCGCAGATACCCGCCACCTCCGCGTTTGAGCCTCGCCGCCGCCGCTCCCTGGAGGAGCCCTACGAGCGCTGGCTCGTTGCGCTCAACAAGGCCGACCTGGCCGATCCCACCGAAACCGAGGTAACTGAAGCATGAACACGCGCGCTGCACATTTTGGGGAGATTTGAACTGCTTGAGAACCTGCAGTTATGTTCGGTTCCATTGTGCGCCAATTTGTTATTTCTGTGTAACTGTATCGCTGCTTCTACTTCAGAAGTGGGTGGCCTTCATGAAGCAAAGGGGCTCCTCGTGCGTCACGGTTAATTCACACAGCAGGGAAAGCATCAACGAGGTATTTACAGCCGTGCTAGTGTTGTCTCAAGTCTAGGCTGTCTAGCTTGTTGTTGACTGTTGAGTGCAACGATTTACCGATTGAATTCATGGTTATAATGTGCTTTCCTATGTATCTAATTGGGGCTCATTTCAACCTTAATTTAGCTGCTAAATGCTGTGCGGGGGAGGATCAGGGAGATCAAGCACGGGGTGAGCGACTGCACAGGAACTGTTCTCTTGGTCGGCATTCCTAATGTTGGCAAGTCGGCCATCATCAATGCGATGCATCAAATTGGGAGGATTGGGGCAGCAGGTGATGCAGCTTATTTGTTGTGTTTCCTGTTCGTAATAGTATGTTGATGCAACTTATTTTTCCTATTTCTGTAGTTACTTTGACTGTGACCTTATCTTGTGTGACAATGGCTGGGTTGTCTTTCAGAGAAAGGAAAGCTCAGGCATGCGATTATCAGCAGCCATCCAGGAGAAACCAGGGATATAAGTGGCTACAAGGTAACTTGATGATTTAATACCTCAGGGAGTGCAGTCCAATTGAATGAAAAGAATCCGTGGTTTTTTTCAGAGCATGTAGTAATACTTGTGGCTGCAGATGTGGTTATCTCACTAACAGAGAATGAACTAGCTGGATCATTTGGAAAACCCTCTGATTTAACAGTCGAGCAGAATGCAAAGATCATTTAAGTTACTTTGTTCACATTGGCCAAAATAGTCTACACTTTTCTTTAGGGAAGGGCAACAAAACTCAAGCGGGCTCATTGTAGTAGCAGCTCCAGTGCTTGCCTTTTGCAGCTTCTAGTGTGCGCTGGATGCCACTACCATCAGCATGTGTTGGCTGGGTAACCATTTTTATGATTGTACTGTGTCATTTCGATCTTAACAATATTATTTTGCTGGTTTTCAGGTAGCTAGTCATCCCAATATATATGTCTTAGACACTCCGGGTGTTCTATCTCCAATATTTGCTGATGATGAATCTGGTCCCAAGCTGATTTTGACAGGTACTAACTGCTACGAAAGGACGCAGTTTAGGGTTCCACTTGCCATTATGTACTATTTATCTGATGTATACACACTTTATTTCAGGAGCAATCAAGGATTCCTTGATAGAGGAGCATGAAATTGCACAATTCCTTCTTTCAGTTCTGAACTTAAGGAAGGAATACAGGGAGTTGGAGGACCTGAATATATTGGGAGATAAATCTTGTTTTGCTGATGCATTGTCCACCAGGAGTCACCATACTAAAAGGCAGTATTCCTCTGATCATACCCAGGTAAAGTGTACTGATGAGTAATGTAATTTTTACCTAATATTGATCTCATGCGATTCTTACTATTAATGCTAGAAAATGGACCTATTTCTTGGTGTATAACATCTAAAGAGCATCTAGTTCTTTGTTCTTACATGCATACCATTAGCTGCTGTTTTTAATTTCTGCAGTCTATTCGTGTGCAGGATTTTATTGTTAGAGGTGTTCGCCAAGCGCTTTTTGAGACTATAGCAACTTTTCAGGGAGATTTAGGGAATGAGGATGATTTAAGAAGGTTGGTAGAAATCCAGCTTACATCCTTGCAGAATGCTTTCAGGCTTTCTGCTGAATCAAGTGAGGTTATAAGTAAACGTGTGGCTACCAAATTACTCAATCTCTATCGGACGGGAAGGCTTGGCCATTATACCTTAGACCGTGTTCCAGATGTTACGCAGGAAGTAGCTGCATGATCATCCATGTGCAACACAGAGAATTACTTGCTGTCCAGAGAACAGGTGAATTACTAGTCACGTGATAGACTATTAGACTTAACATCCTTCCAAGTCTGATGGCTAGCAGATCTGCAAACAACTTGTTGGTAGGTGGAGAATATTTAAATACCTAAATTTCATGCTAACAATAGTTACTGAGGTTACATAGCTCATTTTTTCAACAAAAGGATAAATATATATTGTCTCAAGAATGGTCGATGCACTCCCGATGTGATCTAAAAGTGAGTGCTTATTCAGCTGCAGCAGACACTGTGTGGCTGCCTGGCACACCATTATTGTTTCTCTTCTCTTCCTTGCAAGTGAGATCAATGGTCAGATGATCATGCCCAGTGAACTCTTTAAAATTCGCAGCCCTTTCCAGTTCCTTCACTTCCTCAATAACCAGCTCCAGTCGTACTACCATTTCTACCAGTAATGAAGCAAAAGCAGCGAATGGAAGTGCTTCAGAGAACTCGAGGCTCGTCATGGCTATCTTACTTAGTGTCCGCCCTAATGTGCTCCTCTCATTCCGTTCTGATGGTTGATCTGCTTTTGTGCTTTTCCTTTCTAATAGTGATGCTGTATCAGTCTTGAATGAAGGCAGAGCAGTTTTTGAGGCAGTATGCTTGCTTGAATTCAATTCCATTAGCATACGACTATTGGCAGATCCATGTTTTGAGCCAAGAAATAGCCGTGGTTGTGACCTTATTGCTGAGTTTAGATCCTGTAGTGCTTCATGAAGATGATCAGACAGCACATCAGGGGCACAACGATGGTGATTTCTTATGCTGTCTGCAAGCTCCTGTAGAACCTTGGTCACTTCTCGTGCAACTCTAGTGCATGGGTTTCGGAATAGTGATCTGACGGATGTCGGAGTCTTCAGCATTAATAGATAAAACTATGTGAGCACAGATTATTTACAGAGAGTTGTTTTATTTGAAATAATATGTCATGTCATATTCACTTCTACATGCTAATTGGCAGAGGATAGACATATCTGATAAATCTGGAAAACCATGATGTACCAGAAATTTTCAGCGTTCAGTTCACAGTACCTGAATTTCTGATTCGAGACATCCATGAAGTGCAGCGACAGTATACGCGAAGTGTCTAAGCACAGATCCAAGCTTCACATATTTTTGCCATGGGTAACTGTAACACTGCATTGAGTGTCTTGGCTCCCAGCTTGCATAGTGTGCCTGGCCAATTTGTTATTATGTTCTAACCATCATTAAGGTCACAATTTTTCAAATAAGATATATGTGTGACATCAGGCTGATAGAAAAAAATTGCATGGAGAAGAGGAAAACAAGATAGAACCATTACATGGTGAATTACTCACCAGGGTCTCATCACTTGATTTTGAGTCCAGGACTGCTCTATAACCAGTATGAATGGAATCTCTTGACGCCTGCTTATCAAGAATGTTATCATCCTTCTCTTGATCTCGGAAATACTCATTCACACAACCTGCAATTTTCTTGGGTGAGATCTTATTGAGTACCGATTCCTTCAGATTCTTAGTACGATAATAGTTACTCCCTCCGACCCATATTAGTTGACTCAAATTTGTCTAAATTTGGATGAATCTAGACACTATTTAGTATATAGGTTCATCCAAATTTTGACAAATCCAAGTCAACTAATATGGGTCGGAGGGAGTAATACTTTACTGTTATATGATGATACCCACCTTCAACTGATTTTGCCAACCCTTCAAATTTGCGCACAGTGCAGCTGTGGAGGTCCTCTCCTGACCAGTTTGGCAATACAAAGAGGCTCATAAAGAGACATATGGCACACCCTATGGCAATTGTACTTAAGCGATCTCGTGCTAAAGGCAGCACATTCTCTTGGCGGAAGCTTGAGACCGTGATCAGATTGAAGGTTAGCAGAAAAATCACCACCCCATAATCATAGCTCTTCTTAATGGATGGGAAGAATCTAACATATGTTGCCGCAAATCCTAAAAATTGCTATAACATTAGATACAATCAAGTCGTATGTCCTGAGTTTAGGTTTTAGAAGGTGCATACCTATCAGAAAGACTGAAGATGCCACAAAGAAACCACGGAAAACTTTTCCAGATCTTACTGCTACAAGTTCAATGATAAATGCTAGAGATGCCGCAACAACTGTTCCGAATCCCCTGTTCAGACCTTTGCATATGGTTGCACCTGTTAATCAGCAGTCACTAGTCAGAAACTTGAGAACTATATACACAAATAATATGCACTATTTATCGATTTGATGCTAGATTACCTGCAGTAAATTCTAGCACAACGACAACTGTCATGACAGCCCACATTGCATTCTTTCCCACTCCTTGGAACAATGGTTCTAGTATATACAAGAGCGAGACAAGTGTGAGAGCCATCCCAACCTTGAGAGCATGAATGGCTCTCCTCTGATCTTCTCTTCCAATACTCCATGCGTATGCCCCCCACGAAGCAGGAATCCTGCTGAGTTTCTTCACTTTCTCACGAAGCATCAGCAAGCTGCTCTTGTTGCTGCTGGAATCTGCAGCACAAGCCATTGGTGTAGCCTGAAGCTCAAGACAAACTCTCAGGTTCCTTGGAAGATGGCAATGCGGTGTACAACCCTAAGTAAGTGATGCTCCTCCTGCCATAAGTTCCTTATATAAGGCCTGGGCTACCTTGGTAACTGCACATACTAAACTTGGCTGATTTAGCGCGGTGCAAAAAGTGGCTTCATGTGCTTTCTGGAATGTTGCTATCGTGTGCCCTTTAAGTAATTGCCTGATAGCTGCCTAACTGTTCTTTTGCATGTGATAGCAAATGAAATTACCAGTTTCTTTACGTGTTCCTTTTAATATATCTTTGTGAACCCTGTAAACAACAAACTGTTGTACTGATTTCTCGTTGTTGCTGCAGTATTTTAATACCACTTGGATTTTTTGATCTACTTTGGTAATTTGGTTATCCATTATCTCTTAACAGCAAACCATTCACAGCTTCAGTATTTTTTTTCCTACTCTGTACAATATTTGAGTTTCTCGTTTCATTTTACAGTACGGAATGTTTTCCTCTTGCCTCTGGTGACGCTGTGTAGGTGTCCCAAATATCAGGAATCGAGCGGACACCATCTTCCTATGTTTGGTGAGCAACTTGCCGAGTCACAAGACGATACACAGTTCTCCTTTTCCTGACGCTGATACATGGCAGAGGCAGCGTCGCCGGCCTTGACCTTGCATTGCATTGCAGTGGGCTACCATGTGCTCACGTGAAGAGGGAGCTGGAAAAGGGCATGAACTCGGCGAGCTGCTCGTGTTTGCACCTTGATTGGACGACAATGGTCGGCTGGTCCAGTCATTCAGTCATGGCCTTGATTATTGATGGAGAACGACTTGTGCCGCGGAGGTTGAGCCCCAGTGACGGGGTTCAGATTCGCTGCAGTGATTTCTGGCCGTCAGATTTCTTTTAGCCAGCCGGTGCCTTGTGCCGGTCGACACCTTGCCACACAAGACAAGGGAAGTGAGCCCACCTGTGAACTGGTTGGTGGCGCTGTGTCAGAACACCTCGACTTGAAACGTGCAGCTGGTGCTCGACGTTGGATCCGTCCGTATGATCACGTCTAATTTAGGGATAAGTTTTTGTCGCTAAGCCTTTGTATCATTGGATGGTCCTGCTTTTGTCATTTTTACTGTTTTTTCGCAACCTAGACGACTACAAAAGGAAAATAAACGAGTTTTGTCTTGCTCATTTTGCCCTCCTTGAATGGACGGCTGAAACTATGTGATGCACGTTTTTTTTTCTTAGCCACAAACGAAAAACAATGGTCAGCCCACTGCGAGCGCTGTGTGTGTGTGTGTGGACTGGTACAGCTAGCGTTGCTACGTTCCCGGGCTGTGGCCCGCCCAGCTCAGCAGAAATTAGCCTATGATTTGGTAAAGCCTATCAGCGTAATCACAGAAGTATCGGCATTTCCTATTTGCCGCCCAACGCAAGCAATTGATGTGTTTCGCTCACCCGGGCGATCGCATTGGGCCGGCCCGGTTTCCTTTTTTTCTTTTGTTTTTTCTGCTCCTTTTTCTTATTTTTATATTTATTTTATTTTATTATGATTTGAGAAATGTTTATGTTAGAATTATGATTCAAATTCATAAGAGCATCACAAGCAGACACTTTAAAAGGCATGAACAGACATTGTAAAACCAGGCGATCCTTAGTTTTTTTTCAGGGGCTCCAATAAACAATCGCCCTAACTGCACATTCATGGTTTTCGCGATCAAACCAAGGGTGGTCTGTATACCCACGATTGAGTTGGCCGAGTGAAGTTTCATGTAGTTTGTCCTTCCGTCACCGGACCACCATCAGATCACTGTCAAATACACCCAAATTTCGGTGAACCTCGACTAATTTTAGCTGGAGATAGATAGCAGCCTACCGAGAGAGGCCGATACTCACTGGAATCGATCGGTGTTTGATTGAATTGAACGTTGGCCGCTTCACTTGCGGCGTCATTTGTCGACCCCAAGAAGGTGAGCCAACGAACCTCGAGGTACACCATTGACGAGGACAAGCTCCTATGCAAGGAATAGATGAAGATTTCACAAGATCCACTATGGGGCGCCGAGCAAAAGGGCTTTGCCTATTGGAAAAGGATGGGATAGTTCTTTCACGAGCATAGAAAATTTGGGAAGGACGCCTTCTATAGCAATCAAAATGATCTCTCCCTCTCCAAGCATTGGAGCATTATCCATGCCGAGTGTAGCAAGTTCCAAGGCTCCTATGAGATGATGATGAAAAGGAAAATAAGCGGCATGCAGCCGGTTGACATGGTAAAATCTCTTCCTCTCTTTGCTGATGTCTTGCATTTGCGTTGAGCCATTGTTGGCATTCATATGTGTAGGGCTTGAAAGAAATGGAGCACTTCAAGACGGTGTAACAAGGCATTCATGTTGACCCGTTGTTGGATGTTGATCAAGGACACCAAAAATAGGAGACTAGCAATGCTCTTTGGAAAGAAATGGACAACACGAAGAAGGACATGAGCAATGCTTCGACGGGCGATGGCATCGACCTAGACGATGACAATTATGAAGGCTTCGTCAACTCTGTAGGCGACGAGACTATCGGCCGTGCTCGCTGGCCTGGTGGCCACAAGGCCACGAAGGCCGACCTCGCCCGCCAGGCTGGTTTCTTGGCGTTCTAGGAGACCTTGAATAAGATCCTGGAGCAGAAGAGGTCATCGCCGGGAGGAAGGAGAGACGGCGCAAAGAGAAAGAGGCCGCCACCAAGACCTTTGTCGAGCTACGGACGAGGTGGAGGAGGCCAATGCCAAGGTTAGGCTAATGGAGATCAAGGCCAAGGCAAAGGCGAAGGAGGCCGAAGCCAAGGACAAGGAGGCCGAGGCCAGGTCTAGGGTGCTGGAGGCCGAAGCCAAGATCATGGCCGAGGAGAGCACCATCATGCTTACCGACCTGGATAGCATCGCCAACCCCGATTGCAGGGCTTGGTCCGCGAGGAGGCAACAGACCATCAGGGCTCGCGATGCCTGAAGGGCAATGTCGACGAAGGATGCAACTTTTTGGACAGAGAAGCTGCCATTTTTGGACAGTGTGTATGATATTTCCCCCTTTTGTACATTTCAAATCACTGGCCACTTATTGGCAATGCCCAAAGGGTGATGGCACACGTCTGCCATGTTATTTGATAGTCAATTTGTGTGTTTTTGGCTTGTCAATTTGATAGTTTCAAGATTGGCAACGCCTTGCCTAGCGATGACGCCAACGAACGCTAGGACATATAGATGGGCCACGTAGCTGAACACGGCTGGCCAGACAGTCAGACCACGACCCAGAAAGCGACCATGACCCAATCCAAACGAACAAAAACAGAGCGATTTGGGTCGAACATTTGGGTCGGCCAACGCCCTTATTTACACCCTGGGTATCCTACCCATATATGGACATACTAGGGCAATATCGACATCATTTCAAGCCATTCAAAATTGATGTGTATTACCTCCAGCAAGTCCATGAATCCATCCAGCGCATCTGCCGCACAAATAAAGTACTCCCTCTATCTTGAAATAGCCGTCGTAGACTTTTCATATTTTGGATGAATCTATATGCTAAATAGTGTTTAGATTTATCTAAATTTTGATAAATCTAAGATATCTATTTTAAGACAGGGAGAGTATATCAGAAGCAATTTGTCAACACCCGGATTTTTAATCCCAGATGTCTGTTATGCCATACATCGCAATCCCAGGATTACCATTTTTGCGAGACATAACAGATTTGGATATCACAGTACATCATCCATTACAAACCATATATAAGGTCTTACACAAATAAGTATCTCATGATCCAGTTCTTAATACAACTCAAGCATCGGAATAACGTAAAGATAACGATAGCGTAGGCAAAGCTTCATCTTCGGGGTCACAGGCAATGCTGACGATGGGAGATGATCCTAGTTGTCGTAACCTTCCTGCGGTCCGTCATCCTGATACTCCTCTTCATAGTCTGGCCACGGGAATAGCCAGGGACAAAGCCATGAGTACTCTTTAAGTACTCGCAAACTAATACTAATAAGTGAAGTGGTTTTGGAATAGGAAGTACTAAGCTCTATGGTTGTTTTGCAAAAAGCCAGATTTACCTCTACTAAGTCCAAAAGCAAAGAAAGCTAATTGAAAGTTTTATAACACCTAAGTGGGAACTTGCATTTCATGTCACAACTCTGTTGTGGTCAAGTCAAAGTCATAAATCATTTCATAAGTTGTTTTGAAAACATCTGACGATAGAACAGTATGGCCACTCTAACTGTCCATAACCGCGGACGTGGCTATTCGAATAGTTTGACACTCTGCAGAGATTGTACACTTTCACCGCAACATTCGATACATCCGTCAGGAACAATCCTGAATTCACCATACTCATTATGCGGATAATCAATCTTAACCTTTCAATTACACGCCCTAGTATAGGCACCTCTCTTGTAAGTTTGGCCTCCCAACCATGACCAACTGTCATCTTAGGTACTACACATGTGGACAATCTTCACAAGGTAGCCTCAGCTCAGACCTTGGCCATAAGGGAAACCATACTAAGGTATATAAATTTCCAGTCAAGCCCTTCCCAATTTTCGGGTATTGTGGTTGTACGGTAAAATTGGAATGGTATCGCATCCAGACAACCATCAGTTTTATAAAGGGCTAAGGCTCATGCCTCAACATTTTCATCATCAAAATCATCTGGTGTTCAAGAACACATGTCAAAACATTTCAGTAGAATGACTCATCATTCTAAGATTTTCATAACCATTTTCACCAAGTATTCCCATCTCAAGTTGATCAAGTTATATGCTTAGCACTAGCATCTACAAGTTGGGGTAAATACTAATGGTGGGTAATAAACCAGTGGGGATTTACTAAATTCAATCTCATGCCTTAGGATGACATCAAGATTATCTAACTTAGGCCAAATTTTAAGCTCTTTATGCTACCTTCAGTTATCTTTCTAGAATCTACAAGTCACTAAGTAAACTCTAAGAGAAAGCTTTGATAAAGAAAATAAAGTATTAAGCTTGCAAGTAAAGCTAGGATTGGGTATCAAGTGGTGTAAGCTTGCTAAGTTAATAGCTTGCTCATTCAACTAGTAGTATTAGGCTTGCGTAAGTAGGGTATCTTGCAAGTGTTAGCTTGCATAATTGCAAGTATAAGCTTGCCTTGTGCAGAGCAGTGGTTGAAGTTCTCCTCGACTTCTTCTTCGTAGTATCCTCCTTCCTCCTCGTATCCTTGGTCGGTACTAGCGTCTATAAATAAATACGGGGTACACAATCACCAAACAATACTTAACTATTTCTAAACATCACACAAAGGTTCACACTAGATGATCTAGCATCATCACTAACATTACAAGATTAAAGCACTTGTCTTATTTATTTTATTTTTAGAAAAGTAATTTCTACTCATTGAAAAACTACTTAAGATTTAATATTCTCCAACTCAAATATGGGATAATGTTAACACATGTCATCACCACATATTTCAGCACATGGAAATGTTATTTAAAGTGGTGTCACAATTTAATAAGGTTTAACCTTTTTATTTTAATTAAATAACATGACTAGAAGTGCCTATGTGGCATTTTTTTATTACTTGAACATTATTTCTGTAAGTAAACCTATATATTTTTATATATTCTTAAAGGTATGATCAAATGTGATTTTTGAGAGTTGGAATCAACTCAAAAACTGTATGGTTGAATTTTGAAAAATGTTTGAATATAGAAAAGTTTCTGCCTTGTTCTTTTTACCATGATTGATATATATCTCCAAATGGTTTGAATCCAACGGGCTTGGATTAAGCATTTCAGTACCTTTCTAACAAAATTTGTTTCATGCATTTTAGTTCAGTGAATCGAGCTGGGTTGATTTTTGAATCTAGGTATAGAAGTGTGTTTGAAAATAAATGAATAAAAGTAAATTTGAATTGTTGGGTCACGCGGGATGTTTTACTGGGTCAGCCCACTACGCACAGCGCACGCGTGGGCTGGTTAAATGGATGTCCCCACGCATCAGTGAGATGGTGAGGGGCGAAGCGGTACGGGGCAATGTGGAACGTGGGATCTAGTTCTAATCAAACGGCCCTGGTTCATCGTCCACGTCGGGCAGCGCCGGCGAGACAGAACCCTAGCGCGGCAGGTGGGGGTCGTGGGAGTCTCACCGGGGCTCAAGCGAGGGTCAGCGATGGGGGCGAATGACAAAGTCGACAACGACGGTTCTCCTGGTACCGACAGCTTCTCCTGGGCGGCTCCAATCGACGGCTCCCTTCTCCTCCAGCAGCAGCGGGCTCCGGCCAAATTCCGACGATGCGCTGCTCGCCTTGCTCCGGTAGTGAGGTAGGTGGTTTTGAGGGAGAGGGGAGTGAACTGGTGTGAAGAAAACAAGCGGTGGAGGCCTCTATTTATAGTGGCTAAAGGGGACCGATGGGCGCGGGCTGAGCTCGTCGTGGTCGACGACACAGAGTGCTACTGGCATGGGCGACGGTAGGGGGCGGTGCTGTGCTCCCCGACGAAGCTCAACGGCGTGCTGGCGAGGCGTGGGACGGTGCTGATCGGTTGGAACGCGTTGATGCTCTGGGTGGGTCCGACGGCGATTTTAATGGCGCACAACGTGCGTGGTCCGCGCGGCGGCGAACGGGCATGTCTGCGTGGTTGGTGGAGCGGTGGTGATCACGCACGCACGCGGCGAGGGCGACGCACGGTCTGTGGGTGCTGGTCGAGGGTGGCGCGCTCTCGGCTCGCACGCAGAGAAGTTTGGCATGGTCTTGTCGTGTGGTCCAGGGGCTGGCAGTGCTCGGGGCTGGGACAGGGAGTGGCGGTGGACGGTGGAGTGCCTGCTAGACATGATTGCTAGGCTTGGTGCTGCTCCTAGCTTGCTGTCGACAATGGGGTGGCAAGGTGAGGCTCGGCATGCTTGCTATTAATGGCATGGTCTGGTTTACAGTGAGCTAGAGGGGTTAAACAAGTTAGATGATCTACTGAGGGTGTAGAGTGAGCTAGATAGGGAACAAGTTAGGCCAAAATTACTGCACACTATAGTGTTTGATGTTTGTTTGATTTGTATCTGCAAGGTGTTTGATAAAATGGCCACAAGAACTTTGAATTTGAATTTTGGATTCAAACTTTGTGGGTTTGCTAGGCACATACTAGGGAGTGTCTGGTTAGTTGGATTAGTCAAGGGGAACTGGTTTGGTTGGGTTTTGAAAATGGGTGATCTTCACATATGATAAAGATTTAATTTTGAATTATGATTTGAATGAGGTATCCAAATGTTTCTGTAAGTTTGAAAGGTGGGCTTTGATTCACTTTTACTTGTTCTAGCAAGGGGTGAAAAGAATTGGGAAAGTTTTTGTTTGAAATCTTGGACTAGAAACACTCAAAGTGACCTAGTGAGCAAGATTGGCAAAAATGACCATTTGCTTTATTTGATTTGTTTTTTGATTTTCTCTTGATTTGTTTCTGCATGGAAATGTTTTATATGATGTTATTTTCCTCTTTAAACCATTTCTTGCTATTTAGGTTAATCACACAAGTCCATTCATGCATTTATCAAATCATCTCATTCACACATGCATTCATATGATTTTAATTAATCAAAGTTTTTGTTAACCCTAATTTTAGTGATTAGAGTTTGATGATCATTGTTTTATATTTTTGGGATGTTACAAACCTTCCCCCCTTAAACAAAATATCATCCCAAGATTTGAAAAAGGAAGAAAAAGATTACCTAGGATTTAAAGAGATCGGGAAACTCCGTCGTGATGTGATCTTCGCGCTCCCATGTAGCTTCTTCTTCAGTGTGGTTGCTCCACTAAATCTTGAGAAACTTGATGATTCGGGTACTGGTGGTTCTGAAAGCTTCTTCAAAAATACGGATGGGTACTTCGGGATAGGTGTAGAGGTCCCAACTTTTAATAAGGTAGAGATCCTTGTGTTTACAATGCTAGTCCCTGGATCAATAGCTAGCATCCACAGTTAAGATGTAATATCAAGAAACAAAGGTCATAATACAACTTTATAACCAGGAATACAATAATTCATTACATCTTACATAGATCATTTGGCTATCTCATTAAAATGTAGCAGAAATAACTATAGCATGGAGTCCTTCATCTTCAAAGTGCCACATGCAATCATGTTGGTTATAGACTTGTAATCCTAATCAACACACTTCACTAACATCAAACAAACCTGCAACATAATAAGTTACAGCCACAAGGGTCAATACATTTGAATTGTATTGGCAAGTGATACTATGGTAGAATAGTGGTATCTATCATATATATGCATTTGGCTAAGTGGAGCTTAGGCTTGCTTTGCTCAAAATAGATTTTCCTTATAAGTTGAAAACACTAAGTTTTTGTTTGTCAAAATCACCCAAGGCATCTACCAATCAAAGATTGAAGATCCTTTAACCCTTGTTCATCCACAAGTTTTTAACTTAGAAATTGGGATGATGAGATTCTTGATAGCTTCCATGTCTTGATGCTCAAATTGTCCATTGTCGGGGACACGACTAAGTACTTAGATTTTTTCCTTCTGCAGAAGTGGTGCACTTTCCCCACAATACTCGACATGCATCGAGACAAGATCTTTCAGAAGCTTTCCCTTAGACCAGAATGGACGCGTTCCCAAACCTATCATCCCCTACCACCAATTGTCCATTTGGCTAAGTTATTGCAACCTATATGATCCAGGCAGAGCCCATAATGCCAAGTGGCTGCACTTGAAGCTTCTCAACATTTGACATCTCAAATCTCTTTGTTCCTGGGTGGCATTCCACAAGTGTGATACACAAGGTTCACCAGTCCCCTGGCCTTGTGTAACCACTCAACAAAAATTCATCCATGCAATTACCATTCCACCCAGGTGATTCATTCACTTAGTAGTTTTACTAAGCAAAAACATAAGTCAAAAGACTTAACAAAGTTTCCATAGCATGTATATATAAACCACCCTTGTTTGCTACTAGCTAGGCTAAGCATGATAGTAGTAGGAATCTTAACTTAGGGAAAATTCTACTAAGGCATCAACTAATAGGATTTCCCATGGCATATTTAACACTTAGAAAATTCATGCAAGTCCTACTCAAAATATCACTAATGCATAGTGAAAATAATGGGACAAAAGTATGAAGCACCACTTGCCTTTTTGGTAGAGAATATAAGTTTACTCCTTGATCTTGCAATAGTCACACTCTTCAAAGTTCACTACAATTCAATCAAGCAAGGCACAAATTCAACCCACCATTCAAGCAATTCATCACATAAAATAAGGCACAATGCATGCAAACATGCAAAAGATTGTTTTATTTGTAAATGTGGATCCTAATAGGTTATAAATATTTTAAAACACCTATTGGTCCTTTATAAAAGTGGCAAAACCATTTGATATTAAGTTAGTGAAAATGGCCACTTTAAATCATTTTTGTTTTGTTAGAAATGATTTAAATCAAAGCAATACTTTCTAGTGTTTGACAAATATATTTTTAAACACAAATTTTAGTGTTTTATGGTCAAGTGTTTATTATTAAAACCATTTGCAAAAGGTTTTACTTAAAAATCATTTTTAAAACATAAACAATATTTTTATTTTAACTAGAAATGCTTTTATTCAAAGATTTATTCTTTAGCTTCACAAAATACTCTTTTAAATCTACAAGTTGGTTTGTATGGTCAGTAGGTTCAAAACAATCCATTTACAAAAGATTTTACCCTAAAAACATTTTTAGAATAAATTTTATACACAAAATATGCCTACACAAGTTTCTGCAAAAACAACTAATTTTCTAGAAGCAATTCATTAAACAAACTGGATGGTTGGAAAGTACTCTTTTTTCTGATTCCATTTATATAAAATTTGTAAAATTTGGACGTGTAGATTTAAAGTTATGAATTTTTCAAATCTAACATCTAATAGACATGTTTTCTGTTTTTAAAATAAACTACAGGCCACGTGGTGTGTTCTTATTGGTCCATACCGATTCGCACAAATCAAGCGATACTGGCCGTAGGATCTAAAGGGAAACGCACGGATCAGATCGTGCATACCCCTTTGTTTAAGTCATCTATTCCTCACCCTACGATCCGGATCTAACGGACCAAAGCACAGCGACCATGTTCGGGCGGTGCTTGGCGACGGCGAGCGGCGGCGCGGCTCTGTCAGAGGCGTTTGGCGCAACCAGGAAGCAAGGGATAAAATGGAGGGTATTACCGTGCTTGCGGTATCGCAGTGAAGCTCAAGGTACTCGCCGTTTGTCGAGGGGCGCACGGGGTCGTCCTGAATCGCTCGCCGGAGCTGCGCTTCTCGTCAGGCACGCTCTATCGTCGATAGAGACGAGGCTACAAGGCACGGGAGTGTGAGAGAAAGGGTCCGTTAGACACGCGAGAGAGAGAGGAGGTTGCAGGGGTATCGTCTAGAGAGGAAGGGGAGGTCAGGGTTTACCAGAGAATCTCGCCGGAGTCAAGGCAGTGGACGGCAACGTTCGGTCTTGGTCGTTGCCGATGTTCTGGGGCGCGCGCGGATGAGCTGGAGATACTGGTAGATGCGCCTGAGGCTGGAGATCAAGTTCGTGGGATCTGGGAGGCAAGGGGAGGCAGTTACTGGCCGGAATCGATAGAAAGACTCGTCGGAGCAGTGGATGTTGTAGTGAGAAATTTGGGCAACCCTAGGGCATAGGAGGTGGGGTTAGTGAGGGGAAAGAGAGAGATAGGGCAGGCGCTTATGTACGCGTGATCGTGGGAGAGAGTCATTGCTGCTTTCAACGCGAATTAACGGGATTAAATCACGGCAGAAACGGCAGCGAGGTGAGGGGCGAGGTCAGGGTGGGTGTGGAGACGACGATGACCTGGCTGTGGGGCAGCGTTTTCAGCGAGAGAGAGAGAGATAGAGAGAGAAAGAAACATGGTGGGTCGTCTCTTCAGGGATAGTGCGGGTGCGTTAGTGAGTAGGAAAACGCTTGGGAGGAGAGTGGAAGGTGGGCTCGCTGGGCCAGTTGGGCTATGGTTAGATGGGCTGGGTTGTTTTCCATTTTTTTCTGTTTTCTTTTTCTTTTCTATTTTTGATTTCTGTTTTGAATTCATTCAAATGATTTTAAACCCTCTTTCATTTCAAATCTTTTCAAACTTTTCAGCAAGTTTCTGTACTATTTTAAACATGTATTTAAAGTCCATTTTAGAATAATTATTTTATTCATTTATGGTTTATTATTTATTTATAATAGGAACTTGCCTTTATTCAAATAAGATTTTATTATATTTCAAACTCTTTATTTGAATTCTAATTTTCACCAAACCCTTTTCAGTAGGTTTTATTTATTCAATAGGGTGTTTGAATAATTCACTTTGAATTATTTGAAATATTTTTAATATGATTTATTAATCATTTAAATTGAGCATTTGTCTTTATTCAAATAAATTCAAATATGGTTTTAATCTCATTTAAATTTAATTCAAATAAATATTTTATTCCATTTAAGTTAATTAAATAACTTTTATTCCACTTGGGCAAATTTCAATTATTATTTTCCCAAGATTTAATTAATCATTTTCATTAGGGATTTTGTCTTTATTAAATATAATAGAATAGGGTTTAATCCCATAAAATTTTATTGGAATAATCATTATCCCTTTATTTTATTTGGTTTATCTTTATTTCATTTTCTCATGGATTTGGCCAAGATTTAATTTGGCTTTTAAATATTCCTTATTTAATTATTTGTCCCTTTGTCTTATAAAATCCATATCTTTTTATTTATAGATCCAAAATTGGTGATTCCAATTTGTGTAATTTTTATTTAATATTTGTTCATCCTTTTATATCTCTTTAGGATTATTTTGCTCATAGGTTGGCATGGATTTTATATAGGAGCTTTATTAGTTTTGAAAATTATTTCCTTTTATCTTATTATATTCATAAGTTTTTATCCATGGTTCCAGTTTGAATGAAATCAATTTCTATGATCTTATTATATTTTTATTTGTCATTCTTGATCATTTATAAATATTTGTTGACAAATTTTTATATGGATAAAATCCATAGTCTTAGAGATTTTGTAAATGGTTTTCTTCCATTAGGGTTTTAGGGTTTTGGTTTACTTCTCCAAATGTTTAAATTTCAAGATACATTCATTGATGAATGCATTTCACTTGATTGAAATTTGTTGGATTCAAATTTGTTCAAAGTTTGTTCAAGTTGGGTTTTGATGTTTCTATTTTGAAACAAAAAGTTTCTTTTCACCCTAAATTTCAACAATTATTTATTTTTCACATTCCAAAATTTGGAAAATTTGGGATGTGACAGGCTACCACCCTTAAAAGAAATCTCGTCCCGAGATTTGGGAAGGCTAGAGGTTACAACTTGGCTTCAAACAACTAGGGTACTACCACCCTTTAAAAGGTTTACAATTAAATCACATCTTGGCTTACTTGAGGTCTTGATGAAACTTCTCTGGACAGACATCTTCATAGTGTCCTTTGTTTCCACACTTGAAACATGTGACAAGGCTGAGATCCTTCATAGGCTTGCTTGTCTTGTACTTCTCCTTTTCTAGACAATTGCTTGCATAATGTCCTTTGTCACCACACTTATAGCATGTGACAAGGTTGAGTTCTTCACGTATCTTCTCTAGAAAAGTTGATATATAATGGCCTAGCTCTTTGTAGTTGTTGCACCACACTTGGCTAATTTCCTTATTCTTCTTCTTGGGTTTCTCCAAAGCTAGGAGTTCTTATAGTTCATGCTCTTCATATCTCACCTCAAAGGTGTGAAAGCTTCCTTGGTTCCTTGAACGATTTCTTGGATAATACCTATGTTTCCTCTTTTGTCCATCAAGGTGATTCCTAATATGGAGGTGCAATCTGAGATTTCCCTTTGTCTTCATCCTTCTTGATAGAAGTTGTGTCCTCATGGGGTTTTCCATACTTTTTATGCATTCCACCTTGTTTCCTTTGATGAACTATGGGATAGATGGGGCATTGGATAGGGACATGATTATTTCCTTCACATAGGAAACAAGTCACTTGAGATGTGGGGCATTGTTTAGTTGGATGTTTCTCTTCACAATTAGGGCATTCATATTCATGCTCTTTGGAAGTGTGATCCATGTCTCCACAAATATTGCAAGCTTGAGTTCCTTCTATAATATCATCCTTGACATCATTGTTGTCACAAACTCCTTGGGAAAGGTTGTCTCTCATGTTGATCATTTGAGTGGTCATCCCTTGCAACAATTGGGATTGGATTTCCAAAAACTTTTGCATGGTTGGGTCTAACTCATTGTTGTTGGCTAAAAACTGAGTTGTCATCTGATTCAACTGGGTTTGGTTTGCTAGTAGTTGTTCTCTCATGTGCATCTCTTGGTTGTTGTTGTCACCATTCTTGATGTTGGAGTTTCTTGGAGAAGTCATATGTTTGGGTTGGATTGGGATTAGAATAGGCAAAAGATTTCTAGGGAAGAAGTCTAATCACACACAACACAATTCACACAAGCAATGTGCAAGCAATCACAAACAAACATTCCATTCAAACAACAAGTTCAAGCACATTTTTAGGTAACAAAATATTTTTCCTACACCACATAAGTTGGTGTGATCAATATATGATCTAATCTAAATATTAGTATGGTGGTCCAACTATATGGCTTTATTGAAATCATTCCATTCTTCTTAGTTGTTTCTTCATGAATGAGATCATGGCTTCCTTGGAAAAATTCTTGTATCTTGGTCACAAAACTTCAAAGGTGATGATGGTTCCTTCTAGGTTGTGTTTCCTTAGTCTTCAAGTCTTGATTATTCTTCTTATCTCACTTGTAGTCCTTAGGGATATCCAAGTTGAAGTCCTTGATGAAACTAAAGTTGAAGTCATTGGTGATGTTGAAGCTGAAGTCATTTGAGTTGGTGAAGTCCTTTGCTCATGTTGAAGTCTTTGCTCATGGTGGAGGCTTTGTCCATCAAGTTTGAAAAGGAAGAGATGTAGAATCAAAACCAAAAGGTTGAGGAAAGAGTATACAAGATTGTTTGTAAATAAATTTTGGAATAAATACAACTCCTATTTTTCTAAGGGGTTTTATCCAATCCTAGGGTTAAAATCCTACAGGCAACACAGTGCTATGATACCATCTGTAGAGGTCCCAACCTTTAATAAGGTAGAGATCCCTGTGTTTACAATGCTAGTCCCTGGATCAATAGCTAGCATCCACAATTAAGATGTAATATCAAGAAACAAAGGTCATAATACAACTTTATAACCAGGAATAAAATAATTCATTACATCTTACATAGATCATTTGGCTATCTCATTACAATGTAGCAGAAATAACTATAGCATGGAGTCCTTCATCTTGAAAGTGCCACAGGCAATCATGTTGGTTATAGACTTGTAATCCTAATCAACACACTTCACTAACATCAAACAAACCTGCAACATAATAAGTTACAGCCACAAGGGTCAATACATTTTAATTGTATTGGCAAGTGATACTATGGTATAATAGTGGTATCTATCATATATATGCATTTGGCTAAGTGGAGCTTAGGCTTGCTTTGCTCAAAATAGATTTTCCTTATAAGTTGAAAACACTAAGTTTTTGTTTGTCAAAATCACCCAAGGCATCTACCAATCAAAGATTGAAGATCCTGTAACCCTTGTTCACCCACAAGTTTTTAACTTAGAAATTGGGATGAGGAGATTCTTGATAGCTTCCATGTCTTGATGCTCAAATTGTCCATTGCCGGGGACACGGCTAAGTACTTAGATTTTTCCTTCTGCAGAAGTGTTGCACTTTCCCCACAAGACTCGACATGCACCGAGACAAGATCTTTCAGAAGCTTTCCCTTAGACCAGAATGGACGCGTTCCCAAACCTATCATTCTCTACCACCAACTGTCCATTTGGCTAAGTTATTGCAACCTATATGATCCAGGCAGAGCCCATAATGCCAAGTGGCTGCACTTGAAGCTTCTCAACATTTGACATCTCAAATCTCTTTGTTCCTGGGTAGCATTCCACAAGTGTGATACACAAGGTTCACCAGTCCCCTGGCCTTGTGTAACCACTCAACAAAAATCCATCCATGCAATTACCATTCCACCCAGGTGATTCATTCACTTAGTAGTTTTATTAAGCAAAAACATAAGTCAAAAGACTTAGCAAAATTTCCATAACATGTATATATAAACCACCCTTGTTTGCTACTAGCTAGGCTAAGCATGATAGTAGTAGGAATCTTAACTTAGGGAAAATTCTACTAAGGCATCAACTACTAGGATTTCCCATGGCATAGTTAACACTTAGAAAATTCATGCAAGTCCTACTCAAAATATCACTAATGCATAGTGAAAATAATGGGACAAAAGTATGAAGCACCACTTGCCTTTTTGGTAGAGAATATAAGTTTACTCCTTGATCTTGCAATAGTCACACTCTTCAAAGTTCACTACAATTCAATCAAGCAAGGCACAAATTCAATCCACCATTCAAGCAATTCATCACATAAAATAAGGAAAACAAAAGAATGCATGCAAACATGCAAAATATTGTTTTATTTGGAAAGGTGGATCCTAATAGATTATAAACATTTTAAAACACCTATTGGACATTTATAAAAGTGGCAAAACCATTTTATATTAAGTTAGTGAAAATGGCCACTTTAAATCATTTTTGTTTTGATAGAAATGATTTAAATCAAAGCAATACTTTCTAGTGTTTGACAAATATATTTTTAAACACAAATGTTAGTGTTTTATGGTCAAGTGTTTACTATTAAAACCATTTGCAAAAGGTTTTACTTAAAACTTATTTTTTAAAACATAAACAATATTTTTATTTTAACTAGAAATGCTTTTATTCAAAGATTTATTCTTTAGCTTCACAAAATACTCTTTTAAATCTACAAGTTGGTTTATATGGTCAGTAGGTTCAAAAAAATCCATGTACAAAAGATATTACCCTAAAAACATTTTTAGAATAAATTTTATACACAAAATATGCCTACACAAGTTTCTGCAAAAACAAATAATTTTCCAGAAGCAATTCATTAAACAAAGTGCATGGTTGGAAATTAATCTTTTTGCTGATTCCATTGATATAATTTTTTTAAAATTTGGACGTGTAGATTTAAAAGTTATGAATTTTTCAAATCTAACATCTAATAGACATGTTTTCTGTTTTTAAAACAAACTACAGGCCACGTGGTGTGTTCTTATTGGTCCATACCGATTCGCACGGATCAAGCGATACTGGCCATAGGATCAAAAGGGCAACACACAGATCAGATCGCGCATACCGCTTCGTTTAAGTCATCTATTCCTCACCCTACGATCCGGATCTAACAAACCTAAGCACAACGACCATGTTCGGGCGGCGCTTGGCGACGGCGAGCGGCGGCGCGGCTCTGTTAGAGGAGATCTGGCGCAACCAGGAATCAAGGGAGAAAATGGAGGGGATTACCGTGCTCGCGAGATTGCAGTGAAGCTCAAGGTACTCGTTGTTTGTCGAGGGGCGCACGGGGTCGTCCTGAATCGCTCGCCGGAGTTGTGCTTCTCATCGGGCACGCTCTATCGTCGATGGAGATGAGGCTACAAGGCACGGGAGTGTGAGAGAAAGGGTCCGTTAGACACGCGATAGAGAGGAGGTTGCAGGGGTATCGTCCAGAGAGGAAGGGAAGGTCGGGGTTTACAAGAGAATCTCGTCGGAGTCAAGGCAGTGGACGGCAGCGTTCGGTCTTGGTCGTTGCCGATGTTCTGGGGCGCGCGCGGATGAGCTGGAGATACTGGTAGATGCGCCTGAGGCTGGAGATCAAGTTCGTGGGATCTGGGAGGCAAGGGGAGGCAGTTACTGGCCGGAATCGATAGAAAGACTCGTCGGAGCAGTGGATGTTGTAGTGAGAAATTTGGGCAACCCTAGGGCATAGGAGGTGGGGTTAGTGAGGGGAAAGAGAGAGATAGGGCAGGCGCTTATGTACGCGTGATCGTGGGAGAGAGTCATTGCTGCTTTCAATGCAAATTAACGGGATTAAATCGCGGCAGAAACGACAACGAGGTGAGGGGCGAGGTCAGCGTGGGGGTGGAGACGATGATGACCTGGCTGTGGGGCAGCGTTGTCAGAGAGAGAGAGAAAAGCATGGTGGGGTCGTCTCGTCAGGGACAGTGCGGGTGCGTTAGTGAGTAGGAAAACGCTTGGGGGGAGAGTGGAAGGTGGGCTCGCTGGGCCAGTTGGGCTAGGGTTAGATGGGCTGGGTTGTTTTCCATTTTTTCTTTTTTCTTTTTATTTTTTTTGTATTTCCGATTTATGTTTTTAATTTATTCAAATGATTTTAAACCCTCTTTCATTTCAAATCTTTTCAAACTTTTCAGCAAGTTTCTGTAATGTTTTAAACATGTTGCGGTGACCCAGCATACCACTGCATGTGTAGTACACTATAGTCGTTGACATGACATCCACAGAACACCGTTCTGTAAATATCACATCCCTTAGAGTGGTACAACAGAAACATTGTGGGTCCATATTACAAAAGTACACACATTATTATTATTATAATACCGAAAGTTCAAGACTTCCAAAAGATCCAACTTACAAACCAAATATAAAGTGTTCAGCGGAATTTAAAAGTAGCAACTCCATCTAGGAGTTGAGCTCAACAACTTATTCTATAGAGTTCATGCTACTCGGCTCCGTTAGTTACTACTAACTAGGTACTTAGTTGGTATCGTTCTCATCGACACCATAGCGGATCTCGTAATCCACTACTTCAACTCCTCCGGACAGATCAGGTTCCTCGTAGAACACATCTTCTTGGCATTCAGATGCATACATTAGCACGTCTTCGGGATCCTCAGAGTCTAAGCAAGGGATCAAAGGAAATAATGAGTAACAACGTTACCCAACAAGTTCATTATATGCAAGGTGGGAAGTTTGATGCTCTAACTACCACCTCGGATTATAAATCCTTGGCACTATGTAGTTTTTGTAAATCTTTCTTCAAAGATTGATTTTATTCCGAAAAACTATTACAATCAGCCTTCACAGGTTGACCAGAACTTTCATGGAGTTCCTTTCCTGCCGTGTTCGTAGCTCCTTCTCGTAACAGGGAGTAACAAGTTACAGTTCTTACACTCTACAAAGGTGCGTTACTTTACCCATGAGAGATCAACTCATTGTTGCACAACCGGGCGTACTTTCCCGTCCACAATTCTATGATGTGGGGCCCAGTAGTTCGTCCAAGACAATCACTGCCCCCTTCGCGACCCCGCATGCCTCCTTGGTGTACACCATGCCCACACAATCAATTACGGAAATGGTTTGTATAAACCGTTAGATGCCAGAACTATCGTGGGACGATGAGGGTTCCCACCCATATGCTGCATATCCTCTACGAATTACCAATTAATATGCACGTTACGAGGATAACAGCCACGACCTGCACATTCGGCTTCATGCAAGAGTAAGAAGATACAGCTGACTTCTCTGTCCCATTCCAAATCTCATGGCTAACGCGTAATATACGACGCTAGAATCACTGATGTCAGGGTTTATTAAGTCCCTACTTGATCATCATTGTTGCAAATAGAACCCTAAGTTCTATTGCTCCATTATATCATCACTTAGGATGATATCTATGATTTCTTTATTCATGAAAATAATATTTTCTTTCTTTTATAGCATATATGATAACACACAATTTGCAAATACTTTGGGAAAGACTCTTCAAAGGACATGAGCAAGTGATGAACTTGCCTTGTGATGGCAAGGTAGTGAAGTCTGATGCTTGCACTGGACCTTGAGCTTCTAGTTCTACAAAAACATCATTATTGCCCGGTAAGGACAATATTTAAAGAAGCAAAATGATTATGCAAGTAATGTAATGCATTATTTAATTATATATGCATTTACCCTATATAAGGTGCCTTCTAATAGATCATTTAAATATTATTTTTTTATATTTATTGCATATATTGAATTATTTTATTTTATTTCCCTTTGACTTTTATTGATTTAATAATTCTTTTAGGAATTATTAATTATACATTAAAATTTATTATAAATATTTGTTTAGTATTTTTCAAAAATACTATAATATTAATATATAATGAAAGTGATTTTTATTTATTTTTATCATCTTTCAATAATTTTGTAAAATTCCATAAAAATATATAAATTACAAAATTCTTATAAAAATTTAAATGTCCAACATTTTATATCTTATCTTATTTGGAGAGAGTGGATTATTGTGAATTCAAAAATATTTTATTTATAATTTTTGGACTTTTATTTTCTAGAATTTTATTGAGGTCAGGGGTATTTTGGTCTTTTCCAATTAATTAAAACAGTTCTTAAACGACTTGGGCTGGCCATTTGGGCTTATTGGGCCAGTTGGCCCAATAGAGCAAGGTCAAAATACCACCCCGAGGGGTTTTGGTCCACCCAACCCATTCTCTCTGCCTTCCTCTCTCCCTCGACCTTATCCTCTCCTCCTCTGACCCGACCCAGTGGCCGGCGATGCCGCCACCGTCGATTCCCGCCATCGTCGGCCATTCTGGTCGCCGCCGTGGTGCGATTTGGGGTTGTCGATGATGCTCGTTCGTTCTATCCAATTGGATTTGACTCCGGGGCTTCCCCGTGGCCAGGTTCACCCCGTTCCCGAACCCTAGGGTTGGGGAAAAGGTGATGTCGCCACCGCCGCGGTCCCGCCTGCGTTGGTGTGCTGGGATCGTGTGCTGCTGCGGCCGCCGCCGTGGCTGGTGCAGGTTGCAGGGCCCCTGGGGTGCTCCCTGTGCCGCCGTGGTTCGTCGGCCAATCTGCTTCCTCTTCGATTCGTCAGCGAGGACCTCGGGTAAGTTGCTTCTGTGGTTCTTATTCATGCTACTACCACGAATCTCTCTGTGTGTATCTAGTGGCTTCTCATGCCTAGTGACTATGTGCTGATTAGGGTTCATCTCCTAATTAGGGTTCTTGTTTTGATTAGGGTTCATAACCCCCTGTTGATCATATCTATGATGCTTTAGATCTAGTTTTGATCATAACTGAGCATGAAGAATGATTGTTTGCTGTGGTTAATGATTTGTAGTGGCTTTTATGATGCTAGTGGCTTGTCAGATTTATCCCAGTGGTGATCCACCATGATCCCATGCTAGTGTTTCTATGGAATCCCTGATTGGATTATGTTGTTGATTTGAGAATTTACTCTACTATCAGAATGCTTGTACTGACAGTAGTTTCTCTCAGTAGTTGCTTACTGCAATTATAATGTAGGCTTGTATGAGATTATACACACTGAATCAAATCATTACATGTAATGATTTTTCTGTGGATGTATAGATGCATATGAAATTGATTCCTGGCACTTGGCTTCAGGAAAATGATATTTATTGGTTGTCCCTTTTATCTGTGGAAACTAAGCAAAGATTGGTTTTAGTTCATTTAGAACTTGTCCTTGTGATACCATTATGATCTGGCACACAAGTGATTGAGTTTTATTTTTGGGATTAGCTTGATAATGCTTGTGCTTAATACTGGCTAGATGAAATGAAAGATTTTTTTAACTTTCCTGCCTATGATGTTGGTCTGAGGCTCTAGTATTTAATTCCTAGTTAGTTGAGCAATTAGTTTGTTTGAAACTTGTAAGATTAGAGGTGCTACTCTCTCTGGAAGATGTGCCCTGATCTGATAAGATCAAATGAAAAAAATGTTTTAAGTTGCATAAATTAACACTAAACTCTGTGATGCTGGTCTGAGAGATTAGTGCTTGTGGCTGAGCTTGATTTCTTATCTTTATACTTGAAATCTCTAGGATAGATTCACCTCTCTTGGGTGATTATTGAGAGATCATTTCATAAAGCAACACATGCTTTTGTTTATATACTATGATGAAATCATGTGATGGTTTTATGAGACTCACCACAAAATCGATGATGGTGTAGTAGAATAAATTGGTGACGATCTGGATCTTGATCTTGATCTTGGTCTGCTTTTGCTGGGCTCCTGAGCTTGCTCTTGAGCTTGCCTGCTCCTCCTAGCTCCTGGGCTTGATCTTGCTGTCCACCTGATTCATCCCCCTCCTTATGTCACCATCCTGGTGATGTTTGGTTGATCTGGGTTGGTTTGGTTTGGCTGCTGTTCTTGGTTTGGATGTTGTCTACTCTAGATGTGCTTGTGTGTTGTGTAGTGGAGAGATGTACCGATGTGCTCCTCCACGGCTGTGCTGTGGTTTTGTGAGATTGAGTTGCTTTGTGAGCTCGACAGCACACCATCTGCATGCTGGTGTCCAGCTTGTGTGCCTGCTATGCACTTGTGGATATGTTCCAAATTTTTGAACTTACCATTACCAGATTACTTTCACCTGGCTGGTGAATTGGTCCCTTTTGGCTGTCATTTGACTTCTGGCTTGGAATTTATGAAAGATGAATTCTTTCATATTGGTGAAACTTGCCCCTTTATAACATTTCTCAATGATGAATTTGTCAAGTGCATTTCACTGACATATCTGAGAGAAATATACTAACACTAATCTTATTTTGTTTCTATTAGTCTTTGTTTTGCAGGTACCAAGATAAAGATGAAGATTTAGTGTAGATTTAGATATAGGATAGTTAGTAGATATTCAAATGTAATCTTCTTATTCTTTTGTAATTTTTCTTTTATTATTCTTGTAATCTTTATTTTATTTAATTGTAATAAAGATTATATTATTATTAATAAAGGATATTCTTATTCTTTATTCTTTTGTAAATTGTGAAGTTTGGAATGACTTCAGTAGATTACATTATTTGTAACTTGTTTATGTCTTAATAATATGAAAATGAATTTCATATTCAATATTGTTTTTGGATGAGATTTAAGTTATAATACTTATCTCTTGATTAATTTAAGATTCAAATCTTATATCTAAATCATTTATAATTATTATTCAAACACTTAAGTTTTTAAATTCAAACTCATTTCAAAACACACATAATTCCTTTAAGATCATATCAAAGTTTATAGCAATCCTCCTTTAAGTCTAAACCTAATCTCAAAGTAAGAAAGAAACATTGATCACTCAAGGTTTTATTTGGCGAAAATTTTACCCACATTTTCACAATTGAATGCATGCAAAAATTCATATTCCTAAATCTACCCTTCGTTGGGTTCCTAAATGCTGGGATGTTACAGACTTCCCCCCTTAAATTAAACTTCGTCCCAAAGTTTGTGGACATGTACCTGAATAGTTCTGGATAAGATTTTCTTAAATCCTCTTCCTTCTCCCATGTGGCTTCCCTCTCAGGGTGATGTTCCCACTGTACCTTGCAATATTTGATTGCTCTGTTCCTCAATCTTTTCCAGTTTTCTTCTAGAATCTTACAGGGCTTTTCAATATAAGTCAGGAATGCTTGTAAGTCTATCTCTTGATGTGTTATTGCATCATCTAGAACTTTCAAACATTTGCGAAGTTGTGACACATGGAAAACATTATGCACTTGATCCAATCTTGATGGTAACTCTAAAGCATAAGCTATAGTTCTGTTTTGACTCAGTATCTTGAATGGTCTGATATATCTTGGACTCAATTTCCCTTTTACTCTGAATCTTCTCACTCCTTTCATTGGACTTACTTTCAAGTAGACCATATCTCCCACTTCTGGATGCCATGATCTTCGGCTTTGATCCGCATAACTTTTCTGCCTGCTCTGGGCTATTTTCAGTCTATACCTGATCTTATCAATGATGTCTTGTCTCTCCTTGATATAATCTGGCGCAAATTCTTTGCTACCGCCAGGTTCATACCAACATATTGGTGATCTACACTTCCTTCCATACAAAATCTCATATGGGGCTGCCTTCAGACTACTCTGATAGCTATTGTTATAAGAAAATTCTGCCAATGGTAGGTGATCTTCCCATGTTCCTCCAAAATCTAGTGCACAAGCTCTCAACATGTCTTCTAGTATTTTATTTGTTCAGTTTGACCTCCTGTCTCAGGATGATATGCCGTGCTGAAATCTAATTTTGAACCAAGTGCCTCATGCAATTGCTTCCAAAATGCTGAAGTAAACACTGATCCCCTATCAGTTACGATCTTTTTGGGTACTCCATGCTTACTTACTATCTCTTTGACATATACTTCAACTAACTTCTCGACATTATCCTTTTGATTCACTGGAATAAAATGTGCACTCTTAGTGAGTCGGTCCACAATTACCCATATAATATCCTTCCTTTTTGGTGTCATAGGTAATCCTGTAATGAAGTCCATACCTATTTCCTCCCACTTCCATTCAGGAATTTCCAAGGGTTGTAATGGTCCTGCTGGATTTTGATGTTCAACTTTCACCCTTTGACAAGTATGGCATTCAGATACATATTTAGCAATATCTCTTTTCATGCTATTCCACCAGAATAGTTCTCTCAAATCCATATACATCTTAGTACTCCCTGGATGTATAGAATATGGTGTATCATGTGCTTCTTTGAGTATGACATTTCTGATCTCAGTCACATCTGGAACACATAGACGGTCTTGGAACCATAAAGACCCATAATCCCCAAGGCGAAAAACTAATTTTTGCCCTTGAGATATCCTCCGAATTTCCTCAGCAATAAAAGGATCTTCTTCTTGATGTTTAAAAATTTCTTGCTTAAGATCACTGTCCTGCTCTGCAACTACCTGCATAGTAGCTAATCCTCCAAGAACCTCTGTTCTGATGAATTGAAGTTCTAATCTTTCCAAGTCCATTTGTAACTCTTTTGGTAGCTCCCTATTGCTAGGCTGAATATCTGCACTCTTTCTGCTTAAAGCATCTGCTACAACATTTGCTTTCCCTGGGGTGCAATTGATTGTTAAATCACAATCCTTGATTAATTCCAACCAACGCTTATGTATCATGTTCAATTCCTTTTGAGTGCAGAAATATTTGAGACTTTTATGGTCAGTGTATAACTCACATCTGGCTCCATAAAGAAAATGCATCCATCCTTTCAGTGCAAAAACTACTGCTGCTAACTCTAAATCATGAGTTGGATAGTTGACTTCATGTGGTTTCAATTGCCTTGAACCATAAGCAATTACTTTCTGATCTTGCATTAATACACAACCCAAACCTTCTTTAGATGCATCACAGTATACGGTGAAGTCCTTCCCTGTTTCAGGAACTGCTAAGATTGGAGATGTGGTTAATCTAGTCTTCAACTCTTGGAAACTTGCTTCACATTTCTCATCCCACTTAAATGGTGTATTCTTCCTTAATAATTTGGTCATTGGTCCGGCTATTTTGGAGAAACCTTCAATGAATCTCCGATAATAACCAGCCATTCCTAGGAAACCTCGAATTTGTTTCACATTGGTCGGTGCAGTCCACTCTAGTACTGACTGGACTTTAGATGGATTCATAGCAATTCCATCCTTACTGATCACATGACCGAGGAATTCTACCTCATCTAGCCAAAACTCACACTTACTAAACTTAGCATAAAGCTTATGTTCTCTTAAAGTCTGCAATGCTATTCTCAAATGGTCAGCATGCTCTTCCTTATCCCTGGAATATATCAAAATATCATCAATAAAGATGATGACAAACTTATCCAAATATGGCATGAAAATCTTTTTCATCAGATTCATGAATATTGCCGGTGCATTGGTCAAACCAAATGGTACAACCACATACTCATGGTGTCCATATCTTGAGATAAATGCTATTTTTGGAACATCTTCCGGCTTGATTTTTATTTGATGGTATCCAGATCTTAAATCGATCTTTGAAAATACTCCAGCTCCTTTCACTTGATCAAACAAATCTTGAATTCTTGGTAAAGGATACTTATTCTTGATAGTCACGTTGTTCAGATTTCTATAATCACCACACATCCGTCTTCCACCATCTCTTTTATCCCCAAAGATTACTGGTGTTCCCCATGGAGATACACTTTCCTATATAAATCCTTTTCTTGCTAAATCATCAATTTGCTCCTTGAGTTCTTTCAACTCTTTGGGTCCCATTTTATATGGTGCTTGAGCTATTGGTGCTGTACCAGGTATTAGGTCAATGGTGAACTCTATCTCCCGATCTGGTGGCATTCCCGGTAACTCTGTTGGAAAAACATCTTGGAATTCATTAACTATAGGAATCTATTCTAATTTAACTTCCTTCATTGAATTCAACTGCAGATCCACCATGATATGATTGTGTTTATCTGCTTGGTAAACTATCCTTGCTCCACTTGGAGTTTTGATTGAGACAGTTTTCTCCTCACAATTAATCTGAGCTCTGTGTTCCATCATCCAATCCATCCCCGGCACTATTGCAATTCCCTTCAAAGGAATCACATAAAGGTCTGCGAAATATGTACAACCACAGATCAAGATAACCTGATCTTGTTTTATGTGGCATACAATCACATTCCCTCTTGCCGTAACTACGGTCATAGGACTTTCTAACGCTGCCCTTCTAATCCCGAACTTATCACAAAATTCTTCAGAAATGAATGAAGTAGTTGCACCGGTATCAAATAGAACTTTGCCGGGATTGGTAAGGATATTGAGCGTACCTATTCCACCTCCTCGAGGGTTGCACAGTTCAGTTTTCTGGTAGGTCGGTTTCTCTTGCCATTGTTGTTCTTGCCATTATTTCCTCCTTTATTGGGCTGTACATTTCCTCCACTGGCTTGTCCTCCTCCCTTGGTAGGCCATCCTCCTGGTGGTTTGCTCGGACAATCTGTCTTGATATGCCCCTTCTGGCCACAACCGTAACAGATCACTACAGGCTTTTCGCATTCCCTCTAGAAATGCCCTGGAATTCCACAATTGTTACAGATAACATTCCTTCTCGGATTGGATTGATTTCCACCACAGCCCTTGTTACTGTTATTGTTATTGTTGTTGTTGCCATAATTCCTATTCCGAGGTTTGAACTCCAGGATTGATTTAGGTTTACTTGCCTGAATTCTCTTGGTTTCCTTCTTGGCTCTCTTCCTCCGATCCTCTTGGACATTCTTGTAGTCATCTTCAAAAGTAATGGCTGCATCCAACAACTGCTGATAAGTTTGCTTATTGGCTAACCTTAGTTGCATCTTCACAAATGGATTTAATCCACACAAGAAACGCTTCTTCCTCTTCTCTTCAGTGTTAACATCCTCCTCAGCATAACGAGTCAACTGGCTGAACTCCCGGATGTACTTCATGACACTAGTATATCCTTGCTGAAGCTCCTCAAATTCTCTCCGCTTCAACTCCATGACGCTTTCCGAAACATGATATTCACGGAATCTCTGCTTGAACTCCTCCCAGGTAAACTCCCTTCCTGTTGCATGGCTAACTGATTTTCCCACCATGATGCTGCAGGTCCAGTCAGCAGATGAGTTGCATACCTCAATTTTTCCTCATCATTGCAACCCACAGTTTTCAGCTTCCTCTCTGTATCTGCTAGCCAGTCTTCTGCATCCATTGGTTCAGGAGCTGATGCAAAAGGTAATGGTCTTGCATTCTGGAAATCAGATAGACTCACTCCTCCACCTTCAGGTTCCCTCTGATTTGCTCGCCCCAGCAACTCTTCCATAAACTTGTTCCGAGTCTCTTGCATCATTTGCATGCATTGCATAAAGTTCTGCTCCATTAACGGCCTCATTGGTGGTGGTGGTAATGCTCCTTGATTTGCTGCATCGGCATCAGCCTTTTCCTTGGCCTCACGCTCCATCCGTTGCTGCCCAGTTTCCATTTCTACACCCGTATCCATGACCCCCTATGAAGGGTTTCGCAGCATAGTAAATCAAAAAAAATTCTACGGATGCGAACGGGAAAGCCAAGATCTAATCTATGAGATGCAGTCAACGAGAGGGATAGATGAGATCTTCATACCCTTGAAGAAATCGCACAGCAGAAACGTTCAACAGAACATGGGTGATGTAGTCGAACTAGCCTTCTCCTCCTCACGATCCGATCCAACGCCGCAAGTGGCGGCATCTCCGAGAGATGCACACGTACGGTGCCGCGATGTCTCCTCCTTCCTCGGTCCAGAAAGTGGGGTGGAGAGATAGATTGGATCTACAACACGACGGTGTGGTGCTATGGTGGAGAATTTCTGCAGCAGGGCTTCGCCTACACGCAGTCGGGAGAGAGAGAGAGGTAGGGCAGCAGCTGGCGGCTAGGGTTTGGGGTGAGGGGAGGGTGCGTCCCTGCCCACCTTATATAGGGGCTGGCCGGCCCCCTTTCCCTCTCCTCCAAGCCCTAGGGCGGCGGCCCCAAGGGTGGAGTGGGGGGCAAGTCTTCCCCCCCTTCTAGAAGGTTTCCTTGGGTTTCCCCTAGGGTTTTGGCCGGCTGGGCCTATGGGGCCTTGTGCCCCTGGCCCAATGCGGCCAGGGCACTCCCTCGTAGGCCCACACACCCCTCCGACAAGTGGGGCCACGTTGGTCCCACTCCGGAAGCTTCTAGAACCTTTTGGTACAATACCGAACATTCCGATACGATTCCGAAATCCAAAAAAAAACTGCTTTCCTTTATATGAATCTATTCTCCGGACCATTCCGGAACCTCTTGTGATGTCCTGGATCTCATCCGAGACTCCGAACAAAAAACTCATAAACCATTTATCCATTCTATCCTAGCGTCGAGACACGTTAAGTGTGTGACCCTACGGGTTCGAGAATATGCAGACATGATCTTCTATCAATAATCAACAGCGGGATCTGGAAACCCATATTGACTCCCACATATTCATCAATGATCATATCGGATGAACCACGATGCCAGGATTCAATTAATCCCATATATATATTCCCTTCGTCACGCGATATTTTACTTGCCCGAGATTCGATCGTCGGTATCGGCATACCTAGTTCAATCTCGTTCACATCAAGTACTTTAATCGTTCCGTAATCCGATATCACTTTGTGATCAACTCCTTAACCACGTGCTTGCAAGCGGTGTTGATATCGATTACCGAGTGGGCCCAAAGTATATCTCTCCGACTTAGGAGGGACAAATCCCATCTCGATACATACAACCCAAAAAGTACCTTCCGATCACCTGAGAGACACCTTTATGATCACCCTCACATAGGATGACGTTTGATGACCTCAAAGCTTTCTTCCGATACCAGGGAGTTGCATTATCTCATGGTCTAAGGAATACAATATTTGACATAGGAAAAAGCTTCGCAAAGATGAACACGATGACACGATCTAATTGCTTTGCTTGATTTGGGTCTGTCCATCATATCATTCTCCTAATGACATGATCTCATTATTAATCGACAACTCATGTCTATGGTTAGTAAACCTTAACCATCATTAATCAATGAGCTAGTCCATAGAGGCGTACTAGGGACACGGTGTTGTTCATAAACCACACAAGTATCAAAGTTTCCGCTTAATACAATTCTAGCATGGAATATAAACTTTATCATGAACAAGAATTATAACAATAACATCTTTATTATTGCCTCTAGGGCATAATTCCAACAGTCTCCCACTTGCACTAGAGTCAATAATCTAGTTTACATCTGGCAACAATCTAACACCCATGGCATTAAGGTGCTGATCATGTTTTGCATGTGGAAGAGGTTTAGTCAACGTATCTGCGACATTCAGATCCGTATGTACTTTGCTAATCTTCAGATCTCCATCTGTTATATAATCTCGAATTATATGAAATCGGCGGTTGATGTGCTTGGTCTTTGGATGATATCTTGGTTCCTTAGCCAGTGCTATGGCGCCAGTGTTGTCGCACAATATCTCCAGTGGGTCCAAGGCACTTGGAACCACACCAAGCTCAGTGATGAAGTTCCTGATCCAAACTCCTTCACTTGACTCTTCTGCAGCAGCCATGTATTCCGATTCTACTGTAGATCCTGCGATCACACTTTGATTGCAGCTTCTCCAGCTCACAGCTCCTCCATTCAAAATATAAACGTATCCTATCTGAGATTTAGAATCATCCGGGTCGGTGTCGAAACTAGCGTCGACGTAACCTTTTACGACGAGCTGCTCATCACCTCCATAGACCAAGAACATTTCTTTAGTCCTATTTAAATACTTTAGGATGTTCTTTACGGATGTCCAGTGTTCCACTCCTGGATCACTTTGGTATCTGTTCGTCAAACTAAGAGCATTGTACACATCCGGTCTATTACACAGCATGGCATACATGATAGAACCTATGGCCGAGGCATAAGGCACTTTGCTCATGGTTTATCTATCGTTTACCGTAGCTGGACACTGAGCCTTGCTCAATATCTTACCTGACAACATGGGCACTGAACCTTTCTTTGCCTTATCCATTCTGAACCTTTTCAGAGCTTTGTATAGGTATGTACTTTGGCTTAAAGCTATTAGGCGTCTTTGTCTATCTCTATATATTTTGATGCCTAATATATAAGCAGCTTCTCCTAGGTCTTTCATTGAAAAATATTTATTCAAATAACTCTTCATATCGTTAAGCATACCAATGTCATTTCCAATAATCAATATGTCATCCACATATAGTACTAGAAATGTCACTGAGCTCCCACTCACTTTCTTGTAGATACAAGCTTCGTAGCAATTTGGAACAAATCCAAAGCTCTTGATCACTTGATCAAAACGAAGGTTCCAACTCCGAGATGCTTGCTTCAGTCCATAAATGGAACGCTGAAGTTTGCACACCTTATCAGCATCCTTAGGATCGACAAAACCTTCGGGCTGCATCATATACAACTCTTCATCAATGTTGCCATTGAGGAACGCAGTCTTGACATCCATCTACCATATTTCATAATCATGAAATGCAGCAATTGCTAATAAAATACGAATGGACTTAAACATCGCTACGGGAGAGAAAGTCTCATCGTAGTCAACACCTTGAAATTGTCGAAAACCTTTTGCGACAAGTCGAGCTTTATAGACGGTAACATTACCATCCGCATCCGTTTTCTTCTTGAAAATCCATTTGCACTCAACGGCCTTACGGTCGCTAGGAGGGTCCACCAAAGTCCATACTTGGTTTTCGCTCATGGATCCCAATTCGGATTTCATGGCCTCTAGCCATTTCTCAGAGTCTGGGCTCATCATTGCTTCCTCATAGTTCGCAGTTTCACTGTTGTCTACTAACAAGACAGTTAAGACAGGGTTGCCGTACCACTCAGGAGGGGCACACGACCTTGTCAACCTGCGATGTTCAGCAGTAGCATCGTTCGAAGTTTCATGATCCTTGTCATTAGCTTCCTCTCTTGTTGGTGCAGACGGCACTGGAACAATTTCAGGTGCTGCGCTACTCTCCAACTCGAGAGAAGGTTCAACAACCTCTTCTAGCTCTACCTTCCTCCCACTCACTTCTTTCGAGAGAAACTCCTTCTCAAGAAAGGATCTGTTCTTTGCAACAAAAACTTTGTCCTCGGATCTATGGTAGAAGGTATACCCAATCGTTTCCTTAGGGTATCCTATGAAGACGCATTTCTCCGCTTTGGGTTCGAGCTTGTCCGGCATCAACTTCTTGACGTAAGCTTCGCATCCCCAAACTTCAAGAAATGACAACTTAGGTTTAGCACCAAACCACAGTTCATACGGTGTCGTCTCAACGGATTTATATGGTGCCCTATTTAAAGTGAATGCAGCGGTTTCTAATGCATAACCCCAAAATGATAACGGCAAATTTGTAAGAGACATCATCGATTGCACCATATCTAATAGAGTTCGATTCCGGTGTTCAGACACACCATTGCGCTGTGGTGTTCCGGGTGGCGTGAGTTGCGAAACGATTCCGCTTGCTTTAAGATGCGTGAGAAAATCATAACTCAAATATTCACCTCCACGATCGGATCGTAGAAATTTAATTTTCCTGTTATGATGGTTTTCCACTTCGTTTTGAAATTCTTTGAACTTTTCAAACGTTTCAGATTTATGTTTCATTAAATAGATATACCCATATCTACTTAAGTCATCAGTAAAAGTGAGAAAATAGCGATATCCACCGTGCGTCGAAACACTCATTGGTCCGCATACATCGGTATGTATGATTTCCAACAAGTCCGTTGCTCGCTCCATTATTCCGGAGAACGGGGTTTTGATCATCTTGCCCATGAGGCACGGCTCACACGTGTCAAATGATTAAAAAACAAGAGACTCCAAAAGTCCATCAGAATGGAGTTTCTTCATGCGTTTTACACCAATATGACCTAGACGGCAGTGCCACAAATAAGTTGAATTATCACTATCTACTTTGCATCTCTTAGCCTCAATGTTATGGATGTGTGTTTCATTGCTTTCGAGATTCAGAAGAAATAAACCATTAATAGCAGGTGCATGACCATAAAAGATGTTACTCATATAAATAGAACAACCATTATTCTTTGATTTAAATGAATAACCATCTTGCAATAAACACGATCCAGATATAATGTTCATGCTCAACGCAGGCACATAATAACACTTATTAAGGTTTAAAACTAATCCCAAAGGTAAAACTAAGGAGAGCGTGCCGACGGCCATCACATCAACTCTTGATCCGTTTCCAACGCGCATCGTCACCTCATCCCTTGCTAGCCGCCGTCTATTCCGTAGCTCGTGTTTCGAGTTACAAATATTAGCAACTGAACCAGTATCAAATACCCAGGCACTACAACAAGCGCTAGTAAGGTAAACATCAATAACATGTATATCAAATATACCTTTAATGGTGCCAGCCTTCTTGTCCGCTAAGTACTTCGGACAGTTGCGCTTCCAGTGACCCTTGTCCTTGCAATAGAAGCACTCAGTGTCCGGCTTAGGTCCAGACTTGAGCTTCTTCTCAGCAGGGGTAACGCGCTTGCCGCTGCCTTTCTTGAAGGGCTTCTTTGCACCCTTACCTTTCTTGAAGCTAGGGGTCTTGTTGACCATCAACACATGATTATCTTTCTTGATATCCACCTCCGCAGCTTTCAGCTTAGCGAAGAGCTCAGTGATCGTATCAGTGGAACCAATCTGATTGTGAGTAACTACAAAACCTTTGTAGCTAGGAGGGAGTGATTGCAGAACTCTGTCAATATTGAGCTCTTCTGGAATCTTGCAGTCCAGTTGCTCAAGACGTTGAGTGTAGCCCGACATCTTAATGGCGTGCACACTAACGGAACTCCCTTCCTCCATCTTGCAGTTAAAGAACTTCTCAGAGATCTCATATCTCTTAGAACGGGCCTGAGTCTGAAACATGGTTTTCAGTTCCTCAAGTATCTCAAAGGGCCCGACGAACTCCTCAAAACGATTTTGAAGGTCCGATTCCATAGCAAACAAAATGGTACTCTTAATCACTCCATAATCATCTTTGCGCGACTGATAAACAGCTTTTTCATCAGCCGGCACATCTATAGCAGGGGCGTCACCTAGCGCTTTCTCAAGGACATAGTCCTTTTGTCCGCCAGCGAGAATGATTCTCAGATTGCGGAACTAGTTGGTGAAGTTAGACCCATTGTTCTTAAGCTTTTCTTTCTCAGCAAAAACATTGAAGTTGAAGTTGGACTTAGCCATTTGATCTACAAAATTTGCAAGTACAATTTAGACTATGTTCATGATAACTAGTTCAACTTAATAATATTACTAGATGAACTCCCACTAAATTCAACATCCCTCAAGTTGTTTAGTGAACACGATCCAAATTCACCACACCTAATCCGATCTTCACGAGAAGAGATGTGGTTTCCATGGTGGACAACAAAGTGTCGATCATATCATTCATATGACTCATGCTTAACCTTTCGGTTCGTGTGTTCCGAGGCCATGTCTGTACATGCTAGGCTCGTCAAGTCAAACCCAAGTATTTCCGCGTCTGCAAAACTGGCTTGCACCCGTTGTATGTGAACGTAGAGTTTATAGCACCCGATCATCACGAGGTGCTTGAACACGACGAACTTTCGCAACGGTGCATACATGGGGAGAAGACAATTTTATCTTGATCTTTAAGTGAGGAATCATCTTATAATGCTACCGTCGCGATCTAAGCATAATAAGATACATAAAAGGATAAACATCACATGCATATAATTTTGTGTGACATGATATAGCCAATCTTCACGCAATGATCTCCATCTTGTGCGCACCCGCATGATCTCCATCACCCCCCCATGATTGCCTCCACCACGAATAGCAACTACAACTATTGCTAACTACTTAGCGATAAGGTGAAGCTATTACATGGCATATAAGAAGTTGACACACAGGTCATACACAATTATAAAGACAACCATATGGCTCCTGCCGGTTGTGTACTCATCGACATGCAAGTCGTGAAATATTACAAAACATGATCATTGCATACAACATAAACATCACATCTTGGGCCATACCATATCACAAAACACTCCCTGCAAGAACAAGTTAGACGCCTCTACTTTGTTGTTGCATGTTTTACGTGGCTTATGGGAGTAACAAGCTAAGAACGATTCTTACCTACGGAAAACCACAACGGTGATATTATGGTTGCCAACATCCGATGTAAATCTCATGACAACTATAGTGAGCGAAACTGGCATCCACCGGCCGCATGTATGGAACAAGCCACACGTCAAGTGCGGAGCCGGTCTCGCGAACGAGGTCGCGTAAAGTTGGCCTGGACCGCTTCGATATCACTATCCCGCGTCATAAGAAGTACACAACAAGAGGCTTGCAATAGAAAACATCAACGCCCGCAACAAGCATGTTGCGTTCTACTCGTGAAACACATCTACGCATAGATCTAGCTCTGATACCACTGAAGGGTTTCGCAGCATAGTAAATCAAAAAAAATTCTACGGATGCGAACGGGAAAGCCAAGATCTAATCTAGGAGATGGAATCAACGAGAGGGATATATGATATCTTCATACCCTTGAAGAAATCACACAGCGGAAACGTTCAACAGAACGTGGGTGATGTAGTCGAACTAGCCTTCTCCTCCTCGCGATCCGATCCGATCCAACGCCGCAAATGGCGGCGTCTCCGAGAGATGCACACGTACGGTGCCGTGACGTATCCTCCTTCCTCGGTCCAACAAGTGGGGTGGAGAGATAGATTGGATCTACAACACGACGGCGTGTTGCTATGGTGGAGAATTTCTGCAGCAGGGCTTCGCCTACACGCAGTCGGGAGAGAGAGAGAGAGGTAGGGCAGCAGCTGGCGGCTAGGGTTTGAGGTTAGGGGAGGGTGCGTCCCCTGCCCACCTTATATAGGGGGCTGGATGGCCCCCTCCTCCAAGCCCTAGGGCGGCCCCAAGGGTGGAGTGGGGGGCAAGTCTTCCCCCCTTCTAGAAGGTTTCCTTGGGTTTCCCCTAGGGTTTTGGCCGGCTGGGCCTATGGGGCCTTGTGCCCCTGGCCCAATGCGGCCAGGGCACTCCCTCGTAGGCCCACACACCCCTCCGACAAGTGGGGCCACGTTGTTCCCACTCCAGAAGCTTCTAGAACCTTCCGGTACAATACCGAACATTCCGAAATCCAAAAAAACTGCTTTCCTTTATATGAATCTTATTCTCCGGACCATTCCGGAACCTCTCGTGATGTCCTGGATATCATCTGAGACTTCGAACAAAAAACTCATAAACCATTTATCCATTCTATCCTAGCGTCGAGACACGTTAAGTGTGTGACCCTACGGGTTCGAGAATATGCAGACATGATCTTCTATCATTAATCAACAGCGGGATCTGGAAACCCATATTGACTCCCACATATTCATCGATGATCATATCGGATGAACCATGATGCCAGGATTCAATTAATCCCATATATATATTATCTTCGTCACGCGATATTTTACTTGCCCGAGATTCGATCGTCGGTATCGGCATACCTAGTTCAATCTCGTTCACAGCAAGTACTTTACTCGTTCCATAATCTGATATCACTTTTGTAGGGGTTCGTAGCATGGAAAACAAAAATTTTCTATCGCATACAAACAAACAAGCCAAGATCTATCTACTAGATTGTAGCAACGAGTCGATGGAATAACTCACCCTCGAAGATTCCAAAGTGTTTAACGAGAGCAGATTCTCGTGGGTGATGTAGTCGTACTCTTTCCGATCTCAAGATCGCGTAGACGATCCTTCCGGCGCCACGTTCCGGCAGCGCTCCCGTAGTCGGTCACACGTTCGGTACTCGACGAAGACCTTCCTCTCCCTTGTTCCAGCAGGCAGCGGAGGTTGTAGCACTCTCCTCGCGATTCCGGCAGCACAACGGCGTGGTACCGGAAGTAGAGGGGAGATCCCGCAGGGCTTCGCCTTAAGCCGGTGCGAGTATGGTGGAGCTTATGAGAGAGGCTATTAGTGGTCTAGTAATTAGACACACCAATTAGAAGGCTCTAAACCAATTAGAAGGCTCTAAACCAAATAGCTCTAAACCGGGGTCTAGATCTAGGGTTTAGTTTAGAGGATAGGAAACTTGTGTGTGTGTGGAGGGGAGCCCTGCCCCTCCTTATATAGGTGGGAGGGGGCTGGCGCGCCAGGGGGAGGGAGTGGAGTCCCTCCCCAACTCGGCATTGGAGTTGGCCGCCGGTTGGAGGAGGTCTCCCTCTCCAACTCGGTTTCCCTCTTTTCCTCCTCTTTCCACTTTCCAAAAACTTGCCGTTTGACTTTCAAACTAGCCGTTTGACTTTTCAATTTAGGATTTAAATAAACCCTTTATTTTGGACAGCGAGAACACTTAGTACATGATGCAATCATTCCAACATGCAATGACACATTCATGTACCCTTCCCCCTCCGGAGTGCCGGACATTCCGGGACCTTCTAGAATGTTCCCGATGAAAACACCGGAACCATTCCCCAACTCCGAAACGGGACTTTCCTTATATGAATCTTATTCTCCGGACCATTCCGGATCACCTCGTGATATCCCGGATCCCATCCGAGACTCCGAACAACATTCGGTCTCTTTCTCATAATACCATAACTACTCAAACAACGTCGAATCCTTAAGTGTGTCTCCCTACGGTTCGTGAATTATGCGGACATGATCGAGACACTTCTCCGAACAATAACCAAATAGAGGAATCTGGAAATTCATATGGCTCCCACATATTTCTACGATTACTTTGCGATCGAATGAACCACTTACATACGATACCAATTTCCCTTTGTCTCACGATATGTTACTTATCCGAGGTTATGATCATCGGTATCTCTGCATACCTAGTTCAACCTCGTTACTGATAAGTACTCTTTTCTCGTTCCCGTGATATGTGATCCCTTGTGACCATGTCACATGCTTGCAAGCTAATTGGATGACATTCCACCGAGAGGGCCCAGAGTATATCTATCCGTCATATGGATGGACAAATCCCACTCTTGATCCATGTGTTTCAACCAATACTTTCCGAACACTCAATGCCACCTTTATAGCCACCCTGTTACGGTGTGGTGTTTGATGTCATCAAAGCATCCATCCGGTAAAGGTGATATGCATGATCTCATGGTCGAAGGAATTAGGTTACTATGTATCAGAAAGCATATAGCAATTGAACTATTGAAATGACTTGATCTTTATGCTACGCTTATCTATAGGAGTATGTCCATCACATCATTCTCCTAATGATATGATCCTGTTGTTAATAACATCTCTATGTTCATGATCAGGAAACCATGATCATATATTAACCAACAAGCTAGTTTAACAAGAGGCTTTACTAGGGACTCTTATTTTAGTTTACAAATCACACAAGTATTAATGTTTCCGGTTAATACAATTATAGCATGGTATGTAAACATTTATCATAAGTGTGAAGACATGATAATAACCACTTTATTATTGCCTCTTGGGCATATCTCCAACAGTCTCCCACTTGCACTAGAGTCAATAATCTAGTTTCGAACCTTTGTGTATATAACACCTATGGCTTTCCAGTGTTGTATGTACACGATTGCTAGTGGTCAACTGATCTCCGGATCTGACACTTCCAGGTCCGTGTGTAATTGCATGTCTTTGCGTCTCTACGCATCACTCATTCTTTAATGAGATGGCTTTGTATAAATTTGGTCTTTCGGTGTGACCTTTAGCTCTTTGGGGTTAAAAACATGTTGATAATATTGTCGCACAATATATCTTCATAGTATTATCCCACTGTGAACTACACATAGTTTGATAACAAACTACTTGACTCAAATGCCCTCTTATGCTGCTAAAATAGCAGTCATATACTTAGCCTTTTGTTGTAGTATCTGTCACAATGTCTTAATTTTGGAAATCATCCAAATCCATTATGGAACTCACTTTCCATTATATTGTGCCACCCTTAGTTTAGATTGAGATAAACTTAATTTGTACTTTGTGACAAAGCTAGTATCAATGTAGTACTTTTACAATGAACTAACCATCTATTTGTCACTTCTACAAATATTATACTCTTAGTTCTTTCAGAAGATCATAAGAATATCCTTACTATTGTCCAATGATCATCTTACAAATCATTCTGGTATATGCTCACAACATTTAGAGCATAGGACATATCTGGGTTTGTACATATCACAGTATGATTGATATAAATACTCTTTGTGATTTCATACATCAAGTATCAATCTATACTTGATTATTTGTTTCACTTTACCAAATGTCAATACACTTGAATATATCATCAACATTGAACTCATTCAATCCTTTCTGTGCGACAAGAACCTTCTTTTGTAGTTTCTATATTGAACTCATTCAATATCTTGTCAATGTACTTCTGGCACAACCATATTAGCGTCTATTGATGCCAAATATTTGGGTTTTGCCTAAGTCTTTCATCGGGATGAAATTCTTAATATGTGTTAATAAAAGATACATTATTTCCAATCAACAATATGTCTTCCACATAATGTATTAGAAACATGTCTTAGCGCTCCCACTTAATTTCTTGCAAATGCAAGCATCTTCATTGTCTCTGATGAAATTAAAACTTTTTAACAGTTTCATCATAGTGAAGATTCCAACTCCGCTATGCTTACTTCAACCATTGAAGTTTGCATATACTTTTAGCATCCTTTTGAATTAACAAAACCCTATGGACCGTGTTATGCACATGTCCTAGGTAACGATTCTATTAGAAGAATTTGTTTTGTTTATTCAACTACCATATAACAAATTATATGTAGTGGTTGCTACATAATCCATCTAGACTAAATATCACTATGACAGATCAAATCTTGTCATAGTCAACCTTTGAACATTGTTATGAACTCTTTCTCAACATGTCGACTATTTCATAGATGTAAAACATCCATGTCTATTTCTTTATAGATCCAGACACAACTGTAAGGTCTTACACCTTTCTCGAGGGTCCTTCAAGTTCAAAACTTGATTTCTCGTGTATGGAACTATCACGGATTTTATGGCTTCAAGCCATTTGACGGAGTCAGGGCCCATCATCGCTTCTTTGCATGTAGTCGGTTCATTATTCTCAAATAATGATTCAACCCTCAAATCTTGGTATTTGATTGTTTACCCGATCTACTTGTTTCAATAGGAACTTTAGATCTTCGTGACCACAACCTTTGAGGTACGTGAGCCATGAGCATTGTTGCCGCCTCCGGAACACTTTTCGGTGCTGCGCAACTCTGCACATATAGCTAAGGTTCTTTTAACCTTATCAAAGTTTCTATTGTCCTCCCACTTAACTTTTCACGAAAAATTCCTTCTCAAAGAAACTTGACGTTTTAAGTGACAAACACTTTTGTCTCCGATGTTATGGAGGAGTACTTAACAGTTATTCGAAATAACATACAAAGACAGGTTCATCCGACTTTGGTTGCAAACATCTTTCTTATGCATAGCATACCAATGTTTAAGAAAGGACAACTTGGGTTTTATCCCAAACCATAACCTTATATGGTGTCATTTCAACGGATTATGATGGAGCTCTTTTCAGTGGAAAAACGGTAATCTCTAAAGCTTTTAATCTTTTAAAATACAATGGCAGTTTTATAAATTATACCTTTGATCTTACCATGTCAAACAAGGTTTAATTACATATCTCGAACGCTCCATACTCTTATGGTGTTTCGGGAAAATGCAAATCCACGGAACGATTCCTTAAATCTTAGGTATTATGCTAAACTCTGTAACTCAAAATATCTTCCTTTATGATCTTATCATAAACTATTTATATTCTTGTTACAATGTTTTTGCACTTCATCTTGAAAATCTTTGAACTTTTCAAATATTTCACACTTCATCCTTATTAAGTAAATATTCATATATTCACTCAAATTTTCGGAGAAAGCATATGAAGTTGAAATCCATCGCTCTTGACTACACATAACAGACTTCGTACAACAATATGTACAAGTTCCAATAAGCTAGTCATTCGTTCCCTTTTTGGCCTATGAACAAAGTTTTAATTATCTCTAGGAAAGTTTCACAAGCGTCATTTGATCAAAAATCAGAAGACTCCAAAATTCCATCCACATGGAGTTTCTTCATGTTATCTTTCCAATATAATTTAAACGGCGATGCCACTTCCTAAGTGATCTTTCAATCAATTTGTCTTTCGACATTTTAGCACTAGTTTTATGGATGTGATTTCTCCAACGAGATTTGCGAATCATCCATCTTTTATGGATTACGGCAATTATTTGAACAATCCTTTTGTTCTCATAATACCTGATAAAACAAATCTTTGAAGGCAAGCTTTGATGTTTAACGAGCAACACAATAACCCTTTATTTTGTTCTCGATGAACATCATCACATATTCTTTTGCTAGTTACTTAGGCCATTGTAGTTCATGAATTGTGTTGTTTCGTATGACGATTCACACCAACAAATTCAGTATCAAATACTTAAGAACCACATTGTTTAACAAGCAAAGAATATAGCCATAACATGTATATCATCTATATACTTTAAACTGAACGATTCTAGTCTTTTCTTTTCTGCCATATATTTATGAGATTTTCTTTCAGTATTTCCTTTTCTGTTTGAAAGAATCTATTAACATCAATAGTGGAGTCATACATATGACATATAGTCCAAAGCGTGTATAATTAAATACCAATGTCTTTGGACTTGCACTTTGAAGTAGATCACCATCATCAAATGTTTGGTGTTCTTTCAAATTCCTTTCTTTAGTAATCTCTTGGTGTAGTAAACATTTTACCTACATCAAATATTCACCCTTATCATGGAATTGTCCATGATCAAGCTACTGTTAGCTTGTAACGATGAATTCATGAGTATAATGTTGCTATCCAAAAACCTTTTGGAGGATTAGGACAACAAGTATCTCCAACCTTTTTGCAAATTCTCATCAAATATGAGAACATGACTTTTGCCATATTATACTCTATCATGTTGCAACCAAAACTTCGTTTCAGATATCACAATATCTTCCACACATCATGGTTTCTGAAACAACTCTTTCAGATCCTAGATAACCTTGATATTAAGGGAATCCTTTGAATATCAAGAATCATGGATACAAACATGATACTTATATACTAACACTTGGAATTGTTACTCTTCATTTAATACTAATTATTAAACTTCATGGAGTAACCGGAACTTACTGAAAGTTTGCAATAGGACTTTTAAACTTTAGATTAACACTTCAAAACAATACGATACCAGTTCGTAAAGTAACTAACCAGAATTCTATAGTTCTATCATCTCAATTTATAACTAAGCGCAAGGTGGTAAACGGATGCCAATGACTACAACAACTATGCAAATTCACTTTGATTTAGTTTATGATAAATTGAGTTCTAATTAATAATTAAATTAATCTAGGTGAACTCCCACTCAAAACAATATCCCTCACATTGTTTTAGTGATCACACGAACCAAATCCACTACATCAACACCGATCATCACGAGAGTTGATATAGTTTCAATGGCGAACAATCGACATGTTCATCATATCTACTATATGATTCATGCTTTACCTTTCGGTGATCCGTGTTCCTGAGGCCATGTCTGTACATGCTAGGCTCGTCAAGATCAAACCTTAGCTACCGCATAAGCAAATCTGGCTTGCTTACGTTGTATTCACCCGCGGAATCAAAGACACCCGATCATCACGTGGTGTTTCGAAGCAGCAAGCTTTGGCAACGGTGCATACTAAGGGTGAACACTTTAGAACTTGAAATTTATGTGCATGAGGGATCATCTTATAATGCTACCGTCGTCTACAAAGCAATACAAGATGCATAAAGGATTAACATCACATGCAATTCATAATATGTGATATGATATGGCCTTTCTTCTTTGTGCTTCTGATCTCCATCTTCAAGCACGAACATGATCTCCATCATTACCGGCATAGCATCAAGGTCAATGACGCTTCTTCATGGTTGTCGTCCACCAGCTTCAACTATTACAACTATTTTGAATAGACACGCAGGTCTTAACAGAAATTAAAGACAACCATATGGCTTCTGCCGGTTGCCAACTTACAATAAGGAACATTGCATACATCAAATATAATCACAATCATGGCCATATCACATCACTGCACACCCCTGCAAAACAAAGTTAGACGCCTCTACTTTCTTTGCATATTTTACGTGGCTTGGGGCTTTCAATAAGTGTCGTTCTAACTTACGAACAAGAACCACAACATTGATACTAGCATTGTTGATTACCCGTTGTAAATTGGATCTTAACTATGCTAGGAGAAACAGGCACCCGCAAAGCCACTTATGCAATACAGGTTGCATGTCGAGCGTGGAGCAAGTCTCATGAACGATGTCATGTAAGGTTAGCCCGGGCCGCTTCATCCCAACATACCGCAAGATGCAAAGTACACAAAAAGCAATCTACAATAAAAGCATCAACGCCCACAATGACCATTGTGTTCTACTCGTGCAACAGATCTACATATAGACACGGCTCTGATACCACTGTAGGGGTTCGTAGCATGGAAAACAAAAATTTTCTATCGCATACAAACAAACAAGCCAAGATCTATCTACTAGATTGTAGCAACGAGTCGATGGAATAACTCACCCTCGAAGATTCCAAAGTGTTTAACGAGAGCAGATTCTCGTGGGTGATGTAGTCGTACTCTTTCCGATCTCAAGATCGCGTAGACGATCCTTCCGGCGCCACGTTCCGGCAGCGCTCCCGTAGTCGGTCACACGTTCGGTACTCGACGAAGACCTTCCTCTCCCTTGTTCCAGCAGGCAGCGGAGGTTGTAGCACTCTCCTCGCGATTCCGGCAGCACAACGGCGTGGTACCGGAAGTAGAGGGGAGATCCCGCAGGGCTTCGCCTTAAGCCGGTGCGAGTATGGTGGAGCTTATGAGAGAGGCTATTAGTGGTCTAGTAATTAGACACACCAATTAGAAGGCTCTAAACCAATTAGAAGGCTCTAAACCAAATAGCTCTAAACCGGGGTCTAGATCTAGGGTTTAGTTTAGAGGATAGGAAACTTGTGTGTGTGTGGAGGGGAGCCCTGCCCCTCCTTATATAGGTGGGAGGGGGCTGGCGCGCCAGGGGGAGGGAGTGGAGTCCCTCCCCAACTCGGCATTGGAGTTGGCCGCCGGTTGGAGGAGGTCTCCCTCTCCAACTCGGTTTCCCTCTTTTCCTCCTCTTTCCACTTTCCAAAAACTTGCCGTTTGACTTTCAAACTAGCCGTTTGACTTTTCAATTTAGGATTTAAATAAACCCTTTATTTTGGACAGCGAGAACACTTAGTACATGATGCAATCATTCCAACATGCAATGACACATTCATGTACCCTTCCCCCTCCGGAGTGCCGGACATTCCGGGACCTTCTAGAATGTTCCCGATGAAAACACCGGAACCATTCCCCAACTCCGAAACGGGACTTTCCTTATATGAATCTTATTCTCCGGACCATTCCGGATCACCTCGTGATATCCCGGATCCCATCCGAGACTCCGAACAACATTCGGTCTCTTTCTCATAATACCATAACTACTCAAACAACGTCGAATCCTTAAGTGTGTCTCCCTACGGTTCGTGAATTATGCGGACATGATCGAGACACTTCTCCGAACAATAACCAAATAGAGGAATCTGGAAATTCATATGGCTCCCACATATTTCTACGATTACTTTGCGATCGAATGAACCACTTACATACGATACCAATTTCCCTTTGTCTCACGATATGTTACTTATCCGAGGTTATGATCATCGGTATCTCTGCATACCTAGTTCAACCTCGTTACTGATAAGTACTCTTTTCTCGTTCCCGTGATATGTGATCCCTTGTGACCATGTCACATGCTTGCAAGCTAATTGGATGACATTCCACCGAGAGGGCCCAGAGTATATCTATCCGTCATATGGATGGACAAATCCCACTCTTGATCCATGTGTTTCAACCAATACTTTCCGAACACTCAATGCCACCTTTATAGCCACCCTGTTACGGTGTGGTGTTTGATGTCATCAAAGCATCCATCCGGTAAAGGTGATATGCATGATCTCATGGTCGAAGGAATTAGGTTACTATGTATCAGAAAGCATATAGCAATTGAACTATTGAAATGACTTGATCTTTATGCTACGCTTATCTATAGGAGTATGTCCATCACATCATTCTCCTAATGATATGATCCTGTTGTTAATAACATCTCTATGTTCATGATCAGGAAACCATGATCATATATTAACCAACAAGCTAGTTTAACAAGAGGCTTTACTAGGGACTCTTATTTTAGTTTACAAATCACACAAGTATTAATGTTTCCGGTTAATACAATTATAGCATGGTATGTAAACATTTATCATAAGTGTGAAGACATGATAATAACCACTTTATTATTGCCTCTTGGGCATATCTCCAACAACTTTGTGATCAACTCCTTAACCACGTGCTTGCAAGAGGTGTTGATATCGATTACCGAGTGGTCCCGAAGTATATCTCTCCGACTTAGGAGGGACAAATCCCATCTCGATACATACAACCCAACAAGTACCTTCCGATCACCTGAGAGACACCTTTATGATCACCCTCACATAGGATGACGTTTGATGACCTCAAAGCTTTCTTCCGATACCAGGGAGTTTCATTATCTCATGGTCTAAGGAATACAATATTTGATATAGGAAAAAGCTTCGCAAAGATGAACACGATGACACGATCTAATTGCTCTGCTTGATTTGGGTCTGTCCATCATATCATTCTCCTAATGACATGATCTCATTATTAATCGACAACTCATGTCTATGGTTAGGAAACCTTAACCATCATTAATCAATGAGCTAGTCCATAGAGGCGTACTAGGGACACGGTGTTGTTCATAAACCACACAAGTATCAAAGTTTCCGCTTAATACAATTCTAGCATGGAATATAAACTTTATCATGAACAAGAATTATAACAGTAACATCTTTATTATTGCCTCTAGGGCATAATTCCAACACCCTAATACTGCATCATAAAGAGAATACTCATAATTACATCATGCACATGTGTTCTAAGCTTGACTTTACGCACAGAACTAGTCACACAATGAAGATCCAAAGAAAATACAAATATGCATTTCACACATTATACATAATACCATAATGATACAAAGGCATTACAACATATACCATATTGGTATTATTACAAAACTACCTTATTACTTGGAGTACATTACACGGTACTTGATATCACTAACTAGTTGCCTCCTTCTAGTAGTAACTACGCTCATCATACACGCCTGATGTCCAACCGTGATGACGTGTTGTCCGTCGCACAGTTTATGGAACAAATGGCCTTCCAGAAGGAACATACTTTGTATCTGAAGTGTCAGGACTTGAGTCATTGCTCAACCTGAGCGCATTGACTCTCTCCAGCTCAGATGAAAAGTCTTGAGAAGCATATTCAACATTATCTCCATCCTGCATCTCCTGAGCTTCATTCCTTGAGTTGTCAACAGGATACGCAGATCCTGCTGCTTCCCAGGTGCTCTCATGGCCAAGATAGTTAAACACTGGATAATGTATATTCCCTGGGTTTTGAGAAGATGTTGATGATTCAAACACTCTCTCCTCAGGATCTTCTTCCTCATCCTGATCATCTATTGACATGGTATTTCTACTACTGTTATTAAGGTTCATCTTTGCACCCATCCAACTAGATTGTCCAACATTTCTGTCAGAACCATCTGTGGACATCTGGTGTTCATGAGATCCATTATATGATCCCATTCTCCAACCATCGGAATTCTCAATAGGAAGTTCTGAGTCAGAACCATCCTCTGAGCCCTGTGGTACTGCATACCGCATATCTATAGTAGGATCATGTGTAGGTTCAGGTCTTGGTGAATAAGGATATGGTATAAAAGATTCCAGATCTATAGGTATATCCTTAAAGATAGGTGTTGCACTACTACTTGCTTCTTTCTCTAACTGGAATGCTAACTGCTTCCTCCTTTCCGGATCAGTTAGATCCTCTAACATGTCATTTTTGTCTTCAACAATCACTTGATGAGTCTTATAAAAAGACGCAACGAGTGTCCGGTATCTATCCATAAAATTGGAAGCTAACTTAGGATGCTTCTTAACCAAATTAAGATGATCCGGTATAGGCTCCAAGTCTATAGAATCATGACGTATCACAGAAAATGTGCTACCTTCTAGCTCCTTGGTTTTCTGCTCCCGGATATTAGCTATTGCCTCCACAACAACAATATGATAGGCTGCTAAATGACTCCTACCTTCTCCTATGGGTAGATCATGATAAAATCCAAGCTTCTCTGGAAGTTGCATACTCACACGATACTTGGATAACATCCGACCACCAAGGTAAGTGATAGTGTTCACTGGAATTCTAGTTGGACAATTAAAGAGCTTTAAAAGTTGACGAAATTGGTCTGTAAATGATCCTTGATAATCATCAAGAGTCTCCTCTTTCCTTACCAAAGTCTGTTTTGGAAACTTTGGTGCCATATCTCTGTATATCAGAAAAATAATTTTGATTAGTATCCAATGATATATTGCCTCATAACTTTCCTTACCAAAGTAGGAGAGAGTCAGATCTTCGGACCCGACATCCTACGAGAAGCAGAAGAGAAGGTTCACAAGATTCGTGAGCACCTCAAGACCGCCCAATCCAGACAGAAGAGTTACACCGACAAAAGACGTAGAGACCTCGCCTTCAACATAGGAGATTTTGTTTATCTGAAAGTGTCGCCATTGAAGGGAATGCAGCGTTTCCAACTCAAAGGAAAGTTAGCCCCCAGATATATCAGACCTTTCAAGATTCTGAACCGTCGAGGAGAAGTATCATATCAATTGGACCTACCCGAAGAGATGTCAGCAGTGCACAACGTGTTCCATATCTCGTTACTTCGCAAGTGTCTCGAAGTCCCCGAGAAGACCGAAGTGTTCAAAAATATCGACCATCGGACCATAGAGATCAACGATGACCTAACCTATCCCGAAGTACCCATCCGTATTTTGGAAGAAGCTTTCCGAACCACCAGAACCCAAAGCATCAAGTTTCTCAAGATTCAGTGGATCAACCACACAGAAGAGGAAGCTACCTGGGAACGCGAAGATCACATCAGGACGGAGTTTCCCGATCTCTTCAAATCCTAGGTAATCTTTTCGTACTTTTTTCAAATCTCGGGACGAGATTTTGTTTAAGGGGGGAAGGTTTGTAACATCCCAAAAATACTAAACTTAAAGCATCAAACTCTAATCATCAAAATTAGGGTTAACAAAAACTTTTCTAATTAAAATTATGAAGGCATGCACATGTGTATGCATTTAATTTGAAATTCTTTTGAACCACCTTGTTTGTATAATTCCTTGCTTGTAAAATGTTTCTTAGGTGAAATAAACATCATCTAAACATTTCCCAAACTTTTCCTAAAGACAAATAAATCAAAACCAATAAAATAAAGGAATGGTCATTTTGACCAATTTAACTCCCATGCCTACTATGGCTGTCTCAAACTTTCAGAACCTGACAGAAACTTTTCTGGATCTTTGCACCCCTTGAATGTACTCATAACAAAGTATCAAGTCCCACTTTGTGATCATCCAGAAACTTTCAAATGCATAGTTTAAATGACAATTCAAAATTGAATCTTTATCATATGGGAAGATCCCACTTTTTCAAAAACCACTCAAACAATCTCAACTTTCAAAACCCAAGCATCTGCAGACTCACCAGCACCAATCTAGAAAACCCACCAAAAATCTTTTCAAAATTCAAAACTTGATTTCATGCGGCAATTTCATCAAACAGGTTGCAGACACAAATCATCAAAATCCTAAACACTATAGTGAGCAGTGATTGAAGCCTAACTTGTTCCCTCTCTGGGCACCACTAGCCTTAGTAGGTCATCTAACAACCTAAACTAACCCTTAGCATCACTGTAAGATTGGCATTGCCATCAATGGTGAACAGCCGAGCACACCCATGTCACCCCCATGTCGACAGCAAGCTAGGAAGAGAAGCAAGCCTAGCCAGCATGTCTGGGAGGCAGCCCACCATTCACCGCCACTCACTGTCCCAGCCGCGAGCGTTGCCAAGCCCTGGACCACACGCACGAACCATGCCAACCTCGCCAGCAACCATGCCGAGCATGCGCCAGAGCGCCACCCTCGACCAGCGCCCACAGACCGCGCGCCGCCCTCGCCGCGTGCATATACAATCCCCACCGTCCCAGCAACCCCGCAGACACACTCGTTTGCCGCCGCGCGGACCACGCGAGCTGTGCGGCCTTAAATTTTCCGTCGGGCACGCACAGAGCACCGTCGCGTTCCGACCAAGCTGCACCGCCCCACGCCTCGAAACCATGTCGTTGAGCATCGCCAGGGAACACCGCACCGCCCCCTACCTTCGCCCATGCCAATAGCCGCCTGTAACATCGCCCCCGACGAGCTCACCGTGCGCCCCGTCGGTCCCCTCGCTCGACTATAAATAGAGGCCACCCCCAGTCGATTTCTTCACACCATCTCACTCCCCTCTCCTCACTGATCGTTCCCCACCGTTCCCGGAGCAAGGCGAGCACTCCCTCGCCGAAATTTCACCGGAGCCCGCCGCCTCTGTAGAAGAAGGGCGCCATCGATTTCGTCCACCCCAGGAGCTGCCACGACCATCCCTGAGTTTGCCGTCGTCGACTTCGTCGTTCGCCCGCCTCGCCGACCCTCGACTGCACCCCGGTGAGCCCCCACCACCCCTCACTGGCCACGCTAGGTTTCTTTCTCGTCGGTGTTGCTCAACATCGACGATGACTCCCAGCCGTTGGATTAGAATCAAATCGAACACACCATGTTGCCCCGTACCGCTTCGCCCCTCCCTGTCTCACTGACGAGTGGGAACACCCACTTAAGCAGCCCGCGGGAGCACTGCGCTTAGCAGGCCGGCCCAGTAACTTTTCCCGCGCAGCCCGGTTATTTGAATTAAACCTTTTTCATTTGTTGCAAACTCACTTCTGTACTCAACTTCAAAAATCAACCCAGATCGACTCAATGCACCAAATTGAATGAAACTAATTTTGTTAGAAAGGTATAGGAATGCTGAATCCAAGCCCGTTGGATTCAAGTCATTTGGATCTATAGATCACCCATGGTAAAAATAGCAAGGCAGAAGCTTTTATGCATTCAAACATTTTTCAATTTAAACCATAATAGCTTTTGAGTTGATTCCAACTCTCAAAAATCACATTTAACCATACCTTTCAGAATATATAAAAATATATAGGTTTACTTGCAAGAAATAATGTTCAAGTAATAAAAGAATGCCACATAGGCATTTCTAGTCATTTTATTTAATTAAAATAAAAGGGTAAAACCTTATTAAATTGTGACACCACTTTAAATCACATTCCCATGGACTAAAATATGTGGTGATGACATGTGTCAACATGATCCCATGTTTGATTTGGAGAATATTAAATCTTAAGTAGTTTTTCAATGAGTAGAAATTACTTTTCTAAAAATTAAAGGAATTAAACCAAGCTTTAATCTTGTAATGTTAGTGATGATGTTAGATCATCTATAGGACCCTTGTGTGTGTGATGATTGCAAGTAGTTAAGTATTGTTTGGTGATTGTGTACCTCGTATTTATTCATAGACGATAGTACCGACCAAGGATACGAGGAGGAAGGAGGATACTACGAAGAAGAAGCCGAGGAGAACTTCAACCACTGCTCTGCACAAGGCAAGCTGATACTATACCTATGCAAGATAAAACTTGCAAGATACTCTACTTGAGCAAGCCTAATACTACTAGTGAATGTGCAAGCTGATACTATACCTATGCAAGCTAAAACTTGCAAGATACTCTACTTGAGAAAGCCTAATACTACTAGTGAATGTGCAAGCTTATACTGATGTTGTGCAAGCCAATACTTGCAAGCTTTATTAACTAAGTGGACCAATGCAAGCTATTAACTTAGCAAGCTTACACCACTTGATAAACCAATCCTAGTTTTACTTACAAGCTTTATTACTTTATTTCTTTATCAAAGCTCTTACTTAGAGTTTACTGAAATAAATGGTAGATACTAGAAGGATACTTGAAGGTTGCATAAAGAGCATTAAACTTGGCCTAAGTTAGATAATCTTGATGTCATCCCAAGGCATAAGATTGAACTTAGTTAGCACCTACTAGTTACCACCCCTCATTAGTACTTACCCCCACTTGTAGATGCTAGTGCTAAGCATAAAACTTGATCAACTTTAGATGGGAATACTTGGTGGAAAAATGGTTATGAAAACCTTGGAATGATGGATCATTCTATTGAAATGTTTTGGACATGTGTTTCCAAACACCAGATGATTTTGGTGATGAAAATGATGAGGCATGAGCCTTGGCCCCTTTATAAAACTGATGGTTGTCTGGATGCGATACCATTCCAATTTTATCGTACAACCACAATACCCGAATATTGGGTAGGGCTTGACTGGAAACTTATATACCTTAGTATTAGTTCCCTCACGGCCAAGGTATGAGCTGAGGCTACCTTGTGAATATTTTCCACCTGTGCAGTACCCAAGATGACAGTTGGTCATGGTTGGGAGGCCAAACTCACAGGAGAGGTGCTTATACTAGGGCATGTAATCGAAAGGTTAGGATTGATTATCCGCATACTGAGTATGGTGAATTCAAGATTTGTTCCTAACGGATGTATCGAATGTTGTGGTGAAAGTGTACAATCTCTGCAGAGTGTAAACTATTCGAATAGCCGTGTCCGCGGTTATGGACAGTTGGAGTGGCCATACTGTTCCCCCGTCAGATTTTCAAAATGACTTGTGAAATGAATTGAGACTTTGACTTGACCATAACAGGGTTGTGATATGAAATGCAAGTTCCCACTTAGGAGTTATAAAAATTGTGACTAGCATTCATTTGCTTCCAGACTTAGTAGAGATAAATCTGGCTTTTGCAAAACAACCCTAGAGCCTAGTGTCCTATTATCCAAAAACCCCTTTACCTGTTAGTATTCGTTTGCGAGTACTTAAAGAGTACTCATGGCTTTGTCCCTGGCTATTCCCATGGTGAAAGGGCATGTATGCCCCCATGTGTGGTTTTGGTAATTAATGACAATCTCTATGGACTAATGTGTAAATTGAGTTTCACTTGTAGGTTTGTCCATTGGCATCGCTTGGGCCATGTGTTGGTCTCAAGGTTGGAAGATGAAGAAATGTCCAAGGGCTTTGTGCCCATTGGAATCATGAAGAAAGAAGGAGCTTGAAGGTCGATCAAGGCATGTGCAAAGAGTTGCATCAAGATGGATCAACCTCAAGTAGGGATGAAGAAGGGCGAGCTCAAGATGCGCCATCTCTAGAAGATATCATGCTTGAAGCTTGCCATCCTCGTGCTCATGGAATGATGAAGACAAGTTCAAAGAAGAGGTTTCCCCATGGAGTATGGGGGAGCAATTTGCAAGTCTTCATCTTCATCAAGCAAGAGCATCCAAGAAAGGTGTTCCCACTATAGAAGAACAAGACGGTCTACATCAAGTTCAAGTGGGATGCTCAAGGCAAAGGTATGTTCTTGATAGGGCTTTTCTTTTGCCGGTCTCGTATTGTTAGTTGGGAGACCGGGTTTAGGATAGATAGTCATGCTATCAAGAGGGGCTCTCAAGCGGGTGTCTCGTCTGCATCGTTCGGAGAGAGCTCAAACCTTTGTATTCATAGCATCATCTTTCTTGGTTGTTATTTGTTTCTTGTCCATGAGAGGATCTAGAGCTTGTGATCACCATCATAACAAGCTCTAGCTCATCATCTAAGGATTTCACTTGCATATCTTATTGCGGTTTTTGATCTTGCGAGTTTTCCGGCTCCACACCTTGGGGGATAGTTCACATATATATTCATGATATTTTCTCCCAAGGTGATACCCAATATTTCCAACAAAATTGGTTTCGTCCCGTTTGGAGTTCGGATGCAAAAGTTATTGCGTTTCTGGTTTTCTGGTTTCTGGAATTTCCCTGACCAGAAGTTCCGCTAGGGCATCTTTGCCGCCGAAAGTTCCGGTGGAAGTTCCGGCTCATCTTCTGCTCACGTTCAGTAACCTTCTGTTTTGGATGTGCTATTTGACGGAACTTCAGTCGGAATTTCAACCGGAAGTTTTGCTCCCACCGGAAGTTCCGGCCAGGGACCGAAAGTTCCGCTCAGGCCTAGTTGACGCCAAAAGTTCAGGTTGAACTTCCGGCTCTTGTTCCGCTCACGTTCAGTAACCTTCTGTTTTGAATATGTCTATTTGACGGAACTTCTGTCGGAACTTCCACCGGAAGTTTCGCTCCCACCGGAAGTTCCGGTGAACCGGCGGAAGTTCCGACCAGGATTTGCTTTTTCAGTTTCTCGCTCCGCAGTTTTTGACCGTTGGCTATGTGCCACCGAAAGTTCTGGCCTGCCACCGGAAGTTCTGGCCAGGAGTCGCGAATGCCCATAACGGGCAGATCTGGGAGCCCTTTAAAAGGGGCTCCTCTTCCCCTTCGTGGGCACTAGCTTTTCTTCTTGGTTCTTGTCTTTCTCTCTCTCCTCCATTGTCAACCTTGAAGAATCTTTCCCTCTCCCTTTCCCCTCCTATGATTCTTGCATCTTTTTGAGGGATTTGAGAGAGGAGATCTAGATCTACAATCCCCCCAAGCCAAATCCCTTCTTTGTGAAGGAATCATTGGGATCTAGATCTTGGAGAGTTTTGTGTTCTCCTTTTGTGTTCTTCCTCCCTTATTCCCCCAATAGCTTTTGTAGCTTTGTTGGAATTTGGGAGAGAAGTACTTGCCCTTGCATTTGGTGCATAGGTTTGAGTTCTCCTCGGAGATTCAGCGAGTTCAAGCTTGTGAGCTTGTTTCTCTTGGGTTCCTTGGAACCCTAGACGGTTGTGTGGTTGGATTATTGACCTTTTGCGGTCTTGTTGACCTTTTGTGGTCTTGTAGACTTTTGTGGCGTTGTTGGCCTTTTGTGGCATTGTTGGCCTTTTGTGGCTTTGTTGTTGGGAGCCTCCAATTGAGTTGTGGAGTTAGCCCCAATATTGTACGGGTTCGGTGACCGCCCTCAAGCGTCCCATAGTGGAGAAGTGCCCGCCTTTTGTGGTGTGCACTTGGGAGAATAGGGTGAGCCTTTTGTGGCGTCAGTGAGTTGCGTGCTTCCGCATCCGGGGTGAGGCCTTGTGTGGCGTTGGGTGAGCATCGAGCCACCACACCTCGAGGTGAGCCATTTGTGGCGTTCAGAGAGCATTGCGCCATCGCACCTCTCCAACGGAGACGTAGCTTCTTTGGAAGTGAACTTCGGGAAACAAATCTTCGTCTCCGCGTCCATCGGTTATCTCTCAACCGAACCCTTTACTTATGCATTTTACATTGTGATAGCCATCGTGCTTGAATTATTTATACCTTTCTATCACCTTGTTGCTTGTATTGCTTAGCATAGGTTGTTGGTGCACCTAGGTGAACTTAGTGGCTAGGTTTTGTGCTCAATAAATTAAACGTTAGTTTAATTCCGCATTTACTTGAGCCTAAACCGTAATAATTTTAAAAGCCTATTCACCCCCCTCTAGGCGACTTCCTTTGTACTTTCACATGGCCAGACTATGAAGAGGAGTACCTTGAGGATGGACCCCAGGAAGGTTATGACAACTAGGATCATCTCCCATCGTCAGCATTGCCTGTGACCCCGAAGATGGAGCTTCGCCTACGCTACCGTTATTATTACGTATTTCGCTGCTTGATGTTGTATTAAGAACTGGATCATGAGATCCCTATTTGTGTAAGAACTTATGTATCGTTTGTAATGTATGATGTACTATGGTATACAATTCTGTTATGTCTCGCAAAAATGGTAATCCTGGGATTGCGATGTATGGCATAACAGGCATCTGTGTTTAAAAATCCGAGTGTTGACAAGTTGGTATCAGATCCATCCTGACCATAGGAGACCCTAGTTAGGCTGGACGTTTAAAACCAAAAACTTATTTTCCAAAACCAAAGAAAACAAATATTTACAAAAACTTATTCTCATTCTTATCCCTTTGATTCTTTCATGAAAATTCATGTTCCTCAAAAACTCTTGCAAAAATACATAAAATTTGGACACACTTGACCACTCTACTAACTTACTCATCCTATATTCTTATAGATGGACGTGAAGTACAGAAAGTTTTACCAACTTGGGAATGGAGGAGACCTGATCTTTGAGAGGGATTTGGACCAGCTTTCGGAACTTCTGGAGCGTCCGCACCCCGAGTTCTTCGGAGCTCAGCTCAATGATCAAGGAGGAGAAGATCTGCAGTGGCTAATTGTTGCAAGTCTCCGAGGAAAGATTGAACCTCCCACTATGGAAGGAATTCAGTTTACCTTGAGGGAAAACAGCTGTCTCGATGGACTTGCCAGAGCCATGCAGGAAGCTCTTTCTCGTCTGTGTGGGCAGAGCATCAATCAGATCAAGGGTACTCGCTTTGAGTTTTTCCCAAGGCGTGATGCAAATGGACACTGGAAGCCCCATACCACCCCGAGCTGAAGACCCAATTGGACCACCTTAGCTTCATGATGTACGATCATCAGCAGGAGTTGGACAACTGTCGTGACTACTGCAACCACAAGTCTGCCATCATCAAGACGAAGGACCAGACCATCACCCTGCTAGAAAAGGATCGCAAGTCTCGCCGCCGTCAGCTCGACAAGAAGGAGCGCATTATTGCCCGTCTTCGCCACCGCATCTCATCTCTGGAGGAGACCATCCACGAGAGAGACATGCAGTTGGAGGAAAGGGAGAATGCCGGAGAGGATCTTCGTGGAGACCCCTACTCCTATCTCAGCGATGACGACGATTTTCTAGAGGATCAGGCTATGGATTTCTTCACCGATGAGGATGATTTCGCCTTCATCGATGATGATGAGGATGATGAAGCCACAGATTCCGAGGAGTAGTAGCACTTGAGCACTAGCGTAGTGAGTAGTATTCGGTCCCACTGTATTGTAGTTCTCAGAATGGTTCTTAAAACCATCTGCTTTCCTTTGATGTGGTGTGTGTTGTATCGTGTGCTATGAATGAATGAATGAATGAAAAAGCAAGTTGCTAGAAAAATCTGAGTCAAACCTTAAAAACTTTTCAAAGACCCCAAAACTTTAGAAATTTCCCTCTTTTCTCATGATCTACCTCAATCTTCAGATGCCACGTGGAGGAAGTGGTTCATCCCCGGACCCGATGTTGCAGATACTGCAAATGTTGAATTCTGACCGTGAAGCTGAAAGAGCGGAACGTCAAGCCAACCTAGCCACCCTTCAGCAGATAGCCCAGCTAGCCCACAACAACCAAGGCCACGGAAATCAGGACAACCATGGATCTAAGCTCAAGAATTTCCAGAATACCAACCCACCTATTTTCACTAAGTCAGAAGAACCCCTAGACGTTGATGATTGGCTGCAGACCATGGAAAATAACTTAGAAGTATCCGGAGTGGAAGCCAACGAGAAAGTCCTGTTCGCCACCCACTATCTAGCCGGAGATGCCAGGGCATGGTGGAACAGTGTTCGCGCAATGACCGGAGGCTAGATGATGACCTGGGAGGAATTCAAGGTCAAGTTTAGCAGAACCCATGTGCCACCAGGTTTGATCAAGAGGATGAGAGACGAGTTCAGAGCGCTAAAGCAAGGAAGGATGACTATAGTGGAATACCGTGACAAATTTTTGTCATTAGCTAGGTATGCCCCGGATGAAATAGACACCAAAGCCAAGAAGAAAGAAAGATTCCTGAATGGTCTGCATGATAAAATGCAGACGGCGTTAGTCAATATCCCCTTTGCGGATATTGAAGCCCTTGTCGACTCTGCTATCCAGATGGAAGGAAAGATCAACCAGGCCAATGAGAACCACAAGCATCGCATGATGCATCAGCCAGGAACCCATTAGACCCCAAAGTATCGCCCCAACCCATATCCAGGATTTGCCCCAAGAACCAACAGACCCCCGATGAACCGTCCGACCTATCCCAACCGTGGAAACCCTAGACCTAGAGGAAATCACAACAACCCCGACAACTCTAGAAATTTCAATCGTGCCCCACCCAAGTTCAACAACAACAATGCTACCGCCAACACCAACACTGCCCCGAGGACTGGAAGCAATGCTGTGCCTGTAGCAGCCAAGGACAAGTCGCAAGTGACCTGTTATGACTATGGAAATAAAGGCCACTATTCCAATGAGTGCCCCAACAAGAAGAATGCTACAGCCCCCAATACCAATGCCCCAGCTCAGCAGCAGCGTCGTGTTCAGCCAGGAAGAAGATTTGCCCCAGGGAATTCGCTCAACCGCAACGGCCGTCTTTTTCTCATGCATGCTGAAGAAGCTCACGAAGCGACAGACGTCGTGTTGGGTATGTTTTCGGTTAATTCAGTACTTGCAAGAGTGTTGTTTGATTCTGGTGCATCGCATTCATTTGTCACCGAAGAATTTGCATGCACTAGTAAAATCCAACCAACCAAACTGAAGCATGTTATGATTGTTCAAATTCCCGGATCAACCACCAAGGCTAGGAAAATTTGCAAAGCCGTCCCTATCCGAATCCATGGCATAGATTTTTATGCAAATATGATAGTACTTGGAACTAAAGGTTTGGAAGTAGTACTAGGAATGGATTGGATGTCCAAACATAAAGGATTGATTGACTGTGCCAAGAAAGCCATAACTATGACCAGTACGGCCGGAATATCAGTCGAGCATATATCTGAAACCTTAGCTCGCCAATTCAAGTGTAACAAGAGTATAGCCCAACCTACCATTGACCAAGTCCGGATAGTCTGTGAATACCCCGATGTATTTCCAGATGTTTTGCCCGGTATGCCCCCAGATCGGGATATCGAGTTTATCATTGAACTAATCCCCGGAACTGGACCCATAGCCCAGAGACCATATAGTATGAACCCATCAGAGCTCGCAGAACTGAAGAAGCAATTGGATTCCATGCTGGAAATTGGATTGATTCAACCAAGTGCGTCACCTTGGAGATCACCTGTCTTGTTTATGGACAAGAAGGATGGAGGTAACTGTTTGTGTACAGATTATCGGAAATTGAATGATGTCACCATCAAGAACAAGTACCCCTTGCCCAAGATAGAAGATTTGTTTGATCAGTTGACCGGTGCCAAAGTGTTTTCTAAGATTGATCTTAGAACTGGCTATCATCAACTCAAAATTCGTGCAGAGGATATTCCAAAGACTGCCTTTACCACCAGATATGGATTGTATGAGTATACGATCATGTCTTTCGGATTAACCAATGCCCCCGCTTATTTCATGAATCTCATGAATAAGATTTTTATGGACTTCCTGGATAAGTTTGTCGTTGTTTTCATCGATGACATTCTGATTTATTCCAAATCAGAAGAAGAACATGAGATACACCTAAGGACCATTCTTGGAACCCTTAGAGAGCATCAGCTCTATGCAAAGTTTAGCAAATGTGAATTCTGGTTACAGGAGGTAGGATTCCTCGGTCACATTGTATCAGCGGGAGGAATTGTCGTTGACCCTGCCAAAGTGAAAGATGTAGAAGATTGGCAAGCCCCAACCACTCAAACCCAAGTCCGTGCATTTCTCGGATTGGCGGGATATTACCGCAAATTCGTAGAAGGATTCTCTAGTATCGCCAGACCCATGACCCAATTGCTGAAGAAGGTCAAGAAGTTTGAATGGACCGACAAATGTGAAGCGAGTTTTCAAGAACTCAAGAGAAGATTGATTTCAGCCCCAATCTTGATCATGCCAGATATCACGAAGGGAAATGCCAGTATTGACGGAATCAAGCGTCGTATCGGTACAGGCAAAGTGCCCGATTCACCGAAGACGAAGAAGCAGTGTTGTGGTACAAAGGACGCCTTTGTGTACCAGCAGATTCTGAGTTGAAAGGAGTTATTTTGAAGGAGGCTCATGATACTCTTTATTATATCCATCCCGGAGGGACTAAGATGTATAAAGATTTAAAAGAGCAATTTTGGTGGCATAAGATGAAGAGAGAAATTGGAAGATATATCGCCAAGTGTGAAATTTGTCAGCGAGTCAAGGCAGGACATCAAAGACCCGCTGGATTGTTGCAACCCATGCATATTTCGGAATGGAAATGGGATTCTGTAGGAATGGACTTTATCACTGGACTACCTACTTCTAGTAGCGGAAATGACTCTATCTGGGTCATAGTGGACAGATTGTCCAAAGTCGCCCATTTCTTGCCCGTCAATACCACATATCAGAGTTCAAAACTAGCGGAGTTATACATCGCTAGAATCGTCAGTTTGCACGGAGTCCCCAAGAACATAGTATCGGATCGAGGAACTCAATTTACCTCAAGATTCTGGAAGAAAGTCCAAGAAGGTTTAGGAACCCGCCTAGATTTTAGTATCGCGTATCACCCTCAGACCGATGGACAAACGAAGCGAGTAAATCAAATACTCGAAGATATGCTGAGAGCATGTGTGTTAGAATATGGATCCAAGTGGGAAGACTGTCTGCCATTCGCAGAATTTTCATACAACAATAGTTATCAAGCCAGTTTGCAAATGGCCCCATTTGAATTCATGTACGGAAGAAAATGTCGCACCCCTTTGAACTGGTCGGAAGTAGGAGAGAGTCAGATCTTCGGACCCGACATCCTACGAGAAGCAGAAGAGAAGGTTCACAAGATTCGTGAGAACCTCAAGACCGCCCAATCCAGACAGAAGAGTTACGCCGACAAGAGACGTAGAGACCTCGCCTTCAACATTGGAGATTTTGTTTATCTGAAAGTGTCGCCATTGAAGGGAATGCAGCGTTTCCAACTCAAAGGAAAGTTAGCCCCCAGATATATCGGACCTTTCAAGATTATGAACCGTCGAGGAGAAGTATCATATCAATTGGACCTACCGAAGAGATGTCAGCAGTGCACAACGTGTTCCATATCTCGTTACTTCGCAAGTGTCTCGAAGTCCCCGAGAAGACCGAAGTGTTCAAAAATATCGACCATCAGACCATAGAGATCAACGATGACCTAACCTATCCCGAAGTACCCATACGTATTTTGGAAGAAGCTTTCCGAACCACCAGAACCCGAAGCATTAAGTTTCTCAAGATTCAGTGGAGCAACCACACAGAAGAGGAAGCTACCTGGGAATGCGAAGATCACATCAGGACGAAGTTTCCCGATCTCTTCAAATCCTAGGTAATCTTTTCGTCCTTTTTTAAAATCTCGGGACGAGATTTTGTTTAAGGGGGGAAGGTTTGTAACATCCCAAAAATACTAAACTTAAAGCATCAAACTCTAATCATCAAAATTAGGGTTAACAAAAACTTTTCTAATTAAAATTATGAAGGCATGCACATGTGTATGCATTTAATTTGAAATTCTTTTGAACCACCTTGTTTGTATAATTCCTTGCTTGTAAAATGTTTCTTAGGTGAAATAAACATCATCTAAACATTTCCCAAACTTTTCCTAAAGACAAATAAATCAAAACCAATAAAATAAAGGAATGGTCATTTTGACCAATTTAACTCCCATGCCTACTATGGCTGTCTCAAACTTTCAGAACCTGACAGAAACTTTTCTGGATCTTTGCACCCCTTGAATGTACTCATAACAAAGTATCAAGGCCCACTTTGTGATCATCCAGAAACTTTCAAATGCATAGTTTAAATGACAATTCAAAATTGAATCTTTATCATATGGGAAGATCCCACTTTTTCAAAAACCACTCAAACAAGCTCAACTTTCAAAACCCAAGCATCTGCAGACTCACCAGCACCAATCTAGCAAACCCACCAAAAATCTTTTCAAAATTCAAAACTTGATTTCATGCGGCCATTTCATCAAACAGGTTGCAGACACAAATCATCAAAATCCTAAACACTATAGTGAGCAGTGATTGAAGCCTAACTTGTTCCCTCTCTGGGCACCACTAGCCTTAGTAGATCATCTAACAACCTAAACTAACCCTTAGCATCACTGTAAGCTTGGCATTGCCATCAATGGTGAACAGCCGAGCACACCCATGTCACCCCCATGTCGACAGCAAGCTAGGAAGAGAAGCAAGCCTAGCCAGCATGTCTGGGAGGCAGCCCACCGTCCACCGCCACTCACTGTCCCAGCCGCGAGCGTTGCCAAGCCCTGGACCACACGCACGAACCATGCCAACCTCGCCAGCAACCATGCCGAGCATGCGCCAGAGCGCCACCCTCGACCAGCGCCCACAGACCGCGCACCGCCCTTGCCGCGTGCATATACAATCCCCACCGTCCCAGCAACCCCGCAGACACGCTCGTTCGCCGCCGCGCGGACCAAGCGAGCTGTGCGGCCTTAAATTTTCCGTCGGGCACGCGCAGAGCACCGTCGTGTTCTGACCAAGCCGCACCGCCCCACGCCTCGAAACCATGTCGTTGAGCATCGCCAGGGAACACCGCACCGTCCCCTACCTTCGCCCATGCCAATAGCCGCCTGTAACATCGCCCCCGACGAGCTCACCGTGCGCCCCGTCGGTCCCCTCGCTCGACTATAAATAGAGGCCACCCCCAGTCGATTTCTTCACACCATCTCACTCCCCTATCCTCACTGATCGTGCCCTACCATTCCCGGAGCAAGGCGAGCACCCCCTCGCCAGAATTTCACCGGAGCCCGCCGCCTCTGTAGAAGAAGGGCGCCATCGATTTCGTCCACCCCAGGAGCTGCCGCGACCACCCCTGAGTTCGTCGTCATCGACTTCGTCGTTCGCCCGCCTCGCCGACCCTCGCCTGCACCCCGGTGAGCCTCCAACACCCCTCACTGGCCGCGCTAGGTTTCTTTCTCGCCGGCGTTGCTCAACGTCGTTGATGATCCCAGCCGTTGGATTAGAATCAGATCGAACGCACCACGTTGCCCCATACCGCTTCGCCCCTCCCTGTCTCACTGACGAGTGGGAACACCCACTTAAGTAGCCCGCGGGAGCACTGCGCTTAGCAGGCCGGCCCAGTAACTTTTCCCGCGCAACCCAGTTATTTGAATTAAACCTTTTTCATTTTGTTGCAAACTCACTTCTGTACTCAACTTCAAAAATCAACCCAGATCGACTCAGTGCACCAAATTGAATGAAACTAATTTTGTTAGAAAGGTCTGGGAATGCTGACTCCAAGCCCGTTGGATTCAAGTCATTTGGATCTATAGATCACCCATGGTAAAAATAGCAAGCAGAAGCTTTTCTGCATTCAAACATTTTTCAAATTTAAACCATAATAGCTTTTGAGTTGATTCCAACTCTCAAAAATCACATTTAACCATACCTTTCAGAATATATAAAAATATATAGGTTTACTTGCAAGAAATAATGTTCAAGTAATAAAAGAATGATACATAGGCATTTCTAGTCATTTTATTTAATTAAAATAAAAGGGTAAAACCTTATTAAATTGTGACACCACTTTAAATCACATTCCCATGGACTAAAATATGTGGTGATGACATGTGTCAACATGATCCCATGTTTGATTTGGAGAATATTAAATCTTAAGTAGTTTTTCAATGAGTAGAAATTACTTTTCTAAAAATAAAAGGAATTAAACCAAGCTTTAATCTTGTAATTTTAGTGATGATGTTAGATCATCTATAGGACCCTTGTGTGTGATGATTGCAAGTAGTTAAGTATTGTTTGGTGATTGTGTACCTCGAATTTATTCATAGACGATAGTACCGACCAAGGATACGAGGAGGAAGGAGGATACTATGAAGAAGAAGCCGAGGAGAACTTCAACCACTGCTCTGCACAAGGCAAGCTGATACTATACCTATTCAAGATAAAACTTGCAAGATACTCTACTTGAGCAAGCCTAATACTACTAGTGAATGTGCAAGATGATACTATACCTATGCAAGCTAAAACTTGCAAGATACTCTACTTGAGCAAGCCTAATACTACTAGTGAATGTGCAAGCTTATACTGATGTTGTGCAAGCCAATACTTGCAAGCTTTATTAACTAAGTGGACCAATGCAAGCTATTAACTTAGCAAGCTTACACCACTTGATAAACCAATCCTAGTTTTACTTACAAGCTTTATTACTTTATTTCTTTATCAAAGCTCTTACTTAGAGTTTACTGAAATAAATGGTAGATACTAGAAGGATACTTGAAGGTTGCATAAAGAGCATTAAACTTGGCCTAAGTTAGATAATCTTGATGTCATCCCAAGGCATAAGATTGAACTTAGTTAGCACGTACTAGTTACCACCCCTCATTAGTACTTACCCCCACTTGTAGATGCTAGTGCTAAGCATAAAACTTGATCAACTTTAGATGGGAATACTTGGTGGAAAAATGGTTATGAAAACCTTGGAATGATGGATCATTCTATTGAAATGTTTTGGACATGTGTTTCCAAACACCTAATGATTTTGGTGATGAAAATGATGAGGCATGAGCCTTGGCTCCTTTATAAAACTGATGGTTGTCTGGATGCGATACCATTCCAATTTTATCATGCAACCACAATACCCGAATATTGGGTAGGGCTTGACTGGAAACTTATATACCTTAGTATTAGTTCCCTCATGGCGAAGGTCTAAGCTGAGGCTACCTTGTGAAGATTGTCCACCTGTGCAGTATCCAAGATGACAGTTGGTCATGGTTGGGAGGCCAAACTCACAGGAGAGGTGCTTATACTAGGGCGTGTAATCGAAAGGTTAGGATTGATTATCCGCATACTGAGTATGGTGAATTCAGGATTTGTTCCTGACGGATGTATCGAATGTTGTAGTGAAAGTGTACAATCTCTGCAGAGTGTCAAACTATTCGAATAGCCGCGTCCGCGGTTATGGACAGTTGGAGTGGCCATACTGTTCCCCCGTCAGACTTTTCAAAATGACTTGTGAAATGAATTGAGACTTTGACTTGACCACAACAGGGTTGTGATATGAAATACAAGTTCCCACTTAGGAGTTATACAAATTGTGACTAGCATTCATTTGCTTCCAGACTTAGTAGAGATAAATCTGGCTTTTGCAAAACAACCCTAGAGCCTAGTGTCCTATTATCCAAAAACCCTTTACCTGTTAGTATTAGTTTGGGAGTACTTAAAGAGTACTCATGGCTTTGTCCCTGGATATTCCCATGGCCAGACTATGAAGAGGAGTACCTTGAGGATGGACCCCAGGAAGGTTATGACAACTAGGATCATCTCCCATCGTCAGCATTGCCTGTGATTCCAATTTGTGTAATTTTTATTTAATATTTGTTCATCCTTTTATATCTCTTTAGGATTATTTTGCTCATAGGTTGGCATGGATTTTAGATAGGAGCTTTATTAGCTTTGAAAATTATTTCCTTTTATCTTATTATATTCATAAGTTTTTATCCATGGTTCCAATTTGAATGAAATCAATTTCTATGATCTTATATTTTATTTGTCATTCTTGATCATTTATAAATATTTTTTGACAAATTTTTATATGGATCAAATCCATAGTCTTAGAGATCTTGGAAATGATTTTCTTCCATTAGGGTTTTAGGGTTTTGGTTTACTTTTCCAAATGTTTAAATTTCAAGATACATTCATTGATGAATGCATTTCACTTGATTGAAATTTGTTGGATTCAAATTTGTTCAAAGTTTGTTCAAGTTGGGTTTTGATGTTTCTATTTTGAAACAAAATGTTTCTTTTCACCCTAAATTTCAACAATTATTAATTTTGTTTATTTATTTTTCACATTCCAAAATTTGGAAAATTGTGGTATGTGACAATAGTTCAGGTCATCGCTGATCTCTATGGTCCGGTGATCAATGTTCTTAAAAACTTCGGTCGTCTCCGAAACTTCAAGGCATTTGCGAAGTAACGATATATGGAACACATTATGCACTGCTGACATCTCCTCGGGCAGTTCCAATTGATATGATACCTCTCCTCGACGATTTAAAATCTTGAAGGGTCCAATATATCTGGGGGCTAACTTTCCTTTGAGCTGGAAATGTTGCATTCCTTTCAAAGGCGACACTTTAAGGTACACGAAATCTCCGATATTGAAAGCGAGGTCTCGACGTCTCTTGTCGGTGTAACTCTTCTGTATTGACGTGCTCACGAATCTTGTGGACTTCCTCTTCTGCTTCTCGTAGGATGTCGGGTCTGAAAATCTGACTCTCTCCTACTTCCGACCAATTCAAAGGGGTGCCACACTTCCTTCCATACATGAATTCAAATGGGGCCATTTGCAAACTAGCTTGGTAACTGTTGTTGTATGAAAATTCTGTGAAAGGCAGACAGTCTTCCCATTTAGATCCATACTCTAGCACACATGCTCTCAACATATCTTTGAGTATTTGATTTACTCGCTCTGTTTGTCCATCGGTTTGAGGGTGATACGCGGTGCTGAAATCTAGTTGGGTTCCTAAACCTTCTTGGACTTTCTTCCAGAATCTCGAGATAAACTGGGTTCCTCGATCCGATACAATGTTCTTGGGGACTCCATGCAAGCTGATGATTCTAGCGATGTATAACTCCGCTAGCTTCAAACTCTGGTATGTGGTCTTAACTGGTAAGAAATGGGCGACTTTGTACAATCTGTCAACTATGACCCAGATAGAGTCATTTCCCCTACTAGAAGTAGGCAATCCGGTGATAAAGTTGTAACTACCTCGGTGAATTACGCTCCTAGATACAAGCCTGGATGAACGGTAGTGGTTGAAATAGTACGGTGGGGCCCCAAAAGCCACTCACGGGTAGACCTTTCGGCCGTCCCAACCACTTCCAATTCATCGGGACCTGTACGGGCGGCGTAATCGGCAGGCGAAGGGATCAACTACATACACAAATGAGTATGTATGCAAGCCACCATACAAAAGTACATCAGAGCCATTCCATCTAGAAAGAAAGGAAATATAGCAACGCCATACGGCAAGATTCAAATGACCTAGATAGATATAATATTTCAGGATAATTCCTCATACATCACACATCAGAGTATCAAGCGGAAGCGGCAAAACAAAGTCCGAGTACAGATAAGAAGCAAATCGGCATAAGATGCCATAGAAATAAGCACATCCCGCCCACAGATCTCACGGATCCCCGTTCCCGGAATCTCTACACCGAACGATCGTTGCCCACATCATCAGCCTCTTCCACCCAGTATCCGTCCTGCGAGTGTACCTGTTCATCTGAACCAATAATTTATCGTGTGAGACCCTAAGGGTACTCAGCAAGTCTTTATGCCTCTAAAGGGGACACAACCTGGGGTGACACAATTGCAGCGAAAGATAAACCCTAACAGTTCTATAGATAAGCGCTAACCATCCGCCTAACCAAAGATAGACGGATGTTCGTGAATTAATGACAACAGTTATAACAGTAATTTCATCAGATCCATCCTCCTCCTCGCTTACCAACGAGGAAGCGGACGAACAACCCCCACCCGTTGGCAATTTTATTAACCATTCCATGAGTGTTGCACTATTTACTAGTCAAATTACTTAGTCAGATTAAAGCGGTACTTTAGTTATGCTTGTCTATGATCGAGAAACTGTGCTCCAAGTCGTCCATAACCGCGGACACGGCTTTCAGAAAGTTTTACCCTGCAGGGGTGCACAAATAGCAACACACACTCGATCAACCTCGGAAAAACCAAATCAAAACCCAACGAGGCCTTCACGACAAAGCAATCACAGGATTCAGAAATATTTCAGGGGGCCACCCCTTGGAGTACACCCGCAACGAAGTTAGCTGACTTCGAGACGGACCCGAGGTTTGCGTCAGTGGCTGTAAACGACTGGGAACCCAAAACTGGGATTGTCGATACCGCGAAAACACTCCGCTTACCTAAACAGTACAGGGTGCTCCTCGCACAATCGTAAATAAACAGTAGCATGGCATAAGTACAGGATAGTAAATAAAACCTCAAACTAGTTTGTGGCCCCAAGAAATAAGACTGAATCAAGCTCTGGCTCAGGAGGGTCCCATAAGCCTCCCGGATGTGGATAGCGCGAATAATCTTGGAACAGGAATCAAGTACTCGGGGTCTTACGGGACACAAGTGAGCAGGAAAAACCAAATAGCAGATGTTGCTCACCGGTGCCACTTTCATTAGTTATCCCATTACTACTCAGGTTAAGTTGTTTAGGTACCTCGTTATCCAACAGACACTCACATACCCTACACATGCTGTTCTACGACTCGCATGGCTCAAACAACTCCTGTAGTAATGGCTCATGGGATGGAGGAACAAGCTTGGTGGGGTTTAAAAGTAAAGGCTATGCCATACTTGGGATTCAGTTTAATGCAATCGCGACTCAATGATGCAAGAATAAGGTAGAGGCAATAGGTACTGTATGTATGCAATAATGTGGTAGTGCTTGCCTGGCAACTCAGTTGAAGCGAGAGACGGATCTGGGTAGTGCTCCTGGTTCTCTTGATATATCCCCTGCTCAGCGTCTATTCGAAAGAAGAACCAAACAAACAAGGGCCAACATAAATAAAGAGCGCAAGCATATGAATAAAATGCGACAAGCAAACAATCATGCCATGATGAATGATGCACAAGTTGCATGGCAATAATGTAGCATGGCATGGGTGAGGTGTAGAATACAAGAGATAACATTTTTATTGAGTTTTGGTCCCCTTTTATTGTCATATTAGTTGCTGCAAATTATATATTTACATGATGCATGCTGCAATTGAAGTCATGGATAACATAAACAGAAAGGTCTCGTCGAGCTGATCATTTTAGACATATCATTTGTTGAATTTGGAATTATAAATCAAAAGTTATTAAATATTTAAGGAAGGATGGCATTTATTGTAATTTCATCAACTTGGAAAATAAGGTGTGCAAAATTTAATTTGAATAGCATATTTGAAATCCTCACATTTTTCTGATTCAAAAACATATATTATATGTATTATTTGAGTTTGTATTTTAAAAGTTATATTAAAACAGAATTTGAGTTTGAATTCAAATAATTTGATTTAGATTTGAATTTAAACAGACAGCCAGCTAAAACTTTTTGCACCCAGGTTCAGTTAGCCCCAGTCGCCGACAGATGGGACCGGCGCTGACTGGACTCACACGCGCGCAGACGACGTTTAACACCACGGGCTGCTCTAGGCTCAGAGACAGACAGGTGGGACCCGCTGGCGCGCAGGCCCACTTGACAGCGAGATGCTGCGGCTGACCACGTGGCTCAGGGGGGGGACTGCGGGTTGAGTATTAGGATCTTCGGGAGCCTTTTCAGAAGAAAGCCACAGAGGCTGACAGGCGGGACCAGGAAGGGTCGCGGGTTGACGCAACAAAACGCGAGGGGGTTAACGGTAAAAAGACCCGCGCCACTGTGGATCTTCCTCTCGCGCGTCTGACAGAGCGTCAGAGAACGGCGCGGCGAGGCGGGATTCGAACGCGCGACCGCTGGCTCGCGCAGAGGGCGGCTGCCGCTGCGGTCGGGCTGGGTAGTTGCTAGGAGGGAGGGTAGGCGGCTAGCTAGGGTTTGGCGCGCACGGGAGCGAGACGATGACGACGTCCACGCCGTGCACCGAGGGTGCTCGTCGCCGTGACCCGCTCATCCAGGAAACGAACAAGTAGGGGAGGATGTCTGGGAGGTAGTGTGGCTCACCGCGGGTTCGTCGGGGTGGTCGATACGGGCAGGGGCGCAGACGATCGCCGGCGCGGCTCGCGGACGGCGGTGTTAGGGTTTCGGCAGGACGGCGTCGGCCTGGGGCTACTGGTCCTCTTCCTTCACGTCGGCGGGTAGCAGGGCGGTGCGAAGGACCTCCTCGACCTTGCCGACAACCTCCTCCTCGCCTGCGCCTCCTAGAACTCCGGGGAACGGTGGAGACCGACGGTGGAGGTCGGCGATGGTGGTGAAGAAGAGAGGGGCAGAGGGGAACGAGGCAGGGCCTCTGGGTGGGATCTGGGGGAGGCTAGAGGGGCGAGGAAGGGGTAGATAAGGACGGGGGCAGGTGAGGCTTGCGTGGGGGAGGGGAAGGTGGCTTCGGCCACCTTTTTGCTCTTCTCCTCCTTCACGTGCTGGGGTCGGCAGGACAGGCACATGGGGAGGGAGGTGAGGCTGCAGCTGGGCCAGGGCGAGGCTAGGGTGGATAGGAGGCTCGGGGTGGGGCCTGGCAGAGAGAATGAGAGAGGGGAGAGGCACATGGGGTAGGGTAGCTCGCATAGAGATGGGAAGGATGCCACGGCTAGGGCTTGTTTTAGGGTTGGGCTTCGGCCTAGGGTGGTTAGGTAGCTAGGTGGCATGTGTGACCAAGTGGGGCCAAGCTAGGGTAGGTTTAGAGGGGTGGCTCGGCTAGAGAGGAGAGAAAGAGGGGGGTACTTATGGTTTGGTTTAGATTAGATGTAGATTAGGGTTTAGCTAGGATGGGGTAGATCATGGTGCTTACATGCATTAAACAAGACCAAGCAAGATCAAAAACAAGGTCCACAAGAACAAGCAAAAGGAAGAAAAGAAAACAAGGTTGATGGTTGCATGGCCCATGCAAAATATTTAATGCCTTGTTTACTCTTGTGAAAACAAAATAACTTCCATGGCATTTGTTTATTTGCATCCTCCCAAAGTTGGAGTAAGGCAAGCAAAAGAAGTGGAGAGAGATCCACCCAACCCACATGAGCTAGAGGTAAACTCAATTAAAATGCCAAGCTCATATTAGTTGGATGGTGGAATTATAAGGTGGTGAAGAAAAGGTGGTGGAGTCAATAAGAGATATGCCCCCAACTCAACTTGGGCATTTAACAATATATCAAGGACCAAATACAATATCAAGAGGCAAATACAAATATTAATGCATATGAGATAAGAACCAAAGCTCAAGGGTTTTTGTATGATGCTCAAATGCAAGGTGGCATGATGACATGAGCATGATATGATGATGATGCAACAATTATATGTAGGAAGTGGCCCTTTTATTACTAGATCAAGTAGCATTACAGGTGTTAGACAACTGGGATGCTACAACTCTCCCCCACTAAACAGGAATCTCGCCCCGAGATTCTAGGAAGAAGAAGAAGAAGACACAAAGAGGGTAGGATAGTTGGCACGGAGTTCATCTTCACGTTCCCAAGTGGCTTCATCAACAGAATGGTGTGACCACTGCACCTTGCAGAACTTGATGGACTTGTTGCGAGTCCTTCTTTCTGCGGTCTCAAGGATTTTGGTGGGGTGTTCTTGATAAGACAGGTCTTCTTGGAGATCGATTAGCTCATGATCCACGGTCCTGCCGGGATCTTTGAAGCACTTCTTGAGCTGAGAGATGTGGAAAACATCATGGACTTTGAGTTTTTCTGGGAGCTCTAGGGCATAAGCAACTTCTCCTCTTCTACCACGAATCTTGAAAGGACCGATGTATCTAGGAGCCAGCTTTCCTTTGATACCGAAGCGGTGTGTGCCTCTCATGGGGGTGACACAAAGGTAGACGAGATCACCAGGGGCATACACCATGTCCGTGTGCTTCCTGTCATAGTTGCTCTTCTGACGACTTTGAGCAATCTTCAGGTTCTCAAGAATGATATGCACCTTCTCCTCTGCTTGAGTTACAATGTCAGGGCCAAACCAAATTCTTTCTCCTGCACCTGACCAACCAATTGGAGTTCTGCATTTGCGACCATAGAGAGCCTCAAATGGTGCCATCTTCAGACTTTTCTGGAAGCTGTTGTTGTAAGAGAATTCAGCATAAGGAAGACATTCCTCCCACTTCATGCCAAAAGAGATGACGCAAGCACGAAGCATATCCTCCAGAATCTGATTAATCCTTTCAACTTGTCCTTGCGACTGAGGGTGGTAAGTTGTGCTGAAGTTCAACTTTGTTCCCAAAGAATTTTGGAAACTTTCCCAGAACTTGGAAGTGAAGATGCTTCCACGGTCTGAACTGATCTCAAGTGGAACCCCATACAGAGAGACAATTCTGTTGATATAGAGCTCAGCCAACTGAATTCCAGAAATTGTTTCCTTGACGGGGAAGAAATGAGCCACTTTAGAAAGCCTATCGATGACAACAAAGATTGCATTGTTGCCCTTCTGCGACCTTGGAAAACCAGTGATGAAGTCCATCTCTACTTTCTCCCATTTCCATTCCGGAGGTTTCAATGGCTGTAGAAGACCGAAAGGTTTCTGATGAACAGCTTTCACTCTGCGGCAGACATCACATTCCGAGACATACTTGGCACAATACCGTTTCAAACCAGGCCACCAATATTGTGTTTTCAAGTCCATGTACATCTTTGTGCTGCCAGGATGGATAGAAAGAACCGAATCGTGCGCCTCCTTGAGAACTTGCTCTCTCAAACCCGGGTAGTTCGGAGCAAACATCCGGTGGTCGAAGAAAAGCGTGCCTTGATCATCTACGTGGAAGGACTCATACTTCGGAAGCTGAAGCTGGGAGGTGATCTTTCTGGTGTGCGGATCACCACGCTGACGAAAACGAATCTTTTCTTCCAAGAGAGGAGTAGCCAGAAGGTTCAGGAGATGCCCTTGTTCCACAACTTCCAGGTTGAGCTGACGGAATTCCTTGCACAAAAGAGGTTGCTGTTCTTCCATCATGAGGTTGTTGACATAAGCTTTGCGGCTGAGAGCATCGGCCATGACATTAGCTTTGCCCGGTGTGTAGTTGATGGTCAAATCAAAATCATTGATTGCTTCAATCCATCTCCTCTGCCGAAGGTTGAGATCAGGCTGTGTGAAGATATACTTCAAACTTTTGTGATCAGAAAAGATCTCACAACGGTTGCCCAGCAAGTAGTGCCTCCATAGCTTCAAAGCAAAGACAACTGCTGCGAGCTCGAGGTCATGTGTGGGATAGTTGATCTCATGCGTCTTCAACTGTCGAGAGGCATAAGCAACAACTTGTTTTTCTTGCATAAGGACCGCACCCAATCCTTGCAAAGAGGTGTCACAGAATATCTGGAAAGGCTTGGATGTATCCGGAGGAACCAAGACTGGTGTGGAAGTGAGCTTCTCTTTGAGTGTCTCAAAGCTTTCTTGACATGCAGGAGTCCAAAGGTATTTCTTGCCTTTCTTGAGGAGATCGGTAAGAGGCTTCGCTATCTTCGAGAAGTTCTGAACGAAGCGACGGCAATAACTAGCCAAACCAAGAAAACTCCGCACTTCTTTGACATTAACAGGAGGAAGCCATTCAACAATTGTCTTCACAGTTTCCGGGTTGACTGCAATGCCCTTGGCAGAGATGACATGACCAAGATAGGTTACTTCAGGCAGCCAGAACTCACACTTTGAGAACTTGGCATACAAGCGGTTCTCACGAAGCTTGCTTAGGACACACCGAAGGTGTTCTTCATGCTCTTCCTTGGACTTAGAATAGACCAGGATGTCATCCAGATAGACCACAACGAACTTATCCAGGTACTCCATGAAGACCGAGTTCATAAGCCTCGAGAAGGTAGCAGGTGCGTTGGTGAGACCGAAAGACATGACTGTGTACTCATACAGGCCATAGCGGGTGGTGAAAGCTGTTTTAGGCACATCTTCCTTGCGAATCTTGATTTGGTGATAACCACTCCTCAAATCCAGCTTAGAGAATACCACAGCTCCAGCTAGCTGATCGAAGAGATCATTAATCCGCGGAAGGGGATATTTATTCTTGATGGTTTTAGCATTGAGAGCCCGATAGTCAACACAAAGTCTATCAGTCCTGTCACGCTTCTTCACAAAGATTGTTGGGCTACCCCAAGAAGAAGTACTGTGTTGAATGAAACCCAACTTCTCTTGTTCATCAAGTTGTCGTTTGAGTTCAGCCAACTCAGCAGGACCCATTTTATAAGGCCGCTTGGAGATAGGAGCCGTTCCAGGTTCAAGCTCAATTACAAACTCAACCTCACGATCCGGAGGCATACCCGGCAACTCCTCAGGAAAAACATCCGGAAACTCACAACCACTGGGACTCTCTGAATAGCTTCCATAGCATCATCATTCAGAGCCGCCAAAGAGAAGAGCTGGACAGCAGGAGTCAGACTTGGAGAAAAGACTATATGGCCTTCAGGAATCTTCAGAGAAACTGAGCGTTCAGCACAATCAATCACAGCTGCATTTGTCGTCAACCAATCCATGCCCAAGATGACATCAATGTCAGAATTGCCCAGAACAATTAAAGAAGCCGAGAACGAAGAGCCACCAATCTCAACTTGATTGCCATGGCTGACTTTAGAAGCTGCCATCTTCTCTCCAGGAGAAAGGACCATTAACCGCTTGAGGAGAGGAACCAAGACTAACTCATTCTCATTTGCAAACTTGTGAGAAACAAATGAATGCGATGCACCAGAATCAAACAAAACTCGTGCAGGGACTGAGTTAACGGAAAGCATACCCATCACAACTCCAGGTGCATGCTCAGCTTGAGCGGCGTTGACACAATTGGCACGAGCAACAGTAGACCCGGGCTTGGTGTTGATGTTGAGAGCCCGAGGTGGTGGTGCACGAACCATAGGAGAGCTTGCCGCAGATCTTGGAGGGGGTGGAGGAAGAGCTTTGTTCTTCAACGGACAGTTCCAGCTTTGATGCCCAGAGTCTCCACACGTGTAACAAGCACCAGGTGGACGTGGAGCAACGTAGCCAGGGACTCCGCCAGGCGCTCCAGGGTAGTTGTGGGTGTAGCCCCTGGGAGCAGCAGTGACGAAGTTTGGTGGCCTTGACGTGTAGCTTGCAGGTCTTGGTGAAGCCGGGAGCGACGGTGGGGTGTTAGGAACCCAGACACGCCGCTTAGAAGGAGTTGCCATAGCTGAAGAGCTTGATGCATCACGGTTGTGTTTCTTGGACTCCTCAAACACTTGCCTGCTTGCTTCCTCTTGCAGAGCTGTGTGCTGTAGTTCCAGGAAAGATGCCGGCCTTGCATGTGTGATTGCATACTTGATCGATGCATTGAGCCCTTGCCTGAACCTCTTTTGTTTCTTCTTGTCATCAGATACCTCATCGCCACCATAACGATAAAGATTCATGAAGTTCCTGATGTAGGTGTTGACGTTATCATTTCCCTGCTTAAGGTTGAGAAAAGCTTCCTTCATCCTTTCCATGACAATTTCTGACAGGAATTGCTCTTTGAAAGCTCCAGAGAACTGTTCCCAAGTGGGTTGACAACCAGTGCAGCTTGCCTTCAGATAATTCTCCTACCAGAGAGCTGCATCTCCCTTCAGAAGGTGAGTAGCACACTTTACCCACTCTTGCTCAGGAACATCAGCAGTCTCCAGTAGCCTTGACGTCTCACGTAACCAATCATCCGCATCCAGTGGTCGATCAGAAACATCAAATTGGCGAGGGTTGAACTTCAGGAAGCTTTTGATGTCGCCCCGCTTGGGAGGTGGAGGGAGTGGAGCAAACTCATTCCTCCGAACACTCTCTTCCAAACGCTGCTGGTTCTGCTGCATTGCTGCCAAGGCATTGGCTATGTTTGACAACGCGGCCCCCAATTCCGGTGGTATGTCCTCATCTGAACGGTGTGGTGGAGCCATCCTGAGATTGATATAAAACACAAGTCAGTACTATAATGGAGAATGATAATAATCCAAAATAGTACCAAGATGGAATTAACCAAGATTAAAGGATACAATTACTAAGATGATATTAAAATATGAACAAAGTTCAAAGCACCTAGAAGATATTAAGCATATCGCACACGACTGAAAAGGAGTGTGGTACACAAATATATCAAAGAAAAATTTTCCACAAATTTCGGCATTAAAATACCAATAGATGCGCAAAATTACTTAACGAATCAAGATTAGTGACTCTACCGATTCAATATACAAAAGAGAATGATAAGAGTAGTGGTATGGTCGCGACTCCATCCCGCACTCAAATCATTACTCCGCACATGAATAAGTGGAACACATATCCTAACCCCTTCTTCTCACGACGAAACCTAAAGATTAGTAACTACTGAAACGAACACCCCAAACAAGATAACGTCGGATACAAAGAGTAAGACAGATCGCGTCGGTTTGCAAAAGCCTGTCGGTATGGAATGTACCAACAGTTGATAACCAAAGGCTGATTAGATAACAACTTGGATGCAACAGATAGACAAGGGATTACACACACACATACAACCTATGGTACTACGAAAACCCAGAACACGTGAATCCTAGTTTGAATTTTGAGAAGAGGATTGAAAACGTTGCACTTCCTTACCAGAAAAGGGTGGGTGGGTGGGTAAGAAGAAAAAGTGGAAGCAGTCCTACTCTCGCGTTTTGTTTTTCCCTAGTATACATAACTACCAAAATATTTGCTAGACTAACAACGACCGTTTGGCTGAGACCCTGAAGGTCGGGATGGCTCTGATACCAATTGTAACTACCTCGGTGAATTACGCTCCTAGATACAAGCCTGGATGAACGGTAGTGGTTGAAATAGTACGGTGGGGCCCCAAAAGCCACTCACGGGTAGACCTTTCGGCCGTCCCAACCACTTCCAATTCATCGGGACCTGTACGGGCGGCGTAATCGGTAGGCGAAGGGATCAACTACATACACAAATGAGTATGTATGCAAGCCACCATACAAAAGTACATCAGAGCCATTCCATCTAGAAAGAAAGGAAATATAGCAACGCCATACAGCAAGATTCAAATGACCTAGATAGATATAATCTTTTAGGATAATTCCTCATACATCACACATCAGAGTATCAAGCGGAAGCGGCAAAACAAAGTCCGAGTATGGATAAGAAGAAAATCGGCATAAGATGCCATAGAAATAAGCACATCCCGCCCACAGATCTCACGGATCCCCGTTCCCGGAATCTCTACACCGAACGATCGTTGCCCACATCATCAGCCTCTTCCACCTAGTATCCTTCCTGCGAGTGTACCTGTTCATCTGAACCAATAATTTATCGTGTGAGACCCTAAGGGTACTCAGCAAGTCTTTATGCCTCTAAAGGGGACACAACCTGGGGTGACGCAATTGCAGCAAAAGATAAACCCTAACAGTTCTATAGATAAGCGCTAACCATCCGCCTAACCAAAGATAGACGGATGTCCGTGAATTAATGACAACAGTTATAACAGTAATTTCATCAGATCCATCCTCCTCCTCGCTTACCAACGAGGAAGCGGACGAACAACCCCCACCCGTTGGCAATTTTATTAACCATTCCATGAGTGTTGCACTATTTACTAGTCAAATTACTTAGTCAGATTAAAGCGGTACTTTAGTTATGCTTGTCTATGATCGAGAAACTGTGCTCCAAGTCGTCCATAACCGCGGACACGGCTTTCAGAAAGTTTTACCCTGCAGGGGTGCACAAATAGCAACACACACTCGATCAACCTCGGAAAAACCAAATCAAAACCCAACGAGGCCTTCACGACAAAGCAATCACAGGATTCAGAAATATTTCAGGGGGCCACCCCTTGGAGTACACCCGCAACGAAGTTAGCTGACTTCGAGACGGACCCGAGGTTTGCGTCAGTGGCTGTAAACGACTGGGAACCCAAAACTGGGATTGTCGATACCGCGAAAACACTCCGCTTACCTAAACAGTACAGGGTGCTCCTCGCACAATCGTAAATAAACAGTAGCATGGCATAAGTACAGGATAGTAAATAAAACCTCAAACTAGTTTGTGGCCCCAAGAAATAAGACTGAATCAAGCTCTGGCTCAGGGGGTCCCATAAGCCTCCCGGATGTGGATAGCGCGAATAATCTTGGAACAGGAATCAAGTACTCGGGGTCTTACGGGACACAAGTGAGCAGGAAAAACCAAATAGCAGATGTTGCTCACCGGTGCCACTTTCATTAGTTATCCCATTACTACTCAGGTTAAGTTGTTTAGGTACCTCGTTATCCAACAGACACTCACATACCCTACACATGCTGTTCTACGACTCGCATGGCTCAAACAACTCCTGTAGTAATGGCTCATGGGATGGAGGAACAAGCTTGGTGGGGTTTAAAAGTAAAGGCTATGCCATACTTGGGATTCAGTTTAATGCAATCGCGACTCAATGATGCAAGAATAAGGTAGAGGCAATAGGTACTGTATGTATGCAATAATGTGGTAGTGCTTGCCTGGCAACTCAGTTGAAGCGAGAGACGGATCTGGGTAGTGCTCCTGGTTCTCTTGATATATCCCCTGCTCAGCGTCTATTCGAAAGAAGAACCAAACAAACAAGGGCCAACATAAATAAAGAGCGCAAGCATATGAATAAAATGCGACAAGCAAACAATCATGCCATGATGAATGATGCACAAGTTGCATGGCAATAATGTAGCATGGCATGGGTGAGGTGTAGAATACAAGAGATAACATTTTTATTGAGTTTTGGTCCCCTTTTATTGTCATATTAGTTGCTGCAAATTATATATTTACATGATGCATGCTGCAATTGAAGTCATGGATAACATAAACAGAAAGGTCTCGTCGAGCTGATCATTTTAGACATATCATTTGTTGAATTTGGAATTATAAATCAAAAGTTATTAAATATTTAAGGAAGGATGGCATTTATTGTAATTTCATCAACTTGGAAAATAAGGTGTGCAAAATTTAATTTGAATAGCATATTTGAAATCCTCACATTTTTCTGATTCAAAAACATATATTATATGTATTATTTGAGTTTGTATTTTAAAAGTTATATTAAAACAGAATTTGAGTTTGAATTCAAATAATTTGATTTAGATTTGAATTTAAACAGACAGCCAGCTAAAACTTTTTGCACCCAGGTTCAGTTAGCCCCAGTCGCCGACAGATGGGACCGGCGCTGACTGGACTCACACGCGCGCAGACGACGTTTAACACCACGGGCTGCTCTAGGCTCAGAGACAGACAGGTGGGACCCGCTGGCGCGCAGGCCCACTTGACAGCGAGATGCTGCGGCTGACCACGTGGCTCAGGGGGGGGACTGCGGGTTGAGTATTAGGATCTTCGGGAGCCTTTTCAGAAGAAAGCCACAGAGGCTGACAGGCGGGACCAGGAAGGGTCGCGGGTTGACGCAACAAAACGCGAGGGGGTTAACGGTAAAAAGACCCGCGCCACTGTGGATCTTCCTCTCGCGCGTCTGACAGAGCGTCAGAGAACGGCGCGGCGAGGCGGGATTCGAACACGCGACCGCTGGCTCGCGCAGAGGGCGGCTGCCGCTGCGGTCGGGCTGGGTAGTTGCTAGGAGGGAGGGTAGGCGGCTAGCTAGGGTTTGGCGCGCACGGGAGCGAGACGACGACGACGTCCACGCCGTGCACCGAGGGCGCTCGTCGCCGTGACCCGCTCATCCAGGAAACGAACAAGTAGGGGAGGATGTCTGGGAGGTAGTGTGGCTCACCGCGGGTTCGTCGGGGTGGTCGATACGGGCAGGGGCGCAGACGATCGCCGGCGCGGCTCGCGGACGGCGGTGTTAGGGTTTCGGCAGGACGGCGTCGGCCTGGGGCTACTGGTCCTCTTCCTTCACGTCGGCGGGTAGCAGGGCGGTGCGAAGGACCTCCTCGACCTTGCCGACAACCTCCTCCTCGCCTGCGCCTCCTAGAACTCCGGGGAACGGTGGAGACCGACGGTGGAGGTCGGCGATGGTGGTGAAGAAGAGAGGGGCAGAGGGGAACGAGGCAGGGCCTCTGGGTGGGATCTGGGGGAGGCTAGAGGGGCGAGGAAGGGGTAGATAAGGACGGGGGCAGGTGAGGCTTGCGTGGGGGAGGGGAAGGTGGCTTCGGCCACCTTTTTGCTCTTCTCCTCCTTCACGTGCTGGGGTCGGCAGGGCAGGCACATGGGGAGGGAGGTGAGGCTGCAGCTGGGCCAGGGCGAGGCTAGGGTGGATAGGAGGCTCGGGGTGGGGCCTGGCAGAGAGAAGGAGAGAGGGGAGAGGCACATGGGGTAGGGTAGCTCGCATAGAGATGGGAAGGATGCCACGGCTAGGGCTTGTTTTAGGGTTGGGCTTCGGCCTAGGGTGGTTAGGTAGCTAGGTGGCATGTGTGACCAAGTGGGGCCAAGCTAGGGTAGGTTTAGAGGGGTGGCTCGGCTAGAGAGGAGAGAAAGAGGGGGGTACTTATGGTTTGGTTTAGATTAGATGTAGATTAGGGTTTAGCTAGGATGGGGTAGATCATGGTGCTTACATGCATTAAACAAGACCAAGCAAGATCAAAAACAAGGTCCACAAGAACAAGCAAAAGGAAGAAAAGAAAACAAGGTTGATGGTTGCATGGCCCATGCAAAATATTTAATGCCTTGTTTAATCTTGTGAAAACAAAATAACTTCCATGGCATTTGTTTATTTGCATCCTCCCAAAGTTGGAGTAAGGCAAGCAAAAGAAGTGGAGAGAGATCCACCCAACCCACATGAGCTAGAGGTAAACTCAATTAAAATGCCAAGCTCATATTAGTTGGATGGTGGAATTATAAGGTGGTGAAGAAAAGGTGGTGGAGTCAATAAGAGATATGCCCCCAACTCAACTTGGGCATTTAACAATATATCAAGGACCAAATACAATATCAAGAGGCAAATACAAATATTAATGCATATGAGATAAGAACCAAAGCTCAAGGGTTTTTGTATGATGCTCAAATGCAAGGTGGCATGATGACATGAGCATGATATGATGATGATGCAACAATTATATGTAGGAAGTGGCCCTTTTATTACTAGATCAAGTAGCATTACAGGTGTTAGACAACTGGGATGCTACAAAAGTCCATTCCAACGGAATCCCATTTCCATTCCGGAATCTATAGCGGTTGCAACAGTCCTGCGGGTCTTTGATGTCCCGCCTTGACTCTCTGACAGATATCATACTTGGCGATATAGCTTCCGATTTCTCTCTTCATCTTATGCCACCAAAATTGTTCCTTCAAGTCCTGATACATCTTCGTTCCTCTAGGGTGGATAGAATAAAGAGTATCATGGGCTTCCTTCAAAATAACTTCTTTCAACTCCGAATCTGCTGGTACACAAAGGCGTCCTTTGTACCACAGAACTCCTTCTTCATCTTCGGTGAATCCGGGTACTTTGCCTGTACCGATACGACGTTTGATTCCGTCGATACTAGCATTTCCTTTCTACGCCTCCTTGATCTGACTGATCAAAGTGGGTTGAAGTTCTATGCTAGCCAAAAATCCTTCACTCACTAATTCCATTCGTAAATCTTCCATATCTTTGTGCAAACTTGGCTGCTCCTTCAAAATCATGGAGTTCAAGCGGCACGGCAATCTTCTAAGGGCATCTGCTACCACATTGGCTTTACCAGGGTGATAGTGAATGTCCAGATCATAATCCTTGATTAGCTCAATCCATCTTCTTTGTCTCATATTCATCTCCTTCTGAGTGAATATATACTTCAAGCTCTTGTGATCTGAATAAATCTCACAATGGTTTCCCATCAGGTAATGCCTCCATGTCTTCAGGGCTAGAACTACGGCTACTAGTTCAAGGTCATGGGTTGGATAATTCTGTTCATGCTATTTCAGTTGTCGGGATAGATAAGATATAACTTTGCCTTATTGCATTAGCACACATCCGAGACCGATCTTGGATGCGTCACAATACACATCAAAGGGCTTCGTGATATCCGGCATGATCAAGATTGGGGCTGAAATCAATCTTCTCTTGAGTTCTTGAAAACTTGCTTCACATTTGTCAGTCCATTCAAACTTCTTGTCCTTCTTCAGCAATTGGGTCATGGGTCTGGCAATAGTCGAGAATCCTTCTACGAACTTGCGGTAGTATCCCGCTAATCCGAGAAATGCACGAACTTGGGTTTGAGTGGTTGGGGCTTGCCAATCTTCGACATCCTTCATCTTCGCAGGGTCAACGCCAATTCCTCTGGATGATACAATATGTCTGAGGAATCCTACCTCCTGTAACCAGAATTCACATTTGCTAAACTTGGCATATAGCTGATGCTCTCTAAGGGTTCCAAGAATGGTCCTTAGGTGTAGCTCATGTTCTTCTTCTGACTTGGAATAAATTAGAATGTCATCGATGAAAACAACGACAAACTTATCCAGGAAGTCCATAAAAATCTTATTCATGAGGTTCATGAAATAAGCGAGGGCATTGGTTAATCCAAAAGACATGACCGTATACTCGTATAATCCATATCTGGTGGTAAAGACAGTCTTTGGAATATCCTCTGCACGAATCTTGAGTTGATGATAGCCAGTTCTAAGATCAATCTTAGAAAACACTTTGGCACCAGTCAACTGGTCAAAAAGGTCTTCTATCTTCGGCAACGGGTACTTGTTTTTGATAGTGACATCATTCAACTTCCGATAATCCGTACATAAACGGTTACCTCCATCTTTCTTGTCCACAAACAAGACAGGTGATCTCCAAGTGACGCACTTGGTTGAATCAGTCCAATTTCCAGCATGGCGTCCAGTTGCTTCTTCAGTTCTGCTAGTTCAGAAGGGTTCATACTATATGGTCTCTGGGCTATGGGTCCGGTTCCAGGGATTAGTTCAATGATGAACTCGATATCCCGATCTGGGGGCATACCGGGAAAAACATCTGGAAATACATCGGGGTATTCACAGACTATCCGGACTTGGTCAATGGTTGGCTGGGCTATACTCTTGTTGCACTTGAATTGACGGGGCAAGGTTTCAGACACATGCTCGACAGATATTCCGGCTGTACTGGTCATGGTTATGACTTTCTTGGTGCAGACAATTAATCCTTTGTGTTTGGACATCCAATCCATTCCTAGTACTACTTCCAAACCTTTAGTTCCGAGTACCATTAGATTAGCATAAAAATCTATGCCATGGATTCAGATAGGGACGGCTTTGCAAATTTGCCTAGCTTTGGTGGTTGAACCGGGTATTTGAACAATCATAACATGCTTCAATTTGGTTGGTTGAATCTTACTAGTGCATGCAAATTATTCAGTGACAAATGAGTGCGATGCTCCAGAATCAAACAACACTCTTGAAAGTACTGAGTTAACATAAAACATACCCAGCACGACATCTGGCGCTTCTGAGGCTTCTTCAGCATGCATGAGAAAGAGACGGCCGTTGCGGTTGAGCTAGTTTCCTGGAGCAAACCTTCTTCCGGGCTGAACACGACGTTGTTGTTGAGCTAGGGCATTTGCATTGGGGGGCTGCGAAAATCTTCTTGGGGCACTCATTGGAATAGTGACCCTTGGTTCCACATTCATAACAAGTCACTTGCGACTTGTCCTTTGCTGCAACAAGCACAACATTGCTTCCAGTCCTCGGGGCAGTGTTGGTGTTGGTGGCAGCATTGTTGTTGTTGAACTTGGGTGGTGCACGGGTGAAATTGCTGGAGTTTTCGGGGTTGTTATGGTTTCCTCTAGGCCTTGGGTTTCCACGGTTGGGATAGGTCGGACGGTTTATCGGGGGTCTGTTGGTTCTCAGGGCAAATCATGGAGATGGGTTGGGGCGATACTTGGGTGTATGGTGGGTTCCTGGTTGATGCATCATGCGGCGCTTGCGGTTCTCATTGGCTTGGTTGATCTTTCCTTCCATCTGAATGGCAGAGTCAACTAAGGCTTCAATATCAGCAAAGGGGATATTGACTAACACTGTCTGCATCTCATCGTGCAGACCATTCAAGAATCTCTCCTTCTTCTTGGATTCGGTGTCGAACTCATCCGGGGCATACCTAGCTAATGACAAGAATTTGTCACGGTATTCCACTACAGTCATCCTTCCTTGCTTTAGTTCTCTGAATTCATCTCTCATCCTCTTGATCAAACCCGGTGGCACCTGGGTTTTGCTGAACTTGACCTTGAATTCATCCTAGGTCATCATCTGACCTCCGGTCATTGCACGAACGCTGTTCCACCATGGTCTTGCATCTCTGGCCAGATAGTGGGTGGCAAACAGAACTTTCTTGTTAGCTTCCACTCCTGTGACTTCCAGATTGTTCTCCATGGTTTGCAGCCAATCATCTGCATCTAGGGGCTCTTCTAACTTAGTGAAAACAGGTGGATTGGTGTTCTGGAAATTCTTGAGCTTAGATCCATGGTTGTCCTGGTTTACATGGCCTTGGTTGTTGTTGGCCATCTGGGCGATGTGTTGAAGGGTGGCTAAGTTGGCTTGACGTTCGGCTCGTTCAGCTTCGCGGTCAGAAACCAACATTTGCAAGATCTGCAACATCGGGTCTGGGGATGAACCGCTTCCTCCACGAGGCATCTGAAGATTGAGATCAATCATGAGAAAAGAGGGAAATTTCTAAGCTCAGGGATTTTGAAAAGTTTTTGAAGTTTGACTCAGATTTTTCTAGCAACTTGATTTTCATTCATTCATAGCACACAATACAAACACACACCACAACAAAGAAAAACAGATGGTTTTAAGAACCATTCTATGAAGCTACGATATAGTGGGACCGACTACAACTCACTAACACTAGTGCTCAAGTGCTACTACTCCTCGAAGTCAGTGTCCTCATCATACTCATCATCATCATCGATGAAGGCGAAGTCATCCTCATCGGTGAAGAAGTCCATAGCCTGATCCTCCATAAAGTCATCATCGTCACTGAGATAGGAGTAGGGGTCTCCACGAAGGTCTTCCCATGCATTCTCCCTTTCCTCTAGATGCATATCTCTCTCGTGGATGGTCTCCTCCAAATCCGTGATCCGATGGCGAAGACGGGCAATGATGCGCTCCTTCTTGTCGAGCTGATGGCGATGAGACTTGCGATCCTTCACTAGCATGGCGAGGGTCTGATCCTTCTTATTGGCGATGGCGTACTTGTGGTTGGCGTAGGAATGGGCATTGTCCAACTCCTTCTGATGGTCGTACATCATGAAGCTGAGGTGGTCCAATTGACTCTTCAGCTCGGGGTGATATGGGGCCTCCCGTGGTTGTCCCATAACATCACGCCTTCGGTAGAACTCAAAATGGGTACCCTTGATCTGATTGATACTCTGCCCACACAGACGGGCAAGAGCTTACTGCATGGCCCTGGCAAGTCCATCGAGCCACTTGTTCTCTCTTAAGGTGAACTGAATTCCCTCTGCAGTGGGAGGTTCAATCTTTCCTCGGAAACTTGCAACAACTAGCCACTGCAAATCTCTCCTTCTTGATCATTGAGATGAGCTCCAAAGAACTCGAGGTGCAAATGCTCCAGCATCTCCAACAGCTGGTCCAAGTCATGCTCAAAGATGAGGTGTCCTCCATTCCCCAACTGATAAAACTTGCTGTACTTCACGTCCATCTATAATAGTATAGGATGAGTAAGTTAGTAGAGTGATCAAGTGTGTCAAATTTTATGTACTTTGCAAGAATTTTTGAGGAACATGAATTTTCATGAAAGAATCCAAGTGATAAGAATGGGAATAAGTTTTTGTAAATACTCACTTCCTTTGGGTTTGAAACTAAGTTTTTGATTCGAACGTCCATTCTAACTAGGGTCTCCTATGGTCAGGATGGCTCTGATACCAACTTGTCAACACCCGGATTTTTAATCCCAGATGCCTGTTATGCCATACATCGCAATCCCAGGATTACCATTTTTGCGAGACATGACAGATTTGGATATCACATTACATCATCCATTACAAACCATACATAAGGTCTTACACAAATAAGGATCTCATGATCCAGTTCTTAATACAACTCAAGCAGCGGAATAACGTAAAGATAACAATAGCATAGGCGAAGCTCCATCTCCGGGGTCACAAGCAATGCTGACGATGGGAGATGATCCTAGTTGCCGTAACCTTCCTGTGGTCCGTCATCCTGATACTCCTCTTCATAGTCTGGCCACGGGAATAGCCAGGGACAAAGCCATGAGTACTCTTTAAGTACTCGCAAACTAATACTAATAAGTGAAGTGGTTTTGGAATAGGAAGTACTAAGCTCTATGGTTGTTTTGCAAAAAGCCAGATTTACCTCTACTAAGTTCAAAACCAAAGAAAGCTAATTGAAATTTTTATAACACCTAAGTGGGAACTTGCATTTCATGTCACAACTCTGTTGTGGTCAAGTCAAAGTCATAAATCATTTCATAAGTTGTTTTGAAAACATCTGACGATAGAACAGTATGGCTACTCCAACTGTCCATAACTGCGGACGCGGCTATTCGAATAGTTTGACACTCTGCATAGATTGTACACTTTCACCACAACATTCGATACATCCGTCAGGAACAATCCTGAATTCACCATACTCAGTATGCGGATAATCAATCTTAACCTTTCAATTACACGCCCTAGTATAGGCACCTCTCCTGTAAGTTTGGCCTCCCAACCATGACCAACTGTCATCTTAGGTACTGCACAGGTGGACAATCTTCACAAGGTAGCCTCAGCTCAGACCTTGGCCGTAAGGGAACCCATACTAAGGTATATAAATTTTCAGTCAATCCCTACCCAATTTTCGGGTATTGTGGTTGTACGGTAAAATTGGAATGGTATTGCATCCAGACAACCATCAGTCTTATAAAGGGCTAAGGCTCATGCCTCAACATTTTCATCATCAAAATCATCTGGTGTTCAAGAACACATGTCAAAACATTTCAGTAGAATGTCTCATCATTCTAAGATTTTCATAACCATTTTCACCAAGTATTCCCATCTCAAGTTGATCAAGTTTTATGCTTAGCACTAGCATCTACAAGTGGGGGTAAATACTAATGGTGGGTAATGAACCAGTGGGGATTTACTAAATTCAATCTCATGCCTTAGGATGACATCAATATTATCTAACTTAGGCCAAATTTTATGCTCTTTATGCTACCTTGAGTTATCTTTCTAGAATCTACAAGTCACTAAGTAAACTCTAAGAGAAAGCTTTGATAAAGAAAATAAAGTATTAAGCTTGCAAGTAAAGCTAGGATTGGGTATCAAGTGGTGTAAGCTTGCTAAGTTAATAGCTTGCTCATTCAACTAGTAGTATTAGGCTTGTATAAGTAGGGTATCCTGCAAATGTTAGCTTGCATAATTGCAAGTATAAGCTTGCCTTGTGTAGAGAAGTGGTTGAAGTTCTCCTCGGCTTCTTCTTCATAGTATCCTCCTTCCTCCTCGTATCCTTGCTCGGTACTACCGTCTATAAATAAATACGAGGTATACAATCACTAAACAATACTTAACTATTTCTAAACATCACACAAAGGTTCACACTAGATGATCTATCATCATCACTAACATTACAAGATTAAAACACTTGTCTTATTTATTTTATTTTTAGAAAAGTAATTTCTATTCATTGAAAAACTACTTAAGATTTAATATTCTCCAACTCAAATATGGGATCATGTTGACACATGTCATCACCACATATTTCAGCACATGGGAATGTGATTTAAAGTGGTGTCACAATTTAATAAGGTTTAACCTTTTTATTTTAATTAAATAACGTGACTAGAAATGCCTATGTGGCATTCTTTTATTACTTGAACATTATTACTGTAAGTAAACCTATATATTTTTATATATTCTTAAAGGTATGATCAAATGTGATTTTTGAGAGTTGGAATCAACTCAAAAGCTTTTATGGTTGAATTTTGAAAAATGTTTGAATATAGAGAAGCTTCTGCCTTGTTATTTTTACCATGGTTGATCTATACCTTCAAATGGTTTGAATCCAACGGGTTTGGATTAAGCATTTCAGTAACTTTTTAACAAAATTGGTTCCGTGCATTTTGGTTCAGTGAATCAAGCTGGGTTGATTTTTGAATCTAGATACACAACTGTGTTTGAAAATAAATGAATAAAAGTAAATTTGAATTGTTGGGTCACACGGGATGTTTTACTGGGCCGGCCCACTATGCACAGCGCACGCGCGGGCTGGTTAAGTGGATGTCCCCACGCGTCAGTGAGACGGTGAGGGGCGAAGCGGTACGGGGCAATGTGGACCGTGGGATCTAGTTCTAATCGAACGGCTCGGGTTCATCGTCCACGTCGGGCAGCGCCGACGAGACATAACCCTAGCGCGGCAGGTGGTGGTCATTGGAGGCTCACCGGGGCTCAGGCGAGGGTCGGCGACGAGGTCGAATGACGAAGTCGACAACAACGGTTCTCCTGGTACCGACAGCTTCTCCTGGGGCGGCTCCAATCGACGGCCCCCTTCTCCTCCAGCAGCGGCGGGCTTCGGCCAAATTCTGACGATGCGCTGCTTGCCTTGCTCCGGGAGTGAGGTGGGGTGGTTCTGAGGGAGAGGGGAGTGAACTGTTGTAAAGAAAACGAGCGGTGGAGGCCTCTATTTATAATGGCTGAAGGGGACCGACGGGCGCAGGCTGAGCTTGTCGTGGTCGACGGCACAGAGTGCTACTAGCATGGGCGACGGTAGGGGGCGGTGCTGTGCTCCCTGGCGAAGCTCAACGGCGTGGTGGCGAGGCGTGGGGCGGTGCTGATCGGTCGGAACGCGTCGATGCTCTAGGCGGGTCCGACGGCGATTTTAATGGCGCACAGCGTGCGTGGTCCGCGCGGCGGCGAACGGGCATGTCAGCGGGGTTGCTGGGGCGGTGGTGATCACGCACGCACACGGCGAGGGCGGTGTGCGGTCTGTGCGTGCTGGTCGAGGGTGGCGCACTGGCGCGCTCTCGGCTTGCACGCAGAGAAGTTTGGCATGGTCTTATCGTGTGGTCCAGGGGCTGGCAGTGCTCGGGGCTGGGACAGGGGGTGGTGGTGGACGGTGGAGTGCCTTCTAGACATGCTTCCTAGGCTTAGTGCTGCTCCTAGCTTGCCGTCGACAATGGGGTGGCAAGGTGAGGCTCGGCATGCTTGCTATTAATGGCATGGTCTGGTTTACAGTGAGCTAGAGGGGTTAAACAAGTTAGATGATCTACTGAGGGTGTAGAGTGATCTAGATAGGGAACAAGTTAGGCCAAAATTACTGCACACTATAGTGTTTGATGTTTGTTTGATTTGTATCTGCAAGATGTTTGATAAAATGGCCGCAAGAACTTTGAATTTGAATTTTGGATTCAAACTTGGTGGGTTTGCTAGGCACATACTAGGGAGTGTCTGGTTAGTTGGATTAGTCAAGGGGCACTGGTTTGGTTGGGTTTTAAAAATGGGTGATCTTCACATGTGATAAAGATTCAATTTTGAATTATGATTTGAATGAGGTTGTCAAATGTTTCTGTAAGTTTGAAAGGTGGGCTTTGATTCACTTTTACTTGTTCTAGTAAGGGGTGAAAAGAATTGGGAAAGTTTCTGTTTGAAATCTTGGACTAGAAACACTCAAAGTGACCTAGTGAGCAAGATTGGCAAAAATGACCATTTGCTTTATTTGATTTGTTTTTGATTTTCTCTTGATTTGTTTCTGCATGGAAATGTTTTATATGATGTTATTTTCCTATTTAAACCATTTCTTGCTATTTAGGTTAATCACACAAGTTCATTCATGCATTTATCAAATCATCTCATTCACACATGCATTCATATGATTTTAATTAATCAAAGTTTTTGTTAACCCTAATTTTAGTGATTAGAGTTTGATGATCATTGTTTTATATTTTTGGGATGTTACACAATTTTACGCCAAAAACATCCACACTACAGTATTACGATATACTCCAGCAAGACTGTCCTATCAGCGGGAAGAGGGCCCTCCGGGGCCGGGAGGCCTGTCCGGTGCTAGATGTTCCAGAAAACGAATCATAAGAGCATCTCCACTCACCTACCCAGGAGGTCTATCCGGACGCCGAATTTCGGTCTGGACGCTGAAAATTGGCCCAGTCGCGTACCCAAGGACTTGTTTTCGGCCGGATTCAGGCCGATTTTGGTCCGGACTACCCAGGCCGAACCCAGGTTTCCGGGTACGCCCTGGGAATGTCAGACTCTGCAAATTCGGCGGAAAAAAAACGAAGCGGCGTGTGGACCCTTCGAGTCAGCGACGGAAGCCGAGTCATCGTCATCCTCGGAACCACGTGGCGACCGCCGGACATTAACTGCCCGTCGCGTCGGCCATGCGTCGCCGATTTACGGCGCCACCGTCGCCGCCTCGGCTCCCGTGACGGACCGGCGGGCACTAACTTCCCGCCGTTTCCCCTTTTCCCGCCCTCGCCGCTACACCCCTCCCGCCCTCGCCGCCCACATCGGCCTTTATAACCCGTGCCCCTCGCCGGAGATCTTCACACTCTCTCACAGCTCCCCCACCCACAAGCCCAAATTCTGGCGAACCCTCTCTCACCGTTTCCCCTTCCCAGCCATGGCCAAACGGTACCCCGGCGACGGCGCTGCGGCGAACGGCTTTGGCCGACGCACCCTCCAGGCCTGGGAGGCACGCATGCTGTACGACGCCGGCTATATGGCGCCGCCGGACACGCGGATACCTCCGGGATGGAAGCTGAGCGCCGACAGCATCCCTATCCCGGCGGCGCCTACGCCGGAGGAGCTGTCGTACGACGTACAAGAGTACATCGGCGGCGTGGACGACCCCTCCGAAGCCGAGAGCACCGAGAACCTCCTATACTGGGAGCAGTTCTTCGCGGATCGGCGCGAGCAGGAGCTCGCCCGCCACGAGGGGCCGCCGAACGAGTCGCCGCCGAAGCGCAACAACTCGGCTGTCCACCGGCGTTGGTGGAGTGCGCCAGGCCGGACGCTCGCTGCGGTGATGGAGCACATCAACCGCGGGAACACGCCACGGCTCGACTTTCCGCGCACACCGACGCCGGCGGCCAGGTCGGGCCGGCGCCCATCGCCGAACTGGATGCCGAGGAGGATGGCAAGCATGAGTTCGTCCTCCTCCGCGTCGGCATCCCACTCCTCCGGCTCGGCGCCGCTACGCACGCCGACGAAACAGTCAAGCGCGAGGCGAAGTCGCCTGTGTGCTCGCCGCCGCAGACGCGCTCCGTGGCATCGTCATCGGCGAGCCGCGGACAACGGCGTCGCCAACCGGCCGCGTGCGTCTCCGCCGCCCCAAGACAGAAGACTCGGCGCCGGCCGAAGACGCCGCCTTGAATATGGCGCTGGAGCAGTCGCTCCGCGATACGGCGCCGCAGACGCCGCCGCCGGTCGAGCCCTCGTCGCCGGATATCCTGGAATGGTCTAGGAAGGACTGAGAGAAGGCGGAACGGCAGCGCATCCTTGGCCTGCAGCAGCAGGCCGAGGAGCGGGCCGCCCGGCGACGGGCGTTGGCCGGGCATGAGCTCGCGTACCAGGGCGCCCCACTCTACGTCCTCGACGACGACGATGACGAAGGCCCGTCCTACCAGCCCTGGAGGTTCGGCGACCCAGGCCAGGGAAGCTCCCGCCAGAACCAGCCGCCGAGCGACGACGACGATGACGGCGGCGAGGATGACGGCCGCGCCGACCCCGGCTACACGGCGTTCTACAGAAACTTCGGCCTGTAGAACGGCGAAGTCACCGGTGGAGGCCACGACGGGCCTTTTATTTTAAGTTTACTATGTAGTCGTTTAGTTTAAATTTGATGTATATTCGCTCAACTTAATGAAATTCGCCCATCTTTAATGAATTTTAGCCGAACTTGGAGATTCGGCCTGGATATGTGAGTGGGAAAATGGTCGTACGCAGACCGAAAACTAGTTCCGTCGGCCCCAAAATGCCGATTTTCGGACTGGGTTCGCTAACGAGGGGAGATGCTCTAAACGCTAGCGATAGGCTTGTACGCTTGTGCATCAGCAAGGGCGGCTTCGGAGGCTCGCAGCACAGCTTATCTACTGCCAGATCGAAAGCAACGGAAACCAAACCGAAAACAGGGAGACTTCTCCCTCTGTTCCGTTACATGTGTCTGCTGACCAACCTCAGGTTCAGGTGTAGCTGCAGTGCTGCACCTGCATGTGCTCTACCGTAGACACGACTATCTATTGGGGGCGGCGCCTGAGATGCTCCAAAAACCGGATTTTTTTACAAATATGGTCACCTGCAATTTTCCATAGCCAAAATTATCCCCTTTCATTAACATTTGTCAAAAATGCCCTGACGGGAGATGGAGAAGGCACCACGTGGCACCTCCCACCAGGAACCGTGGCGTGGCAAATATTCCGCCCTAGCGGCAGGCGGGAAGTACATCCCGCCTATGGAGATGGCGGGAGGAGCTGGGGCTCACGTGGGAGCCAATCATCCTACTAATTCATATAATTAATACAGGTGCAAACTAATGTAATTTTGTGATTAGTGTAGTAGAAGGAAACAATACAGTCAATCCGTTGGCCAAATCCAAACCATTTCACAGGGGAGGAGTAATTAAAGGGTACGTAAAACCAAGCTGTATATAGATGCTAATTAATCAGGACAATTAAGAAGGGATTAGTGCTAATTAAGGTAGCAGGAAATGGAAGCTGTGTTCCCAGCTCCTCCCGCCACTCCCATAGGCGGGATGACCTTTCCGCCTGTCCCTGGGGCGGGATGTTTGCACCGCCACGGTCCTTGGCGGGAGGTTCCACGTGGCGCCTTTTTCACCTCCCGCCAGGGTATTTTTAACAAATGTTGTTGAGAGGGGATATTTTTGGCTATGCAAATTTACAGGGGGTTATATTTGTAAAAAAAATCCAAAAACCGAGTTCCTCAATCATCTCCGTCGTATGTCGAGGGCATCTCATGTCAGCTGTCACGTCGGGTTTCTCTCAAACGTGGCAAGGCGACGCTTTCTGGTTGGCGCTTTCCATGGCGACAAGGGCAGCAGTAGACTTTGCTTGATCGATCGGGGAGGATCATGCCTTTGCCTTGCTCCAGTAGGCAGTAGCTCGTACCTGTCAGAACTCGATCGCTCAAGATGTACTAGTAGTAATACTATTGCTCGTATATTTGTAGTTGTGATTTGATTATTTCCTTGCTTGCTGTAGCGTGCGTTTGGTTTATTTAGAGCACGGACATGTTGGTCCAATTAATGCAGCCTGAGGTGACAGTTCAGTACACACACGTTGCTATGTTAGTCTGACTAACAAACCTCTATTCTAGTCCGCACGTTCGTAATACAGTGGGCGCTCGCCGGCTGTATCCGCATTCGGTCAACCACGGCAAATTTAGCAGTAAGCAACATAACATAAATAATAAACTAAAAGCGACTCTAACATCACAAAGGGGATGTAGCTCAAATGGTAGAGCGCTCGCTTTGCATGCGAGAGGCACGGGGTTCGATCCCCCGCATCTCCATTCTTTCCTCCATTGCGGCCATCATCGTTGCGACCGTCATAATTGCGGCCGCCATTACAGCCTCCATCATAGCCTCCATAGCCATTGTTGCCGCTGTTGCGCCCCCCCCCCCCCCCACACCCTGGCGACCGTAGCCGCCGTTGCCACCATTGTTGCGGCCCTGTACCTGCTGGCCATCGTTGCCATAGGGGCGATACGGAGCGCCACCGCCTTGGTAGGTGGGGTTAGGGTGCATCGCGGCATTCACAGAGGATGACCACCCCTCAGACTGCGCCTGCTGTGCCTGGAGCGCTTCAAAGGACAAGACATGAGAGTAGAAGTCAGAGTACGAGACGGGCTTGTCTCCGACCGTGTAGTTGGCGGTGATGGAGTTGAACGCGGATCTAAGTCCGGTGAGGATGTGGTCGACAAGTTCGTCGTCAGTGACGGGGGCACCGGTGGCTGCCATAGCATCGGCGAAGCCCTTCACCTTGTGCATGTAGGCTGTCACCGACATCTCCTCCTTCCTGGTGCTCTATAGGAGACGGCGGATGTGACACATGTTGGCACGGCTGACGGTGAACGGCAGTCACCGGTCCCCTCGGTGAGGGTATTCTCCGAGCCAGCGACGTCGGCGTCGAGGTGACTTCTTCCCCTGTTCCGTTATACGTGTCTGCTAACCAACCTCGGGTTCAGGTGTGCAGTGCTGCATGTGCTCTCCCACATACACGACACGGTTGATCGATCCATTAATTTGGGGCGGCCTGAGATGCTCCAAAAACCGAGTTCCCCAATCATCTCGATCAGGCCAGTTGTCACGTCGGGTTTCTCTCTCTGGCGTGGCAAGGCGACGCTTTCCGGTTGGCGCTTTCCATGGCGACAAGGGCAGCAGTAGACTTGCTCGATCGATCGGGTAGGATCATACTTTCTCCTTGCTCAAGTAGGAGTATCAGAATTCGATCGCTCGAGACTTGTATTATTGCCATTAAAATTATTAGCAGGTGTGATTTGATTATCTCCTTGCTGTAGCTTGCGTTTGGTTTGTTTAGAGCACGGACATGTTGGTCCAATTAATGCAGCCTGGGGGCGACAGTTTAGTACACACACGTTGCTATGTTAGTCTGACCAACAAACCTGTATTCTAGTCCGCACATTCGTAATACAGTGGGCGCTCGCCGCCTGTATCCGCATTCGGTCAACCACGGCAAATTTAGCAGTAAGCAATATAATATAAATACATAACCTAAAAGCGACTACAATATCACAAAGGGGATGTAGCTCAAATGGTAGAGCGCTCGCTTTGCATGCGAGAGGCACGGGGTTCGATCCCCCGCATCTCCAATCTCTTGTTTTTTCCTGTCACCGCGCGTCCGTTGTCATTTCCAGTTCGACTGTTTTTGGTGCTTATCTCGCCCAGCTTAATTTTTTTTCTTATTTTTTGCTCTCCTCCCATCCCATGGTCCACTGAACTTTCCTGCATGATCTCAGCAATGAGCAAATTGGATTTCCTTGCCCACCGTTCCAGTTATTATTATGGGCAGTACTACGCGTCCCCCGGGGGATAAAAATTTCTGATCCCCCGGGTCCTCGTGCTAATACGTGTCCACCTAAATCCCTTTTTGCTACACTCAGACCCACTTTTGCTATATAGGCACCGCTTTTGCTACACTGTAGCAGAAAACGGTTTGACCCAGAAATAGAAAAACAGATTGGACCTCGTCGGAGAGTTCGCCGGAGACCATGTAGCAATTTTTTTAACTAATGTAGCAAAATCGACTTCGCCGGAGAATCGCTGGAGACCTCGCCGGATACCTCGTAGCAAGAAGTTTGTGCTATTGTAGCAAAATCATAAAACATATGTAGCAATATAATTATGCTAATGTAGCAAAAGTCGACTTCGCCGGCAAAAACTTGTAAGAAAAAAATTCAATGTAGCAGCGCCGCTCGCCGCAGGTAGCAACACCAGAACCCGTATGTAGCAGGACCGGTCGCCATGTGTAGCAGAGCCTCTCGCCGAAGGTAGCACCACCGCTCACCGCAGGGTAGCAACGACTGTCGCCATATGTAGCAACACCAGAAGTTGTATGTAGCATATTTGGTCATGGTGTGTAGCATCGCCGCGGGGATAGCTCATTTGGTCACGGCGGGGCTAGCCTTGGCGGAGCAGCGTGGGCGCAAAATAGGACGAGCGGAGAGCTCCGTATCTGTCTCCAGTGACGACGACGGACGGCCACTGGTGTGGGATGCGGAGGCGGAGCAGCGGGCGGCGGCCATGGCGTCCGGGCGTGTGGCACAGGACGACGGTGGAGACCCATGTGGCAGCGGTGGCGGAGTCAAACCATGTCCACACCATGGCGGCCAGGTGCACCCTCGTAGCAGAAGACTCTCGCAGTAGTAGCATCCACCGATGACCATGGTAGCATCTGCTGCCAACCACGATACCATCCGCAGTCCACCATGGTAGCAGACCACGCCTCCAGGTTCTCGCAGTAGGAGCACCGCTCGCTGCACCAACTCCGGCCAAGCTAGTGTCACAACCTATTATAGCAGATCCTCCCCAGCCGTGGCTCGACGTCCATGGCCGCCATCTCCTGCGAGAGGAGCATGGCGGCGCGATGGCGCAAGCTGCAGCGGCGTGGGCGCACGCGAGATGCAGCGGCGGCAGGCGCACGCGAGATGTCGTACGGAAAAGGATAAGGATAGCTAAAAACGAACAGAAGGTTGCGGTGGTTTCAACTCACGCACGCAAAAGAGAGAGACCCGGGGGATCGATCCCCCGGGGGAATCGTATCCTTTTCCTATTATTATTTTCCGACGGCTCGGCAGGTTACTTGCGTAAGTTAAACCGCAGAAGGAAGGTCACAGCGTTACCGCGGTCGTTGTCATCTCGAGTTGGACTGCTCGTTTCACCCAGCCTAAAATTTTCTTACTACTTTTTTGCTCTCCTCTCCTCTCCTCCCATCCCATGAAGGTCAAGTCTCCGTTCCGTGCAGCAGCGCCCGATGTTGATCTACTATGCTGCACAATTGTCCTCCTAGGACAGCGTCAAATCAAATCCTTGGATTTTTCTTCTTAGATCCCAGCTCTAGCAGCTTTGCCATCCCGATACACACAAGGCCAAGGGGAGATCGGGTCCTCCCCAAACCGCTGTCGTTTCGTTCCGTCCACAGAGACGTCTTTGCTATCCAGCCGGTCGATCACACCGAGGGAAAGGGAATGGAAGAATAGAATCTCTCTTGCGTAAATTGTGCTGCGGTTGCAGTTACAGATCTGATATTCTGATCTGATCTGTCTCCGCGTCGTCCCAGGCTGTGCCACAATGCAAGGAGGCGATAACAGGCGGTTAACACCTCACGTGTGCCTGTCTGTTTTTGTCATTCAGTGCTCTTGATAACTAATCAAACCTCCCGGCATGTCACTAACTAACCTCTTGCAGTACACTAATAATGTACTGGTCGAGTTGTTTGAAGAGTTAAATGAGGAAACTACCGAAGCAGTAGTAGTAGATCATTTTCTAGTAGGTGGTAGTAGTACTAGCATAGTACTCCCTCCGTTTGGGATTATAAGCCCTGCGCGGATAACTAGGTTCTCAATTTAAACAACAAAATATAAATAATATAGCATAAAAATTATACCATTAGAAACTTTAGAGGTTATATTTTCTAATAATATAATTTTTGTAATATATAAATTATATTTTGTTGGTCAAATTAACAACCTAGATATGCGTGTAGGACCTATAATCCCAAACAGAGAGAGTACTTCTCCAAGGGTTAAACAATGGCGGTGGTGCCGAGACTCTAGCGGGACGCCGTCAAATGCTACTACACGATAAAATCCACGTTGTTTCCGAAAACATTGCCCTATCATTCATGGTTAAGTTTTTACAGCGGCAGCGTTGGGACAAAGAAGGTAAAAGAGAGAGGGGCCACAGTGTGGTGCGATCCGGAGGAGATTTCCAGATCCTACGGGACACACCCCGATGCGGTGACAGCTAATCGCCGGGACCCACGTAGGCCTGCACATTTTTATCCCCAAACCCCTCACCGTTGTTTCAAAATCCTAGTTCAGCCCCCCTCCATCCGAAGACTTTTCTTGGGGAGGGAGCCCTCCTCCTATAAACACGCCCCCGCTCCTCTGTCTCCAGACTCTGCTCTTCCAGCGTGAGGAGATGGCGGCGGCGGCGACGGCGGGCGTGGTGGAGGAGCTAACGCGGGTGTTCCGCGAGCTGCCTCCGCGGCCGGCCGTGGAGGAGGTCGAGGCGGCGGAGGCGGTGCTGGCCTCGGCCGACGCGGAGGAGGAGGCGCGCCTGGCCGAGGTCGGGAGGGAGGAGGCGGCGCGGCAGCGGGCGGCGGATGGGGTCCCCGGGGAGCTCCTCTCCGTGCTGCGGGAGGCCAGGCGCGCCGCGGTAAGGCTGCGCGCGCTGCAGCAGAGGAAGGAGGCCGCGCACGTCGTCGAGCTCGAGAGGCGGTTCAAGGTGCTCGACGGCCTCATCCAGAGGGCCTCGAGGGTCGTGTCCTCATCTGGTGAGGGAGGAGGCGGCGGCGGAGGTTATTTGGCGGCGGAGGAGGCGGTCGTGGAGGAGATGGAGGCCAAGCAGAGTTACGTGGCGCCGGCGCCGGCGCCGGTGGTCCTGGAGATAGAGCGCGAAACCAAGGGCGTCGGCTTCGGCTTGGACTCTAAGGGCGTCTCGTCGCTGCTTCGACATGGTTCTACAGGTGAGTTGGTTTTCATTAGTTTCACCCTTCACCAAGGCATGGTTCTGTTCAGATCACGATTATGTTGTTGTACACATTATTTGAATTGAAATCCTTAAAAATTCGAAACGAATTATTGTAGATTATAGTTAATGGAGCAGTATTTTTTGTATATGGAGCTGTGTGGATTTTGTACCGTGTCTCATTAATTGTTTGAATCGTGAAATCTAGGTTTATAGTACTCCCTCCTTCTCAGTTCATTAGGCTTGCACGTACAAGCCTAATAAACTGAGGAGGGAGTACCACGGTAGATTGTTGGAACTGTGTATTTAAGACTTGATATATGAATTGGATGCTTGCCGCTAGATAGACACGGTCATAGTTCCATTAGGTTGCACTGCCATTTTTTCAGGAAAGTTGACTAGAAACTAGTAGTTTGATTAATGTGGTAAGACACAACCACATGATGCATTATTTTTTTTAGAAAAACAGGGATATGCATCCTCGGTTCCATTGATCCACTAAATTTGTCTCTGCTGCCTTGCAATCATCGGCTAGCTGATTTGCCATTTCGCCTCAAATCAGATTTTTATGAACATTTATTTTACCCTACTTGAGCATATTACATAGAATGTAAACCCTAAACCGTAACAGTTAGAAAAAACCCAGCACACTGTGCGGGGCGTCGTGATTCACGTTGGATTTCGTGATCGAATAGCCACAAATCTGACTTAAAAGAGAATTCTTCTACAACTGTAAATGTATTGTTCATAAGATGCCATAGTAATAGCATTCAATACCATGGGTTACTGTTCTTTTCTACGGTGCCCACATTTTTTTTTAAATGGATGCCTTATTACCCCGTCCCTCTTACATTGAAGATGCATATATCCCACGTATTAGATGCTTTTATTATAATCTGAATATAAAGAATCAACCTGATCTACAAAAAAGTCGACAGGCCAAATGATGCATAATTATTATAATCTCATCCCCCTGGCATCACATGCAAGTTCTAATAGTCAACTCTTGAGCTGCTCTTTTACACCAACAAACCCCCTTGGTATCACATGCAATCTCTAATAGTCAACTCTTTTGCCAAACTAATTTGTTTGCTAGGCACATTCAGTGGGAATAATCTCTTGGTCAATGATGTTTCTTTTTTTTTGTGCATGTTTGAGTTCACAAATATTATGGGATTATATTCATTAGGCAATCATGTCAATAGTTTTGACTGGATACCCACCTAGATAACGTCGCTTGGGATACCATTAAAAGGATTCGGTGCACTTCAGTACCACCATTCTTGAGCAAATGTGACATCACAAAAGCAATTGTTGTGTCCTCTTGAAGTGTATGTGGATTGCACTAGCCCTTTCCATCAGTTCGGACTATTGGTTGCGTTGGCTAGTGCATGAAGCTTGGCATGGTATATCAGGTCCTGAGGTCTTCAGTTCCTAGTCCTGGCTTCCGCAATTTGTTAAAAATCGTGGCTCCCTCTCTGTTCACATATAGGCACATGTTGACTTCCCGTGTCACACGTGAGAGAGGTGTTGAAGGGTATATGTGGATTGCCTAGCCCTTTCCATCAGTTCAGACTGTTCGTTGCGTTGGCTTGTGTACGAAGCTTGACATGTCCAACTGTACCAAGTCCTTTACCTCTCTCACCCTATGACTACTGATATCCATATCAGTAGACCTCCTGGGGGGGTTGATGTGGCTATAGAAAGAAGGGCCACCGCTGGTGCTCTCTGTGCCGAGGTTGAGTGATACCCCCTACTCATGCTTGAAGATGACGATACAATTAATGTTTGACAGCTTGGGAAATAAGCTAATTGCACGAAACTTTGGTGGTATTGGTGTTGAAATTCTTCTGGTGGTATCTTGCTAGAGTGATGTTCTTTAAGTCGTGAGGCTTGCTTCGGTACACCCCTGTTCAGAAGATACGTGCAAGCCTCTAATTGTTATGTGAGGTGCTTTTTAGCATATCCTGTATAACCCTAAACATATGCATAGGCCAGAGAGTCACACCTTTTCAAGAAAAGTATAGGCCCAAAGCATTCTTAGGCTAGTAAAGATCAGTTTGTAACGTGGCATAAATATAATAAAAAAATTGAGCTCTCGTATTTATCTTAACATGCACATGTGAACATTCCGCAGGCAGTGACATGGTGGAGCAGAAGTTAAGCCTTATCCAAGTGGCTAGCCTTATAGAGTCATCAGCAAAGAGAGGGACCACAGAGCTCAATCTCCGAGGGAAGCTGGTAGACCAGATTGAATGGCTCCCTGTTTCACTTGGGAAGTTGCAAGATGTTACTGAGCTTGATATATCTGAGAATAGGATCATGGCTCTCCCATCAACAATTGGTAGCCTTAGATACTTGACAAAGCTTGACCTCCACTCAAACCAGTTGATCAATCTGCCTGATACATTTGGGGAGCTCTCTAGCCTAATTGATCTTGATTTACATGCAAACCAGCTGAAGTCTCTTCCTACATCTTTTGGAAATCTCACAAGCCTAGCAATCCTTGACCTGAGCTCGAATGGTTTCAAGATGCTGCCAGATTGTATAGGAAAATTGATGAACTTGAGAAGATTAATAGCTGAGACGAACGAGCTTGAGGAGCTACCTTATACTATTGGATCTTGCGTGTCTCTTGTGGAGCTTAGATTGGATTTCAATCAGTTAAAAGCCCTTCCAGAAGCTATTGGAAAGTTGGAAAAGCTTGAGATTCTCACATTACACTACAATAGAATCAAAGGCCTGCCTACGACAATTGGCTCGCTAACCAGATTGAGAGAGCTGGATGTCAGTTTTAATGAAATCGAAGGTATCCCTGAAAGCATTTGCTTTGCGACTAGCCTTGTGAAGTTGAATGTCAGCAGGAACTTTGCCGATTTAAGAGCACTACCAAGATCAATAGGAAATCTTGAGATCCTCGAGGAGTTGGATATCAGCAGCAACCAGATACGAGTACTGCCAGATTCATTCCAGTTCCTTGCTAAGCTTCGTGTATTTCATGCTGACGAGACTCCACTGGAAGTACCGCCAAGAGAAGTTATAAAGTTAGGAGCTCAGGTGCGTATTTTGTGTTGTTCTGCTATATTAAGTAGCTTTAGTCCTTAGCTAGCTGAATAATGTGTTCCTTTTCATGTCAGGCCGTGGTTGAATATGTGGCTGAGATGGTTTCTTCAAGAGGAGCAATCCAGAAGAAAACAGACGAGACAAGCTTCTGGGCCTGGTTCCGCTCACTGTTTGGTTGCTGCAAAAATGACGAAGAAATGGGTGTGGTTCCAGCTTAGCTGAAGCATTTCATTTGTATGTATCATCATGCATTGTTCATGGTGTTGGTGTCCATTTATATCACTGGTCAACAATGAAAGGAGGATTGCTCTTAGATTCTCAAAAAAAAGGAAGATTGCTCTTCACGTTGATTCTTGTTATTCTGCCCTATGTTTGTGTGTATGTATAGTTTTTTCTTGTAAAGGCTCATTTCTACTTCTTTCTGCAATAACTAGTAAGCTTCATTTCTGTGTGTAACCCCACATGTATTATATGATGGTATATCACCCTCAATTATTATTTACATAAACGTGTCATTTATATTGAATCAGTATAAGTAGCTTTGATGCATTTTTGCCTGCATATTAAGATTGAGGTTTACTTGGTGTCTTACTGTTTCTTTAGTGGTTCAGTGTTTTTACAAGTAATGTACACTGTTATAAGTTGTAAGCTCCTTCAGCATACCGTGCGTGCTAATGCATATTAAGACCTCACGTGCTGATGTTATTATAAACCTTGGCAGTTTATATATTTGTTTACATCCATGCTATCTTGTGTGATCTTTCGTATGAAATCTTTCTTTGCTGGTACTTCCTCCGTAGATCAAATCTACCCTTCATGTATGATTTACATTAACCTTGCAAATACCTGGAAGTATTTCATGGTATTAAATCAGCGACCCTTATTAGGGATCGGAGGGAGTACTACCAGTTCAAATATGCCAATATCTGTCTGTTCATGACCACAAAGCTTCACCAGGTTTATTGACTAGGCCTTTGCATACTATTTCCAGTCACACAATATCCTTCGGCTTGTTTTTTGTTGTTTTGGTATTTGAGTTACTGTGCTAGGGGATAATAACTTTAGCGTATGTTAATTTTAAGCTTGAGTGGCTTCATTGTTCCTTTCGGTAAACATGTTTTTTGTGTGAGAAATTCATACTAGTAACATGGCTATCACAGTAGTGTAACAATGGTTACTTTAAAGTATGCGGTTCATCAGGTTCCAAAGCCAGTGAAGTTGACTAGGTGAGATCTTGCCTTGCGGTACTTGTGCTTCGTAGATAATCCAGACGAGGACTCGAGATTGATGGCTACATCTGAGCTCTCTAGTACTTATCCGAAGAATAATCTAACATAGAATACAGACTTTGTGTCTGAGAGTCGGATACGGCGTCACATCAGCTAGTCAGCAACTCAGTGCTAATCCTGGGTGAAAGCAACATCTAAGTTTTGTTTGAATATGACAATAAGCAGTTAAAGTCATGGCATTTATCAATTAAAATGCTACTCTCTTTGTTTTAAAATATAAAATGTTTTAGCTTTGCGAAGCAAATGTATCTAGACTACTTTTAGTATCTAGGTTCACTCAAGTTTGAAATGAATCTACACACTAAAAGAAGTCTAGGTACATTTTATTTTACAAACCTAAAACATCTTATATTTTGAAACGGAGGAGTACATCTGAAATTTGGTATGTCAACTGACCGGACTGTGTAGGTTAGATTGCTAGATTTACGGTGCTAATCCTAGCTTTGGACCAGGTTCGTGATAAAGCGTATATGAACTGAAATTTGGATTATTTAGCTGAAACCAAATCCGTAATCTGACAATACATAGTTCATTTTTGTCTATGCTGCAACATATCACGGTACGGATTTGTTATTCACATTTCGTCTGGATTATTGCTAATGCAACCTGCTATATGGAACATTTATCATGAAAGTTTATACTTACAGAGTTATATGTATGTTGTCTTTTGCGATCCGACGTGTCTGGGCCTGCTTCAATTTCACTCACAATAAAACTGGTTCTGCTATTAGTATGTCATCTCAGTCTTCATATAGAGTCTTGTAGTGGATTGTAATTTGTTTGTGTTCGAGAGCTTCCTTTCTCTACTGGCACTGTGTGAGTATACAGATTAACCGTCAGGTGGTGTTGGGTTGGGGCTCGTGTACTGGGACCATGGATATAACGATCACCAGCTGTAACGTGTGGGCTATCGATCCCCAATCCCCTCTCGTGATCTGGTGATTAGGGTTAGCCTCTACCTCTCCGTCGATCGTTAATCTCAGGTGGAAGGGTTGTCTTCCTCTCCCTGTTTGCATCCATCTCCCCTTCTCACACGTGTGTGACTCCTCGCGCTAACTAAGGGGTTGCCTCGTGCGACTGTCCGGCCTTACTAGGCGTATTGTGTGTTAGGGTTTGAGATCGGATCGATATGGAGAGTGCCAAGGAGAAGGGGGAAGCGAGCGGCGGATGACTCAGGCTCATGCGGCGCCGTCTCTGGAGGAACTGCTTAGAAGTTTGAATCTGAAGGGGGACGACATTGAGGGCCTATTTCTGGCGAAGAGCGAGGTGGAGGCACTGAAGGAGGGCTCGAAGTGGATGGCGACGATGCGGCTGCTGACGACGAGATCCTTCAGTGCAATGTTTCTGAAGAAAACCATGATGTTTGCATGGGCATGGACTCAAGAGGTGGTGTTCCATGATGTTGATACGAACAAATTTCTAATATAGGCAAGTTGCTTGGGTGATTGGAAGCGCATCACGGAGCAAGGTCCTTGGATCTTTCGGGGTCATGGCCTTTTGATTGAGAAGTTTGATGGGAGCTACAGAGCTTTGTTGGGGTTCGCAGCAGGAAACAAAAAAAATTCTAGCTACATGAACACAATAACCAAGATCTATTCTATGTAGACATAAGTAACGGAGAGGGGGACGGAGTTCATACCCTTAAATACCATGGCATGCCTTACACAGGTAGGCGTATAGCGATGAAGACGAGTAGCACCCCAAGTGTTGTGCCTCGAAGCTCTACACACGTCCGATGTAGGGACGTCTCCCGGGCTCCGATCTAGCCGAGCAGCGGAAGAAGATGGAAGTCGTACCGTCATACGCATGACGGTAGTGCGGAGGTGGAGACCTAATCCCAGAGAGCTAGATCCAATCTAGGTGGAGAGAGCTCTAGGGAATAGAGAGAGAGAAGAACTTGTGTTGTGCAAATAGAGGGGATGGGAGCCCTCTATTTATAGGAGGAGTGGGGAGGGAAGCAAACCCTAGGGTTTGGAGTGGGGCAGTGGCGGAGCTACAGACCGGCATGCCCGGACGTTTGCCCGGGATGTAGATGCTAATTACCTTTGTTGTTTAAAGGAAAGAGCTAGCTTAAGTAAGGAATTTTTAGGGCAAATCTTGGTCAATGCAGCTGCATGCAAACCCTGTCCAGGCTCAGTGATTGAGCTGGCTCCGCCACTGGAGTGGGGGGAGGAGCCCCCGACACCCGTCGCCCGGGGGTGGCCGCAAAACCTAGGTGTCCCCCACGCGGGGGGGGGGGGGGGTCCCCTAGGGTTTGGGCGCATGCCCCCCTTTTCCTCTCCTTGGCGCCCTGCCTCCTTTGGGCCTTCCCTACGGAGAGGCCCAATGGGCATGAGGCTGCCTAAAAATAAATATTAAATATTTATGTTTAATATTAATTCAACCAATTAATATAAAACACATATATTATTATATCTCTTACTCCGTAACACCTACTGGACCCCTTCGATCATCATCGGGTGTTTTCCGGAACCTTTCTGGTTTCTCTCTCTCTCATTTCTACTACAGTGTCGGTTCGATCCCTAAGCGTCCCCACCCTTAAGTGTGCCACCCTTCGGTTCGGAGATGCTCCGTACATGACCGAGAACCCTCTCGCGTCAATGATCATCAGAGGTACTTGGATGCCCATGATGACCACCCGTGCATTCACGAATATCATCGCTTGAACCTTTAACCGTGTTGTCATATACCTTTTGCCATTTGATACCTAGGTCATCAGATATTTGATCTCAAGTATCTCCATACATGTGTTTGATCACGTTTCCAATGAACTCGTTTACTCGTTCCCGTGTTGTTGGATTCCATGACCTAGTCATATGCTTGCAAGCTTCGTTAATGCAACGTCACCGAGTTGGCCACGTGTATCTATCTGTTACTTGGATTGACAAATCCTAGTCTTGATAAAAACTCCTCGACCCGTCCTTTCGGGAAAACTGACGATACCTTTATGATCATCCTTTTACATCTTGATACTTGATATCATCAAAGTCTCCTTCTAAAATGGTGATTATGCATTATCTCATAGTCAAAGGATTAGGCCACGATGTTTCTATGTTATCATCAATGATGAACGTTAAGTAACTAGATCTCATTGTGATTATCTCTGGGTGTTTGTCTATCATATCATTCAACTAATGATATGACCTTATTGTCAATTTTCACTATCACCCATGATCTCGAAACCATAGATCATCGCTTGACCAATGAGCTAGTTCGGTAGAGGTAACTAGAGTCCCGATTTGTTTACATACCACACGTGTATTAATGTTTCATATTAATACAGTTATATCATGGTAAGAAACATGTTATTAACATACAACAAATGTACCAAATAAATTACTTTATTATTTGCCTCTAGGGAATATCTCCTTCAAGCTTTCGCCGCTGAGCTGAACCGGATCCGCGCATCCACGACGTGTTGGAATTATACCGCAAGAAACAAATGATTTCGCAGGCAAGCAGGAAGCATTGGTGAAGCGATTGTGGTGGATATGAACAACTTGGGCCTAGAAGGCAGCGACTTTGTGCGCGTGAGGACTTGGCTAGATACTCGCAAAAGCCTCACTCACTTTGTTTTGTTTAAGCCAGAGGGCGGGGAATAGGTGATAATGAAGTGTGAGAAAATTCCCTAGTTTTATGCAGTTTGCGGCCTCCTAGGGCATGAGCAATAAGAATGTGGAACAGGAGAACATATGCCAAGTGCTATTTCCTATGGGTTGTGGTGCTGGCTGATACGCCGTGGAGCTGAGAAAAGCTACATGGCTCGGCGAGCCGAACTACTGAGTGGGAAAGCCAGGTCCTGGCTATGCAGGGACTGGAGGACGTGGAGATGGACGGGCGGGTCATGGCTCAGGAGGAATTCCACACGATGGTGGATGTGGTAGTGGAGCCGGCCTTGCTACTGACATCAGGAAGCGGACGTTGGTAGGTTCTAGGATGACAGAGGGCAGTCCTGTGAAGGACAAGGCAGCTGAGGAAACTCGCTCCGGGATCCCGCTCATGTAGAAGTGGAAGCAACCCGGAGTGATAAGAGTTGAAGAGGAGGTTGAAGCTAACCAGCAGCCCCAAGACAAGGTGGTTGGGGCGTATGTGCCATGGGAGGGTACCCCTCTGCCACCTCCGTATGCCAGGCAGTAGAAGAGGCGAAAAAAGCAGACGACACCTAAGAAGAACAAATTCATGACTGGATGGGTGATAACATAGGTATGCCCTATGGGCACCTACTATTTGCCTATCTGGTCTGACCCGGCGGAAGGTCCACTTAGTGACCTACCAAGGTCTATGAAGTCTATGACGGTTCGACTGATATGAAGCCATATGGACACGGACTCCCAAACGCGCAAGACAAGAAAATCTCAAGACTAGAGTTCGAATCCAACTTCTAACCAATTCGTATTGGTACCTGAGACCTAGCCTCCCCATATATAAAGGCTAGGAGTGTCCAACGAGAAGGACATCTAAAACCCTAGCATACACACCCTCCAGATTGCTTCTACGCACCATCGCCATCAAGGCACCCCTATAACCTTCGGTTCTCCATCAATCAAGAGAAGACAAGCAGGAGTAGGGTTTTTCCTCTAGGGGACACCAGTACTACGGCAATTCATGATTTCAGTATCTTGGCAGAGAAGTAGCCCCATATGTTTTATGTGTAGTCAAGACCTGGCTACACAAAGCATGGGTGGAGAGTTTATCGTGTACTTTAGGTTTCAATAATTTTTTTGCTATCAATAGTTTGGGCCGCAGTGGCGACATTGGAATTTTCTGGTATGATTCAATAAAGATTGATATTTTACTATATTCCTAGTACCATCTTGATTCTATTGTGAAGGAAGAGGGGGAGGACCCTTCTCAGGTTTATACAGTCGTCAAATGACCTTCCTTGGCTTTGCATTGTTGATTTCAACGAGGTTCTCTGACATGAAGAGCACGAAGGCATTAATAAATAGAGTTGGATCCAGATTGAAGGCTTCGGAGACGTTTTCGATGTGTGTGGCCTCTGTGACCTGGGTATAGAGGTGTTCCATGGACATTTGAGAAGAAGATAATGGGTGGCTCCTTCTGCCAGGTACCCTTAAAGTGTGATACGTCCAATTTGCATCACCATTCTATATCATACTTTGCCTCTATTCATTGATATATGTCTTATTATGAGGTATTACTTATGTTTTTTCCACTATTTTTGCATGTTGGATGATTCTTGGAGGATGGACTGCCGGAGTCTGGATTCTGATGGAAGAGGAGGTGTTTTGATGCAATTTCGCGAAGATCAGAAAAATATGGGAAAATTATATTTTCCCGGAAGACTGAGGAAGCCAGAAGGGAAGGAGAAGGGCCACAGGGAGCCCACACCCCCTAGGCGCGGGCCCACCTGACCCGCGCCTAGGGCAGGTGTGGCCCACCTGCCTAGACTCCGACTCTGCCCTCTCGCCTATATCTTCCTCACGGAACCCTAATACCAGGGGAGCGACCACAGATAGATTTTCGCCGCCTCTGCGGGGCGGAAAACACCAAGAGAGAAAGATATCTCTGGCAGAAAGATCTCTGCCAGGGAATTCCCTTCCCGGAGAGGGGAGATCGTCGCCATCAACACCGTCATAAAGCTAGGCTTCATCGGGATCATCATCATCATCATCCACACCATCATCTCCACTAGCACCATCATCACCACTCCGTCCCGCTGTAACAATTGTGTTGGATATTTCTTTAGTTCTTAGGGGAAACTTTCCCGGTGTTGATTACTATTGTAGTTGATGCTTGTGAGTGGAACCATTGGATTATTGTTTATGTTAAGATTGTTATCCATCACCATATCATATTTGATCTTGATCCATATGATGTCTTGTGAGTAGTTCTTCTAGTTCTTGAGGACATGGGAGAAGTCATGTTGTTATTAGTGGATCTGTGTTGAGTTATTATTCAATGGTTTAGTATTTAAGTTGTGGTGTTATTCTTCTAGTGGTGTCATGTGAACGTCGACTACATGATACTTCACCATTTATGGGCCTAGGGGAATGCATTGTGTATTTGGATACTAATTATGGGGTTGCCGGAGTGACAGAAACCTGAACCCCCGTTAGGACACCTTTGCACAAGGGAGCGTAGGATCTCAGATTTTAAGGCTGTGGTTAGGTTTTTATCTTAATTACTTTCCTGTAGTTATGGATGTTTGCAGGGGGTTTAATCACAAGTATGTATTAGTCCAAGTAAGGTCGGTACATTAGCACAGGTTCACCCACACAACACTTACAACACCAAAGAAGAGTACTCGACTATTTGAAGCGAAAGCACTTGACAGAATTCCCATGTGTCCTCGAGAACGTTTGGTCCTTATAAGTATTTCCACTTCTTCTCCTTTGCTAAGAAATGATTGGGCCACTTGTTGCGTTTTTTATTTATTACTTGCACTTTGTTTTGTTGCTTTATCAGAAAACCACTAAAAATCCATTTGCTAAGTATTTACAGAGATTTCCTGCTCCATACCACTAGTCAACACCTTATGCTCCTCGTTGGGATCGACACTCCTATTTATCGAAAGTATTATGATACACCCCCTATACTTGTGGGTCATCAAGACTATTTTCTGGCGCCGTTGCCGGGGAGTGAAGCGCTATTGAAGAGTGGAACTGGTAAAGGAAACTTCTACTGTGAGTATTGATTTTTGTTACTGCTTGTTACTTTGTTTCCAATATGGATAACTGTAACATCCCAGGATTAGCACCTAGAAATAGAGAGGACACATGTTTGTGCATTGCATTCATGCATAAGAAAATCCGGGAAATTTTCGCGCAAAACTAAAAGAGCTATGCAGGGATCGGGATCTCTCTTGTACTGAAGGAAACTTCGGAGCAAGTGCGATAGATTTCGACATGACCTTTGTAGAATTCTTTGTTTCAGTGAAAATTTGTTCAAACATATATTTGAATTTCAAATATGAAATTCAAATGAATTTATAAAATTCACAAATAAGAATTGGAAATATTTAATAACTTGAAATAAAATGATTACATAAATAATATAACAAGGATTCTTTATTAATATAAATATATATATGCATATAGTATTATTTTATAATAGATAAATAAAAGAATTCTTTATATAAGACATTGTCTTTACAATTAGGAAATAAATAAGTAGGAAAAAGAATTTCATAATTGAAATAAATCACAATATTCTTTATTACAACAATAGATATGACATTGTCATTACAAAAGAATTGTAAAATAAATAAAAAAGAAATAAGTAAACTTTATTGAATTGAATACAATAATACAATGTTTTTACAACATATCAAACAGAGAAATAAACTACAAAATTTATTACAAAGGAATTCCTAAACTACTGTTCTTTTATTCCTACATCATCTGGCATTTTCTTCTTGATCTTCATTTCCTGAAAACACAACAAAATGAAAAAGAAAACAAAACAAAAGTAAAATAAAAGAATGGTTAGTTGGTTAGTTTGCTCTCAGAAGTGAACAGTGTGTTGCACTGTTAAAAACTCATCATTGAGCTAAACTTTAGAAAGGGGCAAGTTTCACCAAAAAAGTAGTATCTGTTCATATCAGTATATTTTGCCTCAGTACAACATCATAGGCTGGAGAGGGGCAAGTTTCACCATGACAACAAAGGTAATAAGATAAAGATTCCACAAACATCAAGTTTTCACTTGATCTCATCCACACCAGCAGGTCCCACTTGCAAGCAGCTTGCACAACAACATGCAAGTAGCTGCTGTCAACACCACAGCAGACCAAGAAACTAGATAAGAAGGAACAACCGTATCTAACAAGTACCTGGCCACACTCCACAGCACATCCACACAAAGTTGCCATCAGAGTGTTATACCTCACCCTCAACCAACTCTGGTTGCTCCTTGGAGCCATCCAGGAGCTAGAAGTAGAGGGATCCACAGCAAAGGCAACATGGTTGCAAGGTAGGAGGAGGCAAGAAGCACTAGTAGTTCAAAGAAGAACTAGCCAGCATATCAAGTATCAGGATAGGATTCAAAATAGATCCAGCAAGGAAGAAGGAGGAGAAGGATTTCCAGGACAGGATGCATGGAAGCTTACATTAGTAGCAGAACAAGATCAACAATCATATCTTGTAGCAGGTAGAACTTTACAATATTTTTAGCATCTGTATTCTCTTTTGCATCAGTGTCTTGGGAAAATAAAGAGACTAATACCCATCAAATCCACCCCTATACCCTTCAACTATATGATCATCTAGGAGGATTGGAGGAGGGTGTTCTCTCAGATCTACATAGAGATGCTATGCATATTCCTCATAGAGAAATAAAAAGATACATCATAATATCTGGTCTTATTTAGAGTTTCGCCTCAGCCTTTGCATCCTAGGCAGGGGCTATAGCACATTTCTACTAATCATACCAAGGCCATAAAAGCATACAAATCATCTTTGCACAAACCATCAAGCATGAGGGATTGCTGGGCACAAATCCAAAAGAATTGGAATTGCACCTCAGGCACAATCCCAAACTCACTCCCACCAAACTCTCAATCTAGTCTCTAAAACTAGAACATCAGCCCTTCATCAAGTTTGATAATAAATCATTTTCTTAGATATTCAAAAATATCTAAGAATCATTTTTTAACAAAGGTAACTGAATCTTTGATTCAGTTACACACTGCTCATCTTCACAGTTTGATCCAAGGCAACTAGAACTCATATAGCTCCAGCAATTGAACAAAAATACAGGCCATAGGGGATTTGCAACATCACAAAACATGCTCTTTAAATGAAATCATCTTCATAGCCATTTGGCTAGGAATCATTTGGATTATTGCTGTCATATGGACAGAGTAATCATATTGATCATCCATTTACACTTACCAATATTACCCAAATAATCTTTATCATTTTCCTAGCAGTAATTCTAGAATCAAAGCTACACCTTATTTCACTGTCAGATCTGACAGAGAATAAAGCATTTTCCTAGAAAGTGTTTCTAGGAATCATTTTAGTGTATATTACATGGTCATATAAGGTCTCAAGCCACTAGCTACTTGCATCCAATAATAATTTCAAGCCAATATGATTTCCAGATTATTTTCCTAACCAATTCAACTACGAATCAGTGTCAATAGTTCTTAACTGTCAACATGAACTAGCAAATGTTCAGACCAGCAAGTATTCCAAACAGATAAAATCCAAACCAATGGTTTGAATTTTTATGTCTACTGTAATCATCCAGAAGGGTTTCTCAGATCATCTACCCAGATTAAGCGTAGCATAAACCTACCCTTACCATAGTACCTCATCATTTAATCATAGGGTACAGGATTAAATCAGGGCCTTGAGACCATCACAAGTAAACCAAGCATGTCAATTGAGCATCAAACCAGAGCTAAGATATCTCCAGCAGACACAATTATTCACCAGATGTGAACCCTAGGTTCAGAGATGAAATCTAGACAGTAGGGAATCACAGAAAACACAGTTGACATGGCAAGGTAGATAAAGCCTGGAGGGAAGCATATAAGGAGCACCTACCTGGGGCGAGTTCTATCTCGCCGGAGAGGAAGCAGAAGGAGTATCGACGGCAACGTCAACACAGAACACCACGGGGAAGGCTTCACCACACACCACCACCTAGCCCAGCATCAATCTCACCACCAAGGCGGCACAGGGAGCAGCCCTGAGGGCCACAAAATCCTACGCCGGCTTAGAATTCCAACTTCAGTGAGTGGCGACGCCAGAAGCGACAACCACCACACCATGGCAGAGCTAGGGTTTCCGACGAGTGCGCAACAGGGGGCACACAAGCCAAATCGGTGGGGGGGAAGAAGAAGGAAGAGGTGGCGAGGCAGCACCAGCTTGCGTTAGTGCCGGAGGCGGCCGATGGCGGCCGGGGCGACCAGCGGCGGCGCTGGCGGCGCATCGCGCACGGAGAGGAACGTGAGAGGGATAGGGTCGTGTCTGTGTGCGTGTGTGCGGGTGAGAGGAGAGAAAGAATAGATTGGGTTGTGGTCTAGATGACCCAGCCCAACTTAGATGGGCCAGGCTAGCCCATGTACCAACCCAAAACAGCCCAAGTCAAATGAAACAAGAAATAAAATAAGAGTAAAATAAATAAATTACCATAACAACCTTTAAACATTTTCAGCTATAAAAACATTATAGAAAAATCATAAAAATACAATTAATATGTTAAAATTATCATAAAAATAAGATCTATCTAATGAAAATATAAATTTATTTATTTAAAATAAATATAGAGCACATAAATATTAACATCATTAAATCCTGAGTAAAATTTCATAAAATAAGAAAAACTTCTAAAAATAAATAAAAATCATTTTTGTGTATAAAAATAACTCTACTATTTTATAAAAATATTAAATTAGAGTTTTACAAATAAAATATAAAGCAAATATTTAAAGACACTAAATTCTTTGAAGAATTTTATAAAAATAAAGATAAGACTTAAAAATAAATAAAATTCATTCTTAAGATCTTTAATAAGTATATTCCACTAGAAAAATACCAGGTATATTATTCAAAAATATTTTAAGATAAATAAATATCATTACTATTTTAATCAAATGAAATAACCACTTTGTTAATTCTTAAAATTATTTCTTAAGTAGGAAATAATCACATTTTCTTATAAAACACCAAAAACTTTAAAGTTTAATTACTAAGTCTAAATCTATAATCAAAATAAAACTTAAATATAATTATTAACCTTTAAATGTTTTTAAATCTTAAATTCAAATTAAACTCCTTTTAAATAAATATTACATAACACTCATGTGTAAGAGGGTGAATAATATCCATCCCTCAACCACTCTTAAAATGATTCCAAACCCTAACAAAATTTGTAAGATCATCTAATTATGCTCCCATTAATAAGTTACATATTATTAAATTTAACTTTCACTTAAATTAAAAGGGATCATCCTAAAACCCTAAAGGTAGATGCTATTCTAAAACTCATCATATTTTACAATTCACTACTATAGTTAACTTTGGTTTAAATAATCATTAACATCTCATTTGAAGTTTATTCATGTTTTAAAGTTAACTTTAGTCACTTGTATCATCAATTAAAATATAATAACTTAACACCATTCCTAACCATCACAAACCCTAAGGTAAAACCTAATAAACCTTAAGACTAATCAACCTTAACTAAATACTAGTTTCTTCAAATGTTATTCTTTTTGCCACTTCACACAAACAAGTCTATATTAGTTCCTCCAGCTCTTAACAACTTAACTCAAAGACTTTTTATCCCAATCACCAGATAACAATTAATCATAATCACATTATTCTATTAGTATTTGTATATTTTGGATTGTTAACACTTAAGTTCCTCATCAATGTCATTGCTTACGAAATAAACTTAAAGATAAACCCAATCTTAAAGAAGATACCTAAGATCAACTTATTCAAAATACTAAGAGTTTCAGTTTGGGAATTATAAAATTGCATAGCATTACTTATGCATAATGGCATCCTGCTTCTTTAAACATTAGTCCTTACCGGACCAATGATGCTGATTTCAGATATTGGATCTTCTATTATCTCGAAGACCGTGAGTGCATAATATTGCAATCACAAAAGGCAAGTTCACACTTGCTCATGTCCTTTGATTATTTTCTATAAAGTGTTCTACAAATCCAGTGTTGTCATCACCTGCATTTGAAAAAGATCAGAAAACACTATTTTCATAATAATATGATTATAGGTTATTTACCATGAGGTAATAGTCTACTATGAAAGTTCCGGTGGTAAAGGAACATATTATCTAGGACTTAACAACCAATGTCGCCAGTGATTCTTGCACCGTATATTACGCGTTAACCATGAGATTTGGAATGGGACGGAGAAGTTAGCTGGATCGGCTCCCTTTCACATGCATTGGACACTGTTCTGGGCATTTGTAAGTTGCAGATCGTGGGTATAGCCGTTTTATACGGGGGAAGTCTACCGTGGATCTGGGCTTACAAAAGACAGATATCTAGTGTTAATGGTTTTTGTGTGTATCCAATTAAGGTATAGCTGTTTTATTTGGGGAAAAGACTACCTTGAGTTTGGTCATCCAACAATTGTGGTGTATGTGGGGTCGCGGAGAAGGACAGTGATTGGCTTGGATCTTAGTCTGAGCCTCATACCAAGGAAGTGTGGACGAGCCTATAACTCGGATGTGCAACAAAGCTAAGATCTCTCATGGGTAAAGTGACGCACCTCTGCAGAGTGTAAGAACTATAACTTGTTACTCCCTGTTCCGGGAAGGAGCTGCGAACGCTGCGGGAAAGGAACTCCATGAAAGTTCTGGTAAACCCGTGAAGGCTGATGGACATAGCTTTCTAGAATAAAAGCAACCTTTGAAGAAATGTTTACGAAAACTTGCATTGCCTATGACCTATGGTCTATGGCTGTAGATAGTGCATCAAACACTTCTCTTTAGTGAATTTGCTGAGTACGCTCGTACTCAAAGTTTCTTCTTAACCCTTGCTAGATCTCGGAGAAACCAATGACGTTTCTAGGAAATAAGTCACTTGAAGATTTGAAGATATCTAAGGGAGATCAACGGAGTCGAAGACCTTACCAGAATCTATCGAAGACAAGCTGAAGCGTAGTATAGAAATAAAACTCCTAGAATCTAGAACCTACTTCTGTAGAACAATACTATAGTAGTACTTTCAAGCCTTATACATATATTAATAGTAGTACTTCTAAAGTAACTCCGAGTGGATCTTTTTGGTTCTTCCTGTATAATATTCCTCACTATCCGAGGAAGCTCTCTAGATCTTTTGTAATATGCTATATGTAATATAAAGTGTTGTCTTGGACCCGCGATGTTTCTGTTGTACCACTCTGAGGGATATAATACAGATGGAACGGTGTTCCATTGATGTTATATCAACGACTATAGTGTACTACACCATGCAGTGGTATGCTGGGTCACCGCAGTTGGTATCAGAGCATATGCTTTGACCTTAGGTTCGAAACCTAGTAAATGGGTAAAACCTGTAGGTTGAATAGTGACTTTAGGAAGCCATCTTATCTACGCTATATTTCCTTATACATGTGATGGATATTCACTTGAGAATAACCTTGTCACACCTTATTAAAGTTCTTAGATTACTTATTTTCTTATTAATAATACTTATCTACTATTTAATTTAGGAAGTACCTATCAAGTATTTTGTAAGAAGGCAATATATCTTCTACTAGACTATTCTATACTATAACTAAACTAGAGTAGTATATCACCAAGTCAGAGTCCCTCATAAGGGAGTAGTAAATCATGGTGTTATCTTACAAAGAGAAGCCATGAAATGAAGTAAAACTTTGTTATTATCTTTATACTAATAGTAAATACCAGAGGAGTATGCCCCAAAACCTTAAACAACATGTTATTGTAGGGGAAGTAACTAATGTTTTGCTTAACTAAGAGCTATTATATGAAAATAGAATCTTATTAAGAGTAATAAATAGGGTTATGCTTATCTAACCCCATGTAATATGCCAAATTTATAGTGGCATGAATGACAAGACAGTATTCTTGTAGTACAAGTAGATCCATATAGTTTATGAAACTAGTTAAAACTTGAGAATTATTCGTTGTTATAAAAAATGTGCTTAGGGAAGTTAAGATTAGAAACAAAGGGTAGAAATGTGAGGATGATGTTTAGTATGTAACTCCAAGGATAATTAAGTTATAACCAATTATAGAGTGATTTAACCAACTATCTCTAGAGTCGGATCAAATTCTACCAAAAGTTATCCCTTTGCAAATGGGCAAATGGTGTAATTTTAGAGGCCAAGAACATTATGAGCCATACAAATATGTATATAACGGTAGAAGTCCATACACTAAATGTATAAAAATTGTAGTGTATAACATCAAAGCCTAAGTACAAGAGATGTTTTACTCGAAGTAATGTTTCTACAGGCTTTTGATGTATGTTTGCTAGAGGTAACATTTGGATTTGTTGGATTTTATTGGATTTTATTGTGTGACTAGGACTGTGCATGAAGTTTGAACTTTATGGGCATATGCATGATGTTTCATGGAGTCCTTACTTGATGTACAGGTCTAGAAGGGAAAATGGGTTCGCGTGAGGGAGAGGCGAATTATCATTTTAATGTTGGGAAGATGAAGGCTCGTGAGATGTTGGTAATACAACAAAAGGAGGCTAACCAGGAAATGCGGAATGAAGGATCAAATAAAAAGCAGTACCTAACCACCAATGAAGAAGTTATTCAATATATAAGGAGTATGGAAGAAGGAAGAAAGGTTGAAACAGAGAGGCAGAACCAGTTCTATCAGGAGACATTAAAGGTTAGACAAGGGAAGCAATTCAAGGAATTACATCCAAGGTTTAAACTGGTGGAATTCTTAGAAACCAAACCCTGGAGTTTTTCCATGGTTGAAGAACCTATGGAGGCGGAGAATTGGTTAACGGATACATCCCGTAAGCTTAAAAGTGTGGGATGCAAGGATGAATAAAAGGTACGTTATGCAACTTATCTATTGACCGGAACCGCAACCATGTGTTGTGAAAAGTCCAAGTTCGTGATTCCAGAAGAAGGCATCCATACATGGGCTGAGTTAAAAAGAAGTTTCGAGAAGAATTTGTTCATCGGAACAATGGTAAAAGGAAGGAGAATGAAGATTTAGAGAAAAGAAATCTTCTAGTCCTAAAACATGTACAAGAGTTTAATCGTTTATCCAAGTACATTAGTGAGAGAGTCAACCGGGAGGCGAAATGGCAAAAGAAGTTCATGAAAGGACTACAAGCAATTCTGAAGATGCAGCTCAGGATTGTGCGTGCGAAGGAGTTCCAGGAATTGGTGGATAGTGCACATATATCAGGAGATGACGAGATTGATGCCCCTGAAAGAAAAAAAGAGAATTCAAAACCAGACCACAACAGGTCAGTCCCAAGGACATATGACAAAGAATTATCCGGATCCACATATGACATACACAACAGAGAAGATATGTCATAACTGTGGAATCCGGGGCCACATTTTGAAGGAGTGTCCAAAACCTAAGATAGTATGTTACCAATGTGGAGAATCAGGACACATGAAGAAGAACTTCTTAAAACCACAATTAACTCGTGGATCGACAGCAGGAGTAATAGGACCAATAATGGGGTTACCATCTACTCAACATAATCAGCCTAATCCAAATGGAGAAAGTAATGTAGGATCATTTCAGGGGAAATGTAGCAAGTGTGGAATCCTAGGACACAAGAAATCATGTTGTCCGGATCATCAGGAGGTTTATGGAACATCAGTGGGAAGAGACACAACTTCCACCAAATCACCATCAAATGAGGGTGTGGGTGAAGAAGGTACATCTTCAGGAAAACGGAAGCATGAAACCATAAATGAAGTCAATAACAGCAACAACCACAACAAAGCAAGTGGTAAGTCAAAACAGTATTAAAGATAAAAGTTACCTTATACATGCAATTAAGGAGTTAGAGATTTTGCACCACTATTTCCCAAGTTTACGGGTATACCATATGTTCCTCAAAAGACCATTAGAAAATCTCAAGGGGGAGAGTGAATAATGAAGCATCAGAAGTTGAGATCTGGAGTAAGGGATAGGGAAAGCCAAAACGTTGTTAAAAAGTAAGCTATAAGGACTAAGTATACCATAAATAAATGAATAATAGAGTCAAGATATATTTAGCCAAAGTATAAACCAGAATCTTACCTTAAGGAGATTTTCTAAAAACTAAGACACTTCTTAAATAGATGTCTTAAACTGAAAACACTCAAGAGGATCTGATCAGGGCAAAAGTGATAGATTCAAAAGAAGTTTATACATCAAATGGGATTATAAGTTGGCTCACTCCAAATCAGAAGAGGATCCATGGAAAAGCTTGAATGAAGATAGAACAATTATCTTCATCCCAGATTTAAAAGAGTCACCAGGATCTGAAGAAGTCAATCTTATCCTCCGAAACGTAAGAGGGTGTGAACTTCGAGGATGAAGTTTATTTTAAGGGGGAGAGTCTGTAACATCCCAGGTTTAGCACCTAGAAATAGAGAGGACACAGGTTTGTGCATTGCATTCATGCATAAGAAAATCCGGGAAATTTTCGCGCAAAACTAAAAGAGCTATGGAGGGATCGGGATCTCTCTTGTACTGAAGAAAACTTCAGAGCAAGTGCGATAGATTTCGACATGACCTTTGTAGAATTCTTTGTTTCAGGGAAAATTTGTTCAAACATATATTTGAATTTCAAATATGAAATTCAAATGAATTTATAAAATTCACAAATAATAGTTGGAAATATTTAATAACTTGAAATAAAATGATTACATAAATAATATAACAAGGATTCTTTATTAATATAAATATATGCATATAGTATTATTTTATAATAGATAAATAAAAGAATTCTTTTTATAAGACATTGTCTTTACAATTAGGAAATAAATAAGTAGGAAAAAGAATTTCATAATTGAAATAAATCACAATATTCTTTATTACAACAATATATATGACATTGTCATTACAAAGAATTGTAAAATAAATAAAAAAGAAAATAAGTAAACTTTATTGAATTGAATACAATAATGAAATGTTTTTACAACATATCAAACAGAGAAATAAATTACAAAATTTATTACAAGGGAGTTCCTAAACTACTGTTCTTTTATTCCTGCATCATCTGGCATTTTCTTCTTGATATTCATTTCCAGAAAACACAACAAAAAGAAAAACAAAACAAAAGTAAAATAAAAGAATGGTTAGTTGGTTAGTTTGCTCTCAGAAGTGAATAGTGTGTTGCACTGTTAAAAGTTCATCATTGAGCTAACCTTTAGAAAGGGGCAAGTTTCACCAAAAAAGTAGCATCTGTTCATATCAGTATATTTTGCCTCAGTACAACATCATAGGCTGGAGAGGGGAAAGTTTCACCATGACAGCAAAGGTAATAAGATAAAGATTCCACAAATATCAAGTTTTCACTTGATCTCATCCACACCAGCAGATCCCACTTGCAAGCAGCTTGCACAACAACATGCAAGTAGCTGCTGTCAACACCACAGCAGACCAGGAAACTAGATAAGAAGGAACGGCCGTAGCTAACAAGTACCTGGCCACACTCCACAGCACATCCGCACAAAGTTACCATCAGAGTGTTATACCTCACCCTAAACCAACTCTGGTTGCCCCTTGGAGCCATCCAGGAGCTAGAAGTAGAGGGATTCACAGCAAAGGCAACATGGTTGCAAGGTAGGAGGAGGCAAGAAGCACTAGTAGTTCAAAGAAGAACTAGCCAGCATATCAAGTATCAGGATAGGATTCAAAATAGATCCAGCAAGGAAGAAGGAGGAGAAGGATTTCCAGGACAGGATGCATGGAAGCTTACATTAGTAGCAGAACAAGATCAACAATCATATCTTGTAGAAGGTAGAACTTTACAATATTTTTAGCATCTGTATTCTCTTTTGCATCAGCATCTTGGGAAAATAAAGAGACTAATACCCATCAAATCTACCCCTACACCCTTCAACTAGATGATCATCTAGGAGGATTGGAGGAGGGTGTTCTCTCAGATCTACATAGAGATGCTATGTATATTCCTCATAGAGAAATAAAAAGATACATCGTAATCTCTCTTCTTATTTAGAGTTTGGCCTCAGCCTTTGCATCCTAGGCAGGGGCTATAGCACATTTCTACTAATCATACCAAGGCCATAAAAGCATACAGATCATCTTTGCACAAACCAGCAAGCATGAGGGATTGCTGGGCACAAATCCAAAAGAATTGGAATTGCACCTCAGGCACAATCCCAAACTCACTCCCACCAAACTCTCAATCTAATCTCTAAAACTAGAACATCAGCCCTTCATCAAGTTTGATAATAAATCATTTTCTTTGATTCAGTTACACACTGCTCATCTTCACAGTTTGATCCAAGGCAACTAGAACTCATATAGCTCCAGCAATTGAACAAAAATACAGGCCATAGGGGATTTGCAACATCATAAAACATGCTCTTTAAATGAAATCATCTTCATAGCCATTTGGCTAGGAATCATTTGGATTATTGCTATCATATGGACAGAGTAATCATATTGATCATCCATTTACACTTACCAATATTACCCAAATAATCTTTATCATTTTCCTAACAGTAATTCAAGAATCAAAGCTACACCTTATTTCACAGTCAGATCTGATAGAGAATAAAGCATTTTCCTAGAAAGTGTTTCTAGGAATCATTTTAGTGTATATTACATGGTCATATAAGGTATGAAGCCACTATCTACTTGCATCCAACAATAATTTCAAGCCAATATGATTTCCAGATCATTTTCCTAACCAATTCAACTAGGAATCAGTGTCAATAGTTCTTAACTGTCAACATGAACTAGCAAATGTTCAGACCAGCAAGTATTCCAAACAGATAAAATCCAAACCAATGGTTTGAATTTTTATGTCTACTGTAATCATCCAGAAGGGTTTCTCAGATCATCTACCCAGATTAAGCGTAGCATAAACCTACCCTTACCATAGTACCTCATCATTTAATCATAGGGTACAGGATTAAAACAGGGCCTTGAGACCATCACAAGTAAACCAAGCATGTCAATTGAGCATCAAACCAGAGCTAAGATATCTCCACCAGACACAATTATTCACCAGATGTGAACCCTAGGTTCAGAGATGAAATCTAGACAGTAGGGAATCACAGAAAACACAGTTGACATGGCAAGGTAGATAAAGCCTGGAGGGAAGCATAGAAGGAGCACCTACCTGGGGCGAGTTCTATCTCGCCGGAGAGGAAGCAGAAGGAGTATCGACGGCAACGGCAACACAGAACACCACGGGGAAGGCTTCACCACACACCACCACCTAGCCCAGCATCAATCTCACCACCAAGGCGGCACAGGGAGCAGCCCTGAGGGCCACAACATCCTACATCGGCCTAGAATACCAACTTCAGTGAGTGGCGGCGCCAGAAGCGATAGCCACCACACCATGGCAGAGCTAGGGTTCCCGACGAGTGCGCAACAGGAGGCACGCAAGCCAAATCGGTGGGGGGAAAGAAGAAGGAAGAGGTGGCGAGGCAGCACCAGCTTGCGTCGATGCCGGTGGCGGCCGAGGCGACCAGCGGCTGCGCTGGCGGCGCATCTCGCACGGAGAGGAATGTGAGAGGGATAGGGTCGTGTCTGTGTGCGTGTGTGCGGGTGAGAGGAGAGAAAGAATGGAGTGGGCTATGGTCTAGATGACCCAGGCCAACTTAGATGGGCCAGGCTAGCCCATGTACCAACCCAAAAACAGCCCAAGTCAAATGAAACAAGAAATAAAATAAGAGTAAAATAAATAAATTACCAAAATAACCTTTAAACATTTTCAGCTATAAAATAATTATAGAAAAATCATAAAAATACAATTAATATGTTAAAATTATCATAAAAATAAGATCTATCTAATAAAAATATAAATTTATTTATTTAAAATAAATATAGAGCACATAAATATTAACATAATTAAATCCTGAGTAAAATTTTATAAAATAAGAAAAACTTCTAAAAATAAATAAAAATCATTTTTGTGTATAAAAATAACTCTACTATTTTATAAAAATATTAAATTAGAGTTTTACAAATAAAATATAAAGCAAATATTTAAAGACACTAAATTCTTTGAAGAATTTTATAAAAATAAAGATAAGACTTAAAAATAAATAAAATTCATTCTTAAGATCATTAATAAGTATATTCCACTAGAAAAATACGAGGTATATTATTCAAAAATATTTTAAGATAAATAAAAATCATTACTATTTTAATCAAATGAAATAACCACTTTGTTAATTCTTAAAATTATTTCTTAAGTAGGAAATAATCACATTTTCTTATAAAACACCAAAAACTTTAAAGTTTAATTACTAAATCTAAATCTATAATCAAAATAAAACTTAAATATAATTATTAACCTTTAAATGTTTTTAAATCTTAAATTCAAATTAAACTCCTTTTAAATAAATATTACATAACACTCATGTGTAAGAGGGTTAATAATATCCATCCCTCAACCACTCTTAAAATGATTCCAAACCCTAACAAAATTTGTAAGATCATCTAATTATGCTCCCATTAATAAGTTACATATTATTAAATTTAACTTTCACTTAAATTAAAAGGGATCATCCTAAAACCCTAAATGTAGATGCTATTCTAAAACTCATCATATTTTACAATTCACTACTATAGTTAACTTTGGTTTAAATAATCATAAACATCTCATTTGAAGTTTATTCATGTTTTAAAGTTAACTTTAGTCACTTGTATCATCAATTAAAATATAATAACTTAACACCATTCCTAACCATCACAAACCCTAAGGTAAAACCTAATAAACCTTAAGACTAATAAACCTTAACTAAATACTAGTTTCTTCAAATTTTATTCTTTTTGCCACTTCACACAAACAAGTCTATATTAGTTCCTCCAGCTCTTAACTACTCAACTCAAAGACTTTTTATCCCAATCACAAGATAACAATTAATCATAATCACATTATTCTATTAGTATTTGTTAACACTTAAGTTCCTTATCAATGTCATTGCTTACGAAATAAACTTAAAGATAAACCCAATCTTAAAGAAGATACCTAAGATCAACTTATTCAAAATACTAAGGGTTTCACTTTGGGAATTATAAAATTGCATAGCATTACTTATGCATAATGGCATCCTGCTTCTTTAAACATTAGTCCTTACCGGACCAATGATGCTGATTTCAGATATTGGATCTTCTATTATCTCGAAGACCGTGAGTGCATAATATTGTAGGGGTTCGTAGCATGGAAAACAAAAATTTTCTATCGCATACAAACAAACAAGCCAAGATCTATCTACTAGATTGTAGCAACGAGTTGATAGGGGAACTTACCCTCGAAGATTCCAAAGCGGTTAACGAGAGCAGATTCTCGTGGGTGATGTAGTCGTACTCTTTCCGATCTCAAGATCGCGTAGACGATCCTTCCGGCGCCACGTTCCGGCAGCGCTCCCGCAGTCGGTCACACGTTCGGTACTCGACGAAGACCTTCCTCTCCCTTGTTCCAGCAGGCAGCGGAGGTTGTAGCACTCTCCTCGCGATTCCGGCAGCACAACGGCGTGGTACCGGAAGTAGAGGGGAGATCTCGCAGGGCTTCGCCTTAAGCCGGAGCGAGTATGGTGGAGTATGAGAGAGCTATTAGTGGTCTAGGGTTTAGACACACCAATTAGAAGGCTCTAAACCGAAGGCTAGTGCAATTAGAAGCTCTAAACCAAAACGGCTCTAAACCGGAGGCTGTGGCTAGGGTTTAGATTTAGAGGATAGGAACTTGTGTGTCTAGAGGAGGAGGCCCTGCCCCTCCTTTTATGGGTGGAGAGGGCCGGTGGCCAAGGGGAGGGAGGGGAGTCCCTCCCCAACTCGGCCTAGGTGGTGCGCCGGCTTGGAGAGGAGGGACTCCTCCCCCAAGTCGGTTTCAACCTCCTCTTGCTTGTTTCCCACAGTTTCCTGTTTTAGCCGTTTGACTTTCAAACTGGCCATTTGACTTTTCAGTTTTAGGATTCAATTTAATCCTTTATTTGGAACAGCGAGAACACTTAGTACATGATGCAATCATTCCAATATGTAATGACAATTCATGTACCCCTTCCCCCCGGAGTGCCGGACATTCCGGAACCTTCTAGAACATTCTCGATGAAAACACCGGAAACATTTCCGAACTCCGAAACGGGACTTTCCTTATATGAATCTTATTCTCCGGACCATTCCGGATCACCTCGTGATATCCCGGATCCCATCCGAGACTCCAAACAACATTCGGTCTCTTTCTCATAATACCATAACTACTCAATCAACATCGAATCCTTAAGTGTGTCTCCCTACGGTTCGTGAATTATGCGGACATGATCGAGACACTTCTCCGAACAATAACCAATAGAGGAATCTGGAAATTCATATGGCTCCCACATATTTCTACGATTACTTTGCGATCGAATGAACCACTTACATACGATACCAATTTCCCTTTGTCTCACGATAGTTTACTTATCCGAGGTTATGATCGTCGGTATCTCTGCATACCTAGTTCAACCTCGTTACCGATAAGTACTCTTTTCTCGTTCCCGTGATATGTGATCCCTTGTGAGCCAGTCACATGCTTGCAAGCTAATTGGATGACATTACACCGAGAGGGCCTAGAGTATATCTATCCGTCATATGGATGGACAAATCCCACTCTTGATCCATGTGTTTCAACCAATACTTTCCGAACACTCAATGCCACCTTTATAGCCACCCAGTTACGGTGTGGTGTTTGATGTCATCAAAGCATCCATCCGGCAAAGGTGATATGCATGATCTCATGGTCGAAGGAATTAGGTTACTATGTATCAGAAAGCATATAGCAATTGAACTATTTAAAATGACTTGATCTTTATGCTACGCTTATCTATAGGAGTATGTCCATCACATCATTCTCCTAATGATATGACCCTGTTGTTAATAACATCTCTATGTTCATGATCAGGAAACCATGATCATATATTAACCAACAAGCTAGTTTAACAAGAGGCTTTACTAGGGACTCTTTTATGTTTACAAATCACACAAGTATTAATGTTTCCTGTTAATACAATTATAGCATGGTATGTAAACATTTATCATAAGTATGAAGATATGATAATAACCCACTTTATTATTGCCTCTTGGGCATATCTCCAACAGTCTCCCACTTGCACTAGAGTCAATAATCTAGTTTCAAACCTTTGTGTATTCAACACCTATGGCTTTCCGTTGTTGTATGTACACGATTGCTAGTGGTCAACTGATCTCCGGATCTGACACTTCCAGGTCCGTGTGTAATTGCATGTATTTGCGTCTCTACGCATCACTCATTCTCTAATGAGATGGCTTTGTATAAATTTGGTCTTTCGGTGTGACCTTTAGCTCTTTGGGGTTAAAACATGTTGATAATATTGTCGCACAATATATCTTCATAGTATTATCCCACTGTGAACTACACCTAGTTTGATAACAAACTACTCGACACAAATGCCCTCTTTTGCTGCTAAAATAGCAGTCATATACTTAGCCTTTTGTTGTAGTATCTGTCACAATGTCTTAACTTTGGAACTCATCCAAATCCATTATGGAACTCACTTTCCATTATATTGTGCCACCCTTAGTTTAGATTGAGATAAACTTAATTTTTACTTTGTGACAAATCTAGTATCAATGTAGTACTTTTACAATGAACTAACCATCTATTTGTCACTTCTACAAATATTATACTCTTAGTTCTTCCAAAAGATCATAAGAATATCCTTACTATTGTCCAATGATCATCTTACGAATCATTCTGGTATATGCTCACAACATTTAGAGCATAGGACATATCTGGATTTGTACATATCACAGTATGATTGATATAAATACTCTTTGTGATTTCATACATCAAGTATCAATCTATACTTGAATCTTTGTTTCACTTGCCAAGTGTCAATACACTTGAATATATCATCAATATTGAATTCATTCAATCCTTTCTGTGCGACAAGAACCTCTCTTGTAGTTTCTATATTGAACTCATTCAATATCTTGTCTATGTACTTCTGGCATAACCATATTAGCGTCTATTGATGCCAAATATTTGGGTTTTGCCTAAGTCTTTCATCGGGATGAAATTCTTAATATGTGTTAATAAAAGATACATTATTTCCAATCAACAATATGTCTTCCACATAATGTATTAGAAACATGTCTTAGCGCTCCCACTTAATTTCTTGCAAATGCAAGCATCTTCATCGTTTCTAATGAACTTTTAAACTCTTTTAACAGTTTCATCACAGTGAAGATTCCAACTCCGCGATGCTCACTTTAACCATTGAAGTTTGCATATGCTTTTAGCATCCTTTGAATTAACAAAACCCTATGGACCGTGTTATGCACATGTCCTAGGTAACGATTCTATTAGAAGAACTTGTTTTGTTTATTCAACTACCATATAACAAATTATATGTAGTGGTTGCTACATTAATCCGTCTAGACTAAATATCACTATGAAAGGTCAAATCTTGTCATAGTCAACCTTTGAACATTTTGTGAACTCTTTCCCAATATGTCGACTATTTCATAGATGTAAAACATCCATGTCTATTTCTTTATAGATCCAGACACAATTGTAAGGTCTTACACCTTTCTCGAGGGTCCTTCAAGTTCAAAACTTGATTTCTCGTGTATGGAACTATCACGGATTTTAATGCTTCAAGCCATTTGACGCAGTCAGGGCTCATCATCGCTTCTTTGCACGTAGTCGGATCATTATTGTCAAATAATGATTTAACTCTCAAATCTTGGTATTTGGTTGTTCATCCGACCTACATGTTTCAATAGGAACTTAGATCTCCGTGACCACAACCTTTGAAGTACGCGAGCCATGAGCATTGTTTGCTAACTCCGGAACACTTTTCGGCGCTGCGCAACTTTGCACATATAGCTAAGGTTCTTTTAACCTTATCAAAGTTCTATTGTCCTCCCACTTAACTTTTCACGAAAAATTCCTTCTCAAGGAAACTTGACATTCTAAGCGACAAACACTTTTGTCTCCGGTGTTATGGAGGAATACTTAACAAAGACAGGTTCATCCGACTTTGGTTGCACACATCTTTCTTATGCATAGCATACCAATGTTTTAAGAAAGGACTACTTGGGTTTTATCCCAAACCATAACTTGATATGGTGTCATTCAACGGATTATGATGGAGCTCTTTTCAGTGGAAAAACGGTAATCTCTAAAGCTTTTGATCTTTAAAATATAATGGCAGTTTTATGAATTATACCTTTGATCTAACCATGTCAAACAAGGTTTAATTACATATCTCGAACGTTCCATACCCTTATGGTGTTTCGGGAAATGCAAATCCACGGAACGATTCCTTAAATCTTAGGTATTATGCTAAACTTGTAACTTAAATATCTTCCTTTATGATCTTTATCATAAACTGTTTATATTCTTGTTACAATGATTTTGCACTTCATCTTGAAAGTCTTTGAACTTTTCAAATATTTCACACTTCATCCTTATTAAGTAAATATTCATATATTCACTCAAATTTTCGGAGAAAGCATATGAAGTTGACATCCATCGCTCTTGACTACACATAATGGATTTCGTACAACAATATGTACAAGTTCCAATAAGCTAGTCATTCGTTCCCTTTTGGCCTATGAACGAAGTTTTAATTATCTCTAGGAAAGTTTCACAAGCGTCATTTGATCAAAAATCAAAAGACTCCAAAATTCCATCCACATGGAGTTTCTTCATGTTTTCTTTCCAATATAATTTAAACGGCGATATCATTTCCTAAGTGATCTTTCAATCAATTTGTCTTTCGACATCTTTAGCACTAGTTTTATGGATGTGATGTCTCCAACGAGATTTGCGAATCATCCATCTTTTATGGATTACGGCAATTATTTGAACAACCCTTTTGTTCTCATAATACCTGATAAAACAAATCTTGAAGGCAAGCTTTGATGTTTAACGAGCAACACAATAACCCTTTATTTGTTCTTGATGAATATCATCACATATTCTTTTGCTAGTTACTTAGGCCATTGTAGTTCATGAAATCTGTTGTGTCGTATGACGATTCACACCAACAAATTCAATATCAAATACTTGAACCACATTGTTTAATAAGCAAAGAATATAGCCATAACATGTATAACATCTATATACTTAAACTGAACAATTCTAGTCTTTTCTTTTCTGCCATATATTTACGAGATTCTCTTTCAGCATTTCCTTTTCTGTTTGAAAGAATCTATCAACATCAATAGTGGAGTCATACATATGACACATAATCCAAAGCGTGTATAATTAAATACCAATGTCTTTGGACTTGCACTTTAAAGTAGATCACCATCATCAAATGTTTGGTGTTCTTCCAAATTCCTTTCTTTAGTAATCTCTTGGTGTAGTAAATATTTTACCTACATCAAATATTCACCCTTATCATGGAATTATCCATGATCAAGCTACTTTTAGCTTATAAAGATGAATCGTGAGTATAATGTTGCTATCCAAAACCTTTTGGTGATTTAGGACAACTAGTGTCTCCAACCCTTTGCAAATTCTCATCAAATATGAGAACATGACTTTTGCCGTATTATACTCTGTCATGTTGCAACCAAAACTTTGTTTCAGATATCACAATATCTTCCACACATCATGGTTTCTGAAACAACTCTTTCAGATCCTAGATAACCTTGATATTAAGAGAATCCTTTGAATATCAAGAATCATGGAGACAAACATGATACTTATATACTAACACTTGGAATTGTTACTCTTGATTTAATACTAATTATTAAACTTCATGGAGTAACCGGAACTTACTGAAAGTTTGCAATAGGACTTTTAAACTTTAGATTAACACTTCAAAACAATACAATACCAGTTCGTAAAGTAACTAACCAGAATTCTATAGTTCTATCATCTCAATTATAACTAAGCGCAAGGTGGTAAACGGATGCCAATGACTACAACAACTATGCAAATTCACTTTGATTTAGTTTATGATAAATTGAGTTCTAATTAATAATTAAATTAATCTAGGTGAACTCCCACTCAAAACAATATCCCTCACATTGTTTTAGTGATCACACGAACCAAATCCACCACATCAAACCCGATCATCACGAGAGTTGATATAGCTTCAATGGCGAACAATCAACATGTTCATCATATCTACTATATGACTCATGCTCTACCTTTCGGTAATCCGTGTTCCTGAGGCCATGTTTGTACATGCTAGGCTCGTCAAGATCAAACCTTAGCTTCTGCATGAGCAAATCTGGCTTGCTCACGTTGTATACACTTGCGGAATCTAACACACCCGATCATCACGTGGTGCTTCGAAACAACAAGCTTTAGCAACGGTGCTAACTAAGGGTGAACACTTTATGACTTGAAATTCATGTGCATGAGGGATCATCTTATAATGCTACCGTCGTCTACTAAGCAATAAAAGATGCATAAAGGATTAACATCACATGCAATTCATAATATGTGATATGATATGGACTTTCTTCTTTGTGCTTCCGATCTCCATCTTCTAGCACGAACATGATCTCCATCATCACCGACATTGCATCAAGGTCAATGATGCTTCTCCATGGTTGTCGTCCACCAGCTTCAACTATTACAACTACTTTGAATAGACACGCGGGTCTTAACAGAATTTAAAGACAACCATATGGCTCCTGCCGGTTGCCGACTTACAATAAGGAACATTGCATACATCATATATAATCACAATCATGGCCATATCACATCACTGCACACCCCTGCAAAACAAAGTTAGACGCCTCTAATTTTCTTTGCATGTTTTACGTGGTTTGGGGCTTTCAATAAGTGTCGTTCTAACTTACGAACAAGAACCACAACATTGATACTAGTATTGTTAATCACCCGTTGTAAATTGGATCTTAACTATGCTAGGAGAAACAGGCACCCGCAAAGCCACTTATGCAATACAAGTTGCATGTCAAGCGTGGAGAAAGTCTCATGAACGATGTCATGTAAGGTTAGCCCGAGCCGCTTCATCCCAACATACCGCAAGATGCAAAGTACACAAGAAGCAATCAACAATAAAAGCATCAACGCCCACAATGACCATTGTGTTCTACTCGTGCAACAGATCTACATATAGACACGGCTCTGATACCACTGTAGGGGTTCGTAGCATGGAAAACAAAAAATTTCTATCGCATACATACAAACAAGCCAAGATATATCTACTAGATTGTAGCAACGAGTTGATAGGGGAACTTACCCTCGAAGATTCCAAAGCGGTTAACGAGAGCAGATTCTCGTGGGTGATGTAGTCGTACTCTTTCCGATCTCAAGATCGCGTAGACGATCCTTCCGGCGCCACGTTCCGGCAGCGCTCCCGCAGTCGGTCACACGTTCGGTACTCGATGAAGACCTTCCTCTCCCTTGTTCCAGCAGGCAGCGGAGGTTGTAGCACTCTCCTCGCGATTCCGGCAGCACAACGGCGTGGTACCGGAAGTAGAGGGGAGATCTCGCAGGGCTTCGCCTTAAGCCGGAGCGAGTATGGTGGAGTATGAGAGAGCTATTAGTGGTCTAGGGTTTAGACACACCAAATAGAAGGCTCTAAACCGAAGGCTAGTGCAATTAGAAGCTCTAAACCAAAACGGCTCTAAACCGGAGGCTGTGGCTAGGGTTTAGATTTAGAGGATAGGAACTTGTGTGTCTAGAGGAGGAGGCCCTGCCCCTCCTTTTATGGGTGGAGAGGGCCGGCGGCCAAGGGGAGGGAGGGGAGTCCCTCCTCAACTCGGCCTAGGTGGTGCGCCGGCTTGGAGAGGAGGGACTCCTCCCCCAAGTCGGTTTCAACCTCCTCTTGCTTGTTTCCCACAGTTTCCTGTTTTAGCCGTTTGACTTTCAAACTGGCCATTTGACTTTTCAGTTTTAGGATTCAATTTAATCCTTTATTTGGAACAGCGAGAACACTTAGTACATGATGCAATCATTCCAATATGTAATGACACATTCATGTACCCCTTCCCCCCCGGAGTGTCGGACATTCCGGAACCTTCTAGAACATTCTCGATGAAAACACCGGAAACATTTCCGAACTCCGGAACGGGACTTTCCTTATATGAATCTTATTCTGCGGACCATTCCGGATCACCTCGTGATATCCCGGATCCCATCCGAGACTCCGAACAACATTCGGTCTCTTTCTCATAATACCATAACTACTCAAACAACGTCGAATCCTTAAGTGTGTCTCCCTACGGTTCGTGAATTATGCGGACATGATCGAGACACTTCTCCGAACAATAACCAATAGAGGAATCTGGAAATTCATATGGCTCCCACATATTTCTACGATTACTTTGCGATCGAATGAACCACTTACATACGATACCAATTTCCCTTTGTCTCACGATAGTTTACTTATCCGAGGTTATGATCGTCGGTATCTCTGCATACCTAGTTCAACCTCGTTACCGATAAGTACTCTTTTCTCGTTCCCGTGATATGTGATCCCTTGTGAGCCAGTCACATGCTTGCAAGCTAATTGGATGACATTACACCGAGAGGGCCCAGAGTATATCTATCCGTCATATGGATGGACAAATCCCACTCTTGATCCATGTGTTTCAACCAATACTTTCCGAACACTCAATGCCACCTTTATAGCCACCCAGTTACGGTGTGGTGTTTGATGTCATCAAAGCATCCATCCGGCAAAGGTGATATGCATGATCTCATGGTCGAAGGAATTAGGTTACTTGTATCAGAAAGCATATAGCAATTGAACTATTTAAAATGACTTGATCTTTATGCTACGCTTATCTATAGGAGTATGTACATCACATCATTCTCCTAATGATATGACCCTGTTGTTAATAACATCTCTATGTTCATGATCAGGAAACCATGATCATATATTAACCAACAAGCTAGTTTAACAAGAGGCTTTACTAGGGACTCTTTTATGTTTACAAATCACACAAGTATTAATGTTTCCTGTTAATACAATTATAGCATGCTATGTAAACATTTATCATAAGTATGAAGATATGATAATAACCCACTTTATTATTGCCTCTTGGGCATATCTCCAACAAATATTGCAATCACAAAAGGCAAGTTCACACTTGCTCATGTCCTTTGATTATTTTCTGTAAAGTGTTTTGCAAATCTAGTGTTGTCATCACCTGCATTTGAAAAAGATCAGAAAACGCTATTTTCATAATAATATGATTATAGGTTATTTACCATGAGGTAATAGTCTACTATGAAAGTTTCGGTGGTAAAGGAACATATTATCTAGGACTTAACAACCAATGTCGCCAGTGATTCTTGCGCCGTATATTACGCGTTAACCATGAGATTTGGAATGGGACGGAGAAGTCAGCTGGATCGGATCCCTTTCACATGCATTGGACACTATTCTAGGTATTTGTAAGTTGCAGATCGTGGGTTTAGCCGTTTTATACGGGGGAAGTCTACCGTGGATCTGGGATTACAAAAGACAGATATCTAGTGTTAATGGTTGTTGTGTGTATCCAATAAAGGTATAGCCGTTTTATACGGGGAAAAGACTACCTTGAGTTTGGTCATCCAACAATTGTGGTGTATGTGGGGTCGCGGAGAAGGACAGTGATTGGCTTGGATATTAGTCTGGGCCTCATACAAAGGAAGTGTGAACGAGCCTATAACTCGGATGTGCAACAAAGCTAAGATCTCTCATGGGTAAAGTGACGCACCTCTATAGAGTGTAAGAACTGTAACTTGTTACTCCCTGTTCTGGGAAGGAGCTGCGAATGCTGCGGGAAAGGAACTCCATGAAAGTTCTGGTAAACCCATGAAGGCTGATGGACATAGCTTTTTAGAATAAAAGCAACCTTTGAAGAAATGTTTACGAAAACTTGCATTGCCTACGACCTATGGTCTATGGCTGTAGATACTGCATCAAACACTTCTCTTTAGTGAATTTGCTGAGTACGCTCGTACTCAACGTATCTTCTTAACCCTTGCTAGATCTCAGAGAAACTAATGACGTTTCTAGGAAATAAGTCACTTGAAGATTTGAAGATATCTAAGGGAGATCAACGGAGTCGAAGACCTTACCAGAATCTATCGAAGACAAGCTGAAGCGTAGTATAGAAATAAAACTCCTAGAATCTAGAACCTACTTCTGTAGAACTATACTATAGTAGTACTTTCAAGCCTTATACATATATTAATAGTACTACTTCTAAAGTAACTCCGAGTGGATCTTTCTGGTTCTTCCTGTATAATATTCCTCACTATTCGAGGAAGCTCTCTGGATATTTTGTAATATGCTATATGTAATATAAAGTGTTGTCTTAGACCCGCGATGTTTCTGTTGTACCACTCTGAGGGATATAATGCGGATGTAACGGTGTTCCATTGGTGTTATATCAACGACTATAGTGTACTACACCGTGCAGTGGTATGCTGGGTCACCGCAATAACCCACTTGGTTTTCCGTTTGGGAAAACTACTACCACTGCTAGGGTAGTAGATGAACCACCACCTGTTGAGATAGATCCTTTTAAGATACCTACAAGTATTGTTGATCGTGTTATGGATAATTATTATTTTGGGGATGGAACTATCCATCCTGGTGATCACTTTCTTTTTATCCATGAGTTATGCGGGTTGTTTAAGTGTGCAAGTATCACAACTAAACAGGTGAAGGAGAAGTTACTCTCCATATCCTTGAAAGGGAGAGCTGAAGAATGGTATAAGCTGCTAAAGAATGGACAATCCATGGAATTGTAGGAAATGGCATCTCTCTTTTATTCTAAATTATATCCTCCCAGTGAGATTCATAAGGATAGAAATCTGATATATAACTTTTGGCCTTGTGATGGAGAGAGTACAACTCAAGCTTGGGGGAGATTGAAGTTACTAATGCTTAAATGGCCTATTCATGAACTCCCTAACAATATTATTACCAACAACTTTTATGCTAGGCTTTCTCTTCATGATAAAGATTTAGTAGATGCTTCTTGTGCTAGAGCATTCACACGTATGAAGGAAGAAACTAAATGGAATCTACTAGAACGTATTCAAGAGAACACTGAATCTTGGGAGAATGACAAAGGAAGAAAGTTAGGTATAAACTATGATTATGAATGCATTAAATCTTTTATGGGAACTGATGACTTCCGTGATATTAGTAATGAGTTTTGTATTGATCCTCAAGTTCTTGCAAAATGTTTTAATGCCTTTGCCTCTTATATTGAAATTCCCAAGAAAAAGTGGGACAAGTACCATGCTCCTTATAAAGACATTGTCACCCATATTCCTGATAGCATAGAGGTTTGTACTATTGATCCTATTTTGCCTGAACCTTATGTGGAGAAAATCCCTTTTCCTGCTAAGGTAAGGGAACATTCCATTATATCTAACATGGTTAGAAAAAGTGCAAAGAAAACTGTGGAGCCTGATGAGCTTATTAATATTGAGCCCGTGGTAGCTATTGTGAAAGATCCTGTCACTAGAAACATAGAGGATGAGCATATTGTCTTTTGTGAAGACGCTACTAATATTGTTTCTCATCCTAAAAAAGTTAGAAAAGCTAGTGTCTCTATGATTTCTGTTAGAATTGGTAATCATAGCTATTATGGTTTGTGTGATATTGGCGCTAGTTCTAGTGCTATTCCTTATGAGCTTTACAGGGAAATTATGCATGAAATTGGTCCTTGTGAGCTTGAGGACGTTGATGTGGTTATTCACCTTGCTAATAGAGAGCAAGTTTGCCCCATTGACATTGTAAGAGATGTGGAGGTCCTTTGTGGTAATATTAAATATCCTGCTGATTTTCTAGTACTTGGTAAAGAAGCTAGTAAAACCTATCCTATTATCTTTGGTAGACCCTTCCTGAATACTTGTGGGGATATTATGGATTGTAGGAAGGAAAAGGTTTTGACTAAGTTTGATGGAGATTCTTATGAGTTTAATTTTTCCAAATTTGCCAAGACTCCTAAAATGAACTTCCTAATGCTGATTTCAAGGTTGAACAACTTTCTGCTATTTCTCTTGCTCCTAAAAATGCCTTGCAGCAGTTTATGGAAGATCATGAAAGTGATGTCTTCATGAAGGAAAGAAATGAGATTGACGAGGTTTTCCTTTGTCAGCCGGAGCAACTTAAGCATAATCTACATGTGGAAGACTTGGGAACCACACTACCACCTAAAGAGGACCCTATTTTCGAATTAAAACCTTTACCTAATGATCTTAAATATGCTTATCTTGATAATAAGAAAGTATATCATGTTATTATTAGTTCTAAACTTTCAAGAAAGGAAGAGGAAAGGTTATTGGAGATATTGAAGAAACACCGAGGAGCCATGGGTTATACTCTTGACGATTTAAAAGGAATTTCTCCCACTATATGTCAGCATGCTATTAATAGAGCCTGATGCAAAACCAGTTGTTGAGCACCAACGCCGTCTAAATCCTAAGATGAAGGATGTGGTAAGAAATGAGGTATTAAAACTCCTTGATGATGGTATTATTTATCCTATTGCGGACAGTCAATGGGTTAGCCATGTTCATTGCGTTCCCAAGAAAGGGGGAATAACTGTTGTGCCTAATGAAGAAAATGAGCTTATACCCCAAAGAGTAGTGGTTAGGTATAGAATGTGCATTGATTTTAGAAAAATTAATAAAGTTACTAAGAAAGATCATTATCCTTTGCCATTTATTGATCAAATGCTTGAGAGGTTGTCCAAAAAGACTCACTTTTGTTTTCTTGATGGTTATTCTGGGTTTTATCAAATTGCTGTGAAAGCACAAGACCAAGATAAAACTACTTTCACTTGTCCTTATGGTACTTATGCTTATAGGTGTATTCCTTTTGGTTTATGTAATGCTCCTGCTACCTTTCAGAGGTGTATGTCTGCTATCTTTCATGTTTTTTGTGAAGAAATTGTGGAAGTTTTCATGGACGATTTTTACATCTATGGAACTTCTTTTGATAACTGTTTGCACAACCTTGATAAAGTTTTGCAGATATGTGAAGAAACCAACCTTGTTCTTAATTGGGAGAAATGCCACTTCATGGTTAATGAAGGGATTGTTCTTGGACACAAGATCTCTGAAAGAGGCATTAAAGTTGACAGGGCCAAAATTGAAGCAATTGAGAAGATGCCTTGTCCTAGATATATCAAAGGTATTCGTAGTATCCTTGGTCATGCTGGTTTCTATAGGAGGTTTATTAAATATTTATCCAAAATTTCAAAGCCCCTTACTAATCTTCTTCAAAAATATGTACCTTTTGTTTTTGATGATGATTGTAAGGAAGATTTTGAAACTTTGAAGAAAGCTTTGACTACTGCTCCTATTGTTCAACCACCTGATTGGAGTTTACCTTTTGAAATTATGTGTGATGCTAGTGATTTTGCTGTGGGTGCTGTACTTGGACAACTGTTGATAAGAAGTTGAATGTTATTCATTATGCTAGCAAGACTCTTGATGCTGCTCAAAAGAATTATGCTACTACTGAAAAGGAGTTCTTAGCTGTAATATTTGCTTGTGATAAGTTTAGACCTTATATTGTTGATTCAAAGGTTACTATCCATACTGATCATGCTGCTATTAAGTACCTTATGACAAAGAAGGACGCTAAGCCTAGGCTTATTAGGTGGGTGTTGCTTTTGCAAGAGTTTGATCTACATATTGTGGATAGGAAATGTGCTGATAATCCTGTTGTTGATAATCTATCTCGTTTGGAAAACATTTCTTTTGACCCATTGCCTGTTAATGATAGTTTTACAAACGAGCAGTTGGCTGCAATAAGGGTAAGTCCGCATGAGAGTCCTTGGTATGCTGATTATGCTAACTTTATTGTTTCCAAGTATTTGCCTCCAACTTTTACAGCTGAGCAAAGAAGGAAATGCTTTTATGATCTAAGGCATTACTTTTGGTATGACCCACACTTATATAAGGAAGGAGTAGATGGTATTATGCAAAGATGTGTTCCAGAATTTGAACAACAAGAGATACTGAGAAAATGCCATGACAGTGCTTATGGAGGACATCATGCAGGGGACAGGACTGCACAAAAAGTTTTACAATCTGGATTTTATTGGCCTACCCTTTTCAAAGATGCAAGGAAGTTTGTCTTATCATGTGATGAATGTCAATGAGTAGGTAACATTTCTAGACGCAATGAAATGCCTATGAATTATTCTCTTGTTATTGAACCTTTTGATTGTTGGGGATTTAACTTTATGGGTCCTTTCCCCCTTCAAAAGGGTACACTCATATTCTTGTTGCTGTAGACTATGTTACAAAGTGGGTAGAAGCCATACCTACAAATAGTGTTGATGGTAAGACCTCTTTAAAAATGCTTAAGGATGTTATTTTTCCTAGGTTTGGTGTGCCTAGATATCTCATGACTGATGGAGGCTCTCATTTTATTCATGGGGGTTTAAGAAAAACTCTCTCTAAGTACGATGTAAACCATAGAATTGCTTCAGCTTATCACCCCCAAACCAGTGGGCAAGTAGAACTTTCCAATAGGGAAATTAAATCTATCTTGCAGAAGACTATAATAGATCTAGAAAAAATTGGGATAAAAAGTTGAATGACTCTTTGTGGGCTTATAGAACTGCTTATACAAATCCTATGGGGATGTCTCCTTACAAAATGGTCTATGGGAAAGCTTGCCACCTGCCTTTAGAATTAGAACACAAAGCTTATTGGGCAGTGAAAGAGTTGAATAGAGATTTTAAACTTGCTGGTGAGAAAATATTGCTTGACATGAGTGCCTTAGATGAGTGGAGGAGTGAAGCTTATGAAAACGCTAGACTCTTGAAGGAAAAAGTAAAAAGATGGCATGATAGGAGGATTCTCAAAAGAGAGTTCCATGTTGGGGAGAAAGTTCTTTTGTATAGGTCTCATCTCAGATTTTTTGCAGGGAAACTACTCTCAAAATGGGAAGGACCTTTTGTTATTGAGGAAGTATATCGTACAGGAGCTATCAAAATATCTTCTCTGAAGGATGACACAACACAGGTGGTGAATGGTCAAAGACTAAAACATTATATTTCTGGGGATTCTTATAATGAAGATGTTGATGTTATTCAAATGGTAACCCTAGAGGAATTTATTAGAAAACAAACACCAGAAACTACAGAGTTCGTCTTTGAATAGGTAAAAAAGGGGTGAAAACAGAAGGTTTGTGAAATCCCGATCTTTTTATATTTTTGGTATTTTCAATACATAAGGCAAGTTATGAGACGGAACAGAGGAGGAACCGGAGGCCGGGGTGGTTAAACCGACCCCAGGCGCGGGCCCCAGTTGCCCCACGCCTGGAGGGGGTGTGAGCACCCCGAGCTCCGAATCCGCCTCGTTTTCATATCAGAACCTTCCTTATGCTTTGAAACTTCGTAATATATAACCCCCCGGATTCCCCAAGGTTCTTGCATCGAGTTCTCGTCGTGTTTTTGTTTCGATCTATTTCTATCAGGCAAATTCTCAGTTTTGGAGCTACAATGTCTTCCTCTAGATCACCCATAGAGGATTCCTCTGCGGATGTCCTCAACCCATACATGTATGAGTTGAAGATCCATCCCAGAGAGTTGATTCTCAAAGATGGGAAGGTACAAATGAAAAAAGTTCAAGGCCCCAAGGGAGAAGGAAGTCTGGAAGACAGGATGGAAGCATTGGAGCAGGAGTTTTTCAGGTATAAGAAGATGGCGGAATGTGAAGTAGATGTTATTCACAAGATAAGTTCAGAACTCATCGCCAAACACAAGGAGGAGGTGGATGATATCCGATAAGAAATCTTCTTGCTCCGTCAGACCACCAACCAATTACAAGCACAACTCTACGACATACAAAATCAGAACTATGAGTATGAGGCTAGATTTTATCGCATAACCTCTGCTGCTAGTTTCCGGATTGCAGAGACAAGGACATACTTTTTGGATGGGGAACCTTTGCCTTGGAAGTTTTATTATGACAAGAGAACACCAACACCACCGAAGGAGTAATTCGTCATCAGGTTTGGCATCCCCTTGGCTTGTTCCAAGCTTGGGGGGAGTGCTGTGGTATCACAATCATTATCTTTTATCTCTTACCTTTTTAGTGGATTCATATATTTGGTACAGAGGTTATCTTATAGGTTGGTTTTCATGTGGAAGTATCTCTCCTTTAGTTGATTATCTATGTATCCCTTGGTGTGAGTGCCTTTATTGGAATATTAATGACATGTTTCATCTTTTACTTTTTGCACTTCTTATTTTAGTCTGCAATCTCTATTATATGATGGATCTTGTTGACCAGTATTCGCATCACTTTGGGATCATCAAGTGGATCTAAATTGGTTTTGGCAAACCGAGTTCTGGTCAGTAGCAATACTTTTTGAGGTTTGAAAGAAAAAGAGAAAAGCTTACAGGTATTTTGTATCATTTATTTTCTTTCTTGTTGGCTCATAAGCTTAGTATTCTATATTTAAGATCTTTTGTGTCTTCAAGGAAGATTGCATGTTTGGCTTTATTACTTGTATGTTTGCTTGTTTCTTTCAACTCTCTTGCTTGCTACCCAGCCTTGCTAGCCAAAAACCTGTTTTGAGAAGGCATACTTCTCATTTTTCTAATCCCTTTGAACCAAAACCTTTGCCATTTGTGTCCACCATATCTACCTATTAGCAATTGCTATTCCAAGAAAATTCTCAAGCTTCATCTATCTTTCGAATTAAAAGGTATTTTTTATGTGAAAACTAGTTAGTAAAGCTCTCACGAACTTGATGGCACACCTTATTTTCTTGCCCCTAATAGACTTGAACCATTGTGCCATCAAAGTTGTATATGATTGCATCTATACGTTGGAATTAGCAGAACCGTGTTGTCACGGGGAACGTTTTCAACATTGCACATGTACTTTTGTACTCAGTTGATATCATGCTCTTTTGTCTATGGATGTCAATTGTGTGAAATAAAGAGGGAACTTGTAAGTCCATGTAGTTTGTATTCGGTGTTAGAGAAACGCCTGGGCCGCTAGCCTAAGCCATGCCTAATCATGGTTGAAACTTGCAGCATCACCATAGTGAGCTATCTATGAAGCATCCTCAATAAAAAAGCTATGCACATAGTAAATAAAAATATCGCTGAGATGCTCACTGTCTGCTTGCCTTGTCATTTTGGTTATGGGAAATCTCCTGTACCATGTGCAAGGGGTACACTGTTGGTAGTTCTCTATGATACAGATGTACTTACAATGACAAGAACTTACCGGTGACTAAAGTTGAGTAGCATGAGGAGTGACCCTCATATTCAAGGGACATGAAATTGCCAACTTATATTTCGTCAAGCATATACTCCATCTTTGTGCACTTTAACCTTAATCATCTCAAGATGCCTCTGATAGGGGCAATGAGGGCTCAAAGCTAGTAAGTACCATAATCTTTTGGAAGCTCTTTATGACTTGTAATCCCTGGTACCCTCTATAAAGGGACCTTTCTCCTAGTTACCAAGTTGAGTCAGTAAACCTACTTCCTCTCTATCTCCAGCAAGCATTTGAGTTGTTGTGTTTCAAGCATTCATATGGTGATTTATTCAATCATGTTCTCTATCTTCCTTGTTTGCACAAGACTCTTATCTATTGAGTATTACTTTGAAAGCCTTCATTGAAAAACCTTTTTTGAGAAAAGAGTGCTCCTGTTATAAAACTTCTACAAAAAGTTTTTTGTGAAACTGTTTGCTAGCTGTTGACCAAGAACAAGAGTTTTCCAATTCCAATTATGATTTATATTTATGCCTCTCTATTGTGACCGCTGCACTTGTTGCAAGCTAAGTTATATAATGGTGAGTTGCTTGCTTCTATGAGTGGTGCAATGGTAAGTGTGATGCTTCTTGTCCGTATTCTTTTATCGACACTTCATTCCATAAACTTGTGGACATGTTTACTGAGCTCAGTATTCGCTTGGGGACAAGCGAAGGTCTAAGCTTGGGGGAGTTGATACGTCCAATTTGCATCACCATTCTATATCATAATTTGTCTCTATTCATTGATATATGTCTTATTATGAGGTATTACTTATGTATTTTCCACTTTTTTGCATGTTGGATGATTCTTGGAGGATGGACTGTCGGAGTCTGGATTCTGATGGAAAAGGAGGTGTTTTGATGCAATTTCGCGAAGATCAGAAAAATACCAGAAAAATATGGGAAAATTATATTTTCTCGGAAGACTAAGGAAGCCAGAAGGGGAGGAGAAGAAGGGCCACAGGGGCCCACACCCCCTAGGTGCCTAGGGCAGGTGTGGACCACCTGCCTGGCCTCCGACTCCACCCTCTCGCCTATATCTTCCTCACGAAACCCTAATACCAGGGGAGCGCCCACAGATAGATTTCCGTCGCCTCTGCAGGGCAGAAAACACCGAGAGAGAAAGATCTCTCCGGCAGAAAGATTTCTACCGAGGAATTCCCTTCCCGGAGAGGGGAGATCGTCGCCATCAACACCGTCATCAAGCTAAGCTTCATCAGGATCATCATCGTCATCCACACCATCATCTCCACCATCACCATCATCACCACTTCGTCCCGCTATAACAATTGTGTTGGATATTGCTTTAGTTCTTAGGGGAAACTTTCCCGGTGTTAATTACTATTGTAGTTGATGCTTGTGAGTGGAACCATTGGATTATTGTTTATGTTCAGATTGGTATCCATCACCATATCATCTTTGATCATGATCCATATGATGTCTTGTGAGTAGTTCGTCTAGTTCTTGAGGACATGGGAGAAGTCATGTTGTTATTAGTGGATCTGTGTTGAGTTATTATTCAATGGTTTAGTATTTAAGTTGTGGTGCTATTCTTCTAGTGCTGTCATGTGAAAGTCGACTACATGATACTTCACCATTTATGGGCTTAGGGGAATGCATTGTGTATTTGGATACTAATTGTGTGGTTGCCGGTGTGACAGAAACCTGAACCCCCGTTAGGACACCTTTGCACAAGGGAGCGTAGGATCTCAGAGTTTAATGCTGTGGTTAGGTTTTTATCTTAATTAATTTCCTGTAGTTACGGATGTTTGCGGGGGTTTAATCATAAGTATGTATTAGTCCAAGTAAGGTCGGTACATTAGCATAGGTTCACCCACACAACACTTACAACACCAAAGAAGAGTACTCAGCTATTTGAAGCGAAAGCACTTGACAGAATTCCCATGTGTCCTCGAGAACGTTTGGTCCTTATAAGTATTTCCACCGGCTTGTCCTTTGCTAAGAAAGGATTGGGACACTTGCTATGTTTGTTCTTTATTAATTGCACTTTGTTTTGTTGCTTTATCAAAAAACTACTAAAAATCTGTTTGCTAAGTATTTACAGAGATTTCCTGCTCCATACCACTAGTAAACACCTTCTGCTCCTCGTTGGGATCGACACTCCTATTTATTGAAAGTACTACGATACACCCCCTATACTTATGAGTCATCAAAGTGCACACGCCTCACCATTTTGGTGCGCTCGCTTCCCAGAAGCTAAGGTATAGCATCTCTCATGGTACGTGATGTTGGATCACCTGTCGATCGTACTGCAGTGCTCCCCTCATGGCTGCAATCGCATAGCGGCGAGAGCCCATTTTTCTACAAGGTCATGTGGGAAACCCATGGCGAGTTCTCGGATGAGCTCATAGAGAGCTGGAGTTCAGCTAGTACGTCATAGAACGTGTCTGAACTGAAGCTGGTGATGGAATCGGTAGCTTCTGATCTATCGAGATGCGGGAAAGAAACCATCGATAGCGTGTGTCTCTAGATACGTATGATGTAGAATGAGTTGAGGGCTCTGCGTAACTATCCAGGGCGAGTCGCACCTACCACGGAGGAGAGAAGGATAGTTGAAAATTTATGGTATCGTATTCAGTGGCGCTCGAAAGGAGACAAGAACACCCAGTTTTTTCATTTGTGAGCCAACCAAAGGAAAAATAAAAATTGGGTGGCTCAATTAACAAGGCCGGATGGAACTACCACATGTGATGACACCGAAATGGGGAATATTGCTACTGCATTTTTACAAGCAACTCTATGTGACTGAGGCTATTTCATGCATGGGTGAGGTCTTACAATGTGTACCTATAAGGGTGGACACAACGATGAATCATAACATGGATGTGCCTTTTGACGCGTATGAGGTGAAGAGGGCACTGTTCGAGATGTATCCAACTAAGTCACATGGTTCTGGCGGTTTCCCTGCGCACTTTTTTTTAGAGAAACTAGGAGGTGTGTGGAGAGGAGGTGTATGCGGTGGTGCTTCAGATTCTAAGACAAGACAACCTAGGGGTAATCAACAAAACCTTTATTGTTCTGATTCCAAAAGTGGCGAGCCCAATGGAGTTGGGACAGTTTAGACCGATTAGCTTGTTCAATGTGATGTATAAGATTGCATCTGAAGTGGAAGCAAAATAGGATGAAGTTTATCCTCCAAGAGATCATTTCGAAGGAGCACTCGGCGTTTGTGCTAGAAAGACTGATCACAGATAATATCATCACGACATATGAGTGTATCCATTTTATGAAGCGTAACAAGGACAAGAAACATCATTTTTGTGAGGCCTATGATTGTGTTGAGTGGAGGTACTTGGAGGTGATTATGTTGAAGTTGGGCTTCAGTGCTTCCTTGGTGGCTATTATCATGATACTTGTGACTACAGTATCTTTCTCGATGCTTATTAATAGAGTACCGCAGGAAGAGTTCCAATTGTCAAGGGGACTCTGTCGGGGCGACCCTATATCCTCATATTTGTTTTTGTTGGTAGCACATGTTCTTTTGTGCCTTCTAAAAACCCAAGTTCATGAAGGATATATGCCCTAGAAGAAAATAATAAATGGATTTTATTATCATATCTCAATTATTTCATAATAGTTTCATACTATGCTATAACTGTATCAAGTGTAAACATTGATATATGTGTTGTATGTAAACAAACCAAGTCCCTATTAGCCCCTATATATACTACTTTGTTGGGGAAATGATGATCAAGGTTTCCTAATCATGGAGCATTTATGCCAGTTGACTATGAAGTCATATCATTAGTGGATGATGTGATGGACATTACTCATATAAGTATTGCAACACGATCAAGTCATAAAGTTCATCATTGCAATAGTTAGAAATGAAGTATCCTTCTCCTTTGACCATGAGATCATATTAATCACTATCATCCGAGGATGCTTTGGTTGTATCAACCGTCACACCATAATAGGATGATCATAAAGATATCCATTGGGTATTTCAGAGGGATATGTTGAGGCCTATGCATCAAGATCAGGATTTTTTCACCCGCATGACGACAAGATACATAGAGCCCACTGAGTAAGATTACATCCATAATGTTGCAACATGTGACTAGGTCACATGGATGTGGATGGAGTATCACGGGAACGAGTACAACAGCATTTGTCGGTAACAAGATTGAACAAGGTATGTGATACCGATGATCAGATCTCAGACAAGCCAAGTATCGAAGTAACAAAGGGAATTGTACTTGATGTTTATGGTTCAAACGACATTAAACATCGTGGAATGCACAAGGGTCATTATGGGCATCCCAGTCCCGCTATTGATCATTGATATGAGAGGTGTATCGATCATGTCTATGATGTTCATGAACTGTATGGTAACACACTTAAGTGTTCAATGACACTTAGAGATCATTATGGAATCATAGGAAGTAAGAGAAGAGAAAACTAGAAGTGTTCCGAGAGAGAACCGAAATCGTTCCGAGAAGATCCGAAGCTTTTTGGATTGAACCAAAAGGTACTTCGGGACAAAAGGAATTTAATAATATGTATTTCATATTAATTATTGAGATTAATATTAAATATATATTTAAAATTAAATTTGAAAGGGTAACTTCCCTAATGGGCCAAGTTCCTGAAGGAAATAAGGCCCAAGTGGTCAAGCCACTCCAAGGGGGCAAGCCGTCGGCCAAGGGCCATGGGCCGCATGGGTGGGGCCCACCCGGCCACTTCCCTCCACATGGTGCACCTCCTCCCTCTCTTTTAGTCCCACCACAGGACTTGTGGAGATGGGGTCTCCCCTTTTACCCTATATAAGGAAGGTCCTATGGGTGGGAAAAACAACAATTGATATATTCTCTAAGGAAGTTTCCTTAGAGAATCTCTCTCTCATTGGCTTTTGCGATGGCGCGGTTCCTAGAAGAACTGTACATACAAGAGATGACATCGCTGCAGCATGCCATTATGCTGCAGGGATTCTAGGTAAAAGATCTACTTCCGCACTCTCAGTAGGGATCAGAGAACCAGAGGTTGTCATCATGCACCGGATGTGTGTGAAACCACGGGGGTGCTGCCACTTGTGGCACCCGGAGTGCCGTGCAAGGACCAGGGTGACTTGTGAGGATCTTCGCGAACTTGAGGACGGCTATGAGTACGACTACATCATCCACGTTCCCCACGGAACATTAAACGCTTTCGGTCTACAAAGTTATGATACCAAAATATCTCCCTTATAGTATTACTCCTAGATATATACTAGCATGGGTGTTGCGCTAGTCATGAAAATTTTGTGTTTTCTACTACGAACCCCTTCAGTTCAGTCATTAGCACTGAATAGAATTAAGGTGGCTTCCATAGCTCCATCTGTGAACCATCTTCTCTTTGCTCATATGCTGTTATTCGAAGCAAGTACAAGGAAGGCTACTACGTAAAGGAGGTTCTTACAAAGTATTGCAATGCTTTAGGGTAACCAATAAATATGGACAAGGCATCTATATTTTTTAGTAAGGGCTGTCGAGAAGTGATCGTGCAAATTATAAAAAATAAGCTGGTAGTATACGGGAAAACCCTCAATGAAAAGTACCTGGGGATGTGGGCGTTCCAAGAGTGGGACTTTCAAATACCTCAAAGACAAGGTATGGAAGAAGATCCTAGGGTTGATGGAATAGTTACTATCAGTAGGAGGGAAAGAGATCTTGATCAAGGCAGTGGCTCAAAGAGAGCTAGTTTGGGATGATGTCACGATGTGGGTGGGGGTTGCACAAGCTGGCTGGCTCGAGGACAAGATCCCCTCGGGCGATTGATCCATGAACTGATTGGCTGGAGAATGGTCACTGATGACGCCCAGCACTGTCATGGGACGCTTCGTTGGAAAATCCAAGAGCAAGGTGTGATGAGCACATCAGCAAGTTTTCCCTCAGTAAGAAACCGAGGTTATCGAGTCAGTAGGAGGAAGGAAACGTCTCAAAGGTTTTGAAAGCAACGTGGAAACCTGCACAACACAAACTCAAGACTTTGCCCCAACGAATCAGTGAGGTTGTCAAGCTCACCGGTTTGCTGTAACAAAGGATTAAACGTATGGTGGGGAAGGTAATGGTTTGCATCAAGTAAACAAGTAACAGTGGAGGATGTATCAATGGTAAAGATTGGAACGGGGTCCATAGTTCACTAGAGGTGCTCTCCTTAGATAAACATCATGGTGAAGGGTAAACAAATTACAACAGGGCAATTGATAGGAACTGAGCAAGGCATAACAATGCAATACCAGACAAAAAGATCCTATGAGATTCAAATGGGAAATACAACAATATACATAGACCGCCATCCAACTGCATCTATGACTAGAAGTCCACCTTCAGGTTATCATCTGAACCCCCTCCAGTATTAAGTTGCAAGAAACAGACAACTGCTTTAAGCAAAGTGTGTAAGGTAAACAATCCACTTGTTCTATGAACAAGTGACCGTTATTTTCTCCCTAGTGGCAACAACATATCTACAACCGAAGAGATTTCTGTCACTTCCCTTGGAAACTAGAGGCATGAACCCACTATCGAGCATAAATACCCCCTCTTGGAGTCACTAGCAACTACTTGGCCAAGATAGCTACTAACAACGAAGAGCATGCAAGATCACAAACAACACATACATGATAGAATCATAAAGACGAAACCATTAATAAATCTGACATAGTAATCTCAATATCCATCGAATCCCTGCAAATACAACATGCATGATTACAAATAGATTAGATCTTGATCGTGAACGGAGCTCACAAGATCTATACATGAAAGCACAAGGAGGAGATACAACCATCTAACTACTACATGGACCCGTAGTCCAAGGTGGAACTACTCATGCTTCATACCAGAGGCTGGCATGATGAAGAAGAAGGCCTCCGGGATGATCTCCCCTCCGACAGGGTGTCGAGAAGAATTTCAGATCCCCCCGATCTAGGGAAGATGGTGGCGGCGGCTACAGAAGGTTTCGTGGAGTTTTGATCGGGCGCCTAGGGTTTATGCATCGGGGGCTTCTTATAAGCGAAGAGGCAAGGCTGGGAGGCGGCCAGGGGGCCCACACCCTACCCAGGCGCGGGGTGGGCCCACCCGTGCCTAGGGGGGTCTGGCCGCCCTGGTTCGCTTCTCCGTCTCTTCTCTGGACTTCGTGTCCCCCACAGTAAAATATTGACTTTGGCTTTTGTCCCGTCCAATTCCGAGAATATTGATTTTCTGCCTTTCCGGAACCTAAAACAGAAGAAAACAGACAACTGGCACTATGGCAACTTGTTAATAGGTTAGTTCCAGAAAAGATATAAAAACACCTCAAAGTGTAGACAAAGCAAAGCAAAGTAGATACTAAACAAGCATGAAGCATAAAAAATTATAGATATGTTTCCGACGTATCAAGCATCCCCAAGCTTAACTCCTGCTCGTCCTAGAGTAGGTAAGTGATAAAAAGAATAATTTTGGAGGTTACATGCACCGTCAAAACCAAGATCAAATCATTTGCAAGCATTGAAAGCTAGGAACAAAGAACTCTAAACATGTGCATGAAAGATGGAGTTCAAACAATAGGACATAGTAACTATGCATGCAACATGAAAGGCTACAAACAAATATCATGAATAACATGCATTGAAAAACATTTGTTTGTTTCACATACAGAAAACATGGCATAGTGGCATTCAGCTTGCCCCTCATAGAGTAGCAAATAGATGCATAGGACACCTTCAAAGTTCACAAGGGTGACTAGAAACAAGTAGCACAAGAACAAGTAATATCATAATATGCATCAATCAATAAGTTTTGGGACACTGCACACATGATGACAACTATGCTCTCTTAATGATGCCTAAAAGTAGAAGGTGGAGACTCAAATAATGGTGGAAGAAAGGTCTTTCACAAAGGGAAGCAGGGATTTCAAGTTTCAAAAAGAGCTTCCAAAAATTATGGTACTTGTTAGCTTTTAGCCCTCATTGCCCCTATCATAAGCATCTTGAAGTGGTTAAGGTTAAAGTGAACAAACTATGGAGTATATGCTTGACAAAGTATAAGTTGGCAATCTCAAGTCCCTTGAATACGAGGGCCACACCTCATGCTACTCAACTTCAGTCACCTGTAAGTTCTTGTCATTGTAAGTACATGCGTATCATAGAGAACCGCCAACGGGGTACCCCTTGCACACGGTATATGAGCTATCCCATAACCAAAATGACAAGGAAAGCAGACAATGAGCATCTCAGCGATCTTTTTATTTACTATATGCATAGATTTTTATTGAGGATGCTTCATAGATAGCTCACGATGGTGATGCTGCAAGTTTCCACCATGATTAGGCGTTTCTCTAACACAAAATACATACTCCATGGACTTACAAGTTCCCTCTTTATTTCACACCGGTGACATCCATAGACAAAATAGCATGATATCAACTGAGTACAAAATACAAGTGCAATGTTGAAAACGTTCCCGTGACAGCACGGTTTTGCTAATTCCAATATATAAGTGCAAGCATATACAACATAGACGACACAATGGTTCAAGTTTATTAGGGGTAAAGAATGTAAAGTGTGCCATCAAGTTTGTGAGGGCTTTAATCACTAAGTTTTCACATAACAAAATAGTTTTTAATTGGAAGATAGCTAAAAACAAGAATATACTTGGAATGGTGTAACACACCATGCATAGGAGTTTATAGTGTACACTTTGGAATAACTTGGTTTCTTGGGAGTTGGAAACATGAGTAGAACTTACTCATACAAGTGGAGGCTAGCAAAAGACCGGGAGCAACCAACTAAGAGAGCAATAATGGTCATAATCATGCAGAGCAATAAAACATTACTAATCAAAGCATATAGTGGTACTACAAGTCAAGGACTAAACGATCATAGAGTCTATGGTGACTTGTTAGAGTCATAACATGGTGTGAGCATGTGCCAAGTCAACCCAAACAAAGCATCAAAGGAGAATACCACAATACTATGCTTTTGCATGCTAAAACAACGCATAATTTTTTTCAAGGCACACTAAGCAATCCCAATTGTTTGGAACAAGACATGCTACAACAATAATATAAGTCACAGTCAATGCAAGCTCCTATTGCACTTTCAAGAAGGAACTTCCTACTCCTTTCCAACACCAAGCAACTTATTTGCAAAAACACAGCGAGAACGGGGGTCCAAACTACTTTATTCAAGCAAACTAAACAAACCAAATGAAAACTAATAAAAACGAAGTGTCTAGACAGACCTGAGCTTTTTATTGATGAAGAAGGGGATGCCTTGGGCATCCCCAAGCTTTGACGCTTGTACCTCTTGGATATTTCTTGGGGTGACACCGGGGTGGCATCCCCAAGCTTGAGCTTTTGTCCATTCTTCATCTCATTACATCATTCTCTCTCTACACCTGAAATTTTTTCCTTCATAGAAAACTTCACACAATCTTCATTAGCAATATTAGTGTATTCAAAAGATAATAGACCCTTAGGTAAAGCTTTGGAACAGAAAGACTTTTCACTAAAAACACATGCTACTGTAGAAACTCCTTCAAAAATCTCAATTCACCTAAAGAGAACTCAAAAAGGAATCAATAAGAAGCAAATGCAAATAATGGCAGAAATCTGTCAAAATAGACCATCAGATAGAAACCGATTTTTTCGAAGACCTTCCGTTGCTCAAATCAAAAAGTGTTGAACTAACTAAAGTTAGCTAACATACTAGAGGATTTATTCGTACATTTTCATCTCAATCCGAGTTACATAGACTCCTCACGATTTTTTTGGTGGAGGACAGAAATCTGTTTCGGGACAGCAACTCCCCAAATCTTACTTCCCTCTCATTAGAGGTCATTCTTGGCACAAAAAGCAAACAAAAAGGATAAGGAGCAGTCATTACAGAAGTAATAACTTCCAAGACTCAAGGAAACTCTTGGGTTATCTCCCAACAAGTACTTTTCTTTAACGCATTTAAGTTAGGCACAAGAAGCAAGAAAAATCAAGTATTTTCAAATGAGGCAGCATTAACATCAAACCTTGCTTTCAAAGGAGGAGCAAAAAGCAAATTCTCTCTCCTCATAGGGAAGTGTTCAATATCTTTATTGAATGGAAATTGATATGTAATGGTGCCTTCTTTCATATCAATGATGGCACCAACAGTTCTAAGAAAAGGTCTTCCCAAAGTAATAGGACAAGAAGCATTGTATTCAACATCCAAAACATAGAAATCCACAGGGACATAAGCATTGTTAACCATAATTTGAACATCATTAACACTCCCCATGAGTTTCTTTTTAGCATTATCATTGAGTGGGACATCTAAATAGCAATCCTCCAAAGGTGGCAAATCAAGCATTTCATAAATCTTCCTAGGCGTAATAGAGACACTGGAACCAAGATCACATGAATCTTTGAGATCAAAGTCATTTACTTGCATCACTACTAGGAAAAGTCCTATCAGTTGCGCATCATTTTGAGACTTCTGTGGCGCATATGGGATGTGCCACTATTATCTCGCCACTAAAGTGTAGTTCTGTGGCGCGTATTGATATGCGCCACAGAAGTCTCAAAAACTTCTGTGGAGCATATTGCTAAAATACGCCACAGAAGTCCCGAACCAGATCTCAAACTTCTGTGGCGCATATTGCCAATATGCGCCACAGATTTAAAAAAAACGGCCAGATCTGGCTGGAGTGGGAGGTGGAGGGTGGAGGAGGAGGAGGCTCGCTAGAGTAGCAGGCCCCTAGTGTAGGAGGAGTACGAGGAGTAGGAGGAAGGTTTGTCGGAGTAGGAGGCCTCCTATGTAGGTGGAGTAGGAGGGGAGGGGTCGCCAGAGTAGGAGGGGTCGCCGGAGTAGGAGGAGAAGGAGGCCGTCGGTGGAAGAGGAGGAGTAGGAGGAGGAGGAGGAGGCAGTGGAGGAGGTGTCACCGGAGGTGGTGGAGGCCATGGCCAGAGTAGGAGGAGGATTTGACCAGAGAGCGTAGAAGGAGGAGGAGAAGAGGAGGAGATAAGAAGGGGAGGAAGAGAAGAAGAGGAGGAAGAGAAGGAGAGGAAGAAGGGGAGGAAGAGAAGAAGAGGAGGAAGAGAAGGAGAGGAAGAAGGGCAGGAAGAGAAGAAGAGGAGGAAGAAGGGGAGGAAGATAAGAACTGGAGGAGAGGAGTAAAGGGGAGAAGGATAAAAGAGAGGGGAGGGCACCATAGAAATTCAAAATTTGAATCCCAACACTTCTGTGGCGCATATGTGAGAAATGCGCCATAGAAGTTTCTCCCCCTTTTTTATTTTTTTGCAGGAAAAAATCTTCTTTCTGCCATAACTTTTTACTCTTTTTGAATTTGGGGAAGCTGTAAAACTTCAACGGCCGGAGGCGGTTGAAATCGAGTAGGAAATTTCGATACGATCATTTTGATATATTAAACATTTTTCCCGACATCGTATGCAAAAGTTATGGCCGTTTTACTGTCCCATTACCTTTTTTTGAAGAATACATCAAAATTCATGTTTTTCAATTTTCCCTACAACTATACCCCAAAATACAACTACATCTCAAAGGAATTATTTTTTGAATTTTTAATCATTTTCGTTTATTTTTTACAAAAGTTAAAAGGCGTACCATGGGGGGATCTGGTTTTCCATATTCTGTGGCGCATATATAGGTATGCGCCATAGAACATTGGTGAAAGTACAAAGGAAGTCGTCTAGAGGGGGGGTGAATAGGCTTTTAAAAATATTACGGTTTAGGCTCAAGTAAATGCGGAATAAAACTAACGTTTAATTTATTGAGCACAAAACCTAGCCACTAAGTTAACCTAGGTGCACCAACAACCTATGCTAAGCAATACAAGCAACAAGGTGATATCAAGGTATAAGTACTTCAAGCACGATGGCTATCACAATGTAAAGTGCATAAGTAAAGGGTTCGGTTGAGAGATAACGGATGGACGCGGAGACGAAGATTTGTTTCCCGAAGTTCACTTCCAAAGAAGCTACGTCTCCGTTGGAGAGGTGCGATGGCGCAATGCTCTCCGAACGCCACAAATGGCTCACCTCGAGGTGTGGTGGCTCGATGCTCACCCAACGCCACACAAGGCCTCACCCCGGATGCGGAAGCACGCAACTCACCGACGCCACAAAAGGCTCACCCTATTCTCCCAAGTGCGCACCACAAAAGGCGGGCACTTGCTCCACTATGGGACGCTTGAGGGCGGTCACCGAACCCGTACAAGATTGGGGCTAACTCCACAACTCAATTGGAGGCTCCCAACAACAAAGCCACAAAAGGCCAACAATGCCACAAAAGGCCAACAACGCCACAAAAGGCTACAAGACCACAAAAGGTCAACAAGACCACAAAAGGTCAACAATCCAACCACACAACCGTCTAGGGTTCCAAGGAACCCAAGAGAAACAAGCTCACAAGCTTGAACTCGCCGAATCTCCGAGGAGAACTCAAACCTATGCACCAAATGCAAGGGCAAGTCCTTCTCCCCCAAATTCCAACAAAGCCACAAAAGCTATTGGGGAAATAAGGGAGGAAGAACACAAGAGTAGAACTCAACCCTATGCACCAAATGCAAGGGCAAGTCCTTCTCTCCCAAATTCCAACAAAGCTACAAAAGCTATTGGGGGAATAAGGGAGGAAGAACACAAGAGGAGAACACAAAACTCTCCAAGATCTAGATCCCAATGATTCCTTCACAAAGAAGGGATTTGACTTGGGGGGATTGTAGATCTAGATCTCCTCTCTCAAATCCCTCAAAAAGATGCAAGAATCATAGGAGGGGAAAGGGAGAGGGAAAGCTTCTTCAAGGTTGACAATGGAGGAGAGAGAGAAAGCCAAGAACCAAGAAGAAAAGCTAGTACCCACGAAGGGGAAGAGGAGCCCCTTTTAAAGGGCTCCCAGATCTGCCCGTTAAGGGCATTCGCGACACCTGGCCAGAACTTCCGGTGGGAGGCCGGAAGTTCCGGTGGCACCCAGCCAACGGACGAAAACTGCGGAGCGAGAAACTGAAAAAACGAAACATGGCCGGAACTTCCGGCTCTGGGGAGGAAGTTCCGCCCAGCCTCCAGAAGCGCAATCGGAAGTTCCGGTCAAAATAGACCGGAAGTTTCGGTGAACTTCCGAGCAAGTTCCGACAAAGTTCCGGCAAATAGAACGCTTCAAAACAGAAGGTTACTGAGCGTGAGCGGAAGAAGACCCGGAACTTCCACCGGAACTTTCGGCGGCAAAGATGCCCTAGCGGAACTTCCGGTGGGAAGCCGGAACTTCCGGTCAGAGAAATTTCAGAAACCAGAAAACCAGAAACGCAATAACTTTTGCATCCGAACTCCAAATGGGATGAAACCAATTTTGTTGGAAATATTGGGTATCACCTTGGGAGAAAATATCATAAATATATATGTGAAGTATCCCCCAAGGTGTGGAGACGGAAAACTCGCAAGATCAAAAACCGCAATAAGATATGCAAGTGAAATCCTTAGATGATGAACTAGAGCTTGTTATGATGATGACCACAAGCTCTAGATCCTTTCATGGACAAGAATCAAATAACAACCAAGAAAGATGATGCTATGAATGCAAAGGTTTGAGCTCTCTCCGAACGATGCAAACGAGACACCCGCTTGAGAGCCCCTCTTGATAGTACGGCTATCTATCCTAAACCCGGTCTCCCAACTAACAACACGAGACCGGCAAAAGAGAAGCCCTATCGACATACCTTTGCCTTGAGCGTCCCACTTGAACTTGATGTAGACCGTCTTGTTCTTCTATAGTGGGAACACCTCTCTTGTTTGCTCTTGCTCGCTCTTGCTTGATGAAGACTTGCAAAATGCTCCCCCATATTCCATGGGGAAACCTCTTCTTTGAACTTGTCTTCATCATTCCATGAGCACGAGGATGGCAAGCTTCAAGCATGAGATCTTCTAGAGATGGCGCATCTTGAGCTCATCCTTCTTCATCCTTACTTGAGGTTGATCCATCTTGATGCAACTCTTTGCACATGCCTTGATCGACCTTCAAGCTCCTTCTTTCTTCATGATTCCAATGGGCACAAAGCCCTTGGACATTTCTTCATCTTCCAACCTTGAGACCAACACATGGCCCAAGCGATGCCAATGGACAAACCTACAAGTGAAACTCAATTTACACATTAGTCCATAGAGATTGTCATTAATTACCAAAACCACACATGGGGGCATACATGCCCTTACAATTGGTCAACTGAATTTTGTGGTGGGACCTACCCTCACTTTGGCGCATATGGACATATGCGCCACAGAAAGTGAGGGGGCCCAACCCTGGTGGCGGGTCCACCAAACTTCTGTGGCGCATTGTTTCCCTATATGTGCCACAGAAGTGTGAAGACTTCTGTGGCGCATTGCCCGAAATGCGCCACTGGAGTTTATCTGTTGCGCATGGTCACACATATGCGCCACAGAAGATTTGTCTATCTATAGTTGGTTTCCTAGTAGTGCATATTAATAATGGGTTCCCAAATATCTTCTACTTTCCTAGGAATAGAAGCTTTGTGTTTTAACTTCTCTTCCTTAATTTTCACAAGAGCATCTGTAATGTGTTTGGTGAAAGCAACATGCATATCACTAGCATCAGGACTTCTAGCAAGCTTTTGCAAGAACAGAATCACTTCAGAAACATTGCAACCATCTATATCAAAATCAAACTTAGCATCACTAGTAGTAGACTCATTAATCTTAGGCATTGTAGGAGGAGAAATAGGGACTTCTTGTGGTTTAGTGGTATCCATTCTAGTGATGGTGCACACACTATTGTTTCTATCAATTTCAGCTTTCCTTTCCCACTTAGCATGAAGTTGAGCCAACAACCTAACATTTTAATCAATATTAACTTGTATGGAATGAGCAGTACCAAAGGTATTTTCCAGGGTTTCAGGTTTAGCGGCCATTTTATTAATCAAGGAGGATTGTGCTTCAGACAAAGAGGATATATTTTTTTCTCAATAGTTAATAGTTTCTCCCCCATAGTCTTGTTGAAAGCAGTTTGTTTACTAATAAAGTATTTGAGCATGACTTCAAGTTCAGAGGGGGCACTTCTAGCATTGTTGTAGGAGTTTCCATAGGAATTGCCATTATTAGGAGGATAAGGCCTATAATTGTTGTTACCACCAAAATTATTCCTATAGTCATTGTTGTTGAAATTGTTGTTTCTAATGAAGTTCACATCAACTTGTTCTTCTTGATCAACCAAAGAGGCTAAGGGAACACTATTAGGATCTATAGGAGCTTTCCCATTAACAAGCATAGCCATAATAACATCAATATTATCACTCAAAGAGGAGGTTTCTTCAACAGAATTTACCTTCTTACCATGTGGAGCTCTCTCAGTGTGCCATTCAGAGTAATTAACCATCATATTGTCAAGGAACTTTGTTGCAGCACCCAAAGTGAGGCCCATGAAGGTACCTCCAGTAGCTTAATCCAACAGGTTTCTTGAAGAGAAGTTCAAACCTGCATAAAAAGTCTAGATAATCATCCAAGTAGTGAGTCCATGAGTGGGCCAATTCTTAACAAAAGATTTCATTCTTTCCCAAGCTTGAGCAACATGTTCATTATCAAGTTGTTTAAATTTCATAATGTCACTTATCATAGATATAATATTAGCAGGAGGATAATACCTTCCAATAAAAGCATCTTTGCACTTAGTCCAAGAATTAATACTATTTCTAGGCAAGGATAGCAACCATTCTTTAGCTTTTCCTCTCAAGGAGAAAGGAAACAGCTTGAGCTTAATAATATCTCCATCTACATCCTTATACGTTTTCATCTCACAAAGTTCAACAAAATTATTGAGATGGGCAGCAGCATCATCAGAACTAGCGCTAGAAAATTGATCTCTCATCACAAGATTCAACAAAGCAGGCTTAATTTCATAAAAGGTAGCATCAGGACAAGGCGGAGCAATAGGAGTGCTAAGGAAATCATTGTTGTTTGTGCTAGTGAAGTCACACAACTTGGTGTTCTCAGCGGAGTTCATTTTGGCAAAGGTGGGCAAGCCAAAAACAGCAGCAGCAGCTAGAGCAGGAACTATTTTTTTGTGTTTTTGAATAAAGAAAGAAAACCAAACTAAAATAAAATTTTTGGAGTTTTTAAAAAGAGGCAAACAAAACCAAGCAAAAGAAAATAAGCAAACTAAAAACAAAGTAAAGAGAAAGGAAGTGAAGGACTCCCCTTGTGAAGACGTCCTTAGCCTCCCGGCAACGGCGCCAGAAAAGCTTGATGACTCCCAACACTGTCATGGGACGCTTCATTGGAAACCCCAAGAGCAAGGTGTGATGAGCACAGCAGCAAGTTTTCCCTCAGTAATAAACCGAGGTTATCGAACCAGTAGGAGGAAGGAAACGTCTCAAAGGTGTTGCAAGCAACGTGGAAACCTGCACAACACAAACTCAAGACTTTGCCCCAACGAATCAGTGAGGTTGCCAAGCTCACCGGTTTGCTGTAACAAAGGATTAAATGTATGGTGTGGAAGGTAATGGTTTGCAGCAAGTAAACAAGTAACAGTGGAGGATGTATCAATGGTAAAGATTGGACCGGGGTCCATAGTTCACTAGAGGTGCTCTCCTTAGATAAACAACATGGCATGAAGGGTAAACAAATTACAGCAGGGCAATTGACAGGAACTGAGCAAGGCATAACAATGCAATACCAGACAAAAAGATCCTATGAGATTTGATTGGGCAATACAACAATATACATAGACCGCCATCCAACTACATCTATGACTAGAAGTCCACCTTCAGGTTATCATCCGAACCCCCTCCAGTATTAAGTTGCAAGCAACAGACAACTGCTTTAAGAAAAGTGTGTAAGGTAAACAATCCACTTGTTCTATGAACAAGAGACCTTTGTTTTCTCCCTAGTGGCAACAGCACATCTACAACCGAAGAGATTTCTGTCACTTCCCTTGGAAACTAGAGGCATGACCCCACTATCGAGCATAAATACCCCCCTCTTGGAGTCACTAGCAACTACTTGGCCAAGATATCTACTAACAATGGAGAGCATGCAAGATCACAAACAACACAAACATGATAGAATCATAAAGACAAAACCATTAATCAATCTAACATAGTAATCTCAATATCCATCGGATCCCCGCAAACACAACATGCATGATTACAAATAGATTAGATCTTGATCATGAACGGAGCTCACAAGATCTATACATGAAAGCACAAGGAGGAGATACAACCATCCAGCTACTACATGGACCCGTAGTCCAAGGTGGAACTACTCACGCTTCATACCGAAGGCTGGCATGATGAAGAATAAGGCCTCCAGGATGATCTCCCCTCCGGCAGGATGACAGGAAGAACTTTAGATCCCCCCGATCTAGGGACTATGGTGGTGGCGGCTACAGAAGGTTTCGTGGAGTTTTAATCAGGTGCCTAGGGTTTCTGTATCAGGGGCTTCTTATAAGCGAAGAGGCGAGGCTGGGAGGCGGCCAGGAGGGCCACACCCTACCCAGGCGCGGGGTGGGCCCACCCGCTCCTAGGGGGTCTGGCCGCCCTGGTTCGCTTCTCCGTCTCTCCTCTAGACTTTGTGTCCCCCACGTTAAAATATTGACTTTGGATTTTGTCCCGTCCAATTCCGAGAATATTGATTTTCTGCATTTCTGGAACCAAAAACAGAAAAAAACAGGCAACTAGCACTGTGGAAACTTGTTAATAGGTTAGTTCCAGAAAAGATATAAAAATACCTCAAAGTGTAGACAGAGCAAAGCAAAGTAGATACTAAACAAGCATGGAACATAAAAAATTATAGATATGTTTCCGACGTATTAGTCACCCCTGCAGAGAGTTGTGTGCGCGATTGAGATAGCTAGGAGCGACGGTGGACGACACGACAGGGTCGATAAATACAAGTTGAGTTTTAAATTCAAGGTTGAAGGCCAAATTTGAAATGATTTGAGTGTATTAGGGAGTTGTTTGCAAATTAAATTTAAACTAGCTGGGGGATAAGCTACGACATCCTTCGTTGGATGGAGGGAGTACGAAAAGTCAGAGCCAATAGCATCCAGGCGCACCCTGAGACTTGTCGAGCAACAGACAACAATGGACGTCATACCAGAAACTCAGTTCAAATTCAAAAGTTGGTGGGGTGATCTTAAGCTATGATAATGCCTTGTTCTTGCGGAATTCTTAGTTTGTATAGTTTTTTGGCGTGGAACGGAAATGTCGTGTATATGCCATTGAACTGGTGTTTATAAAATAGCATTGGGAAGTTGTTTGAGAGTATGAGTAGTGGGGCCTTCGGCAAGGTGACCCAGGTCCGTCCTTTTACCATGGGTGGGGCCTTCAACAAGGTGACCCAATCTCGCTTCTTCTATTCATCATGGTTATGGATATGGTGTCGGCTATATGTTCAGAGCGACCGAGGAGTGGGGGCTATTGTTTGACCTAAAGCAACATGGCATTCGGCATCGCGTCTCCCTCTATGCGTATGATGTTGTGATCTTCGCCAAGCCTTGTCGTGACGAGTTGGAGGTGGTACTTGTCCTACTGGACTATTTTGGTGCGACTTCTGGTTTCTTCATCAACTACGCCAAGAGTGTGGCTATACCCATTAGGTGCTCTGGGGAATCTGTGGCTGACATTACTCCGGTGCTGCATTGTCCCATTGGTCAATTCCCCTGCAAGTACCTCGGTCTACCGCTGTCACTCACCAAGCTTCGGAAGGCGAGCATCCAGTGATGACCCACAAGTGTAGGGGATTCCAACAGTCTTCCCAGGTAGTATTATCCAATTTATTGATTCGACACAAGGGGAGCCAAAGAATACTTGCAAGCCTTAACAACTGAGTTGTAAATTCAGCTGCACCTGGAAATAGTTCTTGCTCACAGAAGTTTATCAGTAGCAACAGTTTGGTAGTAGAAACAGCAAAGCAACAACAACAATGAAATAGGAGCAATAGTAACAGTAATGGTAACAGTAGGATATGAGTGTGGTAGGCATAGGGATGGATGGACGTGCATTGCATGGACGAGTCTAAACATGTAACTTCAAGATCTAGGGCATTGCAGATAAATAATAACAAGCATCCAAGTACTAAACAATCCTAGGCATGTGCTCCAAATATAGTCATACGTGCTCGCAATGAGAACTTGCACAACATCTTCTGTCCAGCCAGCCCGTGGCAGCGGGGCCTCTAGGGAACTACTAGCAATTAAGGTGCTCCTTTTAATAGAGCACTGGAGCAAAGCATTAATACTCCGTGAACACATGTGATCCTCACACCACAGGCATCCCCTCCGGTTGTCCCAATTATTGTCACTTTGGGGCCTTTGGATCCGGACAATGATATGTGTACACAACTTGCAGATAAGATCACAAACAATACTATCATAATGATTCAATAATAAGTTCAGATCTGAGATCATGGCACTCGGGCCCTAGTGACAAGCATTAAGCACAACAAAGTCAAATAGCACTAATAGAGATACTAGGCACTATGCCCTAACAATCTTATTCGATTACATGATAGAACTCATCCAATCCCTACCATCCCCAAGCCTACAGCGGGTGATTACTCACTCATGGGTGAGGAAAACATCGATGGTTGATGGAGATGCGTTGGTGATGACGATGGTGATGATCCTCTCCAAATTCCCCGTCCCGGCAGGGTACCAGAACGGAGTTTCTGGATCCGAATCTTGGTTTCTGGTGGCGGCGGCGGGGCGGAACTCTTTCTGGAAAACTATCGAACCCCCCTCAGTTTTTAGGTCGAGAGGCAACTTATAGGCGCAGAGGGAGGTTGAGGGGGTGCATGGGGTGGCTGCACCCCCCCTAGGCGTGGCCAGAGGTGGGCCCACGCCTGGCAGGGGTGTGGCCCCCCCAGGCCCCTTCTCCGTCTCGTCTTCTTGCTCCGTCGGTCTTCTCGTGAAATATATTTTTTGGCATATTTTCCGGGATTTTTCCTGATAGTTGATTTTCTACACAAAAACAAGACACCAAGGTAATTCTGCTGAAAACAGCGTCAGTCCGTGTTAGTTGTATCTAAATCACACAAGTTTAGAGGAGAAACAGTAGCAAAAGTGTTCGAGAAAGTAAATACGTTTTGGACGTATCAACTCCCCCAAGCTTAGCTTATTGCTTGTCCTCAAGCAATTCAGTCGAAAACTGAGTGCGATAAAAGAACTTTCACGAACACATTTGCTTCATATGATGTATATATTCTTAGCACAGGAGTAGATACTTAAACCATTCATAATAAGAAGCATGCAACCAAGTCTACTCAATAATCATTGCAAGCTATGAAGAGAAACCAACTCAATAATAATAAGTAGCATGGAACATAAACATAAGCAACATTGCAATGCTCATAGTAAGGTATGATAGAGTGGTATATCGCTTGCCTTTGTTTGTAGAGCACAATATAAATGCCAAAGCACCCCTTGATGACCCACAAGTGTAGGGGATCACAACAGTCTTCGCGGGTAGTATTACCCAATTTATTGATTCGACACAATGGGAGCCAAAGAATACTTGCAAGCCTTAACAACTGAGTTTTCAGTTCAGCTGTACCTGGAAATAGTTCTTGCTCACAGAAGTTTATCAGTAGCAACAGTTTGTAGTAGAAATAGCAAAGCAACAGCAACAGTAACAACAACAGTGGAATAGTAGCAATAGTAACAGTAACGGTGATATTTGAGTGCGGTAGGCATAGGGATAGATGGACGGGCGTTGCATGGACGAGTCTAAACATGTAACTTCAAGAACTAGGGAATTGCAGATAAATAATAACAAGCATCCAAGTACTAAACAATCCTAGGCATGTGCTCCAAATATAGTCATACGTGCTCGCAACGAGAACTTGCACAACATCTTCTGTCCAACCAGCCCGTGGCAGCGGGGCCTCTAGGGAACTACTGGCAATTAAGGTGCTCCTTTTAATAGAGCACTAAAGCAAAGCATTAACACTCCATGAACACATGTGATCCTCACACCACAGGCATCCCCTCTGGTTTTCCAATTATTGTCACTTTGGGGCCTTTGGATCCGGACAATGATATGTGTACACAACATGTAGATAAGATCACAAACAATACTGAGATCATGGCACTCGGGCCCTAGAGACAAGCATTAAGCACAACAAGTTGCAACAAAGTCAAATAGCACTAATAGAGATACTAGGCACTATGCCCTAACAGATCTTATTCGATTACATGATAGAACTCATCCAATTCCTACCATCCCCAAGCCTACAACGGGGGATTACTCACTCATGGATGAGGGAAACATCGGTGGTTGATGGAGATGCGTTGGTGATGACGATGGCAATGATCCTCTCCAAATTCCCCGTCCCGGTAGGGTGCCAGAACGGAGTTTCTGGATCCGAATCTTGGTTTCTGGTGGCGGCGGTGGAGCGGAACTCTTTCTAGAAAACTATCGAACCCCTGAGTTTTTAGGTCAGAAGGCAACTTATAGGCGCGGAGGGAGGCCGAGGAGCTGCCTAGGGTGGCCAAACCTCCCCCAGGCGCGGGGTCAGTGGGCCCGCGCCTGAGGTGGGTCTGGCCCCCCCAGGCCTCCCCTCTGTCTCCCCTTCTGGCTCCTTGGATCTTCTGGTGAGAAATAGTTTTGGCATATTTTCCGGGATTTTTCCTGATAGTTCATTTTCTGCACAAAAACAAGACACCAAGGTAATTCTGCTGAAAATAGCGTCAATCTGTGTTAGTTGCATCCAAATCACACAAGTTTAGAGAAGAAACAATAGCAAAGTGTTCGAGAAAGTAGATACGTTTATTAACTCCCCCCAATCTTAGCTTATTGCTTGTACTCAAGCAATTCAGTTGAAAACTGAGTGCGATAAAAGAACTTTCACGAACACTTTGCTTCATATGATGTATATATTCTCAGCACAGGAGTAGATGCTTAGACTATTCATAATAAAGAGTATGCAACTAAGTATACTCAATAATAATAAGTAGCATGAAACATAAACATAAGCAACATTGCAATGCTCATAATAAGGTATGAAAGAGTGGTATCTCTCTTGCCTTTGTTTGAAGAGCACAATATAAATGCCAAGGCACCTCTAAATTTCACATGAAGACTAGAAGTAAAGATATCAGAGATACAAGCATCAAAGTCATGACATAATTAACCAAGTTTTGGAACAAACACAAGAATGACAACTATGCTCTCAAGAAGGTGCTCATAGAATAAGTGGTGACTCAACAAAGTTGTGAAAACGGTTTTGTGAAGGTTTGAAAGGCTTCCTAATGCTGAAAGTAAGGTACTCATTAGCTTTGAGCTCTCATTGCCCCTATCATAGGCATCTTCATGTGGTTAAGGTGAAAGTGAGGTCCACTCTGAATCATATGCTTGACAGACCATAGACTGGAAATCCCAAGTCCCTTGAGTACGAGGGTCGCTCCGCATGCTACTCAACTTTGGTCACCTGGAAGTTCTTGTCATTGTAAATACATGCATATCATCGAGAACCGCCAACGGGGTACCCCTTGCATATGGTACATGAGCTTTACCATAACCAAAATGACAAGGCAAGCATAAAATGAGCATCTCATCAATCTTTTTATTTACCATATGCATAGCTTTTAATTGAGGATGCTTCCTAGATGCTCATTACAGTGATGCTGCAAGTTTCCACCATGATTAGGAATGGCTTAGGCTAGTGGCCCAGGCGTTTCTCTAACACAATGTATAAACTACATGAACTCACAACATCCCCTTTTATTTCACATCATCGACATCCATAAACAAAAGAGCAAGGAATCAACTGGATAAGATATCCAACAGGTGTTGAAAGCGTTCCCCATGACAGCACGGTTCTGCTGACTCCCAACATATAATAAGAAAGCATATAACTTTCATGGACTAGTCACAATGGTTCAAGATTATTAAGCGCAAGGAATAAAGTGTGCCATCAAGTTCGTGAGAGCTTTACTAACTAACTTTCTCAAAACAGACAAACATTTTATTTTGGAAGAAAACATGGCATATGGAATATGCACTGAAATAGCATATGATGCTGATAGGTAGGTATGGTGGACACAGCTGGCAATAATGGTTTTGGGGAGTTGGAAGCATAGGTAGAGCTCATACTCAGTGCAAGTGAAGGCTAGCAATAGAGAGGGAGTGACAAACGAGAGAGCAATAGCTGTCATAATCATGCTTGCAACAAAACAGGACTAATTATGGCATGAAAGTGATACAAGAACTCTGAGGCAAAATAAATCATCGAGGCTTACTGACTATTGATTAGTCATATGCATGCGTGAGCATGTGCCAAGTCGATTCACATGAACAATTAGAAGAGGATACCACAATGTCATACCAAAGTATGAATAAAACAATGCAAGCAAACATTCATATGACATGCTACAAACTATTAGCAAGCTGAAGCTAATCATAGACAAGTAAGAACTACTAAGCATCCATAATGACATACACCTTACACAAACAGGCTAAGCATGCTCACAATGATGAGTATATATAGAAAAAAATGAAAAACAAATAGAGTTCGTTACCAGCCTCTTACCACACCTCGAGTTGTCTTAATCTTCATTATTGCCCTTCACTTGTCTGACTTGAATATTAACATGAAACAAAATCCACTGAGGACGGCTGAACCCTGCAAAGAACTCACAAAACCAAAGAAGAACAACAAAATTTTTTGGTGTTTTCGATTTTTTTTAGAATTCAACCAATGCAAAACCAAATGAAGAAAAATAAAACCCAAAACAAAAACTAAGACGCTCCAAGAAGAGCACCTGTGTATGAAACAATAAAAACGAAGTGTCTAGAAATACCTGAGATTTTTATTGATGAAGAAGGGGATGCCTTGGGCACCCCCAAGATTTGATGCTTGTAACTCTTGAGTAATTCTTGGGGTGACACGGAGTGGATCCCCCCAAGCTTGAGCTTTTGTCCATTCTTCATCTCATTACATCATCCTCTCTCTACACCTGAAAAGTTTCTTTCATACAAAACTTCACACAATCTTTATTAGCAACATTAGTTTATTCAAACGATATTAGACCTCTGGAAAAGCTTTGGAACATCAAGACTTTTCATTAAAAACACAATCTACCGTAGCAACTCCTTCAAAAAGCTCAATTTCCCAAAAAGAACACGAAAAGCAATCAATAAGAAGCAAATGCAAATAATGGCAGAAATCTATCAAAACAGACCAGCAGGTAGAAACCGATTTTTCCGAAGACCTTATGTTGCTCAAATCAAAAGGTGTTGAACTAACGAAAGTTACCTAACATACTAGGGAATTTATTCGTAAACTTTCAGCTCAATCCGACTTACAGAGACTCCTCACGAATTTTTATGGTGGAGGACAGAAATCTGTTTCGGTACAACAACTCCCCAAATCTTACTTCCCTCTCATTAGAGGTCATTCTTGGCACAAAACGCAAACAAAAAGGATAAGGAGAGGTCATTACTGAAGTAATAACTTCCAAGACTCAATGAAACTCTTGGGTTATCTCCCAACAAGTACTTTTCTTTAACGCCTTTAAGTTAGGCACGGCGAAGAGCAAAGATTGGAAAGGAGAAAAATAAAAGTGAGCAAGTATAACCACTGCGAAAACATTATTTTGTTCATTAAAATCCTTTTGTTAACAAGGTTGATCAAGTCTTGTTACCAAAAAAATCATATATGAATCAAAACTTTGCATTCCACAAGGTAATTATGTTACCTCATACTTGATAGCAATGATCCCAATCATAATAGTTTCAAATTTTTCTTGTGGAATGGGACAATATATTTCTCCAACCTTGATGATCTCAATATTTTCAATGGAATTCAGGCAATAGCTCTTAACAATCTTGTTGAGGAAATAGACAGTGTCTCTTTTTCATTAATATTGAAGGTCACTTTTCCTTGATTGCAATGATGACAACACCTGTAGTATTAAGAAAAGGTCTCCCAAGAATAATAGACATATTATCATCTTCAGGCATTTCAAGCACAACAAAATCAGTTAAGACCATGCAATTATGAGCAACTTGAAGAGGAACATCCTCACATATACCAATATGGACAGTAGTTGACTTATCAGCCATTTGCAAAGATATATCAGTTGGTATCAACTTTTCTAGCTGGAGCCTCTTGTAGAGAGAAAAAGACATAACACTAACTCCAGCTCCCAATCACATAAAGCAGTTCTAACATAATTGTTCTTAATAGATCAAGGAATAGTTGGTATACCTGGATCACCAAGTTTCTTTGGAACCTTACCATTGAAGGAGTAATTAGCAAGCAAAGTAGAAATCTCCTCATTAGGAATCTTCCTTTTATTAGAGACAATATCCTTCATATACTTTGAATAAGGAGGCAATTTAATAGCATTAGTCAAAGGAATTTGCAAAAATAAAGGTTTCATCCACTCACAAAACTTGTTGTAGTGTTCTTCCTCCTTTGACTTGTGTTTCTTACCTGGAAAAGGCATAGGTTTCTGCACCCAAGGTTCTCTCTCTTTACCATGTTTATTAGAAATAAAATCCTCCTTTGTGTACCTAGTATTCTTAGTGTGCTTCTCAGGTTCTTCCTCACCTTCCTCCTTATCAGGAGACTCATTATTATTACCACTCTCAGTTTTAGCATCAGAGAAAGATATATTATTAGGATCTACAACAGGTTCAAGTGGTTCCTCAACTACTTTATGTTTCTTTTTCTTCCTCTTACGAGGACTACCACTATCTTCACCTTGTTGAGAATCTTGCTCAATTCTTTTAGGGTGTCCTTCAGGATATAAAGGATCTTGAGTAGCTGCACCACTCCTAGTTCTAATTCCATAAGCATGTTTATCTCCTGAGGCATTAACTAGCTTATCCTTTTGTACTTTAGCAAGTTGATCAAGTTGGGTTTGAACCATTTGAAAGTGTTTACAAAGCATTTTAATATCATTAGAAGTTCTTTCCACAATATCTTTCAACTCATGGATAGCTCTAGAGTTTTCCAATAAATGATTCTGAACTTGTTTATTAAAATTACCTTGTTTAACAATAAATGTGTCAAGTTCCTCTAAGCATTGATCAGGAGGCTTACCATAAGGAATATCACCTTCATTAAATTGGAGAGAGTGTATCTCAATAGTAGATGAGTGGGGAATTGGCTTACATAATTCTTCTATAGGAGGTAAATTCTTCACATCTTTAGCTCTAATACCTTTCTCCTTTAGACACTTATTAGCTTCCTTCATCACTTCATCATTTAATGCAATAACTCCCCTCTTCTTTGTTGTTGGTGCTGGATCTGGTTCAGGAACAACTAGTTCAGGAGTAATAGGCTCAGGTGTATTCATCTCAGTTGAAGTACAATCATCATAATTCTTTCTTATCTTGGTCATTAATTCTTCAGCATCTGTAGGAGTCCTTTTCCTGAAAACACAATCAGCAAAGCTATCTAGTTAGGTCCTAGAATCATCAGTTAGTCCATCATAATAAATATCAAAAAGCTCATTCTTAGGCAATGGACATCCAGGATGTGCATGAATCAAGGAACAGAATATTTTCCATGACTCAGGCAATTTCTCTTCTTCTCCCTGTTTAAAATCAAAAAGTATCTACAAAGCAGCATATAATCAAGCAATCAGGGCTATCAATGGAACTAGGAGGTAATATATTAAATTAAGCCCTAACTTCTCCTTTTAGTGAAAAAGGTAAGATATTAGTAACAAAATACTTGCGCATCTTAAAGTCATCAGAGAACAAAGCACTCATAGTAGAAAGCTCATTCATATGAGCCACAACACTCTCATTTTTAGTCCCACAAAAAGGTTCTTTCTCAACAATGTCCAAATAGGATAAATCAAGAGAGAAATCATAATATTTATCTTTAATATCTATGGGAGAGGTGGAAAACTTAGGATCAGAGGACAACTTAGAAATAATGGTGCGTCTAGCAAGGAGACTCTTAATAGCACTAGTACCATGTGTGTTTCGGCACTCTTCAACAAATTCATCAGTGAACTCAATGTAACCATCATTAATATCATAACTTTCTCTAGACTCAGGTGAGCTAACAGGTGTAACAGTGTCTTTACTAGAAGTTTCAGTATTTACTAGACTAGCCATAGTAGCATCTAGGAAAGGACCTGATGAACCACTCACATCAAGCACAGTAGAAGTAACATCATGAGCATCAAAAGAAGTTTCGGATTCAGCAGTAGTAGCAGTGTGTGTAGCATGAGTATGTGGTGGTGGTGTGACAAGCTTACTTATAACATACGGTGAATCAAGAGCAACAGAGGTGTTTAGGACTATACCTCTTCTTGTAGTGGATGGTAAAATAGGGAACTTTCCATCACGATACTTCCCCATGATGAAAGGAGTAGCAGTGAACAATAACAAATCCAAGTGAACTTACAAATAAAGCTATGCTCCCCGACAACGGCACCAGAAAATAGTCTTGATGACCCACAAGTGTAGGGGATCGCAACAGTCTTTGCTGGTAGTATTACCCAATTTATTGATTCGACACAAGGGGGGCCAAAGAATACTTGCAAGCCTTAACAACTAAGTTGTCAATTCAGCTGCAACTGGAAATAGTTCTTGCTCACAGAAGTTTATCAGTAGCAACAGTTTGGTAGTAGCAACAGTAAAGCAACAGCAACAGTGAAACATGAGCAATAGTAACAGTAACGGTAACAGTAGGATATGAGTGCGGTAGACATAGGGATGGATGGACGGGCGTTGCATGGACGAATCTAAACATGTAACTTCAATATCTAGGGCATTGTAGATAAATAATAACAAGCATCCAAGTACTAAACAATCCTAGGCATGTGCTCCATATATAGTCATACGTGCTCGCAATGAGAACTTGCACAACATCTTCTGTCCAGCCAGCCCGTGGCAGCAGGGCCTCTAGGGAACTACTGGCAATTAAGGTGCTCCTTTTAATAGATCACCGGAGCAAAGAATTAACACTCCGTGAACACATGTGATCCTCACACCACAGCCATCCCCTCCGGTTGTCCCAATTATTGTCACTTTGGGGCTTTTGGATCCGGACAATGATATGTGTACACAACTTGCAGATAATATCACAAACAATACTATCATAATGATTCAATAATAAGTTCAGATCTGAGATCATGACACTCGGGCCCTAGTGACAAACATTAAGCACAACAGGTTGCAACAAAGTCAAATAGCACTAATAGAGATACTAGGCATTATGCCCTAACAATATTATTCGATTACATGATAGAACTCATCCAATCCCTACCATCCCCAAGACTACAACGGGGGATTACTCACTCATGGGCGAGGGAAACATCGATGGTTGATGGAGATGCGTTGGTGATGACGATGGTGATGATCCTCTCCAAATTCCCCGTCTCGGCCAGGGTGCCAGAACGGAGTTTCTGGATCCGAATCTTGGTTTCTGGTGGCGGCGGCGGAGCGGAACTCTTTCTGGAAAACTATCAACCCCCCCCCTCGGTTTTTAGGTCGAGAGGCAACTTATAGGCGCAGAGGGAGGTCGAGGAGGTGCCTGGGGTGGCTGCACCCTCCTAGGCGCGGCCAGAGGTGGGTGCCTGGGGTGCCTGGCAGGGGTGTGGGCCCCCAGGCCCCTTCTCCGTCTCGTCTTCTGGCTCCGTGGGTCTTCTGGTGAAATATAATTTTTGGCATATTTTTCGGGATTTTTCCTAATAGTTGATTTTCTGCACAAAAATAAGATACCAAGGTAATTCTGCTGAAAACAGCGTCAGTCCTTGTTAGTTGTATCCAAATCACACAAGTTTAGAGGAGAAACAATAGCAAAAGTGTTCGAGAAAGTAGATACGTTTTGGGTGTATTATCCAGCCATTGCTTGACAAGCTGGAGCGGAAGTTGCCCTTCTGGAAGGCTAGGCTTCTGACCAGGGAAGGCAGGGTGGTCTATGTTCAGTTTGTCATGACGACGTCGGTCATCTACCAGTTCTTGACTCTCGATCTGGAGCCCTAGGTGCTTCAGCTTATAGACCGCATCCATCGCAGCTTCCTTTGGGCCGGGAAGGAGGACACACGTGGTGGGAACTGCGTCATGGCCTGACACAAGGTTTGCCAACCAAAAGGCCTTGGAGGACTTGGGCTACGCAACCTTTAGTGGCTCAGCGCGACCCTCAGAGCGAGATGGATTTGGTTTCAGCGGACCAGTAGCTGCAAACCTTGGTTGGGGTTGCCAGTCTCGGTCTCCAAAGACGTCGAGGCGCTGTTCAACACCATTGTCTACATCATAGTGGGTGCGGGCGACAGGATCCTGTTTCTGGACAGATCCATGGGTGCAGGGGCAGAGCATCGCCACACTGGCACCAACGGTGCACGCTCTTGTGCGACCCGGACCTTCTAGCACCAGGACGGTGAAGCAGGGGCTCAATGGCCACTGTTGGGTGCGTGACATCGTGGGTTCTGACAATTGATGTCGTGGTCTAGTTCATGCAGTTGTGGCCTCTGGTGCAAGACATAGAGGTCTGCGCGGAACAGCCAAATTCCTTCATGTGGAAATTTGATGCTTCAGGCTCCTCCTCCACACGCTCTTCTTACCTGGCCTGCTTTGCAGGCCGCACTATGCTGCCAGCTGTTGAGCAGTCCTGGGCGTCATTTGCCCCGTTGAAGCACAAATTCTTCGACTAGGTTGCGATCCAGGGGCGCTGCTAGACCGCGGATAGGTTGCAGCGCCACGGTCTGCCTAACCAGGGGGTATGTCCATTGTGCGAGGCGACACATGAGGATATTGATCACCTCCTCCTTCAATGCCCTTACGCTAGGCTGGTGTGGCACGACGCCCTCGAGGGCCAGGGTTTCTAACACCTTATGCCGGCAACGACTGACACCATCTCGGAATGGTGGCCTCGTGTGTCTGTGTCGATCACCCACAAGGCACGGCGTACCCTAAACTCCCTATGCCTACTGGTCATGTGCGCCATCTGGCTGGAGCAGAATGCGCGCCTTCGACAAGGCGAAGCGGAATGCAGCCAACCTCTCCACTTTAATCCGGGACAATTGGAAAGCCAACCTCTCCACTTTAATCCGGGACAATTGGAAAGAGTGGCTACACATTGTAGGAGGAGCAAAGGTGGAACGACAAGAGATGTAGTGTAGGCTTCTTAGTGGGTTGCGCATGACAAAGTCATTGCACAGTGGCCTCTTACGAGTTCTCGGGAAAAAAAGAGTATGAGTAGCTCTTCTTCGAATCTGCTACTTGTACCGTTCTGGAAGATTTTCTGATTTTAAGATTGATTAATGAAAGCCTGCTTTTCTCTAAAAAAGGAATAACATTATTGTCTAATGTTTCAAAATATAAGATGTTTTAATCTTATAAAGTTAATGTATCTAAACACCTTTTATTGTGTAGATTCGAAATGAACCTCTCCGATCCTACACACCAAAAGACGTCTAGATACATTATCTTTACAAAGTTAAAACATCTTATATTATGAAACGAGGGAGTAGTTTTGAAGCCAGAGCTCAACATAAGCATCTTGCATAAAATGCTTCCTTTCATCTGTCAACAAGTAGGATAAACAACACATTATTTGCTATTTCCATTTTAGCACTGACATTGCTACTCTACCCACATGTAGATGTACAAAATCCACTCTCTCTCAACACTAAAAATCCCATCTTTTCTTCACCCGGAACACTACAGTTGAATTCTGTATGTTGTCCTGAGGGACTTTCAGCATGAGCTGGATTTTTGACTTCAGGGGGGCCTCCTTTGTCTTGCCACCTGCGTCCCCAATCTGCATTACATGATGCAGTCTACATCAATCCAATACAAATATATACATAGACATATTTATACTACTCCTGGGTATATTCACACCCATGTGTGTTTTACACAATCTGTTATACCTGAGAATATGTACAGGTACAATGAGACTATTCTGGTAGTATATATACTGATTTTTAAGTAGTATGTACAATATTTTCACATACTTCCCTTTTTAAGTACAAATATGAAGGTATTTCGAGAATATGATGCAAACTATGAGTTCACTTGCAATTTTTTTGTAACTTGCTTTGAAGTATTTTAGATACAGTATATGAACGTACTCAAACTGATAAAGTATTACATATACTGACATATGATAGTATATGAGACGTAGGTGTAACTACACACCTAGGAGTAAGAAGTATTTTTCTAGTATGAGCTAAATTGCCTAGTAATCAGAGTGAATTATGAGTGAGTGCCTTACCCAAAGAGATGCCCATCCAAGCCTTTCATCCGACTCATAACCTGCTTTCCACTTAACATCCTTACTGGCCTTTCCTTTATAGACAGTGCTCCAGTAGTTTGTGTCAAAATGGTACCGATAACTGAAGATGGTAAATACCGTTAAGCAACAGAGGTAACATATAAACAGGGAGCTCTTTGTGCATTGGAAAGTAGAGTGAGACTAGGACTACATCAGTCGCAATAGCCTCACAGATCCTGCCATCCAGGGGGCTTAGTCATATGATCTTTCTTTTCTAACCTATTATATCAGGTACCCACCCTGTGTGTAATAGGTACATCCAGCTATAAAATTTCAAAGAAAGGTGGCCATTATTTACACCAGCTTTATTTACCTGAACTTGTCTGAAGGAGTTAACTGCCGCTTAAATGTAAAGGATAGTGCATTTGATGGTAAAGTGAGGCTGGGAATAAATGATAGCTCATCATCCTAAAAAATATAACAAAGGATCCATTACAATCAACACAAACAGAGAAAATGCAGACTAAACAAAGGCCAGCTTAGAGATGTTTTACCTTATAGCGATACTTAATATTCATCACATTATCATTGTACAATGCAGTGCAAACTCCATTCAGGACATGAGACTTCAGTAAACCATTTACTGATAAAATTTTCTCACCCTCATCCAATTTCTTCTCCTTAACTGAAACTTCACCATTGGGGAATACAAAGATTGCTCTTGGCTACACAGAAAAGATATATATTATCAAGTTATCCAAGTAAGGAACTCAATCCTCATGAAGAAGGCTGTGTCATTCACATGGTCATTAGTACCAAGGACTTGGCAAGTTTTGAGAAAATTCTCAACAAAAGAAAGGAATGACAACAAATATCTACTATTAAGTTATCTAAGTAATGAACTTAATCCTCAAGCTTAAAGAAGGTTGCGTTGTTCATATGTTCATTAGTACCAAGGACTTCACAGGTTCTGAGACACACAACAAAGAAATGATAAATAAATTGTAAGATTTTAGTGATTGCAGCCTTCTTCAGAGTAATAATATTATCTTTTAGATAACTACCATTCCTGTGAAGTACAAAATACTGACCAATCCATCAGGAGGAACCAAAGATGACAACTCGATCTTGCATGGTAAATCTCCCAAATTCGTAGTTACTGCCACTTCTCCTAGTCCCTCCTGAGAAATAAAATGTTAGCACCTATCTTATACAGTTGTGTGACAATGTAACTGGATATTTGTCTTCTAAAAAAATTATATTGATATTTGTAGCACAATACATGCTAAGTGTAGAAAAACAGAAGATAAAGATTGGTTCTAACGTTGGTTAAGATTTCCATTAGATTTTGAAGAATTAATAAAAATAAGAAAAAACTGTATATTGGCCATGTGTTAGTCATTACTCATATTTTTTATTTAGCTCAAATATGAGTGAAAGGGCAGTCTCAAGTAAATTATAAAGTGTATGCTGTCACCTTGTACTCCCTCTGTCTCAAAAAAATAGATGTCGCAGATTTGTCTAAACTTGGATGTATCTACACACTATTTAGTATATAGATACATCCAAATTTAGACAAATTCCCGACATCTATCTTGGGACGGAGGGAGTAAAATATTTGGTGATGCTACGATGGTAGGAACCATGTAACCAGTTAGAACACAGGATTATTTTAGCAGGCAGATTGGATGATATGTTTATTAATCATCAGATGCTTATGCAGAGGACCGAGCCGGGAATCGCTTATATTTGTTCAGTGATATCTGTACCACTGGTCAAGCACAGAAATCCAACTCTGAACAGATAACCTATTGTTCACAGAAGGAACACGATATGGATTTGGTTTTCACAGGACATGACAAGACTACAACAATTATTGTGCTTTTCAGAAAAATATCTTGCACAGTTTTGGATATAGTACTTTTTGTGTTAGAATAGTAGGAAAAGATCCTAATTGATATAAATTATAGGAGGTACAGAAAATATATAAATACTTAATAGGAGTTCACAAGATGTGAAGAAGCCTCAAAGTTTAAAGGAGAAAAATAGGTAACATATACTGAGCAGTTCGTTTTTAACAACAAAATGACCATCTCATTCTGCAGTAGGATGTATATACTACAGGAGTGGAAATTATTATATCATACAAATAACTGATCGGTATTCTCTAGCAAAATTCAGATAAACAATTAAATGCACGATTTTCATTACTATGCTTTCTTTGTGCCAAAGAAACTAAAATTGCCAGGCTATTCTGCCAATAAAAAGTAAAGATTTTTTAATACACACATGAAGGCTTTTCAGGAGCATTTTGTGACCAAATGCAGGTAAAATATGTGACAGAAATATGTGACTTCAAAGAAACTTTTTGTGGTTTACATATACATGCTACAGAACAGATAGAGCTGTTCGTCAAGTTATATTTTCCATAATTTATCCATCCATGTGAACTGAAAACAGCTCCAGTATTAGAGAAAAGAATAAAGTTTTTTCTGAGTGGACACTGAACATTGCGAAGTGCAAAGTGCAAATGTTGAAAGATTATAAAGGAGCTAAATGGATGTCATGAATAATCGTGGAAGTTAAGAACCTGATGAGTTAAATCTTGATCAGCTTATTACTGAATAACTACAAAGATAAAATACACGTGCAAATACTATAGATACATCAGACATCTAACATAAATGGATAGGCTGCAAAGTTTTCAGAAAATAGATGTTTCCTTCAGAGTGCAGGCCCAACACCAGCTAAAATTTTCAAGGTTATAACAATATCAACGGTCTTTTGCATAGAAGAGAATATATACACATGTATATAAGATGAAGACACAAACCGAACCTATAAAATTCAGGAGTGGAGCTTGAATTGATAAGTGCACTTTTTGTCCTGATCAAATTTTCACCCTCAGGGACAAAACATTTACATTGTCCCAAAGGTCAAAGCAGATGCACCTAAACCATCCCGGTTTGAGGTAATGTTGTATCGTGAATTCCTGACTGGCATATGAATTAGAGAGACCTGCCCAGAAGCCCTCTTTTTCCCACCCTCCTCTTTCTCATCTCTCTCTTTCACCGGTGCTTTTAACAGGCAGCTATTTCAACTGGTATGTTGTGCGTCTACCAAAATGGTGAAGTACATGGTGTGGCAGCCAACATGGCATAACCACAATGGGACATGATCTGCACTGGGTTTGACCCTTGAGGAATGGGAAGTTCAGGACTTAACGTTCTTGAAGTTGGGAGGGAAAATTAGACTCAGAAACTACATTATAACTTCATCAAACAGCTTCTCAGAAACTACATTACAGGAAAACGTGAGGAGATGATTGGAACAACTTCTCCATGTACAGAGCACACACCTTTGTATTGTCGTACTTCAACTGAAAGTACTTATCCACGTTAATGCAAGAAACAATGGAATTGTCGTACTCATAGTCACAAGAAATAGACAAACAGTGTGTCGAACAGCCAATATGAACATAAGATTCCTGTCCATTCTGGTGATTCTGGAACATAAGGCAGTCTCAGAAAACCGCACATTACCGGCATATACAAACAATGAGCATCACTAGCAACTTCAGAATTGGAATGATGCATATCATAGATGTCTTATGACAAAAAAATCATCTACAGCAGAAAGTTTATAACATTTAGGTATTTCGAGAGCAACCTACTCCATGTTCTATAATAGGTGTATGCCAACAAAATTGTGTTCCATTCACATGGTTATACATTATTAGTGTTTCTTTTCACTAAACTACTCCACGTTCTATAAACCCTAGGTAATGAACACAGCGTTTTTTAGCACAGGGTAGTGTGATAATAGTTTGTAGTGCTGTCTGTTACCTCATGTTGATCTATTATTGACTCACAACACTATCCTACTGAAATTGATTTGTACAGAAGTTCAGTATATGGACCAGCCCGGACAAAATTCAATAATCACTTGTCTAAAAGCATATGTTCTGCATAATAAATAGATAAGCTTTAAGCAGAACATGAATAGTCAACAAATGAACACTTCAGAAATTTTTCTAGCCAGCATTCTATCATTTTGCCAACCTAGCTCAAGAGCTCCCCAGCTGAACTATTTTCTATTGTGTTATGTGCTCGCTGACTTGCACAAGCTCAATCAATCCAACTCAAAATGATTCACTTGCAGCACCAAATTCACTAATGCTCCCAATGATCAATAGAAGATTTATGGCATCAAGAACAGTTTCGATGAATTGATTTATGCGTGCATAAAGCTTCTTTTTTTTAGAATCAATCGTATATTAACCCTCCACAAGGTCCAGGTTCAACTGGGACCACAGTGCGGTTCTTGATGAAGCTAAATGGAGGAACATCTGATTCTTTCTACCCGTCAAGGGGGTTTAACGCAGGGTGACCCAATCATGCCGTAACTCTTTTTATTCTGTGTAGATGGGTTTTCTGCGTTGTTAAAAATTCCCAGAGGGAGAACCATATTAGAGGGGTCAGTTTTGGTGCAAATGGGCCACATGTCACTCACTCACTCATCTTCTTTTCCGTGGATGATAGAATCATCTTTCTGGAAGCTAGCGGGAGAAGTATGAAGGCGCTCAAGTCAGTGTTACAAGCCTACAAAATCAGCTCGGGCCAAAAAGTTAACCTGGATAAATCAAGCATCTTATTCAGAGGTGGTTGCCAGGAAGAAAGGAAGCTTGAACTAAAGGAGCTGATTGGAATTCCATATGAGGCACTGACTGAAAAATACCTGAGACTGCCCACGGTAGTTGGAAGATCAAAAGAAGGAGCTTTTAAGCATACCAGAGAAAGATCTCATGGAGAAGTGCTTAGTGTGAAGGGGTAAGTTTTATCAAAGGCAGGAAGGGGAGTATTGATTAAGTCAGTATTGCAAGCTATTCCTGCGCATACTATGAGCTGCTTTCATTTTCTGAAAAGCTTTGTAAGCAACTGAGCTCCATCTCATCACGTTTCTGGTGGGGAGCAGTGCTAATTCAAAGCAGGGTGCATTGTATTAGTTGGGAGAGAATGTGCTGGAGGAAAAGGGATGGTGGCCTTGGTTTCAAAGATTTACCCTTTAATCAAACATTGTTAGATAAACAAGGCTGGCGCATCCTAACGGAACCGGAGTCATTGTGCGCAAGGGTTCTAAAAAGCCTGTTACTTCAAATTTGTGACTTCACGCAAGCCAGTTATCCTAAATGAGCCTTGTTTGCATGGAGGAGTATTGTGCATGGCAGAGACCTTCTCCGTTCTGACCTCATTTGGTGTATAGGCGACGGCTCTCAAGTGTCAGCTTGGCATGACAATTGGATACCACTGGTTGGATCAATGTGTCCACTGGGACAGGCATCTGACGACACCCTGGACAAAAAGGTAAATAAGGTCCTCCTCCCGAATGGTTTGGGCTGGGATGAACAGAAGCTACGCCAGCACTTCCCGGAATCTGGTGTGGCCGATATTCTTCAGATTCCAGTGGGAAGGGCAGGGTCTGAAGATTTTCGGGCATGGAACCATACAAAGAATGGCCTCTTTAGTGTGAAGTCTGCGTACCACCTGGGGATGCAGTTGAAGCGTAACAGAGGTGGTCAGGTGGAATCTTCTTCAACCTGCAGAGAGCACAAAGGCACTGTGGGATGCTCCGGTTCAAAATAAAGTCAAGGTGCATGCTTGGAGACTAGTGGAAAATGGCCTGGCTGTTGGGTCTGAACTACAGAGAAGAAAAATCAAACCTGGTGTTGTTTGTGTTGCATGTGGCCGTGAAGAAAGTCTGGCGCATAGATTCTTGGAGTATCCGCACTCAATTTTTGTATTGAAGGTGCTACAATCGCTGTTGGGCCCTCTGGAAAAGCCCCCGGAACGAATGTGGAATCACAGCGAGCTGTGCCAGTGGCTTCTGGATTTCTTTGGGCGTTCTACTTCTAACTAGGCTGCAATCATGGTGCTGAATCTGTATAATATCTGGACAACAAGGAACGATGCCCGTGACAGTCCTCAAATTGATGACCCCAGGAGGACGGTGGCAGGTATAGAAGAATGGAACAACCTCTATGAGCCATCGCCGCCAAAAGAAGAAAAACCGATTGAACACTGGATCAAACTGGATGAAGGATGGTGAAAGGCAAATGCAGACGGTATGTTCTGTTTGACATCAAGTAACGGAGGTGCTGGGGTGGTCTTGCGAGACCACAATGGAGGTTTCCAAGCTGGGGCCTGCCATTTTTCCCCAATGTTTTTTTTTTAATTTCTATATATTGCTATATAATAAGGTAAAGGATTTTCCCCCAATGTTGTGGATGCCGAGGGAGCGGAGCTGCTTGCTCGCCGACATGCTGCCTTGAACCATGTGCAAAAACTGATATTGGAAACAGACTGCAGGGGAGAGGGTTTGAAGCTAGTGAATGAAAGAGTGAATCGATCAGTACATGGTCGTCTCGTGGAAGATGTCAGGTCCATTCTCAGAAGCTTTCAGGGCTACTCGATACGTACAGTGAGGCATACGGCGAACGAAGCTGCACACTTGTTAGCGAAATCGAGCCGCGAGACTAAATAAAATTTGTAATATTTGGTTCGGACAGTTGAAAGAGGGAGCCCTCAAAACATATAAATGCATCGCTCACATGTTCCGTGGCTAAAATGTAAAAACCCACTGATAAGCCAAGTTTTATCATCTTCTTTTTGCAAGGGAAACTGGTTTATTGAACATGAGGTCGCTAAAGGAAGAACTTTCACCGGATTGAAATAATCCGCTTCTATTGGCGCACCTGTCCAAAGTAAATACACTTCCAGTTTCATTTCCAAATTTGTGCATCTAAAAATTTCAAAAATCCTGTCCATGTTTCATTTCCAATTTTATGATTCTGAAGTATCTATTGTACTGCGGTTCCGTATTATCGAATGCGGCAGAGAATACAGTACACAACGTCGTCACACCGAAGAATCAAGAGAAGAGCGGCGGGTAATCAGAGGTCGCACCTTGGTGTTGTGCGCCGCGCGAAGACGCAGAGAGCCGGCAAGGTTGGCTGCGCCTCGCAGCACAGCACCGCGGGAGGCGGTGTCGACGACGACGGAGAAGTTCCGCGCCATGAGCGCGACCTCGGGAGCCAGGGACCCTCCCGCGGCCCCATGGTTGACGCGGAGCCGTAGCTTGGCGAGGCCGTCGAGGATGCGGAAGGAGAGGCGGTGGGAAAATAGCTGGCGCTCGCCGTCAAACTCCGACGTGACCCTGATGGGCGGCCGCCCACGCAGGAGACCACGCTCCGGCGGGGGCGGGGTTGGGCTTGGTCGCACATGGGGTGTGACGCCGTCCTCATCCATTGGTGGGGGAAGGGGCGGCGCGGAGAGGAGAGCGGGCGCCGCCATGCGGATATTGGGTGAGACGCGGTGGATGGAGCAGAGGTGGCGACGGGAGGAAGAAGTAGCGAGTGAAGAGGACACGTGGTGTGCAAGTGCAATCCAGTGGCGGAAGTAAGGATATGGTGGTTCTTCCCGATGGTTGATGGGGAATTTTCTCCGCACTTTTCATTCGGGCAGCGCTAGGAACAGAACGCCTATAGTTCCTTCCCATTCCACACGGTTGGAAACAGCCTAGCCGTATGATTCTAAAAGCATCTCCACTAATCTCCACTAGCTGGCATGGCTGACGTCGTGAACAAAAGACAGCGGCTGAATTTACCCTCTCATCCATAGTGTGCTTCACATCCGATTGCTAGTCGATTCCTCGCACCCCTCGGTGCAAAACAGCACAGCCCAGCTTCAGCCCACAAAGCCTACGTCGTGGAGGCAGAGAATGATATAGACTGATTTTGACGGGCAGCATCGCTGATTTTGGCGGGCAGCATCGCTGATTTTGGAGGGAGCAGCGGGAGAAGATCTGAGCTGTGCGTCGCGACGGCGATTGGCGACGGCGGCAAGCGATCTTCCGCGATGGTGACGGCGCCGGGCACACGCTGGGAGATCTTTGACGACGGCAGCCCGGCTCCCTCCTTCTAGTCCAGCTCGCAGCAATCTCTATTATGAATGGCATATTTTACCCCTTTCTATCTTCGTAATTCTTGATTTCTCTCTCAGACTGAAAAATTATTTTGATTTTTTATTGCTACAGCATGCCTTGAATTCTTGCCTTCAATCAATCTTCGATGGCACAGCCACAATGTACTAGGTCGGTGACATTACCATCGTAGATTATAATACTCTGTTCTTTGGCAACCTCACGTGCAACATAGTATATGTTTGCCCTAGGAAGGGTGTGAATCCTAGTTGCGTACCTCAAGTTGACCTGAGATTTAGAAATCTGGACGAGGCTTGGTCGTTCTGGGTCGGCTATGGAGGTCAAACAGTCTTTGAGGTCAGAAAAAGGTATTAAAATAAGAGCAAGATTGATGGCAGCATCACTTCGTGCAGATATGTTTGTGCAAAGGAGGGTTTTCAAGCAGAAGATAACCGAAAACGTGTGATAAAGAATCCTCAAGCTGAAACAAGAACAGGTTGTGATGTTCATATGATTCTTTCACTATATCAAGTGGTGAGAGATTATGAAGTGACTAAATTGTCTCTTGAACATAACCACAACTTGTATTTGCCACAAACTTTTCATTTGATGGTATCACAATGAAAGATTTTAGAAATGCAAGAATTTGAAATTGAAACAGTTGATGATTCTGAAATTGGACCAAAAGCTTCTCATGAGTTAGCTTGTCAACGAGTAGACGGACCAATGAATCTTTCCTACACTTGTCGTGACCATAAAAACTATTTGCAGAGCAAGCATCAAAGAGATTTGTCATATGGTCAGGCGGGAAGCATGCCAAAGTATTTTCAGAACAAGATTTCCGAGAACCCTTCGTTCCATTATGCTTTGCAGCTGGATTGTCATGAAGATATAGCCAATATATTTTGGGTTGGAGCTGGGCTGTGCTGTTTTGCACCGAGGGGTGTGAGGAATCGACTAGCCATCGGATGTGAAGTACACGGTGGATGAGAGGGTAAAGTCAGCCACTGCCTTTTGTTCACAATGTTAGCCAATCTGTTCCGGTCATGAACGCCCCACGCCTATTTTTTACATCCCTAAATCAAAACTCTTCCGGACACGTCTTTAGAAGTCCGAAATTTGCTGGACTTGGCACATAATCCATCCGGCGAACTCAGGCGAACTCAACGCCTCGGGGTTCGACTGAAGGTGCCAGATGAAGCGAAAGCCAAGTAGGCCCGGGCTATCGGTGAGAGAAACCGATTTACCTCCCTTTTCCCTCCTCCCCCAACCCGACGACGAGGTCCCGCCAACTCCCGCCATCTCTCCACTTCCCTCCATTTCCCACATCTCCCCCCAACGCATTCCCCACATCCCCGTAGCTGCAATGCCGTCAAAGAAATTCAACAGCCCGAGACCCATCGCCCCTGACACCACCGTCAAGCCGAAAAAGGCGAGAAAGCCGACGAAGCCCAAGAAAAAGCCCAAAGGCATGAGCAACGCCGATTGGGTGAAGCTTGTGAACCGTAGGAAGGTGGAGAACGACAGTCGCCGGGACAGGGAAAAGAAACTCAAGGCGAAGCAGGAGGCCATGTAGCGGGCGAAGGAGGAAGCTCATGCCAAGGCATCGGCGTACCCCGCGGCATGTATCCGACGAATCATGGTGGCTAGTTCTTCCCTGACGGAGTTTGGGGCAGCCAGTCAAGCATCTCCCCGGCACACTACACGTCGCCCCCGCAGGCCATATTTCAGGAAGCCGGCGCCCACACCAAGCCGCGAATAAGGTTCTCGCCACCGAAGTGCGACGACAACCATCTTGGCGGCTTCAAACCCAACATTTTCTTCCTCGGGATGTCGCCTACCCTTCGTCACGGGCCTCGCCACCAGTTTGGCGCCAGTTTCGCTGGCATCGGTTGTCTGTTCGACTGAATGCACGACATGATCGCGTCTGGTTCATCCGCCGCCGTTACGGCTCCAGTGTACTTCACCCAGGAGGAAGACCGCACAGCAGCCAAGAACGGCCTCGACACGCAAGATTTCTGCGCTGATGAAGACGAAGATGAGGAGGAAGCTGTTGCCTGCCAAAACCCACCGGCGAGCAGCGACGGGCAACACGAAGAGCCGGGAGGCTCCCAGAACTGCTGGTGGTCCCTGGTCCCTCGGGCAACGGCCCGCAAAACTCCGGCACACGTCCTGGCTGGTGCAAGGGCGTGCCACCTGACCTATACCTGGTCAGGAAGGTGATGGATTGCTTCGATTGGTTTCCTGCATGGCAAACAAACATACGTAAAATTCGAGCCGCGACCGGCTCCCAGGTTTCCCTGTGAATCGGCTCCTGGAGCCGATTATCCCATGGTTCTGTATTAGATCTACGATAACATGGGGTTTTGCTTCATCAATATAAGTTAACTCGATCTACGACAGTTTAACGTTTTCACCACATAATTGGAACACCCTACACGTAATTGAGCCTGGTAGACATGAAAGATGATAGAAAACTAACCCTAGAGAAGGCCTAACAACCGACGTAAAGTCAATTCCCGGAACAACTCCTCACGAATTAGCAAACCATATCCTTACATACTACTGGATCGTTCAACCCGTTTGTAAGGCCTGATTATGTGGATATCAAACTAAACCTTGGAAAACAAGGCATAACCATAACAGATCAAATCGACTGAATAAAGATCAAGCAAGATGCTACCCTTACACCCAAAAAAGGTGCAAAGGCAGCGAGATAAGTAAAGGCAGCATAGCTAAGCAATTATAACAAAAAAGTACCGATGCTAGCCCAAACAGATCTATGATAACAGTATTACTCGCCATCAACAAGGCTTCAGCACGAGTAACACTAAATAACGCATAAGTAGATACTGCCTAGATCGCAAGATGCGATCTAGGCAGCATGACACTTACCCGAGAAAAAACCCTAGAAACAAGGGGTGGCGATGCGCCGAGATTGTGTTTGTTGTGAACGTGATCGTCCTCCTTTTCTCAATAACCTTAGGTACATATTTATAGTCCGGAGACTTTCTATCTTTGGAATAACCCTAACAACTCTATCTCTTACTTAAACCGAAACGGAACCTACTACAAAATAAGATACACGGGCAATTTAGCCCAAATCCACGCACAAAGCCGATCCATCAATACGTTGCATATATGTATCCTCCAAGCCCATCTTGATTACGGCCCATCTCCTCCTTTGGCCAAAATGTGACGATAACACATGCCCCCCTGGTTTTGGTAATAATAATTCCAAAACCACTCTGTTGTTGTTTTTTCCTCTCTTCTTTTTTTTTTGTATCGGGTTACGCGTTGCCAGAATGTGTTGCAGAGCAGAATCGTCACGCCACCCCCTCATCATGATGCCTTGTCTTCTCAACTTCTCCGCAGTGCATGATTTGACCGTTTTGGCACCACATTATGGAAACTGCTATGGCATTGAACCGCCTCCCACTATTCCCCTTATTTAAATTCATCTGAGCAGTTTGCAGCCCCCATCTTCCTCCATTAGCCAAAAAACCCTCTTCCTCCGCTGAAAAAACCCTCTTCCTCCGCCATGGCCTCCTCTTCTTCCTCCAAATCATCCGCCCTCTCCTCCCAATCTTCCAACACGATGAGCAACCGAGAGCCGACGCCGGAGCACCCGCCAATGGCGGCGTACGAGGCTCTCGCCCCACAATGGTGGGACGAGAGGGACTGGGACTTCGCCGCCTGGTCGGAGGACGATGAGTCCCTGACCAATGGCGAGGAGGGCCTCCAGTTCCTTGTTGACGGGGAACTGGAGGTGGAGAGCTCCGACGACGCCTGGTCCTGGGATGGCGTCGAATCCTCTGACGAGGAGGAGGAAGCGGAGGAGGACACCTCCTCCGATGAATACCCGCCGGTGAAGCGCTTCCGCGCCGGGTCCAGCAAGGACACCGAAGACGACGACGAGGACGAGGAGGCCCCCGCTGACATCCTCAGCAGCAGCGACGAAGACGACGCCGGCAGCAGCGCTGATGACAGCGAGTACGACGACGGCGAGGACAGCGGCGACGACACCGGCCTCTAGATTAGGAACTAGTAGTAGTAGTACTAGCAGTAGATTTCCTTTTGTAAGCAATCGGCTCCATTGTAAACAATCGTCTTTTGAATCAACAAAGATTGCTTTTCCAATTCGCTTTTGCCGATAGTCAAAATAGGTCAACGTTCCAGAAGCCGATAGCAATGTATCGGCTTTCACCATACTAGCTCATATGGTCAACCAAGTCAAAGCCCAACGAGCCGATGGTAACACATCGACTTTCCCCACAAACGTTGACAAAATCAACTTTGGTCGCATATTGAGATAAATCTGAGCGGCCACTCTCCAACTTCAAACGGTAGCCTGCGACCCTCTTCAAAAAGGCTAAACCAGATCTCCAACTTCCTCACCGCATAGATCGAGCTTACAGCAACAAGAACCCTCGATCCCCAATCGCATAGATCCATCTCCGCCGGCAAACTAGATGGCGGAATCGTCCAATACCAGCGCAGCGGTCTCTGGTCTGAAGGTACGCCTGCTCCTCGCAGTCTGAACACGGTGCTAGAATTAATAGCAAACACCTGAATTAATGCTTCATTCCACCGTTAAATTTTTTAGGTTTCAGACATCCTGCTGCCGCATCCTTCTCTCCCAAATTCTCTCTGTCTTGGCCCCCGTACAGAATCTAGTCCTGCCCATCTGATCTCTTGCGAGGCAAACAGAATCCCCTTCGTAAGCCAAAACCTAGATTTGAATTCTTGGGCCGACTGCTTGCGAGCCTGGCCTAATCCTCCTGAACATTGGGTCTCTTGGTTCAGCAGGGTAGCCAAAACTTACCAATCTCAATGGAAAACCACGGGAATAGCTGATGCCTTGCACTTGTCATTGTCTCCCCTGGAGAAACATGAAAATCTTCTAAAAACCATCGGCTATTTCTGGTCCGATGCTCTGAACGGCTTCATGTTTGGTCATGGCCCCATGACACCAACTCTGTTAGACGTGGTGATGATTACTGGTCTGGACGTTACATCACCCAGCCCCTCTGCTTTTAAGCTGACAAAGGTCCCCTACAAGCTTTCTTCCAAAACAGACTGCACGAACTGGGGTGCCTATCTTCAAAAACACATGAAAACTAAAGGCCCTGTCACAGAGAAAGAACACACGGCTTTCCTCAACTTCTGGCTGGAAAATTTCATATTCTATGGCCCTTCCCTAGCTCCAACCAAGAATTACCTCTCCTTGGCCTACGAACTTGCCAAAGGCACTCAACTTGGCATCGGCAAACTGTTCCTTGGAGAAGTCTATCGATATCTCCAGTTGATGTCTGTCAAATTATTCTCCGGCCTAGCAGTCAAAACAGGAGGTCCTTGGTGGTTCATTAAGCTATGGGCCCGGCTGTATTTTCAAAACCATGTCCCAAACTTCCCCCTTTTGGCGAGTTGCACCTTTCCAAATGTCAAAGGGAAGCAGATCCGATGCACCAGCTATGGCCAAGCTCTGTACAGACTGCCAGGTAGCAAACTGATCCCTCAGGAAGCATCCAAATGGTTCAGCATTTTCTTCCAAGGCCTGGATAATCCTATCTTCTTTCCTTACACGGAAGAATCGGAACATTTTGAAAATCCAATCTCCTTCAGGCTAGACAACTTTGCCGATGACACCAGCACTCGGCAGCTATTTTCCACTGTGATCCGTCCCTGCTTTCTTCCAGTTGGCATGAGCACATCCAATAGAATAATCAAGCCTGGATATGAATTCTACCAGCCAGTCGTAGTGGCTCGGCAATTTGGCCTTGGACAAGTACCTCCCCATTTCTTTCTCCACCATCTTACAGAGAGCAGAGCTGACCTGCCCGATCCTCTCACCAGTCAAAGGTGTTATTCCTTCTCTGATGCTCTGACCATCCCAATTACCAACAACCTCATCTTTACTTCATCAACCGATGGTTTTGAGAACTGGTGGTCGATGTGGAAGACTCATGCCTTCAGGAGAGCTCTGGGACCGTTGCTGGAACAGCTTGATGCTGAATATGATATCCCTGTAGAACAGGTACTATTACTTGTAAATTTTCTTGATGCAACTCACAAATGATTCTTCTAATATCCCGCTCTGTCTCCTTGCAGCGACAAGATGGTCCTGAACCTACACACGATGATGGCTCCCCCTTCGAATTCTTCCCATCAGCTCCTGTGGTCCTTTTCTGCAAAAATTCGCCACCTTTTAAAAAGGTCGTGATGCAGAACCAGCCGATATCACCACAATCGGCTTCCAAGATCCAAGCCACTTCTGGGTCAGCCGCCTCTCGAGTTCCAACTAAAACAAGAACGATGGTGAGGAAGGTAGCTGCCAGGAAGACCTTGAGGCGCCGGAGCCCTTCTCCAGAAAGTTCGCATGTACGCTGATCCATGCCTTGGTTGATCTCTTTCATCCTTGCAAACATGCTCGTGCTTACTAGCTCTCCTTTCTTACGGGCTTCCGTCGAAGACACCTCCAGCGAGGACACACAATCCAATCGAGGAGAATTGGGTCCAACAGACTCTGAGAGGACCATCACACCGAGTCAGCCAGATTTGCCACAATCGGCTCCCAGGAAAAGGCCAGTTCCTAAACCTGCTGCCCCCCGAGCATCAGTCGAGGCGGGGCCATTCGTGAGCCCCAAAAGGGCTCGCAAGGGACTGCAAACTTTTTCGTCGAGCCAGGAGGTTTCGCAACATCACCCTCCATGCTCTTACCAATTGTTTTTTATCTGCCGATTCATCACTATTTACATCGGCAAGCACCTTCCATGCAGGCGACTAACACTCCTAGTGGGAAAGCCGGGGCAGCGCCGATGTCCCTCGCAAGGCCGGATCTAGTAATCCCTGACGGTGTAGATGAAACGGTTACCACTTTAGTCGAGCCCCCAGCGACAACACACAAGCCGATTGTCTCGTCATCTGCTGTCCCCTTGATCTTAGGAGAGGTACGTTCGCCTCGTTCGGCTCATCCTTCCATGTTAGATGCATACTGACGCCATTTCGGCCTGCCAGGGTTGTGATATTTCAGGCCTGCTGACGTTCGACCCTGAATCCATCGAACCAACTCTCCCTGTTGCCAACGATGAACCACGAGCAAGGGCTGTTCTACCTCAATTCCAGCGCCTCAAAGCCTTGCTGTCCTCCCCGATCGAGAAGTTGATCGAGGGTTCTGAAGAGGTGAAGAGTGTTCTTGCTGAAATCAAGGACCAACTTCCAGTAGCATTGCAGGTGAAGATCTGGCCAGTTGTAACTCTGTCTTTCTACGGGTCAAGGGTGAAGTTGGATCGTGAGAGGATTACCCTGCGCCGCGCCCAACTCCCGCTGAAGGCCAATATTGCAGACAAATGTCAGCAGCTCAACGAGAAAAAGGCGTCTCTGGATGCCAAAACTGACACCTCTGTCAGTACCGCCGAGCTCGCGTCCTTGAAAAAGGACTTGGAAGATCTTGAAGAGAAGGTCCGGGCGACTAAACAGCTCATTCGTGACAAGGAAGCATTCATCGCCCGCTCCCAAGACGAAGCAGAAGGCCTCAAAGCTCAACTGAAGACCGATCTGGCGGAAATACGTGCCCTGAACAAGCAGCTAGTGACGGGCAAGGACGAAGACGACGAAGCCGAGATCGCCGAGGTGGATCGTGTCCGTGCTGACGCCCTCCACGCCTTCGAGGCATTCCTTCAGTAGCTCATTCATGTAAACTGGCACCTGCTCGTAACAGTTTGAACCTCTAGAGTTGATGGCTGTGCATCGGCTATATATATATTTTTTAGTTTTTATTGGCCAATTTCATGCATCGGCCCCCATATTTCACTGTCCATCGTCCCACATGCTTGGGAAATATTTCTTGAGATGCTGACCGTTGACAGCCACTGGGAATTTCACGCCGTCTAGCTCCTCAAGCATGTACGCGTTCCCTCTTAAAACTTGATCGACCCTGTATGGCCCGTGCCAATTTGGAGACCATTTACCATATTTCGCATCCTTAGTCCCCAATGGCAATACAGCTTCCCATACCAGGTCGCCAACGTGGAACTCCTTTGGTCTCACCTTCTTATTATATGCACGAGCTACCTTGGCCTTGTTCTCTTTGATTTTCTCAAGCGACCACAGCCTAAGCTCAGTTACATCCTCAACACTGTCACTCATCAGGGCCGCATATTCTTCAGTTGTTAGATCGTTCTGAAAAGTGACACGTCTCGATCCAGCCGTGATCTCCCAGGGCAATATGGCTTCTTGTCCATAGACTAGATGGTATGGCGAGGTTTTTATCGCTCCATGACATGACATGCGATAGGCCCATAAAGCCTCTGACAAAACCTCGTGCCAACGCCTAGGGTGCTCATCGATTTTCCTCTTGATCAACTTGATAAGGCTCTGGTTGGACGCTTCAGCTTGCCCATTTGCTTCAGCATAGTATGGAGATGATCGGATCAGCTTAATTCCCGTGTCCTCGCAGAACTCTCTAAACTCGTGAGAAGTGAAGACCGAACCTCCATCGGTCGTGATAGTTTGGAGAATCCCGAATCTATGAATGACATGTTCTTTCACAAAATCGATAACATCCTTCGAGGTCACTGACTTCATAGGGACGGCTTCCACCCATTTAGTGAAATAATCCGTAATGGCCAAAATCCACATGTGGCCTTTGCTTGATGGAGGATTGATCTTGCCAATCATATCCATGCCCCAACCTCGGAATGGCCAAGGTTTGATGATGGGGTTCATTGCTGACGCGGGTACTGTCTGAATTTTTCCAAATTTCTAACATGCTTGACACCCTTTGTAGTACTTAAAGCAGTCCTCAAGCATGGTGGGCCAATAAAACCCTGATCGCCTGATCAACCATTTCATCTTGTGAGCCGATTGGTGAGTTCCACAGGCGCCTTCGTGTACCTCGTGTAGGAGCCGATTGGCCTCGGTTGGTCCCAGACATTTGAGCAGTAACCCTTCCAGAGTCCTGTAGAACATGTCGTCCCCGATAAGCACATACTTCATGGCCTTGTACCTTATCCGTTTAGGTGCCTCCCGAGCCGAATCTTTCAAATAATTGAAGATATCGGCTCTCCAGTCGTCCGCTTCCAGGAACTGTACTTGAACATCAGTTCCCTCTGCTACGTCCTTGTAGCCTGAAGCCATTTGTGCGAGATCATTCGCCTCTGTATTCTGCGATCGCGGGATCCAGTTAAAGTTTATGTACCGGAACTGTGCCATGAGCTCACGGCATTGCAACCATAACGGGAATAGCGACTCGCTCTCACACTTATATTCCTCCGTGAGTTGGGAAATCACCAATTTGGAGTCTCCAAAAATTTCCACTGCCTCTGCTCCAGCTTCGATGAGCAACTCCATTCCCTTGCGTATCGCCTCATACTCGGCGACGTTGTTGGTGCGAGGGGTAGCTAGCCTGATGGAGAAGGAATATGTTGCCCCCCGGGGCGACACGAGTAGAATGCCAATGCCGCAACCATCATCACAAACCGATCCATCAAAAAACATAGCCCACGCTCGTATAGACAGCGCTGCTATATCAGTGTTGATCCTTTCAGCAATAAGGTCGGCCAATGCCTGACCCTTAACCGCTTTCGTGGGTTGATACCGGATGTCAAATTCCGATAGTGCAAACATCCATTTGCCGAGTCGGCCTTTCAACATAGGAGCTGATAGCATGTGCTTTATGACATCTGATTTGCATATAATGATAATCTCTGCTGAGAGCAATATGTGGCGCAGCTTGGTGCAGGTGAAAAACAGGCAGAGGCACAACTTATCGATCTCAGGATACCTTGTCTCTGCATCCAGCATCCTTCTGCTGATGTAAAACACAACTCGCTCCAGACCATCATAAACCTGCACCACCACCGAGGCGATGGACGTGTCAGCTACTGACAAGTAAATGTAGAACGGCCTATTCGGCTGGGGTGGAACCAATACTGGCGGCTTCGTTAGATATTCTTTGATCTCGTCGAAGGCTCGTTGTTGTTCTGTCCCCCAGCGGAACTCTTCATCAGATTTAATTTTCACCAGTCCCATGAACGGCTCTATTCTTCCTGACAGATTGGAGATGAATCTTCTGACGAAGTTGATCTTGCCGATGAGAGACTGCAGTTCTTTCTTCGTGGTAGGTGGCTTCATTGTTCGCACTGCCTCCTGACTTTTCAGGCCGATCTCAATTCCGCGTTCATGGACCAAGAAACCCAAGAACTGACCGGCCGTCACCCCGAAGGCACACTTCTTTGGATTCATTCATAGCCCGAATTTTCTTGTTCGGTCTAGGACGCGTTGCAGATCGTCCAAGTGTCCTTGTACTGAAGCAGACTTGACCACCACGTCATCGATATAAATTTCCACCAGCTTGCCGATTAGATCATGGAAAATGTAATTCATGGCTCTTTGGTATGTGGCGCCGGCATTCTTCAGTCCAAACGTCATGACTACATATTCAAACAACCCCACCGAACCTGGGACTCTGAATGCAGTCTTGTGTATATCTTCCGGAGCCATAAAAATTTGGTTGTAACCGGCATTGCCATCCATGAAGCTCAAGATCTTATGACCAGCAGCTGCGTTGATTAATGTCTCTGCTACCGGCATCGGATACTCATCCTTCGGAGTAGCTCTATTGAGATCCCGAAAATCTATGGCAACACGCCAGCGGCCATCCTTTTTCTCTACAGGTACGATACTAGAAATCCACTCAGCATACCTGCATGGCCTGATTAACTTGGCTGTCAACATTTTCTCGATCTCCTTCTTGACTTCTTTCAAAATTTCGGCCTTCATCTGTCGTGCTCGCTGCTGGAACGGCCGAAACCCTTTTTTAAGCGGGAGTCGATGCTCAATGATGCTCCTGTCTAACCCGGGCATCTCTGTATAGTCCCAGGCAAAGCAATCTGGATACTCTTTCAACAAAGCTATCATCGGACCCCGCAGATTCGGATCTAACTTCTTGCTGATAAATGTTGGTCGTGGCTTATCCCCAGGACCGATGTCAATCTCCTCTAGCTCATCAGCGGAGGTAAACCCATACCCTAGCTTTCCGTCACCTGCTAAATCAATGCTAAACACGGGGCAAACAGTTGGTGAGGATAACAAAGGTAATTTGGGCCGATTGCCGGAATCAGCCCCCTTTTTGATTGCATTAGTCAAGGAAGGTTTACAACTTATCTGTGCTCTACAATGGCAGGGAACCTCCCTACTACGACTGTATGACCTGTTTGTCGTAAGATTGCTGCTTTTTATTTTTCGTGGCCGATCGCAGGGATCGGCCATACCACGTACTATCGTGGACTTTGCTACTCTGTCAGGCCAGTGGATAAGACCAGCCTCACCCCGTTTTTTGTAGCTTCAATGCGCTCACAGCCGTCTAGACTAACTCCAGAGATCGGCTCTTGGTCTCCTGCCTCCCAGATGTTCATGCCAGCTATGGAGATCTCGATCGAATCATCTGCATGGATGACCTCCACTTCATCTCCATCCCACTGTATCAGGCATTGGTGCATCGTGGATGGAATGCAGCAGTTGGCGTGAATCCAATCCCTCCCCAGCAAGACAGCGTAGGTGCTTTTGCTGTCAACGATGAAGAATGACGTAGGGATGGTTTTTCTGCCCACGGTCAGGTCCACATTCAGAACGCCTTGCGTCTCTGAAGTTTGGCCGTTGAAGTCGCTTAACGTTACGTTGGTTTTGATCAGATCTGCAGTGGAGCGTCCCAAACGCCGTAGCATGGAGTATGGCATTATATTGACTGCCGCTCTGGTGTCAACCAACATCTTGTGGACAGGCTGCCCATTGATATAACCTCGCAGGTACAGAGCTTTCAGATGTTTGTAGCCCTTCTCTTGTGGCTTTTCAAAGATAACCGGCCGTGGGCCGCAGTCAAACTGTGCCACTGGCAGTTCTTTGGTTCTTGGAGCGCAAAATTCTGACGGAAGTGTGAACACCATGTTTGTGCCAGCCGATGTCTTCGCATCGGCTTTTACTGGTTTAGGGCGCCATTCTTTCCTTTTCGGACGAGCCTCCGTTTCCAAGGTTTGCCGAACTTTCACGGCCAGATCGGACCGTGCTTTCCTTAAAGCATGGAGGTACTGTGCTTCGGCTTCCTCCAGGCTACGCAGTCGCTGAACTCTACGCTTTTGGGTGTGTCTGAGTCCATCGGGACACCACCTTGGCCGGTGATATCTGTCTTCTTCTTTTTCACCCATTGGCTCCTCGAGGTCTTTTTCTCGAGGAGGGAGAGGCCCTAGGCGCTTGAACACTGAGACTGGACCTGTGTCATCCTTCTGCTGTCCACATTCTGGGCAGTTGTCGATTGTAGGCAATCGGCTCATTCCGGCATCCAGCAATACTTGAAGAAGGGACAATCCCAATGTTTGTCCATGCCTTCCTTTTCCTTTGACCTTCCCCTAGCGAGGCGCTCATATCTTTCATCATCTCTATCGCGCCGGCGACGTCGGTCATACTGACGCTCATACTTGTTAAGGAGATGCGTGGAGTGTGGTTTCTGATACCGCACGCTTCTCACTTGCTCCTCGGTTAAATACCGCCTGTCGTCATAACGGGGCCGGTCGCGTGGACCAGCCTCCTCTCTTTCCTTGCCCCGAGAGCGACCGTCTTCCTCCTTATATGTGCCATGGTGGTACACAGGTCCTGCCATATTAACATCGAACGAGAAATCCAACTGACGCCTCGTGGAGTGGCTGTGTTCTACCATGTTGATGCCGGGAAATGGGTTTGTGTCTACTTTCATGGCGAATTGCCCAAGGATCAGACGGTCCTGTTCTATCGCCGTTTGGATCTGGCGACGTAGCTCTTTGCAGTCATTGGTGGTGTGGGTGAACGAGTGATGCCACTTGCAGTATGGTCTCCCGTTCATCTCTTGAGCCGTAGGGATTTTGTGGCCTTCGGGTAACTTCAGCTGCTTTTCTTTCAGCAGTAAATCGAATATCTGCTCAGCTTTGCTCACATCGAAGTCGAACCCTTTTGCAGGCCCTTGCTGCTTCACCCATTTGCAGGACACAGGATCTGCCCCCCGAGCCCATTCAGCCACGGCCACCTCCTGGTCTTGTGTAGGATCCTCTTCTTCTGTGTCGACCAGGCCTATCGGACGTTTGAATTTGTCTTGGTACAACTCAGGGTGGCGCTGTTCATACATTGTCAGCTTCTGGGCCATGTGCGCCAATGAGTTGTACTCTACTTGGAAAGCCAGATCTTTGATAGGTGCTGAGAGACCCAACACTGCCAGCTCGACTGCTTCTTTCTCAGTTAAACGAGCCGAATAACATCGGTTCTTGACAGTCCTGAAACGTTGAATGTACTCAGCTACCGTTTCTCCCCGCTTTTGCCGCACCTACGCCAGATCTGCAATGCCAGCCTCGGTAGCTTCTGAATGATACTGAATGTGGAACTATTCTTCCAGTTGCTTCCAGGTCTGGATCGAATCCGGTGGCAACGAGGTGTACCACCCAAAAGCTGGTCCTGTCAGAGATTGCGCAAAGAACCTTACGCGTAACTGATCCGATGCTGAAATCATGCCTAACTGTGCCAGGTATCGGCTCACGTGCTCGATCGAGCTCGACCCTTCTGATCCGCTAAACCTTGAGAACTCAGGGAGCCGATACTTGGGTGGCAGCGGAATTAGATCAAACTCGTTGGGGTACGGCTTAGAATAGCCGATTGTCCTTCTCTTCGGCACGAAGCCGAACTGGTCTCTCAAGATGGTACGGATTTGCTCCACCGTTTGAGCTGCAGGGGCTAAATTCTCAGAACTCGCTCCGGTGGCGTACTTGGCTAGCCATGCCTGTTTATCAGCGTCCATCCCAGACATCCCTGCTCCGGAAATACCTGCCCCCGAAGCCCCTGCTCCAGAAACTCCTGCCCCAGATATCCCTGCAGTTGCCACCTTGTTCGTGCGCGTCAGGTTATTGCAGTCCGGCACGTAGGTGCACACATATCCATGTGGGATTTCTTTAGGTGGTTCAAACAGGAATTGGCAATCGCCAGGGTCACCTCCAACCTTGTAGACGACGTAAGCCGGTGCCCCTGGTGGCTCCGGAGCTGCAAGCGTGAATGGCAGCTGTAGCCTAGTCTGGAGCGGTCTTTCTCCCTGGTGAGTCCCTAGAGTAGGCCCCGACGGAGAGTACTGATGTTTCATGATCTCCTGAACTACGCGAACCGCGACGCGCTCGAAAGCGTTCACTAGGCTCTCAGAATGACGGTGAAGAGAATGAGCCACCATGTAATTGACTTCCTGTCGCAGAGCTCTGGTGCGCTCCTCTGACGGAACAGACAGATCCACCTCATCAAGAGCACCTTCGGGTGAGAACCCTTTCCACCTGATGCCATGCTTACGGGTCCTCTCAAAAGAGCCGATGAGATCGGCTTCGAAGAGAGCTTTGATATCATCATACTTCGCCTTGTGCTCCTCAGGTAGATCGTCGTACGTGACCGGTCTGTTCTCCATCGCAGCGTCGGATGTTGATGTAGACGTTGTTGAAGGTCCCACCGGGCGTGCCAGAATGTGTTGCCTGCCAAAACCCACCGGCGAGCAGCGACGGGCAACACGAAGAGCCGGGAGGCTCCCAGAACTGCTGGTGGGCCCTGGTCCCTCGGGCAACGGCCCGCAAAACTCCGGCACACGTCCTGGCTGGTGCAAGGGCGTGCCACCTGACCTATACCTGGTCAGGAAGGTGATGGATTGCTTCGATTGGTTTCCTGCATGGCAAACAAACATACGTAAAATTCGAGCCGTGACCGGCTCCCAGGTTTCCCTGTGAATCGGCTCCTGGAGCCGATTATCCCATGGTTCTGTATTAGATCTACGATAACATGGGGTTTTGCTTCATCAATATAAGTTAACTCGATCTACGACAGTTTAACGTTTTCACCACATAATTGGAACATCCTATACGTAATTGAGCCTGGTAGACATGAAAGATGATAGAAAACTAACCCTAGAGAAGGCCTAACAACCGACGTAAAGTCAATTCCCGGAACAACTCCTCACGAATTAGCAAACCATATCCTTACATACTACTGGATCGTTCAACCCGTTTGTAAGGCCTGATTATGTGGATATCAAACTAAACCTTGGAAAACAAGGCATAACCATAACAGATCAAATCGACTGAATAAAGATCAAGCAAGATGCTACCCTTACACCCAAAAAAGGTGCAAAGGCAGCGAGATAAGTAAAGGCAGCATAGCTAAGCAATTATAACAAAAAAGTACCGATGCTAGCCCAAACAGATCTATGATAACAGTATTACTCGCCATCAACAAGGCTTCAGCACGAGTAACACTAAATAACGCATACGTAGATACTGCCTAGATCGCAAGATGCGATCTAGGCAGCATGACACTTACCCGAGAAAAAACCCTAGAAACAAGGGGTGGCGATGCGCCGAGATTGTGTTTGTTGTGAACGTGATCGTCCTCCTTTTCTCAATAACCTTAGGTACATATTTATAGTCCGGAGACTTTCTATCTTTGGAATAACCCTAACAACTCTATCTCTTACTTAAACCGAAACGGAACCTACTACAAAATAAGATACACGGGCAATTTAGCCCAAATCCACGCACAAAGCCGATCCATCAATACGTTGCATATATGTATCCTCCAAGCCCATCTTGATTACGGCCCATATCCTCCTTTGGCCAAAATGTGACGATAACAGAAGCGGAAGCTGACGAGGAAGAGGAAGAAGAGGCCGAGGGCGAGGCCAACCTGGAGGAGGTTTCAGCGATATGCAAGGGGAAGTTCGGACGCCAAGACCCATGCCGCGCAGCGGGATGAGAAGTTTGACGAGAGGTGGAGGGTGATGTTGCAGAACCAAGACGTCAAGATTGACCTCCTCAAGACCAACGTCGCGGCGAAGAAGAGGAACACTGATCTGGCGGTGATGGACGATCAGGTCAAGGCATGGTACATGGCTGAGTGCAACACCATCCTGAGTGGCCTACTGGCACCGTCCAACGTGGCGCCAACACCGACGACGAGTTCTGGCCCAACCTCCTCTTCTTCATCCCAACCGAGCTCCACGCTAGATACATCGTTGAGTCCTGCCTCTACCGTTGTCGATGAGGCCTCGTCGAGTAGCCTACTGTCTGATCATCATAGTTTGGTCGTTGAACTCTACTTTTGTTTTGCCGGACTGTGCCTATTTTGTGTCGCCGAACTCTTGGACTTGATCGTGTTTTGCTGGCAGGAAAAACAAATTCAAAATAATCGTCGTTTTATGATCTTTAGGGGCTGGTCGTTGGGGATGACTGGGAGTTGAAGGCTCCCAAGGCCAAACGTTCGCCCAATCCAACGAAATAAAACACCGGATTTCGGCCTGGGCACTTCAACGAGTGGAGATGCTCTAAGGGTATATACAATATTTTTTATTATAGTCTTATCTTTGCAATGCCACCAAGGATAATTTATAAGTTGGAGGAGAGAGAAAAAAATGTTTGACTTCTCTTAGCATCTCTTAGCAATGATACGTCACAACGTACTTACGGATATCTGTCGATAGTGATACCACTAAAAAAAGAGCCATTTGTACATCATGTTTTCTTGCCATATCAAAAATAAGTAGCATAACCATTCTACATGCCCTAACCCAGTCCGTTTGGTCTCTTTCCATGATTAATAGACCATGATAGCGTGCTTTGCCGCGCCCGTTCACTTTAAACTATAATATATAGAGATGCTGCAAGTTTTAAATGTAGCCTTTTCACTTGGAAGCAGGTCCAGATTTTACAGCTTACAGATGGAAACATCTATGACCTATGAAACAATAGATTACCAAGTCTTAACCGCGAAAAGAACATTCATCCATTCAAATATAAATGTATTGTAAGGTCAGCTATTATTAAAAAATTTAAAACAATGAAAATTGAATAGCCTCTTCAGTTAGATGGCGATCCAAGTAATTTTTCATGGAGTCCACTAAGCAATAAATTAGAGCTTCTAAAATCAAATGGCCCAGTTAATTCTGAAACAGTTATTGGTATCAAGTATCAAGGGTATCCTAATAGTATAATTTCAAAACTTAATTGGTCTAGAAAAACGTAAGTATAATAAAGGTGTACTCTATCGATGTACTTCATCTAAAATTATTGTTATTTTTTAGCCGTTGTTTGAAATACATATTTTTTACAACTTTTCAGAAATCAGAAAGGCACGCCATCTAACAAAATGCTGTAGAGAAACTAACAATCAGCACTCAAGGACACAAACTGAACGGTGCATGACACTCCATCGTGCTAGTTGTAGCAAGATCCATTCATAGATTTTAGACATTTTTACAATGTCCAAAGAACATCTTCAACATTGTTAAGGTTCCAAAAGTCATAACCCTAGCGTTGTAGCATACGAATGTATGAGGCACTAATATACTACTAAATCTGTTTGTTAGGCTTTACAATGTCATTTATCTAGGCAATAAAGAGCTAGGCACAAGCGTCAGCAGAATGTCGTTTAGTAAACTAAAAAGTTAGGGTAAGTTATCTCACAAACTTTTGAAGTAAATGGTGAGTAAAAGAAGACGTACTCGACGAACTTGCTCATTAATATAAACCCGCCACAAAATGCCTAGATGGAAAAAAAACATAAATTGTCTTCTTCTAGGACTGAAAAAGGTGCTAGTATAGTTTAGCCAAAGAACGACAACGGTTGGTTGGTTGAACCGCATTGCGGAAGTCCATAGAATGGGTGAAAATACAAACATCATAATATGAAGATACACATAGGCAATGCTTCTATTAAAAATTTACTCGATGCTATTTAAATAACTATTATTCTCATAAAGGGGAGATTCTCTATCAGCTCTCCATGAAATGGGACTGACTTGAACTCTCTCTTCTTATGGCAACCACAAAACCTACAAAAACAAGAAACAAAAAAAATCAAATCCTCACCAAACAATCCATTGAACAAGCATGAACATCCATCGTCAATCCCCCGTACAGAAATGGAATAGAGGGCTGCCCTGTGTAAGGTTGATCTCCACACGATCGAGCCCAACGGCTCGATCGAACCTTTGACCACGTCCTGATCAGGGACGTCCAACCCCTCTGGTTGGTGGGCCCATGTCACCTGCGCATATATATAGAGAGAGGTGGGGTCCGGTGGCACAACTAATGAGGTTGACCGTGCGCCACTCCCCACGCCCTTCCGATCGAGGGCTCGCGCAGAGTGACGGGAAACACCACCGACGCCACCGCCTCGCTCACCCACGCTTACGCCGTCGCCCTCCCGATGGCCACCGGCTCGGGCTCCTCGAGCCTCACCAAAGGTTTGCCCCTCTCTCTCTCCCGATCTCCCTCTCCCTCTCAGCTTTCCACTAGATCCTTACAGGAAAAGATCTACCGTGATGATTCTAGACTAGTTGATCTTAACAGAGCATCTAACATTGGTATCAGAGCGCTTCTAGGCTCTAGATTTTTTCCGGTAGAAATAAATCATAGAAAAGTTTCGATTTCCAAACCCTAGTTCATCCCGAGTTCATCCCCAAAAGAAATCCCCAAATCCTGAAAAGAAAAGGAAAAGAAATCCTGAACCCTAATCCTAACAGAGAGAAGGGGAAGGGTATAACCTTACCTGGCAGCCTCGTGCTCGCCGGCAAAGAGCGCCGCCGTTAGGCTGCGTGGTTCCTCTCCAACCGACGGGCATCGGCAAGCCAAGCCATCGGAGGAAGAACAGGGCAGTGGAGGTGTAACACCCTCAGAATCGGCCCTATGCAAGTTTCAGCGCTTCCCGCCAAACCCGCATAGAAACGATTCAAAGGTGCCCACCAGGCACTTGCGTGCGGGTGGAAAACGAAGTAATAACATTACACAACAGTCCTCGATGGGACCCACAGAACATATATATATACAACACGACTCCATGAGTCAAGAATACAGATATACAGAACAAAGATCCAAATCACCTTGAAAACGATAGAGCGTCCAGCTACGGACAAGATGCAAATGGGGCTAAGAGCCCTGAAGAATAACCAATGGCGTCCATAACCCTGCCCAGGCCAAGCCGGAAGGGTAACCCTGCTAACGGCGTCGATCTCAAAACCTGCTTAAACAAAAGGGGTGCCGACGAAGGGCAAAGGAAAAAGAGAGAGCGGTCAGTACTGAGGCCAGTACACGGCGAGGCTAGAATTCGGCGGTCCTCGCCTACATAGGTATGGTGGACTGAAGCGGCAGCGCAGCATGCACTAAACAACCTATAGAGACTCGATATAACTGTCGGCTATCAGAGAGGGGTAAGAAAGACCTATCCGGAACCAACCTGATACTACCACCAGACATACCCATCCTGGTGTTTCCCCCTCGAGACCAAACGAGGAAGTCAACCGAGGAACTCACACCGTTGGCAGTTTTACTCATTCCGTTATAGTTGCGGCAATTACTAGTCAAATATAAATAGCATGAGTCATCCTGATATAATAAGCAGTGGCCAGTTTTAGTTAACCATTCCGTTGTAGTTGCAACACTTACTAGTCAAATATACGATTAGCATGAGATATCCCAAAACCCAGCAGTTGTTGGTACTTTTATTTAGCCATTCCGTTGTAGTGAAGCTGATTACTAGTCATATCGGATACAAGTCAAATTATAACAGTAAACTTTAGTTATAGTTGTCTATGATCGAGAACTGTGCTCCAAGTCGTCCATAACCGCTGACACAGCTTTTCGAAAAGATTTAACCCTACAGGGGTGCACCAAAGTATCCACACGCACTTCGACCCTTTTTGCCAGATCAATTAACATACACCCATCGGTATGTCGGCGGGGCCTAAGTCATGACGTTTCCCAGACCCGAAGTAAGTACATGGGGGCCACCCCACCAAGTCTACCCGCAACGAAGTCGGCCGGTCTCCGAGACGGACTCAGGGTTTGTGGAGCCGGCTGTAAACGACTGGGAACCCGAAAGTGTGACTGGGCTTGTCGATACAGCGAAAACGGGTCACGATCCTAAACAGTACAGGTGCAGTACATCGCACAATTTAAATTAAGCAGTAAAGCATGGCATAAATACAGAATAGTAATAAAGCCCCAAACTACTTGTGGCCCCCAGTACAGTACTTTGAAATCAGGTACTAAATCGATGGGGTGCCCATACATCCCACATGTGGTTAGCGCGCTCGATCTCGGAATAGGTGTCAAGAACTCGGGGTCCTACGGGACACAAGTGGACGGTTAACAACCAAATAACATCTATTGCCCACCTGTGCCTCTGCATTACCTACTTCAATTTTAGTTATTAAACGATAATTGAATTAAACGATAATTAAAGCCATGATCATCTCCAACATTAAACATGCAGCAATACTTCAACAACTGTGGTACTGGACGACACGCAACAGCACTTGAGCAAGCGACTACGACGCGCAAGTCCAACTATCTACCAAACAACAGGTAATAGGATATGTCCAAGGAAATATAAGGCTGCAAGGGATATCACGGGTACGAAAACTAGAGCAACGCAACACAGATAGCAATAGATCAACAGGAGGGAGTAAATACTATAAAAGTAAGATGGGTAGAAAGGGGGAGATGCTCGCCTGAAAACATTGCCGAAGGTTTATCCGAAGATCGGGGCGACACTCGCATCAACTCATCGGCCTAGTCCGTGAAGAAGCAAAGCACTAAAAGAAACACCGGATGCACTATTTAAGACTACGGCAAAAGATCGGGCATGATGCATGTATGGTGTATGACATGGCAAAGATGCGATGCAACTAGGCAATATTAAGCGGAACCGGGGTCCCGACATTTAATTAGGTGGTCTATGTTGTTTAGATACCCGCCATTTAAATGTTGTAATAACAGGGCGAAGCATGGCATCGATTCGCTACACAAATTTAAATGAGGTCAATATTAGACTAGATTTGCCCGCATATGGACCCCATATTTAATTATGAGGTGAATCGGCATAATGCCCCCAAACCACACAAATATGTATGCGAGCATGACAATTTAATATGCAACAATATAGATGTTATATTACAAAATAGGGGCGGATAAGATAGGGGTCACACATAGGGGCTCGACGATCTTGGTTCGATGTGGTTCGGGTTCGGTCTTCGGGCGCCAAGAAAGGGGCCTTCGGGTTCCGGGAGAGATCTTGGGGGTTCCATCTTGTTCACCGATGGCAGACTTGGTTTCATCGTTGGGTCTTGGAGTGGCATCACGGTGGTTCTCGTCAGTCTCGGCGTCGGCCGATCTCGGTATTGGTGGAGGTATCCCTCATCATCGCTGGAACAGATCACAAGCAGTGGAGGAGCTCATGGTAGCAGGGAACACGGATGCAGCACCGTCCGTAGCAGGAAGCGCTCTGGCGGCCAGAGAACAGCGACGAGGCCGCTAGGCACGCGGGCAGGGGCGATTGGTGCACAATCCATGGCGTCGGAGACTCATGGGCGAGCTCGAGAGGACCATGGCAGGGAGGGGCGGCGGCGACGCTAGTGGCCATCGAGATGGACCGACACCTGAGATACTGCAGAGGAGGGACGGGCGCGGTTAAGGAGAGTAAGGGGAGGCGCTGGAGAAAGGGGCGAGCTTGACGACGACGTCGCGTTCTCAATAGGTCGACGGCGCTCGCGTGGAGAGGTCGACGGAGGGGAGGCGGCCGGCTCAGGAACAACGAGGTGTGCGGGGTGATGCGAAGGCGCGGGGTCGATCTGCTGCCTACAGAGGAGGAGGAGGGGTCTTGGACGATGAGCAGGGGGGCTCCTAGCGGCTGAGATTGGTGGACGGCGGTGGCGGTTGCAAGGGAGCCTGGTGGCGGCAGCTTGCTGCAGAGGGAGGGGCGAGAGGCAGGGCGGCGGGCGGCGATGAGAGGTGCTCGCGGCAGGGTCCCATGCCGGCGGCGGTGGACGAGGAGGCCGGCGGGGAGGGAGGACCGGGCCCCTGGCGGCGGGAAACAGGAGGACGACTGGGGAATTGGGCTGCACGCGGGGAGCTTGGTCGCGAGGATGAGAGGAAGGCGGCGGTGATGCAGAGAGGGCGAGCGGAAGGAGGGTCGCGGGGTCGGGGTGGAGCGAGGAGAGCGGGGGAGGTGAGGGAGGAGCAGGGACGGGGGTGGGCCTGCCGGGTGATGTGGAGGGGGGCTAGGTAGGTTAGGGTTAGGTAGGAATAGGGTTTAGGTAGTCCGGTTTTGTACTGGGGGTGGTCGACTGGGTCGGATCGGCCCGGTACGGCTGCCCCCTAAAATAAAATAAATATTTTATTATTTAAAACGGGGCGTTTGAAATCCGTTGGTAGACGAAACAAAATATTCCGGAGACCCGGGTTTTGGATTTTGAAATAAAGGCGGGGTATTTAGAAACAAAATATGTTTTTCGAAATTAGTTTTATGCAAACAAATGCAAGATGACATGACGATGCTCAAATGCAATGTGGCATGATGACATGAGCATGCGGTCATGATGATGCAATGCACAAAAACAACGCGATTTTCTAGTAGTGGTTTTTGCGGGATGCCACAATTCGACACCACTAACAATGGATCTCGCCCTCGAGATCCGCCTCATGGTACCGGAAGGAAGGTCGGCGATCTGCGTCTTCTCGCTTCGTGTAGATCCTCGCGACACCACTAACAAGAGGTCGTTGTCCGTGACCGACGAGAGAACACTCCGGGAAACAAAGGCGAAGGTAGAGGTATCAACCAATCAATCCACCTCTAACTTCGATAGAAAGAGAGAACCGATGCATTCTCATCCACTTCAATGTACACAAGCGAATAGAGTGAGTAGTCGGCATGGGGGCCAATCCATCACGCACCCAAACTATTACTCTGCACATTCAGTAGAAAAGCGTGCAACCATTCTCGGAATCAGACTGAAGATCTCGACAATCGAGGTTCAGAAACAAAGGAGTGATGCAGACTCTGCATCAGATCTGGCGTAGATGATGTCGTCGCATCGGAAAACACCGGAAGACACGAGAAGGAGCAAAGAGACGTCCACCAGACGAAGGATTCCTCGGATAGCATGAAGACCAGATGTAGCAACACCGTTACCAAAGGAGGAAGCGAAACCCTGAAGGTACGATGGAACCCAACCACGAGAAATCCTGGACTCGAAGAGAGAGAAGAGAGCGGATTCAAATCACGCAGAGGTGAGAGGAGAGCAGCAGAGGGGTAAGGAGTAAAATCAGACCTAATCAGAACTATCCAACCGATTTTTCAAAAATAGTTTTGACACTCTACTTCGGCCGTTAGCTAGGTTATCCTACAGGCTGGACTTGTGGGGTATCGCAACTGCTGAGCTCTGATACCACTCTGTAACACCCTCAGAATCGGCCCTATGCAAGTTTCAGCGCTTCCCGCCAAACCCGCATAGAAACGATTCAAAGGTGCCCACCAGGCACTTGCGTGCGGGTGGAAAACGAAGTAATAACATTACACAACAGTCCTCGATGGGACCCACAGAACAGATATATATACAACACGACTCCATGAGTCAAGAATACAGATATACAGAACAAAGATCCAAATCACCTTGAAAACGATAGAGCGTCCAACTACGGACAAGATGCAAATGGGGCTAAGAGCCCTGAAGAATAACCAATGGCGTCCATAACCCTGCCCAGGCCAAGCCGGAAGGGTAACCATGCTAACGGCGTCGATCTCAAAACCTGCTTAAACAAAAGGGGTGCCGACGAAGGGCAAAGGAAAAAGAGAGAGCGGTCAGTACTGAGGCCAGTACACGGCGAGGCTAGAATTCGGCGGTCCTCGCCTACATAGATATGGTGGACTGAAGCGGCAGCGCAGCATGCACTAAACAACCTATAGAGACTCGATATAACTGTCGGCTATCAGAGAGGGGTAAGAAAGACCTATCCGGAACCAACCTGATACTACCACCAGACATACCCATCCTGGTGTTTCCCCCTCGAGACCAAACGAGGAAGTCAACCGAGGAACTCACACCGTTGGCAGTTTTACTCATTCCGTTATAGTTGCGGCAATTACTAGTCAAATATAAATAGCATGAGTCATCCTGATATAATAAGCAGTGGCCAGTTTTAGTTAACCATTCCGTTGTAGTTGCAACACTTACTAGTCAAATATACGATTAGCATGAGATATCCCAAAACCCAGCAGTTGTTGGTACTTTTATTTAGCCATTCCGTTGTAGTGAAGCTGATTACTAGTCATATCGGATACAAGTCAAATTATAACAGTAAACTTTAGTTATAGTTGTCTATGATCGAGAACTGTGCTCCAAGTCGTCCATAACCGCTAACACGGCTTTTCGAAAAGATTTAACCCTATAGGGGTGCACCAAAGTATCCACACGCACTTCGACCCTTTTTGCCAGATCAATTAACATACACCCATCGGTATGTCGGCGGGGCCTAAGTCATGACGTTTCCCAGACCCGAAGTAAGTACATGGGGGTCACCCCACCAAGTCTACCCGCAACGAATTCGGCCGGTCTCCGAGACGGACTCAGGGTTTGTGGAGCCGGCTGTAAATGACTGGGAACCCGAAAGTGTGACTGGGCTTGTCGATACAGCGAAAACGGGTCACGATCCTAAACAGTACAGGTGCAGTACATCGCACAATTTAAATTAAGCAGTAAAGCATGGCATAAATACAGAATAGTAATAAAGCCCCAAACTACTTGTGGCCCCCAGTACAGTACTTTGAAATCAGGTACTAAATCGATGGGGTGCCCATACATCCCACATGTGGTTAGCGCGCTCGATCTCGGAATAGGTGTCAAGAACTCGGGGTCCTACGGGACACAAGTGGACGGTTAACAACCAAATAACATCTATTGCCCACCTGTGCCTCTGCATTACCTACTTCAATTTTAGTTATTAAACGATAATTGAATTAAACGATAATTAAAGCCATGATCATCTCCAACATTAAACATGCGGCAATACTTCAACAACTGTGGTACTGGACGACACGCAACAGCACTTGAGCAAGCGACTACGACGCGCAAGTCCAACTATCTACCAAACAACAGGTAATAGGATGTTTCCAAGGCAATATAAGGCTGCAAGGGATATCACGGGTACGAAAACTAGAGCAACGCAACACAGATAGCAATAGATCAACAGGAGGGAGTAAATACTATAAAAGTAAGATGGGTAGAAAGGGGGAGATGCTCGCCTGAAAACATTGCCGAAGGTTTATCCGAAGATCGGGGCGACACTCGCATCAACTCATTGGCCTAGTCCGTGAAGAAGCAAAGCACTAAAAGAAACACCGGATGCACTATTTAAGACTACGGCAAAAGATCGGGCATGATGCATGTATGGTGTATGACATGGCAAAGATGCGATGCAACTAGGCAATATTAAGCGGAACCGGGGTCCCGGCATTTAATTAGGTGGTCTATGTTGTTTAGATACCCGCCATTTAAATGTAGTAATAACAGGGCGAAGCATGGCATCGATTCGCTACACAAATTTAAATGAGGTCAATATTAGACTAGATTTGCCCGCATATGGACCCCATATTTAATTATGAGGTGAATCGGCATAATGCCCCCAAACCACACAAATATGTATGCGAGCATGACAATTTAATATGCAACAATATAGATGTTATATTACAAAATAGGGGCGGATAAGATAGGGGTCACACATAGGGGCTCGACGATCTTGGTTCGATGTGGTTCGGGTTCGGTCTTCGGGCGCTAGGAACGGGGCCTTCGAGTTCCGGGAGAGATCTTGGGGGTTCCATATTGTTCACCGATGGCAGACTTGGTTTCATCGTCGGGTCTTGGAGTGGCATCACGGTGGTTCTCGTCAGTATCGGCGTCGGTCGATCTCGGTATTGGTGGAGGTATCCCTCATCATCGTAGGAACAGATCACAAGCAGTGGAGGAGCTCATGGTAGCAGGGAACACGGATGCAGCACCGTCCGTAGCAGGAGGTGCTCTGGCGGCCAGAGAACAGCGACGAGGCCGCTAGGCACGCGGGCAGGGGCGATTGGTGCACAATCCATGGCGTCGGAGACTCATGGGCGAGCTCGAGAGGACCATGGCAGGGAGGGGCGGCGGCGACGCTAGTGGCCATCGAGATGGACCGACACCTGAGATACTGCAGAGGAGGGATGGGCGCGGTTGAGGAGAGTAAGGGGAGGCGCTGGAGAAAGGGGCGAGCTTGACGACAACGTCGCGTTCTCAATAGGTCGACGGCGCTCGCGTGGAGAGGTCGACGGAGGGGAGGCGGCCGGCTCAGGAACAACGAGGTGTGCGGGGTGATGCGAAGGCGCGGGGTCGATCTGCTGCCTACAGAGGAGGAGGCGGGGTCTTGGACGATGAGCAGGGGGGCTCCTAGCGGCTGAGATTGGTGGGCGGCGGTGGCGGTTGCAAGGGATCCTGGTGGCGGCAGCTTGCTGCAGAGGGAGGGGCGAGAGGCAGGGCGGCGGGCGGCGACGAGAGGTGCTCGCGGAAGGGTCCCATGCCGGCGGCGGTGGACGAGGAGGCCGGCGGGGAGGGAGGACCGGGCGCCTGGCGGCGGGAAAGAGGAGGACGACTGGGGAAGTGGGCTGCACGCGGGGAGCTTGGTCGCGAGGATGAGAGGAAGGCGGCGGTGATGCAGAGAGGGCGAGCGGAAGGAGGGTCGCGGGGTCGGGGTGGAGCGAGGAGAGCGGGGGAGGTGAGGGAGGAGCAGGGGCGGGGGTGGGCCTGCCGGGTGATGTGGAGGGGGGCTGGGTAGGTTAGGGTTAGGTAGGAATAGGGTTTAGGTAGTCCGGTTTTGTACTGGGGTGGTCGACTGGGTCGGATCGGCCCGGTACGGCTGCCCCCTAAAATAAAATAAATATTTTATTATTTAAAACGGGGCGTTTGAAATCCGTTGGTAGACGAAACAAAATATTCCGGAGACCCGGGTTTTGGATTTTGAAATAAAGGCGGGGTATTTAGAAACAAAATATGTTTTTCGAAATTAGTTTTATGCAAACAAATGCAAGATGACATGACGATGCTTAAATGCAATGTGGCATGATGACATGAGCATGCGGTCATGATGATGCAATGCACAAAAACAACGCGATTTTCTAGTAGTGGTTTTTGCGGGATGCCACAGGAGGGGGCACCCTACCTCCGCCACGGCCAAAGGGGAGTGACCCCCTTCGGGAGCAAAGGCTCGCCGCCGGCCGTTGGGCCGACGGGGGCCCCACCAGACCGAGCGTACGCCGGGGATTCGCGGGCCACCGCCAGGAAAAGGGCACCGCCGCCTGGGCCGCTTGACCACGGCGCACCCACCCAGGGTGGATGCGCGCGTTGGCAAGGGGCCAAGGGGGGCGCCGCTGCTTGCAGCTCCTTTCTGCACCATTTCTTCGAAGTGGGGGCAGTGGGGGCGCCGCCGTGCTCTCTCTCTCTCTCTCTCTCTCTCTCTCTCTCTCTCGCCTGCGGGCTGCGTTGAGTGGGAAAGGAAAGGAAAGAAGGAGTGGAGGGAAGGCTCGCCACCGCGGGGTCGCGCCATCGCCGGCAGGCCATCGGCGTTGGCCCTTCTTTTCTCCCTGGAGCCACCGCTGTAGCGGGACAGAGAGGCGCGCGGGTGGGAGCGAGTGGGGCTAGGGTTTCGAAGGGGGTATGGTCGGGGTCGTTTTTGATCTCGCGAAAACGGCGGTCGACCGTCAGATCTTCATCGTGCGGCCAGGAGCAAGCGGCGACAGGAGCTGGTGGGCTGTGGGCCGCCGAGCTCGCCGAGATGGGCCGTTGTTTGCCGCTACTGAGCGGCGCGCTGCTGCAGGCCGTGGGTCGTTGTCTACAGCGCGAGCGACGTGCGTGCAGCAGGTCATGTCATGGGCCGCCGGCGTGACGGGCTGCTCTGCTAACTTTCTCTATTATTTTTTCCTGAGCAAAGTTTTAATGTTTTTTGTTCAGTTTTTGAGCAAATTTCATACAGATTTTTCTATTCATAACATTCCAACGAAATTTTTTTTAGAGAATATTAAAGTGACAGAAATATTTCTGCAAAGTATTAAAGTTGATGAATTTTATTCATTTTTCTGCTGCAAATAGTTAAAGGTAATTTCTTAAATGCAATAAAGTGATAGTTAATTTTTCAAAAGATGTGATAAAGTGATATTAAAATGTGATTATGATTATGTTATTATATAACCAACGTTATTAATAGCATGATCATGATTTATTATTTTATGTTAAAAGGTGCATTTATCTATGTAAATAGTTAAAAGGATTTATTAAAGGTTTAAAGTGAATTAAATTTCAAAAGTATGTTAAAGTAGTTATTGAAACAATTATGGTTCTGTTATTTTATGACCAACGTTATTAATAACATGATCATGTTTTGTTGCAATAATATGTGCATTTATCTCTATTATCTGCCCAACGGTGATATAGATTTAATTGCATAAATAATTGTATGTTTTAATTTATACCAACGTTGGATTAATGCATGCAAATTGTTGTTATGGTTACACATCATTGTGGTTTAAAGAAGAAAAGATGATGATGTTGCATGGCAGGAAAAGAAAAGAGACCATGCACTATTGGAGATGGCATATACCTTAGAGAACCAAAAGACGTTTAATACCAACAAAAGTTGCATTATTGTTTAAGAACACAATTGAGAACGCTAATACGGACTCAATTGCAAAGTGTGCTTTCGCATGGGAGTTTATAGAAAAAATAAAGAGCTAGTTCACTGGTTCTTCAAAAGACATATGCCCCACCTGCTGAAACAGCCGGTGACAGAAAGGTACAATGGAGGTGCACATGGCATAAGAGACTCCGGATGAGCAACATGGGAGATAAGCTTAAACCCATGGATGCTGATTTGGAGCTAAAGGCTGCACTCCTTGTTCACTTGGTGATGGCTTCACTGCCTCAACAGTTTGACACCTTTGTTGTCAATTATAGCATGTTCCCAGAAAAATGGGACATAGAAAAGACTAAAAGCCTTCATTACACAGAAACTTGAGAAGTATCCCGTGTGGACAAAGATAACTATGAGTGTGATGTGGCAAGTGTGCCATATGGTTTAATAATGCTTATGTGGGTGTTGTTTTGCTTCACTATGAGCTTTATTTATTATCTTTGCATGAGAAAGCATTTTCTATGTGTGATGTGAATGAACAAGTTCCCTTGTCGAACAAAGATCAAAAGAAAAGAAAGCAAACTCTTGACTCATCGAAGTTATGGCACTGCAGACTATGCCATATTTCGAGGGGAAGAATAGAAAGCCTCGTTAAAAATGACATTCTTCCTCCGTTAGAGTTCTCAGACATAGAACAATGCATAGATTGCATTAAAGGAAAGTATGTAAAACAAATTAAAAAAGGGTGCAAACCGAAGTATAGCTACACTAGAAATAATCCACACGGATATTTGTGGACCTTTTCTGGTGAAAAGTGTGGATGGCTATGATTCATTCATAACATTCACGGATGATCACTCCCGGTATGGTTATATTTATCCAATTAAAGAAAGATCTGAAGCATTGGATAAATTTAAAATTTTCAAAGCTGAAGTAGAAAATCAGCATGATAAAAGAATTAAGATAGTCCGGTCTGATCGTGGGGGGGAGTACTACGGTCGGCATACTCCATATGGTCAAGTACCAGGACCCTTTGCAAGGTTCCTGCAGGAAAATGGAATAGTCGCCCAGTATTCTATGCCGGGAAAACCTCAGCAAAACGGAGTAGCTGAAAGGCGTAACCGTACCCTTATGGATATGGTGCGCAACATGATGAGATATTCCACCCTCCCATTGGGATTGTGGATGGAGGCGCTTAAAACCGCCATTCATATTCTCAACAGAGTACCAAGTAAGTCGGTGCCCAAAACACCGTATGAATTATGGACAGGCAGAGTTCCCTCCCTGCACCACTTGAGGGTCTGGGGGATCCCAGCTGAGGCAAAAGTTTTCAATCCAAACATTGCAAAGTTAGACCCCAAAACAGTATCTTGCCACTTCATTGGCTATCCAGGTAAGTCAAAAGGCTATCGGTTCTACTGTCTTGACAGATACACAAAGTTTGTAGAAATGAGACATGCAGTCTTCTTGGAGGACGAATTGATGAGGGGAGCACAGTAGCTCGGGAAATTGATCTTGAGGAGAAGAGGGTTCATGCACCTAATCCGATGACTCAGGAGCCATTTTTCTCGCTACCTGTTGTGCCACCATCTACAACCCCTGAGGTTGTGGTGCCGGCACCTGTTGTGACTCCACACGTGACAATAATGGGCGAAAGTTCAGAATCTGTCCATCAGGAGCCACCTGAACCCACTATTGAGCACGAAAGGGAGCCAGAACAGCCTCATACTGTAAATGTGCCTGAACCCGAGGCAAGAGATGAGCAAGAGTCTGATGAACTCAGAAGGTCTAAAAGAGAACGAAGACCAGCCATTTCCAAAGAAATATACAAAGTCTACAACGTAGTTCATATGGAGGGTGATCCTACCTCATATGAAGAAGCCATGAGTAGCCCTCACTCAGCCAAGTGGGTGGAGGCAATGGAAGATGAAATGAAATCAATGATTTCCAACAATGTTTGGGACTTAGAGGAAATTCCTAAAGGATCCAAAACAGTAGGATGCAAATGGGTCTACAAAACAAAGTATGACTCCAAAGGGAATGTAGAAAAGTACAAAGCAAGACTTGTGGCAAAAGGCTTTACGCAAAGAGAAGGCGTAGATTACAATGAGACTTCTTCTCCGGTCTCGTGTAAGGACTCCTTTAGAATCATCATGGCACTAGTTGCACATTTTGATTTAGAGTTGCATCAAATGGATGTTAAGACGGCATTTCTAAATGGAGATTTAGAAGAAAATGTTTACATGAAACAACTCAAGGGTTTTTTCATGGAGGGGAAGGAACATATGGGATGCCGCCTAAAGAAATCCATTTATGGGTTAAAGCAAGCCTCTAGGCAGTGGTATTTAAAGTTTAATGATATAATTAAAAGATCTGGATTCAAGGAAAATGTTGAGGACAACTGCATTTATGCAAATATATTTTCCTAATTCTGTATGTGGATGACATCCTGCTTTCCAGCAGTGATGTTAGTCTATTACTAGAGACAAAGAAGTTCTTGTCATCAAATTTTGACATGAAAGACCTTGGTGAAGCTTCTTATGTTTTGGGCATAGAAATTCACCGAGATAGAAAGAATGGAGTGTTAGGAGTGTTGCAGAAAGCGTATTGTGAAAAGATTCTAAAGAAATACAATATGCATGCGAGTAATGCAACACCTGCTCCCATAGTCAAGGGCGACAGTTTTGGGAAATCTCAATGTCCAAAGAATCAATATGAGATCGATCAAATGAAGTCAGTACCATATGCTTCGGCTGTTGGAAGCTTACAGTATGCACAAGTGTGCACTCGCCCTGACTTAGCTTTTATCACCGGGGTACTCGGTAGATATCAAGCGAATCCAGGCATAGAGCACTGGAAGATGGTAAAGAAAGCTTTGCGTTATGTGCAAGGCACAAAAGGCCTCATGCTAACATATAAAAGATCTGATTCCCTATATGAAAGGATACAGATGTCGCCTAGAGGGGGGGTGAATAGGCGATTAAAACTTTTCCTAGAGTGGCTCAACAAAGGCAGAATAAAACTAGTGTTTACTTTGTAAAGAACAACTAAGGTTTACCTATGTGCACCAACAACTTATGCTAAGCAATACAAACAATAAAGTGATAGCAAGATATATATTACTTCAAGCACGAAGGCTATCACAATGTAAAGTGCATAAGTAAAGAGCTCGGGTATAGAGATAACCGAGGCACGCGGGGACACCAATATTTTACCGAGTTCCTCCCAACATGGAGTACGTCTCGTTTGGAGAGGGGGTGGTATCAAACCACCAACGCCACAAAGGGCCTCCCTTATTCTCCGGTGAATCTCACCACAATGGGATCGATCCACGCTTCCACTATCGGTGCACTTGTCGGTGGCAACCGGAACCTCTCACAAGGTTGGGGCACAACTCCACAACTTAATTGGAGGCTCCCAACAAACGCCACAAAAGGCCTCAACAAATGCCACCAAGGCTACAATGCCACCAAGGCCACAAAACCGTCTAGGGTTCCAAGAACCCAAGAGGGACAAGCTCCAATGAGCAATTCAAACCAAATCCTCCGAGGAGAACTCAAACCGATGCAACAAATGCAAATGGCAAGAACACCACAAAGATGCTCAATTCCCTCATTCTCAAGTTCCAACAAAGCTACTAAAGCTATTGGGGGAACAAGAGAGGAGGAATCAAAGAGAGACACAAAATCCCCCAAAATCTAGATCCCCAAAGATACACTCACAAAGAGATGTTTTGGTTTGGTCAAAACGTAGATCTAGATCTCCTCCAACAACCCCTCAAATATTTGCAAGAATCAATGGAGGGGTGTGTAGAAATGAAGCTTAAAGAGTAGAGCAAATGGGGGCAAAGCTTGGGCAAGAAAAGGAGGAAGAAGTAACCCTAAATGAAAAAGGGCAAAAGACTTATATAGGGCTAGCCAAAATATGGCCGTTGGGGTATTTTTCTGGACGGTCCGATAGTACCGGAATTAACCGGTAGTACCGGACCCAACCCAGAAAAACAACAACAGCGCGAGTTGGGTCAACGCAGCAGAGAAGCAGCAGCGCAGCGAGCAGTCGACATCGGGGGGGGGCACCGTGGGGCAGTGCAGCGGCAGCAGCAGCATGCAGCAGCGGCTCGGCAGGAGCGCGCGCATGCGAGCAGCCAGCGGCCAGCAGCTGCAGTGCAGTGCAGCAGCAGGCCACGCGCGCAGCAGCAGCGACGACAGGCGCGGCAGCTAGCAGCGCTGGGCAGCAGCAGGGTCGCGGGGCCCGCATGGCAGCGAGGCGGCAGCAGGTGGGTCACGCGCGCGCGTGAGGAAAACAGGGCGCGCGCATGCAGCATGGCAGCAGCGGCGGGCGGTCCCAGCGAGCAGAGCGCACGCGGGGGCCAGCTGACGCGCGGCAGCGGCAGGGCCCAGCGAGGCAGCTGCACGGGCGCGTGGGCCAGGCACAGCGCACAGTTGCAGCGAGCGCGCGCAGCGAGCAGCGCAGGTCAACGCGGCCGAGCAAACGAGCAAACGAATCTAGATCTGGGAATAAGAAAAACTGGGCCGAACGGTACTACCGGCCCACCCGGGCGGTACTACCGGGCCGGCCGGTAGTGGCGGAAAAAGGTACCTAGCGAGGCAGAAGAAAAACGGGCCGTTTTCAGGTCCGGGCGGTAGTACCGGCCCGTCCGGACGGTACTACCGCTTGGCCCAAAAACAGACTGACAGGCAAATATTTAAACGGCAATAACTTTTGACTGGAAGCTCCGATTGATCCGATTCAAATTGCGTTGGATAGAGGGCGACAAGGGCTTCCCAATAAAAAATGGAAATATAGATTATCACCAAGTGAGAAAGTATCAAGTAGAATAATGTGATATACCTCACTTGGTGAGAAACCGAAAAGCCGCATAAATCAAAATCGCAACAAGATACAAATGGGAGATCCGATTTAGATGAACAAGAGCTTGTTATGGAGATTACCAAAAGCTATATATCATCACATGGATAAGACCAAATAACAACCAAATATGATGATGCAAGTATGCAAAGGTTTGAGCTCTCTCCGAACGATGTGACCGAATTACTCATACGAGAGCCCCTCTTGATAGTACGGTTATCTATCCTAAACCCGGTCTCACACACACACAACGTGAGATCGGCAAAAGGGAAAACCTATCAATATTATATCTTTGCCTTGAGCATTCCACTTGAGCTCGATGTAGACGATCTTGACCTTCTCAAGATGGAACGCCTTTCTTAATTCCTCATCATCGACCTCGCATATTAAGCATGCCCAACATATCTTCTTTGCATTTCATCGACCTTGAAGCCAACACATGCTCCAAGCGATGCCAATGGACAAATCCTACAAGTATAACTTAATACACACATTAGTCCATAAAGATTGTCATTAATTACCAAAACCACACATGGGGGCCCAACATGTTCCTTCAATCTCCCCCATTTTGGTAATTGATGACAATCCCTTTAAGAGGGTTTATATAAGGAATTTTAATGAATAAAAATGGTAATACCAATATCAAATACTACAAAAGTATGTGATATTGGTACCACCACCATATATAGAGCAAACTCCCCCACAATTTATGCATGTGTGATGAACTTGAATTTCATTGCATATATTGCCAATCATTATCATTGGTGGAGTTTCCTCTATATATACCATATGCTAAGAAACAACAAATATGCAAGAGCATGAGAGGCAAATGCACAAGAACAAACTCAATGCATAAACCAACTTCCCTTAAACCCTCTAAAACTTCTCCCCCATTGGCATCGATTGCCGAAATGGGTGACAAGTTCTAGAAGGCAAATATAGTAATAGTTCCTCCAAAGGTGTGCTTTCGCACATATCCAATGATGAATACTTGGGAGGGAGTAGAACTATATCGAGGACCCGAAGGTTGCCAAAATAAAGTCAAATGATGTAAGCAACTACAAGGTCCGACAAACCAATTGAAAACAACAAATGAGTTCAAATGGAACCTACAAGATATTATGATATGAGCAAGAGAGTGTTTTAAATAACAAATAGAGAAGCTCCCGAAGATTTGTGCATTATTCAACATAAATGCATTAGAATACATATTGCACAAATATGGAATCCTCACTCCCCCATAAGTATTTAAAACACAACAAACGAGAAAGAAGACAAATGTGCATTATTAGATGAATTAGATGAGCTCCCCAAAGATAATGCACCAATTATGATAATTGTATTTGGGATCAAGGTGCATAATCATGGAATCCTCACTCATCCAAGTTCATTTAACAATACAAGGCATGAGAGAATAACTATGAGTGCCCAAAGATGCAAACAAGAGGAACAAGCACTCATAGGCAATTAAATTTGGAAGCCACCGAGGAATCAAAAGGAATAGAAAGGTGGTCTCCAAGGATTTAACAATCAACTAAAATTATCTTCTCATATGTGTATATGTCTCTAAGTGGATGACATCATAGAGACATATGCCCATAAAGAAACAAGTACATACAAGGAAGATAATACAAGAAAGCACATGAAAGGCAAAAATGAAGTCATAACATATATCAATAAGATTTTTGCTTCAAAGCATGGCCAAAGGCTCACATATATCTTATTGTACATAATGGACTTCAAACACAAACACACTACATATATTACAACTATCACCAAGGGAAAAGGAGAAAGTTGAAATATATTGAGAAAGGCAACAAGTATCATAAGATAGAATAGACTAGCAAAAATCTCACTATTGCACATGAGAGAAGTTGATGAAATGATAGGCAATAAAATTGCTAGATTGACATATTTGGGATTGGAGGATCATATGCATGATTTTGTATAGTCCCAACTATATGTACTCATCTCAACTTATACACATTTACAATAGAGAGTTCTATTAAAACCATGGCTAGAATTACAACAATTACAAATACATGAATTCATGCTAGAAGGCAACCGACTAACGGTTGGAATCAAGATATATGAGCATGAGAAAGAGATACTTGTTACCGAGATATAATTGGTAGGATGTAGAGTATATGAATTCGTTGATCATCCTATAGCTTGACTCAACTATTCATGTATGCACCACTTCTTCAAAATTGAAATACAAGCATCCAATATATCTCCAATGTACCTAAAACACAATTAAGTACAAAATGGTCCCCAAACTTATTGGGTCCAAAGTAGTTAGAGAAACTACAATACATAGGAGAGACTCCACATAATTATGTGCACATTGATATGAAATTGAATTTCATGCACAACTTAGCCGATGGGAATTGGTGGAGCTTCCCCTATATATTGGATCAAACAAAGCAAGCATGCCATAATATAATCATATAGTAAATATGCATGCATCAAGCTTTCAAGAACCAAAAAGGAGATACAATTTGAACAAAAACACCAAGTAAACCGAGATGGCCCACACAAGAGTGTGACAAGACAAGTGGTGTCCAAATTGTATCAAAGAACCAATTCAACACATGAAAGATCACAAGTTCAACAAATGAACTAGGCTAAGGCCAAAAGAGCAAAAGATAGATAGAGTTAAAAAAATGCTCAAGGATTTATCTCATTCTGAAATGGTCAAATCATGAAACAAGGAATGAGACAAAACCAACTCCCAAAAAGAGCAAGGTTCCAATAAGAAACCAAACTCCCCAAACTTCTCATGATGGCACAAAGTACCAAAGCGAAAAGATTGAGGTTCCAAGCACATAAAACCCGATATGGATCAAATAAAGAAGCATAAATAAGAGTGTTTTAAATAATATAGGAGAGTTCCCCCATGGATAGTGCATTATGTAGGATTTTCCTTTTAAATGCAAAATGCACACAAATGGGATCATCACTAGTACCTACTATAAGTAAAACACAAGAGGATATCAATAAAATAAGAAGATCCACAAGAAGCAAGGAAGGCTTGGGAGACAACACAAAACATTTTCTTGGCCAAAGATAGGATAAAATTAAGCAAGGCCAAAGTGAATATGATCAATAAATTCTACCTTAAATTGAGTACTCATTGTCCAAGGACAAGAAATATTGGGAATAATTTGCCCTAAGTAGTTCATACGGATATCCAAGATCATATACACACAACAAGAAGCATATAACTAAATGTAAGAATTGAGCATGATACTTCAAACAAGACTCTTGATAGCTTCCAATAGTCACACAATCACTAGTGATTAGAGTAACTTGAAGCAAATGGTTTCCATGCGAATATAAATATCTAAATATGAGGAAACACATACCAAGAACTACTCTCATATACAAGATCCAAAATAAGATCAATAAAGGCATTCAAGCAAATGGGAACTTGTATGAGCAAATGTGTCACATAGGTGCTAGATAATTATCAATATCAATTCTAAGTGACACAACCTCGAATATTCACATTTTCTAGGATTGTAATATGCACTAAGCATATGACTCCCCCATAATGTGACACTACCATAAAACCCAATACGAGGCAAAATAATACAAATAGAGATAATTAATGGATATTATAAAACTTACATTTATCATGAGAATTGTACCACATAGAGACTAGATAATATCCCAATATAAATGCTAGGTGGTATTCCTCATGTACACACATTTTTAGGATTGTGGAATGCCTAAGCATAACACTCCCCCAAAATGGGATAGTCCATTAATCTCTCACAAGAGCCAAATAAGATACCAAATATAAAAAAGTAAGGCTCAAGCACAAGAAACACACATACATGTTGTGCCACTTAATCATACACAAATATGATTGATATCTCAAGATAATTAAGTGGAAAGCACAACATGTACAAAAACATGGAAGATACAAAACCAACACATGCACAAGGGGGCGAGTAACTTTCAATGAAATGAGTTAAGCATATGTTACCGCAAGGAGGAACATTGGAAATATAATAGAAGCAATGCAATCCACATGACTTGGCTTGACAAAAATAATAATGAAGATCCCTCAATTCTTCATGATGTAGCCAAGTCTCCAATGCCCTCCAACAACACACCTATTGATCAAGTTTTGGCTTGTTGGTCCCCAACCAAGTTGGGTCCTAAGAGGTTAGTCACAATAGGTTTGGCAACCCAAATGGTTCTTTTCTTGAACCCACATTGAGCACCAACAAACTTGGCAAACACATTGCCAACCTCATCCTTATACAGTGAATAAGCATCATCAATTAAGATAGGATTGGATGAGGAGATACCAATAGTGCATGCGGAAGAAATGTGCCCCTTCTCACGGCATATGTAGCAAGTTCTACTCTTGCCATCTTTATTCTTAGGTGAATCCACAACTAGAGGAAGAGCTCGAGTAGTTCTCTTAGGAAGAGGCCCATTAATGACTTGAGGTGGAGCTTGAGGCCGCTTCCCTTGTTGCTTCACACTAGGAGACTTCTTCTTCAATGGGAAAGATCTAACATGATTCCCTTCTTCCTTGCACTTGAAGCAAACAATGTTGGCCGGATTCTTGACTTGATGTTGGCCATTCTTCTTGTTGTCCTTGTGCTTCAACTTGATAGTGGACTTGTTCTTGACATTGGAGTTGAATCCAAGCCCACTCTTGTCATTGGGGGATTTTTGCACACTCAAGATTTTGTTGAGTGCGGACTTCCCTTGATGACCCTTTTTCAAGTCATTCTTCAAAGAAGTGACTTGAGCCTTGAGCTCTTTGATTTCCTCTACATGGTTAGTTTGAACAAAAGTACTAGAGGAAGTAGATGCTACATTATTAGAGCAACAAGGCAAGGAATGTAATTCATCATGAGATATAGCATGGTTATGAGGGGATGAATTACAAGGACTAGCACATGACAATATAACATTTGGAGTAGATATAGTGCTAATGTACACATGAGTCCCACTAGATGTTACCTTTGACATGATGGCCTCATGAGCCAACTTTAGCTTACCATGGGAGACTAGGAGATCCTCATGCGAGCTTGAGAGCTTAACATGGCTTTCTTCTAATTTCCCATAGTTGCTAGTTAGCAAAGCAAGTTGAGACTTTATCTCAACATTCTCCTTCAAAATAGATGCTTCACAAGAAATAGAGTTAGCAGCACAAGCATCATTATTATTAGTAAGAGGTGAGGGCAACTTGTCAAGCTCTTTTGAATATGAGGCTTTAAGTTGCTCATGTGACTCGGTGAGTTTGATGAGCTCACCCTTTATGACCCTAGAGCCATTTTTGAGGTGCGCAAAATCCTCAAGGAGTTTAGCATAAGCAACTTGAGTCTCGTCATTTTTATGTTTGAGATCACTTGCCACCTCAAGATCTCTATCATGAGATTCCTTTACTCTAGATAGCTCTAAAGCAAAGGTCTCCTCAAGAGATTCCTTGGTGGTTTGTTCCTCTTCAAGAGCTTTATTTAGGTTTGCAATTATATTAGCATACTCACGCTCAAGACTACACATTTTATCAACATTGTTATCATGCACCTCAATTTGTGTTTCTAACTTATCAATATGTTCTTTGCTCTTAATAGCAAAGTCCAAGACTTCAACAAAGTTAGAACTGTTGGAGATATGCCCTAGAGGCAATACTAAATGTAGTTATTATTATATCTTTGTGTTTATGATAAATGTTTACATTCATGCTATAATAGTATTAACAAGGAAACATTAATACTTGTGTGATTTGTAAACTTAATTTGAAGTCCCTAGTAAAGCCTCTGTATAATACTAGCTTGTTGGTTAATAGATGATTATGGTTTCCCTATCATGAACATTGAGATGTTATTAACAACAAGATCATATCGTTAGGAGAATGATATGGTGGACATACTCCTATAGATAAGCGTAGCATAAAGATCAAGTCATTTTAATAGTTCAATTGCTATATGCTTTCTGATACATAGTAACCTAATTCCTTCGACCATGAGATCATGCATATCACCTTTACCGGATGGATGCTTTGATGACATCAAACACGACACCGTAACTGGGTGGCTATAAAGGTGGCATTGAGTGTTAGGAAAGTATTGGTTGAAACACATGGATCAAGAGTGGGATTTGTCCATCCATATGACGGATAGATATACTCTGGGCCCTCTCGGTGAAATGTCATCCAATTAGCTTGCAAGCATGTGACTGGCTCACAACGGATCACATATCACGGGAACGAGAAAAGAGTACTTATCGGTAACGAGGTTGAACTAGGTATGCAGAGATACCGACGATCAAAACCTCGGATAAGTAAACTATCGTGAGACAAAGGGAAATTGGTATCATATGTAAGTGGTTCATTCGATCGCAAAGTAATCGTAGAAATATGTGGGAGCCATATGAATTTCCAGATTCCTCTATTGGTTATTGATAGGAGAAGTGTCTCGATCATGTCCGCATAATTCACGAACCGTAGGGAGACACACTTAAGGATTCGACGTTGTTTGAGTAGTTATGGAATGATGAGAAAGAGTCCGAATGTTGTTCGGAGTCTCGAATGGGATTCGGGATATCACGAAGAGATCCGGAATGGTCCGGAGAATAAGATTCATATAAGGAAAGTCCCGTTTCGGAGTTGGAGAATGGTTCCGGTGTTTTCGTCGGGAATGTTCTAGAAGGTTCCGGAATGTCCGGCACTCCGGAGGGGAAGGGTACATGAATGTGTTATATCAAGTTGGTATGATTGCATCATGTACTCGGTGTCATCACTGAACAAAATAGAGGGATTAATCAAATCCTAGTTTGAAAAGTCAAACGCCAAGTTTGAAAGTCAAACGGCTATTTTTGGGAAGTGGAGAAAGAGGAGGAAACCGAGTTGGGGAGGAGTCCCTCCTCCACCGCCGGCCCACCTCCAAGCCGAGTTGGGGAGGGACTCCCCTCCCCTTGGCCGGCCGGCCCCTCCACCTATATAAGGAGGGGCAGGGCTCCCCTCCTAGACACACAAGATCCCCGCCTCCAAACCCTAAGCCGCCGGCGCCGCCACCTGCTGCCGCCGCCGCCTAGCAACCCTATCCGCCGGCCAAGCTTCCTCCTCGGCGTGTCTAAACCCTAGATCGTCAAGGAACTCTCTCATACTCCACCATACTCGCTCCGGCTTAAGGCGAAGCCCTGCGAGATCTCCCCTCTACTTCCGGTACCACGCCGTTGTGCTGCCAGAATCGCGAGGAGAGTGCTACAACCTTCGCTGCCTGCTGGAACAAGGGAGAGTAAGGTCTTCGTCGAGTACCGAACGTGTGACCGACTGCGGGAGCGCTGCCGGAACGCAGCGCCGGAAGGATCGTCTACGCGATCTTGAGATCGGAAAGAGTACGACTGCATCACCCACGAGAATCCGCTCTCGTTAAACACTTTGGAATCTTTGAGGGTGAGTTATTCTATCGACTCGTTGCTACAATCTAGTAGATAGATCTTGGCTTGTTTGTTTGTATGCGGTAGATTTTTTTTTCCATGATACGAAACCCTACAGTGGTATCAGAGCCGTGTCTATATGTAGATCTATTGCACGAGTAGAACACAGTGGTCATTGTGGGCGTTGATGCTTTTATTGTCGATTGCTTCTTGTGTACTTTGCATCTTGCGGTATGTTGGGATGAAGCGGCCTGGGCTAACCTTACATGACATCGTTCATGAGACTTGCTCCACGCTTGACATGCAACTTGTATTGCATAAGTGGCTTTGCGGGTGCCTGTTTCTCCTAGCATAGTTAAGATCCAATTTACAACGGGTGATTAACAATACTAGTATCAATGTTGTGGTTCATATTCGTAAGTTAGAACGACACTTATTGAAAGCCCCAAACCACGTAAAATATGCAAAGAAAGTAGAGGCGTCTAACTTTGTTTTGCAGGGGTGTGCTGTGATGTGATATGGCCATGATTGTGATTATATTTGATGTATGCAATGTTCCTTATTGTAAGTTGGCAACCGGCAGGAGCCGTATGGTTGTCTTTAATTTCTGTTATGACCCGCGTGTCTATTCAAAGTAGTTGTAATAGTTGAAGCCGGTGGACGACAACCATGGAGAAGCGTCATTGACCTTGATGCAATGTCGGTGATGATGGAGATCATGTTCGTGCTAGAAGATGGAGATCGGAAGCACAAAGAAGAAAGGCCATATCATATCACATATTATGAATTGCATGTGATGTTAATCCTTTATGCATCTTGTATTGCTTAGTAGACGACGGTAGCATTATAAGATGATCCCTCATGCACATGAATTTCAAATCATAAAGTGTTCACCCTTAGTTAGCACCGTTGCTAAAGTTTGTTGTTTCGAAGCACCACGTGATGATCGGGTGTGTTAGATTCCGCAAGTGTATACAACGTGAGCAAGACAGATTTGCTCATGCGGAAACTAAGGTTTGATCTTGACGAGCCTAGCATGTACAGACATGGTCTCGGAACACGTATCACCGAAAGGTAAAGCATGAATCATATAGTATATATGATGAACATGTCGATTGTTCGCCATTGAAACTATATCAGCTCTCGTGATGATCGGTGTTGATGTGGTGGATTTGGTTCGTGTGATCGCTAAAACAATGTGAGGGATATTGTTTTGAGTGGGAGTTCACCTAGATTAATTTTATTATTAATTTGAACTCAATTTGTCATAAACTTAGTCTAAACTATTGCAAATATGTTGTAGATCAATGGCAGCCCCTACCATCAATTTTAATGCGTTCCTAGAGAAAGAAAAGTTGAAAAACAATGGAAGCAACTTCGCGGATTGGTTCCGCAATTTGAGGATTGTCCTCACAGCTGGTAATTTGACCTATGTGCTGGATGCACCGCTGGGTGACCCACCTGCAGCTGATGCTGTCGATGAAGTAAAGAATGTTTACCTCACTCGGAAGACTCAGTACTCCACAGTTCAGTGTGCTATCTTGTATGGTTTAGAATCGGAGCTTCAGAAAAGGTTTGAGAATTCAGACCCATATGATATTGTCGAGGATCTCAAATTGATCTTTGAGACTCATGCGACAATTGAAAGCTATGAGGCTTCTGAAAAGTTCTTTAACTGAAAGATGGAAGAGGGCAGCTCCGTCAGTGAGCATGTGCTTAAGATGTCTGGGCACGCAAACAAACTTCAAAGCTTGGGTATTGTGATTCCTAATGCTTTGGGGATTTACCGTGTCCTCCAATCACTACCACCAAGTTACAAGAACTTTGTGATGAACTACAACATGCAAAACATGAACAAGACGTTGCCAGAACTCTTTGCCATGTTGAAATCTACAGAAGTGGAGATCAAGAAAGAGCACCAAGTGTTGTTGGTCAATAAGACCACCAAATTCAATAAAGGCAAGTCTAAGCAGAAGGGACACTTCAAGAAGGGTGGTAATAAAGTTACCATGCCGACGAAGAAGACCAAGGCTGGACCTAAGCTTGATACTGAGTGCTTTTACTGCAAGGGAGAAGGTCACTGGAAGCGGAATTGCCCAAAGTACTTGGAGGATTTGAAGAACGGCAACATCAAGAAGAAAGGTATATCTGATATACATGTTATTGATGTGTATCTCACTAGTACTCGTAGTAGTGCCTGGGTATTTGATACTGGTTCGGTTGCTCATATTTGTAACTCGAAACAGGTGCTGCAGAATAAACGGAAGCTAGCGAAGAACGAGGTGACGATGCGCGTGGGAAACGGATAAAAGGTTGATGTGATCGCGGTCGGCACGCTACCCCTTCATATACCATCGGGATTAGTTTTATACTTAAATAATTGTTATTTGGTGCCTGCGTTGAGCATGAACATTATATCGGGATCTTGTTTATTGCGAGATGGTTACTTGTTTAAGTCCGAGAATAATGGTTGTTCGATTTATATGAGTAATATGTTTTATGCACATGCACCTTTGATAGATGGTCTATTATTGTTGAATCTCGATAGTGGAAATACACATATTAATAACATTGAGGCTAAACGTTTGAATCGAGCGATAACTCGACCTATATGTGGCACTGTCGTCTTGGTCACATTGGAGTGAAGCGTATGAAGAAACTCCATTCTGATGGACTTCTTGAATCACTTGATTTTGAATCACTTGAAAGATGCGAAGCATGTCTGATGGGTAAAATGACTAAGACTCCATTTTCTGGTATGATGGAGCGAGCTACGGACTTATTGGAAATCATACATACCGATGTGTGTGGTCCAATGAGTGTAGCATCGCGCGGTGGTTATCGTTATGTTCTTACCTTCACGGATGACTTGAGTTGATATGGGTATATCTATTTCATGAAACATAAGTCCGAAACTTTCGAGAAGTTTAAGGAATTTCAAAGTGAGGTAGAGAATCAACGTAACAAGAAGATTAAATTTCTACGTTCTGATCGTGGAGGTGAATATCTAAGTTACGAGTTTGGCGAGCATTTGAAGAAAATGCAGAATACTTTCACAATTGACACCGCCGGGAACACCACATCGTAATGGTGTGTCCGAACGTCGTAATCGAACTCTCTTAGATATGGTTCATTCTATGATGTCACTTACAGATTTACCGCTATCATTTTGGGGTTATGCATTAGAAACAGCCGCATTCACTTTAAATAGGGCACCATCTAAATCCGTTGAAACGACACCGTATGAATTATGGTTTGGGAAGAAACCTAGATTGTCGTTCCTTAAAGTTTGGGGTTGCGAAGCCTATGTAAAGAAGTTACAGCCGGACAAGCTTGAACCCAAAGCGGAAAAATGCGTCTTCATTGGATACCCGAAGGAAACTATTGGGTATACCTTCTATCATAGATCCGAAGGCAAAATCTTCGTTGCCAAGAATGGATCCTTTCTAGAGAAGGAATTTCTCTCGAAAGAAGTGACTGGAAGGAAAGTAGAACTCGACGAGGTTGTCGAACCTTCTCTCGAAATTGCGAGTAGCGCAGCACCGGAAGAAGTTCCTATGGTACCTGCACCAATAAGAGAGGAAGCTAATGATGATGATCATGAAACTTCGGTTGAAATTGCTACAGAGCCTCGCAGGTCAACGAGAACTCGTACCACTCCAGATTGGTATGATCCCGTTATGAGTGTCATGTTAGTGGACAACACCGATGACCCCGAGACATATGAGGAAGCGATGATGAGCCCAGATTCCAATAAATGGCAAGAAGCCATGAAATCCGAGATTGGATCCATGTACGAAAACCAAGTATGGACTTTGGTGGACTTACCGGATGGCCGGAAGGCTGTCGAGAACAAATGGATTTTCAAGAAGAAAACAGATGCTGATGGTAATGTTACTGTCTATAAAGCTCGACTTGTCGCAAAGGGGTTTCGACAAATTGAAGGAGTTGACTACGATGAGACTTTCTCACCAGTAGCGAAGCTAAAGTCTGTGAGGATTATGTTAGCAATCGCTGCATATTATGATTATGAGATATGGCAGATGGATGTCAAAACAGCATTCCTCAATGGAGACATTGATGAAGAGTTGTATATGATGCAACCCAAAGGTTTTGTCGATCCTAAAGATGCTAACAAGGTATGCAAACTTCAACGGTCCATTTATGGATTGAAGCAAGCATCGCGAAGTTGGAATCAACGTTTTGATAAGGTAATCAAAAGTTTTGGTTTTATACAAACTTATGGAGAAGCTTGTATTTACAAGAAAGTGAGTGGGAGCTCTGTAGCATTCTTAATCCTATATGTAGATGACATATTGTTGATCGGGAATGATGTAGACCTTCTTAATAGTGTCAAGGAATATTTGAATAATAGTTTTTCAATGAAGGATCTTGGCGAAGCAGCTTACATATTAGGCATAAAGATTTATAGAGCTAGACCAAGACGCCAAATATCATTATCACAAAGTACATATTTGGACAAAGTTCTAAAGAGGTTTGGAATGGAAGATAGCAATAAAGGGTTCTTGCCCATGTTGCCCAATACGACCTTGAGTAAAACTCAAAGTCCGACATCGGCAGAAGATAGAGAAAGGATGAGTAAGACTCCCTATGCCTCAGCCATAGGATCTCTAATGTATGCCATGCTATGTACTAGACCCGACATTGCATATGCTGTTAGTTTAACTAGCATATATCAAAGTGATCCAGGAGTGGATCATTGGACAGCGGTCAAAACCATCCTTAAGTACTTGAGAAGAACTAAGGATATGGTTCTTTCTTATGGAGGTGATGAACAACTCGTTGTTAATGGTTACACCGATGCTAGTTGGAACACCGATCCGGATGATTCTAAATCACAATCTGGATACGTATTTATTTTGAATGGTGCAGCAGTTAGCTGGAGGAGTGCAAAGCAAAGCGTTGTGGCAAGATCTTCAACTGAATCGGAATACATGGCTGCTTCGGAGGCTTCACAAGAAGCGATATGGATGAAAGAGTTCATTACAGAGCTGGGTGTGGTTCCTAGTGCGCTGGACCCAATGTCTATCTACTGTGATAACATGGGCGCCATAGCCAATGCGCAAGAACCAAGGTCACACAAGAAGCTGAAGCACATCAAGCTACGTTTTCACGCTATTCGAGAACATATCCAAGATGGGGATATAAAGATTTGCAAAGTACACACAGATCTGAATATGGCGGATCCGTTGACTAAACCTCTCCCGAGGGCAAAACATGACCAGCACCAAACTTCCATGGGTGTTCGGTATATTACCATGTAATCTAGATTAGATGACTCTAGTGCAAGTGGGGGACTGTTGGAGATATGCCCTAGAGGCAATAATAAATGTAGTTATTATTATATCTTTGTGTTTATGATAAATGTTTACATTCATGCTATAATAGTATTAACAAGGAAACATTAATACTTGTGTGAATTGTAAACTTAATTTGAAGTCCCTAGTAAAGCCTCTGTATAATACTAGCTTGTTGGTTAATAGATGATTGTGGTTTCCCTATCATGAACATTGAGATGTTATTAACAACAAGATCATATTGTTACGAGAATGATATGGTGGACATACTCCTATAGATAAGCGTAGCATAAAGATCAAGTCATTTTAATAGTTCAATTGCTATATGCTTTCTGATACATAGTAACCTAATTCCTTCGACCATGAGATCATGCATATCACCTTTACCGGATGGATGCTTTGATGACATCAAACACCACACCGTAACTGGGTGGCTATAAAGGTGGCATTGAGTGTTTGGAAAGTATTGGTTGAAACACATGGATCAAGAGTGGGATTTGTCCATCCATATGACGGATAGATATACTATGGGCCCTCTCGGTGAAATGTCATCCAATTAGCTTGCAAGCATGTGACTGGCTCACAAGGGATCACATATCACGGGAACGAGAAAAGAGTACTTATCGGTAACGAGGTTGAACTAGGTATGCAGAGATACCGACGATCAAAACCTCGGATAAGTAAACTATCGTGAGACAAAGGGAAATTGGTATCATATGTAAGTGGTTCATTCGATCGCAAAGTAATCGTAGAAATATGTGGGAGACATATGAATTTCCAGATTCCTCTATTGGTTATTGATAGGAGAAGTGTCTCGATCATGTCCGCATAATTCACGAACCGTAGGGAGACACACTTAAGGATTCGACGTTGTTTGAGTAGTTATGGAATGATGAGAAAGAGTCCGAATGTTGTTCGAAGTCTCGAATGGGATTCGGGATATCACGAGGAGATCCGGAATGGTCCGGAGAATAATATTCATATAAGGAAAGTCCCGTTTCGGAGTTGGAGAATGGTTCCGGTGTTTTCGTCGGGAATGTTCTAGAAGGTTCCAGAATGTCCGGCACTCCGGAGGGGAAGGGTACATGAATGTGTTATATCAAGTTGGTATGATTGCATCATGTACTCGGTGTCATCGCTGAACAAAATAGAGGGATTAATCAAATCCTAGTTTGACAAGTCAAACGCCAAGTTTGAAAGTCAAACGGCTATTTTTGGGAAGTGGAGAAAGAGGAGGAAACCGAGTTGGGGAGGAGTCCGTCCTCCACCGCCGGCCCACCTCCAAGCCGAGTTGGGGAGGGACTCCCCTCCCCTTGGCCGGCCGGCCCCTCCACCTATATAAGGAGGGGCAGGGCTCCCCTCCTAGACACACAAGATCCCCGCCTCCAAACCCTAAGCCGCCGGCGCCGCCACCTGCTGCTGCCGCCGCCCTAGGTCAAGCCGCCGCCGCCTAGCAACCCTAGCCGCCGGCCAAGATTCCTCCTCGGCGTTTCTAAACCCTAGATCGTCAAGGAACTCTCTCATACTCCACCATACTCGCTCCGGCTTAAGGCGAAGCCCTGCGAGATCTCCCCTCTACTTCCGGTACCACGCCGTTGTGCTGCCGGAATCGCGAGGAGAGTGCTACAACCTCCGCTGCCTGCTGGAACAAGGGAGAGGAAGGTCTTCGTCGAGTACCGAACATGTGACCGACTGCGGGAGCGCTGCCGGAACGCAGCGCCGGAAGGATCGTCTATGCGATCTTGAGATCGGAAAGAGTACGACTACATCACCCACGAGAATCCGCTCTCGTTAAACACTTTGGAATCTTCGAGGGTGAGTTATTATATCGACTCGTTGCTACAATCTAGTAGATAGATCTTGGCTTGTTTGTTTGTATGCGGTAGAAATTTTTTGTTTTCCATGCTACGAAACCCTACAAGAACAAGCAATATCCTTTTTAACTAGGGCACGATAAACAATCTCACCCTTCTCATATAAATCATCAATATCAAGCTCTTCTTCCACATTATCCACATCCTCCTCATCACAAGAGGTAATGGGTTTCAAAGTAGGAGTTACCTTAGAATCCCTAGACATAAGGCATAGGTGGGTACCGGAAGAAGTTGAAGATGAGATTGCATTTGTGGCTTCATTCAAAACCATGTCTTGGCCCATAGAATCTTCGGTTTCCTCTACATGGTTAGCAACACAAGCACTAGAGTAAATAGAAGCATTTTTATCATGGCAACAAGACAACCCAAGCATATCATCATGAGATTTATTCAAGTCATTTCTACATGATATGCAAGGACTATTAACACAAGCATGTAAGGAGTTTGTAGTGCTAGAAGTGTTAAAGTCCAAAGATAGATCATTGCAACTCGATAGGGATGAGGGATTACAAATAGTAAGCACACTATCCAAATTGCAACTTCTATCACCACTCACCATATCATTACCTTGTGAAAAGTCACATGTTGGTGAAGTGGTAGAGGATGAGAACTCATCTCGACCGGAAGTGGAAGCAACACAATCATCCTCAATAATGTTGGACACAACATATTTATCTTGAAGTTTTGTCCATAACTCATGAGCGCTCCAAAAAGGAATGATTGAAGAAGTAACTACATAGATCAAAGCATTAACAAGCACATTAGAAGCTTGAGCATCGAGATATAACTTTTTCTCATCCTCACTAGATAGATTTTTGAAATCCATTGGAGGAGAAAAACCTATATCTACAATACGCTCCAAATTTGGGTCCATGTCCCGAAAATGAACGAGCATGCGATTTTTCCATATATCATAATTTGTGTCATCGAATGTGAACATGTCATTGTGCACTAATCCTCTAGCCGACATATTTACTCTCAAGGCGGTGAAGCCTAAAAATGAGAGACCGGGCTCTGATACCAATTGAAAGGATACTGATGTCGCCTAGAGGGGGGGTGAATAGGCGATTAAAACTTTTCCTAGAGTGGCTCAACAAAGGCGGAATAAAACTAGTGTTTACTTTGTAAAGCATAACCTAGAAACAACTAAGGTTTACCTATGTCACCAACAACTTATGCTAAGCAATACAAACAACAAAGTGATAGCAAAATATATATTACTTCAAACACGAAGGCTATCACAATGTAAAGTGCATAAGTAAAGAGCTCGGGTATAGAGATAACCGAGGCACGCGGGGACACCGATATTTTACCGAGTTCCTCCCAACATGGAGTACGTCTCGTTTGGAGAGGGGGTGGTATCAAACCACCAACGCCACAAAAGGCCTCCCTTATTCTCCGGTGAATCTCACCACAATGGGATCGATCCACGCTTCCACTATCGGTGCACTTGTCGGTGGCAACCGGAACCTCTCACAAGGTTGGGGCACAACTCCACAACTTAATTGGAGGCTCCCAACAAACGCCACAAAAGGCCTCAACAAATGCCACCAAGGCTACAATGCCACCAAGGCCACAAAACCGTCTAGGGTTCCAAGAACCCAAGAGGGACAAGCTCCAATGAGCAATTCAAACCAAATCCTCCGAGGAGAACTCAAACCGACGCAACAAATGCAAATGGCAAGAACACCACAAAGATGCTCAATTCCTCACTCTCAAGTTCCAACAAAGTTACTAAAGCTATTGGGGGAACAAGAGAGGAGGAATCAAAGAGAGACACAAAATCCCCCAAAATCTAGATCCCCAAAGATACACTCACAAAGAGATGTTTTGGTTTGGTCAAAATGTAGATCTAGATCTCCTCCAACAACCCCTCAAATATTTGCAAGAATCAATGGAGGGGTGTGTAGAAATCAAGATTAAAGAGTAGAGCAAATGGGGGCAAAGCTTGGGCAAGAAAAGGAGGAAGAAGTAACCCTAAATGAAAAAGGGCAAAAGACTTATATAGGGCTAGCCAAAATATGGTCGTTGGGGTATTTTCCTGGACGGTCCGGTAGTACCGGAATTAACCGGTAGTACCGGACACAACCCAGAAAAACTGCAGCAACAGCGCGAGTTGGGTCAACGCAGCAGAGAAGCAGCAGCGCAGCGAGCGGTCGACATCGGGGGGGCCACCGTGGGGCAGTGCAGCGGCAGCAGCAGCATGCAGCAGCGGCTCGGCAGGCGCGCGCGCATGCGAGCAGCCAGCGGCCAGCAGCTGCAGTGCAGCGCAGCGACTGCAGTGCAGCGCAGCGACTGCAGTGCGCAGCAGCAGGCCACGCGCGCAGCAGCAGCGACGGCAGGCGCGGCAGCAGGGTCGCGGGGCCCGCATGGCAGCAAGGCGGCAGTAGGTGGGTCACGCGCGCGCGTGAGGAAAGCAGGGCGCGCGCATGCAGCATGGCAGCAGCGGCGGGCGGTCCCAGCGAGCGTGCGCAGCGAGCAGAGCGCAGGCGGGGGCCAGCTGACGCGCGGCAACGGCAGGGCCCAGCGAGGCAGCTGCGCGGGCGCGTTGGCGCGTGGGCCAGGCACAGCGCACAGTTGCAGCGAGCGCGCGCAGCGAGCAGCGCAGGTCAACGCGGCCGAGCAAACGAGCAAACGAATCTAGATCTGGGAATAAGAAAAACTGGGCCGAACGGTACTACCGGCCCACCCGGGCGGTACTACCGGGCCGGCCGGTAGTGGCGGAAAAAGGTACCTAGCGAGGTAGAAGAAAAACGGGCCGTTTTCAGGTCCGGGCGGTAGTACCGGCCCGTCCGGACGGTACTACCGCTTGGCCCAAAAACAGACTGACAGGCAAATATTTAAACGGCAATAACTTTTGACTGGAAGCTCCGATTGATCCGATTCAAATTGCGTTGGATAGAGGGCGACAAGGGCTTCCCAATAAAAAATGGAAATATAGATTATCACCAAGTGAGAAAGTATCAAGTAGAATAATGTGATATACCTCACTTGGTGAGAAACCGAAAAGCCGCATAAATCAAAATCGCGACAAGATACAAATGGGAGATCCGATTTAGATGAACAAGAGCTTGTTATGGAGATTACCACAAGCTCTATATCATCGCATGGATAAGACCAAATAACAACCAAATATGATGATGCAAGTATGCAAAGTTTTGAGCTCTCTCCGAACGATGTGACTGAATTACTCATACGAGAGCCCCACTTGATAGTACGGTTATCTATCCTAAACCCGGTCTCACACACACAACGTGAGACCGGAAAAAGGGAAAACCTATCAAGATTATACCTTTGCCTTGAGCATTCCACTTGAGCTCGATGTAGATGATCTTGACCTTCTCAAGATGGAACGCCTTTCTTAATTCCTCATCATCGACCTCGCATATTGAGCATGCCCAACATATCTTCTTTGCATTTCATCGACCTTGAAGCCAACACATGCTCCAAGCGATGCCAATGTACAAATCATACAAGTATAACTTAATACACACATTAGTCCATAAAGATTGTCATTAATTACCAAAACCACACATGGGGGCCCAACATGTTCTTTCACTAGAGATAAAAGGGTATTCAGATGCGGATTTTGCGGGAGATAAAGACGACAGAAAGTCCATGACAGGGTATGTCTTTACTCTCGCAGGAGGTGCTATTTCGTGGAGAAGCGCCAAACAGTCGATAGTTGCATCATCTACGATGTATGCAGAATTTATAGCATGTTATGAGGCCATGGGACAGGCATTATGGTTAAAGAAATTTTTACCCGACTTGAAAGTGGTTGACTGCATCAGCAGGCCTGTGACAACGAGCCCGCATTATTCTATGCTCACAACAACAAGTCGAGTAATGCTACAAAGTCTATAGATATAAAGTATTATGTTGTGAAGGACAAAGTCCAGGATCAAACTATAAGACTCGAGCATATAAGGACAAAGGATATGCTTGCGGATCCGCTAACGAAAGGCTTACCACCCAATGTGTTCAAGGAACACATAGCCGGCATGGGTTGAATGGAAAGCCTATGATTCCTGGACTACTGAGGCCCAAAAGTAACAAGATTTGTTTCACAACAGAAAAGTATATAGTGGCTGTCTGATTCTATCGGCAATTGAGCTGTGACGATGAAACATGCTCTATGTACTAATCCGTGATGAAACGAGTAAAGTATAAAGTTAAGAGTAAAGTTGAGATCGAGGGGGAGAATGTAAGGTTGATCTTCACACGATCGAGCCCAACGGCTCGACCGAACCTTTGACCACTTCCTGATCGGGGACGTCCAACCCCTCTGGTTGGTGGGCCCCTGTCACCTGCTGACATGGTTATACCCTACGGCTACGTGGTCTGAGCATACCTGGTCCAGCCCAAGGAAGGCCCACAACAGATATACGCCGGCCCACGACGATTTTCGGGTGGCCAAGGCCCATGACGCCTTCGGATCCTTGGAGAGCAAGACTAGTGTAGATAGGAAATTCAAAGGGGTAAAACCCTAGAACTTGTAACCGACTAGGTCTATGCCCGGGACCTGCCTAAGTCTATATAAAGGCCAGGAGGGCACGACCTAGATCCTCCTCATACTTTCGCATACACACCTCCACGCCAGATTGCATCTGCACACCCCTATAACCTTCGGTTCCGCCGTAATCAAGAGCAGACAAGCAGGAGTAGGGTTTTCCCTCCGGGGGCCTGAACCTGGGTAAACCTTGTGTCCCTATGTTGCTTGTTTGCTAACCGTGCCACGATCTCCAGCATCCCCATCTTCTCCAAAACCCAAGTCCATAACAATGGGCATTGATGAGATCAAACCTCGTCAATTGGCGCCGTCTGTGGGAACTGGGGGCGCTGATTGTGCGATCGTGACGGTCCCAACCCGATCGATCTACAACTCTGCAGCAACGGAGAGTCATCTCCTCTTCGGCGCTTTCAACTTCACCGCCCACTCGCCGGCCACCATGAAGGACTTCTAGCCCGTAGGCGACGGACTCGAAATCCTGTTCGGGAGCTTCTGCTTCCAGGTGGGTCAAACTGGCACCCTCCGCCTCCCTGAGCGGGTGCCCCTACCATCAATCAGGCCCGCTTCATGGGCCCCACACCCCGTGCTACGCACAACATCAGCAGATGATTCCTACGATAGCAGCAGCTGCAACTCCGATCTGTGCGATCCGCTATCGGATGCAGGGACCTACGGTTCCGGATCTGAAAGCTGCGGCAGCAGCGGGCCAATCTACGAGCGCTACCAATGCGCCGCAGTCATCCAAAGCGACGTGGATCAGCAAACACCCAACCCGCCGCCTAACCGGCCAGAACGAAACGGTGGGAACAGAAGAAGCCAATCTCCCCCACCCGAAAGGGAAAACAACGGCGGCCACGTCATCCGCCTTAGCAAAGAAGGATGGACCCAGGTCCGCGAAGCCGTGGCAGGCAACATAGTACTGCCCGCAGACGCCTCGCGGGATATGCTGATGGCCTACCACCTGCTCCTGATCGAGGAGCACAAGAAGCAGGTCAAGATGCAAGAGGTGCTTGACAAACGCAAGCAAGCATCCTCAGAGTCCAGCGCGCGACGAGCCGCGCTCTCCGCCATGGGCATCGGCTCCAGCTCGAACGCCAACCCAGGCAACAAGCACCGCTCTCGGATGGAGAACATGGATCCCCAGGAGCGCCGCGAGTTGACGCGAACTCTCCACACATCCTTCATGGAGATGGACGCCGACGGCAACGTCATCCCGAAAACACCGCAGGCTGCGATCATGGCAGCCACTGCATACCTCGCGGCCCACCCAGCTCCCGAGGGGGACCCGAAGAGGGCCATGCACAAGTCCGCACTTACCGGACTCGGACTCGTTGGAGCCGCGCTCCACTAGGAAGCTCCCAAGGAGCCGAAGAAGAAAGCTCCGGTCAGGTTCGACCGTAGCCCCACCCCTTCATCCGAAGAGTAGGAACATGACCTTACCCGAAGGAAGAAGAGTTCGCGACGCCGCGACCGCGACTACGACGCCAGAGATGCGCTCACACAGCGCAAAATCGACAAAGCGCGAACTAAGCGCGCATGCTCGTCTGAATCCGAGATGGACGAAGACGAAGGAGAACTCTGCGAAGCCCGATGCTTCAGCAGATCCGTCCGGCGGACACGGATGCCGCGAAATTTCAAGCTTCCTTCGGATACTCCGAAGTTCGACGACACTCAAGACCCAAATGTAGGGGTTCGTAGCATGGAAAACAAAAAATTTCTACCGCATACAAACAAACAAGCCAAGATCTATCTACTAGATTGTAGCAACGAGTCAATAGAGGAACTCACCCTCGAAGATTCCAAAGCGGTTAATGAGAGCAGATTCTCGTGGATGATGTAGTCGTACACTTCCGAACTCAAGATCGCGTAGACGATCCTTCCGGCGCTGCGTTCCGGCAGCGCTTCCGCAGTCGGTCACATGTTCGGTACTCGATGAAGACCTTTCTCTCCCTTGTTCCAGTAGGCAGCGGAGGTTGTAGCACTCTCCTCGCGATTCCGGCAGCACGACGGCGTGGTACCGGAAGTAGAGGGGAGATCTCGCAGGGCTTCGCCTTAAGCCGGAGCGAGTATGGTGGACTATGAGAGAGCCTTGGTGATCTAGGGTTTAGAGGCACCAAGTAGAGGGAGCTAGGCCGGCGGCTAGGGCAAGGGGATTGCCCCAAGTCGGCGGCTTGGGCAAACCCTAGGGCGGCGGCGGCTATGGTGGCCGGCGGCGGCTAGGGTTAGGTTTAGAGGGGGCAAGATTGTGTGTCTAGGAGGGGAGCCCTGCCCCTCCTCTTATAGGTGGAGGGAGGCGCGCCTGGGGAGGGGAGTCCCTCCCCAACTTGGACCCAAGGTGGGCCGGCGGTGGGAGGAGGAACTCCTCCCCCAAGTCGGTTTCAAACCTCCTTCTCCTCTTTCCAAAACTAGCCGTTTGACTTTCAAACTAGCCGTTTGACTTTTCAAACTAGGATTTGAATAAACCCTCTATTTGGTACAGCGATGACACCAAGTACATAATGCAATCATTCCAACTTGCAATGACACATTCATGTACCCTCCCCCTCCGGAGTGCCGGACATTCCGTAACCTTCTAGATTATTCCCGATGAAAACACCGGAACCATTCCCCAACTCCGAAACAGGACTTTTCTTATATGAATATTATTCTCCGGACCATTCCGGATCTCCTCGTGATATCCCGGATCCCATCCGAGACTCCGAACAACATTCGGTCTCTTACTCATCATTCCATAACTACTCAACAACATCAAATCCTTAAGTGTGTCTCCCTACGGTTCGTGAATTATGCGGACATGATCGAGACACTTCTCCGATCAATAACCAATAGAGGAATCTGGAAATTCATATGGCTCCCACATATTTCTACGATTACTTTGCGATCGAATGAACCACTTACATACGATACCAATTTCCCTTTGTCTCACGATAGTTTACTTATCCGAGGTTATGATCGTCGATATCTCTGCATACCTAGTTCAACCTCGTTACCGATAAGTACTCTTTTCTCGTTCCCGTGGTATGTGATCCCTTGTGAGCCAGTCACATGCTTGCAAGCTAATTGGATGACATTACACCGAGAGGGCCCAGAGTATATCTATCCGTCATATGGATGGACAAATCCCATTCTTGATCCATGTGTCTCAACCAATACTTTCCGAACACTCAATGCCACCTTTATAGCCACCCAGTTACGGTGTGGTGTTTGATGTCATCAAAGCATCCTTCCGGTGATGGTGATTAGCATGATCTCATGGTCGAAGGAATTAGGTTACTATGTATCAGAAAGCTTATAGCAAATGAACTATATTAAATGACTTGATCTTTATGCTACGCTTAACTATAGGAGTATGTCCATCACATCATTCTCCTAATGATATGACCCTGTTGTTAATAACATCTCTATGTTCATGATCAGGAAACCATGATCATATATTAACCAACAAGCTAGTTTACCAAGAGGCTTTACTAGGGACTCTTTTATGTTTACAAATCACACAAGTATTAATGTTTCCGGTTAATACAATTATAGCATGGTATGCAAACATTTATCATAAGTATGAAGATATGATAATAACCACTTTATTATTGCCTCTTGGGCATATCTCCAACAGTCTCCCACTTGCACTAGAGTCAATAATCTAGTTTCAAACCTTTGTGTATTCAACACCTATGGCTTTCCGGTGTTGTATGTACACGATTGCTAGTGGTCAACTGATCTCCGGATCTGACACTTCCAGGTCCGTGTGTAAATGCATGTCTTTGCGTCTCTACGCATCACTCATTCTCTAATGAGATGGATTCGTACAAATTTGGTCCTTTGGTGTGACCTTTAGTTCTTTGGGGTTAAAAACATGTTGATAATATTGCCGTACAATATATCTTCATAGTATTATCCCACTGTGAACTACACCTAGTTTGATAACAAACTACTTGACACAAATGCCCTCTTTAGCTGCTATTATAGTAGTCATATACTTAGCCTTTTGTTGTAGTATCTGTCACAATGTCTTAACTTTGGAACTCATCCAAATCCATTATGGAACTTACTTTCCATCATATTGTGCCACCCTTAGTTTAGATTGAGATAAACTTAATTTGTACTTTGTGACAAAACTAGTATCAATGTAATTCATTTACAATGAACTAACCATCTATTTGTCACTTCTACAAATAATATACTCTTAGTTCTTCCAAAAGATCATAAGAATATCCTTACTATTGTCCAATGATCAACTTATGAATCATTCTGGTATATGCTCATAACATTTAGAGGATAGGACATATCTGGATTTGTACATATCACAGTATGATTGATATAAATACTCTTTGTGATTTCATACATCAAGTATCAATCTATACTTGAATCTTTGTTTCACTTACCCTGTGTCAATACACTTGAATATATCATCAATATTGAACTCATTCAATCCTTTCTGTGCAACAAGAACCTTTCTTGTAGTTTCTATATTGAACTCATTCAATATATCATCTATGTACTTTTGGCACAACCAAATTAGCGTCTATTGATGCCAAATATTTGGGTTTTGCCTAAGCCTTTCATCGAGATGAAATTCTTAATATGTGTTAATAAAAGATACATCATTTCCAATCAACAATATGTCTTCCACATAATGTATTAGAAATATGTCTTAGCGCTCCCACTTAATTTCTTGCAAACGCAAGCATCTTCATTGTCTCTGATGAATTTAAACTCTTTTAACAATTTCATCATTGTGAAGATTCCAACTCCGCGATGCTTACTTCAACCATTGAAGTTTGCATATGCTTTTAGCATCCTTTGAATTAACAAAAACCCTATGGACCGTGTTATGCACATGTCCTAGGTAACAATTCTATTAGAAGAACTTGTTTTTTTATTCAACTACCACATAACAAAATTATATGTAGTGGTTGATACATTAATCCGTCTAGACTAAATATCTCTATGAAAGATCAAATCTTGTCATAGTCAACCTTTGAACATTGTTGTGAAATCTTTCCCAACATGTGGACCATTTCATAGATGCGAAACATCCATGTCTATTTCTTTATAGATCCAAACACAACTGTAAGGTCTTACACCTTTCTCGAGGGTCCTTCAAGTTCAAAACTTGATTTCTCGTGTATGAAACTATCACGGATTTTATGGCTTCAAGCCATTTTACGGAGTCAGGGCCCATCATCGCTTCTTTGCATGTAGTACGTTCATTATTCTCAAATAATGATTCAACCCTCAAATCTTGCTATTTGATTTCTTACTCGATCTACTTGGTTCAATAGAAACTTTGACCTTCGTAACCACAACCTTTGAGGCACGTGAGCCATGAGCATTGTTGCTGCCTCCGGAACACTTTTCGGCACTGCGCAACTTTGATCATATAGCTAAGGTTCTTTTAACCTTGTCAAAGTTCTATTGTCCTCCCACTTATCTTTTCACGAAAAATTCCTTCTCAAAGAAACTTGACGTTCTAAGTGACAAACACTTTTGTCTCCGATGTTATGGAGGATTTACTTAACAGTTATTCGAAATAACATACAAAGACAGGTTCATCCGACTTTGGTTGCAAACATCTTTCTTATGCATAGCATACCAATGTTTAAGAAAGGACAACTTGGGTTTAATCCCAAACCATAAATTTATATGGTGTCATTTCAACGGATTATGATGGAGCTCTTTTCAGTGGAAAATCGGTAGTCTCTATAGCTTTTAATCTTTAAAATATAATGGCAGTTTTATGATTTATACCTTCGATCTTACCATGTCAAACAAGGTTTAATTACATATCTCGAACGCTCCATACTCTTATGGTGTTTCGGGACATGCAAATCCACGGAACGATTCCTTAAATCTTAGGTATTATGCTAAACTTGTAACTCAAATATCTTCCTTTATGATCTTATCATAAACTATTTATATTCTTGTTACAATGATCTTGCACTTCATCTTGAAAGTCTTTGAACTTTTCAAATGTTTCATACTTCATCCTTATTAAGTAAATATTCATATATTCACTCAAATTTTTGGAGAAAGCATATGAAGTTGAAATGCATCGCTCTTGACTACACATAATGGACTTCGTACAACAATATGTACAAGTTCCAATAAGCTAGTCATTCGTTCCCTTTTGGCCTATGAACGAAGTTTTAATTATCTCTAGGAAAGTTTCACAAACGTCATTTGATCAAAAATCAAAAGACTCCAAAATTCCATCCACATGGAGTTTCTTCATGTTTTCTTTCCAATATAATTTAAACGGCGATGTCACTTCCTAAGTGATCTTTCAATCAATTTGTCTTTCGACATTTTTTAGCACTAGTTTTATGGATGTGATTTCTCCAACTAGATTTGTGAATCATCCATATTTTATGGATTACGACAATTATTTGAACAACCCTTTTGTTCTCATAATACCTGATAAAACAAATCCTGAAGGCAAGCTTTGATGTTTAACGAGCAGCACAATAACCCTTTATTTGTTCTCGATGAACATCATCACATATTCTTTTGCTAGTTACTTAGGCCATTGTAGTTCATGAATTGTGTTGTTTCGTATGACGATTCATACCAACAAATTCAGTATCAAATACTTAGGAACCACAATGTTTAATAAGCAAAGAATATAGCCATAACATGTATATCATCTATATACTTAAACTGAACAATTCTGGTCTTTTCTTTTCTGCCATATATTTATGAGATTCTCTTTCAGTATTTCCTTTTCTGTTTGAAAGAATCTATCAACATCAATAGTGGAGTCATACATATGACACATAGTCCAAAGCGTGTATAATTAAATACCAATGTCTTTGGACTTGCACTTTGAAGTAGATCACCATCATCAAATGTTTGGTGTGCTTTCAAATTCCATTCTTTAGTAATCTCTTGGTGTGGTAAATAATTTACCTATATCAAATATTCACCCTTATCATGGAATTATTCATGATCAAGCTACTTTTAGCTTATAAAGATGAATCGCGAGTATAATGTTGCTCTCCAAAACCTTTTGGTGGATTAGGACAACTAGTGTCTCCAACCTTTTGCAAATTCTCATCAAATATGAAAACATGACTTTGCCATATTATACTCTATCATGTTGTAACCAAAACTTCGTTTCAGATATCACAATATCTTCCACACATCATGGTTTCTGAAACAACTCTTTCAGATCCTAGATAACCTTGATATTAAGACAATCCTTTGAATATCAAGAATCATGGATACAAACATGATACTCATACACTAACTCTTGGAATTGTCACTCTTGTTTTAATACCAAATATTAAACTTTCATGGATTAACCGAAACTTACTGAAAGTTTGCAATAGGACTTTTAAACTTTAGATTAACACTTTAAAACAATACGATACCAGTTCATAAAGTAACTAACCAGAATTCTATAGTTCTATCATCTCAATTAAAACTAAGCGCAAGGTGGTAAACGGATGCCAATGACTACAACAATTATGCAAATTCACTTTGATTTAATTTATGATAAATAGTGTTCAACTTTTAATCATATTGTCGTTGAACTCCCACTCAAAACAATATCCCTCACATTGTTTTAGTGATCACACGAACCAAATCCACCACATCAAAACCGATCATCACGTGAGTTGATGTAACTTCAATGGCGAATAATCAACATGTTCATCATATCTACTATATGACTCATGCTTTACCTTTCGGTAATCCGTGTTCCGAGACCATGTCTGTACATGCTAGGCTCGTCAAGATCAACCTTAGCTTCCGCATGAGCAAATCTGGCTTGCTCACGTTGTATACACTCGCAGAATCTAACACACCCGATCATCACGTGGTGCTTCGAAACAACGAGTTTTAGCAACGGTGCTAACTAAGGGTGAACACTTTATGATTTGAAATTCATGTGCATGAGGGATCATCTTATAATGCTACCGTCGTGAACTAAGCAATACAAGATGCATAAAAGGATTAACATCACATGCAATTCATAATATGTGATATGATTGGCCTTTCTTCTTTGTGCTTCCGATCTCCATCTTCAAGCACGAACATGATCTCCATCATCACCGGCATTGCATCAAGGTCAATGATGCCGCTCCATGGTTTGTCGTCTACCAGCTTCAACTTATTACAACTACTTTGAATAGACACATGGGTCTAAACAGAATTTAAAGACAACCATATGGCTCCTGCTGGTTGCCAACTTACAATAAGGAACATTGCATACATCAAATATAATCACAATCATGGCCATATCACATCACAACACACCCCTGCAAAACAAAGTTAGACGCCTCTAATTTTCTTTGCATGTTTTACGTGGTTTGGGGTTTTCAATAAGTGTCGCTCTAACTTACGAACAAGAACCACAACATTGATACTAGTATTGTCAATCACCCGTTGTAAACTGAATCTTAACTATGTTGGGAGAAACAGGCACCCGCAAAGCCACTTATGCAATACAAGTTGCATGTCAAGCGTGGAGCAAGTCTCATGAACGATGTCATGTAAGGTTAGCCCGGGCCGCTTCATCCCACCATTCCGCAAGATGCAAAGTACACAAGAAGCAATCGACAACAAAAGCATCAACGCCCACAATGACCATTGTGTTCTACTCGTGCAACAGATCTACATATAGACACGGCTCTGATACCACTGTAGGGATTCGTAGCATGGAAAACAAAAAATTTCTATCGCATACAAACAAACAAGCCAAGATCTATCTACTAGATTGTAGCAACGAGTCAATAGAGGAACTCACCCTCGAAGATTCCAAAGCGGTTAACGAGAGCAGATTCTCGTGGATGATGTAGTCGTACACTTCCGATCTCAAGATCGCGTAGACGATCCTTCCGGCGCTGCGTTCCGGCAGCGCTTTCGCAGTCGGTCACACGTTCGGTACTCGATGAAGACCTTCCTCTCCCTTGTTCCAGCAGGCAGCGGAGGTTGTAGCACTCTCCTCGCAATTCCGGCAGCACGACGGTGTGGTACCGGAAGTAGAGGGGAGATCTCGCAGGGCTTCGCCTTAAGCCGGAGCGAGTATGGTGGACTATGAGAGAGCCTTGGTGATCTAGGGTTTAGAGGTGACATGGTTATACCCTACGGGTATGTAACTTTAGCATACCTGGTCCAGCCCAAGGAAGGCCCACGGCAGACATATGCTGGCCCATGAAGATTTTCGGGTGGCCAAAGCCCATGACGACTTCGGATCCTTGGAGAGCAAGACTAGAGGAGATAGGAAATTCAAAGGGGTAAAACCCTAGAACTTGTAACCGACTAGGACTACGCCCGGGACCTGCCTAAGTCTATATAAAGGCCAGGAGGGCACGTCCTAGGGCAACTCGACTCATACTTTCGCACACGCATCCACGCCAGATCGAATCTGCGCACCCTGTAACCTTCGGTTCCGCCGTAATCAAAGAGCAGACAAGCAGGAGTAGGGTTTTCCCTCCGGGGGCCTGAACCTGGGTAAATCTCGTGTCCCCTGGTTGCTTGTATGTTAACCGTGCCACGATCTCCAGCATCCCCATCTTCTCCAAAACCCAAGTCCATAACAATGGGCATTGACGAGATTAAACCTCGTCAATTGGCGCCGTCTGTGGGAACTGGGGCTGCTGATTGTGCGGTCATGACGGTTCCGACCCAATCGATCTACAACTCCGCGGCAACGGAGAATCACCTCCTCTTCGGCGCTTTCAACTTCGCCGCCCACTCGCCGGCCACCATGAAGGATTTCGAACCCGTAGGCGACGGACTCAAAATTCTGTTCGGGAGATTATGCTTCCAGGTGGGACAAACTGGCACCCTCCGCCTCCCTGAGCGGGTGCCCGTGCCGTCGATCAGGCCCGCTTCGTGGGCTCCACACCCCCTGCTACGCACGTCACCATCAACAGATGAGTTCTATAGCAGCAGCAGCTGCAACTCCGATCTGTGCGATCCACCTTCGGATGAAGGGACCTACGGTTCCGGATCCGAAAGTTGTGGCAGCAGCCAACCAATCTGCAGGCGCTATCTGTGCGCCGCGGTCATCCAAACCGACGAGGAAACGCCTAACCCGCCGCCCAACCCCAACCCGCAGGACAGAAACGGCGAAAACGGTGGAAACGGCGATAACGGGGAAAACGGCGGCCACCTCATCCAACTTAGCAAAGAAGGATGGGTCGAAGCACGCCGCGCCGTCGCGGGCGAAATAGTCCTACCTCTGGACTCCCCACGTGATCTGCTGAGGGCATACCACTACCTCCTCATCGAGGAGCACAAGAAGCAAGTCGAGATGCAGAAGACGCTCGACAAACGCAAGCAAGCAGCCTCTGAGTCCAGTGCACGACGAGCCGCGCTCTCCGCCATGGAACCCGGCTCTAGCACAAATAGAAACCAGGGAAACAAGCACCGCTCTCGGGTGGAAAACATGGACCCGAAGGAACGGCGTGACGTGACCCGAACTCTCCACACATCGTTCATGGATATGGATGCTGACGGCAACATCATCCCGAAGACGCCACAAGCTGCGATCATGGCAGCCACTGCGTATCTCGCGGCTCACCCACCTCCGGAGGGGGACCCGAAAAGGGCCATGCATAAGTCCGCACTCACCGGACTAGGACTAATTGGATCTGCGCTCCACGAAGACGCTCCTGCGGAGCCGAAGAAGAAAGCTCCGGCCAGGCGCGACCGGAGCCCCACACTCTCATCCGAAGAGGAAGAGGAGCACGATCTTCCTCGAAGGAAGAAAAGCTCCAACCGCCACAAACGCGATTACGACGCCAGAGACAAGCTTACACAGCGCAAGATCGACAAGGCACGCGCCAAACGCGCATGCTCGTCTAAATCTGAGATGGATGAAGACGAAGGAGAACTCTGCGGGGCTCGATGCTTCAGCAGATCCGTTCGGCGAACACAGATGCCACGCAACTTCAAGCTTCCTTCGGATACTCCGAAGTTCAACGGCACGCAAGATCCAAAGTCCTGGCTCAGTGACCATCTGTCATCCGTCAAGCTTCACGGAGGCAACAAAGAAACCGCCATGCAATGCCTTCAGCTGCAGCTGACAGGCGCAGCATGGGTCTGGCTTAGCAGCCTATCATCAGGATCCATCCGAAGCTGGGAGGAGCTCGCTTACAGCTTCATCCGAAACTTCAAAGGCACCAGCAAGAGGCCCGCCTCAATCGAAGAATTGCGAGCCTGCACTCAAAGAACGGGTGAATCTATTCGCTCGTACATACTACGCTGGTCTACGACCAAAAACTCCGCAGCACACATCTCCGAAGAGAGGGCCATCGACGCCTTCAGGGACGGCGTCAAGCGCCCAGACTTCAAGGAGGAACTTGGGCGTGTAAAGCCCAAGACACTCGACCACCTCATGGAAATCGCCAACAGTTGGGCAGACGGCGAAGATTGCATCCAGCGACCGCAATCAGATGAAGAGGACGACTACGGCCGAAGACGCGAACGCCGCAGCAAGAGGAGATCGCGCGTCTACGAGGACCGCGACGGACCCGACATGGTCGCGGCCGGCTACGCCGACCGCCGCAACGACAACAGCCGCAACAGCGGAGGATACCGTAGCGGAAACTTCCGCGACAACGGACGACCAACGCAGTCGTGGAAACGCCGCGACCGCGACAACGGACCCTCAGCATTCGAAAAACTTTCGGGTCCATGCACCATCCACTTCTACATCGACAAACAGGATGGCAAAAACAAAGCCAGCCACATGCTCAAGGACTATCGCGAGTTCCAGAAACTCAGCGAAGGCATGATGCAGATGAGGCAACAAGCTCCAATTCCTGCGTTCGGAAACGCACCTGCACCAGGTGAAATAGCACACGGAGCTCCTCCACCGCCGCCTATTGGAAGCCAAAACCAACCAGTCGCACCAGCGCAAAACAACACCGGGGTCCCATATCCCCCACCAAAGGGAGCACTAAACATGATACAGAAGGGACGCCCAACAAACAGGGTGCAGAAGAAAATCACCAACAAATCAACTTGGCCGTGGCAACTCCGCCTGCAATCCCTGAGTACCTCAGCGGATCGGAGTCCTGCATCACATTCACTCGCGCGGATCACCCTTGCCAGATCCCTCGCCCAGGTCATGCTGCCCTGGTGCTGGAGGCGCGGATCGGAGGCTTCGAGATGAGTCGCGTCTTCATGGACGGCGGCAGCGGCATCAACCTAATGTTCGCAAGCACTCTAGAAGCTATGCGGATCCCACAATGCAGCCTGGAACAATCAGACACAACGTTCCACGGCATTGTCCCAGGGAAGGGCATCTTCCCCCTGGGAAAAATAGGGCTCGACGTCATCTTCGGGAAGCCGGATAACTTTCGGCAGGAGCGCCTAGAATTCGAAGTGGTGGAATGGCCGTCGCAATACCACGCCATACTGGGACGTGTAGCATTCGCAAGGTTCCTGGCCGTCCCACACTACGCATACCTACTACTCAAGATGCCAGGACCAAGAGGCGTCATCACAATCCACGGAAGCTTCACCCGATCGGACCAATGCGACAGGGATTTCAACAAAATCTCCCAGTCCTTCGGCATGCAAGACGAGCTCGTACGGCTCCGCGAGGTGACAGACAATGGGCTACCCCCAGTCACAAGGCAGAACGCACCCGACATGTCCTTCGACTCCACCGTCAACACCAAGAAAGTGCAGGTCCATCCGACAGACGCCTCCAAGACGGCGCTGATCGCTAACGACCTCAGCACCGCATAGGAAGGCGCGCTCGTCGAATTCCTTCGTGAGCGCTGGGAAATCTTCGCCTGGTGTCCTGCGGACATGCCAGGAGTTCCCAGGGAATTCGCCGAGCACGCACTCAATGTCTTCCCAGACACCAAGCCAGTCAAGCAGTCTATTCGAAGACTGTCGGAGCCACGAGCCGAAGCTATCGGCAAGGAGATCAACAGATTACTCGCAGCAGACTTCATCCGGGAAATCAAGGAAAGCGAGTGGCTGGAAAATACGGTGATGGTCCCGAAGAAGGACACGGACATCCTGCGGATGTGCGTGGACTTCACGTCACTAAATAAACACTGCCCAAAGGACCACTTCCCTCTTCCTCGGATCGACCAGATCATCGATTCGACCGCAGGTTGTGAGAAGCTCTCCTTCCTCGACGCCTACTCAGGCTATAACCAGATTCGACTCAAGATCGAAGATCAAGAGAAAACGGCGTTCATCACACCGTTCGGAGTATTCTGCTACAACACAATGCCCTTCGGGCTAAAGAACGCGGGTGCCACGTACCAGCGATGCATGCAGGCCTGCCTCAAGGACCAGATCGGTCGCAACTTCCAAGTCTATGTCGACGACATAGTCATAAAAACCAAGGAGGCAAGAACACTTATCGACGATCTCCGCGAGACGTTCGACAACCTTGACCGCTAAAGGATCAAACTCAATCCAGAAAAGTGCGCCTTCGGCGTCCCCTCGGGTCAGCTGCTCGGGTACTTCATCTCTCAGCGAGGGATCGAAGCGAACCCGAAGAAAATCAAAGCTATCATGACAATGGAGAAGCCGAAAAACCTCAAGGGCGTTCAGCAGCTCGCAGGGCGAGTAGCGGCACTAAGCAGGTTCATCAGCCGCATGGGCGAGAAGGCCCTACCATTTTACCAGCTGCTGCGCAAGGCAGACAAGTTCGAGTGGACACCAGAAGCCAACGACGCATTCGAAAGCCTCAAGCGGCTCCTCTCCACCTCGCCCGTTTTGGTCACGCCAAAGAGCGCGAGCCCCTGTTGCTGTACATAGCAGCCACACACGAGGTGGTCAGCACAGTACTCGTGGTCGAACGACCCGAAGAAGGCAAGACCCATGGGGTACAACGCCCAATTTACTACGTCAGCGAGGTTCTCACTCCAACAAAACAACGGTACCCGCACTACCAGAAGCTGGCCTACGGCGTGTTCATGACGGCTCGACGACTGAGCCACTACTTCCAGGAGCATCAGGTGATGGTCGTCAACGAGGCACCCCTGAACAGCATCCTGAATAATCCAGAGGCCACATGACGTGTGGCCCTGTGGGGCATTGAACTATCACCCTTGGACATCGTCTACGAGAAGCGACACGCAATCAAATCCCAAGTCCTCCCGGACTTCCTGGTACACTGGATGGAGCTGCAGCTACCTGACACCCCAGATATGTCACAGTCTTGGACAATGCATTTCGACGGCTCCAAGCGCGAAGCCGGAGCAGGGGCAGGAGTCATACTGACCTCCCCGCAAGGTGACAGGATGAAGTACGTTCTTCGGATGAAATTCAGAGCCTCCAACAACGAGGCCGAATACGAAGCCCTCATCCATGGCATGAAGATGGCAAAAATATGCGGCGCAACGCGCCTGGTCATCTACAGTGACTCCAACCTTGTCGTACAGCAGACGATGAATGAGTGCGACGCACACGCCGAAAACATGATCGCGTACCGCGCGCTATACAACGCACTCGAAGGAGAATTCGACGGCTGCGAACTTTGGCATGTTGGAAGAGAGAGCAACGAGGAGGCCGATAGACTCGCCAACATCGGCTCCACTTGTGCAAAGGTACCACCAGGTGTGTTCCTCGAACAGATCTGCGTGCCATCCATCAAGCGGAAATTCCCCAAGGGATCACCCGAAGAAGCAGAACACTCGGGGGCTACGCTACCCGAAGGTCATGAAGGACCCGAAAAGTTGGATACCGAAGTTGCCATGGTCAACCTGATGCAGGTCATGGCAGTCGAAGAAACTTGGACACGTCCATATCTCCAGTTCCTGATAAACGGAGAATTGCCAGACAGCCCGACAGATGCCCGACGCGTATCTCGTCGGTCAAAAGCCTTCACCATCATCAACGGCGAGTTGTACAAACGCAGCATTATGGGCATACTACAACGGTGCGTCACCATCAACGACGGCAAGGCCATACTCCAAGATATCCATGAGGGCATCTGCGGCCACCATGCAGGCAGTCGCTCCCTCGTCGCCAAAGCTCTGTGAGCAGGATTCTACTGGCCAACGGCCATGAGCGACGCGAAGGACATCGTCCGAAGATGCAACGGGTGCCAACGGTTCGCCGAAAAACCGCACGCACCTGGGTCCGAACTTTGACCCATACCCATAGCCTGGCCTTTTGCCCAGTGGGGCCTCGACATGATCGGCAAACTGCCAAAATCCTCGAAGGGAGGACACGTCTTCCTCCTGGTCGCAGTCGACAAATTCACCAAGTGGATCGAGGCCATGCCAGTCACCAACCAGGAGGGCAAAACCGCCGTCAAGTTCTTCGAATCCATTGTCTACAGGTTTGGCGTACCGCACAGCATCATCACCGACAACGGATCGAACTTCATCTCCGAAGAATTCCAGGACTTCTGCGAAGGCCTCGGGATCAATATCACGTATGCCTCAGTGGCACACCCGCAAACAAACGGGCAAGTGGAAAAGGCCAACGGCCTAATCGGCGCCGGCATCAAGAAGCGCCTCATGAGCTCACTCGAGCACAAAGCAAGAAACTGGACGACAGAGCTACCGTCTGTCCTGTGGAGCTTACGGACTACGCCAAACAGCTCCACCGGCTACACACCGTTCTTCATGGTGCACGGAGCCGAGGCAGTGCTACCAGCCGAAGTACGCCACCAGGCTCCACGAGTCGTCGCTTACAGCGAAGCCGAATCCACGGCTGCACTCGAAGATGCCGTCGACACACTCGACGAGGCACGGGATATAGCAGCAGCTAGATCAGCGGCGTACCAGCAGAGTCTCCGCAACTATCACAGCCGCCGGCTGCGCCCAAGGTCCTTCGTCGAAGGAGACCTCGTCTTGCGACTCAAGCAAAAGCGACCGAACAAACTCGATTCACCATGGGAAGGACCCTACGCCATCACCGAGGTCATCCCAGGTGGCGCCTATCGCCTCAAGCACGTGGAGTCTGGAGTCGCATACTCCAACCCGTGGAACGTCTCGCACCTGCGACGATTCTACCCGTAGCAACCTACCCCCCTTTTACTTTCAATAAGGCTTTCAGCCAAGGCTACTCAGCCGAACCATGTACCTCCTCCATTAATATATAAATAAAGCTAAGTGTCTCGCCCCCAACCTTCGGTTGACTACTTTTCTGCAACTTTACTACATGCTACAAACGCACTCGGGGGCTCCCCCCACCTCACGATTTCATCGACTGAGGACAAAACGTGTACACCTGAGTAGCTGACCACGTCAGGCAAACGAAAAGGGCACGTACTCAATCAAAGCACTGCGTGCTCACAAACCTTTACAACAAAGGGCACATAAACGCCCAGCCGCAATATACAAATTTTACATTTATCTGTTTATTTTCAGGTCCTACCTATTCTGAAGAATATCCTGAGCACGCTGCTCAAATAAATCTACAACCTGTTCGGCATACTGCCTTACAGCCGCGTAATACGGACGCATATCCCACTCGCCACCATCTGGTCGAGGAGGTGGCCCAGTCGCTACAGCAGCCAAATCTACGTCAGGGCGGTGCACCCTCACAAGAGACAAGGCAGCCTTCACCCCTGCGACGAGCTGCTGTCGCACCAGCTCCTTGACATTGCTGGCACTCCGAAATTTCGTCAGAAGACCTGCAAGGGTCGTCGACACGGCGTCCAATGGAAACATGACGTGTAGCACCGAGGAAAGTGATGTCTGCACCTGGCGAAGCACCCGTGAAACTTGGTAGACGCGATCCTGCACCGTCGCCAGAACTATGGCGCGATCACGATCCATCCAGAAGAAGCCGCCGGCCTCCATGTCCTGTTGAGTCAAGCAATTGACTCGAACAGCAATACGCTCCTTTTCTTCCCTCGGAGCAAGATTGGCACCTGCGACAACCGCACAAAACAAGAGTAAGGCCAGCAGGCTCAACTGAAGAACTGAGCTACAGCCCGAAAGAAATACCAACTTACATTGCAGCTGCTCGGACAGCCGACCCAGCTCCGCCATCAAATACTCCTCTCTGGCTGCACCACGATCTGCCTTGGATTTCCAAACGTCGGCACGACCGCGTAACCCGAGCAAATCCCTCTCCAAGCTGCGCACGTGATCTCGAAGAAAAGCGAGCTGCAAGGAATCATCCAATGATGCTCGCAAGGGCCTTTCGGATGAAGTGTCAACTGGGTCAGCACCCGAAGGAACCTATAGCAGCAGAAAAAAGAAGGCACACAGACATTCAGCCAAGGATAGAGCACAACTCGGAGGAATTCATTAAAATATATAAGGCCACTACATGGCACAAGGATGGTACTACAAAGGATATTTACAACAAAAGAAGACTACAAACTACCCTACGTCTACTATGCCTAAGGTGCAGGGCACTGAGTCGCCTCAGAACCAGACTGCCTAGCTTTGGCCTCGCCCTGCTGCCGCAATGCATACTCAGACAGCAAGTCAATGAGCTTGGGCCCATATCGTCTGCAGCGAGCGGAGTAGGCGGCGAAGGATACCTCGGATCCATCCGCAGCCGTCGGCATCCGAGAAGTGATCTGGGGCAGGTCCAGCTCCGCCCCAGCCGCCATGGCCATAGCCAGCCCGACGGACGCACCGATGCCCTTCTGCTTGCGCTTATACGCTGCAGACGCTTCGCCTGACAAAGCCTCTGCCAGGGCATCCACATCTTCAAGGGATGTGCCCTTTGGGAAGAGCTCCTGGTAGAAGCGACCAAGGACCTCTTTCGCCTTGGCAAGGGAGTCGACGACGGTGCTGCAGCGGTCTTCGACCACTACAGTGGCATCATCTAGAGCACTCCCGTGCTCTAGAGCACCGCGGTCGAACTCGATGCCTGCAGCATCTGAGACAAAAAAGAAGAAAACATGAAGAAAGGCAACATAGAAGAAGATCCGTAGAAAAAGAAGCAAGTCCAAAAGCTTGTACTCACCCGAAATAGCCTTGGCAGCAGCCATGAGCTTATCTGCCACCCCTCTTTCACGAGCAGCCGCAACGGTGGCCAGCTGCTCCTCACGATCTGCAGCCTCCTGCTGCAGACGCTCCTTCGCTTCGGCGGCCTTTGTCAGCTCCAGCTCAAGGCGCTCTTTCGCACCAGCGGCGGCTTCGGCCTTCTGCTCTGATTGGCCAAGGCTCTTCTTCAGAGCATCGACCTCACGGAGAGATTCGTTATGCTCCTCTGCATTTACAACAAGCAAGTGTCAAAGAACAGGACCAGGATAACCAAGAGAAGTACTACAAGGGAGATGAATACCTTGAAGCTGTCGCAGTTTTGCCTCCAGCGTCAGGCGCTCCTCTACCAGCCGCTTGGCCTCTTGGACAAAAGGCTACAGAAAAAGGCAATAGCAGTAAGATCAGGACTTGGGGGCTACGCCCAAAACAAAGAAGCAAAAACAACACCAGGACTCGAAGACACTCGGGGCTCCCCCCGTAACATCAAGCAGAAAAACTTACGTGCTCCGAAGGCGAACCCGTAGGTCCGCCTGCGAAATTCTGGGGCGCAACCACCAACCTCTCCTGCACAGGAGGAACTGGCACAATGTCACCCGAAGTCGCCACCGTCTGAGGAGGAGGCGACACAATGTTCGACTCCCCCATCATCTCCTGCCCACCATCACTAGAGCCGTCGGAGGATTGCCTGCATACGAAGCCAATCAACACAGATGCAAAAATAACAAAGGAACAAAAGACAACAGTGACAACAAGAAAACTTACGAGCCCAACACGCTCAGGTCGAAGATAGGAGAAGCCCTTCGGGCCCTCTTCTCTTCCTTCTTTTCTTCCTTCTTCTCCTCCTTCTTTTCTTCCTTCTTCCGCTTTGCTGGCGGGTGCGGAGCAACAGCTCGCACAGGAATGGCAGGAAGGGGAGAGAAAGAACCCCCATGAACATCATCATGACGCTCAAGACCCAGAGGATTCCTGGGAGTCGGAGGAGTCGAGGCATCCGAAGACTTGCTGGAGCTCCGTGATCGCTTGCGCGAATGGTCCTCACTCGACTCGTCGGCATCCTCCGCTAGAGATCGCGCTGACGGTAGCTCGGACACGGAGTCCACCACTTCATTATCCGGGGCATTCGGATACCTTTCGGGCAACGGTGGCGCCATGCCCGGCACTTTGAAGCTCTGCAAAAGGAAAAGGAACTTTGTTAGCAAACAAAGGGAAAAGTACACAGCTGACAAAAACAAAAGGGGAGCACTACGTGCGCAAATCTACACCTTCGGTACGACCAACGTCAAAGAAAAGGGAGGAGTCTGCGACTTCCCCGGGATTTCTTTGTCGGCCTTGAACTTCAACAGTGCGCGAAGAGCCTTGTCAAGTTCCACCTCGGAGATTTTCTCACTCGAAACCCTCGTCGGATCACGGCGCCCAGAGTAAAGAAACATCGGATGCGCCCTCGCTTGGAGAGGCTGCACCCGACGCTCAAGAAACGTCCGGATGACGTCAACACCGTTCACCTCCTTCTCAGGAATCAGTTGGAGATCCTCCACCCGACGGTACAGGGCCTCTATCTCCGCCACCTCACCGTCTAGGATTTGGTTTTTCCAAGATCTTTTCTTCTCAATCAATTGGGCGGGGTCAAAAGGAACGAGACCAAAATCTTGCCTAGGCAGCACGGAGTCACGGATGTAAAACCATTTCCTCCGCCATTACTGGACAGATTCGGACATGGAAAAGGAAAAGAATTGCACATTGGGACTGAGGGAGATGATGAAACCCCCAATGGGATACACACCATCCGAACCAGACTACCTCTTCACGGAATAAAGCTTCCGGAAGAGGCCAAAGTGCGGCTCAATGCCCAGCCAGCACTCGCAAAGGGTGATGAAACAAGCAATGTGAAGAAGAGAATTCGGAGACAGATGATGCAACTGAACCCCATAGAAGAAGAGCAGTCCATGAAGGAAGTCATGGACTGGATACGAAAACCCACGCAAGACGAAGGCAAGAAACATAACCCGGTACCCAGATGGGGGACGGGGGATTACCTCATTGCCGGGGAGTCTCACGGCTGTCGTGTCTTGCGGGATCAGGCTCCGCTCGCGCAGTTTGCGGAGATCGCTCTCCCGCGTCTCTGACCGCCGCCAGCCACCATCGGTGATGCGAGCAGCGGCGGTGCTCTTCTTGCCTCCGGCGGCGCTGGTCCCAACCGTAGATGAGGACTTCTTTGTTTTCCCCATAGCGCTGCAGCGGTGGTGGCGATGACAACGCAGAAAGAACGAAGGAAATGTGGAAGAAAAGCTATGCGCGCAGCAAGAATCGCTCAAGAACAAGGAGGCAGTGAGCAGATGAACTGGTGCGGTGAAAAACAAACCACGATTTCAACCAGGATTATAACAGCGAAGACGACGCACGCTGGCCGTCCATCGAGAAGACCTAACGCCAACGGTAGATCTGGCCGTACACGTGTCAACACCACAACGAACCATCGTTACCACGCCGTCCACTACGCGCGGAAATCGAGGAGGCGCCGTAATCATCTCCACGCCCCGCGTGACCGGTCAATTCAAAGTCAGCAAGTGGGACCCACTCTTCGTCCAGTCAAGTCATCTCTGGCGTAGCAGACGCTTGAGGTCATCGATCGTAAGCACTGACGTCATCAAAAGCTATACTAGCACCATTTCGGCTCCACAGCTAAGAGTACTCACTCGAATCTACGATTCGACTAAATACTCGGGGCTACTCGTATCAGGAGCGCTGGCCGCGCACCCGACAGACAAATGAGGACAAAATTACTTCTCTGAGTCCTACGTCGAGTCTACGACTCCACTACGGACTCGGGGGCTACTCCCATAGGGAGGATGGATTTAAGCATCCGAAAATTTTCGAGTCCTGCGGACCTAATGATTGAAACAGTGTTTGAACTGAAAGTCTCCGCTCGAGTCTACGACTCGAACAGACACTTGGGGGCTACTCCCATAGGGAGCGCTGGTCGCGCCCCCTATGAAATCTTTGACTGCGATCTTTCAGATCAGCACGCAAAAACTTTTTTGGCAACTCTGCCCCAAGAAAACGCTGAGTGAGCGACAATCTCCTTGGCCACCCGAAGCACCTCCGAGGTGATAAATGTTCAGATGTTGCGTCTGCGACGCAAAGATAAGACCTACAGATATCATCTGATGGCCTGGCAACGCACCTGACTGCGCTCTGCTAGTATGAATCCGTACCAGCAGGTACGATGAAAAATCCCGACGGACGCGTTGGGTACACCAATTAAAATCACTGGAATTCCACTTCTATAAGTCCTCCGCGGCCTGAGTTGAATTACGCCAGCATATGTTCCAGGCTCGGGTTAAGGGACCCGAACCTGAAGAAGATCGTGTTGTTTCGTCCTAAGACAGTTAACTGGCCCTGATCCATCGGGTGAGTCAGGCACACGCATCAACAATCCCTACACACATATACTATTAACATATAGCTGCTCCCGAAGAATGGAAGAGTCCTCAGCCGAATCTACGATTCGACTGATCACTCGAGGGCTACTGACATGGTTATACCCTACGGGTACGTAACTTAAGCATACCTGGTCCAGCCCAAGGAAGGCCCACGGCAGACATATGCTGGCCCATGAAGATTTTCGGGTGGCCAAAGCCCATGACGACTTCGGATCCTTGGAGAGCAAGACTAGAGGAGATAGGAAATTCAAAGGGGTAAAACCCTAGAACTTGTAACCGACTAGGACTATGCCCGGGACCTGCCTAAGTCTATATAAAGGCCAGGAGGGCACGTCCTAGGGCAACTCGACTCATACTTTCGCACACGCATCCACGCCAGATCGAATCTGCGCACCCTGTAACCTTCGGTTCCGCCGTAATCAAAGAGCAGACAAGCAGGAGTAGGGTTTTCCCTCCGGGGGCCTGAACCTGGGTAAATCTCGTGTCCCCTGGTTGCTTGTCTGTTAACCGTGCCACGATCTCCAGCATCCCCATCTTCTCCAAAACCCAAGTCCATAACAATGGGCATTGACGAGATTAAACCTCGTCAAGAGGCACCAAGTAGAGGGAGCAAGGCCGGCGGCTAGGGCAAGGGGATTGCCCCAAGTCGGCGGCTTGGGCAAACCCTAGGGCGGCAGCGGCTATGGTGGCCGGCGGCGGCTAGGGTTAGGTTTAGAGGGGGCAAGATTGTGTGTCTAGGAGGGGAGCCCTGCCCCTCCTCTTATAGGTGGAGGGAGGCGCGCCTGGGGAGGGGAGTCCCTCCCCAACTCGGACCCAAGGTGGGCCGGCGGTGGGAGGAGGAACTCCTCCCCCAAGTCGGTTTCAAACCTTCTTCTCCTCTTTCCAAAACTAGTCGTTTGACTTTCAAACTAGCCGTTTGACTTTTCAAACTAGGATTTGAATAAACCCTCTATTTGGTACAGCGATGACACCAAGTACATAATGCAATCATTCCAACTTGCAATGACACATTCATGTACCCTTCCCCTCCGGAGTGCCGGACATTCCGGAACCTTCTAGATTATTCCCGATGAAAACACCGGAACCATTCCCCAACTCCGAAACAGGACTTTTCTTATATGAATCTTATTCTCCGGACCATTCCGGATCTCCTCGTGATATCCCGGATCCCATCCGAGACTCCTAACAACATTCGGTCTCTTACTCATCATTCCATAACTACTCAACAACATCGAATCCTTAAGTGTGTCTCCCTACGGTTCATGAATTATGCGGACATGATCGAGACACTTCTCCGATCAATAACCAATAGAGGAATCTGGAAATTCATATGGCTCCCACATATTTCTACGATTACTTTGCGATCGAATGAACCACTTACATACGATACCAATTTCCCTTTGTCTCATGATAGTTTACTTATCCGAGGTTATGATCGTCGGTATCTCTGCATACCTAGTTCAACCTCGTTACCGATAAGTACTCTTTTCTCGTTCCCGTGGTATCTGATCCCTTGTGAGCCAGTCACATGCTTGCAAGCTAATTGGATGACATTACACCGAGAGGGCCCAGAGTATATCTATCCGTCATATGGATGGACAAATCCCATTCTTGATCCATGTGTCTCAACCAATACTTTCCGAACACTCAATGCCACCTTTATAGCCACCCAGTTACGGTGTGGTGTTTGATGTCATCAAAGCATCCTTCCGGTGATGGTGATTAGCATGATCTCATGGTCGAAGGAATTAGGTTACTATGTATCAGAAAGCTTATAGCAAATGAACTATATTAAATGACTTGATCTTTATGCTACGCTTAACTATAGGAGTATGTCCATCACATCATTCTCCTAATGATATGACCCTGTTGTTAATAACATCTCTATGTTCATGATCAGGAAACCATGATCATATATTAACCAACAAGCTAGTTTAACAAGAGGCTTTACTAGGGACTCTTTTATGTTTACAAATCACACAAGTATTAATGTTTCCGGTTAATACAATTATAGCATGGTATGCAAACATTTATCATAAGTATGAAGATATGATAATAACCACTTTATTATTGCCTCTTGGGCATATCTCCAACACCAAAGGCTTGGCTCAGCGATCACTTATCACCCGTCAAACTGCACGGTGTAAACAAGGAGACCGCCATGCAATGCCTTCAGCTGCAGCTGACAGGCGCAGCCCGGATCTGGCTCAGCAGCCTATCCTCAGGGTCCATCCGAAGCTGGGATGAGCTAGCTTACAGCTTCATCCGAAACTTCAAGGGTACCAGCAAAAGGCCCGTCTCAATCGAAGAATTGCGAGCCTGCACTCAGCGAACGGGCGAATCCATTCGCTCGTACATACTACGCTGGTCCAACACAAAGAACTCCACAGCCCACATCTCCGAAGAGAGGGCCATCGACGCCTTCAGGGACGGCGTCAAGCGCCAAGACTTCAAGGAGGAACCTGGGCGCGTCAAACCCAAAACGCTCGATCACCTCATGGACATCGCCAATAGGTGGGCTGACGGAGAAGACTCCATTCACCGAGCACAATCGGAAGAAGAGGACGACTATGGTCGACGACGAGAGCGCCGTAGCAAGAGAAGATCGCGCGTCTACAACGATCGCGACGGACCCGACATGGTCGCGGCTGGCTACGCCGATCGCCGCAACGACGCCAACCGCAACAGCGGAGGATACCGCAGAGGAAACTTCCACGATGGAGGACGCCCAGCGCAGTCGTGGCAACGCCGCGACCGCGATAACGGACCCTCAGCATACGAAAAGCTTTTCGGTCCATGCACCATCCACTTCTACATCGACAAGCAGGATGACAAAAAGAAGGCGAGCCACATGCTCAAGGATTGCCGCGAGTTCCAGAAGCTCAGTGAAAGCATGGTGCAGATGAGGCAGCAAGCTCCAATCCCTGCGTTCGGAAACGCACCCGCGCCAGGTGAGATAGCGCATGGAGCTCCTCCACCGCCACCTGTAGGAGGCCCGAACCAACCGGTCGCACCAGCACAGAACAATGCTGGGAACGGGTATCCCCCGCCAAAAGGAGCACTGATGATCCAGAAGGGGCGCCCTACGAATAGGGTGCAGAAGAAAATCACCCGACAGATCAACCTGGCCGTGGCAACTCCACCCGCCATCCCTGAGTACCTCAGCGAATCGGAATCCTGCATCACGTTCACTCGTTCGGATCACCCTTGCCAGATCCCTCGCCCAGGTCATGCTTCCCTGGTGCTGGAGGCGCAGATCGGAGGTTTCGAGATGAGTCGCGTCTTCATGGACGGCGGCAGCGGCATCAACCTAATGTTCGGAAGCACTCTGGCAGCAATGCGGATCCCGCAGTGCAGCCTGGAACAGTCAGACACAACGTTCCACGGCATCGTTCCAGGGAAGGGCATATTCCCCCTGGGCAAAATATGGCTCGACGTCATCTTCGGCAAGCCGGACAACTCCCGACTGGAACGGCTTGAATTCTAAGTGGTGGACTGGCCATCACAGTACCACGCCATCCTCGGGCGTGTAGCATTCGCAAGGTTTCTGGCTGTCCCACACTATGCATACCTGCTACTCAAGATGCCAGGACCAAAGGGCGTCATCACAATCCACGGGAGCTTCACCCGATCGGACCAATGCGACAGGGATTTTAACAAAATCTCCCAGTCATTCGGCATGCAGGAGGAGCTCCTAAGGCTCCGCGAGGTGACAGACAATGGGGCACCCCCAGTCGCACGACAAAATGCACCTGACATGTCTTTCGACCCCACCGTCAACACAAAGAAGGTGCAAGTCCATCCAACGACCTAAGCACCGCATAGGAAGGCGCGCTCGTCGAATTCCTCCGTGAGCGCTGGGAAATCTTCGCCTGGTGTCCTACGGACATGCCAGGAGTTCCCAGGGAATTCGCCGAGCACGCACTCAACGTCTTTCCAGACACCAAGCCCGTCAAGCAGTCCATCCGAAGACTGTCCGAGCCACGAGCCGAAGCTATCGGCAAAGAAATCAACAGACTACGCGCTGCAGACTTCATCAGGGAAATCAAAGAAAGCGAGTGGCTTGCAAATACAGTGATGGTCCCAAAGAAGGACACGGACATCCTGCGGATGTGCGTGGATTTCACGTCGCTAAACAAGCATTGCCCAAAGGACCACTTCCCTCTTCATCGGATCGATCAAATCATCGATTCGACTGCAGGTTGCGAGAAACTCTCCTTCCTCGACGCCTACTCAGGCTACAACCAGATTCGACTCAAGGTCGAAGATCAGGAGAAAACGGCGTTCATCACGCCGTTCGGAGTGTTCTGCTACAACACAATGCCCTTCGGGCTAAAGAACGCAGGTGTCACGTACCAGCGATGCATGCAGGCATGCCTCAAGGACCAGATCGGTCGCAACGTTCAAGTCTATGTCGACGACATAGTCATAAAAACCAGGGAGGCAAGGACACTTATCGACGATCTCCGCGAGACGTTCGACAACCTCGATCGCTACAGGATTAAACTCAACCCCGAAAAGTGCGCCTTCGGCGTCCCATCGGGTCAGCTGCTTGGGTACTTCATCTCTCAGCGAGGGATCGAGACGAACCCGAAGAAAATCAGAGCCATCATGGCGATGGAGAAGCCGAAAAACATCAAGGGTGTCCAGCAGCTCGCAGGACGAATAGCGGCATTGAGCAGATTCATCAGCCGCATGGGCGAGAAGGCCTTGCCATTCTACCAACTGCTACGCAAGGCAGATAAATTCGAGTGGACACCCGAAGCCACCGATGCATTCGAAAGCCTCAAGCGGCTCCTCTCCACCTCGCCCATCTTGGTCACGCCAAAGGAGCGCGAGCCTCTGCTGCTGTACATAGCAGCCACACACCAGGTGGTCAGCACCGTGCTAGTGATCGAACGACCCGAAGAAGGCAAGACCCACGGGGTCCAGCGCCCAATCTACTACCTCAGCGAGGTACTGACACCAACAAAACAGAGGTACCCTCACTACCAGAAGCTCGCCTACGGCGTGTTCATGACGGCTCGACGGCTGAGCCATTACTTCCAGGAGCACCAGGTGATGGTCGTCAACGAGGCACCCCTGAACAGCATCCTGAATAACCCAGAAGCCACAGGACGCGTGGCCCTATGGGGCATCGAGCTGTCACCCCTGGACATCATCTACGAGAAGCGACTCGCAATCAAATCTCAAGTCCTCCCGGACTTCCTCCTACATTGGATGGACCTGCAGCTGCCAGACACCCCAGACATGTCGCAGTCATGGACCATGCACTTCGACGGCTCCAAGCACGAAGCTGGAGCAGGAGCAGGGGTCATACTGACCTCCCCGCAGGGCGACCAGATGAAGTACGTCCTCCGGATGAAATTCCGAGCCTCCAACAACGAGGCCGAATACGAAGCCCTCATCCACGACATGAGAATGGCAAAGATCTGCGGCGCAACGCGCCTGGTCATCTACGGTGACTCCAACCTCGTCGTCCAGCAGACGATGAACGAGTGCGATGCACACGCCGAAAACATGATCGCGTACCACGCGCTCTACAATGCACTCGAATGAGAATTCGACAGCTGCGAGCTTCGGCACGTCGAAAGAGAAAGCAACGAGGAAGACGACAGACTCGCCAACATCGGCTCCACTTGCGCCAAGGTGCCACCGGGTGTGTTCCTCGAAGGTTATACCTTACGGGTACGTGGTCTCAGCATATATATATAGAGGTGGGGTCCGGTGGCACAACTAACGAGGTTGACCGTACGCCCCTCCCCACGCCCTTCCGATCGAGGGCTCGCGCAGAGTGACGGGAAGCACCACCAACGCCACCGCCTTGCTCACCCACGTTCACGCCGTCGCCCTCACGATGGCCACCGGCTCGGGCTCCTCGAGCCTCACCAAAGGTTTGCCCCTCTCTCTCTCCCGTTCTCCCTCTCCCTCTCAGATTTTCACTAGATCCTTACAGGAAAAGATCTACCGTGATGATTCTAGACTAGTTGATCTTAACAAAGCATCTAACACCCTGGAGCCTCGGCGTGGTCATTCCCACAGCAGGCCATCACCATGTCATGCAAACTGTACTATCAATGGATGCTTCAGCGAGAGTTTAAGAAGCTCTTCAAGGTTTCTCCTATAGGTGGTGTTATTGGAGTTGCTTACTTGATGTTCAATGGATAAATTATCTGAGTATGGGAGGACAAAAGAAATTTATGTAAAAATATATAATCATGGGATTTTAAAAAGAACATTATCCTCTACTGCATTGTTTATATACCTAGTTATAGGATTTGGACTATTTTCAGCTTCTCAGCACTGTGAGAAGTCCTAGGAACATGAAAAAAAATAAGCTTCTCATTAGTCATCGGAATGTGTTTAGATGTATTTTCTTTTGAAGCTGGATTTGATTAAACACGCTTGCGTATATAGTCGTGCAAAGCTAAAGGTTTAAGCACGAGCTTAATTTCACGTATGCATTAAAGCTAAAAGGAAAAGCGGCTACATTTGGAAAAAAAGATGTCACCTCAGTGGATCATGCACAATCTTCATTAATTGGATGCAAATAATCTACATTTACCTAAATTCGAATGTATCTAGACACTATTTACAAATATTTGTGACATCCTTTTCAGGATAAAGGGAGTATAAACATTTTAACGCCAAGTTTAATGGACTACACGATTTTAAGCTAAAAGTAAAAATACCTATGTAAATCCTTAGGAATTGGGCGGAGCAGCTTCAGTTGTTCTAGGAGCAATGTGATATATGTGATAAATTTCAGAGCTACAAGAGGGGAAATAGCACAACTGCCTTTCCATGACGGAGACACCAGGATCAACATCTGCTCCTCCAGGTCTTGAGATGCACACATATAACACACAAAAATCAACACTCTCCACAAACAAGAGGCATATATATCCACATGGCGGTTGTGATTTATATCCACATGGAGTAACATCGGAAACTTGGGATAATAGGAATGTAGGTGCAAAGGCAGGAGCAAGTAGTCGAAGCCTGGGGAGAAGATAATACATGATCTGTGTGCTCCAGTGCTCGTGGGCAGTGGCCATGTAAGCCTGATCTGTCCACGTGCAGCAAAACTACATATGAAATACTACATCAGATTAACTCAAAGATCTTGTAGTAGATCAGTATCATCTGTTGTAAAAAATTAAAAGGCTTAGGGAAACGAACTTAGATATGGTGGAGGCGGGCAGGCGGCGAGGACATGGCCGGATCTGGACATCACAGCGATGAGCGATTTGATGACCATGGCTGGACCTGCACGCGTACGGTTTTCCTTGGAGGTAGATCAACTTCCGGCGATGTCAGCGGGGGAGGTTGCTATGGGCCGCTGCCGTTCGAGGTAAGTTCGGAGGAGCTGGAGATTGACAATTGGAAAGCCTCTGTGGTGTTACAGCTCAACTCGCCCTTCCTCTGGTGCTTATCCCCTCCTTCTTCATCTCCCCTTCAACCGGCACAGAGCAACGAGGCAGGGAGTGGCTTGAGGTAGGAGGTTGTTGGCAGAGGAGAGAATTGCGTCGCCGCCTAGCCTCTGTCCCTATACCTCTCTGTGACGACTGGCGACTGACGACTACGACAATGGCGGCGCACCTAGGCTGACATCGGTCGGGAGGGGGAAAGGCTCGTACGGCTGGATCGTCAGATTCTGCAGTGTTCTGTTCCACCGAGGAAGAAAAGAATAGAAGGGCTGAACCGTTAGAGCACAGTGAGCGTTTCACGGCCCAATTAACCAGGAGTATCCTCGCTTGGTCCGCGGAATAGCAGCCCGATAACGGTTGGCAAGCCCATTTGACGTGATTGCACGAAGCAAAACAGAGTCATCGACTGTTTGGAATGAATGAGTTGATCTGGAGCGTTGACTGCGAAGATCCGACGGTTCAGCGCACCAAATCGCTGTGAGTGTTTCCATGTGGTTGAGTTTTACTGTTTCTTAATAGGAAACAGATTGCATGCTTCCATTTAAACTGCCCGCTTGGCTTTTACCCGTGATTTAAGGAAACAGATTACAGGCTTCCATTTAAATTGTCCCCATAATCCACGTTATGCCTATCCAAAATAATTTCTTATTTTTAGAAAATAAGTTTACAAATAATGAGTAGTTCAGACTAATAAAATACAAGAAATTCATTACGCTTTTTTTCTGTCACAACATTATAGTTGTGCATTATAAGCATTGTTTTTCAACACCGGAAGCTCCATTTTTTGGGAGAAAATATACTTGTTAATCCTTAGAATAATCATCACATGATAACCAGCCCTTATTTCTAACTGTCACATTTTTTACAGTACAACTTAACTTTGCTTTCTACCAGGAACATTTTCTCTAGGCCAGCTAGATTGTGTTGGAATTTATATATGTGCCACGGTTCACTAATTATTTTATACTAGCTGAATACCCGTGCATTGCTACGGCATCATATTAAATCAAATAAATTTTTTAACCAAGTGTGATGGGTTGGGTCTGTTGTACTTGAGACCACTACCAACTTAGATGAGTACAGATATTTTGTTCAAAACCTTCGTTCAACAAACTATTGGGAAAGATTATTATACGTTATTTCCAATAAAACATAGATATTTTTATCAATTAAAAAAATTCCTCATAGGTTTCCTACCCGTCGACGTCGAGTGGGTGTTTGACACATGACACAAGTCATCATACTCTTAAATTTCCCCGCGTTCCTCGCACTCTACTATTGGCGCACCTTCATACATCGTAGTCTTCATCTTTGCCAAATATTAGTCGTGCTTTGTTATGATATAAAAAATGCTTTAACATTGAACTTTGCTAGTTAGATGCTCGCAGAGATATTGCCACGAGGTGCACAACGAGATTTTAATCTATAAAAATGTAATACTTCTAAAAATTGGTAACATGAAAACTATAGCGTCTGACCCGTCCATAAATAATATTCTATCCGGATTCAGGTGGCCTCGCTTATAAGAATTAAGCATAATATCTATACGAGGGTTGCTGATTGATCATTTCTTATATAGATCTATGGTCATCGATCTAGAAATATATTTTTCAGTGTTATGATGTATCTTCAGATTTTACGCTCTCCAGTAATGCTACACCAACGGGCAGCGTTTTACAAAATTCTATATACGGACTGACGTGGGAGGCTTAGGATGGAGTTACGGCCCTGAAGTCATAGGAGGGTCAAAAATTAAACCAACATAGTGTTTCCACGTCTGCGCGTAGGTCAAGTCCGTAACAATTTGTCCGTAAGTCTAGGATTTCTGTATTTCAGATGTGATTGCTACCCCTGCGTTGCTACGGGTTACACCAAAGCGGGGGCCGATGTGACACGATGAGTTTGGAGAAATCTCAACATCGGTGCACCCAAATAAAATGCACAATTTTTACAACAAAAATAAGCTAAGGATTGTAAAAGAATAGCAAAGCTCAAATCAACTCTATATAAATCACCTGGATTGCATCAAATTCATTAAAGTGACACCGATATGGTGGGCAATGGAGGTTCTGAGGCCCTTTGCTCAGTTGTAACAGGCTAACAGGTACAGAACTCCGAGAACATAAGAAACAAAAGCGCCTACTGCAAGACCCTCTCACTTGATGCCAATCTTGTTAGCAAAGTCAAAAGCATCGTATTCTGGGCCAGATTCACGTAAGCCTTTTTCTTACCATAGGCCAGCGAGACTGTAAGTTTGGTCACTTGACAGCATTGATCTTCTTCTTGTTTGCCTTGAGGTCGACCATGAAGAGAAGAGCATTGTTGTCCTTTATCTTCTTCATTGTTGTCTCAGTGTTAAGAGAAACCTGATATAAGAAATCATGGTTGCTTTCTCATGCATGCATTACAAGAACCGGCAACAAACAATACCTAAATTAAATTAATAATTAGTTGGTTCAGGATCCTCGATTAGGTGTCATGGAGTGTGTTTGTACATGGCGTACCTTGTCGAGGCAACGGTCTGGTAGAAAATCCGAGGAGGGGCAGAGCCTAGTCCTTTTGTTCATCTGCAAGGCACGTGGATCTCCCCGGAACAGCCTTCGGCACGCTTGAGCCTCGCCGGAATGTCCTTGTTGCATCTAGTAGCAGAACATATTACATATTACATCAGAATCACCCAAATTTCCATGGATTTTGCGTTGTAACTTGTTTCGACGGGATGCTTTCTCGCTCACCATGGCATTGATCACATAGCTTGCCTGCCTAATATGCATCGGCTTAGCGTGCGGCGGAAATGTTGGACACCATCCAAACCATCACAGTCCTGCTCACTGATTGTTCTACACTTTACAGAAATCATATCATTGCACACGTTATCAACAAAGAGGAAAAACGTGTACCTGATTAACACAGATGTGTGATCAATTCATTAGTTATATCAGCGTCGGGCTAATAACATGTTGTTCACTATTTGCCTAGAACATGATAGAAAATGTCCACTACGGCAGAATTGGGTGATAGATTGAAATCCAAAACTGAAAAAGCTACATGTGAAATCTACGAGAACATAAACAAACGGAACTTAATTTCTCAAAATTCTACAGCAGTATTGTCTAGCAATTTGTAGCAGAATTAATTAGGATGTATTCTTCTCTAGTACCGTGCACTTTGATCCCCATCCTAATCAACGTTTTCAGCTCCTGTTCATGGCAAGCACGTGTAGAGCTGTCCTCCCCAATGAAATATGACGCCGAAGTAACGAAACTCAGGCTCGCTGGAGGCCCAGATCTCGATTATATCTGTTCGTGGAAGAGGCGTGCAGAGCTAGCTAGTGCACTGAGTAGGCTGGAATCCCGCGGTTCTCCCGTACCTCGCCCGAGCACTGAATCTGAAGGGGAGGCCCTCAGTCCCTCACCGGGCTCTCCTCCGTCCATATCCCATCGACTTGACCCCGTTCTTGCTTCTCTAATTAAACCAAGCTCACAAATCGAAGGCACACATCTCCCTACCATCAGGTTCAGCCCCAAACCAACAAAGCAAATCAATCGAAGTGTACTCGGCTCTAACCTGAAGTGTGGCGTGTAGGGCGATGGCGCCATCGTGCTCCACACATTCCTATTCCTGCTCGACCTGGAAGTCCAAAAGGGCCTCAAAGGACGTTGGCCTGGAAGAAGTAGGAGGGTCTCCAGTATACGGCATCGCTCTCTACTTGGTCGGTGGCGGTGATTTCTTCTACCCCACAGCGGCCTCCCTGACGCAGTTGCGGGGTGCGTGGAGGAGCACCCAGGCGCCATGGAAGAGATCAGGATCCCGCCTGGCGCCGCCGCCGGAGGAAGGAATACGTTGCCGCGTGGTGGGGAAGAACCAGGGGAGTACGGCGGGGTAGGTGAGGTGGTGATCTCCTGGGATTTGGATCGGGGCTATAGGTAGAAGATGGGCCCTCAAAATCCCCTCCGGCCACATGGGAACGAAGACTGGCTGAGGCGGACTTTTTTTCTCGTTCGAGGGGAGGGGATGGGAGGGCGGGGTTGGCCGTGGAGGAGGCGGGGGAGTCTGTTGGCAGGAGAGGAGATGGTCGCCGCGCGCTGCTCCAGCAGAGGCTCGACATGGCCGGCCGCCGCGAGGGGACGGAGGAGAGACGCGCGGGCGAGTTTACTATCGGGAGAGGAGTTCTGGGATTTTTTCCTTGCGGTGGCAGGGCGGTAATTCAACTAAATAGCTAGGGGCAAAACCGGAAAAAAAAGTGGACGGAAATTAGGGAAGGACGAACCTACCTGGAAAGAAATTAGTAGATAGATAGATAGAAGATAGATAGATAGATAGATAGATTCCAATAAATTTTTAAAAATCCCAAAGGCCCAATTGGCCCATTCATACATGATAAGAGATGGGATAGATGTTTAGTTCCGCATTGCTAGTTAAAATAAAGTTTGGCCACCTTATAAAAGAGGCTCTTCCACCACTTGGTAAAATGATGAGAAGAAGAGAGACATACACGTGCACATGAACGAAATATGAATAATCTGTGCGAGTGCGTGTTTAATATAAACTCAGTGAAGATTTAATTCAGACTTAGTGTAGGTTGTTCGGCTTTGATCGTTGTCTGTTCGTTTCCTCTCCCGACATCGTCTACTCGCCTGCCTACACGTGCCTATAAGAGTGAGAAGTCGCTCCTCTCCTTGGATACACTTTAGCACAAACACTTCGCCTCCGGTTACAGAGCATTGGGCTGCCTCTATTCTTCCCCATCCCGTCTCGTGGCGTGCACTGCTAGTTGGAACAGTAGGCCTTTGAAACCCCGTCTCTTCGAGTCCTATACAGGAGATAGGTGATAGGATTTTTGGGGAGCGCTACCGCGCGACTACTGACTTCTTCCTCTTCGTCACGAACGCTTTAGACACCGACGACATCTTTTCCGACGACGACTTCTTTCCGGAGATCAACGATATCCTCAGCAACATGACTGACAACAGCAACAACACGACTGGTCCCTCCTCTACACCGTATGTGTATCTCTTACTTATGTTCGAGATCCTCCTGCGGTTCATACTTCTAGTCTTTGGTCTAGATATGTGTTGATGTTTATGTCTATTAGATTACTTCATTAGTTTGTTTGATATAGTCTTATTTTACCCTCTGTTTGTTTGGATAATCTCTTTTATGAAATTATCCATGGCTGTAATATTCCACATATTTTATCTGTTGTTTTTAGCTATTAAATATTGTGGTAAATTGCTGGTTTTTTCAACAATCCAAAAACCTTATGATAGGCAATTTATCCCAAGTGGCTTTGTTGTATCCACGAAGACACATGTGTTTGAAGGTGTCAATTACAAGAGATGGAGTGTGAGGATGTTGGGTTCTGCAGCAAAAAACAAAAAAATTCTAACTACGCGAACATGATAACCAAGATCTATTCTATATAGACATAAGTAACGGAGAGGGAAACAGTATTCATACCTTTGAAGACCGAGGTACACCTTACGCGGGTAGGCATATGTTGATGAAGATAAACAGCTCCTAGCGCCCCAATTGTGGCGCCTCCGAAGTTCTACACACATTCGTTCCCGACGTGCACCTAGTTCTGGCAAAACTTTGGTCACACCTCGTCCTCAACGGCTAAGACTGCATCGGTTTCGGCATCAACACCCCCGACGCGTCTCCATCATTCTACTCGTGCACTATGCACATGTGGATTCATGTGCAGCTACCTCAACACTGTCATCCTCGGCCACGAGATCAACCACGGAGGCCCCTCGCACGGTTACCTCGACCACAACACCGCTCTACTCTCTCGGTTTCCTCGACATCGGCACAAGGGCTACCACCTCGCTTGAGCATCATCAGCTTTCTCTACAGTGCAAGCTACCGCGCCGCAACACCTTCCACGATGTTCCCGTTCCTACTGCAGGAGGATATAAGCCACTGGTTTTACTTCGATTTATCTCCAGCCACTGGTTTTACTTCGATTTATCTCTAGTCTGACTGCCAGCCACATTTCTCTTATTCACGATCCTACCGCTATGACTGCGGTTATTGACGCGTATATTATTGTTACGATTGTTACAATAGTTTAGGATAGTTAGGATCTCAATTATGACTTACTCGTTCATGAGGCTCAATAATCTCTCTCTATTGTTCTACAACAGGTTCACCTATTATCAGAGTTACCCTAGTACCGTGAAGCTGTTATGTTTGTGGATTGAATAATCCATTTTGAAGATTATGCGTAAGTATATTTTATTTCGATCGAGATATCAAGATGGCACAAACCCTTACAACTTAGACCCAAAGGAAGTGCAAAGCAAGAAAGCAAAATCTAAGTTACTAAAACAACCGAGAAGATGCAAGGAAAAGTCCTCAGTAACATTCAAGAATTAAGCATCATGAATAATATAGGAAAATACATTGCCAGAGTATATAAGTACTGTTTTGCTAATTCTTAGTTTTTAATCAAAGCAAGACCATTCAAGTAAGTAGAGAAAATATTATGTAGCTAGACATTTATTTTGGTGGCTTGTATAAGCTCCCCTCCTCCGCTCTCCCCGACATTTTTTTATGCCACTGCTGGTTAGTTCTCACAGCAGAGAGCAGATCATTTCCTTGCTAGCTCTGTAAAACGACAGGGACAAGAACTATACATTAATGGATCAACGCTAAATCAGCCTACAGAATTATGCGAATTGATTTCTATAGCTAACTGAAATGAAAAATTCAGGTTAAGCTAAATATCAACAAAATTTTACCAACCAACAGGAAAGTGTCTTTGGCTCCCGAGACACAGTGCTCTCCTCGTTTAAAAAAATTAATATTTATAACTTCAAAAAATCTAAAAATAAATTCTAGATATAGTCAATATTGTATCTTATAAGCATGGATTTTTTAACCAGGAATTCTTTATAGCGTAGGCTACAAAAAAATCTAATAAAATTTAGAGATGCCCATAACTTTTTCATTTTTACGTAGCTCATAATACAAAGTATTTTAAATTGGTATTTTGCACCTTGTGGATAAATCATTGGCTATATCCTGGTTTTGTTATAATTATTCAAAACTTAAAATTATGATTTTGAATTTTATTTTAAAACCAGGATCATTGGTGCCCATGTGTGCCAAATCTTCACCCTCGACCAACCTGCTACTTTTACCAACCATCTTTGGGCTATGTTAAATATCAACAAATTTAACAAAATCTAAGATTAATTTATTACGCTACAACCTATGAATCCATATAAGGATCAATGTACAAATAGATATACATAAAAATGGAAATTAACATCCATCAACATAGAAGAAAATAAACATGTCGATATATATCTTTCAGACATTTTTAGTACAATTGCATATGGCAGAAATCATTTCTTGCTAGTTTGCATATAACAGAGATCATTTTGGAGAAAAAGAGACCGACTGAAATTGATGTTGCCCTAACCTAATAAAGCCCTCCGCTCAGGTTACCACCGAGTCATCCTTGTTTGCCATGGACGAAGAGGGTCCACGGGAGGAAGGTCCAAGCAAGGGAGGAGGCAGAGGAGATGGGCATGTACATGGCTGCAAAGTGCAAACCAAGAAAATAGCAGCGTAAAAGAATTATATATAAGTAGCATTCAAAGAAATAAAATGTGGTAGTGCGCCAAACATCTATTAATCTACATGGTACACTCACTATTTAATCTCACAACATTGTTATACAAACCGACAACTTAAATCAATGTGATGGAAAGGTTACATGCGCCACCGACACTCGAACCTAGAAGTGAATTTCTCCGCCACAGATTCCAAGTTCTCCTTCACGAACCCCGAAGACGACGATGACCAAACCGAAGATCTCCTTTCCGAATTCGAAGTCTGAACCCTGGCGTTTTCCTTCTTCCTCTTTAAATTCAAAGATCCTATGAAACCAAGTGATATCTACGTACTTCTATTCTTGTAGACGGTTGTTGGGCCTTCAAGTGCAGAGGTTTGTAGAACAGCAGCAAGTTTCCTTAAGTGGATCATCCAAGATTTATCGAACTCAGGGAGGAAGTGGACAAAGGTATTCCTCTCAAGCAACCCTGCAATCAAGATACAAGAAGTCTCTTATGTCGCCAACACACCCAATACACTTGTCAGGTGTATAGGTGCACTAGTTCGGTGAAAAGATAGTGAAATACAAGTGGTATGGATGATTATAAGACAACGGTGCCAGAAAAGAGCTTAACGGCGTGGAAGAGACTAAAGGGAAAACTGAAATAAAGAAGGTAGCAAGCAAACGTGTAATAGATCTAGTTGCAAACGGTGTTTCAATGTTTAGAAACAAGGCCTAGGGATCATACTTTCACTAGTGAATACTCTCATATAAATATCTCCTCTTAATGATGCTACCCTGAACTACTCTCCGGTTGGACACTCTAATCCATGGTAGGCCTATAACAGCACACCTCAAAGTCCGCCTTCCCCATCTAGATACCCCATACTATCACCTTGAGCGCTAGATAGTTCCAACAAACACCACAATTTCCTAAAGACATCCAACTCCAAATATAACTCATGATAACTATTTATGAACTCTAGCCTAAGTGTCACCATGGCGTGCACGTTGTCACTTTCACACACGTGGGGAGAGTAGAGATCTATTCAAACACTTGAGTATCAAAGTAGATCTAATTGATTATAAAGCTCATGATCACAATAAGATCATGCATAGAGAGAGATAAACACAACTACCGGTAGAGCCACTTAGCCTTGAAGGAGAACTACTCCCTCCTCATCATGGGAATCAGCAACGGCGATGGAGATGGTGGTGGAGATCGATGGAGATGGCTCTAGGGGCAATTCCACGTCCCGGCAGGGTGCCGGAATAGAGACTTTTGTCCCTCGAATCTCCCATTCGGTGGCGACGGCACTATGGAACTTTTTCTGGATGTATGATGGTCGATCTAGGGTTTTCTCCCCGGGGGCTTCTTATAGGCGAAAACATTACTAATCAAAGCATAAAGTGGTACCACAAGTCAAAAACTAAATGATCATAGAGGCTAAGATGACTGGTTTATTGTCATAACATGGTGTGAGCATGTGCCAAGTCAACCCAAATAAAGCACAAAGGAGAATACCATAATATTATGCTTTTGTATGCTAAAACAACGCATGATTCTATCAAGGCATATTAAGAAATCCTAATTGTTTGGAACAAGTCATGCTACAGCAATAATCACTAAGCGTAAGGTCAAAACAACATCTAGCATGACATGGTAAAGTCTAAGCCATAGTCAAAACAAACTCCTTTTTGTACCACTATAAGCATGAAACTTTCTACTCTTTTCCAACACCAATCAACTTATTTGAAACAACTCACAAAGATAATAATCAACAAAGATCAGTGAGCTTGTCTCACAAATCCACAAAGAACTAAAATATTCTAAGCTGAAAACACAAGAAAACTAAGGCTAAACACAATGCTAGAAAAAGTGAACACTCACATAATAATAAGAATGAAAACTAGAGTGTTCTAGGCAATAAAAATAGAGTTTGTCTCTCTCCAAAATGAGTGTGCTGGGATCCAACCAACTTATTGCAGCAAACCAACAAAATAAAACTAAAAACAAAAACAAAGACGCTCCAAGAACAACACATTAGTTCATGAAACAATAAAAACGAAGTGTCTAGAAAGACCTGGGATTTTTATTGATGAAGAAGGGGATGCCTTGGGCATCCCCAAGTTTTGACGCTTGTACCTCATGAATATTTCTTGGAGTGACACGGGGTGGCATCCCCAAGCTTGAGCTTTTGTCCATTTTTCATCTCATTACATCATTCTTTTCCTACACCTGAAAATTTTCCTTCATACAATACTTCACACAATCTTCATTAGCAACATTAGTGCATTAAAAAGATAATAAACCTTTGGGTTTAGTTTTAAAATATCAAAACTTTTATTAAAAACACAAGATACTGTAGCAATTCCCTCAAAAAGCTCAATTTACCAAAAAGAGCCCAAAAAGAAATCGATAAAGAGGCAAATGCAATTAGAGGCAGAAATCTATCAAAACAGACCAGCAGGTAAAAAACGATTTTTTCGAAGACCTTCTGTTGCTCAAATCAAAAGGTTTTGAACTAACAAAAGTTATCTAACAACTTGGGGGATTTATTCAGAAATTTCAACTCAATCCGACTTACAGAGATTTTTCAAGAATTTTTACAGTGAAATACAAAAATCTGGTTCGGGACATCACTTCCCCAAATCTTACTTCCCTCTCATTGGAGGTTATTCTTGGCACAAAAATCAAATAAAAAGGATATGGAGAGGTTATTACAGAAGTAATAACTTCCAAGACTCAATAAAACTATTGGGTTATCTCCCAAGAAGTACCTTTCTTTAACGCCTTTAAGTTAGGCTTGATAGTTTGAGAAAATGCTCACATAAGAAATGTGAATTGAAGTAAAAGAGAGCATCAAGAAGCAAATTTAAAACACATTTAAGTCTAATCCACTTCCTATGCATAGGAATCTTGTAAAAAACAAGTCATGAAAGCACAAAGCAACAAGCATAGGAAAGCAAAACAAGTGCAACTTCAAAAATTTCAACATAAAGAGGGGAAACTTAATATTCTTGAGATACATAAAACCATGTTTTTCTCTCTCATAATAACTTTCAATAGAATCATGAATAAAATTAACAATATAACTATCACATAGAACATTCTTATTATGAGCCACATGCATAAAATGATTATTACTCTCCACATAAGCATAGTCATTCTTATTAATTATTGTGGGAGCAAATTCAGTAAAATAGCTATCATTATTATTTCCATCACCATAGTCATCAAATATAGAAGGCATATTGTAATCATAATTAATTTTATCCTCAATAGTAGGTGGACTGAAAATATCATATTCATCATTGTAATCATCATATATTAGAGGTATAGTATCATCATAAGCAATAGAATAGCTATCTTCCAAAGCTGGGGAACTAAAAAAATCTTTTTCATAAAAACTAGCTTCCCCAAGCTTAGGCGTTTCCATAGCATTAGAAATAATGGTGTTCAAAGAATTCATACTAATAACATTTCTATTAGCATGCAAATAAAGTTCCATAGGTTTTTTAATTTTCTCTTCAAACACTTCATGTCCTAACTCAAGATAAATACTATAAAGCTCTCTAATTTTGTTGTTGTTTCCCATTAAGTCTAACTAGTGAAAACAAGAAATAAAAAGACAAAATTGCAGAATCTAAAGGAAATAACTTCGAGCACTTACACCGAAGGATGTGAGTAACTTTTACCTTACCTCCCCGGCAACGACGCCAGAAAATAGCTTGATGTCTACGCAGTTCTATTCTTGTAGACAGTTGTTGGGACTCCAAGTGCAGAGGTTTGTAGAACAACAGCAAGTTTCCCTTAAGTGGATCACCCATGGTTTATCGAACTCAGGAAGGAAGTGGTCAAAGATATCCCTCTCAAGCAACCCTGCAATCAAGATACAAGAAGTCTCTTGTGTCCCCAACACACCCAATACACTTGTCAGGTGTATAGGTGCATTAGTTCGGCGAAGAGATAGTGAAATACAAGTGGCATGGATAATTATAAGACAACGGTGCCGGAAAAGAGCTTGACGGCATGGAAGAGACTAAAGGGCAAACTAAAATAAAGAATGTAGTAAACAACATGTAATAGATCTAGTTGCAAACGGTGTTTCAATGTTTAGAAACAAGGCCTAGGGATCATACTTTCACTAGTGAACACTCTCATATAAATATGTTCTCTTAATGATGCGCTACCCTGAACTACTCTCCGGTTGGACACTCTAATCCATGGTAGGGCTATAACAGCACACCTCAAAGTTCGCCTTCCCCATCTAGATAACCCCACACTATCACCTTGAGCGCTAGATGGTTCCAACAAACACCACAATTTTATAAAGACATCCAACTCCAAATATAACTGATGATAAGTATTTATGAACTCTAGCCTAAGTGCCACCACGGCGTGCACGCTATCACTTTCACACACGTGGGGAGAGCAGAGATCTATTGAAGCACTTGCGTATCATAGTAGATCTAATTGATTACAAAGCTCATGATCACAATAAGATCATGCATAGAGAGAGATGAATACATAGCTACCGATAGAGCCCTTAGCCTTGAAGGAGAACTACTCCCTCCTCATCATGGAAATCATCAATGTCGATAGAGATGGTGGTGGAGATCGATAGAGATGGATCCGGGGGAAATTCCTCGTCCCGACAGGGTGCCGGAGCAGAGACTTCTGTCCCCCGAATCTCCTATTCGGTGGCGGCTGTAGGGGTTCGTAGCATGGAAAACAAAAAATTTCTATCGCATACAAACAAACAAGCCAAGGTCTATCTACTAGATTGTAGCAACGAGTCGATGGAATAACTTACCCTCGAAGATTCCAAAGTGTTTAACGAGAGCAGATTCTCGTGGGTGATGTAGTCGTACTCTTCCCGATCTCAAGATCGTGTAGACGATCCTTCCGGCGCTGCGTTCCGGCAGCGCTCCCGCAGTCGGTCACACGTTCGGTACTCGACGAAGACCTTCCTCTCCCTTGTTCCAGCAGGCAGCGGAGGTTGTAGCACTCTCCTCGCGATTCCGGCAGCACAACGGCGTGGTACCGGAAGTAGAGGGGAGATCCCGCAGGGCTTCGCCTTAAGCCGGAGCGAGTATGGTGGATTATGAGAGAGGGCTATTAGTGGTCTAGAGATTAGACACACCAATTAGAAGGCTCTAAACCGCAGGCTAAAGCAATTAGAAGCTCTAAACCAAAACGGCTCTAAACCGGAGATTAGAGGTGGAAACTTGTGTGTCTAGAGGAGGAGGCCCTGCCCCTCCTCTTATAGGTGGGAGGCGCGGCCAGGGGAGGGGAGTCCCTCCCCAAGTCGGCCTTGGGTGGCGCGCCGGCTTGGGGAGGAGACTCCTCCCTCAAGTCGGTTCCCAACTCCTCTTGCTTGTTTCCCACAGTTTCTTGTTTTAGCCGTTTGACTTTCAAACTGGACATTTGACTTTTCTGTTTTAGGATTCAATTTAATCCTTTATTTGGGACAGCAAGAACACTTAGTACATGATGCAATCATTCCAATATATAATGACACATTCATGTACCCCTCCCCCTCCCGGAGTGCCGGACATTCCGGAACCTTCTAGAACATTCACCGGAATCATTTCCGAACTCCGAAACGGGACTTTCCTTATATGAATCTTATTCTCCGGACCATTCCGGATCACCTCGTGATATCCCGGATCCCATCCGAGACTCCGAACAACATTCGGTCTCTTTCTCATAATACCATAACTACTCAAAACAACGTCGAATCCTTAAGTGTGTCTCCCTACGGTTCGTGAATTATGCGGACATGATCGAGACACTTCTCCGAACAATAACCAATAGAGGAATCTGGAAATTCATATGGCTCCCACATATTTCTACGATTACTTTGCGATCGAATGAACCACTTACATACGATACCAATTTCCCTTTGTCTCACGATATGTTACTTATCCGAGGTTATGATCGTCGGTATCTCTGCATACCTAGTTCAACCTCGTTACTGATAAGTACTCTTTTCTCGTTGCCGTGATATGTGATCCCTTGTGAGCCAGTCACATGCTTGCAAGCTAATTGGATGACATTTCACCGAGAGGGCCCAGAGAATATCTATCCGTCATATGGATGGACAAATCCCACTCTTGATCCATGTGTCTCAACCAATACTTTCCAAACACTCAATGCCACCTTTATAGCCACCCAGTTACGGTGTGGTGTTTGATGTCATCAAAGCATCCATCCGGCAAAGGTGATATGCATGATCTCATGGTCGAAGGAATTAGGTTACTATGTATCAGAAAGCATATAGCAATTGAACTATTGAAATGACTTGATCTTTATGCTACGCTTATCTATAGGAGTATGTCCACCATATCATTCTCCTAATGATATGATCTTGTTGTTGATAACATCTCAATGTTCATGATAGGGAAACCACAATCATTTATCAACCAACAAGCTAGTGAAGTATAGAGGCTATACTAGGGACTTCAAATTAAGTTTACAAATCACACAAGTATTAATGTTTCCCTGTTAATACTATTATAGCATGAATGTAAACATTTATCATAAACACAAAGATATAATAATAACTACATTTATTATTGCCTCTAGGGCATATCTCCAACAGCGGCGGCGTTACGAAACTTTTTCTGAATGTATGATGGTCGATCTAGGGTTTTCTCCCCGGGGGCTTCTTATAGGCGAAGGGGCAATGCGAGGAGGCAGCTAGGGGGGCCACACCCCCTGGTGGCGCGACCTAGGTGGGCCCGCTCCACCCTAGGGTGTTCCCACCCTGGTGCCCTACTCCGTCTCTTCTTCGATTTTCCGTATCGCTCCGAGAAAAATAGTAACTTTGGCTTTTGTCCCGTCTTATTCCGATAATATTCATTTTTTAGCTTTTCTGAAAGCAAAAACAGCAGAAAACAGACAACTAGCACTATGACATCTTGTCAATAGGTTAGTTACAGAAAGTGTATAAAAATACCTCAAAATATAGACAAAACATAACAAAGTAGATACTAAACAAGCATGAATTATCAAAAATTATAGATACGTTTATGACGTATCACCAAGTTCTCCAAACCCAAATGTGTGACCCCAAACCCATCCTTATTTTATAAATATTCATATAAAACTTGTTACCTTAAATTATTCTTGTATCGCATTGCATATTATGTGGTTCAGGTTAAATAGTCGATTCACCTAAATTAAATATGGAGTGTATTTGCGATATGTTCTTGTCTTATTTCGACTCTATTTAAATTGTGTAGCTCACCGGTGCCATGCTTTTGCTATGTAACCAACATTTAATTTGTGTGGTAGTTATACAACTTGAACCTTCTAATCGACGTCGGGATTCCGATCCCACTTAATTTTGCTAAGTTGCATTGTATTTTGCTATGTCATGCATCATATCATGATCATGCCGGATCTTCTGCATTAGCTCTAATTGCTGTATCGAGTGTTTTTCTAGTGTTTTGCTTCTTCCTGGGTAGAACATTGAGTTGATGTGAGCTAGGACATGTTCTTCGGATATATATTTGACAATGTTTCCCAAGCGAGCACTCATCTTATACTACCTATTTTACTTTATGACTTTACTTATCTCTATTGCTATCCTTGTTGCAATGTTTTAGTTCCTTACCATTATCACCCCTTGCAACATATATTGGTTTCGGTCGCTTCCTATTGCCCGTTGCTTTGGTAGATAGTTGGCCATGCAAGTCGTAGTGCTTGCTCAGGTGTTTATTCGAGTTGTCAAGTTCCGAAGTCGCTAGGAAATTACCACATGCTTCATGTTGGAGAATTATGGTTCCACTTATAAATTTTAAATTAAAATGTTAGGAGTAGATATAATTAATAAAGAGGCATCAGTGGGCAATAGTTGAGATTTGAGTTTTTATCCTGCCCACTTGTGTCCAACTAGGGCCCGAGTACTTGATAGTTTTTCCTTGACTATCGCGCTAACCGCACGAGGGGGTTCTCCGAGGCTCCCCTCGGCTCGACCTTTTTCTAAAGTTTGTTTTGGGGGCCATAATTAGTTCGGGATGTATTACTACTCTGTAATTATGTCATGCTTTACTACGGCTGACTTACATTCTGTTGCTCGAGGAGCGTTTATGATTCTGTATTGTTTAGGATGCGGCACGATTATGCTGTCTGGATACGCCTAGTCACACTTTTGAGCCTCTAGCCTTTTTCGGACTTGTCACAAACCTTTGGGTCCGTTTTTGGAGATCGGCCGATGATGGCTGTGAAAATATCACCATTTCTCTCTGCGTTTAAACCTCATATTTGACAAATGTTTGATGAAATATCTTTCGAGCATTGTCACTAATGACTAATGAGCTTGCTCAACGATGGAGCGCTCATCAACCATTTGTATCATAGAATTATTTCATGATATACAACTTAGTACCTACGTCTGAGACCCCAAACTTGGCCCGAGCGCATCCCATGCAGTCTTGCATTATAAAATAACATATAATGCCTGCAAGATTACTAAAAAGAGCCGCCTTAAAAATGGTATTGGCTTTCTAAAAATCTTCCTCTTGCTCAAGAGTAAGCTCTTGTTCAAGTTTGCCAAAAGTGGCATTATAACATTTTAGGTTTTAAAACCAAAGAACTCCTCTCATGCGCCATCTCTTATAATGCATACCAACAAACTGAGATGACCTAGTAGCCGTGACAATGCCACAAGAATCCAGTTTCCCATTATCATGTTTTTTGATTGTTGAAAATATAATCAGATTTTCATATGATTTAATTCGAATAAACAATTGATATAGCATGATCATAATTAAACTTATTATGCATACAAACATAGTAGATGAACATATTAAATCTAAACATAATAAATCAATCACATCTACTCCAAACACTAGAACAAAAATATCAAAATCATAAAGAGAAAATTCAGGATGACGGACGATGCACCTGAGCAGTAGTGGTGGCAGCATTCGTGTTGTCACCCATGTTGATTTTTCTGAAGAGGTCACTGATGTCCGTGAAGTCGTCATCCAGTGATGTTGGGGAAGTCCTCATCCAACGATGTCGTGATGTTAGTAGTCGTGCTAGAGTGCACCCTAAAAACCTGATCGCCCCTCACCCAAGAGACGAGGATCCGGAGGCCTAGTGTCTTGGCCAGCGGTGCACGCCGCAAAACGGGACGAGGAAGGCGGTGACAGCGAAGCAAGATTTTAGAAACAAGCAGTTGCATATATATCATGCTGACTAATGTTTATATAGTGTAGATCAGGGAGATCGTGTGGCGCAGCCCATGTCCGAGTGGGCAACACCTCACAATCGTAATTAGATAATTTTGTCGAGCAACAAAATATAAACTTGCATAAATATGAGGTCGGTTCGGCTCATACCCACAACCCGTAGCATCTGTGTGCATCATGACAAGACGAGCCGTATTGAAAGAGGAGTGCGCAAGACTTAATCTTTTTCCTCACAGTTTAGTAAATGGTAGAACAACTTTATATAAAGAGATGCTACTCTCACTCAACTAACAATGTAGAACTAAATATTACCTCCACTACCTAATGCCGGCCATGGGCAGGTGCTACCGGTGCATGAGCACATGGCCCTCGTGCTGATAGGGGCCCCATTCCATGTACTCCCTCTGTTTCAAATATAAGATGTTTTAGATTTGTGAAGAGAGTGTATCTAGACTTGTTTTAGTTTGTAGATTCACTGCAAATATAAGTGAATCTATATACTAAAAAAAGTTTACATACATTTGTTTTACAAAGCTAAAGCATCTTATATTTTAAAACGGAGAAAGTACCTTACAGGCAGCCATTAGCTTAGAAAAAAAATATTGAACTAAATCGATTTTCACAAGTGCTACTAGTGTAGGGCCTGTGGCTGCACCTGCACGCATCGCTAAAAGAAAACACTGAGCGCTGCACTACACACCGTGACCAATTCGTCTTCTCTCAATCACCGTGTACAATGCTCCGTAAGATCGATTGAAATATCAGAAAACAAAGTGCAAAGTTTGTGTTCTTGAGCTACAGTAAACTCTGTATTTTAAAAATAAAAAATTGATACCCCCTCCGTCCAGAAATAACTGACTTGAGTTTGACTAAATTTAAATATACCTATGCACTAAAATGTGTCTAGATACATCGAATTTAAACAAACTCAAGTCAGTTATTTATAGATGGATTGAGTAATTTAATCCTTTATAAAATTCTGAAAACATTTACGTGATACATTTTCTTGTTCTCTACATGTCCATAGGGTTCTGCCAAATAATACATTCTATTTTTGGCTATAGAATCACAAATCACGGCTTTGAAAGGGCAAAAAACTCTATTTTGCTTCCAAAATTTGTCTTTTTGTGCAAGCCACATATGGAAATATTTTTCTATAGAATTTTGGATGCAGTATATGTAGTTGTATATTTATTTTCAGAATTTTTCAAGAAAAAGAGAAAGTTATAGAATTTTCAAAAAACCCGCCTCAATAGTTATTTCTGCATTGGGCCTCAATTTTTGTCTTGCACCGGGCCCCCGAGATGTCAGGGCCGGCCTTGCCACTACCATATTATACATAAATGGACCAAACAGAATTTCAAAATTTGTATTATGAACCAACAACCCAACACCAAATTTTAGCAATAATACCTTAGAATGAACGCCAAAAGGAACAGATAAGGAATAGCTCCCGTTCTCAGAACTTCGACAAGCTACGGTTCAACATAATGTGACACACATAGTTTCAAGGGTTAATTGGATTTATGCCATTGTAACTTTCACCACTTGGAGAAATGCCATTACAAAAACCAAACTTGGAAATATGCCACTCCAACTTTTTCATACCTCTCCCTATGCCATTTTCTCCAATACCAAACCCCTATACAGCCCATCATACTGTTATATGTACGCTTATACTGTTATACTTAGTAGGGTCCACGTAGAGAAAACTCACGCCTAGGAGCAGTACTGCGTACGAGGCCTATCCTGACTCGCGCTTGAACCGCACCAGAAATCCCCAATAGAACTCGCACGGGAACCAGATCGGGGCGGCCGCCGGAGGCCGGGAGGTGCATGTGTGATGAGGCGGCTGGACATGCCAGCTGCTGGAGGCCCTCGAGCGACGAAGTATCTCCGGAGGCGCCCGCGGCTGGGGGTTCTCCTCGCGCGAGGCGGCGGCCAGGGCAGGGCCGGGCTGGACGTCTGCAGGCGGGTGGGGCTGAACGCGACTGTTTGTGGACGGGGATGCACGCGGGCACTGCTGGAGGAGGGTGGTGCCGCCGCCGCGTCGCCAATTTGGTGCTTCACGCTGCGTCGCGCACGCCAACGACTTGACTGGACAGTTCAATCTTTTTGGCCTAATTTGAATTTTGGCATCCGGATGACCCAAAAGAGCCTGAATTTGGCACACGGGTAGTATAATACATGTTTAAATGCACACTGCAATACAAGTATTTTTGAAACCATTATGGTATTAAGTGATGAAAATGGCATAGATAGAGGTATGAGAAAGTTGGAGTGACATATTTCCAAATTTGATTTTTGTAATGGCATATTTCCAAATGGTGAAAGTTGTAGTGGCATAGTTCCAATTAACCCTAGTTTCAATACTTCCACATGCACATCGCAAGCTCTCTCCCTAGATTGCCACCTTCTACACCTCGGCGGGGCACCTTATGCTCATCAAATTGGTTCTCACGTCCATACCTATATATCTCTCCATTGCTATCACACTACCTCCGGTTTGTACGGGTCCTGGAGAAGAAGATATAGGCCTTTTTCTGGAAGGGGTCGGACGCGGTTCATGGTGGGCAGTCCCTAGTCGCCTAGGATACTGTGAGCAGACAGCAGACCTGTGCAATATGGAGGGCTCTGTGTTTTTAATCTGACGGTCCTGGGTTTTGCACTTCGGATGCGCTGGCTCTGGCTGTAAAAAACGGGCGATATGTGCTGGGCAGGTCTGTAACTTATTACCGTGGACACCTTCGGCAACCTACTCCACGAGCTCTGCCTACCAGGCTTTTTTCGTGGGCTTCTGGTAACTGGCAAGATGCAAAATCCATGCGTGGCTTGCCCTCCAAAGGCGTGTATGGACGGCACGCGGGGGCATGGCAACAACTCCCATACCATGTGCCCGCTGTGCGATCAATAACCAGAAACGGCCGAGCATTTCGCTGCTGGGTGCGCAAGGTACAGCATAACACTGCAGCTTTGCCAATCTCGTGCCGAACCCCCGTTTGTGTGCCCCGCCAGGTTTCGACTCCTTGGTGTCACATGGCCAGCGAACAGCGTACATGATGCACACAATCTGTAGGACAAACGCCGATGACGCCTCCCTATGGGTTCTCTCGGGAGCAGTAGGGCTGCGACATAATCGGAGATAGCTTTTTGTTCACTCTGGGCGCTGTAATTTTCTTCCAGTGGCAGTCATGGTAGCCCGCCGCTGATCCCAGATCTGTAACTGCGCCACTCTGGTGGCAGACTCCTTTTCCCTGTTTCCTTCTATTCAATCGAACAAGCAAACCTTTAGCATGTCTGCAAAAAAAGGACATGGCGCGCGCGAGAGCATGCATAACAGTCACAAGTTCCGTAGGAGACATGGGCAGACCTGTTATGATAGTGATGCACTTACTTGACATCAATGTCTGCTTGGCTCAACTGTCTTTTTGCTTGCAAGGCTGCTCCAGTTATGCATCATCTGACCGGTGGCCATGGGAATCTACAATCTATACTTTTGACAGCAACAAAAACACCCGATTCCAGTAGCTACAAGCCTACAACTCTCGAAAAGCTGAACTTGGCACCATGCACAAAAGTCCCACATCACACACCTGCAGGCTGCAGCAACCAAAACTGTCATCAGAATTTAACACACAATCCAATGTATGATTTGAACAGGACAGTGAGGATAGAAATCTTAAAACCTGATGCAACTCTTAAACGCTCCCTTCCAACTAACATAGCTCAATCCTTCCACGGGGCCTAGAATTTAGTCATCAAATGAAACCGTGGGTGTTACTCACCACCCTTCTGTTATCAAAGGTATAATTTAAAGACTAACCAAGATAAAAGGCTGAACTAGGACTTAAAACCAGAAACAATAATAAAGCAACTGAACACGTCCTGAGATGCATGGGTTGCTGGAGGACAACGCTAGAAATATCATAGTACAAATGGTGCATGGTCATTATAATTATTTTGCACCTATGTATGATGACCTGGTGTTTAAACTCGCGATGTAGTAAGAACTATATAGCATTTTTAAGGCAGTGGAAACTTGAAATGTACTTTTTAAGAAAAATTAAGTTTGTACCTAAGTACCTAACTGCATGTAGAGCGTACACAATGTGAAAGCAGTTTAAAAATTTATTGCCCTGAACAGTTCATCAACAGAGCATACAAGTAATACTTTATAGCAATAGAGATCATAATGTCTTAATTTGTACCAATGCTATGATATGAATCCAGGGTCTGTTTGGATTGGAGCCCCAGGCTGACTGTCCAAAAGATCGGTCGTTGACAACAGTTTGTTGCTTGTTTGGATGGCTACCAATTTTTTGGTGCGCCCAGCCCACCTCCATTCCTCCAGTTCAATTCTGCGCCAAATATTTGGCAAACTGCTGGCAGCTGATTCGTTCGCCAATTATTTGGCTCGCCCAGGTTGGCGAGGCTAGCGCGGGCACAAACCAAGCAGCCCCCTAACCTCCCTATTGCAAAGCTACTACAATTTGCTATAGCAAATCAAAACAGCACCTCCAGGCATCATTACTGTATTGATAGGTAACATGAGATTTGCAATTATATGACCCATTCAAGACAAGTTCGTCGTCAAGGGAGACACCGGAACAGCTCAGATATTTTGTGATTCGATCTGAAAAGGAGGGATCTAAAAGGAAATGAAGCCAAACAACTGAAGGCACATAGTTCGGGAAGAGTTGAGAAAAGCAAGTGCTTTGAAAATGAACCAACTATTATCATACTTCAATTGCATTTTGGAATGACACTGAAAAGCATTTTGGAATGACCCATGGATGATATTTCCATGTGTTAGTTCCCAAAAGTATAAATTTCTAAGTGAAACTGTTAATATCGTACTTTTTTGCACACATGTTTAATATTTAATCTTCACATCACATAAATGTCCTCAATTTGCATCAACTCTCAAACTGCATGCGTGAATTAAGGTACAAACACTAACACGATGCTATATAACTTCAAAACCTCTGTTACACCAAGATGTGCCTTTGATGAGGTTCTGCAGTTCAATAATATGTACGAGGCCATAGTTATTTAGGTGATAAGGCGATGCGACGTGAAACAACGCTTCCTTACTGCTTATGGGCCTAAGGCATGCGGCACAAAGAGGCCATACACACATCTCTTAACCTAGTATAGCAGAAGTATCAGCAATTTAGTGGCACATGCATACCTTGATGTTGCTAGTTCATGAGCCCATGTAGCATTTGCTCTTCGTCCATATGGTGCCATCCCTCTTGCAGGTTCTAGCAAGTACTCCCTCTGTCCCATAATATAAGATTTATTACAACCAATATACTCATATGTTGGTTGTAATAAAATCTTATATTATGCGATGGAGTACTTGTTATAAATGTAATACTGTAGCAAAATGCACCATTTAAGTTCCAATTAATTGAAAAAACATGAATTCAGTGATAATCTCACTTCTCTTCCATTATTTCATCTCTCTACTCTAATCCCAAGTAAAACCAAATAGTAAAAAATTGCATGTCTATACCTTGCTCACTGTTTTTAATTTGTGAAAATGGGATATCAACAAAGTGATAGGCTGTTAATTAAATACACGAATATGTGGAATCATCAGCAACATACATATCATATCCTACAAGTTTAGAATCTAATGTCATTTAGCATTAGCGTTAAGCTAACAGTAGAATCAAGCCATCAAGCATTGAAGCTTTACACTGCAGAGGTAATAATCAACAGACAGAGGGTGATGGAACAAGAGCTAAGAGAGGAGAGGAAGGCAGGGAGATGAAGAGAAAGGGAAGGGGTAGGAGGGAAGAGCATATATCACTGAAGACCACAAGGAGATGTTGGTACCCAGGAGCATAAGGTTCGAGCCACCTGCTCCTCTCCATGTCCCCTCTTTCTTCAACTCTTTCCTTGGATCTCGATTGTTAGCCCCAAAGTTTTCTTTACCACTCAGTTCTTTCTACCCTATGGTGACTGCTTCAACTGTCACAATGCCATACTCATTTAATCCAGCTAAGAGCCCAAGAGAACGCCAGATAGCTCCTCACCATTTTATTGTAAAAAGGGATAGTTGGTGCTTCTGAATTGGAAGGACAGACAGATCTACAACAGTGCGTAGTAAGTGATCAACTAGAACATTTTACAATGGGGTACCCGCTATCCTCCAAAGGAAAAAAGCAATTAATGAAATGTGGACTGTTGTGGTTTAAAAACAGTGCTACAAAACAACCTTCCTGATCAACAGTAGTTGTATATCTCAAAGGAGGGCCCAAGCCCCACAAGGAATAGGCACCACCATCCACATAGGTGAAAATAAAGCAGGAGAGAAATGACGCTGCATTGGTCGATGCGAGGAATGGATCCAACTCTGCATAGGAGGGAGACAATGTTGGCAATGAGAGCCGACGATGCCAGGATAAGAGCCAACGATGCCAGGATAAGAGCCGACGATGCCAGGATGTATTAGCGACATACATGGAGGGTAGGGCATGCAGAATAATCAAGAAATTCCCTCTTTTATCATTAGTATTCATTTGATATTTATCCTTGTGGAGTGAAGAAGACATAATACTGGATCTGCACATACTTACTAAAAATATCCATAAATGGCTCATTTTTTGTAATTGACAAAGATTACCATATTGATATGCAGGTATTGTTAAAAAGGACAAAAAAACACTCCCCAAAACATGCTTGCATTTTTTTTCAGGAAAACACAATGACATTGCGTTTCTTTCATTGCATAGAAGAGTTTAAGAGTAACAGGCCAAGGTGCTTGCATTTTTCATTGCACATAACTTTCCCCTTGTAGACATTGCCCTATTCATATGCAGTAAACTATGCCGGATTAATCATATTCTGGACCCTAAATTGGGTAAAAGTGCAATCACAGAAGAAGTAGGAGTAATAGCAGTAGATATAATATTTTCCCACAAAGTAACGAACCAGAAACAGGCTCACAAAAGTCCTCAATGTCTGAGAAAGGCCACAGTGATGAAGGCGATATAAATACGTAAGTTGCAGTTAGTAAGGTAGGCATCATAAAAAACGAACCATCCGATGTAAAGATAATTTTCGGTGCTAGTTATCCATTAGCAGAAGCGACCCCACAGGTTTAACACGTCTCTCTGAAAACATGGTCGTGTTTCGATTTTCGTTTACTAAACTATCTTGATAGTTAAGCGCTGCCTGTGGTAAAGGTTCACTGGGCAGAAAAACTAAAGCCACTGTTGACATAATTTGAGAACGGAAGTGGTTCCACAATTTTACCATCTTGGCCAACCATGAATGAAATCATCTACCCCTCCGTCCGAAAATAGGTGACTTGGATTTGTCTAGATTCGCATGTTATCTAGACAAATCCAAGTCACTTATTTCTGGACGGAGGGAGTACATAACTAAGATACTTCTACTCCCTCCGACCCATATTAGTTGACTTGGATTTGTCAAAATTTGGATGAATCTATATACTAAATAGTGTCTAGATTCATCCAAACTTGGATAAATTTGAGTCAACTAATATGGGTCGGAGGGAGTACATGAAGTTGCATAGGTGAGCCTTCGAGTCCCTTGTCCTATCGTTGAGTGCTTATCTCATGTATCAAAACTTTCCACATACAGAATGAGAAAATCATGACTAGTGAACTGACATCCATAAGGTAACATTCTATAAGATGCCATATAAAAGAAGAGGTACCGTACTTGCGTGGAAAAGCTTCAGCCCTCATGTGAAACTTGATAACTCCTACATCAACTGCATGTCAAAATGAAACCGGAGTTCAACAAAAACCAGCAATAATCACCACCGAATCAATTGATAATAACAATTGACAAGAGGCACCTACACATACCCAATTGCTGTGATGACAGATATACATGCAAGTTCGAGGACTTCAAATTTTGTCCGCTAGGTAAAGGCGAAGAAGCCATAAGATCTATGGAATTATTCAAACTGTGCAACTAAAACTCCATATATCAAACAAAATGCAGCAGTCAATACCATCACCAGACAGCATCAACCAACAACAGCAGCAGATGCATACAGTGAAATAATACCAAGATGTTCATAACTTAACAGCTATACCATACTTCTACCCTGTCTAAACTCCATAAAGTTAAACACAGCACAAAACTGTACACCCGCATATCTAAAGAAGAAACGAAGTGTTTATGCCAGGCTTCTCCGGCAGAAACTGCTTTATCTCGAGATCTTGGTTTCCTTTTGCTACACCAGGGAGGGGGAGCCCAAGAGATAGAGACAGTGATCGATCATCTCCTGTGACAGAACCGGCAAGACTGTGTGTCTTTGCCACTGTAGTCAGGGATAATGATAATAGAGGGGGGGATCCCTCCTCTGCCTTCAACGATGCCTTATTCATAGTAGTACTAGGTTCTGGAGAGTCTTCATCATCAGATGAAAGAACATGGACGACATGATCCGAGACGGTCTTTATTGTCGAACCTAGATCTGCAAGACCCCTGTAGGTACATGGTATGTCGTCTGGTGGAGTACGCCAACCAGCTGGCAAGGACTGCATCTTCGACATGCTAGGCAGTTGTTCATCTCCATTTGAAGTCTTTTGCCTTTTGTAGTTTGATCCAGAATCACGCATAACGAAGTCAGCCTTCAAGATTGATTCTGTCAAGGATGTGAGAGTCTGCTTCTTAGCCAATATATCGTCAGACGTTAATCTGTCTGCACATGCATGTCGTTCAACGTCGCGTTGAGCTTCATTCGGACTAGAGCTCTCCTCATCCTCCATGATATCTCTACCTGCAGTTCCTGTGCCACCTGAAATTAAGTAAAAAAGTTAAGGGAATAAAATGATGAGCAATGAAAAGATCTAGCTCCAAATAATAGTTTGATTCATTAAAACGTATCACCACCTGTTGTAACACTTGGATAATCTGGTTTCATGTTGAAACCTCCTGAGCTCGTGGGAATATAAGTTTCACAGGCACCTGCAGTAGCACTTCCCAATACAATTTCTCTGGTGAATGCAGTTCTTTTGTGATGTATTTCACATGCATCTAGATTTTCATCCTCGTGTTTTGACCTCAATAAAGTCTGGTTATCTTCAGATGAACCAGACTTCTCTATCTCTGATCCAAGTGATACAGGCTGGTCATAAAATTCATCACCAGGGAACTCATTCAAATCTATACCCAAAGACTGAGGAACCTTAGGGGAACACACAGGCTTATCAGTAGGTCCATAGATCGATTCTAGTGGACAAGGATTTGTCACTCTGGTAAGCTCTGTTGAGCTATTTGCTTTACCAGCACAGAAGACGCCCCAAAAGTAGAGTAAGCCATTCCACCCTGGAAAGTATTGGATTAGTTAAATGAGTAACCCAGACACACTTTCTAGACAATAACGTTAACAAAGGTAGGCCTTACTTTGGATCTTTTCCGGTAACTTATCAGATGGCAAGATGACAAGTTCAAAACCACTAATATTTGCTGTTAGGGACAAATCTCCAACAAGCATTTTCTCCAAGAGTTTCCCATATGCTCTTTCATAACTGCTTAAGTACACAGGAAAAATCAGTTAGCACTGACGTAAAAGATGAAAGTAATCAAACATTAAGCATTACCTTTCAACATCCTTAGCAAAGAAAAAAAGAGCAATGTTATCTTCATTCGGCTGTACTTCCTTATACTGCTGTGGCCATGAAAAACAATGTGGAACTTCTACCAGCTGAATTGTCTGAGGTAATTGTTTGACTATATCAAGTGCTTTGGGTGAGGCAGAGGTGGACAAGTGAGCCTGAATCCCATCAAATATTTCAGAAGAGTTTCCAGGTCTTGAAACCTCAAAGATACCTCTGAAAAAAAAATACATGTTAAAGACTTCATAACTACTTCCTCTTCTCAATATAAGATGTTTTGGCAAGTCAATTTGGCTTGCCAAAACATCTTACATCAAGGAACGGAGGGAGTACTACATAAGGGTGCTAAGGGGAGAGGACATACTGCCAGATGTAAGTCTGCTCTGGAATAACTAAAGCTCTGGAAAGATTTCCAATAGCAGGCAATTCATCCGAAGAGTCTTGATGCTTCAAATTTGGCTCAATCAATTTGCTTTCAGGGGCGCACAGTTTTTGTGTCATTACACTTTCAGGGGCACACAGTTTCGGTGCCATTACAGGACCATGTGGACTCTCAGACAATTTGTCTTCTGAAGTCTGAATTTCCTCTGCACTTTTACTGGACTTATTTCCAGTGCTTACAAAAATATCTTGTTTGCGATGTCCAACAGTAGGAGTCAAATCTTCTGACGCACTTGCTCTTGGCACCATATCTTGCAAATCTGATTCAGAAGTCACGGTCAACGGCGTGGAAAGTGCCCCAAGCTTAGTTGCCATTCCATTATCATTTTGCAGCGAAATGAATGAAGCTTCACCCGCACAATCACTATCCTTATCGACATTTTCCCCTGGAAGCAGTGAATCAGAAGTCTTCACTGTGTAAGCATCTTTAGCTGAAACAACTCCAACCAATGTTGGTTGAACCGCAATGTCCACCTTCTCAGTTTTGGACAAAACAGAACTCTGCTTCTTTTCAGTACTACCTAATACAAACAAGCAATAAAATGGAAGCAGGTCAATACATCAAACCCTCGTATTTCCTCAAGAAATTGCATAAAGGAAATGAACAGCTTACCTGTTTTTTTGCTAGTTTTAAGTATGCTTGGTCCAGGCCTTGGATTGTCCTGTTCGATTTTTCGTTCCCCTGACTTCATGGAACAATCAGGCCTTGGTGATGAAGGAATATTTGGTTTCTGAAGATTAAAAGAAGCCCTTCTTTCTAAGAAACTCTTATCTTTCATCGGTTTCAACATTCTTGGTTTTTCATCTCGAGACAGGAGAAGTGATTGTTTCTGTTTTATTGAACTTGAGTCTTTACAAACTGAACCCTCACGTTTAAATGATTCAGGCTTGATAAGCTTTCTCAAGGGTCCCTTCTCTCCAACATCTATCAAGGAGTGTTTTACAGGCTTCAGCTTGCTTGACACACCTTCTGCTAACTGCTTGACCTTTGGTTCGCTGTTTGAATTGTTGAAAGACATTTGCCTTGATAAAGGACCTAGTGGACCAAGTTAGGAGGTTAATAATGCAAAACTACCAAGAAACGGAAATAAAGATTTTACTGGAAAGTGAGACACCAAAAGAATTGGTCAAACCTCGTGGTGAAGGGACTGGTGGCACTTTGGCATTCGCCGTGCTTCCTAACGAATATGACCGTGATAAGGGCACAGAACTTTTGACTGCATGAACACCCCTCACTGGAGCATTATTAGGTGACTTAAAATTTCCCTTATCAGACTTCTTTAACGAGTTCTGACGAGAGAAAATATCATGTTTCCTAGGGCTTTCTGTCTTGGACAGCCTCGCATCAGATGATGATGCATTCTCCGCATGCCTCTTGCATGATTTAGGTGGACTCAGCAAGCCTTCACTTGACAGTGGCGATTCTACATCAGTGGCAATTCGTAACTTCTTACGATTCAACAAATCTTCAGAACATTCAACCTTCTTGCCTAATCTTCCGCCAGTCGGTGTGCCACAAGTGGGTGGCCGTGCTTCTGTGTCAGAGGTAACAACCTGCAACCTCTTACGATTTGCCATGCTCCCAAAGTTTTTGTTCTTTGAATCCAGCCTTTCAGCAGTTGGGGTGGCACACTTCACTTGCCGTGCATCTGGATCAATTGGCATAGAATGCAGCTTTTTATCATTACCAGGTAAGTGATTAGTTATTGGTGCACTATGAGCAATTTGCTGAGACTCCAAATTAGTGACAGTAATCTGCAAGGTCTTAGGGTTGCTCATGCTTTCTGAATTTTGGTTCTTCCCATCCATAATATCAACTGTTGATGCACCATGGTTGCTTCTTGTTTTATTACGGTCTTCATTAAGCTGGCATTCTTCACATAACCATTCACCATCCGGAACCTTGTCCAACTTCACTCGCATGCAGTAACTGGCCAGCCATAAACGGGATGTCAATAGCTAGCATAACATATAACAGAAATGTAACTAAGAGATACCATACAACAGAAATGTAACTAAGAGATACTCCACATTTCCTCATAAGTAAAAAAAAATCCTTTTATGTTTCCTTTTATCTACTCTAGTGGAATTGCTACTTGTGTAAATACCATAAAAAAATACAGTCCATGTGTAAACTTAGTATGTTGTGAGAATAGTAAAAAATAGTATCACTTCCACTATGAAAAGCAAAATAACTTTGAACTATGGTACTCCCTCCGACCCATATTACTTGACTTGAATTTATCAAAATTTGGATGAACCTTTATACTAAATAGTGTCTAGATTCATTCAAATCTAGACAAATTTGAGTCAACTAATATGGGTCGGAGGGAGTAATAAAAACTTCACTTGCAAATGTGATGTTTCAGACAAAGTAAGAAAAAGGCAAGGCGATTTTTGTCTTACGTATGCTCTGCTCCATCGAGGCATCTAGTACATGAAGCCAGAAGATACTCCCTACCAACATCTCCACATATATCACAAACATTAACCTGGGGCATAATGGAAGCAAGAAGCAAATGTCAACAATGAGGTGACCAAATACAAACAGCAGATGCAGAACAAAATATAAATTATATTCAGTATAGTCAAATATCATGCCAATATTTCTGAGAACCTATATGCAAATGCTGAACCAAAAACTGTATAAAATGAAGAAACCCAGAATATGATCTTCCCTGCCACAACGTCCTTGATGAGTATAAGGATATAAAAATTATATTTCATAGTACAAATTTCCATTACCGAGAAAAAAGTACAAACTTCCAACTGAGTATATTACCACATGTAGAAGATTTTCTTTCGAGCAACTGCAAACACAATAGTGTATGATTTAAATTAAAGTTGAATGTTTCCATGGAGGTTGCTAGTCCAAACAACAATCCTATGTACTAAACGAAATTTTTATCTTTACATAGTCACCCTGCATAAATAATAATGCTCAACAAGCTATCCCAGATTCTAGTATTTCATAGTTTCATACATTGTGCAGAAGAATATTCAGCTTCAAGCTTCAATATAACTTCACCAATTCAGTCTATCTTCTAGATGAAACATAGAAGTAAATGAGACAAAGGTTCATTTCATATTCTAACAGTCCACAAGTATTGCTCACTTACTGTCAACAATATATGCGATGTTAAGTGTGTTCCACACCAAAATAAAGAAAGGCCTACTCCCTCTGTACCAAATTATAAGATGGTTTTAGGTAGGCTACAGAGGGAGCACATGTTAAACCTTTGCAAACGCTTCCCTATATCTCAAGCCAAGCCTACCTCAAAACTACAATCTATGGATATCTCACACTTGACTTCTCATTAAACACCATGTCAACTAAGGTTCATTTTGCATATTAACATGGTTATAGGAGTTGCATTTTGAGAGAGCAACTAGCACAAAAAGAAGGAGCAGGGAGACATACATCTATTAAGCTTTCTGAGTTCCCGAAATCTGTCATCGCATCATTCTGTGTATTCAACTCTCTACCACTAGATATATCCGTAGATAAATCTTGATTCTGGTCTTCTTTAACATTCTTGTTGCTCTTAGCAACATGAACAGATTCACTCTCAGCGTGCTCTTGACTACTGTTCCTCGAGCATGGGGTGCCACTCTCCAGTTCCTTTGATGAAGATCCAGCCTTGATTTTGTTCCTGTTACTTGTACTGCGACTAGTCAACATGCCATGCTTGTCACCTCCAATCACAGAGGGGTTTAATTTTTCTCCAACTGACTGATCTATGTTATCATTTGAAACTTTCTCATCAGTTTTTTGTGCTAAATTATCCTGTGAATTCACTAAACCCTGGCCTGGCCTCTTAGGAGATAATCCTTGTGAAGCACTAGCAGAGGATTGGGTTCGGAGTAACTTCTTGGTAACAACTGAAGGAGAATCTGCAGGAACTGATCGATCAAATGAGCAAGGTTGCGTACTATGAACATCAGATCTCTTCTTTTCTGTAGATTCTTCAACATGTGAATTCCTTAGTTTATTGTCACAAGCAATGTTCTTGTCTTCATAGTCCTTGACAGTTAGATCACGACTCGATGCAGAAGTAGACATTTTATCCTTCTTATCCAACAAAAGTTTGCTTGCTGCTGATGTACCAGTAACACACGAGTTACTATCATCGTGGCATTCTTCTCTAGGCGACCTCGGATCATGATTCAATAGCCTTCTACGTTTTGCTGGCATGTCAACCTCCGAATCAGCTGCAACTGATGACCCTGCCATCGCCTTATGTCCACCATTTTCAGAATAGGAAGCATGGCTTGAAGTAGCACTGAATTCATCTTCATTTTCCCCACCCTTCGTATGGAGCCCTTTTCCACTACGAACTAACATGCTACCTTTTGATTCAGACCTTACACAGCACGTTTGAGATGATCCGCAGTCCATATTAGAATCCACAGGTGCAAGATTTCTGTGTAGACAGGAGGAGCAAGGAGCAGAACAGAGATTACAGGTGCCAGATTCTGCCTTCGCACGAGGACTATCACATGGCACTGGTCTTTTTCTTAATGTAGGTTTGTCCTGGCAAAAGGTGAACCAACATCAGTGTCCAATGTCCTTATTAATGAACAGTGTAAACATACATGAAGACCTAGAGGCCAGGCCACAAAAATGCAGTTTATATATACAACAGGAACATAACATGGATTAACTAAATAGATAGCCCTTCAACTGATTATCAAAAGAACAGAATGAGCGTTGCTAGGAATAACAATTATACTACCTCATTGTAATCAGCGAGCTGCCGTGCTAGCCTAAAATTTTCACAGCGCAAAAAAAATCATGATAAACATAGATTAACCAAGTAACAAAGCTCATCTGAGCTTAGTACAGAAAGATTGTCAAAGCGTCCCAGTACTGTCAAGCCAACTTTCAAGTGAGATTAAGCCATCCCAGAAGCAGGGGATGCACTACTCACATAGTCAGTATGCACTTACTCTACAGCATTATAGGATCAGAATCACCTACAAGCATCTGATGCCCACAACAGCTAATGCGCAGGCCAACAGCATCATAAAGCACAGGAATAATCTAAGACTGAACTCATCTTATGTAACCTATGGGCAACTGACAATCAAACCAGCATGTGCATTCACACAAAATTCCCAGGGAAGGAAGAATATTTCCCTGCATATTCAGGGAAAATCACACCCTGCAATGCTCACCTCTGTCTTGGGGGCCACCTCATGCTTTTCAGACAGCTCCATCCGCCCTCCACCGCCGCGGCGACGTTCCATGGCTGATTCCTGAGCGGCACAAACACAGAGAATAAAGTAACGAGAGCTTCAGTCAGCCAACCCTCGAATCGCAACTCGTGAAATCTATTAGATTGATGACGCCTAAATAATAATACCAGGAACCATACGGGGGATTCAAACCAATGGACTCGATCAAATCGGGATTCGCCCCTCGCGGAACCGCTCGCCCCTAAAAAAAACAAACCTAACGAAACAATTGACAGGTGCGCACGCGCCCACGCAATCACGGACGCGTAAGGAAACCCTGGAATCGCGAAACCCCGACGCCGCCGATCTAGCCTAATACCTCCCCCATCCAATCTCCAAAAACCCACGGCCGCCGCCAGCAACAACGGCGGGACGGAATCGGTAGCTATACAGAAAGGAACGTGGGATAGCGGCGGATGTACCTCGAGATCCTTGTGTCGCGTACGATCGTAGAGATCCCTCATGGTGCGCTCCCGCTCCTGGGGCGCCCTCATACCCGGCCCCACCCCACCACCCCCTCGCTGATCGGGGCGCGCCCCCTTACCTCCCGGCGGCGAGCGGCGCGGCGGCGTCCATCCGCAAGCAGCCCGACGGAGAGAGAGAGAGATGGAGACGGGTTGGGGGGTTTCGCTCTAGCGTGGGTAGGAAGCAGAGCAGCGGAGCCGAGAAGGGGGAGGGGGAGAGAGAGAGAGGGGGGACAGAGGAGAGGAGGAGAGAGGGGATGAGAGAGAGAGTGCTCGTTTAGTTTTGGAGGAGTTCCCTCGGGGGGGCGGGCGGTGGTGACGCGACGGGGGAGCAAGCGGAAGGGGGAAATGAAACGGGACGGGGAACGAGGATGGGTTTGGCGGGGCCCCCTCGCCCAGCCACACGTAGCCGCTTTATAGCAAGATGGATTTGGCTCTAATTGCCCCTCAGACCCGTGGTTAGGACGAAGACGGAAAAAAAACTCGAGGGCAGGACGGACGCGCACGCTAGGGTTTAGATAGATATAGATCAGAAATTTTGGAACATATTAATTAAAAAAAGTATTTATTTATTAATTTCAGAAAGGAAGGATATAATATGCCGTATCGCTATATTTTTAGCAGGTATTTATTTACTGCCAGGGTTAACGTAAGGCTAGCTGTAATTCGGATAGCTGAGCCAGGCATGCACGCAATGACGCATCGCGACGCAACCGACACCGGCTAAATTAACGTACGCGTACACATGCTGTTGCTTAATAATGGAGTATACCAAATTAATTAATTGGATTATTCCAGCTGTGATTTGGTTAGATATTCTGCATGGTTTAAAACTTGACGGTATGTATATATATGGCTATTATTAAATGACATTCATAGTAGGGTGTCAGCGTGCGTGCCGTCAGATCGGTACGCGCGTGAGTACGTACGACTACTACTACGCATCTCGCCGAATTATGAGCAGTTTGGTACGTACGTGGTACGTATATGTTGTGTCGCTCTTTTCAATACATAGGATTGATTGACGATGCGTCGGTTGGTGATAATGTTTGGTGATTTTGCAGAAAAGTCAGAGGTGAGCAGCGCCCGGGCGTCATGCTAGCTGCGACCGTACAAATCAAGGTTAGGATCGACTACAGGATGATACTGGATACGCATGTATTGTGTGTACTGTTTGTCCATGGACTTACGAGTCTGCGTATCAAAATATCTACTCCCTCTGTTTTAAAATATAAGACGTTTTAGGTTTGTAAAGAAAATGACACACTAAAAAAAGTCTTATATTTTGAAACGGAGGGAGTATCGCATAAACACAAGGCTGTACGTGCGATGTGGCAGGATTCTAGTCTAGATCGATGGAAGTTAACGGTTGCGTGCAGCGGAAGTAATTAGTAATAATGTAAAAATACAGTATGGATTTAGGCCATGTATACATCCTTGAGCGGCCGACCTCGGGTTCTATATATACACAGCAGCTACTATGTACTTTCAGAAAGGAGTGGAGCCGTTTTGCCTTGCCGGCTGCATCCTGTACCAAACAACCGTAACTAACGTATACTACTCTCTTGTCTCTCGAAATAGATTTTGAAGTGTATATATACATGTGAATCTCGACAATCTCTGACATCTATTTCGAGTCGGAGACAATGCTTTCGGTTTTTCTAAGAAAGCATGTACGTGCGTTCGTAATCGTGTGTGTATTTTGTCTACATTTCTCTAACTACCATCATTTATAGTACTTTCTCTGTCCATAATTACCCTGCATTCTAGGTTTAGTCAAAGTCAAACTTTGTAAAGTTTGGTAGAGCATATACAAAAAACTATAAACATCTATAACATCGAATGTATATAATATGAAAATATATCTTATGACGATTCTAACGGTACATATTTTATATTATAGATGTATATAAATTTTTCTATATATTTGATCAAACTTTACAAAGTTTGACCTTGACTAAACCCAGAATGCAGGGTATTTTCAGACAGAGCGAGTATATCACTACTACTTGTGGTGTAATCCAAAATAAACACGGAGTACTATTATAATTCTTACAATGACAGATAGCATTTTCAGGCTGTTTAGTATTTGTGAGTGTATTTGCGGGATCAGAGAAAATTATATCAAATCCTATAAAATTCCCGTAGCCCGTTTACCAAGGCAGGTTTGGACAGGATAATCCCAAGATGTCCTAGTAAACCCTCTTACTTTTGTCTGGACTAAAACTCTATAATACTAGTGTATTTTGTTTTTAGGGAGAATACTAGTGTATTTCTAGAAGGAGGATAAGATGAGCTTCTTTTTTTTGACGTGGAATAAGAGGACTTGGTAAACAACAAACCTGTTCCCATCTTCAAAAACCTGTTGGGACAAAATACGAGGGAGGTAAACAAGTCTCGTGATGATGCTGGTGCACATAAGATGAAAAAACATTCGTGGTGAGTGGAGAAGTCCTGGGCGTGCAGTGCAATCGAGTGAACAAGGAACGAGATTCTACGTCGCGTCCACGTGCCACGAAAATACAGGCTAGAGCGAGAGTCACCTTTTCTCCCCTCTCTCGCTTTATCCATTTACCATGCAAGTTGCGGAGCATCTCTCGTCAGACTCGTCGCCATCCTTCCAGTCCAAGTAGCTTTCTCTCCCTCTCTCCCGTAAATTAGCAAGAAATTACCAGTGGTTTATACGAGTACACGGTGGTGCTAGTGCGTGCACATTTTTTTCCCACCGAGGAAAAAATAGCGGCAGAAAAGCTGGGAAATCCGATGCTTACTTGCCCGCACACGACATGCCCGAAATTAGCATGCGTAGATCTTTCTTTCGGAGCCCACGCAGGCTACAGTTCCAGATAGTAGGGCTATTTGCCTACTTTCAGATGCGAGAGATACGCTGCTCCACTGACGACCTGGACCGGCGAGATTGTCGGGCCCAGGTGTCAGAGAAGCGTAGGGTGAACTGCTGGGTGTAGTAGGAGTTGAATGCTAGGGGTAGGGGGACAGGGTAGGGATGGGCTCAAACGTGTATCACAAGGTATTCCGAGGCGTAGATCGTGCTCAGTACAGTTTATCCTGACACGTGGTCGGCCCTGATGCGGTGTACGACGCGTTCAGAGTAACGCTCCGTGCACGGAAACAACGCAACCACGGCCAGGCCGTCACGTCACATGATACTGACAGAGATTACGTAGTTGCGTTGGGAAATAGAAGAACATGTTGCCAGAATTTTATGAATTTTTTGTGGATAATTTTACGATTTATTTTGATGATGACTGATAGTGAAAATAACCTATTATTTCATGTGTGTTGTGCAATATGCTCATCTTTTTTTTTTGGTGGCACCGATTCGTGCACCTTCAGATCAACTGACGTAGTAGTAGTAGCTGATTTGACAAAAGAAACTTGATGTTAATTGAGATTTGAGGGTTGTAGATGGTTAGATCCGAGACAACGTAAAGTGATTCTCATCTCGCGGCCGGGCACACCACGGATGGGCGAGTACGTGCAGGTAGGCGTAGTAGTATTTGATGCCCTGGGCCACGTCGTGTGCCCGGGCGTGACGAGGTGTGTTGTTTTTCCGGATGATGACACTGTGAGGGCCTCCCTCCCGTGCCACTTGGACCCCCGTCTGCGCCGCCGCACCGTCCGAGTCCAACGCGAACCGCTCCGCGCGACGGCCAGGGGACAACGCGCGCAGCCGCGCCGGGTGCGTGGGCCGCCTGACTGCCTTCCAGAAGGTCCCACGGCCGTCCAGTCGAAGACCACGCAACGCGGGCGTGCCAGCAGCACGAGCCAATGGCCGCTTCCCACGTAGCACGCGCTTGCGAGCTTTTCCCTCTCGTTGGAGGGAAGCGAGGACGGGAGCGGGAGACATGCATGCATCGACGTGCTCGATCGAGTGGTACAGTGCCATTGAGTGATGGAGTAGAGGAGCAGGCGAGTAGCAATGATCGTGGCTTTACACGTAAGTACGTATAGTAGGGACTGAAAGCCTACGAGTGTGTGTCTACTTTGTGAGTTTGGAGACGATGCATGTTTGGAAATTCTACCCGGACCATGGATTTGTAGTATAGTACATGTCTGAACGATCGGAGATATTAATCAGAAGGCTTGGGGAGTAACTTAAACTAGCTAGTGTCATGCATATACCCATTAGTCTAAATTATCATATTCATAGTGCATAGTAATCAATAGGTAATGCCGTAGAGACGTAGAGACTATATTGATTAGCTTATAGCCTCATTGTCTAAAAAAATATGATATTATGGTAACATAGTTAGTTACCACGACCATCTCTCTCCTCGTTTAATAGCATGACATGTCAATAAAATATTTACTTGGCAATACATGTAGTTGCATGTTATTACTTATGTTACTCTCACTATCACTAGTCTAATGGATCATGCGTGCATAGTAAAATTCGAAATAGAGGGTTGAATCAAACAGAGTGACCCTCCCCTTCTCCCCTGTCTCGCCCCCGCACGAGCGTACAGAGGAACCCTAGCCCCGCTGCTATGAGATCCAAGCACATAACTTAATAGGATTTATAGGATACTCGTACCAATAAGTTGAAACTTCTTTTTCGGAAGCTCATTCGAAAAGAACTCTAAGGTTAAGCGTGCTTGGCCTAGAGAAATTCTAGGATGGGTGACCGATCGGGAAATGGGTACCGGGTGCTCATGAGTGAGGACAAAGTGCGTAGAAAACACTAGTGTTAGTCTGTGGGACCAGTCTAGATATCCTATTAAGCTGTCAGGAGTGACACCCCCTGGGCCCAGTGGACGGGGTGTTACAAAGTGGTATCATAGCCGATCCTCGTGGTTAAACGGGTGTGTGCGGGTCAGTGGCGGGACATGTGGAGCATGGCGCGTGTGGCCTGCAGTGGACACGGCATGACACATGTGCCGGCACTGCACGCACATATGCGTGCCGATATCTGCGGGTCAGTGGCGGGACATGTGGAGCATGGAGCGTCTAGCCCGAAGTGGACACGGCATGGCACATGTGCCGGCACTGGACGCACATACGCGTGCCAAGAGGGAACGTTTCTAGGGTGTGCTTGATCGATGAGGGCATCAATCTTCTAAAGGGTGGGTGTATGTGAGATCCAAGCACATGACTTAATAGGATTTATAGGATACTCATACCAACAGGTTGCAACTTTTTTTTCGAAAGCTCATTCGAAAAGAACTCTAAGGTTAAGCATGCTTGGCCTAGAAAAATTCTAGGATGGGAGACCGGCCGGGAAGCGGGTACCGGGTGCGCATGAGTGAGGAAAAAGTGCGCAGAAAAGAATAGTGTTGGTATGTGGGGCCAGTCTAGATATCCTATTAAGCTGTCAGGAGTGACACCCCTCGGGCCCAGTGGACGGGGTGTTGCAGCTACCTCCACCCTTCTCCACTCCCCCTTCCTGCTATTGTCGGGTCGAGCCGTTGGGCGCTGCATGTGCGGTGCCGGCGCCGGACTCTCTCAACGCGTGTGGGATGGTGGCGTGGCGCACTGTTGGATATATGCCCTAGAGGCAATAATAAAAGTGGTTATTATTATATCTTTGTGTTTATGATAAATGTTTACATTCATGCTATAACAGTATTAACCGGAAACATTAATACTTGCATGATTTGTAAACTAAATTAGAGTCCCTAGTAAAGCCCCTTTGTAATACTAGTTTGTTGGTTAATAGTTGATCGTGGTTTCCCGATCATGAAAATTGAGATGTTGTTAACAACAAGATCATATCATTAGGAGAATGGTATGATGGACATACTCCTATAGATAAGCGTAGCATTAAGATCAAGTCATTTCAATAGTTCATTTGCTATAAGCTTTCTGATACATAGTAACCTAATTCCTTCGACCATGAGATCATGCTAATCACCATCACCGGAAGGATGCTTTGATGACATCAAACACCACACCGTAACTGGGTGGCTATAAAGGTGGCATTGAGTATTCGGAAAGTATGTGTTGAGGCACATGGATCAAGAGTGGGATTTGTCCATCCATATGACAGATAGATATACTCTGGGCCCTCTCGGTGGAATGTCATCCAATTGGCTTGCAAGCATGTGACTGGCTCACAAGGGATCACATATCACGGAAACGAGGAAAGAGTACTTATCAGTAACGAGGTTGAACTAGGTATGTAGAGATACCGACGATCAAACCTCGGATAAGTAAACTATCGCGAGACAAAGGGAAATTGGTATCGTATGTAAGTGGTTCATTCGGTCGCAAAGTAATCATAGAAATATGTGGGAGCCATATGAATTTGCAGATTCCTCTATTGGTTATTGATCGGAGAAGTATCTCGGTCATGTCCGCATAATTCACGAACCGTAGGGAGACACACTTAAGGATTCGATGTTGTTTAGTAGATATGGAATGTTAGTAGGGATACTGAATGTTGTTCGGAGTCTCGGATGGGATCCGGGATATCATGGAATGTTTTCAAAATTTTGAAATGTGAAAAATAAATAAACAAAATAAATAATTGTTGAAATTTAGGGTGAGAAGAAACTTTTTGATTCCAAATGAAAACATCAAAACCTATTTTGATCAAATAAAATCTTAAAGGGATTTAAAAAGATAAACAATTAATAAATAAAGTTTTAAAAGTTGGAATCACCATTTTTGGACCTTTTAATAAAAAAATATGGTTTTCAAAAGCAAAGGTAGAAATATAAATAAGGACTATTTTAAAGAGTCAAATTTAATCTTGGCCAAGCATTTAAAATAAAATATCTTGTTTGATAAAAATAGTAAAGGTTTATTAAAATAAAACCATAAGGATTTATTTATATCCAAATTTCATTCAAATATAGACATTTTTCTATTTTGAATGATCATTAAAAACTTATTAAAGTATTTTAAATTATATTTCAAAGTGTTATGTTTTTAATAAAACCTACTGAAAAGATTTTTGTAGAAATTTAGATTTCAAATAGAGTTTTAAAAATATATTAAATCCTATTTGAATGAAAGACTAATGTCTATTTATTTAATTATTAATAGATCCACAAAAAAAGAATTATTTTATTTTGAACTTTGGAATATGTTGTTAAACCGAATTAAACTATACCTAAAGTTTGGTGGAAGTTTGAATTCATTTGAAGTTTGAATTATTTGAATGAAAAATCAAAACAGAAATTCAATTTAGAAAAAGAAAAAGGTTTGTATATAAAAAAAGAGAAACAAAGCAGCCCACTAAACCTACCCAACCCAGCAAAGCATCTGGCCTAGCAAGATCCCATCCGGCAACCCTCACCCGAATTGTTTTCTCATGCGCAACCTCACCCGCGAAGTCACTAACGCAGGACCCCACTCCCCCTCCCTCTCTCTCGCTGTCAACGCGGTCCCACGTCGTCAAATCGTCGTCTCCACCGCGACCACGTCCCCCTCGCCGTTTCTGCCGTGAATCAATGGTGTTAATTCGCGTTGATGGCTGAGTTACTCCTCGTCGTGACCATGCGCCTTAAAACGCCTCACCCTTCTCTTCCATTCCCCCCAAGAAGCATCTCCTCTCTGCCACCGGGCTGCTCCAATTTCGAGCTCGAGCACCACTGCTCCAACGAGCTTCTCCAACCGATTCTGGCGCCGTCCAACTACCCCTCGCCTCCCAGAGCACACAGGCTTACTCCCCAACTCATGGCGCATCTCCCAGTGTCGCTCGCTAGCCCGCGCACTCACCGTAGCCTCGGCAACCTCGACACCTGAGCGCCGCCGCGTCTGCCATCGCTCTGACGAACCCCCTGGTAAGCTCAGACCACCCCGAACCCTCCTGTTGATGCTCCCATGATCCCCAGAACAGTACGCATCTAACGCCCCCTCCCGTTTGCCTCGGCATGACCTGCAGCCTCGCCCCAACGACAACAAGAGACATTTGACGCCGCCACTGACTCCGGCGAGCAATCCACACAGCTCCAGTGTGCCCCTCGAGTAGCCGACCTCACCTTGAGCTTCACCGCACCCCTGCGAGCACGGTGAGTTACTCCTCCCTCTCCCTCGCTTCCTGAATCATCGGCAAGCTCATCGCCCGAGCGTGCGCCACCGTCCGCCGTCGCCAGCGCCGCCAGTCCTTGGTCAAACACGCTGTGCCCGTTAGATCTTGATCTTGTGACTGAGATTAGATTATAAACGAAGGGGTACACGTCCATCTGCCGTGCGTTTTAAGTGAAATCCTACGGCCAGTGTTGATCGATCCGCACGAAGCGGTACCGTCCAATAGGATAGCGCCACGTGGCTAGACTCATGATTTAAAATAGAAATTTGATCTATTAGATTTGCAAACTTGTAAAATTCATAACGTTAATTCTACACGTCCAAATTTTGCAAATTTTATATCAATGGATTCAGCAGAACAAGTACTTTGCAACCATGCACTTTGTTTAATGTTTTGCTTCTGGAAAATTGGTTTAAATTGCATAATTTGAATATAAAAATTGTTCTAGATATATTTTTTAAGGTGAAATCTTTGCAAAATGGATTGTTTTGAACCTACTGACCATAGGAACCAACTTATGGATTTAAAAATGTATTTTGTGAAGTTAAGGAATAAATATTTGAATTAGCACATTTCTAGTCAAATAAAAATATTGTTTATGGTTTAGAAATGATTTTTGAGTAAAGCCTTTGGGAAATGATTTGATTCAAACCTTCTGACCCTAAACACCAAGTTTTGTGATTTAAGAACATATTTGATGAACCATATAAAGTTATTGCTTTGCTAAAAGATATTTTCAACAACATAAAATATCACCTTAGCATAATATTTGGTTTATGAGATGAAACCTTTTGCAAATGGTTTTACCACTTTTGTAAATGACCAATGTGAGCTTGAAAATGTTTAGAGCCTAGTAGAAACCACTTTTCCAAATAAAACTATCTTTTGCATGCTTGCATGCATGACCTTGTTTTTGTTATTTTATGTGGTGAAATGGTTTGAATGCTAGTTGAATTTGTGTTTGCTTGATTGAATTGTAGTGAAGTTAGAAGAGTGTGATATTTGCAAGATCAAGAAGTAAACCAACATTTTCTACTAAAAAGGCAAGTGACACTATCATCCATGTCCTACTATTTTCATTACACTTAGTGGATTTTTGTAACATGCATGATAAGGACTACTATATTTTATGCTATGATAAATCCTAATAGGATATCCTTATATATCCATTAGTGAAAACATTGTAGTTGTAGTATGCTTAGCCCTGCTATATATTTGGGATGGGATACATGATATGATTATATGAAGTGTTGGAAAAATATATGTTTTATATAATAAAACAAGTACTCAATGAACCACCTGGGTGGAAAGAGGATACACAAGTTTTGGACAAGGTGGCAACAAAGGGAACCATGTTTATATGGCTATCTTTTTGTATGTGCACTAGAAGAAAACCACCCAGGGACTTAGAGATTGAACATGTTTCTCGTATAGTGGCTCCCGTGTACAGTCACATGCTAAATGGGCTCTGGCTTAGTCAACTACATAGTGGAAGACCCATGCATTGGCATCTTCAAGTTAACTAGAATTGTGTAAGGGAAATATATCCCTACATTGGTGCCTAATTGACAAGCTAGCATTGTGTATTGGGAGGACTTCTATGGAAAGACTTTGTCACATTCTCGATCTGTCGGTACTCCATTTTGGTGAGTACTTATCCAGCGGCCACTGGTGGCATCAAGAAGAGATTGTGTCATGTGGGTAAAGTGTACAGCTTCTGCAGAAGATCAAATTCTAAGTACTTAGCCGTGTCCCCGGTTACGTACAACTCTGCGCAACTAAGGCCTGAAGCTATAGAAGATCTCGACATTCCAATTTCTCAAAGTAAAACTTGATGGTGACAACAAGGGATTAGAAGCACTTGGAGTTTTCCAAGAAGTTCAGAAAGATTTGACAAAAGATCAAAACTATTTTGAAAAGATAGGATAAAACTATATTGCTTTCTGCAAATGAGCCTAAACCCTACTTAGCCAAATATGCATGTAATGATAGGATCCACTTATTTCTACATAATAGTGAAACTTTCCAATACAATTCAAATGTATTGACCCTTGTGGCTGCAACTTATTATGTTACAGGTTTGTTTGATGTTAGAAGTGTGTTGATTAGGATTACAAGTCTACAACCAACATGATTGCCCGTGGCACTTTGAAGATGAAGGACTCCATGCTATAGTTATTTCTGCTGCATTGTAATGAGATAGCCAAATGAGCTATGTAAGATGTGATGAATTATTTTATTCCTAGTTATATAGTTGTATTATGACCTTTGTTTCTTGATATTACATCTTAACTGTGGATGCTAGCTATTGATCCAGGGACTAGCATTGTGAACACAGGGATCTCTACCTTATTAAAGGTTGGGACCTCTACAGATGGTATCAGAGCACTGTGTTGCCTGTAGGATTGTAACCCTAGGATTGGACAAGACCCCTTAGAAAAATAGGAGTTGTATTTGTTCCAAAACTTATTTACAAACAATCTTGTAAACTCTTTCCTCAACCTTTTGGTTTTGATTCTACACCTCTTCCTTTTCAACTTGATGGACAAAGCCTTCACCATGACCAATGACTGCAGCTTTAAGTTTCATCAAGGACTTCAACTTAGACATCACTAAGGACTACAAGTGAGAACCAAGAGACATTAGATTGTCTACCAAAACATTGATATCATGTTAGTGTATGGATCATATTGACCTATGAGGTATGACCATACCAAGTTAATCATTTCAAGAAAACTTGTTGTTTCCTTCAACTCATGAGTTAAGCTCATAAGTTATTAAGTGGATAATTGCTTGTTGATTGATTGATTGTTTGATTGAACTTGGTTGTTTTGAGTTGTGTGTTAGAACTTCATTATGCCTATATGTCATTACTTATCCCTATCAAACCAACAGATGCCTCCCCATCGTGCCAACCCCAACCAGAACAACAACAACAATGTCACTCCCGAGATGCAGCAGTTGATGACAGCTCAAGCTCAAATAATGCAGATGATGACACAGTTCCTGCAAAATCAGAATCAGAACAACAACAACAACAACAACAATAGCAATCAGAATAATCCTCCAGCACATGATATGCTCACCAAGTTTCTGAAGCTAAGGCCTGCAAGGTTTTCTGGAACAACTGACCCAATGTTAGCCAATGACTGGTTACGTTCGGTGAATAAGGACTTAGTGACTGTTGGCTGCACCGATGAAGAAAAATTTAGGTTTGCATCACATCTGCTTGAAGGACCAGCAGCAACATGGTGGGACAACTTTCAGATCACCACTCCCCTTGAAGATGTAACTTGGGCTATTTTTGAGGATGGTTTACGTACAGCTCACATCTCATCCGGAGTGATGCACTTGAAGAAAAAGGAATTCCACAATCTGAAACAGCGTCACCTCAGTGTGGCTGAGTACATTGAAGAATTCAACAATCTGGCACGCTATGCACCAGATGAAGTTGATACAGATGCTAAGAGGAAGGAGAAATTCCTCGAAGGACTTAATGATGAGTTGAACCTGCAGCTAGTTGTGGCCTATGTCCCAACTTATCAAACACTTTGTGACAAAGCCACCATTTTGGAAAACAAGATGAATCAAGTTGAGAACAGAAAGAGGAAGCATAAACTCAAGCATCACTCAGGATCATCACAAAAGAAGCGTTCATTCAAAAAGATCAATGAAGATTCTGGACCACATCAGTATCACCACAACAACATTGGAAGTGATAATAATGGAAATGATACTGACAATGGAGATGACCTTGGTCAGAACCAACATGACACTTTTAGGAAGAAAGACAATAGCCAGTTACAGTGCTATAATTGTAAGGAACTTGGACACTATGCATCAAACTGTCCTAAGAAGAAAAAGAAAAAGGATGCTAGAAACTCCAATGGAAATGACTCCAATGTGACCCAGAAAGGACATGTGAACCACATTGACATGGATGGGAACTTTGAAGAGATGGAAGAAGTGGATGTCAGGAATTAGATAACTCAGTTGAGTCAAATAAGGATTCCTTGTCTAGACATCAAGTGTTGAACCCATAGTCAAGTGAACCATCAATGTAACTGACGAGGTTTGATCTCATCAATGCCCATTGTTATGGACTTGGGTTTTGGAGAAGATGGGGATGCTGGAGATCGTGGAACGGTTAGCAAACAAGCAACACGGGGACACAAGGTTTACCCAGGTTCAGGCCCACAGAGGGAAAACCCTACTCCTGCTTGTCTGCTCTTGATTACGGCGGAACCGAAGATTACAGGGGTGCGCAGACGCAATCTGGCGTGGAGGTGTGTATGCGAAAGTATGAGAGAGGTTGTCAGAGAGCTCTAGATCTGTAGATCTATCATGGAGGTGGAGATCGTAGATCTATCTATTGGAGGGTTATGGCGTCTGTAGGTCGTGCCCTCCTCGTTGGACCCTCCTAGCCTTTATATATGGGGAGGCTAGGTCTCAGGTACCGATACGAGTTGGTTACAAGTTGTATTCAAACTCTAGTCTTGAGATTTCCTTGTCTTGTACGCTTGAGAGTCCGTGTCCACATGGGCTTCATATCAGCCGAACCGTCATAAGCGTCATGGACCCTGGTAGATCGTCGAGTAGGCCTTCCGTCGGGATGGACCAGGTATGCTAAGGTCATGTACCCGTTGGGTATAACCATGTCAGTAGCCCCCAAGTGTTCAGTCGAATCGTAGATTCGGCTGAGGACTCTTCAATCTTTCAGGTGCAACTCTGTCTTTCAAGAGAATGTGTAGGGATTGTTGATGCGTGTGCCTGACTCTCCCGACGGATCAGGGTCAGTTAACTGTCTTAGGACAAAACAACACGATCTTCTTCAGATTCAAGTCCCTCGACTCGAATCTGGAACAGATGCTGGCGTAATTCGACTCAGGCCGCGGAGGTCTTACAGGAGTGGAATTCTGGTAAATTTAAATGATGTACCCAACGCATCCGTCGGGATTTTTCATCGCGCCTGTTGGCACGGATTTTTACTAGCAGAGCGCAGTCATGTGCGTTTTCAGGCCATCAGATGATATTTGTAGGTCTTATCTTTGTGTCGAAGACACAGCATCCGAACGTTTATCACCGCAGAGATGTTTCGGGTGGCCAAGGAGGACATTGCTCACTTTGCGTTAATTAGGGCAGAGTTGCCGAAAAGTTTTTGTTTTTGTATACTGATCCGAAGGATCTCAGTCGAAGAATTCATAGGGTGCGCGATCAGCGCTCCCTATGGGAGTAGCCCCCGAGTGTCTGTTCGAGCCGTAGACTCGAGCAGAGACTTTAATTCAGCCGTTGTTCAGCTTCAGGTCCGTAGGACACAAATTTTTCGGATGCTTGAATCCATCCTCCCTATGGGAATAGCCCCCGAGTCTGTAGTGGAGTCGTAGACTCGACGTAGGACTCAAAGATCTTATGTGTGCGCGACCAGCGCTCCAGTTTGGAGTAGTTCCCGAGTGTCTGGCGGAGTCGTAGACTCGGGCAGAGACTCGAGTCTTGTATCGTGTCGTTGTAGTCATCAATCTCGTGGGCGTACCGCTGACCCGGAAGTACATCGGGTGCGCGACCAGCGCTCCTGATAGGAGTAGCCCCCGAGTGTCTACTCAAGTCGCATACTCGAGTGGAGACTCATACGAGGAGAAACCACTAACTCGGAAGTGCATCGAGTCAGCATCTCACGTATAAGGAGCCAGGAGTTGACGTGGCGGAGTTGCGACGTTTAGCCGGAAAGACTCGACGTTCCGGATGAAGTCGACGTCGGTTCTTCTGTTGGGTGCGCGACCAACGTCGCATTGTGTAGCATCAAACTTTGCAACCATAGAGGGATTCGACTCGGGTCTTGAGTTTATGGCGTAGCCAGTTGTTTCGTCGACTCCTGTTGGAGGATCCGATTGAATAGCTTGGCGCAGTCGACGTCCTTGTAAGCTGCAGAAAACATGAATAATTGTGAAGTACTTGTATCTTGTAAAGAATATTTGCCTTTCAGCTTGTACAGTAAGATTTTGGTGCCGATCGAGTCGACACTTTTGCACTGTATGCTAGGCCTTTTCGTTAGCCTGATTACCCTTAGTCTCAGTACCTTGCCGAGGCACTCAGAGTTCAAGGATTCGACGATCAGGCAGAATCAGCTACTCGGGCTGTCGCGTATGAGGTGCTCGAGTGCATGGAGCCGATGGCACATTAGGTTACTCGAAGAGAGCGCAGCCCCCGAGTGTATCGAGTGCGATTTAAAAAAAGAAATCAGCTCTAAGTAGAGGGAAACTTAGCTTTATTGGTAGTTGTCGTGGACGAAGTTGATGCGGTAGTGGGTCACGCGGCAGATGTAGTCGACGCGGCGGACCGCAGTCATAGTAGCGACGAGCTCCTGGGATCGACGGCGATAACGAGTTCCGCATCCAAAGATTGTCGCAATCGAAGACCATACCGGGTCGCCGCATCCGAAGAATGCAGCGGGTCACCGTAGCCGAAGGCCACAGCGGGTCTCGTGGGAGTCAAAAACCATAGCGGGTTGCTGGATCGAAAGGCCGCGGCTGGTCGTCGGAGCTGAGGGAGCCCCCGAATCATTGGAGCCGAAGATCGTAGAGGATCATTGCAATTGAAGACCGTAACAGGTCACACGGCGAAATCGGCGTAGCTCTTAAGCGTAGAGTCAACAGGGTCGGACGTGTATTCGAGGTCGACGAAGTCGTAGTACGGTGGACACGGAGTCAACACATTGGCGAATCAGCATTGTTCACAGCGGCGAAGATGAATTTTAAGCTGCGAAGTAGCTATGAATCATGAAATCCGTACGGTTGTCTCTGGCTGAAAAATCCATGTAGCTGTACGTATCTCTTCCAGTCTTGGAGAACTAGTTTTATTCGAAAAAAATAGGGTCGGACTTGCACAGCCGGCCACAAACAACAGCTTCTTAGCTTGGCCTTTCTTCAAGGATTTAATCCTGTGTACTAATTCTCCGTGACCGATCCAGGGAACATGCATGCACCGAGACGAGGTTTGACTGATCAGGTAGGCGAGTAATGATCCATACTTCACCTGGAGCTATTATCGAGTCCGCACGTAGTGCACAGCACAGCTGAACACGGCAGGCGCGTCAGGTACAGAGGCCCTTGGGACGGAAGTAGTGCTCCTCCATACCGACGATCCGATCGGATCTGACGTAGTTTGTTGTTTTTGTTTTGGCTGACCTAAAAAATTGTTGATGAGGTGAATCGCCGCCCGCAAGTAGTGTGTGAAGCTGGAGTTTGACGAAATTGATGATACCCATGAGCGATCCGCGCCTGCGGGCCAATGCAGAAATCAAGCCTCCGCCGTGTGATTGGTTTCCTCCGCACCTGAATTGCCTAGTCACCGATGTAGTAGATGTTGATGATGAATTTGAGTGATCCCATCTGAATCGTGACTTAAAGGTGGATCTACTTTTTGGATGCCGACAAATCGTAGATCGTCGGGTGGTAGGACCGTCACGACCGCACAATCAGCGCCCCCAGCTCCCACAGACGGCGCCAATTGACGAGGTTTGATCTCATCAATGTCCATTGTTATGGACTTGGGTTTTGGAGAAGATGGGGATGCTGGAGATCGTGGAACGGTTAGCAAACAAGCAACATGGGGACACAAGGTTTACCCAGGTTCAGGCCCCCGGAGGGAAAACCCTACTCCTGCTTGTCTGCTCTTGATTACGGCGGAACCGAAGATTACAGGGGTGCGCAGATGCAATCTGGCGTGGAGGTGTGTATGCGAAAGTATGAGAGAGGTTGTCAGAGAGCTCTAGATCTATAGATCTATCATGGAGGTGAAGATCGTAGATCTATCTATTGGAGGGTTATGACGTCCGTAGGTCGTGCCCTCCTCGTTGGACCCTCCTAGACTTTATATATGGGGAGGCTAGGTCTCAGGTACCGATACGAGTTGGTTACAAGTTGTATTTGAACTCTAGTCTTGAGATTTCCTTGTCTTGTACGCTTGAGAGTCCGTGTCCACATGGGCTTCATATCAGCCGAACCGTCATAAGCGTCATGGACCCTGGTAGATCGTCGAGTAGGCCTTCCGTCGGGATGGACCAGGTATGCTAAGGTCATGTACCCGTTGGGTATAACCATGTCAGTAGCCCCCGAGTGTTCAGTCGAATCGTAGATTCGGCTGAGGACTCTTCAATCTTTCAGGTGCAACTCTGTCTTTCAAGAGAATGTGTAGGGATTGTTGATGCGTGTGCCTGACTCTCCTGACGGATCAGGGTCAGTTAACTGTCTTAGGACAAAACAACACGATCTTCTTCAGATTCGAGTCCCTCGACTCGAATCTGGAACAGATGCTGGCGTAATTCGACTCAGGCCACGGAGGTCTTACAGGAGTGAAATTCTGGTAAATTTAAATGATGTACCCAACGCGTCCACTAAAATTCTGGAAAAGAAAAAGGTTTGTATATAAAAAAAGAGAAACAAAGCAGCCCACTAAACCTACCCAACCCAGCAAAGCATCTGGCCCAGCAAGAGCCCATACGGCAACCCTCACCCGAATCGTTTTCTCACGCGCAACCTCACCCGCGAAGTCACTGACGCAGGACCCCACTCCCCCTACCTCTCTCTCACTGTCAACGCGGTCCCACACCGTCAGATCGTCGTCTCCACCGCGACCACGTCCCCCTCGCCGTTTCTGCCGCGAATCAATGGTGTTAATTCGCGTTGATGGCTGAGTTACTCCTCGTCGTGACCACGCGCCTTAAAACGCCTCGCCCTTCTCTTCCATTCCCCCCAAGAAGCATCTCCTATCTGCCACCGGGCTGCTCCAATTTCGAGCTCGAGCACCACTGCTCCAACGAGCTTCTCCAACCGATTCCGGCGCCGTCCAACTGCCCCTCGCCTCCCAGAGCACGGAGGATTACTCCCCAACTCCTGGCGCATCTCCCAGTGTCGCTCGCTAGCCCGCGCACTCACCGTAGCCTCGGCAACCTCGACACCTGAGCGCCGCCGCGTCTGCCATCGCTCTGACGAACCCCCTGGTAAGCTCAGACCGCCCCGAACCCTCCAGTTGATGCTCCCATGATCCCGAGAACAGTACGCATCTAACGCCCCCTCCCGTTTGCCTCGGCATGACCTGCAGCCTCGCCCCAACGACAACCAGAGACATCTGACGCCGCCACTGACTCCGGCGAGCAATCCACGCAGCTCCAGTGCGCCCCTCGAGTAGCCGACCTCACCTTGAGCTTCACCGCACCCCTGCAAGCACGGTGAGCTACTCCTCCCTCTCCCTCGCTTCCTGAATCATCGGCAAGCTCACCGCCCGAGCGTGCGCCGCCGTCCGCCGCCGCCAGCGCCGCCAGTCCTTGGTCAAACACGCTGTGCCCGTTAGATCTTGATCTTGTGGCTGAGATTAGATTATAAACGAAGGGGTACACGTCCATCTGTGCCGTGCGTTTTAAGTGAAATCCTACGGCCAGTGTTGATCGATCCGCACGAAGCGGTACCGTCCAATAGGATAGCTCCACGTGGCCAGACTCAGGATCTAAAATAGAAATTTGATCTATTAGATTTGCAAACTTGTAAAATTCATAACTTTAATTCTACATGTCCAAATTTTGCAAATTTTATATCAATGGATTCAACAGAACAAGTACTTTGCAACCATGCACTTTGTTTAATGTTTTGCTTCTGGAAAATTGGTTTAAATTGCATAATTTGAATATAAAAATAGTTCTAGATATATTTTTTAAGGTGAAATCTTTGCAAAATGGATTGTTTTGAACCTACTGACCATAGGAACCAACTTATGGATTTAAAAATGTATTTTGTGAAGTTAAGGAATAAATATTTGAATTAGCACATTTCTAGTCAAATAAAAATATTATTTATGGTTTAGAAATGATTTTTGGGTAAAGCCTTTGGGAAATGATTTGATTCAAACCTTCTGACCCTAAACACCAAGTTTTGTGATTTAAGAACATATTTGATGAACCATATAAAGTTATTGCTTTGCTAAAAGATATCTTCAACAACATAAAATATCACCTTAGCATAATATTTGGTTTATGAGATGAAACCTTTTGCAAATGGTTTTACCACTTTTGTAAATGACCAATGTGAGCTTGAAAATGTTTAGAGCCTAGTAGAAGCCCCTTTTACAAATAAAACTATCTTTTGCATGCTTGCATGCATGACCTTGTTTTTGTTATTTTATGTGGTGAAATGGTTCGAATGCTAGTTGAATTTGTGTTTGCTTGATTGAATTGTAGTGAAGTTAGAAGAGTGTGATATTTGCAAGATCAAGAAGTGAACCAACATTCTCTACTAAAAAGGCAAGTGACACTATCATCCATGTCCTACTATTTTCATTACACTTAGTGGATTTTTGTAACATGCATGATAAGGACTACTATATTTTATGCTATGATAAATCCTAATAGGATATCCTTATATATCCATTAGTGAAAACATTGTAGTTGTAGTATGCTTAGCCCTGCTATATATTTGGGATGGGATACATGATATGATTATATGAAGTGTTGGAAAAATATATGTTTTATATAATAAAACAAGTACTCAATGAACCACCTGGGTGGAAAGAGGATACACAAGTTTTGGACAAGGTGGCAACAAAGGGAACCATGTTTATATGGCTATCTTTTTGTATGTGCACTAGAAGAAAACCACCCAGGGACTTAGAGATTGAACATTTTTCTCGTATAGTGGCTTCCGTGTACAGCCACATGCTAAATGGGCTCTGGCTTAGTCAACTACATAGTGGAAGACCCATGCATTGGCATCTTCAGGTTAACTAGAATTGTGTAAGGGAAATATATCCCTACATTGGTGCCTGGTTGACAAGCTAGCATTGTGTATTGGGAGGACTTCTATGGAAAGACTTTGTCACATTCTCGATCTGCCGGTACTCCATTTTGGTGAGTACTTATCCAGCGGCCACTGGTGGCATCAAGACGAGATTGTGTCATGTGGGTAAAGTGTACAGCTTCTGCAGAAGATCAAATTCTAAGTACTTAGCCGTGTCCCCGGTTACGTACAACTCTGCGCAACTAAGGGCTGGAGCTATGAAAGATCTCGACATTCCAATTTCTCAAAGTAAAACTTGATGGTGACAACAAGGGATTAGAAGCACTTGGAGTTTTCCAAGAAGTTCAGAAAGATTTGACAAAAGATCAAAACTATTTTGAAAAGATAGGATAAAACTATATTGCTTTCTGCAAATGAGCCTAAACCCTACTTAGCCAAATATGCATGTAATTATATGATCCACTTATTTCTGCATAATAGTGAAACTTTCCAATACAATTCAAATGTAGTGACCCTTGTGGCCGCAACTTATTATGTTGCAGGTTTGTTTGATGTTAGTAGTGTGTTGATTAGGATTACAAGTCTACAACCAACATGATTGCCTATGGCACTTTGAAGATAAAGGACTCCATGCTATAGTTATTTCTGTTGCATTGTAATGAGATAGCCAAATGAGCTATGTAAGATGTGATGAATTATTTTATTCCTGGTTATATAGTTGTATTATGACCTTTGTTTCTTGATATTACATCTTAACTGTGGATGCTAGCTATTGATCCAGGGACTAGCATTGTAAACATAGGGATCTCTACCTTATTAAAGGTTGGGACATGTTTTCATCGGAGAGGTTTTAGAAGGGTCTAGAAGGTTCACCGGACCGGAAGGGAAATGGTCCATGAATGTGTCATGGGTAAGTGGAATGATTGGATCATGTCCTAGGTCACTTGGTTTGGGCATTTGCGAGAGAGAAATAAAGCTCTAAATTGAAAGTCAAAAGGGAGTGTTGAAAAGTGAAACTGGAACAATGGTTTCCTAGTGGAAGAAGGAAAGAGTCATTCCGTCTATCCAACTTTGGTTTGGGTATGGATTCAAACTCCCCTCTCGCAAGCCTCCCTCCCTCTCATAAATAGAGGGGAAGAGCTGCCCCAAACAAGACCAAGCCAGCCCTCCCCACCCCGTGCACCGCCGCCGAGGCGCCGTCACCGCACTCCGCCGTGTCGCCACCCTGTCGGCCCGTCGCTGTCGCCCTAGCCGCCGCCGACTCCTCCTCCTCCACTCCGGCCTTCTAAACCTAGATCACCGGGAAAACCCTAGATCCACCATAACTCGCACCGGCTTAGGCGAAGCCCTGCGGGATCTTCCCTCTACTTCCGACACCACGCCGTCGTGCTGCCGGAATCGCGAGGGGAGAACTACAACCTCCGCTGTGTAACACCCTCAGAATCGGCCCTATGCAAGTTTTAGCGAAAATCGCCAAACCCTCATAGAAACGATTCAAAGGTGCCCACCAGGCACTTTCGTGCGGGTGGAAAACGAAGTAATAACATTACACAACAGTCCTCGATGGGACCCACAGAAACAGATATATATAACAGCGACTCCATGAGTCAAGAATACAGATATAATATACAAAGATCCAAATCACCTTGAAAATGATAGAGCGTCCAGCTACGGACAAGATGCAAATGGGGCTAAGAGCCCTGAAGAACAACCAATGGCGTCCATAACCCTTCCCAGGCCAAGCCGGAAGGGTAACCCTGCTAACGACATCGATCTCAAAACCTGCTTAAACAAAAGGGGTGCCGACAAAGGGCAAAGGAAAAAGAGGAGCGTCAGTACTGAGGCCAGTACACGGCGAGACTAGAATTCGGCGGTCCTCGCCTACATAGGTATGGTGGACTGAAGCGGCAGCGGCATCATGCACTAAACAACCTATAGAGACTCGATACAACTGTCGGCGATCAGAGAGGGATAAGAAAGACCTATTCGGAACCAACCTGACATTACCACCAAACAAACCCATCCTGGTGTTTCCCCCTCGAGACCACCCGAGGAAGTCAACCGAGGAACTCACACAGTTGGCAGTTTTATCTATTCAGTTATCGTTGCAGCAATTACTAGTCAATTATAGATAATCATCCTGATAAAATAAGCAGTGGGCACTTTTAGTTAACCTTTCCGTTATAGTTGCAACACTTACTAGTCAGATACAAATATCATGAGATAACCCAAAACCCAGCAGTTGTTGGTACTTTTATTTAGCCATTCCGTTGTAGTTGCAATACTTACTAGTCAGGTACAATGGTCGCAAGCGACAACCCAAACAAGCAATTGTGGGCAGTTTTATTTAGCCATTCCATTATAGTGGAGCTGATTACTAGTCATTATAAAGTCAAATTTATAGCTCTACTTTAATTATAGTTGTCTATGATCGAGATACTGTGCTCCAAATCGTCCATAACCGCGGACACGGCTTTCAGAAAGTTTTACCCGGCCGGGGTGCACCAATAGCAACACACACTCGATCAGCCTCGGAAAAACCAAAACAAAACCCAACGAGGCTTTCACGACAAAGCAATCACAGGATTCAGAAATATTCCAGGGGCCACCCCATTGAGTAGACCCGCAACGAAGTAAGCTAGCTCCGAGACGGACTCAAGGTTTGCGTCAATGGCTGTAAACGACTGGGAACCCCAAACGGGGCTTGTCGATACCGCGAAAACACTCCGCTTACCTAAACAGTACAGTGTGCTCCTCGCACAATCGTAAATAAAGCAGTAAAGCATGGCATAGGTACAGGATCGTAAATAAAACCTCAAAATAGTTTGTGGCCCCAAGAAATAAGACTGAATCAAGCTCTGGCTAAGGGGGGCCCATAATTCCCCGTATGTGGATAGCGCGATAAATCAAGGAACAGGTATCAAGTACTCGGGGTCCTACGGGACACAAGTGGGTGGTCGGAAACCAGATATTATCTATCACCCACCGATGCCTCTGCTTACTTACTTCAATTTTTGTTGTTAAACAGGAATTAAAGTGAACGATAAGTAAAGCCATGATCATCTCCAACATTAAACAGGCGGCAATACACCAACAACTGTGGCACTTGACGACACGCAACAGCAATTGAGCAAGCGACTACGACGCGCAAGTCCAGCTATCTACCAAACAACAGGTAATAGGATGTGTCCAAGGCAATATACGGCTGCAAGGAATTTCACGGGTACGGAAACTAGAGCAACGCAACACAGGTAGCAATAGATCAATAGGAGGGAAATAAATACTATAAAAGTAAGATAGGTAGAAAGGGGAAGATGCTCGCCTGAAAACATTGTCGAAGGGTTCATCCGAAGATCGGGGCGAAGCTCACATCAACTCAACGGCCTTATCCGCGAAGAAGCAAAACACTAGGGTAAACAACGAATGCACTATTTAATACAACGGCAGAAGATCGGCATGATGCATGCATGGTGTATGACATGGCAAAGATGCGGTGCAATTAGGTCATATTAAGCGGAAACGGGTCCCGACAATTAAATATATGGTTTATGTTGTTTATCTACCCCACAATTTAAATGTTGTTTAAACAAGGCAAAACAATGACACCGGTTCGCTACACAAATTTAAATGAGGCCGATATGAGACTAGATTTGCCCGCATATGGGCCCCATATTTAATTATGAGGTGAATCGGCATAAGGCCCCCAAACCACACAAATATGCATGCATGACCAAATAAGATGCGACAAGTTGGATTATATTATAAAATAAGGTTTCGGGAAGGGGTTCACACATTAGAGTTCGGCAGATCTTGGTTCCGGGGTTCGGGGTTCGGTCTCAGGGTTCGGATCCGGGGTTCGACGGGATCGGTCTCGATGGGATCGTTCTCGGACTCCGGGGTTAGGGTCTTCGGGTCGGGGTAGTAGATCTTGTCGCTTGGTATCCGTGAAGTAGAACTTGTATTCCGTCTTTTGTCGGTGGTGAACTTGACCGATGGTGTTCGGGTCCGGGAAGGAGCACTTGGCGTTGCCGAGCGGAAGTTCATGTTGTAACCGTGTCGACGACCTTGGCGTTCAGGGGGAAGTTCTCGGTGTTCCATGAAGACGAGCTTGTCGACCTTGGGTCCGGGTAGGCGATCTTCTTGTCCATGTAGGGGAACTTGAGGTCTCTCGCGGCTTCGATTGTCGTGTCGGTGTCGACCTTGTCTTTGGAGGGCGGCACCCACATCGCATCAAGGCTACCACACCATCTTCTCGGGTTTGACTTCATGGTACCACCACACCACACAAACAAAACTTGTGTCGAGCCACTTCACATCATCTGCACCTCACATGGACATCCTCTAGAGAAACCGAGGCCGGAGCACTTGAGGAAAGCATGCGCACCGAAGGCCGGGGACGAGCGGCCGGGGAGGGGACGCGGGCGAGGCTCCGACGGAAAGGGGCCCCACGGCACGCGGCCGCAGGCTTGCTGCCAGAGGCGGGGGAAGGAGGGGCGAGCGGCCGGGCAGAGGGCGGCGACGGGGCGCGGCCGGCTCGGCTCCGGCGGCCGCGGCGACGGGGCGGGCAGAGGCGGTTGGAGCGGGGTCGGCGGCGGACGACGAGGGGGAGCCGCGGGACGGACGGAGGATGGGCCGGTGGAGGAGGTCGACGGGGGCGCCGGGGCACCGCGGCGGCCCGCTGCAGCGGAGGGCGACGGCGATGGAGATGAAGGCCGGAGGCGGGGCGGACGGGGAAGGGGAGATGGGGCGACCGGCGGGCGAGCGGCGCTGGAGGACGGCCCGGGGAGGCGAGGACGCGGCCGGAGCAGAGGGCGGAGCGGGGAAGGGGAGACGGGGCGACCGGCGGGCGAGCGGCGCTGGAGGACGGCCCGGGGAGGCGAGGACGCGGCCGGAGCAGAGGGCGGAGCGGGGCCGCGCGCCGGCGAGCGGCGGTCTCGCAGGCGGCGACGGCGGCACGGAGGCGAGGCCAGCGGGGCTCGCGGGCGAGGAGAGGGCGGCTCGCCGGCGGGGGGGAGGCTGGTCGCGGGGAGGGGGAGGACGGCTGCGGGAGCGGTTGAGGGAGCACGTGGGTGGGGGACGCGAGGGTGGCCTGCCGAGGGAGAGAGTAGGGTCGGTGGGGGGCGGGTCCCGCGGGTGGGGACAGGTGGTGCGGTGGGAGGGTGAGTGGGTGGTTAGCTGGGGCTGTGGTGGGAAAAAAGAGGGGGAAAGAGAGGGAGTGGGTGAGGTGGCTGAGCATGGTTGGCTGGGGGATTTGGGTAGGCTGATGTGGCGAGCTGCGATTGGGTGGGATGATGTGGCTGGGGTGGGTAGGATTAGAGTTGGGTAAGAAAAGGGTCTAGGTTGGACCGTTTTAATTCCTGGGGGTGGTCGTTCGGGTCGAATCGGCCCGTTCGACTGCCCCCGCCAAAATAATTTAATATTTTATTTAATTTGCGATGAACTTTTGTAAATAGTTTTTAGGCAAAATAATATGCATGATGATGACGATGCTCAAATGCAATGCGGCATGATGACATGAGCATGCGGTCATGACGATGCAATGCACAAAACAACGCGATTTTCTAGTAGTGGTTTTGCGGGATGCCACACGCTGCCTGCTGGAACAAGGGACAGGAAGGTCTTCATCGAGTACCGAACATGTGACCGACTGCGGAAGCGCTGCCGGAACGCAGCGTCGGAAGGTTAGTCTACGCGATCTTGAGATCGGTAAGTGTACGGCTACATCACCCACGAGAATCTGCTCTCGTTAACCGCTTTGGAATCTTCGAGGGTGAGTACTCTAGTCGACTACAATCTAGTAGATAGATCTTGGCTTGTTTGTTTGCATGCGGTAGAATTTTTTTGTTTTCCATGCTACGAACCTCTACACGCACGGCGTCACACGACGATGCTCTTCATCCTGGTGTTGGTACGACGATTTGCGGGTGACCAAGGTGGCAGTGGGGAACCACGGTAGCCTGTGTGTGGCTAGCCGGTTGTCGGAGCGTGGCCGATAGCATCCTTCTAGGCTTAGATCTAGGCTAAAGAGGGTCCAGCACCTCGGTATACGAAGGAGTAGGGGCATGTGTTAGGGATGGTGTTGTCGTTGGCGCCCTTGCTATAGTGCTATGGCGGGGCTTTACATCCCTTTGGGCTTGGCCAGGCCAATGAGGTCCTAGTTTGCCATGATGTTGCATCCGCGTGCTACTGTACTGCCGATCCTCGCCGGAGTTCCTTCTGTTCGTTTTTACTGGCCTTGTGACATGGGCCACGGTGATACAACGGTTATGATTGTAAGATCGTGGTGGCATGCGCTGGTGGGCGGCAAGATAGGTGGATCGATACATACCGTCTGTGGGTGTGGTTTTTGGAGGTCAGGAGAAATCCATGTCGTCTCGGCATCGATGCAGTGTCACCATCCTTTCTGAAGGGCGAGTGTATCTCTTCCCCACCCCTAGCATTCTGGGAGGAACCCTAGAAACTGTCCGGGCAGCATCGTCGTCATTGCTCTCTTTTTCGAGATGTTCCTTGGTACGAGGTGCTTTGGAGTGCTAGGTGAAGGGTTTCGTAGCATGGAAAACAAAATTTTTATATCGCATACAAACAAACAAGCCAAGATCTATCTACTAGATTGTAGCAACGAGTCGATGGAGTAACTTACCCTCGAAGATTCCAAAGCGTTTAACGAGAGCGGATTCTCGTGGGTGATGTAGTCGTACTCTTCCCGATCTCAAGATCGCGTAGACGATCCTTCCGGCGCTGCGTACCGGCAGCGCTCCCGCAGTCGGTCACACGTTCGGTACTCGACGAAGACCTTCCTCTCCCTTGTTCCAGCAGGCAGCAGAGGTTGTAGCACTCTCCTCGCGATTCCGGCAGCACAACGGCGTGGTACCGGAAGTAGAGGGGAGATCCCGCAGGGCTTCGCCTTAAGCCGGAGCGAGTATGGTGGAGTATGAGAGAGAACTATTAGTGGTCTAGGGTTTAGACACACCAATTAGAAGGCTCTAAACCGAAGGCTAGGGCAATTAGAAGCTCTAAACCAAAACGGTTCTAAACCGGAGATTAGAGGATAGGAACTTGTGTGTCTAGAGGAAGAGGCCCTGCCCCTCCTCTTACAGGTGGGAGGTGCGGCCAAGGGGAGGGGAGTCCCTCCCCAAGTCGGCCTTGGGTGGCGCGCCGTCTTGGAGAGGAGACTCCTCCCCCAAGTCGGTTTCAACCACCTCTTGCTTGTTTCCCACAGTTTCCTGTTTTAGCCGTTTGACTTTCAAACTGGCCATTTGACTTTTCTGTTTTAGGATTCAATTTAATCCTTTATTTGGAACAGCAAGAACACTTAGTACATGATGCAATCATTCCAATATGTAATGACACATTCATGTACCCCTCCCCCTTCCCGGAGTGCCGGACATTCCGGAACCTTCTAGAACATTCCCGATGAAAACACCGGAATCATTTCCGAACTCCGAAACGGGACTTTCCTTATATTAATCTTATTCTCCGGACCATTCCGGATCACCTCGTGATATCCCGGATCCCATCCGAGACTCCGAACAACATTCGGTCTCTTTCTCATAATACCATAACTACTCAAACAACGTCGAATCCTTAAGTGTGTCTCCCTAGGGTTCGTGAATTATGCGGACATGATCGAGACACTTCTCCGAACAATAACCAATAGAGGAATCTGGAAATTCATATGGCTCCCACATATTTCTACGATTACTTTGCGATCGAATGAACCACTTACATACGATACCAATTTCCCTTTGTCTCACGATAGTTTACTTATCCGAGGTTATGATCGTCGGTATCTCTGCATACCTAGTTCAACCTCGTTACTGATAAGTACTCTTTTCTCGTTCCCGTGATATGTGATCCCTTGTGATCCAGTCACATGCTTGCAAGCTAATTGGATGACATTCCACCGAGAGGGCCCAGAGTATATCTATCCATCATATGGATGGACAAATCCCACTCTTGATCCATGTGTCTCAACCAATACTTTCCGAACACTCAATGCCACCTTTATAGCCACCCAGTTACGGTGTGGTGTTTGATGTCATCAAAGCATCCATCCGGTAAAGGTGATATGCATGATCTCATGGTCGAAGGAATTAGGTTACTATGTATCAGAAAGCATATAGCAATTGAACTATTGAAATGACTTGATCTTTATGCTACGCTTATCTATAGGAGTATGTCCACCATATCATTCTCCTAACGATATGATCTTGTTGTTGATAACATCTCAATGTTCATGATAGGGAAACCACAATCATTTATCAACCAACAAGCTAGTGAAGTATAGAGGCTATACTAGGGACTTCAAATTAAGTTTACAAATCACACAAGTATCAATGTTTCCTTGTTAATACTATTATAGCATGAATGTAAACATTTATCATAAACACAAAGATATAATAATAACTACATTTATTATTGCCTCTAGGGCATATCTCCAACAGTCTCCCACTTGCACTAGAGTCATCTAATCTAGATTACATGGTAATATACCGAACACCCATGGCAGTTTGGTGTTGGTCATGTTTTGCCCTCGGGAGAGGTTTAGTCAACGGATCCGCCACATTCAGATCTGTGTGTACTTTGCAAATCTTTATATCCCCATCTTGGATATGTTCTCGAATAGCGTGAAAACGTAGCTTGATGTGCTTCAGCTTCTTGTGTGACCTTGGTTCTTGCGCATTGGCTATGGCGCCCATGTTATCACAGTAGATAGACATTGGGTCCAGCGCACTAGGAACCACACCCAGCTCTGTAATGAACTCTTTCATCCATATCGCTTCTTGTGAAGCCTCCAAAGCAGCCATGTATTCCGATTCAGTTGAAGATCTCGCCACAACGCTTTGCTTTGCACTCCTCCAGCTAACTGCTGCACCATTCAAAATAAATACGTATCCAGATTGTGATTTAGAATCATCCGGATCGGTGTTCCAACTAGCATCGGTGTAACCATTAACAACGAGCTGTTCATCACCTCCATAAGAAAGAACCATATCCTTAGTTCTTCTCAAGTACTTAAGGATGTTTTTGACCGCTGTCCAATGATCCACTCCTGGATCACTTTGATATCTGCTAGTTAAACTAACAGCATATGCAATGTCGGGCCTAGTACATAGAATGGCATACATTAGAGATCCTATGGCTGAGGCATAGGGAGTCTTACTCATCCTTTCTCTATCTTCTGCCGATGTCGGACTTTGAGTTTTACTCAAGGTCGTATTGGGCAACATGGGCAAGAACCCTTTCTTGCTTTTTTCCATTCCAAACCTCTTTAGAACTTTGTCCAAATATGTACTCTGTGACAATGATATTTGGCGTTTCGATCTATCTCTATAAATCTTTATGCCTAATATGTAAGCTGCTTCGCCAAGATCCTTCATTGAAAAACTATTATTCAAATATTCTTTGACACTATTAAGAAGATCTACATCATTCCCAATCAACAATATGTCATCCACATATAGTATTAGGAATGCTACAGAGCTCCCACTCACTTTCTTGTAAATACAAGCTTCTCCATAAGTTTGTATAAAACCAAAACTTTTGATTACCTTATCAAAACGTTGATTCCAACTTCGGGATGCTTGCTTCAATCCATAGATGGATCGTTGAAGTTTGCATACCTTGTTAGCATCTTTAGGATCGACAAAACCTTTGGGTTGCATCATATACAACTCTTCATCAATATCTCCATTGAGGAATGCTGTTTTGACATCCATCTGCCATATCTCATAATCATAATATGCAGCGATTGCTAACATAATCCTCACAGACTTTAGCTTCGCTACCGGTGAGAAAGTCTCATCGTAGTCAACTCCTTGAATTTGTCGAAACCCTTTTGCGACAAGTCGAGCTTTATAGACAGTAACATTACCATCAGCATCTGTTTTCTTCTTGAAAATCCATTTGTTCTTGACAGCCTTCCGGCCATCCGGTAAGTCCACCAAAGTCCATACTTGGTTTTCGTACATGGATCCAATCTCGGATTTCATGGCTTCTTGCCATTTATTGGAATCTGGGCTCATCATTGCTTCCTCATATGTCTCGGGGTCATCGGTGTTGTCCACCAACATGACACTCATAACGGGATCATACCAATCTGGAGTGGTACGAGTTCTCGTTGACCTCCGAGGCTCTGTAGCAACTTCAACCGAAGTTTCATGATCACCATCATTAGCTCCCTCTCTAATTGGTGCAGGCACCACATGAACTTCTTCCGGTGCCGCGCTACTCGCAATTTCGAGAAAAGGTTCGACAACCTCGTCGAGTTCTACTTTCCTTCCAGTCACTTCTTTCGAGAGAAATTCCTTCTCTAGAAAGGATCCATTCTTGGCAACGAAGATTTTGCCTTCGGATCTATGATAGAAGGTATACCCAATAGTTTCCTTCGGGTATCCTATGAAGACGCATTTTTCCGCTTTGGGTTCAAGCTTGTCCGGCTGTAACTTCTTTACATAGGCTTCGCATCCCCAAACTTTAAGGAACGACAATTTAGGTTTCTTCCCAAACCATAATTCATACGGTGTCGTTTCAACGGATTTAGATGGTGCCCTATTTAAAGTGAATGCGGCTGTTTCTAATGCATAACCCCAAAATGATAGCGGTAAATCTGTAAGTGACATCATAGAACGAACCATATCTAAGAGAGTTCGATTACGACGTTCGGACACACCATTACGCTGTGGTGTTCCCGGCGGTGTCAATTGTGAAAGTATTCCGCATTTCTTCAAATGCTCGCCAAACTCGTAACTTAGATATTCACCTCCACGATCAGAACGTAGAAATTTAATCTTCTTGTTACGTTGATTCTCTACCTCACTTTGAAACTCCTTAAACTTCTCGAAAGTTTCGGACTTATGTTTCATGAAATAGATATACCCATATCTACTCAAGTCATCCGTGAAGGTAAGAACATAACGATAACCACCGCGCGATGCTACACTCATTGGACCACACACATCGGTATGTATGATTTCCAGTAAGTCCGTAGCTCGCTCCATCATACCAGAAAATGGAGTCTTAGTCATTTTCCCATCAGACATGCTTCGCATTTTTCAAGTGATTCAAAATCAAGTGATTCAAGAACTCCATCGGAATGGAGTTTCTTCATACGCTTCACTCCAATGTGACCAAGACGACAGTGCCACATATAGGTTGAATTATCGCTTGATTTCAAACGTTTAGCCTCAATGTTGTTGATATGTGTATTTCCACTATCGAGATTCAATAAGAATAGACCATCTATCAAAGGTGCATGTGCGTAAAACATATTACTCGTATAAATCGAACAACCATTATTCTCGGACTTAAACAAGTAACCGTCTCGCAATAAACAAGATCCCGATATAATGTTCATGCTCAACGCAGGCACCAAATAACAATTATTTAAGTATAAAACTAATCCCGATGGTAGATGAAGGGGTAGCGTGCCGACCGTGATCACATCAACCTTTGATCCGTTTCCCACGCGCATCGTCACCTCGTTCTTCGCTAGCTTCCGTTTATTCTGCAGCACCTGTTCCGAGTTACAAATATGAGCAACCGAACCAGTATCAAATACCCAGGCACTACTACGAGTACTAGTGAGATACACATCAATAACATGTATATCAGATATACCTTTCTTCTTGATGTTGCCGTTCTTCAAATCCGCCAAGTACTTTGGGCAATTCCGCTTCCAGTGACCTTCTCCCTTGCAGTAAAAGCACTCAGTATCAGGCTTGGGTCCAGCCTTGGTCTTCTTCGCCGGCGTGGTAACTTTCTTACCACCCTTCTTGAAGTGTCCCTTTTGCTTAGACTTGCCTTTCTTGAATTTGGTGGTCTTATTGACCAACAACACTTGGTGCTCTTTCTTGATCTCCACTTCTGCAGATTTCAACATGGCAAAGAGTTCTGGCAACGTCTTGTTCATGTTTTGCATGTTGTAGTTCATCACAAAGTTCTTGTAACTTGGTGGTAGTGATTGGAGGACGCGGTAAATCCCCAAAGCATTAGGAATCACAATACCCAAGCTTTGAAGTTTGTTTGCGTGCCCAGACATCTTAAGCACATGCTCACTGACGGAGCTGCCCTCTTCCATCTTGCAGTTAAAGAACTTTTCAGAAGCCTCATAGCTTTCAATTGCCGCATGAGTCTCAAAAATCAATTTGAGATCCTCGACAATATCATATGGGTCTGAATCCTCAAACCTTTTCTGAAGCTCCGATTCCAAACCATACAAGATAGCACACTGAACTATGGAGTACTGATTCTTCCGAGCGAGGTAAACATTCTTTACTTCATCGGGAGCATCATCTGCAGGTGGGTCACCCAGCGGTGCATCCAGCACATAGGTCAAATTACCAGCTGTGAGGACAATCCTCAAATTGCGGAACCAATCCGCGAAGTTGCTTCCATTGTTTTTCAACTTTTCTTTCTCTAGGAACGCATTAAAATTGATGGTAGGGGCTACCATTGATCTACAACATATTTGCAATAGTTTAGACTAAGTTTATGACAAATTGAGTTCAAATTAATTAATGTAATTAAACTAGGTGAACTCCCACTCAAAACAATATCCCTCACATTGTTTTAGTGATCACACGAACCAAATCCACCATATCAACACCGATCATCACGAGAGTTGATATAGTTTCAATGGCGAACAATCGTCATGTTCATCATATCTACTATATGATTCATGCTTTACCTTTCGGTGATCCGTGTTCCGAGACCATGTCTGTACATGCTAGGCTCGTCAAGATCAAACCTTAGTTTCCACATGAGCAAATCTGGCTTGCTCACGTTGTATACACTTGCAGAATCTAACACACCCGATCATCACGTGGTGCTTCGAAACAACAAGCTTTAGCAACGGTGCTAACTAAGGGTGAACACTTTATGACTTGAAATTCATGTGCATGAGGGATCATCTTATAATGCTACCATCGTCTACTAAGCAATACAAGATGCAAAAAGGATTAACATCACATGCAATTCAATATATATGTGATATGATATGGCCTTTCTTCTTCGTGCTTCCGATCTCTATCTTCAACCACGAACTTGATCTCCAACATCACCGGAATTGCATCAAGGTCAATGACGCCTCTCCATGGTTGTCGTCCACCAGCTTCAACTATTACAACTACTTTGAATAGACACACGGGTCTTAACATAAATTAAAGACAACCATATGGCTCCTGCCGGTTGCCAACTTACAATAAGGAACGTTGCATACATCAAATATAATCACAATCATGGCCATATCACATCACTGCACACCCCTGCAAAACAAAGTTAGACGCCTCTACTTTCTTTGCATATTTTACGTGGTTTGGGGCTTTCAATAAGTGTCGTTCTAACTTACGAACAAGAACCACAACATTGATACTAGCATTGTTGATCACCCGTTGTAAATTGGATCTTAACTATGCTAGGAGAAACAGGCACCCGCAAAGCCACTTATGCAATACAAGTTGCATGTCAATCATGGAGCAAGTCTCATGAACGTTGTCATGTAAGGTTAGCCCGGGCCGCTTCATGCCAACATACCGCAAGATGCAAAGTACACAAGAAGCAATCTACAATAAAAGCATCAACGCTCACAATGACCATTGTGTTCTACTCGTGCAACAGATCTACATATAGACACGGCTCTGATACCACTGAAGGGTTTCGTAGCATGGAAAACAAAATTTTTCTATCGCATACAAACAAACAAGCCAAGATCTATCTACTAGATTGTAGCAACGAGTCGATGGAGTAACTTACCCTCGAAGATTCCAAAGCGTTTAACGAGAGCGGATTCTCGTGGGTGATGTAGTCGTACTCTTCCCGATCTCAAGATCGCGTAGACGATCCTTCCGGCGCTGCGTACCGGCAGCGCTCCCACAGTCGGTCACACGTTCGGTACTCGACGAAGACCTTCCTCTCCCTTGTTCCAGCAGGCAGCGGAGGTTGTAGCACTCTCCTCGCGATTCCGGCAGCACAACGGCGTGGTACCGGAAGTAGAGGGGAGATCCCGCAGGGCTTCGCCTTAAGCCGGAGCGAGTATGGTGGAGTATGAGAGAGAACTATTAGTGGTCTAGGGTTTAGACACACCAATTAGAAGGCTCTAAACCGAAGGCTAGGGCAATTAGAAGCTCTAAACCAAAACGGCTCTAAACCGGAGATTAGAGGATAGGAACTTGTGTGTCTAGAGGAGGAGGCCCTGCCCCTCCTCTTATAGGTGGGAGGTGCGTCCAAGGGGAGGGGAGTACCTCCCCAAGTCGGCCTTGGGTGGCGCGCCGGCTTGGAGAGGAGACTCCTCCCCCAAGTCGGTTTCAACCACCTCTTGCTTGTTTCCCACAGTTTCCTGTTTTAGCCGTTTGACTTTCAAACTGGCCATTTGACTTTTCTGTTTTAGGATTCAATTTAATCCTTTATTTGGAACATCAAGAACACTTAGTACATGATGCAATCATTCCAATATGTAATGACACATTCATGTACCCCTCCCCCTTCCCGGAGTGCCGGACATTCCGGAACCTTCTAGAACATTCCCGATGAAAACACCGGAATCATTTCCAAACTCCGAAACGGGGCTTTCCTTATATGAATCTTATTCTCCGGACCATTCCGGATCACCTCGTGATATCCCGGATCCCATCCGAGACTCCGAACAACATTCGGTCTCTTTCTCATAATACCATAACTACTCAAACAACGTCGAATCCTTAAGTGTGTCTCTCTACGGTTCGTGAATTATGCGGACATGATCGAGACACTTCTCCGAACAATAAAAAATAGAGGAATCTGGAAATTCATATGGCTCCCACATATTTCTACGATTACTTTGCGATCGAATGAACCACTTACATACGATACCAATTTCCCTTTGTCTCACGATAGTTTACTTATCCGAGGTTATGATCGTCGGTATCTCTGCATACCTAGTTCAACCTTGTTACTGATAAGTACTCTTTTCTCGTTCCCGTGATATGTGATCCCTTGTGATCTAGTCACATGCTTGCAAGCTAATTGGATGACATTCCACCGAGAGGGCCCAGAGTATATCTATCCGTCATATGGATGGACAAATCCCACTCTTGATCCATGTGTCTCAACCAATACTTTCCGAACACTCAATGCCACCTTTATAGCCACCCAGTTACGGTGTGGTGTTTGATGTCATCAAAGCATCCATCCGGTAAAGGTGATATGCATGATCTCATGGTCGAAGGAATTAGGTTACTATGTATCAGAAAGCATATAGCAATTGAACTATTGAAATGACTTGATCTTTATGCTACGCTTATCTATAGGAGTATGTCCACCATATCATTCTCCTAACGATATGATCTTGTTGTTGATAACATCTCAATGTTCATGATAGGGAAACCACAATCATTTATCAACCAACAAGCTAGTGAAGTATAGAGGCTATACTAGGGACTTCAAATTAAGTTTACAAATCACACAAGTATCAATGTTTCCTTGTTAATACTATTATAGCATGAATGTAAACATTTATCATAAATACAAAGATATAATAATAACTACATTTATTATTGCCTCTAGGGCATATCTCCAACACTAGGAGCGTGGTGTAAATTCTTCGTGGGCACAGCGGTTGCGACTCGTCTTGTTTTTCATCAAACCGCCGATGTCGACATTGTTTTCTCTTATTTTTTATGTTTTGTTTCTTTTTTTAACATGATTTGTGTTGTTTTCTATTGGTCTTGTAGTTGTATTGGTTGATCGTTATATTAAGCGCAAAGGCTGATTCGAAGAAGATGTCTTGGTAAATCCTAGCTCAAATGGCTACCAGGACAACTTTCCCCCTCCTCCCTTATCCTCTCGAGCCCCCTCCCCTTGAGAGTCCCCCGTGTGTTCCCGGGCCGCTCCCGAGCCCTCCCCGACGGCGCTGCCGTTCGGAGATGGCGGAGGAGGGGCGCCGGAGTAGGTGGTAGGTATAGGTTTAGTGTTTTCAGCTGTTTGCTGGTAGTTTGGAGTAGGGTAGCAGTTTCTCTGGCCCAGATCTGCTACATCCAGGGCTGGTGGTTGCTCCTGGTCACGCTCCGGTGGACGGAGGCGACGACGAGCTTCTTCACCCCTGGGATCTCCGTAATAAGGGTCAAGGTGTGTGGTCGCTGGGCACTAGACAGATGCGCCGCTTCGTTTCGCTTCCCTTCTCTGGCCGACCGTGGAGGCGAGGAGAGAGGGGATTCGGGCGGTGGTGCTGACAGTCTCGGTGCCTGGCGAGGCTCTGCCTGGAGGGCGATTCGGCGCAACGCCATTAGGATACTGCTTCTTTTCTTCGTCAAGCTTCTGTGGTGGAGGTTCTCGAAGGAAGCTTTGGCAGTGGAGCCTCTTCTCTTCAATAAGCGCTGCCTCTCCCAGCGCGGCAGTTCGGTCTCTCTGCAGTTCTTCTCGGCCGGCCATGGTGGCGAGGGAGAAGACGGCGGCGGTGCTGTTGCTGTTGATGGCTGGGAGTGGTTCTGGAGGTCGTTGGAGATTGCGACCCCGGCAGCAGTGCCCAAGCGGAGCCGATTTGAGGTAGCCGCTATCTTTGGTCGGAAGACCGACCCTGCTGCGCTTGAGCTTTGCTATGGCTCAAGCATCATCTTCCTCCTTAACTGGAGGATCTATTTGGATCTCGGCGTGGCGATGTGTGTTGAGGCAATCCCAAGTGGTTTCGTCCCCGGTGGTTGCAGCGACGGCCGCGCTAGAAGATCAAAGTTCGCCGGCGGCAAAGTTGGTCTCGATTGCGTTTCATCGCATCTTGCTAGGGTGCTAGTTGAAATTGTTAAGGGCCTGGGCCTTATTTTCTTGTTCTTTGTGGTCCTTCTTATAATTGTAATCGCACCGCCGCTTTAATGCAATCTCCAGGTCCTTCGGGGCCTTTACCGTTCAAAAAAAAAAATGGCTACCACCTTCCCTCTGGCCTCAGCCACGACGTCAACAAACGACAATCAAGTGAATCCATGCATAACATTTAAAAATAGCCAAATGAACAGGGCGGCTGGGCAAAAGAACGAGTAAGACCGGGTATTGCATGCACCATGTCGACCAAAAACTAGCTAAACAAACATGTTGACAGGTCGGTCAGCAAAAGCAGAGGATACAAAATCAACACATGCGTAGAGGCATAGACCACATGGCTGCTAGTATAACTATAATCTCTCGTGATTGATGGTGGCCGGCTAGTTGACTGATAATTAAAACAATTAGGCGAATGCAAAACTTCAGTCTAAACCACTTTTATCGATTTCTCTCTAATGCGTGATCGAGTAGGTCGGATGGAGTCGTACGGGTGCGCGTTGATATGACAATTAATTGATTCGATTTGACTCGACTGGCCGGCCATTAATAGAAAGCAGTTCCTCCATTAAACGGACGGGATTTCTTGGCGGTACATACTACGGACTATAGCTAGATCGAGCTAGGCAGGCTGCAGCGGTACGGCAGCTAGCCATTCCTGGCTAATTTTTTTAAAACAATAGAAATTATTTAATCAATATAACTGTTTTAAAAAGTAGCTCCGCGTGAGGGTCTCAAACACCGATCAGCACCCTCGGTGGTTGAATCACCGACAAACACTCGACCGAACCACCGACAAGCACTCGTCATGCACCATCCTCGGCCTACCTCTTATCAACTGGTCGGGAGTTAAACTTCCGAAAGATCCTTGTCGAGAGTTAAACTCCTGAAAGGTCTTTGTCGGGAGTTCAAATCCCGAGGTCGCGCTAGTTTTCCAAATTAACAATTTTGTGTATTGTTCGTAAAATTGATTTTAAAAAATGTATTATTTTTAAAAGAAAATAGCGCTACTCCTCCCCCTATATATCCCAATTGTGTCTATATACCAGTGCATGTATTGAGAGCAAGTACAATAAATTTATGTAAACCGGCTACAAAACTTTAAATAATATATTTAAGATGATGTAAAAAAGACAGAAGCGAAGAGAAGATTAGTGGACTCTCATGCAAGAGCTAGCTATAGCAGTACTTCTAGGCACTTTATATGAGTGTAAGGTGACCTTAATAACCAAATAAAGTAGCTAACTATTGTATATGTTGGCTATTAGGTTGAATATAGATAACGTGGTGGTGACTTATAGGCAATGGCAGGCTTTATCATTGAACTTGCTCTAACTTAACTAGAGGCGTCAGGTCGGTCCCATTTCTCAAAGATACTTGATTTTCACATGTATTGCCTTCAAGTATCAATACAATTCTTCTTTGCATGGAAGCCCTATAATCTTTAGATACAGAATGGATGGCAGTTACGTTACTTCCATTGTTTCGAGCTTATCAATTATCCAGGATTTTACATCCCATTCTGGATAAGAGATCCTTGCCCCTCGCGAATTCTATTATTTGAAATAACAAATATGTTAGGTTCATTAAATACAGTTCGCAAATATTATTATTTTTAGAGCGGTAAATATAAATATTGCGAATCCAAAATCTCATGTAATTATTATTACAAGTCAAAGGTGCACAAATTCTTCGAGATCCTCCTTGGTACAGAAAGGATTCACACGCAACTCAAACTTAAATTAACTAGCATTAAGAATAATGGTACTACTAGAGTTATCACCATTAGAGCTCAACTTATTTAATAAAGTTCTAAGTTGCTTGGTCCCTCTAAACTATTCTAGACTATCTAAGCCTCTAGTCCTGCCTCTATGTCTTCAATTCCATAGACTAGCTATGTCGTAGTTCATCCCTTCTATCTCCTAATGGATCTGGCTCTTCATAGTAAACTTCTCTTCCATCTTCAGGTTCGTCGAAATCCTCTCATTTGGTTATCTTAGAATCTAAGAAAGGATTTAGAAGGTATGGATGAGCACGAGCATACTTGGCAAGTTCTAGGGAAAATATGTGTTTTATGCACTAACTATGGGCAAAGATTGCAGATAATTGGCTTATGCAAGTTTTAGAAAATAATTCTTAAAAGTTATGCCCCTTTCCCATCAACCTTCATGGATTGTAGAGATCTTCATGGAGTCCCTTTCCCGTTGTGATCTTACACTAGTACAAACACGTTACTTAGAGACGTCAAATTTTCATAGGCCTCAGACGGTTTCTCGTTTTGGCTCAAGCGCATGATACGTCGTAAACGTATCTATAATTTTTGATGCTCCATGCTTGTTTTGTATCATCTTTTTATGATTTGTATACACTTTGAGGTATTTTTATACATTTTCTGGATCTAACCTATTGACAAGATGCCACAGTGTCAGTTGCCTGTTTTCTGATGTTTTTGATTTCAGCAAAGCTAGTAAGGAAATATTTTCGGAATTGAACGGGACAAAAGCCAAAGTTGATATTTTATCAGAAGGAACACGGAGTTCGGAGGGCAGCCGAAGTGGGGCCATGAGGCGGCCACACCTGGTGGAGGCGCGTCCTAGGGGGGCGTGCCAGCCCTAGGTGTGGGCCCCTCGGGCGCCCATCGACCTTGCCCTTTCGCCTATAAAAGCACAACTCGATGCAAAAATCCTAAGCACCTGATAAGATCTCCATGAAAAAGTCTATAGCCGCCGCCATCTCCATCCCTAGATCGGGGGGATTCGAAGCTCTTCCCGGCACCCTCTCGGAGGGGAGAGATCATCTCGGAGGCCTTCTTCATCACCATGCCAGCCTCTGGAGTAATGCGTGAGTAGTTCATCCTTGGATCATGGGTCCATACAATAGCTAGATGGTTGTTTCTCCTCCTTTGTGATATCATGTTTAGATCTTATGAGCTCCATTCATGATCAAGATCATCTATTTGTAATCATTCATGTTGTGTTTACGCGATCCAATGGATATTGAGATACTATGTCAGATTGATTATTGATTCTATCATGTCTATGTTATTTGTGATCTTGCATGCTCTCCGTTGTTCATAGATTCTTTGGCCAAGTAGATGCTTGTAACTCCAAGAGGGAGTATTTATGCTCGATAGTAGGTTCATGCCTCTAGTAATCTGGGAAAGTGATAGAAATCTCTAAGGTTGCAGATGTGATGTTGCTACTAGGAAGAAAACAACGATCCTTTGTCTATGGGGCAATTGTATTGTTTACTTTATACACATTGCTTAATGCAATTATCTGTTGCTTGCAACTTAATACTGGAAGGGGATCGAATGATAACCTGAAGGTGGATTATTAGTCATAGATATAGTTGGATTACGGTCTATGTATTATGTTGTAATGCCCAATCAAATCTCGTAGGAGTCAAGATATCTAGTATATGCATTGTTATGCTTTCTCAGTCTGTCAATTGCCCCGCTGTAATTCGTTCACTCAACATGTCTATCTTAAGGAGAACACCTCTATTGAACTGCGGACCAAGGTCCATTCCTTTATCATTGATACACCATCTACTGTTACTGTTTACTTTCTACAAGCAAATCACCATCTTCCACACTATACGTTTAATCCTTTGTTTTTAGCAAACCAGTGAGATTGACAACCTCACTATAAGTTGGGGCAAAGTATTGAGTTTGTATTGTGCAGGTTCCAAGTTGTTAGCAACACCTTGGAGTTGTTTCCTTACTCCTACTGGTTTAATAACCCTAGTTTCATAACCGAGGGAAAACTTGCTGCTGTGCTCATCACACCTTCTCCCAACGAGGCTCTATAGTCAACTAAGCCATCAGATATTCAGCTTGTCCTTCATGGTATAGCAAAACATAAATGCACAGGACACCTTCAAAGTTCATAAGGGTGACTAGATACAAATATTTTAAGAACAAGCAATATCAACATTATGAATCAATCAATAAGTTTTGGGACAATACACATTAAACTAAGAATGACAACTATGATATCCTAGTTGGTGTATAAAGGTAGAAGATGGAGACTCAACATAAAAGTAAAAGAAAGGCCCTTCACAGAGGGAAGTAGGTATTTCAAGTTTCATAAAGAGCTTCCAAAAATTATGGTCCTCATTAGCTTTCAGCTCTCATTGCCCCTATCATTAGCATCTTGAAGTGATTAAGGTTAAAGTGAAACAAATATGAAGTATATGCTTGACAAATCATAAGTTGGCAATCTGATACGTCTAAAACGTATCTACTTTCCCGAACACTTTTGCTATTGTTTCTCCTCTAAACTTGTGTGATTTGGATACAACTAACACGGACTAAACTTGTTTTCAGCAGAATTACCTTGGTGTCTTGTTTTTGTGCAAAAAATAAGTATCACGAAAAATCCCGGAAAATGTGTCAAAAATTATATTTCACCAGAAGACCCACGGAGCCATTAGAAGAGACGGAGAAGGGGCCTGGAGGGCCCACACCCCTTCTAGGCGCGGGCCCACCTCTATCCGCGCCTAGGGGGTGCAGCCACCCCAGACACCCCCTCGGCCTCCCTCTGCACCTATAAGTTGCCTCTCGACCTAAAAACCGAGGGAGGGTTCGATAGTTTTCCAGAAAGAGTTCCGCTCCGCTGCCGCCACTAGAAACCAAGATTCGGATCCAGAAACTCCGTTCTGGCACCCTATCGGGACGGGGAATTTGGGGAGGATTATCGCCATCATCACCAACGCATCTCCATCAACCACCGATGTTTCCCTCATCCATGAGTGAGTAATCCCCCGCTGTAGGCTTGGGGATGGTAGGGATTGAATGAGTTCTATCATGTAATCGAATAAGATCCGTTAGGGCATAGTTCCTTGTATCTTTATTAGTGCTATTTGACTTTGTTGCGACTTGTTGTGCTTAATGCTTGTCACTAGGGCCCGAGTGCCATGATCTCAGATCTGAACTTATTATTGAATCATTATGATAGTATTGTTTGTGATCTTATCTGCAAGTTGTTTACACATATCATTGTCCGGATCCAAATGCCCCGAAGTGACAATAATTGGGACAACCGGAGGGGATGGCTGTGGTGTGAGGATCACATGTGTTCACGGAGTGTTAATGCTTTGTTCCGGTGCTCTATTAAAAGAAGCACCTTAATTGCCAGTAGTTCCCTAGAGGCCCCGCTGCCACAGGCTGGCTGTACAGAAGATGTTGTGCAAGTTCTCATTGCGAGCACGTATTACTATATATGGAGCACATGCCTAGGATTGTTTAGTACTTGGATGCTTATTATTATTTATCTGCAATGCCCTAGATCTTGAAGTTACATGTTTAGACTCGTCCATGCAACGCCCGTCCATACATCCCTATACCTACCGTACTCGAATCCCACTGTTTACCGTTACTGTTACTATTGCTTCTGTTTCACTATTGTTGTTGCTACTGATAAAATTCTGTGAGCAAGAACTATTTCCAGGTGCAGCTGAACTGATAACTCGGTTGTTAAGGCTTGGAAGTATTCTTTGGATCCCCTTGTGTCGAATCAATAAATTGGGTAATACTACCCGCGAAGACTGTTGCGATCCCCTACACTTGTGGGTCATCAAGACTATTTTCGGGCGCCATTGCCGGGGAGCATAGCTTTATTTGTAAGTTCACTTGGATCTATTATTGTTCACTGCTACTCCTTTCATCATGGGGAAGTCTCGTGATGGAAAGTTCCCTATTTTACCATACACTACAAGAAGAGGTACAATCCTAAACACCTTTGTTGCTCTTGATTCACCGTCTGTTATAAGTAAGATTGTCACACCACCACCACATACTCATGCTACACACACACTGCTACTACTACTGAATCTGAAACTGCTTTTGATGCCCATGATGTTACTTCTACTGTGTTTGATGCGAGTGGTTCATTAGGTACTTTCCTAGATGCTACTATGGCTAGTCTAGGAAATACTGAAACTCCTAGTGAAGGCACTATTACACATGCTAGCTTGATATGTCGGAAACGTATCTATAATTTTTTATGCTCCATGCTTGTTTAGTATCTACTTTGCTTTGCTTTGTCTACACTTTGAGGTACTTTTTACATGTTTTCTGGTACTAACCTATTAACAAGTTGCCACAGTGCCAGTTTTCTGTTTTCTGCTGTTTTTGGTTTCAGAAAAGCTAGTAAAGAAATATTGTCGAAATTGGACAGGACAAACGTCAAAGTCAATAACTTTCCGTGGGGAACAAGAAGTCCAAAGGGAGACGAGGAAGCGGGCCAGGGCGGCCAAACCCCCCTAGGCGTGGGTGGGACCTACCCTTTGCCTAGTAGGGTTTGACCCCTCTGGCCGCCTCCTCGGCCTCCCCCTTCGCCTATAATAAGCCCTCGATGCATAAACCCTAAGTACCCGATAAAATCTCCATGAAACCTTCTGTAGCCACCGCCACCGTCGTCCCTAGATCGGGGGGATCTGAAGTTCTTCCTGGCACCCTGCCGAAGGGGAGATCATCCCGGAGGCCTTCTCTCTGGTTTGATGTGTGAGTAGTTCCACCTTGGACTATGGGTCCGTGTAGTAGCTAGATGGTTGTATCTCCTCCTTTGTGCTTTCATGTATAGATCTTGTGAGCTCCGTTCATGATCAAGATCTAATCTATTTATAATTATGCATGTTGTGTTTGCGGGGATCCGATGGATATTGAGATTATTATGTTGGTTTGATTGATGGTTTTGTCTTTATGATTCTATCATGTCTGTGTTGTTTGTGATATTGCATGCTCTCCGTTGTTAGTAGCTATCTTGGCCAAGTAGTTGCTAGTGACTCCAAGAGGGGGTATTTATGCTCGATAGTGGGTTCATGCCTCTAGTTTCCAAGGAAAGTGACAATAATCTCTTTGGTTGTAGATGTGATGTTGCTACTAGGGAGAAAACAATGGTCTCTTGTTCATGGAACATGTGGACTGTTTACCTTATACACTTTGCTTAAAGCAGTTGTCTGTTGCTTGCAACTTAATACTGGAGGGGGTTCAGATGATAACCTGAAGGTGGACTTCTAGTCATAGATGCAGTTGGATGGCGGTCTATGTATCTTGTTGTATTTCCCAAACGAATCTCATAGGATCTTTCTGATTAGTAATTGCATTGTTATGCCTTGCTCAATTCCTGTCAATTGCCCCGCTGTAATTTGTTTACCCTTCATGCCATGTTGTTTATCTAAGGAGAGCACCTCTAGTGAACTATGGACCTCGGTCCAATCTTTACCATTGATACATCTTCCATTGTTACTTGTTTACTTGTTGCAAACCATTACCTTCCACACCATACGTTTAATCATTTGTTACAGCAAACTGGTGAGCTTGACAACCTCACTGATTCGTTGGGGCAAAGTCTTGAGTTTGTGTTGTGCAGGTCTCCGCGTTGCTTGCAACACCTGTGTGACGTTTCCTTCCTCCTTCTGGTTCGATAACCTTGGTCTCTACTGAGGGAAAGCTTGCTACTGTTCTCATCATACCTTGCTCTTGGGGTTCCCAACCAAGGCCTCTCTGACAGGCAATCAAGCTTTCTGGCGCCATTGTCGGGGAATAAAGAAAGAAGCTCCCACGTAAACAAGGCGCCATCAAGGAGTCATCAACATAGCTCACCTAAGTCTAGTGAGAGTTATGACATTAATGATGGTTACATTGAGTTCACTAATGAATTTGTTGAAGAGTGCCCAAACACACATGGTACTAGTGCTATTAAGAGTCTCCTTGCTAGACACACCATTATGCCTAAACTGTCCTCTGATTCTAATTTTGCCACCTCTCCCATAGATATTAAAGATAAAGACTATGATTTCTCTCTTGATTTATCTTATTTAGATATTGTTGAGAAAGAACCTTTTTGTGGGACTGAAAATGAGAGTGTTGTGGCTCATATGAATGAGCTTTCTACTATGAGTGCTTTATTCTATGATGATTTTAAGATGCGCAAATACTTTGTTACTAAGATCTTCCCTTTTTCACTAAAAGGAGAAGCTAGGGCTTGGTTTAATAGATTACCTCCTGGTTCCATTGGTATCCCTGATTGCTTGATTGCTTCTTTCTTCCAGAAATATTTTCCTCCTAGTGCTAGACATGCTGCTCTGTAGAGACTTTTTGATTTTAAATAGGGAGAAGAAGAGAAATTGCCTGAGTCATGGACAAGGTTCCGTGCCTCTATTCATGCACATCCTGGATGTCCATTACCTAAGAATGAGCTTCTTGATATTTATTATAATGTACTAACTGATGATTCTAGGACATACCTAGATAGCTTTGCTGACTGTGTTTTCAGGAAAAGAACTCCTACAGATGTTGAAGAATTAATGGCTAAGATAAGCAAGAATTATGATGATTGGACTTCAACTGAGCTAAATACACCTGAGCCTATTACTCCTGAACCAATTGTGCCTGAACCAGTTCTAACACCAACACCAAAGAAGAGGGGAGTTATTGCATTAAATGATGAAGTGATGAAGGAAGCTAAGAAATGTCTAAAGGAGAAAGGTATTAGAGCTGAAGATGTAAAGAATATACCTCCTATAGAAGAATTATGTAAGCCAATTCCCCACGCATCTACTATTGAGGTACACTCTTTCCAACACTTTGATGAAGGTGATATTACCTATGGTAAGCCTCCTGATCAATGCTTATAGGAACTTGACATTTTTATTGTTAAACAAGGTAATTTTAATAAACAAGTTCAGAATCATTTATTGGAAAACTCTAGAGCTATCCATTAGTTGAAAGATATTGTGGAAAGAACTTCTAATGATATTAAAATGCTTTGTAAACACTTTCAAATGGTTCAAACCCAACTTGATCAACTTGCTAAGGTACAAAAGGATATGCTAGTTAATGCCTCAAGAGATAAACATGCTTATGGAATTAGAACTATGAGTGGTGTAGCTACTCAAGATCCTTTATATCCCAAAGAATACCCTAAAAGAATTGAGTAGGATTCCCAACAAGGTGAAGATAGTGGTAGTCCTCGTAAGAGAAAGAAACATAAGATAGTTGAGGAACCACTTGAACCTGTTGTAGATCCTAATAGTATATCTGTCTCTGATGCTGAAACTGAGAGTGACAATGATAAAAATGATGCTCCTGATAAGGACGAAGTTGAGGAAGAACCTGAGAAGCACACTAAGAACACTAGGTACACTAAGGAAGATTTTATTGCTAAGAAACATGGTAGTGAGAGAGAACCTTGGGTGCAGAAACCTATGTCTTTTCCAGGTAAGAAACACAAGTCAAAGGAGGAAGAACACTACAACAAGTTTTGTGAGTGGATGAAACCTTTATTTTTGCAAATTCCTTTGACTGATGCTATTAAGTTGCCTCCTTATTCAAAGTATATGAAGGATATTGTCTCTAATAAAAGGAAGATTCCTAATGAGGATATTTCTACTTTGCTTGCTAATTACTCCTTCAATGGTAAGGTTCCAAAGAAACTTGGTGATCCAGGTATACCAACTATTCCTTGCTCTATTAAGAATAATTATGTTAGAACTTCTTTATGTGATTTGGGAGCTGGAGTTAGTGTTATGCCTTTTTCTCTCTACAAGAGACTCCATCTAGAAAAATTGATACCAACTGATATATCTTTGCAAATGGCTGATAAGTCAACTACTATTCATGTTGGTATATGTGAGGATGTTCATGTTCAAGTGTCTCATAATTGCTTGGTTTTGACTGATTTTGTTGTGCTTGAGATGCCTGAAGATGATAATATGTCTATTATTCTTGGGAGACCTTTTCTTAACACTGCAGGTGCTGTTATTAATTGCAATCAAGGAAAAGTAACATTCAATATTGATGACAAAGATCACACTGTTTATTTTCCCAAGAAGGCTGTTAAGTGCTATTGCCTGAATTCGATTGAAAATATTGAGAGCATCAAGGTTGGAGAAATATATTGTCCCATTCCACAAGAAAATTTTGAAACTATTATGATTGGGACCATTGCTATCAAGTATGAGGTAACATAATCACCTTGTGGAATGCAAAGTTTTGTTTCATATAAGATTGTTTTGGTAACAAGACTTGATCAACCTTTTTAACAAAAGGATTTTTATAAACAAAATAATGTTTTTACTGTGGTTATACTTGCTTTCTTTTACTTTCCTCCTTCCCAGTATTTGCCTTTCTTTTGCTAGCTTTAGTTTTGCTAGTTGTTTGCTTGTTAGTTTGTCTTAGAACTTCTATACTTTGGCTTTTGGTTTGCTTTTGCTTCTTCTGAAAAACTGTTTCTGCGAGAAAATCAATTTTCATACCCTAAAAATTGGCCAAAAATAATGTTTCCCCAAAAATCCCAAAAAATTCAAAATAAATCTTTCCTCGAAAAAAGGGGCAGAGGGACGCCTGAAGTGACCCTGGGGGTCACCCCAGTCCACCACACCCATGGTACGCGCGACCTACCTGTGGGTGGCGCCTAGGGGGGGTCTGGCCCACCTAGGCCCCTTCAAGGTGCCCCCTCACAGCCATCTTCTTTCTCTCTCCCGAAAACACCGGAAAACTTGTTCAAGCTCGAGTTCTTGCTGTTCTTGCTCGTGATTTTCGATCTTCTTGCCCAGCCCATCTTTGCTGCTGATTTTTGGAGGGATTGTTCCTTGGTATGTGCCTCCTCTACCTTTCCAATTAGATTTGTGATTGATAGATTGTATCTTGAGTATTTTGCTGCTATAGGTGACAGGTTGTGTGAGCTTGCATGCTTGTTCTATGCTCAGAGATATCATTTTGATGCATGTGTAGCCCTCTAACAAGTTCCTATAGTAGTTGCTCATCATTTATCTACTTATAAATCACTTGGTTTGATGCTTGTCTAAAATTTCAGAAAAGAGAGGTCATGGACCACCACACATTTGGTGAAATATTTGAGGGTGATGCACCTAGAAGGGCAAGGCTTCCAAGTTGATCCACAAGTGTCAGGCCCTCATATAATGAGGATCTCATCACTCCGTGATTTGGTGACGAGGGAGATGAGGGGGATGCGCATCCCTCCGCCTTTCCTTGCCAAACCTTCTTGTGGGCTGCTGGGATTCTTGATGATTTTATGACCTTGGTTCGGAGGGCTGGTCTAACAAGTCTTATGCAGGATGAGAGCATGCAATATGCTACGCTCACTAAAACATTTGTGGAGAGCTTCTCCTTCACTAACAACTTGTTCCATCAAGATGTTTCTTTCAAAGTTTATGGCAGGTCTTACCATATGACATTGAAGAAATTTTGTGAAGCTCTAGGACATGGTACAACTGGGTCAACAAAGAAGATTCCAGCTCAACCCGCAGATTTGTTGGAGCTCTATCGCGGAATAACCAACGATGATAACCGTATAGCTCAACGGGGAAAGATAAGAAACATTCAGCTTCCAGACACCAGGTACTTAACTTACTATCTTGCCACTAGTGTTCTTGGTAGGGAGAAAACTAGTAATATTTCCAGTTATCATTTGGCTTTCTTAGCTACCGCGCTCTGATGACCCACAAGTGTAGGGGATCGCAATAGTCTTCGCGGGTAGTATTACCCAGTTTATTGATTCGACACAAGGGGAGCCAAAGAATACTTGCAAGCCTTAACAACTAATTTGTCAGTTCAGCTGCACCTAGAAATAGTTCTTGCTCACAGAAGTTTATCGTTAGAAATAGTTTTTAGTAGCAACAAGAAAGAAACAGCAACAGTGAAACAGGAGCAGTAGTAACAGTAACGGCAACAGTAGGATTCAAGTGCGGTAGACATAGGGATGGATGGACGGGCGTTGCATGGACGAGTCTAAACATGTAACTTCAAGATCTAGGGCATTGCAGATTAAAAATAAAAAGCATCCAAGTACTAAACAATCCTAGGCATGTGCTCCAAATATAGTCATACGTGCTCGCAATGAGAACTTGCACAACATCTTTTGTCCAGCCAGCCCGTGGCAGCGGGGCCTCTAGGGAACTACTAGAAATTAAGGTGCTCCTTTTAATAGATGTGTGTACACATCTTGCATATAAGATCACAAACAATACTATCATAACTATTCAATAATAAGTTCAGATCTGAGATCATGGCACTCGGGCCCTAGTGACAAGCATTAAGCACAACAAGTTGCAACAATGTCAAATAGCACTAATAGAGATACTAGGCACTATGCCCTAACAGATCTTATTCGATTACATGATAGAACCCATCCAATCCCTACCATCCCCAAGCCTACAACGGGGGATTACTCACTCATGGATGAGGGAAACATCGGTGGTTGATGGAGATGCGTTGGTGATGACGATGGCGATGATCCTCTCCAAATTCCCCGTCCCAGCAAGGTGCCAGAACGGAGTTTCTGGATCCGAATCTTGGTTTCTGGTGGCGGTGGCGGAGCGGAACTCTTTCTGGAAAACTATCGAACCCCCCTTGGTTTTTAGGTTGAAAGGCAACTTATAGGCGCAGAGGGAGGCCGAGGAGCTGCCTGGGGTGGCAGCACCCCCACCAGGCGCGAGGTCAGGTGGGCCTGCGCCTGGGGTGGGTCTGGGTCCCCCAAGGCCTCCCCTCCGTCTCTTCTTCTGGCTCCGTGGATCTTCTGGTGAAATATAATTTTGGCATATTTTCCGGGATTTTTCCTGATAGTTCATTTTTTGCACAAAAACAAGACACCAAGGTAATTCTGCTGAAAACAGCGTCAGTCCGTGTTAGTTGTATCCAAATCACACAAGTTTAGAGAAGAAAAAAATACCAAAGTGTTCGAGAAAGTAGATACGTTTTGGACATATTAGGAAGAGAGAGAGATCCCTCTCCCCCAAACCACTTTGTTCGGTATTTCTCAGGGACCTTTGTCATGCTCCAAGGAGGATATGGATGATATGTTGCGCTCTCTTGCCTTCCATGGGTACTATCAGGAGGAAGCACCCTCTTATGACCCCGCGGTGCACTACACAGGGGAGTCCTCGAGCTCGTACCAGGACGAGGGAGCCTCCTCGTCATATTACAGAGGTGCATCTACTTGGGAACCATAGGATTGAGCCCCACTTAGGCCAAAAGCCTAAGCTTGGGGGGAGGTATACCAACATCACACTCATCTATATATCATGTTCGGTCGGTTCTTTGTATATACATTGTTTCGCTTTCTTTTTGGTTTTTGTTGCTTCTTCTATAAAAACACAAAAATACCAAAAATATTTTCGTTGTTTCTCTTGGTTTGTTTCTTTGCTTTGGTATGCCTTAAAAGAAAAATCCAAAAAGATTTTGCTTTGTTTGGTTTGTTTTTGCTTTGTTGGCTCGTTTGAAAAATCGAAAACACCAAAAATATTTGTTCTTCTTCTTTGGTTTTTGTGAGTTCTTTGTAGGGTTCAGCCGTCCTCAGTGGATTTTGGTTTCATGTTATTATTCAAGTCACACAAGGGAAGGGCAATAATGAAGATTAAGACAACTTGAGGAGTGGTAAGAGGCTGGTAACAAACTGTATTTGTTTCATTTTTGTACATATACTCATCATTGTGAGCATGCTTAGTATGTTCATGGTAAGGAGTGTGTTACTGATGGATGCTTAGTAGTTTTTGCTTGTCTAAGATTAGCTCCAGCTTGCTAATAGTTTGTAGCATGTCATATGAATGTTTGCTTGCATTGTTTTATTCATATTTTGGTATATGATATTGTGGTATCCCCTCCTCTGAAAGTTTCCTGTGAACCGACTTGGCACATGCTCACGCATGCATATGGCTAATCAATAGTCAGTAAGCCTCGATGATTTATTTTGCCTCAGAGTTCTTGTATCACTTTCATGCCATAATTAGTCATGTTTTGTTGCAAGCATGATTATGACAATTATTGCTCTCTCGGTTGTTGCTCCCTCTCTTTTGCTAGCCTTCACTTGCACTGAGTATGAGCTCTACCTGTGCTTCCAACTCTCCAAAACCAATATTGCCAACTGTGTCCACCATACCTACCTATTATCATCATTTGCTATTTCAGTGCATATTCAATATGCCTTGTTTTGTTCCAAATAAAATGTTTGTCTGTTTTGAGGAAGTTAGTTAGTAAAGCTCTCACAAACTTGATGGCACACTTTATTCCTTGCACTTAATAATCCTGAACCATTGTGACTTGTCCATGAAAGTTATATGCTTGCAAATTATATGCTAGGAGTCAGCAGAACCGTGCTGTCACGGGGAACGCTTTCAACAATTTTTGGATATCCTATCCATTTGATTCTTTGCTATTTTGTTTACGGATGTCTATGATGTGAAATAAAAGGGGAGCTTGTGAGTTCATGGAGTCTATACATTGTGTTAGAGAAACGCCTAGGCCGCTAGCCTAAGCTATGCCTAATCATGGTGGAAACTTGCAGCATCACCATAATGAGCATTCTATGTAGCATCCTCAATAAAAATCTATGCACATAGTAAATAAAAAGATCGTTGAGATGCTCATTGTCTGCTTGCCTCGTCATTTTGATCACGGGATAGCTCTTGTATCATGTGCAAGGGGTACCCCGTTGGCGGTTCTCTATGATATGCGTGTATTTACAATGACAAGAACTTACAGGTAACCAAAGTTGAGTAGCATGAGGAGTGGCCCTCGTATTCAAGGGACTTGGGATTTTCAGTCTATGGTCTATCAAGCATATGATTCAGAGTGACCTCACTTTCACCTTGTAACTACCTCGGTGAATTACGCTCCTAGTTACAAGCCTGGATGAGCGGAAATGGTTGAAATAGTACGGTGGGGCCCAAATGCCACTCACAGGTAGACCTTTCGGCCGTCCCAACCATTTCCAAACATCGGGACAAGAACGGACGGCGTAATCGGCAGGCGGAGGGATCAACTACATACACAAATGAGTATGTATGCAAGCCACCATACAACAGTACATCAGAGCCATTCCATCTAAAAGAAAGGAAATATAGCAACGCCATACGGCAAGATTCAAATGTCCTAGATAGATATAATAGTTTAGGATATCTCCTCATACATCAAACATCAGAGTATCAGGCGGAAGCGGCAAACAAGATCCGAGTACGGATAAGAAGCAAATCGGCGTAAGATGCCCCATAAATAAACACATCCCGCCCACAGATCTCACGGATCCCCGTTCCCGGAATCTCTACACCGAACGATCGTTGCCCACATCGTCCGCCTCCTCCACCCAGTATCCATCTTGTGAGTGTACCTGTTCATCTGAATCAAATAATTTATCGTGTGAGACCCTAGGGGTACTCAGCAAGTCTTTATGCCTCTAAAGGGGACACAACCTGGGTGACGCAATTGCAGCAAAAGATAAACCCTAACAATTCTATAGATACTCGCTAACCATCCGCCTAACCAAAGATAGACGGATGTCCGTGAATTAATGACAACAGTTATAACAGTAATATCATCAGATGCATCCTCCTCCCCGCTTACCAACGAGGAAGCGGACGAACAACCCCCCATCCGTTGGCAGTTTTATTATCCATTCCATGAGTGTTGCACTATTTACTAGTCAGTTACTTAGTCAAATTAAAAGCGGTACTTTAGTTATGCTTGTCTATGATCGAGAAACTGTGCTCCAAGTCGTCCATAACCGCGGACACGGCTTTCAGAAAGTTTTACCCTGCAGGGGTGCACAAATAGCAACACACACTCGATCAACCTCGGAAAAACCAAATCAAAACCCAACGAGGCTGTCACGACAAAGCAATCACAAGATTCAGAAATATTTCAGGGGCCACCCCATTAAGTATACCCGCAACAAAGTTAGCTGACTTCGAGACGGACTCATGGTTTGTGGGGCCGGCTGTAAACGACTGGGAACCCGAAAGTGTGACTGGGCTTGTCGATACCGCGAAAACGGGTCACGATCCTAAACAGTACAGGTGCTCCTCGCACAATTGTAAATAAAGCAGTAAAGCATGGCATAAGTACAGGATAGTAAATAAAACCTCAAACTAGTTTGTGGCCCCAAGAAATAAGAATGAATCAAGCTCTGGCTCAGGGGGGTCCCATAAGCCTCCCGGATGTGGATAGCGCGAATATTCAAGGAACATGAATCAAGTACTCGGGGTCCTACGGGACACAAGTGAGCATGAAAAACCAAATAGCAGATATTGCTCACCGGTGCCACTTTCATTAGTTATCCCATTACTACTCAGGTTAAGTTGTTTAGGTACCTCGTTATCCATCAGACACTCACATACCCTACACATGTTGTTCTGCGACTCGCATGGCTCAAACAACTCCTGTAGTAATGGCTCATGGGATGGAGGAACAAGCTTCGGTGGGGTTTAAAAGTAAAGGCTATGCAATACTTGGGATTCAGTTTAATGCAATCGCGACTCAATGATGCAAGAATAAGATAGAGGCAATAGGTACTATATGTATGCAAGCATGTGGTAGTGCTTGCCTGACAGCTCAGTTGAAGCGAGAGAAGGATCTGGGTAGTGCTCCTGGGTTTCTTGATATATCCCCTGCTCAGCGTCTATTCGAAGAAGAACCAAACAAACAAGGGCCAACATAAATAAAGTGCACAAGCATAGGAATAAAATGCGACAAGCAAACAATCATGCCATGATGAATGATGCACAATGTGCATGGCATGGGTGAGGTGTGGAATACAAGAATAAATCATTTTATTGAGTTTTGGTCACATTTTAACCTCATATTAGTTGCTGTACACTTTATATTTATATGATGCATGCTGCAATTCAGAACATGGAATGCATAAATAGAAAGGTCTCGTCGAGCTGATCGATTTAGACATATCATTTGTCAAATTCGGAGTTATAAAACAAAAGTTATTAATTAATTAAGGCAAAAGGGCATTTTATTGTAATTTTAATCAACTTGGAAATTTAAAGTGTCCAAAATATATTTTGAATGACATATTTGAAATCCTCACATTTTTCTGATTTGAAAACATATATTACTTGTATTATTGGGAATTCTGAATTTAAATTTATTTTAAAGTCAAAATTATTAAATAGGGTCAAAGTCAAAGGTTGACTATTTAAATTAATCCTGAAAAATATTTGATTAAAGATTTGAATTATCATTCAAAAACAAAACATATTTCATATAAGGTTTGAATTCAAATTCCAAACCATTTGGAAGTTATGAATTAATTCGTATTTAAACAGATTTGAAATTTGAATTTGAATTGATTTAGAAAAGTTTGTATTTGAATCAGATAACAGCAAATACTTTTTATACTCAGCTAAACCTAGCCCTAGACACAGACAGGTGGGCCTTGCGCTGACTCAGCAGCAGGTGGGGCGCAGCGCGCAGAAAAAGGGTTTTGTCACCACGGGCTCACCTAGCCATAGTCGCAGACAAGTGGGCCAGGGGCAGAACAGGGCCACGCACGCGCGCGGCCAGCCGGTGGGCGACACGTGGGCGATCCAGGGGAGTGCGGGTTGAGGCGGAGAAAGCTGGGGGGTGTTTCTGCAAAACTATCTAGGAGGCTGACTAGCGGGCCACGCTGGACTGCGGGTTTAGGCGGGAAAAAGGGGAGGGGCCTTACTGCGAAAGCGACTGCGTCGCCGGACTGCTGCTGCGCGCCGATCTGCAGAGTACAGAAGATCGACCGGAGTTTGGTCGTCGATGGCGACCAAACGGTGGCGAACCTCGCCGATCCGCAGAAACGAAAAACGGAGCGGGGACATCGGGCTACAACATTCATTCAGGGAGCTAGCACGGAGGAGGGCTGCAGCGCGCGGGGCAGGGCGAGGAACAGGGCGGACAGAAACTGCTGCAGCTGCTGCTGTTGTCTGTCTGCGCGCGGCGAGCGGCCGTGCGTGCGCGCGGGGTGTTCGACGAACGGTGGCAGCGCTACGGTGCACGAGAGGGAAGGGGGGCATGTCTGGGAGGTCAAGGGGCTCACCGTGGGGTCGCCGGCGCGGTCGTTGGTGCTGAGGTTGCGGGGATCTGGCGGCGGGCTCGCAGACGTTGAGCTCGGCCTGAGGCGGGGCACGGCGGCGCTAGGCTGCTCCGGCGTGGTCCTGGTGCTACCCCGCGTACTGGGCGTCGAAGAGGAAGCAGAGGGAGGTCCTGGTGCTCCTGGTACAGCTTGGCGTGCTCGGGAACGTCTAGAGGAAGAGGTGGCCGAGGCTAGGGTTTTGGGGCATGGTGGTGATCATGGTGGGGAGGGGGAAGAAGAAGGGAGGATGGAGAGGATCTGGGAGCCTCCAGATCTTGATCTGGGATGCCTGGGGTGGTTGAGGTGATAAGGGAGAGAGGGGAGAGGCACATGGGGTGGTGGCCACCTTTATGCAAAAGAGAGGAGGAGGTGGCTCGGGTTAGAGCTAGGGTTTGGAGAGAGGGGGACCAGGGGGAGGCACATGGGATAGGGTGGTTCCAGGGTGGTCAGGTGGGGCCTGCTGGCAGGGCGAGGGAGGGGAAGCCAAGAGAGAGGGAGAGGGGAACTAGGGTTAGCTTAGATGAGGTGCTCGGGTTAGGGTTAGACTAGGAGGAGGGGTAGATCATGTGGGGTCAAGCTAGGTAGAGTGAGGGTGAGGAAGGGAGGTGAGATAGGATTAGAATTTAGAATTCTAAGTTTAGAAGAGAGGATTCTAGAGTTAGGGGTTTAGATGAGGGGGTGGATTATGATCACACTTGATCATGCATATATGGAGGTGGAAAAGGAAGGGGAAGATGAGGGATAGAGAGGGATGAGGGGGTGAGGTATATGGTTTTGTCAAGCTCAAGCAAGATCAAGCAAAAAGCAAGAAAGAGCTAGACAAGAAAAAGAAAGGTTGAGAGGAAAGGTGGTGAGGGATGGAGATGATCCTAAAAGAGAAAACCCATTAAAAACCAAGAGAGAAACAATTGGCTAAAGGTGATGGTACTCTTGCATGGCCCATGCACTTTAATAAATGCCATGATTGATTCTTGTGAAAACAAAATAATAGCATGGCATTATCCTTATGCATTCCCAAGAAGTGGAATAAAGGCCAAGCAAAAGAATTTGTAGAAGTAGTTCCATCCTATCTCCCATGAGCTAGATCAAATACCAAAAGAAAATATAATAACAGCTCATGGATAAAGGGATGGTGGAATTATAAGGTGGTGAAAGAAAGGGTGGTGGAGTAGAATAAAAGATATGCCCCCAACTCAACTTGGGCATTTAAGCAATATATCAAGAACCAAATACAATATCAAGAGGCAGATACATATGAGAGAAGATCCAAACCAAAAAGGGTTTTATATGATGCTCAAATGCAAGGTGGCATGATGACATGAGCATGATATAATGATGATGCAACAATTATATATATGAAGTAGCCATTATATAGACTAGGCTAGTAGCATTGCAATTGTTAGACAATTGGGATGCTACAACTCTCCCCCACTAAACAAGAATCTCGCCCCGAGATTCCTAGGAAAAAGAAAACAACACAAGGAGAGGCGGGTGTTCGGAACGAAGGTGACCCTCACGTTCCCAAGTTGATGAACAACGGAATGGTGCGACCACTACACCTCGCAAAACTTGCTAGACTTGTTGCGAGTCTTGCGTTTTGCTTGAGAAACAACGGATTAGAAGAGTTGAAGGATTGTCGTGAGACAAGAAGGATAGGATGGGCATAGCTCCGGTTTTCTCAAGAAACAAGATAAAAGACTAGAACCACTTGTGAAAGAAAAGGAAAAGATGATGTATCATGGATACAGAAAGGCACACCGTTAAGGTTAAAGATTACTGAGACGAGAGAGGATGACTCTTTATCTCGCCGGAAGACTAGGTTGGAGAGGTTTTGAACCACTATGACCATAGCATCGTATCTTCTCTCGGATTTGAGAAAAGAAGTTCGGAAACAATATTGTCTTCAAGCAATAGAGTCCTTTGATAACAACAGAAATATTTAGTTAGACATCGTCGGATTAGATTCTTGTTGTGCCAGTAAGAACCAAGGATCACGAAATTTAGGTGCGCAGATATAACTTCCAGAGATGGATGTGAAGCCAGATCATGGTGGAATCCCGAGAAGCAAAGAATATGGAGGATCTGGAGTTTATTGTAGAGATACTTATTGCTTTCTTTAGCCTTGAGGCTAACACAATAGATTTGCGGCTGATGGCATCAACCATAATTGGCTTTACCACAGAAAAAGAATTGATGAAACAAAGAGAGAGATAGCTTCCTTCCATCTTGTTTGGGGATATCGAGCATCGGTAGAAAGACGAGGATAGAAAAAGGTTTGCGTTTGTTTCCACCAGATAATTGAGGGTTTTGCTCCGTGTAGAAAGGGTGAGATCACCAACAAGAGATTATTGATTACTTTCTTCGAAAGAGCCCTCCGGAAAAACAAGGACGGAAGTAAAAGTATCAAGGGACAAAGGCCACTTCTAACTTCCGTGGAATGAGTGAAATCACATTAATTCACCAATTCAATGTACAAGAGCGAATGATAAGAGTAGTGGTATGGTAGCTACTCCATGTAACACCCTCAGAACCGACCCTATGCAAGTTTCGGCGATTCCCGCCAAACCCGCATAGAAACGATTCAAAGGTGCCCACCAGGCACTTTCGTGCGGGTGGAAAACGAAGTAATAACATTACACAACAGTCCTTGATGGGACCCACAGAACAGATATATATACAACCGCGACTCAATGAGTCAAGAATACAGATATAATATACAAAGATCCAAATCACCTTGAAATCGATATAGCGTCCGACTACGGACAAGATGCAAATGGGGCTAAGAGCCCTGAAGAATAACCAATGGCGTCCATAACCCTGCCCAGGCCAAGCCGGAAGGGTAACCCTGCTAACGACGTCGAAACCTGCTAAACAAAAGGGGTGCCGACAAAGGGCAAAGGAAAAAGAGGAGCGTCAGTACTGAGGCCAGTACACGGCGAGACTAGAATTCGGCGGTCCTCGCCTACATAGGTATGGTGGACTGAAGCGGCAGCGGCAGCGGCAACATGCACTAAACAACCTATAGAGACTCGACACATCTGGCGGCTATCAGAGAGGGATAAGAATGACCTATCCGGGTCCAACCTGAAGCTAAACCCCAAACAAACCCATCCTGGTGTTTCCCCCTCGAGACCAAACGAGGAAGTCAACCGAGGAACTCACACAGTTGGCAGTTTTATTCATTCGGTTATCGTTGCAGCAATTACTAGTCAAATATAGATAGACGTCCTGATATAATAAGCAGTGGGCAATTTTAGTTAACCATTTCGTTGTAGTTGCAACACTTACTAGTCAAGTACAATTAGCATGAGATATCCCCAAAACCCAGCAGTTGTTGGTACTTTTATTTAGCCATTCCGTTGCAGTGAAGCTGATTACTAATCATATCAGATACAAGTCAATTTATAACAGTAAACTTTAGTTATGGTTGTCTATGATCAAGCACTGTGCTCCAAGTCGTCCATAACCGCGGACACGGCTTCTCGAAAAGATTTAACCCTGCAGGGGTGCACCAAAGTATCCACACGCACTTCGACCCTTTTTGCCAGATCAATTAACATACACCCATCGGTATGTCGGCGGGGCCTAAGTCATGACGTTTCCCAGACCCAAAGCAAGCACGGGGGGCCACCCCACTAAGTACACCCGCAACGAAGTCGGCCGGTCTCCGAGACAGACTCAGGGTTTGCGACAGTGGCTGTAAACGACAGCAAATCCCAAAACTGGGACTGTCGATACCGCGAAAACACTCCGCTTCCAAAACAGTACAGCGTGCTCCTCACACAATCGTAAATAAAGCAGTAAAGCATGGCATAGGTACAGGATAGTAAATAAAGCCCCAAACTACTTGTGGCCCCCCAGTACAGTACTTTGAAATCAGGTAATAAATCGATGGGGGGCCATATCTCCCCACATGTGGTTAGCGCGCTCGATCTCGGAACAGGTGTCAAGAAATCGGGGTCCTACGGGACACAAGTGGACGGTTAAGAACCAAATAACATCTATTGCCCACCTGTGCCTCTGCTTACCTACTTCAATTTTAGTTGTTAAACAGTAATTAGAGTGAACAATAATTAAAGCCATGATCATCTCCAACATCAAACATGCGGCAATACACCAACAACTGTGGCACTTGACGACACGCAACAGCACTTGAGCAAGCGACTACGGCGCGCAAGTCCAACTATCTACCAAACAACAGGTAATAGGAGGTGTCCAAGGCAATATAAGGCTGCAAGGGATATCACGGGTACGAAAACTAGAGCATCGCAACACAGATAGCAATAGATCAACAGGAGGGAATAAATACTATAAAAGTAAGATAGGTAGAAAGGGGGAGATGCTCGCCTGAAAATATTGCCGAAGGTTCATCCGAAGATCGGGGCGGAGCTCACATCAACTCAACGGCCTTATCCGCGAAGAAGCAAAACACTAGAATAAACACCGGATGCAATATTTAATACTACGGCACAAGATCGGCATGCTTATGATATGATGCATGGCATGGCAAAGGTGCGATGCAATTAGGCCATATTAAGCGGAACCGGGGTCCCAACATTTAATTAAACGGTTCAAGTTATTTAGAACCCCCGCAAATTAAATGTTGTTTGAACAAGGCAAAATATAGCACCGGTTCTCTATACCAATTTAAATGAGGCCAATATGAGACTAGATTTGCCCGCATATGGGCCCCATATTTAATTATAAGATGAATCGGCATAAGGCCCCCAACCACATGATATGCATGCAGATATGACAATTTAATATGCAACAAGTTTAGATATAGCATTTATAAAATAGGGGCTCGGGAAAAGGTCCACACATTAGGGTTCGACGATCTTGGTTCCGGGGTTCGGGGTTCGACAGGGTTCAGGGTTCGACGGGACCGGTCTCGGCAGAAACATTCTCGATCAATGGGTAGATCTTGTCGCATCCGGGTTCTCGGCGAGCTCGGCATCCGGGAAGGATAACTTGTCGCACCGGTGGTCTTCGGTTCCGGGGTGAAGTACTCGGCGTCCTCGAGGGAGTACTTTTCGTATCCGTGTCGGCGGCCTTGGCGGTTATCGGGTTCGGTCTTCGGATCCGGGTGTGGCGCCGATGGTCTTATGTGGCCCGAGGTTCCACGTAGGAGATCCCCGGGTACCGCAGCGGAGTTCTCGGGTTCAAAGAAGATCTTGGCGGGGTACCATGTGGCCGATCTTGTTTCGATTGTCCGCGATGGAGATCTTGTCGTCGAGGTTGCGGTTTTTCACATTGCATCAAAAATGGCCGCGCTAGCTTCCCACAATTGGAATCATCGTCTTCATTTCAGCCTCAGATCGTCTTGTACTTGGTCTGCCCCTAACATCTCCCATCAGCAACACAGGAGCACACACACGCGAGGCGTCCGAGGCAGACTCGACGCCGGTGGGGCCACCTTGGCGGCGCGCGGCCGCGGGGACTGCTGCCGGAGGTCGTCGGCGGCCAGGGGAGGAGAAGCGGCCGCAGGCGCGCTGCTGCGCCGAGGAGGCGGACAGAGGCGGGGCGTCGGGGTTCTAGGCGACGGCGACGGAGGTGCGGGGCCGGCGAGGCGGGGGAGGGAGGCCGGAGGCGAGGCGAGGCGAGGCCGGCGACGCACGGCGGTTGGCGGCCGGAGATGGCGACGGCGCGGTCGGGTGGAGGAGGCCACGGGGGAGTTGGCGGCGACGGTGCGGTGGCCGCGCTCGGCCCAGCTAGGAGGCCGACGGGGAGGAGAGGCCGCGGCCGGCGGGGAGCTGCGGGGGCGGCGCTCGGCTTGCAGGGCGGAGGAGCCGGAGGCGGCCGGAGAGGAGGGTGACGGGGCGCTGCGGGGCTCGGGCGGAGGAGCTCGCTGGCGAGGCGGCGCTAGGAGGAAGGCCGGCGGGGTGGGAGACGAGCGACGGGGAGAGAGGAGGGAGCGGAGCGACGGGCGAGGTGGGAGGCAGGCGCCGGAGACGGGGTTCTGGCGGGGCCGGGTCTCGGGCGGCGCCGGAGGAGGAGCCGGGGAGGAGGGGAGGCGAGCGGTGGCGGGCGCTGGAGGAGGGGAGAGGAGGCGGTGGCGGACGGCGGGGCGAGGGAGAGAGAGGGAGTGGAGCGGCGGGGCGAGGTCGACGGAGAGGCGCGCGGCGGCCGGCGGCGGTTGTTCCTGCGGAGCGGAGGGGAACAGGGAGAGACGGGGGACGCGAGGTGGAAGAAGAGAGGAGCGGGGTTGGGGACGCGGGGCAGGTGGAGGTGGGACCGGGGTGGGCCAGGAGGGCTGTGGCGATCGGGCAGGGGGCGGTTGGGGAGTGTGTGGCGTGTGTGCGGGTCGGGTGGGGGTCCAGGGTGGAGGGAGTGGGGAGTGGGGTAGGGTGAGGTGGCGGCATAGGAGTGGTTGGGATTTTGGGCGAGGCTGATGTGGCGCAGCGAGATAGGCTGGGGTGAGGTGGAGGGAGGCTGGTTAGATTAGGACTGGGTGGAATTAGGACTAGATATTTAGACTAGGTTTTTCTTTTGGGCCGGGTAGTAGGTGGTCTGGCCGGTTGGGCTTTTGGCCGGACCGGTTGGACGGCCTCCCCGACAAAATAGATTTATTTGTTTAGTATATTTTAAATAGTCTTTTGTAAATAGTTTTTAGGCAAACCGAGATATCCGGAACACCAGAGTTTTGATTTAAAATAAAGAGGAAGGTAATTTAGAAAATAAAGATAAGATTTTTGGCAAAGTTCTTTAGTGCTGAAAATATGCATGATGATGACGATGCAATGCACAAAACAACGCGATTTTCTAGTAGTGTTTTTGCGGGATGCCACAATTCGACACCACTAACAATGGATCTCGCCCTCGAGATCCGCCTCATGGCACCGGAAGGGAGGGCGGCGATCTGAATCTTCTCGCATCGTGTAGATCCTCGCGACACCACTAACAAGAGGTCGTTGTCCGTGATCGTCGAGAGAACACTCCGGGAAACAAAGGCGAAGGTAGAGGTATCAACAAATAAAGCCACCTCTAACTCCGATAGAAAGAGAGAACCGTTGCATTCTCATCCACTTCAATGTACACAAGTGAATAGAGTGAGTAGTCGGCATGGGGGCCAATCCATCACGCACCCAAACTATTACTCCGCACAATCAGTAGAAAAGAGTGCAACCGTTCTCGGAATCAGACTGAAGATCTCGACAATTGAGGTTCAGGAACAAAGGAGTGATGCAGGCTCTGCATCGGATCTGGCGTAGATGATGTCGTCGCGTCGGAAAACACCGGAAGGCACGAGAAGGAACAAAGAAAGACAAGTCCACCAGACGAAGGGTTCCTCGGATAGCATGAAGACCAGATGTAGCAACACCGTTACCGAAGGAGGAAGCGAAACCCTGAAGGTACGACGGAACCCAACCACGAGAAATCCTGGACTTGAAGGGAGAGAAGAGAGCGGATTCAAAACACGCAGAGGTGAGAGGAGAGCAGCAGAGGGGTAAGGAGTAAAATCAGACCTAATCAGAACTATCCAACCGATTTTGCGAAAATAGTTTTGACACTCTACTTCGGCCGTTAGCTAGGTTATCCTACAGGCTGGACTTGTGGGGTATCGCAACTGCTGAGCTCTGATACCACTCTGTAACACCCTCAGAACCGACCCTATGCAAGTTTCGGAGATTCCCGCCAAACCCGCATAGAAACGATTCAAAGGTGCCCACCAGGCACTTTCGTGCGGGTGGAAAACGAAGTAATAACATTACACAACAGTCCTCGATGGGACCCACAGAACAGATATATATACAACCGCGACTCAATGAGTCAAGAATACAGATATAATATACAAAGATCCAAATCACCTTGAAATCGATATAGCGTCCGACTACGAACAAGATGCAAATGGGGCTAAGAGCCCTGAAGAATAACCAATGGCGTCCATAACCCTACCCAGGCCAAGCCGGAAGGGTAACCCTGCTAACGACGTCGAAACCTGCTAAACAAAAGGGGTGCCGACAAAGGGCAAAGGAAAAAGAGGAGCGTCAGTACTGAGGCCAGTACACGGCGAGACTAGAATTCGGCGGTCCTCGCCTACATAGGTATGGTGGACTGAAGCGGCAGCGGCAACATGCACTAAACAACCTATAGAGACTCGACACATCTGGCGGCTATCAGAGAGGGATAAGAATGACCTATCCGGGTACAACCTGAAGCTAAACCCCAAACAAACCCATCCTGGTGTTTCCCCCTCGAGACCAAACGAGGAAGTCAACCGAGGAACTCACACAGTTGGCAGTTTTATTCATTCGGTTATCGTTGCAGCAATTACTAGTCAAATATAGATAGACGTCCTGATATAATAAGCAGTGGGCAATTTTAGTTAACCATTCCGTTGTAGTTGCAACACTTACTAGTCAAGTACAATTAGCATGAGATATCCCCAAAACCCAGCAGTTGTTGGTACTTTTATTTAGCCATTCCGTTGCAGTGAAGCTGATTACTAATCATATCAGATACAAGTCAATTTATAACAGTAAACTTTAGTTATGGTTGTCTATGATCAAGCACTGTGCTCCAAGTCGTCCATAACCGCGGACACGGCTTCTCGAAAAGATTTAACCCTGCAGGGGTGCACCAAAGTATCCACACGCACTTCGACCCTTTTTGCCAGATCAATTAACATACACCCATCGGTATGTCGGCGGGGCCTAAGTCATGACGTTTCCCAGACCCAAAGCAAGCACGGGGGGCCACCCCACTAAGTACACCCGCAACGAAGTCGGCCGGTCTCCGAGACGGACTCAGGGTTTGCGACAGTGGCTGTAAACGACAGCAAATCCCAAAACTGGGACTGTCGATACCGCGAAAACACTCCGCTTCCAAAACAGTACAGCGTGCTCCTCACACAATCGTAAATAAAGCAGTAAAGCATGGCATAGGTACAGGATAGTAAATAAAGCCCCAAACTACTTGTGGCCCCCAGTACAGTACTTTGAAATCAGGTAATAAATCGATGGGGGGCCCATATCTCCCCACATGTGGTTAGCGCGCTCGATCTCGGAACAGGTGTCAAGAACTCGGGGTCCTACGGGACACAAGTGGACGGTTAAGAACCAAATAACATCTATTGCCCACCTGTGCCTCTGCTTACCTACTTCAATTTTAGTTGTTAAATAGTAATTAGAGTGAACAATAATTAAAGCCATGATCATCTCCAACATCAAACATGCGGCAATACACCAACAACTGTGGCACTTGACGACACGCAACAGCACTTGAGCAAGTGACTACGGCGCGCAAGTCCAACTATCTACCAAACAACAGGTAATAGGAGGTGTCCAAGGCAATATAAGGCTGCAAGGGATATCACGGGTACGAAAACTAGAGCATCGCAACACAGATAGCAATAGATCAACAGGAGGGAATAAATACTATAAAAGTAAGATAGGTAGAAAGGGGGAGATGCTCGCCTGAAAACATTGCCGAAGGTTCATCCGAAGATCGGGGCGGAGCTCACATCAACTCAACGGCCTTATCCGCGAAGAAGCAAAACACTAGAATAAACACCGGATGCAATATTTAATACTACGGCACAAGATCGGCATGCTTATGATATGATGCATGGCATGGCAAAGGTGCGATGCAATTAGGCCATATTATGCGGAACCGGGGTCCCAACATTTAATTAAACGGTTCAAGTTATTTAGAACCCCCGCAAATTAAATGTTGTTTGAACAAGGCAAAATATAGCACCGGTTCGCTATACCAATTTAAATGAGGCCAATATGAGACTAGATTTGCCCGCATATGGGCCCCATATTTAATTATAAGGTGAATCGACATAAGGCCCCCAACCACATGATATGCATGCAGATATGACAATTTAATATGCAACAAGTTTAGATATAGCATTTATAAAATAGGGGCTCGGGAAAAGGTCCACACATTAGGGTTCGACGATCTTGGTTCCGGGGTTCGGGGTTCGACAGGGTTCAGGGTTCGACGGGACCGGTCTCGGCAGAAACATTCTCGATCAATGGGTAGATCTTGTCGCATTCGGGTTCTCGGCGAGCTCGGCGTCCGGGAAGGAGAACTTGTCGCACCGGTGGTCTTCGGTTCCGGGGTGAAGTACTCGGCGTCCTCGAGGGAGTACTTGTCGTATCCGTGTCGGCGGCCTTGGCGGTTATCGGGTTCGGTCTTCGGATCCGGGTGTGGCGCCGATGGTCTTATGTGGCCCGAGGTTCCACGTAGGAGATCCCCGGGTACCGCGGCGGAGTTCTCGGGTTCAAAGAAGATCTTGGCGGGGTACCATGTGGCCGATCTTGTTTCCATTGTCCGCGATGGAGATCTTGTCGTCGAGGTTGCGGTTTTTCACATAGCATCAAAAATGGCCGCGCTAGCTTCCCACAATTGGAATCATCGTCTTCATTTCAGCCTCAGATCGTCTTGTACTTGGTCTGCCCCTAACATCTCCCATCAGCAACACAGGAGCACACACACGCGAGGCGTCCGAGGCAGACTCGACGCCGGTGGGGCCACCTTGGCGGCGCGCGGCCGCGGGGACTGCTGCCGGAGGTCGTCGGCGGCCAGGGGAGGAGAAGCGGCCGCGGGCGCGCTGCTGCGCCGAGGAGGCGGACAGAGGCGGGGCGTCAGGGTTCCTGGCGACGGCGACAGAGGTGCGGGGCCGGCGAGGCGGGGGAGGGAGGCCGGAGGCGAGGCGAGGCGAGGCCGGCGACGCACGGCGGTTGGCGGCCGGAGATGGCGATGGCGCGGTCGGTTGGAGGAGGCCACGGGGGAGTTGGCGGCGACGGTGCGGTGGCCGTGCTCGGCCCAGCTAGGAGGCCGACGGGGAGGAGAGGCCGCGGCCGGCGGGGAGCTGCGGGGGCGGCGCTCGGCTTGCAGGGCGGAGGAGCTGGAGGCGGCCGGAGAGGAGGGCGACGGGGCGCTGCGGGGCTCGGGCGGAGGAGCTCGCTGGCGAGGCGGCGCTAGGAGGAAGGCCGGAGGGGTGGGAGACGAGCGACGGGGAGAGAGGAGGGAGCGGAGCGACGGGCGAGGTGGGAGGCAGGCGCCGGAGACGGGGTTCTGGCGGGGCCGGGTCTCGGGCGGCGCCGGAGGAGGAGCCGGGGAGGAGGGGAGGCGAGCGGTGGCGGGCGCTGGAGGAGGGGAGAGGAGGCGGTGGCGGACGGCGGGGCGAGGGAGAGAGAGGGAGTGGAGCGGCGGGGCGAGGTCGACGGAGAGGCGCGCGGCGGCCGGCGGCGGTTGTTCCTGCGGAGCGGAGGGGAACAGGGAGAGACGGGGGACGCGAGGTGGAAGAAGAGAGGAGCGGGGTTGGGGACGCGGGGCAGGTGGAGGTGGGACCGGGGTGGGCCAGGAGGGCTGTGGCGATCGGGCAGGGGGCGGTTGGGGAGTGTGTGGCGTGTGTGCGGGTCGGGTGGGGGTCCAGGGTGGAGGGAGTGGGGAGTGGGGTAGGGTGAGGTGGCGGCATAGGAGTGGTTGGGATTTTGGGCGAGGCTGATGTGGCGCAGCGAGATAGGCTGGGGTGAGGTGGAGGGAGGCTGGTTAGATTAGGACTGGGTGGAATTAGGACTAGATATTTAGACTAGGTTTTTCTTTTGGGCCGGGTAGTAGGTGGTCTGGCCGGTTGGGCTTTTGGCCGGACCGGTTGGACGGCCTCCCCGACAAAATAGTTTTATTTGTTTAGTATATTTTAAATAGTCTTTTGTAAATAGTTTTTAGGCAAACCGAGATATCCGGAACACCAGAGTTTTGATTTAAAATAAAGAGGAAGGTAATTTAGAAAATAAAGATAAGATTTTTGGCAAAGTTCTTTAGTGCTGAAAATATGCATGATGATGACGATGCAATGCACAAAACAACGCGATTTTCTAGTAGTGTTTTTGCGGGATGCCACACTCCATCCCGCACTGAAAGCATTACTCCGCACATGAATAAGAAAATCATGCAACCCAACTACCGAAACAGACTGAAGGTGTTGGCAAAAACTCATAGAACTCCGTTAGAAAACAAGGATAGATGCAAACGATTCGCCGGATTCATAGATAGATAAAGATGATGATGTTGTCGTCATGTCGGAAGTACCAAGCCACCGGAAAGATATAAAGGAAGATCACGGAGACAACTGCAAAATTTCACAGATATAGGAAAAGATGGCACCACTTGAACAAAAGGAATACAAGATCTGGAAGGTCTTCATGGCCTCCGGTGGATTGAGCATAGACGATAGAGCGAGAGGGTTTCAAGAGATTACTTAATGAGATTGAGGTGAAAGAACTCCATGTTCTTCTTGAAATGATTGAGAGAGATTTAGCAGCCTTGAGGGAAATCTTCAGCGGAACGACGATGATAACTTGCCAACAAGGAACAACTCCGGATTGGTTGAAGATGGAGGATGGAATTAACAATGGACTTGCTGATTCCAGAGTTGAAGTAATGTATTTAGCAGAAGGACTTGGTCGAGATATGTGACTTCAAAAAGTCAGAATTCTCACTTTGAGACTTTGCACACAGGCAGTGCTCACGAAGCTTGAGAGAAAGAGACACAGATGATCTTCCATGTCCTTCCATAGATATCGAATAGGCAAGCATATTATCAACATATACCACCATGGATTAACAAGATATTCCCAGAATACCAAGTTCAAGAGGCGGGAGAACGAACAAATGCTCGAAACACTTTCTGAGCTCAACGCTCTTTGAAAGATCAATGTTACGAGTAAGGATTCCTGTTGAAGAAGATGCGCTGACAGAATAGGTTAACTGGTCCTTCGGAAGAAAAAGAGATGTCACCTGGTTCACATTGTCGATCGGATCACCGGTTACAAAGATAAAGAGATCTTGGATAAGAACCGATGATAGCTCATACCTTAAGCAAAGCTATCAGAGACGAAAAGATGCAATTCCCTCGTCTCAAAGAGAATTTTGCAGAGATGGAGTTCAAAAAGATGTGCAGCATGATGGGCAGATGATAGACCGCCGTAGTGCTTGGAGAAACTCTGGATTGCCAAAGATGCATGATATGATCGCGATGTACTAAAAATCACAGGAGATAACCGTCACCATTTGGAGGATAGAGTTGATTGCATTTTCCATATTCCACTCCATCATCCAGACCGATATGACACTTATCATGAGTGGAATATAGCTATGCCGAGAACCAAATTACAATCACCAGTATCGGATCGACACATGTTATGTAATTAGCCCAAGAGAATTGGAGATGAAAAGAAACTCTAGGATTAAGCGCCGGTGACAAAAGAATGAGTTAGCATGGATATGCCGATAAAAGGGAGATAGATAATGTTTCACACACGACTGAAAAGGAGTGTGGAAGAACAGATGTATCAAAGAAATTTTTTCCGCATTTTTCGGCATTAAAATACCAATAGATGCGCAAAAACACTTATCAGGTAGCGATTAGCAACTGATGGTTTCACAGAATGTGGAGTTGCTAGAAGGAAGGACACCCTTAAGAAGATGGCACCGGTCACAAGGAGTCAGATAGATCACGTCGGTATTCAAAAGCCTGTCAGTATGGAATGTACCAACAGTTGATAACCAAAGGCAGATAAAGATAACATGTTGGATGCAACAGATAGACAAGGAATTACGCACACACACACACACATACTCAACCTATGGTACTACGGAAACCCAGAACACGTGAATCCTAGTTTGAACTTTTAAGAAGAGGATTGAAAACGTTACACTTCCTTACCAGAAAAGGGTGGGTGGGTGGGTAAGAAGAAAAGTGGAAGCAGTCCTACTCTCGCGTTTTGTTTTTCCCTAGTATACATAGCTACCAAAAATATTTGCTAGACTGACAACGACCATTTGGCTGAGACCCTGAAGGGCGGGATGGCTCTGATACCAATTGTAACTACCTCGGTGAATTACGCTCCTAGTTACAAGCCTGGATGAGCGGAAATGGTTGAAATAGTACGGTGGGGCCCAAATGCCACTCACAGGTAGACCTTTCGGCCGTCCCAACCATTTCCAAACATCGGGACAAGAACGGGCGGCGTAATCGGCAGGCGAAGGGATCAACTACATACACAAATGAGTATGTATGCAAGCCACCATACAATAGTACATCAGAGCCATTCCATCTAAAAGAAAGAAAATATAGCAACGCCATATGGCAAGATTCAAATGTCCTAGATAGATATAATAGTTTAGGATATCTCCTCATACATCAAACATCAGAGTATCAGGCGGAAGCGGCAAACAAGATCCGAGTACGGATAAGAAGCAAATCGGCGTAAGATTCCCCATAAATAAACACATCCCGCCCACAGATCTCACGGATCCCCGTTCCCGGAATCTCTACACCGAACGATCGTTGCCCACATCGTCCGCCTCCTCCACCCAGTATCCATCTTGTGAGTGTACCTGTTCATCTGAATCAAATAATTTATCGTGTGAGACCCTAGGGGTACTCAGCAAGTCTTTATGCCTCTAAAGGGGACACAACCTGGGTGACGCAATTGCAGCAAAAGATAAACCCTAACAATTCTATAGATACTCGCTAACCATCCGCCTAACCAAAGATAGACGGATGTCCGTGAATTAATGACAACAGTTATAACAGTAATATCATCAGATCCATCCTCCTCCCCGCTTACCAACGAGGAAGCGGACGAACAACCCCCCATCCGTTGGCAGTTTTATTATCCATTCCATGAGTGTTGCACTATTTACTAGTCAGTTACTTAGTCAAATTAAAAGCGGTACTTTAGTTATGCTTGTCTATGATCGAGAAACTGTGCTCCAAGTCGTCCATAACCGCGGACACGGCTTTCAGAAAGTTTTACCCTGCAGGGGTGCACAAATAGCAACACACACTCGATCAACCTCGGAAAAACCAAATCAAAACCCAACGAGGCTTTCACGACAAAGCAATCACAAGATTCAGAAATATTTCAGGGGGCCACCCCATTAAGTATACCCGCAACAAAGTTAGCTGACTTCGAGACGGACTCAAGGTTTGTGGGGCCGGCTGTAAACGACTGGGAACCCGAAAGTGTGACTAGGCTTGTCGATACCGCGAAAACGGGTCACGATCCTAAACAGTACAGGTGCTCCTCGCACAATCGTAAATAAAGCAGTAAAGAATGGCATAAGTACAGGATAGTAAATAAAACCTCAAACTAGTTTGTGGCCCCAAGAAATAAGAATGAATCAAGCTCTAGCTCAGGGGGTCCCATAAGCCTCCCGGATGTGGATAGCGCGAATATTCAAGGAACAGGAATCAAGTACTCGGGGTCCTACGGGACACAAGTGAGCATGAAAAACCAAATAGCAGATATTGCTCACCGGTGCCACTTTCATTAGTTATCCCATTACTACTCAGGTTAAGTTGTTTAGGTACCTCGTTATCCATCAGACACTCACATACCCTACACATGCTGTTCTGCGACTCGCATGGCTCAAACAACTCCTGTAGTAATGGCTCATGGGATGGAGGAACAAGCTTCGGTGGGGTTTAAAAGTAAAGGCTATGCAATACTTGGGATTCAGTTTAATGCAATCGCGACTCAATGATGCAAGAATAAGATAGAGGCAATAGGTACTATATGTATGCAAGCATGTGGTAGTGCTTGCCTGACAGCTCAGTTGAAGCGAGAGAAGGATCTGGGTAGTGCTCCTGGGTTTCTTGATATATCCCCTGCTCAGCGTCTATTCGAAGAAGAACCAAACAAACAAGGGCCAACGTAAATAAAGTGCAAAAGCATAGGAATAAAATGCGACAAGCAAACAATCATGCCATGATGAATGATGCACAATGTGCATGGCATGGGTGAGGTGTGGAATACAAGAATAAATCATTTTATTGAGTTTTGGTCACATTTTAACCTCATATTAGTTGCTGTACACTTTATATTTATATGATGCATGCTGCAATTCAGAACATGGAATGCATAAACAGAAAGGTCTCGTCGAGCTGATCGATTTAGACATATCATTTGTCAAATTCGGAGTTATAAAACAAAAGTTATTAATTAATTAAGGCAAAAGGGCATTTTATTGTAATTTTAATCAACTTGGAAATTTAAAGTGTCCAAAATATATTTTGAATGACATATTTGAAATCCTCACATTTTTCTGATTTGAAAACATATATTACTTGTATTATTGGGAATTCTGAATTTAAATTTATTTTAAAGTCAAAATTATTAAATAGGGTCAAAGTCAAAGGTTGACTATTTAAATTAATCCTGAAAAATATTTGATTAAAGATTTGAATTATCATTCAAAAACAAAACATATTTCATATAAGGTTTGAATTCAAATTCCAAACCATTTGGAAGTTATGAATTAATTCGTATTTAAACAGATTTGAAATTTGAAATTGAATTGATTTAGAAAAGTTTGTATTTGAATCAGATAACAGCAAATACTTTTTATACTCAGCTAAACCTAGCCCTAGACACAGACAGGTGGGCCTTGCGCTGACTCAGCAGCAGGTGGGGCGCAGCGCGCAGAAAAAGGGTTTTGTCACCGCGGGCTCACCTAGCCATAGTCGCAGACAAGTGGGCCAGGGGCAGAACAGGGCCACGCACGCGCGCGGCCAGCCGGTGGGCGACACGTGGGCGATCCAGGGGAGTGCGGGTTGAGGCGGAGAAAGCTGGGGGGTGTTTCTGCAAAACTATCTGGGAGGCTGACTAGCGGGCCACGCTGGACTGCGGGTTTAGGCGGGAAAAAGGGGAGGGGCCTTACTGCGAAAGCGACTGCGTCGCCGGACTGCTGCTGCGCGCCGATCTGCAGAGTACAGAAGATCGGCCGGAGTTTGGTCGTCGATGGCGACCAAACGGTGGCGAACCTCGCCGATCCGCAGAAACGAAAAACGGAGCGGGGACATCGGGCTACAACATTCATTCAGGGAGCTAGCACGGAGGAGGGTTGCAGCGCGCGGGGCAGGGCGAGGAACAGGGCGGACAGAAACTGCTGCAGCTGCTGCTGTTGTCTGTCTGCGCGCGGCGAGCGGCCGTGCGTGCGCGCGGGGTGTTCGACGGACGGTGGCGGCGCTACGGTGCACGAGAGGGAAGGGGGGCATGTCTGGGAGGTCAAGGGGCTCACCGTGGGGTCGCCGGCGCGGTCGTTGGTGCTGAGGTTGCGGGGATCTGGCGGCAGGCTCGCGGACGTTGAGCTCGGCCTGAGGCGGGGCACGGTGGCGCTAGGCTGCTCCGGCATGGTCCTGGTGCTACCCCGCGTACTGGGCGTCGAAGAGGAAGCAGAGGGAGGTCCTGGTGCTCCTGGTACAGCTTGGCGTGCTCGGGAACGTCTAGAGGAAGAGGTGGCCGAGGCTAGGGTTTTGGGGCATGGTGGTGATCATGGTGGGGAGGGGGAAGAAGAAGGGAGGATGGAGAGGATCTGGGAGCCTCCAGATCTTGATCTGGGATGCCTGGGGTGGTTGAGGTGATAAGGGAGAGAGGGGAGAGGCACATGGGGTGGTGGCCACCTTTATGCAAAAGAGAGGAGGAGGTGGCTCGGGTTAGAGCTAGGGTTTGGAGAGAGGGGGACCAGGGGGAGGCACATGGGATGGGGTGGTTCTAGGGTGGTCAGGTGGGGCCTGCTGGCAGGGCGAGGGAGGGGAAGCCAAGAGAGAGGGAGAGGGGAACTAGGGTTAGCTTAGATGAGGTGCTCGGGTTAGGGTTAGACTAGGAGGAGGGGTAGATCATGTGGGGTCGAGCTAGGTAGAGTGAGGGTGAGGAAGGGAGGTGAGATAGGATTAGAATTTAGAATTCTAGGTTTAGAAGAGAGGATTCTAGAGTTAGGGGTTTAGATGAGGGGGTGGATTATGAGCACACTTGATCATGCATATATGGAGGTGGAAAAGGAAGGGGAAGATGAGGGATAGAGAGGGATGAGGGGGTGAGGTATATGGTTTTGTCAAGCTCAAGCAAGATCAAGCAAAAAGCAAGCAAGAGCTAGACAAGAAAAAGAAAGGTTGAGAGGAAAGGTGGTGAGGGATGGAGATGATCCTAAAAGAGAAAACCCATTAAAAACCAAGAGAGAAACAATTGGCTAAAGGTGATGGTACTCTTGCATGGCCCATGCACTTTAATAAATGCCATGATTGATTCTTGTGAAAACAAAATAATAGCATGGTATTATCCTTATGCATTCCCAAGAAGTGGAATAAAGGCCAAGCAAAAGAATTTGTAGAAGTAGTTCCATCCTATCTCCCATGAGCTAGATCAAATACCAAAAGAAAATATAATAACAGCTCATGGATAAAGGGATGGTGGAATTATAAGGTGGTGAAAGAAAGGGTGGTGGAGTAGAATAAAAGATATGCCCCCAACTCAACTTGGGAATTTAAGCAATATATCAAGAACCAAATACAATATCAAGAGGCAAATACAATTCACAATGCATATGAGAGAAGATCCAAACCAAAAAGGGTTTTATATGATGCTCAAATGCAAGGTGGCATGATGACATGAGCATGATATAATGATGATGCAACAATTATATATATGAAGTAGCCATTATATAGACTAGGCTAGTAGCATTGCAATTGTTAGACAATTGGGATGCTACACACCTTAACCACATGAAGATGCCTATGATAGGGGCAATGAGAGCTCAAAGCTAATGAGTACCTTCCTTTCAGCATTAGGAAGCCTTTCAAACTTTTCAAAACCGTTTTCACAACCTTGTTGAGTCACCACTTATTATATGAGAACCTTCTTGAGAGCATAATTGTCATTCTTGTGTTTGTCTCAAAACTTGGTTAATTATGTCATGACTTTGATGCCTGTATCTCTGATATCATTACCTCTAGTCTTCAGTTGAACTTCAAAGGTGCCTTGGCATTTATATTGTGCTCTACAAACAAAGGCAATCGAGATACCACTCTATCATACCTTACTATGAGCATTGCAATGTTGCTTATGTTTATGTTTCATGCTACTTATTATTATTGAGTTGGTTCCTCTTCATAGCTTGCAATGACTATTGAGTATACTTAGTGGCATACTTCTTATTATGAATGGTTTAAGCATCTACTCCTGTGCTGAGAATATATACATCATATGAAGCAAATGTGTTCGTGAAAGTTCTTTTATCACACTCAGTTTTCAACTGAATTGCTTGAGGACAAGCAATAAGCTAAGCTTGGGGGAGTTGATACGTCCAAAATGTATCTACTTTCCCGAACCCTTTTGCTATTGTTTCTCCTCTAAACTTGTGTGATTTGGATACAACTAACACAGACTGACGCTGTTTTCAGTAGAATTACCTTGGTATCTTGTTTTTGTGCAGAAAATCAACTATCAGGAAAAATCCCGGAGAACATGCCAAAAATTATGTTTCACGAGAAGACCCAGAGAGCCAGAAGAAGAGACGAAGAAGGGGCCTGGGGGGCCCACACCCCTGCCAGGCGCAGGCCCACCTCTGGCCGCGCCTAGGGGGTGCGGTCACCCTAGGCACCCCCTCGGCCTCCCTCTGCGCATATAAGTTGCCTCTCGACCTAAAAAACGAGGGGGGTTCGATAGTTTTCCAAAAAGAGTTCTGCTCCACCGCCGCCACCAGAAACCAAGATTCGGATCCAGAAACTCCGTTCTGGTGTAGGGATTCGTAGCATGGAAAACAAAAAATTTCTACCGCATACAAACAAACAAGCCAAGATCTATCTACTATATTGTAGCAACGAGTTGATAGAATAACTCGCCCTCAAAGATTCCAAAGTGTTTAACGAGAGCGGATTCTCGTGGGTGATGTAGTCGTACTCTTCCCGATCTCAAGATCGTGTAGACGATCCTTCCGGCGTTGCGTTCCGGCAGCGCTCCCACAGTCGGTCACACGTTCGGTACTCGATGAAGACCTTCCTCTCCCTTGTTCCAGCAGGCAGCGGAGGTTGTAGCACTCTCCTCGCGATTCCGGCAGCACAACGGCGTGGTACCGGAAGTAGAGGGGAGATCTCGCAGGGCTTCGCCTTAAGCCGGAGCGAGTATGGTGGAGTATGAGAGAGTCCCTCGACGATCTAGGGTTTAGACATGCCGAGAAGGGGGCTAGGCCGGCGGCTAGGGTTGCTAGGCGGCGGCGGCGGTTTGCCCTAGGGCGGCGGCGGCAGCAGGTGGCGGCACCGGCGGCTTAGGGTTTGGAGGAGAGGATCTTGTGTGTCACTAGGAGGGAGCCCTGCCCCTCCTTATATAGGTGGAGGGGCCGGCCGGCCAAGGGGAGGGAGAGGAGTACCTCCCCAACTCGGCTTGGGTGGTGCGCCGGCGGTAGGGAGGAGGGACTCCTCCCCAACTCGGTTTCCTCCTCCTTTCCTCTTTCCAAAATTAGCCGTTTGACTTTCAAACTAGCCGTTTGACTTTTCAAACTAGGATTTGATTTAATCCTTTATTTTGTTCAGTGATGACACTTAGTACATGATGCAATCATACCAACTTGATATAACACATTCATGTACCCGTCCCCTCCGGAGTGCCGGACATTCCGGAACCTTCTAGAACATTCCCGATGAAAACACCGGAACCATTCTCCAACTCCGAAACGGGACTTTCCTTATATGAATCTTATTCTCCGGACCATTCTGGATCTCCTCGTGATATCCCGGATCCCATCCGAGACTCCGAACAACATTCAGTCTCTTTCTCATCATTCCATAACTACTCAAACAACGTCGAATCCTTAAGTGTGTCTCCCTACGGTTCGTGAATTATGCGGACATGATCGAGACACTTCTCCGAACAATAACCAATAGAGGAATCTGGAAATTCATATGGCTCCCACATATTTCTACGATTACTTTGCGATCGAATGAACCACTTACACACGATACCAATTTCCCTTTGTCTCACGATAGTTTACTTATCCGAGGTTATGATCGTCGGTATCTCTGCATACCTAGTTCAACCTTGTTACTGATAAGTACTCTTTTCTCGTTCCCGTGATATGTGATCCCTTGTGAGCCAGTCACATGCTTGCAAGCTAATTGGATGACATTTCACCCAGAGGGCCCAGAGTATATCTATCCGTCATATGGATGGACAAATCCCAGTCTTGATCCATGTGTTTCAACCGATACTTTCCGAACACTCAATGCTACCTTTATAGCCACCCAGTTACGGTGTGGTGTTTGATGTCATCAAAGCATCCATCCGGTAAAGGTGATATGCATGATCTCATGGTCGAAGGAATTAGGTTACTATGTATCAGAAAGCATATAGCAATTGAACTATTAAAATGACTTGATCTTTATGCTACGCTTATCTATAGGAGTATGTCCACCATATCATTCTCCTAACAATATGATCTTGTTGTTAATAACATCTCAATGTTCATGATAGGGAAACCACAATCATCTATTAACCAACAAGCTAGTATTATATAGAGGCTTTACTAGGGACTTCAAATTAAGTTTACAAATCACACAAGTATTAATGTTTCCTTGTTAATACTATTATAGCATGAATGTAAACATTTATCATAAACACAAAGATATAATAATAACTATATTTATTATTGCCTCTAGGGCATATCTCCAACAGTCTCCCACTTGCACTAGAGTCATCTAATCTAGATTACATGGTAATATACCGAACACCCATGGCAGTTTGGTGCTGGTCATGTTTTGCCCTCGGGAGAGGTTTAGTCAACGGATCCGCCACATTCAGATCTGTGTGTACTTTACAAATCTTTATATCCCCATCTTGGATATGTTCTCGAATAGCGTGAAAACGTAGCTTGATGTGCTTCAGCTTCTTGTGTGACCTTGGTTCTTGCGCATTGGCTATGGCACCCATGTTATCACAGTAGATAGACATTGGGTCCAGCGCACTAGGAACCACACCCAGCTCTGTAATGAACTCTTTCATCCATATCGCTTCTTGTGAAGCCTCCGAAGCAGCCATGTATTCCGATTCAGTTGAAGATCTCGCCACAACGCTTTGCTTTGCACTCCTCCAGCTAACTGCTGCACCATTCAAAATAAATACGTATCCAGATTGTGATTTAGAATCATCCGGATCGGTGTTCCAACTAGCATCGGTGTAACCATTAACAACGAGCTGTTCATCACCTCCATAAGAAAGAACCATATCCTTAGTTCTTCTCAAGTACTTAAGGATGTTTTTGACCGCTGTCCAATGATCCACTCCTGGATCACTTTGATATCTGCTAGTTAAACTAACAGCATATGCAATGTCGGGTCTTGTACATAGCACGGCATCATTAGAGATCCTATGGCTGAGGCATAGGGAGTCTTACTCATCCTTTCTCTATCTTCTGCCGATGTCGGACTTTGAGTTTTACTCAAGGTCGTATTGGGAAACATGGGCAAGAACCCTTTCTTGCTATCTTCCATTCCAAACCTCTTTAGAACTTTGTCCAAATATGTACTTTGTGACAATGATATTTGGCGTTTTGATCTATCTCTATAAATCTTTATGCCTAATATGTAAGCTGCTTCGCCAAGATCCTTCATTGAAAAACTATTATTCAAATATTCCTTGACACTATTAAGAAGGTCTACATCATTCCCAATCAACAATATGTCATCTACATATAGTATTAAGAATGCTACAGAGCTCCCACTCACTTTCTTGTAAATACAAGCTTCTCCATAAGTTTGTATAAAACCAAAACTTTTGATTACCTTATCAAAACGTTGATTCCAACTTTGGGATGCTTGCTTCAATCCATAGATGGACCATTGAAGTTTGCATACCTTGTTAGCATCTTTAGGATCGACAAAACCTTTGGGTTGCATCATATACAACTCTTCATCAATGTCTCCATTGAGGAATGCTGTTTTGACATCCATCTGCCATATCTCATAATCATAATATGCAGCGATTGCTAACATAATCCTCACAGACTTTAGCTTCGCTACTGGTGAGAAAGTCTCATCGTAGTCAACTCCTTGAATTTGTCGAAACCCCTTTGCGACAAGTCGAGCTTTATAGACAGTAACATTACCATCAGCATCTGTTTTCTTCTTGAAGATCCATTTGTTCTCGACAGCCTTCCGGCCATCCGGTAAGTCCACCAAAGTCCATACTTGGTTTTCGTACATGGATCCAATCTCGGATTTCATGGCTTCTTGCCATTTATTGGAATCTGGGCTCATCATCGCTTCCTCATATGTCTCAGGGTCATCGGTGTTGTCCACCAACATGACACTCATAACGGGATCATACCAATCTGGAGTGGTACGAGTTCTTGTTGACCTGCGAGGCTCTGTAGCAACTTCAACCGAAGTTTCATGATCATCATCATTAGCTTCCTCTCTAACTGGTGCAGGCACCACAGGAACTTCTTCCGGTGCTGCGCTACTCGCAATTTCGAGAGAAGGTTCGACAACCTCGTCGAGTTCTACTTTCCTTCCAGTCACTTCTTTCGAGAGAAATTCCTTCTCTAGAAAGGATCCATTCTTGGCAACGAAGATTTTGCCTTCGGATCTATGATAGAAGGTATACCCAATAGTTTCCTTCGGGTATCCTATGAAGACGCATTTTTCCGCTTTGGGTTCAAGCTTGTCCGGCTATAACTTATTTACATAGGCTTCGCATCCCCAAACTTTAAGGAACGACAATCTAGGTTTCTTCACAAACCATAATTCATACGGTGTCGTTTCAACGGATTTAGATGGTGCCCTATTTAAAGTGAATGCGGCTGTTTCTAATGCATAACCCCAAAATGATAGCGGTAAATTTGTAAATGACATCATAGAACGAACCATATCTAAGAGAGTTCGATTACGACGTTCGGACACACCATTACGCTGTGGTGTTCCCGGCGGTGTCAATTGTGAAAGTATTCCGCATTTCTTCAAATGCTCGCCAAACTCGTAACTTAGATATTCACCCCCACGATCAGAACGTAGAAATTTAATCTTCTTGTTACGTTGATTCTCTACCTCACTTTGAAATTCCTTAAACTTCTCGAAAGTTTCGGACTTATGTTTCATGAAATAGATATACCCATATCTACTCAAGTCATCCGTGAAGGTAAGAACATAATGATAACCACCGCAAGATGCTACACTCATTGGACCACACACATCGGTATGTATGATTTCCAACAAGTCCGTAGCTCGCTCCATCATACCAGAGAATGGAGTCTTAGTCATTTTACCCATCAGACATGATTCGCATCTTCCAAGTGATTCAAAATCAAGTGATTCAAGAAGTCCATCGGAATGGAGTTTCTTCATACGCTTCACTCCAATGTGACCAAGACGACAGTGCCACATATAGGTCGAGTTATCGCTCGATTTCAAACGTTTAGCCTCAATGTTATTAATATGTGTATTTCCACTATCGAGATTCAACAAGAATAGACCATCTATCAATGCTGCATGTGCATAAAACATATTACTCATATAAATCGAATAACCATTATTCTCGGATGTAAACAAGTAACCGTCTCGCAATAAAAAAGATCCCGATATAATGTTCATGCTTAACGCAGGCACCAAATAACAATTATTTAAGTATAAAACTAATCCCGATGGTAGATGAAGGGGTAGCGTGCCGACCGCGATCACATCAACCTTTGATCCGTTTCCCACGCGCATCGTCACCTCGTTCTTCGCTAGCTTCCGTTTATTCTGCAGCACCTGTTTCGAGTTACAAATATGAGCAACCGATCCAGTATCAAATACCCAGGCACTACTACGAGTACTAGTGAGATACACATCAATAACATGTATATCAGATATACCTTTCTTCTTGATGTTGCCGTTCTTCAAATCCGCCAAGTACTTTGGGCAATTCCGCTTCCAGTGACCTTCTCCCTTGCAGTAAAAGCACTCAGTATCAGGCTTAGGTCCAGCCTTGGTCTTCTTCGTCGGTGTGGTAACTTTCTTACCACCGTTCTTGAAGTGTCCCTTCTGCTTAGACTTGCCTTTCTTGAATTTGGTGGTCTTATTGACCAACAACACTTGGTGCTCTTTCTTGATCTCCACTTCTGCAGATTTCAACATGGCAAAGAGTTCTGGCAACGTCTTGTTCATGTTTTGCATGTTGTAGTTCATCACAAAGTTCTTGTAACTTGGTGGTAGTGATTGGAGGACGCGGTAAATCCCCAAAGCATTAGGAATCACAATACCCAAGCTTTGAAGTTTGTTTGCGTGCCCAGACATCTTAAGCACATGCTCACTGATGGAGCTGCCCTCTTCCATCTTGCAGTTAAAGAACTTTTCAGAAGCCTCATAGCTTTCAATTGCCGCATGAGTCTCAAAGATCAATTTGAGATCCTCGACAATATCATATGGGTCTGAATTCTCAAACCTTTTCTGAAGCTCCGATTCTAAACCATACAAGATAGCACACTGAACTGTGGAGTACTGAGTCTTCCGAGTGAGGTAAACATTCTTTACTTCATCGGCAGCATCAGCTGCAGGTGGGTCACCCAGCGGTGCATCCAGCACATAGGTCAAATTACCAGCTGTGAGGACAATCCTCAAATTGCGGAACCAATCCGCGAAGTTGCTTCCATTGTTTTTCAACTTTTCTTTCTCTAGGAACGCATTAAAATTGATGGTAGGGGCTGCCATTGATCTACAACATATTTGCAATAGTTTAGACTAAGTTTATGACAAATTGAGTTCAAATTAATAATAAAATTAATCTAGGTGAACTCCCACTCAAAACAATATCCCTCACATTGTTTTAGTGATCACACGAATCAAATCCACCACATCAACACCGATCATCACGAGAGTTGATATAGTTTCAATGGCGAACAATCGACATGTTCATCATATCTACTATATGATTCATGCTTTACCTTTCGGTGATCCGTGTTCCGAGACCATGTCTGTACATGCTAGGCTCGTCAAGATCAAACCTTAGTTTCCGCATGAGCAAATCTGGCTTGCTCACGTTGTATACACTTGCGGAATCTAACACACCCGATCATCACGCGGTGCTTCGAAACAACAAGCTTTAGCAACGGTGCTAACTAAGGGTGAACACTTTATGACTTGAAATTCATGTGCATGAGGGATCATCTTATAATGCTACCGTCGTCTACTAAGCAATACAAGATGCATAAAGGATTAACATCACATGCAATTCATAATATGTGATATGATATGGCCTTTCTTCTTTGTGCTTCCGATCTCCATCTTCTAGCACAAACATGATCTCCATCATCACCGGCATTGCATCAAGGTCAATGACACTTCTCCATGGGTGTCGTCCACCGGCTTCAACTATTACAACTACTTTGAATAGACACGCGGGTCTTAACATAAATTAAAGACAACCATATGGCTCCTGCCGGTTGCCAACTTACAATAAGGAACATTGCATACATCAAATATTATCACAATCATGGCCATATCACATCACAGCACACCCCTGCAAAACAAAGTTAGACGCCTCTACTTTCTTTGCATATTTTACGTGGTTTGGGGCTTTCAATAAGTGTCGTTCTAACTTACGAACATGAACCACAACATTGATACTAGTATTGTTAATCACCCGTTGTAAATTGGATCTTAACTATGCTAGGAGAAACATGCACCCGCAAAGCCACTTATGCAATACAAGTTGCATGTCAAGCGTGGAGCAAGTCTCATGAATGATGTCATGTAAGGTTAGCCCGGGCCGCTTCATCCCAACATACCGCAAGATGCAAAGTACACAAGAAGCAATCGACAATAAAAGCATCAACGCCCATAATGACCATTGTGTTCTACTCGTGCAACAGATCTACATATAAACCTGGCTCTGATACCACTGTAGGGATTCGTAGCATGGATAACAAAAATTTTCTACCGCATACAAACAAACAAGCCAAGATCTATCTACTAGATTGTAGCAACGAGTTGATAGAATTACTCACCCTCGAAGATTCCAAAGTGTTTAACGAGAGCGGATTCTCGTGGGTGATGTAGTCGTACTCTTCCCGATCTCAAGATCGTGTAGACGATCCTTCCGGCGCTGCGTTCCGGCAGCGCTCCCGCAGTCGGTCACACGTTCGGTACTCGACGAAGACCTTCCTCTCCCTTGTTCCAGCAGGCAGCGGAGGTTGTAGCACTCTCCTCGCGATTCCGGTAGCACAACGGCGTGGTACCGGAAGTAGAGGGGAGATCTCGCAGGGCTTCGCCTTAAGCCGGAGCGAGTATGGTGGAGTATGAGAGAGTCCCTCGACAATCTAGGGTTTAGACACGCCGAGGAGGGGGCTAGGCCGGCGGCTAGGGTTGCTTGGCGGCGGCGGCGGTTTGCCCTAGGGCGGCGGCGGCGGCAGGTGGCGGCGCCGGCGGCTTAGGGTTTGGAGGAGAGGATCTTGTGTGTCACTAGGAGGGAGCCCTGCCCCTCCTTATATAGGTGGAGGGGCCGGCCGGCCAAGGGGAGGGAGAGGAGTACCTCCCCAACTCGGCTTGGGTGGTGCGCCGGCGGTAGGGAGGAGGGACTCCTCCCCAACTCGGTTTCCTCCTCCTTTCCTCTTTCCAAAATTAGCCGTTTGACTTTCAAACTAGCCGTTTGACTTTTCAAACTAGGATTTGATTTAATCCTTTATTTTGTTCAGTGATGACACTTAGTACATGATGCAATCATACCAACTTGATATAACACATTCATGTACCCGTCCCCTCCGGAGTGCCGGACATTCCGGAACCTTCTAGAACATTCCCGATGAAAACACCGGAACCATTCTCCAACTCCGAAACGGGACTTTCCTTATATGAATCTTATTCTCCGGACCATTCTGGATCTCCTCGTGATATCCCGGATCCCATCCGAGACTCCGAACAACATTCGGTCTCTTTCTCATCATTCCATAACTACTCAAACAACGTCGAATCCTTAAGTGTGTCTCCCTACGGTTCGTGAATTATGCGGACATGATCGAGACACTTCTCCGAACAATAACCAATAGAGGAATCTGGAAATTCATATGGCTCCCACATATTTCTACGATTACTTTGCGATCGAATGAACCACTTACACACGATACCAATTTCCCTTTGTCTCACGATAGTTTACTTATCCGAGGTTATGATCGTCGGTATCTCTGCATACCTAGTTCAACCTCGTTACTGATAAGTACTCTTTTCTTGTTCCCGTGATATGTGATCCCTCGTGAGCCAGTCACATGCTTGCAAGCTAATTGGATGACATTTCACCGAGAGGGCCCCGAGTATATCTATCCGTCATATGGATGGACAAATCCCAGTCTTGATCCTTGTGTTTCAACCGATACTTTCCGAACACTCAATGCTACCTTTATAGCCACCCAGTTACGGTGTGGTGTTTGATGTCATCAAAGCATCCATCCGGTAAAGGTGATATGCATGATCTCATGGTCGAAGGAATTAGGTTACTATGTATCAGAAAGCATATAGCAATTGAACTATTAAAATGACTTGATCTTTATGCTACGCTTATCTATAGGAGTATGTCCACCATATCATTCTCCTAATGATATGATCTTGTTGTTAATAACATCTCAATGTTCATGATAGGGAAACCACAATCATCTATTAACCAACAAGCTAGTATTATATAGAGGCTTTACTTGGGACTTCAAATTAAGTTTACAAATCACACAAGTATTAATGTTTCCTTGTTAATACTATTATAGCATGAATGTAAACATTTATCATAAACACAAAGATACAATAATAACTATATTTATTATTGCCTCTAGGGCATATCTCCAACATCTGGCACCCTGCCGGGACGGGGAATTTGGAGAGGATCATCGCCATCGTAATCACCAACGCATCTCCATCAACCACCGATGTTTCCCTCATCCATGAGTGAGTAATCCCTCGCTGTAGGCTTGGGGATGGTAGGTATTGGATGAGTTCTATCATGTAATCGAATAAGATCTGTTAGGGCATAGTGCATAGTATCTTTATTAGTGCTATTTGACTTTGTTGCAACTTTTTGTGCTTAATGCTTGTCACTAGGGCCCGAGTGCCATGATCTCAGATCTGAACTTATTATTGAATAGTTATGATAGTATTGTTTGTGATCTTATATGCAAGTTGTGTACACACATCACTGTCCGGATCCAAAGGCCCCGATGTGACAATAATTGGGACAATCGGAGGGGATGGCTGTGGTGTGACAATAATTCACGGAGTGTTAATGCTTTGCTTCGGTGCTCTATTAAAAGGAGCACCTTAATTATCAGTAGTTCCCTAGAGGCCCCGTTTCCACGGGCTGGCTGGACAGAAGATGTTGTGCAAGTTCTCATTGCGAGCATGTATGACTATATATGGACCATGTGCCTAGGATTGTTTAGTACTTGGATGCTTATTATTATTTATCTGCAATGCCCTAGATCTTGAAGTTACATTTTTAGACTCGTCCATGCAACGCCCATCCATCCATCCCTATGCCTACCGCACTCGAATCCCACTGTTTACCGTTATTGTTACTATTGCTTCTGTTTCACTGTTGCTGTTGCTTTGCTGTTGCTACTGATAAACTTTTGTGATCAAGAACTATTTCCAGGTGCAGCTGAATTGACAACTCAGTTGTTTAGGCTTGCAAGTATTCTTTGGCTCCCCTTGTGTCGAATCAATAAATTGGGTAATACTACCCGCGAAGACTGTTGCGATTCCCTACACTTGTGGGTCATCACAATCTCATGTCCCTTGAGTACGAGGGCCGTTCCTCATGCTACTCAACTTTAGTCACAAGTACACTGGTGCTTGACGTGGGAGCACTTCGTTGGAAACCCCAATAGCAAGGTGTGATGAGCACAACAGAAAGTCTTCCCTCAGTAGAGACCGAGGTTATCGAACCAGAAGGAGGAAGGAAACGTCACACAGGTGTTGCAAGCAACGCGGAGACCTGCACAACACAAACTCAAGACTTTGCCCCAACGAACAGTGAGGTTGTCAAGCTCACCAGTTTGCTGTAACAAAGGATTAAACGTATGGTGTGGAAGGTAATGGTTTGCAGCAAATAAACAAGTAACAGCGGAAGATGTATCAATGGTAAAGATTGGACTAGGGTCCATAGTTCACTAGAGGTGCTCTCCTTAGATAAACAACATGGCATGAAGGGTAAACAAATTACAGCGGGGCAATTGACAGGAACTGAGCAAGGCATAACAATGCAATTACTAGTTAGAAAGATCCTATGAGATTCGATTGGGCAATACAACAAGGTACATAGACCGCCATCCAACTGCATCTATGACTAGAAGTCCACCTTCAGGTTATCATCCGAACCCCCTCCAGTATTAAGTTGCGGGCAACAGACAAGTGCTTTAAGCAAAGTGTGTAAGGTAAACAGTCCACATGTTCCATAAACAAGAGACTGTTGTTTTCTCCCTAGTAGCAACAACACATCTACAACCGAAGAGATTTCTGTGACTTCCCTTGGAAACTAGCGGCATGAACCCACTATCGAGCATAAATACTCCCTCTTGGAGTCACTAGCAGCTACTCGGCTAAGATAGCTACTAACAACGGAGAGCATGCAAGATCACAAACAACACAGACATGATAGAATCATAAAGACAAAACAATTAATCAAACCAACATAATAATTTCAATATCCATCGGATCCCCGCAAACACAACATGCATGATTACAAATAGATTAGATCTTGATCATGAACGGAGCTCACAAGATCTATACATGAAAGCACAAGGAGGAGATACAACCATCTAGCTACTACATGGACACATAGTCCAAGGTGGAACTACTCACGCATCATACCAGAGAGAAGGCCTCCGGGATAATCTCCCCTCCGGCAGGGTGCCGGGAAGAACTTCAGATCCCCCCGATCTAGGGATGACGGTGGCAGCAGCTACAGAAGGTTTCGTGGAATATTGATCGGGTACTTAGGGTTTTTACATCGAGGGCTTCTTATAGGAGAAGGGGGGGCGAGGCGGTGGCCAGGGGCCCCACACCCTTCCTAGGCGCGGGGCAAGGCCCACCTGCAGGTGGGCCCTGCCCCGCGCCTAGGCATGGTGTGGCTGCCCTGGCACGCCTCTCCGTCTCCCCTCTAGACTTCTTGTTCCCCACGGAAAGTAATTAACTTTGACGTTTGTCCCGTCCAATTCCGAGAATATTTCTTTACTAGCTTTTTTGGAACCAAAAATAGCAGAAAACATGCAACTGACACCGTGGCAACTTGTTAATAGGTTAGTACCAGAAAACATGTAAAAAGCACCTCAAAGTGTAGAAAAAGCAAAGCAAAGTAGATACTAAACAAGCATGGAGCATAAAAAATTATAGATATGTTTCCGACATATCAAGCATCCACAAGCTTAACTCCTGCTCGTCCTCGAGTAGGTAAGTGATAAAAGAATAATTTTTGAGGTGACATGCACCTTCACAATGAAGATCTAACCCTTTGCAAGCATTGAAAGCTGGGATCAAAGAACTCTAAACATGATCATGAAAGATGTAGTTCTAACAATAGGACATAGTAACTATGCATGCAACATGAAAGGCTACAAACAAAGATCATGAATAACATGCATTGAAAAACGTTTGTTTGTTTCACATACAGAAAACATGGCATAGTGGCAATCAGCTTGTCCCTCATAGAGTAGCAAATATATGCATAGGACACCTTCAAAGTTCACAAGGGTGACTAGAAACAAGTAGCACAAGAACAAGTAATATCACAATATGCATCAATCAATAAGCTTTGGAACACTGCACACAAAATGACAAATATGCTCTCTTAATGGTGCCTAAAGGTAGAAGGTGGAGACTCAATATAATGGTGGAAGAAAATCCTTTTATCAAGGAAGCAGGGATTTCAAGTTTCAAAAAGAGCACCAAAAAATTATGGTACTTGTTAGCTTTCAGCCCTCATTGCCCCTATCATAAGCATCTTGAAGTGATTAAGGTTAAAGTGAACAAAGATGGAGTATATGCTTGACGAAGTATAAGTTGGCAATCTCAAGTTCCTTGAATATGAGGGCCACACCTCATGCTACTCAACTTTAGTCACCTGTAAGTTCTTGTCATTGTAAGTATTTGCATATCATAGAGAACCGCCAACGAGGTACCCCTTGCACATGGTACAGGAGCTATCCCATAACCAAAATGACAAGGCAAGCAAACAATGAGCATCTCAGCAATCTTCTTATTTACCATGAGAATACGGTTCTTTTTTCTCTCTTTCCTCTTTTCTCAATGTGTCTCTTTTTTTATAAGAAGAATGCTTCATAGATGTCACTATGGTGATGCTGCAAGTTTCCACCATGATTAGGCATGGCTTAGGCTAGCGGCCCAGGCGTTTCTCTAACACAGAATACAAACTCCATGGACTTATAAGTTCCCTTTTTATTTCACATCGGTGACATCCATAGAGAAAAGAGCATGATATCAACCGAGGACAAAGTACAAGTGCAATGTTGAAAACGTTTCCCGTGACAGCACGGTTCTGCTAATTCCAACGTATAAGTGCAAGCATATACAACATAGAAGACACAATGGTTCAAGTTTATTAGGGGCAAGGAATATAAAGTGTTCCATAAAGTTTGTGAGGGATTTAATCACTAAGTTTTCACATAACAAAATAGTTTTTAATTGGAAGATAGCTGAAAACAAGAATATACTTGGAATGGTGTAACACACCATGCATAGGAAATTATAGTGGACACTTTGGAATAACTTGGTTTCTTGGAAGTTGGAAGCATGAGTAGAGCTTACTCATGCAAGTGGAGGCTAACAAAAGACTGGGAGCAACCAACTAAGAGAGCAATAATGGCCATAATCATGTAGTGTAACAAAGCATTACTAATCAAAGCAAAGAGTGGTACTACAAGTCAAGGACTAAATGATAATAGAGGCTAATGGTGACTTGTGAGAGTCATAACATGGTGTGAGCATGTGCCAAGTCAACCCAAGCAAAACATCAAAGGAGAATACCACAATACTATGCTTTTTGCATGCTAAAACAACACATAATTTCTTCAAGGCACATTAAGCAATCCCAATTGTTTGGAACAAGACATGCTACAACAATAATCACTAAGCATAAGATCGAAACAACACCTAGCATGTCATGCTAGAGTCTACGTCACAGTCAATGCAAGCTCCTCTTGCACTTACAAGAAAAAACTTACTACTCCTTTCCAACACCAAGCAACTTATTTGCAAAACAACACAGCGAGAGCGCGGGTCCAAACTACTCAAGCAGAACAAACTAAGCAAAGCAAACGAAAACTAAGACGCTCCAAGAAAAACACAACTGTGCATGAAACAATAAAAACGAAGTGTCTAGACAGACCTGGACTTTTTATTGATGAAGAAGGGGATGCCTTGGGCATCCCCAAGCTTTGACGCTTGTACCTCTTGGATATTTCTTGGGGTGACACCATGGTGGCATCCCCAAGCTTGAGCTTTTGTCCATTCTTCATCTCATTACATCATTCTCTATCTACACCTGAATTTTTTTTCTTCATACCAATCTTCACACAATCTTCATTAGCAACATTAGCTTATTCAAAAGATATTAGACCTCTAGAAAAGCTTTGGAACATCAAGGCTTTTCACTAAAAACACAAGCTACTGTAGTAACTCCTTAAAAATCTCAATTCACCTAAAGAGAACTCAAAAAGGAATCAATAAGAAGCAAATGCAAATAATGGCAAAAATTTGTCAAAACAGACCAGCAGGTAGAAACCGATTTTTCGAACATCTTCTGTTGCTCAAATCATGAAGTGTTGAACTAACGAAAGTTAGATAACATACTGGGGGATTTATTCGTAAATTTTGAGCTTAATCTGAGTTAGAGAGACTCCTCACAATTTTGTTTGGTGGAGGACAAAAATCTGTTTTGGGACAGCAACTCCCCAAATCTTACTTTCCTCTCATTAGAGGTCATTATTGGCACAAAAAGCAAACAAAACGGATAAGGAGAGGTCATTACTGAAGTAATAACTTCCAAAACTCAAGGAATCTCTTGGGTTATCTCCCAACAAGTACTTTTCTTTAACGCCTTTAAGTTAGGCACAAGAAGCAAGAAGAATCAAGTATTTTCAAATGAAGCATTACCCCTCTTGTTCTTTCCTTTCTTACCTTTATTCTTATCTTTAGGGAAGATATGATTTCTTACCAGAGGATCAGAGTGCATAATGCCCTTTCCCACATCTATTACCGCTCCAAGGTGTTTCAGTAGGGATCTTCCAAGTGTAATTTGTCCTTTGCCTACACATTCAATAACAAGATAATCAGTAGACACCATTTTCCCTGAGATTTTTGTAAACACACCTTCAGCTATTCCAATGGGCAATAGGGTGGCATTGTTAGTAAGAGAGATTTCCTCTCCTCCTTCAGAAAGCCCCCAAAGACACAAAGAATCATAAATATCTTTAGGCACGAGACGAAATTCAGACATGATATCACAACAAGCATCAAAAAGTGTAGTATTTATAGAGACTTTGATTGTGGGAAACCACTTTGAAGGCTCAGAATTTATGGGAACATAATCATGGTAAGACCTAAGCGTGTGATAACAACTATTCATAGCAGCAATGCTGGTCTCAAGGGTGTTCAACCTAGCAAAAATATTTGTGAAAGAGGAATCAGACTTGCCAGGTGTATCATAAATTGCAATCAACTTCTTTATGGCATCAAAAGCTTCATCCTCAGTACATTGAAAAATATCCTTTTCAGCCATAGCATCCAAAGCATATCTATAATGAAGAGTAATACCATGGTAGAAACTATTGATAATCATGCTAAGACTCATCTTAGGCTCGGTTTCCCTCTATAAAGCGGAGATTCTAGACCAAGCTTCTATAAAACTCTCTTCACTTTTTTGCTTTAAAGTGGAGATATCTTCCATAGGTGAAATAAATATTGGTCCAAAACCAGCCATGGTGGCAACTAAAGTAGGAACTAATTTTTTTGTGTTTTTGAAGAAAGAAAGCAAACCAAACTAGACTATTTTTTGGGGGGGTTTGAAAAGAGGCAAACAAAACCAAGCAAAAGAAACAAAGCAAACTAAAAACAAAGTAAAGAGAAAGGAAGTGAAAGACTCCCCTAGTGAAGACTTCCTTAGCCTCCCCGGCAACGGCGCCACAAAACTTGTTGGTGCTTGATGTGGGAGCACTTCGTTGGAAACCTCAAGAGCAAGGTGTGATGAGCACAACAGCAAGTCTTCCCTCAGTAGATACCGAGGTTATCAAACCAGTAGGAGGAAGGAAACGTCACACAGGTGTTGCAAGCAACACGGAGACCTGCACAACACAAACTTAAGACTTTGCCCCAACGAACAATGAGGTTGTCAAGTTCACCAGTTTTCTATAACAAAGGATTAAACGTATGGTGTGGAAAGTAATGGTTTGCATCAAGTAAACAAGTAATAGTGGAAGATGTATCAATGGTAAATATTGGACCGGGGTCCATAGTTCACTAGAGGTGCTCTCCTTAGATAAACAACATGGCATGAAGGGTAAACAAATTGCAACAGGGTAATTGACAGGAACTGAGCAAGGCATAACAATGCAATTACTAGTTAGAAAGATCCTATGAGATTCGATTGGGCAATACAACAAGGTACATGATGGCGCCCAATACTTGTCGTGGAACGCTTCGTTGGAAACCCCAAGAGCAAGGTATGAAGCAGCACAGCAGCAAGTTTCCCTCAGTAAGAAACCGAGGTTATCGAACCAGTAGGAGGAAGGAAACGTCACACAGGTGTTGCTAGCAACGTGGAGACCTGCACAACACGAACTCAAGACTCTGCCCCAATGAATCAGTGAGGTTGTCAAGCTCACCGGTTTGTTGTAACAAAGGATTAAACGTATGGTGTGGAAGATAATGGTTTGCAACACGTAAATAGTAACAGTGGAAGATGTATCAATGGTAAAGATTGGACCGGGGTCCATAGTTCACTAGGGGTGCTCTCCTTAGATAAACAACATGGCATGAAGGGTAAACAAATTACAGCAGGGCAATTGATAGGAACTGAGCAAGGCATAACAATGCAATTACTAATCAGAAAGATCCTATGAGATTCGTTTGGGCAATACAACAAGATACATAGACCGCCATCCAACTGCATCTATGACTAGAAGTCCACCTTTAGGTTATCATCCGAACCCCCTCCAGTATTAAGTTGCAGGCAACAGACAAGTGCTTTAAGCAAAGTGTGTAAGGTAAACAGTCCACATGTTCCATGAACAAGAGACCGTTGTTTCTTCCCTAGTAGCAACGACACATCTACAACCGAAGAGATTTCTGTCACTTCCCTTGGAAACTAGAGGCATGAACCCACTATCGAGCATAAATACTCCCTCTTGGAGTCACTAGCAACTACTTGGCCAAGATAACCACTAGCAACGGAGAGCATGCAAGATCACAAACAACACAGACATGATAGAATCATAAAGATAAAACCATTTATCAAACCAACATAATAATCTCAATATCCATCGGATCCCTGCAAACATAACATGCATGATTACAAATAGATTAGATCTTGATCATGAACGGAGCTCACAAGATCTATACATGAAAGCACAAAGGAGGAGATACAACCATCTAGCTACTACATGGACCCATAGTCCAAGGTGGAACTACTCACGAATCATACCGGAGAGAAGGCCTCCGGGATGATCTCCCTTCCGGCAGGGTGCCGGGAAGAACTTCAGATCCCCCTGATCTAGGGACGACAGTGACGGCGGCTACAGACGGTTTCGTGGATTTCTGAACGGGTGCTGAGAGTTTCTGCATCGGGGGCTTCTTATAGGCGAAGGGGCGAGTCCGGGAGGCGACCAGGGTCGCCAAACCCTAGCCAGGCGCGGGTCCACCTGACCCCGTGCCTAGGGTGGGTCTGGCCCCCCTGGCCAGCCCCTCCGGCTCTCCTCTGGACTTCTTGTTCCCCACGGAAAGTTATTGACTTTGTCCTTCGTCCCGTCCAATTATGAAAATATTTCTTTACTAACTTTTCTGAAACCAAAAACAGCAGAAAACAGGCATCTGACACTGTTGCAACTTGTTAATAGGTTAGTACCAGAAAACATGTAAAAAGCACCTAAAAGTGTAGACAAGTAAATCAAAGTAGATACAAAACAAGCATGGAGCTTCAAAAATTATAGATATGTTTCCAACGTATCAGTACATAGACCGCCATCCAACTGCATCTATGACTAGAAGTCCACCTTCAGGTTATTATCCGAACCCCCTCCAGTATTAAGTTGCAAGCAACAGACAACTGCTTTAAGCAAAGTGTGTAAGGTAAACTGTCCACATGTTCCATGAATAAGAGACCGTTGTTTTCTCCCTAGTAGCAACAACACATCTGCAACCGAAGAGATTTTTTGTGACTTCCCTTGGAAACTAGAGGCATGAGCCCACTATCGAGCATAAATACTCCCTACTGGAGTCACTAGCAACTACTCGGCCAAGATAACTACTAACAACGGAGAGCATGCAAGATCACAAACAACACAGACATGATAGAATCATAAAGACAAAACCATTAATCAAACCAACATAATAATCTCAATATCCATCAGATCCCCGCAAACACAACATGCATGATTACAAATAGATTAGATTTTGATCATGAATGGAGCTCACAAGATCTATACATGGAAGCACAAGGAGGAGATACAACCATCTAGCTACTACATGGACCCATAGTCTAAGGTGGAACTACTCACGCATCATACCGGAGAGAAGGCCTCCTGGATGATCTCCCCTCCGGCAGGGTGCCGGAAAGAACTTCAGATCCCCCGATCTAGGGACGATGGTGGCGGTGGCTACAGAAGGTTTCGTGGAATATTGATCAGGTACTTAGGGTTTGTGCGTCGGGGGCTTCTTATAGGCGAAGGGGGAGGCCGAGGCGGTGGCTAGGGGCCCTACACCCTGCCTAGGCGCGGGGCAGGGCCCACCCACGCCTAGGGGTGTGTGGCTGCCCTGGCATGCCTCCCTATATCCCCTCCGGACTTCTTGTTCCCCACGGAAAGTAATTGACTTTGACGTTTGTCCCGTCCAATTCCGAGAATATTTCTTTAGTAGCTTTTTCTGGAACCAAAAACAACAGAACACAGGCAACTGGCACTGTGGCAAATTGTTAATAGGTTAGTACCAGAAAACATGTAAAAAACACCTCAAAGGGTAGACAAAGCAAAGCAAAGTAGGTACTAAACAAGCATGGAGCATCAAAAATTATAGATACGTTTCCGACGTATCACACACCTCGATGAGCATAGAAGCAAGTTTTCCTTCAGTTATGAAACCAAGTTGTAGAAAGTAAATGGTAACAGAAGTTATGAAACCAAGTTTCATAACTGAGGGAAAACTTACTGCTATGCTCATCACACCTTTCTCTTGGGGTTTCCCAACGAGGCTCTATAGTCACCCGAGCCGCATCAGCGCATAGCTTCTAAGAGCACACCACCTAATGCGGGTTTTCTTCGCGGCTCTAAGATACGCGACCTCACACGGTGAAAAAAGAAAAACGTCTCTAACATGTATGATATGGAGACAACCAATATTTCTGACCGCTTACCAGAACTCCTCAACCTCAGACGGCCTATACTAGGGACTGTCTCCAATAGTCAGATGACTTGAGTCAGATTCTAGCAAAGACCGTCACCAAAATTAGTGTGCCTTGAAGCATCCTTTTAAAGTAACCGTCTCTAGTGTCTATAGACCATTTTAAATAGTAGAGTGCTAATTCAAAACATAACACATAATCATGATTCAACAGCCAGATAGACAGATTAACGCAAGAACTTATATATAGCAGCTCGATCGCGGTAACAATTAGCCACATAGTTGGGGAAACCCATGCAAATTTAGCCATTACATATCAGTACATACAAAGTGCATTCAATAAATCAATCAGTTATACCATAATTAGTATTCTCTAACAAACCAACATTGCATTTATAATGAGCCGCCCGGTGGAAGTTGTTAAACAAGAATATGTACCTCTCTATTATGTTTTTCATCAAAGCAAAAAAGGACAATAATATCCTGCTTTAGGTTGAAGCTTCTCATAACCTTCTCCCATCCAATATTCAAGATTACATTTGACCTAGCTCCCATCTTCATCCTAACCATCTTTAACTTTTTGCTCTTCATTTGTCAAACGTGGACATCAATAGGTTTATCAAGGCGATTCTTTAGGTATTTTCTTGTGAAGTCAGCTCCAAATGTCTGGAAAAGAACAGAGAATTGAAAAATTACAATGCTTGCGATTAATGGAAGTATTTAAATATCACAGGGTAGCTTGTTGATAACATGGTCAAAAATATATATGTTACCAGCTTGCACTTATTTTTTATGACAGATGAATAGGGTAGCCTACAGATGTAGTACTTGATTTTTGGTAGAAATTTGGGTTCACACCAGTCTAAGAGGAAGTCTACATGAACTTCTTTTAGATACATGTCGTTTCCAAAAAGGCTCTGCTTATCAAAATCAGTAACCCCCTTGTGTTGAGGCCCTGAAGCAACAACACATACAAATTTCAATGAGGTGGAATATTAATGTCTAACGTCTAAACGCATACAAAACAGACGACTGCAATTTTAATGTTCTTCTGATACCTTTAAACTCAATCCTCTCAGTGGGCTCTTCATCGAATCACTAAATTCAAAACCACCAAAGTTAATGCGAAAATTGTCCTTGCTGAGAGCGTTATTGCATCGTTAGTGTAGGTTCTCATCTGTTAAACAGATACAAACAGAGAGCATCTTAATATAATTAAGATGCAAGTAGACTAATGAAGTGAAAAAAATAGATACAGAGACCAATGAAGTGATAATTAAATCTCTATTGCTATAAGTGAAAAATACAGATTTTGAGATTTATACAGGGGGAAAAGTGTTGGGACATATATAGGCTGGTTGGGGGAGGCTCACCCGACGGTTTCGTGGGGTCTTTGCAGCTTGGTAAACCTGAACCTTAAATTTGAGAAGCAAAATGGCAAATTTGATGGCAAAATTTCTAATTCGAAGCTACTGATTTAGGGTATAGGGGCTTTGGTTTTCATGCATACTGCGGTGACCCAGCATACCACTGCATGATGTAGTACACTATAGTTGTTGACATAACACCAATGAAACATTGTTCACTAGTATTACATCCCTCTGAGTGGTACAACAGAAACACAACAGGTTCAAGAAATGACTATAGGTTACAACTCAACTCTTTACACAAGATCCAGAGAACACTCTAGGTTAAAGAGAGAGAAATAAACTTCTTACAAAGAAGAATCAGAAATAAACAACTCAAAAACTATCATACTATTATGACTAGTATCTTAACTAATGTTCTGGCATTGCTGCTATTGCAATACATTACAGAAATAGGTTCTATGGCTAGAGATTATATTCCTATCTAATCAGTAACTTCGTCTTCATTTAAGTTGATGTACATGTTGACTTTCTTGACTTTATTGAAGAACTTTAGCTTCTGGTGATGATTCCTGGAGCATAACTTGATGTAGACATCATCTTAATGGCTTCAGAATCTAGAAAGGGTTAAGAAGATACGTTGAGTAGGAGCGTACTCAGCAAGTTCACTAGAATAGGAGTGTATGATGCACTATATCTACAACCACAAACCATAAGTCGTAGGCAATGTAGGTTTTCATAAACATTTCTTCAAAGGTTGCTTTTATTCTGGAAAGCTATGTCCGTCCGCCTTCACGGGTTTACCAGAACTTTCATGGAGTTCCTTTCCCGCAACGTTCGCAGCTCCTTCCCGGAACAAGGAGTAACAAGTTACAGTTCTTACACTCTTTAGAGGTGCATTACTTTACCCATGAGAGATCAAATCCTTGTCGCACAACCGAGCGATCTTTCCCGTCCACACTTCCTATGGTGTGGGGCCCATTAGATGATCCAAGCCAATCACTTCCCTCTCCGCGACCCCATATGTCTGCACGATCCTTCGGGGCCGTCTCACCTCCGTTAAGCCCCCTTTCGGGCAGGCTAAAACCCTGATGAGTTCCCAAAGACTCTATGACCTGGTGATTCCCTGGCAAGTACCATATTAAATGGACTATACCACTAAACACCATTCATAGATAATCTAGACACCAAAAGTGTGGGGCATAAGGGTGCCCACCCATATGTTGGATCCGCATAAGGAATCACAACGTCACATTAAGGTCGTCTTGCCTCCATACGAAGGGAAAAGGATACAGCTGACTTCTCCGTCCCATTCCAAATCTCATGGTTAACGCGTAATATACGGCACAAGAATCACTGGCAACATTGGTTGTTAAGTCCTAGATAATATGTTCCTTTACCACCGAAACTTTCATAGAAAGTGATTACCTCATGGTAAATAACCTATAATCATATTATTATGAAAATAGTGTTTTCTGACCTTTTTAAAATGCAGGTGATGACAACACTAGATTTGCAAAATAATTTACAGAAAATAATCAAAGGACATGAGCAAGTGTGAACTTGCCTTTTGTGATTGCAAGATTATGCACTCACGGTCTTCGAGACTATATAAGATCCAATATCTGAAATCAGAACCATTGGTCCGATAAGGACTAATGTTTAAAGAAGCAAGATGCTATTATGCATAAGTAATGTAATGCAATTTCGTAAACTCGAATCCCGGGGATAACGTTGATCTAGGGTTTGGAAACTGGAATGGTTCCTTTGGAATGTGTTGCCCTTTTAGATTAATTTTTACACTTGTTCTTCTTATTAGGCTTGTGAGTGTGTGTGAAACAACATGTAATTATAATATCCTAAAACAATGAGATACACACAAATGTGAAATGCTACTCAAGAAAACTTATACTATAATTGTTTATCTTTAGTTTTTTACTTTACAAGTAATGTCACTTATAAAGAACTTAAGTGTTAACAATTCTAAGTATACAAGTAAAGTTTAAAGCAATGTGATTGTGATTAATTGTCATCTGTTGACTGAAGTGGCAAAAGGAATAACTTTTGAAGAAAAGATTTCTTTATTAAGGTTTAAACAATTCTGATGGTTTTTAGAATATGGTTGATAGAATGTGATTGATATTGTTTTATGCTTGCTTGAATAGTCTGGACTTGAGATGCTTTATAACTTAATTATAACAGACCAAAGTTAACTATAAAATACATAACAAAGTCTTTATCATAGTATTTGAAGTATTGTACACTAAAGTTAACTTTAAAGACATAGATGGTTTTAAGGTATATTGCTTATGTTATTCGTTCTCTATGTACTTTATAATGTTTCCTTAAGGTTACTTAAGAATGGTTATATTTTTATTTGGTGTAGTGGTTTCTTGATTTTATAATGGAATAGAATCATTTATCTTTTTGTGAATGAATGGTTATAATTTATAATCAGGGAAATAAAATTACTTTAATTGCTAATGGATTCACTATAATATTTTGGATATGTTTATACACTTGTGACTGAAGTAATGGAAAAGATTTAATTTAGTCACAAATTTATTCTTGGAGATTTCATATTGGATAAGGATCCTTTTATAAAATAATCCACACTTATGGTTGAAGGATAATTCAATAAAATTGTATTTAAAATGTGTTGAACCATTTGAACTTCATATTATTAATATTTAAGACTAATACTATTTATTAGACTCAATTGGCTATTTTTAGAAATATTAGCAAATTTTATTTATCCTTATATGAATTATCAACTAAGGAAATAGGTTTAAATTCAAGTTATTAAAGTGTTCAAATTTTTATTTACCTTAAAAGTGTAATATTACATTTTTAACATGTAGGTATTATTTTTGCGATCATTTTGGTATATTACATTTATTTTTATGATTTATAAATAATAAAATATGATTTTTATAAGATTTATTACTTTATAAATACTTAATAAATAATAAATGTTTAATTAAGTGAAATAATAATGCATGATTATAGTTTTAAATTATAGTTTTTATTCTTCAAAAAAAATTGGTATTTTATTTATATTTTTAACATTTACCAATATTAAAATATGAATTATCAAAGTTTTATTACTATAATGTCTTTATTAAATAATTATTATTTAAGTAACTAACACAATAATGTTTGATAATAGTTTAATGTTATAGATTTTATTTTTCTGAAAATTTTCATATATTAAACATATTTTTCTGAATTATAAAACAAAAGTTATTGATTTTATAAGATTGAATCATTTTATTTAATTTCTGGAATTAATAAACTAAATAGTTTATGATGTAATGCTGATGTTAGCATGGGATAAAAGGTTTTTTCTCACCAGGTCTATTCTTACCCCCAGTCACTGACTAGTGGGGCTTATGCCACGTCATATCCATAGTTTTAATTAATTGCAGAAAATAATAACACAATTTATGAAATGATAAACAAAATGGATTATGACATCAGCGTGATGTCACGCTAACATAACCCAAGGATGATCCTCAGATCGTGGTTTGATCTTTGGATTGCGGGCATGCGGGGTTGGTCCCATTCGACTCAGCGAGATGCGGGGAGTCGAATAGTGGCGGCGCGGCTGGTTTTTGGTTGCCGGAGCACCAACTCCGACGAGCATCTGACGATGGCAGCTCTGATCTTCGTGGACAAGGCAATAGAGAGGGCTAAGAGCGAATCGAAGAGGCTAGCGAGATGCGCAAGCTCACCAGGAACGCGAAGAAGGTGATGGGGAGGCGAATTGTGACCGGAGTCGATGGCGAGAGCGGTGGCCGGACTTCGGGAAGACAGAATCGAGACGGAGGATTACGACTTCCTGGCTCGATTCATTCACCTAGAAGATGCAGCAACCCTGGTGAAGCTCGTAGCACGCGCATCTAGTCCTGGGGCGGCCTCTAGCGGCGATGGCGAATGACGCCGGCGAGCTAGGTTTTCAGATAGAGCAATCGAGAGAGAGAGAGAGAGAGAGTCCGAGGGAGAAATTAGGATGAGGGCGAGCAGGGGCGTCGCCGTGGCCTCCTTATCCTCTCCCGGTGACGGTGTCGTGCATCTTGACGCAAGGACGGCGGCGGACGACCTCGACATCGCCACCGAGCTGCTTCCAACTGGAGGAAGACGACGACGTGATATTTTGCAGATACCCCCTGGTATGTTTTGAGATTCAACCTGTAGTCCTTGGCAGTGTCACACCTGTCAGTCATAGAGCGAGACGAGCCAGGCTGGTTCTTGGGCCGAAGTGGGCTACTATGGGCTGCGCGTGAGTAGCATATAAAGAGAAGAAAAAAGAAAAGAAAAAAATGGGCCACGACCAGGATTGGGCTAACCTATTCCTCTTCTTTCTTTTATATTTTCTATATTCTGTTTTATTTTCTAACTTTTTTATTTAAGCAAATTTTTTGACTTTTCTTAATGGAATTTCTTTGCTAAATACTTGCAGCAATCATAAAGTTATTTAGAATCAATTTGTGAACTTTTATTATATAATGTTACATTTCTTTATTTTCTTATATATTTATCTTTCCTTTTAGTATTTGTAAGAGCCTTTGTTATTAATTTCCTTTATATGATAACCCATTGATTTATTATATGTTATTTCCTTATTTCCTTATAAAACTTAGTTCTAATTAATTTAGAGTTTGGAGAGAAATATATATATGGTGATCCTTTTCTTATTATATGATACATAAATTTCTAGGGAATTAATATGGTTAATATTATTCTCATGAACTTAGGAAATAGCAATGTATATATTTTATTATAACTAACATAGGAGTTAGGGTTTGAATTGTAAATGCTTACCCTAGGGTTTAGGGTTCTTAATATACTTATATTATTTTGTTGATGTGAGAAAATATTAATGGCTAAACATATTGTCTTTATGTTTGTGATCTTTAATGATATTACCCTTTAAAATAGAAAGTTATTTTCTGGAATGTCTCATGGAAAAGAATTGATAGAGATAACTCCTAAGCACATAAGGTTATGATATTTGAAAATGACAAAGATGTGCTTAAGGGATTTGCTATAGGAAAATATTCCTATAAAGCATTGTGGAAATCAGATGATAAATCCAACATATGAAATGGATATTATGTTTGGTTAAATATTTAAAGTTGAGTGTTTACCAAGAATTCCTATCTGCCATATTTCATAATTCTTGACTTCTACTTAAAGAATTCCTTTCCTAGATATACTACTCCTTCATATCCATCGTCATGTGCTAACATGATGATATTTACTTCACAAGGATATTCTTATCCACCTTTTATTCTTCTTAATCCATTTATAAATTCAATGAGCTTGACACTAAAACTTTTCATAATCTGCTCACATCTATAACTGGGTTATATCAAACTAATCTAATAAAGATAACCTCTAATCCACTAAGTAGTTACTTTGAACTCCATTCATATACTTCCTTTATCACCCTTCACTAATATTACTTCAATAGATGTATACATCAAATCCTACTTCACCTCAAATGCTTAGTATTTCCAAAGAGGAAAATACTACTTCTTTACCCAATGTTGCTCTAACATCATCTTAATCATACTATCTTATATTTACTTCACTCCAGTATCTTATATTCAAACTTTACATCATATCATGGTGATTTGTCATGGCTAACCTAGAATAACATATCTATACTAGGGTTCAATCATGTTCTATCCACCAATGTCACTTATACATGATATAAGCATTTAATCTTGGTGACTAAAGCATGATCATTATAATCCTTTGATCCTTTATTGTTTAGGTTTCCAGTTGGCTAATCAAGGCTTTCATCAATACAACATTACAGTTGTATTATAATTATATTCTAATTATCTCTATTGGACTAAGAGATATTATTCATTGACTATACCTACTTGATCCAATAGAATTACTCCTGGTAACTTTCTTCAGGATTCATCCTTATAATCTTCTTTATCACCATACAATTATAGGTTCCATATAACTCTTCTATCATTTAAGGAGTAAGTTAACTCCATCAATTATCACATTGTAATTATTCTCTTCCAACACTCCCATCCTATAAATGATATTTAAATCTAGCATTACCACCTACCTCTTCTTACTTGTTTCTCTAAGACTTTAAAGTGAATGCTATGAATATGACAAGAGTTGATAGATCAAGAATTGATAGGTTAAGAATTGGTTAATCAATAGTTGATTACTCAACATTGATGAACATCATATATTAGAATATGATTCCAATAGGAATGGTAAAGATTGATATGGATAGAAAGACACATGGTGAATGATCTTGACTTGATTTCCTTGCTACTTAATCTCACTAAAGAGTTAAGGTCAGGTATTACCATGATACTCATGGTATAAGTAGATGAGATTAAGATAGATCAAGATTTAGTTGTTACATTCTTATTACTTAAGTTATATTTATAACTTGGTATTCATGGGTTATTGTAATGATTACTAGGATATGGTTTCTTAAGGATCAAATAGAAATCATTAAGTAATGTATTTGGGTTTAACTTCTATTACATTTGATCTACCCTTAGATCAAATCTCCTTTACCCAAAATAAGGTTTTAGAAAAGGTCATATTGAAACTTATCACAGTCAACTTGATGATCTACTTCAATTCCATCAAGTTAAGAGAAGCTTCAATCACTTTGACAAGTTTTGTTCAAAAGGGTGAAAATTATTCGGATTTTCTATGCATGAATGCAATGCACACATCTGGGTTCAGCTTAATTCTAAGCTCTAATGGTGGGATGTTACACATACCTACGTGGACGACGAAGGGTCCTCATAGACGAGGGAGAGCGTACGCACTGTAGGGGACCGGAGGCGGCGGTGGTGGAGAGGCAGGGGATCGGAGATAGCGATGGTGGAGGGTGGTGGCGGTGGACAGTGGTCTAGGCGGGCGGGGAAAACAAAAGTGGCACATATCTGAAATATTTGTACAAATATTTTCAGATATTTGACACCAAGTACTAGCCTAAGACGACTACAACTGGAAAACGTCTCTAAGAACATCATTTATCTAAATATTTCATATTTTTCTGCCAGATACTTTCCTAGCTCAGACGACTAGTAATTTGAAAAGAATTGGACTCCGGATATATTCAAAACTCCGACGTTTGATTCTCGTAAAATTTTATATTATTCATAATTTAAAGACAAAGAAATGTGTGTATATATGCTTCCTAGAATGAAATTGAGTCCCCTAAGACTAAATAAGGTTCATAAATTGAATAAAATAATTAACGTAGTACAAACCTTAGATCTTTATCCTGAAAGGCATGACAACTAGTGTTTATGTGACTTACTACAGAGCAATAAGGTGCAAGTGTTGTGACTTTAACTAATTTAAATGTTTAATCACGAAGTGAGACCGCTTGGTTACTTAATTATGAATTTTTCACCAATATAACCTTTTTCATGTATTCTTTGAAGGAAATTTGTTGAGTGAATATTCGGACATCCGAATATATTCCGAACTCCGGATTTTGTTAATTTCAAATTTTGAGAATAATTCATAATTTAAAGGCAAAGTATGCTGTTTACACATGCTTGCTAGAGTCGTAAGAGCAAATGAGGTTCATGCATCAAAGAAAATATATGGCATAGTACGCACATATATACATCAAAGAGTAAAATTAAGTCCTAAGAGCGAATTAGGTTCATACATCAAAGAAAATATATGGCGTGGTACATATATACATCGAAGAGATTAAGTCCTAAGAGCAAATGAGGTTCAGGCGCTTGCTGCAAAGCAATAAGGTGCAACTGTTTTAAATTTGACTAATTCAAATGTTTAATGATGATGTGAGACTATTTAGTTACTTCAATACAAATTTTCCACCAATTTAAAATTTATTTGATGTATTCCTTGAAAATTATAGTATAATCAAGCACTAGAAACATTTGGTAGTGTGCATTAGCATGATCAGTAATATAATTGAACACTAAAAACTTTAAGGAACTCTATATATAAAGGAGTAGAATAACAGATATCTAGACGAGTTAATAGTTCAACAACCACCACCATAGACACCATGTACAGAAGAGTGAAATTATATTCGGCTGGTGCTTTCGGCCTAGGCTTTTGCCAACGTCAACCGCGTGCTAGATCATGTTGTCGATGTTCAAGTCGATGACTTTGCCACAGAATGGCCAAAACAGTTTCCCTATATGATGGAAACGTATCTGTCTACACCGTAACTTTCTCAGCACGTAGCAGCTCTTGTTGTCCCCGGAGTACTTGCTAGAGTCCACATCATCAGAATCCTGCTGTTGATTTTTAAAAACATAACTTAAAACTCATACATATGATTGACAACATATGTAAGACAATATCAAATTGAGATCAAAGAGAATGCATCTCAGCAATAGTTTAATCAGTTTATATCCTTTCATGTATCCAAACAAAATGACAATTAATTGGATCAGAGTTATATATAGAACAAAGTCTGCGGCCCCATAAATTTCTTGAAGGATGGCGTAAGCTAACCAAGTACCAATTGCACAACCTATTTTTCTTGTACATTGCCATGGGTTCGCTAACTCATCCCTAAAAAAATCTAACACCAATGTGTCTGCCTCTATTTTGGAGAAAATTTGAATCATTGGCCACAATAAGAAATTGAAATGTAATCCTACAAAATAATATCTAGGGATATACATATTCAAGTACAAAATCAATCCTAAATATTCTAATTATAAATAGCAAAAAAAGTTCAGGTATATGTAGAAACAACTTATGATCAAAACCATGCATATACATATGCATCATACAGATCATTCAAAGATCATATAGTAAAAACAATTTAAAGATCGTATAGTTCCATATGAAATAAATCAGAGGCCTTATAAGTTTCTTTAGAGACGGTGTTAGTGAACCAAACTACCAACATCACAACATATATTGTTTGTGGGGATTTCTATTTTCATGCCCTTGGTTCCTTAGTTGTACTCACTTTTCCCCAGCCGCTTAACTTTTTATCACTTTTCACCATCTCCTCTATGAAACTCTCACACGGTCTGAAACTCGTTGTCTGTTAGCCTTGTCGTTACATGCCGGCAAGTGGGGTCGCATTCAGTCGGATCCCATAGTGGACCCTCACTATTACGTGCTGACAAGTAGGGACACTGTCTATTGGGTCCCGTAGTGGACCCTTGCCGTTACATGTTGACAAGTGGGGCTGTGTTAAGTTGGTTCCCGTAGTGAACACCTCCTTCCACTTATCCATATCAGCATGGTACCCACATCTTATCAACGTGAGCGAGCCAGCCCCACGCTCGCACCCATGTCGTTGCCTCCCTCCTAGGCGCGGGCCCACCTTGCCCCGCGCCTAGGGCAGGTGTGGCCCACCTGCTCGGCCTCCGACTCCGCCCTCTCGCCTATATCTTCCTTACGGAACTCTAACACCAGGGGAGGGACCACTGATATATTTCCGCCGCCTCTGCGGGGCGGAAAACAACGAGAGAGAAAGATCTCTCCGGCAGACAGATTTCTGCCGGGGAATTCCCTTCCCGGAGAGGGGAGATCGTCTCCATCAACACCGTCATAATGCTAGGCTTCATCGGGATCATCATCATCATCCACAGCATCATCTCCACCAGCACCATCATCACCACTCCGTCCCGCTATAACAATCGTGTTGGATCTTGCATTAGTTCTTAGGGGAAACTTTCCCAGTGTTAATTACTATTGTAGTTGATGCTTGTGAGTGGAACCATTGGATTATTGTTTATGTTTAGATTGTTATTCATCACCATATCATCTTTGATCTTGATCCATATGATGTCTTGTGAGTAGTTCGTTTAGTTCTTGAGGACATGGTAGAAGTCATGTTGTTAGTAGTGGATTTGTGTTGACTTATTATTCAATGGTTTAGTATTTAAGTTGTGGTGCTATTCTTCTAGTGGTTTCATGTGAACATCGACTACATGATACTTCACCATTTATGGGCCTAGGGGAATGCATTGTGTATTTGGCTACTAATTGTGGGGTTGCCGGAGTGACAGAAACCTGAACCCCCATTAGGACACCATTGCATAAGGGAGCGTAGGATCTTAGAGTTTAAGGCTGTGGTTAGGTTTATATCTTAATTAATTTCCTATAGTTGCAAATGCTTGCAGGGGGTTTAATCACAAGTATGTATTAGTCCAAGTAAGGTCGGTACATTAGCACAGGTTCACCCGCACAACACTTACAACACCAAAGAAGAGTACTTAGCTATTTGAAACGAAAGCACTTGACAGAATTCCCATGTGTCCTAAAAAACATTTGGTCCTTATAAGTATTTCCACCGGCTTGTCCTTTGCTAAGAAAGGATTGGGCCACTTGCTGCGTTTGTCCTTTGTCTTTATTACTTGCACTTTTTTTTGTTGCTTTATCAGAAAACCCCTAAAAATCTGTTTACTAAGTATTTACATAGATTTCCTGCTCCATACCACTAGTCAACACCTTCTGCTCCTCGTTGGGATCGACACTCTTATTTATCGAAAGTACTGCGATACCCCACTATACTTGTGGGTCATCAATGCTTTCTTCTCTCATGTGTGAGTAAGTTCCTTTGGGCGTGGGAGATGTAAGGGATTGGTGAGATGTGTTGTGCCTATATATTTTCCATTAGTTTGTGATTGATTTTAATTACTATATTATGTGTGCTTGACTATTTGTGGGATGTTTAATGCTTGTTGTCCAATTAAGGGCCTAGACAACATGCTACCTTGTTCTACATAGATAAGATTTTGTTTGCTAGCTTACCAACGATCCCCGAGTGACACGGGGATATCAATGGAAAACTAGTTGATCTTGAGGAGCACGAGGAGCCACTGTGCCTATTGCATTAGTCCGATCCAAGGATCTTAATTGCTAAGTGATCTGAAGGATCTTAATAACCTAGTGACTGACCATGATTTTGGTAACAGACTAGTAGGATTATTGAAATTGGGAGGAAATCTACAAAGAGGAGTTCCGGCTAATTATGGGTTGTTTGCCTACACACATACTTATAAGTTACACTTATCACTCATCCACCTGGCACAGTCACTATCATCATGAGCTGTATCTCCCCGCGCCTATTTTATCATCTGCAGAAAACAACAAACAATCAATCGTTCTTAACTTTTATGTTTTTATTTATAAAGTCTACATTTTTAGTTTTATTTAAATACATTTAGTTTAATCCAAAACTTTATTTTTATTTCAGCACTTGCGGTCAATTCACTCAAAGACCTGTGACAACTTTCAGTGTGACAGAGACTTCATTCATAAACACTTACCTTTGGGCTCCCCGTGGGATCGATGTCTTAACTTCAAAACTAGCTACAAACAATTTGTGCACTTGCAGTCATCAAGATATTTTCTGGCGATGTTACCGGGGAGCTAAGCACTAAGTGTTTGGTCTCTTGACATTTCAGGTGTTACTAATCCAAAATGGTCTCCCTAGGAGACAAAGGATATACCAGATTATTTTGATCGTGTACTTTTTCAAAGGCACGAGGAAAATATTGAAAAACTTTTGGGATCAAATAAGGTTAAAGTTGAAAACCTGAGAGGTTTCATGGAAATCATGTCCATTCACAGGACAACTCCCAAGAAAACTGAGAAAACTCTCAGAGAATATAGTGCTCCAAATCTGCTTATCTTAAATAACCAATAGAATGTCCTAATCCTAGAGTTAGAGAATATCGATTTGATGGTGAGATTATTAAAAATTTGCAGGAAAAAGGTTTCAGTGGAAGGGAAGATGAAGACCCAGGAAGACATCTTAGAGAGTTCGATGATGTGATAACATCAATTGGACCAAAAGGTTTTCCTAGAGTTTTTTCACGCCTAAAATTATTTTGTTGGTCTCTTAAAGGTAAGGCTCTAGACTGGTTATATTATCTCCCTCATCATTACATTAAATGTTGGGAAAATTATATTGTTAAATTTATAAATAGATTTAATCCTTTTAAAAAGGTAACTGGAATTAGAAAGAATATAGGCAATTTCAGTCAGAACATGGAAGAAAACTACCCACAAGCTTGGGATAGATTTTTTGGAATGATCAATAGTATTACTAATCATGGCTATTCTGAATCCACTATTTGCCACTTATTTTACCACGGTATTAATAATCAATCAGAGAGTTGCTTGACTTATCAGCAGGAGGATCGATAAATACTTTAACTTCTAAAGCATGTTTGGAATTGATGTCCACTAGGGATAAGAATGATTCTCCTTATAATCCTGATTTTGGCACTAAGATGGAAAAAGGAATACTTCGTATAACTCCTGATCTTATGCCTGAAGTATGCAAAACAATGAAAGAGAAAGGTATACCTTCTGAACTTGTTAAGGAGAACAAAGTAGATTTGTTACAAGTTTTTACAGAAGAAGATGAAACTAGAAAAGTTTTACAAGAATTAAAACATCGACATGCCAAATCTCATAACAACCTGCATAAGCAATTTCAAAGACATAAGAAGATTTTGGCAGAACTCATGGAAAATTATGACGAAATTGGCCAAGAAATAAAATTATTTCACAAGTACCTTAGTATGATTGAAACCCAATGTGAACAAATAGCATCTGGTTATTAAATTTTTCTTCAAGATGATATAAATATTCCTGTTTTACTAATGTTGTTACAAGGAGAGGTGCAGTTTTTACATGACCATTAGGACCACAGAATATGAAGCTGAAATAGAGCGAAGGGAAAAATCCTTACTCAAAGCAAGCCAAGAAGATGACACACTGGTGGATCCTCAAGATGAAACTGCTCAAGAAACAGAAGACCAAACCTTGGAGGAGAAAATGATGCACAGGATGGCCACTATAACTCTGATGCAGAGACTGTTGATCGAAGATAAGAAAAAGAGACAAGCAGTGAAGATGAAGTTATTGCGGTAGAAAAGAATAAAAGCGATAAGCAGCAACAAAAGAAAGTAACTGAAGAGCGTGATCTCCCAAAAAGGTAAAAGACAAGAATAAGAAAGGTGAGCAAAAAAATCCATATCCAGATCACAAAAAGAAAGCACTGGATCAGGTAATCTATGATTCTTTCAAAAAGGCACTTGGTGATCTTCGTCTAGAAATTTCATTTGCGGATGCAATAAAAGTTCCCACCTATTCTAAATTTCTCTATGATATTCTTAATAGAAAGAAAGAAATAACTAAAATGGTTGCCATGGTGACTAGTTATCCTACTAATGGGAAGTTATTGTCTAAGTTAGGAGATCCCGGAATACCAACTATTTCATGTTCAATTGGCAAAATTGATATTCATAATGCCTTGTGTGATTTAGGTACAAGAGTTAGTGTAATGCCATATTCCCTCTATAAAAGGTTAGGATTAGGGGAGTATTCCCCTACTTCTATCACTTTACAAATGGCTGACAAATCCACTAAAAGCCTCATTGGTATGATTGAGGATGTTCTAATTAGAATAGATGAGCATGTTATTCCCACTGATTTTGTTATTCTTGAAATGCCAAAGGATGAAGAATTATCTATAATACTTGGAAGACCTTTCCTTAGCACTGCAGGAGCGTCAGTTGATTGTGCAAAAGGAAAAATAATCTTCAATGTTTATGATGCTGAAATCATCCGGTATTTTCCCAAGAAACTAGAAGCAGGAGAAAGGTATATTCCACCGGCAAAATGAGTTCAAGTGGTAAGTGCCCTTGATAAGGGGCAACCCAAGGTAAGAATTCGAGAACAGAGAAGGGGTTGAAATATTCAATCATTCCTAATAAAATGCTTAATGGGAGTCAACCCATCACATTAATATAATAAGTTAAAAGAAAAAAAATGTTCATCGCATTCCTACAACTTTTTCACAGACATTCTTGTAGAAGCGCGCCCGTAAATATGCAGTTGTCAAAAGGTAGTAGAAATATCGACTAGACAAGCATAGATTTAGTGTAGAAATTAATGTTTGAGTTTTATCTGCAATAACTAGCCTAAACATATTGTTCTGATTTAAAAGAGCACCTCTGAATTTTTTTGGAAAAAATAATGTCCCGGAGAGCGTAACGACCAACTATACGGCGGAATATTATTCCGGCCGTATAGTTATTGACTCCCATTTTCACAAAATGTATCTCGGGACACAAAAGGTTTAACTACCAACTATACGGCGGGACCGTTTTGGTCTGGCGGTATAGTTGCGTCTGTTGATACGTCGAAAATATATCTATAATTTTTGATGCTCCATGCTTCTTTTATATCATTTGTCTTATGTTTTGTCTATACTTTCCGGTATTTTTATACACTTTATGGTACTAACCTATTAACAAGATGACACAATGCCAGTTGCCTGTTTTCTTCTGTTTTTTGGTTCCAGAAAGGCAGAAAATCAATATTCTCGGAATTGGACGGGACAAAAGCCAAAGTCATTATTTTCTCGGAGTAACACGGAACCACGAAACAGAGGTGGAGGAGGACAACAGGGTGGCCGCACCCCCGAGGCGCGGGCAAGCCCAGGTGGCGCCTATAGGGGGTGTGGCCCCCCTGGCCCTCCACCGACCTTGCCTCCTTCTCCTATAAAAATCCCCCAGGGAGAAAACCCTAAATAATCCATCATACTTCCAGAAAAAGTCCCGTTGCGCCGCTGCCACCGAAGGGGAGATTCGGGGGACAGAAAGTCTCTGTTCCGGCACCCTGACGGGACTGGGAAGTGCCCCCGAAGCCATCTCAATCGATCTCCACCACCATCTTCATCATCGTTGTTGATTCCATTGATGAGAAGGGAATAGTTCTTCCTCGAGGCTAAGGGCTCTACCGGTAGCTATGTGTTCATCTCTCTCTCTCTATGCATGATCTTGTTGTGGTCATGAGATTTGTAATCAAGTAGATCTACCTTGCTACTCAAGTGCTTCATTAGATCTCTGCTCTCCCCATGTGTGTGAAAGTGACAGCGTGCACGCCATGGTGGCACTTAGGCTAGAGTCTACATAAATACTCATTGTGCTTTAATAGATCTATGCTTTTCCCCACGTGTGTGACAGTGACAGCGTGCGTGTCGTGTGTGGCACTTAAGCTATATTACATATATATTCATGAGTATATTTTGAGTTGGTTGTCTCTATGAAATTGTGGTGTTTGTTGGAACCATTTAGCGCTCAAGGTGACAGTGTGGGGTTATCTAGATTGGGAAAGGCGGACTTTGAGGTGTGCTGTTATAGCCCTACCATGGATTAGAGTGTCCAACCAGAGAGTAGTTAAGAGTAGTATCATGAAGAGTATATTTATATGAGAGAGTGTTCACTAGTGAAAGTATGATCCCTAGGCCTTGTTTCTAAGCATTGAAACACCGTTCAGAACTAGATCTGTTGCATGTTTGCTTGCTTCCATCTTTATTTCAGTTTGCCTTTAGTTTCTCCCATGTCATCAACAAGTCAAAAGCTCTTTTCTGACACCGTTACCACTTGTATTTCACTATCTCTTCGTTGAACTAGTGCACCTATACACCTGACAAGTGTATTGGGTGTGTTGGGGACATAAGAGACTTCTTGTATCTTGATTGCAGGATTGCTTGAGAGGGATACCTTTGACCACTTCCTCCCTGAGTTCGATAAACCTTGGGTAATCCACTTAAGGGAAACATGCTGCTGTTCTACAAACCTATGCACTTGGAGGCCAACAACTGTCTACAAGAATAGAAGTGCGTAGACATCAAGCTATTTTCTGGTGCCGTTGCCGGAGAGGAAAGGTAAAAGGCACTCACACACTTTACCCCACGACAACAGCAAACCAGAAAGATATTTTCTGGCGTCGTTGCCGGGGAGGTAAGGTAAAAGGTAATCACATCCTCCGTGTGAGTGCTCGAAGTTATTTACTTTAGATTCTGCAATTTTGTCTTTTTGTTTCTTGTTTTTACTAGTTAGGCTTAATGGAAAATAACAACAAAATTAGAGAGCTCTATAGTGTTTATCTTGAGTTAGGACATGAAGTGTTTGAAGAGAAAATTTAAAAACCTATGGAGCTTTATTTGCATGCTAATGGCAATGTTATTAGTATGAATTCTTTGAACACCATTATTTCTAATGCTATGGAAACATCTAAGCTTAGGGAAGCTAGTTTTTATGAAAATGATATTTTTAGTTCCCCAGCTTTGGAAGATAGCAAATCTATTGCTTATGATGATACCAAACCTCCAATATATGATGATTACAATGATGAATATGATATTTTCAGTCCACCTACTATTGAGGAGAAAATTAATTGTTATTACAATATGCCTCCTGTAATTGATGATTATGGTGATGAGAATAATAATGATAGCTATTTTGTTGAATTTGCTCCCACTACAATTAATAAGAATGACTATGCTTATGTGGAGAGTAATAATTATTTTATGCATGTGGCTCATGATAAGAATGTTTTATGTGATAGTTATATTGTTAATTTTATTCATGTTGCTACTGAAAGTTATTATGAGAGAGGGAAACATGGTTTTATGTATCTCAACAATATTAAGTCCCCCCCCCCATTATGTTGAAAGTCTTGAAGTTGCACTTGTTTTGGTTTCCTATTCTTGTTGCTTTGTGCTTTCATGACTTGTTTATTTACTAGATTGCTATGCATAGGAAGTGGGTTAGACATAAATGTGTTTTGAATTTGCTTCTTGATGCTCTCTTTTATTTCAACTCATATTTCTTATGTGAGCATCTTCTCAAACTATCAAGCCTAACTTAAACGCGTTAAAGAAAAGTACTTGTTGGGAGATAACCCAAGAGTTTTCGCAAGTCTTGGAAGTTATTACTTCTATAATAACCTCTCCTTATCCTATTTAATTTCTTTTTGTGCCAAGAATGACCTCTAATGAGAGGGAAGTAAGATTTGGGGAGTTGCTGTCCCGAATCAGATTTCTGTCCTCCACCATAAAAATTTGTGAGGAGTCTCCGTAAGTAGAATTGAGATGAAAATTTACGAATACATCCCCCAGTATGTTAGCTAGCTTTAGTTAGTTCAACACTTTTTGATTTGAGCAACAGAAGGTCTTCGAAAAAATTGGTTTCTACCTGCTGGTCTGTTTTGACAGATTTCTGCCATTATTTTCATTTGCTTCTTATTGATTCCTTTTTGGGTTCTTTTTGGGAAATTGAACTTTTTCAGGAAATTACTACAGTAGCTTGTGTTTTTAGTGAAAGTTTTTCTATTCTAAAGCTAAGCCTAAAGGTCTATTATCTTTTGAATACACTAATGCTGCTAATGAAAATTGTGTGAAGTTTTGTATGAAGGAAAATTTTCAAGTGTAGAGAAAGAATGATGTAATGAGATGAAGAATGGACAAAAGCTCAAGCTTGGGGATTCCACCCCGTGTCACCCCAAGAAATATTCAATAGGTACAAGCGTCAAAGCTTGGGGATGCCCAAGGCATCCCCTTCTTCATCAATAAAAATCTCAGGTCTTTCTAGACACTTCGTTTTTATTGTTTCATGCACTATTGTGTTGTTCTTAGAGCGTCTTTGTTTTTGTTTTTAGTTTTCTTTTGGTTTGATTGCTGCAATAAGTTGTTTGATCACAACACACTTCTTTTGGAGATATACACACTCTGTTTTCATTGCCTAGAACACTCTAGTTTTCACTCTTATTGTTCTGTGAGTGTTCTCTTTTGCTAGCACTGCGTTTAGCCTTAGTTTTCTTATGATTTTTGCTTAGAACTATTTAATTCTTCTTTGTGTGTTTTTGAGACAAGATCCCTGATCTTTATTGATTATTATCTTTGTGAGTTGTTTCAAAAAAGTCGATTGGTGTTGGAAAAGAGTAGAAAGTTTCATGCTTATAGTGGTACAAAAGGGAGCTTGCATTGACTGTGACTTAGACTTTATCATGTCATGCTAGATGTTGCTTTGACCTTATGCTTAGTTATTAATGTTGTAGCATGACTTTTTCCAAACAATTAGGATTGCTTAATGTGCCTTGAAGGAATCATGCGTTGTTTTAGCATACAAAAGCATAGTACTGTGGTATTCTCCTTTGATGTTTTGTTTGGGTTGACTTGGCACATGCTCACACCATGTTATTACTATGAACAAGTCACCATAGCCTCTATTATCATTTAGTCCTTGACTTGTAGTACCACTCTATGCTTTGATTAGTAATGTTTTATCGCTCTGCATGATTATGGCCATTATTGCTCTCTTAGATGGTTGCTCCCAGTCTTTTTCTAGCCTCCACTTGTATGAGTAAACTCTACTCATGCATACAAATCCCAAGAAACCAAGTTATTCCAAAGTGTCCACTATAAATTTCTATGCATGGTGTGTTACACAATTCCAAGTATATTCTTGTTTTCATCTATCTTCCAATTAGAAAGTATTTTGTTATGTGAAAACTTAGTGATTAAAGCCCTCACAAACTTGATGGCACACTTTGTATTCCTTGCCCCTAATAAACTTGAACCATTGTGTCATCTATGTTGTATATGCTTGCACTTATACGTTGGAATTAGCAAAACCATGTTGTCATGGGGAACGTTTTCAACATTGCACTTGTACTTTGTACACGGTTGATATCATGCTCTTTTGTCTATGGATGTCGCCGGTGTGAAATAAAGAGGAAGCTTGTAAGTCCATGGAGTTATGTATTTTGTGTTAGAGAAACGCCTGGGCCGCTAGCCTAAGCCATGCCTAATCATGGTGGAAACTTGCAGCATCACCATAATGAGAATTCTGTGAAGCGTCCTCAATAAAAAGCTATGCACATAGTAAATAAAAAGATCGTTGATATACTCATTGTCTGCTTGCCTTGTCATTTTGGTTATGGTATAGCTCGTATACCATGTGCAAGGGGTACCCCGTTGGCGGTTCTCTATGATACACATGCACTTACTATGACAAGAACTTACAGGTGACTGGAGTTGATTAGCATGAGGTGTGGCCCTCGTATTCAAGGGACATGAGATTGCCAACTTATACTTTGTCAAGCATATACTCCGTAGTTTGTTCACTTTAACCTTAATCACTTCAAGATGCTTATGATAGGGGCAATGAGAGCTGAAAGCTAACAAGTACCATAATTTTTGGAAGCTCTTTATGAGACTTGAAATCCCTGTTTCCTGTTGTGAAGGGCCTTTCTTCCACTTTATATTGAGTCTCCACCTTCTATCCTTAGGCACCGATTAAGAGAGCATAGTTGTCATTCTTAGTTCTATATGCATTGTCCCAAAACTTATTGATTGATTCATGTTGTTGATATTGCTTGTTCATGAACTATTTGTATCTAGTCACTCTTATGAACTTTGAAGATGTCTTATGCATTTATTTGATACTCCATGAGGGACAAGCTGAATGCCACTATACCATGTTTTCTGTATGTGAAACAAACAAACATTTTTCAATGCATGTTATTCATGAATCTTTGTTTGTAAACTTTCATGTCGCATGCATAGTTACTTTGTCGTACTGTTAGAACTCCATCTTTCATGCTCATGTTTATAGTTCTTTGATCCCAGCTTTCAATGCTTACACATACCTTGATCAAGATTGTGTTGGTGCATGTCACCTCAAAAATTATTCTTTTTATCACTTACCTACTCGAGGACGAGCAGGAGTTAAGCTTGGGGATGCTTGATACGTCGGAAACGTATCTATAATTTTTGATGCTCCATGCTTGTTTTATACCATTTGTCTTATGTTTTGTCTACACTTTGCGGTATTTTTATACACTTTCTGGTACTAACCTATTAACAAGATGCCACAGTGCCAGTTGCCTGTTTTCTTCTGTTTTTGGTTCCAGAAAGGCAGAGAATCAATATTCTCGGAATTGGACGGGACAAAAGCCAAAGTCATTATTTTTCCCAGAGTAACACGGAACCACGAAGCAGAGGTGGAGGAGGACACCAGGGTGGCCACACCCCCCAGGCGCGGGCAAGCCCTGGTGGCGCCTGAAGGGGGTGTGGGCCCCCTGGCCCTCCATCGACCTTGACTCCTTCGCCTATAAAAAGCCCCTAGGGAGAAAACTCTAAATAATCCATCATACTTCCAGAAAAAGTTCCGATGCGCCGCCGCCACAGAAGGGGAGATTCGGGGGACAGAAAGTCTCTGTTCCGGCACCCTGCCGGGACGGGGAAGTGCCCCCGGAGCCATCTCCATCGATGTCCACCACCATCTTCATCACCGTTTCTAATTCCCATGATGAGGAGGGAGTAGTGCTTCCTCGAGGCTAAGGGCTCTACCGGTAGCTATGTGTTCATCTCTCTCTCTATGCATGATCTTGTTGCGGTCATGAGCTTTGTAATCAAGTAGATCTACCTTGCTACTCAAGTGCTTCATTAGATCTCTGCTCTCCCCATGTGTGTGAAATTGACAGCGTGCACGCCATGGTGGCACTTAGGCTAGAGTCTACATAAATACTCATTGTACTTTAGTAGATCTATGCTTTTCCCCATGTGTGTGACAGTGACAGCGTGCGCGCCGTGTGTGGCACTTTTAAGCTAGATTACATATATATATTCATGAGTATATTGTGAGTTGGTTGTCTCTATAAAACTGTGGTGTTTGTTGGAACCATCTAGAGCTCAAGGTGACAGTGTGGGGTTATCTAGATTGGGAAAGGCGGACTTTGAGGTGTCCTGTTATAGCCCTACCATGGATTAGAGTGTCCAACCAGAGAGTAGTTAAGAGTAGTATCATGAAGAGTATATTTATATGAGAGAGTGTTCACTAGTGAAAGTATGATCCCTAGGCCTTGTGTCTAAGCATTGAAACACCGTTCCCAACTAGATCTGTTGCATGTTTGCTTTCTTCCATCTTTATTTCAGTTTGCCTTTAGTTTCTCCTATGTCAACAACAAGTCAGAAGCTCTTTTCTGGCACCGTTACCACTTGTACTTCAGTATATCTTCGCCGAACTAGTGCACCTATACACCTGACGAATGTATTGGGTGTGTTGGGGAAACAAGAGACTTCTTGTATCTTGATTGCAGGATTTCTTGAGAGGGATACCTTTGACCACTTCCTCCCTGAGTTTGATAAACCTTGGGTAATCCACTTAAGGGAAACTTGCTGCTGTTCTACAAACCTCTGCACTTGGAGGCCTAACAACTATCTACAAGAATAGAAGTGCGTAGACATCATCTATATAGTTGAGATCTGGCATAAAGAAACACTAATTGTCGATGCCGCCACAACTATATGGCGGGAACTACTTATCCCGCCAGTATAGTTCCCTCATTGTATAGTTCAGACGACCTCTTAAACGATCCGGCAAGGCAAGGACTTCTTCTCCTCCTCACTTTTTCTCTCATATTCTCTCTCCAAACCTCTCAAAATCCACCTAGAATTCTTGGTTCTTCGCGGATTTCGTTCGTTTGAGTTGGGGAATCAACAGATCAGTATGTTTCTCTCCCTATCCATGTTTTATTTTCAGAATTCCATGGTTGAAACACTCACATTGATGTAGTGGATGAACTCAATCTTGTTTGATTTTCCCTTTTGATTTCTCACGTTAGGATTAAATTTTTGCATGTAGAATCGTCCGTATATAATGTAGAAACTATATGCCTAAGGTTTTATGTTGAAATTTTTCAGCGCATCAAAATGAACAAGCTAGGTAGCATCTTTCGCAAGAGCATGCGCCAACATAGCGAGGGCTCAGGGCTCCGGGCTGAGCTCAACAACAAGTACACCATGGTTTCATCGAGGAGGGTGATGCCCACATGTTGGGCCGATGATGGTTTTCTCACCGCGGCAGGGTTGAGGGCAGATTTTGACCACATGTGTGCGAATGCAGGGCTATCACTCCTCGCCTATGCAAGCCACTACACCTACACTGAGCTCACCTTTGAGTTCCTAGACTCTTTCTACGATGACTACAAGGAGAAAGGTAATGCGTGCACAGTGAGTTTCACAATAAATCAGCGGCTATATCAAATCTCTTTACAACAATTTTGTGAAGCTTTTGGATTCCCTCAAGAAGGGGAATCAACTGTTACAAATTTGTATAGCGTCTCAAGTGGAGAAACTTGGGAGGTTATTTCTGTTAACAGTGGCAGGGACTTCTACCAGAAGAAGATGTCCACCATTCAGAACCCGACAATCCGTTACTTCGCTTTGTTTCTCGCCAACACTCTGTTGGGAAGAGGAGATACCGGCTCCATGGCCAATGCAGACATGACCATGATCACCAAGACACTCTTTCCCACTGCACCGAAGAGTCCCAATCCTGCGGCCTTATTCCTCCAGCACCTACGCCACCATAGCAACAAAAATAAAAGTGATATTCGCATTGGTGGATTGGTAACCCACCTTGTCCAAGCCTGTGGAATTTCGATACCTGTTATGCAACCTTTTGATGGCTCCATACTTATGGATGTCAAATATATAACTGCTTGTGGCTTCCTCGGTGTTTACCAGTCTAATAGGAGGCTCCGAGCATATCAGTTTGGTTATTTTGATGTTGCACAGGATGAGCAGGTGTCGTTGCCTTGTCCACAAGCTTTCTCAATCTTTGAGAAGGACAATTGGATCCTCACCAAGGATCAAGTAATGTAGATCATGTAAGGGCTCCATCCTGACCCGAGGGGGATGAGCAGGAGGAGGTGCAGGATAATCCTGCTTGGGAAGGACAACAACATGAGGGACCTTGGGACCCATTCCCAATTAGTAGCAACAGCAGGAGGGGTTCAACAATGTCCCCTATCAAGAATTTATGCAGCTCAACCAACGTGTTGGGGAGATCGAATACACTCTTCAAGGAGTGAATGAGGATGTTGGTTCCCTAACTAACAGCTTCAGTCACTTCATGACCCACTTCCCTGACTACTATCAGTAGTATCCATACCCACCGCCGAATGACGATAACAACTAAGCATGGCAACAACCTAAGCTTGGAGGAGGTTTGAAAACCTCCAAACTTTGAATTCATGATTTTATTTCTTCTTTTGATTTATTTTACTCCTTAAAAAATTGCATGTTTACTTTCAGTTTGCATTCCTAAACCAAAAACACAAAAAAATAGTTGTAACTTTTATTGCAAATTTGTTTCTTTGTTTCTCTCGAAGATTGCTCAATTTTAGGTGACTTGGCAATAGAGAAATATAGCGGGGTTCAACTCAAGTACGAGAACAAAGCAAGCAAGAGGAGGTATCACATTACTTTCATCACCTCTTCTGCAATTTTAAATTGACTCTACAACTATTTGCTCGCTTGCACTTGAGTCACTCTCCACTTAGCTTGTTATCCCATAAATTCTATTCCCTTCCTAGTGTCTCCTTTTTAGCTTTGAAATAATGAGCAAAGAACTTGGTTAAAATATTTCTGACATTTTTACAACAAGAAAAAGCATCCAAAATATGACTTGAGGATTTGATTTTAGAAACTACTCAACAACATTGAGCTTAATGTAATAGACTTGATAGTACTTTTGAATGAAATTTTTTGATAAAATGGATGCTTTGAAGTAGTGGAGATTATGTCACTACTTTTCTAGTAGTTAAAGTAAGATATTGCTTTACGTGTGTCATTACAACACTATCGTGCTCCATGGGAAACTATTAACTCTGCTGGCCAACGAACGATCTAAATATGGGGAACCTCTTGATTTCGACTATTGAGTTATAAAAACTTCTGTAGCTACAATGCTATGACGGGCAAAAATTTTAGTCTCCTTGATACGTCGGAAACGTATCTATAATTTTTGATGCTCCATGCTTGTTTTGTATCTACTTTGCTTTGCTTTGTCTACACTTTGAGGTGTTTTTATATCTTTTCTGTAACTAACCTATTAACAAGTTGCTACAATGCCAGTTGCCTGTTTTCTTCTATTTTTGGTTCCAGAAAGGCAGAAAATCAATATTCTCGGAATTGGACGGGACAAAAGCCAAAGTCAATATTTTCTCGTGGGCGTCACGAAGTCTAGAGGAGAGACGGAGGGGCGAGCCAGGGCCACCACACCCCCCTAGGCGCGGGTGGGCCCACCCAGCACCTGGGTAGGGTGTGGGCCCTCCGGACGCCTCCCAGCCTCGCCTCTTCGCCTATAAGAATCCCCCGATACAGAAACCCTAGGCACCCGATCAAAACTCCACGAAACCTTCTGTAGCCTCCGCCACCATCGTCCCTAGATTGGGGGGATCTGAAGATCTTCCCGGCACCCTGCCGGAGGGGAGATCATCCAGAGGCCTTCTTCTCTGGTATGAAGCATGAGTAGTTCCACCTTGGACTACGGGTCCATGTAGTAGCTAGATGGTTGTATATCCTCCTTGTGCTTTCATGTATAGATCTTGTGAGCTCTGATCATGATCAAGATCTAATCTATTTGTAATCATGCATGTTGTGTTTGTGGGGATCCGATGGACACTGAGATTACTATGTCAGATTGATTACTGGTTTTGTCTATTTCATACTATCATGTCTGTGTTGTTTGTGATCTTTCATGCTCTCCATTGTTAGTATCTATCTTGGCCAAGTAGTCGCTAGTGACTCCAAGAGGGGGTATTTATGCTCGATCGTGGGTTCATGCCTCTAGTTTCCAAGGGAAGTGACAGAAATCTCTTCAGTTGTAGATGTATTGTTGCTACTAGGGAGAAAACAACAGTCTCTTGTTCATAGAACAAGTGGATTGTTTACCTTACACACTTTGCTTAAAGAAGTTGTCTGTTGCTTGCAACTTAATACTGGAGGGGGTTCGGATGATAACCTGAAGGTGGACTTCTAGTCATAGATGCAGTTGGATGGCGGTCTATGTATATTGTTGTATTACCCAATCGAATCTCATAGGACCTTTTTGTCTAGTATTGCATTGTTGTGCCATGCTCAGTTCCTGTCAATTGCCCTGCTGTAATTTGTTTACCCTTCATGCCATGTTATTTATCTTAGGAGAGCACCTCTAGTGAACTATGGAACCCGGTCCAATCTTTACCATTGATACATCTTCCACCGTTACTTGTTTACTTGCTGCAACCCATTACCTTCCACACCATACATTTAATCCTTTCTTACAGCAAACTGGTGCAACCTCACTGATTCGTTGGGGCAAAGTCTTGAGTTTGTGTTGTGCAGGTTTCCATGTTGCTTGCAACACCTTTGAGACGTTTCCTTTCTCCTAATGGTTCTATAACCTCGGTTTCTTACTGAGGGAAATCTTGCTGCTGTGCTCATCACACCTTGATCTTGGGGTTTCTAACGAAGCGTCCCACGACAGTGCTAGGTGTCATCAAGATTTTCTGGTGTCGTTGCCAGGGAGGCTAAGGACGTCTTCACAAGGGGAGTCCTCCTCAACCTTTATCTTTACTTTGTTTTTAGTTTGCTTAGTTTTGTTTGCCTCTTTTTGTCAAAAAACTCCAAAAAAAATTAGTCTAGTTTGGTTTGCTTTGTTTATTCAAAAACACACAAAAAATTAGTTCCTACTCTAGTTGCCACCTTGTTCTAGATCACCATGTTGCTCCCCAAGTTCGCCCTAAAGGACCTCTCTATAGGTAGTGGCTCCATAATTGGGAAAGACAATATTGAAGAATTCTTTAATCATGTTAGCAAGCATGAGGATATGGAGGATAAATCTACAGCAGAACTTGCTCCTAATTATGAAATTGCTGCAGCTTCTTTAGTTCATATGTTGGAGGCTAGGTTTGTTAGCCTTAACCCCATGATGCAAATTTTGTTCCTAAAACTAAAAGAAGAAAAGAATGCTGAAAAGAGAGAGTTTATTCATGAAACTCTACTCAAAGAGTTCCATGATGTTGCTAAGGAAGCCAAAAAGGTCTTTGAGCGCTTTAATATGCTAGGCTAATGTGTAGATGTTGTGGGTACTCCAGATAAAACCAAGCCTAGAGATGAATTTAAGATACCCATACCCTTTAAGCTTGTTGGGATGCAAGAGGCCTTTGAAAAGAATTTTGATTGGATTGTTCCTGAAAATCCTATGATGAAAGTAGTAAACCAACGAGAAATGAGAAGGGATCCTACAAGACTCATTTGTATGAGATACCTCTCGTAGTTGAAGATTTTTCAAGTATTGATCTCAATTCCTCATTTGAAAATACTTGATTTCTTGCTTCTTGTGCCTAACTTAAAGGCATTAAAAAAAGTACTTGTTGGGAGATAACCCAAGAGTTTCCTTGAGTCTTGGAAGTTATTACTTCAGTAATGACCTATCATTATCCTTTTTATTTGCTTTTTGTGCCAAGAATGACCTCTAATGAGAGGGAAGTAAGATTTGGGGAGTTGCTGTCTCGAAACAGATTTCTGTCCTCCACCATAAAAATTCGTGAGGAGTCTCTGTAAGTCGAATTGAGCTGAAAATTTACGAATAAATCCCCCAGTATGTTAGCTAACTTTGTTTAGTTTAACACAATTTGATTTGAGCAACAAAATATTTTTGAAAAAAAATCGGTTTCTACCTACTGGCCTGTTTTGACAGATTTCTGCCATTATTTATGTTTGCTTCTTATTGATTCCTTTTTGAGTTCTATTTAGGTGAATTAAGCTTTTTGAAGGAGTTGCTACAGTAGCTTGTGTTTTTAGCTAAAATTTTTGTTGTTCCAAAGCTTAGCCCAAAGGTCTATTATCTTTTGAATACACTAATGTTGCTAATGAAGATTGTGTGAAGTTTTGTATGAAGGAAAAAATTCAGGTGTAGAGAGAGAATGATGTAATGAGATGAAGAATGGACAAAAGCTCAAGCTTGGGGATGCCACCTCGGTGTCACCCTAAGAAATATCCAAGAGGTACAAGCGTCAAAGCTTGGGTATGCCCAAGGCATCCCCTTCTTCATTAATAAAAAGCCCAGGTCTGTCTAGACACTTTGTTTTTATTGTTTCATGCACTGTTGTGTTGTTCTTGGAGAGTTGTAGTTTTTGTTTGGTTTGCTTAGTTTGTTTAGTTTGCTTGAATAAAGTAGTTCGTACCCCCGTTCTCGCTGTGTTGTTTTCAAATAAGTTGGTTGGTGTTGGAAAGGAGTAGAAAGTTCTTGCTTGATAAGTGCAAGAGGAGCTTGCATTGACTGTGACTTAGTATTTAGCATGACATGCTAGGTGTTGTTTTGACCTTATGCTTAGTGATTATTGTTGTAGAATGTCTTGTTCCAAACAATTGGGATTGCTTAGTGTGCCTTGAAAGAATTATGCGTTGTTTTAGCATGCAAAAGCATAGTATTGTGGTATTCTCCTTTGATGCTTTGTTTGGGTTGACTTGGCACATACTCACACCATGTTATGACTATGAACAAGTCACCATAGCCTCTATGATCATTTAGTCCTTTACTTGTAGTACCACTCTATGCTTTGGTTAGTAATGTTTTGTTGCTCTGCATCATTATGGCCATTATTGCTCTTTTAGTTGGTTGCTCCTAGTCTTTTTATAGCCTCCACTTGTATGAGTAAGCACTACTCATGCTTCCAACTCCCAATAAACCAAGTTATTCCAAAGTGTACACTATAAACTCCTATGCATGGTGTGTTACACCATTCCAAGTATATTCTTGTTTTCAGCTATTTTCCTGTTAAAAAGTCTCTTTGTTATGTGAAAACTTAGTGATTAAATCCCTCACAAACTTGATGGAACACATTATATTATTTGCCCCTAATAAACTTGAACCATTGTGTTATCTATGTTATATATTCTTGCACTTATACGTTGGAATTAGCAGAACCATGCTGTCACGAGGAACGATTTCAACATTGCACTTGTACTTTGTACATAGTTGATATCATGCTCTTTTGTCTATGGATGTCACCGACGTGAAATAAAGAGGGGGCTTGTAAGTCCATGGAGATATATATTTTGTGTTAGAGAAACGCCTGGGCCCCAAGCCTAAGCCATGCCTAATCATGGTAGAAACTTGCATCATCACCATAATGAGCTATCTATGAAGCATCCTCAATAAAAAGCTATGCACATAGTAAATAAAAAGATCGCTGAGATGCTCATTATCTGCTTGCCTTGTCATTTTGGTTATGGGATGGCTCCTGTACCATGTGCAAGGGGTACCCCATTGGCGGTTCTCTATGATATGCATGTACTTACTATGACAAGAACTTACAGGTGTCTGAAGTTGAGTAGCATGAGGTGTGGCCCTAGTATTCAAGGGACTTGAGATTTCCAACTTATACTTTGTCAAGCATATACTCCATAGTTTGTTCACTTTTACCTTAATCACTTTAAGATGATTATGATAGGGGCAATGAGGGCTGAAAGCTAACAAGTACCATAATTTTTGGAAGCTATTTTTGAAACTTGAAATCCCTGCTTCCTTTATGAAAGGCCTTTCTTCCAGTATTATTTGAGTTTCCACCTTCTACCTTTAGGCACCATTAAGAGAGCATAGTTGCCATTCTGTGTGCATTGTCCCAAAACTTATTGATTGATGCATATTGTGATATTACTTGTTCTTGTGATATTTGTATCTAGTCAATCTTATAAACTTTGAAGGTGTCCTATGCATCTACTTTCTACTCTATGAGGGACAAGGTGAATTCCACTATGCCATGTTTTCTGTATGTGAAACAAACAAACGTTTTTCAATGCATGTTATTCATGATCTTTGTTTGTAGCCTTTCATGTTGCATGCATAGTTACTTTGTCTTATTGTTAGAACTCCATCTTTCATGCACATGTTTAGAGTTCTTTGATCCCAGCTTTCAATGCTTGCAAATGGTTTGATCTTGGTTTTGGCGGTGCATGTCACCTCAAAAATTATTATTTTATCACTTACCTACTCAAGGACGAGCAGGATTTAAGCTTGGGGATGCTTGATACGTCGGAAACATATCTATAATTTTTGATGCTCCATGCTTGTTTTGTATCTACTTTTCTTTGCTTTGTCTACACTTTGAGGTGTTTTTATATCTTTTCTAGAACTAACCTATTAACAAGTTGCCACAGTGCCAGTTGCCTGTTTTCTTCTGTTTTTGGTTACAGAAAGGCACAAAATCAATATTCTTGGAATTGGACGGGACAAAAGCCAAAGTCAATATTTTACCATGGGCGTCACGAAGTCCAGAGGAGAGACGGAGGGGCGAGACAAGGCCACCACACCCTCCTAGGCATGGGTGGGCCCACCCAGCGCCTGGGTAGGGTGTGGGCCCTCCGGCCTCCTCCCAGCCTTGCCTCTTCGCCTATAAGAAGCCCCTGATGTAGAAACCCTAGGCACGTGATCAAAACTCCATTAAACCTTCTGTAGCCGCCGCCACCATCGTCCCTAGATCATGGGGGGATCTGAAGCTCTTCCCAGCACCCTGCCGGAGGGGAGATCATCGCGGAGGCCTTCTTCTCCGGTATGAAGCGTGAGTAGTTCCACCTTGGACTACGGGTCCATGTAGTAGCTAGATGGTTGTATCTCCTCCTTGTGCTTTCATGTATAGATCTTGTGAGCTCCGATCATGATCAAGATCTAATCTATTTGTAATCATGCATGTTGTGTTTGCGGGGATCCAATGGATATTGGGATTACTATGTCAGATTGATTAATGATTTTGTCTATTTGATACTATCATGTCTATGTTGTTTGTGATCTTGCATGCTCTCCATTGTTAGTAGCTATCTTGGCCAAGTAGTCGCTAGTGACTCCAAGAGGGGGTATTTATGCTCGATAGTGGGTTCATGCCTCTAGTTTCCAAGGGAAGTGACATAAATCTCTTCAGTTGTAGATGTGCTGTTGCTACTAGGGAGAAAACAACGGTCTCTTGTCCATAGAACAAGTGGATTGTTTACCTTACACACTTTGCTTAAAGTAGTTGTCTGTTGCTTGCAACTTAATACTAGAGGGAGTTCAGATGATAACCTGAAGGTGGACTTCTAGTCATAGATGCAGTTGGATGGTGGTCTATGTATATTTTTCTATTGCCTAATCGAATCTCATAGGACCTTTTTGTCTAGTATTGCATTGTTGTGCCATGCTCAGTTCCTGTCAATTGCCCTGCTGTAATTTGTTTACCCTTCATGCCATGGTTTTTATCTAAGGAGAGCACCTCTAGTGAACTATCAACCCCAGTCCAATCTTTACCATTGATACATCTTCCAATGTTACTTGTTTACTTGCTGCAAACCATTACCTTCCACACCATACGTTTAATCTTTTGTTACAGCAAACCGATGCAACCTCACTGATTTGTTGGGGCAAAGTCTTGAGTTTGTGTTGTGCGGGTTTTCACGTTGCTTGCAACACCTTTGAGATGTTTCCCCTCCTACTGGTTCGATAACCTCGGTTTCTTACTGAGGGAAAACTTGTTGTTGTGCTCATCACACCTTGCTCTTGGGGTTTCCAATGAAGCGTCCCATGACAGTGCTGGGCGTCATCACTCTCGTGGTTTCATGTTCCAAGTGAAGTTGTAGTACTCCTCTGGCACATTATTGCTCAATAGTTATCTATTGGCATGGTCATGAGTGCATAACACAATCCCAATTAACATGTTAAAAACAGTGGCATGATTTTTCTGTGGAAAAGCTGAAGTTTTTGAAAAGCAAGGAAAGGAAAAAGGTGCTTTGAGATTCTTGAAATTTTGACGTGGGAGTAGATGAGTTGTTCTTAAATTGAATGTTTCTGGTGCCAACTTGAGTACTCTTAACTGATTAAAGAAACAAAGGCAAAAAAGTCTTCCATCTCTCAACAAAGAGAGAAACCAAAAGAATTTGTTTCACTTTACTAGCTAAACCATTGACACTTGCTCGGGCATATAATTTATTTGCTAGCAAGATATACGTGGTTAGGAAGAGGACTCAGTGCAATCTTGTAAATACTTGTATGATCATGTTTAAGATTGCATGAATTATAAAGAAAGGAATTCGACACCAATTCGAACTCGTAATTTCTTTTATTTCAGTCTCGAATCTCCACTATTCTTCCTTATTTTCTTGTCACTCGAGGGCGAGCAACATCTAAGCTTGGGGAGTTGATAGCTGTGAGATTTGACACATTTTTTATGGTTTCTATTGAAGGTTTTCGTCTGTATTTGATGGTTTTATAGCTTTACCTAACGCTAATACTTCGGTAGCGAAGGAAACTTGGTTTTTAATCTGTGTTTTAGGTTCTGAACATCAACAGAGGATTTACAGGAAAAATACAATATTCAGGCAAAAACAAGCAAGTCTCTTTTTGGAAGCAAGCGAGGGAGGCAAACAGTAGCTTTAACGAGCAACTATACGACGGGAATATTTTCTCTGGCCGTATAGTTCCTGCCGTATAGTTGCCACCACCTTCGTCTTGTCAAAAGAGACAACTTCCGTGAAGAGGCCGGGGACGAAAACAGAACACAGCAGCCGTCGTTCCATCCAGAAGGGAGAAATAAGAGATCCGGAGAAGAAGGGGAAGACGTTCTCCATCTCGCTCCATGATCTTCGACCTCCTAGCCACCACACCCCCATATCCATTACTTTTACTTGATAGAGAGATGTATATTCACCTTGCAAGATTAGGGTTTGAGATTGTTTCTTCCCATCTTGAATTGTGTTGGATTTATTTTCTATTCTTATTGTGGATCTCCACGGTAATAACAAGAAGAACTCACTTTATTTAATTATATCGATGATGCTTTCTTTTCTCATGTGTGAGTAAGTTCCTTTGGTCGTGGGAGATGTAAGGGATTGATGAGATGTGATGTGCATATATATTTTCCATTAGTTTGTGATTTATTTTAGTTACTAAATTATGTGTGCTTGACTATCTGTGGGATGCTTAATGCTTGTTGTCCAATGAAGGGCCCAGACAACATGATACTTTGTTCTATATAGATAAGATCTTGTTTGCTAGCAGACCGGCGACCCCCGAGTGACACGGGGATATCAATGGAAAAACTAGTTGCACTTGAGGAGCACGAGGAGCCACCGTGCCTATTGTATAAGTCTGATCCAAGGAGCTTAATTGCTAAGCGACCTGAAGGATCTTAATCGCCTAGTGACTGACCATGGTTTTGGTAACAGACTAGTAAGATTATTGAAGTTGGGATGAAATCTACCAAGAGGAGTTCCGGCTAATTATAGGTTGCTCATTTATACACATACTTATAAGATTATAATTGTTACACTTATCACTCATCCACATGGAACATTCACTATCACCATGAACTGTATCTCCCCGCGCCTATTTTGTCATCTGTAGAAAACAACAATCAATCAATCGTTCTTTACTTTTATGCCTTTTATTTCTAAAGTCTACATTGTAGTTTTATTTAAATACATTTATTTCAATCCAAAACTTTATTTTTATTTCAACACCTGCGGTCAGTTCACTCTAAGACCAGTGACAACTTTCAGTGTGACAGAGACTTCATTCATAAACACTTACCTTTGGGATCGATATCTTCCCTTCAAAACTAGCTACCAACTATTCATGCACTTGCAGTCATCAACGATCCGCATTCCACCCATTGCATTGAACTTGGTCAATGACCACCACTTAGTTGCCCTCCCTTCAAAGACATTAGAGATGTCACCCTGTCGCACACTATGGGGACGTTACGGGATCCCACCCGTTGTCATTCCTCCAGGGAATACGGCCAGCCAAGCCGACTGAGGATAAGTGAAGGAACAAGGTACTTATGTCTCGTCTATCCCATTCTAGGCTTGCTGCAATCTTATCTATACGGTGCTTAGAAACACTAACGATATTTTAAATTAATCCTAGATGCGCTTTATAAGTGGATTTTATGTAAAGTTATAAGTATACTTTATATTTATAAAATCACTCATCGTATCCTCCTTCTAGCTATTATTATGCCTATCATACATGATTACTTGTGATCATTCATTTCCATGTGAGAATTTTACTTCTAGTAGTTTTATTTTAGGATTTTATTAGTTTTACTTTGGCTTTGGTTCGTGCTTAGGTGCAGTGGAGAATAAATGGAATAAATCTCGGTGAAAGAAATCAAAAGGATGCAATATGGAGGATTTACACGCACCAAGACTTAGCCATATGAAGAGTGGAAAAAAATCACATTTTCCCCATCAACACAAAATTAATATCTAAGTACATTTTTTAGCTTTCGTCCATAGGATTTCAACGAGCCAAAGAATGCCTCAATCGGAATTCATATGAAGAAATGACTGCCAAAATACTAAATGAGTCTAGAAAACTTAACGAGCCACAACACGGGGAGGATGACCATACTAGAGACCTAAACACCCTCCAACGGTCCGTTTCATCAAACTGAACCTCTTTTGTGAACGGGCGAAGGGCATAGTTGATGTGAACTCTCTAGAAACACCAAATCGACCTCTAGGACCCTATTTAGGGTGGGGAAATGCCCTAGCCGCCCCACGCTCTCACATCCACCTTCGTCTCCATAAATCCGCATACATCTCCACCGTCACCAAGGTGGAACCCTGCCACCACACCACCTCAAGATCCATCTCCATCTACCACATTCTTAAATGTTTCTAATCCTATGCTTCTTTGTTGCCTTGTTGCCTCTCTTTAATTTAAAACCCTTAAAGCTATGTTTGGATTCCAAGAGTCGGGAATGGAGCCAGGCCCCAGGCAACAAGGGTCATAGCCTGGGGCGTAGGAATTTGTATGGCCTATTACCTGTGTACATTCTTGTTTTGGCCTATGGCCCAAGATGTTCAAGACGACAGAACGTCGATCATTTCTTTCCTGGCTCGCTCAGATTTCCCCTTGATAGTTGATGTGGTAGGATGGACACGTCGTTGCTTGCCAGCTTGACGCCACCTGCCTGTAGGATCCCGTACGGTCAGGCCATCTCCCCACCCGTCCATCCCTTCTTCTCTGTCGGCCCCCGCTTCTCAGTTGTTATGCGCCTATGCTATGTGGCTTCTATTCTAGAGTCCACTCACTCAAGTTCACTGGTCTCCGACTTGGTTGCCACTCCACCATGAGATGGGTAATTTTTGTTCATCTTGTTTTTACTTGAATTTATTACTTCTCAAAATTGAACTGATTGAATTGAACATTTTTGTGCTGAAATGATATGTTATGTTTCCAACCGTACTCAATTTTTTGTGCAATTACATATTTTTTTAGCTTCTCTTGCACTTAATTTTTGGCTTGGTGCTTGCCGCAATCTTCTTCATGGAGTCCTTCCAATTGAATTCTAAAGCAAATGTTTCATGTTTGTCTTTGTTTCTTTTGCAGATACCAAGAATAAGAGAAGAAAATAGAAGTGTAGCTAGATACGTTTTAGTTTGTATAGGATTTCCTTCTGGTAATTTTTATGATTAAATTTTCCTTGTAATAAATCTTGTAAAAATGCTCTTATTGATGAGAATATTCTTTTGAGAATTTGTATATTTTTATTTATTTTTCTTGTGATATTTATGATGATTATTGAATGTTCAGTTGAACTCAAGTTGAATTTAAAATTCAAACTCCAATTTGAGTCCAATTGCTTATATATATTATTGAATGTGTTTTAGAGCTAAATCTTTATGTCTGATGCCCAAGTGCTAGTTTACATTTTAATCCCAAGTTTTGAAATGCACAAAGATCATGTTGAAATTATAGCACTCTTTGTGATGACCTAAGGTCTACCTCATCAACTAGAGAGAAATCTCAATCACTTTGTCTTTTAAAATCACAGCTAAAAAATTCTCTAGGTTTTCAAATACATGACATGCATATGCACAACTCCTAACTCTTTGTGTCCTAATCCTTCGGGACGTTACGTGTTTTCGCCTCACGAGAGATCTGGAGTGCATGCTTCTAAACGTAACAAGCCAACAACATATAGTATTTAGTAAACCCCTTCCTTGTGAAAGAGAGAAAACAAATGGCATTGTTGATTCTGAGTCGACTGAGAATTGAGTTAGAGTTTAGTTAGATCCTAAACCATTAGATTTGCGTCATGATTCAGTTGCAACTGCGATTTTTCAGTTGAAAGTAGAATGCAGCTGATAACTTTGAGTTGCACTAGTTAGTATGCACGTGCACACACGTCTCCGTAACACAATACAATATCACATGGTTTATTTAAAATTCTACCCTTTTTGACATATCCTTTTCTTTTCTCTACCTTGAGTAAAAATACTAATTTTGTCCATTGCCAATGACACATCTTATAAAGAGTAAAAGAAAATAAACGATGTATTCTTGTTCTGGTCATATTGTGAAACGTGAAGTGAATTGTAGTTTCCACCTTATCATTGAGTTTTGAAATGGCAGTAAAGCATCGCGTACAAAGTCCAAATTTTAGCAATATAATGATACATTTTAAATGAAGTCATAACATGTAACAACGCGAAGCAATTTTCCTTATTCCTCCATTCTTTTTGTACTCTCTTCGTCTTAAAATACATGTCTCGGATTTGTTAAAATTTAAATGAATCTAAACACTATTTAGTATATGAATGTATCCAAATTTTGACAAACCTTTGACATCTATTTTGAGACGAGGGAGTACAAAAATACTTGTAGCAATTGCTAGACCATTGAGCTGAACATGATGCTCCAGTCATACTCAAATATGGCAGAATTAACCCCTCCATTAAACATACTCCCTCCGTCTCGGTTTATAAGGCTTACACGTATTTTTAGATTGACAAGTTAACCAACTTAGCATGAGGTACATATGATAAAAACTATATTATTAGAAACTTCAAATGTTATATTTTTTAATGATATAATTTTTATATTATATATTATATAGCTTATGCAGACGACCTAGATATACGCGCAAGTCTTATAAACTGGAATGGAGGGAGTATAAAAAATTGAACACAATGCTTCAGTTCCGCAGTTTAAAATGGCAACATAGTCCACCATTGGGCATATAATCTATTTAGTGATAGAGAGGAAAACCTGCTATAGATCATGGCATTGGCTTCAACGGCAACCATAGAATAAACAGAAACCTGGGCTGGTAGTGTAACAATCATATACTATATTAATCTCTTGCAAAATAATATGTAAGCAATATCATTATAACACTCCATCATTCGTCGGGTCATCTCCACTTTTCAATCACATGGTGATGCATGCAGCTGCCAAAGATTGTGAAACATCCTTAAAAAATCTAGGAAAAGCATTTTATTTTTTCCCTTATATTTGCATGGACAAAATTTCTGTCTGAATGTAGTACAATTTTGCAACAACTCTATTGAGCTATCAATTGTACAATCTCCATTCTGCAAGAAATTTTAAAATTATAACAAAATGACAAGCATATCAGTTATAGTACAAATCTAGCACCTCTTTGAAAAATTGTACTGCCCTCCTTATCAATAAAATAGTTGGATTATAATGCCCTTCGAAGCTTCTCCACCAATGTAAAAAATATATTTTGTGCAAATGATATCTCAAGTACGAATATAAATAAATAAATATAATGCACGTGAACAGTCTTCCACTTTAAAACTTACGTATGTCTGGTATCCTCTCGAGTTACTATAAGCCCATGATCTTCTCTTTGTAGGTAATATAAGCCCACGATCTTGATCCACACACAATCTCATGTGTGGTTTGATATATCTACCGATACTTTCTATTTGCTTTGGGAAAATAGCATTATAAGATTCATAGTTTTAGTTTTAGCATAGGTGATCTTTAAAGAGAATTGTATTGCCATGTTAAAATAACAATTCATCGCATAAGCACTTCAATAAGAGGCAACAACAATCCAAAAGTATGTCTGCCATACTGCAGATTAGCAAAATGAGCTAAAAAATAGACTCAAGAAGTTTAAATCGACAATGGTTCTGAAAACATTTCTAGGAATAGAGTCATTAAATAGCAGGTTCTGGTTTTAGCCTATTACCACGTAGCTACTAAAGATTCTGAATTATAATTTTGAACTGAGATCCAGTCAACTTAATATTAGTCATTCAATAATAGGTTCTGTTTTTAGCCTATTAGGCTGGTCATAGTGAGAGTATCATAATACTAGTATCATGCATATGATACTAGTGTATGATACTATGTCTCTAGTACATTGTATCATGTAATAGTATCATATTAGTGGTATATTTATTGATTTGTAGAATCTCTACGTAAAATGTGTCTACAAAATTTACTTGCCACTATGATTTTTAGTTTTACTTGCTATGATACGGTATCTATCTATGATAATCTAATCACCTTTCTTTTCATTAATTGTGATGTCACATCAGATTTTTACCAAGTTGGTATGCATGATACACTTTATGATACTAGCATTAGGACCAGCCTTATCACGTAACTAATACAAATTCCGAATTATTATTTTTTAATTTGAGAGCCAGTCAACTATAAGATTTGACAATTTGAACCAAACCTTTTGGGACAAAATTCTGAACAACCGAATTTCAAAACCAAGACTACTACTACTTAAGTACCTAGTTGTGTGTTCAATGCGACAAAAAAACATGGTTTGGAAGACGATTCTTGAGAAAAATGGGCAATCATGATGGCTTTATAATTTAGCACAGTTTTTCGAGAACATACTACAGGACTGGATATTTGGAAGCCAATATATGGTATTTAATTTTGTAGGTGTCATCATATATACTTTAGAATACGGATTGCCATTGCCCACTTGTACAATCATACCTTCACAAAATTGAACATTATGTAGATATATCCTCATGTTGCACTAACTCAGATATTCCTTGTTTCTGTAGTGCACAAGAATAAAGCTTAACCACAAAAGAGTTATAATAATTTTCAATTGTACCTTAAACTGTACATATTTCTGATATGTGAATGATGACTATAGACACACCAAGAACATCAACAAACCAGTAAAACAGATATTGACTTGATAGGCATGTATTACATTGCCATAATCAACAATGTAAGCATAACAACATTGATGGTCGGTCTCTTCCTGGTCTAGCACCACTTGCTCCTCGATCTCATTCCTGGTTTGCTCTGCCTCGTCTAGCTTTCCTGCGGGTCTCCTCACTATGGTGCTATGCCAACGACTACTGCATTGGCCTAATCACCCACATGTAGTCCCTAGCGCATGCCGCAACCTTATGCAGCGCCGACACCTTGTCACGTTCCCGCACCCTGCCGCGGCAGTCCATCGTGCTAGTTGTTGGCAAGGAGCTCCCTGCCCTTATGCACCGCCTCGTCATAGTCCCACCCCTTGCTAATTTGGCTACGTGCACACGCGATACGCCCCGCTCTACTTGCGACAACTTCAGGGGTTCACTTGTGTGGTGCGTGGCCACCAGCCATCGCTAGCATGCTCGCGGCGACTGTGGTGGCCACGACCGCCCTCGCTGCGCATGCTTTCCACGCCACCACCACCAGGCCTTGTCCAGAAGCTTCCCTTGAGCCGCGCATGCTTTATGCGCCACCACCACCAGGACCATAGCGCGCCCCGTCGAGAAGTTGCCCCTCAGCCGTGACGGCACATGTCGGTGGCGCGCCGAAGAGGGGGCGGCGGTTGATGTCACAGCGTTGGGCGCGTGCATCTTGGGGAGGGGCCTGGACACTGTGAGTCGCATGGTGCCGCGCGCGCACAAGCAGGAGGGCGGTGATGGACAAATTGACTGCGTGTGTTGGGCGGCGTAGGGAGGAACTGGAGAAGAGAGTTGGAGCTTTGTTCTAGCGATTGTCGGCAGGCGCGGCGACCTAACCCTAGGATACGGCGTACAAGGAATTCGGAAGGGAAGGTGCGAACTGTGAAGGACTAATGAACATTTAACGGGGGTGTATTTTTTTAGAGAGGTTAACGGGGTGGTGGAGTATGGCCTGTCAATGGTAATTGCTAAGTGCACATAGTAACCGATTAGATAAATGGTGGTTGTTAGATTGAGCTTATTGGGCCTAATCGTACAATGTTGATTGGTATGTGTGAATTAAGCGGGGTACACATAGAAAAGCTTTGTTTGCTTGTTTAATAGTACTAGAGAAGTGAGGTTCAATTGAAATGGGGTTATAAGATGGATTGCAAGTGAGTTACAATTTAACTGACAATTAGATACACCCAAGAGAAAAGGTAGATACGGCATTACTGCTCATGGTTGCCTTTTTTTTTCTTCGAAAAAAGGGCTGTTGCGCGCATATTATATGTTTTTGACCCCCTTTCCGCTCGATCAGATCGAATGGTCATACTACAATTTATAAAAGCTAGTTGGGGGGTTTTAAGTGCGGTTGGGCTACACTATATCTACGTACTACTAGGTGCCAACAAAGTCGTAAAAAAATCATTGCGATCTGCCACGAGATCGTGGGTCTGGCGGAATTTTATCAATTAGGACAACTGGTTAATTAGCTGGATCGTACTAGTACGTCCTCGGTCGTATATAGTATATAAGTCAGGGCGCAGAACAGATCAACCAGCACGTACGCTGTAGTACATGCAAATTAACGCGTCACAGATTATTACAGGGTACACAAGCAAACTCGATCGATTGTCATCCGCGTCCACACACGACTCGCTCGTTCCGGTGCGTGCATGCATGCGCGACGTGAGAGAGACGACTCGCTCCGAGAGTCGGTCTTCAGCGGATCGTCCGGGCTCGGGTGCATGCATATGCATCTCTCCCCACACACACGTGACACGTGCAAGGGGCAGGTTTTCCCACTCCTCTCCTCTGCGACCCGACGAGCGCGCGCACGCACGAGAGAGCGTCTTACGAGCAGTAGTGTATACACTACACGTCGTCGTCCATAACCCTGTTCAAGAAATAATCAATCGTACGGGACATCGTCCATTTAACTACTAGTAGCTAGATCAATTGAGCGGGTGGTAGGTAAACTAATTGACCCAAACCAACTAAGTCACCAAGCTGCACCCGAAATTACAAGACGGTGTTGCGGTTTACGTGGACATCACATTGCTCATATACACAGCCCAACGCATTTTTTGCATGTAACTTCTACACGTTCCACGCATACCTTTTTTTTTTTGCGGAGTAGCATTGTGTGCTTCTTTCTAAGCAATTAAGAAACAATGCTGACCGATCGATCCGTCGTGATAGTAACATCAAAATTAAATTAAGAGAAGGGCCGTATATACGCTGAAAGGGAAGGATCGAGACATTTTTTTGGCGCCGAGGAATTAGCAATGGGTAGCTATACAATTAATTAAGTTTTTTTTAAGTTGCTGCAGTGCAGCTAGTCGTTGAGTTTTATTTAATCCGATCGGCGCGTGCGTGCATTGCTCGTGGATGTATTGAACTTCACAAATAGATAATCCAGGAAGTGTCCTCCAAAAATGAAGCCAATCAGGACCCCTCTCTTTTCTCTAGAAAAGCCTATGCTCCATTTCCTCCAAAAATGAAGCCGACACCTCTCCTTAGCCCGGCCATCGATCTCTACATAGGAGGTTTTGTAGGGCTAGGGCTAGGGTTGTGTCCTGGCGTCATGTCGATCTTCGGCTTCATGCCCAGAGGTTGGTGACGGGTCTTCAAATTTGGATTCGGTGTTGACCGGTAATACATATGCATATGCTCATCCCCGTGATCAGGTGGTCGGAGCCAGAGGCGATGGGTAGATGTGTTGTTGGAATCTCCGTCAATAAATCCTTCTTCTCGTGCAGGGCATGTTGCCAAATAGGAGCCCCCTTTGCTCTAGTACAATGTGCTCCCACGCCCCATCCTAAGTGGTGGCGTCCCAAATGATGGCGTGGACGGCTATGTTGCAAAGCTCTGGTTTCGGTGTCGTGAACAAGGAGATGGACACGATTGTGTTTTCTACTTTAGATCTAGGGTCCTTTGTGCAAAAAGTGAGGGTTTGTTTGTATTTTTCTTTCTCTTATGGTCCTATATGTATTTCTAACTCCAACGACGATAATGAATGAAGCTTCTAGATCCTTTAGGACCGACCCCTGTTAAAAGAAAAAAAACTTCACAAATAAGACCAAAATAAATTTATGTTTCCTTATTGTGAACACAAGATATATTCATTCATAATGTTCATGGAAATATAAGTAATATCTAGTGTATTTATCAACCAAATGTGACGTCCCTCTTGAAGAGAAGAGGTCGCCCTAGCAAAGTTAGAGTATCTTCAACGGATGATGTAAAACAGACACATGAAAACCGTTTTAAAAGTACCAATTCTTGGGTTTTAGGGCACACAATTTAGGACACCTATTTCAGTTGATGCAAGGCTAGTGCCGAAACTTTGGCACATTTAGACATCGAAAGCTCAACACATTTAGGGTTTAGGGTGGGGGGTGCGGGGCTATGATGGCGAGAATCGGCCAGATCTCGTGCTGGTTTGGCGCGGTGGCGGTAGGGCGGTGTGCGATGCAAAGTCGTAGCCGCGGGCAGTCGCCAGGCATAAAAGGTTTAGCATGTTCATTAGACTGTGTTGTGCGCGGGGCTGCGTTTCGCTCAGCAACAACTATTTGTTGCCTAAATTTGCAACACAACAGGCTAAATTTTTTGAAGCACCAGATTTATTTTACATGATCTGTTGGAACTTTATTTAACTGACTTTACTTTGTCTAGATACATATATCAGTAATAAAATACATCTAGATACATCTAAATAAAGCGGAGTCATTATTTCAAGACGAACTGAGTATTTTTCTCAGATCAGACGATGTCCCCCGTTTCGGCCTGCCTTGTTGCTCCAGGCCTAGCCGGCCCAGGAAATGAGCAGGGCTCCGATAAAGAACAGAAGACTCAAGTTAGTCAAGTCAAAGAGTTTCCCCTAAAAAAAAGGTTAGTCAAAGAGAATCGCTGTGTCCCACTGTAAAGGCAGAGCACCCTGAAAAGCCTGTAAAGGCAGAGAAAATATAAAAAAGAATCATTTGTGAGGTGCCCACACATGCACGCACGAGACAGATATCTTGACTGAATCATACAGTAGTACATATGATGCGGCGTAGAGTACGTACTCGTATGACTAATATTTAATTTAATAAAAAAATCCACGGCCTAGTCTGTTGTATTTTGTGCTGGATATAGGAGGGGAAGAAAAAAGGGAGTGGTTGGAAGCGAGGAAAGAGATGGACGGTGTGGCGCTCAGCTAGTATTTGTTTTTTTCTCCAGCAGTTGGAAGCGTGTGGGTTTTATATCAGGTTGCCCGACCAAGACATGTCAACTGTTTTGTTTTCTACTTGCAGAAAACTCCTAAAGAAAGGCACCGAGGGTCTTATTATAGTGCCCCGTGAGCTGGACACAAATTTGGAAGTATAGAAGTACGCAACAGCGATCTCTGGCACGTAACTTATAATAGCCTCGGTGATATAAAGAATAACTTTTATACTACCATGGTAATAAAAATGCCTCTCCAACATGTGATGGCGATGTATTCGGTGGTGTATATTTTTTTCACATGATGTATATTTTTTCATGTAAATATACAAAATCGTGGTCTAAAACAAAATAGGGCAGTGCAAGAGGCCAGCCGCTACGCCGAAGCTGCCACGCGTCTTCTCTACATGTTCGCCCATAGTCGCCTCGACTGCACTGGTTCATGTCGTTCCCATAGCTGCCTCGCCTCAAAACCAACAAATCCATCGGCGAGCCCCGCCTCGTTCCCCCATCGTTTCTGCATGAATCACCGCTGAATCGTGTCTTTGACGCTTCATGCCGCTGCGCCGCCACCCCCAAATCGTTGACCGACTTCCGTAGTGTGCGGCACCTATAGTCCGGCCGCTACGTAAAGGAGGTCACCGTCGAAGGCGTGCATTGGTAGTTGGGCACGTTCATGTCGCCATGCGCGGGGACAACTACGACGCATGGACATTCGACTGGCCATAGACGAAGATGAACTTCCAAGACGTGCATAGCCTCGCGAAGGCCGAGTTCCTCTTGTCGCCGGTGCGGATGGTCAATCACGAGCATGAGAAGGAGAATCGCCACGCTTTCTTGCATATTAGGGCTCACGAGATCGACAAGGCGGAGATGTAGAAGATTCGTCGTGAACCCCTGATCCCGTGTAGTGTGTATACAAGTACGCAACAGCGATCTCTGGCACGTAACTAATAATAGCCTCGGTGATAATAAAGAATAACTTTTATACTATCATGGTAAAAAATGCCTCTCCAACATGTGATGGTCATGTATTCGGTGGTGTATATTTTTTTCCACGTGATGTATATTTTTTCATGTAAATATACATAACCTTTCTAGTCTAAAATAAAATAGGGGCAGTGCGAGAGGCCAACCGCTACATCGAAGCTACCACGCGTTCGCCCATAGCGGCCTCGCCTCGCCGCGCCGACACCGGTTCCCGTCGTTCCGTAGCCGCCCCGCCCCAAAACCACCAAATCCATCGTCAAGCCCCGCCCTGCCCGTCGTTCCCCTATCGTTTTTGCATCAATCACCGTAGAATCACGCCTTTGACGCTTCATGCCGTTGTGCCGCCACCCCCAAATCGTCGACCGTCTTCCTCGATGTGCGGCAGCGGTAGTCCGACCGCTATGTGACAAAGATCACCGTCGAAGGCACGCGTTGGTAGCTGGGCACGTTTGTGTCGCCATGCGCGTGTACAACTACGACGCATGGGCATTCAGCTGGCCACAGGCGAAGATGAATTTCTAAGACGTGCATAGCCTGGCGGAGGCCGAGTTCCTCTCGTCGCCGGTGCAGATGGTCAATCACGAGCAGGAGAAGGAGAATCACCGCGCTTTCTTGCATGTTAGGGCTCTCACGAGATTGACAAGGCGGAGATGTAGAAGATTCGTCGTGAACCCCCGAGCCCGTGTAATGTGTGTGAGAGAGTGTACTTTGCAATGAAAGAAGCCACGAAGAAGAAGAAGAAGGCTAAGGTTGTGGTTCCGGCGTCTAGGTTGGCCCTCCACCATTGTTGTCTCATCAGGCTCCTCCTTCGAGTTAGACTCGGATTTCTAGGACGACATCAGCGCCTCCGATGACGACGACTGGGTGACCTCTAGATAGGGTCAAGTTTAGCTCCGACGACAATGAGTTAGGTTCTATTCAAGTGTCAAAGTTTGGGATGAAAGTGCCGAAGTCTAGAGTCAAAATGTCAAATTTTAGGGTCAAAGGTTAGGTTCTACGTATCACTGGAGTCTGAGTTTGAGTCTATTGAAATGTTGAGATGAATTAGAAATGTTCAAATTTAAGTTGTTGAATTTAAATTTTGAAACTTTCAAAGTTGAAAGATTTGATGATGCTAGGTGACCTATTTTACATCACCTAGTGTGGTAGAGGTGCCCTAAAATACATCAACTGAAAAAGCAGAAACTGCACATGTGATATAGAACTCCTTTTTAGTGATGTATAATTTTTACATCACCTCTACCTTTTTTGGATGCTCTATAGTACATCACCTATTAGAGATGCTGGAAAAACTATAAAATGGTTGTTCAATCCGTGGACCATTGTATGCCACAATTGGGCTGCTACAGAGGGCCTAGGCGGCCTTCCCCCAGTGGGCCTGAAAGCCAGTAGCCAGTAGCTATTACCCCAGCTAAGATTATGTAACATAAAGAATTTCTACAGTTACAACTTTCTTATAGTACTGTACTCCCTCGGTTTGGAAATATAAGATGTTTTAGGTTTGTGAAGGAGACGAATCTAGACACCTTTTAGCGTATAGGTTCACATGAATCTAGACACTAAAAGGTGTCTAAATACATCTCCTTCACAAACACATCTTATATTTCTAAACGGAGGGAGTATATAACAGATCAAGACGTATGTGGGTGTTATACTTCCGATTTATTTCATCAGTTATCTCCAATTCTCCATGGATACATAAGAGACATGTTTACTCGGGACCACCGTGGAGGCTTCCACGTGAGACTTCAATCAAAGCTTGGGAACAATTCTTCTTCCATGGGAAGGTCTACTGGGCAGGTTCAAATCTTTCCACTGGGGATCATCAACCTTGGAGAAATATTTTTCCACTACCCCGTCGTGCACCTGACCAAGACTTGGTGGCATCCACTGCAATTACCAGAAACACCAATATGATTCAGTTCAGATGGTATGCCGCATGAAATGAGGTGTCTAACAGCTATTCTGAGGTTCATTATAAATATGGAGTTGATATGACCTTTGGGTTTCGATCTTTGTCTACTAGTATAGCCCTGCATCCCTGCAACCGTAATTGGAATTTAGATATAAGTGATCTCATAAAAAAAAACATTTCTGTAGATGTTGACAATACCTCAAAGAAGTCCCTACTGAAGTCACCGCGCATCACATGGCAAACCATTCTATATTCTCGCCGTAAGCATTCGCCAACAGTTTGCAGTCTCCCTTCTCTTATCTGAAATCATAGCCACAGAGAAAAAGTAAGCATCATACAGTGGACATAATTGAGATCTCTTAGTTTGGCATCTGCATGATAAGACAGAAAACTCGCTTGATGCATTGATGAAAACAAAGTTCCTCCTAACCAATGGATTCTGGTGTAAACTAAGACTTTTGGTACTGATGTTTGGTGCAAACCCAATCACTTTTCCATGTGCCAAAGCTAATCATTTTAATATACAGTGATACTGATATATGGCGGTTTGACATCCTGATTCTGCTCGTGACAAGGTTGAAACTTCCACTTTGTAATGGTCAAAGATAGACCTAAGACCTTATGCCCAGAGATGTCGAGTATGTAACTGGAATAGGTTACAAGATGGCAATATTGTCATCTTGGTAGCCTCGGATAGAGTCTCTGTAAAGCCTTAAACTCTTTGATTCAACTCCTAGCAACTCAAAAATCATATCCAAGATCTGAGGAAATTCTCATGGATGGGAATATCCAAAACAGTACATCCAGATATTATCTGAGAAACTGGCACCGGCTGATAGTTGCTGTCAATAATAAATGCGAGAGGAGACACAGAAGTAGAGATGTAGTAGCTGAGAGAGCAGGTGGAAGGAGGGATAAGACTGGACCCAGTTAAGGGTAATTTGGCCCCACTAGAGATTTCAGTATTCCACACAGAGCACCACAACACCAGAGAACAAATTTCGTGAGTGTAGTTAGGAAAAAGTGACATATACGGAAGCATATTTTACACGGAACCCATATTGCATGTGTAGTGTCAAGAAAATGTGGAAATTTCTTGGGTGAAGGTTATGACATATCTTGTTCACCTGCATATTTCACAGAAGTATCACTATTCACTTATCGCCTGTATTTTTTTTTACCAGGCTCAATTGTAGTACTCCCTCCGATCCGAGGGATTTTTTTTTCCAGTTTTTCAAAATTTGGAAGTGCAGCATGCAATATGTGTTTCATGTGTCACCCACGGAGCATCGAACTACCCACCATCTAGTTGCTATATAACGATAGTTGTGCAGACTGCAGAGAGCTAAGTACTCGACAGATGTTGCGACCCACACCAACAATTTCAAGTAGACTTTTGAAACTCGAATGCCTGAACTCATAATTGGTGGTCCATGAGATTGAAACAGTTATGGGACTGGTCCATGGTGCATGGTTTGAACCTCAAGGGTCCAAGTCCCCAGGCTCCTACCTACCACAACTACCTCGGTCCTAACAATAATAGAGATATTCATTCAGTATACGGAACTATATCCTTGGTCAATGGATCTAACCGAACATTAATTACTAGCAAATAACATAGCATGCCAAAACAACTAAACCGAGTTGCATTATGAGGATAATGTTTAGGAAGAGCTTGAAAGATACCGATGCGAGAGAGATTTTCAGACTAGTAGGAGAAGCCTTTCGCAACGATTTAATTGCAACAGTAACCCATTCATCAGCCACACTTGGAGCTTCTTGTTCCTGACATGATAGATACAAAAATTAGCAGGACAAAACACATATAAACCCATAAAAGCCACAATAACTACATGGAAACTTACAAGAGCAGATATAATCTCTTCGACTGTTCTTTTGGAGAAGCATTTGTTGATGATTTCCAACCTTGGAGCGCAAAAAGAAAAAGAAATGGAAGTAACAAAAATGGATCAGGACATAATTGATCGGAGAATCAATGCAGCTCATAGCAAAACCGTTATCTGAGAAATCAGAATGATTCCTTGCAGAGTACATGGCCTTAAATGCACGCAAACATGGACTTCAGCTAGTATGTACCAAGGGCCTTAGGACCAGATTAAAACAAAAGCAAGTATAAGGATATATCCAGGTTATTCATGCATTGTCATCTTACATCAATTGGAACAGAATGTTAATAAACATCATGGACATGGAAGCTAATAGAATGAGAAGCCGCAGAGCTGCTAAAGACAGAAGCAGCTACTTGTAACTTTTGACCAATTAACCAGACAAGATGGGTAAGATAACACAAGAACTTGTGAGAGTTTTCATGACATATTAGCAAAAACTTATGTCAGGGATATCTCATGTATGCACAGGATGGAACAGGAGTAGAACCATTTCTCTTTTCTTCATCAATAGTATAAATAACAGTTGCCATCTCACCTATTCAAAGCACTACTTTCTTTCAGGGATGGCTGTTGCGAAAATTGATCGATAATTCCACATATAGCAAACGGATCAGAAGCATCCACCTTTTTAAGTGATTCTTCAAGCAACGACATCCTCTGGAAAAACAAATACTAGGAATTATAGAGAAATGATAGCACAGACATACCCAAAAAGATGTAGGTCAACTGGCATCAAGTAAATTTAAATGTTAGATCAACAATGCACCTAGCATTGTTCAAGTTTCCAAGGACGTAATAAACAAGCACATATTGATGCACAAAGCATCAAATTTAAATCATCATCAAACCTACGTTCAAATGGACAAAATGAGTTGCCAGGCCACATGCAAGCATTTCCGCTCCATCCAATCTTGCACCAGTAAGACCAACATATTCTCCTGGAGAAAGAAGCCATTGACAATTTAGTGGAAAATAGTCGCTCAAGATAGTTCTGCAATCAACTAAATAGGGTGTACATCCAATTGACCATCGATCCCTACCAGTGAAATCAAATAGAAATTCAGAATTTGGCTACATATATTTCCACAACCATGCAGCATGAAGATTTAAATTTTATTTTTCAACGTGATAACTGATAATACTCCCACTACTATCTGAAGCATATATCTTTCATAATTTGAAAGGTGAACTGCATAATAAACACCATTCAAAATCAAATAAGCACATGGTTCACTCCAAAATTGTTAAAAAGAACATTCAGGGATGCATAACTGTACATGGATGTGAATAATATCCAGCATCTCTCAACCGAGTTATTTTAAGGGTAACAGGTAACCTATGACAATTACTCAGCAAGGTAAAGAAAAATCAATGCAACAGTACACAGGCATATATAGTTTTTGTAGAGCAAACTGGTATGTCTATGTGAAAAAAAAATCATTTGAATAACGAAGGTGTGAGAAACAAAGGTCACCATAGAACCCAGGTAGTCTAGAAAGAAAATAAGAAGCCCCTATGTCCGGAAAGAGTCCCAATGCTGTTTCTGGCATTGCAAAAACCTGCAAAAAATACTCAAAATAGATAAACACGAAATTTTGGCACATGCAAGCATGCTGGTTATCAATAAAATGCACTAGGAAAGATATCATATACTCCTACTAAGTATAAAAATTAGTACTAGCATTGACAGAGCCCACATAAATGGAAGTTGATTACATGATTACCGATCTAGCTGTTAGACCTATAATCAAATTCTGACCTCAAATATACATACATGTGTGAAATGGTTGGCTGAGAAATGTACAGACAACGGAAAGCACTTCGTCATAAATTGCTAGTTCTGATTAAGTACTTTGGGCCAACATGGAGTATAAACTCTATATTTAATATCTCACATGTAGGCATTCTGGTGCAATACCAGCACCAGTATACAGTATAGCACATGGATATGCATGCATATAGTACCGCCATAAAAAGATTAAGAATGAACTCAAATAAGATGATATGCCATCATTACACAGTTTAAAACTCGACAGCATGAGCGAGAACCCCAAACAAGCAGATCTTAAGGTGCTTCGTGATATACAAACATATCTGTGCAACCCAACTACAGCCGAAATTAAAAGATGCAACTATATAAGCAATGAGGGAAACAAAAAAGATTCATAAAGTATACCGTGTTCTCTGTGGCAACCCGAAATCTTCCGTGTATAGAAACACCGGCACCTCCACCCATGACAATTCCAGTAAGCAGAGAAACCTACAATTGAACGTTGTAGCATTTAGTAGTGCTCAACAGTGACAAGACTGATTACATGGAGAATGAATTTCAAAGGATGTAGCTCACCTGTGGTTTTCTATAAGTTGCAATGATATAGTTTAACAAAAACTCAGTACGGAAGAAATCAGCACCATATTTCCAGCTATCTGATTTCAGAAAACATACAGTAAAGCTAATCAAATGTTTTGAGTAACGATAAACATATGTGCTAGATGTTAATGATTTGAATTTGTGTTGGAAAAATAAAGGTGACAGATGTCAAAGAAAAAATGCTGAAAGTAAATCAGCTCTAGATACTTTGATAAACTTGACAGAAGCTTAAGTATAAAGTACCATTATTTATTGACTGGGCAACTTCCGCAACATCACCTCCAGCACAAAATGCTCTTCCTTTCCCCTAAAAAGTGAAGATTGAGTCCCGTGGCAAACATGGACAAGTGGCAACTATATCAATCTAAGAGAACTAACATAAGGATAGCAGGAAATGAAAAACAAAATGAGTACTAATAGCAACAGAAAAATAAGGAACACTCCGAGTACTAAATATGAAATTGTTACAGGAAGCCACTAATTCATACTTTAAATCAGCAAGGAGTGTGAATGGAAAGCACAGAAAATCGCTACTTACTGCTCGATTTTGAGAAAATTGATTGGGTAACTGACGTTCACTGTCACTTAATGCTTTGTTACTGAGTAATTTATATTTCCAGATACATGTGAAGAGATAGCACAGAAATATCGAAAGGGGTAACCACAGATTACAGGACCAGAAAAACAAGACACACATAGGCAATATTTAAGAACTCAATCAAGAAATAAATGATAACAGGCATGCAGTGGTATCCATTACCTTCACAATCAACAGTTTAACTGCATTGTCTTCTTCATAAGAAGTGAAACACTTCATAAGTCCTGTAACCTAGAAAATGAAGGCAAAAGATAACACATCAAAACCTTTCTGAAAGCAAGTGAAGCCAGTACTTCTATATGATCTAGCGCCAGTAAAATTCTTATTAAATCTCTCTTGCAGGCATACCATTGCAGAGGAGAGGGCATTCAACTGCTTTGGCCTATTCAAGATCAATGTCCGTGTAGAGCCATTTGCTTCCACAAGTACCTGGAAAAAAGTGCAGAGAAAAGACTCGTTATTTTCTGGTGAAATCAATGGGAGGCACTTAATAGATGAAAGTTGACTGCAAGACATTATCAGGAAAAGGACACATCCTAGAATGGGAATACATTTGACAGCTGAATTAATTATTATAAGGAACAACAGCATAGATTCCCGCAAAAATCACACAAAACCCTTGGAAACCTATTGAGTATTCTGGAACCAATATACACCGATCAAAGTAGATACAAAAAAAACAGAGCTAAACCCACTCAAGGATTCTACAAAATGGTTTGTTGGTCATGAAATGGGGCACGGTTCTCTTCACTCTGACCAAGCATTCCTTTACTGGACAAGAAAAATAAGATCTCTTGAATTTTTTAGCTAAATATGGGCCAGGGACTCAAAATTAGCGGCATAGCCTGACTATAAATAGCACGGGGACACTATAAACACTTAATATAAACAATCATTCCTATGGTAGTATTGTACAAACTAGACATACATCAGACAAGTGAAGGGGGAATACCCAGGCCCGCCCGAAACAATCGAACTGAGGCTACGGGCCACCGCATGGTAGTCGTAAGACAGTGAAAGCATCAAGCATCGTCGGCCCAATCTGATGTTTCAACTGAAGCTAAGTTGCCCGAGTCAAGCGAGAGGTCGTGGATGCAATCAAATGGAGCGGCATCAGTAAGACGGGGGGCTCGGATCGCGCTATCCATGTGCAACCGAACAAGTTGGGGACCGGGCGGGGAGAAGCTATAGGGGGGGGGGGGGGGGGGAGTTGGCGGACCTGATCGGAATCGGCAGTCGCCGGCGAGGCCATCTCGTCTGTTGGTGGTCCTGGGGAGCGAAGCGGCGCCCTAGAGCTGTGGAGTCAATCAAGTTGGACGTGATGGGAGACCCAAAGCCAAGTCGCGGCCAGGGAAGGAGGAATCACCCCACGGGCCACGGCTGGGTTGCCAGTTCCGTAACGGAAGAAAGACTCTCCCTTCACTGACTGGTGGGTCATACGTTTGGAAAGGAAAACTGAGATAGCTTTTCTTTTCCCAAGGAAATTTGGAAAATTGCGCAAACCAGAAATTTTCGGTGCAAAAATTACACAGACCAGCAACTTGAATTTTTCATTGCATATATCAGCAACTCCAGAAATGTAGCGGTTGCAATGAGACCTAATGATGATTAAGAGCATACTAGCCAATTGGGGCCACCTTAGAGCAACTCTAACCAGTGATGTACTCCCTCCGTTTCAAAATATAAGATGTTTTTGGTTTGTGAAGAAAATAAATCTAGACTTCTTTTAGTGTGCAGATTTATCCCTAAGTTGAGTGAATCTATATACTAAAACAAGTCTAGATACATTTGCTTCACAAACCTAAAAAATCTTATATTTTAAAACGGAGGGAGTATAATAGAACACCCAAAACAAGTGATGTCAAAATTATCAATCACCAAAAAGTGGGTGTACATCACACGTGCAGTTTGGTTTTTTCAGGTGATGTATAATAGGGCATGGTCGTCGTAGCCCGCAGCAGGTGATATGAAATAGGTCACCTATTTTAATGTCTCCTCCATGATTTTAACTGTGAATGATCATCTCGGAAACATATGAACAACATAAGAAAATGAAATTATCACCAAGAACATCATACACATAAAAATAATTTTCAAATCCACATAGCATAGCATAGACTAATTCACCATCGACATGGTTCAACACAGACATAAATGTAATGCATAGTTCAAAGCATAGCATAAACTAGTTCAACACAAACACAAGCTCTCTTGCATTATTGGCATCAATGTCCTCCTTGTTGCTCTCAATGTCGTTGGCAACATTGTTGTTCGTACCCGCACCCAAGTCGTCGACCATTCAACCTCTCTTAGCCCCACCCAAGCCGTCGGCCATGCCACCTCTCATAGCTCCACCCAACAATGATGCAAAGTGAATGATTTTCCCAACTTTGTGCAAGACAATCAACTTGTCTTCTTCTGTGGTGTAGTTTGCCGTTCTTAGCCTCATCCAAGAAACCTCATAGTAAGAATCATGATTGTTATCATCATAATTTGCCTCATATTCTTGAGATCCAACATTCATTTGTTGCAAGAACGCCTCATCATCAATGTTATATACATTAATCACACACATCAAACACAATAAATTGTGTGTAGTGGTCATATAGCTACTTCACCGCGGGTCTTGGTGCTGAGAATCGATATGAAGAAGAATGATGCTTAATGCTAGGTGTAGTGATCATGCGCCGGTCTCTTTTTGTGATGCATATGCAAAGAGACATGTATCATGTATTTCCTCCGTCTTAAAAAAGATGTCACGAGACTTTTTAGTATGAAGGAAGTGAATATTTTTGTGTACCAAGAGCACTGGCTTAGCTAACATAGTTCGGCAGGGGGTCGTCGCCCGCTGAAGGATCCCCCCCCCACCCACCCACCCAGCACACACACACCCCAATATCCTTGGCAAGCTCAGCCACCGGCCAAGAGACACATAACATACTGATTGTGATAAGAATAATGGTTCCATGGAACACATATTTGATTGCAAACAATGTCATGAAATTCATATGCTATGTCAGTGGCATTTTTTTATGTGATCTATTGAAGTCACCTTTATTACAAGTGGTCATAATATTGTTGTCGTCTTTGGTGCTATAATGCTCAGATGTTGTTGTCCTCATTATTTTACAAGTGTACTCTAATTTTGTTTCACAATCAATCCATATACTACCTCTCTCCGGAAGAGGATGTCGAGAATTTGTTTAAGGTTCGCGTGTATATAGACGCGTTTTAGTCCATAGATAAGTGTGAATCTAGACTTTTTTAAGGACGGAGGGAGTAAATATTTTTATGTGCCAAGAGACACATAATATACTGATTGTGATCTGAATGATGGTTCCATGGGACACATATTTGATTGCAGACAATGTCATCAATTGGACGAAATTCGTATGCTATATTGGTGACATTTTGTTATGTGATCTGTTGAAGTCATCTTTCTTACAAGTGGTCATAATATTGCTATCATCTTTGATGCTATAATGCTCCAATGTTGTTATCGTCATTATTTTAGAAGTATACTCTAATTTTGTTTCACAATCAAGCCATATACTCCCTCTGTTCGAAAGAGGATGTTGAGAATTTGTTTAAGATTCACATGTATATAGACGTGTTCTAGTGTATAGATACATGTTGCGACATTTTTTTGGACGGAGAGAGTATATTTTTTCTTTTCCTGGTCACTGTTACATCTAGTACTGGCTCGGCGTGCTGCTAGAACAAGGGCCACGGTGGCTGCTTAAGTTTAATAAAGTCATTAGAGCTATTTGCAACCAATTACTCCTAGAGATGCTGGTCTGTGAAAAGAAAATTTTGAGCGACTGGTCTGTGCAACATTTTTTTTACCCCAAAATATATTTTCACAGGCATGCATGGTATGAGGAGAAGAAGAAGGCGATCATCAATTGAGAAAATTGATCAATTCATGTGTTTGTTCAAACTATGTGGGATTTGTTGTCATTTTGGAGTTGGTACTATGTCCGATGTCGGTATTTGAATTTGTATGTTTACTTTTTTATGTTCAACTAAGTTTGATGTTGAAACTTTTAGCGATTTTGGAAGTGTTTTTATATGAAATGGACTTCCGACCAATCAGCCTCATCCATGGGATCGTCAAATGGGTGGCCAAGGTGATTGCAAACCACGTCGCGCCGGTCCTACCTCAAATGGTCGGAGAGTGTATTCGTGCGTGGACGTTGCCTTCATGACAACTTTATGATGGTCCAAGGAATAGCCCGAAGCTGCACGCCAACAAAACTTCAGCCGTGCTACTCAAGCTGGACATCACAAAAGCATTTGATACTGTAGATTGGGCCTTCTTACTTGAAGTCCTCAGAAAATTGGGCTTCGGAGAACGCCTCCTCACGTGCATATGTGCGCTCCTCTCCACAGCCTCCACGCGAATTCTGATGAATGGCTGCCCAGGGGAAAAGATAGCCAATAGGCGTGGACTGCGGCAAAGAGATCCGCTCTCCCCTCAGCTTTTCATCCTGATGATGAAGGTCCTCCACCTCATGATAGTCAGAGCCGAGGACCAGGGGCTCCTCACCAGGCTTGCGACGGCTGGTCTCTGGCACCGCACCTCGATCTACGCGGATGACGTGGTCACCTTCCCGAGACCGTCAGTGCTGGATCTCTGGGTGATCTCCGGGATCATTGAGGACTTCGGCGGGGCCTCTGGTCTATGGAGCAACCTTGACAAGCGCTCCGCCAACCTGATCAGGTGCTCCGATGAAGATAGGGTGTTGGTGGCCCAGGAGCTCCACTGCCCCATCACGCAGTTTCTGCTGCGCTATTTGGGGCTTTCGCTGTCCTTACGGAAACCCTCAGCAGTGCAGCTCCGAACCATTGTCGAGTTGGTGGCCGCCAAACTGCCATTGTGGAAAGCGTCCATACTCAACAGAGGAGGGTGTCTAGAGATGACACGAACGATCATGTCCGCCATTCCGATTTACGCCATGATGTCCCTCGAAGTCCCTATTGAGACCATCACTGCCATTGAGAAGATCATTTGTGGCTTCCTCTGGAAAGGCAGAAAGGACGTGCACGGCGGGAACTGCCTGGTGGCGTGGGACGGAGTGTGCATGCCCAAGGAGATGGGGGACTTGGGATCCCCAAATTGTGCCTTATGAACACCGTGCTGAGGGCCAGATGGTTGTGGCTGAAGCGGACTGAGGTTGACAAACCTTGGCATGACCTCGACATCCGTGTTCCAAAACTGACGAGGCAACTCTTCGAGGCGGCGACCTTTTCGGTGCTTGGGGACGGGGCCTCCACTTTTTTCTGGACAGACAAGTGGATGCAAAGTGGACGGATCTGAGACTTAGCGCCAAACCTCTTCGCGGCGGTACCGACGAGTGCAATATCTTCTCGTCGAGTACGCGAGGGACTGGCGGGTGGATGGCTACATGATGTGCCCCCCGACCTTGGAGCGGAAGCCATCAAGGATATCCTCGAGGTTGCTGACCGGCTAGAGATGATCACTCTAACAGAGGGAACGCAAGATATCTTCAAGTGGATCTAGGACCCGAGCGGTTGTTACATTGTCTATTCCTATTACCAGTCCCTCTTTACGGGGCGGACCTTGATGGCTGGAGCTCTGCAGATCTGGTGCTCCCACGCACCTGCTAGTTTCAAAGTCGCGCTTTGGCTTGCCGTCAAGAATATGTGCTGGACTGCCGACAGGCTGGGTCGGCGGGGCCTTCAACACCCGGCAGCATGCCCCTTATGTTGTTGGAGATATACCCTAGAGGCAATAATAAATGTAGTTATTATTATATCTTTGTGTTTATGATAAATGTTTACATTCATGCTATAATAGTATTAACAAGGAAACATTAATACTTGTGTGATTTGTAAACTTAAATTGAAGTCCCTAGTAAAGCCTCTATATATTACTAGCTTGTTGGTTAATAAATGATTGTGGTTTCCCTATCATGAACATTGAGATGTTATTAACAACAAGATCATATCGTTAGGAGAATGATATGGTGGAAATACTCCTATAGATAAGCGTAGCATAAAGATCAAGTCATTTTAATAGTTCAATTGCTATATGCTTTCTAATACATAGTAACCTAATTCCTTCGACCATGAGATCATGCATATCACCTTTACCGGATGGATGCTTTGATGACATCAAACACCACACCGTAACTGGGTGGCTATAAAGGTGGCATTAAGTGTTCGGAAAGTATTGGTTGGGACACATGGATCAAGAGTGGGATTTGTCCATCCATATGACGGATAGATATACTCTGGGCCCTCTCGGTGAAATGTCATCCAATTAACTTGCAAGCATGTGACTGGCTCACAAGGGATCACATATCACGGGAACGAGAAAAGAGTACTTATCAGTAACGAGGTTGAACTAGGTATGCAGAGATATCGACGATCATAACCTCGGATAAGTAAACTATCGTGAGACAAAGGGAAATTGGTATCGTATGTAAGTGGTTCATTCGATCGCAAAGTAATCGTAGAAATATGTGGGAGCCATATGAATTTCCAGATTCCTCTATTGGTTATTGTTCGGAGAAGTGTCTCGATCATGTCCGCACAATTCACGAACTGTAGGGAGACACACTTAAGGATTCGACGTTGTTTGAGTAGTTATGGAATGATGAGTAAGAGACCGAATGTTGTTCGGAGTCTCGGATGGGATCCGGGATATCACGAGGAGATCCGGAATGGTCCGGAGAATAAGATTCATATAAGGAAAGTCCTGTTTCGGGGTTGGAGAATGGTTCCGGTGTTTTCATCGGGAATGTTCTAGAAGGTTCCGGAATGTCCGGCACTCTGGAGGGGAAGGGTACATGAATGTGTCATACCAAGTTGGAATGATTGCATCATGTACTAGGTGTCATCGCTGAACAAAATAAAGGGTTTAATCAAATCCTAGTTTGAAAAGTCAAACGGCTATTTTGGGAAGTGGAGGGGAAGGTGGAAACCGAGTTGGGGAGGAGTTCCTCCCCTCCACCGCCGGCCCCCTTGGGAAACCGAGTTGGGGAAGGACTCCCCACCCCTGGCGCGACCCCTCCACCTATATAAGGAGGGGCAGGGCTGCCCCTCCTAGCAACCAACAGCTCCACCCGCAAACCCTAGCCCTAAGCCGCCGACCCTCCTGCAGCCGCCGCCGCCCTAGGGCAAGCCGCCACCGCCTAGATAACCCTAGCCGCCGGCCAAGCCTCCTCCTTGGTTTGTCTAAACCCTAGATCACCGAGGAGCTCTCTCATAGTCCACCATACTCGCTCCGGCTTAAGGCGAAGCCCTGCGAGATCTCCCCTCTACTTCCGGTACCACGTCGTTGTGCTGCCGGAATCGCGAGGAGAGTGCTACAACCTCCGCTGCCTGCTGGAACAAGGGAGAGGAAGGTCTTCGTCGAGTACCGAACGTGTGACCGACTGCGGAAGCGCTGCCGGAACGCAGCGTCGGAAGGATCGTCTACGCGATCTTAAGATCGGGAAGAGTACGACTACATCACCCACGAGAATCCGCTCTCGTTAAACACTTTGGAATCTTCGAGGGTGATTTATTCCATCAACTCGTTGCTACAATCTAGTAGATAGATCTTGGCTTGTTTGTTTGTATGCGGTAGAATTTTTTTTTGTTTTCCATGCTACGAAACCCTACAGTGGTATCAGAGTCGTGTTTATATGTAGATCTGTTGCACGAGTAGAACACAATGGTCATTGTGGGCGTTGATGCTTTTATTGTCGATTGCTTCTTATGTACCTTGCATCTTGCGGGATGTTGGGATGAAGCGGCCCGGGCTAACCTTACATGACATAGTTCATGAGACTTGCTCCACGCTTGACATGCAACTTGTATTGCATAAGTGGCTTTGCGGGTGCCTGTTTCTCCCAGCATAGTTAAGATTCAATTTACAACGGGTGATTAACAATGCTAGTATCAATGTTGTGGTTCTTGTTCGTAAGTTAGAACGACACTTATTGAAAGACCCAAACCACGTAAAACATGCAAAGAAAGTAGAGGCATCTAACTTTGTTTTGCAGGGGTGTGCAGTGATGTGATATGGCCATGATTGTGATTATATTTGATGTATGCAATGTTCCTTATTGTAAGTTGGCAACCGGCAGGAGCCATATGGTTGTCTTTAATTTATGTTAATACCCGCGTGTCTATTCAAAGTAGTTGTAATAGTTGAAGCCGGTGGACGACAACCATGGAGAAGCGTCATTGACCTTGATGCAATGCCGGTGATGATGGAGATCATGTTCGTGCTTGAAGATGGAGATCGGAAGCACAAAGAAGAAAGGCCATATCATATCACATATTATGAATTGCATGTGATGTTAATCCTTTATGCATCTTGTATTGCTTAGTTAACGACGGTAGCATCATAAGATGATCCCTCATGCACATGAATTTCAAGTTCTAAAGTGTTCACCCTTAGTAAGCACCGTTACTAAAGCTTGTTGTTTCGAAGCACCACGTGATGATCGGGTGTGTTAGATTCCGCAAGTGTATACAACGTGAGCAAGCCAGATTTGCTCATGCGGAAGCTAAGGTTTGATCTTGACGAGCCTATCATGTACAGACATGGTCTCGGAACACGGATCACCGAAAGGTAAAGCATGAATCATATAGTAGATATGATGAACATGTCGATTGTTCGCCATTGAAACTATATCAACTCTCGTGATGATCGGTGTTGATGTGGTGGATTTGGTTCGTGTGATCACTAAAACAATGTGAGGGATGTTGTTTGAGTGGGAGTTCACCTAGATTAATTTAATTATTAATTAGAACTCAATTTGTCATAAACTTAGTCTAAACTATTGCAAATATGTTGTAGATCAATGGCGGCCCCTACCATAAATTTTAATGCGTTCCTAGAGAAAGAAAAGTTGAAAAACAATGGAAGCAACTTCGCGTATTGGTTCCGCAATTTGAGGATTGTCCTCACAGCTGGTAATTTGACCTATGTGCTGGATGCACCGCTGGGTGACCCACCTGCAGCTACTGCTACCGATGAAGTAAAGAATGTTTACCTCGCTCGGAAGACTCAGTACTCCACAGTTCAGTGTGCTATCTTGTATGGTTTAGAACCGGAGCTTCAGAAAAGGTTTGAGAATTCAGACCCACATGATATTGTCTGTGACCTCAAATTGATCTTTGAGACTCACGCCGCAATCGAGAGCTATGAGGCTTCTGAAAAGTTCTTTAACTGCAAGATGGAAGAGGGCAGCTCCGTCAGTGAGCATGTGCTTAAGATGTCTGGGCACGCAAACAAACTTCAAAGCTTGGGTATAGTGATTCCTAATGCTTTGGGGATTTATCGTGTCCTCCAATCACTACCACCAAGTTACAAGAACTTTGTGATGAACTACAATATGCAAAACATGAACAAGCAGTTGCCAGAACTGTTTGATATGTTAAAATCTGCAGAAGTGGAGATCAAGAAAGAGCACCAAGTGTTGATGTTCAATAAGACCACCAAATTCAAGAAAGGCAAGTCTAAGCAAAAGGGACACTTCAAGAAGGGTGGTAAGAAAGTTACCGCGCCGACGAAGAAGACCAAGGCTGGACCTAAGCCTGATACTGAGTGCTTTTACTGCAAGGGAGAAGGTCACTGGAAGCGGAATTGCCCAAAGTACTTGGCGGATTTGAAGAACGGCAACATCAAGAAGAAAGGTATATCCGATATACATGTTATTGATGTGTATCTCACTAGTACTCGTAGTAGTGCCTGGGTATTTGATACTGGTTCGGTTGCTCGTATTTGTAACTCGAAACTGAAGGGTTTCGCGGCATAGTAAATCAAATTTTTCTACGGATGCGAACAGAGGGAAATCCAAGATCTAATCTAGGAGATGCAAACAACGAGAGAGGTTGGATTAGATCTTCATACCCTTGAAGATTCGCACAGCGGAACGTTCGTCGGAACGTGGGTGATGTAGTCGTACTCGCTTCTCCTCCTCGCGATCCGATCCGATCTAGCACCACAAGTGGCGGTGCCTCCGTGAGATGCACACGTGCAGCACCTCGACGTCTCCTCCTTCCTCGGACCAGCAAGTATGGTGGAGAGACGGATTGGATCTACAACACGATGGCGTGGTGTATATGGTGGAGAATTTCTGCAGCAGGGCTTCGCGTACAAACAGTCGGGAGGGAGAGAGGAGGGCAGCAGGGCAGCTAGGGTTGGAGGGGAAGGTGTGGGGGGGTTGGTGCGCCCCCATCCCTCTATATATAGAGGGGTGGGCGCAGCCCTAGCCCCTCCCCCAAGCCAAGGCCGGCGGCCCCAAAGGAGGAGGAGTGGGGGGCAAGGAAACCCCCCCTTCTAGAAACTCTATCTCGAGTTTAAACCTCTCTAGGCCGGCTGGGCCCTATGGGGCCTTGTGCCCCTGGCCCAATGCGGCCAGGGCACTCCCTCATAGGCCCATGCCCCCTCCCGGAAGGTGGGTCCACGTTGGTCCCCTTCCGGAAGGTTCTAGAAGCTTCCGGTACAATACCGATTAACCCGGAACAATTCCGAACTCCAAAAACTGCACTGCCTTATATGAATCTTATTCTCCGGACCACTCCGGAACCTCTCGTGATGTCCCGGATCCCATCCGAGACTCCGAACAAAAACTCATAAACCAATTATCTAATCTATCCTAGCGTCGAGACACGTTAAGTGTGTGACCCTGCGGGTTCGAGAATATGCAGACATGATCTTCTATCAATAATCAACAGCGGGGTCTGGAAACCCATATTGACTCCCACACATTCATCGATTATCATATCGGATGAACCACGATGCCAGGATTCAATCAATCCCATATGTATATTCCCTTCGTCTCGCGATATTTTACTTGCCCGAGATTTGATCGTCGGTACCGTCATACCTAGTTCAATCTCGTTCACAGCAAGTACTTTACTCGTTCCGTAATCCAATATCACTTTGTGATTAACTCCTTAACCACATGCTTGCAAGTGGTGTTGATATCGACTACCGAGTGGGCCCGAAGTATATCTCTCTGACTTGGGAGGGACAAATCCCATCTCGATACATACAACCCAACAGATACTTTCCGATCACCTGAGAGACACCTTTATGATCACCCTCTCATAGGATGACGTTTGATGACCTCAAAGCTTTCTTCCGATACCAGGGAGTTGTATTATCTCATGGTCTAAGGAATACAATATTTGACATAAGAAAAGCTTCGCAAAGACGAACACAATGACACGATCTAATTGCTTCGCTTAGTTTGGGTCTGTCCACCATATCATTATCCCAATGATATGATCTCATTATTAATCAACAACTCATGTCCATGGTTAGGAAACCTTAACCATCATTAATCAATGAGCTAGTCCATAGAGGCGTACTAGGGACACGGTGTTGTTCACAAACCACACAAGTATTAAAGTTTCCGCTTAATACAATTCTAGCATGGAATATAAACATTATCATGAACAAGAATTATAATAATAACATCCTTATTTTTTGCCTATAGGGCATAATTCCAACAGTCTCCCACTTACACTAGAGTCAATAATCTAGTTTACATTTGGCAACAATCTCACACCCATGGCACTGAGGTGCTGATCATGTTTTGCACGCGGAAGAGGTTTAGTCAACGGATCTGCGACATTCAGATCTGTATGTACTTTGCTAATCTTCAGATCTCCATCTGCTATATAATCTCGGATTATATGAAACTTGCGGTTGATATGCTTGGTCTTTGGATGATATCTTGGTTCCTTAGCGAGTGCTATGGCGCCAGTGTTGTCACACAATATCTCCAGTGGGTCCAATGCACTTGGAACCATGCCAAGCTCAATGATGAAGTTTCTGATCCAAACTCCTTCACTTGACGCTTCTGCAGCAGCCATGTATTCCGCTTCTACTGTAGATCCCGCGATCACGCTTTGCTTGCAGCTTTTCCAGCTCACAGCTCCTCCATTCAAAATATACACGTATCCTGTCTGAGATTTAGAATCATCCTTGTCGGTGTCGAAAATAGCGTCGACGTAACCTTTTACGACGAGCTGTTCATCACCCCCATAGACTAAGAACATTTCTTTAGTTCTATTTAGGTACTTTAGGATGTTCTTCACGGCTGTCCAGTGTTCCACTCCTGGATCACTTTGATATCTGCTCATCAAACTAAGAGCATTGGACACATCCGGTCTAGTACACAGCATGGCATACATGATGGAACCTATGGCTGAGGCATAAGGCACTTTGCTCATAGCTTCCCTATCATTTACCGTAGCTAGACACTGAGCCTTCCTCAATATCTTACCTGACAACATAGGCACTGAACCTTTCTTTGCCTTATTCATTCTGAACCTTTTCAGAACTTTGTCTAGGTATGTACTCTGGCTTAAAGCTATCAGGCGTCTTTATCTATCTCTATAAATCTTGATGCCCAATATATAAGCAGCTTCACCTAGGTCTTTCATTGAAAAACACTTGTTCAAATAACTCTTCACATCGTTAAGCATGTTGATGTCATTTCCAATAATCAATATGTCATCCACATATAGTACCAGAAACGTCACCGAGCTCCCACTCACTTTCTTGTAGATACAAGCTTCGTAGCAATTTGGAACAAATCCAAAGCTCTTGATCACTTGATCAAAACGAAGGTTCCAACTCCGAGATGCTTGCTTCAGTCCATAAATGGAACGCTGAAGTTTGCATACTTTATCAGCATCCTTAGGATCGACAAAACCTTCGGGTTGCATCATATACAACTCTTCATCAATGTTGCCATTGAGGAACGCAGTCTTGACATCCATCTGCCATATTTCATAATCATGAAATGCAGCAATTGCTAATAAAATCCGAATGGACTTAAACATCGCTACGGGAGAGAAAGACTCATCGTAGTCAACACCTTGAACTTGTCGAAAACCTTTCGCGACAAGCCGTGCTTTATAGACGGTAACATTACCATCCGCGTCCGTTTTCTTCTTGAAGATCCACTTGCACTCAACGGCCTTTCGGTCGCTAGGAGGGTCCACCAAAGTCCATACTTGGTTTTTGCTCATGGATCCCAATTCGGATTTCATGGCTTCTAGCCATTTCTCAGAGTCTGGGATCATCATCGCTTCCTCATAGTTCATAGGTTCAGTGTCTTCTACTAACAAGACAGTCAAGACAGGGTTGCCGTACCACTCAGGAGGGGCACGCGACCTTGTCGACCTGCGACGTTCGGTAGCAGCATCGTCCGAAGCTTCATGATCCTTGTCATTAGCTTCCTCTATTGTTGGTGCAGGCGTCACTGGAACAATTTCAGGTGCTGCGCTACTCTCCAATTCAAGAGAAGGTTCAATAACCTCGTCTAGCTCTACTTTCCTCCCACTCACTTCTTTTGAGAGAAACTCCTTCTCAAGAAAGGAACCATTCTTTGCGACAAACACTTTGCCTTCGGTTCTGTGATAGAAGGTATACCCAATAGTTTCCTTAGGGTATCCTATGAAGACGCATTTCTCCGCTTTGGGTTCGAGCTTGTCCGGCATCAACTTCTTGACGTAAGCTTCGCATCCCCAAACTTTAAGAAACGACAACTTAGGTTTAGCACCAAACCACAGTTCATACGGTGTCGTCTCAACAGATTTAGATGGAGCCCTATTTAAAGTGAATGCAATGGTTTCTAATGCATAACCCCAAAATGATAACGGCAAATCAGTAAGAGACATCATTGATCGGACCATATCTAATAAGGTTCGATTCCGGCGTTCAGACACACCATTGCGCTGTGGTGTTCCGGGTGGCGTGAGTTGCGAAACGATTCCGCTTGCTTTAAGATGCGTGAGAAAATCATAACTCAAATATTCACCTCCACGATCGGATCGTAGAAACTTAATCTTTCTGTTACGATGGTTCTCCACTTCATTCTGAAATTCTTTGAACTTTTCAAACGTTTCAGATTTGTGTTTCATTAAATAGATATACCCATATCTACTTAAGTCATCGGTAAAAGTGAGAAAGTAGCGATATCCACCGCGCGTCGAAACACTCATCGGTCCGCATACATCGGTATGTATGATTTCCAACAAGTCTGTTGCTCGCTCCATCATACCGAAGAACGGGGTTTTGATCATCTTGCCCATGAGGCATGGTTCGCATGTGTCAAATGATTCAAAATCAAGAGACTCCAAAAGTCCATCAGAATGGAGTTTCTTCATGCGCTTTACACCAATATGACCTAGACAACAGTGCCACAAATAAGTAGTATTATCACTATCTACTTTGCATCTCTTAGCCTCAATGTTATGGATGTGTGTTTCATCCCTTTCGAGATTTAGAAGAAATAAACCATTCACAATAGGTGCATGACCATAAAAGATGTTACTCATATAAATAGAACAACCATTATTCTCCGATTTAAATGAATAACCGTTTTGCAATAAACAAGATCCAGAAATAATGTTCATGCTCAACGCAGGCACATAATAACATTTATTGAGGTTTAAAACTAATCCCGAAGGTAAAACTAAGGAGAGCGTGCCGACGGCCATCACATCAACTCTTGATCCGTTGCCAACGCGCATCGTCACCTCATCCCTCGCAAGTCGCTGTCTATTCCGTAGCTCCTGTTTCGAGTTACAAATATGAGCAACTGAACCGGTATCAAATACCTAGGCACTACAACGAGGGCTAGTAAGGAAAACATCAATAACATGTATATCAAATATACCTTTGATGGTGCCAGCCTTCTTGTCCGCTAAGTACTTCGGACAGTTGCGCTTCCAGTGACCCTTGTCCTTGCAATAGAAGCACTCAGTGTCCGGTTTAGGACCAGACTTGAGCTTCTTCTCAGCAGGGGCAACGCGCTTGCCGCCGCCTTTCTTGAAGGGCTTCCTTGCACCCTTACCTTTCTTGAAGGTGGGGGGCTTGTTGACCATCAACACATGATTATTCTTTTTGATGTTCACCTCCGCTACTTTCATCTTAGCAAAGAGCTCAGTGATCATATCAGTGGAACCAATCTGATTGTGATCAACTACAAAACTTTTGTAGCTAGGAGTGTCAATCTTGAGCTCCTCTGGAATCTTGCAGTCCAGTTGCTCAAGGCGTTGAGTGTAGCCCGTCATCTTAATGGCGTGCTCACTAACGGAACTCCCTTCCTCCATCTTGTAGTTAAAGAATTTCTTAGAGATCTCATATCTCTCAGAACGGGCTTGAGTCTGAAACATTTTTTCAGCTCCTCGAGAATCTCAAAGGGCCCGGCGAACTCCTCAAAACGATTTTGAAGATCCGATTCCATAGCATACAACATGGCGATCTTAATCAAATCATAATCATCCTTGCGCGACTGATAAACAACTTTTTCATCAGCCGGCGCATCTATAGCAGGGGCGTCACCTAGCGCTTTCTCAACGACATAGTCCTTTTGTCCACCAGCGAGAATGATTCTCAGAATGCGGAACCATTTGGTGAAGTTAGACCCATTGTTTCTAAGCTTTTCTATCTCAGCAAAAACGTTGAAGTTGAAGTTGGACTTGGCCATGTGATCTACAGTATTTGCAAGTACAATTTAGACTATGTTCATGATAAATAGTTCAACTTAATCAAATTACTAGATGAACTCCCACTAAATTCAACATCCCTCAAGTTGTTTAGTGAACACGATCCAAATTCACCACACCTAATCCGATCTTCACGAGAAGAGATGTGGTTTCAATGGTGGACAACGAAGTGTCGATCATATCATTCATATGACTCATGCTTAACCTTTCGGTTCATGTGTTCCGAGGCCATGTCTGTACATGCTAGGCTCGTCAAGTTAGACCCAAGTATTTCCGCGTGTGCAAAACTGGCTTGCACCCGTTGTATGTGAGCGTAGAGTCTATAGCACCCGATCATCACGTGATGCTTGGACACGACGAACTTTCGCAACGGTGCATACTTGGGGAGAACACAGTTTTATCTTAATCTTTAAGTGAGGAATCATCTTATAATGCTACCGTCGCGATCTAAGCATGATAAGATACACAAAAGGATAAACATCACATGCATATAACTTTATGTGACATGGTATAGCCAATCTTCGCGCAATGATCTCCATCTTGTGCGTGTCGGCATGATCTCCATCACTCCACCATGATTGCCTCCACCACGAATAGCAACTACAACTATTGCTAGCTACTTAGCGATAAAGTGAAACTATTACATGGCGTATAAGAAGTTGACACACAGGTCATACACAATTATAAAGACAACCATATGGCTCCTGCCGGTTGTGTACTCATCGACATGCAAGTCGTGAAACATTACAAAACATGATCATCGCATACATTATACACATCACATCTTGGGCCATACCATATCACAGAAAACACTCCCTGCAAAAACAAGTTAGACGCCTCTACTTTGTTGTTGCATGTTTTATGTGGCTTATGGGAGTAGATGCTAAGAACGATTCTTACCTACGGAAAGCCACAACGGTGATATTATGGTTGCCAAACTCTGGTGTTAATCCCATGACAACTATAGTGAGAGAAACTGACATCCACCAGCCGCATGTGTGGAACAAGCCACACGTCAAGTGCGGAGCCGGTCTCACGAACGACGTCGCGTAAGGTTGGCCTGGACCGCTTCAATCTCACTATCCCGCGTCATAAGAAGAACACAAACAAGAGGCTTGCAATAGAAAACATCAACGCCTGCAACAACCATGTTGCGTTCTACTCGTGAAACACATCTACGCATAGATCTAGCTCTGATACCACTGAAGGGTTTCGCGGCATAGTAAATCAAATTTTCTACGGATGCGAACAGAGGGAAAGCCAAGATCTAATCTAGGAGATGCAAACAACGAGAGAGATTGGATTAGATCTTCATACCCTTGAAGATTCGCACAGCGGAACGTTCGTCGGAACGTGGGTGATGTAGTCGTACTCGCTTCTCCTCCTCGCGATCCGATCTGATCTAGCACCACAAGTGGCGGTGCCTCCGTGAGATGCACACGTGCAGCACCTCGACGTCTCCTCCTTCCTCGGACCAGCAAGTATGGTGGAGAGACGGATTGGATTTACAACACGATGGCGTGGTGTATATGGTGGAGAATTTCTGCAGCAGGGCTTCGCCTACAAACAGTCGGGAGGGAGAGAGGAGGGCAGCTAGGGTTGGAGGGGAAGGTGTGGGGGGTTGGTGCGCCCCCATCCCTCTATATATAGAGGGGTGGGCGCAGCCCTAGCCCCTCCCCCAAGCCAAGGCCGGCGGCCCCAAAGGAGGAGGAGTGGGGGGCAAGGAAACCCCCCCTTCTAGAAACTCTATCTCGAGTTTAAACCTCTCTAGGCCGTCTGGGCCCTATGGGGCCTTGTGCCCCTGGCCCAATGCAGCCAGGGCACTCCCTCATAGGCCCATGCCCCCTCCCGGAAGGTGGGGCCACGTTTGTCCCCTTCCGGAAGGTTCTAGAAGCTTCCGGTACAATACGGATTAACCCGGAACAATTCCGAACTCCAAAAACTGCACTGCCTTATATGAATCTTATTCTCCGGACCACTCCGGAACCTCTCGTGATGTCCCGAATCCCATCCGAGACTCCGAACAAAAACTCATAAACCAATTATCCAATCTACCCTAGCGTCGAGACACGTTAAGTGTGTGACCCTGCGGGTTCGAGAATATGCAGACATGATCTTCTAACAAAAATCAACAGCGGGGTCTGGAAACCCATATTGACTCCCACACATTCATCGATGATCATATCGGATGAACCACGATGCCAGGATTCAATCAATCCCATATGTATATTCCCTTTGTCTCGCGATATTTTACTTGCCCGAGATTCGATCGTCGGTACCGTCATACCTTTACTCGTTCCGTAATCCGATATCACTTTGTGATTAACTCCTTAACCACATGCTTGCAAGCGGTGTTGATATCGACTACCGAGTGGTCCCGAAGTATATCTCTCCGACTTGGGAGGGACAAATCCCATCTCGATACATACAACCCAACAGATACTTTCCGATCACCTGAGAGACACCTTTATGATCACCCTCTCATAGGATGACGTTTGATGACCTCAAAGCTTTCTTCCGATACCAGGGAGTTGTATTATCTCATGGTCTAAGGAATACAATATTTGACATAAGAAAAGCTTCGCAAAGACGAACACGATGACACGATCTAATTGCTTCGCTTAGTTTGGGTCTGTCTACCATATCATTCTCCCAATTATATGATCTCATTATTAATCGACAACTCATGTCCATGGTTAGGAAACCTTAACCATCATTAATCAATGAGCTAGTCCATAGAGGCATACTAGGGACACGGTGTTGTTCACAAACCACACAAGTATTAAAGTTTCCGCTTAATACAATTCTAGCATGGAATATAAACATTATCATGAACAAGAATTATAATAATAACATCTTTATTATTGCCTCTAGGGCATAATTCCAACAGAAACAGGTGCTGCGGAATAAACGGAAGCTAGCGAAGAACGAGGTGACGATGCGCGTGGGAAACAGAACAAAGGTTGATGTGATCGCGGTCGGCACGCTACCCCTTCATCTACCATCGGGATTAGTTTTATACTTAAATAATTGTTATTTGGTGCCTGCATTAAGCGTATGAAGAAACTCGACCTATATGTGGCACTGTCGTCTTGGTCACATTGGAGTGGAGCGTATGAAGAAACTCCATTCCGATGGACTTCTTGAATCACTTGATTTTGAATCACTTGAAAGATGCGAAGCATGTCTGATGGGTAAAATGACTAAGACTCCATTTTCTGGTATGATGGAGCGAGCTACGGACTTATTAGAAATCATACATACCGATGTGTGTGGTCCAATGAGTGTAGCATCACGTGGTGGTTATCGTTATGTTCTTACCTTCACGGATGACATGAGTAGATATGGGTATATCTATTTCATGAAACATAAGTCCGAAACTTTCGAGAAGTTTAAGGAATTTCAAAGTGAGGTTGAGAATCAACGTAACAAGAAGATTAAATTTCTACGTTCTGATCGTGGAGGTGAATATCTAAGTTACGAGTTTGGCGAGCATTTGAAGAAATGCAGAATACTTTCATAATTGACACCACCGGGAACACCACAACGTAATGGTGTGTCCGAACGTCGTAATTGAACTCTCTTAGATATGGTTCGTTCTATGATGTCACTTACAGATTTACCGCTATCATTTTGGGGTTATGCATTAGAAACAGCCACATTCACTTTAAATAGGGCACCATCTAAATCCGTTGAAACGACACCGTATGAATTATGGTTTGGGAAGAAACCTAAATTGTCGTTCCTTAAAGTTTGGGGTTGCGAAGCCTATGTAAAGAAGTTACAGCCGGACAAGCTTGAACCCAAAGCAGAAAAATGCGTCTTCATAGGATACCCGAAGGAAACTATTGGGTATACCTTCTATCTTAGATCCGAGGGCAAAATCTTCGTTGCCAAGAATGGATCCTTTCTAGAGAAGGAATTTCTCTCGAAAGAAGTGACTGGAAGGAAAGTAGAACTTGACGAGGTTGTCGAACCTTCTCTCGAACTTGCGAGTAGCGCAGCACCGGAAGAAGTTCATGTGGTGCCTGCACCAATAAGAGAGGAAGCTAATGATGATGATCATGAAACTTCGGTTGTAGTTGCTACAGAGCCTCGCAGGTCAACGAGAACTCATACCACTCCAGTTTGGTATGATCCCGTCATGAGTGTCATGTTGGTGGACAACACCGATGACCCTGCGACATATGAGGAAGCGATGATGAGCCCAGATTCCAATAAATGGCAAGAAGCCATGAAATCCGAGATTGGATCCATGTACGAAAACCAAGTATGGACTTTGGTGGACTTACCGGATGGCCGGAAGTCTGTCGAAAACAAATGGATTTTCAAGAATAAAACAGATGTTGATGGTAATGTTACTGTCTATAAAGCTCGACTTGTCGCAAAAGGGTTTCGACAAATTCAAGGAGTTGACTATGATGAGACTTTCTCACCGGTAGCGAAGCTAAAGTCTGTAAGGATTATGTTAGCAATCGCTGCATATTATGATTATGAGATATGGCAGATGGATGTCAAAACAGCATTCCTCAATGGAGACATTGATGAAGAGTTGTATATGATGCAACCCAAAGGTTTTGTCGATCCTAAAGATGCTAACAAGGTATGCAAACTTCAACGGTCCATCTATGGATTGAAGCAAGCATCCCGAAGTTGGAATCAACGTTTTGATAAGGTAATCAAAAGTTTTGGTTTTATACAAACTTATGGAGAAGCTTGTATTTACAAGAAAGTGAGTGGGAGCTCTGTAGCATTCTTAATACTATATGTAGATGACATATTGTTGATTGGAAATGATGTAGACCTTCTTAATAGTGTCAAGGAATATTTGAATAATAGTTTTTCAATGAAGGATCTTGGCGAAGCAGCTTACATATTAGGCATAAATATTTATAGAGATAGATCGAGACGCCTAATATCATTGTCACAAAGTACATATTTGGACAAAGTTCTAAAGAGGTTTGGAATGGAAGATAGCAAGAAAGGGTTCTTGCCCATGTTGCCCAATACGACCTTGAGTAAAAGTCAAAGTCCGACAAGGGCAGAAGATAGAGAAAGGATGAGTAAGACTCCCTATGCCTCAGCCATAGGATCTCTAATGTATGCCATGCTATGTACTAGACCCGACATTGCATATGCTGTTAGTTTAACTAGCAGATATCAAAGTGATCCAGGAGTGGATCATTGGACAACGGTCAAAAACATCCTTAAGTACTTGAGAAGAACTAAGGATATGGTTCTTTCTTATGGAGGTGATGAACAACTCGTTGTTAATGGTTACACCGATGCTAGTTGGAACATCGATTCGGATGATTCTAAATCACAATCTGGATACGTATTTACTTTGAATGGTGCAGCAGTTAGCTGGAGGAGTGCAAAGCAAAGCGTTGTGGCGAGATCTTCAACTGAATCGGAATACATGGCTGCTTCAGAGGCTTCACAAGAAGCGATATGGATGAAAGAGTTCATTACAGAGCTGGGTGTGGTTCCTAGTGCGCTGGACCCAGTGTCTATCTACTATGATAACATGGGCGCCATAGCCAATGCGCAAGAACCAAGGTCACACAAGAAGCTGAAGCACATCAAGCTACGTTTTCACGCTATTCGAGAACATGTCCAAGATGGGGACATAAAGATTTGCAAAGTACACACAGATCTGAATGTGGCGGATCCGTTGACTAAACCTCTCCCGAGGGCAAAACATGACCAGCACCAAACTGCCATGGGTGTTCGGTATATTACCATGTAATCTAGATTAGATGACTCTAGTGCAAGTGGGAGACTGTTGGAGATATGCCCTAGAGGCAATAATAAATGTAGTTATTATTATATCTTTGTGTTTATGATAAATGTTTACATTCATGCTATAATAGTATTAACAAGGAAACATTAATACTTGTGTGATTTGTAAACTTAAATTGAAGTCCCTAGTAAAGCCTCTATATATTACTAGCTTGTTGGTTAATAAATGATTGTGGTTTCCCTATCATGAACATTGAGATGTTATTAACAACAAGATCATATCGTTAGGAGAATGAAATGGTGGACATACTCCTATAGATAAGCGTAGCATAAAGATCAAGTCATTTTAATAGTTCAATTGCTATATGCTTTCTGATACATAGTAACCTAATTCCTTCGACCATGAGATCATGCATATCATCTTTACCGGATGGATGCTTTGATGACATCAAACACCACACCGTAACTGGGTGGCTATAAAGGTGGCATTAAGTGTTCAGAAAGTATTGGTTGGGACACATGGATCAAGAGTGGGATTTGTCCATCCATATGACGGATAGATATACTCTGGACCCTCTCGGTGAAATGTCATCCAATTAGCTTGCAAGCATGTGACTGGCTCACAAGGGATCACATATCACGGGAACGAGAAAAGAGTACTTATCAGTAACGAGGTTGAACTAGGTATGCAGAGATACCGACGATCATAACCTCGGATAAGTAAACTATCGTGAGACAAAGGGAAATTGGTATCGTATGTAAGTGGTTCATTCGATCGCAAAGTAATCGTAGAAATATGTGGGAGCCATATGAATTTCCAGATTCCTCTATTGGTTATTGTTCGGAGAAGTGTCTCGATCATGTCCGCATAATTCACAAACCGTAGGGAGACACACTTAAGGATTCGACGTTGTTTGAGTAGTTATGGAATGATGAGTAAGAGACGGAATGTTGTTCGGAGTCTCGGATGGATCCGGGATATCACGAGGAGATCTAGAATGGTCCGGAGAATAAGATTCATATAAGGAAAGTCCTGTTTCGGGGTTGGAGAATGGTTCCGGTGTTTTCATCGGGAATGTTCTAGAAGGTTCCGGAATGTCCGGCACTCCGGAGGGGAAGGGTACATGAATGTGTCATACCAAGTTGGAATGATTGCATCATGTACTAGGTGTCATCGCTGAACAAAATAAAGGGTTTAATCAAATCCTAGTTTGAAAAGTCAAACGCCAATTTAAAAGTCAAACGGCTATTTTGGGAAGTGGAGGGGAAGGTGGAAACCGAGTTGGGGAGGAGTTCCTCCCCTCCACCGCCGGCCCCCTTGGGAAACCGAGTTGGGGAGGGACTCCCCTCCCCTGGCGCGGCCCCTCCACCTATATAAGGAGGGGCAGGGCTGCCCCTCCTAGCAACCAAAACCTCCACCCGCAAACCCTAGCCCTAAGCCGCCGGCCCTCCTGCAGCCGCCGCCGCCTAGCTAACCCTAGCCACCGGCCAAGCCTCCTCCTTGGTGTGTCTAAACCCTAGATCGCCGAGGAGCTCTCTCATAGTCCACCATACTCGCTCCGGCTTAAGGCGAAGCCCTGCGATATCTCCTCTCTACTTCCGGTACCACGCCGTTGTGCTGCCGGAATCGCGAGGAGAGTGCTACAACCTCCGCTGCCTGCTGGAACAAGGGAGAGGAAGGTCTTTGTCAAGTATCGAACGTGTGACCGACTGCGAAAGCGCTGCCGGAACGCAGCGCCGGAAGGATCGTCTACGCGATCTTGAGATCGGGAAGAGTACGACTACATCACTCACGAGAATCCGCTCTCGTTAAACACTTTGGAATCTTCGAGGGTGAGTTATTCCATCAACTCGTTGCTACAATCTAGTAGATAGATCTTGGCTTGTTTGTTTGTATGCGATAGAAATTTTTTTGTTTTCCATGCTACGAAACCCTACATATGTGACCAATGTGAAGAGACGATTGACCACCTACTCATGGGGTGCGTCCTTGCACGTGAGGTGTGGGCAACTTGTCTGAGCTGGTGGGACAAAACCCACTGGATGCCGAACCAGGACTCCAAATTGGTGGGTTGGCTACAAAGCAAGCGGGGCGGCAAAGGCCGAGAGTGTGACCTTTGGACTAGGATAGCTCTCGTCTGCTGGGCGCTATGGCGACACAGGAACGACATAGTTTTTGAGGGGGGCAGTCCGTCCCTTGTGGCGGTTATCCGCAAGATCTCCGAGGAGGCGGATCTGTGGAGGGCAGCAGGGTTGTTAGGTGGAGATGCCGCAAGTAGTCTGACAAGGTGTGTGTGTGTGTTGTCTTTGTGACGGCGGGGATCTGCGCTTGTGGCGCATGTACCACCGCATTGTACTTGGCCTCTTGGTCTTTTCCTTTTATAAAAAAGATACGTCTCCTAGGACGTATACTTAAAAAAAAATAGACAAAAATAGCAACAAAAATTCAAAAATCAACTGCCGCGACAGATAAATATGGGACACTCCACTCGGAGATGCTCTTATAGCTTCATAAAGTGTGATCTTGGCTTTGTCCATGTCCTTTTAATCGGACACTGTCTAGTTACGTAGATATATATCACGGCAAGCAAGGCAGCAAACCACCAGCACAGACCACAGGAACACGTTAGGCAACACATTGATTCTCTTTCACTTTCAGCCACACAACTTTTCCCAACATTACTGCCTCACGAACCACCGCAACATATTATTCATCTCAGAAATCGCACCAAATGGCTACTCCGTTATACATTTCCTTCACAAAACTAAAACATCTTATATTTCCAAACGAAGGGAGTAGAATGCTACACAACACACCTTTGCCAAAAGGGCACGAAAACAAGCGAAATCAGGATGTCCAGGATCGGTAACCTGGGGAGTATCACGAAAGAAACTACCATTCAGTAGAGTTTATACAGAAGGATTAGTTCGTGTGAGCAGTAACCAGCAACCATCAGAACCTTCATGAGTAAGTGACACATGAACGTTTCAATCTCGAGACACCCAGCTCTCCCCAACATAACCGCATCACAATCGAGAAAGCTCCACCAAACCAACACAATTGAGCAACAGTGCACAAGGGCAAGCAGACAAGCTGAAGTTCTTGAATTGAAATGAAAAAAAGCATCCTACAGAATTCATGATCCACAGCAGAGGGCAATCAAACGACTAGCCTAGGAGGTAAAAGATCTCAGCAGGCATCAGTACATCACGATGACGGCGACAACGACAATAATAACTCACGTTAGTGGCTGCGGCTTACAAGAGCCCCAGCATTACAGACAGCAGCTAAATTAATCTTACTTGAGAAAAAAAACAGGCGAGATCGATCATGAACCTAAATCTCCTAGCTAGCAGATCGACCGTCGCCGGTCGACCACAGGCATCACAGCAGGCAGGCACACAGTAGGCACTGCCAGAAAACTATCAGCTCCTCCTCTCCAGCCAACAAATAAGGCTCTCTTCAAAGGCTGAGCTTGAGGTGTTAATTCGACATCATCTTCATGTCAGCATCATGCCTGTTGTTGTTCTGATGGTGCGAGAGCGACCAGCCGCCAGATGCGTACGCAGGGGGCATGTGCTGCTGCTGGTGCGGGTGCGGCTGCTGCTGCTGCTGCTGCTGCCCAGAATGGTTGTAGGGCATCCCACCCTGGTTCATGGGGCTGCCAGAGTCATCAGAAGACCCGCTGGATGTGCCCTCGGAGGGAGGGCTGGCCACTGGAGCCGGCACATAGGTGGGCATCTGTGGAGGCGCAGACATTGGTTCAACCTTCCGAGGCTCAGCCGGCTTCGACTTCTTGCCTTCCGCTATGAAACTAGCAACGACAACCTGATGACAGAGAACACATGGCAGAGATTCCAAGTAAGCATTTTGAAGCATTTGAACAGATGGAAGCTAGAGGAATAAAATCCCTGAGTTAAACTAACAGAACCTGAACAGGTGTCGCAGCCGTTAACTGCCCAGCTACACATCCACCAAGCACCCTGCCATCAGATCCTGCAAGCGCAACGCTCAATCCACCAGTCCTGCTACGAGTGTCACCATCTTCTGCAAGCAGGAAAGAACCAGAAAGAGAAATGATCTCGAAGCGGCCCTGCACCAGAATCATACATCAGAAAGTTAGCCAAGGAACATAGACACGAAGCCCTATGCCTGTTAGTACAAGGTAAAGCTGCACGCATTGCATGGGTCATGAGCTTTGAAAATAAACTCAAGTAATTCCTATCTTGATACATGCACTTTTTTTATGTATATCTTGTTATGAATAGATTATAGCACAGGAAAAACAGTAAATACATAGAATCTACAATCATTAATCTCTTATTCCCCAGACAAGATAATATTTACCTCATAAGTTACTAGTCCTCCAGATGTAGCTGGCTGCCGAAGTGTTACATTACTTATTGCACCATTTGCTGAAAGAATGCAAACTGTGCGAGGTCCTTGCTGAGAGAAGGACATTATTTTTGAAGCAACATCCTGTCATCGAAAAATATGGCACTTAGCAATAGAAAGCGAAATTTCCATAGACTGCACATATGAACATGTGGGCTGCTGACATTTTAAACATGGAAGTATGAATAGATTTAGATCACAGATAGAAGTTGCATAGCGTTAGTAGAAACAAGTATGTAGAGGTGAAACAACAAATACAAAAATCTAAGGTAACCAGCATTCCTTATCAAGAGCAATCTAGTCTGTATATGCACACCATTATTCAAACAAGGATCCCACACCTAACATAATTACTCGTTTCAAACACAACTTACAATATCCACCTCTACCTAATGTAGGTAAGCTACCACAAAGAACAGATAGTTTGCATGCCTTGTGCTAGTTACATTAGGTGTAACCACATTAAAACAAAGTTAGAACACTGAAGTACATTTTCATTCAGCGGATTTAACTTGATAAGAATATTTATACTTTAACCTTTTACTACCATAGTAGAAAACCATCTTATCAAAGGGCAACGTTGCCCTTGAAGTAAATAAACTAGGAACCACAGTCAATTTGTTCGATCTATACTGTCAATGTTTCAATTAGCCACCCTCTCTGATGGTCCAGGCCCAACACTAGGACAGACACAGGTGCCACCACTTGCTGGTGCGTGTAGTAGCAAAAGGGCAGAATCCCATCTCCCATGGTTTCTTCAATTCCTACTTGCCGCTGACCGGTGGGGACGGTCAATGACACGCATGCTGGGAATCTGCCGGCCACCACACACCACCACAGCCTGCCTGCCTCCGCACCGGCAGATCCTCCTCCATCCCACGTTCCTGTCCTACGGTAAGGAACTCCAGCTACTCGCTAGTCAAAGACTCAAGGTCGCAGATGAGACATAGATCCACTACAATTAGTGCAAGTAGGAGTACTGGGTAGACCGGTAGAGCAACATGATGTTGGCAAACACTGAACTGGACGGACGCATGCATGGACAGGGAAGGAATAGTCAAAGAAAAAGAAGAGCAAATGCGAGATTTGTGGGATTTCTTCCACATGCAGGGTGTCGGTTCCTACCTCGCCGGCCTTGACGGAGAGGATGTGCGGCGTGAAGGAGATGCCCCAGGAACCTGCAAGAAATGGCAGCCGCCGCAAATCAGATTTATGCAGGAAGAGACGGCGGTCCAATGGATTGATTAATAATGGAGGGAGGGAGGCGCGCGTTACCCAGTGCTTCGAACTGCTTCTTCTTGCCGGAGCCAGGTGGGCGGCCGCGGCGCTTGGCGTTGGGATCTGACGGGGGACTGCTGATGGAGAAGCCGTGCTGCTGCTGCTGGCCGGGCGGCGGCGTGGGTGCGCCGCCGGAGGCGGAGGAGAGGGGCGCGAGAGCGAGGGCCATGCTCCCGTCTGGCGCGTACTTGCGCGGCCGGCCCCGCTTCTTGCGCATCAGCTCGCCCATCCCGAGCGCATTGCTGCCCGGTGGCGGGACGGTCGCGTAGGGCTGCGGCGCGCTGTAGAGCATGGGGCCCGGAGCGTGGTGCTGGTGCTGCTGGTGCGGGTGCTGCTGCTGGTGCTCCCCTGGCGGCTTCGCGACCATCTGGTCGAACGACAGTCTCATGCCGCTCCCCGGCATGGGCGCGGGCGGGGTCGCTGAACCAGGCGCGGGCTGCTGTTGATGCTGCTGCTGGTGCTGCTGATGGTGGTGGTGCTGATGGTGCGCGAATGGGAGCTGCGGCGGTGGCTGCTGCTTGTGCGCGTGTGGCGGCGGCGGCTGCGCGTGGGCGTGCGCGTGCTGATGCATGGAGGCCGGCGGCGGCTGCGCGTGTGGCGGCATGGAGGTGGGCGGCGGCTGCGGGTGCGCGTGGGGCGGCATGGAGGCTGCTGGCGGCGGCGGTTGCGGCTTGGGCTGAGCCTGCGAGACCGGCGCAGGCACGGGCGCCGCGGCGCTGGCGGCGGTGGTGGCGGGGAGCGGCGCGACGTCCTTAGCCTCCATTTCGTCCAGATCTAGCGCGTCCGAGCAAACGAGGCCCTCCTCTTCTCCCGGCTGCTGCTTCGGCGTCAGTTTCTGCTCCCACACTTCAGAGCGGGGAGCGGTCCTCGTGTAAAACTGAAGCCAAAAAAAAAGCAATCAATCAGTCAGTCAGCCAGCCAGTCCCCGATTCGAGTTTGACCGGCCAAGCTGCTTTTCCTCCGCAGATCAAGCGCTCGGACGAACAAAACCAAAAAGGGTCTCGAAGAAGATAACAAGGGAGCAACGTGGGTTGGATCGAGCAAGAAAACGATCTTGAGAACACGTATCGGACGAGACGAGCAGCAGATAAAAGAGGAAGAGAACAAAAGGGAGTGAGTGAGGGAGATTAGGTGGGAGTTGGGCGGGGCCGCGCGCGTGCACGCACCTAACGGGAGAGGAGGAGGAGGAGAATGGACTAGATCGGCGGCGACGGCACGCCTCGCTTCTCCCCGGCTTCTTCTCGCCGCCAGCACCAGACGCCACTCCCAGCTCGAGCTCTCAGTGGAAGAAGCTCACACTCCCTCGCTCTGCTCTTGCGGTCAGAGAGAGACTTTGGTCAGCTGTAGTAGATAGCTATGGAGGGAGAGCGAGGGAGGAAAAGGAGAGCGGCGGAATTACGGGGAATGGGAAATTACGAAAAAGTAAAGGTAATAAAGAAGGGAGAGAAACAGAAGGAGGAGGAGGAGGAGAAAGGCGATTTGTTACGGGTACACGCTTCAAATGCAGGCGCTGCATTTCGGGTAGTAATAAAGGCGGGCGGGAGGGCGCGGTTGGGGAGCTACCCCTGCTTTTCTCCTCTTCTTGGAAATGGAAATAAAATAAAGTAAAATCTCCATTTTTCTCCTTGGAGCTCGTGAGGGAAGCAGTCATAGCTACGCCTCCTTTTTAGATATTTTTTTTTAGAAATAAATAAAGGGGAATGCTGGAGGAGAAGTGAGACCAGTCCACTCTACTCTACTCTTTTTTCTTTTGGGTGGTCCGCTCTAGTACATTTGAAATTCGAAAGGGAGCTATTGCGTGATCGCTTCGTTTACGCCACGCGTTTTAACTCGAGTATTTAATTTGGCATGGAAGTACCAGTGGCCGTATTGATGGCTAGTTAAAAAAAGGTCTTGTCTTTTTGGGCGTGCTTGGCGGGCAGGAATCAATCACCCCTCCCCTCCCTCCCCCAGCGTCGTCATTACTTTTTTCCTTTGCTTGCCTTCCAGCTTTTCTCACTTGCGAGCCGAGCCATCTCGCCTCTTTTTCACGCTCCGTTTTTTCCAAACAAGAAAATGCTTTTGTATCGTTTCATCACGGTGGAGGAGAATGAGAACGCGATTGCGTTGTCCTTCGGACGAGCCCGAGGGCCCGGGTGTCAGCGACAGCGGACGGTGGCCTGGTCAGAGGAGGAGCGGAGGAGCTGGTCAGAGGGACAGCAGGCCAGGATTCCAGGCCCATCACGTGACACCATCCCGGCCCCAGAAATAAACAACGCCGCTGGTCCCCACCCGCGCCACCTTCCCGCGCTCCGGTTCCCGAGACATGCTTCCTCTCCCTGCAGCTCAGGTCCCACGGACTGACTCGCGTGGCAACGGTCACGCCCAAAGGACATCTCTCCGCCGTCAGCTGTGCACGGACGCACGTCTCGGTGGCGCGGATGAGTTCCACGCGGACCAGCGTGCGTGGCCCCACGGCACGTCACGTAGTGGACAAGTCAACGTTCTCGTGATCCTGGTCAATACGAAAACGCTCTGGGGATCACTCGGGAGCGAGCCGAACGGAACGTACTGCCAGCGCTGCAGCAGCATACGACAAACGTCGCCGTTCTTCTCGCCGGTCGTGCTCAGTGCTCACCCATCCATTCCGGCAGTCCGGTGCCAAAAAGCTTCCCGAGGGTATTCTTGGCAATCCACACGGCCAGGCCTCGTAAGCTAGGGCTTGAGGGCACTTCAGTAAATCCGTGACTCATATTAACTGCATGCTGGATTACGGTCAGATCCAGTCAATTAAAGAGAGGTGGAAAATCCACGAATCAAAACGGACAGATCTACTATGCTGCTGCCCCCCTTTTGTGTTTAGTGTGTACTAGTAATATGTGTACTACGTAAGCATTGTGTTTAGTGTACTACTAGTAATACTTGCTCACGTCCTATATTATTTGTCGCAAACTTTTTTTTAAATAAACGAACGCATATAGTGAAACGTGTTTAGATCTGTACGTATTTAAGTCAAATCTAGCAAAAAAATATGTCCGCTAATCTGACAAAAAAAAGTACTCCCTCCGTTCTAAAATAGATGTCTCAGATTTATCAAAATTTGAATGAATCTAGACACTATTTAGTATATATAGATTCATCCAAATTTTGGCAAATCTAAGACATTTATTTTAGGACGGAGGGAGTACTACTAGTTATAGAGCTAGTTTCATGTTCATCGGTGAAGGTTTTGTTATTCATAAGCTATCATAAAAGTAACAAATTGCTCTAGTTGTTCCATCCTTAGATGAGCATAATCAGTTTTATGGTAAGATGCTGTAACATGTTCTTTATGAAACATACACTAAAATTCAAAATGTCTATCTTATTGTTTAGAGCAACAAGTTTGATCACAATATGCAAGCAACTCATTAGCAATATTAGAATTTAGTTTTTTCATAAAGCATTCTAGTATTATCTCTTCTTTTGATTCTCTAGGTTTCTTAGCAATCTCAACAGCATTCAAGTACATAAACAAAGTGACGTTTATATTCATATTTGTGCTCATAACAAGAGTATTTTTGATAGTTTTCATTTTCTAAAAAAATTTGAGTTTTAGTTTTATATGTTAGATGCTAAAAATAAACTAGCAATGCAAACAAGAAAAGAAGCCTAGCACAATGCTTCCCAGTGATACGTCGTAAACGTATCTATAATTTTTGATGTTCCATACTTGTTTAGTATCCACTTTGCTATGCTTTGTCTACACTTTAAGGTATTTTTATACATTTTCTGGGACTAACCTATTAACAAGATGTCGCAGTGTCAGTTGTCTGTTTTCTGCTGTTTTTGATTTCAGAAAAGCTAGTAAGGAAATATTATCGGAATTGGACGGAACAAAAGCTAAAGTCAATACGTCACCGAGGAGAACACAGAGACCGAAGGGCGACCGGAGGAGAGCCATAGGGTGCCCCCCCCACGCGCTTGGGCAGGGTATGGGCCCTCTGGCCGCCCTCCTGCCTTGCCTCTTCGCCTATATAAGCCCCCCGATGCCAAAACCATAAGTAACTGATCAGATCTCCACGAAACAGTTCGTAGCCGCCGCCACCATCGTCCCTAGATCGGGGGGATCTGAAGCTCTTCCCGGCACCCTGCTGAAGGAGAGAGATTATCTCGGAGGCCTTCTTCATCACCATGCTAGCCTCCGGTATGATGCGTGAGTAGTTCCACCTTGGACTATGGGTCCATACAGTAGCTAGATGGTTGTTTCTCCTCCTTTGTGCTACCATGTTTAGATCTTGTGAGCCCGTTCATGATCAAGATCATCTATTTATAATCATGCATGTTTTGTTTGCGGGGATCCGATGGATATTGAGATTACTATGTCAGATTGATTATTGATTCTATCATGTCTTATGATTATTGATTCTATCATGTCTGTGTTGTTTGAGATCTTGCATGCTCTCCGTTTCTAGTAGCTATCTTGGCCAAATAGATGTTAGTGACTCCAAGAGGGAGTATTTATGCTCGATAGTGGGTACATGCCTCTATTGAATCTGGAGAAGTGACAGAAATCTCTAAGGTTATAGATGTGTTGTTGCCACTAGGGAGAAAACAACAATCTTTTGTTCATGGAATAATTGTATTGTTTACTTTACACACATTGCTTAATGCAGTTATCCGTTGCTTGCAACTTAATATTGGAGGGGTGTAACATCCCTAAAATCATGATTTCAAAGATTGCATATCATTCATGCATGCATATAGTTTTGAGATCAATTTCAAACCAAATTCAAGAAAACAGAAGCACATAGTGCTATCTTTTTATGTGAGCAAACTTAGATCAAATGCTCATCCTCATTTGAGAGATTGAATGTTTTAAACCAGGTTTGTTTGCTTCCCTTGTTGATTGGTTTGAGTGTGGAATTTGAACAAAGTTTTACAAAATAGAAATGGCTTCAAAAACCATTTTCAAACATTTGCAAACCAAGTGCAATGTCACTGTTATTTTGTCTTTCCAAAAAATGACCAAGCCAATTCCAAGTGACCACATGGTTTTATGACAAGTTTTGTGACTATTGCACACTGCAAAAATCCCAAAAAGTTTTGAATTCAAATAGAGTTTGAATTCATTTGAAACTCAATCCAGAAAATCAATTCAGAAAAAGAAAAGGAATAAAGAAATGGAAAAGGGCCGGCGCCAGGAATTGAGCCCAGCAACAAACTCAGCCCATTTAGCCCACCCGGCTCCCCTCTCTCTCTCGCACGTGCGGACGCACCCAGCAAGTCGCTGACACCCTGACCCCACTCCCCTCTGTTCTGTTCGCTGACGAGCGGGCCCTCTCCACGTCAACGTCGTCTTCCCCAATTTCTCGCGCGCAGACACCGCTCCGCCGTTACCACCGTGCAGTGACGCCGCGATTAAAACTCGCTTAAATTCCATTGATTCGGCGCGCAATCCTCGCCCCGCTTCTGGCTACTTAAACCCCTCGCCGCCGCGGTCATTTCCCCCCCACTTTCCTCGCTCACTCCGCCACCAGGCTGCGCGCATTCGACCTCGAAACCCAGCAGCACCGACGACCTCCGACGACTGATTCCGGTGAGCTTCGACCGCCCCCCTTTCTCTGGTTCAAACTATCGTGCCCAGCGTGATCTCGTGCATCTCCTGATACTCTTCGCTTGCCTGCCCGTGACCCAGGACGCCGTCCCCGTTCGTGCCCGCAACCGACCGAGCCGCCGCTCAACTCCGGCGACCAATTACGGTAAGCAGAGCGCGCCCCTTGCCCCCTCTTGCATACGAGGATGTTCGCCACTGTTTTGCGCGTCTCCTAATCCATCTGGTTCGTGCTAGGGCGACGTGAAACCTCGGCAACTACATTGTCTGCAACCTCCCGACGCCGTGCACGACTCCGACGAGCTCCAGCAGCCCCTGTCGTGCGCCCCTTGCCAAGCCACCTCCACGTTGAGCTTCGCCTCGACCCTGTGGTTCTGGTAAGCACACTCTTTCCTCCCCGGGCGACCTAGAACGCCGGCACCGCCACGGACAGAGCGCTCCGCCGCTCGCCGTCGCCGCGCGTCGCCAGACCTTGGTCATTTGATCAAGAGCCGTTGGATCTAGATCCAACGCGTGCGATAGAACCACTTAGCGAAGCGTTACGTTTTGATCTGAACCGTGCATCGCCACTTAGATTCTATGGCTCGCGTGCGTGATCCAACGCGAACCGGTACGCGCCAGTAAGATTAAGACGCGTGGCTAGGGTTTGAATTAAAACAGAATTTGAAATCAGATTTGTATCCAAATTTGATTTGCTTGTAACTTTTGATTCCCACGTTAGATTTTAGCAAATTTTATACCGTTGGAATCAGGGAGACAAGCCCTTTCTGTTTATGCAATGTGTTTAGTGTTTAGTTTCTGTTAAAATGACTTTATTTGCAGAAACTTGTTTAGGACTATTTTGAGTATAGGAATTGTTTAGGAAATTGTTTTAGTGTATAATAAACTTGGTTTAGCAAGTTTTTAACTTGGTTATGATTCAGTACTATGCACTTGCTTGGTTGAGTTTTAAAAATCATCACTTATCATTTTTGCATGCATGCATATGTATTTTTGTTTGTTTGTATATGTTGTGTGTAATTTGTTGCTACCATTCTTTGTGTAGACTTTGGTGCTAGTGATTGTGATTGTGAAGAGTGCTACTCTCCCAACTACCAAGGCAAGTGGTACTTCATGAATATGTCTATCCCTATATTTTTATACAAGCATTAGAAATATTTTGCTAAGTCTTGCATGTTACTATTTTGCCAAATGCCATGTTGGGAAATCCTAAGTAGTTGTAGAATTGCTAGGAAATTTCTAAGTTAAGTTACTATCTATGCCATGCTTAGCCTAGCTAGTAGCAAACAAGGGTTGGTAAAATATACATGCTATGGTGAAAATATTTCTAAGTCTTTGGACTTATGTTTTTTAATAAAACAACTAAGTCAATGAATCACCTGGGTGGAATGGTAATTGCTTGGTGGTTTTTGGTTGAGTGGTTACACAAGGCCCATGGCTATGGTTTACCTTGTGTATCACACTTGTGGATTGCCACCCAGGAACAAAGGGATTTTAGAGGCCAAGTGTTGAGAAGCTTCTAGTGCAGCCACTTGGCAATATGGGCTCTGCCTGGATCACATAAGTTGCTAGAACTTATCCATTTGTACAGTTGGTGGTAGTGGGAATGATAGGTTGGAGCGCGTCCATTTGGTCTAAGGAAAGGCTTCTGAAAGGTCCTGTCTTGGGAAACCAAGTCTGGTGGGGAAAGTGCACAACCTCTGCAGATGGAAAAATCTAAGTACTTAGCCAAGTCCATGGCAATGGACAACTTGAGCATCAAGACATGGAAGCTATCAAGAATCTCATCACTCCAACTTCTAAATAAAAACTTGTGGGTGAACAAGGGTGAAGGACCTCAATGTCTATTGATGGTTTCTTGGGAAAAGTTTTGACAAAGAAAAACTTAGTGATTTCAACTAATAGGAAAAACCTATTTTGAGCAAAGCAAGCCAAGCTACACTTAGCCAAATTGCATATAGTAATATAGTCCACTTAAAATTTACCAAGGTATCACTTGCCATTACTATTCCAAATTATTGACCCACTGTGGCTGTAACTTGTGATGTTGCAGGTTACTCTGATGAGGATTAGGTGTCATGAGTCTACACTCAACATGTTTGCCTGTGGCACATGAAGATGAAGACTTATATTTATTTACTTATTCAAACTCTTGTATTAGGCCTGTGGCCTTGAGTTGTAAAGACTATGTTATCTCTGGAATGGGTGTAATAAATGACCTTTGTATCTCTGTACTTCATCTTAAACTGTGGATGCTAGCAATGATCCAGGGAATAGCATTGCAATCACAGGGATCCTTTTCCTTTACAAAGGAGGGATCTTACAGATGGTATCAGAGCACTGTGTTGCCTGTAGGATTATGACCCTAGGATTGGAAACCACTAAGGAAAAATTTTCAACTACTTCTACACTTGTCTATTCTTCTCGTAAACTTTTCTAATCTTCTCTCTCATCTCTATTTGTAGATGAACTCCATCAACGAAGCCGTAAGGAAAGGACCACTCATGACAATGACTTTGGAGTGTGAGACAGAATTCCCCAAGGCTCTCAAGGACCTCATGGTTGCATTAGAGATACAAGGTGCAGCTGTGTACAAAGGTTTTCCAGTGATGGATGAAGGAGAGGAATACTGGTGGGTGCAACTTCACTTGTATAAAAACAAGGAATACAACCATCAGGAAAAAGGATTCTGCATGTTCACCAATTTAGTGGTGCACCCTACATTCTTTGAATCAGCAAGGGATGCAGCTTGGAAGACCATCAAAGAACTTGGTGACAGAGTCAAGTGCAGAATGCTCAACCTCCAAAATGATCTAAGGAAGGAGAAGGAACATACCCAAGAGTTGGAAGCTACCAACCAAACCTTAAGAGGAGACATCATAGACTTAGTGATGGAATCATGTGAGCATGATAGGCTAATTGCTTCTAGGAACATTGTGTTAGCCAACAGATCCAATGAGATAGGATTGTAAACGTACTTCGTTAGTTGGACCACCACCTATCACCCTATTTTCCAAAATGTTGCTTTAAAATAAGATTGAACCTTGGTTGATATAATGGTTTCATGTATACATGACTTGTGTGTTTTGCTTCCCAAGGATGTGTATGTGATGTTATGTCTTTTGTTTTATCTTGTTTTGTGATGTTCTAACTTTTCTATCTTATAAATAGATGCCTATTACCATCAGCACTGTTGAGGAGTTCCAGGTTACCCGCTTTGGTCCTCGTATCGTTGAGCTTACCACTTTGCTCAATCTCCCTCTTCCCACCATGATGGTGCATCCCCTCACCAAGTTCGAGAGGAAGGACCTCTGGGGATTCAAGGTGAACCAGCCCGGACGCCAGACAGAGCCTACTACGGAGGCCATCGTCTTCAAGCTTATGCACGATGACAGGGAGAGAGGCCTTGAGGTAGTGATGCAGGATCTGATAGGACGTCTGCTAGGACGACACTCCCGACAGGTTAGAGGCACCCACTTTCACGTCTTCGGAAGACGTGATGAGGATGGAGAGTCCATCGACTTTGAGGACGATTCGAGGGACGCAGCAGAGCCGATACGCCTGTACCTCCAGGACTTAGAGTCTCTCATTAGGCACGTGGACACGGACAGGACCAATGTCATGCTCAGCAACGATGAGCTCCAGGTGCAGCTTCGCGAGAAGGACAAGCTCTTCGCGTAGCAGGACGAGATAGTCAAGGAAATGGAGGCGAAGTTCGAGACCCAGGACAGGAAGTTCAAGAGTCAGGAGAAGCGTGTCCAGGATAGGAACAAGAAGATCCGGGACATGACTGAAGAACTGCAGTCCAAGGACTTCGAGCTAGAGCAGCAGCAGTCGGTGATCGAGAGGCTTCGTTCCCAGAAGAGGGCTCTCAAGGCCAAGATAGAGTCTTTGACCACTACCAACGAGGAGAACAAGGCCGCGATGGATAACGCAGGTCTTACCTTTGTCGAGGAGGAGATTGATGCCGATGAGTAGATTTGACTACTCGTTTATCTTTTATTATCATACTTGTTATTTGAGAACTTGTTATTGGACCATCCGACATGTGGATGGCTTGCTACTTGTGTGTTTTACTTTGTGAACTTGTTATCTTGTTGTTGAACTTTTATCTTGTGTTGCATGCTATGTGTTTGCTTATGTGATGTAATGTGCATGAAAACATCTCTGGGTATCTCATTCTTATCTCTATTTGAACAAACCACAGATGCCTCCCCATCGTGCAAACCCCAACCCCAACAACAACATCACTCCAGAAATGCAACAAATGATGACTGCTCAAACACAGCTGATGCAGATGATGACAACATTCATCCAGAACCAAAACAATAACAACAACAACAATAATAACAACAACAACAATAACAACAACAACAACCCTCCGGGCTTTGATATGCTCACCAGATTCTTGAGATTGAGGCCAGCTAAGTTCTCAGGGACGACTGATCCCATGGTGGCCAACGATTGGCTACGTTCTGTGAACAAGGACTTAGTAACCGTGGGCTGTACGGATGCTGAAAAAGTCAGGTTTGCAGCACATCTGCTGGAAGGGCCAGCCGCCACTTGGTGGGACAACTTCCAGATCACCACTCCCATAGATGAAGGGACATGGGCTATCTTTGAGGATGGCTTTCGCACTGCTCATATCTCATCAGGAGTGATGAGCCTGAAAAAGAAAGAGTTCCACAATCTGAAGCAGCGCCACCGCAGCGTGGCTGAATACATTGAGGAGTTCAACAATCTGGCGCGTTATGCACCGGATGAAGTTGACACAGATGCCAAGAGAAAGGAAAAATTTCTGGAAGGCTTGAATGATGAGCTAAATCTGCAATTGGATGTGGCATATGTTCCCACTTATCAGTCGCTCTGTGACAAGGCTGCAATATTGGGGAACAAAATGAAGAAAGTTGAGAGTAGAAAGAGGAAGCACTTCGACAAGCACAGCTCGGGATCGTCTCACAAACGATCTCACTATGATGACAGCGGAAGCTCAGGATCCCACAAGCATGGGAAATTCAACAAGCACCACAACCACAACCGTCATGACAACAAGCATCATCGCAGTCATGACAATGACAAGTACAAGAACCACAAGAGTGGACATAAGAGCCACCACAGTGGTAATGGAAGTGGAAGTCAGCCTGTTAAGAGAGACATCAGTCAGGTTGAATGCTTCAAATGTAAGAAGATGGGGCACTATGCAAATGAGTGTCCTGAAAAGAAAGTTAAAGGACCTATCAAGCCCAATCCTTTCCAGAAAGGACAGGTGAACCACATCAGTGTGGAGGAGGTCTATGAGGAGCCGGATGCTGTTGCTGGTAAGTTCAGACTCAATTCTATTCCAGCATTTGTTCTTTTTGATACTGGAGCATCGCATTCATTCATATCAAAAGCATTTATTGATAGAAATGGGTTTCCAACTGAAAACATTGGGTGTCCAATAAAAGTTAGTTCTCCGGGTGGAGATATGATAGTAAGTCTTGGATGCCGGGATCTAGTAATAGAGTTTGGAAAACATAAATTTCCAGTGAGTCTGATAATCCTAGATTCCCAAGGACTGGATGTAATATTGGGAATGGATTGGATGGCTAAGTATGAAGGAGTACTAGATTGTGCCAATCGTACTGTTGCACTCACAACCCCGGAAAGAAAAAGAATTAAATTCAAGTCCAACTTTGAATCCAAAGGAAGTAAGCTAAATTCTCTTAAGGGGGTTAGCATGGATAGTGTGCCAATTGTGAGTGAGTATACGGATGTGTTTCCGGAAGAATTGCCGGGAATGCCACCTGATAGAGATGTGGAGTTTCTGATAGATTTGGTACCAGGGTCTGGACCAATAGCAAAGAGGCCATATAAAATGTCAGTTGACGAACTGAAAGAACTCAAGAAGCAACTTGGAGAACAGTTGTAGAAAGGATTTATTCAACCAAGTTCTTCATCTTGGGGAGCCCCAGTCTTGTTTGTGGAGAAGAAAGATAGAAGTCAAAGGTTATGCATAGATTACCGTTCACTCAACGAGGTAACTATCAAGAACAAATATCCTTTGCCTAGAATCAATGACTTGTTTGATCAGCTTGAAGGAGCATGTGTGTTCTCAAAGATTGATCTCCGGTCAGGCTATTTTCAACTCAAGATAAGAGAACAAGACATACCTAAAACAGCGTTCACCACAAGGTATGGATTGTATGAGTATACCGTAATGCCTTTTGGCTTGACCAATGCTCCAGCATACTTCATGAATATGATGAACAAGGTGTTCATGGAATTTCTTGACAAATTTGTTGTCGTTTTCATCGATGACATCTTAGTCTACTCCAAGAGCAAAGAAGAGCATGAAGGACACTTACGATTAATACTTGAGAAGTTGAGGGAGCATAAACTATATGCCAAATTCAGCAAGTGTGAGTTCTGGTTAGAGGAAGTTGGTTTTCTTGGTCATGTTATGACAAAGGATGGTGTAGCAGTTGATCCTGCTAAGGTTTCAGCTGTGACTGAATGCGAATCTCCTAAGTCCGTGAAAGAAGTTCGTAGTTTCCTTGGCTTAGCAGGTTACTACAGAAGGTTTATTGAGAATTTCTCTAAGGTAGCTAAGCCCATGACTGAATTGTTAAAGAAATACAAGAAGTTTGCTTGGTCTGAAGGTTGTGAACTCAGCTTTCAGGAATTGAAGAAGAGACTTGTGACAGCACCAGTTTTGTGTCTGCCAGACTTGGAAAAAGATTTCCAAGTATATTGTGATGCATCTCATCAAGGTTTGGGTGCAGTACTTATGCAAGATGGTAAAGTTGTAGCTTATGCCTCGAGACAACTCAAAACTCATGAAGTAAACTATCCTACTCATGATTTAGAGTTAGCCTCTGTTGTCCATGCACTCAAAACATGGAGACACTATCTTTTGGGAAAGCGATGTGAAGTGTTCACAGATCACAAAAGTTTGAAGTATATCTTCACTCAGAAAGAAATTAATATGAGACAAAAGAGATGGCTAGAACTTATCAAGGACTATGACTTAATTTTGCAATACCACCCCGGTAAAGCGAATGTTGTACCAGATGCTCTAAGCCGTAAGGTTTTTGTGAATGGCCTTACCAAAGGAGAATTGCCAGATGATCTATGTACCCAATTTAGGAAACTCATATTGGAGATTGTGCCTGAAGGACATCTCATGTCTTTGGATGTTCAACCCACTTTGTTGGACAAGATCAAAGAAGCCCAGAAGATTGATAAAGGAATTGAAGAGATTAAAGGAAAGATTGGCTTGGGAAAAGCCAAAGGATTCCATGAAGACGAACAGGGTACTTTATGGCATGGGAAACGTATCTGTGTTCCACAAGATCCGGAACTGCGGAAACTGATTTTGCAAGAAGCACATAACTCTCCGTATTACATTCATCCGGGTAACACCAAAATGTACATGGACATGAAAGAAAGATTTTGGTGGAATAATCTCAAGAAGGACATCGCCGAACATATTTCTTTGTGTGATGTGTGTAGTAGAGTGAAAGCGGAGCATAAAAAACCAGCAGGTTTGCTTCAACCACTACCTATTCCTGATTGGAAGTGGGACAAGATTGGTATGGATTTCATTACCGGATTACCAAGGACCAGGTCAGGATATGATTCCATATGGGTAGTAGTGGATCGCCTAACTAAAGTGGCTCATTTCATACCCGTGAAGACAACCTATACAAGTGCTAAGTTAGCCAAAATCTACATGAGTAGAATTGTATGTCTACATGGAGTGCCCAAGAGTATTGTGTCAGATAGGGGAACCCAATTCACTTCCCATTTTTGGAGACAGCTACATGAATCATTGGGAACGAGGTTGGAATTCAGTACTGCTTTTCATCCTTAAACCGATGGACAAACAGAAAGGACTAATCAGATTCTCGAAGACATGTTGAGGGCATGTGCCCTAGACTATGGAGCCAGTTGGGATGAAAGTCTGCCTTACGCAGAATTTTCTTATAACAACAGCTATCAAGCCAGCATTGAGATGGCACTGTTTGAGTTTCTCTACGGAAGAAAATGTACCACCCCATTGTTATGGAATGGTGTGGGAGAAAGAAGTTTATTCGGGCCAGATCTTATCAAAGAAGCCGAAGAGAAGGTCAAATTGGTTAAGGACAGGTTGAAGATAGCATAGTCCCGACAGAAAAGCTACGCAGATCCTAAGCGTAGAGAAGTTACCTACGAAGTTGGTGATAGAGCCTATCTTAGAGTGTCACCACTTCGTGGAGTAAAAAGATTCGGAGTCAAAGGAAAATTGGCACCAAGATATGTTGGGCCATTCAAGATTCTGAGTCGCAAAGGAGAAGTTGCCTATGAAATTGAATTGCCAGAATCTCTGTCAGCTGTCCATAATGTGTTTCATGTGAGTCAGCTTAAGAAATGTCATCCAGAAATGGAAGAAACTTCTTTGAAGGATACTATACCTTTGGAGGAGGTTCAGCTAGAAAGTGATCTCACTTATGAAGAGAAACCTATCAAAATTCTTGAGACTGCAGAAAGAGTCACAAGGACCAAGACTATCAAGTTCTGCAAAGTGAAGTGGAATCATCATTCCGAAGAGGAGGCAACATGGGAAAGAGAAGATGATCTTCGGAAATACCACCCTCACCTATTTGCTATCCAATCCAAATCTCGAGGGCGAGATTCACCTTAAGGGGGTTAGATTTGTAACATCCCTAAAATCATGATTTCAAAGATTGCATATCATTCATGCATGCATATAGTTTTGAGATCAATTTCAAACCAAATTCAAGAAAACAGAAGCACATAGTGCTATCTTTTTATGTGAGCAAACTTAGATCAAATGCTCATCCTCATTTGAGAGCTTGAATGTTTTAAACCAGGTTTGTTTGCTTCCCTTGTTGATTGGTTTGAGTGTGGAATTTGAACAAAGTTTTACAAAATAGAAATGGCTTCAAAAACCATTTTCAAACATTTGCAAACCAAGTGCAATGTCACTGTTATTTTGTCTTTCCAAAAAATGACCAAGCCAATTCCAAGTGACCACATGGTTTTATGCCAAGTTTTGTGACTATTGCACACTGCAAAAATCCCAAAAAGTTTTGAATTCAAATAGAGTTTGAATTCATTTGAAACTCAATCCAGAAAATCAATTCAGAAAAAGAAAAGGAATAAAGAAATGGAAAAGGGCCGGCGCCAGGAATTGAGCCCAGCAACAGACTCAGCCCATTTAGCCCACCCGGCTCCCCTCTCTCTCTCTCGCACGCGCGGACGCACCCAGCAAGTAGCTGACACCCAGACCCCACTCCCCTCTGTTCTGTTCGCTGACGAGCGGGCCCTCTCCACGTCAACGTCGTCTTCCCCAATTTCTCGCGCGCAGACACCGCTCCGCCGTTACCACCGTGCAGTGACGCCGCGATTAAAACTCGCTTAAATTCCATTGATTCAGCGCACAATCTGTAGGGTTTCGTAGCATGGAAAACAAAAAATTTCTACCGCATACAAACAAACAAGCCAAGATCTATCTACTAGATTGTAGCAACGAGTCGATAGAATAACTCACCCTCGAAGATTCCAAAGTGTTTAACGAGAGCGGATTCTCGTGGGTGATGTAGTCGTACTCTTCCCGATCTCAAGATCGCGTAGACGATCCTTCTGGCGCTGCGTTCCGGCAGCGCTCCCGTAGTCGGTCACACGTTCGGTACTCGACGAAGACCTTCCTATCCCTTGTTCCAGCAGGCAGCGGAGGTTGTAGCACTCTCCTCGCGATTCCGGCAGCACAACGGCGTGGTACCGGAAGTAGAGGGGAGATCTCGCAGGGCTTCGCCTTATGCCGGAGCGAGTATGGTGGAGTATGAGAGAGTCCCCCGACGATCTAGGGTTTAGACACGCCGAGGAAGAGGTGCTAGAGCCGGCGGCTAGGGTTTGGAGGTGCCCAAGTCGGCGGCTAGGGGAGAAACCCTAGGGGGCGGCGGCTATGGTGGGCAGCAGCTGCTAGGGTTTGAGGCGTGGAAGTTGTGTGTCAAGGAGGGGAGCCCTGCCCCCTCCTTATATAGGTGGAGGGGGCCGGCCGGCCAAGGGGAGGGAGAGGAGTCCCTCCCCAACTCGGCTTGGGTGGGCGCCGCCGGTTGGAGGAGGGAACTCCTCCCCAACTCGGTTTCCCACTCCTCCTCCTCTTTCCAAAATCTGCCGTTTGACTTTCAAACTAGCCGTTTGACTTTTCAAACTAGGATTTGAATAATCCCTCTATTTTGAACAGCGATGACACCGAGTACATGATGCAATCATATCAACTTGATATAACACATTCATGTACCCTTCCCCCCCGGAGTGCCGGACATTCCGGAACCTTCTAGAACATTCCCGATGAAAACACCGGAACCATTCCCCAACTCCGAAACGGGACTTTCCTTATATGAATCTTATTCTCCGGACCATTCCGGATCTCCTCGTGATATCCCGAATCCCATTCGAGACTCCGAACAACATTCGGTCTCTTTCTCATCATTCCATAACTTCTCAAACAACGTCGAATCCTTAAGTGTGTCTCCCTACGGTTCGTGAATTACGCGGACATGATCGAGACACTTCTCCGATCAATAACCAATAGAGGAATCTGGAAATTCATATGGCTCCCACATATTTCTACGATTACTTTGCGATCGAATGAACCACTTACATACGATATCAATTTCCCTTTGTCTCACGATAGTTTACTTATCCGAGGTTATGATCGTCGGTATCTCTGCATACCTAGTTCAACCTCGTTACCGATAAGTACTCTTTTCTCGTTCCCGTGATATGTGATCCCTTGTGAGCCAGTCACATGCTTGCAAGCTAATTGGATGACAATTCACCGAGAGGGCCCAGAGTATATCTATCCGTCATATGGATGGACAAATCCCACTCTTGATCCATGTGTTTCAACCAATACTTTCCGAACACTCAATGCCACCTTTATAGCCACCCAGTTATGGTGTGGTGTTTGATGTCATCAAAGCATCCATCCGGTAATGGTGATATGCATGATCTCATGGTCGAAGGAATTAGATTACTATGTATCAGAAATCATATAGCAATTGAACTATTAAAATGACTTGATCTTTATGCTACGCTTATCTATAGGAGCATGTCCACCATATCATTCTCCTAACGATATGATCTTGTTGTTGATAACATCTCAATGTCCATGATAGGGAATCCACAATCATTTATCAACCAACAAGCTAGTGATTTATAGAGGCTTATACTAGGGACTTCAATTTAAGTTTACAAATCACACAAGTATTAATGTTTCCTTGTTAATACTATTATAGCATGAATGTAAATATTTATCATAAACACAAAGATATAATAATAACTACATTTATTATTGCCTCTAGGGCATATCTCCAACACAATCCTCGCCCCGCTTCTGGCTACTTAAACCCCTCGTCGCCGCGGTCCTTTCCCCCCACTTTCCTCGCTCACTCCGCCACCAGGCTGCGCGCATTCGACCTCGAAACGCCGCAGCACCGACCACCTCCGGCGACTGATTCCGGTGAGCTTCGACCGCCCCCTTTCTCTGGTTCAAACTATCGTGCCCAGCGTGATCTCGTGCATATCCTGATACTCTTTGCTTGCCTGCTCATGACCCAGGACGCCGTCCCCGTTCGTGCCCGCAACCGACCGAGCCGCCGCTCAACTCCGGCGACCAATTACGGTAAGCAGAGCGCGCCCCTTGCCCCCTCTTGCATACGAGGATGTTCGCCACTGTTTTGCGCGTCTCCTAATCCATCTGGTTCGTGCTAGGGCGACGTGAAACCTCGGCAACTACATCGTCTGCAACCTCCCGACGCCGTGCACGACTCCGACGAGCTCCAGCAGCCCCTGCCGTGCGCCCCTTGCCAAGCCACCTCCACGTTGAGCTTCGCCTCGACCCTGCGGTTCTGGTAAGCACACTCTTTCCTCCCCGGGCGACCTAGAACACAGGCACCGCCACGGACAGAGCGCTCCGCCGCTCGCCGTCGCCGCGCGCCGCCAGACCTTGGTCATTTGATCAAGAGTCGTTGGATCTAGATCCAACGCGTGCGCTAGAACCACTTAGCGAAGCGTTACGTTTTGATCTGAACCGTGCATCGCCACTTAGATCCTACGGCTCGTGTGCGTGATCCAACGCGAACAGGTACGCGCCAGTAAGATTATGACGTGTGGCTAGGGTTTGAATTAAAACAGAATTTGAAATCAGATTTGTATCCAAATTTGATTTGCTTGTAACTTTTGATTCCCACGTTAGATTTTAGCAAATTTTATATCGTTGGAATCAGGGAGACAAGCCCTTTATGTTTATTCAATGTGTTTAGTGTTTAGTTTCTGTTAAAATGACTTTATTTGCAGAAACTTGTTTAGGACTATTTTGAGTATAGGAATTGTTTAGGAAATTGTTTTAGTGTATAATAAACTTGGTTTAGCAAGTTTTTAACTTGGTTATGATTCAGTACTATGCACTTGCTTGGTTGAGTTTTAAAAATCATCACTTAGCATTTTTGCATGCATGCATATGTATTTTTGTTTGTTTGTATATGTTGTGTGTAATTTGTTGCTACCATTCTTTGTGTAGACTTTGGTGCTAGTGATTGTGATTGTGAAGAGTGATACTCTCCCAACTACCAAGGCAAGTGGTACTTCATGAATATGTCTATCCCTATATTTTTATACAAGCATTAGAAATATTTTGCTAAGTCTTGCATGTTACTATTTTGCCAAATGCCATGTTGGGAAATCCTAAGTAGTTGTAGAATTGCTAGGAAATTTCTAAGTTAAGTTACTATCTATGCCATGCTTAGCCTAGCTAGTAGCAAACAAGGGTTGGTAAAATATACATGATATGGTGAAAATATTTCTAAGTCTTTGGACTTATGTTTTTTAATAAAACAACTAAGTCAATGAATCACCTGGGTGGAATGGTAATTGCTTGGTGGTTTTTGGTTGAGTGGTTACACAAGGCCCATGGCTATGGTTTACCTTGTGTATCACACTTGTGGATTGACACCGAGGAACAAAGGGATTTTAGAGGCCAAGTGTTGAGAAGCTTCTAGTGCAGCCACTTGGCAATATGGGCTCTGCCTGGATCACATAAGTTGCTAGAACTTAGCCATTTGGACAGTTGATGGTAGTGGGAATGATAGGTTGGAGCGCGTCCATTTGGTCTAAGGAAAGGCTTCTGAAAGGTCCTGTCTTGGGAAACCAAGTCTGGTGGGGAAAGTGCACAACCTCTGCAGATGGAAAAATCTAAGTACTTAGCCAAGTCCATGGCAATGGACAACTTGAGCATCAAGACATGGAAGCTATCAAGAATCTCATCACTCCAACTTCTAAATAAAAACTTGTGGGTGAACAAGGGTGAAGGACCTCAATGTCTATTGATGGTTTCTTGGGAAAAGTTTTGACAAAGAAAAACTTAGTGATTTCAACTAATAGGAAAAACCTATTTTGAGCAAAGCAAGCCAAGCTACACTTAGCCAAATTGCATATAGTAATATAGTCCACTTAAAATTTACTAAGGTATCACTTGCCAATACTATTCCAAAGTATTAACCCACTGTGGCTGTAACTTGTGATGTTGCAGGTTACTCTGATGAGGATTAGGTGTCATGAGTCTACACTCAACATGTTTGCCTGTGGCACATGAAGATGAAGACTTATATTTATTTACTTATTCAAACTCTTGTATTAGGCCTGTGGCCTTGAGTTGTAAAGACTATGTTATCTCTGGAATGGATGTAATAAATGACCTTTGTATCTATGTACTTCATCTTAAACTGTGGATGCTAGCAATGATCCAGGGACTAGCATTGCAATCACAGGGATCCTTTTCCTTTACAAAGGAGGGATCTTACAAGGGGGGTCAGATGATAACCTGAAGGTGGATTACTAGTCATAGATGTAGTTGGATGGCGGTCTATGTATATTGTTGTAATGCCTAATCAAATCTTATAGGATCATGAATGTTTAGTATTGCATTGTTATGCCTTACTCAGTCTTGTCAATTGTCTCGCTGTAATTTGTTTATCCAACATGTTTTGTTATTTATCTTAAGGAGAAAACCTCTAGTGAGCAGTGGACCCCGGTCCAATCTTTACCATTGTTAAATCATCTACTGTTACTGTTTAATTTCTGCAAGCAACCATTACATTCCACACCATACGTTTAATCCTTTGTTTTCAGCAAACCAGTGAGATTGACAACCTCACTTTAAGTTGGGGCAAAGTCTTGAGTTTGTGTTGTGCAGGATTCCAAGTTGTTAGGAACACCTTGGAGTTGTTTCCTTCCTCCTACTGGTTCGATAACCTTGGTTTCATAACCGAGGGAAAACTTACTGCTGTGCTCATCACACCTTCCTCTTGGGGTTTCCCAACGAAGCTCTACAATGATCTGAGCTCATCAAAGACTTTTTCTAGCGCCGCTGCCGAGGAGTAAGGACAGCTTCACAAGGGAAGTCCTTCAAAACCATTCACTTTACTTTGTTTTTGTTTTGCTTAGTTCCCTTTGCTTTGTTTTGCTTGCTTCTTTCTTTCAAAAATTACAAAAAAAATAGTTTCGTTTGGTTTGTTTTTTCTTATAAAAAAACGCAAAAAAATTATTTTCTACTATAGTTGTTGGGTCTGTTATTGCCTTGCTTTGTCATGCTTTCTATCAATGGTTGGTTTCTTTGAAACTAGTTCTTGTTGGCAAGGTGGGTTCACGGAAGAACAAAAATATTATTATAAGGAACACCGCTTGTCATAAAAAGGGAAACACTTATGGGAACAAATTGATAAATTGAATTCCATTGCTAGAAATGTGTGCTCTACTTATAATGTTACTTATTACTGTGATAAATCTTGTTGCTTTAGGAAGTATAAACACCTCCCTTTTCAATGTGAGAATAATAATAATGTTACCATGTCTTCTTATGTTAAAGGAAATTATGACTTCTATGATGTGGAACAAATTGAAGAATTTATTGCTCGGAAGGGTGCATTTGAACTTGCTAGTTTGCTTGAAAATACTGATGATTCACCTTATAAATATGAGGTTTATGATATACTTAAATTTTTATTTGATAATTACAAGGAAGAAAATGGCTATATTCTTGAATATATTAATAGATGATTTCCACAAACGGAAGAGACTAATGCCTTGCAGGAGTCTATGGAAGAAGAAATTGCTGAAACTGGAAGCTCATTAGATGAAAAAGAGGAGGAGAGTGATGAAAAAAGGAGGAAGAATGGATTAGATACCCATGCCTACCTTCTAATGAGAGTAACTCTTTATCCCTTACATTATTTGATTGTCCCCCACGCCTACCAAAGGAGGATGAATGTTATGTTCTTGTGGATTATTTTGAAATGTCTACTATGGGTAAAATGTGTGATAGTAATTACGCGCATGCTATCTATGGTAATCATTTATCTGTGCCTAACTTCGAAATGCATGGTACTAAAGAGTTTTGCTTAGAATATGTTTATGATAAAGCTCTAGATGATGGTCCTGTATTGGTTGATAATATTGATAGTAATACTATTGAAGATGAGATTGGAGAGGTCTTGACTTTATCTTGGAACCCCATACCTCTTGAGAATGATCAGTCATCTTGTTATAAAATTGTTAAAAGTGGGTTTGAAGGTTTTAATCCTACTATTTTTTTGCTTTATAAAAATTATGTGTTTGTAGATCATGAAAAGCATACTTTATGTGATATTTATATTTTTGAGTTTATTCATGAGGCCACTGAAAATTATTATGAGAGAACAAAATATGGTTGTAGAAGTTTTTTCATGGTACTGAAACACCTCTCCATGTTCTGAAAGTTTTGAAGTTGCTCTTGTTTTATCTACCCATTCTTGTTACTATGTGCTTCTTTTATTTTGTTTTCTTACAAGATTCCTATGCATAGGAAGTGGGTTAGACTTAAATGTGTTTTAAATTTGCTTCTTGATGCTCTCTTTTACTTCAATTCATATTTCTTATGTGAGCATCTTCTCAAATTACCATGCCTAGCTTAAAGGCGTTAAAGAAAAGTACTTCTTGGGAGATAACCCAATAGTTTTATTGAGTCTTGGAAGTTATTACTTCTGTAAAAAACCCTAATTTATCCTTTTTGTTTGATTTTCGTGCCAAGAATAACCTCTAATGAGAGAGAATTAAGATTTGGGGGAAGTTGCTGTCCCGAAACAGTTTTTTTGCTTCACTATAAAAATTCGTGAAAAATCTATGTATGTCGGATTGAGCTATAATTTTCTGAATTAATACCCCAGGTTGTTAGCTAAATTCCATTAGTTCAACACTTTTTTAATTTGAGCAATAGAAGGTTTTCGAAAAAATCGGTTTTTACCTGCCGGTCTGTTTGGCCAGATTTCTGCCATTATTTGCATTTGCCTCTTATCGATTTTTTTTAGTTCTCTTTGGTAAATTGAGCTTTTCAAAGCGATTTCTACAGTAGCTTGTGTTTTTAATGAAAGTTTTGCTGTTTTGAAACTAAACCTAAAGGTTTATTACTTTGAATGCACTAATGTTGCTAATGAAGATTGTGTGAAGTTTTGTATGAAGGAAATTTTCAAGTGTAGGGGAAGAATGATGTAATGAGATGAAGACTGGACAAAATCTCAAGCTTGGGCATCCCCTTCTTCATTGATAAAAATCGCAGGTCTCTTTCTAGACACTTTGCTTTTATTGTTTCATGTACCGTTGTGTTGTTATTGGAGCGTCTTAGTTTTCGTTTGCTTAGTTTGCTTGAATAAAGTAGTTGGACCCCTGCTTTCGCTGTGTTGTTTCAAATAAGTTGATTGGTGTTGGAAATGAGTAGAAAGTTTCATGGTTATAGTGGTACAAAGGGAGCTTTCTTTGACTGTGACTTAGACTTTATCATATCATGCTAGATGTTGTTTTGACCTTATGCTTAGTGATTATTGTTGTAGCATGACTTGTTCCAAACAATTGAGATTGCTTAATGTGCCTTGAAAGAATCATGCGTTGTTTTAGCATACAAAAGCACAGTATTGTGGTATTCTCCTTTGATGCTTTGTTTGGGTTGACTTGGCACATGCTCACACCATGTTATGACTATGAACCAGTCACCTTAGCCTCTATGATCATTTAGTTTTTGACTTGTGATACCACTTTATGCTTTGATTAGTAATGTTTTGTCGCTCTGCATGATTATGGTCATTATTGCTCTCTTAGTAGGTCGCTCTAAGTCTTTTGCTAGCCTCCAGTTGTATTGAGTAAGCTCTACTCATGCATCCAACTCCCAAGAAACCAAGTTATTCCAAAGTGTCCACTATAAATTCCTATGCATGGTGTGTTACATCATTCCAAGTATATTCTTGTTTTGTCTATCTCCCAAATTAAACTTGTTATGTGAAAATTAGTGATTAAATCTCTCACAAACTTGATGGCACACTTTATTTTTCTTGCCCCTAATAAACTTGAACCATTGTGTCATCTATGTTGTATATGCTTGCACTTATAAGTTGGGAATTAGCAGAACTGTGCTGTCACGAGGAACGCTTTCAACACCTGTACATATCTACCTAGTTGATATCATGCTCTTTTGTTTATGGATGTCGGCGATGTGAAATAAAAGGGGAGCTTGTAAGTCCACGGAGTTATGTATATGTGTTAGAAAAACGCCTGGGCCACTAGCCTAAGCCATGCCTAATCATGGTGGAAACTTACAGCATCACCATAGTGATCAATCTATGAAGCATTCTTCTTATAAAAAAGAGAGGGAGATAGAAAAAAGAGAAAAAGAAAAAAATAGGAAAGAAGAGAAAAAACACCATTTTCCCATGGTAAATAAGAAGATTGCTGAGATGCTCATTGTGTGTTGCCTTGTCATTTTGATATGGGATAGCTCCTGTGTCATGGGGCAAGGGGTACCCTGTTGGCGGTTCTCTATGATACACATATACTTACTATGACAAGAACTTACCGGTAAATAAAGTTGAGTAGCATGAGAAACGTCCCTCGTACTTAAGGGACATGAAATTTCCAACTTATACTTTGTCAAGCATATACTCCATATTTTATTCACTATAACCTTAATCACTTCAAGATGCTTATGATAGGGGCAATGAGAGCTGAAAGCTAACAAGTACCATAATTTTTGGAAGCTCTTTATGAAACTTGAAATCCTTGCTTCCCTTTGAAGGGCCTTTCTTCCACTTTTATATCGAGTCTCCACCTTCTATCTTTAGGCACCAATTAAGAGAGCATAGTTGCCATTCTTAGTTTTATGTGCATTGTCCCAAAACTTACTGATTGATTCATAATGTTGATATTGCTTGTTCTTGAACAATTTGTATCTGGTCACCCTTACGAACTTTGAAGGTGTCCTATGCATTTATGTTTTGCTACTCCATGAGGGACAAGCTAAATGCCACTATGCTATTTTTCTATATGTGAAACAAAAAAAGTCTTTCAATGCATTGTTATTCATGATCTTTGTTTGTATCCTTTCATGTTGCAGCATAGTTACTATGTCCTATTGTTAGAACTTCATCTTTCATGCTCATGTTCAGAGTACTTTGATCCCAGCTTTCAATGCTTGCAAATGGTTTGATCATGATTGTGATGGTGCATGTCACCTCAAAAAAAAATTATCACTTACCTACTCGAGGACGAGCATGAGTTAAGCTTGGGGATGCTTGATATGTCGTAAACGTATCTACAATTTTTTATGTTCCATGCTTGTTTAGTGTCCACCTTGATATGCTTTGTATACACTTTGAGGTATTTTTATACATTTTCTGAGACTAACCTATTAACAAGATGCCACACTGCCAGTTGCCTATTTTCTGCTATTTTTGGTTTTAGAAAAGCTAGTAAGGAAATATTCTCGGAACTGGAGGGACAAAAGACAAATTCAATATTTCACCGAGGAGAACACAAAGACTGAAGGGCGGTCGGAGGGGAGGCACAGGGTGGCCTGTAGAGGTCCCAACCTTTAATAAGGTAGAGATCCCCGTGTTTACAATGCTAGTCCCTAGATCAATAGCTAGCATCCACAATTGAGATGTAATATCAAGAAACAAAGGTCATAATACAACTTTATAACCAGGAATAAAATAATTCATTACATCTTACATAGCTCATTTGGCTATCTCATTACAATGCAGCAGAAATAACTATATAGCATGGAGTCCTTCATCTTCAAAGTGCCACAGGCTATCATGTTGGTTGTAGACTTGTAATCCTAATCAACATACTTCACTAACATCAAACAAACCTGCAACATAATAAGTTACAGCCACAAGGGTCAATGCATTTGAATTGTATTGGCAAGTGATACTATGGTAGAGTAGTGGTATCTATCATCTATATGCATTTGGCTAAGTGGAGCTTAGGCTTGCTTTGCTCAAAATAGATTTTCCTTATCATTTGAAAACACTAAGTTTTTGTTTGTCAAAATCACCCAAGGCAATCAAAGATTGAAGATCCTTTAACCCTTGTTCAACCACAAGTTTTTAACTTAGAAATTTGGATGAGGAGATTCTTGATAGCTTCCATGTCTTGATGCTCAAATTGTCCATTTCCGGGGACACGGCTAAGTACTTAGATTTCTCTCTCGAGAGAGGTGGTGCACTTTCCCCACAAGACTCGACATGCATCGAGACACGATCTTTCAGAAGCCTTCCCTTAGACCAAAATGGACGCGCTCCAAACCTATCATCCCATACCACCAACTGTCCATTTGGCTAAGTTATTGCAACCTATATGATCCAGGCAGAGCCCATAATGCCAAGTGGCTGCACTTGAGGCTTCTCAACATTTGACATCTCAAATCTCTTTGTTCCTGGGTGGCATTCCACAAGTGTGATACACAAGGTTCACCAGTCCATTGGCCTTGTGTAACCACTCAACATAAATCCATCCTTTCCATTCCACCCAGGTGATTCATTCACATAGTTGTTTTATTAAACAAAACACAAGTCATAGACTTAGAAATATTCCATAGCATGAATATAATCCACCCTTGTTTTTTACTAGCTAAGCTAAGCATGATAGTAGTAGGAATCTTAACTTAGGGAAAATTCTACTAAGGCATCATCTACTAGGATTTCCCAAGGCATAGCATACTTAGTAAAAATTCCATGCAAGTCCTACTTAGAAATATCACTAATGCATAGTGAAAATAATGGGACAAAAGTATGAAGCACCACTTGCCTTTTTGGTAGAGAATATAAGTTCACTCCTTGATCTTGCAATAGTCACACTCTTCAAATTTCACTACAATTCAATCAAGCAAGGCACAAATTCAATCTACCATTCAAGCAATTCATCACATAGAATAATAAAAACAAAGCAATGCATGCAAGCATGCCAAAGATTGTTTTATTTGGAAAAGTGGTTTCTAATAGGTTATAAACATTTTAAAACACCTATTGGTCATTTATAAAAGTGGCAAAACCATTTGAAAACAAGTTAGTGAAAATGGCCACTTTAAATCATTTTTGTTTTGCTAGAAATGATTTAAACCAAAGTAATAATTTCTAATGCTAGCCAAAATATTTTTAAACACCAAAATTAATATTTATGGTCAAAGTTTTTTAAAACAAAGTCATTTACAAAAGGTTTCACTCAAAACTAATTTTAAATCAAGCATCATTTTGATTTTTCTAGAAATGCCTTTAATCAAAGTAATAATTTTCTAGGGTTTAATCAAATACATTTTTAAATCCAAAACTTTGTGTTTAGGGTCAGAGAGTTTAATTCAAACCATTTTCCAAAGGTTTTACTCAAAAAGCATTTTAAAACCATAATCAATATTTCTATTTAACTAGAAATGCTTTTATTCAAAGATTTATTCCTTAGCCTCACAAAATATGTTTTTAAATCCAAAAGTTGGTTTCTATGGTCAGTAGGTTCAAAACAAGCCATTTACAAAAGATTTTACCCTAAAAACATTTTTTAGAATAACTTATATACACAAAATATGCCTACACATGTTTCTGCAAAAAAACTAATTTTCCAGAAGCAAATCATTAAAAAAAGGGCATGGTTGCAAATTAATTTTCTTGCTGATTCCATTGATATAAAATTTGCAAAATTTGGACGTGTAGATTTATAGTTATGAATTTTACAAAATCACGTATCTAATAGAAATGTTTCTGTTTTTAAATCAAAGTCTGAGCCACGTGGAGCAATCCTATTGGACGGTACCGCTTCGGTTGGATCACACATTACAGACCATAGGATTAAAATGAACGTGTGGCTCAGATCTAATCATACCGGTTCGTTAAGTCGTTCTATCCTAGCCACGCGATCGTGATCTGACGGCCGATGTGCGAGCGACCAAGGATGGGCGGCGCGGGGACGATGGCTGGCGGCGGCGCGCTCAGACGATGACAGTGCCGGAGATACAGGAAGCTAGAGGGGAAGTGGGGTGGCTCACCAGAATCTCCATGCATTGCTTATGCTCAATGTACCCGTGGTTGGCGAAGGGGCGCTCGGGGACAACGTGGATTGCTCGCCGGAGTCGTTCCTGGAGGCGGGCACGTTCTGTCGTTGTCGGAGACGAGGCTACACAGTAGGAGAAGGCCAGCAGAGGCTCGCGTTAGATGCGTGAGGCGAAGATGGATACACGAGCGTCATTCAAAGGGAAAGGGGAGGTTAGGGTTATCGAGGAGAGGTCGACGGAGTAATGGCAGACGGTGGCGCGTGTTGTCGTTGAGGTTGTCGACGAAGGAGAGCACGCGCGGGTGAGCTGGTGTTACTGGGAGATGCGCAGGAGGCTGGAGAGCGTGCTCGTGTGAACTAGGAGGCAAGGGGAGGCGAGGAGTGGCCGGAAATGGCTGGATATGCTCGTCGGAGCAGTGGCGGCGCAAGTTGAATTCAGGGTAGCCTGGGGGCTCTCTGGCAGAGTAGTTTGAGGGGAAAGATAGGAGAGAGGGAGGGGTTCAATCGTGCATGGTCGCAGGGAGAAATTACAGGCGCAATTAATCGAATTGAAGACGCGGAAATTTGGCAGGAAACGACCGGGGGGGTGAGGAAGAACAGGTCGCGGGGGTAGGGAAGATGACTGGTAGGTGGGGCAGCCTCGTCAGCGAGAGAGAGGGAGGTGCAAGTGGGGTCAGCAAGTCAGGGAATGAGCGGGTGCGGGTCTGGGTGGAAAAACGATTCGCGTGGGGGAGGGTGAGTGGGCTGCGTTGCTGGGCTTAGTGGGCTGGGCTGCTTTCTTTCCCTTTTTTTACTCTGTTTCATTTTCTTTTTCTATTTTGAATTTGTTCAAATGATTTTAAATAATTGTTTGAATTCAAACTCTTCACAACTTTCAGTAAGTTTTATACCGGTTTATTATTGTATTTTAAGGACCATTTTAGAATAATTATTTTATTCATTTTTGGTTTATCTTTTATTTAAAATAGACACTTGCCTTTAATCAAATAAGATTTTTAATTATATTCTCAAACTCTTATTTGAATTATAATTTTCACCAAACCTTTTTCAGTAGGTTTTATTTAGTGCAAATAATTCACTTTGAATTATTTGAAATATTTTACTATGATTTATTATCATTTAAATTGGGTAATTGTCTTTATTCCAATAAAATCCAATATGGTTTTAAATCCATATAATTTTATTCAAATGATTCTTTTATTCCATTTAAGTTAATTAAATAACTTCTATTCCACTTGGGAAAATCCACTTTATTATTTTCCCATGATTTAATTAATCATTTCTATTAGGGATTTTGTCTTTATTAAATTTAATTAGAATAGGGTTTAATCCCATATACTTTTATTTGTTTATTATTTATCCCTTTATTTCATTTGGATTTGGATTAAGTTTATCTCATTTTCTTATGGATTTGGCCAAGATTTAATTTGGCTTTTAAATATTCCTTATTTATTTCTTTCTTTATCTTATAAAATCCATATCTTTTTATTTAAAGATCCAAACTTGGTGATTCCAATTTGTATAATTTTATTTAATATTTGTTTATCCTTTTATATCCTTTTAGGATTAATTGCTCACAATTTGGTATGGATTTTAGATAGAGCTTTATGAGCTTTGGAAATTATTTCCTTTCATCTTATTAAATTCATAAGTTTTTATCTATGGTTCCAAATTAAGCGAAACCAATTTCTATGATTTTATAATATTTTTGTTTATCATTCTTGATCATTTATAATTGTTTGTTGAATTTTTTTATATGGATCAAATCCAGTCTTAGAGATATCTTGGAAATGATTTTCTTCCATTAGGGTTTTAGGGTTTTGGTTTATTTTTCTAAATGTTTAAATTTCAAGATACATTCATTGATGAATGCATTTCACTTGATTGAAGTTTGTTGGATTCTACTTTCTTCAAAGTTTGTTCAAGTAGGGTTTTGATGTTTCCAAGTTTAAACAAAAAGTTTCTTTTCACCCTAAATTTCAACAATTATTTATTTTTTTTATTTTTTTTTCACATTTCAAAATTTGGAAAATTTTGGGATGTGACAGGCTACCACCCTTAAAATAAATGCCGTCCCGAGATTTGGGAAGGCTAGAGGTTACAAGTAGACTTCAAAGCAACTAGGGTACTACCACCCTTAAAAAGGTTTTCAACTAAATTACATCTTGGCTTACTTGGGATCTTGCTGAAACTTCTCTGGACAATTGCTTGCATAATTTCCTTTGTCACCACACTTGTAACATGTGACAAGGTTGAGTTCTTCACGTATCTTCTCTGGGCAAATTGATACATAATGTCCTAGCTCTTTGCAGTTGTTGCACCACACTTGGCTAATTCCCTTATTCTTCTTCTTCTTGGGTTTTTCCAAAGGTAGGAGTTCTTCTAGTTCATGCTATTCATATCTCACCTCAAAGGTGGGAAAACTTCCTCGGTTCCTTGAACGATTCCTTGGATAATACCTATGTTTCCTCTTTTGTCCATCAAGGTGATTCCTAATGTATGGAGGTGCAATATGAGGTTTGCCTTTGTCTTCATCCTTTTTGATAGAAGTTGTTTCCTCATGGGGGTTTCCAAACTTTTGATGCATTCCACCTTGTTTCCTTTGTTGAACTATAGGATAGATGGGGCATTGGATAGGGACATGATCATTTCCTTCACATAGGAAACAAGTAACTTGAGATGTGGGGCATTGTTTAGTTCGATGATTCTCTTCACAATTAGGGCATTGATCTTCATTCTCTTTGGAAGTGTGATCCATGTCTCCACAAATATTGCAAGCTTGAGTTCCTTCTATAATATCATCCTTGACATCATTGTTGTCACAAACTCCTTGGGAAAGGTTGTCTTTCATGTTGATCATTTGAGTGGTCATGCCTTGCAACAGTTGGGATTGGATTTCCAAAAACTTTTGCATGGTTGGGTCTAACTCATTGTTGTTGGCTAAAAACTGAGTTGTCATCTGATTCAACTGGGTTTGGTTTGCTAGTAGTTGTTCTCTCATGTGCATCTCTTGGTTGTTGTTGTTGTCACCATTCTTGATGTTGAAGTATCTTGGAGAAGTCATCTATTTAGGTTGGATTGGGATTAGAATATGCAAAAGATTTTTAAGGTAGAATTCTAATCACACACAACAATTCACACAAGCAATGTGCAAGCAATCACAAACAAACATTCCAATCAAACAACAAAGTTCAAGCACATTTTTAGGCAACAAAATATTTTTGCTACACTACATAAGTTGGTGTGTTTGATCTAAACATTAGTATGGTGGTCCAACTATATGGTTTCCTTGAGATCATTCCATTCTTCTTGGTTGTTTCTTCATGAACAAGATCATTGTATCCTTGGAGAAATTCTTGTGTCTTGGTCACAAAACTTCAAAGGTGATGATGGTTCCTTCTAAGTTGTGTTTCCTTAATATTCAAGTCTTGAATAATATTCTTGTCTCACTTGTAGTCTGTAACATCCCAAAAATACTAAACTCGGATCATCAAACTCTAATCATCAATTAAAAAAAACTTTTCCAATTAAAAGTACGAAAGCATTCATATGAGTGTGTATTAAAATTTGGATTCTTTTGAATTGCCATGGTTCTGTGTTTCTTTGCTTGTAAAATGATTCTTAGGTGAAATAAACATCATCTAAACAATCCCCAAACTTTTCCCAAAGACAAACAAGTCAAAATAAACAAATTAGGTGAATGGTCACTTTGGCCAAATTAACTCCCATGCCTACTTTGGCTATCTCTAATTTCAGAACTTAACAGAAACATGTATGGATCTTTGCACCCCTTGATAGTACTCATAATAAGGTACCAAGGCCCACTTTGTGAACATCCAAAAACATTTAACTGCTTAGTTTAAATGATAGTTTAAAATTGAATCTATTTCATATGGGAAGATCCCACTATTTCAAAAACCACTCAAACAAGCTCAAATTTCAAAACCCAAGCATCCACAGAACCCTAAACACATGCCTAGCACACCCACCAAAAATCTTTTCAAAATTCAAAACTTAAGTTCATGCGTACATTTCATCAAATAGGTTACAGATTCAAATCAACAAAATCAAAAACACTATGTTGAGCAGTGTTTTGGGCCAACCTTGTTCCCTCTCTGGTTACAACTAGCATTAGTAGATCATCTAGCAACCTTAACTAACCTCTAGCACCACTGTAAGCTGGCCATTGTCATCAATGGTGAGCAGGCCGAGAGCACCCATGTCACCCTAGTGTGGACAGCAAGCTAGGAGAAGAACTAGCCGTGCCAACCTTGTCTAGCATGTAGCCCATGCCTCACCGCCCCCTCTCGACCAGCCCTAGCTCGGAGACAGCGACCAGAACCGCCAGGAATGCTGCGCCCGTGCCGCTGTCGACCATGCCGATGCGCACCTCAGAGCACGGGCCGTTCCCACGCCACCCAACCACCTCGAGCCCTCGCCGCCCGCCAGCATGCACCCCACCATCCCAGGAGACCACCAGACATGTTCGTTTCACCGCCCGTACCCCGTAGCCACAGCTCGCTGCGAAGTTCGCCGCCTCTGCCTCGCAGAGCACCGCGTGTTCCCGACCATTTGTCACCGCCCCTACACACGCATTTAAGCTCTAGAGCATCGCCAGGAGACCACCCGTCGATCGCCAACCTCGGCCATGCCTCTAGCCGCCCGTAGCCATGTCGCCACCTTCGCCTGCCCATCCCTCTCGGTCTCGCCATCGAGCCTATAAAAGGAGATGAACCCCACTCGATTTCTTCACACCATCTCACTCCCCTCACCTCAGTGATCATTCCATCCCTTAGCCGGAGCACGAGGAGCAGCAGTTCACCGGAATTGCGCCGGAGCAGGCCACCTCTGGAGAAGAAGGGCGCCGTTGATTTCGACCACCCCCCGGAGCTACCGCGACCAACCCTGAGCTCGCCGTCGTCGACTTCGTCGTTTGCGCGCCTCGCCGTCGTCACTGGAGCCCCGGTATGCCCCCTATGCACCCCACCGAGCCGCTAGGGTTCGAGCTCGCCGGTGACTTGTTCATCGTCGACGACGACCCTCAGCCGTCGATCTTCATTCTAATCCAACGCACCACATCGCCCCATACCGCTTCACGTTTTATGAGCCACTGACCAGTAGACCCCCCTAGTTGCGCCCCGCGCTGCGGAGTGACACTGGGCCGGCCCAATAACCCTTCCCGCGCAGCCCACTCGTTTGAATTTAGCTTTTTCTATTTTCATTCAAACTCGGTTCTGTACCTAGTTTCAAAAATCAACCCAGCTCGATTCAGTGAACCAAATTGCATGAAACCAATTTTGTTATAAAGGTGTTGAAATGCTTAATCCAAGCCCGTTGGATTCAAATCATTTGGATCTGTAGATCAACCCTGGTAAAAATAACAATTCAGAAGCTTTTATGCATTCAAACATTTTTCAAATTTCAACCATAATAGCTTTTGAGTTGATTCCAACTCTCAAAAATCACATTTGATCATACCTTTCAGAATATAAACATATGGGTTTACTTACAGAAATCATGTTCAAGTAATAAAAGAATGCCACATAGGCATTTCTAGTCACTTTATTTTATTTAAAATAAAAGGGTAAACCTTATTTAATTGTGACACCACTTTAAATCACATTCCCATGTACTGAAATATGTGGTGATGACTTGTGTCAACATGATCCCATGTTTGAGTTAGAGAATATTAAATCTTAAGTAGTTTTAGTAGAAATTACTTTTCTAAAAATAAAATAAATCAGACAAAGGCTATAATCTTGAATGTTAGTGATGATGCTAGATCATCTATAGAACCCTTTTGTGTGATGATTGAAAGTAGTTAAGTATTGTTTGGTGATTGTGTACCTCGTATTTATTTATAGACGCTAGTACCGACCAAGGATACGAGGAGGAAGGAGGATACTACGAAGAAGAAGCCGAGGAGAACTTCAACCACTGCTCTGCACAAGGCAAGCTAACACTTGCAAGATACTCTACTTTAGCAAGCCTATACTGATACTGATGCAAGCTAATACTTGCTTGTTACCATGACCACTAGACGCCTTAAGCATATGTGATCATACCCACTTGATACCCCGTCCTAGTTTTACTTGCAAGCTTTATACTTTATTTCTTTATCAAAGCTATTACTTAGAGTGTACTTAAGTGACTTGTAGATTCTAGGAAGATAATTGAAGGTTGCATAAAGAGCATTAAATTTGGCCTAAGCTAGATAATCTTGATGTCACCCTAAGGCATGAGATTTAACTTAGTTAAACTCCACTTGTTTACCACCCCTCATTAGTTTCACCCCCACTTGTAGATGCTAGTGCTAAGCATAAAACTTGACCAACTTTAGATGGGAATACTTGGTGGAAAATGGTTATGGAAACCTTAGAATGATGAGTCATTCTACTAAGATGTTTTGACATGTATTTCCAAACACCAGATGATTTGGATGATGAAAATGTTAAGGCATGAGCCTTAGCCCTTTATAAAACTGATGGTTGTATGGATGCGATACCATTCCAATTTTACCGTACAACCACAATACCCGAAAATTGGGTAGGGCTTGACTGGAAACTTATATACCTTAGTATTGGTTCCCTCATGGACAAGGTCTGAGCTGAGGCTACCTTGTGAAGATTGTCCACCTGTGCAGTACCCAAGATGACAGTTGGTCATGGTTGGGAGGCCAAACTCACAGGAGAGGTGCTTATACTAGGGCGTGTAATTGAAAGGTTAGGATTGATTATCCGCATACTGAGTATGGTGAATTCAGGATTTGTTCCTGACGGATGTATCGAATGTTGTGGTGAAAGTGTACAATCTCTGCAGAGTGTCAAACTATTCGAATAGCCGCGTCCGCGGTTATGGACAGTTGGAGTGGCCATACTGTTTCCCCGTCAGATGTTTTCAAAATGACTTATGAAATGAATTGAGATTTTGAATTGACCACAACAGAGTTGTGATATGAAGTACAAGTTCCCACTTAGGTGTTATAAAATTTCAACTAGATTTTCTTGCTTCTGAACTTAGTAGAGGTAAATCTGGATTTTTGCAAAACAACCCTAGAGCTTAGTGTCCTACCACAAAAAAACCCTTCACTTGTTTGTATTAGTTTGCGAGTACTTAAAGAGTACTCATGGCTTTGTCCCTGGCTACTCCCATGGCCAGACTATGAAGAGGAGTACCCGGACGAAGGACCCTAGGAAGGTTACGACAACTAGGATCATCTCCCATCGTCAGCATTGCCTGTGACCCCGAAGATGGAGCTTCGCCTACGCTACTTTTATTATTATGTTATTCCGCTGCCTGAGTTGTATTAAGAACTGGATCATGAGATCCTTATTTGTGTAAGACTTTATGTATGGTTTGTAATGGATGATGTACTGTGGTATCCAAATCTGTTATGTCTCGCAAAAATGGTAATCCTGGGATTGCAATGTATGGCATAACATGCATCTGGGATTAAAAATCCGGGTGTTGACAAGTTGGTATCAAAGCCATCCTGACCATAGGAGACCCTAGTTAGACTGGCCGTTTGAATCAAAAACTTAGTTTCAAAACCAAAGGAAGCAAATATTTACAAAAACTTATTCCCATTCTTATCACCTTGTTTCCTTCATAAAAATTCATGATCCTTCAAAACTCTTGCAAAATACCTAAAATTTGACACACTTGATCACTCTACTAACTTACTCATCCTATATTCTTATAGATGGACGTGAAGTACAACAAGTTTTATCAGTTGGTAAATGGAGGAGACCTTATTTTTGAGCGGGATTTGGACCAGCTTTCGGAACTTCTGGAGCGTCCTCACCCCGAGTTCTTCGGAGGTCAGCTCAATGATCAAGGAGGAGAAGATCTGCAGTGGCTAATTGTTGCAAGTCTTCGAGGAAAGATTAAACCTCCGACTGCCGAAGGAATTCAGTCCACCTTAAGAGAGAACAACTGGATCGATGGACTTGCCAGGGCCATGCAGGAAGCTCTTGCCCGTCTGTGTGGGCAGAGTATCAACCAGATCAAGGGTACCCGCTTTGAGTTTTGTCCAAGGCGTGATGCTATGGGTCAGCCACTAGAAGCCCCATACCACCACGAGCTGAAGACTCAGTTGGACCACCTCAGCTTCATGATGTATGATCGTCAGCAGGAATTGGATAATTGCCGTGACTACTCCAACCACAAGTCCGCCATCATCAAGACGAAGGATCAGACCATCGCCATGCTAGCGAAGGATCGCAAGTCTCGCCGCCGTTAGCTCGACAAGAAAGAGTGCATAATTGCCCGTCTTCGCCACCGTATCTCGGATTTTGAGGAGACCATCCACGAGAGAGACATGCAGTTGGAGGAAAGAGAGAATGCCGGAGAGGATCTTCGTGGAGACCCTTACTCCTATCTCTACGATGATGATGATTTTCTGGAGGATCAGGCTATGGACTTCTTCACCGATGAGGATGATTTCGCCTTCATCGATGACGATGAGGATGATGAGGATGACGACTACACCGACTCCGAGGAGTAGTAGCACTTGAGCACTAGCGTAGTGAGTTGTATTCGGTCCCACTGTATCGTAGTTTCCAGAATGGTTCTTAAAACCATATGTTTTTCTTGATTTGTGGTGTGTGTTTGTATTGTGTGCTATGAATGAATGAAAAGCAAGTTGCTAGAAAATCTGAGTCAAACTTGAAAAACTTTTCAAAGTCCCTGAACCTTAGAAATTTCCCTCTTTCCTCATGATCTATCTCAATCTTCAGATGCCACGCGGAGGAAGTGGTTCATCCCAGGACCCGATGTTGCAGATCCTGCAAATGTTGGTTTCTGACCACGAAGCCGAAAGAGCCGAACGTCAAGCCAACTTAGCCACCCTTCAGCAGATAGCCCAGCTAGCCCACAACAATCAAGGCCAAGGAAATCAGGACAACCATGGGTCTAAGCTCAAGAATTTCCAGAACACCAACCCACCCGTTTTCACTAATTCAGAAGAGCCCTTAGACGCCGATGATTGGCTGCAAACCATGGAAAACAACCTGGAAGTCGCCAGAGTGGAAGCTAACGAGAAAGTTCTGTTCGCCACCCACTATCTAGCCGGAGATGCAAGAGCATGGTGGAACAACATTCGTGCAATGACCGGAGGACAGATGATGACCTGGGAGGAATTCAAGGTCAAGTTCAGCTGAACCCATGTGCCCCCGGGTTTGATCAAGAGGATGAGAGATGAGATCAGAGAACTGAAGCAAGGAAGGATGACCGTAGTGGAATACCGTGACAAATTCTTGTCATTAGCTCTATATGCCCCGGATGAGATCGACACCGAAGCCAAGAAGAAAGAAAGATTCCTGAATGGTCTGCAGACGGTATTGGTCAATATCCCCTTTGCTGATATTGAAGCTCTTGTCGACTCTGCCATCCAGATGGAAGGAAAGATCAACCAGGCCAATGAGAACCGCAAGCGTCGCATGATGCATCAGCCAGGAACCCATCAGACCCCAAAGTATCTCCCTAACCCATCTCGAGGATTTTCCCCGAGAAGCAACCGACCCTCGATGAACCGTCCAACCTATCCCAACCGTGGAAACCCGAGGCCCGGAGGAAATCACAACAACCCCGGCAACTCTAACAATTTCAATCGTGCACCACCCAAGTTCAACAACAACAATGCCGCCGCCAACACCAACACTGCACCGAGGACTGGAAGGAATAATGTGCCTATTGCAGCAAAGGACAAGTCGCAAGTGACTTGTTATGACTGTGGAAATAAATGCCACTACTCCAATGAGTGCCCCAAGAAGAATGCCGCATCCCCCAATGCCAATGCCCCAGCTCAGCAACAACGTCGTGTTCAGCCCGGAAGAAGGTTTGCCCCAGGGAACTCGCTCAACCACAACGGCCGTCTTTTTCTCATGCATGCTGAAGAAGCCCAGGAAGCGCCCGATGTCGTGCTGGGTATGTTTTCTGTTAATTCAGTACTCGCTAGAGTGTTGTTTGATTCTGGTGCATCGCACTCATTTGTCACCAAAGAATTTGCATGCACTAGTAAGATTTAACCAACTAAACTGAAGCATGTTATGATTGTTCAAATCCCCGGTTCAACCACCAAAGCTAGGCAAATTTGCAAAGCCGTCCCTATCCGAATCCATGGCATATATTTTTATGCTAATCTGATAGTACTTGGAACTAAAGGTTTGGAAGTAGTACTAGGAATGGATTGGATGTCCAAACATAAAGGATTAATTGACTGTGCCAAGAAAGCCATAACCATGACCAGTACAGCCGGAATATCAGTCGAGCATATATCTGAAACCCTACCTCGTCAATTCAAGTGCAACAAGAGTATAGCCCAACCTACCATTGACCAAGTCCGGATAGTCTGTGAATACCCCGATGTATTTCCAGATGTTTTGCCCGGTATGCCCCCAGATCGGGATATCGAGTTTATCATTGAACTAATCCCCGGAACCGGACCCATATCCCAGAGACCATATAGTATGAACCTGTCTGAACTAGCAGAACTGAAGAAGCAACTGGATGCCATGTTGGAAATTGGATTGATTCAACCAAGTGCGTCACCATGGAGATCACCTGTCTTGTTTGTGGACAAGAAGGATGGAGGTAACCGTTTGTGTACGGATTATCGGAAGTTGAATGATATCACTATCAAGATCAAGTACCCATTGCCCAAGATAGAAGATTTGTTTGATCAGTTGACCGATGCCAAAGTGTTTTCTAAGATTAATCTTAGAACCGGTTATCATCAACTCAAGATTCGCGCAGATGATATTCCAAAGACTGCCTTTACCACCAGATATGGATTATACAAGTATATTGTCATGTCTTTTGGATTAACCAATGCCCCCGCTTATTTCATGAATCTCAGGAATAAGATTTTTATGGACTTCCTGGATAAGTTTGTCGTTGTTTTCATTGATGACATTCTGATTTATTCCAAATCAGAAGAAGAACATGAGCTACACCTAAGGACCATTCTTGGAACCCTTAGAGAGCATCAGTTGTATGCCAAGTTTAGGAAATGTGAATTCTGTTTACAGTAGGTAGGATTCCTCAGCCACATTATATCAACCGGAGGAATTGCCGTTGACCCTACAAAAGTGAAAGATGTCGAAGATTGGCAAGCCCCAACCACTCAAACCCAAGTTCGTGCATTTCTCGGATTAGCGGGATACTACCGCAAGTTCGTAGAAGGATTCTCGAGTATCGCCAGACCCATGACCCAATTACTAAATAAGGACAAGAAGTTTGAATGGACGGACAAATGTGAAGCGAGTTTTCAAGAACTCAAGAGGAGATTGATTTCAGCCCCAATCTTAATCATGCCAGATATCACGAAGCCCTTTGACGTGTATTGTGACGCATCCAAGATCGGTCTCGGATGTGTGCTAATGCAAGAAGGCAAAGTTATATCTTATCTATCTCGACAACTGAAACAACATGAGCAAAATTACCCAACCCATGACCTCGAACTCGCAGCCGTAGTTCTAGCCCTGAAGACATGGAGGCATTAACTGATGGGAAATCGTTGTGAGATATATTCAGATCACAAGAGCCTGAAGTATATATTCACTCAGAAGGAGCTGAATATGAGACAGAGAAGATGGATTGAGCTAATCAAGGATTACGATCTGGACATTCACTATCACCCCGGTAAAGCCAACGTGGTAGCAGATCCCTTAGCAAATTGCTGTGTCGCTTGAACTCCATGATTTTGAAGGAGCAACCAAGCTTGCACAAAGAGATGGAAGATTTCCGAATGAAATTAGTGAGTGAAGGATTTTTGGCTAGCATAGAACTTCAACCCACTTTGATCAGCCAGATCAAAGAGGCGTGGAAAGGAAATGCTAGTATCGACGGAATCAAGCGTCGTATCGGTACAGGCAAAGTACCCAGATTCACTGAAGACGAAGAAGGAGTTCTGTGGTACAAAGGACGCCTTTGTGTACCAGCAGATTCTGAGTTGAAAGAAGTTATTCTCAAGGAAGCTCATGATACTCTTTATTCTATCCACCCCGGAGGAACGAAGATGTATCAAGATTTGAAAGAACAATTTTGGTGGCATAAGATGAAGAGAGAAATCGGAAGCTATATCGCCAAGTGTGATATATGTCAGTGAGTCAAGGCGGGACATCAACGACCCGCAGGATTGTTGCAACCATTGCAGATTCCGGAATGGAAATGGGATTCCGTTGGAATGGACTTTATCACCGGATTGCCTACTTCTAGTAGGTGAAATAACTCTATCTGGGTCATAGTGGACAGATTGTCCAAAGTCGCCCATTTCTTACCAGTCAAGACCACATATCAGAGTTCGAAGCTAGCGGAGTTATACATCGCTAGAATCGTTAGTTTGCATGGAGTCCCCAAGAACATCGTATCAGATCGAGGAACTCAGTTTACCTCAAGATTCTGGAAGAAAGTCCAAGAAGGTTTAGGAACCCGACTAGATTTCAGCACCGCATATCACCCTCAGACCGATGGACAAACGGAGCGAGTAAATCAAATACTCGAAGATATGCCGAGAGCCTGTGTGTTAGAATATGGATCTAAGTGGGAAGACTGTCTGCCGTTTGCATAATTTTCATACAACAACAGTTATCAAGCCAGTTTGCAAATGGCCCATTTGAATTCATGTATGGAAGGAAGTGTCGCACCCCTTTGAATTGGTCGGGAGTAGGAGAGAGTCAGATTTTCGGACCCGACATCCTACAAGAAGCAGAAGAGAAGGTTCAGAAGATCCGTGAGCACCTCAAGACCGCCCAGTCCAGACAGAAGAGTTGCACCGACAAGAGACGTCGAGACCTCGCCTTCAACATAGGAGATTTTGTGTATCTGAAAGTGTCTCCATTGAAAGGAATGCAGCGTTTCTAGCTGAAAGGAAAGTTATCCCCCAGATATATCGGCCCCTTCAAGATTCTGAACCATTGAGGAGAAGTGTCGTATCAATTGGAACTGCCCGAAGAGATGTCAGCCGTGCACAATGTGTTCCATATATCATTACTTCGCAAGTGCCTCGAAGTCCCGGAGAAGACTGAAGTGTTCAAGAATATTGATCACCGGAACATAGAAATCAATGATGACCTGACCTATCCCAAAATACCCATCCGTATTTTGGAAGAAGCCTTCCGAACTACCAGAACCCGAAGCATCAAGTTTCTCAAGATTCAGTGGAGCAACCACACAGAAGAAGAAGAAGCTACCTGGGAGCGCGAAGATCACATCAGGACAGAGTTTCCCAATCTCTTCAAATCCTAGGTAATCTTTTTCGTCCTTTTTCAAATATCGGGACGAAATTTTGTTTAAGGGGGGAAGGTTTGTAACATCCCAAAAATACTAAACTTGGATCATCAAACTCTAATCATCAAAATTAGGGTTAACAAAAACTTTTACAATTAAAAGTATGAAAGCATTCATATGAGTGTGTATTAAAATATGGATTCTTTTGAATTGCCATGGTTCTGTGTTTCTTTGCTTGTAAAATGATTCTTAGGTGAAATAAACATCATCTAAACAATCCCCAAACTTTTCCCAAAGACAAAGAAGTCAAAATAAACAAATTACGTGAATGGTCACTTTGGCCAAATTAACTCCCATGCCTACTTTGGCTATCTCTAATTTTCAGAACTTAACAGAAACATGTATGTATCTTTGCACCCCTTGATAGTACTCATAATAAGGTACCAAGGCCCACTTTGTGAACATCTTAAAACATTTAAATGCTTAGTTTAAATGACAATTTAAAATTGAATCTATTTCATATGGGAAGATCCCACTATTTCAAAAACCACTCAAACAAGCTCAAATTTCAAAACCCAAGCATCCACAGAACCCTCAACACATGCCTAGCACACCTACCAAAAATCTTTTCAAAATTCAAAACTTAAGTTCATGCGGCCATTTCATTAAACAGGTTGCAGATTCAAATCAACAAAATCAAAAACACTATGTTGAGCAGTGTTTTGGGCCAACCTTGTTCCCTCTCTGGTTACAACTAGCCTTAGTAGATCATCTAGCAACCTTAACTAACCTCTAGCACCACTATAAGCTGGCCATTGTCATCAATGGTGAGCATGCAGAGAGCACCCATGTCACCCTAGTGTGGAAAACAAGCTAGGAGAAGAACTAGCCATGCCAACCTTGTCTAGCATGCAGCCCATGCCTCACCGCCCCCTCTCGACCAGCCCTAGATCAGAGACAGCGACCAGAACCGCGAGGAACGCCGCGCCCGTGCCGCTGTTGACCATGCCGACGCGGACCTCAGAGCACGCGCCGTTCCCACGCCACCCGACCACCTCGAGCCCTTGCCGCCCGCCAGCATGCACCCTACCATCCCAGGAGACCACGAGACATGTTCGTTTCACCGCCCGTACCCCGTAGACACCGCTCTCCGCGGCGTTCGCCGCCTCTGCCTCGTAGAGCACCGCGCGTTCCCGACCATTTGCCACTGCCCCTACACGCGCATTTAAGCTCTAGAGCATCGCCAGGAGACCACCCGTCGATCGCCAACCTCGGCCATGCCTCTAGCTGCCCGTAGCCGTGTCGCCACCATCGCCTGCCCATCCCTCTCGGTCTCGCCGTCGATCCTATAAAAGAAGACGACCCCCGCTCCATTTCTTCACACCATCTCACTCCCCTCACCTCACTGATCATTCCATCCCTTAGCCGGAGCACGAGGAGCAGCAGTTCGCCGGAATTGCGCCGGAGCAGGCCGCCTCTAGAGAAGAAGGGAGCCGTTGATTTCAACCACCCCTGAGTTCGCCGTCGTAGACTTTGTCATTTGCCCGCCTCGCCGTCGTCACTGGAGCCCCGGTATGCCCCCTATGCACCCCACCGAGCCGCTAGGGGTCGAGCTTGCCGGTGACTTGTTCATCATCGACGACGACCCTCAGCCGTCGATCTTCATTCTAATCCAACGCACCACATCGCCCCGTACTGCTTCGCGTTTTATGAGCCACTGACCAGTAGACCCCCCTGTCAGTTGTGCCCCGCGCTGCGAAGTGACATTGGTCCGGCCCAATAACCCTTCCCGCGTAGCCCACTCGTTTGAATTTAGCTTTTTTCTATTTTCATTCAAACTCAGTTCTGTACCTAGTTGCAAAAATCAACCCAACTCGATTCAGTGAACCAAATTGCATGAAACCAATTTTGTTAGAAAGGTATTTAAATGCTTAATCCAAGACCGTTGGATTCAAATCATTTGGATCGGTAGATCAACCCTGGTAAAAATAACAAGTCAGAAGCTTTTATGCATTCAAACATTTTTAAAATTTCAACCATAATAGCTTTTGAGTTGATTCCAACTCTCAAAAATAACATTTGATCATACCTTTCAGAATATATAAAAACATATGGGTTTACTTACAGAAATCATGTTCAAGTAATAAAAGAATGCCACATAGGCATTTCTAGTCACTTTATTTTATTTAAAATAAAATGGTAAACCTTATTAAATTGTGACACCACTTTAAATCACATTCCCATGTACTGAAATATGTGGTGATGACATGTGTCAACATGATCCCATGTTTGAGTTAGAGAATATTAAATCTTAAGTAGTTTTTCAATGAGTAGAAATTACTTTTCTAAAAATAAAATAAATAAGACAAAGGCTTTAATCTTGAATGTTAGTGATGATGCTAGATCATCTATAGAACCCTTTTGTGTGATGATTGAAAGTAGTTAAGTATTGTTTGGTGATTGTGTACCTCGTATTTATTTATAGACGCTAGTACCGACCAAGGATACGAGGAGGAAGGAGGATACTACGAATAAGAAGCCGAGTTGAACTTCAGCCACTGCTCTGCACAAGGCAAGCTAACACTTGCAAGATACTCTAATTTAGCAAGCCTATACTGATACTGATGCAAGCTAATACTTGCTTGTTACCATGACCACTAGATGCCTTAAGCATATGTGATCATACCCACTTGATACCCCTCCTAGTTTTACTTGCAAGTTTTATACTTTATTTCTTTATCAAAGCTATTACTTAGAGTCTACTTAAGTGACTTGTAGATTCTAGGAAGATAATTTAAGGTTGCATAAAGAGCATTAAATTTGGCCTAAGCTAGATAATCTTGATGTCACCCTAAGGCATGAGATTGAACTTAGTTAAACTCCACTTGTTTACCACCCCTCATTAGTACTCACCCCCACTTGTAGATGCTAGTGCTAAGTATAAAACTTGACCAACTTTAGATGGGAATACTTGGTGGAAAATGGTTATGGAAACCTTAGAATGATGATTCATTCTACTGAGATGTTTTGACATGTGTTTCCAAACACCAGATGATTTGGATGATGAAAATGTTAAGGCATGAGCCTTAGCCCTTTATAAAACTGATGGTTGTCTAGATGCGATACCATTCCAATTTTACCGTACAACCACAATACCCGAAAATTGGGTAGGGCTTGACTGGAAACTTATATACCTTAGTATTGGTTCCCTCATGGCCAAGGTCTGAGATGAGGCTACCTTGTGAAGATTGTCCACCTGTGCAGTACCCAAGATGACAGTTGGTCATGGTTGGGAGGCCAAACTCACAGGAGAGGTGCTTATACTAGGGCGTGTAATTGAAAGGTTAGGATTGATTATCTGCATACTGAGTATGGTGAATTCAGGATTTATTCCTGACGGATGTATCGAATGTTGTGGTGAAAGTGTACAATCTCTGCAGAGTGTCAAACTATTCGAATAGCCGCGTCCGCGGTTATGGACAGTTGGAGTGGCCATACTGTTCCCCTGTCAGATGTTTTCAAAATGACTTATGAAATGAATTGAGATTTGGACTTGACCATAACAGAGTTGTGATATGAAATACAAGTTCCCACTTAGGTGTTATAAAATTTCAACTAGCTTTTCTTGCTTCTGAACTTAGTAGAGGTAAATCTGTGTAACATCCCTAAAATCATGTTTCAAACTCATGCATATCATCCATGCATCCATGATCATATGAATCTCATTTCAAACAAATCATTTCAAAACAGAAGCATTTATGCTTATTATTTCATGTAAGTTTGCTCTAGCCTTAGTGCTATCTTCCAATGAGAAGAATACTTGTTTAGTTCAGTAAGGTTTGAAATTCAAACTTAGGCACCAACAAAAGTTTGAACAAAGTTTCAAAACAAAATGAGCAAATAAAACCAATATTATGCCTATTGTATATATATCATAAAGGCTTGGTTTTATTTTTATTTTCATTTGATCAAAGTGTTTTGATTAAACAGTAGTGTTTATCACACATTTGAGTGCAAGGTTTGCAGTATAAAAACCTAGAGAAGATTTGATTTCAAACTCATTTGATTTGGATTTGAAAATCATTTCATAAAATCAAAACAGAAAAAGAAAAGGAGAAAAGAAATGGAAAAAGGCCAGCGCTACCTATCTGGCCCAACTACGAATCCAGCCCAGTTAGCCCACCCGGGTTCCCCCTCTCTCTTTCTCACTCTCAGACAAACCCACTGAGCGACTGACGCCAGGACCCCACCTCCCCTCTGTTTAACTCGCTGACGAGTGGACCCTGCGACCACGTCGTCTTCGTCGTCAATCACACGCGGCCGCGACGCTCGCTCCGCCGTTACCTCGCCGCAATCAGTACGCGCTTAATTGCCATTGATACGCCGCGCAATCCTCGCCCCCGCTCTGGCTATAAGACCCCCTCTGCACCGCGGCCATTTCCCCTCACCTAGCGCCACCTCTACGCCCCCAGGCTGCTCGCAATTGCCTTTGCGCCGCCGCAGACATACGCACTCCAACGACGAATCTCGGTAAACACAGACCGCCCCTCTGCCTCTAGTTCAAACCACTGTGTCCAGCATGACCTTGCGCATTCGCTAATGCCCTCCGTTTGCTTTCTCGTGAACCAGAGCGACATCTTCGTCCTCACCCGCGAGCACCTGAGCTGCCGCTCGACTCCGACGTGCGATTCAGGTAAGATGAGACCGCCCTTGCCTCCCCTTTGGTACTGTCTTGTTCGCCAGGCCCTTGCGCACCTCCTGAACCCTCTGGCTTGTGCTAGGTCGACGCAGAGCCTCGGCAACAACCTCGATAGCAAGCAACAGACGATGCCCGCAACTCCGACGAGCTCCAGCGACCGTGTCTGTGCGCCCCTTGCCAAGCCGTCGCCAGGTTGAGCATCAGTGCTTCATCGCGATCCTGGTAAGCATCTCCGACGACCCTAGAGCCACCTGTAGCGCCGCGCCACCGTAGGCAGAGCTCGCCGCCGCCAGTAGCCACCGCCAGCGCCGCCCAGCTATGGTCATTTGATCCAGGGCCGTTGGATCTGGATCCAGCGTGTGAGATTAGATCACTTAACGAAGCGGTATAGTTAGATCTGGGCCATGCAGATTAAGTAGATCTAACGGCTCAGAAGCGTGATCCAACGCGAAACGGTACGGGCCAATCAGATTAAGACGCGTGGCAGCTGTTTAGGTTTAAAATCAGGATTTAAATCTATTAGATGTTTGAATTTGTTTTGGCTATAACTTTTGATCCCCACGTTAGAATTTGACAAATTTTATATCAATGGAATCAGGAGAACAAGCCCTTTCTAAATATGCAGTGTGTTTAATGTTTTGCTTCTGTTAAAATGGTTTTATTTGCAGAAACATGTGTAGGTCTAATTTGAGTATATGAATTGTTTAAGAAATGATTTAATATTTAAATAATTGTTGTTTGGCAAGTTTTTAACTTGTTTATGAACCAGTACTGTACACTTGCTTTGTTGAGTTTTAAAAATCATCACATATCACATTGCATGCATTCATATATTTTTGTTTGTATATGTTTTGTATGTGATTTGTGGCTATGATTCTTTGTGTAGATTTTAGTGCTAGTGATTGTGATTGTGAGGAGTGTAGCTACTCTCCAAACTACCAAGGCAAGTGGTACTTCATGATATTTTTATCCCTATGTTTTCTACTAAGAATTAGAAATATTTTGCTAGTCTTGCATGCTATATTTTGCTTATAGGCCATGTTAGGAAATCCTAGTAGTTGTAGAATTGCTAGAAATTTCTAAGTTAAGATGCTTATCTATGCCATGCTTAGCCTAGCTAGTAGAAACCAAGGGTTGGTGAAATATACATGCTATGATGAAAATATTTCTAAGACTTTGGACTTGTGTTTTGCCTAATAAAACAACTAACTAAATGAAACACCTGGGTGGAATGGAAGGAATGGTTTATGTTGAGTGGTTACACAAGGCCCATTTCTATGGTTTACCTTGTGTATCTCACTTGTGGAAAGCCACCCAGGAACAAAGGTATTTGAGATGCCATATGTTAAGAAGCTTCTAGTGCAGCCACTTGGCAATATGGGCTCTGCTTGGATCACATAGGTTGCAATAACTTAGCCATTTGGACAGTTGGTGGTAGTGGGATGATAGGTTGGAACGCGTCCATTTGGTCTAAGGGAAGGCTTCTGAAAGGTCCTGTCTTGGTGAAAATCAAGTCTGGTGGGGAAAGTGCACAACCTCTGCAGATGGAAGAATCTAAGTACTTAGCCATGTCCCTGGAAAAGGACAACTTGAGCATCAAGACATGGAAGCTATCAAGAATCTCCTCATCCCAATTTGTAAGTAAAAAAATTTGTGGGTGAACAAGGGTGAAGGACCTCAATGTCTATTGGTGGTTCCTTGGGAAAAGTTTTGACAAAGAAAAACTTAGTGATTTCAACTAATAAGCAAAACCTATTTTGAGAAAAGCAAGCCAAGCTACACTTAGCCAAATTGCATATAGTATCTAGTCCACCTAAATTATACTAAGGTATCACTTGCCAATACTATTCCAATGTATTGACCCACTGTGGCTGTAACTTGTGATGTTGCAGGTTACTCTGATGAGGATTAGGAGTCATGAGTCTACACTCAACATGTTTGCCAGTGGCACATGAAGATGAAGACTTTTATTTATTTACTTATTCAAACTCTTGTACTAGGCCTGTGGCCTTGGAGTTGTAAAGACTATGTTTGTCTCTGGAATGCCTGTAGTAATGACCTTTGTTTCTGTGTACTTCATCTTAAATTGTGGATGCTAGCAATGATCCAGGGACTGGCATTGCAATCACAGGGATACTTTTCCTTTATAAAGGAGGGATCTTACAATCTGGCTTTTTACAAAACAACCCTAGAGCTTAGTGTCCTACTACAAAAAAACCCTTCACATGTTCGTATTAGTTTGCGAGTACTTAAAGAGTACTCATGACTTTGTCCCTGGCTATTCCCATGGCCAGACTATGAAGAGGAGTACCCGAACGAAAGACCCCAGGAAGGTTACTGTAACATCCCAAAAATATGAAACTTCGATCATCAAACTCTAATCATCAAAATTAGGGTTAACAAAAACTTTTCTAAATAAAAATATGAAAGCATGCATATGTGTGTGTATTGAAATTTGCATTCTTTTGAATTGCCATGGTTCTGTGTTTATTTGTTTGTAAAATGATTCTTAGGTGAAATAAACATCATCTAAACAATCCCCATACTTTTCCCAAAGACAAATAAATCAAAACAAACAAAATAAGGGAATGGTCACTTTGGCCAAATTAACTCCCATGCCTACTTTGGCTGTATCTAACTTCCAAAACTTAACAGAAACTTGTTTGGATCTTTACACCCCTTGATAGTACTCATAACAAAGTACCAAGGCCCACCTTGTGATCATCTAGAAACATTCAAATGCATAGTTTAAATGACAGTTTAAAATTGAATCTATTTCATATGGGAAGATCCCACTTTTTCAAAAACCACTCAAACAAGCTCAACTTTCAAAACCCAAGCATCTATAGACTCACCAGCACATGCCTAGCACACCCACCAAAAATCTTTGCAAAATTCAAAACTTGAATTCATGCGGCCATTTCATCAAACACCTTGCTGATTCAAATCAAACAAAATCAAAACAGTATTGTGTGCAGTGTTTTGGGCCTAACTTGTTCCCTCTCTGGACACCACTAGCCTTAGTAGATCATCTAACAAACTTAACTAATCACTAGCACCACTGTGAGCTCATCAATGGTGAATAGCCGAGAGCACCCATGTCACCCCAGTGTGGACAGCAGGCTAGAGGAAGAACTAGCCGTGCCAACCTTGTCTGGGAGGTATCCCATGCCTCACCGCCCCTCTCGACCAGCCCTGCCTCGCAGCCAGCAGCTAGAACCGCCAGGAACGCCACGCCCGTGCCGCTGTCGACCATGCCGACCCTTGTTGCAGAGCACGCGCCGTTCCCATTTAACCAGACCACCTTGTAAGATCCCTCCTTTGTAAAGGAAAAGGATCCCTGTGATTGCAATGCTAGTCCCTGGATCATTGCTAGCATCCACAGTTTAAGATGAAGTACACAGATACAAAGGTCATTTATTACATCCATTCCAGAGATAAAACATAGTCTTTTACAACTCAAGGCCACAAGCCTAATACAAGAGTTTGGAATAAGTAAATAAACATAAGTCTTCATCTTCATGTGCCACAGGCAAGCATGTTGAGTGTAGACTCATGACACCTAATCATCATCGGAGTAACCTGCAACATCACAAGTTACAGCCACAGTGGGTCAATACTTTGGAATAGTATTGGCAAGTGATACCTTAGTAAATTTTTAGTGGACTATATTACTATATGCTTGTTGGCTAAGTGTAGCTTGGCTTGCTTTGCTCAAAATAGGTTTTTCCTATTAGTTGAAATCACTAAGTTTTTCTTTGTCAAAACTTTTCCCAAGAAACCATCAATAGACATTGAGGTACTTCACCCTTGTTCACCCACAAATTTTTACTTAGAAGTTGGAGTGATGAGATTCTTGATAGCTTCCATGTCTTGATGCTCAAGTTGTCCATTGTCATGGACTTGACTAAGTACTTAGATTTTCCATCTGCAGAGGTTGTGCACTTTCCCCACCAGACTTGGTTTCCCAAGACAGGACCTTTCAGAAGCCTTCCCTTAGCCAAATGGACGCGTTCCAACCTATCATCCCACTACCACCAACTGTCCAAATGACTAAGTTCTAGCAACCTATGTGATCAAGGCAGAGCCCATATTGCCAAGTGGCTGCACTATAAGCTTCTCAACACTTGGCCTCTAAAATCCCTTTGTGCCTGGGTGGCATACCACAAGTGAGATACACAAGGTAAACCATGTCCATGGGCCTTGTGTAACCACTCAACCAAAAACCACCATTCAAGTCCCATTCCACCCAGGTGATTCATTGACTTAGTTGTTTTATTAAGAAAAACATAAGTCAAAGACTTAGAGATATTTTCATCATAGCATGTATATACTTTACCAACCCTTGTTTGCTACTAGATAGGCTACACATGGCATAGTAGCTTAACTTAGGAAATTTCCTAGCAATTCTACTACTACTTAGGATTTCCCAACATAGCATTTGGCAAAAATAATAACATGCAAGACTTAGCAAAATATTTCAAATGCTTGTACAAAATATAGGGATGGAAATATTCATGAAGTACCACTTGCCTTGGTAATGGGGAGAGTAGCACTCTTCACAATCACAATCACTAGCACCAAAATCTACACAAAATTGGTAGCACAAAATTACACACAATTCATATACAAACATAAATATATGCATGCATGCAAAAATGCTAAGTGATGACTTTTAAAACTCCACCAAGCAAGTGCACAATACTGAATCAATACTAAGTTGAAAACTTGCTAAATCAAGTTTATTTTACACCCAAACAAAATCCTAAACAATTTCTATACTCAAAATAGCCTTAAACAAGTTTCAGCAAATAAAGTCATTTTAACAGAAACTTTTCACTAAACACATTGCATAAACAGAAAGGGCTTGTCTTCCTGATTCCAACGGTATAAAATTTGCAAAAATCTAACGTGGGAATAAAAAGTTATAGCCTATTCAAATTTGAATCCAAATCTGTTTTAAATTCTGTTTTAAACTCTAACCCTAGCCACGCGTCTTAATTCTATTGGTTGATACCTTTTAGCTCAGGATCACCCTCCCGCGCCGTCGGATCTACTTAAAACACACGGCTCAGATGTTCCCATAACGATTCGTTAAGTGATCTAATCCTATACGCTGGATCCAGATCTGACGGCTCTGGATCAAACGACCAAAGCGGGGCGGCGCTGGCGGCGGCTACTGGCGGCGGCGAGCTCTGTCTGCGGCGGCGTGGCGCTACAGGTCGTCCGGAGAGGCAGGAGGATGCTTACCAGGTTCACATCGTCGAGGAGAAGCTCAACCTAGCAGTGGCTTGACGAGGGGCGCACGGGCACGGTCGCTGGGGCTCGTCGGAGTTGCGGGCGGCGTCTGTCGCTTGCTGTCGAGGTCGCTGTCGAGGCTCCGCGTCGTCCTAGCACAAGGCAGAGGGTTCAGAAGATGCGCAAGTGACTAGCGAACAAGTTGGTAACAGAGGGAAGGCAAGGGGCGCTCAGTTCTTACCGCTATTGCTCGCCGGAGTCGAGCGGCAGCGCTGGTGGTTGCGGGCGTGAATGGAAACGAGGACCTGGGTCACGAGCAGGCAAACCAGAGGCGTTAGCAGATGCACAAGATCATGCTGGTTGCAGTGATTTGAACGAGAGGCAACGGGGCGGTCTGGTCTTACCGTGATTCGTCGCCGGAGCACGTCTGTCTGCGGCGGCGCAAGTGCGATTGTGGGCAGCCTAGTGGCGATGTGGAGGCGTTGAGGGAGGGGAAATGACCGCGGTGCAGAGGGGGTTATGTAGGCGAGAGGGGAGCGGCGATTAAGCGCGGAATCAAGGGCAATCAAGCGAGGAATCAATCGCGGCAGTGATGGGCGGAGAAAACGGCCGGCGACGGGGTCGAGCGCGATTTGGGGAAGACGAGGGTGACGTGGACGGGGCCCGCTTGTCAGTGAAATAAGCAGAAGGGAAGTGGGGTCTGGGTGTCAGTGGCTCTGCGGGTGCGTTGGCGCGTGCGAGAGAGAGAGGGAGGCCGGGTGGGCTAACTGGGCCGGTTGTGCTGTTGGGCTAGTTTAGGAGTGCCTGGCCTTTATCTTTTCTTTTCTCTTTTCCTTTTTCCAATTAGATTTTTAGGAATGGTTTTCAAATGAATTCAAACTCCATTTGAATTCAAATTTATTTGGAATTTTTGCAGTGTGCAACAGTCTCAAATCTAGGCATAAAACCATGTGGTCACTTTGAAAAGGCTTGGTCATTTTGGAGAACAAAATAACAGGGACTTTGCACTTGATTTGCAAATGTTTGAAAAATGGTTTTTGAAACCATTTCCATTTTGTAAAGTTTGGTTCAAATTCCACACTCAAACCATTCAACAAGGGAGATAAACAATCTAGGTTTAAAACATTCAAACTCTCAAATGGGGATGGCCATTTGATATTAGTTTGTTCACATAAAATGATAGCACTATGTGCTTCTGTTTTCTGAAATGAGTTTTGAAATTGATCTCAATTCTATATGCATGCATGAATGATACGCAATCTTTGAAATCATGATTTTAGGGATGTTACAAATCTAACACCCTTAAGGTGAATCTCGCCCTCGAGATTCGGATTGGCTAGCAAATAGGTGAGGGTGGTCCTTCCGAAGATCATCTTCTCTTTCCCATGTTGCTTCCTCTTCGGAATGATGATTCCACTGCACTTTGCAAAACTTGATAGTCTTTGTCCTTGTGACTCTTTCTGCAGTCTCAAGAATCTTGATAGGTTTCTCTTCATAAGTGAGATCACTTTCTAGTTGAACTTCCTCCAAAGGTATAGTATCCTTCAAGGAAGTTTCCTCCATTTCTGGGTGACATTTCTTAAGCTGACTCACATGAAACACATTATGGACAGCTGATAGAGATTCTGGCAATTCAATTTCATAGGCAACCTCTCCTTTGCGACTCAAGATCTTGAATGGCCCAACATATCTTGGTGCCAATTTTCCTTTGACTCCGAATCTTTTCACTCCGTGAAGTGGTGACACTCTAAGATAGGCTCTATCACCCACTTCGTAGGTGACTTCTCTACGCTTAGGATCCGCGTAGCTTTTCTGTCGGGACTATGCTATCTTCAACCTGTCCTTAACCAATTTGACCTTCTCTTCGGCTTCTTTGATAAGATCTGGCCCGAATAAACTTCTTTCTCCCACACCATTCCATAACAATGGGGTGGTACACTTTATTCCGTAGAGAAACTCAAACGGCGCCATCTTAATGCTGGCTTGATAGCTATTGTTATAAGAAAATTCTGCGTAAGGCAGACTTTCATCCCAACTGGCTCCATAGTCTAAGGCACATGCTCTCAACATGTCTTCAAGGATTTGATTTGTTCTTTCTGTTTGTCCATCTGTTTGAGGATGGAAAGCAGTACTGAATTCCAACCTCGTTCCCAATGACTCATGTAGCTGTCTCCAAAAATGGGAAGTGAATTGAGTTCCCCTATCAGACACAATACTCTTGGGCACACCATGTAGACATACAATTCTACTCATGTAGATTTTGGCTAACTTGGCACTTGTATAAGTTGTCTTCACGGGTATGAAATGAGCCACTTTAGTTAGGCGATCCACTACTACCCATATGGAATCATACCCTGACCTGGTCCTAGGTAGTCCGGTAATGAAATCCATACCAATCTTGTCCCACTTCCAATCAGGAATAGGTAGTGGTTGAAGCAAACCTGCTGGTTTCTGATGCTCCGCTTTTACTCTACTACACACATCACACAAAGCAATATGTTCGGCGATGTCCCTCTTGAGATTATTCCACCAAAATCTTTCTTTCATGTCCATGTACATTTTGGTGTTACCCGGGTGAATAGAATATGGAGAGTTGTGTGCTTCCTGCAGAATCAGTTTCCGCAACCCCGGATCTTGTGGAACACAGATACGTTTCCCATGCCATAAAGTACCCTGTTCGTCTTCATGGAAATTTTTAGCTTTCCCCTGGCCAATCTTTTCCTTAATCTCTTCAATTTCCTTATCCGTCTTCTGAGCTTCTCGGATCTTGTCCAACAAAGTGGGTTGAACATCCAAAGACATGAGATGTCCTTCGGGCACAATCTCCAATATGAGTTTTCTGAATTGGGTACACAAATCGTCTGGTAATTCTCCTTTGGTAAGGCCATTCACAAATACCTTACGACTTAGAGCATCTGCTACAACATTTGCTTTACCGGGGTGGTATTGCAAACTTAAGTCATAGTCCTTGATAAGCTCTAACCATCTTCTTTGCCTCATATTGATTTCCTTCTGGGTGAAGATATACTTCAAACTTTTGTGATCAATGAACACTTCACAACGCTTTCCCAAAAGATAATGCCTCCATGTTTTGAGTGCATGGACGATAGAGGCTAGCTCTAAATCATGAGTGGGATAGTTCACCTCATGAGTTTTGAGTTGTCTCGAGGCATAGGCCACAACTTTACCGTCTTGCATAAGTACTGCACCCAAACCTTGATGAGATGCGTCACAATATACTTGGAAATCCTTTTCCAAGTCTGGCAGACACAAGACTGGTGCTGTCACAAGTCTCTTCTTCAACTCCTAAAAGCTGGCTTCACAACCTTCAGACCAAGCAAACTTCTTGTCTTTCTTTAACAATTCAGTCATGGGCTTGGCTACCTTAGAGAAATTCTCAATAAACCTTCTGTAGTACCCTGCTAAGCCAAGGAAACTACGAACTTCTTTCACGGACTTGGGAGATTCCCATTCAGTCACAGCTGAAACCTTAGCAGGATCAACTGCTACACCATCCTTTGTCATAACATGACCAAGAAATCCAACTTCCTCTAACCAGAACTCACACTTGCTGAATTTGGCATAAAGTTTATGCTCCCGTAATTTCTCAAGTATCAAACGCAGGTGTCCTTCATGTTCTTCTTTGCTCTTGGAGTAGACTAATATGTCGTCGATGAAAATGACAACAAACTTGTCAAGAAATTCCATGAACACCTTGTTCATCATATTCATGAAGTATGCTGGAGCATTGGTCAAGCCAAAAGGCATTACGGTATACTCATACAATCCATACCTTGTGGTGAATGCTGTTTTAGGTATGTCTTGTTCTCTTATCTTGAGTTGAAAATAACCTGACCTTAGATCAATCTTTGAGAACACACATGCTCCTTCAAGCTGATCAAATAAGTCATTGATTCTAGGCAAAGGATATTTGTTCTTGATAGTTACCTCGTTGAGTGAACGGTAATCTATGCATAACCTTTGACTTCTGTCTTCCTTCTCCACAAATAAGACTGGGGCTCCCCAAGATGAAGAACTTGGTTGAATAAATCCTTTCTGCAACTGTTCTCCAAGTTACTTCTTGAGCTCTTTCAGTTCATCAACTGACATTTTATATGGTCTCTTTGCTATTGGTCAAGAACCTGGTACCAAATCTATCAGAAACTCCACATCTCTATCTGGTGGCATTCCTGGCAATTCTTCTGGATACTCACTCACAATTGGCACACTGTCCATGCTAACCCCCTTAAGAGAATTAAGCATACTCTTTTTTGCTTCAAAGCTGGTCTTGAATCTGATCCTTTTATTTTCCGGAGTTGTGAGTGAGACAGTATGGTTGGCACAATCTATCACTCCTTTGTACTTAGTCATCCAGTCCATTCCCAGAATGACATCCAATCCTTGGGAGTTTAGAATTATCAAGTTAACGGGAAACTTATACTTCCCAAATTCTATGACTAGATCATGGCATCCTGAATTCACTATCATTTCTCCACCAGGAGAACTTACTTTTATAGGACACCCAATAGTTTCTACTGGTAGTTTATTTCTTTAAACAAATTCTCTTGATATGAATGAATGAGATGCACCAGTATCAAAGAGTACAAATGCTGGAATGGAATTAAGTCTGAACTTACCAGCAACAGCATCAGGATCCTCATAGACCTCCTCCACATTGATGTGGTTCACCTGTCCTTTCTGGAAAGGATTGGGATTGACAGCTCCTTCAACTTTCTTTTCGGGGCACTCATTTGCATAGTGTCCCATCTTCTTGCATTTGAAGCATTCAACCTGACTGATGTCTCTCTTAGCAGGCTGACTTCCACTTCCACTTCCATTACCATTGTGGTGGCTCTTATGTCCACTCTTGTGGTTCTTGTACTTGTCATTGTCATGACTGCGGTGATGCTTGTTGTCATGACGGTTGTGGTTGTGGTGCTTGTTGAATTTCCCATGCTTGTGGGATCCTGAGCTTCCGCTATCATCATAGTAAGATCGTTTGTGAGACGATCCCGAGCTGTGCTTGTCGGAGTGCTTTCTCTTTCTACTCTCGACTTGCTTCATTTTATTCTCCAATATTGCAGCTTTGTCACAGAGCGACTGATAAGTGGGAACATATGCCACAGCCAGTTGCAGATTCAGCTCATCATTCAAGCCTTCCAGAAATTTTTCCTTTCTCTTGGCATCTGTGTCAACCTCATCCCGTGCATAACGCGCCAGATTGTTGAACTCCTCAATGTACTCAGCCACGCTGCGGTGACGCTGCTTTAGATTGTGGAACTCTTTCTTTTTCAGTCTCATTATTCCTGATGAGATATGAGCAGTGCGAAAGCCATCCTCAAAGATAGCCCAAGTCACCTCATCTATAGGAGTGGTGATCTGAAAGTTGTCCCACCAAGTGGCGGCTGGCCCTTCCAGCAGATGTGCTGCAAATCTGACTTTTTCAGCATCCGTGCAGCCCACGGTTACTAAGTCCTTGTTTACAGAACGTAGCCAATCATTGGCCACCATGGGATCAGTCGTCCCCGACAACTTAGCTGGCCTCAATCGCAAAAATCTAGTGAGCATATCAAAGCCCGGAGGGTTGTTGTTGTTATTGTTGTTATTGTTGTTATTGTTGTTGTTATTGGGGTTGTTGTTGTTGTTTTGGTTCTGAATGAATGTTGTCATCATCTGCATCAGCTGTGTTTGAGCAGTCATCATTTGTTGCATTTCTGGTGTGATGTTGTTGTTGTTGTTGGGGTTGGGGTTTGCGCGACGGGGAGGCATCTGTGGTTTGTTCAAATAGAGATAAGAATCAGATACCCATAGATGTTTTCATGCACAATCCATCACATAAGCAACACATAGCATGCAACACAAGATAAAAAGTTCAACAACAAGATAACAAGTTCACAAAGTAAAACACACAAGTAGCAAGCCATCCACAAGTCGGATGGTCCAATAACAAGTTCTCAAATCACAAGTACGATAATAAAAGATAAACGAGTAGTCAAATCTACTCTTCAGCATCAATCTCCTCCTCGACAAAGGTAAGACCTGCATTCTCCATCGCGGCCTCGTTCTCCTCAATAGTAGTGGTCAAGGACTCAATCTTGGCCTTGAGAGCCCTCTTCTGGGAACGAAGCCTCTCTATCACCGTCTGCTGCTGCTCCAGCTCGAAGTCCTTGGACTGCAATTCTTCAGTCATGTCCCGGATCTTCTTGTTCCTATCCTGGACACGTTTCTCCTGACTCTTGAACTTCCTGTCCTGGGTCTCGAACTTCGCCTCCATTTCCTTGACTATCTCGTCCTGCTGTGCGAAAAGCTTGTCCTTCTCGCGAAGCTGCACCTGGAGCTCTTCATTACTGAGCATTGCATTGGTCCTGTCCGTGTCCACGTGCCTAATGAGAGACTCTAAGTCCTGGAGATACAGACGTATCGGCTCTGCTGCGTCCCTCGAGTCGTCCTCGAAGTCGATGGACTCTCCATCCTCATCACGTCTTCCGAAGACGTGAAAGTGGGTGCCTCTAACCTGTCGGGAGTGTCGACCTAGCAGACGTCCTATCAGGTCCTACATAACTACCTCCATGCCTCTCTCCCTGTCATCGTGCATAAGCTTGAAGACGATGGCCTCCATAGTAGGCTCTGTTTGGCGTCCGGGGTGGTTCACCTTGAAGCCCCAGAGGTCCTTCCTCTCGAACTTGGTGAGTGGATGCACCATGATGGTGGGAAGAGGGAGATTGAGCAAGGTGGTAAGCTCAACGATACGAGGACCAAAACGGGTAACTTGGAACTCCTCAACAGTGCTGATGGTAATAGGCATCTATTTATAAGATAGAAAAGTTAGAACAACACAATTTAAGATAAAACAAAGACAAACATCACATACATATCCTTGGAAAACAAAATCACACAAGTCATGCATACATGAATCCATTACATCAACCAAGGTCCAATCTTATTTAAGGTATCATTTTGGAAAATAAGGTGATAGGTGGTGGTCCAACTAATGAAGTACGTTTACAATCCTATCTCACTGGATCTGTTGGCTAACACAATGTTCCTAGAGGAAATCAGCCTATCTTGCTCACATGATTCCATCACTAAGTCTATAATATCTCCTCTTAAGGTTTGGTTGGTGGCTTCCAACTCTTGGGTAAGTTCCTTCTCTTTTATCAAGTCTTTTTGGAGGTTGAGCATTCTGCACTTGACTCTAGCACTAAGTTCTTTGATAGTCCTCCAAGCTGCTTCTCTTGCTGACTCAAAGAATGTGGTGTGCACCACAGTGTTGGTGTACATGCAGAATCCTTTTTCTTTGTGGTTGTCTTCCTTGTTTTTATACAAGTGAAGTTGCACCCACCAGTACTCAACTCCTTCATCCATCACTGGAAAGCCTTTGTACACAGCTGCACCATGTATTTCCATTGCCACCATGAGGTCCTTGAGAATTTTGGGAAACTCAGTCTCACACTCCAAGGTCATGGTCATGAGTGGTCCTTTCTTTACAGCTTCGTTGATGGAGTTCATCTACAAATAGAGATGAGAAGAGAAGATTAGAAAAGTTTACGAGAAAAATAGACAAGTGTAGAAGTAGTTGAAAATTTTCCTTAGTGGTTTCCAATCCTAGGGTCATAATCCTACAGGCAACACAGTGCTCTGATACCATCTGTAAGATCCCTCCTTTGTAAAGGAAAAGGATCCCTGTGATTGCAATGCTAGTCCCTGGATCATTGCTAGCATCCACAGTTTAAGATGAAGTACACAGATACAAAGGTCATTTATTACATCCATTCCAGAGATAAAACATAGTCTTTTACAACTCAAGGCCACAGGCCTAATACAAGAGTTTGGAATAAGTAAATAAACATAAGTCTTCATCTTCATGTGCCACAGGCAAGCATGTTGAGTGTAGACTCATGACACCTAATCATCATCGGAGTAACCTGCAACATCACAAGTTACAGCCATAGTGGGTCAATACTTTGGAATAGTATTGGCAAGTGATACCTTAGTAAATTTTTAGTGGACTATATTACTATATGCATTTTGGCTAAGTGTAACTTGGCTTGCTTTGCTCAAAATAGGTTTTTCCTATTAGTTGAAATCACTAAGTTTTTCTTTTCAAAACTTTTCCCAAGAAACCATCAATAGATATTGAGGTCCTTCACCCTTGTTCACCCACAAATTTTTACTTAGAAGTTGGAGTGATGAGATTCTTGATAGCTTCCATGTCTTGATGCTCAAGTTGTCCATTGCCATGGACTTGGCTAAGTACTTAGATTTTCCATCTGCAGAGGTTGTGCACTTTCCCCACCAGACTTGGTTTCCCAAGACAGGACCTTTCAGAAGCCTTCCCTTAGCCAAATGGACGCGTTCCAACCTATCATCCCACTACCACCAACTGTCCAAATGACTAAGTTCTAGCAACCTATGTGATCAAGGCAGAGCCCATATTGCCAAGTGGCTGCACTATAAGCTTCTCAACACTTGGCCTCTAAAATCCCTTTGTGCCTGGGTGGCATACCACAAGTGAGATACACAAGGTAAACCATGTCCATGGGCCTTGTGTAACCACTCAACCAAAAACCACCATTCAAGTCCCATTCCACCCAGGTGATTCATTGACTTAGTTGTTTTATTAAGAAAAACATAAGTCAAAAGACTTAGAGATATTTTCATCATAGCATGTATATACTTTACCAACCCTTGTTTGCTACTAGCTAGGCTAAGCATGGCATAGTAACTTAACTTAGGAAATTTCCTAGCAATTCTACAACTACTTAGGATTTCCCAACATAGCATTTGGCAAAATAATAACATGCAAGACTTAGCAAAATATTTCTAATGCTTGTACAAAATATAGGGATGGAAATATTCATGAAGTACCACTTGCCTTGGTAATGGGGAGAGTAGCACTCTTCATAATCACAATCACTAGCACCAAAATCTACACAAAATTGGTAGCACAAAATTACACACAATTCATATACAAACATAAATATATGCATGCATGCAAAAATGCTAAGTGATGACTTTTAAAACTCCACCAAGCAAGTGCACAATACTGAATCAATACTAAGTTGAAAACTTGCTAAATCAAGTTTATTTTACACCCAAACAAAATCCTAAACAATTTCTATACTCAAAATAGCCTTAAACAAGTTTCAGCAAATAAAGTCATTTTAACAGAAACTTTTCACTAAACACATTGCATAAACATAAAGGGCTTGTCTTCCTGATTCCAACGGTATAAAATTTGCAAAAATCTAACGTGGGAATCAAAAGTTATAGCCTATTCAAATTTGAATCCAAATCTGTTTTAAATTCTGTTTTAAACTCTAACCCTAGCCACGCGTCTTAATTCTATTGGTTGATACGTTTCGCTCAGGATCACCCTCCCGCGCCGTCGGATCTACTTAAAACACACGGCTCAGATCTTCCCATAACGATTCGTTAAGTGATCTAATCCTATACGCTGGATCCAGATCTGACGGCTCTGGATCAAACGACCAAAGCGGGGAGGCGCTGGCGGCGGCTACTGGCGGCAGCGAGCTCTGTCTGCGGCGACGCGGCGCTACAGGTCGTCCGGAGAGGCAGGAGGATGCTTACCAGGTTCGCAGCGTCGAGGAGAAGGTCAACCTAGCAGTGGCTTGACGAGGGGCGCACGGGCACGGTCGTTGGGGCTCGTCGGAGTTGCGGGCGGCGTTTGTCGCTTGCTGTTGAGGTCGCTGTCGAGGCTCCGCGTCGTCCTAGCACAAGGCAGAGGGTTCAGAAGATGCGCAAGTGACTAGCGAACAAGTTGGTAACAGAGGAAAGGCAAGGGGCGCTCGGTTCTTACCGCTATTGCTCGCCGGAGTCGAGCGGCGGCACTGGTGGTTGCGGGCGTGAACGGAAACGAGGACCTGGGTCACGAGCAAGCAAACCAGAGGCGTTAGCAGATGCACAAGATCATGCTGGTTGCAGTGATTTGAACGAGAGGCAACGGGGCGGTCTGGTCTTACCGTGATTCGTCGCCGGAGCACGTCTGTCTGCGGCGGCACAAGTGCGATTATGGGCAGCCTGGTGGCGATGTGGAGGCGTTGAGGGAGGGGAAATGACCGCGGTGCAGAGGGGGTTATGTAGGCGAGAGGGGAGCGACGATTAAGCGCGGAATCAAGGGCAATTAAGCGAGGAATCAATCGCGGCAGTGATGGGCGGAGGAAACGGCCGGCGACGGGGTCGGGCGCGATTTGGGGAAGACGAGGGTGACGTGGACGGGGCCCGCTTGTCAGCGAAATAGGCAGAAGGGAAGTGGGGTCTGGGTGTCAGTGGCTCTGCGGGTGCGTTGGCGCGTGCGAGAGAGAGAGAGGGAGGCCGGGTGGGCTAACTGGGCCGGTTGTGCTGTTGGGCTAGTTTAGGAGTGCCTGGCCTTTTTCTTTTCTTTTCTATTTTCCTTTTTCCAATTAGATTTTTAGGAATGGTTTTCAAATGAATTCAAACTCCATTTGAATTCAAATTTATTTGGGATTTTTGCAGTGTGCAACAGTCTCAAATCTAGGCATAAAACCATGTGGTCACTTTGAAAAGGCTTGGTCATTTTGGAGAACAAAATAACAGGGACTTTGCACTTGATTTGCAAATGTTTGAAAAATGGTTTTTGAAACCATTTCCAGTTTGTAAAGTTTGGTTCAAATTCCACACTCAAACCATTCAACAAGGGAGATAAACAATCTAGGTTTAAAACATTCAAACTCTCAAATGCGGATGGCCATTTGATATAAGTTTGTTCACATAAAATGATAGCACTATGTGCTTCTGTTTTCTTAAATGAGTTTTGAAATTGATCTCAATTCAATATGCATGCATGAATGATATGCAATCTTTGAAATCATGATTTTAGGGATGTTACAACCTCCGGAACATTTTCCGGTGCTACGCAACTCAGCACATATAGCTAAGGTTCGTTAACCTTATCAAAGTTGTATTGTCCTCCCACTTAACTTTTTGTGAAAAAATTCCTTTTTCAAGAAACTTCACATTTCAAGCGACAAACCCTTTTGTCCTTGGTGTTATGGAGGAATAACCAATTGTTATTTGAAATAACCTACAAAGACATGCTCATCCGACTTAGGTTGTAAATATCTTACTTATGTTTAGCATACCAAAATTTAAGAAATGACAACTTGGGTTTTACCTCACAACATTACTCATATGGTGTCATTTCAACGGATCAAGATGGAGCTCTTTTCGGTGTAAAAGCGATAATCTCTAAAGCTTTAATATTTTAAAACACAATGGCAGTTTTATAAATAACACCTTTGATCCAACCATGTCAAACAAGGTTTCATTACAAATCTCAAACACTCCATATTCCTATGGTGTTTCGGGAGATGCAAATCTAGGTGTTTTTGCTAAACTTGTAACTCAAATAAATCCGTTTATGATAAATCATAATTCATTTATTTTTCTTGTTACCCTTGTAACTCAAATAAATCCCTTATGATAAAATTATAAACCACTTCATCTTGAAAGTCTTTGAACGTTTTCAAATATTTCACACTTCTTTCTCATTAAGTGAACATTCACTCAAATTTCCGGAGAAAGCATATGAAGTTGAAATCCATTGCTTACGATTATACATAATGGACTACATACATCAATATGAATAAATTCCAATATTTTAGTCGTTCGTTCTTCTTTGGCCTTTGAACGAAGTTTTAATTATCCCGAGGAAAGTCTCATAAGCATCACTTTGATCAAATCAAAGACTCCAAAAATCCATGCATATGGAGGTTCTTCATGTTTTCTTTCCAATATAATTTAAACGGCGATTTCACTTCGTAAGTGATGTTCCAATCATTTGTCTTGCGACATTTAAGCATTAGCTTTATGGATGTGATTTCTCCAACTAGATTTGTAAATCATCCATCTTATATGGAATACGGTAATTATTTGAACAACCTTTGTTCTCATAATACCTGATTTAAATAACAATTATTAAAACAAATCTTAAAGTCAAGCTTTGGTGTCAACAAGAAATACAAACAACGGTTTGTTTGTTTTCAATGAACATCATCACATATTCTCTTGCTAGTTACTTAGGCCATTGCGGTTCATGAATTCGTCGTTCCGTATGAAATTTCATACCAACCAATTCGGTATCCAATACCCAAGAACCACATTGTTTAACAAGCAAAGAATACAACCATAACATGTATATCTTATATATACCTAAATTGGATATTTCCAATCCTTTCTTTTCTGCCAAATATATCTTATAGATTCTCTTTCAGCATTTCCTTTTCCTTTTAAAAGAATCTATAAACATCAATTGTGGCGCCATATACATGACACATAGTCCAAAGCGTGTATATTCAAATATTAATACATTTGGATTTGCACTTTGAAGTAGATCACCATCATCAAATGATCGGCATTCTTTCAAAAATTCATTCTTTAGTAATCTTTTAGTGTAGTAAACACTTTACATACATCTTCTATTCATCCTTATCATGACGACTTTCATGATCAATCTAATGTAGCTTATAAAGACGAATCGTGAGTATAACGTTACTTTACAAAACCCTTTTGGATGATTAGGATGTCTAACATCTCCAACCTTTGTAAATTCTCATCTAATATGAGAACATACATTATACTCTATCATATTGCAACCAAAACATTGTTTCAGATATCGTTATATCTGTCACACATGATGGTTTCTAAAACAATTCTTCAGCTCCTAGATAAACTTGATATTAAAATAATCAAGAATCGTGGAGGCAAACATGATACTTAAGATACTAACACTAGAATTATTACTCTCGATTTAATACCAATTATTAAATTTCATGGAGTAAACAGAGTTTGCTGAAAGTTTGCAATAGGACTTTAAACTTTTAGATTGACACTCAACACAATACGATACTAGTTCGTAAAGTAAATATCCAGAATTCTATAGTTCTATTATCTCAATTACAACTAAGTATAAGGTGGTGAACGAATGCCAATGACTACAACATTATGCAAATTCACTTTGATTTAATTTATGATAAATTGAGTTCTACTAATCCAAATTATAAATGAACTCCCACTCAAAAACGACATCCCTCGTGTCTTTTTGGTGATTACATGAACCAAATCCACTACACCAAGTCCGATCATCACGTGAGTCGGTGTAGCTTCAAAGGCGAGCATCCATATGGTCATCATATCATAACATATGACTCATGCTTAACCTTTCGGTCCGTGTTCCGAGGCCATGTATATACATGCTAGGCTCGCCAAGTAAGAACCTTAGTATTCGCGTGTGTAACTGTCTTACACCCGAGATATGCCCGTGGATTCAAGTACACCCGATCATCACGTGATGTCTTGAAGCGACGAAACATTGTCGGTGCATACTTAAGGAAGAACACATTTTTATCTTGATATCTAAATGAGGGATCATCTTATTATGCTAATAAAACTCCAAACAAGCAATATAAGATGCAATCAAACATCTCATGTTTGTAAGTGAAATGATATGGTTCCCGCATATGATATCCATCATGTGCACCGTGGTATGATTTCTATCATACCTCTGTGTGTAAGGTCAAGGTCTATGGAACCTACACGTTATGTGTGTTGTAAGAGTATCATCTTATACTTCTACTTACAACATCACCATATCATAACACTAGCCCAGCAAAAATCTAAACTAGACGCCTCTAATTTATCCATTGCAAGTTTTATGTGGTTTAGGGCTTTCGAAGATAGAACCGTTCTTACCTACGAACATGAACCGCAACGAGGATAACCAAATTGTTGACAACTCGTTGCAAATTAGATATTGACTATAGTAGGAGAGACACACACCCGCTAGCCACTTATACAAAACTAGTTGCATGTCAAGTGTGGAACAGGTCTCATGTGCGAGGACATGTAAAGTTTGTTCGGGCCGCTTCATCCCACTATGCCACCAATATCCAAAGTACAACTAAGAAGCAATAAAATGATAATAATCGCCCACATACTCATATGTGTACTACCCGTGCAAAGCATCTACACATAGATCCGGCTCTGATACCACTGTAGGGTTCGCAGCATAGAAAACAAAAAAATTCCTACGATGGGAACAACTATGTACCAAGATCTATCTACTAGATACAAGCAACATGCGGATATACATCCATAGAGAACATACCCTTGAAGACCGACAAAACTTAACGAGTCCAAACTAGTGGTTGATGTAGACGATCTCTTGCCGATCTCAAGATCGAGAGGAAGTCCTAGCGCCACAAAACAGCAGCGCATCCGTGCTCGCACACACGTACAAGACACCGAGCAACCTCCGCCTCCTCGCTCCAGTGATGCAGCGGAAGCACAACTCTTTCTTGCCGAATATCCACCGGGAACATGTATCTCGCTAGTCCGAGACCATGGGGAATAAATTCTAGAGGGGGAGAGAGATCCTTCACGAGGAGGTGTGCTTTGAGAGGAGGAGAGGGGGGGACTTTTATAGGGAGAGGGGGCACCCCAAGGGGCATGGCGCCAGCCATGGTGGCTGCCCCCACCTCTTCCACATTCATGTGGGTGGAGCTCCCGCTCAAAATGAAGAGCCTCCACTCCCATAAAAGAGCCTCCACTAAAAAATCCACTCACATGCATTAAATTTCCACCAAATTTAATGCAAGCTCTCATTTAAATAAAACTCTTATATTTATTTATTCAGAATTTTTTTAATTACTTTAATTAACAAACATTCACATAAAACCCCTTGCTAGTATTCAATTTCACATGCAGAACCAGTTTTAGCAATTTCAACCAAAACAGTTTTGGTGTCTAGTGAAATAAATTCCTGCGCTTGTTATTCTTTTCGGCATGAAACTTTTGCTCCAATTGGATGTCAGTGTCCCTTAAGTGTGCCACCATACGTTTCGCGAATAATGCGGACATGATCGAGACCCTTCTCCGATCAATAATTGGAAGCGGCACCTGGAGATCCATACTGACTCCCACACATTCAACGATGACTTTCTTGTGATCGTCGGAACCTTTTACACTAGTAGCTTAATCCCTTTGTTTCACAATATATTACATGTCCGAGATTCGATCATCGGTATCTCCATACCTAGTTTGATCTCGTTACCGACATGCACTCTTTTCTCGTTCCCGTGATATAACATTCTAGTGATCAAATCACTTTCTTGCAAGCTAACCAATGTGATATCACCGAGAGGGCCCAGAGTATATCTATCCGTCATCGGCATGAACAAATTCCACTCTTGATCCATGAGTCTCAACATAACACTTTAGTAGTTCTGAATCCATCTTTATAATCACCCAGTTACGGTGTGATGTTTGATGTCATCAAGAAACTCTTCCGGTGTTAGTGATTGACATGATCTCATGGTCTAAGGATTAGGATCACTTCGTAAGTTGTTATAGCAATATAAACTCAATGAATTTGATCGTAATGCTATACTTCGGATGAATGTTCATCACATCATTCCAACAATGTTGTGACCTTGTTATTAACAACATCCAATGTCCATGATCAGGACACCTTTGATCATCTTGTTAATCAACGAGCTAGTTTATAAGAGAGGCATAACTAGGAACTTCCTTTTTGTTTATTAAGCACACATGTATTAACGTTTCCGTATTAATACAATTATAGCATGCATAATAAACATTTATCATAAATAAGGAATACGATAATAACCACTTTATTATTGCCTCTCGGGCATATTCCCTTCAGCTATCCCATATCAAAATGACAAGGCAAGTAGACAATGAGCATCTCAGCAATATTCTTATTTACCATGGGAAAATGGTGCTTTTTTTCTCTCCTCTTTTCAACATGTATCTCTTTTTTTATAAGAAGAAAGCTTCATTGATTGCTCATTATGGTGATGCTGCAAGTTTCCACCATGATTAGGCATGGCTTAGGCTAGCGGCCCAGGCGTTTCTCTAACACACATACATAACTCCATCGACTTACAAGCTCCCCTTTTATTTCACACCGATGACATCCGTAAACAAAAGAGCATGATATCAGCTGGGTAGATATTTACAAGTGTTGAAAGTGTTTCCCATGACAACACGGTTCTACTAATCCCAATGTATAGGTACAAGCATATACAACATATAGGGGCAAGAAAATAAGGTGTGCCATCAAGTTCGTGAGAGCTTTACTAACTAGTTTTCACATAACAAAATAATTTTTAATTTGAAAGATATATGAAGCTTGAGAATTTACTTGGAATAGCAATAATGCTAATAGGTAGATATGGTGGACTCAAATGGCATAAGTTTTTGGTTTAAATGATTGGATGCATGAGAAGTATTCCCTCTCAATACAGTTTTTTGGCTAGCAAGGCCGAGTAGCAAGCAAAAGAGTTGAAGGAAACAAGCAAACATACAAGTGATAAAGCCAAACATGCAATCTTCCTTGAAAACACAAAAGATCTTAACTAAACAATACTAAGCTTATGAGCCAATCAAGAAAGAAAGAAAACAATATAAAATACCTATAAGCGCTTTTTCTTTTCCTTTCAAACCTCAAAAAGTGTTGCTATTGACCAGAGTTCGGTTTGCCAAAACCAATTTAGATTTACTTGATGCTCCCAAAGTGATACCAATACTAATCAACAAGATAAATCATATAATAGAGATTGCAAACTAAAATAAGAAGTGCAAAAAGTAAAATATGAAACTTCTCATTAATATTCCATAAAGGCACTCACACCAAGGGATACATAGATAACCAACTAAAGGAGAGATACTTCCACAATGCAAACCAACCTATATGATAACTTCTCTATTCAAGATATGAATCTACTGAAAAGGTAAAAAAAATAAAAGATAATGATGTGATACCGCGGTACTCCCCCAAGCTTGGAACAAGCCAAGGGGATGCCAAACCTGATGACGAATTACTCCTTCGGTGATGGTGGTGTTCCCTTGATGAGCTTTTCAACCAGCTTCCTCAAATCTTCAATCTCAAAGGTTAGACTACTTCGAATTATGCTCAATGCAGTTCATGATCATGTCGGACCGAGAATTCCAGTCCTTGTTATTCTTTTCCCACTCTTCCTTCTTAGAGTGTTCCTTCCCTGCATGGTTAAAACGAGGCATATTCCCACTAGAGGGCAACTTCCCTTTGGGCACCTTTTGGAATTGTTGCTCATGTATAAGAGTATGGAAGGGGTTCTTGGTACGTGGAGGAAGTGACCGTGGAGCGAGGCAATGACGCGGAGGTTTACCTCCTGTAGACATCCATGTTGTCCTCCTAAGCTTGATAGGTTTTGCCACCACTCCAATGCTTGCAACGGTAGCGCGGGTGTCTGGATGCTCGTCCTCCTTCACGTCCTCTTCATCCCCAACCAAGATCTCCTCTTACTTGGGGTTTGGAGGATCATCTTCCACGGGATTTTTTCCCTTGTCGTTGGCGGAGACCATAGTGCCTCTAAAGTTGAGAGTATTTCCAAACAGAAACATATCAAGACAAAAACACAACAAGAACACGATATACGAAAGTCGGGGGATCCGGGAGGTTATATATTATAAAGTTTTACTGTGTAAGGAAGATACTGTGCGAAAATGGGGCGGAGACGGACTCCAGGGGGTTCACACCCCCTGGTGGAGCGGCCAGCTGGGGCCCGCGCCACTGGTGGGTGTGGCCCACACGGGCTCCGTTTCCCCCTCTGTTTCGTCTCATAACCTTCCATATGTAATAAAAACATAAAAAATATAAAGAGATAAGTTTTTCGCGAACCTTTGATTTCTAGCTCTTTTACCTATTCAAAGACGGACTCTGCAAATTCCTTCTCCCCAACACTTGAAAATTCATTTCATACAAAGCCTCACACAATCTTTATTAGCAACATTAGTGTATGCAAAAACAATAAACCTTTAGGTTCAAACTTCAATTGAAATACATCAAAACAAAAGCTATTTTAGCAACTCCTTTCAAAAACCCAAAAAGAATTTAAAAGGTAGTCGATTTAAGAGGCAAATGCAAATGAAGGCAGCAATTTGTCAAAATAGACCAGCAGGTAAAGATTGGTTTTTTCGAAAAACTTCTGTTGGACAACAACTTTGGGCACAAGCACATAAAATTAAAGCTCCATCCGTAATACTGAGCTCCTTCACGAATTTTTACAATGCAGCACTAAAATCTGTCCCAGGACAACAACTTTTCACAACTCCTTTACTTCTCAAAAGTGGTTGATCTTGACACAAAAAACAAACAAAAAAAAAGATAAGGAGCGGTTATCACAGAGGTAATAACTTCCAGACTCAAAGAAACAAAGACCCAAAGCAAACTAAAATGGGTTGTCTCCCAAAAGCTCTTTCTTTATAGCCATTAAGATGGGCTTGATAATTTCAATGATGCTCATATAGGATATATGGATTTGAAGTGAAAGAGATCATCAAGAAGAAAATATCCAACACATTTGAGTCTAACCCACTTCCTATGCAAGGGAGTTTCATGAGAAAACAAATTATTGAAACAAAAGCCCACTAGCATAGGAAGACAAAACAAATTCAACTTCAAAGCTTTCAACATAAAGCGGGGAAACTTAATACTATTGAGATGCATGAAACCATGTTTCCCTCTCTCATAATAACTTTCAGTAGCACTTTGAATAAAGTTGACAATATAACTGTCACAAGAAACAACTTTATCAGAATGAGCATACTTACAATCATCAAAAAAAGGTCTAAGGTCATAAACTTGATCAATAGAAGCAAGTTGTTCAACCCTAAAATCTTCATTAGGAAAATTATTGTCATAAGGAGCTTTAGCAAATTTGGAAAAGTTAAACTCATAAGAATCTCCATCGAACTTAGTTAAAACTTTCTCGTTTTTACAATCTATACTAGCTCCACAAGTGTTTAGAAAGGGTCTACCAAAAATGATAGGACAAGTTTTACTAGCTTCAGAACCAAGCACTAGAAAATCAGCAGGATATTTAATCTTACCACAAAGAACCTCCACATCTCTTACAATGCCAATTGGACAGACTGTCTCTATATTGGCAAGGTGAATAACCACATCAATGTCCTCAAGTTCACAAGGACCAATTTCATGCATAATTTCTCTGCAAAGCTCATAAGGAATAGCACTAGAACTAGCACCAATATCACATAAACCATAATGGCAATGATCACCAATTCTAAAAAATCATAGGGACACTAGTTTTCCTAGCTGTACTAGGATGAGAGACAATATTAGAAGCGACTTCACAGAAGACAATGTGCTCATATTCTATATTTTAGTAACAAGATCTTTCACAATGGCTACTACAGGTTCAATGTTTATTTGCTCATCAGGTTCCACAGTTTTCTTTGTACTTTTGCTAACCACATTAGCTATAATAGAATGTTCCTTTACCTTAGCAGGAAAAGGTATTTTCTCAATATAAGGTTTAGGAAAAATAGGATCAACAGTACAAACTTCAATGCTTCTAACAGGAGCATGATTAACAATATATTTATAAGGTGCATGGTACTTGTTCCACTTATTTTTAGGAATTTATATATAAGAGGCAAAGGCCTTAAAGAAATTGGCAATACTTTGAGAATCAAGACCATACTCAGTACTAATATCATGAAAGTCATCAGTTCCCATAAAAGATTTAATGCATTCATAATCATAATTTATACCTGACTTTCTTCCTTTGTCATTCTCCCATGCTTCAGTGTTCTCTTGAATACGGTCTAGAAGATCCCATTAGCTTCTTCATTCATGCGTGTGAATGATCCAGCACAAGAAGCATCTAATAAATCCTCATCATGAAGAGAAAGCCTTGCATAAAAGTTATTAATAATAATAGTGTTAGGGAGTTCATGAATCGGACATTTAAGCATTAGTAACTTCAATCTCCCCCAAGCTTGGGTTGTACTCTCTCCATCACGAGGCCAAAAGTTATATATTTGATTCCTATCCTTATGAATATCACTGGGATGATAGAATTTAGAGTAAAAGAGAGGTATAATTTCCTCCCATTCCATGGATTGTCCATTCTTCAGCAGCTTATACCATTCTTTAGCTCTTCCTTTCAATGATATAGAGAGTAACTTCTTCTTAACCTATTCAGTTGTGATACCTGCACACTTAAACAATCCGCATAATTCATGGATAAAAAGCTAGTGATCACAAGGATGGACAGTTCCATCCCCAAAATAATAATAATCCATAACACGATCAACAATTCTTGTCGGTATCTTAAAAGGATCTATCTCAATAGGTGGTGGTTCATGTACTACCCTAACAGTGGTAGTAGTTTTCCCAAATAGGAAATCAAGTGGGTTATCCATATTGGAAACAAAGTAACAAACAGAAATAAAAAGCAATACTCACAGTAGAAGTTTCCTTTACCAGTTCCACTCTTTAATAGCGCTTCACTCCCCGGCAATGGTGACAAAAAATAGTCTTGATAACCCACAAGTATAGGGGGTGTATCGTAGTACTTTTGATAAATAGGAGTGTCGATCCCAACGAGGAGCAGAAGGTGTTGACTAGTGGTTCGGAGAAGGAAATCTCTGTAAATACTTAGCAAACGGATTATTAGGTTTTTTTGATAAAGCAAGGAAATAAAGTGCAAGTAAATAAAGACAACAAATAATTGCAGCAGGTGGCCCGATCCTTTCTTAGCAAAGGACAAGCCGGTGGTAATACTTATGAGGACCAAATGTTCTCGAGAACACATGGGAATACTGTCAAGTGCTTTCGTTTCATATAGCTGATTAATCTTCTTTGGTGTTATAAGTGTTGTGTGGGTGAACCTGTGCTAATGTACCGACCTTACTTGGACTAATACATACTTATTAAATCCCTTGCAAGCATCCACAACTACAAGAAAGTAATTAAGATAAAAACATAACCACAACCTTAAACTCTGAGATCCTACACTCCCTTGTGCAAAGGTTTCCTAATGGGGGTTCAGGTTTCTGTCACTCCGGCAACCCCATAATTAGTATCCAAATACACAATGCATTCTCCTAGGCCCATAAATGATGAAGTATCATGTAGTCGATGTTCACATGACACCACTAGAAGAATAGCACCATAACTTAAATATTAAACTATTGAATAATACCTCAACACAATTCCACTACTAACAACATGACTTCTCCCATGTCCTCAAGAACTAAACGAACTACTCACGAGACATCATATGGATCAAGATCAGAGATGATATAATGATGGATAACAATCTGAACATAAACAATAATTCAATGGTTCCACTCACAAGCATCTACTACAATAGTACTTAACACCGGGAAAGTTTCCCCTAAGAACTATGCAAGATTCAACACAATTATTACAGCGGGATAGAGTGGTGATGATGGTGCTGGTGGATATGGTGTTGTGGATGATGATCCTGATGAAGTCTAGCTTGATGACGGTGTTGATGGCGACAATCTCCCCTCTTCGGGAAGGAATTTCCCCGGCAGAAATCTATCTGTCGGAGAGCTCTTTATCTCTCGGTAGTTTCCTCCCTGCAGAGGCGGCAGAGTCTTTCTCTAGTCGCCCCCTGACTTCAGGGTTTCGAGGATAAGATATAGGCGAGAGGGCAGAGCCATAGGTGGGCCTGGGTGGCCACACCCCCTATAGGCGCGGCCCAGGGTGGCCCATGCCTGGGGGGTGAAGGGGTTCGTAGCATGGAAAACAAAAAATTTCTACCGCATGCACACAAACAAGCCAAGATCTATCTACTAGATTGTAGCAACGAGTTGATTAGAGTACTCACCCTCGAAGATTCCAAAGCGGTTAACGAGAGCAGATTCTCGTGGGTCATGTAGTCGTACACTTATCGATCTCAAGATCGCGTAGACGATCCTTCCAGCGCTGCGTTCCGGCAGTGCTACCGTAGTCGGTCACATGTTCGGTAATCGATGAATACCTTCCTATCCCTTGTTCCAGCAGGCAGCGGAGGTTGTAGTTCTCCCCTCGCGATTCCGGCAGCACGATGGTGTGGTGTCGGAAGTAGAGGGAAAATCCTGCAGGGCTTCGCCTAAGCCGGAGCAGGTTATGGTGGATCTAGGGTTTCCGGCGATCTAGAGTTTAGAGGGCTGGAGAGGAGGAGGCGTGACCAGCGGCAGCTAGGGCGGCAACGATGAGCCGGCGACGGCGCGGCGGCGGTGCTGGGGGCGGCGGCGGCACGGCTAGGTGGGGAGTGGCTGGTGTTGTGTGGCCTTGGGGCACCCCTCCCCTCTATTTATGAGAGGGAGGGCAGCTTGGGAGAGGGGAGTTTGAATCCTTCCCCAACTCCCTCTCCTTGTTGGCTTGTGGTGGAGGGAAAGAGGGATTCTTTCCTTCCTCCACCAAGACACATTGTCCCAGTTTGACTTTTCAAACTTGCCTTTTGACTTTCAATTTGGAGCTTGATTTCTTTCTTGCTAATTCCCAACCAAGTGACCTAGGACATGATCCAATCATTCCACTTATCCATGACACATTCATGTTCCCTTCCCCTTCCGGTCTGGTAAACCTTCTAGACCCTTCTAGAACCTCTCCGATGAAATCATCGGAATCATTCCCGAACTCTGGAATTGGACTTTCCTTATATGAATCTTATTCTCCGAACCATTCTGGATCTCCTCGTGATATCCCGGATCCCATCTGAGACTCCTAAAAACATTTGATTTCCCTACTTACATTCCATATCTACTAAATAACATCGAATCCTTAAGTGTGTCTCCCTACGGTTCGTGAATTACGCGGACATGACCGAGACACTTCTCCGATGAATAACCAATAGAGGAATCTGGAAATTCATATGGCTCCCACATATTTCTATTGAACCACTTACATACGATGCCAATTTCCCTTTGTCTCGCGATAGTTTACTTATTCGAGGTTTGATCGTCGGTATCTCTGCATACCTAGTTCAACCTCGTTACCGATAAGTACTCTTTTCTTGTTCCTGTGATCCCTTGTGAGCCAGTCACATGCTTGCAAGATAATTGGATGACATTCCACCAAGAGGGCCCAGAGTATATCTATCCATCATATGGATGGACAAATCCCACTCTTGATCCATGTGCCTCAACACATACTTTCCGAACACTCAATGCCACCTTTATAGCCACCCAGTTACGGTGTGGTGTTTGATGTCATCAAAGCATCCATCCGGTGATGGTGATTAGCATGATCTCATGGTCGAAGGATTTAGGTAACTATGTATCTGAAAGCTTATAGCAACTGAACTATATTAAATGACTTGATCTTTATGCTATGCTTAACTATAGGAGTATGTCCATCACACCATTCTCCTAATGATATGATCTTGTTGTTAATAACATCTCAATGTTCATGATCAGGAAACCATGATCATATATTAACCAACAAGCTACTTTAATAAGAGGCTTTACTAGGGACTCATTTATGTTTACAAATCACACAAGTATTAATGTCTCCGCTTAATACAATTATAGCATGGTATGTAAACATTTATCATAAGCGTGAAGATATGATAATAACCTCTTTATTATTACCTCTTGGGCATATCTCCAACAGTCTCTCACTTGCACTAGAGACAATAATCTAGTTTCAAATCTTTGTGTATTCAACACCTATGGCTTTCGGATGTTGTATTTACATGATTGCTAGTGGTCAACTGATCTTCTGATCTGACTCTTTCAGGTCTGTGTGTAATTGCATGTCTTTGCGTCTCTACGCATCACTCATTCTCTAATGAGATAGCTTTGTATAAATTTGGTCCTTTGGTGAGACCTTTGGTTCCTTGGTGTTAAAACATGTTGATAATATTGTCGTACAATATATCTTCATGGTACTATCCCGTTGTGAACCACACCTAGTTTGATAACAAACTACTTAACACAAATGCCCTCTTTTGATGCTATAACAGTCATATACTTAGCCTTTTGTTGTAGTATCTGTGACAATGTCTTAACTTTGTAACTCATCCAAATCCATTATGGAACTTACTTTCCATTATATTGTGCCACCCTTAGTTTAGATTGAGATAAACTTAATTTGTACTTTGTGAAACTAGTATCAATGTAGTACTTTTACAATGAACTAATCATCTATTTGTCATGTCTACAAAAATAATATATTCTTAGTTCTTCCAAAAGATCATAAGAATATCCTTACTATCATCGAATGATCATCATATGAATCATTCTGGTATATGCTCATAACATTTAGAGCATATGATATTGAATGGGCATGTATGCCCCCATGTGTGGTTTTGGTAATTAATGACAAACTCTATGGACTAATGTGTAAATTGAGTTTCACTTGTAGGCTTGTCCATTGGCATCACTTGGGCCATGTGTTGGTCTCAAGGTTGGAAGATGAGAAATGTCCAAGGGCTTTGTGCCCATTGGAATCATGAAGAAAGAAGGAGCTTGAAGGTTGATCAAGACATGTGCAAAGAGTTGCATCAAGATGGATCAACCTCAAGTAGGGATGAAGAAGGGCGAGCTCAAGATGCGCCATCTCTAGAAGATCTCATGCTTGAAGCTTGCCATCCTCATTGTAAGGGTCCCAACCTTTAAATAAGGTAGAGTCCCCTGTGTTTACAATGCTAGTCCCTGGATCAATAGCTAGCATCCACAGTTAAGATGTAATATCAAGAAACAAAGGTCATAATATAACTTTATAACCAGGAATAACATAATTTTATTACATCTTACATAGCTCATTTGGCTATTACATTACATTGCAGCGGAATAACTATAGGCATGGGGTCCTTCATCTTCAAAGTGCCACAGCAAAACATGTTGGTTGTAGACTTTGTAATCCTAATCAATCAATCTTCACTAAAATCAATCAAACCTGCAACATTACAAGTTACAGCCACAAAGGTCAATACATTTGAATTGTATTGGCAAGTTTCACTACTAAGTATAATATGAGTGGATCCTATCAATACATGCATATTTGGCTACGTAGGGTTTTAAGCTCATTTGCAGAAAGCAATAATTTATCCTATCTTTTCAAAATGGTTTTGATCTTTTGTCAAATCTCTTTATCAAAATCCCTTGAACTCCTTGGTATCCCCAAGTGTTCAAGTCCTTGTCAAAAATCTCTTGAGCTCCTTGGTACCCCCAAGTGCATCAAGTTTTACCAAAATCTCTTGATCTCCTTGGTACCCCCAAGTGCATCAAGTTTTATCAAAATCTCTTGAGCTCCTTGGTACCCCCAAGTGCATCAAGTCTTTTGTTATCACTTAAAAGTTTTTCTTTTAGAAATTGGAATGTCGAGATTTCCCATAGCTTCAAGCTTTAGTTGCTCAGTATTGTCCATAACTGGGGACACGGCTAAGTACTTAGATTTTTTATCTTCTGCAGAAGTTGTACACTTTACCCATATGTCACAATCTCATCTTGTTGCCACCAGTGGCCGCTGGATTGGTACTCACCAAGATGGAGTACTGGCAGATTGAGAATGTGACGAAGTCTTTCCAGAGGGTCCTCCCATACACCATTGCTAGTTTGTCTTCAGTACCCATGTAGGATTCCAGGTCCTCATTTTCAGTAACCTGAAGACAATGCATGGGTATTCCCAATGTAGTTGACTAAGCCAGAGCCATAAATAGCATGTGGTTGCACACGAAAGCCACAATTGGAGAAACATGTTCAATCTCTAAGTTTCCTAGGTGGTTTTCTTTTGGAGCACAACACAAAGAGATTGCCATAGACATGGTTCCTTTTGTTGCCACCTTCTCCAAAACTCAAAGTGTCCTTGTCCACCCAGGTGGTTCATTGAGTCCTTGTTTTATTATATAAAACATAAGTCTTTTGTCAATCTCATAAAATCTCAACATGTATCTCTTTTCAAAATATAGCATGGCTAAGCATGTAACAACTACCTTGTTTTTACTAAGGAATATATAAGGTATCCTATTAGGATTTAGCATAGCATAAGTATAGAAATTCTTTTCATGCATGTTTCAAAATCCACTAAGTATAATGAAAATAGTAGGACTTTAGATGATAGTGTCACTTGACTTTTTGGTAGGGAATGATGGTTCACTTCTTGATCTTGCTAGTTTCACACTTTTCTAACTTCACTACAAATCAATCAAGCAAACACAATATCAACTAGCATTCCAACCAATTAATCAATCAAACAAATCACACACATAAAACAAGATAAACTAGGTCATGCATGCAAGCATGCAAAAGATAGGTTTATTTGCAAAGGTGGTATCCACTAGGCTTCTAAACTTTGTAAGGTTCAAAGTGGTCATTTTACAAAGTGGCAAAGTCATTTTGTAAAAGGGTTTTATCCATAAACCATTTTTAAATCCAATCATTATTTTATGTGGTGGAAAATATTTTTATCAAAGCAACAACTTTATGTTGTTCACCAAATAAGTTGTTGTTTCTCAAAACTTGGTGTTTAGGGTCAGTAGGTTTGATCCAAATCATTTTCCCAAAGTTTTTACTCCAAAGTCATTTTCATAGCAAAAACAATTTTTTATTTGGCTAGAAATGGGCTAAATCAATTAATCCATCCTAAACTTCACCAAATTCATTTTTAAATCCATGGGTTGGTTCCTAGGGTCAGTAAGTTCACCACAAACTAATTTGCCAAGATTTCAACCTCAGAAATATTTTTGAACAATTTTTCTAATCTAAACAAGCATACAAATGTTTCTGCAAAAACAAAAAATTTACCAGAGGCTTTTTACTAAACAAAATCCATGGTTTGCTAGGGCTTGTTCCACTAATTCCATTGATATAAAGTTTGTAATTTTTGGACGTGTGGATCAAAAGTTACATGGGTTTCAAGTTTGCAAACAAATCTGTTTTCAAATCTGTTTTTAAATCGAACACTGGCCACGCGTCGCGATGTCATTGGCTGGTACCACTTCGGTCGGATCGTGCTCTGCGGTGCATTGGATCTAAACAGATCGCACGGCTCTGGTTGCGTACCCCTTCGGCGCTTAAGTGATCTATCGCGTTCGTCCGATCTAGATCCTACGGTCCGCAGCAACTCAACCAAGAACTGGCGGCGCTGCGCGGCGGCAGACGGCGGCGATGGTCAGGCGATGGGCTAGCGGAGGTTCTAGGAAGCAAATAACGAAGTGGGGATGCTCACCGGGTTCAGGAGGTCACGGTGAAGCTCGAGGCGGTGTTGGTCTGGCGAGGGGCGCTCTGGTTCTAGCAGGATTGCTCGCCGGAGTGGGGAACGGCGTCGGGCGGCTCTGGTTGTTGTCGAGGGCGTTGCTGTGGTTTGCCCCGAGGGAAAATGAAGACAGAGTTAGACGCGCAAGATCAAGGCGAAGCTGCCTGCGTGAAGGAGAAGAAGAGGGGCGGTCGGATTCTACCTGGGGAACTCGCCGGAGTAAGGCGAAGTCGCGGTGGTGCTCAGTTGAAGACGAAGCCATCGTTCTGGAGCGCCCGCGATTGAACGAAAGGCACGGTCAGGTGCGCCTGGGAGTGGGGAGTATGTGTGCTTGGTCGGGGAGGCAGGAGGTGGCACAGTTCGGCCGGAATCGAGGAGGGACGGTGGTCGGAGCAGTGGGAGTGCGGCTTGAAATTCCGTCGGCCTGGGGGCAGAGAGAGGAAGGCGCGTGAGGGGAAATGGAGAGAAGACACAGGCGGTTAAATGGGCGCAGTCACGGCGAGTAACGGTCGCGGAATCAACGCGTATTGATCGCCGGAGTAATGGCTGCAACGGCAGGGCGTCATCTGCGCGAGGAAGAAGAGAAGGAACGCTGCTGTGGGGCCTGTGCGTCAGCGAGAGAGAGGAGAGGGAAAAAGGGCCACCAGTCAGTGTCTGCGCGGGTTCAAAAATGAGTGTGAATCGTTTTCTTTCGGGAGAGAGGGAGTGGGCTGGTACTGGGCTTAGTGGGCTTGCCGACTCGGCTGCTGTCCACTTCTATTTTTTTCTTTCCTGATTGTTTTTCCTTTTTATGATTCTATTTTCTGTTTTGAAATTCAAACAACAAATCAAACATCCAAATTAATTCAAACATTCACCAAACATTGTAAATGAATTTGGTTCTGTTTAACAACATAAACCCAAGTCCAAAGATCAAAATAATATTTTTACTTTAGGGTCCATTATTAATTAAATAAATAGACCTTGTTTATTAAATCAAAATAGAATTTGTTTAATTCAAAACTCTATTTGAAATTTAATTATTTTCAAAACCAAATCAGTAGGTTTTAGTTGGAATTAAAGAATACTTGGGAAAACTTGTTTAAAACAAATAAATGAGTTTTGATGTTTAATTAAAATAGTAAAACTTTTATTTTCAATAAACTTGGATATTAAATCCTTATTAATTTATTTTAAATAAACCTTTACTAATCTTTATCAAATAGAAATATTTTATTTTAAAGGCTTGGACAAGTTTTAATTTGGCTCTTTAAAATAATACTTATTTTATTTCTATCCTTTTCTTTTGGAACAAATCTTTTTATTGAAAGATCCAAAATAGTAATTCCAAATATTTTTATTTTCCTTTATTAAATGTTTATCTTTTTAAATCCCATTAGGATTTATTTGATCCAAATTGGTTTGAAGGTTTCCAATTGGATTCAAAAAGTTTCTTCTCACCCTTATAATCAACAAAGTTTTATTTTATTCATTTGTTTTTCACATTACAAGATTTGGGAAAATCTTGGGATGTGACAGGCTACCACCCTTAAAATAAATCTCGTCCCGAGATTTGGGAAGGCTAGGGTTACAAGTAGGCTCAAAACAACTAGGGTACTACCACCCTTAAAAAATTTCAAACTAAATTACATGTTGGCTTGCTTGGGATCTTGGGGAAACTTTTCTGGGCAAACATCTGCATTGTGTCCTATGTTTCCACACTTGACTCATGGGCCAAGGCTGAGATCCTTCATAGGCTTGTTTAACTTGTTCTTCATCTTTTCTGGACAATTGCTTGCATAATGTCCTGGTTGTTTGCAATTGAAACAGTTGATATCTTTGAGTTCTTTACGTGTCTCTTGTGGACAAGTTGCTACATAATGGCCTAGCTCTTTGCAGTTGTTGCACATCACTTGGCCAATCTCCTTATTCTTCTGGTTCTCTGGGCATTCACTGGAATAGTGTCCCATTTCTTTACATTTATGACATTGCACATGGCTTTTGTCCTTCTTTTGCTTTTTGGGTTTCTCCAAAGCTAGGAGTGCATCCAGTTCATGTTGTTCATATGTTATCTGATAGGTAGGAATGTCTACATGTTTCTTGGGCCTTATATTGCTCTTTGGATAATTCTTCTTTGGTCCTTTGAATTGAGTTGTTTTGCTTGGAGGTATAAGTGGACCTTTTCCTTTGTCATCAACCTTCTTGGTAGACTTGGATCCTTCTTGATTGTTTGCAATCATTTGTTGCACTCCACCTTGTTTCCTTTGTTCAACAATGGAATAGATGGGGCATTGGATAGGAACATGATTGTTTCCTTCACACAAATAACAAGTGGCTTGAGAGGAGGGACATTGGCCTACTGGATGTTTCTCTTCACAGTTGGGGCATTGATCTCCATGCTCCTTGGAAGTATGATCCTTGTCTCCACAAATAATGCAAGCTGGGGCTCCATCTAGAATAACATTTCTGTCATCCTTGTTGTCACAAACTCTTTTGGAACAGTTGTCTTCCATGTTGATCATTTGATCAGTCACCTTAAGCATCAATTGGGCTTGTGTTTCCAAAAATCCTTGCAGTGTTGGATCTTCCCCACTGGTGTTGGCTATGAATTGAGCTGTCACTTGGTTCAACTGGTGTTGGGTTGCTATGAGCTCTTTCATGCTATCCTCTTGGTTGGTGTTGGTGTCAGCAACCTTGATGTTGGAGTCTCTTGGAGTAGTCATCTGTTTGGGTTGAATGAAGATTAGAACAGGCAAGATATTTCTAAGGAATCAATTCTAATCACACACATCACAATTTACTCAAGCAATGTGCAAGCATTCACAAACAACTTCTCACTCAAACAACAAAGTTCAAGCACACACTTAGGCAACAAAATATTTTTGTTACACCACATAAGTTGGTGAGCTTGTCTTAACTAAAATATGGTGGTCCATCTATATGGTTCACTTGTGATCTTTCCATCCTTCTTGGTTGATTCTTTTTGCATGAGATCATGGTTTCCTTAGGAAAAATTCTTGGTCACAAAAACTTCAAGTGATGTGGGCTCCTTCCAACTTTTGCATTCCCTTAGTCTCTAAATCTTGAGCAAGATTTCCTTGTCTCACTTGTCCTTGGTGACAACCATGGTTGAAGTTCTTTGGTGAATAGTCTGAAGATGTTGAAGTCATTAGAGTTGAAGATGTTGAAGTCATTAGAGTTGAAGAAGTTGAAGTCATTAGAGTTGAAGATGTTGAAGTCATTAGAGTTGAAGAAGTCCCTTGCACATGGTGTAGTCTTTGGCCATGGGGTAGGTTTTTCCATCAAGTTGAAATAGAAGAGATATGGAGTCAAAACAAAAAGTGGTTGAGGAAAGAGTTTACAAGATTGTTTGTAAATAAGTTTTGGAACAAATACAACTCCTATTTTACTAAGGGTTTTTGTCCAATCCTAGGTGTACAAATCCTACAGGCAACACAATGCTTTGATACCATATGTAAGGGTCCCAACCTTTAAATAAGGTAGAGTCCCCTGTGTTTACAATGCTAGTCCCTGGATCAATAGCTAGCATCCACAGTTAAGATGTAATATCAAGAAACAAAGGTCATAATATAACTTTATAACCAGGAATAACATAATTTTATTACATCTTACATAGCTCATTTGGCTATTACATTACATTGCAGCGGAATAACTATAGGCATGGGGTCCTTCATCTTCAAAGTGCCACAGGCAAACATGTTGGTTGTAGACTTTGTAATCCTAATCAATCAATATTCACTAAAATCAATCAAACCTGCAACATTACAAGTTACAGCCACAAAGGTCAATACATTTGAATTGTATTGGCAAGTTTCACTACTAAGTATAATATGAGTGGATCCTATCAATACATGCATATTTGGCTAAGTAGGGTTTTAAGCTCATTTGCAGAAAGCAATAATTTATCCTATCTTTTCAAAATGGTTTTGATCTTTTGTCAAATCTCTTTATCAAAATCCCTTGAACTCCTTGGTATCCCCAAGTGTTCAAGTCCTTGTCAAAAATCTCTTGAGCTCCTTGGTACCCCCAAGTGCATCAAGTTTTATCAAAATCTCTTGAGCTCCTTGGTACCCCCAAGTGCATCAAGTTTTATCAAAATCTCTTGAGCTCCTTGGTACCCCCAAGTGCATCAAGTCTTTTGTTATCACTTAAAAGTTTTTCTTTTAGAAATTGGAATGTCGAGATTTCCCATAGCTTCAAGCTTTAGTTGCTCAGTATTGTCCATAACCGGGGACACAGCTAAGTACTTAGATTTTATTATCTTCTGCAGAAGTTGTACACTTTACCCACATGTCACAATCTCATCTTGTTGCCACCAGTGGCCGCTGGATTGGTACTCACCAAGATGGAGTACTGGCAGATTGAGAATGTGACGAAGTATTTCCAGAGGGTCCTCCCATACACAATTGCTAGCTTGTCTTCAGTACCCATGTAGGATTCCAGGTCCTCATTTTCAGTAACCTGAAGACAATGCATGGGTCTTCCCAATGTAGTTGACTAAGCCAGAGCCATAAATAGCATGTGGTTGCACACGAAAGCCACAATTGGAGAAACATGTTCAATCTCTAAGTTTCCTGGGTGGTTTTCTTTTGGAGCACAACACAAAGAGATTGCCATAGACATGGTTCCTTTTGTTGCCACCTTCTCCAAAACTCAAAGTGTCCTTGTCCACCCAGGTGGTTCATTGAGTCCTTGTTTTATTATATAAAACATAAGTTTTTGTCAATCTCATAAAATCTCAACATGTATCTCTTTTCAAAATATAGCATGGTTAAGCATGTAACAACTACCTTGTTTTTACTAAGGAATATATAAGGTATCCTATTAGGATTTAGCATAGCATAAGTATAGAAATTCTTTTCATGCATGTTTCAAAGTCCACTAAGTATAATGAAAATAGTAGGACTTTAGATGATAGTGTCACTTGCCTTTTTGGTAGGGAATGATGGTTCACTTCTTGATCTTGCTAGTTTCACACTTTTCTAACTTCACTACAAACCAATCAAGCAAACACAATATCAACTAGCATTCCAACCAATTAATCAATCAAACAAATCACACACATAAAACAAGATAAACTAGGTCATGAATGCAAGCATGCAAAAGATAGGTTTATTTGCAAAGGTGGTCCCCACTAGGCTTCTAAACTTTGTAAGGTTCAAAGTGGTCATTTTCCAAAGTGGCAAAGTCATTTTGCAAAAGGGTTTTATCCATAAACCATTTTTAAATCCAATCATTATTTTATGTGGTGGAAAATATTTTTATCAAAGCAACAACTTTATGTTGTTCACCAAATAAGTTGTTGTTTCTCAAAACTTGGTGTTTAGGGTCAGTAGGTTTGATCCAAATCATTTTCCCAAAGTTTTTACTCCAAAGTCATTTTCATAGCAAAAGCAATTTTTTATTTGGCTAGAAATGGGCTAAATCAATTAATCCATCCTAAACTTCACCAAATTCATTTTTAAATCCATGGGTTGGTTCCTAGGGTCAGTAAGTTCACCACAAACTAATTTGCCAAGATTTCAACCTCAGAAATATTTTTGAACAATTTTTCTAATCTAAACAAGCATACAAATGTTTCTGCAAAAACAAACATTTTATCAGAGGCTTTTTACTAAACAAAATCCATGGTTGGCTAGGGCTTATTCCACTGATTCCATTGATATAAAGTTTGTAATTTTTGGACGTGTGGATCAAAAGTTACATGTGTTTCAAGTTTGCAAACAAATCTGTTTGCAAATCTGATTTTAAATCGAAGACTGGCCACGCGTCGCGATGTCATTGGCTGGTACCGCTTCGGTCGGATCGTGCTCTGCGGTGCGTTGGATCTAAACAGATCACACGGCTCTGGTTGCGTACCCCTTCGGCGCTTAAGTGATCTATCGCGTTCGTCCGATCTAGATCCTACGGTCCGGAGCAACTCAACCAAGAACTGGCGGCGCTGCGCGGCGGCAGACGGCGGCGACGGTCAGGCGATGGGATAGCGGCGGTTCTAGGAAGCAAAGAACAAAGTGGGGATGCTCACCGGGTTCAGGAGGTCACGGTGAAGCTCGAGGCGGTGTTGGTCTGGCGAGGGGCGCTCTGGTTCTAGCAGGATTGCTCGCCGGAGTGGGGAACGGCGTCGGGCGGCTCTGGTTGTTGTCGAGGGCAGTGCCGTGGTTCGCCCCGAGGGAAAATGAAGACACAGTTAGATGCGCAAGATCAAGGCGATGCTGCCTGCGTGAAGGAGAAGAAGAGGGGCGGTCGGATTCTACCTGGGGAACTCGCCGGAGTAAAGCGCAGTCGCGGTGGTGCTCAGTTGAAGACGGAGCCGTCGTTCTGGAGCGCCCGCGATTGAACGAAAGGCACGGTCAGGTGTTCCTGGGAGTGGGGAGTATGTGTGCTTGGTCGGGGAGGCGGGAGGTGGCACGGTTCGGCCAGAATCGAGGAGGGACGATGGTCGGAGCAGTGGGAGTGCGGCTTGAAATTCCGTCGGCCTGGGGGCAGAGAGAGGAAGGCGCGTGAGGGGAAATGGAGAGAAGACACAGGCAGTTAAATGGGCGCAGTCACGACGAGTAACGGTCGCGGAATCAACGCGTATTGACCGCCGGAGTAATGGCTGCAACGGCAGGGCGTTGTCTGCGCGAGGAAGAAGAGAAGGAACACTGCTGTGGGGCCTGTGCGTCAGCGAGAGAGAGGAGAGGGAAAAAGGGCCACCAGTCAGTGTCTACGCGGGTTCAAAAATGAGTGTGAATCGTTTTCTTTCGGGAGAGAGGGAGTGGGCTGGTACTGGGCTTAGTAGGCTTGCCGACTGGGCTGCTGTCCACTTCTATTTTTTTTCCTGATTGTTTTTCCTTTTTCTGATTCTATTTCTCTTTTGAAATTCAAACAACAAATCAAACATCCAAATTAGTTCAAACATTCACCAAACATTGTAAATGAATTTGGTTCTGTTTGACAACATAAACCCAAGTCCAAAGATCAAAATAATATTTTTACTTTAGGGTCCATTATTAATTAAATAAATAGACCTTGTTTATTAAATCAAAATAGAATTTGTTTAATTCAAAACTCTATTTTAAATTTAATTATTTTCAAAACCAAATCAGTAGGTTTTAGTTGGAATTAAAGAATACTTGGGAAAACTTGTTTAAAACAAATAAATGAGTTTTGATGTTTAATTAAAATAGTAAAACTTTTATTTTCAATAAACTTGGATATTAAATCCTTATTAATTTATTTTAAATAAACCTTTGCTAATCTTTATCAAATAGAAATATTTTATTTTAAAGGCTTGGCCAAGTTTTAATTTGGCTCTTTAAAATAATAATTATTTTATTTCTATCCTTTTCTTTTGGAACAAATCTTTTTATTAAAAGATCCAAAATAGTAATTCCAAATATTTTTATTTTCCTTTATTAAATGTTTATCTTTTTAAATCCCTTTAGGATTTATTTGATCCAAATTGGTTTGAAGGTTTCCAATTGGATTCAAAAAGTTTCTTCTCACCCTGAAAATCAACAAAGTTTTATTTTATTCATTTGTTTTTCACATTACAAGATTTGGGAAAATCTTGGGATGTGACACTCATGCTCATGGAATGATGAAGACAAGTTCAAAGAAGAGGTGTCCCCATGGAGTATGGGGGGGCAATTTGCAAGTCTTCATCTTCATCAAGCAAGAGCATCCAAGAAAGGTGTTCCCACTATAGAAGAACAAGACGGTCTACATCAAGTTCAAGTGGGATGCTCAAGGCAAAGGTATGTTCTTAATAGGGCTTCTCTTTTGCCGGTCTCGTATTGTTAGTTGGGAGACCGGGTTTAGGACAGATAGCCGTTCTATCAAGAGGGGCTCTCAAGCGGGTGTCTCGTTTGCATTGTTCGGAGAGAGCTCAAACATTTGCATTCATAGCATCATATTTCTTGGTTTTTATTTGGTTCCTGTCCATGAGAGTATCTAGAGATTGTGGTCGTCATCATAACAAGCTCTAGTTCATCATCTAAGGATTTCACTTGCATATCTTATTGCGGTTTTTGATCTTGCGACTTTTCCGGCTCCACACCTTGGGGGATACTTCACATATATATTCATAGTATTTTCTCCCAAGGTGATACCCAATATTTCTAATTCTTGTTGGATTCTATTCGTCATTATCTTTCCAACAAAATTGGTTTCATCCCAATCGGAGTTTCCAAGCTCAACTTCTTGTGTTTTGGGTTTTGGAGGTTTTACCGGCTCATCGCTTCTAGAGAGGTCATATCTTTCTCAATTTGGTTTTATACTTCCATGCTGGACTATTATGTTTATTTGCATAATCTTGTAAAACTTTTCATTCTCTTCAAAACGAGCCCAAGATCATCAAAAACGGAGTCCGGGATCAAAAGTTATTGAAGTTTTCGTGCAATATTGTCCGGTGTTTTTGCTTGAGCGGAAGTTCCGGCCCAAGTTCCGACCCAACCCAAGTTCCAGCCCAAGTTCCGACCCAAGTTCCGGTCAGGTTCAGTAACTTGTGTTTCTATTTGCCGGAAGTTCCGGTTGGAGGCCGGAAGTTCCGGTGGGGGCGCGAATCTGTCCCAAACGGTCAGTTTTTCCTTGTCCTATTTAAGGGAGGCTTCTTCCCCAATGGTTCTCCATCTTTTGAGCTCGTTTTTGCCCACTATTGTTGACCTATTTGAGCTCTCTTACTCCCTCTCCCTCCCATGATTCTTACATCTTTTTGAGGGAAAAGTGAGAGGAGATCTAGATCTACAATCCCACCAAGTTAAATCCCTTCTTTGTGAAGGAATCATTGGGATCTAGATCTTGGAGAGTTTTGTGTTCTCCTCTTGTGTTCTTCCTCCCTTATTCCCCCAATAGCTTTTGTAGCTTTGTTGGAATTTGGGACAGAAGGACTTGCCCTTGCATTTGGTGCATAGGTTTGAGTTCTACTCTTGTGTTCTTCCTCCCTTATTCCCCCAATAGCTTTTGTAGCTTTGTTGGAATTTGGGGGAGAAGGACTTGCCCTTGCATTTGGTGCATAGGTTTGAGTTCTCCTCGGAGATTCGGCGAGTTCAAGCTTGTGAGCTTGTTTCTCTTGTGTTCCTTGGAACCCTAGACGGTTGTGTGGTTGGATTGTTGACCTTTTGTGGTCTTGTTGACCTTTTGTGGTCTTATAGCCTTTTGTGGCATTGTTGGCCTTTTGTGGCATTGTTGGCCTTTTGTGGCTTTGTTGTTGGGAGCCTCCAATTGAGTTGTGGAGTTAGCCCCAATCTTGTACGGGTTCGGTGACCGCCCTCAAGCGTCCCATAGTGGAGCAAGTGCCCGCCTTTTGTGGTGCGCACTTGGGAGAATAGGGTGAGCCTTTTGTGGCGTCGGTGAGTTGCGTGCTTCCGCATCCGGGGTGAGGCCTTGTGTGGCGTTGGGTGTGCATCGAGCCACCACACCTTGAGGTGAGCCATTTGTGGCGTTTGGAGAGCATTGCACCATCGCACCTCTCCAACGGAGACGTAGCTTCTTTGGAAGTGAACTTCGGGAAACAAATCTCCGTCTCCGCGTCCATCGGTTATCTCTCAACCAAACCCTTTACTTATGCACTTTACATTGTGATAGCCATCGTGCTTGAAGTATTTATACCTTGCTATCACCTTGTTGCTTGTATTGCTTAGCATAGGTTGTTGGTGCACCTAGGTGAACTTAGTGGCTAGGTTTTGTGCTCAATAAATTAAATGTTAGTTTTATTCCGCATTTACTTGAGCCTAAACCATAATAATATTAAAAGCCTATTCACCCCCCCTCTAGGCGACTTCCTTTGTACTTTCAATTGGTGTCAGAGCAAGGTCTCTCGCTTTTAGGCTTCACCGCCTCGAGAGTAAAGATGTCTCCTAGGGGTTTAGTGCACTCTCACACATTTAGTTTTTATGGCACACATTATGATGTTTGGCGTACTCGCATGCTTAGTCATTTCCGGGCCATTGACCCAAACATTGAGCGCATTCTAGATATGGGCTTGTCTCCTCCTAAGGATCCCCAAAATCTATCTTTGGAGGAGAAGACAAACTCTTATCTCGAAGCTCAAGCATCTAATGTGCTTGTTAATGTTGTGAGCTTTGTAGTTCTTTCCTCAATCATGCCTTTCCGGAATGCTCATGATATATGGACCAAGCTTCAAGCAAAATATGATGTGTCCAAGCTTAATGAGGATGATTGTGTTCCATCCACCTCCGGCCGCGATGAGTTCTCATCTTCTTCCACTAGACCAACATGTGAGTTGTCACAAGGTAATGATATGGTGAGTGGTGATAGAACTTGCAATGTAGATAGTGAGATTTCCATTCATGATTCTTTGTCTCTATCTCATTGCAATGTTGTATCTTTGGGCATGAACACTTGTATGACCATATGTGATTTACATCCTAGTGTTGATTGCCCTTGCATATCTTGTAGAAATGAATTGGACATATCTCATGATGATATGCTTGCTTTGCCTTGTTGACATGATAAATGTGCTTCCATTTCCTCTAGTTCTTGTGTTGCTAACCATGTAGAGGAAAGTGAAGAATGTGTGGTCCAAGGCAAAGTTGTCATTAGAGCTTCATGTGTTCCCTCATCATCATCTTCTTCCAATGTTCACTTGTGACTCATGGCTAAGGGTTCAAAGGTAACCTCTCCTTTGGACTCCAATATATCTCATGATGATGTGAATGTTGATCATGTAGAAGTAGATAATGATGTTGCTTCTCTAAAAGAGAAGGGGGGGCTAGTCCTTCGTGCTCTTCATCCTAATAAAAATGCTTGCTCTACTTTCATTGAAATCTTGACTTGTGCTATTGAAAGTAGGCAACTAATATATGAGCATGAGGACAAAATAGATAAAATAAGTAGTCTTGAGCGTGAGTATGCTAATGAAATTGCCAACCTAAATGAAGCTCTTGAAGAGGAACAAACCACTAAGGAATCTCTTGAGGAGGCCTTTGCTCTAGAGCTATCTAGAGTAAGGAAATCTCATGATAGAGAGTTTGAGGTGGCAAGTGCTCTTCAAATTAAAAATGATGAACTTGAAGTTGCCTATGCTAAACTCCTTGAGGATTTTGAGCACCTCAACAATGTCTCTAGGGTCATCAAGGGTGAGCTCATCAAACTCACCGAGTTACATGAGCAACTTAAAGATTCATATTCTAAAGAGCTTTCCAAGTTGCCCTCACCTCTTGCTTTAATTGATGATGCTTGTGCTACTAACTCTATTTCATGTGAAGCATCTATCTTGAAGTAGAATGTTGAGCTAAAGGCTCAACTTGCTTTGCTAACAAGCAACTATGGGAGATTAGAAGAAAGTGATGCCAAGCTCTCAAGCTCGCATGAGGATCTTCTACTCTCCCATGGTAGGCTAGAGTTAGCTCATGAGGCCATTGTGTCAAAGGTAACATCTAGTGGGCCTCATGTGGACATTAGCACTATATCTACTCCAAATGTTATATTGCCATGTGTTAGTCCTTGTAATTCATCCTCTCACAACCATGCTAAATCTTGTGATGAATTGCATCCTTTGCCTTGTTGCTCTAACAATGAAGCTTCTACTTCCTCTAGTATTGTTGTTGATATTAACCATGTAGAGGAAGTCAAAGAGCTCAAGGCTCAAGTCACTTCTTTGAAGAATGACTTGAAAAGGTGTCATGAAGGTAAGACCACGCTCAAGAATATGTTGAGTGTGCGACGCCCCCCAAGTGACAAGAGTGGGCTTGGATTCAACTCCAACACCAAGAGCAAGTCCACTATCTCGTTGAAGCACAAGGGCAACAAGAAGAAGGGCCAAGGACAAGTGAAGAATCCGGCCAACATTGTGTGCTTCAAGTGCAAGGAAGAAGGGCATCATGTGAGGGATTGCCCATTGAAGAAGAAGCCTCTTAGTGAGAAGCAACGGGGGAAGCGGCCTCAAGCTCCTCCACAAGCTCAAGATGGGCCACTTCCCAAGAAGCCTCAAGCTCTTATTCATGGTGCAGCTCCTCCCAAGAAGAAAGACGGCAAGAGAAGAACTTGCTACATATGTCGTGAGAAGGGGCACCTTTCTTCCTCATGCACCATGGGTATCTCCTCATCCCATCCTATCTTGTTTGATGATGCTTATTCACTTCGTAAGGATGAGGGTGGCAATGTGTTTTCCAAATTTGTTGGTGCCCAAAGTGGTGTCAAGAAAAGAACCATTTGGGTGGCCAAGCCTATTGTGACTAACTTCTTAGGACCCAACTTGGTTGGGGACCAACAAGCTAAAACTTGATCAATAGGTGTTTTTGGAGGGCATTGGAGACTTGGCTATCTTATGAAGAGTTGAGAGATCTTCATTATATTCTTGTTGTCAAAGTCAAGTCATTGGTTATCATGCTTCTATTCCTTATCCAATGTTCCTCCTTCCGGTAACTTGTGCTAAACTCCTTTACATTTATAGTTAATTGCTCCCTTGTGCATGTGTTGGTTTTGTACCTTGCATGTGCTTGTACATGTTGTGCTTCCCACTTACTTATATTGACCTATGAATTATCTTTGTGTATGTTGGTTGGCACACCATGTATTTGTGTTTGGTTTTGAGCCTTTATTGTTTCTAGTAGGTATCTTATTTGGCTCTTGTGAGGGATTAATGGACTATTCCGTTTTGGGGGAGTGTCATGCTTGGGCATTCCACAATCCTAAAATGTGTGTACATGAGAAAAACCACTTAGTAGTCATTTTGTTGTCTCTATGTGGTTTGTCTCTCTCATGAGAAACTCAAGTTTCCATAATGTCCATTAATACCTCTAGTTTGATCTTTTTGCCTCTTGTTGAGATTTCTTGGTTTATCACATTATGGGGGAGTCATATGCTTTGTGCATATTACAAACCTAGAAAATGTGGACATTTGAGGTAGTGCCACTTAGATTTGATATTGAGAATTATCTAGTTTTTATTGCTCCTACAAGTTCCAATTTGCTTAAATGTTTTTATTGCTCATCTTTTGGATCTTGTTCGTGATAGTGATTCTTGGTATGTGTTTCCTCATATTTGGATCTACATATCCTCATGGGAACCACTTGCTTATATTTAATCCAATCACTAGTCATTGTGTGACTATTTGAAGCAATCAAGAATCTCTTTCGAAGCATCAAGCTTAATTCCTATCTTGTTATATGCTTCTTTGTGTGAATATGATCTTGGATATCCTTGCAAACTACCTCGGGAAAATTATCCCTATTACTTTTTGTCCTTGGACAATTAGTATTTAATATATGGTAGGATTCTTTGATCATATTCGTTTTGGCCTTTTCTTATTTATATTATCTTTGGCCAATAAAATGTTTTTCTATTTGCTCCCAAGCTTTCCTTGCCTCTTGTGGATCTTCTTATTTTATTTATTTCCCCTTGTGTTTTATTTAGTGTAGGTAGTAGTTATGATCTCATTTGTGGGCATTTTGCATTCAAAGGAAAAATTATATATAATGCTCTACTTATGGGGGAGCTCTCCTATATTATCTAGAACATTGTTTTATGCTTCTTGATTTGATCCTTCTTGCTTGGAAGCTCGATCCTTTTTGTGTTGGTACTTTGTGTGCCATCATGAAAAGTGTGAAGAGTTTGTTTTGGTTATTATTTCCTTGCTCTCATTGGGAGTTGGCTTTATCTCATTCCGTTTCACTTGTTTTGTTCTGTTAGGATGAGATAAATCCTTGAGCCTTGGTATTTTTCTTATCCTTTTTCTTTGGCTCTTTCGAGTTCATTTGTTGAACTTGTGCTCTTTCATGTGTTGATTTGGCTCTTCGATACAATTTGGACACCTTTTGTCGAGTCACACTTTTGTGTGTGTCTTTGTCACATCCCAAGATTATCCCAATCTTGTTATGTGAAAAATAAATGAATAAAATAAAACTTTGTTGATTTTCAGGGTGAGAAGAAACTTTTTGATTCCAATTGGAAACCTTCAAAACTTTTTGATCAAACAAATCCTAAAGGGATTTGAAAAGTTAAACAATTAATAAAGAAAATATTAAATATTTGAAATTACTATTTTGGATCAAATAAAATCCTAAAGGAATTAAAAAGATAAATAAACAATAAACTTAAAAAAATATTTAAAATTACTATTTTTGGACCTTTTAATAAAAGATTTGGGTTTTCAAAGGAAAAGGTAGATTTATAAATAAGGATTATTTTATAGAGCCAAATTAAACCTTGGCCAAGTTTTTGAAATAAAATATTTTGTTTTGATTAAAAGAGTAAAGGTTTATTTAAATAAAATAATAAGGATTTAATATCCAAATTTTATTTGAGTAAAGGCTTTTCCCATTTTAAATAAACACTAACACTTATTTATTTATTTTAAATAAGTTTTCCAAGTATTTTATATTCTCAAATAAAACCTACTGAAGTGTTTTTGGTTTTATTTTAGATTTCAAAACAAAGATTTTAATAAAACAAATCCTATTTGATTTAATGATTAAGGTCTATTCAATTGATTATTAATGGACCCTAAAATAAAAATATTATTTTTTATTTTAAACAAGTTTTCTAAGTATCTTATATTTCCAAATAAAACCTACTGATTTGGTTTTGAAAATATTTAGATTTCAAATGGATATTTTAAATAAATTAAAACCCATTTGGTTTATTAACTAATGTCCATTTTATTTAATTATAAATGGACTCTAAAATAAAAATATTATTTTATTATTGACTTTGGTTTTGTGTTGTTAAACAGAACCAAATTCAATTGCAATGTTTGGTGAATGTTTGAATTGATTTGAATCTTTGATTGGTTGTTTGAATTTCAAAACACAAAATAGAATTAGAAAAAGAAAAAGCAAACAAGAAGGAAAAAAAATAGAATCTGGCCGACCCAACCCAGCAGCCCAGTCTAGGCCCAACTCCAGCCCACCAACACCACCCAGCGAAACGTTTTCTACACGCAGTCTCGCACCCGCACAGAAGCTGACCGGTGGACCCTCCCCCTCACTCCCTTTCTCACTGACCAGCCGACCCCACCCTCTCCTGTTCATCGTCTACACCGCGACCAGTTCTTCCCTGCTCCTGCTGTTGATTCCTCCGGTTTAATTCGTCTTAACGTGGCCACCATTACTCGATTTGATCACGCAAGCTTAAACGCCCATGCCTCCTCTCCATTTCCCCTCTGTCTCCTCCCCCAAGTGTGCCCCCAGGCTGTCGAATTTCGCTCAACACCACGCTCTGCTCCGACGAGGTCCGGTGCCAATTCCGGCGACCCAGCGTCGCCCCTTGCCTCATCGACCACGCACACATACTCCACACATCCTGGCGCATCTCCACGTGCCACTGGTTCGCCCACGAGTGCCCTGTAGCCTCGGCTTCGTCGACACCGAGCGTGCGCCGCCGTCTGCCATTACTCCGTCGAGCACCCCAGGTGAACTCCGACCGCCCTAAGCTCTCTCGATGATGCACACATCTTCCCCAGATCATCCTACGTCTAACCATGCCTCCACTTTGTCTTAGCACGGTCCTAAACGACGCCAGCAACGACGCCTGAGCACAACCGACGCCGCTGCACACTCCGGCGAGAGATTGCCGCCGTACCTGAGCGCCCCTTGCCAAGCCGACCATGTGTTGAGCATCTCCTCGACCTCGCGAGCACGGTGATCCACCCCACTCCTCCTCTAGCTCCCTGTATCACCAGAACCATCGCGAACAGAGCTGCGCCGCCAGTAGCCACCGCAGCGCCGCCCATCTATGGCTGGCACGCTGTACACCGTAGGATCTTGATCCGACGCTCACGATAGATCCTTAGCCGAAGGGGTACGAGTGATCCTGTGCCGGACGATCTGACTTGATCCAACGCGCCAGAGCAGTCGATCCAACCGAAACGGTATGGACGAATCAGAACACGCCGCGTGTCACTGGATGATTTAAAACAGAATTTGAAAACAGATTTAGATGCAAATTTGAAACCCTTGTAACTTTTGATCCACACGTCCAAATTTTGCAAACTTTATATCAATGGAATAAGTGGAGCAAGACCTAGCCAACCATGCCATTTGTTTAGTAAAAAGCTTCTGAAAAAATGTTTGTTTTTGCAAAAACATTTGTATGCTTGTTTAGATTATAAAAATTGTTCAAAAATGATTTTGGGGATAAAATCTTTGGAAAATGGTGTGATTTGAACCTACTGACCATAGGAAACACTTTCTGGATTCAAATATGTATTTGGTGAAACAAAATAATGATTCTTTGATTTAAAACCATTTCTAGTCAAATAGAAATATGGTTTATTTATTAAAAATGGTTTTGGAAGAAAACTTTTGGGAAATGTTTTGTTTTAAACTCTCTGACCCCAAACACCAAGTTTTATGGTTTGAAAACATATTTGGTGAACCCTATAGATTAATGCCTTAGTAAAAATATTTCTACACCACATAAAATGACACTTTGTTTTGAAAATGGTTTATGAAGTGAAACCTTTTACAAATGACTTTGCCACTTTACCAAAATGACCATTAGGTGTTTTCAAATGTTTATGACCCATTAGGAACCACTTTTCAAAACAAAACAAAGCTTGGCATGCTTGTATGCATTACTTTGACTTTGTCATTTTATGTGATGTTTTGCTTGTTTGGTAGATTGAGTTTGTACCTTGCTTGATTGAATTGTAGTGACTTGAAGAGTGTGATTGTTGCAAGGACAAGGAGTGAACTTATACCCTCTACCAAAAAGGCAAGTGATGCTTCATACTTTTTTCCCATTACTTTCACTATGCATTAGTGATTTTCTCTAAGTAAAACTTGCATGGAATTTTGCTAAGTATAAACCTTGCTATAGGAAATCCTAGTAGATGAAACCTTAATAGAAATTCCTAAGTCAAGATACCTACTACTATCATGCTTAGCTTAGCTAATAGAAAACAAGGGTGGAAATATATTCACACTATGGAAAATTTCTAAGTCTGAGGACTTGTGTTTTTGTTTAATAAAACAACTAAGTTAATGAATCACCTGGGTGGAATGGTAATTGATTGGTGGTTTTTGGTTGAGTGGTTCACAATGCCCATGTATATGGTTGACCTTGTGTATCTCACTTGTGGATGGCCACCCAGGAACAAAGAGATTTGAGATGTCAAATGTTGAGAAGCTTCAAGTGCAGCCACTTGGCATTATGGGCTCTGCCTGGATCATATAGGTTGCAAGAACTTAGCCATATGGACAGTTGGTGGTAGAGTTTGATAGGTTGGAACGCGTCCATTTTGGTCTAAGGGGAGGCTTCTGAAAGATCTTGTCTTGGTGAAACCAAGTCTTGTGGGGAAAGTGCACCACCTCTGCAGAGTTCAAAATCTAAGTACTTAGCCATGTCCCTGGTAAAGGACAATTTGAGCATCAAGACATGGAAGCAATCAAGAATCTCATCATTCAAATTTCTAAGTTAAAAACTTGTGGTTTGAACAAGGGTTAAAGGATCTTCAATCTTTGATTGGGAGAAATGATTTTGTCAACCAAAAACTTAGTGTTTTCAAAATGATAAGGAAAATCTATTTTGAGCAATGCAAGCCTCAACTCCACTTAGCCAAATGCATATAGATGATAGACTCCACTATACTACCATAGTATCACTTGCCAATACAATTCAAATGTATTGACCCTTGTGGCTGTAACTTGTTATGTTGCAGGTTTGATTGATTTAGTGAAGTGTGTTGATTAGGATTACAAAGTCTACAACCAACATGTCTGCCTGTGGCACTTTGAAGATGAAGGACCCCATGCTTATAGTTATTCCGCTGCAATGTAATGTAATAGCCAAATGAGCTATGTAAGATGTAATAAAATTATGTTATTCCTGGTTATAAAGTTGTATTATGACCTTTGTTTCTTGATATTACATCTTAACTGTGGATGCTAGCTATTGATCCAGGGACTAGCATTGTAAACACAGGGGACTCTACCTTATTAAAGGTTGGGACCCTTACAGTCTTATTGGTTTACTTGGTGTTTTTGTTCAAATTGTATCTCCTTTTGGTTCTTGAAAGCCTATGCATGCATATTTACTTCTTGTATATTATATGGAATGCTTGCTTTCTTTGATCCAATATATAGGAGAAACTCCACCAAATCCTAATGGGCTAAGATGTGCATGAAATTCAATTTCATATCAATATGCACATATTTGTGTGGGGGCTCTCCTATGTATTGTAGTTTCACTAACTACTTTGGACCCAATTTGTTTGGGGACCATAGTGTACTTAATTGTGTTTTAGGTGCATTGGAGATATATATTGGGTGCTTGTATCTTGAACAAGGAAGAAGTGGCGTCTACATGTTAGTTGGATGAAAGTTAGTATGATCAACGAATTCATATCTTCTTCATCCTACCAATTATATCTCGGTAACAAGTATCTCTCTCTCATGCATACATATCTTGTTCCCAACCTTGTGTAGGTTGCTTGTTGGCATGAATTTGTGTTCTTCCATATGTAGGATTTCTTGTTTTGGCTTTGAAGAGTTCTCTCTATTGCAAATGTGTGTATGTTGAGATGAGTGCATATAATGGGGACTATACTAAATCATGCTCATGATTCACTAATCCCAAATATGTCAATCTAGCAATTTTGTTGCATATCGTTTCCTCAATATCTCCCATGTGCAATAGTGAGTATTTTTTCCAAGTTGATTTCTATCTTGTGATACTTGTTGCCTTTCTCCATATATTCCTTCTACCCTCTTCTTCCCTTGAGAATAGTTGTGTTGTATGGGGTATGTTGGTGTTTGAAGCTCATTGATGTACAATAAGATATATTTGAGCCGTTGGGCATGCTTTCAAGCAAAACATCTTATTGGTATATTCTATGACTTCTTTTTTTTTTGGGTCTTCATGTGTTTTCTTGAGTATCTATTTTGTGTGTGCATGTTTCTTTGTGGTTATATGTCTTTGTGATATTTTCCACCTAAAAATTTATACACACAATAGAAGATCAATATTTGGTTGTTTTTGCATTTCTTGGAAATCATCTCTTGCTTCATTTTGATTCTTCGGTGGTTTCCAAATTATTGTATTCTGTGTGCATTGTTAAATGGTTTTGGAGGAGTTAGGATTCCATGGTTGTGCACATTGTTTCCAAATACAATTACTATAATTGGTGCACAATTTTTGGGGAGCTTCTATAATTCATTTAATGATGCACATGTTCCTTCTTTCTCGTTTCTTGTGGTTTAAATGCTTATGGGGGAGCAAGGATTCCATATTTGTGCATATTGTATTCAATACAAGTATTCTAATATTTGCACAAACTTTGGGGAGCTTCTCTATTTTTATTTAAACACCCTTTTGGTTGTTGTTCCCTTTGACATCATTTGATGGTGTTTCAATTGTTTCTTTTGGATCTTTTGATTGCTCGCTTCATTTGTTGAAGCCCTTTTCTTTTCTTTCTTTTCTTTTTGCTTTCTTTGGGTCCTCAATATAGTTTTACTTCCTCCCTAGTTCTCATCATTTGACTTGTGCATATGCACACCTTTGGATGAATTCTCACTATGTTGACCGTCTACAACTTTTCACCCATTTTGGCAATCGATGCCAATGGGGGATAAGTTTTGGAGGGTTTAAGGGAAGTTGGGATTTGCTTTGAGTATGTTCTTAAGAATTAGCCTCTCATGCTCTTGCATCTTTGTGTTTGCTTTGCATGTTGAATATATAGAGGAAACTCAACCAACGGTAACAGTTGGCAATCTATGCAATGAAATTCAAGTTCATCACACATGCATAGATTGTGGGGGAGTTTGCTCTATATATTGTGGTTGTACCAACATCACATATTTGTGTAGTATTTGATGTTGGGGCAACCGCTTTGGTCGTTAATTGTCATATTTAAACCCTTGCTAAGGGATTGTCATCAATTACCAAAATGGGGGAGATTGAAAGGGCATGTATGCCCCCATGTGTGGTTTTGGTAATTAATGAAAATCTCTATGGACTAATGTGTAAATTGTTTCACTTGTAGGATTGTCCATTGGCATCACTTGGGCCATGTGTTGGTCTCAAGGTTGGAAGATGAAGAAATGTCCAAGGGCTTTGTGCCCATTGGAATCATGAAGAAAGAAGGAGCTTGAAGGTTGATCAAGACATGTGCAAAGAGTTGCATCAAGATGGATCAACCTCAAGTAGGGATGAAGAAGGGAGAGCTCAAGATGCGCCATCTCTAGAAGATCTCATGCTTGAAGCTTGCCATCCTGATGCTCATGGAATGATGAAGACAAGTTCAAAGAAGAGGTGTCCCCATGGAGTATTGGGGAGCAATTTGCAAGTCTTCATCTTCATCAAGCAAGAGCATCCAAGAAAGGTGTTCCCACTATAGAAGAACAAGACGGTCTACATCAAGTTCAAGTGGGATGCTCAAGGCAAAGGTATGTTCTTAATAGGGCTTCTCTTTTTCCGGTCTCGTATTGTTAGTTGGGAGACCGGGTTTAGGATAGATAGTCGTTCTATCAAGAGGGGCTCTCAAGCGGGTGTCTCGTTTGCATTATTCGGAGAGAGCTCAAACATTTGCATTCATAGCATCATCTTTCTTGGTTGTTATTTGGTTCCTGTCCATAAGAGTATCTAGAGATTGTGGTCATCATCATAACAAGCTCTAGTTCATCATCTAAGGATTTCACTTGCATATCTTATTGCGGTTTTTGATCTTGCGATTTTTCCGGCTCCACACCTTGGGGGATACTTCACATATATATTCATAGTATTTTCTCCCAAGGTGATACCCAACATTTCTAATTCTTGTTGGATTCTATTCGTCATTATCTTTCCAACAAAATTGGTTTCATCCCAATCGGAGTTTCCAAGCTCAACTTATTGTGTTTTGGGTTTTGGAGGTTTTACCGGCTCATCGCTTCTAGAGAGGTCATATCTTTCTCAATTTGGTTTTATACTTCCATGCTGGACTATTATGTTTATTTGCATAATCTTGTAAAACTTTTCGTTCTCTTCAAAACGAGCCCAAGATCATCAAAAACGGAGTCCGGGATCAAAAGTTATTGAAGTTTTCGTGCAATATTGTCCTGTGTTTTTGCTTGAGCGGAAGTTCCGGCCCAAGTTCCGACCCAACCCAAGTTCCGGCCCAAGTTCCGACCCAAGTTCCGGTCAGGTTCAGTAACTTGTGTTTCTATTTGCCGGAAGTTCCGGTGGGAGGCCGGAAGTTCCGGTGTAGGCGCGAATCTGGCCCAAACGGTCAGTTTTTCCTTGTCCTATTTAAGGGGGGCTTCTTCCCCAATGGTTCTCCATCTTTTGAGCTTGTTTTTGCCCATGATTGTTGACCTATTTGAGCTCTCTTACTCCCTCTCCCTCCCATGATTCTTACATCTTTTTGAGGGAAAAGTGAGAGGAGATCTAGATCTACAATCCCACCAAGTCAAATCCCTTCTTTGTGAAGGAATCATTGGGATCTAGATCTTGGAGAGTTTTGTGTTCTCCTCTTGTGTTCTTACTCCCTTATTCCCCCAATAGCTTTTGTAGCTTTGTTGGAATTTGGGAGAGAAGTACTTGCCCTTGCATTTGGTGCATAGGTTTGAGTTCTACTCTTGTGTTCTTCCTCCCTTATTCCCCCAATAGCTTTTGTAGCTTTGTTGGAATTTGGGGGAGAAGGACTTTCCCTTGCATTTGGTGCATAGGTTTGAGTTCTCCTTGGAGATTCGGCGAGTTCAAGCTTGTGAGCTTGTTTCTCTTGTGTTCCTTGGAACCCTAGACGGTTGTGTGGTTGGATTGTTGACCTTTTGTGGTCTTGTTGACCTTTTGTGGTCTTGTAGCCTTTTGTGGCATTGTTGGCCTTTTGTGGCTTTGTTGTTGGGAGCCTCCAATTGAGTTGTGGAGTTAGCCCCAATCTTGTACGGGTTCGGTGACCGCCCTCAAGCGTCCCATAGTGGAGCAAGTGCCCGCCTTTTGTGGTGCGCACTTGGGAGAATAGGGTGAGCCTTTTGTGGCGTCGGTGAGTTGCGTGCTTCCGCATCCGGGGTGAGGCCTTGTGTGGCGTTGGGTGTGCATCGAGCCACCACACCTCGAGGTGAGCCATTTGTGGCGTTCGGAGAGCATTGCGCCATCGCACCTCTCCAACGGAGACGTAGCTTCTTTGGAAGTGAACTTCGGGAAACAAATCTTCGTCTCCGCGTCCATCGGTTATCTCTCAACCGAACCCTTTACTTATGCACTTTACATTGTGATAGCCATCGTGCTTGAAGTATTTATACCTTGCTATCACCTTGTTGCTTGTATTGCTTAGCATAGGTTGTTGGTGCACCTAGGTGAACTTAGTGGCTAGGTTTTGTGCTCAATAAATTAAACGTTAGTTTTATTCCGCATTTACTTGAGCCTAAACCGTAATAATTTTAAAAGCCTATTCACCCCCCCTCTAGGCGACTTCCTTTGTACTTTCAGATATATCTGGATTTATACATATCACAGTATGATTGATATAAATACTCTTTGTGATTTCATACATCAAGTATCAATCTATACTTGAATCTTTGTTTCACTTACCAAGTGTCGATACACTTGAATTTTGATTTAATCCTTTTTGTGTGGCAAGAACCTTTCTTGTCATTTCCATATTAAACTCATTCAGTATCTCATCTATGTACATTTGGCACAACCATATTAGCGTCTCAATCTATCTATATAGATATTGATGCCAAATATTCAGGTTTTGCCTAAGTCTTTCATCGAGATGAAATTATTGACATCTGTTAATAAAATATACATCATTTCCAATCAACAATATGTCTTCCACATAATGTATTAGAAATATGTCTTAGTGCTCCCACTTAATTTCTTGCAAATGCAAGCATCTTCATCGTCTCTGATGAATTTAAACTCTTTTAACAGTTTCATCATGGTGAAGATTCCAACTCCGCGATGCTCACTTCAACCATTGTAGTTTGCATACGCTTTTAACATCCTTTGAATTAACAAAACCCTATGGACCGTGTTATGCACACGTCCTAGGTAACAATTCTATCAGAAGAACTTGTTTTGTTTATTCAACAACCACATAACAAAATTATATGTAGTGGTTGCTACATTAATCGTCTAGACTAAATATCGCTATGAAAGATCAAATCTTGTCATAGTCAACCTTTGAACATTGTTGTGAACTATTTCCCAACATGTCGACTATTTCATAGATGTGAAACATTCATGTCTATTTCTTTATAGATCCAAACATGACTGTAAGGTTTTACACCTTTTTAGAGGGTCTTTCAAGTTCAAAGCCTGATTTCTCGTGTATGGAACTATCACGGATTTTATGGCTCTAAGCCATTTGACAGAGTCAGGGCCCATTATCGCTTCTTTGCATGTAGTCGGTTCATTATTGTCAAATAATGATTCAACCCTCAAATCTTGATATTTTATTGTTTATCCGACCTACTTGGTTCAATAGGAACTTAGACTTTCGTGACCACAACCTTTGAGGCACGTGAGCCATGAGCATTGTTGCTGACTCCGGAACACTTTTCGGCGTTGTGCAACTTTGCACATGTAGCTAAGGTTCTTTTAACCTTATCAAAATTCTATTGTCCTCCCACTTAACTTTTCATGGAAAATTCCTTTCTCAAAGAAACTTGACGTTCTAAGCGACAAACATTTTTGTCTTTGGTGTTATGAGGAATACTCAACGATTATTCGAAATAACATACAAAGATATGTTCATCCGATTTTGGTTGCAAACATCTTTCTTATGCATAGCATACCAATGTCTAAGAAAGGACAACTTGGGTTTTATCCCAAACCATAAATTTATATGGTGTCATTTCAACGGATTATGATGGATCTCTTTTCAGTGGAAAAATGGTAGTCTCTGAAGCTTTAATCTTTAAAATATAATGGCAGTTTTATAAATTACACCTTTGATCTTACCATGTCAAACAAGGTTTTATTATATATCTCGAACGCTCCATACTCTTATGGTGTTACGGGAAATGCAAATCCACGGGACGATTCCTCAAATCTAAGGTAGTATGCTAAACTTGTAACTCAAATATCTTCCTTTATGATCCTATCATAAATTCTTTATTTTCTTGTTACATTGATTTTGCACTTCATCTTGAAAGTTTTTGAACTTTTCAAATGTTTCACACTTCATCCTCATTAAGTAAATATTCATATATTCACTCAAATTTTCGGAGAAAGCATATGAAGTTGAAATCCATCACTCTTGACTACACGTAATGGACTTCATACATCAAATATGTACAAATTTCAATAATCTAGTCGTCCGTTCCCTTTTGGCCTATGAACAGAGTTTTAATTATCTCTAGGAAAGTTTCATAAGCATCATTTGATCAAAAATCAAAAGACTCCAAAATTCCGTCCACATGGAGTTTTTTCATGTTTTGTTTCCAATATAATTTAAACGGTGATGTCACTTCCTAAGTGATCTTTCAATCAATTTGTCTTTCGACATTTTTAGCACTAGTTTTATGGATGTGATTTCTCCAACGAGATTTGTAAATCATCCATCTTTTATGGATTATGGCAATTATTTGAACAACCCTTTTGTTCTCATAATACCTGATAAAACAAATCTTGAAGGCAAGCTTTGATTTCAACGAGCAACACAATAACCCTTTATTTGTTCTCGATGAACATCATCACATATTATTTTGCTGGTTACTTAGGCCATTGTAGTTCATGAATTGTGTTGTTTCGTATGACGATTCATACCAACAAATTCAGTATCTAATACTTAAAAACCACATTATTTAACAAGCAAAGAATACATCCATAACACGTATATCCTCTATATACCTAAGCTGAACAATTCTGGTCTTTTCTTTTCTGCCATATATTTAAGAAATTCTCTTTCAGTATTTCCTTTTATGTTAGAAAGAATCTATCAACATCAATAGTGGAGCCATACACATGACACATAGTCCAAAGCATGTATAGTTAAATACAATGTCTTTGGACTTGCACTTTGAAGTAGATCACCATCATCAAATGTTTGGTGTTCTTTCAAATTCCATTCTTTAGTAATCTCTTGGTGTACTAAATATTTTACCTACATCAAATATTCATCCTTATCATGGAATTATTCATGATCAAGCTGCTTTAGCTTATAACGGTGAATCACGAGTGTAATGTTGTTCTCCAAAACTTTTTGGAGGATTAGAACGACTAGCGTCTCCAACCTTTTGAAAATTCCCATAAAATATGAGAACATAAAATTTGCCATATTATACTCTATCATGTTATAATTAAAAACATCGTTTCAGATATCGCAATATCTTCCACATATGATGTTCCTAGATAACCTTGATATTAAAACAATCTTTTGAATATCAAGAATCATGCAGATAAACATGATACTTATATACTAACACTGGAATTGTTACTCTTGATTTAATACCAATTATTAAACTTCACAGAGTAACCAGAACTTACTGAAAGTTTTCAATAGGACTTTTAAACTTTAGATTAACACTTCAAAATAATACGATACCAGTTTGTAAAGTAATTAGCCAGAATTCTATAGTTCTATTATCTAAATTATAACTAAGCGCAAGGTGGTAAACGGATGCCAATGACTACAACAACTATGCAAATTCACTTTGATTTAATTTATGATAAATAGTGTTCAACTTTTAATCATATTGTTGTTGAACTCCCACTCAAAACAATATCCCTCTTATTGTTTTAGTGGTCACACGAACCAAATTCACTACACCAAGTCTGATCATCACATGACATGATATAGTTTCAAAGGCGAACAATCATCATGTTCATCATATCATCTATATGACTCATGCTTTCCCTTTCAGTATTCTATGTTTCAAGACCATGTTTATACATGCTAGGCTTGTCAATATATAACCTTAGCTTTCGCATGAGCAAATCTGGCTTGCTTCCATTGTATACACTCGCAAAATCTAACACAACCGATCATCAGGTGGTGCTTCGAAACAACGAGCTTTGGCAACGATGCCTAGTAAGGACGAGCACTCTATAACTTGATATTTTGTGAGAGGGATCATCTTATAATGCTACCGTCATGAACATAAGCAATACAAGATGCATGAAAGGATTAACATCACATGCAATTCAAAATATGTGATATGATAAGGCCTTTCTTCTTGTGCTTCTGATCTCCATCTTCAGGCACGAACACGATCTCCATCATCACCGACGTGGCGTCAAGGTCAATGGCACCGCTCCATGGTTGTCGTCCACCAGCATCCACTATTACAACTACTTTAAATAATAGATACACGGGTCTATACTAAATTAAAAGACAACCATATGGCTCTTGTCGGTTGCCGACATACAATAAAGAACATTGCATACATCATATATAATCACAATGATGGCCATATCACATCACAACACACCCCTGCAAAACAAAGTTAGACGCCTCTAATTTTCTTTGCATGTTTTACGTGGTTTGGGGCTTTCATCAAGTTACGTTCTAACTTACGAACAGAAACCACAATGTTGATACTATTATTGTCAATCACCCGTTGTAAATTGAATCTTCACTATGTTGGGAGAAACGGGCACCCGCAAAGCCACTTATGCAATACAAGTTGCATGTCAAGCGTGGAGCAAGTCTCATGAACGATGTCATGTAAGGTTAGCCCGGGCTGCTTCATCCCACCATCCCGCAATATGCAAAGTTGTCACATCCCAAAATTTTCCAGGAGTAAACCCCGCTCCGACCACGCACACTTGCTAGAGTAAACCACGCGTTAATTCGCCTCAATTGCTGGAGTAAACCCCGCTCCGACCACGCACACTTAAGCGCCTCACTCTCCTCCTCCTTTCTCCCCAGACACCGCTCCTTCTCGGCCACCGTGCTGTACCAATTGACCACTGCCAACCACCTGTTCCGACGAACCTCTCCGGACAATTCCGGCACCGTCCGACCACCCCTCGCTTCCCAGTGCATGCGAGCCTGCTTCCCTTTCCCTGGTGCATCTCCCTATGCCGCTCTTTTGGCCGCGCATGCACCAGAGTTTCGGCAAAGACATCACCCGAGCGCCACCGTCGCCTGCCACTCCTCTGGCGAACTCCCCAGGTAGCCTCCGTCCACCCCTGACCTTCTCGTTGATGCTCTTGTAACCGTCACACTCGCCCGCATCTAACTGTACCCTCCTCTTACCTTCTGGTGGCCTTCAAGCTCGCCCCCGACAACGACAGACCGCACCCGACGCCAGACACCTCTTCGGCGAGCAATTACGGTCAACCCCGTGCGCCCCCTGCTCTCCTACAACCACTTTGAGCATCAGCAAGCTCTTGCGGTTCTGGTAAGCTCCTCCCCTTCTTCCCTCGCTTCCTATAGTCGCCGCGACGCCGTAGACAAAGCGTGCCGCCGCCACTTGCCGCCGCCAGCGCCGCCACTCGATGGCCAGTGATTGTGCGCCGTAGGATTTAGATCCAATGCACGCGATAGAACTTAAATGAAGAGGTATGTTTTGATATGAACCGTGCGTTGCGGCTTAGATCCAACGCTCCACGTTGCTTGATCCGTGCGAACCGGTACCGACGAATCAAAACACGACGCGTGGCCTGTAAATTGTTTTAAAAACAGAAACTTGTCTATTAGTTGTTTGGTTTTATAAAATTCATAACTTTTAATCCACACGTCCAAATTTTATAAATTTTATATCAATGGAATCAGCAAAACAAACCCGACCTAACCATGCACTTTGTTTAAAGAATTGCATCTGTTAAATTGTTTGTTTTTGCAGAAACATGTGTAGGTATATTTTGATTATAAAAATTGTTCTAGCAATGTTTTTATGGTAAAATCTTTGGAAATTGGATTGTTTTGAACCTACTGACCATATAAAACAACTTGTGGAGTAAAAAGTATATTTTGTGAAGTTAAAAGATGAATCTTTGATTTAGAACATTTCTAGTCAAATAAAAATAATGTTATTATATTAAAAATGCTTTTGGAGAAAAACCTTTGGGAAATGGTTTGAATTAAACTCTCTGACCCTAAACACAATGTTTTATGAATTAAAAACATATTTGGTGAACCCCATAAAAATCATTACTTTGCTAAAGGCATTTCCAACAACAAAAAAATATTGATGTGGTATAAAAATGGTTTATAAATAAAACCTTTTGCAAATGGTTTTAAAAATAAACACTTGACCATAAAACACTAACATTTGTGTTTAAGAATGTATTTGTCAAACACTAGAAATATTACTTTGATTTGAACCATTTCTAGCAAAACAAAAATGACTTAAAATGGCCATTTTCACTAACTTGATATCAAATGATTTTGCCACATTTACAAATGACCTTGCCACTTTTATAAATGACCAATAGATATTTTATGATGTCCATAACCTATTAGAAACCACTTTTCAAAATAAAACAATCTTTTGCATGCTTGCATGCATTGCTTTGTTTCTATTATTTTATGTGATGTTTGCTTGAATGGTAGATTGAATATTGCTTGCTTGGTTTAATTGTAGTGGAATTGAAGAGTGTGAATATTGCAAGATCAAGGAGTGAACTTATAATTCTCTACCAAAAAGGCAAGTGATGCTTCATACTTTGTCATTATTTTCACTATGCATTAGTGATATTTCTAAGTAGGACTTGCATGGAATTTTTGCTAAGTATAAACTATGCCATGAGAAATCCTAGTAGATGAAACCTTAGTAGAAATTTCCTAAGTTAAGATTCCTACTACTATCATGCTTATCTTAGCTAGTAGAAAACAAGGGTGGAATATATTCATACTATGGAATATTTCTAAGTCAAGGACTTGTGTTTTGTTTAATAAAACAACTAAGTGAATGAATCACCTGGGTGGAATGGAAGGAATGGTTTGTGTTGAGTGGTTACACAAGGCCCATTTCTATGGTTTACCTTGTGTATCTCACTTGTGGATGGCCACCCGGGAACAAATAGATTTGAGATGTCAAATGTTGAGAAGCTTCAAGTGCAGCCACTTGGCATTATGGGCTCTGCCTGGATCATATAGGTTGCAATAACTTAGCCAAATGGATAGTTGGTGGTAGGGGATGATAGGTTGGAACGCGTCCATTCTGGTCTAAGGGGAAGGCTTCTGAAAGATCTTGTCTTGGTGAAACCAAATCTTGTGGGGAAAGTGCACCACCTCTACAGAGTGTAAAATCTAAGTACTTAGCCATGTCCCTGGCAAAAGACAATTTGAGCATCAAGACATGGAAGCTATCAAGAATCTCCTCATCCCAATTTCTAAGTTAAAACTTTTGGTTGAACAAGGGTTGAAGGTTCACCAATTTCTAGGTGGTTCCTTGGGTGTTTTTGACAAGCAAAAACTTAGTGTTTTCAAATGATAAGGAAAATCTATTTTGAGAAAAGCAAGCATAAGCTCCACTTAGCCAAATGCATATAGATGATAGACTCCACTATACTACCATAGTATCACTTGCCAATACAATTCAAATGTAATGACCCTTATGGCTGTAACTTATTATGTTGTAGGTTTGTTTGATGTTAGTGAAGTGTGTTGATTAGGATTACAAGTATACAACCAACATGATTGCCTGTGGCACTTTGAAAATGAAGGACCCCATGCTATAGTTATTTCTGCTGCATTGTAATGAGATAGCCAAATGAGCTATGTAAGATGTAATAAATTATTTTATTCCTGGTTATAAAGTTGTATTATGACCTTTGTTTCTTGATATTACATCTTAACTATGGATGCTAGATATTGATCCAGGGACTAGCATTGTAAACACAGGGATCTCTACCTTACTAAAGGTTGGGACCTCTATAGATGGTATCAAAGCACTGTGTTTCCTGTAGGATTTGTAAACCTAGGATTGGACAAAACCCCTTAGAAAATAGGAGTTGTATTTGTTCAAAACTTATTTACAAACAATCTTGTAAACTCTTTCCTCAACCTTTTTGGTTTTAACTCTACATCTCTTCTATTTCAACTTGATGGACAAAGACCTCACCATGAGCAAAGACATCAACTTGAGAAAAGGACTTCACCAACTCAAATGACTTCAACTTCAACATCATCAAAGACTTAAACTTTCTTTTCACCAAGGACTCCAACTTGGATATCACTAAGGACTACAAGTGAGACAAGAAATATTACTCAAGACTTGAAGACTAAGGAAACACAACTTAGAAGGAACCATCATCACCTTTGAAGTTTTGTGACCAAGACACAAGAATTTTTCCAAGGAAACCATGATCTCATTCAAGAAGAAACAACAAAGAATAATGGAAGGATCTCAAGTGAACCATATAGTTGGACCACCATATTTAGATTAAATAAAACACACCAACTTCTATTGGGAGATGCCTTGGGTGATTTTGACAAGCAAAAACCTAGTGTTTTCAAATGATTAGGAAAATCTATTTTGAGCAAAGCAAGCCTAAGCTCCACTTAGCCAAATGCATATAGATGATAGACTCCACTATACTACCATAGTATCACTTGCCAATACAATTCAAATGTATTGACCCTTGTGGCTGTAACTTATTATGTTGCCGGTTTGTTTGATGTTAGTGAAGTGTGTTGATTAGGATTACAATTCTACAACCAACATGATTGCATGTGGCACTTTGAAGATGAAGGACCCCATGCTATAGTTATTTCTGCTGCATTGTAATGATATAGACAAATGAGCTATGTAAGATGTAATAAATTATTTTATTCCTGGTTATAAAGTTGTATTATGACCTTTGTTTCTTGATATTACATCTTAACTGTGGATGCTAGCTATTGATCCAGGGACTAGCATTGTAAACACAGGGATCTCTACCTTATTAAAGGTTGGGACCTCTACAAAAGTACACAAGAAGCAATCGACAACAAAAGCATCAACGCCCACAATGACCATTGTGTTCTACTCGTGCAACAGATCTACACATAGACACGGATCTGATACCACTTAAGGGGTTCGTAGCATGGAAAAAAATTCTATCGCATGCACACAAACAAGCAAAGATCTATCTACTGGATTGTAGCAACGAGTTGATTAGAGTACTCACCCTCGAAGATTCCAAAGCGGTTAACGAGAGCAGATTCTCGTGGGTGATGTAGTCGTGCACTTGCCAATCTCAAGATTGTGTAGACGATCCTTCCGGTGATGCGTTCCGACATCGCTTCCGTAGTCGGTCACACGTTCGGTACTCGATGAAGACCTTCCTCTCCCTTGTTCCAGCAGGCAGCAGAGGTTGTAGTTCTCCCCTCGTGATTCCGGTAGCACGACGACGTGGTGTCAGAAGTAGAGGGAAAATCCTGCAGGGCTTCGCCTAAGCCGGAGCAGGTTATGGTGGATCTAGGTTTTCCGGCGTTCTAGAGTTTAGAGGGCCAGAGAGGAGGAGGCATGACCAGCGGCGGCTAGAGAGGCAACGGTGAGCCGGCGGCGATGGCGCGGCTAGGTGGGGAGGGGCTGGTGTTGTGTGGCCTTAGGGCACCCCCTCCCCTCTATTTATGAGAGGGTGGACAGCTTGGGAGAGGGGAGTTTGAATCCTTCCCAACTCCCTCTCCTTGTTGGCTTGTGGTGGAGGTAAAGAAGGATTCTTTCCTTCCTCCACCAGGACACATTGTCCCAGTTTGACTTTTCAAACTTGCCTTTTGACTTTTAATTTGGAGATTTCTTTCTTTCTTGCTAATGCCCAACCAAGTGACCTAGGACATGATCCAATTATTCCACTTATCCATGACACATTCATGTTCCCTTCCCCTTCCGGTCCGGTGAACCTTCTAGACCCTTCTAGAACCTCTCTAATGAAATCATCAGAATCATTCCCGAACTCCGGAATTGGACTTTCCTTATATGAATCTTATTCTCCGGACCATTCCGGATCTTGTAGAGGTCCCAATCTTTAATAAGATAGATTCCTCCTGTGTTTAACAATGCTAGTCCCTGGATCAATAGCTAGCATCCACAGTATAGATGTAATATCAAGAAACAAAGGTCATAATATAACTTTATAACCGGGAATACATAAATTTTATTACATCATACATAGCTCATTTGGCTATTACATTACATTGCAGCGGAAAAACTATAGTCATGGGTCCTTCATCTTCAAAGTGCCACAGGCAGATGTTGGTTGTAGACTTTGTAATCCTAAATCAATCAATCTTCACTAAAATCAATCAAACCTGCAACATACAAGTTACAACCACAAGGGTCAATACATTTGAATTGTATTGGCAAGTTTCACTACTTTGTTTATTATGAGAGGATCCTATCATTACATGCATATTTGGCTAAGTAGAGTTTAAGGTTTATTTGCATAAAGCAATATTTATCCTATCTTTTCAAAAGTGGTTTTGGTCCTTTGTCAATTCTCTTTTCCAAGTTCCTTGAACTCCTTGGTAGAAACTCAAGTATTCAAGTCCTTGTCAAAATCCCTTGAACTACTTGGTAACCCCAAGTGCAACAAGTTTTATGAAATCTCATGAGTTCCTTGGTAACCCCAAGTACATCATGCTCTTGAACACCTTGGTAACCCCAAGTGCAACAAGTTTAACAAAATCTCTTTGAATTCCTTGGTACCCCCAAGTGCATCAAGTTTTTATATTAGAAATTGGAATGTCGAGATCTCCCATGGTTCAAACTTTAGTTGCTCAGTATTGTCCATAACCGGGGACACGGCTAAGTACTTAGATTTTGTTAACTTCTGCAGAAGGAGTACACTTTAACCACATGACACAAACCCATCCTGTTGCCACCAGTGGCCTACTGGATTAGTGCTCACCAAGATGGAGTACTGGCAGACTGAGAATGTGACGAAGTCTTTCCAAAAGGTCCTCCCATACATCATTGCTAGCTTGTCTTCAGCCCCCATGAAGCATTCCAGATCCCCATGTCCGGTAACTAAAGACAATGTATGGGTCTTCCTAATGTAATTGACTAAGCCAGAGCCATAATAGCATGTGGTTGCACACGAAAGCCACAATTGGAGAAACATGTTCAATCTCTAAGTTTCCTAGGTGGTTTTCATTTGGAGCACAACACAAAGTGATTGCCATAGCCATGGTTCCCTTTTGTTGCCACCTTCTCCAAAACTTAAAGTATCCCCCACCTAGGTGGTTCATTGAGTCCTGGTTTTATTATGTAAAACACAAGTCCTTTTCTCAACCTTTGTAAAATCTCAACATGTATCTCCTTTTAAAAATATAGCATGGCTAAGCATGTACAACTACAAGATTTTCTCTAAGGAAAGTAAGGGCATCCTATTAGGATTTAGCATAGCATAAGTATAAATCATTTTCATGCATGTTTTCAAATCCACTAAGTATAATGAAAATAGTAGGACTTTTGTATGAGAGTGTAACTTGCCTTTTTGGAAGGGAATGGTGGTTCACTCCTTGATCTTGCTAGTCTCACACTTTGCTAATTTCACTACAATCAATCAAGCAAAACACAAAATCAACTAACATTCCAAATCAAAGTCAAACAATCAATCTCACACACATAAAGCAAATGGAATCTAAGTCATGCATAAGTATGCAAAGGATGGTTCCATTGCAAGGTTGGTCTCTACTAGGTTTATAAACTTTGTAAGGTCCAAATTGGTCATTTACCAAAATGGCAAAGTCATTAGTTAGAGGGTTTTTGCTTGAAATTTATTTTAAAATCCATTCATCATTTTATGTGGTGAAAAATGTTTTATCAAAACCAAACTTTTAAGTTTTTCACCAACTGAGTTGCTATTACAAAACTTGGTGTTTTTGGGTCAGTAGGTTTGGTCCAAACCATCTACTCAAAGTTTCCTTCCTATAAACATTTCCATAATAAAATCAATAATTTCATTTGGCTAGAATTTGGCTAAGTCAATTAATTCAACCAAAATTTTACCAAAATCATTTTTAACACCAAAGGTTGGTTCCTAGGGTCAGTATGGTCACTACAAACCATTTTGCAAAAGTTTTAATCCTAAAATCAATTTTAAACAATTTTTCTACTCTATACAAGTACACAAATGTTTCTGCAAATTCAAACAAGATAACAGATACTATTTTCGAAACTAAGGCCATGGTTGGCTAGGGTTTGTTCTCCTGAATCCAACGATATAAAATTTGTAATTTTTGGACGTGTGGATCAAAAGATACAAGGGTTTGAAATTTGCAAATAAATCTGTTTTCAATTTCTTTTAAACAGATCTAGTGCCACGCGGCAGTATCTTACTGGACGGTACCGGTTCGGGTGGATTGCGGCCGTGGGGCGTTGGATCTAGTTAGATCGAGTGGTCCAGAGGACATACCCCTTCGGTGTTTAAGTAATCTATCCGATTCGTTCGATCCAGATCTAACGGCTACTACTGCCTGGTCACAGATGGGCGGCGTTGCGCGGCGGCAGACGGCGGCGCACGGCCAGGCAGTGATGCTCCGGCGATTCTAGGAAGCGAGGATGACGGAGAGGGTGCTCACCGGGTTCGCGTGGTCGAGGTGGTGCTCAAGGTACTGCTGGCTTGACAAGGGGCGCTCGGGAACGGTGGCGATTGCTCGCCGGAGACTTTGTCGGCGTCGGGTGACTCTGTCCGCGGTCAAGGACGTCGCTGGAGATCGCCCTAAGGCAAAACAAAGGTGCGGTCAGATGCGCAGGACCAAGATAACGCTGTGTGCGTGAACGAGGAGTGAAGGGGCGGTCTGGTTCACCTGGAAAACGTTGTCGGAGAAGAAACAGACGGCGGCGCTGTCGGAGCTTGTCAAAGCCGACGCTCCGGGGCGCCCGCGGTTGAATGAAGGGCACGGGGAGAAGCGTCTGGGAGTGGGGAAGTTGCCAGCGTGCTCAGGGAGGCTCGGGGAGGTGTGGCTTGGCCGGAATCGACAGAGGAAGCTCGTCGGACCGAGGGTGGTGCTGCGAGAAATGGAGCAGCCTGGGGGCGAGTCGAGGCGTGGTGACAGAGGGGAACGGAGGGAAAGACGCAGGCGTTTTATCGAGCATGGTCAAGGCGAGTAATGGTGGCTGCATTATGGCGAATTAAGGTTGCGGAATCTCTGCAGGAAACGGCGACGAGGGGGGGAGAAGAGGTCGTGCGGGGTGTGGACGATGAACAGGGGGAGTAGGGTCCAGTCGTCAGTGGGGAAAGAAACGTGGAGAGGGTCCACTAGTCAGTCTCTGCGCGGTTAAGTTCTTGAGTGAGGAAAACGATTCAGGCGTGGGAACAGGTGGGCTAGGTGGGCTGCTGTTGGGCTGTTGGGTTGGGTCGGTCCACTTCCATTTTTTTTATTCTGCATCTTTTTTTTTCTGAATTCTGTTTTGAATTTCAAACAAACAAACATGGTTCAAATCACTTCAAACAACACCCAAACTTGTAATATTGAAATTAGTTCTGTTCAGTAGCATAATCCAAAATTCCAAAATAAAATAATATTTTTTATTCATTTTAAGATCCATTCATTAATTAAATAATATGGACCTTTATTTATTTAATATGGTTTGATTTATTTAGTAAAATCTTCATTTGAAATCCAAATACTTCCAAAAACAAATCAGTAGGTTTTATTTGAAGGTAGAGAATACTTGGAAGCTTGTTTGAAATAAAATAAAATAACCTTTTATTTTAGGGTCCATTAATAATTAAATTCAATAGAACTTTATTATTAAATCAATTAGGATTTATTTTATTGGGATATTTATTTTGAAATCTAAAATAAAACCAAAACACTTCAGTAGGTTTTAATTAAGAAAAACAAAATACTTAGAAAACTTATTTAAAATGATTTAATATGTTTTGCTATTTTAAATTAAATGGTAAAACCTTTTATTTATATAAAGTTGGATATTAAACCCCTTACTTTATTTAAATAAACCTTTGCTAATTTTATTTAAAATAAAATGTTTTAATTCCCAAAGCTTGGCCAAGGTTTATTTTGGCTTTATAAAAATAATCTTTATTTATAAATCCACCTTTTCTTTTGAAAACCAAAACTGTTATTAGAAAATCCAAAAATAGTAATTCCAAAACATTTTAATTTCTTTCAATAAATGTTTATCTTTATGAATCCCTTTTAGGATTTTATTTAATCCAAATAGATTTGTAGTTCCAATTGATTTCAAAAAGTTTCTTCTGGCTCTGAAAATCAAACAAAGTTTTATTTTATTCATTTATTTTCACATTACAAGATTTGGAAAATCTTGGGATGTGACAGGCTACCACCCTTAAAATAAATCTCGTCCCGAGATTTGGGAGGCTAGGGTTACAAGCAAGTTCAAAACAACTAGGGTACTACCACCCTTAAAAATTTTCAAACAAAAATTACACATTGGCCTTCTTGGGCTCCTGGAAAAACTTTTTCTAAGCAAATTTTGCATTGTGTCCTTTATTTCTATACTTGAATCATGGGCCAAGGTTGAGTTTCTCCATAGGCTTGTTCAGCTTGTTCTTCATCTTTTCTGGACAGTTGCTTGCATAGTGTCCTGGGTTCTTACAGTTGAAACAATGAATGTCCTTGAGTTCTTTACGTGGCTCTTGTGGACAAGTTGCTACATAGTGGCCTAATTCTTTGCAGTTGTTGCACCACACTTGGTCAATCTCTTTATTCTTATTGTTCTCTGGGCATCCACTGGAGTAGTGTCCCATTTCCTTACATTTATGACATTGTGCGAGGCTCATGTCTTGCTTTTGTTTCTTAAGTTTCTTTGATCCTTTGAATTGGGTTGTCTTGTTTGGAGGTATAAGTGGTCCTTTTCCTTTGGTAGCCTTGGATCCTTCCTATTTCCTTTGTTCCACCATGGAGTAGATAGGACATTGGCTAGGGATATGATCACTTCCTTCACATAGGTAGCAAGTGGCTTGAGAGGTAGGACATTGTCCATTAGGATGTTCCTCTTCACAATTGGGGCATTGTCCTTCATGCTCCTTGGAAGTATGATCCTTGTCTCCACAAATAATGCAAGCTGGGGCTCCATCAAGAACAACATTCTTGTCATCCTTGTTATCATAAACTCTTTTGGGATAGTTTTCTTCCATACTGATCATTTGATTAGTCACCTTAAGCATTAGTTGGGATTGTTCCTCTAGAAACTTTTGTAGTGCTGGATCTTTATCACTATTGTTGACTATGAATTGAGCTGTCAGTTGGTTTAGCTGGTGTTGGGTTGCTATGAGCTCTTTCATGCTGTCAGCTTGGTTGGTGTTGATGTCATCATTCTTGGGATCCTTTGGGGTAGTCATCTGTTTTGGGTTGAAGGGGGTTAGAATAGGCAAGATATTTATAAGGAAATATTTCTACTCACACACATCATACTTCACACAAACAATGTGCATGCAAACACAAACCAAACATTTCACTCAAACAAGGTTTAAGCACATACTTAGTCAACAAAATATTTTTGTTACACCTCATAAGTTGGTGGGTTTGACTTAACTAAAATATTGGTGGTCCATCTATAGGGTTTACTTGTGGTCTTTCTATAATTCTTGGTTGCTTCTTTTCACTTGAGATCTTGGTTTTCTTGAGATAAACTCTTAGTTGCAATACTTCAAAGTTGTTGATGGCTCCTTCTTATTTTGCATTCCCTCAGTATCTAATTCTTGAGCAAGTTTCCTTGTTTCACTTGTAGTCCTTAGTGATATCTAAGTTGGAAGTCCTTGGTGAATATGCTGAAGATGTTGAAGTCATTAGAGTTGAAAAAGTTGAAGTCATTAGAGTTGAAAAGTGTTGAAGAAGTCCTTTGCACATGGTGTAGTCTTTGGCCATGGGTAGGTTTTTCCATCAAGTTGAAGTAGAAGAGAAGTAGAGTTGAAACCAAAATGGTTGAGGAAAGAGTTTTACAAGTTTTTGCAAATAAGTTTTGGATCAAAGTACAACTCCTATTTTTCTAAGGTTTTTTGTCCAATCCTAGGTTTACAAATCCTACAGGCAACACAATGCTCTGATACCATCTGTAGAGGTCCCAATCTTTAATAAGATAGATTCCTCCTGTGTTTAACAATGCTAGTCCCTGGATCAATAGCTAGCATCCACAGTATAGATGTAATATCAAGAAACAAAGGTCATAATATAACTTTATAACCGGGAATACATAAATTTTATTACATCATACATAGCTCATTTGGCTATTACATTACATTGCAGCGGAAAAACTATAGTCATGGGTCCTTCATCTTCAAAGTGCCACAGGCAGATGTTGGTTGTAGACTTTGTAATCCTAAATCAATCAATCTTCACTAAAATCAATCAAACCTGCAACATACAAGTTACATCCACAAGGGTCAATACATTTGAATTGTATTGGCAAGTTTCACTACTTTGTTTATTATGAGAGGATCCTATCATTACATGCATATTTGGCTAAGTAGAGTTTAAGGTTTATTTGCATAAAGCAATATTTATCCTATCTTTTCAAAAGTGGTTTTGGTCCTTTGTCAATTCTCTTTTCCAAGTTCCTTGAACTCCTTGGTAGAAACTCAAGTATTCAAGTCCTTGTCAAAATCCCTTGAACTACTTGGTAACCCCAAGTGCAACAAGTTTTATGAAATCTCATGAGTTCCTTGGTAACCCCAAGTACATCATGCTCTTGAACACCTTGGTAACCCCAAGTGCAACAAGTTTAACAAAATCTCTTTGAATTCCTTGGTACCCCCAAGTGCATCAAGTTTTTATATTAGAAATTGGAATGTCGAGATCTCCCATGGTTCAAACTTTAGTTGCTCAGTATTGTCCATAACCGGGGACACGGCTAAGTACTTAGATTTTGTTAACTTCTGCAGAAGGAGTACACTTTACCCACATGACACAAACCCATCCTGTTTCCACCAGTGGCCTAATGGATTAGTGCTCACCAAGATGGAGTACTGGCAGACTGAGAATGTGACGAAGTCTTTCCAAAAGGTCCTCCCATACATCATTGCTAGCTTGTCTTCAGCCCCCATGAAGCATTCCAGATCCCCATGTCCGGTAACTAAAGACAATGTATGGGTCTTCCTAATGTAATTGACTAAGCCAGAGCCATAATAGCATGTGGTTGCACACGAAAGCCACAATTGGAGAAACATGTTCAATCTCTAAGTTTCCTAGGTGGTTTTCATTTGGAGCACAACACAAAGTGATTGCCATAGCCATGGTTCCCTTTTGTTGCCACCTTCTCCAAAACTTAAAGTATCCCCCACCTAGGTGGTTCATTGAGTCCTGGTTTTATTATGTAAAACACAAGTCCTTTTCTCAACCTTTGTAAAATCTCAACATGTATCTCCTTTTAAAAATATAGCATGGCTAAGCATGTACAACTACAAGATTTTCTCTAAGGAAAGTAAGGGCATCCTATTAGGATTTATCATAGCATAAGTATAAATCATTTTCATGCATGTTTTCAAATCCACTAAGTATAATGAAAATAGTAGGACTTTTGTATGAGAGTGTAACTTGCCTTTTTGGAAGGGAATGGTGGTTCACTCCTTGATCTTGCTAGTCTCACACTTTGCTAATTTCACTACAATCAATCAAGCAAAACACAAAATCAACTAACATTCCAAATCAAAGTCAAACAATCAATCTCACACACATAAAGCAAATGGAATCTAAGTCATGCATAAGTATGCAAAGGATGGTTCCATTGCAAGGTTGGTCTCTACTAGGTTTATAAACTTTGTAAGGTCCAAATTGGTCATTTACCAAAATGGCAAAGTCATTAGTTAGAGGGTTTTTGCTTGAAATTTATTTTAAAATCCATTCATCATTTTATGTGGTGAAAAATGTTTTATCAAAACCAAACTTTTAAGTTTTTCACCAACTAAGTTGCTATTGCAAAACTTGGTGTTTTTGGGTCAGTAGGTTTGGTCCAAACCATCTACTCAAAGTTTCCTTCCTATAAACATTTCCATAATAAAATCAATAATTTCATTTGGCTAGAATTTGGCTAAGTCAATTAATTCAACCAAAATTTTACCAAAATCATTTTTAACACCAAAGGTTGGTTCCTAGGGTCAGTATGGTCACTACAAACCATTTTGCAAAAGTTTTAATCCTAAAATCAATTTTAAACAATTTTTCTACTCTATACAAATACACAAATGTTTTTGCAAATTCAAACAAGCTAACAGATACTATTTTCGAAACTAAGGCCATGGTTGGCTAGGGTTTGTTCTCCTGAATCCAACGATATAAAATTTGTAATTTTTGGACGTGTGGATCAAAAGATACAAGGGTTTGAAATTTGCAAATAAATCTGTTTTCAATTTCTTTTAAACAGATCTAGTGCCACGCGGCAGTATCTTACTGGACGGTACCGGTTCGGGTGGATTGCGGCTGTGGGGCGTTGGATCTAGTTAGATCGAGTGGTTCAGAGGACATACCCCTTCGGTGTTTAAGTAATCTATCCGATTCGTTCGATCCAGATCTAACGGCTACTACTGCCTAGTCACAGATGGGCGGCGTTGCGCGGCGGCAGATGGCGGCGCACGGCCAGGCAGTGATGCTCCGGCGATTCTAGGAAGCGAGGATGACGGAGAGGGTGCTCACCGGGTTCGTGTGGTCGAGGTGGTGCTCAAGGTACTGCTGGCTTGACAAGGGGCGCTCGGGAACGGTGGCGATTGCTCGCCGGAGACTTTGTCGGCGTCGGGTGACTCTGTCCGCGGTCGAGGACGTCGCTGGAGATCGCCCTAAGGCAAAACAAAGGTGCGGTCAGATGCGCAGGACCAAGATAACGCTGTGTGCATGAACGAGGAGTGAAGGGGCGGTCTGGTTCACCTGGAAAACGTTGTCGGAGAAGAAACAGACGGCGGCGCTGTCGGAGCTTGTCAAAGCCGACGCTTCGGGGCGCCCGCGGTTGAATGAAGGACACGGGGAGAAGCGTCTGGGAGTGGGGAAGTTGCCAGCGTGCTTAGGGAGGCTCGGGGAGGTGTGGCTTGGCCGGAATCGACAGAGGAAGCTCGTCGGACCGAGGGTGGTGCTGCGAGAAATGGAGCAGCCTGGGGGCGAGTCGAGGCGTGGTGACAGAGGGGAACGGAGGGAAAGACGCAGGCGTTTTATCGAGCATGGTCAAGGCGAGTAATGGTGGCTGCATTATGGCGAATTAAGGCTGCGGAATCTCTGCAGGAAACGACGACGAGGGGGGGAGAAGAGGTCGTGCGGGGTGTGGACGATGAACAGGGGGAGTAGGGTCCAGTCGTCAGTAGGGAAAGAAACGTGGAGAGGGTCCACTAGTCAGTCTCTGCGCGGTTAAGTTCTTGAGTGAGGAAAACGATTCAGGCGTGGGAACAGGTGGGCTAGGTGGGCTGCTGTTGGGCTGTTGGGTTGGGTCGGTCCACTTCCATTTTTTTATTCTGCATCTTTTTTTTTCTGAATTCTGTTTTGAATTTCAAACAAACAAACATGGTTCAAATCACTTCAAACAACACCCAAACTTGTAATATTGAAATTAGTTCTGTTCAGTAGCATAATCCAAAATTCCAAAATAAAATAATATTTTTTATTCATTTTAAGATCCATTCATTAATTAAATAATATGGACCTTTATTTATTTAATATGGTTTGATTTATTTAGTAAAATCTTCATTTGAAATCCAAATACTTCCAAAAACAAATCAGTAGGTTTTATTTGAAGGTAGAGAATACTTGGAAGCTTGTTTGAAATAAAATAAAATAACCTTTTATTTTAGGGTCCATTAATAATTAAATTCAATAGAACTTTATTATTAAATCAATTAGGATTTATTTTATTGGGATATTTATTTTGAAATCTAAAATAAAACCAAAACACTTCAGTAGGTTTTAATTAAGAAAAACAAAATACTTAGAAAACTTATTTAAAATGATTTAATATGTTTTGCTATTTTAAATTAAATGGTAAAACCTTTTATTTATATAAAGTTGGATATTAAACCCCTTACTTTATTTAAATAAACCTGTGCTAATTTTATTTAAAATAAAATGTTTTAATTCCCAAAGCTTGGCCAAGGTTTATTTTGGCTTTATAAAAATAATCTTTATTTATAAATCCACCTTTTCTTTTGAAAACCAAAACTGTTATTAGAAAATCCAAAAATAGTAATTCCAAAACATTTTAATTTCTTTTAATAAATGTTTATATTTATGAATCCCTTTTAGGATTTTATTTAATCCAAATAGATTTGTAGTTCCAATTGATTTCAAAAAGTTTCTTCTGGCTCTGAAAATCAAACAAATTTTTATTTTATTCATTTATTTTCACATTACAAGATTTGGAAAATCTTGGGATGTGACAGGCTACCACCCTTAAAATAAATCTCGTCCCGAGATTTGGGAGGCTAGGGTTACAAGCAAGTTCAAAACAACTAGGGTACTACCACCCTTAAAAAGTTTCAAACAAAAATTACACATTGGCCTTCTTGGGCTCCTGGAAAAACTTTTTCTAAGCAAATTTTGCATTGTGTCCTTTATTTCTATACTTGAATCATGGGCCAAGGTTGAGTTTCTCCATAGGCTTGTTCATCTTGTTCTTCATCTTTTCTGGACAGTTGCTTGCATAGTGTCCTGGGTTCTTGAAGTTGAAACAATGAATGTCCTTGAGTTCTTTACGTGGCTCTTGTGGACAAGTTGCTACATAGTGGCCTAATTCTTTGCAGTTGTTGCACCACACTTGGTCAATCTCTTTATTCTTCTTGTTCTCTGGGCATCCACTGGAGTAGTGTCGATTTCCTTACATTTATGACATTGTGCGAGGCTCATGTCTTGCTTTTGTTTCTTAAGTTTCTTTGATCCTTTGAATTGGGTTGTCTTGTTTGGAGGTATAAGTGGTCCTTTTCCTTTGGTAGCCTTGGATCCTTCCTGTTTCCTTTGTTCCACCATGGAGTAGATAGGACATTGGCTAGGGATATGATCACTTCCTTCACATAGGTAGCAAGTGGCTTGAGAGGTAGGACATTGTCCATTAGGATGTTCCTCTTCACAATTGGGGCATTGTCCTTCATGCTCCTTGGAAGTATGATCCTTGTCTCCACAAATAATGCAAGCTGGGGCTCCATCAAGAACAACATTCTTGTCATCCTTGTTATCATAAACTCTTTTGGGATAGTTTTCTTCCATACTGATCATTTGATTAGTCACCTTAAGCATTAGTTGGGATTGTTCCTCTAGAAACTTTTGTAGTGCTGGATCTTTATCACTATTGTTGACTATGAATTGAGCTGTCAGTTGGTTTAGCTGGTGTTGGGTTGCTATGAGCTCTTTCATGCTGTCAGCTTGGTTGGTGTTGATGTCATCATTCTTGGGATCCTTTGGGGTAGTCATCTGTTTTGGGTTGAAGGGGGTTAGAATAGGAAAGATATTTCTAAGGAAATATTTCTACTCACACACATCATACTTCACACAAACAATGTGCATGCAAACACAAACCAAACATTTCACTCAAACAAGGTTTAAGCACATACTTAGTCAACAAAATATTTTTGTTACACCTCATAAGTTGGTGGGTTTGACTTAACTAAAATATTGGTGGTCCATCTATAGGGTTTACTTGTGGTCTTTCTATCATTCTTGGTTGCTTCTTTTCACTTGAGATATTGGTTTTCTTGAGATAAACTCTTAGTTGCAATACTTCAAAGTTGTTGATGGCTCCTTCTTATTTTGCATTCCCTCAGTCTCTAATTCTTGAGCAAGTTTCCTTGTTTCACTTGTAGTCCTTAGTGATATCTAAGTTGGAAGTCCTTGGTGAATATGCTGAAGATGTTGAAGTCATTAGAGTTGAAAAAGTTGAAGTCATTAGAGTTGAAAAGTGTTGAAGAAGTCCTTTGCACATGGTGTAGTCTTTGGCCATGGGTAGGTTTTTCCATCAAGTTGAAGTAGAAGAGAAGTAGAGTTGAAACCAAAATGGTTGAGGAAAGAGTTTTACAAGTTTTTGCAAATAAGTTTTGGATCAAAGTACAACTCCTATTTTTCTAAGGTTTTTTGTCCAATCCTAGGTTTACAAATCCTACAGGCAACACAATGCTCTGATACCATCTGTAGAGGTCCCAATCTTTAATAAGATAGATTCCTCCTGTGTTTAACAATGCTAGTCCCTGGATCAATAGCTAGCATCCACAGTATAGATGTAATATCAAGAAACAAAGGTCATAATATAACTTTATAACCGGGAATACATAAATTTTATTACATCATACATAGCTCATTTGGCTATTACATTACATTGCAGCGGAAAAACTATAGTCATGGGTCCTTCATCTTCAAAGTGCCACAGGCAGATGTTGGTTGTAGACTTTGTAATCCTAAATCAATCAATCTTCACTAAAATCAATCAAACCTGCAACATACAAGTTACATCCACAAGGGTCAATACATTTGAATTGTATTGGCAAGTTTCACTACTTTGTTTATTATGAGAGGATCCTATCATTACATGCATATTTGGCTAAGTAGAGTTTAAGGTTTATTTGCATAAAGCAATATTTATCCTATCTTTTCAAAAGTGGTTTTGGTCCTTTGTCAATTCTCTTTTCCAAGTTCCTTGAACTCCTTGGTAGAAACTCAAGTATTCAAGTCCTTGTCAAAATCCCTTGAACTACTTGGTAACCCCAAGTGCAACAAGTTTTATGAAATCTCATGAGTTCCTTGGTAACCCCAAGTACATCATGCTCTTGAACACCTTGGTAACCCCAAGTGCAACAAGTTTAACAAAATCTCTTTGAATTCCTTGGTACCCCCAAGTGCATCAAGTTTTTATATTAGAAATTGGAATGTCGAGATCTCCCATGGTTCAAACTTTAGTTGCTCAGTATTGTCCATAACCGGGGACACGGCTAAGTACTTAGATTTTGTTAACTTCTGCAGAAGGAGTACACTTTACCCACATGACACAAACCCATCCTGTTTCCACCAGTGGCCTAATGGATTAGTGCTCACCAAGATGGAGTACTGGCAGACTGAGAATGTGACGAAGTCTTTCCAAAAGGTCCTCCCATACATCATTGCTAGCTTGTCTTCAGCCCCCATGAAGCATTCCAGATCCCCATGTCCGGTAACTAAAGACAATGTATGGGTCTTCCTAATGTAATTGACTAAGCCAGAGCCATAATAGCATGTGGTTGCACACGAAAGCCACAATTGGAGAAACATGTTCAATCTCTAAGTTTCCTAGGTGGTTTTCATTTGGAGCACAACACAAAGTGATTGCCATAGCCATGGTTCCCTTTTGTTGCCACCTTCTCCAAAACTTAAAGTATCCCCCACCTAGGTGGTTCATTGAGTCCTGGTTTTATTATGTAAAACACAAGTCCTTTTCTCAACCTTTGTAAAATCTCAACATGTATCTCCTTTTAAAAATATAGCATGGCTAAGCATGTACAACTACAAGATTTTCTCTAAGGAAAGTAAGGGCATCCTATTAGGATTTAGCATAGCATAAGTATAAATCATTTTCATGCATGTTTTCAAATCCACTAAGTATAATGAAAATAGTAGGACTTTTGTATGAGAGTGTAACTTGCCTTTTTGGAAGGGAATGGTGGTTCACTCCTTGATCTTGCTAGTCTCACACTTTGCTAATTTCACTACAATCAATCAAGCAAAACACAAAATCAACTAACATTCCAAATCAAAGTCAAACAATCAATCTCACACACATAAAGCAAATGGAATCTAAGTCATGCATAAGTATGCAAAGGATGGTTCCATTGCAAGGTTGGTCTCTACTAGGTTTATAAACTTTGTAAGGTCCAAATTGGTCATTTACCAAAATGGCAAAGTCATTAGTTAGAGGGTTTTTGCTTGAAATTTATTTTAAAATCCATTCATCATTTTATGTGGTGAAAAATGTTTTATCAAAACCAAACTTTTAAGTTTTTCACCAACTGAGTTGCTATTGCAAAACTTGGTGTTTTTGGGTCAGTAGGTTTGGTCCAAACCATCTACTCAAAGTTTCCTTCCTATAAACATTTCCATAATAAAATCAATAATTTCATTTGGCTAGAATTTGGCTAAGTCAATTAATTCAACCAAAATTTTACCAAAATCATTTTTAACACCAAAGGTTGGTTCCTAGGGTCAGTATGGTCACTACAAACCATTTTGCAAAAGTTTTAATCCTAAAATCAATTTTAAACAATTTTTCTACTCTATACAAATACACAAATGTTTCTGCAAATTCAAACAAGCTAACAGATACTATTTTCGAAACTAAGGCCATGGTTGGCTAGGGTTTGTTCTCCTGAATCCAACGATATAAAATTTGTAATTTTTGGACGTGTGGATCAAAAGATACAAGGGTTTGAAATTTGCAAATAAATCTGTTTTCAATTTCTTTTAAACAGATCTAGTGCCACGCGGCAGTATCTTACTGGACGGTACCGGTTCGGGTGGATTGCGGCTGTGGGGCGTTGGATCTAGTTAGATCGAGTGGTCCAGAGGACATACCCCTTCGGTGTTTAAGTAATCTATCCGATTCGTTCGATCCAGATCTAACGGCTACTACTGCCTAGTCACAGATGGGCGGCGTTGCGCGGCGGCAGACGGCGGCGCACGGCCAGGCACTGATGCTCCGGCGATTCTAGGAAGCGAGGATGACGGAGAGGGTGCTCACCGGGTTCGCGTGGTCGAGGTGGTGCTCAAGGTACTGCTGGCTTGACAAGGGGCGCTCGGGAACGGTGGCGATTGCTCGCCAGAGACTTTGTCGGCGTCAGGTGACTCTGTCCGCGGTCGAGGACGTCGCTGGAGATCGCCCTAAGGCAAAACAAAGGTGCGGTCAGATGCGCAGGACCAAGATAACGCTGTGTGCGTGAACGATGAGTGAAGGGGCGGTCTGGTTCACCTGGAAAACGTTGTCGGAGAAGAAACAGACGGCGACGCTGTCGGAGCTTGTCAAAGCCGACGCTCCGGGGCGCCCGCGGTTGAATGAAGGGCACGGGGAGAAGCGTCTGGGAGTGGGGAAGTTGCCAGCGTGCTCAGGGAGGCTCGGGGAGGTGTGGCTTGGCCGGAATCGACAGAGGAAGCTCGTCGGACCGAGGGTGGTGCTGCGAGAAATGGAGCAGCCTGGGGGCGAGTCGAGGCGTGGTGACAAAGGGGAACGGAGGGAAAGACGCAGGCGTTTTATTGAGCATGGTCAAGGCGAGTAATGGTGGCTGCATTATGGCGAATTAAGGCTGCGGAATCTCTGCAGGAAACGGCGACGAGGGGGGAGAAGAGGTCGTGCGGGGTGTGGACGATGAACAGGGGGAGTAGGGTCCAGTCGTCAGTGGGGAAAGAAACGTGGAGAGGGTCCACTAGTCAGTCTCTGCGCGGTTAAGTTCTTGAGTGAGGAAAACGATTCAGGCGTGGGAACAGGTGGGCTAGGTGGGCTGCTGTTGGGCTGTTGGGTTGGGTCGGTCCACTTCCATTTTTTTTATTCTGCATCTTTTTTTTTCTGAATTCTGTTTTGAATTTCAAACAAACAAACATGGTTCAAATCACTTCAAACAACACCCAAACTTGTAATATTGAAATTAGTTCTGTTCAGTAGCATAATCCAAAATTCCAAAATAAAATTATATTTTTTATTCATTTTAAGATCCATTCATTAATTAAATAATATGGACCTTTATTTATTTAATATGGTTTGATTTATTTAGTAAAATCTTCATTTGAAATCCAAATACTTCCAAAAACAAATCAGTAGGTTTTATTTGAAGGTAGAGAATACTTGGAAGCTTGTTTGAAATAAAATAAAATAACCTTTTATTTTAGGGTCCATTAATAATTAAATTCAATAGAACTTTATTATTAAATCAATTAGGATTTATTTTATTGGGATATTTATTTTGAAATCTAAAATAAAACCAAAACACTTCAGTAGGTTTTAATTAAGAAAAACAAAATACTTAGAAAACTTATTTAAAATGATTTAATATGTTTTGCTATTTTAAATTAAATGGTAAAACCTTTTATTTATATAAAGTTGGATATTAAACCCCTTACTTTATTTAAATAAACCTTTGCTAATTTTATTTAAAATAAAATGTTTTAATTCCCAAAGCTTGGCCAAGGTTTATTTTGGCTTTATAAAAATAATCTTTATTTATAAATCCACCTTTTCTTTTGAAAACCAAAACTGTTATTAGAAAATCCAAAAATAGTAATTCCAAAACATTTTAATTTCTTTTAATAAATGTTTATATTTATGAATCCCTTTTAGGATTTTATTTAATCCAAATAGATTTGTAGTTCCAATTGATTTCAAAAAGTTTCTTCTGGCTCTGAAAATCAAACAAAGTTTTATTTTATTCATTTATTTTCACATTACAAGATTTGGAAAATCTTGGGATGTGACAGATCTCCTCGTGATATCCCGGATCCCATCCGAGACTCTGAACAACATTCGGTCTCCCTACTTACATTCCATATCTACTAAACAACATAAAATCCTTAAGTGTGTCTCCCTACGGTTCGTGAATTACACGGACATGACTGAGACACTTCTCCGATCAATAACCAATAGAGGAATCTGGAAATTCATATGGCTCCCACATATTTCTACGATTACTTTGCGATCTAATGAACCACTTACATACGATACCAATTTCCTTTTGTCTCGCGATAGTTTACTTATCCGAGGTTTGATCGTCGGTATCTCTACATACCTAGTTCAACCTCGTTACGATAAGTACTCTTTTCTTGTTCCTGTGATATGTGATCCCTTGTGATCCAGTCACACGCTTGCAAGATAATTGGATGACATTCCACCAAGAGGGCCCAGAGTATATCTATCCGTCATATGGATGGACAAATCCCACTCTTGATCCATGTGCCTCAACACATACTTTCCGAACACTCAATGCCACCTTTATAGCCACCTAGTTACGGTGTGGTGTTTGATGTCATCAAAGCATCCATCCGGTGATGGTGATTAGCATGATCTCATGGTCGAAGGATTTAGGTTACTATGTATCTGAAAGCTTATAGCAACTGAACTATATTAAATGACTTGATCTTTATGCTATGCTTAACTATAGGAGTTTGTCCATCACACCATTCTCCTAATGATATGATCTTGTTGTTAATAACATCTCAATGTTCATGATCAAGAAACCATGATCATATATTAACTAACAAGCTAGTTTAACAAGAGGCTTTACTAGGGACTCTTTTATGTTTACAAATCACACAAGTATTAATGTTTCCGGTTAATACAATTATAGCATGGTATGTAAATATTTATCATAAGTGTGAAGATATGATAATAACCTCTTTATTATTGCCTCTTGGGAATATCTCCAACAGGAGGAAATGGGCCCCGTGTGGCCCAACTCCGCCTCCCCTTCTGGCTTCCTTCATCTTCTGGGAAAATAGAATTTTTTGTAGTTTTTCTGGTATTTTTCTGATCTTCGCGAAAATTGCATATAAACACCGCTTTTCCATCAGAATCCTGACTCCGGCAGTTCATCCTCCAAGAATTATCCAACATGCAAAAAACAGATGAAATAACATAAGTATCACCTCTTAATATGAAATATATCCATGAATAGAAGCAAATTATAATATAGAATAGTGATGCAAAATGGACGTATCAAGTACATGGCTAGTCTTTCTATTATTTCTTCTAGAGAGGAGCCATAAATAGGCACAACCATATTACTGTGCAATTACACCCTACTGATCGATCCCAAAGATGTTTCTGAACAAGCAAGTGGACATAAAGTCCAACCACCGCTGTAAGTTTCAAAGTGCCCATAAATTATGCTCTTGTTTGTTAACCATGAGTTAACATAGCATACATATTTAAGACTTGAGACACGCTTTATGTCATTCTCCACCCATCCCTCCTCCTAGCAACTTTTATTAGTAGGTTAGTCACAATAAATATATAAGGTTACAAAATAATATGGATTTTAACACGATAAACTTTAAAGTTCATGGATCCATTTCACATGCATCACATACCAATTCCACCACTCCTCTATGAGATCCTTCTATAGATCATCATGCGCATCCGCATCACGAATGTCATGGTATGCATCAAGAAAATGAGAGATTCGGTTAGGATCTCTCTGAGTCTGAACTAGAACACCCACCAATTCATAGCCGCCATAAACTTTATTTTTTCCTCTTTCATTCTTAATGATCATGTTATGCATGATCACGCATGCTTGCATGATGTACCATAGGATCTCTTGATTTCAAAACCTAGCCGGTCCTCTCGCAATATCAAGTTGGGTTACAAGATTCCAAATGCTCTCTCCACATCTTTCCTAGCCGCCGCTCGAGCAATGGAGTAGGACCGAGGTAGTTCTGCATCAGTGTGTTTTCTGCTTCAAGATGCAACCTCTAAATCTTCTCACGACCGAAAACTAAACCATCGTGCTTCGGCTTCTTCTTCTTGTGAGACAACAACATAGCGATATTTTCTTCTTCCTCCATATCAAACTCGTCATTGGATGTGGAGTAATCGAATGAAACCATCTACAAAAGCATATAATTCTTGTTTACTATATATATGCATCCCAAGAACAACAACAAATAAAGTCAAAAAAACTCACCTTGACAGGAAAACTCGAACACGGGCGTGCCTTTGGCGGTGGTAGCAGCCAGAAGAGGGGATGCCGGTGGTGGCTCTGCTACTCGCTAGTGGACGGAGGGGCCGATGGGAATGCCGAATCGACCATTGACGACAGAGCGGTGATTCAGATTCGCGCGACAGCGCGTGGTGACAGAGGCCCGAATCAGACCGGGGGTGTCAACACCCGGATTTTTAATCCCAGATGCATGTTATGCCATACATCGCAATCCCAGGATTACCATTGTTGCGAGACATAACAGAATTGGATACCATAGTACATCATCCATTACAAACCGTACAGAAGTTCTTACACAAATAGGGATCTCATGATCCAGTTCTTAATACAACATCAAGCAGCGGAATACGTAATAATAACGGTAGCGTGGGCGAATCTCCATCTTCGGGGTCACAGGCAATGCTGACGATGGGAGATGATCCTAGTTGTCGTAACCTTCCTGGGGTCCATCCTCCAGGTACTCCTCTTCATAGTCTGGCCATGGGAATAGCCAGGGACAAAGCCATGAGTACTCTTTAATTACTCGCAAACTAATACTAACAAGTGAAAGGGGGTTTTGATAATAGGACACTAGGATCTAGGGTTATTTTGCAAAAAGCCAGATTTATCTCCACTACGTTAAGGAGCAACGAATGCTAGTTGAAGTTTTATAACACCTAAATGGGAATTTGTATTTCATATCACAACCCTGTTGTGGTCAAGTCAAAGTCTCAATTCATTTCACAAGTCATTTTGAAAAGTCTGACGGGGGAACAATATGGCCACTCCAACTGTCCATAACCGCGGACGCGGCTATTCGAATAGTTTGACACTCCGCATAGATTGTACACTTTCACCACAACATTCGATACATCCGTCAGGAACAAATCCTGAATTCACCATACTCGGTATGCGGATAATCAATCCTAACCTTTCAATTACACGCCCTAGTATAAGCACCTCTCCTGTGAGTTTGGCCTCCCAACCATGACCAACTGTCATCTTGGGTACTGCACAGGTGGACAATCTTCGTAAGGTAGCCTCAGCTCAGACCTTGGCCGTGAGGGAACTAATACTAAGGTATATAAGTTTCCAGTCAAGCCCTACCCAATCTTCGGGTATTGTGGTTGTACGATAAAATTGGAATGGTATCGCATCCAGACAACCGTCAGTTTTATAAAGGGCTAAGGCTCATGCCTCATCATTTTCATCACCAAAATCATCAAGTGTTCGGAAACACATGTCCAAAACATTTCAATAGAATGATCCATCATTCCAAGGTTTTCATAACCATTTTTCCACCAAGTATTCCCATCTAAAGTTGATCAAGTTTTATGCTTAGCACTAGCATCTACAAGCGGGGGTAAGTACTAATGAGGGGTGGTAAGCTAGTGGAGTTTTAACTAAGTTCAATCTCATGTCTTAAGATGACATCAAGATTATCTAGCTTAGGCCAAATTTTATGCTCTTTATGCAACCTTCACATATTCTTCTAGTATCTACCATTTACTTAGGTAACATCTAGGTAAGAGTTTTGATAAGTAAATAAAGTAATAAAGCTTGTAAGTAAAACTAGGATTGGTTTACCAAGTGGATAGGATCATATATGCTTTAAGGCATATAGTTTACATGGTAACAAGCAAGTATTGGCTTGCACAATATCAGTATAAGCTTGCTAAATTGCAAGTGTTAGCTTGCAAGTTTAATAGCTTGCCTTGAGCAGAGCAGTGGTTGAAGTTCTCCTCGGCTTCTTCTTCGTAGAACCCTTCTTCCTCCTCGTATCCTTGGTCGGTACTATCGTCTATGAATAAATGCGAGGTACACAATCACCAAACAATACTTAACTACTTGCAATCATCACACACAAGGGTCCTATAGATGATCTAACATCATCTCTAACATTACAAGATTAAGGCTTGGTTTAATTCCTTTTAATTTTAGAAAAGTAATTTCTACTCATTGAAAAACTACTTAAGATTTAATATTCTCCAAACCAAACATGGGATCATGTTGACACATGTCATCACCACATATTTTAGTCCATGGGAATGTGATTTAAAGTGGTGTCACAATTTAATAAGGTTTTACCCTTTTATTTTAATTAATGAAAGTGGCTAGAAATGCCTATGGGGCATTCTTTTATTACTTAAACATTATTTCTGCAAGTAAACCCATATATTTTTATATATTCTGAAAGGTATGGGTAAATGTTATTTTTGAGAGTTGGACTCAACTCAAAAGCTATTATGGTTTAAATTTGAAAAATGTTTGAATGCAGAAAATCTTCTGCCTTGTGATTGTTACCATGGGTGATCTATAGATCCAAATGACTTGAATCCAACGGGCTTGGATTCAGCATTTCAATACCCTTCTAAAAAAAATTGGTTTCATTCAATTTGGTGTACTGGATCGATCTAGGTTGATTTTTGAAACTGGGTACAGAAGTGTGTTTGAAATAAAATGGAAAATATTTAATTCAAATAACTGGGCTGCGCAGAAAAAGTTAACGGGTCAGCCTGCTAAGCGTAGCGCTTCCGTGGGCTGTTTAAGAGGTTGTCCCCACACGTCAGTGAGACAGGGGGGTGCGAAGCGGTATGGGGCGATGTGGGTCGTTCGATCTGATTCTAATCCAACGGCTGGGAGTCATCGTCGACGTTGGGCAACGCCGGCGAGAAAGAAACCTAGCGTGGCCAGTGGGGGTTGCTGGGGGATCACCGGGGTGCAGGCGAGGGTCGGCGAGGCGGGCGAACGACGAAGTCGACGACGACGAATCTCCTGGTACCGGTGGCTCCTCCTGGGGCGACTCCAATCGCTGGCTCCCTTCTTCTCCAGAGGCGGCAGGATCCGGTGAAATTCCGGCGAAGTGTTGCTCGCCTTGCTCCGGGAACGGTGTGGCACGATCAGTGATGAGAGGGGAGTAGAATGGTGTGCTTAGTTAGGCTGGGGGTGGCCTCTATTTATAGTCGAGCGAGGGGACCGACGGGGCGCACGGTGAGCTCGTCGGGGGCGATGGTACAGACGGCTATTGGCATGGGCGAAGGTAGGGGACGGTGCGGTGTTCCCTGGCGATGCTCAATGCTACGGTGGCGAGACGTGGGGCGGTGCGGGTTGGTCTGGAACATGCGACGCTCTGCACGGCAGAGGCGGCGTCTTCGACGGCGAGCGGTGGCTGTGCGCCATGGGGCGGCGAACGGGGGTGTCTGGTGGTCTCCTGGGTCGGTGGTGATCGTGTATGCGCGCGGCGAGGGCGGCGCGCGGTCTGTGGGCTTCGGTCGAGGGTGGCGCTCCGGCGCATGCTCGGCATGGTCGCTGGCGGTCTGGGCGCGGTCCGTGCGTGTGGTCCAGTGGCTGGCAACGTTCGAGCGCTGGACAGGGAGTGACGGTGGACGGTGGGCTGCCTCCCAGACATGCTGGGTAGGCTTGTTTCTCCTCCTAGCTTGCTGTCGACATGGGGGTGACAAGGTTGGCTTCGGCTGTTCACCATTGATGGTTTTGGCAAGCTCACAGTGGTGCTAGTGCTTGGTTAATCTTGCTAGATGATCTACTGAGATGGTTGTGAGCTAGATAGGGAACCAGTTAGGCAAGAATCACCGCTCACAATAGTGTTTGGATTTTGTTTGATTTGTGTCTGCCAAGTGTTTGATGAAATGGCCGCATGAATTCAAGTTTTGAATTTTGAAAAGATTTTTGGTGGGTGTGCTAGATTGGTGCTGGTGAGTCTGCAGATGCTTGGGTTTTGAAAGTTGAGTTTGTTTGAGTGGTTTTTGAAAAAGTGGGATCTTCCCATATGATAAAGATTCAATTTTAAATTGTCATTTAAACTATGCATTTGAAAGTTTCTGGATGATCACAAAGTGGGCCTTGATACTTTGTTATGAGTACAATCAAGGGGTGCAAAGATCTAGAAAAGTTTCTGTTAGGTTCTGAAAGTTTGAGGCAGCCAAAGTAGGCATGGGAGTTAAATTGGTCAAAATGACCATTCCTTTATTTTATTTGTTTTGCTTTATTTGTCTTTGGGAAAAGTGTGGGAAATGTTTTAGATGATGTTTATTTCACCTAAGAAACATTTTACAAGCAAGGAAACATACAAACAAGGTGGTTCAAAAGAATTTCAAATTCAATGCATACTCATATGCATGCATTCATAATTTTATTTAGAAAAGTTTTTGTTAACCCTAATTTTGATGATTAGAGTTTGATGATCCAAGTTCAATATTTTTGGGATGTTACAGGGGGTAGTGGGGTGAGGGCCATGGCCGACAGTGGGAAGGGGCGAAGGACGATGGGAGGCGTGTGGCAGCGGCAAAGTGGTGTTTTTGTTGGCCGGTGGTGAGCTACGGCGGAAACACGCGTGAAGTTTCCCCACGATAGTTGGGGCGCGCTACCGATGAGTTTTGGGTCAGCCGCTCATGTGACCCAAATATACATCATGACGGTGCTTTTTTCGGTCATGATAAAAAATATTAGGCTAGAGAAGGTATAGAGCATTCATAGGAGATGTTTTTCCTTATTATAACCTAAAAGTAGTTTTTTGGTCACGAGACGTGTTTTACATCATCCACTGCAGATGCTCTTGCAAGTTGCAACACCTTACCAGTGCTATATACTCCCCTGTTTATAATTAGATCGTGTTTTAGGTTTAGTCAAAGTCAACATTTTTAAAGTTTGACCACATATTAAAGAAAATATAAAAATATCTACAATGTAAATTCTATAGTATTAGAATTGTCATAAACTATATTTTTGCAATATGTACATTTGATATCATGAATGTAGATAATTTTTCCTATGTTTTTGAACAAAGTTGACAAAGTTTAACCCTTATAATTCCTAGAAGGCGAACTATTAAAAAACAGAGGAAGTACGTGTGGCGTCAAAACAGAAGTAGAAAACAAATATTTTTATGGCATTTAGAAGAAAATTGGGCTTGCTTCATAGCAAACGCGCAGGGTCACAAATATCCCTGCTTAGCCCATGGGTCAAGAAATGGCTTCGGCTCAACTGTAGCCCATCTACTAGGAAGATACGACAAGGTGGCCCCAAAAATAGCCCAAGAAATCCCTCGGAGCTCGGTACGGTGGGACCAACTGACCAAGCAAAAGGAAAAAAAACTTTTTTTGAGAGAGAGAAAAGGAAAAGAAACTTTGTGCTTCATTTTCCTCCGAGGCTGGCCGTTGGCCGGCCGCGCGAGCTCCACGTCCTCTAATCCACTCCATTTTCTTCCCCGAAAGACGCACCTTCTCGCGGTCTCGCCTCCTCTCCTCTGCAATAATGGCGCTCGCCTCCACCACCGCCTCCCGCCTCATCACCCGCCGCCTCTCCGCTCCCCTCCCACCTTCCTCTTCTCCTCATTCTTCCGCTCCCCGCCGCGCGGCGCCACGAGGAGGGGCCAGGCCGAGACCGCGCGGGTTCGCGGTGCGGTGGGAGGGCACGCCGAGGGCGCTCCTGGGGGGATTCTCGGAAGCCGACGCTGAGGACGCCAGCGAAGACGAAGACGAGGACGAGGAGGACGCCCGCAGCGCGCTCAGTGGGGGACCTTCGCCGCCGCACCATGAGCGCGACGACGTCCTCGAGCTCGCCGCCGCATCCTCCTCCTCCGGCCCCGAGCGCTGGGACGTGCTCGGCCTCGGCCAAGCCATGGTGCGCACACCTTCTCATCTCTCCATTCGCCTTTTGAATTCGCTGATGGTCACAGCCGAATGCGGCGGTACATTTCTGTCGTACCGGTGCCACTTTGCGAAGAATTAGTAGCTACCTTCGCATATAACAAACTGAAAATTTCGGCAGTACAGACGTAGGGTATTGCCTGGTTCAGGATTCCGACAAACTTTTGTGGCTGCTGCTATGTCAATCATTCAACTTTTGTGCAAGTTTGACGATGATTGCTACAGTAGTGACCTGTGTGTAAGCTCAACATGTGAGGGTTTCTTTATATACTTCATCGGTGCCAAACGTGGCCATCACTACATTGTACCTTTACTGTAGTGTTTTCTGTAATTATGAGTAAGTAAAAAGTGGAATTGAAGGTGATCTCCTGATGCCAAATTGCAAGAAAACAGGAGCTGAAAAAACAAATAATGACTGCTTCCATGCACCACAATAGTAGTAGAATATACATAAGCTGTCCCTAAATTGTGTGGATAAGCTGTTGTGGCTGTCAGTAGTGCCAAATGTGATGGAGCATGATTACACGGAAATTCAGTCTGTTTGGGTAAGCTCTTGGGATCAATGGTACCTTACCTTATGAATGGTTTCTTGCTCAAATAGGTTGACTTCTCAGGCATGGTGGACGATGAATTCCTAGAGAGACTGGGAATAGAGAAGGGTACAAGAAAGGTTGTGAACCACGAGGAGAGGGGACGGGTCTTGCGTGCCATGGATGGTTGCACCTACAAGGCCGCTGCCGGAGGCTCACTGTCCAACTCGCTTGTGGCTCTAGCAAGGCTTGGCAGTAGTCGGACCACTAGCTACCCTGAGCTTAGAATTGCGATGGCTGGCAGTGTGGGCAGTGACCCGCTTGGTAGTTTCTACAGGTAAATTCGGTAATTTGACAATATCCTCAATGCCTCTGAACTCTGATATTGTTGTACTATTGGTACCCTAAGGCTTCTGAGTGTTATCTGACATCAATCTTTTGTTTAAATTTGTGTTATTAGGCAAAAGTTGCGGCGCGCTAATGTGCAATTCTTGTCCAAGCCGGTCAAAGATGGAACCACTGGGACTGTCATTGTGCTAACAACTCCAGATGCACAGCGGACTATGCTTGCATACCAGGTCAGTTCCTTCACTAACGGTTATGTTGTAAAAAAATATTGTTGGTAACTAGTCCTGGTTATATTGTATCCTTCGATCTACATCCGTATGCTCTTTAGTCTTTATTACTCTTTAGACCAGGAAATGTAACAGTTCACTTGTTGGCTTCTTAAGAGCGCATCCCTATTATACACAAGGTTTTATTTTAAGTATGCACATAGCATTTAGAGCATCCATCTTGTACTCCCTCCGACCCATATTAGTTGACTCCAATTTGGATGTATCTATCACAAAAACTTGTCTAGATACATCTAAATTGGAGTCAACTAATATGGGTCGGAGGGAGTACTTTATTTTGTTGGCCAATTATCACTCCTGACACTACCTTATTCTCTAACGATGCCTTGTAACTTGTCTTGCAGGGTACATCTTCTACTCTGGCTTACGATTCAGACTTAGCAGAGCTAGTATCCAAATCAAATCTATTAGTTGTGGAAGGATACCTGTTCGAGTTCGCTCACACAATTGAAGCCATCAAGCAAGCTTGTGAAGATGCTAAGAAGAATGGAGCACTTATTGCTGTTTCGGCATCAGACGTGTCATGCATCAAGCGTTGCCACAGTGATTTTTGGTGAGACTAGCCTCCTTGCAAAGGATGTCCTGTTCATGTGATACTTGCAATAATTTCGTCTGAGTTGCACATACACTACAGTTTCCCAAGTAATCTTCCATTTCCTTTCAAGTAACATGATGTCTATGAGTTACAAATTAGAAACAGAGGTTGCTTTCTTACTTGCTACCAATGGTGGTGCCAGTGTGTCTGCTCTAGAAATGGTTATAAGCACCTAATACCACATTAGTGGGCTACACTATGACATGAGCTTGTGTTGACATGTCACTGAAATTATGAACGGAGGCGTGTATAACACTTTGTTAGCATGACTTTCACTAGAATAGCTAAATAATGCTTGTTTATGAGTGCAAAGTGTATCTTTACTGCACATTCTCTATATTATGATAGTATAATGCTTTGCTATCTTGCGACACTGCTAATTCTGATCCAAAACATTTACAGGGATATTGTAGGAAACTATGCAGACATATTGTTCGCCAATGCCAACGAAGCAAGGGCGTTCTGCGAGCTAACCTCAGAAGAGAGCACCATGTCCGCGGCTAGATACCTGAGCCATTCTATTCCTCTAGTGTCCGTTACTGATGGCATGCACGGTTCCTACATCGGTGTGAAAGGCGAAGCAATATACATCCCTCCACCGGCGTGTATACCTGTCGATACCTGCGGAGCTGGTGACGCGTACGCATCAGGAATTCTGTACGGTATTCTCCGGGGCGCGTCAGACTTGAAAGGTATCGGCCTGCTGGCTGCCCAGGTAGCTGCTGTCGTCGTCGGGCAGCAGGGCACACGGCTACGTGTTAAGGACGCTGACAGATTGGCTGAAGCGTTTGAGTTCCACTTTGATAACTTGGAGTGTTGTTCAGATGCTGGAACAGATCAGGTTACAAACTCGTGATTTTTTTTTCTGTCCCTCAAGTCCCAAGTCCTTGGTGAGCAGCGGCGATGGAGATCATTGAGGGCCGAAGTGGGTCATCCCCCCTTCTTTAGAAGATCTATGAAGCAATTACTTAGTTTTACCACTCAGGTTCTATCTAAATGCTAAACTAGCACTCCCTTGGAAAAGCATGGCAATGAAATTTCATTAGGATTGCCCCTTCAAGAAAGCCATGGGCATATTCACTTGTATATAGCATCATTCCTTTAGTCCTAGTTCATTGTCTCGACCTTTACTACTACCGCCATTTCGTTGCTTGAATTTTGCACAAGAAAGATGCTACATACATATGGACATTTGATTTGAAAGAAACATGATATAGTAGGCACCGATGCAAATCCCTGTCATATGTTTGGTTGTAATGTGTCATCTTGGTCTAGAATGTGAATAAACTCTTTCGGCAGCACCTCCGCTGAATTCACACTCAAGGGATACGGGATATGCTATCAAATTGCAACGTGATCGTCCGACTTTGTTGGATGTGATTCGATGCGGTTGGGTGGACGTCGCCCTCAGCGAAAGGTAGAGGTTGATACAATATGTTGAGCACTTGTCAGCAGAAGTCCTCTACCCAGAGCAGGCAGCTCCTAGCGTAGTGACCAAGATTCTATTCTTTCTGCTAGTATATATATACTTGTTCCGCCTGATCCTCCCAAACTCTTTTTTTTTTTGGCAAATCAGACTTTGTTTCTAGCTCGTTATTCTCTAGATGCTGCTTGCAGTACACGCATGAAATGAGGTTAACATATGGAGTACTTTGTTCCCAATGCCACCTGATTGTAACATGCTCCTATATAGGGTTACACCTACGTGTCGAGCTCCAGAGCCACTGTCTCAGTGGTTGGCAGGAGCTCCAGAGTAGATAGCACAGTTTGGACGTGTTTGGTTGCTCTCACTGATTTTGGGTATATGAAAAACTTGGCTCTAACCAAGTTGTGCGGTCCCAAGTGGCCTCTAAAGACTTGTTTCGTAGTTCGCATGAGCGGTGCGAAGGAAACTAGCCGATTGATTTCTGACCGGTCTTCGTGTTATGGCCTGCACGAACCTCAAAGCATCCTCGGCCTAGTCTCTGGAGGAACTATCGAATCGACAATTTTTGTGGAGCCAGGCCTAACATAGCACAATACTATCTCGAGGAGGCCACCCGTTGCATGCGTATGGAAGCACACGAGACGACACGAAATAATTGCATGCACAATACTCATTCGCTACTGTCACTGATGTCCCCTCTATCTCACCCATGTCCCATCATCGACCTCCTCAGGATTGTTGATACGTCGGAAACGTATCTATAATTTTTGATGTTCCATGCTTGTTTAGTATTCACTTTGCTTTGCTCTGTCTATACTTTGAGGTGCTTTTTACATGTTTTCTGGTACTAACCTATTAACAAGTTGCCATAGTGCCAGTTGCCAGTTGCCTGTTTTCTGCTGTTTTTGGTTCCAGAAAAACTAGTAAGCAAATATTCTCGGAATTGGACGAAACAAACGTCAAAGTCAATAACTTTCCGTGGGGAACAAGAAGTCCAGAGGGAAGACGGAGAGGCGTGCCAAGGCAGACACACCCTCCTAGGCGTGGGTGGGCCCTGCCCCGCACCTAGGCAGGGTGTGGGGCCCTTGGCCACCGCCTCGACCTCCCCCTTCGTCTATAAGAAGCCCTCAATGCAGAAACCCTAAGGACCTGATCAATATTCCACGAAACCTTCTGTAGCCGCCGCCACCGTCGTCCCTAGGTCAGGGGGGATCTGAAGTTCTTCCCAGCACCCTACCGGAGGGGAGATCATCCCGAAGGCCTTCTCTCTGGTATGATGCGTGAGTAGTTCCACCTTGGACTATGGGTCCATGTAGTAGCTAGATGGTTGTATCTCCTCCTTTGTGCTTTCATGTATAGATCTTGTGAACTCCTTTCATGATCAAGATCTAATATATTTGTAATCATGCATGTTGTGTTTGCGGGGATCCGATGGATATTGAGATTGTTATGTTGGTTTGATTAATTGTTTTGTCTTTATGATTCTATCATATCTGTGGTTTTTATGATCTTGCATGCTCTCCGTTGTTAGTAGCTATCTTGTCCAAGTAGTTGCTAGTGACTCCAAGAGGGAGTATTTGTGCTCGATAGTGGGTTCATGCCTCTAGTTTTCAAGGGAAGTGACAGAAATCTCTTCGGTTGTAGATGTGTTGTTGCTACTAGGGAGAAAACAACGGTCTCTTGTTCATGGAACATGTGGACTGTTTACCTTACACACTTTGCTTAAAGCAGTTGTCTGTTGCTTGCAACTTAATACTAGAGGGGGTTCAGATGATAACCTGAAGGTGAACTTCTAGTCATAGATGTAATTGGATGGCGGTCTATGTATCTTGTTGTATTGCCCAATCGAATCTCATAGGATCTTTCTGACTAGTAATTGCATTGTTATGCCTTGCTCATTTCCTGTCAATTATCCTGTTGTAATTTGTTTACCCTTCATGCCATGTTGTTTATCTAAGGAGAGCACCTCTAGTGAACTATGGACCCCGGTCCAATCTTTACCATTGATACATCTTCCATTGTTACTTGTTTACTTGCTGCAAACCATTACCTTCCACACAATACGTTTAATCCTTTGTTACAGCAATCGGTGAGATTGACAACCTCACTGTTAGTTGGGGCAAAGTCTTGAGTTTGTGTTGTGCAGATCTCTGCGTTGCTTGTAACACCTGTGTGACGTTTCCTTCCTCCTACTGGTTCGATAACCTCGATTTCTTACTGAGGGAAAACTTGCTGCTGTGCTACTTCACACCTTGCTCTTGGGGTTCCCAACGAAGCACTCCTACATCAACTCAGCGCTGCATCAATTGTCTTCTCCATGGAGTCGCCTCCTCCGCTGCCTCCACTGTGAGCTTCTCTGGCTAAGCTTACTCTCTAGCGGGCCAAATCTAGCGCGTGATAGATTCCCGACTATGGAGCCAACGGGTTTCGGAGAGCGGTGACCCAGGTTGATCCGTCCATGGTGCAGGCATTAAATCGACCATCGCCGGTCTCAACCCGCCCTTCCATGTCCACGAGGGTGCGGTAGCGGCGGCTAGGGAGGCCGCAGGGATCTGATGCCTGGACTACCGACGGGGAGATTTGACCCCCATGCATATTCACTTCAAGCAAAGCGGACACCATGGTAGCCCCCCCGTCACAACCCGTGACATCTCTTTTCGGCCAGGATTCAATCTCGCGCCTAGTTCTGACCAACTCCAGTGGTGCCCCCTCCCCGCGCTCTTTTGTGCCCCTGACGTCCATGGGATCATCACCCGAATTTGTGCCATCGGCTCCCATGATTCCGCCCCTGCTACATCAACACATACCAGACGACGTGGGTCCACCGAACGTGTAGAGTCTACTTCGCGACCTCTGCACGGCTCATTCATTGATGCCTGTGGTCAAATTCAAATTCCTCCTCTTGGTTAGGGTTTTTGTAGATTCTCCAATTCTAATGTCACTGTTTAGATATGTTTTTTGTACTACTATATTCTTTGGTGTAGTGTTAGAATATATCTTGGTAGTGTTAGAATCTATTTGTGAACTGCCATTGCTAACCATGTAAATGGCAGTGCACGGATGCACGCCATGGTAGTGATCACTATGCTGCCCTTTACATGGTTGGCAATGCACGCACGGTGTTCACAGCCATGTCGTGCATATGTGCATTGCCATTGACAAAGTTGGCAATGCGTGCATGGTGATCATAACAATGTATTGCATCTTCGGTGATAGACGGCATGGCGTGCGTTGGTGCAATGACACTGATAGTGTATTTTGTTGTGTTTTAGACCTGGGAGTTTTTGGCCAGGGCCAACACTCATCTATCAGAGCTGGCTAATTATAACCCTAGTGTCTAGCTGAGGCATGTGATACCAAGCCTCATTGAGAAGGTGCAAGAGTTCAAGGTGTCGAAGAAGCATAAGGGGCGGCCTGTAGGCCTTGGGCACGCTGGCGTCCCAAAGTATCCATTGGGGCTCTACGTGCATGACCGTGTCCTGGACCTCGAATCCATGGACATGTCGTCGACAATGGAGAAGCTACTGGTGAAGAAGTTGCAGATCACGGACAAGGGAGTGAAGGTGACGATCCGCCTCCATAGTTTCTACGAGTGGCCATGCAGATTCAATGGTTGGCATCCTGGTGTTCTTCAAGGGGTGGAAGAAGTTCGCTGCCAAGATCAAGGTGCACGAAGGCGACACCCTCGTATTCAAGTACAAGAACAAAGGATTCAACCTTCAGATGTACAGGGCCGCCACCTCTGCGAAGGTGTAGTTCTAATGCATTCTCCATGGCCAGTGAGCACCACCTCTTATGAACTACTAGATGATGATGGGTGCTTTTTGTTGCTGATGATGTGTAGTGTTGTTATTCTGATGCTGGCATGTAGAAGATGAAGATCATCTTCTTTTGTGCTAGGGGTATATATGTTTCCCTAGTGTAAATAGTTGTGAGGTTGCTTAGGTATGCACCTGATAGTAACTTAAGTACTATCTAGATGTTAATTTGCCATTGTTAGTTTGCTACTATGCTTATTAGTACAATTTTTATGTGTGTGATTATGATCAGGTGGTATGGTGGTAACCACACCATTTTTAAAAGAGGTGAAAAGATGCCAAATGTGTCTGCCAGATATAGAAACAAGAAGCCAACCAAACAACTATGATTTGTATCTACTCATCCGCAAAGTGGATTTGTGGGCAACCAAACAAACTGGCACCTGGGAACCAGTCGTGCAAGGGAGGCTACCAAATGAAGGGAAGAAAATGTCCTAGAGGCCATTTTCGTGTGGACATGCCCCGTGGGGCCTTGCTGCCGTTAGCTCCAAAATCGTCCCAGCTTACCAAACACACCCTAAGTCATGTTCTGCAATTGGATTGGTTGCTCTTTTTCCCGTGCATCATAACAGAAGCAAATCCCCAATTGTTTGGATGCCTGAAGTTTGCATTTTGGCTAATTGCTAATCGTTTGGTTAGATGCAATTTCCTAATAGTGTTACCTCCTAGGCTAAATGGTGAGCTTACGAATCAACGAAACATGGCAGAAAATGAGTTTCAAAACAAACAACTGCTCGTGATGTACCACAAGTTTATCAACAAAGGGGTTATAAGTGAATATCACCTTACAAAATATACATAACCGACATCAGTTTTCATCAAGCATAGTGTTGTCATCCATTCTGGGTCGACTTATGACCAAGACGATGAAGGCCTGAAACTGGTTATGGGCTTGACAAACACGTTTGGTTCCAATCCATAATCAGGAAGGAGCCAAGGAGCAAGCCAACTAAGAGAAAAGGAAGGATCTGAAAGGGTCTATAAGCTGTTCTAGGAGGTATCGATAGGAACCCACGCTTACTCAAAGTTACAAGCTGAATCGGTTCACTTACTAGTTCAAATATAGAAACTCTTACTTACAGAGGCCTAGTTCATGTCGGTTTATGCCCAAAATCCATGGATCTATACCTATTGAAGCACAAATAAGAAGGAAAGCTCTATCCCAACACAAAAGGATCACCGATGGATCTTCACAATAGACGGTAACAGACACTTGGGTCCAAATCCAGTATGAAGCCAGTGGAAAAAAGTTACCTAGTTTAGGGATTAGTCTGACTTATAAATGCATATCAGATACCCCGACTTGCACAAGAAGACAAACCACCTCTTATATGTGTGAGAGGTGATGGCTGACTGAGACTTACTCACAAACAATTGACAAAATCAATACCTTTACTTTTTGTCCCCCAACTTTTGCCCGTGCTCTCCATTTCTTTGGTGACTTTGCACATAACTCGTCCATCGAATTAAAAACCAATCTGAGAGCAGCCAAGGCAGTATTAGTTCAACCCATAGTCGTCAAAACCTCCCATAAGGTCTATCCCGAGGAACTGGGGCTTCAGGTCACAAAAGCGTCGGTTAGACTGCCTTGCATATCGCGCTTCTAGCAGGATTCCTTTAGTGTAAGTTGCGGTGCATCTCCCTGTGCTAAGTGTAAGACTGAACCTATTCTTCTACAACACCTATCTACTCCAGAATATACATCATCAGTAGCATAACCACCAACACCACAACCAACACAACATGTGAGTCGGCTCCTCACGAGTAGTGCTTCTTCATGAAGGCCATGAACTGGCTCATCATGTATTTAGGGCTCATAGCAAGGTACCCGGTGGCTTGTTTCTTGTTATCCATGAGGTGGCTAAGAGCATGGTGTATCGCAGTAGGAGAGGTGGGCATTGTGGGATTACAACCACCATAAATGAGCTTCATCTTAGCATAGTTCTTAATGGGCTTGTTGATAAACTTTGTGTCCTTCGGGTTATCCTAAGTGAGGACACAGTTGGTTAGTTAGTTCCTGATCATATGTGAGACTACGAAGGAAATTATGTCCAAAAAAGTGCAAATTTATCCAACCTTGATGTGGTCAAAGTAAATCTCATTGTCCCCTCATAATAACAGATGTGTCCTCCTAGCCCACATCCTCAAGCCTTTTGAACTTGAGCATCTGAACCCTCCTAGCTCTCTAATGCCTCAAATGGTTATCCGCGATAATGCGATGGCCATCGAACTTGAAGATATCCTCCACAACACTTCAAGGTCCTTCTACTGGTGCCTCGATCCATAGAGACCCTGTTCTTGATGAACTGACACACCCTATTGAGGATGAAGGTGGACAAAGTAGGTTCTCGTGTCATGTTGTTTCTCTTCCAAATTGGAAGGCATCAACACATATCGCAACAATAACACCAAGGTTGTCTATGATTCAGGTGAGTTACCATTGTCCAACGACACAAATTGAAGAAAAAGAATAAAACTGGTAAGCATGTAACTTATAATTGTCACTCACGGTAACCTACAAGTCACAACTTCTAACATACTAACAAACTACACCATCAAACTACGAATCAACAAAAGGTGACCTAATTAGTCCCATAGGTTTTTCGCTGACGTGGGCGAGCTCCCGCCATATCTCTCTTGCGCGAGCTTAGCGCCGTGTTTCCTCATCAAGCACAAGAGGTTGGCTCGATAGAAACGGCCGAATCGATCGTTCCTCCTCATACATGTGCTTCAGGAGCATTTTCGGTTGGAAATCATTTTTCTTAGGTAACCAAATGCACTCTTTTTGGCCCACCAGCTGGGAAACCACCCCGCGAGTAACCAAACACCCCCTTTATGAGATCCATACTATGAAACCGTTGCACAATCTGACTTTTTCTCCTCAAAATCAGAATATTAAAATGAAAGAAATATGCATGGGTTGCCAAATATTTTTTGAAGTGCACGATTAGAGCAACCCCACTTGTTGGCCGTTCCCACACCGAAATTCAGAGCTAAATTTCGTCGGATGGATGTAACTTTCGGCCTGGAAATGGCCGAATCCCCACTCGCATTCCTAGTTTATTATGACATTTTTGAAATTTGACCAAACTTTGTCTAAATTTCGCAAAATTCATACTAAATTAGGCGATTGCATTACATTAAGATAAAAAAACACAAATAGACACCGGGAAATCCTAGAACATGCCGAGTCAGCGGTAGAACACCGTGTCCGCCGGCATCGTCGCTCGACGGCTGGGAGCTGCTGGAGTCCTGCTCAATGTTGTCGCTGCACCATTGCTGAGACGAGGGCCCTAGCCCGCCCTCGCCTTTGTTGCCATCGTCGATATGCGCGTTGTCACCACTACAACACTCCCGATAGGTGCACTGTCTGTGAGCAGTGTGCATGTAATACCCCGGCCTCTCCGAACCAGCTGTTGTCACTCCTGCCAACTCAATAGGATCTCTAGACTAACCCCAAAAAATAATATTAGTCTTTTCAGCGTCCTTTATCCTTACTCGTGCGCATCCGGTACCCACTTCCTGGTCGTTCACCCATCCTAATATTGCTCTAGGCCTAACACGCTTAACCTCAGAGTTCTTTTCAGATGAGCTTCCAAAAATAAAGTTGCAACTTGTTGGTATGAGTATACTATCAATCCTATTAATCCATGCATCAGGCTCTCACATTGATGTCTACGCACGCTTCTATTCTTGTAGACAGTGTTGAACCTCCAAGTGCAGAGGTTTATAGAACAGCAACAATTTTCCCTTAAGTGGATCACCCAAGGTTTATCGAACTCAAGGAGGAAGAGGTCAAAGGTATTCCTCTCAAGTAACCTTGCAATCAAGATACAAGAAGTCTCTTGTGTCCCCAACACACCCAATACACTTGTCAGGTGTATAAGTGCACTAGTTCGGCAAAGAGATAGTGAAATACAAGTAATATGGATGATTATAAGTGGTAATTGCAATCTGAAATAAAAACGACAGCAAGCAAACATGTAACATGACTGATTGTAAACGGTGTTTCAATGCTTAGAACAAGGCCTAGGGATCATACTTTCACTATTGAAGACTCTCATATAAATATCTTCTCTTCATTATGCTACTCTAAACTACTCTCCGGTTGGACGATGTAGGGCTATAACAGCACACCTCAAAGTTCGCATTCCCCATCTATATAACCCCATTGTCACCTCGAGCGCTAGATGGTTCCGACAAACACGACAAACTCATAGATACATCCAACTCAAATTATAACTCATGATAAGTATTTCTGTAATCTTTAGCCTAAGTACCACACGGTGTGCACACTGTCAACTTCACACACGTGGGGAAAAGCAGAGATTAATTAAAGCACTTGAGTAGTAGAGTAGATCTACTTGATTACAAAGCTCATGATCACAATAAGATCACGCATATAGAGAGAGAGAGATGAACACATAGCTACCGGTAGAGCCCTTATCCTCGAGGGAGAACTACTCCCTCCTTATTATGGGAGTCAGCAACGACGATGGAGATGGCAGAGGAGTTGATGGAGATGGATCTGGGGGCAATTCCCCGTCTCGACAGGGTGCCAGAACAGAGACTTCTGTCCCCCGAATCTCCTCTTCGGTGGTGGTGGCGCTACGGAACTTTTCGTGGATTTATGATCCTGGTAGGGTTTTCGTCTCGGGGAGACGTATATATAGGCGAAAGGGCAAGGTCGATGGACGCCCGAGGGGCCCACACCATAGGCTGGTGCGCCCTAGGGTGGGCCCGCGCCACCCTATGGTGTGGCCGCCTCGTGGATCCTCTTGGCATCCCCTTTGGTCTCAATGTCGTGTCGCGTAAAATATTGACTTTGGATTTTGTTCCGTCCAATTCCGAGAATATTTGTTTACTAGCTTTTCTAAAACCAAAAACAACAGAAAACAAGCAACTAACACTACGGCATATTGTCAATAGTTTAGTTCCAGAAAATGTATAAAAATGCCTCAAAGTGTAGACAAAACATAAGATAGTTGACATAAAACAAGCATGGAGCATCAAAAATTATAGATACGTTTACGATGTATCAAGCATCCCCAAGCTTAACTCCTACTCGTCCTCGAGTAGGTAAGTGATAAAAAGAATAATTTTTGAGGTGACATGCACCATCACAATCTTAATCAAGGTATTGCAAAGCATTGATAGCCGTGATCATAGTACTCTAAACATGAGCTTGAAAGATGTAGTTCTAACAATAAGACATGGCAACTAAGTTGTAAGATGAAAAAGGTACAAACAAAAGATCATGAATAACAATGCATTAGAAGACATTTGTTTTTTCACATATATAAAACATAGCATGAGTAGTATTCAGCTTGTCCCTCATGGTATAGTAAAACATAAATGCATAGGACACCTTCAAAGTTCATATGGGTGACTAGATAAAAATAATTTAAGAACAAGCAATATCATAGTTATGAATCAATCAACAAGTTTTGGGACAATGCACATTGAACTAAGAATGACAACTGGTGTAGCGCTGAGTTGATGTAGGAGCGCTTCATTGGGAACCCTAAGAGCAAGGTGTGAAGCAACACAGTAGCAAGTTTTCCCTCAGTAAGAAACCTAGGTTATCGAACCAGTAGGAGGAAGGAAACGTCACACAGGTGTTGCAAGCAACGCGGAGACCTGCACAACACAAACTCAAGACTTTGCCCCAACGAATCAGTGAGGTTGTTAAGCTCATCGGTTTTCTGTAACAAAGGATTAAACGTATGGTGTGGAAGGTAATGGTAGTTTGCAGCAAGTAAACAAGTAACAATGGAAGATGTATCAATGGTAAAGATTGGACCGGGGTCCATAGTTCACTAGAGGTGCTCTCCTTAGATAAACAACATGGCATGAAGGGTAAACAAATTACAACAGGGTAATTGACAGGAAATGAGCAAGGCATAACAATGCAATTACTAGTCAGAAAGATCCTATGAGATTCGATTGGGCAATACAACAAGATACACAGACCGCCATCCAATTGCATCTATGACTAGAAGTTCACCTTCAGGTTATCATCTGAACCCCCTCTAGTATTAAGTTGCAAGCAACAGACAACTGCTTTAAGCAAAGTGTGTAAGGTAAACAGTCCACATGTTCCATGAACAAGAGACCGTTGTTTTCTCCCTAGTAGCAACAACACATCTACAACCGAAGAGATTATTGTCACTTCCCTTGGAAACTAGAGGCATGAACCCACTATCGAGCATAAATACCCCCTATTGGAGTCACTAGCAACTACTTATTCAAGATAGCTACTAACAACGGAGATCATGCAAGATCACAAACAACACAGACATGATAGAATCATAAAGACAAAACCATTAATCAAACCAACATAATAATCTCAATATCCATCAGATCCCCGCAAACACAACATGCATGATTACAAATAGATTAGATCTTGATCATGAACGGAGCTCACAAGATCTATACATGAAAGCACAAGGAGATACAACCATCTAGCTACTACATGGACCCATAGTCCAAGGTGGAACTACTCACGCATCATACCGGAGAGAAGGCCTCCGGGATGATCTCCCGTCCGGCAGGGTGCCGGGAAGAACTTCAGATCCCCCCGATCTAGGGATGACGGTGGCGGCATCTATAGAAGTTTTCGTGGAATATTGATCGGGTGCTTAGGGTTTCCGCATCAGGGGCTTCTTATAGGCGAAGGGGGGGGCCAAGGCGGTGGCCAGGGGCCCTACACCCTGCCTAGGCGTGGGGCAGGGCCCACCCGCGCCTAGGGGCGGTGCGGCTGCCCTGGCACGCCTCTCCGGCTCCTCTCTAGACTTCTTGTTCCCCACGGAAAGTTATTGACTTTGACGTTTGTTCCGTCCAATTCCGAGAATATTTCCTTGCTAGCTTTTCTGGAACCAAAAACAGCAGAAAACAGGCAACTGGCACTGTGGCAACTTATTAATAGGTTATTACCAGAAAACATGTAAAAAACACCTCAAAGTGTAGACAAAGGAAAGCAAAGTATATACTAAACAAGCATGGAGCATCAAAAATTATAGATACGTTTACGACGTATCAAGCATCCCCAAGCTTAACTCCTTCTCGTCCTCGAGTAGGTAAGTGATAAAAATAATATTTTTTGAGGTGACATGCACCCTCACAATAAAGATTTAACCATTTGCAAGCATTGGAAGATGGGATCAAAGAACTCTAAACATGTGCATGAAAGATGGAGTTCTAACAATAGGACATAGTAACTATGCATGCAACATGAAAGGCTACAAAAAAGATCATGAATAACATGCATTGAAAAACGTTTGTTTGTTTCACATACAGAAAACATGGCATAGTGACATTCAGCTTGTCCCTCATAGAGTAGCAAATAGATGCATAGGACACCTTCAAAGTTCACAAGGGTGACTAGAAGCAAATATCACAAGTACAAGTAATATCACAATATGCATCAATCAATAAGCTTTGGAACACTGCACACAGAATGACAACTATGCTCTCTTAATGGTGCCTAAAGGTATAAGGTGGAGACTCAATAATGGTGGAAGAAAGGCCTTTTGTAAAGGAAGCAGGGATTTCAAGTTTCAAAAAGAGCTTCCAAAAATTATGGTACTAGTTAGCTTTCAGCCCTCATTGCCCCTATCATAAGCATCTTGAAGTGATTAAGGTTAAAGTGAACAAAGATGGAGTATATGCTTGATGAAGTATAAGTTGGCACTCTCAAGTCCCTTGAATACGAGGGCCACACCTCATGCTACTCAACTTTAGTCATCTGTAAGTTCTTGTCACTGTAAGTATTTGCATATCATAGAGAACCGCCAACGGGGTACCCCTTGCACATGGTACATGAACTTTCCCATAACCAAAATGACAAGGCAATCAGACAATGAGCATCCCAGCAATCTTTTTATTTACCATATTCATAGCTTTTTATTGAGCATGCTTCATAGATAGCTCACTATGGTGATGCTGCAAGTTTCCACCATGATTAGGCATGGCTTAGGCTAGCGACCCAGGTGTTTCTCTAACACAGAATACAAACTCCATGGACTTACAAGTTCTCTCTTTATTTCACACCGGTGACATCCATAGATAAAAGAGCATGATATCAATTGAGTACAAAGTACAAGTGCAATGTTGAAAACGTTCCCCATGACAGCATGGTTCTGCTAATTCCAACGTATAAGTGCAAGCATATACAACATAGATGACACAATGTTTCAAGTTTATTAGGGTCAAAGAATATAAAGTGTGCCATCAAGTTCGTGAGGGCTTTAATCAGTAAGTTTTCACGTAACAAAATAGTTTTTAATTGGAAGATAGCTGAAAACAAGAATATACTTGGAATGGTGTAACACACCATGCATAGGAGTTTATAGTGGACACTTTGGAATGACTTGGTTTCTTGGGAGTTTGAAACATGAGTAGAACTTACTCATACAAGTGGAGGCTAGCAAAAGACTGGGAGCAACCAACTAAGAGAGCAATAATGGCCATAATCATGCAGCGCAACAAAGCATTACTAATCAATGCATAGAGTGGTACTACAAGTCAAGGACTAAATGATCATAGAGGCTAATAGTGACTTGTCATAGTCATAACATGGTGTGATCATGTGCCAAGTCAACCCAAACAAAGCATTAAAGGAGAATACCACAATACTATGCTTTTGCATGCTAAAACAACGCATAATTTCTTCAAGTCACACTAAGCAATCCCAATTGTTTGGAGCAATACATGCTACAGCAATAATCACTAAGCATAAGGTCAAAACAATACCTAGCATGTCATGCTAAAGTCTAAGTCACAGTCAATGCAAGCTCCTCTTGCACTTTCAAGCAAGAACTTACTACTCCTTTCCAACACCAAGCAACTTATTTGCAAAACAACACAGAGAAAATGGGGGTCCAAACTACTTTATTCAAGCAAACCAAACAACCTAAGCAAAGCAAATGAAAACTAAGACGCTCCAAGAACAACACAACTATGCATGAATCAATAAAAACGAAGTGTCTAGACAGACCTGAGCTTTTTATTGATGAAGAAGGGGATGCCTTGGGCATCCCCAAGCTTTGACGCTTGTATCTCTTGAATATTTCTTGGGGTGACACCGGTGTGGCATCCCCAAGCTTGATATTTTGTCCATTCTTCATCTCATTACATCATTCTCTCTCTACACCTGAAATTTTTTCCTTCATACAAAACTTCACACAATCTTCATTAGCAACATTAGTTTATTCAAAAGATATTAGACCTCTAGCAAAGCTTTGGAACAGCAAGGATTTTCACTAAAAACACAAGATACTGTAGCAAATCTTTCAAAAAACTCAATTCCCCAAAAGAGAACTCAAAAAGGAATTAATAAGAAGCAAATGCAAATAATGACAGAAATCTGTCAAAACAGACCAGCAGATAGAAACCCATTTTTTTCGAACATCTTCTATTGCTCAAATCAAAAAGTGTTGAACTAACGAAAGTTAGGTAACATACTGGCGGATTTATTCCTAAATTTTGAGCTCAATTCGTGTTATAGAGACTCCTCACGAATTTTTATGGTGGAGGACAGAAATCTGTTTCGGGACAGCAACTCCCCAAATCTTACTTCCCTCTTATTAGAGGTCATTCTTGGCACAAAAAGAAAACAAAAAGGATAAGGAGAGGTCATTACTGAAGTAATAACTTCTAATACTCAAGAAAACTCTTGGGTTATCTCCCAACAAGTACTTTTCTTTAACGCCTTTAAGTTAGGCACAAGAAGCAAGAAGAATCAAGTATTTTCAAATGAAGAAGCATTAACATCAAACCTTGCTTTCAAAGGAGGAGCAAAAAGCAACTTATCTCTCCTCATACGGAAGTGTTCAATACCTTTCTTTAATGGAAAATGATATTTGATAGTGCCTTCTTTCATATCAATGATGGCACCAAATGTTCTAAGAAAAGGTCTTCCCAAAGTAATAGGACAAGAAGCATTGTATTCAACATCCAAAACATAGAAATCAACAGGAACATGAGCATTGTTAACCATAATGAGAACATCATTAATACTCCCCATGAGTTTCTTCTTAGCATTATCATTGAGTGGAACATCCAAATAACAATCTTCCAAAGGTGGCAAATCAAGCATTTCATAAATCTTCCTAGGCATAATAGAGATACTAGAACCAAGATCACATGAAGATTTGAGATCAAAGTCATTCACTTTCATATTAATAATGGGTTCCCAACTATCTTCTACTTTCCTAGGAATATAAGCTTTGTGTTTTAGCTTCTCTTCCTTAATTTTCGCAAGAGCATCTGTAATGTGTTTAGTGTAAGCAACATGCATATCACTAGCATCAGGACTTCTAGCATCTTTTGTAGAAACATAATCACTTCAGAAATATTGCAACCATCAATATCAAAGTCAAACTTAGCATCACTAGTAGTAGTCTCAATAGGCTTAGGCATAGTAGGAGGAGGAATAGGGACTACTTGAGGTTTAGTGGTGATGGTGCACACACTATTGTTTCTATCAATTTCAGCTTCCCTTTCCCACTTAGCATGTAGTTGGGCTAACAGTCTAACATTTTCATCAATAGTAACTTGTATGGCATGAGTGGCAGCAAAGGCACTTTCCATGGTTTCAGGTTTAGCAGCCATTTTATTAACCAATGAAGTTTGAGCTTCAGACAAAGAGGATATATTTTTCTCAGCACTCAAATTTTTTGACTGTAACTAGGAATTTCTCTATTCAGATTCTCAAGCTGATGACTAATATTTTTCAAAATGATAGATTGTTCCTCCATAGTTTTAGTGAAAATCTTGTTTTACTCATATTGCATTTTCATAAAGTTTGTAGTGTATCTCTCAATGTAAGGTTCCCAACCTTTAATAAGGTAGAGATCCCTGTGTTTACAATGCTAGTCCCTGGATCAATAGCTAGCATCCACAGTTAAGATGTAATATCAAGAAACAAAGGTCATAATACAATGTTATAACCAGGAATAACATAATTTTATTACATCTTACATAGCTCATTTGGCTATTACATTACATTGCAGCAGAATATCTATAAGCATGGGGTCCTTCATCTTCAAAGTGTCACAGGCAGACATGTTGGTTGTAGACTTGTAATCCTAATCATTAAACTTCACTAATATCAAACAAACCTGCAACATAACAAGTTACAACCACAAGGGTCAATACATTTGAATTGTATTGGCAAGTGATACTATGGTAGTATAGTGGAGTCTATCATCTATATGCATTTGGCAAAGTGGAGTTGAGACTTGCATTGCTCAAAATAGATTTTTCCTTATCATTTGAAAATACTAAGTTTTTGCTTTGACAAAATCTTTCCCAAGGTATCTCCCAATCAAAGATTGAAGATCCTTTATCCCTTGTTCAATCCACAAGTTTTTAATTTAGAAATTTGGACGATGAGATTCTTGATAGCTTCCATGTCTTGATGCTCAAATTGTCCTTTGCCAGGGACATGGATAAGTACTTAGATTTTACACTCTGCAGAGGTGGTGCACTTTCCCCACAAGACTTGGTTTCACCAAGACAAGATCTTTCAGAAGCCTTTCCTTAGACCAAGTGTACGCGTTCCAACCTATCATCCCACTACCACCAACTGTCCAAATGGCTAAGTTCTAGCAACCTATATGATCCAGGCAGAGCCCATAATGCCAAGTGGTTGCACTTGAAGCTTCTCAACATTTGACATCTCAAATCTCTTTGTTCCTGGGTGGCCATCCACAAGTGAGATACACAAGGTAAACCATAAACATGGGCCTTGTGAACCACTCAACACAAACCTTTCCTTCCATTCCACCCAGGTGATTCATTCTCTTAGTTGTTTTATTAACAAAACACAAGTCCTCAGACTTCGAAATTTTTCCAAAGTGTGAATATATTTCCACCCTTGTTTTCTATTAGCTAAGCTAAGCATGATATTAGTAGGAGTCTTAACTTAGGAAATTTTACTAAGGTTTCATCTACTAGGTTTTCCCATAGCATGGTTTATACTTAGCAAAATTTCCATGCAAGTTTTACTTAGAAAAATCACTAATGCATAGTGAAAGAAATGGGACAAAGGTATGAAGCATCACTTGCCTTTTTGGTAGAGTATAGGTTCACTCCTTGATCTTTGCAATGTTCACACACTTCAAGTCACTACAAATCAATCAAGCAAACAATATTTCAATCTACCATTCAAGCAAAACATCACATAAAATGATAAAGTCAAGGTAATGCATGCAAGCATACCAAGCTTTGTTTTATTTGAAAAAGTGGTTCCTAATGGGTCATAAACATTTGAAAACACCTAATGGTCATTTTGTAAAGTGGCAAAGTCATTTGCAAAAGATTTCACTTCATAAACCATTTTCAAAACAAGGTATCATTTTATGTGGTGTAGAAATGTTTTTACTAAGGCATTAATCTATAGGGTTTCACAAAATATGTTTTCAAACCATAAACATTGGTGTTTGGGGTCAGAGAGTTTGAAACAAAACATTTCCCAAAGGTTTTCTTCCAAAACCATTTTTAATAAAGAAACCATATTTTTATTTGACTAGAATTGGTTTTAAATCCAAGATTCATTATTTTGCATCACCAAATATATTTTTGAAACCACAAAGTGATTCCTAGGGTCAGTAGGTTCAAAACACACCATTTGCAAAAGATTTTATCCTCAAAATCATTTTAGAATAATTTTTATAACCTAAACAAGCATACATAAGTTTCTGCAAAAACAAACATTTTAACAGATACTTTTTGCTAAACAAAAGGCATGGTTGGCTAGGGCTTGCTTTTCTGAATCCATTGATATAAAATTTGCAAAATTTGGATGTGTGGTTTGAAAGTTATAGATTTTACAAAATGGACATCTAATAGAAAGTTTTCTGGCTTTTAAATCAAACAGAGGCCACGTGTCTGTTTCTGATTGGACAAAAACGGTTCGCACGGATCGGTCGGCGTGGAGCGTTATATCTAACTGAAAACGTGCGGCACAGATGGACGCGTACCCTTTCGATTGGTTCTAATCCTAGACAGATGATTCGCATCCTACGGCTCCTGACACACTAACCAAAACCCGGCGGCGCTCAACGGTGGCTGGCGGCGGCGACGCGCTGCTGGCGGTGCTACGGCGGCTACATGAAGCGAGGGAGGGAACGGATATGCTCACCGGGTTCGCCGTGGTATTCTGGTGCTCAACGTGGTCATAGGAGAGCAGGGGGTGCACAGGGGCGACGGTGATTGCTCGTCGGAGGAGCTTCTGGCGTCGGGTGTTCCCGGATGCTGACGAAGGCGACGCTATGGGTCACGCCAGAGAGAAAGGAAGGTGTGGTTAGACGCGCAAGGTTGTGGTGAGTGCTCGTATGCGAAAGAGGGGAAGAGGGGCGGTCAGACACTACCTGGGAAACTCGCCGGAGGAGGAGCAGACGGTGGCGCTGTTCTGTTGTCGACGATGCCGATGTTGTGGGTCAAGCGGGAGTAAGTTGAGGCTACTGGGAGGTTCGCCTGGAGGTGGGGAGAAAGCTCGGGTGCGCCAGGGAGCAAGGGGGGCGTGGACTGGCCGGAATTGCCGCGGTTGTTCGTCGGAGGCAGGGAGGTTGTCGCAAGCAATGCGGGCAGCCTGAGGGCAGAGAGGGTCGGGTGAGAGAGGGGAAAGAGAAAGGGGACGCGGGCGATTAAGTGAGCGAGGTTACCGTGCGAAATCAATGCTGCAATTATGTGAATTTACTCGAGGATTTGATTGATAGTGAACGGCAGCGAGGAGGAAGAACGAGTCCGCGGTTGAAGACGCTGACGAGGCAGGTGGGGTCCGCTTGGCAGCGTGAGAAAAAGAGAGGGAACGGGGTCCATCTGTCAGCGTCTGCGTGGGTTCAAAACTGGGTGCGAAACGTTTTTCTTCGGGAGAGAGGTAGTGGGCTGGCTGGGCTTAGTGGGCTAGGATAGTTGGGCTGGGTCGTTTCATTTTTTTTTTCTGTTCTGAATTCTTTTTCCTTTTTCCAATTCTTATTTTTGTTTTGAAATTCAATCAAACCATTCAAATAACAAATCAATTCAAAACTCCTCCAAACTTTGCATTGAGTTTTTGGTTCTGTTTAACAACACAATTCCAAGTCCCAAAAATAAAATAATATTTTTATTTTAGGGTCCACTAATAATTAAATAAATAGACCTTGATTAATTAATTCAAATAGAATTTGTTTTATTAAAATCTTTATTTTGAAATCTAAAATAAAACCAAAAACACTTCAGTAGGTTTTATTTGAGAATATAAAATACTTGGAAAACTTATTTAAAATAAATTAATAAGTTTTGATGTTTAATAAAAATAGTAAAACCTTTATTTTTAATAAACTTGGATATTAAATCCTTATTATTTTATTTAAATAAACCTTTACTATTTTTATCAAAACAAAACATTTTATTTCGAAAGCTTGGCCAAGGTTTAATTTGGCTCTATAAAACAATCTTTATTTATAAATCTACCTTTTTTTTGAAAACCAAATCTTTTTATTAAAAGATCCAAAAATAGTAATTTTAAATATTTTTAAGTTTATTGTTTATTTATCTTTTTAAATCCCTTTAGGATTTTATTTGATCCAAATAGGTTTTGAAAGTTTCCAATTGGATTCAAAAGTTTCTTCTCACCCTGAAAATCAACAAAGTTTTATTTTATTCATTTATTTTTCACATTACAAGATTTGGAAAATCTTGGGATGTGACACTCAACTTCTAGAATCCTCTCTTCACTAGGCATTCTAGATCTACCCTGATAAGCATTTCCACTAGGAGGATAAGGACTATAATTACCATAAGTATTGTTGCCAAAATTGTTGTTTCTAATGAAGTTCACATCAACTTACTCTTATTGAGCAACCAAGGAGGCTAAGGGAATACTATTAGGATCTAGAGGAGCTTTCCCATTAACAAGCATAGCCATAATAACATCAATCTTTTCACTCAAAGAGGAAGTTTCATCAACAGAATTTACCTTCTTACCATGTGGAGCTCTCTCAACATGCCATTCAGAGTAGTTAACCATCATATTATCAAGGAGCCTTGTTGCAGCACCCAAAGTGAGGCCCATGAAGGTACCTCCAGCAGCGGAATCCAACAGATTTCTTGAGAAGAAGTTCAAACCTGCATAAAAAGTCTGGATAATCATCCAAGCACTGAGTCCATGAGTAGGGCAACTCCTAACCAAAGATTTCATTCTTTCCCAAGCTGGAGCAACATGTTCACTATCAAGTTGTTTAAATTTCATAATGTCACTTCTCATAGATATAATCTTAGCAGGAGGATAGTACTTTCCAATAAAAGCATCTTTGCACTTAGTCCAAGAATCAATACTATTTTTAGCCAAAGATAACAACCATTCTTTAGATTTTCCTCTCAAGGAGAAAGAAAACAACTTGAGCTTAATAATATCTCCATCTACATCCTTATACTTTTGCATCTCACAAAGTTCAACAAAGCTATTGAGATGGGTAGCAGGATCATCAGAACTAGCACCAGAAAATTGCTCTCTCATCATAAGATTCAACAAAGCAGGCTTAATTTCATACAAGGTAGCATCAGGAGCAGGTGGAGCAATATGTGTGCTAAGGAAATCATTGTTGTTGGTGCTAGTGAAGTCACACAACTTGGTGTTCTCAAGAGAGTTCATTTTGGCAAAGGTAGGCAAGCCAAAAATAGCAGCAGCTAGAGCAGGAACTATTTTTTGTTGTATTTTTAAATAAAGCAAGCAAACTAAACTAGACTATTTTTTTGGGGTTTTTTGAAAAGAGGCAAACAAAACCAAGCAAAAGAAACAAACCAAACTAAAAACAAAGTAAAGATAAAGGAAGTGACGGACTCCCCTAGTGAAGACGTCCTTAGCCTCCCCGGCAACGGCGCCAGAAAAGCTTGGTGCAGCGTTGAGTTGACGTAGGAGTGCTTCGTTGGGAACCCCAAGAGCAAGGTGTGAAGCATCACAACAACAAGTTTTCCCTCAGTAAGAAACCGAGGTTATCGAACTAGTAGAAGGAAGGAAACGTCACACAGGTGTTGCAAGCAACGCGGACACCTGCACAACACAAACTCAAGACTTTGCCCCAACGAATCAGTGAGGTTGTCAAGCTCACCGGTTTGATATAACAAAGGATTAAACGTATGGTGTGGAAGGTAATGGTGGTTTGCAACAAGTAAACAAGTAACAGTGGAAGATGTATCAATGGTAAAGATTGGACCGGGGTCCATAGTTCACTAGAGGTGCTCACCTTAGATAAACAACATGGCATGAAGGGTAAACAAATTATAGCAGGGCAATTGACAGGAATTGAGCAAGGCATAACAATGCAATTACTAGTCAGAAAGATCCTATGAGATTCGATTGGGCAATACAACAAGATACATAGACCGCCATCCAACTACATCTATGACTAGAAGTCCACCTTCAGGTTATCATCCGAACCCCCTCCAGTATTAAATTGCAAGCAACAGACAACTGCTTTAAGCAAAGTGTGTAAGGTAAACAGTCCACATGTTCCATGAACAAGAGACCGTTGTTTTCTCCCTAGTAGCAACAACACATCTACAACCGAAGAGATTATTGTCACTTCCCTTGGAAACTAGAGGCATGAACCCACTATCGAGCATAAATACCCCCCTCTTGGAGTCACTAGCAACTACTTGTTCAACATAGCTACTAACAACGGAGATCATGCAAGATCACAAACAACACAGACATGATAGAATCATAAAGACAAAACCATTAATCAAACCAACATAATAATCTCAATATCCATCGGATCCCCGCAAGCACAACATGCATGATTACAAATAGATTAGATCTTGATCATGAACGGAGCTCACAAGATCTATACATGAAAGCACAAGGAGATACAACCATCTAGCTACTACATGGACCCATAGTCCAAGGTGGAACTACTCACGCATCATACCGGAGAGAAGGCCTCCGGGATGATCTCCCCTCCAGCAGGGTGCCGAGAAGAACTTCAGATCTCCCCGATCTAGGGACGATGGTGGCAGCGGCTACAGAAGGTTTCGTGGAATATCGATCGGGTGCTTAGGGTTTCTGCATCAGGGGCTTCTTATAGGCGAAGGGGGAGGCCGAGGCGGTGGCTAGTGGCCCCATACCCTGCCTAGGCGCGGGGCATGGCCCACCCGCGCCTAGGAGGTGTGGCTGCCCTCGCACGCCTCTCTGGCTCCCCTCTGGACTTCTTGTTCCCCACGGAAAGTTATTGACTTTGATGTTTGTTCCGTCCAATTCCGAGAATATTTACTTACTAGCTTTTCTGGAACCAAAAATAGCAGAAAACAGGCAACTGGCACTGTGGCAACTTATTAATAGGTTAGTACCAGAAAACATGTAAAAAGCACCTCAAAGTGTAGACAAAGCAAAGAAAAGTAGATACTAAACAAGCATGGAGCATCAAAAATTATAGATACGTTTCTGACGTATCAACAACTATGCTCTCTTAATTGGTGCATAAAGATAGAAGATGGAGACTCAACATAAAAATAAAAATGGCCCTTCACAGAGGCAAGTAGGGATTTCAAGTTTCATAAAGAGCTTCCAAAAATTATGGTACTTATTAGCTTTGAGCTCTCATTGCCCCTGTCATAAGCATCTTGAAGTGATTAAGGTTAAAGTGAGACAAATATGAGGTATATGCTTGGCAAATCATAAGTTGAAAATCTCATGTCTCTTGAGTACGAGGGTCGTTCCTCATGCTACTCAACTTTAGTCACAAGCAAATTCTTGTCATTGTAAGTATATGTGTATCATAGAGAACCGCCAATGGGTTACCCCTTGCCCCATGACACAGGAGCTACCCCATATCAAAATGACAAGGCAATAGACAATGAGTATCTCAGCGATATTTTTATTTACCATGAACATGGTGCCTTTTTTCTCTCTTTTTTCTATATATTTTTTCTGAAGATGCTTCATAGATTTCTCACTATGGTTATGCTGCAAGTTTCGACCATGATTAGGCATGGCTTAGGCTAGCCGCCCAGGCATTTCTCTAACACATATACAATACTCCATGGACTTACAAGCTCCTCTTTTATTTCACACTGCCGACATCCATAAACAAAAGATCGTGATATCAACTAGATCGATATATACAAGTGTTGAAAGCATTCCCCATGACAGCATGGTTCTGATAACTGCCAACTTATAATTTGCAAGCATATAAGCAACATATATGGGCACAATGGTTCAAGTTTATTAAGTGCAAGAAAATAAAGTGTGCCATCAAGTTTGTGAGCGCTTTAATCACTAATTTTCACATGACAAGAGTTTAATTTGGAAGATAAATAAACCCATGAATATACTTGGAATGGTGTAACACACCATGCATAGGAATTTATAGTGGACTATTTGGAATAACTTGGTTTCTTGAAAGTTGGATGCACGAGTAGAGCTCATACTTGGTACAAATGGAGGCTAGCAAAAGACTGGGAGCGACCAACTAAGAGAGCAATAATGGCCATGATCATGCAAAGCGACAAAACATTATTAATTAAAGCATAAAGTGATATCACAAGTCAAAAACTAAATGACAATAGAGTCTAAGGTGACTGGTTAGTAGTCTTAACATGGTGTAAGCATGTGCCAAGTCAACCCAAATAAATCATCAAAGGAGAATACCACAATATTATGCTTTTGGATGCAAAAACAACGCATGATTCTTTCATGACACATTAAGCAATCTCAATTGTTTGAAACAAGTCATGCTACAACAATAATGACTAAGCATATAGTCAAATCAACATCTAACATTACATGATAAAGTCTAAGCCACAGTAAAAACAAGCTTCTTTTTGTACTAACATAAGCATGGAGCTTCCTACTCTCTTCCAACACCAATCGACTTATTTGAAACAACTCACAAAGATAATAATTAATAAATAATAGAGAGCATGTCTCACATAACTACAAATAAGAACTAAAAAGTTCTAAGCAAAAATCAAAAGAAAACTAAAGCTAAACGCAGTGCTAGCAAAAGTGAACACTCACAGAACAATAAGAGTGCAAACTAGAGTGTTCTAAACAATGAAAACGGAGCGTGTCTCTGTCCAAAAGAAGTGTACTGCGATCCAACCAACTTACTGCAGCAAAAAAAGAAAAAGAAAACTAAAAACAAAGACGCTCCAAGAACAACATATAGTGCATGAAGCAATAAAAATGAAGTGTCTTGAAAGAAAACCTGAGATTTTTATTGATGAAGAAGCAGATGCCTTGGGCATCCCCAAGCTTTGACGCTTGTACTTCTTGAATATTTCTTGGGGTGACACGGGTGGCATCCCCAAGCTTGAGATTTTGTCCATTCTTCATCTCATCACATCATTCTTCCCCTACACTTGAAAATTTCCTTCATACAAAACTTCACACAATTCTTCATTAGCAACATTAGTGTATTCAAGATAATAAGCCTTTGGGTTTAGTTTCAACTCAAGTAGATCATCCATTAAAACATAGACTACTGTATCAACTCCTTTTAAAATCTCAAGTGATAAAAAAGAACTCAAAAGAAATCGATTTAAGAGCCAAATGCAAATAATGACAGAAATCTGTCAAAACAGACCTGCAGGTAAAGACCGATTTGTTTGAAAATCTTCTGTTGCTCAAATTGAAAAGTGAAAAACTAACAGAAGTTATATAATAACCTGTGGCATATGAAAAAAAAATTACATCTCAATCCGACGTACTGGGATTTTTCACAATTTTTTACTGAAGCATAAAAATCTGTTTCAGGACAGCAACTTCCCCAAATCTTAATTCTCTCTCATTAGAGGTTATTATTGACACAAAAACCACACAAAAAGGATAAGGAGAGGTTATTACAGAGGCAATAACTTCCAAGACTCAACAAAATAAAAACTTACTAACATAAAAATAATTTGGGTTATCTCCCAATAGCGCTTTCTTTATGACCATTAAGATAGGCATGATAATTTCGATGATGCTCACATAAAAAATATGAATTAAAGTAAAAGAAAGCATCAAGAAGCAAATATAAAACAAATTTAAGTTTAACCCACTTCCTATGAAAAATAATCTTGTAAAGAAACAAGTCATGAAAGCACAAAGAAACAAGCATAGGATAGCAAAACAAGTGCAACTTCAAAATTTGCAACATAAAGAGGGGAAACTTAATATTGTTGAGATACATAAAACCATGTTTCCCTATCTCATAATAACTTTCAGTAGAATCATTAATAAAATTAACAATATAACTATCACATAAAACATTCTTATCATGAGCCACATGCCTAAAATAATTATTACTCTCCATATAAGCATAGTCATTCTTATTAATTGTTGTGGGAGCAAATTCAACAAAATAGCTATCATTATTATTATCATCACCATAATCATCAAATATAGGAGGCATATTGTAATCATAATTAATTTTATCCTCTATAGTAGGTGGACTAAAAATATCATATTCATCATTGTGATCATCATACATTGGAGGTATAGTATAATCATAAGCAATAGGATAGTTATCTTCCAAAGTGTGTTCATTTTTAAACATATCATGATTGGAAGGAACATGGATAGTACTAATAGTACAACAATTATTAACATCATCATTTTTAGAATTGGTACTGAAGAGATTTTCAATATCAAAAGTAGTGTGCTTTTCCCAATCATGATCACTACTATAGGTAACAGGCATAGGAACATCATCGAGTTCAGACTCATCAGCAAAAACTATAATAGGAGCCACATGCTGAGGGGAAAATACCGTTTCCTCTCTCCTTTTACTCCTCCTTTTCTTCTTCGTATTCCCCTCTTTAGGAGGGAGAGGCTTGAAAGGGAGCTTTTCCAGATACCATGGTTTATTGTTAGAGACAATAGAAGAAACTTTGGAGGATTCATCCCTTTCATTAATAAGAACAAAACACATATTAGTCCTATCATATTTTGGTAAAATATCATCTTTTATAATATTTTGTATGTAAGTATTTGCATGGAAATTATCAACATAGTAAAGATGACAACCTTGCAGGACTCTATTCATATCAACAACACTCATATCTACCAAAGAAGTTTTTCTTGATAGCTCTTCACACCCCAAAAATAATGTAAGTTCATCATGCTGATTAAGAGTGATCATGTTATCACAATACAAACTTGCAGTACTCATTGGATTAGAAAGGCTATTATCATGGCCTGAGCATTGAAAATTTAAATGACCCACTTTATGGCAAACTTCACATATACAAGGATAGAGGGCACAAACTTTTTTACCAAGATCATTTAGAGCCCTAATCCATGCTCTAGTTTTTTCATTCCTGTGGTAGATAAAATATTCTTCTTCGATTTTATTCTTTTAAAAAGGTCTAAGTACTCCACAAAAATTAACATGCTTATAAGAAATAGTACTTTCAGATGTTTGAGCATGTTTATTGCAATCATTAATATCAATTTCATTTTTCATGCAAGTGTCTTTAAAAGGTTCATGATACATGTTCCAATTTTCTTTAGGAGCATTAAGAGAAGCAACGGCTCTACAACAATCAACAAGAATTTGAGTATCAAGACCATATTTAGCACTAAGCTCTTGAAAATCTGCAATTTCAACGAAAGACTTAATGCAATCAAACTCATAGTTTATACCTGGTTCTTTACTTTTGTCGTTATCCCAATCTTCGGTATTGCTTTTAATTGTTTCAAGAAGATCCCACTTAGCTTTGACCTCCTTACTTGTGAAGGATCCCTCTAAACAAGTATCTAGATAGTCCTTGTAATGTCCTGAAACCTTTGCATAAAAATTATTATTAATAATATTACTGGGGAGCTCATGAATGGGACATTTGAGCATTAGTGACTTCAATCTCCCCATGCTTGGGCAATACTTTATCCATCACGAGGATGAAAATTATAAATATAATTCCTATCTTTATGAATTTCACGAGGAGGATAAAATTTAGAGTAAAAGAGATATTTAAGTTCCTTCCACTCCGAATGATGAGGATCATCTAGTAGCTCATACCACTCCCTTGCTTTGCCCTTAAGTGATAAAGAGAATAGCTTCCTCTCAAGTTGGTCCATTGAAATACCTGCACACTTGAACAACTCGCATAATTCATGTATAAAGAATAAATGATTACTAGGATGGACAGTTCCATCTCCAAAATAGCATTTATTCATAACACGTTCAACAATTTCCATAGGTATTTTAAAAGGGAAACTTTTAGTATGTGGATTTAAAATATCACAAGTATATTTAGAATTACCACATATGGGAGATAAAGTATCATCAGAGCAAAATTTCTCCTCTAAAGCCGGGGAACTAAGAAAATCATTTTCATTAAGACTAGCTTCCCCAAGCTTAGACGTTTCCATAGCATTAGTAACAAAGGTGTTCAAAAAGTTCATACTAATAACATTGCTATTAGCATGCAAAGAAAGTTCCATAGGTTTTTTAATTTTCTTTTCAAACCATTCATGTTCTAACTCAGGAAAAATACTAAAAAGCTCTCTAATTTTGTTGTTGTTTTCCATTAAGCCTAACTAGTGAAAATAAAAATAAGAAACAAAAAGATATAATTGCAGAATCAAAAGGAAATAACTTCGAGCACTCACACACCAGCAACAATACTAGAAGATAGCTTAGTAGCCAGAGGATGTCAGTACCTTTTACCTTACCTCCCCAGCAATGGCACCAGAAAAGAGCTTGATGTCTACACACGCTTCTATTCTTGTAGACAGTGTTGGGCCTCCAAGTGCAGAGGTTTGTAGAACAACAACAAGTTTCCCTTAAGTGGATCACCCAAGGTTTATCAAACTCAGGGAGGAAGAGGTCAAAGGTATCCCTCTCAAGAAACCCTGCAATCAAGATACAAGAAGTCTCTTGTGTCCCCAACACACCCAATACACTTGTCAGGTGTATAGGTGCACTAGTTCGGCAAAGAGATAGTGAAATACAAGTAATATGGATGATTATAAGTGGTATTGCAATCTGAAATAAAAACGGAAGAAAGCAAACATGTAACACGACTGATTGTAAATGGTGTTTCAATGCTTAGAAACAAGGCCTAGGTATCATAGTTTCACTAGTGGACACTCTCATATAAATATCTTATCTTCATTATGCTACTCTAAACTACTCTCCGGTTGGACAATGTAGGGCTATAACAAGACAGCTCAAAGTTTGCATTCCCCGTAAAGATAACCCCATTGTCACCTCGAGCGCTAGATGGTTCCGACAAACACCACAAACTCATAGAGACATCTAACTCAAATTATAACTCATGATAAGTATTTCTGTAATCTTTAGCCCAAGTGCCACACGGTGTGCACACTATCAACTTCACACAGGTGGGGATAAGCAGAGATTAATTAAAGCACTTGAGTAGCAGAGTAGATCTACTTGATTACAAAGCTCCTGATCACAATAAGATCACGCATAGAGAGAGAGATGAACACATAGCTACCGGTAGAGCCCTTATCCTCGAGGGAGAACTACTCCCTCCTCATTATGGGAGTCAGCAACGGCGATGGAGATGGCGGAGGAGTCGATGGAGATGGATCCGGGGGAAATTCCCCGTCCAGGCAGGGTGCCGGAATAGAGACTTCTATCCCCCGAATCTCCTCTTCGGTGGTGGCGACGCTGTGGAACTTTTCGTGGTTTTTTGATCCTGGTACGGTTTTTTCTCGGGGAGACGTATATATAGGCGAAAGTGCAAGGTCGGTGGACGCCCGAGGGGCCCACACCATAGGCTAGCACGCCCTAGGGTGGGCCCATGATACGTCCAAAATGTATCTACTTCCTGAACACTTTCGCTATTGTTTCTTGTAACACCTCCGGTCACTCTGGACCGACGGCTGTCACTTCTGGCAGCTCAATAGGATCTCTAGACTAACCCCACAGACCAACACTAGTCTCTTCCGTGCACTTTGTACTCACTCGTGCGCACCCGGTACCCACTTCCCGGTCGGTCACCCATCCTAGAATTACTCTAGGCCAAGCACGCTTAACCTTAAGAGTTCTTTTCGAATGAGCTTCCAGAAAATAAGTTGCAATTTGTTGGTATGAGTATCCTATCAATCCTATTAAGACATGTGGGGGATCTCACATACACCCACCCTTTAGAAGATCGATGCCCTCATCGATCAAGCACACTCAAGGAACATCCCCTCTTGGCACGCGTATGTGCGTCCAGTGCTGGCACATGTGCCATGTCGTGTCCACTCCGGGCCACACGCGCCATGCGCCACATGTCCGCCACTAACCCGCACACACCCGTGTAACCGCGAGGGTCGGATATGATACCACTTGTAACACCCCGTCCACTGGGCCCGTGGGGTGTCACTTCTGACAGCTCAATAGGATCTCTAGACTAACCCCACAGACCAACACTAGTCTTTTCTGCGCACTTTGTCCTCACTCATGCGCACCCGGTTACCCACTTCCCGGTCGGTCGCCCATCCTAGAATTGCTCTAGGCCAAGCACGCTTAACCTTAGAGTTTTTTCGAATGAGCTTCCGGAAAAGAAGTTGCAACTTGTTGGTATGAGTATCCTATTAATCCTGTTAAGCCATGTGCTGGATCTCACATACACCCACCCTTTAGAAGATCGATGCCCTCATCGATCAAGCACACTCCAGGAACGTCCCCTCTTGGCACGCGTATGTGCGTCCAGTGCCGGCACATGTGCCATTCCATATCCACTCCGGGCCACACGCGCCATGCGCCACATGTCCGCCACTGACCCGCACATGCCGGTGTAACCGCGAGGGTCGGCTCTGATACCACTTGTAACACCCCGTCCACTGGGCCCAGGGGTGTCACTCCTGGCAGCTCAATAGGATCTCTAGACTAACCCCACAAACCAACACTAGTATTTTATGCACACTTTGTCCTCACTCGTGCGCACCCGGTACCCACTTCCCGGTCGGTCACTCATCCTAGAATTTTTCTAGGCCAAGCACACTTAACCTTAGAGTTGTTTTCAAATGAGCTTCCAGAAAAGAAGTTGCAACTTGTTGGTATGAGTATGCTATCAATCCTATTAAGCCATGTGCTGGATCTCACATTTCTCCTCTAATTTGTGTGATTTGGATACAACTAACACGGACTGGCACTATTTTCAGTAGAATTTCTTTGGTGTCTAGTTTTTGTGCAGAAAATCAACTTTTAGGAAAAATCCCGGAAAATATCGCAAGACTCCTATTTTACCAGAAGACTCACGGAGCCAAAAGAGGAGACAGAGGAGGGCCACGAAGGCCCACACCCCCTGGCCGCGCGGGCCAGGCCAGGCCATGCCTAGGGGAGGTGTGGCCACCTCAGGCACCTCCTCGGTCTCCCTCTTTGCCTACATAAAGCCTTATGACCTAAAAACAGAGGGGGGGGTCGACGTTTTTCCAGATAGAATTCCGTTGCGCCGCCACCACCAGAAACCGCGATTCAGAACCAGAAACTCCGTTCTGGCACCTTGCCAGGATGGGGAATTGGAGGAGATCATCGCCATCATCATCACCGACGCCTCTCCATCAACCATCCATGTTTGCCCCATCCATGAGTGAGTAATCCCCCGATGTAGGCCATGGGGATGGTATGGATTGGATGAGATCTATCATGTAATCGAATAAGATTGTTAGGGCATGGTGCCTAGTATCTTTATTAGTGCTATTTGACTTTGTTGCAACTTGTTGCGCTTAATTCTTGTCACTGGGGCCCGAGTGCCATGATCTCAGATCCGAACATGTTATTGATTCATGATGATAGTATTGTTTGTGATCTTATCTGCAAGTTGTTTACACATATTATTGTCCAGAATCGAAGGCCCCAAACTGACAGAAATTGGGACAGCCGGAGGGGATGGCTGTGATATCAGGATCACATGTGTTCATGGAGTGTTAATGCTTTACTCCGATACTCTATTAAAAGGAGTACCTTAATTGCCAGTAGATTCCCTCGAGGCCCTGCTGCAACAGGCTGGCAGGACAAAAGATGTTGTGCAAGTTCTCATTGCAAGCACATATGGCTATATATGGAACACATGCCAATGATTGTTTAGTACTTGGATGTATTATCTTATTTATCTGCAAATGCCTTAGATCTTGAAGTTACATGAATAGTCTCGTCCATGCAACGCCCGTCCATCCATCCCTATGCCTACCGCACTCAAATCCTACGGTTTCCTATTATTGTTACTACTGCCTTTGTTTTACTGCTGCTGCTACTTTGCTATTGCTACTACAAAACTGTTGCTACTCATAAATTACCGTGAGCAAGACTATTTCCAAGTGCAGCTGAATTGACAACTCAATTGTTAAGGCTTACAAGTATTCTTTGGCTCCCCTTGTGTCGAATCAATAAATTGGGTTATACTACCCTCGAAGACTGTTGCGATCCCCTATACTTGTGGGTTATCAAGACTATTTTCTGGCGCCATTGCCAGGGAGCATAGCTTTATTTGTAAGTTCACTTGGATCTATTATTGTTTGCTGCTATCCTTTTCATCATGGGAAAGTCTCGCGATGGAAAGTTTCCTATTTTACCATCCACTACAAGAAGAGGTACAGTCCTAAACACCTCTGCTGCTCTTGATTCCCCCTCTATTATAAGTAATCTTGTTATACCACCACCACATACACATGCTACACACACTCCTACTACTGCTGAATCTAAAATTGCTTCTGATGCTCATGATGTTACTTCTATTGTGCTTGATGAGAGTGGTTCATTAGGTCCTTTCCTAGATGCTACTATTGCTAGAACAATAGTCAGTAAGCCTGGTGATTTATTTTGCCTCGGAGTTCTAGTATCTCTTTCATGCCATAATTAGTCTTGTTTTGTTGCAAGCATGATTATGACAAATATTGCTCTCTCGTTTGTCGCTCCCTCTCTATTGCTAGCCTTCACTTGCACTGAGTATGAGCTCTACCTGTGCTTCCAACTCCCCAAAACCAATATTGCCAGTTGTGTCCACCATACCTACCTATTAGCATCATTTGCTATTTCAGTGCATATTCAATATGCCTTGTTTTCTTCCAAATAAAAAGTTTGTCTGTTTTGATAAAGTTAGTTAGTATAGCTCTCACGAACTTGATGGGACACTTTATTCCTTGCACTTAATAATCTTGAACCATTGTGACTTGTCCATGAAAGTTATATGCTTGCAAATTATATGCTAGGAGTCAGCAAAACCGTGTTGCCACGGGGAACGCTTTCAACACTTTTGGATGTCCTATCTAGTTGATACTTTGCTCTTTTGTTTATGGATGTCGATGATGTGAAATAAAAGGGGAGCTTGTGAGTTCATGGAGTCTATACATTGTGTTAGATAAACGCCTGGGCCCCTAGCCTAAGCCATGCCTAATCATGGTGGAAACTTGCAGCATCACCATAATGATCATTCTGTGAAGCATCCTTAATAAAAAGCTATGCATATAATAAATAAAAAGATCGCTGAGATGCTCATTGTATGCTTGCCTTGTCATTTTGATCACGGGATAGCTCTTGTATCATGTGAAAGGGGTACCCCATTGGAGGTTCTCTATGATATGCATGTATGAACAATGACAAGAACTTTCAAGTAACCAAAGTTGAGTAGCATGCAGAGCGACCCTCGTACTCAAGGGACATGGGATTTCCAGTTTATGGTTTGTCAAGCATATAACTCATACTGGACGTCACTTTTACCTTAACCACATGAAGATGCCTATGATAGGGGCAATGAGAGATCAAAGCTAGTGAGTACCTTACTTTCAGCATTTGGAAGCCTTTCAAACTCAAAACCGTTTTCACTCCCTTGTTGAGTCACCACTTATTCTATGAGCACCTTCTTGAGAGCATAGTTGTCATTCTTGTGTTTGTCTCAAAGCTTGGTTAATTATGTCATGACTTTGATGCTTGTATCTCTGATATCTTTACCTCTAGTCTTCACTTGAACTTTAGAGGTGACTTGGCATTTATATTGTGCTCTACAAACAAAGGCAAGCGAGATACCACTCTATCATACCTTACTATGAGCATTGCAATGTTGCTTATGTTTATGTTTCATGCTACTTATTATTATTGAGTTGGTTTCTCTTCATAGCCTGCAATGACTATTGAGTAGACTTAGTTGCATACTTCTTATTATGAATGGTTTAAGCATCTACTCCCGTGATGAGAATATATACATCATATGAAGCAAATGTGTTCGTGAAAGTTCTTTTATCGCACTCAGTTTTCAACTGAATTGCTTGAGGACAAGCAATAAGCTAAGCTTGGGGGGAGTTGATACGTCCAAAACGTATCTACTTTCCCGAACACTTTTGCTACTGTTTCTCCTCTAAACTTGTGTGATTTGCATACAACTAACACGAACTGGCGCTGTTTTCAGCAGAATTACCTTGGTGTCTAGTTTTTGTGCAGAAAATCAACTATCAGGAAAAATCCCGGAAAATATGCAAAAAATTATATTTCACCAGAAGACCCACGGAGCCAGAAGACGAGACAGAGAAGGATCCTGGGGGCCCACACCCCTTCCAGGCGCAGGCCCACCTCTGGCCGCGCCTAGGGGGGTGCAGCCACCCCATGCACCACCTCAGCCTCCCTCTGCGCCTATAAGTTGCCTCTCGACCTAAAAACAGGGGGATCGATAGTTTTCCAGAAAGAGTTCCGCTCCTCCGCCGCCACCAGAAACCAAGATTCGGATCCAGAAAGTCCGTTCTGGCACCCTGCCGGGACGGGGAATTTGGAGAGGATCATCACCATCGTCATCACCAACGCCTCTCCATCAACCACCGATGTTTCCCTCATCCATGAGTGAGTAATCCCCCATTGTAGTCTTGGGGATAGTAGGGATTGGATGAGTTCTATCATGTAATCGAATAAGATTGTTAGGGCATAGTCCCTAGTATCTCTATTAGTGCTATTTTACTTTGTTGCAACTTGTTGTGCTTAATGCTTGTCACTAGGGCCCGAGTGCCATGATCTCAGACCTGAACTTATTATTGAATCATTATGATAGTATTGTTTGTGGTCTTATCTGCAAGTTGTGTACACATACCATTGTCCAGATCCAAAGGCCCCGAAGTGATAATAATTGGGACAACCGGAGGGGATGGCTGTGGTGTGAGGATCACATGTGTTATTGGAGTGTTAATGCTTTGCTCCGGTGCTCTATTAAAAGGAGCACCTTAATTGCCAGTAGTTCCCTAGAGGCCCCGTTGCCACGGCCTGGCTGGACAAAAGATGTTGTGCAAGTTCTCATTGCGAGCACGTATGACTATATTTTGAGCACATTCCTAGGATTGTTTAGTACTTGGATGTTTGTTATTATTTATCTGCAATGCCCTAGATCTTGAAGTTACATGTTTAGACTCATCCATGCAACGCCCGTCCATCCATCCCTATGCCTACCGCACTCGAATCCTACTGTTACCGTTACTGTTACTATTGCTCCTGTTCTACTGTTGTTGTTGCTTTGCTGTTGCTACTACCAAACTGTTGCTACTGATAAACTTCTATGGGCAAGAACTATTTCTAGGTGCAGCTGAATTGACAACTTAGTTGTTAAGGCTTGCAAGTATTCTTTGGCTCCCCTTGTGTCGAATCAATAAATTGGGTAATACTACCCGCGAAGACTGTTGCGATCCCCTACACTTGTGGGTCCTCAAGACTATTTTCTGGCGCCATTGCCGGGGAGCATAGCTTTATTTGTAAGTTCACTTGGATCTATTATTGTTCACTGCTACTCCGTTCATCATGGGGAAGTCTCGTGATGGAAATTTCCCTATTTTACCATCCACTACAATAAGAGGTACAGTCCTAAACACCTCTGTTGCACTTGATTCACCGTCTATTATAAGTAAGCTTGTTACACCACCACCACATACACATGCTACACACACTTCTACTACTGCTAAGTCTGAAACTGCTTTTGATCCTCATGATGTTACTTCTACTGTGCTTGATGCGAGTGGTTCATTAGATCCTTTCCTAGATGCTACTATGGCTAGTCTAGGAAATACCGAAACTCCTAGTGAAGACACTGTTACACCTGTTAGCTCACCTGAGTCTAGTTAGAGTTATGATATTAATGATGGTTACATTGAGTTCACTGGTGAATTTGTTAAAGAGTGCCGAAACACACATGGTACTAGTGCTATTAAGAGTCTCCTTGGTAGACGTACTATTATGCCTAAACTGTCCTCTGATCCTAAGTTTGCCACCTCTCCCATAGATATTAAAGATGAAGATTATGATTTCTCTCTTGATTTGTCCTATTTAGATATTGTTAAGAAAGAACCTTTCTGTGGGACTAAAAATGAGAGTGTTGTGGCTCATATGAATGAAGTTTCTATTATGAGTGCTTTATTCTCTGATGATTTTAAGATGCGCAAGTACTTTATTACTAAGATCTTCCCTTTTTCACTAAAAGGAGAAGCTAGGGCTTTGTTTAATATATTACCTCATGGTTCCATTGATAGCCCTGATTGCTTGATTGCTTCTTTCTTCCAAAAATATTTTCCTCCCAGTGCTAGACATGCTGCTTTGCAGAGACTTTTTGATTTGAAACAGGGAGAAGAAGATAAATTGCCTGAGTCATGGACAAGGTTCTGTGCCTTGATCCATGCACATCCTGGATGTCCATTACCTAAGAATGAGCTTCTTGATATTTATTATAATGGACTAACAGATGATTCTAGGACATGCCTAGACAACTTTGTTGATTGTGTTTTCAGGAAAAGAACTCCTATAGATGCTAAAGAATTAATGGCTAAGATAAGCAAGAATTATGATGATTGGGCTTCAACTGAGCTAAATATACCTGAGCCTATTACTCTTGAACCAGTTGTGCCTGAACCAGTTCCAACACCAACACCAAAGAAGAGGGGAATTATTGCATTAAATGATGAAGTGGTGAAGGAAGCTAAGAAGTGTCTAAAGGAGAAAGGTATTAGAGCTGAAGATGTGAAGAACATACCTCCTATAGAAGAATTATGTAAGCCAATTCCCCACTCATCCACTATTGAGGTACACTCTCTCCAACACTTTGATGAAGGTGATATTTCTTATGGTAAGCCTCCTGATCAATGTTTAGAGGAACTTGACATTTTAATTGTTAAACAAGGTAATTTTAATAAACAAGTTCAGAATCATTTATTGGAAAACTCGAGAGCTATCCATGAGTTGAAACATATTGTGTAAAGAACTTCGAATGATATTAAAATGCTTTGTAAACACTTACAAATGGTTCAAACCCAATTTCATCAGCTTGCTAACGTACAAAAGGATATGCTAGTTAATGCCTCGGGAGATGAACATGCTTATGGAATTAGAACTAGTAGTGGTATAGCTACTCAAGATCCTTTATATCCTGAAGGAAACCCTAAAAGAATTGAGCAGGATTCTCAACAAGGTTAGAATAGTGGTAGTCCACGTAAGAGAAAGAAAAGAAACACAAAATAGTTGAGGAACCACTTGAACCTGCTGTAGATCCTAATAGTATATTTGTCTCTGATGCTGAAACTGAGAGTGTTAATGGTAATAATGATGCTCCTGATAAGGAGGAAGTTGAGGAAGAACCTGAGAATCACACTAAGAACACTAGGTACACTAAGGAAGATTTTATTGCTAATAAACATGGTAAAGAGAGAGAACCTTGGGTGTAGAAACCTACGCCTTTTCCAGGTAAGAAACACAAGTCAAAGGAGGAGAACACTACAACAAGTTTTGTGAGTGGATGAAACCTTTATTTTTGCAAATTCCTTTGACTGTTGCTATTAAATTGCCTCCTTATTCAAAGTATATGAAGGATATTATCTCTAATAAAGGAAGATCCCTAATGAGGAGATTTCTACTTTGCTTACTAATACTCCTTCAATGGTAAGGTTCCAAGGAAACTTGGTAATCCAGGTATACCAACTATTCCTTGCTCTATTAAGAATAATTATGTTAGAACTGCTTTATGTGATTTGGGAGCCGGAGTTAGTGTTATCCCTTTTTCTCTCTACAAGAGACTCCAGCTAGAAAAGTTGATACCAACTGATATATCTTTGTAAATGGTTGATAAGTCAACTACTATTCCTGTTGGTATATGTGAGGATGTTCCGGTTCAAGTGGCTCATAATTTCTTGGTTTTGACTGATTTAGTTGTGCTTGAAATGCCTGAAGATGATAATATGTCTATTATTCTTGGGAGATCTTTTCTTAATACTGCAGGTGCTGTCATTAATTGTAATCAAGGAAAAGTAAAATTCAATATTGATGACAAAGAGCATATTGTTTATTTCCCCAAGAAGGTTGTTAAGATCTATTGCCTGAATTCCATTGAAAATATTGAGAGCATCAAGATTTGAGAAATATATTGTCCCATTCCACAAGAAAATTTTGAAACTATTATGATTGGGACCATTGCTATCAAGTATGAGGTAACATAATCACCTTGTGGAATGCAAAGTTTTGTTTCATATAATATTGTTTTGGTAACAGTACTTGATCAACCTTGTTAACAAAAGGATTTTAATGAACAAAATAATGTTTTCACTGTGGTTATACTTGCTTTCTTTTACTTTTCTCCTTCCTAGTCTTTGCCTTCCTTTTGCTAGCTTTGGTTTTGCTAGTTGTTTGCTGATTAGTTTGTCTTAGAGCTTCTGTAGTTTGGATTTTGGTTTGCTTTTGCTTCTTCTGAAAAAACTGTTTCTGCGATAAAATCAATTTTCATACCCTGAAAATTGGCCAAAAATAAACTTTCCCGAAAAATACCAGAAAATTCAAAATAATATTTTCCTCGAAAAAAGGGGCAGAGGGACACCTGAAGTGATCTAGGGGGCCACCCCAGGCCACCACACCCATGGTAGGCGCGACCTACTTGTGGGTGGCGCCTAGGAGGGTCTGGCCCACCTGGGCCCCTTCAAGGTGCCTGACATGGTTATACCCTACGGGTATCCGATGTTAGCCTACCTGGTCCAGCCTGACGGAAGGCCCACTCGACGACCTGCCCGGGTCCATGACGCCTATGACGGTTCGGCTGGAACGAAGCCCATATGGACACGGAGTCCCAAGCCCACAAGACAAGGAAACCTCAAGACTAGAGTTTGAATACAACTTGTAACCTACTCGTATCGGTACCTGAGACCTAGCCTCCCCATATATAAAGGCTAGGAGGGTCCAATGAGGAGGGCACGTACACAATAGACAGATCTACAGATCTAAAACTCGACTCATACTTTCGCACACGCATCCACGCCAGATCGAATCTGCGCACCCTGTAACCTTCGGTTCCGCCGTAATCAAAGAGCAGACAAGCAGGAGTAGGGTTTTCCCTCCGGGGGCCTGAACCTGGGTAAATCTCGTGTCCCCTGGTTGCTTGTCTGTTAACCGTGCCACGATCTCCAGCATCCTCATCTTCTCCAAAACCCAAGTCCACAACAATGGGCATTGACGATATTAAACCTCGTCAATTAGCGCCGTCCGTGGGGATCGGGGACGCTGATTGTGCGGTCGTGACGGTTCCATCATCCGTGATCTACGATTCAACAATCTACAAACTCGACGACTACCGGAGAACATATCTACTTCAGCTCTCATACGTCATCAAGACTGGATCCCTCGCTGTCAACATCAGCCAGATCAGACCACACCCGGTCGATTCGTACGCGTCGGCATGCTCATCTTCGTCATCAACAAGTCTATCACAGCGCGTCGCGTCCTCACCGCGAGCACGTGACCAAGTTGCCAGGTTTCTGTTCCAAAATCAATCGGAGCCGGTTCGTTCAATGAAAGGACAAGGGGATCTGAGTGCGACTACACGCGGGATCTCTACCAAGAAAAAACAAGGGAAAGAGTTAATCAAACTATGTCCTAGTTTGTACGTATTGCTGCATGGATTCTGCGGCCGGGGGTACTAATTGCATGCAAGAGTTGGTAATTACATGCCTTGACGTGGCCGGATCAACCGCAGAGAATCAACGTGCGGCGTATCAAAAGTCGATGAGCAAACTGCTCCCGCCATCAGCTTCGGCGACTCGCTGCCGCGTCGATTTCGGTCCGTCGCATCAGCTCTCGGATGCCGCCTCGACCACATCAACTCCACGCTCGGGGGATGCGCCCACTTGGTCATACGACTCGGGGGCTCCCTTGACATCGACGACCCAATGCGGCTTTCGGCTGCGATGACCCGATACATCCTTCGGATGTGGCGACCCGGTGCGGTTTTCGGCTGCGACAATTTTCGGATGTGGAGCTCGCTGCCGCCATCGACCCCAGGAGCCCGTCGCTGCTATGACTACGATCCGCCGTATGACCCGCTACCGCGTCAACTTCGCCATGGCAACCGACAAAGCTAAGTTTTCTCTCTACTCAGAGTTGATTCTTTTATCTTTAACTCGCACTCGAAACACTCGGGGCTGCGCCCTCTTCGAGTAACCTAATGTGCCATCGGCTCCACGCACTCGAGCACCTCGAACGCGACAGCCAGAGTAGCTAATTCTGGCTGACCGTCGAATCCTTAAACTCCGAGTGCCTCGGCAAGGTACTGAGACTAAGGGTAATCAGGCTAACGAAAAGGCCTAGCAAACAGTGCAAAAGTGTCGACTCGGTCCGCACCAGAATCTTACTATACAAGCCGACAGGAAAATATTTCTTACAAGATACAAATACTTCACAATTTTTTATGTTTTCTGCAGCTTACAAGGACGTCGACTGTACCGAGCTATTCTATCGGATCCTCCAACAGGAGTCAACGAAATAACTGGCTACGCCATAAATTCAAGACCCGAGTCGAGTCCCTCCTCGGATGGTTGCATCGCTTGATGCTACAAAGGCGCAGCGCTGGTCGCACACCAGATAGAAGCAACGGCGTCGACTTCATACGCAACGTCGAGTCCTTCCGGCTAAACGCCGCACGACTCTGCCACGTTAACTCCGTGCATCATTGATTCTTGGCTCCTTATGCATGAGAAGCTGACTCGATGCACTTCCGGGTCAGTGGTTTCTCCTCGCATCAGTCTTCACTCGAGTCTGCGACTCGACTAGACACTCGGGGGCTACTCCAAACTGGAGCGCTGGTCGCACACACAGAAAATCTTTGGCTGACAGCTAAAAGTACTCACTCGAATCTACGATTCGAGCAACTACTTGGGGGCCACTCCAAACTGGAGCGCTGGTCGCGCACATACAAGATCTTCGAGTCCTACGTCGAGTCTACGACTCCACTACGGACTCGGGGGCTACTCCCATAGGGAGGATGGATTCAAGCATCCGAAAAATTTATGTCCTACGGACCTGGAGTCAATCAATGGCTGAGTTAAAGTCTCTGCTCGAGTCTACGACTCAAACAGACACTCGGGGGCTACTCCCATAGGGAGCGCTGGTCGCGCACCCTATGAATTCTTCGACTGCGATCCTTCGGATCATAATGCAAAAACTTTTCGGCAACTTTGCCCCAACCAATGCTAAGTGAGTAACATTCTCCTTGGCCACCCGAAACACCTCCGCGGTGATGAAGTTTCGGATGTTGCGTCTGCGACGCAAGGATAAGACCTACAGATACCATCTGATGGCCTGGCAACGCACACGACTGCGCTCTTCTAGTGAAAATCCGTGCTAACAGGCACAAGGAAAATCCCGACGGACGTGTTGGGTACATCATTCGAAAACTTCTGGGATTCTACTACTAAACATCTGCACCCGAAAGATTGAAGAGTCCTCAGCCGAATCTACGATTCGACTGAACACTCGGGGGCTACTGACATGGTTATACCCTACGGGTATCCGATGTTAGCCTACCTGGTCCAGCCTGACGGAAGGCCCACTCGACGACCTGCCCGGGTCCATGACGCCTATGACGGTTCGGCTGGAACGAATCCCATATGGACACGGAGTCCCAAGCGCACAAGACAAGGAAACCTCAAGACTAGAGTTTGAATACAACTTGTAACCTACTCGTATCGGTACCTGAGACCTAGCCTCCCCATATATAAAGGCTAGGAGGGTCCAACGAGGAGGGCACGTACACAATAGACAGATCTACAGATCTAAAACTCGACTCATACTTTCGCACACGCATCCACGCCAGATCGAATCTGCGCACCCTGTAACCTTCGGTTCCGCCGTAATCAAAGAGCAGACAAGCAGGAGTAGGGTTTTCCCTCCGGGGGCCTGAACCTGGGTAAATCTTGTGTCCCCTGGTTGCTTGTCTGTTAACCGTGCCACGATCTCCAGCATCCTCATCTTCTCCAAAACCCAAGTCCACAATAATGGGCATTGACGAGATTAAACCTCGTCAATTAGCGCCGTCCGTGGGGATCGGGGACGCTGATTGTGCGGTCTTGACGGTTCCATCATCCGTGATCTACGATTCAACAATCTACAAACTCGACGACTACCGGAGAACATATCTACTTCAGCTCTCATACGTCATCAAGACTGGATCCCTCGCTGTCAACATCAGCCAGATCAGACCACACCCGGTCGATTCGTACGCGTCGGCATGCTCATCTTCGTCATCAACAAGTCTATCACAGCGCGTCGCGTCCTCACCGCGAGCACGTGACCAAGTTGCCAGGTTTCTGTTCCAAAATCAATCGGAGCCGGTTCGTTCAATGAAAGGACAAGGGGATCTGAGTGCGACTACACGCGGGATCTCTACCAAGAAAAAACAAGGGAAAGAGTTAATCAAACTATGTCCTAGTTGATACGTATTGCTGCATGGATTCTGCGGCCGGGGGTACTAATTGCATGCAAGAGTTGGTAATTACATGCCTTGACGTGGCCGGATCAACCGCAGAGAATCAACGTGCGGCGTATCAAAAGTCGATGAGCAAACTGCTCCCGCCATCAGCTTCGGCGACTCGCTGCCGCGTCGATTTCGGTCCGTCGCATCAGCTCTCGGACGCCGCCTCGACCACATCAACTCCACGCTCGGGGGCTGCGCCCACTTGGTCATACGACTCGGGGGCTCCCTTGACATCGACGACCCAATGCGGCTTTCGGCTGCGATGACCCGATACATCCTTCGGATGTGGCGACCCGGTGCGGTTTTCGGCTGCGACAATTTTCGGATGTGGAGCTCGCTGCCGCCATCGACCCCAGGAGCCCGTCGCTGCTATGACTACGATCCGTCGTATGACCCGCTACCGCGTCAACTTCGCCATGACAACCGACAAAGCTAAGTTTTCTCTCTACTCAGAGTTGATTCTTTTATCTTTAACTCGCACTCGAAACACTCGGGGCTGCGCCCTCTTCGAGTAACCTAATGTGCCATCGGCTCCACGCACTCGAGCACCTCGAACGCGACAGCCAGAGTAGCTGATTCTGGCTGACCGTCGAATCCTTAAACTCCGAGTGCCTCGGCAAGGTACTGAGACTAAGGGTAATCAGGCTAACGAAAAGGCCTAGCAAACATTGCAAAAGTGTCGACTTGGTCGGCACCAGAATCTTACTATACAAGCCGACAGGCAAATATTTCTTACAAGATACAAATACTTCACAATTTTTTATGTTTTCTGCAGCTTACAAGGACGTCGACTGTACCGAGCTATTCTATCGGATCCTCCAACAGGAGTCGACGAAATAACTGGCTACGCCATAAATTCAAGACCCAAGTCGAGTCCCTCCTCGGATGGTTGCATCGCTTGATGCTACAAAGGCGCAGCGCTGGTCGCGCACCCGATAGAAGCAACGGCGTCGACTTCATACGCAACGTCGAGTCCTTCCGGCTAAACGCCGCATGACTCTGCCACGTTAACTCCGTGCATCATTGATTCTTGGCTCCTTATGCATGAGAAGCTGACTCGATGCACTTCCGGGTCAGTGGTTTCTCCTCGCATGAGTCTCCACTCGAGTCTGCGACTCGACTAGACACTCGGGGGCTACTCCAAACTGGAGCGCTGGTCGCATACACAGAAAATCTTCGGCTGACAGCTAAAATTACTCACTCGAATCTACGATTCGAGCAACTACTTGGGGGCCACTCCAAACTGGAGCGCTGGTCACGCACATACAAGATCTTCGAGTCCTACGTCGAGTCTACGACTCCACTACGGACTCGGGGGCTACTCTCATAGGGAGGATGGATTCAAGCATCCGAAAAATTTGTGTCCTACGGACCTGGAGTCAATCAATGGCTGAGTTAAAGTCTCTGCTCGAGTCTACGACTCAAACAGACACTCGGGGGCTACTCCCATAGGGAGCGCTGGTCGCGCACCCTATGAATTCTTCGACTGCGATCCTTCGGATCATAATGCAAAAAACTTTTCGGCAACTTTGCCCCAACCAATGCTAAGTGAGTAACATTCTCCTTGGCCACCCGAAACACCTCCGCGGTGATGAAGTTTCGGATGTTGCGTCTGCGACGCAAGGATAAGACCTACAGATACCATCTGATGGCCTGGCAACGCACACGACTGCGCTCTTCTAGTGAAAATCCGTGCTAACAGGCACAAGGAAAATCCCGACGGACGTGTTGGGTACATCATTCGAAAACTTCTGGGATTCTACTACTAAACATCTGCACCCGAAAGATTGAAGAGTCCTCAGCCGAATCTACGATTCGACTGAACACTCGGGGGCTACTGACATGGTTATACCCTACGGGTATCCGATGTTAGCCTACCTGGTCTAGCCTGACGGAAGGCCCACTCGACGACCTGCCCGGGTCCATGATGCCTATGACGGTTCGGCTAGAACGAAGCCCATATGGACACGGAGTCCCAAGCGCACAAGACAAGGAAACCTCAAGACTAGAGTTTGAATACAACTTGTAACCTACTCGTATCGGTACCTGAGACCTAGCCTCCCCATATATAAAGGCTAGGAGGGTCCAATGAGGAGGGCACGTACACAATAGACAGATCTACAGATCTAAAACTCGACTCATACTTTCGCACACGCATCCACGCCAGATCGAATCTGCGCACCCTGTAACCTTCGGTTCCGCCGTAATCAAAGAGCAGACTAGCAGGAGTAGGGTTTTCCCTCCGGGGGCCTGAACCTGGGTAAATCTCGTGTCCCCTGGTTGTTTGTCTGTTAACCGTGCCACGATCTCCGGCATCCCCATCTTCTCCAAAACCCAAGTCCATAACAATGGGCATTGACGAGATTAAACCTCGTCAGTGCCCCCTCACAGCCATCTTCTTTCTCTCTCCCAAAAAACACCGGAAAACTTCCTCAAGTTCGAGTTCTTGTTGTTCTTGCTCGTGATTTTCGATCTCCTTGATCAGCCCCTCTTTGCTGCTGATTTTTTGAGGGCTTGCTCCTTGGTATGTGCCTCCTCCACTTGTCTAATTAGATTTGTGATTGGTAGATTGTATCTTGAGTATTTTGCTGCTATAGGTGACAGGTTGTGTGAGATTTAATTCTTGTTATATGCTTAGATATTTCATTTTGATGCATGTGTAGCCCTCTAGCAATTTTCTATAGTAGTTGCTCATCATTTATCAACTTGGAAATCACTTGGTTTGACCAGACGACCCCACAACCACGTCAGCTTCTTCCCCACGCGACCTGTTCTTCCTCCCGTTACTGCCGATTGATTTGCGTTGTCAATTCACTTCAATGCCGCATGATCAACGCCCCCTGACCACACTCGCTTAAACGCCCGTTTCTCCTCTTCCTTTCCCCCCAAACATCACGCCTCGAGAGCCACCAGGCTGCTCCCATTTTGCGTTGCACTGCCGCTGTCTCCGGCAAGCTCACCGAGCGATTCCGGCCAACCACCGTCGCCCCTCGCCTCCTCGAGCACACAGGCGAGTTCCCCAGACCCTGGCACACCTCTCTGTGGCCTCAGCTCGCCCGTGAGTGCCCTGCAAGCTCGGCAACGTCTTCGACTGAGCGCCACCGTCAAACTACATCAACTCCGGTGACCCTCCTTGTAAGCAGTTGTCCACCCCTCTCCTTCCCGATGACACTCCTGCACTCGCCACACTCGCCCGCATACCTGTGCGCCCCTCGTCGAACCATCAGCACATTGAGCTTCGGCACCTCCTTGAAAACACAGTGAACCCTCTCCCCCTCTCCCTTGCGTCCTGTATCACCAGCTCCGCCGCGAGCAGAGCCAGCGCCGCTGAGTAATGGTCAACGCAGTCAGGTCCGTAGGATTTTGATCTGACGGCTGCGATACAACGTGAGTGAAAGGGTAATTTTGCATCTGTGCCGCATGATTCTAATTAGATCCAACGCACCACGTAGCTCGATCCTGACGAACCGGTACAGGCGAATTAAAACTTGACACGTGACTCAGCTCGTTTGAATTAAAACAGAATAGATCTATTAGATGTGCCAATTTGAAAAATCCATAACTTTCAAACCACACGTCCAAATTTTGCAAATTTTATATCAATGGATTCATAAAAACAAGCCCTAGCCAACCATGCACTTTGTTTAGTAAAAAGCTTCTGGTAAAATGTTTGTTTTTGCAGAAACTTGTGTATGCATGTTTAGAGTATAGAAATTGTTCTAAAATGATTTTGAGGATAAAATCTTTGGCAAATGGTGTATTTTGAACCTACTGATCCTAGGAAACAAATTGTGGATTCAAAAATGTATTTCGAGAAACAAAAGAATGAATCTTTGATTTAAATCATTTCTAGTCAAATAAAAATATGGTTTATTTATTAAAAATGGTTTTGGGAGAAAATCTTTGAGAAATGTTTTGGAAATAAACTCTATGACCCTAAACACAAGATTATATGGTTTGAAAACATATTTTGTGAAACCTATAGAATTTTGCCTTACTAAAAGCATTTCTTCACCACATGAAATAATGATTTGGTTTAAAAATGGTTTAGAGATAGAATCTTTTACAAATGGTTTTGCCGGCAACACAAAATGTCCAAATGGTGTTTCCAAATGTTCATAACTTACTTGAAACCATTTTTACAGATAAAACAACCTTTTGCATGCTTACATGCATTACTTGGTTTTAATATTTTATGTGTTGAATTGCTTGAATGGTAGATTGAAATATTGTTTGCTTGATTGAATTGTAGTGATTTGAAGTGAGTGAACATTACAAAGATCAAGGAGTGAACTTATACTCTCTACCAAAAAGGCAATTGATGCTTCATACCTTTGTCCCATTATTTTCACTATGCATTAGTGATATTTCTAAGTAAGACTTGCATGGAATTTTTGCTAAGTATAAACCATGCTATGGGAAATCCTAGTAGATGAAACCTTAGTAGAATTTTCCTAAGTTAAGATTCCTACTACTATCATGCTTAGCTTAGCTAGTAGAAAACAAGGGTGGAATATACATATTCATGCTATGGAAAAATTTCTAAGTCTGAGGACTTGTGTTTTGTTTAATAAAACAACTAAGTGGATGAATCACCTGGGTGGAATGGAAGGAATGGTTTGTGTTGAGTGGTCATGCAAGTCCAGTATGCTGGGGAAAACTTGGGCATCACCAAGTCCAGTATGCTGGGGAAAACTTGGTGTCTCACTTGTGGATGGCCACCCAGGAACAAAGAGATTTGAGATGTCAAATGTTGAGAAGCTTCAAGTGCAACCACTTGGCATTATGGGCTCTGCCTGGATCATATAGCTTGCAAGAACTTAGCCAAATGGACAGTTGGTGGTAGGGGTTTGATAGGTTGGAACGCGTCCATTCTGGTCTAAGGGAAGGCTTCTGAAAGATCTTGTCTTGGTGAAACCAAGTCTTGTGGGGAAAGTGCACCACCTCTGTAGAGTGTAAAATCTAAGTACTTAGCCATGTCCCTGGCAAAGGACAATTTGAGCATCAAGACATGGAAGCAATCAAAAATCTCATCATCCAAGTTTCTAAGTTAAAAACTTGCGGTTGAACAAGAGTTTAAGGTTCACCAATTTCTATTGGTGGTTCCTTGGGAAAAGTTTTGTCAAAGCAAAAACTTAGTGTTTTCAAATGATAAGGGGAATCTATTTTGAGCAAAGCAAGCCTAAGCTCCACTTAGCCAAATGCATATAGATGATAGACTCCACTATATTACCATAGTATCACTTGCCAATACAATTCAAAATGTATTGACCCTTGTGGCTGTAACTTGTTATGTTGCAGGTTTGTTTGATATTAGTGAAGTGTAATGATTAGGATTACAAGTCTACAACCAACATGTCTGCCTGCGGCACTTTGAAGATGAAGGACCCCATGCTTATAGATATTCTGCTGCAATGTAATGTAATAGCCAAATGAGCTATGTAAGATGTAATAAATTATGTTATTCCTGGTTATAAAGTTGTATTATGACCTTTGTTTCTTGATATTACATCTTAACCGTGGATGCTAGCTATTGATCCAGGGACTAGCATTGTAAACACAGGGATCTATACCTTATTAAAGGTTGGGAACCTTACAGATGGTATCAGAGCATTGTGTTGCCTGTAGGATTGTAACCTTAGGATTGGACAAAAAACCCTTAGAAAAATAGGAGTTGTATTTGTTCCAAAACTTAATTACAAACAATCTTGTAAACTCTTTCCTCAACCATTTTGGTTTTGATTCTACATCTCTTCTATTTCAACTTGATGGATAAAGCCTTTCCCTGGCCAAAGACTTCACCATGTGCAAAGGACTTCATCAACTCTAATGACTTCAACATCTTCAACTCTAATGACTTCAACATCTTCAGCATTTTCACCAAGGACTTCATCCTTGGATATCACTAAGGACAAGTGAGACAAGAAATCTTGCTCAATATTTGGAGACTAAGGAAACACAACTTAGAAGGAGCCATCATCACCTTGAAGTTCGAGACCAAGATGCAAGAAATTCTCTAAGGATACAAACATCTTGTTCAAGGGGAATCAACCAAGAAGGATGGAAAGACCACAAGTGAACCATATAGATAGACCACCATATTTAGTTTAAGACAAACCCACCAACTTATGTGGTGTAACAAAAATATTTTTGGTTGCCAAAAAAATATGCTTGAAACTTGTTGTTTGAGTATTTGTTTGTGATTGCTTGCACCTTGCTTGTGTGAATTGTGATGTGTGTGATTGGAATTATTCCCTTAGAAAATCTTTTGCCTATTCTAATCCCAATCCAACCCAAACAGATGACTTCTCCAAGAGACTCCAACATCAAGGATAGTGACAACAACAACAACCAAGAGAACACCATGAGAGAACAACTACTAGCAAACCAAACCCAGTTGAGCCAAGTGACAACTCAGCTTTTAGCCAACAACAATGGATTAGACCCATCCATACAAAGGATTTTGAAACTTCAATCCCAATTGTTGCAAGGGATGGCTACTCAAATGACCAACATGGGAGAAAGCTCTTCCCAAGGAGCTTGTGACAACAAGGATGACAAAGATGTTATTCTATAAGGAACCCAAGCTTGCAATATTTGTGGAGACAAGGATCACACTTCCAAGGAGCATGAAGATCAATGCCCCAATTGTGAAGAGAAACACCCAGCTGACCAATGCCCCACATCTCAAGCTACTTGTTACCTATGTGAAGGAAATAATCGTGTCCCTATCCAATGCCCCATCTATTCCATAGTTGAACAAAGGAAACAAGGTGGAGTGCAACAACTGATTGCAGACTATCAAGCCAAGTCTACCAAGAAGGATGAGGACAAAGGAAAATCTCCACTTGTACCCCCATGCAATATGACCCAATTTAAAGGACCAAAGAAGAGGCATATGAATTATCCAAGGAGAAATAGAAGGTCAAAGAAACTAGTAGACATTCCTACCTATGAGATAACATATGAAGATCATGAACTAGAAGCACTCCTAGCTTTGGAGAAACCCAAGAAAAAGAAGGACAAAAGCCATGTGCAATGTAATCATTGTAAAGAAATGGGACATTATGCCAGTGAATGTCCAGAGAAGAATAAGTATAAGGAGATTGGCCAAGTATGGTGCAACAACTGCAAAGAGCTAGGCCATTATGTAGCAACTTGTCCACTGAAGATACGTGATGAACTCAATCTTATCACATGTTACAACTGTGGTAACCAAGGACATTATGCAAGCAACTGTCCAGAAAAGATGAAGCACAAGATAAACAAGCCTGTGAAGGATCTCAGCCTTGTCACATGTTTCAAGTGTGGAAACAAAGGACACTATGCAGATGTTTGCCCAGAGAGATTTCAACAAGACCCCAAGCAAGCCAAGATGTAATCTAGTTGGAAATTTTTAAGGGTGGTAGTACCCTAGATGCCTTGAGCCAACTTGTAACCCCTAGCCTCCCCAAATATCGGGACAAGATTTATTTTAAGGGTGGTAGCCTGTCACATCCCAAGATTTTCCAAATCTTGTAATGTGAAAAATAATTAAACAAAATAAATTATTGTTGAATTTTAGGGTGAAAAGAAACTTTTTGTTTCTAAATGAAAACCTAAAATCCCATCTTGAACAAACTTTGGTAAAGTTTGAAATCAACAAAATCCAAATCAAAAGAAAATGCATTCCTCAATGAATGTATCTGGAAATTAAACACTTGGAAAATAAATCCAAACCCTAAACCCTAATAGAATAAAAATCATTTTCAAGTTATCTCCAAGTCTATGGATTTGATTCATATAAAAATTTGTCAACAAACATTTACAAAGGATCAATAAAGACAAATAGAAATATTTTAAAATCATATAAATTGGTTTCACTTAATTTGGAGCCATAAATAAAATCTTATGAATTTAATAAGATAAGGAAAAGTAATTTCCAAAGCTAATAAAGAATCTATCTGCATATCCATACCAAATGGTGAGCAAATAATCCTAAAAGTATTTAAAAAGAATATTAAACAAGATTTCACAAATTGGAATCACCAAGTTTGGATCTCCAAATAAAAAGATATGAATTTTATAAGATGAGGAAAGAATTATTAATCAAAGAATATTCAAAAGACCAAACTAAATCTTGGCCTAATCCTTAAACAATTGGAATTAATTTAATCCAAATCCAAATAAAAATATTGATAAAGAATTTCCAAAATAAAATAATGGCATAAACCAAATCCTATTGGAATAAAGACAAACCCAAATTTTAAATGATTAATAAATCTTAACAAAAACTTTCCCAAATAATTCGAGATGAATTATTTGACACCCTTTTAAGTAAACAAAACATACTGAAAGGTTTTGGAAGAATTTAGAAGTCAAATGGAAATTAAAGACATTATTAAAACCTATTTGATTTAAAAACAAGGGCCCTTTTTATTATTTAAAAAGACCCAAAAAGAATAAAATAAATTCCAAAAATTAACATCAGAATGTTTTATTAATCAGTACATAAACCTACACAAACTTTAACAAAGGTTTGAGATCAAATGAGGGTTTGAATTGCTTATTCAAAATCAAAAGAGAAAAAGAAAAACAAACAGAACAGAAAAAAATATGAATAGGACCCGACCCAACTAGCCTGGCCCAACTAAGCCCAGTTAGCCCACCTCTCCCTCTCACGATCGAACCGTTATTCACTCAGAAACTCACCCACTCAGCGACTGACCGACGGACCCCACCGCACCCTTCTCTCTCTCTCGCTTCCAGACGACCCCACGACCACGTCAGCTTCTTCCCCACGCGACCTGTTCTTCCTCCCGTTACTGCCGATTGATTCGCGTCGTCAATTCACTTCAATGCCGCGTGATCAACGCCCCCTGACCACACTCGCTTAAACGCCCGTTTCTCCTCTTCCTTTCCCCCCAAACATCACGCCTCGAGAGCCACCAGGCTGCTCCCATTTTGCGTTGCACAGCCGCTGTCTCCGGCGAGCTCACCGAGCGATTCCGGCCAACCACCGCCGCCCCTCGCCTCCTCGAGCACACAGGCGAGTTCCCCAGACCCTGGCACACCTCTCTGTGGCCTCAGCTCGCCCGCGAGTGCCCTGCAAGCTCGGCAACGTCTTTGACTGAGCGCCACCGTCAAACTACATCAACTCCGGTGACCCTCCTTGTAAGCAGCTGTCCACCCCTCTCCATCCCGATGACACTCCTGCACTCGCCACACTCGCCCGCATCTAACCACGCCTTTGTTTTGCCTTGGGGTGAACTGCAGCGTCGCCCTCGACGACCTCCAGAGCCGCCTGACGCCGCCAGCAACTCCGGCGAGGAATTGCCAGCATCCCTGTGCGCCCCTCGTCGAACCATCAACACGTTGAGCTTCGGCACCTCCTTGCAAACACAGTGAGCCCTCTCCCCCTCTCCCTTGCATCCTGTATCACCAGCTCCGCCGCGAGCAGAGCCAGCGCCGCCAGTCGCCGCCGCCAGCGCCGCTGAGTAATGGTCAACGCAGTCAGGTCCGTAGGATTTTGATCTGACGGCTGCGATAGAACGTGAGTGAAAGGGTAAGTTTGCATCTGTGCCGCACGATTCTAATTAGATCCAACGCACCATGTAGCTCGATCCTGGCGAACCGGTACAGGCGAATTAAAACTTGACACGTGGCTCAGCTTGCTTGAATTAAAACAGAATAGATCTATTAGATGTACCAATTTGAAAAATCCATAACTTTCAAACCACATGTCCAAATTTTGCAAATTTTATATCAATGGATTCAGAAAAACAAGCCCTAGCCAACCAGGCACTTTGTTTAGTAAAAAGCTTCTGGTAAAATGTTTGTTTTTGCAGAAACTTGTGTATGCATGTTTAGAGTATAGAAATTGTTCTAAAATGATTTTGAGGATAAAATCTTTGGAAAATGGTGTATTTTGAACCTACTGATCCTAGGAAACAAATTGTGGATTCAAAAATGTATTTGGAGAAACAAAATAATGAATCTTTGATTTAAATCATTTCTAGTCAAATAAAAATATGGTTTATTTATTAAAAATGGTTTTGGGAGAAAATCTTTGAGAAATGTTTTGGAAATAAACTCTATGACCCTAAACACAAGATTATATGGTTTGAAAACATATTTTGTGAAACCTATAGAATTTTTCCTTACTAAAAGCATTTCTTCACCACATGAAATAATGATTTGGTTTAAAAATGGTTTAGAGATAGAATCTTTTACAAATGGTTTTGCCACTTTACAAAATGACCAAATGGTGTTTCCAAATGTTCATAACTTACTTGAAACCATTTTTACAGATAAAACAACCTTTTGCATGCTTACATGCATTACTTGGTTTTAATATTTTATGTGTTGAATTGCTTGAATGGTAGATTGAAATATTGTTTGCTTGATTGAATTGTAGTGATTTGAAGTGAGTGAACATTGCAAAGTTCAAGGAGTGAACTTATACTCTCTACCAAAAAGGCAAGTGATGCTTCATACCTTTGTCCCATTATTTTCACTATGCATTAGTGATATTTCTAAGTAAGACTTGCATGGAATTTTTGCTAAGTATAAACCATGCTATGGGAAATCCTAGTAGATGAAACCTTAGTAGAATTTTCCTAAGTTAAGATTCCTACTACTATCATGCTTAGCTTAGATAGTAGAAAACAAGGGTGGAATATACATAATCATGCTATGGAAAAATTTCTAAGTCTGAGGACTTGTGTTTTGTTTAATAAAACAACTAAGTGAATGAATCACCTGGGTGGAATGGAAGGAATGGTTTGTGTTGAGTGGTCATGCAAGTCCAGTATGCTGGGGAAAACTTGGGCATCACCAAGTCCAGTATGCTGGGGAAAACTTGGTGTCTCACTTGTGGATGGCCACCCAGGAACAAAGAGATTTGAGATGTCAAATGTTGAGAAGCTTCAAGTGCAACCACTTGGCATTATGGGCTCTGCCTGGATCATATAGGTTGCAAGAACTTAGCCAAATGGACAGTTGGTGGTAGGGGTTTGATAGGTTGGAACGCGTCCATTCTGGTCTAAGGGAAGGCTTCTGAAAGATCTTGTCTTGGTGAAACCAAGTCTTGTGGGGAAAGTGCACCACCTCTGCAGAGTGTAAAATCTAAGTACTTAGCCATGTCCCTGGCAAAGGACAATTTGAGCATCAAGACATGGAAGCAATCAAAAATCTCATCATCCAAGTTTCTAAGTTAAAAACTTGTGGTTGAACAAGGGTTTAAGGTTCACCAATTTCTATTGGTGGTTCCTTGGGAAAAGTTTTGTCAAAGCAAAAACTTAGTGTTTTCAAATGATAAGGGAAATCTATTTTGAGCAAAGCAAGCCTAAGATCCACTTAGCCAAATGCATATAGATGATAGACTCCACTATATTACCATAGTATCACTTGCCAATACAATTCAAAATGTATTGACCCTTGTGGCTGTAACTTGTTATGTTGCAGGTTTGTTTGATATTAGTGAAGTGTAATGATTAGGATTACAACTCTACAACCAACATGTCTGCCTGTGGCACTTTGAAGATGAAGGACCCCATGCTTATAGATATTCTGCTGCAATGTAATGTAATAGCCAAATGAGCTATGTAAGATGTAATAAATTATGTTATTCCTGGTTATAAAGTTGTATTATGACCTTTGTTTCTTGATATTACATCTTAACTGTGGATGCTAGCTATTGATCCAGGGACTAGCATTGTAAACACAGGGATCTCTACCTTATTAAAGGTTGGGAACCTTACACTGCCCGCGCTATTGAGCCCCACTTAGGCCAAACGCCTAAGCTTGGGGGGAGGTATACCGACATCACACTCATCTATATATCATGTCCGGTCGGTTCTTTGTATATCCATTATTTCGCATTCTTTTTGGTTCTTGTTGCTTCTTTCTCAAAAACACAAAAGTACCAAAAATATTTTCATTATTTCTCTTTCTTTGTTTCTTTGCTTTGGTTTGCCTTAAAAGAAAATTCCAAAAAGATTTTGCTTTGTTTGGTTTGCTTTTTCTTTGTTTGTTTTTGCTTTGTTTGCTTTCTTTAAAAAATCGAAAACACCAAAAATATTTGTTGTTCTTCTCTAGTTTTGTGAGTTCTTTAAAGGGTTCAGCCATCCTTAGTGGATTTTGGTTTCATGTTATTATTCAAGTCACACAAGTGAAGGGCAATAATTAAGATTAAGACAACTTGAGGAGTGGTAAGAGGCTGGTAACAAACTCTATTTGTTTTCATTTTTGTACATATACTCATCACTGTGAGCATGCTTAGTCTGTTCATTGTAAGGTGTATGTTACTGATGGATGCTTAGTAGTTCTTGCTTGTCTATGATTAGCTCCAGCTTGCTAATAGTTTGTAGCATGTCATATGAATGTTTGCTTGCATTGTTTTATTCATATTTTGGAATGATATTGTGGTATCCTCCTCTGGAAGTTTCATGTGAATCGACTTGCCACATGCTCACGCATGCATATGACTAAACAATAGTCAGTAAGCCTTGGTGATTTATTTTGCCTCAGAGTTCTAGTATCACTTTCATGCCATAATTAGTCTTGTTTTGTTGCAAGCATGATTATGACAATTATTGTTCTCTCGTTTGTCGCTCCCTCTCTATTGCTAGCCTTCACTTGCACTGAGTATGATCTCTACATGTGCTTCCAACTCCCCAAAACCAATATTGTGAGTTGTGTCCACCATACCTACCTATTAGCATCATTTGCTATTTTAGTGCATATTCAATATGCCTTGTTTTCTTCCAAATAAAATGTTCGTCTGTTTTGAGAAAGTTAGTTAGTAAAGATCTCATGAACTTGATGGGACAATTTATTCCTTGCACTTAATAATCCTGAACCATTGTGACTTGTCCATGAAAGTTATATGCTAGGAGTCAGCAGAACCGTGCTGCCACGGGGAACGCTTTCAACACTTTTGGATATCCTATCCAGTTGATACTTTGCTCTTTTGTTTACGGATGTCGACGATGTGAAATTAAAGGGGAGCTTGTGAGTTCATGGAGTCTATACATTGTGTTAGAGAAACGCCTGGGCCGCTGGCCTAAGCCATGCCTAATCATTGTGGAAACTTGCAGCCTCACCATAATGAGCATTCTGTGAAGCATCCTCAATAAAAAGCTATGCATATAGTAAATAAAAAGATCGCTGGGATGCTCATTGTCTGCTTGCCTTGTCATTTTGATCACGGGATAGCTCATGTATCATGTGCAAGGGTACCCCGTTGGCGGTTCTCTATGATATGCATGTATGAACAATGATAAGAACATGCAGGTAACCAAAGTTGAGTAGCATGCAGAGCGGCCTTCGTACTCAAGGGACATGGGATTTCCAGTTTATGGTCTGTCAAGCATATAACTCATACTAGACCTCACTTTTACCTTAACCACATGAAGATGCCTATGACAGGGGCAATGAGAGCTCAAAGCTAGTGAGTACCTTCCTTTCAGCATTTGGAAGCCTTTCAAACTCAAAACCGTTTTCACTCCCTTGTTGAGTCACCACTTATTCTATGAGCACCTTCTTGAGAGCATAGTTGTCATTCTTGTGTTTGTCTCAAAGCTTGGTTAATTATGTCATGACTTTGATGTTTGTATCTCTGATATCTTTACCTCTAGTCTTCACTTGAACTTCAGAGGTGCCTTGGCATTTATATTGTGCTCTACAAACAAAGGCAAGCGAGATACCACTTTATCATACCTTACTATGAGCATTGCAATGTTGCTTATGTTTATGTTTCATGCTACTTATTATTATTTAGTTGGTTTCTCTTCATAGCCTGCAATGACTATTGAGTAGACTTAGTTGCATACTTCTTATTATGAATGGTTTAAGCATCTACTCCCGTGATGAGAATATATACATCATATGAAGCAAATGTGTTCGTGAAAGTTCTTTTATCGCACTCAGTTTTCAACTGAATTGCTTGAGGACAAGCAATAAGCTAAGCTTGGGGGGAGTTGATACGTCCAAAACTTATCTACTTTACCGAACACTTTTGCTATTGTTTCTCCTCTAAACTTGTGTGATTTGGATACAACTAACACGGACTGACGCTGTTTTCAGCAGAATTACCTTGGTGTCTAGTTTTTGTGCAGAAAATCAACTATCAGGAAAAATTTCGGAAAATATGCCAAAAAATTATATTTCACCAGAAGACCCACGGAGCCAGAAGACAAGACAGAGAAGGAGCCTGGGGGGCCCACACCCCTGCCAGGCGCGGGCCCACCTTTGGCCGCGCCTAGGGGGTGTAGCCACCCCAGGCACCCCCTCGGCCTCCCTCTGCGCCTATAACTTGCCTCTCGACCTAAAAACAGGGGGGTTTCGATAGTTTTCCAGAAAGAGTTCCGCTCCGCCGCCGCCACCAGAAACCAAGATTCGGATCCAGAAACTCTGTTTTTGCACCCTGCCGGGAGGGGGAATTTGTAGAGGATTATCGCCATCGTCATCACCAACGCCTCTCCATCAACCACCGATGTTTCCCTCATCCATGGGTGAGTAATCCCCCGCTATAGGCTTGGGGATGGTAGGGATTGGATGAGTTCTATCATGTAATTGAATAAGATTGTTAGGGCATAGTGCCTAGTATCTCTATTAGTGATATTTGACTTTGTTGCAACTTGTTGTGCTTAATGCTTGTCACTAGGGCCCGAATGGCATGATCTCAGATCTGAACTTATTAGTGAATCATTATGATAGTATTGTTTGTGGTCTTATCTGCAAGTTGTGTACACATATCATTGTCTAGATCCAAAGGCCCCGGAGTGACAATAATTGGGACAACGGGAGAGGATGGCTGTGGTGTGAGGATCACATGTGTTCTTGTAGTGTTAATGCTTTGCTCCGGTGCTCTATTAAAAGGAGCACCTTAATTGCCAGTAGTTCCCTAGAGGCCCCGCTGCCACGGCCTGGCTGGACAGAAGATGTTGTGCAAGTTCTTATTGCGAGCACGTATGACTATATTTTGAGCACATGCCTAGGATTGTTTAGTACTTGGATGCTTGTTATTATTTATCTGCAATGCCCTAGATCTTGAGGTTACATGTTTAGACTCGTCCATGCAACGCCCGTCCATCCATCCCTATGCCTACCGCACTCGAATCCTGTGTTACCGTTACTGTTACTATTGCTCCTGTTCTACTGTTGATGTTGCTTTGCTGTTTCTACTACCAAACTGTTGCTACTGATAAACTTCTATGGGCAAGAACTATTTCTAGGTGCAGCTGAATTGACAACTCAGTTGTTAATGCTTGCAAGTATTCTTTGGCTCCCCTTGTGTCGAATCAATAAATTGGGTAATACTACCCGCGAAGACTGTTGCGATCCCCTACACTTATGAGTCATCGCTAGTGCTATTAGGAGTCTCCTTGAGAAATGTACTATTATACCTAAACTATCTCCTGATGCTAAGTTTTCTACTTCTCCCATAGACATTAAAGATAAGGATTATGATTTCTCTTTTGATTTATCCTATATAAACATTGTTGAGAAAGAACCTTTTTGTGGGACTGGGAATGAAAGGGCCGTGGCACATATGTCTGAGCTTTCTACTATGAGTGCCTTATTTTCTGATGATGTTAAGATGTGCACCTATTTTGTTGCTAAATTTTCCCCTTTTCACTGAAAGGAGAAGCTAATACTTGGTTTAATAATTTACCTCCTGGATCCATTAATAGCCCTGATTGCTTGATTGCTACTTTCTTTCAAAAATATTTTCCTCCTAGTGCTAGACATGCTGTTTTGCAGAATCTTTTTGATTTTAAACAGGGAGAATAGGAGAAATTGCCTGAGTCATGGACAAGGTTTTGTGCCTTGATTCATGCACATCCTGGATGTCCATTACCGAAAAAACGAGCTTGTTGATATCTATTATAATGGACTAACTGATGAATCTAGGACATACTTGGATAGTTTTGCTGATTATGTTTTCGGGAAAAGAACTCCTGCATAAGCTAAAGAATTAATGGATAAAATAAGTAAGAATTATGATGATTGGACTACAAGTGAGCCAATTACACCTGAGTCATCTACACCTGAACCAACTGTGCCTGAACCAACACCAAAGAAGAGGGGAGTGATTGAATTAAATGATGAAGTGATGAAAGAAGCTAAGAAATGTCTTAAGGATAAATGTATTAGATGTGAAGATGTGAAGAATTTACCTCCTATAGAAGAATTATGTAAGCCAATCTCCCATTCATCCACTATTGAGGTACACTCTCTCCAACACTTTAATGAAGGTGATATTCCTTATGGTAAACCTCTTGATCAATGCTTAGAGGAACTTGATACTTTTATTGTTAAGCAAGGTAATTTTAATAAACAAGTTCAGAATCATTTATTGGAAAACTCTAGAGCTACTAATGAGTTGAAAGATATTGTGGAAAGAACTGCTAATGATGTTAAAATGCTTATTAAACACTTCCAAATGGTTCAAAACCAAATTGATCAACTTCCTAAAGTACAAAAAGATATGCTAGTCAATGTTTCTGGAGATAAACATGCTTATGAAATTAGAACTAGGAGTGGTGCTACCACTTAGGATCCCTTATATCCTGAGGGACATCCTAAAAGAATTGAGCAGGATTCTCAACAAGCTAAAAATAATGGTTGTCCTTCCAAGAGAAAGAAAAAGAAACATAAAATAGTTGAGGAACCTTGTGAACTTGTTGTAGATCCTAATAGTATATCTATCTCTGATGCTGAAACTGAAAGTGGTAATGATAACAATGATGCTCCTAATAAGGAAGAAATTGAAGAAGAACCTGAGAAGCACACTAAGAACACTAAGTACACTAAGGAAGATTTTATTGCTAATAAACATGGTAGTGAAAGAGAACCTTGGATGCAAAAACCAATGCCTTTTCCTAATGAGAAACATAAGTTAAAAGAGGAAGAACACTATAAAAAGTTTTGTGAGTGGATGAAACCTTTATTTTTGCAAATTCCTTTGACTAATGCTATTAAGTTACCTCCTTATTCAAAGTATATGAAGGATATTGTCTCTAATAAAAGGAAGATTCCTAATGAGGAAATTTCTACTTTGCTTGCTAATTATTCCTTCAATGATAAGGTTCCAAAGAAACTTGTTGATCTAGGTATTCCAACTATTCCTTCCTCTATTAAAAATAATTATGTTTGAACTACTTTGTGTGATTTGGAAGCTGGAGTTAGTGTTATGCCTTTTTCTCTCTATAAGAGACTTCAACTAGAAAAATTGATACCAACTGATATATCTTTACAAATGGCTGATAAGTCAACTACTATTCCAGTTGGTATATGTGAGGATGTTCCTGTTCAAGTGGCTCATAACTGCTTTTGGTATTAACTGATTTTGTTGTGCTTGAGATGCCTGAAGATGATAATATGTCTATTATTCTTGGGAGACCTCTTCTTAATACTATTCATGTTGGTATATGTGAGGATGTTCCTGTTCAAGTGGCTCATAACTGCTGTCATCAATTGTAATCAAGGAAAAGTAACTTTTAATATTAATGAAAAAGAGCATACTGTCTATTTCCCAAAGAAGATTGATAAGAGCTATGTCCTAAATTCAGTTGAAAGAAAATATTGAGGGCATCAAAGTTGGAGAAATATATTGTCCCATTCCACAAGAAAGTTTTGAAACTATTATCATTAGGACTATTGCTATCAAGATTAAGGTAACATAATCATTTTGTGAAATGCAAAGTTTTGTTTCATATAAAATTGTTTTGGTAACAAGACTTGATCAACCTTGTCAACAAAGGGATTTTAATGAACAAAACAATGCTTTCACAATGATTATCCTTGCTCACTTTTATCTTTCTCCATTCCAATCTTTGTTTTTCTTCTTGTTAGTCTTAGCTTTGCTAGTTGTTTACTTTTAGAGTGTCTTAGAAATTCTGTAGTTTTGGTTTGCTTTTGTGTCTTTCAAAAAAAATCTGCGAGAAAATTAATTTTCATAACCCGAAAATTGGCCAAAAATAAAGTTTCCCGAAAAATTACAGAAAATTCATATTAAATTTTTTCATGAAAAAGGGGCAGACGGGCACCTGGAGTGACCCAGTGGGACCCACCAGGCCAGCACACCCCCTGGTGACGCGGCCAGCCCCAGGGCGCGCCTGGCCTAGGTGTTATCCACCCCTGGCCCTCCACCTTGCCTCCTTCTAGCCACTTCTTTCTCTTTCCCGAAAAACACCGAAAAATTTCTCAAAGCTCGAGTTCCTGCTGTTCTTGCTCCCAAATTTCGATCTCCTTGCTCAGGCCATCTTTGCTGCTGATTTTTGGAGGGATTGCTCTCCGGTATGTGCCTCCTCCGCTTGTCCAATTAGATTTTTGATTGGTGGATTGTATCTTGAGTATTTTGCTACTGTAGGTGATAGGTTGTGTGATCTTGCATGCTTGTTCTATGATTAGAGATTTCATTTTGATGCATGTTTAGCCCTCTAGCAAGTTCCTATAGTAGTTCCCCTTCATTTATTAACTTGGAAATCACTTGGTTTGGTATTTGTCTAAAAAAATCAAAAAAGGGGCCATGGACAACCACACTTTTGGAGAAGTGTTTGAAAGAGATGCACCTAGGAGGACAAGGCCTTCGAGATCAACCTCTCAAGCTAGGCCATCGTACAATGAAGATCTTATTACGTCGCGCTTTGGTAATGAGGGAGATGAGGGGGATGCACACCCTTCTACCTTCCCTTATTTTACCTTTTTGCAAGCTGCAGGGGTCCTTGATGATTTCCTAACTCTTGTATGGAGGGTTGGTCTAACTGATTATATGCAAGATGAGAGTGAGCAATATGCTTTTCTCACCAAGACTTTTATGGATAATTTCACTTTCACTAACACCCCTTTCAGGACAGATGTGTCATTCAAAATCTATGATAGGCCTATCACCATGACATTGAAAAGATTTTGTAGCATTATAGGTATTAGCATGGCTGGGATGGTGAAGAAGATTCAAGGTCGACCCGCTGATTTGTTGGAGCTCTACCATGGGGTAACAAATGATGATGACCGCACAACCCAGCACAGGAAGATAAGAAATATTCAACTCCCAGCTCTCAGATATTTTGCTTATATTGCCACTAGAATTCCGTGTAGGGAGAACACTAGCAATATTTCCAACTATCATTTGGCTTTTCTAGCTGCTGCACTTAACAATGAAACCAGGTATAATCTTGGTTCTCTCATTGCTTGCCGCCTAGCTGCTAGAGGACCCATTTATGGGGGTATTATTGTTGCATGTGTAGTTATTGCCTTAGACCTTTCTGTTGATCCAAATGATACAGTGTTGGCACCACAGAGGCTCGATCTAGCTGCCATGAAAGCGCATCACTTTGTTACTGCTAGCTCTATCCTTGAGAGTTTAGTTTACATGATGATATTTACTGACGGGGAAGGAGAGAAATTCCTTTGCCATAGGCTACTTTGTTCAGTATTTGCAGGGGGCCGGAGTCACGCTCCAAGGAGGATCTGGACGATCAGCTATGCGTTCTTGGTTTCCACGAACACTACCAGGGGGACTGCCCTCTTATGACCACTCTGTGCACTGCACAGGGGCTTCCTCGAGCACGTACCAGGACGAAAGGGCATCTTCGTCACATTACGGAGGCACTCCTTCTTGTCCAGGCTATGATTGATCTCCACTTAGGCCAAAAGCCTAAGCTTGGGGGAGGTATACCGACACCACACTCATCTACTTATCATGTTCTGTCGGTACTTTATATATCCATGTTTCGCTTTCTTTTTTGTTTTTGTTTCTGCTTTCCAAAACACAAAAAGACCAAAAATATTTCCGTTGTTTCTCTTGGTTTGTTTCTTTGCTTTTTTAGCTTTGGTTTGCTTTGAGAAAAATCCAAAAAGATTTTGCTTTGTTTGTTTTTGCTTTAAGTGCTTGCTTTAAAATCGAAAACCCAAAAATATTTGTTCTTCTTTGGTTTTGTGAAGTTCGTTGCAGGGTTCAGCGGTCCTCATGGAGTTTGGTTTCATGTTATTATTCAAGCCACACAAGTGAAAGGAAATAATGATGATTTATGACAACTCGAGGTGTGGTAAGAGGCTGGTAATGAACTCTATTTGTCTTCATTTTTGTATATATACTCATCATTGTGGGCATGCTTAGTCTATTCATGTAAGGTGTATATTATTTATGGATGCTTAGTAGTTGTTGCTCTCTTACGATTAACTCCAACTTGCTAATAGTTTGTAGCATGTCACATGAATGTTTGCTTGCATTGTTCTATTCATAACTTGGTATGGCATTGTGGTATCCTCCTCTGAATGCTTCATTTGAATCGACTTGGCACATGCTCACGCATGCATATGACTGAACAAAAGTGAGTTAAGCCTCGATGATTTATTTTGCCTCAGAGTTCTTGTAACACTTTTATGCCATAATTAATTCTGTTTTGTTGCAAGCATGATTATGACAATCTCTCTCATTTGTCGCTCCCTTTCTATTGCTAGCCTTCACTTGCACTGAGTATGAGCTCTACTCATGCTTCCAACTCCCAAAACCAAAATTGTCAAAAAAGTGTCCACCATATCTGCCTATTAGCATCATTGCTATTTCGTGCATATTTATTATGCCTCGTTTTCTTCCAAATAAAATGTTTGCTTGTTATCAAAAAGTTAGTTAGTAAAGCTCTCATGAACTTGATGGGACACTTTATTTTCTTGCAATTAATAAACATGAACCATTGTGACTGTCCATGAAAGTTATATACTTGCAAATTATAGGCTGGGAGTTAGCAGAGCTATGCTGTCACGGGGAACGCTTTCAACACCTGTAAATATTATCCCATTGATATCATGCTCTTTTGTTTATGGATGTCGGCGGTGTGAAATAAAAGGGGAGCATGTAAGTCCATGGAGTTATGTATATGTGTTAGAGAAACGCCTGGGCCGCTAGCTTAAGCCATGCCTAATCATGGTGGAAACTTGCAGCATCACCATAGTGAGCAATCTATGAAGCATTCTCCTTATAAAAAAGAGAGATAGAAAAAAGAGAAGAGAAAAAGAAAGAAAAAAGCACCATTTTCCCATGGTAAATAAGAAGATTGCTGAGATGCTCACTGTCTATGGCCTTGTCATTTTGATATGGGATAGCTCATGTGTCATGGGGCAAGGGGTACCCCATTGGCGATTCTCTATGATACACATGTATTTACAATGACAAGAAATTACCGGTAACTAAAGTTGAGTAGCATGAGGAACGACCCTCGTACTCAAGGGACATGAGATTTCCAGTTTATGGTCTGTCAAGCATATATATTATATTGGACCTCACTTTAAAATTAACCATCTAAAGATGCCTATGATAGGGGCAATGAGAGCTCAAAGCTAATGAGTACCATACTTTCAACATTTGGAAGCCTTTCAAACTTTTCAAAACCTTTTTCACTTCCTTGTTGAGTCACCACTTATTCTATGAGCACCTTCTTGAGAGCATAGTTGTCATTCTTAGTGTGATGTTCTTGTTTCAAAACTTAGTTGATTATGACATAACTTTGATGCTTGTATCTTTGATATCTTTACTTCTAGTCTTCACTTGAACTTTAGAGGTGCCTTGGCATTTATGTTTTTCTCTACAATCAAAGGCAAACGAGATACCACTTTATCATACCTTCTTATGAGCATTACAATGTTGCTTATGCTTATGTTACATGCTACTTATTATTATTGTGTTGGAATCTCTTCATTGCTTGCATGACTATTGAGTAGACTTAGTTGGATACTCCTTATTACGAATTGCCTAGGTATCTACTCATGTGCTGAGAATATATACATCATATGAAGCAAATGTGTTCGTGAAAGTTTCTTTTATCGCACTTCGTTTTCAACTGAATTGCTTGAGGACAAGCAATAAGCTAAGCTTGGGGGGGGGGGGGTTGATACGTCCAAAACGTATCTACTTTCCCGAACACTTTTGTTATTGTTTCTCCTCTAATTTGTGTGATTTGGATACAACTAACACGGACTGACGCTGTTTTCAGCATAATTGCTTTGGTGTCTAGTTTTTGTGTAGAAAATCAACTTTTAGGAAAAATCCCGGAAAATATCGCAAAACTCCTATTTTACCAGAAGACTCACGGATCCAGAAGAGGAGACGAAGGAGGACCACGAGGGTCCCACACCCCCTGGTCACAAGGGCCAGGCCAGGACGTGCCTGGGGGAGGTGTAGCCACCTCGGGCACCCCCTCGGTCTTCCTCTTCGCCTACATAAAGCCTTCTAACCTAAAAACAGAGGGGGGTTCGACGTTTTTCCAGATAGAGTTTCGCTGCGCCGCCACCACCAGAAACCACGATTTGGAACTAGAAACTCCGTTATAGCACCCTTCCGTGACGGGGAATTGGAGGAGATCATCGCCATCTTCATCACCGACGCCTCTCTATCAACCATCCATGTTTTCCCCATCCATGAGTGAGTAATCCCCCGCTGTAGGCTATGGGGATGGTAGGGATTGCATGAGATCTACCATGTGATCGAATAAGATTGTTAGGGCATGGTGCCTAGTATCTTTATTAGTGCTATTTGACTTTGTTGCAACTTGTTGCGCTTAATGCTTGTCACTAGGGCCTGAGTGTCATGATCTTAGATCTGAACATGTTATTGATTCATGATGATAGTATTGTTTGTGATCTTATCTACAAGTTGTTTACACATATTATTGTCAAGAACCGAAGGCCCCGAAGTGACAGAAATTGGGACAACCAGAGGGGATGGCTGTGATGCGAGGATCACATGTGTTCACGGAGTGTTAATGCTTTGCTCTGATACTCTATTAAAAGGAGTACCTTAATTTCCAGTAGATTCCCTTGAGGCCCCGCTGCAACTGGCTGGCAGGACAAAAGATGTTGTGCAAGTTCTCATTGCGAGCACGTATGACTATATATGGAATACATGCCTATGATTGTTTAGTACTTGGATGCTTTATCTTATTTATCTACAAATGCCTTAGATCTTGAAGTTACATGAATAGTCTCGTCCATGCAATGCTCGTCCATCCATCCCTATGCCTACCGCACTCAAATACTACTGTTTGCTACTATTTACTACTGCCTTTGTCTTACTGTTGTTGTTACTTTGCTATTGCTACTACAAAATTGTTGCTATTGATAAACTACTATGAGCAAGACTATTTCCACGTGCAGCTGAATTGACAACTTAGTTGTTAAGGCTTATAAGTATTCTTTGGCTCCCCTTGTGTTGATCAATAAATTGGGTTATACTACCCTCAAAGACTGTTGTGATCCCCTATACTTGTGGGTCATCAGCCTGCTCCACCCTATGGTGTGGCCGCCTCGTGGTTACTCTTCGTCTCCCCTTTGGTCTCTGTGTCATGTCGGGTAAAATATTGACTTTGGCTTTTGTTCTGTCCAATTCCGAGAATATTTCTTTACTAGATTTTCTAAACCAAAAACAACAGAAATCAGGCAACTAGCACTGCGGCATCTTGTCAATAGGTTAGTTCCAGAAAATGTATAAAAATGCCTCAAAGTATAGACAAAACATAAGATAGTTGATATAAACAAGCATATAGCATCAAAAATTATAGATACATTTACGACGTATCACACATACACACACCTTTAGAAGATCGACGCCCTCGTCGATCAACCACAAGCCAGGAATGTCCCCTCTTGGCATACGTCTGTGCGTCTAGTGCCGACACATGTGCCATGCCGTGTCTATTCCGGGCCACACATGCCATAATCCACATGTCCGCCACTGACTCGCACACGCTCGTGTAACTGCGAGGGTGGGCTCTTATACCACTTGTAACACCCTGGCCTCTCTGGACCAGCGGTTGTCACTCCTGGCAACTCAATAGGATCTCTAGACTAACCCCATAGACCAACACTAGTCTTTTCCGTGCACTTTGTCCTCACTCGTGCGCACCTGATACCCACTTCCTGGTCGTTCATCTATCCTAAAATTGCTCTAGGCCAAGCACGCTTAACCTCAGAGTTCTTTTCGGATGAGCTTATGGAAAAAAAGTTACAACTTCTTGGTATGGGTATACTATAAATTCTATTAAGCCATGCGCGAGGGTCTCATAGTGCACGGCCTGGCGCTCATCTTGCTCGTGCAGGCGACAAACGCATTCGACATCCTCCCGCTCCTAGTCCGACATGGACCAAGCGCACGCGATGGGGCCCGTCATCGCCGGGATGTGTTGAGCCTCACCTCCATTGCCATGTTGAGGAGGAAGTCGTCCTCGGCCTTCGGCATGACCCACTCCACCGGCTCCCTCTTTGACGCGCGCAGGCCGGGCTCCTTCTTCGTCCTAACAAGGAGAAGATGGCTGCACAGCAGCGACAAAGCACGATGCTCATTGACGACGAGGCCGTGCGAGGGTGTGTGCGGCGCCAAGCGCGGTGGAGACTCTAGATCCCGCTTCACTGGCCGAAGCAGCGCCATGAAGCGAGGCGAGTCTTCGGGCGTCGAGCTGAATGAGCGCTTGGCTTATGCTGACGAGGAGGACGACGCGCCGGTCATCCTCCTCGACATATAGGAGGCCGCAACCCGTCACCGATGGTTGTTGGCAACTAGGCACACTCCACCAGCAACGCTGACCTTCGGCGTTGTTGTGCGCCGGCACCGGCCTATGCCCTTGTGGTATGCCTCATTATCGGGGTGCTCTGTCTCCTCGAGGTCTATGCCATCGGAGGTGATATGGATCTCGTCGATCCTTTCATGCCCTTCCGGCACCGGCAGCATGGGTACGTCGCCTGCACCGAGCTTCCATGTCGGCGGGCACCAGAAATCTAGCAGAGCCAGGTAGCCGACCTCATGGTGAAGACACGCCTCTCACGACTGCAGTGACCGGCGGGCGAAGGTGTTCACCGCCTCGGGGTCATCGGGTACCTCTCTGTCATCTCTTTCGCCGACCTTCCCTTTGCCTAGAACTTGGTGGGTTGGGGAGGAAATGGAGGAGTAAAGATGGGTGCTTCGAAGACGGCGAGACTGCCGACTTTTATAGACATTTGGGGAAAGTGTGGCGAGGGCAAGGGGTGTAGCGGCAAGGACGGAAAATGGGAAACGGGAAGATGGGCGAGCAGTGGCACACCATTACGCTGCTATATCGGTGATTGGACAGACGGCCATTGTCCGCCAGTCTGATGCGGAAGCCGAGGCAAAGCGATGAGGACGAATGGCCTTTCTCTCGCTGACAGGGCAGGGCCACCGGCGTAGAAAATTCCTCGCTGTTTCAGCTTCATTCCTCGTTCCTAGGCGAAACCCAGCGCCTTAGGTTCGTCCTGGGAATGTCGGATGAAAGTTGGTCCAAATCCGACAAAAAAGTGTGATGAGAATGCGAGTGGGCAAATTTTCATTTTCCGGATAAAAAATGTCGTGGGGAGGTCCTCCCTGGAGTGCGAGTGGAGATGCTCTTATGCGCAACTTAAGAGCACCTCCACTCGCATTTCGGGAGGGCTTGCCCAGGGCATTTTCTTGACCTGGACGGTGAATTTTCACCTAGTCATGTTCCTAGTACCCAATTTTTCGCTGGATTTCAACCAAATTACATCCGGTGTTTCCAGGCCAAACCCAAGGCATAGGGTGTATCCTTGGAATGCCGGATGAAGCCTAATCAGTGAAAAAAACCCGTGCTAGTGGCCTCGCCCTGTCGGCGAGTAAAGGTGATTCGTCTTCATCGCTTCGCCTCAACTCCCGTGTCGGACTATTGGGCAAACGGCCGCATGTCTAATCATCCACGCAGCAGTGTAACAGCGTGCCACCACCCACCCACCTTCTCGCCCTTTCCCATTTCCCTCCACCGCTTCCACACTCCTCCTGCCCTCGTCGCTCTTTCCCCAAATGTCTATAAAAGCCGGTAGCCTCACCGTCTTCGGAGCACCTACTTCCATTCCTCCATCTCCTTCCCAAAGCACCAAGTTCCGGGCGAAGAGAAGCTCGGCGGAAGCTATGGACAAGAGGTACCCCGGCGACCCGATGACGTCAAACGGGTTCGGCCGCCAATCCCTGCAACAGTGGGAGGCTTGGCTTCTCCATGATTCTGGCTACGTGACGCCATCGGATTTCTGATGCCTGCCGACGTGCAAGCTGAGTGTGGCCCGCATGCCCATGCCGCTGGTGCCGGAGGTCCCCAAATGGATCGACAAGATCCACATGGTGGTCACCGGCATGGACCCTGACGAGGTGAAACACCTCGAGAACCACACCTACTAGGACCAGTTCTTCCGCGAATGCTGGTGACACCAGTTAGCCTACCACGAGGGCGGAGGCCTAGCGCAGGTGCGCAAAAACATAGAAGGTCGGCGTCGCTACTGGAGTGCGCCCGGCCGCACCCTCGCCGTCGTCCTGGAGTACATGATTGAAGGCAACACCCCGTGGCTGGCCTACCCGCCGCGCTTGCCGCCGTCCTTTTCGCGGCGCCATGGGCGTCCTCCTGGATGCTGAGGAGGATTGTCGGCGCGTCGTCCTCGTCTTCGGCGTCAGCCTCGCGCTTGTCCGCTCAACACCCAACGACTCGCCGCGCTTCACGATGTCGCTGCGGCCGGTGAAGTGGGAGCTGGAGTCTTCGGTGCGCTCGCCACACTACTAGGAAAACAACTATAGGCAATCCAGACATCCGTGACGCATATGTCAGTGGTGCCCCACAGGTAAAATAGTCGTGACGCACGACTGTGAAGTGGCCCACGGGTAATTCGCGTGCCAAATCGATTGAGCTAGCGCATGTGTTATGGTTTTCAGCTAGGTCGTAGATGTTTTTCAGCTAGCTAGAGTGGATATCCCAAATCGATTGTTCTAGCTCCATGGATTCCTTGGTGCGAGTACAGTAGAAACGAAGTGGCCGGAGACTCAATTGCTCTTCCCAAATCAATCATAAGGTCTTCTTTATAAAATATAGACCTAATTTTGACACATATGCATACACTTTGAGCCCCAAATTATAGAGCTTGTGTTGGGTCTAACAGTTTGGTGCTCCTAATCCATAAGTGAATAACGATTATGCCGCTGGTACCACCACTGACATTTCCTGCTTGAGACGTAAATACAGCAACAGCTAGGGGCAAAATGGACCCTTCAGAAAAAAAGAAAAACCTCACGTGGACGCAGCCCTCCTCTACTTGACTCCGGAATCCAGCGACACGAAACAAACGCGCCGCTCGCTTCCTCCTCTCTCCAACCTCCGTACCCTCCCCCACCGCCGCGCCGTCTCGCACCCGCAGCGGCGGCCGCGCTCGCCTTCCGCTCGGGGTGAAGACGGCCGAGGTCGCGGCGGCGGCGATCGACGATGGTGGTGGCCACGGAGGAAATGGCGGTCTACTGCTTCGACACCCTCATCGCGCACTACAACGACGAGCAGCCACCCCCGCCCTCCTTCGAGGAGGGCGTCCAGTAAGCCGCCATCTAATCCTCCCGGTCGCGATCGGCCTCTTCTCTCCATGCCGGAAAAGATGGGCGTTTAAGGCGTTTTCTGTGTGGTCTCGGGTCGATTCCCCGTTAGATTTGGGGAAAGGGTGTGCCTTCACGGCGGCAAGAGTTGTTTTGGGCGTTTTTGGCTTTGATTTACCATCTATGTGGGTTAATCGCGGATGCAGAGATTATCTAAAAGAGGGAAGAGGAATTATTTCGAGAAGAAATATTTTTTGGCCTTAGTTTGGATGTAGGGGAAAGGGGATGTTTTGCCTTGTTTGCCATTCCAACTTAGCTCGTGTCCTGCCATTCAGGAAATTTTGTTCAAGTTCCATCAGAATATTTGTTTTTAAGGCTGTTTAGATTATTATAGACTGCAGTTTCTGATAAATGTTGGTTGTTTTTGTGTTGTTGAAACATAAACAATGACTGAAATCATTGGGTCAATTTTTTTTTACTTCAGCCCACTGTTTGTCACTTGGAAGAAGGCTACAAATGGTTCTGAACCACGTCTAAGGGGGTGCATTGGAACCTTGGAGCCCCGTCAGATTGTAAGCGGCTTTAAGGATTATGCGCTAACCAGGTAACAATTGTGTGGAGTCTGGATTTCCATGTGTATGAATTACAATACATGTGCTTGGTATCAGGATTGCCAGAAGATTTTCTTGTGCAGCACCAGTGAGTGATGCAACTTTGTATTGGTGGGTTACATTACTTGATGAGCTCTCTCTTGTAGTGCACTGAGAGATAGGCGCTTTTCTCCGATACAGCCGAAAGAGCTGCCATATCTGGAGTGCACAGTATCTATATTGACTGAATATGAAACTGCACTCAACCACCTTGATTGGGAGGTATGCCTCAGCAAGATACTACTATCTCTTGATTCTGTTGGTATGTATGGTTACAGGCATCAAAGTTATTTTCGTATGTGATGCAGGTTGGAAAGCATGGATTAATTATTGAGTTCACTGACCCAGACTACAATGTAAGACGCAGTGCAACTTATTTACCTGAGGTTGCTGCCCATGAAGGTGAGTACACCTAAATTTCCCTTGAGAATTCTGTAGTTACTAACAATGCTACATATAAGATGGTATCAATCAAAAGCCATTGAAAAATCATAATTTTCTGACAGTGACACAATTTTGTTGAGATATTTGGTTCCATTTCCCTAGGTATTTGTTTTGTGAATCACTATGTGGAGTCTTCCAATTGTCTAGCAAAACGAACTGTCCAGCATGTACCCTGTTTAGATATCTAGTATTCCAGCCATGATGAATATAGATAGGAAGTTAGTGTAAAAGGAAAGCCTCAAGTGCTGCACATGTCAGCTTCATGGGATCACAATTCACAATACAGATAATTCTGGCTGAAACAAAAGAAATAAGACCACGACAGAACATATCAAAGCTTTTAATCAGTACATTCCTGACAGAACATACCAAAGCTTTTAATCAGTACATTCCCATTTCAATTGGCTATTTATAACCTAGGCCTGATCACCTGGCAGGTTGGACAGTACTAGAGACTATTGACTCCCTCATGAGGAAGGCAGGCTACAATGGCACCATCACTGAGTCTTTGCGGAACAAAATACGCGTCACCCGCTACCAGAGCACCCTGTACACCATGCACTAAAGTGAATATACTGCGTATGTCAAGAAGAACAGAGGTGAAATGAGCACAGCGCCCACAGTGAATGGCTTCAAATAAGGCCAATGATTTATCTGTATTGCAGCAGATAATATATAACTATTTATAATTTCTGTCGGAAGTAGTTGGGGGCCAGAATTTATTCAAAAAATTCTGACTCCAACCATTGATCTGCCATCGTTTCATTCATTCCATGTAATGTGGGGTGTCATGTCAACAGCCCCCATAAAATTATGTCATTCTGGGATAAGTGATGATGGTTATGTATCTGTAGAACTATGCACTATAAACTATAAATAATTTGGTGAAATTTTATTGATTCAAGTGTCTGTTGATGTTTTGTTACTTGGAGATAAGGATGGCAATGGGTAGAATATGGGCAGGGTAGAGCAATATCATATCCGTACCCGTGTAGCCAATGGGTACAAAAATTTACCCATACCTGTATCCATAGGTATAAAATTGTACTCATACCCATACCCGGTGGGTATCCATACCCATTAGGTACCCGGCAGGTATATCCAATAGTATATAAGTTATTCAAAATTTTACTTTCATCAATAGCATATTTGAACAAAGACAATAATTTATACTTACAAATAGTAGACGAGTATATGAAAGTATCAAATTAAAGTTTAGAAGTCGTAATCTTATACTCGTCCCTAGGCTTCTCGGTCATATAGGTTCAAACTCTATAGATAAGTTTGATATGTCAGTTTAAACAGGCAGGGTATGGGTATACCCATGGGTACAAGTCTATACCCGTGCCCGTACCGTGACTTAACGGGTAGGGTATGGGTATTACCCATGGGTATAAAAGTGTGTCCATGCGGGTACGGTACCCGCGGGTACCCGTATCCATGGGTAAAATTATCATCCTTACTTGGAGAATTGATCTCGAGTGTGTCAGATACTCAAAAATAACATTATCGTCACTAAAGACAGGTATGAACTTACAATCTGACCATTGATGTGATCTAGTGAGGAATGAACAATACTGAATTACTTGGTGGCATGGCAGTGCCCTTCAGTTCCTTCCCACTCTAGACAGCTGGAGGCAGGCACCTCGCACAAGGAGCAATAACACTGCATTGTGCAGAACAGCCAATAAGTGATACCGGAAAAGAATTTTAATACAACGTTTGCAAGAAGATCAAGGAAAGAGCCATGGATGTGTAGTGAGGTTTTACCTTGCTGCAATGGCTCTGGTGAGGAGTCGTATCAAATGGGTAATTTGCACACAAGTGCCTTGGATGAGGATAATCTCTTAGCGCCACCTAATACAAATTCATGGAGCAAATATCAGAGATTTTGTCCAGTTTATGTGTTCAGTATAACAATAGATTAAACAGTTCATGCCACAAGAAATTTGCAATAGTTTGAACTTAGCAGTCCTGTGATTTGAAGAGCTTAGGGGTACATCGTTTCTCATTGCAAACATACTCAAAGTATGTAATACATAGCTGGAACATGGAAATGGAAAATAAAAGGCAGCTTAGAGAGCCTCTCTCCCTACGACAACAAAGTCATCGTCGTCGTCTTCCTCCAAAACTACTCTTGATCCAATATCCACCTCAGGGAGGTGGTCAAACGCATCTTCCACTTCGACAGATTCAGGGCCACCGCTGCCGTCTTCAGGAGCACATTTCACCTGTGGGATCTCAGCAGTGACTTCCTCAAAGCATAAGGATCCGAACTTCAGCAGGGGCATGTCAGGAATGAGTTCCTCAAATTGTTCATCGGCGGCACCGTTTCCTTCTTCAGCTTCACACTTCGGCGGTGACATGTCAGCAGTGACTTCCTCGAAGGATTCAGGTTCGCTCTTCACCGGTGACATGTCAGGACACACCTGCTCGAAGAGCAGGTCGGCAATGTCACCTTCTTCAAGCTCGCACTCCACCACAGACATGTCCGGAATGGCCTCCTCGAAGCATCCAGATTCACACTTCAGCAGGAACATGTCAGGATCAGGAATGACTTCCTCGAAGTGATCATCGGCACCATTGCCGTGTTCAGGTGCGGACTTCTCCGGTGGGATGACCGCCTCAAAGCTTAAAGATCCGAACATCAGCAGGGACATGTCAGGGGTGAGTTCCTCCAAGCGATCGTCGGCACTACTGCCGTCCTCATGTTCACTCTTCACCGGCGACATGTCAGGAATCACATGCTCAGAGAGTTCATCTGCACCGTTACCTTCTTCAGGTTCACGCTTCACGGGCAACATGTCAGCAGCGACCTCCTCAAAGGGTTCAGACTCGTGCTTGACCGGTGACTTGATGTCGCATTTGACGCCAGACTTGGCATGGACAGATTCCTTCTGATGGATAGTGGTTTCATCTTCTCTGATCACATACGGGTTATCGACGCAATCACCTGAGGCGCGTTCATGCAGGTCGCCGCTGGTGTCCGAGCAGTCACCCGGCTGGTCTACTTCCACCTTGACTTTGATCTGTCTTTTGCGAATATCCTTGAATTTGATCTACAGGCCAGATGACAGGAAGAAAATATGTTCCGGTGGTTCAATGAATCTTAGAACACGATGACCACAGTTATTAAATCAATTACAGTTTCTTTAGACGAGAATTTGTTTTTCATTTGATGTGCCTTCTTATACACATACAGCTACCGAGTTAACAGAAGAAAAAATCGACAAAAGAGTTAATAACAGAACAAACAACCTAGACTCAAATGGTAAACTTTTTTTAACCGGCTAGACATGCAAGGAAACGGTAAAAAAGAAGATGAGCCGAACAAAGATTCAGAAGAAAACCTACCGGGCCCTTGGCAGCGACCACAACCACATCGTCATCTGCTGCTTTGAGGTTCACCTTCTTGGCGAACTCGGCGAGGCCGATCTCGCAGCATTCGTCGTCGTCTTCCTCGGCATCGAGCGGACCTCCGACCTCATGTATCTTCACCATCGTCCTCCCCTGCTGGATGGAGCTTCTCCTTCCTCTGCTCGGATGAATGAATGGGTGTGACTGCCACACTGCAGCGTGGGTGTCCCTTTATATGCAGCAGATAGCAGACCTGGTGTTATTATTACTAGTAGGCCAATGGAAACTCGCTGCAGAATCCCAAACGGCACACCGGCGAACGAGGAGCCTCCGGTGGGAATCGAAGGGGCTCACTGTCATGAATGCAACGAAGACTTACTCCAGTTTCAAATGGGTTTTTATTATGGACATATACACGACTCTGCAATTCTGTATGCGTTTCCTGACCTCAAGGAGTAAACTGAGAAGCCGTGGTACTGATGCACTATGCACACTTGAAAATAACACAGTAGTAAACCAATATGGTGAAAATAACTGGAGACGATTACCCATCTTTTTGTGAAATACCGCTTCACTAGACGGCTTTGGGGACTCATAAAAGATTGGATGGACATCCATTCTATCCATCCGTCCCAATGGGAAGGCCTCACAATCAAAAGTTGGTGGTCGACGATGGCAGAGAGTCCAAACTCAAACCGCAAAGCTATTTCCTCCCTCATCTTGCTAACTTCTTGGGAGATATGGAATGAAAGAAATGCTCGGGTCTTTCATAACAAGCACGCTCCTCCTTTTGTGCTTTTAGAAAAAATTAAGAAAGAAGCCCGTTTGTGGGTGCAAAGCGAATGGGTGAAATTATGCCGGGAGAGTAGGCTTTTGTAATATTCAAAACTATTACTTTCTTGTAAAACTTCTTAATTAATCGATTGGGGCAAAGCTTTTGCCCCTGTTTCGAAAAAAAAATCAAAGATCGATATCAAGGAGCTAAATAGCAGACGAACACTATGAAACCGAAGACAAATTTGTCCAGAAAACACAAACTGGTACTATTTGATAAATGAAACCGATCGGGTCTCACGAACACAATACATGACACACCAGGGATGAAATATAAGACCTACCAGATCCATTGTTGTGCTCCACAATTTTAAAAATAAAGGAGCAACGCTCCCTGTTTCATTTTCATTAAAATTCAACAAAGTAGCTCCCCACGAAGCCGGTCCAGCATAAAGCAAGCATTTTTTTTCAGCAGTCTTGACTCTTTTTCCTTGCAGAGCGGCGACATCCTCCTGTCTCAGATGCATTTCACATTTCTCAGGCTGCTCGACCCTCGAAACAGAATTCATTTCGTAAGGTCCATAAAGTCCGTAGAGCTGCTGAACTGAACATGTTTCTGACAGAGTTACTTCTAGCTCTGTGCCACCACCAACGACACGTCTCGCCAACAGATTTAGGGCTGTCAGATTGAAAGATCTCAGAGAATCAGATCCTAAATCTGTTTAACCACCACAGAATCAAAGAATGGATGCACAGGAGTTTCAAACTCACCACAGAATAAACAAGTTGGAGCATTAATAGGTCAACGTTTACCCAAATTATCTCTGGTCCAGATCTTCCAGGGTATTGTGGAACTTCCAAAGTACATCACTATCCTGCATACAGATCACCCCAAAATTAACTACTGTATTTGGTAACAGGATCGAGTCGAATATTCCTGAAGGTTCATTCCACCATATTGGTTTATCAACATTATCAGTTAAAAACATTTTCTAACCAGAAGCAGCAACTCATTCCAGTAATTCATCACAGACTGGTCAACAGATCTGCGGAAAGTGATCCTCAAATCAACACCATCCCAGACCTGAAGATCCAATGTTGTACTCCACAATTGACAGAATTGTTTCAAAAAAACAATTGACAGAATTTTACATGCAATGAATAAACTTGCCGCCTTACAATAAAATAGTGTGAAATACAATCCTGTGAAATCAGACAAACACCAGATGAAACCAAAGATTTATATCGGGTTTTCAAGCACAAAGGACACAACACGCGTGAACCTACGACATCGAGGGATGTACTCCACAATTTTCGTTAAAATGAAACGGAAGGTTCCAAGTAGCAATTACACGTACTTGTTTTCAAGCCAAGATACCAACACTGCGGTCATCCCTGTCAGTTACAGTAGAAGCAAGGATAATTTGTCAGCCTAACAACACTCCACAACCAAAAGCTGTTATTACAAAGCTTTCTCAACCGCAGAAGCAATTGGTAGTTGGTGTGAATGAGCAAGAACTAAGGATGATCTTCATGGTCAGTCCCAGGCAATACGAAGTAGCTCCCCACTACGCCACACGACGGTCTAGGAAAAGCAGGCACTGTTTTCTTGCAGAGCAACTCCCATTGTCCTAGCAACGTCCTTCATCCTGTCCAGATGAACTTCACCTTTCTGCAGCTGCGAGACCTCAAAACGGAATTCATTCCATAAGGTCCATGAAGCTGCAGAACTGAACATGTTTCATATAGAGTTACTTTTAGCACTGTACCACCAACTACACATCTCACCAACAGATTTAGGACTGTCACATTCAGAAATCTCAGAAATCAAACCCCAAATCTGTTTAGCCACCACACAATCATCAAAGAATGGATGCACAGCAGTTGCAAACTCGCCACAATATAAACAAGTTGGATCATAACAGGTCTACATTTACCCAAATTATATTTCGTAATTTTTTTATTATGAGCCAAAAGCCAAACAAGTATATGGGTCTTCAAAGGAATGTGGAATTTCCAAAGCACACACTATCCTGAATAGAAATCCCCCAAAATTAACTATTTGGTAAAAGGTCAAATAAATGCCCGAAGGTTCATATCAGCATTATCAGTTAAAACACAGTTTCTAACCAGAATAAGCAACTATTCCATGAATTCATCACAGCCTGGCCAACAGATCTACAGAAAGTGGGCTTCAAATCAACAGCATCCCAGACCTGAAGATCCATATCGTTGTACTCCATAATTGATAGAATTTTCTTATACATGCAATGAATAAACTTGCTGCCTTACCATAAATATGAATTCCCTCCGTCCCAAATTAAGTGACTCAGCTTTGTGTAGATACGCATGTATCTACACACTAAAATGTACGTGTCTAGATACATGCGTATCTAGACAAAGCTGGGTCACTTAATTTGGGATGGAGGGAGCATGAAATATAATCCTGTGAGTGCAAAAAAAATTGTGTGGCGAGGAAATATATAAAAAACATTTTAATAACAAACCATAAAAATACTTAAGTTCTTCATCCTAGTGCTGTCAGAAGTGAGCATTCAACATTTTAATGAAAAAACACAAAAATACTTAAGTTTGTCATCTTAGTGCTATCTAAAGCAAGCATTGGATGCATGTTTTTTGACGAGCCCATGACATGAATTTGGCAACTTTAAGCATCAGCAAGGCAAAACTCTACCATCCCTACCTACCATATCTGCTGTTTGTAAATGGTGAACCGTTAGTTTCCTGAAGACTTACAAGTGACCAAGGACTGACGAAATAATGGACAAGTCTTGGTCTAACATCAGCAAAAAGGACTACGCTAGCAAAATTGTTTCTTTTCTTCTCCAATTCCTCCATTTCTCCGCTCTTGGTCTTTTCATCCTCTTTCCTGGTTCTACAACCAGCAAGCAGAAGACAACAAAAATAAAAGAATAACTAATACTACAAATGCCATAGACACAGAAGTGGAGGAGAGGGAACGAGGAGCGTCATGCGGGAATAGAAGGGCTCTCACCAAAAATTCACAAATGAAACTTATCTCAAACACAATATGGAAATAGTGAATTTGCATGCATCTGCTTTCTAAAGGGGTTTAATTAAGTAGAACTACTAGCTGTAAGTAAGTTGCAGGATAAGAACAAGAAGTCACGGAACATAAGTAGATGCTAAAATGGATGGAATATTATAACTGATTGCAATTGCGAGAAAGATATACTATATATATAGACTGCCAGTTTCTAATATGTTTTGAACACACGCACTGAGTCTTCAGACAGGATTATATCAGGTTCCCCACTAATCCAACCCTATACAAGGTACTATGCCGCAAAGTAACTAACATCCAGGACAAGTCGGCCGATGATTGCAAAATGGTCAACCATCACTAGGTTTCTGCAGCTTTGCCCTTGCCACTCCTCGCATCGTCATCCAAAACTTGTCCTTGTCCGAAGCATGGCAATGCCCATAATTGGTATGCCCTTTCCAAGTCTTACATGGAGCCGCGATGTCGCATACATAGCAGTAACACTGCAGCACAACAGAAACACAAATGCAGTGATAATCTAGCAGGCAGGTGATAGCAGCATTGCAGTTATGATGACCATTTTCATTTTTCAGACTTGAAAGTTAGGCTAATCTGAAGTGTGCTATGACTGCACTCTGAATGAATAACACAGGCGAAAATGGCGCAATGTGAAATGGTACCTGCTCGCAGTAGCTCTCGTGAGCGGTACTGGCAAACGGGTACTTGGCGCAGGCATACCTCGCGTGAGGAAAATCTCTGCAGGCCACCTGTAAACACAAATCGAAATCGCACAAACCGCGGCTCATTTGGGGGGAAGAAACGGCTCGAGAGGGGAAAGAAAAAATCCCGCAGTGGCGTCCGTACCTGGCCGCGCTCAGCGAGAACCACAAAGTCTTCGTCGTCGGCGGCGGCGGGGACGACGACGGGTGAGGCTTTGACGGCGGCCAGGGGGTCGGCGGACAGGATGCAGCAGTCCTCGTCGATGCGGATCTTCTGCCGCGGCGTCCACATCTCGATCTCGTCGACGTCGATCGGCGAGGAGGCGGTCGCCGCCGCCCTCTTCCGTTCCCCCTTCTTCCGCCCGGAGATCACCCAGGGGCTGGGGCAATCGGGAATCTCGATCACCTCTGCGCCCGGCGGTACCGTCTGCTTTGCCGTCGCCGGTGGCGTGGCGGCCAGCGGGGTCTTCTTTATTCGCGGCTTGCGCACGGCCGGTGGTGCCATCTGCGTGGTCGGCGCCGGCGCCGGCGCTGGGGCGGGCGGCGCGGAGGCCGGAGTCGCCTTCGTCTTCTTCGACCGCGACTTGGGCGCGGTCGACGCCGGAGCCGTCGCATTGGTGCTCGACGAGGCCGCGGCGGCGGGCGTCGTCTTGCTGACCCTTGCCATTGTCGAGTGGGAAACCCTAGCGGAGATTGGGGAATCGCGGAGGGAGGAGGGGAGGGTTTGAGTTTTGAAAATGAGGGGACGTGAGGTTTTGAACGCTTGTTCACCGCAGTGTGACGGGAGGTGTCTCTGACAAGCGGGTCCCTTTTGTCACGGGGTTGTCATTCGCTGGTTCAGCTCACAGGGGTTGTCATTCGCTGGTTCAGTTCAACCCAACCCATATATTTAGGGCTTGTTTAATTTTGCAGGATAATAAACCGAAGGGATAAGAAAATACGTAAGATTGGTATAGCCTGTCCAATGAAATCTTCCACGTTTTCTTTCTTCCACAGGAATTTTTTCAAGAACTTATGATCTAATGTAAAATTTCCTATAAAATAGACTAGAGAAAGTGCCATAAGAAAAATATCTTACAAGTTCCGTTCCTACAAATCAAAGGGCGATCGTAGGAAAAAATCCATAGGATTTCATTCCTATAAAAATCTTTTGCCATTCCCACAAATCAAACAAGACCTTACATTTTGTTTGTACTCCATAAAATAAGTTTGAAGCCGTGGTTGATGCCTAAATTTACCCTTCAAATAGTTTTTTTTTGGTACTATTGTTGGTAGTCTATGAGGGCACGTACAATGCGGTGACGTCAGCCTTCCCTTATGCTCGCCACGTTGGATTTTTGCTTAGTTGGAGGAGAGAGAAACAAGAGAGAGAGGGTTGTCTTTCCTTAGCTAAGGGATGATCTCTTAGCAATAAGAGAAGACTATTTTTCTCCATTGTACCATATGCTTTTTCTTAGTCAACCAATTTTTTACTAAAAATAGTTAATTCTATTAATTGCTAGAGATAGCAATAAGAGATAATGCATTGTACAAGTTATATATTGTGTCTTCTCTAAATGATGTGGAGAGCTAAGAGAAGGCATGCCTTCTCTAGCATTGTACATGCCCTGATATTTTGAGGCACGGATTGGCTGTCCGTTTGGACTCAAAGTCGAGTACGGAGTACTATGAAATATGAATCACTAAGGACGTGTTTGGTAGACTGCATGAGGGTCGAATAGACTCTAGGGATATGAAATCGGCCCGTTTGATTGCTTGCATGCGAGTTTTGGTTGCGCCAGCGCGCTTCTTAAAGCAGCTCAGGGACATACCCAAGAGGAACGCTCGAATCGGCTTTTCCTCTGAAGGTAGGCTGACACTAGTAGAGAAAACCTTGTAGCTGGATTCCTTAACGCTGGCGAAGTCGCCATCGGTAAGGCCTTCCATGCCTTCCTCCCGTTACCACCGGGGAATGTATAATAGTGGAGCTCGAAAATTGATGTGTCAGCCCATATACCACCGGCAAACATGCCTTTCATGCGCTGGAGCTGTGGTGGGTTGCGTGCTCACGGATGGGCCTCCCTTTAGCGCCGGCGAAATATGGCCCCGTTCGCCGGGGCTAGGGCCCATTACCACCGGCGAATAGAGCCCTAAGGCGCCGGGGGTAAGTGATGCGGGTCCTACCTGTTAGGGCCCCTGTCTCACCTGTAAGTGGGTGCTCAGTGGGTCCCACCTGTCAGGGCCCTTGTCTCACCTGTAAGTGGGTGCTCAGCTGTCGTCGGCGAATGCACCCATTCGCCGGGGATAAGTGATGCAGGTCCCCACCTGTCAGGGCCCCTGTCTCACCCTCCCGAAAAATCCCCAATCCCCTCCCGCAAAATTGAGCCCCAATCCCCTCCCGATGCAACCCTAGCATCGCCCCACACCGTCGTGAAAATTCCCAAATCCCCTCCTTCTCCTCTCGCAACCCTCCTTCGCCGTCATTGTCTCGCGTCCCCCTCATCGTCTCCATCCTGCGTCCGTCGAGGAGTAGCTCGTGGAGGACCACCCCGTGGAAGAGCAAGCCGTACATGGATAAGGCCTTGGAGGAGCAGCCCGTGGAGGAGCTCGTCATCGTCCGCTCGTCATCATTTTAGTGCGCTCATAGTCGTCCTCGTCTCGGTGGTGAGCCCCTCTCACCTCTCTTCGTTCTTCTCTAGGTTGGTCGCCGCCAAATCCAGCTCCACTCGTGGCTGCGATGTAACTCCTATCTGCCAATGCTGCTATGGTACGCTGGCGCCGATGCTGCTAGAACTTGGACTGCCTTACCTTCTGATACACTAACTAGACATATACCGACTCTGAAACTCAGTATACAGTGTGGCAGCAGAAGGGCTTGATCCCAGCCTATGAGTTCATTTTTGGATTCCATTCCTGGCTATTGTGGAGATACAAGAAGGCCGGCGATATATTACTAACATCATAGAAGATTGGCATAAAAATTGTGATTTTACACCTACAACTTCTCCTTCCTGTGCGAAAAATCTAATCTCATTCGCCTACTCAATATTTCTCACTTTGAACAAATCTTGCTCCAATTCAATTGTTCAATTAGCTGATTTAGCAAATCTCTGTAGGCGCTATAGTATACAGGATCCCTTGTGGTGATGATTAGAATCCATTTTACCCAACATAACTTGGTGATGCCAATTATATTTATCTTCCAGTAATAGGATGTGTGTGTACTGGTTATTGTTTGGTCCTGTTCTTATTGTAGTGATAACCAGGTACTGGGGCATGGTTATTCCCTAAGTAATTTTCTGATCTGGTCCATGTAAGTGGTAGTGGATATATGGTTATCCTTTGTAGGGATCTTGATGATTGAGTTTTCAAACATCGTTCTTGCTAGGCTCTGGCTACATAATTTTCTGACATGTATGTTTCTGAATATTCAAGTGAATGTTCCTATTTAAGCACTAGTTGCAAGTATGTTTGAGAATAATTTCTCTAATGACTCCTTAAAATTATATGTATTTGTTCTACTATATTTACTAGTGGAATATGTGTTGGTTGATTTAAACAGGATTGTATGAGATGTGTTTGAGAACCTATTATAGATATGTGCTATGTATGAATTGACTTGTTTGTTTCCAAGTTGCTTGTTAAATCAACACTTGATCATATATATGTGAACACATAGTTGGGTGCTACTTATTTTCTATCCTCAATGAATATTGACATACTGTATTGTGTTTTCATGATCTACTAATTCTTTATGACTAGGAATGGAGTTCTTGAAATATACATACTATAAAAATATTATAGAGATGTAACCTTGCTGTAATTTAGTTCTAAAGGTGTGTTCTTGAGTTGATAATGATCACCTGACCACTTAGGTTTACTTAATATGGTTCTGTCAAATAGATGCTTTTATAGATGGTTTGGTAAAGTTTTAGAGCTCTGTGGTTGATTTGCTTGCAAAGAACCTTGTGTTCTACAAGACTTTGACATCTTAGCCTCTACCAACAATGGCCTCTACTACACTAATGCCTTCTATGGTTGTGACTTGCTACTTTGGTATCTCCTAGGAGTGTGCCTAGTAAAAAGATCATGACTATATGATCTACTGCTGATGAATAATTGTAGATGGGTTAGATTTTCATCTGGATATTCTTATGCCTCAACTATACTATAGATTGTATCCTTCCAATGATGCAAAGGCTGAGGCCACTATTTAATTAAGAACGGATTTGATACTGGATGTTTTGTGTTTAAACAACTTAGTGGCTTCTGCTGCTATGAGAACTGTTGTTGGGGTGCCTCCCATGTGGAGTGTGAACAATAGTAGATCAGCATGATCTGCTACTATTTGTCCATTGGTTTTAATTGATAGGATCATACACCTGATGATTCAATGATGGAAAGCAAGGTGGATTATTTCCTTGCCAGTGATGTGGAAACTGAGGCCAACATATTAGATTCATTATGAAGTTTTCCATTTTAGCTTTATTTTCTCCCACTTTGCAAGGTTTTACTAACATCCATTCTAGTATCATTTTTGGTTTTCCTCAAATAATTGTTATATGTCTAATGGTTATTGTATTTTTAAGTAGTATAGCGCAGGGGGAGCCGACATACCGTGGTGTGTATAAGAAGCCGGCGAGGATCCCCACTTAGGAGGCTAATATCACCGTCAATGGGAGTAGGCGCCACCTTGGGACATGGCGGTCCCACGAGGAGGAGGCACATGCCTACGACTACATGGCAGTCCAGCACTTTGGGGCGAGGGCGATCCTAAACTTCCCCGAGCATCGAGCTAGGGCCATTCGAAATAGGCCCATGGATATGCGAGTCGCCATGAAGACGGAGGCGTAGGAGCACCGACTGGTCGAGAGACAGCTTCTTGACCCCTTGGTCCAGACACTTCGCGAGGATCCTATGGTGATGGCGTGGAAGTATGAGGTCTTGGCGGTCATTCAGCGCCAACAACTTGTGATGACCTTATATCAATAAAGATCCTAAGTCCCTGTGATTTACATGCTAGTCCCTAGGTCAATAGCTAGCACTCATAATGTCGTGGTATTGCCGACGAGTATGCCATGGAGGGTCCTCACAGTGCGTGTTTAGAGACATGGGGTAAGGCGGAAGGTTGGCGGGAACAAGGTGACACAGCTTACCCAGGTTCAGATCCCACGACGGTGGCGGAATCCTACTCCTGCTATAAATCACTATAATGGCAATACGTCGAGTTATAGAGATAGGTTCGCTGTGCGCGATATGGGTAGAGTTATGCCCTAAAGGCTCCTCTAGGTCCGGCTTATAAAGACACCAGATCCTATGGTTACAGGGAAAGTCCTAGCCGGAAAGGTTACAGAGTCCTACACGGTATACAACTAGTGTAGCGTGTCTTGCACTCCAAGGCTCCGAGTACGTTGATGACTCCACCGTAGCCTTCCTTCATCCGGCATGGGCCTTGATGACCCACAGGTATAGGGGTGTATCAAAGTACTTTCGATAAATAGGAGTGTCGATCCCAACGAGGAGCAGAAGGTGTTGACTAGTGGTATGGAGCAGGAAATCTCTGTAAATACTTAGCAAACAATTTTTTAGGGGTTTTCTGATAAAGTAAAGAAATAAAGTGCAAGTAAATAAAACAACAAACAATTGCAGCAAGTGGTCCAATCCTTTCTTAGCAAAGGACAAGCCGGTGGAAATACTTATGAGGACCAAACGTTCTCGAGGACACATGGGAATACTGCCAAGTGCTTTCGCTTCATATAGCTGAGCAGTCTTCTTTGGTTTTATAAGTGTTGTGTCGGTGAACCTGTGCTAATGTACCGACCTTACTTGGACTAATACATACTTGTGATTAAACCCCTTGCAAGCGTACACAACTACAAGAAAGCAATTAAGATATAAACCTAACCACAGCCTTAAACTCTGAGATCCTACACTCCCTTGTGCAATGGTTTCCTAACGGGGGTTGAGGTTTCTGTCACTCCGGCAACCCCACAATTAGTAGCCAAATACACAATGCATTCCCCTAGGCCCATAAATAGTGAAGTATCATGTAGTCGACGTTCACATGACATCACTAGAAGAATAGCACCATAACTTAAATAATAAACCATTGAATAATATCTCAACACAAATCCACTACTAACAACATGACTTCTCCCATGTCCTTAAGAACTAAACAAACTACTCACGAGACATCATATGGATAAAGATCAAATATGATATTGTGATAGATAACAATCTGAACATAAACAATAATCCAATGGTTCCACTCATAAGCATCAACTACAATAGTAATCAGCACCGGGAAAGTTTCCCCTAACGACTATGCAAGATTCAACACAATTGTTAGAGCGGGATGGAGTAGAGATGATGGTGCTGGTGGAGATGATGGTGTGGATGATGACGATGATGATGATCCCGATGAAGTCTAGCTTGATGATGGTGTTGATGGCGACGATCTCCCCTCTCCGGGAAGGAATTTCCCCAGCAGAAATCTGTCTGCCGGAAAGCTCTTTCTCTCTCGGTGTTTTCCGCCCCGCAGAGGCGGCGAAATCTTTCTATGGTCGCTCTCCTTGTATTAGGATTTAGAGGATAATATATAGGCGAGAGGGCGGAGCCAGAGGTGGGCCAGGGTGGCCACACTCCCTGTAGGCGCGGCCTAGGGTGGCCCACGCCCGGGGGGTGGGCCCCTGTGGCCCAACTCCGCCTCCCCTTCTGGCATTCTTCGTCTTCTGGGAAAATAGGATTTTCCATAGTTTTTCTAGTATTTTTCTGATCTTCTCGAAATTGCATCAAAACACCGCTTTTTCCATCCGAATCCTGACTCCGGCAGTTCATCCTCCAAGAATCATCCAACATGCAAAAATAGATGAAAAGACATAAGTATCACCTCTTAATATGAAATATATCAATGAATAGAGGAAAATTATGATATAGAATGGTGATGCATATTGGACGTATCAACTCCCCCCAAGCCTAGACCTTCGCTTGTCCCCAAGCGAAAACTGAGCTTAGTAACATGTCCACATGTTTATGGAGTGAAGTGTCGATAAAAGAATACAGACAAGAAGCATCACACTTACCAATACACAACTCATAGAAGAAAGCAACTCATGATTATATAAATTAGCTTGCAACAAGTATAGGAGTCACAATAAAGATGCATAAAGATAAATCATAATTGGGATTGGCAAACTTTGTTCTTGGTCAGAGAACAGCTGGCGAACAGTTTTTAAATAAAGCTTTTGTAGAAGTTTACAACAGGAGTAATTTTTGCTCAAACATAAAAAGGTTTTTCACAATGATAGCTTTCAAAGTAATACTCATTTAGTTAATAGTCTTGTGCAAACAAGGAAGATAAATAACATGATTGATAAATCATCATATGAATGCTTGAAACACAACAACTCAAATGCTTGCTGGAGATAGAGAGGAATAGGTTTGCTGACTCAACTTATAAGTAGGAGAAAGGCCCTTCATAGAGGGAAGCAGGGAGTTCAAGTTCATAAAGAGCTTCCAAAAGATTATGGTACTTACTAGCTTTGAGCTCTCATTGCCCCTATCATAAGCATCTTGAGGTGATTAAGGTTAAAGTGAACAAAGATGGAGTATAAGCTTAACGAAATATAAGTTGGCAATCTCATGTCCCTTGAGTGCGAGGGACGCTCCTCATGCTACTCAACTTTAGTTACCGGTAAGTTCTTGTCATTGTAAGTACATGCTTATCATAGAGAACCGCCAACGGGGTACCCCGTGCACATGATACAGTAGCTATCCCATAATAAAAATGACAAGGCAAGCAGACAATGAGCACCTCAGCATTCTTCTTATTTACCATGGGGTGCTTTTTTCTCTCTTTCCTCTTTTATCATATTTTTTTATTTTTCTAAAACTCTTTTTCTCTATCTCTTTTTTCATAAGAACAATGCTTCATAGATGTCACTATGGTGATGCTGCAAGTTTCCACCATGATTAGGCATGTCTTAGGATAGCGGCCCAGTCGTTTCTCTAACACACATACATAAATCCATGGACTTACAAGCTCCCATTTTATTTCACACCAATGACATCCGCAAACAAAAGAGCATGATATCAACTGGGTATGTATTTACAGGTGTTGAAAGCGTTCCCCGTGACAGCACGGTTCTGCTAATCCCAACGTATAGATGCAAGCATATACAACTTCGATGACACAATGGTTCAAGTTTATTAGGGGTAAGAAAATAAGGTGTGCCATCAAGTTCGTGAGAGCTTTACTAACTAGTTTTCACATAACAAAATAATTTTTAATTTGAAAGATAGATGAAGCTTGATAATTTTCTTGGAATAGCAATACTGCTAATAGGTAGATATGGTGGACACAAATGGCACGGGTTTTGGTTCAAAGGGATTGGATGCATGAGAAGTGTGCCCTCTCAAAACAGGGTTTTGGCTAGCAAGGCTGGGTAGCAAGCAAAAGAGTTAAAGGAAACAAGCAAACCTACAAGTGATAAAGCCAAACATGCAATCTTCCTTGAAGTCACAAAAGATCTTAAATAAAGAATACTAAGCTTATGAGCCAATCAAGAAAGAAAATAAATGATACAAAATACCTGTAAGCTTTTTCTATTTTCCTTTCAAACCTCAAAAAGTGTTGCTACTGACCAGAGCTTGGTTTGCCAAAACCAATTTAGATCTACTTAATGCTCCCAAAGTGATACCAATACTGATCAACAAGATCAATCATATAATAGAGATTGCAAACTAAAATAAGAAGTGCAAAAAGTAAAAGATGAAACTTCTCATTAATACTCCATAAATGCACTCACACTAAGGGATACATAGAACCAACTAAAGGAGAGATACTTCCATAATGCAAACCAACCTATAAGATAACTTCTCTACCCAATATATGAATATACTAAAAAGGTAAAAAGATAAAATATAATGGTGTGATATCGTGGCACTCCCCCAAGCTTGGAACAAGCTAAGGGTATGCCAAACCTGATGACGAATTACTCCTTTGGTGGTTTTGGCACTCTAGTGACTTTGGAGCGCTTCGTCGGGAAACCCCAAGAGCAAGGTGTGAAGAGTACAACAGCAAGTTTTCCCTCAGTAAGAAACCGAAGTTATCGAACCAGTAGGAGGAAGGAAACGTCTCAAAGGTGTTGCAAGCAACTTGGAAACCTGCACAACACAAACTCAAGACTTTTCCCCAATGAACAATGAGGTTGTCAATCTCACGGGTTGCTATAACAAAGGATTAACTATATGGTGTGGAAAGTGATAATGGTTTGCAGCAAGTAAACAGTAACAGTGGAAGATGTATCAATGGTAAAGATTGAACCTGGGTCCATAGTTCACTAGAGGTGTTCTCCTTAGATAAACAAACATGACATGCTGGGTAAACAAATTACAGCAGGGCAATTGACAGGACTGATCAAGGCATAACAATGCAATACTAGACATCAAGATCCTATGAGATTCGATTGTGCAATACAAGAAGATACATAGACCGCTATCCAACTGCATATATGATTAGAAGTCCATCTTTGGGTTATCATCTGAACCCCCTCCAATATTAAGTTGCAAGCAACAGACAACTGCTTTAAGCAAAGGGTGTAAGGTAAACAATCTACTTGTTCCATGAACAAGGGACCGTTGTTTTCTCCCTAGTGGCAACAACACATCTACAACCTTAGAGATTTCTGTCACTTCCCTTAGATTAAATAGAGGCATGAACCCACTATCGAGCATAAATACCCCCTCTTGGAGTCACTAGCAACTACTTGGACAACATAGCTACTAACAACGGAGAGCATGCAAGATCACAAACAACATAGACATGATAGAATCAATAAGACAAAAACATTAATCAATATGACATAGTAATCTCAATATCCATTGGATCCCCGCAAACACAACATGTATGATTACAAATAGATGAGATCTTGATCATGAACAGAGCTCACAAGATCTAGACATGAAATCACAAAGGAGGAGATACAACCATCTAGCTACTACATGGACCCGTAGTCCAAGGTGGAACTACTCATGCTTCATACCGGAGGCTGACATGATGAAGAAGAAGGCCTCCGGGATGATCTCCCCTCCGGCAGGGTGTCGGGAAGAGCTTCAGATCCCCCGATCTAGGGATGATGGTGGCGGTGGCTACAAACGGTTTCGTGGAATATTGATCGGGTACTTAGGGTTTAGGCATCAGGGGTTTCTTATAGGCGAAGAGGCGAGGCAGGGAGGCAGCCAGGGGGTCCACACCCTTCCTAGGCGCGACCTAGGGTGGGCCCGCACCTGGGGGGTGCGGCCGCCCTGTGGCTCCCTTCCATCTCTCCTCTGGACTCCGTGTTCTCCTCGGTGAAATATTAACTTTGGCTTTTGTCCCGTCCAATTCTGAGAATATTGATTTTCTGCCTTTCTGGAACCAAAAACAGAAGAAAACAGACAACTGGCACCGTGGCATCTTGTTAATAGGTTAGTACGAGAAAACATATAAAAACACCTCGAAGTGTAGACAAAGCATAGCAAAGTAGATACTAAAAAAGCATGGAACATCAAAAGTTATAGATACGTTTCCGACGTATCAGGTGGTGGTGTTTCCTTGTTTACGGTCAGAAAACCCTCTAGCATCTTATGAAGCCTATTATTCTCCTCTTGAAGTATATCCACCTTCATACTTAGAGCACGATACTTATCACAAAACTCATCAGTGGTTCGAAGGGCTTCCATTACCTCAGGGCAGGATCTGAAGTTTGGAACGGAGGTCATCATCACCTGCATATTACGAGAAAAAGCATGTCCAATGTTAATTGCTCCTACAAAAGTAGGTTTCCTTGCCCTTGCCTCTGCGGCGGTTTGTTCCTCCATGCTTGCTGACATGTTCTTTCCTTCCCCCTCAACGCTCCAATCCATGTATTCGTGCCTAGCAGCGATCCTTTCTTATTCCACGAGCCTCTTGCCTTTGTCGTTGGTGGAGACCAAGGTGCTCTAAACTTGAGAAGATTTCCTGACAGAAACAGATCGAAATGAAAACACGATGAGAACACGATATACGAATCTCGGGGGATCCGGGGGGTTATATATTACGAAGTTCTAGTGCATAAGGAAGGTACTGTGCGAAAATGAGGCGGAGACGGACTCCAGTGGGCTCACACCCCTGTAGGCGCGGCTAGCTGGGGCCCGCGCCTAGGGTGGGTGTGGCCCACCTGGCCTCCGTTTCCTCCTCGGTTTCGTCTCGTAACCTTCCGTATGTAATAAAAACATCAAAAATATAAAAAGATAAGGTTTTCACGAACCTTCTGTTTTCACCACTTTTTACCTATTCTAAGACGGACTCTGCACATTCCTTCTTTCCATCTCCTGAAAATTCCTTTCATAAAAGGCCTTACACAAACTCCATTGCCAACATTAGTGTATGCAAAAACAATAAACCTTTAGGTTCAAACTTCAACTGAAATCCATCAAAACAAAAGTTACTGTAGCAACTCATTTTCCAAAAACCCAAAAAGAATCTGAAAGGTAATCAATATAAGAGGCAAATGCAAATGATGGTAGAAATCTGTCAAAACAGACCAGCAGGTAAATATTGATTTTTTCAAAGAACTTATGTTGCTCAAATGAAAAAGTGCAAAACTAATGAAAGTTGGATAACAACTTGTAGAACAAGCACAGAAAAATACAGCTCCATCCGTAGTACTGAGCTCTTTCACAAATTTTTACAATGCAGCACAAAAATCTGTCCTAGGACGGCCACTTTTCACAACTCCACTATTTCTCAAAAGTAGTTGATCTTGACACAAAACCCAAAACAAAAAGTATAAGGAGCAGTTATTACTGAGGTAATAACTTCCAAGACTCAACAAAACTATTGGGTTATCTCCCAACAAGTACTTTTCTTTAATGCCTTTAAGTTAGGCCTGATAATTTCAAAGATGCTCACATAGGAGATATAGATTTGAAGTGAAAGAGAGCATCAAGAAGCAAATATCCAACACATTTGAGTCTAACCCACTTCCTATACAAGGGGGTCTCATGAGAAAACAAATTATTGAAACAAAAATACACTAGCATAGGAAGACAAAACAAATGCAACTTCGAAGCTTTCAACATAAAACAGGGAAACTTAATATTATTGAGATGCATAAAACCATGTTTCCCTCTCTTATAATATCTTTCAGTAGCACTTTGAATAAAGTTGACAATATAACTGTCACAAGAAACAACTTTATCATCAGAATGAGCATACTTACAATCATCAAAAAGAGGTTCAAAGTCATAAACTGGATCAATAGAAGCAAGTTGTTCAACCCTGAAATCTTCATTAGGCAAACTATTTTCATAAGGAGCTTTAGCAAATTTGGAAAAGTTAAACTCATAAGAATATCCATCAAATTTAGTTCAAACTTTTTCATTCTTACAATCTATAATAGCTTCACAAGTGTTCAAGAAAGGTCTACCAAAGATGATAGGACAAGTTTTACTAGTTGCTGAACCAAGCACTAGAAAATCGGCAAGATATTTAATCTTACCACAAAGAACTTCCACATCTCTTACAATACCAATGGGGCAAATGGTTTCCTTATTATCAAGGTGAATAACCACATCAATGTCCTCAAGCTCACAAGGACCAATCTCATGAATAATTTCCCTGTAAAGCTCATAAGGAATAACACTAGAACTAGCACCAATGTCACATAAACCATAATAGCAATGATCACCAATTCTGATAGAAAGTACAGGGACACTAGCTTTTCTAGTTTTTCTAGGATGGGAGACAATATTAGAAGCATCTTCGCAGAAGACAATGTTCCCAACTTATACGTTTTTAGTGACAAGATCTTTCTCAATGGCTACTACAGGTTCAATGTTTATTTGCTCATTAGGTTCCACAGTTTTCTTTGTACCTTTGTTATTCGCACTAATTATCATAGAATACTCCTTTACCTTAGCTGGGAAAGGTGTTTTCTCAACATAAGGTTCAGGCAAAATACGATCAATAGTACAAACTTCGGTGTTTCTAACTAGAACATGATTGACAACATCTTTATAAGGTGAATGGTACTTATTCCACTTCTTTTTAGGAATCTCTATATAAGAGGCAAAGGCCTTAAAACAATTGGCAATAATTTGATAATCAAGACCATACTCGGTACTAATATCACGGAAGTCATTAGTTCCCATAAAGGATTTAATGCATTCATAATCATAGTTTATACCTAACTTTCTTCCTTTGTCATTCTCCCATGCTTCAGTGTTCTCTTGAATACGGTCTAGGAGATCCCATTAGCTTCTTCGTTCATACGTGTGAATGATCTAGAACAAGAAGCATCTAGTAAATCTTTATCATGAAGAGAAAGCCTTGCATAAAAGTTATTGATAATGATATTGTTAGGGAGTTCATGAATAGGACATTTAAGCATTAGTAACTTTAATCTCCCCCAAGCTTGAGCTGTACTCTCTCCATCACGAGGCCAAAAGTTATATATCAGATTCCTATCGTTATGAATCTCACTGGAAGGATAGAATTTAGAATAAAAGAGAGGTACTATTTCCTCCCATTCCATGGATTGTCCATTCTTCAGCAGCTTATAACATTCTTCAGCTCTTCCGTCCAATGATATAGAGAGTAACTTCTTATTCACATGTTCAGTTGTAATACCTGCACAATTAAACAACCCGTATAATTCATGGATAAAAAGCAAATGATCACCAGGATGGACAGTTCCACCCCCTAAATAATAATTATCCATAACACGATCAACAATACTTGTGGGTATCTTAAAAGGATCTATCTCAATAGGTGGTGGTTCATCTACTACCCTAACAGTGGTAGTAGTTTTCCCAAACAGAAAACCAAGTGGGTTATCCATATTGGAAACAAAGTAACAAACAGAAATAAAAACAATACTCATAGTAGAAGTTTCCTTTACCAGTTCCACTCTTCAACAGCGCTTCACTCCCCGACAACGGTGCCAGAAAATAGTCTTGATGACCGAAAAGTATAGGGGGTGTATCGTAGTTCTTTCGATAAATAGGAGTGTCGATCCCAACGAGGAGAAGAAGGTGTTGACTAGTGGTATGGAGCAGGAAATCTCTGTAAATACTTAGCAAACAATTTTTTAGGGGTTTTCTAATAAAGCAAAGAAATAAAGTGCAAGTAAATAAAACAACAAACAATTGCAGCAAGTGGCCCAATCCTTTCTTAGCAAAGGACAAGTCAGTGGAAATACTTTTGAGGACCAAACGTTCTCGAGGACACATGGGAATACTGTCAAGTGCTTTCGCTTCATATAGATGAGTAGTCTTCTTTGGTTTTATAAGTGTTGTGTGGGTGAACTTGTGCTAATGTACCGACCTTACTTGGACTAACACATACTTGTGATTAAACCCCTTGCAAGGATCCGCAACTAAAAGAAAGCAATTAAGATATAAAACTAACCACAACCTTAAACTCTCAGATCCTATACTCCCTTGTGCAATGGTTTCCTAACGGGGGTTCATGTTTCTATCACTCCGGCAACCCCACAATTAGTATCCAAATACACAATGCATTCCCCTAGGCCCATAAATGGTGAAGTATCATGTAGTCGATGTTCACATGACAACACTAGAAGAATAACACCACAACTTAAATATTAAACCATTGAATAATATCTCAACACAAATCCACTACTAACAACATGACTTCTCCCATGTCCTCAAGAACTAAACGAACTACTCACGAGACATCATATGGATCAAGATCAAAGATGATATGGTGATGGATAACAATCTGAACATAAACAATAATCCAATGGTTCCACTCACAAGCATCAACTACAATAGTAATCAACACCGGGAAGGTTTCCCCTAAGAACTATGCAAGATTCAACACAATTGTTACAGCGAGATGGAGTGGAGATGATGTTGCTGGTGGAGATGATGGTGTGGATGATGATGATAATACCGATGAAGTCTAGCTTGATGATGGTGTTGATGGCGACGATCTCCCCTCTCCGGGAAGGAATTTCCTCGGCAGAAATCTGTCTTCCCGAGAGCTCTTTCTCTCTCGGTGTTTTCCGCCCCACAGAGGCAGCAGGATCTTTCTGTGGTTGCTCTCGCCGTATTAGGGTTTCTAGGAGAAGATATAGGCGAGAGGGCGGAGCCAGAGGTGAGCCAGGGTGGCCACACACCCTGTAGGCGCGACCTAGGGGGTGTGGGCCCCGTGTGGCCCAACTCCGCCCCCCTTCTGGCATTCTTCGTCTTCTGGGAAAATAGGATTTTCCATAGTTTTTCTGGTATTTTTCTGATCTTCGCGAAATTGCATCAAAACACCGCTTTTTCCATCAGAATCCTGACTCCGCCAGTTCATCCTCCAAGAATCATCCAACATGCAAAAACAGATGAAAAGACATAAGTATCACCTCTTAATATGAAATATATCAATGAATAGAGGCAAATTATGATATAGAATGGTGATGCAAATTGGATGTATCAGGCCTCCCTTCTGGATGCATCTAACTGGGCTGCCCGGCAGGCCATAGGCCTTGCTACCAACTGTGGCCACCCAGGTTATCCGTATTAGAGACATGCAATGGTGATACCTATTTAGCATATCCCCAATAGTAGCCCTCTAAGAACTCCGAGATCTTGTGTCGTCTTGCCTCTCCAGGTTGAATGCTCCGTCTAGATGAATACTGACAAATTGTCAAGCAATATCTTGTAGTCCTCCCAAGAACCCTGCGCTGCTCTCCGTCTTTGATATGTAAGTCGTAGAATCACTAAGCTTTCCATCATACTCTTCTTGTAGCTGGACGAGATCCATCCATATCGGAATCTTCAGATGGGACTGTTCACCTGCCTATGCGAGTAGAGTGACGTAGACCATAGGTCAGTGACTCCTCGTAACTCACACATGCAGAGAACGCAATCATAGCCGTTTTTCCCGCGCGAAGGATACGAAACGTTGGCGGCGGCGGTGGGAACATGGCGAAATTTCCGCGCACGCTCGCGCACACGTTGTCCACACATCAATCGTACGATCAACTTGCAAGAATATTGACGCCGAATACTATATATTATAACTGTGGTGACTTTTATATTTTCACCTAATTCTTCCTCGTGTCATCTTCTTCCTCTAGCCAAACGTCTCCTCGAGCTCCTCGCACACACAGAGAAAGCCCTAGCTTTTCTCCAATCCACAGTCATCTCCCATCTGCTCCAATGGCTAGTAGAAGCAGCACCCCATCGATGGCGGCGTCAGGCAAGGCCACGACCAAGGGATCAGGATCTGTTCACGTTCCACCGGAGGGCGTGGTGGTGCCACGCTCCCCGGTGGTTGAATCCACCGGTGGTGACCAAATTCCAGCGGGGCTGGAGCCGCTGGAGGAGGAGGTTGATTCCCACAAAGGGGAGTGGCGGGATCGGACATCACCGAGAATGACATCAAGGAAATTCTCACTGAAGGGTACCTACCCATGACGGAGGGCCTGATATGGCAAGCGGCGCCGGCCGGCGAGGTCGTCCCTTCTCCCCTAGTCGAAGAAGAGGTATACCTCAAGGCTCAATTTGTGCGTGGCGTCTGCCTCCCAATCTCCGACTTATTCATCCAAGTCCTCCAACACTTCCGGGTTCAACCTTAGAACCTCTCTCCTAATAGCATCCTCGCGCTTAGCAACTAGCGACGATGTGCGAGGGTTACCTAGGAATTAGGCCTAGGTTAGATCTGTTCATTTATTTGTTCACCGTGAAGAGGGAAGCCAGAGTGAGCAAAGAGGAGCTCAGGAACTGCGAGACCATTAGCTTCAAGATCCGTCCTGGCCGGCGGTTCCCCGACATTGTAGGTCACGAATCCTGCAAGAATTGGCAGAGAACTTATTTCTATGGACCAGATATCCCTCTGGTCGGCCGAGAAACAACATACCCGGACTTTGTCGAAGGGGCCGCCGCTGAAGCCCCGACATGGAAATCCCAAGCCCTCCTCCCCTCCGACGATGAAGCCTCTCGTGTCGTAAGGCGGATTGACTAGTTCATAGAGACGGGTCTCACCAGGTTGAACCTAGCCATGTGCTGGTTCATTAGGCGGATCCAGCCTCTGCAGCATCTGCGAAGCTTATGCACCAGTACACCAAGGATAGAAAAGATAGCCTCCAGATCTCCGAGGACAACTTCTCCAGTGACTCCGTCAAGCTTCGCCTCAAAGATATAGTCAAGGTGAAGGATTGGAAGCGTGGATTCACCATTACCTACGACATGTTTGAGGGCGGCACATGGCCAGAGGTACTCATTTATTTTCCGTGTATGACATATACTCCAGTTCTTCCGTCTTGCATATACATTTGCATCTAACACTTAGGACTCACTTAACAGCCGAAGAATCTAGACAAAGGTAACATGGGTGGCCAAGTCTATGATCCCAAGATGAAGGATGTCACTTTCGTGTCCGACGACGAGGTCCCATTGGTGCGAAAGCGGAAGAGCCACACCTCAGACGCTGCCAATGGAGGCAAGAAGAAGAAGACAGAGGGTGGAGCCTCCAAGAGATCCACCGCCTCCCTAGAGGCGGATAAAAGAATAATGAATGGTATCCCATTGACCAAGGCACCAAACATTGTGTAAGCTTCTTATCATTCGACATTGTCTTTTGTTCATCTTATTCCTGTACTTATACTTTTGCACATTTCAAGAAGAAGGCTAATGTGAGTTTGAAGAAGACCTCCAAAACATCGGGGGCTTCTAAAAACATCAAAGAAACGTTTGTCCAAGCAGCTCCCGCCATCGCCCCTCCAACTCCGAGTGTCCAACCTTCTGCCGCACCAACTGGTTCTCCGGCAAAGGTAGCATCTGAACCTTCTGCCATGGAAGTGGACCCAACTCCTTCTCAGGAGGTCCCAGACGCTACCGTGGAGCCCCACGTTGCCGGTGAACAGGCGACACAGGAGAGCACGTCCTCTATAGTGGCTGAAGCTCTGGCTAAGGATGCCACTGGTAGTGGTAAGGCGGTGGTGGAAGGAGAAACGTCTGCCGTAGGCGGAGCCGTTGCACCCAAGACGCCAACAGAGCTTCCCAAGATTGTCTACCCGGTGATCACACCGAGTAGCTCAACTCTGTCTCCTGGTGCAGCGCTGACTTCTCCTACGTGCGGCCTTGAGGAGCTGCTCAAACAGGCAGAGATCATCCGTGTAAACACGCTTGCTTTTAGCAAGATATTCTCTGAGAGCGCCAGCAACCTCAAGATCATTGCACTTGTAAGTTTTGCATGCCTTTTGCATTTTATATGTAGTATCCCACTGTAGCCCCCGAGGATTTAGACAGAAAACCATAGGTCTTTGGGTCTGAATGCTCTAAGAGTGACTAAGCTAGAAACTTTTGCACTGTAGCCCCCAAGTATTTAGTTTGAATGAATTGTTCTGACTAGATACTTTTAGAGTAGCATACGCAATGTTTATAAATTTCAATACTTTAGCACCCAAGCTTCTAGTTGAAACAAAATTAGTTCCGACTAGATACTTAAAGAAATACTAAGCATAGCATTGAGTTAAAAACTTGTACTGTAGCCCCAAGCATCTAGGTGGATACTTATCCGGCTAGTTGCTCTAAGTAGACTAAGTAACTTTGCTATTTTTGCAGAATGAGAATACTCGGAGGAATGCTGCCAACAACAAGTTCCACAAGATGCGTGCGGACCTCGAAGCTGAAAAGGGTAAAACTGCCTTCTTGAAGGATCAAATCACCAAGAGCAAGAGTCTGTTTTCTTTTCAGTTTCGCACTTAAATTGGTCTTGCATTGCAAATTTCCGACTACTCATTTGTGCTCTATCTTTTCTATGATTTGCAGAATTTATCGCCAATGCCAAGGACATTGTCGAGCAATCCAAGCACATATAAGAGCTGGATAGTGAAAACAAGATCCTGAAGCAGGAGAGGGCTGACTCGCTAAAAATGCATGAAGATGCCATGGCTGCCGTGCAAGAATCCGCGAACACGGAAATCAACCGCCTTAAGGAGGAAATTGCAATCCTCAAGGAGCAGAACAAAGCTGCCAACGATCAAAACACTCGCAACCTTGAGGCTTACAAGACCCTCCGGAAAGAACGGGATTCCATTGCGGAGATTCTCTAGCAAGCTGATGATAGCATCTTTGGTAAGCATTCTCTGTTAGGGCTGTCAACGAGCCGAACTCGAGCGAACACTGTTAGGCTCGGCTCGAGCTCGGTAGAAGCTCGAGCCGAGCTCGAGCGAGCCTAGGTTGACCTTCGAGCCTACATCTAAGCTCGAGTTCGGCTCGACCAAAGCTCGAGTAGGCTTGAGCTCGGTTCGTTGAAGCTTGGTAAGAAAATTTTAGTATATCGACATGCAGCTACATAGCAAGAAAATAGTAAAGCTTGAAAACGGAATAGCAGAAATGGCTTGGAGTTTCATATAATAGTAATACAATGCCAACATGCCAGCATAATTATTTTAGCGGTCTTACAACAGATGAAATAATAATAGTAGTCTCAATTTTGCGGCTGTATAAAAATCACGAGCTTTATCAAACTGTTTGAGTTCGGCTCGACTAAGCTCGCGAGCTCGAAAACAGGCTCGAGCTTGGTTTGTTAGAGAGACGAATCAAGCTCGAGCCGAGCTGTTAACGCGCCGAACTCGCACAGTTTGTCGAGGCCGAACTTTTTTGACAGCCCTATTCTCTGTCTTGTACTTCTATAAACCAGGTACTCTGAACTTATTGTGTTGAACTCATGTACTCAAACATTTGGCCAAAAAATACAGCTCCTGTTGGTTTGACCAATAATCCTCCTCCGCCAAAGGAATGCATGGTTCTTGTCGGCAACTTCATCATCACCGCCATCACCCAAGCAAAAGAGATCGCCAAGCCCTTAGTCATCAATATTAAGGCAGTGGACTCTGTCATGAAGTACTCGGAGATCCTGCGCCAAGCCCCCGAGCGTATCGTAAGCTGGAAGGCTTCATGTACCCGGGCTGGCGCAAGGGTGGATCTAGCCATGGTCAAGGCTCACTACGAGGATGCCGACATCAACATGGTGACATCTGGCTTGCCGGACATAGACGACGACGGACAGAAGATCGATCACGATGCTATCTGGCCTTCGCTCGCCGGCTACGACACCAGGGTTGCCCATTTTGGTTGATGCAAACACCTTCGTGCCTCTTGAGGTGATCGATGCCGACCAAGCTAGCTCCTACGAGTCCCTCGAGACTGCCGACTTTACTGATGGGCAAGATGTCTCTCCTGCGGCTGAAGGCGCTACCTCGAAGTCTCCTGCACCAGAGGAATGAAAACACTATGTAATATTTGTCATCTCTAGATGTTTTGTATGTATGCGGAAAACAATGGGTTTATCTTAAGGCATAAAACTATGGCTATAAGCTTCCTGCTGCTTAAGAACTAATTCTAGCATGTATATATATTTTTAAGCAAGTGCTGGCTTATCCATTACTCTGGTTTTGATGCTTGAGTTTTCGTGAGTCGGAAGACCCTTAGTCGGAACTATGTGCTCAGGTGATGATACCCAATGGCACCGTAAAAAACCTAAGCACAAAATCGCCGACTTTGAGTGTCGAAAGTCACAACTCCAGAATCCACATAAGAACAACAAAGAACGTGTAGACCAGAAAACTTAAGCTAACGCTCGTAGGCAGAATTTTCACAAGTGCAAATGCAAAACTTGCGCATAAAGGTTTTATACGATCCAAAAATGAACACTAAAGGAGGTAAAAGACTCAAGCATATGAGTGAACCAATGAGATTTATTTCATTTATCATATAAGAGATACACAGTAGATAGTAAAATATGCTAAGTGTAAAAAGGACGTAGATGTGCTATGTTCCATGGCCGATCAAACTCCGGGTAGTCATCATCTGGGTCATGTCGCTTACGCTTATGATCCTCGTTTGGCCTATCCTCTAGCTCATGATTGTCAACGAGGTAATAGGAACCATTGAGTAGAGCCTTTCTTATGATGAACGGTCCCATGGCAGGGATAGTTTGTGTGACTTCTTCTGCGTAAGTGTAACACCCTGGCCTATCCGGACCAGCGGCTGTCACTTCTGGCAGCTTAATAGGATCTCTAGACTAACCCCATAGACCAACACTAGTCTTTTTTGCGCACTTTTTCCTCACTCGTGCGCACCCGGTACCGACTTCCCGGTCGGTCACCCATCCTAGAATGGCTCTAGGCCAAGCACGCTTAACCTTAGAGTTATTTTCAGATGAGCTTCTAGAAAAGAAGTTGCAACTTGTTGGTATGGGTATACTATCAATCATATTAAGCCATGCTCCAGGGTCTCACATACACCCATCCTTAGAAGATCAACGCCCTCGTCGATTAACCACAAGCCAGGAACATCCCCTCTTGGCATACGTCTGTGCGTCCACTGCTGGTACATGTGCCATGCCGTGTCCACTCTGGGCCACATGTGCCATGCACCACATGTCCGCCACTGACCCGCACACGCCCGTGTAACCGCAAGGGTCGGATCTGATACCACTTTGTAACACCCTGGCCTCTCCGGACCAACGGCTGTCACTTCTGGCAGCTTAATATGATCTCTAGACTAACCTCATAGACCAACACTAGTCTTTTCTACACACTTTGTCCTCACTCGTGCGCACCTGGTACCCACTTTCTGGTCCGATACCCATCCTAGAATTGCTCTAGGCCAAGCACGCTTTACCTTAGAGTTCTTTTTAGATGATCTTCCGGAAAAGAAGTTGCAACTTGTTGGTATGGGTATACTATCAATCCTATTAAGCCATGCGCCAGGGTCTCACATTAAGTCGGAGCACCAGGCCCCCCTCTTTAAACGAGTGATGCCGAACGCGGTGACTATGGTAGCTGCGTAGCTTCTGCTGGTAGATGGCAAATCTTTGGCATGCTAATACACGCTCTTCCTCGAGAAGGTCTACATCTAGGCACCTGGACTCTTCAGCGTCATCCTCGTCGTAGGCGGCAACTCTTGGTGAATCGTGGAGGATGTCGGAGGGTAGGATTGCTTCTGCTCCATATACCATGAAATAAGGGGTGTAGCCGGTGGATCTGTTGGGAGTAGTTCGCAAACTGCACAAAACAGATAGAAATTCCTCCGCCCAGGCTCCAGCTGCTCTATGTACCGGTGCTTCTAGACGTGGCTTTATTCCCTGCAGAATTAATCCACTAGCTCGCTCAACTTGTCCATTGGATTCTGGATGTGCCACAGATGCCAAATCAAGCCAGATGCCCTTCTCCCAACAATAAGCTTCCACTTCTCCGAGTGACAAATTGCTGCCATTGTCGGTGATAATGCTATTTGGGAGACCAAATCTCACCACTGGATCCCGGACAAACCTAAGGGCAGTTGTCCCATCAAGCTTTCTAATGGGTTTAGCTTCTATCCATTTTGTGAATTTATCAACTGCTACAAGCAGATGCGTAAACCCACAAGGTGTCGTCTATAATGGACCAACCATGTCAAGCCCCCAGACTGCAAACGGCCAAGTTATTGGTATGGTTCGCAATTATTGAGCTGGTACATGTGGTTGTCGGGCATAGTACTGGCATCCAATGCATGTCTTGACCAGCTTGTCGGCGTCCACCTTCGCAGTCAGCCAGTAGAATCCTTGCCGGAAGGCTTTGGAGACCAATGATCGAGGAGCGGCCTGATGCCCGCTGATACGTCCAATTTGCATTAACATTCTATATCATAATTTGCCTCTATTCATTACTTTGTTTCCAATATGGATAACCCACTTGTTTTTCTGTTTGGGAAAACTACTACCACTGTTAGGGTAGTAGATGAACCACCACCTGTTGAGATAGATCCTTTTAAGATACCTACAAGTATTGTTGATCATGTTATGGATAATTATTATTTAGGGGATGGAACTGTCCATCCTGGTGTTCATTTGCTTTTTATCCATGAATTATGCGGGTTGTTTAAGTGTGCAGGTATCACAACTGAACATGTGAAGAAGAAGTTACTCTCTATATCCTTGAAATGGAGAGCTGAAGAATGGACAATCCATGGAATGGTAGGAAATAGTGCCTCTCTTTTATTCTAAATTTTATCCTCCTAGTGAAATTCATAAGAATAGGAATCTGATATATAACTTTTGGCCTCGTGATGGAGAGAGTACAGCTCAATCTTGGGGGATATTGAATTTACTAATGCTTAAATGTCCTATTCATGAACTCCCTAACAATATTATTATCAATAACTTTTATGCTAGGCTTTCTCTTCATGATAAAAATTTACTAGATTCTTCTTATGCTGGATCATTCACACGTATGAAGGAAGAAGATAAATGGGATCTCCTAAACCGTATTCAAGAGAACACTGAAGCTTGGGATAATGACAAAGGAAGAAAGTCAGGTATAAACTATGATTATGAATGAATTAAATCTTTTATGGGAACTGATGACTTCCGTAATATTAGTAATGAGTATGGTCATCCTCAAGTTCTTGCAAAATGTTTTAAGGCCTTTGCCTCTTATATTGAAATTCCCAAAAAAGAGTGGGACGGGTACCATGCTCCTTATAAAGACATTGTTACCCATGTTCTTGCTAGCATGGAAGTTTGTACTGTTGATCCTTTTTTGCCTAAACCTTATGTTGAGAAAATCTCTTTTCCTGCTAAGGTAAAGGAACATTCTATAATAGCTAATGTGGTTAGAAAAAGTACAAAGAAAACCGTGGAACCCGATGAGCAAATAAATATTGAACCTGTGGTAGCTATTGTGAAAGATCTTGTCACTAGAAATATAGAGGATGAGCACATTGTCTTCTGTGAAGACGCTTCTAATATTGTCTCTCATCCTAAAAAAGCTAGAAAAGCTAGTGTCCCTGTGCTTTCTGTTAAAATTGGTGATTATTGCTATTATAGTTTATGTGATATTGGTGCTAGTTCTAGTGCTATACCTTATGAGCTTTACATGGAAATTATGCATGAAATTGGTCCTTGTGAGCTTGAGGACATTGATGTGGTTATTCACCTTGCTAATAGAGAAACAGTCTGTCCCTTTGACATTGTAAGAGATGTGGAGGTTCTTTGTGGTAAGATTGAATATCCTGCTGATTTTCTAGTACGTGGTAAAGAAGCTAGTAAAACCTATCCTATTATCTTTGGTAGACCCTTCTTGAATACTTGTGGGGCTATGATGGATTGTAGGAAGGAATTTTTTTTGACTAAGTTTGATGGAGAGTCTTATGAGTTTAATTTTTCCAAATTTTCTAAAACTCCTTTGAAAATGAACTGCCTAATGAGGATTTCGGGGTTGAACAACTTTCGGCTATTTCTCTTGCTCCTAACAATGCCTTGTAGCAGTTCATGGAAGATCATGAAAGCGATGTCTTCATGAAGGAAAGAAATGAGATTGACGAGGTTTTCCTTCGTCAGCCTGAGTTACTTAAGCATAATATACCTATGGAAGATCTGGGTACCACAGTACCACCTAAAGTGGACCCTGTTTTCGAATTAAAACCTTTACCTGATGATCTTAAATATGCTTATCTTGATGATAAGAAAGTATATCTTGTTATTATTAGTTCTGAACTTTCAGGAAAGGAAGAAGAAAGATTATTGGAAATACTGAAGAAACACCGAGGGGCTATGGGCTATACTCTTGATGATTTAAAAGTAATTTCTCCTACTATATGTCAGCATGCCATTAATATAGAACCTGATGCAAAACCAATTGTTGAGCACAAACGCCGTCTAAATCCTAAGATGAAGGATGTGGTAAGAAATGAGGTATTAAAACTCCTTGATGCTGGTATTATTTACCCTATTGCTGATAGCCAATGGGTTAGCCCCGTCCATTGTGTTCCAAAGAAAGGGGGAATTACTGTTGCGCCTAATGAAGATAATGAGCTTATACCCCAAAGAGTAGTGGTTGGGTATTGGATGTGCTTTGATTTTAGAAAGGTTAATAAAGTTACTAAGAAAGATCATTATCCTTTGCCCTTTATTGATCAAATACTAGAAAGGTTGTCTAAAAAGACTCACTTTTGCTTTCTTGCTGGTTATTCCGGGTGTTCTCAAATCGCTGTAAAAGCATAAGACCAAGAGAAAACCACTTTCACTTGTCCTTATGGCACTTATGCTTATAGGCGTATGCCTTTTGGTTTATGTAATGCTCCTGCTACTTTTCAGAGATGCATGTCTGCTATTTTTCATGGTTTTTGTGAAGAAATTGTGGAGGTTTTCATGGACGATTTCTCCATCTATGGAACTTCTTTTGATAACTGTTTGCACAACCTTGATAAAGTTTTGTAGAGATGTGAAGAAACCAACCTTATTCTTAATTGGGAGAAATGCCATTTCATGGTTAATGAAGGGATTGTTCTTGGACATAAAATTTCTGAAAGAGGCATTGAAGTTGACAGAGCCAAAATTGAAGCAATTGAGAAGATGCCTTGCCTTAGGTATATAAAAGGTATTCTTAGTATCCTTGGTCATGTTGGTTTCTATAAGAGGTTTATTAAAGATTTCTCCAAAATTTCAAAGCCCTTTACCAATCTTCTTCAAAAATATGTACCTTTTGTTTTTGATGATGATTGTAAGGAAGCTTTTGAAACTTTGAAGAAATCATTGACTACTGCTCCTATTGTGCAACCACCTGATTGGAGTTTACCATTTGAAATTATGTGTGATTCTAGTGATTTTGCTGTGGGTGCTGTCCTTGGGAAACGTGTTGATAAGAAGTTGAATGTTATTCATTATGCTAGCAAGACTCTAGATGCTGCTCAAAAGAATTATGCTACTACTGAAAAAGAGTTCTTAGCTGTAATCTTTGCCTGTGATAAGTTTAGACCCTATATTGTTGATTAAAAGGTCACTATTCATACTGATCATGCTGCTATTAAGTACCTTATGACAAAGAAGGACGCTAAGACTAGGCTTATTAGATGGGTGTTGCTTTTACAAGAGTTTGATATGCATATTGTAGATAGGAAAGGTGCTGAAAATCCTGTTGCTAAAAATTTATCTCGTTTGGAAACATTTCTTTTAACCCTTTACCTGTTAATGATAGTTTTCCAAATGAGCAGTTGGCTGCAATAAGGGTAAGTCCGCATGAGAGTCCTTGGTATGCTGATTATGCTAACTTTATTGTTTCCAAGTATTTTCCTCCAACCTTTACAGCTCAGCAAAGAAGAAAATTATTTTATGATCTAAGGCATTACTTTTGGGATGACCCACACTTATATAAGGAAGGAGTAGATGGTATTATGTGAAGATGCGTTCCAGAATTTGAACAACAAGATATATTGAGGAAATGTCATGGCAATGCTTATGGAGTACATCATGCTGGTGATGGTATTATGTGATAGGACGTTTGTCTTATTAGCGAAGATGTGTTCCAGAATTTGAACAACCAGATATATTCTACAATCTGGATTTTATTGGCCTACCCTTTTCAAAGATGCAAGGAAGTTTGTCTTATCATGTGATGAATGTCAAAGAGTTGGTAACATTTCTAGACGCAATGAAATGCCTATGAATTATTCTCTTGTTATTGAACCTTTTGATTGTTGGGGATTTGACTTTATGGGCCCTTTTCCTCCTTCAAAAGGGTATACTCATATTCTTGTTGATGTTGACTATGTTACAAAGTGGGTAGAGGCCATACCCACAAATAGTGCTGATGGTAAGACCTCTTTAAAAATGCTTAAATATGTTATTTTTCCTAGGTTTCGTGTGCCTAGATATCTCATGACTGATGGAGGCTCTCATTTTATTCATGGTGGTTTTAGGAATAAATATGATGTTAACCATAGAATTGCTTCAGCTTATCACCCCCAAACCAGTGGGCAAGTTGAACTTTCCAATAGGGAAATTAAATCTATCTTGCAGAAGACTGTTAATAGATCTAGGAAAAAATGGGCTAAGAAGTTGAATGACGCTTTATGGGCTTATAGAACCGCTTATAAAAATCCTATGGGGATGTCTCCTTACAAAATGGTCTATGGGAAAGCTTTTCATTTGCCTTTGGAATTAAAACACAAAGCTTATTGGGCAGTGAAAGAAATGAATAGATATTTTAAACTTGCTGGTGAGAAAATATTGCTTGACTTGAGTACCTTAGATGAGTGGAGAAGTGAAGCTTATGAAAATGCTAGACTCTTTAAGGAAAAAGTAAAAAGATGGCATGATAGGATAATTCTCAAAAGGGAGTTCCATGTTGGTGAGAAAGTCCTTCTGTATAGGTCTCGTCTCAGATTTTTTGCAGGGAAACTACTCCCAAAATGGGAAGGACCTTTTGTTATTAAGGAAGTATATCGTTCAGGTGCTATCAAAATATCTTATTTGAAGGATGACACAACATAGGTGGTGAATGGTCAAATACTAAAACATTATATTTCAAGAGATTCTTATAACGAAGATGTTGATATTATTGAAATGGTGACTCCGGAAGAATTTATCAGAAACCAAACACCAAAATCTGCAGAGTCCGTCTTTGAATAGGTAAAAGTGGTGAAAATAGAAGGTTTGTGAAAACCCTATCTTTTTATTTTTTTTTGTTTTTATTACATACGGAAGGTTACGAAACGAAACAGAGGGGGAAACTGAGGCCAGGGTGGCCACACCCACCCAGGCGCAGGCCCTAGTTGGCCGCGCCTAGAGGGGGTGTGAGCCCCCCGAGCTCCGTCTCCACCTCGTGTTCGCACCAGTACCTTCCTTATGCTTTGAAACTTCGTAATCTATAACCCCCCGGGTTCCCCGAGGTCCGTGTACCGTGTTCTCGTCATGTTTTTGTTTCGATCTGTTTCTGTCAACCAGATTCTCAGTTTTGGAGTCACAATGTCTTCCTCTGGATCACCCATGGAGGATTCTGATGGCGCCCCACACTTGTCGCGGAACACTTCGTTGGAAATCCCAAGAGCAAGGTATGAAGCAGCACAACACCAAGTTTCCCTCAGTAAGAAACCAAGGTTATCGAACTAGTAGGAGGAAGGAAACGTCACACAGGTGTTGCTAGCAACATGGAGACCTGCACAACACAAACTCAAGACTTTGCCCCAACGAATCAGTGAGGTTGTCAAGCTCACCGGTTTGCTGTAACACAGGATTAAACATATGGTGTGGGAGGTAATGGTTTGCAGCAAGTAAACAGGTAACAATGGAGGATGTATCAATGGTAAAGATTGGACCGGGGTATATAGTTCACTAGAGGTGCTCTCCTTAGATAAACAACATGGCATGAAGGGTAAAAAAATTACAGCATGGCAATTGACAGGAACTGAGCAAGGCATAACAATGCAATTACTAGTCAGAAAGATCCTATGAGATTCAATTGGGCAATACAACAAGATACATAGACCGCCATGCAACTGCATCTATGACTAGAAGTCCACCTTCAGGTTATCATCCGAACCCCCTCCAGTATTAAGTTGCAAGCAACAGACAACTGCTTTAAGCAAAGTGTGTAAGGTAAACAGTCCACATGTTCCATGAACAAGAGACCGTTGTTTTCTCAGTAGCAATAGCACATCTACAACCGAAGAGATTTCTGTCACTTCCCTTGGAAACTAGAGGCATGAACCAACTATCGAGCATAAATACCCCCTCTTGGATTCACTAGCAACTACTTGGCCAAGATAGCTACTAAGAACGTAGAGCATGCAAGATCACAAACAACACAGACATGATAGAATCATAAAGACAAAACCATTAATCAAACCAACATAATAATCTCAATATCCATCAGATCCCCGCAAACACAACATGCATGATTATAAATAGATTAGATCTTGATCATGAACGGAGCTCACAAGATCTATACATGAAAGCACAAAGGAGGAGATACAACCATCTGCTACTACATGGACCCATAGTCCAAGGTGGAACTACTCACGCATCATACCGGAGAGAAGGCCTCCGGGATGATCTCCCTCCGGCAGGATGCCGGGAATAACTTCAGATCCACCCCGATCTAGGGAAGATGGTGGCGGCGGTTACAGACGGTTTCGTGGAATATTGATCGGGTACTCAGGATTTCTGCATCGGGGGCTTGTTATAGGCGAAGGGGGAGGCTGAGGCGGCAGCCAGGGGCGCCAAACCCTAGCCAGGCGCGGGCCCACCTGTGGCCGCGCCTAGGGGGGGTGTCCCCTCTGGCTCGCCCCTCTGGCTCCCCTCTAGACTTCTTGTTCCCTATGGAAAGTAATTGACTTTGTTGTTTGTCCCATCCAATTCCGAGAATATTTCTTTACTAACTTTTCTGAAACCAAAAACAGCAGAAAACAGGCATCTGGCACTGTTGCAACTTGTTAATAGGTTAGTACTAGAAAACATGTAAAAAGCACCTCAAAGTGTAGACAAGTAAAGCAAAGTAGATACTAAACAAGCATGGAGCATAAAAAATTATAGATACGTTTCCAACATATCAACATCCCCAAGCTTAACTCCTGCTCGTCCTCGAGTAGGTAAGTGATAAACAGAATAATATTTGAGGTGAACATGCACCCTCACAATAAAGATCCAACCATTTGCAAGCATTGAAAGCTGGGATCAAATAACTCTAAACATGTGCATGAAAGGATGGAGTTCTAACAATAGGACATAGTAACTATGCATGCAACATGGCAAGCTACAAACAAAGATCATGAATAACATGCATTGAAAAACATTTGTTTGTTTCACATACAGAAAACATAGCATAGTGGCAATCAGCTTGTCCCTCATAGAGTAGCTATATAGATGCATAGGACACCTTAAAATTTCACAAGGATGACTAGAAACAAATAGCACAAGAACAAGTAATAACACAATATGCATCAATTAATAATCTTTGGAACACTGCACGCAGAATGAAAACTATGATCTCTTAATGGTGCCTAAAGGTAGAAGGTGGAGACTCAATAGTGGTGGAAGAAAGGCCTTTTTTATAAAGGAATCAGGGATTACAAGTTTCAAAAAGAGCTTCCAAAAATTATGGTACTTGTTAGCTTTCAGCCCTCATTGCCCCTATCATATGCATCTTGAAGTGGTTAAGGTTAAAGTGGCAAAGATGGAGTATATGATTGATGAAGTATAAGTTGGTAATCTCAAGTCCCTTGAATATGATGGCCACACCTCATGCATACTCAACTTTGGGTTCAGGCAAGTTCTTGTCACTGTAAGTATTTGCATATCATTGAGAACCGCCAATAGGGTACCCCTTGCACATGGTACAGGATCTTTCCCATAACCAAAATGACAAGGCAAGCAGACAATGATCATCTCAGCAATCTTTTTATTTACTATATATGCATAGCTTTTTATTGAGGATGCTTCATATATAGCTCACTATGGTGATGCTGCAAGTTTCCACCATGATTAGGCATGGCTTAGGCTAGCGGCCCAGACGTTTCTCTAACACAGAATACAAACTCCATGGACTTACAAGTTCCCTCTTTATTTCACACCGGTGACATCCATAGACAAAAGAGCATGATATCAACGAAGTACAAAGTACAAGTGCAATGTTGAAAACGTTCCCTGTGATAGCACGCTTCTGCTAAGTCCAACTTATAAGTGCAAGCATATACAACAAAGTTGTCACAATGGTTCAAGTTTATTAGGGGAAAATAATAAAGTGTGCCATCAAGTTCGTGAGGGCTTTAATCACTAAGTTTTCACATAACAAAATAGTTTTTAATTGGAAGATAGTTTAAAATAAGAATATACTTGGAATGGTGTAACACACCATGCATAGGAGTTTATCGTGGACACTTTGGAAAAACTTGGTTTCTTGGGGGTTGGAAGCATGAGTAGAACTTACTCATACAAGTGGAGGCTAGAAAGAGACTGGGAGCAACCAACTAAGAGAGCATAATGGCCATAATCATGCATAGCAACAAAGCATACTAATAAAAGCAAATAGTGGTACTACAAGTCAAGGACTAAATGATCATAGAGTCTAATGGTGACTTGTCATAGTCATAACATGGTGTAAGCATGTGCCAAGTCAACCCAGGCAAAGGATCAAAGGAGAATACCACAATACTATGCTTTTGCATGCTAAAACAACGCATTATTTATTCAAGGCACACTAAGCAATCCAAATTGTTTGGAACAATACATGCTACAACAATAATCACTAAGCATAATGCTAAAACAACACCTAGCATGTCATGCTAAAGTCTAAGTCACAGTCAATGCAAGCTCCTCTTGAACTTCAAGCAAGAACTTACTACTCCTTTCCAACACGAAGCATACTTATTTGCAAAACAACATAGCGAGAACCAGGGTCCAAACTACTCAAGCAAACTAAACAACTAAGCAAAGCAAACGAAAACTAAGACGCTCCAAGAACAACACAACTGTGCATGAAACAATAAAAGTGAAGTGTCTAGACGGACCTGAGCTTTTTATTGATGAAGAAGGGGATGCCTTGGGCATCCCCAAGCTTTTAAGCTTGTACCTCTTGGATATTTCTTGGGGTGACACCATGGTGGCATCCCCAAGCTTGAGCTTTTGTCCATTCTTAATCTCATTACATCATTCTATCTTTACACCTGAAATTTTTCCTTCATACAAAACTTCACACAATCTTCATTAGCGACATTAGTTTATTCAAAAGATATTAGACCCCTGACAAAGCTTTGGAACAACAAGGATTTTCACTAAAAACACAAGCTACTGTATTAAATCCTTCAAAAATCTCAATTCCCCAAAAGAGAACTCAAAAAGGAATCAATAAGAAGCAAATGCAAATAATGGCAGAAATCTGTCAAAATAGACCAGCAGGCAGAAACTGATTTTTTCGAACATTTTCTGTTGATCAAATAAAAAAGTGTTGAACTAACGAAAGTTAACTAACATAATGGGGGATTTATTTTTAAATTTTGAGCTCAATCCGAGTTACAGAGATTCCTCACCAATTTTTTGGTGGAGGATAGAAATCTGTTTCGGGACAACAACTCCCCAAATCTTACTTCCCTTTCATTAGAGGTTATTCTTTGCACAAAAAGAAAACAAAAAGGATAAGGAGAGGTCATTACTGAAGTAATAACTTCCAAGACTCAAGGAAACTCTTGGGTTATCTCCCAACAAGTACTTTTCTTTAACGCCTTTAAGTTAGGCACATGAAGCAAGGAGAATCAAGTATTTTCAAATGATGGAGCATTAACATCAAATCTTGCTGTCAAAGGATGAGCAAAAAGCAACTTATCTCTCCTCATAGGGAAGTTTCAATACCTTTCTTGAATGGAAATTGATATTTGATGGTGCCTTCTTTCATATCAATGATGGCACCAACTGTTCTAAGAAAAGGTCTTCCCAAAGTAATAGGACAAGAAGCATTGTATTCAACATCCAAAACATAGAAATCCACAGGGACATAAGCATTATTAACCATAATGAGAACATCATTAATACTCCCCATGAGTTTCTTTTTAGCATTATCATTGAGTGGGACATCTAAATAACAATCTTCCAATGGTGGCAAATCAAGCATTTCATAAATCTTCCTAGGCATAATAGAGATACTAGAACCAAGATGTCATGAAGCTTTGAGATCAAAGTCATTCACTTGCATATTAATAATGGGTTCCCAACTATCTTCTACTTTCCTAGGAATAGAAGCTTTGTGTTTTAGCTTCTCTTCCTTAATCTTAACAACAACATCTGTAATGTGTTTAGTAAAGGCAACGTGCATATCACTAGCATTAGGACTTCTAGCAAGCTTTTGTAGGAACATAATCACTTCAGAAATATTGCAACCATCAATATCAAAGTCAAACTTAGCATCACAAGTAGTAGTATCAATAGGCTTAGGCATAGTAGGAGGAGGAATAGGGATTACTTGTGATTTAGTGGTTATGGTGCACACACTATTGTTTCTATCAATTTCAGCTTCCCTTTCCCACTTAGCATGAAGTTGAGCTAACAGCCTAACATTTTCATCAATAGTAACTTGTATGGCATGATCAGTAGAAAAAGTGTTTTCCATAGTTTCAGGTTTAGCAGCCATTTTATTAATCAAGGAAGACCGATCTTCAGACAAAGAGGATATATTTTTTCTCAATAGTTAAAAGATTTTCCTCTATAGTCTTATTGAAAGTGGTTTGTTTACTAATAAAGTCCTTGAGCATGACTTCAAGTTCAGAGGGGGCACTTCTAGCATTATTGTAAGAGTTTCCATAGGAATTGCCATTATTAGGAGGATAAGGCCTATAATTGTTGTTGTTACCAAAATTATTCCTATAGGCATTGTTGTTGAAATTGTTATTTCTAATGAATTTCACATCAACTTGCTCTTCTTGAGCAACCAAAGAGGCTAAGGGAACACTATTAGGATCTAGAGGAGCTTTCCCATTAACAAGCATAGCCATAATAACATCAATCTTACCACTCAAAGAGGAAGTTTCCTCAACAAAATTTACCTTCTTACCATGTGGAGCTCTCTCAACATGCCATTCAGAGTAGTTAAGCATCATATTGTCAAGGAGTCTTGTTGCAGCACCCAAGGTGAGGCCCATGAAAGTACCTCCAGCAGCTGAATCCAACAGGTTCCTAGAAGAGTAGTTCAAACCTACATAAAAAGTCTGGATAATCATCCAAGTAGTGAGTCCATGAGTGGGACAGTTCTTAACCAAAGTTTTCATTCTTTCCCAAGCTTGAGCAACATGTTCATTATCAAGTTGTTTAAATTTCATAATGTCACTTATCATAGCAATAATCTTAGAAGGAGGATAATACTTTCCAATAAAAGCATCTTTGCACTTAGTCCAAGAATCAATACTATTTTTAGGCAAAGAAAGCAATAATTCTTTAGCTTTTCCTCTCAAGGAGAAAGGAAAAAGCTTGAGCTTAATAATATCTCCATATACATCCTTATACTTTTGCATTTCACATAGTTCAACAAAGCTATTGAGATGGGCAGCATGATCATCAGAACTAGCACCAGAAAATTGCTCTCTCATCACAAGATTCAACAAACCAGGCTTAATTTCATAAAAGGTAGCATCAGGAGCAGGTGGAGAAATAGGTGTGCTAAGGAAATCATTGTTGTTGGTGCTAGTGAAGTCACACAACTTGGTGTTCTCAGCAGAGTTCATTTTGGCAAAGGTGGGCAAGCCAAAAACAGCAGCAGCAGCTAGAGCAGGAACTATTTTTTTTTGTTTTTGAATAAAGAAAGCAAACCAAACTAGACTAATTTTTTTTGGGTTTTTTGGAAAAAGGCAAACAAAACCAAGCAAAAGAAACAAAGCAAACTAAAAACAAAGTAAAGAGAAAGGGAGTGAAGGACTCCCCTTGTGAAGATGTCCTTGGCCTCCCCGGCAACAGCGCCAGAAAATAGCTTGATGGCGCCCCACACTTGTTGTGGAACACTTCGTTGGAAACCCCATGAGCAAGGTATGAAGCAGCACAACATCAGGTTTCCCTCAATAAGAAACCGAGGTTATCGAACTAGTAGGAGGAAGGAAACGTCACACATGTGTTGCTGGCAATGTGGAGACCTGCACAACACAAACTCAAGACTTTGCCCCAACGAATCAGTGAGGTTGTCAAGCTCACCGGTTTGCTGTAACAAAGGATTAAACGTACGGTGTGAAAGGTAATGGTTTGCAGCAAGTAAACAGGTAACATTGGAGGATGTATCAATGGTAAAGATTGGACCGGGGTCCATAGTTCACTAGAGGTGCTCTCCTTAGATAAAAAACATGGCATGAAGGGTAAACAAATTACAGCAGGGCAATTGACAGGAACTGAGCAAGGCATAACAATTCAATTACTAGTCAAAAAGATCCTGTGAGATTCGATTGGGCAATACAACAAGATACATAGACCGCCATCCAACCGCATCTATGACTAGAAGTCCACCTTCAGGTTATCATCCGACCCCCCTCCAGTATTAAGTTGCAAGCAACAGACAACTGCTTTAAGCAAAGTGTGTAAGGTAAACAGTCCACATGTTCCATGAACAAGATACCGCTGTTTTCTCCCTAGTAGCAACATCACATCTACAACCGAAGAGATTTCTGTCACTTTCCTTGGAAACTAGAGGCATGAACCCACTATCGAGCGTACATACCCCCTCTTGGAGTCACTAGGAACTACTTGGCCAAGATAGCTACTAACAACGGAGAGCATGCAAGATCACAAACAACACAGACATGATAGAATCATAAATACAAAACCATTAATCAAACCAACATAATAACCTCAATATCCATCGGATCCCCGCAAACACAACATGCATGATTACAAATAGATTAGATCTTGATCATGAACGGAGCTCACAAGATCTATACATGAAAGCACAAAGGAGGATATACAACCATCTAGCTACTACATGGACCCATAGTCCAAGGTGGAACTACTCACGCATCATACCAGAGAGAAGGCCTCCGGGATGATCTCCCCTCCGGCAGGGTGCCAGGAAGAACTTCAGATCCCCCCGATCTAGGGATGATGGTGGCGGCGGCTACAGACGGTTTCATGGAATATTGATCGGGTACTCAGGGTTTCTGCATCGGGGGCTTCTTATAGGCGAAGGGGGAGGCTGAGGGGGCGGGTAGGGGCGCCAAACCCTATCCAGGCGTGGGCCCACCTATGGCCGCGCCGGGGGGTGGTGGCCCCTCTGGCTCGCCCCTCCGGCTCCCCTTTGGATTTCTTGTTCCCACGGAAAGTAATTGACTTTTTCATTTGTCCCGTCCAATTCCAAGAATATTTCTTTACTAACTTTTCTGAAACCAAAAACAACAGAAAACAGGCATCTGGCACTGTTGCAACTTGTTAATAGGTTAGTACCATAAAACATGTAAAAACACCTCAAAGTGTATACAATTAAAGCAAAGTAGATACTAAACAATCATGGAGCATCAAAAATTATAGATACGTTTCCGACGTATCAGATTGCTCTGTAGATGTCATCAACCCGTACATGTATGAGTTGAAGATTCATCCCAAGGAGTTGATTCTCAAGGATGGGAAGGTGCAGATGAAAGAAGTTCAAGGCCCTAAAGGAGAAGGCAATCTGGAAGAAAGGATGGAAGCATTGGAGCAAGAAGTTTTCAGGTACAAGAAGATGGCGGAACGCGAAGTGTATGTCATCCATAAGATAAGTTTAGAACTCATCGCCAAGTACGAGGAGGAGGTTGCTGAGCTCTGAGACAAAATCTTCTCGCTCCATCAGACCACCAACCAACTACAAGCACAACTCCATGACATACAAAATCAAAACTATGAGTATGAGGCTAGATTTAATAGCATAAGCTCTGCTAATAGTTTCAGGATTGTGGAAACCAGGACGTCCTTTTTGGATGGGGAACCTTTACCTTGGAAGTTTGATGATGACAAGATAACACCACCGCCATCGAAGGAGTGATTTGTCATCAGGTTTGGCATCCCCTTGGCTTGTTCCAAGCTTGGGGGAGTGTCGCGGTATCACATCATTATCTTTTATCTTTTACCTTTTTAGTGGATTCATATCTGTGGTAGAGAAGTTATCTTATAGGCTGGTTTGCATGTGGAAGTATCTCTCCTTTAGTTGGCTATCTATGTATCCCTTGGTGTGAGTGCCTTTATGGAATATCAATGAGAAGTTTCATCTTTTACTTTTTGCACTTCTTATTTTAGTTTGCAATCTCTATTATATGATTGATCTTGTTGATCAGTATTGGCATCACTTTGGGAGCATCAAGTAAATCTAAATTGGTTTTGGCAAACTAAGCTCTGGTCAGTAGCAACATTCTTTTTGAGGTTTGAAAGGAAAAGAGAAAAATCTTACAGGTATTCTGTGTCATTTATTTTCTTTCTTGATTAGATCATAAGCTTAGTATTCTTTATTTAAGATCTTTTGTGTCTTCAAGGAAGATTGCATGTTCGGTTTTATCACTTGTAGGTTTGCTTGTTTATTTCAACTCTTTTGCTTGCTACCCAGCCTTGCTAGCCAAAAACCTGTTTCGAGAAGGCATACTTCTCATGCATCTAATCCCTTTGAACCAAAACCTGTGCCATTTGTGTCCACCATATCTACCTATTAGCATTATTGCTATTCCAAGCAAATTCTCAAGCTTCATCTATCTTTCGAATTAAAAAGTATTTTGTTATGTGAAAACTAGTTAGTAAAGCTCTCACGAACTTGATGGCACACCTTATTCTCTTGCCCCTAATAAACTGGAACCATTATGTACGTTGGGATTAGCAGAAACATGCTATCACGGGAAATGTTTTCAACACTTATGGATACTTATCCAGTTGATATCATGCTCTTTTGTTTGCGAATGTTGTCGGTGTGAAATAAAAGGGGAGCTTGTAAGTCCATGGAGTTATGTATGTGTGTTAGAGAAAAGCATGGGCCGCTAGCCTAAGCCATGCCTAATCATGGTGGAAACTTGCAGCATAACCGTAGTGAGCAATCTGTGAAGCATCCTCAATAAAAATCTATGCAAATAGCAAATAAAAAGATTGCTGAGATGCTCACTGTCTGCTTGCCTTGTCATTTTGATTATGGGATAGCTCCTGTATCATATGGAAGGGGTACCCCATTGGCGGTTCTTTATGATACACATATACTTACAATTATAAGAACTTAGCGGTAACTAAAGTTGAGTAGCATGAGGAGCGGCCCTCGTACTCAAGGGGCATGAGATTGCCAACTTATATTTCGTCAAGCTTATACTCCATCTTTGTTCACTTTAACCTTAATCACCTCAAGATGCTTATGATAGGGGCAATGAGGGCTCAAAGCTAGTTAGTACTATAATCTTTTGGAAGCTCTTTATGAACTTGAAATCCCTGCTTCCCTCTATGAAGGGACCTTTCTCCTATTTCTAAGTTGAGTCAGTAAACCTACTTCTTCTCTATCTCCAGCAAGCATTTGAGTTGTTGTGTTTCAAGCATTCATATGATGATTTATTCAGTCATGTTATTTATCTTCCTTGTTTGCACAAGACTCTTATCTATTGAGAATTACTTTGAAAGCCATCATTGCGAAAACCCTTTTTGTTTGAGCAAAGAGTACTCCTGTTGTGAAGACTTCTACGAAATATTTTTGTGAAACTGTTTGCCAGCTGTTCTCTGACCAAGAACAAAGTTTGCCAATTCCAATTATGATTTATCTTTATGCATCTCTATTGTGGCTCCTGTACTTGTTGCAAGCTAAGTTATATAATGGTGAGTTGCTTTCTTATATGAGTTATGTAATGGTAAGTGTGATGCTTCTTGTCTGTATTCTTTTATCAACACTTCAGTCCATAAACCTGTGGACATGTTTACTGAGCTCAGTTTTCCCTTGGGGACAAGCGAAGGTCTAAGCTTGGAGGGAGTTGATACGTCCAATTTGCATCACCATTCTATATCATAATTTGCCTCTATTCATTGATATATTTCATATTATGAGGTGTTACTTATGTCTTTTCATCTGTTTTTGCATGTTGGATGATTCTTGGAGGATGAACTGCCAGAGTCAGGATTCTGATGGAAAAAGAGGTGTTTTGATGCAATTTCGCGAAGATCAGAAAAATACCAGAAAAATCATGGAAAATTATATTTTCCTAGAAGATGAAGGAAGCCAGAAGGGGAGGCGGAGATGGCCCACAGGGGCCCACACCCCCAGGCGCGGGCCACTCCTACAGGGGGTGTGGCTCACCTGGCCGGCCTTCGACTCCGCCCTCTTGCCTATATCTTCCTCTCAGAACCCTAAAACATGAGGAGCGACCACAAAAAGATTCTGCCGCCTCTGCGGGGCAAAAAATACCAAGAGAGAAAGAACTCTCTAGCAGATAGATTTCTGCCGGGGAAATTCCTTCCCGGGGAGGGGAGATTGTCGCCATCAACACCATCATTAAGATATACTTCATCGGGATTATCATCATCGTCATCCACACCATCATGTCCACCAGCACCATCATCACCACTCCATCCCGTTGTAACAATCGTGCTGAATACTTGCATAGTTCTTAGGGGAAACTTTCCCGGTGTTGATTACTATTGTAGTTGATGCTTGTGAGTGGAACCATTGGATTATTGTTTATGTTCAGATTGTTATCCATCACCATATCATCTTTGATCTTGATCCATATGATGTCTTGTGAGTAGTTCGTTTAGTTCTTGAGGACATGGGAGAATTCATGTTGTTAGTACTGGATTTGTGTTGAGATATTATTCAATGGTTTAGTATTTAAGTTGTGGTGCTATTCTTCTAGTGGTGTCATGCGAACGTCGACTACATGATACTTCACCATTTATGGGCCTAGGGGAATGCATTGTGTATTTGGCTACTAATTGTGGGGTTGCCAGAGTGACAGAAACCTGAACCCCTGTTAGGACACCTTTGCACAAGGAAGCGTAGGATATCAAAGTTTAAGGTTGTGGTTAGGTTTATATCTTAATTGATTTCCTGTAGTTGCGGATTCTTGCAGGGGGTTTAATCACAAGTATATATTAGTCCAAGTAAGGTCGGTACATTAGCACAAGTTCACCCACACAACACTTACAACACCAAAGAAAGGTACTCAACTATTTAAAGTGAAAGCACTTGACAGAATTCCCATGTGTCCTCGAGAACGTTTGGTCCTTATAAGTATTTCCACCGGCTTGTCCTTTGCTAAGAAAGGATTGGGCCACTTGCTGCATTTGTTCGTTGTCTTTATTTCTTGCACTTTGTTTCTTTGCTTTATCAGAAAACCCCTAAAAATCCGTTTGCTAAGTATTTACAGAGATTTCCTGCTCCATACCACTAGTCAACACCTTCTGCTACTCGTTGGGATCGACACTCCTATTTATCGAAAGTACTACGATACACCCCCTATACTTGTGGGTCATCACCCGCAATCTCCAAGATGGATCTCACGAAGGATTTCAAAACCTTCTTGCTAGGAGACACAATTCAGGTCTACACCAGTGGTACTTCTTTTATAGAGCTCTGCATTGATTATGGTATAGCCCTTTGCTCGACGTACTATTTGCCGAATTTTGACCTCGACGATGGGCAAAGTTCCGTGTATGAGATATTCCATGAACGGTTTTGTCCAAGCCGGAGGTACTTTTGTTACTGTATGAACAAATGAGTCTACTCTTTCCTCTCCCTTCACGGATGGGGTCCGTAGATGCTCTTGAAAAACGCCATGCGGAATTGGTTTGCGCCCTGACCCAAGCTTTGACAGCAGATCAATCGCCTCATTTTCCTCCCTTTTGACATACTTGACTTTGTAGCCTTCGAAGCACTTGGATATCTCGTCCACTTCGTCTCGATATGCCGCCATCATAGGGTTCCGCGTGTTCCAGGTGCCAGCCACCTGCTGGGCAACCAAGTCGGAATCTCCACAACAAACTATGCGCTTGATGCCAATATCCTTCGCTACGCGAAGTTCGTGAATGAGTGCTTCATATTCCACCATGTTATTTGTAGCCTCAGAGTGGATCTGCAAAACGAGTGTAGTTTTTCCCCTGTTGGTGACTGCAGTAGTACACCAGCCCCCGAGCCGTTGAGTAGCTTTGATCCGTCAAAGTGCATCACCCAATATTCTGGCTCTAGTACAGGAGTAGCTGATGAACCACAAGTATAGGGGGTGTATCGTAGTACTTTTGATAAATAGGAGTGTCGATCCCAACAAGGAGCAGAAGGTGTTGACTAGTGGTTTGGAGCAGGAATTCTCTGTAAATACTTAGCAAACGGATTTTTAGGTTCTTTTGATAAAGCAAAGGAATAAAGTGCAAGTAAATAAAGACAGCAAATAATTGCAGCAAGTGGACCAATCCTTTCTTAGCAAAGGACAAGCCGGTTGTAATACTTACGAGGACCAAACGTTCTCGAGGACACATGGGAATACTGTCAAGTTCTTTCGTTTCATATAATTGATTAATCTTCTTTGGTTTGATAAGTGTTGTGTGGGTGGACCTGTGCTAATGTACCGACCTTACTTGGACTAATACATACTTGTGATTAAACCCCTTGCAAGCATCCGCAATGACAAGAAAATAATTAAGATAAAAACCTAACCACAACCTTAAACTCTGAGATCCTACACTCCTTTGTGCAAAGGTTTCCTAACGGGGGTTCAGGTTTCTATCACTCTGGCAACCCCATGATTAGTAGCCAAATACACAATGCATTCCACTAGGCCCATAAATGGTGAAGTATCATGTAGACGTTCACATGACACCACTAGAAGAATAGCACCACAACTTAAATATCAACCATTGAATAATACCTCAACACAATTCCACTACTAACAACATGACTTCTCCCATGTCCTCAAGAACTAAATGAACTACTCATGAGACATCATATGGATCAAGATAAGAGATGATATGATGATGAATAACAATCTGAACATAAACAATAATTCAATGGTTCCACTCACAAGCATCAACTACAAAAGTAATTAACACCGAGAAAGTTTCCCCTAAGAACTATGCAAGATTCAACACAATTGTTATAGCGGGATGGAGTGGTGATGATGGTGTTGGTGGAGATGGTGGTGTGGATGATGATGATCCCAATGAATTCTAGCTTGATGATGGTGTTGATGGCGACAATATCCCCTTTCCGGAAAGGAATTTTCTCGGCAAAAATCTGTCTCCCGGAGAGCTCTTTCTCTGGGTGTAATTTCCGCCCCGTAGAGGCGGCAAAATCTTTCTGTGGTCGCTCCCCGTGTATTAGGGTTTCGAGGAGAAGATATAGGCGAAAGGGCAGAGCAGGAGGTGGGTGCGGTGACCCAGCATACAACTTCATGTTGTAGTATACTATAGTCATGGACATAACATTCACAGAGTACCATTCCGCAAATATTACATCCTCAGAGTGGTACAACAGAAACAAAGCGGGTCCACAACATACATTATAATTATTACAACCAGAAATTACATGGAGATTTTGAGATCCTCCTAGGTCCATAGAGGTACCCCGATGACTCAGGGATAAACTATAATGACTCTGAGAACAAGATAAACAAACAAACTAAACTTTAAGGTTTATATGAGATTTAATATGGATAGAGGATATAGATCTATGCTACTTGACTAGATCACTATATATGATACATCTATGCTTCAGATATGTCGGTCTCCATTCCATATATGTTTCCGTAATTGTTCCCTTCGATGATTCCGGATACTTTTGGTTCTTCATAGCGGAATTCTTCTTGGTCGTCAATTGGATATAGTATTTCCTCTTCCCGATCTTTAATGTCTTCAGAATCTAGCAAGGGTTAAGAAGATACGTTGAGTACGAGCGTACTTAGCAAGTTCACTAAAAAGGAGTCTTTGATGCACTATATCTACAGCCATAGACCATAGGTCGTAGGAAATGCAGGTTTTCATAAACATTTCTTCAATGGTTGCTTTTATTCTGAAAAGCTATGTCCGTCAGCCTTCATAGGTTTACCAGAACTTTCATGGAGTTCCTTTCCTGCAGCGTTCGCAGCTCCTTCCTAGAACAGGGAGTAACAAGTTATAGTTCTTACACTCTGCATAGGTGCGTCACTTTACCCATGAGAGATCAAATCCTTGATGCACAACCGGGCGAATCTTTCCCGTCCACACTTCCTATGGTGTGGGGCCTAGTAGATGATCCAAGCCAATCACTTTCCTTCTCCGCGACCCTGCATACACCGCAATTGTTGTATGCCCAAACTCAAGGTAGACCTTTCCCCGTATAAAATGGCTATACCTTAGTTGGATACACACAACAACCATTAACACTAGAAATCTGTCTTTTGTAAGCCCAAATCCATGGTAGACCTTTCCCCGTATAAAATGGCTATACCCACGATCTGCAACTTACAAATGCCCAGAACAGTGTCCAATGCATGCGAAAGGGAGCCGATCCAGCTGACTTCTCCATCCCATTCCAAATCTCATGGTTAACGCGTAATATACGACACAAGAATCACTGGCGACATTGGTTGTTAAGTCCTAGATGATATATTATTGTGCAGTGGTATCCCAACTGCCAATCTTAATAGATTAGCAGATCACCCTAGATCAATAACCGATACTTCAAGTTAATTATAAAAATAGTGTTTTCAACTTTTTTTAAATGCAGGTGATGACACAACAGTTTGCAAATACTTTATAGAAAATAATCAAAGGACATGAGCAAGTGTGAACTTGCCTTGATAAAGCGAAGTATTGTAGTCGAATGTATTGACTTCACCCTGGACCTCGGGTTCTACAAAAATATCATCATTGCCTGGTAAGGACAATGTTTAAAGAAGGAATATGCTATTATGCATAAGTAATGAGATGCATGATGCGAAACCCCTAGTAATTCCCTAATATTACAAGTGAGATGGATTTAGATGATTTCTTTTAAGGTTTTATTTATCTTCATGTTCACTTCATAAAAGAGTGTGGTTACAAAGATCTTGAGATGAATATATAAGATATGAAGGTAAAGTATAATTATAATACAATTTTAAGGTTCCATGATATTATGTAATTAATATAAAGTTCATGTTTTAAGTTGTTATGGCTTTTAAAGAAATTGTATAGTGTTTCTTTTGAAGTGGAAAAAGAATAACATTTGAAGAAAATATTATTTAGGTTAAGTTATTCAACTCTGAAGATTAATAGGATTAAAGCTATGGTTTTTTACAAGGTTTAAATGATTCTAAGTCATTATATATCTAGCTTAGGATATCTCAGACTAAAGTAAACTATAAAAAATGTAGTTGGGCTTGAGATAAAACATTTGTAGCATTATCAATTATTAGGGTTTTTCCTAAGCATAAATAAAAATGAAATCTTATAATTATGGAGCTTTGTTTTAAAGATGTAAATTTAGCATGTGTAATATTTATAGATCATACTATGAGTTTTTTATTTAGAAAAAAATAGGTCGATTATATTATAATTTATTTAGTGAATTTCAAGTTTGTTAACTATGATTATTTATGAATTGTTAATGATTTGCAAAGAATAACTTTGTAAATCCTTGACTTATAGTTATTAAAGATTTTAAAAGAATATTATAAAGTTAATTGTTTACACCTAGATTTTATATTAAATTATAATTATGGTTTAGACTAGTTAGATTTAAAAGATTATGTTTTGAATAAGATCATTTCTTACTTAGGAAAGAATTTTAAATAACTAACAAAATAGCTATTTTATTTTAATAACTTAGATAATTGAAGTTATATGATCTAGGAACTTTAAAATGTTTTTGTAATAATATACTTAGTATTTTTCTAGTAAATATACCTGCTTAAAATCTTAAAAATGAATTTTATTTATTTTTAGGCATTATCTTTATTTATATTTTTTATAAAATTTCTTATTTATTTAATGTCTTTAAATATTTGTTTTAAGTTTTATTAGTAAAATTTTAAGTTAGTATTTTTATGAGATAAGATATTTCTTTTTATTCATAAAAATGATTTTTATTTATTTTTATGATTTTTTCTAAATTTATTAAATTTCATTTAGATATTTAAGGGTGTTAATATTATTTGCATTTTATTTCACTCAAATAAGTAGTATTATATTTTTCTTAGGTAGGTATTATTTTACTAAACATTTTGATATATTAAATATATTTTTAGGATTTTACTACATTTTTATAGAGCTTGCATATTCTTAAGGTATGTTTTAAAATTTCCATTTTTATTTTTATATATATTGGGCCTAGTTCTCGAGCCCATCTATCCCAATACCCAGCCTAGACCACCTAGTAGGACTAAACCAGAGAACCCAACCGGTCAACTTGATCCATTCGGCCCGTCTTCCCCTTGCACGCGAGCTCAATCCTCTCCTCCTCCCTCTTTGGCGACCTGGTGTCGTCGCCGCCGTCAGCGCCAGCGCCGCTCCGGCCAGTAGTCGGCCGACTTCGACCACACCACATGCCGGCAAGCCTCCAGCTTGCACTTCTCTGTCAGTTCCCCGCCGTCACAATGCTCTACACCCCGCATCGATCCCCTCCGATCCTCTTTCAATCCGCCGCTGCCATTCGTGATACTGGATGACACCGACTGTCCCGGCTCTGCCGCCATGGCGGCCTACCTCCGGTGCCCTCCAAAGCCACCGTCAGGTCGCCTCTTCTTAGAGATGTACCCCGCGCCTCCTCCTGACCCTCGAAGGATCCTAGGTTCGTCGGCAGGCTCGGCGTCAATGGCGATGCAGTTCAGCCCTCCTGGCTTCTCCCGGACTAGTACCCCTTCTCGGGCTCCTGCTCCGCCATGACTTCCTCGAGTCAATGCCGGCGGGACGGCAGCGTGGCTGCAACCCCGGCGTTCACGACCTGCTACCTATGTGGCCATGATGTGGTGTTGATGCGCGTGTGGTGGTGATGCTGCTAATGCTGCTGCCGACGGAACGGCAGTGATGTCGTCACCGCAACCTCGCTGCTGCGCTGCGCTTAGGACTTGTCACGCCTACGCTACAGGTGCATGGCACCCACAGTGAGCTTCGGTTTGTGATGACCAGGCTTCATGCTAATGGCTTTAATCCATGGGTCTGCCGTAATGGTTTGTTGTGGTTGATCATGTACTAGTGGCTTGGTCTTGAATTAGGAGTAGTGGAGCTATTGGTGTTTGATCTATGGAAATATATCTCTGAATCTTGCAGAGATGCTCTATCCTATTCCCTAACAGTGTGCAATTTCAGTTAACATGTTAACTGAATATCTGGGCTGGCTGATAAGCTATGTTTTTTATAGATTCCCAACTGGTGCATGTGCTTGGTAGAGAATATATTCAGCTAATGGCTTAGCTGAATCCTGGTTGTGTTGATTGGGAAAATGATTGGAAAAAATATGCCTTGCTTGCTAGTAGATGGGTTATAAAAATGATGGTGGTTTTCTTTGGCTTGTATATGTGCTATTGACCTGGTGGTCAGATGATACAATAGCTTAATATGCTCCCTTCATCATATTCATATGATGTTTGATTATAGAATGATTATTGTAGCTTTGCTACTGTATATCAAATGATTCCTAGTTTATGAACTAGGAAAATAATTTGAGATATGGTTTGGTTGCCTCTAGCCAGTTGACTGGGTGGTATTACAACTTGATGAAAATGGTGGTCTTTTACCACATAGGAATTGGCTACTATGGTGCCTCCCTGGAGTGTGCAGAGTGGCCAAATCCCAAGCCATAATAGCTGGTATTTTTCTTTAAGATCTTTCTTGGCTTATGATATATGGATCAAGTGCCTAATTCAATTCTTATGGTTGGTATCTGCTGCCTTTGCTGTTGTGGTGCCTCCATACCTAGAGTGTGCACATCAGTGACTAGTAGCATGATTGATTTCCTTAAGATTTTATCCAAGCCAATGATGCAACAGGCTGAGGCTAATTCTTTCTAAGATAAGAACAGATGCTGGTTGTCTTTTAACAGCTCTGGGATGAACTTAGTGTAGCACTTCTACACTATACTAAGAGCTCCCACTTACCCAAAATCCATCTTGGAAAAAATAGGAGAACAATTGATATTAAATACTTTGGCTATCTTAGAGATGAATAAAAACCTGATGTTGAGCAGTATATGCTGATGCTTGGTGTGTCTTAAATTGATCTTGAGTAGCTCTTACTGATGCTGTGGTTTTGATCTTGTTGACCTTCTCCTCCTTGATCTGCTACTGGCCTCCTTCTTTATATTCTCCTCCTCCTCCTGATATTGTTTGATCCTGACCTACATCTGGATGGCTTGTTGAAGCAACCAGATTGCTAGGAGTACAAGATTGAAACTAGGGTGCGAGTGATGTGGTTTGATCTGTGTGTTATTGGGAAAATCTAATAAGAACAGGTGATGTTCTTTGTGGTGCTCTAGAGCTAGTGGGGGAAATATGGTCTAGTGGTGTGTGTGTGTGTGTGTGAAGGATATGCTAGCAGCCCTGCTACGGCTGGTGCTGTCTCTCCATTTGCTGCTCCATTGTGGTGTTGTGTGAGCTACTTGTATGCTTGCCTCATGTGTGTGGATAAGATAAAGTGAAAGGGATGATTTTTTCCTAGTTTTGACTGTTCTTATTTACTGGACAAGGTAAAATTTACCCCACTTACTGCTTTGGTGAAACTTGCCCCATTTATGTCAATGATGTTGTGCTGAGACAAGTGATACACTAATAAGAACAAATATTGTTTTTTGGTGAAATTTTCCCCTGCTTAATAAAGCTCTGTGATGTAATGAACAGTACAACTCACTGTTGGACTGAGAGCACTAACCCTAATCCCAATCCTTTATTTATTTTTGTCTTACTTTGCAGGTACCAAGGAGTACATGAATATCAATACTAGATAGGAATTTAGTTTTAGGTGTTTTTATTTTTATTCCTTTTTGTAATTTCCTTTTCTATCAAGAAATTATGTAAGGATATTATAATGCATTACTTTACCTTATTATATTTGTATCCTTCTCTTATTATTCCTTTATTGTAAATGGATAATATAATTTATGTATATATTCTTTTAATAAAGAATTATTCTGTTTGTTTAATTATTGTAATTCATTTTCCATTTTCTTTATTCACTTATCTGTTTCATTGTAATATTCCTTTATTCTTTTATTGTAAAATAATTTTGTAATGTTGGTTTTTAATAATCTTTATACTTTTATTTATAATACTTGTAATTGTCTTATTGTGGATATTTATTTGTAAATCAATTTTCTCCCCTCATAACCCTAGAAAACAATAGAGGTCATGTCAAAATTCATCAAACTCCCCATTGGATGATACTAAACCTAATTCATCAGAGTGAGAATTCCGATCCCTTTAGTCTTTTAATTTGGCGAAAATTTTACCCGGATTTTTAGATGCATGCATGCAGATGCACAAAATCCTAAATCTACCCTTCGTTTAGTCCTAAATGCAGGGATGTTACAGTGGTCCAGGGTGGCCACACCCCCTGGTGGCGCGGCCTAGGGTGGCTCGCGCATGGGGGTGTGTGGGCCCCCTGTGGCCCATCTCAGCCCCCTTCTGGCATCCTTCGTCTTCTGGAAAAATATGATTTTCCATGTATTTTATGGTATCTTTTTATCTTCACAAAAATTGCATCCAAACACCACTTGGCGGTAGTCCTTTCCTCAAGGCTTAACTCCATCAGAACTCCTTCCTCATCACGCCTCCCAAAGAGGCCGCCGTAATGGCCTTGAAGTTCTTCATGATGGCTTCCAATAAACTTTTGCATGCAGGTGCTAAGTGCCTTCTCCTTGGAGTCGCTGATGGTGTGTAATGCTATGTCCTCCGTCTGGAGTTCGCCCTTGTCTTGACCTAGTTGGATGACCTTGACTCCCCAGTAGCCGTCCTTGTGGAGTTTCCTCATCGGGTTTCCCTTGATTGATGGCAGGGGAAGTCCCAATGTCAAGACGATGTAGAGAAAGCATCCTCCAAAGCGAAGGGGCTCGATGTCTTCAGCGGTGTCGTAGAGGAAGCTCATCATCTTTAGGTTAGAATAATTAAGATTAGATACATAAATAAGTAGGGAAAAGCAATTACTAGAAGTGCGTAAATAACTTGAAGAATAAATCAAGTAAAGGCACACAAGTTAAAGGTGGTCTCCAATCCTAGGGGTCACGTCCTTGGTGCTTGACGTGGAGCACTTTGTTGGAAAACCCAAGAGCAAGGTGTGATGAGAACAACAACAAGTCTTCCCTCAGTAGAGACCGAGGTTATCGAACTAGAAGGAGGAAGGAAACATCACACAGGTGTTGCAAGCAACGCAGAGACCTGCACAACACAAACTCAAGACTTTGTCCCAACGAACAGTGAGGTTGTCAAGATCACCGGTTTGCTGTAACAAAGGATTAACTGTATGGTGTGGAAGGTAATGGTGGTTTGCAGCAAGTAAACAGTAACAGTGGAGGATGTATCAATGGTAAAGATTGGACCGGGATCCATAGTTCACTAGAGGTGTTCTCCTTAGATAAACAACATGGAATGAAGGGTAAACAAATTGCAGCAGGGCAATTGTCAGGAACTGAGCAAGGCATAACAATGCAATACCAGACAAAAAGATCCTATGAGATTCGATTGGGCAATACAACAATATACATAGACCGCCATCCAACTGCATCTATGACTAGAAGTCCACCTTCAGGTTATCATTCGAACCCCCTCTAGTATTAAGTTGCAAGCAACAGACAACTGCTTTAAGCAAAGTGTGGAACTACTCACGCATCATACCGGAGAAGAAGGCCTCCAGGATGATCTCCCCTCCGGCAGGGTGTCGGGAAGAACTTCAGATCCCCCCGATCTAGGGACGATGGTGGCGGAGGCTACAAAAGGTTTCGTGGAGTTTTTGATCGGGTGCCTAGGGTTTCTGCATCGGGGGCTTCCTATAGGCGAAGAGGCGAGGCTGGGAGGCGACCAGGGGGGGGCACACCCTGCCCAGGCACGGGCCCACCCCTGGCTGCGCCTAGGGGGTTTTGCCGCCCTGGCCCGCTTCTCCGCCTCTCCTCTAGACTTCGTGTCGCCCACGGTAAAATATTGACTTTGGGTTTTGTCCCGTCCGATTCCAAGAATATTGATTTTCTGCCTTTCTGGAACCAAAAATAGAAGAAAACATGCAAATGGCACTGTGGCAACTTGTTAATAGGTTAGTTCCAAATAAGATATAAAAACACCTCAAAGTGTAGACAAAGCAAAAGTAGATACTAAACAAGCATGGAACATCAAAAATTATAGATACATTTCCGACGTATCAAGCATCCCCAAGCTTAACTCCTGCTCGTCCTCGAGTAGGTAAGTGATAAAAGAATAATTTTTGAGGTGACATGCACCTTCACAATAAAGATCAAACCATTTGCAAGCATTAAAAGCTGGGATCAAAGAACTCTAAACATGTGCATGAAAGATGGAGTTCTAACAATAAGAGAAAGTAACTATGCATGCAACATGAAAGGCTACAAACAAAGGTCATGAATAACATGCATTGAAAAATGTTTGTTTGTTTGTTTGTTTGTTTCACATATAGAAAACATGGCATAGTGGCAATTAGCTTGTCCCTCATAGATTAGCAAATAGATGCATAGGACACCTTCAAAGTTCACAAGGGTGACTAGAAACAAGTATCACAAGAACAAGTAATATCACAATATGCATCAATCAATAAGTTTTGGGACACTGCACATAGAACTAAGAATGGCAACTATGCTCTCTTAATGGTGCCTAAAGGTAGAAGGTGGAGACTCAATAGTAGTGGAAGAAAGGCCCTTCACAAAGGGAAGCAGGGATTTCAAGTTTCAAAAAAAAGAGCTTCCAAAAATTATGGTTCTTGTTAGCTTTCAGCTCTCATTGCCCCTATCATAAGCATCTTGAAGTGATTAAGGTTAAAGTGAACACACTATGGAGTATATGCTTGACAAAGTATAAGTTGGAAATCTCAAGTCCCTTTAATACGAGGGCCACGCCTCATGCTACTCAACTTCAATCACCTGTAAGTTCTTGTCATTGTAAGTACATGTGTATCATAGAGAACCGCCAACGGGGTACCACTTGCACATGGTACAGGAGCTATCCCATAACCAAAATGACAAGGCAAGCAGACAATGAGCATCTCAGCGATCTTTTTATTTACTATGTGCATAGCTTTCTTTTACTTAGGATGCTTCATAGATATCTCACTATGGTGATGCTGCAAGTTTCCACCATGATTAGGCATGGCTTAGGCTAGCGGCCGAGGCGTTTATCTAACACAAAATACATAACTCCATGGACTTACAAGCTCCCTCTTTATATCACACTGGTGACATCCATAGACAAAAGAGCATGATATCAACTATGTACAAAGTACAAGTGCAATGTTGAAAACGTTCCCCATGACAACATGGTTCTGCTAATTCCAACGTATAAGTGCAAACATATACAACATAGACGACACAATGGTTCACGTTTATTAGGGGCAAAGAATATAAAGTGTGCCATCAAGTTTGTGAGGGCTTTAATCACTAAGTTTTCACATAACAAAATAGTTTTTAATTGGAAGATAGCTGAAAGCAAGAATATACTTGGAATGGTGTAACACACCATGCATAGGAATTTATAGTGGACACTTTGGAATAACTTGGTTTCTTGGGAGTTGGAAGCATGAGTAGAGATTACTCATACAAGTGGAGGCTAGCAAAAGACTAGGAGCAACCAACTAAGAGAGCAATAAAGGCCATAATCATGCAGAGCAATAAAACATTACTAATCAAAGCATAGAGTTGTACTACAAGTCAAGGAATAAATGATCATAGAGGCTATGGTGACTTGTCATAGTCATAACATGGTGTGAGCATGTGCCAAGTCAACCCAAACAAAGCATCAAAGGAGAATACCACAATACTATGCTTTTGCAAGCTAAAACAACGCATAATTTCTTCAAGGCACACTAAGCAATCCCAATTGTTTGGAACAAGACATGCTACAGAAATAATCACTAACAATAAGGTCAAAAAAACACCTAGGATGTCATGCTAAAGTCTAAGTCACAGTCAATGCAAGCTCTTCTTGCACTTTCAAGCAGGAACTTCCTAGTCCTTTCCAACACCAAGCAACTTATTCGAAACAACACAGCGAGAACGGGGGTCCAAACTACTTTATTCAAGCAAACTAAACAAACTAATCAAAGCAAACGAAAACTAAGATGCTCCAAGAACAACACAACTGTGCATGAAACAATAAAAACGAAGTGTCTAGACAGACCTGAGCTTTTTATTGATGAAGAAGGGGATGCCTTGGGCATCTGTTGGGGATATGCTATATGGGTATCCTCATAGCATGTCACTTATCCGGATAACCCGGGTGGCCCATAGTTGGTAGCATGGCCTATGGCCTGCTGGGCGGCCCAGTTAGACGGATCCAGAAGGGAGGCCCATGCCGGATAAAGGAAGGCTACGGTGGAGTCACCAACGTACCCGGAGCCTTGGAGTGCAAGATACACAAGACTAGTAATAGACGGTGTAGGACTCTGTAACCTGTCCGGCTAGGACTTTTCCCTGTAACCCTAAGACCTGGCGACTATATAAGTCGGGCCTATGGGAGCCTTTAGGGCACAACTTCAGACAACCTAGTATCGATTCATACAACCTCGCACAACGAACCTATCTCTGTAACTCGGCGTATTGCCATTATAGCGATTTATAGCAGGAGTAGGATTTCGCCACCGTTGTGGGATCTGAACCTGGGTAAGCTGTGTTACCTCGTACCCGTCAACCGTCCGCCTTACCCCACGTCTCTAAACACGCACGGTGAGGACCCCTCCATGGCGTACTCATCGGCAATACCACGACAGTTGGCGCCCACCATGGGGCTAGAGGCGCTTCAGGCTCTTTAGCGGGCGAGGACCAAGATCTTCACGGGAATCGGTGAAACCGTAGCCATCGGCCGTGTTCTCTTCTCCGGCAATGTTCCGATCGTCCCTCCTGACGATTTCTGGATCCCGGCGAAGACGAACCCTATGCGGTGTTCAATCGTTCCTATCGGAGACATCCACCTCTTCATCGGCGAAACCGACTTGGGCACTAGTTCCCTGGGAGTCGGAGGAGCATCAAGGCCCGCACGGACCGCCTACGGACAGGATACGTTCGCGGAAGGATCGATGTCGGATCTCTCTTCGGAGTTTGACGGCAAAGATTGGAAAGCATCAAGGCCCGCACGGACCGCCTACGGGCAGGATACGTTCGCGGAAGGATCGATGTCGGATCTCTCCTCGGAGTTTGCCGGCAAAGATCGGAAAAATTCAAGGCCCACCCAAACCGCCCCTGTGCAAGACATAAAGGTGGAAGATCACTGCAAATCCGCCGGCTTTGCCCGTGCATCTGGACAGCAGAGATCCAAGTTCGTCGGTGTGGTTACCATCTTCGATCTGGAGTGCTGGGTTCAGAGAGAAGGCAAAACCCCCGCCATTACCTGGCCAAGTGGCTCCGTATACGAGCCGATCTATCCCACTACCCCGATGATAACGCTTTGTATCACTTTGTGGAAGGACTGGACCGTGGCACGCTTCTCCGACATTCTTTAAGACGGCAACAGGCAATATGACGCCTTACCCTCGAAGAGATGGTGAGCACCGTCAACAACTACGCAGAAGCCGACGCAGCAGCCCAGATGGAGCTTGCGCTCAGAGACGGAGAACCTCCAATTCAGCAACCGCCGCCACCGCCTCCCGCCGCCATCGTCGCAGCAGCACCACCACCTCCAGTCATCATCGAGGCCGTTGCACCTCCACCGCCCGTCATCGAGGAAGTCCTGGCACCCTCCGACTCTGTCATTGACGCTCTTTATGCTGATTTCACTGCAGATTAAGAGGGGATAGATTTCAGTCCAAAAGAGCTAGACTCCGCTATGCAGGAGATGGAGGAGGAGTACTCGCGCGACGAGCAAGCCAACAACGCCGTCACGTCTCGAGGGGTGTTCGTCACCATTGGGACGGCTATGGATGCAGATCAACCTGGACAAGCTCCACCTACTGCACTTGAAAAGGGGAAGGGGCCACTTGTTGCTGCTAACGATGATCGCGCAAAAGTCATGCCTCCTCCGCCTAACCCAGTGCAGCAGCCGCAGGAACTCGGCACCGGCCCGAGCAACAACAACACCGCAAACTTGCCGCCTCCAGCATCTACGTCTCCAGCAGCCCAAGCTACTCCATCTGATAGAGTGATGTACGACAATCTCCTCGTCCAGCCACTGACCGCTGCTCATATCCATAACGTGACCTAGCTTGACGAGAAATGCCAGTAGCTGCTGGAGGAAGCGCAGGCCATCGCGGAGCAAGGCGCTAAGCTAGATCGGGATCTGGTCAACGCGCAGAAGTCTATAGAGAATGCTAGAGCAATGGAGGCCGAGTACAAGACTTTACCGCAGCAGCAGAAGGCTAAGAAAGCTCCGGCTCGCGTCATCAACGATCCTGGTGTACGGCGTAACCTAGGATGGGCTCCCTCGAAACCGGCACAAGCCAAGACATACATTGACAGTGAAGGCACGCAGGTGATGCCCACCCCACTCCTTAACCTCGCCGTCGCCAAGACCCTTCTGGAGCAGGATAGATCGCCTGAGCCAGTGGAACAGGTCTACGACCTAGTGGCCAAGGTGGTAAAGCAGCAGGAAAAGGCCACCTCTCAGAGGCTTGAGTCTAACCCAGCGCTCTGCCAATCTAGCTAGTACAAGACACCAAGCGACAGATCTCCTCTTGATGTTGGGTCCCAGACGGGTTCATCAGAACGAAGATGGAGGGATGCGCGCAACAGGAAGGATGCTATCCCCATATCCTCCAACCACGGAGAAAAGGCCCGACCTCGCCACCCATCGCCACCGCCCTGGTCCCCCCGACATCGTGAAGATTACATGACTCACCATCATGTGGATATACCCCCACCAAAGCAGTGCGGCATCATCATCTGCGATAACGCGGAGCAGACCCGTCATGACGGAGAGCGCAACTAAGGACACAAGAGCAGGTCACGCCATGACCCTCCGCGTCCGACAAGCAACCGTGACAGGCGTGAGGCGTCGCAGGAGGGTAACAGCAAGAAGGCTAACCCACCGCCACCTTCGCCTCCGTCACCACCAAGCAGTCACCATGGCGGAAAAGGCCCGCGTCGTTCACGCATCCCATCCCCTGTTGACAAGAAGAAGAACCCGGAGCTGTACGATGCGCGTTCACGAATCGATAAGATCCACGAGGCCCGGAAGGACCATATCTGGGACCACGTTGCTTTGGACCTGCAATACGGTCCGCAACTTACCCCAAAGGTTTCCGGATTGACAAGACCATCAAGCCCTATGACGGCACCGCCAAGCCAGCCACATGGTTGCAGGACTACGGCAACGCGGTGGATATTGCCGGAGGCAACCCCAACATCGTCGTCAAGTACCTCCCATTAATGTTGGCGGGCACGGCCCGTTAATGGATTGACGACTTGCCGAAGAAATCCATCTACAACTGGTTGGACATGCAATAAGCATTCACCAAGAACTTTGAGGGTACATACAAGCATCCCTGCACTGTGGGCGATCTACAACGGTGCATGCAAGAGAAAGACGAGACATCTCGCGCCTACCTCTCTCGCTGGCTGGACATGAAGAATTCCTGCGCAGGAGTGCATGCCCAGACCGCCATGGCCGCCTTCATCGACGGGTTGGAAAGAGGCACGTTGCTCCGACATAAGCTGAAGCACTTGCAGGACAATCACCAGCTTGACTTGAACCAGATGATTCAGTTGGCTAGTGAGTTCGCAGCTGCCGACGACGATGCTCACGGCTCATTGCCGGCAACAGCCGTTTGAACTCAAGCTCGGAGGAACAGCGGTACAAAGTGGAAAACCGCTCCAGAAGAAAAGCAATATACCTACATGGTCGCTATGACTTTTGCAGGACGAGGCGATGGCGGACAACATGGCCGAGGAAGGGGAGATGGCCGTGGGCAGCAGTGAAACAACCTTGGCACCACTTCGCGTTCCCCAAACCTACGAGGAGTACCACGATATGTCGTGCCTCGTACACCTCGACGCCAATGGCAAGGACACCCATACCAATCGACACTGCAAGTCTGTCAACGACCTCAAGGAAGACCCGAAGTCCGGCTACAAGTGAAGTCGGAAGAACAGACCGCGAGGCAAGGGCAAGGGGAAGAAGAAGGAGGAGGATTCCAAGGATTCAAGTGATATGGACGAAAACGTTGACCCCAAGCACGCCGCCAAGAGCGACGACAAGGGCAAGAACCCCTTCGCAAAGAAGGCTCCAGTCTACCACACTTTACTTGGCACCCCCACCGTCCGACAACAGAAGACCTCTCTAAGGATACTGATGGCCACTCTCCCCCCAGTTCCCTAGTACCTGCGCTGGTCAGAGGTTCCAATAACTTGGGACAGGACGGACCACCCAGACCTCGTACCTACGGAGAACCAGTACGCCATGGTCATCAACCCCTTGATTGACGGCGTGGAGTTCACCAAGTGTATGGTGGATAGTGGAAGAAGCATCAACATCATGTACCTGGATACACTACAGAATATGAACTTGACGGAGGCAAACCTAAGGCGGACCAACACCATCTTCCATGGCGTAGTTCCTGGTCGGAAGGCTCGGTCCCTTGGGTGCATTACTCTTCAGGTCGCCTTTGGCGATGTCGCCAAGAGCACATGACCTTCGAGGTGGTCCCCTTCAAGAGCGTGTACCACGTCATATTCGGCCGCGACATATTCCACACGTTCATGGCCAAGCCATGCTTCGTCTACAACAAACTCAAGATACCCGGACCAAACGGTGTCATCATCGTATCCGGAAGCTTTACCAAGGCAAGGGACTACGAGATCAATGAAGCAACCGTTGCAGAAGCTGTCCTCTATAGCGAAGAATTCAAAGAGATCCAGAGCAAGGTCAATGACTCAGAGATGCCCGCGTCGAAGAAGCAGATCTCCGACTCCGCTCCTGCGTTCAAGGCCGCCATCGAGACCAAGCCGGTGGAACTTGTGGTAGGCGATGCCTCCAAGGTCACCGCCATTGGGACGAACCTGGATCCCAAATAGGAAAGCGCGCTTGTCGAGTTCCTCCATGAGAATAGGGACATCTTTGCCTGGCAACCTGCCGACATGAAAGGTGTACCTAGGGAACTTGCCGAGCACAGCTTAAACATTGATCCAAAATGTAAACCAGTGAAACAACCTCTACGACGCTTTGGAGATGAGAAGAGACGCGCCATTGGCAAAGAGATAACCAGGTTACTTAAGGCTAGATTTATCCGAGAAGTCCTTCACACCCAATGGGTGGACAATCCTGTACTTGTCCCCAAAAAAGGGAACCAATGAATTAAGAATGTGCGTTGATTACACCATCTTAAACAAAGCATGTCCCAAAGATCCGTTTGCTTTGCCTCGCATTGACCAAGTCATTGACTCGACGGCTGGCTCAAAGCTTTTGTGTTTTCTCGATGCATACTCAGGATACCACCAGATCAAGATGAGGAAGTCGGACCAATTGGCCACTTCGTTCACTACCCCGTACGACACATTTTGCTATGTCATGATGCCCTTTGGGCTGAAAAACGCAGGTGCTACGTACCAGCAGACAATGCAACGTTGCGTCCACGACCAAATTTGTCGGAATGTTCACGCTTATGTGGACGATATCACGGTGATGTCTAAAAAGTCAAATGACTTAATATCCGACTTAAAAGAAACCTTTGATAATCTCCGGAAATACAACATGATGCTTAACCCTAAGAAGTGCGTCTTTGGGGTTCCAGCCAGCAAATTGTTGGGTTTCATCGTTTCCCAACGTGGAATCGAGGTCAACCCGGAGAAAATCAAGGCCATCTTAAACATAAACCGCCCGACATGCCTAAAGGACATTCAATGACTAACAGGTTGTGTTGCAGCAGTTAGTCGGTTCGTCAGCCGACTTCGAGAGAAGGCTCTGCTGCTGTACAAGTTGCTAAAGAAGGCGGACAAATTCACGTGGACGGACGAAGCAGATGCATCATTGAAGCAGCTCAAGGAGATTCTTTTCTCAGCGCCCATCCTTGCATCACCCGAGCCTGGAGAGCCCCTGTTAATTTACATGGCGGCAACCAACCGGGTTATCAGCATCGTCGTCGTGGTAGAGCGGAAGGAACCAGGCTATGAGTACGGAGTTCAACGACCAGTTTACTATGTGAGCGAGTTCTTGACGGAGTCCAAGCAGCGTTACCCGCACTACCAAAAGATAGCTTATGGAGTATTCCTTGCTTCTCGGAAGCTGAGGCATTACTTTCAGGAGCACCCAATCATAGTGGTGAGCAAGACTCCACTGTTCGACATTATCAATAACAGTGACGCTACAGGAAGGGTCGCGAAGTGGGGCATTGAACTCGCCGCCTTCGAGATCACCTACAAGAGGCGCGACGCTATCAAGTCACAAGCCTTGGCGGATTTTGTTGCAGATTGGCCGGAGATGCCAGATGCTACTCCATTGCCAGAGCCAGAGTACTGGGTGATGCACTTTGACGGATCAAAGCTGCTCAACGGCTCGGGGGCTGGTGTATTGCTACAGTCACCAACAGGAGACAAGCTACACTACGTTCTGCAGATCCACTTCGAGGCTACAAAAAACATGGCGGAGTATGAAGCACTCATTCACGGACTGCGTGTAGCCAAGGATATTGGCATCAAGCGCATAGTTTGCTGTGGAGATTCCGACTTGGTTGCCCAGCAGGTGGCTGGCACCTGGAATGCGCGGAACCCTATGATGGCGGCATATCGAGACGAAGTGGACGAGATAGCCAAGAGCTTCTTGGGATACGAAGTCAAGTATGTACCTAGGGAACAAAACGAGGCGGTTGATCTGCTGTCTAAGCTTGGATCAGGGCACAAGCAAATTCCACCAGGAGTCTTCCTAGAACACATGCGCACACCATCTGTGAAGGGAGCCGACATCGACAACCCAGATAGAGCTGACTCTTTCGTCAACATGGTGACTAAGGTCCCTCCGGCTTGGACAAAACCGTTCATGGAATATCTCGACCACGGAACTTTTCCCGACGACGAATTCGAAAGACGGCAAATAGTACGACGAGCAAAGGGTTATACCATAATCAATGGGCAACTCTACAAAAGAAGCACTACTGGTGTATACCTGAAGTGTGTTTCCCAGCTAGAAGGTATGGAAATCCTACGGAAATCCATCTCGGAGATTGTGGGCATCACGCTGCTCCCCGATCGTTGGTCGCAAAAGCCTTTCGGCAAGGATTCTACTGGCTGACCGCGAAGGCGGACGCTGACAAACAGGTTGAGACATGAATGGGATGCCAGTATTATGCCCGACAACCGCATGTTCCTGCTGAAGAACCGCGAATAATACCAATAACTTGGCCATTTGCAGTCTGGGGGCTAGACATGGTGGGACCGTTACAAACGGCACCATGTGGGTTTACGCATCTGCTTGTAGAAGTTGATAAATTCACTAAATGGATAGAAGCTAAACCCATTAGAAAGCTTGATGGGGCAACTGCCCTCAGGTTTGTCCGGGATCTAGTGGTGAGATTTGGTCTCCGACATAGCATTATCACCGACAACGGCAGCAATTTGTCACTCGGAGAAGTGGAGGCATATTGTTGGGAGAAAGGCATCCGACTTGATCTTGCTTCTATGGCACACCCACAATCCAACGGTCAGGTTGAGCGAGCCAATGGATTAATTCTGCAGGGAATCAAGCCACGTCTTGAGGCACCGCTACATAGAGCAGCTGGAGCCTGGGCGGAAGAATTGCCATCTGTGCTATGGATTTTACGAACTACACCCAACAGATCCACCGGCTACACCCCTTATTTTATGGTATACAGAGCAGAAGACATCCTGCCTTCCGACATCCTTCATGATGCACCAAGAGTTGTCGCCTACGACGAAGATGACGCTGAAGAATCCAGACGCCTAGATGTGGACCTTCTCGAGGAGGAGCACGTTTTGGCATGCCAAGGATCCGCCATCTACCAGCAGAAGCTACGCAGCTACCATAGTCGCCGTGTTTGGCATCACTCGTTTAAAGAGGGGGATTTGGTGCTCCGACTTAAGCAGAAGAAGTCGCACAAACTATCCCCGCCATGGGAAGGACTGTTCATCATAAGCAAGACGCTACTCAATGGGTCTTACTACCTTGTTAACAACCGTGAACTAAAGGATAGACCCAACGAGGATCATAAGCGTAAGCGATGTGACCCGGATGATGACTACCCGGAGCTTGATCGGCCATGGAACATAGCGTAGATACGTCCTTTCTACACTTAGCATTTTTTTATCTAATTGTGTGCCTCTTATATGATCAATGAAATAAAGCTCTCTGGTTCACTCATATTTCTGAGTCTTTACCTCCTTTAGTGTTCATTTTTGGATCATGTAAAACCTTTATGCACAAGCTTTGCGTTTGCACTTGTGAAAATTCTGCCTACGGGCGTTAGCTTAAGTTTTCTGGTCTACACGTTCTTTGTCGTTTTTATGTGGATTCTGGAGTAGTGACTTTTGGCACTTATTGTTGGCGATTTTGTGCTCAGGTTATTGACGGTGCCATTGGGCATCATCACCTAAGCGCATGGTTCCGACAACGAGTCTTCCGACTCACGAAAAGTCAAGCATAAGAACCAAAGTAATGGATAAGCCAAAACTTGCTTAAAAATATATATACATGCTGGAAACTAGTTCTTAAGAAGCAGGAAATAAACAACCATTGTTTTCCGCCTTAAGTTACATCAACAAGTTTTTTCCGCATATAAACCAAAGGTGAAACAAATATTACAAAGTTGTTTTTCACTCCTTTGGCACAGGAGACTTGGAGGCAGCATCGTCACCAGTCGGAGAATCACCCTCGAAGTCGGCACTGTGGTGGGACTCGGAGGAATCTTGGTTGCCGCCGTCGATAATGTTCATGGGCACGAAGATGTCGATGTCCACCAACTCGGCAACTCTGGTGTCATAACCCGTGAGTGACGACAAGATAGCTTCATGATCGCCATCATCGTCGACGTCGGGGATACCAGAGGTCACCGTGTCGATGTCGGCACCTTCGTAATGTGCCTTGACCATTGACAGCGCCATCCTCACGCCAACCCGTGCACACGAAGCTTTCTAGCTTGTGATATGCTCAGGGGCTCGGCGCAGAATCTCCGAGTATTTCGCCACGGAGTCCGATGCCTTGATGTTTATCTGGAGGGGCTTGGCAATCTCCTTGGCTTGGGTGATGGCGGTGTTGATGAAGTTGCCAGCAAGAACCATGCATTCCTTGGCTGGAGGAGGCGATCTGGTTAAACCCATAGGAGCTACAAATTTCGACAAGGAGCGCATGAGTTCAACAATTCAAAGTATCCAGACTACAGAAATGCAAGGCGGAGAAAACTTACTGAAGATGCTGGCCTCAGATTTCCAGAGGGTGTTCGCCAAAGATTGTTTCTCTTGTTGGAGGAGTTGGTACGCCTTGCTATGGCGGTGATTCTGCTCATCGGCAGCTCGCTTCTGATCTTTTAAGATCGCGATATCCTCCTTCAAGCGGTTGATTTCCTTGGTGGCAGAATCCTGCAAGGCCTTCATTGACTCCTCATGCATTTCAGCATGTCTTCTCTCTCCTTTTTAAGGATCTTGTTCTCGCTATCCAGCTTCTGAATGTGCTTGGATTGCTCGACAACGTCCTTGGCCTTGGCAACATGTTCTGCAAGTCGGAGAAAGCAAAGTACACAGTAAGTACTGGGAGAACATAGGCACAAAACCAAGACGGAATACGCAAAAATAAAACAGACTCTTGTTTTTGATGATCTGTTTCTTCAAGATGGCAGTTTTACCCTTTTCGGCTTCAAGATCTGCGCGCATCTTCTGATACTTGTCATTTGCCATGCCCCTCCGAGCATTCTCATTCTGTGGAAAAAAGGACAAAGTTAAACGTTGTTTGGTCTTCCTATAGCATCTAGTCAGAAATTTTACATCTAGACGATCGAGGGCTACAGCGAGAGTTTTTGACTTAACAATATGCTTAGCTTTCTTTAAGCATCTAGTCGGAACTAATTCAATTACAACTAGAAGCTTGGGGGCTACAGTATAAAGTTTTTAACTCAGACATATGCTTAGCTTTCTTTAAGCATCTAGTCGAAACTAATTCAGTTTCAACTAGAAGCTTGGGGGATACAGTATTGAAATTTATAAACACTACGTATGCTACTCTTAAAGCATCTAGTCAGAATAATTCATTCCATCTAAATGCTTGGGGGCTACAGTGAGAAGTTTTCTAGCTTAGTCACTCTTAGAGCATCTAGACGCAAAAGCCTATGATTTTCCGTCTACATCCTCGGGGGCTATAGTGGGATACTCATATGAAATATGAAGGGCAAATAAAACTTACAAGTGCAATGATCTTGAGGTTTGTGGCGCTCTCGGCCAGCAGCTTGCCAAAAGAGATGCTGTTTCCTTGCAAGATGTCTGCTTGGCGGAGGAGCTCCTCAAGACCGCACGTCGGAGATGTCGGTGCTGCTCCAGGAACCAGAGTTGTGCTACTCGGTGTAAGTGTCGCTAGACTATCTTTGGAAACTCAAATGGTTTCTGGGGAGAAAGGGCGCCGCCTTCGGCAGAAGTACCAGCTTCCACCACTGCCTTGCCGCCACTGATGGCATCCTTAGCCAGAGCTTCAACCATTTGTTGGGTGGTACTTTCCTGCGTCGCCTGCTCGCCGACGACTGCAACCTCGGTAGAAGCACCTGAGTCCACTTCCATGACGGAAGGGCCAGATGCCTCCTTAGCTTGTGAGCTTGTCAGGGCAGACGAGGGCTTGACGGCAGGAGTAGTAGGGGCGATGGCGGGGGAGGCGTCGCGATGCATCATGTCTTTGATATTTCGAGAAGCCCCCAAAGTTTTGGAGGTATTCTTGAGGTTGGTCGTGGCTTTCTTCCTGAAACGTGCAAAATGCATAAGTACAGGAGCAAGACAGATAAATAGACAATGTCGGAGAATGAGAAGCTTACACAAGTGGGGCTGCTTTAGCAAAGGGGATCCCGGTAATTCTTCTATTTTCCGCCTCCAGGGCGGCGATAGTCTTTTTGGAGGCTCCACCCTCCGTCTTCTTCTTGCCTCCGTCGGCAGCGTCAGAGGTGGAGCTCTTCCGCTTCCGCGCCAACGGAGCTTCGTCGTCGGACACAGCCGTGACTTCCTTCATCTTTGGATCATAGATTTGAGGAGCCATGCTCATCTCATCTATGTCGCTAAGCTGTTAAGTAAGAAATCACCGTGTTAAGATAAGTTGATATTTTCAAGACGGAAGAACTCGAGTATATGTCGTACACGGAAAATAAAAACCTACCTTTGGGCACTTGCCATCTACGAACATGTCGTAGGTGATGGTGAAGCCGCGCTTCTTATCCTTCACCTTGACGATGTCCTTAAGGCGGAGCTTGACGGAGTCGCTCGAGAAGTTGTCCATGGAGATGCGGAGGCTATCCCTTCTGTCGCTGGTATACTCGAGCATGAGTTTTGCACGATGCTGCAGAGGTTGGATTCGCCTGATGAACCAGCACGTGGCTAGATCCAAGCCGGTCAAACCCGTCTCTACAAACCATTCGATCCGCCTTATCGTGCGAGAAGCGTCGATGTCGGAGGGAAGGGAGGCCTGGGATCTCCATGACGAGGCTTCATCGGCGGCTCCGTCAACGAAGTCCGGGTGCGTAACTTGTCGGCCATGCAGCGGGATGTCTGGGCCGTAAAAGTACGTCCGTTGCTAATTTTTGCAAGACTCATGGCCGACGATGTCGGGGAACCGCCGGCCAGGTCAAATCTTGAAGCTTATGGTGCCACAGTTCCTAAGATCTTCCTTGCTATGTCCGGCTTCACGTTTGACGGTGAAGAAGTACACAAAAAGGTCTAACCTAGGCCTTATCCCTATGTATCCCTCGCAAAGTGTCGCGTAGTTGCTAAGCACTAAGATACTATTGGGGGAAAGGTTCTGGGGCTGGACTCTATAATGGTTCAAGACGGAGAGGAAGAAGTTGGAGATGGGCAGGGAGACGCCGCGTACCCGTTGAGCTTTGAGGTACACCTTTTCTCCGGCTTGGGGAGAAAGTGTCACCTCGCCGGCTGGCGCCGCCCGCCAGGCAAGACCCTTCGTCGCGGGAAGGTAGCCTTCAGCGACCATCTCTTGGATATCACGGTCTGTGATATCTGAGCCGCGCCAGTCGCCCTTGTGCGAGTCTGTTCCTCCTCCAGTGGCTCTAGCGCCACCAAATTTGGGTCGCCGCCGGTGGACTCGATCACCGCCGACGCAGGGATGACCAAACCATCTGGGGGCACGACGACGGAGCTCGCCGGCTTCGCCGCGGCTTCGCTCGACGCCACCATTGATGGAGAAGTGCTATTGCTAGCCATGGAGTGAAGATTGGGTGCGACTGGTGCAGATTGGAGCTAGGGTTTTTTCGAGAGTTCTCGCGGAGATCTCGAGGAGACACGCGGCTGGAGGAAGAAGATGATGCGAGGAGAATGAGGTAAAAAGTGGAAATTTCCCCACGGTTACTATTTATCATCCTCGGCGTCAAGATTCGTGAAGCTTGATCGGACGGTTGCCGCGTAGACGACGTGTTCGCGAACATGCGCGGAAATTTCGCCACGTCTCCAACCGTCGCCGCCAACGGTTTGTTTCGCTCGCGCGGGAAAATCGGATATGATTGCGTTCTCTGCATGTGTGAGTTACGAGGCGTCGCTGACCTAAGCCTACGTCATCCTAGCTGACATGGGTAGATGAGCCGTCACATCGAAGATTCCAACATGGACGGATTCAATCCGACTACGGAAGAGTACGATGGAAGATTTAGCATTTCTCCGGCTTACAAGTTGAAGACGGAGAAAGCTTTGCAGGGTTCTTTGGGAGGACTACAATATATTGCTTGACGATTTACCGACATCCAACTAGACAGAGCATTCATCTGAAGAGGCAAGACAGCGCAAGATCTCGGAGTTCTCCGGGGACTACTGTTGGGGATATGCTATATGGGTATCCTCATAGCATGTCACTTATCCGGATAACCCGGGTGGCCCGTAGTTGGTAGCATGGCCTATGGCCTGCTGGGCGGCCCAGTTAGACGGATCCATAAGGGAGGCCCATGCCGGATAAAGGAAGGCTATGGTGGAGTCACCAACGTACCCGGAGCCTTGGAGTGCAAGATACACAAGACTAGTAATAGACGGTGTAGGACTCTGTAACCTGTCTGGCTAGGACTTTTTCCTGTAACCCTAAGACCTGGTGACTATATAAGTCGGGGCTATGGGAGCCTTTAGGGCACCACTTCAGACAACCTAGTATCGATTCATACAACCTCGCACAGCGAACCTATCTCTGTAACTCAACGTATTGCCATTATAGTGATTTATAGCAGGAGTAGGATTCCGCCACCGTTGTGGGATCTGAACCTGGGTAAGCTGTGTTACCTCGTACCCGTCAACCGTCCGCCTTACCCCATGTCTCTAAACACGCATTGTGAGGACCCCTCCATGGCGTACTCGTCGGCAATACCACGACAGCATCCCCAAGCTTTGATGCTTGTACCCCTTGGATATTTATTGGAGTGACACCATGGTGGCATCCCCAAGCTTGAGATTTTGTTCATTCTTCATCTCATTACATAATTCTCTCTCTACACCTGAAATTTTTCCTTCATACAAAACTTCACACAATCTTCATTAGCAACATTAGTGTATTCAAAAGATAATAGACCTTTAGGCAAAGCTTTGGAACATAAAGTCTTTTCACTAAAAACACAAGCTACTGTAGCAACTCCTTCAAAAAGCTCAATTCCCCAAAATAGAACTCAAAAAGGAATCAATAAGAAGCAAATGCAAATAATGGCAGAAATCTGTCAAAATAGACCAGCAGGTAGAAACCGAATTTTTCTAAAATCTTCTGTTTCTCAAATCAAAAAGTGTTGAACTAACGAAAGTAACATACTCGGGGATGTATTCGTAAATTTTCAGCTCAATCCGAGTTACATAGACTACTCACGAATTTTTATGGTGGACGACAGAAATTGTTTCGGGACAGCAACTCCCCAAATCTTACTTCCCTCTCATTAGAGGTCATTTGGCACAAAAAGCAAACAAAAAGGATAAGGAGAGGTCATTACTGAAGTAATAACTTCCAAGGCTCAAGGAAACTCTTGGGTTATCTCCCAACAAGTACTTTTCTTTAACGCCTTTAAGTTAGGCTTGATAGTTTGAGAAGATTCTCTCATAATAAATATGAATTGAAGTAAAAGAGAGCATCAAGAAGAAAATTCAAAACACATTTAAGTATAACCCACTTCCTATGCATAGGAATCCTGTAAGAAAATAAATCAAAGAAGCACAAAGCAACAAGCATAGGAAATCAAAACAAGTGCAACTTCAAGATTTTCAACATAAAGAGGGGAAACTTTATATTGTTGAGATACATAAGACCATGTTTCCCTTTCTCATAATAACTTTTAGTAGCATCATGAATAAACTCAATAACATAATTATCACATAAAGCATACTTTTCATGATCTACAAACACATAATTTTTATCAACCTCAAAAATAGTGGGATTAAAACCTTCAAACCCACTTATATCAACTTTATAATAAGGTAACTGATCATTCAACATAGGACCATCATCTAGAGCTATATCATAAATATTTTCTAGGAAAAACTCCTTAGTACCATGCATCTCGAAGTTAGGCACAGATATAGGATTATCATAGATAACAAGAGCATAACTATTATCACAAGTTTTACCCATAGCAGATATTTCAAAAGAATCCACAGGAACATAACATTCATCCTCCTTTGGTAAACAAGGGGGACAATCAAATAATGTAAGAGGTAAAGAGTTACTCTCATTAGAAGGTAGACATGGGTAGATCCATTTTTCCTCCTCTTGACCATCACTCTCCTCCTCTTTTTCATCGAATGAGCTTTCAGTTTCAGCTATTTCTTCTTCCATAGGCTCCTGCAAGGCATTAATCTCTTCCATTTGTGTAAAGCACCTATTAAAATATTCAAGAATATAGCCATTTTCTTCCTTGTAATTATCTAAGCAGAATTTAAGTATTCCATAAACATCATATTTAAGGTGCATCATCAATATTTTCAAGCAAACTGGCAAGTTCAAATGCACCCTTGAAAGCAATAAATTCTTCAATTTGTTGCACATCATAAAAGTCATAATTTCCTATAACATAGGAAGATATGGTAACATCATCATTATACTCACATTGAAAAGGCAGGTGTTTATACCTCCTACAGCAACAAGACTTATCAAAGCAATAAGTAACATTATAAGTAGAGCACACATCTCTAGCAATAGTATTCAACTTATCAATTTGTTCCAATAAGTGTTTCCCTTTTTGTGACAAATGGTGTTCCTTATAATAATACTTTTGTTCTTCCGTGAACCCACCTTGCCAATAAGAACTAGTTTCAAAGGAACCATCCATTGATAGAAAGCATGACCAAGCAAGGCAATAACAGACTAGCAACCAGAGTAGGAACTAATTTTTTTGTGTGTTTTGAATATAGAAAGCAAACCAAACTAAACTATTTTTTTGGAGTTTTTGAAAAGAGGCAAACAAAACCAAGCAAAAGATACTAAGCAAACTAAAAACAAAGTAAAGAGAAAGGAAGTGGAGGACTCCCCTTGTGAAGACGTCCTTGGCCTCCCCGGCAACGGCGCTAGAAAACTTGTTGGTGCTTGACGTGGAGAACTTTGTTGGAAACCCCAAGAGCAAGGTGTGATGAGCACAGTAGCAAGTCTTCCCTCAATAGAGACCTAGGTTATCGAACCAGAAGGAGGAAGGAAACGTCACACAGGTGTTGCAAGCAACGCGGAGACCTGCACAACACAAACTCAAGACTTTGTCCCAACAAACAGTGAGGTTGTCAAGCTCACCGTTTGATGTAACAAAGGATTAACTGTATGGTGTGGAAGGTAATGGTGGTTTGCAGCAAGTAACAGTAACAGTGGATGATGTATCAATGGTAAAGATTGGACCGGGGTCCATAGTTCACTAGAGGTGCTCTCCTTAGATAAACAACATGGCATGAAGTGTAAACAAATTATAACAGGGCAATTGACATGAACTGAGCAAGGCATAACAATGCAATACCAGACAAAAAGATCCTATGAGATTCGATTGGGCAATACAACAATATACATAGACCGCCATCCAACTGCATCTATGACTAGAAGTCCACCTTCAGGTTATCATCTGAACCCCCTTCAGTATTAAGTTGCAAGCAACAGACAACTGCTTTAAGCAAAGTGTGTAAGGTAAACAATCCACTTGTTCCATGAACAAGAGACCGTTGTTTTCTCCCTAGTCGCAACAGCACATCTACAACCGAAGAGATTTCTGTCAATGATACGTCGTAAACGTATCTATAGTTTTTGATGTTACATGCTTGTTTAGTATCTACTTTGCTTTGCTTTGTCTACAGTTGGAGGTGTTTTTATATCTTTTCTGGAACTAACCTATTAACAAATTACCGCAGTGCCAGTTGCATGTTTTCTTCTGTTTTTGGTTCCAGAAAGGCAGAAAATCAATATTGTCGGAATTGGACGGGACAAAAGCCAAAGTAAATATTTTACCGTGGGCGACACGAAGTCTAGAGGAGTAAGGGAGAAGCGAACTAGGGCAGCCAAACCCCCCTAGGTGCGGTCAGGGGTGGGCCCATGCCTAGGCAGGGTGTGGTCCTCCTGGTCGCCTCCCAGCCTTGCCTCTTTTCCTATAAGAAGCCCCTGATGCAGAAACCCTAGGCACCTGATCAAAACTCCACGAAACCTTCTGTAGCCGCCGCCACCATCGACCCTAGATCGGGGGGATCTGAAGTTCTTCCCGGCACCCTGCCAGAGGGGAGATCCTCCTGGAGGCCTTCTTCTCCGGTACGATGTGTGAGTAGTTCCACCTTGGACTATGGGTCCATGTAGTAGCTAGATGGTTGTATCTCCTCCTTGTGCTTTCATGTATAGATCTTGTGAGCTCCGTTCATGATCAAGATCTAATCTATTTGTAATCATGCATGTTGTGTTTACGGGGATCCGATGGATATTGAGATTACTATGTCAGATTGATTAATGGTTTTGTCTTATTGATTCTATCATGTATGTGTTGTTTGTTATCTTGCATGCTCTCCGTTGTTAGTAGCTATCTTGGCCAAGTAGTTGCCAGTGACTCCAAGAGGGGATATTATGCTCGATAGTGGGTTCATGCCTCTAGTTTTCAACGGAAGTGATAGAAATCTCTTCAGTCGTAGATGTGCTGTTGCCACTAGGGAGAAAACACCGGTCTCTTGTTCATGGAACGAGTGGATTGTTTACCTTACACACATTGCTTAAAGAAGTTGTCTGTTGCTTGCAACTTAATACTGGAGGGGGGTTCGGATGATAACCCAAAGGTGGACTTCTAGTCATAGATGGAGTTGGATGGCGGTCTGTGTATCTTGTTGCATTGCCCAATCGAATCTCATAGGATCTTTATGGCTAGTATTGCATTGTTATTCCTGATACGTCAAAAACGTATCTATAATTTTTGATGCTCCATGCTTGTTTAGTATCTACTTTGCTTTACTTGTCTACACTTTGAGCCGCTTTTTACATGTTTTCTGGTACTAACCTGTTAACAAGTTTCCACAGTGCCAGTTGCCTGTTTTCTACTGTTTTTGGTTTTAGAAAAGCTAGTAAAGAAATATTCTCGGAATTGGACGGGACAAACGTCAAAGTCAATTACTTTCCATGGGAACAAGAAGTCCAGAGGGGAGACGGAGAAGCGTGCCAGGGCGGCCAAACCCCCCTAGGCGTGGCTAGGGGTGGGTCCATGCCTGGGTAGGGTTTGACCCCCCTGGTCACCTCCTCGGCCTCCCCCTTCGCCTATAAGAAGCCCTCGATACAGAAACCCTAAGGACCCGATCAAATATCCACGAAACCGTCTATAGCCGTCGCCACCATCATCCCTAGATCGGGGGGGGGGGGGGATCTGAAGTTCTTCCTGGCACCCTGCCGGAGGGGAGATCATACCGGAGGCCTTCTCTCCGGTATGATGCGTGAGTAGTTCCACCTTGGACTATGGGTCCATGTAGTATCTAGATGGTTGTATCTCCTCCTTTGTGCTTTCATGTATAGATCTTGTGCGCTCCGTTCATGATGAAGATCTAATCTATTTGTAATCATGCATGTTGTGTTTGCGGGGATTCGATGGATATTGAGATTATTATGTTGGTTTGATTAATGGTTTTGTCTTTATGATTCTATCATGTCTGTGTTGTTTGTGATCTTGCATGCTCTCCGTTGTTAGTATCTATCTTGGCCAAGTAGTTGCTAGTGACACCAAGAGGGGGTATTTATGCTCGATAGTGGATTCATGCCTCTAGTTTCCAAGGGAAGTGACAGAAATATCTTCGGTTGTAGATGTGCTATTGCTACTAGGGAGAAAACAACGGTCTCTTGTTCATGGAACATGTGGACTATTTACCTTACACACTTTTCTTAAAGCAGTTGTCTGTTGCTTGCAACTTAATACTGGAGGGGGTTCGGATGATAACCTGAAGGTGGACTTCTAGTCATAGATGCAGTTGGATGGCGGTCTATGTATATTGTTTTATTGCCCAATCGAATCTCATAGGATCTTTCTGACTAGTAATTGCATTGTTATGCCTTGCTCAGTTCCTGTCAATTGCCCTGCTGTAATTTGTTTACCCTTCATGCCATGTTGTTTATCTAAGGAGAGCACCTCTAGTGAACTATGGACCCCGGTCCAATATTTACCATTGATACATATTCCACTGTTACTTGTTTACTTGCTGCAAACCATTACCTTCCACACCATACGTTTAATCCTTTGTTATAGCAAATCGGTGAGCTTGACAACCTCACTGATTCGTTGGGGCAAAGTCTTGAGTTTGTGTTGTGCAGGTATCCGTGTTGCTTGCAACACCTGTGTGACATTTCCTTCCTCCTACTGGTTCGATAACCTCGGTTTCTTACTGAAAGAAACTTGCTTGTGCTGCTTCATACCTTGCTCTTGGGGTTTCCAACGAAGTGTCGCACGATAAGTGCTGGGCGCCATCAAGCTATTTTTTGGCGCCGTTGCCGGGGAGGATAAGGACGTCTTCACTAGGGGAGTCCTCCGCTTCCTTTCTATTTACTTTGTTTTTAGTTTGCTTTGTTTCTTTTGCTTGGTTTTGTTTGCCTCTTTCCAAAAAACCCATAAAAATTAGTCTAGTTTGGTTTGCTTGCTTTATTCAAAAACACAATCAATTAGTTCCTGCTCTAATTGTTGCTGGTCTGTTATTGGCCTGCTTTGTCATGCTTTCTATCAATGGATGGTTTCTTTGAAACTAGTTCTTACTGGCAAGGTGGGTTCACGGAAGAAGAAAATTATTATTATAAGGAGCACCGTTTGTCACAAAAAGGGAAACACTTATGGGAACAAATTGATAAATTGAATACTTTTGCTAGAGAGGTGTGCTCTACTTATAATGTAACTTATTGCTTTGATAAATCTTGTTGCTGTAGGAGGTATAAACACCTGCCTTTTCAATGTGAGTATAATGATAATGTTACCATATCTTCCTATGTTAAAGGAAATTATGAATTTTATGATGTGGAACAAATTGAAGAATTTATTGCTTTCAAGGGTGCATTTGAACTTGCCAGTTTGCTTGAAAATACTGATGATGCACCTTATGAATATGAGGTTTATGAGATACTTAAATTCTGCTTTGATAATTACAAGGAAGAAAATGGCTATATCCTTGAATATTTTAATATATGCTTGCCACAGTTGGAAGAGACTAATGCCTTGCAGGATCCTTGGGAAGAAGAAATTGCTGAACGAAAGCTCATTAGATGAAAAATAGGAGGAGAGTGATGAACAAAAGGAGGAAGAATGGATCTACCCATGCCTACCTTATAATGAGAGTAACTCTTCATCTCTTACATTATTTGATTGTCCCCCATGCTTCCCAAAGGAGGATGAATGTTATGTTCGTGTGGATTCTTTTGAAATATTTGGTATGGGTAAAACTTGTGATAATAGTTATGCTCCTGTTATCTATGATAATCCTATATTGGTGCCTAACTTTGAAATTCATGGTACTAAAGAGTTTTGCTTAGAAAATGTTTATGATAAAGCTCTAGATGATGGTCCTATATTGAATGATAAGTCATCTTGTTATAAAATTGTTAAAAGTGGGTTTGAAGGTTTTAATCCCACTATTTTTGAGCTTGATAAAAATTATGTGTTTGTAGATCATGAAAAACATGCTTTATGTGATAGTTATATTATTTAGTTTATTCATGATGCTACTGAAAGTTATTATGAGAGAGGGAAACATGGTCTTATGTATCTTAACAATATTAAGTTTCCCCTCTTTATGTTGAAAATCTAGAAGTTGCACTTGTTTTACTTTCCTATGCTTGTTGATTTGTGCTTCTTTGATTTATTTTATTACAAGATTCCTATGCATAGGAAGTGGGTTAGACTCAAATGTGTTTTCAATTTTCTTCTTGATGCTCTCTTTTACTTCAACTCATAGTTCTTATGAGAGAATCTTCTCAAGCTATCAAGCCTAACTTAAAGGCGTTAAAGAAAATTACTTGTTGGGAGATAACCCAAGAGTTTCCTTGAGTCTTGAAAGTTATTACTTCGGTAATTACCTCTCCTTATCCTTTTTGTTTGCTTTTTGTGCCAAGAATGACCTCTAATGAGAGGGAAGTAAGATTTGGGGAGTTGCTATAATTTTTGATGTTCAATGCTTGTTTAGTATCTACTTTGCTTTGCTTTGTCTACACTTTGAGGTGTTTTTATATCTTTTCTAGAACTAACCTATTAACAAGTTGACGCAGTGCCAGTTGCCTGTTTTCTTCTGTTTTTGGTTCCAGAAAGGCAGAAAATCAATATTCTCGGAATTGGACGTGACAAAATCCTAAGTTAATATTTTACCGTGGGCGGCATGAAGTCCAGAGGAGAGACGGAGAAGCGAACCAGGGAAGCCAAACCCCCCCTTGGCGCGGCCAGGGGTGGGCCCGCTCCTAGGCAGTGTGTGCCCCCTGGTCGCCTCCCAGCCTCGCCTCTTCGTGTCACATCCCAAGATTTTCCAAATCCTGTAATGTGAAAATAAATGAATAAAATAAAACTTTGTTTGATTTTCAGGGCCAGAAGAAACTTTTTGAATTTAAATGGAAACTTCAAATCTATTTGGATTAAATAAAACCTAAAGGGATTTTTAAAGATAAACATTTATTAAAGGAAATTAAAATGTTTTAGAATTTCTATTTTGAATCTTTAAATAAAAAGATTTGATTTTCAAAAGAAAAGGTGGATTCATAAATAAGGATTATTTTATTAAGCCAAATCAAACCTTGGCCAAGTGTTTAAAATAAAATGTTTTATTTTGATTAAAAATAGTAAAGGATTATTTAAATAAAGTAATAAGGATTTAATATCAAATTATGTCTAAATAAAAGGTTGTACCATTTTAATTGAAACATCAAAACTTATTAAATTGTTTTAAATAAGTTTCCAAATATTTTATTCTCAAATAAAACTTACTGAAGTGTTTTGTTTTATTTTAAAATAAGGATTCAAATAAAACCAATCCTAATTGATTTAATAACTAAGGCCCATTCTATTCAATTATAAATGGACACCAAAACAAAAAAAAATGTTATTTTAATTTAAATCAAGCTTTCAAATATCCATTATTTTCAAATACAACTTACTGATTTTGTTTTGAAAATAATTGAATTTCAAATGGAGATTTTATTAATAAAATCAAACCCTATTTGATTAATAAATCTTGATCCATGTTATATAATTAATAATGGACCCTACAAATAAAATTATTATCTTGACTTTAGATTTTGGTTCAGGATTCTAAACAGAACTAAATTCAGAGTTACAAAATTGGGTGATGATTTTGAATTGATTTGATTTGGTTGATGTTTGTTGGTTTGGAAATTCAAAACAGGAAATAGATTTAGAAAAAGGAAAAAGATTCAGAAACAGAAAAAAATAAAGAAAAGGACAACCCAACCCAGCAGCCCAAACAGGCCCAGCAAATCAGCCCAGCTCCTCACCCGAAAGAAAACGTTTCGCACTAGTATTCGAACCCGCACAGAGTATGACCAGTGGACCCTCCCCTCGTTTCTTTCCCACTGACCGGTAGGCCCTCTTTCCACTGTTCTTCCTCCTCACCCGCTCGACCCCTTCTCCCTCCTTCGACACCGCTCCTGCCGATGATTTCGCGGCCTTAATTCTCTTTAACTCGACCACCGTTACCAGCTTTGATCACGCAGGTTGAAACGCCCAAGCCTCCTCTATATTTCCCCTCTGACACCCCGCGCTGGCACGTCTTAGACCACCCCAATTTCCTCCTCGAGCTCCTCTGTTCCGCCCACCGTCTCCGGCCAATTCAGGCCAGTACACGCCACCTCCCACCTTCCCGAGCACCCTAGTAGCTTCCCCACTCCTAGAAGCTTCTCCCCGTGCCCTTCATACAACCGCGGGTGCCCCGGAGCGTCGGCTTTGACAAGCTCCGACAGCGCCGCTGACTGTTCCTCCTCCGACGACGTTTACCAGGTGAACCAGACCGCCCCTTCACTTCTCGATCACGCACATAGCATTGTCTTGATCCTGCGCATCTGACCGCGCCCTCGTTTTGCCTTAGGGCGATCTCCAGCGACGTCCTCGACCTCGACCAGAGCCACCCGCCGCCAGAACCAACTCTGGTGAGGAATCCCGCCCGTCCCCGTGCGCCCCTTGCCACGACGACCACACGACCAGCATCACCTCATCCTCGCGACCTCGGTGAGCTTAGTCCCTCCCTGTTTCGCTTCCTGCCTCGCCAGCGCCGCCGCCAACTGGCCGCTCCGCCGCTCGCCGTTGGCCTTGCGCCGCCAGTTCCTGGCTAGTTGATAGGAACCGTTAGATCGTAATCCAGCGGCTAGGAAAGAAAGTGAGCGAAGGGGTATCGAACGATCTGCGCCGCATGTTTTCAGTTAGATCCTGCGGTTCACGTTGCCGATCCGGCCGAACCGGTATCGACCAATGAAACGGCGACGCGTGGCCAGTATTAAAACTTAAAACAGATTTGAATCAGATTTATTTGCAAACTTCAAACCCTTGTAACTTTCAAACCACACGTCCAAAAATTACAAATTTTATATCAATGGATTCAGTGGAGCAAGCCCTAGCCAACCATGCCCTTGGTTTAGAAAATAGTATCTGTTAGCTTTCTTATTTTTGCAGATTCATTTGTGTGCTTGTTTAGAGTAGAAAATTTGTTTAAAAATGATTTTTTTGGGTTAAAACCTTTGCAAAATGGTTTGTTGTGACCTTACTGACCCTAGGAACCAAACCATGGCTTTGAAAATGGATTGGAAGAATTTAGGAAGGATTAAACGAATTAGTCCATTTCTAGCCAAGTGAAAATAATGTTTTATTATGAGAATGATTTTGGAATAAAAACCTTGGGAAAATGTTTTGATTCAAAGCTACTGACCCCAAAACACCAAGTCTTGAGAGCTAGAAACTTTGGGTGAAGACTTAAAGGTTTTAGATTTGATAAAACTAATTTCCACCACATAAAATGATGAATGGATTTAAAAATGGTTTTTAGACAAAACCCCTTGCTAATGACTTTGCCACTTTGGTAAATGACCAATTTGGATCTTACAAAGTTTAGAAATCCAATAGAGACCCTTTTTGCAAAATAAAACTATCTTGTGCATGCTCCCATGCATAAATTAGTTTCCATTGTCTTGTGTGTATGAATTTGTTTGAGTGATTATTGGTTTGGAATGTTAATTGATTTTGTGTTTGCTTGATTGACTTGTAGTGAATTTAGAAAAGTGTGAGATTAGCAAGATCAAGGTGTGAACCACCATTCTCTACCAAAAGGCAAGTTACACTATCATACAAAAGTCCTACTATTTTTATTATACATTAGTGGATTTTGAAAACATGCATGAAAATGATTTATACTTATGCTATGCAAAATCCTAATAGGATTCCCTATACATTCCTTAGAAAGATCTTAGTAGTTGTACATGCTTAGCCATGCTATATTTTGAAAAGAGATACATGTTGAGATTTTACAAAGGTTGAGAAAAGAAACTTGTGTTTTACATAATAAAACAAGGACTCAATGAACCACCTAGGTGGAGGATACTTTAAGTTTTGGAGAAGGTGGCAACAAAAGGAACCATGTCTATGGCTATCACTTTGTGTTGTGCTCCAAAAGAAAACCACCTAGGAAACTTAGAGATCAAACATGCTTCTCCAATTGTGGCTTTCGTGTGCAACCACATGCTATTATGGCTCTGGCTTAGTCAATTACATTAGGAAGACCCATACATTGTCTTTAGTTACCGGACATGGGGATCTGGAATGCTTCATGGGGGCTGAAGACAAGCTAGCAATGGTGTATGGGAGGACCTTTTGGAAAGACTTCGTCACATTCTAAGTCTGCTAGTACTCCATCTTGGTGAGCACTAATCCAGTAGGCCGCTGGTGGCAACAAGATGGGATTGTGACATGTGGGTAAAGTGTACTCCTTCTGCAGAAGATAATAAAACCTAAGTACTTAGCCGTGTCCCCAGTTATGGACAATACTGAGCAACTAAAGTTTGAACTATGGGAGATCTCGACATTCCAACTGCTAAAATAAAAACTTGATGCCCTTGTGTGTCTACCAAGGAATTCAAAGAGGTTTGTAAAGCTTGATGCACTTGGGGTTACCAAGGAGCTCAAGAGATTTTTGACAAGGACTTGAACACTTGAGTGTCTACCAAGGAGTTCAAGGGATTCTTGGAAAAGAGATTTGACAATGGACCAAAACCATTTTGAAAAGATAGGATAAAATATTGCTTTATGCAAATAAGCCTTAAACTCTACTTAGCCAAATGTGCATGTATTGATAGGATCCACTCATATTATAAATAATAGTGAAGCTTGCCAATACAATTCAAAAGTATTGACCCTTGTGGCTGCAACTTGTAATGTTCCAGGTTTGATTGACTTTAGTGAAGATTGTTTGATTAGGATTACAAAGTCTACAACCAACATCTGCCTGTGGCACTTTGAAGATGAAGGACCCATGACTATAGTCATTCCGCTGCAATGTAATGTAGTAGCCAAATGAGCTATGTAATGATGTAATAAAATTATGTTATTCCTGGTTATAAAGTTACATTATGACCTTTGTTTCTTGATATTACATCTAAACTGTGGATGCTAGCTATTGATCCAGGGACTAGCATTGTAAAACAAAGGGGGCTCTATCTTATTAAAGATTGGAACCTCTATAGATGGTATCAGAGCATTGTGTTGCCTGTAGGATTTGTAAACCCTAGGATTGGACAAAAACCCCTTAGAAAAATAGGAGTTGTATTTGTTCCAAAACTTATTTACAAACAAACTTGTAAACTCTTTCCTCAACCATTTTGGTTTCAACTCTACTTCTCCTCTACTTCAACTTGATGGAAAAACCTACCCCATGGCCAAAGACTACACCATGTGCAAAGGACTTCTCAACTTCTTCAACTCTAATGACTTCAACTTCTTCAACTCTAATGACTTCAACATCTTCAGCATATTCACCAAGGAATTCCAACTTGGATACTACTAAGGATTACAGGTAAGTCAAGGAAATCTTACTCAAGATTTAGAGACTGAAGGAATGCAAAATAAGAAGGAGCCATCAACAACTTTGAAGTATAGTAACCAGGAGTTTTTCTCAAGGAAACCATGATCCCAAGTAAGAAGAAGCAACCAAGAATGATGGAAAGAACACAAGTGAACCATATAGATGGACCACCATATTTTAGTTAAGACAAAACCACCAACTTATGTGGTGTAACAAAAATTATTTTGTTGACTAGGTATGTGCTTGAACCTTGTTTGAGTGAAATGTTTGGTTTGTGATTGCATGCACATTGCTTGTGTGAATTGTGATGTGTGTGATTAGAATTAAGTCCTTGGAAATATCTTGCCTATTCTAATCTCCTTTCAACCCAAACAGATGACTACCCCAAAAGACTCCAAGGTTGATGACATCAACACCAACCAAGTTGACAGCATGAAAGAGCTCATAGCAACCCAACACCAATTAAACCAACTTACAGCTCAGTTCATAGCCAGCAATAGTGATAAAGATCCAGCACTGCAAAGGTTTTTGGAGGAACAATCCCAACTGATGCTTAAGGTGACTAATCAAATGATCAGCATGGAAGAAAACTATCCCAAGAGAGTGTATGATAACAAGGATGACAAGAATGTTATTCTAGATCGAGCACCAGCTTGCATTATTTGTGGAGACAAGGATCATACTTCCAAGGAGCATGAAGGACAATGCCCTAACTGTGAAGAAAATCATCCTGTTAGACAATGTCCCATTTCTCGAGCCACTTGTTACCTTTGTGAAGGAAACGACCATGTCCCTATCCAATGCCCCATCTATGCCATGGTGGAAGAAAGGAAACAAGAAGGATCCAAGTCTACCAAAGGAAAAGGACCACTTGTACCCCCAAACAAGACAACCTACTTCAAAGGATCAAAGAAACCCAAGAAACCAAGACCAGACATGCACCTTGTGCAATGCCGTAAATGTAAGGAAATGGGACACTACTCCAGTGAGTGCCCAGAGAACAAGAAAAATGCTCTCCGTGGTTTATGATTATATCATGTCTGTGTTGTTGTGATCTTGCATGCTCTACGTTGTTAGTAGCTATCTTGGCCAAGTAGTTTCTAGTGACTCCAAGAGGGGATATTATGCTCGATAGTGGGTTCATGCCTCTAGTTTCCAAGGGAAGTGACAGAAATCTCTTCGGTCGTAGATGTGTTGTTGCCACTAGGGAGAAAACAACAGTATCTTGTTCATGGAACAAGTGGATTGTTTACCTTACACACTTTGCTTAAAGCAGCTGTCTGTTGCTTGCAACTTAATACTAGATGGGGTTTCGGATGATAACCCAAAGGTGGACTTCTAGTCATAGATGCAGTTGGATGGCGGTATATGTATCTTCTTGCATTGCCCAATCGAATCTCATAGGATCTTTATGTCTCGTATTGCATTGTTATGCCTTGCTCAGTTTCTGTCAATTGCCCTGCTGTAATTTGTTTACCCTTCATCCATGTTGTTTATCTAAGGAGAGCACCTCTAGTGAACTATGGACCCCGGTCCAATCTTTACCATTGATACATCTTCCACTGTTACTTGTTTACTTTTTGCAAACCACCATTACCTTCCACACCATACATTTAATCCTTTGTTACAGCAACCGATGATATTGACAACCTCACTGTTAGTTGGGGCAAAGTCTTGAGTTTCTGTTGTGCAGATCTCCACGTTGCTTGCAACACCTGTGTGACGTTTCCTTCCTCCTACTGGTTCGATAACCTCGGTTTCTTACTGAGGGAAGACTTGCTGTTGTGCAGCTTCACACCTTGCTCTTGGGGTTCCCAACAGGCTCCACATCAACTGAGTCATCAGTCACTTCCCTTGGAAACTAGAGGCATGAACCCACTAGCGATCATAAATACCCCCTCTTGGAGTCACTAGCAACTACTTGGCCAAGATAGATACTAACAACAGAGAGCATGCAGGATCACAAAAAACACAGACATGATAGAATCATAAGACAAAACCATTAATCAATCTGACATAGTAATCTCAATATCCATCGGATCCCCGCAAACATAACATGCATGATTACAAAAAGATTAGATCTTGATCATGAACGGAGCTCACAAGATCTATACATGAAAGCACAAGGAGGAGATACAACCATCTAGCTACTACATGGACCCATAGTCCAAGGTGGAACTACTCACGCATCATATCGGAGAAGAAGGCCTCCGGGATGATCTCCCCTCCGGCAGGGTGTCGGGAAGAACTTCAAATCCCCCCGATCTAGGGACGATGGTGGCAGCGGCTACATATGGTTTCGTGAAGTTTTTGATCGGGTTCCTAGGGTTTCTGCATCGAGGGCTTTTTATAGGCGAAGAGGCAAGGCTGGGAGGCGACCAGGGGGCCACACCCTGCCCAGGCGTGGGCCCACCCCTGGCCACGCCTAGGGGGGTCTGGCCGCCCTGGCCCGCTTCTCCGTCTCTCCTCTGGACTTCGTGTCGCCCACGGTAAAATATTGACTTTGGCTTTTGTCCCATCCAATTCCGAGAATATTTATTTTCTGCCTTTGTGGAACCAAAAACAGAAGAAAACAGACAACTGGCACTGTGACAACTTGTTAATAGGTTAGTTCCAGAAAAGATATAAAAACACCTCAAAGTGTAGACAAAGAAAAGCAAAGTAGATACTAAACAAGCATGGACCATCAAAAATTATAATACGTTTCCGACGTATCAGTCCTACATGCCACTTTGTGCTCTGATACCATCTGTGATGACCTTAGATCAATAAAGATCCTAGGTCCTTGTGGCTAGTCCTTGGATCAATAACTAGCACTCACAGTCGATGAATATCATGTAAAACACAGGTTATTATTACACGAATAATCTAGAGTATGAATTTATTACAACTTTGCTTAGATTTATAGCTAGCTCAAATAAACATCGGAAACATAAATAAACTTGATTCCATCAACGTCCCAGGCTTGTTGAGTGTAGACTCGCGATCCCTACGCAGCTTTCAATCTTCGGATTCTACACATGAAACGTGCAGCCAACAAGTTGGGTCAATACTTTAAATGTATTGGCAAATTACACTAAGGAAATAATAAGACTAACTCTACATGCAAGGCTAGAGTAGGATTTGGGGTTCATTTGCATAAAGCTAATTTTCTCTAAGTATGAAGAAAGAGGAAGAGTTTTATTCTACTTTGTAAACATTTGCTTAAATAATATACGGTCAAATGGAACATGAGGATATTACTCACCAAGTGTCCAAACAACCTAACACTTGGATATTACTCACCAAGTCTCCAAAATCCCACTCGTTGACGATATTACTCACGCCATGGGATTTTATAAAAACTTTAAGTTTGGAAAGAGAGATAAAGATCCTTCAGAGGCTCCATCCTTCAGATGCTCAAAGTGTTCTTTTCCGTAAACTCGGCTAATCGATCAGATTGCAATACTCTCGAGAGTTTGTGCACTTTATCCACAATCCACGATCAAGTCCTTTTACAAACAAGACAATGGCGAGGCTTTCCCTTAGTAGCCCCTCTACCTTCTACCTGTGCCAAGATCCTCCAAATGATGGTACCCAGGTGAGGTTTCCTACTAAGTATTAGGCCAAGACAGAGCCCACATGTATCGTGGTTGCAGTAGAAGCTTCTAAATTCTAAAATATGGCATACTTCTTTGATTCCTGAACGGCCGTCCTCCACCAAAATTCCACTCGTTGATCCGAAAACCATTCCACCCAGAAGAAAACTTAATTTTATTTTGAAGTGGATTTGAGAAGAAAAGATCGCGCAAGAGAGCCTTTATACTTAGAAAATTTTCTTATCTTTTAAACCCCCCGACGGTACTTTTTATATATATAGCATAACAATCAATACTTAGCAAAAACAGGGGTAACCTATTAGGAGGGAAAAATCCTAAGTATAGAACTAATAGTGGCATACTACAAAATCATCGCACTTGCAAAATAGTACTAAGACATTCTAACATCTTACTCATGCATACTACAAAATTTGAAGATCAAACATGCATAGAATTAAAAATGGGACAATATATGAACAAGAGGTATAACTTGCCTTGATCCAAACATCACTCTATGCAAAAGTACTCATCGAGGCACTCCAAACAATCTAACGAAGAACAAACATAGATCTAATCACAACTTGCAAAAAAACAATGTTATAGAAGTAATATGCATGCATCCAACATGGTAATATGCAAGGATGATATTTATTTCGACCAACATATTATTTAGGGGTTGTTTTATGTTAGGGGTGTCATTGGTAACAATTTCCCATAGGTTTCAATTATTTTGGATTATTAAAACCCTAGATATGCTCATAAAGGGATATAATCTTTGACAAAGCCACACAACATATCTGAAACCCCTAATTAAGTTATTCCAACTCTAAACAGTAGATCTCGAATTACAAAGCCAACGCGACAAGAATTAACTAAAAACAAAGTTGTTGATAATTTTCTATGAATTAAATACTCCAAACTAGTGATTAAACTCAACAAAAATATTACTGAAGTAATATTACAATTTTATTACAGATCTGAGTTCTACTCAATTTTATGAATCCAACAATATATTAGTTGTAATTTTTGGCCAAGTATTTGATTTACTAGGGATTTTACAAGGTTAAAACATTATCTGACTATTAAAAAACAAATCTAGTCAACGCGCTCTGCTGGAGACAAGTGGCGACCACAGATTGGTTCCGCCTGCTAACACGGTGCTGCCAACGCGCACGTGTCACGCGGGGTGACACGACTGGTTGGTACCGCTTCGGTCTGGAGGATCTAATCTACGTCGTCGCTCCTAAATCTAACGGTTGGTAATGGTAGTCACTAACCTGGCGGCGACGACAACTCGACGACGACGATGAATAGTGGCAACACGGTCAATTGGTGTAGCTTGGCGATGTTCCGACGAGTTCCCGAGGCAGCAAAGTGGATGATGACGTAGCCCTCCTCCTCGCAGTCTCCGTGGTATAGGTGGCGATGATGCTTGCTTCCTCTACCCGCGTCTATGCCCCGCTGGTCTCTCTCATCTCCGATGGAGCTCCAACGAGATGGTGAGCTCTCTCCCATGCGCTGTTGAGAGGGAAAACATTAGGATGACGCGGTATCCTGAGAGGAAGCAAGGAGAGGAATAAGGGGAGAAGGGGAAGCCTCGGAACCTCGGATTCCAAGCTCGACGGCGAGCAACTCCGACGAGATTGGTTCTTCCTCGGAAAGCGGCAACCCAGTGGCAATTAGGTAAAATTAGATTAGGGTTTTGGGTGGCGGAGTCGTGGGGTTTAAATAGGAGGGTTATCTTGCCATAGGGTTCGCGGAGTTGACTCTGATTCGGCCAGGAGTCATTCGGAAGGCGGCAACACGCGTGTGCTCGGGCCGGACTCCGCGAGGGTGATGACATGCGGGCCCACGTTGTTAGTGGCTGCGGGGAGGGCGCAGATCGCGGCGGCTGCACGCAGGATAGGTGGGCTGGCCCAGTTAGGTTACACGGAGCACACGCGCGGTTAGTTGCGGTGCTAGGCGGGCTGGGCCAGAGGTCCGCGGGTTAGATAGTTCTTTTTAATCTTTTATCTTTTTGTGTTTCACTAATTCTTTAATATCTTTTGCAACCTTTAACCAAATTTAATGAAACCAGTCTCTAAAATTTTGTTAAAATAGGGTGATCATTATAGGATCATAAAACACCCTTTTGCACAGTCTTTAGAAGATTAGGTTTATAAAACCCCTTCTTGTTGTCTTTATATGACCATATGCAAAATCCAAAATAGGGTTTGGTGAAAAGGGTTTTGATGAGATATTATTGTGTGATGCCATGATGCAAATGCGATGATGCATGCTTCTAGTAACATCTGGAATTCAAAATTTGGGATGCTACACAACCCGTTCAGGAGGCGGGTCCTTCTAGGTTCAACGGCGCGGGTTCGTCCACCGCACGCCCTCAGGGCCCGTACTACGGGTTTAGCCCCGACGACTTTACCATCACACCCACGTCATCTGCTGAGCTGTCTTCCTTAGGTTTGTCCGGCGATGACAACAGCGACACCTGATCTAGCTAGGACATAGACGTGGATCAGCTACTTGTCATACATTTCTTATCCTGCTAGCTTTGTGATGTTTTATTTGTGATACTTACTTTATAAATATGTTTGGGCTACTTACTTTATAACTATGTTTACTTACTTTATAACTATGTGTCTTCTTTCTTGATAAATATAGAATGAATCAAGTGTGCAACAACAATGCTCAGCCATTGGGTAGGTGCCTGGACAAGAAGTTTCCATAGTGCTCCCTGTCGGGTTTAAGGCTAGGACGGTATGTGCTCTGAAATACACGGTACCATGGATGTCTATATAGAATCTAAAATAACCCATGGTCTTTGTTGTATTGTTATTGTTTGACTCAGTCAATCCCTTGCGCTTGGCGACGGGACTTCATGGACCATTTCCATAGAAACACCATTGACGATGTCGTGTTCGAGGTCACTTTGATGTCAGATGCTGATGCCGACAGGAGTTATGTGGTTATAGTCACCAACATAGCGATCGGGACATCTTTCAATGGACCTGGCTGGATAAACTTCTTGAATGAGCATGACATGCAATACGGAGACAAGATAAAGATCTTTCTCATTCATCAAGCAGCCGTAATCTACTACTTGTGCACGTCCATGATGATGATATTCAACAGTAAGCTAGCTATGTAGTTGACCATCGTATTATATGTCGTTTACTCTATGCATGCATTTTTTATGTGACTTTATTCTCAATATATGTAGAGTGAATTATAATGAAGAAGCGTGCGGCAATTGTGGTCAACATAGTTGACATTGCATGGACAGTAAGATTACCATACCGCTCCTTGCAAACTTTGGTGTTAGGACAGTATGTTCTCTGAAATTTATGTGGAGAATGTAAATATATATATATGCTTAATGAAAATCATGACTAATTGTTCTGTCCTATGAATTTACTCAGTCAATCCCTTGCGGTGCACGACATGGCTTCATGGACCATCTCCATAGAAGCATGGATGAGGTTGCCGTGTTTAGTGTCACTTTGACGCATCATAATCATCCCAATTAGACATACCGGGTTAGGGTCACCAATGAGGATGTCCGAACATATTTTAGTGGTCCTGGATGGACAAGACTCCTCATTTTGTACGGCGACATGCAAGAGGGACATGATTTCAAGTTTTTGGTCAGTCATAATTATGGCATCATCTATTTCAATTGCTTTCCTCCCGACTCTTCCGACGAGGGTGAAGATGAGTGAACTCTAGATAATGCTATGAACCAATGTCCTAGATATATTGAATATTTGGTGGATACTGCTACTATTTTCTTGTGTTAATATGTATTTTGCTATCATTATTCTGTATACTGTGCATTCTTATATTTATCTGTATTCTATCTATTTTTTTGCTCTAGTACATAATATCCCGGCGAAAAGGGATGGCGCTGGTGGTAGGGGCACTACCCCCGGTGAATAAGATTATTCGCCGATGATAACAGAGAATACCCCTGACGAATTTGGAATGCGACGGCGATGTGTCCTTACCGTCAGCGAGATGGTCGCCGGCAATAGGACATTTTGGTTAGCCAACGGTAGGGTTTTCTCTACAGTGTGAGCGCGGACTTTAAAGCAGTACATCGAGCTCCATAGATCTCCTTCTTACACGCCTATTTTTATCTCTCCTCTCTTAAACACCTTCAACCCAAACCACTTGTTATTAGCACAAAAGGCTCCAAATCGACTCGAGATCTACATGAAAAAGATGCGTATCAGCAATGGGGTTCAATTCTGACCATCAGCTTCAAGGTTTGTAAACCATATCTTCTCCGATTCTTGGTCAAAGTTGGAGCTTTTTAGGGGAATTTCTCTAGATTTGTTGCATAGAATCAACCACTCGGAATTTCCTTCTAGGAACAGCTTGATCTCGTTGTTCCTTACATTTTTGTGTTGCACGTGGTTCGTTTTGATGGAGGTAGAGGATAGCTCAGCTCTATCAACTGTCAACTGGAGGTGTACGTATGAGGATAAACTTCTCAGCTTGCGTGTGAGGTTGAAGATGAGATAGAGCAAGATAGTTTACTCGACAGGCGGGTCGTACAGGTAGAGGAACACCAAGGTCGTTGTCGCCGTCGACCGTGTGTAGGTCCCCTTCGTCACATACGTGTTCGAGATGGTCCAGTTTGCCTGTTCGAGATCAGAGTTCCTGGATGCCGCGTAAGATGTCCTGACGGTCTCCGTCGCCAGCGCAGCCACAGGAGGTGTCCCACCGATCTCCGTCGCTGGCGCAGCTGCATCAGTTGTCTTGCTATCCTCCGTCACTGGCGCAGCAGGAACAACTATCATGTCGCCCTCTGTCTCAGCCTCTATCGCCAGGAAGCAGTACATACACGAAGAACAAGAGCTGCTAATGACTATTTAGGAATGAATATTAGTGTGACAGTCAATCTGATGCGGGCAACCAAACAACATGCATTTGTTGTTGTCCTCGCCCAAGAAAATTCCATGCAGGCTATTAAACAAGATGCAAAAGGTGGATCGTAGGTCATATGTGGCAGTGCTTTCCGCTGCACTGCCCGATCGAGCCAAAAAATCAGTGCAGGCTGCCAAACGCGCCCTAATACGCCAAACCGATCACGTGTGGGGTCTACCTCGAACGGACTCAAAGTCACCCAAAGTTACAACTTCAATGGTTCGTGTTTGGTTTGTTACCAAAAATTTGGTTGCCTACGGAATCTTGCTAACTTTCTCACATTCTATTTAAAAGTCTTGCCAACTTTATAGGAAACAAAAGTATCTGTTGAATAAAAGAGCAATTTATCAAGAGAATTAAACATGATAAATGCTAGGTAAAACATGAATAGAATAATAGAAATTAAACTAATCATGTGAATTAGCGAATACAGATTAAGAAAGATAACCAAGAGGATTGCAAGGCATATAGAGATAAGATCAAAACAAGGTATAGAACAAACCAAAAGAAACGACAAACTATCTGACTAAGATAAATAAGATTGAGCAATAGGATGTACATCACAACAGAGGAACCGCTAGTGTTTGTGTTGGCACCGTCATCGGCCATGTCTTTGAGGAAGAGGTTGTTGATGTCGGGGAAGAATTCGTCATTAAAAAATACATTGGCGCTGCCGCTATCCGTGAAGGAGTCCGTGATGAAGCCATTAGTCGCGCCAATAGCTCTTCCTAAAAAACCTTATCGTCCAACTCCGGTACAGGACTCGAAGCAGCGGGGTCTCGGAGGCCTACTGTCCTGGCTCGCGGTGCACGCCGCAAGACGGGATGAGGAAGATCTAGGTAGCGCGAACTGGAGGAACAAAGGGGTGTGCGATCATGTATCTGAGAGGAGGCGTGCCTGAGGCGTGGCGAGGTGAGCGAGGAGGAGGAGGAGCGCGCGTGTATATATCTTCTCTTCTCAAGCTGGTACAAGTGGTGGAAGAGATCTCCTTATAAGCTGGTCTAACTTACACTCAACTAGCAATGTGGGACTGAACTTTTGTCCCACCACTTGTCTTGCATGAATGGGACAAGTTGGGCTCCAGGTTTTCAGAAATTTATTGGCATGTAATAAATGGGCCGGGCCTATTTAGGCAAAAATTCCAACAACCCCCCACTAGATTCCAGAGGCACATGAAGTTTTCCTTTGATTTCAAAACATTCTTTATATATCGGTAATACAGTGGAGACTATTAAGTTGAACTTCCACCTAGATCTTTATGTTATACTAGGCTGCAACTTATACAGTAAAATATGCCTTGAACTGCAGGTTTGCTACAAACCTAGCATCACATAAAGTCTTGACTGATACTAGGCTACCATGGGACTTCTCCGCGGGTGGATCTTACGCGTCATACTCCATGGCCTTTCATGAGTTTATTAAGCACACTACTCTCATAGACTGTGATGTTTAATAGTCAGACTCATATAGGTGTGTTCTTCAAAAGATGTTCTGCATGACAACATCTCTGCTTAAGATAAGCCACTTAGAACACATTAAGATAATAAATCAACCTTCCATGCAGAATAGGAAAGTATTGCATCTTTATGGAGTGGTATTTATTAAAGTAAGGATACTTTCCTCTCAGGTAACGAAAAACTTGTCTCCCAATTCTAATTCACGGGATCTCCGATCACATAGAGTGGTTTACTACTGTGGAAATATCATATTGTGGGTCTCATACCCATCTCCTTTGATGCATTTTTGTGAAGGGATCTGCCAAGTTTTTAGATGTTTGGATATAATCCAATGAAATAACTCCGAAATTTCTCATTTTCCTGACATATTTTAGTCTCCTCTTCACATGTCTTGATGACTTCATATCATCCTTAAAACTATTTACTTTGAAAATCACAGTTTGATTATCGCGGTCCATAAGGATTGCGGGTATTGGTTTTTCAACCACAAGTAAGTTCATCAAGGGTTCACAAAGTGACTCTTCTTCAACAGTGGTTATGTCTAATGTTATGGGTTCTGCTTCCATAGTTGACCTTGTTAAGATGATCTGCTTGCAAGACTTCCAAAAAATAGTGCCACCACCAAGTGTGATTACATATCCACTCGTGGCCTTTATCTCGTGAGCATAAGATATCCAATTTGAATCACTATAACCCTCTAGTACCCTCAGATACCCGGTATAGTGAATGCCACAGCTTGTTGTGCCTTTTAGATAGCGCATAACTCTCTCAAGAGCATGGTAGTAATCATCTCCTGGATTTGAAACAAATCGACTGAGTTTGCTTAAATAAAAAGCGATATTAGGCCTCGTGGCGCTAGCTAAGTACATAAGCGAGCCAATAATTTGAGAGTATCTCAATTGGTCTCTAGCATTTTCTTGATTCTTTCGAAGCAACACACTGGGATCATACGGTGTAGGAGAAGACTTGTAGTCGCTATACCCGAAACGACTCAAGACCTTTTCCACACAGTGAGACTGAAGCAACATAATCCCACCATCATCATCTCCCAATATCTTGATGTTTAGGATAAACATCAGCTACTCCCAGATCCTTCATCTCAAAAGAATAAGATAAGAAATCCTTGACCTCCTTAATTGCGTTAAGGTTGGTTCCGAAAATCAGTATGTCATCAACATACAAACGAAGGATGACTCCCTCACCCCCACCATGGTGATGGTGCACTCATTTGTCAGCTTCATTTACAACAAAGCCTGCAACATTTAAATTTCTTTCAAACTTCTCATGCCACTACTTAGGGGCTTGTTTTAGGACATATAAAGACTTCAACAAATTGCACACCTTTCCTTCTTGACCACTTACCACAAAACCATTTGGATGATCCATGTAAATTTCAATCCAACTATCCATTTAGGAAACTGTCTTAACTTCCATTTGATGAACGAGGAGACCATGAGAGGCATCCAATGAAAGTTGTACTCGAATGGTGGTCAATTTGGCAACATGTGAGTAAGTGTCAAAGAAGTCTTCACCTTCTTTTTGAGTAGCCATGCCTTGTACTTCTCAATAGTACCATCAGGCCTAAGATTTTTCTTAAACACCCACTTGCATCCTACATGTTTGCACCCATAAGGAAGATCAGTGATCTCCCATGTTCCATTAGCTAAGACTATAGACGTCTTCCTTCCAGTAGTCAACATCAGGAGATGCATAGGCTTCTGAAATGGAAGTGAGAATGTCATCCACAAGGTACACAATGAAATCATCACCAAATGAATTTGTAGTCCTCTATATATCTTGCTCCTTTTAAGAATTTCATTATCATCATCCTTAAGACTTTTAGAGTGTTCATTTTGAATGGTAGGTTCAAAAATTGTAGTAAATTCCTGATTAGATGAACTTGGTATCTCCGGATTTAATGAGTTAGGTTTATCTTTCATAGGAAACATATCCTCAAAGAAAGTCGAATCAGTCGACTCCATGATTGTACCAACATGTATGTCAGGTACTTTAGATTTTACTATCAAGAATCTATAACCAATGCTATGGAAAGCATAGCCCAGAAGAACACAATCAATGTTTTTTCGTCCAAGTTTGCGCTTCTTAGGGATTGGTATATTAACCTTTGCAAACGACCCCAAGTACGTAAGTAAGAGAGTTTTAATCTTTTCTTCTCCTATTCTTCGAATGGGTTAATTTCTTTGTTCTTTGTGGGAACTTGGTTTAGGACATGACACATAGTAAATAGTGCCTCCCCCACCATTCCTTGGAGAGACCCGATGTGTCTAACATGGTGTTAACCAAATCTGTTAGAGTACGATTCTTTCTTTCAGCTACTCCATTTTACTGGGATGAGTAGGGAGGCGCCCTCTCATGAATTATGCCATATTCCGCACAAAAGGAATCAAACTCGTTGGAAAAATACTCTCCACCACGATCATACCTAAGCCTCTTAATCTTTCAATCAAGTTGATTTTATGCTTCAGCTTTATAGATTTTGAAGAAACTCAAAGCCTCATCTTTAGATTTCAGAAGATACAGATGAAAGTATCTCGTAGAGTCTGAAAGAACATTTTATAATCCCTAGTGTTTTGTGTGTTAGATAACAATATCAAGGATTATTTAATGTGTGTTGAAGTGTTGTAGCCACCTATGAGAAAAAGGGAAAGGATTCTGTTTTTTGGGGGGCGGATAATCCGCCCCCACCAGGGGCGGATAATCCGCCCCTCCCTCTTCCCAAGTTGGCGCAAGCCCCAGAAGGGGGGTGGAATTTTGGCCGGATTTTCCGGCCCCGCCGGATAATCCGCCCCCTGCTCATCGCCAAGGCGCAAGCCCTAGAGAGGGGCGGAGTATTGGCCGGACTTTACGGCCTGGACGGATAATCCGCCCCTCAGGGGGGGCGGATTATCTGCCCCCCAAGATCTTCACCAAGATTCACCATGGCGCAAGCCCCAGAGAGGGTGCGGAGTTTTCCCCGGATAATCCGCCCCAAGTGGGGGGCGGATAATCCGCCCCCAAAGTTGTGCAACGGCCAGATCTGGGGAGGGGGTATTTAAGCCCGCCTTCCCCCTCCTGCCAGAACTCTTGATTCATCTCAAAAAAGACCAGATCAGATCTGAAAGCTTCATCCAAGAGTGCTCCACCTAGATCCACCCAAAGGCCCCATCCCTTGGGGAATCGAAGGAGGATAACTCGATCTTCATCATCAGCAATCAAGCGCTTCATCTCCTCTCCATTCATTTGGAGAACCCCCGATCTAGTATTTCTTGCAAATACCTAGATCCTTGTTTTTGTTTATATTGATAAACCTTGTTCTTGTGGCAGCTTGTTGTCATCTCGGGAGCCCCCAATTCGGTTATGGGTGTGTGCCCCGATAGTGTTGTAAAAGGCACTGGTTCCCGCCTCGAAGGGATCCAATAGTGGAGAAGGTGGAACAGGCCTCTCGTGGCGAGATCCATCGGAGAATAGGGTGAGGCCTATTGTGGCGTGGTGGTCTTAGAACCGCCCACCCCTCCAACGCAGATGTACTTCCCTTAACAAGGAAGGAACTGCGGTAAAACAAATCCCTGTGTCTCCGCGTGCTCCACTATGGTTTCCTCGCTCCTCTTTTACGTGCTTAGTAGTTAGGGTTACATATAGGGAAATTCTCGTAGTTGCATATCTAGAGAATTTACTTTGTGTCAAGCCTAAAATTGAAATAAGTATTAAAAATTGGTTAGCACATATTCACCCCCCCTCTAGGTACCCATACGATCCATTTCAATTGGTATCAGAGCCTCGGCTCTTATTTCGGGCTTAACCGCCTAAGAGAAGTATGGGTTCCAAGGTAGATGGGAGTGATGCTCCGGAGGTAGTCACCATGAACGATCTCTAGACGTTGGAAACAACCTTGGTGAGTTCTATGGAGGCTAAGATGGAAGAGATGCGTCAATTGATAATGCGTCTCTCCACATCCGCAGCATCACCTCCATCTAACTCTAAGGATACCACTCCGCAATCCAAGGAAACGGGTAAAACTGTTTCCAAAGATAACGAAGTGGTTGGTGATGATACTAGCAAGAGCTCCTCCTCGAAAAAGGATAGCGGTAAGGATGGATACAATGAGGTTTCTCATGTGTATTCTCCTGATCCACCTATCCCTCACCCACATATACATAATAGGGGTGATCCACCCAAACTTTCTGCATCTACTTTCTCTCAATGGCAATTTTTGATGAAATCTCATGTGTGCAGTTCCTCCATAGAGTTATGGAAGATCATCGAAAATGGTCTTCATGTTGGAAACCCCAAAAATCTCACAAGAAGAGAAGTGGTCGATAGCCAACTCAACGCTATAGCTCTACACATGATACAGCTTGGTGTGGGTGACAAAGACATGCCACACATTCAGCATCTTAGCACAGCTAAGGAAGCTTGGGATGCCCTCACCGAGCTCTTCATCGGAAATGAAAGTATGAGAAGGAATAGATATGATGCCTTGAGCAATGAAGCTGAAGGATTCTATATGCTGGATGGAGAAGACCACGAGGACATGTATAGGAGGCTCAAGGCAATAGCCACAACCTTTAGAAACCACGGTGCAGCTCATGTTGATGATGCTTGGATCAAGCGCAAGTATGTCAGTGCTCTTATGCCATTTGAGCCCACAGATTTGAAAAGTCTCCAAGGTAGAAATAACTATCACCTCATGTCATCCAATGAGGTAATGCAAGAAATGGCCGCTTTCAAAGTGGCTGCCAAGAATGCCGAAGATGCTCGTGCTCGAGCTATGGGGATGCAAAAGGGGGTCAACATGGACTTGAAGACTAGTGTGATTGATCATGATGAATATGCGGTAGAAGGTCTGGACTGTCCCGAGGATATAAAAAGGATCTAGGGACAATACTTGGCTCTTTATGCAAGAAACTTTTGGAAAGATCCAGCCAAGGCTAAAGCTGAACTAGATCGCAAGAGTGGAGCCTATGGAAGAAAAGAAAATGGTCCCAAGCTGAGAACATGCTTCAATTGTGGTGACCGGCTGCACTTCGTAGCTGAGTGTCCATATCAAAGTAGGGAGGATAATGGAGGAAGACTCATTTTCAAGGACAAATCAAAAGCTCCACATAAGAAACAGTTTGTAAAGAAGAATGCTCCTTTCAAGAAGCAACCAAAGATTGTTCTAGTGGCTCAAGAAGAATATTCATCGGGGAGTGAAGATGAGGACAAGGACGATAGCTCTCAAGAGGTGGATGCTATAGCCACCACATCTACATCAACTTCTCTCTTCGACTCTCCGAACGAAAACATCATCAACAAGAATGCTACTTGTCTCATGGCAAGAAGCTCCGAGGTAACTTCTTCTAACTCTTCTTTCCCCAAGGCTATGATAGACATGGATGATCCTACTAGTCTTAAGGTTAAAGAAGAGATTATTTCTTTGGATTATTTCTACACTAACTTGCAAGGTGAGCACAAAGTTCGTTTTGAAGCTCTTATGGATCAGCTGGCCCAAAACGAAGCACTCCTCGAAGAAAAGGGCAGAATTGAAAGGGAGGATGCAATAGAAATTGCATCCCTAAAAAATGTTCTTGAAGAAGAAGAATAAGCTCGGGTCTCTCTTGAAGTGAGGCTTGAGTCTATGGAAGAGTCACATGAAGAAATTGTGACTAAACTTGTTAAGGAACATGACAATGCTGTCACCAAAGCAAAGAAGTTAAAGAAGGAAAGGATTGACTTTGGGGTTGCTCATGATAGACTCTCCGAGGAATTGGAGAAACTTGACAATGCTCACAAGGCGTTGAAAAACGAGTTCTCTATTCTCAGTGAGTCACATGATCAGCTTCAAAGTCAATTGGCCAAATATGATACTCCTAGCTCGTCCAACTCAACATATAGTAACAAGAAAAATGCTAGTGTGGAAAAAGAAGTGATCAAGGACATCACTACCAAGGACAAAGGTGTGCTTAATGAAGTCCTTGGCAAGCAAAGGTCAAATCATGGTAAAGAGGGACTTGGGTATGTCACCAAGTCCAAGAAGAAGAAAACCAAGAAGAACAAGACCAAGAATGTGCAATTAAAGACAAGGACCGCTGAGAAGAATGTCACAAAAGACAAGACTAATAATATTGGTTTTGCAGGGTCTCACAATCCGAATTATGAACTCTTTTGTGATGACTATGGTGATGTTTATGCTTATTATGTTGGTCCTTTTGATGAATATATTGCTTGGTCTATTTGGGTCCCAAAGACCCTTGTTACTAACATGAAAGGACCCATTGAAAAATGGGTACCTAAAACCAAGAAGTAATTTTCTTGCAGGGCTATGCTTCCGGTGGGTCGAAATGGGTGTTGGATAGTGGCTGCACTAGTCATATGACCGGAAGCAAGGAGATCATCACGGAGATGCGTCCAAATCATGATAATATCACAGTCTCCTATGGTGATAAGTCAAAATCTCAGGTATTGGGTCTTGGCAAGGTTGTGGTTGCCCACGATATCTCTCTCGTGGACGTCATGCTTGTTGAGACCCTCGGTTACAACCTTCTTTCTGTTCGTGCCCTTGGAAAGATGGGTTTTTCTGTTTTTATCTATGATGATTTGGTGGTACTCTTGTGGAGCAAGTCTCTAAAGGTCGCTTTCGTTGGATACGTCGAAAATGACCTGTATGTGGTGGACTTCTCGGAGAAAACCACTTCGGGTCCGATGTGTCTATTCGGAAAGGCCGACGTGGGCTGGCTATGGCATCGACGTTTAGCCCATGTCAACATGAGAACTTTGCAAAGTCTCCAGAAGGGTGGCCACATCCTTGGACTAAAAGACAATGTCTCTTTTGCCAAAGATCGTGTTTGCAGGGCTTGTGTAGAAGGAAAAATGCATGACTCTCCCCACAAGAGGAAGACTATTGTGTCATCAAAGAGGATCTTGGAATTACTTCATGTGGATTTATTTGGTCCTCCTTCGCATGCAAGTCTTGGTGGGAAGAAATATTGCTTGGTCATTGTCGATGATTACTCAAGATATACATGGGTCTATTTCTTCAAGCTGAAAATTGAGACTCAACAAACTGTCATCGACTTTGCCAATGAAGTTCAACGTCAACACAATGTTCCTATCTTGGCAATTAGAAGTGACAACGGCTCCAAATTCAAGAACTACACTCTAAATGAGTTTCTTAGCGAAGAGGGGATTAGACATCAATATTCCGCTGCGTACACCCCTCAACAAAATGGTGTAGCCGAGAGGAAGAACCGGACTTTGATGGATATGGCAAGATCTATGCTAGCTGAATTCAAGTCTCCTTATAATTTTTGAGCTGAAGCCATATCCACTGCTTGTCACTCATCTAATCGGCTCTACCTTCAAAAGATTTTGGACAAGACTCCATATGAAATACTTACCGGTAACATGCCCAACATCTCATACTTCAGTGTATTCGGGTGTAAGTGTTTCTTTCTTATTAAAGGTGTCCGTTTGTCAAAATTTGAGTCCAAGGCTTTAGAAGGTATTTTTGTTGGTTACGGTGCCGAATCCCACACTTATATAGTCTACAACAAGCTCACTGGGATTGTTGTAGAATCTTGTAGTGTGGAGTTCGATGAAAATAACGGCTCCTTTGTAGGGCAAGTTGATGTTTGTGATGCAGATGTTGAAATACCCCAAGATGCCATAAGAAGAATGGGCGTGGGATTTTTCCGCCCCATTGAGGAACCCCTTGTGGCGGATCAGGAAGGACAATGCTCCACACATGTGGAGCCCTCATATACACAAGATCAACAAGCTCCTACTATTGGAGAAAATCCTGCACCAACACCACAATCTGCTGAAGATCATCTGTCCCCTGGACAAGTTGGTAGTCCCAGGACGGACTATCCGCCCCCTCCAAGGGGCGGACAATCCGCCCCTGGCACTCCAACTCGTTCCAGAGGATCCGAAGGAGAAGTCAACAACTCTGAAGCTCCCAGGCCGGATTCTCCGGCCCCCGAGGGCGGATTATCCGGCCCTGGGTCTCCAACTCCCGTCAGGCATTCTCAGGAAGATGGTTCTGGTACTTCACCTCCCAAGCCGGATAGTCCGGCCCCTCTAAGGGGCGGATTATCCGGGCCTGAAGAAAATGTTCAGCAACAATCTTCTGGCGTTAACGAAGACCAAGATCAAGGGCAGGACGGTAATCAAGACAAGGATACAACTATTGAATCAACTCCTCCTAGAAACAATAAGGACATTGAGGCTCGTCGCAAGGCTCGTGCTGATCGGAACCTTGAACTAAGAGGTCACACTCTTGACAAGGTTGTTGGTGATCTACGACGAAGGGTATCCACTAGAAGAGAACTTGCTAGCTTCTGTGATCATCAAGCTCACATTTCCATGGTTGAACCGAAGAAGGTTTTTGATGCTCTTGAAGACCCCGATTGGGTTGTTGCAATGCATGAAGAATTAAATAACTTCGAACGCAACAAAGTTTGGAAGCTCGTAGAAAACCAAAGGATTGCCGCAATGTTATCGGCACCAAGTGGATCTTCAAGAACAAACAGGATGAAAATGGCATTGTTGTGAGGAATAAAGCACGACTCGTGGCTCAAGGATTCTCTCAAGTGTAAGGAATTCATTTTGGCGAGACCTACGCTTCTGTGGCTCGTCTTGAGTCCATCCGTATCCTTCTTGCATATGCAGCCCATCATAATTTTAAATTACAACAAATGGATGTTAAGAGCGCTTTCCTTAATGGTCCTCTACATGAGTTAGTATACGTCAAGCAGCCCCCGGGGTTTGAGGACCCCAAATTCCCGAACCATGTCTACAAACTCGATAAGGCGCTCTATGGCCTTAAACAAGCCCCACGTGCGTGGTATGAGCACCTTAAAGAGCTTTTGCTAGACCGTGGTTTCGAAGTTGGGCAAATCGATCCCACTCTTTTTACTAAGAAGGTTAATGGGGAGCTTTTTGTATGACAACTTTATGTAGATGACATTATTTTTGGCTCTACTAACCAAGCTTTTAACGATGAATTTTCAAAGCTTATGAATGACAGGTTTGAGATGTCCATGATGGGTGAGCTGAGATTCTTTCTTGGATTTGAGATCAAACAACTTAGAGAGGGAACCTTTATTAATCAAGCTAAGTACATCCAAGACATGCTCAAAAGGTTCAAGATGACGGATCTCAATGGCGTTGCTACCCCAATGCAAACAAAGTGTCATCTTGAGCTCAATCCCAAGGGTAAAGACGTGGATCAAAAGGTATACCGATCCATGATCGGCTCTCTTCTTTACCTTTGCGCATCTAGGCCCGATATCGTGTTAAGTGTAGGAGTGTGTGCAAGGTACCAAGCCGCTCCTAAAGAAAGCCACTTAGTGGCAGTCAAGCGAATCTTCCGATATTTGGTTCATTCCCCAAATTTTGGGTTATGGTATCCCAAGGGTTCAAGTTTCTCTCTATGTGGTTACACTGATTCAGATTGGGCTGGTGACAAAGATGATAGGAAATCAACCTCTGGTGCATGCCAATTCTTGGGCAGGTCTCTAGTGTGTTGGTCATCAAAGAAACAGAATTGTATTTCACTCTCAACCGCCGAAGCTGAATATGTTGCTGCTGCAAGTGCTTATACTCAATTGTTATGGATGAGGCAAACTTTAAAGGAATATGGTGTCAATTGTGACAAAGTGCCTCTATTATGCGACAATGAAAGTGCTATCAAAATTGCTTACAATCCCTGCAGCATACAAGAACAAAACATATAGAGATTCGCAACCACTTTATTCGGGATCATGTTGCTCGTGGAGATATTGCTCTATCCTTTGTGAGCACGAAGAACCAACTTGCTGATATTTTCACGAAGCCTCTTGATGAAGCAAGATTTTGTTATTTGAGGAATGAGCTAAATATCATAGATTCAAGGAGCTTGGCTTGACAACCCTTGCACACTCAATTGCTCTTATTCATGTATTTGGTTTAGATGCGGGCATAGACATAGGGGGAGTGTGGTCCTAATTGGTTGGGCCAACCCTCCCCCCATTAAGCCGAAAGCAAGTAAAATCATTTCCCTTAATATCATTTTGTGATATGTGGGTCATCGATGAGCATTGGTTTTGAACTCAAGATACATCTTCGCGGTGTCATGCCATGCGCTCCAACATGGTGGCTTCGGCCACCGCCCTCTTCCTCAAGAAGAGTTGGTTTCTCATGGATCTCGTTGGATTTTCTTGCATATCTCATGTTCTTATGGAAAACACACTCAAATTTGGCTTTTGCTTGACTTGATTCTTGCATCGCTCTTCTTCCTTTTTGGCGTTTCGATGCCAAAGGGGGAGAAGTAGTTCTATTAGGTCTCGTGGATTTGCAAGGGTCGGGCACAAGCATTTTTTTAAGTCGTTTTATTTGCTTGCTTGTGCCTTTTCTAGCGTGAACTCATTTGCTATTTGTGTTTGTTTATGTAAGACTATGTCGTACTCCACTGTTTGGTACTATGTTTGGTATTCATGGAATTCTGGATTTATCTATTATGGACCCCATGGAATTCTGGAATTATGGAGCATATTTGATGGCATATGGATTCATGGGATTATCTATGTATGCTTTGGCTATATTCTCATCCCGGTGGTATGACCTTGTTTCCCAAACCACCTTGTTTCAATTATCTTGGTTATGGAAGTAGTGTTCTCCCTAGTGTGTGTATTTGTATTCAAATGCAAATCTTAAATATGCACACATCTAGGGGGAGCGTCTTTCATTATTTAAGGTGGGATTTGCCGGTTTTATTGCAAATCCTAATATTGTCATCTAATACCAAAAAGGGGGAGATTGAAAGAACATTTTATAATCCCTAGTGTTTTGTGTGTTAGATAACAATATCAAGGATTATTTAATGTGTGTTGAAGTGTTGCAGCCACCTATGAGAAAAAGGGAAAGGATTCTGTTTTTGGGGGGCGGATAATCCGCCCCCACCAGGGGCGGATAATCCGCCCCTCCCTCTTCCCAAGTTGGCGCAAGCCCCAGAAAGGGGGCGGAATTTTGGCCGGATTTTCCGGCCCCGCCGGATAATCCGCCCCTCAGGGGGGGCGGATAATCCACCCCCCTGCTCATCGCCAAGGCGCAAGCCCTAGAGAGGGGGCAGAGTATTGGCCGGACTTTCCGGCCTGGCCGGATAATCCGCCCCTCAGGGGGTCCGGATTATCTGCCCCCCAAGATCTTCACCAAGCTTCACCATGGCGCAAGCCCCAGAGAGGGGGCGGAGTTTTCCCCGGATAATCCGCCCTTGGGGCGGAGTTTTCCCAGGGGGCGGATAATCCGCCCCAAGTGGGGGGCGGATAACCCGCCCCCAAAGTTGTGCAACAGCCATATCTGGGGAGGGGGTATTTAAGCCCGCCTTCCCCCTCCTGCCAGAACTCTTGATTCATCTCGAAAAAGACCAGATCAGATCTGAAAGCTTCATCCAAGAGTGCTCCACCTAGATCCACCCAAAGGCCCCATCCCTTGGGGAATCGAAGGAGGAGAACTCGATCTTCATCATCAGCAATCAAGCGCTTCATCTCCTCTCCATTCATTTGGAGAACCCCCGATCTAGTATTTCTTGCAAACACCTAGATCCTTGTTTTTGTTTATATTGATAAACCTTGTTCTTGTGGCAGCTTGTTGTCATCTCGGGAGCCCCCAATTCGGTTGTGGGTGTGTGCCCTGATAGTGTTGTAAAAGGCACCGGTTCCGGCCTCGAAGGGATCCAATAGTGGAGAAGGTGGATCAGGCCTCTCATGGCGAAATCCATCGGAGAATAGGGTGAGGCCTATTGTGGCGTGGTGGTCTTAGAACCACCCACCCCTCCAACGCAGATGTACTTCCCTTAACAAGGAAGGAACTGCGGTAAAACAAATCCTTGTGTCTCCGCGTGCTCCACTACGGTTTCCTCGCTCCTCTTTTACGTGCTTAGTAGTTAGGGTTACATATAGGGAAATTCTCATAGTTGCATATCTAGAGAATTTACTTTGTGTCAAGCCTAAAATTGAAAAAGTATTAAAAATTGGTTAGCACCTATTCACCCCCCCTCTAGGTGCCCATACGATCCATTTCAGAGTCATCGATCAAAGTTATGAAATATTTATTTCCACCTTTTGTCAGCACACCATTTATCTCACAAAGATCAGAATGTATGAGATCTAGTGGTGTTAAATTTCTCACCTCTGCAGTCGTATGTGACTTGCGAGGTTGTTTAGCTTGCACACAGACTTGGCACTTACATCCCTTAATAATTGTGAAATCAGGGATTAAATTCATTTTGGCTAGCTGCGTCATACAACCAAAATTAATACGACAAATACGAGAATGCTAGACATTTGATTCAAAATTCGTGTAAATATGATTAACAACTTTATTACAAACATTTGATAGAGATAAGCGGAAGAAGCCTCCATACTCATAAACTTTACCAACAAAGGTTCCATACTTAGAAATTACAAATTTATTACACTCGAATATAATCTTGTAGCCGTCACGACACAGAAGAGATCCGCTAACAAGATTTTTATTTATTGAGAGAACATGATACACGTTCTTCAGGCGTACAGTCTTTTCCAAAGTGAACTTCAGATCAACCGTACCAACACCATGAATAGAATCATGCGAGACGTTTCCCATCAGCATGGTTTGAGTCCCTTTGACCTGATATGAAGAAAATATGGAAATATCAGGACATACATGTACATTAGCGCCTGTGTCAATCCACCAATTAGGATAATGAAATATTGAAAGAACAGTAGGTAATATACTATACCCAACATTTTTCATCTCAATGTCGCTCATGACAACATTAGCAGTCTTGCTGTCCTTCCCATGCTCGCGCTTGTAAAAGCGTTTGGGGCAAGCAGGAGCCCATGATCAGGATCACCGCAAACATGACAAGCACATTCTTGTCAGTCTTCTTCTTGAAACTAGTAGACTGTGAGGCCTTCTTCTTTCCATCGAACTTTCCTTTGCCATCAAACTTGCCCTTGTTCTTAAACTTGTGAGGCTGGAAGTTCCTTTTTTATACCATATTGGCATTAGAACCTCCCTCGATACCTCGAGCACATGCTCTCTCCTTCTCTTCCACATCAAGAGTCCCAATGAGGTCCGTCACGGAAAACTCTTATCTCTTGTGCTTCAGAGAAGTAGCAAAATTCCTCCATGATGGGGGAAGCTTGGCAATAATGCCTCTGACAACAAACTTGTCTAGTAACACAAAAGTGAAATGCTCGAGCTCCCTGGAAAGTGACTGTATTTCATGAGCCTGCTCCACAATGGGGTGGTCATCAACCATCTTATAGTCATAAAATTGTTCCATGGCATATAGTTCACTGCCAGCATTAGAGACTCCAAATTTTCTCTTGAGCGCATCACATATCCTTGCCATTGCTAAATGACAGGTATGAATCGACAATATTGTCGCCAAGAATACAGCCATGAAAGTGATATCAAGTTTTTGGAAGACCTCTTACTGAGTAGGATTAAGATCTCCCTCAGGTGCATCATAGATGACGTTATAGCAGCTCATGGTCTGAAACCAGAGCACTGCTCGCACACCATCTTTTGTAATTGACACCTTCAAACACATGTGGCTTCATGGAAGCAACAAAGCCACCTAGGGAAAATTTCCTGAAGTAAGGTTTTTGGATTGTTGAATAAAAGAACAATTTACCAAGATAATTAACCATGATAAACGCTAAAAACATGAATAGAATAATAGAAATTAAATTAATCACTGAATTAGCAGATACAGATTAAGACAGATAACAAATAGGATTGCAAGGTATAGAACTTGAGATAAGATCAGAAAAAGGTCCGCAACAAACCAAAAGGAACGACAAACTATTTGACTAAGACAAACAATATTGAGGAAGAGGATATACATCACAGCAGAGGAACCTTCAGTGTTGGCATTGGGAAGAAGTCATCATTGGGAAAGATGTTGGCGTTGCCGCTATCCGTGAAGGAGTCCGTGATAAAGCCACTAGTCGCGCCAATAGTGCTCCTCAAAAAATCCTATCGCCCTTCTACCGTACATGACTCGAATTAGAGGGGTCTTGGAGGCCTACTGTCCCGGCTCGCGGTGTATGCCGCAAGACGGGATAGGGAAGATCTAGGTAGCACGGTGCTCTGGAACTGGAGGCGCAAAGGGGTGTGCGATCATGTATCTGAGAGGAGGCGCGACCTCTCTCTCTCTCTTATAGGCACGAAGGAAAGGTAGAGAGGCCGCGCAGGAGATGAAACAAAGAGGTGTAAGTTTAAGCGAACATGCGGTAGCCAAAAACCGGACAACCTCCACTCAGTTTGCATTCATTTCCACTTAGCTCGTATTAAAAATCCACTTGAGCAAAACGTTTTATCTTCTGTACAATTATTTATATATCATTCATGCATGGCAAAATAAAGCTCGGTCCCGTAACCCGCGGCGCGCGCGTGGCGTGGCGAGGCATGGTGTGGCGAGACGAGAGAGGAGGAGGAGCACACATGTATATGTCTTCTCTTCTCAAGCTCGTACAAGTGGTGGAAGAGCTCTTCTTATCAACCGGTTTAACTTTCACTCAACTAGCAATGTGGAACTAAACTTTTGTTTCACCTCTTGCAATAAATAGGCCAAGGGAGCCTTTAGGATTTTAGAAATTTATTCGCATGTAATAAATAAGCTGGGTCTATTTAGACAAAAATTCCAACAGTATCTACTCTCTGTTTCATAATATAAGATGTTTTAACTTTGTGAAAAGAGTGTATCTAGACCTCTTTTAGTGTAGGTTTACTCCGAATCTACATTCTAAAAGAGGTCTAGATACAAAGTTAAAACATCTTATATTATGAAAGTACATATTTTGTGGCATGCCAATGGTTGATTAATTTCTTATATGGCCCGTTATCACATGAAACCAACATACATAATCTTCCGGTTTCTAAAAGTAACTTCAAATGCACTATGTAAGTGTTAATAAACATGTTAGGTGTGGGCTCATGAATGAAAGGGGAAATGATCCTACTCTACTTTTACTGAGATTCTACGGTGTTACCGCATATGAATCTTGATATTTATGGCATATATGTATGCGGTTTTTGTGAAAACATACTTAATTCTGGTTTGAACTGGTATTTCAATTCAAATTCTAGGATGAATCGTGTTACACATACACATCTAGGACTATTTGATATGGTAGCATATAATTGTTGTGAGACGGTAGACTACTTTTTTTGTTGAGTTGTGAGCTGAATTTGATGAAAACATGGACGGGTCAGCATCTCTCCAGACTGGGCAGCCGTCACACCTGCCGACGGTGTGTGTTTTTTATAGGTTTTCATAGCGATTTTGTCTAAAAAAAATCACATCTTAAACTCGTTTGGGCTACCGAAAGTTTTTGGGTCCGCCACATGATGGAAAACAACTTATCTAAATTTTAAATCACTATAAGTATCTTTATCTACTCTATAATAATAACATCTTCGCATTATCAAAGAATAATCCTGTTCAACCGATGTGCGCCCGTGTCATTTTGTGGTGGTAGAGGGTAGCCAGTAACCACCACCGTGCGTACCAAGTCATTTGTATTTCTCCCTAACAGGAGTTGAAAGCTCAAGACTTTCTGAACTATCTGATCAACAAGGTAAAATGAAAGAACTACCTAATATAACATGATAAAAAAATAGAAAACCCTTACACGGACATTTAGGCCCTGTTCGGAACGGAGGAATTGCAAAGGAATTTTAGGATTCGTTTCCTATGAATTTTTTCCTTTGAAGCTGTTCTGGACGAAGGAAACTGACTCGGTGATTCCTGTGGAATGGTTCCCTTTCCTATGTTTCTGACAGCATTTCAAAAGAATTCTCACATCTGCCTAGACCAGATGTTTTTGTAGATGGCTAATAAATAATACGATTTATTTAACAAATTTTACAAATAATACATGAATTTGAGAAATTGCGAATCTAGCACGGCGTCGGTGTTTGAAATACCGACCATACCCTATCGGTGTTTGAAATACCGATCACAACCTATCGGTGTTTGAAATGCCGACCACAACCTATCAGCATTTAAAATACTAACCACACATGTTATCATCTTGTTTTTAACAAAAAAAAAAAGACCAGTCGGTAGTTCAAATGCCGATAGGTCTAGTTGGTATTTCAAGCGCTAACGGATACTGGTCGGTATTTCAAACACCGACGCCGCGCTAGATTCGTAATTTCTCAAATTTATGTATTATTCGAAAAATTTGTTAAATAAATCGTATTAAAAATTAACTCACGGATGGCCAGAGGCAAGAAGTTCTAATCATGATGTTTCCCAAGTAAAAATTTGGCTTATGTGCATAGCAGTATAGAAAGATCAGGAGAGATGCGCTTCTAGCCGAATAAAATAATACGAATGCCGTGCTCCATCTTGCTTCACCGACTTGCGTGCAATTAAAAAAACTGAAAGTTACTAATCGGATGAATTCTTTCCTGTGTTTTTCCGTTGTCTTCCCGAACGCCGGTCCGTGCACTTTTTCTCTGGATCCAGATCCTATAGTTTTACACAAGCAGACTTATCTATTCCTACATCATTTCGAGTTCTCGGTTTTCCATTCCTCTGTTCCGAACGGACCTTTATTACTTCAACAAGATCCCCCATTCATAGCTGGAGAAACTCCCCGAATTAAGAAAACATCATTAAAAACAATTATTGTTGTTGCACCTCAAAGAAACGCCACTACAACAAATTTGGCAGGCTTACATTGCTAACGGAACGAATCTGCTTGGACGGCTTGTGCACTTCGCGACCAGAGCGGTCATATGGTGCCTAGTAATTTTGATTTTGAGTCGCAATATCAAGGTGTGTGATGCATCTATTAGAATAATGAAGCAACATCGTCAAGAGTATCAATACGGTATCGATGTCGCTTGAGAGCCGAGAGTACAAATCACCGTTATCGAAAACGTTTATCCGAGATAGATAATGCGAGGACGCACACGTCCTCGTGACAATCATCAAAAACCATCATAAATCATTTTGATGGAGCAAAATTTTGAAAAACGACGAGTGCGTTAACAACACGAAAGATTTACACATAGAAAATTTCTTACCAATGTGAGAAAAGGGGAGGCGGCGGCTAGGGCTAAAAACCCTAGCAACCGCCGCAATCTGCTTCGTCCTCGCCGTCTTCAACTGAGAATCAACGGCTTGCCGTTCCGGCGGCGGGAGGGGGGAGGGGGGGGGGACCTCGGACCTGCACCCGGCGCTGTAGAAGGGTCCTAAAGTTAGAGTTTGATCAACCGGTATTGACGTTATGGTGGCTATGAAGGCGTTGATCGGGACAAGAATAAGGGACGATCGCCTCCTCTTCCACATTGTCTGCGACGAACTTGCCGCTGCATTGAGGAGGGCGGGGATTTGTATGGTCGCCGCTTCCATGAAGTGGTGAATCTCGTCCAGTCTACGAGTGTTCTATGTTTAATGTTACAAGTTTCATATCAATTCAAGGGTTCAATGGCGACAACTTCAACTCTAGGGCGCTGGTCCTTAGGGACACGTGGACGAAGACTTCCCGATTGTCATCTACAACGTCAGGCCGGTTCCGGTAAGGGAGCGGCGACAACGGCTCGCTCTGGCGGCAGTGGTGGTCGTTAGGGGTCGTTAGGTGGTCTAAGGACCTTGATGTAATTTTTATTATCTTTAGGGTGTCTTATACTTCTTATGAACTCATGAAATGGATTTGGATCTTTTTCCGCACAAAAAAAAGAAAATTTCTTGTCAATGAAAAAGACAGTAGTAGACAAATCGGACAGCCAAGTTGATGGAAAAGTGGTCCGATGATTACAAATGTGGGCTCCTAAAAGAGTAATAGTACGATTTTAAATGTGACACGACGGGATCTATGAGCCACAGGCAGACCCAGATACCCGGCACGCTCGATCTAGAAACAATGCGTCGGGTCCACATATGCTTACCTCTTTTGAAATGAATATGGAAAGAAATGATCTGCCCCCACTCACCTTCCCACATTTGTTAATCTCGTCCCCGAACCAATTATTCAATTTCTTCCAAGTCCAACTGGATTCACGTCTGAAACAACGAAATGTTAGGCTAGATAAAATATTGACGAATCTTTCTAAAAGGCACCCCATGACATAACAAATGCACCAGAAATTGTGAACCACTAGCCAGGTCCACGCCGAAAAGGAGGCCGCATGTTCAGACTTCCACTTCACATATTTCAAAACAAAACGACAACCCCCCCTCCCCGCGTAAGAAAATAGCAGTTTCTCGTGTACGTATTTCATTCACTAAGGGCACCTCTACTGGTTTCGACGTTTTTTATGTTATTTAGCGTCAAGTAAATATGACTTTCACCTTAAGAACAGCCATTTTTCCACTCGTCGTTTCAATTAAACCCACAATCCAGCAACATATTTGATTTTTTTTCCCGCTGGCAAAATCTCGCCTAAAAGTGTTCGACAGAAATCGTTTAAAACAGTTCAAATAAACTCGCCCAAAAGAGGTTATGCGATCAAATTATTACAAAACATGATGAAATCCGGCGATCATTCATCGATGGGGATGGGCTCCTCCATCGTGTCTGCTACGACGGGATGGGCTCCTCAGTCGGGTCTGCTGGGACAGTGCACGTCGACGGATTGGAGGAGGTGGAGCCAGAGCTTGGTGAAGACGTCGTGGCCGAGACAGTCGGTGCAGAGTTCGGCGTGTTGGCGGGGATGTCCTCGTCGAGGATAGCGTTGTGGCGCGCCATGTACTATGCGACCTGTGGGCTCATCGCCAAGGTGTCTTCGCCGCCCATGAGTAACGGGAGGTCCGTGTTCCTCTTCTTGGCGGAGAAGTTCGCCTTGAGAAAGTCGAGCTTCCTGTCTTGGTTCTACAGCAGCTGCGTCCACCTCTCGTCAGCCTTCTCCTCCCTCTTCGCGGCATGGGCCTTCGAGTCCGCGATGCACTTCTCGATGGCACGTGGAGACGTTCGGCAGGAGGTCCCGTAGCTTTCAGCAGCTTGGTCTTCTTCTGGCCGATCCACGGCCTTCCTTCGCCGACAGCTGGGGTGGAGCCTCAGGGTTGTACACGTCGTCCTTGTTCTTGGAGAGGCTCACACGAGTGTCCTCCCATTTCTGGCAGTTCTCAATATTGTAAAACACATGGTGGAGTTTGAACTCCGTCTTGGTGTCGTTGCGGTACTTTCCAAGTGCACGGACCAGCTGCAAAGACAAGGCGAAGTGTGAGTCAGGAAAGGCATGATCTCAGCATAGTTTCGGCTTGAGGTCAGCGAACTACCTTGTTATCCATGCTTGCGCTGCTGAATGGATGACGCTCGATTTCTTCGAGAATACCGTGCCACTTGCTTCACGCCTGCTGCACGATTCTCCAGTGATTGTTCATGGCCTTCTCGCCGCTCTCCATGTGGACTTTGTTGTACATCAGTTCCAATAGGTTGCGCTCATCGAACGCCAGCTTTGCACGCCTCCAGTAATTCTCCAAGTTTTGGTTTGCGCTAGTGATGGGGTTCATGCTCACCGACTTTCATGCTTCGGCGAGGCACTTGTCCTCAAGGGGCGTTCACTTGACGTGGAGCTCCGGTGTCGATGTCCTTGCCTTCCTCTTCTTCTTCCCCTTGCCCTTTGTTGTCGCCATGACATCCTCTTCGGGATCCTCCTCATCCTCGGCTTGTGTCTGGTCATCGTCCTGGACTTCGGCAAAATCCTAGGATTCCAGGACAAGTTTGGCGTCGGCGTGGGACTGCTCTTGCGTGAAGAACAAGCTCCCGGCACCGTGGAGATGGACGTGATAATGTCCACCATGTACGAGTCTCTCGCCTTTCCGCTAAACACATTGTGGGCGTCCGTGTCGCCAAACGGGACGGGCGAGGAAATACTGTCGGCGAACGAAAGAGGTCCGTGGTGCATGGTCGACGAAGGACCGGCATACGCGGGAGATCTGGTGTAAAGGACGTTGATGACGATGTTGGAGGCTGGCGGGCGAGGTGCAGGGCAGGAGAAGAGAAAATTTTGGTTGAACCCGACGCCGAACTCAGGGGGACGATGAGAATCTCTGGTGTGGGTTCGCCTTGCTCTACTGGAACATGGCCGGCAAGATCGGCGAGAACCTGGCCGGAGATCTGACGCTTTGTTGGCTTCCCCATGGCGCGTCGTACTGCACGACTATGAGAGGCGATGGACATGACATGTCCATACGTGCGACACGCTCGGACGTCGATTTCTCCTTCCTGGCCGCCTACGCCTCCTTTGGCCTTGTCGTCCTGTCCTTCCAGTTGTCTGTTTTGATCTTCCTCTACCAGCAATCCCTCGCCTAGTATGCGTATGTCTAGCCGTTTGGCTTTGGCGTCGGCTTCTTCTCCTTTGGTATGCCTACGGTGGAGCGGGGTTTGATGAAACCCTTGGGCAGCATGGCGGACGGGAGCTTGGGGAACTGGCGGGAGATGTTGGGGGAAAGGAGAAGAAAGGCAGATAGGGGAGAAAAAAGGCGGGAGCTCGACCTTGTGTCTCCGACAACCGTGTGTAGGGGTTTGTAGCATGGAAAACAAAAAATCTCTATCGCATGAACACACAAAACCAAGATCTAATCTATGGCAAAGCCAATATCTAATCTACGAGATCGGTGCAACAAGATTGTATAGAACTAACCCTCGTAGATCCAAAACATTTAACGAGATCGGATTCTCGTGGTTTATGTAGTCGATCACCTACCAATCTCAAGATCGCGAAGATGATCCTTCCAGCGCCACGTTCTAGCAGCGCTTATTCAGTGTGGTCACACGTACGGTACTCGATGAATACCTTCCTCTCCCTTGTTATAGTAGGAAGCGAAGGTTGTAGATCTCCTCGCGATTCCAATGTGGTGGTGGAGGTGGAGGAGTAGATCCTGCAGGGATTCGCCTAAGCCGGATCAGGTATGGTGGAGGAGAGAGGGCCTTGGCGGCTAGGGAGTAGGCGCCGAGGGGAGGAGGCACCGGCTACTTGGGGATAAGGCAGCGGCGACTTGGGGAGCTAGGGCACCGGTGGCTTGGGAGGCGGTGTCAGCCTAGGGTTTGGGGTGTGGGGTGTCAAGGGGCGCCCCACCCCTTGCTTATACGGGGGGAGAGGCGGCAAGTGGAGGCCGAGTCCTCCCCCAACCCCCCTTGTGTCTGGCGGCTTGGGGAGGGAGAGGGAAACCTCTCTCCCCTATGTTTCCATTCCTCCCTCCACTAGGACTTTGACTTTTCAAATTGGGATTTGACTTTTCAAACTAGAGTTTGACTATTCAAACTAGAGTTTGACTATTCAAACTAGAGTTTTATTATCTCTCCCATACCCTTGGCCGGCATGACCTAGTGGTCTATGCTCCTACCCCATTAGGGTATGTGCATTCCAAGTACCCCCTCCCAGGGTGGTGGACCTTCCAGAGCTTTCTAGAAGATTTTGGTCAAAACACCAAAAACATTTCCGAACCCCGGAAATTTGACTTTCCTTATATGAATCTTATTCTCCGAACCATTCCGGATCTCCTTGTAATTTCCTGGATCCAATATGAGACTCCGAACATCATTCAGTATCCAACTCATATTCCATATCTACTAAACAACATCGAATCCTTAAGTGTGTCTCCCTACGGTTCAAGAACTATGCAGACATGATCGAGACACCTCTCTGATCAATAACCATTAGAGTAATCTGGAAATCCATTATGGCTCCCACATATTTCTACGATTACATTGTGATCGAATGAACCATTTACATACGATACCAATTCCCTTTGTCGTGTGATACTTTACTTATCCGAGGTTTGATCGTCGGTATCTCTTATACCTAGTTTATCCTCGTTACCAGTAAGTACTTGTTACTCATTCTGTGATATGACATTCCTTGTGACATAGTCACATGCTTGCAAGCCAATTGGATGGCATTCCACCGAGAGGGCCTAGAGTATATCTATCTGTCATATGGATGGAAAAATCCCACTCTTGATCCATGTGCATCAACACATACTATCAGAATACCTAATGCCACCTTTATAACCACCCAGTTATGGAAGTGGTGTTTTATGTCATCAAAGCATTCATTCGGTGATGCTGATTAAAATGATATCATGGTCGAAGGATTAGGTTACTATGTATTTTTTTCAAGGATACGTCCTGGGAGACGTATCATTTTCATAGAAGGAGAGCCAAGAGGCCAAGATTTACAACGCACCGTGGCACAGGCGCAATGGTGCAACTCCACGCCGCCTCAAGGGCAGCACACACACATCCTAAGCAACCACTCGCCGCATCTCCACCTATCCACCTGCCCTAGACAGTCGCGGAAAAGCCCCGCAGTCCTCCAGAGGTCCGCCTGCGTGGCGATTCTTCGGATGACCTCTCCGGAAAAAGGAGCAGCCCCATCGAAGACCACATCGTTCCGGTGATGCTGTCACATCCCAAGATTTTCCAAATCTTGTAATGTGAAGATAAATGAATAAAATAAAACTTGTTTGATTTTCAGAGCCAGAAGAAACTTTTTGAATTTAAATGGAACCTCAAACCCATTTGAATCAAATAAAATCCTAAAGGGATTTAAAAATATAAACATTTATTAAAGGAAATTAAAAATGTTTTGGAATTATTATGTTGGATCTTTTAATAAAAGATTTTGTTTTCAAATGAAAAGGTGGATTTATACATAAAGATTATTTTATAAAGCCAAATTAAACTTGGCCAAGGTTTTGAAACAAAAGAGTTTTATTTGATTAAAATAATAAAAGTTTATTTTAAATAAAGTAATAAAGATTTAGCATCCAACCTTATTTGAAGATAAAAGGTTTTACCAATTTAAATTGAAACATCAAAACTTATTAAATTATTTAAAATAAGATTTCCCAATATTGGATATTCACAAATAAAACCTATTAAAGTGTTTTGACTTTACTTTAGATTTTAAAATAAATATTCTCAATAAAACAAACCCTAGTTGATTTAATAATGAAAGTCTATTTTATTTAATTAATAATGGACTCTAAAATAAAATGTTATTTTGTTTTAAAACAAGTTTCCAAGTATTTAATGTTTCCAAATAAAACCTACTGATTTGGTTTGAAAATATTTAGGTTTCAAATAAAGATTTTATTAATAAAATCAAACCCTATTTTGATTTAATAACTAAGTTCCATTTTATTTAATTATTAATGGACCCTAAAGTAAAAGGATTATTTTATTTTAAACAAGTTTTCCAAATATTCTTTATTTCCAAATAAAACCTACTGTTTGGGTTTTGAAAACATTTTGGATTTTAAATGAAGATTTTATTAAATAAAACAAACCCTATTTTATTAAATAACTAATGATCCATTTATTTAATTAATAAATGGAACCTAAAAAGATTTAAAATAATATTTTATGTGAATTATGATGTTAAGCAGAACCAAATTCATATTTGAAAAGCTTGATAATTGTTTGAATCATTTTGAATGTGTTTGGTTGTTTGAATTTCAAAACAGGAAAATAGAAATAGAAAAGGAAAAAGAATTAGACAGGAAAAAAATGGAGCAGCCCAACCATCTAGCCCAATCTGGCCCAACAGCCCAACTCGCAGCCCACCTCCTCTTTTCCCCGAACCGTTTTTCTTCACCACGAAAGGAACCCGCTAAGAGACTGGCAAGTGGACCCCGTTCCCTCTCCCTTTTCCACTGACCGCTGGACCCCCTTTCCACTGTTCTCCTTCTCCACCCTGCGACTGCTTCTTCCTCCTCTCGTCGCCGTTGCCAGCATTGAATCGCGGCATCAATACGCCTTAACGCAGCCACCATAACTCGCCGCGATCAAGCACCTTAAAACGCCAGCCTCCCCTCTCCCGTTTCCCCCAGACCACTCCCTCTCTCTGCCCCCAGGCTGGACCAATTGCGCCGCACACTGCCACTGTCCGATGATGCTCCGGTGACGATTCCGGCGAAACCAGACCTCCCCTTGCTTCATTGACCAAGCTCACAGCTTCCCCACAACCAGACGCATCTCCCAGCATCCTCCTCTCAACCGCGGGCGCCCCATAGCGTCGGCTACATCAAGTTTTCGAACGCCGCCGCGTCTGCCATTCTCCGACGAGCTCCTCTGGTAGTCCCTGACCGCCCCCTCCTCTCTAGTTGACACTATCGTACTCCCCTTCCTCGTACGTGTCTAACGCTCCCTCTGTTATGCACCAGCGTGCCTTGTAGCCTCGTTCCCGACAACAACCGAGCGTGCCTGACGGAAGCAGGAACTCCGGCGAGCGATTAGTACCGCCCCAGTGCGCCCCCTCGCCTCCTCGAAACCACGTCGAGCTTCCCCACGACCTTGCGATCACTGTGAGCCACTCCTCCCTCTCTCTCGCTTCCTGTGTTAGCCAGAACTCCACCGCCAGAGCCCGCGCCGCCGTCTGTCGCCGCTAGCGCCGCCCTCCTCTGGTCAGTCGCACCGGAGCCGTTCGATTTAAATCCAACGAATGCAATAGATTCATTTAACTGAAAGGGTACGCTAGCTCTGAACCGTGCGATATGACTTAGATCTAACGGCCTGCAGTGCGCAATCCGTGCGAACCGTTTTCGGCCAATTAAAACATGACGCGTGGCCAGCTCTAGTTTAAAACAGATTTTTGAATCAGAATTATTTGCAAACTTCAAACCCTTATAACTTTTGAACCACACGTCCAAATTTGACAAATTTTATATCAATGGATTCAGGAGAACAAACCCTAGCCAACCATGGCCTTAGTTTGACAAATAGTATCTGTTAGCTTGTTTGAATTTGCAGAAACATTTGTGTACTTGTTTAGAGTATAAAAATTGTCTAAAATTGAATTTAAGGATAAAACCTTTGCAAATTGGATTGTTGTGATCTTACTGACCCTAGGAACCAACCCTTGGTGTTAGAAATGATTTTTGTAATATTTAGGTTAGATTACTTGACTTAGTCATTTTCTAGCCAAAAAAAAGAATGGTTTTTGGTTATAAAAATGTTTATGGAAAGCAAACTTTAAGGAAATGTTTTTGACCAAACCTACTGACCCAAAAACACCAAGTTTTGCAATAGCAACTCATTTGGTGAACCCTATAGGCTAATGCCTTAGTAAAAATATTTCTACACCACATAAAATAACACTTTGTTTTGAAAATGGTTTTAAAGTGAAACCTTTTGCAAATGACTTGGCCACTTTAGGAAATGACCATTAGATGTACCCAAATGACTATGACCCACTAGGAATCACTTTTTCAAACAAAACAAAGCTTGGCATGCTTGCATGCATTTCTTTGACTTTGTTATTTATGTGTGTTGTTTTGCTTGATTGGTAGATTGAGTTTGTGCCTTGCTTGATTGTTTTCTAGTGACTTGAAGAGTGTGATTGTTGCAAAGATCAAGAAGTGAACCTATACTCTACCAAAAAGGCAAGTGATGCTTCATACTTTCTATCCTATTACTTTCTCTATGCATTAGTGATTTTTGCTAAGTAAAACTTGCATGGATTTTGCTAAGTATAGATCATGCTATAGTAAAACCTAGTAGATGAATCCTTAGTAGGATTTTCCTAAGTTAAGATTCCTACTACTACCAAGCTTAGCCTAGCTAATAGAAAACATGGGTGGAATATATATTCACACTATGGAAAAATATTCTAAGTCTGAGGACTTGTGATTTTGTCTAATAAAACAACTAAGTTAATGAATCACCTGGGTGGAATGGGAAAGCTTGGTGGAGAATGGTTGAGTGGTTCACAAGGCCATGGACTTGGATTATGTATCTCACTTGTGGATGGCCACCCAGGAACAAAGAGATTTGAGATGTCAAATGTTGAGAAGCTTCAAGTGCAACCACTTGGTAATATGGGCTCTGCCATGATCATATAGGTTGCAAGAACTTAGCCATATGGACAGTGGGTGGTAGTGTTTGATAGGTTGGAACGTGTCCATTTTGGTCTAAGGGAAGGCTTCTGAAAGATCTTGTCTTGGGAAACCAAGTCTTGTGGGGAAAGTGCACCACCTCTGCAGAGTGTAAAACCTAAGTACTTAGCCATGTCCCTGGAAAAGGACAATTTGAGCATCAAGACATGGAAGCAATCAAGAATCTCATCATTCCAATTTCTAAATTAAAATCTTGTGGTTTGAACAAGGGTTGTTTGAATTCTTCAATCATTGATGGAGAGATGGCTTGGTACAAGGATCTTGAAATCTTTGATTGAGAAAAATGATTTTGCCAAGCAAAAACTTAGTATTTTCAAAATGATAAGAAAAATCTATTTTGAGCAATGCAAGCCTCAACTCCACTTAGCCAAATGCATATAGATGATAGACTCCATTATACTACCATAGTATCACTTGCCAATACAATTCAAAATGTATTGACCCTTTGTGGCTGTAACTTGTATGTTGCAGGTTTGATTGATTTTAGTGAAGATTGATTGTTTAGGATTACAAAGTCTACAACCAACATCTGCCTGTGGCACTTTGAAGATGAAGGACCCATGACTATATTTATTCCGCTGCAATGTAATGTAATAGCCTAATGAGCTATGTTTGATGTAATAAAATTATGTTATTCCTGGTTATAAAGTTATATTATGACCCTTGTTTCTGGACATTACATCTTAACTGTGGATGCTAGCTATTGATCCAGGGACTAGCATTGTAAACACAGGAGGGATCAATCTTATTAAAGGTTGGGACCCCTACAGATGGTATCAGAGCATTGTGTTGCCTGTAGGATTTGTAAACCTAGGATTGGACAAAAACCCTTAGAAAAATAGGAGTTATATTTTAACCCAAAACTTATTTACAAAAACACTTGTAAACTCTTTCGTCAACCATTTTGGTTTCCACTCTACATCTCTTCTACTGCAACTTGATGGAAAACCTACCCATGGCCAAAGACTACACCATGTGCAAAGGACTTCTTCAACATCTTCAACTCTACTGACTTCAACTTCTTCAACTCTAATGACTTCAACATCTTCAGCATATTTTCCAAGGACTTCCAACTTGGAAACTACTAAGGACCACAAGTGAAACAAGGAAATCCTACTCAAGACTTAGAGACTGAAGGAATGCAAAATAAGAAGGAGCCATCAACAACCTTGAAGTATTGTGACCAAGAGTTTTTCTCAAGGAAACCATGATCTCATACAAGAAGAATCAAGAAGGAAGGAAAGATCCCAAGTGAACCATATAGATGGACCACCATATTTTAGTTAAGTCAAATACACCAACTTATATGGTGTAACAAAAATATTTTGTTGCCTAAAAATGTGCTTGAAACTTGTTGTTTGAGTGGAGTGTTTGCTTGTGATTGCATGCACTTTGTTTGTGTGAATTGTGATGTGTGTGATTAGAAATAATTCCTTAGAAATAATTTTGCCTATTCTAATCCCAATTCAACCCAAATAGATGACTACTCCAAGAAACTCCAACATCAAGGTTGATGACAACCACAACCAAGAGGACAACATGAGAGAACTCATAGCAACCCAAAACCAGTTGAGCCAAGAGACAACTCAGCTTTTAGCCAACAACAATGGACTAGACCCAGCCATACAAAGGATTTTGAAACTTCAATCCCAATTGTTGCAAGGATTGGTTACTCAAATGATCAACATGAAGAGAAAACTTTTCCCAAAGAGCTAATGACAACAAGGATGACAAAGATGCTATTCTAGAAGGAACCCAAGCCAACAATAGTTTTAGAGACAAAGATTATGCATCCAAGGAACATGAAGATCAATACCCCAAGAAGAGAGAAAGATCTCCCACCTATGAAGTACATGAACTGGAAGAACTCCTAGCTTTAGAGAAACCCAAGAAGAAGAAGAAATGCCCCAACCCAAACAAGAAGGATATTACTCAAGAGCAATGTTACACTTGCAAAGATATGGGACACTATTACAATGAATGCCCAGAAAAGAAGAAGAGACAAGAAGACAAACAAAAGCTAGTGAAACCCAAGATAAGGAAGGATTTTAGCCAAGTGATGTGCAAACACTGCAAAGAGTTAGGACATTATGCAAACTACTGTCCAGAAAAGATGAAGTATAAGATAAACAAGCCTATGAGGGATATCAGCCTTGTCACATGTTTCAAATGCAAGGAACTAGGCCACTATGCAAACAATTGTCCAGAAAGGATGGAGAACAAGTTGAACAAGCCTATGGAGAAACTCAACCTTGGCCCATGAATCAAGTGTAGAAATAAAGCAAAAGTTTGCTTAGAGAAGTTTTCTAGGACCCAAGAAGGCCAATATGTAAATTTTGTTTGAAATTTTTTAAGGGTGATAGTACCCTAGTTGTTTTGAACTTGCTTGTAACCCAGCCTTCCCAAATCTCGGGACGAGATTTATTTTAAGGGTGGTAGCCTGTCACATCCCAAGATTTTCCAAATCTTGTAATGTGAAGATAAATGAATAAAATAAAACTTTGTTTGATTTTCAGAGCCAGAAGAAACTTTTTGAATTTAAATGGAACCTCAAACCCATTTGAATCAAATAAAATCCTAAAGGGATTTAAAAATATAAACATTTATTAAAGGAAATTAAAAATATTTTGGAATTATTATTTTGGATCTTTTAATAAAAGATTTTGTTTTCAAATGAAAAGGTGGATTTATAAATAAAGATTATTTTATAAAGCCAAATTAAACTTGGCCAAGGTTTTGAAACAAAAGAGTTTTCTTTGATTAAAATAATAAAAGTTTATTTTAAATAAAGTAATAAAGATTTAGCATCCAACCTTATTTGAAGATAAAAGGTTTTACCAATTTAAATTGAAACATCAAAACTTATTAAATTATTTAAAATAAGTTTTCCCAATATTGGATATTCACAAATAAAACCTATTAAAGTGTTTTGACTTTACTTTAGATTTTAAAATAAATATTCTCAATAAAACAAATCCTAGTTGATTTAATAATGAAAGTCTATTTTATATAATTAATAATTGACTCTAAAATAAAATGTTATTTTGTTTTAAAACAAGTTTCCAAGTATTTAATGTTTCCAAATAAAACCTACTGATTTGGTTTGAAAATATTTAGGTTTCAAATAAAGATTTTATTAATAAAATCAAACCCTATTTTGATTTAATAACTAAGTTCCATTTTATTTAATTATTAATGGACCCTAAAGTAAAAGGATTATTTTATTTTAAACAAGTTTTCCAAATATTCTTTATTTACAAATAAAACCTACTGTTTGGGTTTTGAAAACATTTTGGATTTTAAATGAAGATTTTATTAAATAAAACAAACCCTATTTTATTAAATAACTAATGATCCATTTATTTAATTAATAAATAGAACCTAAAAAGATTTAAAATAATATTTTATGTGAATTATGATGTTAAGCAGAACCAAATTCATATTTGAAAAGCTTGATGATTGTTTGAATCATTTTGAATGTGTTTGGTTGTTTGAATTTCAAAACAGGAAAATAGAAATAGAAAAGGAAAAAGAATTAGACAGGAAAAAAATGGAGCAGCCCAACCATCTAGCCCAATCTGGCCCAACAGCCCAACTCGCAGCCCACCTCCTCTTTTCCCCGAACCGTTTTTCTTCACCACGAAAGGAACCCGCTAAGAGACTGGCAAGTGGACCCCGTTCCCTCTCCCTTTTCCACTGACCGCTGGACCCCCTTTCCACTGTTCTCCTTCTCCACCCTGCGACTGCTTCTTCCTCCTCTCGTCGCCGTTGCCAGCATTGAATCGCGGCATCAATACGCCTTAACGCAGCCACCATAACTCGCCGCGATCAAGCACCTTAAAACGCCAGCCTCCCCTCTCCCGTTTCCCCCAGACCACTCCCTCTCTCTGCCCCCAGGCTGGACCAATTGCGCCGCACACTGCCACTGTCCGATGATGCTCCGGTGACGATTCCGGCGAAACCAGACCTCCCCTTGCTTCATTGACCAAGCTCACAGCTTCCCCACAACCAGACGCATCTCCCAGCATCCTCCTCTCAACCGCGGGCGCCCCATAGCGTCGGCTACATCAAGTTTTCGAACGCCGCCGCGTCTGCCATTCTCCGACGAGCTCCTCTGGTAATCCCTGACCGCCCCCTCCTCTCTAGTTGACACTATCGTACTCCCCTTACTCGTACGTGTCTAACGCTCCCTCTGTTATGCACCAGCGTGCCTTGTAGCCTCGTTCCCGACAACAACCGAGCGTGCCTGACGGAAGCAGGAACTCCGGCGAGCGATTAGTACCGCCCCAGTGCGCCCCCTCGCCTCCTCGAAACCACGTCGAGCTTCCCCACGACCTTGCGATCACTGTGAGCCACTCCTCCCTCTCTCTCGCTTCCTGTGTTAGCCAGAACTCCACCGCCAGAGCCCGCGCCGCCGTCTGTCGCCGCTAGCGCCGCCCTCCTCTGGTCAGTCGCACCGGAGCCGTTCGATTTAAATCCAACGAATGCAATAGATTCATTTAACTGAAAGGGTATGCTAGCTCTGAACCGTGCGATATGACTTAGATCTAACGGCATGCAGTGCGCAATCCGTGCGAACCGTTTTCGGCCAATTAAAACATGACGCGTGGCCAGCTCTAGTTTAAAACAGATTTTTGAATCAGAATTATTTGCAAACTTCAAACCCTTATAACTTTTGAACCACACGTCCAAATTTGACAAATTTTATATCAATGGATTCAGGAGAACAAACCCTAGCCAACCATGGCCTTAGTTTGACAAATAGTATCTGTTAGCTTGTTTGAATTTGCAGAAACATTTGTGTACTTGTTTAGAGTATAAAAATTGTCTAAAATTGAATTTAAGGATAAAACCTTTGCAAATTGGATTGTTGTGATCTTACTGACCCTAGGAACCAACCCTTGGTGTTAGAAATGATTTTTGTAATATTTAGGTTAGATTACTTGACTTAGTCATTTTCTAGCCAAAAAAAAGAATGGTTTTTGGTTATAAAAATGTTTATGGAAAGCAAACTTTAAGGAAATGTTTTTGACCAAACCTACTGACCCAAAAACACCAAGTTTTGCAATAGCAACTCATTTGGTGAACCCTATAGGCTAATGCCTTAGTAAAAATATTTCTACACCACATAAAATAACACTTTGTTTTGAAAATGGTTTTAAAGTGAAACCTTTTGCAAATGACTTGGCCACTTTAGGAAATGACCATTAGATGTACCCAAATGACTATGACCCACTAGGAATCACTTTTTCAAACAAAACAAAGCTTGGCATGCTTGCATGCATTTCTTTGACTTTGTTATTTATGTGTGTTGTTTTGCTTGATTGGTAGATTGAGTTTGTGCCTTGCTTGATTGATTTGTAGTGACTTGAAGAGTGTGATTGTTGCAAAGATCAAGAAGTGAACCTATACTCTACCAAAAAGGCAAGTGATGCTTCATACTTTCTATCCTATTACTTTCTCTATGCATTAGTGATTTTTGCTAAGTAAAACTTGCATGGATTTTGCTAAGTATAGATCATGCTATAGTAAAACCTAGTAGATGAATCCTTAGTAGGATTTTCCTAAGTTAATATTCCTACTACTACCAAGCTTAGCTTAGCTAATAGAAAACATGGGTGGAATATATATTCACACTATGGAAAAATATTCTAAGTCTGAGGACTTGTGATTTTGTCTAATAAAACAACTAAGTTAATGAATCACCTGGGTGGAATGGGAAAGCTTGGTGGAGAATGGTTGAGTGGTTCACAAGGCCATGGACTTGGATTGTGTATCTCACTTGTGGATGGCCACCCAGGAACAAAGAGATTTGAGATGTCAAATGTTGAGAAGCTTCAAGTGCAACCACTTGGCAATATGGGCTCTGCCATGATCATATAGGTTGCAAGAACTTAGCCATATGGACAGTGGGTGGTAGTGTTTGATAGGTTGGAACGTGTCCATTTTGGTCTAAGGGAAGGCTTCTGAAAGATCTTGTCTTGGGAAACCAAGTCTTGTGGGGAAAGTGCACCACCTCTGCAGAGTGTAAAACCTAAGTACTTAGCCATGTCCCTGGAAAAGGACAATTTGAGCATCAAGACATGGAAGCAATCAAGAATCTCATCATTCCAATTTCTAAATTAAAATCTTGTGGTTTGAACAAGGGTTGTTTGAATTCTTCAATCATTGATGGAGAGATGGCTTGGTACAAGGATCTTGAAATCTTTGATTGAGAAAAATGATTTTGCCAAGCAAAAACTTAGTATTTTCAAAATGATAAGAAAAATCTATTTTGAGCAATGCAAGCCTCAACTCCACTTAGCCAAATGCATATAGATGATAGACTCCATTATACTACCATAGTATCACTTGCCAATACAATTCAAAATGTATTGACCCTTTGTGGCTGTAACTTGTATGTTGCAGGTTTGATTGATTTTAGTGAAGATTGATTGTTTAGGATTACAAAGTCTACAACCAACATCTGCCTGTGGCACTTTGAAGATGAAGGACCCATGACTATATTTATTCCGCTGCAATGTAATGTAATAGCCTAATGAGCTATGTTTGATGTAATAAAATTATGTTATTCCTGGTTATAAAGTTATATTATGACCCTTGTTTCTGGACATTACATCTTAACTGTGGATGCTAGCTATTGATCCAGGGACTAGCATTGTAAACACAGGAGGGATCAATCTTATTAAAGGTTGGGACCCCTACAGATGTATCAGAGCATTGTGTTGCCTGTAGGATTTGTAAACCTAGGATTGGACAAAAACCCTTAGAAAAATAGGAGTTATATTTTAACCCAAAACTTATTTACAAAAACACTTGTAAACTCTTTCGTCAACCATTTTGGTTTCCACTCTACATCTCTTCTACTGCAACTTGATGGAAAACCTACCCATGGCCAAAGACTACACCATGTGCAAAGGACTTCTTCAACATCTTCAACTCTACTGACTTCAACTTCTTCAACTCTAATGACTTCAACATCTTCAGCATATTTTCCAAGGACTTCCAACTTGGAAACTACTAAGGACCACAAGTGAAACAAGGAAATCCTACTCAAGACTTAGAGACTGAAGGAATGCAAAATAAGAAGGAGCCATCAACAACCTTGAAGTATTGTGACCAAGAGTTTTTCTCAAGGAAACCATGATCTCATACAAGAAGAATCAAGAAGGAAGGAAAGATCCCAAGTGAACCATATAGATGGACCACCATATTTTAGTTAAGTCAAATACACCAACTTATATGGTGTAACAAAAATATTTTGTTGCCTAAAAATGTGCTTGAAACTTGTTGTTTGAGTGGAGTGTTTGCTTGTGATTGCATGCACTTTGTTTGTGTGAATTGTGATGTGTGTGATTAGAAATAATTCCTTAGAAATAATTTTGCCTATTCTAATCCCAATTCAACCCAAATAGATGACTACTCCAAGAAACTCCAACATCAAGGTTGATGACAACCACAACCAAGAGGACAACATGAGAGAACTCATAGCAACCCAAAACCAGTTGAGCCAAGAGACAACTCAGCTTTTAGCCAACAACAATGGACTAGACCCAGCCATACAAAGGATTTTGAAACTTCAATCCCAATTGTTGCAAGGATTGGTTACTCAAATGATCAACATGAAGAGAAAACTTTTCCCAAAGAGCTAATGACAACAAGGATGACAAAGATGCTATTCTAGAAGGAACCCAAGCCAACAATAGTTTTAGAGACAAAGATTATGCATCCAAGGAACATGAAGATCAATACCCCAAGAAGAGAGAAAGATCTCCCACCTATGAAGTACATGAACTGGAAGAACTCCTAGCTTTAGAGAAACCCAAGAAGAAGAAGAAATGCCCCAACCCAAACAAGAAGGATATTACTCAAGAGCAATGTTACACTTGCAAAGATATGGGACACTATTACAATGAATGCCCAGAAAAGAAGAAGAGACAAGAAGACAAACAAAAGCTAGTGAAACCCAAGATAAGGAAGGATTTTAGCCAAGTGATGTGCAAACACTGCAAAGAGTTAGGACATTATGCAAACTACTGTCCAGAAAAGATGAAGTATAAGATAAACAAGCCTATGAGGGATATCAGCCTTGTCACATGTTTCAAATGCAAGGAACTAGGCCACTATGCAAACAATTGTCCAGAAAGGATGGAGAACAAGTTGAACAAGCCTATGGAGAAACTCAACCTTGGCCCATGAATCAAGTGTAGAAATAAAGCAAAAGTTTGCTTAGAGAAGTTTTCTAGGACCCAAGAAGGCCAATATGTAAATTTTGTTTGAAAATTTTTAAGGGTGATAGTACCCTAGTTGTTTTGAACTTGCTTGTAACCCAGCCTTCCCAAATCTCGGGACGAGATTTATTTTAAGGGTGGTAGCCTGTCACATCCCAAGATTTTCCAAATCTTGTAATGTGAAGATAAATGAATAAAATAAAACTTTGTTTGATTTTCAGAGCCAGAAGAAACTTTTTGAATTTAAATGGAACCTCAAACCCATTTGAATCAAATAAAATCCTAAAGGGATTTAAAAATATAAACATTTATTAAAGGAAATTAAAAATGTTTTGGAATTATTATTTTGGATCTTTTAATAAAAGATTTTGTTTTCAAATGAAAAGGTGGATTTATAAATAAAGATTATTTTATAAAGCCAAATTAAACTTGGCCAAGGTTTTGAAACAAAAGAGTTTTCTTTGATTAAAATAATAAAAGTTTATTTTAAATAAAGTAATAAAGATTTAGCATCCAACCTTATTTGAAGATAAAAGGTTTTACCAATTTAAATTGAAACATCAAAACTTATTAAATTATTTAAAATAAGTTTTCCCAATATTGGATATTCACAAATAAAACCTATTAAAGTGTTTTGACTTTACTTTAGATTTTAAAATAAATATTCTCAATAAAACAAATCCTAGTTGATTTAATAATGAAAGTCTATTTTATTTAATTAATAATTGACTCTAAAATAAAATGTTATTTTGTTTTAAAACAAGTTTCCAAGTATTTAATGTTTCCAAATAAAACCTACTGATTTGGTTTGAAAATATTTAGGTTTCAAATAAAGATTTTATTAATAAAATCAAACCCTATTTTGATTTAATAACTAAGTTCCATTTTATTTAATTATTAATGGACCCTAAAGTAAAAGGATTATTTTATTTTAAACAAGTTTTCCAAATATTCTTTATTTACAAATAAAACCTACTGTTTGGGTTTTGAAAACATTTTGGATTTTAAATGAAGATTTTATTAAATAAAACAAACCCTATTTTATTAAATAACTAATGATCCATTTATTTAATTAATAAATGGAACCTAAAAAGATTTAAAATAATATTTTATGTGAATTATGATGTTAAGCAGAACCAAATTCATATTTGAAAAGCTTGATGATTGTTTGAATCATTTTGAATGTGTTTGGTTGTTTGAATTTCAAAACAGGAAAATAGAAATAGAAAAGGAAAAAGAATTAGACAGGAAAAAAAATGGAGCAGCCCAACCATCTAGCCCAATCTGGCCCAACAGCCCAACTCGCAGCCCACCTCCTCTTTTCCCCGAACCGTTTTTCTTCACCACGAAAGGAACCCGCTAAGAGACTGGCAAGTGGACCCCGTTCCCTCTCCCTTTTCCACTGACCGCTGGACCCCCTTTCCACTGTTCTCCTTCTCCACCCTGCGACTGCTTCTTCCTCCTCTCGTCGCCGTTGCCAGCATTGAATCGCGGCATCAATACGCCTTAACGCAGCCACCATAACTCGCCGCGATCAAGCACCTTAAAACGCCAGCCTCCCCTCTCCCGTTTCCCCCAGACCACTCCCTCTCTCTGCCCCTAGGCTGGACCAATTGCGCCGCACACTGCCACTGTCCGATGATGCTCCGGTGACGATTCCGGCGAAACCAGACCTCCCCTTGCTTCATTGACCAAGCTCACAGCTTCCCCATAACCAGACGCATCTCCCAGCATCCTCCTCTCAACCGCGGGCGCCCCATAGCGTCGGCTACATCAAGTTTTCGAACGCCGCCACGTCTGCCATTCTCCGACGAGCTCCTCTGGTAATCCCTGACCGCCCCCTCCTCTCTAGTTGACACTATCGTACTCCCCTTCCTCGTACGTGTCTAACGCTCCCTCTGTTATGCACCGGTGTGCCTTGTAGCCTCGTTCCCGACAACAACCGAGCGTGCCTGACGGAAGCAGGAACTCCGGCGAGCGATTAGTACCGCCCTAGTGCGCCCCCTCGCCTCCTCGAAACCACGTCGAGCTTCCCCACGACCTTGCGATCACTGTGAGCCACTCCTCCCTCTCTCTCGCTTCCTGTGTTAGCCAGAACTCCACCGCCAGAGCCCGTGCCGCCGTCTGTCGCCGCTAGCGCCGCCCTCCTCTGGTCAGTCGCACCGGAGCCGTTCGATTTAAATCCAACGAATGCAATAGATTCATTTAACTGAAAGGGTACGCTAGCTCTGAACCGTGCGATATGACTTAGATCTAACGGCCTGCAGTGCGCAATCCGTGCGTACCGTTTTCGGCCAATTAAAACATGACGCGTGGCCAGCTCTAGTTTAAAACAGATTTTTGAATCAGAATTATTTGCAAACTTCAAACCCTTATAACTTTTGAACCACACGTCCAAATTTGACAAATTTTATATCAATGGATTCAGGAGAACAAACCCTAGCCAACCATGGCCTTAGTTTGACAAATAGTATCTGTTAGCTTGTTTGAATTTGCAGAAACATTTGTGTACTTGTTTAGAGTATAAAAATTGTCTAAAATTGAATTTAAGGATAAAACCTTTGAAAATTGGATTGTTGTGATCTTACTGACCCTAGGAACCAACCCTTGGTGTTAGAAATGATTTTTGTAATATTTAGGTTAGATTACTTGACTTAGTCATTTTCTAGCCAAATAAAAAGAATGGTTTTTGGTTATAAAAATGTTTATGGAAAGCAAACTTTAAGGAAATGTTTTTGACCAAACCTACTGACCCAAAAACACCAAGTTTTGCAATAGCAACTCATTTGGTGAACCCTATAGGCTAATGCCTTAGTAAAAATATTTCTACACCACATAAAATAACACTTTGTTTTGAAAATGGTTTTAAAGTGAAACCTTTTGCAAATGACTTGGCCACTTTAGGAAATGACCATTAGATGTACCCAAATGACTATGACCCACTAGGAATCACTTTTTCAAACAAAACAAAGCTTGGCATGCTTGCATGCATTTCTTTGACTTTGTTATTTATGTGTGTTGTTTTGCTTGATTGGTAGATTGAGTTTGTGCCTTGCTTGATTGATTTGTAGTGACTTGAAGAGTGTGATTGTTGCAAAGATCAAGAAGTGAACCTATACTCTACCAAAAAGGCAAGTGATGCTTCATACTTTCTATCCTATTACTTTCTCTATGCATTAGTGATTTTTGCTAAGTAAAACTTGCATGGATTTTGCTAAGTATAGATCATGCTATAGTAAAACCTAGTAGATGAATCCTTAGTAGGATTTTCCTAAGTTAAGATTCCTACTACTACCAAGCTTAGCCTAGCTAATAGAAAACATGGGTGGAATATATATTCACACTATGGAAAAATATTCTAAGTCTGAGGACTTGTGATTTTGTCTAATAAAACAACTAAGTTAATGAATCACCTGGGTGGAATGGGAAAGCTTGGTGGAGAATGGTTGAGTGGTTCACAAGGCCATGGACTTGGATTGTGTATCTCACTTGTGGATGGCCACCCAGGAACAAAGAGATTTGAGATGTCAAATGTTGAGAAGCTTCAAGTGCAACCACTTGGCAATATGGGCTCTGCCATGATCATATAGGTTGCAAGAACTTAGCCATATGGACAGTGGGTGGTAGTGTTTGATAGGTTGGAACGCGTCCATTTTGGTCTAAGGGAAGGCTTCTGAAAGATCTTGTCTTGGGAAACCAAGTCTTGTGGGGAAAGTGCACCACCTCTGCAGAGTGTAAAACCTAAGTACTTAGCCATGTCCCTGGAAAAGGACAATTTGAGCATCAAGACATGGAAGCAATCAAGAATCTCATCATTCCAATTTCTAAATTAAAATCTTGTGGTTTGAACAAGGGTTGTTTGAATTCTTCAATCATTGATGGAGAGATGGCTTGGTACAAGGATCTTGAAATCTTTGATTGAGAAAAATGATTTTGCCAAGCAAAAACTTAGTATTTTCAAAATGATAAGAAAAATATATTTTGAGCAATGCAAGCCTCAACTCCACTTAGCCAAATGCATATAGATGATAGACTCCATTATACTACCATAGTATCACTTGCCAATACAATTCAAAATGTATTGACCCTTTGTGGCTGTAACTTGTATGTTGCAGGTTTGATTGATTTTAGTGAAGATTGATTGTTTAGGATTACAAAGTCTACAACCAACATCTGCCTGTGGCACTTTGAAGATGAAGGACCCATGACTATATTTATTCCGCTGCAATGTAATGTAATAGCCTAATGAGCTATGTTTGATGTAATAAAATTATGTTATTCCTGGTTATAAAGTTATATTATGACCCTTGTTTCTTGACATTACATCTTAACTGTGGATGCTAGCTATTGATCCAGGGACTAGCATTGTAAACACAGGAGGGATCAATCTTATTAAAGGTTGGGACCCCTACAGATGCCATAGCGTCCAACAAACCAAAGAGATCCATGTCTAGAGTTCGCGCTCGCGGCCTTTTCCACCCCGCCTATCCTGGAGCCAAGCAACAAACTTGGTATCATGCTCCGACATCCAATGCCTCTTGTTCCACCAGCCCAGGCAGGCACCCCAAACCTCGCGGGCCAGGACGCATCCCATGAAAAGATGATCGATCGTCTCTCCACACTGGTCGCAGAAGGGGCAGGACGCCGGATGTTGAAGGCCATGTCGGTTCAGCCTATCGGCGGTCCAGCATCTGTTCCTCACGGCTAACCAAAGTGTTACCTTGCAGCTGGCAGGGGCTCGGGACCGCCAGATCTGGAGAGCACCTGCCATCGAAGTTCGCCCGGCAAAAAGGGCCTGGTAGCAAGATTGGGTCATGTAGCAGTTGCTCGGGTCCAAATTCCACTTGAGGACATCTTGTGTCCCCTCTGTGAGGGTGATTTCTTCCACTCGATCCGCCACTTCGAGGAGCTCCCTAATGGCTGCTGCGTTGAGATCAGGAGGACGTCATGCAACCAGCCCCCTACTAGGCCTTCGCGCACACGACGCATGGAGGATAGACTCGGTGGGACCGCCGCGAAGAGGCTGGGTGCGACGTCGTAGAGCCGCCCACATGGAAGCCACTTGTCTGTCTAGAAGAAGGTAGTTGCTCCGTCCCCAAGCACCGAGGTAGTCGCCGCGTCGAAGAGTTTCCTTGAGAGCTCCGGGACACGGATGTTAAGGTCGTGCCATGGCTTGTCCACCTCCACACGCTTCATCCACAACCATCTGGCCCTCAGCACAATGTTCATGAGACACAGGTTGGGATTCCAAGCCCCCCCAACCCTTTGGGCATGCACACCCTGTCCCATGCCAGTAGGCAGTGCCCGCCGTGCACGTCCTTGCCCCCCTTCCAAAGAAAACCACGAATGATTTTCTCTATGGCGGTGATGACTTCTATGGGAATGTCGAGGGACATCATGGCGAAAATAGGTATGGCAGACAAAGTTGTCTTGACGAGTTTGAGCCTACCCCCTCTGTTGAGCATGGAGGCTTTCCACGATGGCAACTTGGCGGCCACCAGCTCTACCAGCGCTTGGAGTTGCGCCACTAACGGCTTCCGCAGGGAGAGAGGCAACCCTAGGTAGCGAAGGGGGAACTGTGTGATGGGGCAGTGCAGCTCCCGCTCCACCAAGTCTCTATCCTTAGCTGAACACCTGATCAGGTTGTCCAAGCATTTTTCGAAGTTGGTACGGAGCCCGTACGCCTCCCCAAAGTCCTCAATGATCACGGAAATCACCTGGAAATCCACCACAGACGGCCTCAGGAATGTGACCACATCATGTGCATAGATCGATGTGAGGTGCTGGAGGCATGTGGCTCCAAGTCGAGTGAGCAGCCCATGTTCTTCTGCCTTGTCGACCATCAGATGGAAAATCTCCATGATCGGGATGAAAAGCTGTGGGGAGAGCGGGTCTCCTTGCCGTAGTCCACGCCTATGGGCCACCTTCACCCCTGGGAAGCCATTCATCAAGACACATGTGGAGGCCGTAGAGAGTAGCATGCAGATGCATGCGAGGAGGCGCTCTCCAAAGCCCAGATTCTTCAGCACTTCCAGCAGGAAAGACCAGTCCATGGTGTCAAAGGCTTTGGTGATGTCTAGCTTGAGCAGCACCCCTGGAGTCTTGCCGGTGTGCAGCTTGCGGGTTGTCCCCTGTACCATCATGAAATTGTCGTGCAAACACTGTCCACGTACAAAAGCACTCTGATGCACCCCTACCAATTGCGGGAGGATCGGGGCCACTCGGTTGGCGACCACCTTTGCCACCCACTTGGCGATCCCGTGAATCAGGCTGATCGGTCGGAAGTCCTGCACTTCTTCAGCACCCGGCTTCTTGGGTAAGAGTGTAATCAAAGCGTTTTTTACCGATCCAAAGCCACGGCTATCCATCCTAGAGAGTGAGTGGAAGACATCCATCACATCCCCCTTGATGATGCCCCAGCAAGCTACGAAGAAACGGGCAGAGAAGCCATTAGGCCCAGGGCACTTGTCCAACAGCATGCCTTTAATGGCCGCCAAAACTTCGTCCTCCGTGAAGGCTCCATCAATGTGTTTAAGGTCCATCGATTGGACCCCCAATAAGTCCAAGTCCAGGGAGAAAGGCCGGTCTCCTGCCACACCGAGCAGGTTCTCAAAAAAACTATCCACGACTTCTGCCTTTTCCACGTGGTCTGAGATCCGCACATTATCCACCAGTAGGTGACTAATGAAGTTTTTACGCCTCCGATGGCTGTCATGCATGTGGAAGAAGCGCGTGCATGCATCTCCCTCTCGCAGCCAGAGGATCCTCGATCTATGTCATGCCAGCGTCCTTTCAAGGGAAGCTAGCCCCAGGAGCTTCTTTTTTAGGAGGCACCGCAATCCACGTTCCTGAGTCGACAACTGCCTACTCTCCATGGCCACATCGAAGCGGAGGATCAACTATGTGGCTAGAAGGATCTGGAGCTTAACATTCCCGATGAATTTGGAGCTCCAACAGGATAGTCTCTTAGCCATGACTCGCAATTTCACATCAAGTCTTTTGAAGGGGTTCGGCTGTTACTATGTATTTGAAAGCTTGTAGCAAACAAACTCTAAATGACTTGATCTTACTCTACGCTTACTATAGGAGTGTGTCCATGATGGAGTGTTGGGTTGATGTAGGAGCGCTTCGTTGGAAACCCCAAGAGCAAGGTGTGAAGAGCACAATAGCAAGCCTTCCTCAGTAAGAAACCAAGGTTATCAAACCATTAGGAGGAAGGAAACGTCTCAAAGGTGTTACAAGCAACGTGGAAACTTGCACAACACAAACTCAAGACTTTGCCCCAACGAACAGTGAGTTTGTCAAGCTCACCGATTTGCTGTAACAAAGGATTAACTGTATGGTGTGGAAGGTGATGAGTGGTTTGCATCAAGTAAACGGTGGAAGATGTATCAATGGTAAAGATTGGACCTGGGTCCATAGTTCACTAGAGGTGATCTCCTTAGATAAACAACATGGCATGAAGGGTAAACAAATTACAGCAGGGCAATTGGCAGGAACTGAGCAAGGCATAACAATGCAATACCAGACAAAAAGATCCTATGAGATTCGATTGGGCAATACAACAAAATACATAGACCGCCATGCAACTGCATCTATGACTAGAAGTCCACCTTCAGGTTATCATCCGAACCCCCTCCAAGTATTAAGTTGCAAGCAACAGACAACTGCTTTAAGCAAAGTGTGTAAGGTAAACAATCCACTTGTTCCATGAACAAGAGACCGTTGTTTTCTCCCTAGTGTCAACAACACATCTACAACCGAAGAGATTTCTGTCACTTCCCTTGGAAACTAGAGGCATGAACCCACTATCGAGCATAAATACCCCCTCTTGGCGTCACTAGCAACTACTTGGCCAAGATAGCTACTAACAACGGAGAGCATCCAAGATCACAAACAACATAGACATGATAAAATCAATAAGACAAAACCATTAATCAATATGACATAGTAATCTCAATATCCATCGGATCCCCTCAAACACAACATGCATGATTACAAATAGATTAGATCTCGATCATGAATGGAGCTCACAAGATCTATACATGAAAGCACAAGGAGGAGACACAACCATCTAGCTACTACATGGACCCATAGTCCAAGGTAGAACTACTCACGCTTCATACCGGAGAAGAAGGCCTCCGGGATGATCTCCCCTCCGGCAGGGTGCCGGGAAGAACTTCAGATCCCCCCGATCTAGGGACGATGGTGGCGGCGGCTACAGATGGTTTCTTGGAATTTTGATCGGGTGCCTAGGGTTTCTGCATCGGGGGCTTCTTATAGGCGAAGGGGCGAGCCACGGGGGCCACCAGGGCGGCTGCACCCCCTAGGCGCAGGGTGGGCCCACTCGCGCGGCCAGGGGGTGTGGCCCCCTGGTGATCCTTCTCCGTCTCGTCTTCTGGCTTCGTGTTGCCCACAGTAAAATATTGACTTTGGATTTTGTCCCGTCCAATTCCGAGAATATTGATTTTGTGCCTTTCTGGAACCAAAAACAGAAGAAAACAGGAAACTGGCACTGTGGAAACTTGTTAATAGGTTAGTTCCAGAAAACATATAAAAACACCTCAAAGTGTAGATAAAGCAAAGCAAAATAGATACTAAACAAGCATGGAACATCAAAAATTATAGATACGTTTCCTAATGACATGATCTTGTTATTAATAACATCTAATGTTCATGATGAGGAAACCATGATCATCTATTAATCAACAAGCTAGTTCAACAAGAGGCTTACTAGGGACTTCTTTTATTTTTACAAAACACACAAGTATTAATGTCTCTAGTTAATACTATTATAGCATGGGATGTAAATATTTATGATAAATACAAAGATATAATAATAACCATTTTATTATTGCCTCTTGGGAATATCTCCAAAACCGTGGCCACCCGTTTTTTCGCATCATCCGACATTCCTTGGCGGTTCCCGGTGCCCCGGGTTTGGCCTGGGAACCCAGGATGTAAAATAGGCCAAATCTAGCAAAAACTAGGTGCCTAGGAACGTGACTGGGCAATTTTTTTCCGTCTAAACAAAAAATATCCTGGGGAGGACCTCCTGGGAATGCTAGTGGAGATGCTCTAAGTTAATCCCTTCCCCCTTGATAACTTCAAGTGCATAGATCAATTGTAGCTAGTTTCGAAATAAGAGTATCGAACCCACAAAGAGCTATTTGGTTGAGATCTTTATGCTCGTCATCACTGTCTACCAAATGATACTTGTAAGCTGCCTTTGATTTCGAGTAAAGGGTATTTCAAAGGTTTTTGATTGATTGCAGAAAAGTAATAAAAACAAGTAAATGAAAGCAAGTAACAGAAGCGTTGGAAATGGCGGTTGAACTCAATAAGGCTAAAGTGTTCTAGGAGATATAGGATACACCACTAGGATGTTGTAATTTATCATAATTAGGATAACCTATTTCTTGTGTCATGACATGTTTGGGGAGATTTCCATAATAATATGCTCACTACAAGGCTCGTGGGAAGCCGCATTCTTGAGCCAGGGAATGAGGTCATCTCTAAATAACAACTGCGATGCCTCAGAGCAGCAAATCATACATGCTATCAAAATTAAGGGTTTCCCTATGGATATCATAATTAGCTTAGTGAATCTATCTTTATTCCTCCTTTGACTGTGCAGGTTATAAGCTAATGCTTGTAGTCATGAATAACACTGGACATACTTCCAAACATGTCCTAAGGATTTCACTCTCTCTTTAGTCCTGAAGGCAAATGATATGTGGTCGACTACACATACCATCTAAGGAGAGAGATCAAACACAATATCATAAATCTATAGATCATGGACACAAGTAAAAGATCATCTTTATTTCATTTCATAATAGTGCTAGGGTTTCTTCATCTCCCCAAGAACGAAGGAAACTACTCACACATGGAAGCAATAAACAAAATAATCATAATCAAATGGATGGTACGAGGATGAATCTAGTGCAAACCACAATTTAATCTGGAATTACAAGAAGATCTAATATATGGAAGATGGAAGTAGAAATGGCAATGGATATGCAGCGATTGATGATGAATGAGATGATGCGGTGTCCTCCAATGATCCGTGAAGCAGTAAGGATTTTCCCTTCTACAAGTTCCTCCTCGACATCCCTCTCTAGTGTGGTTTTTCGTGGCTGGAGGTTTCTGTGAATATCGGATCTTCGATCCATCTTCACGAGGTGAGAGTATTTGACGAGGTGGACACGCTGCCACATGGTACGAGCCGGCGGTACGGGCAAGATCTGCCCGTACTAGTGGTCGTTAAGCTCCCTGTTGACATGGTTATACCCCACGGGTACACAACATTGGTATACCTGGTCCAGCCCAAGGGAAGTCCCACGACAAGATACGCGGCATGTGGAGATTTCGGGTGGACCAAGTCAAGGATGCCTTCGTAACCTTGGAGAACAAGACTAGAGTAGATAGAATTTCAAAGGGTACAAACCCTAATATGTAACCGACTCGACCTGCGCCCGGGACCTGCCTATCTATATAAAGGCTAGGAGGGCACGGTGAGGAGGATCATACTCACCTCATACGCACCTCACACCAGATTGCATCTGCGCACCCCTGTAATCCTCGATTCTGCCGTAATCAAGAGCAGACAAGCAGGAGTAGGGTTTTCCCTCCGGGGGCCTGAACCTGGGTAAACCCCGTGTCCCCGTGTTGCTTGTATGTTAACCGTTCCGCGATCTCCAGCATCCCCATCTTCTCCAAAACCCAAGTCCATAACAATGGGCATTGACGAGATCGAACCTCGTTAATTGGCGCCGTCTGTGGGAACTGGGGACGCTGATTGTGCGATCGTGACGGTCCCATCCGGAGTGATCTACAACTCATCGGCGATGGAGAGTCACCTCCTCTTCGGCACCTTTGACTTCACCGCCCACTCGCCAGCCACCCTCAGGGATTTCGAGTTCGTCGGCGACAGGTTCGAGATGCTGTTCGGGAGCTTCTGCTTCTAGGTGGGACAGACTGACACTCTCCGCCTCCCAGAGAGGGTGCTACCACCATCCATCAGGACCGCTTCATGGGTCCCACCCATTGGCGCGCTACGCACGTCAACGCTGACAGACGAGTCATATGACAGTAGCAACTGCAACTCAGATCTGTTCGGCCCTCCCTCGGATGAAGGAACCTACGGTTTTGGATCCAAAAGTTGCGGTAGCAGCGATCCAGTCCATGCGTTACCTATGCGTCGTGGTCATCCAGAACGAATCGGAACTGCCACCAGGTTCGAGTGCACCAAATCCACCTCCCAACCCACCTCTCAACCCACAAGCTGGGAACGGAAGAAACGGGGGAGATCCGCCGCTCAGGCCCAACGAAGGCGACGCCAACGCCTACCAGAAGATCAATCTCAACGAGGAAGGATGGCGCCAAGCGCGCAAATCCGTGGCGGGCAACATCATCCTACCTATGAATGCTTCATGGGATCTGCTGATGGCATATCACCTCCTCCTCATCAGCGAGCATAACCGGCATGTGAAGTTGATGGAGGAGCTCGACAAACGCAAGCAGGCAGCTTCGGAGTCTAGCGCGCGGTGAGCTGAGCTCTCCGCCGTGGGCGGATCTAGCTTGCACGGCAACAACGCCAATAAGCATCGCTCCCGCATGGAGCACATGGACCCCGCCGCGCACCGTGAAGTCACCAGGGCCCTCAACATGTCCTTCATGTCGATGGACGTGAACGGCAAAGTCATGCCGAAGACATCGTAGGCTATGATCATGGCGGCCACCACGTACCTCGCGTTCCATCCACCTCCGGTGGGTGACCCGAAGAGCGCCATGCACAAGTCCACACTAGTTGGTATCGGACTCGTCGGAGCCGCACTCCACGACGAAGCTCCTGCGGAGCCAAAGAAAAAAGCTGTGGGCAAGTTCACCCGCAGCCCTACACCATCATCCGACGAAGACGAGCACGATCTGCCTCGACATCGCAAGAGCCCACAGCGCCGCAGCAGCGATTATGACGCTCGCAATGATCTCACCCAGTGCAAGATCGACAAGGCACACGCTAAACGCACGTGCTCAACCAAATCCAACAAGGAAGACGATGGAGAGCTGTGCGGAGCCAGATGCTTCAGCAAATCCGTTCGGCGAACGCGGATGCCAAAAAAATTCAAACTCCCTTCGGACACTCCGAAGTTTGACGGCACACAAGACCCAAAGGCCTGGCTCAGTGATCACCTCTCATCCGTCAAGCTACATGGCGGAAACAGGAACACCGCGCTACAGTGCCTTCAGCTGCAGTTGACAGGCGTAGCTTAGATCTGGCTCAATAGCTTGTCCTCAGGTTCCATTCGAAGCTGGGAGGAGCTGGCATACAGCTTCATCCACAACTTCAAGGGCACCAGCAAGAGGCCAGCCTCGATCGAGGAACTACGGGCCTGCACCCAATGTACTGGAGAGTCCATTCGCTCGTACATACTGCGCTGGTCCAACATCAAGAACTCCGGCGCGCACATCTCCGAGGAAAGGATAATCTATGACTTCAAGGATGGTGTCAAGCGCCCGGACTTCAAGGAAGAACTTGGGCGCGTCCAGCCCAAGACGCTCGACCACCTCATGGACATCGCCAACCGATGGGCAGATGGCGAGGATTCCCTCCACCAAACGCATTCGGATGACGAGGACGACTATGGCCGCAGGCGAGAACGCCACAGCAACTACGACGATCGCGATGGAGTCGACATGGTTGCGGCTGGCTACGCCGACCGACGCAACGACGGCAACCGCAGCAGCGGATACTGGGGAGGCAACTACCGCGACGGAGGGCGACCCGCACAAACGTGGCAACGTCCCAGCCATGACGATGAACCCTCGGCATACGACAAGTTCTCTGGTCCTTGCACCATCCACTTCTACATCGACAAACAAGATGGCAAGATAAAATCAATACACATGCTCAAGGACTGCTGCGAGTTCCAAAAGCTCAGCGAGGGCTTAACCCAAATGCGATGCCAGATCGTGAACCCTGGATTTGGGCCCGCACCTGCACCAGGTGACATCGCCCACGGAGCTCCTCCACCACCACCCATTGGACTGTCGAATCCAGCGATCGCACCTGCGCCAAACAACGGTACAGGAGGATACCCGCCACCAAAGGGAGCCCTGATGATCCAAAAGGGGCGCCCAACAAACAGGGTGTATAAGAAGATCACCCGCCAAGTCAGCCTGGCGGTTACCTCCCCACCAGCCATCCCTGAGTACCTCAGTGGCTCAAAGTCCTGCATCACGTTCGACCGTTCGGATCACCCACGCCAGATCCCTCACCCAGGTCATGCTGCCCTGGTGCTCGAGGCGCAGATCGGAGGGTTCAAAATGAGCTGCGTCTTCATGGACGGCGGCAGAAACATCAATCTGATGTTCGCCAGCACACTCGCAGCGATGCGAATCCCGCTATGTAGCCTGGAGCAATCTGACACGGCGTTCCACGACATAGTCCGACGGAAGGGAGTATATCACCTGGGGAAGATATAGCTCGACATCATCTTTGTCCAACCTGAAAACTTCAGGCGCGAGCGGCTGGAGTTGGAAGTGTTGGACTGGCCATCACAGTACCACGCCATCCTCGGGCATGTGGCATTCGCAAGATTCCTGGCAGTACCGCACTACGTGTACCTGCTACTAAAGATGCCAGGACCCAGGGGCGTCATCACCGTCCAAGGAAGCTTCACCCGATCCGACCATTGCGATAGAGAGTTCAACAGACTCTCCCAGTCGTTCGGTATGCAGGAGGAGCTCAAGAGGCTCAGAAAGGTGACAGACAACGAGGCACCCCCTGTCTCTAAGCAAAACGCACCCGATATGTCGTTCGAATCCATGGTCAACACGAAAAAGGTGCAGGTCCACCTGACGGATGCCTCTAAGACGACGTTAATCCCCAATGACCACAGCCCCACATAGGAAAGCGCGCTCGTCAAATTCCTCCATGAGCGCTGGGAAATCTTCGCCTGGTGTCCTGCGGACATGCCAGGAGTTCCCAGGGAATTCGCCGAGCACTCACTCAATGTGTTCCCTAACACAAAGTGTAAGCCCCTCCTTCGTAAAGGAAAAAGGATCCCTGTGATTGCAATGCTAGTCCCTGGATCAATGCTAGCATCCACAGTTTAAGATGAAGTACACAGATACAAAGGTTGTTTATTACATTCATTCCAGAGATAAAACATAGTCTTTTACAACTCAGGGCCAAAGGCCTAATACATGAGTTTATGGAATAAGTAAATAAACACAAGTCCTCATCTTCATGTGCCATAGGCAAGCATGTTGAGTGTAGACTCATGACTCCTACTCATCATCGGAGTAACCTGCAACATCACAAGTTACAGCCACAGTGGGTCAATACTTTGGAATAGTATTGGCAAGTGATACCTTAGTAAATTTTAAGTGGACTATATTTCTATATGCATTTGGCTAAGTGTAGCTTGGCTTGCTTTGCTTGAAAATAGGTTTTCCCTATTAGTTGAAATCACTAAGTTTTTCTTTATCAAAAACTTCCCAAGAAACCACCAATAGACATTGGGGTCCTTCACCCTTGTTCACCCACAAGTTTTACTTAGAAGTTGGAGTGATGAGATTCTTGTAGCTTCCATGTCTTGATGCTCAAATTATCCATTACCATGGACTTGGCTAAGTACTTAGATTTTCCATCTGTAGAGGTTGTGCACTTTCCCCACCAGACTTGGTTTCCCAAGATAGGACCTTTCAGAATCTTTTCCTTAGTCAAATGGACGCGTTCCAACCTATCATCCCACTACCACCAACTGTCCAAATGACTAAGTTCTAGCAACCTATGTGATCAAGGCAGAGCCCATATTGCCAAGTGGTTGCACTGTAAGCTTTCTCAACATTTGGCCTCCAAATCCCTTTGTGCCTGGGTGGCATTCCACAAGTGAGATACACAAGCCAAATCCATGGCCTTGTGTAACCACTCAACCAAAAACCACCATTCAAGTCCCATTCCACCCAGGAAGTTCATTGACTTAGTTGTTTTATTAGAAAAGCATGAGTCCCAAAGGACTTAGAATTATTTCATCATAGCATGTACATACTTTACCAACCCTTGTTTTCTACTAGCTAGGCTAAGCATGGCATAGTAACTTAACTTAGGAAAATTCCCTAGCAATTCTACAATTCTACACTACATAGGATTTCCCAACATAGTATTTGGCAAAAGTAGCATGCAAGACTTAGCAAAAATAATTCTAATGCTTATTCAAAATAAAGGGTGGAAATATCATGAAGTATCACTTGCCTTGGTAATGGGGAGAGTAGCACTCTTCACAATCACAGTCACTAGCAAAATCTACACAAAAATTGGTAGCATACAATTACACTCAATTTATATACAATCAAAAATATGAATGCATGCATGCATGCAAGAATTTACTAAGTGATGATTTTGAAAACTCTACCAAGCAAGTGCATGATACAGAAACATAACAAGTCACAAAGTTTTCCCATCAAACTTATTTGGCACTAATACAAATTACTAAACTAAATCTATACTCAAAATAGCCTTAAACATGTTTCTGTATAAAAAGCCATTTTATCAGATACTATTTGTTAAACACTTTGTAGATTCAGAAAGGTCTTGTTTCGCTGAATCCAACGGTATAAAGTTTGCAAAATTCCAACATGGAAATCAAAAGTTATAGCCATTTGAAAATTGGATCTAAATCTGTTTTTGAAATCTGTTTTTGATTCAAACCTAGCCACGCGTCGTGTTTCTATTGGCGCGTACCGGTTCGGCCGGATCGAGCTCTGCGGCCGTAGGATCTAAGTATAACACACGGTCCAGATCTAGCAAAAATGTTTCGTTAAGTGATCTAAATCTACGCGTTGGATCCAGATCTGACAGTCCTGGATCAAACGACCAAACTCGAGCGGTGCTAGCGGCGGCGGCTGGCGGCGGCGCGTCGGTCAGTGGCGGTGCCGGCGTTATAGGTCGTGCGCGAGAGGGAGAAAGGCCATACCAGATCCGCAACGGCGTGCTGAAGCTCGACGTGGCGTTGGTTTGCGAAGGGGCGTGTGGGAACGGTCTCAGGAGCTCGTCGGAGTAACGGGCGGCGTCGGTAGCTTGCAGTCGTGGTCCTTGCCGAGGTTTGGCGTCGCCCTAGCACGAACCAGAGGCATTAGGAGTTGCACAAGACACAGGCGAACAAACTCGCATGAAGGAGGGGGCAAGGGGCACTCGGGTTTTACCTTAATTGGTCGCCAGAGTCAAGCGGCAGCGCAGGTGGTTTCGGTCGTGGACGGAGACGACGAACTGGGTCACGTGCAGGCAAAAGAAAAGCATCAGTGGGTGCGCAAGATCAAGCTGAGCATCATCGTTTGAACCAGAGAGAGGGGGGCGGCCGAGGTTCACCGGAATTAGACGCCGGAGTCGTCGGTACAGCGGGGCTTCGGGAGCTAATGCGCGCAGCCTGGTGGCGGAGTGAGCGAGGAGAGTGGGGGGGAATGCTCGCGGTGCAGAGGGGATTTTATAGGCCCAGGCGCGATAGGAAACGCCTGCGGCATTAAGTCCAATTACGCCGCGCCATTACCGGCCTTGACAGCAGCGGCGACGTGGTCGCGGGCGCGGTTTGAGGAAGACGGGGGCGACGTGGAGAGGGCCCGCTCGTCAGCGAAACGCGCGAAGAGGAGGTGGGGTCCGGCGGTCAGCGGCTGTGTGGGTGCGCTGGCGCGTGCGGGAGGAAAAGAGATAGCCCGGGTGGGCTAGTTGGGCCTGCTTAGAAGCTGGGCTAGATTACTGGCGCTCGGCCCTTTTCTTTTGTTTACTCCTTTTCTTTTTCTATTTCTATTTTTCTGAATTGATTTTCAAATGAATTCAAATTCCATTTGAATTCAAATTTCCTTGGGATTTTTGCAGTGAGCAGTGGTCTCAAATATAGGCATAAGATCATGTGGTTGCTTTGCAAAGGCTTGGTCAAGCTTGGGGATCAAAATATCAGAGGCTTGGCACTTGGTTTGCAAAATTTTGAGAAATGGTTTTTGAAACATTTCAAATTTGTAAATCTTGGTCCAAAACCACACTCAATCCTTTCTATAAGCAAGTCAAACAAGCTAGGTTTAAAACCAATCAAACTTCTCAAATGGGGATGGCCATTTGATTTGGATCTGCTCACACAAAATCATAGCACTTTGTGCTACTGTTTTCCAAAATGAGTTTGAAATTGTTCTCAAATCTATATGCATGCATGAATGATATGCAAACTTTGAAATTATGATTTTAGGGATGTTACAAATCTAACCCCCTTAAGATGAATCTCGCCCTCGAGATTCGGATTGGCTAGCAAATAGGTGTGGGTGGTCTTTCCGAAGATCATCTTCTCTTTCCCATGTCGCTTCCTCTTCGGTATGATGGTTCCATTGCACTTTGCAAAACTTGATAGTTTTCGTTCTCGTGACTCTTTCTGCAGTCTCAAGAATCTTTATAGGCTTTTCTTCATAAGTGAGATCACTTTCTAGTTGAACTTATTCCAAAGGTATGGTATCCCTCAAAGAAGATTCTTCCATTTCTGGGTGACATTTCTTAAGCTGACTCACATGAAATATGTGGCATCCCGCAAAACCACTACTAGAAAATCGCGTTGTTTTGTGCATTGCATCGTCATCATCATATGTTGTTTGTCTAAAACTATTTTCGCAAAGCCCGTTTTGTTTTCCAAACGCCCCATCTTAATTCAAATGCAAAGCCCGGTCTCCGGTTTATTTTTGTTTGAGTGCTATCGGTTTGCAAACGGTGTTAATAAAAACGAATAAAATTATATTATTTTTAGTGGGGGCAGTCGAACGGGCCAACCCGACCCGAACGACCACCCCCGTATAAAACAAATCGGCCCACCTCTATTCCTAAACCTACCAACTAAACTACCCACACCCAGCCTCCACCTCACCCTGGCCAATTGCCATGCGCCACCTCACCTCTCCTCTTCCCCCACCCAATCAGATTCTGCCACTTGTTCCACCCCCCCTCTCACTTCCCTCTCTCTCCCTCTAACCCACCTCACAGCCGGTCCCACCCAGCACACCCTCCACACAAAAACCCACCTCACAGCTGGCCACCAACCCCCTGCCCAGATCCCCACATCCCCTGGACCCGCACGCCCAGCTGTCCCCGTCCCCGCGTCCCACCGCCACCCGGGCCCCACCGCCCCCGGCCCCACCTGGCGCGCCCCACCTCCCTCCTCCTCCCCTGTTCTTCTTCCCTGGCTCGCCCGCGCCCCGCACGGCTCCCCACCGCGACCAACCTCCCAGGCCGCCGACCCCCCTCTCGCACGCTTCCTCCCCCAGGCCGGCGACCCCTTCCCCCGTTCGCCCCGCTCGCCGCCGCCTCCCGCTCCTCCTCTTCCCCGCCTCCCAGTGCCCTCCGGCCTCGCCCTCCCCTGAGCGGCCCCGCGAGCGCGCTCGCCGCCGCCCCTCGCCGCATCGCCGGCCCGTCCCCCACCACATCGAGCCTCCCCCCCACCTCTGGCCGACCCCGTCGACCCGAGGCGCCCCGCCGCCACGCTCGCCCTCGCATCTCCGGCGCCGCCCTCGGCCCGACCGCGCCCCGTCGTCGAGCCACGCCCCGCCGCCACGCTCGCTCCGGCGCGCGGCCGCCCCCGCAACCCCTCCCCTCCGGCGCCGGCCAAGCCGCCCCGCAGCAGCCCGAGCAGCCCGCCTCCGTGCCGCCCAGCGACCTCCACCCCGCCGCCGCCCTCTGCGCGTCCAGCTCCGGCGCCGTCCCTCGTCCGCGTCGCCCCGCCTCCGGACCGTGGCCGCCGGAGCCTGCACCCTCGCCTCGCCCTCCACGACCCCGACAGCAAACCTCCTCCGCGCGGCGCTGCGCCGCCGGCGCCACCCGTCCCCGAGCCGCGACCGCATCGCCCGCCCTCCCTGAGCCGCCTCAAGCGCCGCCTAGGCCCTCCGCAGCAGCCCCACCCGCCGTCGCCGCTCGCCCCCGAGCCCCGTCGTCGCCGATGTCAACCGCCTTCACCCGTGCAGGTCCCTGTGTAGTACCAAGTGGTGCTAAGTGTTGGGTGTGGAGACGACAAGTTCGACACCGGTCATCGGACCCCGCAAACCCCAAGTTTCCCCTCGCCAAGATCTTCATCGGACCCAGAGAACCCCGGACGACAAGCTCTTTTACCTGGACCCGAAGACAATTGTGCGGCAGGCACTTCCCCGAGGATGCGAAGTCGAGAACCCGACGCCAAGATCGCCCCGAAGGCCGAACCCGTGGACCGACATGCTCTTCTTCACGGATATGACAAGCACTCCGCCCGGGTACCAAGTTCTTCACCCCGAAGCCAAGACCGACCCGACTTGGGGACCCGACAAGACCTTCGCGATGACGAGAACGGCACCGAACCGGAAGAAGCCGATGCGCCCCGACACCGACCCAAGTTCTGCTCCCCGGACATCAAGACCCCGATGCGACAAGATCTGCCCCGCTACCGAGAACGATCCCGGAGTCCGAGAACGTTTCCGTCGAACCCTGGACCCTGAGACCGACCCCGAACCCCGGAACCCCAAGACCGTCGAGACCCTTCAATGTGTGAACCCCTTCCCGAAACCCTATTTTATAATATCATAAACTTGTTGCACATTAAATTGCCATACTCGCATGCATATTTGTGTGGTTTGGGGGCCTTATGCCGATTCACCTAATAATTAAATATGGGGCCCATATGCGGGCAAATCTAGCCTTATATTGGCCTCATTTAAATTGGTGTAGCGAACCAGGTACTATCTCCTGCCATGTTAAACAACATTTAAATTGCGGGGGTTCTAAATAACTCGAACCATCTAATTAAATGTCGGGACCCCGGTTCCGCTTAATATGACCTAATTGCATCGCACCTTTGCCATGTCATCCATCATACATGCATCATGCCGATCTTCTGCCGTTGTATTAAATATTGCATCCGGTGTTTCTTCTAGTGTTTTGGTTCTTCGCGGATAAGGCCGTTGAGTTGATGTGAGCTTCGCCCGATCTTCGGTTGAACCTTCGACAATGTTTTCAGGCGAGCACCTCCCCCTTTCTACCTATCTTACTTTTATAGTATTTACTTCCTCCTGTTGATCTATTGCTATCTGTGTTGCGATGCTCTAGTTTCCGTACCCGTGATATCCCTTGCAGCCTTATATTGCCTTGGACACATCCTAAATACCTGTTGTTTGGTAGATAGCTGGACTTGCGCGTCGTAGTCGCTTGCTCTCGTGCCGTTGAGTGTCGTCGGTGCCACAGTTGTTGATGTATTGCCGCAGGTTGATGTTGGAGATGATCATAGCTATACTTATCGTTCACTTTAATTCCTGTTTAACAACTAAAATTGAATTAAGCAGAGGCATCGGTGGGTGATAGATAACATTTGGTTTCCGACCGCCCACTTGTGTCCCGTAGGACCCCGAGTTCTTGACACCTGTTCCGAGATCGAGCGCGCTAACCACAGGTGGGGAGATATGGGCCCCCCATTGATTATTACCTGGTTTCAAAGTATTGTACTGGGGGCCACAAACTAGTTTGAGGTTTTATGCCATGCTTTACTGCTTTATTTAAATTGTGCGACATATAGCACCTGTACTGTTTAGGATCGGGACACGTTTTCGCGGTGTCGACAGTCCCCGTTTGGGGATTTGCTGTCGCTCACTGCCGTCTACCTAAACCCTAAGTCCGTCTCGGAGACCGGCCGACTTCGTTGCGGGTGTCGACTTGGTGGGGTGGCCCCCATGTACTTGCTTTGGGTCTGGGAACGTCATGACTTAGGCCCCGCCGACATACCGATGGGTGTATGTTAACTGATCTGGCAAAAAGGGTCGAAGTGCCTGTGGATACTTTGGTGCACCCCTGCAGGGTTAAATCTTTTCGAGAAGCCGTGTCCGCGGTTATGGACGACTTGGAGCACAGTGCTTGATCATAGACAACTATAACTAAAGTTTACTGTTATAAATTGACTTGTATCCGATATGACTAGTAACCAGCTTCACTACAACGGAATGGCTAAATAAAAGTATCAACAACTGCTGGGTTTTGGGGTTATCTCATGCTATCTGTATCTGACTAGTAAGTGTTGCCACTATAACGGAATGGTTAACTAAAAGTGCCCACTGCTTACTTTATCAGGATGATTATCTAAACCTGACTAGTAAAGTGCCGCAACTATAACTGAATAAGTAAAACTGCCAACTGTGTGAGTTCCTCGGTTGACTTCCTCGCTTGGTCTCGAGGGGGAAACGCCAGGATGGGTTTGTTTGATGCTAGTATCAGGTTGGATCCGAATAGGTCTTTCTCACCCCTCTCTGATAGCCGCCAGTTGTATCGAGTCTCTATAGGTTGTTCAGTGCATGCTGCCGCTGCCGCTCAGTCCACCATACCTATGTAGGCGAGGACCGCCGAATTCTAGCCTCGCCGTGTACTGGCCTCAGTACTGACGCTCCTCTTTTTCCTTTGCCCTTTGTCGGCATCCCTTTTGTTTAAGCAGGTTTTGAGATCGACGCCGTTAGCAGGGTTACCCTTCCGGCTTGGCCTGGGCAGGGTTATGGACGCCACTGGTTATTCTTCAGGGCTCTTAGCCCCATTTGCATCTTGTCCGTAGCTGGACGCTCTATCATTTTCAAGGTGATTTGGATCTTTGTATATTATATCTGTATTCTTGACTCTTTGAGTCGCCGTTGTATATATCTGTTCTGTGGGTCCCATCGAGGACTGTTGTGTAATGTTATTACTTCGTTTTCCACCCGCACGAAAGTGCCTGGTGGGCACCTTTGAATCGTTTCTATGCGGGTTTGGCGAGTTTCGCTAAAACTTGCATAGGGCCGATTCTGAGGGTGTTACAAAATACATTTTGGACTGATGATAGAGATGCTGGCAGTTCAATTTCATAGGCAACTTCTCCTTTGCGACTCAGAATCTTGAATGGCCCATCATACCTTGGTGCCAACTTTCCTTTGACTCCGAATCTTTTCACCCCATGAAGTGGTGATACTCTAAGATAGGCTCTATCACCAACCTCGTAGGTGACTTCTCTACGCTTAGGATCTGCGTAGCTTTTCTATCGAGACTGAGCTATCTTCAACCTGTCCTTGACCAATTTGACCTTCTCTTCGGCTTCTTTGATAAGATCTGGCCCAAATAAACTTCTTTCTCCCACACCATTCCATAACAATGGGGTGGTACATTTCCTTCCGTAGAGAAACTCAAACGGTGCCATCTCAATGCTGGCTTGATAGCTGTTGTTATAAGAAAATTCTGCGTAAGGCAGACTTTCATCCCAACTTGCTCCATAGTCTAGGGTACATGCCCTCAACATGTCTTCCAGAATTTGATTAGTCCTTTCTGTTTGTCCATCGGTTTGAGGATGAAAAGCAGTACTGAATTCCAACCTCGTTCCCAATGATTCATGTAGCTGTCTCCAAAAGTGGGAAGTGAATTGGGTTCCCCTATCGGACACAATACTCTTAGGCACACCGTGAAGGCATACAATTCTACTCTTTTAGATTTTGGCTAACTTGGCACTTGTATAGGTTGTCTTCACGGGTATGAAATGTGCCACTTTAGTTAAGAGATCCACGACTACCCATATGGAATCATATCCTGATCTGGTCCTTGGTAATCCGGTGATGAAATCCATACCAATTTTGTCCCATTTCCAATCAGGAATAGGTAGTGGTTGAAGCAAACCTGCTGGTTTCTGATGCTCCGCTTTTACCCTACTACACACATCACACAAAGCAATATGTTCGGCGATGTCTCTCTTGAGATTGTTCCACCAAAATCTTTCCTTCATGTCCATGTACATTTTGGTGTTACCCGGATGAATAGAATACGGAGAGTTGTGTGCTTCTTGAAAAATCAGTTTCCGTAACTCCGGATCTTGTGGGACACAGATACGTTTCCCATGCCATAATGTACCCTGTTCGTCTTCATGGAAATTCTTAGCTTTCCCTAGACCAATATTTTTCTTAATATCTTCAATTTCCTTATCGGACTTCTAAGCTTCTCGAATCTTGTCCAACAAAGTGGGTTGAAGATCCAAAGACATAAGATGTCCTTCAGGCACAATCTCCAATCTGAGTTCTTTGAATTGAGTACACAAATCATCTGGCAATTCTCCTTTGGTAAGGCCATTTACAAACACCTTACGATTTAGAGCATCTGCTACCACGTTTGCTTTACCGGGGTGGTATTGCAAACTCAAGTCATAATCCTTGATAAGTTCTAACCATCTTCTTTGTCTCATATTGATTTCCTTTTGGGTGAAGATATACTTCAAACTTTTGTGGTCCGTGAACACTTCACAACGCTTTCCCAAAAGGTAATATCTCCATGTTTTGAGTGCGTGGACGACAGAGGCTAACTCTAAATCATGAGTAGGATAGATTACTTCATGAGTTTTGAGTTGTCTAGAGGCATAGGCCACAACTTTACCGTCTTGCATAAGTACGACACCCAAACCTTGATGAGATGCATCACAATATACTTGAAAATCCTTTTCCAAATCTGGCAGACATAGAACTGGTGCTGTCACAAGTCTCTTCTTCAATTCTTGGAAGCTAACTTCACAACCTTCAGACCAAGGAAACTTCTTGTCTTTCTTTAACAATTCAGTCATTGGCTTAGCAACCTTTGAGAAATTCTCAATGAACCTTCTCTAGTAACCTGCTAAGCCGAGGAAACTACGAACTTCTTTCACATTCTTGGGAGATTCCCATTCTGTCACCGCTGAAACCTTAGCAGGATCAACTGCTACACCATCCTTTGTCATAACATGACCAAGAAAACCAACTTCCTCTAACCAAAACTCACACTTGCTGAATTTGGCATAAAGTTTATGCTCTCTTAACTTTTCAAGTATCAAACGCAAGTGTCCCTCATGTTCTTCTTTGCTCTTGGAGTAGACTAAGATGTCATCGATGAAAACGACAATGAACTTGTCAAGAAATTCCATGAACACTTTGTTCATCATATTCATGAAGTAGGCTGGAGCATTGGTTAAGCCAAAAGGCATTACGGTATACTCGTATAATCCATACCTTGTGGTGAATGCTGTTTTAGGTATGTCTTGCTCTCTTATTTTAAGTTGAAAATAGCCTGACCGGAGATTAATCTTCGAGAACACACATGCTCCCTCTAGCTGATCAAACAAGTCATTGATTCTAGGCAAAGGATATTTGTTTTTGATAGTTACCTCGTTGAGTGAACGGTAATCTATGCATAACCTTTGACTTCTATCCTTCTTCTCCACAAACAAGACTGGGGCTCCCCAAGATGAATAACTTGGTTGAATAAATCCTTTCTGCAACTGTTCTCCTAGTTGCTTCTTGAGCTCCTTCAGTTCATCAACTGACATTTTGTATGGTATCTTTGCTATTGGTCCAGAACCTGGTATCAAATCTATCAGAAACTCCACATCTCTATCTAGTGGCATTCCTGGTAATTCTTTCGGGAACACATCCGGATACTCACACACAATTGGCACACTGTCCATGCTAACCCCCTTAAGAGAATTAAGCATACTCCTCTTTGCTCCAAAGCTGGTCTTAAATCTGATCCTTTTATTCTCCGGAGTGGTGAGTGAGACAGTATGGCTGGCACAATCTATCACTCCTTTGTACTTAGTCATCCAGTCCATTCCCAGAATGACATCCAAACCTTGGGAGTTTAATATAATCAAGTTAACGGGAAACTTATACTTCCCAAATTCTATGACTAGGTCATGGCATCCTGAATTCACTATCATTTCTCCACCAGGAGAACTTACTTTTATAGGACACCCAATAGTTTCTACCGGCAGTTCATTTCTTTCAACAAATGCTCTTGATATGAATGAATGAGATGCACCAGTATCAAAGAGTACAAATGCTGGAATGGAATTGAGTCTGAACTTACCAGCAACAGCGTCAGGCTCCTCATAGACCTCCTCCACATTGATGTGGTTAACCTATCCTTTCTGAAAAGGATTGGGCTTGTTAGGTCCTTCAACTTTCTTTTCAGGGCACTCATTAGCATAATGCCCCAGCTTCTTGCATTTGAAGCACTCAACCTGACTGATGTCCTTTTTTGCAGGCTGACTTCCACTTCCACTACCATTCCCACTGTGGTGGCTCTTATGTCCACTCTTGTGGTTCTTGTACTTGTCATTGTCATGAATGCGGTGATGCTTGTTGTCATGACGGTTGTGGTTGTGGTGCTTGTTGAATTTCCCATGCTTATGGGATCCTGAGCTTCCACTGTCATCATAGTGAGATCGTTTGTGAGACGATCCCGAGCTGTGCTTGTCGGAGTGTTTCCTCTTCCTACTCTCGACTTGCTTCATTTTATTCTCCAAAATAGCAGCCTTGTCACACAGAGACTGATAAGTTGGAACATATGCCACAGACAACTGCAAGTTTAACTCATCATTCAAGCCTTCCAGAAACTTTTCCTTTCTTTTTGCATCTGTGTCAACCTCATCCGGTGCATAGCGCGCCAGATTGTTGAACTCTTCTATATATTCAGCCACGCTGCGGTGGCGCTGCTTCAGGTTGTGGAACTCCTTCTTTTTCAGGCTCATCATCCCTGATGAGATATGAGCAGTGCGAAAGCCATCTTCGAAGATAGCCCAAGTCACCTCATCTAAAGGAGTGGTGATTTGGAAGTTGTCCCACCATGTGGCGGCTGGTCCTTCCAACAGATGTGCTGCGAACCTGACCATTTCAGCATCCGTGCAGCCCACGGTCACTAAGTCTTTGTTCACAGAACGTAGCCAATCATTTGCCTGTAGGGGTTCGTAGCATGGAAAAACAAAATTTTCTATCGCATACAAACAAACAAGCCAAGATCTATCTACTAGATTGTAGCAACGAGTCGATAGAATAACTTACCCTCGAAGATTCCAAAGCGGTTAACGAGAGCAGATTCTCGTGGGTGATGTAGTCGTACACTTCCGATCTCAAGATCGCGTAGACGATCCTTCCGGCGCTGCGTTCCGGCAGCGCTCCCGCAGTCGGTCACACGTTCGGTACTCGACGAAGACCTTCCTCTCCCTTGTTCCAGCAGGCAGCGGAGGTTGTAGCACTCTCCTCGCGATTCCGGCAGCACAACGGCGTGGTACCGGAAGTAGAGGGGAGATCCCGCAGGGCTTCGCCTTAAGCCGGAGCGAGTATGGTGGAGTATGAGAGAGGGCTATTAGTGGTCTAGATATTAGACACACCAATTAGAAGGCTCTAAACCGCAGGCTAAAGCAATTAGAAGCTCTAAACCAAAACGGCTCTAAACCGGAGGCTTTGGCTAGGGTTTAGATTAGAGGATAGGAACTTGTGTGTCTAGAGGAGGAGGCCCTGCCCCTCCTTTTATAGGTGGAGGGGCTGGCGCGCCAGGGAAGGGGAGGGGAGTCACTCCCCAACTCGGCCTAGGCTGGCCGCCGGCTTGGAGGAGAGGGACTCCTCCTCCAAGTTGGTTTCAACCTCCTCTTGCTTGTTTCCCACAGTTTCTTGTTTTAGCCGTTTGACTTTCAAACTGGACATTTGACTTTTCTGTTTTAGGATTCAATTTAATCCTTTATTTGGAACAGCAAGAACACTTAGTACATGATGCAATCATTCCAATATGTAATGACACATTCATGTACCCCTTCCCCCCCGGAGTGCCGGACATTCCGGAACCTTCTAGAACATTCCCGATGAAAACACCGGAATCATTCCCGAACTCCGAAACGGGACTTTCCTTATATGAATCTTATTCTCCGGACCATTCCGGATCACCTCGTGATATCCCGGATCCCATCCGAGACTCCGAACAACATTCGGTCTCTTTCTCATAATACCATAACTACTCAAACAACGTCGAATCCTTAAGTGTGTCTCCCTACGGTTCGTGAATTATGCGGACATGATCGAGACACTTCTCCGAACAATAACCAATAGAGGAATCTGGAAATTCATATGGCTCCCACATATTTCTACGATTACTTTGCGATCGAATGAACCACTTACATACGATACCAATTTCCCTTTGTCTCACGATAGTTTACTTATCCGAGGTTATGATCGTCGGTATCTCTGCATACCTAGTTCAACCTCGTTACCGATAAGTACTCTTTTCTCGTTCCCGTGATATGTGATCCCTTGTGACCCAGTCACATGCTTGCAAGCTAATTGGATGACATTCCACCGAGAGGGCCCAGAGTATATCTATCCGTCATATGGATGGACAAATCCCACTCTTGATCCATGTGTTTCAACCAATACTTTCCGAACACTCAATGCCACCTTTATAGCCACCCAGTTACGGTGTGGTGTTTGATGACATCAAAGCATCCATCCGGTAAAGGTGATATGCATGATCTCATGGTCGAAGGAATTAGGTTACTATGTATCAGAAAGCATATAGCAATTGAACTATTTAAAATGACTTGATCTTTATGCTACGCTTATCTATAGGAGTATGTCCATCACATCATTCTCCTAATGATATGACCCTGTTGTTAATAACATCTCTATGTTCATGATCAGGAAACCATGACCATATATTAACCAACAAGCTAGTTTAACAAGAGGCTTTACTAGGGACTCTTATTTTAGTTTACAAATCACACAAGTATTAATGTTTCCGTTTAATACAATTATAGCATGGTATGTAAACATTTATCATAAGTATGAAGATATGATAATAACCCACTTTATTATTGCCTCTTGGGCATATCTCCAACAGTCTCCCACTTGCACTAGAGTCAATAATCTAGTTTCAAACCTTTGTGTATTCAACACCTATGGCTTTCCGGTGTTGTATGTACACGATTGCTAGTGGTCAACTGATCTCCGGATCTGACACTTCCAGGTCCGTGTGTAATTGCATGTCTTTGCGTCTCTACGCATCACTCATTCTCTAATGAGATGGCTTTGTATAAATTTGGTCTTTCGGTGTGACCTTTAGCTCTTTGGAGTTAAAACATGTTGATAATATTGTCGCACAATATATCTTCATAGTATTATCCCACTGTGAACTACACCTAGTTTGATAACAAACTACTTGACACAAATGCCCTCTTTTGCTGCTAAAATAGCAGTCATATATTTAGCCTTTTGTTGTAGTATCTATCACAATGTCTTAACTTTGGAACTCATCCAAATCCATTATGGAACTTACTTTCCATTATATTGTGCCACCCTTAGTTTAGATTGAGATAAACTTAATTTGTACTTTGTGACAAAGCTAGTATCAATGTAGTACTTTTACAATGAACTAACCATCTATTTGTCACTTCTACAAATAATATACTCTTAGTTCTTTCAAAAGATCATAAGAATATCCTTACTATTGTCCAATGATCATGAATCATTCTGGTATATGCTCACAACATTTAGAGCATAGGACATATCTGGATTTGTACATATCGCAGTATGATTGATATAAATACTCTTTGTGATTTCATACATCAAGTATCAATCTATACTTGATAATTTGTTTCACTTTACCAAATGTCAATACACTTGAATATATCATCAACATTGAACTCATTCAATCCTTTCTGTGCGACAAGAACCTCTCTTGTAGTTTCTATATTGAACTCATTCAATATCTTGTCTATGTACTTCTGGCACAACCATATTAGCATCTATTGATGCCAAATATTTGGGTTTTGCCTAAGTCTTTCATCGGGATGAAATTCTTAATATGTGTTAATAAAAGATACATTATTTCCAATCAACAATATGTCTTCCACATAATGTATTAGAAACATTTCTTAGCGCTCCCACTTAATTTCTTGCAAACGCAAGCATCTTCATTGTCTCTGATGAAATTAAACTCTTTTAATAGTTTCATCATAGTGAAGATTCCAACTCCGTGATGCTCACTTTAACCATTGAAGTTTGCATATGCTTTTAGCATCCTTTGAATTAACAAAACCCTATGGACCGTGTTATGCACATGTCCTAGGCAACGATTCTATTAGAAGAACTTGTTTTGTTTATTCAACTACCATATAACAAATTATATGTAGTGGTTGCTACATTAATCCGTCTAGACTAAATATCACTATGAAAGATCAAATCTTGTCATAGTCAACCTTTGAACATTTTGTGAACTCTTTCCCAACATGTCGACTATTTCATAGATGTGCAACATCCATGTCTATTTATTTATAGATCCAAACACGACTGTAAGGTCTTACACCTTTCTCGAGGGTCCTTCAAGTTCAAAACTTGATTTCTCGTGTATGGAACTATCACGGATTTTATGGCTTCAAGCCATTTGACGGAGTCAGGGCCCATCATCGCTTCTTTGCATGTAGTCGGTTCATTATTCTCAAATAATGATTCAACCCTCAAATCTTGGTATTTGATTGTTCATCCGACCTACTTGTTTCAATAGGAACTTGGATCTCCGTGACCACAACCTTTGAGGTACGTGAGCCATGAGAATTGTTGCTGCCTCCGGAACACTTTTCGGCGCTGCGCAACTTTGCACATATAGCTAAGGTTCTTTTAACCTTATCAAAGTTCTATTGTCCTCCCACTTAAATTTTCACGAAAAATTCCTTCTCAAAGAAACTTGACGTTCTAAGCGACAAACACTCTTGTTTCCGGTGTTATGGAGGAATACTTTAACAAAGACTGTTTCATCCGACTTTGGTTGCAAACATCTTTCTTATGCATAGCATACCAATGTTTAAGAAAGGACAACTTGGGTTTTATCCCAAACCATAACATATGGTGTCATTTCAACGGATTATGATGGAGCTCTTTTCAGTGAAAAAACGGTAATCTCTAAAGCTTTTAATCGTTAAAATACAATGGCAGTTTTATGAATTACACCTTTGATCTTACCATGTCAAACAAGGTTTAATTACATATCTCGAATGCTCCATACTCTTATGGTGTTTCGGGAAATGCAAATCCATGGAACGATTCCATAAATCTTAGGTATTATGCTAAACTTTGTAACTCAAATATCTTCCTTTATGATCTTTATCATAAACTGTTTATATTCTTGTTACAATGATTTTGCACTTCATCTTGAAAGTCTTTGAACTTTTCAAATGTTTCTTACTTTATCCTTTTTAAGTAAATATTCATATATTCACTCAAATTCTCGGAGAAAGCATATGAAGTTGAAATCCATCGCTTTTGACTACACATGATGGACTTTTGTACAACAATATGTACAATTTCCAATAAGCTAGTCATTCGTTCCCTTTTTGGCCTATGAACGAAGTTTTAATTATCTCTAGGAAAGTTTCAGAAGCGTCATTTGATCAAAATCAGAAGACTCCAAAATTCCATCCACATGGAGTTTCTTCATGTTTTCCTTCCAATATAATTTAAATGGCGATGTCACTTCCTAAGTGATCTTTCAATCAATTTGTCTTTCAACATTTTTAGCGCTAGTTTTATGGATGTGATTTCTCCAACGAGATTTGTGAATCATCCATCTTTTATGGATTACAGCAATTTATTTGAACAACCCTTTTGTTCTCATAATACCTGATAAAACAAATCTTGAAGGCAAGCTTTGATGTTTAACGAGCAACACAATAACCCTTTATTTGTTCTCGATGAACATCATCACATATTCTTTTGCTATTTACTTAGGCCACTGTAGTTCATGAATTCTGTTGTTTCGTATGACGATTCACACCAACAAATTCAGTATCAAATACTTTAAGAACGACATTGTTTAATAAGCAAAGAATATAGACATAACATGTATATCATCTATATACTTAAACTGAACAATTCTAGTCTTTTCTTTTCTGCCATATATTTATGAGATTCTCTTTCAGTATTTCCTTTTCTGTTTGAAAGAATCTATCAACATCAATTAGTGGAGTCATACATATGACACATAGTCCAAAACATGTATAGTTAAATACCAATGTCTTTGGACTTGCACCTTGAAGTAGATCACCATCATCAAATGTTTGGTGTTCTTTCATATTCCTTTATTTAGTAATCTCTTGGTGTAGTAAACATTTTACCTACATCAAATATTCATCCTTATCATGGAATCGTCCATGATCAAACTACCTTTAGCTTATAACGATGAATTATGAGTATAATGTTGCTATCCAAAACCTTTTGGAGGATTAGGACAACAAGTGTCTACAACCCTTTGCAAATTCTCATCAAAATATGAGAACATGAACTATGCCATATTATACTCTATCATGTTGCAACCAAAACTTCGTTTCAGATATCACAATATCTTCCACACATCATGGTTTCTGAAACAACTCTTTCAGATCCTTAGATAACCTTGATATTAGGAGAATCCTTTGAATATCAAGAATCATGGAGACAAACATGATACTTATATACTAACATTGGAATTGTTACTCTTGATTTTAATACCAATTATTAAACTTCATGGAGTAACCAGAACTTACTAAAGTTTGCAATAGGACTTTTAAACTTTAGATTAACACTTCAAAAACAATACGATACCAGTTCGTAAAGTAACTAACCAGAATTCTATAGTTCTATCATCTCAATTATAACTAATCGCAAGGTGGTAAACGGATGCCAATGACTACAACAACTATGCAAATTCACTTTGATTTAGTTTATGATAAATTGAGTTCTAATTAATAATTAAATTAATCTAGGTGAACTCCCACTCAAAACAATATCCCTCACATTGTTTTAGTGATCACACGAACCAAATCCACCACATCAAAACCGATCATCACGAGAGTTGATATAGCTTCAATGGCGAACAATCAACATGTTCATCATATCTACTATATGACTCATGCTCTACCTTTCGGTAATCCGTGTTCCTGAGGCCATGTCTGTACATGCTAGGCTCGTCAAGATCAAACCTTAGTTTCCGCATGAGCAAATCTGGCTTGCTCACGTTGTATACACTTGTAGAATCTAACACACCCGATCATCACGTGGTGCTTCGAAACAACAAGCTTTAGCAACGGTGCTAACTAAGGGTGAACACTTTATGACTTGAAATTCATGTGCATGAGGGATCATCTTATAATGCTACCGTCGTCTACTAAGCAATACAAGATGCATAAAGGATTAACATCACATGCAATTCATAATATGTGATATGATATGGCCTTTCTTCTTTGTGCTTCCGATCTCCATCTTCCAGCACGAACATGATCTTCATCATCACCGGCATTGCATCAAGGTCAATGACACCTCTCCATGGTTGTTGTCCACCGGCTTCAACTATTACAACTACTTTGAATAGACACGCGGGTCTTAACAGAAATTAAAGACAACCATATGGCTCCTGCCGGTTGCCGACTTACAATAAGGAACATTGCATACATCATATATAATCACAATCATGGCCATATCACATCACTGCACACCCCTGCAAAACAAAGTCAGACGCTTCTACTTTCTTTGCATGTTTTACGTGGTTTGGGGCTGTTAATAAGTGTCGTTCTAACTTACGAACATGAACCACAACATTGATACTAGTATTGTTAATCACCCGTTGTAAATTGGATCTTAACTATGCTAGGAGAAACAGGCACCCGCAAAGCCACTTATGCAATACAAGTTGCATGTCGAGCGTGGAGCAAGTCTCATGAACGATGTCATGTAAGGTTAGCCCGGGCCGCTTCATCCCAACAGACCGCAAGATGCAAAGTACACAAGAAGCAATCAACAATAAAAGCATCAACGCCCACAATGACCATTGTGTTCTACTCGTGCAACAGATCTACATATAGACACGGCTCTGATACCACTGTAGGGGTTCGTAGCATGGAAAAACAAAATTTTCTATCGCATACAAACAAACAAGCCAATATCTATCTACTAGATTGTAGCAACGAGTCGATGGAATAACTTACCCTCGAAGATTCCAAAGCGGTTAACGAGAGCAGATTCTCGTGGGTGATGTAGTCGTACACTTCCGATCTCAAGATCGCGTAGACGATCCTTCCGGCGCTGCGTTCCGGCAGCGCTCCCGCAGTCGGTCACACGTTCGGTACTCGACGAAGACCTTCCTCTCCCTTGTTCCAGCAGGCAGCGGAGGTTGTAGCACTCTCCTCGCGATTCCGGCAGCACAACGGCGTGGTACCGGAAGTAGAGGGGAGATCCCGCATGGCTTCGCCTTAAGCCGGAGCGAGTATGGTGGAGTATGAGAGAGGGCTATTAGTGGATAGAGATTAGACACACCAATTAGAAGGCTCTAAACCACAGGCTAAAGCAATTAGAAGCTCTAAACCAAAACGGCTCTAAACCGGAGGCTTTGGCTAGGGTTTAGATTAGAGGATAGGAACTTGTGTGTCTAGAGGAGGAGGCCCTGCCCCTCCTTTTATAGGTGGAGGGGCTGGCGCTCCAGGGAATGGGAGAGGAGTCCCTCCCCAAATCGGCCTAGGCTGGCCGCCGGCTTGGAGGAGAGGGACTCCTCCTCCAAGTTGGTTTCAACCTCCTCTTGCTTGTTTCCCACAGTTTCTTGTTTTAGCCGTTTGACTTTCAAACTGGACATTTGACTTTTCTGTTTTAGGATTCAATTTAATCCTTTATTTGGAACAGCAAGAACACTTAGTACATGATGCAATCATTCCAATATGTAATGACACATTCATGTACCCCTTCCCCCCCCCACCGGAGTGCCGGACATTCCGGAACCTTCTAGAACATTCCCGATGAAAACACCGGAATCATTCCCGAACTCCGAAACGGGACTTTCCTTATATGAATCTTATTCTCCGGACCATTCCGGATCACCTCGTGATATCCCGGATCCCATCCGAGACTCCGAACAACATTCGGTCTCTTTCTCATAATACCATAACTACTCAAACAACGTCGAATCCTTAAGTGTGTCTCCCTACGGTTCATGAATTATGCGGACATGATCGAGACACTTCTCCGAACAATAACCAATAGAGGAATCTGGAAATTCATATGGCTCCCACATATTTCTACGATTACTTTGCGATCGAATGAACCACTTACATACGATACCAATTTCCCTTTGTCTCACGATAGTTTACTTATCCGAGGTTATGATCATCGGTATCTCTGCATACCTAGTTCAACCTCGTTACCGATAAGTACTCTTTTCTCGTTCCCGTGATATGTGATCCCTTGTGACCCAGTCACATGCTTGCAAGCTAATTGGATGACATTCCACCGAGAGGGCCCAGAGTATATCTATCCGTCATATGGATGGACAAATCCCACTCTTGATCCATGTGTTTCAACCAATACTTTCCGAACACTCAATGCCACCTTTATAGCCACCCAGTTACGGTGTGGTGTTTGATGACATCAAAGCATCCATCCGGTAAAGGTGATATGCATGATCTCATGGTCGAAGGAATTAGGTTACTATGTATCAGAAAGCATATAGCAATTGAACTATTTAAAATGACTTGATCTTTATGCTACGCTTATCTATAGGAGTATGTCCATCACATCATTCTCCTAATGATATGACCCTGTTGTTAATAACATCTCTATGTTCATGATCAGGAAACCATGACCATATATTAACCAACAAGCTAGTTTAACAAGAGGCTTTACTAGGGACTCTTATTTTAGTTTACAAATCACACAAGTATTAATGTTTCCGTTTAATACAATTATAGCATGGTATGTAAACATTTATCATAAGTATGAAGATATGATAATAACCCACTTTATTATTGCCTCTTGGGCATATCTCCAACATTGCCACCATGGGATCAGTTGTCCCCGAAAACTTAGCTGGCCTCAAACTGCCTCTTGAGTAAGTTCCTTCTCTTTCTCTAAGTCTTTTTGGAGGTTGAGCATTCTGCACTTGACTCTAGCACTTAGTTCTTTGATAGTCCTCCAAGCTGCTTCCCTTGCTGACTCAAAGAATGTGGTGTGCATCACAGTGTTGGTGTACATGCAGAATCCTCTTTCTTTGTGGTTGTCTTCCTTGTTTTTGTACAAGTGAAGTTGCACCCACCAATACTCCACTCCTTCATCCATCACTGGAAAGCCTTTGTAAATAGCTGCACCATGTGCTTCCATTGCCACCATGAGGTCCTTGAGAATTTTGGGAAACTCAGTTTCACACTCCAAGGTCATGGTCATGAGTGGTCCTTTCTTCACGGCTTCGTTGATGGAGTTCATCTACAAATAGAGATGAGAAAGAGAAGATTAGAAAAGTTTACGAGAAGAATAGAAAAGTGTAGAAGTAGTTGAAAATTTTTTCTTAGTGGTTTCCAATCCTAGGGTCAAAATCCTACAGGCAACACAATGCTCTGATACCATCTGTAAGACCCCTCCTTTGTAAAGGAAAACGGATCCCTGTGATTGCAATTCTAGTCCCTGGATCAATGCTAGCATCCACAGTTTAAGATGAAGTACACAGATACAAAGGTCGTTTATTACATTCATTCCAGAGATAAAACATAGTCTTTTACAACTCAGGGCCAAAGGCCTAATACATGAGTTTATGGAATAAGTAAATAAACACAAGTCCTCATCTTCATGTGCCACAGGCAAGCATGTTGAGTGTAGACTCATGACTCCTACTCATCATCGGAGTAACTTGCAACATCACAAGTTACAGCCACAGTGGGTCAATACTTTGGAATAGTATTGGCAAGTGATACCTTAGTAAATTTTAAGTGGACTATATTTCTATATGCATTTGGCTAAGTGTAGCTTGGCTTGCTTTGCTTGAAAATAGGTTTTCCCTATTAGTTGAAATCACTAAGTTTTTCTTTATCAAAAACTTCCCAAGAAACCACCAATAGACATTGGGGTCCTTCACCCTTGTTCACCCACAAGTTTTACTTAGAAGTTGGAGTGATGAGATTCTTGTAGCTTCCATGTCTTGATGCTCAAATTTTCCATTACCATGGACTTGGCTAAGTACTTAGATTTTCCATCTGCAGAGGTTGTGCACTTTCCCCACCAGACTTGGTTTCCCAAGACAGGACCTTTCAGAAGCTTTTCCTTAGTCAAATGGACGCGTTCCAACCTATCATCCCACTACCACCAACTGTCCAAATGACTAAGTTCTAGCAACCTATGTGATCAAGGCAGAGCCCATATTGCCAAGTGGTTGCACTGTAAGCTTTCTCAACAATTGGCCTCCAAATCCCTTAGTGCCTGGGTGGCATTCCACAAGTGAGATACACAAGCCAAATCCATGGCCTTGTGTAACCACTCAACCAAAAACCACCATTCAAGTCCCATTCCACCCAGGAAGTTCATTGACTTAGTTGTTTTATTAAGAAAAGCATGAGTCCCAAAGGACTTAGAATTATTTCATCATAGCATGTACATACTTTACCAACCCTTGTTTTCTACTAGCTAGGCTAAGCATGGCATAGTAACTTAACTTAGGAAAATTCCCTAGCAATTCTACAATTCTACACTACATAGGATTTCCCAACATAGTATTTGGCAAAAGTAGCATGCAAGACTTAGCAAAAATAATTCTAATGCTTATTCAAAATAAAGGGTGGAAATATCATGAAGTATCACTTGCCTTGGTAATGGGGAGAGTAGAACTCTTCACAATCACCGTCACTAGCAAAATCTACACAAAAATTGGTAGCATACAATTACACTCAATTTATATACAATCAAAAATATGAATGCATGCATGCAAGAATTTACTAAGTGATGATTTTGAAAACTCTACCAAGCAAGTGCATGATACAGAAACATAACAAGTCATAAAGTTTGCCCATCAAACTTATTTGGCACTAATACAAATTACTAAACTAAATCTATACTCAAAATAGCCTTAAACATGTTTCTGTATAAAAAGTCATTTTATCAGATACTATTTGTTAAACACTTTGTAGATTCAGAAAGGTCTTGTTTCACTGAATCCAACGGTATAAAGTTTGCAAAATTCCAACGTGGAAATCAAAAGTTATAGCCATTTGAAAATTGGATCTAAATCTGTTTTTGAAATCTGTTTTTGATTCAAACCTAGCCACGCGTCGTGTTTCTATTGGCGCGTACCGGTTCGGCCGGATCGAGCTCTGCGGCCGTAGGATCTAAGTATAACACACGGTCCAGATCTAGAAAAAACGTTTCGTTAAGTGATCTAAATCTACGCGTTGGATCCAGATCTGACGGTCCTGGATCAAACGACCAAACTCGAGCGGTGCTAGTGGCGGCGGCTGGCGGCGGCACGTCGGTCAGTGGCGGTGCCGGCGTTCTAGGTCATGTGCGAGAGGGAGAAAGGTCATACCAGATCCGCAACGGCGTGCTGAAGCTCGATGTGGCATTGGTTTGCGAAGGGGCGTGCGGGAACGGTCTCAGGAGCTCGTCGGAGTAACGGGCGGCGTCAGTAGCTTGCAGTCGTGGTCCTTGCCGAGGTTTGGCGTCGCCCTAGCACGAACCAGAGGCATTAGGAGTTGCACAAGACGCAGGCGAACAAACTCGCGTGAAGGAGGGGGCAAGGGGCGCTCGGGTTTTACCTTAATTGGTCGCCGGAGTCAAGCGGCGGTGCATGTGGTTTCGGTCGTGGACGGAGACGACGACCTGGGTCACGTGCAGGCAAAAGAAAAGCATCAGTGGGTGTGCAAGATCAAGATGAGCATCATCGTTTGAACCAGAGAGAGGGGGGCGGCCGAGGTTCACCGGAATTAGACGCCGGAGTCGTCGGTACAGCGGGGCTTCGGGAGCTAATGCGCGCAGCCTGGTGGCGGAGTGAGCGAGGAGAGTGGGGGGAAATGCTCGCGGTGCAGAGGGGATTTTATAGGCCCAGGCGCGACAGGAAACGCCTGCGGCATTAAGGCCAATTACGCCGCGCCATTACCGGCCTTGACAGCAGCGGCGACGTGGTCGTGGGCGCGGTTTGAGGAAGACGGGGGCGACGTGGAGAGGTCCCGCTCGTCAGCGAAACGCGCGAAGAGGAGGTGGGGTCCGGCGGTCAGCGGCTGTGTGGGTGCGCTGGCGCATGCGGGAGGAAAAGAGATAGCCCGGGTGGGCTAGTTGGGCCTGCTTAGAAGCTGGGCTAGATTACTGGCGCTCGGCCCTTTTCTTTTGTTTACTCCTTTTCTTTTTCTATTTCTATTTTTCTGAATTGATTTTCAAATGAATTCAAGTTCCATTTGAATTCAAATTTCCTTGGGATTTTTGCAGTGAGCAGTGGTCTCAAATATAGGCATAAGATCATGTGGTTGCTTTGCAAAGGCTTGGTCAAGCTTGGGGATTAAAATATCAGAGGCTTGGCACTTGGTTTGCAAAATTTTGAGAAATGGTTTTTGAAACATTTCAAATTTGTAAATCTTGGTCCAAAACCACACTCAATCCTTTCTATAAGCAAGTCAAACAAGCTAGGTTTAAAACCGATCAAACTTCTCAAATGGGGATGGCCATTTGATTTGGATCTGCTCACATAAAATCATAGCACTTTGTGCTACTGTTTTCCAAAATGAGTTTGAAATTGTTCTCAAATCTATATGCATGCATGAATGATATGCAAACTTTGAAATTATGATTTTAGGGATGTTACACAAAGCCAGTCAAGCAGTCGATCCGACGACTATCCGAGCCAAGATCTGAAGCCGTTGGATTCGAAGTCAATGGACTGCTCGATGCCAACTACATCCGGGAAATCAAAGAGAGCGAGTGACTGGCCAATACTGTGCTGGTCCCAAAAAAGGACACGGGCATCCTACGGATATGCGTGGACTTTACATCGCTCAACAAATACTGTCTCAAGACCACTTCCTTCTACCACGGATCGACCAGATCATCGATTCGACTGCGGGATGCGAGAAACTCTCCTTCCTCGACACCTACTCAGGCTACAACCAGATTCGGCTGAAGGTCGAAGACCAGGAGAAAACGATGTTCATCACGTCGATCGGAGTATTCTGCTACAACACCATGCCCTTTGGGCTGAAGAACGCAGGTGCCACATATCAGATGTACGCGGACAAGCCGCACGCACCAGGATACGAGCTAAGGCCCATACCTGTAAGATCCCTCCCTTTATAAAGGTAAGGATCCCTGTGATTGCAATGCTAGTCCCTGGATCAATGCTAGCATCCACAGTTTAAGATGAAGTACACAGAAACAAAGGTCATTATTACATATCATTCCAGAGACAAACATAGTCTTTTACAAACTCCATGGCCACAGGCCTAATACAAGAGTTCAAATATATATATAATAAGATAAATAAGTCTTCATCTTCATGTGCCACAGGCAAGCATGTTGAGTGTAGACTCATAACCCCTAATCATCATCAGAATAACCTGCAACATCACAAGTTACAGCCACAGTGGGTCAATACATTGGAATAGTATTGGCAAGTGATACCTTAGTAGAATATTAGTAGTCTAGATACTATATGCATTTTGTCTAAGTGTAGCTTAGGCTTGCTTTGCTCAAAATAGGTTTTTCCTATCAGTTGAAAACACTAAGTTTTTCCTTTGACAAAACTTTCCCAAGGAAACACCAATAGAAATTGGTGTACCTTCACCCTTGTTCAACCACAAGTTTTAACTTAGAAATTGGGATGAGGATATCTTGATAGCTTCCATGTCTTGATGCTCAATTTGTCCTTTACCAGGTACATGGCTAAGTACTTAGATTCTTCCATCTGCAGAGGTTGTGCACTTTCCCCACAAGACTTGATTTTCACAAAGACAGGACCTTTCAGAAGCCTTCCCTTGGACCAAATGGACGCGTTCCAACCTATCATCCCACTACCACCAACTGTCCAAATGGCTAAGTTATTGCAACCTATGTGATCCAGGCAGATCCCATATTGCCATGTGGCTGCACTAGAAGCTTCTTAACATTTGGCCTCTCAAATCCCTTTGTTCCTGGGTGGCTTTCCACAAGTGAGATACACAAGGTAAACCATAGACATGGGCCTTGTGTAACCAATCAACACAAACCATTCTTTCCATTCCACCCAGGTGTTTCATTCACTTAGTTGTTTTATTAAGGAAAAACACAAGTCCAAAGACTTAGAAATATTTTTCATAGCATGAATATATAACCACCCTTGGTTGCTACTAGCTAGGCTAAGCATGGCATTGATAAGCATCTTAACTTAGAAATTTCTAGCAATTCTACAACTACTAGGATTTCCCAAGCATAGCATATAGATCAAAATATTCATGCAAGTCCTATACAAAATATTTCTAGTGCATAGTTGAAAAACATAGGAATAAAATCATGAAGCACCACTTGCCTTGGTAGTTTGGGGAGTTGCAACAATCTTCACAATCACAATCACTATTTGCACCAAAATCGAGACATAAAATAATGGCACCAAAATCACATACAAAATATATACAAACAAAAATACATGAATGCATGCAAATGCCATGTGATGATTTTCTACACCAAACAAGACAAGTGTACAGTACTGAAACATAAACAAGTCCAAGATATTCAAAATAAACCATATTTGATCCTTAATATATTTTTCAAATGATTTATATAATTCAAATAAGCCTACACAAGTTTCTGCATAAACAACCATTTTTACAGAGGCAAAATATTAAACACATTGCATAAACAGATAGGATTTTCTCTCCTGATTCCAATGATAAAATTTGCAAAAATTGAACATGGGAATCAAAAGATATGAATTTTACAAGTTTGGTTAACTAATAGATCAAATTTTCTGTTTTAAATTCAAACAAAGGCCACGCGACGCTTTCTGATTCGCTGGTACCGATTCGCGCGGATCGACTAGCATGGACCGCACGATCTAAATGAAATCGCATGACCAGATCTGTTCCATACCCCTTCGTTTAAGTGATCTATCTAACGCGTTGGATCTGGATCTAATGGCTCGCGATCAAGCGACCAAAGCCTGGCGGCGCTGGCAACGGTGGCGTGGCGGCAGCGCTCTGTCAGCGACGCTCCGGCGAATACAGGAGGAGATGGGGTGTGTGGTGTGGCTTACCAGACTCGCACGGTCACGAGGGAGCTCAACGTGGTCTTTGTTGGCAAAGGGGCGCACCGTGGAGGTCGTTGGGGCTCGTCGGAGTTGTGCGCGGCGTCGGGTGCTTGCAAACGTCAACGCTGCTGAGGTTCTAGGTCGCCCTAGCACGAGTCAGTGGTGTTAGCAGCTGCACAAAGACAAGGCGAATCCGACAGTATGCATGTGGCGTCAAGGGGCATTCGATTCATACTGCTATTTCTCGTCGGAGTTGAGCGGCGGCTCTGGTGGTTGCGGGCTTGTACGAAGACGGCGACCTGGGTCACGAGCAGGCAAACCAGGGGTGTTAGTAGATGCACAAGGACTTGGCGGTCACGCTCGTTTGAACCAGAAGCAGAGGGGCGGTCGGAGCTTACCGGAATCGCCCGCCGGAGTGGCTCGATACAGCGGCGGTGCAAGTGAGATTGTGGGCAGCCTGGTGGTGGAATGGAGGCGCTGAGTGGGGGGAAATGGTCATGATGCAGAGGGGGTTAAATAGCCAGGAGGGGCCGGCGATTACGCATTGCATCAATGGGAATTAAGCAGGCAGTGACTGCGGCGAGGTAACGGCGGAGCGCCTCGATCGCGCGTTGATTGAGGACGAAGCTGACGGGGCATGGTGGGGTTGAGCTGTCAGTGGGTGGGTGCACGCGGGCGCGGTGAGGAAAGGCAGAGACAGAGGTGGCCCGGGTGGGCTGTTTTGTCTGATGGGCTGGATTGGTGGCGCCAGGCCCAGTTGGGTTTTCTAAACCTTTTTATTTTTCTAATTTGATTTTCGGGAATCATTTTCAAATGAATTCAAAAGCATTTGAACTTCAAATCTTTCTGGCCTTTTGTAAAATGAATCTTGTATAATTTTGAGTATAAAACCATGCTGCCTTGCTGGACTTGCATAGTTCCTTTGAACTTTTTTTAAAACCAAAGTGCCTTAGTACTTGGTTTGATAAAGATTTGAAAAGAGTTTTAAAACCATATTGGTTTTTGGAATTTTCTATCCAAACTTTAACATTCAACCAAACTAACATGAGAGCAAACAAAGCTTGGTTTGAAACAATTATCCTCTCATTTGAGAGTGCCATTAGATCAATGCTTGCTCACATGAAATAATAGCACTCAGTGCTTCTGTTTTCTTGAAATGAGTTTGAAATTGTTCCCTATATGATATATATGCATGAATGATATGCAATCTTTCAAAACATGATTTTAGGGATATTACAAATCTAACCCCTTTAAGGTGAATCTCGCCCTCGAGATTCGGGTTGGCTAGAAAATAGGTGAGGGTGGTCTTTCCGAAGATCATCTTCTCTTTCCCATGTTGCTTCTTCTTCGGAATGATGGTTCCATTGAACTTTGCAGAATTTGATAGTCTTAGTCCGAGTAACTCTTTCTGCAGTCTCAAGAATCTTGATAGGTTTTTCCTCATAAGTGAGATCACTTTCTAATTGGACCTCCTCCAAAGGTATAGTATCCTTCAAAGAAGTCACTTCCATCTCTGGATGGCATTTCTTAAGCTGACTCACATGAAACACACTGTGAACGGCAGACAATGATTCTGGCAATTCAATCTCATAAGCTGCTCTCCTTTACGACTCAGAATCTTGAATGGTCCAACATACCTTGGGGCCAATTTTCCTTTGACTCCAAATCTTTTCATTCCACGAAGTGGTGATACTCTAAGATAAGCTCTATCACCCACTTCATAGGTGACTTCTCTACGCTTAGGATCTGCATAGCTCTTCTGTCGGGACTGTGCTATCTTCAGTCTGTCCTTAACTAGCTTAACTTTCTCTTCAGCCTCCTTGATTAGTTCTGGTCCGAACAAACTTCTTTCTCCCACACCATTCCATAGCAATGGGGTGGTACACTTTCTCCCATAGAGAAGCTCAAATGGTGCCATCTCAATACTGGCTTGATAGCTGTTGTTGTAGGAGAATTCTGCGTAAGGCAGACTTTCATCCCAACTGGCTCCATAGTCTAGGGCACATGCTCTCAACATATCTTCAAGAATCTGGTTGGTCCTTTCCATTTGTCCATTAGTCTGAGGATGATAAGCAGTACTGAATTCCAACCTCGTTCCCAATGACTCATGTAGTTGCCTCCAAAAATGAGAAGTGAATTGAGTTCCCCAATCAGACACAATACTCTTGGGTACTCCATGTAGACATACAATTCTACTCATATAGATCTTGGCTAACTTAGCACTTGTGTAGGTTGTCTTCACGGGTATAAAATGAGCCACTTTAGTTAAGCGATCCACTACTACCCAAATAGAATCATATCCTGACCTAGTCCTTGGCAATCCGGTGATGAAATCCATGCCAATCTTGTCCCACTTCCAATCAGGAATAGGTAGTGGTTGTAACAATCCTGCTGGTTTCTGATGTTTCGCTTTCACTCTACTACATACATCACACAAAGCAATATGTTCGGCGATGTCCTTCTTGAGATTATTCCACCAAAATCTTTCTTTCATATCCATGTACATTTTGGTGTTACCCGGATGAATGGATTACGGTGAGTTGTGTGCTTCTTGTAAAATCAGTTTTCGAAGCTCCGGATCTTGTGGAACACAGATACGTTTTCCATACCATAAAGTACCCTGTTTGTCTTCATGGAATCCTTTGGCTTTTCCTTTGCCAATCTTTTCCTTAATCTCTTCAATTTCCTTATCTGTCTTTTGGGCTTCTTTGATTTTTTCCAACAAAGTGGGTTGAACCTCCAATGACATGAGATGTCCTTCAGGCACAATCTCCAATCTGAGATCTCTAATTGGGCACACAGATCATCTGGCTATTCTCCCTTAGTAAGTCCATTCACGAAAACCTTACGACTTAGAGCATCCGCTACAACATTTGCTTTACCGGGGTGGTATTGCAAACTCAAGTCATAGTCCTTGATGAGTTCTAGACATCTTCTTTGTCTCATGTTAATTTATTTCTGAGTGAAGATATACTTCAAACTTTTGTGATCTGTGAACACTTCACATCGCTTTCCCAAAAGATAATGTCTCCATGTTTTAAGTGCATGGACAACAGAGGCTAACTCTAAATCATGAGTAGGGTAGTTTACCTCATGAGTTTTGAGTTGTCTCGAGGCATAAGCCACAACTTTCCCTACCTGCATTAGCACTGCACCTAATCCATGATGAGATGCGTCACAATACACTTGGAAATCCTTCTCCAAATCTGGCAGACATAAGACTGGTGCTGTCACTAGTCTCTTCTTCAATTCTTGGAAACTGAGTTCACTTCCTTCATACCAAGCAAATTTCTTCTCTTTCTTTAGTAACTCCGTCATTGTCTTAGCTACCTTGGAGAAATTCTCAATAAATCTTCTATAGTATCCTGCCAAACCAAGGAAACTGCGAACTTCTTTTACTGACTTAGGAGATTCCCATTCAGTTACAGCTGACACCTTAGCAGGATCAACTGCTACACCATCTCCTGACACAATGTGTCCAAGAAATCCAACTTCATTTAACCAAAATTCACACTTGCTGAATTTGGCATACAGCTTATGCTCCCTAAGCTTCTCAAGTATCAAGCGCAAATGTCCTTCATGCTCTTCTTTGCTCTTGGAGTAGATCAAAATGTTATCGATGAAAACAACAAAAAACTTGTCAAGGAACTCCATGAACACCTTGTTCATCATATTCATGAAGTAAGCTGGTGCATTGGTCAAACCAAATGGCATCACGGTATACTCATACAATCCATACCTAGTAGTGAAAGTTGTCTTAGGTATGTCTTGTTCTCTTATCTTAAGCTGAAAGTAACCTGATCGGAGATCAATCTTTGAGAACACACAGGCTCCTTCTAACTGATCAAACAAGTCATTGATTCTAGGCAAAGGGTATTTGTTCTTGATAGTCACCTCATTGAGTGAGCGGTAATCTATGCATAACCTTTGACTTCTATCCTTATTTTCCACAAACAAAACTGGTGCTCCCCAAGATGACGAACTTGGTTGAATAAATCCTTTCTACAACTGTTCCCCAAGTTGTTTCTTGAGTTCTTTCAATTCATCAACTGATATCTTGTACGGTCTCTTTGCTATTGGTCCAGATCCTGGTAGCAAATCAATCAAAATTTCCACATCTCTATCTGGTGGCATTCCTGGCAATTCTTCCGGAAACACATCCGGATATTCACTCACAATAGGCACACTGTCTATGCTAACCCCCTTAAGAGAATTTAGCTTACTCCCTTTCGATTCAAAATTGGTCTTGAATCTGATCCTTTTGTTTTCTGGAGTTATGAGTGAGACAGTATGGTTGGCACAATCTAGCACTCCTTTATGCTTGGTCATCCAGTCCATCCCCAAAATAACATCCAGTCCTTGGGAATTTAGGATTATCAGATTAACGGGAAACTTATACTTTCCAAACTCTATGACTAGGTCATGACATCCTGAGTTCACTATCATTTCTCTGCCAGGAGAACTTACTTTTATAGGACACCCAATAGTTTCTACCGGTAGTTCATTTGTTTCAAAAAATGTTCTTGATATGAATGAATGAGATGCACCAGTATCAAAGAGAACAAATGCTGGAACAGAATTGAGTTTGAACTTACCAGCAACAGCATCAGGTTCCTCATAGATCTCTTCCACATTGATGTGGTTCACCTGTCCCTTTTGGAAATGGTTGGGCTTGTTGGGTCCTTCAACTTTCTTTTCTGGGCATTCATTTGCATAATGCCCCATCTTCTTGCACTTAAAACATTTAACCTAACTAAGATCCTTCTTGACAGGCTGGCTTCCACTACCACTTCCACTTCCATTGTGGTGGTTCTTGTACCCACTCTTGTGACTCTTGTACTTGTCATTGTCATGACTACGGTAATGCTTGTTGTCATGATGACGGTTGTGGTTGTGGTGTTTGTTGTACTTTCCATGCTTGTGGGATCTAGAATTCCCACTATCATCATAATGGAAACGCTTGTAAGACGATCCCGAGCTGTGCTTGTCAGAGTGCTTCCTCTTCCTGCTTTCAACTTGTTTCATCTTGCTCTCCAAGATGGCAGCCTTGTCACAAAGAGACTAATATGTGGGGACATAGGACATAGCTAACTGCAGGTTCAATTCATCATTCAATCCCTCAAGGAACTTTTCTTTCCTCTTAGCATCAGTGTCAACTTCATCCGGTGCATAACACGCCAGATTGTTGAACTCCTCAATATATTCAGCCACGCTGCGGTGGCGCTGCTTCAAGTTATGAAATTCCTTCTTCTTCAAACTCATCACTCTGGATGAGATGTGAGCAGTACGGAAACCATCTTCAAAAATAGCCCATGTCACATCCTCAATAGGAGTGGTGATTTGGAAGTTATCCCACCAAGTAGCTGCGGGTCCTTCCAACAAGTGTGCCGCGAACCTGACTTTCTCTTCATCAGTACATCCCACAGTTACCAAGTCCTTGTTCACTGAGCATAGCCAATCATTGGCCACCATAGGATCAGTAGTTCCTGAGAACTTTGCTGGCCTCAGTCTTAAGAATCTGGTAAGCATGTCAAAACCCGGCGGGTTGTTCTGATTGTTGTTGTTGTTTTTATTATTATTATTATTATTATTATTATTGTTGTTGTTGTTGTTGTTGTTGTTGTTGTTCTGATTCTGTATGACGTGGTTATCATCTGCATTAGCTGCGTCTGAGTTGTCATCATCTGCTGCATCTCAGGGGTGATATTGTTGTTGTTAGGGTTGGGATTGGCACGTCAGGGAGGCATCTGTGGTTTTCAATAAGGATAAGAATGAGATACCCATATATGCTTAACATGCACAATACATCACATAGACAATCACCAAGCATGCATCATAATAATAAAAGTTCAACAACATAGACAACAAGTTTTGAAAAGTAAACACACCCATAGCAAGCCATCCACATGTTGGATGGTCATTGCGACTCAATAATCATAAGCATGGTAAATAAAAGGTAAATGAGTAGTCATCCCTACTCCTCGGCATAACCTCCTCGTCGACAAGTGTAAGACCTGCATTCTCCATAGCGGTCTTGTACTCCTCGACATTGGTAGTCAAGGCCTCTACTTTGGCTTTGAGAGCCCTCTTCTGTGAACGAAGTCTCTCAATCACTACCTGCTGATGCTCGAGCTCAAAGTACTTGGCCTCTAGTTCTGCAGTCATGTCTCGAATCCTCTTGTTCCTATCTTGGACTCTCTTCTCTTGACTCTTGAACTTTCTATCCTAACTCTCAAACTTGGCCTCCATTTCCTTGACTATCTCATCTTGCTCCGCGAAGAGCTTGTCCTTCTCGCGAAGCTGCACCTGGAGTTCGTCATTGCTAAGCATGACGTTGGTTCTATCAGTATCTAGGTGCCTAAGAAGAACCTCTAAGTCCTGGAGGTATAGATGAATCGGCTTTGCCGTCTCTCTAGCAGTATCCTCGAAGTCAATGGCCTCACCATCCTCGTCACGTCTACTGAAGGCGTGGAAGTGAGTACCTCTAATCTCCCGAGAGTGTCTCCCTAGCAAACGTCCAAGCAAATCCTGCATGACTACCTCTAGGCCTCTCTCCTTGTCATCATGCATGAGCTTGAAGGTGATGGCCTCTGTGGCTGGCTCAGTCTGGCATCCTGACTGAGTAACCTTGAAGCCCCAAAGGTCCTTCCTCTCGAATTTGGTGAGGGGAAGCATCATGATGGTAGGAAGTGGAAGATTGAGCAGACTAGTGAGCTCAATAAGACGAGTGCCAAAACGAGTTCCCTTGAACTCTTCAGCCGTGCTGATAGTAACATTAGGCATCTATTATATAAGATAGAAAAGTTAGAATCAACATACATAGAGATGAATCACAAAACAAGGCATCACATGCATATCTTTGACAATCAAAACACACAAGTCATGGCATACATAAAACCATTACAAGCATCTAAGGTTCAACTTATTTTAGACAACATTTGGGAAAATAAAATGATAAGTGTGGTGGTCCAACTAACGAAGTACGTTACAATCCCATCTCACTTGTCAAGTTGGCTAACAGGGCATCCCTAGAGGCAATCTGTCGATCCTGATCACATGACTCCATTGCTAAGTCTATGATGTCCTTTCTTAAATGTTGGTTGGTAGCCTCTAACTCTTGGGTATGCTTCTTTTCTTTCCTTAGGTCATTCTGGGTGTTGAGCATTCTGCACTTGATTCTATCACCAAGCTCTTTGATGGCCTTCCAAGCTGCATCCCTTGCGGAATCAAAGAATGTGGTGTGCATCACTGAGTTGGTGACCATGCAGAACCCTGACTCCTTGTGGTTGTCTTCCTTGTTTTTATACAAGTGAAGTTGCACCCACCAGTACTCAACTCCTTCATCCATCACGGGAAAATCTTTGTACACAGCTGCACCATGTATTCCCATGGCAACCATGAGGTCCTTGAGAGCCTTGGGGAATTCTGTCTCACACTCCAAAGTCATAGTCATGAGTGGTCCCTTCCTCACGGCTTCGTTGATGGAGTTCATCTACAAATAGAGATGAGAAAGAAGATTAGAAAAGTTTACGAGAAGAAAAGACAAGTGTGGAAGTTGTTGAAATTTTTTCCTTAGTGGTTTCCAATCCTAGGGTCATAATACTACAGGCAACACAGTGCTCTGATACCATCTGTAAGATCCCTCCCTTTATAAAGGTAAGGATCCCTGTGATTGCAATGGTAGTCCCTGGATCAATGCTAGCATCCACAGTTTAAGATGAAGTACACAGAAACAAAGGTCATTATTACATATCATTCCAGAGACAAACATAGTCTTTTAAACTCCATGGCCACAGGCCTAATACAAGATTTCAAATATATATAATAAGATAAATAAGTCTTCATCTTCATGTGCCACAGGCAAGCATGTTGAGTGTAGACTCATAACCCCTAATCATCATCAGAATAACCTGCAACATCACAAGTTACAGCCACAGTGGGTCAATACATTGGAATAGTATTGGCAAGTGATACCTTAGTAGAATATTAGTAGTCTAGATACTATATGCATTTTGTCTAAGTGTAGCTTAGGCTTGCTTTGCTCAAAATAGGTTTTTCCTATCAGTTGAAAACACTAAGTTTTTCCTTTGACAAAACTTTCCCAAGGAAACACCAATACAAATTGGTGTACCTTCACCTTTGTTCAACCACAAGTTTTAACTTAGAAATTGGGATGAAGAGATTCTTGATAGCTTCCATGTCTTGATGCTCAATTTGTCCTTTACCAGGGACATGGCTAAGTACTTAGATTCTTCCATCTGCAGAGGTTGTGCACTTTCCCCACAAGACTTGATTTTCACCAAGACAGGACCTTTCAGAAGCCTTCCCTTAGACCAAATGGACGAGTTCCAACCTATCATCCCACTACCACCAACTGTCCAAATGGCTAAGTTATTTCAACCTATGTGATCCAGGCAGAGCCCATATTGCCATGTGGCTGCACTAGAAGCTTCTTAACATTTGGCCTCTCAAATCCCTTTGTTCCTGGGTGGCTTTCCACAAGTGAGATACACAAGGTAAACCATAGACATGGGCCTTGTGTAACCACTCAACACAAACCATTCTTTCCATTCCACCCAGGTGTTTCATTCACTTAGTTGTTTTATTAAGGAAAAACACAAGTCCAAAGACTTAGAAATATTTTTCATAGCATGAATATATAACCACCCTTGGTTGCTACTAGCTAGGCTAAGCATGGCATTGATAAGCATATTAACTTAGAAATTTCTAGCAATTCTACAACTACTAGGATTTCCCAAGCATAACATATAGATCAAAATATTCATGCAAGTCCTATACAAAATATTTCTAGTGCATAGTTGAAAAACATAGGAATAAAATCATGAAGCACCACTTGCCTTGGTAGTTTGGGGAGTAGCAACAATATTCACAATCACAATTACTATTTTCACCAAAATCTACACATAAAATAATGGGCACCAAAATCACATACAAAATTTATACAAACAAAAATACATGAATGCATGCAAATGCCATGTGATGATTTTCTACACCAAACAAGACAAGTGTACAGTACTGAAACATAAACAAGTCCAAGATATTCAAAATAAACCTTATTTGATCCTTAATATATTTTTCAAATGATTTATATAATTCAAATAAGCCTACACAAGTTTCTGCATAAACAACCATTTTTACAGAGGCAAAATATTAAACACATTGCATAAAAAGATAGGATTTTCTCTCCTGATTCTAATGATATAAAATTTGCAAAAATTGAACGTGGGAATCAAAAGATATGAATTTTACAAGTTTGGTTAACTAATAGATCAAATTTTCTATTTTAAATTCAAACAGAGGCCACGCGACGCTTTCTGATTCGCTGGTACCGTTTCGCGTGGATCGACTAGCATGGACCGCACGATCTAAATGAAATCGCATGGCCAGATCTGTTCCATACCCCTTTGTTTAAGTGATCTATCTAACGCGTTGGATCTGGATCTAACGGCTCGCGATCAAGCGACCAAAGCCTGGCGGCGCTGGCGAAGGTGGCGCGGCGGCGCTCTGTCAGCGACGCTCCGGCGAATACAGGAGGAGATGGGGTGTGTGGCGTGGCTTACGAGACTCGCACGGTCACGAGGGAGCTCAACGTGGTCTTTATTGGCGAAGGGGCGCACCGTGGAGGTCGTTGGGGCTCGTTAGAGTTGTGCGCGGCGTCGGGTGCTTGCAGACGTCGACGCTGCCGAGGTTCTGGGTCGCCCTAGCATGAGTCAGTGGTGTTAGCAGCTGCGCAAAGACAAGGCGAATCCGACAATGTGCATGCGGGGTCAAGGGGCGTTCGATTCATACCGCTATTGCTCGTCGGAGTTGAGCGGCGGCTCTGGTGGTTGTGGGCGTGAACGAAGACGGTGACCTGGGTCACGAGCAGGCAAACCAGGGGTGTTAGCAGATGCACAAGGACGTGGCGGTCACGCTCGTTTGAACCAGAAGCAGAGGGGCGGTCGGAGCTTACCGGAATCGCCCGCCGGAGTGGCTTGGTACAGCGGCGGTGCAAGTGAGATTGTGGGCAGCCTGGTGGAGGAATGGAGGCGCTAAGTGGGGGGAAATGGTCGTGATGCAGAGGGGGTTAAATAGCCAGGAGGGGGCGGCGATTACGCGCTACATCAATGGGAATTAAGCAGGCAGTGACTGCGGCGAGGTAACAGCGGAGCGCCTCGGCCGCGCGTTGATTGAGGACGAAGCTGACGGGGCATGGTGGGGTCGAGCTGTCAGCGGGTGGGTGCACGCGGGCGCGGTGAGGAAAGGCAGAGACAGAGGTGGCCCAGGTGGGCTGTTTTGTCTAATGGGCTGGATTGGTGGCGCCAGGCCCAGTTGGGTTTTCTAAACCTTTTTCTTTTTCTAATTTGATTTTCTGGAATCATTTTCAAATGAATTCAAAAGCATTTGAACTTCAAATCTTTCTGGCCTTTTGTAAAATGAATCCTGTATAATTTTGAGTATAAAACCGTGTTGCCTTGCTGGACTTGCATAGTTCCTTACAAAATTTTTAAAACCACAGTGCCTTAGTACTTGGTTTGATAAAGATTTGAAAAGAGTTTTAAAACCATATTGGTTTTTGGAATTTTCTGTCCAAACTTTAACATTCAACCAAACTAACATGAGAGCAAACAAAGCTTGGTTTTAAACAATTATCCTCTCATTCGAGAGTGGCATTAGATCAATGCTTGCTCACATGAAATAATAGCACTCAGTGCTTCTGTTTTCTTGAAATGAGTTTGAAATTGTTCCCTATATGATACATATGCATGAATGATATGCAATCTTTGAAAACATGATTTTAGGGATGTTACAATACCATTGTCCTGGCCCTTCGCCCAATGGGGCCTCGACATGATCGGCAAACTTCCCAAATCCTCAAAAGGAGGCCACGTCTACCTCCTGGTCGCAGTCGACAAGTTCACCAAGTTGATCGAGGCCATGACCGTCACCAACCAAAGCGGCAAAACTGCCGTCAAATTCTTCGAGTTCATAGTCTACAAGTTCGGTGTGCCACACAACATCATCACGAACAACGGCTCGAACTTCATATCTATGGAATTCCAAGACTTCTGCGAGGGCCTTGGCATCAACATATCATACGCCTCTGTGGTGCACCCGCAGACTAATGGACAGGTCGAAAAGGCCAACGGCCTCATAGGCAACAACATCAAGAAACGCCTACTATGCCCACTCGAAAGGCTTGCGGGAGCCTGGGTAGAGGAGCTACCCTCTATCCTCTGGAGCATGCATACGACGCCAAACAACTCAACTGGCTTCACACCTTTCTTCATGGTGCACGAAGCCGAAGCTGTGCTACCTGCCGAGGTACGTCACTAGGCCTCGCGGGTCATCGCCTACAGGGAAGCCGAATCAACGGACGCACTCGAAGATGCCGTCGACACACTCGATGAGGCACGCGATATTGCCGCGGCTTGCTTAGCGGTCTACCAGCAAAGCCTCCGCAACTACCATAGTCGCCGGCTGCACCCAAGGTCCTTCCTCTAAGGAGACCTCGTCCTATGACTCAAGCAAGAATGGCCAAAGAAGCTCGAGTCACCCTGGGAAGGACCCTATATCGTCACCGAAGTCATCCCAGGTGGCGCCTATCGCCTCATGGACGTTGCATCAGGAGTCGAATACTCCAACCCCTAGAACGCCGCACAAATGCAACACTTCTACCCCTAGCTACCTCTTTACTTTCAATAAGGCTACTTAGCCAAGGCTACTCAGCCAAACAATAAACCTCCTCGTTATGCTATAAATAAAAGCTTATTCCCTTGGCCGAAATTTCTTTTCCTTTGCATTACTTTTCGCTATAACACGCTCGGGGGCTACGCCTCACCTCACGACCTCGTCGACTGAGAACAATGCATACAACCTGAGTAGCTGACCATGTCAGGCTAACGAAAAGGACATGCACATAACAAAGAACCATGTGCTAGTACTTATAAACTTTACAAAGGGCACAACGAGACCACTCGAATACATACAGATTTTACATCAATCCCTTTCTATACAGGATCTACCTATTCTGGAGCATTACATTCGCTCGTTGCTCAAACAGATCTACGATCTCTTCAGCATGCTGCCTCACAGCCGCATAATGCGGGCGCATGTCCCATAGACTGCCATCTAGTCGAAGGGGCGACCCAGTAACCACCTCTGCGAGATTGACATCACGGCGATGCAGCCGAACAAGCGACAGGGCAGCTTTCACCCCAGCAACCAGCTGATGCGGCACCAACTCCCTAACGCGGCCCACATCTCGAAATTTCGCTAGAAGGCCCCAAAGGGTGGATGGTGCCTCATCCAAGGGGAACATGACGAACAAAATGGACGCCAGAGAAGTTCTCGCCTGCTTCAGCACCCGAGAAACCTGGTGCACGCGATCTTGCACCGTCGCTAGAAGAAGCCACCAGTCTTCAGGTCCTGTTGCGTCAAGCAATTGATCCGAATCGCGACACGCTCTTTCTCCTCCCTTGGAATGATATTAACACCTGCACCAAGCACGTAATAAGATTACACACAAGCAAGGTGCACCCGAAAGAACAGTAGTTCGCAAAGAGTCACACTGCAGCTGCTCACTCATCTGCCGCAACTCCCCCATCAAGAACTCCTCCCTGGCAGTGGCTCGCTCAGCCTTCGACTTCCACACATCTGCGTGGCCTCGAATGCCAAGGACGTCCTTCTCCAAGATGCGGACACGATCACACAGAACAATCAACTGCGACGCATCATCCAAGGATGGTCGCAGCTCAGGAGCATTTGGCGTGACAACATGAACCTCACCCGAAGGATCCTAAAGACAAATAGGCAAGTGTAAACAATGCAAGAAATTCTGACAACAGCTAAAAACATAGCATTATATACATAAATAAAGCCACCTCATGGCATAATCAAGTTTGTCTATCAGCATGATGTTACAAAGGGAAGCAAAAGGATAAACTATCCTAGCTACAACACATGGGCCTAAGCACCCGCATCCCGAGTGGCCTCGGAGCCAGACTGTTTGCTCTTGGACTCATCCTGCTGCTTCGTGGAGTACTCAGTCAGAAGATCGATAAGCTTACGCCCACAGCGCTTATAGCGAGAGGCAAAGAGGGCGAACGCTACCTCTAAGCCATCTGCAGCCGTCGGCATCCGGGACGTGATGTGCGGCAGGTCCAGCTCCGCTCCAGACGCCATCGCCATCACCAACACCATGGAGGCGCCAATGCCCTTCTGCTTGCGCTTATACGCCGCCGGAGCGTCCTCCGACAAAGCATCCGCAAGGGCGTCGACATCCTCAAGGGCAATGCCCTTGGGGACGACCTCCTTGTAGAAGCGCCTGAGCACTTCCTTGGCCTTCGCCAAGGAGCGAGTAGCAGTGCCGCATCGATCTTCGACCGCCACGGTGGCATCAGCTAGAGCATCTCCATGCTCCAGCGCACCACGATCAAATGTGATGCCTAAAGCATCTGAAACAAAGAAGAAAAGGTACTCGAATAAGAGCAAGACAAGACTATGTCAAAAATGCGCGGGACCCAAAAAAGTCAAGGGAAACTCACCAGAGAAGGCTTTGGCTGCAGCCATAAACCTATCCGCCATCTCCTTCTCGCGATCAGCCACCACAGCAGCGAGTTTCTCCTCACGATCAGCAGCCTCCTTCCGCGGGAGCTCCTTGGCTTCAGCAGCATTAGCAGCTTCCTTCTGCAGGCGCTCCTTGTCCTTAGCAGCATCAGCTGCCTTCTTCTCTGCCTAGCCAAGGATTTTTTCAAGCACATTCAGTCTTCGAAGCGCATCGTTGTTTTTATCTGCAAAACGATAAGACAACTGATCAATACTAGAAAAACATTGGAGTAGACGAAGAAAAACAGGGTGCAAAATCACATACCTTGGAGTTGCTGCATTTTAGGCTCCAGTGCCAGGTGCTGCTGGATAAGGAGGTTGGTGCTGTGCACAAAGGGCTGCAAAATAAACAGAAACAAAAGAAACCATCAGAAAGGGCTCGGGGGCTATACCCCGCAAGAGCAAAAAATGACCAACAGGTCACCCGAAAGGGCTCGGGGGCTCCCCCAAGGGATAAAGTAGAAAATACATGATCGGGCGGGGACTCCGAAGTTCCGCGTGCGGTCTTCTGAGCTATGACTACTTGAGATTCTCGCTTAGAGAGGTTCGAGCCATCATCCTCAGAGTCGGCCACCACCTGAGGGGGAGGAGTTATCGGCTTCGACTCTGCTATACCCTCCTGAGTGTCCCCATCAAGGGACGCCTCCGAAGAATGGCTAAAAATGAAGATTTAGTCAAAACAACAACTGGCACTACTCAGACGGACGACAAGAAAATAGATAGAGATGAAATCACTTACGACTCGATGTCCGACAAGTTGAAAACGGGGGCCGCCTTCTCCTTCCTCTTCTTGGCCAGCGGCTGCTGAGCCATTTCCCGAATAGGCACGGTAGGAATAGGTGCGGATGAAGCACCTTCATACTCTCCATGGCGCTCGAGGAAGGATGGACCCCTTGGAGTTGGTGGAGTAGACGCATCTGAATACTCGCTCCGGGAGCACTTTCGGGTCTTCCCTTCACTCGCCTCGGGAGCATCCACAGTGGGCGAATGAGCTGGAGGAAGCTCGGACTTGGAGTCCACCTCCTCATTATCTGGTGCTTCCCTAAACTTCTCAGGCACAGGAGGCATAGACCCCAAAACCTGGAGGCGCTGCAAGCGAAAAGAAAAAGAGAAACAATATGAGTAACAATAGCAAACATCAAACACTCAACAAAGCGCTACGCGCACGAACAAGCATCACCTGGGAAACCCTTTTATTGGCGCTAAGAGGAGGGGTCAAAGATTTCCCGGGAAAGTCCTCATTGACCTTTTCCTTCAGCAGGGGACGAAACGCCCTATCCAGGTCACCCGAAGATAACTCTTCGGATGAAACCCTCGTTGGATCGCTGGAGCCGACATAGAGGAACATTGGGTGCGCCCTAGCCTGGAGCGGCTGCACCCGACGCTTGATGAATGTGCAGATGATGTTGACACCGTTGACCTCTTTTCTTGACACCAGCTGAAGGGCTTCCACCCGCTGGTAGAGTCTCTCCACCTCCACAGCCTCACCCTCCAAGATGTGGTTCTTCCACGATCTCTTCGGGATGATATTCTGATCGGAGTCCAAGGGGGTAAGCCCATATTGTTGACCGTGCAGCTTAACATCGCGGATGTAGAACCACTTTCGGCGCCATTGCTGGACGGACTCGCAGATAGAAAAAGAGAAGAATTGGACGAAAGGGCGGACTAAAATGATGCAGCTGCCAAGCGAATAGACTCTGCCGGTGCCGGACTGCCTCTTCATGGAATAGAGCTTCCGGAAGAGGCCAAAGTGTGGCTCGATACCGAGCCAGGACTCGCAAAGAGTTATGAAGCAGCCGGCATGGAGAAGAGAATTGGAGACAGATGGTGTAACTGAATCCCATAAAAGCAGAGGAGCCCATGAAGGAAGTCGTGGACAGGAAGCTAAAGACCGCGAAGGATAAAAGCAACAAACATCACCCGAAACCCTATGGGTGGGCGGGGGATTACCTCATCTCCAGGAAGGATGACGTCCTCCTTGTTCTGCGGGGTCAACCCAGAATTGCGCAGCTTGCACAGATCCTCGTCGCGCACCTCTGTGCGCCTCCACCCGCCGTCCGTGATGCGGGTGGTCACGGTGGCCTTCTTGCCGCCGGTGGTGGCGCTTGAGCTAGCTCCGGCGGTGGTCTTCTTCAACTTGCCCATCGCGCGGCGTTGAGTGCGGCAGTGCGTGCGGAGAAAAGAAGAGGGAAATGAATGAAGAACTTCCAGTGCGCAAAGGAGAGAAGCAGTGCTCATGAAAATGGAGGCAATGGTGAAGAGCAAATGGCAAAGGGTAAAACGAAAATCCCTGTTTACCCACGATATTAAAAGACGAAGACGACGAACCTAAGACATTGATCCAGAAGCCCTAGCGCACACGCAAGATCCAACTCTACAAGTGTCAACACAGCAACGAACCGTCTCCAGCACGCCGTCAACTATGCACAGTTATCGAGAAGATGCCGTAATTATCGCCATGTCTACGCATGACTAGTCAACTTCAAGTCAGGCGGTGGGACGCACGGTCGTTCCATCGCATCATCCCTGCCATCGCAGACGGTTGAGATCACCAACCGTCATCACTGACGTCATCAAGACTAAGCTGGCAATGGCTAGAAATTTTTGGCTAATCAATCAAGTACTCACTCGAATCTATGATTCGAGCAAATACTCGGGGGCTACTCCTATCAGGAGCACTGGCCGCGCACCTGAGACATGATTAAGGTACCGCACCTCGCAGTTGTCTTCGAGTCCTACGTCGAGTCTGCGACTCCACTACGGACTCGGGGGCTACTCCCAGTGGGAGGATTGGTCAAGCATAAAAAAAAAGTGTCCTTTGGACCTAAACTAAAAACAACTAAACTAAAGTCTCTGCTCGAGTCTACGACTCGAACAGACACTCGGGGGCTACTCCCATAGGGAGCGCTGGCCGCGCACCCTATGAACTCTTCGAGTGCGGTCCTTTGGATCAAAACATGACAAAATATTTTTGGCAACTTTGCCCAAACCAACGCTAAGTGAGAAGCAATCTCCTTGGCCACCCAAAACACCTCCGCGGTGATACAATTTCGGATGTTGTGTCCACGATGCAAAGATAAGTCCTACAGATCTCATATAATGGACTGGTAACGCACCTGACTGCGCTCTACCAGTAAACTCCCATGTCAACAGGCACGACGAAAAATCCCGATGGACGCGTTGGGTCCATCATTGGGATTCGACTCCTATAAGACCTCAATGGCCTGAGTCTAATTATGCCAGCATTCGTTCCGGATTCGAGTCCAGGGACTCGGGTCTGAAGAAGATCGTGTTGTTTTGTCATATGACAGTTAGTTGTCCCTGATCCATCGGGAGAGTCAGGCACACGCATCAACAATCCCTATTAACTAAAACATTTTCTCTTTAAAACAACAGGCTCAACTACACCCTAAAGATTGAAGAGTCCTTCGCCGAATCTACGATTCGACTAAACACTCGGGGGCTACTGACATGGTTATACCCCATGGGTACACAACATTGGTATACCTGGTCCAGCCCAAGGGAAGGCCCACGACAAGATACGCGGCCTGTGGAGATTTCGGGTGGCCCAATCCCATGATGCCTTCGGATCCTTGGAGACCAAGACTAGAGTAGATAGAATTTTAAAGGGTACAAACCCTAATATGTAACCGACTAGACCTGCACCCGGGACCTGCCTATCTATATAAAGGCTAGGAGGGCATGGCGAGGAGGATCATACTCACCTCATACGCACCTCACGCCAGATTGCATCTGCGCACCCCTGTAATCCACGGTTCCACGATAATCAAGAGCAGACAAGCAGGATTAGGGTTTTCCCTCCAGGGGCCTAAACCTGGGTAAACCTCGTGTCCCCATGTTACTTGTCTGTTAACCGTTCCATGATCTCCAGCATCCCCATCTTCTCCAAAACCCAAGTCCATAACAATGGGAATTGACGAGATCGAACCTCGTCACCTGGAGCCTCCTCTATGTTTGCCAATCTCCCAGTTGTGAGAAAAATCAATTCAATGACATTTATCACTTAAAAATATCATATTACAACATAATATGATAGTCCCAATTGATATGTTCGTAAGAGATTTTGTAATTCGGGATCTTGTTGAAACAAGGACAAAGTTGCGCACAAGCGCAGTAAAATACGAAAAACCTTACTCTACTTGTGCAGAAACAAGAGGTAAAAATTCTTAAATTTTGGACTCGTCAACTTCCCCAAGATAGACTCTTTCTCATCCATGAGCAAGATGGTGGCTTATGGACAAGGTCATCATGTTCATGAGGCACGAGTCGTTACAATAAATGAGGCAAAAATTGAAACAAAAGTACAATATCAGATGTAGAATTGCATCGTGAATTTTGTCACAACTTTACACATCATATGATTCAGAGGCTTCAACACCTTTTTGTAACAATAATGTTATAACAAGTTTTTAAGGGTTAAGCATATTATAGAATCATAAGGTTATATCGGTTGAGCACTTGATTCGAGTAATGAAAGATTCATGATCATTTCTTCAGGTTCCCTCTTTTTTTCAATCTTGTACTTTTCTTTTGTCTTGAAATTCTTTTGATATATAGCTGAATCTTTTTATTTCTCATACAACGGAATCACTTGATCATGCTTACTACTCTTTATGGCTCTTATAGACTTAAACCTGTGACTATAACATGCTATCAAGATTTCCTTATCATAATTAATCAATACTTTATTGGTGTGGAAGACCCTAAAATCATAACAGGTGTACAAGTATCATAACACTCATCCTAATTCATTCATATAATATAATAATCATGGATCAAAATATTACTTCAAATACCATAAAGTCTTGAAAGTCAACGGATATAATTCTTTCCTTGAACCAAAGGAGTTTGAAGATGATGCAACTAATGTAAATTCTGGAATTAAAACCCTAGCATGTGTACGGTAAAGTAAACATGCTAAAACCGGAAGATAGATTACAAGGTGTTATAGATCTCCCCAAGCTTGGGATCAAGCCGGTGGCATCAAATAATCCCTCATGATTTTCGATACCGTGGTGTTCTTCATGGTGAAGGAAGGGTGTTGGAGACAACCACATGGAGTTTCTTGTTTGTCTCTTCTAGTGTAGATATGCATCGAAGGCACTTCTACAGGTCTGGACGCATAGAATACATGGCGTTAGCAACCTTACCTAGCATCTCATTGAGTTACTTCTCACCTTCAAGATCCAGCAGGTGCTTGCGCACAACTTCACGATGGAGGAGTTATTCCTTCTGGTCCTTCTATATCTTGTGAAGACGCTGCTTGATCTCCGGGACTTGTGCGGCAATAGGAACGTCCAGGAGGTTGAATCCCAAGTCATCTTGGGGTTTCATGCTCATGTGTGCGTTCATGGTGTTCTTCTTTGTTGTAGAGCCGTGTGTCATAGTCTCCTGGTAGGTTATTGCATCAACTCGGTTAGCTTTCTTATGCTTGGGTGAAGAGTAGTTGGTGGCGATGAACTTGAGTGATTTCATGCACCCGTTCCCATGGGGTTTCCTTGCCTCCGCGTCTTCAGGCTTCACCATGGCGAGGTAATCTGGATGCTTCCATCCTCTCTTTGTTTGTTCCATGAAGGTCTCAAACTCCTCCTCATCATCATTGGAGTTGTAAGAGTACCTCTTGTTCTTCTAACTTAGGCCTTGCGATTCACGATCATCGACTTCAATGGAGGAATTCTGAAACTATCTCACGAAGGAGCCATGAGGCTTAGAGGTTTGTCTTTTCCTAGAACTAAGTAGCGCATCAAGGAGATTGGATCTGTTGATATAATAGGGTGGAAAACCTTCGGGAGGCTTAATAAGGGTTAGAAATACGAAAAAACTTGTACTGGAAAAAAAAAGTCGCCCAAGAAAAGAATCCTAACAAATAAGGAAAGAAATAAAAGAACAAGGAAAAAATAAGGTGGTAACAAACACTGGTATGGGCGGGTGCCCGTACGGGGCGCCCATACCAGGTTTCTTACCAAAATAAACCCTACTGATGTCGGTAAAAAATTTACCGACTATGTGGTATGGGCGGGACCCAACCATATGGTACGCCCATACCGTCAGTTACTGACCTTTCCACGTCAGTTTCTCTCTTTTTTTTCAAACAATAAACCAGGGGAACACAGAGCTGATAATGACCTATCATATGATCGGAGGCGCCTGTATGGTGCGGTCGTACTGAAATTCAATAAAAATGATGGGGAGTACTGACGGCTTAATTACCACTGGTATGGGAGGGTGTGGTCGTACCATCCGCATGTACCATCCTCGTGAAACTGACAGTGACTTCAGAAAAACACAAGGACTTCAAAAATACGAATGAAAAGGCAAAACATCAACTAGAACAAAGATAAATCAGGTTTTCAAATACCTTAATCATCTAATGGAAATGAGTTTACTTGGGTACCTTTATCCCCCTTTAGTTTTTGAATCAACTTCTTCTTCCCTATGAACAAGGTTGGTCGCAAGAGATCGCTAAAACCATTCCAAAGAGAAACTAAAGATTTTCTTTTAGGAGGTGTAGTCCCTGATGCTATGCAAATGGATGACACCTTTTCTTGTGACTTGATAGCTTCAATATCCATAGGTGCGTCAGCTAGTTCTTCTCTTCTTTGAAGGATATGTAAGTCAAATTCTTGTAAAAGCAAAGTCAAACAGATCATTCTTGGCTTAACAACAGTCCTTTCGAAAATTTCTTTCAAACCAATACGATCAGTATGTTCTCTTACTTTAGAATCAATAATGTAATATCTAAACTTATCACAAGAGAAAACAATAGTGAAAAGTTCATTCTCTGCCATGGGGTAATTCTTTTGGGCGCCATTTAAGGCATGACTAGCATGATGAATGATACTGAGTTTATCACCATCATACTAGCAAAGGATTGCTCCAACAGCTTCATAGCTAGCCTCACAAAATAGATCAAAATTTTTCTTCCAATTAGATGGCTTAATAACAGGAGCATCAAGAAGGGCTTGCTTTAATATGGTGAAAGCAGTAAGACAATTTTTATTAAAATTAAATGTAGCATCCTTTTGTAAAAGGTTAGTTAGTGGTCTAGCAGTTTTAGAGAAGTTCTTAATGAACCTTCTATTAAATCCAGCATGACCCAAGAAACTCCTTATACCTTTTACATCACGCCTTTCTATTGCCTCAATCCTTACCTTATCAACTTCTATGCCTTTGCCTGAAATTTTGTGACCAAGTACTATACCTTCTTGAACCATAAAATGACATTTCTCCCAATTCAAGACTAGATTAGTATCTTCGCATCTCCGCAAAACTTTATGAAGATTATGGAGACAACGATGTTGGGGATATGCTATATGGGTATCCTCATAGCATGTCTCCTATCCGACTAACCCGGGTGGCCCATAGTCGGTAGCATGGCCTGTGGCCTGCTGGGCGGCCCAGTTAGGTGGATCCAGAAGGGAGGCCCATGCCGGATAAAGGAAGGCTACGGTGGAGTCACCAGCGTACCCGGATCCTTGGAGTACAAGATACACAAGATTAGTGATAGACGGTGTAGGACTCTGTAACCTGTCCGGCTAGGACTTTTCCCTGTAACCCTAGGACCTGGCGACTATATAAGTCGGGCCTATGGGAGCCGTTAGGGCAGCGTTTTACACACACCTCGCACAACGAACCTATCTCTGTAACTCGGCGTATTGCCATTATAGTGATTTATAGCAGGAGTAGGATTCCGCCACCATCGTGGGATCTGAACTTGGGTAAGCTGTGTTACCTCGTACCCTTCAACCGTCCGCCTTACCCCACGTCTCTAAACACGCACTGTGAGGACCCCTCCATGGCATACTCGTCGGCAATACCACGACAGTTAGCGCCCATCGTGGGGCAAGAGGCGCTTCAGGCTCTTCAGCGGGCGAGGACCAAGATCTTCGCGGGAATCGGCGAAACCGTAGCCATTGGCCGTGTTCTCTTCTCCGGCAACGTTCCGATCGTCCCTCCTGACGAGTTCTGGATCCCGGCGAAGACGAACCCTACGCGGTGTTCGATCGTTCCTATCGAAGACATCCACCTCTTCATCGGCGAAACCGACTCGGGCACTAGTTCCCTGGGAGTCGGAGGATCATCAAGACCCACACGGACCTCCTACAGGCAGGATACGTTCGTGGAAGGATTGATGTCAGATTTCTCTTTGGAGTTTGCCGGCAAAGATCGGAAAGCATCAAGACCCGCACGGACCGCCTACGGGGAGGATACGTTCGCGGAAGGATCGATGTCGGATCTCTCCTCGGAGTTTGCTGGCAAAGATCGGAAAAATTAATGACCCACCCAAACCGCCCCTATGCAGGATATAAAGGTGGAAGATCACTGCAAATCCGTCGGCTTTATCCGTGCGTCTGGACAGCAGAGATCCAAGTTCGTCGGCGTGGTTACCATCTTCGACCTAGCGCGCTGCATTCGGAGAGAGGGCGAAAACCCCCGCGATTACCTGGCCAGGTGGCTCCGTCGAGCCGATTTGGCCCACTACCCCAATGATGATGCTATCTATCACTTTGTGGAAGGACTGGACCATGGCACGCTTCTCCGACATTCTCTAAGACGGCAACAGGCGTCAGGAAGCCTTACCTTCGAAGGCATGGTGAACACCGTCAACAACTACGCGGAGGCTGAAGCAGCAGCTCAGACATCGCTTGTGCTCATTGACGGAGCCCCTCCAATTCAGCCACCACCACCACCGCCTCCGGCCGCCATCATCGTAGCAGCATCACCACCTCCAGTCGTTGTCGAGGCCGTTGCACCTCCACCGCCCGTCACCAAGGAAGTCCTGGCACCCTCCGACTCTGTCATTGACGCGCTTTATGCCAATTTCAGTGCAGATTCAGAGGAAATAGACTTCAGTTCAGAAGAGCTAGACTCCGCTATGCAGGAGATGGAGGAGGAGTACTCGCGCGATGAGAAAGCTAATAACACCGTCATGTCTCGAGGGGTGTTCGTCACCATTGGGACAGCGATGTATGAAGATCAACCCGGGCAAGCTCCGCCTACGGTGCTGGAAAAGGGGAAGGGGCCACTTATTGCTGCCGACAATGATCGCGCAAAGGTCATGCCTCCTCCACCTAATCCAGTGCAGCAGCCGCAGGAACTCGGCACCAGTCCGAGCAACAACAACACCGCAAACTTGCCGCCTCCAGCATCCACGTCGGCAGCATCCCATGTTACTCCAGCTAATAAAGTGATGTACGGCAATCTCCTCGTTGAGCCACTAACCGTTGATCATATCCGGAACGTGACTCAGCTTGACGAGAAGCGCCAGCAGCTGCTGGAGGAGGCGCAAACCATAGCGGAGCAAGGCGCTAAACTAGATCGAGATCTGGTCAACGCGCAGAAATCCATAGAGAAAGCTAGAGCAATGGAAGCCGAGTACAAGACTCTACTGCAGCAGCAGAAGGCTAAGAAGGCTCCGGCTCGCGTCATCAACGATCCTGGTGTACGGCGCAACCTAGGATGGGCTCCCTCGAAGCCGGCACAGGCCAAGCCATACATTGATAGTGAAGGCAAGCAGGTGATGCCCACCCCACTCCTTAACCTCGCCGTCGCCAAGACCCTTCTGGAGCAGGATAGATCGCCTGAGGCAGTAGAACAGGTCTATGACCTAGTGGCCAAGGCGGTAAAGCAGCAGGAAAAGGCCACCTCCCAGAGGCTTGAGTCTGACCCAGTGCTCTGCCGATCCAGCCAGTATAAACCGCCAAGGGATAGATCTCCTCAGGATGTCGGATCACATACGGGTTCATCAGAACGAAGACGGAGGGATGCACGCAATAGGAAGGATGCTATCCCCATATCTTCCGACCACGGAGAAAAAGCCCGACCTCGCCGCCCATCGCCACCGCCCCGATCCCCCCGACGTCACGAAGATTACAAGGCTCACCATCGTACGGATATGCCCCCTCCAAAGCAGTGTGGCATCGTCATCCGCGACAATGCGGCGCAGACCCGTCATGATGAAGAGCGCCACCAAGGACACAAGAGCAGGTCACACCACGACCCTCCGCGTCCGACAAGCAACTGTGACAGGCGTGAAGCATAGCAGGAGGGTAACAGCAAGAAGGCTAACCCATCGCCACCTCCGCCTTCATTGCCGCCAAGCAGTCACCATGGCGGGAGAGGCCCGCGTCGTTCACGCAGCCCATCCCCTGTTGACAACAAGAAGAAGAAGAAGGAGGAGGAGTCCAAGGATTCAAGTGACATGGATGAGGACGTTGACCCCAAGCACGCCGCCAAGACCGACGACAAGGGCAAGAACCCCTTCGCAAAGAAGTCCCCAGTCTACCACACTTTCCTTGGCACCCCCACCGTCCGACAACAGAAGACCTCTCTAAGGATCCTGATGGCCACTCTCCCCCCAGTCCCCCAATACCTGCGTTGGTCGGAGGTTCCAATCACTTGGGACAAGACGGACCACCCAGACCTTGTGCCCACGGAGAACCAGTACGCCATGGTCATCAACCCATTGATTAACGGCGTGGAGTTCACCAAGTCCATGGTGGATAGTGGAAGCAGCATCAACATCATGTACCTGGATACACTGCAAAAGATGAACTTGACGGAGGCAAACCTAAGACGGACCAACACCGTGTTCCATGGCGTCGTTCCTGGTCGGGAGGCTCGATCCCTTGGGTGCATTACGCTTCAGGTAGCCTTTGGCGACGTTAATAATTACCGCCAAGAGCGCATGAACGTTGAGGTGGTCCCCTTCAAGAGCGTGTACCATGTCATATTCGGCCGTGACATATTCCACACGTTCATGGCCAAGCCATGCTTCGTCTACAACAAACTCAAGATACCCGGACCAAACGGTGTCATCACCATATTCGGAACCTTTACCAAGGCAAGGGACTGCGAGATCAATGAAGCAGCCGTTGCAGAAGCTTTCCTCTACAGCGAAGAATTCAAGGAGATCCAGAGCAAGGTCAATGACTCAGAGATGCCCGCGTCGAAGAAGCAGATCTCTGACTCCGCTCCTGCGTTCAAGGCCACCATCGAGACCAAGCCGGCAGAACTTGTGGTAGGCGATGCCTCCAAGACCGTCGCCATTGGGACGAACCTGGATCCCAAATAGGAAAGCGCGCTCGTCAAGTTCCTCTATGAGAATAGGGACATCTTTGCCTGGCAACCTGCCGACATGAAAGGTGTACCTAGGGAACTTGCCGAGCACAGCTTAAACATAGATCCAAAATGTAAACCAGTGAAACAACCTCTACGACGCTTCGGAGATGAGAAGAGACGCGCCATTGGCAAAGAGATAGCTAGGTTACTTAAGGCTGGGTTTATCCGAGAAGTCCTTCACACCCGATGGGTGGCCAATCCTGTACTTGTCCCCAAAAAGGGAACCAATGAATTAAGAATGTGCGTTGATTACATCAGCTTGAACAAAGCATGTCCCAAAGATCCGTTTACTTTGTCTCGCATTGACCAAGTCATTGACTCGACGGCTGGCTCAGAACTTTTGTGTTTTCTCGATGCATAATCAGGATACCACCAGATCAAGATGAGGAAGTCGGACCAATTGGCCACTTCGTTCACTACACCATACAACACGTTTTGCTATGTCACGATGCCCTTCGGGCTGAAAAACGCAGGTGCTACCTACCAGCGGACAATGCAACATTGCCTTCACGACCAAATTGGTCGGAACGTTCACGCCTATGTGGACGATATCGCGGTGATGTCTAAAAAGTCAAACGACTTAATCTCCGACTTAAAAGAAACCTTTGATAATCTCCTGAAATACAACATGATGCTCAACCCTAAGAAATGCGTCTTTGGGGTTCTAGCCAGCAAATTGTTGGGCTTCATCGTTTACCAGCGCGGAATCGAGGTCAACCCGGAGAAAATCAAGGCCATCTTAAACATAAACCGTCCGACATGCCTAAAGGACATCCAACGACTAACAGGTTGTGTTGCAGCAGTTAGTCGGTTCGTCAGCCGACTTGGAGAGAAGGCTCTGCCGCTGTACAAGTTGCTGAAGAAGGCGGACAAATTTGCGTGGATAGACGAAGCAGATGCAGCATTGAAGCAGCTCAAGGATATTCTTTCCTCAGCCCCCATCCTTGCAGCACCCGAGCCTGGAGAGCCCCTGTTAATTTACATGGCGGCAACCAACCCGGTTATTAGCATCGTCGTCGTGGTAGAGCGGAAGGAACCAGGCTATGAGCACGGAGTTCAACGACCAGTTTACTATGTAAGTGAGGTCTTGACGGAGTCCAAGCAGCGTTACCCGCACTACCAAAAGATAGCTTATGGAGTATTCCTCGCTTCTCGGAAGCTGAGGCATTACTTTCAGGAGCACCCAATCACAGTAGTGAGCAAGACTCCACTGTCTGACATTATCAATAATAGCGACGCCACAGGAAGGGTCGCAAAGTGGGGCATTGAACTTGCCGCCTTCGAGATCACCTACAAGAGGCGCGACGCTATCAAGTCACAAGCTTTGGCGGATTTTATTGCAGATTGGACGGAGATGCCAGACGCTACTCCGCTGCCAGAACCAGAGTACTGGGTGATGCACTTTGTCGGATCAAAGTTGCTCAACGGCTCGGGGGCTAGTGTACTACTACAGTCACCAAAATGAGATAAGTTGCACTACGTTCTGCAGATCCACTTCGAGGCTACGAACAACATGGTGGAGTATGAAGCACTCATTCACGGACTACGTGTAGCCAAGGATATTGGCATCAAGCGCATAGTTTGCTGTGGAGATTTCGACTTGGTTGCCCACCAGTTGGCTGGCACCTGGAATGCGCGGAACCCTATGATGGTGGCATATCGCGACGAAGTGGACGAGATAGCCAAGAGCTTCTTGGGCTACGAAGTCAAGTATGTGCCTAGGGAGAAAAATGAGGCGGCTGATCTACTATCTAAACTTGGATCAGGGCGCAAGCAAATTCTGTCAGGAGTTTTCCTAGAGCATCTACGCACACCATCCGTGAAGGGCGCCGACATCGACAACCCGGATAGAGCTGACTCTTTCGTCAACATGGTGACAAAGATCCCTCCGGCTTGGACAAAACTGTTCATGGAGTATCTCGAACACGGAACTTTGCTCGACGACGAGGTCGAAAGACGGCAAATAGTACCGCGAGCAAAGGGTTATACCATAATCAATGGGCAACTCTATAAAAGGAGCACTACTGGTGTATACCTAAAGTTCGTTTCCCAGCTAGAAGGTATGGAAATCCTGCGCGAGATCCATCTCGGAGATTGTGGGCATCACGCCGCTCCCCGATCGTTGGTCGCGAAAGCCTTCCGGCAAGGATTCTACTGGCTGACCGCGAAGGCAGACGCCGACAAGCTGGTTGAGACATGCACGGGATGCCAGTATTATGCCCGACAACCACATGTTCCTACTAAAGAATTGCGAACAATACCAATAACTTGGCCGTTTGCAGTCTGGGGGCTAGACATGGTGGGACCGTTACAGATGGCACCGTGTGGATTTACGCATCTGCTAGTAGCAGTTGACAAATTACCAAATGGATAGAAGCTAAACCCATTAGAAAGCTTGATGGGGCAACTGCCCTCAGGTTTGTCCGAGATCTAGTGGTGAGATTTGGTCTCCCACATAACATCATCACCGACAACGGAAGCAACTTGTCACTCGGAGAAGTGGAGGCGTATTGCTGGGACAAAGGCATCCGACTTGACCTTGCATCTGTGGCACACCCACAATCCAATGGTCCGGTTGAGCGAGCCAATGGATTAATTCTGCAGGGAATCAAGCCACATCTTGAGGCACCGCTACATAGGGCAGCTGGAGCCTGGGCGGAAGAATTGCCATCTGTGCTGTGGAGTTTACGAACTACACCCAACAGATCCACCGGCTACACCCCTTATTTCATGGTATATGGAGCAGAAGCAATCCTACCTTCCGACATCCTCCACGATGCACCAAGAGTTGCCGCCTACGACGAAGATGACGCTGAAGAATCCAGACGCCTTGATGTGGACATTCTCGAGGAGGAGCGCGTTTTGGCATGCCAAAGATCCGCCATCTACAAGCAGAAGCTACGCAGCTACCATAGTCGCCGTGTTCGGCATCGCTCGTTTATAGAGGGGGATTTAGTACTCCGACTTAAGCAGAAGAAGTCACACAAATTATCCCCGCCATGGGAAGGACAGTTCATCATAAGCAAGGCGCTGCTCAATGGGTCTTACTACCTTGTCGACAATCGTGAACTCAAGAATAGACCCAACGAGGATCATAAGCGTAAGCGACGTGACCCGGATGATGGCTACCCGGAGCTTGATCGGCCATGGAACATAGCACAGCTACGTCCTTTCTACACTTAGCATTTTTTATCTAATTGTGTACCTCTTATATGATCAATGAAATAAAGCTCTTTGGTTCACTCATATTGCTGAGTCTTTTACCTCCTTTAGTGTTCATTTTTGGATCATATAAAACCTTTATGCACAAGTATTGCGATTGCACTTGTGAAAATTCTGCCTACGGGCGTTAGCTTAAGTTTTCTGGTCTACACATTCTTTGTCGTTTTTATGTGGATTCTGGAGTAGTGACTTTCGGCACTTATCGTCGGCGATTTTGTGCTCAGGTTATTGACGGTGCCATTGTGCATCATCACCTAAGCGCATGGTTCCGACAACGAGTCTTCCCACTCACGAAAAGTCAAGCATAAGAACCAGAGTAATGGATAAGCCAGCACTTGCTTAAAAAATATATACATGCTGAAACTTAATTCTTAAGTAGAAGGATACGACAACCATTGTTTTCTGCCTTAAGATTACATCAACAAGTTTTTTCTTGCGCACACTACAGAGGTGAAACATAAATTACAAAGTGTTTTTCATTCTTTGGGCGCATGAGACTTGGAGGCCGCATCATCGCCAGCCAGAGAATCACCCTCAACGTCGGCGCTGTGATGAGACTCGGAGGAGTCCTGGTTGACGTTGTCGATGAAGTTCATGGGCATGAAGACGTCAACATCCACCAACTCGGCAACCCTGGTGTCATAACCCGCGAGTGATGACAGGATGGCTTCGTGATCGATCTCCTTGCCGTCATCATCCACGTCGGGGATACCAGATGTCACCGTGTAGATGTCGGCATCTTCATAGTGTGCCTTCACCATAGACAACGCCATCCCTGCGCCAGCCCGTGCGCACGAAGCTTTCCAGCTCGCGACACGCTCGGGGGCTCGGTGCAGAATCTCCGAGTACTTCGTCACGGAGTCTGAGGCCTTGATATAAATCTGGAGGGGCTTGGCGATCTCCTTGGCTTGGGCGATGGCGGTATTGATGAATTTGCCGGCAAGAACCATGCATTCCTTGTCCGAAGGAGGCGAGCGGGTTAAACCCATGGGCGCTGAAAATTCCGACAAGGATTGCATGAGTTCAATAAATTCTAAGTATCCAGACTACAGAACTACAAGGCGGAGGACACTTACTGAAGATGCTGGCCTTAGCCTGCCAGACGGTGTCCGCCAAGGATTCCTTCTCTTGTTGGAGGAGCTTAAACGCTTCGTTATGGCGAAGGTTTTGCTCATCAGCAGCTTGCTTCTGATCCTTTAGGATCGCAAGCTCCTCCTTCAAGCGATTGATCTCCGCGGAGGCGGAGTCCTGCAGGGCTTTCATGGAATCCTCGTGGATCTTCAGCATTTCTTCCCTCTCCTTCTTAAGGATTTTGTTCTCGCTGTCCAGCTGCTGGATGTGCTTGGACTGCTCGACAATATCCTTGGCCTTGGCAACATGCTCTGCAAGTCAGAGAAAACAAAGTACATAGTGAGTACTCGGAGATTATGGGCACAAAAGTAAGACGGAAATGCGCAAAAAGAAAACATTGTGTATGCTACTCTTAAAGCATCTAGTCGGAATAATTCACTCCACCTAAATGCTTGGGGGCTATAGTGAGAGTTTTTTCTAACTTAGTCACTCTTAGAGCATATAGATGCAAAACCTATGGTTTTTCGTCTACATCCTCGAGGGCTACAGTGGGATACTCGTACGAAATGAAAAAGGTAAAGTAAAACTTACAAGTGCAATGATCTTGAGGTTTGTAGCGCTCTCAGCTAGCAGCTTGCCAAAGGAAATGCTATTTCCTCGCAAGATATCTGCTTGTCGGAGTAGCTCCTCAAGACCGCACGTCGGAGATGACGGCACTCCTCCAGGAACCATAGTTGTGTTACTCGGCAGGAGCGCCGGGTAAACTATCTTCGGAAACTCGAAGGGTTTCTGGGGAGCAGAGGCGCCGCCTTCGGCAGAGGTACCAGCTCCCACCACCGCCTTGCCGCTACCGATGGCATCCTTAGCCAGAGTTTCAGCCATTTGAAGAGCAGCGCTCTCCTGCGTCGCCTGCTCACCTACAACAACTAGTTCGGTAGAGGCGCCAGAATCCACTTCCATGGTGGAAGGGCCTGGTGCCTCCTGGACTTGGGAGCTTGTCGGAGCGGAGGAGGGCTTGACGGCAGGAGTAGCAGGGGCGATGGCGGGGGAAGAGTCGCGATGCAGCATATCTTTGATATTTCTAGAAGCCCCAAGAGTCTTGGAGGACTTCTTGAGGCTGGTTGTGGCATTCTTCCTGAAACGTGCAAAATGCAAAAGTACAGGAATAAGACAGATAAATAAGACAATGTCGGAAAATTAGAGGCTTACACTAGGGGGCGCTTTGGCAAACATCCCGGTGGCTTTCCTCTTTTCCGCCTCCAGGGCGGCAGTACTCTTTTTGGAGGCTCCACCCTCCGTATTCTTTTTCTTGCCTCCGTCGACAGCGTCAGAGGTGGAGCTCTTCCGCTTTCGCGCCAACGGGGCATCGTCGTTGGACACGACTGTGACTTCTTTCATCTTTGGATCGTAGATTTGGGCAGCCAGGTTGTCCTCATCTAGATCGCTAAGCCGTTAAGTAAGAAATCACCGTGTTAGATAAGATGGCACGGGCAATACGGAGAAACTGGCGCAATGTCATACACGGAAAATAAATACCTACCTTTGGGAACTTGCCGTCTACGTACATGTCGCAGGTGATGGTGAAGCCACACTTCTTATCCTTCACCTTGACGATGTCCTTCAGACGGAGCTTGATGGAGTCGCTCGAGAAGTTATCCACAGAGATCCGAAGGGAATCCTTTCGATCGCCCGTGTACTCATGCATGAACTTCGCGCGGTGCTGCAGGGGTTGGATTCGCCTGATGAACCAGCACATGGCTAGGTCCAAGCCGGTCAAACCCGCCTCTATGAACCACTCGATCTGCCTTATTGCGCGAGAAGCGTTGAGGTCGGAGGGAAGGGAGGCATGGGATCTCCATGTGGAAACTTCAGCGGCGGCTCCATCCACGAAGTCCGGGTACGTCACTTCTCGGCCCGCCAAAGGAATGTCGGGGCCGTAGAAGTACGTCCGCTGCCAGTTTTTGCACGACTCGTGTCCGACGATGTCGGGGAACCGCCGGCCAGGTCGGATCTTGAATCTTATGGTGCCGCAGTTCCTAAGCTCCTCCCTACTATGTCCGGCTTCACGTTTGACGGTGAAGAAGTACACGAACAAGTCTAACCTAGGCTTAATCCCTAGGTAACCCTCACAAAGTGTCGCGAAGTTGCTAAGCACTAAGATACTATTGGGGGAGAGGTTATGGGGTTGGACTTTGAAGTGGTTCAAGACGGACAGAAAAAAGTGGGAGATGGGCAGAGAAACGCCGCGTACCAGCTGAGCCTTGAGGTACACCTTTTCTCCGGCTTGGGGAGAAGGTGTCACCTTGCCGGCCGGCGCCGCCCGCCATGCGAGCCCCTCCGTTGCGGGGAGGTAGCCTTCGGCGACCATCTCTTGGATATCGCGGCTGGAGATGTCCAAGCCGCGCCAATCGCCTTTGTGCGAATCTGGCTCCTCTTCCAGAGGCTCCAGCGCCACCAGATTGTGGTCGCCGCCGGTGGTTTCAATCACCGCCGACGCGGGGATGACCAGGCCCTCTGGGGGCACAACGACGGAGCTCGCCGGCTTTGCCGTGGCTTCGCTCGACGCTGCCATCGAAGGGGATGAGCTGCTGCTGGCCATGGAGGACTGGGAGGACGCGACTGGTGCAGAGAGAGGCTAGGGTTTCTTCGAGGTTTTCCGCGGAGAGCTCGAGGAAGCGTGCGGCTGGAGGAAGAAGATGATGACGCGAGAGAATGGGGTGAAAAAGTGGCAAGTGTCCCACGGTTACTATTTATCTTACTCTGCGTCAAGATTCGTGCAGCTAATCGGACGGTTGCCGCGTAGACGACGTGTTCGTGAACGTGCGCGGTAATTTCGCCACGTCTCCAACCGCCGCCACCAACGGTTCGTATCGCTCGCGCGGGAAAATCGGATATGAATGCGTTCTCTGCATGTGTGAGTTACGAGGCGTCGCTGACCTACAGCCTATGTCGTCATAACTGACATGGTAGATGAGCCGTCCCATCGACGATTCCGGCATGGACGGGTTTAATCCGACTACGGAAGCGTACGATTGAAGATTCAGCATTTCTCCGACCTACTCATAGAAGACGGAGAAACCTTTGCAGGGTTCTTTGGGAGGACTACAAGATATTGCTTGATGATTTGCCGACATCCATCTAGACGGAGCATTCCATGAGAAGAGGCAAGACGATGCAAGATCTCGGAGTTCTCCGGGGACTACTGTTGGGGATATGCTATATGGGTATCCTCATAGCATGTCTCCTATCCGACTAACCCGGGTGGCCCATAGTCGGTAGCATGGCCTGTGGCCTGCTGGGCGGCCTAGTTAGGTGGATCCAGAAGGGAGGCCCATGCCGGATAAAGGAAGGCTACGGTGGAGTCACCAGCGTACCCGGAGCCTTGGAGTACAAGATACACAAGATTAGTGATAGACGGTGTAGGACTCTGTAACCTGTCTGGCTAGGACTTTTCCTTGTAACCCTAGGACATGGCGACTATATAAGTAGGGCCTATGTGAGACTTTAGGGCATCGTTTTACACACACCTCGCATAGCGAACCTATCTCTATAACTCGGCGTATTGCCATTATAGTGATTTATAGCAGGAGTAGGATTCCGCCACCGTCGTGGGATCTGAACCTGGGTAAGCTGTGTTACCTCGTACCCGTCAACCGACCGTCTTACCCCACGTCTCTAAACACGCACTGTGAGGACCCCTCCATGGCGTACTCGTCGGCAATACCACGACAAACGATTAAATGAAGTTCCATAGACATAAAAATCGTCCATGTATACTTCCATGATACTTTCAACATAATCAGCAAATATAGTAGTCATACAACTTTGGAAGGTGGCAAGAGCATTGCAAAGACCAAAAGGCATACGTCGATGTCGTCGGATTATTGACAAGTACGCCATAGGGGGTCCTTAAGGAGTTGATAAGATGGGGTGTGAGCCATACGGTGTTTCGGGAGCGATGAGCACAAGTTTACCTAGGTTCAGATCCGACTGCAATGATCGGATCCTACTCCTGCTAGCAACCGAGTAATATATCGGCAATAGCCAGATGTTACAGCTGATTACAAGAGAGGTTCGCCTGTGCAAGTAGGTTGTGGTTGATCTATGATCTGGTGCTATAAAGGCTCCCCCGGGTCCGATTTATATAGTCACCAGGGCGTAGGGTTACATGAGTGACCTATCCGGCTACGTTATAGAGTCGGTAACTAGATACAACTTGGACTACAAGTAATACTACAGACCTAAGTCGGTACCTCTTCTGGGCCTTATCGTAGCCGGAAGTGACTCCTCTTTCTCTGATTGGGCCGCCCGTGAAGCAAAGCTCTAACCTATTGGTGGGCCACCCTGGTCAGCTAGTCATGTGGGTATACCTAGAAAGTATATCCCCAATAGTAGCCCCCCAGAAGTCTCTAAGATCCAAAGTTGGATAAATCATCTAGCTTGATGGTTTCTTTGTCTTGAGAATCTTGAAGGGTTCCCAAAAACTTCATCCACTAGTTTAGGATTCCGAGTCTTATCTGAGTCGGGTATGTCTTCTTGACTTCAGTCATTTTCCTGCTCGTTTAAGAACATGAGCCGGATTTAAACAATGATGTGCCGTCTGACAACTTTTTTTAGACCAGGTCTTGTCACTGACAAACATCTTGTCAGCATGACCGTTGGTGGGCCCATTCTTTACGGAACATAACACCGTTTCAATGCCCGCGCTAGAGTCGAGGGGGCGGAGACGTCGCGAGTAAGCCTCCTCTCTCTCTCCTATACGTGTGGCGTAAATCGCGTGAATCAACACGAATCTTGGCGTGGAGGTTAATAAAAGTAGAAATCCCTTTCTCCTAGATTCATTCCTTGCCATTATTCATTGCCTACTTGTACTCCTCGAGCGCTCCCCATCCTCCCCATCCGCAAACCCAAAAAAACTAAGCGCCGCCAGTTCTTGACCTTCTCCGGCAAGATGGAAACGCCATCAAGCTCCGGAGAGGCAGCGACAATAGGCATGATGGCGGCGGAGGAGAGGAAGCTGTAGGGCCTCTGGGTCCCAATAACCATGGATGACGTCGAACTCCAACCTATGGAGGAAGAGGGATACCTCGTTTCTGGCGCGTGGTGGAGCGGCGCTGGAGATGCCATTCCCACACCACGCAATGGCGAGTGAGTCCTCTTCGAAACGCATGTCGACCGCGGCCTCAGGCTTCCACCGTCAGAGTTCTTCACCAAAGTTCTCCAATATTATGATGTGCAACTTCATAACCCCCCCCCCTAATTCCTTGCTCAAGCTTAGCACGCATGCAGCTCTTAGTGAGGGATTTCTTGGCATTAGGCCGAGTCTTACCCTTTTCCGGTACTACTATGGTACTCGGAAGAACTCCATAAGTGTCGGTGTTCCTTACACCACTGGCACTCTTAGCTTAGTCCTTAGAAGAAACATGTTTATCCTAGAATTAATGCTAGTGAATCAGAAAAGAGAAGGGTCGGAACCTTCTTTTATCATAAGTATATCCCGGCTTCGAAAAAGGCGGAAGGTCTTCCGACACATCGTTGACGGTGCTGCTCCCCACCAAGAACCATGAGACGCAGACGCGCCAGAAATTTCCGAAGACCTGATCCTCACCAAAGGGCGGATTGAGTTTTTGATGAAGAACCAGGGGCTCCGTGGATCCGATCTGATACACTGCTGGCTGGATCGCCGGATTTAGCCATTGCAGCATCACGAAGAGCGCCTGATGCACACGGTCACTAGAGACCGGAAGGACAGCCTGCGGGTTAGTCCGACTCACATCCCTGCGAAGGACTACAAGACCAAGATTCAGTTTTGATTAAGGAGAGAGTGAACAAGAAGATCTCTGAAGTCTCCATGAAGATGTATATGGCTGAATGACCTCTGACTTCGATGAGTTTTTGGACTCTGTCTTTATGCATTTTTCCTTTTCATCTCCCATCCTACTTTACTTTACACTTATGCTTTTTATAACTTATCAGCTCGACCAACTTCCCGAGTCTGAGCTTGCCCCTCTTGAGGGCTAGCCCTCATATGACTCGGAAGCGATGGAGGATGACGAGGTGAAGGAAGTTCCTGCCTCTGCTTCCAAGAAGCATAAGTCCAAGGAGATTGTTGTTACCGTTGGTGCACAAGTGTTGCTAGTAGTTAAAAGGTAAGCACCTTATGATCTTTAGTACTTTGTACATTGTTTCTTTCCAAACCACACCTGACATACATTCTTGTGCGTTTTAGATCCAAGTCAGTTTTGAAGAGTAAGCTTAAGTCGAAAAGCAAGCTAGCCAAGCAACTGCTCCAGTTGATCAGCTCACATCACTCTAGAGCTTCGTTGTGATACCCCAAGAGGAGGTGTGATGAGCACATCAGTAAGTTTTCCCTCAGTTATGAAACCAAGGTTATCAAACCATTAGGAGGAAGGAAACAACTCCAAGGTGTTGGTAGCAACTTGGAATCCTGCACAACACAAACTCAAGACTTTGCCCCAACTTACAGTGAGGTTGTCAATCTCACCGGTTTGCTAAAAACAAAGGATTAAACATATAGTGTGGAAGGTAATGGTTGCTTGTTGAAAGTAAACGGTAATAGTAGAAGATGTATCAATGGTAAAGATTGGACCAGGGTCCACAGTTCACTAGAGGTGTTCTTCTTAAGATAAATAACATAACATGCTGGGTGAACAAATTACAGTGGGGCAATTGACAGGACTGAGCAAGGCATAGCAATGCAAATACTAGACTTCATGATTCCTATGAAATTTGATTGGGCATTACAAACAATATACATAGACCACCATCCAACTGCATCTATGACTAATAATCCACCTTCAGGTTATCATCCGAACCCCTTCCAGTATTAAGTTGCAAGCAATGAATAACTGCATTAAGCAATGTGTGTAAAGTAAACAATACAATTGTTCCATGAACAAAAGATTTTTGTTTTCGCCCTAGTAGCAACAGCACATCTACAACCTTAGAGATTCCTGTCACTTCCCCAGATTACTAGAGGCATGAACCTACTATCGAGCATCAATACTCCCTCTTGGAGTCACTAGCATCTACTTGGCCAAGATAGCTACAAGCAACGGAGAGCATGCAAGATAGCAAACAACACAGACATGATAGAATCAATAATCAATAAGAGATGATAGAATCAATAATTAATCTGACATAGCATCTCAATATCCATCGGATCCCCGCAAAAACAGCATGCATGATTACAAATAGATGATCTTGATCATGAACGGAGCTCACAATATCTAAACATGATAGCACAAAGGAGGATAAATAGCCATCTAGCTACTGTATGGACCCATAGTCCAAGGGTGAACTACTCACGCATCATACCGAAGGCTGGCATGGTGATGAAGAAGCCCCCGGGATGATCTCTCCCCTCTAGCACGGTGCCGGGAAGAGCTTAAGACCCCCACCCGCTATAGGGATGATGGTGGTGGCGGCTACAGACTGTTTCGTGGAGATCTGATCGGGTGCTTAGGGTTTCTGCATCGGGGGGCTTTTATAGGCGAAGAGGCAAGGCAGGAGGGCGGCCAGGGGCCCACATCCTACTCTAGCGCGGACTAGGGTGGGCTCGCGCTTGGGGGGTGCGGCCTCCCTGTGGCGCCCCTCCGTCTCTCCTATGGACTCCGTGTTCTCTTATGTAAAATATTGACTTTGGATTTTGTTCCGTCTAATTCCAAGAATATTTCCTTACTAGCTTTTCTAAAACGAAAAATAGCGGAAAACATGCAACTGTCGCTGCGACATCTTGTTAATAGGTTAGTCCCAGAAAATTTATTAAAATACCTCGAAGTGTAGACAAATCATAGCAAAGTTAATACTAAACAAGCATGGAACATAAAAAATTATAGATACGTTTATGACGTATCACCAGAAAAATCTTGCATTATCTCTAACAATGCCTCCTTCGACTCCAAGCAGCACTCAAACCTCAGCACCGGAGGTTTCTGTCTCTCCCAGTGTTGGTTCCGTCATCCATGACGCTGCCACGACCTCGCAAGACTTGGTTACCGTTAGTAGACAGGCAACTGATAAGGGTGAACCCGTCAAGGGTAATGATCCCATGGTAATGTCGCTAGGGAGGATTGACAAAATGGCCGGCTCTTTCACCTCCGGCCTGAAGCGGAAGAAGAAGGAAGAGATTCTCAAGCTGGCGCAATCCAGTCTCGAGAAGCAAGTCCTTACTCTAGAGCCAGCGAGCCAGGAGACGGAGGACGTCAAGATGGTGAACCTCCTAGACCAAATTTTGGTCTGAGATAAAAATATTAAATCTGGTGAGCTTCCAGAGACAAGAGTTTCTCCCCTCTCCCTTGCCGAGAAAGTTTTCCACAACACGAAACTCGGATTTGAAAGGTTGCGCCTGGAGCACATTGTAAGTTTTCCGATTCTTGTTTACAGTAATTTATTATCATATCCTTTACCCCACAAGCATAAAGTCAGATAAAAGATCGTAGCATAAGATCCGAGTTGATGCTTATAGGATGCAAAAGAATGATATAGTCTAGCCCCCAAGGCTCGTGCTGGATTTTGACTTTGTTCAATTTACATCCCGAGTCTTAGTAGCCGTCTGACGGTATTCTGTCTTTAACTTATAGAAAGTTACATCTTACAACCAGGACTTGCTTAAGAACATTTGCAATAAGCACTAAGAGATTAAGGCTTTGCGTCTTGAGAATTCCAAGCTGCAGGTTGAGAAGGATGGGGCGGAAGGTAATTTTTTCTGACCATTAAACTTAGTGATTTCCATAGTCGAATTTTTTAGCCGACTGCTATTTTTTCCTTTGCACAATTGTTGAGACAATCCAGCAAGATGGTGGAGGCGGCCAAAAATTTCAAGGTCTGCCAAATGGAGAATGCAGAACTCCGGGATGAGCTTGGGAAGGGTTAAAAATGAATCAGAGAAATCCGTGAATGTCGTCCTGGAGTCAAGCAATATGGCGACTAAGAGGCTCGAGAAGCTGTTGGCCCTCTACGATAAATAACTTGATGATTTGAGGAAGGATTTCGACAGCCAGAGGGATCTAGAACAGGCCACAGAAGAAGAACCGAAGATTCTCCCGGAGGAGCATTCTCAGTGGAACCACTGTGTGCTAGGTAACATTTCCGACTTTACTCTTCCTTTGATTTCCAACCTTTCTTTTAGTTGGATTTTGATTTTTTGGTTCTTTCCCAGATCCTCTGCATCTTTCCGACTCCTCTTCCTCTAAACCTCGCCTCAAGCGCATCAAACTTGTCAGAGATATTATTTTCGACTACCGCCAAACTCTTGAAGAGGCTGGCGAGTCTGTACCTGCTTAAACAATTTTCCAGTGCTCGAGATGAGGGACAAAGCGAAGGATATTCCTAAGCTCATCGAGGATTCGAAAATTTCCTATGCCCGGACCGCTGCATAGACTGCCCTCACTATGGTGATGAGTCACCACAGTGATATGGAAATCTCGCACGTCACCAAGGGCATCGCCGACAAGGACGATTAGGGTAACCCGCAAGACATCAAGGCCATCCAAGAATTTTGCACGGGCTATGCTTATCACGTGCCAGAGATGAAGAAGCTTTCATTCTGTTGTTGTGCCTCCTTCTCCTAGAGAGCCGGAAGATAGCCACGTCAAAGATGAAGAAGCTTCCTAGTCTCCAGAGCAAGGTGGCGACGATGTTGACTCCGGCGATCCAAGGTGTCAACCACCACCGCCTGAATCTACAGCATAAAACATTTGATACATTATCTTAAACTTTCACTTGGTATGTAATGATGAGAACAATATTTTGTTTAAAATGTGCTGGTATGTAAGAACTGGTACTTTACTACTTAGCACCTATATATATTTTGATGTGTGTGCTCAAAATTTTCTTAAGCACTTTTGTGTTTACACTTTTCGTTTTATCTGGCTCTCTGCCTCGTCTCTTACATGAGCCGGCCAACCTTTAGCACAAAAACTCTGCCAAGTCAACAGAGCATAATTGCTAAACCAGTTTAAACTCAGAAACAGAGTCGGCTTCCAGTACCAACAATTCATTACTCTTAAAATGCATTCGTCTAAGCAATCAGATAAAAAATCAAAGTATAAACATGAAATTAGATTTACACCCTAAGGTAACATTTTTATAGATATTCAAAAATCATAACCAAAATGAACATGAGCATAAAGTAGTTTCAAGCATCCTGGGATTTTTGAAAACGACATGCTCTTTTGGAAATAAGATGGCAAAAAACTTCTCAAAAATAATATATGAGGAAACCAATACTTTAGTTCTCTTTGAACATGTACATATATGATTACAAGGAAACATAACTAGGAATAGAAGGGAAGTAGTTGTCCAATGTTCCATGGACGATCTAATTCATCCGGGTATGTATTACCGCCAACTCTCTTTCTCTTTCGAGTATCAGGTCTTTGCTTGATTGGTCTCATATCAGTTAAATAATATGGCCCATTATGCCGAACTCGTCTAATCTTAAAAGGTCCTTCCCAAATTGGGGAAAGCTTGTGCTTTGTTTTTTGCACGAGTCGGAGAACCAAATCGCCCTTCCTGAAAGAACGATTTGCACTCTTTGACTATGATACTTGTGTAACTTCTGCTGATAGGTTATAGATCTCTGCTCAGCAATGACGTGAACTTCTTCGACTATGTCGAGATCATATTGTCGAGACACTTCAACATCTTCTTTGATATACGTCTTGACTCTAGGAGACTGATGGATTAAATCAATCGGAAGAAGTGCTTCTACACCATAGACCAAGAAGAAAGAAGTATATCTAGTTGATCTGTTAGGAGTTGTACGTAAGCTCTATATCACAGATGATAATTCTTCCGCCCAAGCCCCGCGACACGACGAAGTGGTGCCTCGAGTTAGGGTCGGAGTCCTTGTAAAATGAGACTGTTTGCTCTTTCGACTTGTCCATTAGCTTGTGGATGTGCGACTGATGCAATATCAAGTCGAATCCCTTGTTATTCGCAGAATTAGGCTAATTCTCCCATGTAAAAGTTGCTCCCGTGGTCAGTAATAAAACTATGCGGATATCTGAATATGATCATTACGTCTTCAATGAATTTTCTGGCTGTGGCTCCATCGCAATTAGTTACGGGTTTAGCCTCAATCCATATAAATTTATCCACCATCACTAGTGGGTGAGTAAATCCACATTTTTTCATTCAAAATGGTCCTACCGTATTAAGCCCCAAGACCACAAATGGCCATATAATAGGGATTGTTCGCAGCTGATCAGGCAGAACGTGTGCTTGACGGGCATACTTTTGGCAGCCTATGCATGTTTTAACCAGTTTCTTGACATCTGCCTTAGCTATGAGCCAAAATAATCCGTGTCTAAAAGCTTTTGCCACTAAATATTTGGCTGCAGCAAGGTGACCACACTCGCCTTCGTGGATATCTCGTAAAATTTCCACTCCTTTCGGAGAAATACAGCACTGGAAAACTCCAGAAACACTCCGCTTATAGAACTCACCATTGATTATCGTATAGGCTTTTGCCTGTCGAATGATCTGTCGGCCCAGAACTTCGTCTTTAGGTAATTTTATGTCTATCAGAAAATCCAGATAGGGTTTTGTCCAATTGGGAGTTATAGCCATAACTGCTACTAAAGGTGAGTCGAATTTTGTCGGATAGTCCTCATCAACTCTCGTGATAGAGGCAACATTTATGTGCTCTAGAAAAGCACCATCTGTGACTTGTTTCTGCGTAGAGCCTATTCTTGATAGAGCATCTGCTTCCTTATTTTCTGCTCGAGGGATGTGTTGAACCTCAAAACCCTCAAACGATTTAGATAATTCATCCACAACAGCTTTGTAAGATGCCATGTGTTTGTTTGCATTTTAGATATCGGATACTTGCTGAGCAACTAAATCAGAGTCTCCGTAACACATGATTCTAGTTACGCCAATATTTTTGGCCATGCGTATTCCATGTAACAGTGCTTCATACTAGGCAATATTATTGGCTGTCGTGAAGTGTATTTGTAATACATAGGACAACTTATTTCCTTGGGGTGACTTGAGCACCACACCAGCCTCCGAGCCACCTCGTGCTTTTGACCCATCAAAATGTAGGGTCCAAAATTCCGAGTCTGGAGGACTTGTATTTTCTGCCGTCTTTGTCCAGTCAGCGACGAAATCGGCAAGTATCTGGGATTTGATTGTTGTTCGTGGCTTGTATTCAATGTCGAAAGCTGCAAGCTCTATTCCCCACTATGCGGCATGTTCTGTGGCATCACGGGTGTTGATTATATCTCGTAGGGGAGCAGTACTCACCACTGTGATCTTATGCTCTTGAAAGTAATGTCGTAGCTTTCTGGCAACAAAGAATACTCCATAGGCTAGATTTTGGTAATGTGGATACCGTTGTTTCAACTCTGTTGGGACCTCACTCATGTAGTATGTTGGACGTTGAAGCTTATGCTCATGGCCTTCTTCCTCGCGCTCCACTGATGTTACCACACTTACGACTTTGTTAGTCGCTATGATGTAAAGTAACATAGGCTCCTGTGGTTCTGGTGCTGCCAGAATTGGTGGATTTGAAAATAAATCTATCAAACTTTTTAGGGTAGTTCGGCTTCCTTGGTCCAGACAAATTTTATCGGTTTTCTTCAAGAGTTTTTATAAGGGTGCGGCTCTTTCCGAGTCAGCTGACGAACCGACTCACTACTGTGATGCAACCAGTGAGACGTTGCACGTGCTTGAGGCGAGTTGGCCTGGCAATATTAAGTATAGCCTTGATTTTGTCCTGGTTCACCTCTATGCCTCTTTTAGACACGATGAAACCTAACAATTTTTCGGCTGGGATTCCAAAGAAACACTTCTTCGGATTCAGCATTATGTTGAATTTTCGTAGGCTAGCAAATGTTTCCTCTAAATCGGAAATAAGTGTTTCTCTATTTTTGGACATTACTATTATATCATGTATGTATACATGGACGTTGCGTCCGATTTGATCATTAAGGCAATGTTGCATGGTGTGTTGATATGTAGCTTCTGCGTTCTTTAAGCCAAAAGGCATAGTTTTGTAGCAGAAGGTTCCGAAACGTGTGATGACAGACGTCTTGAGTTGATCCGATTCTTTCATCCGTATTTGGTGATGTCCGGAATATGCGTCAAGAAAATAGAGTAATTCTGACCCTGCCGTGGAGTCGATAACTTGATCGGTTCTTGGCAAAGGGAACAGATATTTGGGACAAGCCTTGTTCAAGGCAGTATAATCAATGCACATCCTTAAATCAATAGTGTCCTTTTTAGGGACGAGTATAGGCTTTGCCACCCATTCAGCATGGATGACCTCTGCGATAAATCTAGCTAATTCTAGTCGGGCTAATTCCTTAGCTATAGCTTTGATATTTTCATCACCAAACCGTCGTAAGGACTATTTGATGGGTTTAGCGTCAGGGTACACATTAAGAGAGTGCTCGGCAAGTTCCCTAGGTACTCTGGTCATGTAAGAAGGCTGCCATGCAAATATATCTTTATTAGCTTTGAGGAACTCGATGAGCGCGCTTTCCTATGCGCGGTCTAAACCTACCCATGCATTCGTCGTCTTAGAGGGATCATCTTACTTTAGAGACGTCTTCTTCATATCTTCCGATGCTCCGAATTGCAGACTTGGCTTCAACACATCGTTCTTCGTAACGGGCATCTCGGACGGGTCAATGGTCTTCTTGATCTCCTAGTACTCCTGGGCATGCAGCACGGCTTCAGCAAAGGCGACAAATCCTTGCTCGCGGTCTCATGCTTTCTTCGGGTTTCCCTGGATGGTGATGACGCCCTCTGGACCCGGAAGTTGTATCATGTTGTAGATGTAGCAGGGGCGAGCCAGGAACACCCAGTACGCCGGACGTCCGAAGATGGCGTGGTAATCACTTTTGAACGGTACCACCTCGAAGGAGAGTGGCTCAGTCCGGTAGTTGTATCTGTTTCCGAATGTCACGTCCACTATGATCTCACCCAAAGAATCCGCTTGTCTCCCTGGTACAATTCCATGAAAAGTCACATTGTTGTGATTTAACTGGCTTTCATGGATGTTCATGGGGTGAAGCGTCTCAATGTAGAGGATGTTGATGCTGCTACCACCATCCATGAGAGTTTTAGAGAACTCATAGCCATCAGTAAGAGGATTGATGACCAGAGGGTACTTTCCCCGACGATGTGTTTTCCTTGGGTGATCTTTGCGGTCAAAGGTGATGGTTACATCTGACCAATCCAAGAATTGGGGGACAACCAGAACCGTGGCGTTGAGCTCACGGAGAATCGCCTTTTTAGCCTTAGCCGGCTGAGTCCCAAGGAAGCAGACATATGTGTCTTTCTTTGTGGGACAATCCTTCTTTCCATCCGACTTGGGCTGTGCGGTATCTGCTTCTTCCATGTCGGAATCTTCCTTGGGCTCCTTGCCTTTCTTGGAATTTTTCTTTCCTTTTCATCGCTTGGATCTGTAGCCAGCGGATTCGTCTTTCTTGATGTCGTCATTGAAATGAGACTCAGCATTGGTATGGGTAGAACCTCCATTCGCATCCAGGTAATGAACACAAGGGCTGTTGGAAATGTTGGCCCAGGTATATGATTTTTCGGGCTTATGATCTCCCCTACCTTGGACCCGAGAAGTTCTGCGACCTTGTCCTCGGCCGCCTCCGCACCCTCCTCATCCTCTGGATCCGAAAGTTGCGTTGACAGCTGCGTTGTCCAGAGCCGGTTATCTTACAAGGTGTTCTTGTGCTTCTGAGTTTGTTGCTTCTGCTGCTTGGCCACATTCAGATTGGCCATAATATTCAGCAGTCCATCTGAATCGTCATCGGTGTCAACATATTTGATCGATGTTTCTATCATCTCTCCCAGATCTATGACAAGGTCATGCTTTAGTCTATGATGCAAAAGTCTGACTAGGAGTCCTGCCATGAAAGCTTCAATCGCAGTTTGCTCGTTTTTCCTTCATAGGAGTTCTTCGTGTTGATCCATCATCCGAGGTAATCCTGGCAGGTTTCTCTGGGTCTTTGAGTGCAACGCTGCAAGTCTCCGACTATGCAGGGCCTTCTGTATGTCCCTCAAAGTTTGAAAAGAACGCACTTTCCATATCATACCAGTTGTGAATCGAGTTCTCTGGTAGTTCGCTGAGCCATGATCGAGCCGTCTTCTGTGACATAAGTGGGAGATACCAAACTGTGACCAAGCTATTTCCTCCTTTGGAGATGCAGCAAGCCTGAAAGAAATCTTGAAGCCAAGTATCTGGCTGAGCTGCACCATCGTAGGGATGAATGTGTTTGGCAATCAGAAGTCAACTGGAAACTTTGTTTGACAGATACATGGGCCAAAGAATTTTGGTCCCACATACACGTTCTTTTCCTTGTATCGTTGTGCTGCAATGTTTGATTCAATGCGATGACTAGAATCGTTTGGCGAGAGAGACCTACGCCTTGGAGACTCGTGGCTTCTGCGTGGTGGAGTCAGATTCCTGCTTCTCCTTCCATTGTTGCCGCCTCCTCCCCTGCGGCTTCCATGGCTACTATGAGATCCTTCATGGTCGCTATCGGGCGGTGATGGTGGCTCTGGCGGGTTATTTCTGGCTGAGCAACGTGGTCCCGGAGCCTCATTATGCTAACTCTGAGGTTGATTTCGTCGGGCCCCATCCCTGCTTTATTCAGGACAATCCAGGTTGTTTCTTCGTCCGGTGTAGCCAGCCGGATGGCTGGGGGTGGCATCCTTAGCCGATCTTGTTCTTGCTGGTGGCGCACGTCTAGGTCTTCCCAGTGGCGATTATTCTGCCGATGGTGGGACTGGTGTAACACCCTCAGAATCGACCCTATGCAAGTTTCAGCGATTCCCGCCAAACCCGCATAGAAACGATTCAAAGGTGCCCACCAGGCACTTTCGTGCGGGTGGAAAACGAAGTAATAACATTACACAACAGTCCTCGATGGGACCCACAGAACAGATATATATATTCAACACGACTCCATGAGTCAAGAATACAGATATACAGAACAACGATCCAAATCACCTTGAAAACGATAGAGCGTCTCGCTACGGACAAGATGCAAATGGGGCTAAGAGCCCTGAAGAATAACCAATGGCGTCCATAACCCTGCCCAGGCCAAGCCGGAAGGGTAACCCTGCTAACGACGTCGATCTCAAAACCTGCTTAGACAAAAGGGGTGCCGACAAAGGGCAAAGGAAAAAGAGAGAGCGGTCAGTACTGAGGCCAGTACACGGCGAGACTAGAATTCGGCGGTCCTCGCCTACATAGGTATGGTGGACTGAAGCGGCAGCGCAGCATGCACTAAGCAACCTATAGAGACTCGATATAGCTGTCGGCTATCAGAGAGGGGTAAGAAAGATCTATTCGGATCCAACCTGAATCTAACACCAAACAAACCCATCCTGATATTTCCCCCTCGAGACCAATCGAGGAAGTCAACCGAGGAACTCACACCGTTGGCAGTTTTACTCATTACGTTATAGTTGCGGCAATTACTAGTCAGGTATAGATAATCATCCTGATATAATAAGCAGTGGGCCTTTTTAGTTAATCATTCCGTTGTAGTTGCAACACTTACTAGTCAGATACAATCAGCATGAGATATCCCAAAACCCAGCAGTTGTTGGTACTTTTATTTAGCCATTCCGTTGCAGTGAAGCTGATTACTAGTCATATCGGGTACAAGTCAAATTATAACAGTAAACTTTAGTTATAGTTGTCTATGATCAAGCACTGTGCTCCAAGTCGTCCATAACCGCGGACACGGCTTCTCGAAAAGATTTAACCCTGTAGGGGTGCACCAAAGTATCCACACGCACTTCGACCCTTTTTGCCAGATCAATTAACATACACCCATCGGTATGTCGGCGGGGCCTAAGTCATGACGTTTCCCAGACCCAAAGCAAGCACGGGGGGCCACCCCACTAAGTCTACCCGCAATGAAGTCGGCCGGTCTCCGTGACGGACTCAGGGTTTGCGACAGTGGCTGTAAACGACAGGGGATCCCAAAACTGGGCCTGTCGATACCGCGAAAACACTCCGCTTCCAAAACATTACAGGTGCTATCCATCGCACAATTTAAATAAAGCGGTAAAGCATGGCATAAGTACAGAAAAGTAATAAAGCCCCAAACTACTTGTGGCCCCCAGTACAGTATGTTGAAATCAGGTACTAAATCGATGGGGGGCCCATATCTCCCCACATGTGGTTAGCGCGCTCGATCTCGGAACAGGTGTCAAGAACTCGGGGTCCTACGGGACACAAGTGGACGGTTAACAACCAAATAACATCTATTGCCCACCTGTTCCTCTGCTTACCTACTTCAATTTTAGTTATTAAACAATAATTGAAATAAACGATAATTAAAGCCATGATCATCTCCGACCTTAAACATATGGCAATACTCCAACAACTGTGGTACTTGACGACACGCAACAACACTTGAGCAAGCGACTACGACGCGCAAGTCCAACTATCTACCAAACAACAGGTAATAGGATGTGTCCAAGGCAATATATGGCTGCAAGGGATATCTCGGGTACGGAAACTAGAGCATCGCAACACAGATAGCAATAGATCAACAGGAGGGAATAAATACTATAAAAGTAAGATAGGTAGAAAGGGGAGGTGCTCGCCTGAAAAACATTGCCGAAGTTTCATCCGAAGATCGGGTCGACACTCGCATCAACTCAACGGCCTTATCCGCGAAGAAGCAAAACACTAGCACAAACACCGGATGCACTATTTAATACTACGGCAGAAGATCGGGCATGATGCATGTATGATGTATGACATGGCAGGGATGCGATGCAATTAGATCATATTAGTTGAACCGGGGGTCCCGACAATTAATTAGGTGTTTCAAGTTATTTAACTACCCCGCAATTTAAATGTTGCATTATCAAGACAAAAGATAGCACCGGTTCGCTACACAAATTTAGATGAGGCCAATATAAGACTAGATTTGCCCGCATATGGGCCCCATATTTAATTATGAGGTGAATAGGCATAAGGCCCCCAAACCCACAACATGTATGCATGCATGACAATTTGATATGCAACAATTATATAGTTGGCAATTTATAAAATAGGGCTCGGAAAAGGGGTCACACATTAGGGTTCGACGATCTTGGCTTCGAGGGGTTCGGGGTTCGGTCTCAGGGTTCAGGGTTCGACGGAATCGGTCTTGGACAACGGAAGTAGATCTTGTCGCATCCGGGAAGGGGACCCCGGTTTGGTGTCAGGGGCGCATTGGGTCCGCCCGGGTCGGTGTCGATCTTGTCGTCACGAAGATATTGTCGGGCCCTCGCATCGGGTCGGTCTTGTCGTACCGGGTCGGCGACCTTGGCATCCCGGTTCTCGGCGAACTTGGCGTCCGGGAAGGAGTACTTGGCGTATCCGCGTGGACGACCTTGGCGTCCGAGAGATGATCTTGTCGCACCCGCGGTCTTCGGGTTCGGGTAGCAGATCTCGGCGTCCCGTGACGAAGGTCTTGATGGCGCCGTCTCCGTTTGTCGATGTCGGACTTGGGTCGAAGTTGGTACAGTCTTCATGTGGTACCACGGCGGTTCTCGTCCGTCTCGCTATCAGTATAGTTAAGTTCCTGCGAACGGTGTTGTCTCATAGGCAAAGGACCTAGGCGAGGGGACTTGAAGCTCAGTCTGCCTGCAGGTCATCGGCATCACTACAGCAACAACACATGACTGATGCCTCCAACCGGTGGTCGCAGCAGAGCAGAGGGGAGGGACCTGCACGAACGGGGACGTCCGCGCGGACGGATCGGCGGCGAAGGCGAGGCGGGGCCGGCGGGGAGCTCGCGGCCGGCGGTAGCGACTGCGGTTGGAGGGCGGCGAGCTAGAGCGGGGCCCGGGGCTCGCGGAGGAGGGGTCCGCGGAAGAGGGGGCGGTGAGCGGGTGCTGGAGGCCGAGGAGGGCGAGGCGGCCGCGGGCTGGGCGGTGGCCAGCGCCGGAGAGGGAGAAGGCGGGGCCTGGCGCTGGCGGCGCGGCGAGGCAGGCGCGGCCAGGAGCGACGGGAGGGGAGGAGGGCCGGCGAGGGCCTGCGGGCGGGCACACGGCCGGGGATGAGGAAGAGAGGGAGCAGGACGGGGGGAATGGGGGTGGGCCTGCAGGGTGGGACCCGGGGTGGTCTGGTGGGGCTGAGGAGAGTGGGGATCGGGTGTGGCGGCGGGGGCGTGAGTGTGTGTTGTTGTGTGTGTTGGGTGGTGGCTGGGGTGAGTGGGGAGAGAGAGGGAGTGGCTGCGGGGTGGGGCCGGGGAGTGGGTGTGTTTGCTGTGTGTGTGTGTGTCCAGGAGAGAGAGAGGGAAGGGAGTGGGGATTGGTGAGGTGGCAAGGTGGGTAGGGAATTGGGGTCCAGGGGGTGAGGTGGACTGGGGAGGTGAGGTGGAGGGCTGGGAGTGGCTGGGTAGACTAGGTTTGGGTGGGAAAAGGTTGGTCTATGGTCTTGCAGGGTTTAGTTGGGCTGGGTCGCAGATGGCCTGGACCGGTTGGGCCTCTGGCCTGACCGGCCGGACTGGACTGCCCGACAAAAATATTTTATTGTTTTAACTTTATTTGTAAAACATTTTTGTAAATACTTGTTAGACAAATACAAGATCTGAACAGACCGATGTTTTGATTTGAAATAAAGACGGGGGTTATTTAGAAAACAAAACTAGGCGTTTCGAAAATAGTTTCCAGACAAACAATGCATGATGATGACGATGCAAAGCACAACAACAACGCGATTTTCTAGTAGTGGTTTTGCGGGATGCCACAACTGGTGAGGCACCAATGCCCTGATGGCATCTTGGGACACAACCAAAATTACTCCTGACCAGTCCCGTGCGGCCCTGCGAGGATGACCGTTCGATCCGGTCCTTGAGTTTTCTTCTTCCCGAGGATGATGACGTTGATCTGTATCCCTGCGGGGTCTTTCATCAGCGTTGTGTCCTGCGTCAGTGTGACAAAATTCCAACCTTGAGGCCAGCTTGCCTCTGAACGACGCGGCTATCTTTTGCTGTTTCAATCCTTGGTCGAGCAATGCCACACATTGTCAGACCTATTCTAGAGACGGATTATTGGCGAGTATGGCCCGACCAGCTGCAGGGTTCTCCACTGGTGTGTTGTAGACTCAGATCTTCTCTCTGATTTTACCGTCGAATAAATCTTGGTGGACATTCGGGTTCCTATTAGCAAGAACCAGACCGCCCCTTGTCTTGTTTGGTAGTCGCTTGAATTCTGACTGGTACTGGGAGGGATTGCTGTCTATCTGCTGTCTGAGCTCAACAATGTGGGCAACCTCCTCAAGCAAAAACAAGCGATGCTTTTCTAGGTCCTCAGCCCTTTTATCCAGCTCCTCCGGAGTGAGATCCAAAGCAGTTGGGATTGGTATAGTGAGCGCATCTCCGTAGATTTCACATGCACCCTTAGTGACAACGTGTCCATCCATAGGAGGATCGATCGGTGTGGGGTTAATCGGATCTCTGTCCTGATTCTCCATCTCGATCTCTTCATCAACTTCCTCCTCATTGGCTTCCTCTACCGGCTCTGCCGGTGTCGGGTTCTACTTGTTGTTCTTCTTATTCTTCTTTGACCATACGGTAGCTTTAACGTGCATACCAGTGGCAAAGGCGGCTTTTGGTCCGGTACCGGGAGATAAACTTCCATCATGGTTGGCTTCTGGACCTCGGACGAATCTTCGGTGTCCATATCGTCTTGCGAAGTGAAGTCTTCGTCCATGATATCATACGGACTCGGAGGGTTCTCTGGCTCACCTTGCGCTTGTTTGGAGGCGTATTTTTCTTCGTACTCTTCCATCACCTTCTCGAAGTCTCGGAGTTCCTACAGTGTCAGTGATTCCTGAGGGGAAACAGGTGAGTTAGTATTTTCTCTGATAGCATCAAGAACTGAATCGTTACCGGCTCCAGCATCGGAGAGTTGGATCTAGAGCCCATGTAGCACACGAAGCAATGCTTATTTTTCTTCATGGTCTCGAGGTAGCGACATAGCTGGGTTTCCGCATCTACCATCTCAAAGCTCTGCTTGATCTTGGTGGTTGCTTTGTAATCGATGTAGGGGCGCTTCATCATCTGCTTTATCCTATGCCTCAAGAGTGTTTTTTCTGCTCCCACATCGGTAGAACCGGATCCGAAGCGAATATATTCCTCATCCGTGTATCCGATCTCAACGGGGAGATCAGATCCGGATTTTTCTTCCACCACTTCTTCCAGTACTAGAGCGGGCTGGGTGGGTTCAGGTTTTTCGGGATCTTGATCTCTTCCGCCTCTGCGGATAGAGCAAATCCAGACTTTTCTTCCGCCATGGTTGTCACCTCAGGGGTGGGTTGGGCAGTATCAGCGAAGCCGAGATAGATGTCGATCTCGCCAATAGACATGATTGTGTAGGTCGTCACGGGTTCCTTAGCCGAAATCCAGGTCTTGTCGAGAATAACAAGGGGGACATCACTGCCATAAACCACGACCCATGGCGATTGTTTTGCCAATTCCTGCACGCGCATATTTTGCCTGGAACGAAGCTCTGAAGGTCACCTGCCCCACAATGGGCACCAACTATCATCGGATTATCGACAAGTACGCCATAAGGGGTCCTGAAGGCATTGAGAAGATGGGGTGTGAGCAGTATGGTGTTCCGGGAGCGGTGAGCACAAGTTTACCCAGGTTCAGATCCGGCTGCGGTGATCGGATCCTACTCCTACTACCAACCCAGTAATATATTGGCGAGAGCCGGATGTTACAATGGATTACAAGAGAGGTTCGTCTGTGCGAGTAGGTTGTGGTTGATCTATGATCTGGTACCCTAAAGGATCCCTCGCATCTGGTTTATATAGTCACCGGGGCCTAGGGTTACATGAGAGACCTATCCGGCTATGTTACAGAGTCGGTAACTAGATACAGCTTGGACTACAAGTAATACTACATGCCTAAGTCGGTAACTCTTCTAGGCCTTGTCATAGCCGTAAGTGACTCCTCCTCTTTCTCTGACTGGGCCGCCCGTGAAGCAAAGCTCTAACCCATTAGTGGGCCACCCTGGTCAACGAGTCATGTGGGTATACCCGGAAAGTATATCCCCAACAGGCGATAAGCATTCAAGCCGAAAGGATAAGTGAAGGTTGTTTTTAGTTGGTCATCAGGATGAACAACTATTTGAGAAAAAAACTGACTAATCGTCTAAATAGAAAAAATAAGAATGCATAGCAAGCCTATCTAAGGTTTGATCTATAAACGATAAAGGGTAATGATCCTTTCTAATTTACTTATTAAGTTTTGTATAATCAATACACATCCTATGACCTATGACAGTTCGAGTTGGGACCATCTCATTATGTTCATTTTGAATGACAGTAAACCCACCTTTCTTAGGAACACAATGAACATGACTTACCCAATCGCTTTCCTCCACATGGAATATTATTCATGCATCTAACAAGTGTAGTACCTCTTTTCTTACTTCTTCTTTCATGTGAGGTTTAAGCCGCCTTTGAAAATCTGCAACCAGATGAGCTCCTTCTTCCATAAATATTCTATGAGTGGCTATAGAGGGACTAATCCCTTTCAAGTCCCCCATCGAATATACAAGAGCATTCCTATGCATTCGGAGAACCATCACCAAATTTTCTTCCTCCTTTTCTGCAATATTAGAACTTACAATAACAGGAAAATTATTAGTTTCATCAAGAAACATACACTTCAATATCCTGGGAAGGATTTTGAGTATAGGAGGCGGAAGTGCCTCATCCCCCTTTCTTATAGGTAATTCATAAGTTTGATTCGTTTTCAGGATCTACCTTAGGGGTTGAGTCAAGGTAATCATCAATTTCTATCTTATCTATATCTTTAGGAATATTATTATTGTCAACTAGGATCCTTGCTAAATTATTGTCGAGAGTTTCAATGAATATGGATGCAAGACTAATGATGTTACCTTCTTCTTCTTGCCCATACTCATACTCGTCCAACTCTTCAATAGTCGGCCTATGATGTAAATTAGAGAAATGGAAATCCATTTTTCTTCACCAAACTAGAGGGAAACAGTTTATTTCTTGCAGTCAATCTTTTCCCATTTGGTGTTCAAGAAAGTTAATCCAAAAATAATTGGACAATAAACATCAGTAGGCATATCAACAAGTACTGACCGGGGGCTTGTCGGTGCTGGGTGGATTTAGGCATGTACCTCACATGGGCCTTAATCCACGATTCCTGCCCATGCCTACCTCTGGGGCTTTAGGACACTTCTCTAGAGATCCTGAAGACTAGATGCGCATCCAGGGAGATCGAGGATCAAGATTACGTGCAAGACAAGACGAAGACCTAATGTGAGAATACTCTACCACCATCGACGCCTATAAGTACTCAAGGACATTCAACTGAAGAGGACACACCATAATCGCTCGAGTCTTTGACATTAGCCTTAGTCATAAACCCTAGATTCATCTCTCGTCGGGTCTCATTATAAACCCACTGAGATCATCTTTTAGCCACTTTGTATAATCTCTTGATCACCTTATGAATAAAGTCTGAGAAAATACTCCCCATTACAAACATATTATCACCTTTGTCTTTGGATATCCAAACCTGCTGACCCAAGCTCATTGTCAAACAAATAAACTCTATTTCGTTCCTCGGAAGTGAGACTGTGGAGGCATCATGAAAACTATCCTTCATTATAAGACGATCACCACTCGTCTCACTTAATACATGGATCGATCCTTGGGTCTTGGGTACCTAACAAGTCCTTGGATCGAGGCAAAAGACAATAATACAAAAAGATAGATCTAACATTCAATCACAACTCAATATCCCATTGGGTTAGAAATTTCATATAATTGCTGAAAGGCTATGCCTCAGACCTCAGCCCGTGAGGACTACTCACACATTATTAGATCAACAATCATACACATTGTATTGAAAATTCTTAAGAAAAATGGCAAATAGTCTTAAAAAGACACCAATCCTGATGAGGTCAAGATTATAAGTAGATGACTATGGCTGTGGAGTGGAGATTGGAGAGGGAGAGGAGCTATGGCTATGGTGATAAAGATGGGATCTCCTCTCCTCAGATGCAAATGGCACTTCAGATGTGTTAAGCATGATGGCGTTAAGGTTTCTGGTGGATGCCAACTGATTCTTACAGAGTTTCCTTCATGAAAGTTGTTTGGTTTTAATTGACGTCGCCTTTGGAAGGTCGTAAGGACGAGACTATCCGTATGGGTGATCGTTGAAGCTTCTAGAGGTCCTCTCAAAGAAACTTTGACTTGGGAGTATTGGAAACTCGTCAATATTCATTAATTTCTCTAGATTTTGTCATAAAAATGCCCAATTCTGCAAGGAGAAATATCAAAGAGCAGATTTACACAACTATGCAATAGTTAGTCATTGGTGGTAACGCTAGAGAGATATTTCATCAAATTCTTGACAAATATGAGGTTTTAACATGGAGAGACATGTGTATATTTTATTGCCGTCACCTGCTCACCGCATGCTCCAAGGAGTTGTACCGGCAAGTGACCAATATAAAAATTAGGGGATGCTTCAATGGAGGCTACGGGGAAATTGGCCGCCTTTTGCGAGTTCCATGGCCACAATATCTGCAGCCCGCAGTTTGACGAAATGTCTCTATATCTGGATAATACCAACGTCATATGGCTGGCTGCATACTCCACAAAGTTGTACCACCAAGTTTCTTATGGAAAAGGTAGAAAATGCCCCAACATCGGCTGTCGGGACCTGGTTGCCTACTACCCGGGCCACGACCCAAGAAATTATGCGCCCCTATGGCATGTGCGCCTAGACGAAGCCTAGATGCGAGATTGCCGCTTCTTCTATAGTGCTCTCCGGCCACCTCACAGTTGCACACTCGATAAATTAAGGTGCCCGTACTCAACACAACTATAAACTCTAGGGCCCATCTCAGCCAGTGCATGTAACGAGCTCATGGAGAGCAAAGATCATTAACATGGAGAAAGAGGGTACAATGTTTTTCACCCAAATTGATGGGTACAACATGGGCATCGTAATATTTATCGTATGCGTCTGGTTGGATATGTGCGAATCATCAAGGTACAAGGTGAATTTGTGGACGTCGAGGGGGGTGAGTTCCCTTTGGTCAAAATGACGGTGACATCGGATTTGACTAGCAGACCATCCTTGGGTGCCGTCACGATGGAAGGGCTCATGTCATACGTATCGAAGTTAGGGTTTTACCTGGAAGCTCCTCAACCATTCATCGGACTTACCCGTGGATTATCAATATTGTATCGACAAGTTTCACGAGTGAGATAACACATCTTATTCTTCTTATGATGATCCTAATGTTAATATATATAATATTTTACTAATTAATTAGTATGTATTCGTGATAGGTTTGCTTCATATTTTGATGGGAAAAAATACTTCTCGATTTTTCTATCTCATTTCCCATCTTCGTTTGTTGGAATGATGGATTTTGGCCGCAAATTACTATTAGGTTGTTGGAGATTATTGTAAATTCACAAAGTACTTGTAGTAGTTCTACTCAGGAGTATTTTGTATCCGGTTCTTCTACTGCTATACTATTTTGCAGTATGTACTGATACTTGTTTACATAAAGTGCAAGATATGGTCGTGATTTCCCTTTAAAACATGACCTTTTATTGTTTAGATCAAATATAGAAGATGGTCTCTCTTATTTCCCCTCTATAGGTGGATGTACACCTGCATTCATTGAGGAGTTTGTCTCTCTTAATTCTTGTTAGGTGTACCTTTCGGTCGCTGTTGATATTTTAGTGCGCAACTCAAAAATCGTCATATATGTCGTGTAATGTTAGGTAGGAGGCATGCATGTCACAACATTATAAGCGAAGTTGTGGCGATTGTTGAGTATTGGGAGAGGATCATGGTAGCTCTCCGTGTCGAGGACATTCGAGCTGGCAAGCAGCGCTGAAAGATCATGGATGCCGCCTAGAGGGGGTGAATAGTCAGTTAAAAACTTTTACGAGATGGACTTAACAAAGGCGGAATAAAACTAGCATTTTTTTGTCAAGCACAAAGACTATATATACTAAGGTTCACCTATGTGCACCAACAACTAATGCCAAGCAATACAAGCAACAATATCTTCCCCATATACCATAAATCAAACAAAGAGGCAAATTTAAATGGTAATATCTTGAGCTAGGAAACTCCGATCGACATGAAAGCAATTTTGTTGGAAAGAGGACGGCAAGAGCTTCCCAATTTTGTTTAAAATATTGGATACCACCAAGTGGGAATATTTCATGTATTATAATGTGAGATATCTCCCTTGGTGAGGAACCGGAAAACCTCCAAGATCAAAAACACAATAAGATATAAAAGTGAAATCCATTTTTGATGAACTAGAGCTTGTTATGAATATTACCACAAGATCTAGAACCTCACATCGACAAGATCCAAATAACAACCAAGAAATATGATGCTAAGAATGCAAAGGCTTGAGATCTCTCCAAAATATATGATCGAGTTACTCACTCGATAGCCCCTCTTGATAGTACAGATATCTATCCTAAACCCGGTCTCCCAACTAGATGAAGACACCTTTCTTAATTCTTCTTCCACACACTTTCTAGATGAAGACTTGAACTTTGCTCCCCCATATACCATTGGAAACCTATACTTTGACATTGTCTTCATCGATCCATGATCATCGAGCATCAAACATGAGATCTTCTAGAGGTGGCGCATTTTGAGCTTGCACAACACTTCTTCTTCTTCATATAATCTAACTTGAAGCCAACACATGCTCCAAGCGATGCCAATGGAAAATTCCTAAAAGTGCAACTTAATACACAAATTAGTCCATAAAGATTGTCATTAATTACCAAAACCACACATGGGGCCCCACATGCTCTTTCAATCTCCCCCATTTTTGTAATTGGTGATAATCCCTTTGAGAGGGTTTATATAAGGAATTTTAAAGAATAAAATGGTAACACCAATATCAAATACTACACAAGTACGTGATATTGGTATCACCACCATATATAGAGTAAACTCCCCCACAATACTATGCATGTGTGATAAACTTGAATTTCATTGCATATATTGCCAATCATTATCATTGATGGAGTTTCCTCTATATATACCACATGCTAAGAAACAAAAAAGATGCAATATCATGAAAGGCAAATGCTTAAGAACGAACTCAAATCATAAACCAACTTCCCTTAAACCCTCTAAAACTTCTCCCCCATTGGCATCGACTGCCGAAATGGGTGACAAGTTCTAGAAGGCCAATACAGTGATAATTCCTGCAAAGGTGTGCATTCAAACATGTCCAATGATGAATACTTTGGAGGAAGTAGAACTATATTGAGGACCCGAAGATTGTCAAAGAAATAAAATGAAGGAAGCACCAACAAACGATGCAAGCAATCACAAGATCCGACAAACCAATTGAAAAGAACAAATGAGGATAAATTGAAACAACAAGATATTATGATATGAGCAAAAGAATGTTTTAAATGAAAATAGAGAAGCTCCCCAAGATTTGTGCACAAAATAGAATAATCGCATTATAATACTGATGTCTACGCACTTCTATTCTTGTAGATAGTTGTTGAGCCTCCAAGAGCAGAGGTTTGTAGAACATCAGCAAGTTTCCCTTAAGTGGATTACCCAAGGTTTATCGAACTCAGGGAGGAAATGGTCAAAGGTATCCCTCTCAAGCAACCCTGCAATCAAGATACAAGAAATCTCTTGTGTCCCCAACACACCCAATATAGGTGCACTAGTTCGGCGAAGAGATAGTGAAATACAAGTGGTAACGGTGCCAGAAAATAGCTTATGACTTGTTTTTGACGTGGGGTAATGGTGCCAGAAAAGAGCTTGACGGTGAGGTAAAGACTAAAGGCAACAAGAAGGAAACAAGCAAACATGCAACAGATCTAGTAGCAAACGGTGTTTCAATGCTTAGAAACAAGGCCTAGGGATCATACTTTCACTAGTGAACACTCTCTCATATAAATATCCTCTCTTCATGGTACTACTCTTAACTACTCTCCGGTTGGACACTCTAATCCATGGTAGGGCTATAACAGCACACCTCAAAGTCCGCCTTCCCCAATCTAGATAACCCCACACTGTCACCTTGAGAACTACAGGGTTCCAACAAACACCACAATTTCATAGAGACATACAACTCCAAATATAACTCATAACAAATATTCAATCTAGCCAAAGTGCCACACACGGTATGCCCGCTGTCACTTTCACACACGTGGGGAAAAGCATAGATCTATTAAAGCACAAAGAGTATTTATGTAGACTCAAGCCTAAGTGCCGCCATGGCGTGCACGCTGTCACTTTCACACACATGGGGAGAGCACAGATCTATTGAAGCACTTGAGTAGCAAGGTAGATCTACTTGATTACAAAGCTCATGACCACAAGATCATGCATAGAGAGAGAGAGATGAACACATAGCTACCTATAGAGCCCTTAGCCCTGAGGAAGAACTACTCCCTCCTCATCATGGGAATCAGCAATGGTGATGAAGATGGCGATGGAGATCGATGGAGATGGCTCCGGGGGCACTTCCCTGTCCCGGCAGGGTGCCGGAACAGACAGTTTTTGTCCCCCGAATCTCCCCTTTGGTGGTGGTGGTGCTACAGAGGTTTTCGTGGATTTCTTCTGGATGCCCTAGGGTTTTTGGGTCGGAGGCTTCTTATAGGCGCAGGAATCAAGGTCGGTGGGGGTCCAGGGAGCCCACACCCCCTGTGGGCGCCCCCAGGGCTTGCTCGCGCCTAGGGGGTGCGGCCACCCTGTTCCCCCTCCGGCTCTGCTTCGTGGTTCCGTGTTGCTCCGGGAAAATAATAACTTTGGCTTTTGTCCCGTCCAATTCCGAGAATATTGATTTTCTGCCTTTCTGGAAACAGAAATAGAAGAAAAGAGGCAACTGGCACTGTGGCAACTTGTTAATAGGTTAGTTCCACAAAAGATATAAAAACACCTCAAAGTGTAGACAAAGCAAAGCAAAGTAGATACTAAACAAGCATGGAAATCAAAAATTATAGATATGTTTCCGACGTATCAACATCCCCAAGCTTAACTCCTTCTCGTCCTCGAGTAGGTAAGTGATAAAAGAATAATTTTTGAGGTGACATGCACCATCAAAACCAAGATCAAACCAATTGCAAACATTGAAACCTGGGATCAAAGAACTCTAAACATGTGCATGAAAGATGGAGTTATAACAATAGGACATAGTAACTATGCATGCAACATGGAAGGCTACAAACAAAGATCATGAATAACATGCATTGAAAAACGTTTGTTTGTTTCACATATAGAAAACATAGCATAGTGGCAATCAGCTTGTCCCTCATAGAGTAGCAATATAGATGCATAGGACACCTTCAAAGTTCACAAGAGTGACTAGAAACAAATAGCACAAGAACAAGTAATATCACAATATGCATCAATCAATAAGCTTTGGAACACTACACACAGAATGACAACTATGCTCTCTTAATGGTGCCTAAAGGTAGAAGGTGGAGACTCAATAATGGTGGAAGAAAGGCCTTTTTGTAAAGGAAGCAGGGATTACAAGTTTCAAAAAGAGCTTCCAAAAATTATGGTACTTGTTAGCTTTCAGCCATCATTGCCCCTATCATAAGCATCTTGAAGTGATTAAGGTTAAAGTGACAAAGATGGAGTATATGCTTGACGAAGTATAAGTTGGCAATCTCAAGTCCCTTGAATACAAGGGCCACACCTCATGCATACTCAACTTCAGTCATAGGTAAGTTCTTGTCATTCTAAGTATTTGCATATCATTGAGAACCGCCAACGGGGTACCCCTTGCACATGGTACAGGAGCTTTCCCATAACCAAAATGACAAGGCAAGCAGACAATGAGCATCTCAGCGATCTTTTTATTTACCATATGCATAGCTTTTTATTGAGGATGCTTCATAGATAGCTCATTATGGTGATGCTGCAAGTTTCCACCATGATTAGGCATGGCTTAGGCTAGCGGCCCAGGCGTTTCTCTAACACAAAATACAAACTCCATGGACTTACAAGCTCCCTCTTTATTTCACACCAGTGACATCCATAGACAAAAGAGCATGATATCAACTGAGTACAAAGTACAAGTGCAATGTTGAAAACGTTCCCCATGACAGCATGGTTCTGCTAATTCCAACGTATAAGTGCAAGCATATACAACATAGACGACACAATGGTTCAAGTTTATTAGGGGCAAAGAATATAAAGTGTGCCATCAAGTTCGTGAGGCTTTAATCACTAAGTTTTCACAAAACAAAATAGTTTTTAATTGGAAGATAGCTGAAAACAAGAATATACTTGGAATGGTGTAACACACCATGCATAGGAGTTTATAGTGGACACTTTGGAATAACTTGGTTTCTTGGGAGTTGGAGGCATGAGTAGAAATTACTCATACAAGTGGAGTCTAGCAAAAGACTAGGAGCAACCAACTAAGAGAGCATAATGGCCATAATCATGCAGAGCAACAAAACATTACTAATCAAAGCATAGAGTGGTACTACAAGTCAAGGACTAAATGATCATAGGGTCTATGGTGACTTGTTCATAGTCATAACATGGTGTGAGCATGTTTCAAGTCAACCCAAACAAAGCATCAAAGGAGAATAGCACAATACTATGCTTTTGTATGCTAAAACAACGCATGATTATTTCAAGGCACATTAAGCAATCCCAATTGTTTGAAACAAGTCATGCTACAGAAATAATCACTAAGCATAAGGTCAAAACTATATCTAGCATGGCATGATAAAGTCTAAGTCACAGTTAAAGTAAGCTCCCTTTTTACCACTATAAGCAAGAACTTCCTACTCTTTTCCAACACCAATCAACTTATTTGAAACAACTCACAAAGATAATAATCAACAAAGATCGGTGAGTTTGTCTCACAAATCCACAAAGAAGAACTAAAAAGTTCTAAGCAGAATGCACAAGAAAACTAAGGTTAAACACAGTGCTAGCAAAAGAGAACACTCACAAAACAATAAGAATGAAAACTAGAGTGTTCTAATCAATGAAAACAGAGTGTGTCTCTCTCCAAAAGAAGTATGCTGAGATCCAACCAAATTACTCAAGAAAACTAAGAAAATGAAAACAAAAATTAAGACGCTCCAAGAACAACACAAAAATGCATGAAACAATAAAAATGAAGTGTCTAGACAGACTTGAGTTTTTTTATGAAGAAGGGGATGCCTTGGGCATCCCCAAGCTTTGACGCTTGTACCTCTTGGATATTTCTTGGGTGACACCATGGTGGTATCCCCAAGCTTGTGATTTTGTCCATTCTTCATCTCATTACATCATTCTCTCTTTACACCTGAAATTTTTCCTTCATACAAAACTTCACACAATCTTCATTAGCAACATTAGTGTATTCAAAAGGTATGAGACCCTTAGGCAAAGCTTTGGAACAGTAAAACATTTCACTAAAAACATAATCTACTGTATCAACTTCTTCAAAAAGCTCAATTTCTCAAAAAGAACCTAAAAAAGGAATCAATAAGAAACAAATGCAAATAATGGCAGAAATCTGTGAAAACAAACCAGCAGGTAGAAACCGATTTTTTCGAAAATCTTCTGTTGCTCAAATCAAAAAGTGTTGAACTAACAAAAGTTAGCTAACATAGTGGGGGATTTATTAGTAAAGTTTCAGCTCAATCCGACTTATGGATACTCCTCATGATTTTTTATGGTGGAGGACAGAAAATCTGTTTCGGGACAGCAACTCCCCAAATCTTACTTCCCTCTCATTAGAGGTCATTCTTGGCACAAAAAGCAAACAAAAAGGATAAGGAGAGGTCATTACTGAAGTAATAACTTCCAAGACTCAAGAAAACTCTTGGGTTATCTTCCAACAAGTACTTTTCTTTAACGCCTTTAAGTTAGTCTTGATAGTTCAAGAAGATGCTCACATAAGAAATATGAATTGAAGCAAAAGAGAGCATCAAGAAGAAAATTCAAAACACATTTAAGTATAACCCACTTCCTATTCATAGGAATCTTGTAAAGAAACAAGTCATGAAAGCGCAAAGCAACAAGCATTAGAAAGCAAAACAAGTGCAACTTCAAGATTTTCAACATAAAGAGGGGAAACTTAATATTATTGAAATACTTAAGACCATGTTTCTCTCTCTCATAATAACTTTCAGTAGCAACATGAATAAAATTAACAATATAACTATCACATAAAACATTCTTATCATGAGCCACATGCATACAATGATTATTACTCTCCACATAAGCATAGTCATTCTTATTAATTGTAGTGGGAGCAAATTTAACAAAATAGCTATCATTATTATTATCATCACCATAATCATCAAATATAGGAGGAATATTGTAATCACAATAAAATTTCTCCTCAATAGTAGGTGGATTGAAAATATCATAATCATCATACATTGGAGGTATAGTATCATCATAAGCAATAGAATAGCTATCTTCCCAAGTGTGTTCATTTGTAAACATATCATCATTGGAAGGAACATGGATAACACTAATAGCACAACAATTATTAATATTATCATTTTCAGAATTGGTGCCAAAGAGATTTTCAATATCAAAAGTAGTGTGATTTTCCCAATCATGATCACTAATATAGGTAACAGGCATAGGAACATCATCTAGTTCAGACTCATCAGCAAAAACTATGATAGGAGCAACATGATTAGAGGAAGATACCGTTTCCTCTCTCCTTTTACTCTTCTTCTTCTTATTATTCTCCTCTTTAGGAGGTATAAGCTTGAAAGGAAGATTCTCCACATACCCTGGCTTATTGTTAGAGACAATAGAAGAAACTTTGGAGGATTCCTCCTTTTCATTAATAAGAACAAAACTCATATTAGTCCTTTCATATTTTGGTAAAATATCATCTTTTATAAGATTTTGTATGTAAGTATTCGCGTGGCAATTATCAACACAATAAAGATGAAACCCATACAGGACGCAATTCATACCAAAAGCACTCATGTCTACCAAAGAAGTTTTTCTTGATAATTCTTCACACCCCAAAAATAATGTAAGTCCATCATGTTGATTATGAGTGATCGCGTTATCACAATACAAGCTTGCAGCACTCATATGGTCTGAGCATTGAAAATTGAAATGACCCACTTCACAGCAGAGTTCACAAATAAAAGGGTAGAGGGCACAATTTTTTAACCAAGATCATTTAGAGCCTTATACCACGTTCTGGTTTTTTCATTCCAGTGGGTGATACAATATTCTTCTTCTATTTGATTCTTCTCACAAGGTCTATGCATACCACAAAAATTAACATGCTTATAAGAAATAGTACTTCAAAAGTTTGAGCATGTTTATTGCAATCATTAATACCATTTTCATTTTCCATGCAAGTGTCTTTAAAAGGTTCATGATACATGTCCCATTTTTCTTTAGGAGCATTAATATGGGAAGCAAAGGCTCTATAATATCTAACAAGAATTTGAGGATCAAGACCATATTTTGCACTAAGCTCTTGAAAATCAGCAGTTTCAGCGAAAGACTTAATGCAATCATACTCATAGTTTATACCTGGTTCTTTACCTTTGTTGTTATACCAATCATCGGTATTGCTTTGAATTGTTTCAAGAATATCCCACTTAGCCTTGACCTCCTTACTTGTGAAGGATCCCTCCAAACAGGTATCCAAATATTCCTTGTAATGTCCTGAAAGCCTTGCATAAAAATTATTGATAACAACATTACTGGGGAGCTGAATGGGACATTTGAGCATTAATGACTTCAATCTCCCCCAATATTGGGCAATACTTTCTCCCTCATGAGGATGAAATTTATAAATATAATTCCTATCTTTATGAGTTTCATGAGGAGGATAAAATTTGGAATAAAAGAGAGATTCAAGTTCCTTCCACTCCAAATGATGAGGATCATCTAGTAGCTCATACCACTCCCTTTCTTTGTCCCTAAGTGAGAAAGGGAATAGCTTCCTCTTAACTTGGTCCATTGAAATACCTGCACACTTGAACAACTCGCATAATTCATGTATAAAGAGTAAATGATCACTAGGATGGACAGTTCCATCTCCAAAATAGCAGTTATTCATAACACTTTCAACAATTTCAATAGGTATTTTAAAAGGGACACTTCCAGTATGTGGATTTAAAATATCACAAGTATCATTAGAATTACCACATATGGGAGATAAAGTATCATCAGAGCAAATTTTCTTCCCTAAAGATGGGAACTAAAAAGATCTTTCTTATAAAAACTAGCTTCCCCAAGCTTAGACGTTTCCATACCATTAGTAACAATGGTGTTCAAAAAATTCATACTAATAACATTGCTATTAGCATGCAAAGAAATTTCCATAGGTTTTTAATTTTCTTTTCAAACCACTCAAATTCTAACTTAGGAAAAATACTAAAAAGCTCTCTAATTTTGTTGTTGTTTTCCATTAAGCCTAACTAGTGAAAACAAGAAACAAAAAGAGAAAACTGCAGAATCTAAAGGAAATAACTTCGATCACTCACACTGGAGGATGTGAGTACCATTTACCTTACCTCCCCGGCAACAGCGCCAGAAAATAGCTTGATGTCTACGCACTTCTATTCTTGTAGATAGTTGTTGGGCCTCCAAGTGCAGAGGTTTGTAGAACAGCAGCAAGCTTCCCTTAAGTGGATTACCCAAGGTTTATCGAACTCAGGGAGGAAGTGGTCAAAGGTATCCCTCTCAAGCAACCCTGCAATCAAGATACAAGAAGTCTCTTGTGTCCCCAACACACCCAATATAGGTGCACTAGTTCGGCGAAGAGATAGTGAAATACAAGTGGTAACGGTGCCAGAAAATAGCTTCTGACTTGTTGTTGACGTGGGGTAATGGTGCCAGAAAAGAGCTTGAAGGTGAGGTAAAGACTAAAGGCAACAAGAAGGAAACAAGCAAACATGCAACAGATCTAGTAGCAAACGGTGTTTCAATGCTTAGAAACAAGGCCTAGGGATCATACTTTCACTAGTGAACACTCTCTCATATAAATATCCTCTCTTCATGATACTACTCTTAACTACTCTCTGGTTGGACACTCTAATCCATGGTAGGGCTATAACAACACACCTCAAAGTCCGCCTTCCCCAATCTAGGTAACCCCACACTATCACCTTGAGCACTAGATGGTTCCAACAAACACCACAATTTTATAGAGACATCCAACTCCAGATATAAATCATAACAAATATTCAATCTAGCCAAAGTTTCACACACGGTATGCCCGCTGTCACTTTCACACACGTGGGGAAAAGCATAGATCTATTAAAGCACAAAAGGTATTTATGTAGACTCAAGCCTAAGTGCCACCATGGCGTGCATGCTGTCACTTTCACACACACATGGGGAGAGCAGATATCTAATGAAGCACTTGACTAGCAAGGTAGATCTACTTGATTACAAAGCTCATGACACAAGATCATGCATAGAGAGAGAGATGAACACATAGATACCGGTAGAGACCTTAGCCCTGAGGAAGAACTACTCCCTCCTCATCATGGGAATCAGCAATGGTGATGACGATGGCGATGGAGATCGATGCAGATGGCTCTGGGGGCACTTCCCCGTCCCGGCAGGGTGCCGAACAAAGACTTTCTATCCCCCTAATTTCCCGTTTGGTGGCAGTGGCGCTACAGAGGTTTTCGTGGATTTCTTCTGGATGCCCTAGGGTTTTTGGGTCGGAGGATTCTTATAGGCGCACGAATCAAGGTCGGTGGGGGTCCAGGGGGCCACACCCCTTGTGGGCGCCCCCAGGGCTTGCCCGAGCCTAGGGGTGCGGCCACCCTGTGGCCCCCCTCCGGCTCTGCTTCGTGGTTCAGTGTTGCTCCGGGAAAATAATAATTTTGGCTTTTGTCCCGTCCAATTCCAAGAATATTGATTTTCTGCCTTTCTGGAACCGAAAACAGAAGAAAACAGGCAACTGGCACTGTGTCAACTTGTTAATAGGTTAGTTCCAGAAAAGATATAAAAACACCTCAAAGTGTAGACAAAGCAAAGAAAAGTAGATACTAAACAAGCATGGAACATCAAAAATTATAGATACGTTTCCGACGTATCAAATACACAATGAACAAACATGGAATCCTCGCTCCCCTATAAACATTTAAGACACAAAGGGTGAACAAGAAGGCAAATAAGAATTATTAAATGAATTAGAGGAGATCCCCAAGGATTATGCACCAATTATGATAATTGCATTTGGGAACAAAGTGCATAATCATGGAATCCTCACTCATCAAAATTAATTTGACAATACAAGGCATGATATAACAAATATGAGTGCCCGAAGATGCAAACACAAGAGGCAAGCACTCACTGACAAATAAATTTAGAAGCCACTGAAGCATCCTAGAGAAATAGAAAGGTGGTCTCCAAGAAATAAAATCTCAACAAAAGATTATCGTCTCTTATGTGTATAAGTTTCTAAGTGGAATACATCACAAATACATATCCCCAAAAGGAAACAAGCACACACAAAGAATATATACAATAAAGCACATGAAAAGCAAAATGAAGTCATAACATATACCAATAAGATTTTTGCTAGAAAGCATGGCCAAAGGCACAATTTTATCTTATTATTCATTAATGAGCGTCAAACACCAACACACTATATACATTACAACTATCACCAAGGTAAAAGGAGGTAGTTGGAATATATGGTGAGATGCAACAAGTATCACAAAGGAAAAATCAACTAGCAAAATCTCACTATTGCACATGAGAGAAGTTGAGGAAAATATAGGCAATAAAATTTCTAGATTGACATATTTGCGATTGGTGAATCATATGCATGATTCTTTATAGTCCCAATTATATGCACTCATCTCAACTTACACACATTTGCAATAGGGAGTTCTCTTAGAGCCAAAGCTAGAACCACAACAAATGCAAATACACAAATTCATGCTAGAAGGCAACCCACAAATGGTTGGAAGCAAGAAATATGAGCATGAGAAAGATATTCTTGTTACCAAGATATCATTGATAGGATGTAGAGGATATGAATTCATCGATCATCCTATAGCTTGCCTCCAATTTACATGCACGTGCCATTTCTTCAAAATTGAGAGACAAGCATCCAATATATCTCCAATGTAACTAGAACACAGTAAGTACAAAATGGTCCCTGAGCATATTGGGTCCAAATTAGTTAGAGAAACTACAATACATAGGAGAAACTCCACATAAATATGTGCATATTTATATGAACTTGAATTTCATGCACAACTTAGCCGATGGGATTTGGTGGAGTTTCCCCTATATATTGGATCAAAGAAAGCATGCATGCGATAATATAAACATGTAGTAAATATGCATGCACAAGGCTTTCAAGAACCAAAAAGGAGATACAATTTGAACAAAAACACCAAGCAAACCGAGATGGCTGCCTGATAGAGAGGACTTTGTTGGAAACTCTAAGAGCAAGGTGTGATGAGCACAGCAGCAAGTCTTCCCTCAGTAGAGACCGAGGTTATTGGACCAGAAGGAGGAAGGAAACGTCACACAGGTGTTGCTAGCAACGCAGAGACCTGCACAACACAAACTCAAGACTTTGCCCCAATGAATCAGTGAGGTTGTCAAGCTCACCGGTTTGCTATAACAAAGGATTAAACGTATGGTGTGGAAGGTAATGGTTTGCAGCAAGTAAACAAGTAACAGTGGAAGATGTATCAATGGTAAATATTGGACCGGGGTCCATAGTTTACTAGAGGTGCTCTCCTTAGATAAACAACATGGCATGAATGGTAAACAAATTACAGCAGGGCAACTGACAGGAACTGAGCAAGGCATAACAATGCAATTACTAGTCAGAAAGATCCTATGAGATTCTATTGGCAATACAAGAAGATACATAGACCGCCATCAAACTGCATCTATGACTAGAAGTCCACCTTCAGGTTAACATCCGAACCCCCTCCAGTATAAGTTGTAAGCAACAGACAACTGCTTTAAGAAAAGTGTGTAAGGTAAATAGTCCACATGTTCCATGAACAAGAGACCGTTGTTTTCTCCCTAGTGGCGACAGCACATCTACAACCAAAGAGATTTTTGCCACTTCCCTTGGAAACTAGAGGCATGAAACCACTATCGAGCATAAATACCCCCTCTTGGAGTCACTAGTAACTACTCGGCCAAGATAGCTACTAACAACGGAGAGCATGCAAGATCACAAACAACACAGACATGATAGAATCATAAAGACAAAACCATTAATCAAACCAACATAGTAATCTCAATATCCATCGGATCCCCGCAAACACAACATGCATGATTACAAATTGATTAGATCTTTGATCATGAACGGAGCTCACAAGATCTATACATGAAATCACAAAGGAGGAGATACAACCATCTAGCTACTACATGGACCCATAGTCCAAGGTGGAACTACTCATGCATCATACCGGAGAGAGGGCCTCTGGGGTGATCTCCCCTCCGGCTGGGTGTTGGGAAGAACTTCAGATCCCCCCCCCCCCGATCTAGGGATGATGATGGCGGCGGCTACAGACGGTTTCGTGGAGATTTGTTTGGTGCCTAGGGTTTTTGCATCGGGGGCTTCTTATAGGAGAAGAGGGAGGCCGAGGCGGTGGCCAGGGGCCCCACACCCTGCCTAGGCGCGGGGCAGGGCCCACCCGCGCCTAGGGGGTGTGGCTGCCCTGACAAGCCTCTCCGTCTCCCCTCTGGACTTCTTGTTCCCCATGGAAAGTTATTGACTTTGGCTTTTGTCCTGTCCAATTCCGAGAATATTTCCCTACTAGCTTTTATGAAACCAAAAACAGCAGAAAACAGGCAACTGGCACTGTGGCAACTTGTTAATAGGTTAGTACCAGAAAACATGTAAAAAGCACCTCAAAGTGTAGACAAAGCAAAGAAAAGTAGATACTAAACAAGCATGGAGCATCAAAAATTATAGATACGTTTCCGACGTATCAAGCATCCCCAAGCTTAACTGCTGCTCGTCCTCGAGTAGGTAAGTGATAAAAGAATAATTTTTGAGGTGACATGCACCCTCACAATAAAGATCCAACCATTTGCAGGCATTGAAAGCTAGGATCAAAGAACTCTAAACATGTGCATGAAAGATGGAGTTCTAACAATAGGACATAGTAACTATGCATGCAACATGGAAGGCTACAAACAAAGATCATGAATAACATGCATTGAAAAACGTTTGTTTGTTTCACATATAGAAAACATAGCATAGTGGCAATCAGCTTGTCCCTCATAGATTAGCAATATAGATGCATAGGACACCTTCAAAGTTCACAAGGGTGACTAGAAAAAAATAGCACAAGAACAAGTAATATCAAAATATGCAGCAATCAATAAGCTTTGGAACACTGCACATAGGATGACAACTGTGCTCTCTTAATGGTGCCTAAAGGTAGAAGGTGGAGACTCAAGTAATGGTGGAAGAAAAGCCTTTTTGTAAAGGAAGCAGGGATTTCAAGTTTCAAAAAGAGCTTCCAAAAATTATGGTACTTGTTAGCTTTCATCCCTCATTGCCCCTATCATAAGCATCTTGAAGTGATTAAGGTTAAACTGAACAAAGATGGAGTATATGCTTGACGAAGTATAAGTTGGCAATCTCAAGTCCCTTGAATACGAGGGCCACACCTCATGCTACTCAACTTAGGCACATGTAAGTTCTTTTCATTGTAAGTATTTTCATATCATAGAGAACCGCCAACGCATACCCCTTGCACATGGTACAGGAGCTTTCCCATAACCAAAATGACAAGGCAAGCAGACAATGAGCATCTCAGCGATCTTTTTATTTACTATGTGCATAGCTTTTTATTAAGGATGCTTCATACATAGCTCACTATGGTGATTCTACAAGTTTCCACCATGATTAGGCATGGATTAGGCTAGCGGCACATGCGTTTCACTAACACAGAGTACAAACTCTATGGACTTACAAGCTTCCTCTTCATTTCACACCGGTGACATTCATAGACAAAAGAACATGATATCAACTGAGTACAAAGTACAAGTGCAATGTTGAAAATGTTCCCCGTGACAGCACGGTTCTGCTAATTCCAACGTATAAGTGCAAGCATATACAACATAGATGACACAATGGTTCAAGTTTATTAGGGGCAAGGAATATAAAGTGTGCCATCAAGTTCGTGAGGGCTTTAATCACTAAGTTTTCACATAACAAAATAGTTTTTAATTAGAAGATAGCTGAAAACAAGAATATACTTGGAATGGTGTATCACACCATGCATATGAGTTTATAGTGGACACTTTGGAATAACTTGGTTTCTTGGGAGTTGGAAGCATGAGTAGAGCTTACTCATACAAGTGGAGGCTAACAAAAGACTGGGAGCAACCAACTAAGAGAGCATAATGGCCATAATCATGTAGAGCAACAAAGCATTACTAATAAAACCATAGAGTGGTACTACAAGTCAAGGACTAAATGATCATAGAGGCTAATGGTGACTTGTCATAGTCATAACATGGTGTGAGCATGTGCCAAGTCAACCCAAACAAAGCATTAAAGGAGAATACCACAATACTATGCTTTTGCATGCTAAAACAACACATAATTTCTTCAAGGCACACTAAGCAATCCCAATTTTTTGGAACAAGACATGCTACAGCAATAATCACTGAGCATAAGGTCAAAACAACACCTAGCATGTCATGCTAAAGTCTTAGTCACAGTCAATGCAAGCTCCTCTTGCACTTCAAGCAAGAACTTACTACTCCTTTCCAACACCAAGCAACTTATTTGCAAAACAACACAGTGATAACGGGGGTACAAACTACTTTATTTAAGAAAACTAAACAACCTAAGCAAAGCAAACGAAAACTAAGACGCTCCAAGAATAACACAACTGTGCATGAAACAATAAAAACGAAGTGTCTAGACAGACATGAGCTTTTTATTGATAAAGAAGGGGATGCCTTGGGCATCCCCAAGCATTGATGCTTGTACCTCTTGGATATTTCTTGGGGTGACACCATGGTGGCATCCCCAAGCTTGAGCTTTTGTCCATTCCTCATCTCATTGCACCATTCTCTCTCTACACATGAAATTTGTCCTTCATACAAAACTTCACACAATCTTCATTAGCAACATTAGTTTATTCAAAAGATATTAGACCTCTGGAAAAGCATTGGAACAGCGAGGTTTTTTGCTAAAAACACAAGCTACTATAGCAACTCCTTCAAAAAAGCTCAATTCCCAAAAAGAGAACTCAAAAAGGAATCAATAAGAAGCAAATGCAAATAATGGCAGAAATCTGTCAAAACAGACCAGCAGGTAGAAATCGACTTTTTCGAACATCTTCTGTTGCTCAAATCAAAAAGTGTAGAACTAAAGAAAGTTATATAACATACTGGGGGATTTATTCGTGAAGTTTGAGCTCAATCCAAGATACAGAGACTCCTCACGAATTTTATGGTGGATGACAGAAATCTAATTCGGGACAGCAACTCCCCAAATCCTACTTCCCTCTCATTAGAGGTCATTCTTGGCACAAAAAGCAAACAAAAAGGATAAGGAGAGGTCATTACTGAAGTAATAACTTCCAAGACTCAAGAAAACTCTTGGGTTATCTCTCAACAAGTACTTTTTTAACGCCTTTAAGTTAGGCACAAGAAGCAAGAAGAATCAAGTATTTTCAAATGAGGAAGCATTAACATCAAACCTTGCTTTCAAAGGAGGAGCAAAAAGAAACTTCTATCTCCTCATAGGGAAGTGTTCAATACCTTTCTTGAATGGAAAATGATATTTAATGGTGTCTTCTTTCATATCAATGATGGCACCAACTGTTTTAAGAAAAGGTCTTCCCAAAGTAATAGGACAAGAAGCATTGTATTCAACATCCAAAACATAGAAATCAACAGGGACATAAGCATCGTTAACCATAATGAGAACATCAGTAATACTCCCCATGAGTTTCTTCTTAGCATTATCATTAAGTGGAACATCCAAATAAAAATCTTCCAAAGGTGGCAAATCAAGCATTTCATAAATCTTCCTAGGCATAATAGAGACACTAGAACCAGGATCACATGAAGCTTTGAGATCAAAGTCATTCACTTGCATATTAATAATGGGTTCCCAACTATCTTCTACTTTCCTAGGAATAGAAGCTTTGTGTTTTAGCTTTTCTTACTTAATCTTAACAAGAGCATCTATAATGTGTTTAGTGAAAGCAACATGCATATCACTAGCATCAGGACTTCTAGCAAGCTTTTGTAGGAACATAATCACATCAGAAATATTGCAACCATCAATATCAAAGTCAAACTTAGCATCACTAGTAGTAGGCTCAATAGGGTTAGGCATAGTAGGAGGAGGAATAGGGACTACTTGTGGTTTAGTGGTGATGGTGCACACACTATTGTTTCTATCAATTTCAGCTTCCCTTTCCCACCTAGCATGAAGTTGAGCTAACAGCCTAACATTTTCATCAATAGTAACTTGTATGGCATGAGCAGTAGCAAAGGTATTTTCCATGGTTTCAGGTTTAGCAGCCATGTTATTACTCAAGGAAGACTGAGCTTCAGACAAAGAGGATATATTTTTATCAATATTTAGAAGCTTTTCCTCTATAGCCTTATTGAAAGTGGTTTGTTTACTAATAAAGTCTTTGAGCATGACTTCAAGTTCAGAGGGGCACTTCTAGCATTATTGTAGGAGTTTCCACATGAATTGCCATTATTAGGAGGATAAGGCCTATAATTGTTGTTGCTACCAAAATTATTCCTATAGGCATTATTGTTGAAATTGTTGTTTCTAATGAAGTTCACATCAACTTGCTCTTCTTGAGCAACCAAAGAGGCTAAGGGAACACAATTAGGATCTAAAGGAGCTTTTCCATTAACAAGCATAGCCATAATAACATCAATCTTATCACTCAAAGAGGAAGCTTCAACATAATTTACCTTCTTACCATGTGGAGTTCTCTCAACATGCCATTCAGAGTAGTTAACCATCATATTATCAAGGAGCCTTGTTGCAGCACCCAAAGTGAGGCCCATGAAGGTACCTCCAGCAGCTAAATCCAACAGATTTCTTGAGGAGAAGTTCAAACCTACATATAAAGTCTGGATAATCATCCAAGCAGTGAGTCCATGAGTGGGGCAATTCTTAACCAAAGACTTCATTCTTTCCCAAGCTGGAGCAACATGTTCACTATCAAGTTGTTTAAATTTCATAATGTCACTTCTCATATATATAATCTTAGCAGGAGGATAGTATTTTCCAATAAAAGCATCTTTGCACTTAGTCCAAGAATCAATACTATTTTTAGGCAAGGAAAGCAACCGTTCTTTAGCTTTTCCTCTCAAGGAGAAAGGAAAAAGCTTGAGCTTAATAATATCTCCATGTACATCCTTATATTTTTGCATCTCACAAACTTCAACAAAGCTATTGAGATGGGCAGTAGGATCATCAGAACTAGCACTAGAAAATTGCTCTCTCATCACAAGATTCAACAAAGCAGGCTTAATTTCATAAAAGGTAACATCAGCAGCAGGTGGAGAAATAGGTGTGCTAAGGAAATCATTGTTGTTGGTGCTAGTGAAGTCACACAACTTGGTGTTCTCAGCAGAGTTCATTTTGGCAAAGGTGGGCAAGCCAAAAACAACAACAGCTAGAGCAGGAACTCATTTTTTTGTGTTTTTGAATAAAGCAAGCAAACCAAACTAGACTAATTTTTGGGGGGGTTTTCAAAAGAGGCAAACAAAACCAAGCAAAAGAAACAAAGCAAACTAAAAACAAAGTAAAGAGAAAGGAAGTGGAGGATTCCCCTTGTGAAGACGTCCTTAGCCTCCCCGGCAACAGCGCCAGAAAACTTGTTGCCTGACAGAGAGGACTTCGTTGGAAACCCCAAGAGCAAGGTGTGATGAGCACAGCAGCAAGTCTTCCCTCAGTAGAGACCGAGGTTATCGAACCAGAAGGAGGAAGGAAACGTCACACAGGTGTTGCTAGCAATGTGGAGACCTGCACAACACAAACTCAAGACTTTGCCTCAACGAATCAGTGAGGTTATCAACCTCACCGGTTTGCTGTAACAAATGATTAAACGTATGGTGTGGAAGGTAATGGTTTGCAACAAGTAAACAAGTAACTGTGGAAGATGTATCAATGGTAAAGATTGCACCGGGGGCCATAGTTCACTATAGGTGCTCTCCTTAGATAAACAACATGGCATGAAGGGTAAACAAATTACAGCAGGGCAATTGACAGGAATTGAGCAAGGCATAACAATGAAATTACTAGTCAGAAAGATCCTATGAGATTCGATTGGGCAATACAACAAGATACATAGACCGCCATGTAACTGCATCTATGACTAGAAGTCCACCTTCAGGTTATCATCCGAACATCCTCCAGTATTAAGTTGCAAGCAACAGACAACTGCTTTAAGCAAAGTGTGTAAGGTAAATAGTCCACATGTTCCATGAACAAAAGACCGTTGTTTTCTCCCTAGTGGAAACAGCACATCTACAACCGAAGAGATTTTTGTCACTTCCCTTGGAAACTAGAGGCATGAACCCACTATCGAGCATAAATACCCCCTCTTGGAGTCACTAGCAACTACTCGGCCAAGATAGCTACTAACAACGGAGAGCATGCAAGATCACAAACAACACAGACATGATAGAATCATAAAGAAAAAACCATTAATCAAACCAACATAATAATCTCAATATCCATCGGATCCCCGCAAACACAACATGCATGATTACAAATAGATTAGATCTTGATCATGAACGGAGCTCACAATATCTATACATGAAAGCACAAAGGAGGAGATACAACCATCTAGGTACTACATGGACCCATAGTCCAAGGTGGAACTACTCACGCATCATACCGGAGAGAAGGTCTCCGGGATGATCTCCCCTCCGGCAGGGTGCCAGGAAGAACTTCAGACCCCCCCCCCCGATCTAGGGACAATGGTGGTGGCGGCTACAGACGGTTTCATGGAGATTTGATCGGGTGCCTAGGGTTTCTGCATCGGGGGATTCTTATAGGCGAAGGGGGAGGCCGAGGCGGTGGCCAGCCCCTAGGGGGTGTGGCTGCCCTGGCACACCTCTCGTCTCCCCTCTGGACTTCTTGTTCCACACAGAAAGTTATTGACTTTGGCTTTTTTCCCATCCAATTCCAAAAATATTTCCTTACTAGCTTTTCTGAAACCAAAAACAGCAGAAAACAGGCAACTGACACTGTGGCAACTTGTTAATAGGTTAGTACTAGAAAACATGTAAAAAGCACCTCAAAGTGTAGACAAAGCAAAGCAAAGTAGATACTAAACAAACATGGAGCATCAAAAATTATATATACGTTTCCGACGTATCAATGGCACACACAAGAGTGTGACACAACAAACGGTGTCCAAATTGTATCAAAGAACCAATTCAACACATGAAATATCACAAGTTCAACAAGTGAACTAGGCTAAAGCCAAAGAGAAAAAGATAGACACAAACACAAATGCTCAAGGATTCATCTCATTCTAAAAGGTAAAATCAAGAAACAAGGAATGAGACAAAACCAACTCCCAAAAATAAAGCAAGGTTCCAACAAATAAACCAAACTCTCCACACTTTTTATGATGGCACAAAACACCAAAATGAAAATATCAAACTTCCAAGCACAAAAAATACTATATGGATCAAACGAGAAGCATAAAAGGATTGTTCTAGATAATATAGGAGATCTCACCCATAAGTAGTACATTATATAGAATTTTGCTTTTGAATGCAAAATGCACACAAATGAGATCATCACTACTACATACATTAATTAAAGAGAACACAAGAGGATACCAATAAAATAAGAAGATCCATAAGAGGCAAGGAAAGCTTGGGAGACAACACAAAACATTTTCTTGGCAAGAGATAGTACAAAACTAAGCAAAAGCCAAAGTGAATATGATCAAAAATTCTACCATAAATCGAGTACTAATTGTCGAAGGACACGAAGTATTGGGAATAATCTTCCCGAGGTAGTTCACAAGGATATCCACGATCATATTCACACTAAGAAGCATATAAAAAGTATAAGAATTAAGCTTGATGCTTCGAAAGAGATTATTGGTAGTTTCCAATAGTCACACAATCACTAGTGGTTAGAGTAACTTGAAGCTAATGGTTTCCATTAGGATATAGAAATACAAATATGAGGAAACACACACCAATACACACTCCCGCAAATAATATCCAAAAGATGAGCAATAAAGGCATTCGAGCAAATTGGAACTTGTATGAGCTAATGTGTCACATAGGAGCTAGATAATTATCAATATCAATTCTAAGTGACACAACCTCGAATTTTCACATTTTGTAGGATTGTAATATGCATTAAGCATATGATTCCCCCATAATGTGATACTACCATAAAACTCAACACAAGGCAAAGGATCCAAATAGAGATAATTAATGGGCATTATAGAACTTAAATTTCTCATAAGAATCATACCACATAGAGACTAGATAATATTGCAATACCAATACTAGGTGGTATTTCTCATGTACACACATTTTTAGTATTGTGGAATTCACAAGCATAACACTCCCCCAAAATGGGATAGTCCATTAATCCCTCACAAGAGCCAAATAAGATACCAAAAATAATCAAGAAAGGCTCAAACATAAAAACACAAATGTACATGGCGTGCCACCTAATCATACACAAATATACTTAATAACTCAAGATAATTAAGTGGAAAGCACAACATATACAAGAACATGGAAGATACAAAACCAACACATGCACAAGGGGGCGAGCAACTTTCAATGTAATGACTTAAGCACATATTACCACAAGGAGGAACTATGCTATGGTTTGGTATGGATTCTAAAAACAGAGTATCAGCGGGCCTAGTTACTCTCTTTCCCAAACTTATGCGGAGTATAAATTTATCAAGTTTGATCGGTACTATAAAACCCAAGTATTTTATTGACCAGGCGGCACCCAGATTTGAACTGGGATAAAGGATTTGCAGTCTCATGCCTTACCGCTTGGCCATGCCTCCAAAAAATCCAAGCGAAAATCGAGAAAAGAGTAACTATCCATGCATGTTTTCTTATGAAAAAAACCTTTTTATTTGGAATATAATTCCCCTTACTTTATCCAATCCTTTTTTAAAAAATTATTCCTGTTTTTTATCTTGTTTCTATTATTCTCTTCGATAGATTCTATCATAAAATGGATACTGCTAATACAATAAAACTTTCTGTTTCTTTCTATTAAGATGGAAAAGGAGAATAAAGTGGATTCTAGTCAGCGGATGCAAAATTCAGAACGAATTGGAACCGTTAACTAGAATTCTCTTTTTTTTTAAGTAGTGAACGACTCTTAAATATGTATTCTCACCCCCCTTCTATTTAATGGCATTATAAAATACTATGGCTTTTGCCTAATCCGTGTATAGGTAAAATGCAGGTTCGAACAGCATTATTATCCAAAGATCCCCCTTATGTACATATCTCTATGGGGAATCATGGTTTAATTTTTCAAAGCATTAAATATCTTGAATAAAAAAAGGACTTACTTTATTTTGAATTTCACAATGAAATCCTAATTTTTCTTGCAATTCTACTACTCCGAAATAAAAAGAACCCTCACTTTTTTTTAATTAAAGTAAGCGCGCTATTCTAAATCGAAGTAAAGTCAAACTTTCTAGTGTATTTATTATATTATGGCAGAAATAATATAGAAGTGATATAATCCACAATACTTGACTTGGAAAATATAATATATGAATATCCCTCAATTCTTCATGACATAGCCAAGACTCGAATGTTCTCCAAAAACACCTATTGATCAAGTTTTGGCTTGTTGGTCCCCAACCAAGTTGAGTCCTAAGAAGTTAGTAACAATAGGCTTGGCAACCCAAATGTTTCTTTCTTGACACCACATTGGGCACCAACAAATTTGGCAAACACATTGCCAACGTTGTCCTTACAAAGAGAATAAACATCATCAATCATGATAGGGTTGGATGAGGAATTACCAATGGTGCATGAGGAAGAAATGTGCCCTTTCTCACAGAAAATGTAGCAAGTTCTTCTCTTGCTATATTTCTTGTTGGGTGAAGCAACAACTTGAGGAAGACCTTGAGTCATCTTGGGAGGAGGCCCATCTCTAACAAGAGGTAGAGCTTGAGTCCGCTTCCCTTTTTGCTTCTTGCCAAGGGGCTTCTTCTTCAATGGGCAAGACTTGACATGATGCCCGTCTTCCTTGCACTTGAAGCAAACAATATTGGCTGGATTCTTGACTTGATCTTGGCTATTCTTATTGTTGCCATTGTGCTTCAACTTTATAGTGGACTTGTTCTTGAGATTGGAGTTGAATCCAAGACCACTCTTGTCATTGGGGGATTTTTGCACACTCAAGATATTGTTGAGTGTATGATTCCCTTTATGACCCTTTTTCAAGTCATTCTTCAAAGAAGTGACTTGAGCCTTGAGCTCTTTAATTTCCTCTACATGGTTAGTATGAACAACAATACTAGAGAAAGTAGATGCTACATTGTTAGAGCAACAAGTCATGGAATGTAATTCATCACAAGATGTAGCAATGGCATGACTGGATGAATTACAAGGACTAGCACATGGCAATATGACATTTGGAGTAGATATAGTGCCAGTATCCACATGAGGCCCACTAGATGTTACCTTTGACACAATGACCTCATGACCTAACTTTAGCCTACCATGGGAGACTAGAAGATCCTCATGCGAGCTTGAAAAATTAACATGATTTTCTTCCAACTTCCCATAGTTGCTAGTTAGCAAAGCAAGTTGAGCCTTTAGCTCAACATTCTCCTTTAAAATAGATGCTTCACAAGAAATAGAGTTAGTAGCATAAGCATCATTATTAGTTGCAAGAGGTGAGGTAAACTTGGCAAGATATTTTGAATATGAAGCTTTAAGTTTCCCATGCGACTCGATGAGTTTGATGAGCTCCCTCTTAACGACCTGAGAGCCATTATTGAGGTGCTTAAAATCCTCCATAAGTTTAGCATAGGCAACTACAAGTTCATAATTTTTAGTTTTGAAAGCATTTGCCACCACAAGTTCTTCTATCATGGTTTTCCTTTACTCTAGATAATTATAGGGTAAAAGTCTCCTCAAGAGATTCCTTGGTGGTTTGTTATTCTTCAAGAGAGCCTTTTAGATAAGCAATCTCGTTAGCATACTCACGGTCATGTTCATACTTTTGAGAAATAATATTTTCTTGCTCCTCAATAAGTTTCTTGCCTTCAATAGCACAAGTCAAAGTTTCAACAAATTTGGAGGAAGCAACTTTATTTCTATAGAGAGCGGGAAAGAAAATCTATCCCCTCTCTTGAATAGAGGCAATATCATAATCAACTAGATGATCATCATAATTATCATTCTCAACCTCATCATCATCATCAACAACATCATCATGGGAAATAATGGGATCCAAAGAGGTTACCTTTGTTTCCTTAGCCATAATGCATATGTGAGAACCAAAAGAAGGTGATGATGAGATTGCACTTGTAGCTCTATTCAAGACCTTGTATTGGCCCATAGAATCTTAATTTTCCTCTACATGGTTAGCAACACAAGCACTAGAGGAGATAGAAGCATATTTATCATGGCAACAAGACAACACACACATATCATCATAAGATTTCTTCAAGACATTTCTACAAGATATGCAAGGACTATCAACACTAGCATGTAAAGAGTTGTGAGTGCTAGAAGTGTTAAGGTCCAAAGATAGATCATTGCAACTATATAGCGATGAAGGATTACAAATAGTAAGCACACTATCCATATTGCAATTTCTATCACCAATCACCATATCATTACCTTGTGAAAAGTCACATGTTAGTGAAGTGGTAGAAGATGAGAACTCATCTCGGCCGGAGGTGGAGGGAAAACAATGATCCTCAATAATGTTGGACTCACTATATTTATCTTGAAGCTTTGTCTATATCTCATGAGCACTCCGATAAGGCATGATTGAAGAAATAATTACATTTCTCACAACAAGTAAAAGCACTTTAGTACCTTGAGCATCTATATAAGAGTTCATCTTCTCCTCTAAAGATTCGTTTTGGGGATCCATAGGAGAAGAAAAACCCATATATAGAATTACCTCAATGGATGGGTGAATGTCCCTAAAATAATCAAGCATGTGAGATTTCCAATCATCATAATTTGTAACATCGAATACATCAAAGGAATCGTGCACTACTCCCCTAGTCTACATCATTACTCTCAAGGCGGTGAAGCCTAAAAGCGAGATACCTCGCTCTGATACCAATTGAAAGATCACGGATGGCGCCTAGGGGGTGAATAGGCGGTTAAAAACTTTTATGAGATGGTCTTAACAAAGGCGGAATAAAACTAGCATCTTCTTTTGTCAAGCACAAAGCCTATATATACTAAGGTTCACCTATGTGCACCAACAACTTATGCTAAGCAAGACAAGCAACAAAGTGATAGCAAGATAGGTTACTTCAAGCACGAAGGCTATCACAAAGTAAAGTGCATAAGTAAAGATCTCGGGTATAGAGATAACCGAGGCATGCGGGGACAACGATATTTTACCGAGTTCCTTCCTACACGGAAGTACGTCTCATTGGAGGGGTGGGTGGTACTAAGACCACCAACGCCACAAGAGGCCACACCATATTCTCTCGAGAACCCGCCGCGCGGCAAGCACCCGATCCACTATGGGACACTTGAGGGCGGTCATCAAACTCGTACAAGATTGGGGCAATCTCCACAACTTAATTGGAGGCTCCCAATAAACGCCACCAACGCCACTAGCTTGAGGATAGCTCCACAACTAAATTGGAGGCCCCAAGAACACACCACAAATGACACATACCGTCTAGGGTTCTAAGAACCCAAGACGGACAAGCTTCTTTGATTTCACCAACCAAATCCTCCGAGGAGAACTCAAACCGATGCATCGAATGCAAAAGGCAAGAACACCACAAAGATGCTCCAATCCTTCACTCTCAAGTTCCAATAAAGCTACTAAATCTATTAGGGGAACAAGAGAGGAAGAACACTAGGAGAACACCAAATCCTCCAAGATCTAGATCCAAAGGAATCACTCACAAAGAGATGATATGATTTGGTCAAATTGTAGTTCTAGATCTCCTCAATCTTCCTCTCAAATATGGGCACAAATCATTGGAGGGGAAGAATCAATCAAGCTTGAGAGATTAAGAACAATGGGGCAAAGCATGAGCAAATGAGGAAGAGAACAACTAAAAAAGAGAGAGGGAGGAAGCTTATAAAGGGCGCAAAGCAATTCTGCCCATTAGGGCAAAAACAGGCGAACTAGGCCGGTAGTACCGGATTGGGCCGGTATTACCGCCCAGCCTAACTACCAAGTAGCTCCAGGGACTGGACAGAGCGAAGTCAACGCGGGAACGCAAGGCGACCTAGCGATCGAGGGAAGCAGTGGATCGGGGGAGGCGCGCAGCTAGCAAGCAGAGCGAGCGGCGCGCGCTGCGGGCTAGCGTGCATGAGCAAGAGCCAGTGAGGCGCGCGAGGAGGCCCAGCAAGCAGGCGGCATCAGGGAGATGGGCGATCCAGGCAGGCCGGCCCGGTAGTACTAGCCCACCCAGGCGGTAGTACCACTTGGGACGATACTGCAAGCCTGGGCCTACCGGGCGGCATAGTGCGCTGCATAGCGCTCAGGGGAGGCTAGTAGTGTGTCCGGTAGGCCAAGAAAAAAGGTTTTATTTTTATTTTTAAATCAAACAAAGAGGCAAATTCAAATGGCAATGTCTTGAGCTAGGAAACTCCGATCGACATGAAACCAATTTTGTTGGAAACAAGACGACAAAGCTACCAAATTTTGTTGAAAATATTGGATACCACCAAGTGAGAATATTTCATGTATTATAATGTAAGATACCTACATCGAATGCAAAAGGCAAGAACACCACAAAGATGCTCCAATCCTTCACTCTCAAGTTCCAATAAAGCTACTAAATCTATTAGGGGAACAAGAGAGGAAGAACACTAGGAGAACAGCAAATCCTCCAAGATCTAGATCCAAAGGAATCACTCACAAAGAGATGATATGATTTGGTCAAATTGTAGTTCTAGATCTCCTCAATCTTCCTCTAAAATATGGGCACAAATCATTGGAGGGGAAGAATCAATCAAGCTTGAGAGATTAAGAACAATGGGGCAAAGCTTGAGCAAATGAGGAAGAGAACAACTAAAAAAGAGAGAGGGAGGAAGCTTATAAAGGGCGCAAAGCAATTCTGCCCATTAGGGCAAAAACAGGCGAACTAGGCCGGTAGTACCGGATTGAGCCGGTATTACCGCCCAGCCTAACTACCAAGTAGCTCCAGGGACTGGACAGAGCGAAGTCAACGCGGGCACGCAAGGCGACCTAGCGATCGAGGGAAGCAGTGGATCGGGGGAGACGCGCAGCTAGCAAGCAGAGCGAGCGGCGCGCGCTGCGGGCTAGCGTGCATGAGCGAGAGCCAGTGAGGCGCGCGAGGAGGCCCAGCAAGCAGGCGGCAGCAGGGAGATGGGCGATCCAGGCAGGCCGGCCCGGTAGTACCAGCCCGCCCGGGCGGTAGTACCACTTGGGACGATACTGCCAGCCTGGGCCTACCGGGCGGCATAGTGCACTGCATAGCGCTCAGGGGAGGCTGGTAGTGTGTCCGGTAGGCCAAGAAAAAAGGTTTTATTTTTATTTTTAAATCAAACAAAGAGGCAAATTCAAATGTCAATGTCTTGAGCTAGGAAACTCCGATCGACACGAAACCAATTTTGTTGGAAACAAGACGACAAAGCTACCAAATTTTGTTGAAAATATTGGATACCACCAAGTGAGAATATTTCATGTATTATAATGTGAGATACCTCCCTTGGTGAGGAACCGGAAAACCTCCAAGATTAAAAATGCAATAAGATATAAAAGTGAAATCCGTTTTTGATGAACTGGAGCTTGTTATGGATATTACCACATGCTCTAGAACCTCACATGGATAAGATCCAAATAACAACCAAGAAATATGATGCTGAGAATGCAAAGGTTTGAGCTATCTCTAAAAGATATGATCGAGTTACTCACTCGAGAGCCCCTCTTGATAGTACGGCTATCTATCCTAAACCCGGTCTCCCAACTAACAACATGAGACCGGAAAAAGGGAAAACCTATCAAGATTATACCTTTGCCTTGAGCAATCCACTTGAGCGCGATGTAGACGATCTTGACCTTCTCAAGATGGACACCTTTCTTAATTCTTCTTCCACACACTTTCTAGATGAATACTTGCACTTTGCTCCCCCATATACCATGGGGAAACCTATACTTTGACCTTGTCTTCATTGATCCATGATCACCAAGCATCAGACATGAGATCTTCTAGAGATGGCGCATTTTGAGCTTTCACAACACTTCTTCTTCTCCATATCATCTAACTTGAAGCCAACACATGCTCCAAGAGATGTCAATGGACAATTCCTACAAGTGCAACTTAATACACAAATTAGTCCAATGGAAAATTCCCACATGCTCTTTCAAGCGCGTTGTTGAGGTACAGCTTATGTGTTCTATGGGTATACCTGTTTGGTCGTGAACCGTCACGGATCAATATGGATTACTCGTTATGCATTGACAAGATTTCCAAGTGATATAACACATTATCATCTTATTGTGATGATCCTAATGTGAATATATGTAATATTGTACTCATTACATAGTACTAGTTTGGATATAGGTATATTCGCATTAGGAATGGTAGACTTGGGTGGAAAAGTACTTGTAGTTCTACTTAGGAGTATTTTGTATGAATTTATGCTACTACTAAAGTATTTTGCATTAGTAATACTTATGTACTCATACTTGTTTATATCGATTATTTAGATCAAGTGCATGAGATGGTATCGCTTTTCTTTCCAAATAAGGCCTTGTTGAAAGCTAGATGAGTATTGGGCATTTTGGGATGCATATGGGGGTCACACATGCATTGATTTGAGAAGGAGGTATGCAAAGAAAAGCAAACTTGATGGTTAGTTTTATTTGTTCCAATGACTGAGTGTGTTCATAAAAATGGGCAAATTCATCGTCCACTATGGATGAAATAAGAACTGATATGCACTGCTATTGAATTTCAATATTTGTATTGTTGAATTTGTTAATTTTCTTGGTTAATATCTATACTTCTGAATGTTTCAAATGCTAATGATTTTTTTCAATGTTCTGTATTTGCTTCTAGGTTGCTAGAACTAGAAATTATTGTGCCTTTGTGTCATGTGAATCATTGGATATGTTTTGGATAGAAATGAGAGGGGTAAAGATACAACTTAATTTCACCAACTGAAGTCACTAGATATAGGTCGAGTTTTGGTACGCTCTAGGAGATTCCCGGATTCTCTATATTTTTCACAAAAATATCTGGAAATTCTTTTATATCTTGTTTTTTCTCCCTTGGTGAGGTATTTGTTTTAAATCTGATGAGTCACAAAATAATGCAATTTCTACTAAATAGGACATAAAAACTAGCGGCCACTTTGACGAGGGTTTGACTCGTCAATGCCCATTGTTGTGGACTTGGGTTTCGAGAAGATGGGGATGCTGGAAGTCGTGGAACGGTTAACAGGCAAGCAACACGGGGACACGAGGTTTACCCAGGTTCAGGCCCCCGGAGGGAAAACCCTACTCCTACTTGTCTGTTCTTGATTACGGCAGAACCGAAGGTTACAGGGTTGCGCAAATGCAATCTAGCATGGAGGTGTGTGTATGAGGTGTTGAGGATCCTTCTCGCCGTACCCTCCTGGCCTTTATATAGATGGGTCAGGTCTTGGGATAGGTCGAGTCGGTTACAGATAGGGTTGATACCCTTTGAAATTCTATCTCATCTAGACTTGTCCTCCAAGGAGTCGAATTTGCCACGGGCTTGGGCCACCCAAATTCTTCCTGGGATGCAAATCCTTGCGTGGGCCTTCCTTGGGCTGGACCGGGTATACCAATGTTGTGCACCCATAGTGTATATCCATGTCAGTAGCCCCCGAGTGTTCAATCGAATCGTAGATTCGACTGGAGTCTCCACAATCTTTTGGGTGCTCTGCATTTGGTTCTACCTTTTTTGGAATAAACAAGTTAGTTCATAGGGATTGTTGATGCGTGTGCCTGACTCACCCGATGGATCAGGGTCAGTTAACTGTCATAGGAAAAAACAACAAGATCTTCATCAGACTCGAGTCCCCGGACTCGAATCCGGAACGAGTGATGGCGTAATTCGACTCAGGCCATTGAGATCTTACAGGAGTCGAATCCCAGTGATTTTAAGTGGTGTACCCAACGCGTTCGTCGGGATTTTCATCGTGCCTGTTGACACTGGAGTTTTCTAGCAGAGCGTCGTCAGGTGCGTTACTAGGCCATCAGATGATATATGTAGGACTTATCTTTGTGTCATAGACACAGCATCCGAAATTTTATCACCGCGGAGGTGTTTCGGGTGGCCGAGGAGATTGTTTCTCACTTAGTGTTAGTTTGGGCAAAGTTGCCAAAAGATTTTTGTCGTAGGGTGCACGACCAGCGCTCCCTATGGGAGTAGCCTCCGAGTGTCTGTTCGAGTTGTAGACTCAAGCAGAGAATTTAGTTCAGTTATTTACATTATTAGTCCGAAGGACACATTTTTTGAATGTGCGACCAGCGCTTCCTATGGGAGTAGCCCCCGAGTCCGTAGGGAGTCGCAGACTGGACGTAGGACTCGAAGACTTTTCGAGGTGACGTTACCTTTGTAATTTCTCAGGTGCACGGCCAGCGCTCCTGATAGGAGTAGCCCCCGAGTAGTTGGTTGAGTCGTAGACTCGAGTAAGTACTTTTATGATCAGTCGAAATCTGCGAGCCGTTGCTGGCCTTTGCTTGGGTGATGTCATTGCTGACGATTGGTGAGCTCAACTGTCTACGGCAGCAGAGACAATGCGACGAGACAATCATGGGTCCCACCACCTGACTTGACATTGACTAGTCACGCATAGGTGCGGCAAAAGTTACGATGTCTCCTTGATTTCCACGCGTAGTGGACGGCGTGCTGGCGACGGTTTGTTTTGATGCTGACACATGGATGGTGAGATCTGAGGCGCGCGCTAGGGCTTCTCAATCGATGTCTCTACAACGTCGTCCTCGCCCTTTTATACCGTGGGGAAAACAGTAAGTTTCACCCTTTGTCATTTGCTTCTGCATCATCTCCATTGCCACTTTTCCTTGAGCTCTCTGCTCTCATCGCACACTAGACGCCTTCCACACTTTTTCCTTCGTATTTCCTTCGCTCACACCACCGCACACGCCTTGCCAAGATGGGCAAGCCAAATAAGTCATTGTCCGTTGCAGCAGGGTCGAGCGCCACCAACGCTAGGAAGAAAGCCGCCGCTCCGGCCCGCACCACCAACGGCGGGTGGTGGCGCATGGAGATGCGCGACTCGGATTTACGCAAATTGCGCGATGCCGGTTGATCTCCAAGGACAAAGACGACATCATACTTCCGAGCCAAGAGGTAATTCCTCGCCCACCCGAAGGGTTTCGGGTGATGTTTTACGCTTTTGTGATCAGGGGTCTTTCTTTGCCTGCCCATGAATTTCTTCGTGGTCTTCTCTTTTTCTACGGGATTTAGTTGCATCATCTGTCTCCCAATTCTATCCTCCACATTGCTTGCTTCATCGCCCTTTGCGAGTGCTGGCTCAGCATCGAGCCGCACTTCAGCCTCTTCCGGAGACTCTACTCCGTGAAGAGGCAATCTGGCACTGGTGGTGTTTATCCACTCGGTGGCTGCATAACCTCTATCCGATCCACCATTCAATTCTTCTCTTTCTCCATTTGAGAGTTCATCCAGTACTGGTGCAGGAAGTGGTTCTACATCTGTGATGTCAAACTGGACGGTCAGCATTTTGGTCTTGCTCCTTTCGAATCCAAATAAGAGATCATCCAAAAGAGGTCGTGGGCGAACGACATCTTGAAGGGTGAATCCGCGGAGGTGGAGAAGCTCTACAAGCGGGTGGAGGCTGTTCAGCTGGTGGCCGGCAAGGATGTCAACGACGTTGACATCATCTGTACCTTCCTCAAGCGTCCGGTGCAGCCGCTCCAAGCGAGGGCGCACCCGATGTTCCTGTATGCTGGCCGCAGCGATCCGACAAGGGTTTCGCCTGAGGAGTTGTCTTCGGGTGACCTTGATAAAGTGCTTCGGCCTCGGCTGAAGTACAAGGCCTATGAGGACCTCCCGAGGAAATCTTTGACCACCCCTTTCAGCACCAAGAAAGTAGTTCCTCAGGTGAAAACTTGTAGTTGCGCGTAGCGCTATTTCGAATGAGAGCTATTTGTTATTGGTACTGATACTTGTACATCTTCTTGTCTTCAATTTGTAGGACCTCAAGGTAGCGGGGATGATGCCCCCGCTTCCTGAGAAGTACACTGATGCGCTAGATCACGAAGTGGCGGAGTCCGAATCCGAGCTTCCCTCGGCGCAATCTCCTTCCGTGGAAGCCCCCGAGTCGAGCGAAGGGCAGACCCGAAAGCGGTCCCGTAGTGAAACTTTGGGTGGGGCGACGCCACCAACCCCGAAGGTTCTATCCTTCCTTGAGCAGCACGATGGGGATGAGGGTGCGTCGTCTGCACCCTTTCCTGTTGTGCCTATTCGGGCTATGGCCCTGCAACCGCCAGCAAAAAACAAGAAGAAGAAGAAGAAGAAGAAGAAGAAGAAGAAGAAGAAGAAGAAGAAGAAGGAGGAGGAGGAGGAGGAGGAGGCTCCTGTCTTCAACCTGTCAGACATACCATCGTAAGTTGTGCTAACCGAACTTTTGTAGTTGTGCTGATATGCTAAGTATTAGCCTGATGTTAATTTGATTTCTTGCAAGTGCTAGAAGTAATCAATCAGAGGAGTCCCTTGATGAGGACACTGAAGAGATGATCGTGGAATCAAAGCCGACATCTTCATTTCCCAATATGGTGGCCAACTCGGAGGACGAGGGTTCGATCTCCGCGAGGCGGGAGGCTCATGCACTTGTGACGCGGAAGACGATATCCAAACCTTCGGAGTCCATGTCAGACTACGTTGATACGTCGAAAACGTATCTATAATTTTTGATGTTGCATGCTTGTTTAGTATCTACTTTGCTTTGCTTTGTCTACACTTTGAGGTGTTTTTATATCTTTTCTGGAACTAACCTATTAACAAGTTTCCATAGTGTCAGTTGTCTGTCTTCTTCTGTTTTTGGTTCCAGAAAGGCAGAAAATCAATATTCTCGGAATTGGACGGGACAAAAGCCAAAGTCAATATTTTACCGTGGGCGACACGAAGTCCAGAGGAGAGACGGAGAGGCAAGCCAGGGCGTCTAGACCCCCATAGGCGCGGCCAGGGTGGGCCCGCGCCTAGGCAGGGTGTGGGCTCCCTGGTCGCCTCCCAGCCTCGCCTCCTTGCCTATAAGAATCCCCTAATGTAGAAACCCTAGGCACCCGATCAAAACTCCATGAAACCGTCTGTAGCCGCCACCATCGTCCCTAGATCGGGGGGATCTAAAGTTCTTCCCGGCACAAAGCCAGAGGGGAGATCATCCCAGAGGCCTTGTTCTTCGATATGACGCGTGAGTAGTTCCACCTTGGACTACGGGTCCATGTAGTAGCTAGCTGGTTGTATCTCCTCCTTGTGCTTTCATGTATAGATCTTGTGAGCTCCGTTCATGATCAAGATCTAATCTATTTGTAATCATGCATGTTGTGTTTGCAGGGATCCGATGGATGTTGAGATTACTATGTCAGATTGATTAATGGTTTTGTCTTTATGATTCTATCATGTCTATGTTGATTGTGATCTTGCATGCTCTCCGTTGTTAGTAGGTATCTTGGCCAAGTAGTTGCTAGTGACTCCAAGAGGGGGTATTTATGCTCGATAGTGGGTGCATGCCTCTAGTTTCCAAGAGAAGTGACAGAAATCTCTTCGGTTGTAGATGTGATGTTGCTACTAGGGAGAAAACAACGGTCTCTTATTTATAGAACAACTGGATTGTTTACCTTACACACTTTGCTTAAAGCAGTTGTTTGTTGCTTGCAACTTAATATTGGAGGGGGTTCGTATGATAACCCAAAGGTGGACTTCTAGTCATATTTGCAGTTGGATGGCGGTCTATGTATATTGTTGTATTGCCCAATCGAATCTCATAGGATCTTTTTGTCTGGTATTGCATTGTTATGCCTTGCTCAGTTCCTGTCCATTGCCCCGTTGTAATTTGTTTAACCTTCATGCCATGTTGTTTATCTAAGGAGAGCACCTCTAGTGAACTATGGACCCCGTTCCAATCTTTACCATTGGTACATCCTCCATTGTTACTATTTACTTGCTGCAAACCATCATCACCTTCCACACCATACGTTTAATCCTTTGTTATAGCAAACCGGTGAGCTTTACAACCTCACTGATTCGTTGGAGCAAAGTCTTGAGTTTGTGTTGTGCAGATCTCCATGTTGCTTGCAACACCTGTGTGACGTTTCCTTCCCCCTACTGGTTCGATAACCTCGGTTTCTTACTGAGGGAAGGCTGTTGTGCTTCTTCACACCTTGCTCTTTGGGTTCCCAACAGGCTCCACGCGTATCCATCAAAGCTTTCTGGCGCCGTTGCCGGGGAGGCTAAGGACATCTTCACAAGGGGAGTCCTCCACTTCCTTTCTCTTTACTTTGTTTTAGTTTGCTTAGTTTCTTTTGCTTGGTTTTGTTTGCCTCTTTTCAAAAACTCAAAAAAAATTAGTCTAGTTTGGTTTGCTTTCTTTATTCAAAAACACAAAATTAGTTCCTGCCCTAGCTGCTGCTACTGTTTTTGACTTGCCCACCTTTGCCAAAATGAACTCTGCTGAGAACACCAAGTTGTGTGACTTCACTATCACCAACAACAATGATTTCCTTAGCACACCTATTGCTCCACCTGCTCCTGATGCTACCTTTTATGAAATTAAGCCTTTTTTGTTGAATCTTGTGATGAGAGAGAAATTTTTTGGTGATAGTTCTGATGATGTTGCTGCCCATCTCTATAACTTTGTTGAACTTTGTGATATGCAGAAGTATAAGGATGTAGATGGGGATATTATTAAGCACAATTTTTTTCCTTTCTCCTTGAGAGGAAAATTCAAAGAATGGTTGCTATCTTTGCCTAGAAATAGTATTGATTCTTGGACTAAGTGCAAAGATGCTTTTATTGTAAAGTACTACCTTCCTACTAAGATTATATCTATGATAAGTAACATTATGAAATTTAAACAACTTGATAATGAACATGTTGCTCAAGCTTGGGAAAGAATGAAATCTTTGGATAAGAATTGCCCCACTCATGGACTCACTACTTGGATGATTATCCAGACTTTTTATGCAGGTTTGAACTTCTCCTCAACAAACCGTTTGGATTCAGCTGTTGGAGGTAACTTTATGGGGCTCACTTTGGGTGCTGCAACAGAAGATTTTCCAAAAAATCGGTTTCTACCTGATGGTCTATTTTGACAGATTTCTGCCATTATTTGCATTTGCTTCTTATTGATTCCTTTTTGAGTTCTCTTTTGGGGAATTGAGCTTTTTGAAGGAGTTGCTACAGTAGCTTGTGTTTTTAGTGAAAAGTTTTGTTGTTCCAAAGCTTTTCCTAAGGGTCTATTATCTTTTGAATAAACTAATGTTGCTATTGAAGATTGTGTGAAGTTTTGTATGAAGGAGAAATTTCAGGTGTAGAGAGAGAATGATGTAATGAGATGAAGAATGGACAAAAGCTCAATCTTGGGGATTCCATCATGGTGTCACCCCTAGAAATATCCAAGAGGCACAAGCGTCAAAGCTTGGGGTTCCCAAGGCATCCCCTTCTTCATCAATAAAAAGCTCAGGTCTATCAAGATACTTTGTTTTTATTGTTTCATGCACAGTTGTGTTGTTCTTGGAGCGTCTTAGTTTTCGTTTGTTGTGCTTAGTTTGTTTAGTTTGCTTGAATAAAGTATTTGGACCCCCGTTCTCGCTGTGTTGTTTCAAATAAGTCAATTGGTGTTGTAAAGGAGTAGGAAGTTCCTGCTTGAAAGTGCAAGAGGAGCTTGCATTGACTGTGACTTAGAATTTAGCATGACATGCTAGGTGTTGTTTTGACCTTATGCTTAGGGATTATTGCTGTAGCATGTTTTGTTCCAAACAATTGGGATTGCTTAGTGTGCCTTGAAGAAATTATGTGTTGTTTTAGCATGCAAAAGCATAGTATTATGGTATTCTCCTTTGATGCTTTGTTTGGGTTGACTTGGCACATGCTCACACCATGTTATGACTATGAACAAGTCACCATAGCCTCTATGATCATTTAGTTCTTGACTTATAGTACCACTCTATGCTTTGATTAGTAATGTTTTGTCGCTCTGCATGATTATGGCCACTATTTCTCTCTTAGTTGGTTGCTCCCAGTCTTTGCTAGCCTCCACTTGTATGGGTAAGCTCTACTCATGCTTCCAACTCCCAAGAAACCAAGTTATTCCAAAGTGTCCACTATAAACTCCTATGCATGGTGTGTTACACCATTCCAAGTATATTCTTGTTTTCAGCTATCTTCCAATTAAAAACTATTTTGTTATGTGAAAACTTAGTGATTAAAGCCCTCACAAACTTGATGGCACACTTTATATTCTTTGCCCCTAATAAACTTCAACCATTGTGTCGTCTATGTTGTATATGCTTGCACTTATACGTTGGAATTAGCAGAACCATATTGTCATGGGGAACGTTTTCAACATTGCACTTGTACTTTGTACTCAGTTGATATCATGCTCTTTTGTCTATGGATGTCACCGGTGTGAAATAAAGAGGGGGCTTGTAAGTCCACGGAGTTTGTATTTTGTGTTAGAGAAACGTCTGGGCCGCTAGCCTAAGCCATGCCTAATCATGGTGGAAACTTGCAGCATCACCATAGTGAGCTATCTATGAAGCATCCTCAATAAAAAGCTATGCACATAGTAAATAAAAAAGATCGCTGAGATGCTCATTGTCTGCTTGCCTTGTCATTTTTGTTATGGGATAGCTCCTGTACCATGTGCAAGGGGTACCACGTTGGCGGTTCTCTATGATACGCATGTACTTACAATGACAACAGGTGACTGAAGTTGAGTAGCATGAGGATTGGCCCTCGTATTCAAGGGACTTGAGATTGCCAACTTATACTTTGTCAAGCATATACTCCATAGTTTGTTCACTTTAACCTTAATCACTTCAAGATTCTTATGATAGGGGAAATGAGGGCTGAAAGCTAACAAGTACCATAATTTTTGGAAGCTCTTTTTGAAACTTGAAATCCTGCTTCCCTTTATGAAGGGCCTTTCTTCCACTATTATATTGAGTATCCACCTTCTACCTTTAGGCACCATTAAGAGAGCATAGTTTCCATTCTTAGTTCTATGTGTAGTGTCCCAAAACTTATTGATTGATGCATATTGTGATATTACTTGTTCTTGTGCTATTTTTTTCTAGTCACCCTTGTGAACTTTGAAGGTGCCATATGCATCCATTTGCTACTCTATGGAGGACAAGCTGATTGCCACTATGCCATGTTTTCTATATGTGAAACAAACAAACATTTTTCAATGCATGTTATTCATGATCTTTGTTTGTAGCCTTTCGTGCTGCATGCATAGTTACTTTGTCTTATTGTTAGAACTCCATCTTGCATGCACATGTTTAGAGTTCTTTGATCCCAACTTTCAATGCTTGCAAATGGTTTGATCTTGGTTTTGATGGTGCATGTCACCTCAAAAATTATTCTTTTATCACTTACCTACTCGAGGACGAGAAGGAGTTAAGCTTGGGGATGCTTGATACGTCGGAAACGTATCTATAATTTTTGATGTTCCATGCTTGTTTAGTATCTACTTTGCTTTGCTTTGTCTACACTTTGAGGTGTTTTTATATATTTTCTAGAACTAACCTATTAACAAGTTGCCATAGTGCCAGTAGCCTGTTTTCTTCTGTTTTTAGTTCCAGAAAGGCAGAAAATCAATATTCTCGGAATTGGACGGGACAAAAGCCAAAGTCAATATTTTACCGTGGGCGACATGATGTCCAGAGGAGAGACATAGAGGCAAGCCAGGGCGGACAGACCCCCTAGGTACGGCCAGGGTGGGCCCGCGCCTAACCAGGGTGTGGGCCCCCTGGTCGCCTCCCAGCCTCGCCTCCTTGCATATAAGAAGCCCCCGATGCAGAAACCCTCGGCACCCGATCAAAACTCCACGAAACTGTCTGTAGTCGCCGCCACAATCATCCCTATATCGGGGGGAATTTGAAGTTCTTCTCGGCACCCTGCCGGAGGGGAGATCATCCCGGAGGCCTTCTTCTCCGGTATGATGCGTGAGTAGTTCCACCTTGGACTACAGGTCCATGTAGTAGCTAGCTGGTTGTATCTCCTCCTTGTGCTTTCATGTATAGATTTTGTGAGCTCCGTTCATGATCAAGATCTAATCTATTTGTAATCATGCATGTTGTGTTTGCAGGGATCCGATGGATATTGAGATTATCTTGTCAGATTGATTAATGGTTTTGTCTTTATGATTCTATCATGTTTGTGTTGTCTGTGATCTTTCATGCTCTCCATTGTTAGTAGCTATCTTGGCCAAGTAGTTGCTAGTGACTCCAAGAGGGGTATTTATGCTCGATAGTGGGTTCATTCCTCTAGTTTCCAAGGGAAGTGACAGAAATCTCCTTGGTTGTAGATGTGATGTTGCTACTAGGGAGAAAACAACGGTATCTTGTTCATAGAACAAGTGGATTGTTTACCTTACACACTTTGCTTAAAGCAGTTGTCTGTTGCTTGCAACTTAATCCTGGAGGGGGTTCGTATGATAACCCAAAGGTGGACTTCTAGTCATAGATGAAGTTGGATGGCGGTCTATGTATATTGTTGTATTGCCCAATTGAATCTCATCAGATCTTTTTGTCTGGTATTACATTGTTATGCCTTGCTCAGTTCGTGTCAAATGCCCTGCTGTAATTTGTTTACCCTTCATGCCATGTTGTTTATCTAAGGAGAGCACCTCTAGTGAACTATGGACCCCGATCCAATCTTTACCATTGATACATCTTCCACTGTTATTATTTACTTGCTGCAAACCATCATCACCTTCCACACCATATGTTTAATCCTTTGTTACAGCAAACCGGTAAGCTTGACAACCTCACTGATTCGTTGGGGCAAAGACTTGAGTTTGTGTTGTGCAAGTCTCCGCGTTGCTTGCAACACCTGTGTGACATTTCCTTCCTCCTACTGGTTCGATAACCTCGGTTTCTTACTGAGGGAAGGCTTGTTGTTGTGCTACTTCACACCTTGATCTTGGGGTTCCAAACAGGCTCCACGCATAGCCATCACACGTAAGTGTACCTCTTTCATTGCATAGGTGGAGCCCCCGAGTCCTTTTACTCATCAGACTTGCTAGCCTTTTTTGCAGCCTTTTGTCCGTGGCGCCAATCTCCTCATCCAGCAGCATCTATCGCTGGAGGGTGAACTCAAGCAGATCCAAGGTGCGTAGGTGTCTTCTTGCCTATTTTTTAGGTGCATCAAGTTTGTATTTGTATTCATACACTGTTTATCCATGCTGCAGGTGAGAACAATGCTGCTCTCCGTAGGCTGAATGCTCTCGAAAAGAGCCTCGGCCAGGCGGAGAAGAAGGCAGCGAATGCTGTAGAGGCCCTTGAGCGCCAGCAGAAGGAGGCCGAAGACCGTGAGCAACAGCTTGCGGCCGTTGCAGCCACCCGGGAGAAGGCCATGGCTGAAAATCTTATGGCTACTGCCAAGGCTATCTTTGGTATGTCACTTTTCCATTCTCTTGAGTGTTTTGTTTTGTGAGTGTGTTTTTTCCTTCCTCCGTCAAATGTTCTATTGCTTTTCTTGCCAAATGCGTCTGGTATCGCGTTTAACCACAGCGCGCTGGAGCACGGGGATCTTCTGGTAGATGTCGTTGCAGCAATCGAGGATCGCTGCATTTCTACTGCGGTCTCTCTTGACGAGGCCAAGAAAGTGCTTACGCGCTTTTACAAGGAGGTCAACACCAAGGGCATTGCCCTCGAGGACGTCATCTCGCTGGCGAATGCTCTGTACATGGGGTTGGCCATGGCAATGGCGTCCGGAGCGGAGCTGGATCTGGCCCAGGTCACGTCCAGGATGCCGACGGCGGCGAATGGCTCTGAGGTAGATTTTGCCACCTTTGCCTCCCGCTGCAAGCATTTCGGGCCTAAGCTCATTGATCTCCTGGCCGACTATTCGACAGAGTAGCAGCAGCGGCCAAGAGTAGGCACTGTGGCTCCGAAGCTGCTCCGGGTGTTGGCGCTTAGGTCCCTCTGCATTGTAGTTAGTCTAGCTTTCTACCTTATGCTTTACCTGTAAACGCCTTTTGAGTGAAGCAGCTTTACTTTGCCATGAAATGGCGTTGATTGTGTATATGTATGAATCTATCTTTCAACTATTGTCGAAATTGTTTGTGATGTTTGTGTTTGCATGTTTACCCTTAGGGTCCCTCGGGTGAGGCTCCTGCGCCTGGTCCTTGGTCGCTAAGCGAGTCATCGCAGTTGCCTTTCCTGTGTGACCACGTCCAAAGTTTGGAGAGGGACATCCTCAGCATCTGCGGTCATGCAGATGTGTGGAAGTCGAAGGCTGAGCGATCCATTGCCAAGGAAGAGTTCTTGCTTGAAGAATTTCGACAGATGGGCGAGCAACTATAATATGAGTCCTTGTGAACCGCTGCTTCTTCAAGTGCGCCTTATTTTTATGTGGCTCACCCAATGCTTTGTGCAGTTGTAAATCTTCTTCCGGAGGAAGAGAAGGAGCGTGTCGCAATCCGGATGAATTTCCTGAGGCAACAAGACTTGGAAGCCGGCGGCTTCTTCTGGATGGACCGCGACAGAGCGATCGTCCTTGCGATGGTGCAACATCGCGTACACCAAGTTCTTTGGGTGCTGAAGCGGGCGAGGTCGTCGCTTGCGGCTATTTGGCCACAATGTTTCCTTCGGAGGCTGCACCTTCTAGCTTTCTAGGCTTGCTCGGGAAGTTTCGAGATGCAGGTCACGTGAAGGAGCTGATGCGCCATCAGCTGATTGCGGGTGTGAAGGCGGCCCTATCTCTTGTTCGACTGCATCGTCGTGATGTTGATCTTGCGGAGATAGCGGTTGGGCCTCCCCCTCCTCGAGATGGCATGGCGTGGGATATGCATCCACATTATGCAGCTGTGGCGCAGTACGTCGAAGAGATTGTAGACGTGTTTGAGGAGCGGACAAACGTTCTGCTGCAGTGTGGTTAAGTCCTGTAAAGGAAAAACGAGATAATGTAAAGTCTGTATTTATTCAAGTGGGCTTGTAACCTCAGCAGGTAGCACGACTTCGGCTCCGTGCACCATGAAGAAGGGTGTATAGCCAGTTGAGCTGTTCGGCGTTGTGCGCAGGCTCCAGAGAACGGAGGGTAGCTCGTCTGCCCAGGCTCCTGCAAGCCTTTCGAGTGGGCATAGTAGGCGATTCTTGATGCCGTTGCCTACGAGGCCGTTGGCCTTTTCGACCTGTCCGTTGGTCTGCGGGTGCGCCACGGAGGCGTATGATATGTTGATTCTGAGGTTACCGCAGAAGTCTCGGAATTATTTGGAGATGAAGTTCAAGTCGTTGTCCGTTATGATGCTATGCGGCACGCCGAACCTGTAGACAATGGACTCGAAAAACTTGACTGCAGTTTTGCCGCTTTGGTTGGTGACGGGCATTGCCTCGATCCACATGGAGAATTTATCGACTGTGACCAGAAGGAAGACGTGGACTCCTGGCGAAGGGCCAAGCCACTGGTATGGGCCTTAGCTCAGATCCTAGTGCATGTGGTTTGTCCACGTACCTCTGACAGGCGTTGCACCTCTGGACTATCTCCTTGTGTTGTTCATTGCGGTTGGCCAGTAGAACCCAGCTCGTAAAGCTTTGGCGACTAGGGCACGGTTGCCTGCGTGATGGCCAAAGATACCCTCATGGATGTCTTGGAGGATATTTTTGCCGTCACCAGTGGTGACGCATCGTTGGAGCACACCCGAAATGCTGCGCTTTTACAGCTCACCGTTGATGATGGTGAAGGTCTTTGACCGCCGAGATATGCGTCGGGCATCTGTCGGGTCCTCAGGCAGCTGATTGTTTATCAGGTATCGAAGGTACGATTGCGTCCATGTTTCTTCAACTGCCATGACCTGCATCAGGCTGACCAACTCGACCTCCATGTCGAGCTTTTCGGGTCCTTCTTGTCCTTCGGGCAGCGCAGCCCCCGAGTGCTCTGTTTCTTCGGCTGAGCCTTTTGGGAATTTCCCCTTGATGGAGGGTACGTAGATTTGTTCAAGGAACACTCCTGGTGGCACCTGGGTGCAGGTGGGGCCAATGTTGGTGAGCTTGTCGGCCTCCTAGTTGCTTTCCCTGCCGACGTGCCGAAGCTCGCAGCCGTCAAAGTCCCCTTCGAGTAAATTGTAGAGCGGACGGTATGCAATCATGTTGGCACTATGGGCGTCGCACTCGTTCATCGTCTGCTGCACGATGAGGTTTGAATCACCATACATGACAAGGCGTGTTGCATCGCACACCTTAGCCATCCTCATGCCATGGATGAGGGCCTCGTATTCAGCCTCGTTGTTGGAGGCGCGGAATTTCATCGAAGAACATACTTCATCTTGTCGCCTTGAGGAGACGTCAGCATGACGCCGTCCCCTGCTCCAGCCTCGCACTTGGAGCCGTCGAAGTGCACCGTCCAGGGCTGCGACATGTCCAGAGTGTCCGGCAGCTGGAGCTCCATCCTGTGGACGAGGAAGTCAGGTAGGACCTGAGATTTGATGGCAGTGCGCCGCTCGTAGATGATGTCTCAAGGAGACAACTCGATGCCCCATAGGTCTACACGCCCCGTGATTCGGGGTTGTTCAGGATGTTCGATAGCGGGGCGTCGTTGACGACCACGATCTGGTGCTCCTGGAAGTAGTGGCTCAGCCGACGCTGTCATGAATATGTCGTAGGCGAGCTTCTGGTAATGAGGGTACCTTTGCTTTGTCGGGGTCAGTACCTCACTGAGGTAGTAGATTGAGCGTTGGACCCCGTGGGTCTTGCCATCTCCGGGTCGCTCGACCACGTGTGCGGTGCTGACCACCTGATGTGTGGCTACTATGTACAGCAGCAAAGGCTCCCTCTCCTTCGGCGTGACTAGGACATGTGATGTGGAGAGTAGCCGTTTGAGGTCCTCGAATGCATCGTCTGCTTAGGGTGTCCACTCGAATTTGTCTGTCTTGTGCAGTAGCTGATAAAAGGGGAGGGCCTTCTCACCCATTCGGCTGATGAACCTGCTGAGCGCCGCGATTCTTACGGCTAGCTGCTAGACCCCCTTGAGGTTCTTCGGCTTCTCCATGGACAGTATGGACCCGATTTTCTTCGGGTTCGCCTCGATGCCCAGATGGGAGATGAAGTATCCGAGTAACTGACCAGACGGGACGTCGAAGGCGCACTTGTCTGGGTTGAGGTTGATCTTGTAGCGATCAAGGTTATCGAACGTCTCGTGGAGATCATCGATTAGCATCCTGACCTCCTTGGTCTTGCTTATGTCGTAGACATAGACCTGGATGTTGCGACCGATTTGGTTCTCCAGACATGTCTGCCTGCACCTCTGGTAAGTGGCACCTGCATTTTTTAGCCCGAATGGCATTGTGTTGTAGCAGAACACCCTGAACGGTGTGATGAACGCCGTTTTCTCCTGATCTTCGACCTCCAGTCGAGTTTTGTTGTAGCCTGAGTAGGCATCGAGGAAGGAGAGCTTATCGCATCCTATAGTGGATTCGATGATTTAATTGATCCTTGGTAGAGGGAAGTGGTCCTTGGGACAGTGCTTGTTAAGCAATGTGAAGTCCACGCACATCCGTAGGATGTCTGTGTCCTTTTGGGGAACCAGCACAGTGTTTTCCAGCCATTCGCCTTCTTTGATTTCCCTGATGAAGTTGGCGTCGAGGAGTCTGTTGACTTCGATTCCGATGGCTTTGGCTCTTGGTTTGGACAGTCAACACATCGACTACTTGACTGGCTTTGCATCTGGAAACACGTTGAGTGCATGCTCGGTGAATTCCCTAGGAACTCCTGGCATGTCCGCAGGACACCAGGCAAAAATTTCCCAGCACTCACAGAGGAATTCGATGAGCGCACTTTCCTATGCGGGACTCAGGTCGTTGGCGATCAACGCCGTCTTAGAGGCGTCCGTTGTGAGAACCTGCACCTTCTTTGTGTTGACTGCGGAGTCGAACGACATATCGGATGCGTTTTTCCCGGTGAATGGGGGTGCCCCATTGTCTGTCACCTCCCTGAGTGTCATCAGCTCCTCCTGCATGCCGAACGACTGAGAGATTCTGTTGAAGTCTTTGTCCCAGCTATCTGAGCTGGTGAAGCTTCCTGGGACGATGATGACGCCCCTAGCATCTTCAGTAGCAGGTACGCATACTGCGGTACTGCCAGGAATCTTGCGAATGCCACGCGCCCAAGGATGGCGTGGTACTATGATGGTCGGTCCACCATTTCGAACTCCAGCCGCTCACGCCTGAAGTTTTTGGGCTTGCCAAAGATGACGTCGATCCATATCTTTCCCAAGGGGTATATGCCCTTCCCTGGGACTATGTCGTGGAACATCGTGTCCGACTGCTCCAGGCTGCACAGCGGGATCCGCATCGCTGCGAGTGTGCTGGCGAACATCAGGTTGATGTCGTTGCCACCGTCCATGAACACGCGGCTCATTTAGAATCCACCAATCTGGGCCTCGAGCACCAGGGTAGAGTGACCTGGGCAAGGTATATGGCGTGGGTGATCCAAACGGTCGAACGTGATGCATGACTCTGAGCCGCTGAGGTACTCAGGTATGGCTGGTGGGGAGGTCACGGCCAGGTTTACTTGGCGGGTGATCTTCTTCTGCACCTTGTTGGTTGGATGCCCCTTCTGGATCATCAGGGCCCCTTTCGGTGGGGGGTACCCATCTGCATCGTTATTCGGTGCTGATGCGACCGGCGGGCGATAGCACCTGGAGTGGGTGCGAATCCAGGATTCACCGTCTGGCACCGCATTTGGGTGAGGCCCTCCCTGAGCTTCTGGAATTCTCGGCAGTCCTTGAGCATGTGGCTGGCCTTCTTCTTACCATATTGTTTGTCGATGTAGAAGTGGATGGTGTAGGGACCAGTCATCTTGTCGTATGCTGAAGGCTTGTCGTCGCGGTTGCGATGTTGCCACATTTGTGTGGGTCGTCCGTCGTCGCGGTAGTTGCTGCTGCGGTGTCCGCTGTTGCGGTTGACATCATCGCGGAGATCGGCGTATCCAGCCGCAACCATGTCTACTCCATCACGATCGTCATAGACGCGCGATCTTCTCTTCCTGCGGTGCTCGCGCCTACGACAGAAGTGGTCTTCGTCATCAGAATGCGTTCGGCTGACGGAATCCTTGCCATCTGCCTAGCGGTTGGCGATGTCCATGAGGTTATCAAGGGTTTGGGGCTTGACGCGCCCGAGCTCCTCCTTGAAATCTAGGCTCCTGGCTCCGTCCTTTAAGGCGTCGATTGCCCTTTCCTCGGAGATGTTTGAAGCGGAGTTCTTGATGTGGGACCAGTGAAGGATGTACGAGCGGATGGATTTGTTGGTCCGCTGGGTGCAGACCCGTAGCTCTTCGATTGAGGCTGGCCGCTTGCTGGTGCCCTTGAAGTTGCAGATGAAGATGTACGCCAGCTCTTCCCAGCTTCGGATGGAGCCAAAGGGTAGGCTGCTAAGCCAGGCCCTAGCCGTGCCTGTCAGCTGCAGCTGAAGGCACTATAGGGCGGTGTTCTTGTTCTCGCCGTGGAGCTTGACTAACGACAGGTGATCGTCGAGCCAAATTTTAGGCTCCTGCGCGCTATTGAACTTCGGGTTGTCTGAATGGAGCTTGAAGTTTCTCGTCATCCGCGATTGCCAAACGGATCTACTGAAGCATCGGGCTCCACACAGTTCTCTGTTGTCCTCCTCCTCGGACTCTATTGAGCATGCGTGCTTAGCACATGATTTGTCGATCTTGTGCCGTGTGAGCTCACTACGAGCATCAAGTTGCTGCTACGGTGCCGTGGGGTCCAATGGTGTTGAGGAAAGTCGTGCTCCTCGTCCTCGGAAGAGGGCGTGCGGCTTCGGGTGAACTCGACCATGGACTTTTTCTTCGTCTCCGCAGGAGTTTCGTCGTGGAGCGTAGCTCCGACGAGTCCGAGGCCTGCTAGCGCAGACTTGTGCATTGCATTCTTCAATTCACCCGCCAGAGGTGGATTGGACGCGAGGTAGGTGGTGGCCGCCATGACTACAGCCTGCGGCGTTTTTGGCATGACGTTGCCTTGTGAGTCCATCGTCATGAAGGACGTGTCGAGGGCCCTGGTGACCTCGCGCCGCGGCATGGTCCATGCGCTCCAGGCGGGAGCGGTACTTGTTGGCGTTATTGCCATGTGAAGAGGAGCCGCCAGCGGCGGAGAGCGCAGCTCGTTGTGCGCTTGACTTTGTGGCTGCCTACTTACGCTTTTTGAGCTCCTCCTGCAGCTTCACCTGCCGATTGTGCTCATCGATCAGGAGCCAGTGGTAGGCCATCAGCAGGTCACGGGAGGCATCCACAGGTAGGATTTTATTGCCTTGCACGACTTCGCGTGATTTTTTCCAGTCTTCCTCGTTAAGGTTGATCTGGTCATAGGCGCGATTGCCACCCTTACTGTCTCTAGCCGCCCTGTTAGCCGGGTTTCCCTTGTTCTCGATCTAGGGGTTGGGAGGGGGATTGGGAGGGATGGCACCCGAACCTAGCAGTGGATCGGTTCCATTGTTGACATCGCCACCGAGGATGACGGCGCACAGATAGGGCTCACGGAGTGAGTCGCTGCTGCCGCAGCTCTCAGATCCGGAACCATAGGTTCCTTCATCCGAAGGGGAACCACATAGATCGGAGTTGCATCTACTGTTGTCATCCGAATCGCCCGTCAGCATCGACGTACGCATGGCATCGATGGGTGGGACCAACAAAGCGGGCCTGATGGATGGTAGTGGCACCCGCTCTGGGAGGCGGAGGGTGCTGGTCTGCCCCACCTGGAAGCAGAAGCTCCCAAACAGCATCTCGAGCCCGTCGCCTACGGACTCAAAATATTTCAGGGTGGCTGGTGAGTGGGCGGTGAAGTCAAAGACGCCGAAGAGGAGATGACTCTCTGTCGTCGAGGAATCATAGATCGCTCCGGATGGAACCATCACGACCGCACGATCAGCGTCCCTAGTTCCCACAGACGGCGCCAATTGATGAGGGTTCGACTCATCAATGCCCATTATTATGGACTTGGGTTTTGAGAAGACGAGGATGCTGAAGGGAATATGCCCGAGAGGCAATAATAAAGTGGTTATTATCGTATTCCTTCTTTATGATAAAAGTTTATTTTACATGATATAATTGTATTAATACGGAAACGTTAATACATGTGTGTTTAATAAACAAACAGAAAGTGCCTAGTTATGCCTCTCTCATAAACTAGCTCGTTGATTAACAAGATGATCAAGGTTTCCTAATCATGGACATTGGATGTTGTTAATAATGAGGTCACAACATTAGTGTAATGGTGTGATGAACATTCATCCGAAGTATAGCATTACGATCAAAGTCATTGAGTTTATATTGCTATAACAACTTAAGAAGTGATCCTAATCCTTAGACCATGAGAACATGTCAATCACTAACACCGGAAGAGTTTCTTGATAACATCAAACGTCACACTATAACTGGGTGATTATAAAGATGGGTTTAGAACTACTAAAGTGTCATGTTGAGGCCCATGGATCGAGAATGGAATTTGTTCATCCCGATGACGGATAGATATGCTCTAGGCTCTCTCGGTGATATCACATTGATTAGCTTACAAGCAAGTGATTTGATCACTAGAATGTTATATCACGGGAACGAGAAAAGAGTGCATGTCAGTAATGAGATCAAACTAGGTATGGAGATACCGATGATTGAACCTCGGACATGTAATATATCGCGAAACAAAGGGATTAAGATACTAGCATAAAAGGTTCCAACGATCACAAGAAAGTCATCTTTGAATGTGTGGGAGTCAGTATGGGTCTCTAGATCCCGCTTTTGATTATTGATCCGAGAGGGGTCTCGATCATGTCCGCATTATTCGTGAACCGTAGGGTGACACACTTAAGAGACACCAACATCCATTTGGAGCAAAAGTTTCATGCCGGAAAGAATAACAAGCACAGGAATTTATTTCACTAGATACCGAAACGGGTTTTCGGGTGAAATTGCAGAAAGTGTTTTTGCATGTGAAATGAAATACTAGCAAGGGGTTATATGAGAATGTTTGTCATTAAAATAATTTATAAAATTCTGAATAAATAAAAGAAGTTTATTTAATGAGAGTTTGCATTAAATTTGGTGGAAATTTAATGGGAATTTAAGTGGGTTTTTGAGTGGAGGAAATTGAAAGGCTTTTGTGTGAGTGGAGTGTCCACCCACATGAATGAAAGGAGGGGAGGGGGCAGCCCCATGGCTGGGTGCATGGCCCCTTGGGTGCCCCCCTCTCCCTATAAAAGGAGCCCCCTCCCTCTCTCTCACTCACACCTCCTCGTGAAGGATCTCTCTCCCCCTCTAGTATTTATCCCCCATGGTCTCGGACTAGCGAGATACATGTTCCCAGTGGCTATTCGGCAAGAAAGAGTTGTGCTTCCGCTGCATCGCTGGAGCGAGGAGGCGGAGGTTGCTCGGTGCCTCGTACATGTGTGCGAGCACGGATGCGCTGCTGTTTTGCGGCGCTAGGACTTCCTCTCGATCTTGAGATCGGCAAGAGATCGTCTACATCAACCACGAGTTTGAACTCATTAAGCTTTGTCGGTCTTCAAGGGTATGTTCTCTACGGATATACATCCGCCCGTTGCTTGTATCTAGTAGATAGATCTTGGTACATAGTTGTTCCCATCATAGGAATTTTTTTGTTTTCTATGTTGCAAACCCTACAGTGGTATCAGAGCCGGATATATGTGTAGATGCTTTGCACGGGTAGTACACATATGAGTATGTGGGCGATGATCATCATTTTATTGCTTCTTAGTTGTACTTTGGATGTTGGTGGCATAGTGGGATGAAGCGGTCCGGACAAACTTTACATGTCCTCGCACATGAGACCTGTTCCACGCTTGACATGCAACTAGTTTTGCATAAGTGGCTAGCGGGTGTCTGTCTCTCCTACTATAGTTAATATCTAATTTGCAATGAGTTGTCAACAATTTAGTTATCCTCGTTGTGGTTCATGTTCGTAGGTAAGAAAGGTTCTATCTTCGAAAACCCTAAGCCACGTAAAACTTGTAATGAATAAATTAGAGGCATCTAGTTTAGATTGTTGCTGAGCTAGTGTCATGATATGGTAATGTTGTAAGTAGAAGTATAAGTCGATACTCCTACAACACAAATAACGTGTAAGTTCCATAGACCTTGGCCTTACACATAGAGGTATGATGGCGATCATACCATGATGCACATGATGGAGATCAAGTGCAAGTACCATATCATTTCACTTATTAATATGTGATGTTTGTTGCATCTTATATTGCTTGTTTGGCGTTTTATTAGCATAATAAGATGATCCCTCATTTAGATATCAAGATAATAATATGTTCTTCCTTAAGTATGCACCGATTATGTTTCGTCGCTCCAAGACATGACGTGATGATCGGGTGTTCTTGGATCCACGATCATATTTCGGGTGTAAGACAGTTACACATGCAAATACTAAGCTTCTTACTTAGCGAGCCTAGCATGTATAGACATGGCCTCGGAACAAGGACCGAAAGGTTAAGCATGAGTCATATGAAATATATGATGCCCATTTGATGCTCGCCTTTGAAGCTACACCGACTCACGTGATGATCGGACTTGGTGTAGTGGATTTGGTTCATGTAATCACCAAAAAGACACGAGGGGTGTCGTTTTTGAGTGGGAGTTCATTTCTAATTTGGATTAGTAGAACTCAATTTATCATAAATTAAATCCAAGTGAATTTGCATAATTTATTGTAGTCATTGGCATTCGTTCACCACCTTTTGCTTAGTTGTAATTGAGATAATAGAACTATAGAATTCTGGATATATACTTTACGAACTGGTATCGTATTGTGTTGAGTGTCAATCTAAAGTTTAAAGTCCTATTGCAAACTTTCAGAAAACTTTGTTTACTCCGTGAAATTTAATAATTGGTATTAAATCGAGAGTAACAATTCCAGTGTTAGTATCTTAAGTATCATGTTTGCCTCCATGATTCTTGATTGTTTTAATATCAAGTTTATCTAGGATCTGAAAGAATTGTTTCAGAAACCATCATGTGATAACGATATCTGAAACAATGTTTTGGTTGCAATATGATAGAGTATAATGTATTTTCTCATATTGGATGAGAATTTGCAAAGGTTGGAGATGCTAGACATCCTAATCATCCAAAAGGGTTTTGGAAAGTAACGTTATACTCATGATTCGTCTCTATAAGCTACATTAGCTTGATCATGAAAGTCGTCATGATAAGGATGAATAGAAGATGTATGTAAAGTGTTTACTACACTAAAAAGATTACTAAAGAATGGATTTTGAAAGAATACCGATCATTTGATGATGGTGATCTACTTCAAAGTGCAAGTCCAAAGGTATTATTATTTGAATATACATGCTTTGGACTATGTTTCATGTATATGGCGCCACTATTGATGTTGATAGATTCTTTTAAAAAGGAAAAGGAAATGCTGAAAGAGAATCTATAAAATATACTTGGCAGAAAAGAAAAGATTGGAAATATACAATTTAGGTATATATATGATATACATGTTATGGTTGTATTCTTTGCTTGTTATACAATGTAGTTCTTGGGTATTGGATACCGAATTGGTTGGTATGAAATTTCATACAAAACGACGCAATTCATGAACCACAATGGCCTAAGTAACTAGCAAGAGAATATGTGATGATGATCATCTAAAACAAACAAGCAGTTGTTTGTATTTCTCGTTGACATCAAAGCTTGCCTTCAAGATTTATTTTAATAATTGTTCTTTAAATCAGGTATTATGAGAACAAAGGTTGTTCAAATAATTACCGTATCCATATAAGATGGATGATTTACAAATCTAGTTGGAGAAATCACATCCATAAATCTCATGCTAAAATGTCGTAAGACAAATGATTGGAAGATCACTTAAGAAGTGACATCGGCGTTTAAATTATATTAGAAAGAAAACATGAAGAAACTCCATTTTCATGGATTTTTGGAGTCTTTGATTTGATCAAATGACGCTTGTGAGACTTTTCTTAGGATAATTAAAACTTCGTTCAAAGGCCAAAGAACAACGATCGACTAAATTATTGGAATTTATACATATCGATGTATGTAGTCCATTATGTGTAGTCGTAAAGCGATGGACTTCAACTTCATATGCTTTCTCCGGAAATTTGAGTGAATATTCACTTAATGAGAAAGAAGTATGAAATATTTGAAAACATTTCAAAGACTTTCAAGATGAAGTGGAAAATCATTGTAACAAGAAAATAAATGATTTATGATTTTATCATAAAGGGATTTATTTGAGTTACATGTGTAACAAGAAAAATAAATGAATTATGATTTATCATAAAGGGATTTATTTGAGTTGCAAGTTTAGCAAAACACCTATATTTACATCTCCCGAAACACCATAGGAGTATGGAGTGTTTGAGATTTGTAATGAAACCTTGTTTGACATGGTTGGATCAAAGGTGTTATTTATAAAACTGCCATTATGTTTTAGAAGATTAAAAGCTTTAGAGACTACCGCTTTTACACTGAAAAGAGCTCCATATTGATCCGTTGAAATGACACCATAGAAGTTATGGTTTGGGGTAAAAACCCAAATTGTCATTTCTTAAATTTTGGTATGCTAAGCATAAGTAAGATGTTTACAACCAAAGTCGGATGAGCATGTCTTTGTAGGTTATTTCGAATAACCATTGGGTATTCCTCCATAACACCAAGGACAAAAGGGTTTGTCGCTTGAAACATAAAGTTTCTTGAAAAAGAAGTTTTTCATAAGAGGTTAAGTGGGAGGACAATAGAACTTTAATAAGGTTAACGAACCTTAGCTATATGTGCTGAATTGCGCAGCGCCGAAAAATGTTCTGGAGGCAGCCAAAATGCTCATGGCTCACGTGCCTCAAAGGTTGTGGTCACGGAGGTCTAAGTTCCTATTGAATCAAGTAGGTCGGATAAACATTCAAATGTTGAGATTTGAGAGTAAATCCTTATTGTTTGACAATGATGAACCGACTACATGCAAAGAAGCGATGATGGGCCATGACTCTGTCAAATGGCTTGAAGCCATAAAATCCGTGATAGTTCCATACACGAGAAATCAAGTTTTGAACTTCGAAGACCCTCCGAAAAGGTGTAAAAACCTATCGGTCGTATTTGGATCTATAAAGAAACAGACATGGATGTTTCACATCTATGAAATAGTCGACATGTCATAAAGTATTTTATGACAATGTTCAAGGAGTTGACTATGACAAGATTGGATCTTTCATAGCGATATTTAGTCTGGACGGATTAATGTAGCAACCACTACATATAATTTGGTATATGGTAGAAGAATAAACAAAACAAAGTTCTTCTAATAGAATGGTTACCTAGGACGTGTGCATGACACGGTCCAAAGGGTTTTGTTAATTCAAAGGATGCTAAAAAGCGCATGAAAACTTCAATAGTTGAAGTAAGCATCGCAGAGTTGGAATCTTCACTGTGATGAAACTGTTAAAGAAGTTTAATTTCATCAGGAGAAGATGAAGATGCTTGCATTTGCAAGAAATTAAGTGGGAGCGCTGAGACATATTTCTAATACATTATGTGGAGGACATCTTGTTGGTTGGAAATGATGTATCTTTTATTGAGAAAGGTTAAGAATTTCATTTTGATGAAAGACTTAGGCAAAACCCGAATATTTAGCATGAATGTCTATAGTGGATAGACTATGACGCTAATATGGTTGTACCAAACGTACATATATGGGATATTGAAGGAGTTCAATATAGAAACGACAAGAAACGGTTCATGTCGCATGGAAAGGAATTGAATCAAGATTCAAGTGTATCGACACTTGATAAGTGAAACAAGATTCAAGTGCTTTGACACTTGATGAGTAAAATCACAAGGATGTTTTGATCAATCATACCATGATATGTACACATCCAGATATGTCCTATGCTCTAAGTGTTATGAGCATATACCAGAATGAATCATAAAATGATCATTGGACGATAGTAAGGATATTCTTATGATCTTTTGGAAGAACTAAGAATATATTTGTGTAGAGGTGACAAACAATTACAAATAGTTCATTATAAAGAGTTACATTGATACTAGTTTTGTCACAAGATATAAATTAAGTTTAGGATCCTTATCGTCGTACCCTCCTGGCCTTTATATAGATAAGCCAGGTCTCGGGATAGATTGAGTAGGTTACAAATTAGGATTGATACCCTTTGAAATTCTATCTAATCTAGACTTGTTCTCCAAGGAGTTGAATTTACCACGGGCTTGGACCACCCGAATTCTTACTGGGTTGCAAATCCTCGCGTGGGCCTTCCTTGGGCTGGACCGGATATACCAATGTTGTGCACCGGTAGGGTATATCCATGTTACCCTTTAGCCCCAAAACTTCTAATTTGACCTTTTGGATCAAGGGGCCATTGACCTCATCGTAATAATTTTTTAGAAAACAACCCATGGAAAATAGTCCATCCACCCGAGTTGGTTGGCACAAACCTTTTTAATTCTGCCTTTTGGGGTATTCCCTCTACACCTAAAAAAAGTTCCGCCTAATGTTTTCTAAAAACTACTCCATTTATGTAGCCCTTTTTAATTGAGATGCAAGAAGCGCTGCATTTTTATTTTAAGGGAGATAAACATGAAAACATAAAATCTTGTTAAGAAAACAAATATGTAAGTTATAGTTATTATATGTGGTTTAACGTTAAAATGACATAAATTATTTTTGGCATTGTGGCACTTAGTATACCTATGTTGAAGTATGGAGTTAGAATCATATGCATGTATATACAATGTAGATTATGTTTTTATTGCAATATTTTCCTACAACGTCTCTTAACCTTAACAAGGTCAAGTTTAATTTGCAGGTTCAAAAATAAAAGTTAAGTAACCAACAATCAGGCATATCAAATTATCCAGCATACTTGTACAAACATCCTGGCACCAGGGATCCAGTAGCCAGATCATACATGTTGTCGCATCAAGCAACGTTACCAAGGTCAAAACAACAATCACGACCAAAAAAAGTCAAACATACACATACTTCCTATATAACAAGGTTAACATATCATGACTAAAATATCCAATATACACACGTTTCTTTAAAATCCAACATACACACGTTTCTTTAAAGAGAGACTGACATCCAGAGACCCATCGGTTAGACTAAATGGCTGATACATCAAGCAACACTATCACCTTAAAAGCAGGGAGGCTCGACCAAAAAAAGAAAGTTTATCATACACACATTTTTATAGAGAGGTTAACAACAGGGATAGCTAAACTAAACGTGTTATCAAGTAAAAAATAGGGAAATGTGAGCATAAAATAAAGTACATCATGCACACGTTTCTTTTATAGAAAAGCCGACATCAGTGACCCATCAACTAGACTAAATGGTTGTGGCATCGAGCAACATTATCAAGTTTGAAATAAGAAAACATGAGTGAAAAAATAAAGTCCATTATACACATGTTTATTTCGTAGAGAAGCTGACATTAGGAACCTAGCAGCTAGACTGAAAGACTGCTGCCTCGAGAAACGTTATCAAGTTCAATACAGGAAGGCGTGAGTGAAAAAAAGTTCTGCTAGAGACATTGAAGTCGTGACCCCACAAGATCAAAAACACCGTGACACTGATCATAGTATAAATCGCACAAGGAATGCAAAATCTTACATCTCCATGTGTCGACCGAGCTTTTACCACATTTTTAAGGTTTTGTGGCAGAATAGGGCCGCGAAAACAAAAAAAAAGTTTCTATCTACCATGAAAAAAGGGAAATTGTGGCATAAGGCGGACCTTTTACCACGCTCAACGGACCACTATTCTTAATATTCGATAAATAACCCTGTCATATTAAAAATAAGCCAGAAATAATGTTCCGACTAAGCATCATAACATCTTAAATATTATTTAGCTTCATTAGTAATCCTGCAGGTAAATGAAGTTGCTTCATGTTGACTCCCAACACAGCTACAATCGCTTTGTTGCCAACTCGAATGTCAACCTCACATCTTGCTACGCTCATAATCCTTACTAGCCCCTGCATCGAGTTGCAAATGTGAACAATCGATCCAGTATCATATACCCAAGAGCTATTAGGAGCATCAACAAGATATATGTTTATAACATTGTATACAAGTATACATGAGGTAGAATACACAATCCCACTATTGGCCTTGTTGGCTAAATACTTATTGCAATACCTCTTGTAATGACCCCCGCCTTGCAATATAAGCAAAAAGATCCAGCTGAAAAAGCCGACTTTGTACCTGAGCGGCCCTCGGGACTAGGTCCTAAGCTTTGCTTCCCTCTGACTTTCTCTTTGTCCATGAACTCTTCTTTAACCTAGCTATATTTTGTACCATCACTGGCACATTTCTAGAGATTAGCCTCTAGCGTCTTGAGCATCCCATGTAATTCAATGAGCTTATTATCAATATCATGTGGACAAGCCATATGAACTAAGAAGTAAGTTAAAAATCATGTATGTAGAAAACTCTTCACTGATTTGGAATCTCAATCTATCTAGAGACTGCACATAACCAATTATCTTGATTACATTTAGACTTAGTGGACCACAGTCTTTTATCTTGCAGCATAACAAATCTTGAGAGACAAGTACCTATCGGTTTTTGCTTGAGCCTAGAACATGCTTTTGAGGCTTTCGATCATATCATGGACCTCAACATTTTCGAACTATTGTTGCAAGTCCAGTTCCATATAATAAAGTACGAGACAACTAATTTTTTTGGACTCATCTCTAGTCTTATGGTAGGCATTAACGACATTATCATCATGATCATCTGGAAGTGGATTGTCTAAAACAAGGTTCTTCTTGTCATGTTTGAGAACTACTCTTAGATTACGATACCAATTTGTTGAAAATTTCTCCATTATGTTTATCTTTCTCTAAGATTGGTCTCAACGCAAAACTGGACAACTTAGGAGTGTCGTTGCACCTAAAAGCATCGTTACTTCAACAAATTTGGCAGCTATACATTGCTACCTTACGACAACCTACCTTGCGTATTCAGAACGACAAATATTACGCCAAAAGGCTACCACTTTAATTATAGATGACACATTCACAGCTCATGCTTATCCTTTACAACCATAGTTATCCTTTCATAATAATTAAATATGAATTATTAATTGTAAAAGTACTACCATCTTGATGAAAGTGTCTATTTACCTTATTTGCTCATGATAACCCTAAATACAAAACACTAGGATAACCTTTGCACCTAAACATACTCTCTTTATGGTTAACCTCGAGGCATTAGTCCTACTATAGGCATTAGTGACAACAGGTATCCCATTACCATATGGTTCATTTGTAAGTGTGTTGTCTAAAACATGATCCTTCTTGTCATGTTTGAGAACTATTCTTAGATTGCGATACAAGTTAGTGAAATTTGTTCTAGGACTTTTATCTTTTTCTAAGACCAACCTCAATGCAAAGCTAGATAACTGAGGAGTGCCGTTGCACCTCAAAGCACGTTACTTCAAAATTTTGGTAGCCATACAATGCTACTCGACGATAACCTATCTTGCGTAATCAGGACGTCGAATATTATGTCTAAAAGGCTATTGCTTTAATTATAGATGACACATTCATAACTCATGCTTATCCTTTACAACCATTATCCTTTCATAATAATTAAATACCAATCATTAATTGTAAATGTACTACTATCTTTATGAAAGTGTCAGTTTCCCTTGTTTGCTTACCATAGCCCTAAATACAAAACACTAGGATAACCTTTGGACCTCAGCATACTCTCTTGCTAGTTATCCTCGAGGCATTAGTCCTACAGTAAGTATTAGTTACAACGACTGTCACATATCTGGAAGTGAGTTGTCTAGAACATGATCATTCTTGTCATGTTTGAAAACTATTCTTACATTGCGATACAAGTTGGTCAAATTTGTTCAATTACTTTTATCTTTCTTTTAGATCGATCTCAACGCATAACTTAACAACCGACGAGTGTCGTTGCACCTAAAAGAGCCATTACTTCAAAAATTTGACAGCTATACAATGCTACTCGACGACGACCTACATTGCATATTAGAACATTAGATGTCACGCCTAAAAGACTACCACTTTAACTATATAATACACATTTACGAGGCATGTTTATCCTTTACAACCATAGTTATCCTTTCATAAGAAATAAATACCAATTATTAATTGGAAGAGTACTACTATTTTGATGAAAGTGTCAGTTTTTCTTATTTGCTCACGATAACCTGAACAGAAAACACCGGGGCAACCTTTGCACCTAAACATATCCTCTTGCTAGTTATCCTCGAGTCACAACAATCTCTGTAAAAAACGTTTTTTAACTCCAACACGTAAATAAAATTTATTCATTTTCCTTACTAGGTTTGCGATAACCTTCCATCAAATAATCCTTCCATGAACAATGATTACAATCAAGCCATCTTTCATTACAAGGAAGTAGTACAATCCTTAAAGCTAAAAACGACCCATTTTTTTTAAAAAATAAGACAATCGTTGAACTAATGATTACTATCGTCCTCGCAGAAAACAACCTTTTCTTTAGCGTGAAAATCGTTATCCTTAGCTTTGAGAAAACCTACGAAAGTGTTGTTTTCTACTCCCTCCGTTTGGAAATATAAGATGTTTTAGGTTTGTAAATGAGATATATCTAGACATCTTTTAGTGTATAGGTTCATGAACCTAGATACTAAAAGGTGTCTAGATACATCTTCTTCACGAACCTAAAACGTCTTATATTTCTAAATGGAGGGAGTATATTTCTATATTTGATGAACCAAAACTCATCCAAATAAATAGAGAAAATCCCTAAAATCAGAGAGACCGTAGGCAGAATATACCACAAAATATTTTTTATTTTTTAAAAATTTCGTCCTCAACCCAACATTTTTGGGTGGTGAAACCACCTTAGCTTTGTGAATACCTACAAACGTGACGTTTTACCTATTTTGATTATTTGATGAACCAAACCCATCCAAATCAAAATAAATAAAGGAGAAATATCCCTGAGTATCATATACCAGAAAATATAGGTTATTTTTACAAATTCCATGAAGAGAGAGAGAGAGAGAGTAGAGAGAGAAAGCCCAAACCCCAATTCCCCATCTCGCCTCACTGTCTACTGCTAGATAGAGTAGTATTAAATGTACTAGCAGGCAGCTCGCTCCCGCAAGGCTCTCCTTCCATCATCTCAGCTCGCTCCTCGCACGCATCCCTCCTCAGCCCACCGCGTCGAGGCGAATCCAGTCGATGGAGCAGCAGCCTGCGGCGGCGGACCCGGAGGTGCCGGCCGGGCTTGGCCTGACGGCGGCGGAGTATGCGCAGCTGCTGCCCACGGTGGAGGCGTACCACAGGTATGCCGTGGGGCAAGGCCAATGTTCCTCCCTCGTCGCGCAGCGCATCGAGGCGCCGGCGGGCGCCGTGTGGGCCATCGTCCGCCGCTTCGACTGCCCCCAGGTGTACAAGCACTTCATCCGCAGCTGCGCGCTCCGCCCGGACCCTGACGCGGGGGACGAGCTCCGCCCGGGCCGCCTCCGCGAGGTCAGCGTCATCTCGGGCCTCCCCGCCAGCACCAGCACCGAGCGCCTCGACCTCCTCGACGACGCGCGCAGGGCCTTCGGCTTCACCATCACCGGGGGTGAGCACCGTCTCGCGAACTACCGGTCAGTGACCACCGTCTCCGAGCTCGCCCCGGTCGCACCCGCCGAGATCTGCACCATCGTCCTCGAGTCCTACGTCGTCGACGTCCCCGAGGGCAACAGCGAGGAAGACACGCGCCTCTTCGCTGACACCGTCGTCAGGCTCAACCTCCAGAAGCTCAAGTCCCTCGCCGAGGCCAACGCCACCTCCGCCGCCAACGCCTCCGCTCCGGCGACGGCCCCACCGCCGGCGGAATAACACCGGATGCTTTAATTTTTCTTCTCCGGGAGGGGGTTGCTTCGAATTTGACGCATGCAGGGGCTTCAAATAGGTGTGATTCCTGAGGTGCTGCCTGTAATAAAACTCTTTTCCATGGATTCCTCCGTCCCTTTCTTTTCCTTGGAATTTCCTTCATCTTTCTGTTGTGATTGCAATTGGAATTCAACTTTGCATGTGATTCATAGCTCGGTGCTGCTAGATGATTAAGCAAAGCTTATTAGGAAGTACTGCCCAATGTTCATTGCTAGCTTGATTCATACTCTAGCACTCGTTGATCAATCATGGTGTTGAATTAGTGATGGTAAATGGTTGCATGATCTAGAGGAAACAAAAATATATACTCAGTGCTATCTACCAGCTCTACTAGATGCTGAGATGATATTTTTACTGTATTCTTTACTGTTTACTAGATGCTTGTTTAGTGGGTGTAGTTTTTGTCTCTTTGTTGTCATATATTTTGAATATCTGAAATACAGGATTATTGCACCTGTGTTGACCGAGCCTTCCAGAAGCCATATCATCTGATGAAATGCCATTGCTAAGTGTATTTTTCTTCATAGGGGTGAGATGGATCATGAATGCTATTGCTAATTAAGTTGGTGCTTTTAAAGATTCAGACATGGAAGAAGAAAGCCAGTACTAGTACAGTGGTAAGATGCTCAGGAGACCCAACGAGCATATTTTTTTGCTTGTCATTCTTCTTTCCGGAGACAAATCAGTTCGGAACATACCACAAGTGAAAAACCACCAAGATTCGTTTGCTTCAGGCCACTAAAAGAGCTCAGTAATGCTGTTTATTAGGTGCTCCACTTGCTGCCATCAGTGGGGGATCCCCTTTGCCCAATCCCCATGCCCCATTGTCAATTTGGCATCATCACGGAAAAGGAATGACCACTAGATCTCTCCCTCTCCTTTCCAATGCCACACGATACATCAACCTTATTCAGATTCCCTCTCTCCGATCGACGTCGCGCCGCAAGCTTTTTTCCATCGGACCCGACATCGGCGTCAGAGGTTCGATCAAAGGTGGTGGGCGCAGGCCGGCGTCGGAGACGACGACGACGACAGAAGCATTGATGAAAGAAAGAAAACCTACCGGCGAGCGAGCCTTCGGGAGAGGAGGGGAGGAGGCGGTTGCGCAGGGATGGCGTTTCACGTGGCGCTGTCTTTCGGACACGGACCTGACTGACACTCCTCGCTCATCCACTTGCGCAACTTGGCCCCAATAATCAAGGCCGGAAAAGACTCCATCTCTTTTCCTCCCTTTTTTTTCCACGTCCAGGACAAAAGGCCCCTGCGTTGCGGGCCTGCCGTCAGGATTTTTTTTAATTAAAAATGGAAAAAGCTCCGTCGCACAGCGCCGCTACGTCGATCAGTGGACACGGTCAGAAAATTTGGTGTAAAACGATAATACTACAGCTGAATGAATGACCGGTCAGGTGAACCGTAACCAGATTATGTCAGTATCCGATAGACTGGTAACAACTCACTGTGACTGCTGCTTTTGATGTTTTGTTTTCCTGATGATGGGTTTTGAGTTTTGACAGTGATCACTGGTTAGTAGCTGTACGCCATCAAATGTGTGCGACTCCTGCTGCAGCCCAAGAGGCAAAAGGAGATGCCTGGCCTGGGAATCCACCATCAAGTAGTATAATTTCAAACTGCTGGACTTTGACGAACCATGTATACCCCTAATTTTTAGGAATGCAAAAAACAAAAGAAAATGGGATGAGAGAAGCCATCAAGTGTTACTCCCTCTGATCCATATAGTTAAGTTAGATTCATCTAAATAAGAATGTATCTAGTCAAGTTTTAGCTATATCTAGACAAATTTGAATGAACTAATAAAGAGAGTACTACTTTCAAACTGCTGGACTTTGACGAACCATGTATACCCCTAATTTTAATGGGATTTAAAAACAAAAAAAATTGGGGTGAGAGAGGCTCGAACTCTCGACCTCAGGATCACTCGCTATAGCTATGAGACCTACGCGCTAGCCAACTGCGCCACCACCCCATTATGCTAAATACTACTTAGTATACTTAATAACCTATGTCTACGGGAACAATTGTCTAGACCCATAAGCACACAAGGGCTGGCTGGTTTGAGTTGTGTGACAAAAGGAATCCAACGTGTTTCTTTTTCTTCTGCGTCAATTTTGGGTCCCTTTCGTGCTGATAACATCGTCAGAATTCAGCAGTTGGAGTTGAACTGCGAGCCAGCCATGAGGTCAGCAGCATCCATTACCGTCCTACATCAAGATGGGAATGGGTCGGCCCGGACCTGGCCCCGTGGCCCTAGGACCAATTTTGGAGGCCACGGGTCGACCCATTCCAAGAAAATCATGTGGCCTTGCTGGCCCATTGGGTACCCTAGGGCCGACCCAAAATTAAGTGTCCTCTGCTTCTAGCTCTCGGCATATACGAATCAGGCCCATATACGAATGAACCTTTCAGCTTTGTCACCAATCCTCAGACGAGAGTAAGTTCGACACATCACACATGCTTAGAATTCCCCATGTGTTTTCTGCGATTCTCTTTCAGCAGTTTACCCGATCAGATAAGATGAGAGCTAGGGGGATCTTGCTAGCTTTGGGAAGAAGAGGAAGCATCACATGGCAGGACGGGAGCCCCTCTGTCGACCAAAGGGAGGAGCGTGGAGGAGGCAAAAGAACGAATCTATGCCGTCTCTTGCTTGATACAGTTACAGGAAGCATCTTGGCATCACAAAGGAAGACAGAAAGAACACCATGTGTCCATGTAGTAGCAAGAACACAGATGTCTTCCAATTCACTGGGCTTGTTTTTCTGTTACAGAGGTAGCACACGGCCTGACGTCCTGGATACAGAAGGTGATAATAACTGAATCATCAGAGAGCAGAAAGAAGAACAATGTCAGGAATGGCGCTGAGATTTGTGGAAACCAGCAGCCGGCAGCCTAGAGCAGGGACTTGGTCACTTCGTAGGCCAGGAAGCAGGCGCCATTGGCCGGGACGCTGCGGGCCATGGCCGGCCCGAACCCCTTGTAGAGGCCCTTGACCCCGTCCGCGGCGAGGATCTTCTTGAAGGCGTCGATGGACCCGGAGTACTTGGGGTTCTTGAAGTCGTCCACCTGGAGCACGCTCTTCACCACGTCCGTCGGGTACACGGAGCTCCAGAACGCGGCGCCGGCGATCCCGCCGGCCAGGATCAGGGAGCCCCTGCCCAGCCCCGACGTGTCCTGCCCGCCCGCCATGTACTGCTTCGTCGCCTCGTACACGCCGAACATGACCGCGTTGCCGGGGACCTCGCGCGCCATCGTCGGGACCAGGCCCTTGAAGAGGCCCCGCATGCCGCCCTCCGACCGCAGCACGTGCCTCGCCACGTCCAGCGGCCCGCCGTACTTCACCGCGGTGACGGTGGCGGTGGCAGCCGCCGCACCGCCGGCTGGAGCAGCGGCGGCGGCGGCAGCTGGCGCGGCGGTGCCTAGCGCGCTCTGCGCCTGCAGCCTGCACTTGATGAGCTCGGTGGGGCAGGCGAGGAAGGAGACGGCGACACCGGCCCCCGCGCCGGCGATGACCTGCTGGTTGATGGTGAGCGCCGCGCCGGGCTCGGACCGCAGCAGGGCCTCCATCTGGCCCCTGACGGTGAAGAGCACGGCGTTGAAGGCGGCGACGGTGGCCAGCGGGGCGCCCATGCCCTTGTACAGGCCCCCGGGCCCTTCCGCCGCAATCGTCTGCTTGACGGCATCGATGGCGCCCGCGAACTTGGGCGGCTGGCCGGGCGGCGGCGTGGGCTGGCTCTGCAGCTTCACCTTGATGGTGTCGAACGGGTGGCCCACGACCAGCTGCGCCGCGCCGCCCACCGTGCCGGCGGCGAGGTCCTTGGCCACGTCACCCATCTGCTCTCACAAAAATACGGATGTGTGTGATGGATGACCGTCAGTTTCCTCAGTGCTGATCCCTTTGTTTAGTGGAGGCAACAAATCAAATCAGAGGAATTAATTAGCAAATCAACAGCCTGTCAATGTTCGCATCGTTCACGATACCCAAGAACCGATCCTACCTAGCCAAGCATCACAATCCTGGCACACGCTTGCAGCATCGACGGAAGACAGATTTCGGTGTGAAAACCACAGACGCACGAGAGCAATCTTCACACTATCAGCGCCAATCCTGACAACCTTGTTATCAATCTACCAGAGACAAAGGTTGTTGCAGTTTGGGGATGACAGCATGACACACTTGCAAAGCATATGCGACAATGTAATAGCTCAGCATGACTCATCTCTAAGAAGAAAAGGGCCTTGCCCAGGCTACCATGACTCATCCCTCACTCTCGACTAGTCTGTGCTCCAAGAACCAGAAGACACATTCATCAAGAACTGGGAAAAGATCATGAATCTGAAGAACTGCAACCCCAGTCAGGTTTCCACTCTCCATGGTATCCAATCAGGTTTCCAAATTCTCCACGGTGTGGAGATGAACTAGAAGAGCAGCATTCGCAAGAGGAAAATGAAGAAAATTACCTGGACTCCGGAGTAAGGAGCTTGGCAAGGACGCACTCCGCCCTCCTACGGGGAGAAAAGCGGAGAAGAGAACACACTGCTACCCAAGGCCAGGGGCAGAAAAATACAGGTCAGGAAGAAGGGAGAGGTGGTTCAGATGCCAAGCAAGGCGAGAACGGCAGAACCACCAACTCCCTCACTCACCAAACACTGCAACCCAATAAAACAAGTAAACAACAAACAAAGGCCACAAACCCATCGACATCTGAGAACCACTCCCTAACCATTGGATCGCCGTCGGATGGCCAATCCGCTCCCAGCCAACCATCACAGAAACCAAATCACCAGCTAACACTCATTCACTCACTCCTCCACACATGACACGCGCGGCACAGGTAAAGCCCAACCTTTATTATAGTACCAATAATCCTGCCATTGCTGCCAATCTTTTGCAAGGTTTTTTTTGGAACATAATGCCTTAGTAGTAAAGAAGAATGGTTATTGTTTTGTTTTTTTGCTTGCCGTGGTCCTGGTTTCTATATGTCTGAATTGCTCTGCGAACTGTTCTTCAGCTGTGTTGGAGAAGGGAGAGGGCGCTGGAACCTTGGGTCAGCCCATAGCAGATCTCGTGATCTCGTAGGCCACGAAGGTGGCAGCGTTGGCCGGGACGCTGCGGGCCATGGCGGGGCCGAAACCCTTGTACAGGCCCTTCACCCCTTCGGCCGCGACGATCTTCTTGAGCGCGTCGATCGACCCCGAGTACCTCGGCTTCTTGTAGTCGTCCACCTGGATCACGCTCTTCACGACGTCGGTCGGGTACACTGTGAGCCACAGTGCGCCTCCGGCGAGGCCCCCGGCGAGGATCAGAGAGCCTTGGCCGAGCTTCGACGTGTCCGGACCACCAGCCATGTACTGCTTCACAGCCTCATACACGCCAAACATTATGGCGTTGCCGGGGATCTCACGCCCCATTGTTGGGACAAGGCCCTTGAATAGACCTTTGAGGCCAGCGTCCTTCATGACATGCCTAGCCACATCCATCGGACCTTTAGGGAGCGCCGCGGCGGAGATAGCACCTGCTTCAGCTAAACAACTCTGGGCCTGCAACCTGCATACCAGCAGAGATAACTCAGAAGCCGTAATATGGTATGTCTTGCACCTATGTTATTCAATAGGACAAAGGAAAGTACAAACAAGGATTATATGTATTTCTTTGGATGTGTCTATTGCCAAATTGCATTGTCAGGCCAAACAAAATCAAGTGCAGCACTCTTACAGCTCCCAAATGTAGTTTTAAGTAATCACCTATTCAATATAAGTACTTCAGGGGAAATAATCATAACACTAATAAGGTACAGAGTTTGTAGTTAACAGAGAGAATTCAGCTTTTTTAGCTATGATGAAGTCTTATGCCACTTGCCTTAAGAGCATTAGGACAATATAGTTCTCAGAGGCGTTTTTCAGTGAACCTAGAATCAACAGATGCAATCCACTGCAGCTATGAATGATATGCTGAAGGAAAGTGAGATAAACTGAGATACAGTGAACATATAAAGTACACAATATAGATGTCTACAATGTGCAGGAAACAGCAGTTTCATAAGAAGGTAAATATTACGAGTTTCCCACATAGATTAACTAACATACTGGATGTCGAAAACATTAGATCCAACCATTTATTCCCAGGACTTTCTTTCACTGACGCGCTACTGACTAGAGACACAATTCAGTTTTTCAGCTAAGCACCCTATTGACATTGGCCTTACAGCACCAAGGCCTATACAGGAAATTTAATTGATCCACAGGTGGTTCCTTTTCCATGGCCCAAGATTGGAGAGCATTAATGCATCACAGCAATGCATGATACTGATGCAAGCTAAACAAGATGAATTTTGATACAACGGAATGGATGGAAACAAAGTACTCCTACATAGCGTGAATGACATCCAGTGTGTGCAGGAAACAGCAACTTCAGAAAAGGATTATTCCACGTCTTTTAACACATAAGTTCTAATTTCACATACAAAAACTCATTAGCCGAATGATGCTGATAATAGATCAAATACAGTAAGTAAATGAAATGAAATTTGGCGCGGTGCCACTTTAGTTACCTGCACTTGATCAGCTCTGTTGGGCATGCCAGGAAGGAGACTGTAAGCCCTGCACCGGCTCCAGCGACAACCTGTTGCTTGACCGTCAATGGCGCCCCAGGCTCCGACCTCAAGAGAGTCTCCATCTGCCCCCTCACAGTGAACAGGAGAGCATTGAAGGCTGCAACGGTGGCGAGAGGAGCCCCCATGCCCTTATACAACCCCCTCGGGCCTTCAGCCGCAACTGTCTGCTTGACAGCATCCAAGGCACCGGCATACCTGGGGAGCTGGCCTGGAGCAGGGCTGGGCTGGCTCTGTAGCTTGACCTTGATGGTGTCAAATGGGTGCCCGACGACCAGATTGGCGATCCCTCCGACGGTTCCAGCTGTCAGGTCCTTGGCTATGTCCCCCATCTGCTAAATACAATTCAGTAAAATTACAGCCTCATGTATAATCAATGTATGATTTATTCATTTTGTTTGCCCCATTGTGCTGGAACTGAGAGCAGATTTGTTTTCATAATAGTTGCTTGGTAAATTTGAGTAAAACATAGATACAAAGTCGTGCAAGCAACACGATTATATCATAGGAAAAAAACTGCACACTGTAGTAAGCAATCTGAGTCATCACATGTTGTGTAGTTGCTTGATCGTATCAATACCATCACACGTCCGAATCACAGACAGACAGATATACATCACTAAATAGCATAACCCTCTTTATTCCTGATGAAGATGCAGCGAAAGGGTCTGCATCTGATCGCAAAAGACAGAGAGGATGCGCATCTATCAGGCCAGGGGGGTTCACGTGGGCACAGTGGGGATATTCAGTGGAACCCCCAATATCTTTCAGAACATACTAGCGAAAAACTAAGTCGTCGTATGGGATCAACTCGGATCGAATGTTGCACGCTGCAGAAGGACCTAATCGAACGACGGATGGAAGGAGGGGTAGCGGGGAACCCGTCGATCACGCATCGGACTAGATCAGCCGGGCACCTCGCCGCGAAACGGGTGGGCGATCGACCGGACAAAGAGGACGAACGGTTCGGGCTACGATTCCTCAATGCCACGGCGAAGGGAGAACAGCCTGAATAGAAGGGGGAGGCAGTGCTCCTTACCGCGAGAAGAAGAAGGGATCAACGCCAACCCGGCACAGCACAGCACCGTCGTCACCACCGCCGGCGGGGCAGCGTGCGAAGAGGCGGAGGAGTGGGCAGTGTTGGGGAGGAGTGATTGGATTGGAATAACGGGGGGATTCGGAATGGTGCTTTTGGACCTGGTGGGGTTTATTCAGTCGTGCGTGCTGGGGCAGGGGGTTCCGGCGGAGTCTGGGGTGGTTGGTGGGCTGGCACCTGGCAGCTGCCTGCCTTTCTCCCCTTCCTTCCTTTCCTTTCCTTTCCGGTGCTCTCTCTGCTCACATTACGCAGAATCAATCGACATCAATTTCCCAAATTTGCAAAAATGGATCCATCAAGATCGAGATCTGAGTATCTGATCTGATCCGTCGACCGCAACAGAAGCTACAGTGAAAATGAGGTCTCCTCTGCACATGTTGTCCCGACGATTCCACTGCACGGATGAGGGCAGGCACATGGAAACCGTGTCAGGCGTGCAGCATGGGCATGGGCAGGATTCAGGGATCACTCCTGCCACGGTGCGTAAACCAGTCCTCGATGCACACGTTTTTCAAGATTTCTTTCCAGAATTAGTCCGACTAAGTGAATACATGACGATTATTTGACAAAAGTTGATATTGTTGGAAAGCAATTTGCATTATGAATCTAAGTATGTTAATTTTGTATAACATAACATATATACCGCAAAAAATGGTATAACATAATTGGGACATTGTGATGTAACCCGGCCCACGGCCTACGGCCATCACCACATCATGTACCGTGTCAAGCTCGCCAACATATGTCAAGTCATCATGAACCTTAAAGGTGAATTTCATCCCTTATGCGTGTTGACTTCCTACCTATTTGAATGATATACTACTTGATACAGCGTCTCGTGGAGGTTAGGTTTTTTTTTGCACAACGGAGCGCCCCAGAAGGGGCTAGAGCTTGACATTAATATAACAGTGGGTGTACAGTGATATTACAGAGGACCCCACAAAGACAAAAAAATAAAACATGGGTCCCTGACATTTGTAGATAGGACCTCGCTGAAAGATTACAATCACAATCTAGTCCTATCTCTTCCCCACCGTGGAGCAGAACGAGGCGAGTGCCGCAGCCGGGAACGGCGACGGGGACGAAACCACTTGTCACCGGCCCAGCGAAGCCCTCGGAGCCCAACCTCGAGAAGGGCCTCTCAGAGGAGGTAGAGAAAATGCCGGAGCACACCGGCTTGACGAAGATTCGCGTCCTCGTGGACGGCGAAGAGATGCTCCAGGAACAAAAGGCTCTAAAACTCCAGAGCCACTCTGGCGAAGCTTCGACTCCACTACTACTTTCCCTCATCCCCACCATGGAGATCGAGAGGAAGAGAAGAAGCAGAGCAAGAAGAGCCAGAGAAGCAAGGGCACGCCACCACCGCGTCAGATAAATCGGCTCACCATCAACACCAAGGAACCTGCCACGGACCTGGGGAGATGAGCGAAGAGGATGGCGATGGCGATGAACCAGGGCAGTAGATTGGATCTTATTGCAGGGGCGAGTGGTGGTCTTCACCGCCGCAGTCTTCGGCTCTCCCCATGAGAGCACCACCGCAGAGGGAAGAGAGACCACATCGAGCCAGAGGAGATCCGACGCCTCCAGCTCGAAGCACCCGATGCGCGCCTTATTTAGAGGGATGCACGCCTTCAGCCAGCTCTTCTGGACCACCGCTTGCCACCAGCGGGATGCATCAGAGCAGATGAAGAACGAGACGCAGTGGATCCGGCCGCCGAGATCCACCGTCCGACCCTCAATCGCCACCAGGGGACAAGACTCAAGGAAGAAAACAACTAGATCTATTACTAGAAAGAGAGAAGGCCAACCACCAGCTCCATCTCCACACCGGCCGCCATGGCTGCCGGAGAGGAGGGAGGAGAGGGGCGGCAGTTGCGGTCGAGAGCCGACTCTCAAAGGGGGCGACGGGTTCTGGGGTCACGACCGCTATTTTGGTGGGGTGGGCTGGGTTCTGCTACTATGAGATCGTGGAGGTTAGGTTGACACCCCGGTCACTTCGGACCGGCGGCTATCACTTCTGACAGCTCAGTAGGATCTCTAGACTAACCTCACATACCAATACTAGTCTTTCTGCGCACTTTGTCCTCACTCATGCGCACCCGGTACCCACTTCTCGGTCGGTCATCCATCCTAGAATTGCTCTAGGCCAAGCACGCTTAACCTAAGAGTCCTTTTCAGATGAGCTTCCGGAAAAGAAGTTGCAACTTGTTGGTATGGGTTTCATATCAATCCTATTGAGCCATGCACCAGGGCTTCACATACACCCACCCTTAGAAGATCGGCGTTCTCGTCGATCAACCACAAGCTAGGAACGTCCCCTCTTGGCACACGTCTGTGCATCCAGTGCCGACACATTGCCATGTCGTGTCCACTTCGGGCCACACGCGCTATGCTACACTTGTCCGCCACTGACCCTCACATGCCCGTGTAACCGCGAGGGTTGGCTCTGATACCACTTTGTAACACCCCCGGTCACTCCGGACCGACGGCTGTCACTTCTGGCAGCTTAATAGGATCTCTAGACTAACCCCACAGACCAACACTAGTCTTTTCTACGCACTTTGTCCTTACTCATGCGCACCCGGTACCCACTTCTTGGTTGGTCACCCATCCTAGAATTTCTCTAGGCCAAGCACGCTTAACCTTAGAGTTCTTTTCAGATGAGCTTCCGGAAAAGAAGTTGCAACTTGTTGGTATGGGTTTCCTATCAATCCTATTGAGTCATGCGTCAGGGTCTCACATACACCCACCCTTAGAAGATCGACGTCATCGTCGATCAACCACAAGCCAGGAACGTCCCCTCTTGGCACACGTCTGTGCGTCCAGTGCCGACACATTATCATGTCGTGTCCACTCCGGGCCACACGCGCCATGCTACACATGTCCGCCACTGACCCGCACATGCCCGTGTAACCGCAAGGGTTGGCTCTGATACCACTTTGTAACACCCTCGGTCACTCCAGACTGACGGCTGTCACTTCTGGCAGCTCAATAGGATCTCTAGACTAACCCCACAGACCAACACTAGTCTTTTCCGCGCACTTTGTCCTCACTCATGCGCACCCGGTACCCGCTTCTCGATCGGTCACCCATCCTAGAATTGCTCTAGGCCAAGCACGCTTAACCTTAGAGTTCTTTTTAGATGAGCTTCTGGAAAAGAAGTTGCAACTTGTTGGTATGGGTTTCCTATCAATCCTATTGAGCCATGCGCCAGGGTCTCACAGTGATGAGGAGTACGTGAGCTTGTGAGGAATACGCAAGCGCATGTGGACTCAAGGCCGACGTCATGGAAGCATGGAAGAGGGAGACGGAAGAAAGGAGCCAAGACACACTTGGACGATACTGCCGCTGAAAAACTGGTGTTACCGCCACGCCTGCCGCCGAAACTACTACCGCACCTTCGGTCAACTTCCGATGAAGATGTGCAGTCCTCGGGAAGCATTTAGTACACCTACACTATTCAGTTGTGAAACTATATATTTATATTGTTCATACTAGTTTGTCCTTGGTCGTCGAGATTGTGTTGAACACACGACTTAGACCAATATGCAAGTCGCATGATGACTCGGTTCCACTTGTCATGTGCATATTGATGCCAATCCGACTTACATTGATTCGGATTGACCCAGAGTTAAGATGCAACGAGCATGTTGTCATTTGCAGTCTGAAGCAATGGAATCCTTTGACCCCAGGTGATAGAACGATCCGAGTTGTGGATCAGTCGTCTTAGGTTCTATCAGAAGTTGTTCCGTAAAAGGGCAGTTATAAAGATAGAATTCGGGCCGATTGTGAATCAAGCTATGTGATGTGGATAACCAATATAAGATTTGCTCCTCGATAATGGAGATATATTCTCTAGGCCCTCTCATATGATATGATTCAGAATCATGGTTATGCGCGACTGGGTTAAGTGTTAACCGAGGAGTCGAACAAAAGTGTTAGTCTAGTAAATTGTATATCATGAAATGAGAAGAGAGTTGAGATATTAAAGAGACGACAACTACTCGCCCATAGCTTGACAAGGTATATCGTAAGGCAAAAGGGACTTGAACGAAAGTCACATCGAAGGTTTCCTTTAGACTTTATGGTACTTGGTAGTTGACACTTCTTGATAGAGGCCGCTATCATCTATCAACTTGAGACCAAGTGTTCATGGGAGAGAGTTGTACTCAAAGCCATGATGGGATATGATACGTTGTAAACATATCTATAATTTTTTATGCTTCATGCTTATTTAGTATCAACTTTGTTACGCTTTTTCTACACTTTGAGGCATTTTTATACATTTTCCAGAACTAACCTATTGACAAGATGCCGCAGTGCCAGTTGCTTGTTTTCTGCTGTTTTTGGTTTCAAAAAAGCTAGTAAGGAAATATTCTCGGAATTGGACGGGACAAAAGCCAAAGTCAATATTTTACCGGAGCGAAGACGGAGTCAAAAGGGCAACCGAAGGGGGGCACGGGGTGGCCACACCTAGGGCCGATGCGGCCTAGGGGGCACCGCCACTAGGTGTGGGCCCCTCGGGCGCCCACCGATCTTGCCCTTTCACCCAAAAGCACTAGATGCAGAAATCCTAAACACCCAATCAAATCTCCACGAAATAGTCTATAGCCGCCGCCACCATCGTCCCTAGATCAGGGGGGGTCTGAAGGTATTCCCGGCACCATGCCGGAGGGGAGAGATCATCCTGGAGGCCTTCTTCATCACCATGCCAGCCTCCAGAGTGATGCGTGAGTAGTTCACCCTTGGACTATGGGTCCATACAGTAGCTAGATGGTTATTTTTCCTCCTTTGTGCTATCATGTTTAGATCTTGTGAGCTCCGTTCATGATCAAGATCATCTATTTGTAATCACTAGTAAACATGTCTGTGCGTTACTACGGGTTGATCAACTAAGTATGTGCAGGTAACCTTGAACTTTTGATTTTTTGATACACCGGGCAAGAGCATGGCACCTCATGTGATGGTGCGATGATGAAAAAGTTGAGCAATGACGCTCTCATAGAGATGATGGATTAGTCAGGGATGAATAAATCGTAGCTATTCCTCGGTTTCTAGTCACCCTCCTCGGGCGGCTGATCATGTGACACTATAGTACTTCTCGATTGGCAACCACAATTCATAGTTGTAGACCAAAGGTTTTAGACTTTTTTTACCGGCTCCAAATGAATTGTGAGAAATTTCAATAGGAGAATGAAATTTCACCGAAGACCGATTAAAGTTGTAGCAAAATCGGGTATGAGGGACCTCGAGTTGGTCATGGGCCACGACATGCTCCACCGTGGCACGCTTGGTCACATGCCTGCCTATTTTGATGGCCTCCATCATGCCAGATGCAATGATGCACACACATGGGTAACTCGATGCTCACGAGATGAGATGGGCTGAGCCGTGTAGCTGTTATTACTACTTAGTACAAAAAAGCTAGAAAACAGCCGACAACTAAACCCCAAAAAAAGAGAGAAAAATCACACCCCTATCCGTTCGTCCCCACGAGGCCACGACTCCCACCTCTCCCGAGTCCCCAATAGCGGAGCGACTCGGTTCCTCCCTGCCGGCCAGGCCGCCGGAATACTTGTCGGACCCCTCTCTGCCGAGGCGGCTCGGTTCCTCTCCTCCGGCTGGGCCACCGAAGTCCCCCGCGCCACCAGCGAGTCGAGATCGTCCACTGCCCTGGCGAGCTCCGCGCCGGGTATCCATAGCGTGCGCGCTGACGCCCCCAAGACGGACAAACGTCCCACCCTCGGGGCTTCTCCTCTCTCTCTGGCTTACCGGGAACACAGAGAAGTTTGTCGGCCTTGTATGTCGAGTGCGTCGTTGGCTATACTTCTCTGTTTCCTGCCACTGGTCCCCCCGCTCCTCTCGCTCACAGTTCTCTCCAGTCTCTGGTGCTCCTCTCTCTCCCCCTTCTCATCACCTTACCCAAATTGATGCTGCTTGTTATTTATTCTTGAGGCGACTGATTCCTGTTAATTTGTAAGTGTATATAAACTGGTGGAATTTTGTTTAAAGAAGCGAGGCAGGACTATTCGGTAGAAAATACTTATACTTCTCTATCGTTTAATGGTAACCTTCTATCATTAGAAGTTGACAACCGGCACACGGCCCATAAGACAAAGCCCAGCAGCACGGTGAGGCGCTGCCAACAATCGATCTGGCACTCTGTCGATCGGTGGATTCCTGAGCCGGCGTCGACCAGGAAAAAAATTTACCTATGATGACTTACGGGTGGCATAGTGGGTAATTTTGATTGAGACATAGGGGTAAATTCGTCCAAAAAGTGTTAGACCGGAAGAAACACTTCGTCCTTTATTATTAGGTATAGATACACGTTGTGTTTGCGGGGATCCGATGGATATTGAGATACTATGTCAGATTGATTATTGATTCTATCATGTCTGTGTTATTTGTGATCTTGCATGCTCTCTATTATTAGTAGCTATCTTGGCCAAGTAGATGCTTGCAACTCCAAGAGGAAGTATTTATGCTCGATAGTAGGTTCATGCCTCTAGTATCTGGGGAAGTGACAGAAATATCTAAGGTTGTAGATGTGTTGTTGCTACTAGGAAGAAAAGAACAATCCTTTATTCATGGAGCAATTGTATTGTTTACTTTACACACATTGCTTAATGCAATTATTTGTTGCTTGCAACTTAATACTGTAAGGGGTTCGGATGATAACCTGAAGGTGGATTATTAGTCATAGATGCAGTTGGATTATGGTCTATGTATTATGTTGTAATGCCCAATCAAATCTCATAGGAGTCAAGATGTCTAGTATATGTATTGTTATGCTTTCTCAATCTGTCAATTGCCCCGCTGTAATTTGTTCACCCATCATGTTATCTATTTTAAGGAGAACACCTCTAGTGAACTGTGGACTCCGGTCCAATCTTTATCATTGATATTCCATCTACTATTACTGTTTATGTTTACCTTCTACAAGCAAACTATTATATTTCACACTATACATTTAATTATTTGTTTTCAGCAAACCAGTGAGATTGACAACCTCACTATAAGTTGGGGCAAAGTATTGAGTTTGTGTTGTGGTGGTTCCAAGTTATTAGCAACACCTTAGAGTTGTTTCCTTACTCCTACTGGTTCGATAACCTTGGTTTCATAACTAAGGGAAAACTTGATGTTGTGCTCATCATACCTTTCTATTGAGGTTTTCCAACGAGGCTCTACAGTCAACTAAGCCACATCAGGATACTTGGAAGTGTAATTCATATCGTGTCTAAGTGCACGTAAACTTACATGGTCACACACTTAAGGGTAATGGGCCTATGGGAATTAGGTCCATATGGACATTGGGTTACAACCTAGATGGGACTCAAGCGTTGAGCCTAATTAATTAGGAATGTATATAGGTGGAGTGACAAGGTATAGTTTTCTGACCTAGCCGTCACTTTATCCACTCCCAAATCGGGCTAGACAGGATCTAGCAATCCTCTGCCTGGTGCTCCTCCTACACGTGTGGATACTGGTAGAGGCGTTGCACGTGCACTGAAGACGAAAGGAGCTCGTGAAAGAGCTTCTCGTGGGATCGTTCTGCACTTCCTCGACGCGCTACATCAAGTTTTGAATTTGCGCGTCTAGTGGTGATCCTGTGGCCTATCACCTATTCTAGATCTTGGGTGTTCCGTGTAAAAAAGTTTTATTTATCTCTACGTGACACTAACACTACCTCCCAATGGTCAGTACTACCGCCAGAGCACGTGTCTATATGCATGATTGTTCCTTTTACCATGTATCTCATCTCCTACCTATCCTTTGAGACTATACTATAAATATGCACCCACCGCCTCCTTTGCGAACTAGATAAGATATGGTGATGGGAGATAGAGTTGTGTCTCCCTCCCATATCCTCGTGGAGTAGACCCTTGCAAGGTAACAAAGCCTCTAGATTGAATCCATGAGATGTCAATGTGCTCTTCAAGTATTTGGATCTTTGCTATCGTGCACTCTATTGCGTTGAACTTTTTCTTTGAACCTCTATCAATTGAAATATCTTCACAATAGGATTATATCCTCCTCCTTTCCAATCGTTTTAACCGAACCTCTAACTTTGTTTCTCTTTCAAGTGGATTCTATTGGGTTGGTGGTTTGGGCCAATGAGAGCAAACCGGATTTCGGTGTGTTGTGTGCTTATATCTTTGATCCCCCTCGCATGTTCATTATGTTCTTCGGTCCCTCCCCCAAATCCACCTCGAATATATGAAGATCATGCCACAATAGTAGCTTTGAGCTACACCACATTGTCATAAAAATGTTCAAAGTTACGTATCGGAAGCGTGTCCATGGAAATTAAGAGAAACAGAACACAATCATGATCTCCTTTCATTTGCTCTCGTCCCTACCCCTTCCCCTTGCTATCTACCACCGATACGGCCGGTTAGCCCCTCCCTATCTGGTGGCGGACGACATTGATATGGTGAGGGACCCCCTCCCTATGCAATAGTTATAGGAATAAGTTTAAAGGTTGCCTCGACATCATGCTGGTATGGAGTGGTGCATTGCATTTGGGCCAGAACCGGTGCTGGTTAGCGCTTCTCTGCCTTGATTCATTGCTCTGGAGGTCAGATATTGGGGCCGATGAGGATAAGCATAGGAGTCTCCTACAATAAGGACGTGGTTCGTGGAGCTATTGTGTCGGCTGGTTGTGCTCTTTGTGGTCACTACAGTAGCAGATGGGGGAGCAGGTCGGAGGGTGCCGAAGCTCCAATGGAAGATTGGTGGTCTGCTTGGTGGAGTTCTTACGCATCAACGGGGCTTTGTTGTTGTGATTCTAAGCCAGTGAGGAGGCCACTCCACATCATCCTAGGGAGTGATTCCTCGATGGCACAATTGTCGTCGACTTTGATATCAGAATAATGATCGCTCCCACCATGGTCACCAGCATCACGTACGATTAAGCTAACTGGTTGTTGCTGGCGTAAGGTGCTCATCAGTCTCCCCGCGTTTGTGCCTTTCTGGAGGCTATTCATGTAGGGGTTCATAGCATGGAAAACAAAAAAAATTCTACCGCATGCACACAAACAAGCCAAGATCTATCTACTAGATTGTAGCAACGAGTCGATAGAAGCACTCACCCTCGAAGATTCCAAAGCGTTTAACGAGAGCAGATTCTCGTGGGTGATGTAGTCGTGCACTTGCCGATCTCAAGATCGCGTAGAGGATCCTTCCGGCGCTGCGTTTCGGCAGCGCTTTCGCAGTCGGTCACACGTTTGGTACTCGATGAAGACCTTCCTCTCCCTTGTTCCAACAGGCAGCCTAAGCCGGTGCGAGTTATGGTGGATTAGGGTTTCCCGGAGATCTAGGGTTTAGAAGACCGGGAGGAGGAGGAGGTCGGTGGCGGCGATGGACCGGTGGCTCGGGTGGAGAAGGGCTAGGGCTTGTTTGCTTTGGGGCAGCCATCCCCCTCTATTTATGAGACGGGAGGCAGGCTTGGGAGGGGTGGGTTTGAATCCAAACCCAAACCCAAGTTGGATTGAGAAAAGGACTTGTTCCTTCTTCCACTAGGAAACCATTGTTCCAGTTTGACTTTTCAAACTCCCGTTTTGACTTTCAATTTAGAGCTTTAATTCTCTCTTACAAATGCACACACCAAGTGACCTAGGATATGATCCAATCATTCCACTTACCCATGACACATTCATGGTCCATTCTCCTTCCGGTTCGGTGAACCTTCTAGAACATCTCCGATGAAAACATCGGAATCTTTCCCGAACTCTGAAATCGGACTTTCCTTATATGAATCTTATTCTCCGAACCATTCCGGATCTCCTCGTGATATCCCGGATCCCATACGAGACTCTAAACAACATTCGGTATCCCTACTAACATTCTACTAAACAACATCGAATCCTTAAGTGTGTCTCCCTACGGTTCGTGAATTATGCGGACATGACCGAGACACTTATCCGATCAATAACCAATAGAGGAATCTGGAAATTCATATGGATCCCACATATTTCTACGATTACTTTGCGATTGAATGAACCACTTACATACGATACCAATTTCCCTTTGTCTCGCGATAGTTTACTTATCCGAGGTTTTGATCGTCGGTATCTCTTCATACCTAGTTCAACCTCGTTACTGATAAGTACTCTTTTCTCGTTCCCGTGATATGTGATCTCTTGTGAGCCAGTCACATGCTTGCAAGCCAATTGGATGACATTCCACCGAGAGGGCCCAGAGTATATCTATCCGTCATATGGATGGACAAATCCCACTCTTGATCCATGTGCCTCAACCCATACTTTCCAAACACTCAATGCCACCTTTATAGCCACCCAGTTACGGTGTGGTGTTTGATGTCATCAAAGCATCCTTCTGGTGATGGTGATTAGCATGATCTCATGGTCAAAGGAATTAGGTTACTATGTATCAGAAAGCTTATAGCAAACAAACTATTGAAATGACTTGATCTTAATGCTACGCTTATCTATAGGAGTATGTCCATCATACCATTCTCCTAATGATATGATCTTGTTGTTAACAACATCTCAATGCTCATGATCAGGAAACCATGATCATCTATTAACCAACAAGCTAGTATTACAAAGAGGCTTTCCTAGGGACTCTAATTTAGTTTACAAATCACACAAGTATTAATGTTTCCTGTTTAATACTGTTATAGCATGAATGTAAACATTTATCATAAACACAAAGATATAATAATAACCACTTTTATTATTGCCTCTAGGGCATCTCCAACAGTCTCCCACTTGCACTAGAGTCAACTAATCTAGATCACATGGTAATATACCGAACACCGATGGCAGTTTCGTGCTGGTCATGTTTTGCCCTCGGGAGAGGTTTAGTCAATGGATCCGCCACATTCAAATCTGTGTGTACTTTGCAAATCTTTATGTCACCATCTTGGACATGCTCTCGAATAGCATGAAAACGTAGCTTGATGTGCTTCAGCTTCTTGTGTGACCTTGGTTCTTGCGCATTGACTATGGCGCCCATGTTATCACAGTAGATAGACATTGGGTCCAGCGCACTTGGAACCACACCGAGCTCTGTAATGAACTCCTTCATCCATATCGCCTCTTGTGAAGCCTCCTAAGCAGCTATGTATTCCGATTCAGTTGAAGATCTCGCCACAACGCTTTGCTTTGCACTCCTCCAGCTAACTGCTGCACCATTCAAAGTAAATACGCATCGAGATTGAGATTTAGAATCATCCGTATCGGTGTTACAACTAGCATCGGTGTAACCATTAACAACGAGCTGTTCATCACCTCCATAAGAAAGAACCATATCCTTAGTTCTTCTCAAGTACTTAAGGATGTTTTTGACCACTATCCAATGATCCTCTCCTAGATCACTTTGATATCTGCTAGTCAAACTAACAGCATATGCAATGTCGGGTCTAGTACATAGCATGGCATACATAAGAGATCCTATGGCTGAGGCATATGGAGTCTTACTCATCCTTTCTCTATCTTCTGCCGTTGCAGGACTTTGAGTTTTACTCAAGGTCGTATTGGGCAACATGGGAAAGAACCCTTTCTTGCTATCTTCCATTCCAAACCTCTTTAGAACTTTGTCCAAATATGCAATCTGTGACAATGATATTAGGCGTCTTGATCTATCTCTATAAATCTTTATGCCTAATATGTAAGCTGCTTCGCCAAGATCTTTCATTGAAAAACTATTATTCAAATAATCATTGACACTATTAAGAAGGTCTACATCATTCCCAATCAACAATATGTCATCTACATATAGTATTAAGAATGCTACAGAGCTCCCACTCACTTTCTTGTAAATACAAGATTCTCCATAAGTTTGTATAAAATCAAAGCTTTTGATTACCTTATCAAAACGTTGATTCCAACTTCGGGATGCTTGCTTCAATCCATATATAGACCATTGAAGTTTGCATACCTTTTTAGCATCTTTAGGATCGACAAAACCTTTGGAGTTGCATCATATACAACTCTTCATCAATGTCTCCATTGAGGAACGCCGTTTTGACATCCATCTGCCATATCTCATAATCATAATATGCAGCGATTGCTAACATAATCCTCACAGACTTTAGCTTCACTACTGGTGAGAAAGTCTCATCATAGTCAACTCCTTGAATTTGTCGAAACCCTTTTGCGACAAGTCGAGCATTATAGACAGTAACATTACCGTCAGCATCTGTTTTCTTCTTGAAAATCCATTTGTTCTCGACAGCCTTCCGGCCATCCGGTAAGTCCACCAAAGTCCATACTTGGTTTTCGTACATGGATCCAATCTCGGATTTCATGGCTTCTTGCCATTTATTAGAATCCGGAATCATCATCGCTTCCTCATATGTCGCAGGGCCATCGGTGTTATCCACCAACATGACACTCATAATGGGATCATACCAATCAGGAGTGGTACGAGTTCTCGTTGACCTGCGAGGTTCCGTAGTTGCTTCAACTGAAGTTTCATGATAACATCATTAGCTTCCTCTCTTATTGGTGTAGGCGCCACAGGAACTAATTCCGGTGCTGCGCTACTCGCAAGTTTGAGAGAAGGTTCAACAACCCCGTCGAGTTCTACTTTCCTTCCAGTCACTTCTTTCGAGAGAAACTCCTTCTCTAGAAAGGATCCATTCTTAGCAACGAAGATTTTGCCCTCGGATCTATGATAGAAGGTATACCCAATAGTTTCCTTCGGGTATGCTATGAAGACGCATTTTTCCGCTTTGGGTTCAAGCTTGTCGGGTTGTAACTTCTTTACATAAGCTTCGCAACCCCAAACTTTAAGGAATGACAATTTTGGTTTCTTCCCAAACCACAATTCATACGGTGTCATTTCAACGGATTTAGATGGTGCCCTATTTAAAGTGAATGCGGCTGTTTCTAATGCATAACCCCAAAATAATAGCGGTAAATCTATAAGTGACATCATAGAACGAACCATATCTAAGAGAGTTCGATTACGATGTTCGGACACACCATTACGCTGTGGTGTTCCCGGCGGTGTCAATTGTGAAAGTATTCCGCATTTCTTCAAATGCTCGCCAAACTCGTAACTTAGATATTCACCTCCACGATCAGATCGTAGAAATTTAATCTTCTTGTTACGTTGATTCTCTATCTCACTTTGAAATTCCTTAAACTTCTCGAAAGTTTCAGACTTATGTTTCATGAAATAGATATACCCATATATACTCAAGTCATCCGTGAAGGTAAGAACATAACAATAAACACCGCGCGATGCTACACTCATTGGGCCACACACATCGGTATGTATAATTTCCAATAATTCCGTAGCTCGCTCCATCATACCAGAAAATGGAGTCTTAGTCATTTTACCCATTAGACATGCTTCGCATCTTTCAAGTGATTCGAAATCAAGTGATTCAAGAAGTCCATCGGAATGGAGTTTCTTCATACGCTTCACTCCAATATGACCAAGACGACAGTGCCACATATAGGTTGAGTAATCGCTCAATTTCAAACGTTTAGCTTCAATGTTATTAATGTGTGTATTACCACAATCGAGATTCAATAAGAATAGACCATCTATCAAAGGTGCATGTGCATAAAACATATTACTCATATAAATCGAACAACCATTATTCTCGGACTTAAACAAGTAACCGTCTCGCAATAAACATGATCCGGATATAATGTTTATGCTCAACGCAGGCATAAAATAACAATTATTTAAGTATAAAACTAATCCCGATGGTAGATGAAGAGGTAGCATGCCAACCGCGATCACATCAACCTTTGATCCATTTCCAATGCGCATCGTCACCTTGTTCTTTGCTAGCTTCCGTTTATTCTGCAGTACCTGTTTCGACTTACAAATATGAGCAACCGAACCAGTATCAAATACCTAGGCACTACTACGAGTACTAGTGAGATACACATCAATAATATGTATATCGGATATACCTTTCTTCTTGATGTTGCCGTTCTTCAAATCCGCCAACCTTCTCCCTTGCAGTAAAAGCACTCAGTATCAGGCTTAGGCCCAGCCTTGGTTTTCTTCGCCGGCGTGGTAATTTTCTTACCGCCCTTCTTGAAGTTTCCCTTTTTCTTAGACTTGCCTTGCTTCTTGAATTTGGTGGTCTTATTGACCAACAATACTTGGTGCTCTTTCTTGATCTCCACTTCTGCAGACTTTAACATGGAGAAGAGTTCGGGCAATGACTTGTCCATGTTTTGCATATTGTAGTTCATCACAAAGTTCTTGTAACTTGGTGACAGTGATTGAAGGACACGGTGAATCCCCAAAGCATTAGGAATCACTATGCCTAAGCTTTGAAGCTTGCTTGCGTGCCCAGACATCTTAAGCACGTGCTCACTGACGAAGCTGCCATCTTCCATCTTGTAGTTAAAGAACTTTTCAGAAGCCTCATAACTCTCAACTTCCGCGTGAGCCTCAAATATCATTTTGAGTTCACGGACAATATCATGTGGTTCATGGTTCTCAAACCTTTTCTGAAGCTCCGATTCCAAACCATACAAGATAGCACACTGAACTGTGGAGTACTAATTCTTCCAAGCGAGGAAAACATTCTTTACCTCGTCGGTAGCATTAGCTGCAGGCGGGTCACCCAGCGGTGCATCCAGCACATAGGTCAAATTATCAGCATTGAGGACAATCCTCAAATTGCGGAACCAATCCGCGAAGTTGCTTCCATTGTTTTTCAACTTTTCTTTCTCTAGGAACGCATTAAAATTGATGGTAGGGGCCGCCATTGATCTACAACATATTTGTAATAGCTTAGACTAAGTTTATGACAAATTGAGTTCTAATTAATAGTTAAATTAATCTAGGTGAACTCCCACTCAAAACAATAACCCTCAAATTGTTTTAGTGATCACACGAACCAAATCCACCACATCAAAACCGATCATCACGAGAGTTGATGTAGCTTCAATGGCGAACAATCAACATGTTCATCATATCTACTATATGACTCATGCTTTACCTTTCGGTGATCCGTGTTCCGAGACCATGTCTGTACATGTTAGGCTCGTCAATATCAAACCTTAGCTTCCGCATGAGCAAATCTGGCTTGCTCACGCTGTATACACTCGTAGAATCTAACACACCCGATCATCACGTGGTGCTTCGAAACAACGAGCTTTAGCAACGATGCTTACTAAGGATGAACACTTTAAAACTTGAAATTTTGTGCTTGAGGGATCATATTATAATGCTACCGTCGTGAACTAAGCAATACAAGATGCATAAAAGGATTAACATCACATGTAATTCATAATATGTGATATGATATGGCCTTTCTTCTTGTGCTTCCGATCTCCATCTTTAAGCACGAACATGATCTCCATCATCACCGGTGTGGAATCAAGGTCAATGGTGTCGCTTCATGGTTGTCGTCCACCAACATCAACTATTACAACTACTTTGAATAGACACGCAGGTCTTAACGGAATTTAAAAGACAACCATATGGCTCCTGGCGGTTGCCAACTTACAATAAGGAACGTTGCATACATCATATATAATCACAATCATGGCCATATCACATCACTGCACACCCGTGCAAAACAAAGTTAGACGCCTCTAATTTTCTTTGCATATTTTACGTGGTTTGGGGCTTTCAATAAGTGTCGATCTAACTTATGAACAAGAACCACAACGTTGATGTTTGAACTATCAAGTGCCCGTTGTAAATTGAATCTATACTATGATGGGAGCGCAAAGCCACTTATGTAATACAAGTTGCATGTTGAGCGTGGAGCAAGTCTCATGAACGATGTCATTTAAGGTTAGCCCGGGCCGCTTCATCCCATCATACCGCAAGATGCAAAGTACACAAAAAGCAATTGATAATAAAACCACCACCGCCCACAATGACTATTGTGTTCTACTCGTGCAACAGATCTACATATAGACATGGCTCTGTTACCACTGTAGGGGTTCGTAGCATGGAAAACAAAAAAAATCTACCGCATGCACACAAATAAGCCAAGATCTATCTACTAGATTGTAGCAACGAGTCGATAGAAGCACTCACCCTCGAAGATTCCAAAGCGTTTAACGAGAGCAGATTCTCGTGGGTGATGTAGTCGTACACTTGCCGATCTCAAGATCGCGTAGACGATCCTTCCGGCGCTGCGTTCCGGCAGCGCTTCCGCAGTCGGTCACACGTTTGGTACTCGATGAAGACCTTCCTCTCCCTTGTTCCAGCAGGCAGCGGAGGTTTTAGTTCTCCCCTCGCGAATCCGGCAGCACGACAGCGTGGTGTCGGAAGTAGAGGGAAGATCACGCAGGGCTTCGCCTAAGCCGGTGCGAGTTATGGTGGATTAGGGTTTCCCGGAGATCTAGGGTTTAGAAGACCGGGAGGAGGAGGAGGTGTCGGCGGCGGCTAGGGTGGCGGCGACGGACCGGCGGCGGCGCGACGGCGCGTCGGCGGCGACAGCGGCTCGGGTGGAGAGGGGCTAGGGCTTGTTTGCTTTGGGGCAGCCCTCCCCCTCTATTTATGAGAGGGGAGGCAGCCTTGGGACGGGTGGGTTTGAATCCAAACCCAAGTTGGATTGAGAAAAGGACTTGTTCCTTCTTCCACTAGGAAACCATTGTTCCAGTTTGACTTTTCAAACTCCCGTTTTGACTTTCAATTTAGAGCTTTAATTCTCTCTTACAAATGCACACACCAAGTGACCTAGGATATGATCCAATCATTCCACTTACCCATGACACATTCATGGTCCATTCTCCTTCCGGTTCGGTGAACCTTCTAGAACCTCTCCGATGAAAACATCGGAATCTTTCCCGAACTCCGGAATCGGACTTTCCTTATATGAATCTTATTCTTCGGACCATTCCGGATCTCCTCGTGATATCCCGGATCCCATCCGAGACTCCGAACAACATTCAGTATCCCTACTAACATTCCATATCTACTAAACAACATTGAATCCTTAAGTAACATTCCATATCTACTAAACAACATTGAATCCTTAAGTGTGTCTCCCTACGGTTCGTGAATTATGCGGACATGACCGAGACACTTCTCCGATCAATAACCAATAGAGGAATCTGAAAATTCATATGGCTCCCACATATTTCTATGATTACTTTGCGATTGAATGAACCACTTACATACGATACTAATTTCCCTTTGTCTCGCGATAGTTTACTTATCCGAGGTTTTGATCGTCGGTATCTCTGCATACCTAGTTCAACCTCGTTACTGATAAGTACTCTTTTCTCGTTCCCGTGATATGTGATCCCTTGTGAGCCAGTCACATGCTTGCAAGCCAATTGGATGATATTCCACCGATAGGGCCCAGAGTATATCTATCCGTCATATGGATGGACAAATCCCACTCTTGATCCATGTGCCTCAACCCATACTTTCCAAACACTCAATGCCACCTTTATAGCCACCCAGTTACGGTGTGGTGTTTGATGTCATCAAAGCATCCTTCCGGTGATGGTGATTAGCATGATCTCATGGTCAAAGGAATTATGTTACTATGTATCAGAAAGCTTATAGCAAACGAACTATTGAAATGACTTGATCTTAATGCTACGCTTATCTATAGGAGTATGTCCATCATACCATTCTCCTAATGATATGATCTTGTTGTTAACAACATCTCAATGCTCATGATCGAGAAACCATGATCATCTATTAACCAACAAGCTAGTATTACAAAGAGGCTTTACTAGGGACTCTAATTTAGTTTACAAATCACACAAGTATTAATGTTTCCTGTTTAATACTGTTATAGCATGAATGTAAACATTTATCATAAACACAAAGATATAATAATAACCACTTTTATTATTGCCTCTAGGGCATATCTCCAACAATTCATCCCTGATGCGGTGAGCTCCTGTCGCTGCACCCCAAGTGACCACGTCCCTGTGGTGTCACGGTTGGTCGTCGTCGGAAACTTTGCCCAGATCTTAATGGAGATGGAGAAGGAAGGAATCCTAGACCTAATCGCGTTTCCAACTTTTGTTCTAGGGTCAGTGCAAATGTCAAGGTCCAAGTTGTAATCTTTATTTTCACTGAAGTCCTTTCTGTAATTTGTAATCCACCAACGATGAGTTGAATGCAGATCATGGGGTTCTTCGAGGCCCCTCTTCCCATTCAAAATAAAATGGAAATGAAGAGGTCCTAAATTTTGAGATGATACTACATTGCAGAGTGATCAGTGATATCGCAAAGCGACTCGGGAAGTGGATGACACAAATAACAGATATTGCAGAGTGATCAGTGATATCACAAAGCGACTTAGGAAGTGGATGACACAAAGAACAAACACGGTTGCCACAAAAAAAGACAAATCGACATCAACCTATAGGATTCAAAATCTAAAAAACGAACCATGCTCCCTAAAAAAACATGATGGCAGAGAGCCCCCACCATGAATTACCGGAGTGCATCGCATAATCATATGGGGCTGACAGCTAAGCTGACCAGGGTGAAAGACACATCGTGATTGAGAGTGTTCTACGGAGAGGGTGGGTCGGGTGGGCCCACCCCTAATTTGAGATATTTTTACTATTATTATCCCTAATCTGCTGTTTAGAATTCTTTCTGGTTGGTATTTTTTTAGGTGACCACCCTGTATTTTTTTCCTGTGTCCGTCACCTGATTGGTTCAATGAAAAATTGTGTCCACGTGCATTGCATCTGCTTTTTGGAAAATAAAATAAATAGGTCCATCTGGTGATGCGAACTTGATATATAGTACACAAAAGATAGTGCAAGGACAAAATACTAGCAAAGCATTTTTGGGTCAGTGTACTCCAAGTCACCCCACCAGTGCGGCTGCACGCACATCAGAATTAAGGCCACCAACCCAACCCAGCAAACTCAAAGCAAAAGGTAAGGACCATAAACCATGCATAATTCGGGAACCAATTAACTTTGTTTTTCATAATCAAGGTCCACTAAGTTGTGTTTGTCTACCGATGAGCATATACTGCCCGGTATCTACTACTTCCTCCGTTTCAAAATATAATACGTTTTAGGTTTGTGAAGAAGATAAATTTAGACTTGTTTTAATATGTAGGTTCACTCAACTTTGGGATGAATCTACACACTAAAAGAGTTCTAGATTCATTTTATTCACAAACCTAAAACATCTTATATTTTGAAACGGAGGGAGTAGTTATGACCATAAAAACTTGCAGAAAGCACGCAATCGGCTTATCTGCTTGCTTGATATTAATCTCATCTACTCCTATTTTATACTATCTCTGTTCTTGGTATGCTCCTACCAAAACATATTTCTCTAGATTAAAGTAGCGTACCAAAACATTTCTACCGACAAGGCCTCGTTAATAGAAACATTCAACATAGAGATTACTGTGACCTCCCTTTCTTAATGTGTTGGTAGAAATGTTTGTTCTGGACTTCTGGCTTCAGTTGCTACGATCATGACATGCATCTAACTTTAGTTTGTTTCGAGAATCTTGGTGACAGAGGAGTGTTTGTATTTGCAAATTGAGCAAGCCATGATATAAAAATGGTTCGGCCATCACCGCTATTCGCAAGCAGTTCTAAAACACGACGGTGATTCGGTGATGAACCTAGATATTAGAGAAGAATTTGACAGTCAAGTGTCATGGAAAGAACCCCCGTTTCTGCATTTGATAATACTGACCTTTTAACTCCTGGTCAACTAGTATTTCCTGATGGACTAGGTAGCTCTCGGTAGATGACATGGTGCTAGGATGGGATCTAGGCAGAGAGTGAGAGAAGAGAGAAACCAAACCTTCTCCGGAGATGGACGATCCCGAGGCGTTGGCCATGGGGAAAGGCGATGGCGAGGGCGTGGCTATAGGGCCTAAGCGGTAGCAGTGGCGGCGGCAGAGCTTCCCGTAGCTAGCTCTAACCCTAGATCGGTACGGATGTAGGTGGGGGAAGCGGCGGCAGCGTCGAACCTCGTGCGTTGTGCCCTGGCCCCCACCTCCTCTTTATAGCGCTACCACAGGGGCCCACCAACCCCGACTTGGTTGGGCGCCCCCGATCAGGGCGCGGATCGAGGGTCCGTTGAACCGTTGGGTTCGAACGTGGAGAGGTCAACCTAACATTTCTTCTATCCCAAAATAGATGTCTTAAATTTGATTAGATTTGGATGTATCCATATACTAAATAGTCTAAATATGTCCAAATTTAGATAAATTTTCGACATCTGTTTTGAGACTACATGTGCTTTGAGAGTGAAAGACACCGAAATGACTAGTGAGCGAGAGAATTGGAAGTGGTAAGTTACTAGTGAGTGAGAGCTACTTGAAGATGTTGTGCTTGTGACCCCCCTCCCCTCGTCGTCCTTAGAGACGGCCCGGGAAAATCCCGCGCCCCACCGGCGAAGGGGATGGCGAGGTCCTGGCACCTCGTGGACATGGTGTGGCTAGGAGGGGCAGCGCTTGGTGGCGGATTGGAGCGGCAGCACGACCTATTGTGTCTGCTTTTCCTAGCGTCTTTGCAGGATGGCGGTCTCAGCAGGGAACGTTGACTGATCTATAACACAAGGACCCCAAAGCAGCAGCTCCACAACGACGACGTCCCCTCTATCGAGGATGATTGGCCAAGAGGTGGATCAATGTGGTGCCTCTTGGGGGCGGCAAACCACGGGATCCCGAGTCCAAGTTTGACGAGGCACGACTACCGGTGATAACCGCGTGGACTTCGGTCATGGCAGACGATGGGTATGTTTTTGTGTCGTTTCCTTGTGATTTATGTTGCCGCTCTCATCTTCTCGTCCAGGCTGTCCACGGGAAACCCCGGACATGAGTCTCCCGGATGCGAGCATGTAGAACCGTTCTCTCTCCTAGGGGTATCATTTTTGGAACATGTATAGGCTGGAAGGGTCATGAGGTGGAGTTGTGTGTTTTATTCTACGTCAAAGATGGCGGGCATGGCGCAGCGGAGACTCGGTGACAGACGCGAAGGGTTGTGGCGCTGTTTGGCGCCGTAGCGGCAACAACGATAGGCCTATTGAGGGTTGTGCGGATCTCTACCCTAAGGATGGGTCAATGGTACTACACCAGCTGCGGTTTCTAGAGCGTGGGTTTGCTGGACCGGATGGTGCTCCCGCTCTTTGCTATAGGGTGAGTCAGTGATGCCCCCAGGTCTACCTGGTGGGCCCTTGTTGTGAGGCTTGGGTATAAGTCCCTAATAGTGTAATCTCCTTCATGATTTTTTGAGGTATACTTTTGCTAGATCTTTGTTGAATAAATTCAATAAAGGTTGTATGCATTGTCCTGATGTAGAGTCTGGTTACTCATCCACTTTTTCGAAAAAAAGTGTTCGTGACTTTCTATGAGATTGAAAATTTTCAGTATATATACTACTTCCTTTTCCTAGCGCTGTACTTTGGACTTTAAATGGTTGATTCATTGCAGGTATGCTCCTCTGCATATGAGACATCATACACTTTACTTCATATATACCATAGATCGGAGTGGCGACACACCCCACATAATGAAGCGAACAAAGTTTTAGATCATTTTTTCTCTCAGTTGTCTTATGTTTCCATCCGTATTTACCAAAGAAATTATACTAGCTTGGTTGTGCTCTTAGGGATGAGCGGCATAGGGAAAAATAAATATTAAGCTCCTCAAAGAACATTTGTTGATTTTTTCTTAAGAGTCGCCAGGAACCTAGATCTAACCTCAACTCCAATCAATCGGCATGACTCTGAAATATGAGTCAAGAGACTCCTAGTTCCAGACTTTCTATTGCAAGTAAGCTTCATTGCACAATATATGTAGACAGCTTTCGGAACATCACCCACAAAGATAAGATCTTGCTCAAATTCTCCCACACTTTTTACCTCCTAACACGTGGTGTCGTAGAAGGTGCATCACGAGTGCCAGAGCTCTCGGGCAGCCAGAGCTCTCGGGAATATTCGTAGACATGTTAACAAGCCTAGCTGTCAAAATTAGAGACATAGAAGATACGTCAAAATAAATCATTTGACTACAGATTAAATTCAAAAGCAGACAGTTTATATTTACAGCAAGATATGTAAAATATTTGTGGAATAAATTTAACAAGGTCTTTGCTACAACACTAATTCCTTCTGCAATGTAAACTAAATACTTATGGTAGTTCTATTCTGAATAAGGCTAGACCTAGACCTGGAGCATGTATATGAGAACTTTTTTTAAAAGGAGCATATCATAAGATACCAATTACGTCTGGCCTTTGCAACAACACATTTTCCTAGCGTCCATACAGATGCACATAACTAAAAAGAAAAAAATAACTATTAAAAAGAAAAGTCCCGTTATACTGACACATTCATTGAAATAACAGTACTACCACCACCAAGACAACACCAGAAGTCCAGCTTCTCCAAAGAGATGCCTCCAAGAAGGGAATAATGCACAAACACCTTCGTCGCCCGATCAAAGATCTTAGGTTTTCACCTTGAAGAAATTTCACACTCTCAAAACAATGTATACAACAAGGTCATTGCTAGGCACAACCAATTAAGGCCAGACCCTGAGTTTTTACCCAGAAAGGTAAGACCGTGAACCTCTCCTGTGCAGCCGCCCCCACTTGCATACCACTACTCCAAGTCACGAATCACCAAGCCAATTCATCATCACCATCCAGACTTGAACCACCATTGTCAGTCCACAGATCTTGGTCTCTATGACATTCTTCGTCAGCACCATGGAACGAGAACATGCCCCATGATCTTAACAGCCAAGAAATCTTCAAAGCACACCCTCTAAAACCAAACGGTCAGAGTAAAACATGGGAGCGCATGATCGAATCCCATCTGATCCAGCAGTCTCTCAGCATGATCGCACTTGTGGAGTACGCCGGTGGAGCCTTCTGGAACACGACACGGGAAACATATCAATGTAGAGAAACATCAGGCGATCTTCGTCTTGGCTTGAGAGGGATCAAAGACCGTCACCTTTATTGAAACCGAGTCAGTAGCCCCCACGCCACCCACCGGCAACTAGCAGGATCCGCCGCACGACGGCGAGACCACCGACCACTCCAACGGAGAAGAAGGTCACCACCACCATGCCAGGGACAGATGCCCCAAGATTCCTCATGTCGCAAACGTGGCCCGAGGAACCTGGGAGCCGGCATAGGACGACGAACGGACCTCTGGATCGACTGTGCAGGTGACTAATATGATGCGGGTGGCCGAAACGATGGCTGTGCTGGGCGGTGGCGCTGCTGGCAGCGGCGACACTGAAAGAAACCCTAGAAGGGCATCCGGGTGCGAGAGGAGGAGGGCGTCCAGCACTATGAGGTGAGACAGGGAGACCGCGGTCTACCATAAAGGGGTTGTCCTGCGGTGCATGGGGAGGAACGAACGCTGACCGCTCGGGAGTACTCGATTCTATCATGTTTGTCTTGTCGCTGAGGATGCGGGTTGAGCCCATTTTTTACAACATTACTTTTATTTATAACTATAGCAATAAAAAGATGATATCCATACAAGCAGTAAAAAACAAGGAGAAAACATTCGGTTTTTTTCTTGCGAAAACAAAAAAACTTTGCGTTTCAATTCATTGATAGAAAAAAGAGTTTAATTTACAAGCCTAAGAAAAGGCCGAGACACCCATATTTACAAGCCTAGGAAAAGGCCAACACACCCACCATTCAAAAATAGACTACAACTACTACAGACGAAATCCGTCGAGTGCTACTCCAAGGCGCCACAGAGTGAGTTCCTCCGCTAAACAGAAACCTTGCCGATAAAAGTCGTAGAGCTTAAGAATTGTTGATATTACCAAGAAATTGCCAGCTACAGCCAAGACGCGTTCCGTCTGGATCCAGCGAGCCAACAAAGGCTTAGCTGGGAGCATTGTTGCTCGGGCCTCAGCCTAAATCCGGGGTACCCATCGGCGCAACGGCTACCTTCCAACAACCTCAACAAACGCAAGCGTACAGTCTTCACCAGCCCGACATCAACCACAGACGACAACCCACCACCGCTCAGTCGGAGGCCTGCTCGTGCCGTCCGAGGAAGATCCTCGTCGCACAGGCCACCGTGATACCACTCGAGAGGCTGACACGCCATCACAGCAAACCGTACAATGCGGTGATGTCAGCCTTCTCTTATGCTTGTCACCTTATGCTTGTCACGTTGGATTTTTTCTTAGTTGGAGGAGAGAGAAACAAGAAAGAGAAGGTTGTTTTCCCTGAGCTAAGGAACGATCACTTAAAAAATAAGAGAAGACTATTTTTTCCATTGTACCATATGTCTTTTCTTAGCAAACCAATTTCTTAATAAAAATAGTTAATTTTCATTAATTGCTAGAGATAGCAATAAAAGATAATGCATTGTACAAGTTATACATTGTGTATTCTCTAATTGATGTGGAGAGCTAAGAGAGGCATGCCTTCTCTAGCATTGTACATGAACATAAATTCTTCGCCATCACCGAAGAAGATCACCAGCAGCTAGTCTACAGGTTGGTACTGAAAAATCCCCTAGCCATGAGCCATTAATGAGCCCAATAACCACCAACCCGTAAGACTGGATCTAACTTGCTGCTAAGGAACATCGCCAGAGAAGCCCTTTGAGCATCTTCAACGCCGCATCCATAGCCAACGCCACCCCGCCTATCAAGCGGCCGGATTCTCCACCATCCACACAAACCAGCACCAATCCGCACTGCCACACTTCAAGGCCACCATGACCAGATCGGCGACGAGATCAACACCACACAAAGCCAGAGCACACGCCCGACGAAGAACATATCCCACGGGATTCTCGATGCCATAAACGTCGCTAAGATGGGGTTGAAGCCGGGGTACCATTATTCGATGTAACACATCCACCGCCATACGAGTTACGCCATGACGACACCATAAAAACGCTAACTTTAGGGACCTTGATGAACGCCGAGCGTAGGTCCTAGGTCCCCATCCCTCCCGCTTGCATGAGCGGAAGAGGAGGCGAGGACCTGTCGATCACTGGCAAGGAGGAGGCGGCGGCTAGGAATTTCTAAAGGAGGACATGTTGGGAAGATAGAGAACAGCCGTTGAGCCCATGGGTTGAACACACAGGTTCAGTCGTTTGTATGTTTTTTCCCACGCCCTGTCCTAGTCCGCTCTGTTAGTAAGTCTGCACCGCACCAATCCACTACGTGAGTTGTGGACACGTGGTTTTTGGACAACTCTATTATTTTTTTCTTTTTGTCCTATTAATATCGTTAGGCGTTTGGGACAATTGTATCACCTATGACCTATTCGTTTAATGCAATGTAGGGTTTCTTTGGCCCGAAGAAAAGAGAAATATGAGATCAAATGACATTTAAGAGGTTGAAAAAACATGTCCGTTGTGTAGAATAATTTCTTATCAATAATCCTAGACTTAAGAACTAATTAGTCTACGGAAAAATTACGGATGAACGTGGGTGAAGTAGTTGGCTGAAATTTTACCCCTCGCTGAATAAACGTTCTGATTTCTAACCCTGCATGTGTGGCGCATTCGTGATTTAACACATGTGTTAATGGGCTATTACAACAACTTCCTATTTTAAAAGAAAAAAACATGTTCCATATGGGTCTAACCATCAAAGTTACCTTTACCATAGAAGGCAACAAGTTAAACAAATCTCCTCTAGACTAAGGACGAGTAAGGGGACAATCTGGGAAAGCTTTGGCTTCACTTGCAATGCTAGTCTCATGAGAATTGTGAAAAGAGAGAAATGTCCGTGTCTCTAGAAACAAATCATCAACCATGAACAAGTTCTTTATGAAAATCAAGGAGGAAAGGGCTACGTGGAGCCTCGCCGGTGCTAAAGCAATTTCTAATATTATACCACGAGATTAAGCATTTGTTATTTGGCCTTGGCTTCATGCCAAGGCTTGGCTTGTAATACCTCCAAAAAACATATTCTTATAATTAATAAAAATATTATATCTTTTTCCTTGTTTTAAACAAATACATCACTTAGCAACAGAGGACTATCCTTCGTGCCAAACCTCCCGACGAATAGTTCTGCGTTAGGTCTGTACTGGGGCAGGCAATGCAAAAATAGCAGTTTATCCAGTTGCATTCAAAATTAACGAACAAGACACATGTCCTGAGGTTGAAATATGAGATAAAATAACACAAGAGGTTGAAAAAACATTTCCATTATGTATAATAATTTCTTATCAATAATTCTAGACTTACTAACCGATTACTCTACGGAAAGTTTTGCGGATAAACGTGAGCTGAACTGGTTGGCTGAAATTTGACCCCTTATTTTGAATAAACGGTTCACCTTCTTTCACCCCTGCATGTGTGGCCCATTCATGCTTTAACACCTGTTAATGAGCTATTACAATAGCTCCATGTATTTCAAAAGAAAATAACATGTTTCATATGGATCAAACCGTTAAAATTACCTTCACCATGGAAGACGACAAGTTAAACAAATTTGCTCTACACTAAGCACGAGTAGGTAAGAAGACAATCTAGGAAAGCTTTGGCTTCACTTGCAATGTTAGTCTCATGAGAATAGTGGTGTGTCTTTAGAAACAAATCATCAGCCACGAGCAAGCTCTTCATAAAGATCAAGAAGGAAACGGCCATGTGGAGCCTCGCCGCCACCAAAGCAATTTTATATTATACCGCGAGAGTAGGTGTTTGTTATTTGGCGTTGGCCTTGGCTTCATGTCAAGGCTTGGCTTGTATACCTTCAAAAAACCTCTTCTTAATTAATGAAAATGCCAAATCTTTTACTTTGTCTAAAAAAAATCACTTATCAACAAAGGACTATCCTTCGTGCCAAACCTCCGGACAAATAGTTTTGCGGTAGGGATGTAGTGTGTGTGTGTGTGAGGGGGGGGGGGGGGGGGGGGGAGGATAGCAGCTGTTCATTCAGTTCAGCTGTATTCATAATTACGAATGAGACACATGTCTTGAGATTGATAAATTTCATGTGATCCCTCGCAGATATCCACTAACACATTATGATACAAATAAATGTCTCGATAATCAAATACTACACCTACTCTATGCTGCAACTTATAAGTGAGATCGAGACATGATATGAAGTGGATCCCTAAGAGGGAAAAGCCGCAAGCATTAAACATGGAAATAAAGAGGTATATCAGGATTAACTCTGTAAGCTCCTAACTCAACTCAACGGCAACAACTTGCATTTTGAGCATGCCTCCAACTTAACGGCAACCAAACGCTTCCTAAAATGGTTGGTATAATGAATAAGGCGACCTTCTTATACTAGGAGATATCGCACATTTTTTTCTTTCTATATATATGAATAGATCTTAGTGGCAACATATTCCACGTAGTGAGCAAACAAAGCTATCCACCAAGCTCCACATTTTTGAGTGGTAAACAGCCTGCTGTGATTGCTATTCTGGTATGATCGTGCCTTAGGGATGAGCGGCATTGGGAGAACAAATCCATCAAATCTTCAAAAAGTAGCTTGGCAGCCACTGGGATCCAGGCGAGGCTCGAGTCAACTTTGTTTAGTAATCTCTTACAATGGTAAGATGCATAGTCGGGTACCTTAAAATTTTGCACGCGCTAGATGGTGGGACATAGGTTCTTCCAGCTTGTGCAAGTACACGTCTAGCGCTAAATAGGAACAAATGAGGATCCGAAATACTGCTGTCGGACTTTCAGTTTATTCAGTCGAGCTGGTGCAGGCACGGGATCCGTTCCGGGGTTTGGGTTGGGGTGGGTTCGGGCTGCCTGCCTCCCTTACTTCCTTTCGCGGCGCTCTCTCGGTACGAGGGTTTTGGATGCTCCAGTTACACTGAATCAAATAATCGATCGAGATAAAAATATCTGATCCTTCCACGGTCTAGCTAGCCAAAGAGTTAACGGATTTCGGTGTGTAATGAAGCTAGCTGAGTCTTCTTTGTTTTTGTTGGGAAGTTGGCTTTGAGTTGTTGCCACAAAGTTTTTCAGTCTCTCCAGTGCCAGACAGGCATCATGCCAGTTGAGTACGTGGAGTATTATTGCAAAGCAGTCAGTGATCGATGTATAATCCACAGCGCACACACTAACTTCATCCAGTTGCCACAAGAAGGTAGATTAAACTCTTAGAACGAAACGCCAAACAAGACTAGCAGAGAACTGTCCGTCCGGCAAATAAGACGGTGAAGCAACGCCAATTTCGAAGCTGATCAAACCTGCATCCAGGGTCCAAAGTTTGAATCAAGTCACTTTTCACCGTCAAATTAAATTCTGTCCTCGTTTTGTAGCCTTTTGCAAGCCATATGGGACTGAAAGGTGCTACATGGCTTAGCGATTTGTAGCCTTTTATATACAGCTTGTTTTGTACAGTTTCAGTTTTCCTTTCTCCTTCTCAGTTTTATAACACTCTGAAGTCTGAACCTTGTTTGGTTGCTTCTCTTCATGAAATGAACGAGGTAACCATGATTTACCGTAGTGGATCACATGGTAAGACCACTCTGACTGCCATCCAGCTTGATGAAAAATGGTGCCCACAGACAAAAGAGCAAAGCGTTTTTCGGTCAGTTTACTCCAACTCACCCACCACCTGCGGCTGCACGCACAGCAGAATTATGGCCACCAACACAGCCAGAGCCTATGTATACTACTGGCTGCCGATTCCTCTTTGCAAAATTCATGCATGATTCGGCAACCAATCATCGACAGTTTCTTTTGTCATAATCAAGCTCCACCAAGTTCTCGTACTATAAAAATTGATAGTGCCTCATATAAAAACATGTAGCTACCATGTCAGATCATTGTTTTCTGCGACGAACCATGTCTGATCATTCAGAGACTTTTAATGTGAGTTTGAAGCCTTCTTTTCTTTCAGAGCTATGTGTCCCTGTACTGCATGTAACTGTTGACTATATGGAGCTCCTTAATCACATAAATGAAATCAACTACTCCCTCCGACCCATATTAGTTGACTTCAATTTGAATGTATCTAGACATGTTTTTGTGATAGGTACATCCAAATTGGAGTCAACTAATATGGGTCGGAGGGAGTAGTACATAACCTAGCACACCACCATTCTTCATCTTTGGTCTGCTTCCAACTGATGAACAGGAATATTAGAAAATAATTTAACAACTTACATGTGAGACAGGATATGAGCTGATCTCTAACAGACAAAAGACACAACATTAAACATGAAAAGGAGAGTTATAGTAGGATCAATCCTATGAGCCATGTGTGGACTGTTTTGGCTGCCTATTTCAAGATAAAATCCTTTGATGCACAAGCGTGGCATGCCAGAGATTTATCCACACAGGATTGGTACAGAAGTCTAGTTGTCGGGGTGCCCGCGGCCAGCAGGAAGCTAGCACACACGACGGTGAAGTTAATCTACTGGGAAATTTGGAAAGAAAGAAATCGGAGGATCTTCCAAAAGCATGAGATAACGGCCTCTGTGCTATGCGAAAGGATAAAAGAAGAGGCTACCACTTGGAGGCTAGCTGGGGCACCAATTCCGTTAGTTTTGCAGGATGGGGGTACGCCTTTTGATCCTGGTTGAATGCATGCAGAGACTTAACTGTCTGTAAAAACTATTCCACTATCGCAATGAATATAGAAGTTCTCCTGCTGTTATTCAAAAAAAAATCCTATATCATTTTGTCGAGAACTGAAAATCAGTTCATTACTAACAAAGTACTCGTCCAAGAAAGTTATTTTCTGTCATAACTGATCAGGGTGTAGCTATCTTGATTGTATCGCCTCGATGTAAACTTTTGAGTCTAATAAAATTTGCGTTTTCGTGAAGAAAAAATGCCCTTTATCGAGAAAAAAACTATTCAAACTCTTGACACGTCATAGTCCCTAACTTCGTGAAATTATTTGTTTTAGGGTATAAATCAATTCAATCAACCGAACATCCTGAATAGAATTGATGATAGCTGCAATAATTTCTTAGTAAATTAAGAAGGAAATCCCAATGATGACAGTGAGGATGACCGGGCCGCCACCAATTCAGATCTTTATAAGAGTATAAATATAAGAGATCTAGAAGCAAATCCACTAAAAACTGCCTTTGTTTCAAGAACCTACTGTAATCACCATCCAACAAGAAATACTCTCTCACATGCTTATCTAGACAAAGCTGCGTTAATTAATTTGGAACGAAGGGAGTAGATGGATATTTTCTTTCAAGTCAAGAAGACTCCGAATCTGATTTGAAGCACTCTTTTGTTTCAGAACCTTCGGTGATTTTACCGAATGTCCGCATGTCACTCTTGAGTGCATAGTAACTCTGTTTTCACAAAGAATGAGTCTCGGGTTATGCAGCTGCATTGCTGGCACACTGCCATGCTTAATATTTGCGTTGCCTTTGACAGCTGATGACCATGATGTGCATAGAACTTTAGCTTGTTTCGGAGATAAAACTTGGTGAAAGAGGGGTGTTGGTATTCCTAACTTCAGTAAGCCGAAATGGCAAATGGTTCAGAACTCCAACCACCATCCTCATTTGCAAGCAGTTCAAAACATTATCATGATTCCCTGATCTGACATGGATATATGAAAGGAAATAAACAGGCAAGTAATCAAGGAAAAACCACTCAAGCATTAGACGACCTTTTAACTCATAATGAACTAGTAATACATGTGATTCCTGAGGGATAGATACTTGAAAAGCTTAGTGATTAGTAATTGAGAGATACTTGAAGCTGATGTTATTGTTAAATTTTAAGAGTTATATTTTTTAAAGGAACCATGTGCTTGGTAGATTGTTATGGGATTTTAAGACTTTAGTGCGCCGCGATCCATCGAAACTACTCCTTTACCACCATTGTGCTTGTAACAATTTATGGTTGATGCGATGAGTAAGGCTACCTACTTATATGAGACATCATACATTACTCCTTATATATACCATATATCTGAGTGGCAACACATCCCATGTAGTGAAGTAAGCAAAGCTATAGATTATTATTTTCTTATCTTTACAATTGCAACTTCAGTCACCAAAGCGTAACATCTTTGGGAGATGCAGAACATTCTGCTATTGCTATTGGTATCGTTGTACTACTTTACAGCCTTAGGGATGGGCGGCATTGGGAAAAGCAATCCATCAACTTCTAAGAATATATCTACTGAGAAAGAGATTCAAGCAACCATCTTCTTGTAGCGATCTGATGGCACCACTTCACTAGTAGCTTTGCAGCCACGTAGGTGAGGCTCTGTTCTTAGCATCAGAAGAAAAGCGGACATGAAATTAGAAAAACCGATCAACAATGTTTACAGTGATCTCCTTCTATGCTACTATGCAGAGTCAAGTAGCATAAGTTGATAGGTATCTCTGAACTTATCCATGCACTAGGTGGTGCAAGATAAGTATGTAACACCTGCCTCACCTGACGAGAGCAGTAGATGGGCTTGGGTACGTGTTGGGCCGCTGAGTGGGCCGTCCTATGTAATGGGTGGTTAAATACTAAGACAGACAATGTAATCGGCATCGAGAGAAATAGAAGGCAAATGACTCTCGTCCTGTTTCTGCGTATCCCATCTTCTGCTTGCTTCCCTCACCCCCTTCCCTTTTTCCTCGAATTCAGTTCGATCTAGATCTCGTTGATCAGGCCATGACAATTTGGTATCCAGAGCCACCAATTCCACCACAAAAATTTCTTTCGCCGGTTTCGTTGTGCTCAAATGCTCTCGGTATTGATCTGTAATTTCCGTGCGAAAGGTGAGATTCACTTCGGTGATTTCTCACAAAATCCTTAGCCGGTCGGATCTACTTGGAGCGAGTCGCAACGGCGCCGCTGAAGGTTTCAGCACAGACGTAGTGCGTACTCTCGGCTATGGAGGAGGCGGCGGGGGACACGAAGCGGATGCTGGAGACTATCATCAAGCGCCTTGACGACCAGGCCGTGCTGAGCGAGCAGCGGCATGCCGTTCAAGCAGCATTCAACGAGCAGGTTTCTCAGGACCTGCACGGCGTGCGGAAGCAATTGGAGGTGACGCAAGAGGATGTTGATGAGGCCAGGCTAGCGGCGTCGCCGTCGGGCTCGGCAGCCACAGCACACTCGCATCTGACGGAGCAACACGTTTTTGGGAGGGCCAGGGGTGCAGCCTGCGAGCGTACCATGGGCTACCCATCGAGCGAGGTTAGTCAACGAAGGGCCGCCGTTTCTTCCAGTGCCACCGACAGTTCAGCTCCAGCAACCTCCACCACCGGCGGCACGACAGCATCATCAGCCCTTGTATGGCGAGGAACGCGAGTCCTTCGTCAAACCCCCGAAGCACGATTTTCCTCGTTTCGATGGTAATCTGCCTAGTTTGTGGATTGATCATTGCTTGTCATATTTCGAGCTCTATCATACATCGCAGCACGTTTGGGTGACCACGACATCTCTCTATCTGGATGGCCGTGCGGCTCTGTGGTGGCAAGTAGCTCGGCAGACTCGTCGTGCTGCTACATGGGAATTGTTCACCAGAGCGCTGCGGGAGGAATTTGGACCAGATGAGTTCGAAGTTCAGATGCACCACTTGCTGCAACTTCGTCAGTCGGTTCAGTTACTGAGTATAGGCTGCAGTTTGAGACGTTCATGTATCATCTGTTGGCTCTTGATCCTGGCTTAAACACTAAGTTCTTCGTCACGCAATTTTTGCTGGGATTGAAGCCGGAGTTGCGAGCATCCGTTCGCATTCAGGAGCCCTCCAGTATTACGAGAGCATCTGTCCTTGCCCGTATTCAGGAGGAGGAATTGGAGACCACTCGTCCTCGTGTGAGACCAGTCCCTGCAGGCCGTCCGCCACCACCAGCACCAGTCATGGTGCCTCGACAACAGGCAGCACCACGTGCAGCTGGGGATGATTTTGGACGGGAGCGCCAGTTACGGGACTACAGAAGGGCGAATGGCCTCTGTTTTCGTTGTGGGGATAAGTATACCAGGGAGCACCAATGCAAACAGCCAGTGCAGTTGTTGACAATTCAGATGGGAGATTTTGGTGAAATGCTGTCAGATGAAGCTGTTCGTGCCCTGGAATTATTGGATGAACCTGAGGCACCACCCCAATGTTGCATGATCTCTGCACATGCGCTGTCTGGTACTGAAGCATCTGCTACTATTAGATTACCAGTTACAGTTGGGGACAAGGTGATGTTGTTGCTGCTGGATTCTGGCAGTTCCCATAGCTTCATCAATGCTAATTCATTGGAGCACACACACTTTCTATTCCACCAGTGCCAGTTAAATTTGCTAATGGTCAGTGTATTCCTTGTGACAGCTTAGTGCCCCAATTGGAATGGCATTGTTAAGGAAGTGTGTTTTATACAGATTTGCGGGTGTTGGACCTGGGAGCATATGATGGTGTGTTGGGAATGGATTGGCTAGCTTCTTTTAGTCCTATGAGTTGTGATTGGCATGGCAAGGTGATTTCCTTTGCACACAAAGGGAAAACAGTTATTTTACAAGGCATCACCACTAATACTCTGGCCTCTCCAACTCAGATGGATTTCAGTGCTTTGTTACAGCTACAAGCCACAAATGCCATCTGGTCTATGGAAGTGGTTGAAGTGGCTCCTCCAACAGCTACCTCCTCAGAACTTCCAGTGGCCATCAACAGAGTGCTCTCTGAACTTGCAGATGTGTTTGAGGAACCATCAGGCTTACCTCCTCATCGCCAGTACGACCATGCGATTGCATTGGAAGCTGGGGTACAACCACCAAACACTAAGCCATACCGATACTCGCCAATTCAAAAGGATGAGATTGAACGTCAGGTACAAGAGATGTTGAAATCTGGCGTAATTGCTCACAGTATGAGCCCCTTTGCTGCACCTGTTCTGTTGGTAAAGAAAAAGGATGACAATTGGCGTTTTTGTATTGATTACAGGCGTCTGAATGCAGTGACAATTAAAAATAAATTTCCTCTTCCTATTGTGGACGAACTTCTGGATGAACTAGCTGGGGCTGCCTTCTTCTCTAAACTGGATTTACGGGCTGGATATCATCAAATTTGCATGAGGGAATAGGATGAAGAGAAAACTGCATTCAAAACACATCAAGGCCACTTCCACTTTAGAGTGATGCCATTCGGCCTGACAAATGCACCGGCGACTTTCTAGTGTCTGATGAACACCATTTTCGCGCAATATACACGTAAGTTTGTTATCGTTTTTCTGGATGAAATTTTGGTGTATAGTGCTACCCTTAGGAACATCAAGAACATTTGTGTTTGGTGTTGGATCTTCTTCGTCAACATCAGCTGTATGCCAAGGCTTCTAAGTGCTCCTTTGCCCAAACGCAAATTGAATACCTAGGGCATGTGATCTCGCGAGATGGTGTAGCTACAGACAAGACCAAGACAGAGGCCATGCATAATTGGCCTGTTCCAGCGTCTGCCACGGAATTGCGGGGCTTCCTTGGTCTGACAGGTTACTACCGCAAGTTCGTGCCCAGGTATGGCATTATCGCCAAACCCCTCACACAATTGTTAACAAAGAAAGATTTCCAGTGGAATGAACAGGCGCAACTGACTTTTGATCAATTTAAAACAGCTATGGTGAATACTCCAGTGTTGGCACTACCCGATTTTGATCGTTCCTTCTCGATCGAAACTGATGCGTGTGACACAGGAGTGGGGGCGGTCTTGGTGCAGGATGGTCATCCAATCGCTTATTTCAGCAAGGCATTGGGAGTGTGGAATCAGCGCCTCTCGACGTATGAGAAGGAATTTTTGGCTGTCATGATGGCGGTTGACAAATGGCGCGCCTACCTGCAACGAGGACCGTTTGTGATCGTCACGGATCACAAAAGTCTCTGCAATTTAGGTGACCAGCAACTAGATACTGAGCTGCTATGCAAAGCTATGTCTAAACTGGTGGGCTTACAATTTTGTTTTTAGTACAAGCGAGGTGCGGATAATGGGGCTGCAGATGCTCTGTCTCGGGTGGGTCATCTTCTCACGGCCAATGCCTTGTTCATTTGTCAACCGCAATGGACGAAGGAAGTCACCAATTCTTATGAAACTGATTCCAAAGCTCAGGATTTATTGGCCATATTAGCAGTTGTGTCACCAGATGAGGAAGGGTATTCGCTGAACCAGGGCCTGATTCGTTACCGTGGGCGCATGTGGATTGGGGCGAATACAGCTGACAAAATTAATCAGGGCTTTGCATCAGAGTGTTGTTGGGGGTCATTCAGGAGATGCGGCCACATATCAGTGGGTCCGGAAGCTGTTTGCGTGGACTGGCCTGAAGTCAGCTGTGGAAGATTTCGTGAAGCAGTGTCTCGTGTGTCAACAGTCTAAGCATGAGCATTGCAGACCGGCAGGGAAATTGCAGCCCTTACCTATTCTGTTGGTACCTTGGCAGGATATTTTCATGGATTTCATTACTGGGTTGCCCAAATTTGATGGCTATGAGGTGATTATGGTGGTGGTGGACAGGCTCACAAAATTTGCTCACTTTACACCATTGAAGCGTCCATTCACTGCAGTTCAAGTGGCGCGCGCTCTCTGGGACACAGTTATTAAACTACACGGTGTTCCTCTTACCATTATGTCGAATCGCGATCCTATCTTCACCAGCAACCTCTGGCGGGAACTGCTTGCAACTACTGGTACTAAGCTCTTGTACTCTACATCTTATCACCCACAAACAGACGGACAGACTGAGCGGGTTAACCAAAGTCTGAAGATGTACCTACGCTCTGCGGTTCATGATTCACCCAAGCAGTGGCGTCGTTGGCTTCCAGCAGCAGAATTCTGGTACAACTCCAGTCACCATGCATCACTGGACTGTTCTCCGTTCAAGGCTCTCTTTGGTCGTGAGCCCAATTTGGGTGCTATGTTACAATGGGATGATGCAGCTATCGGTTCGGAGGGTATAGACTGGATTGGTCATACAGTGCGTCTGCGAGCTCAGCTTCAACGTGCCCAGGACCGTATCAAGAAGAAGGCAGACCGTAACCGCTCTGAGCGCACGTTTGCAGTTGGTGAGCAAGTGTTACTGAAACTCCAACCGTATGCTCAATCCACAGTGGCGAATCGACCGTGTCGGAAGCTGGCGTACAAATACTTCGGGCCTTTTTCCGTGGAGGAGAAGATCGGTGCACTGGCGTACAAGCTGACCTTGCCATCGGATGCTCGTATTCACCATGTGTTCCATGTCTCTCAGCTCAAGCCCTTCACACCAGACTATACACCGGTGTTTGGTGATCTTCCTCGGCCGCCTGACCTGTCAACACATGCCTTATCACCAGTCGCCATTCTGGACAGACGCATGTGCAAGAAAGGAGACACGGCGGTGGTTCGACTTCAGGTTCAGTGGTCTACGCTTTCTCCTGATGCGGCTACCTGGGAAGACTATGACGTTCTGCGCGCGCGTTACCCTGCGGCCACAATCTGGGAAGGAGCTTCGTCTCAAGAAGAGGCAACTGTAACACCTGCCTCACTTGTCGATTAATACGGTGTTACAGATGAGAGCAGCAAATGGGCTTGAGTATGTGTTGGGCCGCTGAGTGGGCCGTCCTATGTAATGGGTGGTTAAATACTAAGACAGACAATGTAATCGGCATCGAGAGAAATAGAAGGCAAATGACTCTTGTCCTCTTTCTGCGTATCCCATCTCCTGCTTGCTTCCCTCACCCCCTTCCCTTTTCCCTCGAATTCAGTTCGATCTAGATCTCGTTGATCAGGTCGTGACAAAGTATCTCTCAATTTGTGCAACTACAAACGCATGGCCGAATTCGGCAGTAGTCTGCTAGCGGACGTTTGGCACCAGAAGAGAAGAGTACACCGAAGGGAAAAATTACTATCAACAGTCTTGTTCCCAAGATATTCCCCATTTTTGTCCTTTCTCCTGGGTCCACAGATCACATCATAATACAACTAGGCTGGCAAACCCACGATCTGAAAGTTTTTGAAATTTGAAAAAAAATAGTGTTTCCTTTCCTTCCACCATATCTTCAAACCTCGTCGAGTCAAAGTGATTAGTTGAAGAATAACTAGCCCCGAAAGAGAAATAGCTTGACAAGCAGAGTCAGATGTTTGCAAGAGTAAAGATAAGAGATTTACAAATAAAGCCACTAAAAACTTGCTTTGTTTCAAGAGAATGCTATATTCAGCATCCAGCAACAAATAGATGGAGATTTTCTTTCGAGACAAGCATACTCCCAATCTAAATCGAAGCCTTCTATTCTTTCATAACGTTCACTGCATGTCACTCTTGAGTTGGTGGGACTCTCAGTTGGGTTATGCAGCTGCATCACTAGTATTCACACTGCCTTCAACAGCTGATGAACATGTGTGCATATAATGTTCCGGAGAGAAAACTTGGTGAAAGAGGGGTGTTTGTATTTGCAACTTGAGCAAGTCAAAATTCCAAATGGTTCAGCATTCCTGCCAACTGTCATGTTTACAAGGTAAAAAACACTACGATGATTCCCTGATGAACTGATCTTGCATGGATATCTAAAGGAAATAAACAGGCAAATAATCATGGAAAAAAACCTCCACATTTGATGACATTTTAACTCATAATGAACTAGTACTAGACTGATTAGTTAGTGATAAGATATTTGAAGTGCTTCGTGCTAGTGAGTTGGTGATACTGGAATGTGATTGTATTGTTAAATTTTAAGAGGAACCTTGTTTTTTCAAGGAGCCATGTGTCTTCTTAATTGAGTGTGTCGCACTTGGTGGTATCTATCCACTGAAATTACTCCATTTTACCACCATTATGCTTGGGACATTAAAATGGTTGGTGCGGTGAGTAAGGGCGCCTACTTAGATGAGACATACCACATTTTTTAACTTCAGCCCTTCTTATATATAACATAGAACTGGGTGGAAACACATCCCACGTAGTGAAGCAAACAAAGCAATAGATTGTTATTTTCTTATCTTCTGTTTGCATCTTTATTCACCAAAGCTTCACATGTTTGAGTGATAAACATCCCTGTTGAAATTGGTATCCTAGTATGGTAGTGCCTTATGGATGAGCGGCATTGGGAAGAACAATCCATGAACATTTTGAAATAACTCTACAGAATTTGAGTATTATGCAACCAACATGTTGACGTCTAGTGGAACCAATCAGCAACTTGGCAACCAGTGCGAGTTGTCTGCAAAAGGATTGCTGATCTCAATTGAGGCGGTGAGATCACCACAACTCTTCGATGGGGAAACGAGAGAGTCCAGGGAAGTATCGAAGCAACCTCCACCGATGCACATGCACCTTGCCTTTGTTACAGAAGAGAAGAAGAGGGTGCATTGATGTGTGATAGTGAACTCTTCCCATGATGATAACACATAATCACTATTTGATAGTATCTCCCATTATTTAGCTTTAAGCAGAAGCAGTTTCATCCTTAACATGGAGCAATCTTTTATTTTTAGTCTCTCCATCAAATGCTTCTCAGCACCACTACAGTATGATGTGTTCCACTCTTCTAGGTTTGTCATACCTCTGAGGATAAGTGACTAGGTTTGGTAGCTGTCCTACTAGCTAGTCTGGAAAGCTGACACTATTATAACCACGTATCTTCAACTTAATAATTAACGCTTTGCTTTCTTTTATGAGAGACTTCTGAAACTTGCAATAAAAAGGCTGTGTGCATCAATTGATGCAGAGGCCGGGGATTGCCCCATTTCGAAAAAAAACATATCTTCAACTTCTTCAATGTGCTTGGTGGTGCTAATTTTTCCAGCACCATTTTTTCATCCACAAATCTCTCAATGTCTCCGGTCCACTCAAGTTATAAGTCTTGTATTTTTGTTTCCCCATCAATTTTGTACGATGTGCTTAGTGACTGTATGCTGGTGTTACTGTTAATATTATGAGAAAACTTGTTTTTTAATGGGGCACGTGCTTGGTAAATTGTTATGAGATCTAAGACTTCAGTATGTCGCCAGCCTCCTGTTAATATATATCCACCGAAACTACACCCTTGTACCACCAATGTGTATGGACATTAGAATGGTTGATACAATGGATGAGGCCACCTACTTATACGAGGCATCGTACTTTTTTTCCTTCCTACAAATACAATAGATGTAAGTGGCAACACATCCCACTTAGTGGAACAATCAAAGCTGTAGATAATTATTATTATTCTGTTTGCATTTTTATTTACCAAAGCCTCACATCTTTGGTGATAAACAACCTGGTGTTATTGCTATTCGATAGGGATGAGCGGCACTGGGAAAAAAATAATCCATCAACTTCTTTACCGATATAGCTTGGCAGTCAGTCTCAACAGGCGAGGTTCTGCTCACCTATGTTCAATAATCTCTTATATTACAGGTAGCCTAGATACCTCTAGAATAATTATTCACGCACTACATCGTGCTACATAGCTTCTTCCAGCTTATGCAAGTACACATGCAGAACCTTTATGCATCAGTCTACTGGCTGTTTAGTCCAACAAAAACAGAAGGTAGAGCACAATAAAGAATTTCTTTTTACTACCAACAGACAACCTCTGATCCAAATTAATCGACTCAACTTGTCTAGATTCGCATATATCTATACCCTAAAAGCGTCTAGATAAATTCATATGTAGACAAAGTTGGGTTTTGGATCGGAGGGAGTTGCTCTTTTGATACACTAATAAGTGTACGACTTTAAATTAATAAAGCTCCATAGGCCAGAGTCTTACATAACCACCACATAGGTATTACTTGCTACTCCCAAAAAAACATAGGTGTACTTGCTAGGGATACCAGCTTACATTACAAGATAAGTAGATAACCAACTTAAAGAAAGCAGTTCCAGACTAAGAAATCAGTAGCTTGTTCCCAGTATCCTTCACACCCTTTGCCTTTTTTCACCAGATCTTCTAATCACATCGTAATATATATGAAAGGAAAAAAAATACGCATCAACCATTTTAATGAATTTTCTTTTTATATAAAAACCGCTGATAGGCTCCCTCTGGACTCAGCGCATGACTTCTTTCTAAGCCTCACATGATTTGAATTTCTTTGACATTCCTAGTTTCCGAAACGGATCCTATAAAATATTTTACATTTCTATAATCATCTCTATTTTAGGTATCCGTAGAATCCTCCTTAATAGATGAAATATTCTCAGGCACAATGGTGGTAAAAGGGAGTAGTAAAGATAGAGTAGATGCAACATTTGTTCGTTCAAAATTACGTAGAGTAGATGCAACATTTTTGTATCTTATTCTGATGTGATTACTGGATCTGCTGAAAAAAGGCAAAGGTGGGGAAGAGATTGGGAACAAGTGTACTGCTGCCTGTTGGTAGTAAAGATGTTCTTTCATTGTGTGCTTCTTGTTTTGTTGTACTAAGAAGCCAGTAGACTAATCGGTGTACTAAAATAGGCAGCCAATAGACTTTTTTTTTGAATGACAGCATGAGAGCTGCTGTTTTCATTGCGATAGTGGTCAAGATTACAAAGCCAAAAAGGACAGGCCCAAAGAAGGCCCGCCTAAAAAAAGGAGAATTTACAAAATCTCAGCCTGGGTCAAACGGGGTACCACCAGCTTGCTCGACAAGGGGAATAGGAGCACCAGCATGTCTCCATATGTCGGCTTCTTCCTTTATTTGACTGATGAGTGCCGTCATAGACAACTCTTTTTTTCTCAAAAATGCATCTATTTCTTTCCTTCCATATCTCCCAGCATATGAGGTGAGCGACTGGCAGAATTTCTTTCCTTTGCGCCTTGGGTTGTTTGCCAACCATGGAGGAAAACCAATCCCTGATGGTGATGCCCTTGCCGATCCATTTGGATGGTTCAATGGCCTCGAGTTTGAGATGACTTGCCATGGCGGCCCAAATGTTGACAGACAAGGGACATTTCATGAACAAGTGGTCGGTCGTTTCGAGGTTGCGGCGGCAGAGAGTGCATAAGTATTCATTGTTCCATTGTCTTTGTAAAAGTTTGTCGGCTGTGAGGACACGTTTAGCATTAGGGTCCAAATGAAGAACTTGCATCGCGCATGGGCCCATCCCTTCCAAAAAAAAATTATTGAAGTCTGTCTTGACCGCCCCCATAAACTGCATCATGTATGCTGAGCGTGAGGAGTAGGTCTCCTTATTGCCTACCCTCCACGCGATATCGTCTGGTTCATGGGTTAGCTAAACTGACTCAACTAATTGTGCTAACTTGAGCAATTGTGGCAGGTGATGGGCGTCTAGGTGGAGACGCAGATCAAAAAGCCATTTCTCATTTGTTAAGGTGTCTTTGACCGAATGTTGTTTCCTAGTTGAAATTTTGAAGAGGTCAGGCGCAATTTTTGCCGGAATTAGGTCGAAAATCCATCTATCTGTCCAGAAAGTGGCCCTTTCCCCATTCCCAATCATGATTTTAGTTGCAGCTGCAAACAAACTTTGTTCTCTCTTTGATGTCGGTGCCTTCATATTAGCCCAGGGCTTGCTGGGGTTTTTCATTGCTGCCACAACCATCTCAGTCGCAAAGCAGTGTCGAAAGCATCGATACATTGGACACCAAGACCGCCAAGCGCTTTGGGCCTGCATACCAACTTCCAGCTGACCCTGCATTTCCCCCCGCTGCAAGCGGCTTCTCTAGCCCAAAGCCAATCCCTGCGCCTGCGGTCGAACTCCTTTTTTACCCAAGCAGGCATAGTATTGATGGTCATTAAGTAAACTGCTAGCAAGGAGAGCACCGAGTTGAGCATCTCAAGGCGCCCAGCCTTGCTCATCATGCACGCCTTCCATGTTGCTAAGTATATGTCTACCTTGTCGAAAAGCGCTTTCCAATCAGCTTTGGTGAGTTTTTTGACTGATAAGGGCAGACCCAAGTAGATGAATGGGAATTCCTGCGTTGGAATGCCAATAGAGACGGCTAGGTTGTCAGTCAAAAGGTGGCCGCAACTGATTGGCGTGATGGAGCTTTTTGCGAGGTTTGCCATAAGTCCAGTGGCTTCTCCAAATCCCAGAAGAACGTCACGAATACCATTTATGTCATGCTGGGTAGGGTTGATGAAGAGCACTACATCATCGGCATGTAAGGAGGCCCTGAAAGTACACTTATTTCCCTTGATCTTGGAAAGGATGCCAACGTCAGTGGCGAGGTCTAGCAGTCGGTGCATGGGCTCCATGACCAGGTCGAAGAGGAAAGGTGATAGGGAGTCCCCTTGCCTGAGCCCTCTCAAATGCATGATCGGGCGCCCCGGGGTTCCATTGACGAGGACCTGTGATGATGCTGATCGGAGCAGTGGTGCAATCCAATTTCTCCAGCGCAGCGGGAACCCACGAGCCTCAAGCATATCCAGGATGTAAATCCAAGAGACAGTGTCAAAAGCTTTGGCGATATCAAGCTTGAGCAGGAGTGTTGGTGTCTTGGTCTTATGGTAGTGCTTGGCTAGATTCTGGACGTAGAGGAAATTGTCTTGAATGTTTCTTCCGCTAATAAAGGCACTCTGACAGGGTGAAACCAACTCGTCCATCCTTTGTTGCAGACAAAGGGCAAGAATCTTGGAAACTAACTTGCCGAAGGAGTGAATTAGGCTAATTGGGCAATAGTGGGAGATTTGAGTTGGGTCATCTTTCTTCAGCAGCAAGACAAAGAAATCAGTATTGAGGTTGTGGAAGGACAGGTCGTTAAGGTCATAGAATTTGTTTTGATCTCGGAGCATGTCATATTTGATTATATTCCAAGATGTTCTGAAGAAACTCCCAGAAAAGTCATCCGGCCCCGGGGCCTTATCTACCGGCGTCTCAAACACTACGGCTTTTAGCTCCTCCATTGAGAACGGCGCGTCCATCTCGGAGAGATCCAGGCATGGCAACCCAAGGAGCTCCCAAAGAAACTTTTTTGTGCAAGCCACGTTTGTGCCGACAATATTTTTCATGTGATCGAAGATGACCTCTTCCAGCTCGGCAGGTGATGTCGCGATCCCAGAGTCCAATTGTAAGGATCGTATCCTGTTTTTCTGCTTGCGGTGAGCAGCTCTGGAGTGGAAGAACTTCGTGTTCGCATCTCCCAACTTTAACCATTTGATTCTGGCCCTTTGCCTTACCTTAATGCGATTGATCACCGACAGCCCGATCTGCCTAGCCTTAAGAGCGGAGCGCAACTGCCTTTCTTCCTTGTTAAGAAGTCGATGCTCCTAGGCTGTGTCTAACCTGAGAATGATCTTCTGGCCCTCCAGCAATTGCTTCTTGATATTCCCTATGTAGTTTTTGGCCCATGAGGCCAGATGCTTGGCCAACCGTTCTAGTTTGCAATCAAGGATTGCAAAGTGATTCGTGCGAGGGCAAGGTTCCTCCCAAAATTGTGCCACCATGATGACCCACAAGTATAGGGGGTGTATCATAGTACTTTCGATAAATAGGAGTGTCGATCCCAACGAGGAGTAGAAGGTGCTGAATAGTGGTATGGAGCAGGAAATCTGTGTGAATACTTAGCAAACGGATTTTTAGTGGTTTTTTGACAAGGCAACAAAACAAAGAGCAAGTAACAGAAGTAACAAACAAACGAAGCAAGTGGCCCAATCCTTTCTTAGCAAAGGACAAGCTGGTGGAAATACTTATAAGGACCAAACGTTCTCGAGGACTCATGAGAATTCTGTCAAGTGCTTTCGCTTCAAATAACCGAGAACTCTTCTGTGGAGTTTGTAAGTGTTGTGTGGGTGAACCTGTGCTAACATACCTCCATTCCTAGGACTAATACATACCTGTGATTAAACCCCTTGTAAACATCCGTAACTACAGGAAAGTAATTAAGATATAAATCTAACCATAGCCTTAAACTCTGAGATCCTACGCTCCCTTGTGCAAAGGTGTCCTAATGGGGGTTCAGGTTTCTGTCACTCCGGCAACCCCACGATTAGTAGCCAAATACACAATGCATTCCCCTAGGCCCATAAATGGTGAAGTATCATGTAGTCAATGTTCACATGACACCACTAGAAGAATAGCACCACAACTTAAATACTAAACCATTGAATAATAACTCATCACAGATTCACTACTAAAAACATGACTTCTCCCATGTCCTCAAGAACTAAACGAACTACTCACAAGACATCATATGGATCAAGATCAAAGATGATATGGTAATGGATATCTGAACATAAACAATAATCCAATGGTTCCACCCACAAGCATCAATTACAATAGTAATCAACACCGGGAAAGTTTCCCCTAAGAACTAAAGCAATATCCAACACAATTGTTACAGCGATACGGAGTGGTGATGATGGTGCTGGTGGAGATGGTGTGGATGATGATGATGATCCCGATGAAGCCTAGCTTGATGACGGTGTTGATGGCGACGGTCTCCCCTCTCCGAGAAGGAATTCCCCTGACAGAAATCTGTCTGCTGGAGAGATCTTTCTCTCTCGGTGTTTTCCGACCCCAGAGGCGGTGGAAATCTATCTGTGGTCGCCTCCTGAGCCTTCGGGTTTCGAAGGGAAGATATAGGCGAAGGGGCGGAGTCGGAGGCCGGGAAGGTGGGCCACACCTGCCCTAGGCATGGGGTCAGGTGGTCCCGCGCCTAGGGGGTGTGGGCCCCCTGAGGCCCCACTTCGTCCCTCCTTCTGGCATCCTTCGTCTTCTGGTGAAATAATACATTTCCATATTTTTCTGGTATTTTCCTGATCTTCGCGAAATTTTATCGAAACGCCTTCTTTTCCATCAGAACCCAGACTCCGGCAGTCCATCCTCCAGGAATCATCCAATATGCATAAACAGATGAAAAGCCATAAGTAATACCTCATAATAAGACAAATATCAAGGAATAGAGGTAAATTATGATATAGAATGGTGATGCAAATTGGGCGTATCAACTCCCCCAAGCTTATACTTCGCTTGTCCCCAAGCGAATACTGAGCTCAATAAACATGTCCACAGGTTTATGGAGTGAAGTATCGATAAAATAATACGAACAAGAAGCATCACACTTACTATTGCACAACTCATAGAAGAAAGCAACTCACCATTATATAACTTATCTTGCAACGAAGTACGGTAGTCACAATAGAGATGCATAAAGATAAATCATAATTGGAATTGGCAAACTTGTTCTTGGTCAGAGAACACATGGCAAACAGTTTCACAAAAGCTTTTTGTAGAAGTTTCAAAATAGGAACACTCTTTGCTCAAAAAGGTTTTTCTCAAGTGAAGGCTTTCAAAGTAATACTCAATAGATAAGAGTCTTGTGCAAACAAGGAAGATAAAGAACATGATCGAATAAATCACCATATGAATTCTTGAAACACAGCAACTCAAAAGCTTGCTGGAGATAGAGAGGAAGTAGGTTTACTGACTCAACATGGAAGTGGGAGAAAGGTCCCTTCTTAGAGGGTAGCAGGGATTACAAGTCATAAAGAGCTTCCAAAAGATTATGATACTTACTATCTTTGAGCCCTCATTGCCCCTATCATAAGCATCTTGAAGTGATTAAGGTGAAAGTGAACAAACTATGGAGTATATGCTTGAAAAAGTATAAGTTGGCAATCTCATGTCCCTTGAATACGAGGGCCACTCCTCATTCATACTCAACTTTGGGCCCAAGTAAGTCCTTGTCATTGTAAGTATTTGCATATCATTGAGAACCGCCAACGGGGTACCCCTTGCACATGGTACATGATCTTTCCCATAACCAAAATGACAAGGCAAGCAGACAATGAGCATCTCAACAATCTTTTTATTTACTATGTGTATAGATTTTTATTGAGGATGCTTCATAGATGACTCACTATGGTGATGCTGCAAGTTTCTACCATGATTAAGCATGGCTTAGGCTAGCGGCCCAGGCGTTTCTCTAACACAGAATACAAACTCCATGGACTTACAAGTTCCCTCTTTATTTCACACCGGTGATATCCATAGACAAAAGAGCACGATATCAACTGTGTACAGAGTACAAGTGCAATATTGAAAACGTTCCCCGTGACAACACGGTTATGCTAATTCCAACGTATAGATGTAAGCATATACAACTTTGATGTTCACAATGGTTCAAGTCTATTAGGGGCAAGTAAATAAAGTGTGCCATCAAGTTCGTGAGAGCTTTACTAACTAGTTTTCACATAAAAAAATACTTTTTAATTTGAAAGGTAGATTAAGCTTGAGAATTTGCTAGGAATAGCAAAAGCCACTAGGTAGGTATGGTGGACACAAGTGACAAAAGTTTGGTTCAAAGGATTTTGGAAACATGAGAAGTATGCCTTCTCAAAACAGGTTTTTGGCTAGCAAGGCTGGGTAGCAAGCAAGAGAGTTGAAAGAAACAAGCAAAGATACAAGTAATAAATCCAAACATGCAATCTTCCTTAAAGACACAAAAGAATATTAAATAAAAAATACTAAGCTTATGAGCCAACAAGAAAGAAAACAAATGATACCAAATACATGTAAGTTTTTTCTTTCTTTATTTTTCTTTCAAACCAATGCCACTGACCAGAACTCGGTTTGCCAAAACCAATTTAGATCCATTTGATGATCCCAAAGTGGTGCCAATACTGATCAACAAGATATTGGAAACTAAAAATAAGAAGCGCAAAAAGTAAAAGATGAGACTTCTCATTAATATTCCAATAAAGGCACTCACACCAAGGAATACATAGATAATCAACTAAAGGAGAGATACTTCCACATGTAAACCAAACTATAAGATAACCTCTCTACCACATATATGAATCCACTAAAAAGGTAAAAGGTAAAAGATAATGGTGGTGATACCGCGGCACTCCCCCAAGCTTGGAACAATCCAAGGGGATGCCAAACCTGATGACGAATTACTCCTTTGGTGGTGGTGGTGTTCTCTTGTCATGGGTCAGGAAATCTTTCAGCATATTATGAAGCCTGTTATTTTCCTCTTGAAGCATATCCACCTTCATCCTCAAAGCACATTACTTTTCACAAAACTCGTTGGTGGTTCGAAGGGCTTCCGCTGCCTCATGGCAGTATATGAGTTCTAGACCGAAAGCTATGATTCCCTACATGTGACGAGAAAAAGCATCTGCAGTGTTAGTTTCTCCTACAAAAGTAGGTTTCCTTCCCCTTGTTCTTGTGGCGGTTTGTTCTTCCAACTCTATCTCCACGGGCTTCTAGCCTTTGTCGTTGGCGGAGGCCATGGTGCTCTAAACTTGAGAAGATTTCCTGACAGAAACAGATCGAAATGAAAACACGACGAAAACACGATGCAAGAACCTCGGGGAACCCGGGGGGGGGGGGGTTATATATTACGAAGTTTCAATACATAAGGAAGGTTTTTACACGGAAACGAGGCGGTGACGGAGTTCGAGGGGGGAACACCCCCTCAGGCCCGGCCAGGCTAGGCCCGCGCCTGGGGTGGGTTTGTCCACCCCGGGCTCCATTTCCTCTTCAGGTTCATCTCGTAACTTCCCTTATGTGTTAAAAACATCAAAAATATAAAAAGATTGGGGTTTCACGAACCTTTTGTTTTCACCACTTTTACCTATTCAAAGACGAACTCTGCAGATTCCTTCTCTCTTTCCCCTGAGAATTTCCTTCATACAAAACTTTTGCACAAACTCAATGACAACATTAGTGTAAGCAAAAATAATAAACCTTTGGTAAACACTTTGACTGAAGACCCATCAAAACAAAAGCTTCTGTAAGAGGCAAATGCAAATGAAGGCAGAAATCTGTCAAAACAGACCAGCAGGTAAAGATTGATTTTTTCGAAGACCTTCTGTTGCTCAAATCAAAAAGTACAGAACTGATGAAAGTTGGATAACAATCTGGAGAACAAGCTCAGAAAAATGCAGCTCCATCCAAAGTACTGAGCTCCCTCACGATTTTCAGCACAAAAATTTGTCCCAGGACAGCCACTTTCTCACGACTCCTCTACTTCACAAAAGTAGTTGAACTTGACACAAAAACCAAAACAAAAAAGGATAAGGAGCGGTTATTACTGAGGTAATAACTTCCAAGACTCGACAAAACTCTTGGGTTATCTCCCAACAAGTACTTTTCTTTAATGCCTTTAATTTAGGCTTGAAACTTCCAAAGACGCTCACATAGGATATATATATATATCTTTTTTGACACAAATACAGTGGGGAAGGCCCCGGATATATATATATATATATATATATATATATATCTGAAGTGAAAGAGAGCATCAAGAAGCAAATAACCAAAACACTTGAGTCTAACCCACTTCCTATGCATGGGGGTATCATGAGAAAACGAATTGTTGAAACAAAAGGCCACAAGCATAGGAAGACAAAACAGATGCAACTTTAAAGCCTTCAACATAAAACAAGGAAACTTAACATCATTGAGATGCATAAAACCATGTTTCCCTCTCTCAAAATAACTTTCAGTAGCACTTTGAATAAAGTTGACAATATAACTGTCACTGGAAACAACTTTATCATCAGAATAAGCATACTTACAGTCACCAAAAAGAGGTCCAAGGTCATAGACTGGATCAATAGAAGCAAGTTGTTCCATCCTGAAATCTTTATTAGGCAATCTATTTTCACAAGGAGCTTTAGCAAATTTGGAAAAGTTAAACTCATAAGAATCTCCTTTTTACAATCAATAATAGCTCCACAAGTGTTTAAGAAAGGTCTACCAAAAATGATAGGACAAGTTTTGCTAGCTGCTGAATTAAGCACTAGAAAATCAGCATGATATTTAATCTTACCACAGAGAACCTCCACATCTCTTACAATGCCAATGGGGCAAATGGTCTCCTTGTTAGCAAGGTGAATAACCACATCAATGTCCTCAAGCTCACAAGGATCAATCTCATGCATAATTTCCATGTAAAGCTCATAAGGAATAGCACTTGAACTAGCACTAGTATCACATAAACCATAGTAGCAATGATCACCAATTTTAACATAAAGCACAAGAACACTAGCTCTTCTAGCCTTACTAGGATGAGAGATAATATTAGAAGCGTCTTCACAAAAGACAATATGCTCATCCTCTATATTTCTAGCGACAGTGTCTTTCACAATAGCTACCACAGGTTCATCACTCAAATGCTTACCAGGCTCCACAGTTTTCATTGTACTTTTGTCATTTGCACTAATAATCATAGAATACTCCTTTACCTTAGCTGAGAAATGCATTTTCTCAACATGAGGTTCAGGCACAATATGATTAGTAGTACAAACTTGAGTACTTCTAACAGGAGCATGACTAACAACATCTTTATACGGGGCATGGTACTTATTCCACTTCTTTTTGGGAATTTCAATGTAAGAGGCAAAGGCCTTAAAACAGTTGGCAATACTTTGGGAATCAAGACCAAACTCATTGCTAATATCACGAAAGTTGTCAGTTCCCATAAAAGATTTAATGCAATCATAATCATAGTTTATACCTGACTTTCTTCCTTTGTCATTCTCCCAAGCTTCAGCGTTCTCTTGAGTATGGTCTAGAAGATCCCATTTAGCTTCTTCCTTCATACGTGTGAATGATCCAGCACAAGAAGCATCTAGTAAATCTTTATCATGAAGAGGAAGCCTAGCATAAAAGTTATTGAGAATAATATTATTAGGGAGTTCATGAATAGGACATTTAAGCATTAGTAACTTCAATCTCCCCCAAGCTTGAGTTGTACACTCTCCATAAAGAGGCCAAAAGTTATATATAAGATTTCTATCCTTATGGATCTCACTGGGAGGATAAAATTTAGAGTAAAAGAGAGATGCCATTTCCTCCCATTCCATGGATTGTCCATTCTTCAGCAGCTTATACCATTCTTCAGCTCTCCCTTTCAAGGATATGGAGAGTAACTTCTTCTTCACCTATTCAGTTATGATACCTGCACACTTAAACAACCCACATAATTCATGGATAAAAAGCAAGTGATCACCAGGATGGACAGTTCCATCCCCAATAATAATTATCCATAACACGATTAACAATACTTGTAGGTATCTTAAAAGGATCTATCTCAACAGGAGGTGGTTCATCTACTACCCTAGCAGTGGTAGTAGTTTTCCCAAACAGAAAACCAAGTGGATTATCCATATTGGAAACAAAGTACCAAGTAGTGACAAAAGCAATACTCACAGTGAAAGTTTCCCTTACCAGTTCCACTCTTCAATAGCGATTCACTCCCCGGCAACGGCGCCAGAAAATAGTCTTGATGACCCACAAGTATAGGGGGTGTATCGTAGTACTTTCGATAAATAGGAGTGTCGATCCCAACGAGGAGCAGAAGGTGCTGAACAGTGGTATGGAGCAGGAAATCCCTGTGAATACTTAGCAAACGGATTTTTAGTGGTTTTCTGACAAGGCAACAAAACAAAGAGCAATTAACAGAAGTAACGAAAAAACAGAGCAAGTGGCACAATCCTTTCTTAGCAAAGGACAAGCCGGTGGAAATACTTATAAGGACCAAACGTTCTCGAGGACACATGGGAATTCTGTAAAGTGCTTTGATACGTTGGAAACATATCTATAATTTTTATGATCCATGCTTGTTTTTGTATCTACTTTGCTTTACTTGTCCGCACTTTGAGGTGCTTTTTACATGTTTTCTGGTACTAACCTATTAACAAGTCGCAACAGTGCTAGATGCCTGTTTTTTGATATTTTTGGTTTCAGAAAAGTTAGTAAAGAAATATTCTCGGAATTGGACGAGACGAAGGAAAAAGTCAATAACTTTCCGTGGGAACAAGAAGTCCAGAGGAGAGCCCAAGGGGCCGGCCAGAGGGGCCAGACCCCCCCCCCCCAGGTGCGGGTGGGCCCTAGCCCGCGCCTGGCTAGGGTTTGGTCGCCCTGGCGGCCGCCTCGGTCTCCCCATTCGCCTATAAGAAGCCCCCGATGCAGAAACCCTGAGTACCCGACCAGAAATCCACGAAACCGTCTATAGCCGCCTCCACCATCGTCCCTAGATCGGGGGGATCTGAAGTTCTTCCCGGCACCCTGCCGGAGGGGAGATCATCCCGAAGGCCTTCTCTCCGGTATGATTCGTGAGTAGTTCCACCTTGGACTATGGGTCCATGTAGTAGCTAGATGGTTGTATCTCCTCCTTTGTGCTTTCATGTATAGATCTTGTGAGCTCCGTTCATGATCAAGATCTAATCTATTTGTAATCATGCATGTTGTGTTTGCGGGGATATGATGGATATTGAGATTATTATGTTGGTTTGATTAATGGTTTTATCTTTATGATTCTATCATGTTTGTGTTGTTTGTGATCTTGCATGCTCTCCGTTGCTAGTGGTTATCTTGGCCAAGTAGTTGCTAGTGACTCCAAGAGGGGGTATTTATGCTCGATAGTGGGTTCATGCCTCTAGTTTCCAAGGGAAGTGACAATAATCTCTTCGGTTGTAGATGTGTTGCTGATACTATGGAGAAAACAACGGTCTCTTGTTCATGGAACATGTGGACTGTTTACCTTACACACTTTCCTTAAAGAAGTTGTCTGTTGCTTGCAACTTAATACTAGAGGGGGTTCGGATGATAACCTGAAGGTGGACTTCTAGTCATAGATGAAGTTTTATGACGGTCTATGTATATTGTTGTATTGCCCAATCAACCTCATAGGATCTTTCTGGCTAGTAATTGCATTGTTATGCCTTGCTCGGTTCCTGTCAATTGCCCTGCTGTAATTTGTTTACCCTTCATGCCATGTTGTTTATCTAAGGAGAGCACCTCTAGTGAACTATGGACCCCGGTCTAATCTTTACCATCGATACATCTTCCACTGTTACCTGTTTACTTGCTGCAAACCATTACCTTCCACACCATACGTTTAATCCTTTGTTACAGCAAACCGGTGATCTTGACAACCTCACTGATTCGTTGGGCAAAGTCTTGAGTTTTTGTTGTGCAGGTCTCCGCGTTGCCACCAACACCTGTGTGACGTTTCCTTCCTCCTACTGGTTCGATAACCTCAGTTTCTTAATGAGGGAAAATTGCTGTTGTGTTGCTTCATACCTTGCTCTTGGGGTTTCCAACGAAGCGTCCCACGACAAGTGGTGGGCGCCATCAAGCTATTTTCTGGAGCCGTTGCCGGGGAGGCTAAGGACGTCTTCACTAGGGTAGTCCTTCACTTCCTTTCTCTTTACTTTGTTTTTAGTTTGCTTTGTTTCTTTTGCTTGGTTTTGTTTGCCTCTTTTCAAAAAAAAACAAAAAATTAGTCTATCTTGGTTTGCTTGCCTTATTCAAAAACACAAAAAAATAGTTCCTGCTCTAGCTACTGCTATTTTTGGCTTGCCCACCTTTGCCAAAATGAACTATGCTGAGAACACCAAGTTGTGTGATTTCACTAGCACCAACAACAATGATTTCCTAAGCACACCTATTGCTCCACCTGCTCCTGATGCTACCTTTTATGAAATTAAGCCTGCTTTGTTGAATCTTGTGATGAGAGAGCAATTTTTTGGTGATAGTTCTGATGATCCTGCTACCCATCTTAATAGCTTTGTTAAACTTTGTGAGATGCAAAAGTATAAGGATGTAGATGGATATATTATTAAGCTCAAGATTTTTTCCTTTCTCCTTGAGGGGAAAAGCTAAAGAATGGTTGCTATCTTTGCCTAAAATAGTATTGATTATTGGACTAAGTGCAAAGATGCTTTTATTGGAAAGTACTATCCTCCTGCTAAGATTATTGCTATGAGAAGTGACATTATAAAATTTAAACAGCTTGATAGTGAACATGTTTCTCCTGCTTGGGAAAGAATGAAATCTTTGGTTAAAAATTGCCCTACTCATGGACTCACTGCTTGGATTATTATCCAAAAAAATTATGCAGGTTTGAACTTCTCCTCAAGAAACCTGTTGGATTCTGCTGCTGGAGGTACCTTCATGGGCCTCACTTTGGGTGTTGCAACAAGGCTCCTTGATAATATGATTGTTAACTACTCTGAATGGCATGTTGAGAGAGCTCCACATGGTAAGAAGGTAAATTCTGTTGAGGAAACTTCCTCTTTGAGTGAAAAGATTGATGTTATTATGGACATGCTTGTTAATGGGAAAGCTCCTCTAGATCCTAATAGTGTTCCCTTAGCCTCTTTGGTTGCTCAAGAAGAGCAAGTTGATGTGAACTTCATTAGAAACAATAATTTCAACAACAATGCCTATAGGAATAATTTTGGTAGCAACAACAATTATAGGCCTTATCCTCCTAATAATGAAAACTCCTATGGAAGCTCTTATAATAATGCTAGAAGTGTCCCCTCTGAACTTGAAGTAATGCTCTAGGACTTTATTAGTAAACAAACCACTTTCAATAAGACTATAGAGGAAAAGCTTTTAACTGTTGAGAAAAATATATCCTCTTTGTCTGAAGCTCAAACTACCTTGGTTAATAAAATGGCTGCTAAACCTGAAACTATGGAAAACACCTTTGCTACTGCTCATGCCATACAAGTTACTATTGATGAAAATGTTAGGCTGTTAGCTCAACTTCATGCTAGGTCGGAAAGGGAAGCTAAAATTGATAGAAACAATAGCGTGTGCACTATCACCACTAAACCACAAGTAGCCCCTATTCCTCCTCCTACTATGCCTACCACTAGTGATGCTAAGTTTGACTTTGATATTGATGGTTGCAATATTTCTGAAGTGATTATGTTCTTGCAAAAACTTGCTAGAAGTCCTGATGCTAGTGATATGCATGTTGCCTTTACCAAACACATTACAGATGCTCTTGTTAAGATTAAGGAAGAGAAGCTAAAACACAAAGCTTCTATTCCTAGGAAAGTATAAGATAGTTGGGAACCCATTATTAATATGCAAGTGAATGACTTTGATCTCAAAGCTTCATGTGATCTTGGTTCTAGTGTCTCTATTATGCCTAGGAAGATTTATGAAATGCTTGATTTGCCACCATTAGAAGATTGTTATTTGAATGTCCCACTCAATGATAATGCTAATAAGAAACTCATGGGGAGTATTAATGATGTTCTCATTATGGTTAACAATGCTTATGTCCCTATTGATTTCTATGTTTTGGATGTTGAATACAATGCTTCTTGTCCTATTACTTTGGGAAGGCCTTTTCTTAGAACAGTTGGTGCCATCATTGATATGAAAGAAGGCACCATCAAGTATAATTTTCCATTCAAGAAAGGTATTGGATACTTCCCTATGAGGAGAGAGAAGTTGCTTTTTGCTCCTCCTTTGAAAGCAATATTTGATGTTAATGCTTCTTCATTTGAAAATACTTGATTCTTCTTGCTTCTTGTGCCTAACTTAAAGGCGTTAAAGAAAAGTACTTGTTGGGAGATAACCCAAGAGTTTCCTTGAGTCTTGGAAGTTATTACTTTAGTAATGACCTATACTTATCCTTTTTGTTTGCTTTTTGTACCAAGAATAACCTCTAATGAGAGGGAAGTAAGATTTGGGGAGTTGCTGTCTCAAAACAGATTTCTGTCCTCCACCAAAAACATTCGTGAGGAGGCTCTGTAACTCGGATTGAGCTCAAAATTTATGAATAAATCCCCCAGTATGTTAGATAACTTTCGTTAGTTCAACACTTTTTGATTTGAGCAACAGAAAATTTGTTTCTACCTGCTGGTCTGTTTTGACAGATTTCTGCCATTATTTGCATTTGCTTCTTATTGATTCCCTTTTGAGCTCTCTTCAGGTAAATTGAGTTTCCTTGAAGGAGTTACTACAGTAGCTTGTGTTTTTAGTGAAAATCCTTGTTGTTCCAAAGCTTTTCCAGGGGTCTAATATATTTTGAATAAGCTAGTGTTGCTAATGAAGATTGTGTGAAGTTTTGTATAAAGGAAAAATTTCAGGTGTAGAGAGAGAATGATGCAATGAGATGAAGAATGGACAAAAGCTCAAGCTTGGGGATGCCACCATGGTGTCACCCCAAGAAATATCCAAGAGGTACAAGCGTTAAAGCTTGGGGATGCCCAAGGCATCCCCTTCTTCATCAATAAAAAGCTCAGGTCTGTCTAGACACTTTGTTTTTATTGTTTCATGCACAGTTGTGTTGTTCTTGGAGCGTCTTAGTTTTTGTTTGATTTGCTTAGTTTGTTTAGTTTTCTTTAGTAGTTTGGACCCCCGTTCTCGTTGTGTTGTTTTGCAAATAAGTTTGCTTCGTGTTTGGAAAGGAGTAGTAAGTTCTTGCTTGAAGTGCAAGAGGAGCTTGCATTGACTGCGACTTAGACTTTAGCATGACATTTTAGGTGTTGTTTCATTATGCTTAGTGATTATTGCTGTAGCATGTCTTGTTGTTAGACCCCTCCTTTATAAAGGAAAGGATCCCTGTGATTGCAATGCTAGTCCCTGGATCAATGCTAGCATCCACAGTTTAAGATGAAGTACACAGATACAAAGGTCGTTTATTACATTCATTCCAGAGATAAAATATAGTCTTTTACAACTTATGGCCATAGGCCTAATACAGGAGTTTTAAGGAACAAGTAATAAACATAAGTCTTCATCTTCATGTGCCACAGGCAAGCATGTTGAGTGTAGACTCATGACTCCTATTCATCATCAGAGTAACCTGCAACATCACAAGTTACAGCCACAGAGGGTCAATACTTTGGAATAGTATTGGCAAGTGATACCTTATTATATTTTAAGTGGACTATATTACTATATGCATTTTGGTTATGTGTAGCTTGGCTTGCTTTGCTTGAAAATAGGTTTTTCCTATTAGTTGAAATTACTAAGTTTTTCTTTGTCAAAAACATTCCCAAGGAACCACCAATAGACATTGAGGCCCTTCACCCTTCTTCACCCATAAATTTTTAATTGGAAATTGGAGTGATGAGATTCTTGTAGCTTCCATGTCTTGATGCTCAAAGTGTCCATTTCCTTGGACAAGGCTAAGTACTTAGGTTTTCCGTCTGCAGAGGTTGTGCACTTTCCCCACCAGACTTGGTTTCCCAAGACAGGACCTTTCAGAAGCTTTTCCTTAGTCAAATGGACGCGCTCCAACCTATCAACCCATCTACCACCAACTGTCCAAGTGACTAAGTTCTAGCAACCTATATGATCATGGCAGAGCCCATATTGCCAAGTGGTTGCACTGTAAGCTTTCTCAACACTTGGCCTCCAAATCCCTTTGTGCCTGGGTGGCATTCCACAAGTGAGATACACAACCCAAGTCCATGGCCTTGTGTAACCACTCAACATAACCCAATCTTTCCATTCCACCCAGGAGGTTCATTTGACTTAGTTGTTTTATTAAGAAAATATAAGTCTCTTTGACTTAGAATATTTTTATCATAAACTAAATAGATGTTCACCACCCTTGTTTACTATAAGCTAGGCTAAGCAAAGTATGGTATCTTATCTTAGGAAAATTTCCCTAGCAATTCTACTATTTCACTCTACTTAGGATTTCCCATCTTAGCACTAAGCAAAATATCATGCATTTACTTTAGCAAAATATCTAATGCAAGTATAAAACTTAGGATAGGAAATTCATGAAAATATCACTTGCCTTGGTAGTGGGGAGAGTAGCACTCTTCACAATCACAATCACTAGCAAAATCTACACAAGAAACAATAGCATACAATTACACACAATATATATACAACCAAAAATAATATGAATGCATGCATGCAAGAATTTACTAAGTGGTGATTTTTGAAAATTATACCAAGTATGTTCATGAGTACAGAAACTTAACATGACACAAGTTTGCCAACTAAACTTATTTGGCCCCAAAATAATATACAAGAATAGAACTATATCTAAAATAGCCCTAAACATGTTCCACAATAAAAATCATTTTTTAACTGTTACTATATGCTAAATAAAGTGGATATTCAGAAAGGCCTTGTTTTACTGAATCCAACGGTATAAAGTTTGCAAAAATCCAACGTGGCATTCAAAAGTTATAAGCATTTGAAGTTTGAATCTAAATCTGGTTTTAAATTCTGTTTTTAGTTTAAACCTTGCCACGCGTCGCGTTACTACTGGCGCGTAACGGTTCGCACCGGATCACCCTTCCGTGCCGTTGGATCTAACTAACGCTGCACGGCTCAGATCGCGTACCTCTTCGGTTTAAGTGAATCTATCCTAGCGCTGCGATGCAGATCCAACGGTCCACATCACCAAGCCAGAAACGGGCGGTGCTAACTGGCGGTGGCGCGTCTGACTACGGCGGCGCCGGCGTTCTACATCGTCCGCGAGCTGGAGAGGAACATTACCAGGTTCGCCGGAGGCTGCTGAAGCTCGTCGTGGTACTGGCTTGTGGAGGGGCGCTCGGACACGGGTGCGATTGCTCGTCGGAGTGGTAGGACGGCGTCGGTGCGTCAGGTGGTCGTCGTGGACGTCGCTGTGAACCACCCCAAGGCATGATGAGGACACGGTTAGATTCACGGGGTCAAGGCAGGGTAGTGTGTTTGAACTAGAAGTCACGGGACGGTCGGGGCTTACCACAAGAACTCGCCGGAGTTCGTGCAGTTGACGGTGGCGGTCCAGTCGTCGACGTTGCCGACGCTGTGGTTCATGCGAAGGCAAACGGAGAGTGTCAAAAGAAGCGCAGAGGCTCACTGATCTAGTTTGCAAGAACGAGAGGCAGAGGGAAGCGCAGAACTCACCGTAATTGGCCGGAGTAGTCGCCGGAGACGGCGGAGTTGCAGAGAGAAATGCGTGCAGCCTGAGGGCGTTCTGTGCTTGGGGTTTGGGGGAAAAGAGAGAGGGGACAGAGGGGTTTCTTATAGCCTGGTCGCGAGCGAGAATCACTCTGCCAATAACTCGAATTGACGCCGCGAATTAAAACCAGAAACGCCCGCGTTGATTTGGGGATGAACGGGTCGTGCGGGTGGAGACGACGCCGACGTGGAGGTGGTCCGCTTGTCAGCGAGGTGCGCGAAGTGCAGGTGGGGTCCGTCTGTCAGCGGCTCGGTGTGTGTGTTTGCGCGTGAGGGGAGAAAAAGAAATCCCCGGGTGGGCTTGCTGGGCTCGATTGGTTGCTGGGCCAGATACCTGGCGCCTGGCCCTTTTCTTTTGTTTGTTCCTTTTCTTTTTCTATTTCTATTTTCTGGAATGATATTTGATATGAATTCAAATCCTTTTGAATCCAAGCTGTTCTGGGAATTTTTGCAGGGTTTTGTGGATTCAAAAACAGTCATTTTAACTAAGTGTTTACCATGCAAGGCTTGGTCAAGCTTGGTTTTCAAAGTAAACAGAGATTTGCTCTAGTTTGTGAATATTTGAAAAAGATTTTGAAACCAATTCCAAATTTGAAAACTTGGGTAAAAGCTTCACTTAAACTTTCCATCAATGGAGTCAAGTGAACCAGTATTTAAACTTTCACATTTCAAAGGGTGATGGTCATTTTGGAATAAAAATGCCCACATGAAATCATAGTCCCAACTTCTGTTTCTAAGTGATTTTTGAGAAAACCCTAAATGGATGAATGATGCATATATGATATGAATGAGTTTTGAAACTATGATTTTTGGGATGTTACAAATCTAACCCCCTTAAGATGAATCTCGCCCTCGAGATTCGGTTTGGCTAGCAAATAGGTGAGGGTGGTCCTTCCGAAGATCATCTTCTCTTTCCCATGTTGCTTCCTCTTCGGAGTGATGGTTCCATTGCACTTTACAAAACTTGATAGTCTTGGTCCTGGTGACTCTTTCTGCTGTCTCTAGAATCTTGACAGGCTTTTCCTCATAAGTGAGATCACTTTCTAGCTGAACTTCTTCCAAAGGTATGGTATCCTTCAAAGAAGACTCTTCCATTTCTGGGTGACATTTCTTAAGCTGACTCACATGAAATACGTTATGGACTGCTGATAGAGATTCTGGCAATTCAACTTCATATGCAACTTCTCCCTTGCGACTTAGAATCTTGAATGGCCCAACATATCTTGGTGCTAACTTTCCTTTGACTCCAAATCTTTTCACTCCACGAAGTGGTGATACCCTGAGATAAGCTCTATCCCCAACTTCGTAGGTGACTTCTCTACGCTTAGAATCTGCATAGCTTTTCTGTCGGGTCTGTGCTATTTTCAATCTGTCCTTCACCAATTTGACTTTCTCTTCAGCGTCCTTGATAAGATCAGGTCCAAATAAGTTTCTTTCTCCCACACCATTCCATAATAATGGGGTGGTACATTTCCTTCCGTAGAGTAACTCAAACGGTGCCATTCCAATACTAGATTGATGGCTATTATTGTAAGAGAACTCCGCGTAGGGCAAAATTTCATCCCAACTTGCTCCATAATCTAGAGCACAGGCCCTCAACATGTCCTCAAGAATTTGGTTGGTCCTTTCTGTTTGTCCATCCGTTTGAGGATGAAAAGCAGTGCTAAACTCCAATCTCGTTCCTAAGGATTCATGAAGCTATCTCCAAAAGTGAGATGTGAACTGGGTTCCTCTATCTGACACAATACTCTTCGGCACACCGTGAAGGCATACAATCCTGATCATATAAATTTTTGCTAACTTGGCACTTGTATAAGTTGTCTTCACTGGTATAAAATGAGCCACTTTAGTTAGGCGATCCACTACCACCCATATGGAATCATACCCTGACCTGGTCCTTGGTAATCCGGTAATGAAATCCATACCAATATTTTCCCACTTCCATTCAGGAATAGGCAGTGGTTGAAGCAAACCTGCTGGTTTTTGATGCTCCGCTTTGACTCTGCTACACACATCACACAAAGCGATATGTTCGGCGATGTCCCTTTTGAGATTGTTCCACCAAAACCTTTCCTTCATGTCCATGTACATCTTGGTATTTCCCGGGTGAATAGAATACGGAGAGTTGTGACCTTCCTGTAAGATCAGTTTCCGCAATTCTGGGTCTTGTGGAACACATATACGTTTCCCGTGCCATAAGGTACCTTGTTCGTCAACATGAAAACTCTTAGCTTTCCCTAGACCAATATTTACCTTAATCTTTTCAATTTCCTCATCAGTCTTCTGGACTTCTCGGATCTTGTCCAATAAAGTGGGTTGAACATCTAAGGACATGAGATGTCCTTCTGGTACAATCTCCAATCTGAGTTCTTTGAATTGCTTACACAAGTCATCTGGCAATTCCCCTTTTGTAAGGCCATTTACAATTGTCTTACGACTTAGAGCATCCGCTACTACATTTGCTTTACCGGGGTGGTATTGCAAACTTAAGTCGTAATCTTTGATAAGTTCTAACCATCTCCTTTGTCTCATGTTGATTTCCTTCTGGGTGAAGATATACTTCAAACTCTTATGATCGGTGAATACTTCACAACGCTTTCCCAAGAGGTAATGCCTCCATGTTTTGAGTGCATGGACGACAGAGGCTAACTCCAAATCATGAGTAGGATAGTTTACTTCATGAGTTTTGAGTTGTCTCGAAGCATAGGCTACGACTTTACCATCTTGCATAAGTACGGCACCCAACCCTTGATGAGAAGCATCACAATACACTTGGAAATCCTTTTCCAAATCTGGCAGACATAGAACTGGTGCTGTTACAAGTCTCTTCTTCAATTCTTGAAAACTGACTTCGCAACCTTCAGACCAAGCAAATTTCTTGTCCTTCTTTAGCAATTCTGTCATAGGCTTAGCAACTTTCGAGAAATTTTCAATGAACCTTCTGTAGTAACCTGCTAAGCCGAGGAAACTACGAACTTCTTTCACATTCTTAGGTGATTCCCATTCTATCACAGCTGAAACCTTAGCAGGATCAACAGCCACATCATCCTTTGTCATCACATGACCAAGAAAACCCACTTTCTCTAACCAGAACTCACACTTGCTGAATTTGGCATATAGTTTATGTTCCCTTAGTTTCTCAAGTATTAAGCGTAAGTGTCTCTCATGCTCTTCCTTGATCTTGGAGTAAACCAAGATGTCATCGATGAAAACGACAACGAACTTGTCAAGGAATTCCATAAACACCTTGTTCATCATATTCATGAAGTATGCCGGAGCGTTGGTTAATCCAAAAGGCATCACAGTGTATTCATACAATCCATACCTTGTGGTGAATGCTGTTTTTGGTATATCTTGTTCTCTTATTTTGAGCTGAAAATAACCCGACCGAAGATCAATCTTCGAGAATACACATGCTCCTTCTAGCTGGTCAAATAAGTCGTTGATTCTTGGTAAAGGATATTTGTTCTTGATGGTAACCTCGTTGAGAGAACGGTAGTCAATACATAACCTTTGGGTTCTATCCTTCTTCTCCACGAACAACACTGGGGCTCCCCAAGATGAAGAACTTGGTTGAATAAACCCTTTCTGTAACTGTTCACCTAGTTGTTTCTTGAGCTCTTTCAATTCATCAACAGACATTTTGTATGGTCTCTTAGCTATTGGTCCTGATCCTGGCACCAAATCTATCAGAAACTCCACATCTCTATCCAGTGGCATTCCCGGTAGCTCTTCCGGAAACACATCCGGATACTCACATACTATTGGTACACCGTCCATGCTAACCCCCTTAAGAGAATTCAGCTTACTTCCTTTGGATTCAAAGTTTGACTTAAATTTTATTCTTTTTCCTTCTGGGGTTGTGAGTGTAACTGTACGTTTTGCACAATCTAATACTCCTTCATACTTAGCCATCCAATCCATTCCCAATATTACATCTAGTCCTTGAGAATCTAGGATTATCAGGCTTACTGGAAACTTATGTTTACCAAACTCTATGATGAGATCCCGGCATCCAAGGCTTACTATCATGTCTCCCCCCGGAGAACTAACCTTTATTGGACACCCAATGTTTTCTGATGCAAACCCATTTCTATCCACAAATGCCTTTGATATGAATGAATGAGATGCACCGGTATCAAAGAGTACAAATGCTGAAATTGAATTAAGTCTGAACTTACCAGCCACGGCATCAGGCTCCTCATAGACCTCTTCCACATTGATGTGGTTAACCTGTCCTTTCTGGAAAGGATTCGGCTTGTTAGGTCCTTCCACCTTCTTTTCGGGGCACTCATTTGCGTAGTGTCCCATCTTCTTGCATTTGAAGCATTCAACCTGACTGATATCCTTTTTAGGAGGTTGGCCTCCACTTCCACTACCATTTCCACCATAGTGGCTCTTATGTCCACCCTTGTGGTTCTTGTACTTGTCCTTGTCATGACTGCGGTGATGCTTATTGTCATGACGGTTGTGCTTGCTGAATTTCCCATGTTTATGGGATCCTGAGCTGCCACTGTCATCATAGTGAGATCGTTTGTGAGACGATCCCGAGCTGTGTTTGTCGGAGTGTTTCCTCTTTCTACTCTCGACTTGCTTCATTTTACTTTCCAAAATAGCAGCCTTGTCACACAACGACTGATAAGTTGGAACATATGCCACAGACAGCTGTAGGTTCAGCTCATCATTCAAACCTTCCAAGAACTTTTCCTTTCTCTTGGCATCTGTATCAACCTCATCCGGTGCGTAGCGCGCCAGATTGTTGAATTCTTCTATGTATTCTGCCACGCTGCGGTGGCGCTGTTTCAGGTTGTGAAACTCCTTCTTTTTCAGACTCATTATACCTGATGAGATATGAGCCGTGCGAAAGCCATCTTCAAAGATAGCCCAAGTCACTTCATCAATAGGAGTGGTGATTTGGAAGTTGTCCCACCATGTGGCAGCTGGTCCTTCCAACAGATGTGCTGCAAACCTGACCTTTTCAGCATCCGTGCAGCCCACGGTCACTAAATCTTTGTTCACAGAACGTAACCAGTCATTGGCTACCATGGGATCAGTTGTTCCCGTAAACTTTGCTGGCCTCAGACGCAGAAATCTGGTGAGCATATCGAAACCCGGAGGGTTGTTGTTGTTGTTGTTGTTGTTGTTGTTGTTGTTGTTGGGGTCGTTGTTGTTGTTATTCTGGTTTTGGATGAACGTTGTCATCATTTGCATAAGCTGTGTTTGCGCATTCATCATTTGTTGCATTTCCGGGGTGATGTTGTTGGGGTTGGGGTTTGCGCGACGGGGAGGCATCTGTGGTTTGTTCAAATAGATAAGAATGAGATACCCATAGATGTTTCATGCACAATACATCATAAGCAAACACATACAAGCAACATAAGAAAAAGAAGTTCAACAAACACATAACAAGCTCATCAGGTAAACACACAAGCGGCAAGCCATCCACATGTCGGATGGTCCAATAATATGTTCACAATAACAAGTATGAATATGAAAAAGTAAACGAGCAGTAAAGTCTACTCATCAGCGTCAATCTCCTCCTCAACGAAAGTAAGACCTGCGTTTTCCATCGCGGTCTTGTTCTCCTCAATCGTAGTGGTCAAGGAATCGACCTTGGCCTTGAGAGCCCTCTTCTGGGAGCGAAGTCTCTCAATAACCATCTGCTGCTGCTCAAGCTCGAAGTCCTTGGACTTCAGTTCCTCGGTCATGTCCCGGATTTTCTTATTCCTATCCTGGACGCGTTTCTCCTGACTCTTGAACTTGCGATCTTGAGCCTCAAACTTCGTCTCCATTTCCTTGATCATCTCATCCTGCTGTGCGAAAAGCTTGTCCTTCTCGCGTAGCTGCACCTGAAGCTCGTCATTGCCAAGCATGACGTTCGTCCTATCCGTATCTACGTGCCTGAGAAGAGTCTCTAAGTCCTGAAGATAGAGGCGTATCGGCTCTGTAGTGCTCCTCGAGTCGTCCTCAAAGTCGATGGAATCTCCATCAACATCACGCCTTCCGAAAGCGTGGAAGTGAGTGCCCCTAACCTGTCGGGAGTGATGGCCTAACAGTCGTCCTATCAGGTCCTGCATGACTACCTCCATGCCTCTCTCCCTGTCGTCGTGCATCAGCTTGAAGACGATGGCCTCCGTAGTAGGCTCAGTCTGGCGTCCGGGCTGGCTCACCTTGAAGCCCCAGAGGTCCTTCCTCTCAAACTTGGTGAGTGGGTACACCGTGATGGTAGGAAGAGGGAGATCGAGCAGAGTGGTAAGCTCAACGATATGGGGTCCGAAACGAGTAACCTGGAACTCCTCAACGGTGCTGACGGCAATAGGCATCTATTTATAACATTGAAAAGTTAGAACAACACTTATTTAAAATGAACACAAAACAATCATCTCATACATAACCATGGAACACAATTTCACTCAAGTCATGCTTACATAAATCCATTACATCAAACAAGGTCCAATTTATTTAAGGTATCATTTTGGAAAATAAGGTGATAAGTGGTGGTCCAACTAACGAAGTGTTCTTACAATCCAATCTCATGGGATCTATTATTAAACACAATGTTCCTAGAGGCAATCCACCAATCTTGCTCCCTTGACTCTATCACTAAGTCTATAACATCTCCCCTTATCTCTTGGTTGGTGTCTTCTAATTCTTGAGTAAGCTCCTTCTCTTTATCTAAGTCCTTTTGGAGGTTGAGCATTCTGCACTTGACTCTAGCACTTAGTTCTTTGATAGTCCTCCAAGCTGCATCCCTGGCTGACTCAAAGAATGTGGTGTGCATTGTAGTGTTGGTGTACATGCAGAATCCCCTTTCTTTGTGGTTGTCTTCCTTGTTTTTGTACAAGTGAAGTTGCACCCACCAATACTCCACTCCTTCATCCATCACTGGAAATCCTTTGTACACGGCTTCACCATGTGCATCCATTGCTTCCATGAGATCCTTGAGAATACTGGGAAACTCCGTCTCACACTCCAAGGTCATGGTCATGAGTGGTCCCTTCTTCACGGCTTCGTTGATGGAGTTCATCTACAAAGGAAGTTGAAAGAGATTAGAAAAGTTTTACGAGAAGAATAGACAAGTGTAGAAGTATTTGAAAAACTTTTTCCTTAGTGGTTTTCCAATCCTAGGGTCATAATCCTACAGGCAACACAGTGCTCTGATACCATCTGTTAGACCCCTCCTTTATAAAGGAAAGGATCCCTGTGATTGCAATGCTAGTCCCTGGATCAATGCTAGCATCCACAGTTTAAGATGAAGTACACAGATACAAAGGTCGTTTATTACATTCATTCCAGAGATAAAATATAGTCTTTTACAACTCATGGCCATAGGCCTAATACAGGAGTTTTAAGGAACAAGTAATAAACATAAGTCTTCATCTTCATGTGCCATAGGCAAGCATGTTGAGTGTAGACTCATGACTCCTATTCATCATCAGAGTAACCTGCAACATCACAAGTTACAGCCACAGAGGGTCAATACTTTGGAATAGTATTGGCAAGTGATACCTTATTATATTTTAAGTGGACTATATTACTATATGCATTTTGGTTATGTGTAGCTTGGCTTGCTTTGCTTGAAAATAGGTTTTTCCTATTAGTTGAAATTACTAAGTTTTTCTTTGTCAAAAACATTCCCAAGGAACCACCAATAGACATTGAGGCCCTTCACCCTTCTTCACCCATAAATTTTTAATTGGAAATTGGAGTGATGAGATTCTTGTAGCTTCCATGTCTTGATGCTCAAAGTGTCCATTTCCTTGGACAAGGCTAAGTACTTAGGTTTTCCGTCTGCAGAGGTTGTGCACTTTCCCCACCAGACTTGGTTTCCCAAGACAGGACCTTTCAGAAGCTTTTCCTTAGTCAAATGGACGCGCTCCAACCTATCAACCCATCTACCACCAACTGTCCAAGTGACTAAGTTCTAGCAACCTATATGATCATGGCAGAGCCCATATTGCCAAGTGGTTGCACTGTAAGCTTTCTCAACACTTGGCCTCCAAATCCCTTTGTGCCTGGGTGGCATTCCACAAGTGAGATACACAACCCAAGTCCATGGCCTTGTGTAACCACTCAACATAACCCAATCTTTCCATTCCACCCAGGAGGTTCATTTGACTTAGTTGTTTTATTAAGAAAATATAAGTCTCTTTGACTTAGAATATTTTTATCATAAACTAAATAGATGTTCACCACCCTTGTTTACTATAAGCTAGGCTAAGCAAAGTATGGTATCTTATCTTAGGAAAATTTCCCTAGCAATTCTACTATTTCACTCTACTTAGGATTTCCCATCTTAGCACTAAGCAAAATATCATGCATTTACTTTAGCAAAATATCTAATGCAAGTATAAAACTTAGGATAGGAAATTCATGAAAATATCACTTGCCTTGGTAGTGGGGAGAGTAGCACTCTTCACAATCACAATCACTAGCAAAATCTACACAAGAAACAATAGCATACAATTACACACAATATATATACAACCAAAAATAATATGAATGCATGCATGCAAGAATTTACTAAGTGGTGATTTTTGAAAATTATACCAAGTATGTTCATGAGTACAGAAACTTAACATGACACAAGTTTGCCAACTAAACTTATTTGGCCCCAAAATAATATACAAGAATAGAACTATATCTAAAATAGCCCTAAACATGTTCCACAATAAAAATCATTTTTTAACTGTTACTATATGCTAAATAAAGTGGATATTCAGAAAGGCCTTGTTTTACTGAATCCAACGGTATAAAGTTTGCAAAAATCCAACGTGGCATTCAAAAGTTATAAGCATTTGAAGTTTGAATCTAAATCTGGTTTTAAATTCTGTTTTTAGTTTAAACCTTGCCACGCGTCGCGTTACTACTGGCGCGTACCGGTTCGCACCGGATCACCCTTCCGTGCCGTTGGATCTAACTAACGCTGCACGGCTCAGATCGCGTACCTCTTCGGTTTAAGTGAATCTATCCTAGCGCTGCGATGCAGATCCAACGGTCCACATCACCAAGCCAGAAACGGGCGGCGCTGGCGGTGCTAACTGGCGGCGGCGCGTCTGACTACGGCGGCACCGGCGTTCTACATCGTCCGCGAGCTGGAGAGGAACATTACCAGGTTCGCCGGAGGCTGCTGAAGCTCGTCGTGGTACTGGCTTGTGGAGGGGCGCTCGGACACGGGTGCGATTGCTCGTCGGAGTGGTAGGACGGCGTCGGTGCGTCAGGTGGTCGTCGTGGACGTTGCTGTGAACCACCCCAAGGCATGATGAGGACACGGTTAGATTCACGGGGTCAAGGCAGGGTAGTGTGTTTGAACTAGAAGTCACGGGGCGGTCGGGGCTTACCACAAGAACTCGCCGGAGTTCGTGCAGTTGACGGTGGCGGTCCAGTCGTCGACGTTGCCGACGCTGTGGTTCATGCGAAGGCAAACGGAGAGTGTCAAAAGAAGCGTAGAGGCTCACTGATCTAGTTTGCAAGAACGAGAGGCAGAGGGAAGCGCAGAACTCACCGTAATTGGCCGGAGTAGTCGCCGGAGACGGCGGAGTTGCAGAGAGAAATGCGTGCAGCCTGAGGGCGTTCTGTGCTTGGGGTTTGGGGGAAAAGAGTGTTGGAGATATGCCCTAGAGGCAATAATAAATGTAGTTATTATTATATCTTTGTGTTTATGATAAATGTTTGCATTCATGCTATAATAGTATTAACCAGGAAACATTAATACTTGTGTGAATTGTAAACTTAATTTGAAGTCCCTAGTATAGCCTCTATACTTCACTAGCTTGTTGGTTGATTGATGATGTGGTTTCTTTGTCATGAACATTGAGATGTTATCAACAACAAGATCATATCGTTAGGAGAATGATATGGTGGACATACTCCTATAGACAAGCGTAGCATAAAGATCAAGTCATTTCAATAGTTCAATTGCTATATGCTTTCTGATACATAGTAACCTAATTCCTTCGACCATGAGATCATGCATATCACCTTTACTGGATGGATGCTTTGATGTCATCAAACACCACACCGTAACAGGGTGGCTATAAAGGTGGCATTGAGTGTTCAGAAAGTATTGGTTGAAACACATGGATCAAGAGTGGGATTTGTCCATCCACATGACGGATAGATATTCTCTGGGCCCTCTCGGTGGAATGTCATCCAATTAGCTTGCAAGCATGTGACTTGGTCACAAGGGATCACATATCACGGGAACGAGAAAAGAGTACTTATCAGTAACGAGGATGAACTAGGTATGCAGAGATACCGACGATCATAACCTCGGATAAGTAACATATCGTGAGACAAAGGGAAATTGGTATCGTATGTAAGTGGTTCATTCGATCGCAAAGTAATCGTAGAAATATGTGGGAGCCATATGAATTTCCAGATTCCTCTATTGGTTATTGTTCGAAGAAGTGTCTCGATCATGTCCGCATAATTCACGAACCGTAGGGAGACACACTTAAGGATTCGACGTTGTTTGAGTAGTTATGGTATTATGAGAAAGAGACCGAATGTTGTTCGGAGTCTCGGATGGGATCCGGGATATCACGAGGTGATCCGGAATGGTCCGGAGAATAAGATTCATATAAGGAAAGTCCCGTTTCGGAGTTGGGGAATGGTTCCGGTGTTTTCATCGGGAACATTCTAGAAGGTCCCGGAATGTCCGGCACTCCGGAGGGGGAAAGGGTGCATGAATGTGTCATTACATGTTGGAATGATTGCATCATGTACTAATTGTTCTCGCTGTCCGAAATAAAGGGTTAATTCAAATCCTAAATTGGAAAAGTCAAACTGCCAGTTTTCGGTCAAACTGCCAGTTTCGGAAAGTGGAGAAAGAGGAGGAGAGGTGGAGGCCGAGTTGGAGGAGGGTTCCTCCCCTAGGCCGGCGCACCTCCCTAGGCCGAGTTGGGGAGGAACTCCTCCCCATGGCGCCGGCCCTCCCACCTATATAAGGAGGGGCAGGGCTCCCCTCCTAAAAACACTACTTCCTATCCTCTAGACCTAAACCCTAGATCTAAACCCCGGTTTAGAGCTATTTCGGTTTAGAGCCTTCTAATTGGTTTAGAGCCCTCTAATTGGTGTGTCTAATTACTAGACCACTAATAGCCTCTCTCATAAGCTCCACCATACTCGCACCGGCTTAAGGCGAAGCCCTGCGGGATTTCCCCTCTACCTCCGGTACCACGCCGTTGTGCTGCCGGAATCGCGAGGAGAGTGCTACAACCTCCGCTGCCTGCTGGAACAAGGGAGAGGAAGGTCTTCGTCGAGTACCGAACGTGTGACCGACTGCGGGAGCGCTGCGGGAACGCGGCGCCGGAAGGATCGTCTACGCGATCTTGAGATCGGAAAGAGTACGACTACATCACCCACGAGAATCTGCTCTCGTTAAACACTTTGGAATCTTCGAGGGTGAGTTATTCCATCGACTCGTTGCTACAATCTAGTAGATAGATCTTGGCTTGTTTGTTTGTATGCGATAGAAAATTTTTGTTTTCCATGCTACGAACCCCGACAGTGGTATCAGAGCCGTGTCTATATGTAGATCTGTTGCACGAGTAGAACACAATGGTCATTGTGGGCGTTGATGCTTTTATTGTAGATTGCTTTGCGTGTACTTTGCATCTTGCGGTATGTTGGGATGAAGCGGCCCGGGCTAACCTTACATGACATCGTTCATGAGACTTGCTCCACGCTTAACATGCAACTTGTATTGCATAAGTGGCTTTGCGGGTGCCTGTTTCTCCTAGCATAGTAAAGATCCAATTTACAACGGGTAATCAACAATGCTAGTATCAATGTTGTGGTTCTTGTTCGTAGGTTAGAACGACACCTATGGAAAGCCCCAAACCACGTAAAATATGCAAAGAAAGTAGAAGCGTCTAACTTTGTTTTGCAGGGGTGTGCAGTGATGTGATATGGCCATGATTGTGATTATATTTGATGTATGCAATGTTCCTTATTGTAAGTTGGCAACCGGCAGGAGCCATATGGTTGTCTTTAATTTCCGTTAAGACCTGCGTGTCTATTCAAAATAGTTGTAATAGTTGAAGCTGGTGGACGACAACCATGAAGAAGCGTCATTGACCTTGATGCTATGCCGGTGATGATGGAGATCATGTTCGTGCTTGAAGATGGAGATCGGAAGCACAAAGAAGAAAGGCCATATCATATCACATATTATGAATTGCATGTGATGTTAATCCTTTATGCATCTTGTATTGCTTAGTAGACGACGGTAGCATTATAAGATGATCCCTCATGCACATAAATTTCAAGTTCTAAAGTGTTCACCCTTAGTATGCACCGTTGCCAAAGCTTGTTGCTTCGAAGCACCACGTGATGATCGGGTGTCTTTGATTCCGCGGGTGAATACAACGTAAGCAAGCCAGATTTGCTTATGCGGTAGCTAAGGTTTGATCTTGACGAGCCTAGCATGTACAGACATGGCCTCAGGAACACGGATCACCGAAAGGTAAAGCATGAATCATATAGCAGATATGATGAACATGATGATTGTTCGCCATTGAAACTATATCGGCTCTCGTGATGATCGGTGTTGATATAGTAGATTTGGTTCGTGTGATCACTAAAACAATGTGAGGGATGTTGTTTTGAGTGGGAGTTCACCTAGTTTAATTTCATTAATTAATTTGAACTCAATTTGTCATAAACTTAGTCTAAACTATTGCAAATATGTTGTAGATCAATGGCAGCCCCTACCATCAATTTTAATGCGTTCCTAGAGAAAGAAAAGTTGAAAAACAATGGAAGCAACTTCGCGGATTGGTTCCGCAATTTGAGGATTGTCCTCACAGCTGGTAATTTGACCTATGTGCTGGATGCACCGCTAGGTGACCCACCTGCAGCTGATGCTACCGATGAAGTAAAGAATGTTTACCTCGCTCGGAAGAATCAGTACTCCATAGTTCAGTGTGCTATCTTGTATGGTTTAGAATCGGAGCTTCAGAAAAGGTTTGAAGAGTCAGATCCATATGATATTGTCGAGGATCTCAAATTAATTTTTGAGACTCATGCGGCAATTGAAAGTTATGAAGCTTCTGAAAAGTTCTTTAACTGCAAGATGGAAGAGGGTAGCTCCATCAGTGAGCATGTGCTTAAAATGTCTGGGCACGCGAATAAACTTCAAAGCTTGGGTATAGTGATTCCTAATACTTTGGGAGTTTACCGCATCCTCCAATCACTACCACCAAGTTACAAGAACTTTGTGATGAACTACAACATGCAGAACATGAACAAAGAGTTGCCAGAACTATTTGCTATGTTAAAATCTGCAGAAGTGGAGATCAAGAAAGAGCACCAAGTGTTGATGGTCAATAAGACCACCAAATTCAAGAAAGGCAAGTCTAAGCAAAAGGGACACTTCAAGAAGGGTGGTAAGAAAGTTACCATGCCGACGAAGAGGACCAAGGCTGGACCCAAGCCTGATACTGAGTGCTTTTACTGCAAGGGAGAAGGTCACTGGAAGCGGAATTGCCCAAAGTACTTGGCGGATTTGAAGAACGGCAACATCAAGAAGAAAGGTATATTTGATATACATGTTATTGATGTGTACCTCACTAGTATTCGTAGTAGTGCCTGGGTATTTGATACTGGTTCGGTTGCTCATATTTGTAACTCGAAACAGGAGCTGCAGAATAAACGGAAGCTAGCGAAGAACGAGGTGTCGATGCGCGTGGGAAACGGATCAAAGGTTGATGTGATCGCGGTCGGCACGCTACCTCTTCATCTACCATCGGGATTAGTTTTATACTTAAATAATTGTTATTTGGTGCCTGCGTTGAGCATGAACATTATATCGGGATCTTGTTTATTGCGAGACGGTTACTTATTTAAATCTAAGAATAATGGTTGTTCTATTTATATGAGTAATATGTTTTATGCACATGCACCTTTAATAGATGGTCTATTCATATTGAATCTCGATAGTGGAAATACACATATTAATAACATTGAAGCTAAACGTTTGAAATTGAGCGATAACTTGACCTATATGTGGCACTGTCGTCTTGGTCACATTGGAGTGAAGCGTATGAAGAAACTCCATTCCGATGGACTTCTTGAATCACTTGATTTTGAATCACTTGAAAGATGCGAAGCATGTCTAATGGGTAAAATGACTAAGACTCCATTTTCTGGTATGATGGAGCGAGCTACAGACTTATTGGAAATCATACATACCGATGTGTGTGGTCCAATGAGTGTAGCATCGCGCAGTGGTTATCGTTATGTTCTTACCTTCACGGATGACTTGAGTAGATATGGGTATATCTATTTCATGAAACATAAGTCCGAAACTTTCGAGAAGTTTAAGGAGTTTCAAAGTGAGGTAGAGAATCAACGTAACAAGAAGATTAAATTTCTACGTTCTGATCGTGGAGGTGAATATCTAAGTTACGAGTTTGGCGAGCATTTAAAGAAGTGCGGAATACTTTCACAATTGACACCGCCGGGAACACCACAGCGTAATGGTGTGTCTGAACGTCGTAATCGAACTCTCTTAGATATGGTTCGTTCTATGATGTCACTTACAGATTTACCGCTATCATTTTGGGGTTATGCATTAGAAACAGCTGCATTCACTTTAAATAGGGCACCATCTAAATCCGTTGAAACGACACCGTATGAATTATGGTTTGGGAAGAAACCTAAATTGTCGTTCCTTAAAGTTTGGGGATGCGAAGCCTATGTAAAGAAGTTACAGCCGGACAAGCTTGAACCCAAAGCGGAAAAATGCGTCTTCATAGGATACCCGAAGGAAACTATTGGGTATACCTTCTATCATAGATCCGAAGGCAAAATCTTTGTTGCCAAGAATGGATCCTTTCTAGAGAAGGAATTTCTCTCGAAAGAAGTGACTGGAAGGAAAGTAGAACTCGACGAGGTTGTCGAACCTTCTCTCGAAATTGCGAGTAGCGCAGCACCGGAAGAAGTTCCTGTGGTGCCTGCACCAATAAGAGAGGAAGCTAATGATAGTGATCATGAAACTTCGGTTGAAGTTGCTACAGAGCCTCGGAGGTCAACGAGAACTCGTACCACTCCAGATTGGTATGATTCCGTTATGAATGTCATGTTGGTGGACAACACCGATGACCCCGAGACATATGAGGAAGCGATGATGAGCCCAGATTCCAATAAATGGCAAGAAGCCATGAAATCCGAGATTGGATCCATGTACGAAAACCAAGTATGGACTTTGGTGGACTTACCGGATGGCCGGAAGGCTGTCGAGAACAAATGGATTTTCAAGAAGAAAACAGATGCTGATGGTAATGTTACTGTCTATAAAGCTCGACTTGTCGCAAAAGGGTTTCGACAAATTCAAGGAGTTGACTACGATGAGACTTTCTCACCGGTAGCGAAGCTAAAGTCTGTGAGGATTATGTTAGCAATCGCTGCATATTATGATTATGAGATATGGCAGATGGATGTCAAAACAGCATTCCTCAATGGAGACATTGATGAAGAGTTGTATATGATACAACCCAAAGGTTTTGTCGATCCCAAAGATGCTAACAAGGTATGCAAGCTTCAACGGTCCATCTATGGATTGAAGCAAGCATCCCGAAGTTGGAATCAACGTTTTGATAAGGTAATCAAAAGTTTTGGTTTTGTACAAACTTATGGAGAAGCTTGTATTTACAAGAAAGTGAGTGGGAGCTCTGTAGCATTCTTAATACTATATGTAGATGACATATTGTTGATTGGGAATGATGTAGACCTTCTTAATAGTGTCAAGGAATATTTGAATAATAGTTTTTCAATGAAGGATCTTGGCGAAGCAGCTTACATATTAGGCATAAAGATTTATAGAGATAGATCGAAACGCCAAATATCATTGTCACAAAGTACATATTTGGACAAAGTTCTAAAGAGGTTTGGAATGGAAGATAGCAAGAAAGGGTTCTTGCCCATGTTGCCCAATACGACCTTGAGTAAAACTCAAAGTCCGACATCGGCAGAAGATAGAGAAAGGATGAGTAAGACTCCCTATGCCTCAGCCATAAGATCTCTAATGTATGCCATGCTATGTACTAGACCCGACATCGCATATGCTGTTAGTTTAACTAGCAGATATCAAAGTGATCCAGGAGTGGATCATTGGACAGCGGTCAAAAACATCCTTAAGTACTTGAGAAGAACTAAGGATATGGTTCTTTCTTATGGAGGTGATGAACAGCTCGTTGTTAATGGTTACACCGATGCTAGTTGGAACACCGATCCAGATGATTCTAAATCACAATCTGGATACGTATTTATTTTGAATGGTGCAGCAGTTAGCTGGAGGAGTGCAAAGCAAAGCGTTGTGGCGAGATCTTCAACTGAATCGGAATACATGGCTGCTTCGGAGGCTTCACAAGAAGCGATATGGATGAAAGAGTTCATTACAGAGCTGGGTGTGGTTCCTAGTGCGCTGGACCCAATGTCTATCTACTGTGATAACATGGGCGCCATAGCCAATGCGCAAGAACCAAGGTCACACAAGAAGCTGAAGCATATCAAGCTACGTTTTCACGCTATTCGAGAACATATCCAGGATGGGGATATAAAGATTTGCAAAGTACACACAGATCTGAATGTGGCGGATCCGTTGACTAAACCTCTCCCGAGGGCAAAACATGACCAACACCAAACTGCCATGGGTGTTCGGTATATTACCATGTAATCTAGATTAGATGACTCTAGTGCAAGTGGGAGACTGTTGGAGATATGCCCTAGAGGCAATAATAAATGTAGTTATTATTATATCTTTGTGTTTATGATAAATGTTTGCATTCATGCTATAATAGTATTAACCAGGAAACATTAATACTTGTGTGAATTGTAAACTTAATTTGAAGTCCCTAGTATAGCCTCTATACTTCACTAGCTTGTTGGTTGATTGATGATGTGGTTTCTTTGTCATGAACATTGAGATGTTATCAACAACAAGATCATATCGTTAGGAGAATGATATGGTGGACATACTCCTATAGACAAGCGTAGCATAAAGATCAAGTCATTTCAATAGTTCAATTGCTATATGCTTTCTGATACATAGTAACCTAATTCCTTCGACCATGAGATCATGCATATCACCTTTACTGGATGGATGCTTTGATGTCATCAAACACCACACCGTAACAGGGTGGCTATAAAGGTGGCATTGAGTGTTCGGAAAGTATTGGTTGAAACACATGGATCAAGAGTGGGATTTGTCCATCCACATGACGGATAGATATTCTCTGGGCCCTCTCGGTGGAATGTCATCCAATTAGCTTGCAAGCATGTGACTTGGTCACAAGGGATCACATATCACGGGAACGAGAAAAGAGTACTTATCAGTAACGAGGATGAACTAGGTATGCAGAGATACCGACGATCATAACCTCGGATAAGTAACATATCGTGAGACAAAGGGAAATTGGTATCGTATGTAAGTGGTTCATTCGATCGCAAAGTAATCGTAGAAATATGTGGGAGCCATATGAATTTCCAGATTCCTCTATTGGTTATTGTTCGAAGAAGTGTCTCGATCATGTCCGCATAATTCACGAACCGTAGGGAGACACACTTAAGGATTCGACGTTGTTTGAGTAGTTATGGTATTATGAGAAAGAGACCGAATGTTGTTCGGAGTCTCGGATGGGATCCGGGATATCACGAGGTGATCCGGAATGGTCCGGAGAATAAGATTCATATAAGGAAAGTCCCGTTTCGGAGTTGGGGAATGGTTCCGGTGTTTTCATCGGGAACATTCTAGAAGGTCCCGGAATGTCCGGCACTCCGGAGGGGGAAAGGGTGCATGAATGTGTCATTACATGTTGGAATGATTGCATCATGTACTAATTGTTCTCGCTGTCCGAAATAAAGGGTTAATTCAAATCCTAAATTGGAAAAGTCAAACTGCCAGTTTTCGGTCAAACTGCCAGTTTCGGAAAGTGGAGAAAGAGGAGGAGAGGTGGAGGCCGAGTTGGAGGAGGGTTCCTCCCCTAGGCCGGCGCACCTCCCTAGGCCGAGTTGGGGAGGAACTCCTCCCCATGGCGCCGGCCCTCCCACCTATATAAGGAGGGGCAGGGCTCCCCTCCTAAAAACACTACTTCCTATCCTCTAGACCTAAACCCTAGATCTAAACCCCGGTTTAGAGCTATTTCGGTTTAGAGCCTTCTAATTGGTTTAGAGCCCTCTAATTGGTGTGTCTAATTACTAGACCACTAATAGCCTCTCTCATAAGCTCCACCATACTCGCACCGGCTTAAGGCGAAGCCCTGCGGGATTTCCCCTCTACCTCCGGTACCACGCCGTTGTGCTGCCGGAATCGCGAGGAGAGTGCTACAACCTCCGCTGCCTGCTGGAACAAGGGAGAGGAAGGTCTTCGTCGAGTACCGAACGTGTGACCGACTGCGGGAGCGCTGCGGGAACGCGGCGCCGGAAGGATCGTCTACGCGATCTTGAGATCGGAAAGAGTACGACTACATCACCCACGAGAATCTGCTCTCGTTAAACACTTTGGAATCTTCGAGGGTGAGTTATTCCATCGACTCGTTGCTACAATCTAGTAGATAGATCTTGGCTTGTTTGTTTGTATGCGATAGAAAATTTTTGTTTTCCATGCTACGAACCCCGACAAAGAGAGAGGGGACAGAGGGGTTTCTTATAGCCTGGTCACGAGCGAGAATCACTCTGCCAATAACTCGAATTGACGCCGCGAATTAAAACCAGAAACGCCCGCGTTGATTTGGGGATGAACGGGTCGTGCGGGTGGAGACGACGCCGACGTGGAGGTGGTCCGCTTGTCAGCGAGGTGCGCGAAGTGCAGGTGGGGTCCGTCTGTCAGCGGCTCGGTGTGTGTGTTTGCGCGTGAGGGGAGAAAAAGAAATCCCCGGGTGGGCTTGCTGGGCTCGATTGGTTGCTGGGCCAGATACCTGGCGCCTGGCCCTTTTCTTTTGTTTGTTTCTTTTCTTTTTCTATTTCTATTTTCTGGAATGATATTTGATATGAATTCAAATCCTTTTGAATCCAAGCTGTTCTGGGAATTTTTGTAGGGTTTTGTGGATTCAAAAACAGTCATTTTAACTAAGTGTTTACCATGCAAGGCTTGGTCAAGCTTGGTTTTCAAAGTAAACAGAGATTTGCTCTAGTTTGTGAATATTTGAAAAAGATTTTGAAACCAATTCCAAATTGAAAACTTGGGTAAAAGCTTCACTTAAACTTTCCATCAATGGAGTCAAGTGAACCAGTATTTAAACTTTCACATTTCAAAGGGTGATGGTCATTTTGGAATAAAAATGCCCACATGAAATCATAGTCCCAACTTCTGTTTCTAAGTGATTTTTGAGAAAACCCTAAATGGATGAATGATGCATATATGATATGAATGAGTTTTGAAACTATGATTTTTGGGATGTTACACTTGTTCCAAACAATTGGGATTGCTTAGTGTGCCTTGAAGAAATTATGCGTTGTTTTAGCATGCAAAAGCATAGTATTGTGGTATTCTCCTTTGATATTTTGCTTGGGTTGACTTGGCACATTCTCACACCATGTTATGACTATGGCAAGTCACCATTAGCATCTATGATCATTTAGTCCTTGACTTGTAGTACCACTCTTTGCTTTGATTAGTTTTCTTTGTTGCATTGCATAACTTTGGCCATTATTGCTCTCTTAGTTGGTTGCTCCCAGTCTTTTGCTAGCCTACACTTGTATGAGTAAGTTCTACTCATGCTTCCAACTCCCAAGAAACCAAGTTATTCCAAAGTGTCCACTATAAACTCCTATGCATGGTGTGTTACACCATTCCAAGTATATTCTTGTTTTCAAATATCTTCAAATTAAAAACTATTTTGTTATATGAAAACTTAGTGATTAAAGCCCTCACGAACTTGATGGAACACTTTATTCTTTGACCCTAATGAACTTGAACCATTGTGACAACTTTGTTGTATATGCTTGCACTTATAAGTTGGAATTAGCAGAACCGTGCTATCACGAGGAACGTTTTCAACATTGCACTTGTACCTTGTTGTACTCAGTTGACATCATGTTCTTTTGTCTATGGATGTCACCGATGTGAAATAAAGAGGGAACATGTAAGTCCATGGAGTTTGTATCCTGTGTTAGAGAAACGCCTGGGCCGCTAGCCTAAGCCATGCCTAATCATGGTGGAAACTTGCAGCATCACCATAGTGACATCTATGAAGCATTCTTCTTATAAAAAAAGAGACACATTGAGAAAAGAGGAAAGAGAGAAAAAAGCACCATATCCCCATGGTACATAAGAAGAATTGCTGAGATGCTCATTGTCTGCTTTCCTTGTCATTTTGGTTATGGGAAAGCTCATGTACCATGTGCAAGGGGTACCTGGTTGGTGGTTCTCAATGATATGCAAATACTTATAGTGACAACTTACCTGGACCCAAAGTTGAGTATGCATGAGGTATGGACCTTGTATTCAAGGGGCATGAGATTGCCAACTTATACTTCGTCAAGCATATACTCCAGCTTTGCCACTTTAACCTTAACCACTTCAAGATGCTTATGATAGGGGCAATGAGGGCTGAAAGCTAACAAGTACCATAATTTTTGGAAGCTCTTTTTGAAACTTGTAATCCCTGCTTCCTTTAAAAAGGGCCTTTCTTCCACCATTATTGAGTCTCCACCTTCTACCTTCTGGCACCATAAAGAGAGCATAGTTGTCATTCTATGTGTAGTGTTCCAAAGCTTAATAATTGATGCATATTGTGTTATTACTTGTTCTTGTGTTATTTGTTTCTAGTCACTCTTGTGAACTTTGCAGGTGTCCTATGCATCTATTTTCTACTCTATGAGGGACAAGCTGATTGCCACTATGCTATGTTTTCTGCATGTGAAACAAACAAACGTTTTTCAATGCATATTATTCATGATCTTTGTTTGTATCTTGCCATGTTGCATGCATAATTACTATGTCCTATTGTAGAACTCCATATTTCATGCACATGTTTAGAGTTCTTTGATCCCAGCTTTCAATGCTTGCAAATGGTTGGATCTTTATTGTGAGGGTGCATGTCACCTCAAAAATTATTCTTTTTATCACTTACCTACTCGAGGACAAGCAGGAGTTAAGCTTGGGGATGCTGATACGTTGGAAACGTATCTATAATTTTTGATGCTCCATGCTTGTTTTGTATCTACTTTGCTTTACTTGTCCACACTTTGAGGTGCTTTTTACATGTTTTCTGGTACTAACCTATTAACAAGTTGCAACAGTGCCAGATGCCTGTTTTCTGCTGTTTTTGGTTTTAGAAAAGTTAGTAAAGAAATATTCTCGGAATTGGACGGGACGAAGGACAAAGTCAATAACTTTCCGTGGGGAACAAGAAGTCTAGAGGAGAGCCCGAGGGGCGGGCCAGAGGGGCCAGACCCCCCCCCCCAGGCGCGGGTGGTCCCTAGCCCGCGCCTGGCTAGGGTTTCGTCTCCCTGGCGGCCGCCTCGGTCTCCCCCTTCGCCTATAAGAAGCCCCCGATGCAGAAACCCTGAGTACCCGGTCAAAAATCCACGAAACCGTTTGTAGACGCCGCCACCATCGTCCCTAGATCGGGAGGGTCTGAAGTTCTTCCCGGCACCCTACCGGAGGGGAGATCATCCCGGAGGCCTTCTCTCCGGTATGATTCGTGAGTAGTTCCACCTTGGACTATGGGTCCATGTAGTAGCTAGATGGTTGTATCTCCTCCTTTGTGCTTCCATGTATAGATCTTGTGAGTCTTGTTCATGATCAAGATCTAATCTATTTGTAATCATGCATGTTGTGTTTGCGGGGATCTGATGGATATTGAGATTATTATGTTGGTTTGATTAATGGTTTTATATTTATGATTCTATCATGTCTGTGTTGTTTGTGATCTTGCATGCTCTCCGTTGCTAGTGGTTATCTTGGCCAAGTAGTTGCTAGTGACTCCAAGAGGGGGTATTTGTACTCGATAGTGGGTTCATGCCTCTAGTTTCCAAGGGAAGTGACAATAATCTCTTAGGTTGTAGATGTGTTGTTGCTACTAGGGAGAAAACAATGGTCTCTTGTTCATGGAACATGTGGACTGTTGACCTTACACACTTTGCTTAAAGCAGTTGTCCGTTGCTTGCAACTTAATACTGGAGGGGGTTCGGATGATAACCTGAAGGTGGACTTCTAGTCATAGATGCAGTTGGATGACGGTCTATGTATAGTGTTGTATTGCCCAATCAACCTCATAGGATCTTTCTGGCTAGTAACTGCATTGTTATGCCTTTCTCAGTTCCTGTCAATTGCCCTGCTGTAATTTGTTTACCCTTCATGCCATGTTGTTTATCTAAGGAGAGCACTTCTAGTGAACTATGGACCCCGGTCCAATCTTTACCATTGATACATCTTCCACTGTAACCTGTTTACTTGCTGCAAACCATTACCTTCCACACCATATGTTTAATCCTTTGTTACAGCAAACCGGTGAGCTTGACAACCTCACTAATTCGTTGGGGCAAAGTCTTGAGTTTCTGTTGTGCAGGTCTCCGCGTTGCTACCAACACCTGTGTGACGTTTCCTTCTTCTACTGGTTCGATAACCTCGGTTTCTTACTTAGAGAAACTTGCTGTTGTGCTGCTTCATACCTTGCTCTTGGGGTTTCCAACGAAGCGTCCCACAACAAGTGGTGGGCGCCATCATGCTTTCGCTTCAAATAGCTGAGTACTCTTCTCTGGTGTTTGTAAGTGTTGTGTGGGTGAACCTGTGCTAACATACCGCCCTTCCTAGGACTAATACATACTTGTGATTAAACCCCCTGCAAACATCCGTAAATACAGGAAAGTAATTAAGATATAAATCTAACCACAGCCTTAAACTCTGAGATCCTACGCCCCATTGTGCAAAGGTGTCCTAATGGGGGTTCAGGTTTCTATCACTCCGACAACCCCACGATTAGTAGCCAAATACACAATGCATTCCCCTAGGCCCATAAATGGTGAAGTATCATATAGTCGACATTCACATGACACCACTAGAATAATAGCACCACAACTTAAATACTATACCATTGAATAATAACTCATCACAGATTCACTACTAACAACATGACTTCTCCCATGTCCTCAAGAACTAAATGAACTACTCACAAGACATCATATGGATCAAGATCAAAGATGATATGGTAATGGATAACAATCTGAACATAAACAATAATCCAATGGTTCCACTCACAAGCATCAACTACAATAGTAATCAACACCGAAAAAGTTTCCCCTAAGAACTAAAGCAATATCCAACACAATTGTTACAGCAGGACGGAGTGGTGATGATGGTGCTGGTGGAGAAGATGGTGTGGATGATGATGATCCCGATGAAGCCTAGCTTGATGATGGTGTTGATGGCAACGGTCTCCCCTCTCCGGGAAGGAATTCCCCGGGCAGAAATCTGTCTGCTAGAGAGATCTTTCTCTCTTGGTGTTTTCCGCCCCCAGATGCGGCGGAAATCTATTTGTGGTCGCCCCCCGAGCCTTAGGGTTTCGAAGGGAAGATATAGGCGAAGGGGCGGAGTCGGAGGCCGGGCAGGTGGGCCACACCTGCCCTAGGCACGGGGTCAGGTGGGCCCGCGCCTAGGGGGTTCGGGCCCCCTGAGGCCCCACTTCGTCCCTCCTTCTGGCATCCTTCGTCTTCTGGTAAAATAATACGTTTCCATCTTTTTCTGGTATTTTTCTGATCTTCGCGAAATTGCACCGAAAACCTTCTTTTCCATCAGAATCCAGACTCCGGCAGTCCATCCTCCAGGAATCATCCAACATGCATAAACAGATGAAAAGCCATAAGTAATACCTCATAATAAGACAAATACCAGAAAAATATAGAATGGTGATGCAAATTGGGCGTATCACACCACATCACGATACCCCTGCATCATTGGCCAGAAACTTTCGAAACGAAAGCATGTAGGGGACTTGATCACTAGGTCTTGGACCAAAAGCAAGGGGCAATGATCAGACATCGAAGAGGCTTGAGGAAGGAGTTTGGAAGCAGGGTACAAGTCTTCCCAGTCAGAGTTAAAGAATGCTCTGTCAATCCTTTCAAGGGTGGGATCGGCTTGTTCATTACTCCAAGTGAATCTCCTGCCAACTAGCCTTATTTCCCGCAGAAAACTCGAGTCTAAATCAGCTTTGAATCTATGCATCCATGATCGATTGACTCCCGGTTTGTTTTTGTCATGGTCATGAAGAATTAAGTTGAAGTCGCCGATCACCATCCATGGCCCAGTCACGTGTGCATGGATGTCAACCAGCTCATTTAGGAAATTCATTTTACGGTGGTCCTCTGACGGGCCGTAAATCGAAGACAGAGTCCAAGAGTGACTAGTTGTTTGATCCACAAGGGTTATGGTGACCGAGAATTCTCTAACATCAATGTTAGTTGTGTGAAACATGTTGTCACGCCAAAAAATTAGAACTCCGCCTCTTGTTCCTGTAGCAGGAAGCTGGGCAAACCCCTTAAGCGCTTGCCCCACAATGTCCGCCCTATCACTGATGGATAGCGACCCAACTTTGGATTCTTGTACACACAGAATGGAACATTTGGAGCTGAAGACAAGATCCCTCACGACCGTGTGCCGCGCTCTGTCATTCAGGCCCCTTACATTCCAGTTTAACAGCTTAAGTTGTGCTAACATGGATACTGACTCGCGTCGCCGGTTACACACAAGATTCTGGCGTTCCAGTTTAACTGTCATCAGGCCCCTTAAGTTGTGCTAACATGGATTCTGATTAAACACGAGATTCCGGCATCGCCGGTTGCATCTATGATGCCATGCAGAGAATCTAGGGAACCGGGCCTGATTCTGGGGTTACCGGCTACAGGTAAAGGCAAGGCCCATCATCAGAAACACTAATGACTCAGAACAACAATGCGACGGTGTCGCTGCAAACATAAGATCAGGCCAGCTATCCTGGGCACCGATCAGGACTGCTAAAGTTTCCTGGATTGTACTATCCATGGACACATGTCGACAAGAGCAGGCAAGGCTGCTTAGAGCGCCGTTGGCGTCTCACACAGCAGGTCGTGGAGATCACTGTCTGTCACCACAAACCCAGGACGGTCAGATGCGTCTGGCAGCGCGGCCAGGCCCAGCAAGTTGCTGCTTGCTAACGGTACGTGAAACATCTGCATGTACTTGTCTTGGATCTCATCGTTAAATTCTCCTTCATGCTAAATCAGACCCATCCTCTTGCAAACGCTTGCCTGTGCGTGTCGTGATGTCATCATGCTGGAGCTCCTGGTTGCCGGCCGTTCGCTTCTCCTAACAGCTGTGTCCATGAAGAACAGCCTCCTTGGTCCTTGCTCCTTCCTCTTTGGCTTGTCACTCGAGGGGAATCCAAGAATGGATGGCGAGATCATCCCCAAGAGCTTGCTCATAAGCGAGGTTTTTGGGTCAACATGCATGTGACTGAACCTATCAGCAACCTTGTCCACATCCTTGTTCTGGCCGCAAAGATTGGCGTCCCGAAGCGCCTGCAACGTGTTTGATTTTAGAGTGACCTCAAACAGTGCCTCATCATCAAGCTCATCAGATAAGGACGCGGACGGCGACGACACCGGCGGCGCGGGCGGTGTTGCGAAGATGTCCTGAAGCTGCCAACCAGGGGAGGAGGGCCTAATCAGATAATTGGCCTCATGCACTTCGAGGACAGTCTTCTCAGGGACGAGCTGGGCCTACAGCAGTTCTTGGCCTCCCTGCCCAAAGAGGTGATCATCAATCTGGTTCGCCTCTGGCCCAAGCTCATGACCCAGCAGCGGTCCAGGCACAGGCTCATTCACCCGCAGGTCACTCCATTCCAGAATTGACTCTTGGGTAGGAACATGCTCCGCCGAGCACTCCCCAAAGAAGCTCGCCCACTGGTCGACCGCCATCTGCTCTGCTGAACGCTGTAAGGGCGATCGAAGGTGAGGAGGAGAGGTAGGAAACTCAGGACCGAAAACATTGGTCGGCATGATGTTTGCCGACCAATAGTCAGCGAAGGCATGGCTCTCCGGGCGCAGCGGAAACTGAGGCTGGAGATCAGTCCAGGGGATTGGTGGCGATGGCGTGGAAGGAGTGTTGCAAGCAGTAGGACCAGCCATGTCCACTCTGGGCGAGCATAGCCTGTAATGGACGGCACTGAGAAGCGCAGCTTGCTGCTCGAAGGACTGGGCTGGGGAGGAAAACATCGGGCTTGCGGCGAGCAGCGCCATGCCATTCCCTGAAGGCGGCGAAGGGGTGTCACCCAAGGCCATGGATCCCGCTGGAGTGTGCGAACGGTTTCGACGGCTGGGAGCGCTTGGGGCCCAGTCGAAGGCAGCATCGACATCAGGATGCGTTTTCAAAGGTGCTGGAGGAGACACATGGAGGCCAGCCCGTTCAGTTGGCCCTGGGCTCCTGGAACGATGCCGCGACGTGTCGCCGCGGTGGCGCCGGCCAGGGGATCTGCTGGAGCGGCGCTCGTAGTGCTCGTGCCTCAGCTGGTTGTTGTTGGATCCGGGGCAGACTCTGTCATCAACTTCATTGCCACCCCTGCTACGCCGGCTGCTTCGCCCACGGCCGCCATGGCGGCCATCGCGTCACGGTTCTCACGGCGATCCTCGCGGTCGTCGTCGTGATGGCTGGACGGCCCGAGACGGTCCCTTGCAGAGCGGCGACGGCTCCCTGCATCCCCATCCTTGACTCCAAACTCCCAGGAATGGCGACGATCTTGTGGCCAAAGGACTCCACAACGGCGCTAACCGTCGGAGAGCGGGGTTTAGTCGATCGTTTTGTCGAGGTGGATCAGCATCCTGAAGAGGGGGCCATCCCTCCCTTCTTCTGCCGAAGTCCCCTCTGGCAGATCCTCACGCCTTGTCGCCGGCCTGTTTAGGATGGAGTGGGGCTTGACGCGAGGGATGAGGTCGGGGTCGAGGCACCAGACCCAGGCAAAGAGCGTCGCTGTGTTGTCGCGAAGCACCGAGCGGCGCTCAATCTTGTCGAGCTCGCAGGCGCCTCCAAGGACAGCATGGATCGTGGCCATGTCGTCCCACACATTGAGAGGCAGGTTCTCAATGGCGACTCGGCAGTAGAAGCGCCAAGTATGAGGCCGCCCACGGGCCGTTGGAGACCAGGTCGTGAGCGCCATGGAGCCGTTCCGCAACGGAACCGAGCCCAACTCCAGGGCCATGTCCCGCTGCCAGGGGTGCGTGAATCTGACGAGGAAGTCGCTTTGGTAGGAGGCGGAGACGTGGATGTCTGCCTAGCTGAAGTCGTGCTTCTCCTGCAATACCTTGGCAATGGAACGGGTGCTGATGTTGAGCCTTGGGTCAGAGAACATGATGCCCAGGCACGTGCGCCGCATCTCAGAGGCCGCCCTTTCCATCGCCGGGGTGCTGATGGAGATGCTGTACACCTCATCCGGACGGTTGGACGGGCGCCCTGGCGACGAGCTCATGGCAGGAGGACACCGTAGAGGCGGAACCGGCTCGGCTGCAGCGCTTGCCTGCAGGGGGACGGACAACAGCAGCAGTGTAGGCGTCGGAGGCGATGGCGCGGAGGCGGGAAGAGGCGAGCAGGTCGAAGGACGAGCACTTGCTCGAGAGGTGCAGCCACGAGCGAGATGGCCGGGCTACCGACACAGGAGGCAGTGGATGTGGCCTTTGCAATCGCGTACCTTATGAAGGGGAGACAAGCAGCGGAAGCAGATTCCATTGAAGTGGCTTGGGAGAGGAGCAAATCGTGGCCTTGAATTCTTATGCCACCGCCCAGATCCTTTCTCGCTTGAAGAGGAAGGCTTAAACTTGCGCCACCAGAATTTGGGCCGCACATCGCTCCATCCGCCCTCACCATTTGGGGCATATTTCTGGCATAACTCCCCACGGGATCCCGTTGGGGCAACGATAATTGAGCGCAACCGAGATTGCTCGGACTTGACCTCGGCTTGATTGGGGAAAAGCTGAGTTCTCAGCAATTGAGGCATATCCCTAGGCTTCAGCGGCGGTGGAGGCGGCAGAAAATCGGGGCATGCGAGCCTGCATCCCTCTTCCTCTTCGGCAGGCATAGGCTCCATGAGCCTCCGTGAAGCTGGCCTTGAATGTGTAGCAGCATGCTCCAGCGCCGCAGAGCTCCTTGAAGGCAGGACAGAGGACTGTCGCGCCCTAGTCTTCGCAGATCTTGAGAGCATCTCCAAGGTAACGGATCCGAAGAGGAGCGGGGGACGCCAGCTTCCGCCCAGGAGGAGCCGGCCGCCGGCGGGGGTGGGGAGGCGGGGGCAGGAGCAGAGGTGAGGCTGGCAGCGAGCGGGGTGGCCGCCCCGACCTGGAATGGTCGAGGCGTGGAGGCTGGGGGACGGGGGTCTCTCTCACTCATGGTGCCCCCCACCACGCTCGCAGCCAGTAGACTGATTCATGATGGTTGTGCATTTGTACTTGCATGAGGAACTTAGAGCATCTCCACTCGTTCCCTCCCATACGGCGTCCGGTGTGGCCGTTTTTTTGGCCCGTATCTTAGGGGAGTTCGGAATTTTGAACACATTCAAGCACCAATTTTTTTATCCATATATATGGAAATCAAAATGCACGCCTAAGATTAAAAAAAGATACAAAAGGATATGCTCCTAAGGAAAACTTCTCACTTGGTGACAATGGCCTTTGTAGCCTCTGCGATGGGGGTTTGCTTGAAACCAGGGATCATCTCTTCTGCAACTATGAGTTCAGTAGAAAATACTGGCAATCAATAAACATCTCCCTGGAAGACAGCCTTGAACTCCCTCAGCTGATCGCCACCGCTCGTTCCAACTTCAAAAGGTCGTTCTTTTTTGAAGTTTTTGCAACTACGGCCTGGGATATATGGAAGCAAAGGAATTCTCTTATCTTCAGTAATATTTCTCCTACTGTTAGAGCTTGATCCTTTTCTTTTAAAAGAGACCTCCTCCTTCTTTCTTACGGAATGAAGGATGATCTGAAATCCCTTCTTATAGCTTGGCTAGACGATTTGTAATCCTCTTTGGGTTATACCCTGGGCTATGACCTAGGCTATGCCCCGCTATACATTTCCCCTTTCACCTCAATCTTGTATTTATTTTTCTATCTTAATAAAAATATTACTGTCAAGGCCTCCCTATAGTTTTTAGCTCAAAAAAATTGGTGGTACAAAAAAAATCAAATATTTCAAATCTGTTAAAAATAATTCAACATATAAATTTGTTACAAGTTCATTAAATCAAACAAACAATTCAACAAGTCCAATATAGAAAATAAATAATTCAACATACAAGTTTATTACAAGTTCATGAATTAAACAAACAATTCAACAAGTTCAATATAGCAAACAAATAAATAAACTACATGACTCCTTTGAACCTCCACAAATTCTCAACCAGATCATCTTGCAGTTGATTATGAGTATTTGTGTCTCGAACTTCTTGCCGCCTGACGAGATAAGAAGCAAATGCATCTGGCACTTGGTGATCAACATCTGCAAGAAAACCTTGGCAATAATACGGTTCAGTGTCAAACACTGGAGTCTCCCGCTTGGATGGTGGTCATGGGGGGAGAAATGTAAAATGGGCGAGTTGGCGTGCGCGTGTTGCCGACAGGGCTGGACCGTGTCATTTTCAGTGCCATCCGGCGCTCCCACTAGACCCTCTGTGGGTTGGCTTCAGCATGGGGGCACCAAATAACCAAATGTGCCACGCCGGCGCCAAAAATAATTGGAAGGGGGTGGGGGTTGAGCATGAGTTTGAGCGCCGACACCCCCGATAGCCCTTTACGAAGCTTTAGGGCTCCCGAGTGGATATACTCTTATGTCATTACACATAGTACTATCTCCGTTTCAGTTTGCGTGTATATCTAGGTTATCAATTTTACCACTAAAATATAAATTATATAATACAAAAGTTATACCATTTACAAATATTACATCTGAAATTTCTAATAGTATAATTTTTATCTTTACTATTAAATTCGAGTTGGTGGCTCACTTTGTCCATCAAACATTGGGAGGATCTGGTCCATCCAAGACGCCTATCAAACACTGGACGGATCTGGACCGCCCACTAAATAACATTTTAGAAAGTTAAAAAACACCATACGGAGTTGCCACAAATCAAATAAGAAGTATATCACCATTATTAAATAAAGGAATCAATCATATGACCACTACCATACAATAATTAAAAAAAATAAGGAAAGCAATCAGGAGATCAACAGGTCATTACATGCATACATAAAACTAAATAGTAACTGATATTTGCATGCCTCCCAGTCCATTTGCATGCGTACATAAAACATCACATAGAGCATGTACTCCAGGGATAAATGATTACACCAGGGTAGCTTGATTAAAGGGACGCAACACACATTAAATACTAATTAGAGAAAAATAAGTATGTCTAATTGATTATCTTTCTCTAATTTAGCAGTACCATATGAAAAAAAATCCCACGTTCCTCGATTTGATTATGGCTCTCACACGACCGGTGAAGTATAGTTTTAATTAAATATGATTGGGATATCAATTAAAGAAGAACAATTGAAGTAGAATTTGGCACACACGATGGATGTACCATTTGTGCATTTTTCTGCACCGAAATAACCCCTCTAATAGTAAGTTTAGTTTTTTGACATTAAACCAACTCAGTGGTGTCATAAGCACGGTCGGATGTGAGCGTCACATGCGACCATACGGCATTTAACCCAATTAGAGGGTTCTAAAACAAGTTACATAAGAAAAGAAAGAAAAAGAACCCAAAGAAGAGGAGCCATTTTCACTATATATTTTACTACTATAGGTTTTCACTCAGTCATAAAGGGTCTTAACTTAATTCTACTATATTTCTAACCATATATTGTTTTTAATGGTGTATGTTAGGTATAAATAGTATATAATGAAAATGTACGCATTGAGAGATAAAGGAGAAGCAAATACTGACAGTGGTAAATTCATTGGCGGGAGTTGAGAATAAGTTCAATAATGAAAATATAGTCACATAGAGAGGTACCTAAAGTTTACCAAAGAGGAGGACACAAACATTTGCCACAGTATCCGGAGCATGTCTCCCTAGATGCACACATTCATAAAAAATACTATATTTATTAATGCATATACACACGTCCTTCTGGTTCAGTAAAAAAAATATTTATTCAAAGTGAGTAAGTGACTTGAGGTGGGCAAGGGCGATAAAGTAATAACGTTAAAACCTAAGGTAGCATCGACATGGGCTTGCAGAAAAATAGGAGAGGGGAAACATTGTTCTATTTCTTGTCGTATTTTATGATATGTCTCGTATGGTAACGAGAAAAATACTAGGAGAGAACGATAGTGATTACCATGAAACAAAGATATTTTTTATATTTTCTGCGCATGTATGTATTGTGTTAGATAAACACAATGTGTAGTATGATATTTTTTAATCCATATCCTCGTATATGATATTGTTGATCCGTAGTAACGTACATGCATTTAGCTAGTACTATATAATTTACATTTTAATGTTTAAATTGATGACCTAGATATACAGGCTTGACCTGTGAGCAGAAAGAGTGGGAGTAGTGATGTGAGAAAGAGTTAAAGGTGCATAGGGACTCGCCTATGTCCCACTGGCTGGCAAGCTAATGAAGCTACTGGTTACGTGGTGCCACTAGATCCAACCTGATGGTTGTGAGATTATCTATTTCAGTGGACTTATTTCCAGAAGTTGCTGGATTGTCTTTCCCAATACCGCTCATCCTTAAGGTGCACAACCATACTAGAATAGAATCAAATAAGTCTGTTTATCACTCAAAGATGTGAAGCTTTGGTGAATATGTAGGTTCAAACAGAAGGAAATAATAAAGTACAGCTTAGTTTTGCTTCACCAAGTCGGATGGGTCCACTCAGATCTATGGTATATAGGAGGGAAAATTGTATAATGCCTCGTATAAGTAGGTGACCTTACTCACTGCATCAACCATTTTAATGTTCCAAGCACATTGGTAGTAGAAGGGAGTAATTTCAGTTGGTGTGGCTCCTGTCATAATGATTTCTTAAAATCTCATACTCCCCTTAAAAAATGTATGAAGTACATGTCCCCTTAAAAAACAAGGTTTCCCTTAAAATTAACATTAACATCAGCTTCTCTCACTCACTAGTCACTGAACATTTCAAGTAATAGTTCATCACGAGTTAAAAAGTCGTCAAGCGTGATTTTTTTCCATGGTTGCTTGCCCATACATTTTCCTTTTAGATATCCATGTGGGATCAGTTCATCAACAAATCATAATGGAATGATGGTTGCTCGTTCCACGATACCAGCATGCACACCGTCTTCCTCCCCTTCATCCTCCTAGTCATGGCCAAGGCTCAGGTCCTCTATCAACTCCCCAATTGGCACAATAGGGTCATCGTTACCAATCCTGAATGCCATTCCTGACCTGTAATCCTCGTTATTGTACAGATTTATCTCAAACTTAGTTCTAGGTCGTACTCCTAACTCATCGAGGAACTTCCGATACTTTTTTTTTGAATTTATATATTTATATATATAAAGGTAGAGAAAGCCTCTACCTTATATGCTACAACAGGGTTGCAGCGATTGTGCTGGCGGATTTACAAACCGGTTAAGCCCGGTGGTGGAAAAAGAAAAGAAAGGAAAGAAAAGAAACGAAAAAAAAACCGGGCAAAACGACAGGCTCTTAGCTATCCTGGATCCAGTAGCTTGTTCACCCAATGCATACTTCCGATACTCATCGGTGAAAAATTCCAGATGTCAAAGAAATAGGTATAGGATTAACTCTAACATCTAGTCAGAAAGTGAAAATTCAATCCATAAATCCTCATGCGACGCTACTTAAGTTATTTTTTTGTCATATGTTGCATCAATTGTTCAAACACGTTTGACTTCGTAGTCCGTAACATTGTGAAAATATTTGGTTCACGATATAAAACAATTCAATTAACCGTACAGCTTCGTTCATAAGAGTAAAGAAAATCAGCTTCGGATGTTCACAAAAAATGGCTTTGTTTACAGAGCAAGCTATAGGCACCATCCAGAAAAAATAAGCATTCACTGCATTTCACTCCCGAGTGACATGGATTCTTTGTTCACATAGATGGAATCAGAGGGGTTATGCAGTTTCCTCACTAGCTCACAGTCATTATTTCTATTTTGCTGCCTCCAACCTCTGATGAACATGTTGTTCTGCAGAGGTAACTTGGTGAATGAGGGGTGTTTGTTTGTATTTGCAACTTGAGCAAAAGACAACTGCCAAATGGTTCAGCACTCCAGCCATCACCATCATTTTTGCAAGAAATTCAAAAACACTATGATGATTTGTTGATGAACTGATCCGACATGGATATTTAAAAGGAAAATGAATAGGCAAGCGACCATGGAAAAAAAATACTAGTGATAAACTATTACTACTACTACATGTGATTAGCGAATGACAAGGTACTTGAAATTCTCAGTGACTAGTGAGTGAGAGAAGCTGATGTTATTGTTAATTTTAATGGAAACCTTAATTTTTTTAGGGGACGTGTGTTTGGTAAACTGTTATGAGATTTTAAGACTTCACTATGTCAGGAGACACACCAACTGAAACTACACCATTTTACTACCATTGTGCTTGGAACATTAAAATGGTTGATACAGTGAGTAAGACCACCTACTTATACAAGGCATTATACATTTTTTCATATACCATAAATCTGAGTGGCAACCCATCCCATATAGTGCAGCAAACTAAACTGTAGTAGTTTATTATTTTCTTCTGTTTGAATCCACATATTCACCAAAGCCTAAGACCTTTGTGTGATAAACAGCCTTCTGTGATTGCTATTCTACTACGGCTGTGCATCTTAAGGATGAGCGGTGTTGTGAAAAACAATCCATCAACTTCTCGAAAGAATGGATTGCCACACAATCATCATGTTGGATCTGGTGGCACAACGTAACCAGTAGCTTCACTAGCTTGGCAGTTAGTGAAAGATCTGTTTGACTCCTTGTGTACCCCCAGTTTAATAATCTCTCGCATTGGTAATACTATGCATAGTAAGGAAATTGTCCACGCACTACATGACGCCACATAAGTTCTCCCAGCTTATGCAAGTACACATGCAAAATGAAAGATTTTTTTCTAACTACCAACAGGGAACAGTCGCCTTGTTCCCAAGATCTTCCTTGCCTTTGGCTTTTTCCCCAAGATCCACTATTCACATTGCAGTACAAATACTATATGTTTCAAGATTCTAATGTTGCACCAACTCTGTTATTTTGAACCACCAAAAGAATGACAACTGAACAGCATATCACAAACGACGTAGAATATGCCAGGAAATGTATTCACCTTATGACAATTGTTACACTCAGATAAGAGATATGGTTTCAAACAATGTCAACAGCAACAACAACAAACAGAAAAATCCAAAACTTGATTTTTTAAGCAGCGTCTAGGAAATTCATAATTAGTAGCAGTGAAAGAGAAGTTCAGATCTATGATAGTGAGCCAGAACTGCCATGAGCAATGCTCTAGCCTCTAAATTGCACTGTCTGAACTTGTGACATCATAGTCCCTAACTTTGTGATAATATTTGTTCCAGGGTACTCCCTCCGTTTCAAAATATAAGATGTTTTAGCTTTGTGAAGTAAATGTATTAAGACTACTTTTAGTATGTAGGTTCAATCATGTTTAGAATGAATCTACATACTAAAAGAAGTCTAGATACACTTTCTTTACAAACCTAAAACATCTTATATTTTGAAACGGAGAAAGTATAAATCAATTCAATTGACGCTTTGTTTACAAGAGAATTATAGGAGTAAATAAAATCAGGACCAGATCTTTACAAGAGTAAAGATAGATTTACAGGCAAAGCCACTAAAAAGCATGCTATAGTCACCATCCAGCAACAAATAGATGTCTATTACAATCTGATTTTGAAGCCTTCTTTTCTTTCAGAAAGTTCTCACCTTTTCCTGCATGTCACTCTCGAGTGCATTGGACTCTCTGCTCATATAGCTGGAATTAGTTTGGTTATGCAGCTGCAACACTAGCTAACTGCCATTATTTGCGGCTGCCTTCAACCATGATGTTCATAGAACTTCTAATTTGCTTCGGAGCAAAAAAATTGTGCAATAGGGATGTTTGTATTTGCAACTTGAGCAAAGCCAAAATGCCAAACAGTTCAGCACTCCAGCCATCACCGTGCTTTGCAAGCAATTTCAGAACACCACGATGATAATGTTGATGCAAGGTGATGGTCCAATCAGAATTTTAGTACTACATGCAATTAGTGAGTGATAGATGCTTGAAGTGCTTAGTGACTAGTGAGTCAGAGATACTGGAAGATGATTTTATTGTTGAACATTAAGAGGACAATGTGTTTTTAAAGGAACCATGTGTATGGTAAATTGCTATGAGAAATGAGATTTTAAGAATTTGGTGGGTCATGAACTAGCTGGTAAAATGAATCCACTGAAACTACCCCCTTTACTACTCCCATTTACCACCATTGGCTTAGAACATTAAAACGGTTGATGCAATGCCTAAGGCCACATACTTAAATGCCATACATTTTTCCTTCCTATATATGCCATACATTAAAACGGTTGATGCAATGCCTAAGACATCATACATTTTTCCTTCCTATATATGCCATACATTTGGACGACAACATATCAAACATAGCAAAGCAAACAAAGCTATAGATTCTTATTTTCTTAACTTTCTGTTTGCATCTTTACTCACCAAAGCATAACATCTTTGAGTGAAATTGCTATTCTGGTATGGCTATGCCTTAGGGATGAGCAGCATTGGGAAAAACAAACCATCAATTTCTCAAACAGCCTGTGGGAGATAGGCAGTAACTTATGTTCAATAATCCATGCATAGCCAGTTAGATAGTTAACAGAGGTATCTCTGAACTTATCCACGAACTAGAAGATGTGAATGTTCCAGCAACTTGTGCAAGTAAACATGCAGAACCCTTCTGAATCAGTCTACCGGATATCTAAGACAACTACCAAGCCTTCTGTCCCAATCAAGTTGGTGTAGAGAGTCTACCAGATATCTAGTACAACAAAAACAGCAAAGTAGAGATGATGAAGAACTTTTTTTACTACCAAAAAGCAACAGTAGCCCTTAGCCCTTTTTCCCCCAAGATCCACTAATCACATCACAATACTAATATATGTTTCATGAATCTAATGTTGCATCTAGCCTATGTTATTTTGAACGACCAAAGAACGATAACTGAACAGCATATGACAAACAACATAGGACATGCCACGAAATGTATTTAACTTATGACAATTGTAACACACAGATAAGAGATATGGTTCCAAACAACATCGGTAGCAACAAACAGAGAAACCCAAAACTTAGACCTTTTAAGCAACACCTTTGACGTTCATAACTAGTAGCAGTGAAGAAAAATAGAACTTATATGGACTAAACAGATGCAGTTTTTCAGACCTATGATCTGCAGTAGGCCAGAACCGTCATGAGCAATGCTCTAAATAGACACGATTGCTCACTCCACCATACCAGCCTGTGCACTGCCTTCCTCCTCTTCATCCTCATCGTCATCACCCAGGCTCAGATCCTCAATCAACTCCTCAATTGGCACAGTAGGGACATCATCACCAATCGTGGATGCCATTTCTGACCTGTAGTCCTCGTTCTTGTACAGATTTATCCCAAACCTTAGTTCTGGGTCACGCTCCAAGTCAAGAAGGAACTTCTTATACTCATCTTCCCTCCTCTCTTCCTCACCTTTGGCCTTGTTCCCAAGATCTTCCTCGACAGGCAGCCGCTTGAGCTTCCATCTGCGGGTGCGTGGCTTCTTCTCGTAGCTCTTCTTGACCAGAATCACTTCAGGCAAATTCTGGCGTAGCAAAGCCTTGTCCATATCGTCATCATTCATATTGGCACCGTAGAGATCATACCCAAGGGCAAGGTCACCAGGGCTCAGCCGGTGCCCAAGATGAGTCCGTACTGTAAATACTGTATCATTCTTCCCAAAGTCAGACATCCTGGCAACCTGCGCATATGCCAGCTGGTACCGAGATCCATCGACAGTGATCTCAGGTGACTCTTGCTCAATATCAAGCACCATGTACTCCACGAGCTGCTTGCTAGTGAGAGCGGCCTTGAAGTTGTACACCCTGTACTTCTTCTCCTCAAGATGATGCACACGCAGGGTGAGGGGGTCAAGCAGAGCAATGGCGTTGGTGACCTTGATGCAGAGGACCAAAGGGCCAAGTCCACCGAGGTCACGTGATGCCTTGGGGCTGAGGGCAATCAGGTCCTCACGGCATATGGGGCAGATCTCGACCGAGAAGGTGTACTTGTAGTTGTAGATAAAACTCTTTGTGTCATGCGAGACGAGCTGCTTGGCTGTGTTGGTCTGGATGGGCGCGACGGTGCCGAGGAAGTCGACGAGGCGGGCAGCGTGCGAGCGAGAGCCGAAGAAGAAGTCGAGGCCACCGGGCGCCGAGGCGACGCGGATCGCGAGCGCGGCCTGGCCGTGCTTGATGAGGAGCTGCTCGAGGTAGAGGAAGGTGCGGCGGTGGGGGACGTGCTGGCGGAGCTGGACGACGGCGACCCACTGGTCGGGATTGGCCTGGGCGCGGGCGCAGGAGTCGCAGAGGCGGTCGTGGACGACGAACTCGACGGGGTGGGTCTGCTCGAGGACGATGCCGTTGAGGACCTCGCGGCGGAGGCGGAGCTTGAGGCGGAGGCGCTTGGAGTGGGGCTCGGAGAAGACGAACTCGGCGCCCGAGAGCGAGACCCGGAGGCGGGCGAGCGGGTGCTTGATGCGGCGGAGGAGGATCTGCATGAGCTCGGGGGACTCCGGGCCGGCCTTGATCCAGGAGCGCGGGGGCTGGAGGTAGGAGAAGCAGTCGGGGCAGTAGACGACGGCGGCGTTGCGCGGTACGCCCTCAGTGATGTCGACGCGCGCGCGGAGGCAGCGCGCGCACATGTTAGCCGGGTTGGGCTGCATGGAGACGCCGCACATGCAGCAGAGCACCGTGCCGGCCGTGTGCGTCGGGACGAACATGCCGCTCCCGGCAGCCGGCGGGGCTGACCCCGGCATCATCTTGCTCGGGAGGGGTTGAATCGAAGAATCTGTGGTGTGTGGGGGCGCGGCGCGAGGGAGGAAGGGTTCGATCGGATGGAGATTGTGTTAGGGTTTTGTAGGCTTTGTAGCTGCAGGTGGGGAAAAGAAGAGAGGCGGCGCCGCTCTAGTCGTAGTGACGAAGGCCATTACGTCGTCCAACGCCGCGTGGGCTTTTGGACCAACCGTGCTAATTTCAGTATATATATGGGCCTAATGGGTTTCTCGGCTCAGAGACCATACCTTGCATCCGCTAAACCCCAGATTCGAAAAAAAAAATCCACTATACAAACGATAAAGTGTACCGAAAAAATAAGCTTATACTCTCTCTCTGACTCATATTAGTTGATTAACTTTGTCTAGATATGAATGTTTCTAGATTAAATACTTAACTAGATTTATATGAATCTAGAAAAATTTGAGTCAACTAATATTTGTCGAAGAGAGTACGTTTATCCTCGTACGAAAAAGATGAGACCGCATAAGACTCGGGATTGTATTTGTGCTTATCAACAACTTGTCGATGCATCAATGCATGGAAGTTCTTCTAATTACCAACAACCGTACTTGGAAAGTTGGAAGTAAATTGAATGACCACACACCCCTAGATAGTTGTGACATGAGATGCCTCCTTCCTCTCTACATATAGCGCGAGATCTGAGTCGTGTCACGAGTCACACTAGACAACCCATGTATAGTAAAAAATAATTACACATTATCTCTTTTTATCTCATGCTTCCATCTTCCCTTCACTCCATGTTCAATCTTTGATCGTGGAAAAACATGTTGGATGTTCAATCATGGTATGACCATGCCTTAGGAATGAGCGGTAACAATTCAACGGTAAAAGGGAATCCCTAAACTGCACTGCTCGATTATGCCACCGAATGTGGTTCACTTGAAAACGAATGCTTGCATTGATCATTTGAAACTTGTCTCGCACTTGCAAACTATTCTCAATTGTGTGCAATCCAAAAGCCCTATGACAAGGATTCAAAAGTCTCAAGGTTGAGATAGTGACATGTTTAGAAGTAAAAATTAAAACCTAGAATGACATGTAAAGATGGTGGGAGTAAAGAATATGATGGCTCAAGGAGGTTATACTCCAATGATATGATTTTGCTTGAAACAATTTATATTTTATTAGCCTAATTGACTGTCAAATACAGATCTTGAGATGCATGTAGATGGAAGAGAACAAAATTTGTTTTTCTAAACAAGTTCATCTTAGTTGCATCATCGATTATGGTAATATAGGGGGTCGTCCGCCATAAATTAGATGAATAGTTATTGATACCATGATCTAAGCACGTGCAATATCATTTGATTCTTGCTTGCAACTATGTAGAGTTTTGTTGTTTAGTTATAGAGTTATAATTAGGTGATGATCACATGGTGGTGAAAGTGATCGCTTTGGGATTTTGTACCTATATAGGCCTAGTGGATTTCGTACCATGGAAAATAGTACCACTTTACTGCCACTAACGTATCAGGGCCGAGTTGACTTTACCGGGAACTAGAATGGGGCGACTCATTGAGGGTGCTCCTACTCTTCAGTCAAGGCGATACGAAATAGCCCCCGCATGCGGCGGTGTCGTCATGAGATGCTTCTAATTTCTCTCTTCTAGCTTTTTTCATGTTTTTCCTTTCCTTTCTCTTATTTTCTTTTCTTTTTTTCTTTTACTTTCTATTTCCTTTTCTTTTTCGTGTTTCTTTTTTTTCATTTTTTTTAACATTAAAATTTATTTTTCAGGTGAATGTTTTCCTTGGCAAGATCATTTAGCTCATTTGAACAAATTATTAAAAAAAATACTTATTAAGAGTATCTTATCTAAACGTTTTTAGTAGGAACATTTACCTCGTTTAAATTGTTTCTCAATAAATTTTTTAACTCATTTGAATGGTTTTTCGGTCACAACATTTACCTTACTTGAACAATTTTAATGTATGAACATTTATTTTATTTTAATGATTTTTAATAAGAATATTTATGTCATTTAAACAAGCAAAGAACTACTAATATTTTGTGTTTAGTATAAATACTGAAAATACAAAACAAAATAGAAACAAAAAAGAAAACACACAAAAGGAGAAAATAAGAAAAAATAAGAAGGAAAAAACATAAAAAAAGAAAAAAAAAGGAAAAGGATACAAGAAGATGGAACACGAAAAATAAAAATATGAAAATAAAATGAAAAATATAAAAAAAGGTGAAGAAAAACGAGAAGGAAGACTCAAAAGAAACGTCTAAAACATAAATCGATAGGAGGAGCTCCTACTAGGCCAGCCCACAACATTAAGGGGGGAGCGCATTCGCTCCGCGTTGAGCAAAAGTTAGAAAAGAAGTCCACCACCCTCTTATGGTTTTATAGGTCATAAAGCATGTCGCCTTTACCCTAGATAATTTGTTTCGGTATGTGTTAAGCCACCCAATAATACATGTTCAAAGAATGAACCTTCTTCTCTTTACCTCATATGAATCTGGTGAAATGCAATTAGTGCCTACTTTTTGTGTGGAAACGGCCACCAAATGCATTAACCAAAATCCAACTTTACAAATAGATTTGTGGACATTTTCATAAAATACTAGCATAACACCTTGTAGCATTTAACTAAGTCTCGTATGATCTTTGTTCACCAAAAGGTGAAGATTAGCTACACTAGGAACTAATCCATGCCCACTCAGCCAAACACCAGACCAACAAGAGTACGCCAAAAATCAATATTAAATAGTAAAAATTTTAAAATATGTGATAGGGGAAATCGCTACACCGGTTGTTTAGAAATAAGAACCCAAATCTGTATCCCTGAGGAGTTAAACCTAGATGGTTGGATTGTACATCCATTTTCCTAACCAAGTGATCTATTAATACCATTTAACACAGACAAAATTGTAGTATGTTTGTTTCAAAAAAAATCTAGGAAATTATTAATCTATTCTAGTTACTTGGATAGTTCATTCCATTTTTTATGGATAATTAACCACCGTATTCTTATATTTCCGTCCATTTTCCTTAATGTGGTTTATAAAGAGGAAAAACATGTAGCAAGGATAAATTTCATATCGACATGACTTTTTTGCATGTGTTGTTATATTTCTCACGCATCATATATTGCGAGTTAATGTGCATTTATGTACAATTACTAATACACTCAAGGAAGTTATTCACTTTATCATCACTAAAGTACTTTGAGAAAACATAGCCATTTACTCTCGTACACGGAGTAAATCCAACTTGGATACTTGTATTACACATCATCCCTCATCTATATATGTACCAAAAACTCATTTGTGACATGAAAGAACCCATGCAGTGAAGCAAACAAAATTGTGTATTAATTTTTCCATCCCAATTCACCCGTGTTCCGAATGTTCTAGCGAGAAAACGCATGCCACAATTATGCCACAATTGCTATCGTTACTATGTGTTAGTAATGGGCGACATTGGGAAAGATATTTCATCTACCGCAAGAGCATCAACTACACTAATTTTGTGAAACGGAGGAGAAATTATTCAAATTTGCTACAGTGTTAAGACAAGAGTAGCGGGCGACTCTAGAGGAAATAACATGGAGATTAAAAAGCTGGCGGCGTACAAGTCATTGTGACCACAAGTTTTTAGTTATGCCAAGGGATCTTCTTTCCTATTAGTATGTGCACATACTTGGGATAGCTTTCCAATTCATGCACGTGCAACAGTAGCATTCTCATTTGCCTTGCTGTGGTGTACTAGCTTATTGACTCTACTAATCGACTAATGGAACCCAATTGGGTATTTTTTGACAAATTTAACCCTTGGGCAAAATTAATTCTTTATCTGACCCCTTCGCAAGACTATTTCGGAATCTGACCCCTGGGGTCGGTGCCATTTGAAATGGAGCTGAAGTTGTATAGATTGGCGCGAACACGAGACAACAGAGGAGCAACCTAGGGGAGGTCGGTGCCGTTTCAAACGGAGCCGACGTCGGCGCCATTTCAAATGGAGCCGACCTCCTTCGGTTTGGTTTTTGCTATGCTGGCGTCGATTTGTACAACTTCGGCTCCTTTCTAAATGGCGTCGACCCAGGGGTCAGATTCTGAATTAGTTTCGAGAAGGGGTTAACGTGGAATTAGTTTCGCAAAAAGGTCAGTTTTGGCAAAAAAAAATACCCCACTTGGGGAATCGTAGTTCCAGTACTTTAGAAATCACGTGACTAGTGGGTAGAGAACTTTTTTGTTTACTAGATGCTTGGGCACACCAGTTGTGTGTGTCTCGGAACAGGTTATTAAGCATGCATTAAAAACAAAGTGAAAATAGGGAAGGCAGCGCCATATAGGAGGATAAATGAAAGGGGCCAATATTTTTGTCACAAGAAAAATGGGTACAACAATCCACAATGCATGCCACATACAACTGCTCAATCACTATAGAACACAAGAAACAAACTTCTATGCAAGACTTTTTCTTTCTCACTTCCATGATCCCATCACTCCAGCAGTGCAGAAATGTGGCGCCTAAAGCTAAGTCTAGTATCATGTTTTCGGTAGTTCTTCCACAACTTGCATGCATGGGATACACTAGTTTGTTTACAAAGATTGCAAAGGGACAGACAAAAGAAAATAGTATATGGTGTTTATTGTTATTGACAATAAAAATGACATATATATGTAAAAAAACTACTAGAAGTAATGTCATGTTCAAAGCGGCCAAGAGAGTAGAGTTAATTCTCAAGTGTATGGGTTGCCTGCAAATCTGTACACATCATACTGAAATGATACTATAACACAATGTTAATCAACTTAGTGTTTGCATTATAGATTTATATTTAATCTGCATAACTATGAAATCACATGTAAGTTAGCATTTGCAAATTCATGACACATGGATACAACAACACGCTATTAGGTCACCTTTCCAATAATCATACAATGACTTCTAAGAATGTATCTCTTCAGCAAAGAAAGATTCAAAAGCAAGAAAAAATAGTTATCCATACTCACATCTGATTATCTAATGATCTAGACACTGATCCATGATCTTTACTATTAACGTTTGAGTTGGTGATGGTTAATCCACACAACTTCCACCAGATCCAGGCATGGATATTATCAAAATTACAAGTTTTTGCCACCGCTAAGTGACCTATACAGGAGAAGGTATGCACTCGACATATCCCTTTCCTTCCTACTCTTTTTCATTCGTCACATGCACATAGCCCCGAACACCTGAACATTAGCCGCCCGATTTCACCCCACCATTACGCCAAGAATGCCCCACCATTGAAATCGAGCCACCGTTACATCTAAATCAATGCGCCTGTGCACAAATCGTCCCCACAACCGCTGTAATGGACCACTATTTGCAAGTGTCGCCACAAGCTCCATAATGTTGTACTCGCACTCGCCGCCTCTTGCTCGAGCTCCCCTTTGCTGCTACGAGATCATGGCGTTTATCGAAATAAAATAATAAAAATGACTTTTGAAATTGGTGGAGCACTAAGAATACAAGTTACTAGATATAAAGGTCTAAATATTGCATAAAAATCAAAAGTGCATATATAAATATGCAAAGTCCAAAAAGGGTGAATGAAACTTAATTTATATTCCAGTATGCTAATTTTTTTTGAACAAACTGAGGCGTAACAGTGATTTTTTACTTTATCTTACTTGGTGGTTCTCATTGTTTGGTTATGGTTGCGAAGCAATTTAAATATTTAGATTTTTATGTGAAAAAGGGAAATTTCATTGTTCCATGGATCTACTTCACAACATATAGAAACATGTTTGGTGGCTAAAACCTATGAAGAATGGAATTTTTCTTCTAGTTTCAATATTTAACTAGCAGTTAGTACATCATTTGTTGCTTACATTTGGTCACACTATCATGGTACCATAAGAAACAAATTAAAATGGTAAATAGATCGAGATGTATGTAGTTATCTAAATATTAACATGAAGAGTAATGCAACAAATTGAGGAATCTTCCTTGGGTAGGCAGCGCAATTCTAAGATTGCATGGAACTCCTTGTTCACATAAATATAACTGGCATGACACCAATTAGGTGCAAGACAATAAGAGGGGTTCTTGATAGGATTGATAGGATACTCATATCAACAAGTTGCAACTTCTTTTTCGGAAGATCATCTAAAAAGAACTTTGAAGTTAAGTGCGCTTGGTCTGGAGAAATTTAAGGATAGGTAACCGACCAAGAAGTTATTCCCAGATATGCACGAGCAAGGGAAAAATGCGCATAAAAGACTAGTGTTGGTCTGTGTGGTCATCCTAGAGATCCTAGAAAGCTGTCAAGGTGACAGTCATTGGTCCGAATAGGTTGGGTGTTACACTTGAGTAGGACAAAATGCCAAATGTTCCATCATCGCCGTCATTCCATTGTTCTAAAACACCAAGATGTTTTGATGATGAACTAGTGGTAATTCAACAAGGATATTAGGAAGAAATTAGTAGGCAAGTATGATGGAATAAATCCTATTTTACCATTTTATCATCTTGATCTTCTAGCTCCAGTCAACTAAAACTACATGTGCTTAGTTTATGAGAGTTTTTGAAAGTGCTTAATAATCAGTTACTGATACCGGAAAAGACGGTGTTTGCTAATTTTTTTGTGGAGCCTTGCTTTTTTAAGGATCCATGTTTTGGTAACTTGTTATGAGATTCAGAAGTTTCTTTTTGCAAAAATACAAGGGTTGAAAAGTTTACGTATGTTCCAAGCTCCTTGCTGTAGCATATATCCACTAAAAGAACTCAATTTTTGCCACCATATATTGTACTTAACATTAAAATGGTTGATACAATGAGTAATGCCACACCTACTTATCCGAGGCATCATAAGGTTGTCTATTCTATATATACAAGAGATGTGAGTGGTACTACTGAAATAAACCATGACACACAAATCTATATATTGGTATTTCATATGTTATGTTTTTGTCCATTCACCAAAATGTCACATATTTTGAGTTATAAAATTGCACATTGCAGTTGCTATCATGGTATAACTATGCATTTGGGATGAGCGGCATCAAGAAAAGTACTCTCCCCGTCTCAAAATAAGTGATTTGGGTTTTTCTAGATTTAAATGTATCTATATACTAAAATGTGTCTAGATATATATAAATCTAAACAAATACAAATCACTTATTTATGGACGGAGATAGTAATTGAACTTATGGTAAGAACTCTGCTATGTAATGATATGATGTTACTACGAACATGAGAGCCCATCAACCTAGCATATCGCTTGCGTGAAAGAAAAAAGTGCAATAGACTTCTTAAGAAGTAGGAGGTCATAAGTGGTGTGTTCACTATTGTTAGAATGCATGACTGTATTGTATGTATTTATAGATATACGGTCTTATATATTTACTTGTATATATATGTCCATGACTTGTACAAAAAGAACATACCCTTGTAACCTCTATATATAGATCAATCCACTATAAGAGCATATGGCTATACCTGGCACTTTTTTGGGTGGCGCATCACAAAATGGCCTTGAGAACTTATTGGCGCGACATATAGTGCTTTCGTGGCGAGCAGCAAGAACGGTAGACAGGTTTATGATGTGGAAGATTATACTGCGATGCTAAAGTACATTATGCTAGCTAACTAGCACTACTAGCGTTCATGTATGACTTGGTACACGAATTGAGGAAGTAATTATTTCATCGTGTAAAAACACCAAATTGAGTATAGGACCGGTATGGGAAACTAGTCAAGTGCGTCCCGCTGAGCGGTGAGCCCCTTAGAGGTCGAGTCATTGTTTTCGAAAGTTAAAAGAACTCATCTCTTCTCCACGACCATACTCTCTCCCATGTCTCCTACTTTTACTTTCTTTATCCTCTTGCTCCCTCTCTCCCTCCAGGAAGCTTCATCACACTATGGCGAAATAAAACTGAGGAATCTTATTTTTACTTTTTTGGAAATAGACCCTTTATTACATAACAATAATGTTTATATCCAGCGGCCTCTTCATACCTAGTATGCACACAATTGATCAACCACACAAACAATGACCAAAGTGAAAGTACCAGTATTACAAAACATGCTAATAAATAAACGCCCTCGAGCTATGATAGATCTATCCGCAGATCACGCTGCTATTCATGTCGGGAGAAAATACCTCTCGGTGTGCCCTCCAATCGCGTACACCCATCCACAAACAAGTCGTGAAACTCCATACATTGGAGAGTAGTCCATGATCAGAGGATAGTCATGGCCTGATAGATAACCTGCAGGGGAGAAGACACAACATTATTAAAAATCCTGTCATTTTTATATAGCGAAAGCGACCAAATAATAGTAAGCGCTCCCACCCTAAATAAAGTCTCTTATTTATCCTCAATCCCGTGCAACTAGTTACCAAATACATTGGCTACCGAACATGAAAGAGATAAACCAGTGGCTACTTGGATGATTGACCATATAGCACGAGCAAATTTACACTAGAAGAGAAAAAGCCGGATTGTCATATTATAGTGACAAAAACACATTGTGTACTTTCATGCCAATTCCTCTTAACAAGATTATATTTTGTAAGAATGACCCCCTTATGGAGATACCAAGCGAATATCTTTGTTTTAAGGGGCATTTTCATCTTCTAAATTTTACTATTATCATCGACTGAAATATCAGGTTGAATCAAAGCTCTATACGTTGAATCAACAAAAAATTACCACTCTGTAGTAATTTTTATTTGAATTTGTCCATACCCTCTGATAGCTGTATAATGGATATCTCAATAAAAGATTGTTCTAAGATACCAGTCTAGAACCTATGAGACTTCTTCTGAAAGACACATTAGGAGGATTGGATTCCATTACTGTAAAAAGTGTATCTCCTTTGTGCCTAACAATCGAATATAGAGTTGGCTATTATTCACGAAGGGAAGTTTGGCCAAGCCATTTATCTTCCCGAAACTTAAGACACAGCTTTGGAACCAACATACTTCCTTCATAGAATGGTTTGCCAGACACCATCTTCTGTAAATAGTTTGAAAAGTCATTTATCCAGAAGCGTGATGTTTTTGACTTGCAAATCATGAATGCCCAATCCACCGTATTCTTTTGGTTGACAAACCACATTCCATCTGGCCAGTTGATATTTCTTTTTCTCACTATCCCCTTGCCAAAAGAATCTTGATCGGAAATAATCAACTTTCTTCAAGACACCTTTTGGAAGCTGGAAAAACGAGATCATATACAGTACCATATTGGTGAGTACTGAATTTATGAGTACGATTATTTCTCCAAGGGATATCAATTTATCTTTCCAACTATTAATACGTTTTTGGAGTCTTTCCTCAATGAGTTTCCATTCAGCAATCATGAGACGCCGATAGTGGATCGGTATTCCCATATAGTTGATTGAAAATTGCCCCTGGCCATAGCCGAATAGTTCCGCATATAGGTGAGCCTAGTTTTTAGCCTCGCCAAAACAATACAAATCACTCTTATGAAAGTTAATTTTCAATCCCGAGAGTTTCTCAAATACTGATAATATTAATTTTAGATTCTTAGCTTTCTCCTGATCATGTTCCATAAATAAGATTGTATCGTCAGTGTATTGAAGAATAGAGAGACCACCATCAACCAGATGGGGAACTAATCCTTCAATTTGGCCATCATCCTTAGATCTCTCAATAAGGATAGCCAACACATCAACCACTATGTTAAATAGTATAGGCGATAGTGGATCCCCTTGTCTTAGCCCTTTCTTGGTCTAGAAGTATTTGCCAGTGTCATCGTTAACATTTATGTCAACACTACCACCAGACACAAAATACTATATGAGAGCACGCCACTCCTCCAAAAATCCTTTCATACAGAGTGTTTGTTGAAGAAAATACCAATTAACTTTATCATAAGCCTTTTCAAAGTCAATCTTGAACAGTACACCATTTAATTTCTTTGAGTGTAGTTTATGGATTGTTTCGTGCAAAATTACTACACCATCTAGGATGTTTCTTCCTTGCATGAAAGTAGTTTGATATGGGCGTACAACATGATCATCTACTGAATTTAGTCTAATCATAGAAGCTTTTGTAAAGATTTTAAAACTAACGTTAAGAAGGCAGATTGGACGATATTGTTGTATACATTCTGCATTATTAACCTTAGGAAGTAAAAAAATATGTTGCCAAAATTCAGTCTAAAAAGGTCTAGCTGACCTGCTTGCAAAAACTCAAACAAATACATCAGGTCCTCCTTGATAACTTTCCAGAACTTTTGATAAAATTCCGCTGGAAAGCCATCAGGCCTTGGCACTTTGTTATGTTCCATTTGGAAAACAGCTTTCTTGACCTCGTCCTTCATATAAGGGGCAGTTATAAAGTTGTTTTCCTCAATAGAAACCTGAGGAATATCCGATGTTTGGGACTCATCCAACGAGAAAGAATTTTCCGGCGGTTCCCCAAACAAGGATTTGCAATAACTTGTAATATAAGATTTTAGTTGCTCCTTCCCCTCAATCATACCTTCATCCTGAATTAAAGAGTGAATAAGTTTCTTATTATGCTTGTCATTAGCAACAACATGGAAGTATCTTGCATTTGCGTCTCCTTCAATGATGAATTTCGCTTTAGAGCGTTGGTACCATTTGAGTTCCTCCTCGCGAAGTAGTCTGGCAATTTCCGTATTCGATTGGTTTTTAAGCTCAATATCATGTACAGTTAATAGCCTAACTTCGGCTGAAGCCTCTAAATCATAATAATATATGAAAAACGTATTTTCTCCTTTTTAAGGATTCCAGCAGTATGTCTGGCCCAACCATAAAGGAATTTGCGTAAGACACGCATTTTATTGTTCCATCCCTGTATAGGCGTTTGATCACTAACCGGTTTCTCCCAAATAGCCTTCACCAAGTCATTGAAACCATCACGATCAATCCATCTAAGTTTAAACTTGAAACTATGTTGGATTTTCGGTGGTGTTCCAACAGATAAAAGTAATGGAGCATGATACAACAAAGCCTTAAAACGCTCTAGAGCATGAACAGTTACCATAAGAATTTTTTCTTCCCATTCGGTATCCATTATCACTCTATCCAATTTTTTGTATGTAGGATCCGGAAGACTATTAGCCAAGGTGAACTATCTTCCTAACATAGTAACCTCTCTTAAGTTCAAGCTGTCTATGACAACATTAAACATGAAAAGGCCAATGTTCATCAAAAGCCCCGACTTTTCTTATGAGGGAATCTTAGCAAGTTCAAATCCCCACCTATAAGTATAGGATACGAATTATCCTTAGATAGATTAACCAACTCACACAAAAAGTCAATTTTATAAACACCCTGGACAACCCCGTAGACAGCGACTAGAGACCATATGAAATCATCAGCCTTATTACGGCCTTATTACGGATATGGTGTTTAACAAAAAAAATCTCCAGACGAACTGGCTAAGACTTCCATAGTCTCATATCTAACACCTAACAGGATCCCCCGGATCTATCATGCGGCGGACGTGATACCCACGTAAAGTCCATGTAATGCCCCGGAAAATATTCTGAACTAAAATTGATTGTTATTTGATTTTGTGCATCATCATGATATTATCATGCATATTTTATTCGCTAATTTTTGACCGCAAACTATTTTGCTAAAAAACTATTTGTGTTTTTCTAAAATATCCCCGTGCTGTGTGCTAGAATAGTAGTTGATAGAAGTTCTAGTCACTTAAAAAAAAATAACCGCGGGGCTATATTTTATATAAACATATGGTCTTGCTCATTTCCCATCAAGGAATGGAGATTGGGTTGGTGTTTGGAAGGTATTAAGCCCGTCCTTCTTCTCTCATTTTTAAATTAAAATAATACAATATTCTTGGTCCGCTATAAGACCACAAAAGGTTTTCTTATTTTACTAAAAATAAAATTAGGCTAACGGCCCGCCTAAAGTTTTGGTCTAAAACTAGCCTCATCTAATCTACTTTGGACTAGATAAACAATCCATTCCCCTTCTTTCTCCTTAAACCCTAGCCTCCAAATCTGAACCAAATTCCCCACCTCTTTTCTTTTCTTCCGTCGCCGCAGCTCTTCTGTTTTCTTGTCAGACAAAGGTAGCCGCGTGCCAGAATTCTCAAAGAGCTAGCTAGCTAAGAGGACCCCTTTCGATCCCCACATACCACACTCCATCAAATCTTTGCCTATTTGATTGATCTAGTATTCAGTAGCAAGCAGAAAATATCTCAATTTGTTCAATCGCTTGTGAGCCCTTCCGCCTTGCTCCCTGGCGCGCGTGCGTGCACAGGCCGACTACTTCGGCTTCCATGCGTCAAATCCTCCAGAAGCCCTGCCTCCAGACGCCACCTCGTCTTGTGTTCTGTGCAACACCACACCACCACGTCCTTGCCCTTGCTCCACCCCGTGCTCCATGTCACAGGAGCCCAGCATGTCGCCGCTATGCATCCTCACGCGCGTGAGAGAGCTAGCCGAGCTTAGCGCTTCCGTCTATGCTCCCGACCTCGACCCTGCAGCAGGCGCGCTGTCGAAAGTCAGGAGGGCTGCAACCTGCTGCCCTGGACAAATCCCTAGACTGCTTGTCTTCTGTCCCCTTTGGGCCTGTTCTGATTCGCGTCGTGAGAGACGCCCGTGTTTCTAATCGCCTCATGTCTGCACTGGTACCAGTCAACTTAATGCACCAGCTCTCTCCCGTGGTGCTTGCCAACTTGTCAGATCGCCGACATTAGTTATGCGGGTCTTCTGCTCGTTGTGTGTTGCTACTCCTCTTCTTTGTCCGATGTTGTTGTCTTGGCCCATCGTAGATCCACTCTGCTGTTCACCTGTCCATCACCTGTTCGACAAAATTCCTACAAGAGATTTCAAGCTCTTTTCCACTTACTTCCTCTACCGTTTCGAAGATGATGGATTGGACAAAAACCCCGACTTGGCTACTTCCACGACATCAAATAATTTCGGTGATTTATCTATAATCTAAAGTTTGTCTCTCCGCCTCTCCGATCCAAACCGTGAGTCCCGGCCTAACCTCTATTTTTCTATAAATATCACATACCTTATACGTATAATACTATTCATGCTTGCATACATATTATCTTGTGGTTCTGGGGGCAATATGCCGATTCACCTTATAATTAAATATGGAGATAATATGCGGCTATTCTAGTCTTATATTGGTCACATTTAAATTGGTGTAGCGAACCGATGCCATATTTTATCTTGTTAAGTCAACATTTAAATTGTGGGGTAGTTAAATAACTTGAACCTAATAATAAATGTCGGGATCTCGATTCCGCTTAATATTGCTAAGTAGGACCGCATATGCCATGTCATGCATCATATCATAATCATGCCGGATCTTCTGCCCTAGTATTAAATATTGCATCTGTTGTCTCTTCTAGTGTTTTGCTTCTTCACGGACTAGGCGATGAGTTGATGCGAGTGTCGACCCGATCTTCGGGTGAACCTTCGACATTGTTTATCAGGCGAGCATCTCTCCCCCTTCTACCTATTTTGCATTTATAGTATTTACTTCCTCCAATTGATCTATTGCTATCCTTATTGTCGATGCTTTAGTACCGTCCCTTTATTCACCTGATCCACTATATTGCCTTGGTTATCCTATTGCGTTGTTTGATTAGCTAGCTTTATCTTTTCGAGTCGTAGGCATGCTTAGTATCGCTCTCATACAGGTGGAACATGATACTCGAATATGGCTGGTGATAAGATAATTAATCCGATGTTGTTGGTTATGGATTCACCTAATGATAAGGCCTCGGCAGGGACCACCTTTGGGAACTGCTTGAGCCGACCTAGGACCCGTTCGTTCTACGATACCAGTTCTGAGTTGATCGCGCTAACCAAACGTGGGGCCTCTGGGATCCCCCCTCAACTACCGGCGCTATTCGTATATCCAGAGGGTTACAAAATTGGTTTTCCATTTGGTGCATATGCATAATATGTCCTCGGACATGGGTGAGTTGATATGTCTTCGGACTTGATGTTTTGGTGGATTGCCATGGCTTGCATACATAAATCGCGGTACACGGTGGCGGCACCCACGGTGTGTACAGGTTATCCCGCAGGGCCCGATCCACCAGTAGGCGCAAACGCTGTGCCTTCCTTGAGAATCGTGGTACCTCTTGGTTGGTTCCCCACAGTAGGTGATGCCTCTGGATATGCTCATAGTTAAGGGACAGTTCTTGTTGTGAGATTCGGATGGCACGCGTAATATGTTGCCTGATGGGTTGAGCATGCGTTTGGATACAGTAGTGCACCCCTGCAGGGTAAATCTTTTCGAGAAGCCGTGTGTCCACGGTTATGGACGCCTCAGGAGTACAGTGTCATGATCATAGACAACGCCACTAATGTTTTGCCTCTAATAATATGATTAGTAATTAGCCTTATCAACTAAACACCTGCTTAACTAAAATTGCCACTGTGTGCGTTCCGCAAGGGGACTTCCTCGACTGGTCTTCGAGGGGGAAATCTTCGGATGGGTTATGCTTGGTGTTATATATAGTTATCGTATAGTGCTCTCTTATCTCGCACTAATAGCCGAAGTTGTAGCGTGTCTCTATAAGTTAGATAGTGCAAGCTTTGCTACCGCTGAGCCCACCATACCTATGTAGGCGAGGACCGCCGAATTCTAGTCTCGCCGTGTACTGGCCTCAGTATTGACCGCTCTCTTTCTGTTTTTCCTTTGCCCTTTGCCGGCACCCTTTGGCTTGACAGGTATGAGATCGACGACGTTAGCAAGGTTACCCTTCTGGCTTGGCCTAGGCGGGGTTTATGGACACCGCTTGGTTATTCTTCAGGACTCTTAGTCCCATTTGGTCCTTATCCGTACTCGGATACTATCTCGCTTTCTCTTTGAATCGTATCAATTGTATTCTTGACTCGTCGAGTTGTTGTTGTATATATATAAGTTCTTGTGGACTCTGTTGTAAACTACTGTGATGTAACTACTTGTATTCAAATCCCACCCACACGAAAGTGTCTGGTGGGCGTCTTTGAATCGCTTCTATGCGGATTTTGGCGGAAAATGCTGAGATCTGCATAGACCCGATTCGGGGGCGTTACAGTCCACTCCACCATAAAGGCGATTGAGTTGAGCTTGCTATAAATCATGTCTACCAGTCTCAGAAAAATACCTAAAAATACAACTTATAATCTTTCACACAATCGGCAAAAAAAATGTTTAGCCAAGTCACGAAGATCTCTACTATTTGAGAACATGCAATTCATTGAGAAACAATAGGAGATTTGGATACACTAGTTCTCTTCCAAGACATTTGGTTCTTTGATTTACGATCGGGGGCTTTAAGCTCAAATAATGAACTCAACCCCATCTCATCAAAGCCCACATCCGACACTTCACCAACTAAGTGAGAGAGTAGTTGACCATTTAATGTAGCATGTAACTCCTCTTCCTTTGTTGGTAAAGAATCGGGAAAAACCGTGACCTTAAGAGTAACCATTAAACGGTCAACCTCCATATATCAAAGTATAGAACTATAAAAATTAACTTGCTTTATAGATTTTCACATGCTAATGCCAACATTGGCAAGCTTATCTACAATAACTGGTGTAGAAAAAGAAAGAAAGGATTTTGAAGAACACTTAGTACCCTGAGAATCAAGATTTATCTACGCATTGCCTTGACCATAGAATCCTTGTCCATAGCAGACGCCCCAAAAGCATCAGACCCGTGGTGTAACACCCCGGGAAAACTACTACTAGAAAATCGCATGTGTTTATCTTTATGCATCATCATGACATCATGCATACTTCGTCTCTAAAAATATTTTTCTAAACCTTATTTTGTCCTCCACAATATTACTCTTCTACTATTCAAAACAAAATCCCATGTCCCTCTGAATATTTTAGTTTATTAAAAATTATTTGCAAAAATCTATTAAAAACATAACAAACTAAATAAGAAAAATAAATATTTTGCAGGGGAGGCCGCCATCAGCCAGACCCAAAGCCCAACCGGTAGTTACCTACAACCCCACCAAAACCCCAACCCTAGGATCCCCTCAACTCTAACCCCGCCGCCACACTCCCACTACTCAAACCCCCCTCGTCCTGCCAGTGTGGCCCCTGCCCGCCATGCATGCCCAGACCCGCGCGCGGCAGCCCTGCTCCCGCTCGCGTTGACCTAGCGAGCACCCACCCTCAATCGTTGCCAAGACCCTGGCCCACCATCCCGCTTTCCCCCGCGTACGAACAACGCAAACCCCCACCCCGACGTTTTTTCCTAGCCCCACCCCACGTTCGCCCCCCCCCCCCCCCCGCAGACCCCTTCCCGCTTCTCTCGATTCCCCTTGTAGGGTTCGCAGCATAGAAAACAAAAAATTTCCTACGATGGGAACAACTATGTACCAAGATCTATCTACTAGATATAAGCAACGGGCGGATATATATCCGTAGAGAACATACCCTTGAAGACCGACAAAGATTAACGAGTCCAAACTCGTGGTTGATGTAGACGATATCTTGCCGATCTCAAGATCGAGAGGAAGTCCTAGCGCCGCAAAACAACAACGCATCCGTGCTCGCACAAACGTACAAGACACCGAGCAACCTCCGCCTCCTCGCTCCAGCGATGCAGCGGAAGCACAACTCTTTCTTGCCGAAAAGCCACCGAGAACATGTATCTCGCTAGTCCGAGACCATGGGGGATAAATACTAGAGGGGGAGAGATCCTTCACGAGGAGGTGTGAGTGAGAGAGAGGAAGGGGGCTCCTTTTATAGGGAGAGGGGGGCACCCCAAGGGGCATAGCGCCAGCCATGGTGGCTTCCCCCACCTCTTCCACATTCATGTGGGTGGAGCTCCCACTCAAAATAAAAAGCCTCCACTCCCATAAAAGAGCCTCCACTCAAAAATCCACTCACATGCATTAAATTTCCACCAAATTTAATGCAAGCTCTCATTTAAAAAAACTCTTTTATTTATTTATTCAGAATTTTGTTAATTACTTTAATTAACAAACATTCACATATAACCCCTTGCTAGTATTTCATTTCACATGCAGAACCAGTTTCAGCAATTTCAACCGAAACAGTTTCGGTGTCTAGTGAAATAAATTCCTGCGCTTGTTATTCTTTCCGGCATGAAACTTTTAATCCAATTGGATGTCAGTGTCCCTTAAGTGTGCCACCCTATGGTTCGCGAATAATGCGGACATGATCGAGACACTTCTCCGATCAATAATCAGAAGCGGGACCTGGAGATCCATACTGACTCCCAACATTCAACATGACTTTCCTATGATCGTCGGAACCTTTTACGCTAGTATCTTAATCCCTTTGTTTCACGATATATTTGTCCGAGATTCGATCATCGGTATATCCACACCTAGTTTGATCTCATTACCGACATGCACTATTTTCTCGTTCCCATGATATAACATTCTAGTGATCAAATCACTTGCTTGCAAGCCAATCAATGTGATATCACCGAGAAGGCCTAGGGCATATCTATCCGTCATCGGGATGAACAAATTCCACTCTCGATCCATGGGCCTCAACATAACACTTTAGTAGTTCTTAAGCCATCTTTATAATCACCCAGTTACGGTGTGACGTTTTGATGTCATCAAGATGTTGGGCCACGCGGAGATAAAACAAAAATTTTCCTCTAACGTGGTGATCCCAAGATCCAGCTGAGGTAGAAGGCCATGAGGTTTACCACTAGACGCGCAGTTGCGGATTACTGATGAAGCGCGTCAGTTGATGCAGTGCAGTACTTTGCGATCCGGTCGTCCTGGTGCTGATCATACATCACCTCTGCTGGTATCCACACGTGCAAGGAGGAGCACCAGCGACGAACTTCTAGGTTTGGTACGACGGCAGGACTGTTGTGGAGCTAGGGTTTCCAACACATGGAATGACCTAACCAATCAACGATTAACCTTTCTGGGTTACGGTGCTCCACTATATATAGGGAGTGAACGTGGGATCCACTCTCGTGGCCCATTCACTAAAGCCCATATAACACTAGTCACCGTGAGTCTGACTCACTGACTCAGTTCTAATCCGGCTCGGGTCCAAACCGGCCAGATTTCCGGTTCAGATCCAATCCGAACTTGCTCCCGCTCTTAAGTGTGTGACCCGACAGGCTCTTGGTTACTCAGACACGATTGGAGTCCGACTCACAATCGATCAGTTGGCAGCGGCTCCTAGCAGAACGTGCCGACTCCCAAGTACCAATGAGTCATGACGACTTGCCTTTCCAATGCGACTTGCGTCCGAGTCCCTTTTGCCTCACGATATACCTTGTCAGACTATAGGCGAATATATGTCATCCCTTAAATAGTCCGACTCTCTTCTCGATCCGAGATAAGTGATTCACCCGACTAACTCTTAGTCGATCGCCTCGGTTAACACTTAACCGAGTCGTGCATGGCCATGCTTTCCGAATCATATCATTTGATAGGGCCTAGAGAATATCTCTCCGAGTGGAGGGGCAAAATCCCATCTTGGTTATTCACATCACGCAGCTTGATTCTCAGTTGACCCGAACTCTGCCTTTATAACTACCCAGTTACAGATCAGCGTTTAACAAAACCTAAGTCGGTGATCCTCAACTCGGACTATGCAATAACCTCAGGTCTAAGGATTACATTGATTGAGATATACAAATGACAACTTGTTCGTTGTACCTCAATATGGGTCAATCCGAATCGCTAAACTCTTTAGCTGAATCTGTGTAAGTCGGAATGGCATCTCCATGCCCATGACAAGTGGAACCGAGTCATCAAGCCGGCTTTCACATTGGTCTAAGTTGTGTGTCCAGCACAACCTCGATGACCAAGGATATTTAGTACAAACAACATGAATGTATAGTTCCACAACCGAATCACATATTCAATGATACACATCAGATGTTTATACAAGGACAACTTTATATCTTTATGAATACAGTGGGAAATCTCATCATACATGATTGCCTCTAGGGCATATTCCCAACACAAGAAACTCTTCCGGTGTTAGTGATTGACATGATCTCATGGTCCAAGGATTAGGATCACTTCATAAGTTGTTAATAGCAATATAAACTCAATGACTTTGATAGTAATGCTATACTTCGGATGAATGTTCATCACATCATTACAGTAATGTTGCGACCTCGTTATTAACAACATCTGATGTCCATGATCAGGAAACCTTTGATCATCTTGTTAATCAACGAGCTAGTTTATAAGAGAGGCATAACTAGGAACTTCCTTTTTGTTTATTAAACACACATGTATTAACGTTTCTGTAAATTATAGCATGCAAAATAAACATTTATCATAAATAAGGAATACGATAATAACCACTTTATTATTGCCTCTCGGGCATATTCCCTTCAGTCTCCCACTTGCACTAGAGACAATAATCTAGTTTGACAACTTTGCGTATTGAACACCTATGGCTTTCTGGTGTTCCATATACGCAACTGCAATTGGTTAACATAATCTACGGATCTGACACTTTCAGGTCCGTGTGTATTTGCATGTCTTTGCGTCTTCACGCATCACTCATTCTCCAATGAGATGGCATTGTATAAATTTGGTCTTTTCGTGAGACCTTTAGTTCCTTGGGGTTAAATCATTTCGATACTATTGTCGTACAATATATCTCTAGTGTTAGCCTGTTGCGAACCACACCTTAGTTTGATAACAAACTACTTGACACAAATGCCCTCCTTTGCTGTGTAGAGGGAGTGTCCCAACCTTTATACAATATAAAGTAGAGTCCCCTGTGTTTACAATGCTAGTCCCTGGATCAATAGCTAGCATCCACAGTTAAGATGTAATATCAAGAAACAAAGGCCATAATATAACTTTATAACATGGAATAACATAATTTTATTACACCTTACATAGCTCATTTGGCTATTACATTACATTGCAGCGGAATAACTATAAGTATGGGTCCTTCATCTTCAAAGTGCCACATGCAGATGTTGGTTGTAGACTTTGTAATCCTAATCAATCAATCTTCACTAAAATCAATCAAACCTGCAACATTACAAGTTACAGCCACAAGGGTCAATACATTTGAATTGTATTGGCAAGTTTCACTACTAAGTATAATATGAGTGGATCCTATCATTACATGCATATTTGGCTAAGTAGAGTTTTAGGCTCATTTGCACAAAGCAAAATTTTATCCTATCTTCAAATCTCCTTTTCAAAAATCCCTTGAACTCCTTGGTAACCCCAAGTGTTCAAGTCTTTGTCAAAAAAATCCCTTGAGCTACTTGGTAACCCCAAGTGCATCAAGTCTTATAAAAATTCATGAGTTCCTTGGTAACCCCAAGTGTTCATGTTTTCAACAAAATCTCTTGAGTTCCTTGGTACCCCCAAGTACATCAAGTTTTGTCAAAGTCTCTTGAGCCCCTTGGTAACCCCAAGTGCATCAAGTCTTTAAAAGTTTTCTTTTAGAAATTAGAATGTCGAGATCTCCCATAGCTTCAAACTTTAGTTTCTCAGTATTGTCCATAACCGGGGACACGGCTAAGTACTTAGATTTTATTATCTTCTACAGAAGTAGTACACTTTACCCACATGTCACAATCCCATCCTTTTGCCACCAGTGGCCACTGGATTAGTGCTCACCAAGATGGAGTACTGGCAGATTGAGAATGTGACGAAGTCTTTCCAAAGGGTCCTCCCATACACCATTGCTAGCTTGTCTTCAAGTACCCATGTAGGATTCCAGGTCCTCATGTCCAGTAGCCTGAAGACAATGCATGGGTCTTCCCTATGTAGTTGACTAAGCCAGAGCCATAATAGCATGTGGTTGCACACGAAAGCCACAATTGGAGAAACATGTTCAATCTCTAAGTTTCCTGGGTGGTTTCCTTTGGAGCACAACACAAAGAGATTGCCATAAACATGGTTCCTTTTGTTGCCACCTTCTCCAATACTCAAAGTATCATTGGCCACCCAGGTGGTTCATTGAGTCCTTGTTTTATTATATAAAATCACAAGTCCTTTTCTCAACTTCATAAAATCTCAACATGTATCTTTTTTCAAAATATAGCATGGCTAAGCATGTATCAACTACAATATTTTCACTAAGGAGTGTATAGGGAATCCTATTAGGATTTAGCATAGCATAAGTATAAAAAATATCTTTTCATGCATGTTTCAAAATCCACTAAGTATAATGAAAATAGTAGGACTTTAGATGATAGTGTCACTTGCCTTTTTTGGTAGGGAATGATGGTTCACTCCTTGATCTTGCTAGTCTCACACTTTTCTAACTTCACTACAATCAATCAAGCAAACACAATATCAACAAGCATTCCAAACCAAAAACAATCAAACAATTTTCACACACATAAAACAATGGGATCTAAGTCATGCATGTGAGCATGCAAGAGATGGTTCTATTTGTAAGGATGGTCTCCACTAGGCTTCTAAACTTTGTAAGGTTCAAGGTGGTCATTTTCAAAGTGGCAAAGTCATTTGCAAAAGGGTTTTGTCCAAAACTATTTCTAAATCCATTCATCATTTTATGTGGTGGAAAATATTTTTATCAAAGCAACAACTCTAGGTTGTTCACCGAATAAGTTGTTGTTTCTCAAAACTTGGTGTTTAGGGTCAGTAGGTTTGATCCAAAACATTTTCTCAAAGTTTTTACTCCAAAACATTTTCATAACAAAACCATTATTTTTATTTGGCTAGAAATGGGCTAAACCAAATAATCCATCCTAATCTTCACTAAATTCATTTTCAAAACCATGGGTTGATTCCTACGGTAAGTAAGTTCACAACAAACCAATTTGCCAAGGTTTCAAACTCAAAAACATTTTTGAATAAAATTTTCTAATCTAAACAAGCATTCAAATGTTTCTGCAAAAACAAATAATCTAACTGGTACTATTTACTAAACCAATGGCATGGTTGGCTAGGGCTTGTTCCACTGATTCCAACGATATAATGTTTGTAATTTTTGGACGTGTGGATCAAAAGTTACAGGGTTTTCAAATTGCAACTCAAATCTGTTTTTCAAATTCTGTTTTAAACAGAACTGGCCACGCGTCGCAATATGACTGGCTGGTACCGGTTCGGCTGGATCGGCTCTACGGTGCGTTGGATCTAAACATATCGTGCGGTCCTGATCGCGTACCCCTTCGGTGATTAAATGGATCTGTTTCGTTCGCTCGATCTAGATCCTACGGTCGCTAGCAAGCTTGCCAAAGATCGGCGGCGCCGACGGTGGCTAGCGACGGCGTACGGCCAGGCGGTGGCGGTGCTGGCAAAACAGGAAGCGAGGGAGGATGGAAAGGTGCTCACCGAGATCGCAGGAGGCTGGGGAAGCTCGACGTGGTCTTCTTGGGTCGAGGGGCGCTCAGGGTTGCGGTGGATTGCTCGTCGGAGTAAGGTCTGGCGACGGGAGGTTTTGTTCGCGGTCGAAGGCGACGCTGTCGATCACGAGGAGGCAAACAGAGAGTGTGGTCAGATGCAGGGGTTCACGGAGATGACGCGAGCGTGAAGGAGAAGGCTTGGGGCGGTCTGGACTTACCGGAGGAGCTCGGCGGAGACGAGACAGACGGCGGCGAGGTCAGAGCTTGTCGAAGGTGACACTCTGGGGCGCTCGCGGTTGAACGGAGGGTACTGGGAGATGCGCCAGGGAGTGGGGAGTCTGCTAATGTGCTCAGGTAGGCAAGGGGTGATGAAGCTCAGCCGGAATCGACAGGGAAGGTAGTCGGAGACAGAAGTGCTCGGGGAAGAATTGGGGCGGCCTGGGGGCGTGTTGAGATGGGGCGACAGAGGGGAAAGGAGGAGAAGACGCAGGCGTTTTATCGTGCATGGTCGCAGTAAGGTTTAAGGCACGGCATTAAGGTGAATTGAACGCGGCTTTCAATGGCAGCAACGACAACGAGGTTTGGGGGGAGGGGGTCGCGGCGAAGAAGATGACCACGTGGCTGTGGGGTCTATCTGGCAGTGAGGGAGTGAGAGGGAGAAGAGGGCCACCAGTCATTGGCTCAGCGGGTTCTAAATCGAGTGCGAAACGTTTTCTTCGGGGGAGGGGGAGCTGGGCTGGTTCTGGGCCTTGTTGGGCTGCTGGGTTGGGTCGACCAGATCCTATTTTTTTTCCTATTCTGAAACCTTTTCTTTTTCTAAAACTAATTCCTGTTTTGAAATTCAAACAAACAAACAACATTCAAATCAATTCAAACAATCACCAATCTTTGCAACTTTGAATTTGGTTCTGTTCAGTAACATAAACCAAAATTCCAAAACCAAAATAATAATTTTATTTTAGGGTCCATTATTAGTTAAATAAACAGACCTTTGTTATTAAATCAAATACGATTTGTTTTAATTAAATAATCCTTTTGAAATCTAATTATTTTCAAAACCAAATCAGTAGGTTTTACTTTGAGAATACAAAATACTTGGAAAACTTATTTTTAAAAGAATAAATAAGTTTTGATGTTTTGGAAATAGTAAAACCTTTATTAATAAAACTTGGATATTAAATCCTTATTAATTTATTTTAAATAAACCTTTACTATTTTTATCAAACAAAATGTTTTATTTCAAAAGCTTGGCCAAGGTTTAATTTGGCTCTATAAAATAATCCTTATTTATAAAACTTCTATTTCTTTTGAAACCAAATCCTTTTATTTAAAAGATCCAAAATAGTAATTCTAAAATATTTTATTTTCCTTTATTAAATGTTTATCTTTTTAAATCCCTTTAGGATTTTATTTGATCCAAATTGGTTTGAAGATTTCCAATTGAATTCAAAAAGTTTCTTCTCACTCTGAAAATCAAACAAAGTTTTATTTTATTCATTTATTTTTCACATTACAAGATTTGGAAAATCTTGGGATGTGACAGGCTACCACCCTTAAAATAAATCCCGTCCCGAGATTTGGGAAGGCTAGGGTTACAAGTAGGCTCAAACAACTAGGGTACTACCACCCTTAAAAAAAATTCAAACAAAAATTACATATTGTCCTTCTTGGGATCCTGGGGAATTTTCTCTGGGCAAACACTTGCATTGAGTCCTTGGTTCCACACTTGACTCATGGGCCAAGGTTTAGTTTCTCCATAGGCTTGTTCAACTTGTTCTTCATCTTTTCTAGACAGTTGCTTGCATAATGTCCTGGGTTCTTGCAATTGAAACAGTGGATATCTTTGAGTTCTTTACGTGGCTCTTGTGGACAAGTTGCTACATAATGGCCTAGCTCTTTGCAATTGTTGCATACCACTTGGCCAATCTCTTTATTCTTCGGGTTCTCTGGGCATTCACCAGAATAGTGTCCCGTTTCCTTACATTTATAACATTGCACATGGCTTTTGTCTATCTTTTGCTTCTTGGGTTTCTTTGATCCTTTGAATTGGGTTGTTTTGTTTGGAGGTATAAGTGGTCCTTTTCCTTTGCCATCAACCTTATTGGTAGACTTGGATCCTTCTTGTTTCCTTTGTTCCACAATGGAATAGATGGGGCATTGGATAGGAACATGGTTGTTTCCTTCACATAGGTAGCAAGTAGCTTGAGAAGTGGGGCATTGTCCAACAGGATGTTTCTCTTCACAGTTGGGGCATTGATCTCCATGCTCCTTGGAAGTATGATCTTTGTGTTGGAATTATGCCCTAAAGGCAATAATAAAGATGTTATTATTATAATTCTTGTTCATGATAAAGTTTATATTCCATGCTAGAATTGTATTAAGCGGCTTTAATACTTGTGTGGTTTGTGAACAACACCGTGTCCCTAGTACGCCTCTATGGACTAGCCCATTGATCAATGATGGTTAAGGTTTCCTAACCATAGACATGAGTTGTCAATTGATAATGAGATCATATCATTGGGAGAATGATATGATGGACAGACCCAAACTAAGCGAAGCAATTAGATCGTATCATCGTGTTCATCTTTGCGTAGCTTTTCCTATGTCAAATATTGTATTCCTTAGACCATGAGATAATGCAACTCCCTGGTACCGGAAGAAAGCTTTGAGGTCATCAAACGTCATCCTATGAGAGGGTGATCATAAAGGTGTCTCTCAGGTGATCGGAAAGTATCTGTTGGGTTGTATGTATCGAGATGGAATTTGTCCCTCCCAAGTCGGAGAGATATACTTCGGGCCCACTCGGTAATCGATATAAACATCGCTTGCAAGCATGTGGTTAAGGAGTTAATCACAAAGTGATATCGGATTACGGAACGAGTAAAGTACTTGCTGTGAACGAGATTGAACTAGGTATGACGGTACCGACGATCAAATCTCGGGCAAGTAAAATATCGTGAGATGAAGGGAATATATATATGGGATTGTTTGAATCCTGACATCGTGGTTCATCCGATATGATCATCGATGAATGTGTGGGAGTCAATATGGGTGCCCAGACCCCGCTGTTGATTATTGATAGAAGATCATGTCTGCATATTCTCGAACCCGCAGGGTCACACACTTAACGTATCTCGATGCTAGGATAGATTGGATAATTGGTTTATGAATTTTTGTTCGGAGTCTCGGATGGGATCCGGGACATCACGAGAGGTTCCGGAATGGTCCGGAGAATAAGATTCATATAAGGCAGTGCAGTTTTTGGAGTTCGGAATTGTTCCGGGTTAATCGGTATTGTACCGGAAGCTTCTAGAACCTTCCGGAAGGGGACCAACGTGGCCCCACCTTCCGGGAGGGGGCATGGGCCTATGAGGGAGTGTCCTGGCCGCATTGGGCCAGGGGCACAAGGCCCCATAGGGCCCAGCCGATCCTAGAGAGTTTAAATCGTTTAAACTAGAGATAGGGTTTCTAGAAGAGGGGAGAGTCCATGCCCCCACTCCTTATCCTTTGGGCTTGGGGGAGGGGCTAGGGCTGCGCCCCCCTCTATATAAAGAGGGGTGGGGGCGCACCAACCCCCGCACACCTCTCCTCCAAACCCTAGCCGCCTTGCTAGCTTTCCTCTCTCCCTCCCGACTGTTTGTAGGCGAAGCTCTGCTGCAGAAATTCTCCACCATATACACCACGCCGTTGTGTTGTGGATCCAATCTATCTCTCCACCATACTTGCTGGTCCGAGGAAGGAGGAGACGTCGAGGTGCTGCACGTGTGCATCTCACGGAGGCACCGCCACTTGTGGTGCTAGATCAGATTGGATCGCGAGGAGGAGAAGCGAGTACGACTACATCACCCATGTTCCGACGAACGTTCCGCTGTGCGAATCTTCAAGGGTATGAAGATCTAATCCAATCTCTCTCGTTGATTGCATCTCCTAGATTAGATCTTGGCTTTCCATCTGTTCGCATCCGTAGAAAATTTTGATTTACTATGCCGCGAAACCCTTCAGTGGTATCAGAGCTAGATCTATGCGTAGATGTGTTTCACGAGTAGAACGCAACATGGTTGTTGCGGGCGTTGATGTTTTCTGTTGCAAGCCTCTTGTTTGTGTTCTTCTTATGACGCGGGATAGTGAGATTGAAGCGGTCCAGGCCAACCTTACGCGACGTCGTTCGCGAGACCGGCTCCGCACTTGACGTGTGGCTTGTTCCACACATGCGGCTGGTGGATGTCAGTTTCTCTCACTATAGTTATCATGGGATTAACACCGGAGTTTGGCATGTTGGGAATATGCCCTAGAGGCAATCATGTATGATGATATTTCCCATTGTATTCATAAAGTTATTAAGTAGTCCTTGTATAAACATCTGATGTGTATCACTGAATATGTGATTCGGTTGTGGAACTATGCATTCATGTTGCTTATACTAAATATCCTTGGTCATTGAGGTTGTGCTGGACACACAACTTAGACCAATGTGAAAGTTGGCTTGATGACTCGGTTCCACTTGTCATGGGCATGGAGATGCTATTCCAACTTACACAGATTCGGCTAAAGAGTTTAGCGAGTCGGATTGACCCATATTGAGGTACAACGAACTAGTTGTCATTTGTATATCTCAATCAATGTAATCCTTAGACCTGAGGTTGTTGCATAGTCCGAGTTGAGGATCACCGACTTAGGTTCTGTCAAACGCTGATCCGTGACTGGGCAGTTATAAAGGCAGGGTTCGGGTCGACTGAGAATCAAGCTGCGTGATGTGAATAACCAAGATGGGATTTTGCCCCTCCACTCGGAGAGATATTCTCTGGGCCCTCTCGTGAGATATGATTCGGAAAGCATGGCCATGCACGACTCGGTTAAGTGTTAACCGAGGCGATCGGCTAAGAGTTAGTCGGGTGAATCACTTATCTCGGATCGAGAAGAGAGTTGGACTATTTAAGGGATGACATATATTCACCTATAGTCTGACAAGGTATATCGTGAGGCAAAAGGGACTCGGACGTAAGTCGCATTGGAAAGGCAAGTCGTCATGACTCTTTGGTACTTGGGAGTCGGCACGTTCTGCTAGGAGCCGCTACCGACTGATCGATTGAGAGTCGGACTCCAATCGTGTCCAAGTAGCCATGAGCCTGCGGGGTCACACACTTAAGAGCGGGAGCAAGTTCGGATTGGATCCGAATCTGTAATCTGGTTGGGTTGGACCTAAACCAGATTAGGACTGAGTTAGTGAGTTGGACTCACGGTGACTAGTGTTATATGGGATTTAGTGAATGGGTCGCGTGAGCAGAGCCCACGTTCACTCCCTATATATAGTGGAGCACCGTAACCCAGAAAGGTTAATCGTTCTTCGGTTAGGTCATTCCATGTGTTGGAAACCCTAGCTCCACAGCAGTCCAGCCGCCGTAACGAACCTAGCAGTTCGCCGCCGGCGCTCCTCCTTGTACGTGTGGATACCAGCAGAGGTGCTGTGCGATCAGCACCAGGACGATCGGATCGTGAGGACTGCACTGCATCAACTGACGCGCTTCATCATCCGCAACTGCGCGTCTAGTGGTAAACCTCGTGGCCTTCTACCTCAGCTAGATCTTGGGATCACCACGTTAGAGGAAAAAGTTTTGTTTTATCTCTGCGTGGCCCAACATGGCAACCATAATATCACCGTTGTGGCTTTCCGTAGGTAAGAATCGTTCTTAGCATCTACTCCCATAAGCCACGTAAAACATGCAACAACAAAGTAGAGGCGTCTAACTTGTTTTTGCAGGGAGTGTTTTCTGTGATATGGTATGGCCCAAGATGTGATGTGTATATTGTATGCGATGATCATGTTTTGTAATGCTTCACGACTTGCATGTCGATGAGTACACAACCGGCAGGAGCCATATGGTTGTCTTTATAATTGTGTATGACCTGCGAGTCAACTTCTTATACGCCATGTAATAGCTTTACTTTATCGCTAAGTAGTTAGCAATAGTTGTAGTTGCTATTCGTGGTGGAGGCAATCATGGTGGAGTGATGGAGATCATGCCGGAACGCACAAGATGGAGATCATTGCGCGAGGATTGGCTATACCATGTCACATAAAGTTATATGCATGTGATGTTTATCCCTTTATGTATCTTATTATGCTTAGATCGCGACGGTAGCATTATAAGATGATTCCTCACTTAAAGATCAAGATAAAAACTATGTTCTCCCCAAGTATGCACCGTTGCGAAAGTTCGTCGTGTCCAAGCATCACGTGATGATCGGGTGCTATAGACTCTACGCTCACATACAACGGGTGCAAGCCAGTTTTGCACACGCAGAAATACTTGGGTCTAGCTTGACGAGCCTAGCATGTACAGACATGGCCTCGGAACACAAGAACCGAAAGGTTAAGCATGAGTCATATGAATGATATGATCGACACTTTGTTGTCCACCATTGAAACCACATCTCTTCTCGTGATGATCGGATTAGGTGTGGTGAATTTGGATCGTGTTCACTAAACAACTTGAGGGATGTTGAATTTAGTGGGAGTTCATCTAGTAATTTGATTAAGTTGAACTATTTATCATGAACATAGTCTAAATTGTACTTGCTAATACTGTAGATCACATGGCCAAGTCCAACTTCAACTTCAACGTTTTTGCTGAGAAGGAAAAGCTTAGAAACAATGGGTCTAACTTCACCAATTGGTTCCGCAATCTAAGAATCATTCTGTCTGGCGGACAAAAGGACTATGTCCTTGGGAAAGCGTTAGGTGACCCCCCTGCTGCAACTGCGCCGGCTGATGAGAAAGCTGTCTATCAGTCACGCAAAGATGATTATGGTGTGATTAAGAGTACCATGTTGTTTGCTATGGAACTGGAACTTCAAAATCATTTTGAAGAGTATCTCGGGCCCTTTGAGATTCTCGAGGAGCTGAAAACCATGTTTCAGACTCAAGCCCGTTCTGAGAGATATGAGATCTCCGAGAAGTTCTTTAACTGCAAGATGGAGGAAGGGAGTTCCGTTAGTGAGCACGCCATAAAGATGACGGGCTACACTCAACGCCTTGAGCAACTGGAATGCACGATTCCAGAGGAGCTCAAGATTGACAGGGTTCTGCAATCACTCCCTCCCAGCTACAAAGGTTTTGTAGTGACTCATAATCAGATTGGCTCCACTGATACGATCACCGAGCTCTTCGCAAAGCTGAAGGCTGCGGAGGTGGACATCAAGAAGGATAATCATGTGTTGATGGTCAACAAACCCTCCTTTAAGAAAGGTAAGGGAGCAAAGAAGCCCTTCAAGAAGGGAGGCGGCAAGCGCAATGCTCCTGCTGAGAAGAAGCTCAAGTCTGGTCCTAAGCCGGACACTGAGTGCTTCTATTGCAAGGACAAGGGTCACTGGAAGCGCAACTGTCCGAAGTACTTAGCGGACAAGAAGGCTGGCACCATCAAAGGTATATTTGATATACATGTTATTGATGTTTTCCTTACTAGCCCTCGTTGTAGTGCCTGGGTATTTGATACCGGTTCAGTTGCTAATATTTGTAACTCGAAACAGGAGCTACGGAATAGACGGCGGCTTGCGAGGGATGAGGTGACGATGCGCGTTGGCAACGGATCAAGAGTTGATGTGATGGCCGTCGGCATGCTCTCCTTAGTTTTACCTTCGGGATTAGTTTTAAACCTTAATAAATGTTATTATGTGCCTGCGTTGAGCATGAACATTATTTCTGGATCGTGTTTATTGCAAGACGGTTATTCATTTAAATCGGAGAATAATGGTTGTTCTATTTATATGAGTAACATCTTTTATGGTCATGCACCTCTAGTGAATGGTTTATTTCTTCTAAATCTCGAAAGGGATGAAACACACATCCATAACATTGAGGCTAAGAGATGCAAAGTAGATAGTGATAATACTACTTATTTGTGGCACTGTCGTCTAGGTCATATTGGTGTAAAGCGCATGAAGAAACTCCATTCTGATGGACTTTTGGAGTCTCTTGATTTTGAATCATTTGACACATGCGAACCATGCCTCATGGGCAAGATGATCAAAACCCCGTTCTCCGGTATGATGGAGCGAGCAACGGACTTGTTGGAAATCATACATACCGATGTATGCAGACCGATGAGTATTTCGACGCGCGGTGGATATCGCTATTTCCTCACTTTTACCGATGACTTAAGTAGATATGGGTATATCTATTTAATGAAACATAAATCTGAAACATTTGAAAAGTTCAAAGAGTTTCAGAATGAAGTGGAGAACCATCGTAACAGAAAGATTAAGTTTCTACGATCCGATCGTGGAGGTGAATATTTGAGTTATGATTTTCTCACGCATCTTAAAGCGAGTGGAATCGTTTCACAACTCACGCCACCCGGAACATGACAGCGCAATGGTGTGTCTGAACGCTGGAACCGAACCATATTAGATATGGTCCGATCAATGATGTCTCTTACTGATTTGCCGTTATCATTTTGGGGTTATGCATTAGAAACCGCTGCATTCACTTTAAATAGGGCTCCATCTAAATCCGTTGAGACGACACCGTATGAACTGTGGTTTGGTGCTAAACCTAAGTTGTCGTTTCTTAAAGTTTGGGGATGCGAAGCTTACGTCAAAAAGTTGATGCCGGACAAGCTCGAACCCAAAGCGGAGAAATGCGTCTTCATAGTATACCCTAAGGAAACTATTGGGTATACCTTCTATCACAGAACCGAAGGCAAAGTGTTTGTCGCAAAGAACGGTTCCTTTCTTGAGAAGGAGTTTCTCTCGAAAGAAGTGAGTGGGAGGAAAGTAGAGCTAGACGAGGTTATTGAACCTTCTCTTGAATTGGAGAGTAGCGCAGCACCTGAAATTGTTCCAGTGCCGCCTGCACCAACAATAGAGGAAGCTAATGATAAGGATCATGAAGCTTCGGACGATGCTGCTACTGAACGTCGCAGGTCGACAAGGTCGCGTGCCCCTCCTGAGTGGTACGGCAACCCTGTCTTGACTGTCTTGTTAGTAGAAGACAGTGAACCTACGAACTATGAGGAAGCGATGATGAGCCCAGACTCTGAGAAATGGCTGGAAGCCATGAAATCCGAATTGGGATCCATGAGCGAAAACCAAGTATGGACTTTGGTGGACCCTCCTAGCGACCGAAAGGCCGTTGAGTGCAAATGGATCTTCAAGAAGAAAACGGACGCGGATGGTAATGTTACCGTCTATAAAGCACGGCTTGTCGCGAAAGGTTTTCGACAAGTTCAAGGTGTTGACTACGATGAGACTTTCTCTCCCGTAGCGATGTTTAAGTCCATTCGGATTTTATTAGCAATTGCTGCTTTCATGATTATGAAATATGGCAGATGGATGTCAAGACTGCTTTCCTCAATGGCAACATTGATGAAGAGTTGTATATGATGCAACCCGATGGTTTTGTCGATCCTAAGTATGCTAGTAAAGTATGCAAACTTCAGCGTTCCATTTATGGACTGAAGCAAGCATCTCGGAGTTGGAACCTTCGTTTTGATCAAGTGATCAAGAGTTTTGGATTTGTTCCAAATTGCTACGAAGCTTGTATCTACAAGAAAGTGAGTGGGAGCTCGGTGACGTTTCTGGTATTGTATGTGGATGACATATTGATTATCGAAAATGACATCAACATGCTTAACGATGTGAAGAGTTATTTGAACAAGTGTTTTTCAATGAAAGACCTAGGTGAAGCTGCTTATATATTGGGCATCAAAATCTATAGAGATAGACAAAGACGCCTGATAGCTTTAAGCCAGAGTACATACCTAGACAAAGTTCTGAAAAGGTTCAGAATGGATAAGGCAAAGAAAGGTTCAGTGCCCATGTTGTCAGGTAAGATATTGAGCAAGGCTCAGTGTCCAGCTACGGTAAATGATAGGGAAGCTATGAGCAAAGTGCCTTATGCCTCGGCCATAGGTTCCATCATGTATGCCATGTTGTGTACTAGACCGGATGTGTCCAATGCTCTTAGTTTGACGAGCAGATATCAAAGTGATCCAGGAGTGGAACACTGGACAGCCGTGAAGAACATCCTAAAGTACCTAAATAGAACTAAAGAAATGTTCTTAGTCTATGGGGGTGATGAACAGCTTGTCGTAACAGGTTACGTCGATGCTAGTTTCGACACCGACAAGGATGATTCCAAATCTCAGACAGGATACGTTTATATTTTGAGTGGAGGAGCTGTGAGCTGGAGAAGCTGCAAGCAAAGCGTGATCGCGGGATCTACAGTAGAAGCGGAATACATGGCTGCTGCAGAAGCGTCAAGTGAAGGAGTTTGGATCAGAAACTTCATCACTGAGCTTGGCGTGGTTCCAAGTGCATTGGACCCACTGGAGATATTGTGTGACAACACTGGCGCCATAGCACTCGCTAAGGAACCAAGATATCATCCAAAGACCAAGCATATCAACCGCAAGTTTCATATAATCCGAGATTATATAGCAGATGGAGATCTGAAGATTAGCAAAGTACATACTGATCTGAATGTCGCAGATCCATTGACTAAACCTCTTCCACGTGTAAAACATGATCAACACCTCAGTGCCATGGGTGTGAGATTGTTGCCAGATGTAAACTAGATTATTGACTCTAGTGCAAGTGGGAGACTGTTGTAATTATGCCCTAGAGGCAATAATAAAGATGTTATTATTATAATTCTTGTTCATGATAAAGTTTATATTCCATGCTAGAATTGTATTAAGCGGAAACTTTAATACTTGTGTGGTTTGTGAACAACACCGTGTCCCTACTACGCCTCTATGGACTAGCCCATTGATCAATGATGGTTAAGGTTTCCTAACCATAGACATGAGTTGTCAATTGATAATGAGATCATATCATTGGGAGAATGATATGATGGACAGACCCAAACTAAGCGAAGCAATTAGATCGTATCATCGTGTTCATCTTTGCGTAGCTTTTCCTATGTCAAATATTGTATTCCTTAGACCATGAGATAATGCAACTCCCTGGTACCGGAATAAAGCTTTGAGGTCATCAAACGTCATCCTATGAGAGGGTGATCATAAAGGTGTCTCTCAGGTGATCGGAAAGTATCTGTTGGGTTGTATGTATCGAGATGGAATTTGTCCCTCCCAAGTCGGAGAGATATACTTCGGGCCCACTCGGTAATCGATATAAACACCGCTTGCAAGCATGTGGTTAAGGAGTTAATCACAAAGTGATATCGGATTACGGAACGAGTAAAGTACTTGCTGTGAACGAGATTGAACTAGGTATGACGGTACCGACGATCGAATCTCGGGCAAGTAAAATATCGCGAGACGAAGGGAATATATATATGGGATTGTTTGAATCCTGACATCATGGTTCATCCGATATGATCATCGATGAATGTGTGGGAGTCAATATGGGTGCCCAGACCCCGCTGTTGATTATTGATAGAAGATCATGTCTGCATATTCTCGAACCCGCAGGGTCACACACTTAACGTATCTCGACGCTAGGATAGATTGGATAATTGGTTTATGAATTTTTGTTCGGAGTCTCGGATGGGATCCGGGACATCACGAGAGGTTCCAGAATGGTCCGGAGAATAAGATTCATATAAGGCAGTGCAGTTTTTGGAGTTCGGAATTGTTCCGGGTTAATCGGTGTTGTACCGGAAGCTTCTAGAACCTTCCGGAAGGGGACCAACGTGGCCCCACCTTCCAGGAGGGGGCATGGGCCTATGAGGGAGTGTCCTGGCCGCATTGGGCCAGGGGCACAAGGCCCCATAGGGCCCAGCCGATCCTAGAGAGTTTAAATCGTTTAAACTAGAGATAGGGTTTCTAGAAGAGGGAAGAGTCCATGCACCCCACTCCTTATCCTTTGGGCTTGGGGGAGGGGCTAGGGCTGCGCCCCCCCTCTATATAAAGAGGGGTGGGGGCGCACCAACCCCCGCACACCTCTCCTCCAAACCCTAGCCGCCTTGCTAGCTTTCCTCTCTCCCTCCCGACTGTTTGTAGGCGAAGCCCTGCTGCAGAAATTCTCCACCATATACACCACGCCGTCGTGTTGTGGATCCAATCTATCTCTCCACCATACTTGCTGGTCCGAGGAAGGAGGAGACGTCGAGGTGCTGCACGTGTGCATCTCACGGAGGCACCGCCACTTGTGGTGCTAGATCGGATCGGATCGCGAGGAGGAGAAGCGAGTACGACTACATCACCCATGTTCCGACGAACGTTCCGCTGTGCGAATCTTCAAGGGTATGAAGATCTAATCCAATCTCTCTCATTGATTGCATCTCCTAGATTAGATCTTGGATTTCCCTCTGTTCGCATCCGTAGAAAATTTTGATTTACTATGCCGCGAAACCCTTCACTTTGTCTCCACAAATAATGCAAGCTGGGGCTCCATCTAGAATAATATTTCTGTCATCTTTGTTGTCAAAGACTCTTTTGGGATAGCTTTCTTCCATTTTGATCATTTGATCAGTCACTTTGAGCATCAATTGGCCTTGAGTTTCCAAAAATCCTTGTAGGGTTGGATCTTCTCCACTGGAGTTGGCTATGAATTGAGCTGTCACTTGGTTCAACTGGTGTTGGGTTGCTATGAGCTCTTTCATGCTGTCCTCTTGGTTGGTGTTGGTGTCATCAACCTTGAGGTTGGAGTCTCTTGGAGTAGTCATCTGTTTGGGTTGAATGAGGATTAGAATAGGCAAGATATTTCTAAGGAATCAATTCTAATCACACACATCACAATTCACACAAGCAATGATCAAGCATTCACAAACAACTTTTCACTCAAACAACAAGGTTCAAGCACATACTTAGGTAACAAAAATATTCTTGTTACACCTCATAAGTTGGTGTGTTTGACTTAACTAGAATATGGTGGTCCATCTATATGGTTCACTTGTGATCTTTCTTTCCTTCATGATTCTTCTTGTATGAGATCATGGTTTCCTTGAGAAAAACTCTTGGTTGCAATTCTTCAAATGATGTAGGTTCCTTCTAACTTTTGCATTCCCTCAGTCTCTAAATCTTGAGTAAGATTTCCTTGTTTCACTTGTAGTCCTTAGTGATATCCAAGTTGGAAGTCCTTGGTGATTATGCTGAAGATGTTGAAGTCATTAGAGTTGAAGATGTTGAAGTCATTAGAGTTGAAGATGTTGAAGTCATTAGAGTTGAAGAAGTTGAAGTCATTAGAGTTGAAGAAGTCCTTGCACATGGTGTAGTCTTTGGTCATGGGGTAGTTTTTTCCATCAAGTTGAAGTAGAAGAGATGTAGAGTTGAAACCAAAATGGTTGAGGAAAGGGTTTACAAGTGTTTTTGTAAATAAGTTTTTGGAACAAATATAACTCCTATTCTTCTAAGGGTTTTTGTCCAATCCTAGGTTTACAAATCCTACAGGCAACACAATGCTCTGATACCATCTGTAGAGGGAGTGTCCCAACCTTTATACAATATAAAGTGGAGTCCCCTGTGTTTACAATGCTAGTCCCTGGATCAATAGCTAGCATCCATAGTTAAGATGTAATATCAAGAAACAAAGGCCATAATATAACTTTATAACCAGGAATAACATAATTTTATTACACCTTACATAGCTCATTTGGCTATTACATTACATTGCAGCGGAATAACTATAAGTATGGGTCCTTCATCTTCAAAGTGCCACAGGCAGATGTTGGTTGTAGACTTTGTAATCCTAATCAATCAATCTTCACTAAAATCAATCAAACCTGCAACATTACAAGTTATAGCCACAAGGGTCAATACATTTGAATTGTATTGGCAAGTTCCACTACTAAGTATAATATGAGTGGATCCTATCATTACATGCATATTTGGCTAAGTAGAGTTTTAGGCTCATTTGCACAAAGCGAAATTTTATCCTATCTTTTCAAAATGGTTTTGGTCCTTTGTCAAATCTCCTTTTCAAAAATCCCTTGAACTCCTTGGTAACCCCAAGTGTTCAAGTCTTTGTCAAAAAATCCCTTGAGCTACTTGGTAACCCCAAGTGCATCAAGTCTTATAAAAATTCATGAGTTCCTTGGTAACCCCAAGTGTTCATGTTTTCAACAAAATCTCTTGAGTTCCTTGGTACCCCCAAGTACATCAAGTTTTGTCAAAGTCTCTTGAGCCCCTTGGTAACCCCAAGTGCATCAAGTCTTTAAAAGTTTTCTTTTAGAAATTAGAATGTCGAGATCTCCCATAGCTTCAAACTTTAGTTGCTCAGTATTGTCCATAACCGGGGACACGGCTAAGTACTTAGATTTTATTATCTTCTGCAGAAGTAGTACACTTTACCCACATGTCACAATCCCATCCTTTTGCCACCAGTGGCCACTAGATTAGTGCTCACCAAGATGGAGTACTGGCAGATTGAGAATGTGATGAAGTCTTTCCAAAGGGTCCTCCCATACACCATTGCTAGCTTGTCTTCAAGTACCCATGTAGGATTCCAGGTCCTCATGTCCAGTAGCCTGAAGACAATGCATGGGTCTTCCCTATGTAGTTGACTAAGCTAGAGCCATAATAGCATGTGGTTGCACACGAAAGCCACAATTGGAGAAACATGTTCAATCTCTAAGTTTCCTGGGTGGTTTCCTTTGGATCACAACACAAAGAGATTGCCATAAACATGGTTCCTTTTGTTGCCACCTTCTCCAATACTCAAAGTATCATTGGCCACCCAGGTGGTTCATTGAGTCCTTGTTTTATTATATAAAATCACAAGTCCTTTTCTCAACTTCATAAAATCTCAACATGTATCTTTTTTCAAAATATAGCATGGCTAAGCATGTATCAACTACAATATTTTCACTAAGGAGTGTATAGGGAATCCTATTAGGATTTAGCATAGCATAAGTATAAAAAATATCTTTTCATGCATGTTTCAAAATCCACTAAGTATAATGAAAATAGGACTTTAGATGATAGTGTCACTTGCCTTTTTTGGTAGGGAATGATGGTTCACTCCTTGATCTTGCTAGTCTCACACTTTTCTAACTTCACTACAATCAATCAAGCAAACACAATATCAACAAGCATTCCAAACCAAAAACAATCAAACAATTTTCACACACATAAAACAATGGGATCTAAGTCATGCATGTGAGCATGCAAGAGATGGTTATATTTGTAAGGATGGTCTCCACTAGGATTCTAAACTTTGTAAGGTTCAAGGTGGTCATTTTCAAAGTGGCAAAGTCATTTGCAAAAGGGTTTTGTCCAAAACTATTTCTAAATCCATTCATCATTTTATGTGGTGGAAAATATTTTTATCAAAGCAACAACTCTAGGTTGTTCACCGAATAAGTTGTTGTTTCTCAAAACTTGGTGTTTAGGGTCAGTAGGTTTGATCCAAAACATTTTCTCAAAGTTTTTAATCCAAAACATTTTCATAACAAAACCATTATTTTTATTTGGCTAGAAATGGGCTAAACCAAATAATCCATCCTAATCTTCACTAAATTCATTTTCAAAACCATGGGTTGATTCCTACGGTCAGTAAGTTCACAACAAACCAATTTGCCAAGGTTTCAAACTCAAAAACATTTTTGAATAAAATTTTCTAATCTAAACAAGCATTCAAATGTTTCTGCAAAAACAAACAATATAACTGGTACTATTTACTAAACCAATGGCATGGTTGGCTAGGGCTTGTTCCACTGATTCCAACGATATAAAGTTTGTAATTTTTGGACGTGTGGATCAAAAGTTACAGGGTTTTCAAATTGCAACTCAAATCTGTTTTAAACAGAACTGGCCACGCGTCGCAATATGACTGGCTGGTACCGGTTCGGCCGGATCGGCTCTACGGTGCGTTGGATCTAAACATATCGTGCGGTCCTGATCGCGTACCCCTTCGGTGATTAAATGGATCTGTTTCGTTCGCTCGATCTAGATCCTACGGTCGCTAGCAAGCTTGCCAAAGATCGGCGGCGCCGACGGTGGCTAGCGACGGCGTACGGCCAGGCGGTGGCGGTGCTGGCAAAACAGGAAGCGAGGGAGGATGGAAAGGTGCTCACCGAGATCGCAGGAGGCTGGGGAAGCTCGACGTGGTCTTCTTGGGTCGAGGGGCGCTCAGGGTTGCGGTGGATTGCTCGTCGGAGTAAGGTCTGGCGACGGGAGGTTCTGTTCGCGGTCGAAGGCGACGCTATCGATCACGATGAGGCAAACAGAGAGTGTGGTCAGATGCAGGGGTTCACGGAGATGACGCGAGCGTGAAGGAGAAGGCTTGGGGCGGTCTGGACTTACCGGAGGAGCTCGACGGAGACGAGACAGACGGCAGCGAGGTCAGAGCTTGTCGAAGGTGACACTCTGGGGCGCTCGCGGTTGAACGGAGGGTACTGGGAGATGCGCCAGGGAGTGGGGAGTCTGCTAGTGTGCTCAGGTAGGCAAGGGGTGATGAAGCTCGACCGGAATCGACAGGGAAGGTCGTCGGAGACAGAAGTGCTCGGGGAAGAATTGGGGCGGCCTGGGGGCGTGTTGAGATGGGGCAACAGAGGGGAAAGGAGGAGAAGACGCAGTCGTTTTATCGTGCGTGGTCACAGCGAGGTTTAAGGCATGGCATTAAGGTGAATTGAACGCGGCTTTCAATGGCAGCAACGGCAGCGAGGTTTGGGGGGAGGGGGTCGCGGCGAAAAAGATGACCACGTGGCTGTGGGGTCTATCTGGCAGTGAGGGAGTGAGAGGGAGAAGAGGGCCACCAGTCATTGGCTCAGCGGGTTCTAAATCGAGTGCGAAACGTTTTCTTCGGGGGAGGGGGAGCTGGGCTGGTTCTGGGCCTTGTTGGGCTGCTGGGTTGGGTCGACCAGATCCTATTTTTTTTTCCTATTCTGAAACCTTTTCTTTTTCTGAAACTAATTCCTGTTTTGAAATTCAAACAAACAAACAACATTCAAATCAATTCAAACAATCACCAATCTTTGCAACTTTGAATTTGGTTCTGTTCAGTAACATAAACCAAAATTCCAAAACCAAAATAATAATTTTATTTTAGGGTCCATTATTAGTTAAATAAACAGACCTTTGTTATTAAATCAAATAGGATTTGTTTTAATTAAATAATCCTTTTGAAATCTAATTATTTTCAAAACCAAATCAGTAGGTTTTACTTTGAGAATACAAAATACTTGGAAAATTTATTTTTAAAAGAATAAATAAGTTTTGATGTTTTGGAAATAGTAAAACCTTTATTAATAAAACTTGGATATTAAATCCTTATTAATTTATTTGAAATAAACCTTTACTATTTTTATCAAACAAAATGTTTTATTTCAAAAGCTTGGCCAAGGTTTAATTTGGCTCTATAAAATAATCCTTATTTATAAAACTTCTATTTCTTTTGAAACCAAATCCTTTTATTTAAAAGATCCAAAATAGTAATTCTAAAATATTTTATTTTCCTTTATTAAATGTTTATCTTTTTAAATCCCTTTAGGATTTTATTTGATCCAAATTGGTTTGAAGATTTCTAATTGAATTCAAAAAGTTTCTTCTCACTCTGAAAATCAAACAAAGTTTTATTTTATTCATTTATTTTTCACATTACAAGATTTGGAAAACCTTGGGATGTGACATGCTGCTACTATAGCAGTCATATACTTAGCCCTTTTGTTATAGTATCCGTCACAATGTTTTAACTTTGGAATTCATCCAAATCCATCATGGAAACTTTCTTTCCATTACATTGTGCCACCCATAGTTTAAATTGATATAAACTTAATTTGTATCTTGTGACAAAACTAGTATCAATGTAATGTTTTACACTGAACTATTTGTAATTGTTTGTCACCTCTACACAAATATACTCTTAGTTCTTCCAAAAGATCATAAGAATTTCCTTACTATTGTCCAATGATCATTTTATGATTCATTTTGGTATATGCTCATAACACTTAGAGCATAGGACATATCCGGATGTGTACATATCATGGTATGATTGATCAAAGACATTCTTGTGATTACACTCATCAAGTGTCAAAACACTTGAATCTTGTTTCACTTATCAAGTGTCGATACACTTGAATCTTTATTCAATTCTTTTTCCACGCGACAAGAAACTTTTCTCGTTGTTTCTATATTGAACTCCTTCAATATCTTATATATGTACATTTGGCACAACCATATTAGCGTCACAGTCTATCCATATAGATATTCATGCTAAATATTCGGGTTTTGATTAAGTCTTTCATCGAAATGAAATCCTTTACCTTTGTCAATAAAAATTACATCATTTATAATCAACAAGATGTCCTGCACATAATGTATTAGAAATATGTCTCAGCGCTCCCACTTAATTTCTTGCAAATGTAAGCATCTTCATCGTCTCCTAATGAAAACTCCTTTTCATCACGGTGAAGATTCCAACTCCGTGATGCTTACTTCAACCATAGAAGTTTGCGTGCCCTTTTAGCATCCTTTGAATTTAACAAAACCCTTTGAACCGTGTCATGTACACGTCCTAGGTAACCATTCTATTAGAAGAACTTTGTTTTGTTTATTTATCTACCATATACCAAATTATATGTAGTGGTTGCTACTTTAATCCGTCCAGACTAAATATTGCTATGAAAGATCAAATCTTTTCATAGTCAACTCCTTGAACATTGTCGTAAAATACTTTATGACATGTCGACCATTTCATAGATGTAAATCATCCATGTCTGTTTCTTTATAGATCCAAATACGACCGATAGGTTTTTACACCTTTCCGGAGGGTCTTCCAAGTTCACAACTTGATTTCTCGTGTATGGAACTATCACGGATTTTATGGCTTCAAGCCATTTGACAGAGTCAGGGCCCATCATCGCTTCTTTGCATGTAGTCGGTTCATCATTGTCAAACAATAATGATTTACTCTCAAATCTCAACATTTGATTGCTTATCCGACCTACTTGGTTCAATAGGAACTTAGATCTCCGTGACCACAACCTTTCAAGCGACAAACCCGTTTTGTCCTTGGTGTTATGGAGGAATAACCAATTGTTATTCGAAATAACCTACAAAGACATGCTCATACGACTTTGGTTGTAAACATCTTACTTATGCTTAGCATACCAAAATTTAAGAAAGGACAACTTGGGTTTTACCCCAAACCATAACTCATATGGTGTCATTTCAACAGATCAAGATGGAGCTCTTTTCAGTGTAAAAGCGATAGTCTCTAAAGCTTTTAATCTTTTAAAACATAATGACAGCTTTATAAATAACACCTTTGATCCAACCATGTCACACAAGGTTTCATTACAAATCTTAAACACTCCATATTCCTATGGTGTTTCGGGAGATGCAAATCTAGGTTTTTTTGCTAAACTTGTAACTCAAATTTATGATAAAATCATAAATCATTTATTTTTCTTGTTACACTTGCGACTCAAATAAATCCCTTATGATAAAACCATAAACCATTTATTTTCTTGTTACAATGATTTTCCACTTCATCTTAAAAGTCTTTGAACGTTTTCAAATATTTCACACTTCTTTCTCATTAAGTGAATATTCACTCAAATTTCCGGAGAAAGCATATGAAGTTGAAATCCATCGCTTACGACTATACATAATGGACTACATACATCGATATGTATAAATTCCAATATTTTAGTCGTTCGTTCTACTTTGGCCTTTGAACGAAGTTTTAATTATCCCGAGGAAAGTCTCACAAGCGTCACTTGATCAAATCAAAGACTCCAAAAATCCATGAAAATGGAGTTTCTTCATGTTTTATTTCCAATATAATTTAAACGGTGATGTCACTTTGTAAGTGATCTTCCAATCATTTTTCTTGCGACATTTTAGCATTAGCTTTATGGATGTGATTTCTCCAACTAGATTTATAAATCATCCATCTTATATGGAATACGGTAATTATTTGAACAACCTTTGTTCTCATAATACCTGATTTAAATAACAATTATTAAAACAAATCTTGAAGTCAGGCTTTGATGTCAACGAGAAATACAAACAACGGGTTGTTTGTTTTCGATGAACATCATCACATATTCTCTTGCTATTTACTTATTGGGCCATTGTAGTTCATGAATCGCGTCGTTCCGTATGAAATTTCATACCAACCAATTCGGTATCCAATACCCAAGAACCACATTGTTTAACAAGCAAAGAATACAACCATAACATGTATATCATCTATATACCTAAATTGGATATTTCCAATATTTTCTTTTCTGCAAAATATATTTTATAGATTCTCTTTCAGCATTTCCTTTTACTTTTAAAATAATCTATCAACATCAACAGTGGCGCCATATACATGACACATAGTCCAAAGCGTGTATATTCAAATAATAATACATTTGGACTTGCACTTTGAAGTATATCACCATCATCAAATGATCGGTATTCTTTCAAAATCCATTCTTTAGTAATCTTTTAGTGTAGTAAACACTTTACATACATCTTCTATTCACCCTTATCATGACGACTTTCATGATCAAGCTAATGTAGCTTATAAAGGAGAATCGTGAGTATAATATTACTTTCCAAAACCTTTTTGGATGATTAGGATGTCTAGCATCTCCAACCTTTGCAAATTCTCATCCAATATGAGAACATATATTATACTCTATCATATTGCAACCAAAAACATTGTTTCAGATATCGTTATATCTGCCACACATGATGGTTTCTAAAACAATTCTTTTAGCTCCTAGATAATCTCGATATTTAAATAAAGAATCATGGAGGCAAACATGATACTTTAGATACTAACACTGGAATTATCACTCTCGATGTAATACTAATTATTAAACTTCACGGAGTAAACAGAGTTTGCTGAAAGTTTGCAATAGGACTTTAAACTTTAGATTGACACTCAACACAATACGATACCAGTTCATAAAGTAAATATCCAGAATTCTATAGTTCTATTATCTCAATTACAACTAAGCATAAGGTGGTGAACGAATGCCAATGACTACAACAAATTATGCAAATTCACTTTGATTTAATTTATAATAAATTGAGTTCTACTAATCCAAATTAGAAATGAACTCCCACTCAAAAACGACATCCCTCGTGCCTTTTTGGTGATTACATGAACCAAATCCACTACACCAAGTCCGATCATCGCGTGAGTCGGTGTAGCTTCAAAGGCGAGCATCCATATGGTCATCATATCAAAACATATGACTCATGCTTAACCTTTTGGTCCATGTTCCGAGGCCATGTCTGTACATGCTAGGCTCGCCAAGTAAGAACCTTAGTATTCGCGTGTGTAACTGTTTTACACCCGAGATATGCTCGTGGATTCAAGTACACCCGATCATCACGTGATGTCTTGAAGCGACGAAACATTGTCGGTGCATACTTAAGGAAGAACACATTTTTATCTTGATATCTAAATGAGGGATCATCTTATTATGCTAATAAAACGCCAAACAAGTAATATAAGATGCAACAAACATCTCATGTTAAAAAGTGAAATGATATGGTTCTTGCACTTTATCTTCATCATATGGTATGATCACTATCATACCTCTATGTGTAAGGCCAAGGTCTATGGAACTTACACGTTATGTGTGTTGTAAGAGTATCGACTTATACTTCTTCTTACAGCATCACCATATCATGACACTAGCTTAGCAACAATCTAAACTAGACGCCTCTAATTTATCCATTGCAAGTTTTACGTGGCTTAGGGCTTTCGAAGATAGAACCATTCTTACCTATGAACATGAACCACAACAAGGATAACCAAATTGTTGACAACTTGTTGCAAATTAGATATTGAATATAGTAGGAGAGACAGACACCCGCTAGCCACTTATGCAAAACTAGTTGCATTTCAAGCGTGGAACAGGTCTCATGTGCGAGGACATGTAAAGTTTGTCCGGGCCGCTTCATCCCACTTTGACACCAATATCCAAAGTACAACTAAGAAGCAATAAAATGATCATCATCGCCCACATACTCATATGTGTAATATCCGTGCAAAGCATCTACGCATAGATCCCGCTCTGATACCACTGTAGGGTTCGCAGCATAGAAAACAAAAATTTTCCTACGATGGGAACAACTATGTACCAAGATCTATCTACTAGATATAAGTAACGGGCGGATATACATCTATAGAGAACATACCCTTGAAGACCGACAAAGCTTAACGAGTCCAAACTCATGGTTGATGTAGACGATCTCTTGCCGATCTCAAGATCGAGAGGAAGTCCTAGCGCCACAAAACAGCAGCGCATCCGTGCTCGCACACACGTACAAGACACCGAGCAACCTCCGCCTCCTCGCTCCAGCGATGCAGTGGAAGCACAACTCTTTCTTGCCAAAAAGCCACCGGGAACATGTATCTCGCTAGTCCGAGACCATGGGGGATAAATACTAGAGGGGGAGAGATCCTTCACGAGGAGGTGTGAGTGAGAGAGAGGAAGGGGAGCTCCTTTTATAGGGAGAGGGGGACACCCCAAGGGGCATGGCGCCAGCCATGGTGGCTGCCCCCACCTCTTCCACATTCATGTGGGTGGAGCTCCCACTCAAAATAAAAAGCCTCCACTCCCATAAAAGAGCCTCCACTAAAAAATCCACTCACATGCATTAAATTTCCACCAAATTTAATGCAAGCTCTCATTTAAATAAAACTCTTTTATTTATTTATTTAGAATTATGTTAATTACTTTAATTAACAAACATTCACATATAACCCCTTGCTAGTATTTCATTTCACATGCAGAACCAGTTTTAGCAATTTCAACCGAAACAGTTTCGGTGTCTAGTGAAATAAATTCCTGCGCTTGTTATTCTTTCCGGCATGAAACTTTTGCTCCAATTGGAAGTCAGTGTCCCTTAAGTGTGCCACCCTACGGTTCGCGAATAATGCGGACATGATCGAGACCCTTCTCCGATCAATAATCAGAAACGGGACCTGGAGATCCATACTGACTCCCACACATTCAACGATGACTTTCCTGTGATCGTCGGAACCTTTTACGCTAGTATATTAATCCCTTTGTTTCACGATATATTAGATGTCCAATATTCGATCATCGGTATGTCCATAAATAGTTTGATCTCATTACCGACATGCACTCTTTTCTTGTTCCCGTGATAGAACATTCTAGTGATCAAATCACTTGCTTGCAAGCTAATCAATGTGATATCACCGAGAGGGCCCAGAGCATATCTATCCATCATCGGGATGAACAAATTCCACTCTCGATCCATGGGCCTCAACATAACACTTTAGTAGTTCTAAAGCCATCTTTATAATCACCCAGTTATGGTGTGACGTTTTGATGTCATCAAGAAACTCTTCCGGTGTTAGTGATTGACATGATCTCATGGTCTAAGGATTAGGATCACTTCTTAAGTTGTTATAGCAATATAAACTCAATGACTTTGATCGTAATGCTATACTTCGGATGAATGTTCATCACATCATTACACTAATGTTGTGACCTCGTTATTAACAACATCCAATGTCCATGATCAGGAAGCCTTTGATCATCTTGTTAATCAACGAGCTAGTTTATAAGAGAGGCATAACTAGGAACTTCCTTTTTGTTTATTAAACACACATGTATTAACATTTCCGTATTAATACAATTATAGCATGCAAAATAAACATTTATCATAAATAAGGAATACGATAATAACCACTTTATTATTGCCTCTCGGGCATATTCCCTTCACCCCTTGTCTCATCTCCGTCCTCTGCCCTTATTTCTCCGCCGCCAGTGGTCTCCCCTTCAGCACCACCTCGACACGCCCCGTCTTCCACCTCTGGCCGCGAGCTACCAGCCTCCCTTTCCTCTTCACTGCTCCCCTAGTCGGCTCCGCCATCGAGCTCTCCTCGCCCCTTGTCGTTGTGCGAGCTCTACCGCCTCTTCTTATGCTGCAGCCGAACTCTCCTCATCCATCCACAGCCGCCCCATCCCCGCTCACTGGAGGCCGCCTCCTCCACCTCTATGGCCGCGAGCTCCACCAACCCGCGTTCATGTGATGCATCTGTGTGTTTCTCCCTGCGCCACCATGACGTATCCTTGCTGTCGAGGCTCCTCCGAGATCCTCCTCTCCGGCCGCCCTATAGCGCCTCTACCTCGCCGGCATCGCCCCTGGCCACTTCCATCACGCGTCGCACGACCTCCGCCTCCTTGTCTCCGGTCCGGCGCGCGTAGTCACTCCTGCCTTTTTCGTTGTTGCTCTATCCCTGTTGGTGTGCCCTGCTGGTACGTGTGGGATCCTAAGTTCTATGAGTTGGAGCAAGATACGTTCCCTAGTAACCAGTTCAAGTCAGATCCCCTTGTCTGTCCATTTCAGTGTGATGATCTGCAGACGTATGAAGTGGTGCTTTTGTGACGACATGGAGTTGATGTGGAGAAGCGGTGATTCTTCGGTGTTGGTGCAAGTGAAGTGGTACTATGGCGATTTTGACGTGGTTGTTCAAAACACCCCCATGCGACAAGATCGACAAGCTGAACAAGAACCTCGTTCTAGGACCCGGATCCCAACGGCAAGATATTCGCCAAGATCTCCCTTTCGAATTTGAAGACGGATCCCTACGACCTCGTCGAACCCCGAGACTCCCGGATCTGACCCCCCCAAGTGTGTCCCATATCTGGCCTGATTTTATAAATTTCCATCTATATTTACTTATTGCATATTAAATTGTTCATGATTGCAGTCATGCTTTGTCATTTGGGGGTATTTTGTGGATTCACCTCATCATTAAATATGGAGACGATATGTAGGAAAATCTAGTCTTATATTGGCTCCATTTAAATTTGTGTAGCGAACCAGTGCCATATTTTGCCTTGTTAATACAACATTTAAATTGAGGGATATCTAAACAACATGAACCATCTAATTAATTGTTCGGATCCTGATTTCGCGTAATATTTCCTAGTTGCATCGCACCTTTGCCATGTAATACATCATACATGCATCATGCCCAATCTTCTGCCATAGTATGAAATAGTGCATCAGATGTTTCTTTTAGTGCTTTGCTTCTTCACAGATTAGGTCGAGGAGTTGATGCGAGTATCAACCCGATCTTTGGATGAACCTTCGGCAGTGTTTTCCTAGGCGAGCATTCTCCCCCTTGCTACCTATTTTACATTTCTAGTCTTTACTTCCTCTTGTTGATCTATTGCTATCTATGTTGTGATGCTCTAGAATCCATGCCACTTTATATCCCTTTCAACCTATATTTCCATGGACACCTCTTATTCCCTGTTGTTTGGTAGATAGTCAGCCTTGCGAGTCGTAGTTGCTTGCATATGTGTTGCTTCGCGCCGTCGGTGTTCCACAGTTGTTGGAAGGTTGACATATGATTTATTTTGGAGATGATCGTGACTTTAATTACAACCTGATATTAAAATGCTGGGAATAGTTATAACTAATGCAGAGGCACCGGTGGGCAATAGATGCTATTTGTTTTTTAACCGCTCACTAGTGTCCCGTAGGACCCCGAGTACTTGATACTTGTTTCTTGACTATCACACTATCCGCATGTGGGACCATGAATTCCCTTAGACAGACCTTGAGTCATATCTTATTTCTTGGGATCACAAAACTAGTTTGGGGTTTTATTACTATCCTGTACTTATGCCATGTTTACTGTATTATTTACTATTGTTGCTCGTGGAGAGCGTTTACTACTGTATTGTTTAGGTAAGCGGAGTGTTTTCGCTTTATCGACAAGTCCAGTCACACTTTCGGGTTCCCAGTCGTTTACAACCATTGACGCAAACCGCTAGGTCTGTTTCGGAGCTGGCTAACTTCGTCGCGGGTAGCTTAGTGGGATGGTCCCGTGAAATATTATATGAATTTTTTGATTTCTTTGTCGTGATGCCTCGTTTTGTTTTCATTCATTTTTTCCGAGGTTGATCGTGCGTGTGTTGCTATTTGTGCCCCATGTAGGGTAAATCTTTCTAAAAGCCGTGTCTACGGTTATGGACGACTTGGAGCACAGTATCTCGATCATAGACAACTATACTAAACCAGTACTATAAATATGACTTTGACATGACTAGTAATCATATTCATTACAATGGAATGAGTAAATAAAAGTGCCAATAACTACTAGAATTGGGATGCCTCATGCTATATGTATCTTACTAGTAAGTATTGCAATTACAACATAATGGTTAACTAAAACTACCCACTGCTTATGATATCAGGATGACCCATGTTCACCATACCTGACTAGTAATCGCTGCAACTATAACAGAATGAATAAAATTACCAACTATGTGAGTTTCCTCGGTATGACTTCTTCGTTTGGTCTCGAAGGGGAATACCAGGATGGGTATTTATGGTGGTAGTTTTAGGTTGAATCCAAATAGGCCTTTCTTATGTCTCTCTGATAGTCGCCAGTTGTATCGAGTCTCTATAGGTTGCATCGTGCATGTTGCACTGCCGCTATAGTCCACCATACCTATGTTGGCGAGAGTCGCTGAATTCTAAGTCTCGCCGTGTACTGACCTCAGTACTGACCGCTCTCCTTTTCCTTTTCCCTTTGCTGACACCCCTTTTGTTTAAGCAGGTTTTGAGATCGACGTCGTTAGCAGGGTGACCCTTTTGGCTTGGCCTAAGCAAGGTTATGGATGCTGTTGGTTATTCTTCAGAGCTCTTATCCCAATTTGCATCTTGTCCATACTTGGATGTTGTATCGTTTTCAAGGTTATTTGGATCTTTGTACCGTATATCTGTATTCTTGACTCATGGAGTCATGTTGTATATATATATATATCCATTTTATGGGTTCCATCATGGACTAATCTGTAATGGTATTACTTTATTTTCCACCCGCACGAAAGTGTCTGGTGGGCACCTTTAAATCGTTTCTATGCGGGTTTAGTGGGAATCACTAAAACTTGCATAGGGCCAATCTGAGGGTGTTACAAAGTGGTACTAGAGCTCAGCAGTTACGATACGCCACTGGTCCAGCCTATATGATAACCTAGCTAACAGCCAATATAGAGTGTCAAAACTATTTTGAAAATGGGTTGGATAGATCTGATTAGGTCTGCTTTTACTCCTTACCCCTGTGCTATTCTCTTCTTACCTCTTCGTGTTTTGAATCTGCCCTCTTACCTTTTCTTCGAGTCCAGGAATTCTTGTGGTTGGGTTTCCGTTGTACCTCTAGGGTTTCACTTATTCCTCTTGTAACGACATTTCTACATTCGGTCTTCATGCCATCTGATGAATTTTTCATCTATTGTACCGTTTAGTGGACCAAAATCCACTAATTTTTTATGTTTATGTTTCGATGTCTTTCAACGCGATGACGACATCATCTGCATTAGATACGATGAGGAACATGCATTGATCCTTTGCTTCAAACATCGCTTGTCGAGATCTTCAGTCTGAATTATGAGAGTTGGTTGTATAATTATCCTATTCATGTGCAGAGCAATGCTTTGGGTGCGCGATGGACTGATCACCATCCGACTACTCTTATCATTCTCTCTTGTACATCGAATCGGTGGATCAAGCAATTTTACTCCTTCCATAGAAGTTAGAGGTGGCCTTATCTTTTCAAGACCTCTACCTTCGTCCTTTGTTCTCTAGAGTGCTCTCTGATGGCTGTGAAATATAGCCATCCACACTCACATTTAAACTGGATATTATTCATACTTTTGATGAAATATCTCTCTAAACCCTGCCACTAATGCCTAATGATCAAAGGGATATGCAATCCTTTCTTGCTATTTTTTCCTATGCAGATAATGATGTATAATGATGGGAATCACAACATTTAAGTCAAAGATACAATAATTTCCAACACGTCAAAGAAACCAGGAGCCGTGAAGTGGATCCAGAAGGCTTAATGACCAAGTATATGGCGAGAATAAAATTCCGGTCGTATAGTGATGACCCAAAAGTATAAGGGATCGCAACAGTCTTCGCGGGTAGTATTACCCAATTTATTGATTTGACACAAGGGGAGCCAAAGAATTCTTGGAAGCCTTAAAAACTGAGTTGTTAATTCAGCTGCACCTGGAAATAGTTCTTGCTCACAAAAGTTTATCAGTAGCAACAGTTTGTAGTAGCAACAGTAGAGCAACAACAGCAGTAGAACAAGAGCAATAGTAACAGTAACAGTAAACAGTGGGATTCGAGTGCGGTAGGCATAGGGATGGATGGACGGGCGTTGCATGGACGAGTCTAAACATGTAACTTCAAGATCTAGGGCATTGCAGATAAATAAGATAAAGCATCCAAGTACTAAACAATCCTAGGCATGTGCTCCATATATAGTCATGCGTGCTCGCAATGAGAACTTGCACAACATCTTCTGTCCAGCCAACCCGTTGCAGCGAGGCCTCTAGGGAACTACTGACAATTAAGGTGCTCCTTTTAATAGAGCACCGGAGCAAAGCATTAACACTTCATGAACACATGTGATCCTCACATCACAGCCATCCCCTCGGGTTGTCCCAATTTCTGTCACTTCGGGGCCTCTGGATCCGGACAATGATATGTGTACACAATTTGTAGATAAGATCACAAACAATACTATCATAATGATTCAATAATAAGTTCAGATCTGAGATCATGGCACTCGGTCCCTAGTGACAGGCATTAAGCACAACAAGTTGCAATAAAGTCAAATAGCACTAATAGAGATACTAGGCACTATGCCCTAACAATCTTATTCGATTACATGATAGAACTCATCCAATCCCTACCATCCCCATGGCCTACTATGGGGGATGACTCACTCATGGATGGGGGAAACATGGGTGGTTGATGCAGAGGCGTTGGTGATGACGATAGCGATGATCCTCTCCAAACTCCCCGTTCCGGCAGGGTGCCAGAACGGAGTTTCTGGATCCGAATCTTGGTTTTTGGTGGTGGCGGCGCATCGGAACTCTTTCTAGAAAAACATCCAACCCCCTTGAGTTTTTAGGTCAGAAGGAATCTTATAGGCGAAGAGGGAGGCCGAGGGGGTGTCTGAGGTGGTTGCACCCCCCAGGCGCGGCCAGACCTGGCCCACGCCTGGCAGGGGTGTGGCCCCCAGGCCTCCTCTCCGTCTCGTACTCTGGCTCCGTGTGTCTTCTGGTGAAATAGGATTTTTGGCATACTTTCCGGGATTTTTCTTGATAGTTGATTTTCTGCACAAAAATAGACACCAAGGTAATTCTGCTGAAAACAGCGTCAGTCCGTGTTAGTTGTATCCAAATCACACAAGTTTAGAGGAGAAACAATAGCAAGAGTGTTCGGGTAAGTAGATAAGTTTTGGACGTATCATATAGTTCCGACCGTATAGTTGCCATCGACTCCATTAGGTCAAACAGAACAACTTTCGTGAAGGGACCCCTATATAAAGAGTCCTCGGGTGATGAAAAAATCCTCCCTCAACACATCCTCGCCCCCGACTCCATCTGCTTCATCGCTGCCGACACCCTTCCATTAGATCTAATCTCCAAACCCTTCTCCACCACCGTAGCCATATTCCACCACTTGTAATAGTAGATCTCTTCTCCAATTGGTGACACTGTAAGACTATTTTCTATCAATACTATGATCTCTATTACAATGTTTATGATTGTTGATTTCATCTCTATGTGTGAGTAATTCTCCTTGGGCATAGGGCTTTGGCCTAGACATGTAGCATGTGCATGTTATTTATCATAGATGGTATCATGTATTAGTTTGTATGACATGATGATTATTGTACCCTCTCTTGCATCAATCTAAGAACTTGTCAGGTACCCACGACCCCGAGGATTGATCTAGGTATAGGGAGTGTGAGTAATGAATAATCTGCAGGATGGGAACCCTAGTGACAGAAAGGGTAGTACGACTATATGTGAGGGATTTACTTGGGATTAACGGTGATGTCACTATGCATATCATTAGTTATCTTTCTTCTATGGATGAGACTAGTAGGTTATTGCTATAAGCGCTTGCTGAGACAATAGAAATTATGGATGCACTGCCCACATATAATTATCTTTCTCTAACAATTACATGCATACTTTATTATTATCTTTTATTCCCATCAGATGTTTTGCAGAGCTATAGGTGAAACCGAAAGCCCTAGGCCCTCTCTCTCTCCATCATCATCAACAACAAAAGATCGCAAACTCTTGGTCTGGTAAAACACAAAAAGAATTACAAAACTCCTAAAGGTCCGTTAAAGTAACTTCACGTTGCTTTCTGCTTCCCGAGGATTCTATAAACCTAGGTATTGTAGGGGTTCGTAGCATGGAAAACAAAAATTTCTATCGCATACAAACAAACAAGCCAAGATCTATCTACTAGATTGTAGCAACGAGTCGATGGAATAATTTACCCTCGAAGATTCCAAAGCGGTTAACGAGAGCAGATTCTCGTGGGTGATGTAGTCGTACTCTTTCCGATCTCAAGATCGTGTAGACGATCCTTACGGTGCTGCGTTCCGGCAGCGCTCCCGCAGTCGGTCACACGTTCGATACTCGACGAAGACCTTCCTCTCCCTTGTTCCAGCAGGCAGCGGAGGTTGTAGCACTCTCCTCGCGATTCCGGCAGCACAACGGCGTGGTACCGGAAGTAGAGGGGAGATCCCGCAGGGCTTCTCCTTAAGCCGGAGCGAGTATGGTGGAGTATGAGAGAGAACTATTAGTGGTCTAGAGTTTAGACACACCAATTAGAAGGCTCTAAACCGAAGGCTAGGGCAATTAGAACCTCTAAACCAAAACGGCTCTAAACCGGAGATTAGAGGATAGGAACTTGTGTGTCTAGAGGAGGAGGCCCTGCCCCTCCTTTTATAGGTGGAGAGGGCCGGCGGCCAAGGGGAGGGAGGGGAGTCCCTCCCCAACTCGGCCTAGGTGGTGCGCCGGCTTGGAGAGGAGGGACTCCTCCCCCAAGTCGGTTTCAACCTCCTCTTGCTTGTTTCCCACAGTTTCTTGTTTTAGCCGTTTGACTTTCAAACTGGCCATTTGACTTTTCTGTTTTAGGATTCAATTTAATCCTTTATTTGGAACAGCAAGAACACTTAGTACATGATGCAATCATTCCAATATGTAATGACACATTCATGTACCCCTCCCCCCCCGGAGTGCCGGACATTCCGGAACCTTCTAGAACATTCCTGATGAAAACACCGGAATCATTTCCGAACTCTGAAACGGGACTTTCCTTATATGAATCTTATTCTCCGGACCATTCCGGATTACCTCGTGATATCCCGGATCCCATCCGAGACTCCGAACAACATTCGGTCTCTTTCTCATAATACCATAACTACTCAAACAACGTCGAATCCTTAAGTGTGTCTCCCTACGGTTCGTGAATTATGCGGACATGATCGAGACACTTCTCTGAACAATAACCAATAGAGGAATCTGTAAATTCATATGGCTCCCACATATTTCTACGATTACTTTGCGATCGAATGAACCACTTACATACGATACCAATTTCCCTTTGTCTCACGATAGTTTACTTATCCGAGGTTATGATCGTCGGTATCTCTGCATACCTAGTTCAACCTCGTTACTGATAAGTACTCTTTTCTCGTTCCCGTGATATGTGATCCCTTGTGAGCCAGTCACATGCTTGCAAGCTAATTGGATGACATTTCACCGAGAGGGCCCAGAGTATATCTATCCGTCATATGGATGGACAAATCCCACTCTTGATCCATGTGTCTCAACTGACACTTTCCGAACACTCAATGCCACCTTTATAGCCACCCAGTTACGGTGTGGTGTTTGATGTCATCAAAGCATCCATCCGGTAAAGGTGATATGCATGATCTCATGGTCGAAGGAATTAGGTTACTATGTATCAGAAAGCTTATAGCAAATGAACTATATTAAATGACTTGATCTTTATGCTACGCTTATCTATAGGAGTATGTCCACCATATCATTCTCCTAATGATATGATCTTGTTGTTAATAACATCTCTATGTTCATGATCAGGAAACCATGATCATATATTAACCAACAAGCTAGTTTAACAAGAGGCTTTACTAGGGACTCTTATTTTAGTTTACAAATCACACAAGTATTAATGTTTCCGGTTAATACAATTATAGCATGGTATGTAAACATTTATCATAAGTGTGAAGATATGATAATAACCACTTTATTATTGCCTCTTGGGCATATCTCCAACAGTCTCCCACTTGCACTAGAGTCAATAATCTAGTTTCAAACCTTTGTGTATTCAACACCTATGGCTTTCCGGTGTTGTATGTACACGATTGCTAGTGGTCAACTGATCTCCGGATCTGACACTTCCAGGTCCGTGTGTAATTGCATGTCTTTGCGTCTCTACGCATCACTCATTCTCTAATGAGATGGCTTTGTATAAATTTGGTCTTTCGGTGTGACCTTTAGCTCTTTGGGGTTAAAACATGTTGATAATATTGTCGCACAATATATCTTCATAGTATTATCCCACTGTGAACTACACCTAGTTTGATAACAAACTACTTGACACAAATGACCTCTTTTGCTGCTAAAATAGCAGTCATATACTTAGCCTATTGTTGTAGTATCTGTCACAATGTCTTAACTTTGGAACTCATCCAAATCCATTATGGAAATCACTTTCCATTATATTGTGCCACCCTTAGTTTAGATTGAGATAAACTTAATTTGTACTTTGTGACAAAGCTAGTATCAATGTAGTACTTTTACAATGAACTAACCATCTATTTGTCACTTCTACAAATATTATACTCTTAGTTCTTCAAAAAGATCATAAGAATATCCTTACTATTGTCCAATGATCATCTTACGAATCATTCTGGTATATGCTCACAACATTTAGAGCATAGGACATATCTGGATTTGTACATATCACAGTATGATTGATATAAATACTCTTTGTGATTTCATACATCAAGTATCAATCTATACTTGATTATTTGTTTCACTTTACCAAATGTCAATACACTTGAATATATCATCAACATTGAACTCATTCAATCCTTTCTGTGCGACAAGAACCTCTCTTGTAGTTTCTATATTGAACTGATTCAATATCTTGTCTATGTACTTCTGGCACAACCATATTAGCGTCTATTGATGCCAAATATTTGGGTTTTGCCTAAGTCTTTCATCGGGATGAAATTCTTAATATGTGTTAATAAAAGATACATTATTTCCAATCAACAATATGTCTTCCACATAATGTATTAGAAACATGTCTTAGCGCTCCCACTTAATTTCTTGCAAATGCAAGCATCTTCATCGTCTCTAATGAACTTTTAAACTCCTTTAACAGTTTCATTACAGTGAAGATTCCAACTCCACGATGCTCACTTTAACCATTGAAGTTTGCATATGCTTTTAGCATCCTTTGAATTAACAAAACCCTATGGACCGTGTTATGCACATGTCCTAGGTAACGATTCTATTAGAAGAACTTGTTTTGTTTATTCAACTACCATATAACAAATTATATGTAGTGGTTGCTACATTTATCCGTCTAGACTAAATCGTTATGAAAGATCAAATCTTGTCATAGTCAACCCTTGAACATTGTTGTGAACTTTTTCCCAACATGTCGACCATTTCATAGATGCGAAACATCCATGTCTATTTCTTTATAGATCCAGACACAACTGTAAGGTCTTACACCTTTCTCGAGGGTCCTTCAAGTTCAAAACTTGATTTCTCGTGTATGGAACTATCACGGATTTTATGGCTTCAAGCCATTTGACGGAGTCAGGGCTCATCATCGCTTCTTTGCATGTAGTCGGATCATTATTGTCAAATAATGATTTAACTCTCAAATCTTGGTATTTGACTGTTTACCCGACCTACTTGTTTCAATAGAAACTTAGATCTCCGTGACCACAACCTTTGAGGAACGTGAGCCATGAGCATTATTGCTGCCTCCGGAACACTTTTCGGTGCTGCGCAACTCTGCACATATAGCTAAGGTTCTTTTAACCTTATCAAAGTTCTATTGTCCTCCCACTTAACTTTTCATGAAAAATTCCTTCTCAAAGAAACTTGACGTTCTAAGTGACAAACACTTTTGTCTCCGGTGTTAGGGAGGAATATTTTAACAAAGACAGTTTCATCCGACTTTGGTTGCAAACATCTTTCTTATGCATAGCATACCAATGTTTAAGAAAGGACAACTTGGGTTTTATCCCAAACCATAACATATGGTGTCATTTCAACGGATTATGATGGAGCTCTTTTCAGTGGAAAAACGGTAATCTCTAAAGCTTTTAATCTTTAAAATACAATGGCAGTTTTATGAATTACACCTTCGATCTTACCATGTCAAACAAGGTTTAATTACATATCTCGAACGCTCCATACTCTTATGGTGTTTCGGGAAAATGCAAATCCACGGAACGATTCCATAAATCTTAGGTATTATGCTAAACTTTGTAACTCAAATATCTTCCTTTATGATCTTTATCATAAACTATTTATATTCTTGTTACAATGATTTTGCACTTCATCTTGAAAGTCTTTGAACTTTTCAAATGTTTCTTACTTTATCCTTATTAAGTAAATATTCATATATTCACTCAAATTTTCGGAGAAAGCATATGAAGTTGAAATCCATCGCTTTTGACTACACATGATGGACTTTGTACAACAATATGTACAATTTCCAATAAGCTAGTCTTTCGTTCCCTTTTTGGCCTATGAACGAAGTTTTAATTATCTCTAGGAAAGTTTCACAAGCGTCATTTGATCAAAATCAAATAGACTCCAAAATTCCATCCACATGGAGTTTCTTCATGTTTTCCTTCCAATATAATTTAAACGGCAATGTCACTTCCTAAGTGATCTTTCAATCAATTTGTCTTTCGACATTTTTAGCACTAGTTTTATGGATGTGATTTCTCCAACGAGATTTGTGAATCATCCATCTTTTATGGATTACGGCAATTATTTGAACAACCCTTTTGTTCTCATAATACCTGATAAAACAAATCTTGAAGGCAAGCTTTGATGTTTAACGAGCAACACAATAACCCTTTATTTGTTCTTGATGAACATCATCACATATTCTTTTGCTAGTTACTTAGGCCATTGTAGTTCATGAATTGTGTTGTTTCGTATGACAATTCACACCAACAAATTTAGTATCAAATACTTAAGAACCACATTGTTTAATAAGCAAAGAATATAGCCATAACATGTATATCATCTATATACTTAAACTGAACAATTCTAGTCTTTTCTTTTCTGCCATATATTTATGAGATTCTCTTTCAGTATTTCCTTTTCTGTTTGAAAGAATCTATCAACATCAATAGTGGAGTCATACATATGACATATAGTCCAAAGCGTGTATAGTTAAATACCAATGTCTTTGGACTTGCACTTTGAAGTAGATCACCATCATCAAATGTTTGGTGTTCTTTCAAATTCCTTTCTTTAGTAATCTCTTGGTGTAGTAAACATTTTACCTACATCAAATATTCACCCTTATCATGGAATCGTCCATGATCAAGCTACTTTTAGCTTATAACGATGAATTATGAGTATAATGTTGCTATCCAAAAACCTTTTGGAGGATTAGGACAACAAGTGTCTCCAACCTTTTGCAAATTCTCATCAAAATATGAGAACATGAACTTTGCCATATTATACTCTACCATGTTGTAACCAAAACTTCGTTTCAGATATCACAATATCTTCCACACATCATGGTTTCTGAAACAACTCTTTCAGATCCTAGATAACCTTGATATTAAGAGAATCCTTTGAATATCAAGAATCATGGAGACAAATATGATACTTATATACTAACACTTGGAATTGTTACTCTTGATTTAATACTAATTATTAAACTTCATGGAGTAACCGGAACTTACTGAAAGTTTGCAATAGGACTTTTAAACTTTAGATTAACACTTCAAAACAATACGATACCAGTTCGTAAAGTAACTAACCAGAATTCTATAGTTCTATCATCTCAATTATAACTAAGCGCAAGATGGTAAACGGATGCCAATGACTACAACAACTATGCAAATTCACTTTGATTTAGTTTATGATAAATTGAGTTCTAATTAATAATTAAATTAATCTAGGTGAACTCCCACTCAAAACAATATTCCTCACATTGTTTTAGTGATCACACGAACCAAATCCACCACATCAAAACCGATCATCACGAGAGTTGATGTAGCTTCAATGGCGAACAATCAACATGTTCATCATATCTACTATATGACTCATGCTTTACCTTTCGGTGATCCGTGTTCCGAGACCATGTCTGTACATGCTAGGCTCGTCAAGATCAAACCTTAGCTTCCGCATGAGCAAATCTGGCTTGCTCACGTTGTATACACTCGCAGAATCTAACACACCCGATCATCACGTGGTGCTTCGAAACAACAAGCTTTAGCAACGGTGCTAACTAAGGGTGAACACTTTATGACTTGAAATTCATGTGCATGAGGGATCATCTTATAATGCTACCGTCGTCTACTAAGCAATACAAGATGCATAAAAGGATTAACATCACATGCAATTCATAATATGTGATATGATATGGCCTTTCTTCTTTGTGCTTCCGATCTCCATCTTCAAGCATGAACATGATCTCCATCATCACCGGCATTGCATCAAGGTCAATGACGCTTCTCCATGGTTGTCGTCCACTGTCACATCCCAAAATTTTCCAAATCTTGTAATGTGAAAATAAATGAATAAAATAAAACCTTGTTTGATTTTCAGAGCCAGAAGAAACTTTCTGAATTCAATTGGAACATCAAACCCATTTGAATTAAATAAAATCCTAAAAGGATCTAAAAAGATAAACATTTTAAATAAAGGAAAAATAGAATGTTTTGGAAATAAGATTTTGGATCTTTTAAAATAAAAGATTTGGTATTCAAAAGAAAAGATGGATTCATAACTAAAGATTATTTATAAAGCCAAATTAATCCTTGGCCAAGTTTTGAGAAATAAAAACATTATATTTTAAATAGAGTAGCAAAGGTTATTTAAAAATAATAAAGATTTGCTTAAATAAAATAACAAGGAATTAATATCCAAACTCTTTTAAAATAAATGATTTCACCAATTCTAAATAAAACATCCAAACTTAATAATTATCTTAAATAGGTTTCCCAAGTAATTTTTCTCTAATAAAACCTACTAAAGTGTTTTGACTCTATTTTAGATTTTTAAATAAATGTTCTCAATAAAACAAACCCAAGAGGATTTAATAATAAAAGTCTATGTTGTTTAATTAATAATGGACTCTAAAATAAAATGTTATTTTGTTTTAACAACAAGTTTCCAAGTATTTAATACTTCCAAATAAAACCTACTGATTTGGTTTTGAAAGTGTTTTCAAATGAGAATTTTTATTAAATAAATCAAACCATGATAAATAAATCAAATTCCATTTTATTTAATTAAAGAATGGATTAATAAAGTTATTATTATTTTTATTTTGGGCTTTTGACCATACTACTAAACAAAACTAATTTCAGTATTACAAAATTTGAGTGTTGTTTGAATTGATTTGGTTGGTGATTATTTGATTGGAAATTCAAAACAGAAAATAAAATAGAAAAGGAAAAGAACACAGAATAAAAAAAAAAAATAAGAAAGGAATCAACCCAACCCAACAGCCCAGGCAGCCCAATAAGCCCACCAACCAGCCCAGCTCCCTTCCCCGCAGAAAACGATTCGAACCAACTACCCGACCCGCGCAGAGAATGACAGGTGGACCTCCTCCTCGTTTCTTTTCCCACTAACAGGTGGACCCCACCGCTCCTGTTCGTCGTCCTCACCCGCGCGACCCCTTCTTCCCCAAACCGCGCTGCCGTTCCCTGTCATCAATCCGCGCGCTTAATTCTTCATAATGGCTGTGTTAATTCCGCCTCTGACCTTGCGTACTTAAGCGCCAGCATCTCCCCCTCCTTTTTCCTCTGTCACCACTCCCTCTTCGCCCCTAGGCTGTCGCCAATCACTCCTGCACCGCCGCTGCTCCGACGAGCTTCCATCTCCAATCCCAGCTAGTACACGCCACCCCTGCCTTCGAGAACGCCCTAGCAAGTTTCCCCACTCCCAGACACACCTCCCCGTACCACCAGTTCGACCGCGGGTACCCTGTAACCTCGCCCTCGACAACGACCACCGTCACCACCGTCTGCTTCATCTCCGGCGAAACCCACAGGTAGTATCTGAACGCCCCGCGCCTCCTCGTTCACACTCCCGCACTCGCCACACCCTTCTGCATCTAACCGCATCATTGTTTTGCTTCGGGATGATCCACAGCGTCGCCCTCAACCGCGGACAGAACCACCCGACGCCGACGAAGTCTCCGGCGAGCAATCGCCACCGTTCCCGTGCGCCCCCTGCCTCGTCGACCACACGTTGAGCTTCCCCAACCAACTACGACCTCGGTGAGCCTACTCCCTTCCTCTCTCGCCTCCTATTTCACCAGCTTCGCCACTGACCGACCGTCGCCGCCGCGCGCAGCCGACAAGCGCCGCCAGACTTTGGCAAGCATGTTAGTAACCGTAGGATCTAGATCTGACGGATACGATAGAACGTTGACGAAGGGGTAAGTGATGATCCTGTGCCGCACAATCTGACTTGATCCAACGCGCCGCAGCACGCGATCCAGACGAATCGGTATCGACCAATCACGACGCGACGCGTGGCCTGTAATAGATCTAAAAACAGTTTTGAAATCAGAATTATTTGCAAACTTCAAACCCCTATAACTTTCAAACCACACGTCCAAAAATTACAAATTTTATATCAATGAAATCAGGAGAACAAGCCCTAACTAACCATGGCCTTAGTTTTGAAAATAGTATCTGTTAGCTTGGTTGAATTTGCAGAATCATTTGTGTACTTGTTTAGAGTATAAAAATTGCTTAAAATTGAATTTAAATGACAAGACCTTTGCAAAATGTTTTGTAATGACCTTACTGACCCTAGGAACCAACCCATAGTGTTAAAATGATTTTTGTGAAATTTAAGTTGAATTAGTTAACTTAGTCATTTTCTAGCCAAATAAAACTCATTGATTTTAATATGGAAAAGTTTGTGCAAGGAAAACTTTGGGAAAATGTTATGGACCAAACTTACTGACCCAAAACACCAAGCCTTGCCAAGGGTAACCTACTTGGTGAAAAACATAAAGTCTTACTTTAAAAAGAATAATTTTCACCACATAAAATGTTGAATGGATTTTAAAATAGATTTTGGGCAAAACCTCTAACTAATGACTTTGCCATTTTGGTAAATGACCAATGTGGACCTTACAAAGTATATAAACCTAGTAGAGACCAACTTTGCAATAGAATCCTCTTTTTACAAGACTTAGGAACCATTGCTTTGTATAGGAGAATTATTGTTTGAATGTTGGAATGCTACTTGATACTATGCTTGTTTGATTGTAGTGAAGTTAGCAAAGTGTGAGACTAGCAAGATCAAGAAGTGACTATCATTCCCTAAAACAAAAAGGCAAGCTACACTATCATACAAAAGTCCTACTACTTTCATTATACTTAGTGGATTTTGAAAATATGCATGAAAAGATATTTCTGTACCTATGCTATGCTAAATCCTAAAAGGATTCCCTATACACTCCTTAGTGAAAATATTGAAGTTGTACATGCTTAGCCATGCTATATGCTATAATTTGAAAAGAGATACATGTTGAGATTTTACAAAGGTTGAGAAAAGGACTTGTGTTTTTACATAATAAAACAAGGACTCAATGAATCACCTAGGTGGAGGCTACTATAAGTTTTGGAGAAGGTGACAACAAAAGGGAACCATGTCTATGGCAATCACTTTGTGTTGTGCTCCAAAAGAAAACCACCTAGGAAACTTAGAGATCAAACATGTTTCTCCAATTGTGGCTTTCGTGTACAACCACATGCTATTATGGCTCTGGCTTAGTCAATTACATTAGGAAGACCCATGCATTGTCTTTAGTTACTGGACATGGGGATCTGGAATGCTTCATGGGGGCTGAAGACAAAGCTAGCAATGATGTATGGGAGGACCTTATGGAAAGACTTCGTCACATTCTCAGTCTGCCAGTACTCCATCTTGGTGAGCACTAATCCAGTAGGCCACTGGTGGCAACAAGATGGGATTGTGTCATGTGGGTAAAGTGTACTCCTTCTGCAGAAGTAAACAAAATCTAAGTACTTAGCCGTGTCCCCGGTTATGGACAATACTGAGCAACTAAAGTTTGAACTATGGGAGATCTCGACATTCCAACTTCTAATAAAAAAAAAACTTGATGCCCTTGTGTGTCTACCAAGGAATTCAAAGAGATTTTGTAAAGCTTGTTGCACTTGGGGTTACCAAGGTGCTCAAGAGCATGATGTACTTGGGGTTACCGAGGAACTCATGAGTTTTGATAAAACTTGTTGCACTTGGGGTTACCAAGGTGCACAAGATATTTTGACAAGGATTTGAACACTTGAGTTTCTACCAAGGAGTTCAAGGAACTTGGAAAAGAAATTTGACAAAGGATTATAAAACCCTTTTGGAAAGATAGGACAAAACAATGATTTATGCAAATAAGCCTTAAACTCTACTTAGCCAAATATGCATATAATGATAGGATCCACTCTTATATATATAAAAGTGAAGCTTGCCAATACAATTCAAAATGTATTGACCCTTGTGGCTGTAACTTGTAATGTTGCAGGATGATTGTTTTTAATGAAGATTGTTTGATTGACTAGGACTACAAAGTCTACAACCAACATCTGCCTGTGGCACTTTGAAGATGATGAACCCATACTTATAGTTATTCCGCTGCAAATGTAATGTAATAGCCAAATGAGCTATGTTTGATGTAATAAACTTATGTTATTCCTGGTTATAAATTTATATTATGACCTTTGCATCTTGATATTACATCTTAACTGTGGATGCTAGCTATTGATCCAGGGACTAGCATTGTAAAACACAGGAGGAACCTACCTTCTTGGGTTGGGACCTCTACATCCACCAGCTTCAACTATTACAACTACTTTGAATAGACACGCGGGACTAAACAGAAATTAAAGACAACCATATGGCTCCTGCCGGTTGCTGACTTACAATAAGGAACATTGCATACATCAAATACAATCACAATCATGGCCATATCACATCACTGCACACCCCTGCAAAACAAAGTTAGACGCCTCTAATTTCTTTGCATATTTTACGTGGTTTGGGGCTTTCAATAAGTGTCGTTCTAACTTACGAACAAGAACCACAACATTGATACTAGTATGTTGATCAACCGTTGTAAATTGGATCTTAACTATGCTAGGAGAAACAGGCACCCACAAAGCCACTTATGCAATACAAGTTGCATGTCAAGCGTGGAGCAAGTCTCATGAACGATGTCATGTAAGGTTAGCCCGGGCCGCTTCATCCCAACATACCGCAAGATGCAAAGTACACAAGAAGCAATCGACAATAAAAGCATCAACGCCCACAATGACCATTGTGTTCTACTCGTGCAACAGATCTACATATAGACACGGCTCTGATACCACTGTAGGGGTTCGTAGCATGGAAAACAAAAAATTTCTATCGCATACAACAAACAAGCCAAGGTCTATCTACTAGATTGTAGCAACGAGTCGATGGAATAATTTACCCTCGAAGATTCCAAAGCGGTTAACGAGAGCAGATTCTCGTGGGTGATGTAGTCGTACTCTTTCCGATCTCAAGATCGTGTAGACGATCCTTCCGGCGCTGCGTTCCGGCAGCGCTCCCGCAGTCGGTCACACGTTCGGTACTCGACGAAGACCTTCCTCTCCCTTGTTCCAGCAGGCAGTGGAGGTTGTAGCACTCTCCTCGCGATTCCGGCAGCACAACGGCCTGGTACCGGAAGTAGAGGGGAGATCCCGCAGGGCTTCGCCTTAAGCCGGAGCGAGTATGGTGGAGTATGAGAGAGAACTATTAGTGGTATAGTGTTTAGACACACCAATTATAAGGCTCTAAACCGAAGGCTAGGGCAATTAGAAGCTCTAAACCAAAACGGCTCTAAACCGTAGATTAGAGGATAGGAACTTGTGTGTCTAGAGGAGGAGGCCCTGCCCCTCCTTTTATAGGTGGGAGGGGCGGCCAAGGGGAGGGAGGGGAGTCCCTCCCCAAGTCGGCCTTGGGTGGCACGCCGGCTTGGAGAGGAGGAACTCCTCCCCCAAGTTGGTTTCAACCTCCTCTTGCTTGTTTCCCACAGTTTCCTGTTTTAGCCGTTTGACTTTCAAACTGGCTATTTGACTTTTCAGTTTTAGGATTCAATTTAATCCTTTATTTGGAACAGCGAGAACACTTAGTACATGATGCAATCATTCCAATATGTAATGACACATTCATGTACCCCTTCCCCCCCGGAGTGCCGGACATTCCGGAACCTTCTAGAATGTTCCCGATGAAAACACCGGAATCATTCCCCAACTCCGAAACGGGACTTTCCTTATATGAATCTTATTCTCCGGACTATTCCGGATCTCCTCGTGATATCCCAGATCCCATCCGAGACTCCGAACAACATTCGGTCTCTTTCTCATAATACCATAACTACTCAAACAACGTCGAATCCTTAAGTGTGTCTCCCTACGGTTCGTGAATTATGCGGACATGATCGAGACACTTCTCCGAACAATAACCAATAGAGGAATCTGGAAATTCATATGGCTCCCACATATTTCTACGATTACTTTGCGATCGAATGAACCACTTACATACGATACCAATTTCCCTTTGTCTCACGATAGTTTACTTATCCGAGGTTATGATCGTCGGTATCTCTGCATACCTAGTTCAACCTCGTTACTGATAAGTACTCTTTTCTCGTTCCCGTGATATGTGATCCCTTGTGAGCCAGTCACATGCTTGCAAGCTAATTGGATGACATTTCACCGAGAGGGCCCAGAGTATATCTATCCGTCATATGGATGGACAAATCCCACTCTTGATCCATGTGTCTCAACTGACACTTTCCGAACACTCAATGCCACCTTTATAGCCACCCAGTTACGGTGTGGTGTTTGATGTCATCAAAGCATCCTTCCGGTGAAGGTGATATGCATGATCTCATGGTCGAAGGAATTAGGTTACTATGTATCAGAAAGCTTATAGCAAATGAACTATATTAAATGACTTGATCTTTATGCTATGCTTAACTATAGGAGTATGTCCATCACATCATTCTCCTAATGATATGATCCTGTTGTTAATAACATCTCTATGTTCATGATCAGGAAACCATGATCATATATTAACCAACAAGCTAGTTTAACAAGAGGCTTTACTAGGGACTCTTATTTTAGTTTACAAATCACACAAGTATTAATGTTTCCGGTTAATACAATTATAGCATGGTATGTAAACATTTATCATAAGTGTGAAGATATGATAATAACCACTTTATTATTGCCTCTTGGGCATATCTCCAACAGTCTCCCACTTGCACTAGAGTCAATAATCTAGTTTCAAACCTTTGTGTATCCAACACCTATGGCTTTCCGGTGTTGTATGTACACGATTGCTAGTGGTCAACTGATCTCCGGATCTGACACTTCCAGGTCCGTGTGTAATTGCATGTGTTTGCGTCTCTACGCATCACTCATTCTCTAATGAGATGGCTTTGTATAAATTTGGTCTTTCGGTGTGACCTTTAGCTCTTTGGGGTTAAAACATGTTGATAATATTGTCGCACAATATATCTTCATAGTATTATCCCACTGTGAACTACACCTAGTTTGATAACAAACTACTTGACACAAATGCCCTCTTTTGCTGCTAAAATAGCAGTCATATACTTAGCCTTTTGTTGTAGTATCTGTCACAATGTCTTAACTTTGGAACTCATCAAAATCCATTATGGAACTCACTTTCCATTATATTGTGCCACCCTTAGTTTAGATTGAGATAAACTTAATTTGTACTTTGTGACAAAACTAGTATCAATGTAGTACTTTTACAATGAACTAACCATCTATTTGTCACTTCTACAAATATTATACTCTTAGTTCTTCCAAAAGATCATAAGAATATCCTTACTATTGTCCAATGATCATCTTACGAATCATTCTGGTATATGCTCACAACATTTAGAGCATAGGACATATCTGGATTTGTACATATCACAGTATGATTGATATAAATACTCTTTGTGATTTCATACATAAAGTATCAATCTATACTTGATTATTTGTTTCACTTTACCAAATGTCAATACACTTGAATATATCATCAACATTGAACTCATTCAATCCTTTCTGTGCGACAAGAACCTCTCTTGTAGTTTCTATATTGAACTCATTCAATATCTTGTCTATGTACTTCTGGCACAACCATATTAGCGTCTATTGATGCCAAATATTTGGGTTTTGCCTAAGTCTTTCATCGGGATGAAATTCTTAATATGTGTTAATAAAAGATACATTATTTCCAATCAACAATATGTCTTCCACATAATGTATTAGAAACATGTCTTAGCGCTCCCACTTAATTTCTTGCAAATGCAAGCATCTTCATCGTCTCTAATGAACTTTTAAACTCCTTTAACAGTTTCATCACAGTGAAGATTCCAACTCCGCGATGTTCACTTTAACCATTGAAGTTTGCATATGCTTTTAGCATCCTTTGAATTAACAAAACCCTATGGACCGTGTTATGCACATGTCCTAGGTAACGATTCTATTAGAAGAACTTGTTTTGTTTATTCAACTACCATATAACAAATTATATGTAGTGGTTGCTACATTAATCCGTCTAGACTAAATATCACTATGAAATATCAAATCTTGTCATAGTCAACCTTTGAACATTTTGTGAACTCTTTCCCAATATGTCGACTATTTCATAGATGTAAAACATCCATGTCTATTTCTTTATAGATCCAGACACAACTGTAAGGTCTTACACCTTTCTCGAGGGTCCTTCAAGTTCAAAACTTGATTTCTCATGTATGGACTATCACGGATTTTATGGCTTCAAGCCATTTGACGGAGTCAGGGCTCATCATCGCTTCTTTGCACGTAGTCGGATCATTATTGTCAAATAATGATTTAACTCTCAAATCTTGGTATTTGATTGTTCATCCGACCTACTTGTTTCAATAGGAACTTAGATCTCCGTGACCACAACCTTTGAGACACGTGAGCCATGAGCATTGTTGCTGCCTCCGGAACACTTTTCGGTGCTGCGCAACTCTGCACATATAACTAAGGTTCTTTTAACCTTATCAAAGTTCTATTGTCCTCCCACTTTACTTTTCACGAAAAATTCCTTCTCAAAGTAACTTGTCGTTCTAAGCGACAAACACTTTTGTCTCCGGTGTTATGGAGGAATACTTAACAAAGACAGGTTCATCCGACTTTGGTTGCAAACATCTTTCTTATGTATAGCATACCAATGTTTAAGAAAGGACTACTTGGGTTTTATCCCAAACCATAACTTTATATGGTGTCATTTCAATGGATTATGATGAAGCTCTTTTCAGTGGAAAAAACGGTAATCTCTAAAGCTTTTAATCTTTAAAATACAATGGCAGTTTTATGAATTACACCTTCGATCTTACCATGTCAAACAAGGTTTAATTACATATCTCGAATGCTCCATACTCTTATGGTGTTTCGGGAAATGCAAATCCACGGAACGATTCCTTAAATCTTAGGTATTATGCTAAACTTGTAACTCAAATATCTTCCTTTATGATCTTTATCATAAACTGTTTATATTCTTGTTACAATGATTTTGCACTTCATCTTGAAAATCTTTGAACTTTTCAAATATTTCACACTTCATCCTTATTAAGTAAATATTCATATATTCACTCAAATTTTCGGAAAAAGCATATGAAGTTGAAATCCATCGCTCTTGACTACACATAATGGATTTCGTACAACAATATGTACAAGTTCCAATAAGCTAGTCATTCGTTCCCTTTTGGCCTATGAACGAAGTTTTAATTATTTCTAGGAAAGTTTCACAAGCGTCATTTGATCAAAAATCAAAAGACTCTAAAATTCCATCCATATGGAGTTTCTTCATGTTTTCTTTCCAATATAATTTAAACGGCGATGTCACTTCCTAAGTGATCTTTCAATCAATTTGTCTTTCGACATCTTTAGCACTAGTTTTATGGATGTGATGTCTCCAACGAGATTTGCGAATCCATCTTTTATGGATTACGACAATTATTTGAACAACCCTTTGTTCTCATAATACCTGATAAAACAAATCTTTGAAGGCAAGCTTTGATGTTTAACGAGCAACACAATAATCCTTCATTTGTTCTCGATGAACATCATCACATATTCTTTTGCTAGTTACTTAGGCCATTGTAGTTCATGAATTGTGTTGTTTCGTATGACGATTCACACCAACAAATTCAGTATCAAATACTTGAGAACCACATTGTTTAATAAGCAAAGAATATAGCCATAACATGTATATCATCTATATACTTAAACTGAACAATTCTAGTCTTTTCCTTTCTGCCATATACTTATGAGATTTTCTTTCAATATTTCCTTTTCTGTTTGAAAGAATCTATCAACATCAATAGTGGAGTCATACATATGACATATAGTCCAAAGCGTGTATAGTTAAATACCAATGTCTTTGGACTTGCACTTTGAAGTAGATCACCATCATCAAATGTTTGGTGTTCTTTCAAATTCCTTTCTTTAGTAATCTCTTGGTGTAGTAAACATTTTACCTATATCAAATATTCACCCTTATCATGGAATCGTCCATGATCAAGCTACTTTTAGCTTATAACGATGAATTATGAGTATAATGTTGCTATCCAAAAACCTTTTGGAGGATTAGGACAACAAGTGTCTCCAACCTTTTGCAAATTCTCATCAAAATATGAGAACATGAACTTTGCCATATTATACTCTATCATGTTGTAACCAAAACTTCGTTTCAGATATCACAATATCTTCCACACATCATGGTTTCTGAAACAACTCTTTCAGATCCTAGATAACCTTGATATTAAGAGAATCCTTTGAATATCAAGAATCATGGAGACAAATATGATACTTATATACTAACACTTGGAATTGTTACTCTTGATTTAATACTAATTATTAAACTTCATGGAGTAACCGGAACTTACTGAAAGTTTGCAATAGGACTTTTAAACTTTAGATTAACACTTCAAAACAATACGATACCAGTTCGTAAAGTAACAAACCAGAATTCTATAGTTCTATCATCTCAATTATAACTAAGCGCAAGGTGGTAAACGGATGCCAATGACTACAACAACTATGCAAATTCACTTTGATTTAGTTTATGATAAATTGAGTTCTAATTAATAATTAAATTAATCTAGGTGAACTCCCACTCAAAACAGTATCCCTCACATTGTTTTAGTGATCACACGAACCAAATCCACCACATCAAAACCGATCATCACGAGAGTTGATGTAGCTTCAATGGCGAACAATCAACATGTTCATCATATCTACTATATGACTCATGCTTTACCTTTCGGTGATCCGTGTTCCGAGACCATGTCTGTACATGCTAGGCTCGTCAAGATCAAACCTTAGCTTCCACATGAGCAAATCTGGCTTGCTCACGTTGTATACACTCGCAGAATCTAACACACCCGATCATCACGTGGTGCTTCGAAACAACGAGCTTTAGCAACGGTGCTAACTAAGGGTGAACACTTTATGACTTGAAATTCATGTGCATGAGGGATCATCTTATAAAGCTACCGTCGTCTACTAAGCAATACAAGATGCATAAAGGATTAACATCACATGCAATTCATAATTTGTGATATGATATGGCCTTTCTTCTTGTGCTTCCGATCTCCATCTTCAAGCACGAACATGATCTCCATCATCACCGGCATTGCATCAAGGTCAATGACGCTGCTCCATGGTTGTCGTCCACCAGCTTCAACTATTACAACTACTTTGAATAGACACGCGGGTCTTAACAGAATTTAAAGACAACCATATGGCTCCTGCCGGTTGCCGACTTACAATAAGGAACATTGCATACATCATATATAATCACAATCATGGCCATATCACATCACTGCACACCCCTGCAAAACAAAGTTAGACGCCTCTACTTTCTTTGCATGTTTTACGTGGTTTGGGGCTGTTAATAAGTGTCGTTCTAACTTACGAACATGAACCACAACATTGATACTAGTATTGTTAATCACCCGTTGTAAATTGGATCTTAACTATGCTAGGAGAAACAGGCACCCGCAAAGCCACTTATGCAATACAAGTTGCATGTCGAGCGTGGAGCAAGTCTCATGAACGATGTCATGTAAGGTTAGCCCGGGCCGCTTCATCCCAACATACCGCAAGATGCAAAGTACACAAGAAGCAATCGACAATAAAAGCATCAACGCCCACAATGACCATTGTGTTCTACTCGTGCAACAGATCTACATATAGACACGGCTCTGATACCACTGTAGGGATTCGTAGCATGGAAAACAAAAATTTTCTATCGCATACAAACAAACAAGCCAAGATCTATCTACTAGATTGTAGCAACGAGTCGATGGAATAACTTACCCTCAAAGATTCCAAAGCGGTTAACGAGAGCAGATTCTCGTGGGTGATGTAGTCGTACTCTTTCCGATCTCAAGATCGCGTAGACGATCCTTTCGGCGCTGCGTTCCGGCAGCGCTCCCGCAGTCGGTCACATGTTCGGTACTCGACGAAGACCTTCCTCTCCCTTGTTCCAGCAGGCAGCGGAGGTTGTAGCACTCTCCTCGCGATTCCGGCAGCACAACGGCGTGGTACCGGAAGTAGAGGGGAGATCCCGCAGGGCTTCGCCTTAAGCCGGAGCGAGTATGGTGGAGTATGAGAGAGAACTATTAGTGGTCTAGGGTTTAGACACACCAATTAGAAGGCTCTAATCCGAAGGCTAGTGCAATTAGAAGCTCTAAACCAAAGCGTCTCTAAACCGGAGTCTAGGGCTAGGATTTAGATTAGAGGATAGGAACTTGTGTGTCTAGAGGAGGAGGCCCTGCCCCTCCTTTTATAGGTGGGAGGGGCGGCCAAGGGGAGGGAGTCCCTCCCCAAGTCGGCCTTGGGTGGCGCGCCGGCTTGGAGAGGAGGAACTCCTCCCCCAAGTCGGTTTCAGCCTCCTCTTGCTTGTTTCCCACAGTTTCCTGTTTTAGCCGTTTGACTTTCAAACTGGCCATTTGACTTTTCAGTTTTAGGATTCAATTTAATCCTTTATTTGGAACAGCGAGAACACTTAGTACATGATGCAATCATTCCAATATGTAATGACACATTCATGTACCCCTTCCCCCCCGGAGTGCCGGACATTCCGGAACCTTCTAGAATGTTCCCGATGAAAACACCGGAATCATTCCCCAACTCCGAAACGGGACTTTCCTTATATGAATCTTATTCTCCGGACTATTCCGGATCTCCTCGTGATATCCCGGATCCCATCCGAGACTCCGAACAACATTTGGTCTCTTTCTCATAATACCATAACTACTCAAACAACGTCGAATCCTTAAGTGTGTCTCCCTACGGTTCGTGAATTATGCGGACATGATCGAGACACTTCTCCGAACAATAACCAATAGAGGAATCTGGAAATTCATATGGCTCCCACATATTTCTATGATTACTTTGCGATCGAATGAACCACTTACATACGCTACCAATTTCCCTTTGTCTCACGATAGTTTACTTATCCGAGGTTATGATCGTCGGTATCTCTGCATACCTAGTTCAACCTCGTTACTGATAAGTACTCTTTTCTCGTTCCCGTGATATGTGATCCCTTGTGAGCCAGTCACATGCTTGCAAGCTAATTGGATGACATTTCACCGAGAGGGCCCAGAGTATATCTATCCGTCATATGGATGGACAAATCCCACTCTTGATCCATGTGTCTCAACCGACACTTTCCGAACACTCAATGCCACCTTTATAGCCACCCAGTTACGGTGTGGTGTTTGATGTCATCAAAGCATCCTTCCGGTGAAGGTGATATGCATGATCTCATGGTCGAAGGAATTAGGTTACTATGTATCAGAAAGCTTATAGCAAATGAACTATATTAAATGACTTGATCTTTATGCTATGCTTAACTATAGGAGTATGTCCATCACATCATTCTCATAATGATATGATCCTGTTGTTAATAACATCTCTATGTTCATGATCAGGAAACCATGATCATATATTAACCAACAAGCTAGTTTAACAAGAGGCTTTACTAGGGACTCTTATTTTAGTTTACAAATCACACAAGTATTAATGTTTCCGGTTAATACAATTATAGCATGGTATGTAAACATTTATCATAAGTGTGAAGATATGATAATAACCACTTTATTATTGCCTCTTGGGCATATCTCCAACAGTTCTCATCACACCTTCCTCTTGGGGTTTCCAACGAAGCGTCCCACGATAGTGCTGGGCGTCATCAAGCTATTTTCTGGTGCCGTTGCCAAGGGGAGTCCTCCACTTCCTTTCTCTTTACTTTGTTTTTAGTTTGCTTAGTTTATTTTGCTTGGTTTTGTTTGCCTCTTTTCAAAAAAAACCCAAAAATTAGTCTAGTTTGGTTTGCTTTCTTTATTCAAAAACACAAAAAATTAGTTCCTACCCTAGTTGCTACCATTTTTTGGTTTTGGACCAATATTTATTTCACCTATGGAAGAGATCTCCAATTTTAAGCAAAAAAGTGAAGAGAGTTTTAAAGAAGCTTGGTCTAGAATCTCCGCTTTACAGAGGGAAACTGAGCCTAAGATGAGCCTTAGCTTGGTTATTGATAGTTTCTACCACGGTATTGCTCTTCATTATAGCTATGCTTTGGATGTTGTGGCTGAGAAAGATATTTTGCTGTGTACTGAGGATGAAGCTTTTGATGCCATAAAGAAATTGATTATGATTTATGGTACACCTAGCAAGTCTGATTCCTCTTTCACAAATATTTTTGCTAGGTTGAACACTCTTGAGATCAGTATTGCTGCTATGAATAGTTGTTATCACATGCTTAGGGCTTACCATGGTTATGTTCCCATAAATTCTAAGCCTTCAAAGTGGTTTGCCACAATCAAAGTCTCTATAAATACTACACTTTTTGATGCTCGCTGTGATATCATGTCCGAATTTTGTCTCATGCCTAAAGATATTTATGATTCTTTGAGTCTTTGGGGGATTTCTGAAGGAGGAGAGGAAATCTCTCTTACTAATAATGCCACTTTATCACCCATTGGAATAGCAGAAGGTGTGTTTACAAAAATCTCAGAAAAAATGGTGTCTACTGATTATCTTGTTATTGAATATGTAGGCAAAGGACAGGTTACACTTGGAAGATCCCTACTGAAACACCTTGGAGCAATAATAGATATGGGAAAAGGCATTATGCATTTTTATCCTCCAGTAAGCAACCATATTTCCTCTAAAGATAATAAGAAAGGTAAGAAAGGAAGAACAATAGGGTTAATGCCTCATTTGAAAATACTTGATTCTTCTTGCTTCTTGTGCCTAACTTAAAGGCGTTAAAGAAAAGTACTTGTTGTTAGATAACCCAAGAGTTTCCTTGAGTCTTGAAAGTTTCTTCTGTAATGACCTCTATTTATCCTTTTTGTTTGCCTTTTGTGCCAAGAATGACCTCTAATGAGAGGGAAGTAAGATTTGGGAAGTTGCTGTCCCGAAACAGATTTTTGTCCTTCACCATAAAAATTCGTGAGGAGTCTCTGTAACTCGGATTGAGCTGATAATTTATGAATAAATCCCCCAGTATGTTATATAACTTTAATTAGTTCAACACTTTTTGATTTGAGCAACATAAGATTTTCGGAAAAATCGGTTTCTACTTGCTGGTCTGTTTTGAAAGATTTCTACCATTATTTGCATTTGCTTCTTATTGATTCCTTTTTGAGCTCTCTTTTGGGGAATTGAGATTTTTGAAGGAGTTGCTACAGTAGCTTGTGTTTTTACTAAAAACTTTTGTTGTTCCAAAGCTTTGCCTAAGGTCTAATATCTTTTGAATAAACTAATGTTGCTAATGAAGATTGTGTGAAGTTTTGTATGAAGGAAAAAAATTCAGGTGTAGAGAGAGAATGATGCAATGAGATGAAGAATGGACAAAATCTCAAGCTTGGGGATTCCACCATGGTGTCACCCCAAGAAATATCCAAGAGGTACAAACGTCAAAGCTTGGGGATGCCGAAGGCATCCCCTTCTTCATCAATAAAAAGCTCAGGTCTGTCTAGACACTTCGTTTTTATTATTTCATGCACATTTGTGTTGTTCTTGGAGTGTCTTAGTTTTCATTTGCTTTGCTTAGGTCATTTAGTTTGCTTGAATAAAGTAGTTTGTACCCCCGTTCTTGTTGTGTTGTTGCAAATAAGTTGCTTGGTGTTGGAAAGGAGTAGGAACTTCCTGCTTGAAAGTGCAAGAAGAGCTTGCATTGACTGTGACTTAGACTTTAGCATGACATGCTAGGTGTTGTTTTGATCTTATGCTTAGTGATTATTGCTGTAGCATGTATTGTTCCAAATAATTGGGATTGCTTAGTGTGCCTTGAAGAAATTATGCGTTGTTTTAGCATGCAAAGGCATAGTATTGTGGTATTCTCCTTTGATGCTTTGTTTGGGTTGACTTGGCACATGCTCACACCATGTTATGACTATGACAAGTCATCATAGCCTCTATGATCATTTAGTCCTTGACTTGTAGTACCACTCTATGCTTTGATTAGTAATGCTTTGTTGCTTTGCATGATTATGGCCATTATTGCTCTCTTAGTTGGTTGCTCCCAGTCTTTTGCTAGCCTCCACTTGTATGAGTAAGCTCTACTCATGCTTCTAGCTCCCAAGAAACCCAGTTATTCCAAAGTGTCCACTATAAATTCCTATTCATGGTGTGTTACACCATTCCAAGTATATTCTTGTTTTCAGCTATCTTCCAATTAAAAACTATTTTGTTATGTGAAAACTTAGTGATTAAAGCCCTCACAAACTTGATGGCACACTTTATATTCTTTTCCCCTAATAAACTTGAACCATTGTGTCGTCTATGTTGTCTATGCTTGCACTTATACATTGGAATTAGCAGAATCATGTTGTCATGGGGAACGTTTTCAACATTGCACTTGTACTTTGTACTCAGTTGATATCATGCTCTTTTGTTTATGGATGTCAATGGTGTGAAATAAAGAGGGAGCCTGTAAGTCCATGGAGTTTTTATTTTGTGTTAGAGAAATGCCTGGGCCGCTAGCCTAAGTCATGCCTAATCATGGTGGAAACTTGCAGCATCACCATAGTGAGCTATCTATGAAGCATACTCAATAAAAAGTTATGCATATAGTAAATAAAAAGATCACTAAGATGCTCATTGTGTGCTTGCCTTGTCATTTTGGTTATGGGATAGCTCCTGTACCATGTGCAAGGGGTACCCCGTTGGCGGTTCTCTATGATACGCATGTACTTACAATGACAAGATCTTACAGGTGACTTAAGTTGAGTAGCATGAGGTGTGGCCCTCGTATTAAAGGGACTTGAGATTGCCAACTTATGCTTTGTCAAGCATATACTCCATAGTTTGTTCACTTTAACTTTAATCACTTCAAGATGCTTATGATAGGGGCAATGAGGGATGAAAGCTAACAAGTACCATAATTTTTGGAAGCTCTTTTGAAACTTGAAATCCCCGTTTCCCTTTACAAAGGGAATTTCCTCCACTATTATTTGAGTCTCCACCTTCTACCTTTAGGCACCATTAAGAGAGCATAGTTGCCATTATGTGTGCAGTGTCCCAAAGCTTATTGATTGATGCATATTGTGATATTACTTGTTCTTGTGCTACTTGTTTCTAGTCACCCTTGTGAACTTTGAAGGTGTCCTATGCATCTATTTTCTACTCTATGAGGGACAAGCTGATAGCCACTATGCCATGTTTTCTGTATGTGAAACAAACAAACGTTTTTCAATGCATGTTATTCATGATCTTTGTTTGTAGCCTTTCATGTTGCATGCATAGTTACTTTGTCTTATTGTTAGAACTCCATATTTCATGCACATGTTTAGAGTTATTTGGTCCCAGCTTTCAATGCTTGCAAATGGTTGATCTTGATTTTTATGGTGCATGTCACCTCAAAAATTATTCTTTTTATCACTTACCTACTCGAGGACGAGCAGGAGTTAAGCTTGGGGATGCTTGATACGTCGAAAACGTATCTATAATTTTTGATGCTCCATGTTTTTTTAGTATCTACTTTGCTTTGATTTGTCTACACTTTGAGGTGTTTTTATATCTTTTCTGGAACTAACCTATTAATAAGTTTCCACAGTTCCAGTTGCCTGTTTTCTTATGTTTTTTGGTTCCAGAAAGGCAGAAAATCAATATTCTCGGAATTGGATGGGACAAAAGCCAAAGTCAATATTTTACCGTGGGGGACACGAATCCAGAAGACGAGACGGAGAAGCAAACCAGGGCGGCCAAACCCCCTAGGTGCGGTTAGGGGTGGGCCCACGCCTGGGCTGGGTGTGGCCCCCCTAGTCGCCTCCTGACCTCGCATCTTCGCCTATAAGAATCCCCTGATGCATAAACCCTAAACACCCGATCAAAACTCCATGAAACCGTCTATAGCCGCCGCCACCATCATCCCGAGATCGGGGGGGGGGGGGATCTGAAGTTCTTCCCGGAACCCTGCCGGAGGGTAGATCATCCTAGAGGCCTTCTCTCCGGTATGATGCGTGAGTAGTTCCACCTTGGACTATGGGTCCATGTAGTAGCTAGCTGGTTGTATCTCCTCCTTGTGCATTCATGTATAGATCTTGTGAGCTCCGTTCATGATCAAGATCTAATCTATTTCTAATCATGCATGTTGTGTTTGTAGGGATCCGATGGATATTGAGATTACTATGTTAGATTGATTAATATTTTTGTCTTTATGATTCTATCATGTCTGTGTTGTTGTTTTTTGGAGTAATGTCTATGTTGTTTATGATCTTGCATGATCTCTGTTGTTAGTAGCTATCTTGGCCAGGTAGTTGCTAGTGACTCCAAGAGGGAGTATTTATGCTCGATAGTGGGTTCATGCCTCTAGTTTCCAAGGGAAGTGACAGAAATCTCTTTGGTTGTAGATGCGCTATTGCTACTAGGGAGAAAACAACGGTCTTTTGTTCATGGAACAAGTGGATTGTTTACCTTACACACTTTTCTTAAAGCAGTTATCTGTTGATTGCAACTTAATACTGGAGGGGGTTCGGATGATAACCTGTAACATCCCTAAATTCATGATTTCAAAGATTGCATATCATTCATGCATGCATATAGTTTTGAGATCAATTTCAAACCAATTCCAAGAAAACAGAAGCACATAGTGCTATCATTTTATTTGAGCAAACTTAAATCAAATGACCATCCCCATTTTAGAGCTTAAGTGTTTTAAAACCAAGTTTGTTTGTTTCCTTGTTGATTGGATTGAGTGTGAAGTTTGAACAAAATTATACAAAATAAAAATGGTTTCAAAACCATTTTCAAAACATTTGCAAGTGCTATGGCACTGTTTATTTTGTTATTTCAAAAGAACCAAGCTTGAACAGAGAGACCACTTGATTTTATGTCCTGAAATGTGATTGTTGCACACTGCAAAAATCCTGAAAAGATTTGAATTCAAATAGAGTTTGAATTCATTTGAAAATCATTCCAGAAAATCAAATTAGAAAAAGAAAAGGAATAAAGAAAAAGAAAAGGGCCGGCGCTACTATTCTGGCCCAACAGTGAAACCAGCCCATCTAGCCCACCCGGGTTTCCCTTCTCCCTCTCTCACGCGCAGACGCACCCAGCGAGCCGCTGACACTCGGACCCCACTTCCCCTCTGTTCTATTCGTTGACAAGCGGGCCCTCTCCACGTCGACTCCTTCTTCCCCAAATCTCGTGCACAGACGCCGTCGCCGCTGGCCGTTGCTGCGTTGATTCCGCGGCGTAATTGCCATTGATTCGCCGAGCGTTTCTTGTCGAGCCTCTGCCTACTTAAGCCTCTCCCCACTCCGCTCCATTCCCCTCACTCAATTTTCTCTCCACGCCACCAGGCTGCTCGCAACTCGCCAAATACCGCCGTAGCTCCGACGACCTCCAGCAGCAAATTCCGGTGAGTTCCGACCGCCCCTGAGCCTCTGATTCAAACGAGTGTGTCCAGCATGATCTTGTGCATCTTCTGATGCCCTTTGCTTGCCTGCTTGTGACTCAGGATGCCGTCCCCGTTCGTGCCCGCAACCGACCGAGCCGCCACTCAACTCCGGCGACCGATTACGGTAAGCAGAGCGCGCCCCTTGATCTCTCTCGCATACGAGGTTGTTCGCCACCGTCTTGCGCATCTTCTAAACCATCTGGTTCGTGTTAGGGCGACGCGGAACCTCGGCAACGACTTCGACAGCAGCCACCTGACGCCGTGGACGACTCCGGCGAGGAATCCCCGACGACTCCGAGCGCCCCTTCGCCAACCAAAGACACGTTGAGCTTCACCTCGTCACGGCGGTTCAGGTGAGCACCTTCTTCCTTCCCCGGGCGACCTAGAATGCCAGCACCGCCACTGACAGAGCGCTCCGCCGCTCGCCGCCGCGCTAGCGCCGCCAGACCTTGGTCGTTTGATCAAGAGCCGTTGGATCTAGATCCAACGCGTATAATAGAATCACTTAAACGAAGCGGTACGTTAGATCTGGGCCGTGCGCGTTCACTTAAATCCAATGATTTGCGTCGATCGATCCGCCCGAACCGGTACGTGCCAATAGGAAACAGACGCGTGGCAGTGAGTTAGATTTAAAACAGATTTTGAATCAGATTTTAGTTCAAATTTGTTTTGTTTGTAACTTTTGATTTCCACGTTAGATTTTGACAAATTTTATACCATTGGAATCAGGAGAGCAAGCTCTTTCAAAATATGCAATGTGTTTAGTGTTTAGCTTCTGTTAAAAAGGCTTGATTTGCAGAAACTTGTTTAGGACTATTTGAGTATATGAAATGTTTAGAAATTGTCGTTAGTGTCAAATAAAACTTGATTTGGCAAGTTTTTATCTTGTTAGTGAATCAGTACCTTGCACTTGCTTGGTTGAGTTTTAAAAATCATCACTTAGCATTTTGCATGCATGCATATATTTATGTTTGTATATGAATTGTGTGTGATTTGTGCTACCATTCTTTGTGTAGACTTTGGTGCTAGTGATTGTGATTGTGAAGAGTGATACTCTCCCAACTACCAAGGCAAGTGGTACTTCATGAATATTTCTATACCTATATTTTGTACTAAGCATTAGAACTATTTTGCTAAGTCTTGCATGTTACTATTTTGCCTATATGCCTTGTGGGAAATCCTAAGTAGTTGTAGAATTGCTAGGAAATTACTAAGTTAAGTTACTATCTATGCCATGCTTAGCCTAGCTAGTAGCAAACAAGGGTTGGTGAAATATACATGCTATGATGAAAATATTTCTAAGTCTTTGGACTTGTTTTACCTAATAAAACAACTAAGTAAATGAATCACCTGGGTGGAAAGGGACTTGATTGGTGGTTTTTGGTTGAGTGGTTAGACAAGGCCCATGGCTATGGTTTACCTTGTCTATCTCACTTGTGGTAAGACACCCAGGGACAAAGAGATTTTAGAGGCCAAGTGTTGAGAAGCTTCTAGTGCAGCCACTTGGCAATATGGGATCTGCCTGGATCACATAGGTTGCTAGAACTTAGCCATTTGGACAGTTGGTGGTAGTGGGAATGATAGGTTGGAGCGCGTCCATTTGGTCTAAGGAAAGGCTTCTGAAAGGTCCTGTCTTGGGAAACCAAGTCTGGTGGGGAAAGTGCACAACCTCTGCAGATGGAAAAATCTAAGTACTTAGCCAAGTCCATGGCAATGGACAACTTGAGCATCAAGGCATGGAAGCTATCAAGAATCTCATCATTCCAACTTCTAAGTAAAAACTTGTGGGTGAACAAGGGTGAAGGACCTCAATGTCTATTGGTGGTTCCTTGGGAAAAGTTTTGACAAAGAAAAACTTAGTGATTTCAACTAATAGGAAAAACCTATTTTGAGCAAAGCAAGCCAAGCTACACTTAGCCAAATTGCATATAGTAATATAGTCCACCTAAATTTTACTAAGGTATCACTTGCCAATACTATTCCAAAGTATTGACCCACTGTGGCTGTAACTTGTGATGTTGCAGGTTACTCTGATGAGGATTAGGTGTCATGAGTCTACACTCAACATGTTTGCCTGTGGCACATGAAGATGAAGACTTATATTTATTTACTTATTCAAATTATTGTATTAGGCCTGTGGCCTTGAGTTGTAAAGACTATGTTTATCTCTGGAATGGATGTAATAAATGACCTTTGTATCTGTGTACTTCATCTTAAACTGTGGATGCTAGCATTGATCCAGGGACTAGCATTGCAATCACAGGGATCCTTTTCCTTTATAAAGGAGGGATCTTACAGATGGTATCAGAGCACTGTGTTGCCTGTAGGATTATGACCCTAGGATTGGAAACCACTAAGGAAAAAATTTCAACTTCTACACTTGTCTATTCTTCTCGTAAACTTTTCTAATCTTCTCTCTCATCTCTATTTGTAGATGAACTCCATCAACGAAGCCGTGAGGAAAGGACCACTCATGACAATGACTTTGGAGTGTGAGACAGAATTCCCCAAGGCTCTCAAGGACCTCATGGTTGCATTAGAGATACAAGGTGCAGCTGTGTACAAAGGTTTTCCAGTGATGGATGAAGGAGTGGAATACTAGTGGGTGCAACTTCACTTGTATAAAAACAAGGAAAACAACCATCAGGAAAAAGGATTCTGCATGTTCACCAATTCAGTGGTGCACCCTACATTCTTTGAATCAGCAAGGGATGTAGCTTGGAAGACCATCAAAGAACTTGGTGATAGAGTCAAGTGCAGAATGCTCAACCTCCAAAATGATCTAAGGAAAGAGAAGGAACATACCCAAGAGTTGGAAGCTACAAACCAAACCTTAAGAGGAGACATTATAGACTTAGTGATGGAATCATGTGAGCAAGATAGGCTGATTGCTTCTAGAAACATTGTGTTAGCCAACAGATCCAATGAGATAGGATTGTAAACGTAGTTCGTTAGTTGGACCACCACCTATCACCTTATTTTCCAAAATGTTGCTTTAAATAAGATTGAACCTTGGTTATTGTAATGGTTTCATGTATGCATGACTTGTGTGTTTTGCTTTCCAAGGATATGTATGTAATGTTTTGTCTTTTGTTTTATCTTGATTTGTGTTGTTCTAAATTTTATATCTTATAAATAGATGCCTATTACCATCAGCACTGTTGAGGAGTTCCAGGTTACCCGCTTTGGTCCTCGTATCGTTGAGCTTACCACTTTGCTCAATCTCCCTCTTCCCACCATCATGGTGCATCCCCTCACTAAGTTTGAGAGGAAGGACCTCTGGGGCTTCAAGGTGAACCAGCCCGGACGCCAGACAGAGCCGACTACGGAGGCCATCGTATTCAAGCTCATGCACGATGATAGGGAGAGAGGCATTGAGGTAGTTATGCAGGATCTGATAGGACGTCTGCTAGGGCGACACTCCCGACAGGTTAGAGGTACCCACTTCCACGTCTTCGGAAGACGTGATGAGGATGGAGAGTCCATCGACTTCGAGGACGATTTGAGGGACGCAGCAGAGCCGATACACCTGTACCTCCAGGACTTAGAGTCTCTCATTAGGCACGTGGACACGGACAGGACCAATGTCATGCTCAGCAATGATGAGCTCCAGGTGCAGCTTCGCGAGAAGGACAAGCTCTTTGCACAGCAAGACGAGATATTCAAGTAAATGGAGGCGAAGTTCGAGACCCAGGACAGGAAGTTCAAGAGTCAGGAGAAGCGTGTCCAGGATAGGAACAAGAAGATCCGGGACATGACTGAAGAACTGCAGTCCAAGGACTTCGAGCTAGAGCAACAGCAGACGGTGATTGAGAGGCTTCGTTCCCAGAAGAGGGCTCTCAAGGCCAAGATAGAGACCTTGACCACTAGCATCGAGGAAAACAAGACCGCGATGGAGAACGCAGGTCTTACCTTTGTTGAGGAGGATATTGATGCCGATGAGTAGATTTGACTACTCATTTATCTTTTATTATAGTACTTGTTATTTGAGAACTTGTTATTGGACCATCCGACATGTGGATGGCTTGCTACTTGTGTGTTTTACTTTGTGAACTTGTTATCTTGTTGTTGAACCTTTATCTTTGTGTTGCATGCTATGTGTTTGCTTATGTGATGTAATGTGCATGAAAGCATCTATGGGTATCTCATTCTTACCTCTATTTGAACAAACCACAGATGCCTCCCCGTCGTGCAAACCCCAACCCCAACAACAACAACAACATCACTCCAGAAATGCAACAAATGATGACTGCTCAAACTCAGCTAATGCAGATGATGACAACGTTCATCCAGAACCTAAACAACAACAACAACAACAATAACAACAAAAATAACAACAATAACAACAACAACAACCCACCGGGTTTTGATATGCTCACCAGGTTCTTGAGATTGAGGCCAGCAAAGTTCTCGGGGACGACTGATCCCATGGTGGCCAATGACTGGCTACGCTCAGTAAACAAGGACTTGGTAACAGTGGGCTGTACGGATGCTGAAAAGGTCAGATTTGCAGCACATCTGCTGGAAGGACCAGCCGCCACTTGGTGGGACAACTTATAGATCACCACTCCCATAGATGAAGTGACATGGGCTATCTTTGAGGATGGCTTTCGCACTGCTCATATCTCATCAGGAGTGATGAGTCTGAAAAAGAAAGAGTTCCACAATCTGAAGCAGCGCCACCGCAGCGTGGCTGAATACATTGAGGAGTTCAACAATCTGGCGCGTTATGCACCGGATGAAGTTGACACCGATGCCAAGAGAAAGGAAAAATTTCTGGAAGGCTTGAATGATGAGCTGAATCTGCAGTTGGCTGTGGCATATGTTCCCACTTATCAGTCGCTCTGTGACAAGGCTGCTATTTTGGAGAACAAAATGAAGCAAGTTGAGAGTAGAAAGATAAAGCACTACGACAAGCACAGCTCGGGATCGTCTCACAAACGATCTCATTATGATGACAGCGGAAGCTCAGGATCCCACAAGCATGGGAAATTCAACAAGAACCACAACCACAACCGTCATGACAACAAGCATCACCGTAGTCATGACAATGATAAGTACAAGAACCACAAGAGTGGACATAAGAGTCACCACAGTGGTAATGGAGGTGGAAGTGGAAGTCAGCCTGTTAAGAGAGACATAAGTCATGTTGAATGCTTCAAATGCAAGAAGATGGGGCATTATGCAAATGACTGCCCTGAAAAGAAAGTTGAAGGACCCATCAAGCCCAATCCTTTCCAGAAAGGATAGGTGAACCACATCAGTGTGGAGGAGGTCTATGAGGAGCCTGATGCTGTTGCTGGTAAGTTCAGACTCAATTCTATTCCAGCATTTGTTCTTTTTGATACTGGAGCATCGCATTCATTCATATCAAAAGCATTTGTTGATAGAAATGGGTTTCCAACTGAAAACATTGGGTGTCCAATAAAAGTTAGTTCTCGGGTGGAGATATGATAGTAAGTCTTGGATGCTGGGATCTAGTAATAGAGTTTGGAAAACATAAATTTCCAGTGAGTCTGATAATCCTAGATTCCCAAGGACTGGACGTAATATTGGGAATGGATTGGATGGCTAAGTATAAAGGAGTACTAGATTGTGCTAATCGTACTGTTGCACTCACAACCCCGGAAAGGAAGCGGATTAAATTCAAGTCCAACTTTGAATCTAAAGGAAGTAAGCTAAATTCTCTTAAGGGGGTTAGCATGGACAGTGTGCCAATTGTGAGTGAGTATCCAGATGTGTTTCCGAAAGAATTGCCGGGAATGCCACCAGATAGAGATGTGGAGTTTCTTATAGATGGTCTAGACCAATAGCAAAGAGACCATATAAAATGTCAGTTGATGAACTGAAAGAACTCAAGAAACAACTTGGAGAACAGTTGCAGAAAGGATTCATTCAACCAAGTTCTTCATCTTGGGGAGCCCCAGTCTTGTTTGTGGAGAAGAAAGATAGAAGTCAAAGGTTATGCATAGATTACCGTTCACTCAACAAGGTAACTATCAAGAACAAATACCCTTTGCCTAGAATCAATGACTTGTTTGATCAGCTGGAAGGAGCATGTGTGTTTTCAAAGATTGATCTCCGGTCAGGCTATTTTCAACTCAAGATAAGGGAACAAGACATACCTAAGACATCATTCACTACAAGGTATGGATTGTATGAGTATACCGTAATGCCTTTTGGCTTGACAAATGCTCCAGCATACTTCATGAATATGATGAACAAGGTGTTCATGGAATTCCTTGACAAATTTGTTGTCTTTTTCATCGATGACATCTTAGTCTACTCCAAGAGCAAAGAAGAACATGAAGGACACTTACGTTTGATACTTGAGAAATTAAGAGAGCATAAACTTTATGCCAAATTCAGCAAGTGTGAGTTCTGGTTGGAGGAAGTTGGTTTTCTTGGTCATGTTATGACAAAGGATGGTGTAGCAGTTGATCCTGCTAAAGTTTCAGCTGTGACTGAATGGGAATCTCCCAAGTCCGTAAAAGAAGTTCGTAGTTTCCTTGGCTTAGCAGGTTACTATAGAAGGTTCATCGAGAATTTCTCAAAGGTAGCTAAGCCTATACTGAATTGTTAAAGAAAGATAAGAAGTTTGCTTGGTCTGAAGGTTGTTAACTCAGCTTTCAGGAATTGAAGAAGAGACTTGTGACAGCACCAGTCTTGTGTCTGCCAGATTTGGAAAAAGATTTCCAAGTATATTGTGATGCATCTCATCAAGGTTTGGGTGCAGTACTTATGCAAGACGGTAAAGTTGTGGCTTATGCCTCGAGACAACTCAAAACTCATGAAGTAAACTATCCTACTCATGATTTAGAGTTAGCCTCTGTCGTCCATGCACTCAAAACATGGAGACACTATCTTTTGGGAAAGCGTTGTGAAGTGTTCACGGATCACAAAAGTTTGAAGTATATCTTCACTCAGAAGGAAATTAATATGAGACAAAGGAGATGGCTAGAACTTATCAAGGACTATGACTTAAGTTTGCAATACCATCCCGGTAAAGCAAATGTTGTAGCAGATGCTCTAAGTCGTAAGGTATTTGTGAATGGCCTTACCAAAGGAGAATTGCCAGATGATCTGTGTACCCAATTTAGGAAACTCAGATTGGAGATTGTGCCAGAAGGACATCTCATGTCTTTGGATGTTCAACCCACTTTGTTGGACAAGATCAGAGAAGCCCAGAAGACTGATAAGGAAATTGAAGAGATTAAGGAAAAGATTGGCAAAGGAAAGGCCAAAGAATTCCATGAAGACGAACAGGGCACTTTATGGCATGGGAAACGTATCTGTGTTCCACAAGACCCGGAGTTGCGGAAACTGATTTTGCAAGAAGCACACAACTCTCCGTATTCCATTCACCCGGGTAACACCAAAATGTACATGGACATGAAAGAAAGATTTTGGTGGAATAATCTCAAGAAGGACATCGCCGAACATATTGCTTTGTGTGATGTGTGTAGTAGAGTGAAAGCGGAGCATCAGAAACCAGCAGGTTTGCTTCAACCACTACCTATTCCTGATTGGAAGTGGGACAGTATTGGTATGGATTTCATTACCGGATTACCAAGGACCCGGTCAGGATACGATTCTATTTGGGTCGTGGTGGATCGCCTAACTAAAGTGGCTCATTTAATACCCGTGAAGACAACCTATACAAGTGCTAAGTTAGCCAAAATTTACATGAGTAGAATTGTATGTCTACATGGTGTGCCCAAGAGTATTGTGTCAGATAGGGGAACACAATTCACTTCCCATTTTTGGAGACAGTTACATGAGTCATTGGGAACGAGGTTGGAATTCAGTACTGCCTTTCATCCTCAAACCGATGGACAAACGGAAAGGACTAATCAGATTCTCGAAGACATGTTGAGGGCATGTGCCTTAGACTATGGAGCCAGTTGTGATGAAAGTCTGCCTTACGCAGAATTTTCTTATAACAACAACTATCAAGCCAGTATTGATATGGCACCATTTGAGTTTCTCTACGGAAGAAAGTGTACCACCTCGTTGTTATGGAATGGTGTGGGAGAAAGAAGTTTATTCGGGCCAGATCTTATCAAAGAAGCCGAAGAGAAGGTCAAATTGGTTAAGGCCAGATTAAAGGTAGCATAGTCCCGACAGAAAAGCTACGCAGATCCTAAGCGTAGAGAAGTCACCCACGAAGTTGGTGATAGAGCATATCTTAGAGTGTCACCACTTCGTGGAGTGAAAAGATTCGGAGTCAAAGGAAAATTGGCACCAAGGTATGTTGGGCCATTCAAGATTCTGATTCGCAAAGGAGAAGTTGCCTATGAAATTGAACTACCGGAATCTTTGTCAGCAGTTCATAACGTGTTTCATGTGAGTCAACTTAAGAAATGTCATCCAGAAAGGGAAGAAACTTCTTTGAAGGATACTATACCTTTGGAGGAAGTTCAACTAGAAAGTGATCTCACTTATGAAGAGAAACCTATCAAGATTCTTGAAACTGCAGAAAGAGTCACAAGGACTAAGACTATCAAGTTTTGCAAAGTGCAGTGGAATCATCATTCCGAAGAGGAAGCAACATGGGAAAGAGAAGATGATCTTCGGAAAGACCACCCTCACCTATTTGCTAGCCAATCCGAATCTCGAGGGTGAGATTCACCTTAAGGGGGTTAGATTTGTAACATCCCTAAATTCATGATTTCAAAGATTGCATATCATTCATGCATGCATATAGTTTTGAGATCAGTTTCAAACCAATTCCAAGAAAACAGAAGCACATAGTGCTATCATTTTATATGAGCAAACTTAAATCAAATGACCATCCCCATTTGAGAGCTTAAGTGTTTTAAAACCAAGTTTGTTTGTTTCCTTGTTGATTGGATTGAGTGTGAAGTTTGAACAAAATTATACAAAATAAAAATGGTTTCAAAACCATTTTCAAAACATTTGCAAGTGCTATGGCACTGTTTATTTTGTTATTTCAAAAGAACCAAGCTTGAACAGAGAGAGCACTTGATTTTATGTCCTGAAATGTGATTGTTGCACACTGCAAAAATTCTGAAAAGATTTGAATTCAAATAGAGTTTGAATTCATTTGAAAATCATTCCAGAAAATCAAATTAGAAAAAGAAAAGGAATAAAGAAAAAGAAAAGGGCCGGCGCTACTATTCTGGCCCAACAGTGAAACCAGCCCATCTAGCCCACCCGGGTTTCCCTTCTCCCTCTCTCACGCGCAGACGCACCTAGCGAGCCGCTGACACTCGGACCCCACTTCCCCTCTGTTCTATTCGCTGACAAGCGGGCCCTCTCCACGTCGACTCCTTCTTCCCCAAATCTCGCGCGCAGACGCCATCGCCGCTGGCCGTTGCTGCGTTGATTCCGCGGCGTAATTGCCATTGATTCGACTCCGGCGAGGAATCCCCGACGACTCCGAGCGCCCCTTCGCCAACCAGAGACACGTTGAGCTTCACCTCGTCACGACGGTTCAGGTGAGCACCTTCTTCCTTCCCCGGGCGACCTAGAACGCCGGCACCGCCACTGACAGAGCGCTCCGCCGCTCGCCGCCGCGCTAGCGCCGCCAGACCTTGGTCGTTTGATCAAGAGCCATTGGATCTAGATCCAACGCGTATAACAAAATCACTTAAACGAAGCGGTACGTTAGATCTGAGCCGTGCGTGTTCACTTAAATCCAACGATCTGCGTCGATCGATCCGCCCGAACCGGTACGAGCCAATAGGAAACAGACGCGTGGCAGTGAGTTAGATTTAAAATAGATTTTGAATCAGATTTTAGTTCAAATTTGTTTTGTTTGTAACTTTTGATTTCCACGTTAGATTTTGACAAATTTTATACCGTTGGAATCAGGAGAGCAAGCTCTTTCAAAATATGCAATGTGTTTAGTGTTTAGCTTATGTTAAAAAGGCTTTATTTGCAGAAACTTGTTTAGGACTATTTGAGTATATGAAATGTTTAGAAATTGTCTTTAGTGTCAAATAAAACTTGATTTGGCAAGTTTTTATCTTGTTAGTGAATCAGTACCTTGCACTTGCTTGGTTGAGTTTTAAAAATCATCACTTAGCATTTTGCATGCATGCATATATTTATGTTTGTATATGAATTGTGTGTGATTTGTGCTACCATTCTTTGTGTAGACTTTGGTGCTAGTGATTGTGATTATGAAGAGTGCTACTCTCCCAACTACCAAGGCAAGTGGTACTTCATGAATATTTCTATACCTATATTTTGTACTAAGCATTAGAACTATTTTGCTAAGTCTTGCATGTTACTATTTTGCCTATATGCCTTGTGGGAAATCCTAAGTAGTTGTAGAATTGCTAGGAAATTTCTAAGTTAAGTTACTATCTATGCCATGCTTAGCCTAGCTAGTAGCAAACAAGGGTTGGTGAAATATACATGCTATGATGAAAATATTTCTAAGTCTTTGGACTTGTTTTACCTAATAAAACAACTAAGTAAATGAATCACCTGGGTGGAAAGGGACTTGATTGGTGGTTTTTGGTTGAGTGGTTACACAAGGCCCATGGCTATGGTTTACCTTGTGTATCTCACTTGTGGTAAGCCACCCAGGGACAAAGAGATTTTAGAGGCCAAGTGTTGAGAATCTTCTAGTGCAGCCACTTGGCAATATGGGCTCTGCCTGGATCACATAGGTTTCTAGAACTTAGACATTTGGAAGTTGGTGGTAGTGGGAATGATAGGTTGGAGCGCGTCCATTTGGTCTAAGGAAAGGCTTCTGAAAGGTCATGTCTTGGGAAACCAAGTCTGGTGGGGAAAGTGCACAACCTCTGCAGATGGAAAAATCTAAGTACTTAGCCAAGTCCATGGCAATGGACAACTTGAGCATCAATGCATGGAAGCTATCAAGAATCTCATCATTCCAACTTCTAAGTAAAAACTTGTGGGTGAACAAGGGTGAAGGACCTCAATGTCTATTGGTGGTTCCTTGGGAAAAGTTTTGACAAAGAAAAACTTAATGATTTCAACTAATAGGAAAAACCTATTTTGAGCAAAGCAAGCCAAGCTACACTTAGCCAAATTGCTTATAGTAATATAGTCCACCTAAATTTTACTAAGGTATCACTTGCCAATACTATTCCAAAGTATTGACCCACTGTGGCTGTAACTTGTGATGTTGCAGGTTACTCTGATGAGGATTAGGTGTCATGAGTCTACACTCAACATGTTTGCCTATGGCACATGAAGATGAAGACTTATATTTATTTACTTATTCAAACTCTTGTATTAGGCCTGTGGCCTTGAGTTGTAAAGACTATGTTTATCTCTAGAATGGATGTAATAAATGACCTTTGTATCTGTGTACTTCATCTTAAACTGTGGATGCTAGCATTGATCCAGGGACTAGCATTGCAATCACAGGGATCCTTTTCCTTTATAAAGGAGGGATCTTACATAACCTAAAGGTGGACTTCTAGTCATATATGCAGTTGGATGGCGGTCTATGTATATTGTTGTATTGCCCAATCGAATCTCATAGGATTCTTTTGTCTGGTATTGCATTGTTATGCCTTGCTCAGTTCTTGTCAATTGCCCTGCTGTAATTTGTTTACCCTTCATGCCATGTTGTTTATCTAAGGAGAGCACCTCTAGTGTACTATGGACCCTGGTCCAATCTTTACCATTGATACATCTTCCACTGTTACTTGTTTACTTGCTACAAACCATTACCTTCTACACCATACGTTTAATCCTTTGTTACAGCAAACCGGTGATCTTGACAACCTCACTGATTCGTGGGGGCAAAGTCTTGAGTTTGTGTTGAGCAGGTTTTCACGTTGCTTGCGACACCTTTGAGACGTTTCCTTCCTCCTACTGGTTCGATAACCTCGTTTTCTTACTGAGGGAAAACTTGCTGCTGTGCTCATCATACCTTCCTCTTGGGGTTTCCAACAAAGCGTCCCACGACAGTGCTTGGCATCATGACCTACAAAAAAGTTGTAGGAATTAAGGAGAATACTTTAGTACACATTAAATGATGTCCTGCTCTCATAGATTTTGTTATTGTTGACATGCCTAAAGATGCTACTTCTCCTATCATATTAGGCCATCCATTTTTAAGAACTATAAAGGCTTTGATTAATCTACATGAAGAGAACGTGAAGCTTCAATTGACTTTGCATGATCCTTTTGTTATTCATTTTACCAGGAGGAAGAAAGCCAAGCATGATGAGAAGAAGGCCATCACTTTGAAGGCCAACTATTTTGGAGTGGGTGTTCCACTCATCTGGCCTAAGTGATCAACAACAAGGTCAAGCTATTGACCATTAAAGAGCGCTGCATGGGAGGCAACCCATGTGAAATAAAGGTTTGAGTAAAGTTTTTAAGTTTTAGTTTGAGTTTCTTGTTGAATAAAGAGTACTAGAAAACTCCAGTTAAGGAGGAGAAGTTCGGTAGTACTAAAAATCCTGTTTTATACATGCTATTGTTTGTCGATGATATAGACTATCATTTTTCTGTCCAAAAACATGGTGTTTCTCTAAGTTTTAGTTTAAGAAAGATTTCTCGAAGAAACGGAAAATTTTTGGCGAGTACAGAAGGTTTAACGACCAACTATACAACGGGAATAAAAATTCCAGACGTATAGTTCTGGCCATATAGTTATCTATGCCATCGACAAAAATTTCTTCCTAGGTACAAAAATTTTAACGACCAACTATCCGTCGGGAATAAAAATTCTGGCCGTATAGTTGCAGCTGTATAGATATCGAGGCCTTTTTCAATTTTCTTTTCGAAGGTACAGTAAGCTTGACGACCAACTATACGGCAGGATGAAAAATCCTGGCCGTATAGTTTGGCCGTATAGTTGTGCCGCCAAGTGAGAAACCCTATAAACCCTAAATTGTTGGCGTCAGACCAACTATACGGCGGGAACAAATTGTTCCGGCCGTATACTTGCGTCCGACCACAAAATTTGCCACAGGATAGGTACCCCAACACCAAAACTTCAATCCTTTTTCTCTCTTCTACCTCCTGACTCTCTCTAAACCTCAAGAAATCTTCATCTCTACTCAATTTCGTTCAATTTCCTGGCACACAAGTGATCTACGGTATGTTTCTCCTCTGATACTCCAATTACTTTTTGCAAATTCATCTTTGATCTATTGTCATTATCAATCTAGGGTGAGACTTACTATGAACTAATTGCCATGCTTTTCTTGCCTAGATTATTATTTTGAGGAGATTATTTAGTGTGGTATGATGAGGAATATGTTATGCTTATTACTATTGGATCAAAAAAATTTGTCTTTTCTTATTATTTTAGATGACGAACAAAGGAGTCAAACTCGTGCTCGTGCCACCGCTAGTTCTTCTCGGGCTGCAGCTCAGGAATGCATGGGGATACGGTTCAGGAATGAGTCCCACCGTGATCGTTTTGATAGGATAAAAACCGAGAAGTGAAGGCAACCAAGTGGGCTTGCCCCATTATATTGAATCAACTCAGTATTTCTGATGACTTTAATTTACTATGCAATAGAGTAGGTTTGCAAAACTTTGTATTTCGTGATGCACCTACCTATCACCGTTTAACTATTGAATTTTTAAGTTCTTTGAAAAGCACCGTTAAAGCATGGCATGGAGAGGATATGATTTATTTCTAACTTATGAATAAAAATTATTTGTTATCACTTGATGAATGGTGCAATTGTTTTGGTTTGCCCAACAATGATCCTAATGCTCTACGCGCATCTTTTACTGGCATAGAACCTTCCCTAGAACTCTATTATAATACAATGAGCTTCACTTCTAGAGTCAACAAAGGGAAACATATTCAACATCCTGCTATTTTCTATTTGTTCTATGTTATTGCTAATACCTTGAAGGCACATAATGAGTTTACAAGACTCAATGAGGAGGATATTTTGGTCCTCGCAAAAGCTGCTTTAAAAAACATCGACTTGTCACTCCACTTGGGCACAATTCTTGTGCGCTACTTGGAGTACCAATCCTCCCAAAGCCAAGGACCAATCACATGTGGAGGCGTCATCACCGTGCTTGCCAATGCCTTGGGCATCGACCTAGGTGAGTTGCAACCAGTGCTAGGTGAGCGACGTGTTGGTTTCTCTACTTTAAAGGCTTGTGTAATGCTCACTAGGAGAGGTGGTGTTTATTACCTACATATTGCTAGAGTTGGGCATCTCTATCCCGCTCCTCTGCCTAATTGTCTTTTCTCTATCCAGGAAGGACGTTTGATATACGACTTACAGGTTGAGAAACACCAACCCGAGGAGGAGATATCGGATGAGGATGAAGACCAAGAGGAGGAGCAAGAAGTTCCTTATCAAGAGGAGCAGCCACCAAACCGGTTCGCTACATATCAAGATTTTCATGAACTTAGAGGAACTGTGGAGGGGATGCATAATCTCGCCCTGAACCTCCGAGAAACCACTAGTAACTTATCAACTCAATTTGTGAACTGGAATTTCAACCTTTTCCCGCCAACACAATGATTTGAAGGTCTTGCAAAAGCCTAAGCTTCGGGAAGTTTCCCCATTATCTTTATTTGGCGTTCATTTGCTTAATTTTGTTTTCAAGTTTATGCTTTTAGTTTGAGTTTATAAGCACCCGTGTTGGTTTCCCCAACACCTTCTTTATATTTATTTTCAAGATTTTCTAGCCGAGCTTTGCTGCCAATTTTATATTCTTTAAATTCCCTTTCTCAAAACAACAAAAAGATTTCTCCATTTATCTTTATTTTCCCTCTTTCTTTTCTTTTTTCCTCGAGGTTATCTTATAATTGTAGGAGAGTGATTGACTTCGAGTTTCCAAGAAACAAATCAAAAGGGAAGAGAGGAGTGGAAGCAAACATGAGAGGTATGCTTTATGACTCACCACTTTTGAAGTTTGAGAAAACCATGCTTGTTAGTAGTAAATGTTAAGATGTTATATTGGTGGAGTGAGTCTTTATATTGGAGTAAATTTTTGTTTGCATGGGTATTTAGTTGAGTACATTTTTGTTCCAGCTCTTGTAGTTAACCAAGTCTTGCCTAAAAATCTACTAAACAATTCTAATAAGAAAAAGCCTCACAATTTAAGACTTGTGTGTTGTAGTGTTTAGTCTTGAAAGCTTATTCCTAGAGACACTTGACACCATAGAAATAATGATTGACTCGATAGTTCTCTTTGAAAGGATTTGTTCAAATGAATTAATGTTTAGTGGTTCTTGTGAGCATGACAAAGTTTGACCTGTGAATCATAAGAATGATATAGCTTTATGCGTGTCAAACCTCATGGGATGCCAACAACTCCGCTAGCCTACGAACGATCTTCATGGAGGAAACTCCTAGATTTTGGCTATGAGTTAATTAAACATTTGTAGCTTCAATGCTATAATGGGTAAGATTCTTGGCACTCTCAGGTAGGTGTAAACATGATGGAATCACTCCTCTGGCTGATATGAGTAATCATTATGCAAAAGGAACAAAAAAATTAGTGATGCCATGAGTGTCCATCACAACCCAATAAACTAAATATTTTTTTGGCATGCTCTCAATTACTTAAGAACTGAAATTCTTGAAGGACAATGAATAGAAAAGTAGTACTTGCAAAGTCTTGACTTATTGATGTGGGAGGATTGAGATACTTTAGTGTATATGCTTTTTCATGACAAACTCTCACACACTCAATTTTATATGATTATATTTTATTGTTCAAAGGCAAGCTTATTGTAGGGTTTCGTAGCATGGAAAACAAAAATTTTCTATCGCATACAAACAAACAAGCCAAGATCTATCTACTAGATTGTAGCAACGAGTCGATGGAATAACTTACCCTCGAAGATTCCAAAGTGTTTAACGAGAGCGGATTCTCGTGGGTGATGTAGTCGTACTCTTCTCGATCTCAAGATCGCGTAGACGATCCTTCCGGCGCTGCGTTCCGGCAGTGCTCCCGCAGTCGGTCACACGTTCGGTACTCGACGAAGACCTTCCTCTCCCTTGTTCCAGCAGGCAGCGGAGGTTGTAGCACTCTCCTCGCGATTCCGGCAGCACAACGGCGTGGTACCGGAAGTAGAGGTGAGATCCCGCAGGGCTTCGCCTTAAGCCGGAGCGAGTATGGTGGAGTATGAGAGAGCTCCTCGGTGATCTAGGGTTTAGTCACACCAAGGAGGAGGGGCTAGAGCCGGCGGCTAGGGTTCTGGGGACCCCCAAGTCGGCGGCTAGGGCAAAACCCTAGGTGGTGGCGGCGGCTATGGAGGGCTACAGCTTCTAGGGTTTGAGGTGAGGGACTTGTGTGTGCTAGGAGGGAGCCCTGCCCCTCCTTATATAGGTGGAGGGTCCGGCGGCCAAGGGGAGGGAGGGGAGTCCCTCCCCAACTCGGCTTGGGTGGTGCGCCGGCTTGGGGAGGAGGACTCCCTCCCCAACTCGGTTTCACACTCCCTCCTCTTTTCCACTTTCCAAAACTTGCCGTTTGACTTTCAAACTAGCCGTTTGACTTTTCAATTTAGGATTTGAATAAACCCTTTATTTTGGACAGCGAATACACTTAGTACATGATGCAATCATTCCAACTTGCAATGACACACTCATGTACCCCTTCCCCTCCAGAGTGCCGGACATTCCGGAACCTTCTAGAACATTCCCGATGAAAACGCCGGAATCATTCCCGAACTCCGAAATGGGACTTTCCTTATATGAATCTTATTCTCCGGACTATTCCGGATCACCTCATGATATCCCGGATCCCATCCGAGACTCCGAACAACATTCGGTCTCTTTCTCATAATACCATAACTACTCAATCAACGTCGAATCCTTAAGTGTGTCTCCCTACGGTTCGTGAATTATGCGGACATGATCGAGACACTTCTCCGAACAATAACCAATAGAGGATTCTGGAAATTCATATGGCTCCCATATATTTCTACGATTACTTTGCAATCGAATGAACCACTTACATACGATACCAATTTCCCTTTGTCTCACGATAGTTTACTTATCCGAGGTTATGATCGTCGGTATCTCTGCATACCTAGTTCAACCTCGTTACCGATAAGTACTCTTTTCTCGTTCCCGTGATATGTGATCCCTTGTGAGCCAGTCACATGCTTGCAAGCTAATTGGATGACATTCCACCGAGAGGGCCCAGAGTATATCTATCCGTCATATGGATGGACAAATCCCACTCTTGATCCATGTGTCTCAACCAATACTTTCCGAACACTCAATGCCACCTTTATAGCCACCCAGTTACGGTGTGGTGTTTGATGTCATCAAAGCATCCATCCGGTAAAGGTGATATGCATGATCTCATGGTCGAAGGAATTAGGTTACTATGTATCAGAAAGCATATAGCAATTGAACTATTGAAATGACTTGATCTTTATGCTACGCTTATCTATAGGAGTATGTCCATCATATCATTCTCCTAACGATATGATCTTGTTGTTGATAACATCTCAATGTTCATGATAGGGAAACCACAATCATTTATCAACCAACAAGCTAGTGATGTATAGAGGCTATACTAGGGACTTCAAATTAAGTTTACAAATCACACAAGTATCAATGTTTCCTTGTTAATACTATTATAGCATGAATGTAAACATTTATCATAAACACAAAGATATAATAATAACCACATTTATTATTGCCTCTAGGGCATATCTCCAACAGTCTCCCACTTGCACTAGAGTCATCTAATCTAGATTACATGGTAATATACCGAACACCCATGGCAGTTTGGTGCTGGTCATGTTTTGCCCTCGGGAGAGGTTTAGTCAACGGATCCGCCACATTCAGATCTGTGTGTACTTTGCAAATCTTTATATCCCCATCTTGGATATGTTCTCGAATAGCGTGAAAACGTAGCTTGATGTGCTTCAGCTTCTTGTGTGACCTTGGTTCTTGCGCATTGGCTATGGCGCCCATGTTATCACAGTAGATAGACATTGGGTCCAGCGCACTAGGAACCACACCCAGCTCTGTAATGAACTCTTTCATCCATATCGCTTCTTGTGAAGCCTCCGAAGCAGCCATGTATTCCGATTCAGTTGAAGATCTCGCCACAACGCTTTGCTTTGCACTCCTCCAGCTAACTGCTGCACCATTCAAAATAAATACGTATCCAGATTGTGATTTAGAATCATCCGGATCGGTGTTCCAACTAGCATCGGTGTAACCATTAACAACGAGCTGTTCATCACCTCCATAAGAAAGAACCATATCCTTAGTTCTTCTCAAGTACTTAAGGATGTTTTTGACCGCTGTCCAATGATCCATTCCTGGATCACTTTGATATCTGCTAGTTAAACTAACAGCATATGCAATGTCGGGTCTAGTACATAGCATGGCATACATTAGAGATCCTATGGCTGAGGCATAGGGAGTCTTACTCATCCTTTCTCTATCTTCTGCCGATGTCGGACTTTGAGTTTTACTCAAGGTCGTATTGGGAAACATGGGTAAGAACCCTTTCTTGCTATCTTCCATTCCAAACCTCTTTAGAACTTTGTCCAAATATGTACTCTGTGACAATGATATCTGGCGTTTCGATCTATCTCTATAAATCTTTATGCCTAATATGTAAGCTGCTTCGCCAAGATCCTTCATTGAAAAACTATTATTCAAATATTCCTTGACACTATTAAGAAGGTCTACATCATTCCCAATCAACAATATGTCATCCACATATAGTATTAAGAATGCTACAGAGCTCCCACTCACTTTCTTGTAAATACAAGCTTCTCCATAAGTTTGTATAAAACCAAAACTTTTGATTACCTTATCAAAACATTGATTCCAACTTCGGGATGCTTGCTTCAATACATAGATGGACCGTTGAAGTTTGCATACCTTGTTAGCATCTTTAGGATCGACAAAACCTTTGGGTTGCATCATATACAACTCTTCATCAATGTCTCCATTGAGGAATGCTGTTTTGACATCCATCTGCCATATCTCATAATCATAATATGCAGCGATTGCTAACATAATCCTCACAGACTTTAGCTTCGCTACTGGTGAGAAAGTCTCATCGTAGTCAACTCCTTGAATTTGTCGAAACCCTTTTGCGACAAGTCGAGCTTTATAGACGGTAACATTACCATCAGCATCTGTTTTCTTCTTGAAAATCCATTTGTTCTCGACAGCCTTCCGTCCATCCGGTAAGTCCACCAAAGTCCATACTTGGTTTTCGTACATGGATCCAATCTCGGATTTCATGGCTTCTTGCCATTTATTGGAATCTGGGCTCATCATCGCTTCCTCATATGTCTCAGGGTCATCGGTGTTGTCCACCAACATGACACTCATAGCGGGATCATACCAATCTGGAGTGGTACGAGTTCTCGTTGACCTCCGAGGCTCTGTAGCAACTTCAACCGAAGTTTCATGATCACCATCATTAGCTTCCTCTCTTATTGGTGCAGGCACCACAGGAACTTCTTCCGGTGCTGCGCTACTCGCAATTTCGAGAGAAGGTTCGACAACCTCGTCGAGTTCTACTTTCCTTCCAGTCACTTCTTTCAAATGCTCGCCAAACTCGTAACTCAGATACTCACCTCCACGATCAGAACGCAGAAATTTAATCTTCTTGTTACGTTGATTCTCTACCTCACTTTGAAACTCCTTAAACTTCTCGAAAGTTTCGGACTTATGTTTCATGAAATAGATATACCCATATCTACTCAAGTCATCCGTGAAGGTAAGAACATAACGATAACCACCGCGCGATGCTACACTCATCGGGCCACACACATCGGTATGTATGATTTCCAATAAGTCTGTAGCTCGCTCCATCATACCAGAAAATGGAGTCTTAGTCATTTTTCCCATCAGACATGTGTAACTACCTCGGTGAATTACGCTCCTAGATACAAGCCTGGATGAGCGGTAGTGGTTGAAATAGTACGGTGGGGCCCTAAAAGCCACTCACGGGTAGACCTTTCGGCCGTCCCAACAACTTCCATCTCATCGGGACCTGTACGGGCGGCGTAATCAGCAGGCGAAGGGATCAACTACATACACAAGTGGGTATGTATGCAAGCCACCATACAAGAGTACATCAGAGCCATACCATCTAGAAAGAAAGGAAATATAGCAACGCCATACGGCAAGATTCAAATGACCTGGATAGAGCTAGTATTTTAGGATAATTCCTCATACAACACACATCAGAGTATCAAGCGGAAGCGGCAAACAAAGTCCGAGTACGGATAAGAAGCAAATCGGCATAATATGCCATAGAAGTAAGCACATCCCGCCCACAGATCTCACGGATCCCCGTTCCCGGAATCTCTACACCGAACGATCGTTGCCCACATCATCAGCCTCTTCCACCCAGTATCCGTCCTGCGAGGGTACCTGTTCATCTGAACCAATAATTTATCGTGTGAGACCCTAAGGGTACTCAGCAAGTCTTTATGCCTCTAAAGGGGACACAACCTGGGGTGACGCAATTGCAGCAAAAGATAAACCCTAGCAGTTCTATAGATAAACGCTAACCATCCGCCTAACCAAAGATAGACGGATGTCCGTGAATTAATGACAGCAGTTATAACAGTAATATCACCAGATCCATCCTCCTCCTCGCTTACCGACGAGGAAGCGGACGAACAACCCCCCATCCGTTGGCAATTTTATTAACCATTCCATGAGTGTTGCACTATTTACTAGTCAATTACTTAGTCAAATTAAAAGCGGTACTTTAGTTATGCTTGTCTATGGTCGAGAAACTGTGCTCCAAGTCGTCCATAACCGCAGACACGGATTTCAGAAAGTTTTACCCTGCAGGGGTGCACAAATAGCAACACACACTCGATCAACCTCGGAAAAACCAAATCAAAACCCAATGAGGCCTTCACGACAAAGCAATCACAGGATTCAGAAATATTTCAGGGGGCCACCCCATTGAGTAGACCCGCAACGAAGTAAGCTAGCTCCGAGACGGACTCAAGGTCTGCGACAATGGCTGTAAACGACTGGGAACCCCAAACGGGGCTTGTCGATACCGCGAAAACATTCCGCTTACCTAAACAGTACAGTGTGCTATCCATCGCACAATCGTAAATAAAGCAGTAAAGCATGGCATAAGTACAGGATCGTAAATAAAACCTCAAACTAGTTTGTGGCCCCAAGAAATAAGAATGAATCAAGCTCTGGCTCAGGGGGGTCCCATATACCTCCCGGATGTGGATAGCGCGATAAATCTTGGAACAGGAATCAAGTACTCGGGGTCTTACGGGACACAAGTGAGCAGGAAAAACCAAATAGCAGATATTGCTCACCGGTGCCACTTTCATTAGTTGTCCCATTACTACTCAGGTTAAGTTGTTTAGGTACCTCGTTATCCAACAGACTCTCACATACCCTACACATGTTGTTCTACGACTCGCATGGCTCAAACAACTCCTGTAGTAATGGCTCATGGGATGGAGGTACAAGCTTGGTGGGGTGTAAAGTAAAGGCTATGCAATACTTGGGATTCAGTTTAATACAATCGCGACTCAATGATGCAAGAATAAGATAGAGGCGATAGGTACTGTAGGTATGCAAGCATGTGGAAGTGCTTGCCTGGCAGTTCGGTGGAAGCGAGAGACGGATCTGGGTAGTGCTCCTGGTTCTCTTGATATATCCCCTGCTCAGAGTCTATCCGAAGAAGAACCAAACAAACAAGGGCCAACATAAATAAAGTGCGCAAGCATAGGAATAAAATGCGTCAAGCAAACAATCATGCCATGATGAATGATGCACAAGTTGCATGGCAATAAAGTAGCATGGCATGGGTGAGGTGTGGTATACAAGAATAAGTCATTTTATTAAGGTTTGGTCACATTTTATTGTCATAAAAGTTGCTGTATACTTTATATTTATATGATGCATGCTGCAATTGAAGTCATGGATAGCATAAACAGAAAGGTCTCGTCGAGCTGATCATTTTAGACATATCATTTGTTAAATTCGGAGTTATAAATCAAAAGTTATTAATTATTTAAATTCCAGTGGCATTTGTGGTAATTTAATTCAACTTGGAATTTTAAATGTGCAAAAGGCAATTTGAATGGCATATTTGAATTTCTTACATTTTTCTGGTTCAGAAACATATATTGTTTGTATTATTTGGATTAGTATTTGAAAAGTTATTGGAAAACAGATTTGAATTTGAATTTGAATTAGTTTAAAAAGATTTGAAATAAACAGGATTACAGAAAAGCTTTTGCTACCCAGTTCAGACTTAGCCTCAGGCGCTGACAGTGGGACCAACGAACACAGGCCCACGCGCGCAGCCAAATCTCCTGCCACCGCGGCTCTGGCCAGCTCAGAAGACAGACAGGTGGGGCTGGTGGGCTAGCAGGCCCACACGCCAGCGAGTGGACGCGAGGCGGCCACGCGGCGCAGCGGGAGGGACCGCGGGTTGCTTTACCGAAAACCTGGGAGCCTTTTTGCAAAACGCCATGGGGCACAGACAGGTGGGGCTACGAGGGACCGCGGGTTGACGCGACAAAACGCGAGGGGGGGTAAGTGCAAAACGACCACGCGCGCACTGTGGATCTTCCTGGCTCTGTTCTGACGCGCGCGGCGCGCGGCGTGGTGACGCTGGGCTTCGAACCTGCGACGCGGGCGCGCTAGCGGAGGCGGGTACCGCTGCGGTAGGCTGGGGCGTTTGTCTGGAGGGCGGACGCGGACTAGATGAAGCCCTAGACGGTGCGGGAGCTAGCGGACGCGCGTGGCCGCCGGTGCACGGAGTGTGCTCGACGGAACGCCCGCCGCCGATAGGAAGCGATGCAGAGCCGGCGCATGTCTGGGAGGGTCAGGGGCTTACCGCGAGGCTGTTGGCGTGCTTGGTTCGGGCAGGGGCGGTCGCGATCGACGACGGGGCAGACGTCCAGAGCAGCTAGGGTTGCGTCGGGCGGCGTCGGTTCTGGCGGTGCTGGGGCGTCTCCTCCGCGCGGCTGGGTACGGGGTGACGCAGACGTCCTCGGGGGCTTCCTCGACACCCGCAGCACCACGCCCGCCTCCTGGGTCGATGACGACGAGAGGGAGCCGACGGTGTGGCCGGCGTCGGGGTAGATGAGGGTGGAGAGGGAGGAGGAAGGGAGGGAGGCTTCGGGATGGATCTGGGGAGAGGCCAGAGGGGTGTGGGGTGGATAAGAACGAGGAGGTGAGGTGGGGGCTTGCGTGGGGGAGGGGCAGGTCGGCTCGGCCACCTTTCTCTCCTCACGTGCATGGTCGAGCGGCACATGGGGAGGAAGGAGGCTGCCAGGTGGGGCAGGGCAGGCCAGGTTCGGGTGGGGCTCACCATGCAGAGAGAGAGGAGGCTCGGGCTGGGGTAGGGTTGGAGCTAGGGTAGGAGAATGAGGGGGCATGGCTCGGCTAGGGTTAGGGTTGGGGTAGCTAGGTGGGTCCAGCAAGGTAGAGAGAGGGGGGGGGTAAGAGAGGGGTGGTGAGCTAGGGCATGGCAAACATGTGGCCATGCTAGGTTAGCTAGAGAGGAGAGAAAGAGAGAAACACACTTAGGGTTCGTTTTAGATTAGGTGGGTTTTAGGGTGTAGGTTAGAGAGGGTATGGGGTGGCTTAGGTTTTAGATTTAAGAGAGGGGTAGGATAGATGGAGTGGTACTTGCCAAGATCAAACTTGCTCTAGTCAAGCTCAAACAAGAACAAGACAAGAAAAGAGAGGGAGAGAGATGAGGTGCTAGGGTTTTAAGCATGATCAACATGGCCAAAACCAAAAGAAAAGATGGGGCTAGAGATGATCCATCCCCAAACCAAAAATAAAACCAAAGACAAGCACAAGATGGTACTTGCATGGCCCATGCAGAATATTTAATGCCCTGCTGATACTTGTGAAGACAATGTCATTTCATGGCATTATTATTTTGCATCTCCAAAATTGGAATAAAGACCAAGCAAAAGATTAAAAAGGATGCCCCATGTGGAGAAGATGGTGATGACCATATTTGAAATACAATGGAACTTACTAGTGTGTATGTGCCACTAGATGCTCAATAGTCCCAACAATACCCCAATATGAGCATAACCCCAAACAACACCTATGGAAGCTAGGGAAAAAGGGATCCCACTCACAAGGCAAGCAAAGATGGCCATGTGGCTCTCATGTATCAATAATGTGAAAACATAATGATGCCAAGATGAGAACATGTGGAAAAGAATTGGGTCCATCTCAACCCACATGAGCTAGAAGTAAAACCCATAAATGCCAAGCTCATATTTAGTTGGATGGTGGAATTATAAGGTGGTGAAAAGAAAAGGTGGTGGATTTAATAAGAGATATTCCCCCAAATCAACTTGGGCATTTAACAATTTATCAAGAACCAAATACAATATCAAGAGGCAACTACAATTAATAATGCACATGAGATAAGAACCAAACAAGAAGGGGTTTTATATGATGCTCAAATGCAAGGTGGCATGATGACATGAGCATGATATGATGATGATGCAACAATTATATATTGGAAGTGGCCCTTTTTATTACTAGAACAAGTAGCATTACAGGTGTTAGACAACTGGGATGCTACAACTCTCCCCCACTAAACAGGAATCTCGCCCCGAGATTCTAGGAAGAAGAAGAAGACACAAAGAGAGAAGGATGGTTGGCACGGAGTTCATCTTCACGCTCCCATGTGGCTTCATCAACAGAATGGTGTGACCACTGCACCTTGCAGAACTTGATGGACTTGTTGCGAGTCCTTCTTTCTGCGGTCTCAAGGATTTTGGTGGGGTGTTCTTGATAAGACAGGTCTTCTTGAAGATCGATTAGCTCATGATCCACGGTCCTGCCGGGATCTTTGAAGCACTTCTTGAGCTGAGAGATGTGGAAAACATCATGGACTTTGAGTTTTTCCGGGAGCTCCAGGGCATAAGCAACTTCTCCTCTTCTACCACGAATCTTGAAAGGACCGATGTATCTAGGAGCCAGCTTTCCTTTGATGCCAAAACGGTGTGTGCCTTTCATGGGAGTGACACGAAGGTACACGAGATCACCAGGGGCATACACCATGTCCGTGTGCTTCCTGTCATAATTGCTCTTCTGACGACTTTGAGCAATCTTCAGGTTCTCAAGAATGATATGCACCTTCTCCTCTGCTTGAGTTACAATGTCCGGGCCGAACCAGATTCTTTCTCCTGCACCTGACCAACCAATCGGAGTTCTGCACTTGCGACCATAGAGAGCCTCGAATGGTGCCATCTTCAGACTCTTCTGGAAGCTGTTGTTGTACGAGAATTCCGCATAAGGAAGACATTCCTCCCACTTCATGCCAAAAGAGATGACGCAAGCACGAAGCATATCCTCCAGAATCTGATTGATCCTTTCCACTTGTCCTTGCGACTGAGGGTGGTAAGCAGTGCTGAAGTTCAACTTTGTTCCCAGAGCATTTTGAAAGCTTTCCCAGAACTTGGAAGTGAAGATGCTCCCATGGTCTGAACTGATCTCAAGCGGAACCCCATAAAGAGAGACAATTCTGTTGATATAGAGCTCAGCCAACTGAATTCCAGAAATTGTTTCCTTGACGGGGAAGAAATGAGCCACTTTAGAAAGCCTGTCGATGACAACAAAGATTGCATTGTTGCCCTTCTGCGATCTTGGAAAGCCAGTGATGAAGTCCATCTCTACTTTCTCCCATTTCCATTCCGGAGGTTTCAATGGCTGTAGAAGACCAAAAGGTTTCTGATGGACAGCTTTCACTCTGCGGCAGACATCACACTCCGAGACATACTTGGCACAATACCGTTTCAAACCAGGCCACCAATATTGTGTTTTCAAATCCATGTACATCTTTGTGCTGCCAGGATGGATAGAAAGAACCGAATCATGCGCCTCCTTGAGAACTTGGTCTCTCAAACCCGGGTAGTTTGGAACAAACATCCGGTGATCGAAGAAAAGCGTGCCTTGATCATCGACGTGGAAGGACTCATACTTCGGAAGCTCAAGTTTAGAGATGATGTTTCTTGTGTGCGGATCACCCAGCTGACGAGAGCGAATCTTTTTTTCCAAGAGAGGAGTAGCCAGAAGGTTCAGGAGATGCCCTTGTTCCACAACTTCCAGGTTGAGCTGACGGAATTCCTTGCACAAAAGAGGTTGCTGTTCTTCCATCATGAGGTTGTTGACATAAGCTTTACGGCTGAGAGCATCTGCCATGACATTAGCTTTGCCCTGTGTGTAGTTGATGGTCACATCAAAGTCATTGATTGCTTCAATCCATCTCCTCTGCCGAAGGTTGAGATCAGGCTGAGTGAAGATATACTTCAAACTTTTGTGGTCAGAAAAGATCTCACAACGGTTGCCAAGCAAGTAGTGCCTCCATAGCTTCAAAGCAAAGACAACTGCTGCTAGCTCGAGGTCATGTGTGGGATAGTTGATCTCATGCGTCTTCAACTGTCGAGAGGCATAAGCAACCACTTGTTTTTCTTGCATAAGGACCGCACCCAATCCTTGCAAAGAGGCGTCGCAGAATATCTGGAAAGGCTTAGATGTATCCGGAGGAACCAAGACTGGTGTGGAAGTGAGCTTCTCTTTGAGTGTCTCAAAGCTTGCTTGACACTCAGGAGTCCACAGGTATTTCTTGCCTTTCTTGAGGATATCGGTAAGAGGCTTCGCTATCTTCGAGAAGTTCTGAACAAAGCGACGGCAATAACTAGCCAAACCAAGAAAACTCCGCACTTCTTTGACATTAACAGGAGGAAGCCATTCAACAATTGTCTTCATAGTTTCTGGGTTGACTGCAATGCCCTTGGCAGAGATAACATGACCAAGATAGGTTACTTCAGGCAGCCAAAACTCACACTTTGAGAACTTTGCATACAAGCGGTTCTCGCGCAGCTTGTTTAGGACACACCGCAGGTGTTCTTCATGCTCTTCCTTCGACTTGGAATAGACCAGAATGTCATCCAGATAGACCACAACGAACTTATCCAGTTACTCCATGAAGACCGAGTTCATAAGCCTCGAGAAGGTAGCAGGAGCGTTGGTGAGACCGAAAGACATCACCGTGTACTCATACAGGCCATAGCGGGTGGTGAAAGCTGTTTTAGGCACATCTTCCTTGCGAATCTTGATTTGGTGATAACCACTCCTCAAATCCAGCTTAGAGAATACCACAGCTCCAGCTAGCTGGTCAAAGAGATCATTAATCCGCGGAAGGGGATATTTGTTCTTGATGGTTTTAGCATTGAGAGCCCGGTAGTCAACACAAAGTCTATCAGTCCTGTCACGCTTCTTCACAAAGATTGTTGGGCTGCCCCAAGAAGAAGTACTGTGTTGAATGAAACCCAACTTCTCTTGTTCATCAAGTTGTCGTTTGAGTTCAGCCAACTCAGAAGGACCCATTTTATAAGGCCGCTTGGAGATAGGAGCCGTTCCAGGTTCAAGCTCAATTACGAACTCAACCTCACGATCCGGAGGCATACCCGGCAACTCTTCAGGAAAAACATCCGGAAACTCACAGACCACTGGGACTCTCTGAATAGCTTCCATAGCATCATCATTCAGAGCCGCCAGAGAGAAAAGCTGGACAACAGGCGTCAGACTTGGAGAAAAGACTATATGGCCTTCAGGAATCTTCAAAGAAACCGAGCGTTCAGCACAATCAATCACAGCTGCATTTGCCGTCAACCAATCCATGCCCAAGATGACATCAATGTCAGAATTGCCCAGAACAATCAAAGAAGCCGAGAACGAAGAGCCACCAATCTCAAATTGATTGCCATGACTGATCTTAGATGCTATCATATTTGCTCCAGGAGAAAGGACCATTAATTTCTTAAGAAGAGGATCCGCCGCTAACCCATTCTCACTTGCAAACTTGATAGAAACAAAAGAATGCGATGCACCAGAATCAAATAAAACTCGTGCAGGGACTGAGTTAACGGATAGCATACCCATCACCACTCCAGGTGCATGCTCAGCTTGAGTGGCGTTGACACAATTGGCACGAGCAACCATAGACCCGGGCTTGGTGTTGATGTTGAGAGCCCGAGGTGGTGGTGCACGAACCGAAGGAGAGCTTGCTGCAGATCTTGGCGGGGGTTGAGGGAGAGCTTTGTTCTTCAACGGACAGTTCCAGTTCAGATGTCCAGGATCTCCACACGTGTAACAAGCACCAGGTGGACGTGGAGCAACGTAGCCAGGGACTCCGCCAGGCGCTCCAGGGTAGTTGTGGGTGTAGCCCCTGGGAGCCGCAGTGATGGAGTTTGGTGGCCTTGACGCGTAGCTTGCAGGTCTTGGTGAAGCCGGGAGCGACGGTGGGGTGTTAGGAACCCAGACACGCCGCTTAGAAGGAGCTGCCATAACCGAAGAGCTTGATGCATCCCTGTTGTGTTTCTTGGACTCCTCGAACACTTGCCTGCTTGCCTCCTCTTGCAAAGCTGTGTGTTGTAGTTCCAGGAAAGATGCCGGCCTTGCATGTGTGATTGCATACTTGATCGATGCATTGAGCCCTTGCCTGAACCTCTTCTGCTTCTTCTTGTCATCAGATACCTCATCGCCACCATAACGAGATAGATTCATGAATTTCCTGATGTAGGTGTTGACGTTATCATTTCCTTGCTTCAGGTTGAGAAAAGCTTCCTTCATCCTTTCCATCACAATCTCCGACAGGAATTGCTCTTTGAACGCTCCAGAGAACTGTCCCCAGGTAGGCTGAAAACCAGTGCAGCTTGCCTTCAAGTAATTTTCCCACCAGAGAGCTGCATCTCCCTTTAGAAGGTGAGTAGCACACTTTACCCACTCCTGCTCAGGAACATCAGCAGTCTCAAGAAGCCTTGACGTCTCACGTAACCAATCATCCGCATCCAGTGGCCGATCGGAAACATCAAACTGACGAGGGTTGAATTTCAGGAAGCTCTTGATGTCTCCTCGCTTGGGAGGTGGAGGGAGTGGAGCAAACTCATTTCTCCTGACGCTTTCTTCCAAGCGCTGCTGGTTCTGCTGCATCGCTGCCAAGGCATTAGCTATGTTTGACAATGCGGCCCCCAACTCCGGTGGTATGTACTCATCTAAACGACGTGGTGGAGCCATCCTGAGATTGATATAAAACACAAGTCAGTACTATAATGGAGAATAATGATAATCCAAAATAGTACCAAGATGGAATTAACCAAGATTAAAGGATACAATTTACTGAGATGATATTAAAATATCAACAAAGTTCAAAGCACCTAAAAGATATTAAGCATATCGCACACGACTGAAAAGGAGTGTGGTACACAAACATATCAAGGAAAATTTTTCCACAAATTTCGGCATTAAAATACCAATAGATGCGCAAAATTACTTAACGAATCAAGATTAGTGACTCTACCGATTCAATATACAAAAGCGAATGATAAAAGTAGTGGTATGGTCGCGACTCCATCCCGCACTCAAATCATTACTCCGCACATGAACAAGTGGAACACATATCCCAACCCCTTCTTCTCACGTTGAACCTAAAGATTGGTAACTACGGAAACGAACACCCCAAACAAGATAGCGTCGGTTAACAAAGGGTAAGACAGATCGCGTCGGTTTGCAAAAGCTTGTCGGTATGGAATGTACCAACAGTTGATAACCAAAGGCTGATTAGATAACAACTCGGATGCAACAGATAGACAAGGGATTACACACACACACACACACACACAACCTATGGTACTACGGAAACCCAGAACACGTGAATCCTAGTTTGAATTTTGAGAAGAGGATTGAAAACGTTGCACTTCCTTACCAGAAAAGGGTGGTTGGGTGGGTAAGAAGAAAAGTGGAAGCAGTCCTACTCTCGCGTTTTGTTTTTCCCTAGTATACATAACTACCAAAATATTTGCTAGACTGACAACGACCGTTTGGCTGAAACCCTGAAGGTCAGGATGGCTCTGATACCAATTGTAACTACCTCGGTGAATTACGCTCCTAGATACAAGCCTGAATGAGCGGTAGTGGTTGAAATAGTACGGTGGGGCCCTAAAAGCCACTCACGGGTAGACCTTTCGGCCGTCCCAACCACTTCCATCTCATCGGGACCTGTACGGGCGGCGTAATCGGCAGGCGAAGGGATCAACTACATACACAAGTGGGTATGTATGCAAGCCACCATACAAGAGTACATCAGAGCCATACCATCTAGAAAGAAAGGAAATATAGCAACGCCATACGGCAAGATTCAAATGACCTGGATAGAGCTAGTATTTTAGGATAATTCCTCATACAACACACATCAGAGTATCAAGCGGAAGCGGCAAACAAAGTCCGAGTACGGATAAGAAGCAAATCGGCATAATATGCCATAGAAGTAAGCACATCCCGCCCACAGATCTCACGGATCCCTGTTCCCGGAATCTCTACACCGAACGATCGTTGCCCACATCATCAGCCTCTTCCACCCAGTATCCGTCCTGCGAGGGTACCTGTTCATCTGAACCAATAATTTATCGTGTGAGACCCTAAGGGTACTCAGCAAGTCTTTATGCCTCTAAAGGGGACACAACCTGGGGTGACGCAATTGCAGCAAAAGATAAACCCTAGCAGTTCTATAGATAAACGCTAACCATCCGCCTAACCAAAGATAGACAGATGTCCGTGAATTAATGACAGCAGTTATAACAGTAATATCACCAGATCCATCCTCCTCCTCGCTTACCGACGAGGAAGCGGACGAACAACCCCCCATCCGTTGGCAATTTTATTAACCATTCCATGAGTGTTGCACTATTTACTAGTCAATTACTTAGTCAAATTAAAAGCGGTACTTTAGTTATGCTTGTCTATGGTCGAGAAACTGTGCTCCAAGTCGTCCATAACCGCGGACACGGCTTTCAGAAAGTTTTACCCTGCAGGGGTGCACAAATAGCAACACACACTCGATCAACCTCGGAAAAACCAAATCAAAACCCAACGAGGCCTTCACGACAAAGCAATCACAGGATTCAGAAATATTTCAGGGGGCCACCCCATTGAGTAGACCCGCAACGAAGTAAGATAGCTCCGAGACGGACTCAAGGTCTGCGACAATGGCTGTAAACGACTGGGAACCCCAAACGGGGCTTGTCGATACCGCGAAAACATTCCGCTTACCTAAACAGTACAGTGTGCTATCCATCGCACAATCGTAAATAAAGCAGTAAAGCATGGCATAAGTACAGGATCGTAAATAAAACCTCAAACTAGTTTGTGGCCCCAAGAAATAAGAATGAATCAAGCTCTGGCTCAGGGGGGTCCCATATACCTCCCGGATGTGGATAGCGCGATAAATCTTGGAACGGGAATCAAGTACTCGGGGTCTTACGGGACACAAGTGAGCAGGAAAAACCAAATAGCAGATATTGCTCACCGGTGCCACTTTCATTAGTTGTCCCATTACTACTCAGGTTAAGTTGTTTAGGTACCTCGTTATCCAACAGACTCTCACATACCCTACACATGCTGTTCTACGACTCGCATGGCTCAAACAACTCCTGTAGTAATGGCTCATGGGATGGAGGTACAAGCTTGGTGGGGTGTAAAGTAAAGGCTATGCAATACTTAGGATTCAGTTTAATGCAATCGCGACTCAATGATGCAAGAATAAGATAGAGGCGATAGGTACTGTAGGTATGCAAGCATGTGGAAGTGCTTGCCTGGCAGTTCGGTGGAAGCGAGAGACGGATCTGGGTAGTGCTCCTGGTTCTCTTGATATATCCCCTGCTCAGAGTCTATCCGAAGAAGAACCAAACAAACAAGGGCCAACATAAATAAAGTGCGCAAGCATAGGAATAAAATGCGTCAAGCAAACAATCATGCCATGATGAATGATGCACAAGTTGCATGGCAATAAAGTAGCATGGCATGGGTGAGGTGTGGTATACAAGAATAAGTCATTTTATTAAGGTTTGGTCACATTTTATTGTCATAAAAGTTGCTGTATACTTTATATTTATATGATGCATGCTGCAATTGAAGTCATGGATAGCATAAACAGAAAGGTCTCGTCGAGCTGATCATTTTAGACATATCATTTGTTAAATTCGGAGTTATAAATCAAAAGTTATTAATTATTTAAATTCCAGTGGCATTTGTGGTAATTTAATTCAACTTGGAATTTTAAATGTGCAAAAGGCAATTTGAATGGCATATTTGAATTTCTTACATTTTTCTGGTTCAGAAACATATATTGTTTGTATTATTTGGATTAGTATTTGAAAAGTTATTGGAAAACAGATTTGAATTTGAATTTGAATTAGTTTAAAAAGATTTGAAATAAACAGGATTACAGAAAAGCTTTTGCTACCCAGTTCAGACTTAGCCTCAGGCGCTGACAGTGGGACCAACGGACACAGGCCCACGCGCGCAGCCAAATCTCCTGCCACCGCGGCTCTGGCCAGCTCAGGAGACAGACAGGTGGGGCCGGTGGGCTAGCAGGCCCACACGCCAGCGAGTGGACGCGAGGCGGCCACGCGGCGCAGCAGGAGGGACCGCGGGTTGCTTTACCGAAAACCTGGGAGCCTTTTTGCAAAACGCCATGGGGCACAGACAGGTGGGGCTACGAGGGACCGCGGGTTGACGCGACAAAACGCGAGGGGGGGTAAGTGCAAAACGACCACGCGCGCACTGTGGATCTTCCTGGCTCTGTTCTGACGCGCGCGGCGCGCGGCGTGGCGACGCTGGGCTTCGAACCTGCGACGCGGGCGCGCTAGCGGAGGCGGGTACCGCTGCGGTAGGCTGGGGCGTTTGTCTGGAGGGCGGACGCGGACTAGATGAAGCCCTAGACGGTGCGGGAGCTAGCGGACGCGCGTGGCCGCCGGTGCACGGAGTGTGCTCGACGGAACGCCCGCCGCCGATAGGAAGCGATGCAGAGCCGGCACATGTCTGGGAGGGTCAGGGGCTTACCGCGAGGCTGTTGGCGTGCTTGGTTCGGGCAGGGGCGGTCGCGATCGACGACGGGGCAGACGTCCAGAGTAGCTAGGGTTGCGTCGGGCGGCGTCGGTTCCGGCGGTGCTGGGGCGTCTCCTCCGCGCGGCTGGGTACGGGGTGACGCAGACGTCCTCGGGGGCTTCCTCGACACCCGCAGCACCACGCCCGCCTCCTGGGTCGATGACGATGAGAGGGAGCCGACGGTGTGGCCGGCGTCGGGGTAGATGAGGGTGGAGAGGGAGGAGGAAGGGAGGGAGGCTTCGGGATGGATCTGGGGAGAGGCCAGAGGGGTGTGGGGTGGATAAGAACGAGGAGGTGAGGTGGGGGCTTGCGTGGGGGAGGGGCAGGTCGGCTCGGCCACCTTTCTCTCCTCACGTGCATGGTCGAGCGGCACATGGGGAGGAAGGAGGCTGCCAGGTGGGGCAGGGCAGGCCAGGTTCGGGTGGGGCTCACCATGCAGAGAGAGAGGAGGCTCGGGCTGGGGTAGGGTTGGAGCTAGGGTAGGAGAATGAGGGGGCATGGCTCGGCTAGGGTTAGGGTTGGGGTAGCTAGGTGGGTCCAGCAAGGTAGAGAGAGGGGGGGGGTAAGAGAGGGGTGGTGAGCTAGGGCATGGCAAACATGTGGCCATGCTAGGTTAGCTAGAGAGGAGAGAAAGAGAGAAACACACTTAGGGTTCGTTTTAGATTAGGTGGGTTTTAGGGTGTAGGTTAGAGAGGGTATGGGGTGGCTTAGGTTTTAGATTTAAGAGAGGGGTAGGATAGATGGAGTGGTACTTGCCAAGATCAAACTTGCTCTAGTCAAGCTCAAACAAGAACAAGACAAGAAAAGAGAGGGAGAGAGATGAGGTGCTAGGGTTTTAAGCATGATCAACATGGCCAAAACCAAAAGAAAAGATGGGGCTAGAGATGATCCATCCCCAAACCAAAAATAAAACCAAAGACAAGCACAAGATGGTACTTGCATGGCCCATGCAGAATATTTAATGCCCTGCTGATACTTGTGAAGACAATGTCATTTCATGGCATTATTATTTTGCATCTCCAAAATTGGAATAAAGACCAAGCAAAAGATTAAAAAGGATGCCCCATGTGGAGAAGATGGTGATGACCATATTTGAAATACAATGGAACTTACTAGTGTGTATGTGCCACTAGATGCTCAATAGTCCCAACAATACCCCAATATGAGCATAACCCCAAACAACACCTATGGAAGCTAGGGAAAAAGGGATCCCACTCACAAGGCAAGCAAAGATGGCCATGTGGCTCTCATGTATCAATAATGTGAAAACATAATGATGCCAAGATGAGAACATGTAGAAAAGAATTGGGTCCATCTCAACCCACATGAGCTAGAAGTAAAACCCATAAATGCCAAGCTCATATTTAGTTGGATGGTGGAATTATAAGGTGGTGAAAAGAAAAGGTGGTGGAGTTAATAAGAGATATGCCCCCAAATCAACTTGGGAATTTAACAATTTATCAAGAACCAAATACAATATCAAGAGGCAACTACAATTAATAATGCACATGAGATAAGAACCAAACAAGAAGGGGTTTTATATGATGCTCAAATGCAAGGTGGCATGATGACATGAGCATGATATGATGATGATGCAACAATTATATATTGGAAGTGGCCCTTTTTATTACTAGAACAAGTAGCATTACAGGTGTTAGACAACTGGGATGCTACAACATGCTTCACATCTTTCAAGTGATTCAAAATCAAGTGATTCAAGAAGTCCATCGGAATGGAGTTTCTTCATACGTTTCACTCCAATGTGACCAAGACGACAGTGCCACATATAGGTCAAATTATCGCTTGATTTCAAACGTTTAGCCTCAATGTTGTTGATATGTGTATTTCCACTATCGAGATTCAATAAGAATAGACCATCTATCAAAGGTGCATGTGCATAAAACATATTACTCATATAAATCGAACAACCATTATTCTCGGACTTAAACAAGTAACCGTATCGCAATAAACAAGATCCTGATATAATGTTCATGCTCAACGTAGGCACCAAATAACAATTATTTAAGTATAAAACTAATCCCGATGGTAGATGAAGGGGTAGCGTGCCGACCGCGGTCACATCAACCTTTGATCCGTTTCCCACGCGCATCGTGACCTCGTTCTTCGCTAGCTTCCGTTTATTCTGCAACACCTGTTTCGAGTTACAAATATGAGCAACCGAACCAGTATCAAATACCCAGGCACTACTACGAGTGCTAGTGAGATACACATCAATAACATGTATATCAGATATACCTTTCTTCTTGATGTTGCCGTTCTTCAAATCCGCCAAGTACTTTGGGCAATTCCGCTTCCAGTGACCTTCTCCCTTGTAGTAAAAGCACTCAGTATCAGGCTTAGGTCCAGCCTTGGTCTTCTTCGTCGGCGTGGTAACTTTCTTACCACCCTTCTTGAAGTGTCCCTTCTGCTTAGACTTGCCTTTCTTGAATTTGGTGGTCTTATTGACCAACAACACTTGGTGCTCTTTCTTGATCTCCACTTCTGCAGATTTTAACATGGCAAAGAGTTCTGGCAACGTCTTGTTCATGTTCTGCATGTTGTTGTTCATCACAAAGTTCTTGTAACTTGGTGGTAGTGATTGGAGGACACGGTAAATCCCCAAAGCATTAGGAATCACTATACCCAAGCTTTGAAGTTTGTTTGCGTGCCCAGACATCTTAAGCACATGCTCACTGACGGAGCTGCCCTCTTCCATCTTGCAGTTAAAGAACTTTTCAGAAGCCTCATAGCTTTCAATTGCCGCATGAGTCTCAAAGATCAATTTGAGATCCTCGACAATATCATATGGGTCTGAATTCTCAAACCTTTTCTGAAGCTCCGATTCCAAACCATACAAGATAGCACACTGAACTATGGAGTACTGATTCTTCCGAGCGAGGTAAACATTCTTTACTTCATCGGAAGCATCAGCTGCAGGTGGGTCACCCAGCGGTGCATCCAGCACATAGGTCAAATTACCAGCTGTGAGGACAATCCTCAAATTGCGGAACCAATCCGTGAAGTTGCTTCCATTGTTTTTCAACTTTTCTTTCTCCAGGAACGCATTAAAATTGATGGTAGGGGCTGCCATTGATCTACAACATATTTGCAATAGTTTAGACTAAGTTTATGACAAATTGAGTTCATATTAATAAAATTAAACTAGGTGAACTCCCACTCAAAACAACATCCCTCACATTGTTTTAGTGATCACACGAACCAAATCCACCACATCAACACCGATCATCACGAGAGTTGATATAGTTTCAATGGCGAACAATCGTCATGTTCATCATATCTACTATATGATTCATGCTTTACCTTTCGGTGATCCGTGTTCCGAGACCATGTCTGTACATGCTAGGCTCGTCAAGATCAAACCTTAGTTTCCGCATGAGCAAATCTGGCTTGCTCACGTTGTATACACTTGCAGAATCTAACACACCCGATCATCACGTGGTGCTTCGAAACAACAAGCTTTAGCAACGGTGCTAACTAAGGGTGAACACTTTATGACTTGAAATTCATGTGCATGAGGGATCATCTTATAATGCTACCGTCGTCTACTAAGCAATACAAGATGCATAAAGGATTAACATCACATGCAATTCAATATATATGTGATATGATATGGCCTTTCTTCTTTGTGCTTCTGATCTCCATCTTCAAGCACGAACATGATCTCCATCATCACCGGCATTGCATCAAGGTCAATGACGCTTCTCCATGGTTGTCGTCCACCGGCTTCAACTATTACAACTACTTTGAATAGACACGCGGGTCTTAACATAAATTAAAGACAACCATATGGCTCCTGCCGGTTGCCAACTTACAATAAGGAACATTGCATACATCAAATATAATCACAATCATGGCCATATCACATCACTGCACACCCCTGCAAAACAAAGTTAGACGCCTCTACTTTCTTTGCATATTTTACGTGGTTTGGGGCTTTCAATAAGTGTCGTTCTAACTTACGAACAAGAACCACAACATTGATACTGGTATTGTTAATCACCCGTTGTAAATTGGATCTTAACTATGCTAGGAGAAACAGGCACCCGCAAAGCCACTTATGCAATACTAGTTGCATGTCAAGCGTGGAGCAAGTCTCATGAACGATGTCATGTAAGGTTAGCCCGGGCCGCTTCATCCCAACATACCGCAAGATGCAAAGTACACAAGAAGCAATCGACAATAAAAGCATCAACGCCCACAATGACCATTGTGTTCTACTCGTGCAACAGATCTACATATAGACACGGCTCTGATACCACTGTAGGGTTTCGTAGCATGGAAAACAAAAATTTTCTATCGCATACAAACAAACAAGCCAAGATCTATCTACTAGATTGTAGCAACGAGTCGATGGAATAACTTACCCTCGAAGATTCCAAAGTGTTTAACGAGAGCGGATTCTTGTGGGTGATGTAGTCGTACTCTTCCCGATCTCAAGATCGCGTAGACGATCCTTCCGGCGCTGCGTTCCGGCAGCGCTCCCGCAGTCGGTCACACGTTCGGTACTCGACGAAGACCTTCCTCTCCCTTGTTCCAGCAGGCAGCGGAGGTTGTAGCACTCTCCTCGCGATTCCGGCAGCACAACGGCGTGGTACTGGAAGTAGAGGTGAGATCCCGCAGGGCTTCGCCTTAAGCCGGAGCGAGTATGGTGGAGTATGAGAGAGCTCCTCGGTGATCTAGGGTTTAGTCACACCAAGGAGGAGGGGCTAGAGCCGGCGGCTAGGGTTCTGGGGACCCCCAAGTCGGTGTCTAGGGCAAAACCCTAGGTGGTGGCGGCGGCTATGGAGGGCTGCAGCTTCTAGGGTTTGAGGTGAGGGACTTGTGTGTGCTAGGAGGGAGCCCTGCCCCTCCTTATATAGGTGGAGGGGCCGGCGGCCAAGGGGAGGGAGGGGAGTCCCTCCCCAACTCGGCTTGGGTGGTGCGCCGGCTTGGGGAGGAGGACTCCCTCCCCAACTCGGTTTCACACTCCCTCCTCTTTTCCACTTTCCAAAACTTGCCGTTTGACTTTCAAACTAGCCGTTTGACTTTTCAATTTAGGATTTGAATAAACCCTTTATTTTGGACAGCGAATACACTTAGTACATGATGCAATCATTCCAACTTGCAATGACACACTCATGTACCCCTTCCCCTCCGGAGTGCCGGACATTCCAGAACCTTCTAGAACATTCCCGATGAAAACACCGGAATCATTCCCGAACTCCGAAACGGGACTTTCCTTATATGAATCTTATTCTCCGGACTATTCCGGATCACCTCGTGATATCCCGGATCCCATCCGAGACTCCGAACAACATTCGGTCTCTTTCTCATAATACCATAACTACACAAACAACGTCGAATCCTTAAGTGTGTCTCCCTACGGTTCGTGAATTATGCGGACATGATCGAGACACTTCTCCGAACAATAACCAATAAAGGAATCTAGAAATTCATATGGCTCCCACATATTTCTACGATTACTTTGCGATTGAATGAACCACTTACATACGATACCAATTTCCCTTTGTCTCACGATAGTTTACTTATCCGAGGTTATGATCGTCGGTATCTCTGCTTACCTAGTTCAACCTCGTTACCGATAAGTACTCTTTTCTCGTTCCCGTGATATGTGATCCCTTGTGAGCCAGTCACATGCTTGCAAGCTAATTGGATGACATTCCACCGAGAGGGCCCAGAGTATATCTATCCGTCATATGGATGGACAAATCCCACTCTTGATCCATGTGTCTCAACCAATACTTTCCGAACACTCAACGCCACCTTTATAGCCACCCAGTTACGGTGTGGTGTTTGATGTCATCAAAGCATCCATCCGGTAAAGGTGATATGCATGATCTCATGGTCGAAGGAATTAGGTTACTATGTATCAGAAAGCATATAGCAATTGAACTATTGAAATGACTTGATCTTTATGCTACGCTTATCTATAGGAGTATGTCCATCATATCATTCTCCTAACGATATGATCTTGTTGTTGATAACATCTCAATGTTCATGATAGGGAAACCACAATCATTTATCAACCAACAAGCTAGTGATGTATAGAGGCTATACTAGGGACTTCAAATTAAGTTTACAAATCACACAAGTATCAATGTTTCCTTGTTAATACTATTATAGCATGAATGTAAACATTTATCATAAACACAAAGATATAATAATAACCACATTTATTATTGCCTCTAGGGCATATCTCCAACAGTCTCCCACTTGCACTAGAGTCATCTAATCTAGATTACATGGTAATATACCGAACACCCATGGCAGTTTGGTGCTGGTCATGTTTTGCCCTCGGGAGAGGTTTAGTCAACGGATCCGCCACATTCAGATCTGTGTGTACTTTGCAAATCTTTATATCCCCATCTTGGATATGTTCTCGAATAGCGTGAAAACGTAGCTTGATGTGCTTCAGCTTCTTGTGTGACCTTGGTTCTTGCGCATTGGCTATGGCGCCCATGTTATCACAGTAGATAGACATTGGGTCCAGTGCACTAGGAACCACACCCAGCTCTGTAATGAACTCTTTCATCCATATCGCTTCTTGTGAAGCCTCCGAAGCAGCCATGTATTCCGATTCAGTTGAAGATCTCGCCACAACGCTTTGCTTTGCACTCCTCCAGCTAACTGTTGCACCATTCAAAATAAATACGTATCCAGATTGTGATTTAGAATCATCCGGATCGGTGTTCCAACTAGCATCGGTGTAACCATTAACAACGAGCTGTTCATCACCTCCATAAGAAAGAACCATATCCTTAGTTCTTCTCAAGTACTTAAGGATGTTTTTGACCGCTGTCCAATGATCCATTCCTGGATCACTTTGATATCTGCTAGTTAAACTAACAGCATATGCAATGTCGGGTCTAGTACATAGCATGGCATACATTAGAGATCCTATGGCTGAGGCATAGGGAGTCTTACTCATCCTTTCTCTATCTTCTGCCGATGTCGGACTTTGAGTTTTACTCAAGGTCGTATTGGGCAACATGGGTAAGAACCCTTTCTTGCTATATTCCATTCCAAACCTCTTTAGAACTTTGTCCAAATATGTACTCTGTGACAATGATATCTGGCGTTTCGATCTATCTCTATAAATCTTTATGCCTAATATGTAAGCTGCTTCGCCAAGATCCTTCATTGAAAAACTATTATTCAAATATTCCTTGACACTATTAAGAAGGTCTACATCATTCCCAATCAACAATATGCCATCCACATATAGTATTAAGAATGCTATAGAGCTCCCACTCACTTTCTTGTAAATACAAGCTTCTCCATAAGTTTGTATAAAACCAAAACTTTTGATTACCTTATCAAAACGTTGATTCCAACTTCGGGATGCTTGCTTCAATCCATAGATGGACCGTTGAAGTTTGCATACCTTGTTAGCATCTTTAGGATCGACAAAACCTTTGGGTTGCATCATATACAACTCTTCATCAATGTCTCCATTGAGGAATGCTGTTTTGACATCCATCTGCCATATCTCATAATCATAATATGCAGCGATTGCTAACATAATCCTCATAGACTTTAGCTTCGCTACTGGTGAGAAAGTCTCATCGTAGTCAACTCCTTGAATTTGTCGAAACCCTTTTGCGACAATTCGAGCTTTATAGACGGTAACATTACCATCAGCATCTGTTTTCTTCTTGAAAATCCATTTGTTCTCGACAGCCTTCCGGCCATCCGGTAAGTCCACCAAAGTCCATACTTGGTTTTCGTACATGGATCCAATCTCGGATTTCATGGCTTCTTGCCATTTATTGGAATCTGGGCTCATCATCGCTTCCTCATATGTCTCAGGGTCATCGGTGTTGTCCACCAACATGACACTCATAACGGGATCATACCAATCTGGAGTGGTACGAGTTCTCGTTGACCTCCGAGGCTCTGTAGCAACTTCAACCGAAGTTTCATGATCACCATCATTAGCTTCCTCTCTTATTGGTGCAGGCACCACAGGAACTTCTTCCGGTGCTGCGCTACTCGCAATTTCGAGAGAAGGTTCGACAACCTCGTCGAGTTCTACTTTCCTTCCAGTCACTTCTTTCGAGAGAAATTCCTTCTCTAGAAAGGATCCATTCTTAGAAACGAAGATTTTGCCTTCGGATCTGTGATAGAAGGTATACCCAATAGTTTCCTTCGGGTATCCTATGAAGACGCATTTTTCCGCTTTGGGTTCTAGCTTGTCCGGCTGTAACTTCTTTACATAGGCTTCGCATCCCCAAACTTTAAGGAACGACAATCTAGGTTTCTTCCCAAACCATAATTCATACGGTGTCGTTTCAATGGATTTAGACGGTGCCCTATTTAAAGTGAATGCGGCTGTTTCTAATGCATAACCCCAAAATGATAGCGGTAAATCTGTAAGTGACATCATAGAATGAACCATATCTAAGAGAGTTCGATTACGACGTTCGGACACACCATTACGCTGTGGTGTTCCCGGCGGTGTCAATTGTGAAAGTATTCCGCATTTCTTCAAATGCTCGCCAAACTCGTAACTCAGATACTCACCTCCACGATCAGAACGCAGAAATTTAATCTTCTTGTTACGTTGATTCTCTACCTCACTTTGAAACTCCTTAAACTTCTCGAAAGTTTCGGACTTATGTTTCATGAAATAGATATACCCATATCTACTCAAGTCATCCGTGAAGGTAAGAACATAACGATAACCACCGCGCGATGCTACACTCATCGGGCCACACACATCGGTATGTATGATTTCCAATAAGTCTGTAGCTCGCTCCATCATACCAGAAAATGGAGTCTTAGTCATTTTTCCCATCAGACATGCTTCGCATCTTTCAAGTGATTCAAAATCAAGTGATTCAAGAAGTCCATCGGAATGGAGTTTCTTCATACGTTTCACTCCAATGTGACCAAGACGACAGTGCCACATATAGGTCAAATTATCGCTTGATTTCAAACGTTTATCCTCAATGTTGTTGATATGTGTATTTCCACTATCGAGATTCAATAAGAATAGACCATCTATCAAAGGTGCATGTGCATAAAACATATTACTCATATAAATCGAACAACCATTATTCTCGGACTTAAACAAGTAACCGTATCGCAATAAACAAGATCCTGATATAATGTTCATGCTCAACGTAGGCACCAAATAACAATTATTTAAGTATAAAACTAATCCCGATGGTAGATGAAGGGGTAGCGTGCCGACCGCAGTCACATCAACCTTTGATCCGTTTCCCACGCGCATCGTGACCTCGTTCTTCGCTAGCTTCCGTTTATTCTGCAGCACCTGTTTCGAGTTACAAATATGAGCAACCGAACCAGTATCAAATACCCAGGCACTACTACGAGTGCTAGTGAGATACACATCAATAACATGTATATCAGATATACCTTTCTTCTTGATGTTGCCGTTCTTCAAATCCGCCAAGTACTTTGGGCAATTCCGCTTCCAGTGACCTTCTCCCTTGCAGTAAAAGCACTCAGTATCAGGCTTAGGTCCAGCCTTGGTCTTCTTCGTCGGCGTGGTAACTTTCTTACCACCCTTCTTGAAGTGTCCCTTCTGCTTAGACTTGCCTTTCTTGAATTTGGTGGTCTTATTGACCAACAACACTTGGTGCTCTTTCTTGATCTCCACTTCTGCATATTTTAACATGGCAAAGAGTTCTGGCAACGTCTTGTTCATGTTCTGCATGTTGTTGTTCATCACAAAGTTCTTGTAACTTGGTGGTAGTGATTGGAGGACACGGTAAATCCCCAAAGCATTAGGAATCACTTACCCAAGCTTTGAAGTTTGTTTGCGTGCCCAGACATCTTAAGCACATGCTCACTGACGGAGCTGCCCTCTTCCATCTTGCAGTTAAAGAACTTTTCAGAAGCCTCATAGCTTTCAATTGCCGCATGAGTCTCAAAGATAAATTTGAGATCCTCGACAATATCATATGGGTCTGAATTCTCAAACCTTTTCTGAAGCTCCGATTCCAAACCATACAAGATAGCACACTGAACTATGGAGTACTGATTCTTCCGAGCGAGGTAAACATTCTTTACTTCATCGGAAGCATCAGCTGCAGGTGGGTCACCCAGCGGTGCATCCAGCACATAGGTCAAATTACCAGCTGTGAGGACAATCCTCAAATTGCGGAACCAATCCGTGAAGTTGCTTCCATTGTTTTTCAACTTTTCTTTCTCTAGGAACGCATTAAAATTGATGGTAGGGGCTGCCATTGATCTACAACATATTTGCAATAGTTTAGACTAAGTTTATGACAAATTGAGTTCATATTAATAAAATTAAACTAGGTGAACTCCCACTCAAAACAACATCCCTCACATTGTTTTAGTGATCACACGAACCAAATCCACCACATCAACACCGATCATCACGAGAGTTGATATAGTTTTAATGGCGAACAATCGTCATGTTCATCATATCTACTATATGATTCATGCTTTACCTTTCGGTGATCCGTGTTCCGAGACCATGTCTGTACATGCTAGGCTCGTCAAGATCAAACCTTAGTTTCCGCATGAGCAAATCTGGCTTGCTCATGTTGTATACACTTGCAGAATCTAACACACCCGATCATCACGTGGTGCTTCGAAACAACAAGCTTTAGCAACGGTGCTAACTAAGGGTGAACACTTTATGACTTGAAATTCATGTGCATGAGGGATCATCTTATAATGCTACCGTCGTCTACTAAGCAATACAAGATGCATAAAGGATTAACATCACATGCAATTCAATATATATGTGATATGATATGGCCTTTCTTCTTTGTGCTTCCGATCTCCATCTTCAAGCACGAACATGATCTCCATCATCACCGGCATTGCATCAAGGTCAATGACGCTTCTCCATGGTTGTCGTCCACCGGCTTCAACTATTACAACTACTTTGAATAGACACGCGGGTCTTAACATAAATTAAAGACAACCATATGGCTCCTGCCGGTTGCCAACTTACAATAAGGAACATTGCATACATCAAATATAATCACAATCATGGCCATATCACATCACTGCACACCCCTGCAAAACAAAGTTAGACGCCTCTACTTTCTTTGCATATTTTACGTGGTTTGGGGCTTTCAATAAGTGTCGTTCTAACTTACGAACAAGAACCACAACATTGATACTGGTATTGTTAATCACCCGTTGTAAATTGGATCTTAACTATGCTAGGAGAAACAGGCACCCGCAAAGCCACTTATGCAATACTAGTTGCATGTCAAGCGTGGAGCAAGTCTCATGAACGATGTCATGTAAGGTTAGCCCGGGCCGCTTCATCCCAACATACCGCAAGATGCAAAGTACACAAGAAGCAATCGACAATAAAAGCATCAACGCCCACAATGACCATTGTGTTCTACTCGTGCAACAGATCTACATATAGACACGGCTCTGATACCACTGTAGGGTTTCGTAGCATGGAAAACAAAAATTTTCTATCGCATACAAACAAACAAGCCAAGATCTATCTACTAGATTGTAGCAACGAGTCGATGGAATAACTTACCCTCGAAGATTCCAAAGTGTTTAACGAGAGCGGATTCTCGTGGGTGATGTAGTCGTACTCTTCCCGATCTCAAGATCGCGTAGACGATCCTTCCGGCGCTGCGTTCCGGCAGCGCTCCCGCAGTCGGTCACACGTTCGGTACTCGACGAAGACCTTCCTCTCCCTTGTTCCAGCAGGCAGCGGAGGTTGTAGCACTCTCCTCGTGATTCCGGCAGCACAACGGTGTGGTACCGGAAGTAGAGGTGAGATCCCGCAGGGCTTCGCCTTAAGCCGGAGCGAGTATGGTGGAGTATGAGAGAGCTCCTCGGTGATCTAGGGTTTAGTCACACCAAGGAGGAGGGGCTAGAGCCGGCGGCTAGGGTTCTGGGGACCCCCAAGTCGGTGGCTAGGGCAAAACCCTAGGTGGTGGCGGCGGCTATGGAGGGCTGCAGCTTCTAGGGTTTGAGGTGAGGGACTTGTGTGTGCTAGGAGGGAGCCCTGCCCCTCCTTATATAGGTGGAGGGGCCGGCGGCCAAGGGGAGGGAGGGGAGTCCCTCCCCAACTCGGCTTGGGTGGTGCGCCGGCTTGGGGAGGAGGACTCCCTCCCCAACTCGGTTTCACACTCCCTCCTCTTTTCCACTTTCCAAAACTTGCCGTTTGACTTTCAAACTAGCCGTTTGACTTTTCAATTTAGGATTTGAATAAACCCTTTATTTTGGACAGCGAATACACTTAGTACATGATGCAATCATTCCAACTTGCAATGACACACTCATGTACCCCTTCCCCTCCGGAGTGCTGGACATTCCGGAACCTTCTAGAACATTCCCGATGAAAACACCGGAATCATTCCCGAACTCCGAAACGGGACTTTCCTTATAAGAATCTTATTTTCCGGACTATTCCGGATCACCTCGTGATATCCCGGATCCCATCCGAGACTCCGAACAACATTCGGTCTCTTTCTCATAATACCATAACTACTCAAACAACGTCGAATCCTTAAGTGTGTCTCCCTACGGTTCGTGAATTATGCGGACATGATCGAGACATTTCTTCGAACAATAACCAATAGAGGAATCTGGAAATTCATATGGCTCCTACATATTTCTATGATTACTTTGTGATCGAATGAACCACTTACATACGATACCAATTTCCCTTTGTCTCATGATAGTTTACTTATCCGAGGTTATGATCGTCGGTATCTCTGCATACCTAGTTCAACCTCGTTACCGATAAGTACTCTTTTCTCGTTCCCGTGATATGTGATCCCTTGTGAGCCAGTCACATGCTTGCAAGCTAATTGGATGACATTCCACCGAGAGGGCCCAGAGTATATCTATCCGTCATATGGATGGACAAATCCCACTCTTGATCCATGTGTCTCAACCAATACTTTCCGAACACTCAATTCCACCTTTATAGCCACCCAGTTACGGTGTGGTGTTTGATGTCATCAAAGCATCCATCCGGTAAAGGTGATATGCATGATCTCATGGTCGAAGGAATTAGGTTACTATGTATTAGAAAGCATATAGCAATTGAACTATTGAAATGACTTGATCTTTATGCTACGCTTATCTATAGGAGTATGTCCATCATATCATTCTCCTAACGATATGATCTTGTTGTTGATAACATCTCAATGTTCATGATAGGGAAACCACAATCATTTATCAACCAACAAGCTAGTGATGTATAGAGGCTATACTAGGGACTTCAAATTAAGTTTACAAATCACACAAGTATCAATGTTTCCTTGTTAATACTATTATAGCATGAATGTAAACATTTATCATAAACACAAAGATATAATAATAACCACATTTATTATTGCCTCTAGGGCATATCTCCAACACTTATGAGTTGATTACATAACATGGAGTAGAGTTTACTCATTTGAATCATCCATGCTAACAAATATTTTGCTGCTCTTTAAGGATTCATTAAAACATGTATGATAATCTTGCCATTACTCTATCTATGCTTAATTTTTCTTGATTAATAAAGTGGAGGAAACATGAGACTACCAATCATGAGTAAGATCATCATCTCGTTATTTCAGTTTAAATGCTGAGTTACTTTTTGATTTTGGTTTTCTTGCTTAAGGACGATCAGGTTTAAGCTTGGGGAGGTTGATGGTTGTGAAATATAGCCATCCACTCTCACATTTAAACTGGATATTATTCATACTTTTGATGAAATATTGCTGTCTACGCACGCTTCTATTCTTGTAGACATTGTTGGGCCTCCAAGTGCAGAGGTTTGTAGAACAACAACAAGTTTCCCTTAGTGGATCACCCAAGGTTTATTGAACTCATGGAGGAAGAGGTCAAAGGTATCCCTCTCAAGCAACCCTGCAATCAAGATACAAGAAGTCTCTTGTGTCCCCAACACACCCAATACACTTGTCAGGTGTATAGGTGCACTAGTTCAGCAAAGAGATAGTGAAATACAAGTAATATGGATGATTATAAGTGGTAATTGCAATCTAAAATAAAAATGGCAGCAAGCAAAGATGTAACAGGACTGATTGTAAACGGTGTTTAAATGCTTAGAAACAAGGCCTAGGGATCATACTTTCACTAGTGGACACTCTTAACAACGATAACACATAAATATATTCTCTTCACTATGCTACCATGAACTACTCTCCGGTTGGATAACGAACACCAATTCACCGCATAGGGCTATAACAACACACCTTGAAGTCCACATTCCCCATCTAGGTAACCCCTAACTGTCACCTTGAGCGCTAGATGGTTCCAAACAAACACCACAATTTCATAGAGACATCCAACTCAAATTATAACTCATGGTAAGTATTTCTTTAATCTTTTGCCTAAGAGCCACACACGGTGTGCACACTATCATCCTTCACACACGTGGGGACAAGCGGAGATTTCATTAATTAAAGCACTTGAGTAGCAGAGTAGCATCTACTTATTCAACTAGATTACAAAGCTCATGATCACAATAAAATCACACCATAGAGAGAGATGAACACATAGCTACCGGTGGAGCCCTTAGCCTCGGGGGAGGATGTAACATCCCAACATTTAGGAACTAACGAAGGGTAGATTTAGGAATTTAGAATGTTGCATGCATTCATCTGCGAAAATGTGGGTAAATTTTTCGCCAAATAAAAACCTAAAGTGATCAAGGTTTCTTTCATGCTTTGATAATAAGTTTAGTCTTGAAGGATAATTGTTATAGACTTTGATATGATCTTTGTGGATTTATGTGTTTTAGGGAAATGAAATTTGAATTTATAACTTGAGTGTTTGAATTTTAGTTCAAAAGAATTTTGAAGAATGTTTGAATATTTGATTCAATTAAGAGTTAACCAATAATAACTCAAACTTTATATAAAGAAGGTAATTAAGAATAAGAATCTCCATTTTATATTTTCATTAAATAAATAAGTTACAAAAAAATGTAACTTATGGAAATCATTCACAATTCTTACAATAATAAATAAATAAAGAATAATATTTCTTTATTGATCATAGTATAATCTTTATTACAAAATAATAAAATAAAGATTACAAAAGAATAGAACTAAAATTACAAAAGAATAAAGAAGATTACATAGGGTTATTCTACAAATAAAGAAGAAAACCTAAACTAAAATCTTGAATTCCCAAGTCTGGTACCTGCAAAACAAACACAAAAATAAAATAAAAAAGGTTAAGGTTAAAATGGAATTACTCTCAGACTTGTCAGTGAAGTGCACTAATCAAGATTCATCATTGAGTAATCTTATAAAAGGGGCAAATTTCACCAATATGAAAGAATGTATCTTTCATAAATTCAAGCCATAAGGCAAATAACAGTAAAGAGGGGCAAGTTTCACCAGCCAGGTAGAAGTAACAAGATGAAAGTAACTTTCAAAATTCTGAACATATCCACATCTGTGCAGCAGGCACACAAGCAGCACACACACCAAACTGCATGGTGTGTGCTGTCAACACCACAGCAACAGCACAACCAAACAAAACTGCCAACACAGCCGTGGGAAAACCAATCCCCACATCATTCCTTTACTCTTACACACCAAGCACAGCAGCCAGCAGCTAAACCAAGCACATCAGCCAACAGCTACATCAAGCCAAAGCTAAGCCAGATCAAACCAACCAAATTCTAGGATCACATCACCAGGATGGTGACATAAGGAGGGGGAAGATCAGGTGGATAGCAAGACCAAGGTCAAGTCATCAGGATCAGCAGAGATGGGCTAGATCAAGAACAAGCCAGGAACTGGAAACACCAGGGGATCACCAGATCAAGCTACCACAAGGGCAACCACTAGCAACCACAACATCAAGTGGCAGTGGTGAGTAAATAGAACATCAAATGATCTATCTGTCTAAGATTAGACAAGCATACATGATATGTCTCTTATTTAAACTCTCAGAATGCACCCAAGTGGGGTGAATCCATCATTGAGTTTTTTAAACATTAAAGGCAAACAGCAAAGTACAAGGATCCAACTAAATCTCAGAACAACATCATTGATTTAGCTATCAAGATATATTTCAATTCCAGAATGAATGTAGCTAAGAATTAACTTCTAGGCACATCTCTAGGATAAGAGTAGCACCTTAGAATTTAATCATGTGGATCTATGCAAGTTATCAAGCTTACAATCATTTTTTCCAAGATTTGATTCAAGAAACAGTAGCTGGTACTACTACCAGAACCATCAATATGAATCAACTAGATAAAGCTTAAATCCCTAAACCTCAGACCAACATCATTGGTCTTAGGGATTTAAAAAAGGAAAATTTCTACTTATCTCTAAAGCCAAACTCATTTTAATCTTGCGCCAACCCAATCAATGAAATAGAATCTAACTTGTGTGCCATCCAAAGATAGTGTCATAAGAACAATTATATATTAATCAGGTTAAGCATTCAACCTTCCTAGGTTCAACCAACCCACTGTAAAATCATTTTCCTGTTCTTAAACACAGGAATCATAAACAAGATATTCACCTATGTATATCTTCACTATCTGAAATCATTTGATCTCAAACTACATCTGAATTCTTAAGCCAATAGGTGTTAATACAGTGATTTCATCACACAACACTCACTGTCATTAACCAAGTAATGACAGTGGTGAAGCAGTAAACCATAAGCTTCCCAAGTATTGCTTCTAAAGCAACTAGATCATCTGATCACATAAAAAATTAATCAATAGAATCATATGATAAGCCACTAGCACCACCATAGTTCTTCTTAAGCAGCAAACCACAACTAACAATCATTTAGCATGCTTAGGAACGAACAACACATGATCCAATTCATCAGTATCTAATCCACAGCAGGGTATGAACCCTAAGTAAAACCAAGAACCCTAATCAGGACAGGACAGTAACCAGGAAAGTCACCACCAACATCTAGAATAGATTGGTTTAGTACCGAGAGCACGAGGGGAGAGGAATGAATCACCAAAGGTCCTTGCTGGATACTAGAAGAGGAAGCAGAGGTGGCCGACGACCATGGCGGCATGGGGAGCACCCCCGGGGGGCTCTGTGACCCATACGGCGCCACGACAGCGACCATAGACATGCCTAGGGGCGAGGTGAATCACCACAGCACACGATAACAGCGGCGGTGCCAGGATCAACGCCAATCCCAAACCCTAGGGTTCGGGACGGCTTCGATCTGTCGCAGGAGAGATCCATGTCCAAATCTAGTTGGATAGGAGGGAAGAGCAGAGTCAACAACCTCTTCCTGCACCACGGCGGCGGCCAGGGCGGTCCACAACGGCGGGAATCACCGGCGGCGACACCACTGACCACGGGGTCGAGGAAGGAGAAGGAGAGGGGTTAGCTCGAGAGAGGAGGCGGCGAATGAGTGGGTTGGGTGGGCTAAAAACCCTTCGGGGTGGTTGTTTTGACACTGTCCTATTGGGCCACAAGGGCCCAATAGACCCAAAAGGCCAGCCCAATTCATTTAGAATCTGTTTTAATAAATAGGAAAATATTATATTTTAAGAATATTTATAATGCAAATTGTGTGTTATCATATATACTCTAAAGAAAGAAAATATTATTTTCACAAATAAATAAATCATGAAGATCATCCTAAGTGATGATATATTGGAGCAATAGAACTTAAGGTTCTATTTGCAACAAAGATGATCAATTAGGGACTTAATAACCCCTAACATCAGTGATTCTAGCGCCGTATATTACGCGTTAGCCATGAGATTTGGAATGGGACAAAGAAGTCAGCTGTATCTTCTTCCTCTCGCATGAAGCCAGATGTGCAGGTCGTGGCTGTTATCCTCGTAGCGTGCATATTAATTGGTAATTCATAGAGGATATGCAACATATGGGTGGGAACCCTCATTGTCCCACGATAGTTCTGGCATCTAACGATTTGTACAAACCATTGCTGTAATTCATTATGTGGGCATGGTGTACACCAAGGAGGCATGCGAGGTCGTGAAGGGGGAAGTGATTGGCTTGGACCAACTACTAGGCCCCACATCATGGAATTGTGGACGGGAAAGTACGCCCGGTTGTACAACAAGGAGTTGATCTCTCATGGGTAAAGTAACGCACCTCTGTAGAGTGTAAGAATTGTAACTTGTTACTCCCTGTTCTAGGAAGCAGCTATGAACGCGGCAGGAAAGGAACTCCATGAAAGTTCTGGTCAACCTATGAAGGCTGATTGTCATAGATTTTTATAATAAAATCAATCTTTGAAGAAAGATTTACAAAAACTGCATAGTGCCAAGGACTTATAGTCCAAGGTTGTAGTTAGAGCATCAAACTTCCCACCTTGCATATAATGAACTTGTTGGGTAACGCTGTTACTCATCCTTTCGTTTGATCCCTTGCTTAGACTCTGAGGATTCTGAAGACGTGCCAATGTATGCAGCTGAATCTCAAGAAGATGTGTTTTACAAGGAGCCTGACCTGTCAGGAGGCGTTGAAGGAGTGGATTACGAAATCCGCTATGGTGTTGATGATAACGAGTCCAACTAAGTACCTAGTTAGTAGTAACCAACGGAGCCGAGCAGCATGAACTCTATAGAATAAGCTGCTGAGCTCAACTCCTAGTCGGAGTTGTTATCTTTAAATTCCGCTAAAACACTTTATATTTTGGTTTGTAAGTTGAAACCTTTTGAAGTCTTGAACTTCTGGTATTGTAATAATAATGATGTGTGAATGTTTGTAATATGGACCCGCAATGTTTCTGTTGTAACACTCTGAGGGATGTGATATTTACGGAACGGTGTTCTGTAGGTGTCATGTCAACGACTATAGTGTACTACACATGTAGTGGTATGCTGGGTCACCGCAATTGGTATCAGAGCAAATTGCTTTGACCTTAGGTTGGAAACCTAGTAAAGGGTATTAACTGTAGAAAATTTTAGCAATGATAAAGAATTCTCTAAAAGTAATATAATGGGTATTCAAATGAGAATATTCCGTTATATGTTTTAGTGTGATAATTCTTTGTTATGATGTAATATTGGTTACTAATCAAAATTATTTTTCTGATATACAGAGATATGGCACCAAACTTTCCAAAACAGACTTTGGTAAGGAAAGATGAGACTCTTGATGATTATCAAGGATCATTCACCGACCAACTTCGTCAACTTTTAAAGATCTTAAGTTGTCCAGCTAGAATACCAGTGAATACTATCACTTACCTTGATGGCCGGATGTTATCCAAGTATCGTGTGAGTATCCAACTTCCAGAGGAGCTTGGATTATATCATGATCTACCTATAGGTGAAGGTAGGAGTCATTTAGCTGCATATCATGTTGCTGCTGTGGAGGCGATAGCTAATATCCGGGAGCATAAAGCCAAGGAGTTAGAAGGTAGAACTTCTCTGTGATACCTCATGATTCTATAGACTCGGAGCCTATACCAGATCATCTTACTTTGGTTAAGAAGCATCCTAAGTTAGCTTCCAAGTTTATGGATAGATACCGAACACTCGTTGCGTCTTTTTACAAGACACATCAAGTGATTGTTGAAGATAAAAATGACATGCTAGAGGATCTAACTGATCCGAAAAGGAGGAAGCAATTAGCATTCCAGTTAGAGAAGGAAGCAGGTAGTAGTGCAACACCTATCTTTAAGGATATACCTATAGATCCTGAATCTTTTATACCATATCCTTATGCACCAAGTCCTGAACCTAGACATGATCCTACTATGGATATGAGGTATGCAGTACCACAGGGCTCAGAGGATGGTTCTGACTCAGAACTTCCTATTGAGAATTCTGATGGTTTGAGAAGGGGATCATATGAAGGATCTCATGAACATTAGATGTCCACAGACGGTTCTGACAGAAATGTTGGACAATCTAGCGGGATGGATGCAAGGATTAACCCTAGTAATAGTATTAGAAATGCCATGTCGGTAGATAATTAGGATGAAGAAGAAGATTCTGAGGAGAGAGTTTTTGAATCATCAACATATTCTCAAAACCTAGGGAATATACATTATCCAGTGTTTAATTATCTTGCCCAAAGGAGCACTTGGGAAGCAGCAGGATCTGCGTATCATGTTGACAACTCAAGGAATGAAGCTCAGGAGATGCAAGCGGGAGATAATATTGAATATGTTTCTAAAGACTTTTCAACTGAGCTGGAGGGAGTCAATGCGCTCATATTGAGTAATAACTCAAGTCCTGACACTTCAGATACAGAGTATGTTCCTTCTGGAAGGCCATTTGTTCCACAAACTGTGCAACGAACAACACGTCATCACGGTTGGACATCAGGCATGTATGATGAACATAGTTACCACTAGAAGTAGTCAGATATGTAGAGGTATCAAGTACCATGTATTGTACTCCAAGAAATAAGATAGTTAGATGAATAACGTAGTTTTGTGATTATACCTATATGGTATATGTTGTAATGACTTTGTATTATTATTATATTATGTATAATATGTGAAATGCATATTTGGATTTTCTTTGGATCTTCATTGTGTGACTAGTTCTGTGCGTAAAGTCGAGCTCAGAACACATGTGCATGATATAATTATGAGTATTCGCTTTATGTTGCAGGACTAGAGGGTCATGGATACGGGTGTAGAAATCAAAAATGAGCAGCAGCGGATGGAGCGAGAGGCCAAGGAGAAGGCCGATGCAGATGCAACAAATCAGGGAGCATTGCCACCACCACCACCAATGAGGCCATTAATGGAGCAGAACTTTATGCAGTGCATGCAAATGATGCAAGAGACCCAGAACAAGTTCATGCAAGAGTTGCTGGGACGAGCAAATCAGAGGGCATCTGAAGGTGGAGGAGTGAGTCTATCTGACTTCCAGAATGCAAGGCCGTTACCTTTTGCATTAGCTCCTAAACCAATGGATGCAGAGGATTGGCTAGCAGATACAGAAAGGAAGCTGAAAACTGTAGGTTGCAATGATGAGGAGAAATTGAGGTATGCAACTCATCTTTTGACTGGACCTGCAGCATCATGGTGGGAGAATCAGTTGGCTATGCAACAACCAAGAAGGAAGTTCACCTGGGAGGATTTTAAGCAGAGATTCCGTGAATATCATGTTCCGGAAAGTGTTATGGAGTTGAAGCGGAGAGAATTTGAGGAGCTTCAGCAGGGATATACTAGTGTCATGAAGTACATCCGGGAATTTAGTCAATTGTCTCGTTATGCTGAGGAGGATGTTAACACTGAAGAGAAACAAAAGAAACGTTTTCTGCGTGGGTTAAACCCATTTGTGAAAATGCAACTAACGTTAGCTAATAAACAAACTTATTAGTAGTTGCTGGATGCAACCATTACTTTAGAAGATGATTACTAGAATGTCCAAGAGGATAGAAGGAAGAGAGCCAAGAAGGAAACCAAGAGAATTCAGGCAAGCAAACCTAAACCCAACCTGGAGTTCAAACCTCGGAACAGGAACTATGGCAACAACAACAACAACAACAACAACAACAACAACAACAACAACAACAACAATAACAATAACAAGGGCAATGGTGGAAATCAATCCAATCCGAGAAGGAATGTTATTTGTAACAATTGTGGAATTCCAGGGCATTTCCAGAGGGAATGCAAAAAGCCTGTAGTGATCTGTTACTGTTGTGATCAGAAGGGGCATATCAAGCCTGATTGTCTGAGCAAACCACCAGGAGGTTGGCCTACCAAGGGAGGAGGACAAGCCAGTGGAGGAAATGGACAACCTAATAAAGGAGGAAATAATGGCAAGAACAACAATGGCAAGAGGAACCGACCTACCGGGAAACTAAACTGTGCGACCCTCGAGGAGGTGGATAATTTGGAGCATGCAGTGATAGGTACGCTCAATATCCTTACCAATCCCGACAAAGTTCTATTTGATACTGGTGCAACTACTTCATTCATTTCTGAAGAATTTTGTGATAAGTTCAGGATTATAAGGGCAACGTTAGAAATTCCTATGACCGTAGTTACGACAGGGGGAAATGTGATTATACGCCACATAAAACAAGATCAGGTTATCTCGATCTGTGGTTGTACATACTTCGCAGACCTTTATGTGATTCCTTTGAAGGGAATTGCAGTAGTGCTGGGAATGGATTGGATGATGGAACACGGAGCTCGGATAAATTGTGAGGATAAAACTATCTCAATCAAAACTCCAAGTGGAGCAAGGATAGTGTACCAAGTAGATAAGCACAGTCACATTATGGTGGATCTATAGTTGAACGCGATGAAAGAGGTCAAATTGGAAGATATTCCTATAGTAAATGAGTTTCAAGATGTTTTTTCCAGCAGAGCTACCAGGAATCCCACCAGTCCGGGAGATAGAGTTCACTATTGATCTAATTCCTGGTACTGCACCAATAGCTCAAGCACCATATAAAATGGGACCCAAAGAGTTAAAAGAACTCAAAGAGCAAATTGATGAGTTAGCGAGAAAAGGATTTATTCAGGAAAGTGTATCTCCATGGGGAACACCAGTAATCTTTGTGGATAAGAGATATGGTGGAAGAAGGATGTGTGGAGATTGTAGAAATCTAAACAACGTTACTATCAAGAATAAGTATCCTTTACCAAGAATTCAAGATTTGTTTGATCAAGTGAAAGGAGCCGGAGTATTCTCAAAGATCGATTTAAGATCTGGATACCATCAAATAGAAATCAAACCAGAAGATGTTCCAAAGACAGCATTTGTCTCAAGATATGGACACCATGAGTATCTAGTAGCACCATTTGGTTTGACCAATGCACCAGCAATATTCATGAATCTGATGAACAAGATCTTCAGGCCATATTTGGACAAGTTCGTCATAGTCTTTATTGATGATATTCTGATATATTCCAAGGATAAGGAAGAGCATGCTGATCATTTGAGAATAGCATTGCAGACTCTAAGGGAACACAAACTTTATGCTAAGTTTAGTAAGTGCGAATTTTGGCTAGATGAGGTAGAATTCCTCGGTCATGTCATTAGTAAAGATGGAATTGCTGTAAATCCATCTAAGGTTCAGCCAGTACTAGAGTAGACTGCACCGACCAATGTGAAACAAATTCGAGGTTTCTTAGGAATGGCTGGTTATTATCGGAGATTCATTGAAGGTTTCTCCAAAATAGCCAGACCAATGACCAAATTGTTAAGAAAGAATAGACCATTCAATTGGGATGAGAAGTGTGAAGCTAGTTTTCAGGAGTTAAAGACTAGGTTAACCACAGCTCCAATCTTAGCAGTTCCTGAAATAGGGAAAGACTTTACAGTATACTATGATGCATCTAAAGAAGGTCTAGGTTGTGTGTTAATGCAAGATCGGAAAGTGATTTCTTATGATTCAAGACAACTGAAACCACATGAAGTCAACTATCCAACTCATGATTTAGAGTTAGCAGCAGTAGTTTTTGCGCTAAAAGGATGGAGGCATTTTCTTTATGGAGCCAGATGTGAGTTATACACTGACCATAAAAGTCTCAAATATTTATTCACTCCAAAGGAATTGAATATGAGACCGAAGCATTGGTTGGAACTAATCAAATATTATGATTTAACAATCAACTATACTCCAGGGAAAGCAAATGTTGTAGCTGATGCTTTAAGCAGAAAGAGTGCAGATATTTAGCCTAGCAATTAAGAGCTACCAAAAGAGTTACAAATGGACTTAGAAAGATTAGAGCTTCAATTCATTAGAACAGAGGTTCTTGGAGGATTAGCTACTATGCAGGTACTTGCAGAGCAGGACAATGATCTTAAGAACGAAATTTTTAGACATCAAGAAGAATATCCTTTCATTGCTGAAGAAATTCAGAGGATATCTCAAGGGCAAAAATCAGTTTTTTGCCTTGGAGATTATGAGTCCTTATGGTTTCAAGACCGCCTTTGTGTTCCAGATGTGACTGAGATTCGTGATGTCATACTCAGAGAAGCACATGAAACACCGTACTCTATACATCAGGAAGTACTAACATGTATATGGATTTGAAAGAACTATTCTGGTGGAATAACATGAAAAGGGACATTGCTAAATATGTGTCAGAATGTCATACTTGCCAAAGGCTTAAGGCTGAACATCAAAGTCCAGCAGGACCATTACAACCTTTAGAAATTCCCGAGTGGAAGTGGGAGGAAATAGTTATGGACTTTATCACATGATTGCCCATGACACCTAAACGGAAGGATATGATATGGGTAATTGTGGACAGACTCACTAAGAGTGCACATTTTATTCTGGTAAATCAAAAAGATAATGTCGATAATTTAGTTGAAGTTTACGTCAAAGAGATAGTAAGTAAGCATGGAGTACCCAAAAAGATCGTAACTGATAGGGGATCAGTGTTTACTTCAGCATTTTGGAAGCAATTGCATGAAGCACTTGGTTGAAAGTTAGATTTCAGCATAGCCTATCATCCTGAGACATGGGGTAAAACAGAGAGAACAAATCAGATACTAGAAGACATGTTAAGAGCTTGTGCATTAGATTTTGGAGGTACATGGGAAGATCATCTACCATTGGCAGAATTTTCCTACAATAATAGCTATCAGAGTAGTCTGAAGGCAGCTCCATATCAGGTTCTGTATGGAAGGAAGTGTAGATCACCAATATGTTGGTATGAACCTGGAAGCAGCAAAGAATTTGCGCCAGATTATATCAAGGAAATACAAGATATCATTGATAAGATCAGGGATAGACTGAAAATAGCCCAGAGTAGGCAGAAAAGTTATGCTGATCAAAGTCGAAGATCTTGGCATCCAGAAGTGGGAGACATGGTATACTTGAAAGTAAGTCCAATGAAAGGAGTGAAAAGGTTCAGAGTTAAAGGAAAATTGAGTCCAAGATACATCGGACCATTCAAGATATTGAGTTAGAACAGAACTATAGCTTATGCTTTAGAGTTACCATCAAGATTAGATCAAGTGCATAATGTTTTCCATGTGTCACAACTTCGTAAATGTTTGAAAGTTCCGGATGATGCAATCACACATCAGGAGATAGAACTACAAGCAGACTTAACCTATGTTGAAAAGCCCTGTAAATTTTTGGAAGAAAACTGGAAAAGATTGAGGAATAGAGCAATTAAATATTGCAAAGTACAGTGGGAACATCACCCTGAAAGGGAAGCCACGTGGGAGAAAGAAGAGGATTTAAGAAAAACCTATCCAGAACTATTCAGGTACATCTCAACAAACTTCGGGACGAAGTTTAATTTAAGGGGGGAAGTCTGTAACATCCCAGCATTTAGGAACTAACGAAGGGTAGATTTAGGAATTTGGAATGTTGCATGCATTCATCTGTGAAAATGTGGGTAATTTTTTTGCCAAATAAATACCTAAAGTGATCAAGGTTTCTTTCATGCTTTGAGAATAGGTTTAGTCTTGAAGGATGATTGTTATAGACTTTGATATAATCTTTGTGGATTTATGTGTTTTAGGGAAATGAAATTTGAATTTAGAACTTGAGTGTTTGAATTTTAGTTCAAAATAATTTTGAATAATGTTTGAATATTTGATTCAATTAAGAGTTAACCAATAATAACTCAAACTTTATATAAAGAAGGTAAATAAGAATAAGAATCTCCATTTTATATTTTCATTAAATAAATAAGTTACAAAACAATGTAACTTATGGAAATCATTCACAATTCTTACAATAATAAATAAATAAAGAATAATATTTATTTATTGATCATAGTATAATCTTTATTACAAAATAATAAAATAAAGATTACAAAATAATAGAACTAAAATTACAAAAGAATAAAGAAGATTACATAGGGTTATTCTACAAATAAAGAAGAAAACCTAAACTAAAATCTTGAATTCGCAAGTCTGGTACCTGCAAAACAAACACAAATAAAAAATAAAGAAGGTTAAGGTTAAAATGGAATTACTCTCAGACTTGTCAGTGAAGTGCACTGATCAAGATTCATCATTGCGTAATCTTATAAAAGGGGCAAATTTCACCAATATGAAAGAATGTATCTTTCATAAATTCAAGCCATAAGGCAAATAACAGTAAAGAGGGGCAAGTTTCACCAGCTAGGTAGAAGTAACAAGATGAAATAACTTTCAAAATTCTGAACATATCCACATCTGTGCAGCAGGCACACAAGCAGCACACACACCAAACTACATGGTGTGTGCTATCAACACCACAACAGCAGCACAACCAAACAAAACTTCCAACACAGCCGTGGGAAAACTAATCCCCACATCATTCCTTTACTCTTACACACCAAGCACAGCAGCCAGCAGCTAAACCAAGCACATCAGCCAGCAGCTACATCAAGCCAAAGCTAAGCCAGATCAAACCAACCAAATTCCAGGATCACATCACCAGGATGGTGACATAAGGAGGGGGGAAGATCAGGTGGATAGCAAGACCAAGGTCAAGTCATCAGGATCAACAGAGATGGGCTAGATCAAGAACAAGCCAGGAACTGGAAACACCAGGGGATCACCAGATCAAGCTACCACAAGGGCAACCACTAGCAACCACAACATCAAGTTACAGTGGTGAGTAAATAGAACATCAAATGATCTATCTGTCTAAGATTAGACAAGCATACATGATCTGTCTCTTATTTAAACTCTCAGAAAGCACCCAAGTGGGGTGAATCCATCATTGAGTTTTTTAAACATTAAAGGCAAACAGCAAAGTACAAGGATCCAACTAAATCTCACAACAACATCATTGATTTAGCTATCAAGATATATTTCAATTCCAGAATGAATGTAGCTAAGAATTAACTTCTAGGCACATCTCTAGGATAAGAGTAGCACCTTAGAATTTAATCCTGTGGATCTATGCAAGTTATCAAGCTTACAATCATTTTTTCCAAGCTTTGATTCAAGAAACAGTAGCTGGTACTACTACCAGAACCATCAATATGAATCAACTAGATAAAGCTTAAATCCCTAAACCTCAGACCAACATCATTGGTCTTAGGGATTTAAGAAAGGAAAATTTCTACTAAGCCAAACTCATTTTAAGCTTGCACCAACCCAATCAATGAAATAGAATCTAACTTGTGTGCCATCCAAAGATAGTGTCATAAGAATAATTATATATTAATCAGGTTAAGCATTCAACCTTCCTAGATTCAACCAACCCACTGTAAATCATTTTCCTGTTCTTAAACACAGGAATCATAAACAAGATATTCACCTATGTATATCTTCACTATTTGAAATCATTTGATCTCAAACTACATATGAAATCTTAAGCCAACAGGTGTTAATACAGTGATTTCATCACACAACACTCACTGTCATTAACCAAGTAATGACAGTGGTGAAGCAGTAAACCATAAGCTTCCCAAGTATTGCTTCTAAAGCAACTAGATCATCTGATCACATAAAAAATTAACCAATAGAATCATATGATAAGCCACTAGCACCAACACAGTTCATCTTAAGCAGCAAACCACAACTAACAATCATTTAGCATGCTTAGGAAGAAATAACACATGATCCAATTCGTCAGTATCTAATCCACAGCAGGGTATGAACCCTAAGTAAAACCAAGAACCCTAATCAGGACAGGACAGTAACCAGGAAAGTCACCACCAACATCTAGAATAGATTGGCTTAGTACCAAGAGCACGAGGGGAGAGGAATGAATCACCAAAGGTCCTCGCTGGAGACTAGAAGAGGAAGCAGAGGTGGCCGACAACCATCGCGACACGGGGAGCACCCCTAGGGGGGCGCTGCGACCCATACGGCGCCACGACGGCGACCATAGCCACGCCTAGGGGCGAGGTGAATCACCACAGCGCACGATAGCAGCGGTGGCGCCAGGATCAACGCCAATCCCAAACCCTAGGGTTCGGGACGGCTTCGATCTGTCGCAGGAGAGCTCCATGTACAAATCCAGTTGGATAGGAGGGAAGAGCGGAGTCGACAACCTCTTCCTGCACCATGGCGGCGGCCAGGGCGGTCCACGGTGGCAGGAATCACCGGCGGTGACACCACTGATCACGGGGTCGAGGAAGGAGAAGGAGAGGGGTGAGCTCGAGAGAGGAGACAGCGAATGAGTGGGTTGGGTGGGCCGAAAACCCTTCGAGGTGGTTGTTTTGACCCTGTCCTATTGGGCTACAAGGGCCCAATAGACCCAAAAGGCCATCCCAATTCATTTAGAATCTGTTTTAATAAATAGGAAAAAGACCAAAATGCCCCTAAACTTAATTAAATTCTAGAAAATAAAATAAAAGTCCAAAAATTATAAATAAAATATTTTTGGATTCACAATAATCCAAACTATCCAAATAAATTAAGATATAAAATTTTAGACATTTAAATTTTATTAGGAATTTTGTAATTTATATATACCTTATGGAATTTTACAAAATTATTGAAAGATGATAAAAATAAATAAAAATCACTTTAATTATATATTAATAATGTAGAATTTTATAAAAATACTAAACACATATTTAATAACAATTTTTGATATTTAAGTGATAATTCTTAAAATAATTATTAAATCAATAAAAGTCAAATAAATGGAAAAATAAAATAGAAAAATACAATATATACTATAAATATTAAAAAGTAATATTTATATATCCTTTATTATTAAAAATAATTTTTATAATAATGGGGAAAATGCATATCAAGTTAAATGATGCATTACATTACTTTGCATAATCATTTTGCTTCTTTAAATATTGTCCTTACTAGGCAATAATGATGTTTTTGTAGACATATAAGCTCAAGGTCCAGTGCAAGCATCAGACTTCACTACCTTGCCATCACAAGACAAGTTCATCACTTGCTCATATCCTTTGAAGAGTCTTTATCAAAGTATTTGCAAATTGTGTGTTATCATATATACTCTAAAGAAAGAAAATATTATTTTCACAAATAAAGAAATCATGAAGATCATCCTAAGTGATGATATAATGGAGCAATAGAACTTAAGGTTCTATTTGCAACAAAGATGATCAATTAGGGACTTAATAACCCCTGACATCAGTGATTCTAGCGCCGTATATTACGCGTTAGCCATGAGATTTGGAATGGGACAGAGAAGTCAGCTGTATCTTCTTCCTCTCGCATGAAGCCGGATGTGCAGGTCATGGATGTTATCCTCGTAGCGTGCATATTAATTGGTAATTCGTATAAGATATGCAGCATATGGGTGGGAACCCTCATCGTCCCACGATAGTTCTGGCATCTAACGGTTTGTACAAACCATTGCCGTAATTCATTATGTGGGCATGGTGTACACCAAGGAGGCATGCGAGGTCGCGAAGGGGGAAGTGATTGGCTTGGACCAACTATTGGGCCCCACATCATGGAATTGTGGACGGGAAAGTATGCCCGGTTGTGCAAAAAGGAGTTGATCTCTCATGGGTAAAGTAACGCACCTCTGTAGAGTGTAAGAATTGTAACTTGTTACTCCTTGTTCCGGGAAGGAGCTACGAACGCGGCAGGAAAGGAACTCCATGAAAGTTCTGGTCAACCTATGAAGGCTGATTGTCATAGATTTTTATAATAAAATCAATCTTTGAAGAAAGATTTACAAAAACTACATAGTGCCAAGGACTTATAGTCCGAGGTGGTAGTTAGAGCATCAAACTTACCACCTTGCATATAATGAACTTGTTGGGTAACGTTGTTACTCATCCTTTCCTTTGATCCCTTGCTGAGACTTTGAGGATTCCGAAGACGTGCCAATGTATGTAGCTGAATGTCAAGAAGATGTGTTCTACAAGGAGCCTGACCTGTCAGGAGGCATTGAAGGAGTGGATTACGAAATCCGCTATGGTTTTGATGATAACGAGTCCAACTAAGTACCTAGTTAGTAGTAACCAACGGAGCTGAGCAGCATGAACTCTATAGAATAAGCTGTTGAGCTCAACTCCTAGTCGGAGTTGTTATCTTTAAATTCCGCTGAAACACTTTATATTTTGGTTTGTAAGTTGAAACCTTTTGAAGTCTTGAACTTCTGGTATTGTAATAATAATAATGTGTGAATGTTTGTAATATGGACCCGCAATGTTTCTGTTGTACCACTCTGAGGGATGTGATATTTACGGAACGGTGTTCTATAGGTGTCATGTCAACGACTATAGTGTACTACACATGTAGTGGTATGCTGGGTCACCGCAGAGGACTACTCCCTACTCATCACAGGAGTTAGCAACGGCGATGGAGATGGCGGTGGAGTCGATGGAGATGGCTCCGGGGGAAATTCCCCATCCTCACAGGGTGCTGGAACAGAGACTCCTGTCCACCGAATCTCGTCTTCGGTGGCGGCGGCGCTGCGGAACTTTTCGTGGATTTCTGATCTGATATCTAGGGTTTTTGCCTCGGGGGGAATGTATAGGCGAAGGGTAAAGGTCGGTGGATGTCCGAGGGGCCCACACCGTATGGCGGTGTGGCTAGGGGGCCCGCGCAACCACCTGATGTGGTTGCTTCAAGGCTACTCTTCGTCTCTCCTTCGGACTTCGTGTCGTGTCAGAAAAAATAGGAACTTTGGCTTTTGTTTCGTCCAATTCCGAGAATATTTCTTTACTAGTTTTTCTAAAACCAAAAATAGCATAAAACATGAACTGGCACTGTGGAATCTTGTTAATAGGTTAGTTCCAGAAAATGCATAAAAATGCCACAAAGTGTAGACAAAACATAAAGCAATTGGCGTAAAACAAGCATGGAGCATAAAAAATTATAGATATGTTTACGACGTATCAAGCATCCCCAAGATTAATTCCTGCTCGTCCTCGAGTAGGCAAGTGATAAAAGAATAATTTTTGAGGTGACATGCACCATCACAATCTTGATCAAAGTATTGCAAAGCATTGATAGCTAGGATCAAAGTACTCTAACATAAGCATGAAGGATATATTTCTAACAATAAGACAAAGCAACTATGTTGCAACATGAATGGCAACACAAACAAAAGATCATGAATAATGCTTTGAAATACATTTGTTTGTTTCACATATAGAAAACATAGCAAGAGTGGTAATCAGCTTGTCCTCATGGAATAACAAAACATAAATGCATAGGACACCTTCAAAGTTCATAAGGGTGACTAGATACAAATAATTTGAGAACAAGCAATACCATAATTATGAATCAATCAACAAGTTTTGGGACAATGCACATTGAACTAAGAATGAAAACTATGCTCTCTTAATTGCTGCATAAATATAGAAGATGTAGACTCAACAAAAAGTAAAAATAAAGGCCCTTCGCAGAGGGAAGTAGGGATTTCAACTTTCATAAAGAGCTTCCAAAAATTATGGTACTTACTAGCTTTGATCTCTCATTGCCCCTATCATAAGCATCTTGAAGTGATTAAGGTTAATGTGAGGGAAAATATGAGTTATATGCTTTACAGATCACAAGTTGAAAATCTCATGCCCCTTGAGTACGAGTACCGTTCCTCATGCTACTCAACTTTAGTCACATGTAAGTTCTTGTCATTGTAAGTATATGTGTATCATAGAGAACCGCCAAAGGGGTACCCCTTGCCTCATGACACAGGAGCTATACCATATCAAGATGACAAGGCAACAAACAATGAGCATCTCCTCGATCTTTTTATTTATCGTGAGCAGGTTTTTTTTCTGAAGATGCTTCATAGAATGCTCATTATGGTTATGATGCAAGTTTCCGCCATGATTAGGCATGGCTTAAGCTAGCTGCCCAGGCATTTCTCTAACACATATACATACTCCATGGACTTACAAGCTCCCCTTTTATTTCACACCGCCGGCATCCATAAACAAAAGAACATGATATCAACTAAATAGATATGTACAATGTCGAAAGCGTGCCCCATGACAGCATGGTTCTGCTAACTCCCAACTTATAATTTGCAAGCATATAAGAAACATAGATGGGCACAATGGTTCAACTTTATTAAGTGCAAGAAAATAAAGTGTTCCATCAAGTTCGTGAGAGCTTTAATCGCTAATTTTCACATAACAAAAATTTAATTTGGAAGATAGATAAACACATGAATATACTTGGAATGGTGTAACACACCATGCATGGGAGTTTATAGTGGACTCTCTGGAATAACTTGGTTTCTTGAGAGTTGGGTGCACGAGTAGAGCTCATACTCAGTACAGGTGGAGGCTAGCAAAAGACTGGGAGCGACCAACTAAGAGAAAAATAATGGCCATAATCATGCAGAGTGACAAAACATTATTAATTAAAGCATAAAGTGATATCACAAGTCAAAAACTAAATGATCATAGAGGCTAAGGTGACTGGTTCATAGTCATAACATGGTGTAAGCATGTGCCAAGTCAACCCAAATAAAGCACCAAAGGAGAATACCACAATATTATGCTTTTGTATGCTAAAACAAAGCATGATTCTTTCATGGAACATTAAGTAATCTCAGTTATTTGAAACAAGTCATGCTACAACAATAACCACTAAGCATAAGGTCAAAGCAACATCTATAATTACATGATAAAGTCTAAGTCACATTCAAAACAAGCTTCGTTTTTTACCACTATAAGCATGAAACATTCTACTCTTTTCCAACACGAATCAACTTGTTTGAAACAACTCACAAAGATAATAATAAATAAAGACCAGTGATATTGTCTCGCCTAACTACAAATAAGAACTAAAAAGTTCTAACAAAAAAAAATAAGAAAACTAAAGATAAACGCAGTGCTAGCAAAAGTGAACACTCGCAGAACAATAAGAGTGCAAACTAGAGTGTCCTAGGCAATGAAGAACTAGTGTGACTTCTCCAAAAATAGGTGTGTTGGGGTCTAACCAACTTATTACAGAAAACAAATCAAAATAAAACTAAAAACAAAAACAATGACGCTCCAAGAACAACACATAGTGCATCAAGTAATAAAAATGTAGTATCTTGAAAGAAGACCTGAGATTTTTGTTGATGAAGAAGGGGATGCCTTGGGCATCCACAAGCTTTGACACTTGTAACTCTTGAATATTTCTTGGGTGACATGGGTGGCATCCCCAAGCTTGAGCTTTTTTCCATACTTCATGTCATCACATCTTCTCTCCCTACACTTGAAAACTTCCTTCATACAAAACTTCACACAATCTTCATTAGCAACATTAGTGTATGCAAGATAATAAACCTTTGGGTTCAGTTTCAATTAAATTAAATCATCCATTAAAACATAAGCTACTGTAGAAACTCCTTTTAAAAGCTCAAGAGATCAAAAGAACTCAAAAGAAATCGATTAAGAGGCAAATGCAAATAATGGCAGAAATCTGTCAAAACAGACCTATAGGTAAAGACCGATTTTTTAGAAAATCTTCTGTTTCTCAAATCGAAAAGTGCAAAATTAATGAAAGTTGGGAAAATACCAGAGTCATGCGCACAAAAAATTTCAGCTCAATCCGACGTACTGAGTTTTTTCACGATTTTTACAGCGAAGCATAGAAATCTGTTTTGGGACAGCTACTTCCCAAAATCTTACCTCCCTCTCATTAGAGGCTATTCTTGGAACAAAATCCAAACAAAAAGGATAAGGAGAGGTTATTACATAGGAAATAACTTCCAAGACTCAAATAAAGAAAAATAAACTAAAAGAAAAAATATAATGGGTTGTCTCCCAAAAGCTCTTTCTTTATAGCCATTAAGATAGGCATAATAATTTTGATGATGCTCTCATAAGAAATATGCATTTAAGTAAAAGAGAGCATGAAGAAGCAAATATAAAAAAAATTAAGTCTAACCCACTTCCTATGAAAAATAATCTTGTAAAGAAACAAGTCATGAAAGCACAAAGCAACGACCATAGAAAGCAAAACAAGTGCAACTTCAAAGTTTTCAACATAAAGAGGGGAAACTTAATATTATTGAGATACATAAAACCATGTTTCCCTCTCTCATAATAACTTTCAGTAGCATCATGAATAAAATCAACAATATAACTATCATATAAAACATTCTTATCATGAGCCACATTCATATAATAATTATTACTTTCCACATAAGCATAGTCATTCTTATTAATTGTAGTGGGAGAAAATTCAACAAAATAGCTAACATTATTATTATCATCACCATAATCATCAAATATAGTAGGAATATTATAATCATAATTAATTATCTCCTCAATAGTAGGTGGACTGAAAATATCATATTCATCATTGTAATCATCATATATTGGAGGTATAGTATCATCAAAGCAAATTTTCTCTTGTAAAGCTGGGGAACTAAAAAGATCATTTTCATAAAAACTAGCTTTCCCAAGCTTAGAAGTTTCCATAGCATTAGCAATAATGGTGTTCGAAGAATTCATACTAATAACATTACTATTAGCATGCAAATAAAGTTCCATAGGTTTTTTAATTTTCTCTTCAAACACTTCATGTCCTAACTCAAGATAAATACTATAAATCTCTCTAATTTTGTTGTTATTCTCCATTAAGCCTAACTAGTGAAAATAAAAACAAGAAACAAAAAGATATAATTGTAGAATCTAAAGGAAATAACTTCGAGCAATCACACACCAGCAACAGTACTAGAAGATATCTTAGTAGCCAGAGGATGTGAGTACCTTTTACCTTACCTCCCCGACAACGGCGCTAGAAAAGAGCCTGATCTCTACGCACGCTTCTATTCTTGTAGACAGTGTTGTGCCTCCAAGTGCAGAGGTTTGTAGACTAGCAGCAAGTTTCCCTTAAGTGGATCACCCAAGGTTTATCGAACTCAGGGAGGAAGAGGTCAAAGGTATCCCTCTCAAGCAACCCTGAAATCAAGATACAAGAAGTCTCTTGTGTCCCCAACACACCCAGTACACTTGTCAGGTGTATAGGTGCACTAGTTAGGCGAAGATATAGTGAAATACAAGTAATATGGATGATTATAAGTGGTAATTGCAATCTGAAATAAAAATGGCAGCAAGCAAACATATAGCAGGACTGATTGAAACGATGTTTCAATGCTTATAAACAAGGACTAGGGATCATACTTTCACTAGTGGACACTCTCAACAACGATAACACATAAATATCTTCTCTTCACTATGCTACCATGAACTACTCTCTGGTTGGATAACGAACACCAATTCACCATGTAGGGCTATAACAACACACCTTAAAGTCTGCATTCCCCATCTAGGTAACCCCTAACTGTCACCTTGAACGCTAGATGGTTCCAGACAAACACCACAATTTCAGAGACATCCAACTCAAATTATAACTCATGATAAGTATTTTTGTAATCTTTAGCCTAAGATCCACACACGGTGTGCACACTGTCATCCTTCACACACGTGGGGACAAGCGGAGATTACATTAATTAAAGCACTTGAGTAGCATCTACTTATTCAACTATATTACAAAGCTCATGATCACAATAAGATCACACCATAGAGAGAGAGATAAACACATAGCTACCGGTAGAGCCCTTAGCCTCGGGGGAGAACTACTCCCTCCTCATCATGGGAGTCAGCAACGACGATGGAGATGGTGGTGGAGTCGATGGAGATGGATTTGGGGGCAATTCCCCATCCCGACAGGGTGTCGGAATAGAGACTTCTGTCCCCCGAATCTCGTCTTCTGTGGTGGCGGCCCTGTGGAACTTTTCGTGGATTTTTGATCTGATATCTAGGGTTTTTTCCTCAGGGGGAATATATAGGCGAAGGGTCAAGGTCGGTTGATTCCCGAGTGGCCCACACCCTATGGTGGCAGGGCCCGCGCGACCACCTGGTGCGATTGCTTCGCGGCTACTCTTTGTCTCTCCTTCGGACTCCGTGTCGTGTCAGGAAAAATAGGAACTTTGGCTTTTGTTTCGTCCAATTCAGATAATATTTCTTTACTAGTTTTTCTAAAACCAAAAACAGCAGAAAACAGGAACTGGCACTATGGCATCTTGTTAATAGGTTAGTTCCAGAAAATGCATAAAAATGCCACAAAGTGTAGACAAAACATAAAGCAATTGGGGTAAAACAAGCATGTAGCATCAAAAATTATAGATACGTTTATGACGTATCAAATATCTCTCTAAACCCTACCACTAATGCCTAATGATCAAAGGGGTATGTAATCCTTTCTTGCTATTTTTCCCTGCATAGATAATTACGTATAATGATGGGAATCACAACATTACATTCAAAGATACGATATTTCCAACACGTAGAAACCAGGAGCCGTGAAGTGGATCCAGAAGGCTTAACGACCAACTATACAGCGGAAATAAAATTCCGCCCGTATAGTTCCGGGCGTATAGTTGCCATCGACTCCATTAAGTAAAACATAACAACTTTCATGAAGGGACACCTATATAAAGAGTCCTCGTGCGATGAAAAAAATCCTCCCTCGACACATCCTCGCCCCCGACTCCATCTGCTTCGCCGCCGCCGACACCCTTCCATTATATCTAATCTCCAAACCCTTCTCCACCACCGTAGCCATATTCCACCACTTGTAATAGTAGATCTCTTCTCCAATTGGCGACATTGTAAGACTATTTTCTATCAATACTATGATATCTATTACAATGTTTATGATTGTTGATTTCATCTCTATGTGTGAGTAATTCTCCTTGGGCTAAGGGATTTGACCTAGCCATGTAGCATGTGCATGTTACTTATCATAGATAGGATCATGTATTAGTTTGTATGCCATGATGATTATTGTACCCTCTCTTGCATCAATCTAAGGACTTGTCAGGTACCCAAGACCCCGAGGATTGATCCAGGTATAGGGAGTGTGAGTAATGACTAATCTGCAGGATGGGAACCCTAGTGACAGAAAGGGTAGTACGACTGTATGTGAGGGATTTACTTGGGATTAACGGTGACGTCACTATGCATATCATTATTTATCTTTCTTCTATGGATGAGACTAGTAGGTTATTGCTATAAGCGGTTGCTGAGGCAATAGCAATTATGGATGCATTGCCCACATATAATTATCTTGCTCTAACAATTACATGCATACTTTATTATCTTATTTTATTCCCATCTGATGTTTTGTACAGCTATAGGTGAAACTGAAAGCCCTAGGCCCTCTCTCTCCATCATCATCAACAACAAAAGATCACAAACTGTTGGTCCGGTAGAACACAAAAAGAATTCCAAAACTCCCAAAGGTCCGTTAAAGTAACTTTACTTTGCTTTATGCTTCCCAAGGATTCGATAAACCTTGGTCTACTAGGGAAAAATAAGCTGTACTATATCTGTAATCCGGATTGAAGGTATGACTCTCTCGATGAACATGAGTGACTACCCTTTGTTGGTGGTGTCACCGATTTCAAGATGGAGAAATAATCCTTGTTAGTGGTGTCGCGAGCATCTACATGAAGCGAGAAGATTTAGATTTTTGTCCTTCTTCCCCGTACCATGAGGCAGATCTCGAGGGCAAGATCCGTTGTTACTCGTGTCGAATTGTAGCACCCTAGGAAAACTACTACTAGAAAATCGCCTGTGTTTATCTTTATGCATCATTATGACATCATGCATACTTCGTCTCTAAAAATATTTTTCTAAACCTTATTTTGTTCTCCACAATATTACTCTTCTACTATTCAAAACAAAACCCCATATCCCTCTGAATATTTTTGTTTATCAAAAACTATTTACAAAAATCTATTAAAAACATAATAAACTAAGTAAGAAAAATAAATATTTTGTGGGGGAGGCCGCCACCGTCCAGACCCAAAGGCCCAACCGGTAGTTACCTACAACCCCTCCAAAACCCTAACCCTAGGCTCCCCTCAACTCTAACCCTGTCGCCACACTCCCGCCACTCAAACACCCCTCGTCCTTCCCGCGTGGCCCCTTCCTGCCATGCATGCCCAGACCTAGCGAGCACCCACCCCTGATCGTTGCCAAGCCACTGGCCCACCATCCCGCTCTCCCCTGCGTACGAACAACGCATACCCCACCCCGACTTTTTTTCCTGGCCCCACCACGTGTTCGCCCCCCGCAGACCCATCTCGCGATTCCCTCCCAACTACTCTTGATTCCTCTCACCTCATCTCCTTCCTCCGCCCTCCTTTCTCCGCTGCCAGTGGTCTCCCTTGCTGCAGCACCTCGACACGCCTCGTCTTCCTCCTCTGGCTGCGAGCCACCAAACTTCCTCTCCTCTTCACCTCTCCCCTAACCGGCTCTTCCGCCGAGCTTGCCTCGCCCCTCCATCATCGTGCGAGCTCTACCACTGCTTATTCTGTCGCTGCCGACCCCTCCTCCTCTGTCCGCAGCCGCCCTGTCCCCGCTCACCGGAGGCCACCTCCTCCATCGCTCTGGACACGAGCTGCACCAACCCGGGTCCCTACGACGCATATGTCGTGTTTCTTCATGTGCCACCGTGTCGTTTCCTTGATGCCGAGGCTCCTCCGAGCTCGAACGCCTCCTCTCTGGCTGCCCTGCAGCGCCTTCGCCTCGCTGGCATCACCCCTGGCCGCTTCCGCCACCGCGTTGCCCGACCTCCACCTCCACGTCTCCGGCCAGGCGCGCGCAGTCACTCATGCCTTGTTCGTTGTTGCTCTATCCCTATTGGTGTGCCCTGCTAGTACATGTGGGAGCCTAAGTTCTATGATTTGGAGCAAGATACGTTCCCTGGTAACCAGTTCGAGTCAGATCCCCTTATCTATCCATTTCAGTGTGGTGATCTACAGATGTATGAAGTGGTGCTTATGTGACCACATGGAGTTGATGTGGAGAAGCGGTGATTCTTCGGTGTTGGCGCAAGTGAAGTGGTACTCTGGTGATTTTGATGTGGTTGTTGGAAGCACCCCCACGTGACAAGATCGACAAGCTGAACGAGAACCTCGTTCTAGGACCCGGATCCCGACGGTAAGATCTTTGCCAAGATCTCCCTCCCAAATTTTAAGACCAATCCTGACAACCCCGCCGAACCTCGAGACTCTCGGATCTGACATCCCCAATGTGTGACCCCTATCCGGCCTTATTTTATAAATTTCCATCTATATCTACTTGTTACATATTAAATTGTTTATAATTGCACACATGCTTTGTCATTTGGGGGTATTTTGTCGATTCACCTTATAATTAAATATGGATTCCATATGCGGGAAAATCTAGTCTTATATTGGCTCCATTCAAATTTGTATAGCGAACCGGTGCCATATTTTGCCTTGTTAATACAACATTTAAATTGTAAGGTATCTAAACAACATGAATCATCTAATTAATTGTCGGGACCCTAATTCCTCTTAATATTTCCTAGTTGCATCGCACCTTTTTCATATCATACATCATACATGCATCATGCCCGATCTTCTGTCATAGTATTACATAGTGTATCCGGTGTTTCTTTTAGTGCTTTGCTTCTTCACGGATTAGGTCGAGGAGTTGTTGCGAGTATCGACCTGATCTTTGGATGAACCTTCGGCAGTGTTTTCCCAGGCGAGCATTCTCCCCCTTGCTACCTATTTTACATTTTTATTCTTTACTTACTCATGTTGACCTATTTCTATCTATGTTGCGATGCTCTAGAATCCCTGCCACTTTATATCCCTTGCAGCCTATATTTCCATGGACACCTCATATTCCCTGTTGTTTGGTAGATAGTCAGCCTTGCGAGTCGTAGTTGCTTACATAGGTGTTGCTTCACACCGTCGGTGTTCCACAGTTGTTGGAAGGTTGCCTTATGTTGGAGATGATCATGAGTTTAATTACAACCTAATATTAAAATGCTGGGAATAGTTATAACTAATACAGAGGCACCGGTGGGCAATCGATGCTATTTGGTTTTTAACCACTCACTGGTGTCCCTTAGGACCCCGAGTACTTGATACATGTTCCTTGACTATCGCACTATCCGCATGTGGGACCATGAATTCCCTTAGCCAGAGCTTGAGTCATATCTTATTTCTCGGGGCCACAAACTAGTTTGGGGTTTTATTACTATCTTGTACTTATGCCATGTTTACTATTGTTGCTCGTGGTGAGCGTTTGCTACTGTATTGTTTAGTTAAGCGGAGTGTTTTCGCAGTATCGACAAGCCCAGTCACACTTTCGTGTCCCCAATCGTTTACAACCATTGACGCAAACCTCTGGGTCCGTTTCAGGGCCGGCAAACTTCGTCGTGGCTAGCTTAGTGGGGTGGCCCCCTGAAATATTATATGAATATTGTAATTGCTTTGTCATGATGCCTCGTTGGGTTTTCATTCAGTGTTTCTGAGGTTGATTGTGCGTGTGTTGCTATTTGTGCCCCCATGTGATGACTGCAAGTGCACATATCATTTGTATCTAGTTTCGAAGTTAAGATATCGATCCCACAGGGAGCCCAAAGGTAAGTGTTTATGAGTGAAGTCTCTGTCACACTCAAAGTTGTCACAAGTCTTCGAGTAAATTGACTGCAAGTGTTGAAATAGGAATAAAATTCGGATTAAATGAATGTATTTAAATAAAACTAAAATGTAAACTTTAGAAATAAAAAGCATAAAAGTAAAGAACGATTTGATTGTTTGTTGTTTTCTGCAAATGACAAAGTAGGAACGGGGAGATACAGTTTATGGTGATAGTGATTGTGCCAGGTGGATGAGTGATAATTGTAACAATTATAATCTTATAAGTATGTGTGTAGGCGAGCAACCCATAATTATTCGGAACTCCTCTTGGTAGATTTCATCCCAACTTCAATAATCCTACTAGTCTGATAGCAAAACCATGGTCAGTCACTAGACGATTAAGATCCTTCAGGTTGCTTACCAATTTAATCTCCTTGGATCGGACTAATGCAATAGGCATAGTGGATCCTCGTGATCCTCAAGTTCAACTAGTTTTCTATTGATATCCCCGCGTCACTTGGGGGTAGCCTGTCTGCTAGCAAACAAGATCTTATCTATGTAGAACAAAGTATCATGTTGTCTGGGACCTTAATTGAACAACAAGCATTAGGCATCCCATAGATAGCCAAGCACACATAATATAGTAATTAAAATCAATCACAAACTAATGGAAAATATATAGGCACATCACATCTCACCAATCCCTTACATCTCCCACGCCTAAGGGAACTTACTCACACATGAGAGAAGAAAGCATCATTGATATAATTGAATAAAACGAGTTCGTCTTGATATTACCATGGAGATCCACAATAAGAACAGAAAATCAATCCAACACAATTCAAGATAGGAAGAAACAATCTCAAACGCTAATCTTGCAAGGTGAAGATCTCTCTCTCGCTCTCTCAAGTACAAGTAATGGCTATGGGGGTGTGTTGGCTAGGAGGTTGAAGATCGTGGAGCGAGATGAAGAACGTCTTCCCCTTTTCTCTAGATCTCTTCTTTCTCCCTTCTAGATGGAACGGCGGCTGCTATGTTATGATTTTGCCTCTGCCCTATTCACAAAAGTTGTTCCTTTTGATAAGACAAAGATGGTGGCAACTATATGGCGGGAACTATATCGCCGGAGAAAATGTTCCCGCCGTATAGTTGGTCATTAAACCTCCTAGATGCCTTCCTCGTTTGCTTCCAAAAAGAGACTTTCTTGTTTTCACCTAAATATTGTGTTTCTGTTGTTAAAACCTTTTGTTGATGTTCAGAACCTGAAACACACATTAAAAACCAAGTTTTATTCGCTATTTACCAAAGTATTAGCGTTAGGTATACCTAGAAAACCATTAAATCCATACGAAATACATCAATAAAAACCATAAAAAATGTGTCGAATCTCACAGCTATCAACTCCCCCAAGCTTACTTGTTGCTCGCCCTCGAGTGACAAGAAAATAAGGAAGAATAGCAAAGATTCAAAACTAAAATAAAAGATCTTACAAACTCGAATTGGTGTCATATTCCTTTCTTCACAATTTTTTGCAATCTTAAACATGATCATACAAGTATTTAGAAGATTGCACTGAGTCTAGTTCCTAACCACATATATATTGCTACCAAATAAATTATATGACCGAGCAAATGTCAATAGTTTAGCTAGGAAAGTAAAACAAATTCTTCTGGTTTTCTCTCTTTGTTGACAGATGAAGAGTTTTTGCTCTTGTTTCTTTAATCAATTAAGAGTACTCAAGTTGGCACCAAATATATTCAATTTAATAACAACTCATCTACTCCCACGTCAAAATTTCAAGACTCTCAAAACAACTTTTCTCCTTTCCTTGCTTTTCAAAAATTTCAGCTCTTCCATAGAGAAATCATGCCACTGTTTTTAACATGTTAATTGGGACTATGTTGCGCACACGTGACCATGCCAATATATAACTGTTGAGAAATACTGGGCTAGAGGAGTACTACAACTTCACTTGGAACATGAAATCATGAGGAGACTAAAATTTTTACCCGTCATAGCATTGCAGCTATAAATGTTTACATGAATCAATAGCCAAAAACAAGTGGTTTCCCACATTTAGATCGTTCGTTGGCCAACGGAGTTAATAGTTCCTCAATGAGCACGACAGTGTTGTAATGGCACGTGTAAAGCAATATCTTACTTTAATTAATAGAAAAAGCAATGGCATAATCTCTACTACTTCAAAGCGTCCATTTTATGAAACAATTTCATTCAAGAGTGCTATCAAGTCTATTACATTAATCTCAATGGGGTTGAGTAGTTTCTAAAATCAAATCCTTTGGGATAACCATGGACTCAAATCATATTTTGGATGCTTTTTCTTGTTGTAAAAATGTTGGAAATATTTTAACCAAGTTCATTGCTCATTATTTCAAAGCTAAAAAGGAGACACTAGCAAAGGAATAGATTTTATAAGATAACAAGCTAAGTGGGGAGTGACTCAAGTGCAAGTGAGAAAATAGTTGTAGGGTCAATTTAAAATTTTGGAAGAGGTGATGAAAGGAATGTGATACCTCCTCTTGCTTGCATCATTCTTGTGATTGAGTTGAACCCCACTTTATTTCCCTATTTCCAACTCACCTGAAATTGAGTAATCTTCGAAATAGACAAAGAAACAAATTTGCAATAAAAGTTACAACTAATTTTTTTGTGGTTTTGATTTAGGAATGCAAAACTGAAAGTAAACATGCAATTTTTGAAGAAGTAAATAAATAAAAATATGAATGCAAAGTTTGGAGGTTTTCAAACTTCCCCCAAGCTTAGGATGTTGCTAGGCTTAGTTGTTGCCGTCATTCGGAGGATGGTACGGGAACTGCTGGTAATAGTTGGGGAAGTTAGTCATGAAGTGACCAAAGTTGTGAGTTAGGGCACTAGCATCCTCATTCACTCCATGAAAAGTTTCGTCGATCTCCCAAACGCGCTGGTTGAGCTGTAGAAAATCTTGATAGGGGACATTGTTGAACCCCTACTGCTGTTGCTGCTGGTTGGTCCATGGGTCCTAGGATCCCTCATGTTGTTGTTGTTGTTGTTTTCCTTCCCAAGCAGGGTTGTACTCCTGCTCATCCCGATTCTCTGCTTCTTCATCTTCTTCTTGGATGGGCTGGAGTTAAGCCATGATCTCCACCACTTGATCCTTGGTGAGGATCTAGTTGTCCTTCTTCAAAATCGAGATTGTGGACAAGGCAATGACACCTGCTCATCCTATGAGGCATCAAGATAACCAAACTGATATGCTCAGAGCCTCTTGTCATCTCGGTAAACACCGAGGAAGCCACAAGCAGTTATATATTTGACATCCATAAGTATGTATCCATCTACAGGTTGTATAATAGGTATTGGAATGTTCAATGCTTGGACAAGGTGGGTTACCAATCCACCAATGCGAATGTCACCTTTATTTTTGTTGCTCTGGTGGCGAAGGTGCTGGAGGAGTATAGCCGCAGGATTGGGGCTTTGCGGTGCATTGGGGAAGAGTTCCTTGGTGATCATGGCCATGTCCGCATTAGCCATGGAACCGGTATCTCCTCTTCCCAATAGTGTATTGGCGAGGAACAAGGCGAAGTAGCGAATTGTTGGGTTCTTAATGGTGGACTCTTCTTCTGGTAGAAGTCCCTGCCACCATTAACAGAAATAACCTCCCAAGTTTCTCCACTTGAGACGCTATATAAATTTGTAACAGTTGATTCCCCATCTTGAGGGAATCCAAAAGCTTCACAAAATTGTTGAAAAGAGATTTGATATAGTTGCTGGTTTATGGTGAAGCTTACCATGCACACATTACCTTTATCCTTGTATTCATCGTAGAAGGAGGCGAGGAACTCAAAGGCAAGCTCAATGTAGGTGTAGTGGCTTGCGTAGGCGAGGAGTGATAGCCATGCATTTGCACACATGAGGTCGAAGTCCGCCTTCAATCCTGCCTCGGTGAGAAAGCTATCATCGGCCCAACGTGTGGGCATCACCTTCCTTGATGAAACCATGGCATACTTGTTGTCAAGCTTAGCCCGGAGCCCCGAGCCCTCGCCACGTTGACGCTTGCTCTTGCGAAAAATGCTACCAAGCTTGTTCATGTTGATGCACTGAAAAATTTCAACTTAAAACCTTAGGCATATAGTTTCTACATGATATACGAACGATTCTACGTGGAGAAATTTAATCCTAACATGAAAAATCAAAAGGGAAAATCAAACAAGCTTGAATTCATACACTAAATAAATGTGAGAGTTTCAACCAATTCTGAAAATAAAGCATGGATAGGGAGAGGAACATACAGATCTGTTGATTCCCCAACTCAACCGAACGAAATCCGCGAAGAATCAAGAATTCTAGGTGGGTTTTGAGGAGTTTGGAGCAAGAATATGAGAGAAAAGTGAGGAGGAGAAAGAACCCTAGCCGTGCTGGCGCGTTGAAGTGGTCGCGCCGAACTATACGACGGGAACTACACGGGCGGGATAAGTAGTTCCCACCGTATAGTTGCGGCGACGTTGAGAATTAGGGTTTCTTTCTGTCATATCACAACTATACGGGCGCAACTATATGGCATGTCGTTAAACCTTCTGTATCCGAGATGCATTTTGTGAGAAAGTTGTCAATAACTATATGGCCACAACTATACGGCTGGAAAAAAATATTCCCTCCATATAGTTGGTCATTAAAACTTCTGGACCAAGCTTTTTCGCCCAAATTTTCAGAGATTCACTTTTTAATCTAGACAATATTATTAAGCTGGTTTTTCCATATAAACCTCAAACTTTATTTTTATATTTATTGTATGCTTGTTCAGTCGATATTTTCTACTACTTTTTGACAGCTGCATCTTTACGGGCCTGCTTCCGCAAGAATGTCTGTGAAAAAGTTGTAGGAATGGGATGAACATTTTATTCTTTAATTTTTTATTAATGTGATGGGTTGACTCCCATTAAGCATTTTATTAAGGATGGTTGATTATTTTAGCCCCTTCCCTGTTCTCGAATTCTTACCATGGGTTGCCCCTTATCATGGATACTTACCACTTGAACTCGTTTTGCTAGTGGAATATACCTTTCTCCTGCTTCTAGCTTCTTTGGAAAATACTGGATGATTTCGGCATCATAAACATTGAAGATTATTTTTCCTTAAGCAAAATCAACTGATGATCCTGCAGTACTAAGGAAAGGTCTTCCAAGTATTATAGATAATTTTTCATCCTCTGGCATTTGAAGAATAATAAAATCAGTGGGAATAACATGCTCATCTATTCTAAGTAGAACATCCTCAATCATACCAATGGGTTGTTTAGTGGATTTGCCAGTCATCTGTAAAAGTGATAGAAGTAGGAGAATATTCCCCTATTCCTAACCTTTTATAGAGGGAATATGGCATTACACTAACTCCTGCACCTAAATCACACAAGGCATTGTGAATATCAGTTTTGCCAATTGAGCATGAAATAGTTGGTATTTCGGGATCTCCTGACTTAGACAATCACTTCCCATTAGCAGGATAACTAGTCACCATGGCAACAATTTCAGTTATTTCTTTCTTTCTTTCTATTGAGAATATCACAGAGAAATTTAGAATATGTAGGGACTTTTATTGCATCTGCAAATGGAATTTCTAGACGAAGATCACTAAGTGCCTTTTTGAAAGAGTCATAGATTACCTGATCCGGTGCTTTCTTTTTACGATCTGGATATGGAAGTTTTTGCTCACCTTTCTTATTCTGGATAGTTGATACATCGGAAACGTATCTATAATTTTTGATGCTCCATGCTTGTTTTGCATCAACTTTGCTTTGCTTTGTCTACACTTTGAGGTATTTTTATACACTTTCTGGAACTAACCTATTGACAAGATGCCACAGTGCCAGTTGCCTGTTTTCTGCTGTTTTTGGTTTCACAAAGCTAAAAAATGAATATTCTCGGAATTGGACGGGACAAAAGCCAAAGTTCATATTTTCCCTGAATGATACGGAAAATCGAAGACGAGAAGGAGGGGGACACTAGGGTGGCCACACCCTAGGTGGGAACGGGTCCCACCCTGGCCATGCCCATTGGGGTGTAGGCCCCCTGGCCCTCCACCGACCTTGCCTCCTTCGCCTATAAGAAGCCTCCGACCTAAAAACCCTAACAGAATCAACCAGAAAGCCATGAAAAGTTCCGCAGCGCCGCCGCCACCGAAGGGGAGATTCAGGGGACAAAAAAGTCTTTGTTCCAGCACCCTGCTGGGACGGGGAAGTGCCCCCGGAGCCATCTCCATCGATCTCCACCACCATCTTCATCGCCGTTGCTGATTCCCATGATGAGGAGGGAGTAGTTCTTCCTTGAGGCTAAGGGCTCTACCGGTATCTATGTGTTCATCTCTCTCTATGCGTGATCATGTTGTGGTCATGAGCTTTGTAATCAAGTAGACCTACCTTGCTACTCAAGTGCATTAATAGATCTCTGCTCTCCTCACGTATGTGTAAGTGACATCATGCATACCGTGGTGGCACTTAGGCTAGAGGTTACATAAATACTCATCGTGCTTTAATAGATCTATGCTTTTCTCCATGTGTGTGAAAGTGACAGCGTGCACGCCATGTGTGGCACTTAATCTAGGTTATATATATTTATTATGAGTTATATTTGGAGTTGTATGTCTCTATGAAATTGTGGTGTTTTTGGAACCGTCTAGCGCTCAAGGTGACAGTGTGGGGTTATCTAGATGGGGAAGGCGGACTTTGAGGAGTGCTGTTATAGTCCTACCATGGATTAGAGTGTCCAACCGGAGAGTAGTTAAGAGTAGTATCATGAAGAGAAGATATTTATATGAGAGTGTTCACTAGTGAAAGTATGATCCCTAGGCCTTGTTTCTAAGAATTAAAACACTGTTTTCATCTAGATTTGTTGCATGTTTTCTTGCTTCCATCTTTGTTCCGTTTGCCGGGGAGGTTTTGGTCCTTTTACCTTACCTCACCATCAAGCTATTTTCTGGCACCGTTACCACTTGTATTTCACTATCTCTTCGCCGAACTAGTGCACCTATACACCTGACAAGTGTATTGGGTGTGCTGGGGACACAAGAGACTTCTTGTGGGATACCTTTGACCACTTCCTCCCTGAGTTCGATAAACCTTGGGTAATCCACTTAAGGGAAACTTGCTGCTGTTTTACAAACCTCTGCACTTTATGCCCAACAACTATCTACAAGAATAGAAGTGCGTAGACATCAATAGTTGGTAGTTAAACCTCCTGGATGCCTTCCTTGTTTGCTTCCAAAAAGAGACTTGCTTGTTTTCGCCTTAATATTGTGGTTCTGTTGTTAAACCTTCCGTTGATGTTCAGAACCGGAAACACACATAAAAACCAAGTTTTCTTTGCTACTGAAGTATTAGCATTAGGTAAAGCTAGAAAACCATCAAATCCAGATGACCATCAATAGAAACCAAAAAAAATGTGTCAAATCTCACAGTTATCACCCTGTAGGGTAAATCTTTATGAAATTTGTGTTCGCGGTTATGGACGACTTGGAGCACAGTATCTTGATCATAGACAATTATAACTAAAGCAGTACTATAAATTTGACTTTGACATGACTAGTAATCATATTCATTATAATGGAATGAGTAAATAAAAGTGCCAACAACTACTGGAATTTGGGATGCCTCATGCTATATGTTGAAAGGATCGTATGGGCACCTAGAGGGGGGGGTGAATAGGCGCTACTTCAAATTTTCTTCTTTTTCAAATTAAGGTTTGACAATAAGGTAAATTCTCTAGATAATGCAACTATGGTGAATTTACCTATATGACAAATATGCAAGAGCTACCACAACACAAGGTAGTAACAAGTAAGTAAGGTGCGGTAAAGGATAGAGGTAATCGAAAAGTGGACGCGGAGACACAAGGATTTGTTTCCCGTAGTTCCTTCCTTTTGAGGGGAAGTACGTCTACGTTTGGAGAGGGGGTGGTTTCAAACCACCAACGCCACAAGAGGCCTCCCTTGTTCTCCGATGAATCTCACCCCAATGGGATCGATTCACCTTCCACTATATCGGCAACCTTCAAGGTGGAAGCCGGCACCGTTACAAGTTTGGGGCACACATCCACAACTTAATCGGAGGCTCCCAAATACAAGCAAGCTGTCAAAGCAATCAAAGACAAGCTTGTAAGAACAAAAACAAGAGCTAGGGTTTCCAACAAAACACTAGAGCAAAAGGGGCCCTCAATGAAATGAGGGGGAAATGAAGATCTCTTTTGGTGAAGTAGTAGATCGGGGCCTCCTCCTTTGATTCCCCAAAGATCAAGGACTTTGGGTGGTTGGATGAGGAGATCTTGAGAATTTGAGTGGCTCCAATGGACTCCAATGGTGGGCAATGACTTTAATGTGCTGAGCAATTTGTCCCAAGGTAGGTGGAGGGGTATTTATACCCCTCCACGAAATAAATGGTCGTTGGAGCATTTAATGACCGGTAGTACCGGTACTCAAGCGGTAGTACCGCTTGCATGCGGTACTACCGGTCCAGTACCGGACCAAGTACCGGTGGTGACCTTGTTCTTCAGAGTTCTTCAGGCTTGGGCGGTACGCCCTTGCGGTACTACCCCCAAGCGGTAGTACCGGAGGTAGTAAGCGGTACTACCGGTTCGAGCGGTAGTACCGGTCCCAAGTACCGCTTGGTACTGACCAAAACGGAGAGGGGAGGGTGCTAGTCGATATGCAGCGGTACCGACGAGCGGTACGACCACCTCAAGCGGTAGTACCGCTTGTACCAAGCGGTACTACCGGTTGGGCCGGTAGTGCCGCTCCGTGGTACCGGTGGGTACTGACTAGTACTCACCCTTCTCTCTTTTGATCAGTGCCAACCGGTACTAGAACCGGTAGTACCGGTGTCAAGCGGTAGTACCGGTTGCAGATCCGGTACTGCCGGGTGACACAGAAGATTTTGCAAGGGGAAATGTTATGCCATAACTTGTGCCTCCTTTTATCAATCCTGTGATAAACTTAGTACACAGTTAAATCGATAAGTGTATTGTTATCAAACATCAAAATCCGAGGGATAGAAAAATGCTCTTCCAATCTCCCCCTTTTTGGTGTTTGATGACAATACACTTTTGCAGGATGATTTTAACAATAGGCAAATGATATTTGTAAAATAGAGAAGAGACTCCCCCTAGATGTGTAGAGACAAACCTCCCCCTCTATTTTACAAACCCAACATGGGTACATAAGTATGGATACTAGCATTTGAGAACATACCTTTGCACAAAACATGTGATGAGGAATATATAGACAATAGATAGTGCAAAACATCACAAGATGGATCCAAGGAGATAAACCACATAGTCGCATAAGATGGATCCAACCACATAGTTTCACACGACATAAACCACATAGTCTCACAGGACATAAACACACATAGTCTCACACATAAAATAGAGGGAAATCGAAGTTCACAAGCAATGAAAGGATCAAAGGAAAGAACCAGCTTGTGACTTCCCATGAAACACCCGTGCCTAAAGTGCAACTTCTCCCCCTTTGGCATCAAGACGCCAAAAAGGGACAAGTGCAGAGCTACTGCCCCAAAGTTCAATCATCATACTCCTCCTCCTCCTCATCCTCATCCTCAAGGTCCTCCTCATCATCATACGTAGGTGGGGCGCGGTTCGAGGAAGAGACATCATCGTCCCAACGGCTGTGCTGAGAAATCCACTGATCTTCTGGAGTGATGTTGTTCTCGGATCCCTCGGAGATGGTCAACCCTTGAGCAGACATGAGTTCCTTCTGACGAGCACAGGCTTTCTTTGCATACACGTGCGCCTCATACATACGCTTCTGGTTGTCAACCTGGAAGCAGAAGATCTTCTTGAGCTTGACCTCCATCCTTTTGGCCCAAGAGGGCTTGGAGTTCTTGCGGTGTGAGACAACATCGTCAGTGTCATGACCACTATCAGCATGCTCAGAGTCATCCTCATCCTCATCCTCCTCACCTGGCGCAGCGCGAGGTTTAGCATGTGTCTTGATCTTGAGTGCCTTTGGCTTGTGCACAACGAGAGAGAGAGAGAGGAGAGCGTCCTAGCAATGACGGGGCACTTGGACACAATGAGGGCCATAATGTAAGGAGAAAATGGTGGAACCCTCCGAGTGTGTGCGGCAGCAACCATCTCATTCCAAATGAAGTCCACCACATCAAGAGGTTGGCCTGATTCTCTGTTGAGGAAGGTGTTGAACAACAAGTAACCGGAGAACCCATGTATCTCGTCCTTGTTGCCCGCACGAGGAGCAACAGTCTCACGGAAAATGCGATGGAGAATGTCATATGTGGGGAGGAGATCCTTAATCTTGCCAGCAATCCCACGGCCTTGAATATACAAAGGTCTGAGAACAACCTTTTTGGAGGGATGCTCCCGCATGTGACAGTGGAAACCACACGGAACGTCCCGGCCGCGGTCCTCATACCCCAAGATGGCAGCAAACTCCGCAAGTGTAGCTTCCTTGACAGCACCTTGAGTCATCCAGGTAATCTTCCGATTGCGGCCATTGTGGAAGTGTGCAGTGGCATAAAACTGGCAGATGAGTAGGGGATCATAGTCATGCTGAAACTCCATAATGGGGAGCATGCCAAGGTTTGAGCAGACTTCCTTAGCTTCAGCAAAGTAGTCAGAGTTCTTGTCAATGTGTCCCATGTCAATCCACTTCTGAGGAACCACCAGCTGGGTATTGGTCATAAGAACCTCATGATACACACGCTCTTGGAAGTCATCATAGAAAAGACTGTCTGCCCTTGACGCGCTCCTGCTGTGGGAGTATGCATTGTCCACTCGGAGAGCCCTAAAGTCCGCCTCAGAGATGTCAGAGAGTGTCTTTGGTCCAGATGGCCCAGAGCTGAGACTCTTGGTATGCCCAGTGGAAGGGGGGCGAGAGGGAGGGGCTCTACCACGCCCAGCTGAGCGCTTGGTAGCCCCTTCTCGACCCCCACGACCACCTCGATTGGTAGGCAACTTGGAACGGCGTCTTGGTTGTCGCATAACTTCTTCCTCAGACTCAGTCTCTTCCTCAACAATCTCACGGTCAGACTTGGAGCGCTTCCGTGCACCCCGAGAACCACCTGCATCTGTGAAATCACGTGGGAGGACAGCAAAGAGATAAGGACACAAGAATCAAGAAGGGAAAAAAACAAGAGAATCTACAATTTGGACAGAACAACGTGGTCAGAGTGGACCGGTAGTACTGGACCTGACAACCGGTAGTACCGCTTCAAGCGGTAGTACCGGAAAAAGTTCCGGTACTACCGGTTGAGCGGCACATCAGTTGTCAGATCTGATGGGAACAGGCCAAATTGACGGTATGAACTGCTAAATTGGCGATTCTACGTGGTAACAAGGAATAATATGGCAGTACAACCTTGCAAGTAGTCAATTTCTCCACAAATCTAAGCCAAAACCTAGATCTAATGGGGAAATCAAGCAAGAAGAGAAGGGGCGGTTGTACCGGGATCCATGGCGGTGGAAAGTAGGGGGGGAGCCCGCCTAGAGGCCGAATCCAAGGGGAATCCGGAGAGAGGAGGGCGCGGCAGGGCTCCGGTGGCTTCAAAATCGCCGGTGGCGGCGCAGGTTGGAGTGGAGGACGTGGGAAATAATGAGGCACTGAGGGGTGCCTCTCCCCACGCGCCCAATATATACCTGGAACCGTCAACCGGTAGTACTGGTTGTTGGAGCGGTACTACCGCTTGGAAGCGGTAGTACCGGTCCACGACCGGTAGTACCGGTGACCGGTAGGACCGGACATGCGGGCGGTAGTACCGTTCCTGGAGCAGTTTTGCCAGGAGACGACTTGGGACCTTCCTAGGTCCGGTAGTACCGCTCGCACATCCGGTAGTACCGGTCCCATCTGAGTCCAAAGCCAGGGATCAAGGATGATTGTTGTGCGGATAGAGAGAGGGTTTTCATGAGGGAGTACGGGGGCTTGGGTTAAGACAGGTGAGCTGAGAAGCACATGCACTCTAAAAACAAATGGAGGAAACAAATAAATACGAAACTAGAGTGCATGAGACTAAGAAAGATGAAGACAATTCAAATAGATAGCAATTAAGAGTGAAGACCAAATCAACTAAGTGACAAACATGAGTAAGCACATCAAACCTCTCGATTGAGAGGGGGCGGTGGCCTAGGCCACCATATTTGAGTATACTCGGCTTGGCACCACGAAGATATATCTTGGGTCCATTACCGAAACTCATCATTGAGCTCACATATCACAAAATGATATTAAGAGGAATGCTTTTTGTTTAATTTGCGCATAATGGGGGGAGGGATAGTCCAATCAATTAGGACCGCACTCCCCTATGTCCATGCCTCACCTAAACCAAACATGGGTCGAGTATTAGGTGAGAGTGCAAGATAATCAAGTCAAACTCCTAGAATCTACGATATTTAGTTCATTCCTCAAGTAGCAAAACCTTGCTTCATCAAGTGGCTTCGTGAAGATATCGGCAAGTTGATCTTTGGTTGATACATAGGATAGATCAATATCACCTCTAGCAACATGATCTCTAATAAAGTGATGTCGAATCTCAATATGCTTTGTCCTTGTGTGATCCACCGGGTTGTATGCAATCTTGATGGCACTTTCATTGTCACATAGAAGAGGCACTTTGTCAAAATGGACACCGTATTCCTTTAAAGTTTGCCTCATCCATAGCAATTGGGTGCACGCACTAGCAGTAGCAACATACTCGGCTTTGGCGGTGGAGAGTGATATACAATTTTGCTTCTTAGAAGACCAACATACCAAGGACCTACCAAGGAATTGGCAAGCCCCGGATGTTGATTTTCTATCATCCTTGTCTCCCGCCCAATCCGAGTCCGTGTATCCACAAAGAGCGAATGTTGAGCCTTGAGGGTACCAAAGACCATAAAATGGGGTATGAACTAAATATCGAAAGATTCGCTTGACCGCCATTAAATGGCTTTCCTTAGGAGCCGCTTGATATCTTGCACACACACCTACACTCAACACAATATCGGGTCTAGATGCACAAAGGTAAAGCAAAGAACCAATCATAGACCGGTATACCTTTTGATCCACATCTTTACCATTTGGATTTTGTTCTAGATGAGTCTTTGTTGCCATGGGAGTAGGGGCTCCATTCAAATCTTGCATTTTGAATCTCTTGAGCATATCTTGAGTATACTTGGCTTGATTGAAGAATGTTCCTCCTCTAACTTGCTTGATCTCAAAGCCAAGGAATACTTTCAACTCCCCCATCAAGGACATCCGGAACCTACTAGTCATAAGCTTTGAGAATTCATCATTAAAAGCTTTGTTAGATGAGCCAAAGATAATATCATCAACATAGATTTGGCATACAAAAAGCTCCCCATTAACCCTCTTAGTAAAAAGAATGGGATCGATTTTCCCAACCTCAAAGCCACGGTCAAACAATAACTCTCTAAGGTGCTCATACCACGTGCGTGGGGCTTGCTTGAGCCCATAGAGCGCCTTATCAAGTTTGTAGACATGGTTTGGGAAGTTGGGGTCCTCAAATCCCGGAGGTTGCTTGACATATACCAATTCATTCAAAGGACCATAAAGGAATGCACTTTCTACATCCATTTGTTGCAACTTAAAGTTATGATGTGCCGCATAAGCAAGAAGGATACGGATGGACTCAAGGCGAGCCACGGGTGCATAAGTCTCTCCATAATCAATGCCTTCAATTTGGGAATAACCTTGTGCAACCAATCTAGCCTTGTTCCTTACAATAATCCCATGCTCATCTTGCTTGTTCTTGAATATCCACTTTGTTCCAATAACATTGCGGCAATCCTTTGGCTTCTCAACTAACTTCCACACTTTGTTTCTCTCAAAGTTGTTGAGCTCTTTGTGCATAGCTTCTAACCAATCCGAATCTTCAAGAGCTTCCCACACTTTCTTTGGTTCAATCATGGAAATGTGAGCTTGATGTTCACTGAACCTCTTCAATTGTGCTCGTGTGGAAATTCCTTTCCTTAAATCTCCAACAACATTTTGGAGGGTGTGGTCTCTTATTTCCAACATTCTTTCCTTTCTAGCTTCGCGACGAGCGTGGATCTCCTCATTGTTTCTTGGAGGACCCTCTTCATCATTTTGATCCTCGTCTTGACCATCAACTTGACCTTGATCATCATTGGATTCATCCTCTATATTGGGAGGCACGGACTGACCTTGGTCTTGATCAAGTGTTCTTCTAGCCTCAATTTGAGCACCCCTCAAAACAGCTTGGATGGATCTTCCTTGGCAAATTGACTTGACTCCACTTGACACCCCATCAAATGGACCAAGCTCCCTTTGACTAGAGTTCACACATTGATCACTATGTTGAGGGTCCACATCTTGTCTTTGGCTTGAGTCAAAGTCCTCCTCGGTAGATGGAGCATGTTGAGGTTGTGAAGATGAGGGCTCCACTCGAGTGGAGCATAGTTCTTCTCGATCCGCCATAAGGGGTTCCTCAATGGGGCGGATATAACCCACACCCATTCTTCCTATGGCATCCTGAGGCATTTCAACATCTGCATCACAAGCATCAACACGCCCCCCTTGGGGACCATCATATTCTTCGAAGGTCACACTACAAGATTCTATGACGACTCCGGAGAGCTTGTCATAGATTCTATAAGTGTGAGATTCGAGACCATAGCCAACAAAAATACCCTCTAATGCTTTAGATTCGAATTTAGACAAACGAACACCTTTGATGAGATAGAAACACTTACAACCGAACACCCGGAAATAAGATATGTTGGTCTTGTTACCGGTAAGTATCTCATATGGAGTCTTGTTGATTTTCTTGCGGAGGTAGAGCCGGTTTGAAGCATGGAAAGCGGTGGAGACGGCTTCGGCCCAGAAGTTGTATGGAGATTTAAAATCCGCCAACATGGTCCTAGTCATCTCAATAAGAGTCCGGTTCTTCCTTTCGGCCACACCATTTTGTTGAGGGGTGTATGCGGCGGAATATTGATGCTTAATCCCCTCATCACTAAGAAAGTCATTCAAGGTGTAGTTCTTGAACTCGGTGCCGTTGTCACTTCTTATAATCAACACGGGAACATTGTGTTGCCGTTGAACCAAGTTGATGAGGTCGATAAAAGTCCTCTGAGTTTCACTCTTCAACTTGAAGAAATAAACGTATCTTGAAAAGTCGTCAACAATCACCAAACAATATTTCTTCCCACCAAGACTTGCATGAGATGGAGGACCAAATAGGTCCACATGAAGGAGTTCCAAGATCTTGTTAGACTTGATTTGGTTCGTGGGCTTATGAGGAGCGTCATGCATCTTCCCTAGAACACATGCCCTGCAAACACGATCTTTGGCAAAGGAAACATTTTCTTTTAGTCCAACAATATGGCCCTCTTTATGGAGACTTTGCAAAGTTCTCATATTGACATGGGCTAGTCGGCGGTGCCATAGCCAACCCACATCGGCCTTTCCGTATAAGCACATCGGACCTGCAGTGGCTTGCCCCGAAAAGTCCACCACATACAAGTCATTTTCGACGTACCCAACGAAAGCGACCTTGAGAGACTTGCTCCACATGAGGACCACAATATCATTATCAATAAAGACGGCAAATCCCATCTTTCCAAGAGCACGGACAGAAAGTAAATTGTATCCAAGGGTTTCAACAAGCATGACGTTCATGAGTGTAATGTCGTGAGCCACCACTACCTTGCCGAAACCCATTACCGTAGATTTTGACTTGTCGGCATATGTGACGGTGATTTGATCTTCATTTGACACCAAGTCCTTGACAATAGACGAGCTTCCGGTCATATGACAAGTGCAACCACTATCAAGCACCCATTTTGAACCTCCGGAAGCATAGGTCTACAAAAGATCAAGCTAGTTTTTAGGTACCCATTTTTCAATGGGTCCTCTTTTGTTAGCAACAAGGGTCTTGGGAACCCAAATAGACCAAGCAATATAACCATCATAAGGACCAACATATTGTGCATACACATCACCATAGTAATCACGCATTAGAACATAGTGAGGGTTAGCACTTCCCGCAAAATCGTCATGAGACATAGTTTTGCCAATTGTGGTCTTACTTCCCACAATGGTCTTGTTGGTCTCTTGTGCGGGCTTGTCCTTCTTCTTCTTGTTGTTCTTCTTCTTTGTTTTGGAGACAAAACCAATGCCCCCTTTATCACCACTACGCCTTTGCTTGCTCAAAATATCATCAATAGACTTGTTACCTTGTGGAAATGTGGTCTTCGCAAGCTCCCCCTTCAACCTAGCATTCTCTTCAAGGATAGTCGTGCTACTCGATGGAATGAAGTTACTAGGTGAAGAAATATTGGCCAATTGAGTTTGAAGCGTTTCATGGGACTTTGTGAGAGACAAGGGTTCACTCTCCAAGGCTTTGTGGGCCTTGTTAAGCAAGCTAAAGTCCTCGGCAAGTTTTTCATGAACCACACCAAACTCAACCTTGTCCTTTTTAGCTCTTTTGTATTTAGCAATAGCATGATCACGCTCTTTAATGAGTTTGTTAACAATGATGTCATTGGCCTCATCAATCCCTTCAAGTTTTGACTCAAGGGACAACCTAGTCTCTTGTTCTTCTTCTAGAGCATTGCTTAAAGCCTCTAGTTCAATCATATGTTCATGCCCAAGTTTACATCTAACATCTAGAAGCTCTTGAGTGTGGGAGAGTTGATCTAAGATGTTCCCAAAATGTAGTTTAGCATCACCTTCTAGGTTAGTCATGAACTCATCAAAGGCAATTAGTTCCTTTTTAACATCAAGAGACATTTCATCATCAATTTCATCATTATCTAATTGAGTAGAGTGGGATGATGAGGATACCTCCGTTCCTCTTGCCATAAGGCAAGTGACGTCCTTGGAGGAAGAGTTCTCATTTGGAGAGTCGAAGAGTGAGAGTGTCGGAGTAGAGGTGGTGGCTAGAGCAGCCATACCATGTGAGGTTTCTTCTTCTTCCTCATCTTCATTATCGGAGGAGTATTCTTCATGAGTGATCAAGACAATTTCTCCCGATTTCTTGTTTATGGGGTTCTTTTTGATGAAAGGTTTCTTGTAGGGTGCCTTGAGAGTATTCTTCAACACAAGCTTCCCACCATTATCTTCTCTCTTCTCATAGGGGCAGCTTGCCACAAAGTGGTAGCGGTCACCACAGTTGAAGCAAGTTCTCAACCTAGTGGCATTCTCTCTTTTCCCATTTGGATTGCTTCTTCGTTGCATTTCCATCTTGGCCTTGGCGGGATTCTTCTAAAAGTTCTTTGCATAGAAAGCCATATATTGACTATGAGCAATCTTGACATCATCGAGATGGTCCAAGGAGAGGCCTTCATCACTATCATCTTCATCTTCAAAGTCCACAGCTTTGGCCTTTAAAGCAACATTGACCACATTGCTCATACCGAGGGCACGAGCACGGGCATCTTTGGCGTTCTTGGCGGCGACCTTGAAAGCGGCCATCTCTTGCATAACTTCGTTTGAGGTCATGAGATGGTAGTTGTGTCTTCCTTGTAAGATCTTCAAGTCAGTGGGCTCAAAAGGCATGAGTGCACTCACATATTTCCTTTTTATCCATGCATCATCCACATGTGAGGCACCCACATTTCTAAAAGCGGTGGCGGTGGTCTTGAGCCTTCGATACATGTCTTCGTGATCTTCACCTTCTATCATGTAGAAACCTTCGGCTTCATTGCTTAGAGCATCATATTTGTTCCTCCTCATACTCTCATTTCCAACAAACAACACAGTGAGAGCATCCCAAGCTTCCTTGGCAATGCTAAAGTGCTCAATGTGTGGATAATCCTTTGTTCCCAATCCTTGTTGAATCATATGCAAAGCAGTGGCATTGAGTTGACTAATGACAACCTCTCTTCTTGTCAAGTTGTTTGGATCCCCAATAAAGAGTCCATGCTCGATGATGTTCCATAGTTCAATGCAAGAGCTGCGCATATGAGTTCTCATTAGTGATTGCCATTGAGCAAAAGTAGCAGACTCTTCTAGCTTAGGTGGGTCACCTCTATTGTACACATGAGGGTGAGGGATGGGAGGATCGGGAGAGTACCAAGAATCACGGTGCTCGCCCTTCCCCCCATCAGGTCGTGTGGAGGAATTAGCATTGTCTAGTTTATCCCCTACCACCATACCTTCGGGGGATACCGGAGTATTCCCTTTAGGTGCGGATGGTAGTTCCTCTTGAGGAGATGGGGGTGATGAGCCATCTTTGTCTTTAAGAAGTTGCTCAAGCATCTTCTTGACTTCGTTGACCAAGGAAGAGCTCAATCTTGTTTCCAAGTTTCTGAGATCTTCCATGGTCACCGGGGTTGACTCCCTACCACCATCCCCTTCTTGGCTACCCATATTCTCTTAGGCGGTAAAGCCCGAATAAAGAGCCGAGGCTCTGATACCAATTGAAAGGATCGTATGGGAACCTAGAGGGGGGGGGTGAATAGGTGCTACTTCAAATTTTCTTCTTTTTCAAATTAAGGTTTGACAATAAGGTAAATTCTCTAGATAATGCAACTATGGTGAATTTACCTATATGACAAATATGCAAGAGCTACCACAACACAAGGTAGTAACAAGTAAGTAAGGTGCGGTAAAGGATAGAGGTAACCGAAAAGTGGACGCGGAGACACAAGGATTTGTTTCCCGTAGTTCCTTCCTTTTGAGGGGAAGTACGCCTACGTTTGGAGAGGGGGTGGTTTCAAACCACCAACGCCACAAGAGGCCTCCCTTGTTCTCTGATGAATCTCACCCCAATGGGATCGATTCACCTTCCACTATATCGGCAACCTTCAAGGTGGAAGCCGGCACCGTTACAAGTTTGGGGCACACATCCACAACTTAATCGGAGGCTCCCAAATACACGCAAGCTGTCAAAGCAATCAAAGACAAGCTTGTAAGAACAAAAACAAGAGCTAGGGTTTCCAACAAAACACTAGAGCAAAAGGGGCCCTCAATGAAATGAGGGGGAAATGAAGATCTCTTTTGGTGAAGTAGTAGATCGGGGCCTCCTCCTTCGATTCCCCAAAGATCAAGGACTTTGGGTGGTTGGATGAGGAGATCTTGAGAATTTGAGTGGCTCCAATGGACTCCAATGGTGGGCAATGACTTTAATGTGCTGAGCAGTTTGTCCCAAGGTAGGTGGAGGGGTATTTATACCCCTCCACGAAATAAATGGCCGTTGGAGCATTTAATGACCGGTAGTACCGGTACTCAAGCGGTAGTACCGCTTGCATGCGGTACTACCGGTCCAATACCGGACCAAGTACCGGTGGTGACCTTGTTCTTCAGAATTCTTCAGTCTTGGGCAGTACGCCCTTGCGGTACTACCCCCAAGCGGTAGTACCGGAGGTAGTAAGCGGTACTACCGGTTCGAGCGGTAGTACCGGTCCCAAGTACCGCTTGGTACTAACCAAAACGGAGAGGGGAGGGTGCTAGTCAGTATGCAGCGGTACCGACGAGCGGTACGACCACCTCAAGCGGTAGTACCGCTTGTACCAAGCGGTACTACCGGTTGGGCCGGTAGTGCCGCTCCGTGGTACCGGTGGGTACTGACTAGTACTCACCCTTCTCTCTTTTGATCAGTGCCAACCGGTACTGGAACCGGTAGTACCGGTGTCAAGCGGTAGTACCGGTTGCAGATCCGGTACTACCAGTTGACACAGAAGATTTTGCAAGGGTAAATGTTATGCCATAACTTGTGCCTCCTTTTATCAATCCTGTGATAAACTTAGTACACAGTTAAATCGATAAGTGTATTGTTATCAAACATCAAAATCCGAGGGATAGAAAAATGCTCTTTCATATGTATCTGACTAGTAAGTATTGCAACTACAACGGAATGGTTAACTAAAACTGCCCACTGCTTATGATATCAGGATGACTCATGTTACCATACCGGACTAGTAATCGTTGCAATTATAATAGATTGAATAAATTACCAACTATGTGAGTTTCCTTGGTATGACTTCTTCGTTTGGTCTCGAAGGGGAATACCAGGATGGGTATGTTTGGTGGTAGTTTTGAGTTGGATCTGAATAGGCTTTTCTTATCTATCTCTGATAGTCGCCAGTTGTATCGAGTCTCTATAGGTTGTATAGTGCATGCTGTGTTGCCGCTACAGTCCACCATACCTATGTAGGCGAGAGCCACCGAATTCTAAGTCTTATCGTGTACTTGCCTCAGTACTGACCGCTCTCCTTTTACTTTGCCCTTTGCCGGCACCCCTTTTGTTTAAGAAGGTTTTGAGATCGACATCGCTAGCAGCGTTACCCTTCCGGCTTGGCCTGGGCAGGGTTATGGATTCCATTGGTTATTCTTCAGGGCTCTTATCCCCATTTGCATCTTGTCCATACTCGGATGCCTTATCGTTTTCAATGTGATTTGGATCTTTGTACTGTATATCTGTATTCTTGACTCATGGAGTCGTGTTGCACATATCTATTTTTTGTGTTCCATCGTGGACAAATGTGTAATGGTATTACTTCGTCTTCCACCCGCACAAAAGTGCCTGGTGGGCACCTTTGAATCGTTTCTATGCGGGTTTGGCAGGAATCACTGAAACTTGCATAGGATCGATCTGAGTGTGTTACACGTGGCGTAGGCTACGACGCTCCAGGGTCTACATCAATGTCAGACTACAATCCGCATCGCCAACGTCACATGAGGTTTAGTCTAGGAGAGCATCCGCCCCCGCCTAGGCCAGGTTTCCCCAGAGGTCTGCTCCACCTAGGCCATAGACATGTTGTCCCCTCGCTGCCCATCCTAGGCCGCAGGTGTGCTGTTGCCTGGCTGCCCCTCCTGGGTTGGAGCCAGGTTGTATCCCACCGCAGAGCCTCCTGGTAGCCCCAGATGGGCCACCATGTCGACCACCGGCGCATCCGACCCAGGGAGGTCCCCGACTAAAGGCCCTAGATGTGCCATGTCGGGAAATCCCACCTGGGTCCTGGGCGGAGATTGCTCAACCACCGTGCGGTCAGTTTACACCTCTTGGGCCAGTCCATGCGATACCGCACCCCAGATTCCTTCGCCATCACTGCATCATCTGAAACAGGGCGAGGGATCGAACACCCGAGCATATTCATCCTGCAGCAAGCTGGTGATGCAGACCGTCCTAAAGATCCACTCATTGCCTAAAGTGCCACCTGCAGCTGAGAAGACAAAAATGAGGTAAAACCCCAGACGTCCCACGAAGGGGAGAATCCATAGGAAGCGCCTCAACAGTTCCTTTCCACGCGGAGTAGTAGGAGAAGTATTGAACGGAGTCACCACATACACGGGAGAAGTAGCCTGCCATGTGGAAGAAGGTGTAGCCCCCTGCCCTGAAGACTGGCCAACAGAAGTACTAGCCGGTGCAGAATCAAAAGGAGGAGTAGCCGTCGATTCAGACGTATCCATCGCATCATCTCCATCTTCCCTGTACCATCCTCTTCATAATCATCGTTGTTCTTCCTCCAAAGAAAAGAACATAAGATATGAGGAACTCCCTCCACATGCACCTAGACTTGATGCAAAACACACTTATATGGTACCTCTTGAGTCTTGTATACAGAAACAAATATTTGTGTATTACCCAAAGGCATGGATAAGTAGCTCCCATCCACTCTATCCAAGACCTCGAAAGAGGGGAAGCTGACCAGGAAGTCCTTTTACCCATATGATAAAGCCTCCCACTTCCACTGAGACTAAAGTGGGAACCTGAAAGCGCAATGGATGTCGCCTAGAGGGGGGTGAATAGGCTTTTAAAAACATTACGGTTAAGACTCAAGTAAATGCGGAATAAAACTAACGTTTAATTTATTGAGCACAAAATCTAACCACTAGGTTCACCTAAGTGCACGAACAACCTATGCTAAGCAATACAAGCAACAAGGTGATAGAAAGATATAAATACTTCAAGCATGATGGCTATCACAAAGTAAAGTGTATAAGTAAAAGAGCTCGGTTGAGAGATAACCGATGGACACGGAGACGAAGATTTGTTTCCCGAAGTTCACTTCCAAAGAAACTACGTCTCCATTGGAGAGGTGCGATGGCGCAATGCTCTCCGAACGCCACAAATGTCTCACCTCGAGGTGTGGTGGCTCGATGCTCACCCAACGCCACACAAGGCCTCACCACGGATGCGAAAGAACGCAACTCACCGACGCCACAAAAGGCTCACCCTATTCTCTCGAGTGCGCACCACAAAAGGCGGGCACTCGCTCCACTATGGGACACTTGAGGGCGATCACGAAACCCGTACAAGATTGGGGCTACCTCCACAACTCAATTGGAGGCTCCCAACAACAAAGCCACAAAAGGCCAACAAAGCCACAAAAGGCTACAAAACTACAAGAGGTCAACAAGACCACAAAAGGTCAACAAACCAACCACACAACCGTCTAGGGTTCCAAGAACCCAAGAGTAACAAGCCCACAAGCTTGTACTTTCCAAATCTTCGAGGAGAACTCAAACCTATGCAACAAATGCAAGAGGCAAGTCCTTCTCTCTCAATTCCACCAAAGCTACAAAAGCTATTGGGGAATAATAGAGGAAGAACACAAGAGGAGAACACAAAACTCTCCAAGATCTAGATCCCAATGATTCCTTCACAATGAAGGGATTTGGCTTGGGGGGATTGTAGATCTAGATCTCCTCTCTCAAATCCCTCAAAAATATGCAAGAATCATAGAAAGGGAAAGGGGAGAGAGAAAGCTCTTCAAGGTCAACAATGGAAGAGAGAGAGAAAGCCAAGAACCAAGAAAAGAGCTAGTGCCCACGAAGGGGAAGAAGAGCCCCTTTTAAAGGGCTCCCAGATCTGCCAGTTATGGGCATTCGCGACCCTGGCCGGAACTTCCGGTGGCACACATCCAACGGTCAGAAAACTGCGATGCGAGAGACTAAAAACGCGAGCCTGGTCGGAACTTCCGCCGGTCCACCGGAACTTCGGTGGGAGCAGAACTACCGGTGCAAATTCCGAATGAAGTTCCGTCAAATAGAGTACTCAAAAACAGAGAGGTTACTGAACGTGAGCGAAACGAGAGACGGATATTCAACCGGAACTTTCGGCGGCAACTAGGCCCGAGCGGAACTTCCGGTCCCTGGCCGGAACTTCCAGCGGGGGTGGTATTACCGCCAAAACTTCTGACCCAAATTCCATCAAATACAACTAACTAGACAGAGAGGATACAAAACGTGAGCGGAAGAAGAGCCGGAACTTTCACCGGAACTTCCGGCGGCAAAATGCCCTAGCGGAACTTCCGGTGGGTTGCCGGAACTTCCGGTCAGCAAAATTCCAGAAACCAAAACTTCAATAACTTTCGCATCTGAACTAGATGAAACCAATTTTGTTGGAAAGATAACGACGAATAGAATCCAACAAAATATTCTATATCACCTAGGGAGAAAATACCATGGATATATATGTGATGTATCTCCCAAGGTGTGGAGCCAGAAAACTCGTAGGATCAAAAATCGCAATAAGATATGCAAGGGAAATCCTTAGATGAAGAACTTGATCTTGTTATGATGATAACCACAAGCTCTAGATCCTCTCATGGACAAGAACCAACTAACAACAAGAACGATGATGCTATGAATGCAAAGGTTTGATCTCTCTCCAAATTATGTGATCGAGACACCCGCTTGAGATCCCCTCTTGATAGAACGGCTATCTATCCTAAACCCGGTCTCCCAACTAACAACATGAGACCGGCAAAAGAGAAGCCCTATCAAGATCATACCTTTGCCTTGATCATTCCACTTGAACTTGATGTAGACTGTCTTGTTATTCTCAAGTGGGAACACCTTTCTTGATTGCTCTTGCTCGCTCTTGCTCGCTCTTGCTTGATGAAGACTTGCAAATTGCTCCTCCATAATCCATCCATGGGGAAACCTCTTATTTGAGCTAGTCTTCATCACTCCATGATCACGAGGATGGCAAGCTTCAAGCATGAGGTCTTCTAGAGATGGCGCATCTTGAGCTTGCCCTTCTTCATCCCTTCTTGAGGTTGATACATCTTGATGCAACTCTTTGCACTTGTCTTAATCAACCTTCAAGCTCCTTCTTTTTTCATGATTCCTATGGCACAAAGTCCTTGGACACTTCTTCATCTTTCAACTTTGAGACCAACACATGGCCCAAGCGATGCCAATGGACAAACCTACAAGTGAAAGTCAATTTACACATTAGTCCATAGAGATTATCATTAATTACAAAAACCACACATGGGGGCATACATGCCCTTTCAGAACCTCCTCTCAATATGCTATTGGACCACATCCATAGAAACTGCTTTCCTAGTTACCTAGATCAAGGCAATTGGGGTTTGGGTAGACTCCAAATTTTGTCGAACCATGCTATCAGGAATCTGAGTAAATAAAGTCCTGTTGTGGCCAATGCCAGTCATATAGGGAGTAGGGCGAGGCTGCTTCAACACAGGGCACCTCAAGGTCGGATGAGAATCAACATCACAAATGTAACAATAATGAGCAATTTTACAATATTTAGATGCATGGGTATCCACTGCACACTTCCAACACCTAAAAGCCTTCTTGTTTTTCTTTGGCGCGGTCACAGAATTCGAAGCAACTGGTTCCTCAACCACTGGAGGAGCATACTGCACTTGTTGGCCCTATAAGTTACCTTGAAACTGACTAGGTGTTGTGTAAGGCGGCGGAGCAAAATTACCCGGACCCTGCGGATACCCGTACTATTGCTGACCCACCAACTGTGACTGCTGAACTAATTGCGATTGATGCACAAAAGAACTAGGTGGGTACTGAGGATGCGTGTTTCCTTGCGCCGGCTTCTTCTTCTTTTTTCCTCTTTGGTGTTGTTACCGCAAACGAGCCAGCACCCGTAGAGAACGTGTCAGGTAGGAAGTTAGCCACCTGCTGACCGCCATGAATCAAAGGAGCAGGGGCGTCTCCCTGCACACTTCTCGCATAGGCTAAAGGCGGCGCTCTAGTAAAGGGCGGCGACGGACCGCGGTATGGGGCTTCAAGAGGCTGAAGGAGATCCCCTTGCGATGTTGTGAAGTAGGCCGCTGGTGGCCTGAACTGGACTCCGGGAGGGAACCCCATATGTCCTGCAAACGGCAGAACCTGCTGTTGCCCCACGACAGCCGAAGGCGGCGTAGCGGCGTGCGGACCTCGTGGTTGCGAAGCAGCGACAGAAGGTCCACGCGGTTGTGGAGCAGCGGTCGGCGGGCCCGTGGTTGAGGCACAGCTGCCGGTGGCGCAACGGGAGGGCCCGGAACACCCTGGTGCTGCCCCGACATGCGCAGGCGCGACGCCGGCACAACTTCGGCGAAAGAACAGCCGAGCAGCACCGAATATCTCGATGGGCGCACGAGTGTGGGCAACGATGATGGCGATCTCGGCGATGATTGCGATAAGGACCCGAAAGCTAGCGACGATCACGGCGACGCAGAACTGTGTTGGGAAGTATCCCTAGTCCACGCGACAAGTAGTCTTATGGTTACCCCAGCCCACGAGAACTCCAAAACCTCCTCTGATTCGACCAGCCTGCTAGTCCGATCGACAACTAGGTCCAAGTTAACCCTACGGATGTCAACCGCCACGTCAGCCTTCCTCGGAGAAGATTGCGCCCACTCAAACACCGCCGCCACCAACTTCCCAGAATCGGCGGCGCCGATGCACGCCTACAAGGAAGAGGCCCCTTCCACGGCTTCACGCGTGGTCCTTGCAGGATGACGATGCCGCATCGACGAGGAGAAGATGACCTTGGCCGGCCCGACACAGAAACCGATAGAGACGGTAGCGGAGACGGCGACCCGCTCGACGGTCTCTCCCAGAAACGGGAAGCAGGCGTAGGATACCCTATCTCTTCCTAGAACTGCTGCTTCAACTCTTCGTCGGACTTCCGTCGCCGGCGAGAAACCGTTGTCCAACCCATCTGTCCATCAACATCCACTAGGTCCTCGAGCGCCTCCCGTGCCGCCAGAGTCTCGTCTCCATCCGATCCGGACTCCGATCCCAAGTAAAAGAATCGGGAGCCCGAGGAGAACCCCTCCGGCAAGATGATGGAGGTCTCTGGCGAGGCCGCATAGGGAACATGAGATAGGACACCGGGCGCCAGAGTTAGCCGCCGCCGCCTCCGCATTTCTCCTTCGTGCCTGCTAGATTCTTAAAATAGAGGGAGGATTTTACTTTTCCGACCTCTGCACCAACTAAGGATGCACACAACCATTAAGCATGAGTATCAGAATTTTTAAACTTGGTTAAGCATCAAGCTGGTTCTCAGAATAAATTGCATGAGTACCAGAATTGCGTAGTCCTTAAGTATAAATAGAAACATAAATTCGCATCCGTGATGATTTAAACCCAGATATTGGGTTTGTACATCCACTTCCCCAACCAATTGAACTAGACTCAGTTCCAACTGAAGAATCTTATGAACGGTGGCAAACGAACACCGCGAAAAAAACTTTTATCTCTGCAATCAAGCACGGAGAGGAGTTGATCACTCACCAGCAGCACATAGGGAGGAGCTATTATTTGATACTTACAATGCCTTGCTACGAAATATCTAAAACAGAGAGCATTCATTGGATTTTTAGGAGATTGGGCTACCGACAAGGGACCTCGGTGAACTCAGGATAACTTTCTTCATGGAAGAAGTCCGGGGTGTGATTGTAAAAATGTTTTCTGTGCTGTGGCCAGATGGTTTTATTGGAGCTTTCTATAAACCAATCCTGGCAGGCATCCTGAAAATATATGTGGAAGATGGACGCGCATTCGAAAGACTAAATCGAACACTCATCACACCGATTCCAAAAAAAAGTTGCGCAAGAAGTAGGGAATTTCTAGCCAATCAAACTCTTACATAGTTATGCAAAGCTATTCTCCAAGCTCATTGTGAACCGCCTCGGCCCCAGGATGGAGGAGCTGGTCATTACTAACCATTCAATGTTTATCAAACAAGGAAATTTGCGTAGCAACTTCATCAGCCGAAGAGAAACAAGTGTGTTTCTGAAACTAGATATTTCTCAAGCCTTCGACTCCCTCTCTTGGTCATTTCTTTTTGAGTTTTTGAGAAAACTGGGATTTCTTGAGGCCTGTTTGAATTGGATCGCAATTTTGCTGCATACGTCGAGCACAAGGTTGTTGCTAGTCAATGGAGTTCCAGAAAAAATAATTTTCCATGTCGGGGCCCTCTTCTATGGAGACCCCCTTTGGCCACTCCTTTTCCTATAACCACGATGATCATCAGCATGGCTACGGAGCATGGGATGCTATACCCAGTTGGAAATTGCAATGCAACTCTACGGTTATCAATGTAATACAGATAATGTCTTCATTTTTTTTCAAGCCGACTGTCAATGATCTAGTGACCATCAGAGAAGTTTTGGCTATGTTTGGAACTGCGTCAGGGTTACATGTAAATTACCAAAATACATCATCTACCTTGATAAGAGGAGGATAGCAAGAGAAGGAGCCGATCTCTAGCTTGCTGTGTTGTGTCATTAACCATTCGATATCCAGGAGTGTAACTTCCATTATGTCCTCTCACCAAAGCGCAATGGCAGAGAGGCCTAGTTGCCAACATGGCAGAAGGCCTAATTGCCTGCCCAGTGACGATGGTGCTGGTGAAAGCAGTCATGTCAGCGCGATATGTACACCATTTTTTTTTAATCATGGAGGCACTATGGTGGTTACTTCTTGAGGAAGTGGAGAAGAGTTTGAGGTGGGTTTTTATGCATGAAAGGATCGTGTCAACGGCAGACTGACACGGCGGACTGATAGGATCTCTAGATTTACTCATTGAAAAATAGGATGATATTAGCAGTTGGGGCAATTTTTCTGATTTTATTTTTCACACAAATGTCATACCAACCACAGGGGTTGGGATACATATTTATAGGCTGCTAACCAGCCAAGTATATGCTAGATGTTAGTCTAAGATGCTGGCCTAAAGGCAGTCAAGGATGCTATCCTAACAGCCAGTCCTTAATGTCCTTGATGTTTTATCCTAACTGCCAAGGACCATGTGTGTTGTAACCCTATAAAGACCAACAATACAAAGACTTATCCATCATTCTCCCCCTAAGTCTTGTGCATTGTCTTGTGGGAAGGCTGGACCGACCATCAATCCTAGAGCAGAGTTTAAGGAACGTGATCCGCCCAAGAGGCTTGGTGAGCAGGTCCGCAAGCTGGTCCTTGGTGTTGATGTAGCTCGCTGTGATGCTCCCTTCATCCAAACAGCGTTGGATGAAATGGTACCTCACCCGGATGTGCTTTCTCCGTTCGTGGAACACGGGGTTCTTCACCAGGGCCAGAGCGGACTTGTTGTCCACCATGAGCTGCACTGCGCTGGTGTCTCGACCGAGGAGATCACCAAGCAGTCGAGCAAGCCAGAGAGCCTAAGTGCAGGCAGTGGAGGAAGCTATGTACTCGGCCTCGCAGCTGTACATGGCCACCACCTGCTGCTTGACCGACTGCCAGCTCACGAGGCACTTGCCGAGGAAGAAGAGGATCCTGCTTGTGCTCTTGATAGTGTCGATGTCGCCGGCGTGGTCTCTATTGATGTACCCGACGAAGTGTGTCGCCCCAGAGCACCTAGGGTAGTAGAGGCCATGGTCGAGAGTCCCCGCAACATAGAGGACGATCCTCTTCACAGCCTGCTGATGCTCCGTTGTCGGTCGCTGCATGAACCGACTAACGTAGCCGACGGAGAATGCCAAGTCTGGACGTGTGTGGGCGAGGTAGCGAAGGCTCCCCAGAAGACGCTGGTACTGTGTAGCATCCACCTCTTCCGCCGTGCTGTCACGGCTCAGCTTCACTCCTCCATCGGAGTGAGAGCTGGGTTGCAGTCTGTGAGGCTGACTAGATCAACAACGCGCTTGGCGTAGGAGGTCTGTCGAAGCGTGATCCCGGAGTGGTCCCGGTGCACCTCGATCCCCAGGTAGAAGGAGAGGAGCCCTAGATCACTCATCTGGAAGGCGGCCTTCATCTCTTCCTTGAACTCCGCCACCACTGCATCCTTGGTGCCGGTGATGACCAAGTCGTCGGCGTAGACTCCTACTAACATGGCATTTCCTCCATTGCCCCGTCAGTAGATGATCGCCTCGTGCGGTCTTTGCCTGAAACCCATCGTCTTGAGCATGGAATCCAGCTTAGCGTTCCATGCCCTTGGTGCCTGCCGCAAACCATAGAGAGCCTTGCGTAGACGAAGTACCTTGCCCTCTTGGCCAGGAATCGCAAATCCCGGTGGCTGTTGCACGTAGACCTCCTCCTTCAAGTTGCTGTTGAGAAAGGCAGACTTGACATCCATGTGATGTACGTGCCAACCCTCCTGAGCGGCTAGCGCAAGGAGGAGTCGCACGTACTCCATCCGTGGCACGGGAGCGAAGGTGTCGTCAAAGTCAACCCCCTCCTGCTGCAAGAAACCTTGGGCCACCAAGCGAGCCTTGTGTTTGATGATGGCGTCGGCTTCATCCCTCTTCAACTTGAACACCCACTTAAGGGTGATCGCCCGGTGACCACGAGGGAGGTCAGTGAGCTCCCATGTGTGGTTCTTCTCGATCGCATCCATCTCCTACTGCATCGCGGCGCGCCATGCTGCGTCTTGCTCGGCTTCTGCAAAAGACCGAGGCTCACCGCCATCACATGCAAGTTGCAGTTGCGCCTCCAAGTTGCGGTGAAGATGACGGAGCAGACACCCTGAATCTCCATGGCGGAGGCATCTCCAAACTTTACAGAGCTTCGCACGTCGGAGTCAAGCTCGGCAAAGAACTCCCGTCGACCGGTCATGTGGTGGGTGGCGCCGGAGTCGAGGCACCACCTGCCAGTCTTGTCGGTGCCGGAGCCGTCTCCGAGAAGGGTGTGTGCCTTTGGCTCGTCGAGTTGGAGGGGAGCCGCTGCAGTCAGTTCCACAGGGGCGTAGCTCGATGCTCACATGAGCCATGAACAAAGCCGTCTCCTCCTCCCCTTCCTGTGCGATGTGGGCCTAGCCGCGTCGTGGCTGTCGACACTCCTTGGCCCAATGGGCAAGCCAACTACAGTTCTGTCAGGCGTCATCTCGGGCCAGCTTGGGCCTGCCGGCGGCGCCTCCACGGGCATCACCTTGCGCCCTGCCCTGGCCGTCTTTGCACCCCTTGTGCGGCTTGTCATGCCTGCAGCTGCCTAACGCAAAAGAGGACTCCCCCTTCTTCATGTCGCCATGGCCGACATCCCATTGCTCCCGAGTGAGGAGAGGCTTCCCATCAGCGGTGATGGGCCCCGAGAGAGGATGTGGCTCGTCGGTGTCGACGACCTTGAGGCGACCTATTGCCCCCTCGATCGACATCGTGCTAAGGTCCAGCAGGGATTCGATCGAGCGAGCCATCTTCTTGTACTTAGCGGGGATGCAACAAAGGAGCTTCTCGACAGCTCTTTCCTCGTCTTAGGTGACATCTCTAAACTGTACCATGTTCTGCAGCAAAGTGTTGAGACAGAGAGGAAAGTCATCGATGTCCTCACCTGGCTTGAAGGCCAGGTTATCCCACTCCTTGCGGAGTGCCTGCAGAGTGGACTTGCGAGCACGATCGCTGCCGATGCATGATGCGGTGATGGCATCCTAGGCGTCCTTGGTAGTCCGCTTGTTGGAAAGCGAGAACTGCATCTCGGGCGGGGCTGCGGCAATGAGGGCATCCAGCGCCCATCGATCATCATGGTGGTCGATGTTGGCATCCTGTACCGGGAGCCGGACCATCATGACCGCGGCCCACTCGATGCAGTTGGTTTTGGTGAGGGTAGGCCACCCAGCACCGGGACCAACGTCCCTGACCACAGTCCGGACCTCGTAGAGGCCGTGGTCTTGGTCATTTCGGCCGCCGCCGCCATGCGCGCCTCCTCCGGGAGAGACACCGCCGTGTGCTTGGGCGTGCTCGGCTGCCCACCGTGTCGTCCGCTTGTGGGCTGTGTCGATGCTGCTGTCGCCTGAAATGGAGCCGTTGATGCTGTCGGGCAGAGCCTGGACCTCTGCTGCTGCCGCACGTGCTGCCTCCACCGCTGCTGCTGCTTCTACCTCTGCTCTGGCTGCTGCCAGTTCTGACGCTGCCAGCCTTGATGCCCTGGATGCCGCCGCCCACTCACACTCCTCTGCTGCGGCAAGCTCGACCTCCTGCCAACGCCACACGCTCGAGGTAGCTGAGTGCTGAGAGTGACCTTGGGACCTGGCTAGCCGCTGGGGGCTGTTGCGTGGAGAGAGAGAGAGAGGTTGCTACTCGACTGCATGGAAGGACAGCTTGAGCTGCTGCACTTGCCTGCTGGGGCTGCTGCACGGTGAAGGGGATGAGCAGGAAACACTCAGCCTACAAGACAAACTTGCTCTGATAACCACTTGATAGGATCTCTAGATTTACTCGAGGATGACACTAAAAGTTGGGGCAATTTTTGTGGTTTTATTTCTCACACAAACTCACACAAATGCCATACCAACCACAGGGATTAGAGATACATATTTATAGGCTGCTAACCAGCCAAACATATACTAGATGCTAGTCTAAGATGCTACCCTAAAGGCAGTCAAGGATGCTATCCTAACAGACAGTCTTTGATGTCCTTGATGCTTTATTTTAACTGCCAAGGACCATATGTGTTGTAACCCCACAAAAACCAACAATACAGAGACTTATCCATCACGGACGGTGTCTGGTAGCCTAGAATCAAATCTTCAGGCCATGGAAGTTGGGAGGACTCAACATAAAGAACCTACGGTTGCAGGCGTAGGCTCTCAAAGTATGCTGGGAATGGTTGTGACGCATAGAATTTAACAAGACATTGCAGTTGCATGGGTTGTCAATGATTAAATAAACGGAAGGTAGGGATGTCTTTGACAGCCTATTTCCCTCAGAAAAAAGTTGGAGTCGAGGACCAGACCTTTTTTGGCGCAATCGATGGATCAACAGAAGTCAGCACGAGATATTGCACAGGCGGCCACACAGGATCTGCAACTCGAGAATAGTTTCTCAAAGCCTGACAAAGAACGCATGGATTTTAGACATCGTCGGAACTCTACCTGATCAAGGTGCAAGACAATGCAAAAACATGGAGGCTACAAAGTGGAGAGAGACACCAACATGGTTGATCTCTTCGGCTAGACTTGCTCTCCAACGAGAGAATACTCTGCAAAATCTACTTATATGATGCTCTCAAAGGGAAACTTTAGAGATCGTCTTACCAAAGCGATATGGAGAAATTGTGCAACGCCAAAGACTGAATTTTTTCTTTGGTTGGTTGTACAACAAAGGATATGGACCTACAAAATCGCTGGTTCAAGCGTGGACTGCAGGATCAAACTGTTAGGTTGATCTCCATCCGGTCAACCCCAATCGATCCCTTGACCGAGCGTCCTGATCGGGGGCGCCCAACCTCCCCATGGTTGGTGGGCCCCTGTCGCCAGCGCATATAAAAAGGTGAGAGGGCCGGACGCACACGGTATGAGCTTTACCGTGCACCGCAGCCCTCCACCGATATTCCCCTACCAATCTAGGGTTGCGCTAGGCCGACGGGAAGCACCGCCACCACTCTCACCCACACCCACGCCGTCGCCCCTCTCCACCATGGCCACCAGCTCCGGCATCCCCTCTGGCTCGTGTTCCTCGAGCCAAGGCGCAGGTATACACGCCTCTTCCTCTTAGATCTCTCTGCTCTCTCTGCTCTCTCTCTCTCTCTCTCAGATCTCATAGATCGAACCCAAATTGTACTACTGTGATTATCTAGACTAGAAGATCCAAAAGCCAAATTAACATTGGTATCAAAGCATTTTCTAGAGCTAGATCTTTCAGTAGAAAAGCAAGGAAACCCTAGATCTCTAACCCTACAGTGCGCCTGCCCTCGAGGCCGCACCGTCCCCCTCGATCCCTATGCGCATCGGCAAGCCGGGGCATAGGGAAGAAGGACCAACCCTTCGGGGCAAAGTACAGAGAAAATAAAAGCCCCATTTTTTCCCACAAAAAAGCCCTGATAGTCCCCGAAAATTAAATTCCCCAAAATCCCCAGATCCCATGTCGAACAGATCAAAGCCAATAGCCCCAGAACACCGGCCATCGCCGGCAAAAAGTTTGGCCTCCACCTCGGCCACTTGACGGCGGCACACCCACCCTCGGGTGGATGCGCGTGTCGGCAAGGAGCTAAGGGTAGGCGTCGCTGCCGTTCTCTCTTCACTGCTGCTTGCGGGGTGGGGGCAGGTGGACGGGGACAAAGAAAGTAGAAGGGGGCAGAGGGGCTAGCATGGAGAGGGAGGGGCCCGTCGTCGGCTATGCCGGGCGGCGCCACCTCGCCTCTTCCTGTCGCCGCTAGCGAGAAAGCACAGAGCATAAAGTGGGGAGGTGGCTCGCATCAAGGGGGAGGGACTCGCCGCCGGCGCGGCCTCCTCACCACCTCGCTGATGGCGCCCAGCACTTGTCGTGGGACGCTTTGTTGGAAACCCCAAGAGCAAGGTATGAAGCAGCACAGCAGCAAGTTTCCCTCAGTAAGAAACCGAGGTTATCGAACCAGTAGGAGGAAGGAAACGTCACACAGGTGTTGCTAGCAACGCGGAGACCTGCACAACACAAACTCAAGACTTTGCCCCAACGAATCAGTGAGGTTGTCAAGCTCACCGGTTTGATGTAACAAATGATTAAACGTATGGGTGGAAACTAATGGTTTGCAGCAAGTAAACAAGTAATAGTGGAAGGTGTATCAATGGTAAAGATTGGACCGGGGTCCATAGTTCACTAGAGGTGCTCTCCTTAGATAAACAACATGGCATGAAGGTTAAACAAATTACAGCAGGGCAATTGACAGGAACTGAGCAAGGCATAACAATGCAATACAACAAGATACATAGACCGTCATCCAACTGCATTGTAACATCCCAGCATTTAGGACCTAACGAACGGTAGATTTAGGAATATGAATTATTGCATCATTCATCTGTGAAAATGTGGGTAAAATTTTCGCCAAATAAAAACCTAAGTGATCAATGTTTCTTTCATACTTTGAGATTAGATTTAGTCTTAAAAGATGATTGTTATAAACTTTGAGATGATCTTAAGGAGTTATGTGTTTTCAAATGGATTTAAAATATTAGACTTGAGTGTTTGAATTATAATTCAAATAAATTAGATATAAATTTTGAATCTTAATTCAATTAAGAGATAAATATTACAACTTGAATTATATCCAATGATAAACAATAATGAATATAAAGTCTATTTCTTATCATCTATACATATAATGAAGTTATAAATTATAACTTATTTGAATCATCCACACAACTTACAAAAGTAAAAATACAAAGAATAGGAATATTATTTATCAATAATAATATAATCTTTATTACAATTGAATAAGTTAAAGATTACAAGAATAATAAAATAAAATTACAAAAGAATAGGAAAATTACATTGGAATATTTACTAACTATCCTATGTCTAAATCTAAACTAAATCTTCATCTTGTCTTTGTACCTGCAAAAACAAGACTAAATAAAAACAAAAGAAGATTAGTGTTAGTATTATTTCTCTCAGATATGTCAGTGAAATGCACTTGACAAATTCATCATTGAGAAATGTTATAAAAGGGGCAAGTTTCACCAATATGAATGATTGCATCTTTCATAAATTCAAAGCTAGGATTCAGATGACAGCCAAGAGGGACAAATTCACCAGCCAGATGAAAGTAACCAGGTAAAAGTAAGTTCAAAAATTCTGAACATATCCACAAGTGCATAGCAGGCACACAAGCAGGACACACACCAGCATGCATATGGTGTGATGTCGACCTCACAGGAACAGCCAAATCTCACAAAACCACAACACAGCCGTGGGGGCACTAGTGCATCACCCCACTGCATAGCACACAAGAACAGCTAGTGTAGAAAGCAGCTAAACCAAGCACCACAGCTAGCAACCACATCAACTAAGGATGCACCAAATATCACCAGGATGGTGACATAAGGAGGGGGATGAATCAGGTGGACAACAAGATCAAGCCCAGGAGCTAGGAGGAGAAGGATAGCTCAAGAGCAAGCACATGAGTCCAGCAAAACCAGATCAAGATCATCATCAACTTACTACACCATCATCAGATTCTGTGGTGAGTTTCATAAAACCTTCACATAATCTAATCATCTTATTCAGAGAGAAAAGCATGTGTTGTTTTATAAAACAAACCCTCAGAAAACACCCAAGTGGGTTGAATCCATCATAGGTGTTTCTTTTAAACACTAATGGCAAACAACAAAGTACCAAGATCCAACCAGAGCTCAGAGCAACATCCTTGCTCTGGTTGCCAAACTATATTTTACCATTCAATCATGCATATACCTATGATCTATTTCTAGGCACATCCCTAAAGGAAGGGTAGCACCTTAGGAACAAATCCATAGGATCCATAACATGATCAAGCTCACTATCATTTTTCCAAGCTTTGATTCAATAAAGAATAGCTGGTACCACTACCAGGACTATCTAGATGAACCAATTAGATAAGATTTGAATCCCTAAGCCTCAGACCAACATCATTGGTCTTAGGGAATTCAAATAAGAGCATCTATATTTATATTTCAAAGCCAAGATTGTCTTAAGCATAAACTAACCAAATCCATGGTTTAGAATCGAACTTGTGTGCCATACATGATGGTGTCACAAGAACAATCCAATATGAATCAGGAAAGGCAGTAAATCATCATATATTCAGACAATCAACTAACTAATCATTTTCCTGTAAAACATGAATCATAACTAGGATATTCCTATGATACACTTTACTGTTTGAGATCATAATGATGTCAAACCAGATGCTAATTCCCAAGTTATCAGCACTAATACAGTAGTTGTATCTTATCATAATCATGACCATGAATCAAATAAACAGTGGAAAGCTATGAGATCATAGCTTAACCAAGCATGTTTCCCAAACAACAATATCATCTTAATCAGATGCAATTTAAGCATCAAATCATCTAGTAAGCCACCAGGAACATCATCTATCATTTTTAAGCAACAAGCTTCAGGCCAATAAACATTTAGCATGTGTATAGACCATCCAAACATGAATCAAATCATCCAGTACATGAACAAGCACATAGCAGGAACCCTAAATGGATGATCATCTTAATATGAATCAGACAGTAGCAAGAGAGGACACAACCAACCTCTAGCATCAAATCAGCAAGCATAGAAAACACCAGGGGGAAGGAACCAAACTCACCGTAGGTCCTCGCTTAAGAAATTGAAGAGGAAGCAGATTGGTCGACGAACCCACGGCGGCACAGGGAGCACCCAGGGGGCGTTGCAACCTGCACCAGCCACGGCGGTGGCCACAGCAGCACACGAATCCACCACACCACCATAGGCGAGACCACGACGGCGGCAGTAGCACTTGAACACATGCCAAACCCCAAACCCTAGGGTTCAGAGAGGCATCGACCCATTGTAGGAGAGCCCCAGGCTCAAATCCAATTGGATAGAACGAACGAGTGTTGTTGATCACCCCCTAATGCACCACGGCGGCGCCCGAAACGGCCGATGTCGGCGAGAATCTACGATGGCGGCATCGCCGACCACGGGGTCGGGGTCAGAGGAGGAGAGGATACGATCGAGGGAGAGAGAGAGGCAGTGAGGAGTGGGCCGAGCTGGGCCAGACCCTTCAGGGTGGTCCTTTTGTCTAAAACCAAATGGGCCACTAGGGACCAATAAGAATAATCAGCCCAGAAACAATTCCAGGCTTGTTTCAATAAACAGGAAAAGACCAAAATACCTCTAGACTTAAATAAATTCTATAAAGTAAAATATAAGTCCAAAAATTATAAATTAAATACTTTTGGATTCACCATAATCCACTCTATCCAAATAAAATAAAATATAAAATTTTAGACATTTAAATTTTATTAGGAATTTTATAAATTATATATTCCTTATGGGATTTTACAAAATTATTGAAGGATGATAAAATTAATTAAAATTCACTTACATTATGTAATAATATTGTAGTATTTTATAAAAATACTAAATAAATATTTAATCACCATTTTTAAGGTATAATTAATAATTCCTAAAAGAATTATTAAATCAATAAAAGTCAAATAAAAGGATAATAAAATAAAATAACTCAATATATGTTATAAATATTAAAAAGTAATATTTATAAATCCTTTATTACTAAAAAGGAACTTTTTGGGGTAAATGCATATAAAAATTAAATAATGCATTACTTTAGTTGCATAATCATCTTTGCTTCTTTAAATATTGTCCTTACCAGGCAATAATGATGGTTTTGTAGAACCAGAAGCTCAAGGTACAGTGCAAGCATCAGACTTCACTACCTTGCCATCACAAGGAAAGTTCATCACTTGCTCATGTCCTTTGAAGAGTCTTTATCAAAGTATTTGCAAATTGTGTGTTATCATATATGCTATAAAAGAAAGAAAATATTGTTTTCACAAATAAAGAAATCATAGATATCATCCTAAGTGGTGATATAATGGAGCAATAGAACTTAGGGTTTGATTTGCAACAATGATGATCAAGTAGGGACTTAATAACCCCTGACATCAGTGATTCTAGCGTCGTATATTACGCGTTAGCCATGAGATTTGGAATGGGACAGAGAAGTCAGCTGTATCTTCTTCCTCTCGCATGAAGCCGGATGTACAGGTCGTTGCTGTTATCCTTGTAGCGTGCATATTAATTGGTAATTCGTAGAGGATATGCAGCATATGGGTGGGAACCCTCATCGTCCCACGATAGTTCTGGCATCTAGCGGCCGTAATTCATTATGTGGGCATGGTGTACACCAAGGAGGCATGTGGGGTAGTGAAGGGGGCAGTGATTGGCTTGGACCAACTACTGGGCCCCACATCATGGAATTGTGGACGGGAAAGTACGCCCGGTTGTCCAATAAGGAGTTGATCTCTCATGGGTAAAGTAACGCACCTCTGCAAAGTGTAAAAAATTGTAACTTGTTACTCCCTATTCCGGGAAGGAGCTACGAACGCGGCAGGAAAGGAACTCCATGAAAGTTCTGGTCAACCTGTGAAGGCTAATTGTCATAGTTTTTCAGACTAAAATTAATCTTTGAAGAAAGATTTACAAAAACTGCACAGTGCCAAGGATTTATAATCCGAGGTGGTAGTTAGAGCATCAAACTTCCCATCTTGCATATAATGAACTTGTTGGGTAAAGTTGTTACTCATTCTTTACTTTGATCCCTTGCTTAGACTCTGAGGATCTCGAAGATGTGCCAATGTATGCAGCCGAATGTCAAGAAGATGTGTTCTACGAGGAACCGGATCTGTCCAGAGGAGTTGAAGGAGTGGATTATGAGATCCGCTATGGTGTCAATGAGAACGAGTCAAATTAAGTACCTAGTTAGTAGTAACTAACGGAGCCGAGCAGCATGAAATCTATAGAATAGGCTGTTGAGCTTAACTCCTAGTCGGAGTTGCTACCTTTAAAATTTCCGATGAACACTTTATATTTTGGTTTGTAAGTTGGATCTTTTGGAAGTCTTGAACTTCCGGTATTGTAATAATAATAATGTGTGTACATTTGTAATATGGACCCGCAATGTTTCTGTTGTACCACTCTGAGGGATGTGATATTTACGGAACGGTGTTCTGTGGATGTCATGTCAACGACTATAGTGTACTACACATGCACTGGTATGCTGGGTCACCGCAGTTGGTATCAGAGCAAATTGCTTTGACCTTAGGTTGGAAATCTAGTAAAGGGTATTACCTGTAGGAAAAATTTAGCAACGATAAAGAATTCTCTAAAATTAATATAATGGGTATTCATATGAGAATATTCCGTTATATATTTTAGTGCGATAATTCTTTGTTATGATGCAATATATCATTGGATACTAATCAAAAAATTATTTTTCTGATATACAGAGAAATGGCACCAAATTTTCCAAAACAGACTTTGGTAAGGAAAGAGGAGACTCTTGATGATTATCAAGGATCATTCACAGACCAACTTCGTCAACTTTTAAAGCTCTTTAGTTGTCCAACTAGAATTCCAGTAAACACTATCACTTACCTTGATGGCCGGATGTTATCCAAGTATCGTGTGAGTATCCAACTTCCAGAGAAGCTTGGATTATATCACGATCTACCTATAGGAGAAGGTAGGAGTCATTTAGCAGCCTATCATGTTGCTGTTGTGGAGGCGATAGCTAATATCCGGGAGCAGAAAGTCAAGGAACTAGAAGGTACCACATTCTCTGTGATACCTCATGATTCTATAGACTCGGAGCCTATACCGGATCATCTTAATTTGGTTAAGAAGCATCCTAAGTTAGCTTCCAAGTTTATGGATAGATATCGAACACTCGTTGCGTCTTTTTATAAGACCCATCAAGTGATTGTTGAAGACAAAAATGACATGTTAGAGGATCTAACTAATCCGGAACGGAGGAAGCAGTTAGCATTCCAGCTAGATAAAGAAGCAAGTAGTAGTGCAACACCTGTCTTTAAGGATATACCTATAGATCCGAAATCTTGTATACCATATCCTTATTCACCAAGATCTGAACCTATACATGATCCTACTATGGATATGCGGTATGCAGTACCACAGGGCTCAGAGGATGGTTCTGACTCAGAACTTCCTATTGAGAATTCGGATGGTTGGAGAATGGGATCATATAATGGATATCATGAACACCAGATATCCACAGATGGTTCCGACAGGAATGTTCGACAATCTAGTTGGATGGGTGCAAGAATGAACCCTAATAGAAGTAGAAGTACCATGTCAATAGACAATCAGGATGAAGAAGAAGATCATGAGGAGAGAGTGTTTGAATCATCAACATCTTCTCAAAACCCAGGGAATAAACATTATCCAGTGTTTAACTATCTTGCCCACGAGAGCACCTGGGGAGCAGCAGGATCTGCGTATCCTGTTGACAACTCAAGAAATGAAGCTCAGGAGATGCAGGTTGGAGATAATGTTGAATATGTTTCTGAAGACTTTTCAGCTAAGCTGGAGGGAGTCAATGCGCTCAGGTTGAGTAATGACTCAAGTCCTGACACTTCAGATACAGAGTATATTCCTTCTGGAAGGCAATATGTTCCACAAACTGTGCGACGAACAACACGTCATCACAGTTGGACATCAGGCATGTATGATGAGCATAGTTACTATTAGAAGGAGACAATTAGTTAGTAGTATCCAGTACTGTATATTGTACCCCAAGTAATAAGGTAGTATTGTGATGATACCTATATGGTATATGTTGTAATGACTTTGTATCATTATGATATTATGTAAAATATGTGAAATGCATATTTGGATTTTCTTTGGATCTTCATTGTGTGATTAGTTCTGTGCGTAAAGTCGAGCTCAGAACACATGTGCATGATGTAATTATGAGTATTCGCTTTCTGTTGCAGGACTAGAGGGTCATGGATATGGGTGTAGGAATGGAAACTGAGCAGCAGCGGATGGAGCGAGAGGCCAAGGAAAAGGCTGATGCAGATGCAGCAAATCAAGAAGCATTACCACCACCACCAATGAGGCCGTTAATGGAGCAGAACTTTATGCAATGCATGCAAATGATGCAAGAGACCCAGAACAAGTTCATGGAAGAGCTGCTGGGACGAGCAAATCAGAGGGCACCTGTAGGTGGAGTGAGTCTATCTGATTTCCAGAATGCAAGGCCGTTAGCTTTTGCATCAGCTCCTAAACCAATGGATGCAGAAGACTGGCTAGCAGACACCGAAAGGAAGCTGAAAATTGTAGGTTGCAATAATGAGGAGAAATTGAGGTATGCAACTCATCTGCTGACTGGACCTGCAGCATCATGGTGGGAAAATCAGTTAGCCATGCAATAGCCAAGAAGGGAGTTTACCTGGGAGGAGTTCAAGAAGAGATTCCGTGAATAACATGTTCCAGAAAGTGTCATGGAGTTGAAGCAGAGAGAATTTGAGGAGCTTCAGCAAGGATATACTAGTGTCATGAAGTACATCCGGGAGTTTAGCCAACTTTCTCGTTATGCTGAGGAGGATGTCAACACTGAAGAGAAGCGGAAGAAGCGTTTCTTGCATGGATTAAATCCGTTTGTGAAGATGCAGCTAAGGTTAGCCAATAAGCAAACTTATCAGCAGTTGTTGGATGTAGCCATTACTTTTGAAGATGACTACAAAAATGTCCAAGAGGATCGGAGGAAGAGAGCCAAGAAGGAAACCAAGAGGATTCAGGCAAGCAAACCTAAACCCAACCTGGAGTTTAAACCTCGTAATAGGAATTATGACAACAATAACAATAATAATAACAACAATAACAAGGGCAGTGGTCGAAATCAATCCAATCCGAGAAGGAATGTTATCTGTAACAACTGTGGAATTCCAGGGCATTTCCAGAGGGAATGCAAAAAGCCTGTAGTGATCTGTTACGGTTGTGGTAAGAAGGGGCATATCAAGCCAGATTGTCCGAGCGAACCACCGGGAGGATGGCCTACCAAGGGAGGAGGACAAGCTAGTGGTGGAAATGGACAGCCCAATTAAGGAGGAAGTAATGGCAAGAACAATAATGGCAAGAGGAACCGACCTACCGGGAAACTGAACTTGCAACCCTCGAGGAGGTGGATAATTCAGAGCATGCAGTGATAGGTACGCTCAATATCCTTACCAATCCCGGCAAAGTTCTATTTGATACTAGTGCAACTACTTCATTCATTTCTAAAGAATTTTGTGATAAGTTCGGGATTAGAAGGGCAACGTTAGAAAGTCCTATGACAGTAGTTACGGTAGGAGGTAATGTGATTGTACGCCACATAAAACAAGATCAAGTTATCTCGATCTATGGTTGTACATATTTCGCAGACCTTTATGTGATTCCTTTGAAGGGAATTGTAGTAGTGCTGGGGATGGATTGGATGATGGAACACGGAGCTCAGATAAATTGTGAGGATAAAACTTTCTCAATCAAAACTCCAAGTGGAGCAAGGATAGTTTACCAAGCAGATAAACACAGTCATATCATGGTGGATCTGCAGTTGAATTCAATGAAAGATGTTAAATTAGAAAAGATTCCTATAGTTAATGAATTCCAAGATGTTTTTCCAAAAGAGTTACCGGGAATGCCACCAGACCGGGAGATAGAGTTCACCATTGACCTAATACCTGGTACAGCACCAATAGCTCAAGCACCATATAAAATGGGACCCAAAGAGTTGAAAGAACTCAAGGAGCAAATTGATGAGTTAGTGAGAAAAGGACTTATACAGGAAAGTGTATCTCCATGGGGAACACCAGTAATCTTTGTGGATAAAAGAGATGGTGGAAGACGGATGTGTGGTGATTATAGAAATATGAACAACGTGAATATCAAGAATAAGTATCCTTTACCAAGAATTCAAGATTTGTTTGATCAGGTAAAAGGGGCTAGAGTATTTTCAAAGATCGATTTGAGATCTGGATACCATCAAATAAAAATCAAGCCGGAAGATGTTCCAAAAACAGCATTTGTCTCAAGATATGGACACCATGAGTATCTGGTTGTACCATTTGGTTTGACCAATGCACCGGCAATATTCATGAATCTGATGAACAAGATCTTCATGCCTTATTTGGACAAGTTTGTCATCGTCTTTATTGATGATATTCTGATATATTCCAAGGATAAGGAAGAGCATGCTGACCATTTGAGGATAGCATTGCAGACTTTAAGAGAACGTAAGCTTTATGCTAAGTTCGGTAAGTGTGAGTTCTAGCTAGATGAGGTAGAATTCCTAGGTCATGTGATCAGTAAGGATGGAATTTATATGAATCCATCTAAAGTTCAGTCAGTACTAGAGTGGACTGCACCGACCAATGTGAAGCAAATTCGAGGTTTCTTAGGAATGGCTGGTTATTATCGGAGATTCATTGAAGGTTTCTCCAAAATAGCCGGACCAATGACCAAATTATTAAGAAAGAATACACCATTCAAGGGGGGTGAAAAATGTGAAGCAAGTTTCCAAGAGCTGAAGACTAGATTAAACCACAGCTCCAATATTAGTAGTTCCCGAAATAGGGAAGGATTTCACCATTTACTGTGATGCATCTAAAGAAGGTTTGGGTTGTGTATTAATGCAAGATTGGAAAGTGATTGCTTATGGTTCAAGACAATTGAAACCACATGAATTCAACTATCCAACTCATGATTTAGAGTTAGCAGCAGTAGTTTTTTGCACTGAACGGATGGAGGCATTTTCTTTATGGAGCCAGATGTGAGTTATACACTGACCATAAAAGTCTCAAATATTTCTTCACTCAAAAGGAACTGAATATGAGACAGAAGCATTGGTTGGAATTAATCAAGGATTATGATTTAACAATCAATTACACCCTAGGGAAAGCAAATGTTGTAGCAGATGCTTTAAGCAGAAAGAGTGCAGATACTCAGCCTAGCAATAGGGAGCTACCAAAAGAGTTACAAATGGACTTGGAAAGATTAGAACTTCAATTCATCAAAATAGAGGTTCTTGGAGGATTAGCTACTATGCAAGTAGTTGCAGAGCAAGATAGTGATCTTAAGCAAGAAATTTTAGACATCAAGAAGAAGATCCTTTTATTGCTGAGGAAATTCGGAGGATATCTCAAGGGCAAAAATCAGTTTTTCGCCTTGGAGATTATGGGTCTTTATGGTTTCAAGACCGTCTATGTGTTCCAGATGTGACTGAGATTAGAAAGGTCATACTCAAAGAGGCACATGATACACCATATTCTATACATCCAGGGAGTACTGAGATGTATATGGATTTAAAGGAACTATTCTGGTGGAATAACATGAAAAGAGATATTGCTAAATATGTATCTGAATGCCATACTTGTCAAAGGGTGAAGGCTGAACATCAAAGTCCAGCAGGACCATTACAACCCTTGGAAATTCCTGAATGGAAATGGGAGCAAATTGGTATGGAATTTATTACAGGTTTGCCTATGACACCAAAAAGGAATGATATGATATGTGTAATTGTGGACAGACTTACAAAAAGTGCACATTTCATTCCGGTGAACCAAAAGGATAATGCTGAGAATTTAGTTGAAGTGTATGTCAAAGAGATAGTAAGTAAACATGGAATACCCAAAAAGATCGTAACTGATAGGGGATCAGTGTTTACTTCAGCATTTTGGAAGCAATTGCATAAAGCACTCGGTTCAAAGTTAGATTTCAGCACATCATATCATCCTGAGACAAGAGGTCAAACTGAAAGAACAAATCAAATCCTAGAAGACATGTTAAGGGCTTGTGCATTAGATTTTGGAGGAACATGGGAAGATCACCTACCATTGGCAGAATTTTCTTATAACAATAGCTATCAGAGTAGTCTGAAGGCAGCTCCATATGAGATTATGTATGGAAGGAAGTGTAGATCACCAATATGTTGGTATGAACCTGGAGGCAGCAAAGAATTTGCGCCAGATTATATCAAGGAGAGACAAGACATTATTGATAAGATCAGAAATAGACTAAAAATAGCCCAGAGCAGACAGAAAAGTTATGCGGATCAAAGTCGAAGATCATGGCATCCAGAAGTGGGAGATATGGTCTATTTGAAAGTAATTCCAATGAAAGGAGTAAAAAGATTCGGAGTTAAAGGAAAATTGAGTCCAAGATATGTCGGACCATTCAAGATATAGAGTCAAAACAAAACTATAGCTTATGCTTTAGAGTTACCATCAAGATTGGCTCAAGTGCATAATGTTTTCCATGTGTCACAACTTCACAAATGTTTGAAAGTTCCAGATGATGCAATCACACATCAAGAGATAGAATTACAAGCATACCTGACCTATATTGAAAAGCCCTGTAAGATTCTGGAAGAAAACTGGAAAAGATTAAGAAACAGAGCAATCAAATATTGCAAGGTACAGTGGGAACATCACCCTGAAAGAGAAGCCACATGGGAGAAAGAAGAGGATTTAAGAAAAGCCTATCCAGAATTATTCAGGTACATCTCCACAAACTTCGGGACGAAGTTTAATTTAAGGGGGGAAGTCTGTAACATCCCAGCATTTAGGACCTAACGAAGGGTAGATTTAGGAATATGAATTATTGCATGCATTCATCTGTGAAAATGTGGGTAAAATTTTTGCCAAACAAAAACCTAAGTGATCAATGTTTCTTTCATACTTTGAGATTAGGTTTAGTCTTAAAAGATGATTGTTATAAACTTTGAGATGATCTTAAGGAGTTATGTGTTTTCAAATGGATTTAAAATATTAGACTTGAGTGTTTGAATTATAATTGAAATAAATTAGATATAAATTTTGAATCTTAATTCAATTAAGAGATAAATATTACAACTTGAATTATATCCAAAGATAAACAATAATGAATATAAAGTCTATTTCTTATCATCTATACATATAATGAAGTTATAAAATTATAACTTATTTGAATCATCCACACAACTTACAAAAGTAAAAATACAAATAATAGGAATATTCTTTATCAATAATAATATAATCTTTATTACAATTGAATAAGTTAAAGATTACAAGAATAATAAAATAAAATTACAAAAGAATAGGAAAATTACATTGGAATATTTACTAACTATCCTATATCTAAATCTAAACTAAATCTTCATCTTGTCTTTGTACCTGCAAAAACAAGACTAAATAAAAACAAAAGAAGATTAGTGTTAGTATTATTTCTCTCAGATGTGTCAGTGAAATGCACTTGACAAATTCATCATTGAGAAATGTTATAAAAGGGGCAAGTTTCACCAATATGAAAGATTGCATCTTTCATAAATTCAAAGCCAGGAGTCAGATGACAGCCAAGAGGGACAAATTCACCAGCCAGATGAAAGTAACCAGGTAAAACAAAGTTCAAAAATTCTGAACATATCCACATGTGCATAGCAGGCACACAAGCAGGACACACACCAACATGCATATGGTGTGATGTCGACCTCACAGGCGCATCCAAATCTCACAAAACCACATCACAGCCGTGGGGGGCACTAGTGCATCACCCCACTGCACAACACACAAGAACAGCCAGTGTAGAAAGCAGCTAAACCAAGCACCACAGCCAACAACCACATCAACTAAGGATCAACCAAACATCACCAGGATGGTGATATAAGGAGGGGGATGAATCAGGTGGATAGAAAGATCAAGCCCAGGAGCTAGGAGGAGCAGGCTAGCTCAATAGAAAGCACATGAGTCTAGCAAAACCAGATCAAGATCATCATCATCAACTTACTACACCATCATCAGATTCTGTGGTGAGTTTCATAAAACCTTCACATAATATAATTGAAAGAACATGTGGGCCCCCATGTGTGGTTTTGGTAATTAATGACAATCTCTATGGACTAATGCTTGTATCAAGTTGTACTTGTAGGAATTGTCCATAGGCAATGCTTGAACCATATGTTGGCTTCAAGGTTTGGAGAAGAAGGAAGTGAATGGGATCAAGTGGTGACCAAGGTGTTCAAAGAGTGATCCACAGATTGGTCATGCATCAACATAATGAAGAAACGAAGAAATGATGTGCAAGCTAAAGATGTGCAATATCTAGAAGATCTCATGCTTGAAGCTTGCCATCCTCGGTGATCATGGATCGATGAAGACAAGGTCAAAGTAAACGTTTCCCCATGTTGTATGGGGGAGCAACTTGCAAGTCTTCATCAAGAGAGTGCGTGCAAGAGCAATCAAGAAAGTTGTTCCATCTTGAGAAGGACAAGATCATATACATCAAGATCAAGTGGAAAAAGCGCAAGGCAAAGGTATGATATTGATAGGGTTTATAGGATAGACAACCGTACTATCAAGAGGGGCTCCCAAGTGAGTAACTCAATCATATCGTTCAGAGAGAGCTCAAACCTTTGCATACTTAGCATCATACTTTCTTGGTTGTTATTTGGATCTTATCCATGTGAGGTTCTAGAGCTTGTGGTAATATTCATAACAAGCCCTAGTTCATCAAAAACGGATTTCCCCTTTATATCTTATTGCGTTTTTGATCTTGGAGGATTTACCGGCTTGTATTTTAGAGATAGGTAAAACCTTACATTGTTTGGTTCTTACTCATGTGAGGATTTAGAGCTTGTTTTAATCTCCATGACAAGCTCTAGTTCATCGAAAACGGATTTCATATGCATTCTCTACTATGTTTTCGATGTTGGAGGTTTTACTGGTTTGTCTTTTTGAGAGAGGTTAAACCTTTCGTCATTTGGTTCTATACTCTCTTGCTGTAATATTATGTTTTTCTTCATGATCTTTCAGAGCTTATTGTCCTCTTTAAAACGAGCCCAAGATCATCAAAATCGGAGTCCAGATGCAAAAGCTATGGATGTTTTCGTATTGGTCTTTCTGCCGGTTTTTGTAAGACCGGAGACTCCGGACTAATCTCCGGTCTAATCTCCGGACTGCGTCCAGTACGTCCTCCAGATTGTCCCCGTTTGTCCTAGGTGCACTGGAGACTCCGGTCCCAGTCCGGAGACTCCGGACCGGGCGATTCCTGGGCCTAACGGTTGGATTTCTAGGGACCTATTCAAGGGGCCCTTCTTCCCCAATGGTTCCCTAGCTCTCTTGCAAGTTTTCCCCCACCATTATTGACCTCTTTAATCTTGCTATCTCTCAATCCCTCCATTGATTCTTGCATATACTTTAGGGATTTGAAAGAGGAGATCTAGATCTACAATCCATCTCTCCTCTAAGTGAGGGGAACATCTTGGGATCTAGATCTTGGAGTCTTTTGTGGATTTCCTCCATTGTTCTTCCTCTCTTATTCCCCCACAAGCTTTTGTAGCTTTGGTGGAATTTGTGAGAGAAGGATTTTAGCACTACTTGTGTTCTTGACATTGCATTTGGTGCATAGGTTTGAGTTCTCGGTGATAATTTGATTGAGTGAAAGGTGAGAAGCTTTTTACTCTTGGGTTCTTGGAACCCTAGATGGTTTGGTGGTTTTGCAGGTACTTGGATTACTTGGGGCCTCCAATTAGGTTGTGGAGATTTACCCAAGCTTGTTTGTTGGGAGCCTCCAATTGAGTTGTGGAGAAGTGCCCCAACCTTGTGAGAGGTTCCGGATTGCCACTGACAAGTGCACCGATAGTGGAAGCGTGGATCGATCCCGTTGGGGTGAGATTCACAGGAGAATAAGGGAGGCCTTTTGTGGCGTTGGTGGTTTGATACCACCCCCTCTCCAAACGAGACGTACTCCATGTTGGGAGGAACTCGGTAAAATATCGCCATCCCCGCGTGCCTCGATTATCTCTATACCTGATGGGGATATGCCTACCGGGGTATACCCAGCAGGACGTTTCCGACTGGCCCAAGAACCGGCGAGTGGGCCTGCAGAACGGCGAGTGGATTGAAGCCCAGCGAGGAACCGAGAGATTGGAAGCTGAAGGCCCAGGCGAGTAGATAGGCCCAGTCGGATTAGGTTGAACGACTACCGAAGCTTTAACTGAATCGGTTGAGATATGTAAACCCTAGGGGAGGTGAGCTTATATAAACCTCCCTATAGGGCGAGTAGAGATACGTTCCCTCATACACCCAAGCGACTCGCCGCAGCCGAGCTCGCCCATTGTAACACCTCCATAATACAATCTAGCAGGAGTAGGTCTTTACCCTCCGGGGGGCCGAACCTGGGTAAAACCTTGTGTCTCTGCCCTCATCTCGCACCGCAGATGGCTGGCCGCCCTTGCCCCTCGTTCTACTACTCGCTGCCGATTGCAGCATCTGCCGTGACTATTCCCACGACAGTGGCGCCCACCGTGGGGCCTGGCCGGTCTGGCCGCTGTTCTGCGGCGAGATCCAATCTGCCCATCAACGAGACGGTCGCCACCGGCCGCATGATAGCGATCGGCGAGATGCTCCAAATCTTGCCGAGCAGCTACGTCCTGGCGGCGCGACCCGTCACGCACAGCGTGAACCTGCCGATCGGCACGATCAGCCTCTTCGTCGGTCTCACCGACGTCATCGTCTTGGAGGATTCGGCTCGCATCCGCGAGTCGCCGCCACGCGATTGGCTCTCCGAGAGCCAGATCCGCACGGTCCATCGCCTCGCCTCCGAGTACAATTCTGCCCACAGCAACGTGGCCGAGAACTCAGCGGCCGCAGAGGACGCGGCCCTCAACGACGACGCCGACTCGGCGACCCCGGCGTCACTCGCCGGATCCATCACCGCGGCTTCGTCTGCGGGTTCCATCGCCCAGGTCTCCAATGTGGGAGACTTCGAGGACCCCTCCATCCTCGGGATCTTCGAATTCGACTCTGGGTCGGAGAACTCCTCCGACCTCCGCGACGGAACTGGTCGCCACACCGCGACCTACATGGCGACCGGCACCGATCTGCCGGAGGATCCGTTCTCCACCCCAATCCCTCCTAACGCCACGGCAACGGAGGTCGAGGAACTCCGCCTGAAACTGGCGGAGGCGATACGCAAGGAGCAAGCCGAGCGCGAAAAATTTCGCCTCGAGCAGGTGACGGCGCAGGAGCTGTCACGCTACCACCAGTAGCGGATCAGGTCACGCCTGAACCCCACCGTTCAGGGGCGTGCCCTGAACTTCGACGACGAAAACGACCCGGCCCGCGTGGCCGAGCGCGCGATCTGCGAGAACGCGCCACCAGGAGGAAGCGCCCGGCCCCCGCCAGGATCAACGGCAATGGGCGCCCCACCACCACCCAACCGCACCCCTCCCAGGGACCAGCCGCGGATAGTAGTCTCCTCACGGGAGCGAGACGCAAACGGCCTCCCACTGTTCTCCACCCCCATGGACAACCTCGTGGCAGGCCGAGCAGCAGCCGACAGCATCACGGCCACCGGCAACGGCGCCCTACAGATCCAATACGTCAAGGCCCTGCTCGCGAAGGCCGTCGAGCAGCAAAGAGCGGGCGCCGACTCGCAAGATCGAGTATACTCGCGTTCCTCGGGAAGCAGAGCGGCCTCCAGCGACCGCCCAGCGGCGGCAAACACCCTCAACTGCCCGCCACCAGAGCCACTGCAGCTCCAACACCGACCCGCGAACGCGGCACTCTCCACCAACGACCCCAGGCCGGCAACCAACCTTGTCGCCGCCAATGGGCAACCCATCGACGCCCGCACCCACATCATCAACAACCAAAGTTGGCGCGCACGCCAGCCTGATGACCTGCGACATACCCTAACCAATCGCCGCGACGGCGAGCCCATGGGGTCGCTCAGTCGACTCGGACCCAAGTGCTTCGGACCAATGATCCGAGGCGAGAAGTACCCGCCAAACTTCAAGGCGCCGAAAGAGATAGAAAAGTACGACTCCTCGTACGACCCCGCCGTCTGGCTCGACACATACCTTATGGCGATGGGGATCGCAGGCCACACTGACCTGCTAGCCGCCCGTTACCTCCCCCTGATGATGGAGGGGACGTGCAGGCAGTGGATCAACACCCTCCCCCAGGACAGTATCGACTCCTAGGAGGAGATGCGCGATGCCTTCGTCAGGCACTTCGAGTGCTCCTACACCCGCGCCACCACTATCGAGGACCTGGAGCGATGCGTCCAGGGACCCCGCGAGTCGACCCGCAACTGGGTCCAACGGTGGCAAGAACTTTGGTACAACGCGGTCGGCATCCACCCGGACACCGCGATCCATTGCTTCAAGACCTCCTGCCGCTACGAGCCCCTGGTCGCCAAGCTCAAGCGACACTCCCGCACACTCGACAACATCCCCGACCTCCTCAAGATCGCCAAACGGTACGCCGAGGAAGATCCAAACCAGGAAACTGACGATGAGTCAGGAGGTCAACGCCGCACGAGCGGCAACGACAGCGAACGACGGTCCGACCTACGCTACAGCAGCACTCGCCTCACCGGCAAGCGCCGCAATGACGGGCGAGTCGACTTCGTCGCCAACACCGGGCACGTGCAACGCGAGCCCAAGAGCTTCCGCCGTGACGGAGGACAACGCCGCGACAGCGGCAACTACAAGGCCAAGCCAAGGTTCGACCCCGCGGCTCTCCTTAACCAACCATGTGCGTTTCATAGCAGGGAAGGGAAGCCCGCAACGCACACCACCGCCGACTGCCACACCCTCAGGGAAATCGAGAAGGCAAGGCGAGCGCGGGAGGACCCCGACAACGACCCGCCAAACGGCGGAAAATTCGGCAAAGTGGCCGGCTCGCTCCACACCTTCACAGGCTTTAACACGAAGCGCGAGAAGAAGGTCATCGCCCGCGCCGTCGCTGTCAACGCGGTGGCATAGGTGGACGTTCCCCAGTTCCTAAACTGGTCAGAGCAGCCCATCACCTGGAGCCGCCAAGACCACTCGCCACGCATCGAGTACCCAGGACGAGTCGCCCTGGTGGTCAAGCCCAAGGTCGGCGACTACTGGCTCCCCAAGACATTGATGGACGGCGGCAGCTCCATCAACATCCTGTACCTCGACACCTTCAGGCGGCTGCGGCTCCCGCAGTCGATGATCGAGACGACCCACACCACATTCCACGGCATCGTCCCCGGTCGGAAGGCGTACCCGATCGGCAAGGTCACGCTGCCAGTCACCTTCGGCACACCGGCAAACTTCCGCACCGAGCGGATCGCCTTCGAGCTGGTGCCCTTCAACAGCCCCTACCACTGCGTCCTAGGGCGCCAGGCGTTCCCTAAATTCATGGCAGCGCCCCACTACGCGTACAACGCGATGAAGCTCCCCGGGCCGTGCGGCGTCATCACCATCCACGGCGACCCCGACATGGCCGCCGAGTGCGAGGCCAAAGGAGCCGAGCTCGCTGACGCCGTCATTGCGGCGGAGACCAACCACGCCGACGAGCTCGCCAAGTACGCGAGCGGAGTCAACAACGACGACCCCACCATACTCAAGAAGCCCAACTCAGAGGGCGCAAACACCTCAACCTTTGAGGCCACGACGCACACCCGCACCGTCGAGCTGGTCCCAAGCGACTCCAGCCAGACGGTGACGATCGGGACGGGCATGAGCCCAGCATAGGAAGGCGCGCTCATCGAGTTCCTCCGTGAGAACAGGGACATCTTCGCATGGAAACCCTCTGACATGCCCGGTGTCCCCAGGGAGCTCGCTGAGCACAAGCTAAACGCCGACCCCAAAGTGCGACCTGTCAAGCAGTCGCTGCGGCCCTTCAATGAAGAACGCCGTCGAGCAATCGCCGAGGAGGTGCAGCGTCTACTCGCTGCCAGCTTCATCCGGACAATCAAGTACTCCAAGTGGCTGGCAAACCCAGTCCTGGTCGAGAAGAAGAACGGGACCTGGAGAATGTGTATCGACTACACAAACCTGAACGGCGCCTGCCCAAAGGAGCAGTTCGTCCTCCCGAGATCGACCAGATAATCGATTCAACCGCGGGCTCGGAGTCGCTCTGTTTTCTCGACGCCTACTCTGGGTACAACCAGATCAAAATGGCTGTCGAAGACGAGGAGAAGACGGCGTTCATCACGCCATTCGGAGCCTTCTGCTACACCGCCATGACCTGCGGCCTCAAGAACGCCGGGGCGACCTACCAACGGTGCATGCAAGAATGCCTCGCGAGCCAAATTGGCCGCAACATCCACGTCTACATCGAAGACGTGGTCGTAAAATCCGCTCGCCAAGGCGACCTACTCGCCGACCTGGCGGAAACATTCGCCAACCTGCGAAGATATAAGATAAAACTCAACCCAGGCAAATGCACCTTCGGTGTACCTGCCGGACAACTACTGGGGTACGTCGTCTCCAAACGAGGGATCGAGGCGAACCCAACGAAGATCGACACGATCGCCCGGCTCGGCAAACCCGAGTGCCTGCGCGACGTCCAGAAGCTGGCCGGGCGAGTAGCGACTCTCAGTCGCTTCATCCCCCGCCTGGGCGAAAAGGCGATGCCCCTATACCGCCTGATGCGCAAGAACCCCACCTTCCAGTGGGACAAGGAGGCGGACGACGTGCTCCGCGACCTCAAAAAGGTGCTACTCGCCGCACCATTACTCGCCGCCCCCGCCGACAAAGAACCCATGCTGGTTTAAGTCGCGGCTTCCGAGCGCGTCGTCAGCGCCGTGATGGTCGTCGAGCGACCAGAGGAAGGAAAGGAGCGCCCAGTCCAACGGCCGGTGTACTACATTAGCGAGGTCCTCACCGAGTCGCGCCAGCGGTACCCACAGTACCAAAAGCTAGTATACGCGGTCTTCAGAGCTCAGCGGCGCCTGCCGCACTACTTCCAGGAGCACCCGATCACGGTCGTCTCCTCAACACCACTGCAAGACATCATCCGCAACCGCGAGGCGACCGGGCGGGTCGCCAAGTGGGCCGTCGAGATCGGCGTCCACAACATCAAATACGAGCCACGAAAAGCGATCAAGTCGCAGGCACTGGCAGACTTCATCGCCGACTGGGAAGAGGCCCAGCAGCCAGAGAAGCTGCCGTACCTCCATTACTGGAGCCTGCACTTCGACGGCTCCAAGAACGCGGACGGTGCAGTAGCAGGGATAGTGCTGACTTCACCAAAGGGCGACAAGCTCCGCTACATCCTATGCCTCGACTTCACGCCCTGTACCAACAACATGGCTGAGTACGAGGCCCTACTACACGGCATGCGAGCTGCCAAGGAGATGAACGTTAATCGCCTCCGCTGCTACGGAGATTCCGACCTTGTCGCGGGGCAAGTCGCTGGCACCTGCGACGCCATCTCTCCTACCATGGCGGCGTACCGCCAAGCAGTGGACAAGCTGGGCGGACACTTCACCGGCTACTCCGTCGAGTGGATCGACAGACGGAAAAACGAGGAGGCCGACGCACTCTCTCGCATCGGGTCGGCTCGACTCGCACCACCCGCCGGTGTTTTCCTCGACACGATCACCAAGCCATCAGTCTCTCCCCCGAGGGAGATCGACATCGGAGTCCCACTCCAACCAGTGGCAGCCTTGGTCGCACTCGTCAACGAGCCAGACGACTGGACCAAGCCCTACATCGCCTACCTGGAAGCCGGCACCCTGCCGGCAGACGAGACGGACGCTCGAATGATCGCTCGTCGATGCAAGTCCTACACCATCATCGACGGCGAGCTCCACAAGCGCAGCGTCACCGGCGTGTTCCAACGCTGCGTCCAACCAGCTGAAGGACGCAAGATCCTCCACGACATCCACTCCAGTGACTACGGCCACCACGCCGCCGCTCGTTCCCTGGTCGCCAAGGCTATGCGACATGGCTTTTACTGTCCCACCGCACACGCCGATGCTGTCGATATCGTCCAGCGGTGCGCCGGGTGCCAGAAGTACGCCAACCAGACGCACGTGCCGAGCTCGGCGCTCAAAACAATCCCCATCACCTGGCCATTCGCTGTGTGGGGCATGGATATGGTAGGCCCCTTCAAGAAGGCCCCCTCCGGCTACACCCACCTCCTAGTCGCCGTCGACAAATTCACGAAATGGGTGCAGGCCAAGCCAGTCCGGAAATGCGACGGGAAGACCGCCACTAAATTCCTACGCGAGCTCATATATCGCTACGGGTTCCCAAACAGCATCATCACGGACAACGGCACCAACTTCTCCAAGGGATCCATGGCCGAATTCTGTGAAGAGCACCACATCTGGCTCGACCTCGCGTCAGTCGCCCACCCGGAATCCAACGGCCAGGCGGAACGGGCCAACCAAAGCATCCTCCACGGCTTGAAGCCGCGACTCCAGGTACCACTCGAGCGCACCGCCGGGTGCTGGGTCGAGGAGTTGCCCTCTGTCATCTGGGGGATCCGCACCTCAGTCAACAGATCGACAGGGTTCACTCCCTTCTTCATGGTCTACGGCGCCGAGGCAGTCATGCCCACCGACCTCGAGAACGACTCGCTGCGGGTCGTCCACTATACGGAGGCTGCGAACGAGCTCGCCCGCCAAGACGGGATCGACCAACTCGATGAGGCACGTGACCTCGCTCGGTCATGCACCGCTATCTACCAGCAGGGACTCCGCCGCTACCACAGCCGGCGGGTGAAAGCTCGCAACTTCCAAGAAGGCGACCTGGTGTTGCACCTCATCCAGGACAAGAAGGGCATGCACAAGCTCTCCCCCCCCCCCGTGGAAAGGCCCATTCGCCACCGGGCGCGTACTCGGCAACGACGCCTACTACCTCATCGACGTCCGCGGGGACGGCGAACTCGACGTCAAGCGACCATGGAATGTAAACCTCCTACGGAAGTTCTACTCCAAGAACCCCACACATGTACTCTCCAGTCGCTATGAAATAAAAAGAAACGGTTACCGCAAATTGCGCCTACTCTCCATGCCTTGTGCCACTCGCACTCGTAATAACAGCGTTACGCTAACCGCAGAAGTCAACCTTTGGCACAGCGACTGGCACGGCTAAGTAGTGCGGTGTAAGAGCACTGAATCACCTCAGGTCTTGCATTGTCCACGAAAAACGCCCACCCGGAGCCCCATTGGAGTCGCCTAGCTCGACTGGTTCTACGAGCCAAGACAACTGCCCTCGCTTCTCACAGCGACCTCGGTCCTCCGCATCCTCGGCATAGCGACTCGAACGGCTAAGTACCACGCTCGGGGACTGAAGACCAGTTCGTCGCGAGCGGTCAGGGAAAACGCCAAGTAAGAGAGCATGCCCAGGACTCGCCACGCGACTGACCCCACGGGCCAGGCAGGAGTGACGCGCTCAAACCAACGCGCTAAGTCCTCAACTACCCTCGAGTCGCGCCTAGAACAACCAAGTACCACGCTCGGGGACTCGGCCACCCGACCTCGTTCGCGCAAGGGAAAATGGTAAAGTACAGAGCACTCAAGGGAGTCGCCTAGCGACTGGCTCTTCGAGCTCGGGCGAGTCGACCAAAACAACAAAACACATAACAACAACACATATATCATATACGAGGTAAACCCCACAAAAAGGGTGGACGCGCTCGGGGACTCGTTCAAAAATCAATCACAAAACACACGACAAATACCAAAATAGACACGATGTCTCATTCAATTGCATATCGCATTGTTACATGCTACAAAATATGCCCGCATGGCAGACCTGCTGCTAACGCCACAAGGCAAACTATCCTACTCTGCAGGCTTTGATGACGACTCGCCAACATCCCGGCGATTGCGGATGAACGGCGTGTACGGGTTCGACGGATACATCGTCAGTTCACCCGCCATTGCCGCGTGAAAAGGTTGCTCGACCTTGAAGTCACGATGCGGCAGCTCGGGGTCGTTCGGCGCGACGACCGTCCCCTGGTACGGAAGGAGGTCGCCCATTGCCCAGACACGTTCTGAGTACGTGGCGGTGCGGTCCTGCAACTTGAGAACCTCGGACAGCTCCACCACGCCAGTCGACGATGGATATACACTCGTCACATCGTCGATGTCGAAGTCTTCGGGGAAGTGGGCAAGTCCAAGGCTAAGTGCCGTCGACGCTCCGCGCCGAAACGCAGATCGCGTCATGAACTCAACGACCGCGGGCGCCTTATCCAAATACTTCCACACCTCAACGAGGTCGCTGGGAATCACCTCCGTGGGCGATATCTCTTGGAGATAGGCACGGATGCACGTCGCCGACAACGTTGCCGAATCGACAAGCATGCTTACACACTGCCTCGCGTCGAACGAGCTCGCCTCTTCCTCGCTATCGATGATGCGACCTGCGAGTAGAAGACAATAATGAGTACGACGGACACCACAAAGGACACAACCTCCGGAAGGGGCAGATGTACTCACCAAGCAGCGGGCGGGCGAGTTCCGTGATGAAGCACTGAAGCGACGTGTGGTCGTCCTGAAGCCCAGCAATAAGGACTTCCTACACTTTGCGATCCTCGTCAGTGGCTGCAATGGCGGCCTTAGCTCGCCCGTCAGCCGAGCACGCTTCTTCTTTCGCCTCTCGCAGCTCGCGCTCGAGGTTGGCGATCCGCTGTTCAGCGGCACTCAAAGCCGATTGCGCCGCCGCCAATTCACCAGCGGGGACAAGCCCCTGGCGAGCTTCTTCTGCCTTCGCGGCCACAGCCTGAAGCCCTTTGTTCGCTTCCTGGACGATGGCCAGCTCCCTCTCCGCGCGCTGCTTCGCGGCCAATCGGTCAGCCGACTCAAGCTGCAGACCCTGCACATCACCAAAAAGGTTAATCAAAGCAAAAATCCTAAGCGCCCACCCACTGAAATTCAGCGAATGCGCACTCGGAGACTGGCGATCAAGAAATTCCTAAGTGCCCACCCGCTGAAATTCAGCGAATGCGCACTCGGGAACTGGCGATCAAGAAATTCCTAAAGTGCCCACCCGCTGAAATTCAGCGAGTGCGCACTCGGGGACTGGCGATCAATAAATTCCTAAGTGCCCACCCGCTGAAATTCAGCGAGTGCGCACTCGGGGACTGGCAAGCAAGAAATCCCCAAGTGCCCACCCGTTAAATTTAGCGCGTGCGCACTCGGGGACTGGATGCGAAAAATAAAAAGTTGAGAAATTATAAGAATCAGGCCGCTGCAAAGCACCGACCTGATCCTCGGGGACTGGATGTACCTGGATGGCTGCGCCAAGCATGCCGTGGAGTTGTATCGCGTCCATGGATGCGAGGAGCGCCGGCGTATGCCCACGACGTTGGTCGACTTCAGCATCGGCGGTCCCAGGAGCGTGGCTCGAGGGAGAAGTCCCACTCGCCGCGGCCGCCTTGGTCACGAAGCGTGGGAAGGTAGCGATAGAGGCACCCGCTCCAAGAGAGGTCGGCTCCGCCGGTCCAGGCAAGGGAGCACCCTCCTTCGTAGACGCGGCTGCCTCCATCACGGGTCCGGCTGCTGCAGCCACCGTGTCATCAGAGATAGTGACGGTGTCGCCACCCTTGGCCTTCTTGCTGCCATCCGCCGAGACGACGACCTCGTCCGCCTTCCTCTTGCGGGAAGGATCCTCCTCTCTAACGACGGGCGGCACCTTAGCCACGGTCGGATGGCCCATCCTCTTCACTCCGGTCCTGTGCATCAATCGAATAAGAAAAAATAATTGAAGTAATTATGAAAGACAAGGAAGGGTGAGTGCACTCACTTGGCGACTGGAATAAAACGTAGCCCCGTACGGAGGCCGGCTGGTTTTTCCAGTTCAGGGCCCAGTCGGCGACTGAGCCCCATCTCCAGGACGTCGCGTGCCCAAGACACGGATGGCTTCTTCGTCGTTGAGGCCGCAGCTGGAGCCTCTGGGATATCTTTGGCAGGAGCCTCCTTGTGAGGCGAAGCCGCTGTAGCCGGAGCCTCCTTTCGAGGCGAAGCCGCTGCAGTCGGAGCATCCCCCAGCCCAGAGACTGGGGCGAATGGCGGAGGTATCGAAGCCAGCGGCACTTCCACGGTCGCCGCGTCCAGCACGGCTGTCATTGGTGGCGCGTCGCCACTGGCCGGGCTGGGAGCGTCAGAGCTGCTCGCCGAGTGCGGCGGCGAGGCCGGCTTCGACGGCTTCGTCTTCTTCTTCGGGGGGGCCTTGCCTCCCTTTCTTTCTTCTTCTTCTTCGACGGAGTGGCTTGACGGCGGAGGTGGTCTCTGGGAGCCCGTCGTCGTCATCATGACGCTCGAGGCTTCTGCTTGCCTCGAGCTCGCACTGTCGTTGTCCGCGGGTCTTTCGGACCAGCGGGGCGACCTCCTCCTCGGACTTATCAACGTCGTCCTTGTCGCCCTTAGCGGGCGGCGACTCGCCTACGTCCTGGGCGGACGAGCTCGAGTTCTCGTCGTCCGAAGGTGGGAGCCACCCTTCCACCACTTGGAATAGCTGCGACGAATACAAAATGAAATCAGAATTACCGCGACTGCATAAACTGCGACTGCGAGCGAGGTAAGATGGTTACCGTTGGAGCTGGACGCTTTGCGGTATAGGGGGCGACCCTAGCCTGCGCATCCAGGTACACCGCCTGGGTAATTTTCTTCAGTGCTGGGAGATAGTCCTCCAGCTTCCACTCGTCGAGGCAGGCCTTCGTCGAGTCTCCCCGGCCCGTGTACTGGTACATATAGTGGTCGCGCTGGGCGAGCGGGACGAGCCGCCGCCTGAGCCAGCAGTTGTACAGGTTTATCGTCTGGAGGCCCTTCTTTTTTGGACCGCGGATGGTCTGGAGCATCTCGTCGACGACCATCCGCTGGTCGTTGGGGAGCTTGCCGACTTGGAGATGGCGCGGCTCGGACCGATTGGCGGAATACCGCGGGATCGCCACCTCGTCCTCCGGGGTCGCCTCGGCCACGTAAAACCACGACTTCTTCCAGTCGCTCGCTGCCTTGGCGGGCAGCATCAGATCGAAGAATGAAGCTTTTGACTTGAGCTGGAACATCAAGCCGCCCGCGGCTAGCATTGGGTCGCCTGCTTCCTCGCGGCTGATTCGTCCGTGGAACAGATCTTGCCACAAGGGGAAGTAGGGCCGGCAGCCCAAGTAGCATTCGCAGAACGCCACGAAGATGGCGAGCTGCTCGATGCTGTGGGGACCCAGATCTGAAGGCTGGATCCCGTAGTAGGCGCAGAAGCGCCGGAAGAACAGGGACGTAGGAAACCCTAGCCCCCGCTCGATATGACTGGTGAAACAGATGAATTCCCTCTCTCGCGGGTTTGGGGTCGTCTCTCCGGATGCGGGAATACGCCAACAGCCGGCTCGCAAGATCCCGGCCTCCTCGAAAGAGGCCAGTTGCGCCCTCGTGCACTTGGATCTACCCCACGGTTCGGTGGAAAGGGCCATGGCCGAGAGGTTTGTTGAGGGTCGGGGGATTTCGGGTCGGCTGGATCGCGATGCGAGGGGAGGAAAATGCATGCAGTCGGAAGAGGTGGTGAGAAGGTGGCTCTCCGATCGCCTGCCATTCCCCTTATATAGTGGGTGTTACCCGCTAAATCAGGGAGCCGTTACCGCGCGATGATTACGCCAAAGGTTACCGTTGGATTACCCCAACGGCTAGTTTGACCACGCCTGACGGTCCAACTACGGACACTCGGCTCGCCGACCCAATCACTATGACAGTGTTTCGCCGACTCGACTCGCCAAAGCTGCGACCTGGATCACTGGTTTCCTCCTTTATACAGGAGCCCGCCGACGATTCGACTGGATGCCTACTCTGAAGCCGTATACTCTGACTGCCAGCGGCCACCTACGCCTAATCGACGACGGCCTCGGGGACTACTGATGGGGATATGCCTACCGGGGTATACCCAGCAGGACGTTTCCGACTGGCCCAAGAACCGGCGAGTGGGCCTGCAGAACGGCGAGTGGATTGAAGCCCAGCGAGGAACCGAGCGATTGGAAGCTGAAGGCCCAGGCTAGTAGATAGGCCTAGTCGGATTAGGTTGATCGACTACCGAAGCTTTAACTGAATCGGTTGAGATATGTAAACCCTAGGGGAGGTGAGCTTATATAAACCTCCCTATAGGGCGAGTAGAGATACCTTCCCTCATACACCCAAGCGACTCGCCGTAGCCGAGCTCGCCCATTGTAACACCTCCATAATACAATCTAGCAGGAGTAGGTCTTTACCCTCCGGGGGGGCGAACCTGGGTAAAACCTTGTGTCTCTGCCCTCATCTCGCACCGCAGATGGCTGGCCGCCCTTGCCCCTCGTTCTACTACTCACTGCCGATTGCAGCATCTGCCGTGACTAATCCCACGACAATACCCGAGCTCTTACTTGTGCACTTTACTTTGTGATAGCCTTCGTGCTTGAAGTATATATCTTGCTATCACATAGTTGTTTGTCTTGCTTAGCATAAGTTGTTGGTGCACATAGGTGAACCCTAAATTGTTCTAGGTTTTGTGCTTGACAAAGTAAACGCTAGTTTAATTCCGCCTTTGTCGATCCACTCTCGAAAACGTTTTAATCACCTATTCACCCCCCCCCTCTAGGCGACATATGTATCCTTTCACTAATCATCTTATTCAGAGAGAAAAGCATGTGTTGTTTTATAAAACAAACCCTCAGAAAACACCCAAGTGGGGTGAATCCATCATAGGGGTTTCTTTTAAACTCTAAAGGCAAACAACAAAGTACCAAGATCCAACCAGAGCTCAGAGCAACATCCTTGCTCTGGTTGTCAAACTATATTTTACCATTCAATCATGCATATACCTATGATCTATTTCTAGGAACATCCCTAAAGGAAGGGTAGCACCTTAGGAACAAATCCATATGATCCATAACATGATCAAGCTCACTATCATTTTTCCAAGCTTTGATTCAATAAAGAAGAGCTGGTACCACTACCAGGACTATCTAGATGAACCAATTAGATAAGATTTGAATCCCTAAGCCTCAAACCAACATCATTGGTCTTAGGGAATTCAAATAAGAGCATCTATTTTTATCTTTCAAAGCCAAGATTGTCTTAAGCATAAACTAACCAAATCCATGGTTTAGAATCAAACTTGTGTGCCATACATGATGGTGTCACAAGAACAATCCAATATGAATCAGGAAAGACAGTAAATCCTCACAGATTCAGACAATCAACAAACTAATCATTTTCCTGTAAAACAGGAATCATAACTAGGATATTCCTATGATACACTTTACTATTTGAGATCATAATGATCTAAAACCACATGCTAATTCCCAAGTTATCAGCACTAAGACAGTAGCTGTATCTTATCATAATCATGACCATGAATCAAATAAACAGTGGAAAGCTATCAGATCATTAGCTTAACCAAGCATGTTACCCAAACAACAATATCATCTTAATCAGATGCAATTTAAGCATCAAATCATCTAGTAAGCCACCAGGAACATCATCTATCATTTTTAAGCAACAAGCTTTAGGCCAATAAACATTTAACATGTGTATAGACCATTCAAACATGAATCAAATCATCCAGTACATGAACAAGCACATAGCAGGAACCCTAAATGGATGATCATCTTAATCTGAATCAGACAGTATCAAGAGAGGACACAGCCAACCTCTAGCATCGAATCAACAAGCACAGAAAACACTAGGGGGAAGGAACCAAACTCATCGTAGGTCCTCGCTTAAGAAATTGAAGAGGAAGCAGATTGGCCGACGAACCCGCGGCGGCACAGGAAGCACCCAGGGGGCGCTACAACCTGCACCAGCCACGGCGGTGGCCACAGCAGCACACGAATCCACCACACCACCACAGGCGAGACCACGATGGCGGCAGTAGCACTTGAACACATGCCAAACCCCAAACCCTAGGGTTCATAGAGGCATCGACCCATTGCAGGAGAGCCCCAGGCTCAAATCCAATTGGATAGAACGAACGAGCATCGTCGATCACCCCGTAATGCACCACGACAGTGGCTGAAACGGCCGACGTCGGCGGGAATCGACGGTGGCGGCATCGCTGGCCACGGGCTCGGGGTCGGAGGAGGAGAGGATAAGACGAGGGAGAGAGAGAGGCAGTGAGGAGTGGGTCGAGCTAGGCCAGACCCTTCGGGGTGGTCCTTTTGTCTAAAACCAAATGGGCCACTAGGGCCCAACAAGAATAATCATCCCAGAAACAATTCCAGGCCTGTTTCCATAAACAGGAAAAGACCAAAATACCCCTAGACTTAAATAAATTCTAGAAAGTAAAATATAAGTCCAAAAATTATAAATTAAATACTTTTGGATTCACCATAATCCACTTTATCCAAATAAAATAAAATATAAAATTTTAGACATTTAAGTTTTATTAGGAATTTTGTAAATTATATATTCCTTATGGGATTTTACAAAATTATTGAAGGATGATAAAATTAATTAAAATTCACTTTCATTATGTAATAATATTTTAGTATTTTAGAAAAATACTAAATAAATATTTAATCACCATTTTTAAGGTATAATTAATAATTCCTAAAAGAATTATTAAATCAATAAAAGTCAAATAAAAGGATAATAAAATAAAATAACTCAATATATGTTATAAATATTAAAAAGTAATATTTATAAATCCTTTATTACTAAAAAGGAAATTTTTGGGGTAAATGCATGTAAAAATTAAATAATGCATTACATTACTTGCATAATCATCTTTGCTTCTTTAAATATTGTCCTTACCGGGTAATAATGATGGTTTTGTAGAACTAGAAGCTCAAGGTACAGTGCAAGCATCAGACTTCACTACCTTGCCATCACAAGGCAAGTTCATCACTTGCTCATGTCCTTTGAAGAGTCTTTATCAAAGTATTTGCAAATTGTGTGTTATCATATATGCTATAAAAGAAAGAAAATATTATTTTCACAAATAAAGAAATCATAGATATCATCCTAAGTGGTGATATAATGGAGCAATAGAAATTAGGGTTCGATTTGCAACAATGATGATCAAGTAGGGACTTAATAACCCCTGACATCAGTGATTCTAGCGCCGTATATTACGCGTTAGCCATGAGATTTGGAATGGGACAGATAAGTCAGCTATGTCTTCTTCCTCTCGCATGAAGCCGGATGTGCAGGTCGTGGCTGTTATCCTCATAGCGTGCATATTAATTGGTAATTCGTAGAGGATATGCAGCATATGGGTGGGAACCCTCATCGTCCCACGATAGTTCTAGCATCTAACGGTTTGTACAAACCATTGCCGTAATTCATTATGTGGGCATGGTGTACACCAAGGAGGCATGTGGGGTCGCGAAGGGGGCAGTGATTGGCTTGGACCAACTACTGGGCCCCACATCATGGAATTGTGGACGGGAAAGTACGCCCGGTTTTGCAACAAGGAGTTGATCTCTCATGGGTAAAGTAACGCACCTCTGCAGAGTGTAAAAAACTGTAACTTGTTACTCCCTGTTCCGGGAAGGAGCTACGAACGCGGCAATAAAGGAAGTCCATGAAAGTTCTGGTTAACCTATGAAGGCTAATTGTCATAGTTTTTTCAGAATAAAATCAATCTTTGAAGAAAGATTTACAAAAACTGCATAGTGCCAAGGATTTATAATCCGAGGTGGTAGTTAGAGCATCAAACTTCCCACCTTGCATATAATGAACTTGTTGGGTAACGAGCGTTACTCATTCTTTCCTTTGATCCCTTGCTTAGACTCTGAGGATCACAAAGATGTGCCAATGTATGCAGCCGAATGTCAAGAAGATGTGTTCTACGAGGAACCGGATCTGTCCGGAGGAGTTGAAGGAGTGGATTATGAGATCCGCTACGGTGTCGATGAGAACGAGTCAAATTAAGTACCTAGTTAGTAGTAACTAACGGAGCTGAGCAGCATGAACTCTATAGAATAAGCTGCTGAGCTCAACTCCTAGTCGAAGTTGCTACCTTTAAAATTTCTGCTGAACACTTTATATTTTGGTTTGTAAGTTGGATCTTTTGGAAGTCTTGAACTTCCGGTATTGTAATAATAATAATGTGTGTACATTTGTAATATGGACCCGCAATGTTTCTGTTGTACCACTCTGAGGGATGTGATACTTACGGAACGGTGTTCTGTGGATGTCATGTCAACGACTATAGTGTACTACACATGCAGTGGTATGTTGGGTCACTGCATGCATCTATGACTAGAAGTCCACCTTCAGGTTATCATCCGAACCCCCTCCAGTATTAAGTTGCAAGCAACAGACAACTGCTTTAAGAAAAGTGTGTAAGGCCATGAACAAGAGACCGTTGTTTTCTCCCTAGTGGCAACATTACATCTACAACCGAAGAGATTTCCGTCACTTCCCTTGGAAACTAGAGGCATGAACCCACTATCGAGCATAAATACCCCCTCTTGGAGTCACTAGCAACTACTTGGCCAAGATAGCTACTAACAACGGAGAGCATGCAAGATCATAAACAACATAGACATGATAGAATCATAAAGACAAACCCATTAATCAAACCAACATAATAATCTCGATATCCATCGGATCCCCACAAACACAACATGCATGATTACAAATAGATTAGATCTTGATCATGAACGGAGCTCACAAGATCTATACATGAAAGCACAAAGGAGGAGATACAACCATCTAGCTACTACATGGACCCATAGTCCAAGGTGGAACTACTCACGCATCATACCAGAGAGAGGGCCTCCGGGATGATCTCCCCTTCGGCAGGGTGCCGGGAAGAACTTCAGATCCCCATGATCTAGGGATGATGGTGGCGGCAGCTACAGACGGTTTCGTGGATATTTGATCAGGTGCTTAGGGTTTCTGCATCTAGGGCTTCTTATAGGCGAAGGGGAGGCCGAGGAGGCGACCAGGGGGGTCAAACCCTACCCAGGCGCGGGCCCACCCCTGGCTGCACCTGGGGGGGTTTGGCCGCCCTGGCACGCTTCCTCGTCTCCCCTCTGGACTTCTTGTTCCCCACGGAAATTAATTGACTTTGACGTTTGTCCCGTCCAATTCCGAGAATATTTCTTTACTAGCTTTTCTAAAACCAAAAACAGCAGAAAACATGCATCTGGCACTATGGCAACTTTTAAATAGGTTAGTACCAGAAAACATATAAAAAGCACCTCAAAGTGTAGACAAAGCAAAGCAAAGTAGATACTAACAAGCATGGAACATCAAAAATTATAGATATGTTTCCGACGTATCAGCATCCCCAAGCTTAACTCCTCGTCCTCGAGTAGGTAAGTGATAAAAAGAATAATTTTTAAGGTGACATGCACCCTCACAATAAAGATCCAACCATTTGCAATCATTGAAAGATGGGATCAAAGAACTCTAAACATGTGCATGAAAGATGGAGTTCTAACAATAGTACATAGTAACTATGCATGCAACATGGCAAGCTACAAACAAAGATCATGGATAACATGCATTGAAAAACGTTTGTTTGTTTCACATACAGAAAACATAGCATAGTGGCAATCAACTTGTCCCTCATAGAGTAGAAAATAGATGCATAGGACACCTTCAAAGTTCACAAGGGTGACTAGAAACAAATAGCACAAGAACAAGTAATATCACAATATGCATCAATCAATAAGCTTTGGAACACTGCACACAGAATGACAACTATGCTCTCTTAATGGTGCCTAAGGTAGAAGGTGGAGACTCAATAATGGTGGAAGAAAGGCCTTTTTGTAATTGAATCAGGGATTACAAGTTTCAAAAAGAGCTTCCAAAAATTATGGTACTTGTTAGCTTTCAGCCCTCATTGCCCCTATCATAAGCATCTTGAAGTGATTAAGGTTAAAGTGACAGAGATGGAGTATATGCTTGACAAAGTATAAGTTGGAAATCTCAAGTCCCTTGAATATGAGGGCCACACCTCATGCATACTCAAATTAGGGCCCAGGTAAGTTCTTGTCATTGTACGTATTTGCATATCATTGAGAACCACCAACGGGGTACCCCTTGCACATGGTACAAGAGCTTTCCCATAACCAAAATGACAAGGCAAGCAGACAATGAGCATCTCAGCGATCTTTTTATTTACTATATGCATAGCTTTTTATTGAGGATGCTTCATAGATATCTCACTATGGTGATGCTGCAAGTTTCCACCATGATTAGGCATGGCTTAGGCTAGCGGCCCAGGAGTTTCTCTAACACAGGATACAAACTCCATGGACTTACAAGTTCCCTCTTTATTTCACACCCCTGACATCCATAGACAAAAGAGCATGATATCAACTGAGTACAAAGTACAAGTGCAATGTTGAAAACGTTCCCCGTAACAGCACGGTTCTGTTAATTCCAACGTCTAAGTGCAAGCATATACAACAAAGATGTCACAATGGTTCAAGTTTATTAGGGGAAAAGAATATAAAGTGTGCCATCGAGTTAGTGAGGGCTTTAATCACTAAGTTTTCACATAACAAAATAGTTTTTAATTGGAAGATAGATGAAAACAATAATATACTTGGAATGGTGTAACACACCATGCATAGGAGTTTATAGTGGACACTTTGGATTAACTTGGTTTCTTGGGAGTTGGAAGCATGAGTAGAGCTTACTCATACAAGTGGAGGCTAGCAAAATACTGGGAGCAACCAACTAAGAGAGCATAATGGCCATAATCATGCAGAGCAACAAAGCATTACTAATCAAAGCATAGAGTGATACTAAAAGTCAGGGACTAAATGATCATATAGGCTAATGGTGACTTGTCATATTCATAACATGGTGTGAGCATGTGCCAAGTCAACCCAAGCAAAGCATCAAAGGAGAATACCACAATACTATGCTTTTGCATGCTAAAACAATGCATAATTTATTCAAGGCACACTAAGAAATCCCAATTGTTTGGAACAAGACATGCTACATCAATAATCACTAAGCATAATGCCAAAACAACACCTAGCATGTCATGCTAAAGTCTAAGTCATAGTCAATGCAGGCTCCTCTTGCACTTCAAGCAAGAACTTACTACTCCTTTCCAACACCAAGCAACTTATTTGCAAAACAATACATCGAGAACGGGGGTCCAAACTACTTTATTCAAGCAAACTAAACAACCTAAGAAAAGAAAACGAAAACTAAGACGCTCCAAGAACAACACAACTATGCATGAAAAAATAAAAACGAAGTGTCTAGACAGACTTGGGCTTTTTATTGATGAAGAAGGGGATGCCTTGGGCATCCCGAAGCTTTGACGCTTGTACATCTTGGATATTTCTTGGGGTGACACCATGGTGGCATCCCCAAGCTTGAGATTTTTTCCATTCTTCATCTCATTGCATCATTCTCTCTCTACACCTGAAATTTTTCTTCATACAAAACTTCACACAATCTTTATTAGCAACATTAGTGTATTCAAAAGATATTAGACCCCTGGCAAAGCTTTGGAACAACAAGGATTTTCATTAAAAACACAAGCTACTGTAGTAACTCCTTCAAAAATCTCAATTCACCTAAAGAGAACTCAAAAAGGAATCAATAAGAAGCAAATGCAAATAATGGCAGAAATCTATCAAAACAGGCCAATAGGTAGAAACCGATTTTTTTGAACATTTTCTGTTACTCAAATCAACAAGTGTTGAACTAAATAAAGTTATCTAACATACTGGGGGATTTATTTGTAAATTTTGAGCTCAATCTGAGTTACAGAGACTCCTCATGAATTTTTTTGGTGGAGGACAGAAATCTGTTTCGGGACAGCAACTCCCCAAATCTTACTTCCCTCTCATTAGAGGTCATTCTTGGCACAAAAGGCAAACAAAAAGAATAAGGAGAGGTCATTACTAAAGTAATAACTTCCAAGACTCAAGGAAACTCTTGGATTATCTCCCAACAAGTACTTTTCTTTAACGCCTTTAAGTTAGGCACAAGAAGCAAGAAGAATCAAGTATTTTCAAATGAAGAAGCATTAACATCCATACTTGCAAAGTCTTCAACTATGAAAGGTATCTCATCCAAATGGGTTTTGTAGGATCCCTTCTCATCTCTCTTTGGTCTACTACTTTCATCAAAAATATTTTCAGGAGCAATCCAATCAAAATTCTTTTCAAAGGCTTCATGCATTCCAACAAGCTTAAAGGGTATGGGTATCTTAAATTCTTCTCTAGGCTTAGTTTTATAAGAAATACCCACAACATCTACACTTGATCCTAGCATATTGAAACGCTCAAATACCTTCTTGGCTTCCCTAGCAACATCATGAAATTCTTTTGATAAATTTTCAAGGATGAATTCTCTCTTTTCAGCATTCTTTTCTTCTTTTAGTTTTAGGAACAAGAATTGTATGAAGGGGTTAAGGCTAACAAACCTAGCCTCCAACATACGAACTAAAGAAGCTGCAGCAATCTCATAATTAGGAGCAAGTTCTGCTATAGAATTATCCTCAATGTCCTCATGCTTGCTAACATGATTAAAAAATTATTCAATATTATCTTTCCCAATTATGGAGCCACTACCTATTGCAAGATCCTTCAGGGAAAACTTGGGGAACAACATGGTGAGCTAGAGCAAGGTGGCAACTAGAGTAGGAACTATTTTTTGTGTTTTTGAATAAAGCAAGCAAACCAAACTAGACTAATTTCTGGGTTTTTTTTTAAAGAGGCAAACAAACCCATGCAAAAGAAACTAAGAAAATTAAAAACAAAGTAAAGAGAAAGGAAGTGAAGGACTCCCCTAGTGAAGACGTCCATAGCCTCCCCGGCAACGGCACCAGAAAATAGCTTGATGGCGCCCAGCACTTGTCGTGGGACGCTTCGTTGGAAACCCCAAGAGCAAGGTATGAAGCAGCACAACAGCAAGTTTCCCTCAGTAATAAACCGAGGTTATCGAACCAGTAGGAGGAAGGAAACGTCACACAGGTGTTGCTAGCAACACGGAGACCTGCATAACACAAACTCAATACTTTGCCCCAACGAATCAGTGAGGTTGTCAAGCTCACCGATTTGCTGTAACAAAGGATTAAACGTATGGTGTGGAAGGTAATGGTTTGCAGCAAGTAAACAAGTAACAGTGGAAGGTGTATCAATGGTAAAGATTGGACTGGGGTCCATATTTCACTAGAGGTGCTCTCCTTAGATAAACAACATGGCATGAAGGGTAAACAAATTACAGCAGGGCAATTGACAGGAACTGAGCAAGGCATAACAATGCAATTACTAGTTAGAAAGATCCTATGAGATTCGATTGGGCAATACAACAAGATACATAGACCGCCATCCAACTGCATCTATGACTAGAAGTCCACCTTCAGGTTATCATCCAAACCCCCTCTAGTATTAAGTTGCAAGCAACAGACAACTGTTTTAAGCAAAGTGTGTAAGGTAAACAGTCCACATGTTCCATGAACAAGATACCGTTGTTTTATCCCTAGTAGCAACAGCACATCTACAACCGAATAGATTATTGTCACTTCCCTTGGAAACTAGAGGCATGAACCCAGTATTGAGCATAAATACCCCCTCTTGGAGTCACTAGCAACTACTTGGCCAAGATAGCTACTAACAACGGAGAGCATGCAAGATCACAAACAACACAGATATGATAGAATCATAAAGACAAAACCATTAATCAAACCAACATAATAATCTCAATATCCATCGGATCCCCGCAAACACAACATGCATGATTACAAATAGATTAGATCTTGATCATGAACGGAGCTCACAAGATCTATACATGAAAGCACAAAGGAGGAGATACAACCATCTGGCTACTACATAGACCCATAGTCCAAGGTGGAACTACTCACGCATCATACCGGAGAGAGGGCCTCCGGGATGATCTCCCCTCCGGCAGGGTGCCGGGAAGAACTTCAGATCCCTCCCCCGATCTAGGGACGATGGTGGCGGTGGCTACAGAAGGTTTCGTGGAGATTTGATCGGATGCTTAGGGTTTCTGCATCGGGGGCTTCTTATAGGCGAAGGGGGATGCCGAGGAGGCGACCAGGGGGTCAAACCCTACCCAGGTGTGGGCTCAACCCTATCCGCGCCGGGGGGTGGCCGCCCTGGCACGCTTCCTCGTATCCCCTCTGGAATTCTTGTTACCCACGGGAAGTAATTGACTTTGACGTTTGTCCCGTTCAATTCCGAGAATATTTCTTTACTAGTTTTTCTAAAACCAAAAACTATAGATACGTTTCCAACGTATCACTCGCCAGCACGGGGCCCGGCGCCAGCACGGAACAAGAATTATAGATACGTTTCAGACGTATCACTCGCCAGCACGGGGCCCGGCGCCATCGCCACTAGGCGCACGAGCCACAGACAGAGAAGGGGTCCGGGGGGAAATGTGAGTTAGGGTTACAGAGGAGTGCGGCGCTGCTGGTTTTGTCCAAGCGACATGCGTGCACGACCGCTAGATCTAGGGTAGCCGGATGGACGGCTAAGATCGGGGGGTCGCTGGCGGAGCAGGGCCAAGCGGGCCACTTGGGCCGCTAGCGGGCCACTTGGGCCGCTAGCGGGCCGGGATTGCGTGGCAAGGCGCTGCGTGCAGCGTTGCACGAGAAGCAAGCAGGTCGTGGGCCGTTGCTGCGAGAAGAAGTGGCGTGCGCGCGTCTGTGTACACCGGGTCGCGCATAGTAAAGGCCCAAAGGGAATGACAGACACAATTTTTACCGTTTTGTTTCTTTTGATTTTACAGAAACTTTAAAGGCTGTTTATTATTCAGTTTTTTGATAGTTTTAATACAGTTTTTTCTATGCAAAATTATCCAACGAAATTTTGTGTAGAAAATGATAAAGTAATAGTAAAGTTTTTGTAAAATGTAAGGTTGATGAATTTTTAATTCATTCCTTCCGCTGCAAATAGTTAAAAGTGATTGCTTAAATGCAATAAAGTGATAATTAAGTTTTTTAAAGATGTGATAAAGTGACTATTAAAGGTGATTATGGTCCTGTTATTCTATGACCAACGTTATTAATAACATTACCATGATTTGTTAATGAAATGAAAGGTGCATTCATCTTTATTTTTTCCCAACGGTGATATAATTTTAATTGCACAAACAGTTGTATGTTTAATTTATACCAACGTTGAATTAATGCATACAATTATTTTTGTTATCTCACATCTTTGTGGTTTTCAGGAGGTCTCAACTTGATGAGTTGCCTCAAGGACGTTCCGATGCTCAGGGGTGACAACTACACTGAGTGGAGGAAGAAAGTGGACATGGCATTCGTGTGTGCCAAGGTTGACTGGGTTGTGGACACTCCACAGCCAGCCAAGCCAAAATACCCAGAAAGAGATCCTGCTGATGATAATGCTGCATGCTAGAAGAGGAAAATGGACCATGCTCCAGTGGAGTTGGCTTACTCCATTGACAACCAAAAGTGGGTGAATGCCAATAAAAAGTGCATGGATTTCGTAAAGAACTCAATTGAGAACGTCATTGTGGGATCAATCAAAGAGTGCACTTCCGTTGGGGAGTTTATTGGAAAGATAAAGAGTCAGTTCACTGGCTCTTCAAATATGTATGCCACCTAGCTGCTCAAACAGCTGGCCACAGAAAAGTACACAGGAGGTGCACATGGCATCAGGAAGAACATCCTGAGGATGAGCAACATGGCTGCTAAACTAAAGCCCATGGATGCTGATCTGGAGCTCAAGCCTGCTCTGCTCGTTCACCTTGTCATGGCTTCACTTCCTCAACAATTTGATAACTTTGTGATCAACTATAACATGTCTCCTGAAAATGGGACATTGAAAAGACCATTGGCATGTGTGTGAAAGAGGAAGAAAGGCTCGAGTCCATTTATGGTGGTTCTCTGAACTACGTGAAGGACAATAGAAAGAGAACCTTCAACAATAGCAACCATGGTGTTTCCCCCTCCAAGCCACATGGAAAAGGTCTCCAATAGTATCAGCATCAGCAGAGTCTCCCAGGGGACAAGGACCAGTGTCACCACTGCAAGAAGTCTGGGCACTTCAAGAAAGATTGCCCAGAATGGCTCAAGTCCATAATGGCAAAGAAAGGCATAGATATAGTTTCTTTTGTAAATGAATCCATGTATACACAGTTTTTGAAATCTACTTGGTGGATTGACTCAGGTGCAACTGTTCATGTTGCAAATTTTTTACAGGGATTCCATTCGACAAGAACTATGCAAAGAAGAGAAAGATGCATTGAAGTCGCGAATGGAGTTCAAGCAGAAGTTGAAGCTGTTGGCGACATCCCCTTGGAGCTAGCTGATGGTTTCATTGTTCTGTTAAAAGATGTTTTATTTGTTCCCTCGCTTCACAGAAACTTAATAAGTGTGTCATGTTTGGATAAAAATAGTTATGAATGTTATTTTGGACATGGCAAGTGTGCCATGTGGTTTAAGGATGCTTGTGTGGGTACTGCTTTACTCCACGATAAGCTTTATTTGTTATCCTTGCATGAAAAGTGCTTTCTGTGTGTAATGTGAGTGAGCAAATTTCCTTGTCGAACAAAGAACAACAGAAAAGAAAGAGAACTCATGACTCATTGAAGTTATGACACTGTCGATTAGGCCATATTTCGAGGGAAAGAATAGAAAGCCTCTTTAAAAATGATATTCTTCCTCCGTTAGAGTTCTCAGATATCGAACAATGCATAGATTGTATAAAAGGAAAATATGTAAAGCAAATCAAAAAGGGTGCAAACCGAAGTACATCAACACTAGAAATCATTCACACTGATATTTGTGGACCGTTTCCTATGAAAAGTGTGGATGGTTATGATTCGTTCGTAACATTCACAGATGATTACTCCCGATATGGTTATATTTATCCAATTAAATAAAGATCTGAGGCATTGGATAAATTTAAGATTTTCAAGGCTGAAGTTGAAAATCAACATGATAAAAGTATTAAAATAGTCTGGTCCGACCGTGGGGGAGTACTATGGTCGGCACACTCCATATGGTCAAGTACCTGGACCTTTTGCAAGGTTCTTACAGGAAAATGGAATAGTCGCCCAATATTCTATGTCGGGCGAACCTCAGCAAAATGGAGTAGCTGAAAGGCGTAACCGTACTCTTATGGATAGGGTGCGCAGTATGATGAGTTATTCCACCCTACCATTGGGATTATGGATGGAGGCGCTTAAACCGCCATTCACATTCTCAATAGAGTACCAAGCAAATCGGTGCCCAAAACACCATACGAGTTATGGACAGGTAGAGTCCCCTCTCTGCGCCACTTGAGGGTCTAGGGGAGCCCAGCTGAGGCAAAAGTTTTTAATCCAAATATTGCAATGTTAGACCCCAAAATAGTGACTTGCCACTTCATTGGATATCCCGATAGATCAAAAGGTTATCGTTTCTACTGTCCTGACAAATACACAAAGTTTGTAGAAACAAGACATGCATTCTTCTTGGAGGACGAAGTGATGAGGGGGAGCATGGTAGCTCAGAAAATCGATCTTGAGGAGAAGAGGGTGCATGCACCTAATCCGATGACTTAGGAGCCATTTTTCTCGCTACCTGTTGTGCCACCATCGACAAGCCCTGAGGTTGTGGTGCAGGCACCTGTTGTGACTCCACATGTGACAACAATGGGAGAAGGTTCGAAACCTGTCTGTCAGGAGCCGCCTGAACCCATTGTTGAGCACGAAAGTGTCACATCACAAGATTTTCCAAATCTTGTAATGTGAAAAATAAATAAACAAAATAAATAATTGTTGAAATTTAGGGTGAGAAGAAACTTTTTGATTCCAATTGGAAACATCAAAACCTATTTTGATCAAATAAAAATCCTAAAAAGATTTAAAAAAAAGCAAACAATAAATAAAGTTATAATAGTTGGAGTCACTATTTTTGGATCTTTTAATAAAAAGATATGTTTTCAAAAGCAAAGGTAGAAATATAAATAAGGACTATTTTAAAAGGGGCAAATTAAATCTTGGCCAAGCTTTTGAAATAAAATATTTCTATTTGATAAAATAGAGTAAAGGTTTTATTTAAATAAAATAATAAGGATTTATTAATATCCAATTTTATTTAAGTAAAGACTTTTTCCATTTAAAATAGACACTAAAACTTAATAAGGTTTTTAAATAAAAATTCCAAGTGTTTTGTTTTTCAAATGAAACCTACTGAAATGATTTGGATATTATTTAGATTTCAAAAAAGAGTTTTAAAATAAATTAAAACCTATTTGAATTAAAGACTAAGGTCTATTTATTTAATTATTAATAGATCCTAAAAAGAATAAAGGAATTATTTTATTTTGGACTTTTAAATATGTTGATAAACAGAATTAAAAATTCATCCAAAGTTTGGTGGTGATTTGAATTCAAATGGAGATTGAAAAATATTATTAAATCTTATTTAATTAATACTAGAGCCTATTTCTTAAATAATTAAAAGACACTAAAAAGGATAAATATATTATTCTAAATTTGACTTTGGAATGTGCTATTAATCAGTATATGAATCTACACAAATTTTGGTTGAGGTTTGAAATCAAATTGATGTTTTAATTAATTAAACAGAACCAAAATAGATTAATAGAAATGGAAAAAGGAAAAACAATCAGATCAAAAAAAATGGAATAGGACTCAGCCCAGCCAGCAGGCCCAACTGGCCTAGCATCAGCCCACCCCCTCCTTCCCCGCGGAAAACGTTTCACACCAGAAAACTTAACCGCGCAGTCGCTGACTAACTGGACCCACCTTCCCTCTATCTCTTTAGCCGACAAGCGGACCCCATCGCCACCCCAGCATCTTCCCCGCCGCGACTTATTCTCCCCCTCACCTCGCCGGCTGTTTCCGCCGTTGAATGCTCGATTTAATTCGCGGCATTGACGCAGCCTTTACTCCCTGCGACCACGCTCGTTAAAGCGCCTCGACGCCCTCTCTCTTCCCCTCACTTGCCAGCTCCTCTCTGCCCCAGGGTTGTTTCAATTTGGAACCACACCGCCACTGTCTCTGGCGAGCTCACCGAGCAATTCCGGCAGTTCCTCACCTCCCCTCGTTCCCTCGACCACTCGAGCATGCTCACAGGAACCAGACGCACACCCCAGCAACTCTAGTTCGCCTGCGCACGCCCTGGACACTCGCCTTCGTCTTGAACAGAGCACCACCGTCGTCCACCACCTCTCCGGTGAAGCCTCTGGTAAAAATCTGACCGCCCTAACCCCTCTCCTTCACACGCACATGCTCGCCGTGACCCCGCGCATCTAACGACACCTCATTTTCTCTCTGGCGTGCACCGTACCTTCGCCATCGTCTTCAACAGGACGAGCCCGACGCGGACACGAACTCCGGCGAGCGATTCGAGCCAACTCCGTGCACCCCTGTCCATCCTGCGGCCGCCTTGAGCACCACTGCGACCCTGCGAACCCGGTGAGCACATCCTTCCTCTTCCTCGCTTCCTGTAGCTGCCGTAGCACCGCTAGCAGAGCGCCGCCGCCACTCGCCACCGTCGCCGCGCCGCCAAATCTTGGCAATGCTTTGGTAGCCGTCCGATCTGAATCGGAGTGATGCGATAGATTCACTTAACCGAAAGGGTATGGACAGATTTGTGTTGCATGATAGTCATTAGATCCAATGCCCCACATCACTTGATCCATGCGAACCGATACCAGCAAATAGCAACACGACACGTGGCCTGGAATCTGTTTCAAAAATAGAAACTTGTCTATTAGATGACCAAATTTGTAATTTGCATAACTTTCAAACCACACGTCCAAATTTTGCAAATTTTATATCAATGGAATCAGCAAGACAAGCCCTATCCAACCATTCCCTTTGTTTAGTAAATTGCTTCTGGTAAAATGATTGTTTTTGCAGAAACTTGTGTAGGCATGTTTAGAATATAAAATTCATTCTAAAATTATTTTGAGGTTAAAATCTTTAGCAAATGGTTTGCTTTGAACCTACTGACCATAGAAATCAATTGGTGGTTTCAAAACCATATTTGGTGAAGCAAAAGAAGAAATCTTTGAGTTAAGCATTTCTAGTCAAATAAAAATATTGTTTATGTGTTAAAAATGCTTTTTGGAGAAAAACCTTGGGAAATGTTTTGATTTAAACTCTCTGACCCCAAACACCAAGTTTTGTGAATTGAAAATGTATTTGGTGAACCCTATAAAGATTATTGCTTGCTAAAGGCAATTCTAACCACATAAAATATTGATTTGATTTAAAAATGGTTTATAGGTAAAATCTTTTGCAAATATCTTTGCCACTTTATAAAATGACCAATAAGTGTTTTATAATGTTTATAACCTATTATAAACCACTTTTGTAAATAAAACAAAGTTTGGCATGCTTGCATGCATTGTTTTGTTTCTATTATTTTATGTGATGTTGCTGGAATGGTAGATTGAAATATTGCTTTCTTGATTGAATTGTAGTGATTTGAAGAGTGTGAATATTGCAAGATCAAGGAGTGAACTTATATTCTCTACCAAAAAGGCAAGTGATGCTTCATACTTTTGTCCCATTATTTTCACTATGCATTAGTGATATTTCTAAGTAGGACTTGCATGGAATTTTTCTAAGGGTAAACTATGCCATGGGAAATCATAGTAGATGAAACCTTAGTAGAAATTTCCTAAGTTAAGATTCCTACTACTATCATGCTTAGCTTAGCTAGTAGAAAACAAGGGTGGATTATATTTCATGCTATGGAATATTTCTAAGTCTTTGGACTTGTGTTTTGTTTAATAAAACAACTAAGTGAATGAATCACCTGGGTGGAATGGAAGGAATGGTTTGTGTTGAGTGGTTCACAAGGCCCATTTCTATGGTTTACCATGTGTATCTCACTTGTGGATGGCCACCCAGTAACAAAGAGATTTGAGATGTCAAATGTTGAGAAGCTTCAAGTGCATCCACTTGGCATTATGGGCTCTGCCTGGATCATATAGGTTGCAATAACTTAGCCAAATGGATATTTGGTGGTAGGGGAATGATAGGTTGGAGCGCGTCCATTCTGGTCTAAGGGAAGGCTTTTGAAAGATCTTGTCTTGGTGAAACCAAGTCTTGTGGGGAAAGTGCACCACCTCTGCAGAGTGTAAAATCTAAGTACTTAGCCATGTCCCTGGTAAAGGACAATTTGAGCATCAAGACATGGAAGCTATCAAGAATCTCCTCATCCCAATTTCTAAGTTAAAAACTTGGGGTTGAAACAAGGGTTGAGGGATCACCAATTTCTATTGGGAGATGCCTTGGGTGATTTTGTCAAGCAAAAAACTTAGTGTTTTAAAAATGATAAGGAAAATCTATTTTGAGCAAAGCAAGCCTAAGATCCACTTAGCCAAATGCATATAGATGATAGACTCCACTATACTACCATAGTATCACTTGCCAATACCATTCAAATGTATTGACCCTTGTGGCTGTAACTTGTTATGTTGCAGGTTTGTTTGATATTAGTGAAGTGTGTTGAAATAGGATTACAAGTCTACAACCAACATGTTTGCCTGTGGCACCTTGAAGATGAAGGACCCCATGCTATTGTTATATTCCGCTGCATTGTAATGTGATAGCCAAATGAGCTATGTGAGATGTAATAAATTATTTTATTCCTGGTTGTAAAGTTGTATTATGACCCTTGTTTCTTGATATTACATCTTAACTATGGATGCTAGCTATTGATCCAGGGACTAGCATTGTAAACACATGGATCTCTACCTTATTAAAGGTTGGGAACCTTACAGAAAGGGAGCCAGAACAGCCACACACAGAAAATGTGCCAGAACTTGAGGCACGAAATGAGCAAGAGTCTAACGAACTCAGAAGGTCTAAAAGAGAAAGAAGACCAACCATTTCTAAAGAAATTTACAAAGTTTATAACACAGAAACAGTTCATATGGAAGGTGATCCCACCTCATATGAAGAAGCCATGAGAAGCCCTCACTCATCCAAGTGGGTGGAGGCAATGGAAGATGAAATGAAATCGATGAGTTCCAACAATGTTTGTGTAAGAGGAAATTCCTAAAGGAGCCAAAACAGTAGGCTGCAAATGGGTCTACAAAACAAAGTATGACTCCAATGGGAATGTAGAAAAGTACAAAGCAAGACTTGTGGCAAAATGCTTTACGCAAAGAGAAGGGGTAGATTGCAATGAGACTTTTTCTCCGGTCTCATGTAAGGATTCCTTCAGAATCATAATGGCACTAGTTGCACATTTTTATTTAGAGTTGCATCAAATGGATGTAAAGACGGCATTTCTAAATGGAGATTTAGAAGAGAATGTTTACATGAAACAACCCAAGGTTTTTTTCATGGAGGGGACGGAACATATGGGATGCCGTCTAAAGCAATCCATTTATGGGTTAAAGCAAGCCTCTAGATAATGGTATTTAAAGTTCAATGATACAACTAAAATTTTTGGATTTAAAGAGAATGTTGAGGACAACTGCATTTATGCAAAGTTTAAAAGTGGGAAATACATTTTCCTAATTCTGTATGTGGATGATATCTTGCTTGCTAGCAGTGATGTCGGTCTACTACAAGAAACAAAAAAGTTCTTGTCCTCAAATTTTGATATCAAAGATCTTGGTGAAGCTTCTTATGTTTTGGGCATAGAAATTCACCGAGATAGAAAGAATGGAGTGTTAGGACTGTCATAGAAGGCATATTGTGAAAAGATTTTAAAGAAATACAATATGCATGCGAGTAATGCCACACCTGCTCCCATAGTCAAGGGCGACAGTTTTGAAAAATTTCAATGTCCTAAGAACCAATATGAGATCGATCAAATGAAAGCAGTACCTTATGCTTCGGCCGTTAGAAGCTTACAGTATACACAAGTGTGAACTCGCCCTGACTTAGCTTTTATCACCGGGGTACTCGGTAGATATCAGGATAATCCAGGCATGGAGCACTGGAAAATGGTAAAGAAAGATTTGCGTTATGTGCAAGGCACAAAAGGCCTCATGCTAACATATAAAAGATCTGATTCCCTAGGGTATTCAGATGCAGATTTTGCGGGAGATAGAGATGATAGAAAGTCCAGATAGGATATGTCTTTACTCTCGTAGGAGGTGCTATTTCATGGAGAAGCGCCAAACAGTCAATAGTTGCATCATCTACGATGTATGCAGAATTTATAGCATGTTATGAGGCCATGGGGCAGGCGTTATGGTTAAAGAAATTTCTACCCGACTTGAGAGTGGCGGACTGCATTAGTAGGCCACTAAATATGTACTGTGACAACGAGCCCGCAGTATTCTATGCTCATAACAACAAGTCGAGTAATGCTACAAAGTCAATAGATATAAAGTATTATGTTGTGAAAGATAAAGTCCAGGATCAAACTATAAGTCTCGAGCATATAAGGACAAAGGATATGCTTGCGGATCCGCTAACGAAAGGCTTACCTCCCAATGTGTTCACGGAACACTTAGCCGGCATGGGATTAAGGGAAAGCCTATGATTCCTGCACTACAGAGGCCCAAAAGTAACAGGATTTGTTTCAAAAAATAGAAAAGTATATAGTGGTTGTCTGATTCTATCGAAAATTGAGTTGTGACGGTGAAACATGCTCTATGTACTGATCCGTGATGAAATGAGTAAAGTATAAAGTATAAAGTTAAAATTAAAGTTGAGATCAAGGGGGAGAATGTTAGGTTGATCTCCACCCGGTCGACCCCAACGGGTCGATCGATCCCTTGACCAAGCGCCCTGATCGGGGGCGCCCAACCTCTCCATGGTTAGTGGGCCCCTATCGCCAGCGCATATAAAAAGGTGTGGGGAGCGGACGCACACGGTACGAGGTTCACCGTGCGCCGTAGCCCCCCACCTATATTCCCCTACCAATCTATGGTTGCGCTAGGCTGACGGGAAGCACCGTCGCCACTCTCACCCAAGCCCACACTGTCGCCCCTCTCCGCCATGGCCACCAGCTCCGGCATCCCCTCTGGCTCGTGTTCCTCGAGCCAAGGCGCGGGTATACATGCCTCTCCCTCTCAGATCTCTCTGCTCTCTCTCTCTCTCAGATCTCATAGATCGAACCCAAATTGTACTACTGTGATTATCTAGACTAGAAGATCCAAAAGCCAAATTAACACAAACCTGGCCATGTTTTGTATGTTTGCTTGCAGGAGGACACAACAGAACATATTCTGATGCATTGTGTGTATGCAAGAGAAGTGTGGCACACACGCAGACAAACCTAGGGAGTCAAGTTTGTCTTCCCAATCCAAAATAGCACGCTAGGGCCTTGTTTACTTCTCTTGATTTTCACCCCAAGGGGTTTAGGGATGGGACGGGATTTGGTGAATCCTTCATTTCACTCAATTCCTTCAAATACTCTTAGGCAAAAAATAAGAGAATTTGTGGGGATATCGCGGGATTATCCTGTCCAAACCCGGCTTGATAAACGACATATTGGGATTTTTTTGGAATTTAGGACAATCCTATCTGATCCCCTTAAATATACTCGAATACACTAAAAGTAAAGAGTTGTGGATGACGTAGAGAGCAAGATTCAGAGGGAGGGACAAGAAGTTTTTCAGTGCCCTAGTGTGCACCGTCAACCATGCTCTATGGAAGAACATGAATGCATGGGTCTTTGAAAACACCTAGAGGCAAGGAACTTGGTGCATACCAGATAATCTCAGCTTGCTTAAGAGTTTAAATAGCGAAGGAGAAGGAGCACCTACTAGTAGCGCGCGAGAGAGAGTAGTCTTTTTCTTGTTTCTAGGAGTTTTTCTTGGACCTTCTATTTTGTTTGAGAGGTCAAACTTGTACATATAAATTCTCCGTACTATAAAATTAAGGTAGGCATTCATGTGTTCTCGAAAAAGGTTTTTTCCATCTTTTTGAATACTCTCTTCATGTGTACATGGTGTTCTTGAGTGAATCACAATAGATCACTAATGGAATATTTACATTTCGGAGGAATCACAAAGGAAATTAACAGATAAGTCTTGCAAAAGAAATGATTTTTGAACACTTGCTACTCCTATACACCATGAGTAACTAGGTACCGACTATCGAGTGAGACATTGGAGCTGGCGCACCTGTTAAAGCTTTTTGAGAAACTATCTTATGTGTCTGTTAAATTGTCACGAGAGTGTAAGCATTCTATTTGTACCACTCTACTTATTGCTACCACTTCTGTACTTGGATAATGAAAATAGCTAGCTATCTTTTCTACCCTAGATTACTTCGACGTACCAAGAAAGTCCACAAGGGCTTGTCTCACGCGTCAGTAATTTTTGCCTCTTGCCTTTCTCTACATATATGCTAGAGATCTGATAACCCGTCAGTGAGTTAGTGAGTGATACAACCAATACAGTGAAACAAACGAAGATGAAGATATTTTCTTGTCTCCTCTTTGGTTTTTCCATCTCTTTACACCAAAGTTTCACATATTCGAATGAAAAATAGCCTACTGGAATTGCTATAGAGAAGTGTGTGACCATAACCTGTTGAGCTATATGATGATCACGATGACTAACGCTATACGGTCACTTTTCTCCTTTCTTTCGATGAAACGACAGCTCTATGACTCAAAGATAGGGCAATACTGAATACTCTAACGAAAGATAGTAGCTCTATGGCCCAGCAGCGGTCTTACTTGTTGCTTTATTTATAAAGCGGGGCAAAATCCTATTTCAAAGAACTAAAAATTGTCCAGGATGATGCGGTATGGTACAAACACATAGTATTATAAACCTTCCATTGCTGCAGCTGTAAAGATCTAAGTATTTCTTTGTTCAAATAGATTTTGAAATCTGAATTCAAATCCTTCTCCCATCTTCCTCTTATCGAACGGGTCTACTCCATGTACATGGGCAGTCCATAAATGGAATTATGTGGGTTATGCAGTTGCATCACACATTCCCATACTTCATCTTTACTTTTTAAACTTTTTAGAGGGCCGGAACCGTGTGCATGGTAGACTGTTATGACATTGTAACATTTCATTTTGTAACAGTTGATCTACATCCGCAAAAAAGAAAACAATTCTACATCCGCTAAAGGTACTTTTGCTCACTACAAATGTATGGGATAAATAGAATGTATCTACTCAAGGTAACTTCGAATTATATGCCGAGTATTGCCACACTTACTTCTCAGACGCATCATACAATTTTCCTCTTTAAATATACCAGAGATCTGAAGGATGCGAAACAATGAGCGGTGGTACAACCCATGTAGTGGATCTAATAAATAAGGCTCTGGGTCTTCTTTTTATTGTCTTTGTTGGATTACGTATCTCCTTTCATCCAAGCTCCACGACTGTGAGCGAGAAAGAGCCGGTCAGTATTGCTACCCGGGGTGTGAAAATAGAGTGGCATTAGGGAAATAATTCAACCCTGATTTTTCTTGGTACTGCAATTGCGATATGTCAAATTAGATGTGAAAAAAGATGCAATAGAAGTTGTGTTTATGTTTATGTTAACCATTATCTGTGTACCGCAGGCAGATTTAGGAACAAACTGAGATCAACATGTTGAAGCCCAGGGGCGATTTAAAAAGACTAGCGAGTATCGACACGTGCTTAACTGTTTTCCGTGTGCTTTTCAGTGTATTGATGAACACTAGCACTTGAGTTATCTGTCTCTAACATATTTCTCATGAATGAGAATGGCCAATATGCTTAGTACTCGTATGTGAGTAAATGTTGTAGTACTGTAGTAGAAAGAATGACGACTGTTTCCTTATTGTGCTTGGATAAACAGATAGAATAGAGTTGTTTTATTCATGCATAGCCTCTCCTCTCCAGTCTCTACCAGTATTACTTCCAGTGGTTTTGAACTGAAGTTCAGGATCGCCTCTGGTAGATTAATGAAGCTGTTGCTGGCACCTTACGGATCTCTTTATTTATTGAATAGTTGCTGAGCAGTACAAAGCTTCAAGTGATTTACCTTTAACTCCTGATGATTTGGTATGCAAGGCTGCGTCCCTTTATCACCACTGTACTTGGAAAATTAAAAGAAAGGGACAGAGGGCTATATGCCCTACATAATTTGCTGCAGGAGTAAAGAAAGCTGCACTTACTTGCCCGACGCATCATACCTTCTGCCTATCTACATATACCACGGGTCTCGTGCTGTGACATAATGTCCCAACCAACCGATGTAGTGAAGGAAACAAATCGCCATATACCCTTTTACATTCCTCCTCCATCTTTATTCAGACTAGTCGTACATCTTTGAGCAAGAAAAATCCTGTTGCAATTGCTGTTATGGCAAGAGTTGGTGACTATGCCTTAGGAATGAGCGGCATCGGGGAAATTAATCCCACTTGTTACCGATGTTTCACGTCTCTGCACATGCATGAACTGAACACTTTGATGGTGGAATGACATGGCCACCATCGATCATAGGCTGTGGAAGTCATTGGTCCAAGTCCCTCCACATAACACGAGATGGAAGATCAAAAGCATCCCTAGAAAGTCTATCTCACGGCAACTCTTCTGATAAATCAAACTTCATGCTTGAATCCTGATGGCTCGTGAGTCACAAATGAAATCCTCTTCTGGCACTTCAGTTCTTTAGAGTTCATGCGGCTATCTATTTGAAACAAAGAAATTGCATTCTAGAACATGTATTTAACATCGTTGCATACACCCTCCTTCAATTTACTGCAAAATCCCGATCACTACACAAATCCTCATCAATAACAGTATACAGTTCCATTTCGAAAAAAAATAACAGTATACAGTTTCACGGTTGTCTAGAACCAGGATACCAACACTGATGAACTTACTGAGCTTTCACAGAGGTCCTAAAAGTTCCAGCTTTATGTCACTAATTCTTATTGTTGTGGTTCCATAAAAGGGCACGGAACTGTGACTCCTGCATAGCCTCTAGCCCTGTACTCTCTAGTCTCTAGCAGATGAGACGCTAAAAGCCTTTGCCATCTGAATTGAAGTCACGAGTTGACGTGCTTGTCCAGGAATGCATTTGCTAGATTGCTGAAGCTTCTGTTAACTGCTCCAGCTGCAGAATAGTCTCTCTTATCATCCGCAGGACGTCCGGTTTTAGAATCTCTATCTTTGTTGAAAGGTTGCATAAGTAGTACAAGGCTCCAAGCGCATAAATCACCTATTAAGCAGTCAGCCAAATGGAAATGTTGGTGTATGTTGAAGTAAGAATAGTAAGTGTAGATCAAAAATGTTTTAATGAAGATAGCAGATGGAATAGAGACAGAAGCGACTGAGAGTGTTCTGGGTGAAGGTTTTTCCAGGAAAAAGCTCAGCGTTTTGGCACCAGCGGAGGCGACGCCTGCGGGTGTCGTTACCCTCTTGGGAGCGTCGTTGTGGTTACCTTCCTCGCGTCAGCGCTCTGGGTGAAATCCCTTGACTGTTTGGTCTCGACGACGGCGGCATGATGCACCGTTACATTCTTGGGGGCGTCTTCGTGAAGCTCCAGTACCTATTGGTCCCTATCTATTGTCATCGATAGACACGCTCGGATACTGTCTCAAGGCTCTCTCGGCACCAACGTGGGCGGTCTCCTATCTTATACACGTGACATGGTTTCACTTCTCTTCATCCGGAGCGAGAGGGCAGGCGGCCCTCTCAGCTGACGACTTGGTGGATGTGGTGTGACGATGTCCGGTGCTTTCACAAGGAGACGTGGTGACTTCTCTAGTTAGTAGTCTTGGGTGTCTCTTTAGGGTGTGGTTTCTCTTTTTTTTCTTCTTTTATCTTTGATCTGCTTTGTAAGAGGATTCTCTCTTATCATTTTGTATTGGTTCAGCCATTTGTGTCTTTATTTATAAAGCGGTACGAAAGTCTGTTTTGAGGAAAATGATCAAACATTCTGATTTCTCATAGATATGTTGTCAAATATATATGTATATTATGTAGTGGTAAAGCTTTTCCTCCAAAATAACAAGTGTACATATGTATGCCCATGTATATAGCTGCATCGGCTCATGACTAGTACCTCTCTTCATTAATCGTTATTGCCACATCAGCATTTTCCCAAGGCATGCATGATACCTCTTAATGATACTACCACTATTGCTAACCTAAACAGCTACTCTCTAGTAGATGTAATTCTTACACAGCCTCTCCTCTCTAGTCCCCAGGTGCGAGCTTTACTTTATGCTCTAAATAGAGTTCACAAGTACAGGTGGTTGCCCAGTATAATTTGATGTAGTTAGTAATATTCACACCTACTTTCCTGACATATTATTCATCTCTTATCTCTACATATACGAGAGATCTAAGAGATGCAGGACCCATGTCGTAGAGCAAACAAAGATGTAGATTACTTTCAGATATCTTTATCTTCTATCACCATTCAGCAAAACTTCATATCTTTGAGCGAGAAAAAGGCGGTCTGATTGCATCCTGCTATGACCCGAAGGAATGAGATGCATCAGGGAAAATGATCCAACTTCCAAAATAACGTAGACCACACATCTCGACCATGTGAGCATGCTGGGGTAACATGGCCATCAGCATTACTGAGCAGATGACCCTTCCCATGTAGTTCCATGATTCACTCAAGAAAGCGTGTGCTATGAAGTTGCCTCGAAAAAAATGACATACAGCTGAGAGGAAACTTAGAAAGATAGAATGGCATTAAATAGGAGAAACTGAAGTTTTTTGAGCTGAAAACTATAGGAGAGGCCCCGACAGCAAATTTTGTTAAGTGAAAAAATATGTACAAGAAGGGTGAAAGAATATACAAGAGGGCCTAGCCCAGATAAACTACAGAGCGTCTAGCCAAGTAACTAGGGAGGTTTTCAGATCATCCTTCATTCTATAAAAAAGAAGGAAAATGTCCCTTTTAAACGAGTAGGACCAAGTGCTAAAGGAAGGAGTTATATTGTCAAAAACTAGAGCATTTCTTTGCTTCCAAATATTCCAGCATGATGTGGCAAACACCTCGAAAAAAAAGTTCTTCTAAAGTTACTTTTTACAATGATGATCATCTGAGAGAGTTCCAAAGTATAGTCGAGTGTTATATTGATAGATTGCCAGCATTGCATACTAAAACCGCAGCTCCAAAAGAGATGTTCTCTAGTTTCTAGTGACCCATTATCGCAAATTTTGCAGAGGCCATTGTCATCTAGATTGAAACTTTTCCTTAAGAGCATGTCCTTTGTGTTTAAGCGATCATTCGCGAGGAGCCAGAAAAAGGATTTTATCTTAGCTCCAGATCCATGGGGAAAAAGTTGGGGCCTCGATATGATCGAAGTTCATCTTGTAAAAATTGTTCAAAGAGAAATGATTGCCCCAATTATATGATCATACATTGTTGTCCTCTGTGTTTCTAGTAGATCTGGTTTGAACTATGAGTTGGTTGAATTCATTGAACTCCTCAAAAGCTTGGGTGGATAGAGGAAGATAAAAAGCATGGATGGGGTCATCCAAATCAAGGATATTTTTCACCGAGGTAAGTTTGTCAATAACAAAAGAGTGCAGTCTTGGGGATTTATCATTGGAAGATCAGTAGCCCAATTATCACTCCAAAAGAGGGCAGTATCCCCTGAAGCAATCGAGCAGGATGCAGTCCTTTTAAAGTTCACGCAAAGTTTGACAATGTCCCTCCACCAAAAGGATCTAGAGATGTTGGTGCCTTGTGGTGAAGAATTATTATAAGTCCTCCAAACCAAATGAACCCAAGGGTGTTCTCCTTGTTGAAAAATTTATGTAAGAACTTGATGAGAAGGGCCTCATTGTGAGCAGCGAGATTAGTGATGCCTAAACCACCCTTAGATTTTGGCCTACAGACCAGGTCCCAAGCCGCCAAGGATTTAGGCCTGTTAGAATTCTCCTGCTTTCCCCACACGCCAATTCTCCTAGATTTATCCACAATCTCAATGGCTCCATAGGCAATATTAAGGGTGCATAAGTAGAAAGTGGGTAGCGAGCTAAGGATGGCCTTAGTCACTAGGATTCTTCTATCAAGCGAGAGGAGGGATGAAGTAATCGCAAGACGATGATTTATTCTAGAATAGAGTGGGCTAAGGTCTCTAATGCGAGGTCTTCTTAGACCTACTGGGATACCAATATAAGTGAATGGGAAGGTTTCGAGCTTACAACCAAAAAGACCAGCCAAAAGTGTCGCTTTCTCATTAGAGAGATTAATTGGAAGGAGGCAGGACTTGGAAAAATTAACCCTGAGACCTGTAGATTGTGCAAACGTTTCGAGGATGCCTTTAAGGCAGAGGAGTTGACAAGGACAAGATTGCATAATAAGGAGGGTATCATCCTCATATCGTATGATCGGGAAATCACCATTGACCGGTGGGATGGGGTGGTGAAGAAGGTTCAACTGGCAAGCTTTGTTAATAACAGCCGTCGATACATAAAGAAGAGGTGAGAGGGGGTCGCTTTGTCTTAGGCCCCTACGACAGTGGAAATATTTCCCCGGGACACCATTCAGAAGGATCGAAGAGGTGCCAGACGCGAGGATAGCCTTGATCCAACCAATGAATCGATCATCAAAACCATAATGATGCAGCATAGAAAGGATCATAGAGTGTTCAATCATGTCAAAAGCTTTGGTGAAGTCAATTTAAGGATAATGATCTCCTTTTTGGATTGGTGGCATTGGTGAAGGAATTCAAAGCTCTAGGCAAGGCAATCTTGAATAGTCCTGTTTTTTATGAAGCAATATTGGTTCCGATGAACAATTTTGAGGATCACCTTTTGAAGACGGTCAGCGAGGAGCTTTGTCAGTAATTTAAGGCAAGAGTTGAGGTGAAATTTTGCCTATAGTCGCGGAATGGGCCTATAGTCCCCTTTCGGAAAATTCGGAGAAGTAGTTGCATTTAGCAAACTATACGCTCGAGCGGTTTGCAAACTTTCAGCTCAAAACACCTTGTATTTTAGGCTCTGCAAAAATGACAAGATCGCACAAAAAAAGAAATCTCCACACACTAGTGTACAGTACAACATTGTTTACCGACGAAAAAACTCAATTTGTCATTTTTTACTGAGTCTGAAATACAAAGTATTTAGAGCTGAAAATTTACACACTGCTATAACACATAGTCGGCTACAAGCTTTAAAACTTTTGATTTCAACATTTTTGACGTTCCCAAAACAGGCTCACTAGAGGCCGGATTCCATAACGCCGCCCTCGGTTACAAACAACATACTAACTCTGAAGCACAATGGTTACAAGGCTTTCAAAGGAAAGTGTGTAAGAAGAATCTTCTGTTCTGACAATTTATGTTTGGCCAAGCAATCTGTAAACTTTCAACTTCAAACCATTTATTTCCATTCAGATTTTTCCTGTCCCCCTTTTTGGGACCTTCTGCCCCTTGTAGTACATGACACTCTTTAAGTGTGTGGGGAAGTGCTAGTTCTGCTCATAAAGTGGAATCAAGTGTATTATACCATAGATATGATAACCAAGTAGTGAGTGACAAATGTAGTGAAAAGCAAATGAAGCTGCAGATATTTCCTTATCTTCTTTGGGTTTTCCATCTCATTTAACCAAAAATATTCACATATTCGAATGGAAAACAACCTACTATAATTACTACAGGGAAGTGTGTGGCCATACCTTAGCGATGAGCGGCATCATAGAAAATAATCAATCATGGGCATCCTGTTGAGCTACAATTTTGATGCATCAAACCTCCTTCGTTATGATATGGTGAGAACAAGGATGCGTGTGGATCTTGTTTTAGTGTTTAAATTGTTATCTCAAAAGCCATCTAAGATGCAACCTTGTACTGTGCTCAAGCGATGCAGCCTTGTACCTGAGGGTATGTGAGGTTGCTTTCGCTCACTCTCCTAAATCTCTTTCACCAAAGCCCTTCTTATTAACACAACCATGATTTGATTCAAAATAAGATCTACATGAAAAGTTCCCACGTAGATTGTATGATTCCATTATGATAATTATGATAACCGGTTCCGAGTTTCGCTAAGTGTAATCTTCAGTTTTATGTTCATGTTCGGAGCTTTTTAGCAAATTTTGTCAAATTAACCACATACAGCTGAACATTTGAAATTTCCTTTGAGGAGTAGCTTCACCTCGCTATTTCTCATAACTCTCATGTTGTAAGTTTTTAATTCCGGTGGTTGTATACAGATAGATCTGCACCTCTCTAGTATAAGTGTTTAAGATGTGCCAATTTCGGTGGTTGTATACAGATTCGATCACAATGTGAGATCTGCATGTCGAAGCCGAGGGACATTGTAGTTAGAAAAAAACTTAGGGACTGTTTTTTCTTCATTTCAGTATAATGATGAACTGGAGAATTCACGTTCTAACACATATTCCCATGATTAAGCATAGTTTTCGAGTATACTTATTAGTCTTAGTGAATGGCAATAATTTTTGTAGTAATTATTGGTAATTTCATTTGTGATTATGCGTGGATAAACATCTACGCGGTACATTTGTAATTTCTATACAACCTATCCTCTCTAGTCTCTCTAGATGGTACACTACAAGCTTTATCCTATGGATGCATTTTGCCATATAACTTAAGCTAATTAACTATCGAAAAGAAAATATTGTTGAAGCTATTAATTGTTGACGGCTCTACAGCTTTAGAATCGTCTCGTATTACCCTTAGCACAGTCGGTTTCAGAATATTTTCTATTGAAGTGTTGTCAGTGAGTTATTATAATCTCGTCTCAATTATTTACTTATATTGTTAACTCCTGATGATCAATCAAAAGATATGCATCAAAATACCTGGGATAAATGTGTGTTATACCGGAGCTGATAAGTATCTATATCAACTGAAGCTACGTTTTTACCGCTACTTCGTTTTGGAAAGAGAAAAATAAATCCATTCACCAATACTATAGTTGAAAAACAAAATTAATTGGTCGTATGCCCCAAATAAATTGATGCAATGAGTAAGCCACATGCATCTACTTTCCTGACGTGGTATTCATTTCCCCTCTTTCTATCTCTACATATATTACGAGAGATTTAAGCGATGCGAAACTCAGTAGTCAAGCAACCAAAGTTGTAGATATCCTATGTTCCTATCTCCATTCACCAAATCTCCACATCTTTGAGTGAGAAAAAAAGATGATCTGATTGCTATCCTGCTATAACCCGCGCGAGGGAATGCGATGCATCAGGGAAAATGATCCAACTTCCAAACGAAGGTTGATTGCACATCTTCATGATGTAGCCACGATAGGCATCACTCCTTGTTGCTTGCATGCTGGAATGACACCTCGCTACTTAGTAGTGAAAGAGCCTTTGAAAGTAGCACCCTGAATGGCAATGGAGATGTGGACTTGAGCGTACAATTCCGTTTCGCTTAAATCTTGTTTTTCCGCATGGAATACGGATCATGGGAAAGCCCAAATCGGCGGACAGTCTGGCGAAGAAGGTCTACCCCTCACTGTCCATGCAGGCATCTCAGGAAACGGCAATCCATCTTCCTTGCCTCTTGCCTGTGTAAGACACTCTGCTGAACGCTGGTTTGGATCAGTCTAGAGCACCTTATGATGCCACTGTTTTCCTTGTTGATTGGTCGAATTCACTGACCAATTCTTGTGTGGTGGTCTGTCTTGAAGGAATGGACAGTGCATTGTTGAGCGAGTCTTTTCCGGCGATGTTGATGTCCTTTAAACAAAGGAATGCAGCAGAGAAGCCCCAGAGCGTATTTTCAAATAATACTTGAGCGACACTTATTATGGATCGGAGGGAGTAACAACTTAAGTTCGGGTCCACCCACTTCCCTCTTCAAGTGAGCTACTTCTTCGACACCAGAGATCCTGATTGGGTGCATTCTTTTTTGTTCTATAATCTAGCTAATTGGGTGAGCTTTATCTTGTGTTTCTCCCTCCCATTTTTTTCCTCTTTATCGTTTATTCTGTAAGTACTCTTTATATTTATTTATAAATAAAACACGGTGTTATTTGGTTCGTAAAAAACAATGGAAATATGGTGGGAAGATATCCAAACAATTGCCATGCAGCTGAGAAAAAACTTTGAAAGCTAGAATGATATTTACGGGGAACAAGTGAAGTAATTCAAGATCGCAGTGACACAAGCTATACGTTAATGTTTTTTCTTACACAAACAAGAGCTTTATTATCAATAATAGGGTTCTAAATCGGTACACTAACTTTGAAATACGATGGCTATTAGGATTTCAAAGCATGTCAGAAGGATCTCCTGTTCCGACAGTTTCTCTTCATCTAAGCAATCTCTGAACATTCAACTTCAAACCTTTTTCTTTTCTTACAAATTTTGTCTATCTTCTTCTTCGGAACGCTCTTCTCCTTGTACGTAGCACTCCTTTAAGTGTGGGGAACTACTGGTTCTGTTTATTGAAAACGGAATCAGGTGTATTATGCCGACGTTGATGTGTGTAATTGCCTCACTCACTGAGATCCTTGGTCGTTACCTCCACAATATGTGTTAACTTGCTTGGAGGAAGGAGACTTATCTCTTTAGAGGAACCATGTGCTTGTTTTAAGTAGTTGTGTGATTGTAATATTTCAGTTTGTGCCAAGCCACTTGGTACTGTCTATTCAATCAAGCACATCTCATTACCACAAGTGTACTTGGATAATTTTGATGCAACGATGTTGTCTAACACACTGTGGTACATTTTTCCTCCGTACACAGGACTGAAGGAGGTTAAACACTAAATGACACAGCCTATGTACAGAAGCTAGCAAACATAGCTGCAGATTATGTTCTTATCTTCTATTGGATTTCCATCTCTAACTCTCCGTTCACCCGAGATTCACATCACTGAGATGAAAAGCTTGTTACAATTGATTTGCAATGCAATTAAACACAGCTGATAAATCGTATGTAGTGCAGCTGCTAAAATTTTGAGATTTTTCTCTTTTCGTCCAACAGACTCTAAAATTTGAACCCGGGCCTTCTTCTACTTCTTGTTTTGAGTCTTCATAATTTCGTCCATCTTTCTTAACAATCTCATCATGTGTACATGCTATTCTTGAGTGTATGGAGCTCCCTGGTCACGTAAATGGAAACTGGTGGAACCTCAATGATAAGGAAATTAACATAGAAGTCTCGTGAAAGAAAACCCTCTTACAACACTTGATACTCCTACACACCAGGAACAACTAGGAACCAACTATGGAGTGAAACATTGGAGCTGGCGTGCATGTTAAAGCTCTCGGAGGAACCATGTGATGTGATCGCTATTTTTTTTACAGAAAATAGAAGGTTTCAATTTCTACCATTTTTTTACCAATTTTTTTCAATAAAAAACGTATTAATATCTAGATGATAATAAATACACCTAGTCTCCGCAACAACACGATGAAAAGAGTAACTCAAAAAATAAAAATGTCTACCTAGCTTTTCTACCCAGATAATTTGGACGTGATAAGGAAACCCATGTGGACTTGTCTGACACATCAATTGTCATATTACTACGTCTGTCTTTATCTCTACATATACCAGAGATGAAATAACCAAACAGTGAACGACTATAAGTGACACAACCAATGTATAGTGAAGCAAACGAAGCTGCAGATATATATTTTCTTGTCTTCTGTTGGGATTTTTCACGCAAATGAAGCTGCAGATATATATTTGATTGTTTTCTGTTGGGTTTTCCAATTTCTTTTCACGCAAACTTCACATCTTACAGTGAAAAATGGCCAACTAAAATTGCTAGAGTGGCTATACTATACCTTGGGGATGAGAGGCATTGCAGAAAAAAATGAACCATCACAGGCCTTTGTAGCTGTGGCTCGATCATCTCAAATCTCCTCTATCAAGATGTAATGTGAACAAGGATGCATGTGAATCTTATTTTAGTGTTTAAACAGTTCTCGAAGGAGTCAACGAAAACGACAGTTTGAGTAACATTGCTCGGCCGTGAGATCAACATGTCAGAAATGTATGGACGCATGCTTAAAATGCTTATTTGAGTTAGTCAATATATAGAAGAACTTTAGCACTTGAGTTGTAGTTCTCTAATGTTATCCTTTTATTTATTTTTTCATCTACATCCTTTTCCTCATAGCTTCTTTACTCTCTCAAAATTGTGTATATACATCGAGGTAACAAGAGAGTGTTGAAGAATGAGAGTCTTCTGCTAGTTTATAGTGTAGCATGGGAAGCCTAATTACATGGTTACCATGCAGTTTGACAAAGAAGGAAGTGAAATGCGTTGGAGATTGATGTGCCAACTGCTAAAACTGCTAGCCAAGGGGCAGGAGCTATCATCACAGTCCTCCAAGGTATTCATTCTTCTAAGACCATGGAAGATGAACTGAAATATTGGGTACATGAGAAATGGAAGTGGGAGAGTAAGCCTTTTTCAGAAACTGAATACTTTGTAGTTTTCCCCTCTAAAGCTAGTCTGAGAATTTGCTATTGAGCTGACTTTATCCAGGACATTTTTTCTCTGAAGGAATCTTCTTTAGATCTTGGAGCTTGTTGCTTTCTTGGTTATGTTTGGGTCAGAGTGTTTGAGGTTCCAGACTATGCTAGATAAGAAGGTCTCTGAAAGAATTGGCAAAGACCTTTGGGAGGCTGTGGCATCCCGCCAAAACCATTTTTAGAAAATCGCGTTGTTTTTGTGCATTGCATCATCATGACCGCATGCTCATGTCATCATGCCACATTGCATTTGAGCATCGTCATCATCTTGCATTTTGCTTGCATAAAACTAATTGCGGAAAAACCTGTTTGTGTTTCCTAAACGTCCCGTCTTTATTCAAACGCAAAACCCCGGGTCTCCGGATTATTTTGTTTGTCTGCTATCGGTTTGCAAACGGTGCATTTAAAATAAATAAAAGATTAAATTATTTTAGTGGGGGCAGTCGAACGGACCGATTCGACCCGAACGACCACCCCAGTCCAAACAATCGGTCCGCCTAAAATACCTAAGCTACCCAACCTAATCTACCCACCCCTCCGGCCACCTCATCCCACCCAATCCCCACCTGACACCTCACCCTCTCCCTTCCCCCAACCACTCCCACGCCGCCACCTCACCCCACTCCCTCACCTCCACTCCACCAGGTACACACACACACCCCACACGACGCACACACGCACGCTGCAGCCTCCCCACACCCGATCCTCACCCCCTGGACCCCACCTGTCCCCGCGCCCACCCCGTCCCCCACCTCTCGCCGCATCCTCCCCTTCCCTCCCGCACGCAGCCACCAGCCCGCCTCGACGCGACCCCGCGCCTCCCCTGTTTCCGCCCGTCGCCGGCCTCCACCCTCCGGCCCCACCAGCCTCGGCCTCCGCCACCGTCGCCGCACCTCGCCCGGCCGGCCTCCCCTCCCCTCCCGCGTGGCCGCGCCGCCTCCGCCTCCCTGGCTCTCCGCTCTGCCGCCTGGGCCTCCTCCCCCTGGACCGGCCGCGGCGTCGCCCGCCGGAGCCGCCTCACCTCCCCGCCATCTTCCTTCCTCCCCGTCGTCCGCAGCAGCAGCCGGAGCCGAGCCGGCCCGCCTCCACCCGCGCGTCGCCTCTTCCGCCGGCGACCCCGAGCCGATCTCAGCCCCGCCTCCTCCGCCTCGTCTGCGGCCGCGTCCGCCGCCGGCCGGACCTCGCGCAGGCCGCCTCCCCGTCCCCGTCGGCCACCGCCGGCCAGCGCCCTCCCCATCTCCTCCTCCGCATCCCCGCTTCTGCCCGGCCCGGCCGCCCCAGTCGAGCTCCTCGCCGCGCCTCTGTCCCCGCTGCCGGCCGCCATCCTCGCCTCTGCGTCGCCTTCCCGAGCCGCCGCCAAGAGCTCGCCCGCCTCTCCCCTCGCAAGCTCCCTTCCCGCGCCGCGTCCAGGGAGCCCGTGCCCTCGCCCTTGTCTACAAGTGCAGCCACGCGAGCACATGCCGCCTCATGTTCGAACCCACCTCCTGTTTCAAGTGCTAGTGTTGTTTCAAGGGTGGCTGTGATGTGGTGGATGCAACGTTTTGGTGCCCCGAAGGTCGATCTGGAACTCAAGTTCGACATCGAAAAGGATACGCGCGACAAGGCCGCCTACATGGAACATCAAGTACCCCCTCTCGGATCCGAGGACCGAAGATGCCCAGAACGCCAAGATCGTCCTCAAGGATCCGAAGGCCCCAACTCCGAAACCCCGGGACCGAGCCCCGGAAACCCCGATGTTTTCGACACGGATGCCATGATCTTCGTCACGGACGCCGAGACCACCGGACCCGAAGACCACACGCGCGACAAGTACTTCTTCCCGGACGCCAAGACCGACTTGATGGCGCGGACCCGACAAGATCTTCGCGACGATAAGAACGACACCGACCCGGAAGAACCCGATGCGCCCCCGACGCCAACCAAGTTCTCCTTCCTGGAAGCTTTGACGCTCGTGCGACAAGATCGACTTCCGTTGTCCGAGAACGATCCGTCGAACCCTGAACCCTGTCCAACCCCGAACCCCTCGGAGCCCAAGATCTTCGCCCCGATGTGTGTTCCCTTTCCGAGCCCTATTTTATAAAATGATATATATATATATACTTGTTGCATATTAAATTGTCATGCTTGCATACATATCTGTGTGGTTTGGGGGCCTTATGCCGATTCACCTAATAATTAAATATGGGGCCCATATGCGGGCAAATCTAGTCTCATATCGGCCTCATTTAAATTTGTGTAGCGAACCGGTGCTATTATTTTTCCTTGTTAAGACAACATTTAATATGCGGGGTATCTAAACAACATGAACCGTTTAATTAATTGTCGGGACCCCGGTTCCGCTTAATCTTGACTAATCGCATCGCACCTTTGCCATGCCATTCATCATACATGCATCATGCCCGATCTTTTGCCGTAGTATTAAGTATTGCATCCGGTGTTTATTCTAGTGTTTTCGCTTCTTCGCGGATAAGGCCGTTGAGTTGATGCGAGTGTCGACCCGATCTTCGGTGGAACCTTCGGCAATGTTTTCAGGCGAGCATCTCCCCCCTTTTCTACCTATCTTACTTTTATAGTATTTATTCCCTCCTGTTGATCTATTGCTATCTGTGTTGCGATGCTCTAGTTTCCGAACCTGTGATATCCCGTGCAGCCCTATATTGCCTTGGACACATCCTATTACCTGTTGTTTGGTAGATAGTTGGACTTGCGCGTCGTAGTCGCTTGCTCAAGTGTTGTTGCGTGTCGTCAAGTGCCACAGTTGTTGGAGCCTTGCCGCATGTTTGATGTTGGAGATGATCATAGTTTTACTTATTGTTCACTTTAATTACTGTTTAACAACTAAAATTGAAGTAGGTAAACAGAGGCATCGGTGGGTGATAGATAACATTTGGTTTCCGACCGCCCACTTGTGTCCCGTAGGACCCCGAGTTCTTGACACCTGTTCCGAGATCGAGCGCGCTAACCACATGTGGGGAGATATGGGCCCCCCATCGATTTAGTACCTGATTTCAAAGTATTGTACTGGGGGCCACAAGTAGTTTGGGCCTTTATTACTATCCTGTACTTATGCCATGCTTTACTGCTTTATTTACGATTGTGTGAGGAGCACGCTGTACTGTTTTGGAAGCGGAGTGTTTTCGCGGTATCGACAGTCCCCGTTTGGGTATTTGCTGTCGTTTACAGCCACTGTCGCCAACCCTGAGTCCGTCTCGGAGACCGGCCGACTTCGTTGCGGGTGTACTTAGTGGGGTGGCCCCCCGTGCTTGCTTTGGGTCTGGGAAACGTCATGACTTAGGCCCCGCCGACATACCGATGGGTGTATGTTAACTGATCTGGCAAAAAGGGTCGAAGTGCGTGTGGATACTTTGGTGCACCCCTGCAGGGTTTAATCTTTTCGAGAAGCCGTGTCCGCGGTTATGGACGACTTGGAGCACAGTGCTTGATCATAGACAACTATAACTAAAGTTTACTGTTATAAATTGACTTGTATCCGATTTGACTAGTAATCAGCTTCACTACAACGGAAAGGCTAAATAAAAGTACCAACAACTGCTGGGTTTTGGGGTTATCCCATGCTAATTGTATCTGACTAGTAAGTGTTGCCACTATAACGGAATGGTTAACTAAAAGTGCCCACTACTTACTTTATCAGGATGACTATCTCAACCTGACTAGTAAATTGCCGCCACTATAACTGAATAAGTAAAACTGCCAACTGTGTGAGTTCCTCGGTTGACTTCCTCGTTTGGTCTCGAGAGGGAAACGCCAGGATGGGTTTGTTTGATGATAGTATCAGGTTGGATCCGAATAGGTCTTCCTTACCCCTCTCTGATAGCCGCCAGTAGTATCGAGTCTCTATAGGTTGCTCAGTGCATGCTGCTGCTGCCGCTTCAGTCCACCATACCTATGTAGGCGAGGACCGCCGAATTATAGTCTCGCCGTGTACTGGCCTCAGTACTGACGCTCCTCTTTTTCCGTTGCCCTTTGTCGGCACCCCTTTTGTTTAAGCAGGTTTTGAGATCGACGCCGTTAGCAGGGTTACCCTTCCGGCTTGGCCTGGGCAGGGTTATGGACGCCATTGGTTATTCTTCAGGGCTCTTAGCCCCATTTGCATCTTGTCCGTAGTCGGACGCTCTGTCATTTTCAAGGTGTTTTGGATCTTTGTATATTATATATGTATTCTTGACTCATGGAGTCATGTTGTATATATCCGTTCTGTGGGTCCCATCGAGGGCTGTTGTGTAATGTTATTACTTCGTTTTCCACCCGCACGAAAGTGCCTGGTGGGCACCTTCGAATCGTTTCTATGCGGGTTTGGCGGGTTTCGCTAAAACTTGCATAGGGCCGATTCCGAGGGTGTTACAGAGTGGTATCAGAGCTCAGCAGTTGCGATACCCCACAAGTCCAGCCTGTAGGATAACGTAGCTAACGGCCGAAGTAGAGTGTCAAAACTATTTTTCAAAATCGGTTGGATAGTTCTGATTAGGTCAGATTTTACTCCTTACCCCTCTGCTGTTCTGCTCTTACCTCTACGTGTTTTGAATCCGCTCTCCTCTTCCTCTTCGAGTCCAGGATTTTCGTGGTTGGGTTCCGTCGTACCTTCAGGGTTTCGCTTCCTTCTTTGATAACGGTGTTCTACCATCCGGTGTTCATGCTGTCTGAGTGATCCTTTATCTGTGGTACCATTCTGTATTCCTTGTTTGTGCCTTCCGGTGTTTTCCGACGCGACGACATCATCTATGCCAGATCCGATGCAGAGTTTGCATCACTCCTTTGTTTCCGAACCTCGATTGTCGAGATCTTCAGTCTGAATCCTGAGGGTTGGTTGCATAATCTGTCTATTCGTGTACATGGTAATGCTTTGAGTGCGGGATGGAGTCGCGACCATATCACTACTCTTATCATTTGCTTTGTATATTGAATGGTGGATCGGTGCAATTCTACTCCTTCCATGGAAGTTAGAGGTGGCCTTACCTTTAACCTCGTCTGTTGCTTATCCGGAGTGTTCTCTTGACGAACAGGATCAACGACCTCTTGTTAGTGGTGTCGCGAGGATCTACACGAAGCGAGAAGACGCAGATCGCCGACCTTCCTTCCGGTACCATGAGGCGGATCTTGAGGGCGAGATCCATTGTTAGTGGTGTCGAATTGTGGCATCCCGCCAAAACCACTTCTAGAAAATCACGTTGTTTTTGTGCATTGCATCATCATGACCGCATGCTCATGTCATCATGCCACATTGCATTTGAGCATCGTCATCATCTTGCATTTTGCTTGCATAAAACTAATTGCGGAAAAACCTGTTTGTGTTTCCTAAACGTCCCGTCTTTATTCAAACGCAAAACCCCGGGTCTCCGGATTATTTTGTTTGTCTGCTATCGGTTTGCAAACGGTGCATTTAAAATAAATAAAAGATTAAATTATTTTAGTGGGGGCAGTCGAACGGGCCGATTCGACCCGAACGACCACCCCAGTCCAAACAATCGGTCCGCCTAAAATACCTAAGCTACCCAACCTAATCTACCCACCCCTCCGGCCACCTCATCCCACCCAATCCCCACCTGACACCTCACCCTCTCCCTTCCCCCAACCACTCCCACGCCGCCACCTCACCCCACTCCCTCACCTCCACTCCACCAGGTACACACACACACACCCCACACGACGCACACACGCACGCTGCAGCCTCCCCACACCCGATCCTCACCCCCTAGACCCCACCTGTCCCCGCGCCCACCCCGTCCCCCACCTCTCGCCGCATCCTCCCCTTCCCTCCCGCACGCAGCCACCAGCCCGCCTCGACGCGACCCCGCGCCTCCCCTGTTTCCGCCCGTCGCCGGCCTCCACCCTTCGGCCCCACCAGCCTCGGCCTCCGCCACCGTCGCCGCACCTCGCCCGGCCGGCCTCCCCTCCCCTCCCGCGTGGACGCGCCGCCTCCGCCTCCCTGGCTCTCCGCTCTGCCGCCTGGGCCTCCTCCCCATGGACCGGCCGCGGCGTCGCCCGCCGGAGCCGCCTCACCTCCTCGCCATCTTCCTTCCTCCCCGTCGTCCGCAGCAGCAGCCGGAGCCGAGTCGGCCCGCCTCCACCCGCGCGTCGCCTCTTCCGCCGGCGACCCCGAGCCGATCTCAGCCCCGCCTCCTCCGCCTCGTCTGCGGCCGCGTCCGCCGCCGGCCGGACCTCGCGCAGGCCGCCTCCCCGTCCCCGTCGGCCACCGCCGTCCAGCGCCCTCCCCATCTCCTCCTCCGTATCCCCGCTTCTGCCCGGCCCGGCCGCCTCCGTCGATCTCCTCGCCGCGCCTCTGTCCCCGCTGCCGGCCGCCATCCCCGCCTCTGCGTCGCCTTCCCGAGCCGCCGCCAAGAGCTCCCCCGCCTCTCCCCTCGCAAGCTCCCTTCCCGCGCCGCGTCCAGGGAGCCCGTGCCCTCGCCCTTGTCTGCAAGTGCAGCCACGCGAGCACATGTCGCCTCATGTTTGAACCCACCTCCTGTTTCAAGTGCTAGTGTTGTTTCAAGGGTGGCTGTGATGTGGTGGATGCAACATTTTGGTGCCCCGAAGGTCGATCTGGAACTCAAGTTCGACATCGAAAAGGATACGCGCGACAAGGCCGCCTACATGGAACATCAAGTACCCCCTCTCGGATCCGAGGACCGAAGATGCCCGGAACGCCAAGATCGGCCTCAAGGATCCGAAGGCCCCAACTCCGAAACCCCGGGACCGAGCCCCGGAAACCCCGATGTTTTCGACACGGATGCCATGATCTTCGTCACGGACGCCGAGACCACCGGACCCGAAGACCACACGCGCGACAAGTACTTCTTCCCGGACGCCAAGACCGACTTGATGGAGCGGACCCGACAAGATCTTCGCGACGATAAGAACGACACCGACCCGGAAGAACCCGATGCGCCCCCGACGCCAACCAAGTTCTCCTTCCCGGAAGCTTTAACGCTCGTGCGACAAGATCGACTTCCGTTGTCCGAGAACGATCCGTCGAACCCTGAACCCTGTCCAACCCCGAACCCCTCGGAGCCCAAGATCTTCGCCCCGATGTGTGTTCCCTTTCCGAGCCCTATTTTATAAAATGATATATATATATATACTTGTTGCATATTAAATTGTCATGCTTGCATACATATCTGTGTGGTTTGGGGGCCTTATGCCGATTCACCTAATAATTAAATATGGGGCCCATATGCGGGCAAATCTAGTCTCATATCGGCCTCATTTAAATTTGTGTAGCGAACCGGTGCTATTATTTTGCCTTGTTAAGACAACATTTAATATGCGGGGTATCTAAACAACATGAACCGTTTAATTAATTGTCGGGACCCCGGTTCCGCTTAATCTTGACTAATCGCATCGCACCTTTGCCATGCCATTCATCATACATGCATCATGCCCGATCTTTTGCCGTAGTATTAAGTATTGCATCCGGTGTTTATTCTAGTGTTTTCGCTTCTTCGCGGATAAGGCCGTTGAGTTGATGCGAGTGTCGACCCGATCTTCGGTGGAACCTTCGGCAATGTTTTCAGGCGAGCATCTCCCCCCTTTTCTACCTATCTTACTTTTATAGTATTTATTCCCTCCTGTTGATCTATTGCTATCTGTGTTGCGATGCTCTAGTTTCCGAACCTGTGATATCCCGTGCAGCCCTATATTGCCTTGGACACATCCTATTACCTGTTGTTTGGTAGATAGTTGGACTTGCGCGTCGTAGTCGCTTGCTCAAGTGCTGTTGCGTGTCGTCAAGTGCCACAGTTGTTGGAGCCTTGCCGCATGTTTGATGTTGGAGATTATTACAGTTTTACTTATTGTTCACTTTAATTACTGTTTAACAACTAAAATTGAAGTAGGTAAGCAGAGGCACCAGTGGGTGATAGATAACATTTGGTTTCCGACCGCCCACTTGTGTCCCGTAGGACCCCGAGTTCTTGACACCTGTTCCGAGATCGAGCGCGCTAACCACATGTGGGGAGATATGGGCCCCCCATCGATTTAGTACCTGATTTCAAAGTATTGTACTGGGGGACACAAGTAGTTTGGGGCTTTATTACTATCCTGTACTTATGCCATGCTTTACTGCTTTATTTACGATTGTGTGAGGAGCACGCTGTACTGTTTTGGAAGTGGAGTGTTTTCGCGGTATCGACAGTCCCCGTTTGGGGATTTGCTGTCGTTTACAGCCACTGTCGCCAACCCTGAGTCCGTCTCGGAGACCGGCCGACTTCGTTGCGGGTGTACTTAGTGGGGTGGCCCCCCGTGCTTGCTTTGGGTCTGGGAAACGTCATGACTTAGGCCCCGCCGACATACCGATGGGTGTATGTTAACTGATCTGGCAAAAAGGGTCGAAGTGCGTGTGGATACTTTGGTGCACCCCTGCAGGGTTTAATCTTTTCGAGAAGCCGTGTCCGCGGTTATGGACGACTTGGAGCACAGTGCTTGATCATAGACAACTATAACTAAAGTTTACTGTTATAAATTGACTTGTATCCGATTTGACTAGTAATCAGCTTCACTACAACGGAAAGGCTAAATAAAAGTACCAACAACTGCTGGGTTTTGGGGTTATCCCATGCTAATTGTATCTGACTAGTAAGTGTTGCCACTATAACGGAATGGTTAACTAAAAGTGCCCACTACTTACTTTATCAGGATGACTATCTCAACCTGACTAGTAAATTGCCGCCACTATAACTGAATAAGTAAAACTGCCAACTGTGTGAGTTCCTCGGTTGACTTCCTCGTTTGGTCTCGAGGGGGAAACGCCAGGATGGGTTTGTTTGATGATAGTATCAGGTTGGATCCGAATAGGTCTTCCTTACCCCTCTCTGATAGCCGCCAGTAGTATCGAGTCTCTATAGGTTGCTCAGTGCATGCTGCTGCTGCCGCTTCAGTCCACCATACCTATGTAGGCGAGGACCGCCGAATTATAGTCTCGCCGTGTACTGGCCTCAGTACTGACGCTCCTCTTTTTCCGTTGCCCTTTGTCGGCACCCCTTTTGTTTAAGCAGGTTTTGAGATCGACGCCGTTAGCAGGGTTACCCTTCCGGCTTGGCCTGGGCAGGGTTATGGACGCCATTGGTTATTCTTCAGGGCTCTTAGCCCCATTTGCATCTTGTCCGTAGTCGGACGCACTGTCATTTTCAAGGTGTTTTGGATCTTTGTATATTATATCTGTATTCTTGACTCATGGAGTCGTGTTGTATATATCCGTTCTGTGGGTCCCATCGAGGGCTGTTGTGTAATGTTATTACTTCATTTTCCACCCGCACGAAAGTGCCTGGTGGGCACCTTCGAATCGTTTCTATGCGGGTTTGGCGGGTTTCGCTAAAACTTGCAGAGGGCCGATTCCGAGGGTGTTACAGAGGCCTAGGATGGTTGATATGGCATCTTTAACTGTCAAAGGGCCAGTAAGGGTTAAGGTAAATTGCAAAGATCCTAAGTTGAAGGGTAGACTGGAGATTTTCTTAAATATGGTTGTTTAAAATTTAGGATTGAAGCTGAGGGTGGTTGTGTGAGATAGAGGTGATAATGATAAACCTGGTTATAAAAAAGCTGAGAGGGGTATGTCTTAGGATAGCTTAGAGGAATGTGATAGGGGGAGACCATAGAATAGGGAGAAGGGATCTGTTTCTGGAACAAAGCATGATGGTGACAATGAGGTAAACAACATGTGGGAATGGCCATGTTTGTATCCTGCTTTATTCCAGAAGATGGGGAGGATGCAAGAAAGGACCAGACTGATAATACCTTGGGTTTAAGAGAAGAGGCAGAGAAAATTGGGGAGGGGTCTGCAGGTTCTAAGGATGGAAGTAAAAAAGACAGATAGTTTGGGGAAGACAATGGAAGGTCCGAGGAAAAAATCTCCTGAAATTTCAAGTAAGAGTGATGGTTATTCAAAAGGACAGCGCTAGGCGTCCCCGGGGGATAATTTCCCCCGATCCCCCGGGTCCCTAGGCCGCCACGTGTCCCTAAAACGAGGTCTAATTCCGTTTTTGCTACAAACGGACCGAGTTTGCTACAATATTGCCCGCTTTTGCTACATGTAGCAAAAAACGGGTCGGGCCAAAAAAAGAACAGACATATCAAACCTCGCCGGAGACCTCGTCGGCGACCTTGTAGCAAAAAAAATATGCTAATGTAGCAAAACCGACTTCGCCGGAAAATATCACCGGAGACTCGCCGGGAAAAACCTCGTTGGAGACCTCGTAGTAAAAGTTTTACGCTATTGTAGCAAAACCAGAGAACGGTGGTAGCAGAAAAATGTGCTAATGTAGCAGAAACCCGACCTCGTCTAAGACTCGCCGGAAACTTTCGCCGGGAGTGCTCTCCAGATACCTCGTCTGAGATCACATAGCAACATCTTTGTACTATTGTAGCAAGATCATAAAATAGTTGTAGCAAAAATAATGTGACATTGTAGCATCATTGATATGTAGCAAATCCTTATCTCAGCAAAAATTCCCCAAAAGGGTAAATCTAGAGAAGCAAATCAAGTGTGTCTTCGATAGCAACGATCTATGTCGTCTATAGCAAATTCACCTGTTGGTGGTAGCAAAAATCAATCACAGTACACACTGCGTACGCGAGCAGGCCATGGCGGTGGGAGCAGGCCATGGCGGCGAGAGGAGGAAATTGGGAGGGAAGGGATGTCGGGAGCGACTCGGCCGCTGGGAGGATGACCGGCGAGTCAGTGAGGTTGGACTGCCCGCGAGCAGTGGAGTAGATGGGAGTGCCACGGCGGGAGCGCATGGCAGCGGAGGCGCGCGGCAATAACGGAGGGGCACCGCAGCAGCGGCGGCGCATGGCGGCAGCGGAGGCGCGTGGCGGCAGCCGGAGGGGCGTCACAGTAGCGGCGGCAGCGGAGGGGCACGGTATTTGCAGTTGAAGACCAGGTAGACGAAGACGCGCAGTCCGTCCGTACGGTTGGATGCTAGCGACGTGACCCGAGGAATAAAAACGTTTTATTCCCGGCTGATATGTATCATTTTTCTATTCAAAATGAGCAGTACAAGAGACTGAGGGTACGAGGATAAGGAGGTTTCCTCCTGGAATTCTAATCAACGGAAAGACATGGTGATGTGGAGTAATGTGGATGAGGTTTTGGATAAGGAACATGCTGAAGGATCTCTGAGGGAGCTAATTTAGATGCTGATGTTGAGGAGGAATCTAACAAGGAAAATGATTCCCCTCCCCCGGGGGATACGACACATCCATCCCCCGGGTCAGCGTCTCGCCCGGGTGCTACCGCACGTTGCGCGCTGTGGGCTTGTCAGCTATCCTGCACGGGGCCCACATCTCTTCGACCCTCGTCTTATCTCTTCCTCGGTCCGTTTGTTCCCCTCTTCCTCAACCTCTCGTTTTTAGCTCCCGTCGCTCTCTCTATCGCCATGCTCCACATCTAGGCTGGCGGTGCCCCTCTGAAACTCCACCGTTTCTTTCCAGATCCCACCATAGCTTGAGCTCTGAAGCATCTCCACATCAGCGTGCGACCTCATCGGACCCCCTCACCACGGGCACCGACCTCTCCATCTCTACATTCCAATCTCGCTTCGCCAGCATGGCAGGAGGGGGAGGAGGAGCGGGGGTTGTAAGGACGTTCATCGGCACTCTTGCTACAAGAGGCGATTTTTTATGCTACCACAGGCTGGCGGCCCTGCTACATGCGATGTCAGCATTTGCTACCATAGTCTGGCGGGCTGGGCGCTGCTACGCAGGATTTGCTACCGCATGCCGACGACGTTGCTACTTGCGGCGTTAGTATTTGCTACCGCAGGCCGGCGACGTTGCTACTTGCGGTGTTAGTATTTGCTACCGCAGGCCGGCGACGTTGCTACTTGCGGCGTTAGTATTTGCTACCGCAGGCCAGCGGCGTTGCTACTTGCAGCGTCGGGATTTGCTACCTAGGCCGACGGGCGCCGCTACGTGTGGCGTTGGGGCATGCGACTACCGACGATGCTACAACCCGTGACAGGGTATGCTACATGCGCCTGTCGGCGATGCTACATGTGGCATGAGTTTTGCTAGGCAGTCGGCAGCGGTGCTATGTCCGGCCGTCGTGGATGGGCTTTGCTACACGGGGTGGCAGGTGTTGCTGCGAGCATGGGAGGAGCTGCTACCAACGGAGGGGTGCCGGTGCTGCGGCGGCTGAGCGGCGGGAGGCGTTGCTACAAGGAGCTTCCTCAGTGGCCGGCGGTTGTGGCTCACGGCGAGTTGCGGGCGGCACCAAGAGCCTACGAGGAGTGTGCGGGAGTTCGGTATGTGGTAGCATGCGGGATTTTTATTTTTTCTGTACCGCGAGATACGGGACTCGGGAGAAAGAATGCTGTGCGGTTTTAATAACCAGGTAATAGGACACGTGTCAAGCTCTCCACCAGGGGATCGAAAGAATTTATCCCCGGGGGACGCGTAACACTCTCCATCTAACAAAGACCAATGGATTGTGACTAGGCATAAAAAGGGGAATAAAAGTAAAACTTTCCTACTCAGGCTGCTGTCAGGCCTTGTCTCTCCGCACTGACCATGGAGGAAACAACTATCAATCTGACTGCTAAGAAGAATCTGGATAACGCAGGTAGACACATCCCCAAATTTAAGTTTTGCTATCTTAAATTCCGTTTCCCCTTAATATCTGGAAAACATAGCTTTAGATAGCAATAGTCTTATAATCTTGATGTAGGCTCAAATATACATCAAATTACTATGATCCAAGCACGAGAGCTTGTGCAAGCCAAGCTTGAAGAAGCAAATTGCAGGGTTCATAAGGAACTAGAGGAAAGGAAGAAAAAAGAAAAGGAGTAAGAACAAGTAAGGGGAGATATGAGAGCTTTCTATGGAGAATCTTTGTTGATAGTAGGAGCAAAAATGAAGGCATGTTTTCTTGATCAAGGGAGAAGCCTTTGGTGATAGTAGTTAGAATGACTAGTAACCATATATTTAACTCGTGTGAGTTCATATGCATCTTAACTCCTTATGGTCAATCACAGTACAATAATTCATCACAACACCATGAACAAATGTGAGGCATACCTGCATAGCAAAGCTGTTTTAAGTTCTTATAGAGGGAGCATGTCATTTAAGGCTCCGGGATTGCAGTATGTCCCAAAGAACTTGGTAATATCTATATGTACTGAAGCTACTTCCCTTTATCACAATTGTACTTGGAAAATAAAAATAAAAAGCTATTATGGCCTAGATAATATCGCAGTGAGTAAAGCAAGCTGCACATACTTGCCTGACACATCATACCTTCTGCCTACCTACATATACCAACCAATATAGTGAAGGAAACAAATCTGCATATATCCTTTTACCTTCTGCCTCCATCTCTATTCAGACATGCCTCACATATTTGAGCAAGAAAAAACCTGATGCCATTGCTATCATGGCTATGCCCTAGGAACGAGCGGTATTGGGAAAATCAATCCCACTGAACATACACGTCACACCCCTTACCACCGATGGGGATTTGGGGCATGAGATCTCAAGATTAGTCTAGGGTTGATCTAGATACAGAGAGAAGGAAGAGCACGGAAGCGAGAGATAGAGTTCAGAATTTCCTTCATTCAGTTCATGCCCTTTTCAGTTAGCTGGGTACAGCACATATAACCCAGGTCACACACCACACAACACAGCTCGTGGGCCCAGATAACTTAACACGCTCTCACACTTTCCTCTGCTTCCTCTATATGCTCCAGCACCGGTGTGACAATACATCCGCCGGAGTTTCACGTCTCGGCATGCATGCACTAAAGACTCTGGTGGTGGAATGACATGGCCATCCCTGATCATCAGCTGTGGAAGATATCATCACATAGAGTGAGCTGGCAGATCAACATCCACTCCAGAGAGTCCATCTCACGCGAATTGCTCTTGTTAATTGCAATCCATGTTTGATGTCTCGCAAGTCACGAATGAAATCCTCTTTTAGCACTTCAACTGTTGTTATTGGTCATGTGGCTATCTATTTTGAACAGAGAAACTGTATTCCAAAACATGCATTATCCTCCTTCCATTTACTGCAAAATCCTCATCTACAGTATACAATCCCGCAGTTGCCTGGAATATATACCAGGATATCAACACTGATGAACTTACTGAGTTTTCACAGATGCTGTAATAGTTCCAGCTTTATGTCAGTACTGCCTATTGCTGTGCTTGGATAAATGGGCACGGAGTTGTAACTCCTGCATAGCCTCTACTCTCTACTACCTAGTAGTAGCAGATAAGATGCTACGAGCCTTTGCCACCTGCGGTTCTGAAGTGTAGTCACGAGTTGACGTGCTTGTCCAGGAATGCGTTCGCCAGATTGCTGAAGCTGCTGTTAACGGCTCCAGCTGCAGAATAGTCTCGTATCATCCGCAGGACATCCGGTTTCAAGATCTCTTTCTTTGTTGAAGAGTTGCATAAGTAGTACAAGGCACCAAGTGCATAAATCACCTGTTACACAATCAAACAAATGGAAATGTTGGTGTATGCTGAAATCAGAATATATAGTTACATAACAGCAAAAATGTTGCAATGAACATAGTGGATGGGACAGAGAGAGAAGCGACTGATAGTGTTCTGGCAAAAGAAAGTCACCAATTCACATGTCCTCTCCTTCTCTAGCCTAGTTCCCAAAGTACCCAAATCTATCAAGAGTATAAATACACTCGTATACGAAGGAACCAATCAGAAAACAATTTGTCTATAAAACAAACAACACCTATACTGTTATGATTGTAGTTCATAGATTCAGAAATACTCACAGTATTCCTAACTGGGCTAGATAAGCATTGTACAACCAATGGGATTCCACCACATTGAGTAATTACTGAAGCATTTGCTGGATCTGCATGTAAGCAAACAAAATAAGATGACCGCATCGAAACAATAAGTTCAATAAATACACAAAGAATACTTGTCTTGCATGGTTCACAATAAACAAGAAATATAGTAGAGTTAAACGCATCACATTGCTCACCAACACATGAATTACATATTCCACCAACGCCAAACTCAACAAGCCTTTCATTTGACTCCGTAATGCAGTCCAAGAACAACTCGAGAATATTCAGCTGAGCAAACAGAACAGAGATACCATCTTATTGAATAGGAAAGGTAATCCAGAACAGTGCTCATTAGAAATCTGCAATGCCTCAATTGACCGAAACAAAAGGCATGTGAAATCATCAACCTGGCGCATAAAGGCATAGTTATAAGGGTCATACGCAAAATTTGACAAGTTTGCAACTATCTTCTCCTTGCACTCTGAAATAAAAAATAGTAATTTGGTGAGCACATAATAGCAAAGTGGAGCTATTTTCATACCAACTTACAAACCTATTACCTATCATAATTTCCAAACCTTTTATGTGTTACCTAAAGTAGTAAACATCCAAAGACAACCTATAGGGCTGCCTTTTAATTTGCTTACAATCCTTGGTTCCCTCTGGAACTTTCAGTGCTACTCTAAGTTGTTTGTTTTAGACCCAACACAATGTTCTTTACTCAGAGGTGACCAAATTTAGTTTGCAGGACAATGTGCTGACAACGATATCTACAATAATTCCCCATTGAAATCATCTTCAGCTTTCTGTTCCCTCTAAATGAATATACGTGATTCTAGTTGAAAACACACAGAAATTTGCCTCTGATGCAAGCTTCAGAAAGAAGAAACTAAGTAGCCAACAGAATTTTACCTTCACTAGTGGACTCCTGGAACTGGGTCACAAGATCCTGAGAAAAATCATGGTTACAGATGAGAGTAAGCAGTTAGAAGAATCGTGGGAGAAATCGGAAGACACCCAACAATTCCTAACCTAACAAGCGGGAAGGAGGCGAACCTGAAGGTACTGGTCTCTCGGGGTGCCGTCGCGGCCAGTACGCTCGACCTGGCGCTGTGCGTTTGTGAACATCTCCTCTCCACCGTGTCCGGGGCACTCGAGCTGGTGCCGCAGGGTCGCTTGCCGTCGCTGGCTTGAATCCCAAACTAGTCACTTGGGGGGCGTGAGGTGGGGGCAGATTGGGCCAGCACGACCCTCGCTAGGTGGGCTACGATAGCTTGGGCTATATGCAAATAGGCTGGCGCTTAGTACTCATTCTTCTTCATGAAATTCGCAGTCATTTATCTTCATTTTGGTCAAGTATGAAACCAAAATAAAATTCCTATGCGCAGATCAAGAAAAACTAAAGAAAGAAAGAACTCAGATGCTAAAAAGTGCATGTGTGCTAGAATGGCGGAACCAGGATTTTCATAATGGGTACCCGATGTGCCAAAAAAAATGCAACACGATAATATAAGATAAGGAAGTTCACAATAACAAGAACTAAACTACAAGTTGTTCATAGTAGTGAGATCCTAGGTTGCCCGGATATGGCGATACAGATACGGATACGGCGATACTGTGTTACGGGGATACGTTTTCATATATAATAAATTGTAAAAATATATAGAAATCAATGATGGTATGAAAATACGGCAGTTTAGTAATAGTATTATGATGGTACAAACATGAAAAATGCGCCATAAACATGATCCTAGTTTTCTTCCGCCTGCAACTTTCAATATGAAGTTGGCAAAGAGTAGAATCGTTCACATTTGGACATGACCTGATCCCTTCCTAGATATCTTGAGCAAATATGATTGAACTCTGCTGTAGCTTCCTATGAATTCGTGAGTTCAATACTTGCATCTGCCTCTATAATGTCAACATGATTCCACAAAGGCATGTCTCCTACATCATTTTCAGGCATGTCCTAAAATAGTGTGATGTACGTACAACCTTACAGAATGGGAAGACAATTTCACAAGCAAGAACTGAAAGGGTAAAGTCTCAAACGCACCATGGCCAAGAAAAGGTGGATCTGATCTGAGGAGTGGAGTACCAGAGATCAGTTGGCAGTTGGTCTTCTATTCTTCAGTGTGGCACCAGATGGGAGAGAGTAGGAAACTAACCTGCAGACTGCAGCAGTGTAGCGGTGGACGGTGGAGGGGGCTGCTCAGTGGCGGGCGACGGACGGCGGACGGAGCAGTGACAGGCCGGAGGAGGGAGGAGGGAGGAGGGAGGAGGGATTTATTCTCTGGTGCGGCGGACCACCATTATCGGTGGCTGGCCGCCGTTCATCTATGTACTAGGTGTGGCGGCTGCACGACGCCTAGGTGGGGAGGTGAGAGGAATGGGTGGTATGTATCAGGGATTAGGGTAATCCTGTATCCCTTATGTATCGTGGCTGTATCCCAGAAGTATCGATTTAATTTCTGTTTTTATAAAACTAGTAAAAGTGCATGTGCCACACACGTGTAATATACTTACAATCAGAGGTCATATGATCTGCCTGTACTTTTGTTTGTGGCCATGTGCCATGTAATTCTTCTTAGGTTGGTCAGCTGACTATAGCTTCTTGGACTTGTCTAAATTACATTGAAGAAATTACAAGAAAAGAGCATTGAGAAGTATGTTTCACATTTCTATTCTCCTTGAAATTTCATTGATGGGACAATATATAACATAAAACAAAACATCAAGACTCGAAAACAAAACTGAGAATTCTTGTAGGTCATAAGAAACTGAACAGAGCATCAACTCAACATAACCGGGTAACAGAACTGATGAAGCCGCTGCATAAAAGAACATAAGTAAATCAGAAGAAAGAGAGGCGGTCCATATCAAAAGGAGATGAGCAATATATGCACCAAGAACTTCAAATAATGTGAAAAGACCAGCAAGAAGGAAGAAAAACTTGTTTTATCCCTCCAAGAAATCCCTATACACAATGTTCTTTGTGCTTTTACCTGTGATATCTATGTCTTTATTTGGCTTGACCAAAATCCGAGTGGTCTTCCTTGACACACCCCTTGACAATGCAACATAAAGCTGCCCATGCGAGAATACAGGCTCGGGAAGTTAAATACCAACAATTGGAATGGTTTTCCCCTAGGCTTTGTTGATGGTCATTGCAAAACTCAGCCGGATTGGGAACTGTTTCCTCTTGTTGATGGTCGATGAGACCTCTTTGCTCACACGATTCTCTGAAAGTTGAGCACAGCGGCTTGCCATGCACATTTCTCAAATCCTCATATGATGTGGCACCTCTGACATGATTCAATAGCACTCTCAGAAAGTACCTCTCACCTTCAGCAGGATGCGCATACAAAATTATTCTATAGAATTCTGGTTCAAACAGTTGTACTCTCATGGCTGCAGGTTTAGTTGACTTGAACTGAACCTGGCCATGTTTTCATCTGGTAGCGGAAGAGGTTCTTCTGGCAGGAGATCATGAACAGTGACCAGAACTTTTTTTGTTAGATGCACATGCTGCAGTACCATGATGATATACTGTGTGCTTATGCTATGCCAAGCTAGGGCATGAAGCACAATTGTAGTCTGTACTGTGTTACAGTAAGAAAGAAATATTAAATTTGTAATCCTGTTGCCCAAATCAGAGGAGATTACTATGCATGATCGTCCTAATCATTTATGTTTCCATCTGTACGTGTGCTTCTCTATGTTATTTCAGTGCCACAATTGGCTGCCAGGTATCCTTAAATTCTTGTTGATGTTTATCTATTTGCCATCTACCAACTGATTTGTTTTTCTACAAGAAGCCGAAGCATAACAGTGTTTCATGTGACTAAATGATAGTCAAGTTGCATGAAAAATTGGGTTGAGAATTTGAAGTCGATATAGTTTCTTGCCATGAAAGTTGTAGATAATGTACCATCTAAATAACTGAATTTCGAACGTACAGGCTTGTGGCTAGGGCATGAAGCTATTTCAGTGTCACATTTGGTTGTCAGGTATCCTTAAATCCTTGTTTGTGTTTATCTATTTTCCATCTACCAACTGATTTATATTTCTACAAGAAGCTGAAGCATAACAGTGCTTCGTGTGACTAAAATGATAGTGCAGTTGCATGATATATATCTTCTTTTGTGAGACAAGTTGCATGATATATATCTTCTTGACCTGAAAGTTGCATATAAATGTACCATCCAAATAATTGATTTTGCATCAGTATGAATTCTATCCCCCAATTTAAGTAGATTTAAATGTGATCACATTTTTTATTTTCATTGATACAATCAAACAGTTCAAGGAAACTTACATTACACTTTGTGCTCATACAAACTTTTTGCCACTCGCCCACCTCCTCTGATTTATGTTACACATTTTATTTTGGAGAACATCGTTGCTAAACATCAGAACTACTGCCACCACAGGATGATCTCTTAAGACACTACAACTATGTAACAACACTTGACTATGGATGATCAGAGCAGTGTCTATGTACCAAAGCCTAAAGTAGATTCAGTTTTATACATGAAGCAGAGGAAGGAGATTCAGATTGTTTGTAAGAACAGGTGTTACCAATGTGGCGGCCAAGGTTGCCACTGCTGTCGAATGTGCATGGTTCTGATGTTTAAGGATCTATAATTATCAATGTCAGCGCATAATTGCTGATAAAGGGGCAAAGGTAAGGAGAAGGGTGAATAAAGTTGACCGTCCAATAGGAGCGGGTCTATTAACAAGAGACATGGTTAGAATTGTCCTATTGTTTTTGTATGTTTTACAATCAGTCTAAAACACGCCCTACCGTGTGAGCTGAATATAAATAGTTATTATGAAAGAAATAGTCAACGCTGGACTTAACTTTTGTGAATGTCTCAACGGATTGCAACAGAAGTCCTAAGAGTCCATATTTAGCGTTGGTTGTATCCATATATGGGAGCTACAAAAATAGCGATATTTATGTAGTGTATAAAAGATAGGTGCAGTCATCCCTGTAGGTGAATCAATGAACTCATACTAGAAACTGAAGAAAGTTGCCAAATTTTTGCTGCAGTCATCCCTCTAGGTGAATCGACAGCAGAGGGAGAAGCCAAAAAAAAAAAGAACAGATAATGTTCATTGTTACCTGGATGATAGGATTGCTTTGAGTTTTTGTTTGGAGAGCCGGACGCACCTGCAAGGCTTGGATAGCCAGAATCGTGGGGCTGTGCCCTGGGGCGCGGAGCGCGATGCGTCGGCGTGGTCGGCGTCGTCTGGCGCGGCGGCGCGATGCGGCGTCTGGTGCGGGACGCGATGTGGCGGCGGCGGCGGCTGGTGACTGGCGCGGGGCAAGATGCGGCGGAGGCGGAGTCTGGCGTCTGGCGCGGGGCAAGATGCGGCAGAGGCGGTGGCGTCTTCGGCGGGGCAATATGCGGCTGCGGCGTCTGGCGCGGTGGCACTACCTGGCTGCGGCGACTGGCGCGGGTTTGACGATGCGGGGGCGGCGGTTCTGCTGGGACACGTGGGTTACTGATGTTTTTTTTTTTCTTTTACAATTGTGAAGGGTGCGTGCCTGCGTGGGTTGGAGACGTTTAACTATATGTTTTAGTGGTAATCGTAGCCACCGATTTTGATGTTTAGACGGCTATGATGTCTTGCATCTGTCCGACTGTATTTTTTTATATTAGTGGAGATTAAAAATCGCTGAAGGTATCCCGCATCGAGTTAATTGGATAAAACTACCACAATTGAGGCTGTCGGGACGGGTCAGTACCGATTCTGGTAATTTCTGCATGTCAGTACCAACACCTGGACGCCGCAACTCTGATCGCGCTAATCCCAGCTTGAACGCGTTTCTGACGAGCCTGGCCCACGTGCAGAGCTGACGTAGCCAAACGGTTGTTTCCCCCGCCGTTAGGACAAGACCAGGTGCGGTTCGACCGCACCTGGGTCGTCTTCTTCCTCTCCCCCAGTCGAGTCAGTCTTAGTGTCCACTCCCCCTTTCTCTCTCCCACTCTCGATTCGGCGGCGATGGAGGAGCCGGCGAATACTGGAGGCGGCGGCGGCGCAGGCGAGAAAGGCAGGTCTGGACGAGCCCGCGGGAGCACGGGATCCACAAGGGAGGGAGCCAGAAGGGAGCAGATGGATGGTCTGGACGAGCTATGGCCGTCTCGGCCATCGACGGCGTCGGCAATGCTGGCGCAGATGTGGGTGGCTAGCCCAATGGATTCTAAGAGGTGGACGACCAGTCTCGGTGGCGTGGAGTAAGTATTCATCTCTCCTCCCTGTCTCCCTATCTCCCTATCTCCTTATCTCTCTGAAATTTTAGATTTAGGGGTTAGGGTTTGCTGAGATGGCTATTTGCTTGCTATATGTTTTGTAGTCTTAATCCAGAGATTTGGGAGGTCAGGATTCATCTTGATGGAGTGGACAATATAGAGAGAACAATTGCCAGAGATGACATTACTTATATGAACATAGTTGCAATCATTGAGGAGAAGGGGTTCAGTCTTAGGCATTCTATTTACTGCAGAAAGCAAGGGATAGATCAATTGGTTGAAAACAACTACCATATCTATGAACTGTTAGATCACTTTGATGCAAGGAAGGTGTTGCCTTTGTTTGTAAAGAGGGGAAAAGTTAGTAAGAACAAGAAATCTGTAGCCATATCTAGTCAACCAACATCATCTTCCATTGTGCAATATGAAGAACTTGTCCCTATTGATTGCAATGCACCTGTCCCTATTGATTGCAATGCACCTAGCCCTATTGATTATAGTGAACCTGTGTATGTTGTTGACAAGGAAGGATACATTTTCACTAGTCAGACCGGTAGCACTGTTATAGTTGATGATGAGTGCACAAATACTTACCTTCCAACTCAAGAAAGTCAGATGTTGTTGAAGGGAAAGGCAATAGCCATTGAAGAGACTGATTCTGAGGATGATTGCAGCATGGGGTCAGACATTGCTGATGATGATCCTTGGTGGGATGCTACCATTGGACAGGTTAATATTGAACAGTTAGAAGAGTCCAGGAGAAAGGAACAGATGGAACTAGCAGAGAGAATTGAGGAGCTGAGGAGGAAGAGACAGGATCCCCTGTTGCACTGTGAAGGGGACACAGATATTGAAGACTTGTTTGTGACTGAAGAAGACACACCAACTGTGTTTGTACCAGCCCCTGAACCTGCAAAGAAAAAGAAGAAAATTCCTGTTAAGAAAGGACCCACATCAAGGTGTCATACATCTGTGGCCATACAAGAATCACCAGAGTACATACCATCATCAGATAATGAAGATAATGCTGCTGGTTTTTCTGAGGATGATGAAGTTGATCTGTTTGAACCATTGATCATGGTTCCACCAAAAGGCAGAAAAAGCATAGCAAAGAAAAGGCCAGAGAGAAGGTGGTATGATGAGAGAAGGTTGCATCCACATGAACAATTATGCTTGAAGATGTGCTTTGTGAATGTGCAACAATTCAGAGATGCCCTGATTAATCTGCATATTGCTCAAAGCAGGAACTACTCATATTGGAGGAACTCAAATGTAAGAATGATTGTGCATTGCATCCATAAGGACTGTGCTTTCCATATGACAGCTTCAGAGATAAAGGGTGAGGAAGACCTTTTGTATTAGGAAAATGAGGTTGCAACATACCTGTGATACAACCACTGATAGTTCAAGGGTGAGTGCTAAATGGTTAGCTCACACATATGCAGGTATGTTTAGGTCTGATCCAAATACAGGAATTCAGTCACTCATAGATGCAGCTAGGCAACAACATGGTGTGGAAGTAAACAAGGACATGGCCTATAGGTCAAGAAATCTGGCTCTAGATGAAATAATGGGTGATCACAGGGAGCAGTATGTTAGACTTAGGGATTTTGCCCAAGCTGTTATTGATACTAACCCTGGCAGTAGGGCTCTTGTCACAACAGTGACACCTGCACCAACTCTAGAGAATCCTAATCCTAGGCCCACATTCCATGGATTCTTCTTCTGTATCAATGGAGCCAGAGAGGGTTTTCTTAATGGTTGTAGGCCATTCATAGGTGAGCATATGTTTTCTTAATGTGTGTAGGCCATTTATTTGTTTGTTATGTCTAACTTGTGCTCTTGTTTAGGGCTTGATGGATGCTTTGTTAAGCTATGCACTGGTGCTCAAATATTGGCTGCAACAGGCAGAGATGCCAATAATAATATGTATCCTATTGCCTTTGCTGTTGTGCCCAAAGAGGACAAAGCCAATTGGTGTTGGTTCTTAACTCAGCTCAAGTATGCTCTAGGTGGAGAATAAGGACAGTTTGGTAGATATACATTCATGTCTGACAGACAAAAGGTACTGTCCACGCTAAATTTAATTGCTACTTTATAATTTGGTACTTAATAAACTCCTTATGCTTGAAATAATTTAATTGCTACTTTAGGGCCTTATAGCAGCTGTCAACCAAGTGTTTCCTCTTAGCCCTCAAAGATACTGCCTAAGGCACATATATGCCAACTTCAAAGCAGCTGGATTTATTGGTGAATACTTGAAGAAGATGATGGATGCAGCTTCATATGCTTACCAGCAGCACCATTTTGAGGCTGCCATGGAGAACCTGAAGCAAGAAAGTGAGGCTGCTTGGAAGTGGCTTAGTGCAATCCCAGTGCACACATGGGCTAGGCATGCTTTTGACACCAACTGCAAGACTGACCTTGTGGTGAACAATCTAAGTGAGGTCTTCAACAGATATATTCTAGATGTTAGGAAGAAACCTATTAGAACTATGATTGAAGGGATAAAAGACAAGCTGATGACTAGGATGCATGAGAAGAGGGTAGGTGCTGCTAGGGCAGGATGGGAGATTACTCCCCACTTCAGTGAGCAGCTAGAAATGGCCAAGAAGCACTCCAGATTCTGCACACCAAGGGTTGCAGATGTTGGTTTGTGGCAAGTTACTAATGCTAAAGGTGATGCTACACATGCTGTCAACTTGGTGGAAAAAACCTGTGCATGCAGGAAGTGGGATGTGATAGGGCTGCCTTGTAGCCATGCTTGCAGTGCTATCATCAAAGCCAAGCAGAAACCTGAGCATTATGTGAGCCATTTCTTCAAGAAAGATATGTATGCCAAAGCTTTTCAGCCTGTCATTTACCCAGTGCCTGGCCAGCATGCTTGGCCCAAAACAGGAACACCTGACATCATACCACCTTACTTCCACATCAAAAAAGGAAGAAAGCAAGAGAAGAGGAGGAAGGGAAAGTTTGAGGTGCCAAAGCCCAAAGATACATCAAGAATGGGAACCATGTAACGCCCCCGAATCGGGTCTATGCAGATCTCAGCATTTCCCGCCAAAATCTGCATAGAAGCGATTCAAAGACGCCCACCAGACACTTTCGTGTGGGTGGGATTTGAATACAAGTAGTTACATCACAGTAGTTTACAACAGAGTCCACAAGAACTTATATATACAACAACGACTCAACGAGTCAAGAATACAAATGATACAAATCATAAAGAAAGCCAAATAGTACCCAAGTACGGACAAGATCCAAATGGGACTAAGAGTCCTGAAGAATAACCAAGCGGTGTCCATAACCCTGCCCAGGTCAAGTCGGAAGGGTAACCTTGCTAACGTCGTCAATCACATACCTGTGAAGCCAAAAGGGTGCCGACAAAGGGGCAAAAGAAAAACAGAAAGAGAGCGGTCAGTACTGAGTCCAATACACGGCGAGACTAGAATTCGGCGGTCCTCGCCTACATAGGTATGGTGGGCTCAGCGGCAGCAGAGCTTGCACTATCTAACTTATGGATACACACTACAACTTCGGCTATTAGAGCGAGATAAGAGAGCGCTATGCGGTAACAATAATATAACACCAAACATAACCCATCCGAAGATTTCCCCCTCGAAGACTAGTCGAGGAAGTCCCCTTGCGGAACGCACACAGTGGCAATTTTAGTTAAGCAGGTGTTTAGTTGATAAGGCTAATTACTAGTCAAATTATTAAAGGGGCAAATCATTAGTGGCGTTGTCTATGATCATGACACTTTACTCCTGAGGATCCCATAACCGTGGACACACGGCTTCTCGAAAAGATTTACCCTGCAGGGGTGCACTACTGTATCCAAACGCATGCTCAATCCTTCAGGCAACATATCACGCGTGCCTTCCGAATCTCACAACAAGAACTGTCCCATAACTACGCGCATATCCAGAGGCATCACCTACTGTGTTTTACCCACATAAGAGATACAGCTGATTCTCCAGGTGGCACAGCATTTGAGTCTACGACCGGGCGATGATCGGAAGATAACTTGTAGAGCTCCATCCCACCTCCGGCACGATATCCCGATTTTATGCAATGCAAGCCATTGCAGTCCACCAAAACATCAAGTCCAAAGACATATCAACTCACCCATGTCCGAGGATATATAATGCGTATGCACCAAATGGAAAACCAATTTTGTAACCCTCTGGATATACGAATAGCGCCGGTATTTGAGGGGGGATCCCAGAGGCCCCCACGTTTAGTTAGCGCGATCAACTCAGAACTGGTATCGTAGAACAAATGGGTCCTAGGTCGGCTCAAGCAGTTCCCAAAGGTGGTCCCTGCCGGGGCCTTATCATTAGGTGAAACCATAACCAACAACATCAGATTAATTACCTTATCATCAACCATATCCAAGTATCATGTTTCACCTGTATGAGAGCGATACTAAGCATGCCTACGACTCACAAGGACAAAGCTAGCTAATCAAACAAGGCAATAGGATAACCAAGGCAATATAGTGGAGCAGGTAATTAAAGGGAACGGTACTATAGCATCGACAATAAGGATAGCAATAGATCAACTGGAAGAAGTAAAGACTAGAAATGCAAAATAGGTAGAAGGGGGAGAATGCTCGCCTGTGAGACAAATTCGGGAAACCGAAGGCTTGTCGTAACTCGCATCGACTCATCGTCCTAATCGGTGAAGAAGCAAAGCACTAGAAAGGAACACGGGATGCAATATTTAATAATATGGTGGAAGATCCGGCATGTTTATGATATGATGCATGGCATGGCATTATGCGGTCTCACTTAGCAATATTAAGCGGAATCGGGATCCCGACATTTGAATATTATTGTTCGAGTTGTTTATCTACCCATAATTTAAATATTGTCTTACAAGGCAAAATATGTCACTCGTTCACTACACAAATTTAAATGGAGCTGATATTAGACTAGATTCGCCCGCATATGGGCTCCATATTTAATTATGAGGTGAATCGACAATATACCCCCAAACAAATAAATATGTATGCAAGCATGGATAATTTAATATGCAACATGTTTAATATAGCAATTAATAAAATAGGGACTCAGATATGGGGTCACACATTGGGGTTCGACGAGATTGGTCTTTGGATTCCGTGATAAAGAACTCGGGTTCCGTGACGAAGATCTTGGCATTCGCCAAAGATCGCAGATGGCGGACTTGACACGATGGAGCATCCGAAGGTCTTGGTCTCTCGCCACATCACCATCTTACAACACCAAAGCTAAAGTAGAGTGGCTAGGAACTATCTTCACACGATCATATACTGTTGCAGCCCCGCACCGGTTACATCAGTACCAAATCACCAATCAAGTAGGAGCAGCAGCAACAGGTGCACGAGCAGCAGGACACCAATCCAACGAAGACATAGGAGAGCTACACGGCCCATGTCCATTCAGACATTAGCTCGAGCACCCTACGGATACCACGGAGGCGGGCAAGACACGCGTAGGGGAGGCGATGAAGTGGAGCACCGGAGGCGGCACACGTGCATGCGGGAGACGAGGCAGCGTCGCTCAGGGTGACACCATGGAGGCATGGAAGGGCTGTCCTGAAAGAGGGACGCACAGACGGATGGAGGAGGTGTCCGGAAGGGTAGCTCGGGGAAGCTCCGGTTGATGGGGACGAGATCAGGCGACGCTGGGAGCTTGCGGTGGTGGGGCTCGCGCTGGAACGGAGGTCGCAGGACGGCGACTCAGAGCAGAGGCGAGAGGAGGACGGCCAGGCTCGGTGCGGCGTGTCAGAGGAGGGCAGCAAGGACGAGGACGCCCATGGAGGCGCATGTTGATTGGGAGAAAGCCGGAGAGGCGAGACCGAGGGGAGAGAGGGAGGCCGACGACGGCGCTGTCCAGGGAGGAGGCGACGAACCAGGGGATCGCCATGAAGGATATGGGTTCGTGGCGATACGAGGCAGGAGGGCGACGGCGTGCGTGGTGGTGGCGAGCGCGTGGGTTGCGTGCGGGCCTGGGTCGTGGGCAGCGTGCGTGCGTGCGTCGCGCGTGTGTGTGTTGTGTGCAACATGACAGAGCAGTGCGTGCGTTGCAAAGAATTGGCAGATCGAGGTTGACTGATGTCTCACGCGGCAAAATAAATAGAGAACGGCGGCGAAGACGATTCTTGAGTGAGGAATTTGGATAGATGTATATTTTAGATTTGGGATTAGGGTTTAGAGAGAAGAGGGGAAATAGTGTAGGGTTTCGTAGCATGGAAAACAAAAAATTTCTACCGCATACAAACAAACAAGCCAAGATCTATATACTAGATTGTAGCAACGAGTCGATAGAATAACTCACCCTCGAAGATTCCAAAGTGTTTAACGAGAGCGGATTCTCGTGGGTGATGTAGTCGTACTCTTCCCGATCTCAAGATCGCGTAGACGATCCTTCCGGCGCTGCGTTCCGGCAGCGCTCCCGCAGTCGGTCACACGTTCGGTACTCGACGAAGACCTTCCTCTCCCTTGTTCCAGCAGGCAGCGGAGGTTGTAGCACTCTCCTCGCGATTCCGGCAGCACAACGGCGTGGTACCGGAAGTAGAGGGGAGATCTCGCAGGGCTTCGCCTTAAGCCGGAGCGAGTATGGTGGAGTATGAGAGAGTCCCTCGACGATCTAGAGTTTAGACACGCCGAGGAGGGGGGCAAGCCGGCGGCTAGGGTTTAGCTAGGCGGCGGCAGTTTGCCCTAGGGCCGGCGGCTATGGAGGGCGGCGGCGGCTTGGTGCTAGGGTTTAGAGGTAGGAACTTGTGTGTCTAGGAGGGGAGCCCTGCCCCTCCTTATATAGGTGGAGGGGGACGTCCAAGGGGAGGGGAGTCCCTCCCCAACTCGGCTTGGTGGTGCGCTGGCGGTGGGAGGAGGAACTCCTCCCCCAAGTCGGTTTCCACCTCCCTCTCCACTTCCCAAAACTAGCCGTTTGACTTTCAAACTTGGCGTTTGACTTTTCAAACTAGGATTTTGGATAAACCCTCTATTTTGTTCAGCGATGACACCTAGTACATGATGCAATCATATCATCTTGATATAACACATTCATGTACCCTTCCCCTCCGGAGTGCCGGACATTCCGGAACCTTCTAGAACATTCCCGATGAAAACACCGGAACCATTCTCCAACTCCGAAACGGGACTTTTCTTATATGAATCTTATTCTCCGGACCATTCCGGATCTCCTCGTGATATCCCGGATCCCATCCGAGACTCCGAACATCATTCGGTCTCTTTCTCATCATTCCATAACTACTCAAACAACGTCGAATCCTTAAGTGTGTCTCCCTACGGTTCGTGAATTATGCGGACATGATCGAGACACTTCTCCGATCAATAACCAATAGAGGAATCTGGAAATTCATATGGCTCCCACATATTTCTATGATTACTTTGCGATCGAATGAACCACTTACATACGATATCAATTTCCCTTTGTCTCACGATAGTTTACTTATCCGAGGTTATGATTGTCGGTATCTCTGCATACCTAGTTCAACCTCGTTACTGATAAGTACTCTTTTCTCGTTCCCGTGATATGTGATCCCTTGTGAGCCAGTCACATGCTTGCAAGCTAATTGGATGGCATTTCACCGAGAGGGCCTAGAGTATATCTATCCGTCATATGGATGGACAAATCCCACTCTTGATCCATGTGTCTCAACCAATACTTTCCGAACACTCAATGCCACCTTTATAGCCACCCAGTTACGGTGTGGTGTTTGATGTCATCAAAGCATCCATCCGGTAAAGGTGATATACATGATCTCATGGTCGAAGGAATTAGATTACTATGTATCAGAAAGCATATAGCAATTGAACTATTAAAATGACTTGATCTTTATGCTATGCTTATCTATAGGAGTATGTCCACCATATCATTCTCCTAACGATATGATCTTGTTGTTAATAACATCTCAATGTTCATGATAGGGAAACCACAATCATTTATTAACCAACAAGCTAGTATTATATAGAGGCTTTACTAGGGACTCTTATTTTAGTCTACAAATCACACAAGTATTAATGTTTCCTTGTTAATACTATTATAGCATGAATGTAAACATTTATCATAAACACAAATATATAATAATAACTACATTTATTATTGCCTCTAGGGCATATCTCCAACAGTCTCCCACTTGCACTAGAGTCATCTAATCTAGATTACATGGTAATATATCGAACACCCATGGCAGTTTGGTGCTGGTCATGTTTTGCCCTCGGGAGAGGTTTAGTCAACGGATCCGCCACATTCAGATATGTGTGTACTTTGCAAATCTTTATATCCCCATCTTGGATATGTTCTCGAATAGCGTGAAAACGTAGCTTGATGTGCTTCAACTTCTTGTGTGACCTTGGTTCTTGCGCATTGGCTATGGCGCCCATGTTATCACAGTAGATAGACATTGGGTCCAGCGCACTAGGAACCACACCCAGCTCTGTAATGAACTCTTTCATCCATATCGCTTCTTGTGAAGCCTCCGAAGCAGCCATGTATTCCAATTCAGTTGAAGATCTCGCCACAACGCTTTGCTTTGCACTCCTCCAGCTAACTGCTGCATCATTCAAAATAAATATGTATCCAGATTGTGATTTAGAATCATCCGGATCGGTGTTCCAACTAGCATCGGTGTAACCATTAACAACGAGCTGTTCATCACCTCCATAAGAAAGAACCATATCCTTAGTTCTTCTCAAGTATTTAAGGATGTTTTTGACCGCTGTCCAATGATCCACTCCTGGATCACTTTGATATCTGCTAGTTAAACTAACAGCATATGCAATGTCGGGTCTAGTACATAGCATGGCATACATTAGAGATCCTATGGCTGAGGCATAGGGAGTCTTACTCATCCTTTCTCTATCTTCCGCCGATGTCGGACTTTGAGTTTTACTCAAGGTCGTATTGGGCAACATGGGCAAGAACCCTTTCTTGCTATCTTCTGTTCCAAAATTCTTTAGAACTTTGTCCAAATATGTATTTCGTGACAATGATATTTGGCGTCTCGATCTATCTCTATAAATCTTTATGCCTAATATGTAAGCTGCTTCGCCAAGATCCTTCATTGAAAAACTATTATTCAAATATTCCTTGACACTATTAAGAAGGTCTACATCATTCCCAATCAACAATATGTCATCTACATATAGTATTAAGAATGCTACAGAGCTCCCACTCACTTTCTTGTAAATACAAGCTTCTCCATAAGTTTGTATAAAACCAAAAATTTTGATTACCTTATCAAAACGTTGATTCCAACTTCGTGATGCTTGCTTCAATCCATAGATGGACTGTTGAAGTTTGCATACCTTGTTAGCATCTTTAGGATCGACAAAACATTTGGGTTGCATCATATACAACTCTTCATCAATGTCTCCATTGAGGAATGTTGTTTTGACATCCATCTGTCATATCTCATAATCATAATATGCATCGATTGCTAACATAATCCTCACAGACTTTAGCTTCGCTACTGGTGAGAAAGTCTCATCGTAGTCAACTCCTTGAATTTGTCGAAACCCCTTTGCGACAAGTCGAGCTTTATAGACAGTAACATTACCATCAGCATCTGTTTTCTTCTTGAAAATCCATTTGTTCTCGACAGCCTTCCGGCCATCCGGTAAGTCTACCAAAGTCCATACTTGGTTTTCCTACATGGATCCAATCTCGTATTTCATGGCTTCTTGCCATTTATTGGAATCTGGGTTCATCATCGCTTCCTCATATGTCTCAGGGTCATCGGTGTTGTCCACCAACATGACACTCATAACGGGATCATACCAATCTGGAGTGGTACGAGTTCTCGTTGACCTGCGAGGCTCTGTAGCAACTTCAACCGAAGTTTCATGATCATCATCATTAGCTTCCTCTCTTATTGGTGCAGGCACCACAGGAACTTCTTCCGGCGCTGCGCTACTCTCAATTTTGAGAGAAGGTTCGACAACCTCGTCGAGTTCTACTTTCCTTCCAGTCACTTCTTTCGAGAGAAATTCCTTCTCTAGAAAGGATCCATTCTTGGCAACGAAGATTTTGCCTTCGGATCTATGATAGAAGGTATACCCAATAGTTTCCTTTGGGTATCCTATGAAGACGCATTTTCCGCTTTGGGTTCAAGCTTGTCCGGTTGTAACTTCTTTACATAGGCTTCGCAACCCCAAACTTTAAGGAACGACAATCTAGGTTTCTTCCCAAACCATAATTCATACGGTGTCGTTTCAACGGATTTAGACGGTGCCCTATTTAAAGTGAATGCGGTTGTTTCTAATGCATAACCCCAAAATGATAGCGGTAAATCTGTAAGTGACATCATAGAACGAACCATATCTAAGAGAGTTCGATTACGACGTTCGGACACACCATTACGCTGTGGTGTTCCCGGTGGTGTCAATTGTGAAAGTATTCCGCATTTCTTCAAATGCTCGCCAAACTCGTAACTTAGATATTCACCTCCACGATCAGAACGTAGAAATTTAATCTTCTTGTTACGTTGATTCTCAACCTCACTTTGAAATTCCTTAAACTTCTCGAAAGTTTCGGACTTATGTTTCATGAAATAGATATACCCATATCTACTCAAGTCATCCGTGAAGGTAAGAACATAACGATAACCACCGTGCGATGCTACACTCATTGGACCACACACATCGGTATGTATGATTTCCAATAAGTCCGTGGCTCGCTCCATCATACCAGAAAATGGAGTCTTAGTCATTTTACCCATCAGACATGCTTCGCATCTTTCAAGTGATTCGAAATCAAGTGATTCAAGAAGTCCATCGGAATGGAGTTTCTTCATACGCTTCACTCCAATGTGACCAAGACGACAGTGCCACATATAGGTCGGGTTATCGCTCGATTTCAAACGTTTAGCCTCAATATTATTAATATGTGTATTTCCACTATCGAGATTCAACAAGAATAGACCATCTATCAAAGGTGCATGTGCATAAAACATATTACTCATATAAATCGAACAACCATTATTCTCGGACTTAAACAAGTAACCATCTCGCAATAAACAAGATCCCGATATAATGTTCATGCTTAACACAGGCACCAAATAACAATTATTTAAGTATAAAACTAATCCCGATGGTAGATGAAGGGGTAGCGTGCCGACCGCGATCACATCAACCTTTGATCCGTTTCCCACGCGCATCGTCACCTCGTTCTTCGCTAGCTTCCGTTTATTCTACAGCACCTGTTTCGAGTTACAAATATGAGCAACCGAACCAGTATCAAATACCCAGGCACTACTACGAGTACTAGTGAGATACACATCAATAACATGTATATCAGATATACCTTTCTTCTTGATGTTGCCGTTCTTCAAATCCGCCAAGTACTTTGGGCAATTCCGCTTCCAGCGACCTTCTCCCTTGCAGTAAAAGCACTCAGTATCAGGCTTAGGTCCAGCCTTGGTCTTCCTCGTTGGCGTGGTAACTTTCTTACCACCCTTCTTGAAGTGTCCCTTCTGCTTAGACTTGCCTTTCTTGAATTTGGTGGTCTTATTGACCAACAACACTTGGTGCTCTTTCTTGATCTCCACGTCTGCAGATTTCAACATGGCAAAGAGTTCTGGCAACGTCTTGTTCATGTTTTGCATGTTGTAGTTCATCACAAAGTTCTTGTAACTTGGTGGTAGTGATTGGAGGACGCGGTAAATCCCCAAAGCATTAGGAATCACTATACCCAAGCTTTGAAGTTTGTTTGCGTGCCCAGACATCTTAAGCACATGCTCACTGACGGAGATGCCCTCTTCCATCTTGCAGTTAAAGAACTTTTTAGAAGCCTCATAGCTTTCAATTGCCGCATGAGTCTCAAAGATCAATTTGAGATCCTCGACAATATCATATGGGTCTGAATTCTCAAACCTTTTCTGAAGCTCCGATTCTAAACCATACAAGATAGCACACTGAACTGTGGAGTGCTGAGTCTTCCGAGTGAGGTAAACATTCTTTACTTCATCGGCAGCATCAGCTGCAGGTGGGTCACCCAGCGGTGCATCCAGCACATAGGTCAAATTACCAGCTGTGAGGACAATCCTCAAATTGCGGAACCAATCTGCGAAGTTGCTTCCATTGTTTTTCAACTTTTCTTTCTCTAGGAACGCATTAAAATTGATGGTAGGGGCTGCCATTGATCTAAAACATATTTGCAATAGTTTAGACTAAGTTTATGACAAATTGAGTTCAAATTAATAATAAAATTAATCTAGGTGAACTCCCACTCAAAACAATATCCCTCACATTGTTTTAGTGATCACACGAACCAAATCCACCATATCAACACCGATCATCACGAGAGTTGATATAGTTTCAATGGCGAACAATCGACATGTTCATCATATCTACTATATGATTCATGCTTTACCTTTCGGTGATCCGTGTTCCGAGACCATGTATGTACATGCTAGGCTCGTCAAGATCAAACCTTAGTTTCCGCATGAGCAAATCTGGCTTGCTCACGTTGTATACACTTGCGGAATCTAACACACCCGATCATCACGTGGTGCTTTGAAACAACAAGCTTTAGCAACGGTGCTAACTAAGGGTGAACACTTTATGACTTGAAATTCATGTGCATGAGGGATCATCTTATAATGCTACCGTCGTCTACTAAGCAATACAAGATGCATAAAGGATTAACATCACATGCAATTCAAAATATGTGATATCATATGGCCTTTCTTCTTTGTGCTTCTGATCTCCATCTTCTAGCACGAACATGATCTCCATCATCACCAGCATTGCATCAAGGTCAATGACGCTTCTTTATGGTTGTCGTCCACCGGCTTCAACTATTACAACTACTTTGAATAGACTCGCGGGTCTTAACATAAATTAAAGACAACCATATGGCTCCTGCCGGTTGCCAACTTACAATAAGGAACATTGCATACATAAAATATAATCACAATCATGGCCATATCACATCACTGCACACCCCTGCAAAACAAAGTTAGACGCCTCTACTTTCTTTGCATGTTTTACGTGGTTTGGGGCTTTCAATAAGTGTCGTTCTAACTTACGAACATGAACCACAACATTGATACTAGTATTGTTAATCACCCGTTGTAAATTGGATCTTAACTATGCTAGGAGAAACAGGCACCCGCAAAGCCACTTATGCAATACAAGTTGCATGTCAAGCGTGGAGCAAGTCTCATGAACGATGTCATGTAAGGTTAGCCCGGGCCGCTTCATCCCAACATCCCGCAAGATGCAAAGTACACAAGAAGCAATCGACAATAAAAGCATCAATGCCCACAATGACCATTGTGTTCTACTCGTGCAACAGATCTACATATAAACCTGGCTCTGATACCACTGTAGGGTTTCGTAGCATGGAAAACAAAAAATTTCTACCGCATACAAACAAACAAGCCAAGATCTATCTACTAGATTGTAGCAACGAGTCGATAGAATAACTCACCCTCGAAGATTCCAAAGTGTTTAACGAGAGCGGATTCTCGTGGGTGATGTAGTCGTACTCTTCCCGATCTCAAGATCGCGTAGACGATCCTTCCGGCGCTGCGTTCCGGCAGCGCTCTCGCAGTCGGTCACACGTTCGTTACTCGACGAAGACCTTTCTCTCCCTTGTTCCAGCAGGCAGCGGAGGTTGTAGCACTCTCCTCGCGATTCCGGCAGCACAACGGCATGGTACCGGAAGTAGATGGGGAGATCTCGCAGGGCTTCGCCTTAAGACGGAGCGAGTATGGTGGAGTATGAGAGAGTCCCTCGACGATCTAGAGTTTAGACACGCCGAGGAGGAGGGCAAGCCGGTGGCTAGGGTTCAGCTAGGCGGCGGCGGCTATGGAGGGCGGCGGCGGCTTGGTGCTAGGGTTTAGAGGTAGGAACTTGTGTGTCTAGGAGGGGAGCCCTGCCCCTCCTTATATAGGTGGAGGGGGCCGGCCAAGGGGAGGGGAGTCCCTCCCCAACTCGGCTTGGTGGTGCGCCGGCGGTGGGAGGAGGCACTCCTCCCCCAAGTCGGTTTCCACCTCCCTCTCCACTTCCCAAAACTAGCCGTTTGACTTTCAAACTTGGCGTTTGACTTTTCAAACTAGGATTTTGAATAAACCCTCTATTTTGTTCAGCGATGAGACCTAGTACATGATGCAATCATATCAACTTGATATAACACATTCATGTACTTTTCCCCTCCGGAGTGCCGGACATTCCGGAACCTTCTAGAACATTCCCGATGAAAACACCGGAACCATTCTCCAACTCCGAAACGGGACTTTCCTTATATGAATCTTATTCTCCGGACCATTCCGGATCTCCTCGTGATATCCCAGATCCCATCCGAGACTCCGAACATCATTCGGTCTCTTTCTCATCATTCCATAACTACTCAAACAACGTCGAATCCTTAAGTGTGTCTCCCTACGGTTCGTGAATTATGCGGACATGATCGAGACACTTCTCCGATCAATAACCAATAGAGGAATCTAGAAATTCATATGGCTCCCACATATTTCTACGATTACTTTGCGATCGAATGAACCACTTACATACGATATCAATTTCCCTTTGTCTCACGATAGTTTACTTATCCGAGGTTATGATCGTCGGTATCTCTGCATACCTAGTTCAACCTCGTTACTGATAAGTACTCTTTTCTCGTTCCCGTGATATGTGATCCCTTGTGAGCCAGTCACATGCTTGCAAGCTAATTGGATGACATTTCACCGAGAGGGCCTAGAGTATATCTATCCGTCATATGGATGGACAAATCCCACTCTTGATCCATGTGTCTCAACCAATACTTTCTGAACACTCAATGCCACCTTTATAGCCACCCAGTTACGGTGTGGTGTTTGATGTCATCAAAGCATCCATCCGGTAAAGGTGATATGCATGATCTCATGGTCGAAGGAATTAGATTACTATGTATCAGAAAGCATATAGCAATTGAACTATTAAAATGACTTGATCTTTATGCTATGCTTATCTATAGGAGTATGTCCACCATATCATTCTCCTAACGATATGATCTTGTTGTTAATAACATCTCAATGTTCATGATAGGGAAACCACAATCATTTATTAACCAACAAGCTAGTATTATATAGAGGCTTTACTAGGGACTCTTATTTTAGTCTACAAATCACACAAGTATTAATGTTTCCTTGTTAATACTATTATAGCATGAATGTAAACATTTATCATAAACACAAAGATATAATAATAACTATATTTATTATTGCCTCTAGGGCATATCTCCAACAAATAGATTACTTACCTAGTCCAAAGTAGACTAAATGAGGCTTTGGGCTAAATTTTAGACGGGCTTTAGCCTAATTTTGTTTTAGTCAAATAAGAAAATCATTTATGGTCATGTAAGAGACCGAGAATATTATTTTGTTTAGTTTGAAAATAATGAAATGGAACGGATTTAATAAAACCATAGGAATATTTTAGTAAAACAAAAATAGGTTTTTAGCAAAATAATTTGAGGTTAAGAACGCGAACAAAATATGCATGATGATGCGAAAAAGAAATTAACACGCAATTTTATTTCGGAATATTTTCCGGGGCATTACAACTTATAACGCCTCCGAATCGGGTCTATGCAGATCTCAGCATATCCCGCCAAAATCCGCATAGAAGCGATTCAAAGACGCCCACCAGAAACTTCGTGTGGGTGGGATTTGAATACAAGTAGTTACATCACAGTAGTTTACAACAGAGTCCACAAGAACTTATATATATACAACAACGACTCAACGAGTCAAGAATACAAATGATACAATTTAAAGAGAAAGCAAAATAGTATCCGAGTACGGACAAGATTCAAATAGGACTACGAGTCCTGAAGAATAACCAAGCGGTGTCCATAAACCCTGCCCAGGCCAAGCCGGAGGGGTAACCTTGCTAACGTCGTCAATCACATACCTGTCAAGCCAAAAGGGTGCCGACAAAGGGCAAAGGAAAACAGAAAGAGAACGGTCAGTACTGAGGCCAGTACACGGCGAGACTAGAATTCGACGGTCCTCGCCTACATAGGTATGGTGAGCTCAGCGGCAGCAAAGCTTGCACTATCTAACTTATAGAGACACGCTACAACTTCGGCTATTAGAGCGAGATAAGAAAGCATTACGCGATAACTATATATAACACCAAACATAACCCATCCGAAGAATTCCCCTCGAAGACCAATCGAGGAAGTCCCCTTACGGAACACACACGGTGACAATTTTAATTAAGCAGGTGTTTAGTTGATAAGGCTAATTACTAGTCATATTACTAAAGGCAAAACATTAGTGGCGTTGTCTATGATCATGACACTGTACACCTGAGGCGCCCATAACCGTGGACACACGGCTTCTCGAAAAGATTTACCCTGCAGGGATGCACTACTGTACCCAAACGCATGATCAACCCATCAGGCAACATATTACGCGTGCCATCCGAATCTCACAACAAGAACTGTCCCTTAACTACGCGCATATCCAGAGGCATCACCTACTGTGTTTACCCACACAAGAGATACAGCTGATTCTCTAGGTGGCATGGCGTTTGAGTCTACGGCCGGGCGATGATCGGAAGATAACTTATAGAGCTCCATCCCACCTCCGACACGATATCCCGATTTTATGCAATGCAAGTCATGGCAGTCCACCAAAACATCAAGTCCGAAGACATATCAACTCACCCATGTCCGAGGACATATTATGCGTATGCACCAAATGGAAAACCAATTTTGTAACCCTCTGGATATACGAATAGCGCCGATAGTTGAGAGGGGATCCCAGAGGCCCCCACGTTTGGTTAGCGTGATCAACTCAGAACTGGTATCGTAGAATGAATGGGTCCTAGGGAGGCTCAAGCAGTTTCCAAAGGTGGTCCCTGCCGGGGCCTTATCATTAGGTGAACCCATAACCATAACCAACATCACCAATTTAATTATCTTATCACCAACAATCTCCAAGTATCACGTTTCACCTGTATGAGAGCAATACTAAGTATGCCTACGACTCGCAAAGACAAGGCTAGCTAATCAAACAAGGCAATAGGATAACCAAGGCAATATAGTAAAGCAGATAAATAAAGGGGACAGTACTAAAGCATCGACGATAAGGATAGCAGTAGATAAAGGAAGGAAGTAAAGACTATAAATGCAAAATAGGTGGAAGAGGGGGAATGCTCGCCTGTGAGACAAAGTCGGGTAGCCGGAGGCTTGTCGTATCTCACATCGAATCATCGTCCTATCCGATGAATAAGCAAACACTAGAAAGAGTAACCGATGCAATAATTAATACTAGGCGGAAGATCCGGCATGTTTATGATATGATGCATGGCATGGAAATATGCGGTCCTAATTATTAGTATTAAGCGGAATCGGAATTCCCGGCAAATAAATATTATGGTTTGAGTTATTTATCTATCCCGTAATTTAAAAATTGACTTAACAAGACAAATCATGACGATTCGCTACACAAATTTAAATGAAACCAATATTAGATAGATTCGCCCGCATATGGTCTTCATATTTAATAATGAGATGAATCGGCGTAATGCCCCCAAACCACCAAATATGTATGCAACCATGAACAATTTATATGCATTAGATATATATTATATATTATAAAATATGGGTCTCGGGATAGGGGTCACACATCAAGGGGTTCGGCGAACTTGGTTCGGTCTTCGGAGCCTTCGGATCGGGGTTCTCTGGATCAGGCTTCGGATCCATGTGGATGATCTTGGCGTCCAAGAATCTTCAGGCATGTGTCAGCGGGTTCCGGGAGGAAGAGCTTGGCAAGGCGAGGTGGAACTTGGTGATGAATAGGTTCACGGACACCGGCTCGACGCCACATCGGAAACATCGACCAAGAACACCAGGCGCCAGCGAGCAACAGCAAACATCTGTAATTTTATGGAAGGTGTCACCGATGGCTTGGTGAGGGAAACAACACATCAAAATTGTGCACTTGAGAGAGCACTAACATGACAACATCTCACAGCCACGCAAGATGCGTAAACTTCAGAACAAACGAAGGGCACACGCGCGATGGACGACATGAGCGGGGGTCACTGTCTCAGACGGGCTCAAGCTGCAGGGGCATGGGCGAGGTCGCTGGTCGGCGGAGGTCGCGGAGGTCGGCACAGGGAGGTGAGTTCGACGACGAACGCGAGACAGCGGGCAGAGCGACGGACGCCATGCCTGTACGACGCGCAGAGGTCGACAAGGACCTGGCGGGGTGCGCGCATGGTCGACGCCATGGCGGCGGGGCTCGAGGGCCACGCAGCGGCGGCGGGGAGGAGAGGAAGGCTACGGTGGTCAGAGACGAGGCCGACGGAGGGGCGCTGGCGCGAGAGGAGGGAGGCGGCGGGCGCGGGAGGAAGGAGCCGCGGGGAGAGGGCGACGGGGAGGAGGTCCCTAGCGGCGACTGGGCCCAGGGGACCGAGGAGGACGGCGCGCGACGGCGGACCTGGCTACCTGGAGTTCCTGGCGATGGAACGGAGGGCTCGGGTCCGGCGGCGGCAACGCAAGCAGAGGCGGCGAAGACATGGAACGATGGAGGCGCAGCGGGATTGGTGGCAGGCGGTTGGTGGCGAGAAGAGGGTACCAGGTGCGGGGATCCTTCAGCTCACGCGGCCTCACGCGTGCGGTGTGGGGTCATGCGTGTGATGTGCAGCGTGACAGACTGGGTCGTATGTATGCGTGGTGGCGTGTGTGAGTGTTGGGTCTAGGTGTTGAGTGCGTGCGTGAGTGCTGGTGTGAGTCGTGTTGGGTGCGTGCGTGTGTGGCGTGTGTGCACAGCGGCGGCGGCGGGGGGGCATGGTGTGAGTGGGCTAGGGTTAGGATTAGGGTTTTGGGAAAAAAATAAGGAATAGATTACTTATCTAGTCCAAAGTAAACCAGATGTAGCTAGTTTTAGGCCAAAACATTAGGCGGGCTTTTAGCCTAATTTTATTTATAAAATAAGAAAGCTTTTGCCGCAAGAAATGTTATTTATTTTAATTTTAAAATAAGAACGAGCTCTTTTCGAATGAGCCACCCATTCTAGAATTGCTCTAGGCCAAGCACGCTTAACCTTAGAGTTCTTTTCGAATGAGCTTCCAGAAAAGAAGTTGCAACTTGTTTGTATAGGTTTTCTATCAATCCTATTGAGCCATGCGCCAAGGTCTCACATACACCCACCCTTAGAAGATCGACGTCCTCGTCGATCAACCACAAGCCAGGAACGTCCCCTCTTGGTACACGTCTGTGCGTCCAGTGTCGACACATTGCCATGCCATGTCCACTCCGGGCCACACGCGTCATGCTACACATGTCCGCCACTGACCCGCACACGCCCATGTAACTGAGGGTCGGCTCTGATACCAATTTGTAACACCCCCGGTCACTCCGGACCGACGGCTGTCACTTCTGGCAGCTCAATAGGATCTCTAGACTAACCCCACAGACCAACACTAGTCTTTTCTGCGCACTTTGTCCTCACTCGTGCGCACCCGTACCCACTTCCCGGTCGGTCACCCATCCTAGAATTGCTCTAGGCCAAGCACGCTTAACCTTAGAGTTCTTTTCGAATGAGCTTCCGGAAAAGAAGTTGCAACTTGTTTGTATAGGTTTCCTATCAATCCTATTGATCCATGCGCCAGGGTCTCACAAACCATTACATGCTCTAATTGCAAGCTGCAAGGGCACAGATACACCAGCTGCTCACAACCTTTGAGGCCTGATCTGGTGATAAGAAAGAACAAGCATGTGGTTAGTGCTCTAGTTATCAGTTTGGTTTATTTTGTTTGTTTATTTGTATTTTACACCAACTGATTTTGTTTGCTTCTGTGTAGCCTAAACCAGCTGGTCCACCACCTGCTGCAAATCCTACACCAACTGCTCCACCACCACCTGCTACAAGGGCTACACCAACTGGTCCACCACCTGCTGCTGCAAGGGCTACTCCAAGGGGTGGCTTTGTTGCTCCAATATCAGCTGGAAGATCAGCTGGAAGAGAGAGAGAGAGAGGGTGATGTTCCAGGTGGATCTGCTCCTGCATACAAGAGGACTAGAACATGGAGCTACTTGAATTGTGGCTATGTTCCAGGTGATGAAGGACAAGCTGGTCCATCAGACCACCAATTGTGGCTATGTTGTCATGTAGTTATTTTGGGAGATGTGTTGTAATAGACAATTAGTATTATCTGCCTTACCACACATGTCTGCCTCTTTTGGTGAAATGATAGTATATGATGGAAACAATGTAAGTGATGCAGCTGAGTTGCTGTCAATGTTCTGGACATGTAGTAATGCATGCTTGGTTCTGGACATGAAATGCATGCTTGGTTTTGTCAATTTGATACATGCTTGATTCTGTGAATGTGATGAAATGCATTCTTGATTCTGTGATAAATAAATCTGTGATAAATCATAAATCATGACTGTGAAATGGTGCATGCTTCATTGAGTGAAATGCATTGAGTGAAATACAGAAACACACAATAATCTGGAGGAGACATAAGTTGTTGCTCTAGTTCAACAGACAGAAACACACATAGAAAGCATTCATAATACAATAACATACTTGTTCCAATGGTACATAACAGAAACACATAAGTTGTTGCTCTAGTTCAACAGACAGAAACACACAATTTTAACTACTTAATACAATAGCAAGTTATTCAGCACACAACTCTGAGATTTGCTTCAACTTCTCCTTCTTTTCTTGGAGAGCTTTAAAAAGATCTCCCATGCAATACTCAAGTTTCTCCTTCTCCTCCTTCAAAGTGCTCACTTGTGCCATAGCCTTCTCCTTCCTTGCCTTCTCAAGCTCAAGTTCATGGGTTTTTATTTTGCCCAACTCACTCAATGGCAGAGTCAAGCTGAGTTCTTTCATCAGTTTTACTTTCTCTTGCTCCAATTCCTTTTTCTCTAAAACCAGTTGGTTATTGGCAGTGGCATACTCCACATTCCCAGAGATTCTTGTGTCTTTCTCTTCCTCACACATACCCCACAGCCTAATCAAAGCTTTCTGCAATGTAGGTGGCCACTCCAAATCAACCTAATGGAATGTGTCACACATGCCCTCCTGCAGATTAGTTAGTACAGATTAGTCACTAAGCAAAGCATGTTTTACAATCAGTGATAATGAAACAATGCAAATTCTATAATCAGTAACACCACCAACCTTGCAACCACAACCAAGAAATTTCCTTCTAGTGTCTGATCCTTCGAAAGCAACAAATTTGTGCAGAGGCTTGTCATGCTTGCACCTCAGCTGAACATCATCACTGCCGTTGTAATCAGGGTCAAAGATAGTATCTGGCACCTAACACAAAGCACAACAATAGCATAAATCGACAAATCTATCTAGGGTTCAGTGGATAGGACATCAGCATATGTCAGTGGATTTACTAGAGCTTATTATCCTGAACTAAACAAGAGCTGCAATCGACTGAAATCCAACTAAAAGCATGGCAAATCGAAGAACCCTAGATCTACACTTACAGGTCCACGCGGGCTAATATCCTGTCCTTTTGAGAAGCCTGACACGAGGCTAGCATCGCTGGTGTCTTATCCCATGAGGGCATGACGATGGCGGTGGCAGAGGGTCGGCGTCGGCGGCGGCAGCACCAGATCGGGGGAAGCAGAGAGTGAGAAGAGTGAGAGAGCAGGAAGTGGCACTCGACTGGGGAGAGGAAGAAGACGACCCAGGTGCGGTCGAACCGCACCTGGTCTTGTCCTAACGGCGGGGGAAACGGTCGTTTGGCCACGTCAGCTCTGCACGTGGGCCAGGCTCATCAGAAACGCGTTCAAGCTGGAATTAGCGCGGTCAGAGTTGCGGCGTCCAGGTGTTGATACTGACATGCAGAAATTACCAGAATCGGTACTGACCCATCGCGACAGCCTCAATTGTGGTAGTTTTATCCAATTAACTCCCCCGCATCCGGACGTATAGAACCACCGATATGTGGGATTTCAGTCATATCCGTGCAACGGAGGTGAGATCATCTACAACGGTTTAGTTACATTGCAAGAACAAATAGAAAATTACAATTTAGCATTATCATTTCCCTTTTAGTAGCGATAAATGATACTACTTCCTCCGACCCATATTAGTTAACTTAAGTTTATCTAAATTTAAATGAATCTAGACACTTTTAGTATATAGGTTCATCCAAATTTGACAAATTCAAGTCAACTAATATGGGTCGGAGGGAGTATCATATTTTACTTGCAAGAAGAATTGACGCTCAATAAAAATAACCAAGCAATCATTAAGTATTGCAACCGCATTTTGTTTCTTAGCTCACCACAATTACATTTTAACTTTACAATTTTTCAATATTCACACCTAGAAATCAATAATATGTCTCAAATTTTGTTTCTTAAATTCTATGCTGCAATTAATCAATCAATACAAGTTAATGTTCTCAATTGGGGGAATCAAAAATTGAAAAGTTGGACAAACTGAAAAAATACTCACGGTCAGTGACTGTTTCTGTTGCGCTGTTGCCTGGCACGTGTCGTGTGGGTCAGCTTGGAGGAGTCGTGCGCCGCCGGACCGTAGTTTCGAGGATGAGGGGCAGGCGAGTGCAACTGTGAGGGCGGCTCGACTGCGTGGCAGGGGATACGACGCGCCAGTTCGTGGCGCGATGGCCTGAGGCTGGGCACTTGCTAGCGGCGCGGTGGCTTGAGGCTGGAGACGACGTGCTGACGGGCGGCGGTAGGGTTAGCTGTCAGGCGGCGTGCCGCGCGTCGGTGAGAAATACCGCACCGAGAGACTACCCAGACCGACACAAACGAGCATGAAGAGGATGTGGATTGGGCCAGTCGTTTCGACTACTTGACGCCTTAACCACACGCTAGCCTAGGCACCGATGCTGAAGGCTCTTGCATGGTGGGCTGGCCTAGATAGAGTGCCTTTTTTTCATTCTCGCTTCCTATTTTATTTATTTTATTTGTTTTTAAAAAATTTATAAAGTGTATATATTAATATCGCGAAGATACCAATTACATCCAGCCACTTCAAGTCAGGGGATGGACAAGAATGGTTGCGTGGGTTCCGATGAGGTCATCCATAGCCTTAAAGGCAACCACATCATTACCATCGCCATATTGGACACAACTAGCAATTTGGCATCAAGATGATATTTGGCGTGAGCTCCACGACGTTGTCATAGCCAAATACATGCACGTGGGTCTCAACAATAAATAAGAACATATAAGACGTGTTTGGTTCATGACTTTGTAACGTAAACAGATTACGGTGTTAACAGGTACCGTTAAAATATGTTTGGTACGATTCCTCCGTTAATCGATTATGCGGAATCAGATTACGAAGCAATACAAATCTGATTCCGGTGCCGACCGAGTGTTATCGGATAACGATATGGTTGTTTCGCGTCTTCTTCCTCCACATCTTCTCCCTCGTCGTCTCCACGCCGGCACCGCCGCGAACCCCTCCTCCACTCCTTCCTCTCAGGTGCTGTCTCACAGCTATTGACCGACCTTACCTATGTCTCCCGCCCTTCAGCGCTGCCGCCAAGCAACTCCTCTGTGTTTCTCAGGATGTACTAGTTCAGGCACGCGGAGACGGCCATGGCGGCTGCCGAGCGCCTGCTGAATCCGAAATGGATGTGTTCCCAAGTGTCTTCGGTCGTGGCCCATCTAATCTCGTCTGAGATCTGACACATTCTGGTGCATATTTCTGTAGATATATATATCTGTATATTGTATTTCCCCCATATGTTAGGGGCTTCCTGCATATTTTCCCTGTATCTGTACTATATATTGTGGCCTTTGGCCCTAGAGGAATACAAATTGTCTATTCCTAACATGGTATCAGAGCCTAAGGTCTCGAGTTCGAGTCCTGGCTTTCGCAATTTATCCTAAAATTGCTGTAGACCCCTCTGTGTCCACGTATAGGCCTCTTGAGTCATATGTGAGTTTCGCGCGCCGTCGCTCTCTTCCGGTTGCACGTGCTGACTTTTCCCCGTCACACGTGAGAGGGGGTGTTGAAGTGTATAAGTGGATTGCACTAGCTCTTTCCATCAGTTCGGACTTTTGGTTGCGTTGGCTAGTGCATGAAGCTTGACATGGTATCAGAGCCGGTTTTAGGGTTTCCGTGCCCACCGGTCCTCTGATTGTGATCGCCGTCGTCAGCTCGCCCCGGCCACCCGCCGGTTCCCGTTCTGGCCGCTGCGTGAAGTCCTTTCGATTCTTTGCCAGTCCGTGGTCCTCTGTTTCCAGATTCATTCTGTTCCTATCGGATCTACACCTTCGTCCGCCCTTACCCTCCTGCAATTCTCCCACTGCTGATCGGCCCCCGCCACCTCGTCCTCTGTCCCGCCGTTTGCGCGCGCACGGGCCCTCCCTGCCGCCACCTCCTGTGCTGCACGGCCTCTGCGCCTCACATACAACCACACATACACTAGCCTATCGTCCTTTACATCTAGAGAATATTGGGTACCGTCCTTTATGTCCTTTGCATCTACACACATACACCACCTGCCTACCAACCATTTACACCAGCACCCAACTTACCCTCCTGCATAACCTCCCACTACCGCTCCGCCACGTGGGGCCCGCCACCTGCAGGAAGCCTGCCGCCCGCTCGGCGCTTCCGCCGGTGCTGATTTCGTCTGCTTGCGTCAGATCGATCTGATCTAGATCTGATCTGTGTCCAAAAAAAAGAGAAAGAGATATGTCTTCTTCATCGGCTTATGTTGCGATTCCTCGCTGCCCAGTGGTTTTTGATGGCGCGAATTACCCTGGTTTCGCTGCCTTTATGCGCGTTCACATGCGCGGTCTCCGTCTTTGGGGTGTGCTCTCCGGCGAGGTCTCCTGTCCGTCGTGCCCCTCTGCTCCTGTGGCTCCTCTTCCGCCGACGCCGATTGTTCTCGGTGCTGATGCTTCTCAGGAGGCCAAGGATGCTGCTCAGAGTGCTGATGATAGTGTTGTTGCTTCTTATGACCTGAAGTTCAAGCAGTACTCTTCTGATCTCGAGGCCTATCGACACGCGCTGACTGCTTACACTCAGTGGGTTGATGAGGATGCTCATGCTGCTGCTGTTCTTACCTCCAGTGTTCTGCCCCAGTATGCTGCTGAGTTCATGAGTCTCCCTACTGTTGCCGCTCAGTAGGATCATCTTCGTCAGCGCTATCAGCCGTCTGGGGATGCTCTTTACCTGTCTGTGGTTCGCCAGGAGCATGCTCTCCAGAAGGGTGATTCTACTATTGATGAGTTCTATACTCAGAGTGCTGCTATCTGGCGTCAGCTTGATTCTCTCTGTACTGCTGTTTGTGGCACATGCTCGTGCTGCCAGATTGTGCACTCGGATTTGGAGTTTCACCGCATCTATGAGTTTTTATCTCGGCTTCGCCAGGAGTTTGAGGCACGGCGTGCTCAGCTGAATGCTCGTGGTCGTGTTCCGCTCTCTGAGGTGTTGTCTGAGCTTCGGGCTGAGGAGATCCGTCTCCGTGGTGCTGGTCTTCTTGCGGTTCTTTCTGTGCTTGCTACTCGTGGTGATCATTTGTCGTCTGCTCCCTCGACTCAGCCGCGGTCCCCTGTGCCGCCGCCGATACTACCCACTCCTCCAGGTCAGGGTCAGGTTTAGCTTCAGCACCAGCAGCCTCAGGGTCAGAGTCAGCACCAGCAGGCTCGTGGTCAGGGTCGCCGTGGTTCTCTTCGACACTGCTCTTAATGCAACAGGGATGGCCACACTTGGGCCACCTGTTATACACGGGACCCCAGTTTACGTCAGCAGCACCAGGCTCGTGGGCAGTCGGCTCCTTCCGGATCTTCAACAGTTGCTCTCTTTGATCAGGACATTATCAGGAGTCTTCGCGGTCTGCTTGCTGCTACAGGCTCTTCTTCGACGGGCACTGTTGGTTCTGTGACTGACTCTTCAGGCACTGTGCGGCCACCACCTTCTACACAGTCAGGTACGTCTCCGTGGTATCTGGATTCTGGAGCTTCCTTTCATATGACCTCTGAGTCTTCTTTTCTGTCCGCTCTTCGTTCTCTCCCTTCTCCTGTCCGTGTTTTTACGGTTGATGGTACCTCTCTTCCTGTTTCTAGTCGGGGCACCCTTTCTACTTCTTCTTTTTTTGTTCCTGATATTTCTCATGTCCCTCTTCTTAAGATGAATCTGTTCTCTGCTAGCCATCTTACTGACTCTGGTTGTCGCGTCATTCTTGATGCTGATTCTTGTGTTGTCCAGGACCGTCGCACCCAGGCCCTGGTTGGAGCTGGCCCTCGCAACCGTGACTCTTCAGGACTTTGGGAGTTAGACTGGCTTCGTGTTCCTTCCGCTGCCACTTCATCTGCCAGTTCTTCTCCGGTTGTCGCCTCTACTACCAGCTCCTTTCAGCAGTGGCATCATCATCTTGGTCACCTCTGTGACTCTTGCCTGTCGTCATTAGTTCATCGTGGTCTTCTGGGGTCTGTCTCAGGAGATGGGTCTTTGCATTGTCAGGGTTGTAGGTTGGGTAAACAGATTCAGCTTCCCTATCCTACTAGCGCGTCTCTATCTCAGCGACCTTTTGATTTAGTTCATTCCGATGTTTGGGGTCCGGCTCCTTTCGCTTCAAAAGGGGGCCATCACTACTATATTTTATTCATCGATGATTTTTCTCGGTACACTTGGTTGTATTTTATGCGCTCTCGCAGTGAAGTGCTTTCCATATATTAGCGTTTTGCGGCCATGGTCCGTACTCAGTATTCTACCCCCATCCGTGTTTTTCGTGCTGATTCTGCTGGTGAGTATATCTCCCAGATGTTGCGAGGTGTTCTTGCTGAGTAGGGCACCCTTGCTCAGTTCTCCTGTCCTGGCGCGCATGCCCAGAATGGCGTTGCTGAGCGTAAGCATCGCCATCTTCTTGAGACCACTCGTGCTATGATGATTGCTTCTTCTCTCCCGCCGCATTTCTGGGCTGAGGCTGTCGCCACGTCGGCTTACCTCATCAATATTCAGCCTTCTGCCGCCTTGCAGGGTGGTATCCCTCTTGAGCGCCTATCTGGACAGTCTCCAGACTACTCCATGCTTCGCTTGTTTGGTTGTGTTTGCTATGTTCTCCTTGCTCCTCGCGAACGCACCAAACTGACTGCTCAGTCTATTGAGTGTGTCTTCCTCGGATACAATGATGAGCATAAGGGCTATCGCTGTTGGGACCCTGTTGGTCGTCGAATGCGTATATCTCATGATGTTACTTTTGATGAGACGCGTCCTTTCTATCCTCGTCCCACTGCTGGTACTTACCCGGTGGAAGATATCTCTTTTCTTCTCTTTCCTGACACACCTCCTTCTACCCCTATTATGTCTTCTTCAGGATCTCCTCCCCCTGATGTCTCTTCTTCGACACTGTCCTCCTCTGCTCCGTCTAGTTCTCCTAGTTCTCCTTGTTCTCCGGAGTCTTCCTCTACTATTCCCTCTTCTTCATCATCGTCTCCTGCGTCGTCTTCCTCTGATGATCTTCCCTCTCCTCGTCATGTTCGTCAGCGTCGTGCCCCCAACCGTTACTCTCCTAGTCAATATGGTCTTTCTGTTGCCTCCGAGCCGACTTCTTATCGGGATGCTGAGCATCATCCTGAATGGCAGCTGGCCATGGCTGAGAAGATTGCTGCGCTTGAGCGCACTGGCACCTGGGATCTTGTTTCTCCCCCTCCCGGTGTTCGTCCTATCACGTGTAAGTGGGTCTATAAGATTAAGACTCGCTCTGATGGATCTCTTGAGCGCTATAAAGCGCGTCTTGTGGCTCGTGGTTTTCAGCAGGAGCATGGTCGTGACTATGATGAGACATTTGCTCCTGTGGCTCATATGACCACTGTGCGTACTCTTCTTGCTGTTGCTTCTGTTCGTCACTGGTCTGTGTCCTAGCTTGATGTTCAGAACGCCTTTCTCAATGATGAGTTGAGTGAGGAGGTTTATATGTAGCCTCCTCCTGGGTATTATGTTTCCGAGGGGATGGTTTGTCGTCTTCGACGTTCTCTTTATGGCCTCAAACAGGCCCCCCGTGCCTGATTTGACCGCTTTGCTTCTGTAGTGGCTGCTGCTGGTTTCTCCCCTAGTGCTCAGGATCCAGCGTTGTTTGTTCACACTTCTCCTCGTGGACGCACTCTTCTTCTTCTTCTCTATGTTGATGATATGATCATTACCGGTGATGATCCTAAGTATATCGCCTTTGTTAAGGCTCGTCTTCGTGATCAGTTTCTTATGACTGATCTTGGTCCTCTTCGATACTTTCTTGGGATACAACTTGTCTATTCCTAACAATTTCTACAAATCTGTTACAGTACCATCCTTGGGATCGACTGGTTTTGGAAGGATGCAGTAATTGATTACCTTTACATTTGTCGAACCAAACAAGTTTCGATTTTACCGATTCCGTTTACATTGCCGGTGCCATTTGATTACGTTTGTGTTTCCATTGCATTTTTTGAACCAAACACGTTCATAGACAAAGAATGTTCACACCAGCTTGACCTGTTGGCATTGGTAAAAAAATAATATTCTACAGCGAAGAAGGAATTTGACATCGGAGCAAGAACTTACTCCAGTTTCCCTTTTTCTGGTTCTCACAATATAGAAAACTAAAATACTACTAATATAAAACTACTTTTGACTACACGTCGTGGCTGTCATAGGATGGCCAACGACGGTCCAATCGTGACGGAAGGTTCGGCGGCGCGCTCGCGTGAAACTTCAGGTTGGCGATTGGGCTCTCTCGCGTGACCTAAATTTGTTTTACATCACCTCCAAGGTGGTCAAAATATACATCACCTTTTAAAAATGTTACTATCCGATTCATATTACTAGTTGATTTGAATTTTTCTAGATTTAAATGTATCTAGACATGTTTTAGTGCTAGTTATATTTAAAATTGAAGTCAAGTAATATGGGTGAGAGAGAGAGAGTATCGGATGTTCATTTTTTGTCCACTGTGATGTAAAATGCATATGTCGTCGGCACGAATCCTGGAGCACCACCAGTCCTTAAGCATCGCAGAGATTGATAGCCTCAAATTGCACGACGGTATCACCCGCCAAGACCAGCACCCGCGCGGCAGAATGGACAAAAATAACCCAAATTCGAAAGGATTTCACGAAATGACCCATCTGAAAAACTATTTCACTGGCACTAACCCTTTTTGTAGCGCCTAACAGCAAGGCGCTACACTCTACAGTGTAGCGCCTTTCAGCTAGGCGCTATGCCCCTGCCAGCGTGGCACCGCCTGGCCCCTCCCTGGCCCCACCCCGCCGTGTGACGCCCAGGCGCTATGCCTGGGGCGACTAACGCCCAGGCGCTATGCCCAGGGTGTAGCGCCTATCTGATAGGCGCTACACTTAATGTGTAGCACCTAGCAGAAAGGCGCTACACCCTGGGACATAGCCTGTCGCGCGGCAGCCCCCTCCCCACCCCTCCCCATTCACTCCCAGCTCGACCCAAGGAAGGAGAACAGCAAGGAGGCGCCCCCTTCTCCCTCCCCTCAAATCTCTCACATTGGAAACTTTATTTGGTGGATTTGTGCCTCTCCCTAGCTGCTAGAGGTACCCTCCCTCATTCCCCTTCGTTTTGACCTTTGGAAATCTTTCATTTTGGTTGGACTTGGCTTGAAACCCTAGAAATTTGATTTGGAGAGAAATGTTTGGAAATTTGTTAGATTCATTGGACAATGTTGGTTATAAATATGTGTATGAAGCATTTAGTTAGGTTTAGGGTTGTTGAAATGACATTGTTTGGTATATTGGAATGTTATGGCTAGGGTTAGGGTTAGGGTTTGCTTATGTAAGAGAGGGTGTTCTTGTTAGCTTTATGGTTTGGTAACGTGTCTAGTATAGTTTTGTTTATCTTGTCATGAACATATTCTCCTATGTGTTAGGGATGGCAAGAATTGTTCATGTTCATCATGTGGACAAGGATGCCTTTTTGAAAGGCAACATAGAACCGGACCCGGATGAGCTAGATATTGTGTTTGATCGTAGTCCCACCTATGCCGAGGTCTTGGAGCAAGTGAGGATTGAATTGAAATGTATGGACCCATGTGATGTTGTTGAGTTGGAAGGAAGACATAATGTGGGTTTTGGAGTGCATATCCGTTGGAAGACCATGCGTATCTTCTCCGAGGCTCGTTGGCTTGCATACAAGGAGGTGGTGGCCGAATCACTAGACAAGGCTCTTGAGCTATTTGCCACCAAGAAGGTTGATAGTTCATTGCCTTTGGACTTGAACCGCCGTGCTTCCCCATTGGATAGTAGGAGTCCTCCACCCGTGGAGCAAGAGCTATGGATTGAACCTCCTTTGAGCCAAACATTGAGCCCGATTTCAAGACACCGAGACGAAGTGTTGGAAGAGGACAATGATGATTGTGAGGGTGAAGATGATGATGATGTTGAACTCCATGACAACAATGTTGGTGATTTGTAGAAATATATCACTCAACATGACATGGACCGTGAACTCCCGTATTCTCGAGGCTATGCTTCGGACTCGGATGATGATGGTCCCGAAGAAGAAGTTGACGAGGAGGGGTTCACGGCTAGAGAGGCCGAAATCCACCATACCGTATTGGGGCGGGACCATCGGGTGCCTTTGTTTCGTGATCTTAGTCTCACGGATGAAGCCACGGTTGATGGTGGCAAAGGCATAGTGCTTGGACCAAGGACAAGTTCTTACCGGGATGGCAATGAAGTGAATAATGGCTTTTGCAAAGGATCAAGGTTTAAGACCTTGTTGGAATTTAAGCAATGGATAAAGGACTTCTCGGTGAAGCATCATCGTCCTTACACGGTCGTGCACTCGGATATCAAGAAGCGTTACACGGTGAAGTGCGAGGCGGAAGGATGTCCTTGGATTGTGCGTGCTAGACCATTCAAGGGAGGTCCCGATTGGCACATATCTAGTTGCGTATCAACTCACATGTGCCGAGGCCCGATGGTGGATGGCAAGGATGCAAAGCATGAGCACTGACAACTCACCTCCGAGTTCCTCGCTTATAGGCTTTCCAATGACATCGCGTCGTTTCCAATAATGAGCATCAAGCAGGTCATGGAGTTTGTGAAAGCCCTCTTTAACTATGAGGTGAAGTACGGGAAGGCATGGAAGGCTAAGCAAGCCGCATTCAAGATGTTGTACGGTGATTGGGAGGAATCTTATAACCGAATCCCAAGGTTGTTGGGAGCGATGGCCGATGCTAACCCGGGCATGGTTCATGTGGTTGAACCTTTGGGTAACAAGACAAGGATTGTAAACGGAAGAAGCGTTCGAGTTTTTGGCCGTGCATTTTGGGCTTTCGAGCAATGTGTTCAGGCATTTGAACATTGTAGGCCGGTCATCTCCGTTGATGGCACCTTTTTGACCGGTCAATTCAAGGGCACTATCTTGATTGCAATAGCCAATGATGCCAACAACCGGTTGATTCCTTTGGCCTTTGCTTTGGTAGAGGTGGAAAACAATGATAATTGGGAGTGGTTCTTCCATCTTTTAAGAACCAAGATATTAACCCCTCATAGGGAAATATGTGTCATCTCGGACCGTCATCAAGGAATTCTTAAAGCGGTGGACCAACATATTCCCGGGCATGCTCCGTTGCACCATTGTTGGTGAATGAGACACTTTTGTTCAAACTTCTATAGGGCATGCAAGAGCAAGGATTTGGCCGATGATCTACAAGATTGTTGCCTCGCTTTCACGGAACGTCGTTTCTCAAACTTGTACAACAAATTGCTCTTCAACAAAGAGCTCGATGCGGGTGGTCGAGAGTTTCTCGATAGGAGCATTGGAGAAAGAACAAAGTGGGCACGAGCATTCGATGACGGTGGCCGGAGGTACGGCCAAATGACAAGCAACATGGCAGAGGCCTTCAACAAGTTGCTCAGAGGTGTCCGTGCATTGCCCGTCACGGCAATAGTTCGTTATACATTCGACATGATGAATGGGTAGTTTCTTAAATACTCAGAGGAAACGGACCGGCAGATTGCGGGGGACTACAAGAACAAGCACAAATACAAGTACCCACCTAAGGTTGATGATTGGATGCAATTTCAGACAAAGAAAGCGGATGCCCAAGTTGTCACGGAGTATGACAACGACGAGCTAATTTACCAAGTTACGGAGCCTGGAGGTACAATGGCTGATGGTGTCCAACACGGAGGCCGAGCTTTCAAGGTCTCACTCAAGAATTGTGAGTGCACATGCGGAAGGCCATCATTGCTTCATCTTGCCTGCTCGCACTTGCTCGTCGCGTCTCGCCGGCGACATTTGGATTACAATAATCCGCTCACGGTGAGAGAGGCTGAGTTCTCCACTGAGACTACTAAGAAGACATGGGCTCCTAGATTTCATCCATATTTGGACCAATCAAAATGGCCGGAGTACCATGGGATTCAACTATGGCCCGATCCGAAATGGAAAGTGATTAAACGTGGAAGACGCAAGACAAACGCTTTAGGAGCGACATGGATGGATGGGGCCGTGGTGGTGCTCGAGAAACGGGCAATGACCAATTCCAAGAGCCTCGTGAGAGAGCCCGGTGTGGAACATGAAATGGTGAAGGGCACAATGCAAGAAAGTGTTCTCAAAGGAAAAGAGCAAAAGGAAATGAAGCAAGCACTAGCCAACCAAGTGGTAGCCAACAAGGCCCAAGCCAACCAAGAACTAGCCAACAAGTCCCAAGCCAACCAAGAACTAGCCAACAAGCTCCAAGCCAACCAAGAACTAGCCAACAAGTCCCAAGCCAACCAAGAACTAGCCAACAATCTCCAAGACAACCAAGAACTAGCCAACAAGCTCCTAGACAACAAGCTCCTAGACAACAAAGAGGTCGATCACTTGGGCTTAGAAGAGGAAGAGGGCGTGGCGGTTTTAACCCGTCTAGTATGTTAGGTTACTTGGCAGTACCAAATCCTTATGTTAATAGGTACGGATGGAATATTCATACTTGCACCCTTATGTTACTACCTACTATGCTTATTTCATTGAATCAATTATTGTTCACATTCATTGCATCCTTTACTAACTTGTAGCTTTTGTTCTTATAATAGGTATGGCGACTCGTCCCAACAAGGGCAATGATGGGGACGGTGTGAACTACTCGGCTATCTGGGCGAATGCTATGAAGGTGGTGGAAGAGAGGAAGAGGAAGGAGAAAGAAGAAGAGAAGAAGATGAAGGAGGAAGAAGAAGAGAAGAAGAGGAAGGCATTTGAAGAGGTAGTTCAACTTGCTCGAGACTTGGCGAAGAAGAAGGACGAAGAGGACGAGAGAAAGAAGAAAAAGGAAGAGGAAGAGAGGAAGAAGAAAAGGGAGAAGGAAGAGGAAGAGAGGAAGAGGCAAAAGGAGAAGGAAGAGGAAGAGAGGAAGAGGCAAAAGGAGAAGGAAGAGGAAGAGAGGAAGATGAGGGCCAATGATAGGCCACCTTGCGCCGACCAAGAGGAAAGGCCACGAAAGGCGTTTCGTACTGACGAGGCCCATGGGAAAGAGGTTCCTATTTGTTGGTGTGGAACCGATTGCACTGTTAAGGAATCCCAAGACTACTTATCCGATAGTTGGGGAAAGAAGTTCTTCATGTGTGCCAACTACAACCGCTCTCCCGAGCGTAGCCGTAACCCATACGACAAGCCACGAGTATGCTCAAAGCTTTTTAGTTCTTCATGTGTCCCAAACTATGCCATAGCATATCCTCTAACATGCACTATTTTCTTGTAGTCTCCCCCTCCGGTATGCAGGTACTACACTTGGATAGACCTTGAGCAACCTCAATCCAACAAGGCTATCCAAGAGATCGATTTTGCCATAAGAAGAAGTCGCTACGAAGAACGGCTGCTTGACGAGGACATGGCGAGGAAGCGCAAGGAACGTAATGACGAGATCCGCAGGAAAGAGGAGGAAGAGGAGCGCAAAGCTAAGGAGGCTCGTGCTGCGGAGAGGGAAAGGCTTCGTCAAGCGGCGTGGCGTTCCATGGAGGAAGAGGAAGAGAAGAAGAGGAAGGGCAAAGGACCTATGCTTTAGAACACCATGTTTGATGTTGTTTGAGATGCTTAAGGGCAAGAACTATTAGTGTGATGTCGAACTATTAGTATGTAAAGCCCCTTAAGGGCAAGAACACCATGTTTGAGATGCTTCTATTTGAGTATGTCATGAACTGCTATCCCTCGTCTTTTATTTGCCTTGTGTAATGTTTGTCATGTTAAAGTCTCAGAACAGGGAATTGTTTGGTCTGAACACAGTTTCAAGGCATAGCGCCTAGCAGAACGACGCTACACAAGCATAGCGCCTGTCTGCTAGGCGCTATGCTAGCAGATTTCGTCTGCCCCCAAACTAACAGAGAGCAAATTGAGAGTTGGCTGGCAGGGAAAACTCTAAGTCAGTGTGTAGCGCCTGTGTGATAGGCGCGATGCTCTGAGGTGTAGCGCCTATCAGACAGGCGCTACACACTGACTTAGAGTTTTCCCCGAGAGCCAACTCAATGGGCAGCACATGAGCCAGAGAGATTGTTCCTCCAAGCACTTCGGGTTAATATCAAACCCGGGAGCAATACCAAACTCGTCCCCACAACCATAAGGCTCCCACTCCACCTGCAACATATCACAAGAACATGTTTGGTATCGATTTTGACTCGTGAAGTAAATATTATGGATAGTGACGTATAGATAAACATCTACCCGCTCGGGCGTAATCGCATCAAACTCGTTCGTGTACTTGAGGTACATGGCATCAACATCGCTTGTCATCTCCGATACCACGTCCCACTTGTAAGCCCAAGTCGGCTGGCGTAGAGGGTTTCTATTATACGATGGCCAAGGATGGTGGCCCACCTCTTTGGGACGACCAACTGGTAAGCGTTCCCAGCTCCATATCGAGAGAAGAACCATAGCACCACCTATTCCGGCAGATTCGCCTGCCCTACGACAGGCATCGTCCAACTGCAAGTGAACAAAAACGAGGTCAGTATAGCATATGTGTGGACTCGACATATACAAATGAATGTAGAGTGCACATGTGATTACCTGCCGGTACAAGTAGGCAAGAGCCGCCGAACCCCAGCTGATATTGCTATCCCAGTTTGCTAGTGCCTTGAACCACATCCACTGAGCGGTCCTACCTCCGCTGTCAGCAAACAGAGTCCTAGAAAGGACATACCACACGTACACACGAGCATGTGTCTCGATCACCTCAACCTCGGCGGGGTTCGGGCATTCCCTAAAGTTCTCCACGATCCACGCATATGTCGCGCCTGCTGGGACTCTATCTTTGCTCTTATCTTCAAGTTCTTCAGGAGCCATGCCAATAAGTAGATGCATCGCATTGCGCCACCCATCGGAATCTGTGCTCATACAGAGAGGCTCCCCCGCGATAGGAAGTCCAAAGATCATGGAAACATCCTGAAGAGTAGGAGTGATCTCGCCGGTCCGGAGGTGGAAAGTGTGTGTCTCCGGCCTCCACCGGTCGACAAGTGCGGTGATAGCAGCCGCGTTGAGGTTCGGCGTCGACCGGCTCACAAGCGTGATGAAAGGGAGGAGGCCTAGCCGCTTGATGTACTCGGTGTACCGCTCGTCGTACGGCATGTCATTCGAAGACGCGTCATGAGACCGAATCTTGAGGGGACGAAGCCTCTGCATACATACAAGATCGAACATTATGCTTTTTCCAACACAATTGAATCAATAGAAAAATAAGAGCAAAGAAGTTCAACCATGGTTTTATTACCATATGCTTCTCCGCCATCAAGTATGCCCGGTGTTGATGATCATAGTAATCCTCAAGTAGCCACACCATCCTACATATATATTCCAAACATCAATAAAATGTGTGTGGTATGTAGAATCCATATATGGTAGCATATTATTCAAACATCCATACAAATCCATATACAACCATCATACAAATCCATATACAACCATCATATTATTCAAACATCCATACAAATCCATATACAACCATCCATACAACACACTTCCATTCACCATAAAATACAACTAATATATAACTACAAGTAACCAAAAACATGCACAAACATGCCATATTATGAATCCAACTAAACCTAGGGTTTAAGGATAATGTGTAAGATTGATTGGATGAAAGAGAGGGAAAAGGAGGGGAATACCTTGAGGGAGGGATGGGGAAGCAAATTCACGGTGAAATCCCTCAGATCTGTTGGATTTGAGGTGGGGATTTGAGAGGGAGGGGAGGAGGAACCGCCGGCCTCCTCTATCTGTTCTTCTGTCTGCCTGGGAGTGAATGGGGAGGGGGCTGCCACGCGACAGGCTATGTCCCAGGGTGTAGCGCCTTTCTGCTAGGCGCTACACATTAATGTGTAGCGCCTATCAGACAGGCGCTACACCCTGGGCATAGCGTCTGGGCGTTAGTCGCCCCAGGCATAGCGCCTGGGCGTCACACGGCGGGGTGGGGCCAGGGAGGGGCCAGACGGTGCCACGCTGGCAGGGGGCATAGCGCCTAGCTGAAAGGCGCTACACTAGAGTGTAGCGCCTTGCTGTTAGGCGCTACAAAAAGGATTAGTCTAATGAAATAGTTTTTCAGATTGGTCATTTCGTGAAATCCTTTCAAATTTGAGTTATTTTTGTCCATTCTGCCCACCCGCGCGCGGGGCGGGGGTGCCTGCCATATGCCATGGGAGTATGGGACTAGCGGTTGTTGGGCCAATGGACATGCGTGATGCCCGTCCATGTCGTGCCGCCCCGGCGTCCCATTCGCCTCGACGTAAAGGCCACGGCTCCGTCCACACCAACAACGACACCGACCTCCGACGACCCGCCACCCACCCCGTGCCCGTGCCCGTGCCCATGCGCGCGCGCGTCAACCACGCCTAAAAGCCCGTCGATCCCATCCATCCCCATGGTCGCCGCGGCGGACGCACACGCTGGCCATGGCCGCGCGCCGCCTCCTCATCGTCCGCCACTCCCACCCGCCGAGACCTGCGCCGCTCCCGCCGCAGCCGCGGCCGCCGCCAGCGCAGCAGGGGGCGTCCTTCCCGATGCTGCTCCCGGTCTTCCTCCTCTTCGTCCTTCTCCTCTGCTTCCTCTCCATCTTCCTCCTGCGCGACCTCCTCCGCTTCTTCTCCCTCTGGCTCCGCCGCCGCCGCCGCCGCCTCCAGGCCGACGACGCGGACGCTGCCGCCGCCATGGGCGAAGAAGACGCCCCCGCGCCGGCGCCGCGCAAGCCGGCGGGCCTGGACCCGGACGTCATCGCGTCGTCGTTCCCCACGGTACGGTTCGAGGCCAGCTCCGCCGCCGCGCCGGTGGAGTGCGCGGTCTGCCTGTCCGATTTCGCCACCGGCGACGCCGTCCGGCTGCTCGTCTGCCGTCACGCGTTCCACGCGGCGTGCATCGACTCGTGGCTCGGCGCGCACACCACGTGCCCTGTCTGCCGCTCGGACCTCGACGCGCCGCCCCACGAGGAGATCGCTGTCTCCGAAGGCCCAGCTGCGGCAGCAGCGGCGGTCCATGAGGCCTCTGGCTATCGGACGACGTCGCCTCCGGCGAGTGACCACGGGTAACCTACGGCCGCGCGCCGGCCATATGCAAACGTCATGCGCTGGCCGGCGTGCTGTGTTCTCTCCAGATTTTTGCTGAATCTTTTTGGTTGGTACGCGTGGGGTACTGACGAGTGTATACTTTGTATATAGTACTACTGAGCAAATTGTACCATACTCCCATAGAATGTTTCCAAATAAATGCAGTCGTAGAAATTCTCACTTAGTAATGTGCTTGCGTTGCTACTTCATTGCAACCACTTTCTCAGACACAAAGCAGGTGATTGAGTGGTTGATATCCTTGCTTAAACAAAGCTGTTGTAAGATTAGGACATGGCTAATTTTACACTTCACAAAGTTGCTAAAAAAATATACTCCTATATGCAACAATATCTGTATGTAATATGGCCTTTTGCGCGCACAAAAAAACCCGGTTTCATATATACATACACAACCGTATGATATTACTGTCAGATCACACAAAGTACCCCATATGAAGTTATTTTTCTACAGACCCGAACATCACAGTTCGCGGGTATAAGGGGTTTATGCATAGTCATGCATTCACACAAAGCAGGCATGTTTTGTTCTAACTTACAAAGCAACTTAAGGTGCTGGTTCAGAGGCACACACCACTGCTTATTTACCAAGCAGAGTATGACAATACTTCCGCAGGAGAATTTGTCAATCAGTCCATTCATGGAACACCGCCTCTGATGGCGTTCTTCGCTATTAACGATCTGTAGAAGCTCATGAACCTCACAGTGAATTCTGCAGGAGTTTTGCGAGGTATGGTTAGTTCATACACCACAGTTCAGAAGTGAATCTGGGTCATTTCCTTTTTTTTTCTTGTACCTTCAATCTTTATGAAGCATTGGATGGCTTCCCCTTGGTCAGGGCCCTCAACGGCGAAACCTTCAATATTGATAGCTCTTTTGACCAAAGCTGTGTCCTGAGATTTGTACTCTTTGCACTGCTCTTTCTGAAACAAGCAAGCAAATGTCGGAGTATATATCAGCACACACTACACGGTATGCAAAACCAACTATCATTTAATTGTGCTTGCAGTACAGCTTAATATATATATATGCTTGCAGTCATGCTCACTTCGTTCAACTCCGACGCCAGTTCATCGATACTATTCTGAAAATCTTCATCTCTGTCCCTTTTCAGTTCAGTAACCAAGTGCTGCATCTCAGTGTAAAAAGAAGAAAAATGAACATTGATGAGCTCTAACAAAAATGAACCATGGCCAAACTCTTGGAATCACAAAATGCACATACACATGAGGCAGAGCAGAACGTACACAGAAAATGAAATAAGGAGACACATTATGTTCAATCATTTTTCTGATCTTCCCTCGAATGAGATACAGCCTGTGTAGAAGTCAAATTAGCTGAAAGATCTATTTCCTTCTGAAATTCAAAAAGAAACTCACAATACAGAGTTGCAAACCATCACAGTGAAAGGGGTAGCTTACTGCTTTGGACTTGGCTCCTCCATGATTTTTTTGGCAACATCATAAATTTCCTCCTCCCATCCCGTCAAAATGGGCTGATCTTTTGTGAATGGATAACTGTGTTTGTTAAGGGGGGTCAATATGGAAATCTCAATGACCTTAAACTTTTAGACAAATAAACGGTACTCCCTCCGATCCATAATAAGTGTCTCTGATTTAGCATTATGGATCGGAGGGAGTACCAATGATGATAATTATGACAACGCGAGCTGACAGTTATGAGCAAGCATGTCGAGGCATACACCTCGATGGATTGGTTGCAAATTTAGTACTTTTACTCAAGATTTTGTACCACTTGCAAACATTTTTTTGGTACCGCGGCACCTTGTTTGGTCATGATATGGCAGCATACTTGGACGGTACATTGACCAGTGCTATGTTGGGTCGCTGACATATTTTAACTTCCAAAGTGGACTACTGTTATGGCAATCGTACTACCCAAATTTCAAACAGAGGAGGGAAGTCATTCCATGTGCTTACTTTGCTTTCCATGTAGCTTCAAAAGAACGTATTGCCTGTCGGAGATTATTACTCGCGCTCGTAGCAATCCTGCTGGCAATTCCATGGGGCAAATCTATTCCTTCTTGTGTAGCAATGAATTCTAGAACCTTGATTATCTAAGAGAAAATATCTTTCCATAAAATTTTTCCAGCATTGGAATTTAGAAGATGAACCATTCATAAAGAATTAGTAAACTGTACCTCATCAAATGAAGGTGGCTTAAGTGTGATAACCTTGCATAGATGCTCGACAGCCTCAAGGTTTGAAGAACTGGAGCAGCAGAAAATAATTTTATTGCAACCTGCATACCTCCCCAGAAACCAACCGATATAATGTTGAAGATCAGACGAAATCCTGTCAGCGTCATGAACCACAATCACTGCATATATGAACAACTAAAGCTTTAACATGTCGTTTCACATCAACAAAGAACAGGCAGATGTTAAAAATCAGGACGCATTAGAATGTACCTTTGCAGTTGGCATGACTGCAAATAAAGTCCGGTGGCGGGATTGATTCATTTAGCAAAGTAGTGATGACATACTTCTCATAGCCATGTGAATCAGCCAAGTTTACCTCCACATGATGATCTGAAATCTTTACTTTGAGATCAATGTGTTTGACAATTTCTCCCTGCGTCAAACAGTTCGCCAGAAAGAAGGTATGGAATAAATTACATTTCATATTTTTTCTTAAATATATTATCCTCTTCACAGTAATAAGGTTATAATGGCGAAACAGAAAATGTGCCGTTACAGGCTGCAAGGCATACCTTCAGCTCGATTCTTTTCGTCTGTTCTTCTACCTGTGAAATGGAAATACAAATAAGGTATAATGAGTTTCTGATCACCAAGGTATAACTCAGGATAAAGAGTAATAATTTGTTAAAGGCTGGCCCCAATGACCTTGAGATGATGACCAAAGGCATCCCTTAAAAGGGCCAGCACCATGCTTCTCTTCCCAACAGCCTGCGCCCCTTCAAATATGAAATGGTTGCATTGCCGTTCAGTCACCTGGATACAACAGCCAACACAAAATTCAGTCCCGGTTCGCAATTCAGCATGCCATTCACAATATGTACAGTATATAATCCGCATTTGTTTGCATTATGTTTGGTTCCAATGTTACTGTAGTGAGAAAGTAATTGAATGACTAGAATGAGAGGGTGTGTGATTAGGTGATTACCATCCGGTGGAGGTTGTCAGCGACGGCCTTGTTGCAGATGAACTCCCCAAGTACACTAGGCCGATACTTGTCCGCCCATACGTACTCGTCCTCCGCTGCCATCGGCGAACCCACCGATCCCTGCGGGGAATCCACCTGCAGCGACGGCGTGCGCAGAACCCTCACCCAGATGTTTGCTCCTCTCCCGACAGTGGTGGCGGTATCGCGTCTCCAGTTGCTCCCATCGCCGGCAACCGCTTCGGTGGCCGCCACGGCACTAGCTTGGGACCCCGCGGCCGTGGGCTCTCGGCCGGCGGCGGCGGCGTCCTCTCTCTCCCTCAAAGGCCTCCTCGCGGGGACACTCGCCGCGCTTGCCACCACCTGCGCCGCACGGGGCGTCGACGTCGACGCGGAAGACGGCCGACGGTGCGACGGCGGCGGGGTGGGGGTTCCAGCGCGGGCGCGGAGAGGGGCGTGGTTATTGGGGAAGCAGCCGATACCCCAGCGTTGGAGCCTGGTCATGAGCTGGGGGCGCGGCTGCTGCGGCGAGCGGACGCAGCCCGGGAGGAGGGAGGAGGCGCGAGTCCTGGCCTCGCGGCGTCGGTCATCGGCGAAGGCCGCGGAGAGAGTGCGGCCGGACGGCGAGGCGGTCGGGGACGCGGGCACAGGTGTCTCGATCGCCATGGCTCGACGGATGGGGACGGGGACTGAGACGCGGCGTTGCGGGGGGGCATTGTCGTGGGGTGATGGAGGAAGGAGGCGGTGGGAATCCGGAGGCGGCCGGCGAGCTGGCCGAGGAGGAGGAGGTGGTGACGGCGGGAGGTACAAGGTGCTGGATTATTCCGCGCCGGAGGAATCATTCCGATTTCCGTTTGTATGAGCAAAAGTATTTGCGGTAAAATATTGGTGTCACCTATCCAGTATGTATCACGGTCGCAGTCGGGGCTTGGCCGGCCGGCCGCCCGCGGCGCACCGTGGGTTGGCTGGCCGACGACGACGGCAGATTATTTTTTTTGGTGGAGACGGCGAGGCCAGATTGAACAGCTCTTTTCTGGAACTGGAAATGGCTCGATGGTCCGAAAGGGTTCTCTGTTTGTGGGTGTGGTCAGCCGTGACAGTTTTCGGCCATCGTTTTGCTCAGAGGGATTTCGGGCTCATATCGTCGACGAACTTCAACCAGACTGTATGGCCCAACGTAGTGCTCGAATGTCCTGTTTCTTTCATGGACTATGGCACTAAGCTAACGCGCGGCGCCGCATATTATTCGCGTCGTGCGGCGTCTAATTGCCATATTAATTAGATCTAAACTAATTAATCTGTAGAACACCAGCGTGTTTCTTTATTGCTAGATTAGTTTTTCGCAAAAACTAATTACTCTAGGTTAGTTGCCAGATTAATTTTTCCGTAAAAAAAAGTTGCCAGATTAATTATTCCAAGCTGCCAGGTTCGCTGCGCGCCGCACGGAAGGATGCACGGTGCGACTCCTCTCTTTAGATTTTTCCTTCTTTCATTGCTGGCGGATGCCGAAAGCATCAATTTCTTACTATCTCCGTTTCTAGCTTTCTAAAAGCCTTATATTGTGCTTTTTTTTGGAAAAAAAAACAGGAACGTGACTGCTCCCGCGTCGCTCCCGTGGGCGACGGGGAGGGAACTCTAACCGCCGCCGCCCAGAGCCCCCTCCTCCCGCCTTCCTCTGTCTCGCCGTCGCCAGTCGATGTCGCCGAGCAAAGCCCGGGCGCTGGCGACGGCGGGGCTCCCCCTCCCCCCTCGCGTGGAAATGGCGGCGCGCTGGGCAAGGCGCGCGTCGGCATGGTCGGGCTCCGGCGGTGTGGCAGCCTTGCAGGGCAGGCTGTTCCTGGGCGGCTGCGGCTACCTGCGGGCGGCGGCGGTCTACAACTCTGGACGGGGCGGGCTGGGTCTTTCTCCCGGCGGCGAGGCTCGGCTGATTGGCGGCGGAGGTGGCGGCAGTGTGGTGCAGGCAGGGGGAGCAAGGGTCTCTGGCGGCGTGGCTTGGATGCAGGGAGCTGCGGGCTCAATCTGGGTTCAATCTGGGCCAGGCGGGGCCAGATATGAGCCCAGTCTGGGCTGCGGGCTCTCCCCAGCCACGTTGGTGGCATGGCTAGATACGGGCCAGGTATGCTCATGTTTGGTTTTCACTGTTGCTAGGTTTGGCCTGCGGACGACACGGAGGTTGCCGTGTCCGGTATGCTTGTCGTTGTCGGCTTGTTCACCAATAACCCTTGCCCATACCAATGGGTTAGTTGTAGTCTAGGCTCTCGGCTGAGGGTTCGAGTCTGGTGCTCCTCAGACCGGAAATAGTCCGGTTGACCCGGGTGACCATGATGGCGTTGGCGTAGCTGCTTGGCGGCGGGGATCTGCGGTGGCGGCGGATCCACTGGTGGATGCATGAGTCGGGACTTGGGCTAGGGTTGGTGGCAACGGTGACACCCATGTTGTAGTGTGGCGTGGGGCTTCACGAGTCCATTTGGGCTCGGCCGGGCCAGAGAGGGTCTGGTCTGTCCCTGCTGCTATATCTGGTCGGCTATCGCTTTCCGGTGGTGGAGGTAGTTCCCTCCCGCGTGTTACTGTACCGCCGACCCCGCTGAAGTTTCTTCTTTTCGGTCGGACCAGCCTCACATTGTGGGTCACGATGAGACGACAATGGTGACTGCAAAACCGTGGTGGCGTGTGCTAGTGGGCGGCAAGCTTGGTGGAGCATTTCGAAGCGTACGGGAGTGTGGTTTTTTGAGAGATCGGAAGAAATCCTTGTCGTCTTAACACCGACACGGTGACGCATGTGGGTGTCATCGTCCTTCTTGAAGGGCGTCGGCCGTATCTCTTCCCCACCTCTTGTAGCGTACCGGGGGAAACCATAGGACTAGTTTGGGTAGCAGCTCCGTTGTCGTCGCTTTCCCTCTTGGGGGTGCTGCTTGGTATGTGACGCTTCAAAGCGCTAGGAGCATGGTGGAATTATCCGGAGGGCGCAGCGGTGGCGGGTCATCCTTATTCGTCGAGCCACTGTTATCGGCTTTCTTTTCTTTTCTTGTTTTTATTTGTTTTTCTTTTGGGTGTTGTGTTGTCTGACCCAACAACGATCTCAAACGGTTGCTATATCTATATAGCTGGGCGAAAGTCTGTTTTAAGGAAAAAAACCTTATATTATAAAAGAGAGGGGGTACATGAATTTGCCTAGAAATGGCGCTTTGGTCAGAAAGTTGCAATACCTGAAAAGCGGGTCACAAACTTGTCCCACACGAGTATTTTGGTCGTTCCGTCACGGAGGCCGTTAGTTTGTTGACTTGACAAACTGTTTTTTATGAATTACATCTAATTATGTGTTTCTTCTTGTTCTTATGGGCTAGAAATTTTATCAAATAGCAAAATGACCGCGCGTGTGTCGAAAGAAATTAGTCTTTGTTATGCCGGTGGTGAGTTTTAAAAAAACAATGACACGTCGCAGCATAGACGGGTTTTTTAACATGCTTGGTGACATCCGCTCCTCGATAAATTGATTATTCCAATTCGAAAGAATATTTCCTTTCTCCAAACCCCTTCTTCCTCTTTTTTTAGCATGCTTCCCTTTCATCTCCTTATGAAGTGCGCGCTGTTGTCGGATCTTGCTGCCACCATCCCGTTTAATTAGCCCACACATTTAGATTAGTATCAGTCCACACAATCTCTCACAATCAGTCCCGTTCAATTAGGCAATTCATAGCTTCTTTTAAATCATCCCACAATCCTTCCGCTTAGTTACTGCTTAGAGAAAGTTGGTGAAGTCCGGGTGCAACGTGACCCACATGCCCGGATGCATATAGCGAAACCTGATCCACGTGAACGAGGCAGGCAGAGTTAAGCGCGAGCGCAGTTTGGGACGCGTACGTTGAAGTCGAGCAACAACATGACGCTACTCGCTCTGATGCCGAAGAGGGTGTTGGAGGCATTGCACTCGTCATAGTCAGACATGACATTGGTGACCATTCGAGCGGCGGGGCATGGCGGTGCACAATGAATGTTGGGAAACGCTTTTTCCTATGATTTGGTGCTTGGGGGAGGTCGAGTGAAAGCTTTGTTCCTCGGCGACGGTGGTGTCACCTATGGGTGTCACATCCTCTTGGGCGCCGCTTTGACCTTTCTCCCTCCTTCCGATACTCAAGGTGAAAACCTACATCCTCTATAGGGTGGTGTTGCGACGGTGGCGCTTGCTGTCGTGACAATTTGAGGGGTTTGTTGTTGAGTGGGGGTGTCTCTCGGGCGTGATGGCGTGTCTCCTGAGCTTCTTCTTGGCGATTTGTTGGAGACGTTTAGATTTTTTGTGTTTATTTGTATGTTTAGCATATGAGTGCTTACTCAACACCTTATATTGTTCAACCATGTGATTTTATTAGTAATATAAAATGGGATGATAGTCTGTTTCAAGGAACCGTCTGCACGCTCCGCGTCCCTCTATTACGGTTCCCCTCGTCATGTCTTGACCGGTCTTCTAACCGCAAGGAGGTGGAAGAACTTTCATGTGGTGCGGTTTTCCCGTGTCAGTTTTGTATGTTGTAGTTTTGATCAGGGACTTGGCCCCCTTGGTCTCGAGGGTACGCTCGAGAGCGGAACCCTGGAGAGCACGCCTTACGACCAAGGGGAGCAAGTCCATACTGATTAACTCATGTCTCTCGAGCCTGCCCATGTACCAGATGGGCCTGTACCTTCTGCCAGAAGGGACCCATGCCGATTTCGCTAAGGAGTTGTCTAGGTTCTTTTGGGCGGCAAGGGATGGCCACCAGAGATATCATATGGTCAAATGGGCAGATATCTGTGCTCCCAAATGTCTTGGGGGTTTGGGGATCCTCGACTCTCGGCGCTTTAATGTGGCACTGATGCTGAAGTGGGTCTGGCGCATCCTTAGGGATGATGGTGGGCTCTAGCTGCAGCTTATCAAGGCCAAGTACCTTCGGGGTCGCCCCCTGTTGGCTTGTGAGAGGCGGGAGGGCTCTCAGTTCTGGAGAGCCATCCAGGAGATTAAACACTTCATTGGCTTGGGTGTGTCCTTTGCGGTGGGGTGTGGCCATGGGGTACGATTCTGGCTTGATCCGTGGCTACTCCCTATCCCGCTGGGGGTCCAGTTCCCCGGCCTCTTCGCCATCTCTTCCTCCCCCGCGGCTCTGGTGGCGGAGGTCTTTGGTAACGGCCACTGGAACATCCTGTTTCGTCGCTACCTCAGTGTGAAGGAAGCCGCGGACCTTCTGCATCTCCGGGGCTCCCTCCCGGAGACCTTAGCTTCTTCCCCGGATTTGGCCTCATGGCAGCTGTAGCCCTCGGGGGAGTTCTCAGTTAGCTCAGCCTACCAGGCCCTGTTCCAGGGCCCGGAGCTGGCCTGGACCTCCCCCTTGTGGAAGGCTCCCCTTCCGCTTAGTATTTGGATATTCGTGTGGCAGCTGGACAGGCTTCCCTCAGAAGTCGAGGTGTCTAAGCGGCAGGGCCCAGGCAATGACCTATGTCCCCTATGTGGGACTCCGGAATCCTGTGCCCATATTATGTTCTCTTGTCCGGCAGCGCGTGCGTTGTGGTCCTTCGTCCAGGAGGCGCTGGGGCCTGCATGGCAGGCGCAGGAGCTCGGGGAGTTCCTGCAAACCCAGACAAACAGGGCCGGAGGAGGGCGCCGCCTCTTCTGGCTCGTGTTTGCGGGCATCTCTTGGACCTTGTGGAATGTGCGTAACAAGATGGTGATTGAGAAGGTTTTCCCTTCCCGCGTGACTGACCCAGTTTTTTCCTTTGTGGCCTTCCTACAGCAGTGGTCTCCCCTGGTGCGGCAGCGTGACCGGTCGACCTTCGACGACACTCTTCGGTCCTTGAGGGCAGCGGCGCTCCCCCTCTCGGCCCCTGCCCTGTCGGCCTCCTCGGTGGCTTGAGCGTTCCTCCAGTCGCTTCGCCGTGCCCTTTTTCTTTTCTTTTGGGGCTTGCTTGTGTTGTGGCCCCAACGGACCGTCGTACTCCTTTTCTTTTTTGTTTGGCTCCGGCCAGCTTGGATGTTGTGTGATCTTGTATGTGGATGCTGCTTTATTTATAAAGCGGGGCGAAAGCCTATTTTGAAAAAAAAAAGAGTTTTGTATGTTGTAGGCAACAATTGTGTCATGGTTCTTTTTCACTTCTTCATATCTTGTTATATGGCTTAGTGATGAAGTTACGAGTCTTCAGCTTGCCTTTCAACGGTCTAAGGTTCTCGCACAATGTGGTAGCCGGCTCATGCGACAATTCAAAATCGTGGAGGTTAGTCAAGCTTGTGCATATATGGTCTTCTACGAATTCTTTGATGGCTACATTGAGAACATTGATATATACAATTATGGAGTGACGTTGGCGTAGAAACTAGAAGTCCTAGCAGTTCTTTTGGTATGAACTGGTGACATCTTTGATCGTACCTTCTTGTACATTAAACCTCTCATCTAATCTTAACGAAAATGACACACAACTATTTTGCATGTTTTAAAAAAAAGAGTGTCATGTTGTGACTTAAAAGTCTGTCAATGTTCTATGTTTAACGGAGTCAACCTTTCATCTCGTTTTATTCGGTTTGAATGTAACATCTTATATTTAACGGAGTCAAATCATTCTTTTCTTTTGTCTCGTCATATATTCTTATATGATCCGGCGATATACTGCAACTTGCCTTTCAACATTCTAAGGTTCTCACACGGTGTGTAGGGATGTAAGTGGCACACCATTTAATTCCGCGTAATACCGTTTATTAGTATTCTAGTTCAATAAAGTTTGTTTTTTCTAAAACAAAGAACTAAGATTTTGAATAAACGGGACTTGCGGATGCCATTTAAGTGCCATTTACATCCCTAGGTGTGGTAGGCGGTTCATGGGGTAATTCAAAATTTTGTAGGTTAGTCATGCTGGTGCAGATATGGTCTTCTACGATTTTTTACAGAGCGCATGGAGAACATAGATGCAATTGGCGAAGCTAGAGAGTCTGACTTTATAGTGGCATGGTGCAAATTTAGAGTTGTCCATGTTCTATATATGTCATTTTCATTTGGTTTTATTCGGTTTAATGTAATGTCTTCTTTAATTAACAAAGTCAGCTCATTGGTCTTCTTTAATAAACATGGAAAATGTTTAGTTCCCACGAAATGAGTGTAAAAATAGGTTTGGATAGACATTCAAATTCATATTAAAATTAACAGGGCATTAGAAAACAATTCAAACAAATTTTGTTAATCTCCCAGGTCCAAATTAATTGACGCAGATTTAGACAAAATGTTGTCTAAATCTGCCTAGGTTTTCACGAACTTGTGACAATTAATTTGGACAAGAGGTAATAGCATTTTCCTTGATCCAAAGATATTGACAGAAATGCTAGAATTCTACTCCCTCCATTCCAAAATAGATGCCTCGGATTTATCAAAATTTAGATAAATCTACATACTAAATAGTGTTTAGATTTATCTAAATTTTAACAATTCTGAGACATCTATTTTGAGACGGTGGGAGTATTAAAATTTAGTACTCCCTGCAATCCTACGGAGATCATCAGAGAGGACAGAGGAGCATGGACAACCTACATGTGCGGTGTGCAGAGAGGTAACATATGGTGCGTCATGTTGTTGTGTTTGGTGATCGATGTGGAGTCTCTTGCTCAGCTGGTTGCACTCTTGTTCTCGGGGCTTTCATGTTTGGCCCAATGGCGCACATTTTACTCCAAGCGAAAGCTATTTGCACTGGCTCCGGTCAGTGCCGATAAAGGCGGTGTCTTCGAGAGTCGTAGTTCCTTCTTGAAGGCATCATCGGGGAGCTAACTCCCATGCCACTGAAATTGTTATGTGATCTTTGGGCGAAAATCCAACCTCTTTGGAGCGTGCGATGGCCACATCTATGTTGGCAAAGTCGCTTCCTTTTAAGCCGCCGCCTTGGATCCCTTGACATTGTGGTGTAACAGGTTTGCGACAACTATGTAAGGTTTCTCTACGGTCAAGGTGAGTGGACGCCTGGGCGGCATCTCCAAGCAATGGATGTGCGTTGACGCGGCGACCTCAGATGGATTTGTAGCAAGGACTCTATGAGGCAGGGTCGTTGCCTAGCTAGCAAGATATGGTTGGCGTGTTGGTGTTGCAAGGATAGCGAGTTTGTCGTCTCGGTTGACGTGGTACGATTTCCGAGGACCGGTTTGGCTAGCATATTCGGTGAAACCGGACCTTTTGCGCACTATTGTCTGTGGTATGCAGGTGACCCTCTTGTGTAGCATGGGCTACAAGGTGTTTATGTTGTGCGGCGTTGCGGCTGGACTCTGAGCGGGAAAGATTGGAGTGGTCGCTCTGGACTTGGGGACGTATGTTTAGTACAATGGTCGTCTAGCGTCATATGGACGACGAGGCTTCGCTGTTCGTATATTTTTTTACGTTGATTTTTCTCGTAAATTTGACCGCTCTGTACTGTCTTGTGCCGGCTTTTTTATAACCTTCTATACTGAACATAGCAGTTTTCCTGCTGCTATTCGAAAAACAAACCATATGCAGTGCGAAGAAGACTACGAAAGAGAAGACTGACCGAGCGAACGAGCACGGAACGGTCTACATAGCCTTGGCCGTGGCGCAGTGGTCAAGTCCAAGCAGTCTTGGAGCCATGTATTTTTGACTTTGACCAGCTTGCCCGTGCAGCAGTACTACTCCACACGTACGGTCACGCTCAGCCCCGGTCAGTCAAAGCAGCTGGCCCCACCTCGTTTGCGCTAGTACAAGAAAAGTAGCCGATCGGCTAGTATAATTAGCTCATCTGCTGGGCTATCGACGACCGTCAGCTATCTGGTCGATCGAGTCAGCTTTTTCCAATGATGTGGTGCTTGGGGGAGGTCGAGTAGCTAGATTCATAATAAGTGTCACTCTGTTAGTGTAAAATTTATACTAGCTTAAAATAAACGATATTTATTATTGATCGGGGGAGTACTATAGTTCGAATTTAATAAATTCACATCTACATAGACATGTTTCAAACTTTTATTGTGTACATCCGTACGTGTAGGCATGTAGATAAAACTAAGTCACTGATTTTTAAACAAAAAACTAAACAACAATAGTATACTGCCTAACTGATTAAGCTAGGTAGCCTGAAGAAACCCAACACGCAGGCATGATGGGTTATTATTGGACACATTAGATATGTTTGTATGTACGTTTCATATCAACAAGGTCCATGATTACATGATTAACGTCATTTGGACGGTTTGCTTAATTGGCTATTTATTTCCAAAGCGTGTCGGTGCAAAATCCAAAATGCGCTACACCTACATTTTTTTCATGTGTCTGACGCCCTCAAATAGAATAGGAGAGGCAAGCAGCTAGTTTGATCGCCGACGATGGTTGCTAGATACATCCAAATCTAAACAATTAAATCGCCGATGGACTATCAAGGACTTTTCTTTTTGAAAAATTCCATCGACCTATTATATCAACATTATACAAAGAGGCTAAAAAATTAACAGAAATTATAAATAGCTCCTTTTGTCTCCACAGCTCGAGTGCTCCGCATATACAAAATCATAAATTATATTTAGAAGTTTCAAAAAATCATAATAGTAGCTTATGGTGTATCCCATAAAATATGCAAAATCTCAGTTCAAAATGTTTTGTATTTTGAACTACACAAAAATAACAAAGTCTCATTTTTTTCGAGATTTGAAATCACGATGCTCAAATTCACACTTTCCCATTTTTGTGTCCGCTCAAAATACAAAACATTTCGAACTAAAATTTTGCACGTTTGTAAGATACACCGGTAACTATTTTTAGGATTTTATTTCATACTTTTTAAAACCTTGTAAATATGATTTTTGTTTTTTTTTTTGTATTGTTTCGATCGTGTGAGTGAATATTTATTGCAACTAGCAGTAATCCGGAAGCTCTTAGACAAAAAAGAAATACACTCATGTATCTAGCGCCTATGTGTATTTAGTTAATATTCGTTGCATCGTGCACCATAACACGCTGAATTGGAGATACAGTTAAAGACAATATCTAAGAGGAATCCACATAACGCGTGGGCAGTCTCCATGCATGTCTGACGCCGTCAAGCGAAACATGATACGGAGTAGGAAAATCATCTACCCCAATCGCCGATGCGATTCCGTTTATGCTTGTAATATTAACCCTTTCACTCTTTTTTGGCCTAACCAGATCGAACGGCAAACTTTCACACGATTACAAGCACTTAGTGGTTCCGTTTAGGGCATCTAGTGGCATATCTCGAGCCATTCTGTTTAGCGAGGAGGAGGGCAGTACTACCTACTAGCTAGCTAGCTAGAGACGTCGGCTATCGATGGTGATGTCCCCAAATACTCGAAGAAATTAAGGCCGCTGATCTGAAATGTCAACCGTGTGTGATTGGATGATGACATGGCATACCCACCCAAAGGATCATTCCCGTCGCTGAAACAGAGGCGTGGAAAGTGCAGCTTCTCCTGCCGACCAAACACCCACGTCACTTTCCGGCCCCACGCGTACGCCGACGCACCAGATGACGCCATCGGAGCAGTCGACCCAGGCACGGGTACCCATCGCACAGACGCTGAGTACGCTCAGCCCGATCATTTCCTCGCGAAAAACAAAATAGTGTTAAGGAAAGGCGGCGGCCGGCGGCTAGCGGAAAGCCTCGACGCCAGCTCCCCGCGAAGCCCCTCCTCCTGCAACGTTGCACGTAGCCGCAACACGCGTCCGCTCCAACTAATGAAGACTCGACACGTAGACGTGACGTCCCAACGCACACGTGTGGGCCACAGCGTGGCAAGTGGGCGTGTGGAGGAGGACCAGCAGCACCCGTGCGCCAGGGCAACTCACACATCCGTCGGATTCCGTACCGCTAGCTGATGCTTCGTTCCGCGTAATAAGCACAATGCTAACCAAAGAACATGGAATGCAAGCATCCGAACCCAATTTCGGGATAGAAAAGATTATAACCTATAAATAATCTCTATGTCAGAAGCATGTATGGATAAAATAATATCGCTAATAAATTGCTTTTTTAATAAACTAGCAAGGTGACCCTCGCAAATGCGAGCGCATCATCTTTAGTGGGTTGAACGTGTTTGAGAAATAAAACATTATTTCATGTTTTGTCAAAAGGAAAAAAACACTTTACAAAAACATTATTTTTCACCTAAACTTGAAGTGTACTTGTATCGAGACAAACTATGATTTTTTTAGCATTGACCGTAGGGCTTGATCCCCATAATAAGTTTATTTTTAAGTTCCACAATATTTATAGTTATGTATATATATATATACAAAAACAAAATAGTAAATTTATAGTGGTTCTCAATCCATTTGGCAGATTATTCAGGTACCTTCACTTCACCCTATGCTTATGCTGAATGATCTCATGAATAAACCTTCCCTTCCATGACCTGAAAGAGGGCATAACCTTCTAGAAAATTGCCTTTTTCACCTGCTTCCAGATATGCCATGAAGTTAGGATGACCACATTAGCAAAGAAGGTTTTTCCAAATTTCCGTGATGGGTGATTAGTAGGGTGGTTGTACCAGTAGTGATCAATCAACACCTAGGTTTGATGTCACGGGTCTCATTAAGCTGGAATATAATTTTAGTGGAGGGACACTCTCTTCGTTCGTGAAAATATATGTGGTGATTAAGCATCTTTATCATATTTTCAGCCTTCGTCGTCTGGCTTATCCAAAATTACATTAGAATCCGCTGGCTCATCCTCATCATCCGAAAAGAAAACAAAGAGAATACACATTTGTTTCAATGCCATGTCTAATCAGACTTAATTTTTGAGTATGAGGAGCATTCTCATCGATAGTGTGACTAATGTGATGGCTTCATTAACCTTCAAGTTCAGCTACTCCGAACTGGCAAACTTAATCAAAGAAAGTTTTCATTTTTCTGTACTAAAGTCATGCATACAACGTACAATACTAATCAGGGTACAATTCATTTTTTTGTGGGCAAAACACTCCATATGCTAGCAGCCTTTTGCTCTACCATGACGAGGCACGTTTCCGGCCGGCAGGGTAGCAAGCACGAACGTCTGTGTTTGTAGTGATTTCTCCAGCTATTCCAACTGATCCTAGATATATGTATACCGAACGCTGATTGTTTAAATAGAGAGTTCACAGCCGACACGTTATCTTCTCTCAATATTAACCGTGTCATACAGTGACTATAACCTTCGTAAGGCCGATTGCTTAAATCGGAAGTCCACACGTCCAACACGTTAGATTAACTGTGTCAAAGCGTTCTTACGTAACCATTAATCTCTTGTTAAATCCTGGCCATAAATTTTAGATCTAACTATCAAAAATAATTTAGATGATGTGGCTTAACGTGGTGGCTCTATTTAAGACCTGTATATTGCTTTTAGTATATAATAGATACAATATATTAATATCATAAAATATCAATTACACTCAGGACCAACAAGAACATCAGGACACACATATGCCAGAAAAATAAAATAAAAAGAGAGAAAACAAAGACCTGATCGTGATGATCAACCACTCGACAATAACATTCTAATCACCACCGAACACAACACTCGTACTATAAACGTGATTTTCCAAAAGTAACGCCTCCAAAAAGAAAACAATGTATAAATGTTGTCATCGCCGATTGAAGATCTTGGGTAAATAAAAACAGAGTGGGAAACTTTGAATTTTTTTCACCCTAGCATCAATTTTCTGCATGCAACATTTTCTATGTGTGCACAAATTGTTGTAGTATTTACCCTTTGACTCTACCAAAGCCCTTCAAACCTTTTGGAACAATTGAAACATGGACACTCAATAAAAGAACTAAGGATCTACAACAAATCCACATGTGTTGCAACAAAAACATTGAAAAGTGGGGAATGCAACGAAAGCAATATCCCTGTTGCGGGACGACTCACCCCGGAATCCATGAATGCCTTTGCTACCGACCATGAAACCTCATCCCTCTCTTGATCGGTTGCTTTTGCGATCGGTGTCGTTTGCCCTAACCACGTGATTGTCCTATAATGAGTGAGTCCTTCCTTGACGTCATAGGTCTCCATTATCAGAGCAGGCATGCACGCCTCATCTGTCTCCTCTAACTAGCCTTTCTTGGTTGCATCCTCACGCACCTCCACTCATCGAAGTCATGAAAACTCATCTAAGTCATGATCACTCCTTCTATATTCCCCTAATAAGCTTTGACATCCTCTTATCCCCTCACGATTTGTTGTCGGAAATATGAAGAGTGGTGGGTAGGGAGCCTCATGATAGAATGAGAGGGGGGGGGGGAGGAGGAGGCACGTGCAAGACCAGGCCAATGGATTAGTCGGGTGATACATTCGACTCCTCGTCTTTTAAGATAACGAAAGAGTTAAATTGGTTTATGTTCCTATTCAACTGGTTCATTCATCAATGCTATGCATAAGGGGTAACCCTCTTTTTCGGGAAAAAAGAAGTTTCTAATTTCCACAAATTCTTAGACAACCTCGAAACAACACCTTTTGCAAACACAATGTTTCTTTTTTTGCGGACTACTCATGTACAAACCATGTTATGTTGGGCTGCTTTGTTTTGGGATTTTTTTGAGACAACAACTGATGGAATTTCATTGGCGAAACCGATTACAAACGACTCCATAGATAAAGAAAAAACAACATGGTCCTAGAAATTTGCAAGAAGGACCTCACACCATACTTCCAAAACGCAATCAAGCCCATCGTCCTCGTCGTTACCAACCAAGTACAGTGACCAGATCCAGAAGCAGCACATCTTCAGACGCCATCAAATCACCGCCGCCGTCGCCACATTGGGCTTTGAACACCGTAGGAGTGCCCACCCCGAGGGGTGAGAGCTAAGAACCTTTTCCAGACCATCGGGCATGCAGGAGATGGGGGAAGAACGAGCAATACCTCCAACCGAAGATCCCCGAGAAGTAGAGCCACCCCACCATCTAGCAGATTTAGGCGTCGACACGTCGAGCCACCTCCTCCCATCTCCACCAAGGCCGCCCGGAAGAAGCTTCATGACGCGACAGCTGCACAACACCAGAATAACACAAACAACCGTAAAAAGGAAGACGGTGGTGCCATCTCCTTCCTCTCCCTCGCCACCACGGCCGACCGAGGGGTAACCCTCTTTTTCGGGAAAAAAGAAGTTTCTAATTTCCACAAATTCTTAGACAACCTCGAAACAACACCTTTTGCAAACACAATGTTTCTTTTTTTGCGGACTACTCATGTACAAACCACGTTATGTTGGGCTGCTTTGTTTTGGGATTTTTTGAGACAACAACTGATGGAATTTCATTGGCGAAACCGATTACAAATGACTCCATAGATAAAAAAAACATGGTCCTAGAATTTTGCAAGAAGGACCTCACACCGTTCTTCCAAAACGCAATCAAGCCCATCGTCCTCCTCGTCACCAACCAAGTATAGGGACCAGATCCAGAAGCAGCACATCTTCAGACGCCATTAAATCACCGCCGCCGTCGCCACATTGGGCTTTGAACACCGTAGGAGTGCCCAGGGGTGAGAGCTAAGAACCTTTTCGAGACCATCGGGCATGCAGGAGATGGGGGGAGAACAAGCAGTACCTCCAACCGAAGATCACCGAGAAGTAGAGCCACCCCACCATCTGGCAGATTTAGGCGTCGACACATCGAGCCACCTCCTCCCATCGCTACCAAGGCCGTCCGGAAGAAGCTTCATGACGCAACAGCTGCACAACACCAGAATAACACAAACAACCCTAAAAAGGAAGACGGTGGTGCCATCTCCTTCCTCTCCCTCGCCACCACGGCCGACCGAGGGGTAACCCTCTTTTTCGGGAAAATAGAAGTTTCTAAATTCCACAAATTCTTAGAGAACCTCGAAACAACACCTTTTGCAAACACAATGTTTCTTTTTTTTGCGGACTACTCATGTACAAACCACGTTATGTTGGGCTGCTTTGTTTTGGGATTTTTTTGAGATAACAACTGATGGAATTTCATTGGCGAAACCGATTACAAACGACTCCATAGATAAAGAAAAACAACATGGTCCCAGAATTTTGCAAGAAGGACCTCACACCGTACTTCCAAAACGTAATCAAGCCCATCGTCCTCGTCGTCACCAACCAAGTACAGGGACCAGATCCAGAAGCAGCACATCTTCAGACGCCATCAAATCACCGCCGCCGTCGCCACATTGGGCTTTAAACACCGTAGGAGTGCCCACCCCGAGGGGTGAGAGCTAAGAACCTTTTCCAGACCATCGAGCAGGCATGAGATGGGGGAAGAACAAGCAGTACCTCCAACCGAAGATCCCGGAGAAGTAGAGCCACCCCACCATCTGGCAGATTTAGGCGTCGACACGTCGAGCCACCTCCTCACATCGCCACCAAGGCCGTCCGGAAGAAGCTTCATGACGCGACAGCTGCACAGCACCAGAATAACACAAACAACCCTAAAAAGGAAGACGGTGGTGCCATCTCCTTCCTCTCCCTCGCCACCACGGCCGACCGAGGGGAAGACAACAATATCAGCACCCCCCCGACTCCTGAACAGACGCCACAAACTCCAAGGCCAAGTCGAAAGTGGACCGCACCTGGAGAAACCACCCTTCCTAGATCCGTAGATCTGAGAGGACTGGGCCAGCAGCTCGCCGGCGCCGCCACAAGTGGCCTCGCCGAGATGGGGTCGAGCTCCAGCCCCCTTATTCCGACGCGACGTCGCCTCCACCATCCCGACGACGTCCCCCGAAGCCATAGCAAAAATCAAGCCGAGCCGCTACCCGACGTAGCAGGAGTAGATCCCCCGCCGCCGCCACGCCACCCGGGCTTCTCCCGGCGGCGCAATCGGCGGGAGGAGGGAGTGGTAGGGGCTAGGGTTTTGGGATCTTTGTGTAGCCACTGACGTGTTATGTTGACAAACTCCTTAGCTGTACAATGTGTGTTCACAAGACATACCAGGAGAATGGAGATTATGATCATTTCTTGCCCGGCGCATATTTATAGGAGGCCTGAAAAATTCAGATGTACTACTGAGAATAATCATGTAATGTTTGATCGGATGCCTATGTCTCGTGTGTTTTCCCTGCATTTTATGTCGTCTCCGAGTTTGACTTGGCAAAGATTGGCACGAAGCAACCGAATCCTGAAAAATACAGAGCATCTATCTGCCGAATCCACGTCCTTGTCTAATCTATGTCGACATACCACACTTTAAAAGAAGGCTTTGCTCGTTTTAAAACTAAAGGAAAAGTCTTTGCTGCCCTCCTTTGCTGTTCCCTTCCGGAAAATTCACACAAACATACATTTCTTTTTAGGTTCTTTTGTGCATATAAATGTTCAGTATTCTTCAAAGATGAGGAAACCAAAGATTTATTCTTCTAGAAAAGATCGATGCAAAGGGCATAGGAAGAAAAAATCAGTAGCTGATGCAAAGCTGCAGCACTACAAATAGATAGAAAGATGCTTCTGTTTGTTTCTTGGTTCCATAAGCAAAAAAAAGACATATCCTCCTTCTTCACTGCAAATAATTCTCGTTCCACGTCGGCTTCAGCAATTTATGCTGCCACCACCTGGCTACTCATTACTCAACCAGCAAATCGCCATCATATCACAAGTGTTTAGATTTAATTTATCCACGGGAGCAGGGAACAGGGTGATGATTTAGCATAATTAATCAGGGCCATCACAGTCATGCTGCCCCTGTATCAACGCAAGCTGTCTAGTAGCTTGCTTGTTGGGCGGCATTAGCGTGACAGCGTCCGCTGCTAATTGGCAAACATCAGTGTCAAGCAAGTTTGCAGATGCCTCACAGTTAAGGATCAACAAACGGAAGAAACGAGAGGAAGAAACCAGCCATTGACCCATCCAAAAAGAAGATTGAAAATTGAGCAACATAGTGTACTTACTTAACAAGCAGTCATCCTCTTCTAGCACTCCATATTTACAGATGAAGAAAAATCATCACAAAACTTGATTCACAAGTGGCAAATGCTTGTACTCTAGCTAGCTTAACCACTGCATTGCTTATTACCTAAAAAGTAAAAACATCACAAAACTCAAGTCTAGTATAGAAGTAGTAGTAGAGCAGGAGGACCTTAATAATCATATACAGTAATCTCTCTGTAGTGTAACAGTTTTCCTTTCTGTCCTAGTGGTGATGATTAAGCAGTAAGAAAAGGCTAGAACTTTTTTCAGTTGTGTGTCCATCCAGCCTTTCCTGCCGGCCGGCCGGCTTTCTTCCTGAATGAAAGTCTAATAATGGTGGAATCCACATCGAGAAGCACCACCACCACCAAAGGCAATGGCGGGCGGCAACCGAAGTGGTGGCCGCATTGTCATTCCATTCACTACCGCTGCAACTTGACATGTGGATTCGATGCACCTTGGCGTTATGGGTGATTGTGCTGGCTAGTAGTCGATGATGAGGTTGCCGAACGGTGCCCGGTGTGGAATGCCCTTGCGCCGCTTGGCCGCTGGAGGAGGAGGCGGCGGCGGCGGGGTGGACGGCCTGAAGCTCTGGTTGGTGGCATTGCGCAGGGAAGAGGAGGAGGATGCCGCCTCTGGTTCCGCCGAGCCAGGCTTGGCGCGGCCGAGCCTGTTGGTCCGTGGTGGCTTGGCGCTGGAAAAGTCGGAGGAGCAGCCGGCGACCTTGCACCCGAGGGAGCAGAAGCGGAAGTTGTCGAGGAGGCTGCGGCTGCAGACCTCGCAGAGGTTGGCGCTCCCTCCGCCTCCGCCGCTGCCGCCGCCCTTGCCTGTCTGCTTCTGCTGCGGCCGCTCGTTGAGGAAGACGACCCGCGCGCTGTTGATGACGTAGGTCTGCACGCCCGCGATGTCCATGAAGCGCTGGATGTCGGAGACCCTGATGACGTCGTGGTAGGATGAGCGGCGGATCTGGATGGTGTGGTGGCCCCGGTGCGCGTGCGCGAGGCAGAGCGAGCAGAGCGCCGCGGCGGCGCAGTCGAGGCAGAACATGTTGCACTCGCCGCTACGGTGCGAGTCGACGTGCGTCTTGCATTGCGCGAAGAAGCGCGCCGAGAGGAGCGGGCGCAGCCACCGCGGCCACTGCTGCGCATGCTCCTCTCCGTGCGCCGCCGCGACCTGCGCCTCGGCGGCCTCCTCCTCGTCCGGCTCAGGGGCGCCGCCTCCCTGCAAACCACACACAGGTACAGATTGTTCAGCTCAAGAAAAACAATTACTCCCTCCCTGCAGTGCTAGTACTACTACTAGTAGCATTCAAGAATGTATTGACCTCGTAGAAATCAACAACGATGAACCAACCAACCAATCAATCAAATCAAAAGAGGGAAGAAAACCAAGAACACAGATTTCTTGGTGGAGAAGACTACAAGGATTTTGGTCCCAAACTGGAACGCAGCCAAATGCTGGACCAGGGAAACAAAACTGAAAAAGGCATTAACTACTAGGGTGCGGAAGAAGGGCCGGCCAGCAGTAAAGAGTAGTAGTAGTAGTACAGGGAAACAAAAATCAACGCCTTGACTTGACCGCGCCATTGCTCACGGGATTGACATGAACCGATCCCCAAACACGGCGGAGAGCAAGCAAAGCAATCCGCGGGCCCAATACAACAGTAACGGAAGGAGCCAGTTCATCCGATTCCTCCCGGCCGCCGGACACATACAGCCATACGGGAACGGAGCGCAGAGCAGGCGAACAGAAACGAACAGAGACGGCAAGAAACGAAAAGGAAACTACTAGTCGTAGAAGCAATCAGGGGAGGAATGGTTACCATGATCCTCCTGTTCTTGAGGCGGAGCTCCTTGAAGGGTGACTCGTGGTCGATCGCCATGTCCGCGCCGGCCGCAGCAAGAAGAGCAGAGGGGGTTTGGCCTCGGCGGGGGAACCGAAGAGCAGAGAGGAGGCGGTTGGTGCGCGTGGAAGCGGAGCGGCGGAAGAAGCGATATATGGATGGATGGAATGGAACGGACGGACAGGTACCAGAAAGAAGTCTAGAAGTAGCAGCCGACGGACGAAGGAGGCGAAGGGGGGGAAGGGTTTAGAATGAGAACTCGAATGAATGGGAGGGGTCTCGTCGCGCGTGTCTCGCTCTTATCGTCCCAAGTCAGTCGTCCACCAAACCAAACCAAGTCGTCTCCTCCCTCCCTCCCTCTTCCTCTAGCTGATTAATTAACCTATCGAAACCTTCTCGATTAACAAACAGGGGCTTAGCGGATGCGTTATTCGCAAAGCGGCCTTCAATCAATACAAAACTCTCTCTCTCTCTCTCTCGTCTGATTAAACAAAAAAACAGGGAGTGGAGCCAGTGCCTAATTAATCCTCCACCTCTGCCGTGACCTCGCTCAGGCAGGTGTGATTAGTTAAACTGGCGAAACGCATCGCGCACCCCGGCGCGGTCGTTCCGAATTGGGCACGTGTTCGTACTAGCACCACCTTGGACGTCTCAACCCACTTGATCTGATTGAGCTGCACACTTGCACTGTGCGATGTGGTCCTAGCCCCCCCTCGGCATATATGCGTAGGTCCATGGCTCCGCCTCTCTTCTTCGCCACGCTTTGCCCGTGCTTTCGAATTTATGCTTCCTAGCTACCCATTCTTGACGGGTTTTCGAATTTAGGTGTAAGTACGGCACTATTGGGAGAATTACTGTGTGATGAAGTACGTACTATATTGTATTTTCCGTTTTGGCAGCTGACGATGGCCAACCCTACTAAATTGTGTGCACGGTGTTGATTACTAAGAGTACCTATAGTCGCCCTTTCACAGCCCTAAAACGGTCTTTGGGGACACTAGAACTAAGAAAACTTGCCGAGTCGCTCCCCAACAGTGTCAGCTTTTCAGCCGAGCCGTCGACACATCCCATTACAGGACGCACAAACGCAATGCCACTCCCCGTCGCTTCCAACGCTTGCTACACTGCTCACACCACCTATATCTACACCTTCCCCGTGCCACCGTTTACCATTGCTTGCCCTCTCGCCTCCAGATCACACTTGTAAACATATATGCGTACTAGGTCCATGGCATGGCTGCATCCATCTCTCTTCTTGGCCACGCTTTGCCCGTGCTTTCGAATTTATGCTAGCTAGCTACCCGCCATTCTTGACGGGTTTTTGAACTTAGGTGTAAGTACAACACTATGGGAAAATTAGTGTGTGATGAAGTACTATATAGTATTTTCCTATTTGGCAGGTGACGGACAACCGTACTAAATTGTGTGCACGGTGTTGAGTACTAAGAACCAGTGGACTAACATAAGGGAGGACAGAAAGAGGCCATCAGGAGGCGACTCTAGAATCCATTTAGGGTTTTGTCTAGCTCATCGGCAATGCCGTCGTTCTGTTCCATCTCCAGTGGCCTTAGAGTCTGTTAGTGACAAATCTAGTTCTTAAACTTGTGTATTCAAAAAGATCTTTTTTACATAATAGCATCCTAACCGCCCTATACTCGCTGTCGTGACGTGGCTAGCACCCACGGAGGACACGTAGAGAATAAAGATCTATTTATAATTTTTATTTTTTGTATTCTTTATACTGTTGTTAATGATTATTAATAAAATGCTGGCATTTTCCAAGAAACCAAGTACAAACTCTAAAGGAGATGCAAAAAGGAGAGAGAGAGAGAGATATATGAATTACCAAAGAAGGTAAATGCTTGCTTGACCAAGCATCCACATGTTAATTAATGTTATCCACGTTGGTTTACCTTTTGTGGGATGGTAATTTCAGAAGTACTCCGTCTATAGCACGGAATATACTTCATCACTAGTCATGTGGCATATATAGAACTCATGTATTATTTTGCATTTTTCTTGGTGGGAAATGCATGCACTCTACCATTTGATTGAGATAGAAAGAGCCTATGTACATTTTTATTAAAAGAAGTCATGCACATAGACACCGAGTAGCAACTTACCTACGAGATTTTTTATCAAATAAAATGCAATTATTTGCTTTTCAAAATGGGAAAATGAGAATGGTACATTTTAAGTTGTAAAACTTGCACTCCTTTTGTTAACTTTTTCTTTGTTGCAAATTTTAGTAGAAAATATTTTCGTAATTTGCAAGACTATCCTACTTGATATCGCAAAATGGCCTACGGTTGAAACCTTGAAAACTATACTAGCTAGGTTCTAAAGATGCCCTCTAATAGAAAGAGTGAGCATTGACATATGAAAAGCCCAAGCAAGAAATTTACAAAAGCTACGGCGCCGCCGGCACATTGATTTTTGCCTAGTACTAGTAGTATATTGTGCATTATTTACACGTTTAGCTGCTCTCGCACTCGCCTTATCTTTCACTAGCTACTGTATGCTGTTTCCTTGAGTTCATCTACACCGCCCGATTAAACAAAATAGTCGCTTGCTAGGCGCCAACTGTTCTAGTATATGCTACTAATTCTTGTTTGTTCCTGGCTTTGTTTGGCTGTGGGGGCGATGCTTAGGTTGGATCGGTTGCACCATCGGTTTTGCCACCTTCCATATCTCTTATTATTGCTCATTTCTAGGCCTCGAATTCCTACCACCACCAATAATGCTACTCTATAAACGCAACTGCTAAAACAACACACACACACATACAGCTTTATCTAAAAAATGGAAAAGGACAGCTTCCTAAACCCTCTCTCTGTTTTTTCAATCGGCTGAATTGTTGCAAGACTCCCTGTTCCCAACTCGAGCAGATCAGTGCAGGAACTAAACAAAGGGGGAGAGAGGCAGCAGAAAGTTAGGGTTTTTGAAAAGATTCTGCCGCCACTCAATCATGATTCTATCATCATCAAAGGCGCTTTGCTGTTTCTTTATTCACATGGCAGTGCATTGATTCTTTCTCCTGCCTGCCGGTTGTGTTTTGTTAAAGAAAGGGGAGGGGGCAAGGCAGGGCAGGCAGTGGAGCCGTTAACCTTAATGACACTCATCAGATCACGCGTAATAGTATATGTCTAGCCATCCCCAGGAATGCAGGGCCAGGGCACATGCTGTGTTTGGCTCCCGGGAAAACCTATGTGCCGCCAAATCGAGCAATGCTTCTTCTTCTTCTTGTCTTGGTAATCCAGTGACCTCCAAATGAATCTCTGCAAGATACTGTTAGATGATAATCTTAATGCCACTTGGACAACAGCATGTTAGAACGCCTGCAGTGCATACATTTTGATTTTGGTTGTGCAGGAAAAAAGTTTGTGGGTGGATGGATTCAGTAGAGGATAGCTAGCTGAAAACGACGTGGAGAGAAAATCTTTGGAGAAATGCGCGAGACCTTTCTGCGAGGGAAAGGAAAGGAAAGGAGAGGGAAAGGGAAAGGAGAGGAAGATGAATGGGCGGCGGGCGTGCGCTTGACAAGTCGCTGCCGCTGCCCGTCGCCCGTCGAGTCGACGGGCAAGCAGCGGCAGAGAATTGCAGGCAACGACATTGCCGTCGCCGTTGCCGACCGCGGATGTGAATTGCCACGAGACGAACGACCCGTACGTGCAGCGCAGGACTCCGCGGTATGGTCTCCGGTTCGTGTCATGATTCACACTAGCATCAAAGAAACCACCCCTGAAGTTTCGTCTGTCACTGCTCTCCGGCGTGTGTCAGCAGCTGAATGTTATTCCAGTTTCAGAGAGAAGCAACTTCTGCGAAAATTCAGAAGAACTGGGATCGTCTCCGGTCCAGAGTCCAGACTAGACTGGGAAATACTATTGCAATCTGCCCAAATTCTTGGATCATGTGTGACTTTGAACCGTCTTCAGAGTCCAGTCTTCAGAGTACAGACTAGATATACAGCGCATCCGGTGGACTGGCGTCTTCCTGTCCCTCAGCTCCCCACCGAGCCAACACGCCAGCCGCGGCGTGATCATGAGCGGTAGGAGCAGGAGCACTCGCTCGCTTTGGAAGAACAGAAAGGATTTGCAGAATTTCGATCCGTCCTTGCGGCCGGTTGGGTTCGGTGAGCTAGACAAATAAAATAAAATAAAATCGAGAATGATGATGTGGTAGCAAATTGGAATCTGCGAAAGCAACGGGAAACAAATTATGCCAGAGAAATATCGACGCAAAAGCCGACGGCGACGGCCTCGGCTCGCTCGACGCGCTGGCTGGCTGGCCGCCTGCCCGTTGCCGTGTGTCTCTGGTTGATCTCTTATTCAAATGCAAAAAAAATTAAATTGTTGATTATGTAGGGTGCTTGCAGTATTCGGGCTGCTTTTCTCTGGATTAAGTAGAGTACTAGCATCGTCTTGCTTATCGATGAGCACAAAACCTGCAACGGCCAATAATTGGTCCTCGAGAGGTGTATTTTTGTTCCTTTACTTTTCTTTTCTCTGGACGAAACAGCCGCGGTGGGCTAGCTATGCATTTCCAAAGACTGACCAAGAATGCAGATGGGATGAGAAGACGTATTCAAGAACTTGAAGTGTGGGGATTTGGAGTAGTTTGAATTCGAAAAAAAAAAGCCATTGTAGTACACTAGTAGGAGTAGTATATTACAAGTACTAGTGGCTAGTAGCTGCTGGTGATATACACACATCAGTATGTATTGGAGTAGTATTATCATCATCATATTAGACGTGTATAATGAGTAGACGACTTTGCCGTGAGGTCAGGGGAGATGTAGTAAGTATAGTAGCATCATACGTGGGGTCTCTTTCTGTTGACTTTCTCGAAGACGCCTACACAACACAAGCATGTATGATGTGCAGCGGTTGCCTCTCCTTGCTGAACTCCTGTAACTTTTCAAGACCAGGGTAGCAAACTGATGGTGAGTTAGCAGTAATGTGATGGATGGGGAGACTTGACACGACTACTGGTACTGGGACTAGATGGATATAGCACATTCCTGTCATGAGCGGACGATAGGATGAAGATGAAAGGAAAGGCGGGGAATCTTTCCTGGCCGTTGGTTGGGCTGTCTAGTGTCTAGTACCATACCATATGGAATGCTGTTCTTCTACGGATAATTAATCGACGCAGCTTAGCTTAGCTTAGCTTCTCTCGGACTAAACTAGATTAGCCGACGCAGCTTAGCTTCCGCTGGGGCCTGGCGAACTTGCTTTTGTGGATGGCGAACCCAAACCGGCCGGGCAATGCGCGCTGGTCTGCGAATCGGAATTCGGACATTGCCTGTCTCAGAATGAACGATCGATGATCGGTCGGTGGGCACGAAAGGAACGGAAGGGAAACGGGGAATCTCTTCTTCCGTAGCTAGCTAGCTTGCTTGCTCGTCCCTACACCCGTCTTCATCATCGATTATATATAGGAGGAATCAACGTGCGTTGTGCAGGCAGCTCTAGGCTACGGTAGCTAGGAACAACGACTGTACTTGGGGCATCGCATCGATTGCATGATTGGTTGCCTTTTCGCGGCACTGCAGCTAGCCCCGGCAATGGTGAAGCTCGTGTGCATGGTCATGGCGAGTGTACTGGCACAGTACTCCGACGAGGATTTTGACTGTTTGTGCTGTTCTTCTTGTGGAGAGCACGTAGGTGCTACAAAAGCCATTTTATTAGTACGCTAAGAGCATGTCTAACAGGTCCCGTATTTTTTCGCCCCTTAACACGCGAGTAGAGGACCTGTATTCATTTTTCGCCGGCCGAAAACTCGTCCGAGCTAGCAGACCCCGTATCCCCACCAAACAGGTGGGGATACGGGGTCTGCTAGCTCGGACGAGTTTTCAACCCCTCAAAACAGGTTTTTTTTGACAAATTGGATATTAGAACCAACACAACATTCACATAAAATAAATGTTTTACATCACACAATAATCGTCATAATTATTATAATAATGTTTTTCAGAAATGTCAACAAATGTTCTAATGAAAGACAAATGTTTCACACATACAACAATAGGAAATGAATGTTTCACACATACAACAATAGAAAATGAATGTAATAACTCATTGGCCATGCAACTGCCAATGGTGATCAATCAGATCTTGGGTGAGCTGGTGATGAGTCTCGGCATTGTCAATGCCTCGATGAGCTGCAAGAAAAGCTTCAATCCGATCAGGGTTCCTCTCGGGCTGCACTCGGGTGCCAACATTGTCATAGAAACATGGCAAGTTCAAACCTCTTTCATCTTCAATGATCATGTTATGAAGAATCACACAACATGTCATGATATCAACAAGAGTTTCCTTGTCCCAAAACCTTGCAGGACCCCGGACAATTGCAAACTTTGCTTGCAAGACGCCAAAAGCTCTCTCAATATCCTTGCGGCATGCCTCTTGATTTTTGGTGAAGCAAGCTTCCTTTCTTGTCAAAGCCTTGTCCTTTTTCTCTTTTATGGACTTGACAAGGGTTGCATAGTTAGGGTAAATACCATCCGTGAGATAGTACCCCATGGTGTCCTTATTATTCATAACTTTGTAGTTACAAGTTGGTGCTTCACCCCTAACTAGTCTTGCAAACAAAGGGGATCTATTCAAGATGTTGATGTCGTTGAGTGTCCCCGACAGTCCAAAAAAAGCATGCCAAATCCATAAGTCTTGAGAGGCCACAGCTTCAAGAACAATGGTAGCATCACGGCTTTTGCCACAATACATTCCATGCCATGCTTTTGGACAATTTTTCCATGTCCAATGCATGCAATCCAAACTACCAAGCATCCCCGGCCACCCCTATTTTCATTGATCTCCATGAGCCTTTTTGTATCTTCCTCATTTGGAGCTCGGAGATACGTCTCTCCATACAACTTGATCACCATCTTGGCAAACATACGCACGCAATCTGTGGTTGTTTGTACACCAATGCGAAGGTACTCATCGGTATAATCTGCCGGTATACCGTATGCAATGACCCTCATTGCGGCAGATATTTTCTGATATGGGCTAAATCCCATGACTTGGGCAGCATTTCTTCTTTGCTTGAAATAATCGCAATTAGCCTCGCAATCTCTGACTATTCTCTCGAACAAAGTCCTACGCATTCGGTACCTTCTACGGAAGAGGCGGGGAGGATAGGTCGGTACCTCGGCAAAATAATCTTGCATCAGCTGTTCGTGGCCGAGTGCGCGGTTCCGCGGAATGCACATACACCCCATCATGGATCCTTTCCGCTGATCCAACAGCTTGGCACGGTCCTCCATGTGCTTCATGCCGAACAGGAGCAGCAACATCTCCGTCACGTCGTCGTTGAGCACCTCGTCGAGGTCCGAATCTTCGGAATCCGACGAGGACCAATCGGTCGACGTCGCGTCCAAATCCGCCATGTGCACATCCTCCGAAGCCATCTACCACGGTGAAGCATACATCAGCCCCAAACACGTCCATTTTACCGGCGAGAACGAAGAAGAACGCGGCGGAATACTCACCGGCGAAAACGGCGGAGAAGACCGCGGCGGGGGTGCGGCGGCGCACGCGGAGGGACGCGGATCTTCGGCGGGGGTGCGGCGGAGGTGCGGAGGGCGTCGACGCAGCTCGGCGCGGCTCGACGGGCGGCGGAGGGGCGCGGATCTGACGGATTCCAGCGGCGGCGCGCGGGGGAAAACGGGTGGGGGGAACTGAAATGTCCGCGCGCGGTTTCAAAAATGGGATACTGGTTTGGCCCTCTATTCCCTCTCCCACCCCGCACAAGTAGGGGGCGAAGACCCGCCCCGTAATCAAAAACAGCAAAAATCGGAGCGGGAGCCGTTTTTACGGGGTCTGCTTGACGGCAGGTAGAGCCGAAACCCGTATTCTAACAGTTAGTGATTTAATTGACTCTAAAAACTGGACTTGGCGGAGGGATCTAGTTCGCTCAGTTTTTGCACTACCTGATGCTGAGGCTATCCTCAATATTCCACTTAGATCAGGAGGTGGCGATGATTTTTATGCTTGGAACTTTGAATCGTCATGTGTCTACACTGTCAAATATGCGTACCGGGCTCTTGTGACTCAGAAAGAGCATTCAGCTCTAGAGGAAGGGACGGCTACTGAATCCTCAATGACAGAAAAAGATATATGGACTGCCTTATGGAAACTCAAAGTGGTGCCGAAAGTGAGAGTCTTCTGGTGGCGGGTACTGTGTGGCATCCTACCAGATGAATGTACACTCAAAAGGCGACATATAGCAGAGATCAGCAGATGCAAGGTCTGTCTCGCAGGAGATGAGGACTTGATGCATGCTATGATCACATGTTCTCACACGAGAACGTTTTGGGATGAAGCTCGGAGATGGCTTCATATTGATCTGTCGAGACTACATCCTAGCACTTGGGCAAAGGATATACTTTGCGACCAGCGTTTCTCGGATCATGATCGGGCAAAAATCATCACGGTGATGTGGTCTATCTGGCATTCTCGCAATCGGTGGAAACATGACCATGAGCTTTCGGATCCGGTGTATGTAGCGAAGGCAACGAGGGAGGCGCTGACCCTCCTGGATATTCCTAAGCAGTTGACTATACTGCCTGGACACGGCTAGCGCCCTCCTGAAGCAGATTGTGTCAAAATCAACACAGATGGCGCGATCAATTTCGCGGCTGGCAATGGAGGCGCGGGGGGGAGGGGGGGGGGGGGGGGGGGTCGCACGCTCCTCCGACCGCCTTATTGGTACATGGAGTGAGCCTCTTCTTGGGATCACAGACCCTCTCATTGATGAGAGCATGGCGCTGCGCGAAGGGGTTCTCTTCGCCAGGCTTCGTGGCATCACACGAGTGATCATGGAGACGGACTGCATAGAGGTAGTTAACCTCTAGAATACTCGCCACAATTCTCTATCTATTGTGGCTCCTTTGTTAGAAGAGATTGGAGAGCTAGCTTCGTCGTTTATTTCTTTTGATATTCAGCATGTATTAAGGACATCCAACTACCCGGCGCATCTTTGTGCAAAGTGTGCAAGCACTCTGAATGTGACCGAGAGCTGGATAGATGAGACTCCCAGCTTTCTGTTCAGCTGCCTTCTGGCTGACTGTCCAGCGAGCGCTTATGTTTGAATAAAGCTCTCTATTTAAACCGCAAAAAAGACATGCTCTAACGACGACAAACGAGGGTGTATTCCATCAGTATCAAGCAAGTTTGCTGCAGCGTGGTGAAAGCACGGGAAGGACCCCCTTCCCGTGCTCCGCGTCGCTCCCGCGTCCTCCGCGTCGCTCCCGCGTCCTCCGCGTCGCTCCCGCGAGCGACGGGAGGACCCCCTGCCGCCGTCGCCCCAGGGCCACTCTCCTGCTCCCTCCGCCTCGCCGCCGCCAGACGGCACCGCCGGGCAAAGCCCAGGCGCTGGCGGCGGCGTGGCCCTTCTTCCCCCTCGCGCGGAGGCAGCGGCGCGGGCCGTGGCTGTCGCGGAGGGCGGCGTGCTCGGCGAGGGGCGCGTCGGCGCGGCCTCCGGCGGCGTGGTGGCCTCCGGCGTGGCGTCTTGGGTCCTCCGGCGGGCGGCGGCGCGTTCTCTGGGGCTCGGGGCGGCCTCGGGCAGCGCTGCTCTCGGCGAGGCTTGGGGCGGCGAGGCCCTGCCTCGGCTGGGGGCGGGTCGGCGCGGCGGCGCGGCTTTGGGCGGCAGGGCAGCGCGGCCCAGCAGCGGTAGGCAGAGCTCGGGACGGGTGTGGCCATGGCGGCCCAGATCGGGCCCGTTTGGGTCTGGATCTAGGTTAGGCGGGCCGACTGGCTTTGTTTTGTCTGATCTGCAGATCTGGGCGGGTAAATTGGAAGGGCTCCGTGGTATCTTCGGCCGGCCTGTTGCAGCGTGGTTGCAGACTTTGCGGGTTCGTCGGGGCCCGGCCGGACCACCATGGGACTGGTATGCCTCCGCGGGAGGTTTTACGAGCCCGCAGGGCCCGGCCGGACCTATGGAGGTCTAGTTTGTCTGCAACCGTGTCCGGTCGACTACCGCCTCCGGCGGTGGAGGTAGTTCCCTCCCGCACGGTCGTGGTCCTGTGGACCCTGCTTCATTTCTACCTGTGCTGCGATGCTGCAGACCCTGCGACGGCTTGCTCGGTGAGACGATGATGGCGGAGTCGGGACCGGAGTGGCGCATGCTCGTGGGCGACAAGTTTGGTGGTGGCGGGGCCTCGCCCTCGCGGGTCTCCTGTGCCTCGGCTCGTCCGGGGGTTGTGGATAGGGTCCTCGGGAGAAATCCTTGTCGGCTCGACCGACACCGACGTGGTGCCGCCTGAGGGTGGCATCTTCCTTCCTGGAGGGCGTTGTGGCTTCCCTACTTTCACTCCCCTCTGTGTGCCGGGGGAAACCCTAGGGCCAGTCTCTGGTCCGGGCAGCAGCGGTCGCTTCCCCTCTTGAGGGTGCTGCTTGGTGCTTGTCGAGTCGGGGCTAGGAGCGGGGTGGGCATTCTTCGGAGGGCGCATCGGTTGCGGTCTTCCTCGTCTAGTTGATCCGTCTCCTTTCTTTTCTGTTTTTCTTTCCTTGTGTTAGCTCGGGCGTGTGGATGCTGCTGTCCCAGCATTTTGTATCATGTGGTGTCCTTTGGGCGTTGTGCTGTCTGGCCCAGCAGCGGTCTCACCTATGTGCTTTATTTATAAAACGGGGCGAAAGCCTATTTCGAGAAAGCACGGGAAGGATTTTTCTTTTTTTTTCTCGAGGAAAATGCACAGCTGCTAGTGCGTGTGACTACTCTTTTTTTTTTAGTGGAGTGCGTGTGACTACTCAGTCTGAGGTATTTCTGTCGTTGCGGCATGGTTGGAAGTGGGCTCTCACTGGGAGTGCTGGACTAGTTGAAGCTCAGTTTGGGTTACGTGCCACACGGCCGTCTTTGTACTGGGTCGCCAATGGTGAGCGTCAGGCAATGTCTGGTTTGTGGGCATCCACAACAGCAAGCTTGCCGCCTGTTGCGCCCCGTTTACGCGGTCTCTATCCTGTTTTCTCTTTCTTGGTTGTTTTTCTAGGTTTTTTGGTTTTTGGCTGCTTTTTTATTTTCTATTTCCTACTCCTTTTTTCTGCTTTTTTATAAACCAATCATTTTTCAAATTCGAACATTTCATAAACCCGAACCACTTTTAAATTTCTAAATCTGAACATTTTTTAAATAGATCTTTTTAAATTTGAACAAACTTTGAATTTATATAATTTTTGACTCTGAACAACCATTTTAAAAATATGGATTTTTTAATACGTTTTTAAAATGATAGAAAACAAGTAGAAGTGGAAAAAAAGAAACGTTTTTCGGCTATGGGCCATCTTGGGCCCCTTGAAGGCGAGACGGAATACCTCCCGTTGAAGGAGGCAAATAGGGGAGCTTGTCCGTAATGAGCGCACTACCTCAGAAAGTTCTGAAGCCCACTCACTATTCTTAAATTTTGAGGAAACGTACGGATGGCCGTAAAAAAGACATACATGCACTGTCACTAGTTTTTTTTCCTAAAAAAAGACTAGAGACGCCGTCTTACTCTAAAATAAACTAGAAACACACGGCATTCCCTGCCCTCTTTCTTCTACCACGTCTAATCCAGTGGTAGGAGACGAGGAAAACCTCAACATCTACGTTTAAGTCATATAATTTTTTTACGACAAGACTAAGCGTCCACGACTCCTGGGGCTAACACGTATCCTATTGAACAAAAAAATCCCTCTTTTGTCTCACGTAGCAAAAAGTAACTTTCAAATTAGCTTCATGTAGCAAAAAAGAAGGAACTTCTGAATTTGTTGCATGTACCAAAACAATGGTTCACCATAAAACAAAAAAAAAAGACCGATCTAGCAGACGAACTCGTTGGAGACCTCATAGGAAAAAAGTTACTATTGCAGGAAACCAAATTTGTCGAAGATATCGCCGAAAACCTCTTGGCAAAAAGTCCCTTCCAATGATCCAAATTCAGATAACTTATGCAACAAAAAACGCAACTTCGTCAAACACTCGTCGGAGACATAGTAGCAAAAATAGTACTTGTAGCAAAACGTCTATGTTATCGTAGCAAAAACAATTCCGGCATGGTCCTCCGATGACTCCGTATGATGCAAAATCGTAGAAGGGTTCTAGCAGAAACAATCTTCACATGGTGCAATATCACATAACGTTTGTAGAAGAATATTTATTCATGCAATGAATAAAAATCCAAAAATCGGTCATATAGAAAATTTCTTCCTACGATAAAAAATCACATAAAATTTATAGCAGAAAATTTCTGAGGCTAAATAGCATCAGCCTTCTTCCCTGAAGAGACACAAGGTGAGGCACGGCCAAACATCGTGCAAGCTTTGGCTCCACTCCTTGTCCGTGCGAACACGTTCAGACAGCGAATGGTCGAATGAGTCAACACGGTGAAGATGTCCTTGCTCATATTGTTCTTTACAGTGCACTGACCAAACAAGGGAACTTTGGAGCTTGAACTTACTCTTGTTGTTCTTTCAATTCTATGACGGTGTACATCAACATAAGTCCATAGAACAGTGTCATGTCATAGTAAAGCATAGGAAGTTCAGTACTTTAAAAATATTACATGAGAAACAGGGGAAAAGAAAACCTTTTCACATGGGCTAGCTCCGTGGCGAGCTCCTCCACTCGCCTATTCGTCTCGAGCGTGCAGGCGTCTGGTGATACGGATATCCTGGGCGTCCAGAACAGCAAGCTTCCACCCGGGAGGTGACACCTAGTACGGGTATACCATAGCCACCGGATTCCTTGACCTTCACGAGCTTGTTATCTAGAGACGCGGTCCCGTTGCGCACGGCCTCAACAACTGCCTCGCCGACGATGCTAGGGGGGGGGGGGGGGGGGGGGGGGGGACGCGCGGGAGGTGATGCAGCCTATCCTATCTACATTACTCCATCTACTACGTCAAGTTCCCCAAGTGGACCAAGGACTCGTGCTCGAACTAAACTACTACATGATAAAGTGAACTCGCTCCTCTCTATGTGTGACTTTGATTCTCCTTTGAATGACCTATTACTTGACGCGCGGGAGGTGATGCAGCCTATCCTATCTACATTACTCCATCTACTACGTCAAGTTCCCCAAGTGGACCAAGGACTCGTGCTCGAACTAAACTACTACATGATAAAGTGAACTCGCTCCTCTCTATGTGTGACTTTGATTCTCCTTTGAATGACCTATTACTTCATGCCAATACTTTGTGTATCCTTAGCTATGAACCCTAAGAAGAAATGCCAAGAGAAGAAGCAAGGTACACGAGAGATGAAGCGAAGCCTGAAGTCGACGCCAGGACCGGCCAGCTAAACCTTCTGTCGGAATCAACAGGCCAAACCGGCCTTAGGCCCGACCCGCTGAACCCACAGCCAAACGAGTCGGTGCCAGAACCGGTCGAGCTCGGCTCCCGCCGAAATCCTTTATAGTATACTTGTTCTTCGTCTGTTGAATGAGCCGGCACCCCCCGAAACGTCCAGCCCCATCTCCGCCCCCGCCGACCTGTCCGCTGAAATGATCGGCGCCAACTCCGTCCCCGCCGAACTTATTGTTGAAATCTTATGTTTACACTCTACACACAACTTTAAGTTTGTTGCTCTGAGATATTTCCTTTACCTACCCTTTCACCCCTAGCGCTATAAGGGCGTGTTTGGTAGCCCGGGTGGGCAATCTCACCTCATACAAGTTGAGTGTAGCTATGCCCACCACATACAAGTGTGCTATTTGTGTTGTGTTTGGTAGGTAGGGTGAGATGAGCCGAGCTCAGTTCAAATCCTGTTTGGTGTGGTTGTATGACTTGAGCCATGCCACATAAAAATAAAATACAACCAGGTCCCTGGAAATAAAAAGAAAAAGCAATTGGGTCTAGATCGGGCTATGGCGCTGCTGCCGGCGAGCTCCGGCGCCACCACACTCCACCGCTGGTTCCTCCACGCTGTACCGCTGGCGTCTCCACGCTCCACCGCCAGGAGACCATGACGAGATGCCACCAGAGGCCGTGATGAGCTGCCACTAGAGGCCGCGATGGACGTGGTCGGAGCCCGCGGCGGACGTGGTCTGGAGTTGCGGCGGACGAGGTCTGGACGCAGAGGCGGATGAGGTCGGGAGATGCGGCGGAGCCCAAGCGGAGACCGGCGGCGATCTAGGAGAGAAGCGGCTGCGGGACAGAGGAGAAAGGCGGCAAAGCGGAAGAGAAGAGACGTGGTGCATACAGGGGGGAGTGGTTCGGTTGCCGGAGGATAATGACCGAGCGATGCGGCTCGGGATGACCCCTGCGGTCTCCAGCGCGTGTGGGGATGGACTCGGCACTGCCCGGTTGTGAAGCTTGATTTGAGCTTCCCAACTCGGCAGGGTTCAGGGACAGTTTTCGTATGAGACGGCAGTGCCAACGGAAGCTGACCCGGTCTAACAAACAATAAAACGTGGAATGAGATGAGAAAATCTGAGTTCCCCGGGCTACCAAACACGCCTTATATAGCCCATGTGGCCCATCTCTTTAACTTAGACTTGATATTATAACTAGAAGAAAATCCTCTTGGAATCTCTAGTTTAGCCATATCCTCCTTAGTAAAGGAGGCCCATAATATCACCAACCTCATTGGATTTTGATTGATTGCATCCAAGTTATATGATGCCTTGGTTTTGAGTGATCGCTATCCAAGTTGTCAAGATCTCACCAAGTATCTCGCCCTTAACATGTCGGTTCAAGAAAGAACATTGCCCAACTCCGTTCCTTGTTGGATTGAGTTGGATCGGTAGCCACCAACGTGAGCCACCGGCGTGTACCGTGTTTGCATTTTGCGTTAGTTCTCAGTGTTTCATCTCCTCTCTCTCCTCCCTCGAATACACCGTTAAATTCCTCGAATTCGTGAAAGATTGGGTCAACCCGAGAGTTATCCCTAACAGGAGGAAAAGGGAGGTGACAACACGGCGTGGGGGAAGCAAGGCGGTGGGCCGCGGCGGATGGTCGGCGGTGTCGACAAGAGAGCGAGTGAGTGGAGAAAGCGAGGAAGAGAAGAGACGATCATCATAGACCTTGGATTGTGTCGGAAATTTGCTAGTTTTTTTTTTTTTTGCAAAATGACCACTTCGAGTCTCCGACCTCGTTGGATGGAGGAAGTAGAACATCTACGATGATTTGACCGTCGCATGTTTGGACAGATTGAAGGGTACTACTTCCTTCTTTTCAAATATAAGATGTTTTAGTTTTGTGAAGAAAATAAATTTAAACTTCTTTTAGTGTATAAGTTAACTTTAAATCTAAATAAACTGTGAACCTACCTACCAAAACAAGTCTAAATACATTTGTTTTACAAAACTAAAACATTTTATATTTTAAAACCGAGGGGTACTATATTTGAAAATTACTTCATACACGCATCGCAAGCTTGACATTAACGTCGATTACAAATAATCTTGACCATGAACAGTTGAAACTTCACGCTCAATCTTCCTCGGCAAGCTACGCCGACCACAAGGTTGCGCGCTTGCAGGGCGATGCCAACTTGTCTGACGTGCCAGGATGCACATTTGACGGTGCATTTTCGGTGTTGTCGGGTCGGGTGTGCCAGTAGTATTCGTCCGTGGCAGCGAGCTTTGCGTTGCTAGTAATTTAAATGTGCATGTTTTTACTGGAGCGACATGACAACTCGGTCCGCCATCAGCCATCGGCTCTGAGGGGCAGAATGGACGAAAATAACCCTAAAAAATAACAATTTCACGAAATGAACTCCGGCCAGAACAAATTCACGGAACTAACCCTTTTTGCAACGCCATACGGCGTGGCGCCGCACCTTGAAGAGCGGCGCCATTACGCCTGGCGCCGCGCACCTGCCAGCGTGGAGCCCCGCGGGCCCGGTCCCGATATTGCGGCGCCTTGTAGCGTGGCGCCGCACTGTGTAGTGCGGCGCCGTTGCGCCTGGCGCCGCACTTTAGGTCATGTACCAGCGCGCGAGCCAGCCCTCCCCAGGCCCAGTCCACTTCCTCTCAGACGCACAGGAGTTCTAGCGGCGGCGGCGGCGGCTCTTCTCCCCCCTCCACCTTCTCCCTCCTAGTGTCCAAATCGGAAGCCTCTCTCCGTGGAGTTCGATCCCCCCAAGTGCCTTGAGGTATTCTTCCCCTTCATCTTTGATTTGACCCATTAATTTCTTGTTTTTGGTCCATATCTTGTAAACCCTAGTTTGTTTGTAAGATGCATGGTAGAATGTTCTTGTATTGGCATATGGGTTGGTATTGTGTTCATGTTGTTAGCATGGGTATCTATTAAGTGTGTTGACCATGGTATTGTTGTTGTGATTATGTTAGGCATGTCAAGAATTGTTCATGTTCACCATGTAGACAAGGATGCTTTTTTGAGAGGTAACATAGAACCGGACCCGGACGAGCTCGATTTGGTGTTTGAGCGTACTCCAACATATGCCGAGGTCTTGGAGCAATTGAGGATTGAATTAAAATGGATGGACCCAAAGGATGATATTGAGTTGGAGGGAAGACATAATGTTGGCTTGGGAATGCATGTCCGTTGGAAGACCATGCGTATCTTCTCCGAGGCCCGTTGGCTTGCATACAAGGAGGTGGTGGCCGAATCACTAGACAAGGCTCTTGAGCTATTTGCCACCAAGAAAGTTGGTAGTTCATTGTCTTTAGACTTAAACCGTATGGCATCCCCATTGCGTACTATGAGTCCTGCACCCGTAGACCAAGAGCTAAGGCGTGAACCTCCCTTGACCCAAACATTGAGCCCGATTTCAAGACACCAAGATGATGATTGTGGGGGTGAAGATGAAGATGACAATGATGATGTTGAACTCCACGACAACAATATTGGAGATTTAGAGAAATATATCACACAAGATGACATGGACCATGACCTCCCGTATTCTCGAGGCTATGCATCGGACTCGGATGATGATGGTCCCGAAGAAGAAGTTGACGAGGAGGGGTTCACGGCTAGAGAGGCCGAAATCCACCATACCGTATTGGGTCGGGACCATCGGGTGCCTTTGTTTCGTGATCTCAGTCTCGCGGATGAAGCCACGGTTGATGGTGGCAAAGGCATTGTGCTCGGACCAAGGACAAGTTCTTACCGGGATGGCAATGAAGTGAATAGTGGCTTTTGCAAAGGATCAAGGTTCAGGACCTTGTTGGAATTTAAGCAATGGATAAAGGACTTCTCGGTGAAGCATCATCGTCCTTACACGGTCGTGCACTCGGACATCAAGAAGCGTTACACGGTGAAGTGCGAGGAGGAAGGATGTCCTTGGATAGTGCGTGCAAGACCATTCAAGGGAGGTCCTGAATGGCACATATCTAGTTGCGTATCAACTCACATGTGCCGAGGCCCGGTGTTGGATGGGAAGGATGCGAAGAACGAGCACCGGCAACTCACCTCCGAGTTCCTCGCTTATAGGCTTTCCAATGACATCGTGTCGTTTCCAATAATGACCATCAAGCAGGTTATAGAGTTTGTGAAAGCCCTCTTTCACTACGAGGTGAAGTACGGGAAGGCATGGAAGGCTAAGCAAGCCGCATTCAAGATGTTGTACGGTGATTGGGAGGAATCTTATAACCGAATCCCAAGGTTGTTGTTAGCGATGGCCAATGCTAACCCAGGCATGGTTCATGTGGTTGAACCTTATGGGAACAAGACAAGGGTTGTAAACAGGAAAACCGTGCGAGTATTTGGCCGTGCATTTTGGGGTTTTGAGCAATGTGTCCGGGCTTTTGAACATTGTAGACCGGTCATCTCTGTTGATGGCACCTTTATGACCGGACAATTCAAAGGCACTATCTTGATTGCAATAGCCAATGACGCGAACAACCGGTTGATTCCTTTGGCGTTTGCTTTGGTGGAGGCAGAAAGCAATGATAATTGGGAGTGGTTCTTCTATCTTTTGAGAACCAAGATATTAACCCCTCAAAGGGAGATATGTGTCATCTCTGACCGTCATCAAGGAATTCTCAATGCTGTGATGATTGATATTCCCGGCCATGCTCCATTGCACCATCGTTGGTGCATGAGACACTTTTGTTCAAACTTCTATAGGGCATGCAAGAGCAAGGATTTGTCCGATGATCTACATGATTGTTGCCTCGCTTTCACGGAACGTCGTTTCTCTAACTTGTACAACAAATTGCTAGTCAACAAAGAACTCAATGCCGGTGGTCGCGAGTGGCTCAATAGAAATATTGAACATATGGGAAAGTGGGCACGAGCTTTTGATGACGGTGGCCGGAGGTATGGTCAAATGACAAGCAACATGGCAGAGGCATTTAACAAGTTGCTAAAAGGTGTCGGTGCATTGCCCGTCACGGCAATAATCCGATATACATTCGACATGATGAATGAGTATTTTCTGAAATACTCACATGAAACGGACCGACATATTGCGGGGGACAACAAGAACAACTACAAATACAAGTTCCCTCCGAAGGTTGACGATTGGATGCAATTTCAGACAAGGAAAGCGGATTCCCAAGTTGTCACGGAATATGACAATGACGAGCTAATTTACCAAGTTACGGAGCCCGGAGGTACAACGGCTGATGGTGTCCAACACGGAGGCCGAGCTTTCAAGGTCTCGCTCAAGACCTGTGAGTGCACATGTGGAAGGCCATCATTGCTTCATCTTGCGTGCTCGCACTTGCTCGTGGCGTCTCGCAGACGACATTTGGATTACAATAATCCGCTCACGGTGCGAGAGGCTGAGTTCTCTATTGAGACTACTAAGAAGACATGGGCTCCTAGATTTCATCCATACCTGGACCAATCACAATGGCCGGAGTACCATGGAATTCAACTATGGCCCGATCCGAAATGGAAGGTTGTTGGACGTGGAAGACGCAAGACAAAGCGTTTTAGGAGCGACATGGACGGATGGGGACGTGGTGGTGGTCGGGAAATGGGCAACGACCAATTCCAAGAGCCTCGTGAGAGAGCCCGGTGTGGAACATGCAATGGTGAAGGGCACAATGCAAGAAAGTGTTCTCAAAGGAAAAGAGCAAAAGGAAATCAAGGAAGTAGTAGCCAACCAAGTAGTAGCCAACAAGCTCCAACTCATCCAAGTAGTAGCCAACAAGCTCCAAGTCATCCAAGTGGTAGCCAACCAAGTGGTAGCCAACCAAGGACTAGCCAACCAAGTGGTAGCCAACCAAGGACTAGCCAACCAAGGACTAGCCAACATGCTCCAAGCCAACCAAGGACTAGCCAACCAAGGACTAGCCAACAAAGAGGTCGACAACTTGGGCTACGAAGAGGAAGAGGGCGTGGTGGATTTAATCCCACTAGTATGATAGGTTACTTAGCCGGACCAAAGCCGTATGCTCGTAGGTATGTTCACATTTATGCATATTTTACTATCATTCATGTTTATTGGGTTAAATGCATCCTTTACTAACTTGCCCCTTTTATTCTTATAATAGGTATGGCGACTCAACCCAACAAGGCCAATGATGGGGAAGGTGTGAACTACTCGAAGATCTGGGCGGATGCTATGGAGGTGGTGGCGAAGAGGAAGGAGGCTGAGGAAGAGAGGAAGAGGAAGGAGGCCGAGGAAGAGAGGAAGAGGAAAGAAGCTGAGGAGGAGAAGCGGAGGAAGGCATTCGAAGAGGTAGTTCAACTTGCTCGCCGCAAGATAGAGGAGGAAGAGAATCGCCGCGCTAAGGAGTCTCGGGATGCCGAGAGGGAAAGGCTGCGTCAAGCGGCATGGCGTTCCATGGAGGAAGAGGAAGAGAAGAAGAGGAAGGGCAAAGGGCCTATGTTCTAGACTTTGAGTATGTAACCGGAGTCATGGACTTGTATGTGTCAAGATTTGCTCGAGAACCTTGTTATTTCATGAACTTGTATGTTCTAGACTTTAAGGGCAAGAAACTCGTGTTATTTCGTATGTGTCAACAAACTTGTATTTTCCCTCGAAATAAAAACCCTGAAACCTGGCTGTGGAACCATCTTCAAAGTGCGGCGCCGTGAGGTGTGGCGCCGCACATGCACTAGAAAATAGACAGAAGCTTCTGTCTATTTTCTAGTGCATGTGCGGCGCCACACCTCACGGCGCCGCACGGTGCGGCGCCACCAGGCCCCGCGTTGCACATGCGGCGCCACACGTAGTGGCGCCGCACATGCGCTCGAAAATAGACAGAAGCTTCTGTCTATTTTCGAGCGCATGTGCGGCGCCAGGCGCCGCACGTGCAACGCGCGGCCTGGTGGCGCCGCACCGTGCGGCGCCGTGGTGTGTGGCGCCGCACATGCACTAGAAAATAGACAGAAGCTTCTGTCTATTTTCTAGCGCATGTGCGGCACCACACCTCACGGCGCCGCATTTCCTGGGCTGTCTTCCACCATGTGCGGCGCCAGAGGTAATGGCGCCGCACATTCCTGACTCTTTTCTGCCTGTTTCTGTTGGTCTGTTTGAGTTGGTTTTCGAGCAGGTTTTTCCGATGTTGTTCGAGCATGTTTGTTCCAAAAAGACAGCAACCATTCAAGTTCATGACAACCATTCAAGTTCATGACAACAACATCCAAGTTCACGACAACAACATCCAAGTTCACGACAACCATTCACGACAACATCCAAGTTCACGACAACCATTCACGACAACATCGAAGTTCACGACAACAACCATAAGTACTGAGTTCACGACTACAACCATCTACTCTACTTCCCACGGGTGGTCTTCGCCCCTCGGCCCCTTCTCGTGGGCATCTTCCTCCTCCTCGGTTCCTCTTCATCCTCCACCTCTAAGCGATATGGATTCTTGGGCTTCTTTGTCTTGGTCGTGGAAGGGTTGGGTGTGTAAGGCTTCTTGGGCTGCCTTGGCTTGAACATGTAGTCGGACCGCTCGTGTACCTTGTAGCGAGTGTAGTTGCCCAATGTCATCTCGTCGGGGACGCTTTCCTCATCTTGCGGCTGTCAACAAAAGAAGATTGGTAAGGACAAATTCAGGAGAAATGCAAGGGAGGGTGGGGGATGCAATGGTTGTACTACCTCGGGCGTGTTCGCCTCGTCCTCGGATGTGGAGTGATGATCGCCAGAATTGTCACCTTCGGGCGTGTTGGACCGTGACGCGGACGGTGTTGCCACCTCAGGGTCACGGCAACCTAGCAAGTTCGACAGCCTCCTTAACCGTTGGCCCTGCTTCTTAACGAACTCACGAAACAGACCCTCTCCCTTCTCTCCGCGAGGGTATGTGTCCAAAGCGTCCTCGCATGCATCGGCGGACTTCCTTACCTGATCGCGCTGTCATAGACAAGAAACTAGTAAGTTATCCATGCAAGGTGTGAGAAGGACGGAAAAAATATTATTCGGCACACTTTACCACAAAGTTGACCAAGGGAGCAAACTCGGTTTGTCGCCCTTCTCTGACCATGATGTTGTATTGTTCGGTTGAAAGCTCATCAAACACCAATGGCTCCTCCAAGATCGAATCCCGAAATGCCCGTGGGTATATCTCCACCCGCGCGTTGTCAACGAACCATGCGATGTAGTTGTTGAAAGCATCCCGATTGAAGGGCCTATCCTGTGCTCCTTTTGCTTTCCTAGCCTCGGTCACACACCTCCTGAATTTCTCAAGGTGCTTCCTATGAAGCTTGGGCCAATCCTTCTCCTTCCTCTGCTTCTTCCTGTCCAAGCTGCACACGACAACAAGTCAAAAAGCGTTATTTGGCGAATGATAAGCACATCACATGGTAAGGCAGTTAGTAGCTTACCTATGGAGCCCTATGTCCGTGTCCTTCCACTCAGGCGGTACAATCTGAAATAACCCAAACTGGGTCATGACACGGTGAGGCTGGTGATACTCAACAGCCCACATGCACACCATGGGGCAACGCATTAGCCACAGACGAGATTCTCTGAGGCAAATAGGGTTAAGGCGATAGTCCTCCAGAACACCAAAGCTCTCCCCTCGACCGTATGGCTCCCACGTCACCTGCATCATACCACAGTCATGTCAGGGTCAAAGATTACAAGTTCAAGACATATAATTGACCGCCGTCGCTGAAATTACCTGATCCATGGTGATCGTGTCAAACTCGTTCGTGTACCTCTTGTACGCCTCCAGTGGGTCCGTTGGCGGTTCGGAGACCACATCCCACTTGTAAGCCCACGTGGGGAGAAGGTAGTTGTTGCCGTTATCAATGTAAGGATTGAATGACAACAATCTCGGCCGTCCAATGGAGAAGCGTTCCCAGCTCCACACCGAAAGAAGGAGCAAACAACCACCAATCCCTGAATCGGCGGAGCTCCTAAGGCAAGCGTCATCCAACTGCAGATGAAGTGAACAACCATTTGGTAAGAACAATTTTTTTTGAGATAGTGCAGAAATATACAACAACATTTGTAAATAACTCATTACCTGACGGTACAACCAGGCCAACGCCGCAGAACCCCAACTGAAGGTAGAGTCGAAAAAAACCAGCAACTTGAGCCAATGCCACTGAGCACGATCCCCACTGCTGTCAGGAAACAGAGTCCTCGTGATAATGTACCACACATACACACGAGTGTATGTCTTGATCGTCTCCTCATCGGCATACTCGGGGAAAATCTTGAAATTCTGGATGATCCAAGTAAAAGTAGCCCCGGCAGCGACCCTCAGTTTTTCCCCCTTCTTGTTTATAGCCTCGGGTGGATCCTTCCCTATAAGGGAGACCATCTCCTCACGCCACCCGTCTGAATCCGAGGACATGCACACAGGGTTTCCCTCGATTGGGAGTGCCAGGATCATGCTCATGTCCTGCAAGGTGATCGTAGTCTCACCGGTCCTAAGGTGAAATGTGTGCGTCTCCGGCCTCCATCGGTCCACAAGCGCGGTGATCGCAGCAGGGTTGAAGGCCGGTGTGGACCGAGTGACCATGTGGATAAAGGGGAGGAGTCCTAGCTGTTGGATGTACGGAGTGTACCACGCATCATAACGCATCTTGCCGGACGAGACCTCGTGGTACCTAAGTCGAAGGGGTTGAAGCTCCTGCAAACATACAATGGCAAAATGTTAGATTTCCATCTAAACAAACATGGCATCTTGTTCGACTTGCATTGAAGTTTTTAGTACCTGTCTCTTCTCCGACATCTTGTAGGCACGGTGTTGAACATCATAGTGAGCATTGTTTAGAAGGGGGTTTAGAGCCATCCTACATATTCAAAACAATAGAGAGAATAAGAACAATTACAAAATGTCCATCTTATTCCAACTATAGTTGACACATATAGTTCTAGCATCTAGCATCTAGTTCTACCCTACTATACCTATAATTCTAACACGAACAAAAATTTCCTCCTACTCTACCTATAATTCTAGGGTTTCACTATCCCAAAATAGCTAGGGTTTTACATGCATTCCTAATATTGCAATCTAGGGTTTCAAGATCCAACTTACAAGCATTCCTAAACCTAAAGATCAAGTAAACATGGCAATGGTTCATACAATCTATGGTTTCACCATCCAATCTAGGGTTAGACCAAAAATTGCAAATAAGGGAGAAAAAAGGAGAAATTTGTGGATGTAATTGAGAGGGATTAGAGAGAATACCTTGGGGAGGGGATTGGGAGCACAAATCTTGGAAGAAATTCACCAATCTGGCCTGGTTGGGAGGGGGGAGATTACGTGGAGAGCGCCGCCGCCGCCGCCATGTCTGTTCGAGCCTGGGAGAGGAATGAGATGGGTCTGGGAGGGCTGGCTCGCGCGCTGGTACATGACCTAAAGTGCGGCGCCAGGCGCAACGGCGCCGCACTACACAGTGCGGCGCCACGCTACAAGGCGCCGCACTATCGGGACCGGGCCCGCGGGGCTCCACGCTGGCAGGTGCGCGGCGCCAGGCGTAATGGCGCCGCTCTTCAAGGTGCGGCGCCACGCCGTATGGCGTTGCAAAAAGGGTTAGTTCCGTGAATTTATTCTGGCCGGAGTTTATTTCGTAAAATTGTTATTTTTTAGAGTTATTTTCGTCCATTCTGCCGCTCTGAGGAGCTAGGGTAAGCTACCCAGGTCTAGCGCCCTAGCCGCGTGCAAAAGCTGCTGGCGCTGCGCATTTTGTTGACTATTTGTGATGCCGGGTAATTATTATTTCGTGCTGTCCGATCAATCGACGTCGATCGCAGCAGTCTTCGTATACTGCTACAAAGTTCCGCGGGGACAGAGGAGGAGGAGGAGCGGTCCATCGAGTAGCATGCATTGGTGGATTTTTGTGAAAGACTGATTTTGTTTTATCTGTACTACTTCCTTCATCCTATAATAGATGTTTTAGATTTATTAAAATTTAGATAAATCTATATACTAAATAATATTTAGATTCATTCAAATTTAAAAAATCTAAGACATCTATTATGGGACAGAGGGTGTATTACTTTTCTCCGATCCAGTTTAAAATACATTAAAAATCATACAATCCTAAAATTCCTTCACTTTTTAGGCAAATAATCATTTAATTTCAGAGATACCCAATCAGAGATGAGAGCTAAATTAGCCTTAATCAGGAAAATCCTAAGGCCTAAGAATTTGCTACATGTGCCCACTCTGTCATCAAAATAGTGTATGTCTAGCATTTAGAATTTATACTCTGGTCGATTTATTTAATGGTCTAAACTTTATCTAAATTCGTACTCCCTCTGATCCAGGCCATACGACGGAAAATTTCTAGCATGGTTATTTAGATTATTGATCTGTAGCAAAAAACTTTCTATCATGCCATGTATGTACGCAATTAACTTCTTAATTTTCTCTTGAACTTTGTGTGGAATCCTCCACATGGCTGCGCACTAAGGCCTTTCACAATGCAGTGTATCTAACTCGTTATTCTAGCCAATACTGTATCTTACTATAATGGATGTATCTTAAGAATTATATCTATATTTAATGATTTTGAGTATACATGCATGCATTTGATTGAATTAACCATGTACTTTGCCTATGATATCGTGCAAAGCTTGTAGCTAAGCTAAGATACAACCCCACCTTCTTTCTTCATTAAATATAGTGTCACATAAGCAATTTGCCTATGATACCATGCTAAGAAACACTCATTGGAAAAGGGTTAAGGCCTTTTACAATGGGTGTTTCTTAGCGCCATATCCTAAGTACTTTGCTTATGTGGCATGTCATTTAATGAAGAAAAAGATGGTTGTTGTATCTTAGGCCTTTCACAATGGGGTGTATCTTAGCATATTATCCTAGAAAATATAAATTGTTACTCCCTCCGTTAGGGTGTATAAGGCCGAAGACGTTTTTCAGATATTTCAGTATTCTAAGTCCGGAGACTTAATTCTCCTTAATTCCTGTGCGTGCATTCACGTTGAAATTGCTCCCACCGGAGTTGTACTGGAAACAACCTCGGCCATGACCAATGAGGCCTAGCCGTGAGCTCCTGCTGCCAATGTCAATGCCACCCGCTCCGTAGTCCTGCGAGGCGGCGAATCCTACATGGGACTGCCTCGCGCTCGCGCTTCCACTGCCGCCGCCAAAGCCCAGCGACGACTGCCTTGCGCTCCCGCTCCCGCTGATGATGTGTAGCTCGGATCACTGTAGAGCTTCGTTGGAATACCCCAAGAGGAAGGTATGATGAGCATAGCAGAAAGTTTCCCCTCAGTAAGAAATCAAGGTTATCGAACCAGTAGGAGGAAGGAAACGACTCAAAGATGTCGCTAGCAACTTTTTTTTAACCTCTGTTGCTAGCAACTTGGAAACCTGCACAACACAAACTCAAGACTTTGCCCCAACGAACAGTGAGGTTGTCAATCTCACCGGTTTGCTGAAACTAAGGATTAACTGTATGGTGTGGAAGGTAATGGTGGCTTGCAGAAAGTAAACAGTAACAGTGGAAGATGTATCAATGGTAAAGATTGGACCGGGGTCCATAGTTCACTAGAGGTGTTCTCCTTAAGATAAACAACATAACATGCTGGTTAAACAAATTACAGCGGGGCAATTGACAGGACAGAGCAAGGCATAATAATGCAATACTAGATATTCATGATCCACTGAGAGGGCCCAGAGTATATCTACCCATCATATGGATGGACAAATCCCACTCTTGATCCATGTGCCTCAACACATACTTTCCGAACACTCAATGCCACCTTTATAGCCACCAGTTACGGTGTGGTGTTTGATGTCATCAAAGCATACTTCCAGTGATGGTGATTAGAATGATCTCATGGTCGAAGGAATTAGGTTACTATGTATCAGAAAGCTTATAGCAAACAAACTATTGAAATGACTTGACCTTTATGCTACGCTTATCTATAGGAGTATGTCCATCATACCATTCTCCTAATGATATGATCTTGTTGTTAACAACATCTCTATGTTCATGATCCAGAAACCATGATCATCTATTAACCAACAAGCTAGTATTACAAAGAGGCTTTACTAGGGACTCTAATTTAGTTTACAAATCACACAAGTATTAATGTTTCCAGTTAATACTATTATAGCATGAATGTAAACATTTATCATAAACACAAAGATATAATAATAACCACCTTTTATTATTGCCTCTAGGGCATATCTCCAAAAGTATCCCACTTGTACTAGAGTCAACTAATCTAGATTACATGGTAATATACCGAACACCCATGACGGTTTGGTGCTGGTCATGTTTTGCCCTCGGGAGAGGTTTAGTCAATGGATCCGCCACATTTAGATCTGTGTGTACTTTGCAAATACTTATGTCACCATCTTGGACATGCTCTCGAATAGCGTGAAAATGCAGCTTGATATGCTTCAGCTTCTTGTGTGACCTTGGTTCTTGCGCATTGGCTATGGCGCCCATGTTATCACAATAGATAGACATTGGGTCCAACGCACTGGGAACCACATCAAGCTCTATAATGAACTCCTTCATCCATATCGCCTCTTGTGAAGCCTCCAAAGCAGCTATGTATTCTGATTTAGTTGAAGATCTCGCCACAACGCTTTGCTTTGCACTCCTCCAGCTAACTGCTGCATCATTCAAAGTAAATATGTATCCAGGTTGAGATTTAGAATCATCTGAATTGGTGTTTCAACTAGCATCGGTGTAACCATTAACAACGAGTTGTTCATCACCTCCATAAGAAAGAACCATATCCTTAGTTCTTCTCAAGTACTTAAGGATGTTTTTGACCGTTGTCCAATGATCCACTCCTGGATCACTTTGATATCTGCTAGTCAAACTAACAACATATGCAATGTCGGGTGTAGTACATAGCATGGCATACATGATAGATCCTATGGCTGAGGCATAGGGAGTCTTACTCATCCTTTCTCTATCTTCTGCCGTTGTAGGACTTTGAGTTTTACTCAAGGTCGTATTGGGCAACATGGGCAAGAATCCTTTCTTGCTATCTTCCATTCCAAACCTCTTTAGAACTTTGTCCAAATATGTACTCTATGACAATGATATTAGGCATCTTGATCTATCTCTATAAATCTTTAGGCCTAATATGTAAGCTGCTTCGCCAAGATCTTTCATTGAAAAACTATTATTCAAATATTCCTTGACACTATTAAGAAGGTCTTGTTGGAGATATGCCCTAGAGGCAATAATAAATATAGTTATTATTATATATCTTTGTGTTTATGATAAATGTTTGCATTCATGCTATAATAGTATTAACAAGGAAACCATTAATACTTGTGTGATTTGTAAACTTAATTTGAAGTCCCTAGTATAGCCTCTATACTTCACTAGCTTGTTGGTTGATTGATGATGTGGTTTCTTTATCATGAACATTGAGATGTTATCAACAACAAGATCATATCGTTAGGAGAATGATATGGTGGACATACTCCTATAGACAAGCGTAGCATAAAGATCAAGTCATTTCAATAGTTCAATTGCTATATGCTTTCTGATACATAGTAACCTAATTCCTTCGACCATGAGATCATGCATATCACCTTTACTGGATGGATGCTTTGATGTCATCAAACACCACACCGTAACAGGGTGGCTATAAAGGTGGCATTGAGTGTTCGGAAAGTATTGGTTGAAACACATGGATCAAGAGTGGGATTTGTCCATCCACATGACGGATAGATATTCTCTGGGCCCTCTCGGTGGAATGTCATCCAATTAGCTTGCAAGCATGTGACTTGGTCACAAGGGATCACATATCACGGGAACGAGAAAAGAGTACTTATCAGTAACGAGGATGAACTAGGTATGCAGAGATACCGACGATCATAACCTCGGATAAGTAACATATCGTGAGACAAAGGGAAATTGGTATCGTATGTAAGTGGTTCATTCGATCGCAAAGTAATCGTAGAAATATGTGGGAGCCATATGAATTTCCAGATTCCTCTATTGGTTATTGTTCGGAGAAGTGTCTCGATCATGTCCGCATAATTCACGAACCGTAGGGAGACACACTTAAGGATTCGACGTTGTTTGAGTAGTTATGGTATTATGAGAAAGAGACCGAATGTTGTTCGGAGTCTCGGATGGGATCCGGGATATCACGAGGTGATCCGGAATGGTCCGGAGAATAAGATTCATATAAGGAAAGTCCCGTTTCGGAGTTCGGGAATGATTCCGGTGTTTTCATCGGGGATATTCTAGAAGGTTCCGGATTGTCCGGCACTCCGGGGGGGAAGGGGTACATGAATGTGTCATTACTTATTGGAATGATTGCATCATGTACTAAGTGTTCTTGCTGTCCCAAATATAGGATTAAATTGAATCCTAAACAGAAAAGTCAAATGTCCAGTTTGAAAGTCAAACTGCCAAAACAAGAAACTGTGGGAAACAAGCAAGAGGAGTTGGAACCAACCTGGAGGAGGAGTTGGACTCCTCCAGGCCGGCGCCCAGCCCAAGGCCGAGTTGGGGAGGGACTCCCTCCCTCCCCTGGCACGCCCACCCCCTCCCACCTATATAAGGAGGGGCAGGGCTCCCCTCCTAGACACACAAGTTCCTATCCTCTAAACTAAACCCTAGATCTAGACCCCGGTTTAGAGCTATTCGGTTTAGAGCCTTCTAATTGGTTTAGAGCCCTCTAATTGGTGTGTCTAATTACTAGACCACTAATAGCCTCTCTCATAAGCTCCACCATACTCGCACCGGCTTAAGGCGAAGCCCTGCGGGATTTCCCCTCTACCTCCGGTACCACGCCGTTGTGCTGCCGGAATCGCGAGGAGAGTGCTACAACCTCCGCTGCCTGCTGGAACAAGGGAGAGGAAGGTCTTCGTCGAGTACCGAACGTGTGACCGACTGCGGGAGCGCTGCGGGAACGCGGCGCCGGAAGGATCGTCTACGCGATCTTGAGATCGGAAAGAGTACGACTACATCACCCACGAGAATCTGCTCTCGTTAAACACTTTGGAATCTTCGAGGGTGAGTTATTCCATTGACTCGTTGCTACAATCTAGTAGATAGATCTTGGCTTGTTTGTTTGTATGCGATAGAAAATTTTTGTTTTCCATGCTACGAACCCCTACAGTGGTATCAGAGCCGTGTCTATATGTAGATCTGTTGCACGAGTAGAACACAATGGTCATTGTGGGCGTTGATGCTTTTATTGTAGATTGCTTTTTGTGTACTTTGCATCTTGCGGTATGTTGGGATGAAGCGGCCCGGGCTAACCTTACATGACATCGTTCATGAGACTTGCTCCACGCTTGACATGCAACTCGTTTTGCATAAGTGGCTTTGCGGGTGCCTGTTTCTCCTAGCATAGTAAAGATCCAATTTACAACGGGTGATCAACAATGCTAGTATCAATGTTGTGGTTCTTGTTCGTAAGTTAGAACGACACTTATGGAAAGCCCCAAACCACGTAAAATATGCAAAGAAAGTAGAAGCGTCTAACTTTGTTTTGCAGGGGTGTGCAGTGATGTGATATGGCCATGATTGTGATTATATTTGATGTATGCAATGTTCCTTATTGTAAGTTGGCAACCGGCAGGAGCCATATGGTTGTCTTTAATTTCTGTTAAGACCTGCATGTCTATTCAAAATAGTTGTAATAGTTGAAGCTGGTGGACGACAACCATGAAGAAGCGTCATTGACCTTGATGCTATGCCAGTGATGATGGAGATCATATTCGTGTTTGAAGATGGAGATCGGAAGCACAAAGAAGAAAGGCCATATCATATCACATATTATGAATTGCATGTGATGTTAATCCTTTATGCATCTTGTATTGCTTAGTAGACGACGGTAGCATTATAAGATGATCCCTCATGCACATAAATTTCAAGTTCTAAAGTGTTCACCCTTAGTATGCACCGTTGCCAAAGCTTGCTGCTTCGAAGCACCACGTGATGATCGGGTGTCTTTGATTCCGCGGGTGAATACAACGTAAGCAAGCCAGATTTGCTTATGCGGAAGCTAAGGTTTGATCTTGACGAGCCTAGCATGTACAGACATGGCCTCAGGAACACGGATCGCCGAAAGGCAAAGCATGAATCATATAGTAGATATGATGAACATGATGATTGTTCGCCATTAAAACTATATCAGCTCTCGTGATGATCGGTGTTGATGTAGTGGATTTGGTTCGTGTGATCACTAAAACAATGTGAGGGATGTTGTTTTGAGTAGGAGTTCACCTAGTTTAATTTCATTAATTATTTTGAACTCAATTTGTCATAAACTTAGTCTAAACTATTGCAAATATGTTGTAGATCAATGGCAGCCCCTACCATCAATTTTAATGCGTTCCTAGAGAAAGAAAAGTTGAAAAACAATGGAAGCAACTTCGCGGATTGGTTCCGCAATTTGAGGATTGTCCTCACAGCTGGTAATTTGACCTATGTGCTGGATGCACCGCTAGGTGACCCACCTGCAGCTGATGCTACCGATGAAGTAAAGAATGTTTACCTTGCTCGGAAGAATCAGTACTCCATAGTTCAGTGTGCTATCTTGTATGGTTTAGAATCGGAGCTTCAGAAAAGGTTTGAAGAGTCAGATCCATATGATATTGTCGAGGATCTCAAATTAATCTTTGAGACTCATGCGGCAATTGAAAGTTATGAAGCTTCTGAAAAGTTCTTTAACTGCAAGATGGAAGAGGGTAGCTCCGTCAGTGAGCATGTGCTTAAGATGTCTGGGCACGCAAATAAACTTCAAAGTTTGGGTATAGTGATTCCTAATACTTTGGGAGTTTACCGCATCCTCCAATCACTACCACCAAGTTACAAGAACTTTGTGATGAACTACAACATGCAGAACATGAACAAAGAGTTGCCAGAACTATTTGCTATGTTAAAATCTGCAGAAGTGGAGATCAAGAAAGAGCACCAAGTGTTGATGGTCAATAAGACCACCAAATTCAAGAAAGGCAAGTCTAAGCAAAAGGGACACTTCAAGAAGGGTGGTAAGAAAGTTACCACGCCGACGAAGAAGACCAAGGCTGGACCTAAACCTGAAACTGAGTGCTTTTACTGCAAGGGAGAAGGTCACTGGAAGCGGAATTGCCCAAGGTACTTGGCGGATTTGAAGAACGGCAACATCAAGAAGAAAGGTATATCTGATATACATGTTATTGATGTGTATCTCACTAGTACTCGTAGTAGTGCCTGGGTATTTGATACTGGTTCGGTTGCTCATATTTGTAACTCGAAACAGGAGCTGCAGAATAAACGGAAGCTAGTGAAGAACGAGGTGACGATGCGCGTAGGAAACGGATCAAAGGTTGATGTGATCGCGGTCGGCACGCTACCTCTTCATCTACCATCGGGATTAGTTTTATACTTAAATAATTGTTATTTGGTGCCTGCATTAAGCATGAACATTATATCAGGATCTTGTTTATTGCGAGACAGTTACTTGTTTAAATCCGAGAATAATGGTTGTTCGATTTATATGAGTAATGTGTTTTATGCACATGCACCTTTGATAGATGGTCTATTCATATTGAATCTCGATAGTAGAAATACACATATTAATAACATTGAGGCTAAACGTTTGAAATCAAGCGATAATTTGACCTATATGTGGCACTGTCGTCTTGGTCACATTGGAGTGAAACGTATGAAGAAACTCCATTCCGATGGACTTCTTGAATCACTTGATTTTGAATCACTTGAAAGATGCGAAGCATGTCTGATGGGTAAAATGACTAAGACTCCATTTTCTGGTATGATGGAGCGAGCTACAGACTTATTGGAAATCATACATACCGATGTGTGTGGTCCAATGAGTGTAGCATCGCGCAGTGGTTATCGTTATGTTCTTACCTTCACGGATGACTTGAGTAGATATGGGAATATCTATTTCATGAAACATAAGTCCGAAACTTTCGAGAAGTTTAAGGAGTTTCAAAGTGAGGTAGAGAATCAACGTAACAAGAAGATTAAATTTCTACGTTCTGATCGTGGAGGTGAATATCTAAGTTACGAGTTTGGCGAGCATTTAAAGAAGTGCGGAATACTTTCACAATTGACACCGCCGGGAACACCACAGCGTAATGGTGTGTCTGAACGTCGTAATCGAACCCTCTTAGATATGGTTCGTTCTATGATGTCACTTACAGATTTACCGCTAACATTTTGGGGTTATGCATTAGAAACAGCCGCATTCACTTTAAATAGGGCACCATCTAAATCCGTTGAAACGACACCGTATGAATTATGGTTTGGGAAGAAACCTAAATTGTCGTTCCTTAAAGTTTGGGGATGCGAAGCCTATGTAAAGAAGTTACAGCCGGACAAGCTTGAACCCAAAGCGGAAAAATGCGTCTTCATAGGATACCCGAAGGAAACTATTGGGTATACCTTCTATCATAGATCCGAAGGCAAAATCTTTGTTGCCAAGAATGGATCCTTTCTAGAGAAGGAATTTCTCTCGAAAGAAGTGACTGGAAGGAAAGTAGAACTCGACGAGGTTGTCGAACCTTCTCTCGAAATTGCAAGTAGCGCAGCACCGGAAGAAGTTCCTGTGGTGCCTGCAACAATAAGAGAGGAAGCTAATGATAGTGATCATGAAACTTCGGTTGAAGTTGCTACAGAGCCTCGGAGGTCAACGAGAACTCGTACCACTCCAGATTGGTATGATTCCGTTATGAATGTCATGTTGGTGGACAACACCGATGACCCCGAGACATATGAGGAAGCGATGATGAGCCCAGATTCCAATAAATGGCAAGAAGCCATGAAATCCGAGATTGGATCCATGTACGAAAACCAAGTATGGACTTTGGTGGACTTACCGGATGGCCGGAAGGCTGTCGAGAACAAATGGATTTTCAAGAAGAAAACAGATGCTGATGGTAATGTTACTGTCTATAAAGCTCGACTTGTCGCAAAAGGGTTTCGACAAATTCAAGGAGTTGACTACGATGAGACTTTCTCACCGGTAGCGAAGCTAAAGTCTGTGAGGATTATGTTAGCAATCGCTGCATATTATGATTATGAGATATGGCAGATGGATGTCAAAACAGCATTCCTCAATGGAGACATTGATGAAGAGTTGTATATGATACAACCCAAAGGTTTTGTCGATCCTAAAGATGCTAACAAGGTATGCAAGCTTCAACGGTCCATCTATGGATTGAAGCAAGCATCCCGAAGTTGGAATCAACGTTTTGATAAGGTAATCAAAAGTTTTGGTTTTATACAAACTTATGGAGAAGCTTGTATTTACAAGAAAGTGAGTGGGAGCTCTGTAGCATTCTTAATACTGTATGTGGATGACATATTGTTGATTGGGAATGATGTAGACCTTCTTAATAGTGTCAAGGAATATTTGAATAATAGTTTTTCAATGAAGGATCTTGGCGAAGCAGCTTACATATTAGGCATAAAGATTTATAGAGATAGATCGAAACGCCAAATATCATTGTCACAAAGTACATATTTGGACAAAGTTCTAAAGAGGTTTGGAATGGAAGATAGCAAGAAAGGGTTCTTGCCCATGTTGCCCAATACGACCTTGAGTAAAACTCAAAGTCCGACATCGGCAGAAGATAGAGAAAGGATGAGTAAGACTCCCTATGCCTCAGCCATAGGATCTCTAATGTATGCCATGCTATGTACTAGACCCGACATCGCATATGCTGTTAGTTTAACTAGCAGATATCAAAGTGATCCAGGAGTGGATCATTGGACAGCGGTCAAAAACATCCTTAAGTACTTGAGAAGAACTAAGGATATGGTTCTTTCTTATGGAGGTGATGAACAGCTCGTTGTTAATGGTTACACCGATGCTAGTTGGAACACCGATCCAGATGATTCTAAATCACAATCTGGATACGTATTTATTTTGAATGGTGCAGCAGTTAGCTGGAGGAGTGCAAAGCAAAGCGTTGTGGCGAGATCTTCAACTGAATCGGAATACATGGCTGCTTCGGAGGCTTCACAAGAAGCGATATGGATGAAAGAGTTCATTACAGAGCTGGGTGTGGTTCCTAGTGCGCTGGACCCAATGTCTATCTGCTGTGATAACATGGGTACCATAGCCAATGCGCAAGAACCAAGGTCACACAAGAAGCTGAAGCATATCAAGCTACGTTTTCACGCTATTCGAGAACATATCCAGGATGGGGATATAAAGATTTGCAAAGTACACACAGATCTGAATGTGGCGGATCCGTTGACTAAACCTCTCCCGAGGGCAAAACATGACCAACACCAAACTGCCATGGGTGTTCGGTATATTACCATGTAATCTAGATTAGATGACTCTAGTGCAAGTGGGAGACTGTTGGAGATATGCCCTAGAGGCAATAATAAATATAGTTATTATTATATATCTTTGTGTTTATGATAAATGTTTGCATTCATGCTATAATAGTATTAACAAGGAAACCATTAATACTTGTGTGATTTGTAAACTTAATTTGAAGTCCCTAGTATAGCCTCTATACTTCACTAGCTTGTTGGTTGATTGATGATGTGGTTTCTTTATCATGAACATTGAGATGTTATCAACAACAAGATCATATCGTTAGGAGAATGATATGGTGGACATACTCCTATAGACAAGCGTAGCATAAAGATCAAGTCATTTCAATAGTTCAATTGCTATATGCTTTCTGATACATAGTAACCTAATTCCTTCGACCATGAGATCATGCATATCACCTTTACTGGATGGATGCTTTGATGTCATCAAACACCACACCGTAACAGGGTGGCTATAAAGGTGGCATTGAGTGTTCGGAAAGTATTGGTTGAAACACATGGATCAAGAGTGGGATTTGTCCATCCACATGACGGATAGATATTCTCTGGGCCCTCTCGGTGGAATGTCATCCAATTAGCTTGCAAGCATGTGACTTGGTCACAAGGGATCACATATCACGGGAACGAGAAAAGAGTACTTATCAGTAACGAGGATGAACTAGGTATGCAGAGATACCGACGATCATAACCTCGGATAAGTAACATATCGTGAGACAAAGGGAAATTGGTATCGTATGTAAGTGGTTCATTCGATCGCAAAGTAATCGTAGAAATATGTGGGAGCCATATGAATTTCCAGATTCCTCTATTGGTTATTGTTCGGAGAAGTGTCTCGATCATGTCCGCATAATTCACGAACCGTAGGGAGACACACTTAAGGATTCGACGTTGTTTGAGTAGTTATGGTATTATGAGAAAGAGACCGAATGTTGTTCGGAGTCTCGGATGGGATCCGGGATATCACGAGGTGATCCGGAATGGTCCGGAGAATAAGATTCATATAAGGAAAGTCCCGTTTCGGAGTTCGGGAATGATTCCGGTGTTTTCATCGGGGATATTCTAGAAGGTTCCGGATTGTCCGGCACTCCGGGGGGGGAAGGGGTACATGAATGTGTCATTACTTATTGGAATGATTGCATCATGTACTAAGTGTTCTTGCTGTCCCAAATATAGGATTAAATTGAATCCTAAAACAGAAAAGTCAAATGTCCAGTTTGAAAGTCAAACTGCCAAAACAAGAAACTGTGGGAAACAAGCAAGAGGAGTTGGAACCAACCTGGAGGAGGAGTTGGACTCCTCCAGGCCGGCGCCCAGCCCAAGGCCGAGTTGGGGAGGGACTCCCTCCCTCCCCTGGCGTGCCCACCCCCTCCCACCTATATAAGGAGGGGCAGGGCTCCCCTCCTAGACACACAAGTTCCTATCCTCTAAACTAAACCCTAGATCTAGACCCCGGTTTAGAGCTATTCGGTTTAGAGCCTTCTAATTGGTTTAGAGCCCTCTAATTGGTGTGTCTAATTACTAGACCACTAATAGCCTCTCTCATAAGCTCCACCATACTCGCACCGGCTTAAGGCGAAGCCCTGCGGGATTTCCCCTCTACCTCCGGTACCACGCCGTTGTGCTGCCGGAATCGCGAGGAGAGTGCTACAACCTCCGCTGCCTGCTGGAACAAGGGAGAGGAAGGTCTTCGTCGAGTACCGAACGTGTGACCGACTGCGGGAGCGCTGCGGGAACGCGGCGCCGGAAGGATCGTCTACGCGATCTTGAGATCGGAAAGAGTACGACTACATCACCCACGAGAATCTGCTCTCGTTAAACACTTTGGAATCTTCGAGGGTGAGTTATTCCATCGACTCGTTGCTACAATCTAGTAGATAGATCTTGGCTTGTTTGTTTGTATGCGATAGAAAATTTTTGTTTTCCATGCTACGAACCCCTACAGGTCTACATCATTCCCAATCAACAATATGTCGTCTACATATAGTATTAGGAATGCTACAGAGCTCCCACTCACTTTCTTGTAAATACAAGCTTCTCCATAAGTTTGTATAAAACCAAAACTTTTGATTACCTTATCAAAACGTTGATTCCAACTCCAGGATGCTTGATTTAATCCATAAATGGATCATTGAAGTTTGCATACCTTGTTAGCATCTTTAGGATCGAAAAAACCCTTGGGTTGTACCATATACAACTCTTCATCAATGTCTCCATTGAGGAACGCCGTTTTGACATCCATCTGCCATATCTCATAATCATAATATGCAGCGATTGCTAATAAAATCCTCACATACTTTAGCTTCGCTACCGGTGAGAAAGTATCATCGTAGTCAACTCCTTGAATTTGTCGAAACCCTTTTGTGACAAGTCGAGCTTTATAGACAGTAACATTACCATCAGCATCTGTTTTCTTCTTAAAAATCCATTTGTTCTCGACAGCCTTCCGGCCATCCGGTAAGTCCACCAAAGTCCATACTTGGTTTTCGTACATGGATACAATCTCAGATTTCATGGCTTCTTTCCATTTATTGGAATCTGGGCTCATCATCGCTTCCTCATATGTTGCAGGGTCATCGGTGTTGTCCACCAACATGACACTCATAACGGGATCATACCAATCAGGAGTGGTACGAGTTCTCGTTGACCTGCGAGGCTCTGTAGTAACTTCAACTGATGTTTCATGATCAACATCATTAGCTTCCTCTCTTATTGGTGTAGGCCACAGGAACTACTTCCGGTGCTGCGCTACTCTCACGTCTGAGAGAAGGTTCAACAACCTCGTCGAGTTCTACTTTTCTTCCACTAACTTCTTTCGAGAGAAACTCCTTCTCTAGAAAGGATCCATTCTTGGCAACGAAGATTTTGCCCTCGGATCTATGATAGAAGGTATACCCAATAGTTTCCTTCGGGTATCCTATGAAGATGCAATTTTTCACTTTGGTTTCAAACTTGTCGGGCTGTAACTTCTTTACATAAGCTTCGCAACCCCAAACTTTAAGGAACGACAATTTAAGTTTCTTCCCAAACCATAATTCATACGGTGTCGTTTCAACGGATTTAGATGGTGCCATATTTAAAGTGAATGCGGTTGTTTCTAATGCATAACCCCAAAATGATAGCGGTAAATATGTAAGTGACATCATAGAACGAACCATATCTAAGAGAGTTCGATTACGACATTCGAACACACCATTATGTTGTGGTGTTCCCGGCGGTGTCAATTGTGAAAGTATTCCGCATTTCTTCAAATGCTCGCCAAACTCGTAACTAAGATATTCACCTCCATGACCAGATCGTAGAAACTTAGTCTTATTGTTACGTTGATTCTCTACTTCACTTTGAAATTCCTTAAACTTCTCAAAAGTTTCGGACTTATGTTTCATGAAATAGATATACCCATATATACTCAAGTCATCCATGAAAGAACATAACGATAACCACCGCGATATGCTACACTCATTGGACCACACACATCGATATGTATGATTTCCAATAAGTCCGTAGCTCGCTCCATCATACCAGAAAATGGAGTCTTAGTCATTTTACCCATCAGAGATACTTCGCATCTTTCAAGTGATTTGGAATCAAGTGATTCAAGAAGTCCAACGGAATGGAGTTTCTTCATACGCTTCACTCCAATGTGACCAAGACGACAGTGCCACATATAGGTCGAGTTATCGCTCAATTTCAAACGTTTAGCTTTAATGTTATTAATATGTGTATTACCACAATCAAGATTCAATAATAATAGACCATCTATCAAAGGTGCATGTGCATAAAACATATTACTCATATAAATCGAACAACCATTATTCTCGGACTTAAACAAGTAACCGTCTCGCAATAAACATGATCCGAATATAATGTTCATGCTCAACGTAGGCACCAAATAACAATTATTTAAGTATAAAACTTATCCCGATGGTAGATGAAGAGGTAGCGTGCCGACCGCGATCACATCAACCTTTGATCCATTTCCAACGCGCATCATCACCTCGTTCTTAGCTAGTTTCCATCTATTCTGCAGTACCTGTTTCGAGTTACAAATATGAGCAACCGAACCAGTATCAAATACCCAGGCACTACTACGACTACTAGTGAGATACACATCAATAACATGTATATCGGATATACCTTTCTTTTTTATGTTGCCGTTCTTCAAATCCACCAAGTACTTAGGGAAATTCCGCTTCCAGTGACCTTCTCCCTTGTAGTAAAAGCACTCAGTATCAGGCTTAGGCCTAGCCTTGGTCTTCTTCGCCGGTGCGGTAACTTTCTTACCGCCCTTTTTGAAGTTTCCCTTTTTCTTAGACTTGCCTTGCTTCTTGAATTTGGTGGTCTTATTGACCATCAACACTTGGTGCTCTTTCTTGATCTCCACTTCCGCAGACTTTAACATGGAGAAGAGTTCGGGCAACGAATTGTCCATGTTTTGCATATTGTAGTTCATCACAAAGTTCTTGTAACTTGGTGGTAGCGATTGGAGGACGCGGTGAATCCCCAAAGCATTAGGAATCACTATACCCAAGCTTTGAAGCTTGCTTGCGTGCCCAGACATATTAAGCACGTGCTCACTGACGGAGCTGCCCTCTTCCATCTTGCAATTAAAGAACTTTTCAGAAGCCTCATAACTCTCAACTGCCGCGTGAGACTCAAATATCATTTTGAGTTCACGGACAATATCATGTGGGTCATGGTTCTCAAACATTTTCTGAAGCTCCGATTCCAAACCAAACAAGATAGCACACTGAACTGTGGAGTACTGATTCTTCCGAGTGAGGAAAGCATTCTTCACCTCATCGGTAGCATCAGCTGCAGGTGGGTCACCTAGCGGTGCATCCAGCACATAGGTCAAATTACCAGTATTGAGGAAAATCCTCAAGTTGCGGAGCCAATCCACGAAGTTGCTTCTATTGTTTTTCAACTTTTATTTCTCTAGGAACGCATTAAAATTGATGGTAGGGTCCGCCATTGATTTACAACATATTTTCAATAGTTTAGACTAAGTTTATGACAAATTGAGTTCTAATTAATAGTTAAATTAATCTAGGTGAACTCCCACTCAAAACAATATCCCTCACATTGTTTTAGTGATCACACGAACCAAATCCACCACATCAAAACCGATCTTCACGAGAGATGATGTAGCTTCAATGGCGAACAATCAACTTGTTCATCATATCTACTATATGACTCATGCTTTACCTTTCGGTGATCCGTGTTCCGAGACCATGTCTGTACATGCTAGGCTCGTCAAGATCAAACCTTAGCTTCCGCATGAGCAAATCTGGCTTGCTCCCGTTGTATACACTCACAGAATCTAGCACACCCGATCATCACGTGGTGCTTCGAAACAACGAGCTTTAGCAATGGTGCCTACTAAGGATGAACACTTTATAACTTGATATTTTGTGAGAGGGATCATCTTATAATGCTACCGGCGTGAACTAAGCAATACAAGATGCATAAAAGGATTAACATCACCTGTAATTCAAAATATGTGATATGATATGGCCTTTCTTCCTGTGCTTCCTATATCCATCTTCAAGCACGAACATGATCTCCATCATCACCGGCGTGGCGTCAATGTCAATGGCACCGCTCCATGGTTGTCGTCCACCAGCATCAACTATTACAACTACTTTGAATAATAGACACGCAGGTCTTAACTAAATTAAAAGACAACCATAAGGATCCTTCTGGTTGCCGACTTACAATAAGGAACATTACATACATCATATATAATCACAATCATGGCCATATCACATCACAACACACCCCTGCAAAACAAAGTTAGACGCCTATAATTTTCTTTGCATGTTTTACGTGGTTTGGGGCTTTCAATAAGTGTCGTTCTAACTTACGAACAAGAACCACAACGTTGATACTAGTATTGTCAATCACCCGTTGGAAATTGAATCTTCACTATGTTGGGAGAAATAGGCACCCGCAAAGCCACTTATGCAATACAAGTTGCATGTCAAGCGTGGAGCAAGTATCATGAACGATGTCATGTAAGGTTAGCCCGGGCCGCTTCATCTCACCACCCCGCAAGATGCAAAGTACACAAGAAGCAATCGACAACAACATCATCAATGGCCATAATGACCATTGTGTTCTACTCGTGCAACAAATCTACATATAAACACGGCTCTGATACCACTATAGTGGTTCGTAGCATGGAAAACAAAAAAATTCTACCGCATGCACACAGACAAGCCAAGATCTATCTACTAGATTGTAGCAACGAGTCGATTAGAGTACTCACCCTTGAAGATTCCAAAGCGGTTAACGAGAGCAGATTCTGGTGGGTGATGTAGTCGTACAATTGCCGATCTCAAGATCGCATAGATGATCCTTCCGGTGCTGCGTTCCGGCAGCGCTTTCGCAGTCGGTCACACGTTCGATACTCGATGAAGACCTTCCTCTCCCTTGTTCCAGCAGGCAGCGGAGGTTGTAGTTCTCCCCTCGCGATTCCGGCAGCACGACGACATGGTGTCGGAAGTAGAGGGAAAATCCTACAGGGCTTCGTCTAAGCCGAAGAAGGTTATGGTGGATCTAGGATTTCCGGAGATCTAGGTTTTAGAGGGCCGGAGAGGAGGAGGCGTGGCCTGCGGCGGCTAGGGCAGTGACAGCAAGCCGGCGGTAGCGATGACACTGGGGGGAGGCGGCAGCGCAGCTACGTGGGGAGGGGCTGGTGTTGTGTGGCCTTGGGGCACCCCTCCCCTCTATTTATGAGAGGGAGGGCAGCTTGTGAGAGGGGAGTTTGAATCCTTCCCCAACTCCCTCTCCTAGTTGGCTTGTGGTGGAGGGAAAGAAGGATTCTTTCCTTCCTCCACTAGGATACATTATCCCAGTTTGACTTTTCAAACTTGCCTTTTAACTTTCAATTTGGAGTTTTATTTGTTTATTGCAAATGCCCAACCAAGTGACCTAGGACATGATCTAATCATTCCACTTATCCATGACACATTCATGTACCCTTCCCCTTCCGGTCCGGTGACCTTCTAGGCCCTTCTAGAACCTCTCCGATGAAAACATCGGAATCATTCCCGAACTCCGGAATTGTACTTTCCTTATAAGAATCCCATTCTCTGGACCATTACGGATCTCCTCGTGATATTCCGGATCCCATCCGAGACTCCGAACAACATTCGGTCTCCCTACTTACATTCCATATCTACTAAACAACATCGAATCCTTAAGTGTGTCTCCCTACGGTTCGTGAATTACGCGGACATGACCGAGACACTTCTCCAATCAATAACCAATAGAGGAATCTGGAAATTCATATGACTCCCACATATTTCTATGATTACTTTGCGATCGAATGAACCACTTACATATGATACCAATTTCCCTTTTTCTCGCGATAGTTTACTTATCCGAGGTTTGATCGTCGGTATCTCTGCATACCTAGTTCAACCTTGTTACCGATAAGTACTCTTTTCTCATTCCCGTGATATGTGATCCCTTGTGAGCTAGTCACATGCTTGCAAGCTAATTGGATGACATTCCACCGAGAGGGCCCAAAGTATATCTACCCATCATATGGATGGACAAATCCCACTCTTGATCCATGTGCCTCAACACATACTTTCCGAACACTCAATGCCACCTTTATAGCCACCCAGTTACGGTGTGGTGTTTGATGTCATCAAAGCATACTTCTAGTGATGGTGATTAGAATGATCTCATGGTCGAAGGAATTAGGTTACTATGTATCAGAAAGCTTATAGCAAACAAACTATTAAAATGACTTGATCTTTATGCTACGCTTATCTATAGGAGTATGTCCATCATACCATTCTCCTAATGATATGATCTTGTTGTTAACAACATCTCTATGTTCATGATCTAGAAACCATGATCATCTATTAATCAACAAGCTAGTATTACAAAGAGGCTTTACTAGGGACTCTAATTTAGTTTACAAATCACACAAGTATTAATGTTTCCGGTTAATACTATTATAGCATGAATGTAAACATTTATCATAAACACAAAGATATAATAATAACCTCCTTTTATTATTGCCTCTAGGGCATATCTCCAACATCCACTTGTTCCATGAATAAGAGATCGTTGTTTTCTCCCTAGTAGCAGCATCACATCTACAACCTTAGAAATTTCTATCACTTTCCCAGATTAGATAGAGGCATGAACCCACTATCGATCATAAATACTCCCTCTTGGAGTCACTAGCATCTACTTGGCCAAGATAGCTACTAGAAACGGAGAGCATGCAAGATCTCAAACAACACAGACATGATAGAATCAATACGATAGAATCATTAACCAATCTGACATAGTAATCTCAATATCCATTGGATCCCCGCAAACACAACATGCATGATTATAAATAGATGATCTTGATCATGAACGGAGCTCACAAGATCTAAACATGGTAGCACAAAGGAGGATAAACAACCATCTAGCTACTACATGGACCCATAGTCCCAGGTGGAACACGCTTCATATCGGAGGCTGGCATGATGAAGAAGAAGGCCTCCAGGATGATCTCCCCTCCGGCAGGGTGCCGGGAAGAGCTTCAGATCCCCCCGATCTAGGGACGATGGTGGCGGTGGCTACAAATGGTTTAGGTACCGGAGGCTTCTTATAGGCGAAGAGGGAGGCCAAGGGGGTTCTCGAGGGTCGAGGCGACTGCAGCGCTCTCAGGCGTGGGCCAGGCCAGGCCGCGCGGCCATGGGGTGTGGCCCCCTCGAGGCTCTTCTCCGTCTCATCTTCTGGCTCCGTGTTCTCCACGGTAAAATATTGACTTTCGCTTTTGTCCCGTCCAATTCCGAGAATATTCATTTTCTAACTTTTCTGGAACCAAAAACAACAGAAAACATGCAACTGGCACTGTGGCATCTTGTTAATAGGTTAGTCCTAGAAAACATATAAAAATACCTCAAAGTGTAGACAAAACAAAGCAAAGTGGATACTAAACAAGCATCGAACATCAAAAATTATAGATACGTTTACGACGTATCAAGCATCCCCAAGCTTAACTCATGCTCGTTCTCGAGTAGGTAAGTGATAAAAAGAATAATTTTTTAGGTGACATGCACCATCAAAATCAAGATCAAACCATTTGCAAGCATTGAAAGTTGGGATCAAAGTACTCTATGTAGGGGTTCATAGCATGGAAAACAAAAAAATTCTACCGCATGCACACAAACAAGCCAAGATCTATCTACTAGATTGTAGCAACGAGTCGATAGAAGCACTCACCCTCAAAGATTCCAAAGCGGTTAACGACAACAGATTCTCGTGGGTGATGTAGTCGTACTCTTGCCGATCTCAAGATCGCGTAGACGATCCTTCCGGCGCTGCGTTCCGGCAGCGCTTCCGCAGTCGGTCACACGTTCGGTACTCAATGAAGACCTTCCTCTCCCTTGTTCCAACAGGAAGCGGAGGTTGTAGTTCTCCCCTCGCGACTCCGGCAGCACGGAGGCGTGGTGTCGGAAGTAGAGGGAAGATCCCACAGGGCTTCGCCTAAGCCGGTGCGAGTTATGGTGGATTAGGGTTTCCCGGAGATCTAGGGTTTAGATGACCGGGAGGAGGAGGAGGTGTCGGCAGCGGCTAGTACGGCGGCGACGGACCGGCGGCGGCGGCGCGGCAGCGGCAAGGCTCGGCGGTGGCGGCTAGGCTGCTAGGCGGCGGCGGCAAGGCGCAGCGGCGGCGGCTTGGCGCGGGAGAGAGGGGTAGGGCTTGGCACTTGTGTGTTGTTGGGGCAGCCCTCCCCCTCTATTTATGAGAGGGAGGGGCATCCTTGGGAGGGGTGGGTTTGAATCCAAACCCAAACCCAAGTTGGATTGAGAGAAGGACTTGTTTCTTCTCCTACTAGGAAACCATTGTTCCAGTTTGACTTTTCAAACTTCCCGTTTGACTTTTAATTTAGAGCTTTATTTCTCTCTTGCAAATGCCAACACCAAGTGACCTAGGATATGATCCAATCATTCCACATATCCATGACACATTCATGGACCATTCCCCTTCCGGTCCAGTGAACCTTCTAGACCCTTCTAGAACCTCTCCGATGAAAACATCGGAAACTTTCCCGAACTCCGAAATCAGACTTTCCTTATATGAATCTTATTCTCCGGACAATTCTAGATCTCCTCGTGATATCCCGGATCCAATCCGAGACTCCGAACAACATTCGGTATCCCTTATTAACATTCCATATCTACTAAACAACATCGAATCCTTAAGTGTGTCTCCCTACGGTTCTTAAATTATGCGGATATGACCGAGACACTTCTCCGATCAATAACCAATAGAGGAATCTGGAAATTCATATGGCTCCCACATATTTCTACGATTACTTTGCGATCGAATGAACCACTTACATACGATACCAATTTCCTTTTATCTCACGATAGTTTACTTATCCGAGGTTTTGATCGTCGGTATCTCGCATACCTAGTTCAACATCGTTACCGATAAGTACTCTTTTCTCGTTCCCGTGATATGTGATCCCTTGTGAGCCAGTCACATGCTTGCAAGCTAATTGGATGACATTCCACCGAGAGGGCCCAGAGTATATCTATCCGTCATATGGATGGACAAATCCCACTCTTTATCCATGTGCCTCAAGCCATACTTTCCGAACACTCAATGCCACCTTTATAGCCACCCAGTTATGGTGTGGAGTTTGATGTCATCAAAGCATCCTTCCGGTGATGGTGATTAGCATGATCTCATGGTCGAAGGAATTAGGTTACTATGTATCAGAAAGCTTATAGCAAACGAACTATTGAAATGACTTGATGTAACATCCTTAAAATCATGTTTTCAAAGTTTGCATATCATCCATGCATTCATAATAATTTAGGGATCATTTTCAAAGTCATTACAAAAACAGAAGCATTTGAATGCTTTTTATTTTATGTAAGCAAAGGATTGACCAAATGCTACTCTTTAATATGAGATTGATTGTTTTAAAACCAAATATATTGATACTATGGTTGATTGTTGTATTCCAAAGCTTGGATAAAAATTTCAAAAACAAAATATGATTTTAAAACTATTTTTAGATCTTTATTAAAACATTGGCAAAGGCACTGTTTTCTTTGAAAACTCTAAAGGACCAAGCAGGTTTGGTGAAACAACATGGTTTTATACTTAAGTATGTGCAGGTTTCACTTTATAAAAATCCAGAAAGAATTTGAAATCAAACACATTTGAATTCATTTGAAAATGTTTCCTGAAAATCGAAATAGAAAAAGAATAAGGAAAGCAAAAAAGGCCGGCGCTGCCAATTTGGCCCAGCAACGAACCCAGCCCACTAAGCCCACCCGGGGCATTTCCCTCTGCTCTTTCCCTTACCCGCGCAGAACCTACCCCGCAGCCGCTGATCAATGGGCCCTCTCCACGTCAGCGTCTTCTTCCCCAGAATCACACGCGCAGTCACCGCTCCGCCGTTACCTCGCTGCAGTGACGCGCGAATTAAACCCCGCTTAATTCCCATTGATTTAGAGAGTAATCCTCGCCCCGCTCCTGGTTACTTAATCCCTTCCCCACCACGGCCATTCCCCCCCCCCACACAGCACCCTCTCCTCGCCACCAGGCTGCCCAGATTTCACCAAACTCTGCCGCGGTACCGACGAACTCTGGTAGTGAATTCCGGTGAGCTCTCTGCGCCCCTTGACTCCTAACCTCGCCAGTACAGCCACTGCATCCTTGCGCATCGTTTGACACCGCTGCTGTGTGCTAGGACAACCCCGAGCGTCGGCAACATCGACGACTGAGCGAACCCGACGAAGCACTCAACTCCGGCGAGTTAATCTGGTTAGTCCCAAGCGCGCCTTGCCCTCTCTTTGATACTCGCATGACCAGTGTTGTTCCCCGCATCTAACGCACCGCTTGCTTCTCTCTGGCATGATCTACAACGTCGATGAACAGCCGTGCCCGATGACAGGATCCACTCCGATGAGGAATCCCCACCGTGTCCGTGCGCCCCTTGACAAGCCACTGCCATGTTGAGCTCCAGCACGCCTCTGCGAGTCTGGTAAGCCTCTCCAATCTATTACTCGCTTCTAGTATCCGTCGCAACACTGTAGACCGAGCGCGCCGCCGCTCACCGTCGCCGCGCGCCGCCAGTTGTTGGTCGTTTGATCGACCGCCGTAGGATCTAGATCTAGTGGCTACGATAGAACATAACTCGAAGGGGTACGTTTTAGATCTGGCCGAGCGTTTTCACTTAGATCATGCGGCCCACGTTGATCGATCCGGCCGAACCGGTACGGGCCAATCAGAACACGCCGCGTGGCCTGAGTTTAGTTTTAAAAACAGAAATTAGATCTATTAGTGATTCAAACTTGCAAAATTCATAACTTTTGATCCACACGTTCAAATTTTGCAAATTTTATATCATTGGAATCAGGAGAAAGAATGATATCCATTTATGCAATGTGTTTAATGTTTTACTTCTGTAAAATTGGTTATTTTTGCAGAGACATTTGTAGGCTTATTTTGAGTATAGAAATTATTTGAAAAATGATTTAAAGATCAAATAAAGTTTGTTTAGTGTGTCTTGGTCTTGTTTATGATTCAGTACTGTATACTTGTCTGGTTTGGTGTAGAAAATCATCACATGGCATTTGCATGCATTCATACATTTTTGCTCGTATATTTTTTATATGTGAATTTGGTGCCATTATTTTATGTGTAGATTTTGGTGCTAATAGTGATTGTGATTGTGAAGATTGTTGCTACTCCCCAAACTACCAAGGCAAGTGGTGCTTTATGTTTTTATCCCTATATTTTACCTATGCATTAGAAATATTTTGTATAGGACTTGCATGATTATTTTGCTAAGTATCTATATGCTATGCTTGGGAAATCCTAGTAGTTGTAGAATTGGTAGAATTTCCTTTAAGTTAGGATACTTGTTATTGCCATGCTTAGCCTATACATAGCAACCAAGGGTGGAATATAATCATTCTATGGAAAATATTGTTAAGTCTTTGACTTATTGTTTTGTTTAATAAAACAACTAAGTGAATGAAACACCTGGGTGGAATGGTAATTGCTTAGTGGTTTTTTGGTTGAGTGGTTACACAAGGCCCATTTATATGGTTTACCTTGTGTATCTCACTTGTGGATTGCCACCCAGGAACAAAGGGATTTGAGATGCCAAATGTTAAGAAGCTTCTAGTGTAGCCACATGGCATTATGGGCTCTGCCTGGATCATATAGGTTGCAATAACTTAGCCAAATGTACAGTTGGTGGTAGGGGATGATAGGTTTGGAGCGCGTCCATTTTGGTCTAAGGGAAGGCTTCTGAAAGGTCCTGTCTTGGTGAAAATCAAGTCTTGTGGGGAAAGTGCACAACCTCTGCAGATGGAAAAATCTAAGTACTTAGCCATGTCCCTGGTATTGGACAACTTGAGCATCAAGACATGGAAGCTATCAAGAATCTCCTCATCCCAATTTTCTAAGTTAAAACTTGTGGTTGAACAAGGGTGAAGGTTCACCAATTTCTATTGGTGGTTCCTTGGGAAAGTTTTGTCAAAGAAAAACTTAGTGTTTTCAACTGATAGGTAAAACTTATTTTGAGCAAAGCAAGCCTGAGCTACACTTAGCCAAATTCATGTAGTAACTAGATGTTAATATTCTACTAAGGTATCACTTGCCAATACTATTCCAATGTATTGACCCACTATGGCTATAACTTGTGATGTTGCAGGTTACTCTGATGATGATTAGGGGTTATGAGTCTACACTCAACATGCTTTCCTGTGGCACATGAAGATGAAGACTTATTTATATTGTTATGAATGAACTCTTGTATTAGGCCTATGGCCATGGAGTTGTAAAAGACTATGTTGTCTCTAGAATGACATGTAATAATGACCTTTGTTTTTGTGTACTTCATATTAAACTGTGGATGCTAGCATTGATCCAGGGACTAGCATTGCAATCACAGGGATCTTTACCTTTATAAAGGTGGGATCTTACAGATGGTATCAGAGCATTGTATTGCCTGTAGGATTATGACCCTAGGATTGTATTAGAAACCACTAAGGAAAAAAATTCAACAATTTCCACACTTGTCTTTTTCTTCTCGTAAACTTTTCTAATCTTATTTCTCATCTCTATTTGTATATGAACTCCATCAACGAAGCCGTAAGGAAGGGACCACTCATGACCATGACCTTGGAATGTGAGACTGAATTTCCAAAAGCCCTCAAGAACCTTATGGTTACCATGGGGATACATGGTGCAGCTATGTACAAAGGTTTCCCTGTGATGGATGAAGGAGAGGAGTACTGGTGGGTGCAACTTCAATTGTACAAAAACAAGGAAGACAACCACAAGGAATCAGGATTCTGCATGGTCACCAACTCAGTGATGCACACCACATTCTTTGATTCTGCAAGAGATGCAGCTTGGAAGGCCATCAAGGAGCTTGGTGATAGACTCAAGTGCAGGATGCTCAACACCCAAAATGACCTTAGAGAAGAAAATAAGCATAACCAAGAGTTGGAGACTACCAACCAACAACTAAGGGGAGACATCATAGACTTGATTTGGGAATCTTGTGAACAAGATAGACAGATGGCTACTAAGGATGCTTTGATAGCCATTTTGTCTAGTGAGTGAGAGTTGTAGTGAACCTCGTTAGTTGGACCACCACACTTATCATTTTATTTCCAATTTTTTGTCTAAGTTATGTTGAACCTTGGATGCTTGTAATGAATTTTTGTATGCCATGACTTGTGTGTTTGATTGCCAAAGATATGCATGTGATGCTTTGCTTTGTGATTTATCTCTACTGAAGTTGATTCTAACTTTTCTCTATCTTATAACATAGATGCCTAATGTTACTATCAGTACGGCTGAAGAGTTCAAGGGAACTCGTTTTGGCACTCGTCTTATTGAGCTGACTAGTGTGCTCAATCTTCCGCTTCCTAGCATCATGATGCTTCCCCTCACCAAGTTTGAGAGGAAGGACCTTTGGGGCTTCAAAGTTACTCAGCCAGGACGCCAGACTGAGCCAGCCACGGAGGCTATCACCTTCAAGCTGATGCATGACGACAAAGAGAGAGAGGCTTAGAGGTAGTCATGCAGGATTTACTTGGGCGTCTGTTAGGGAGGCACTCCAGGGAGCTTAGACGCACTCACTTTCACGCCTTAGGCAGACGTGACGAGGAGGGTGAGGCTATTGAGTTCGAGGATACTGCTAGAGAGACGGCAGAGCCGATTCGTCGGTACCTTCAGGACTTAGAGGTTCTTCTTAGGCACCTAGATACTGATAGGACCAACGTCATGCTTAGGAATGACGAGCTCCAGGTGCAGCTTCGTGAGAAGGACAAGCTCTTCGCGGAGCAAGACGAGATAGTCAAGGAAATGGAGGCTAAGTTTGAGAGCCAGGATAGGAAGTTCAAGAGCCAAGAGAAAAGAGTCCAAGATAGGAACAAGAGGATTCATGAGATGAATGCAGAATTAGAGGCCAAGGACTTCGAGCTCGAGCATCAACAGGGTATGATCGAGAGACTTCGTTCACAGAAGAGGGCTCTCAAAGCCAAGATAGAGGCCTTGACTACCAATGTCGAGGAATACAAGACCGCTATGGAGAATGCAGGTCTTACACTTGTTGACGAGGAGGTTGATGTAGAGGAGTAGTGATGACTACTCATTTATCTTTCATTTACCATGCTTATGATTATTGAGTCGCAATGACCATCCAACATGTGGATGGCTTGCTATGGTGTGTTTACTTTTCAAACTTGTTGTTTGTGTTGTTGAACCTTATCTTATTTTATTGTGTTTTGGTGATTGTCTATGTGATGTTTTGTGCATAATAAGCATCTATGGGTATCTCATTCTTATCCTTATGAAAACCACAGATGCCTCCTCGATGTGCCAACCCCAACACGAACAACAACAATGTCACCCCCGAGATGCAGCCGCTGATGATAGCAGAAGCACAGCTGATGCAGATGATGACCACTTTCATGCAGAATCAGAATAACAACAACAACAACAACAATCAGAACAATCCACCAGGATTTGACATGCTCACCAGATTCCTAAGATTGAGGCCTGCAAAGTTCTCAGGAACCACTGATCCCATGGTGGCCAATGATTGGCTACGTTCGGTGAACAAGGATTTGGTAACTGTCAGTTGCACCGACGAGGAGAAAGTCAGGTTTGCAGCACACCTGTTGGAAGGACCAACAACTACTTGGTGGGATAACTTCCAGATCACCACTCCCATTGAGGATGTGACATAGGCTATCTTTGAAGATGGATTCCGTATAGCTCACATCTTGTCCGGAGTGATGAATTTGAAGAAGAAGGAGTTTCATAACCTGAAGCAGCGCCACCGCAGTGTGGCTGAATATATTGAGGAGTTTAACAATCTGGCGCGTTATGCACCGGATGAAGTTGATACCGATGCCAAGAGGAAAGAGAAGTTCCTCGAAGAACTGAATGATGAACTGAACCTGCAGTTATCTATGGCCTATGTCCCCACCTATCAATCCCTTTGTGACAAGGCTACCATCTTAGAGACTAAGATGAAACAGGTTGAAAGTAGAAATAGGAAGCACAGCTCTGACAAGCATAGCTCGGGATCGTCTCACAAGCGTGAAGGGAATATGCCTGAGAGGCAATAATAAAGTGGTTATTATCGTATTCCTATTTATGATAAATGTTTATTTTACATGCTATAATTGTATTAATACGGAAACATTAATACATGTGTGTTTAATAAACAAAAGAAAGTTCCTAGTTATGCCTCTCTTATAAACTAGCTCGTTGATTAACAAGATGATCATAGGTTTCCTGATCATGGACATTGGATGTTGTTAATAACGAGGTCACAACATTAGTGTAATGGTGTGATGAACATTCATCCGAAGTATAGCATTACGATCAAAGTCATTGAGTTTATATTGCTATAACATCTTACGAAGTTATCCTAATCCTTAGACCATGAGATCATGTCAATCACTAACACCGGAAGAGTTTCTTGATAACATCAAACGTCACACCGTAACAGGGTGATTATAAAGATGGATTCAGAACTACTAAAGTGTTATGTTGAGGCCCATGGATCGAGAGTGGAATTTGTTCATCCCGATGACGGATAGATATACTCTGGGCCCTCTCGGTGATATCACATTGGTTAGCTTGCAAGCAAGTGATTTGATCACTAGAATGTTATATCACGGGAACGAGAAAAGAGTGCATGTCGGTAACGAGATCAAACTAGGTATGGAGATACCATGATCGAATCTCGGACATGTAATATATCGTGAAACAAAGGGATTAAGATACTAGCGTAAAAGGTTCCGACGATCACAAGAAAGTCATCGTTGAATGTGTGGGAGTCAGTATGGGTCTCTAGATCCCGCTTTTGATTATTGATCTGAAAGGAGTCTCGATCATGTCCGCATTATTCGCGAACCGTAGGGTCACACACTTAAGAGACACCGACATCCATTTGGAGCAAAAGTTTCATGCCGAAAAGAAAAGGAAAGCGCAGGAATTTATTTCACTAGACACCGAAACTGTTTCGGTTGAAATTGCTGAAACTGGTTCTGCATGTGAAATGGAATACTAGCAAGGGGTTTTATGTGAATGTTTGTTAATTAAAGTAATTAACAAAATTCTGAATAAATAAATAAAAGAGTTTTATTTAAATGAGAGCTTGCATTAAATTTGGTGGAAATTTAATGCATGTGAGTGGATTTTTGAGTGGAGGCTTTTTAATGGGAGTGGAGGCTTTTCATTTTGAGTGGGAGCTCCACCCACATGAATGTGGAAGAGGTGGGGGCAGCCCCCATGGCTGGGCGCCATGCCCCTTGGGTGCCCCCCTCTCTCCTATAAAAGGCCCCCCTCTCCTCCTCTCAAAACACACCTCCTCGTGAAGGATCTCTCTCCCCCTCTAGAATTTATCCCCCATGGTCTCGGACTAGCGAGATACATGTTCCCGGTGGCTTTTCGGCAAGAAAGAGTTGTGCTTCCGCTGCATCGCTGGAGCGAGGAGGCGGAGGTTGATCGGTGCCTCGAACGTGTGTGCGAGCACGGATGCGCTGCTGTTTTGCGGCGCTAGGACTTCCTCTCGATCTTGAGATCGGCAAGAGATCGTCTACATCAACCACGAGTTTGGACTCGTTAATCTTTGTCGGTCTTCAAGGGTATGTTCTCTACGGATATACATCCGCCCGTTGTTTGTATCTAGTAGATAGATCTTGGTACATAGTTGTTCCCATCGTAGGAATTTTTTTGTTTTCTATGCTGCGAACCCTACAGTGGTATGAGAGCCGGATCTATGCGTAGATGCTTTTCACGGGTAGTACACATATGAGTATGTGGGCGATGATGATCATTTTATTGCTTCTTAGTTGTACTTTGGATATTGGTGGCATAGTGGGATGAAGCGGCCCGGACAAACTTTACATGTCCTCGCACATGAGACCTGTTCCACGCTTGACATGCAACTAGTTTTGCATAAGTGGCTAGCGGGTGTCTGTCTCTCCTACTATAGTCAATATCTAATTTGCAACGAGTTGTCAACAATTTGGTTATCCTCGTTGTGGTTCATGTTCGTAGGTAAGAACGGTTCTATCTTCGAAAGCCCTAAGCCACGTAAAATTTGCAATGGATAAATTAGAGGCGTCTAGTTTAGATTGTTGCTGGGCTAGTGTTATGATATGGTGATGTTGTAAGTAGAAGTATGAGATGATACTCTTACAACATACATAACGTGTAAACTCCATAGACCTTGGATTTACACATAAAGGTATGATAGTAATCATACCACGGTGCACATGATAGAGATCATCTGCGGGAACCATATCATTTCACTAATAAACATATGATGTTTGATAGCATCTTATATTGCTTGTTTAGCGCTTTGTTAGCATAATAAGGTGATCCCTCTTTTAGATATCAAGATAAAAATGTGTTCTTCCTTAAGTATGCACCGACAATGTTTCGTCGCTTCAAGACATCACGTGATGATCGGGTGTACTTGAATCCATGAGCATATCTCGGGTGTAAGACAGTTACACACGCGAATACTAAGGTTCTTACTTGGCGAGCCTAGCATGTACAGACATGGCCTCGGAACACGGACCGAAAGGTTAAGCATGAGTCATATGTTTTGATATGATGACCATATGGATGCTCGCCTTTGAAGCTACACCGACTCACGTGATGATCGGACTTGGTGTAGTGGATTTGGTTCATGTAATCACCAAAAAGACACGAGGGATGTCGTTTTTGAGTGGGAGTTCATTTCTAATTTGGATTAGTAGAACTCAATTTATCATAAATTAAATCAAAGTGAATTTGCATAATTTCTTGTAGTTATTGGCATTCGTTCACCACCTTATGCTTAGTTGTAATTGAGATAATAGAACTATAGAATTCTGGATATATACTTTACGAACTGGTAACGTATTGTGTTGAGTGTCAATCTAAAGTTTATGTCCTATTGCAAACTTTCAGCAAACTCTATTTACTCCGTGAAATTTAATAGTTGGTATTAAATCGAGAGTAACAATTCCAGTGTTAGTATCTTAAGTATCATGTTTGCCTCCATGATACTTGATTTTTTTTTAATATCAAGTTTATCTAGGAGCTGAAAGAATTGTTTCAGAAACCATCATGTGTGGCAGATATAACGATATCTGAAACAATGTTTTGGTTGCAATATGATAGAGTATAATATATGTTCTCATATTGGATGAGAATTTACAAAGGTTGGAGATGCTAGACATCCTAATCATCCAAAAGGGTTTTGGAAAGTAATGTTATACTCACGATTCGCCTTTATAAGCTACAGTAGCTTGATCATGAAAGTCGTCATGATAAGGATGAATATAAGATGTATGTAAAGTGTTTACTACACTAAAAGATTACTAAAGAATGGATTTTGAAAGAATACCGATCATTTTGATGATGGTGATCTACTTCAAAGTGCAAGTCCAAAGGTATTATTATTTGAATATACACGCTTTGGACTATGTGTCATGTATATGGCACCACTTTTGATGTTGGTAAATTCTTTTAAAAAGGAAATGCTGAAAGAGAATCTATAAAATATACTTGGCAGAAAAGAAAAGATTGGAAATATCCAATTTAGGTATATATATGATATACATGTTATGGTTGTATTCTTTGCTTGTTAAACAATGTGGTTCTTGGGTATTGGATACCGAATTGGTTGGTATGAAATTTCATACGGAACGATGCAATTCATGAACCACAATGGCCTAAGTAACTAGCAAGAGAATATGTGATGATGTTCATCAAAAACAAACAAACCGTTGTTTGTATTTCTCGTTGACATCAAGGCTTGACTTCAAGATTTGTTTTAATAATTGTTATTTGAATCAGGTATTATGAGAACAAAGGTTGTTCAAATAATTACCGTATTCCATATAAGATGGATGATTTACAAATCTAGTTGAAGAAATCACATCCATAAAACCTAATGCTAAAATGTCGCAAGACAAATGATTGAAAGATCACTTATGAAGTGACATCGCTGTTTAAATTATATTGGAAAGAAAACATGAAGAATCTCCATATTCATGGATTTTTGGAGTCTTTGATTTGATCAAGTGACGCTTGTGAGACTTTCCACGTGATAATTAAAACTTCGTTCAAAGGCCAAAGAAGAACGAACGACTAAATTATTGGAATTTATACATATCGATGTATGTAGTCCATTATGTGTAGTCGTAAGCGATGGGTTTCAACTTCATATGCTTTCTCCGGAATTTTGAGTGAATGTTCACTTAATGAGAAAGAAGTATGAAATATTTGAAAATGTTTCAAAGACTTTCAAGATGAAGTGGAAAATCATTGTAACAAGAAAAATAAATGAATTATGATTTGATCATAAAGGGATTTATTTGAGTTACAAGTGTAACAAGAAAATAAATGAATTATGATTTTATCATAAAGGGATTTATTTGAGTTGCAAGTTTAGCAAAACACCTAGATTTACATCTCCCGAAACACCATAGGAGTATGGAGTGTTTGAGATTTGTAATGAAACCTTGTGAGACATGGTTGGATCAAAGGTGTTATTTATAAAACTGCCATTATGTTTTAAAAGATTAAAGCTTTAGAGACTACCGCTTTTACACTGAAAAGAGCTCCATCTAGATCCGGTGAAATGACACCATGGAAGTTATGGTTTGGGGTAAAACCCAAGTTCTCATTTCTTAAATTTTGGTATGCTAAACATAAGTAAGATGTTTACAACCGAAGTCGGATGAGCATGTCTTTGTAGGTTATTTCGAATAACAATTGGTTATTCCTCCATAACACCAAGGACAAAAGGGTTTGTCGCTTGAAACGTGAAGTTTCTTGAAAAAGGAATTTTTTCGTAAAAGTTAAGTGGGAGGACAATAGAACTTTGATAAGGTTAACGAACCTTAAATATGCTGAGTTGCGCAGCGCCGGAAAATGTTCCGGAGGCAGCCAGAATGCTCATGGATTACGTGCCTCAAATGTTGCGGTCACGGAGATCTAAGTTCCTATTGAACCAAGTCGGTCGAATAAACAATCAAATACTAAGATTTGAGAGTAAATCATTATTGTTTGACAATGATGAACCGACTATATGCAAAGAAGCGATGATGGGCCCTGACTCCGTCAAATGGCTTGAAGCCATAAAATCCGTGATAGTTCCATATACGAGAAATCAAGTTTTGAACTTGGAAGACCCTCCGGAAAGGTGTAAAAACCTATCGGTCGTATTTGGATCTATAAAGAAACAGACATGGATGTCTCACATCTATGAAATATTCGACATGTCGTAAAGTATTTTATGACAATGTTCAAAGAGTTGACTATGACAAGATTTGATCTTTCATAGCGATATTTAGTCTAAACGGATTAAAGTAGCAACCACTACATATAATTTGGTATATGGTAGATGAATAAACAAAACAAAGTTCTTCTAATAGAATGGTTACCTAGGACGTGTACATGACACGATCCAAAGGGTTTTGTTAATTCAAAGGATGCTAAAAAGGGCATGCAAACTTCAATGGTTGAAGTAAGCATCACGGAGTTGGAATCTTCACCGTGATGAAAAAGAGTTTTCATCAGGAGACGATGAAGATGCTTGCATTTGAAAGAAATTAAGTGGGAGCGCTGAGACATATTTCTAATACATTATGTGAAGGACATCTTGTTGATTAGAAATGATGTATCTTTTATTGACAAAGGTTAAGAATTTCATTTCGATGAAAGACTTAGGCAAAACCCGAATATTTAGCATGAATGTCTATAGTGGATAGACTGTAACGCTAATATGTTTATGCCAAACGTACATATATGAGATATTGAAGGAGTTCAATATAGAAACGACAAGAAACAGTTCTTGTTGCATGGAAAGGAATTGAATCAAGATTCAAGTGTATCGACACTTGATAAGTGAAACAAGATTCAAGTGCTTTGACACTTGATGAGTGCAATCACGAGAATGTTTTGATCAATCATACCATGATATGTACACATCCAGATATGTCCTATGCTCTAAGTGTTATGAGCATATACCAGAATGAATCATAAAATGATCATTGGACGATAGTGAGGATATTCTTATGATCTTTTGGAAGAACTAAGAATATATTTGTGTAGAGGTGACAAACAATTACAAATAGTTCATTGTAAAGCGTTACATTGATACTAGTTTTGTCACAAGATACAAATTAAGTTTATCTCAATTTAAACTATGGGTGGCACAATGTAATGGAAAGGAGATTCCATGATGGATTTGGAAGAGTTCCAAAGTTAAGACATTGTGACGAATACTACAACAAAAGGCTAAGTATATGACTGCTATAGTAGCAGCAAAGGAGGGAATTTGTGTCAAGTAGTTTGTTATCAAACTAAGGTGTGGTTCGCAACGGGCTAACACTAAAGATATATTGTATGACAATAGTATCGATGTGTTTTAACCCCAAGGAACTAAAGGTCTCACCAAAAGACCAAATTTATACAATGCCATCTCATTGGAGAATGAGTGATGCGTGGAGACGCAAAGACATGCAAATACACACGGACCTGAAGCATCAGATCCGTAGATTACGTTAACCACTTGCAATTGCGTATTTGGAACACCAGAAAGCCATAGGTGTTCAATACACAAAGTTTTCAAACTAGATTATTGTCTCTAGTGCAAGTGGGAGACTGAAGGGAATATGACTCAGAGGCAATAATAAAGTGGTTATTATCGTATTCCTATTTATGATAAATGTTTATTTTACATGCTATAATTGTATTAATACGGAAACGTTAATACATGTGTGTTTAATAAACAAAAGAAAGTTCCTAGTTATGCCTCTCTTATAAACTAGCTCGTTGATTTACAAGATGATCATAGGTTTCCTGATCATGGACATTGGATGTTGTTAATAACGAGGTCACAACATTAGTGTAATGGTGTGATGAACATTCATCCGAAGTATAGAATTACGATCAAAGTCATTGAGTTTATATTGCTATAACATCTTACGAAGTTATCCTAATCCTTAGACCATGAGATCATGTCAATCACTAACACCGGAAGAGTTTCTTGATAACATCAAACGTCACACCGTAACAGGGTGATTATAAAGATGGATTCAGAACTACTAAAGTGTTATGTTGAGGCCCATGGATCGAGAGTGGAATTTGTTCATCCCGATGACGGATAGATATACTCTGGGCCCTCTCGGTGATATCACATTGGTTAGCTTGCAAGCAAGTGATTTGATCACTAGAATGTTATATCACGGGAACGAGAAAAGAGTGCATGTCGGTAACGAGATCAAACTAGGTATGGAGATACCGATGATCGAATCTCGGACATGTAATATATCGTGAAACAAAGGGATTAAGATACTAGCGTATAAGGTTCCGACGATCACAAGAAAGTCATCGTTGAATGTGTGGGAGTCAGTATGGGTCTCCAGATCCCGCTTCTGATTATTGATCTGAGAGGAGTCTCGATCATGTCCGCATTATTCGCGAACCGTAGGGTGACACACTTAAGAGACACCGACATCCATTTGGAGCAAAAGTTTCATGCCGAAAAGAAAAAGAAAGCGCAGGAATTTATTTCACTAGACACCGAAACTGTTTCGGTTGAAATTGCTGAAACTGGTTCTGCATGTGAAATGGAATACTAGCAAGGGGTTTTATGTGAATGTTTGTTAATTAAAGTAATTAACAAAATTCTGAATAAATAAATAAAAGAGTTTTATTTAAATGAGAGCTTGCATTAAATTTGGTGGAAATTTAATGCATGTGAGTGGATTTTTGAGTGGAGGCTTTTTAATGGGAGTGGAGGCTTTTCATTTTGAGTGGGAGCTCCACCCACATGAATGTGGAAGAGGTGGGGGCAGCCCCCATGGCTGGGCGCCATGCCCCTTGGGTGCCCCCCTCTCTCCTATAAAAGTCCCCCCTCTCCTCCTCTCAAAACACACCTCCTCGTGAAGGATCTCTCTCCCCCTCTAGAATTTATCCCCCATGGTCTCGGACTAGCGAGATACATGTTCCCGGTGGCTTTTCGGCAAGAAAGAGTTGTGCTTCCGCTGCATCGCTGGAGCGAGGAGGCGGAGGTTGATCGGTGCCTCGAACGTGTGTGAGAGCACGGATGCGCTGCTGTTTTGCGGCGCTAGGACTTCCTCTCGATCTTGAGATCGGCAAGAGATCGTCTACATCAACCACGAGTTTGGACTCGTTAAGCTTTGTCGGTCTTCAAGGGTATGTTCTCTACGGATATACATCCGCCCGTTGTTTGTATCTAGTAGATATATCTTGGTACATAGTTGTTCCCATCGTAGGAAATTTTTTGTTTTCTATGCTGCGAACCCTACAAAGCGTTCCCATTATGATGATGGTGGGAGTTCCGGATCCCACAAGCATGGAAAGTACAACAGCCACCATAACCACAACCTCCATCATGACAAAAAGCATCATCGTAGTTATGATAGTGACAAATACAAGAACCACAAGGGTGGACATAAGAGTCACCACAGTGGAGGTGGAAGTGGAAGTGGCAGTCAGCCTGCAAAGAGAGACATCAGTCAGGTTGAATGTTTCAAGTGTAAGAAGCTGGGGCATTATGCAAATGAGTTCCCAGAGAAGAAAGATGAAGGAGACACTAAGCCCAACCCCTTTCCAGAAGGGACAAGTGAACCACATCAATGTGGAAGAGATTTATGAGGAGTCCGATGCTGTGGCTGGTAAGTTCAAACTCAATTCTATTCCAGCACTTGTTCTTTTTGATACTGGTGCATCACATTCATTCATATCAAAAGCATTTGTGGATAGAAATGGGTTTCCAACAGAAAATATTGGGTGTCCAATAAAAGTAAGTTCTCCCGGTGGAGATATGATAGTATGTCTTGGATGATCTAGTGATAGAATTTGGAAAGCATAAGTTTCCAGTAAGTCTGATAATCCTAGATTCTCAAGGATTGGAAGTAATTTTGGGAATGAATTGGATGACCAAGTATGAAGGGGTACTAGATTGTGCCAATCGTACTGTTGCACTCACAACCCTGAAAAAGAAACGGATAAGATTCAAGTCTAACTTTGAATCAAAAGGGAGTAAGCTAAATTCTCTTAAGGGGGTTAGCATAGACAGTGTGCCAATTGTGAGTGAATATCCGGATGTGTTTCCGGAAGAATTGCCGGGAATGCCACCAGATAGAGATGTGGAATTTCTGATTGACTTGCTGCCAGGATCAGGACCAATTACAAAGAGACCTTACAAGATGTCAGTTGATGAGTTGAAAGAACTCAAGAAGCAACTTGGAGAACAGTTGCACAAAGGATTTATTCAACCAAGTTCTTCATCTTGGGGAGCACCAGTATTGTTTGTGGAAAAGAAAGATAGAAGTCAAAGGTTATGCATAGATTATCGTTCACTCAATGAGGTAACTATCAAGAACAAATATCCTTTGCCCAGAATTAATGACTTGTTTGACCAGCTAGAAGGAGCCTGCGTGTTCTCAAAGATTGATCTCCGGTCAGGATATTTTCAGCTTAAGATAAGGGAACAAGACATACCTAAGACATCTTTCACCACTAGGTATGGATTGTATGAGTATACAGTGATGCCATTTGGTTTGACCAATGCACCAGCTTACTTTATGAATATGATGAACAAGGTGTTCATGGAGTTCCTTGATAAATTTGTTGTCGTTTTCATCGATGACATTTTTATCTACTCCAAGAGAAAAGAAGAGCATGAAGGACATTTGCGTTTAATACTTGAGAAGCTTAGAGAGCATAATCTGTATGCCAAATTCAGCAAGTGTGAATTCTAGTTGAATGAAGTTGGATTTCTTGGACACGTTGTGTCAGGAGATGGTGTAGCAGTTGATCCCGCAAAAGTGTTAGCTGTAACTGATTGGTAATATCCTAAGTCAGTGAAGGAAGTTCGTAGTTTCCTTGGCTTGGCAGGATACTACAGAAGATTCATTGAGAATTTCTCCAAGGTGGCTAAGCCAATGACAGAGTTACTAAACAAAGACAAGAAATTTGCTTGGTCTGAAGGATGTGAACTCAGTTTCCAAGAATTGAAGAAGAGACTAGTGACAGCACCAGTCCTATGTTTGCCAGATTTGGAGAAAGATTTCCAAGTGTATTGTGATGCATCTCATCATGGATTAGGTGCAGTTCTAATGCAAGAAGGGAAAGTTGTGGCTTATGCCTCGAGAAAACTCAAAACTCATGAGGTAAATTACCCTACTCATGATTTAGAGTTAGCCTCTGTTGTACATGCACTTAAATCATGGAGACATTATCTTTTGGGAAAGCGATGTGAAGTGTTCACGGATCACAAAAGTTTGAAGTATATCTTCACTCAGAAAGAAATGAACATGAGACAAAGAAGATGGCTAGAACTCATAAAGGACTATGACTTAAGTTTGCAATACCACCCCGGTAAATCAAATGTTGTAACAGATGCTCTAAGCCATAAAGTGTTTGTGAATGGCCTTACTAAGGGAGAGTTGCCAGATGATCTGTATGCCCAATTTAGAGACCTTAGATTGGAGATTGTGCCTGAGGGACATCTTATGTCATTGGATGTTCAACCCACATTGTTGTACAAGATCAAGGAAGCCCAAAAGACGGACAAGTAAATTGAAGAGATTAAGGAAAATATTGGCAAAGGAAAATCCAAAGGATTCCATGAAGACGAACAAGGTACCTTATGGTATGGGAAACGTATCTGCGTTCCGCAAGATCCGAAGCTTCGGAAACTGATTTTAAAAGAAGCACACAACTCACCATATTCCATTCATCCGGGTAACACCAAAATGTACATGGATATGAAGGAAAGATTTTGGTGGAATAATCTCAAGAAGGACATCGCCGAACATATTGCTTTGTGTGATGTATGTAGTAGAGTGAAAGCAGAACATCAGAAACCAGCAGGTTGCTACAAACACTACCTATTCCTGATTGGAAGTGGGACAAGATTGGCATGGATTTCATCACTGGATTGCCAAGGACCAGGTCAGGATATGATTCAATTTGGGTAGTAGTGAATCGTCTCACTAAAGTGGCTCATTTCATACCCGTGAAGACAACCTACACAAGCGCTAAGTTGGCCAAGATCTATATGAATAGGATTGTGTGTCTGCATGGAGTATCCAAGAGTATTGTGTCTGATAGGGGAACTCAGTTCACTTCTCATTTTTGGAGAAAACTACATGAGTCATTGGGAACGAGATTGGAATTCAGCACTGCTTTTCATCCTCAGACTGATGGACAGACAGAAAGGACCAACCAGATTCTAGAAGATATGTTGAGGGCATGTGCCCTAGACTATGGAGCTAGTTGGGATGAAAGTCTGCCTTATGCAGAATTCTCTTACAATAATAGTTATCAAGCCAGTATAGAGATGGCACCGTTTGAGTTTCTCTATGGGAGAAAGTGTACCACCCTATTGCTATGGAATGGTGTGGGAGAAAGAAACTTGTTCAGACCAGAACTAATCAAAGAGGCTGAAGAGAAAGTCAAGCTAGTAAAATACAGATTGAAGATAGCACAATCCCGACAAAAGAGCTACGCAGATCCTAAGCGTAGAGAAGTCACCTATGAAGTGGGTGATAGAGCTTATCTTAGAGTGTCACCACTTCGTGGAGTGAAGAGATGTGGAGTCAAAGGAAAATTGTCCCCAAGATACGTTGGACCATTCAAGATTCTGAGCCGTAAAGGAGAAGTAGCTTATGAAATTGAATTGCCAGAATCATTGTCTGCAGTTCACAATGTGTTTCATGTGAGTCAGCTAAAGAAATGCCATCCAGAGATGGAAGAGACTTCTTTGAAGGATACTATACCTTGGGAGAAGGTTCAATTGGAAAGTGATCTCACTTATGAGGAAAAACCTATCAAGATTTTTGATACTCCAGAAAGAGTTACTCGGACTAAGACTATCAAATTTTGCAAAGTTCAATGGAACCATCATTCCGAAGAAGAAGCAACATGAGAAAGAGAAGATGACCTTCGGAAAGACCACCCTCACCTATTTGCTAGCCAATCCGAATCTCGAGGGCGAGATTCACCTTAAGGGGGTTAGATTTGTAACATCCCTAAAATCATGTTTTCAAAGTTTGCATATCATCCATGCATTCATAATCATTTAGGGATCATTTTCAAAGTCATTACAAAAACAGAAGCATTTGAATGCTTATTATTTTATGTAAGCAAAGCATTGACCCAATGCTACTCTTTAATATGAGATTGATTGTTTTAAAACCAAATATATTGATACTATGGTTGACTGTTGTATTCCAAAGCTTGGATAAAAATTTCAAAAACAAAATATGATTTTAAAACTATTTTTAGATCTTTATTAAAACATTGGCAAAGGCACTGTTTTCTTTGAAAACTCCAAAGGACCAAGCAGGTTTGGTGAAACAACATGGTTTTATACTTAAATATGTGCAGGTTTCACTTTATAAAAATCCAGAAAGAATTTGAAGTCAAACACATTTGAATTCATTTGAAAATGTTTCCTGAAAATCGAAATAGAAAAAGAAAAAGAATAAGGAAAGCAGAAAAGGTCGGTGCTGCCAATTTGGCCCAGCAACGAACCCATCCCACTAAGCCCACCCAGGGCATTTACCTCTGCTCTTTCCCTCACACGCGCAGAACATACCCCGCAGCCGCTGATGGATGGGCCCTCTCCACGTCAGCGTCTTCTTCCCTAGAATCACGCGCGCAGTCACCGCTCCGCCGTTACCTCGCCGCAGTGACGCGCGAATTAAACCCCGCTTAATTCCCATTGATTCAGAGAGTAATACTCGCCCCGCTCCTGGCTACTTAATCCCCTCCCCACCACGGCCATTCCCCCCCCCCACACAGCACCCTCTCCTCGCCACCAGGCTGCCCAGATTTCACCAAACTCTGCCGCGGTACCGACGAACTCCAGCAGTGAATTCCGGTGAGCTCTCTGCGCCCCTTGACTCCTAACCTCGCCAGTACAACCACTGCATCCTTGCGCATTGTTTGACACCGCTGCTGTGTGCTAGGACAACCCCGAGCATCGGCAACGTCGATGACTGAGCGAACCCGACGAAGCACTCAACTCCGGCGAGTTAATATGGTTAGTCCCGAGCGCGCCTTGCCCTCTCTTTGATACTCGCATGACCAGTGTTGTTCCCCGCATCTAACGCACCGCTTGCTTCTCTCTGGCATGATCTACAACATCGGCCACATCGACGAACAGCCGTGTCCGACGACAGGATCCACTTCGATGAGGAATCCCCACCGTGTCTGTGCGCCCCTTGACAAGCCACTGCCACGTTGAGCTCCAGCATGCCTCTGCGAGTCTGGTGAGCCTCTCCAATCTCTTCCTCGCTTCCAGTAGCCGCCGCAACACCGTAGACCGAGCGTGCCGCCGCTTACCGTCGCCGCGCGCCGCTAGTTGTTGGTCGTTTGATCGACGGCCGTAGGATCTAGATCCAGTCGCTACGACAGAACATAACTCGAAGGGGTACATTTTAGATCTGGCCGTGCGTTTTCACTTAGATCGTGCGGCCCACGTTGATCGATCCGGACGAACCGGTATGGGCCAATCAGAACACGCCGCGTGGCCTGAGTTTAGTTTTAAAAACAGAAATTAGATCTATTAGTGATTCAAACTTGCAAAATTCATAACTTTTGATCCACACGTTCAAATTTTGCAAATTTTATATCATTGGAATCAGGAGAAAGAATGATATCCATTTATGCAATGTGTTTAATGTTTTGCTTCTGTAAAATTGGTTATTTTTGCAGAGACATTTGTAGGCTTATTTTGAGTATAGAAATTATTTGAAAAATGATTTAAAGATCAAATAAAGTTTGTTTAGTGTGTCTTGGTCTTGTTTATGATTAAGTACTGTAGACTTGCCTGGTTGGGTGTAGAAAATCATGACATGGCATTTGCATGCATTCATATATTTTTGCTTGTATATTTTTGATATGTGAATTTGGTGCCATTATTTTATGTGTAGATTTTGGTGCTAATAGTGATTGTGATTGTGAAGATTGTTGCTACTCCCCAAACTACCAAGGCAAGTGGTGCTTCATGTTTTTATTCCTATATTTTACCTATGCATTAGAAATATTTTGTATAGGACTTGCATGATTATTTTGCTAAGTATCTATATGCTATGCTTGGGAAATCCTAGTAGTTGTAGAATTGGTAGAATTTCCTTTAAGTTAGGATACTTGTTATTGTCATGCTTAGCCTAGCCAATAGCAACCAAGGGTGGAATATAATCATGCTATGGAAAATATTGTTAAGTCTTTGACTTACTGTTTTGTTTAATAAAACAACTAAGTGAATGAAACACCTGGGTGGAATGGTAATTGCTTGGTGGTTTTTTGGTTGAGTGGTTACAAAAGGCCCATTTATATGGTTTACCTTGTGTATCTCACTTGTGGATTGCCACCCAGGAACAAAGGGATTTGAGATGCCAAATGTTAAGAAGCTTCTAGTGCAGCCACATGGCATTATGGGCTCTGCCTGGATCATATAGGTTGCAATAACTTAGCCAAATGGACAGTTGGTGGTAGGGGAATGATAGGTTTGGAGCGCGTCCATTTTGGTCTAAGGGAAGGCTTCTGAAAGGTCCTGTCTTGGTGAAAATCAAGTCTTGTGGGGAAAGTGCACAACCTCTGCAGATGGAAGAATCTAAGTACTTAGCCATGTCCCTGGTATTGGACAACTTGAGCATCAAGACATGGAAGCTATCAAGAATCTCCTCATCCCAATTTTCTAAGTTAAAACTTGTGGTTGAACAAGGGTGAAGGTTCACCAATTTCTATTGGTGGTTCCTTGGGAAAGTTTTGTCAAAGAAAAACTTAGTGTTTTCAACTGATAGGTAAAACTTATTTTGAGCAAAGCAAGCCTGAGCTACACTTAACCAAATTCATGTAGTAACTAGATGTTAATATTCTACTAAGGTATCACTTGCCAATACTATTCCAATGTATTGACCCACTGTGGCTGTAACTTGTGATGTTGCAGGTTAATTTGATGATGATTAGGGGTTATGAGTCTACACTCAACATGCTTGCCTGTGGCACATGAAGATAAAGACTTATTTATATTGTTATGCATGAACTCTTGTATTAGGCCTATGGCCATGGAGTTGTAAAAGACTATGTTGTCTCTGGAATGACATGTAATAATGACCTTTGTTTCTGTGTACTTCATCTTAAACTGTGGATGCTAGCATTGATTCAGGAACTAGCATTGCAATCACAGGGATCTTTACCTTTATAAAGGTCGGATCTTACACTTGATCTTTATGCTACGCTTATCTATAGGAGTATGTCCATTATACCATTCTCCTAATGATATGATCTTGTTGTTAACAACATCTCAATGTTCATGATCGAGAAACCACAATCATCTATTAACTAACAAGCTAGTATTATTAAAGAGGCTATACTAGGGACTCTAATTTAATTTACAAATCACACAAGTATTAATGTTTCCGGTTAATACTGTTATAGCATGAATGCAAACATTTATCATAAACACAAAGATATAATAATAACCACTTTTATTATTGACTCTAGGGCATATATCCAACAGTCTCCCACTTGCACTAGAGTAAACTAATCTAGATTACATGGTAATATGCCGAACACCCATGGCGGTTTGGTGCTGGTCATGTTTTGCCCTCGAGAGAGGTTTAGTAAACGGATCCGCCACATTCATATCTGTGTGTACTTTGCAAATCTTTATGTCACCATCCTGGACATGCTCTCGAATAGCGTGAAAAACGTAGCTTGATATGCTTTAGTTTCTTATGTGACATTGGTTCTTGCGCATTGGCTATGGCGCCCATGTTATCACAATAGATAGACATTGGGTCTAGCGCACTTGGAACCACACCGTGTTGGAATTATGCCCTAGAGGCAATAATAAAGCTGTTATTATTATAATTCTTGTTCATGATAATGTTTATATTCCATGCTAGAATTGTATTAAGCGGAAACTTTAATACTTGTGTGGTTTGTGAACAACACCATGTCCCTAGTACGCCTCTATGGACTAGCTCATTGATTAATGATGGTTAAGGTTTCCTAACCATGGACATGAGTTGTCGATTAATAATGAGATCATATCATTGGGAGAATGATATGGTGGACAAACCCAAACTAAGCGAAGCAATTAGATCGTGTCATCGTGTTCGTCTTTGCGAAGCTTTTCTTATGTCAAATATTGTATTCCTTAGACCATGAGATAATACAACTCCCTGGTATCAGAAGAAAGCTTTGAGGTCATTAAACGTCATCCTATGAGAGGGTGATCATAAAGGTGTCTCTCAGGTGATCGGAAAGTATCTGTTGGGTTGTATGTATCGAGATGGGATTTGTCCCTCCCAAGTTGGAGAGATATACTTCGGGCCCACTCGGTAATCGATATCAACACCGCTTGCAAGCATGTGGTTAAGGAGTTAATCACAAAGTGATATCGGATTACAGAACGAGTAAAGTACTTGCTGTGAACGAGATTGAACTAGGTATGACGGTACCGACGATCGAATCTCGGGCAAGTAAAATATCGCGAGACGAAGGGAATATATATATGGGATTGATTGAATCCTGGCATCGTGGTTCATCCGATATGATCATCGATGAATGTGTGGGAGTCAATATGGGTTTCCAGACCCCGCTGTTGATTATTGATAGAAGATCATGTCTGCATATTCTCGAACCCGTAGGGTCACACACTTAACGTGTCTCAATGCTAGGATAGATTGGATAATTGGTTTATGAGTTTTTTGTTCGGAGTCTCGGATGGTATCCGGGACATCACGAGAGGTTCCGGAATGGTTCGGAGAATAAGATTCATATAAGGCAGTGCAGTTTTTAGAGTTCGGAATTGTTCCGGGTTAATCGGTATTGTACCGGAAGCTTCTAGAACCTTCCGGAAGGGGACCAACGTGGCCCCACCTTCCGGGAGGGGGCATGGGCCTATGAGGGAGTGCCCTGGCCGCATTGGGCCAGGGGCACAAGGCCCCATAGGGCCCAGCCGGCCAAGGGGGTTTTAAACTCGAGATAGACCTTCTAGAAGGGGGGGTTTCCTTGCCCCCCACTCCTTCTCCTTGGGGCCGCCGGTTTGGGCTTGGGGGAGGGGCTAGGGCTGCGCCCACCCCTCTATATAAAGAGGGATGGGGGCGCACCACCCCCACACACCTTCCCCTCCAACCCTAGCCGCCCTTCTGCCCTTCCTCTCTCCCTCCCGACTGCTTGTAGGCGAAGCCCTGCTGCAGAAATTCTCCACCATATACACCACGCTGTCGTGTTGTAGATCCAATCCGTCTCTCCACCATACTTGCTGGTCCGAGGAAGGAGGAGACGTCGAGGTGCCGCACGTGTGCATCTCACGGAGGCATCGCCACTTGTGGTGCTAGATCGGATCGGATCGCGAGGAGGAGAAGCGAGTACGACTACATCACCCACGTTCCGACGAACGTTCCGCTGTGCGAATCTTCAAGGGTATGAAGATCTAATCCAATCTCTCTCGTTGTTTGCATCTCCTAGATTAGATCTTGGCTTTCCCTCTGTTCGCATCCGTAGAAAATTTTGATTTACTATGCCGCGAAACCCTTCAGTGGTATCAGAGCTAGATCTATGCGTAGATGTATTTCACGAGTAGAACGCAACATGGTTGTTGCAGGCGTTGATGTTTTCTGTTGCAAGACTCTTGTTTGTGTTCTTCTTATGACGCGGGATAGTGAGATTGAAGCGGTCCAGGCCAACCTTACGCGACGTCGTTCGCGAGACCGGCTCCGCACTTGACGTGTGGCTTGTTCCACACATGCGGCTGGTGGATGTCAGTTTCTCTCACTGTAGTTGTCATGGGATTAACACCGGAGTTTGGCAACCATAATATCACCGTTGTGGCGTTCCGTAGGTAAGAATCATTCTTAGCATCTACTCCCATAAGCCACGTAAAACATGCAACAACAAAGTAGAGGCGTCTAACTTGTTTTTGCAGGGAGTGTTTTCTGTGATATGGTATGGCCCAAGATGTGATGTGTATAATGTATGTGATGATCATGTTTTGTAATGTTTCACGACTTGCATGTCGATGAGTACACAACCGGCAGGAGCCATATGGTTGTCTTTATAATTGTGTATGACCTGCGAGTCAACTTCTTATACGCCATGTAATAGCTTTACTTTATCGCTAAGTAGTTAGCAATAGTTGTAGTTGCTATTCGTGGTGGAGGCAATCATGGTGGAGTGATGGAGATCATGCCGGCACGCACAAGATGGAGATCACTGCGCGAAGATTGGCTATACCATGTCACATAAAGTTATATGCATGTGATGTTTATCCTTTTATGTATCTTATTATGCTTAGATCGCGACGGTAGCATTATAAGATGATTCCTCACTTAAAGATCAAGATAAAAAATTGTGTTCTCCCCAAGTATGCACCGTTGCGAAAGTTCGTCGTGTCCAAGCATCACGTGATGATCGGGTGCTATAGACTCTACGCTCACATACAACGGTGCAAGCCAGTTTTGCACACGCGGAAATACTTGGGTCTAACTTGACGAGCCTAGCATGTACAGACATGGCCTCGGAACACATGAACCGAAAGGTTAAGCATGAGTCATATGAATGATATGATCGACACTTCGTTGTCCACCATTGAAACCACATCTCTTCTCGTGATGATCGGATTAGGTGTGGTGAATTCGGATCGTGTTCACTAAACAACTTGAGGGATGTTGAATTTAGTGGGAGTTCATCTAGTAATTTGATTAAAAGTTGAACTAGTTATCATGAACATAGTCTAATTTGTACTTGCAAATATTGCAGATCAAATGGCTAAGTCCAACTTCAACTTCAACGTTTTTGCTGAGAAGGAAAAGCTTAGAAACAATGGGTCTAACTTCACCAATTGGTTCCGCAATCTAAGAATCATTCTCTCTGGCGGTCAAAAGGACTATGTCCTTGGGAAAGCGTTAGGTGACCCCCCTGCTGCAACTGTGCCGGCTGATGAGAAAGCTGTCTATCAGTCGCGCAAAGATGATCATGGTGTGATTAAGAGCACCATGTTGTTTGCTATGGAACCAGAACTTCAAAATCGTTTTGAAGACTATCCCGGGCCCTTTGAGATTCTCGAAGAGCTGAAAACCATGTTTCAGACTCAGGCCCGTTCTGAGAGATATGCGATCTCTGAGAAGTTCTTTAACTGCAAGATGGAGGAAGGGAGTTCCGTTAGTGAGCACGCCATTAAGATGACGGGCTACACTCAACGCCTTGAGCAACTGGAATGCACGATTCCAGAGGATCTCAAGATTGACAGGGTTCTGCAATCACTCCCTCCCAGCTACAAAAGTTTTGTAGTGACTCATAATCAGATTGGTTCCACTGATACGATCACCGAGCTCTTCGCAAAGCTGAAGGCCGCGGAAGTGGACATCAAAAAGGATAACCATGTGTTGATGGTCAACAAGCCCACCTTTAAGAAAGGTAAGGGAGCAAAGAAGCCCTTCAAGAAGGGCGGCGGCAAGCGCACTGCCCCTGCTGAGAAGAAGCTCAAGTCTGGTCCTAAGCTGGACACTGAGTGCTTCTATTGCAAGGACAAGGGTCACTGGAAGCGCAACTGTCCGAAGTACTTAGCGGACAAGAAGGCTGGCACCATCAAAGGTATATTTGATATACATGTTATTGATGTTTTCCTTACTAGCCCTCATTGTAGTGCCTGGGTATTTGATACTGGTTCAGTTGCTAATATTTGTAACTCGAAACAGGAGCTACGGAATAGACGGCGGCTTGCGAGGGATGAGGTGACGATGCGTGTTGGCAACGGATCAAGAGTTGATGTGATGGCCGTCGGCACGCTCTCCTTAGTTTTACCTTAATAAATGTTATTATGTGCCTGCGTTGAGCATGAACATTATTTCTGGATCGTGTTTATTGCAAGACGGTTATTCATTTAAATCGGAGAATAATGGTTGTTCTATTTATATGAGTAACATCTTTTATGGTCATGCACCTCTTGTGAATGGTTTATTTCTTCTAAATCTCAAAAGGGATGAAACACACATCCATAACATTGAGGCTAAGAGATGCAAAGTAGATAGTGATAATACTACTTATTTGTGGCACTGTCGTCTAGGTCATATTGGTGTAAAGCGCATGAAGAAACTCCATTCTGATGGACTTTTGGAGTCTCTTGATTTTGAATCATTTGACACATGCGAACCATGCCTCATGGGCAAGATGATCAAAACACCGTTCTCCGGTATGATGGAGCGAGCAACGGACTTGTTGGAAATCATACATACTGATGTATGCGGACCGATGAGTGTTTCGACGCGCGGTGGATATCGCTATTTTCTCACTTTTACCGATGACTTAAGTAGATATGGGTATATCTATTTAATGAAACATAAATCTGAAACGTTTGAAAAGTTCAAAGAATTTCAGAATGAAGTGGAGAACCATCGTAACAGAAAGATTAAGTTTCTACGATCCGATCGTGGGGGCGAATATTTGAGTTATGATTTTCTCACGCATCTTAAAGCAAGCGGAATTGTTTCACAACTCACGCCACCCGGTGTTGGAGATATGCCCTAGAGGCAATAATAAATATAGTTATTATTATATCTTTGTGTTTATGATAAATGTTTACATTCATGCTATAATAGTATTAACAAGGAAACATTAATACTTGTGTGATTTGTAGACTAAAATAAGAGTCCCTAGTAAAGCCTCTATATAATACTAGCTTGTTGGTTAATAGATGATTGTGGTTTCCCTATCATGAACATTGAGATGTTATTAACAACAAAGATCATATCATTAGGAGAATGATATGGTGGACATACTCCTATAGATAAGCGTAGCATAAAGATCAAGTCATTTTAATAGTTCAATTGCTATATGCTTTCTGATACATAGTAATCTAATTCCTTCGACCATGAGATCATGCATATCACCTTTACCGGATGGATGCTTTGATGACATCAAACACCACACCGTAACTGGGTGGCTATAAAGGTGGCAATGAGTGTTCGGAAAGTATTGGTTGAAACACATGGATCAAGAGTGGGATTTGTCCATCCATATGACGGATAGATAAACTCTGGGCCCTCTCGGTGAAATGTCATCCAATTAGCTTGCAAGCATGTGACTGGCTCACAAGGGATCACATATCACGGGAATGAGAAAAGAGTACTTATCGGTAACGAGGTTGAACTAGGTATGCAGAGATACCGACGATCATAACCTCGGATAAGTAAATTATCGTGAGACAAAGGGAAATTGATATCGTATGTAAGTGGTTCATTTGGTCGCAAAGTAATCGTAGAAATATGTGGGAGCCATATGAATTTCCAGATTCCTCTATTGGTTATTGTTCGGAGAAGTGTCTCGATCATGTCCGCATAATTCACGAACCGTAGGGAGACACACTTAAGGATTCGACGTTGTTTGAGTAGTTATGGAATGATGAGAAAGAGACCGAATGTTGTTCGGAGTCTCGAATGGGATTCGGGATATCACGAGGAGATCCGGAATGGTCCGGAGAATGAGATTCATATAAGGAAAGTCCCGTTTCGGAGTTGAAGAATGATTCCGGTGTTTTCATCGGGAATGTTCTAGAAGGTTCCGGAATGTCCGGCACTCCGGAGGGGAAGGGTACATGAATGTGTTATATCAAATTGGTATGATTGCATCATGTACTAAGTGTCATCGCTGAACAAAATAAAGGATTAAATCAAATCCTAGTTTGAAAAGTCAAACGGCTAGTTTGAAAGTCAAACGGCTATTTTTGGGAAGTGGAAAAGGAGGAGGAAACCGAGTTGGGGAGGAGTCCCTCCTCGCCACCGCCGGCGCCCCACTAAGCCGAGTTGGGTAGGGACTCCTCTCCCTCCCCTTGGCCGGCCGGCCCCTCCACCTATATAAGGAGGGGCAGGGCTCCCTCCTAGACACACAAGATCCTCTCCTCCAAACCCTAGCACCAAGCCGCCGCCGCCTCCATAGCCGCCGCCGGCCCTAGGGCAAACCGCCGCCGCCTAGCTAAACCCTAGCCGCCGCCTTGCCCCTCCTCGGCGTGTCTAAACTCTAGATCGTTGAGGGACTCTCTCATCCACCACCATACTCGCTCCGGCTTAAGGCGAAGCCCTGCGAGATCTCCCCTCTACTTCCGGTACCACGCCGTTGTGCTGCCGGAATCACGAGGAGAGTGCTACAACCTCCGCTGCCTGCTGGAACAAGGGAGAGGAAGGTCTTCGTCGAGTACCGAACGTGTGACCGACTGCGGGCGCGCTGCCGGAATGCAGCGCCGGAAGGATCGTCTACGCGATCTTGAGATCGGGAAGAGTACGACTACATCACCCACGAGAATCCGCTCTCGTTAAACACTTTGGAATCTTCGAGGGTGAGTTATTCCATCGACTCGTTGCTACAATCTAGTAGATAGATCTTGGCTTGTTTGTTTGTATGCGATAGAATTTTTTTGTTTTCCATGCTACGAAACCCTACAGTGGTATCAGAGCCGTATTTATATGTAGATCTGTTGCATGAGTAGAACACAATGGTCATTGTGGGCATTGATGCTTTTATTGTCGATTGCTTCTTTTGTACTTTGCATCTTGCGGTATGTTGGGATGAAGCGGCCCGGGCTAACCTTACATGACATCGTTCATGAGACATGCTCCACGCTTGACATGCAACTTGTATTGCATAAGTGGCTTTGCAGGTGCCTGTTTCTCCTAGCATAGTTAAGATCCAATTTACAACGGGTGATTAACAATACTAGTATCAATGTTGTGGTTCATGTTCGTAAGTTAGAACGACACTTATTGAAAGCCCCAAAACCACGTAAAATATGCAAAGAAAGTAGAGGCGTCTAACTTTGTTTTGCAGGGGTGTGCTGTGATGTGATATGGCCATGATTGTGATTATATTTGATGTATGCAATGTTCCTTATTGTAAGTTGGCAACCGGCAGGAGCCATATGGTTGTCTTTAATTTCTGTTAGGACCCGCGTGTCTATTCAAAGTAGTTGTAATAGTTGAAGCCGGTGGACGACAACCATGGAGAAGCGTCATTGACCTTGATGCAATGCCGGTGATGATGGAGATCATGTTCGTGCTAGAAGATGGAGATCGGAAGCACAAAGAAGAAAGGCCATATCATATCACATATTATGAAATGCATGTGATGTTAATCCTTTATGCATCTTGTATTGCTTAGTAGACGACGGTAGCATTATAAGATGATCCCTCATGCACATGAATTTCAAGTTATGGAGTGTTCACCCTTAGTTAGCACCGTTGCTAAAGCTTGTTGTTTCGAAGCACCACGTGATGATCGGGTGTGTTAGATTCCGCAAGTGTATACAACGTGAGCAAGCCAGATTTGCTCATGCGGAAACTAAGGTTTGATCTTGACGAGCCTAGCATGTACAGACATGGTCTCGGAACACGGATCACCGAAAGGTAAAGCATGAATCATATAGTAGATGTGATGAACATGTCGATTGTTCGCCATTGAAACTATGTCAACTCTCGTGATGATCGGTGTTGATGTAGTTGATTTGGTTCGTGTGATCACTAAAACAATGTGAGGGATCTTGTTTTGAGTGGGAGTTCACCTAGATTAATTTTATTATTAATTTGAACTCAATTTGTCATAAACTTAGTCTAAACTATTGCAAATATGTTGTAGATCAATGGCAGCCCCTACCATCAATTTTAATGCGTTCCTAGAGAAAGAAAAGTTGAAAAACAATGGAAGCAACTTCGCGGATTGGTTCCGCAATTTGAGGATTGTCCTCACAGCTGGTAATTTGACCTATGTGCTGGATGCACCGCTGGGTGACCCACCTGCAGCTGATGCTGCCGATGAAGTAAAGAATGTTTACCTCACTCGGAAGACTCAGTACTCCACATTTCAGTGTGCTATCTTGTATGGTTTAGAATCGGAGCTTCAGAAAAGGTTTGAGAATTCAGACCCATATGATATTGTCGAGGATCTCAAGTTGATCTTTGAGACTCATGCGGCAATTGAAAGCTATGAGGCTTCTGAAAAGTTCTTTAACTGCAAGATGGAAGAGGGCAGCTCCGTCAGTGAGCATGTGCTTAAGATGTCTGGGAACGCAAACAAACTCCAAAGCTTGGGTATAGTGATTCCTAATGCTTTGGGGATTTACCGTGTCCTCCAATCACTACCACCAAGTTACAAGAACTTTGTGATGAACTACAATATGCAAAACATGAATAAGCAGTTGCCAGAACTGTTTGCTATGTTGAAATCTGCAGAAGTGGAGATCAAGAAAGAGCACCAAGTGTTGATGGTAAATAAGACCACCAAATTCAAGAAAGGCAAGTCTAAGCAAAAGGGACACTTCAAGAAGGGTGGTAAGAAAGTTACCACGCCAACGAAGAAGACCAAGGCTGGACCTAAGCCCGATACTGAGTGCTTTTGCTACAAGGGAGAAGGTCACTGGAAGCGGAATTGCCAAAAGTACTTGGCGGATTTGAAGAACGGCAACATCAAGAAGAAAGGTATATACGATATACATGTTATTGATGTGTATCTCACTAGTACTCGTAGTAGTGCCTGGGTATTTGATACTGGTTCGGTTGCTCATATTTGTAACTCGAAACAGGTGCTGCAGAATAAACGGAAGCTAGCGAAGAACGAGGTGACGATGCGCGTGGGAAACGGATCAAAGGTTGATGTGATCGCGGTCGGCACGCTACCCCTTCATCTACCATCGGATTAGTTTTATACTTAAATAATTGTTATTTGGTGCCTGCGTTAAGCATGAACATTATATCGGGATCTTGTTTATTGCGAGACGGTTACTTGTTTAAGTCCGAGAATAATGGTTGTTCGATTTATATGAGTAATATGTTTTATGCACATGCACCTTTGATAGATGGTCTATTCTTGTTGAATCTCGATAGTGGAAATACACATATTAATAACATTGAGGCTAAACGTTTGAAATCGAGCGATAACTCGACCTATATGTGGCACTGTTGTCTTGGTCACATTGGAGTGAAGCGTATGAAGAAACTCCATTCCGATGGACTTCTTGAATCACTTGATTTCGAATCACTTGAAAGATGCGAAGCATGTCTGATGGGTAAAATGACTAAGACTCCATTTTCTGGTATGATGGAGCGAGCTACGGACTTATTGGAAATCATACATACCGATGTGTGTGGTCCAATGAGTGTAACATCGCGCGGTGGTTATCGTTATGTTCTTACCTTCACGGATGATTTGAGTAGATATGGGTATATCTATTTCATGAAACATAAGTCCGAAACTTTCGAGAATTTTAAGGAATTTCAAAGTGAGGTAGAGAATCAACGTAACAAGAAGATTAAATTTCTATGTTTTGATCGTGGAGGTGAATATCTAAGTTACGAGTTTGGCGAGCATTTGAAGAAATGCGGAATACTTTCACAATTGACACCGCCGGGAACACCACAGCGTAATGGTGTGTCCGAACATCGTAATCGAACTCTCTTAGATATGGTTCGTTCTATGATGTCACTTATAGATTTACCGCTATCATTTTGGGGTCATTCATTAGAAACAACCGCATTCACTTTAAATAGGGCACCATCTAAATCCGGTGAAACGACACCGTATGAATTATGGTTTGGGAAGAAACCTAGATTGTCGTTCCTTAAAGTTTGGGGTTGCGAAGCCTATGTAAAGAAGTTACAGCCGGACAAGCTTGAACCCAAAGCGGAAAATGCGTCTTCATAGGATACCCGAAGGAAACTATTGGGTATACCTTCTATCATAGATCCGAAGGCAAAGTCTTCGTTGCCAAGAATGGATCCTTTCTAGAGAAGGAATTTCTCTCGAAAGAAGTGACTGGAAGGAAAGTAGAATTCGACGAGGTTGCTGAACCTTCTCTCGAAATTGCGAGTAGCGCAGCACCGGAAGAAGTTCCTGTGGTGCCTGCACCAGTTAGAGAGGAAGCTAATGATGATGATCATGAAACTTCAGTTGAAGTTGCTACAGAGCCTCGCAGGTCAACGAGAATCCGTACAACTCCAGATTGGTATGATCCCATTATGAGTGTCATGTTGGTGGACAACACCAATGACCCTGAGACATATGAGGAAGCGATGATGAGCCCAGATTCCAACAAATGGCAAGAAGCCATGAAATCCGAGATTGGATCCATGTACGAAAACCAAGTATGGACTTTGGTGGACTTACCGGATGGCCGGAAGGCTGTCGAGAACAAATGGATTTTCAAAAAGAAAACAGATGCTGATGGTAATGTTACTGTCTATAAAGCCCGACTTGTCGCAAAGGGGTTTCGACAAATTCAAGGAGTTGACTACGATGAGACTTTCTCACCAGTAGCGAAGCTAAAGTCTGTGAGGATTATGTTAGCAATTGCTGCATATTATGATTATGAGATATGGCAGATGGATGTCAAAACAACATTCCTCAATGGAGACATTGATGAAGAGTTGTATATGATGCAACCCAAAGGTTTTGTCGATCCTAAAGATGCTAACAAGGTATGCAAACTTCAACGGTCCATCTATGGATTGAAGCAAGCATCCCGAAGTTGGAATCAACGTTTTGATAAGGTGATCAAAAGTTTTGGTTTTATACAAACTTATGGAGAAGCTTGTATTTACAAGAAAGTGAGTGGGAGCTCTGTAGCATTCTTAATACTATATGTAGATGACATATTGTTGATTGGGAATGATGTAGACCTTCTTAATAGTGTCAAGGAATATTTGAATAATAGTTTTTCAATGAAGGATCTTGGCGAATCAGCTTACATATTAGGCATAAAGATTTATAGAGATAGATCGAAACGCCAAATATCATTGTCACAAAGTACATATTTGGACAAAGTTCTAAAGAGGTTTGGAATGGAAGATAGCAAGAAAGGGTTCTTTCCCATGTTGCCCAATACGACCTTGAGTAAAACTCAAAGTCCGACATCGGCAGAAGATAGAGAAAGGATGAGTAAGACTCCCTATGCCTCAGCCATAGGATCTCTAATGTATGCCATGCTATGTACTAGACCCGACATTGCATATGCTGTTAGTTTAACTAGCAGATATCAAAGTGATCCAGGAGTGGATCATTGGACAGCGGTTAAAAACATCCTTAAGTACTTGAGAAGAACTAAGGATATGGTTCTTTCTTATGGAGGTGATGAACAGCTCGTTGTTAATGGTTACACCGATGCTAGTTGGAACACCGATCCGGATGATTCTAAATCACAATCTGGATACGTATTTATTTTGAATGGTGCAGCAGTTAGCTGGAGGAGTGCAAAGCAAAGCGTTGTGGCGAGATCTTCAACTGAATCGGAATACATGGCTGCTTCGGAGGCTTCACAAGAAGCGATATGGATGAAAGAGTTCATTACAGAGCTGGGTGTGGTTCCTAGTGCGCTGGACCCAATGTCTATCTACTGTGATAACATGGGCGCCATAGCCAATGCGCAAGAACCAAGGTCACACAAGAAGCTGAAGCACATCAAGCTACGTTTTCACGCTATTCGAGAACATATCCAAGATGGGGATATAAAGATTTGCAAAGTACACACAGATCTGAATGTGGCGGATCCGTTGACTAAACCTCTCCCGAGGGCAAAACATGACCGGCACCAGACTGCCATGGGTGTTCGGTATATTACCATGTAATCTAGATTAGATGACTCTAGTGCAAGTGGGAGACTGTTGGAGATATGCCCTAGAGGCAATAATAAATATAGTTATTATTATATCTTTGTGTTTATGATAAATGTTTACATTCATGCTATAATAGTATTAACAAGGAAACATTAATAGTTGTGTGATTTGTAGACTAAAATAAGAGTCCCTAGTAAAGCCTCTATATAATACTAGCTTGTTGGTTAATAGATGATTGTGGTTTCCCTATCATGAACATTGAGATGTTATTCACAACAAAGATCATATCATTAGGAGAATGATATGGTGGACATACTCCTATAGATAAGCGTAGCATAAAGATCAAGTCATTTTAATAGTTCAATTGCTATATGCTTTCTGATACATAGTAATCTAATTCCTTCGACCATGAGATCATGCATATCACCTTTACCGGATGGATGCTTTGATGACATCAAACACCACACCGTAACTGGGTGGCTATAAAGGTGGCATTGAGTGTTCGGAAAGTATTGGTTGAAACACATGGATCAAGAGTGGGATTTGTCCATCCATATGACGGATAGATAAACTCTGGGCCCTCTCGGTGAAATATCATCCAATTAGCTTGCAAGCATGTGACTGGCTCACAAGGGATCACATATCACGGGAACGAGAAAAGAGTACTTATCGGTAACGAGGTTGAACTAGGTATGCAGAGATACCGACGATCATAACCTCAGATAAGTAAATTATCGTGAGACAAAGGGAAATTGATATCGTATGTAAGTGGTTCATTCGATCGCAAAGTAATCGTAGAAATATGTGGGAGCCATATGAATTTCCAGATTCCTCTATTGGTTATTGTTCAGAGAAGTGTCTCGATCATGTCCGCATAATTCACGAATCGTAGGGAGACACACTTAAGGATTCGACGTTGTTTGAGTAGTTATGGAATGATGAGAAAGAGACCGAATGTTGTTCGGAGTCTCGAATGGGATTAGGGATATCACGAGGAGATCCGGAATGGTCCGGAGAATGAGATTCATATAAGGAAAGTCCCGTTTCGGAGTTGAAGAATGATTCCGGTGTTTTCATCGGGAATGTTCTAGAAGGTTCCGGAATGTCCGGCACTCCGGAGGGGAAGGGTACATGAATGTGTTATATCAAATTGGTATGATTGCATCATGTACTAAGTGTCATCGCTGAACAAAATAAAGGATTAAATCAAATCCTAGTTTGAAAAGTCAAACGACTAGTTTGAAAGTCAAACGGCTATTTTTGGGAAGTGGAAAAGGAGGAGGAAACCGAGTTGGGGAGGAGTCCCTCCTCCCCACCGCCGGTGCCCCACCAAGCCGAGTTGGGGAGGGACTCCTCTCCCTCCCCTTGGCCGGCCGGCCCCTCCACCTATATAAGGAGGGGCAGGGCTCCCTCCTAGACACACAAGATCCTCTCCTCCAAACCCTAGCACCAAGCCGCCGCCGCCTCCATAGCCGCCGCCGGCCCTAGGGCAAACCGCCGCCGCCTAGCTAAACCCTAGCCACCGCCTTGCCCCTCCTCGGCGTGTCTAAACTCTAGATCGTCGAGGGACTCTCTCATACACCACCATACTCGCTCCGGCTTAAGGCGAAGCCCTGCGAGATCTCCCCTCTACTTCCGGTACCACGCCGTTGTGCTGCCGGAATCACGAGGAGAGTGCTACAACCTCCGCTGCCTGCTGGAACAAGGGAGAGGAAGGTCTTCGTCGAGTACCGAACGTGTGACCGACTGCGGGAGCGCTGCCGGAATGCAGCGCCGGAAGGATCGTCTACGCGATCTTGAGATCGGGAAGAGTACGACTACATCACCCATGAGAATCCGCTCTCGTTAAACACTTTGGAATCTTCGAGGGTGAGTTATTCCATCGACTCGTTGCTACAATCTAGTAGATATATCTTGGCTTGTTTGTTTGTATGCGATAGAATTTTTTTGTTTTCCATGCTACGAAACCCTACACCCGGAACACCACAGCGCAATGGTGTGTCTGAACGCCGGAATCGAACCTTATTAGATATGGTCCGATCAATGATGTCTCTTACTGATTTGCCGTTATCATTTTGGGGTTATGCATTAGAAACCGCTGCATTCACTTTAAATAGGGCTCCATCTAAATCCATTGAGACGACACCGTATGAACTATGGTTTGGTGCTAAACCTAAGTTGTCGTTTCTTAAAGTTTGGGGATGCGAAGCTTACGTCAAGAAGTTGATGCCGGACAAGCTCGAACGCAAAGCGGAGAAATGCGTCTTCATAGGATACCCTAAGGAAACTATTGGGTATACCTTCTATCACAGAACCGAAGGCAAAGTGTTTGTCGCAAAGAATGGTTCCTTTCTTGAGAAGGAGTTTCTCTCGAAAGAAGTGAGTGGGAGGAAAGTAGAGCTAGACGAGGTTATTGAACCTTCTCTTGAATTGGAGAGTAGCGCAGCACCTGAAATTGTTCCAGTGCCTCCTGCACCAACAATAGAGGAAGCTAATGACAAGGATCATGAAGCTTCGGACGATGCTGCTACTGAACGTCACAGGTCGACAAGGTCGCATGCCCCTCCTGAGTGGTACGACAACCCTGACTTGACTGTCTTGTTAGTAGAAGACAGTGAACCTACGAACTATGAGGAAGCGATGATGAGCCCAGACTCTGAGAAATGGCTAGAAGCCATGAAATCCAAATTGGGATCCATGAGCGAAAACCAAGTATGGACTTTGGTGGACCCTCCTAGCGACCGAAAGGCCGTTGAGTGCAAATGGATCTTCAAGAAGAAAACAGACGCGGATGGTAATGTTACCGTCTATAAAGCACGGCTTGTCGCGAAAGGTTTTCGACAAGTTCAAGGTGTTGACTACGATGAGACTTTCTCTCCCGTAGCGATGTTTAAGTCCATTCGGATTTTATTAGCAATTGCTGCGTTTCATGATTATGAAATATGGCAGATGGATGTCAAGACTGCGTTCCTCAATGGCAACATTGATGAAGAGTTGTATATGATGCAACCCGAAGGTTTTGTCGATCCTAAGGATGCTGATAAAGTATGCAAACTTCAGCGTTCCATTTATGGAATGAAGCAAGCATCTCGGAGTTGGAACCTTCGTTTTGATCAAGTGATCAAGAGCTTTGGATTTGTTCCAAATTGCTACGTAGCTTGTATCTACAAGAAAGTGAGTGGGAGCTCGGTGACGTTTCTGGTACTATATGTGGATGATATATTGATTATCGGAAATGACATCAACATTCTTAACGATGTGAAGAGTTATTTGAACAAGTGTTTTTCAATGAAAGACCTAGGTGAAGCTGCTTATATATTGGGAATCAAGATCTATAGAGATAGACAAAGACGCCTGATAGCTTTAAGCCAGAGTACATGCCTAGACAAAGTTCTGAAAAGGTTCAGAATGGATAAGGCAAATAAAGGTTCGGTGCCTATGTTGTCAGGTAAGATGTTGAGCAAGGCTCAGTGTCCAGCTACGGTAAATGATAGGGAAGCTATGAGCAAAGTGCCTTATGCCTCGGCCATAGGTTCCATCATGTATGCCATGCTGTGTACTAGACCGGATGTGTCCAATGCTCTTAGTTTGACGAGCAGATATCAAAGTGATCCAGGAGTGGAACACTGAACAGCCGTAAAGAACATCCTAAAGTACCTAAATAGGACTAAAGAAATGTTCTTAGTCTATGGGGGTGATGAATAGCTTGTCGTAAAAGGTTACGTCGATGCTAGTTTTGACACCGACAAGGATGATTCTAAATCTCAGACAGGATACGTGTATATTTTGAATGGAGGAGCTGTGAGCTGGAGAAGCTGCAAGCAAAGCGTGATCGCGGGATCTACAGTAGAAGCGGAATACATGGTTGCTGCAGAAGCGTCAAGTGAAGGAGTTTGGATCAGGAACTTCATCACTGAGCTTGGCGTGGTTCCAAGTGCATTGGACCCACTGGAGATATTGTGTGACAACACTGGCGCCATAGCACTCGCTAAGGAACCAAGATATCATCCAAAGACCAAGCATATCAACCGCAAGTTTCATATAATCCGAGATTATATAGCAGATGGAGATCTGAAGATTAGCAAAGTACATACATATCTGAATGTCGCAGATCCATTGACTAAACCTCTTCCACGTGTAAAACATGATCAGCACCTCAGTGCCATGGGTGTGAGATTGTTGCCAGATGTAAACTAGATTATTGACTCTAGTGCAAGTGGGAGACTGTTGGAATTATGCCCTAGAGGCAATAATAAAGCTGTTATTATTATAATTCTTGTTCATGATAATGTTTATATTCCATGCTAGAATTGTATTAAGCGGAAACTTTAATACTTGTGTGGTTTGTGAACAACACCGTGTCCCTAGTACGCCTCTATGGACTAGCTCATTGATTAATGATGGTTAAGGTTTCCTAACCATGGACATGAGTTGTCGATTAATAATGAGATCATATCATTGGGAGAATGATATGATGGACAGACCCAAACTAAGCGAAGCAAATAGATCGTGTCATCGTGTTTGTCTTTGCGAAGCTTTTCTTATGTCAAATATTGTATTCCTTAGACCATGAGATAATACAACTCCCTGGTATCGGAAGAAAGCTTTGAGGTCATCAAACGTCATCCTATGAGAGGGTGATCATAAAGGTGTCTCTCAGGTGATCGGAAAGTATCTGTTGGGTTGTATGTATCGAGATGGGATTTGTCCCTCCCAAGTTGGAGAGATATACTTCGGGCCCACTCGGTAATCGATATCAACACCGCTTGCAAGCATGTGGTTAAGGAGTTAATCACAAAGTGATATCGGATTACAGAACGAGTAAAGTACTTGCTGTGAACGAGATTGAACTAGGTATGACGGTACCGACGATCGAATCTCGGGCAAGTAAAATATCGCGAGACGAAGGGAATATATATATGGGATTGATTGAATCCTGGCATCGTGGTTCATCCGATATGATCATCGATGAATGTGTGGGAGTCAATATGGGTTTCCAGACCCCGCTGTTGATTATTGATAGAAGATCATGTCTGCATATTCTCGAACCCGCAGGGTCACACACTTAACGTGTCTCGACGCTAGGATAGATTGGATAATTGGTTTATGAGTTTTTTGTTCGGAGTCTCGGATGGGATCCGGGAAATCACGAGAGGTTCCGGAATGGTCCGGAGAGTAAGATTCATATAAGGCAGTGTAGTTTTTGGAGTTCGAAATTGTTCCGGGTTAATCGGTATTGTACCGGAAGCTTCTAGAACCTTCCGGAAGGGGACCAACGTGGCCCCACCTTCCGGGAGGGGTCATGGGCCTATGAGGGAGTGCCCTGGCCGCATTGGGCCAGGGGCACAAGGCCCCATAGGGCCCAGCCGGCCAAGGGGGTTTTAAACTCGTGATAGACCTTCTAGAAGGGGGGGTTTCCTTGCCCCCCACTCCTTCTCCTTGGGGCCGCCGGTTTGGGCTTGAGGGAGGGGCTAGGGCTGCGCCCACCCCTCTATATAAATAGGGCTGGGGGCGCACCACCCCCACACACCTTCCCCTCCAACCCAAGCCGCCCTGCTGCCCTTCCTCTCTCCCTCCCGACTGCTTGTAGGCGAAGCCCTGCTGCAGAAATTCTCCACCATATACACCACGCCGTCGTGTTGTAGATCCAATCCGTCTCTCCACCATACTTGCTGGTCCGAGGAAGGAGGAGACGTCGAGGTGCCGCACGTGTGCATCTCACGGAGGCATCGCCACTTGTGGTGCTAGATCGGATCGGATCGCGAGGAGGAGAAGCGAGTACGACTACATCACCCACGTTCTGACGAACGTTCCGCTGTGCGAATCTTCAAGGGTATGAAGATCTAATCCAATCTCTCTCGTTGTTTGCATCTCCTAGATTAGATCTTGGCTTTCCCTCTGTTCGCATCCGTAGAAAATTTTGATTTACTATGCCGCGAAACCCTTCACACCGAGCTCTGTAATGAACTCCTTCATCCATATTGCCTCTTGTGAAGCCTCCGAAGGAGCTATGTATTCCGATTCAGTTGAAGATCTCGCCACAACGCTTTGCTTTGCACTCCTCCAGCTAACTGCTGCACCATTCAAAGTAAATACGTATCCAGATTGTGATTCAGAATCATCCGGATCGGTGTTCCAACTAGCATCGGTGTAACCATTAACAATGAGCTGTTCATCACCTCCATAAGAAAGAACCATATACTTAGTTCTTCTCAAGTAGTTAAGGAGGTTTTTTACCACTGTCCAATGATCCACTCTTGGATCACTTTGATATCTGCTAGTTAAACTAACAACATATGCAATGTCGGGTCTAGGACACAGCATGGCATACATAAGAGATCCTATGGCTGAGGCATAGGGAGTCTTACTCATCCTTTCTCTATCTTCTGCCGTTGCAGGACTTTGAGTTTTACTCAAGGTCGTATTGGGCAACATGGGCAAGAACCCTTTCTTGCTATCTTCCATTCCAAACCTCTTTAGAACTTTGTCCAAATATGTACTCTGTGACAATGATATTAGGCGTCTCGATCTATCTCTATAAATATTTATGCCTAATATGTAAGTTGCTTCGCCAAGATCTTTCATTGAAAAACAATTATTCAAATATTCCTTGACACTATTAAGAAGGTCTACATCATTCCCAATCAACAATATGTCATCTACATATAGTATTAAGAATGCTACAGAGCTCCCACTCACTTTCTTGTAAATACAAGCTTCTCCATAAGTTTGTATAAAACCAAAGCTTTTGATCACCTTATCAAAACGTTGATTCCAACTTCAGGATGCTTGCTTCAATCCATAAATGGACCGTTGAAGTTTGCATACCTTGTTAGCATCTTTAGGACCGACAAAACCTTTGGGTTGCATCATATACAACTCTTCATCAATGTCTCCATTGAGGAATGCTGTTTTGACATCCATCTGCCATATCTCATAATCATAATATGTAGCGATTGCTAACATAATCCTCACAGACTTTAGCTTTGCTACTGGTGAGAAAGTCTCATCGTAGTCAACTCCTTGAATTTGTCGAAACCCTTTTGCGATAAGTTGAGCTTTATAGACAGTAACATTACCATCAACATCTGTTTTCTTCTTGAAAATCCATTTGTTCTCGACAGCCTTCCGGCCATCCGGTAAGTCCACCAAAGTCCATACTTGGTTTTCGTACATGGATCCAATCTCGGATTTCATGGCTTCTTGCCATTTATTGGAATCTGGGCTCATCATCGCTTCCTCATATGTCCCAGGGTCATCGGTGTTGTCCACCAACATGACATTCATAACGGGATCATACCAATCAAGAGTGGTACGAGTTCTCGTCGACCTGCGAGGTTCCGTAGTAACTTCAACCGAAGTTTCATGATCAACATCATTAGCTTTCTCTCTCATTAGTGTAGGCGCCACAGGAAATACTTCCAGTGCTGCGCTACTCGCAATTTCGAGAGAAGGTTCAACAACCTCGTCGAGTTCTACTTTCTTTCCAGTCACTTATTTCGAGAGAAACTCCTTCTCTAGAAAGGATCCATTCTTGGCAACGAAGATTTGCCCTCGGATCTATGATAGAAGGTATACCCAATAGTTTCCTTCGGGTATCCTATGAAGACGCATTTTTCCGCTTTGGGTTCAAGCTTGTCGGGCTGTAACTTCTTTACATAAGCTTCGCAACCCCAAACTTTTAGGAACGACAATTTAGGTTTCTTCCCAAACCATAATTCATACGGTGTCGTTTCAACGGATTTAGATGGTGCCCTATTTAAAGAGAATGCGGCTATTTCTAATGCATAACCCCAAAACGATAGCGGTAAATCTATAAGTGACATCATAGAACGAACCATATCCAAGAGAGTTCGATTACGATGTTCGGACACACTATTACGTTGTGGTGTTCCCGGCGGTGTCAATTGTGAAAGTATTCCGCATTTCTTCAAATGCTCGCCAAACTCGTAACTTAGATATTCACCTCCACGATCAGATCGTAGAAATTTAATCTTCTTGTTACGTTGATTCTCTACCTCACTTTGAAATTCCTTAAACTTCTCAAAAGTTTCGGACTTATGTTTCATGAAATAGATATACCCATATCTACTCAAGTCATCCGTGAAGGTAAGAACATAACGATAACCACCGCGCGATGCTACACTCATTGGGCCACACACATCGGTATGTATGATTTCCAATAAGTCTATAGCTCGCTCCATCATACCAGAAAATGGAGTCTTAGTAATTTTACCCATCAGACATGCTTCACATCTTTCAAGTGATTCAAGAAGTCCATCGGAATGGAGTTTCTTCATACGCTTCACTCCAATATGACCAAGATGATAGTGCCACAAATAGGTCGAGTTATCACTCAATTTCAAACGTTTAGCTTCGATGTTATTAATGTGTGTATTACTACAATCGAGATTCAATAAGAATAGAGCATCTATCAAAGGTGCATGTGCATAAAAAATATTACTCATAAATCGAACAACCATTATTCTCGGATTTAAACACCTTCTCGCAATAAACATGATCCGGATATAATGTTCATGCTCAAGGCAGGCACCAAATAACAATTATTTAAGTATAAAACTAATCCCGATGGTAGATGAAGAGGTAGCGTGCCAACCGCGATCACATCAACCTTTGATCCATTTCCAACGCGCATCGTCACCTCGTTCTTCGCTAGCTTCCATTTATTCTTAGCACCTGTTTCGAGTTACAAATATGAGCAACCGAACCAGTATCAAATACCCAGGCACTACTACGAGTACTAGTGAGATACACATCAATAACATGTATATCAGATATACCTTTCTTCTTGATGTTGCCGTTCTTCAAATCCTCCAAGTACTTTGGGCAATTCCGCTTCCAGTGACCATCTCCCTTGTAGTAAAAGCACTCAATATCAGCCTTAGGCACAGCCTTGGTCTTCTTCGCCGGCGCGGAAACTTTCTTACCACCCTTCTTGAAGTTTCCCTTTTTCTTAGACTTGCCTTGCTTCTTGAATTTGGTGGTCTTATTGACCAACAACACTTGGTGCTCTTTCTTGATCTCCACTTCTGCAGACTTCAACATGGAGAAGAGTTCGGGTAACGACTTGTCCATGTTTTGCATATTGTAGTTCATCACAAAGTTCTTGTAACTTGGTGGTAGTGATTGGAGGACACGGTGAATCCCCAAAGCATTAGGAATCACTATTCCCAAGCTTTGAAGCTTGCTTGCGTGCCCAAACATCTTAAGCACGTGCTCACTGACGGAGCTGCCCTCTTCCATCTTGCAGTTAAAGAACTTTTTAGAAGCCTCATAACTCTCAACTGCCGCGTGAGCCTCAAATATCATTTTGAGTTCACGGACAATATCATGTGGGTCATGGTTCTCAAACCTTTTCTGAAGCTCCGATTCCAAACCATACACGATAGCGCACTGAACTGTGGAGTACTGATTCTTCTGAGCGAGGAAAACATTCTTTACCTCATCGGTAGCATCAGCTGCAGGCGGGTTACCTAGCGGTGCATCCAGCACATAGGTCAAATTACCAGCATTGAGGACAATCCTCAAATTGCGGAACCAATCCGCAAAGTTTCTTCCATTGTTTTTTCAACTTTTCTTTCTCTAGGAACGCATTAAAATTGATGGTAGGGGCCGCCATTGATCTACAACATATTTGCAATAGTTTAGACTAAGTTTATGACAAACTGAGTTCTAATTAATAGTTGAATTAATCTAGGTGAACTCCCACTCAAAACAATATCCCTCAAATTGGTTTAGTGATCACACGAACCAAATCCACCACATCAAAACCGATCATCACGTGAGTTGATGTAGATTCAATGTCGAACAATCAACATGTTCATCATATCTTCTATATGACTCATGCTTTACCTTTCGGTGATCTGTGTTCCGAGACCATGTCTGTACATGCTAGGCTCGTCAAGATCAAACCTTAGCTTCCGCATGAGCAAATCTGCCTTGCTCATGTTGTATACACTCGCAGGATCTAACACACCCGATCATCACATGGTGCTTCGAAACAACGAGCTTTAGCAACGGTGCTTACTAAGGATGAACACTTTAAAACTTGAAATTGTGTGCTTGTCAACACCCAGAGTTTTCAATCCTAGATGCCTGTTATGCCATACATCGCAATCCCAGGATTACCATTTTTGCGAGACATAACAGAATTGGATACCATAGTACTTCATCCATTACAAACGATACATAAGTTCTTACACAAATAGGGATATCATGATCCAGTTCTTAGTACAACATCAAGCAGCGGAATACGTAATAATAACGGTAGCGTAGGCGAAGCTCCATCTTCGGGGTCATAGGCAATGCTGACGATGGGAGATGATCCTAGTTGTCGTAACTTTCCTGGGGTCCATCTTCCAGGTACTCATCTTCATAGTCTGGCCATGGGAATAGCCAGGGACAAAGCCATGAGTACTCTTTAAGTACTCGCAAACTAATACTAACAAGTAAGGGGTTTTTGGATAATAGTACACTAGGCTCTAGGGTTGTTTTGCAAAAAGCCAGGTTTATCTCTTACTAAGTTCCAAAGCTAGTCACAATATTATAAATTCCTAAATGGGATCTTGTAATCCAGTTCACAACTCTGTTGTGGTCAAGTCAAAGTCTCAATTCATTTCACAAGTCATTTTGAAAAGTCTGACGGGGGAACAGTATGGCCACTCCAACTGTCCATAACCGCGGACGCGGCTATTCGAATAGTTTGACACTCTGCAGAGATTGTACACTTTCACCACAACATTCGATACATCTGTCAGGAACAAATCCTGAATTCACCATACTCTGTATGCGGATAATCAATCCTAACCATTCAATTACACGCCCTAGTATAAGCACCTCTCCTGTGAGTTTGGCCTTCCAACCATGACCACTGTCATCTTGGGTACTACACAGGTGGACAATCTTCACAAGGTAGCCTCAGCTCAGACCTTGGCCGGGAGGGAACTAATACTAAGGTATATAAGTTTCTAGTCAAGCCCTACCCAATATTCGGGTATTGTGGTTGTACGCTAAAATTGGAATGGTATCGCGTCCAGACAACCATCAGTTTTATAAAGGGCTAAGGCTCATGCCTCAACATTTTCATCACCAAAATCATCAAGTATTTGGAAACACATGTCCAAAACATTTCAATAGAATGATCCATCATTCTAAGGTTTTCATAACCATTTTTCCTCCAAGTATTCCCATCTAAAAGTTGATCAAGTTTTAAGCTTAGCACTAGCATCTACAGGTGGGGGTAGTACTAATGGGGGGTAGTAACTAGTGGAGTTTCACTAAGTCCAACCTTAATATCAAGGTTTCTATCTTAGGCCAAATGTAATGCTCTTGATGCAACCTTCAGCACAACTGTCTAATATCTACCAAACTCTTAGGTAAACTCTAAGTAAGCTTTGATAAAGAAATAAAGTGAGAAGCTTGCACATAAAACTAGGATTGGTTTAGCCAGTGGGTATGATCACATATGCTTAAGGCATAAAGTAGTCATCTCATAAGTATGGGTTTGTGGCATCAGTAGGGTATCTTGCAAGTGTTAGCTTGCATCCATGTCTATATAAGCTTGCTAAATTGCAAGTGTTAGCTTGCAAGGTTACTAGCTTGCACATTCACTAGTAGTATTAGGCTTGCATTGGTATAGTATCAGCTTGCCTTGTGCAGAGCAGTGGTTGAAGTTCTCCTCGGCTTCCTCTTCGTAGTATCCTCCTTCCTCCTCGTATCCTTGGTCGGTACTAGCGTCTATGAATAAATACGAGGTACAAAATCACCAAACAATACTTAACTACTTGCAATAATCACACACAAGGGTCCTATAGATGATCTAGCATCATCTCTAACATTACAAGGTTAAGGCTTGGTTTAAAACCTTTTTATTTTTAGAAAAGTAATTTCTACTCATTGAAAAACTACTTAAGATTTAATATTCTCCAAACTAAACATGGGATCATGTTGACACATGTCATCACCACATATTGTAGTCCATGGGAATGTGATTTAAAGTGGTGTCACAATTTAATAAGGTTTTACCCTTTTATTTTTAATTAATTAAAGTGGCTAGAAATTCTTATGAAGCATTCTTTTATTACTTGAACATTATTTCTGCAAGTAAACCTATATATTTTTATATATTCTGAAAGGTATGGTTAAATGTGATTTTTGAGAGTTGGAAACAACTCAAAAGCTTTTATGGTTGAAATTTTAAAAATGTTTGAATGCAGAAAAGCTTCAGCCTTGTTATTTTTACTATGGGTGATCTACAGATCCAAATGACTTGAATCCAACGGGATTGGATTAAGCATTCACAGACCTTTCCAACAAAATTGGTTTCATACAATTTTATGCACTGAATCGATCTGGGTTGATTTTTGAAGTTGGGTGCTGAAGTGTTTTTGAAATGAAATAGAAAAAGATTTAATTTGAATTACTGGGCTGCGCGGGAAATTCTAACGGGCCGGCCTGCTAAGCGCAGTGCTCCTGCGGGCTGCTTAAGTGGGTGTCCCCACTCGTTAGTGACACGGGGCTGGGCGAAGCGGTATGGGGCAACGTGGATCGTTTGATCTAGTTCTAATCCAACGGCTGTGGGTCATCGTCGATGCGAGACAACTCCGGCGAGAACGAAACCTAGCGCGGCCAGTGAGGGGTGCTGGGGGCTCACCGGGGTACGGGCGAGGGTCGGTGAGGCAGGTGAACGACGAAGTCGACGACGGCGATCCTCCTGGTACCGGTGGCTTCTCCTAGGGCGGCTCCAATCGCTGGCTCCCTTCTTCTCCGGCAGCGGCAGGCTCCAGTGAAATTCCGGCGAGGTGGTGTTCGGCTTGCTCTAAGAATGGTGTGGCACGGTCAGTGGGGAGAGGGGAGTGAGATGGTGTGAAGAAATCGTGCGGGGGTGGCCTCTATTTATAGTCGAGCGAGGGGACCGTCGGGGCGCACGGTGAGCTCGTCGGGGGCGACGTTACAGGCGGCTAATGGCATGGGCAAGGGTAGGGGACGGTGCTGTGTCTCCTGGCGATGCTCAACGACATGGTCGCGAGGCATGGGGCTGTGTGGTTTGGTCTGGAACGGGTGGTGCTTTGCGCGGCAGAGGCGGCGTCTTCGACGGCGGGCGGTGGCTGTATGGCACGGGGCGGCAAACAGGGGTGTCTGGCGGTCTCCTGGGTCGGTGGTGATCGTGTGTGCACGCGGTGAGGGCGGCGCGCGGTCTGTGGGTGATGGTCAAGGGTGGCGCTCTAGCGCACGCTCGGCATAGTCTGGGCGTGTCTTGTGCGCGTGGTCCAGGGCTTGGCAACGCTCGCGGCTGGGACAAGCAGTGGCGGTGGACGGTGCGCTACCTCCTAGACATGCTGGCTAGGCTTGCTGCTGCTCCTAGCTTGCTGTCCACAATGGGGTGACATGGGGGTGCTCGGCTGTTCACCATTAATGTCAATGGCAAGCTCACAGGGGTGCTAGTGTTGGGCTAGACTTTCTAGATGATCTAGTGAGGTGTGTGTGAGCTAACTAGGGAACAAGTTAGGCAAGAATCACTGCACACTATAGTGTTTGATGTTTTGTTTGATTTGTGTCTGCAACCTGTTTGATGAAATGGCCGCATGAAATCAAGTTTTGAATTTTGAAATGATTTTTGGTGGGTTTGCTAGATTGGTTCTCGTGAGTCTGCAGATGCTTGGGTTTTGAAAGTTGAGCTTGTTTGAGTGGGTTTTGAAAAAGTGGGATCTTCCCATATGAAGAAGATTCAATTTTGAATTGTCATTTAAACTATGCGTTTGAAAGTTTCTGGATGATCACAAAGTGGGCCTTGATACTTTGTTATGAGTACATTCAAGGGGTGCAAAGATCCATAAAAGTTTCTGTTAGGTTTTGAAAGTTTGAGACAACCAAAGTAGGCATGGGAGTTAAATTGGTCAAAATGGCCATTCACTTAATATATTTGTTTTGATTTACTTGTCTTTAGGAAAAGTGTGGGAAATGTTTTAGATGATGTTCTTTTCACCTAAGAAACATTTTACAAGCAATGGATCACACAAACAAGGTGGTTTTTAAATAAATTCAAAATCCATGCATACACATATACATGCATTCATGAATTCATTTAGAAAAGTTTTTGTTAACCCTAATCTTGATGATTAGTGTTTGATGATCTAAGTTTGGTAATTTTGGGATGTTACAGTGCTTGAGGGATCATCTTATAATGCTACCGTCGTGAACTAAGCAATACAAGATGCATAAAAGGATTAACATCACATGCAATTCATAATATGGGATATGATATGGCCTTTCTTCTTGTGCTTCCGATCTCCATCTTCAAGCACGAACATGATATCCATCATCACCGGTATGGCGTCAAGGTCAACGGTGCCGCTTCATGGTTGTCATCCACCAGCATCAACTATTACAACTACTTTGAATAGACACACAGGTCTTAATGGAATTTAAAATACAACCATATGGCTCCTGCCGGTTGCCAACTTACAATAAGGAACATTGCATACATCATATATACTCACAATCATGGCTATATCACATCATAGCACACCCCTGCAAAACAAAGTTAGACGCCTCTAATTTTCTTTGCATGTTTTACGTGGTTTGGGACTTTCAATAAGTGTCGTTCTAACTTACGAACAAGAACCACAACATTGATGCTTGAACTATCAAGTGCCTGTTGTAAATTGAATCTATACTATGATGGGAGAGACAGACACCCGCAAAGCCACTTATGCAATACAAGTTGCATGTTGAGCGTGGAGCAAGTCTCATGAACGATGCCATGTAAGGTTAGCCCGGGCCGCTTCATCCCATCATACCGCAAGATGCAAAGTACACAAAAAGCAATTGATAATAAAAGCACCACCGCCCACAATGACCATTGTGTTCTACTCGTGCAACAGATCTACATATAGACATGGCTCTGATACCACTTTGGGGTTCGTAGCATGGAAAACAAAAAATTTCTACCGCATGCACACAAACAAGCCAAGATCTATCTATTAGATTGTAGCAACGAGTCGATAGAAACACTCACCCTCGAAGATTCCAAAGCGGTTAACGAGAGCAGATTCTCGTGGGTGATGTAGTCGTACTCTTGCCGATCTCAAGATCGCGTAGACGATCCTTCCGGCGCTGCGTTCCGGCAGCGCTTCCCCAGTCGGTCACACGTTCGGTACTCGATGAATACCTTCCTCTCCATTTATCCAGCAGGCAGCAGAGGTTGTAGTTCTCCCCTCGCGATTCTGGCAGCACGACGGCGTGGTGTCGGAAGTAGAGGGGAGATCCCGCAGGGCTTCGCCTAAGCCGGTGCGAGTTATGGTGGATTAGGGTTTCTCGGAGATCTAGGGTTTAGATGACCGGGAGGAGGAGGAGGTGTCGGCGGCGGCGACGGACCGGCGGCGGCTTGGCGCGGGGAGAGAGGGGTAGGGCTTGGCACTTGTGTGTTGTTGGGGCAGCCCTCCCCCTCTATTTATGAGAGGGAGGGCAGCCTTGGGAGGGGTGGGTTTGAATCCAAACACAAACCCAAGTTGGACTGAGAGAAGGACTTGTTTCTTCTCCCACTAGGAAACCATTGTTCCAGTTTGACTTTTCAAACTTCCCGTTTGACTTTTAATTTAGAGCTTTATTTCTCTCTTGCAAATGCCAACACCAATTGACCTAGGATATGATCCAATCATTCCACATATCCATGACACATTCATGGACCATTCCCCTTCCGGTCCGGTGAACCTTCTAGACCCTTCTAGAACCTCTCCGATGAAAACATCGGAAACTTTCCCGAACTCCGAAATCAGACTTTCCTTATATGAATCTTATTCTCCGGACCATTCCAGATCTCCTCATGATATCCCGGATCCAATCCGAGATTCCGAACAACATTCGGTATCCCTTATTAACATTCCATATCTACTAAACAACATCGAATCCTTAAGTGTGTCTCCCTACGGTTCGTGAATTATGCGGACATGACCGAGACACTTCTCCGATCAATAACCAATAGAGGAAACTGGAAATTCATATGGCTCCAACATATTTCTACGATTACTTTGCGATTGAATGAACCACTTACATATGATACCAATTTCCCTTTGTCTCACGATAGTTTACTTATCCGAGGTTTTGATCGTCGGTATCTCTGCATACCTAGTTCAACCTCGTTACCGATAAGTACTCTTTTCTCGTTCCCGTGATATGTGATCCCTTGTGAGCCAGTCACATGCTTGCAAGCTAATTGGATGACATTCCGCCGAGAGGGCCCAGAGTATATATATCCATAATATGGATGGACAAATCCCATTCTTGATCCATGTGCCTCAACCCATACTTTCCGAACACTCAATGCCACCTTTATAGCCACCCAGTTACGGTGTGGTGTTTGATGTCATCAAAGTATCCTTCCGGTGATGGTGATTAGCATGATCTCATGGTCGAAGGAATTAGGTTACTATGTATCAGAAAGCTTATAGCAAAAATGACTTGATCTTTATGCTACGCTTATCTATAGGAGTATGTCCATTATACCATTCTCCTAATGATATGATCTTGTTGTTAACAACATCTCAATGTTCATGATCGAGAAACCACAATCATGTATTAACCAACAAGCTAGTATTATTAAAGAGGCTTTACTAGGGACTCTAATTTAATTTACAAATCACATAAGTATTAATGTTTCCGGTTAATACTGTTATAGCATGAATGTAAACATTTTATCATAAACACAAAGATATAATAATAACCACTTTTATTATTGCCTCTAGGGCATATCTCCAACACTCTAAACATGAGCATGAAAGAAGAATTTCTAACAATAAGACAAAGTAACTATGCATGCAACATGAAAGGTTACAAACAAAGATCATGAATAACAATGCATTGAAAGACGTTTGTTTGTTTCACATATAGAATACATAACATAGTGGCATTCAGCTTCTCCCTCATGGAGTAGCAATAAATGCATAGGACACCTTCAAAGTTCATAAGAGTGACTAGATACAAATAGTTCAAGAACAAGCAATATCAACAATATGAATCAATCAATAAGTTTTGGGACAATGCACAAAGAACTAAGAATGGCAACTATGCTCTCTTAGTTGGTGCCTAAGGATAGAAGGTGGAGACTCAATATAATAGTGGAAGAAAGGCCCTTCATAAAGGGAAGCAGGGATTTCAAGTCCCATAAAGAGCTTCCAAAAATTATGGTACTTGTTAGCTTTCAGCTCTCATTGTCCCTATCATAAGCATCTTGAAGTGATTAAGGTTAAAGTGAACAAACTATGGAGTATATGCTTGAAAAAGTATAAATTGGCAATCTCATGTCCCTTGAGTACGAGGGCCGCTCCTCATGCTACTCAACTTAGTCACCGGTAAGTTCTTGTCATAGTAAGTACATGTGTATCATAGAGATCCGCCAACGGGGTACCCCTTGCACATGATACATGAGCTATCCCATAATCAAAATGACAAGGCAGGCAAACAATGTGCATCTCAGCAATCTTCTTATTTACCATGGGAAAATTGTGCTTTTTTCTCTCTTTCCTCTTTTCAATATGTCTCTGTTTTTATAAGAAGAAAGCTTCACAGATTGCTCACTATGGTGATGTTGCAAGTTTCCACCATGATTAGGCATGGCTTAGGCTAGCGGCCCATGCGTTTCTCTAACATTCATACATAACTCCATGGACTTACAATCTCCCCTTTTATTTCACACCGACGACATGCGCAAACAAAAGAGCATGATATCAACTGGGTACAATGTACAAGTGCAATGTTGAAAGCGTTCCCCATGAAAGCATGGTTCTACTAATTCCAACGTATAAGTGCAAGCATATACAACATAGATGACACAATGGTTCAAATTTATTTAGGGGCAAGAAAAATAAAGTGTTCCATCAAGTTTGTGAGAGATTTAATCACTAAGTTTCACATAACAAGTTTAATTTGGAAGATAGATAAAACAAGAATATACTTGGAATGGTGTAACACACCATGCATAGGAATTTATAGTGGACACTTTGGAATAATTTGTTTTATTGGGAGTTGGATGCACGAGTAGAGCTTACTCATACAAGTGGAGGATAGCAAAAGACTGGGAGTGACCAACTAAAAGAGCAATAATGGCCATAATCATGCAGAGCGACAAAACATTACTAATCAAAGCATAAAGTGGTACTACAAGTCAAAAACTAAATAATCATAGAGGCTATGGTGACTTGTTTATAGTCATAACATGGTGTGAGCATGTGTCAAGTCAACCCAAACAAAGCATCAAAGGAGAATACCACAATACTATGCTTATGTATGCTAAAACAACGTATGATTCTTTCAAAGCACATTAAGTAATCCTAATTGTTTGGAACAAGTCATGCTACAGCAATAATCACTAAGCATAAGGTCAAAACAACATCTAGCATGACATGATAAAGTCTAAGTCACAGTCAAAGCAAGTTCCTTCTTGTACTACTAAAGCAAGAACTTCCTACTCCTTTCCAACACCAATCAACTTATTTGAAACAACATGGAAAAAACGGGGGTCCAAACTACTTTATTCAAGCAAACAAAAACCAAAAACGAAAACTAAGACGCTCCAAGAACAACACAACTTGTGCATGAAACAATAAAAACGAAGTGTCTAAAAAGACCTGAGATTTTTATAGATGGAGAAGGGGATGCCCAAGGCATCCCCAAGCTTTGACGCTTGTACCTCTTGAATGTTTATTGGTGTGACACGGGGTGGAATCCCCAAGCTTGAGATTTTGTCCATTCTTCATCTTATTACATCATTCTTTCTCTACACCTAAAATTTTTCCTTCATACAAAACTTCACACAATCTTCATTAGCAACATTAGTGCATTCAAAAGATAATAGACCTTTGTGTTTAGTTTTAAAACAAAAAATCTTTTACTAAAGACACAAGATACTGAGCAATTCCCTCAAAAATCTCAATTTCCCAAAAAGAACCCAAAAAGGAATCAATAAGAAGCAAATGCAAATAGTGGCAGAAATCTGTCAAAACAGACCAGCAGGTAGAAAATGATTTTTTCGAAGACCTTCTGTTGCTCAAATCAAAAAGTGTTGAACTAAAGAAAGATATCTAACATCCTGGGGTATGTATTCACAAAATTACAGCTCAATCCGATTTACATAGATTTTACAGATTTTTTACAGCGGAGCACAAAAATCTGTTTCGGGACAACAACTCCCCAAATCTTACTTTCCTCTCATTAGAGGTTATTCTTGGCACAAAAAATCAAATAAAAAGGATAAGGAGCGCTTATTACAAAATTAATAACTTCCAATACTCAAGAAAACTATTGGGTTATCTCCCAATAAGTACTTTCCTTTAACGCCTTTAAGTTAGGCACAAGAAGCAAGAATCAAGTATTTTCAAATGAAGAAGCATTAACATAAAAACTTGCTTTCAAAGTAGGAACAAAAGGCAACTTATCTCTCCTCGTAGGGAAGTGTTTCAATACCTTTCTTGAATGGAAATTGATATTTAATGGTGCCTTCTTCCATATCAATGATGGCGCCAACAATTCTAACAAAAGATCTTCCCAAAGTGATAGGACAAGAAGCATTGTATTCAATATCCAAAACATAGAAATCAACCGGGACATAAGCATTGTTAACCATAATAAGAACATCATTAACACTCCCCATAAGTTTCCTTTTAGTATTATCATCAAGTGGGACATCCAAATAGCAATCTTCCAAAGGTGGCAAAGCAAGCATTTCATAAATCTTTCTAGGCATAATAGAGACACTAGAACCAAGGTCACACGAAGCTTTGAGATCAAAGTCATTCACTTGCATATTAATGATGGGTGCCCAACTATCTTCTACTTTCCTAGGAATAGAGGCTTTGTGTTTCAACTTTTCTTTCTTAATTTTAATAAGAGCATCTGTAATGTGTTTGGTGAAAGCCACATTCATATCACTAGCATTAGGACTTCTAGCAAGCTTTTGTATGAACATAATCACTTTAGAGATATTGCAACCATCAAGATCAAAATCAAACTTAGCATCACTGGTAGTTGTAACATCCCTAAAATCATATTTACAAAGATTGCATATCATTCATGCATGCATATCATTTAGGGATCAATTTCAAACTCATTTCAAGAAAACAGAAGCACCGAGTGCTATTATTTTATGTAAGCAAGCATTGATCTAATGCCACTCTCAAGTGAGAGAATATTTGTTTTAAACTGAGTTTTGTTTGCTTTTAAGATGGTTGGTTGTGTGTCAAGGCTTGGACAAAAATTTACAAAACAAATATGGTTTTAAACCATTTTCAAAACCTATTCAAATCTTGTACTAAGGCACTGTTTATTTTGATTTTACAAAAAGAACAAAGCTGGTATAGAGAGACAACATGGTTTTATGCCCAAAAGCATGAAGGTTACACTTTACAAAATCCAGAAAATTTTTGGAATTCAAATGTTTTTTATTTCATTTGAAAATGATTCCAGAATACCAAATTAGAAAAAGAAAAGAGTTTAGAAATCAATACTGGGCCTGGCGCCACGTTTTCGGCCCAGCAGGCAAAGCAGCCCACCTGGAGCACCTCTCTCTGCCTTTCCTCACCGCGCCCGTGCACACCCCCTCGCTGACCACTGGGCCCCGCAACCACGTCACCTCGTTGTCCCCAAATCACGCCTGCGACCAGCGCCGCCGCGGCCGTTTCCTCCCGATGCAAATGCGCTTAAATCCCATTGATGCCACGCGTAATTCTCGCCCCTGCTCCGGCTATTTAACCCCCACCCCTCTGCGACCATTTCCCCTCACTCAGCACCCCCACTCCGCCACCAGGCTGCCCACAATCTCGCTTGCACCGCTGCGGTACCGAGCCACTCCGGCGTGCGATTCCGGTGAGCACTCCTCGCCCCTTGCCTTCTAATCTTACCAGCATGATCGCAACCTTGCGCATCTTCTAACACCACTGGTGCGTGCTAGGACCATACGGAGCCTCGCCAACGTCGACGACTGCATGTACCGATGAAGCCCGCAACTCTGACGAGCTCTCCTGGTTAGTACTGACCGCGCCTTTCCCTCTCGTTGACACTCGCATGACCAGCATCGTCTCGCGCATCTGACGCACTTCTACTTTTGCCTTTGCATGACCTGTACCCTCGCCAGCGACGACGAACAGAAGCGACCGTCGCCAGAAGGAACTACGACGAGCAATCTCCGTCGACCTCGAGCACCCCTTCGCCAACCAAGCATACCTCGAGCATCAGCAGCGCATGGCGAACTCGGTGAGCTATCTCTCCCTCTCCCGCGCGACCTAGATCGCCGGCAACGTCTTCGACAGAGCCGCCGCCGCCACTCGCCGCCGCCAGCGCCGCCAGACTTTGGTCGCTTGGTCCACAACCGTTAGATCCAGATGCAACGCGTAGAATTAGATCACTTAGCGAAGCGGTAAGTTTAGATCTGAGTCGTGCGATGCACTTTTGATCTAACGATCCATAAAGCCTGATCCGCGCAAAACGGTATCAACCAATCAGAGAGCACCGCGTGTCTAGTTCTTTGTTTTAAAAACAGAATTTAGATCTATTAGTGATTCAAACTTGTAAAATTCATATCTTTTGATTCCCACGTTCAAATTTTGCAAATTTTATATCATTGGAATCAGGAGAGAAAATCCTTTCTTTTTATGCAATGTGTTTAATGTTTTGCCTCTGTAAAAATGGTTGTTTATACAGAAACATTTATAGGTATAATTTGAGTATAGAAATTATATGGAAAGTGATTTAAAGATCAAATAAAGTTTATTTGGTTTGTTTTTGACTTGTCCATGATTCAGTACTGTTTACTTGTCTTGTTTGGTGTAGAAAATCATCACATGGCATTTTGCATGCATTCATATATTTTTGTTTGTATAAATTGTTATGTGATTTTGGTGCCATTATTTTATGTGTAGATTTTGGTGGTAATAGTGATTGTGGTTGTGAAGATTGTTGCAACTCCCCAAACTACCAAGGCAAGTGGTGCTTCATGACTTTATTCCTATATTTTTCACCTATGCACTAGAAATATTTTGTATAGGACTTGCATGAATATTTTGATAAGTATCTATATGCTATTCTTGGGAAATCCTAGTAGTTGTAGAATTATTAGAAATTTCTCTAAGTTAAGATGCTTACCATTACCATGCTTAGCCTAGCTAGTAGCAACCAAGGGTGGTTATATATTCATGCTATTTGAAATATTTGTAAGTCTGTTGACTTGTGTTTTTGTTTAATAAAAACAACTAAGTGAATGAATCACCTGGGTGGAATGGAAAGAATGGTTTGTGTTGAGTGGTTACACAAGGCCCATTTTATGGTTTACCTTGTGTATCTCACTTGTGGAAAGCCACCAGGAACAAAGGGATTTGAGATGCCAAATGTTAAGAAGCTTCTAGTGCAGCCACATGGCATTATGGGCTCTGCCTGGATCATATAGGTTGCAATAACTTAGCCATTTGGACAGTTGGTGGTAGTGGGATGATAGGTTTGGAGCGCGTCCATTTAGTCTAAGGGAAGGCTTCTGAAAGGTCCTGTCTTGGTGAAAATCAAGTCTTGTGGGGAAAGTGCACAACCTCTGCAGATGGAAGAATCTAAGTACTTAGCCATGTCCATGGTATTGGACAACTTGAGCATCAAGACATGGAAGCTATCAAGAATCTCCTCATCCCAATTTCTAAGTTAAAACTTGTGGTTGAACAAGGGTGAAGGTACACCAATTTCTATTGGTGTTTCCTTGGGAAAGTTTTGTCAAAGAAAAACTTAGTGTTTTCAACTAATAGGTAAAACCTATCTTGAGCAAGCAAGCCTAAGCTACACTTAGCCAAATTCATGTAGTATCTAGATGCTAATATTATACTAAGGTATCACTTGCCAATATTATTCCAATGTATTGACCCACTGTGGCTGTAACTTGTGATGTTGCAGGTTATTCTGATGATGATTAGGGGTTATGAGTCTACACTCAACATGCTTGCCTATGGCACATGAAGATGAAGACTTGTTTATCTTATTCTATATTGAAACTCTTGTATTAGGCCTATGGCCATGGAGTTTGTAAAAGACTATGTTTGTCTCTGGAATGATATGTAATAATGACCTTTGTTTCTGTGTACTTCATCTTAAACTGTGGATGCTAGCATTGATCCAGGGACTAGCATTGCAATCACAAGGATCCTTACCTTTATAAAGGGAGGGATCTTACATATGGTATCAGAGCACTATGTTGCCTGTAGGATTATGACCCTAGGATTGGAAACCACTAAGGAAAAAAATTCAACAACTTCCACACTTGTCTTTTTCTTCTCGTAAACTTTTCTAATCTTCTTTCTCATCTCTATTTGTAGATGAACTCCATAAACGAAGCCGTAAGCAAGGGACCACTCATGACCATGACCTTGTAATGTGAGACTGAATTTCCAAAAGCCCTCAAGAACCTTATGGTTACCATGGGGATACATGGTGCAGCTGTGTACAAAGGTTTCCCTGTGATGGATGAAGGAGAGGAGTACTGGTGGGTGCAACTTCAATTGTACAAAAACAAGGAAGACAACAACAAGGAATCAGGATTCTGCATGGTCACCAACTCAGTGATGCACACCACATTCTTTGATTCTGCAAGAGATGCAGCTTGGAAGGCCATCAAGGAGCTTGGTGATAGACTCAAGTGCAGGATGCTCAACACCCAAAATGACCTTAGAGAAGAAAAGAAGCATAACTAAGAGTTGGATACTACCAACCAACAACTAAGGGGAGACATCATAGACTTGATTTGGGAATCTTGTGAACAAGATAGACAGATGGCTACTAAGGATGCTTTGATAGCCATTTTGTCTAGTGAGTGAGAGTTGTAGTGAACCTCGTTAGTTGGACCACCACACTTATCATTTTATTTCCAATTTTTTTGTCTAAGTTATGTTGAACCTTGGATGCTTGTAATGAATTTTGGAGTGTGAGACAGAATTCCCCAAGGCTCTCAAGGACCTCATGGTTGCTATGGGAATACATGGTGCAGCTGTGTACAAAGGTTTCCCCGTGATGGATGAAGGAGTAGAGTACTGGTAGGTGCAACTTCACTTGTATAAAAACAAGGAAGACAACTACAAGGAATCAGGATTCTGCATGGTCACCAACTTAGTGATGCACACCACATTCTTTCACTCTACAAGGGATGCAGCTTGGAAGGCCATCAAGGAGCTTGGTGATAGACTCAAGTGCAGAATGCTAAACACCCAAAATGACCTTAGGTAAGAAAAGAAGCATACCCAAGAGTTAGAGGCTACCAACCAACGTTTAAGAGAGGACATCATAGACTTAGCAATGGAGTCATGTGATCAGGATCGACAGATTGCCTCTAGGGATGCCCTGTTAGCCCACTTGGCAAGTGAGATGGGATTGTAACGTACTTCGTTAGTTGGACCACCACACTTATCATGTTATTTCCCAAAAATGTTGTTTAAAATAAGTTGAACCTTGGATGCTTGTAATGGATTTATGTATGCCATGACTTGTGTGTTTTGATTGTCAAAGATATGCATGTGATGCCTTGTTTTGTGATTCATCTCTATGTATGTTGATTCTAACTCTTTCTATCTTATAAAATAGATGCCTAATGTTACCATCAGCAAGGCTAAAGAGTTCAAGGGAACTCGATTTGGCACTCGTCTTATTGAGCTCACTAGTCTGCTCAATCTTCCGCTTCCTAGCATCATGGTCACTACTAGAGAAAAGCTTATGCGAGGCGCACCTAAAAGCTTATGCGAGGCGCATATCATATGCGCCTCTACCTTTGAGCCTCGGCTATTTTTTATGCGAGGCGCATATGATATGCGCCTCCTATACTTCACATATGCGAGGCGCATATCGATATGCGCCTCCTATAATATATAGGAGGCGCATATCGATATGCGCCTCTTCACATATGCGAGGCGCATATCGATATGCGCCTCCTATAATATAGGAGGCGCATATCGATATGCGCCTCGCATATGTGAAGTATAGGAGGCGCATATAATATGCGCCTCGCATATGTTTCACAATGCGCCTCGTATATTTATAGTATATGCGCCTCCTATAGTGTCCTATATGCGCCCCCGGTAATATTTTCGAAATTCAAGTTTTACAGACCACTATAAATAATAATATACAGATATTTAAATATACAATATAGTCCAGAATACAGTATAAAGAGCACAGAATTTTTCAGAAACTTGCAATTTGCCAAAGCATAATAGAACCAACATGAATACAATACATTACACATCAATCATGACATACAAGTTCATACATCAAGTGTTTGTGCCACAAGTTCACACCTCCGAGTACAAGTTCAGAATCACATTACAACTCCAACGACGTAGCTCTACCTAGATGAAGTAGAACACATAACCTACCATGAAGAGCAACAAGGTGGTGATCACGAGGAAGTTCCTCCACTTCTTCCTTCCATGCCTCCTCCACTTCTCTTCTGCCACCTCTCTACTCTCATAGCCTTGGTAGTTGTTGCCCGAGAAGTTGTTCACTTGCTTCTGGCAGTCTTTCCACTCCTCGTACACACCTGGAACCCGACCGATGTACACGACATAACACCTCCTCGCCATCTCCTACACATAATAAAGATGATATTACTTATGTCAGTGGAAAGCAATAGCTAGCAGTTCACAAGATAGAATCATGCATATATATGGGTGCAACAAAATGTAAGAAATCACGTTCTAATCATCGGCATTTCGAAGAAAGACCAAAAAAAAGCAAACCAAGAATGACTTGGATTAGTACCTCATACTTAGGTTGGGCACAGAAATAATAATGCTCGTTGTTCGATCTTGTGCGTCAAGTAGAATATATATGCCCAAATTACTAGTCTACTTGGTACACCAGATCTGCCATAACATGTTCTAATCATCGACATTTCGAAGAAAGACAAAGAAAGCAAACCACAAGAAGTAGGGAAGCAATGACAAATGAAAAGCAACAAGCACTTAAAATAGTTCGTAACACAAATAACATAGGTGATCACAATATGTTGTTGTGCAAAAGTTCATGATGTTGATGCAAAAGTCCAGATCAAGCTATGTTATGACATTACGGTAATAGATAATTAAACACGGGGTATAATTATGTTTATCATCAGGTCATAAACTATTCATATAACTGTGCTGTTGCAAACTGGGTTTAAGGCTTTATCCTGGGAGCAATCTACATTAACTCATAAAAACATATAAAAGTATGATCTATTCCACTGATTAACATGGGAATGAGCTAATACAGCTGCATAGATCTCTATGTACAAAGGTGAATTTGCAGAACAAGAGATCAAACTGAAAGAGGGAGACTAGGGAGACAAATGTTTGAGCTGTTTCAATATGAAAATCTAAATCACAGTACCGGTCTATCTGTCTAAGTCTGCTACAGTACCACCACACCATGCTGAATATAATAAGCTGACACATATGACCAAAGAAGCATTCTAGAGAAATACCATACATAGGAAAGGGTACAACATATTCATCTGTTAATAACAATCACTGGATGATTTATATTAGCAACAATAAATACGGGCAATGCTGATGCCGCAGAATTCACAAATATGAACTAAACTCTGTATATTTGTGGCTGGAAACACAATCATCAGTAATTAAGGAGCCCTACTTGATGAGCTAATCGCGAGGTACCAAATGTAAAATACTCCATAAACGATGGATCGATCAAAAACTAGATCAATCAACTAAAGTACCTCCATTACTTTTTTTTGCAGGGAGAGAGCTAGCTACGAAATTCAGCATTCAGATAATTGATAAGGTTAAGTCCTCAACAAATGAATTGATAAGTTAACACCTGTAAAGAAACTGCAAGTTTTCCTGTTATGTATTTACCCAAACAACCAATAAACTGGGATATGCCAATTGCAAAGGAAAACGAAGACAATATATTTTTTGAAGCATAGACTAATTTGCACTGAAAGGGATCAAATTGGACGGACATCTAGACGTAACCTTGATGACTTGCCCCTGAAAAACTTCAGCTGAACAGATTAATCATAGTAAAACAGCAAGTAGTTTATGGACTGCTGAGTACCTGCATACATCAAGGACATCTTGGTCATGGACCTCGAGCTGGCGAGGACATGGAGAGGAGGAGATAGAGAAGTTTCATGGACACCAGCAAGCTTGTTGATGTTGGGCGTGAACTGCTGTAATGGTAGGAGCATCACACCAATGACAAGAAGAGAACCGCTGCCTCCCGCTGCGAGGATCCCGCTCGCCTGCTGCCGGCCGTAGAGAAGGCCATATGCAGCACCACACGCCACCAAGACCACCCGCAGCTCGAAGATCTGAAGAAGCCAATTTGCCTCACCTGAAGGTCCGCTGCTCCGGTGCGGGATCTGAAGGTTGCGAAAACTCGCGTCCAGATCACTCGACGCGGTCCAGGCCACCCACCGTGCCGCGAAGCCTCTCGCACCGGCCACTCCCCGCGGTGTCGGCCACCCACCACACCGCGAGACCTACTGCACGCCGACATCCTCGATTTTTCCGCATCAACAACTCATCCCAACAGCAGGAACCTAAGCCAAAATACCGAAGGGGCAATGCATTAAACACCTTGAGGGCACCTGGGCAGAAAGAGGCAGAGGAGCATAGGCGTCGGGAAAGGACACACGACATGGCGCAGAGGACGGCGAGGCCGGGGCCTGCGCGGGGCGAGGGGCTGGTGGAGAGGAGGAGATCGGGCGTTGTAGGGCAACAGGAGGGGCCCGCGAGGCGGCAGTGGGGAGCTCGGGCAACGACTTGTGAGGGCGAGGAGACGTAGGGGTGCCGGGTTCGTGGCAGAGGGTGGCGGACGACGAAAGGAAGGGGGCCTTGGGGAGAGGCTGGCGTGACGGGGGCGGCGGGGAGCGAGCGAGCAAGGTCGAGTATCACAGGCAGCGCGGCCATAGCAACTAGCGGCGGAGGGCGATGCGGCGACATGCGGGGGCGAAAGGGGCTCTGGCGAGGTCGGCTCGGGATGGTGGGCAGAGCGGAAGGCGGGAGGAAGGTTAGCGGCGGCGGAAGCAAGGAGGAGGTCAGGGTGCTGGGGTGGTGGGCAGCCAGAAGAGACGAGGGGGATACGAGGTGGGGTGGTGGGCCGCGAGCAAAGTGCGGCTGTGCGGGGTCGGTGTGGGATCGCGGGTCCGGTTTGACCAGGCGTGGGCAAAGATCTGCACGTGCACGTGGGAGCGTCGGTGCGAGGGATTTACTGGAGGCGCATTATGCTACATTCGCCTCGCATATTATCACGTATAGAAGGCGCATATATACTATATGCGCCTCGCCTATGCGGCCACCTACCTCTATTCGGGCCCGCAGGAGTTACTTGAGGCACATATGACCATATGTGCCTCGCATATTATCAAATATAGGAGGCACATATAACCATATGCGCCTCGCATATTCGTGCACCTACCAACATGCGGGCCCACACAGATTATGCGAGGCGCATTCTGCCCATATGCGCCTCGCCTATCTAATATATAGGAGGCGCATATGACTGGAATGCGCCTCGCATAATATGGAGCTGCTAGATTTAGTCCATACAGGGATTATAGGAGGCGCATTCTTATCATATGCGCCTCGCCTATTTTTATACTAGAGGCGCATGGAGGAGTGTGCCTTGCCTATTTTATAGGAGGCGCATATGGTCTAAATGTGCCTCGCATAAGCATGTCTCCTATAGCCTTTTCTCTAGTAGTGGGTGCTTCCCCTCACCAAGTTTGAAAGGAAAGACCTTTGGGGCTTCAAGGTTAATCAGCCAGGACGCCACACTGAGCCAACCACGGAGACAATCATCTTCAAGTTTATGCATGATGATAGGGAGAGAGGCCTAGAGGTAGTCATGCAGGATTTACTTGCACGTCTGTTAGGGAGACACTCTCGGGAGATTAGAGGTACTCACTTCCACGCCTTCGGTAGACGTGACGAGGATGGTGAGGCCATTGAGTTTGAGGATGATGCTAGAGAGACGGCAGAACCGATTCGTCTATACCTCCAGGACCTAGAGGTTCTTCTTAGGCACCTAGATACTGATAGGACCAACGTCATGCTTAGCAATGACGAGCTTCAGGTGCAGCTTCGTCAGAAGGACAAGCTCTTCGCGGAGAAAGATGAGATAGTCAAGGAAATGGAGGCCAAGTTTGAGAGTCAAGATAGAAATTTCAAGAGTCGAGAGAAAAGATTCCAAGATAGGAACAAGAGGATTCGAGAGATGACTGCAGAACTAGAGACCAAGGATTTCGAGCTCGAGCATCAACAGACTGTGATTGAGAGACTTCGTTCACATAAGAGGGCTCTCAAAGCCAAGGTAGAGGCCTTGACCACCAATGTCGAGGAATACAAGACCGCTATGGAGAATGTTGGTCTTACACTTGTTGATGAGGAGGTTGATGCAGAGGAGTAGTGATGACTACTCATTTATCTATCATTTACCATACATTTGATTATTGAGTCGCAATGACCATCCAACATGTGGATGGCTTGCTATTGATGTGTTTACTTTTCAAACTTGTTGTTATGTCGTTGAACTTTATGTCTTTTTGATGCATGTTTGGTGATTGTCTATGTGATGTATTGTGCATGTTAAGCATATATGGGTATCTCATTCGTATCCTTATTGAAAACCACATATGCCTCCTCGACGTGCCAATCCCATCCCGAACAATCCCATCCCGAACAACAACAATGTCACCCCAGAGATGCAGCAGCTGATGACAGCTCAGACACAGCTGATGCAGATGATGACTACCTTTATGCAGAATCAGAACAACAACAATAACAACAACAATAATAACTACAACAACAATCAGAACAATCCACCCGGTTTTGACATGCTTACCAGATTCTTAAGAGTGAGGCCTGCTAATTTCGCAGGAACTACTGACGCCATGGTGGCCAATGATTGGCTACGCTCAGTAAACAAGGATTTGGTAACTGTTGGCTGTACTGATGAGGAGAAAGTCAGGTTTGCAGCACACTTGTTGGAAGGACCAGCAGCTACATGGTGGGATAACTTCCAGATCACCACTCCCATTGAGGATGTGACATGGGCTATCTTTGAAGATGGTTTCCGTACTTCTCACATCTCATCCGGAGTGATGAGTTTGAAGAAGAAGGAATTTCATAACTTGAAGCAGTGCCACCGCAGCGTGGCTGAATATATTGAAGAGTTCAACAATCTGGCGCGTTATGCACCGGATGAAGTTGACACTGATGCTAAGAGGAAATAGAAGTTCCTCGAAGGATTGAACGATGAACTGAACCTGCAGCTATCTGTGGCCTATGTCCCCACTTATCAGTCTCTATGTGACAAGGCTGCCATCTTGGAGAGCAAGATGAAACAGGTTGAAAGCAGGAAGAGGAAACACTCTGACAAGCATAGCTCGGGATCGTCTCACAAACGTTCCCATTACGATGATAGTGGGAATTCTGGATCCCACAAGCATGGAAAGTACAACAACCACCACAACCACAACCGTCATCATGACAACAAGCATCACCGTAGTCATGACAATGACAAGTACAAGAATCACAAGAGTGGGTACAAGAACCACCACAATGGAAGTGGAAGTGGTAGTGGAAGCCAGCCTGTCAAGAAGGATCTTAATCAGGTTGAATGTTTCAAGTGCAAGAAGATGGGGCATTATGCAAATGAATGCCCAGTAAAGAAAGTTGAAGGACCCAACAAGCCCAACCCTTTCCAAAAGGGACAAGTGAACCACATCAATGTGGAAGAAATTTATGAGGAGTCCGATGCTGTGGCTGGTAAGTTCAAACTCAATTCTATTCCAGCACTTGTTCTTTTTGATACTGGTGCATCACATTCATTCATATCAAAAGCATTTGTTGATAGAAATGGGTTTCCAACCAAAAACATTGGGTGTCCAATAAAAGTAAGTTCTCCAGGTGGAGATATGATAGTGAGTCTTGGATGCCGGGATCTAGTAATAGAGTTTGGAAAGCATAAGTTTCCAGTGAGTCTGATAATCCTAGATTCCCAATGACTGGATGTAATTTTAGGAATGGATTTGATGACCAAGCATGAAGGAGTACTAGATTATGCTAATCGAACTGTTGCACTCACAACCCCGGAAAAGAAACGGATAAGATTCACGTCTAACTTTGAATCGAAAGGGAGTAAGCTAAATTCTCTTAAGGGGGTTAGCATAGATAGTGTGCCAATTGTGAGTGAATATCCGGATGTGTTTCCGGAAGAATTGCCGGGAATGCCACCAGATAGAGATGTGGAGTTTCTTATTGACTTGCTACTAGGATCTGGACCAATAGCAAAGAGACCGTACAAGATGTCAATTGATGAGTTGAGAGAACTCAAGAAACAACTTGGAGAACAGTTGCAGAAAGGATTTATTCAACCAAGTTCTTCATCTTGGGGAGCACCAGTTTTGTTTGTGGAAAAGAAAGATAGAAGTCACAGGTTATGCATAGATTACCGTTCACTCCATGAGGTAACTATCAAGAACAAATACCCTTTGCCTAGAATCAATGACTTGTTTGATCAGCTAGAAGGAGCCTGTGTGTTCTCAAAAATTGATCTCCAATCAGTATATTTCCAGCTCAAGATAAGAGAACAAGACATACCTAAGACAGCTTTCACCACTAGGTATGGATTGTATGAGTATACCGTGATGCCATTTGGTTTGACCAATGCACCAGCATACTTTATGAATATGATGAACAAGGTGTTCATGGAGTTCCTTGACAAGTTTGTTGTCGTTTTCATCGATGACATTTTGATCTACTCCAAGAGCAAAGAAGAGCATGAAGGACATTTGCGTTTGATACTTGAGAAGCTTAGAGAGCATAAGTTGTATGCCAAATTCAGCAAGTGTGAATTTTGGTTAAATGAAGTTGGATTTCTTGGACACATTGTGTCAGGAGATGGTGTAGCAGTTGATCCTGCTAAAGTGTCAGTTGTAACTGAATGGGAATCCCCTAAGTCAGTAAAAGAAGTTCGCAGTTTCCTTGGCTTGGCAGGATACTACAGAAGATTTATTGAGAATTTCTCCAAGGTAGCTAAGCCAATGACAGAGTTGCTAAAGAAGGACAAGAAATTTGCTTGGTCGGAAGGATGTGAACTCAGTTTCCAAGAATTGAAGAAGAGACTAGTGACAACACCAGTCTTATGTCTGCCAGATTTGGAGAAGGATTTCCAAGTGTATTGTGATGCATCTCATCATGGATTAGGTGCAGTGTTAATGCAAGAAGGGAAAGTTGTGGCTTATGCCTCGAGACAACTCAAAACTCATGAGGTAAATTACCCTACTCATGATTTAGAGTTAGCCTCTGTTGTCCATGCCCTCAAAATATGGAGACATTATATTTTGGGAAAGATTTAGAGTTAGCCAAAATCTATATGAGTAGGATTGTATGTTTGCATGGAGTACCCAAGAGTATTGTGTCAGATAGGGGAACTCAGTTCACTTCTCATTTTTGGAGGCAATTACATGAGTCATTGGGAACGAGGTTAGAATTCAGCACTGCTTTTCATCCTCAGACTGATGGACAAACAGAAAGGACCAACCAAATTCTTGAGGATATGTTGAGAGCATGTGCTCTAGACTATGGAGCTAGTTGGGATGAAAGTCTGCCTTACACAGAATTCTCTTACAATAACAGCTATGAAGCCAGTATTGAGATGGCACCGTTTGAATTTCTCTATGGGAGAAAGTGTACCACCCCATTGTTATGGAATGGTGTAAGGTTCCCAACCTTTAATAAGGTAGAGATCCCTGTGTTTACAATGCTAGTCCCTGGATCAATAGCTAGCATCCACAGTTAAGATGTAATATCAAGAAACAAAGGTCATAATACAACTTTATAACCAGGAATAAAATAAGTTATTACATCTTACATAGCTCATTTGGCTATCTCATTACAATGTAGCAGAATATAACAATAGCATGGGGTCCTTCATCTTCAAAGTGCCACAGGCAGACATGTTGGTTGTAGACCTGTAATCCTAATCAATAAACTTCACTAACATCAAACAAACCTGCAACATAATAAGTTACAGCCACAAGGGTCAATACATTTGAATTGTATTGGCAAGTGATACCATGGTAGTATAGTGGAGTCTATCATCTATATGCATTTGGCTAAGTGGAGCTTAGGCTTGCATTGCTCAAAATAGATTTTTCTTATCATTTGAAAACACTAAGTATTTTTGCTTGACAAAAATCACCCAAAGCATCTCCCAATAGAAATTGGTGATCCTTCAACCCTTGTTCAACCACAAGATTTTAACTTAGAAATTGGGATGAGGAGATTCTTGATAGCTTCCATGTCTTGATGCTCATATTGTCCTTTGCCAGGGACATGGCTAAGTACTTAGATTTTACACTCTGTAGAGGTGGTGCACTTTCCCCACAAGACTTGGTTTCATCAAGACAAGACCTTTCAGAAGCCTTCCCTTAGACCATAATGGACGCGCTCCAACCTATCAATCCCCTACCACCAACTGTCCATTTGGCTAAGTTATTGCAACCTATATGATCCAGGCAGAGCCCATAATGCCAAGTGGCTGCACTTGAAGCTTCTCAACATTTGACATCTCAAATCTCTTTGTTCCTGGGTGGCCATCCACAAGTGAGATACACAAGGTAAACCATAGAAATGGGCCTTGTGAACCACTCAACACAAACCATTCCTTCCATTCCACCCAGGTGATTAATTCACTTAGTTGTTTTATTAAATAAAACTCAAGTCCTTGACTTAGAAATATACCATAGTATGAATATATATTCCACCCTTGTTTTATACTAGCTAAGCTAACCATGATAGTAGTAGGAATCTTATCTTAGGAAATTTCTACTAAGGTTTCATCTACTAGGATTTCCCATGGCATAGTTTATACTTAGCAAAAATTCCATGCAAGTCCTACTTAGAAATATCACTAATGCATAGTGAAAATATTGGGACAAACGTATGAATCATCACTTGCCTTTTTGGTAGAGAATATAGGTTCACTCCTTGATCTTTGCAATATTCACACTCTTCAAATCACTACAACTCAATCAAGCATGCAATATTTCAATCTATCATTCAAGCAACATCACATAAAATGATAGAAACAAAACAATGCATGCAAGCATGCCAAACTTTGTTTTATTTACAAAAGTGGTTTATAATAGGTTATAAACATTCTAAAACACTTATTGGTCATTTTATAAAGTGGCCAAACTATTTGCAAAAGATTTTACCTATAAACCATTTATAACCCAAATCATTATTTTATGTGGTTGAAAATGCCTTTATCAAAGTAGCAATCTTTATAGGGTTTACCAAATACATTTTTAAATCATAAAACTTGGTTCTTGGGGTCAGAGAGTTTATTACAAAACATTTCCCAAAGATTTTCTCCCAAAATCATTTTTAATAATTATACCATATTTTTATTTGACTAGAAATGCTTTAATTCAAGGTTTTATTCTTTTGCTTCACCAAATATGTTTTTGAAACCACAAATTGATTTCTATGGTCAGTAGGTTCAAAACAAACCATTTTCCCAAGATTTTATCCCCAAAATAATTTTAGAATGAATTTTATATGCTAAACATGCCTACACAAGTTTCTGCAAAAACAATCAATTTAACATAAGCAATTTACTAAACAAAGGGCATGGTCAGAAAGTACTTGTTTTGCTGAATCCATTGATATAAAATTTGCAAAATTTGGACGTGTGGTTTGAAAGTTATGAATTTTTCAAATTGGAACATCTAATAGACAAGTTTCTGTTTTAAAATAGATTCCAAGCCACGTGTCGTGCTTCTATTTGCTGGTACCGGTTCGCACGGATCAAGCACTGTGAGGCGTTGGATCTAAGTTTAATCGCGCGGCTCATATCACTCGATACCCCTTCGGTTAGTCATTCTATCCTAGCCATTGGATCGTAATCGCACGGCGCTCAGCATGCTTGCCAGAGATGGGCGGCGCTGGCGGCGACAGGTGGCGGCGGAGCGGTCAGACGGTGGCGGTGCTGGCGATGCAGGAAGCGAGAAATCAAGGGGATATGCTCACCGAGTTCGTCGTGGCGTGGAGATGCTCGAGGTGGTCCTTGCTAGCGAAGGGGCGCTCAGGGTGGTCGACAATTGCTCACCGGTGTCGTGGTCACCGTCGGTTGCGCTCAGACGTCGACGGGGGCGAGGCTACAATGCACGAGAAGGCAAAAGAGGTGTGGCGTTAGACACGCAAGAGTGAGGCGAGCATGAGAGTGTCAACGAGGGGGAGCGGCACGGTCAATACTTACGGGGAGGGTCGCCGGAGTTGGAGACAGACGGCGGCGCTGCTTCGTTGAAGACGCAGTCGAGGTTGCAGGGTAAGCGAGAGCAAGCTGGCGGCACTGGAGTGTGCGCCAGAGACTGGGAAATGTTTTCATATGGTCTAGGAGTCGAGGGGAGGAGGAGGCTGGTCGGAATTGCTGTCGGAGAGCGTCGGAGGCAGTAGGGTTCTAAGAGGAAATCAGGGCAGCCTGGGGGCTCCGGTGGGGCAACGACTGGGGGGAAATGGATAGGGGAGGGAGGCGATTAAGAGGGCAAGGTCGCATGGCTGTTTACTGTCATGATTAACGTGAATTAAGCCGAGCTTTAATCGACTGCAACGGCCGGTGGAGTGAGGGGCGGGGTCAGCAGGGTGAGGAAGATGATGATGTGGCGGTGGGGTTGCTTGGCAGCGAGAGAGAGGAGGAGGAGGTGGGGTCCAATCGTCAGTGTCTCTGCGGTTGAGTTTCCGAGTAAAGAGAAAATGGTTCGGGGTGCGAGGGAGTGGGCTGCTGGGTCTTAGTGGGCCGCTGGGTCTTAGTGGGCTGCCAGATGGGTTGGGTCTGTTTCTTTTTTTTATACAAACCTTTTTCTTTTTCTGTTTTTGAATATTCTGATTTGATTTTCATTCAAACAATTCAAGCAACAAATCAATTCAAAACTCAACCCAAAATTTGTGTAGATTCATATACTGATTATTAGCACATTCCAAAGTCAAATTTGGAATAATTTATTTATCCTTTTTAGTGTCTTTTAATTATTTAAAATAGGCTATAGTATTAATTAAATAAGATTTAATAATATTTTCAATCTCCATTTGAATTCAAATCATCACCAAACTCTTGCGTGAATTTTAATTCTGTTTATCAACATATTTCAAAGTCCAAAATAAAATAATTCTTTTATTTTTTTAAGATCTATTGTTAATTAAATAAATAGTCCATAGTCTTTAATCCAAATAGGTTTTAATTTATTTTAAAACTCTTTTTGAAATCTAAATAATATCAAAAATCTTTTCAGTAGGTTTCATTTGAAAACTAAAACACTAGGAAATCTTATTTAAAAATAAATTAACAAGTTTTAGTGTTTATTTAAAAATGGGAAAAGCATTCACTTATATAAAATTGGAAATAAATCCTCATGGTTTTATTTAATTAAACCTTTACTATTTTTATCAAATAAAATATTTTATTTCAAAAGCTTGGCCAAGATTTAATTTGGCTCTATAAAATAATCTTTATTTATAATTTTACCTTTGCTTTTGAGAATCAAATCCTTTTATTAAAAGATCCAAAAATAGTGATTCCAACTATTATAACTTTATTTATTAATTGTTTATCTTTTTAAATCCCTTTAGGATTTTATTTGTCCAAAATAGGTTTTGATGTTTCCAATTGGAATCAAAAAGTTTCTTCTCACCCTGAAAATCAACAATTGTTTATTTATTTTTCACATTACAAGATTTGGAAAATCTTGGGATGTGATAAATGGTGTGGGAGAAAGAAATTTGCTCGGACCAGAACTAATCAAAGAGGCTGAAGAAAAAGTCAAGCTAGTTAAGGATAGATTGAAGATAGCACAGTCCCGACAGAAGAGCTACGCAGATCCTAAGCGTAGAGAAGTCACCTATGAAGTGGGTGATAGAGCTTATCTTAGAGTGTCACCACTTCGTGGAGTGAATAGATTTGGAGTCAAACAAAAATTGGCCCCAAGATATGTTGGACCATTCAAGATTCTGAGTCGTAAAGGAGAAGTAGCTTATGAGATTGAATTGCCAGAGTCATTGTCTGCCGTTCACAATGTGTTTCATGTGAGTCAGCTTAAGAAATGCCATCCAGAGATGGAAGAGACTTCTTTGAAGGATACTATACCTTTGAAGGAGGTTCAGTTGGAAAGTGATCTCACTTATGAGGAAAAACCTATCAAAATTCTTGAGACTGCAGAAAGAGTTACTCGGACTAAGACTATCAAATTCTGCAAAGTTTAATGGAACCATCATTCCGAAGAAGAAGCAACATGGGAAAGAGAAGATGACCTTCGGAAAGACCACCCTCAACTATTTGCTATCCAACCCGAATCTCGAGGGCGAGGTTCACCTTAAGGGGGTTACATTTGTAACATCCCTAAAATCATATTTACAAAGATTGCATATCATTCATGCATGCATATCATTTAGGGATCAATTTCAAACTCATTTCAAGAAAACAGAAGCACTGAGTGCTATTATTTTATGTAAGCAAGCATTGATCTAATGCCACTCTCAAGTGAGAGAATATTTGTTTTAAACCGAGTTTTGTTTGCTTTTAAGATGGTTGGTTGTGTGTCAAGGCTTGTACAAAAATTTACAAAACAAATATGGTTTTAAACCATTTTCAAAACCTATTCAAATCTTGTACTAAGGCACTGTTTATTTTGATTTTACAAAAAGAACCAAGCAGGTATAGAGAGACAACATGGTTTTATGCCCAAAAGCATGAAGGTTACACTTTACAAAATCCAGAAAAAGTTTGGAATTCAAATGTTTTTTTATTTCATTTGAAAATGATTCTAGAATATCAAATTAGAAAAAGAAAAGAGTTTAGAAATCAATACTGGGCCTGGCGCCATGTTTTCGGCCCAGCAGGCAAAGCAGCCCACCCGGGGAACCTCTCTCTCTGCCTTTCCTCACTGCGCCCGCGCACACCCCCTCGCTGACCACTCGGCCCCGTAGCCATGTCACCTCGTCGTCCCCAAATCACGCCTGCGACCAGCGCCGCCGCGGCCGTTTCCTCCCAACGCAAATGCGCTTAAATCCCCCTGATGCCGCGCGTAATTCTCGCCCCTGCTCCGGCTATTTAACCCCCACCCCTCTGCGGCCATTTCTGTTGGAGATATGGCCTAGAGGCAATAATAAATGTAGTTATTATTATATCTTTGTGTTTATGATAAATGTTTACATTCATGCTATAATAGTATTAGCAAGGAAACATTGATACTTGTGTGATTTGTAAACTTAATTTGAAGTCCCTAGTATAGCCTCTATACATCACTAGCTTGTTGGTTGATAAATGATTGTGGTTTCCCTATCATGAACATTGAGATGTTATCAACAACAAGATCATATTGTTAGGAGAATGATATGGTGTACATACTCCTATAGATAAGCGTAGCATAAAGATCAATTCATTTTAATAGTTCAATTGCTATATGCTTTCTGATACATAGTAACCTAATTCCTTCGACCATGAGATCATGCATATCACCTTTACCAGATGGATGCTTTGATGACATCAAACACCACACCGTAACTGGGTGGCTATAAAGGTGGCATTGAGTGTTCGGAAAGTATTGGTTGAGACACATGGATCAAGAGTGGGATTTGTTCATCCATATGACGGATAGATATACTCTGGGCCCTCTCGGTGGAATGTCATCCAATTAGCTTGCAAGCATGTGACTGGCTCACAAGGGATCACATATCACGGGAACAAGAAAAGAGTACTTATCGGTAACGAGGTTGAACTAGGTATGCAGAGATACCGACGATCATAACCTCGGATAAGTAAACTATCGTGAGACAAAGGGAAGTTGGTATCGTATGTAAGTGGTTCATTCGATCGCAAAGTAATCGTAGAAATATGTGGGAGCCATATGAATTTCCAAATTCCTCTATTGGTTATTGTTCGGAGAAGTGTCTCGATCATGTCCGCATAACTCACGAACCGTAGGGAGACACACTTAAGGATTCGACGTTGTTTGAGTAGTTATGGTATGATGAGAAAGAGACCGAATGTTGTTCGGAGTCTTGGATGCGATCCGGGATATCACGAGGAGATCCGGAATGGTCCGGAGAATAAGATTCATATAAGGAAGTCCCGTTTCGGAGTTGGGGAATGATTCTGGTGTTTTCATCGGGAATGTTCTAGAATGTTCCGGAATGTCCGGCACTCCGGAGGGGAAGGGGTACATGAATGTGTCATTGCAAGTTGGAATGATTGCATCATGTACTAAGTGTCATCGCTGTTCCAAATAAAGGATTAATCGAATCCTAGTTTGAAAAGTCAAATAGCTAAATTGAAAAGTCAAACGGCTAAATTTGGAAAGTGGAAAAGAGGAGGAGGAGGTGAAACCGAGTTGCGGAGGGAGTCCTCCTCCCCAAGTCGGCGCACCACCCAAGCCGAGTTGGGGAGGGACTCCCCTCCCTCCCCTTGGACGCCGGCCCCTCCACCTATATAAGGAGGGGCAGGGCTCCCTCCTAGCACACACAAGTACCTCTCCTCCAAACCCTAGCTTGGCGCCTACCACCATAGCCGCCGCCCCCTAGGGTTTTTGCCCTAGCCGCCGACTTGGGGTGCCCCAAACCCTAGCCGCCGGCTCTAGCCTCTCCTCCTTGGTGTGTCTAAAACCTAGATCGCCGAGGAGCTCTCTCATACTCCACCATACTCGCTCCAGCTTAAGGCGAAGCCCTGCGAGATCTCCCCTCTACTTCCGGTACCACGCCGTTGTGCTGCCGGAATCGCGAGGAAAGTGCTACAACCTCCGCTGCCTGCTGGAACAAGGGAGAGGAAGGTCTTCGTCGAGTACCGAACGTGTGACCGACTGTGGGAGCGCTGCCGGAACGCAGCGCCGAAAGGATCGTCTACGCGATCTTGAGATCGGAAAGAGTACGACTACATCACCCACGAGAATCCGCTCTCGTTAAACACTTTGGAATCTTCGAGGGTAAGTTATTCCATCGACTCGTTGCTACAATCTAGTAGATAGATCTTGGCTTGTTTGTTTGTATGCGGTAGAATTTTTTTGTTTTCCATGCTACGAAACCCAACAGTGGTATCAGAGCCGTGTCTATATGTAGATCTATTGCACGAGTAGAACACAATGGTCATTGTGGGCGTTGATGCTTTTATTGTCGATTGCTTCTTGTGTACTTTGCATCTTGCGGTATGTTGGGATGAAGCGGCCCGGGCTAACCTTACATGACATTGTTCATGAGACTTGCTCCACGCTTGACATGCAACTTGTATTTCATAAGTGGCTTTGCGGGTGCCAGTTTCTCCTAGCATAGTTATGATCCAATTTACAACGGGTGATTAACAATACTAGTATCAATGTTGTGGTTCATGTTCGTAAGTTAGAACGACACTTATTGAAAGCCCCAAACCACGTAAAACATACAAAGAAAGTAGAGGCGTCTAACTTTGTTTTGCAGGGGTGTGCAGTGATGTGATATGGCCATGATTGTGATTATATTTGATGTATGCAATGATCCTTATTGTAAGTTGGCAACCGGCAGGAGCCATATGGTTGTCTTTAATTTCTGTTAAGACCCGCGTGTCTATTCAAAGTAGTTGTAATAGTTGAAGCTAGTGGACGACAACCATGGAGAAGCGTCATTGACCTTGATGCAATACCGGTGATGATGGAGATCATGTTAGTGCTTGAAGATGGAGATCGGAAGCACAAAGAAGAAAGGCCATATCATATCACATATTTTGAATTGCATGTGATGTTAATCCTTTATGCATCTTGTATTGCTTAGTAGACGACGGTAGCATTATAAGATGATCCCTCATGCACATGAATTTCAAGTTATGGAGTGTTCACCCTTAGCACCGTTGCTAAAGCTTGTTGTTTTGAAGCACCACGTGATGATCGGGTGTGTTAGATTCCGCAAGTGTATACAACGTGAGCAAGCCAGATTTGCTCATGCGGAAACTAAGGTTTGATCTTGACGAGCCTAGCATGTACAGACATGGTCTCGAAACACGGATCACCGAAAGGTAAAGCATGAATCATATAGTAGATGTGATGAACATGTCGATTGTTCACCATTGAAACTATGTCAACTCTCGTGATGATCGGTGTTGATGTAGTTGATTTGGTTCGTGTGATCACTAAAACAATGTGAGGGATGTTGTGTTGAGTGGGAGTTCACCTAGATTAATTTTATTATTAATTTGAACTCAATTTGTCATAAACTTAGTCTAAACTATTGCAAATATGTTGTAGATCAATGGCAGCCCCTACCATCAATTTTAATGCGTTCCTAGAGAAAGAAAAGTTGAAAAACAATGGAAGCAACTTCGCGGATTGGTTCCGCAATTTGAGGATTGTCCTCACAGCTGGTAATTTGACCTATGTGCTGGATGCACCGCTGGGTGACCCACCTGCAGCTGATGCTTCCGATGAAGTAAAGAATGTTTACCTCGCTCGGAAAAATCAGTACTCCATATTTCAGTGTGCTATCTTGTATGGTTTGGAATCGGAGCTTCAGAAAAGGTTTGAGAATTCAGACCCATATGATATTGTCGAGGATCTCAAATTGATTTTTGAGACTCATGCGGCAATTGAAAGTTATGAGGCTTCTGAAAAGTTCTTTAACTGCAAGATGGAAGAGGGCAGCTCCGTCAGTGAGCATGTGCTTAAGATGTCTGGGCACGCAAACAAACTTCAAAGCTTGGGTATAGTGATTCCTAATGCTTTGGGGATTTACCGTGTCCTCCAATCACTACCACCAAGTTACAAGAACTTTGTGATGAACTACAACATGCAGAACATGAACAAGCAGTTGCCAGAACTATTTGCTATGTTAAAGTGTTCAGAAGTGGAGATCAAGAAAGAGCACCAAGTGTTGTTGGTCAATAAGACCACCAAATTCAAGAAAGGCAAGTCTAAGCAGAAGGGACACTTCAAGAAGGGTGGTAAGAAAGTTACCGCACCGACGAAGAAGACCAAGGCTGGACCTAAGCCTGATACTGAGTGCTTTTACTGCAAGGGAGAAGGTCACTGGAAGCGGAATTGCCCAAAGTACTTGGCGGATTTGAAGAACGGCAACATCAAGAAGAAAGGTATATCTGATATACATGTTATTGATGTGTATCTCACTAGTACTCGTAGTAGTGCCTGGGTATTTGATACTGGTTCGGTTGCTCATATTTGTAACTCGAAACAGGTGCTGCAGAATAAACGGAAGCTAGCGAAGAATGAGGTGACGATGCGCGTGGGAAACGGATCAAAGGTTGATGTGATCGCGGTCGGCACGCTACCCCTTCATCTACCATCGGGATTAGTTTTATACTTAAATAATTGTTATTGGTGCCTGCGTTGAGCATGAACATTATATCGGGATCTTGTTTATTGCGAGACGGTTACTTGTTTAAGTCCGAGAATAATGGTTGTTCGATTTATATGAGTAATATGTTATATGCACATGCACCTTTGATAGATGGTCTATTCTTGTTGAATCTCGATAGTGGAAATACACACATTAATAACATTGAGGCTAAACGTTTGAAATCGAGCGATAACTCGACCTATATGTGGCACTGTCGTCTTGGTCACATTGGAGTGAAGCGTATGAAGAAACTCCATTCCGATGGACTTCTTGAATCACTTGATTTCGAATCACTTGAAAGATGCGACGCCTGTCTGATGGGAAAAATGACTAAGACTCCATTTTCTGGCATGATGGAGCGAGCTACGGACTTATTGGAAATCATACATACCGATGTGTGTGGTCCAATGAGTGTAGCATCGCGCGGTGGTTATCGTTATGTTCTTACCTTCACGGATGACTTGAGTAGATATGGGTATATCTATTTCATGAAACATAAGTCCGAAACTTTCGAGAAGTTTAAGGAGTTTCAAAGTGAGGTAGAGAATCAACGTAACAAGAAGATTAAATTTCTGCGTTCTGATCGTGGAGGTGAATATCTAAGTTACGAGTTTGGCGAGCATTGGAAGAAATGCGGAATACTTTCACAGTTGACACCGCCGGGAACACCACAGCGTAATGGTGTGTCCGAACGTCGTAATCGAACTCTCTTAGATATGGTTCGTTCTATGATGTCACTTACAGATTTACCGCTATCATTTTGGGTTATGCATTAGAAACAGCCGCATTCACTTTAAATAGGGCACCATCTAAATCCGTTGAAACGACACCGTATGAATTATGGTTTGGGAAGAAACCTAAATTGTCGTTCCTTAAAGTTTGGGGTTGCGAAGCCTATGTAAAGAAGTTACAGCCGGACAAGCTTGAACCCAAAGCGGAAAAATGTGTCTTCATAGGATACCCAAAGGAAACTATTGGGTATACCTTCTATCATAGATCCGAAGGCAAAATCTTTGTTGCCAAGAATGGATCCTTTCTAGAAAAGGAATTTCTCTCGAAAGAAGTGACCGGAAGGAAAGTAGAACTCGACGAGGTTGTCGAACCTTCTCTCGAAATTGCGAGTAGCGCAGCACCGGAAGAAGTTCCTGTGGTGCCTGCACCAATTAGAGAGGAAGCTAATGATGAGATCATGAAACTTCGGTTGAAGTTGCTACAGAGCCTCGGAGGTCAACGAGAACTCGTACCACTCCAGATTGGGATGATCCCGTTATGAGTGTCATGTTGGTGGACAACACCGATGACCCTGAGACATATGAGGAAGCAATGATGAGCCCAGATTCCAATAAATGGCAAGAAGCCATGAAAAACGAGATTGGATCCATGTACGAAAACCAAGTGTGGACTTTGGTGGACTTACCGGATGGCCGAAAGGCTGTTGAGAACAAATGGATCTTCAAGAAGAAAACAGATGCTGATGGTAATGTTACTGTCTATAAAGCTCGACTTGTCGCAAAAGGGTTTCGACAAATTCAAGGAGTTGACTACGATGAGACTTTCTCACCGGTAGCGAAGCTAAAGTCTGTGAGGATTATGTTAGCAATCGCTGCATATTACGATTATGAGATATGGCAGATGGATGTCAAAACAGCATTCCTCAATGGAGACATTGATGAAGAGTTGTATATGATGCAACCCAAAGGTTTTGTCGATCCTAAAGATGCTAGCAAGGTATGCAAACTTCAACGGTCCATCTATGGATTGAAGCAAGCATCCCGAAGTTGGAATCAACGTTTTGATAAGGTGATCAAAAGTTTTGGTTTTATACAAACTTATGGAGAAGCTTGTATTTACAAGAAAGTGAGTGGGAGCTCTGTAGCATTCTTAATACTATATGTGGATGACATATTGTTGATTGGGAATGATGTAGACCTTCTTAATAGTGTCAAGGAATATTTGAATAATAGTTTTTCAATGAAGGATCTTGGCAAAGCGGCTTACATATTAGGCATAAAGATTTATAGAGATAGATCAAAACGCCAAATATCATTGTCACAGAGTACATATTTGGACAAAGTTCTAAAGAGGTTTGGAATGGAAGATAGCAAGAAAGGGTTCTTGCCCATGTTGCCCAATATGACCTTGAGTAAAACTCAAAGTCCGACATCGGCAGAAGATAGAGAAAGGATGAGTAAGACTCCCTATGCCTCAGCCATAGGATCTCTAATGTATGCCATGCTATGTACTAGACCCGACATTGCATATGCTGTTAGTTTGACTAACAGATATCAAAGTGATCCAGGAGTGGATCATTGGACAGCGGTCAAAAACATCCTTAAGTACTTGAGAAGAACTAAGGATATGGTTCTTTCTTATGGAGGTGATGAACAGCTCGTTGTTAATGGTTACACCGATGCTAGTTGGAACACCGATCCGGATGATTCTAAATCACAATCTGGATACGTATTTATTTTGAATGGTGCAGCAGTTAGCTGGAGGAGTGCAAAGCAAAGCGTTGTGGCGAGATTTTCAACTGAATCGGAATACATGGCTGCTTCGGAGGCTTCACAAGAAGCAATATGGATGAAAGAGTTCATTACAGAGCTGGGTGTGGTTCCTAGTGCGCTGGACCCAATGTCTATCTACTGTGATAACATGGGCGCCATAGCCAGTGCGCAAGAACCAAGGTCACACAAGAAGCTGAAGCACATCAAGCTACGTTTTCACGCTATTCGAGAACATATCCAAGATGGGGATATAAAGATTTGCAAAGTACACACAGATCTGAATGTGGCGGATCCGTTGACTAAACCTCTCCCGAGGGCAAAACATGACCAGCACCAAACTGCCATGGGTGTTCGGTATATTACCATGTAATCTAGATTAGATGACTCTAGTGCAAGTGGGAGACTGTTGGAGATATGCCCTAGAGGCAATAATAAATGTAGTTATTATTATATCTTTGTGTTTATGATAAATGTTTACATTCATGCTATAATAGTATTAGCAAGGAAACATTGATACTTGTGTGATTTGTAAACTTAATTTGAAGTCCCTAGTATAGCCTCTATACTTCACTAGCTTGTTGGTTGATAAATGATTGAGGTTTCCCTATCATGAACATTGAGATGTTATCAACAACAAGATCATATTGTTAGGAGAATGATATGGTGTACATACTCCTATAGATAAGCGTAGCATAAAGATCAATTCATTTTAATAGTTCAATTGCTATATGCTTTCTGATACATAGTAACCTAATTCCTTCGACCATGAGATCATGCATATCTCCAACAAGGGAGAGGAAGGTCTTCGTCGAGTACCGAACGTGTGACCGACCGCGGGAGCGCTGCCGGAACGCAGCGCCGGAAGGATCGTCTACGCGATCTTGAGATCGGAAAGAGTACGACTACATCACCCACGAGAATCCGCTCTCGTTAAACACTTTGGAATCTTCGAGGGTAAGTTATTCCATCGACTCGTTGCTACAATCTAGTAGATAGATCTTGGCTTGTTTGTTTGTATGCGGTAGAAAATTTTTGTTTTCCATGCTACGAAACCCAACAATTTCCCCTCACTCAGCGCCCCCACTCCGCCACCAGGCTGCCCACAATCTCACTTGCACCGCGCGGTACCGAGCCACTCCGGCGTGCGATTCCGGTGAGCACTCCTCGCCCCTTGCCTTATAATCTTACCAGCATGATCGCAGCAACCTTGCGCATCTTCTAACACCACTGGTGCGTGCTAGGACCATCCGGAGCCTCGTCAACATCGACGACTGCACGTACCGACGAAGCCCGCAACTCCGACGAGCTCTCCTGGTTAGTACTGACCGCGCCTTTCCCTCTCGTTGACACTCGCGTGACCAGCATCGTCTCGCGCATCTGACGCACTTCTCCTTTTGCCTTGCCTTGGCATGACCTGTACCCTCGCCAGCGACGACGAACAGAAGCGACCGTAGCCAGAAGGAACTACGGCGAGCAATCTCCATCGACCTCGAGCGCCTCTTCGCCAACAAAGCATACCTTGAGCATCAGCAGCGCACGGCAAACTCGGTGAGATATATCTCCCTCTCCCGCGCGACCTAGATCGCCGGCAACGTCTCTGACAGAGCCACCGCCGCCACTCGCCGCCGCCAGCGCCGCCAGACTTTGGTCGCTTGGTCCACAGCCGTTAGATCCAGATCCAACGCATAGAATTAGACCACTTAGCGAAGAGGTAAGTTTAGATCTGAGCCGTGCGATGCAATTTTGATCTAACGATCCAGAAAGCCTGATCCGCGCGAAACGGTATCAACCAATCAGAGAGCACCGCGTGTCTAGTTCTTTGTTTTAAAAACAGATTTAGATCTATTAGTGATTCAAACTTGTAAAATTCATACCTTTTGATTCCCACGTTCAAATTTTGCAAATTTTATATCATTGGAATCAGGAGAGAAAATCCTTTCTGTTTATGCAATGTGTTTAATATTTTGCCTCTGTAAAAATGGTTTTTTATACAGAAACATTTATAGGCATAATTTGAGTATAGAAATTATATGGAAAGTGATTTAAAGATCAAATAAAGTTTATTTGGTTTGTTTTTGACTTGTCCATGATTCAGTACTGTTTACTTGTCTTGTTTGGTGTAGAAAATCATCACATGGCATTTTGCATGCATTCATATATTTTTGTTTGTATAAATTGTTATGTGATTTTCATGCCATTATTTTATGTGTAGATTTTGGTGCTAATAGTGATTGTGGTTGTGAAGATTGTTGCAACTCCCCAGACTACCAAGGCAAGTGGTGCTTCATGACTTTATTCCTATATTTTTCACCTATGCACTAGAAATATTTTGTATAGGTCTTGCATGAATATTTTGATAAGTATCTATATGCTATGCTTGGGAAATCCTAGTAGTTGTAGAATTATTAGAAATTTCTCTAAGTTAAGATGCTTACCATTACCATGCTTAGACTAGCTAGTAGCAACCAAGGGTGGTTATATATTCATGCTATTTGAAATATTTCTAAGTCTGTTGACTTGTGTTTTTGTTTAATAAAAACAACTAAGTGAATGAATCACCTGGGTGGAATGGAAAGAATGGTTTGTGTTTGAGTGGTTACACAAGGCCCATATCTATGGTTTACCTTGTGTATCTCACTTGTGGAAAGACACCCAGGAACAAAGGGATTTGAGATGCCAAATGTTAAGAAGCTTCTAGTGCAGCCACATGGCATTATGGGCTCTGCCTGGATCATATAGGTTGCAATAACTTAGCCATTTGGACAGTTGGTGGTAGTGGGATGATAGGTCTGGAGCGCGTCCATTTGGTCTAAGGGAAGGCTTCTGAAAGGTCCTGTCTTGGTGAAAATCAAGTCTAGTGGGGAAAGTGCACAACCTCTGCAGATGGAAGAATCTAAGTACTTAGCCATGTCCCTGGTATTGGACAACTTGAGCATCAAGACATGGAAGCTATCAAGAATCTCCTCATCCCAATTTCTAAGTTAAAACTTGTGGTTGAACAAGGGTGAAGGTACACCAATTTCTATTGGTGTTTCCTTGGGAAAGTTTTGTCAAAGAAAAACTTAGTGTTTTCAACTACTAGGTAAAACCTATTTTGAGCAAGCAAGCCTAAGCTACACTTAGCCAAATTCATGTAGTATCTAGATGCTAATATTATACTAAGGTATCACTTGCCGATACTATTCCAATGTATTGACCCACTGTGGCTGTAACTTGTGATGTTGCAGGTTATTCTGATGATGATTAGGGGTTATAATTCTACACTCAACATGCTTGCCTGTGGCACATGAAAATGAAGACTTGTTTATCTTATTCTATATTGAAACTCTTGTATTAGGCCTATGGCCATGGAGTTTGTAAAAGACTATGTTTGTCTCTAGAATGATGTAATAATGACCTTTGTTTCTGTGTACTTCATCTTAAACTGTGGATGCTAGCATTGGTCCAGGGACTAGCATTGCAATCACAGGGATCCTTACCTTTATAAAGGGAGGGATCTTACAGTAGTATATTCATTGGGTTTAGGCACTATGGTAGGAGGAATAGGGACTTCTTATGGTTTGGTGGCATCCATATTGGTGGTGGTAATAGTATAAACACTATTATTTCTAGCAATTTCAGCTTCTCTTTCCCATTTAGCATGTAGTTGAGCTAACAGTCTAATATTTTCATCAATAGTAACTTGTATGGCATGAGTAGAAGCAAAGGTACTTTCCAAGGTTTCAGGTTTAGCAGCCATTTTATTAATCAAAGAGGACTGTGCTTCAGACAAAGAGGAAATATTTTTCTCAACATTCAAAAGCATTTCCTCTATAGTTTTGTTGAAAATGGTTTGTTTACTAATAAAGTCTTTAAGCATGACTTCAAGTTCAGAGGGAGCACTTATAGTATTGTTGTAGGAGTTTCCATAGGTATTGCCATTATTAGGAGGATAAGGCCTATAATTATTGTTACTACCAAAATTATTCCTATAGGCATTGTTTTTGAAATTGTTATTTCTAATGAAGTTCACATCAACTTGCTCTTCTTGAGCAACCAAAGAGGCTAAGGGAACATTATTTGGATCTATTTGAGCTTTTCCATTAACAAGCATAGCCATGATAACATCAATCTTATCACTTAAAGAGGAGGTTTCTTCAACAGATTTTACCTTCTTACCATGTGGAGCTCTCTCAGTGTGCCATTCAGAATGATTGACCATCATATTATCAAGGAGTTTTGTTGCAGCACCCAAGGTAATGGTCATAAAGGTACCTCCAGCAGTAGAATCCAACAGGTTTCTTGAAGAGAAGTTTAAACCTGCATAAAAATTCTGGATAATCATCCAAGTAGTCAGTCCATGAGTGGGACAATTCTTAACCAAATATTTCATTCTTTCCCAAGCTTGAGCAACATGTTTGTAGAGGTCCCAATCTTAGATAAGATTGATCCCTCCTGTGTTTACAATGCTAGTCCCTGGATCAATAGCTAGCATCCACAGTTAAGATGTAATATCAAGAAACAAAGGTCATAATATAACTTTATAACCAGGAATAACATAATTTTATTACATCTTTCATAGCTCATATGGCTATTACATTACATTGCAGCGGAATAACTATAGTCATGGGGTCCTTCATCTTCAAAGTGCCACAGGCAGATGTTGGTTGTAGACTTTGTAATCCTAATCAATCAATCTTCACTAAAAACAATCAAACCTGCAACATACAAGTTACAGCCACAAGGGTCAATACATTTGAATTGTATTGGCAAGTGATACTATGGTAGTATAGTGGAATCTATCATCTACATGCATTTGGCTAAGTGGAGTTGAGGCTTGCATTGCTTAAAATAGATTTTTCCTTAACTTTTGAAAATACTAAGTTTTTGCTTTGACAAAATCATTTTTCTCAATCAAAGATTTCAAGATCCTTGTACCAAGCCATCTCTCCATCAATGATTGAAGAATTCAAACAACCCTTGTTCAAACCACAAGATTTTAATTTAGAAATTTGAATGATGAGATTCTTGATTGCTTCCATGTCTTGATGCTCAAATTGTCCTTTACCAGGGACATGGCTAAGTACTTAGGTTTTACACTCTGCAGAGGTGGTGCACTTTCCCCACAAGACTTGGTTTCCCAAGACAAGATCTTTCAGAAGCCTTCCCTTAGACCAAAATGGACGCGTTCCAACCTATCAAACACTACCACCCACTGTCCATATGGCTAAGTTCTTGCAACCTATATGATCATGGCAGAGCCCATATTGCCAAGTGGTTGCACTTGAAGCTTCTCAACATTTGACATCTCAAATCTCTTTGTTTCCTGGGTGGCCATCCACAAGTGAGATACACAATCCAAGTCCATGGCCTTGTGAACCACTCAACCATTCTCCACCAAGCTATCCCATTCCACCCAGGTGATTCATTAACTTAGTTGTTTATTAGACAAAATCACAAGTCCTCAGACTTAGAATATTTTTCCATAGTGTGAATATATATTCCACCCATGTTTTCTATTAGCTAGGCTAAGCTTGGTAGTAGTAGGAATCTTAACTTAGGAAAATCCTACTAAGGATTCATCCACTAGGTTTTCTTATAGGAAGGTCTATACTTAGCAAAATCCATGCAAGTTTTACTTAGCAAAATCACTAATGCATAGTGAAAGTAATGGGACAAAAAGTATGAAGCATCACTTGCCTTTTTGGTAGGGAATGGTGGTTCACTCCTTGATCTTGCTGGTCTCACACTTCACTACAAGTCAATCAAGCAAACACCAATTCAATTTACATTCCAAACCAATAACCACTCAAACAAATTCACACACACAAGACAATGGAAACCAATTCATGCATGGGAGCATGCACAAGATAGTTTTATTTTGCAAGGAGGGCTTCTATTGGGTTTCTAAACTTTGTAAGTTCCAAATTGGTCATTTACCAAAGTGGAAAAGTCATTAGTTAGAGGGTTTTGCCCAAAACCATTTTTAAATCCATTCATCATTTTATGTGGTGAAAAATGTTTTTATTAAGGCAAAACTCTTAGGTTGTTCACCAAATGAGTTGCTAATTTGCAAAATTTGGTGTTTTAGGTCAGTAGGTTTGGTCCAAAACATTTCCTTAAAGTTTTCTTTCCATAAACATTTTTATAACAAAAACCATTCTTTTTATTTGGCTAGAAAATGACTAAGTCAAGTAATCCAACTAAAATCTTTCCAAAATCATTTTTAACACAAAGGGTTGGTTCCTAGGGTCAGTAAGGTCACAACAATCCAATTGGCAAAAGTTTTAACCCTAAAATCAATTTTAAACAATTTTGATACTCTAAACAAGCTCACAAAAGAATCTGCAAAATCAAGCAAACTAACATATACTATTTTCTAAACTAAGGCCACAGTTGGCTAGGGCTTGTTCTCCTGAATCCATTGATACCAAATTTGTAATTTTTGGACATGTGGTTTGAAAGTTACAAAGGTTTGAAGTTTGCAAATAATTCTGATTCAAAACTGATTTTTAGATCTGATACAGGCCACGCGTCGCTGTCCCATTGGGCGGTACCGCTTCGGCCGGATCGCGCGCGGTAGCCCTTGGATCTAACTAGATCGTGCAGTACTGAGCGCATACCCCTTCGCGGTTTAAGTGACTCCATCGTGCCCGCTCAATCTAGATCGAACGGTTGTCATCGCACTGGCCAAACTCGGGCGGCGCAATGTCAACGGCGAGCGGCGGAGCGGCCAGATGGCGGCGGCGCTGGCAAGGCAGGAAGCAAGAAAGGGTGGGAGTAAGCTCACCTGGTTCGCAATAGCCTGGAGATGCTCAAGGCGTTGTAGGTTCGACGAGGGGCGCTCCGGAGTGGGCTTGATTTCTCGCCGGAGTTCCTGCTGGCGTCGGGTTCGTTCGGGCGTCGTCGGAGATGGGTCTACGATGCACGCTAGGACAAATGGAAGACAGTATCAGATGCGCAAGACTAAGGCGATGCTGTGTGCGTGATCTAGGAGGCGCGGGGTGGTCGGAGTTCACCTGAAATGCTCGACGGAGCAATGGCAGACGGCGGCGCACGCTCGGTGTCGTCGTTGCCGATGCTCAGGGGCGTCCGCGAGTGCGCTGCGGCTGCAGAAGAGTCCACCGGGGGTTGCTAATCACAGCTGCGTGCTCGAGGAGGCAAGAGGTGGAGTGTGCTGGCCGGAATCCTCACCGGAGCATCGTCGGAGCCGTGGCAGTACAAGGCAAAATTCTGTGGACTGGGGGCGTGCTTGGGGGAGGAAACAGAGGGGAAGTAGAGAGGAGTGACTGGCGTTTAAAGGTGCTTGATCACCGCGAGTAATTGTGGCCGTATTAAAACGAATTAAGCCCGAGGATTCAACGGCAGAGGCGAGGAGGAACGGGTCGCTGCGGGAGGACGAAGAACAGTAGGGTGTGGGGTCCGCTGGCAGTGAAAGAAAGGGAGAAGGAGAGGGGTCCACATGTCTATTGCTCCGCGGGTTCCTTCTACGGTGAGAAAACGTTTCGCTGCGGTGGGGTGGGGATTGGGCTAGGTGGGCTGTTTGGGCTGGCTCAGTTGGGTCAGTCCATTTCCACTTTTTTTTTTCTGTCTGATTTTTATTCTTTTCTATTTCTATTTTCTGATTTGATTTTCAAACAAATGATTTAATCAACAATGCAAACCATTCAAACAATTCAAACTTGTGATGAGTTTTTGGTTCTGTTTAGTAGCATAAACCAATTTCCAAAATAATATTTTAAAACTTTTTAGGTTCCATTTATTAATTAAATAAAATGGACCATGGTTTATTAATCAAATGGGGTTTGATATAATTAATAAAATCCCCATTTGAAATCCAAATATTTTCAAAATCAAATCAGTAGGTTTTATTTGAAAATAAAGAATATTTGGAAACTTGTCTTAAAACAAAATAACATTTTATTTTAGAGTCCATTATTAATTAAAAATGGGCCTTAGTTATTAATTCAAATAGGGTTTGTTTTATTTAAATATTTATTTTGAAATCTAAAATAAAACCAAAACACTTCAGTAGGTTTTATTTGGAAATATAAAATACTTGGAAACTTATTTTAAATAAATAAACAAGTTTTGATGGTTTAGAAATAATAAAACCTTTATTAATAAAATCTTGGATATTAAATCCTTATTACTTTATTTAAATAAACCTTTACTATTTTTAATCAAAACAAAACATTTTATTTTAAATACTGGTCCAAGGTTTAATTTGGCTTTGTAAAATAATCTTTATTTATAATCCACTTTTTCTTTTGAAAGCCAAAACCTTTTATTTAAAAGATCCAAAATAGTAATTCAAAAACATTTTAATTTCCTTTTATTAAATGTTTAACTTTTAAATCCCTTTAGGATTTATTTAATCCAAATAGGTTTGAAGTCCCAATTGAATTCAAAAAGTTTCTTCTGGCCTTGAAAATCAAACAAAGTTTTATTTTATTCATTTATTTTCACATTACAAGATTTGGAAAATCTTGGGATGTGACAGGCTACCACCCTTAAAATAAATCTCGTCCCGAGATTTGGGGAGGCTAGGGTTACAAGCATGTTCAAAACAACTAGGGTACTACCACCCTTAATAATTTTCAAACAAAAATTACACATTGGCCTTCTTGGGCTCCTGGGGAAACTTCTCTAAGTAACTTTTGCATTATTCTTGGTTTCCATACTTGAATCATGGGCCAAGGTTGAGTTTCTCCATAGGCTTGTTCAACTTGTTCTTCATCTTCTCTGGACAGTTGCTTGCATAGTGTCCTGGGTTCTTGCAGTTGAAACAATGAATGTCCTTGAGTTCTTTACGTGGCTCTTGTGGACAAGTTGCTACATAGTGGCCTAACTCTTTGCAGTTGTTGCACCACACTTGGTCAATCTCTTTATTCTTCTTGTTCTCTGGGCATCCACTGGAGTAGTGTCCCATTTCTTTACATTTACGACATTGTGCAAGGCTCATGTCTTGCTTTTGTTTCTTAAGTTTCTTTACTCCTTTGAATTGGGTTGTCTTGTTTGGAGGTATAAGTGGTCCTTTTCCTTTGGTAGACTTGGATCCTTCTTGTTTCCTTTGTTCCACCATGGAGTAGATAGGACATTGGTTAGGAATATGATCACTTCCTTCACATAAATAGCAAGTGGCTTGAGAGGTAGGACATTGTCCAATAGGATGTTCTTCTTCACAATTGGGGCATTGACCTTCTTGCTCCTGGGAAGTATGATCCTTGTCTCCACAAATAATGCAAGCTGGGGCTCCATCTAGAACAACATTCTTGTCATCTTTGTTATCATACACTCCTTTGGGATAGTTTTCTTCCATGCTGATCATTTGGTTAGTCACCTTAAGCATCAGTTGGGATTGTTCTTCTAAAAACCTTTGTAGTGCTGGGTCTTTATCACTATTGTTGACTATGAACTGAGCTGTCAGTTGGTTCAACTGGTGTTGGGTTGCTATGAGTTTTTTCATGATGTCAGCTTGGTTGGTGTTGGTGTCATCAACCTTGGAGTCTTTTGGAGTAGTCATCTGTTTGGGTTGAAGGGAGGTTAGAATAGATAAGATATTTCTAAGGAATCAATTCTAATCACACACACCACAATTCACACAAGCAATGTGCATGCAATCACAAACAAAACAATTCACTCAAACAAGGTTCAAGCACATTTTTAGGCAACAAAATATTTTTGTTACACCACATAAGTTGGTGTGTTTGACTTAACTAAATTATGGTGGTCCATCTATATGGTTCACTTGTGATCTTTCCTTCCTTCTTGATTCTTCTTGTATGATATCATGGTTTCCTTGAGAAAAACTCTTGGTTGTAATACTTCAAAGTTTGTTGATGGCTCCTTCCTATTTTGCATTCCCTCAGTCTCTAATTCTTGAGTAAGATTTCCTTGTTTCACTTGTAGTCCTTAGTGGTATCCAAGTTGGAAGTCCTTGGTGAATATGCTGAAGATGTTGAAGTCATTAGAGTTGAAGATGTTGAAGTAGTCCTTTGCACATGGTGTAGTCTTTGGCCATGGGGTTGGTTTTTCCATCAAGTTGAAATAGAAGAGAAGTAGAGTTGAAACCAAAATGGTTGAGGAAAGAGTTTACAAGTGTTTTTGTAAATAAGTTTTTGAACAAACACAACTCCTATTCTTCTAAGGGTTCAAGTCCAATCCTAGGGTTACAAATCCTACAGGCAACACAATGCTCTGATACCATCTGTAGAGGTCCCAATCTTAGATAAGATTGATCCCTCCTGTGTTTACAATGCTAGTCCCTGGATCAATAGCTAGCATCCACAGTTAAGATGTAATATCAAGAAACAAAGGTCATAATATAACTTTATAACCAGGAATAACATAATTTTATTACATCTTTCATAGCTCATATGGCTATTACATTACATTGCAGCGGAATAACTATAGTCATGGGGTCCTTCATCTTCAAAGTGCCACAGGCAGATGTTGGTTGTAGACTTTGTAATCCTAATCAATCAATCTTCACTAAAAACAATCAAACCTGCAACATACAAGTTACAGCCACAAGGGTCAATACATTTGAATTGTATTGGCAAGTGATACTATGGTAGTATAGTGGAATCTATCATCTACATGCATTTGGCTAAGTGGAGTTGAGGCTTGCATTGCTTAAAATAGATTTTTCCTTAACTTTTGAAAATACTAAGTTTTTGCTTTGACAAAATCATTTTTCTCAATCAAAGATTTCAAGATCCTTGTACCAAGCCATCTCTCCATCAATGATTGAAGAATTCAAACAACCCTTGTTCAAACCACAAGATTTTAATTTAGAAATTTGAATGATGAGATTCTTGATTGCTTCCATGTCTTGATGCTCAAATTGTCCTTTACCAGGGACATGGCTAAGTACTTAGGTTTTACACTCTGCAGAGGTGGTGCACTTTCCCCACAAGACTTGGTTTCCCAAGACAAGATCTTTCAGAAGCCTTCCCTTAGACCAAAATGGACGCGTTCCAACCTATCAAACACTACCACCCACTGTCCATATGGCTAAGTTCTTGCAACCTATATGATCATGGCAGAGCCCATATTGCCAAGTGGTTGCACTTGAAGCTTCTCAACATTTGACATCTCAAATCTCTTTGTTTCCTGGGTGGCCATCCACAAGTGAGATACACAATCCAAGTCCATGGCCTTGTGAACCACTCAACCATTCTCCACCAAGCTATCCCATTCCACCCAGGTGATTCATTAACTTAGTTGTTTTATTAGACAAAATCACAAGTCCTCAGACTTAGAATATTTTTCCATAGTGTGAATATATATTCCACCCATGTTTTCTATTAGCTAGGCTAAGCTTGGTAGTAGTAGGAATCTTAACTTAGGAAAATCCTACTAAGGATTCATCCACTAGGTTTTCTTATAGCAAGGTCTATACTTAGCAAAATCCATGCAAGTTTTACTTAGCAAAATCACTAATGCATAGTGAAAGTAATGGGACAAAAAGTATGAAGCATCACTTGCCTTTTTGGTAGGGAATGGTGGTTCACTCCTTGATCTTGCTGGTCTCACACTTCACTACAAGTCAATCAAGCAAACACCAATTCAATTTACATTCCAAACCAATAACCACTCAAACAAATTCACACACACAAGACAATGGAAACCAATTCATGCATGGGAGCATGCACAAGATAGTTTTATTTTGCAAGGAGGGCTTCTATTGGGTTTCTAAACTTTGTAAGTTCCAAATTGGTCATTTACCAAAGTGGAAAAGTCATTAGTTAGAGGGTTTTGCCCAAAACCATTTTTAAATCCATTCATCATTTTATGTGGTGAAAAATGTTTTTATTAAGGCAAAACTCTTAGGTTGTTCACCAAATGAGTTGCTAATTTGCAAAACTTGGTGTTTTAGGTCAGTAGGTTTGGTCCAAAACATTTCCTTAAAGTTTTCTTTCCATAAACATTTTTATAACAAAAACCATTCTTTTTATTTGGCTAGAAAATGACTAAGTCAAGTAATCCAACTAAAATCTTTCCAAAATCATTTTTAACACAAAGGGTTGGTTCCTAGGGTCAGTAAGGTCACAACAATCCAATTGGCAAAAGTTTTAACCCTAAAATCAATTTTAAACAATTTTGATACTCTAAACAAGCTCACAAAAGAATCTGCAAAATCAAGCAAAATAACATATACTATTTTCTAAACTAAGGCCACAGTTGGCTAGGGCTTGTTCTCCTGAATCCATTGATACCAAATTTGTAATTTTTGGACGTGTGGTTTGAAAGTTACAAAGGTTTGAAGTTTGCAAATAATTCTGATTCAAAACTGATTTTTAGATCCGATACAGGCCACGCGTCGCTGTCCCATTGGGCGGTACCGCTTCGGCCGGATCGCGCGCGGTAGCCCTTGGATCTAACTAGATCGTGCGGTACTGAGCGCATACCCCTTCGCGGTTTAAGTGACTCCATCGTGCCCGCTCAATCTAGATCGAACGGTTGTCATCGCACTGGCCAAACTCGGGCGGCGCAATGTCAACGGCGAGCGGCGGAGCGGCCAGATGGCGGCGGCGCTGGCGAGGCAGGAAGCAAGAAAGGGTGGGAGTAAGCTCACCTGGTTCGCAATAGCCTGGAGATGCTCAAGGCGTTGTAGGTTCGACGAGGGGCGCTCCGGAGTGGGCTTGATTTCTCGCCGGAGTTCCTGCTGGCGTCGGGTTCGTTCGGGCGTCGTCGGAGACGAGTCTACGATGCACGCTAGGACAAATGGAAGACAGTATCAGATGCGCAAGACTAAGGCGATGCTGTGTGCGTGATCTAGGAGGCGCGGGGTGGTCGGAGTTCACCTGAAATGCTCGACGGAGCAATGGCAGACGGCGGCGCACGCTCGGTGTCGTCGTTGCCGATGCTCAGGGGCGTCCGCGAGTGCGCTGCGGCTGCAGAAGAGTCCGCCGGGGGTTGCTGATCACAGCTGCATGCTCGAGGAGGCAAGAGGTGGAGTGTGCTGGCCGGAATCCTCACCGGAGCATCGTCGGAGCCGTGGCAGTACAAGGCAAAATTCTGTGGACTGGGGGCGTGCTTGGGGGAGGTAACAGAGGGGAAGTAGAGAGGAGTGACTGGCGTTTAAAGGTGCTTGATCACCGCGAGTAATTGTGGCCGTATTATAACGAATTAAGCCCGAGGATTCAACGGCAGAGGCGAGGAGGAACGGGTCGCTGCAGGGAGGACGAAGAACAGTAGGGTGTGGGGTCCGCCGGCAGTGAAAGAAAGGGAGAAGGGGAGGGGTCCACATGTCTGTTGCTCCGCGGGTTCCTTCTACGGTGAGAAAACGTTTCGCTGCGGTGGGGTGGGGATTGGGCTAGGTGGGCTGTTTGGGCTGGCTCAGTTGGGTTAGTCCATTTCCACTTTTTTTTCTATCTGATTTTTATTCTTTTCTATTTCTATTTTCCGATTTGATTTTCAAACAAATGATTTAATCAACAATGCAAACCATTCAAACAATTCAAACTTGTGATGAGTTTTTGGTTCTGTTTAGTAGCATAAACCAATTTCCAAAATAATATTTTAAAACTTTTTAGGTTCCATTTATTAATTAAATAAAATGGACCATGGTTTATTAATCAAATGGGGTTTGATATAATTAATAAAATCCCCATTTGAAATCCAAATATTTTCAAAATCAAATCAGTAGGTTTTATTTGAAAATAAAGAATATTTGGAAACTTGTCTTAAAACAAAATAACATTTTATTTTAGAGTCCATTATTAATTAAAAATGGGCCTTAGTTATTAATTCAAATAGGGTTTGTTTTATTTAAATATTTATTTTGAAATCTAAAATAAAACCAAAACACTTCAGTAGGTTTTATTTGGAAATATAAAATACTTGGAAACTTATTTTAAATAAATAAACAAGTTTTGATGGTTTAGAAATAATAAAACCTTTATTAATAAAATCTTGGATATTAAATCCTTATTACTTTATTTAAATAAACCTTTACTATTTTTAATCAAAACAAAACATTTTATTTTAAATACTGGTCCAAGGTTTAATTTGGCTCTGTAAAATAATCTTTATTTATAATCCACTTTTTCTTTTGAAAGCCAAAACCTTTTATTTAAAAGATCCAAAATAGTAATTCAAAAACATTTTAATTTCCTTTTATTAAATGTTTAACTTTTAAATCCCTTTAGGATTTATTTAATCCAAATAGGTTTGAAGTCCCAATTGAATTCAAAAAGTTTCTTCTGGCCTTGAAAATCAAACAAAGTTTTATTTTATTCATTTATTTTCACATTACAAGATTTGGAAAATCTTGGGATGTGACAATGTTCATTATCAAGTTGTTTAAATTTCATTATTTCACTTCTCATAGATATAATCTTAGCAGGAGGATAGTATTTTCCAATAAAAGCATCTTTAAACTTAATCCAAGAATCAATACTATTTCTAGGCAAGGATAACAACCATTCTTTAGCTTTTCCTCTCAAGGAGAAAGGAAAAAACTTGAGCTTAATAATAACTCCATCTACATCCTTATATTTTTGCATCTCACAAAGTTCAACAAAGTTATTAAGGTGGGCAGCAGCATCATCGGAACTAGCATAAGAAAATTGCTCTTTCATCACAAGATTCAACAAAGCAGGCTTAATTTCATAAAAGGTAACATCGGGAGCAGGTGGAGCAATAGGTGTACTCAGGAAATCATTGTTGTTTGTACTAGTGTAGCCACACAACTTGGTGTTCTCAGCAGAGTTCATTTTTGCAAAAGTGGAGCAAACCAACAGCAACAGCAACTAGAGTAGGAACTAATTTTTTTATGTTTTTGATAAGAGAAAGCAAACCAAACGAAACTATTTTTTTGTGATTTTTTATAAAAAGAGGCAAATAAAACAAGGCAAAACAAAATAAGCAAAACAAAAACAAAGTAAAGAGAAAGGTCGTGAAGGACTCCCCTTGTGAAGTCGTCCTTAGCCTCCCGGCAACGACGCCTGAAATAGCTTGACGATGTGTAGCTTAGATCACTGTAGAGCTTCGTTGGGAGATCCCAAGAGCAAGGTGTGATGAGAACAACAGCAAGTTTTCCCTCAGTAAGAAACCAAGGTTATCGAACCAGTAGGAGGAAGGAAACGACTCAAAGGTGTTGCTAGCAACTTGGAGACCTGCACAACACAAACTCAAGACTTTGCCCCAACGAACAGTGAGGTTGTCAATCTGACTGGTTTGCTGAAAACAAAGGATTAACAATATGGTGTAGAAGGTAATAGTGGCTTGCAGAAAGTAAACAGTAACAGTGGAAGATGTATCAATGGTAAAGATTGGACCGGGGTCCATAGTTCACTAGAGGTGTTCTCCTTAGATAAACAAACATGGCATGCTGGGTAAACAAATTACAGCAGGGCAATTGACAGGACTGAGCAAGGCATAACAATGCAATACTAGACATTCATGATCCTATGAGATTCGATTGGGCAATACAACAAGATACATAGACCGCCATCCAACTGCATCTATGACTAGAAATCCACCTTCAGGTTATCATCCGAACCCCCTCTAGTATTAAGTTGCAAGAAACATATAACTTCTTTAAGCAAAGTGTGTAAGGTAAAAAATCCACTTGTTCCATGAACAAGAGACCGTTGTTTTCTCCCTAGTGGCAACAACACATCTACAACCTTAGAGATTTCTGTCACTTCCCCAGATTAAATAGAGGCATGAACCCACTATCGAGCATAAATACTCCCTCTTGGAGTCACTGTCATCTACTTGGCCAAGATAGCTACTAGAAACATAGAGAATACAAGATCGCAAACAACACAGACATGATAGAATCAATAAGATAGAATCATTAACCAATCTGACATAGTAATCTCAATATCCATCGGATCCTCGCAAACACAACATGCATGATTACAAATAGATGATCTTGATCATGAATAGATATCACAAGATCTAAACATGGTAACACAAAGGAGGAGAAACAACCATCTAGCTACTACATGGACCCGTAGTCCAAGGTGGAACTACTCACGCTTCATATTGGAGGCTGGCATGGTGATGGAGAAGGCCTTCGGGATGATCTCTCCCCTCCGGCAGGGTGTCGGGAAGAGCTTTAGATCCTTCCGATCTCGGGACGATGGTGGTGGTGGCTATGGTCTGTTTTGTGGAGATTGATCGAGTACTTAGGGTTTAGGTATCGGGGGATTCTTATAGGCGAAGAGGGGGGCCGAGGGGGTGCCCGAGGCGGCTGCACCCCCAGGCGCGATCCAGGCCAGGCCGCGTGGCCAGGGGTGTGCCCCCCTCCAGGCCCTTCTCCATCTCGTCTTCTGGCTCCGTGTTCCCCACCGTAAAATATTGACTTTGGCTTTTTCCGTCCAATTCCAAGAATATTCATTTTCTGACTTTTCTGGAACGAAAAACAACAAAAAACAGGCAACTGGCACTATGGCATCTTGTTAATAGGTTAGTCCTAGAAAACATATAAAAATACCTCAAAGTGTAGACAAAGCAAAGCAAAGTGGATACTAAACAAGCATGGAACATAAAAAATTATAGCTACGTTTACAACGTATCATAGGCAAAAAACTTGTCTAGTCCAATCACACATGCGTGCGACTAAAATTATTAAATACAACTCTCATAAGAAAAATCACCTACAGTAAGATACACTCTATTGTGATGTTTATTTCTTAAATTTTAATAACTTCAATGATAACGTGTTAAGGGACTCTCCATTTTAAAAGGGCTTATTTTTCTAGGCCCTTAATGCATACAAGGCTAATGGCAGAACACCGATAAATTTCCTTTCCCGATTTTTCTGCGAGCCGTATGCGCCATGCACAGCCAATAGATGGACCGTAATAACTGCTACTCCCCTAAATTTTAGGTTCATGCATACGGTTTGGCAGTGGTAATTTTGGAAGTAACAAGGTAAATCAACACACTGTGTCTTAATTCGTGGAAAATTTTGAAAAGATAATTACACCCTTTTCCCTAGGATGGAGGAAGTATGTATCTAGTATCTAGTTAAGTACATTAATTTGGATTGGAGAGAGTATAAAAAAGTTTATCTATACCCCATATACATAACACTGGACGGGTGACAAATATTGCTGCATTAAATATCACTGGAGTATAAAAAGACCTAAGAAATAAAGAAAATTACACATAGGCCCTGAAATTAGCACCAAGGACCCTAAATAAAACTTGAAAAAGCAATCAAGTCCTTCGTCTTGTTCCTCCTCCAGATCGACGACGAAGCTTTGGCGTTAGCATGCATCAACGCCACCTAGGACACCACTTGGGGCGATGCGCAGGGGGAAGTGATGGCGTGTTGTCAACGCCTCGTTGGGAGACCCCAAGAGCAAGGTGTGATGAGCACATCAGCAAGTTTTCCCTTAGTAAGAAACCGAGGTTATCGAACCAGTAGGAGGAAGGAAACGACTCAAAGGTGTTGCTAGCAACTTGGGACCTGCACAACACAAACTCAAGACTTTGCCCCGACGAACAGCGAGGTTGTCAATCTCACTGGTTTGCTGTAACAAAGGATTAACTGTATGGTGTGGAAGGTAATGGTGGTTTGCAACAAGTAATAGTGGAAGATGTATCAATGGTAAAGATTGGACCGGGGTCCATAGTTCACTAGAGGCGTTCTCCTTAGATAAACAAACATGGCATGCTGGGTAAACAAATTACAACAGGGCAATTGACAGGACTGAGCAAGGCATAACAATGCAATACTAGACATCAAAATCCTATGAGATTCGATTGGGCAATACAACAAGATACATAGACCGCCATCCAACTGCATCTATGACTATAAATCCACCTTCTGGTTATCATCCGACCCCCCTCTAGTATTAATTTGCAAGCAACAGATAACTGCTTTAAGCAAAGTGTGTAAGGTAAACAATCCACTTGTTCCATGAATAAGAGACTGTTGTTTTCTCCCTAGTGGAAATAGCACATCTACAACCTTAGAGATTTCTATCACTTCCCTTAGATTAAATAGGGGCATGAACCCACTATCGAGCATATATACCTCCCTCTTGGAGTCACTAGCAACTACTTGGCCAAGATAGCTACTAACAACGGAGAGCATGCAAGATCACAAACAACACAGACATGATAGAATCAATAAGACAAAACCATTAATCAATCTGACATAGTAATCTCAATATCCATCGGATCCCTGCAAACACAACATGCATGATTACAAATAGATGAGATCTTGATCATGAACGGAGCTCACAAGATCTAAACATGAAAGCACAAAGGAGGAGATACAACCATCTAGCTACTACATGGACCCGTAGTCCAAGGTGGAACTACTCACGCTTTATACCGGAGGCTGGCATGATGAAGAAGAAGGCCTGCAGGATGATCTCCCCTCTGGCAGGGTGCCGGGAAGAGCTTCAGATCCCCCTGATCTTGGGACAATGGTGGTGGCGGCTATAGACGGTTTCGTGGGATATTGATCGGGTACTTAGGGTTTAGGCATCGGGGGGTCTTTATAGGCGAAGAGGCGAGGCAGGGGGGTTGCCAGGGCGGCTGCCCCCCAAGGCACGGGGTGGGCCCACCCACACGGCCAGGGGGTGTGGCCCCCTGGTGACTCTCCTCCGTCTCGTATTCTGGCTTCGTGTTCCCCACTGTAAAATATTGACTTTGGATTTTGTCCCGTCTAATTACGAGAATATTGATTTTCTGCCTTTCTGGAACCAAAAACAGAAGAAAACAGGCAACTGGCACTGTGGCATCTTGTTAATAGGTTAGTACTAGAAAACATATAAAAACATCAAGTGTAGATAAAGCAAAGCAAAGTAGATACTAAACAAGCATGGGACATCAAAAATTATAGATACGTTTTCGACGTATCAGGAAGCCGACACATGGAGCTAAGCAACGATGGAGCAACAACCCTACTACTATTGAGTCTGACTCGATGACGAAGCCAATAATAATCATGAAAGAGAAGTCCAGATGCGAACCCACCACCGCAGGCAACCGAATCCTACTCTCAGAACCACCACCATGGCCGCCAGAACAAGCAGGAGGGGAAGAGCCACCGTGATATGAACAACCCTAGCATCCAGACAAGGAAGAAGAGGACGACATAGCACTTCGCATTCCCCTCGCCTCTACGGCCGTCCAGGAAGGAGAAGCATAACACGCCATCAGCCACCACACCTATCTCCCCCACCACCATGTCCGGTCGAGAAAGGGGCCATAGTTTCAACTCCCTTGCCAGATGTCGGCTCCTAGACCTTTATTGGGAGTCGTTGGCAGTAGATCTTCCTGCCCCTTCTGGCTCTAACCACCAGAGCGCTTCAAGAAGGCGGATCCGCCCCGGTCAGCTCCAGATCTCGGCCGGTGACCTGGAACCAACTCCAGGCAAAACGCCCAAAACGGCAGCGAGACCGCCGCAATACCTACATACTAAAAAACAACCCTAAGTACTCCGGCGCCTCCCCTCCGCCACCCTTGGCAGACATCATTGCCGAGGGCTCGGGATCTACCCGGCAACTCTGGGCTCCTCATGGGTTACTGTTCACATGAAAGAGAGGGGAAGTGTCCCTACAGTAAAATTTAATTCGATTGGTTTTAATTGACACATGCCACAACTTTTGGTCTATTCTAGTAGCTATGTTCCCTTGGGTTTCTGCCTTATACTAGTCACAATGGGGGTATCATAGGTAGTATGATGCATTCCATGCATGCAAAAAGCTAACATGGCACTATAATTAATGATGAGAAAGATCATGATGGTATCATAGATAGATACCATATATCATAGCACGTTGAACTAGAAATTTTAGTGTCAAATAAATCTTAAACACAAATTTGCATTAAGATTCTACAAATCAATAAAATTACACGGGACCTTGATACTACTATATGATACCATGCAATGTAGAGATAGTATAATACACTAGTTATACTGGCCATTGTGACTAGTCTTAATTATTGCATGCAACAATATTTATTTAGCCTTGTTTCTCAATGGTTGCATGAAGACAGAATTCTCTTATTTTATGTGGACGAAGGGAATACTTAAGCCATTAAGCAAAATACCACGTCTCTTTGATTTATGTGTAAATATCGAGAAGTAGGCTCTTTTGAGGATGGATGGACTAGAAATAAGTACTCCCTTCTGATGGCGGATCAGATCACTGCAGAGATTCGTTGGGAAACCCCAAGAGAATGGTATGATGAGCACAGCAGCAAGTCTTCCCTCGGAAAGAAACCAAGGTTATCGAACCAGTAGGAGGAAGAAAACGATCAAAGGTGTTGCTAGCAACTTGGAGACCTGCACAACACAAACTCAAGACTTTGCCCCAATGAACAGTGAGGTTGTGAATCTCACCGGTTTGCTAAAAACAAAGGATTAAACATATGTTGTGGAAGGTAATGGTGGCTTGCAGAAAGTAAACAGTAACAGTGGAACATGTATCAATGGTAAAGATTGGACCGGGGTCCACAGTTCACTAGAGGTGTTCTCCTTAAGATAAACAACATAACATGCTGAGGTTGTCAATCTTTCCTCTTTTATCATGTTTTTTTTTCTTTTTCTCCATGTCTATCTCTTTTTTTATAAGAAGAATGCTTCATTGATTGGTCACTATGGTGATGCTGCAAGTTTCCACCATGATTAGGCATGGCTTAGGCTAGCGGCCTAGGCATTTATCTAACACACATACATAACTCCATGGACTTACAAGCTCCCCTTTCATTTCACACCGACAACATCCATAAACAAAAGAGCATGATATCAACTGGGTACAATGTACAAGTGCAATGTTGAAAGCGTTCCCCGTGACAGCACGGTTCTGCTAATTCTAACGTATAAGTGCAAGCATATAAAACTTAGATGACACAATGGTTCAAGTTTATTAGGGGCAAGAAAAATAAAGTGTGCCATCAATTTTGTGAGAGCTTTAATCACTAACTTTCACATTGTTGGGTATATGCCCTAGAGACAATCATGTATGATGATATTTCCCATTATATTCATAAAGTTATTAAGTTATCCTTGTATGAGCATATGATGTATATCATTGAATATATGATTCGGTTGTGGAAATATACATTCATGTTGTTTGTACTAAATATCCTTGGTCATCGAGGTTGTGCTGGACACATAACTTAGACCAATGTGAAAGTTGTCTTGATGACTCGGTTCCACTTGTCATGGGAATGGAGATGCTATTCCGACTTACACAGATTCGACTAAAGTGTTTAGCGAGTCAGATTGACCCATATTGAGGTACAACGAACAAGTTGTCATTTGTATATCTAAATCAATGTAATCCTTAGACCTGAGGTTGTTGCACAGTCTGAGTTGAGGATCACCGACTTAGGTTCTGTCAAACGCTGATCCCTAACTGGGCAGTTATAAAGGCAGAGTTCGGATCGACTGAGAGTCAAGCTGCGTGATGTGAATAACCAAGATGGGATTTTGCCCCTCCACTTGGAGAGATATTCTCTGGGCCCTCTCGGATGATATGATTCGGAATGCATGGCCATGCATGACTCGGTTAAGTGTTAACCGAGGCGATCGACTAAGAGTTAGTCAGATGAATCACTTATCTCGGATCGATAAGAGAGTCAGACTATTTAAGGGATGACAAATATTCGCCTATAGCCTGACAAGGTATATCGTGAGGCAAAAGGGACTCGGACATAAGTCGCATTGGAAAGGCAAGTCGTCATGACTCTTTGTGTAAGGGTCCCAACCTTTAAATAAGGTAGAGTCCCCTGTGTTTACAATGCTAGTCCCTGGATCAATAGCTAGAATCCACAGTTAAGATGTAATATCAAGAAACATAGGTCATAATATAACTTTATAACCAGGAATAACATAGTTTTATTACATCTTACATAGCTCATTTGGCTATCACATTACATTGCAGCGGAATAACTATAAGCATGGGGTCCTTCATCTTCAAAGTACCACAGGCAGATGTTGGTTGTAGACTTTGTAATCCTAATCAATCAATCTTCACTAAAATCAATCAAACTTGCAACATTACAAGTTACAGCCACAAGGGTCAATACATTTGAATTGTATTGGCAAGTTTCACTACTATGTAGAATATAAGTGGATCCTATCATTACATGCATATTTGGCTAAGTAGGGTTTAAGGCTCATTTGTAGAAAGCAATACTTTATCCTATCTTTTCAAAATGGTTTTGATCTTTTGTCAAATCTCTTTTCCAAAATCCCTTGAACTCCTTGGTATCCCCAAGTATTCAAGTCCTTGTCAAAAATCTCTTGAGCTCCTTGGTAACCCCAAGTACTTCAAGTTTTTATCAAAGTCTCTTGAGCTCCTTGGTAACCCCAAGTGCATCAAGTTTTATCAAAGTCTCTTGAGCTCCTTGGTAACCCCAAGTGCATCAAGTCTTTTGTTGTCACTTAAAAGTTTTTCTTTTAGAAATTGGAATGTCGAGATCTCCCATAGCTTCAAACTTTAGTTGCTCAGTATTGTCCATAACCGGGGACACGGCTAAGTACTTAGATTTTATTATCTTCTGCAGAAGTTGCACACACTACCCACATGTCACAATCTCATCTTGTCGCCACCAGTGGCCACTGGATTGGTGCTCACCAAGATGGAGTACCGGCAGATTGAGAATGTGACGAAGTCTTTCCAGAGGGTCCTCCCATACACCATTGCTAGCTTGTCTTCAGTACCCATGTAGGATTCCAGGTCCTCATGTCCAGTAAGCTAAAGACAATGCATGGGTCTTCCCAATGTAGTTGACTAAGCCAGAGCCATAAATAGCATGTGGTTGCACACGAAAGCCACAATTGGAGGAACATGTTCAATCTCTAAGTTTCCTGGGTGGTTTTCCTTTGGAGCACAACACAAAGAGATTGCCATAGACATGGTTCCTTTTGTTGCCACCTTCTCCAAAACTCAAAGTATCCTTGTCCACCCAGGTGGTTCATTGAGTCCTTGTTTTATTATATAAAAACACAAGTCCTTTTCTCAACTTCATAAAGTCTCAACATGTAACTCTTTTCAAAATATGGCATGGCTAAGCATGAAACAACTACATTGTTTTCACTAAGGAATGTATAGGGTATCCTATTAGGTTTTAGCATAGCATAAGTATAGAAATTCTTTTCATGCATGTTTCAAAATCCACTAAGTATAATGAAAACAGTAGGACTTTAGATGATAGTGTCACTTGCCTTTCTTTTGGTAGGGAATGTTGGTTCACTCCTTGATCTTGCTAGTTTCACACTTTTCTAACTTCACTACAATCAATCAAGCAAACACAATATCAACTAGCATTCCAAACCAATAATCAAGCAAACAATTCACACACATAAAATCATAGGAACTAAGTCATGCATGCAAGCATGCAAGAGATAGTTTTATTTGCAAAGATGGTCTCTACTAGGTTTCTAAACTTTGTAAGGTCCAAAGTGGTCATTTTACAAAGTGGCAAAGTCATTTGAAAAAGGGTTTTGTCCATAAACCATTTTTAAATCATTTCCTTATTTTATGTGGTGGAAAATATTTTTATCAAAGCAACAACTTTATGTTGTTCACCATATAAGTTGTTGTTTCTCAAAACTTGGTGTTTAGGGTCAGTAGGTTTGGTCCAAATCATTTTCCCAAATTTTTTACTCCAAAAACATTTTCATAACAAAACCAATATTTTTATTTGGCTAGAAATAGGCTAAATCAATTAATCCATCCTAAACTTCATCAAATTCATTTTTAAAACCATGGGTTGGTTCCTAGGGTCAGTAAGTTCACAACAAACCAATTTGCAAAGGTTTCAACCTTAAAAACATTTTTGAATATTTTTTCTAATATACACAAACATACAAATGTTTTTACAAAAACAAACAATCTAACAGATACTATTTACTAAACAAATGGCATGGTTGGCTAGGGCTTGTTCCACTGATTCCAACGGTATAAAGTTTGTAATTTTTGGACGTGTGGATCAAAACTTATAGAGTTTTCAAATCTGCAAACAATTCTGTTTTCAAATTTCTGTTTCAAACCAACTGGTGACACGCGGCGTGATATGACTGGCCGGTACCGGTTCGCACGGATCGCGCAACTGCAGCCGTTGGATCTAAACAGATCGCGTGGCTCAGACTAGGCTGTACCCTTTCGTTAAATGAATCTATCGTGGCCGCCAGATGGAAATCTAATGGTGCTGGTTTGCTTGACCAAACGCGAGCGGCGCCGGCGGTGGCTAGCGGCGGCGCACGGTCAGGCGGTGGCACTACGGCGGCTACAGGAAGCAATGGAGGATGGGAACATGCTTACCGAGATCGCAGGGACGTGGTGATGCTCAAGGTACGGTCGGCTTGGCAAGGGGCGCTCAGGGTCCGTCGGAATTCCTCACCGGAGCCAAGGACGGCGTCTGGCGGCTCTGGTCGTGGTCGGAGGCAACGCTGTCGATCACGAGAAGTCAAACAGAGGGCATGGTTAGGTGCAGGAGAGTGAGGCGAGTGTGGGAGCGTCAACGAGACAGCGTGGGGCGGTCTATGTTTACCAGGGGACTTCGCCGGAGAAGTTGCAGACGCGGCGGCACTCAGAGCTTTGTCGAAGTCGGCTTTCTGGGGCGCCCGCGGTTGAATGAAAGGTACAGGGAGAAGCGTCTGGGATTGGGGAATGTTCCCGTGTGCTTGGGGAGGCAAGTGGTGGCGAGGCTCGGCCGAAATTGGTCGGAGACAGTGGTCGGAGTGGTGAAGTTGCGAGCTCGAATCGAGACAGCCTAGGGGCAGAGAGAGGGAGGCGCGTGAGGGGAAATGGAGAGGAGGAGTGGGCGCTTTAACGTGCGTGGTCGCAGCGAGTAATGGCGAAGGCGTTAAGGCGAATTTAAGCGCGGCATCAACGGCAGGAAACGGCCGGCGTCGTCTACGCGAGGAAGAAGAGAACGAGCTGGCTATGTGGGGTCCGGGCGTCAGCGAGGAAGAGAGAGGGAAGGAGGGGCCACCAGTCAGTCGTAGAGTGGGTGGGTTGCGGAGTAAGAAAACGTTTCGCGTGAGAGAGTGGGAGTGGGTTCGCTGTTGGGCTGGCCGGCTAGGCTACTGCCTGTTTCTATTTTTTTCTTCCTCAATGTTTTTCTTTTTCCAATTCTGTTTTCTTTTTTGAAATTCAAACAACAAATCAACCATTCAAAACAATTCAAACATTCACCAAACAATGCAATTGAATTTGGTTCTGTTTAACAACATAAACCAATTCCCAAAAATAAAAATAATATTTTTATTTTAGAGTCCATTTATAATTAAATAAAATGGACATTAGTTGATAAATCAAATGGGTTTTATTTTAATAAAAAGCTCCATTTGAAACTAAATATTTTCAAAACCAAATCAGTAGGTTTTATTTGAAAATATAAAATACTTGGAAAACTTATTTGAAAATATAAAATACTTGGAAAACTTATTTGAAATAAATAAATAAGTTTTGATGGTTAATTAAAATAGTAAAACCTTTATTTATAAAACTTGGATATTAAATCCTTATTAATTTATTTTAAATAGACCTTTACTATTTTTATCAAATAGAAATATTTTATTTCAAAGGCTTGGCCAAGTTTTAATTTGGCTTATAAAATAATCCTTATTTATAAATCTACCTTTTTCTTTTGAAAACCAAATCTTTTATTAAAAGATCCAAAATTAGTAATTTTAAATATTTTTAAGCTTTATTGTTTAAATATCCTTTTTTTAAATTCCTTTAGGATTTTATTTGATCCAGATAGGTTTTGAAAGTTCCCAATTGGAAACAAAAGTTTCTTCTCACCCTGAAAATCAACAAAGTTTTATTTTATTCATTTATTTTTCACATTACAAGATTTGGAAAATCTTGGGATGTGACACTTTGGTACTTGGTAGTCGGCACGTTCTGCTAGGAGACGCTACCGACTGATCAATTAAGAGTCAGACTCCAATTGTGTCCAAGTAGCCATGAGCCTGCAGGGTCACACAGTTAAGAGCGGGAGCAAGTTCGGATTAGATCTGAACCGGAAATCTGGTTGGGTTGGATCCGAGCCGGATTTGGACTGAGTCAGTAAGTCGGACTCACGATGACTAATGTTATATGGGCTTTAGTGAATGAGCCACGAGTGAGTGGAGCCCATGTTCACTCCTTATATATAGTGGGGCGCAGAAACCCAGAAGGGTTGATCGGTTAGGTCATTCCATGAGTTGGAAACCCTAGCTCCACAGTAGTCCTATCGTTGTAACGAACCTAGCAGTTCACCACCGGCGCTCCTCCTCGTACGTGTGGACACCAGCAGAGGCATTGTATCATCAGCGCTTGAACAATTGACGATTGGATCGAGATCGTAGGTACTGCACTGCATCAACTGACGCTCTTCATCGGTAATCTGCAACTGCGCGTCTAGTGGTAATCCTCTTGGCCTTCTACCTCGGCTAGATCTTGGATCACCATGTTAGAGGGAAAACTTTTGTTTTATCTCTATGTGGCCCAACAGTGGTATCAGAGCGATAGCTTCTGGTTTTAGGCTCGAGATCTCGCATATGTGATATGCGGCTGGCTGTAGATTGGATCTATGTGTTGTTTTGGTGGTCGATCTATGAGATAGATTGGTTTTGTACGAGGTTGATTGGATCAACTATACTCGGGGAATGGTAGTTCTGATTTCCGTGATCATACTGCTGAGGTCGTCGAACGACATACCCCTACCGGTCGGTTTCCACCATCGGGGTAGACAGTGACACGTAAATCCAGACATAGTGATCGAAGATCAAAAGAGTTTTATCGAGTCGGAACAATGGTCGGAATCCATGTTTGGAATGTAGATGATATCTACATTTTTGGAAAAATCGTCGGGCGCTGCCCACACCCACGAGGGGCACTGTCCCTTCGATCCCCGCCCGATAGTAGGACCACCGGCTTCGCCCTGTCGTAGGGCCGTAGATGTTGTTGTGAGTTTCACAACGCCGGTAGATAGTGTATATATGCATAACTTGTTTTTGCAGGAAGTTGTGAATGGTATGGTTCATGTGCATGTGATATATGTGTGTAATCCATGCGTGATCTGCGAATCACGGTTTTGTCAGCCAGCTAGAGCCTAGGTGCTGTCATTATTGTATAACGACCCGCGTGTCGGATTCTCTATGTAATTTACTTTACTAAGCTAGTGTAGATGTTTGGAGAACCCGGATGACATGCAAGTCGATGTACATGTCGGCGACATGGTGTAAGACGGCAAGTGACAAGAGTTGGCACGAGTCGGATTGCAGGCTTTGTGGAGATGGAGATCACCATGAAGAGAGCCATACCATTTCACATTATAATTGCTTCATTTTGTGTTGTTGATATGTCTCTGTTTTACCTCTATTAGATAGTCGGTAAAATTTAATCCCTCAAAGAAGGTCTAGTCGGCTTTCCCGACAGTGTTTGCACCATCACAAGTCGGACATTTTTGGTAGTGGACTCATAAAATTGAGGTGCTTCCAATTCTTTTCGACTAGGTGGGTTCGAATCGGACTCTTACTATGGAAACACTCGGTAAGCTAGACGGGTCTATCACAACGGTTGTGGGGCTCGGGGAAAAGTCGGATGGGAGTCAGGGCATGTGATGCCACCCGACCAACAGGAGTCGTATGAGATGCGATTGGCAAGGAGTTGTCTACCTAGATCACTTAGCGGCTAGCGGTGATGCTAAAGCTCACTAGCCGACTTCCTTATGTAGGATCATGAATCACTAAGTAACCATCAGAGGGGTGTTGGTTCTAGTGGGAGCATAAAATATTAAAGTGTTTAATATGCTTGCTCTTTTATGAATTCATGTCTTAAGTGTTTTGCATATTTTTTGTTGTAGATCATGGAACCAAGTAGCAGTCACTCTCAGATAACCAGTTTTGCTTTGAGAACCATTCTTCATAAAGATAAACTAAATGACACTAATTTTACCAACTGGTATCGAAATCTGAAAATTGTTCTCAAACAAGAAAAGAAGGACCATGTCCTAGACAACCCACTTCCAGATGAGCCAAATGAGAATGCGACTGTCGCTGCCACCAATGCCTACCATCGGGCTAAGGATGAGTCCACAGATATTAGTTGTCTTATGCTTGCTCACATGGAACTGGACTTGCAAAAGCAGTTCGAGAATGTTGAGGCCTACGATATGATCGAAAGCCTCAAAAGTATGTTCTAGGCTCAGGCGAAGACTGAGAGGTATCAAGTCTCTCAGGCTTTGCTAAGTTGCAATCTTAAGGATGGTGATCCACTGAGTCTACATGTGATCAAAATGGTTGGTTATGTGCAGTCTCTGGAGAGGCTTGGCTACCCCATTAGCGAAGAGTTCGCTACGGATATAATTCTGAACTCTCTTCCTAGTGCGTATGGTCAGTTCATTTCGAACTACCACATGCATGGTATGGATAAGAAGCTCACTGAATTGCATGGGATGCTCAAAAAGGCAGAGGCGGATCTCAAGAAGGATGCCAGTCAAGTGTTGATGGTGCAGAATAAGGCTAAGTTCAAGAAAAATTCTTGGACTAAGAAGAAGGCTAAGTCGGGAGGAAAGCAGGCTCAGGACCAGGTCCCAAGCGTTTACTTAGGGACTAAGCCATCTTCTTCAGCCGGATCTACTTCCTTATACTGCAAGGCAGATGGCCACTGGAACAGGAACTGCAACAAGTATCTGGCTGATAAAGCCAAGAGAGGAGGTATGACTTCCGACTTAGGTACACTTGTTTGCAATGTTATAGACATATATCTTGCTGATGCACCTAATAGTTATTGGGTATATGATACCGGATCAATTATTCATGTCTGCAACTCGTTGCAGGGACTGGTAAGAACTAGGAGCATAGCAAGAGGCGAGGTTGATATCCGAGTCGGCAACAAAGCAAGAGTTGCTGCGTTGGAAGTCGGCACGATGCAACTTAATTTACCTTTCGGATTCATTATGGAATTGAATAATTGTTATTATATTCCAGTGCTCTGTTGAAACATTATTTCTGCTTCATGTTTTATGAGGCAAGGCTATGAGTCGAATATTAAGAATAATGATTGTTCTTTATATTTGAATGATATGTTTCACGACTTTGCACCCGTCCAAGACGAGTTATTTATTTTGAATCTTGATGGTGAGTCGGTTTATAACATAAATGTTAAAAGGTTGAAACCAAATGATCTGAATATGACTTACTTTTGGCACTATCGGCTTGGTCATATAAGTTGGAAACGCATGAAGAAGCTCCATGACAATGGACTCCTAACTTCGTTCGACTTGGAGTCGTTCGAGACATGCGAATCTTGCCTACTCGGCAAAATGACCAAGACACCTTTTGCAAAGAGTTGTGAAAGTGCGTCCGACTTGTTGGGGATAGTACATAGTGATGTATGTGGACCAATGAGCACGACAGACATGGGTGGTTATGAGTACTTCATTACCTTCACTGAATGATTTGAGTCGGTATGGTTATATCTACTTGATGAAACATAAGTCAGAAGCCTTTGAAAAGTTCAAAGAATTCCAGAATGAAGTACAAAATTAACTCGGCAAGAAAATAAAGTTTCTTCGGTCGGACCGAGGAGGAGAGTACATGATCCACAAGTTTGATGACCATATGAAGAGTTGTGGAATAGTTCCCCAACTTACTCCGCCGAGAACGCCACAAAGGAATGGTGTTTCAAAAAGGCAGAATCAGACCTTGTTGGACATGGTACGAGCAATGATGAGTCAGACAGATCTGCTTTTATAATTTTGGGGTTATTGTGTAGAAACAGCGGCGTTCACACTAAACAGAGTACCATCAAAGTCGGTAGAGAAGACACCGCATGAGATGTGGAAAGGCAAAAAGCCGAGTTTGTCTTTTCTTAAGATTTGGGGTTGTGAAGCATTTTTCAAGCGACTTCAGCCGGACAAGCTTACGGCCAAGTCAGATAAGTGTATTTTCGTGTAGTATCCGAGGGAAACCTTGGGTTACAACTTCTACAACCGAGAAGAGGGCAAAGTGTTTGTCTCTTGAAACGGCGTCTTCCTTGAGAAAGAGTTTCTCGGTCGGGGAGTAAGTGGGAGCACAGTGAAGCTCGAAGAAATTCGAGAGGAACCGACTAGTAGCGAGTCGGCAAAAACCTTAGAGGTTGAGCCGGCGTGGTAGCTGAGCCAGCAGCAGCACCTGTACTCCGAAGATCGGCAAGATTACGAAGTGTTCGTGATGTATTACTGTTAGACAGTGATGAGCCGGAAAATTATTCGGAAGCGATGGTGGGATCTGATTCCGAGTCATGGCTTGGATCCATGAGATCCGAGTTAAAGTCCATGGATGAAAATCAAGTTTGGAACTTGGTTGATCTGCCAGACGGTGCAAGACCCGTCGAGTGCAAATGGGTCTTTAAGAAGAAAACTAACATGGATGGAAATGTTTCCGTCTATAAAGCACGTCTTGTCACGAAAGGGTTCTGACAAGTTCAAGGAGTTGATTAAGACGAGACTTTCTCGCACTCAGCGATGCTTAAATCAGTTCGGATCATGTTAGCTGTAGCATCCTATTTCGACTATGAGATATGGCAGATGGATGTCAAAACGGCTTTCCTTAACGGAAATTTAATCGAGGACGTGTATATGATACAACCCAAGGGTTTTGTCGATCCGGCTAACGCTGAAAAGGTTTGCAAACTTCAGAAATCCATTTATGCATTGAAGCAAGCATCTTGGAGTTGGAATATTCGCTTTGATGAGGTAGTCAAATCATTTGGCTTCATCAAGAGTGATCATGATTCTTGTTTATACAAGAAGTTTAGTGGGAGGAAAATAAACTTTCTAATCTTATATGTAGATGACATATTACTGATTGGAAATGATGTCCAGATGTTGCAAGAAACCAAGGAATCATTGGAAAGGAGTTTCTCAATGAAAGACTTGGGTGAGGCAACATATATTCTCGGAATCCGGATCTATAGAGATAGATCAAGATGGCTCATTGGATTGAGTCAGAGTACTTATTTGACAAAGTGTTGAAGAAGTTCAACATGGAATCGTCTAAGAAGGGGTTCTTACCGATGTCCCATGGTGTAAAACTTAGAAAGACTCAGTGTCCTTCGACGACTGATGAGCGAAGTCGGATGAGTGCGATTCCATATGCTTCTGCAGTCGGATCCATCATGTATGCCATGATTTGTACTAGGTCGGATGTTTCCTATGCTCTAAGTGTTGTGAGCATATACCAGGCTGATCCTGGATAAATCCACTGGACAGCGGCTAAAAATATCCTAAAGTACTTGAGAATGACTAAGGATATGCTTTTGGTTTATGGTGGTGAAGATGAACTCAGTGTAAAGGGTTACACAAATGCGATTTATCTTACCGACTCTGATGATTCTTGTTCGCAATCCGGATACGTGTTTATTATGAACGAAGGTGCTGTGAGCTGGAAGAATTCCAAGCAAGAGACTGTGTCTGCATCTACAATAGAGGCTGAGTATATTGCCGCCTCAGAGGAAGCAAAGGAAGCTGTTTGGATGAGGAATTTCCTCATGGATCTTGGTGTGGTTCAGGGCTCGTCTAATCCGTTAGACGCGTATTGTGACAACAATGGTGCTATTGCACAAGCCAAGGAACCTAGACAACACCAGAAGAATAAGCACATACTCATGCGGTACCACCTGATTCGCCAGTTCGTGGATCAGGGTGATATCAATTTATGCAAGGTACACACGGATGCAAATATTGCGTACCTGTTGACAAAGTCGTTACCACGGCCGAAGCATGAGGCGCACCTAAGAGCTATGGGCAATAGATGCCTAGACATGTGATGTCAGAAGATTGACTCTAGTGCAAGTGGGAGACTATTGGGAATATGCCCTAGGGGCTATCATGTATGATGATATTTCCCATTATATTCATAACGTTATTAAGTTGTCCTTGTATGAGCATCTGATGTATATCATTGAATATGTGATTCGGTTGTGGAACTATACATTCATGTTGTTTGTACTAAATATCCTTGGTCATCGAGGTTGTGCTGGACACACAGCTTAGACCAATGTGAAAGTTGGCTTGATGACTCGGTTCCACCTGTCATGGGCATGGCGATGCTATTCCGACTTACACAAATTCGGCTAAAGAGTTTAGTGAGTCGGATTGACCCATATTGAGGTACAACGAACAAGTTGTCATTTGTATATCTCAATCAATGTAATCCTTAGACCTGAGGTTGTTGCACAGTCTGAGTTGAGGATCACCGACTTAAGTTCTGTCAAACGCTGATCCGTAACTGGGCAGTTATAAAGGCAGAGTTTGGGTCGACTGAGAATCAAGCTGCGTGATGTGAATAACCAAGATGGGATTTTGCCCCTCCACTTGGAGAGATATTCTCTAGGCCCTCTCGGATGATATGATTCGGAAAGCATGGCCATGCACGACTCGGTTAAGTGTTAACCAAGGCGATCGACTAAGACTTAGTCGAATGAATCACTTATCTTGGATCGAGAAGAGAGTCGGACTATTTAAGGGATGACAAATATTTGCCTATAGTCTGACAAGGTATACCGTGAGGCAAAAGGGACTCAGACATAAGTCGCATTGGAAAGGCAAGTCGTCATGACTCTTTGGTACTTGGGAGTCGGCACGTTCTGCTAGGAGCCGCTACCGACCGATCGATTGAGAGTCGGAATCCAATTGTGTCCAAGTAGCCATGAGCCTACGGGGTCACACACTTAAGAGCGGGAGCAAGTTCGGATTGGATCTGAATTAGAAATCTGGTTGGGTTAGACCCGAGCCGGATTTGGACTGAGTCAGTGAGTCGGACTCACGATGACTAATATTATATGGGCTTTAGTGAATGGGCCACGAGTGAGTGGAGCCCACGTTCACTCCCTATATATAGTGGGGCGCAGAAACCCAGAAGGGTTGATCGGTTAGGTCGTTCCATGAGTTGGAAACCCTAGCTCCACAACAGTCCTGCCGTCGTAACGAACCTAGCAGTTCACCGCCGGCGCTCCTCCTCGTACGTGTGGACACCAGCAGAGGCATTGTATCATCAACGCTTAGACGATCGTCGATTGGATCGAGATCACAAAGGGACTGCACTGCATCAACTGGCGCGCTTCATCAGTAATCCACAATTGCGCGTCTAGTGGTAATCCTCGTGGCTTTCTACCTCAGCTAGATCTTGGGATCACCACGTTAGAGGGAAAAGTTTTGTTTTATCTCTACGTGGCCCAACACATATAACAAGTTTAATTTGGAAGATAGATAAAACAAGAATATACTTGGAATGGTGTAACACACCATGCATAGGAATTTATAGTGGATATTTTGGAATAACTTGGTTTCTTGGGAGTTGGATGCATGAGTAGAGCTTACTCATATAAGTGGAGGCTAGCAAAAGACTGGGATCGACCAACTAAGAAAGCAATAATGGTCATAATCATGCAAAGCGACAAAACATTACTAATCAAAGCATAAAGTGGTACCACAAGTCAAAAACTAAATGATCATAGAGGCTAAGGCGAATGGTTCATAGTCATAACATGGTGTGAGCATGCACCAAGTCAACCCAAACAAAGCATCAAAGGAGAATACCACAATACTATGCTTTTGTATGCTAAAACAACGCATGATTATTTCAAGGAACATTAAGCAATCCTAATTGTTTGGAACAAGTCATGCTACATCAATAATCACTAAGCATAAGGTCAAAACAACATCTAGCATGACATGCTAAAGTCTAAGTCACAGTCAAAGCAAGCTCCTCTTGTACTACTCAAGCAAGAACTTTCTACTGCTTTTCAACACCAATCAACTTATTTGAAACAATACGGCGAAAATGGGGGTCCAGACTACTTTATCCAAGAAAACTAAGCAAACCAAAAACCAAAAATGAAAACTAAGACGCTCCAAGAACACCACAACTATGCATGAAACAATAAAAACGAAGTGTCTAGAAAGACCTGAGATTTTTATTGATGAAGAAGGGGATGCCTTGGGCATCCCCAAGCTTTTACGCTTGTACCTCTTGAATATTTCTTGGGGTGACACGAGGTGGCATCCCCAAGCTTGATATTTTGTCCATTCTTCATCTCATTACATCACTCTTTCCTTACACCTGAAAATTTTCCTTCATACAAAACTTCACACAATCTTCATTAACAACATTAGTGCATTCAAAAGATAATAGACCTTTGGGGTTTAGTTTCAAAACAGCAAAATGTTCACTAAAGACAGAAGCTACTGCAGCAATTTCCTCAAAAAGCTCAATTTCCCAAAAAGAACCCAAAAAGGAATCAATAAGAAGCAAATGCAAATAATGGCAGAAATCTGTCAAAGAGATTTTTCAAGAATTTTTACAGTGGAGCACAAAAATCTGTTTTGGGATAGCAACTCCCCAAATCTTACTTGCCTCTCAATAGAGGTTATTCTTGGCACAAAAATCAAACAAAAAGGATAAGGAGAGGTTATTACAGAAGTAATAACTTTCAAGACTCAAGAAAACTATTAGGTTATCTCCCAAGAAGTACTTTTCTTTAACGCCTTTAAGTTAGGCATAAGAAGCAAGAATCAAGTATTTTCAAATGAAGAAGCATTAACATCAATACTCAAAATTTCTTCAACTAGGAAAGGTATCTCATCCAAACGAGTTTTAGAGGATCCTCTCTTAGCACTCTTGGGTTCACTACTTTCATCAAACGGATTTTTAGGAACAATCCAATCAAAATTCTTTTCTATGTCCTCATGCATTCCTACAAGTTTAAAAGGTATGGGTATTTTAATTTCCTCTCCATTGGGTTTGGTTTTATCCAACTTTTCTAATGTACCCATAACATCTACACATGAGCCTAGCATATTAAAACGTTCAAAGACCTTTTTGGTCTCCTTAGCAACATCATTGAACTCCTTTAGCAAAGTTTCTAGAATAAAATCTCTCTCTTTCAGCATCCTCCACTTCTTTTAGTTTGAGAAACATTATTTGCATCATGGGGTTAAGGTTAACAAACCCAGCCTCCAACATGTGAACTAAAGAAGCTGCAGCAATTTCATAATTAGGAGCAAGTTCTGCTAAGGATCTATCCTAAATATCCTCATGTTTGATAATATGATTAAAGAATTCTTCAATATTTTATTTCCCAATTATAGAACCACTACCTATTGAAAGGTCTTTCAGGGTGAACTTATGGATCAACATGGTGAGCTAGAGCAAGGTGACAACTAGAGGAAGAACTAATTTTTTGTGTGTTTTTGATAGGAAAAAGCAAACCAAACGAAACTATTTTTTTGTATTTTTTGATAAAAATAAGCAAACAAAACAAGGCAAAAGAAACTAAGCAAAACAAAAACAAAGTAAAGAGAAAGGTTGTGAAGGACTCCCCTTGTGAAGCCATCCTTAGCATCCTCGGCAACGGCGCCATAAAACTCATTGATGGCGGCTCAGATCACTATAGAGCTTCGTTGGGAAACCCCAAGAGGAAGGTATGATGAGCACAACAGCAAGTCTTTCCTCAGAAATAAACCAAGGTTATCGAACCAGTAGGAGGAAGGAAACGACTCAAAGCTGTTGCTAGCAACTTGGAAACCTGCACAACACAAACTTAATACTTTGCCCCAACGAACAATGAGGTTGTCAATCTCACCAGTTTGTTGAAAACAAAGGATTAAACGTATGGTGTGGAAAATAATGGTGGCTTGCAAAAAGTAAACAGTAACAGTGGAAGATGTATCAATGGTAAAGATTGGACCGGGGTCCACAGTTCACTAGAGGTGTTCTCCTTAAGATAAACAACATAACATGTTGGGTAACAAATTACATTGGGGCAATTGACAGGACTGAGCAAGGCGTAACAATGCAATACTAGACATTCATGATCCTATGAGATTTGATTGGGCAATACATCAATATATATAGACCGCCCTGCATCTATGACTAGTAATCCACCTTCAGGTTATCATCCAAACCCCCTCCAGTATTAAGTTGCAAGCAATGGATAACTGCTTTAAGCAAAGTGTGTAAAGTAAACAATACACTTGTTCCATGAATAATAGATCGTTGTTTTCTCCCTAGTAGCAACAATACTTCTACAACCTTAGAGATTTCTATCACTTCCCCAGATTCAATAGAGGCATGAACCCACTATCGAGCATAAATTCTCCCTCTTAGAGTCACTAGCATTTACTTGGCCAAGATAGCTACTAGAAACATAGAGCATGCAAGATCTCAAACAACACTGACATGATAGAATCAATAAGATAGAATCATTAATCAACTGACATAGTAATCTCAATATCCATCGGATCCCCGCAAACACAACATGTATGATTACAAATAGATGATCTTGATCATAAACGGAGCTCACAAGATCTAAACATGATAGAACAAAGGAGGAGAAACAACCATCTAGCTAATGTACGGATGCATAGTCCAAGGTGGAACTACTCACGCATCACACCGGAGACTGGCATGGTGATGAAGAAGGCCTCCAGTGTTGGGAATATGCCCTAGAGGCAATCATGTATGATGATATTTCCCATTGTATTCATAAATATATTAGGTAGTCCTTGTATAAACATCTGATGTGTATCATTGAATATGTGATTCGGTTGTGAAACTATGCATTCATGTTGTTTGTACTAAATATCCTTGGTAATTGAGGTTGTGCTGGACACACAACTTAGACCAATGTGAAAGTTGGCTTGATGACTCGGTTCCACTTGTCATGGGCATGGAGATGCTATTCCAACTTACACAGATTCGGCTAAAGAGTTTAGCGAGTCGGATTGACCCATATTGAGGTACAACGAACAAGTTGTCATTTGTATATCTCAATCAATGTAATCCTTTGACCTGAGGTTATTGCATAGTCCGAGTTGAGGATCACCGACTTAGGTTCTGTCAAACGCTGATCCGTAACTGGGCAGTTATAAAGGCAGAGTTTGGGTCGACTGAGAATCAAGCTGCGTGATGTGAATAACCAAGATGGGATTTTGCCCCTCCACTCGGAGAGATATTCTCTGGGCCCTCTCGTGAGATATGATTCGGAAAGCATGGCCATGCATGACTTGGTTAAGTGTTAACCGAGGCGATCGACTAAGAGTTAGTCGGGTGAATCACTTATCTTGGATCGAGAAGAGAGTCGGACTATTTAAGGGATGACAATTATTCGCCTATAGTCTGACAAGGTATATCGTGAGGCAAAAAGGACTCGGACGTAAGTCGCATTGGAAAGGCAAGTCGTCATAACTCATTGGTACTTGGGAGTCGGCACGTTCTGCTAGGAGCCGCTACCGACTGATCGATTGAGAGTCGTCCAATCGTGTCCAAGTAGCCATGAGCCTGCGGGGTCACACACTTAAGAGCGGGAGCAAGTTCGGATTGGATCTGAACCTGTAATCTGGTTGGGTTGGACCTAAACCGGATTAGGACTGAGTTAGTGAGTTGGACTCACGATGACTAGTGTTATATGGGCTTTAGTGAATGGGTCGCGCGAGTAGAGCCCACGTTCACTCCCTATATATAGTGGAGCACCGTAACCCAGAAAGGTTAATCGTTGTTCGGTTAGGTCATTCCATGTGTTGGAAACCCTAGCTCCACAGCAGTCCTGCCGCCGTACCGAACCTAGCAGTTCGCCGCCGGCGCTCCTCCTTGTACGTGTGGATACCAGCAGAGGTACTGTGCGATCAGCACCAGGACGATCGGATCGTGAGGACTGCACTGCATCAACTGACGCGCTTCATCAGTAATCCGCAACTGCGCGTCTAGTGGTAAACCTCGTGGCCTTCTACCTCAGCTAGATCTTGGGATCACCACGTTAGAGAAAAAAGTTTTGTTTTATCTCTACGTGGCCCAACATCCAGGATGATCTCTCCCTTCCGGCAGGGTGCCGGGAATAGCTTTAGATCCCTCCGATCTAGGGACGATGGTGGCGATGGCTACGGACTGTTTCGTGGAGATCTGATCAGGTACTTAGGGTTTAGGTATCGGGGGCTTCTTATAGTCAAAGGGGGAGGCTGAGGGGGTGCCCGAGGCGGCCGCACCCCCAGGCGCGGGCCAGTACTAGCCGCGCGACCAGGGGTGTGGGCCCCTCGCGGCCCTCCTCCATCTCGTGTTTTGGCTTTTGTCCCGTCCAATTCGGAGAATATTCATTTTCTGGCTTTTCTAGAACTAAAAACAACAGAAAACAGGCAACTAACACTGTATCATCTTGTTGATAGGTTAGTCCTAGAAAACATATAAAAATACCTCAAAGTGTAGACAAAGCAAAACAAAGTAGATACTAAACAAGCATGAAACATCAAAAATTATAGATATGTTTACGACATATCACCTTCGTTCGCAAATAACTTTACATCTATTACTTTCGTCCCAAGCCTTAAAGTCTGTAACTTTTTATAAAAGTCAAACTATCTAAAGTTTGATCAAGGTTTTTGAGAAAAATATTAATATTTACAATACGTAATCCATATTCGTTCATATATCATGAAACATATTTTCACATGGTATCTATATAATATAATGGTTCTTCGTAGTTTTTTTTAAAGTTTGGTCAAACTTTACATGGCTTGACTTTTTAAGCCTTTTTCTAGAAGTTTGGTCAAACTTTAAATGTGGATGTATATTTCTTTATGAAATTTTTGAATGCTGAAAATAGCAGAGGGAGTACTACCTCCGTCCCAAAGCTTAAGACTTATATTTTTTTAAAAAAACAAGCTATGAAAAGTTTGATCAAACATTTAGAGAAAACTATAAAGACCCTCCATCCTAAGGTTTAAGGCTTATATTTTTTTGAAAAGTCAAGTTATGAAAAGTTTGACCAAACTTTTAGCTATCAATAACTATTATATTATATAGATACCATGTAAAAATATATTTCATGATATATGAAAGAGTATGGATTACATACTATAAGTATTAATATTTTTCTCTAAAACTTGGTCAAACTTGAGGTAGTTTGACTTTAAAAAAAAATTATAGGTCTTAAGCCTTGGGACGGAGGTAGTATTATATCGATACCATGTAAAAATATAGTTTATGACGGAGTATAAATTTAATATTGTAAATATTAATATTTTTCTAAAACCTTGATCAAACCTTATATAGTTCGATTTAAAGAAAAATAAAACTTAAGCTTCAAAACGGAGGTAGTAGTACGTTTAAAACATCGGACCAAGGCAATGGAGCTAACATTGGTTTTTCCCTTGGCGATTAAGTAACACCTGACACAATGGGATCGCACAAGATATCGGTGTCGCTACTTGTCGGCGAAAAACAAGCTTGAGCCTGCGTCTGTCCTCCGAGAAAGTAGCAGTGTGACTTGCACACGGCACTGGCCAGTCCATGCCGCAGTCAATGCAGTACCCCTTTGTATGAGGAGTAACGATGCAAAGGAACGGAGTGTCCGTTCAAAAAAAAAAAAAGAACGGAGTGAAGGCAAGCTAGAGTAGCAGCCAGCAGGAGTAGGCGTAGCAGTCTCCAGCTGCGCCTGCGACCACCCGAGCCCAAATTATAAACGAGACGGAGAGGAGGAGACCGGGCTGACCCTACCTGCTTGACCCGGTGAGGAGGACGAAGACCCTCCGCGCGCAGCATATAAAAGGCCTCCGCCTCCACTGCCGCGACCGTTCCCGAGCTCTCATCTCATCACCCTCCTCCCCGCGACGCCGATCGTTTCTAGTCCGGAGCTGAGTTGATTGATTCCTACCACCCCGGACAAAACCCCAATCCCCTCATTTCATCCCAGCCCCGCCGCTCAAGAACCCTAGCATGATTGATTTCATGGCCGGGGACTCAATGCCGGCGCCGGAGGAGGGGGAGGAGCAGAAGCCGGCGGCCGTTACGGACCTCGTGCTCGTGCCGCAACCCGTCGAACCGGTGCGTTCTCTCTCCCCCTCTCTCTGGAGCTTGCTCCTCCATTTTAGCGCGCACTACTGTGCCTTGTTATTTTTTTTTGTCGAGGTAATAAGTGCTCAGTTGCTTAGTTACGGCGTGTTTGCTTCGTATCTCCCGGCCGTCGCGCGCCTGGCCGGCCGGGGTTGCGCTCAGGTGAAGAGCGCCGGCCTGAGTGCCGGCCGCAAGCACAAATGTATCCACCCCGGAGGCCCCGACAGCCATGGCATGCTTGGTTTTTTTTCCTTTTGTTGCCTCCGCCGCATCCGTGTTCACCGCCGCCGCACGCCCTTAGTCTAACGGCTGCCCCGATCGATGGATGATGCCCGCACCGCCGCCGTACTGAAATTCCCGTACTGGATCTAGTACGTTCCGGGACGCGGCCATGCGTTTTCCTCTTAATCCATGACGTCACTGGGATCGATGAAATGGATATCTTCTATTCGTTGCATTCACTGGAGTATAGATTTGGTGCACATGGCACCGGTGCCCCCTTCGTTTTGAAAAGGTCAAAAAATGGTATTTTTAAGTTTTACAAATAATTTAAAAATCTTGGGAATACACTATATTTGTGCGAAATTTCAGTAAAAAATCTATTTTAGGCTAAGAGGGGAAATTCTGAAAGTAAATAAGACTAAAAATATTTTGTCAGATATTTGTTTTTTTGTAGCCCAAAAATACAACATATATTTAAACAAGTTATGTGAGGTGCAAATGTGCATTGCAGTTCATATTAGTTTTTTCTAGCAGTTGAGGGATACACGAAGAAGACCTTGCAAGACCTAACTTTGCCTCAGTTTTTTTTTAAATGGGGGAAGATCACCTCGGCATCTGCATCCAATAGATGCACACAACTTTTTTATTAGATTATTTTCAAAATCTTAAAAAAGAAATTATAAAGATCAAACTGAAGCCCACCGAAACAAGTGACAACTCGTTGTTCCTATAACACTGATGAAGGGGTGGTCCATGATCATGGCCAATATCCCTGGCATCTCACCAACTCACGACATCTAAAAACCGAAGGCCTCGATGATGTCTACGTACTTCTATTCTTTTAGACAGTTGTTGGGCCTCCAAGTGCAGAGGTTTGTAGAACAACAGCAAGTTTCCCTTAAGTGGATTACCCAAAGTTTATCGAACTCAGGGAGGAAGTGGTCAAAGGTATTTCCTTTCAAGCAACCCTGCAATCAAGATACAAGAAGTCTCTTGTGTCCCCAACACACCCAATACACTTGTCAGGTGTATAGGTGCACTAGTTCAGCGAAGAGATAGTGAAATACAAGTGGTAATGATGCCAGAAAAGAGGTTTTGACTTGTTGTTGACGTGGGGTAACGGTGTCAGAAAAGAGCTTGACGTGGAGGAAAGGTAACCTCCCCGGCAAACGGAATAAAGATAAAAGCAAACAAACATGCAACAGATCTAGAAGAAAACGGTGTTTCAATGTTTATAAACAAGGCCTAGGGATCATACTTTCACTAGTGAACACTCTCTCATATAAATATCCTCTCCTCATGATACTACTCTTAACTACTCTCCGGTTGAACACTCTAATCATTGATAGGGCTATAACAGCACACTTAAAGTCCGCCTTTCCCAATCTAGATAACTCCACACTGTCATCTTGAGCACTAGATGGTTCCAACAAACACCACAATTTCATAGAGAGATCCAACTCTAAAAATAACTCATAAAAAATATTCAATCTATTCAAAGTGCTACACACGGTATGCACACTGTCACTTTCACACACATGGGGAAAACATAGATCTATTAAAGCACAAAGAGTATTTATGTAGACTCAAACCTAAGTGCCACCATGGCGTGCACGCTGTCACTTTCACACACATGGGGAGAGCAGAGATCTAATGAAGCACTTGAGTAGCAAGGTAGATCTACTTGATTACAAAGCTCATGACCACAAGGTCATGCATAGAGAGAGAGATGAACACATAGCTACCGGTAGAGCCCTTAGACCTGAGGAAGAACTACTCCCTCCTCATTATGGGAATCAGTAATGGTGATGAATATGGCGATGGAGATCAATGGAGATGGCTTCGGGGCACTTCCCCGTCCCGGTAGGGTGCCGGAACAGAGACTTTGTGTCCCCCGAATCTCTCCTTTAGTGGCGGCGGCGCTACAGAGGTTTTCGTGGATTTCTTCTAGACTGCCTTAGGGTTTTTGGGTCGGAGGCTTCATATAGGTGCAGGAATCAAGGTCGGTGGGGGTCCAGGGGGCCCACACCCCCTCCAGGCGCCTTCAGGGCCTGCCCGCGCCTAGGGGGGTTTGGCCACCCTATGGCCCCCTCCGGCTCTGCTTCGTGGTTCCGTGTTGGTCCGGGAAAAATAATAACTTTGGTTTTTGTCCCGTCCAATTCCGAGAATATTGATTTTCTTCCTTTTTGGAACAAAAAAAGAAGAAAGCAGGAAACTAACACGGTAACAATTTGTTAATAGGTTAGTTTCAGAAAAGATATAAAAACACCTCAAAGTGTAGACAAAACATAAGACAAATGATATAAAACAAGCATGGAGCATAAAAAATTATAGATACATTTCCAACGTATCAACATCCCCAAGATTAACTCCTGCTCGTCCTCGAGTAGGTAAGTGATAAAAAGAATAATTTTTGAGGTGAACATGCACCCTCACAATAAAGATCAAACCATTTGCAAGCATTGAAAGCTGGGATAAAAAAACTCTAAACATGTGCATGAAAGAACAAAGTTCTAACAATAGAAGAAAGTAACTATGCATGCAACATGAAGGGCTATAAACAAAGATCATGAATAGCATGCATTGAAAAACATTTGTTTGTTTCACATACAGAAAACATAGCATAGTGTATCAGATTGTCCCTCATAGAGTAGCAATATAGATGCATAGGACACCTTCAAAGTTTACAAAGGTGACTAGAAACAAATAGCACAAGAACAAGTAATATCACAATATGCATCAATTAATAAGCTTTGGAACACTGCACACAGAATGACAACTATGCTCTCTTAATGGTGCCTAAAGGTAGAAGGTGGAGACTCGATAATGGTGGAAGAAAGGACTTTTTTATAAAGGAAGCGGGGATTACAAGTTTCAAAAAGAGCTTTCAAAAATTATGGTACTTGTTAGCTTTTACCCCTCATTGCACCTATCATAAGCATCTTGAAGTGGTTAAGGTTAAAGTGGCAAAGCTGGAGTATATTCTTGACGAAGTATAAGTTGGCAATCTCAAGTCCCTTGAATATGAGGGCCACACCTCATGGATACTCAACTTAGGTCCCATGCAAGTTCTTGTCACTATAAGTATTTGCATATCATTGAGAACCGCCAACGGGGTACCCGTTGCACATAGTACAAGAGCTTTCCCATAACCAAAATGACAAGGCAAACAGACAATGAGCATCTTAGCAATCTTTTTATTTACCATATGCATAGCTTTTTATTGAGGATGTTTCATAGATAGCTCACTATGGTGATGCTGCAAGTTTCCACCATGATTAAGCATGGCTTAGGCTAGCGGCTCAGTCGTTTCTCTAACACAGAACACAAACTCCATGGACTTACAAGTTCCCACTTCATTTCACACTGGTGACATCCATAGACAAAAGAGCATGATATCAACTGAATCCAAAAGTACAAGTGCAATGTTGAAAACGTTCCCCGTGACAGCACGGTTTTGCTAATTCCAACTTATAAGTGCAAGCATATACAACAAAGTTGCCTCAATGGTTCAAGTTTATTAGGGGCAAAGAATAAAGTGTGCCATCAAGTTCGTGAGGGCTTTAATCACTAAGTTTTCACATAACAAAATAGTTTTAAATTGGAAGATAGTTGAAAACAAGAATATACTTGGAATGGTGTAACACACCATGTATAGGAGTTTATAGTGGATATTTTGGAATAACTTGGTTTCTTGGGAGTTGGAAGCATGAGTAGAACTTACTCATACAAATGGAGGCTAGCAAAATACATGGAGCAACCAACTAAGAGAACATAATGGCCATAATCATGCAGAGCAACAAAGCATACTAATCAAAGCAAAGAGCGGTACTACAAGTCAAGGACTAAATGATCATAGAGGCTATGGTGACTTGTGAGAGTCATAACATGGTGTAAGCATGTGCCAATTCAACTCAAGCAAAGCATCAAAAGAGAATACCATAATACTATGTTTTTGCATGCTAAAACAACGCATAATTTCTTTAAGGAACACTAAGCAATCCCAATGACTTGGAGCAAGCCATGCTACAACAATAACTACTAATCATAAGGTAAAAATAACACCTAGCATGGCATGATAAAGTCTAAGTCATAGTCAATGCAAGCTCACTTTTGTACTACTTAAGCATGAAACTTTCTAATCCTTTCCAACACCAAGCAACTTATTTGAAACAACTCACAAATATAATAAGCAATATAGATCAGTGAGCTTGTTTCACAAATCCACAAAGAAGAATGATGGTGCTCGAGGAAGAGGTTGAAGTAGAGTCCCTAGCAATGGCGCCAGCAATACCTGATGCTAGGTGGTGCCTCGTTGGTAACCCCAAGCGCAGGGTGTGAAGATCAAGCAACAAGTTTTCCCTCAGTTGAGACCGAGGTTATTGAACCAGAAGGAGGAAGGAAACTTCACACAGGTGTTGCAAACAACGTGGAGACCTACATAACACAAACTCAAGACTTTGCCCCAACGAATCAGTGAGGTTGTCAAGCCCACCGGTTTGCTGTAACAAAGGATTAAACGTATGGTGTGGAAGGTAATGGTTTGCAGCAAGTAAACAAGTAACAGTGGAAGATGTATCAATAGTAAAGATTGGACCGGAGTCCATAGTTCACTAGAGGTGCTCTCCTTAGACAAACAACATGGCATGAAGGTTAAACAAATTACAGCGGGGCAATTGATAGGAACCGAGCAAGGCATAACAATGCAATTACTAGCCAGAAAGATCCTATGAGGTTGATTGGACAATACAACAATATACATAGACCGTAATCCAACTGCATCTATGACTAGAAGTACACCTTCAGGTTATCATCCGAACCCCCTCCAGTATTAAGTTGCAAGCAACAGACAACTGTTTTAAGCAAAGTGTGTAAGGTAAACAGTCCACATATTCCATGAACAAGAGACCGTTGTTTTCTCCCTAGTATCAACAACACATCTACAACCGAAGAGATTAATGTCACTTCCCTTGGAAACTAGAGGCCTGAACCCACTATCGAGCATAAATACTCCCTCTTAGAGTCACTAGCAACGGAGAGCATGCAAGATCACAAAAAACACAGACATGATAGAATCATAAAGATAAAACCATTAATCAAACCAACATAATAATCTCAATATCCATCGGATCCCCGCAAACACAACATGCATGATTACAAATAGATTAGATCTTAATCATGAACGGAGCTCACAAGATCTATACATGAAAGCACAAAAGAGGAGATACAACCATCTAGCTACTACATGGACCCATAATCCAAGGTGGAACTACTCACGAATCATACCGGAGAGAAGGCCTCCGGGATGATCTCCCCTCCGGCAGGGTGCCGGGAAGAGCTTCAGATCCCCTCGATCTAGGAACGATGGTGGCGGCGGCTACAGACGGTTTTGTGGAATATTGACCGGGTACTGAGAGTTTCTGCATCGGGGGCTTCTTATAGGCGAAGGGGTGAGACCGGGAGGCGGCCAGGGCCACCAAACCCTAGCCAGGGGCGAGCCCACCTATGGCCGCGCCTAGGGGGGGGGGGTTGGCCCCTCTGGCCGGACTCCCCGGCTCTCCTCTGGACTTGTTCCGCACGGAAAGTTATTGACTTTGTCATTTGTCCCGTCCAATTCCAAGAATATTTCTTTACTAACTTTTCTGAAACCAAAAACAGCAGAAAACAGGTATCTGGCACTGTTGCAACTTCTTCATCTCATTACATCATTCTCTCTCTACACCTGAAATTTTTCCTTCATACAAAACTTCACACAATCTTTATTAGCAACATTAGTGTATTCAAAAGATATTAGACCTTAGGCAAAACTTTGGAATAGTAAGATTTTTCACTAAAAACACAAGTTACCGTAGCAACTCCTTCAAAACACTTAATTTCCCAAAAAGAACCCAAAAAGGAATCAATAAGAAGCAAATGCAAATACTGGCAGAAATCTGTCAAAACAGACCAGCAGGTAGAAACCGATTTTTTCGAAGATCTTATGTTGCTCTAATCAAAAAGTGTTGAACTAACGAAAGTTAGCTAACATACTGGGAGATTTATTCGTAAATTTTAAGTTCAATCCGAGTTCCAGAGACTCCTCACGAATTTTTTTGGTGGAGGACAGAAATCTGTTTCGGGACAGCAACTCCCAAAATCTTACTTCTCTCTCATTAGAGGTCATTCTTGGCACAAAAACCAAACAAAAAAAAGAATAAGGAGAGGTCATTACTGAAGTAATAAATTCCAATACTCAATGAAACTCTTGGGTTATCTCCCAACAAGTACTTTTTTTTAATGCCTTTAAGTTAGGCTTAATAGTTTCAAAGATGCTCACATAGGAAATATGAATTGATTTAAAAGAGAGCATCAAGAAGCATATTCAAAACACATTTAAGTCTAACCCACTTCCTATGCGTAGAAATCTTGTAAATAAACAAGTCTTGAAAGCACAAAGCAACAAGTATAGGAAAGCAAAAGAAGTGCAACTTCAAAATTTTCAACATAAAGAGGGGAAACTTAATATTGTTGAGATACATAAAACCATGTTTCCCTCTCTCATAATAACTTTTAGTAGCAACATGGATAAAATCAACAATATAACTATCACATAAAACATTCTTATCATGAGCCACATGCATAAAATGATTATTACTCTCCACATAAGCATAGTCATTCTTATTAATTGTAGTGGAAGAAAATTCAACAAAATAGCTATCACTATTATTCTCATCACCATAATCATCAAATATAGGAGGCATATTGTAATCACAATCAACTTTCTTCTCAATAGTAGGTGGACTGAAAATATCATATTCATCATTGTAATCATCATAAGTTGGAGGTAAACTATCATCAAAGAAAATTTTCTCCTCTATGCTTGGGGGACTAAAAATATCATGCTCATCAAAACCAGCTTCCCCAAGCTTAGACTTTTCCATAGCATTGGCAACAATGGTGTCCAAAGAATTCATACTAATAACATTGCTATTAGCATGCAAATAAAGCTCCATAGGTTTTTTAATTTTCTCTTCAAACACTTCATGTCCTAACTCAAGATAGATACTATAAAGCTCTCTAATTTTTTTGTTTTCCATTAAGCCTAACTACTGAAAACAAGAAACAAAAAGACAAATATGCAGAATCTAAAGAAAATAACTTCGAGCACTCACACCGGAGGATGTGAGTACCTTTTACCTTACCTCCCCGGCAACGGCGCCAGAAAATAGCTTTCTGGCTTACCTTTGACGTGAGATAAGTGTGTGACTGCCTTTTACCTTTCCTCCCCGGCAACGACACCAGAAAAGAGCTTGATGTCTACGCACTTCTATTCTTGTAGACAGTTGTTGGGCCTCCAAGTGCAGAGGTTTGTAGAACAACAGCAAGTTTCCCTTAAGTGGATTACCCAAGGTTTATCGAACTCAGGGAGGAAGTGGTCAAAGGTATTCCCTCTTAAGCAACCCTGCAATCAAGATACAAGAAGTCTCTTGTGTCCCCAACATACCCAATACACTTGTCAGGTGTATAGGTGCACTAGTGTGGTGAAGAGATAGTGAAATACAAGTGGTAGCGGTGCTAGAAAAGAGCTTCTGACTTGTTGTTGACGTGGGGTAACTGTGAGAGAAAAGAGCTTGATGTGGAGGAAAGATAACCTCCCCGACAAAAGGAATAAAGATGGAAGCAAGCAAACATGCAACAGATCTAGAAGCAAACGGTGTTTCAATGTTTAGAAACAAATCCTAGGGATCATACTTTCACTAGTGAACACTCTCTCATATAAATATCCTCTCTTCATGATACTATTCTTAACTACTCTCCGGTTGAACACTCTAATAATTGGTAGGGCTATAACAGCACACCTCAAAGTCCGTCTTCCCCAATCTAGATAACTCCACACTGTCACCTTGAGCACTAGATGGTTCCAACAAACACCACAATTTCATAGAGACATCCAACTCCAAATATAACTCATAACAAATATTCAATCTAGCTAAAGTGCCACACACGGTATGCACGCTGCACTTTCACACACGTGGGGAAAAGCATAGATCTATTAAAACACAAAGAGTATTTATGTATACTCAAACCTAAGTGCCACCATGGCGTGCACGCTGTCACTTTCACACACATGGGGAGAGCAGAGATCTAATGAAGCACTTGAGTAGCAAGATAGATCTACTTGATTACAAAGCTCATGACCACAAGATCATGCATAGAGAGAGAGATGAACACATAGCTACCGGTAGAGCCCTTAGCCCTGAGGAAGAACTACTACCTCCTCATCATGGGAATCAGCAATGGTGATGAATATGGCGATGGAGATCGATGGAGATGGCTCCGGGGGCACTTCCCCGTCCCGACAGGGTGCCGGAACAGAGACTTTCTGTCCCACGAATCTCCCCTTGTGTGGCGGCGGCGCTACAAAGGTTTTCGTGGATTTCTTCTGGACTGCCTTAGGGTTTTTGGGTCGGAGGCTTCATGTAGGCGTAGGAATCAAGGTCGGTGGGGGTCCAGGGGGCCCACACCCCCTCCAGGCGCCTCCAGGGCTTGCCCGCGCCTATGGGGGGTTTGGCCACCCTGTGGCCCCCCTCTTTCTCTGCTTCGTGGTTCCGTGTTGCTCCGGGAAAAATAATAACTTTGGCTTTTGTCCCGTCCAATTCCGAGAATATTGATTTTCTGCCTTTTTGGAACCAAAAACAGAAGAAAACAGGCAACTGGCACAGTGGCAACTTGTTAATAGGTTAGTTCCAGAAAAGATATAAAAACACCTCAAAGTATAGACAAAACATAAGACAAATGATATAAAACAAGCATGGAGCATAAAAAATTATAGATACGTTTCCGACGTATCACTCGACAAGTTGCCAAATAGAGAGAAAGTGGCACAACCAGTACGGTAGACCCTTAGCACGAACCATCACCGTCTTCTGCATACCCATCTTCAGAAGAAATCGAAGCAATGACCTTGTGAGGTCTGCCATCAATGTCACCAGGACGCCAAACATCACCTGCACCTTGCGCACGTCCAACACGCACGCGCGGTTGGCATCGAGATCCCTCGGCACCATGTCGCTGAGTCCCGCCATCCCACTCCGCTAGAAACCACTGAGAGGTCCGTCGTGCGTAGCACCTACCGAACCAGGCATGACTGAGTGTAGCACCTGGCGGTTAGGCATGACTTTTGACATCTCTGCTGGCATCTCTATACTAGAAGAAGTCGCTCCGCCTCCTGCCTCTAACTTTCAACGCTGCTCCACAAACGATGCTCCCAAGAGAGAACACGACACAGCAGCGCCACCATCGCCCGATCCGAACATCTTAGGTTTCCCTTGGAGTAGCATGATTAAGGTCGACACTAGTTGCACGACGATGCCTTCATCAAGGTAACGACATGGTAACGCCGCCATCGCCCGCCAAAGGCTCGGTTTTCACCGGCACCTAGGTCTCCCTACCTCGCTACCGACTAGATGACAGATCGCGAGATCCGCCAAACTAGCCTCAGACCGACCACCTTCGACGGAGAAGATGCCCGCCGCCACCAAACCTAGGGCCTCCATCCCAGGAGTCCTCATGATGCGTAGTACAACCCGAAGATCCTCCGAACGACGAGCCGGCCGACGAACGAGGAGGGCAGAGGAGCAGGGCCTGAACTAGGAAAACCTAAATCGGCCATCACCGCCTCCAACCGCTCCGCCATATTCTGCTCCACCGCCCGCGCTCCCTAGCCTCCGCCACAACGTCATCACCACCATCGGTCGGACCACAGGCTGCCGCAGCCCGAGGTCGAGGCCACCGCCACCATATTCAGATCGGGACGCGAAACCACCGTCCACCTTCTTCCGATCGGGACGCGAGGACTGGAGCCGCCGCTGCCGCGCCGCAGGGCTTTGCCAGCGACTTTGCCAGGCGGCGGCGGGGAGGAGAGCATCATGGGGAGGGGAACCGGTTGAGGGGGAGGGAGACCACCCGGTGCGGCCCGGCGGTGTCCACACGGGGTCGAGGGGAGGGGGGGGGGGGGGTATGTGGTATTTTCCCCCACTGACTCAACAGTTCAACACATAATATCTTATACTCCCTCCGGTCCATATTATTATTCTTAACTTTGTCTAGATACGGATGCATCTAGTCTAAGTGTCTAGATACGGATGTATTTAATATAAATACTTAACTAGATACATACGAATCTAGACAAAGTTGAGAACATTAATATAGAGCCGAGGGAGTATCAAACTTCGTCTCAGGTATTGTATTGTAATCTTGTAGTTACAAAGACATTGACAGTTCAATATAATAACTTGCATCTCATGTTTTTTTTGGGCGCAACTGTCTTTTTGTGCTGTTGGTAGTCTGCACGTACTGTTCAGTTAATATTTTGGTGCACCGATTTGATCTCAAGTGGCACAGTCTGGTCTCTCTATCTCTCACACCGATGCCATAGTTACGCAGCTAACATTTTAATTCTGTTTGTTCTCCAGGACATGTTTCTGGACGGTTTTCAACAAATAAGTGGTTGCACTAGTTTTACACACAAAGATATAGGAAGTCTTCTTAAGTGTGCAAAACTACAGGATCCGCTGGTAAACCATCTATCTTCCTTTTGCATAATGTAATTGTACTCTGTGCTAGTATTCCTTACGATAGCAGGGTAACACAACTATTCATACTACACCACGGTCGAAACCTTCGGGAAATTTGACTGTTTATAATTCTGGTAGTTATATATTCGTCTGTTCGATTTTGACGTCTTTCACTTCTATCTTCTGTCGGATAACAAGCGTGGCTATGATGATACTCTGTGCTGTTCTCGCAGTATTATGTGTGGACGTGAGAACTATTACCCTGTGGTAAGCTAGACTTGTGCCACATTTTTCATGCCTATATTTTTTCCCTGTCAAATCAAGTTTATATGCGCTTATTTTACTGGTTTACATGGCTTTCATAGGGTGCCTCACTAAGTAATCCTTGGAAGTGGACATGTTTTGTTAATTGCATTCTCCAGTGTGTGGTTCACACTGTTCCTCTGGCGTTGAAGCTTCTGAAAGATGACCACATAGATCCATGTCCTCGTAAGGCATTTTAGTTCAGTCCACCTTTTGTGCTTCTAGCTCTCTTCATGTTGAGCATCTCTTATACACCATTGTATTTTCAACTGGGATTTTGAATTTTCACTAGGTGAATCTGACAAATTTTGCTGTTACTGCTCCCTAAAACTGCACACTGATGAAGTTATCAAGCGCTCCGGGTGTGTTCTCTACCCAAAGAAGTTTGTTGACCTCCTGAATTGTAGGTTGCTTATCTTATCCGATATTTCTTTGCTTGCGGTGCTCCTCTTATTTATCTATGTTGTATGCATTGCCCTTTCAATTTTCTAACTGTCAATGTTCTCATTATTAGATCTTAGATATTTGGACATGCATCACTGCGATTATGCTCTAAACTTAGTTCTTGAAAAATATTGTTTGCAGTAATATCTGAAAATTTTGAGTGGGGACGACACCAAGATGCACATGAATTCCTCCGCTGTTTGCTTGATAAATTAGATGAGGCCTCTGTCCCTCTCAGTCCCCCATCTGAGGGATCGTCTTCAATTGTCCAACAAATTTTTGGAGGCCAGATAAAAAGCCAGGTGTGCCTGTAGATCCTCACTACTTGAATGGACATATTTTTGACACTTAGTATGTGATAATCCAGTGTCATACTGAGTTCATATTTTTCGGTCAGTTGCATTGTCCAGAGTGCAATCATTGCTCAGACAGATTGGAGCCTTTCGTCGACCTTAACTTAGAGGTTACCCAGATGAGCAGTATCATGGATGCACTGAAATCCTTTACAAAAATTGAGGTGTTTGAAAATTTCACCTGTGATGGGTGCAAATCTCGTGTGAACATGGAAAAGCAATTCAAGGTGGAACAGGCTCCAGAAGTTCTTGTGATCCAGCTCAAGCGGTTTCAAAATCTAGGGAGTGATATATCTAAGATTCAAGCCATGGTGGAATATCAGTCAGAGCTGGATTTGAACCCCTTCATGAGCTCCACGGAAGATGTGAGTTCTTTTTCTTCCCATTTAACCAAATTCCCCATGTACCCGGGCATATGGCTGATGCACACTTTGTCGCTGCAGAACCCTCAAAACTACGATTTGTATGGGATTGTAGAACACTTGGGTGTTCCATCAAATGGTCACTACATTTGTTTTATCCGTCCGTCAGAAAGTGATTGGTTTCTGTTTGATGATTCTAAGGTAATCTGTGTACAGCTAGTAACATTTTTTATACATTTCGTTCAATTACATGGTTCTGAACTTTAGTGGTGCAGGTTATGAAAATTTCCAAAGATAGAGCTTTGGAAAGTCAAGCATACCTTCTATTCTATGTCAAGCAAGGTTCATCCCCATGGTTCTCTACCTTACTTAAGAGAAGGAAGAACGGTTCAAGTGACAGTGATGAGGGCAGTATCAGTTGTAGAGGCAGTGACAATGATGAACAAGAGAGTGACTATTCTCCCAAAACCTCATCTTGGTGTAGTAAGTGTTATTTTCTTTGTTAATAAGGGAAAATCAGTAGGAAAAATTTCTCCACAGCACAACACTAGCTTATGTAAGGTCCTGTGTGCATTGTGTGTGCCTCCTCTCTAACGTTGTGTTGGTGGCTGATGTTTTACCTGGTTTCCCGTTTTATAGAAGAAGATGAGATCAGGGGCTCTGATGATTCTCCAGCTGGAGCATTGGTCACCTCGTGGCTCAGATCAGTAGGCTCCAACTCCGACAGCATTGCCGATGGAAAGTGCATTACCAGTAATGCTATTGTCCAAGAGAATGCGATGAAAGACGAGCTTATGAAGCTGATGAAAGACAAGGTGAAAAAGTTATGTAGGTCTGGGTTTGTTGGAAGTGAGATTGAGAATGTTGCTGCCGGCATATTTGCCGAAGCTTTGGATGAAATACAAATGGCAGTTGCACTTAAGACTTCAAAGAGGGAGTGTACTGTGGAAATGCTCGATGGTAAGTTTATTTTTTGCTTTTTGCACAATTTACTTGAAACTTATGTGCTCGTGTTAATTTTGATATAATGTAGGCATGCACTGTTATGTTAGTACTATCTCCATCCCAAGGCTTAAGGCTTTAAAAAAAAAAAGTCAAACTATGCAAAGTTTGACCAAGTTTATAAAAAAATATATTAATATTTACAATATAAAAAACATACCCTTTGATACATCATAAAACATATATTCACATGGTATCTATATAATATCATAGTTCTTGATAGTTTTTTCTAGGAGTTTGGTCAAACTTTTCGAAGTTTAACTTTTAAAGAAATATATAAGCCTTAAGCTCTAGGAACGGAGGGAGTATTAATATTGTCACATAGTTCAGTGCATGCATGTATGCCGGTGCTGCTAGCTGCATGTTGACCTGTAAAAGAGTTGTGTATTGACTTAACCTGTGTTGATAGTTTCGGAGTCGGTTTGTAAAAGCCATTCTAGAGAATATCAGGATGGACTAGAGTAGGAACTTATTGAGGTATTGATTCTAGAAACCGACCCCTTGCTTAACCAAATAGACCATGCAATCATGCAATCCGCCTCCAAATACACTGTATTCTTTTTTTTGCTATGTGCATCCGTAATGCCATTAGAGCATTGCGTTGTTGCAGATGTTGGGTATAATTGGTACCTTCGCGATATTAAAATGTACTCCTTATCAAAAAAAATCAGGAGATATGTTGGTTGTCCCTAACAAAACGCCTTGTAAGTTCATTAAAAAATTGGCATGATTTTTATTTTCTCTCGGCACCTTTTAGATATGGATGGATGTCTCACATAGTCACATGTTGCTGTGTTCAGACAGGATTTCTATCATCAACCGTGAAAAAAAGTAAAGATGAGAAAAAAAAAGTCACTCCAAGTTTATTGATAGGAAATCCATTCATGTAAAGTCAAAGACATGTTCATTCGTGGTGGTCGCGAGTTCTGCATCTAACTAGCTGCTAGTTCTTTTTTTCTTTAACTTTTACAATTCTATCTATGTATCACAGCTGGTAGTGGTCATGGGGTGTTCAAAACCGGTTTCTGTAAACTGTAAGAGCACATACGGCTTTGCAACCAAATATGTTACCCGTGCTGGAAGTAAACATGCTCTGAATTACATATTCTTTGAACCAAACACATCGCCTTGGTTGGAGACATCGAAGGAAATTACACTAGCTCTAGCTTGCCGGGTTTGCTCAGCAAGGCATTGAGCACCCCTATTAGTGTTAACATGGCTCGTTTAGCTTGGCATCTTATTAACATGAAATCCATTCCTGATACGTCGTTGCCTTATTATTGTAATCAGTCAAGCCATCTCTTATTTTCTAAAAAGAAAAAAAGTTATGACATGTCTTTGTCCTGTTCGCAGATGATGGGGACAAAACCGGAGCAAAGAAGCGCAGGCGGGACGAGCACGACGCGGCCGAAGCGGAAGAACACCGGCTTGGAGAAATATCAATGGCAGAACAGGAGTGCGGAGTGGGCAGCAAGGGAGAGGTCCAAGAGAACGTTAAGGTAGAAGGAGACAATAGCACACATGATACTTAGGTATAGCTATTAGCTTCAGCTTTAGCTATTGGCTGCAAGTGGAAAGTGTTCTGTAGTCTGGAAGTAGAGCAGCGACACCGTATTTTGAGCACTTTTACACCGTTTAACGGGAACTAGAGGGGGCTATTCTTATGAGTATAAAATGGTGTTTGGATGGACAACAACAATGCAATGCACCCATTCACCGATGTGGCAAATGTGTAGCAGCTTTCTCTTGGAGTAACACATTACTTTTCCCATATTTAAAATGGAGTAACAGTTTATGCAGGATTATGAGAAGGGACCAACAACACACACGACTATTTTTTCGCGAAAACGCAACAGACTGTTGCGTTTCATTGCATTGGATAGGTAGAACGGGTTTTTGTTACAGCCACCTCGAGAGGGGGGGGGGGGGGGGGGAGGGGGGTAAATACAAAACTCAATGAACGTCCCAAGTCGTCGGGAGCAAAACGCGCAGCCCTTTGGCGCCGGCCCTAACCCAAAGCTCGGCCTCCTCTCTAATGCTAGAGGAAAGGCGCTGCCGCGAAGGCTGGACGTGGTCGAAGACGCAGCTGTTCCGATGCTTTCAGATCATCCAGGGCGTGAGGAGGGTAATCGTAGCAAACCCCTTGCGCATGGGCTTGGGCAGCGACTGGTGCACCACGAGCCACCAATCGAGTAGGGAGTGCTCGTCGCGGGGCGGCGCGCAGGGCAGTCTAAGCCACGAGAGTGTGTCGTGCCGGATCTGCCGCGAGAAGGGGCACTCCATGAACAAATGGTGCAAGGACTCGGGCAGCTGATCACAGAGCAGGCATCTGGGGTGGTGTTGCAGCCCGCGGCGCGCGAGTCTGTCGGCCGTCCAGCAACGGTTCTGCGCCGCGAGCCAGTGGAAGAATCGGACGCGCGGCGGGGCCCAGGTCTTCCGGATGAGCCTCCAGCACTGGGATAGGAGGGCTCCATGGAACATGGCTTCGTAACAGGATTTGGCGGTGTAAGAGCCGTCCTCTGTCCACCTCCAGATAAGGCGATCGGGCTCCTGAGTGAGCACCGTGCTGCCAACCCGCTGCCAAAGGCATAGGTATTGGCCTATCTCGTGGATGCCGACCAAGCCATGGATGTCTCTGGCCCAGGCGTTGGCATTGAGCCCCTCGGCGACAGTCCTGGTTTTGCGGCGCCTCTTGGGAATGCAAGCGTAAAGCTGAGGCGCGATCTCGCTGATGGCACGACCATCAATCCAGCGGTCCTCCCAGAAGAGGGCAGTCTGCCCGTTGCCCACAAGCATGGTGGTGGAGGCGAAGAATATGGCGCGCTCGGCGAGGGAGGGCTGGAGCTTGAGCCCCGTCCAGGCACGGCCGTCGTCGGTGCGGGAGTACCAAAGCCATCTGAGCCTGAGCGAGATGCCCGTCTTCTCTAAGTCGCGGACACCGAGCCCGCCCATCGAGAGCGGCCGGCAGACGCGGCTCCAGTTGACGTGGCAGCTCCCGCCGTTCACTTCCTTGCGCCCTTCCCAAAGGAAGCCACACTGGATCTTCTGGAGCTGCTTGATGATGGACTTGGGCGGGTCGAGCACCAGGAGCTGGTGGAGGGGAATGGCGCTGAGCACGGCCTTCAGGTAGGCGAGACGTCCGACCTTGTTCATGAGTTTTGCCTTCCAAGTGGGCAGGCGTGCCGCGACCTTCTCCACGAGCGGTTGCAGCTGTGCAGCAGAGGGGCGATGGATGGTCAGGGGGATGCCCAGGTACGTCAGGGGTAGCTCCACCACGGGGCAGCCAAGGCACGCGACGGCTGGCAACGCCGTGTCGGGGTCGCAGTTGAGCAGAGAAGCGGAGCTCTTGGCGAAGTTGACCCGCAGGCCTGACGCCTCGCCAAATAGCTGCAGGATTTCCTTGATGGCGGTGGTCTCGGCTTCAGAGGGGCGGCAGAAGAGGATGACATCGTCGGCGTAGAGGGAGCATGTAGGTATCTGGTGACTAGGGTGGAGGGGTTGCAGGATGCCGGTGTCCACCGCGTGCTGAATGAGGCGGCTAAGCGCGTCCACCGCAAGCACGAACAGCTGCGGCGAGAGGGGGTCTCCCTGCCGCAGCCCGCGACGGTGCCAGATCGGCGGCCCTAGGTCGCCGTTGATGAGCACCCTAGTGCTGGCCGAAGATAGCAGTATCGTCAGCCAGTCAATGAACCTGTTGCTGAACCCGTAGCGCCGGAGCACCTCGAAGAGAAAGGCCCACGAGAGAGTGTCAAATGCGCGCGCGAGGTCGAGCTTGAGGAGGATACGCGGCGCGCGCAGCTGGTGGAGCGATCTGGCAGATTGCTTGACAAGGACGAAATTGTCGTGGAGGCTCCTTCCGGGGATGAAGGCGTTCTGGTTCTTGCTCACCAGGCGGTCGAGCTTGGCGGCGAGGCGCAGCGAGAGAAGCTTGGCAAACGTCTTGGCGATGAGGTGGATCAGGCTTATGGACCGGTAATCCTGAAGGGCCTCTGCGTCGGCATGCTTTGGCAGAAGCGTGAGAAGCGCCTGGTTGAGGCGGTGGAAACCTCGGCCTCTCAACTCGAACAACTGCTGGAAGGTGTCTATCACGTCCTGCTTGACCGTCCCCCAGCACGCCCGAAGGAACTCTGCAGTGAACCCATCGGGGCCCGGCGCCTTGTGGGCCGGCATGCACCTAATCGTGTCCCAGATCTCCGCCTCGGAGAAAGGTGCATCCAGATCCTGCAGGTCCACCCCGGGCGCAATCAGGTGGTCAAGGTTGAGCGTGTGCTCCCGGGTGGCGGCGGTACCCATCAGCCCATCGTAATGCAGAAACGCGGCCTCGGCCATGCCGGGCGGGTCGGAGATGGTGACGTTGCCGACGCGGAGGGCGTGGATCCAGTTCTTCTGCTGGCGGTACGCGCATTGCCGGTGGAAGAAGGCAGTGTTGGCGTCGCCCTCCTTGAGCCAGGCGATCCTAGCGCGCTGCCTCGCAATGGTCCTCTCGAGGGAGGCCAACCCAAGGTGGGTGACCTTGAGTTGCCTATGGAGCCAGGCCTCATGGGGTGAGAGCTGCCTCGTCTCCTGCGCCACGTCGAAGCGGAGGATGACCTCGCGGGCGATGGCGAGCTTTAGCTTGATGCATCCCACAGTCTTTGCGCTCCAGCTGGTGAGGGCCCGTGCCGTGGCCATCAAGCGGAGCGCGAGGCGTCTAAACGGGTCGTCGTCGTACATAGAATGCCAAGCCACCGCGACGGTCTCATGGAAGCCGTCCGTGCGCAGCCAGAACTCCTCGAACCGAAAGCGGCATCGGGAAGGAGGGAGGGGCGTGCAATCTAACAGCAGCGGGCAGTGGTCAGAGACCACCGACGCCAAGCATCGCAGGTGGCAAGCGTCGTGGATATCCTCCCAGTCAGGGGTGCAGAAGAATCTGTCGAGATGGACGAGCGTGGGAGGGATTTGGCCGTTGGACCAGGTGTAACGGCGGCCGTTGAGGTAGATTTCTTTGAGCGCAAGGTCGTTGAGCACGCGACGAAACCGGCCCATCATCCGTCGGTTGAGGTTGCAGTTGTTCTTGTCGGCGTCACGGTATATGAGGTTGAAATCGCCGCAAAGGAGCCAAGGCCCCTGGCAGTAGGCGCGCGCGTCGCGCAGCTCCTGCATGAATGCCACCTTGTCGGCGTCGCTCTGTGGCCCGTACACGACGGTGATCCACCAGGGCGTCCCAGAGGCGGTGGCCACCTTAGCCGAGAGGGTGTTCGTGGTGAACTCAGGCTCGGTGATCGTCACTTCCTGGCTTTTCCAAGCCATGAGGATGCCTTCGCGGGTGCCCAGCGTCGGCAGGTAGACGTAGTCGTCAAAGGCTGGGCCCAGCAACTCTAGCACAACCGACGAGCAGATAAACTCCATTTTAGTTTCCTGAATACATACAATGGTGGCTCCCGTAGTATCGAGCAAGGAGCGAATGGCGAGACGACGTGCACGCGCGTTAAGTCCGTGCACGTTCCAGCTAGCAATCTTAAGGCCTAGATCCATGGGCACCGAGATCGTCAGAGGGCAGGCCACATTGCTAGGTCTCCACGGACCCGACCAGCGGCCCGGAGCACGACGACGGTGCATCAACATCCAGTGGCAGCTCCCGGTCAACCAGCGCAGCAACCGCCTTGAGGACAGGGTAAGGTATCGGCGTCGAGAACAGGTTCTTGTACGCGGCCATCTCCGCGGCGGTAATCTTCTGGTTGGTGCCGACAGCGCCTAGCGTGCGCAGGAGGGAAATCTGGGCGCGATACTCAGCCGTGGGAGGCGCACCACCCTTGGCGCGAGCCGCCGACGCCGACCTGCCACGCCGCGGGGAGAAGTTGAGAGGCGGCCGCGGGCGCTTCCCTGGGGTTGGGAGAGCAGCGTTGAGGTGCTTGGTGGCCTCGGCGAGGAAGTCGCCCAGCGTCCAGGAGCGCGCCGGCGTCTTGCGCTGCAGGCGGCACATGGTTAAGGGTGGAGTCTTGAACCTGATCGGCGTGCATGGTGGGCCAGAGGAGGGCGCTGCCTGGGCCGCGCAGGCGGGCCTTGACAGGATGTGAACGGGGGGGCTCATGGGCCTCGGCAGCGGGGCCCGGGCTGCATGCTGGCGTGGCCACAGCGGTGGAAGCGGGGGCAGCGGAGGGGTTGCACAGCTCGGTTTCAAAGAGGACCCTCGAGCAAGGAACGGACGGGGCAGCATTGGTCGTGGCGGGACCAGGAGGTGGGGCGAGCGAAGCGTCCCCAGGGCCCGACAGCGGATCAGGCTCGGGGGCCACACCATCGCTTTGCAGGGAAACGCCAGGGGGGTGCGGGTCCCGCGGTTCGCTAGGGGCTGCCAGGACCGAACTGTCCGCGCCACGCGGCGCGGGGCCGTTGGGTGGTGGCGAAACCACCTCGTCCACCACACGGGAGGCGTCCGCACGTGCACTAGGCGACGGGGAGCGCGCAACCGAGGTGGGGACAGCCTCAGGGGGGTCGGGCTGGCAGCCAGAGGTGTGGCGACGACAGGGGCAGCGGTGGGGCCCTGGCCGTCCGACCGCGACGTGGTGGGGGCGACTTTGACTCGCCAGACTTTGGCGAAGGCGGCCCGCTTTTGCTTTTGCTTTTGTCCTTTTCCTCCTTTGGGGAGGCGGCGCCGGCGACGTGGTCCCCGCTGCGGCCATGGTGGTATGGCTCTGCCACCACCGATCGCCGGCGCGGAGCACCAGGCGTCGCAGGCAACGCCATCAGCGCGCGCAGGCGCGCGCACCCGCCAGCCGGAGCAGTCTACTGCCATGCCGTCAGCACGCCCAGAGGGCGGGTCGTCTTGGCGTCGTCGCTTGCGGCCGCGCCGGCGCGGCCGCGGGTTGCCACTGCCGCGGTCCGCACCACCTTGCCCGCCTCCACGAGCACCACCACCGCCCCGGTCGCCGCCGTCCCGTCCTGGAGGAGCGGAGTCGGCGAGCGCCTCGCCATCGATGGCGGCGCGGATGATCTTGACGTCGATGGGGAAGGTGAGCGTGCGCACGCAGGGCCTCGACGTAGCCGAGCGAGCAGGGAGCTGCTCGACGATGACGAGCACCGCCGCGGGCTTGATGTCCTTGGGGTCGCGGGCGCGTCCCTTGAGCCGGAACGTGGCGAGGTCCGAGCGCGAGCGGGCGGCGGGGTCCAGGCGCTCGATCCAACAGCTACCTCCGAGGATGTGCTCCGCGGTGGAGAGGTGCCAGGCGTGTGCCAGGATGCCCCGAAGCTCGAGCTCCACGTGGTAGTCCAAGCGCTCGACGCCGGCGTGCGCAAGCTTGCACCAAGGGCGCAGCGACAGCGAGAAGTATGTGTCCTTGAGAAAGTGGTCGCCTTTGACGGTGGCGAACGTCGCCTGGGAGTGGAACACGATCAGGAAGTCCTCCGGTTGGTGCAGGTGGACGGAGAAGTCGCCGCGGCGCAGGTCAAACTGGGCCCAGAGCAGGCGCTCGACGGCGCCGACCGCGACCTGGGGCCTGGTGCCCGTGATCGAGGCCACCATGGCCATCTTGAGGACCGCCTCGGCCTCAGTCATCTCCGTGCTCTGGGACATGATGATGCGAGCCGGCGGCGACGACGGGAGGGGGGGCAGGGCAGCAAGGGTCGAGACGGGCGTCGCCAGCAGGGGGGCTGGAACGGCACGACGGTGCGGTCGTCGCAAGCCTGGGCCGAAGCAGGACGCGGGCAGCCGGCGCGGTCGCGGGGGAGGTCGCGGAAGCCGTCGTGGACGCGAGGTGGCGGCGGCGAGCGCTCGAGCTCGCCGCGCTCGTTGCGGCGCAGGTCGCAGTGCCGAGACTCATGGCCCTCATGGAGGTATCTGCGGCACCGCACGTCGCTGGTGCAGTCGCGGACGACGTGGCCGGGGCGCAGGCAGCGGTGGCACAGCCCAGCGGCCTCCTCCGGCGCGGTGTTCCGACGCTGCTCGTAGCGGCGACGGTAGCGAGCACGCGAGGGCGGGGAGCGCAACGCTGCTCGAAGCGCCTCTGGTTCTTCCGCTTGGGCTGCTAGAATCCGTCCAAGTCCACCTCGGCGACGGCGGGGGCGCGGCAGGGCTGGACGCGGTGGATCTCCGAGCGGGGCCCGACCCGGTCCTTGGCCAGGACACGTCCGGCGGGAGCGGCGCGGCGCGCAGCGCTCACCGGGGAGGTCACAACGGCGGGAACGCGGTCAGGGGAGGCGGAGGCGCAGTGCGCGGCGTCGAGGTACGAGCGCGCGCCGGAGTCCTCGCTCATGGCTCCATCCCAGCGGCGCTCATCAACGGGGCGGTGGTTGCCCACGGCGGAGCTGGAGCTGGCGGAGGACATGGCCGAGGAGAGCGGGAGGAGGGGAGGCAGGGACGGGGGAGGGAGAGGGAAGGGGGTGGCCGACGGCAGGGGGGCGTCGGCGGCGAGTGGCGGCGCTAGGGCTAGAGGACGGAGACGCGGGTGGGGCGTGCCTCTAGAATCGTGCGAGCCATCTCTGTATGACACTATTCAACAACACACGACTATGAATACAGAGAATATAAATACGACGACTTCAACAAAGAGAGAATCTCCCCCGTGCCTGTTCGTGACTTGGTCACCCAATTTGAGGTAATTGCTTACTCTAATATTGTGAGTAAATGCAATTTTATTAATAAATTATTACATCATATGTACAGAGTGTTGACACGGACAAAGAAAAAATATAAGGCCAAGTGACAACGAGACCTTATCACCCAGAAAAAATGTCAAGTTACAGGATGAGACGGAAGTGAATAAAAGGGAAAGAAGGAAAAGGACATCTACAAATAAGAACAATGACTTCGTGTACTACCAAGAAACAAAGTCAACTAAAACCCCATGAGTACTTCAATGGCTATGAGTACTAAAAGTACAGATGGCACTCCGGATGAGGACATGGAAAGCGAGGTCATTGACTATGTCAATGCCTCACCGGCTAGAAAGATTTTGGTTAGGATAGACGACTTGGACCTCCATCAGGATGAATTTACATGTCTGACGTCTCCAGAAATTCATAAATCTACAAAAGGATGGTTGAACACCATAGCTAAATTATGAAATTCTCAATTTCCTTTTGCATAATGATTGCTAACTTGTTTTTGTGTTGCCATTTAGCTACTGGATACTGTCATAACATGGATGCGTCACATGCGCCCCGGCCCGGATTTGAGAGATGGTGTCAAATACTATATGGAGAGGGTATCCAATGCCGATTTACTAGTTAGAGATGGCAGTGTGGCTTCATACGATTGGGATGTGAAAATGAAAAAAAAGGTACAATCAAGGGGAAGAAGTACATTTCCCATGACATGGTAAGTCCCACCGTCTCCGTACCATACAAAATGTCTTTATTCGGATGCTAAAGTGCTAATTATGTTTATTATTATTTTTGGTGCAGATTGGTATCATACTCAACCATGATAATATACATTGGTATGTTGTCTATGTGAATCCCGAGGAGAGGCTAATACAAGTTCTAGACTCTATGCGTAAAGAAACAAGAAATAAATTTTAAGAAATACCACCCAGAACTAGAGCACTTGGTAAGTCATTCATTTTTCAAGGGGGCATGCCCATTCAACCTTTGATATAGACAATTGTGCTAAGAAAATTAATCTTATATTTCCATACTATCAGCTAAAGGGAATGGAAACACATCTAGAAGTAACATCTGCATATCTCGACACAACAACTCTACATGACTGCAAAAAGAGTGCTAGCTGGCGTGATTACGCCGTGAATAGCTGGCCAGTTCAAGTTGTGAAAAATGTGCCACAACAAAAAGACGGGTAAAGGGCACTATATTTTAATTCCATTCATATAGAATTCTCTACTGCAAATATGTATTTAAATCTACATGCATTTTGTAGAATATCATGCGGCATGTATGCGCTCAAAAACCTGCAGAACTGGGTAGGAGACAAACTCTCAGAAAATTTTACAGAGGTATGTCAGGCCAGGCCGCAAATATTCAAGCAGAAGAAACCCAAACTAAACTATTAAACTAACTCCACCTTACTACACAGGACGACATTGACAACTTCAGGAGACAACTCCCAGCGCTCATCATAAATTCTCCAATGAATCTAGCTCCATGAGAAGAACATGAAGAATAGACAGGCTGCACTATGCTTGTCTAGTTGCTGAGTTGTTCCTGCTGCTGTGTCAGCATTTCAAAACTTTGTTTATTCATTCGTGTACTTGGTTGTTCTGCCAACGTTTTGAGTTTTCTATTAGTGGTTGTTTGTTCTAATATCTTATGTACTCGTAAAACATATCATAATTTACCTATTTGCTATATCTACCAGCAAACATTCATATATTTGAGATATCCATTTGATTTTTCTGAACTTTTGTTTCCAATCATTATTCTGAATCATTTTATCCAAAGGCGGTTGATTTCCGTGCATTAACAACATTTGTAATTCAGATGTCATGAGGGAGCCTCTAACTGCTGCAGATGGTTTTACCTATGAATCCGAAGCTATAAGATAGTGGATTGATAGTGGACACCATACATCACCCATGACAAACCTTGAGCTACTCCACCGTGATCTTTTGCCAAACTATGCCCTCCGTTCAGCAATCCAAGAATGGCTGCAGACAACCACAAATTAATACATTAGCTTTATCACCACGAAACTTGGAAATAGAAAACTATTGGTGTTTAACTGCCGAAAGAAAACACAAGAAACAGAACGCTTCCGCGTGTATTCTGAAAGAACTACTGGTGCTTTCTGTTTCACTTCTTGATCAAAACCTGTATGTAAAATGTAATAACTTGGAGCTCCATCGATGGCATGCTGGACTTTGTACATGGATTTGTTTCAGAAAACTGTTTTGTTAATGATATTGCTGTTACATTTGCACACTGCTTAAGTGAACAAACAATATTGCTATGGTGTTGGCATCTGAACGTCGAAGTTAGTGAATGAAAGTGCATATCCGAATAGAACCATCAATTATCTACAGACATATATGTTACGAATTATCTACAGACATATAAGTTAGTGAATGGAAGTGCATATTAAAATATATTCACTTTTAAACTAACCAGTTAACGATCTAAGTCTTTTCCAAGTATGCATGAAAGATTTTCCAGCCACCAAAAATCAGCCAAGTTATTATCTATCTGGTAAGGGGGAGGTCCAAGAGAACGTTAAGGCAGAAGGAGACAATATCACACATGATACTTAGGTATAGCTATTAGCTTTAGCTATTGGCTGCAAGTGGAAAGTGTTCCGTAGTCTGGAAGTAGAGCAGCGACACCGTATTTTGAGCACTTTTACACCGTTTAACGGGAACTAGAGGGGCTATTCTTATGAGTATAAAATGGTGTTTGGATGGACAACAACAATGCAATGCACCCATTCACCGATGTGGCAAATGTGTAGCTGCTTTCTCTTGGTCCAGTCGGTCTCCCGACGTTGGCACGGTGACACGCGATTGATGATTGCAAGAATGTGGATTCGTGGTAGCCTGCGTTGGTGGACGGCGAGTTTGGTGGAGCGCGATGGATAGTTGAGGATTGTCCGTGGACACCGCTGTTTCATTCTGAAGGGCATCAGGTCATCAGGTGTATTCTTTTCTCACTCTCCTTCGCGTACCGGAAGAAATCATAGGACCAGTTTGGACACCAGCAGCATCATCATCGTCGTTTTCTTTCTTAAAGGTGTTGCTTGGCATACTTTCTTAAAGGTGTTCCTTGGCATACGACGGTTGTCGTTGTATTCTTTCTTAAAGGTGTTGCTTGGTATGTGGCAATTCTACGTGCTAGCCACGTGCTAAGAATTCTTCGGAGGATGCATCGGCGGCGAGTCATCATCGTTTCTATCGTTCCGACGTTGTTGACATTATTTATTTTTATTTTTCTCTTGTTACGTTTGGCCTTGATTATGTTGATGTCCTAAAAGTTATACCATGTGGTTGATATATTAATATAGCGGGGTGAAAGCCTATTTCGAGGTATAGAGTAAGAAAAACGCTTGTAGTTTCGTCAAGTAAGACTTCCCCTCGCATCGCCACCCCTCTTGTGTGTCTCCATCGCGTAACCTCCTCCAGGGCAATCGAGGGAGAAAACCCTAGCCCCCTAGCCGCCACGCCTCCTCCATCCCCTCTCCCCTCCGTTGTCCCTAGAGGTGGCCGCCAGGAAAGCCTGCACGTTGTAGGTGAAGGGCATGGCGGGGCCCTGATGTCTCACAGCTATGACAGCTGGCTGGTGGGCAATGCATGGTAGCACACGAGCGGTGGCGTGAGATCGTTCTTTCTCCCATTACCCACGCATAGAAGCCTGCTCGAGCTCGCGCCTCTAACACGGATATACCCTACGGGTGCCCTACATTGGCATAGATTGGCAGCCCAAGAATATTTCAGGTGGGCCAAGCCCATTGCGAGATCGATTCCTTGGAGGACAAGTCTAGCTGTAGATAGAATTTCAAAGGGTTCAACCCTAATTTGTAACCGACTCGACCTATCCCAGGATCTGACCTATCTATATAAGGGCCAGGAGGGCACGACGAGAAGGACGAACTCACCTCATACACACACCTCATGCCAGATTGCATCTGCACACCCCTGTAACCTTTGGTTCCGCCGTAATCAAGAACAGACAAGCAGGAGTAGGGTTTTCCCTCCGGGGGCCTGAACCTAGGTAAACCTTGTGTCCCCGTGTTGCGTTCCTGTTAACCGTTTTGCGACTTCCAGCATCCCCATCTTCTCCAAAACCCAAGTCTATAACAATGGGCATTGACGAGTCGAACCCTCGTCAATTGGCGCCGTTTGTGGGAACTATGGATGCTGATTGTGTGGCCGTGATGATCCCATCCGAAGCAATCTACGACTCCACGGCGACGAAGAATCACCTCCTCTTCGGCGCTTTCGACTTCACCGCCCACTCACCCGCCACCCGCAAAGATTTCGAGTCCGTAGGCGACGGATTCGAGATGTTGTTCGGGAGCTTCTACTTCCAGGTAGGGCAGACTAGCTCCCTCCGCCTCCAGAGCGTGTACTACCCCCGCCGATCAGGCCTGCCTAGTGGGCGCCACCAATCGACGCCCTGCACTTGGAGTCGCTAACTAGCGATTTGGATGACAGCAACAGCTGCAACTCCGATATATGCGACCCCCCTTGGGATGAAGGAACCTACGGTTCTAGATCTCAAAGCTGCGGAAGCAACAATCCTCTCCGCAGGCGCTACATATGCACCGTCATCCACGACGGCGACGTCAATGACGGAACCAACCCACCGCTGGATCCAACCGACAAAACCCCTCCCAACCCTCAGGAAGAAACCGGAGGAACCAAAGCGAACCCGCAAAATCCCAATGGGAACAGGGCACCTCGAGGCACTGAGGGCGCAAGCCATGCCCACAACAAAATCAACCTCAACGACGCTGGTTGGGAGATCGCGTGTGAGGCTGTACCAGGCAATAGCATCCTATCGGTTGACGCCTCCCGTGATCTACTGATGGCCTATCACTGGCTCCTGATCGATGAGCACAATCGATAGGTCAAGCTGCAAGGTGAGCTCGAAAAACGCAAGCAGGCGGCTAACGAATCGAGCATGCGGCGAGCTGTGCTCTCCGCCGCTGGTGGATCCTCTTCACACGGTAATGACGGCCGCAAGAACCGCGCTTGGAGCGTATGGACCCCGCTGCCCGGCGCGAGGTCACCAAAGAACTTGACATGTCCTTCATGACGATGGACTCAAAAGGCAACGTCATTCCTAAAACTCCCTAGGCTGCGCTCATGGCGGCCACCACTTACCTCGCGTCCAATATGCCACCGGCAGGGGACCCGAAGAATGCGATCCATAACGCCGCACTCGCAGGCCTCAGACTCGTCGGAGCTGTGCTCCATGACGACGCACCCGCAGAGCCAAAGAAGAAGGCCGCGGTGAAGTTCACTCGAAGCCGTACACCCTGACCCGACAAGGAAGTTCACGATCTGCCATGGCGCCGCCATAGCCCACGGCGCAGGAGCAGCAACAAAGACGCCAGTAGCGATCTCACATAGCGCAAAATCGACAAATCATGCGCCAAACGCGCGTGCTTCACTAAGTCCGAAGAGGATGACGGAGAGCTGTGTGGAGCCAGATGCTTTAGCAGATCCGTTTGGCAATCACGGATGCCGAAGAACTTGAAGCTCCCTTCAGACAACCCAAAGTTTGATGGCGCGTAGGAGCCGAAAACTTGGCTCGACGATCATCTCTCGTCAGTCAAGCTCCACGGCGGGAACAAAAACACCGCCCTGCAATGTCTCCAGCTGTAGCTGACAGGCGCAGCCAGGTCCTGGCTTAGCAGCCTCCCCTCTAGCTCCATCCGAAGCTGGGAAGAGCTGTCGTACAGCTTCATCCACAACTTCAAGGGCACCGGCAAGAGACCAGCCTCAATCGAGGAGCTTCGGGCCTGCACCCAATGGACCAACGAGTCCATCCGCTCATACATTCTACGCTGGTCTATCATCAAGAACTCCGTTGCAAACATATCTGAGGAGAGGGCAATCGACGCCTTCAAGGACGGCATCAGGCGCCGTGAATTCAAGGAGGAACTCGGGCACGTCATGCCCAAAACCCATGATCACCTGATGGACATCGCTAATCGTTGGGCAGATGGCAAAGATTCCGTCAACCGAACACATTCGGATGAGGAAGATGACTTCGGCCGCAGGCGCGATCGCCGCAACAAGAGAAGATCGCGCGTCTACGACGATCGTGAGGAAGTCGGCATGGTCGCGGCTGGCTACACTGATCACCATGATGACGGCAACCGTAGCAGTGGGTACCGCGACAGTGGACGCTTCACCCAAACGTGGCAACGTCGCAACCGCGACGACGAGCCTTCGGCATATGACAAACTATCAGGTCCTTGCTCCATCCACTTCTACATTGATAAGAAAGATGGTAATAAGAATGCCAACCACATGCTCAAAGATTGTCGGGAGTTCCAGAAGCTCAGCGAGAGCCTCACCCAGATGAGGCGACAGACGCTGAATCTAGGATTCGCGCCCGCTCTAGGAGGCGTAGCCCACGGAGCACCACCACCTCCACCTGGAGGACCCCCGCAACTTACGACTCCACCGGTGAACAATAACGAGGCGGACGCATACCCACCACCTGTAGGGACGCTCATGATACAAAAGGGGCGCCCAACCAATAGGGTCCAAAAGAAGATCACCCGCCAAGTCAACTTGGCCATGACCTCCCCACCATCCATACGTGAGTACCTCAGTGGCTCGGAGTCCTGCATCACCTTTGATTGGTCAGATCACTCGTGTCAGATACCTCGCCTAGGTCACTTCGCCTTGGTGCTCGAGGCCCAGATTGGAGGATTTGAGATGAGCTGTGTCTTCATGGATGGCGGCAGCGGCATTAACCTGATGTTCGCCAGCACACTCGTAGCTATGCGGATCCCGCTATGCAGCCTAGAACCGTCGGACACAACGTTCCACGGCATCATCCCAGGGAAGGGCATATATCCCCTGGGTAAGTTATGGCTCGACGTCATCTTCGTCATGTCCGAAAACTTTAGGCGTGAGCGGCTGGAGTTCGAAGTGGTGGACTGGCCCTCAAAGTACCACGCCATCCTCGGGCGTGTGGCATTCACAAGATTCCTGGCCGTACCGCACTACGCATACCTACTACTGAAGATGCCAGGACCCAGGGGCATCATCACCATCCAAGAAAGGTTCACCAGGTCAGACAGTTGCGACAGGGACAAAACCTCCCAGTCGTTCGTCATGCAGGAGGAGCTCACAAGGCTCAAGGAGGTCACAGACAACGGGGCACCCCCGGTGACCAGGCAAAACACACCTGACATGTCTTTTGACTCCACAGTCAACACTAAGAAGGTGCAGGTTCACCATACGGACGCCTCCAAGATGGCGTTGATCGCTAATGACCTGAGTTCCGCATAGGAAAGCGTGCTCGTCGAATTCCTCCGTGAGCGCTAGGAAATTTTTGCATGGTGTCCTGCGGACATGCCAAGAGTTCCTAGGGAATTCTCCGAGCATGCACTCAATGTGTTTCCAGATGTAAAGCCAGTCAAGAAGTCGATGCGTCGACTGTCAGAGCCAAGAGCTGAAGCCGTCGGCATCAAAGTCAATAGACTCCTCGATGCCAAATTCATCAGGGAGATCAAGGAAAGCGATTAGCTGGACAACCCCGTGCTGGTCCCCAAGAAGGACACGTATATCCTGCGGATGTGTGTGGACTTCACATTGCTTAACAAGCATTGTCCCAAGGACCACTTTACTCTCCCACAGATCGATCAAATAATCGACTCTACTGCAGGATGCGAGAAACTCTCCTTCCTTGACGCCTACTCAGGCTATAATCAAATTTGGCTGAAGGCCGAAGATCAGGAGAAAACGGCATTCATCACGCTGTTCGGGGTGTTCTATTAAAACACAATGCCTTTCGGGCTGAAAAACGCAGATGCCACTTACCAGAGATGTATGAAGGCATGTTTAAAGAACCAGATTGGTCGCAACGTTCAGGTCTATGTCGACGACATAGTGATCAAGACCAAGGAGGCCAGGACACTCATCGACGACCTCCGTGAAACATTTGACAACCTTGATCGTTACAAGATCAAGCTGAATCTAGACAAGTGCGCCTTCGGCATCCCGTCTGGCCAATTACTCTGGTACTTCATCTCTCGGCGTGGCATCGAGGCAAACCCGAAGAAAATCAGGGCTATACTAGCTATGGAGAAGCCCAAGAACCTCAAGGGAGTTCATCAGGTAGCTAGGCGAATCGTGACACTCAGCAGGTTCATTAGCCACATGGGCGAGAAGGCCCTCCCCTTTTATCAGCTGCTGCGCAAGGGGGAAAATTCGAGTGGACGGCTGAAGCCGACGAGGCATTTTAAGACCTCAAGCGCCTGCTCTCCACATCTCATGTCCTGGTCACGCCGAAGGAGAGGGATCCATTACTGCTATACATATCAGCAACACATCAGGTGGTCAGCATGGTACTCGTGGTCGAGCGACCCGAAGACAGCAAGACCCATGGGGTGCAACGCCCAATCTATTACCTCAGCGAGGTACTGACCCCGACAAAGCAGAGATACCCCCATTAACAGAAGCTCGCCTACAGCGTATTCATGATGGCGCATCTATTGAGCCATACTTCTAGGAGCACCAGATCGTGGTCGTCAGCGACGCCCCGCTGTCGAACATTTTGAATAATGATACGTCGTAAACGTATCTATAATTTTTTATGCTCCATGCTTGTTTTATATCATTTGTCTTATGTTTTGTCTACACTTTGAGGTATTTTTATACACTTTCTGGAACTAACCTATTGACAAGATGCCACAGTGCCAGTTGTCCGTTTTATGTTGTTTTTAGTTTTAGAAAAGCTAAAAAATGAATATTCTTGGAATTGGACGGGACAAAAGCCAATCTTCATATTTTCCCCGGATTGATACGAAAAATCGAAGCAGAGACGGAGTAGGGCACCAGGGTGGCCACACCCTAGGGTGGCGTGGACCCACCCTGGCGCACTACCAGGGGTATGGGCCCCCTGGGCCTCCACCGACCTTGCCTCTTTTGCCTATAAGAAGCCCCCGATAAGAAAACTCTAGAACATCTAGCAAAAATCCACGAAAAATTCCGCAGCGCTGCCGCCACCGAAGGGGAGATTCGGGGGACAGAAGTCTCTGTTCTGGCACCCTGCCGAGACGGGAAAGTGCCCCCGGAGCCATCTCCATCGATCTCCACCACCATATCCACCGCCGTTGCTGATTCCCATGATGAGGAGGGAGTAGTTCTTCCTCAAGGCTAAGGGCTCTACCGCTAGCAATGTGTTCATCTCTCTCTCTCTCTCTCTATGCATGACCTTTATGAGATCATGAGCTTTGTAATCAAGTAGATCTACTCTGTTACTCAAGTGCTTAAACCAATCTCCGACTCTCCCCACGCGTGTGAAAGTGACAGCGTGCACGCCGTGGTGGCACTGAAGGGAATATGCCCGAGAGGCAATAATAAAATAGTTATTATCGTATTCCTTGTTTATGATAAATGTTTATTTTGCATGCTATAATTGTATTAATACGGAAACGTAATACATGTGTGTTTAATAAATAGAAAGGAAGTTCCTAGTTATGCCTCTCTTATAAACTAGCTCGTTGATTAACAAGATGATCAAAGGTTTCCTGATCATGGACATTGGATGTTGTTAATAACGAGATAACAACATTAGTGTAATGATGTGATGAACATTCATCCGAAGTATAGCATTACGATCAAAGTCATTGAGTTTATATTGCTATAACAACTTACGAAGTGATCCTAATCCTTAGACCATGAGATCATGTCAATCACTAACACCGGAAGAGTTTCTTGTTGACATCAAACGTCACACCGTAACTGGGTGATTATAAAGATGGCTTCAAAACTACTAAAGTGTTATGTTGAGACTCATGGATCGAGACTGGAATTTGTTCATCCCGATGACGGATAGATATGCTCTGGGCCCTCTCGGTGATATCACATTGATTAGCTTGCAAGCAAGTGATTTGATCACTAGAATGTTATATCACGGGAACAAGAAAAGAGTGCATGTCGGTAATGAGATCAAACTAGGTATGGAGATACCGATGATCGAATCTCGGACATGTAATATATCGTGAAACAAAGGGATTAAGATACTAGCGTAAAAGGTTCACACGATCACAGAAGTCATCGTTGAATGTGTGGGAGTCAGTACAGATCTCCAGGTCCCGCTGCTGATTATTGATCGGAGAGGGTTCTCGATCATGTCTGCATTATTCGCGAACTATAGGATGACACACTTAAGGGGTACCGACACCATTCGGAGCAAATGATATGTTAGAAAAAGAAGAAGGAAAGCGCAAGAATTTATTTCACTAGACACCGAAACTGTTTCGGTTGAAATTGCTGAAATTGGTTCTGCATGTGAAATGGAATACAAGCAAGGGATTTTTATGTGAATGTTTGTTAATTAAAGTAATTAACAAAATTCTGAATAAATAAATAAATAAAAGAGTTTTATTGAATGAGAGATTACATTAAATTTGGTGGAAATTTAATGGAGGTGAGTGGAATTTTGAGTGGGTGGCTATTTATGTGAGTGGGAGCTCCACCCACATGAATGTGGAAGAGGTGGGGGCACCTCCATGGCTGCCACGCCATGGGAGGGGGCTGCCCCCCTCTCCCTATAAAAGGCACCCCACTCCCTCCTCTCATCTCACACCTCCTCGCGAAGGATCTCTCTCCCCCCTTTAGAATTTCCCCATGGTCTCGGATCAGCGAGATACATGTTCCCGGTGGCTTTTTCTGGAAGGATTTGTTGCTTCCGCTGCTTCGCTGGAGCGAGGGCACGGAGGTAGTCAGGGTACCCGTACGTATGTGCGATCACGGATGCACCACTGCTTTGCGGTGCTGGACTTGATGGTGCTGGACCGGCTGGACCAGATGGATTTCATCACGATCTTGAGATCGGCAAGCGTTCGTCTACATCATCCACGAGTAAAACCTAGTTAACGCTATTCGGTCTTCGAGGGTATGTATTCTATGGATGTATATCTACCCGTTGCTTGTATTTAGTAGATAGATCTTGGTACTTAGATGTTCCCATCATAGGAAATTTTTTGTTTTCTATGATGCGAACCCTTCAGTGGTATGAGAGCCGGATCTATGCATAGATGCTTTGCACGGGTAGTACACATATGAGTATGTGGGAGATGATGATCATTTTGTTGATTCTTAGTTTTACTTTGTATATTGGTGGCATAGTGGGATGAAGCGGCCCGGACAAACTTTACATGTCCTCGCACATGAGACATGTTCCACGCTTGACATGCAACTAGTTTGCATAAGTGGGTAGCGGGTGCCTGGCTCTCTTACTATAGTCAATATCTAATTTGAAACGAGTTGTCAACAATTTGGTTATCCTCGTTGTGGTTCATGTTCATAGGTAAGAACGGTTCTATCTTCGAAAGCCCTAAGCCACGTAAAACTTGCAATGGATAAATTAGAGGAGTCTAGTTTAGATTGTTGCTGGGCTAGTGTTATGATATGGTAATGTTGTAAGTAGAAGTATGAGATGATACTCTTACAACACACATAAAGTGTAGGTTCCATAGACCTTGGCCTTACACATAGAGGTATTATAGAGATCATACCACGGTGCACATGATGGAGATCATATGCAGGAACAATATCATTTCACTTATTAACATGTGATGTTTATTGCATCTTATATTGCTTGTTTGGCGTTTTATTAGCATAATAAGATGATCCCTCATTTAGATACCAAGATAAAAATGTGTTCTTCCTTAAGTATGCACATACAATGTTTCGTCGCTTCAAGACATCACGTGATGATCGGGTGTACTTAAATCCACGAGCATATCTCGGGTGTAAGACAGTTACACATGCGAATACTAAGGTTCTTACTTGGCGAGCCTAGCATGTACAGACATGACCTCGGAACACGGACCGAAAGGTTAAGCATGAGTCATATATTTTGATATGATGACCATATGGATTCTCGCCTTTGAAGCTACACCGACTCACGTGATGATCGGACTTGGTGTAGTGGATTTGGTTCATGTAATCACCAAAAAGACACGAGGGATGTTGTTTTTGAGTAGGAGTTCATTTCTAATTTGGATTAGTAGAACTCAATTTATCATAAATTAAATCAAAGTGAATTTGCATAATTTGCTGTAGTCATTGGCATTCGTTCACCACCTTATGCATAGTTGTAATTGAGATAATAGAACTATACAATTCTGGATATATACTTTACGAACTGGTATCGTATTGTGTTGAGTGTCAATCTAAAGTTTAAAGTCCTATTGCAAACTTTCAGCAAACTTTGTTTACTCCATGAAATTTAATAATTGGTATTAAATTGGGAGTAACAATTCCAGTGTTAGTATCTTAAGTATCATGTTTGCCTCCATGATTCTTGATTGTTTTAATATCAAGTTTATCTAGGAGCTGAAAGAATTGTTTCAGAAACCATCATGTGTGACAGATATAACGATATCTGAAACAGTGTTTTTTTTGCAATATGATAGAGTATAATATATGTTCTCATATTGGATGAGAATTTGCAAAGATTGGAGATGCTAGACATCCTAATCATCCAAAAAGGTTTTGGAAAGTAATACTATACTCATGATTCTCCTTTATAAGCTACATTAGCTTGATCATGAAAGTCATCATGATAAGGATGAATAGAAGATGTGTGTAAAGTGTTTACTACACTAAAAAGATTACTAAAGAATGGATTTTGAAAGAATACCGATCATTTGATGATGGTGATCTACTTCAAAGTGAAATTCCAAAGGTATTATTATTTGAATATACACGCTTTGGAATATGTGTCATGTATATGGCACCACTATTGATGTTGATAGATTCTTTTAAAAAGTAAAAGGAAATGCTGAAAGAGAATCTATAAAATATATTTGGCAGAAAATAAAATATTGGAAATATCCAATTTAGGTATATGGATGATATACATGTTATGGTTGTATTCTTTGCTTGTTAGACAATGTGGTTCTTGGGTATTGGATACCGAATTGGTTGGTATGAAATTTCATATGGAACGACGCAATTCATGAACTACAATGTCCTAAGCAACTAGCAAGAGAATATGTGATGATGTTCATGTAAAACAAAACAAACTGTTGTTTGTATTTCTCGTTGACATCAAAGCTTGACTTCAAGATTTGTTTTAATAATTGTTATTTAAATCAGGTATTATGAGAACAAAGGTTGTTCAAATAATTACCGTATTCCATATAATATGGATGATTTACAAATCTAGTTGGAGAAATCACATCCATAAAACCTAATGCTAAAATGTCGCAAGACAAATGATTGAAATATCACTTACGAAGTGACGTCGCCATTTAAATTATATTGGAAAGAAAGCATGAAGAATCTTTATTTTCATGGATTTTTGGAGTCTTTGATCAAGTGACGCTTGTGAGACTTTCCTCGGGATAATTAAAACTTTGTTCAAAGGCCAAAGAAGAATGAACGACTAAAATATTGGAATTTATACATATAGATGTATATAGTCCATTATGTGTAGTCGTAAGCGATGGGTTTCAACTTCATATACTTTCTCCGAAAATTTGAGTGAATATTCACTTAATGAGAAAGAAGTATGAAATATTTGAAAATGTTCAAAGACTTTCAAGATGAAGTGGAAAATCATTGTAACAAGAAAATAAATGGTTTATGATTTTATCATAAGGGATTTATTTGAGTTACAAGTGTAACAAGAAAAATAAATGAATTATGATTTATCATAAAGGGATTTATTTGAGTTGCAAGTTTAGCAAAACACCTGGATTTACATCTCCCGAAACACCATAGGAGTATAGAGTGTTTGAGATTTGTAAAGAAACCTTGTGTGAGATGGTTGGATCAAAGGTGTTATTTATAAAACTGCCATAATGTTTTAAAAAGATTAAAGCTATAGAGACACTTTTGTACTGAAAAGAGCTCCATCTTGATCTGTTGAAATGACACCATATGAGTTATGGTTTGGGGTAAAACACAAGTTGTCATTTCTTAAATTTTGGTATGCTAAACATAAGTAAGATGTTTACAATCGAAGTCGGATGAGCATGTCTTTGTTGGTTATTTCGAATAACAATTGGGTATACCTCCATAACACCAAGGACAAAAGGGTTTGTCGCTTGAAATGTGAAGTTTCTTGAAAAAGGAATTTTTCATAAAAGTTAAGTGGGAGGACAATAGAACTTTGATAAGGTTAACGAACCTTAGCTATATGTGTTGAGTTGCGCAACGCCGGAAAATGTTCCGGAGGCAGCCAGAATGCTCATGGATCACGTGCATCAAAGGTTGCGGTCAGGAAGGTCTAAAGTTCCTATTGAATCAAGTAGGTCGGATAAACAATCGAATGTTGAGATTTGAGAGTAAATCATTATTGTTTGACAATGATGAACCAACTACATGCAAAGAAGCGATGATGGGCCCTGACTCCGTCAAATGGCTTGAAGCCATAAAATCCGTGATAGTTCCATATACGAGAAATCAAGTTTTGAACTTGGAAGACCCTCCGGAAAGGTATAAAAACCTATCGGTCGTATTTGGATCTATAAAGAAACAGACATGGATGTTTCGCATCTATGAAATAGTCGACATGTCGTGAAGTATTTTATGACAATGTTCAAGGAGTTGACTATGACAAGATTTGATCTTTCATAGCGATATTTAGTCTGGACGGATTAAAGTAGCAACCACTACATATAATTTGGTATATGGTAGATGAATAAACAAAACAAAGTTCTTCTAATAGAATGGTTACCTAGGACGTGTACATGACACGGTGCAAAGGGTTTTGTTAATTCAAAGGATGCTAAAAGGGCATGCAAACTTCAATGGTTGAAGTAAGCATCGCGGAGTTGGAATCTTCACCATGGTAAAAAGGAGTTTTCATCAGGAGACGATGAAGATGCTTGCATTTGCAAGAAATTAAGTGGAAGCACTGAGACATATTTCTAATACATTATGTGGAGGACATCTTGTTGATTAGAAATGATGTAATTTTTATTGACAAAGGTTAAGAATTTCATTTTGATGAAAGACTTAGGCAAAACCCGAATATTTAGCATGAAAGTCTATAGTGGATAGATTATGACGCCAATATGGTTGTGCCAAACGTATATATATGAGATATTGAAGGAGTTCAATATAGAAACGACAAGAAACGGTTCTTGTCGCATGGAAAAGAATTGAATCAAGATTCAAGTGTATCGACACTTGATAAGTGAAACAAGATTCAAGTGCTTTGACACTTGATGAGTGAAATCACAAGGATGCTTTGATCAATCATACCATGATATGTACACATCCAGATATGTCCTATGCTCTAAGTGTTATGAGCATATACCAGAATGAATCATAAAATGATCATTGGAAGATAGTAAGGATATTCTTATGATCTTTTGGAAGAACTAAGAATATATTTGTAGAGCTGACAAATAATTACAAATAGTTCATTGTAAAGCATTACATTGATACTAGTTTTGTCACAAGATACAAATTTAAATTTATCTCAATTTAAACTATGGATGGCACAATGTAATGGAAAGAAATTTTCCATGATGGATTTGGATGTATTCCAAAGATAAGACATTGTGACGGATACTACAACAAAAGGCTAAGTATATGACTGCTATAGTAGCAGCAAAGGAGGGAATTTGTGTCAAGTAGTTTGTTATCAAACTAAGGTGTGGTTCGCAACGGGCTAACACTTAAGATATATTGTATGACAATAGTATCGACGTGATTTAACCCCAAGGAGCTAAAGGTCTCACCAAAAGACCAAATTTATACAATGCCATATCATTGGAGAATGAGTGATGCGTGGATACGCAAATACATGCAAATACACAAGGACCTCAAGCGTCAGATCCGTAGATTATGTTAACCACTTGCAGTTGCGTATATGGAACACCAGAAAGCCATAGGTGTTCAATACGCAAAGTTTTCAAACTAGATTATTGTCCCTAGTGCAAGTGGGAGACTGAAGGGAATATGCCCGAGAGGCAATAATAAAATAGTTATTATCGTATTCCTTGTTTATGATAAATGTTTATTTTGCATGCTATAATTGTATTAATACGGAAACGTTAATACATGTGTGTTTAATAAACAAAAAGGAAGTTCCTAGTTATGCCTCTCTTATAAACTAGCTCGTTGATTAACAAGATGATCAAAGGTTTCCTGATCATGGACATTGGATATTGTTAATAACGAGATCACAACATTAGTGTAATGATGTGATGAACATTCATTCGAAGTATAGCATTACGATCAAAGTCATTGAGTTTATGTTGCTATAACAACTTACGAAGTGATCCTAATCCTTAGACCATGATATCGTGTCAATCACTAACACCGGAAGAGTTTCTTGTTGACATCAAACGTCACACCGTAACTGGGTGATTATAAAGATGGCTTCAAAACTACTAAAGTGTTATGTTGATACTCAAGGAACGAGAGTGGAATTTGTTCATCCCTATGACGGATAGATATGCTCTAGGCCCTCTCAGTGATATCACATTGATTAGCTTGCAAGCAAGTGATTTGATCACTAGAATGTTATATCACGGGAACGAGAAAAGAGTGCATGTCGGTAACGAGATCAAACTAGGTATGGAGATACCGATGATCGAATCTCGAACATGTAATATATCGTGAAACAAAGGGATTAAGATATTAGCGTAAAAGGTTCACATGATCACAGAAGTCATCGTTGAATGTGTGGGAGTCGGTACGGATCTCCAGGTCCCACTGCTGATTATTGATCAGAGAGGGTTCTCGATCATGTCTGCATTATTCGCGAACCATAGGGTGACACACTTAAGGCATACCGACACCATTCAGAGCAAATGATATGTCAGAAAAAGAAAAAGGAAAGCGCAAGAATTTATTTCACTAGACACCGGAACTGTTTCGGTTGAAATTGCTGAAACTAGTTCTGCATGTGAAATGGAATACTAGCAAGGGGTTTTATGTGAATGTTTGTTAATTAAAGTAATTAACAAAATTCTGAATAAATAAATAAAAGAGTTTTATTGAATGAGATATTACATTAAATTTGGTGGAAATTTAATGGAGGTGAGTGGAATTTTGAGTGGGTGGCTATTTATGTGAGTGGGAGCTCCACCCACATGAATGTGGAAGAGGTGGGGGCACCTCCAGGGCTGCCACGCCATGGGAGGGGGCTTCCCCCTCCCTATAAAAGGCACCCCACTCCCTCCTCTCATCTCACACCTCCTCGCGAAGGATCTCTCTCCCCCTTTAGAATTTCCCCATGGTCTTGGATCAGCGAGATACATGTTCCCGGTGGCTTTTTCTGGAAGGATTTGTTGCTTCCGCTGCTTCGCTGGAGCGAGGGCGCGGAGGTTGTCGGGGTACCCGTACGTGTGTGTGATCACGGATGCACCACTGCTTTGCAGTGCTGGACCGGCTAGACCAGATGGACTTCATCATGATCTTGAGATCGGCAAGCGTTCGTCTACATCATCCACGAGTACAACCTCGTTAACGCTATTCGGTCTTCGAGGGTATGTATTCTATGGATGTATATCCATCCGTTGCTTGTATCTAGTAGATAGATCTTGGTACTTAGATGTTCTCATCATAGGAAAATTTTTGTTTTCTATGCTGCGAACCCTTCAGGCACTTAGGCTAGAGGTTACATAAATACTCAATTGCTTTAATAGATCTATGCTTCTCCCCACGTGTGTGAAAGTGACAGCATGCACGTCGTGTGTGGCACTTAAGCTAGATTACATATATATTTGTCATGAGTTATATTTGGAGTTGGTTGTCTTTATGAACTTTTGGTGTTTGTTGGAACCATCTAGCACTCAAGGTGACAGTGTGGGGTTATCTAGATGGGGAAGGCGGACTTTGAGCTGTGCTTTTGTAGCCCTACCATGGATTAGAGTGTCCAACCGGAGAGTAGTTCAGGGTAGTATCATGAAGAGAATATATCTATATGAGAGTGTTCACTAGTGAAAGTATGATACCTAGGCCTTATTTCTAAACATTGAGACACCGTTTGCAATTAGATCTGCTACATGTTTGCTTGTTTCCATCGTTATTTCAGCTTTCCTTTAGTCTTTTCCTCCCTGTCAGAAGCTCTTTTCTGGCACCGTTACCACTTATAATCATCCATATCACTTGTATTTCACTATCTCTTCGACGAACTAGTGCACATATACACCTGACAAGTGTAATGGGTGTGTTGGGGACACAAGAGACTTCTTTTATCTTGATTGCAGGGTAGCTTGATAGGGATACCTTTGACCACTTCATCCCTGAGTTCGAAAAACCTTGGTTAATCCACTTAAGGGAAACTTGCTGCTATTATACAAGTCTCTGCACTTGGAGGCCCAACAACTGTCTACAAGAATAGAAGTGCATAGACATCAAGCTCTTTTCTAGCACCGTTGCCGGGCAGGTAAGGTAAAAGGTACTCACATCCTCTGGTGTGAGTGCTCGAAGTTATTTCCTTTAGATTCTACAGTTTTGTCTTTTTGTTTCTTGTTTTCACTAGTTAGGCTTAATTGAAAACAACAACAAAATTAGAGAGCTTTATAGTATTTATCTTGAGTTAGGACATGAAGTGTTTGAAGAGAAAATTTAAAAACCTATGGAACTTCATTTGCATGCTAATAGCAATGTTATTAGTATGAATTTTTTGAACACCATTGTTACTAATGCTATGGAAACGGCTAAGCTTGGGGAAGCTAGTTTTTATGAAAATGATCTTTTTAGTTCCCCAGCTTTGGAAGATAGCTATTCTATTGCTTATGATGATACCAAACCTCCAATATATGATGACTATAGTGATGATTATGATATTTTTAGTACAGCTACTACTGAGGAGGAAATTAATATGATTACAATAAGCCTCCTATATTTGATGATTATGATGATGAGAATAATAATGATAACTATTTTGTTAAATTTGCTCCCACTATAATTAATAAGAACGACTATGCTTATGTGGAGAGTAATAAATATTTTATGCATGTGGCTCATGATAAGAATGTTTTATGTGATAGTTATATTATTAATTTTATTCATGTTGCTACTTAAAGTTATTATAAGAGAGGGAAACATGGTTTTATGCATCTCAACAATATTAAGTTTCCTCTCTTTATGTTGAAAATTTTGAAGTTGCACTTGTTTTATCTTCCTATGCTTGTCACTTTGTTCTTTGTGAATTTATTTGCGAACAAGGTTCCTATGCATAGGAAGTGGGTTAGACTTAAATGTATTTTGAATTTGCTTCTTGATGCTCTCTTTTACTTCAACTGATATTTCTTATGTGAGCATCTTCTCAAACTATTAAGCCTAACTTAAAGGCATTAAAGAAAAGTACTTATTAGGGGATAACCCAAAAGATTTAGTTGAGTCTTAGAAGTTATTACTTCTGTAATAACCTCTCCTTATCCTTTTTATTTGATTTTTGTGCCAAGAATAACCTCTAATGAGAGAGAAGTAAGATTTGGGGAAGTTGCTGTCCCAAAACAGATTTTTGTGCTTCACTGTAAAAATTCGTGAAAAAACTCTATATGTCGGATTGAGCTGTAATTTTCTGAATAAATCCAACAGGTTGTTAGATAACTTTCGTTAGTTCAACACTTTTTGATTTGAGCAACATAAGGTCTTCAAAATAATAGGTTTTTACCTGCTGGTCTGTTTTGGCAGATTTCTGCTATTATTTGCATTTGCCTCTTATAGGTTTCTTTTTTATTTCTCTTTGGTAAATTGAGATTTTTAAAAGAATTGCTTCAGTAGCTTGTGTTTTTAATGAAAGTTTTGCTGTTTTAAAACTAAACCCCAAAGGTTTATTATCTTTTGAATGCACTAATGTTGCTAATGAAGATTGTGTGAAATTTTGTATGAAGGAAAAAATTCAAGTGTAGGGAAAGAATGATGTAATGAGATGAAGAATGGACAAGAGATCAAGCTTGGGGATGCCAACCCGTGTCACCCCAAGAAATATTCAAGAGGTATAAGCGTCAAAGATTGGGGATTCCCAAGACATCCCCTTCTTCATCAATAAAAATCTCAGGTCTCTTTCTAGACACTTCGTTTTTATTGTTTCATGCACTATTATGTTGTTCTTGGAGCGTCTTAGTTTTCATTTTTGGTTTTCGTTTTCTTAGTTTTCTTGAATAAGTTGGTTGGATCCCAACACACTTCTTTTGGAGAGAAACACATTCTGGTTTCATTGCCTAGAACACTCTAGTTTATATTCTTATTGTCTTGTGAGTGTTCTCTTTTGCTAGCACTATGTTTAGCCTTAGTTTTCTTGTGCTTTCAGCTTAGAACTTTTTAGTTCTTCTCTATGGATTTGTGAGACAAGCTCACTGATCTTTGTTGATTATTATCTTTGTGAGTTGTTTTCAAATAAGTTGATTGGTGTTGTAAAAGAGTAGAAAGTTTCATGCTTGTAGTGGTACAAAAGTGAGCTTGCTTTGACTATGGCTTAGACTTTATCATGTCATGCTAGATGTTGCTTTGACCTTATGCTTAGTGATTATTGTTGTAGCATGACTTGTTCCAAACAATTGAGATTGCTTAGTGTGCCTTGAAAGAATCATGCGTTGTTTTAGCATACAAAAGCATAGTATTGTGGCATTCTCCTTTGATGCTTCGTTTGGGTTGACTTGGCACATGCTCACACCATGTTATGACTATGAACCAGTCACCTTAGCCTCTATGATCATTTAGTTTTTTACTTGTGATTCTACTTTATGCTTTAGTTGATAATGTTTTGTCGCTCTACATGATTATGGCCATTATTGCTCTCTTAGTTGGTCGCTCCCAGTCTTTTGATAGCCTCCACTTGTATTGAGTAAGCTCTACTCATGCATACAACTCCCAAGAAACCAAGTTATTCCAAAGAGTCCACTATAAATTCCTATGCATGGTGTGTTACATCATTCCAAGTATATTCTTGTTTTATCTACCTACCAATTAAAAAGTTATTTTGTTATGTGAAAATTTAGTGATTAAAGCTCTCACAAACTTGATGGCACACTTTATTTTTCTTGCCCCTAATAAACTTGAACCATTGTGTCATCTATGTTGTATATTCTTGCACTTATACGTTGGGATTAGCAGAACCGTGCTGTCACGAGGAACGCTTTCAACACCTATAAATATCTACCCAGTTGATATCATGCTCTTTTGTTTATGGATGTTGTCGGTGTGAAATAAAAGGGGAGCTTGTAAGTCCATGGAGTTATGTATATGTGTTAGAGAAAAGCCTAGGCCGCTAGCCTAAGCCATGCGTAATCATGGTGGAAACTTGCAGCATAACCATAGTGAGCAATCTATGAAGCATTCTTCTTATAAAAAGATACGAGATACATGAAAAAAATAAAAATAAAAGAGAAAAAGTGGAAAGAGAAAAAAGCACCATTTTCCCATGGTAAATAAGAAGATTTCTGAGATGCTCATTGTCTACTTGCCTTGCCATTTTGATATGGGATAGCTCCTGTATCATTGGGCAAGGGGTACCCCTTGGCGGTTCTCTAGGATACACATGTATTTACTATGAAAAGAACTTACCGGTAACTAAAGTTGAGTGACATGAGGAGCGGCCCTCGTACTCAAGGGACATGAGATTGCCAACTTATACTTTGTCAAGCATATACTTCATATTTTGTTCACTTTAACCTTAATCACTTCAAGATTCTTATGATATGGGCAATGAGAGCTGAAAGCTAACAAGTACCATAATTTTTGGAAGCTCTTTTTAAAACTTGAAATCACTGCTTCCCTTTGAAGGGCCCTTCTTCCACTATATTGAGTCTCCACCTTCTATCTTTAGGCACCAATTAAGAGAGCATAGTTGTCATTCTTAGTTCTATGTGCATTGTCCCAAAACTTATTGATTGATTCATAATGTTGATATTGCGTGTTCTTGAACTATTTTTATCTAGTCACCCTTATGAACTTTGAAGGTGTCCTATGCATTTATGTTTCACTACTCCATGAGGGACAAGGTGAATGCCACTATACTATGTTTTCTATATGTGAAACAAACAAACGTCTATCAATGCATTGTTATTCATGATCTTTGTTTGTATCCTTTCATGTTGCAACATAGCTGCTTTGTCTTATTGTTAGAACTTCATCTTTCACGCTCATGTTTAGAGTACTTTGATCCCAACTTTCAATGCTTGCAAATAGTTTGATCATGATTGTGATGGTGCATGTCACCTCAAAAATTATTCTTTTTTATCACTTACCTACTCGAGGACAAGCAGGAGTTAAACTTGGGGATGCTTGATACGTCGTAAACATATCTATAATTTTTGATGCTCCATGCTTGTTTTATATCATTTGTCTTATGTTTTTTCTACACTTTGAGGTATTTTTATACACTTTCTAGAACTAACCTATTGACAAGATGCCATAGTGCCAGTTGCCTCTTTTCTGCTGTTTTTGGTTTCAGAAAATCTAAAAATGAATATTTTTGGAATTGGACGGGACAAAAGCCAATCTCCATATTTTTCCCGGATTGATACGGAAAATCGAAGTAGAGACAGAGTAGGGCACCAGGGTGGCCACACCCTAGGGTGGCGCGGGCCCACCCTGGGCGTGCCACCAGAGGGTGTGGGCCCCCTTGGGCCTCCATCGACATTGCCTCCTTCGCCTATAAGAAGCCCCCGATGAGAAAACCCTAGAACATCCAGCAAAAACCCACGAAAAGTTACTCAGTGCCGCCGCCACCGAAGGGGAGATTCGGGGGACAGAAGTCTCTGTTCCGGCACCCTGCCGGGACAGGGAAGTGCCCCCGGAGCCATCTCCATATATCTCCACCACCATCTCCATCGCCGTTGCTGATTCCCATGATGAGGAGGGAGTAGTTCTTCCTCAAGGCTAAGGGATCTACCAGTAGCTATGTGTTCATCTCTCTATCTATGCATGATCTTTATGAGATCATGAGCTTTGTAGTCAAGTAGATCTACTCTGTTACTCAAGTGCTTAAACCAATCTCCGGCTCTCCCCACGTGTGTCAAAGTGACAGCGTGCACGCCGTGGTGGCACTTAGGCTAGAGGTTACATAAATACTCAATTGCTTAAATAGATCTATGCTTCTCCCCACGTGTGTGAAAGTGACAGTGTGCGCGCCATGTGTGGCACTTAAGCTAGATTACATATATATTTGTCATGAGTTATATTTGGAGTTGGTTGTCTTTATGAAATTGTGGTGTTTGTTGGAACCATCTAGCGCTCAAGGTGAGAGTGTGGGGTTATCTAGATGGGGAAGGCGGACTTTAAGGTGTGCTTTTGTAGCCCTACCATGGATTATAGTGTCTAACCGGAGAGTAGTTCAGGGTAGTATCATGAAGATAATATATCTATATGAGAGTGTTCACTAGTGAAAGTATGATCCCTATGCCTTGTTTCTAAACATTGAAACATCGTTTGCAACTAGTTCTGTTACATGTTTGCTTGTTTCCATCGTTATTTCAGTTTGCCTTTGGTCTTTTCCTCCCCGTCAGAAGCTCTTTTCTGGCACCGTTACCACTTATGATCATCCATATCACTTGTATTTCACTATCTCTTCGCCGAACTAGTGCACCTATACACCTGACAAGTGTATTGGGTGTGTTGGGGACACAAGAGACTTCTTGTATCTTGATTGCAGGGTTGCTTGAGAGGGATACCTTTGACCACTTCCTCCCTGAGTTCGATAAAACTTGGGTAATACACTTAAGGGAAACTTGCTGCTGTTCTACAAACCTCTACACTTGGAGGCCCAACAACTGTCTACAAGAATAGAAGTGCGTAGACATCAAACAACCCCGAAGCCACGGGACGAGTAGCCCTGTGGGGCATCGAGTTGTCTCCTCGAGACATCATCTATGAGCGGAGCACTGCCATCAAGTCTTAGGTCCTCACTGATTTCCTCGTACACTGGATGGAGCTCCAGCTGTCGGATACTCTGGACATGTTCCAGTCCTGGACGATGCACTTTGACGGCTCTAAGCGTGAGACTGGAGCAGGAGCCGGCGTCATACTGACGTCCCCTCAAGGAGACAAGATGAGGTACGTCCTTCGGATGAAATTCCGCGCATCCAACAACGAGGCCAAGTACGAGGCACTCATACACGGCTTGAGTATGGCCAAGGTGTGCGGCGCAATGTGCCTCGTCATATACGGTGACTCCAACCTCGTCGTCCAGCAGATGATGAACGAGTGCGACGCCCATGATCGCATACCGTGCGCTCTACAACTCACTCGAAGGAGACTTTGACAGCTGCGAGCTTCAGCATGTTGGCAGAGAAAGAAACAAAGAGGCCGGCAAGCTCGCCAACATTGGCTCCACATGCGCCTCAGTGCCACCAGGTGTGTTCCTCGAACAAATCTGTGTACCCTCCATCAAGCGGAAATTTCCAAAGGGCACAACCGAAGACACAGAGCACTCAGGGGGCTGCGCCACCCGAAGGACAAGAAGGACCCGAAAAGCTCGACACGGAGGTCGAGTTAGTAAGACTTATGCAGGTCATGGCGGTCGAAGAAACATGAACCCAACCGTACCTCCGCTACCTGATGAGAAAGCAACCGTCTAAGTACCCGACAGACGCTCGGCGCATATCTCGCCGATCCAAGGCCTTCACCATCATCAATGGCAAACTATACAAGCACAGCATTTCGGGTGTGCTCCAACGATGCATCACCATCAACAACGGCAAAAGCATCCTCCTAGACATCCATGAGGGCATCTGCGGCCACCACGCAGGCAGCCGCGCTCTGGTCGCCAAATCTCTGCGAGTTGGCTTCTACTGGCCAACCGCAATGAACGACGCCAAGGAGACAGTCCAGAGGTGCAACGCTTGTCAGCGGTACGCAGACAAGCCACACGCGCACGGATCGGAGCTGTGGACCATACCGCTGGCATGGTCTCTCGCCCAATGGGGGCTCAACATGATCGGCAAACTGCCAAAGTCCTCGCCAGGAGGACACGTCTTCCTCTTGGTAGCAGTCAACAAATTTGCAAAGTGGATCGAGGCCATGCCTGTTACTAACCAAAGCGGTGCCACCGCCGTAAAGTTTTTCGAGTCCATTGTCTATAGGTTCTGAGTACCCCGTAGCATCATAACGGACAATGACTCGAACTTCATCTCGAAGGAGTTCTGAGGCTTCTGCGAAAACCTCAGAATCAACATGTCATACGCCTCGGTGGCGCATCCGCAGACCAATGGACAGGTCGAAAAGGCCAACGGCCTCATCAGCAACGACATCAAGAAGCGTCTGCTACGCCCACTGGAAAGGATGGCACAAGCCTGGGCGGACGAGCTACCCTCCGTTCTCTGGAGCCTGCGTACAACGCCAAACAACTTAACTGGCCACACACCCTTCTTCATGGTGCACGGAGCCGAAGCTATGCTACCTGCTGAGGTATGCTACAAGGCCCCATGGGTCATCGCATACAACGAAGCCGAATCATCGTCCGCACTCGAAGACGTCGTCGACACGCTGGATGATGCACGTGATATCGCCGCAGCTTTCTCAACGGTGTATCAGCAGAACCTCTGCAACTACCACAACCGCCGGCTACGTCCAAGGTCCTTCGTCGAAGGAGACATCATCATGTAACTCAAGCAGGAAGGGCAGAAGAAGCTCGAATCACCCTGGGAAGGACCCTACATCATCACCGAAGTCATCCCAGGTGGCACCTATCGCCTCAAGGACATCGAGTCAGGAGTCGAATACTCCAACCTATGGAACATCGCAAAACTACGACGCTTCTACCCCTAGTTACATTTTACTTTCAATAAGGCTATTCAGTCAGGCTACTCAGCCAAACACTGTACCCCTGCATTACGATGAATAAAAGCTAAGTTCCTTGGCCCAAAATTTTCTTCTCCGTTATATTATTATCACTCAAACATGCTCGGGGGCTACGCCTCACCATACGACTTCGTCGATTGACAACAACGCATATAACCTGAGTAGCTGACCACGTCAGAATAACGAAAAGGACATGCATACTCTATAATCAAACAACGCACTACCTGCCAAAACATACAAATTTACAAGGGCATTACAAGCCCACTCGAAAATATATAGGCTTTACATTATCTCGTTTTTCGTTTACAGGACTCAACTATGCTGGAGCAGAACGTTTGTCTGCTCCTCAAACACATCTACAATTTCTTCAGCGTACTACACCACAACCGTGTAGTGTGGACGCATATCCCACGCCATACCATCTGGAGGAGTAGGTGGCCCAGTAGCTATCTCCGCAAGATTAACATCGAACAAGAGATAGGGCTGCCTTCACACCCGCAATTAGTTGATGGAGCATCAGCTCTCTCACGTGACCTACATCTCGAAACTTACCGAGCAAGCCTAGGAGGCTAGAAGGTGCAGAATCTAAGGGAAACATGGTAGCCCAAATCGCTGCGAGCGACGACCTTGCCCGCTTTAGCACTCTAAGTACTTGATGGACGCGATCTTGCACCGTCGCAAGCACAATCGCTCGACCACGGTCCATCCAGAAGAAGCTGCCAGCCTCCAAATCCTGTTGTGTCAGACAATTCATTTGAATTGCGACATGCTCCTTCTCTTCCTTCGTAAGAAGATTAACAACTACATAACACAGTGGGTGAGTTGGCATGCAACTACGCTAGAAGAAACAAAGGATCAAGATGACTTACATTGGAGTTGCTTGCCCATTTGCCGCAATTCCTCCAGCAGAAACTCTTCTCTTGCAACGGCTCGCTCGGCCTTGGACTTCCACACGTCCGTGTGACCACGGATGCTGAGGACGTCCTTCTCCAAACTTCGGAGGCGATCATGCAAAAATGGCAACTGCGACTACTCGCTCAGCGACGGGCGAGAGCCAGGTGCAGGAGAAGGTGTAACCACTGGAACCGCACTCGAAGGACCCTAAGGGTGCACAGGCAAACATCAAAATCACAACATTTGACAATAGTCAAAAGATGCATTCATATATACATAAATAAGGCCACTACGTGGCAGAGTGACACTTGCTCATCCAAAATACATTACCCATGCAACAGATAAAAAGAAAGCTAGGCTAGCTACAAGGAATAAGGGCCTAAGCGCCAGCACCCGGAGCAACTTCGGATCCAGACTGTCTACCCTTGGCCGCTCGCTGCTACTCTAGCGAGTAGTCAGCCAGAAGATCAATCAGCATAGGCCCAAAATGCTTGCAGCGGGAGGCGAAGGTGGAGAACGCTACATCGGTGCCATCCGCCACCGTCGGCATCTTGGACGTGACCTGCGGTAGATCCAACTGGGCTCCGTACTCCATCGCCAACCCCATTGCAGCGCCGACCCCCGTTTGCGCCCGCTTGTACTTTGCAGGAGCATCATCCGCCAGAGCCTCCACGAGGGAGTCAACGTCCTCAAGGGCAACGCCCTTGGGGTTGATCTCCTTGTATAAGAGAGCAAGCACCTTTTTGGCCTTGTCAAGCGACTCCACGGACGAGGTGCAGCGATCTTCGTAGTACTTTCGATAAACAGGAGTGTCGATCCCAACAAGGAGCAGAAGGTGCTAAACAGTGGTATGGAGCAGGAAATCCCTGTGAATACTAAGCAAACGGATTTTTAGTGGTTTTCTGACAAGGCAACAAAACAAGGAGCAAGTAACAAAAGTAACGAACAAACGGAGCAAGTGGCTCAATCCTTTCTTAACAAAGGACAAGCCGGTGGAAATACTTATAAGGACTAAACGTTCTCGAGGACATATGAGAATTCTGTCAAGTGCTTTCGCTTCAAATAGCTGAGTACTCTTCTCTGGTGTTTGTAAGTGTTGTGTGGGTGAACCTGTGCTAACATACCTCCCTTCCTAGGACTAATACATAATTGTGATTAAACCCCCTGCAAACATCTGTAACTACATGAAAGTAATTAAGATATAAATCTAACCATAGCCTTAAACTCTGAGATCCTACGCTCCCTTGTGCAAAGGTGTCCTAACGGGGATTCAGGTTTCTATCACTCCGGCAACCCCACAATTAGTAGCCAAATACACAATGCAATCCCCTAGTCCCATAAAATGGTGAAGTGTCATGTATTCGACGTTCACATGACACCACTAGAAGAATAGTACCACAACTTAAATACTAAACCATTGAATAATAACTCATCACAAATTCACTACTAACAACATGACTTCTCCCATGTCCTCAAGAACTAAATGAACTACTCACAAGACATCATATGGATCAAGATCAAAGATGATATGGTAATGGATAACAATCTAAACATAAACAATAATCCAATGGTTCCACTCACAAGCATCAACTACAATAGTAATCAACACCGGGAAAGTTTCCCCTAAGAACTAAAGCAATATCCAACACAATTGTTACAGCGGGACGGAGTGGTGGTGATGGTGCTGGTGGAGATGATGGTGTGGATGATGATGATGATGATCCCGATGAAGCCTAGCTTGATGACGGTGTTGATGGCAACGGTCTCCCCTCTCCGGGAAGGAATTTCCCCGGCAGAAATCTGTCTGCTGGAGAGATCTTTCTCTCTCAGTGTTTATTCGCCCCCCAGAGGCAGAAAAAATCTATCTGTGGTCGCCCCTCGAGCCTTAGGGTTTCGAAGGGAAGATATAGGCGAAGGGGTGGAGTCGGAGGCCGGGCAGGTGGGCCACACCTGCCCTAGGCGTGGGGTCAGGTGGGCCTGTGCCTAGGAGGGTGTGGGCCCCCTGAGGCCCCACTTCGTCCCTCCTTCTGGCTTCCTTCGTCTTCAGGTAAAATAATATGTTTCCATATTTTTCTGGTATTTTTCTGATCTTCGCGAAATTGCACCGAAACGCCTTCTTTTCCATTAGAATCCAGACTCCGACAGTCCATCCTCCAAGAATCATCCAACATGCATAAACAGATGAAAAGCCATAAGTAATACCTCATAATAAGACAAATATCAATGAATAGAGGTAAATTATGATATAGAATGGTGATGCAAATTGGGCGTATCAACTCCCCCAAGCTTAGACTTCGCTTGTCCCCAAGCGAAAACTGAGCTCAGTAAACATGTCCATAGGTTTATGGAGTGAAGTGTCGATAAAAGAATACGAACAAGAAGCATCACACTTACCATTGCACAACTCATAGAAGAAATCAACTCAACATTATATAACTTAGCTTGCAACCAAGTACAACAGTCACAATAGAGATGCATAAAGATAAATCATAATTGGAATTGGCAAACTTGTTCTTGGTCAGAGAACAACTGGAAAACAGTTTCACAAAAGCTTTTTGTAGAAGTTTCAAAACAGGAACACTCTTTGCTCAAAAAGGTTTTTCACAAGTGAAGGATTTCAAAGTAATACTCAATAGATAAGAGTTTTGTGCAAACAAGGAAGATGAAGAACATGATTGAATAAATCACCATATGAATGCTTGAAACACAACAACTCAAAAGCTTGCTGGAGATAGAGAGGAAGTAGGTTTACTGACTCAACTTGGAAGTGGGAGAAAGGTCCCTTCTTAGAGGGTAGCAGGGATTACAAGTCATAAAGAGCTTCCAAAAGATTATGGTACTTACTAGCTTTGATACCTAATTGCCCCTATCATAAGCATCTTGAGATGATTAAGGTTAAAGTGAACAAATATGGAGTATATGCTTGACGAAATATAAGTTGGCAATCTCATGTCCCTTGAATATGAGGGCCACTCCTCATGCATACTCAACTTTGGGCCTAGGTAAGTTCTTGTCATTATAAGTATTTGCATATCATTGAGAACCGCCAATGGTGTACCCCTTGCACATGGTACATGAGCTTTACCATAACCAAAATGACAAGGCAAGCAGACAATGAGCATCCCAGCGATCTTTTTATTTACTATGTGTATAGGTTTTTATTGAGGATGCTTCATAGATGAATCACTATGGTGATGCTGCAAATTTCCACCATAATTAAGCATGGGTTAGGCTAGCGGCCCAGGCGTTTCTCTAACACAGGATACAAACTCCATGGACTTACAAGTTCCCTCTTTATTTCACACCATTGACATCCATAGACAAGAGCTCGATATCAACTGTGTACAGAGTACAAGTGCAATGTTGAAAACGTTCCCCGTGACAGCACAGTTCTGCTAACTCCAACGTATAGATGCAAGCATATACAACTTTGATGTTCACAATGGTTCAAGTCTATTAGGGCAAGGAAATAAGGTGTGCCATCAAGTTTGTGAGAGCTTTACTAACTAGTTTTCACATAACAAAATAATTTTTAAATCGAAAGGTAGATGAGGCTTGAGAATTTGCTTGGAATAGAAAAATCTACTAGGTAGATATGGTGGACACAAGTGGCAAAAGTTTTGGGTTCAAAGGATTTTGGAAACATGAGAAGTATGCCTTCTCAAAACAGGTTTTTGGCTAGCAAGGATGGGTAGCAAGCAAGAGATTTGAAAGAAACAAGCAAACATACAAGTAATAAAGCCAAACACGCAATCTTCCTTGAAGACACAAAAGAATCTTAAATAAAGAATACTAAGCTTATGAGCCAACAAGAAAGAAAACAAATGATACCAAATACGTGTAAGCTTTTTCTTTCTTTCTTTTTCTTTCAAACTAATGCCACTGACCAGAACTCGGTTTGCCAAAACCAATTTAGATCCACTTGATGATCCAAAAGTGGTGCCAATACTGATCAACAAGATCCATCATATAATATAGATTGCAAACTAAAATAAGAAGTGCAAAAAGTAAAAGATGAGACTTCTCATTAATATTCAAATAAAGGCACTCACACCAAGGGATACATAGATGATCAACTAAAGGAGAGATACTTCCACATGCAAACCAACTATAAGATAACCTCTCTACCACAGATATGAATCCACTAAAAAGGTAAAAGATAAAAGATAATGGTGGTGATACCGCGACACTCCCCCAAGCTTGGAACAAGCCAAGGGGATGCCAAACCTGATGACGAATTACTCCTTCGGTGGTGGTGGTGTTCTCTTGTCATCATAAAACTTCCAAGGTAATGGTTCCCCATCCAAAAAGGATGTCCTTGTCTCTGCAATCCTGAAACTAGCAGTAGATCTTATGCGATCAAATCTAGCCTCCTACTCACAGTTTTGATTCTGTATGTCATAGAGTTGTGCTTGCAATTGATTGGTGGTCTGATGGAGTGAGAAGATCTCTTCTCGGAGCTCAGCAACTTCTCCCTCGTGCTTGGTGATGAGTTCTAAACTTATCTTGTGAATAACATCCACTTCGCATTCCACCATCTTCTTGTACCTGAAAACTTCTTGTTCCAACGCTTCCATCTGGTCTTCCAGACTGCCCTCTCCTTTAGGGCCTTGAACTTCTTTCAGCTGTACCTTCCCCTCTTTGAGGATCAACTCTTTGAGATGAATCCTCAACTCATACATGTACGGGTTGAGGACGTCCGGAGAGGAATCCTCCGTGGGTGATCCAGAGGAAGACATTGAGGCTCCAAATCTGAGAATTTTCCTGACAGAAACAGATCGAAATGAAAACACGACGAGAACACGATGCAAGAACCTCGGGAAACCCGAGGGGTTATATATTACAAAGTTTCAATGCATAAGGAAGGTTTTGACACGGAAATAAGGCGAAGTCGGAGCTCGGGGGTAGAACACCCCCCTCAGGCGCGGCCAGGCTAGGCCCGCGCCTGGGGTGGGTTTGTCCACCCCGGGCTCCGTTTCCTCTTCAGTTTCGTCTGTAACTTCCCTTATGTATTAAAAACATCAAAAATATAAAAAGATTGGGATTTCACGAACCTTCTGTTTTCACCACTTTTACCTATTCAAAGACGAACTCAACAGTTTCTGGTGTTTGGCTTCTGATAAATTCTTCTGGAGTTATCATTTGAATAACATCCACATCTTCGTTATAAGAATCTACAGAAATATAATGTTTTAGTCTTTGACCATTCACCACTTGTGTTGTGTCATCCTTCAGAGAAGAAATTTTGATGGCACCTGAACGGTACACTTCCTTTATGACAAAAGGTCCTTCCCATTTTGAGAGTATCTTCCCTGCAAAAAATCTGAGACGAGACCTATACAAAAGAACTTTCTCACCAACATGGAACTTTCTTTTGAGAATTCTCCTATCATGCCATATTTTCACTTTTTCCTTAAAGAGCCTAGCATTTTCATAAGCTTCACCTCTCCACTCATCTAGATTACTTAAGTCGATCAGTATTTTTTCACCAGCAAGTCTAAAGTCTCTATTCAACTCTTTCACTGCCCAATAAGCTTTGTGTTCTAATTCTAAAGGCAAGTGACAGGCTTTCCCATAGACCATTTTGTAAGGAGACATCCCCATAAGATTTTTATAAGCAGTTCTATAAGCCCACAAAGCGTCATTCAACTTTTTAGCCCAATTTTTTATAGACCTATTAACAGTCTTCTGCAAGATAGATTTAATTTCCCTATTGGAAAGTTCTACTTGCCCACTAGTTTGGGGGTGATAAGCTGAAGCTATTATGTGGTTTACATCATACTTAGCGAGAGTTTTTCTAAAAACCCCATGAATAAAGTGAGAGCCTCCATCGGTCATGAGATATCTAGGCACACCGAACCTAGGAAAAATGACATCTTTAAGCATTTTCAAGGAGGTCTTACCATCAGCACTGTTTGTAGGTATGGCTTCTACCCACTTTGTAACATAGTCAACAACAACAAGAATATGAGTATACCCTTTTGAAGGAGGAAAAGGCCCCATAAAATCAAATCCCCAACAATCAAAAGGTTCAATAACAAGGGAATAATTCATAGGCATTTCATTGCGTCTAGAGATGTTACCTACTCGTTGGCATTCATCACATGATAAGACAAACTTCCTTGCATCTTTAAAAAGGGTAGGCCAATAAAATCCAGATTGTAAAACCTTTTGTGCAGTCCTATCCCCAGCATGATGTCCCCCATAAGCACTGCCATGACATTTTCTCAATATCTCGTTGTTCAAATTCTGGGACACATCTTCGCATAATACCATCTACTCCCTCTTTATATAAGTGTGGGTCATCCCAAAAGTAATGCCTTAGATCATAAAAGAACTTCCTTCTTTGCTGAGCTGTAAAGGTTGGAGGCAAGTACTTGGAAACAATAAAGTTAGCATAATCAACATACCAAGGATTCTCATGCGTACTTACCCTTATTGCAGCTAACTGCTCATTTGGAAAACTATCATTAACAGGCAAAGGGTCAAAAGAAATATTTTCCAAACAGGATAAATTATCAGCAACAGGATTATCAACACCTTTCCTATCCATAATATGCAGATCAAACTCTTGCAATAGCAACACCCACCTTATAAGCCTAGGCTTAGCGTCCTCCTTTGTCATAAGGTACTTAATAGATGCATGATCAGTATGGATAGTAACCTTAGAATTATAAGGTCTAAACTTATCACAAGCAAATATTACAGCTAAGAACTCTTTTTCAGTAGTAGCATAATTCTTTTGAGCAGCATCCAGAGTCTTGCTAGCATAATGAATAACATTCAAAATTTTGTCAACACGTTGTCCAAGGACAGCACACACAACAAAGTCACTAGCATCACACATGATTTCAAAAGGTAAACTCCAATCAGGTGGTTGGACTATAGGAGCAGTTGTCAAAGCTTTCTTCAAAGTTTCAAAAGCTTCCTTACAATCATCATCAAAAACAAAAGGTACATCTTTTTTAAGAAGATTAGTAAGGGGCTTTGAAATTTTGGAGAAATCTTTAATAAACCTCCTATAGAACCAGCATGACCAAGGATACTACGAATACCTTTGATATCTCTAGGATAAGGCATCTTCTCAATTGCTTCAATTTTGGCTCTGTCAACTTCAATACCTCTTTCAGAGATCTTGTGTCCAAGGACAATCCCTTCATTAACCATGAAATGACATTTCTCCCAATTAAGAACAAGGTTGGTTTCTTCACATCTCTGCAAAACTTTATCAAGGTTGTGCAAACAGTTATCAAAAGAAGTCCCATAGACGGAAAAATCATCCATGAAAACCTCCACAATTTTTTCACAAAAACCATGAAAGTAGCAGACATACATCTCTGAAAGGTAGTAGGAGCATTACATAAACCAAAAGGCATACACCTATAAGCATAAGTACCATAAGGACAAGTGAAAGTAGTTTTCTCTTGGTCTTGTGCTTTCACAACAATTTGAGAAAACCCAGAATAACCATCAAGAAAGCAAAAGTGATTCTTTTTTGGACAACCTCTCAAGCATCTGATCAATAAAGGGCAAAGTATAATGATCTTTCTTAGTAACTTTATTAATCTTTCTAAAATCAATGCACATTATATACCCAGCCACTACTCTTTGGGGTATAAGCTCATTGTCCTCATTAGGCACAACAGTTATTCCCCCTTTCTTGGGAACACAATGAATAGGGATATCCCATTTACTATGAGCAATACGATAAATAATACCAGCATCAAGGAGTTTTAATACCACATTTCTTACCACATCCTTCATCTTAGGATTTAGACGACGTTGGTGCTCAACAACTGGTTTTGCATCAGGCTCTATATTAATAGCATGCTGACATATGGTAGGAGAAATCCCCTTTAAATCATCAAGAGTATAGCCCATAGCTCCTCGGTGTTTCTTCAATATCTCCAATAACCTCTCTTCTTCCTTTCCTAAAAGTTTAGAACTAATAATAACAGGATATACTTTCTTATCATCAAGATAAGCATATTTAAGATCATCAGGTAAAGGTTTTAATTCGAAAACAGGGTCCCCTTTAGGTGGTAGTGTGGTACCCAAATCTTCCACAGGTAGATTATGCTTAAGCTATTCCGGCTGACGAAGGAAACCTCGTCAATCTCATTTCTTTCCTTCATGAAGACATCACTTTCATGATCTTCCATAAACTGCTGCAAGGCATTGTTAGGAGCAAGAGAAATAGCAGAAAGTTGTTCAACCCTGAAATCCTCATCAGGCAGTTCATTTTCATAAGGAGTTTTGGAAAAATTGGAAAAATTAAACTCATAAGATTCTCCAGCAAACTTAGTCAAAAAATTTTCCTTCCTATAATCTAGGATAGCCCCACAAGTATTCAGAAAGGGTCTACCAAAGATAATAGGATAGGTTTTACTAGCTTCTTTACCAAGTACTAGAAAATCAGCAGGATACTTAATCTTACCACAAAGGACCTCCACATCTCTTACAATACAATGGGGCAAACTTGCTCTCTATTAGCAAGGTGAATAACCACATCAATGTCGTCAAGCTCACAAGGACCAATCTCATGCATAATTTCCTTGTAAAGCTCATAAGTAATAGCACTAGAACTAGCACCAATATCACATAAACCATAGTAGCTATGACTACCAATTTTAACAGAAAGCACATGGACACTAGCTTTTCTAACTTTCTTAGGATGAGAAACAATATTAGTAGCGTCTTCACAGAAGACAATATGCCCATCCTCTATATTTCTAGTAACAAGATCTTTCACAATAGCTACTACAGGCTCAATATCAATAAGCTCGTTGGACCCTATAGTTTTCTTTGCGCTTTTGCTAACCACATTAGCCATAATAGAGTGCTCCCTTACCTTGGAAGGAAAAGGGATTTTCTCAACATAAGGTTCAGGCAAAATAGGATCAACAGTACAAACCTCTGTGCTAGCAGGAACATGGGTGACAATGTCTTTATAAGGAGCATGGTACTCGTACAACTCGTTCTTGGGAATTTCAATATAAGAGGAAAAGGCATTTTAACATTTTACAAGAACTTGAGGATCAAGACCAAACTCATTGCTAATATCACGGAAGTCATTAGTTCCCATAAAAGATTTAATGCAATCATAATCATAGTTTATACCTGACTTTCTTCCTTTGTCATTCTCCCAAGCTTCAGTGTTCTCTTGAATACGGTCTAGAAGATCCCATTTAGCTTCTTCCTTCATATGTGTGAATGATCCAGCACAAGAAGCATCTAGTAAATATTTATCATGAAGAGAAAGCCTAGCATAAAAGTTATTGAGAATAATATTGTTAGGGAGTTCATAAATTGGACATTTAAGAATTAATAACTTCAATCTCCCCCAAGCTTGAGCTGTACTCTCTCCATCAAGAGGCCAAAAGTTATATATAAGATTTCTATCCTTATGAATCTCACTGGGAGGATAAAATTTAGAGTAAAAGAGAGATGCCATCTCCTCCCATTCCATGGATTGTCCATTCTTCAGCAGCTTATACCATTCTTCAGCTCTCCCTTTCAAGGATATGGAGAGTAACTTCTTCTTCACCTGTTTAGTTGTGATACATGCACACTTAAACAACCCGCATAATTCATGGATAAAAAGCAAGTGATCACCGGGATGGACAGTTCCATCCCCCAAATAATAATTATCCATAACACGATTAACAACACTTGTAGGTATCTTAAAATGATCTATCTCAACAGGAGGTGGTTCATCTACTACCCGAGCAGTGGTAGTAGTTTTCCCAAACAGAAAACAAAGTGGGGTTATCCATATTGGAAACAAAGTAACAAGCAGTAACAAAAGCAATACTCATAGTGAAAGTTTCCTTTACCAGTTCCACTCTTCAATAATGTTTCACTCCCCGGCAACGGCGCCAGAAAATAGTCTTGATGACCCACAAGTATAGGGGGTGTATCATAGTACTTTCGATAAATAGGAGTGTCGATCCCAACAAGGAGCAGAAGGTGCTGAACAGTGGTATGGAGCAGGAAATCCCTGTGAATACTTAGCAAACGGATTTTTAGTGGTTTTCTAATAAGGCAACAAAAGAAGAAGCAAGTAACAAAAGTAACGAACAAACGGAGCAAGTGGACCAATCCTTTCTTAGCAAAGGACAAGCCGGTGGAAATACTTATAAGGACTAAACGTTCTCGAGGACACATGGGAATTCTGTCAAGTGCTTTCGCTTCAAATAGCTGAGTACTATTATCTGGTGTTTGTAAGTATTGTGTGGGCGAAACTGTGCTAACATACCGCCCTTCCTAGGACTAATATATACTTGTGATTAAACCCCCTGCAAACATCCGTAACTACATGAAAGTAATAAAGATATAAATCTAACCACAACCTTAAACTCTGAGATCCTACGCTCCCTTGTGCAAAGGTGTCCTAACGGGGGTACAGGTTTCTGTCACTCTGGCAACCCCACAATTAGTAGCCAAATACACAATGCATTCCCCTAGGCTCATAAATGGTGAAGTGTCATGTAGTCGACATTCACATGACACCACTAGAAGAATAGCACCACAACTTAAATACTAAACCATTGAATAATAACTCATCACAGATTCACTACTAACAACATGACTTCTCCCATGTCCTCAAGAACTAAAAGAACTACTCACAAGACATCATATGGATCAAGATCAAAGATGATATGGTAATGGATAACAATGTGAACATAAACAATAATCCAATGGTTCCACTCACAAGCATCAACACCGGGAAAGTTTCCCCTAAGAACTAAAGCAATATCCAACACAATTGTTATAGCGGGACGGAGTGGTGGTGATGGTGCTAGTGGAGATGATGGTGTGGATGATGATGATCCCGATGAATCCTAGCTTGATGACGGCGTTGATGGCGACGGTCTCCCCTCTCCGGGAAGGAATTCCCCTGACAGAAATCTATCTGCCAGAGAGATCTTTCTCTCTCGGTGTTTTACGCCTCCCAGAGGCGGCGGAAATCTATCTGTGGTTGCCCCTCGATCCTTAGGGTTTCGAAGGGAAGATATAGGCGAAGGGGCGGAGTCGGAGGCCGGGCAGGTGGGCCACACTTGCCCTAGGCGTGGGGTCAGGTGGGTCGCACCTAGGGGGTGTGGCCCCCCTGAGGCCCCACTTCGTCCCTCCTTCTGGCTTCCTTCATCTTCTGGTAAAACAATATATTTCCATATTTTTCTGGTATTTTTCTGATCTTCGCGAAATTGCACCGAAATGCCTTCTTTTCCATCAGAATCCAGACTCCGGCAGTCCATCCTCCAAGAATCATCTAACATGCATAAACAGATGAAAAGCCATAAGTAATACCTCATAATAAGACAAATATCAATGAATAGAGGTAAATTATGATATAGAATGGTGATGCAAATTGGGCGTATCACATCCGCTAGAGGATCACCGTGCTCCAAAGCATCATGATCAAATGTAACACCTGAGGCATCTGCAAATGCAAAACGGCAAAACTTTCTGGTGAGGAACAAGGAATCACACTGATAACATCTAAGGGAAGTTCATGGTGGCTTACCGGATACAGCCTTGGAAACAACCATAAGCTTTTCATCCATGGCTTTCTCCTGGGTCTCTATGATGGCCGCGATATGTTGCTCATGGTCTTTATCTTCCTTCTGCTGGCGCTGGAGGGCCTCTGCAGCATCCTTCGCCTGCTTCTCCGCTTTGCCGAGACTCTTTTCGAGTGCGTTCAACTTGCGGAGAGCATCATTGTTCTTATCTACAACATTGAGCAATAAAGAATGAACACAAGAAAGAACTCTGGAGCATTCAAAATCACGTAAGAAGAAACCTACACACCTCAGAGCTGCTTGAGATTGCCTTCCAGCGAAAGGTGTTGCTCGATCAGACGGTTGGCGTCGCGCACAAAGGGCTGCAAAAGAAAACAACAACCTTGATGAATAAAGGGCTCGGGGGCTGCCCCACGCAAACAAGAAGGACACTTACGTGGTTAGCTATGGACTCTGAAGGTTTCGTTTGAATCTTCCGAGCGACGAGTGCACAAGCCCCTTCCCTCAGGGAGCTCAAATGATCGTCCTCGGAGTTGGCCACCATCTTGGGAAACGAAGACGTGGGCTTCGATACCGCGATCATCTCTTCGGGTTCCTCCTAGAGGGACTCCTCTGAGTGATTGATGCTAGCACTTACGAGGAACGGAGTCAACAACAAGCTAATACATAGCATATCAACAAAATAACAAGACTTGGTCAGAGAAACTTACAATGGTTTGTCTGACAGGTTGAAGACAGGAGCCTCCTTCTTCTCCTTCTGGTGCTCATCCCGAATAGGCACAACTGCAATAGGAGCGGAGGTCACACCCTCATCCCCGTCGTGGTGCTCGAGGAAGGAGGGACCCTTCGGCATTGGTGGCGTTGCCCCATCCGAAGTTTTGCTTCAGGGCCTCTTTCGGGTCCGCCCTTCACTCGGCTCGGGGGCTTCTAGGGAAGGATATTGCGTTGGGGGAAGCTCGGAATCATACTCCGCCTCCTCATTGTCTGGCGCATCCGTATACTTATCAGGTAGAGGGGGCACCATCCCCGCTACCTTGTAGCCCTGCAAATTTAAGACAAGAGATGAAACGAGATAAGTAATGATAACAAACAGCAAGCACTCGAAACAGCGTTACGCGCAACTACAAGTTTCATTTGGGGGACTTCTTTCTTGGCGCCGAAAGGGGCAGTCAAGGACTTGCCCGGGAGGTCCTCGCCCACCTTGTACTTTAGCAGAGGCTGAAGCGCCCTATCAAGGCCAGCCGAAGACATCTCCTCCGGCAGTACCCTTGTTGGGTCGCTGGCGCCAGCATATAGGAACATCGGGTGTGCCCTAGCTTGGAGCGGCTGCACCCAACGCTTGAGGAAGGTGTGAATCATGTCGACACCGTTGACCTCTTTGCCTGCCACCAGGAGAGGAGCCTCCACCCGCTTATAGAGCTTCTCCACCTCTTCGGATTCACCCTCCAAGATGTCGTTCCTTGACTCCACGAACTCTTTCGGATGATCTTTTGGGTGGAGTCGAAAGGGGCGAGCCTGTAATGCTGACCATCCAGCTTGACGTCGTGGATGTAGAACCACTTCCTTCCCCACTTCTGGACGGACTCGCAAAGGTAGAAAGAGAAGAACTGGACAGTGGAGCGGGTAGAAATTCTGCAGCCACCTAGTGGATAAACACCACCGGTGCCAGATTGCCTCTTCACGAAGTAGAGTCTTCGGAAGAGGCCAAAGTGAGGATCGATACCGAGCCATCACTCGCAAAGGGTAATGAAACAAGCAATATGGAGGAGAGAATTGGGAAACATATGGTGAAGCTGAATCCCATAAAAGAAAAGGAGCCCACGAAGAAATTCGTGGGCAGGAAGCGAAATACCGCCGATGATAAAAGCATAAAACATCACCCGAAACCCTTCGGGTGGACGAGGAATTACCTCCTGATCGGGGAGGACAACGTCACCCTTCTCCTTGGAGATCAGGCCGGCCTTGAACAATTTGCGCATCTCCCTGCACCGCCACCCGCCGTCGATGGTGCGACTCGGCGCAACGGCCTTCTTCCTGGTGCCGGCGGTGCTTGAATCCGCTGCAGCGGATGAAGCTTTCTTGGATTTGTCCATCATGGAGCGGCGAGTGCAGGGATGCGAACAAAGGAAGGCCGAGGGAAATACATGGAGGACGTCCAGTGCGTGATGAGAGCACGAGCTCAAGAAATGGTGGCAAGGGCAAGAAAGTAGAGGCAAATGGCGAAGGGGTAAACTTCTCTATTTTCCCCACGGTATAAAAGGGGCGAGGAAGATGAAGTAGAACCGTCGATTGAGTAGCCCTAATGCGTGCCCCAGATCTCACCGTCCACGTGTCAGCACCAAACTGAACCGTCGCAAGCATGTCGTCCACTACACACGAAAAACGAGGAGACGCCATAACTTTCGCCACGTTACGCGTGACTCGTAAAATTCAAGTCAGGCGATGGGACCCACGGTCGTCCCGTCACATCGTCTCTGCTGCCACAGACGGTTGAGCTCACCGGTCATCAACAATGACGTCATCAAAGCGAAGCCAGCAACGGCTCGAAGATTTAGACTGAGCATTAAGTACTTACTCGAGTCTACGACTCAACCAACTACTCGGGGGCTACTCCTACCAGGAGCGCTAGTCACGCACCTGAGAAATTACAAGGGAAACATCACCTCAAAAAGATCTTTGAGTCCTACGTCGAGTCTGTGACTCCACTACGGACTCGGGGCTACTCCCATAGGGAGCGATGGTCGCGCATTCGAAAAAATGCGTCCTTCGGACAGATAATGGAAGAAAACGCGAATGACTGAACTAAACACCCGAGGGATACTCCCATAGGGAGCGCTGGTCGCGCACCCTATGAATTATTCGAGTCCGGGATCAAGTACGACAAAAATCTTTTTGGCAACTTTGCCCAAATCAACGCTAAGTGAGAAAGAGTCTCCTTGGTCACCCAAAACACCTCCGCGGTGATAAAACTTCGGATGATGTGTCTATGACGCAAAGATAATCCCTACAAATATCATCTGATGGCCTGGTAACGCACCAGACTGCGTTTTGCCAGTAAACTCCCGTGTTAACAGGCACGATGAAAATCCCAACAGGCGCGTTGGGTACATCACTTGAAAAACACTGGGATTTGACTCCTATAAGACCTCAACAGCCTGAGTCAAATTACACCAACATTCGTTCCGGATTCGAGTCCGGGGACTCGAATCTGAAGAAGATCGTGTTGTTTTGTCCTATAACAGTCAACTGACCCTGATCCATTGGGTGAGTCAGGCACACGCATCAACAATCCCTATGAGCTAATGACGTTTATTCCTAAAGACAGGTTCAAATTTAAAGCACCCGAAAGATTATATAGTCTCCAGTCGAATCTATGATTCAACTGAACACTCGGGGGCTACTGACAGGGATATACCCTACGGGTGCCCTACATTGGCATACCCGGTCCAGCCCAAGAAAGGCCCACGTGAAGATTGACAGCCCAAGAAGATTTCGGGTGGGCCAAGCCCATTGCGAGATTGATTCCTTGGAGGACAAGTCTAGCTGTAGATAGAATTTCAAAGGGTTCAACCCTAATTTGTAACAGACTCGATCTATCCCGGGACCTGGCCTATCTATATAAGGGCCAGGAGGGCATGATAAGAAGGACGAGCTCACCTCATACACACACCTCACGCCAGATTGCATTTGCGCATCCCTGTAACCTTTGATTCCACCGTAATCAAGAACATACAAGCATGTGTATGGTTTTCCCTCCGGGGGCCTAAACCTGGGTAAACCTCGTGTCCCCGCGTTGCTTGCCTGTTAACCGTATCGCGACTTCCAGCATCCCCATCTTCTCCAAAATCCAAGTCCATAACAATGGGCATCGACGAGTCGAACCCTCGTCAGCCGCCGAAGCAGATTCCGTCGCCGTCCCTGCTCAAATGCCGCCGCATCAGGCCACCCTGCACCCATGCCCAGCCAATCTTGCCACAATTAGACCGGTCGTGGCGGCGCGTCTCCGCGCTATGGCAGGAGCTCGAGCTCCTGAGCTCACTCTTCGCCGACCTCCATGGAGGAGCCGTCCGTGCGCGCGAAGCCCTCTCCCAAAAAGGAACATGTGTAATATATATGACTGACAAATGTATTCATGAATTTACAATACATTTGGAGCAAATGTGGTCTTACATTTGCATATTTGACCAATTTTATATAAAATATATGAACACCTACAATAACAAATTAATATCAATAGATACACCATAGAACAAACTCTCTTCGTCCCGAATTAACTAATTTTTATTTGTTTGGACTCACACGTATCTAGATGCGTATCTAAACAAATGTGAGTCATTCCGAATATATTTTGAATTTTGACAATGTATTCATGAATTTTTTTGGGGGATGTATTCATGAATTTTGAATACATTTGGAGCAAATGTGGTACTTACATATTCCCTATTTCAGAAAACAAAGCATATATTTTTAGTAAAAAGTTGACATCTTGTAAATTTGACCAATTTTATATGAATATATGAACACCTATAATAAAAATATAGTATCAGTAGATACACCATAGAACAAACTCTCTTTATCCTGAATTAACTAACGTATATTTGTTTAGATTCACGCATCTAAACAAATGTCGGTCATTTCGAATAGAGGGAGTACTTTTATAGTGTCTTTATTTAATATTTTACATTTTTATTTTTTTACATAATTGGTCAATTTTGAAATATCTTGAATTTTGACTAAAGATATATATACCTCTTTTTTAGTGGAGTTAGTATGTACTAATGGATCTTTCGAATACTTTCATGATCCGGATAGAGTACTTTGTGTACAATGTACTGGACAATTCTCTGTTATAGACAATTTAAACTCACACCAAAAAAAAGTAAAGGAAGATAAATCCAGCCATGAAAGTATTACGAGTAGAAAAAAAATATCATTTCCCAAAGAAATTGATTTTCAAGGTATTAAAAGCTATTTTTTTTGTTCCAGTGTGTAAATTGGATTTGAAAATTAATTTAAAATTTATCGGACCATATATCTTGCCATGATTCACTACATTGAAACATTGTCCCAGGAAAATAGCAAACAATGGTGACTAGTACTGTAGAACCCAACGCAACCAAAAGTCTTGCAGCGACCCAGACTCGAACAAGAAGGAAGGAAGGAGGAAGAGGTCGAGACGAGGAGGAGACCCCGACTGACCCGGCCCGGCCCGGACCTCCGACCGCGCGACCGTACCATATAAATTCTCTCGCCGCCTCCAGCGACGCCGCCCGCGTCCGTTCCCGATTGCTTCCGCGACGACGCCCACCGACCCAGCGCATTCGTTCGAGTTGATCTCGCCCCCATCCACCCACCCACCCACCCCGCGTACCACCCCCAAAACCCCGCAAAACCCTAGCCCACTCCATGGCCGCGGGCGATGGCGAGGCCACCACCCTCGCCGCGTCAATGTCGCAGCCGGAGGGGGAGTGGGGGAAGCCTCCCGTGGCCTTGGAAGCCGTCGTCGCGCAGCAGCATCAGGAGGAGGATGAGCAGCCTACCATGGCTGCGGACGCCGCGCCGCCACCGCAGCAGCAGCCGGAGGAGGAGGGTGAGCAGCCTACCATGGCGGCCGACGCCGAAATCGCGCCGCCGCCGCCGCCGCCGGAGGAGGAGGAGCAGCAGCCTACCATGGCGGCGGACGCCGTCGACCCGCCGATGCCACCGCAGCAGCAGCCGGAGGAGGAGGGTGAGCATCCTACCTTGGCGGCCGACGCCGAAATCGCGCCCACGCCGCCGCCGGAGGAGGAGGAGAAGGGGGAGGATGAGCAGCCCACCATGGCCGCGGAGGCCATCGTCGTGCCGATGCTGCCGCCACCGCCGCAGCCGGAGGAGGAAGAGGAGGTGGGGCAGAGTACCATGGCCGCGGACGCCGTCGTCGTGCCGATTCCGCCGCCGCCGCCACAGCCGGAGGAGAAGGATGAGGATGAGCAGCTGGTGCCCCCCTCGGCGCTGCCCCAGCCGCTCGAATCGGTTGGTTTTTTGGAGTCTGTTTTGGTGTGTGACTGTGTGTTGAGTTCAGTTCATGCTTTGCTTCGCGCTTCCTTTTCCTTTTTTTTTTTGCTCCTGTTATAGTCGACGATCATCGGTGCAGTTTCGATCATGTTTAATAATTCCCCATTGTTGCTTATTAATCGAGCGGTAATCTACCGGGATTTCAGTGGATTCCATCTAGTACTAGTATTTTGCTGACATACCGTCGCCGGTGCGCGCTTGATCGGGATGGGGTCGCTGCAATCTACAGAGATGTCGAGAGATTTTCATATCGAGTTTTTGGTTCGCTAGCTGCGCGTCCCCTAGATAGCTATTTGCGACACCAACGTTTTGGTTTGGTACATATATGCGGTTTTCCCCAAATTAATTTCGATAGCCTCCCCTCTCTATCTGGCACCAGATTGCAGCTTGTGATTTTAATTTAGGGTCGTCTCTGTCGCACCTCAAATGCAATGCGGCTTATCTCCGACATTTCTCACTAATCTAACGGCTGGGTTCATGCTGTTCGATGATTGCAGGGTCCGGGTCCAGCCGACAAGGGAGACGAGACATCGCAAACCAAAATTCCATTTAAGGCTCCGTGTCCAGTCGACGAGGGAGACGATCAGATACCGGAAGGTAACATTCTCTTCAAGGTTCATGGTCGCAAAGAGACAAGGCAAGAAAAAATTCTGGGATCAGGAGATGAGAGAGACAAAGAGATATGGCACCACCAGAGTCCTGAGGATGATGTATGCATTTGCTAACTCCTGTTACTTTTTGTTTGCAGTTGTCTTTTTGTCTGCCATTAATTTAACCATTATATAATGTGGCTCATGCATGCTCCCTCTATCTCACACACTGGAAGCTTATGCACTAGAATATTCCATAGCTAACATTTCAGTTATGTTTGCTCTCCAGGATTGTGATGATTATTTGGATATCTATTCTGAACATCTATTTCGCCATAGCAGATATCCTATGTACTGTCATCCATCTTATCATGACAACCCACTACATTATGCAAATGGTTATTTTGAGAGGAATGGTTACCCAGGTTATCGACATGTTGGCTACCCATTTCGACCATATGATCATGGTTATAGAAATCAGCACAGACTGATGGTAAGCAACTTATGTTCTTCGTATACATAATGGATATACTAATATATTCCTGGCAATCACAAGATATCAAAGTAATTCACTTTAGACTATCATCTAAACCTTGTTTGTACTTGTGATATTTCACATCTTATTATGTTTGACTTATCTTCCACTTCTATCTTCTGCTCTAGAATCCTCTGCATGACGAAAGAAAATATGCCAAGACTTCATGCTGCTCTCGTAATCTCGTTTGTCGAAAGAAGGACTGTCCTGTGGTATGCTAGACGTGTGCTATATTTTCATGCCTCATATGCTTACTTTCCTCTTATATCATGTTTAATGTGTTTATTTTACTCGTATGTGTTGCATAGGGTGCCTCGCTAAGTAATCCTGAGAAGTGGATATGTTTCCTTAATTGTATCCTCCAGTGTGTGGTTCACACGGTTCCTCTTGTGTTGAAGCTTCTGAATCATCGTCACTTAGGTCAATGTCCTAGTAAGTCATCTAGTTCAGTCTACTTTCGTTCTTCTATTTTACCTACCATCAAGAATCTCTTCTTATCAACCGTCATGTTTTCAATTGTCTTTTTGATTTTTCTGTAGATGATTCTGGCGAATTCTGCTGTTACTGCTCCCTACGACACCATGCTTCTGAAGTTATCAGGCTCTCGGGAGATGTTCTCTACCCCAGGAAGTTTGTCAGATGCTTGAAGTGTATGTTTGAAGCTTTAAGATTCCTTTCCATATGCTCATAAGATACTTATAAATCATAGGTTTCTTTGCTTGTTGTGTGGGTCTTGTGTAGTTGAGTGTATGTCTGTTCCGCTAAACTTCCAATTTGTGTTTACTTCATTGACTAATTAAATCATCAGAGAGATTCGTTGCTTATAGTGGTACTCTTGTTTAGCTATATTGTGTGCATTTAAACCTTCAATATTTCAGTTATTCTATTCTCGTTATTAGATACTTGAGACATCACTGTGAGTATATACTGAACTTGGTTTTCAAAAAATGGTTTGCAGTAGTATTTCGAGATTTCGAGCGGGGACAACACCAAGATGCACATGAGTTCCTCCGCTGCTTGCTTGATAAATTAGACGAGGCATCTGTCGCTCCCAGGTCCTCATCTGAGGAACCTTCTTCTATTGTCAAAGAAATATTCGGGGGCCAACTGAAAAGCCAGGTGTGTCTGTTCATCCTCACTACCAGTTGTTCCTGTATCGTTCTGACTTACTACATGATAATCCAATGTGATATTTTACTCTATTATTATTTTGTTTGCTCAGTTGCATTGTCCAGAGTGCAATCATTGCTCAGACAGGTTGGAGTCTTTCCTTGACCTTAACCTGGAGGTTAACCAGATGGACACTGTCATGGATTCACTAAGATCTTTTACAAAAATTGAGGTGGTGGAAGATTTCATTTGTGATGGATGCAAATCTCGTGTAAACATGGAAAAGCGCCTCAAGGTGGAGCAGGCTCCAGAAGTTCTTGTAATCCAGCTCAAACGGTTTCAAAATTTGGGGTGTAACATATCTAAGATTCATGACATGGTGAAATATGAGTTAGAGCTGGATTTAAACCCCTTCATGAGCTCCCCGGATGATGTGAGTTCATCTTCTATTTTGATTATATTCCCCAAGCACCCAAGTATATCTGTATATTGCTGATGCACACTGTTGCTGCAGAAACCTCAAAACTATGATTTGTATGGAGTTGTCGAACACTTGGGTAATACATACAAGGGTCACTACGTTTGTTATATCCGTTCATCAGAAACTGATTGGTTTCTCTTTGATGATGATAAGGTAATATATCTACTGCTGGTAACATTTGTTAACCTTCTGTTCAGTTACCTGGTTATAACCTTCCTGCAATGCAGGTTATGAAAATGACTGAGGATAGGCTTTTGGATAACAAAGCATATCTTCTGTTCTATGTCAAGCAAGGTTCAGCCCCGTGGTTCTCTACATTACTTGAGAGAAAGGACACGTTGCTGTCGGGTTATTTTCTAGAATTGTTGGAAGAAGGTTTAGATGAGAATGGCCTTTCGATCGAGGACGATGAGGGCAGCTACAGTGGCAGTGGCAGTGACAGTGATGAACAAGATACCGCGGAGCAGTACTTTGGTGGACCAGCACAGAAAAATGAAGCTGGCCCTAGTTCGGCAGGTTTGTCACGAGGGGTCCTAGGAAATGCAAATGGCAGTACCATGATTAGTGTACCTGACAAAAAGGAAGTGAGTTGCAACCTCGGTGGAGGGCTGTCTGGAGAAACTGAGAAACACACCTCTGAGTTGGGATTGTGTAACAAAGAGAACTTGAGCCCACAGGGATCACATGGTACCAGGGAAATGAGCCATAGCATACATGGCCAGGTGCATGCTGAAGGCTCTCATGGAGGGTCATCACAAGAGAACGGGACAAGCTGCAACCTACTCCAATCATCAGCAGATAAACATGAAGATGACTGCTGTCCTGACAACTTGACATTGCATAGTAAGTACTATCTTTCTCTGTTCAAAGATAACAACCTGAAATTTGCTCACACTAGTTGCGCACATCACTCTTAATTTCTATGAGGTTGTATGTTATGCTGGTGGCTGGCGTCTTACCGGGATTGTCTTGTTGTTTTGTAGAAGATGGAATGAGGGGTTCTTGTGATTCTTCTGCTGGATCACCACACTCACGTAAGAGGATTCTCACCTCAAGGTTCAGAACAGTAGGCCCCAACTCCAACCGCACTACTAAGGGCGAGCGCAACACTAAGTTCATCTAGATTCAGATATAAAATTGGCATGGTTTCATGCGAGTTCATCAGCAACCACTGCCAAATCTTGTTAATTTTCTCTTAGGCACCTTTTAGGGATGAATGGGTGTTTCACTGGCTTCTGAGCTCTCACAGGAAATGGTTTTGTCAAGCTCGTGCGGGTGTGCTCATGTGAGCAAAGTAAACATGAAAATTAGTACAAACCATCGTCACTCATCCACCCTTTATTAACAGAAAATGCACTGTTATGTTTTTTTTCCAGAACAAAAAGGCATGCTCACAGAAAGTAGTTGCCAATTTGTTTTTTGAGATTTTTTGCATTGAAAGGAAAAGGCTGACGAAACATATATGTATGTCCTGTGTCCATCTAGATCTAGGTAACATGATAAGTTTAGCTTCATATGCTGTGCGGGTCTTTTTTTTTCTATTGATCGTAATCTATGTTATACTTTTATACTGTCTGTCAGTCTTGAGATGTCTTTGTCCCGCTTGCAGACGATGTGGCCAAGACCGGAGGAAGGAAGCGGACGAAGACTTGGTCCGCAGGTACAAGGAAGGCGAAGAAGCAGAAGACGGATGCCAGCTTAAATATTATTCCATGGAGGTTGAGGAGTGCGGCCTGGGCAGCTCGACGGAGACCCAAGCGAAAGCGAAGATAGAATGAGACAGCACAACACATTACCACTTTGGTGTTTATCTAATTACTCGTAAAGTCGTAAGTACAAGTTAGTTTTGCAGTGACACTGCGTTTTGGGGCACATCTAACAGCTTGACCACTTCTAGTGTTTTTGCCTCCCTACTGCATGGATTGGTTTATGGGTAATGCAAGGGGCAACTTGCCTGAATAGGACATGGTGGTGGCTTCCAACTTTTCATGCTACGGGAATGGCACATGTGCTGATAACTATATATGGCGTGAAATGGTAATTACAAAACAAATGCATCTCTTCAATACTACATCTGTTTCAAAATACTATACCTCCGTTTCATAATATAAGCCTTTCCTTTCTATCAGTTCTATAAAAACTAGCAAATAACCCGTGCGTTGCTACGGGTCTACGTCACCATGTTAAACCAAATTAACAATCTTGTATAGGATTATCAAATCCATACATCGATGATTTTAAATGGGCGTGTAGGTCTTGATTTACATGTATTCTGTAACGGTGCTAGTACATCAGCCTTTGCTTACTCGACCAAGGACCCGAGTGATCCAACAAACTACATCTGCGTACATTAACTTCTTGGTGGACCGTAAGGGGACTGAAAGGTTTTAACGAGACGGCCTGCATGTCTAATATAGTATATATTTTTTGTCTCAAAAGAAAAAAACTTCTCGGTTAACTGGTGGCAAAAAAGCGTTTGTTCTCCTTTTCTCACGCTAAAAAACAAATCACCATGGCAAGGGACAAGCGTCTAGTGCCCTGCGACCACCGTCGAAGACCATGTATCTCTATGGCTGACGGTACCATCCCTGAAGATGGCGGCAGAGGTCAGCACTTGCACAAAAATAGCCCAGCCCAGTCAAGTTCAGACTATCAAACTATCAAACTGAAAAGTACCGTCATGCATGCCTTCATCATATCAACCCACACTTTTACAAAGAAACATCGATTTGGTGATGGAATTTTAACACTGAAGTATGCCGCCGTATGCAAATACAGTACCAAACAATTAGTACTCCATGTGTCCAAACGAGAAAACACTGAAAGACAAGGGCTTGTTTTAGAGGATTCAGAGAGGCGCAGCGCTCTCACCTCGCGTCTCATTGCTTCACCCGCACTTCTTTATTTTCTTCCATATCTCCTCGCTTCCAGTGCTGCAATCAAAAGCAGTGGCAGCAGTGATTTTTAATCGGTTTTCTGGTCAGCTGTACGCGCGCAGGCGCAGGTCATTCTCCGCGATCCCGTCCGGCCTGGATGTGTTGGGCAACTACGTCAACCACGACGTCTTCCTGCACCGCCGCCATGAATTCCAAGGGGATGTAGAGGAACTGCGTGGCGTCAGGGTGAGGACAATAAGGATGGGCATGTGTTGGGGGATCGGGAGAGAGTTCAATTGGGGGTTGAGGACGGGGAGAAGACGCTCCGATTCTTTGTGGCCTGCCCAGATCTGGAAACAGCCATCCCATTTCCCTGGTCGGAGGAGGGAGGCGGCTCCGGTGGACGGAGATCGACGGGTGGCGATGGTTGGAGTAGGTCTCTTTAGTTTGATCCCAGATCCCCATGTCGAACCAGTATGTTGATTCCACAACCATCGCAGGCAACAGTATGGTTAGAGTAGGTCTCGTTAGTTTGATTTGATTTGTATGTTGATTCCACAGTCATGCCCTGCACAACGCTCCTCCGATTTGTAGTCAATGCGGGTGCCGTCGCAGGCAGGGATACACGGGGGAGCCAGGGGCGGCGCAGAGTTAGCTCGGGGTTTCTTCTTTCCGTCGGAGGAACCTTTTGCGACTTGGCGGTGGCAATGCCTGTTATTTCTCCTAACTGTCAGGGGTAAAAGCGTCTTTTCAAGGCAGACGGAAATTTTCTGGGGGTGACGAACGGTCCCAATCTTTTTAATAATATAGATCCCTTAGGATCATCTAGCTCGAGATTAAGCCACAAAAGATAAGATCAGGGGTGTGTGCCTTGATCTAGAGGTCCAACTATGGCCTCCTCATGATTTGCTTCACCTGAACCTTGTTGATGTAGATGTGAGGATTCTTCTAAGTGCTTTCAGTCCTTGCTTGATCAGTGAGCAGGGGAGAGAGTGTGTGTGAGAGAGAAACTATATCAGTCTTCTTCTCAAACCCTAGGGCCCCTTTATATAGGACCTGCACCAGGGAAACCACACACAAAAGACGGATGGTCAGGATGCCCCTGATCAGGGCATCCAATTACTATAATTAAACAACCCTGAACGTCGTAATCTTGACTTATTTGACTATAGAAAACTGCAGATCACTTATATATCTAACATTCCCTCTTTGATCGTAAGGTTAAACTTATAAGCCCATTTCTCAACAAAACATTGTATGAGACAACAAAATTACAACGGTCATATAGAACCGTAGAACCCAGTTACTACAATGTACCGCTTTATTTCAAAACAAAGCTTCTTTAACTTAGAAACTTTATAAACTTATATTTATTACAAACTTATGAGCTCAGCTGTTTATTGAAACTTATATAGAGACAATAAATTGCAATGGTCATTTAAGTACCATTGAACTAATTAACTACAATACATCATTTCATCGAAGAGAAGAACCCTTCTTAGCTTATGGGGAGATGGTGTCATAACGGTCCTAATTCCAGGATCAAAAGCTTTCTGCCAATCCCATGCTAGCAACGTGCTCTTTAAAGACACTGGGTGGCAAGCCTTTCGTAAGTGGATCCGCTAACATTGCATTAGTCCTTATATGCTTAATACTTATTGTCTGATCCTGGATTCTATCTTTCACAACAAGATACTTAATGTCAATGTGTTTGGCAGCACCACTTGACTTGTTGTTACTCGAATAGATCATTGCGAGTTGATTATCACAGAAAAGAGTGAGTGGCTCAGATATACTGTCAATCACCCTTAAACCCGGAATGAAATTCTTCAACCATACTGCCTGCCCGGTTGCCTCATAACATGCCACAAACTCTGCCTACGTTGTTGATGATGCAGTAACGCTTTGCTTGGTGCTTTTCCAAGAAATAACACTTTCTGCAAGGGTGAATATATAACCTGATTTGGATTTCTTAGTGTCAACACACCCCGCAAAATCAGCATCTGAATAACCCACCACCTCGAGGTTATCAGTTCTCTTATATGTGAGCATGAGGCCTTTAGTGCCTTGCAAATAACGCAAAGCTTTCTTAGCAGCCTTCTAGTGATCCAATCTTGGATTAGACTGATATCTGCCAAGCATTCTGGTTATAAATGCTAAGTCAGGGCGAGTGCACACTTGTGCATACATCATACTTCCAATGATCGAAGCATAAGGAACTGATTTCATCTACACAGATTCATAATCATTACTTGGGCATTGTAAAGTCTCAAACTTATCGCCCTTGACAATAGGAGGAGGCGAGGCTGAGCACTTATGCATATTGAACTTTTTGAGTACCTTCTCAATATACGCTCTTTGTGATAGCCCCAAGATTCCTCTGGATCTATCTCGGTGAATTTGAATGCCTAAGACATAAGAGGCTTCACCAAGATCTTTCATGTCAAACTTTGAAGAGATAAACCTTTTAGTTTCTAGAAGCATATTCTTATTGCTACTGGCTAAGAGTATGTCATCAACATATAGTATCAGGAAGACAAAATTGCCCCCCTGAACTTCACATAAATGCAATTGTCCACTTCATTCTCCTTGAAACCAAAATTCTTTATGACTTGATCAAACTTGGAGTACCATTGCCTTGAGGCTTGCTTCAATCCATAAATGGACTTCTTAAGACGACATCCTAAATGTTCTTTCCCTTCCATAAAAAAACCTTCCGGTTGATCCATGTAAACATCCTCATGTAAGTCACCATTTAGAAATGCCATTTTGACATCCATCTGATGCAACTCTAGATCATAATGAGCCACAAGTGCCATAATAATTCTAAATGAGTCCTTAGAAGAGACAGGTGACAAAGTATCATTATAATCAATACCTTCTCTTTGAGTGAAGCCCTTAGCCACAAGCCTTGCTTTGAACCTTTCGATATCACCTTTGGAGTCACGTTTGGTCTTATAGACCCATCTGCTACCCACAGTTTTGGCTCCTTTAGGAATTTCTACTAAGTCCCATACATCATTAATGCGCATGGACTTCATTTCATCTTTCATAGCATCAAGCCATTCTGATGAATGATCACTTCGTATGGCTTCCTTAAACGATGCAGGTTCATCATCCAACATCGACTCATTTATATCTTCACTCATATAAGTCGCATAATCATCAGGAATAGCAGACTTTCTAGCCCGCTTGGACCTTCTGAGAGGTGCATTATTTGGTACCTCGATCACAGCTTCAGGCTGCTGAGCATCTTTCGTAGAAGTATCATTAGACGTGGACTCCGACGGAGCCACTGGTATCTCAGTAGGAGTAGCATTAGCAGTCCTCACAGCTGGATATGAAAACTCAACATGAACAGGAAACACTGGTTCTTGGATCATAGGTACCAGGACATATTCCCGTTTCTCCTCCAAGGTTATTTCCCTAGGAGTCATACTCCCCTTCAACATATCACTTTCCAAGAACACCGCGTGTCTTGTTTCAACAAACTTAGTGAATTGTTTTGGACAATAGAAACGATATGCCTTAGATTTGTCAGGATAACCAATGAAATGGCAGCTGACAGTCTTGGGGTCTAACTTTTCCATAATTAGATTGAAAACTCTTGCCTCGGCAGGACAGCCCCACACATGCAAGTAACTGAGGGTAGGTTTTCTCCTAGTCCATAAGTCATACGGTGTTTTTGGCATACTGGGGACCTTATTGAGAATATGTGCAGCTATCTTTAGAGCTTCTATCCATAAACCAAGCGGCAAAGTGGAGTGACTTAACATACTTCTTACCATATCCATAAGAGTATGATTTCGCCTTTCAGCTACTCCATTTTGTTGAGGTTTGCCAGGTGCTGAATACTAAGAAACAATACCATTTTCCTGTAGGAACTTACTAAAAGGTCCAGGAATTTGGCCATAAGAAGTGTGTCTTCCATAGTACTCACCACCACGGTCAGACCTTACAACTTTGATCTTTTGACCAACTTGATTCTCAACTTTAGCTTTAAATATCTTGAACTTTTCTAATGCCTCGTATCTTTCTTTGATAGGATAGATGTATCCAAAGCGAGAGAAGTCATCAGTGAATGTTATGAAAGAATCAAAACCATCCACTGATTTCACATTAAACGGACCACCAATATCCATACGAACAATTTCCAAAACTCCCGTGCTTCAATTTTTAGCTTTCTTAATTCTCTTAGCATATTTCCCTTTGATGCAATCAATATAATAATCTAGATCCGCATCTGAGAAATTCAAAGGATGAAGAACTTGCTCCTTAATGAGACGCTCGATTCTCCCCCTCGAAATATGGCCCAGACGATAGTGCCATAGTTTCAAAGAAGTCTCATCAGCATCGCGCTTACGCTTGGTACTAATATTCACATTAGAGGAAGCATCAACTTCACTTATGGAATCACTTAAGGAAATAAGATAAAGTTTGTCTTGTCAGAAGGCAAGACCAACATCATTATTGTCAAACATAATTATATATCTCTTATTCCCAAAGTCACAGTGAAAACCATCATCATCTAAGAATGAGACAGACACAAGGTTTTGTCTCATAGAGGGTACATAAATTATGTTACATAAACGAAGCATAAAGCCACTATGGGGTGTAAGTGTAAACTCTCTAATAGCCTCATCTTCGGCTTCAACACCATTAGCAACTCTAATGGTTCTTTCCCCTCTTCTTAGGGTCCTCTTCATATCGAATCCCTGTAAGGAGTTTGCAACATGAATTATTGCACCTGAGTCAACCCACCATGTATTGGTGGCATAATCAACATAAAGGGATTTGTCAACAAAGGTTATAACATTAGTACCTTTCTTATTGAGCCATTTCATGAACCCGATACAATCCCTCTAGACGTGTCTGTTTTTCCCACAAAAGTGACATCCATTAGGATCTTTACCATCAGCATTAGGGAGTGCATCTACATTAGGAGCTCTGTTAGGGTTCTTTTGCCGAAAGAACTTAGAATATTGATCTTTATCTTTAAACTGAGCAAGCTTAGGCTTTATAAACTTTTTATTCTTCTGAGAATGCTTGAACTGATTGACATGATCAACTCGTCCAGCTTTAAGACTTTCCTCCTCTTGTACACATCTAGCGTCATTTCATCCATGCCCCATTTAGAATCCATCACATTATAATTGATGGTGAACGAAGAGAACTCCGTGGGCAAGGATGACATAATAAAATAGACAAGGAAACCTTCAAAGATTTTCATTTCCATTGTCCTAAGTTTAGTGGCCATGTTAATTTTTCGCATGATATGTTCTCTCAGATTCCCAGTTGGATCATACCTTTCATCAATAAGCCTTCTAATGAGGCTTGTTGCATAAATTTTGGATGATCCCCTAAAGTGGTCCTCAATATTTTCAAGGTAACCCTTGGCAGTATGATAGTCTGGGACAGCTCCCCTCATACTTTGAGTAATGGATCCCTTAATAATCATGAGTCACTTACGATTTGAATCCCCCCACTTAGTTTTATCATCATCATAATCCCTTTTCAGGGCATTATAATTCTCATCACCTTCAGCAGGTGCTATAGGAGGATCCTTAATGAGGGCATAATCTATATTCAGCAAAGCTAAAGTGATCTCAAGCTTCTCCTTCCAAGTACCAAAATTGCTACCAGTCAACTGTTCTATGCCATTAATAATACCGACAATTTGAGAGGCATTAGATGCGCAAAATAAAACAAATTCTTTGAATAAGCATCACAATTTTATACTCCTTTCATCAATCTAGTCTATATCAGCTTTGGCCAGAAATAGACACGATCAATAAAAATTTGTGATCAAAATATCTGCCAGTCAGCTTTGGCTAGAATGATAGATATAAGCCACACTTAATTAGATCCTCTAATCATATAGAATTCTTTCATCAATCTAGAACACATCAACTTTGTCCAGAAGTAAACCAGACCAATAAAATTTCATGGTCAAAATGGCCATCTATCAGCTTTGGCCAGAATGATGGACATAAGCCATGCTTAATTATGAGGATTTCCAAACTTTATTTTTGCAGCAAAACATTATTGTCACAATTTATTTGGAAAACAATCACAAAAGAACCAACTAAAAATAATAAACACATCAGAAAGAATTAACTTATCATAATAAAACACAATAAACTTACTTAAGTGAGGTACATAATTGCATGATAAAAGAATAATTTGTCATATAATTATGTTCCATAATTGACATAATAAAATATGCCAAAAATTTAGCCCCCAAAACTATTTATATATAAGCCCTAACTCATAAAACATTAATTCTTAAATCTTTATTCTTAATCTGGGATCAAACAGGAAATTTGGCCCAATACAATTCTTCCGGACTGGGCCAAACTAGCCCATCCCGTCTCCCCTCACCCTACTTTAGTGGCCCAAGCGGCCCGTGAAGCAGCCAAGGCTATGAGCCGTTGGATACGATCCAGCAGCGGAGGGTGTGCCGGTCGGAACAAAACCCGACATGTGACGATGCCCCCCCCGAACCCTAGCCCCCATTTGCCCCTCTCCCTCTCCTCTGCCTCTCGACGCTACGCTAGCAACACGGCCCGGCGAAGCCACTGCAACGGAGAAAAGAGAGCGAGCGACGAGCACCAGCGCTAGAGAAGGAGGGACGACGTCGACCAGGCCCCCTCGCCGGAGCTACGTGCGACTTTAGCCGGTGAGCACCTCCGTCGAGCGGCCCTGGACGGTGCCCTATGCATGGGGACGGCGCATGCAGGCGTCCCTGCATCCACGTCGACCGCCATATCCAAGTTCGGCACCACGACGAGCCTCAACGGCGACGAGCGAACGAGGAAGCATCGTCACGGCCCGGTGCAGCAGACTGCGAGACCGCTCGGGACGAGCTCGAGCAGGCCTGCCCTTAGGTGGCAATCCCGACGCCGCCGTGGCCAACGACGACGGCAGGGTCCTCATGTAAGTGCCCGCTGCTCCTTAATCTTAAGAAATTAGGGTTAGGGTTCCTCAATTTAGGGATTAGGCTTAGGGTTCCTCAGTAATTGGGGAAATTATGGTTAGGGTTCTTCGATTCGATGAACTAGGGTTACAGTTCGTTAGAAATTGGGGATTAGGGTTAGTGTTTGCACCAACAACTCAAATCCCCACATAAAAATTGCATAAAAGCAACCCTAACACCTGTTCTTGATCAGATAGAACTTAAACTTAGTAAATTTAGGGCTAAAAGCAACAATTTTATGCTGATCTGAAGCAAGAACTGGAACAAGCACATAGCTTTAGCAACAAAAACATGAACAAAACAGGAAGAACAAGCTTGCAAGAACATAATTTAATGCATAATATGGCTCAAACTTGCAGCTAGAAGCTTTGATACCACTTTAAGAATCCCTTAGGATCATCTAGCTCAAGACTAAGCCACAAAAGATAAGATCAGGGGTGTGTACCTTGATATGGAGGTCCATCCACGACCTCCTCTTGATTTGCTTCATCTGATCCTTGTTGATGTAGATGTGAGGATTCTTCCTGGTTCTTTCAGTCGTTGCTTGATCAGTGGGCAGGGGAGAGAGTGAGAGAGAGAGAAACTGCCAGTCTTCTTCTCAAACCCTAGGGCTCCTTTATATAGGACCTACACCAGGAGAATCACACACAAAGGATGGATGGTCAGGATGCCCCTGATCAGGGCATCATATGGTTGTAATTAAACAACCCCTAAAAGCCATAATCTTGACTTATTTAACTACAGAAAACTGCAGATCACTTATATATCCAACAGGTTCAAATTGAACTACTAAAAAGACTTATATTTTGAAAAGGAGGTTGTATAAGACGTTTTGGTAGGCTAACAGAGAAAGTAGTATTCATCTGTTTCCTAGTGAAACATAAGCATTGTCAGGGAAAAACGGGAGTGAAACATAAATATTGTTGGGAAAACCGGGAGTAGAGACTTATTAACCCAACCTTGTGATATGAAAATACATAGTAGAATTGATGTAAACTTTAACACCACTTGTATACTGATTTATATACGTATTGTTGTTTTTCATGGAGGGAAATATATGCATCAGCATATATGGAGAAGTTGTCTAAGCACTTTACCAGGCGCTTGTAGAGTCGATGTTTGAAATAGTGTTTAGGATTTCAGAATTAAGAACAACAGTAGCAAATCAACACATAGGGACACCAATAAAAACATCTCAACTTGAGAGAAAAAACTACAGGTTGAAGCCAACCAAAACTTTTTTCACTATTATCAAATAGGGATATAACTTGGTCTTCTCTTTTTTTGAACAAACTGAGGCGCGTCAGCGACGCCAAAATTAATTTCATCGGCTCAGGAGCAAAGTACATTATGAATTACAAAGTCCGACCATAAGGAATTATGTAGTATAGAGAGAACAGGAAAGAAGAAGGAGAACGAGCTGAAGAAATGCAAGTCATGATAGGTAACTATAGGTGGTTCCTAAGTACCTTATGTGCACAGTTATGAGCTGTAGAATTGTTGTTCGTGCTTATGTGGATCACTCTAGCTTGCAGTTGGGATTTGAGATTTAATATTATGGCAAGGGTGTCCCTAGTGTTCTAGTGAATGTACTCAGATTCAATTTTCTCGGCCGCTACTCCTTGCGCTAGGAGTTTGTTATCCGTCAATAATGTTGGCCTAGCAACCTGTAAATGCCCTGCTATTTGGCTCGCAAGCAACATTGCTTTTGCTTATGCTTGTATTACTAAGAGTGCAGTTGGAGCTGTTGTCTGTATTGTGATGTCTATGCTACGCTCGCTTTCCTTTAGCTGCATACTTATTCCGATTCCTGTGATTGTTGACCCTGCATCCTGATGATCGTTCGCTTCCCTCCGCAATGCATCTGTAAAAATCTTTGGTCATGGAATAGATGTAAGCTCCAAGATTGTCTGTCCTTCTCTCTCCTAACCTATGTTCTTCATAACCTGTTCCTGATGGTTGCTTGTTTTGGCTTGCATGAAAGAATCAGAGGGGTGGAGTAGTTCTCTGGTTCGTAGCAACGCCTGGGCGTTTATCTCTATTTGATATGGCTTTTCCGTTTTCCTGCGAAAGAGACAATCATTTCTAGACTTCCAAATGGACCATAAGAAGGTTAGAAGGTTTGGCATGGACGCATGTGGGTGCTGCATACTAAGGATTTTATGTAAGATCTCTGTTAAGGAGCTACTTTGTTGAATGTCGGTTCTGATATGCTAGATATCTGCTTCATGATGAGAAAATTGTTCGTGGAGCAAATTTGGATTTACCAGTTGTTGGATATACCAAATAGGTATACCAACGACATAGTCTCATACCGGCAAGCCTAGGTGGCCCACAGTTGGTGGTTAAGCCTATGGCATAACCGGACGGCCCAGTTACTGATAGACAAGACGGAGGTCCAGCAGGGATGAAGGAAGGCGACGTTCCACCGCCTTAGATGGAATAGTGTTAGTCTAGGACTCTGTAACCGTAGCCGGCTGGGATTCTCCTTATAACCCTAGGTCCTGGCGTCCTTATAAGCTGGCCTACAAGAGTCTTTAGGGCAACAACAATCTCATAGACAAGTGTATAGCACTACTCGCACGACGTATTGTCATTATAGTGATTTATAGCAGGAGTATGATCTCGCCACTGTCGTGAGATCTAAACCTGGGTAAACCGTGTCAGGCCGTCCCGAACGCTCTTCGTCTTTCTCCACGTCTCTAAACTCGCCGTTGGGATACCCCTATGACGTACGTGTCGGCAATACCACGACAGTTGACGCCTACCGTAGGGCAAGAGGCGCTTACATCACGGATCCGGACGGGATCCCTCGTCGATATCAAAGACGGCCAGATCGCATTTGGTTGACACATCTTCATCGTCGGCATCAATTTCATCGACAGCATCCAACATCAAGCGTGGACAACGCAGACAGCCGTGTTTCGTCTAACTAGGCCACCGCAGAGTCCAGCGGTTCTGTTCTCCACCATGACGCATTGTTGCGTTAGAGCCAGCGGAAGTTTTGACTCACGCGATGTCTCCTAAGGGTCCACATTGAGTTCTCTTAGGGTCAGATCATGGTTCAAGTTGCGGTACTCTTGTGCTAGTTTTCTCATGGTCGAGAATCAAGCGCCATGCAACGTGAGTCGTAACTCCCAGGCCTGACTAAATCACTATGAAAATTCCAAGAACTTTACGCGTAAAGTGGAAGACAAAATTAATTAAATAAGGTTAGATACGTGCATGGAATCTAAGCCATGGAGGACATGCTGTACGAATCTTCGAAGCCCGGAGTGGGGATATTGCCAGGTTTGATTTTGTTATGAATATGCAACTTGTATTTCTTTGAGGGCCAAAGGCCACAATATATAATACAGATACAGCTGTGAATATGCAAGAAGCCCCCTAACATATGGGGAGACTACAATACAAATATATGTTAGAAATAATGGGGCTAATCCATTTAGGCCCATGAGTATTTCAGATTTTCCCTAAATCTCAAAGCCCAAATTTGTGGCAGCCCATATGTGTTTGGGCCCATGTTTGTGGCAGCTCACATGAGAGTGGAGTGGGAGCTAAAGTTTAGTCCCACATGGAAAGTTGGAGGAGAGTTGCACCACCTTATAAGGTGGAGTGTTGCACCACTTTGTAAGTAAGTGGGAATAAGAGAGATACACACGCGCGCTCCTCCTCCGCCGCCGCCGCCGCTCGCACGCTCGCCTCGCCTCGCCTCGACACGCGCGCGCGCCGCGGGTTGCGGACTCGGCCCACGTTCGCCTCGAGCCGCTCTATATAAAGTCCTGCGCGGCTGCCGCCACAACAACACCGAAAACCAATCTAGGGTTTTGCCATCCTCTCTACTTGCGCCGTCACCGTAGTCTACTCCATCCCGCTTGCCGGCGTGCACCGGCGGACGGGAGAGCAGGTCTCCGGAACCACTCGCCCTTGCGATCCTGTACGGGAGAGGGCGAATAAGGTTTTTGGGAAGCGCTCTGCGCGACTGCTCGAGTTCTCCATCACGGGTCGTCTTCCATCCAAGTCAGGCGGTGCTGCCTACCGCCGTCTTCGTCGCCATCTGCCGCGATCGCTCTTCCCCAAAGTTTCTACTACGACAACCGAACGGTACGTGCTACGTGATCCTGTTTGGTTATTTATCATGTTCTGCGAGTACATGTTAGGCTGCTGTTTGTTTCCGATCATCCTGTTGTTTAGTACATCTAGTATGTTCGAGTTACATGAGCTAGTAGCTGGTTTTGTCATGATTTATATTCTGGAATTAATCGTGGAAATTATGCCTAATAATCCAACAATATATACATCTAACACCCCCTCTTAAACTCATGGTGGATCCACAACACTGAGTTTGGAGAGTAAGAAATCATGCTGCGCTCTGGTCTATGCCTTCGTGAAGAAATCCGCCAACTGTAAATCTGAAGACACATACTGAAGCGCAACAACCTGAGCCTGCACCTGAGCACGTGTATAGAAAACATCAACACCAATATGCTTGGTAAGCTCATGCTTGACCGGATCACGTGCAATACTAATAGCACATGTACTGTCAGACAAAACCAGAGTGAGTGTGGTAATAGAGACCCCAAAATCCGCAAGTAACCACCGTAACCAGGTCACCTCAGCAGTCAACAAGGCCATAGCACGCAACTCAGCCTCAACACTCGAACAGGAAACCGCTGTCTGTTTCTTCGTCTTCCAAGCAATGAGCGAACCACCAAGAAACACACAGTAAGCAGAAAGTGAACGACGATCCGAAGGATTACTCGCCCACGTAGCCTCTGAATAGCACTGGAGCTAGAGGGAGCTGGAACGAGGAAAGAAAAGGCGACGAGTGATCTTACCACGAAGATAACGAAGAACACGGAGAAGATGACTATAGTGAACAGTGGTAGGAGCAGAAACAAACTGACTCAGAATATGAACAGGATAAGAGATATCAAGACGAGTGACAGCAAGATAAACAAGACTCCCAACAAGATGACGATAACGCGTCGGATCAGAAAGAGGATCACCATCAGTAGGTTAAAGCTTAACATTAAGCTCCATAGGGGTCTCAACAGTGCGCTCATCCCCAAGAGCAGCACGAGCAAGAAGATCATGAATATACTTTTCCCGAGAGATGTAAAAGCCATCAGAAGTGGAGGAAACCTCAATCCCAAGAAAGTATCGAAGAGGACCAAGATCAGTCATAAGAAACTGATCACGAAGACGAGCCTTAACAAAGGCGATATACTCAGGATCATCACCAGTAATGATCATATCATCAACATAGAGAAGAAGAAGAGTGCGTCCACGAGGAGAAGTGTGAACAAACAGCACTGGATCATGAGCACTACAGGAGAAACCAGTAGCAGTCACTACAGAAGCAAAGCGCTCAAACCAGGCACGAGTGGCCTGTTTGAGGCCATAGAGAGAACTTCGAAGACGACAAACCATCCCCTCGGGAACAGAATACCCAGGAGGAGGCTGCATATAAACCTCCTCACTCAACTCACCATTGAGAAAGGCGTTCTGAACATCAAGCTGGGACACAGACCAGTGACGAACAGAAGCAACATCAAGAAGAGTACGCACAGTGGTCATATGAGCCACAGGAGCAAATGTCTCATCATAGTCATGACCATGCTCCTGCTGAAAATCACGAGCCACAAGACGTGCTTTATAGCGCTCAAGAGATCCATCAGAGCGGGTCTTAATCTTATAGACCCACTTACACGTGATAGGACGAACACCGGGAGGGGGAGAAACAAGATCCCAGGTGCCAGTGCGCTCAAGCGCAGCAATCTCCTCAGCCATGGCCAGCTGCCATTCAGGATGATGCTCAACATCCCGATAAGAAGTCGGCTCGGAGGCAACAGAAAGACCATACTGACTAGGAGAGTAACGGTTGAGGGAACGACGCTGACGAACAGGACGAGTAGAGGGAAGATCATCAGAGGAAGATGACTCCGGAGACGACGATGAAGAAGGAATAGCAGATGAAGACTCCGGAGAACGAGGAGAACTAGGAGAACTAGACGGAGCAGAGGAGGACGGTGTCAAAGAAGAGACATCAGGGGGAGGAGATCCTGAAGAAGACACAATAGGAGTAGAAGGAGGTGTGTCAGGAAAGAGAAGAAAAGAGATATCTTCCACCGGGTAAGTACCAGCGGTGGGACGAGGATAGAAAGGACGCGTCTCATCAAAAGTAACATCACGAGAGATACGCATCCGACGACCAACAGGGTCCCAACAGCGATAGCCCTTATGCTCATCATTGTATCCAAGGAAGACACACTCAACGGACTGAGCGGTCAGTTTGGTGCGTTCGCGAGGAGCAAGGAGAATATAGCAAACACAACCAAACAAGCGAAGCATGGAGTAGTCTGGAGACTGTCCAGATAGGCGCTCAAGAGGGATACCACCCTGCAAGGCGGCAGAAGGCTGAATATTGATGAGGTAAGCTGATGTAGCGACAACCTTAGCCTAGAAATGGGGCGGGAGAGAAGAAGCAATCATCATGGCACGAGTGGTCTCAAGAAGATGGCGATGCTTACGCTCAACAACGCCATTCTGGGCATGAGCGTCAGGACATGAGAACTGAGCAAGAGTGCCCTGCTCAGCAAGAACACCTCGCAACATCTAGGAGATATACTCACCAGCAGAATATTCAGCACGAAACACACGAATGGGGGTAGAGTATTGAGTACGGACCATGGACGCAAAACGCTGATATATGGAGAGCACCTCACTACGAGAGCGCATAAAATACAACCAAGTGTACCGAGAAAAATCATCGATGAATAAAATATAGTAGCGATGGCCCCCTTTTGAAGCGAAAGGAGCCGGACCCCAAACATCTGAATGAACTAAATCAAAAGGTCGCTGAGATACAGACGCGCTAGTAGGATAGGGAAGCTGAATCTGTTTACCCAACCTACAGCCCTGACAATGTAAAGACCCATCTCCTAAGACAGACCCCAGAAGACCACGATGAACTAATGATGACAGGCGAGAGTCACAAATATGACCAAGACGATGATGCCACTGCTGAAAGGAGCTGGTAGCAGAGGCGACAACCAGAGAAGAACTGGCAGATGAAGTGGCAGTGGAAGGAACACGAAGCCAGTCTAACTCCCAAAGTCCTGAAGAGTCACGGCTGCGAGGGCCAGCTCCAACCAGAGCCTGCGTGCGACGGTCCTGGACAACACAAGAATCAGCATCAAGAATGACACGACAACCAGAATCAGTAAGCTGGCTAGCAGAGAACAGATTCATCTTAAGAAGAGGGACATGAGAAATATCAGGAACAGAAAAATAAGAAGTAGAAAGGGTGCCCCGACTAGAAACAGGAAGAGAGGTACCATCAGCTGTGAAAACACGGACAGGAGAAGGGAGAGAACGAAGAGCGGACAGAAAAGAAGACTCAGAGGTCATATAAAAAGAAGCTCCAGAATCCAGATACCATGGGGACGTACCTGACTGTGTAGAAGGTGGTGGTCACACAGTGCCTGAAGACTCAGTCACAGAACCAGCAGTGCCTGTCGAAGAAGATCCTGTAGCAGCAAGCAGACCGCGAAGACTCTTGATAATGTCCTGATCGGAGAGAGCAACTGCTGAAGATCCAGAAGGAGCCGACTGCCCACGAGCCTGGTGCTGCTAACGTAAACTGGGATCCCGTGTATAACAGGTGGCCCAAGTGTGACCATCCTTGTTACAGTAAGAGCAGTGACGAAGAGAACCACGACGACCCTGACCACGAGCCTGCTAGTGCTGACTCTGGCCTTGAAACTGCCGGTGCTGACTCTGACCCTGAAACTGCTGGTGCTGACTCTGACCTGGAGGAGTGGGTAGTATCGGCGGCGGCACAGAGGACCGCGGCTGAGTCGAGGGAACAGACGACATAGGAGGACAAGTCGTAGCAAGCACAGATGGAGCCGCAAGAAGACCAGCACCACGGAGACGAGTCTCCTCAGCCCGAAGCTCAGTCAACACCTCAGAGAGCAGAACACGACCACGAGCATTCAGCTGAGCACGCCGGGGCTCAAACTCCTGGCGGAGCCGAGACAGAAACTCATAGACGTGGTGAAACTCCAAATCCGAGTGCACAATCTGGCAACACGAGCATGTGCCACAAACAGCAGTACGAAGAGAATCAAGCTGACACCAGATAGCAACACTATGAGTATAGAACTCATCAATAGTAGAATCACTCTGCTGAAGAGCATGCTCATGGCGAACCACAGACAGGTAAAGAGCATCCCCAGATGGCTGATAGCACTGACGAAGATGGGCCCACTGAGCGGCAATAGTAGGAAGACTCATAAACTCAGCAGCATACTGGGGCAGAACACTGGAGGTGAGAACAGCAGCAGCACGAGCATCCTCATCAACCCACTGAGTGTAAGCAGTCAGAGCGTGTCGATAGGCCTCGAGATCAGAAGAGTACTGCTTGAACTTCAGGTCATAAGCAGCAACAACACTATCATCAGCACTCTGAGCAGCATCCTTGGCCTCCCGAGAAGCATCAGCACCGAGAACAATCGGCGTCGGCGGAAGAGGAGCCACAGGAGCAGGGGGGGGCACGGCGGACAGGAGACCTCGCCGGAGAGCACACCCCAAAGACGGAGACCGCGCATGTGAACATGCATAAAGGCAGCGAAATCAGGGTAATTTGCGCCATCGAAGATCACCGGGCAGCGAGGAATCGCAACATAACCGGATGAAGAAGACATTTTTTTTGGACACAGATCAGATCAGATCTAGATCTGACCGGTCAATCTGGCCGGACGGGGTCAGTGGCAGTCAAACGGGGCGGGCCAGAGCCGGCCGTACAGGGGCGGTGCCGAATGGTGGCAGACACCGGTCGGGTGGGAGACGGCGGGCCGTACAGCGACGGGGCGGGGCCGGGCCGTACATCGATGGGGCAGACCAGGAGGCAGCGCCGCGTGGAGTCCCAGGCGCATGGAGTCACCCTGCATGTGAAGTGGCGCGTGGAGTCCAAGACCCGGGCACGCGGGGGGCTTCCTGGCTGCAGGGCGCGTGCAGAGATGGAGCAGCAGCAGGTCTGCAGGGCGACCTCGCGTGTGCTGCCTGGCTGCAGGGCGCGTGAAGAGATGGAGCAGCAACAGGTCGTCAGCAGCAGGTCCGCGTGGCTGCAGGGCGACCTCGCGTGAAGAGATGAAGCAGCAGCAGGTCCGCGTGAAGACCGAGGAGATAACCCCACGCGTGGACGAGCGCGTGAACGAGACCCCGGTCAAGCAGATCGATCTGTAAAATCGACAGGGTGGAGACCGAGATCCAGATCCGCGCGTGGAGAGATCAGATCTGGGTCACGAGACGGAACGAACAACGATAGCAGACGACCCGAAACTAGGCGGCGACGACGGCAAGGCCGTCGGCGACAAGGACGGTGGCGGCTATAGCGACGATGTTGCGAGAGGAGGCTAACCTAGCTCTGATACCATGTCAGGAATATGCAACTTGTATTCCTCTGGGGGCCAAAGGCCACAATATATAATACAGGTACATGTGTGAATATGCAGGAAGCCCCCTAACATATGGGGAGACTACAATACAAATATATACATCTAACAGATTTGCCCTTCTTCTTCGTGGCGCGTTCATTCTGGGAAGCCATTTGCCAAAAACGATCGATAGCCTACTGTGTATATATGGCAACAGTCTGGCTTTGTTTTCATCGGAGCAACCTTTGCTGGCGTGGCAGATTTTTCCGACTTCATCACCGCCAAATTCGTCTTCCGCGAACAACATCGAATCTGCTCAAACAGCTAAATACTTATTTATGTTATTTATTTTTTTATGATCATCTGGTTAAGATTGGTTCACTTATATCCTGAGTCTTTTACCGATTTCGTTTTGGTCATACCTTTTCCACGATTTGGCTTGTGCTTGTGAGTATAAACTTTTGGCTGGCTTGCCGTTTAAGGCCCTAGTACTATGAAAAAAACCAGCCTTCGGACGTTATCTTTAGTTTTCTGGCTACACGTTTTCTTTTTTTTATATGTAGTAGTGACATTTCAGCACTTAAAACCAGCGTTTTTTCTGAGGTTCTGGATTTTCTTGCTATTAAGCGATATCGCCTCAGCAAATGTTCTGTGTTTAAAGTTTTGTCGTCTCACGAAAAGTCAAGCATATAAGCCAGAAGAACGGATAATCCAGCACTTGATTAAACCAAATTTTATGTAAATTATTCAAATTAGTTGAGTTTTCCCCTCCTAAACAGTTTTATGTTGTTCAACTGCTTCATTGTTTCAGCTTGAAAGCATTTTTTCAAAGGCCGTGTTTGTTCCGCCTTACGTTTGTTCATTGGACACTATCGAAAGGAACAATCTAATACAATTGTCTCGTTTATGTTTATGTCTCAGGTACATGACACTTGGACGTTCCAGCGGTCCTTGGATCAAGGTGTTTTGAGCCGGATTTTCACTAGGCTTGACACCTGGGGGCTGCAATCACAGTTATCGACCAAGCTTGAGCCGCCTTTGAGGAAGCCGACTCAATGCTCGGGGGCTTTACATCTCTAACTTAAGAGGTTTGTCCCTCCTTGTGTCCAAGATGGAACAATCCTCAGGGGCTATAATATGTTGATCTACAAGATACGACAAAGTTCTCTTTGAGCATCAAGCCGGAAAATTCAAGTGAATTCCACCTTGACACTCGGGGGCTACACCGATGCTGAATTTTTGTGAAGTTCTCTCTAGAACACCAAGACGAAGTAATCCCGATTTGACGCTAGGGGCTACACTATTCATTTTTACCGAAGCTACTTTGAGAGCACCAAGACGATTTTCCTTTGAAACTCTGACTTGGCGCTCAGGGGATACAATCGTTTGATGTACAATTATTCATGTTCTTTTGATCATCAAGCCGCCTTCGACAAAGCCGACTAAATTCTCGGGGGCTACATATGGTTACGTCAACAAGACTTTCAAGACGGTGAAAAATCTGGCTAGCGGAACCCCGGGGCTCAACATTAACTTTGCCTTCACGGAATTTTCCTGGGTTACACGGCTCATCAGCCTAAACGTCCGTGATACGAGAGGCTCTAAGACCATTATTCGGCTAGCTCTTATGTCTGTGACTTTGCTGGCTCTAAGTCGGCAGTTTGGCAGCCTTTACGACCGTGGCCCAGTAGCCGTGATTTTTTCCGGCTTACATATCGTCCTGCATGGATGATGATATTGAAGATGTTTCTAGAGCTTGGAAGAATCACTAACGATTTGTTAGAGAATTCCCCGCCTTGGATTCGTTCCCAGAAGCATACAAGCAACTATCTAGCTAGGCTTAGTCGGATGAGAATATGATATGGGAGCTCTCCAAGATTCTTCATGAAGCACGCCTACAAATTGAAGATGACATGATACTTACGCTCAAAACTAGAAGGAGGAATGCGAGGATCTTGAAGAACTCCGGGGGCTACTGTTGTGGATATACCAAATAGGTATACCTACGACATAGTCTCATACTGGCAAGCCCGGGTGGCCCACAGTTGGTGGTTAGGCCTATGGCATAACCAGGCGGCCGAGTTGCTGATAGACAAGATGGAGGTCCAACAGGGATGAATGAAGGCGACATGCCACCGCCTTAGATGGAAGCGGGTGCCTTAGAGGACACGGAGACTAGTTAGTGTTAGTCTAGGACTCTATAACCGTATCCAGCTGGGACTCTCCTTGTAACCCTAGGTACTGGCGTCCTTATAAGCCGGCCTACGGGTGCTTTTAGGGAAACAACAATCTCATGGACAAGTGCATAGCACTACTCGCACGACGTATTGCCATTATAGTGATTTATAGCAAGAGTAGGATCTCGCCACCGTCATGATATCCGAACCTGGGTAAACTATGTCAGTCTGTCCCAGACGCTCTCTACCTTCCCCCATGTCTCTAAACTCGCTGTTGGGATACCCCTATGGTGTATGTGTCAGCAATACCATGACACCAGTGTTGAATGTTACGGTGGGTGATCAAATTCTGCCGAAGGCTAGAAAGATTGTTCCCGGTTTTCAGAAGCTTCCTGAGGTTGTAAAGATTACTGAAGCAAAATAGGATGTCTCTGACAAACTTTCTAAAGATCTGGCTGATATAAAGAAAGAAAAGGTTGATTCAAACTCTTCTAGTGCAATTTCATTAGATTTCAATGTGAGACAAAAGTTTGATCAAGATATTCAAAGGAAGTTTGGTCTCTCTATTAACTTTCATCCTGGTTTTCACAGAAGAGCATTCTTTATGGTTTGTTCTTTTGGCAGGGCTGATTTCAAACCTGATACTCATACTGTGAGTATTGCTCTGCAATCTTGTTTTGCAGGATTGGCCTCTCTTTTTCAAGTCAGACATTTACAAGATCGATCATTCAGATTTTCAGTAGCTTCTAGAGCTGTTTGTTTTGAAATTTACAACATCTCTAGATTTACCAATAAACATTTTGTTATGATCATCAAACTGTGGCATGAAGGTGTACCAAATTGGTAAGCAGAAGAAAAAAATCTATCTTGAACAAGAGCAGGATTGGAAAGTTGTTTCTTACAAGAAAAATTCTCCCAAAAATTTGTTCATCCAAATGATCGTTCAAAAGCTATCCGTTTGGGTATTAATTCGGTCTTTTGACCGTTTAAAATATCAGCCGTCAAAAACAGAGTCAACCCCATGCATGGGTCGACAGATTGAATCGATAGTTAATTCTAATTATGGGGCTAATATTACACATTCATTTTCTGATGCGGTGGTTAAGGGCAAATCAAGTCAAGAGCGTTTCCTGCACCTATTCATTTGCGAGAAAAATCTAGGGCATTTAATTTTCTGGGTCTTTTGCCTTTTCTGCGTTTACCCTCTTTCCCAAAACGGGATTGGCCAACGATTCTTACCTTAATTGGTTTAAAGCCCAGCATCCCATTATGCGATTATAGCCCCGGGTCTTCTCCTATATAAAATATTTCTTCATTTCTAGTCAAAAGAAAATACCAGAGCACCTTGTCTCCTCAACTCCCCTCCTGTACAAACCCCAACCTCCCCTGCTTCTTGTCCGACCTCGTCGTCGGCGGTTCCTGGAGCAATGGCTAACATTCCCATCAACCCTGCTCCTTTTCTGCCTCATGGCTTTGAGATTATGTAGGTGGAAGGGCGGGTTGGCCTCAGAAGGGTGGTGGTTCCTCGTCGGCAATGTCTTCATGAATAGTATTCCATTTCCACCATTAATCCCATGCCTCCTGGCCATGTTCCTTTCCAGAATGTTCATGATGTCCTTCCCGATTTTCTGCACAATGAAGCTAGAGTTGGGTTTGGGGAGATTCAGAAATGTCCCTTTGGGGATGCATATGTGCAGTTCACACTTGTAAGTGACAGGGAAAGACTGATTAGGGACAGTCGAATTGCTTTCTAGGATGTGCATGTATGTTTTGTTAAACACAATGAGGGGGTTAATTGGCATAGGGTTTAGTTTAACAATGAGTGTTGGGTTATGTTGGTGGGACCACCACTTGATCAAATGAAAACTAAAGGACTCAATGTTCTTTTCAATGGCATTGGGAAAATGCTAATGTGGGAAAGAGATCCTGAGCACAAAGGAAAGATTATTGCTAAGGTTAGGGTCACTGACCTGGCAGACATCCCCAAAAGTGTTAGGATGACACTTGGTGACAATGAGGATTCTGAATCTTGGACTTTTTTATTGAACTACTATTTAGCAACCTGATGATCCTGATCCACATGATGGCGTTGAACCACACCCTGTACCTAACCATATGATGCACCTTTTGTCCCCCCTCCCCCCATAGGACAATGCTGGCAATGTTGGAGGTTGGGATCATTGGGTGGCTGACAATGTGGCTCAAAATGCCCCTACTACTCCAGTTTAGGAAGCTGGGGAATAATTACACTTTGACAATCAGCATTCTCCACCTCATGCTACACATAGTGGGGTCACTGTTTCCATCCCTAAGCAGCCTGCTCCTAGTAATGATCATGAGTTTGTTCAAGATGACAATGTTGTGGAGCAGGAGGTAAATTAGCCTATGATTGTTCAGTTACAAGATGTTGGGCTTGGTGAAGTACTTTTGAGTATCCTTCAGGCTTACACAAAGGAAGATGGGAAAGAGCATAACTCTGATGAAGAAAGAACTGATGACAGGGATGGTGATCACCTGATGGAGGATGTTAACATGTTGGACCCTGATGAAGCACATCTGCAGATCGGAATGGCTCTTACCCATTTCATGCCTTCTTCTGACTTTCTTGCTGTCAAGCATAGGTTCTCCAAGCAGGGACTTGCCATCTAGGATAGATTCTTTACTCCCCATATCCTGGATCAATATTCATCACAGAACCTGGCAAGATTTGAGATACCTGTAAGTTGGTTTAATTTCATTACTCGCATGCTTGCCACACCCAAAAAAATTGATTGAGCAAAGAATTTCCTTTCATCACCTTTATGGGAAATTATTAAGGAACTAATTGCAAATGAATCCTTAATTTCTTTTATTATCCCCAAAGAATGTGCACACAGATCTCCCCAAAATGTATTCAGGTTCCAAATGGCAAATGACCTATGGATTCAACCCCTCTACTCCCTCAAAGAAAAGGAGAGGCGTGGGCCCTATTGTTGACTATGAGGTGAGGAGGATCCCAATAATTGTTGAGCTTAATGGTGGTTTTAAAGATCATTCTAATTGCTCTGACAATAATTTTCTCTCTTGTAATGCCGCTCCTCCAAGCCTTAATACAAAGGTGGTTAAAAATATTGCTGTTACTTTTTGTAAGGTGGCTGAGGAAAACATTGAGGAAAAGCTACATAAGAAGAGCAAGATTGCAGACAAAGTTATTAAATACCCTGGTGCTATCAAGAAGCCTTCTAGAACAGCTACAAGATCCACTCAGGGAGACAAAAACAAGAAATAGGCTGTTGGGCCATGTGGATAGCAACCCAAGAAGAAGCAGAATAAATGAGTTTCTTAATGTATGCAAAACTTAAGTATTTTGTGATTTCCTTTGGAACTGTCTTCCAGTGGAAATGTTACTTGTGGTGTCAAACCATGTGGTTCTGGGTGTTTGTGTGGAGGAACATATGTGCTTATAAATGTCACTCTTACCTGTTGAATGATTTTGTGCTTTGTTTAGTTCATGTTATGGATGATGTATCATCCTTTGATATGCATCAACATCTGCACCATTCAAATAGTTTCTATGGATAGAAGAAGAACATGGAAAATTCTGAACTGGAACTTGAGAGGTATCAATTCTGAGAAAAAATGGTTGGATCTATATCTTAGAAAATCGAGGAATCAGGGTGAGAAATAATATGCCTTCAGGAAACCAAGAGGGAATCTTTTGACATGGAGTACTGATACGTCGGAAACGTATCTATAATTTTTGATGCTCCATGCTTGTTTTATATCATTTGTCTTATGTTTTGTCTACACTTTGAGGTGTTTTTATATATTTTCTGGAACTAACCTATTAACAAGTTGCCACAGTGCCAGTTGCCTGTTTTCTTCTGTTTTTGGTTCCAGAAAGGCAGAAAATCAATATTCTCGGAATTGGACGGGACAAAAGCCAAAGTCATTATTTTCCCAGAGCAACACGGAACCATGAAGCAAAGCCGGAGGGGGGCCACAGGGTGGCCGCACCCCCTAGGCACGGGCAAGCCCTGTAGGCGCCCACAGGGGGTGTGGGCCCCCTGGAACACACCGACCTTGACTCCTGCGCCTATAAGAAGCCTTCGACCCAAAAACCCTAGGGCATCTGGCGCAAATCCACGAAAACCTCCACAACGCTGCCGCCACCGAAGGGGAGATTCGGGAGACAGAAAGTCTCTGTTCCGGCACCCTGCCGGGACGGGGAAGTGCCCCCGGAGCCATCTCCATCGATCTCCACCGCCATCTTCATCACCATTGCTGATTACCATGGTTAGGAGGGAGTAGTTATTCCTCAGGGCTAAGGGCTCTACCGGTAGCTATGTGTTCATCTCTCTCTCTATGCATGATCTTGTGGTCATGAGCTTTGTAATCAAGTAGATCTACCTTGCTACTCAAGTGCTTCATTAGATCTCTGCTCTCCCCATGTGTGTGAAAGTTACAGCGTGCACGCCATGGTGGCACTTAGGCTTGAGTGTATATAAATACTCTTTGTGCTTTAATAGATCTATGCTTTTCCCCACGTGTGTGAAAGTGACAGCGTGCATAACATGTGTGGCACTTTGGATAGATTGAATATTTGTTATGAGTTAAATTTGGAGTTGGATGTCTATGAAATTGTGGTGTTTGTTGGAACCATCTAGTGCTCAAGGTGACAGTGTGGGGTTATCTAGATTGGGGAAGGCGGACTTTGAGGTGTGCTGTTATAGCCCTACCTTGGATTAGAGTGTCCAACCGGAGAGTAGTTAAGAGTAGTATCATGAAGAGAGGATATTTATATGAGAGAGTGTTCACTAGTGAAAGTATGATCCCTAGGCCTTGTTTCTAAGCATTGAAACACCATTTGCTACTAGATATGTTGCATGTTTGCTTGCTTCCTTCTTATTGCCTTTAGTCTTTACCTCACCATCAAGCTATTTTTTGGCACTATTACCACTTGTATTTCACTATCTCTTCGCCGAACTAGTGCACCTATATTGGGTGTGTTGGGGACACAAGAGACTTCTTGTATCTTGATTGCAGAGTTGCTTGAGAGGGAATACCTTTGACCACTTCCTCCCTGAGTTCGATAAACCTTGGGTAATCCACTTAAGGGAAACTTGCTGCTGTTCTACAAACCTCTGCACTTGGAGGCCCAACAACTTTCTACAAGAATAGCAGCGCGTAGACATCAAGCTCTTTTCTGGCACCGTTGCCGGGAGGTTTTGGGCTTTTACCTTCCCTCCACGCCATAAGCTATTTTATGGCGCCGTTGTCGGGGAGGAAAGGTAAAAGGCACTCACACACGTTACCCCATGTCAACGGTAAGCCAGAAAGCTCTTTTTTGTCGTTGTTGTCAGGGAGGTTTTGGGCTCTTACCTTTCCTCCATGCCATCAACTCTTTTCTAGCACCGTTGCCGGGGAGGTAAGGTAAAAGGTACTCACATCCTCCGGTGTGAGTGCTTGAAGTTTTTTCCTTTAGATTCTGCAATTTTGTATTTTTGTTTCTTGTTTTCACTAGTTAGGCTTAATGGAAAACAACAAAAAAATTAGAGAGCTCTATAGCATTTATCTTGAGTTAGGACATGATGTGTTTGAAGAGAAAATTAAAAAACCTATGGAGCTTTATTTGCATGCTAATAGAAATGTTATTAGTATGAATTCTTTGGACACCATTATTGCTAATGCTATGGAAACGTCTAAGCTTGGGGAATCTAGTTTTTATGAAAATGATCTTTTTAGTCCCCCAACTTTGGAAGATCGCTATTCTATTACTTATGATGATACCAAACCTCCAATATATGATGATTACAATGATGAGTATGATATTTTTAGTCCACCTACTATTGAGGAGGAAATTAATTGTGATTACAATATGCCTCCTATATTTGATGATTACGGTGATGAGAATAATAGTGATAGCTATGTTGTTGAATTTGCTCCCACTACAATTAATAAGGATGACTATGCTTATGTGGAGAGTAATAATTATTTTATGCATGTGGCTCATGATAAGAATATTTTATGTGATAGATATATTGTTAACTTTATTCATGTTGATACTGAAAGTTATTATGAGAGAGGGAAACATGGTTTTATGCATCTCAATAATATTAAGTTTCTCCTCTTTATGTTGAAAGATCTGAAGTTGCACTTGTTTTGCTTTTATATGCTTGTTGCTTTGTGCTTTCAAGACTTGTTTTTTTACAAGATTCCTATGCATAGGAAATGGGTTAGACTTAAAATGTGTTTTGAATTTGCTTCTTGATGCTCTATTTTACTTCAATTCATATTTCTTATGTGAGCATCTTCTCAAACTATCAAGCCTAACTTAAAGGCGGTAAAGAAAAGTACATGTTGGGAGATAATCCAAGAGTTTTATTGAGTCTTGGAAGTTATTACTTAAGTAATGACCTCTCCTTATCCTTTTTGTTTGCTTTTTGTGCCAAGAATGACCTCTAATAAGAGGGAAGTAAGATTTTAGGGAGTTGCTGTCCCGAAACAGATTTCTGTCCTCCACCATAAAAATTCGTGAGGAGTATCTGTAACTCAGATTGATCTCAAAATTTACGAATACATACCCCAGTATGTTATCTAACTTTCTTTAGTTCAACACGTTTTTATTTGAGCAACATAAGATGTTCGAAAAAATCGGTTTCTTCCTGCTGGTCTGTTTTGACAGATTCCTGCCATTATTTGCATTAGCTTCTTATTGATTCCTTTTTGAGTTCTCTTTTGGGGAATTAAGATTTTTGAAGGAGTTACTACATTAGCTTGTGTTTTTAGTGAAAAGTATTGCTATTCCAAAGCTTTGCCAGAGGTATAATATCTTTTGAATACACTAATGTTGCTAATGAAGATTGTGTGAAGTTTTGTATGAAGGAAAATTTTCAGGTGTAGAGAAAGAATGATGTAATGAGATGAATAATGGACAAAATCTAAAGCTTGGGGATGACACCCTGGTTTCACCCCAAGAAATATCCAAGAGGTACAAGCGTAAAAGCTTGGGGATGCCCAAGGCATCCTCTTCTTCATCAATAAAAATCTCAGGTCTTTCTAGACACTTCGTTTTTATTGTTTCATGTATTGTTGTGTTTTTCTTGGAGCGTCTTAGTTTTTTTTTTGGTTTTCATTTTCTTAGTTTGCTTTAGTAAGTTGGTTGGTTACACCACACTTCTTTTGGAGAGAGACACACTCTGTTTCCATTGCCTAGAACACTCTAGTTTTCACTCTTATTGTTTTGTGAGAGTTCACTTTTGCTAGCGCTGCGTTCAGCCTTAGTTTTCTTGTGATTTCATCTTAGAACTTTTTAGTTCTTCTTTATGGATTTGTGAAACATTCTCACTGATATTTATTGAGTATTATCTTTGTGAGTTGTTTCAAATAAGTCGTTTGGTGTTGGAAAGGAGTAGAAAGTTTCATGCTTATAGTGGTACAAGAGGAGCTTGCTTTAACTGTGACTTAGACTCTATCATGTCATGCTAGATCTTGTTTTGACCTTATGCTTAGTGATTATTGCTATAGCATGACTTGTTCCAAACAATTAGGATTTCTTAATGTTCCTTGAAGGAATTATGCGTTGTTTTAGCATGCAAAAGCATAGTATTGTGGTATTCTCCTTTGATGCTTTGCTTGGGTTGACTTGGCACATGCTCACACCATGTTATGACTATGACAAGTCACCATTAGCCTCTATGATTCATTTATTACTTGACTTGTAGTACCACCCTATGCTTTGGTTAGTAATGCTTTGTTGCTCTGCATGATTATGGCCATTATGCTCTCTTAGTTGGTTGCTCCTAGTCTTTTGCTAGCCTCCACTTGTATGAGTAAGCTCTACTCATTCTTCCAACTCCCAAGAAACCAAGTTATTCAAAGTGTCCACTATAAATTCCTATGGATGGTGTGTTACACCATTCCAAGTATATTCTTGTTTTCATTTATCTTCCAATTAAAAAGTATTTTGTTATATGAAAAATTAGTGATTAAAGCCCTCACGAACTTCATGGCACACTTTATATTCTTTGCCCCTAATAAAGTTGAACCATTGTGACAACTTTGTTGTATATGCTTGCACTTATATGTTGGAATTAGCAGAACCATGTTGTCACGGGGAACGTTTTCAACATTGCACTTGTACTTTGTACTCAGTTGATATCATGCACTTTTGTCTATGGATGTCACCGGTGTGAAATAAAGAAGGAACTTGTAAGTCCATGGAGTTTGTATTATGTGTTAGAGAAACGCCTGGGCCGCTAGCCTAAGCCATGCCTAATCATGGTGGAAACTTGCAGCATCACCATAGTTAGCTATCTATGAAGCATCGTCAATAAAAATATATGCACATAGTAAATAAAAAGATTGCTGAGATGCTCACTGTCTGCTTGCCTTGTCATTTTGGTTATGAGAAAGCTCCTGTACCATGTGCAAGGGGTACCCCATTGGCGGTTCTCAATGATATGCAAATACTTACAATGACAAGAACTTACAAGTGAATGAAGTTGAGTAGCATGAGGTGTGGCCCTTGTATTCAGGGGACTTGATATTGACAACTTATACTTCATCAAGCATATATTCCATCTTTGTTCACTTTAACCTTAATCACTTCAAGATGCTTATGATAGGGGCAATGAGGGCTGAAAGGTAAGAAGTACCATAATTTTTGGAACCCCTTTTTGAAACTTGAAATCTCTGCTTCCCTTTGTGAAGGGCCTTTCTTCCACTATTATTGAGTCTCCACCTGCTACCTTTAGGCACCATTAAGAGAGCATAGTTGTCATTCTGTGTGCAGTGCCCCAAAGCTTATTGATTGATGCATATTGTGAAATTACTTGTTCTTGTGCTACTTGTTTCTAGTCACCCTTGAGAACTTTGAAGGTGTCCTATGCATCTATTTGCTACTCCATGAGGGACAAGCTGAATGCCACTATGCCCTGTATGTGAAACAAACAAACATTTTTCAATGCATGTTATTCATGATCTTTGTTTGTAGCCTTTCTTGTTGCATGCATATTTACTTTGTCTTACTGGTAGAACTCCATCTTTCATGCTTATGTTTAGAGTTATTTGATCCCAGCTTTCAATGCCTGCAAATGGATTGATCTAGGTTTTGATGGTGCATGTCACCTCAAAAATTATTCTTTTTATCACTTACCTACTCGAGGACAAGCAGGAGTTAAGCTTGGGGATGCTTGATACGTCGGAAACGTATCTATAATTTTTGATGCTCCATGCTTGTTTTATATCATTTGTCTTATGTTTTGTCTACACTTTGAGGTCTTTTTATATCTTTTCTGGAACTAACCTATTAACAAGTTGCAACAGTGTCAGTTCCCTGTTTTCTTCTGTTTTTGGTTCCAGAAAGGCAGAAAATCAATATTTTCAGAATTGTACGGGACAAAAGCCAAAGTCATTATTTTCCCGGAGCAACACGGAACCACGAAGCAGAGCCGGAGGGAGGACATAGGGTGGCCGCAACCCCTAGGCACGAGCAAGCCCTGGAGCCGCCCACAGGGGGTGTGGGCCCCCTGGACCCCACCGACCTTGACTCCTGTGCCTATAAGAAGCCTCCGACCCAAAAACCCTAGGGCATCTGGCGCAAATCCACGAAAACCTCCACAACGCCGCCGCCACCGAAGGGGAGATTCGGGGAATAGAAAGTCTCTGTTCCGGCACCCTGCTGGGACGGGGAAGTGCCCCTAGAGCCATCTCCATCGATCTCCACCGCCATCTTCATCACCATTGCTGATTCTCATGATGAGGAGGGAGTAGTTCTTCCTCAGGGCTAAGGGCTCTACCGGTAGCTATGTGTTCATCTCTCTCTCTCTCTATGCATGATCTTGTGGTCATGAGCTTTGTAATCAAGTAGATCTACCTTGCTACTCAAGTGCTTCATTAGATCTCTGCTCTCCCCATGTGTGTGAAATCGACATCATGCACGCCATGGTGGCACTTAGGCTTGAGTCTACATAAATACTCTTTGTGCTTTAATAGATCTATGATTTTCCCCGTGTGTGTGAAAGTGACAGCATGCATACCGTGTGTGGCACTTTGGCTAGATTGAATATTTGTTATGAGTTATATTTGGAGTTGGATGTCTCTATGAAATTGTGGTATTTGTTGGAACCATCTATTGCTCAAGGTGACAGTGTGGGTTTATCTAGATTGGGGAAGACGGACTTTGAGGTGTGTTGTTATAGCCCTACCTTGGATTAGAGTGTCCAACCGGAAAGTAGTTAAGAGTAGTATCGTGAAGAGAGGATATTTATATGAGAGAGTGTTCACTAGTGAAAGTATGATCCCTAGGCCTTGTTTCTAAGCATTGAAACACCCTTTGCTACTATATATGTTGCATGTTTGCTTGCTTCCTTCTTATTGCCTTTAGTCTTTACCTCGCCGTCAAGCTATTTTCTGGCACCGTTACCATTTGTATTTCACTATCTCTTCGCCGAACTAGTGAACCTATATTGGGTGTGTTGGGGACACAAGAGACTTCTTGTATCTTGATTGCAGGGTTGCTTGAGAGGGAATACCTTTGACCACTTCCTCCCTGAGTTAGATAAACCTTGGGTAATCCACTTAAGGGAAACTTGCTGCTGTTCTACAAACCTCTACTGACGAGGTTTAATCTCGTTAATGCCCATTGTTATGAGCTTGGGTTTTGGAGAAGATGGGGGTGCTGGAGATCATGGAACGGTTAACAGACAAGCAACCAGGGGACACGAGATTTACCCAGGTTCAGGCCCCCGGAGGGAAAACCCTACTCCTGCCTGTCTGCTCTTGATTACGGCAGAACCGAAAGTGACAGGGGTGCACAGATGTAATCTTCCATGGAGGTGTGTATGCGGTGAGTTGAGAGAGCCTCCTCATCGTGCCCTCCTAGCCTTTATATAGAGATAGGCAGGTCCCGGACACAGATCGAGTCGGTTACAAGTTTAGGGTTTGCCCCTTTGAATATTCTATCTTGTTCTAGTCTTGCTCTCCAAGGACCCGAAGATGTCATGGGCTTGGGCCATTCGAAAATCTTCATGGGCCACGTATATTCTTGTGGGCCTTCCTTGGGCTGGACCAGGTATTCTAATGCCGTGTACCCGTAGGGTATAACCATGTCAGTAGCCCCCGAGTGTTCAGTCGAATCGTAGATTCGGCTGAGAACTCTTCAATCTTTTGGATGCATCTGTTACTATTCATCAGAGAATGATTTTAGTATGTAGGGATAGTTGATGTGTGTGCCTGACTCTCCCGATAGATCAGGGTCAATTAACTGTCTTAGGACAAAACAACACGATCTTCTTCAGATTCGAGTCCCTAGACTCGAACCCGGAACAGATGCTGGCGCAATTCGACTCAGGACGTTGAGGTCTTACAGGAGGCGAATCCCAGTAGTTTTAGAATGATGTACCCAACGCGTCCATCGGGATTTTCATCGCGCCTGTTGGCACGTATTTTTACTAGCAGAGCGTAGTCGGGTGCATTGCCTGGCCATCAGACCATATCTGTAGGTCTTATCTTTGCGTCGCAGACGCAACATCTGAATTTTTATCACCGCGGAGGTGTTTCGGGTGGCCAAGGAGAACGTTACTCACTTAGCTTTGGTTAGGGCAAAGTTGCCAAAAAGTTTTTGCATTTTGATCGGAAGGATCGCAGTCGAAGAATTCATAGGGTGCGCGACCAGCGCTCCCTATGGGATTAGCCCCCGAGTGTCTGTTCGAGTCGTAGACTCGAGCAAAGACTTTAATTCAGCCGTTGTTAGCTTCAGGTCCGTAGGACACAATTTTTTTGGATGCTTGAATCAATCCTCCCTATGGGAGTAGCCTCCGAGTCCGTAGTGGAGTTGTAGACTCGACGTAGGACTCAAAGAATAGATCATAGGTGCAGTACCTTATTTGTGTCTCGGGTGCGCGACCAGCGCTCCTGATAGGAGTATCCCCCGAGTAGTTGCTCGAATCGTAGATTTGAGTGAGTACTTTTGTCAGCCAAAGATATCTAACCGTTGCTGGTGTGATTTTGATGACATCAATGCTGATGATCGGTGACCTCAGGCGTCTGTGGTGCTAGAGGTGATGTGAATGGACGAACATGGGTCCCACTTTCTGAACTTTGAGTTGACTGGTCACGCGCGACGTGGCGAGAATTATGGCGTCTCCTCGATTTCCGTGCGTAGTGAATGGCGTGCGAGCGACGGTTCGCTGCTGTGCTGACACGTGGATGGATGGATTTGATGCTGGCGCTAGGGCTTCCAGATGAATGGTCTCTGTTCATCGTCTTTGTCCTTATAACTGTGGGGAAAAATTGTGGTTTGTTTTCACCGTAGCCACTTGCTTTCTTCTGCGTCCATTTTCTTGAGCTTTTCTCATCGTGCGCTGGAAGCTCTCCGATCATTCCCTTCCTCTTTCCTGCGCTCGCACCATCGCCGTCGTCACGCTGCCATGGGGAAATCGAAGAAAACCTCCACCAGTGCTGTTGCCGGCGGCAAGAAAGGCACCGCCGCCACTCATGTGACCGATGGTGGGTGGCGACATACGGAGACTCGGGAGGGGCGACCTGCGCAAGCTTCACGAGCGGGGTTTAATCGCGCAGGACAAGGAGGCCGTCAGGATCCCCGGCGACAAGGTAATTCCCTGCCCACCCGCAGGGTTCCGGGTCATGTTCGTTGCCTTTGTTCTTCGGGGCCTCTCTCTCCCAGTCCATGATTTTCTCCGTGGACTGTTGTTCTTCTATGGCATACAGCTCCACCATGTTTCGCCCAACTCTCTTCTCCACATTGCTTGTTTTATCACTTTTTGCGAGTGATGGCTCGGTATCAAGCCGCACTTTGGCCTGTTCCGGAAGCTCTATTCCGTGAAGAGGCAGTCCGGCTCCGACGGAGTTTATCTGATTGGTGGCTGCATCATTTCCCTTCGATCCAATTTCTTTTCTTTTCTTTTTCTGGCGGAAGAGGTGGTTTTATATCCGCGATTACACAGTGGACGGGAAAGACTTTGGCCTTGCCCGTTTCGACTCCACCCAGAAAATCCTGCCGAAGAGATCCTGGAAGAACCGCATCCTGGAGGGTGAGGTGGAGGAGATATAGGAGATCTATCTTCTGGTGGAGGACCTCCAGGTGACTCCAGAGAAGGAGGTGAACGGTGTGGATATCATCCGTACCTTCCTCAAACGTCGGGTGCAGCCACTCCAGGCTAGGGCGCACCCAATGTTCCTTTATTTTGGCCGCCACGACCCGACGAGAGTTGTGGCCGAGGAGCTCTCCAAGGGGGATCTTGATAGAGTCCTCCGACCGCTGCTGAAGTACAAGTCCGACGAGGACCTTCCGGGGAAGTCGCGGACCCCTCTGTTCAGTGCTTCTCGACCCGTTCCGAAGGTGTAGATCTGGGATGTGCGCGTAGCGCTTTTTTTCGAGTGCATTTCCTTGTAGTTATTTTATCTGAAAGTTTGTCTTTACTTGTGCAGGAGTTCAAGGTACCTGGCATGGTGCCTCCACTACACGAACGGTTTCCGGATGCGCCGGACAACGAAATCATGGATTCCATGTCTGAGCTTCCCTCGGCGCAGTCACCGACTGAGGAAGCCCCCAAGGCGAGCGAGGGGCAGACCCGAAGCGGGCACGGAGCTCGAGCGAATCTTCGGATGCCTCGACTCCGCCGATGCCTAAGGACCTGTCATTCCTCCTTCGCCACGGTGGAGGTAATGGTGCCTCTTCCTCTCCTATCCCGGCTGTTACTATGCGGGTTGTAGCGCCGCAGCCACCAGCGAAGAGGAAGAAGGAAGAAAAGAAAGGCCAGAGGGCCCTTCCTGTGTTTAACTTGAGCAACATGGACTCGTAAGTGTCTTCGAATGCCTTTGGCTACTTTTCTTGTATTCTTGTCTTCTTGTCTTTAACTGGTGCTTTCCTTTGCAGCCACTCCTCTGAGGGCTCTTTTAGCGATGCCACTCAGGAGATGGTAGGGGAGACGAAGATTACGCCTCCTCCCTCTCAGACGGTGGCCACCTCTGGGGGCGCTGCTCTGAACCCCACTTCGCAGGAGGCTCGGGTGATCATCCCCCGGAAGACTGCACCGGGACCTTCGGAGTCTCCGTCTGAACATGTGAGTGTTATTTCCCTTGCTGTGGGGGGCAGCCCCCGAGCCATGTTTTCGTATGCTTCGTTGATCTTTGCTTCATTTTCTGCATGTCTCGGGGGAGCCCCCGAGCGTTTTTCATGTGTTTGGTCTTTTTGCTCATTTCTTGGGCGTAGCCCCCGAGCTTTTGTCTTGACTAGTTGCTTCTTCTTGCAGCCTTTTGTGCAAGGTGCAAACCAGCTAGTGAAGCAGCATCTGGCATTGGAGGCCAGCCTGCGGCAGCTTCAAGGTACATGCTTAACTACTCCTTTACGTTTTTCGTCTGCTTGCTGGCTTGTAGAGCTCACGTATGTTCATTTACTTTTCGTAAATGAAAATAACACTGCCCTCCGCGAGCTCGATGCTCTCAAAAAGAGCCTTGTGCGAGCGGAAAATAAGGCCGAAGATGCCGTTGGGGCGAAGGAGCGCTTCGAGCGGGAGCTAGCTGACGCAGCTGCGGCCAAGGAGCGTCTGCAGCAGGAAGCTACGGACCGCGAGGAGCAGATCGCTACTGCCGCGGAGAAGCGCGAGAAAGAGGTGGCCGAGAAGCTGATGGCTGCTACCAAAGCTATTTCGGGTGAGTGATTCTGCCTGTCTATTCTGTTTCGGCTGCCTTGTCTTCCTTTCCTCATTTGTTTTCCTTTGCTGTCTTGTGTTCCAGATGCTTCGGGCATCGAGTTCAATCGCAGCGCCCTACAGCACGGGAGTGCTTTAGATGATGCTGCTGCGGCTGTCGAAGACCGCTGCAGTACTGTGGTTGACTCTCTTGCCAAAGCTAAGGAAGTCCTCGAGCGCTTCTACAAGGAGCTCGTTACCAAGGGCGTTTCCCTTGAGGACGTCGACTCTTTGGCGGATGCGCTGTCGGTGGATGCGCCTGCAGCCTACAAGCGCAAGCAGAAGGGCATCAGTGCGTCCATGGGGCTGGCGATGGCCATGGCGTTTGGATCTTCATCAGGTCACCTCGCAGATGCCAACGGCCCCGGCGGTTCCGAGGTAGCCTTCACTCTCTTCGCCGCTTGTTGTAAGCGCTATGGGCCGAAGCTTATTAACCTCCTGGCGGAGTATGCAACGAAGCAACAGGAGGAGGTCAAGGGCAAGCGCTCTGGCTTCGAGGCCACTCATGATGCAGCTGCTTAAGCTTTGTCTTTGTAGTTTCTATGATAGTTACCTTCTACCTTTGTTGTAATTTCTTGATGAACACTTCTTGTGCCACGTCGTGGATTTTGTTGTATATAATGAGCCTTCGAGCTGTTGCCCAGTCGTGTGTTATTTATATCCTTTCTGTTTTCCTTAGGGACCTTCTGGTGATGACCCCATTGATACTTCGTCTGCTCCGCAGCCGCGACCATCCTTGAATGATGCGTTGCAGCTTGTTTTTCTTCGTGATCGCATCCGCAGTATTGAGAAGGAGTTGCTTGGTATCCGAGTCCATGCGGATGTTTGGAAGTCGAAGGTGGAGCGAGGTGCCGCCAGAGAGGAATATCTGATGGGGGAGCCGCGGAAATTGGCCGAGCAGCTGAAGTGTAAGTTTCTTCGAGATGCTGCTCATTTTCGGATGTGCCTGCTGGCGGGCCGTCTTACTTTGTGGTGGTTGCAGGTGCCAACCTTGTTCCGAGGGAGGAGAAGGAGCGCATTGCAGTTCGGATCAACTGCCTGACCCAGCAAGAGATGGAAGCCGGTGGCTTTTTCTGGATGGACCGCGACCATGCCACGGCTCTTGCGACTGTGCAGGATCGTGCCCACCAGGTGTCGCGAGTGCTGTGGCAGGTGAAGATTTTCTTGGAGTCGATTATGCACGTCATGTTTCCCCGTGATGAAGCATCATCGACCCTCTAGGACTTGCTGGCGAAATTTCGAGACGTGCGTCATGTCAGGGAGCTGGTGCAGCACCAGTTAGTTGCGGGGGTGAATGTAATGCCCGAAAATATTAAAAATTAGAAATTGATTGTTATTTTATTTCGTGCATCGTCATGACATCATCATGCATATTTTATTCGTAAAATTATTTTATCAAAACATATTTTATTTTACTAAATATCCAAGTGGTTTATTAAACTCGTCTCTCATTCTTATTTTAAAATTAAAATAAATAATATTTATCACAGTAAAAACTTTTGTTATTTTATAAATAAAATTAGACTAAAAGTCCGCCTAATATTTTATCCCAAAACTAGCCTCATCTAGTCTACTTTGGACTAGATAAATAATCTATTCCCCCTCTTCTGCCCAAACCCTAAACCTAACCCTAGCTACCCATCGCCACACAGAGCCACACCGCCCCGCCGCCGAACACACACCAGCACGCAAGCGACCCACACCATGGACCTGGTGAACACACACACACTCGCCCTGGCCCCAACACGCAACGCAAACACACACATATTCTCACGCACGCACCCAGGAGGCCAGGACACATGCACACAACCACGCAACACACGCACGGGATCCCCTCGATCCTGCGACCCCGCGCCTCGTCCCGTCGCCCTCTTCCTCTCTCTGCGCGCCGCCAACGAGCCCACCTCCACTTATCGATCCAGCGCCTCGCCACTGCTCTTACCCATTCCTCGGCCCGTGCGCTGCCCCTCCCCCCATGCTCGTCCGCCTCACCCTCGTCTCCCCTTGGTCGCGCCCCATGCAGGCACCGGCCGCCTACTGCCATCCTCTGGCCAGTGCCTGCTGCCAGGAGCTCTGCCGCCCCAGCCATGGCGCGCCGCGCCCCCTCTCAAACCGTTGCCAGGCCGTGCCCCTGTCCGCCCTTCCGTGACGGGCCCCAGGTGCTGTCGCTCGCCTCCCGCTAGTCCTCTATGTCCCCGGCTGCCTCCTTCGCAAGCTCTGGCGTCGCCAGCGCCTCTCCGATGATCCCGCGGACCACCGTCCTCCTTCCAGTCTGCGACGCTGCCACCACCTCTATTCAAGCCCGTCCCGGCTGCTGCGGACACGCCACTGCTGCCTCTCTACCGTGCGAGCCCCTTGCCTGAGCTCTGCATCCCGGCGAACGTCTGCCTCCTCGCTGCCTCGCTGTGGTGTCGCTTGGCGTCGTCCGCTTGGTCGTCCCTAAGCCGCTTTGCCCGCGAGCTCGCGCACACCTCTTCTGGTTCTGTACGCCAGCTAGCTAATTTGCTAGCTGAGTATTGTACTGGGTCGCCGTCCTCAACAGGGTTCTTTGGTGGCTGTCAAGTGTCGATGCTATTGATACGAAGACCCAGCTCCGATCCAAGTTGGCATGGACCATCGAGTCGGATTCCCCATATACTTCGACATGGGACCCAAAGGCAAGAACACCGGACTCGAAGCTCTCCACCACGGAACGACAAGATCGCCCACATGGATCCGATGGCCGAATCCGAAGACCGATCTTGGCGCCGAGACCGATCACCCGTACCCTTGGAACCCAAGATCTTCGGACCAATGTGCGACTCCTTTCCGATACCCTATTTTGATAAATACAATATAACTTGTTTCATATTAAATCATTCATACTCGCATACATATTTATTTGTCTGGGGTACTTTGTTGATTCACCTCATAATTAAATATAGAGACCATATGCGGGCTATATTTGTATTGTCCTGGTTCCATTTAATATTGTGTAGCGAACCGATGCCATGTTCTATCTTATTAAGTCAACATTTAAATTGTGGGGTAGATAAACAACTTGAACAATAATATTCAAATGTCGGTATCCTGGTTCTGCTTAATATTGCTAAGTTAGGCCGCATATTGCCATGCCATGCATCATATCATAAACATGTCGGATCTTCCGTCCTAGTATTAAATATTGCATCGGGTGTTCTTTCTAGTACTTTGCTTCTTCACCGGATAGGATGACGAGTTGATGCGAGATGCGCCAAGCCTCCGGCTACCCGACTTTGTCTCACAGGCGAGCATTCTCCCCCTTCTACCTATTTTGCATTTATAGTCTTTACTTCCTCCAATTGATCTACTGCTATCCTTATTGTCGATGCTATAGTACTGTCCATTTATTTACCTGCTCCACTATATTGCCTTGGTTATCCTATTGCCTTGTTTGATTAGCTAGCTTTGTCCTTGCGAGTTGTAGGCATGCTTAGTACCGCTCTCATACAGGTGGACATGATACTTGGATATTGATGGTGATAAGATAATTAAATTGGTGATGTTGGATATGGTTTCACCTAATGATAAGGCCCCGGCAGGGACCACCTTTGGGAACTGCTTGAGCCGACCTAGGACCCGTTCGTTCTATGATACCAGTTCTGAGTTGATCGCGCTAACCAAACGTGGGGCCTCTGGGATCCCCCCTCAACTACCGGCGCTATTCGTATATCCAGAGGGTTACAAAATTGGTTTTCCATTTGGTGCATACGCATAATATGTCCTCGGACATGGGTGAGTTGATATGTATTCGGACTTGATATTTTGGTGGACTGCCATGGCTTGCATACATAAATCACGGTACACGATGGCGGCACCCACGGTGTGTACAAGTTACCCCGCAGGGCCCGATCCACCAGTAGGCGCAAACGTTGTGCCTTCCTTGAGAATCGTCGTACCTCTCGGTTGGTTCCCCACAGTAGGTGATGCCTCTGGATATGCGCGTAGTTATGGGATAGTTCTTGTTGTGAGATTCGGATGGCACGCGTAATATATTGCCTGAAGGGTTGAGCATGCGTTTGGGTACAGTAGTGCACCCCTGCAGGGTAAATCTTTTCGAGAAGTCGTGTGTCCACGGTTATGGATGCCTCAGGAGTACAGTGTCATGATCATAGACAACTCCACTAATGGTTTGCCTTTAATAATATGATTAACCTTCGGATGGGTTATGTTTGGTGTTATATATTGTTATCGCATAGCGCTCTCTTACCTCGCTCTAATAGCCGAAGTTGTAGCGTGTCTCTATAAATTAGATAGTGCAAGCTTTGCTGCCGTTGAGCCCACCATACCTATGTAGGCGAGGACCGCCGAATTCTAGTCTCGCTGTGTACTGGCCTCAGTACTGACCGCTCTCTTTCTGTTTTCCTTTGCCCTATGTCGGCACCCTTTTGGATTGACAGGTATTTGATTGACGACATTAGCAAGATTATCCTTCCAGCTTGGCCTAGGCAGGGTTGGACACCGCTTGGTTATTCTTCAGGACTCTTAGTCCCATTTGGATCTTGTCCGTACTCGGACACTATCTTGCTTTCTTCTTGAGTTGTATCTTCATATTGTACCTTTTGTATTCTTGACTCGTTGATTCGTCGTCGTATATATAAGTTCTTGTGGACTCTGTTGTAAACTACTATGATGTAACTACTTGTAATCGAATCCCACCCACACGAAAGTGTATGATGGGCATCTTTGAATCGCTTCTATGCGGGTTTTGGCGGCAAATGCTAAGATCTGCATAGACCCGATTCGGGGGCGTTACAGTGAAGGCTGCTCTTTCCCTCGTGCGGCTGCATCGCCCTAACGTGAATCTTGCGGTTGTGGCGGCTGGGCCACCCCCTCGACCGGATGGTGGCCTATGGGACATGCTCCCGCACTACGAGGCTGTGAGGCAGTATGCCGAGGAAGTTGTAGATCTCTTTGAGCACCGTGCGCAGGTGATCCTTCAGAATAGGTAGGACCTATAAAAAGATAGATGTAAAACTTGTATATATTTCGTCTGGGCGTGTTTTGCCCTTTTTGTAAAATTTTATTGTATTAGAACGTGGTGCTTTGTTGTATGCATGCCCTTTTCGTTAGCCTGATGTGATCAGCTACTTAGGTGTTCGTGCGTTATCCTCAGTCGACGAAGTCGTGAGGTGAGAGGGGAGCCCCCAAGTGTGTTGTAGCATAAAGAAATGCGAGTAAAGGATAAATTTTTGGGTGAGACACTTAGCTTTATTCATATCGTAATGAGGAGGTACATTGTTCGGCTGAGTAGCCTTATTGAAAGTAAAGGGGGAATAACTAGGGGTAGAAGCATCGCAGTTGTGCGACGTTCCATGGGTTGGAGTATGCGACTCCAGATTCCACGTGCTTGAGGCGGTAGGTGCCACCTGGGATGACTTCGGTGACGACGTATGGTCCTTCCCAGGGTAACTCGAGATTTTTTGGCCGCTCTTGCTTGAGTTGTAAGACGAGGTCTCCTTCGACGAAGGACCTTGGGCGCAGCCGACGGCTATGGTAGTTGCGGAGGCTCTGCTGGTAGACCGCTAAGCGAGCCGCGACGATATCGTGTGCCTCGTCGAGTGTGTCAATGGTGTCTTCGAGTGCGGCCATCGATTCGGATTTGCTGTAGGCGACAACATGTGGGGCCTTATGGCGTACTTCCGCGGGCAACACGGCTTCGGCTCCATGCACCATGAAGAAAGGCGTGTAGCCAGTTGAGCTATTTGGCATTGTGCGCAAGCTCCAGAGGACGGAGGGTAGCTCTTCTGCCCATGCTCCCGCAAGCCGCTCGAGTGGGCTCAGTAGGCGCTTCTTGATGCCGCCGCCCACGAGGCCATTTGCTTTTTCAACCTGCCCGTTGGTTTGCGGGTGCGCCGCGGAGGCGTATGATATGTTGATCCCGAGTCCTTCGCAGAAGTCCTGGAATTCCTTGGAGATAAAGTTTGACCCGTTGTACGTGATGATGTTGTGCGGCACGCTGAACCTGTAGACTATGGATTTGAAAAACTTCACGTCCTTTTTACCCTTTTGGTTGGTAACGGGCATGGCTTCGATCTACTTGGTGAACTTGTCGACTGCGACCAGGAGGTAGACGTGGCCTCCTTTCGAGGACTTGGGCAGCTTGTCGATCATGTCGAGGCCCCATTGGGCGAAGGGCCAGGCCAGGGGTATGGGCCTGAGCTCCGATCCTGGTGCGTGTGTTTTGTCTGCGAACCTCTAGCACCCGTTGCACCTTCGGACAATGTCCTTGGAGTCGTTCATGGCCGTTGGCCAGTAGAACCCAGCTCGTAGAGCTTTGGCGACGAGGGCGCGGCTGACCGCGTGATGGCCCTAGATGCCCTCGTGGATGTCTTGGAGGATGGTTTTGCCGTCACCGATGGTGACACACCTTTGGAGTACACCCAAAATGTTGCGCTTGTACAACTCACCGTTGATGATGGTGAAGGCCTTGGACCGGCGAGATATGCGCCGGGCATCTGTCGGATCATCAGGCAGTTCCCTGTTTATCAGGTACAAGAATAGAAGTGCGTAGACATCAAGTACATTAAAAAATTATGTCCTTAGAAATTCAACAAAATTGCTTTCCTCCCTTCTGTGGGTTCTTCTGGTGGTGCAATCATCATATGGAATGGAAGCCTCTTTAATGGTGAATTGGCTTTTCAGAATGAGTTTTCCATATATGTTAAATTTACCTCTAAGTTGTCGAATGAATCTTGGATTTTGACTAATGTCTATGGTCCATGTCAACCTGAAAAAAGCTTTGTTCATTAACTGGTTCTCCAATATTGATATGCCCGATGACCTAGACTAGTTAATTATTGGGGATTTTAACTTCATCAGAAAACCATCTGATAGAAATAGGGGAGGAGGAGATATTAATAACATATTACTATTTAATGAAGCTATCAGTAAGCTTGGATTGGTAGAGATACCTTTGAAAGGAAGAAAGTTTTCCTGGAGAAATATGCAGAAAGATCCTCCATTAGAAAGGCTGGATTTGTTCTTCTCCTCAACTTCATGGACAATCTCTTATCCTTCTTCCTTTGTTTATCCCCTGACAAAGCCCACCTCCGATCACACACCTTTTTTCATTTCAATTGGTACAAAGATCCCTAAAGCTAAAGTTTTTATATTTTAAAATTATTGGCTTCAGCATAGTGATTTCAAGCAGATTGTTCAAAATGCTTGGGATATTCCGGTGGGATACACTAACAGTGCAAAAAGGATCAATGCAAAGTTCAAAAATGTTAGAAGAGGGCTAAAACTGTGAAAATTATTACCATGCCTAAAAACTCTGATGCTCAAAGTCAATGATACAATTTATTTATTTGATATTATTGAAGAACTTGGAACTCTTAGCATGTTTGAATGGAATTTGAGAGACATCCTGAAGAACCATGTCATTACCCTGCTTCAAAATCAGAAAGCCTATTCGAAACAAAGAGGCAAGATTAAATGGGTGAAACTTGGTGATGAAATACTAAATTTTTTCATGCGAAGGCAACCATCAGCTACAGAAATAACTACATTTCTATGCTAAAAGATGGGAACTCTTCTAAAATTCATGATCATGAAGGGAAGGCTCAAATTCTTTGAGAAGACTTTGAAAATAGGATGGGTTCTTCAGACAAACCTACAATGCATTTTAATCTTTCACAGCTTTTCTGCAATGGCATGGACGCTATGGAAACTGCTGCTTTGGAAGATCCTTTCAGAGTAAAATAAATTGAGGATGTCATAAAAGAGCTTCCACCTATTAAATCCCCAGGACCATATGGTTTTAATAATGAGTTCATTCAATCATATTGGTCTATTATTGGGAAGGATATTGTTTAGCTGATCTAGGATTTTTACCATGAGAAACTTTCACTTGAGAGCATCAATTCCTCATATATTACTCTAATCCCCAAAGTGGACTCTCCTGTTCATTCTGCTGATTTCAGGCCCATCTCCTTGTTGAATTCCGTGCTCAAATAATTACTAAGCAACTTGCAAATAGACTTCAGAAGATCATCCTTAAGCTTATTCACAAAAATCAATATGGCTTCCTTAATAAAAGGTCCATCCAAGATTGTCTAGGCTGGGCATTTGAATACCTTTTTCAATGTCATCAATCAAAGGAGGAAATTGTGATTTTCAAGCTTGATTTTGAAAAGGCCTTTGACAAAATTGAACATTCAACCATACTGAGCATTCTGAAAGAAAGAGGATTTGGTGATAAGTGGATCAAATGGATCAGTATGATTTTCAATCAGGAAATTCCTCTGTACTTCAGAATGGTGTACCTAGGAAAAAATTCTACTGTAGAAGAGGTGTTAGACAGGGTGACCCTCTATCACCATTACTATTTGTCCTGGCAGCTGATTTTCCGTAGACTATTCTCAACTCTACCATGAATAAGGAGCTCCTTGAACCTCCCATCATATGCCCTGTATGCCCTAATTTTACTACCATTCAATATGTTGATGATACTCTGGTGGTTATGAAAGCTGATTCCAAGCAACTTCTCTGTCTAAAAGCAATTCTTAATACTTTTGCTTTATCTACTGGTCTCAAAGTTAATTATCAGAAATCAAGCATGATGCCCATCAACATGGATTCTGAAAGATTACTACACTTCTCAAACTCTTTTATCTGCAAGAAGGGTAGTCTTCCCTTTACCTATCTTGGTTTGCCTCTTAGCCTGACAAAACCATCCCTGGAGTACTTTCTTCCAATAGTTCAGAGAGTGCAATCTAGACTTGGAGGAATTGCAGATTTTCTAAATTATGGGGGCAAACTACAGATGGTTAAATCTGTTCTATCCTCACTACCACTCTTCTTCATGAGCTGCCTAGATGTTCCAATATCCATCAAGGAACAAGTGATAAAATATATGAGGCATTGTCTGTGGAGGAAAAAAACTTCTGATGTATATAGGCTAAAGGAGCAGCATTGGTTGCATGGACAAAGGTGTGTAAACCTAAAAATCAGGGAGTTTTGGGGGTACTTAATTTGAATATACAAAATACTACTTTGCTACTCAAGAATTTGGATAAAATTTTCAATCACCATGATATTCCTTGGGTTCATCTTATCTGGGAAACTTACTATGCAGATGGTAGTCTACCTGGATATCAAATGGAAGGTTCATTCCGGTGGAAGGCACACCTAAAAATTATTGATGCTTATAAAGCCATGGCAAGGTGTCAGTTTGGGAATGGGAGAACTGCTTTCCTTTGGACCGATCTTTGGAGGGATGAATGCCTTCAATTCAAAATGACTCATCTTATGTCCTATGCAAAGAACACTGAAATCAAAGTACAGGATGCAATTCATACTGAATATCTTGAGGATCTTTTCAACATGCCTCTGTCTCAACAAGCTTTCTCTGAGTTTCAAAATCTAGAAGATATTTGTCAACAAGCCTTGATCAACAATTGATGCATGCACCCACTGTTGCAGTGGGACACTTCGTTGGAACCCCAAGAGCAAGGTGTGATGATCACATCAGCAATTTCCCTCAGTAGAGACCGAGGTTATCGAACCAGAATGAGGAAGGAAATGTCACACAGGTGTTGCAAACAATGTGGAGACCTGCACAACACAAACTCAAGACTTTGTCCCAACGAATCAGTGAGGTTGTCAAGCTCACCGGTTTGTTGTAACAAAGGATTAAATGTATGGTGTGGAAGGTGATGGTTTGTAGCAAGTAAAGAAGTAACAGTGGAAGATGTATCAATGGTAAAAGATTGGACCGGGGTCCATAGTTCACTAGAGGTGATCTCCTTAGATAAACAACATGGCATGAAGGGTAAACAAATTAAAGCAGGACAATTGACAGGAACTGAGCAAGGCATAACAATGCAATACTAGACAAAAAGATCCTATGAGATTCGATTGGGCAATACAACAATATACATAGACTGTCATCCAACTTCATCTATGACTAGAAGTACACCTTCAGGTTATCATCCGAACCCCCTCCAGTATTAAGTTGCAAGCAATAGACAACTGCTTTAAGAAAAGTGTGTAAGGTAAACAATCCACTTGCACCATGAACAAGAGACCGTTGTTTTCTCCCTAGTAGCAACAACACATCTACAACCGAAGAGATTTCTGTCACTTCCCTTGGAAACTAGAGGCATGAACCCACTATCGAGCATAAATACCCCCTCTTGGAGTCACTAGCAACTACTCGGACAAGATAGCTACTAACAACGGAGAGCATGCAAGATCACAAACAACACAGACATGATAGAATCATAAAGACAAAACCATTAACCAAACTGACATAATAATCTCAATATCCATCGGATCCCCGCAAACACAACATGCATGATTACAAATAGATTAGATCTTGATCATGAACAGAGCTCACAAGATCTATACATGAAAGAACAAGGAGGAGATACAACCATCTAGCTACTACATGGACCCATAGTCAAAGGTGGAACTACTCACGCTTCATACCGGAGAGAAGACCCCCGGGATGATTTCCCCTCCGGCAGGGTGTCAGGAAGAACTTCAGACCCCCCCCGATCTAGGGACGATGGTGGCGAAGGCTACAGACGGTTTCGTGGAGTTTTGATTGGGTACTTAGGGTTTCTGCATCGGGGGCGTCTTATAGGCGAAGAGGCGAGGCCGGGAGGTGACCAGGGGGGCCACACCCTGCCTAGGCACGGGCCCACCCCTGGCCACGCCTAGGGGGGTTTGGTCGCCCTGGTTCGCGTCTCTGTCTCGTATTCTGGATTCGTGTCCCTCACGGTAAAATATTGACTTTGGCTTTTGTCCCGTCCAATTCCGAGAATAATGATTTGCTGCCTTTCTGGAACCAAAAACAGAAGAAAACATGCAAATGGCACTATGGAAACTTGTTAATAGGTTAGTTCCAAAAAAGATATAAAAATAACTCAAAGTGTAGACAAAGCAAAGCAAAGTAGATACTAAACAAGCATGGAGCATAAAAAATTATAGATACGTTTCCTATGTATCAAGAATCCCCAAGCTTAACTCCTACTCGTCCTCGAGTAGGTAAGTGATAAAAAGAATAATTTTTTAGGTGACATGCACCATCAAAACCGAGATCAAACCATTTGCAAGCATTGAAAGCTGGGATTAAAGAACTCTAAACATGTGCATGAAAGATGGAGTTCTAACAATAGGACATAGTAACTATGCATGCAACATGAAAGGCTACAAACAAAGATCATGAATAACATGCATTGAAAAATGTTTGTTTGTTTCACATACAGAAAACATGGCATAGTGGCAATCATCTTGTCCCTCATAGAGTAACAAATAGATGCATAGGACACCTTCAAAGTTCACAAGGGTGACTAGAAACAAATAGCACAAGAACAAGTAATATCACAATATGCATCAATCAATAAGCTTTGGGACACTGCACACCGAATGACAACTATGCTCTCTTAATGGTGCCTAAAGGTAGAAGGTGGGGACTCAATAATATTGGAAGAAAGGCCCTTTGTAAAGGGAAGCAGGGATTTTAAGTTTTAAAAAGAGCTTCCAAAAATTATGGAACTTGTTAGCTTTCATCCCTCATTGCCCCTATCATAAGCATCTTGAAGTGATTAAGGTTAAAGTGAATAAACTATGGAGTATATGCTTGGCAAAGTATAAGTTGGCAATCTCAAGTCCCTTGAATATGAGGGACACACCTCATGCTACTCAACTTCAGTCACCTGTAAGTTCTTGTCATTGTAAGTACTTGCATATCATAGAGAACCACCAACGGGGTACCCCTTGCACATGGTACAGGAGCTATCCCATAACCAAAATGACAAGGCAAGTAGACAATGAGCATCTCAGAGATCTTTTTATTTACTATATTTATACTTTTTATTGAGGATGCTTCATAGATAGCTCACTATGGTGATGTTGTAAGTTTCCACCATGATTAGGAATGGCTTAGGCTAGCGGCCCAGGTGTTTCTCTAAAACAAAATACAAACTCTATGGACTTACAAGTTCCCTCTTTATTTCACACCGGTGACATCCATAGACAAAAGAGCATGATATCAACTGAGTACAAAGTACAAGTGCAATGTTGAAAATGTTCCCCATGACAGCATGGTTCTGCTAATTCCAATGTATAAGTGCAAGCATATACAACATAGACGGCACAATGTTTCAAGTTTATTTGGGGCAAAGATATAAAGTGTGCCATCAAGTTTGTGAGGGCTTTAATCACTAAGTTTTCACATAACAAAATAGTTTTAATTAGAAGATAGATGAAAACAAGACTGTACTTGGAATGGTGTAACACACCATGCATAGGAGTTTATAGTGGATACTTTGGAATAACTTGGTTTCTTGGGAGTTTGAAGCATGAGTAGAGCTTACTCATACAAGTGGAGGCTAGCAAAAGACTGGGAGCAACCAACTAAGAGAGCATAATGGCCATAATCATGCAGAGCAATAAAGCATTACTAATCAAAGCATAGAGTGGTACTACACGTCAAGGACTAAATGATCATAGAGGCTATGGTGACTTATCATAGTCATAACATGGTGTGAGCATGTGCCAAGTCAACCCAAACAAAGCATCAAAGGAGAATACCACAATACTATGCTTTTATATGCTAAAACAACGCATAATTTCTTCAAGGCACACTAAGCAATCCCAATTGTTTGGAACAAGACATGCTACAGCAATAATCACTAAGCATAAGGTCAAAACAACATGTAGCATGTCATGCTAAAGTTTAAGTCACAGTCAATGCAAGCTCCTCTTGCACTTTCAAGCAGGAACTTCCTACTCCTTTCCAACACCAAGCAACTTATTTGCAAAACAACACAGCGAGAACGGGGGTCCAAACTACTTTATTTAATAAAACCAAACAACCTAAGAAAATCAAACGAAAACTAAGACGCTCCAAGAACAACACAACTGTGCATGAAACAATAAAAACAAAGTGTCTAGACAGACCTAAGCTTTTTATTGATGAAGAAGGGGATGCCTTGGGCATCCCCAAGCTTTGATGCTTGTACCTCTTGGATATTTCTTGGGGTGACACCATGGTGGCATCCCCAAGCTTGAGCTTTTGTCCATTCTTCAGCTCATTACATCATTCTTGTTGGGCCACGCAGAGATAAAACAAAACTTTTCCTCTAACGTGGTGATCCCAAGATCTAGGTGAGGTAGAAGGCCACGAGGTTTACCACTAGATGCGCAGTTGCGGATTACTGATGAAGCGCGTCAGTTGATGCAGTGCAGTCCTCATGATTTGATCGTCCTGGTGCTGATCGCACAACACCTCTGCTGGTATCCACACGCGTACACGGAGGAGCACCGGCGGCGAACTGCTAGGTTCGTATCGACGGTAGGACTGCTGTGGAGCTAGGGTTTCCAACACATGGAATGACCTAACCAAACAATGATTAACCTTTCTGGGTTACGATGCTCCACTATATATAGGGAGTGAACGTGGGCTCTGCTCGCGCGACCCATTCACTAAAGCCCATATAACACTAGTCACCGTGAGTCCAACTCACTAACTCAGTCCTAATCCAGTTTAGGTCCAACCCAACCAGATTACAGGTTCAGATCCAATCCGAACATGCTCCCGTTCTTAAGTGTGTGGCCCCGCAGGCTCATGGCTACTTGGACACGATTGGAGTCCGACTCTCAATCGATCAGTCGATAGCGGCTCCTAGCAGAACGTGCCGACTCCCAAGTACCAAAGAGTCATGACGACTTGCCTTTCCAATGCGACTTACGTCCGAGTCCCTTTTGCCTCACAATATACCTTGTCATACTATAGGCGAATAATTGTCATCCCTTAAATAGTTCGACTCTCTTCTCGATCCAAGATAAGTGATTCACCAGACTAACTCTTAGTCGATCGCCTCGGTTAACACTTAACCGAGTCGTGCATGGCCATGCTTTCCGAATCATATCTCACAAGAGGGCCCAAAGAATATCTCTCCAAGTGGAGGGGCAAAATTCCATCTTGGTTATTCACATCACATAGCTTGATTCTCAGTCGTCCCGAACCCTGCCTTTATAACTGCCCAGTTACAGATCAGCGTTTGATAGAACCTAAGTCGGTGATCCTCAACTCGGACTATGCAACAACCTTTGGTCTAAGGATTACATTGATTGAGATATACAAATGACAACTTGTTCGTTGTACCTCAATATGGGTCAATCCGACTCTCTAAACTCTTTAGCCGAATCTGTGTAAGTTGGAATAGCATCTCCATGCCCATGAAAAGTGGAACCGAGTCATCAAGCCAACTTTCACATTGGTCTAAGTTGTGTGTCCAGCACAACCTCAATGACCAAGGATATTTAGTACAAACAACATGAATGCATAGTTCCACAACCAAATCACATATTCAATGATACACATCAGATGTTTATATAAGGACTACTTAATATATTTATGAATACAATGGGAAATCTCATCATACATGATTGCCTCTAGGGCATATTCCCAACAATCCTCTCTCTACACCTAAATTTTTTCCTTCATACAGAACTTCACACAATCTTCATTAGCAACATTAGTGTATTTAAAAGATATTAGACCTTAGGCAAAGATTTGGAACAGCAAGTATTTTCACTAGAAACACAAGATAATGTAGTAACTCCTTCAAAAAGCTCAATTCCTCAAAAGAGAACTCAAAAAGGAATCAATAAGAAGCAAATGCAAATAATGGCAGAAATCTGTCAAAACAGACCAGCAGGTAGAAACCGATTTTTTCGAAAATCTTTTGTTGATCAAATAAAAAAGTGTTGAACTAACAAAATTTAGATAACATAATGGGGGATTTATTCATAAATTTTGAGCTCAGCCCGAGTTACAGAGACTCCTCACGAATTTGTTTGGTGGAGGACAGAAATCTGTTTCAGGACAGCAACTCCCCAAATCTTACTTCCCTCTCATTAGAGGTTATTCTTGGCACAAAAAACAAACAAAAAGGATAATGAGAGGTCATTACTTAATTAATAACTCCCAAGACTCAAGGAAACTCTTGGGTTATCTCCCAACAAGTACTTTTCTTTAATGCCTTTAAGTTAGGCATGATAGTTTGAGAAGAGGCTCTCATAAGAAATATGAATTGAAGTAAAAGAGAGCATCAAGAAGCAAATTCAAAAAACATTTAAGTCTAACCCACTTCCTATGCATAGGAATCTTGTAAGAAAATAAATCAAAGAAGCACAAAGAAACAAGCATAGGAAAGCAAAAAAGTGCAACTTCAAGATTTTCAACATAAACATGGAAAACTTAATATTGTTGAGATACATAAGACCACGTTTCCCTCTCTCATAATAACTTTCAATAGCATCATGAATAAACTCAACAATATAACTATCACATAAAGCATGCTTTTCATGATCTTCAAACACATAATTTTTATCAAGCTCAAAAATAGTGGGATTAAAACCTTCAAACCCACTTTTAGCAATTTTACAATAAGGTAAATGATCATTCAACATAGGACCATCATCTATATCTTTATCATAAACATTTTCTAAGAAAAAATCCTTAGTACCATGCATTTCTAAGTTAGGCACAAATATAGGATTATCATAGATAACAGGAGCATAACTATTATCACAAGTTTTACCCATAGCAGATATTTCAAAAGAATCCACATGAACATAACATTCATCCTCCTTTGGTAAACAAGGGGGACAGTAAAATAATGTAAGGGATAAAGAGTTACTCTCATTAGAAGGTAGGCATGGGTAGCTAATCCATTCTTCCTCCTCTTGATCATCACTCTCCTCCTATTTTTCATCTAATGAGCTTCCATAGGCTCCTGCAAGGCATTAGTCACTTCCATTTATGGAAAGCACCTATTAAAATATTCAAGAATATAGCTATTTTATTCCTTGTAATTATCAAATCAGAATTTAAGTATCTCATAAACCTCATGTTCATAAGGTGCATCATCAGTATTTTCAAGCAAACTGGCAGTTCAAATGCACCCTTGAAAGCAATAAATTCTTCAATTTGTTCCACATCATCAAAGTCATAATTTCCTTTAACATAAGAATATATGGTAACATTATCATTATACTCACACTGAAAAGGAAGGTGTTGATACCTCCTATAGCAACAAGATTTATCAAAGCAATAAGTAACATTATAAGTAGAGCACACGTCTTAGCAATAGTATTCAACTTATCCATTTGTTCCCATAAGTGTTTCCCTTTTTGTGACAAACGGTGTTCCTTATAATAATACTTTTGTTCTTTTGTGAACCCACCTTGCCAATAAGCACTAGTTTCAAAGAAACCATCCATTGACAGAAAGCATGGCAAGGAAAGGAAATAACACACCAGCAACTAGAGCAGCAACTAATTTTGTGTGTTTTTGAATAAAGAAAGCAAACCAAACTAGACTAATTTTTTTTTTGTTTTCTTTTAAATAGGCAAACAAAACCAAGCAAAAGAAACTAAGCAAACTAAAAAAAAGTAAAGAGAAAGGAAGTGGAGGACTCCCCTTGTGAATACGTCCTTAGCCTCCCCGGCAACGACGCCAGAAATCTTTGATGCGTGCACCCAGTGTTGCAGCGGGACACTTCGTTGGAACCCTAAGAGCAGGGTGTGATGAGCACATCAGCAAGTTTCCCTCAGTAGAGACCGAGGTTATCGAACGATAAGGAGGAAGGAAACGTCACACAGGTGTTGCAAACAACGTGGAGACCTGCACAACACAAACTCAAGACTTTGTCCCAACGAATCAGTGAGGTTGTCAAGCTCACCGGTTTGCTGTAACAAAGGATTAACTGTATGGTGTGGAAGGTAATGGTGGTTTGCAGCAAGTAAACAGTAACAGTGGAAGATGTATCAATGGTAAAGATTGGACCGGGGTCCATAGTTCACTAGAGGTGCTCTCCTTAGATAAAGAACATGGCATGAAGGGTAAACAAATTACAGCAGGGCAATTGACAGGAACTGAGCAAGGCATAACAATGCAATACTAGTCAGAAATATCCTATGAGATTCGATTGGGCAATACAACAAGATACATAGACCGCTATCCAACTGCATCTATGACTAGAAGTCCACCTTTAGGTTATCATCCGAACCCCCTCCAGTATTAAGTTGCAAGCAACAGACAACTGCTTTAAGAAAAGTGTGTAAGGTAAACAATCCACTTGCACCATGAACAAGAGACCGTTGTTTTCTCCCTAGTAGCAACAACACATCTACAACCGAAGAGATTTTTGTCACTTCCCTTGGAAACTAGAGGCATGAACACACTATCAAGCATAAATACCCCCTCTTGGAGTCACTAGCAACTACTCGGCCAAGATAGCTACTAACAACAGAGAGCATGCAAGATCACAAACAACACAGACATGATAGAATCATAAAGACAAAACCATTAACCAAACTGACATAATAATCTCAATATCCATCGGATCCCCACAAACACAACATGCATGATTACAAATATATTAGATCTTGATCATGAATGGAGCTCACAAGATCTATACATGAAAGCACAAGGAGGATATACAACCATCTAGCTACTACATGGACCCATAGTCCAAGGTGGAACTACTCACGCTTCATACCGGAGAGAAGAACTCCAGGATGATTTCCCCTTCGGCAGGGTGCCAGGAAGAACTTCAGATCCCCCCGATCTAGGAGCGATGGTGGCGGCGGCTACAGACGGTTTCATGGAGTTTTGATCGGTTACTTAGGGTTTCTGCATCGGGGGCTTCTTATAGGCGAAGAGGCAAGACCGGGAGGCGACCAGGGGGGCCACACCTTGCCCAGGCGCGGGCCCACCCCTGGCCGCGCCTAAGGGGGTTTGGCAGCCCTGGTTCACGTATCCGTCTTGTCTTCTGGATTCGTGTCCCTCACGGTAAAATATTGACTTTGGCTTTTGTCCCCTATAATTCCGAGAATATTGATTTTCTGCCTTTCTGGAACCAAAAACAGAAGAAAACATGCAACTCGCACTGTGGCAACTTGTTAATAGGTTAGTTCCAGAAAAGATATAAAAACACCTCAAAGTGTAGACAAAGCAAAGCAAAGTAGATAGTAAACAAGCATGGATCATCAAAAATTATATATATGTTTCCAACGTATCAACAATCAAATGGGATAATCTGATAAGTGGGAATACATTTGGGGCTCTAAAGAATTTACTGTAAAAAAGGCTTACCTGGTGTTAGCTGGCTCCACCTCATTTTCATGGATCTAGGATTCATCATGTCAAGCAAAGCACAAATTTTTCTTCTGGCTCTTACTCTTGGATAGACTCAATAAAAGGAATCTTCCTAGAAGGAATTTGTTTCTTTACCTGATTATAACTGTGTGACTTTGAGTTGTAACACTGAGGAAACACTGGTTCACCTCTTCTGGACATGCCCTTTTGCAGTAGAATGTTGGGATTATATCTTGTAACATCCCAAAAATACTAAACTTGGATCATCAAACTCTAATCATCAAATTTTAGGATTAACAAAAACTTTTCTAAATAAAAATATGAAAGCATGCATGTGTGTATGCATTCCAATTTGAATTCTTTTGAATTGCCTTGCTTGTGTGTTTCTTTGCTTGTAAATGGATTCTTAGGTGAAATAAACATCATCTAAACAATCCCCACACTTTTCCCAAAGACAAATAAATCAAAACAAGTAAAATAAGGGAATGGTCACTTTGACCAATTTAACTCCCATGCCTACTTTGGCTGTCTCTAACTTTCAAAACTTAACAGAAACTTGTTTGGATATTTGAATCCCTTGATAGTACTCATAACACAGTACCAAGGCCCACCTTGTGATCATCCAAAAACATTTGAATGCATAGTTTAAATGACAGTTCAAAATTGAATCTTTATCATATGGGAAGATCCCACTTTTTCAAAAACCACTCAAACAAGCTCAACTTTCAAAACCCAAGAACCTGCAGACTCACCAGCACCTACCTAGCACACCCACCAAAAATCTTTTCAAAATTCAAAACTTGAATTCATGTGGCCATTTCATCAAACACCTTGCAGATGCAAATCAAATAAAATCCAAACACTATTTGGAGCAGTGATTTGAGCCTAACTTGTTCCCTCTCTGGTTGCAACTAGGCTTTAGTAGATCATCTAGCTCATTAGTAAACATCTAGCATCACTGTAAACTTGGCAATGTCATCAATGGTGAACAGCCGAAGCCACCCATGCCACCCCAGTGTAGACAGCAAGCTATGAGAGGAACTATCAATGCCAACCTTGTCTAGAAGATCACCCATGCCTCACCGCCCCCTCTCGACCAGCCATGCCTCGAAGACATCGACCAGAGCACCCAGGAACGTCGCGCCTGTGCCTCTGTCAACCATGCCGAGCATGCGCCAGAGAGCCACCCTCGACACACGCCCACAGACCGCGTGCCGCCCTTGCCGTGTGCATACTCGATCACCATCGTCCCAGGAGACCGCCAGACATCACCGTTCGCCGCCCCATGCCTCACAGCCACCGCTCGCCGTCGAAGACGCCGCCTCTGCCGCGCAGAGCATCGCGTGTTCCAGACCGTTTGCCGCGCAGCCCAGTTGTTTGAATTTGGATTTTTCCATTTTCATTCAAACACACTTCTGCACCTAGTTTCAAAAATCAACCTATCTCGATTCAGTGAACCAAATTGAATGAAACCAAATTTTTAGAAAGGTCTTGAAATGCTGAATCCAAGCCCGTTGGATTCAAATCATTTGGATCTATAGATCAACCTTGGTAAAAATAACAAGTCAGAAGCTTTTCTACATTCAAACATTTTTCAAATTTAAACCATAATATCTTTTGAGTTGATTCCAACTCTCAAAAATCACATTCAACCATACCTCTCAGAATATATAAAAATATATGGGTTTACTTACAGAAATAATGTTCAAGTAATAAAAGAAGGCCAGATAGGCATTTCTAGTCACTTTATCTAATTAAATAAAAGGGTAAAACCTTATTAAATTGTGACAACACTTTAAATCACATTCCCATGGACTAAAATATGTGGTGATGACATGTGTCAACATGATCCCATGTTTGGTTTGGAGAATTAAATATTAAGTAATTTTTCAATGAGTAGAAATTACTTTTCTAAAACTAAAATCATTAAGTCAAGTGCCTTAGTCTTGTAATGTTAGTGATGATGCTAGATCATCTATAGAACCCCTTTTGTGTGATGATTGCAAGTAGTTAAGTATTGTTTTGTGATTGTGTACCTCGTATTTATTTATAGACGCTAGTACCGACCAAGGATACGAGGAGGAAGGAGGATACTACGAAGAAGAAGCCGAGGAGAACTTCAACCACTGCTCTGCACAAGGCAAGCTAACACTTGCAATTTAGCAAGCTTATACTGATACTGTGCAAGCCCATACTTGCAAGTTATTAACTTAGCAAGCTTATACTAAGACTGATGCCAACAAATACCTACTTGTTACCATGCCAACTATATGCCTTAAGCATATGTGATCATACCCACTTGATACCCAATCCTAGTTTTACTTGCAAGCTTTCTACTTTAATTCTTTATCAAAGCTACTTCCTTAGAGCTTACTTAGGTGAATTGTAGATACTAGAAAGATAATGGAAGGTTGCATAAAGAGCATAAAACTTGGCCTAAGCTAGATAATCTTTATGTCATCCTAAGGTGTGAGGTGGTACTTAGTTGAAAATCCAATTGTTTATCACCCCTCATTAGTACTCACCCCCACTTGTAGATGCTAGTGCTAAGCATAAAACTTGATCAACTTTAGATGGGATTACTTGGTGAAAATGGTTATGAAAACCTTAGAATGATGGATCATTCTACTGAGATGTTTTGACATTTGTTTTCGAACACCATATGATTTTGGTGATGAAAATGTTGAGGCATGAGCCTTAGCCCTTTATAAAACTGATGGTTGCCTGGATGCGATACCATACCAATTTTACCGTATAACCACAATACCCGAAGATTGGGTAGGGCTTGACTGGAAGCTTATATACCTTAGTATTGGTTCCCTCACGACCAAGGTCTGAGCTGAGGCTACCTTGTGAAGATTGTCCACCTGTGCAGTACCCAAGATGACAGTTGGTCATGGTTGGGAGGCCAAACTCACAGGAGAGGTGCTTATACTAGGGCGTGTAGTTGAAAGGTTAGGATTGATTATCCGCATACTGAGTATGGTGAATTCAGGATTTGTTCATGACGGATGTATCGAATGTTGTTGTGAAAGTGTACAATCTCTGCAGAGTGTCAAACTATTCGAATAGCCGCGTCCGCGGTTATGGACAGTTGGAGTGGCCATACTGTCCCCCCGTCAGATGTTTTCAAAATGACTTGTGAAATGATTTGAGACTTTGACTTGACCACAACAGAGTTATGGCACGAGATACAAGTTCCCACTTAGGTGTTATAAAATTTGATTAGCTTTCTCTTGCTTCTGAACTTAGTAGAGGTAAATCTGGATTTTTGCAAAACAACCCTAGAGCTTAGTGTCCTAGTACAAAACCTCCCTTCACTTGTTAGTATTAGTTTGCGAGTACTTAAAGAGTACTCATGGCTTTGTCCCTGGCTATTCCCGTGGCCAGACTATGAAGAGGAGTACCAGGATGATGGACCCCAGGAAGATTATGACAACTAGGATCATCTCCCATCGTCAGCATTTCCTGTGACCCCAAAGATGGAGCTTCGCCTACCGTTATTATTACGTATTTTCGATGCTTGAGTTGTATTTAGAACTGGATCATGAGATCCTTATTTGTGTAAGACCTTATGTATGGTTTGTAATGGATGATGTACTGTGGTATCCAATTCTGTTATGTCTCACAAAATGGTAATCCTGGGATTGTGATGTATGGCATAACAGACATCTGGGACTAAAAATCCGGGTGTTGACATATCTGTCCCTAAAGAGTTCAAGGATTGTATATTTTTTAAGCCTTCCAAGATATCAAAACAAAGCTAAAACTGCCTTTTGCCATGGAGATAATAATCCTAACTGCTTGGAGTATTTGGATCTATAGAAACCAAAAGGTCTTTGAAAATGTAAGGCCACAATTTTCAAATTGGAAAGCAATATTCCTGTAGGAAATGAGATGGGTTAAATTGAGAATGAAAAAGAAATCCAGTCTTCAGTTCAATGATTGGTTTCAGAGGCAAGTGCATTAGAAGGTTCCATCTTGTATCTTGTAACCTTGTAACCGAGTAGTCATGTATTTTAGTTGCCTCTTACCTTGTAACCTATGAGTTTTTAATATAATAAAAAAAAGTTGTAGTGGGGGTTATTTCCCCTACTGTTTTCCCTAAAAAAGCTAAACTAGGCTGCCTTGACAAAATGACAAGTGAAGAATAGATGAATGTCATCTTCTTCCATTCCACACCTACAGCAATATTTACTGATTTTGGTCGTGTACTTACCTGCACGTGCTCCAGTAGGTATTGCTTTCCTAAGTAGCCTCCATGTGAATGTCTGAATCCTTGGTAGGATTTCTTTCGATTTCCAAACCTGATTCAAAAGTTGAACTATAGCAGACGAGAGTTTTCTTGGTTGTGGGTCTCCCTATTTCTGCATCTTTTGTAAACAAGCACAATATGCACTCTTGGAATTACATCTACCATTTGGAGTTAGTTTCCAGCATAGCAGGTCTTGCTCATGCGACAGAATGATAGGGGTTTGCTTGATGCATTGCGTCATAGGCTGTTGGAAATGGGTGTCAATAAGGTGATTATTCCAGGTTTTATGATTTGGTTGGCAAAGATCATTAACCTTGGCTGTATATTTGTAACCATGTTGTTGAATTATAAGGTGATCATAGATTTTAGACCAGTCTTGACACCATGGTGAGATCCAAATGGATATGTTACCTTGAGTAATTTGATAGCACGAATGGGCTTTGAGGATTGGCAAAATATTTAGGATTGAGGCCCAAGAGGACGATTTTGGCACATTTGTGTTTGGGTGCCAAATGGATGAGTTATGAAAATATTTGGCTTTTAGAACCTTACATATATGGAGTAAACTCATGGGATATTTGGTAATGCGCCAAGCAGCCATAAGAATGAGGCCTTCCTAGAGAGCACTAGAGGATCTCATACATAAAGATACACATTGATCTTGGATGCCAACAACAAGATTTGAGACACAAGAGCTAGGGATTATAATAATGTCATCCAAGATGGTGGAACCATAGATTTAAGGAGACGAGGTAGTGTATTTGGAATTCACGACCCTATGGACAAATTTTGGTGCTTGATTCAGCCTTTTCCTTCAACTCCTTCTCTCCTCTCTTTATTTTCTTCTCCAATAGAGGTTATCCTAGATTTCCGTCATTCCACCTAGTGGTGGTTGAATGGGAGGCTTATCATCCCCCTTCTCTCATGTTCAATGTGCAAAATGACCCTTGGTCATAACCCTAAAGGTTGGTGGGCTCTTGCACCTATTTGGGCCGCCTGAAAGGCTGCATAAGACCATCCCCTTTGTGGTGACCCTAGCACACCACTTAATATTTAGTGTGCAAGTCATCGGCATAACACTCACAGAACACTGTTCCGCGAATCTTACACCTACCAGGGTAGTACAACATAAACATCGCAAGTCCAAGGTATAACTATATCCATATCATAGATCTTCACAGAACATCCTCAGAACTTCCATGACACAATGATCTCGCCAACCAAGTTTCTGCTCAAGCTAATATCCAAAAAAAGCATCTTGGTAGACTAGTCTAGCACTAGATCTACCTCTAGGCCTATCTCGATAACTAAACCCTGGCTATATGTTCTGACAACATTCTCAAATGGGATGATTACTATTTTTGGGAATTGATTCCCGTCTATGTTTAATGTGATCTCCATCATCTTTGTTTGTAGTATCTGACACCATAGACTACTTTGCTCCTAGGTTCCCTGAAGTTGTCTTCTGTTGTCATCTTCTTGGTTTGGGATAACGCTAACTACTTATCGGTCTAGCAAGAGATAAGAAGACAAATTGAGTACAACGTACTCAGAAAGTTCTAACTTTCCTAATATAATGGAATCTCCACCACATGGCTTCCCAACCATGTATCTTAACCATCATTCCATTACCCACCAATGTTCATTTTTTTTCATTCATAAAATGGTATTTTGCTTTGAATGTAGATAATAAGGTTTTCGATTTTTTTTGCATTAGTTGCATATTCAACTCCCTTAAGAAGGAAGGAACTTTATCCAATGGATTTTCATTACTATATGATATTTGAAGTTTTATATTATTGTATTAGATGTATAAATTAGGATGAGTGCTAATATAATTATGCTTTGCAATGATTTTAGGGTCTTCCACACCAATAGTACTGATAGAATATGAGAAGAATTCTTGATAGCATGTTATAGTCATTTGTTTGATTACAAATTAAACTATCCAAAGCAAAAGAATTATGAAAGCAAAAAAAAAAGTGGTTCTATCAAGAAAACTATAGAGTGAGTACAAGTTGAGGTAGATTCTCAAACCACAACCGTGAATTACTTCATACTCGGCTTGGAAGTTGGTACCTTGTATTGATCTGTTTTGATTCTTCGCATGAGAATAAAAATATATTTACCTTATTTGCACAAGCAATACAAGAAAGAGAAAAATAAAGAGAAAAGAAATATGTAGCTAAACTTGTGCAAATGGAAATAGACATATGCATGATCATGAGAGGAAACGAAATAGACCATCCATAGTCTTGAATCCCAAGTGGATGTGCGAAGTCCTAAGGGATTTCTATTTTCGTGCCCTTGGTTCGTTAGTTGTACTCACTTTTTCCTAGCCGCTTAACTTCTCCTCACTTTTCCCCTCGCCATGTTAAGAAACCCTCGCGGGCGCTTGGACGCAGGGATGCCGTTAGGTCAAAGGCTTGACCGTCACATGCTAACTAGTGCGACCGCGTTGGGCCGGGTCGGGCATTGAGCGTTATGTTACGAGGCCTCGACTGTTACATGCCTGACCGGTGGGGCCGCGTTGGGATGAGTCCTACATACGTGGCGAAGGGTGGGGCCGCGTTGGGACGGGTCTTGCATACGTGGTGAAGAGTGGGGCCGCATGGAGACACGTCAGACCAGTCATTCTCGCTCACCCAAAGCATTCGCTTCCCCTGAGTCTGGAACAGCTCCCACACTGCTCCTCCACTGCCCCGCCGTCGTGCCCTCCTATCTTATGTCGTCCTCGCCCCCAGAGCTGCTCCCTCCCCCTAGACGTGGAGCCCACTCCACCTCCGGCTCTGCTCCCGCCCCTGCTAGATCTACCCCTTTCGTGGAACAATATGCAACGCCGGCTGGTGCACCGTCCATCCATGTCGAGCACAGAGAAGATTGGGTGGAGTCGCAGGGATCTAACGCATGGATTCCATCTAGGTAATCATTGTTTCCCTTTTGTGGGTTGATTATTGGCAGTATTTGAACGCCTTGCTTTTCGAATAGGATTGATCTAGTGCTGGCATAATTCGTGGTTGTGAACAATATCTCTCTGGATTTTACTTCCCAGTGGTGGTTGCAACCTCCATAACTCTCAGAGATAGATAAAATCTACTGTAAATTCCCCTGGAGCAGTGGCGATTCAGTTGGTTTGCAAGAGTGTTTATAATTATGAAATTCTCGCGTGGTCTGAAACTATAATTGACACAACTCTCGCAAGGCTAGCGATTCACTTTCAAATTTAAAAAAATTATACAACTCTTAATGTAAGGAAAGAGTGTTTATAATTGACACAACTCTTGAACACTTTCAAATTTAAAAAAATTATACAACTCTTAATGTAAAAAGTGTTTATAATTGACACAACTCTTGAACACTTTCAAATTTTAAAAAAATCATACAAATCTTAATGTAAAAGAGTGTTTATAATTGACACAACTCTTGAACACTTTCAAATTAAAAAAATTATACAACACTTAATGTAAAAGAGTGTTTATAATTGACACAACTCTTGAACACTTTCAAATTGAAAAAAATCATACAACTCTTAATGTAAAAGAGTGTTTATAATTGACACTACTCTTCAACACTTCTAAATTAAAAAAACATACGACTCTTAATGTAAAAGAGTGTTTATAATTGACTCAACTCTTGAACACTTTCAAATTGAAAAAATCATACAACTCTTAATGTAAAAGAGTGTTTATAATTGACACTACTCTTGAACACTTTCAAATTAAAAAATATACAACTCTTAATGTAAAAGAGTGTTTATAATTGACACTACTCTTGAACACTTTCAAATTGAAAAATTATACAAGTCTTAATGTAAAAGGGTGTTTACCATTTTTATAGTGTGAAAAGTGATCCCTAAACTTGCGTATACGAAAATTATAAACCTTTGAACACTGTGAAATCGCACTTAATACGTGATAATGATGTTCTAAGAAAATCTTGAGAGATTATCATTTTCATAGAATGTAATGCATAAACTTGCATATGGCAAAAATTATACACCTTTGAACTCTTTGAAATCGCACTTAGGACATGGAGTGAAATATAATTCAAAAATTATACACCTTTGAACACTTTCCCTTTAAATTATATTCAAAATCATTTGTTTATGGATTTAAAGCATCGGTGGCAAACTCATTATTTTGCATGGATAGAGGGTGCGCCCGATAGATACAGGGGTTATCCTGTCCGCTAGATCACAAAGGATCAATCGGAGGATCAATGGTTGGTGGGTATGATCCGCGTGACAACTGTCTCGACCAATCAGAGCGTAGCAGCCAAGATGAGCACACGTGTGAGAGTTTGTCACTAAGAGGGAGGGAAAAACTGAGTAGAACTTTAAAAACAAGGGCAAAACTGACAAGGGGGTTCAAATAGAAAACAAAAGGAGATTTAAAAAATGGAAAATGCTTCGTTTATACAATAAAATACATATTGGCATACATCAAACTATTTTCAATTCAAATATATATTAATTTGACAATTATTGCCTCATTCAGACAAATTATGTTTTGGGGAGGGATGTTTTGGGGAGAGGCTTGAGTAGAAAGCCATGAACCTTCATAGATACTAGGTGTTTTGAGAAGTGGTAATTTAGGTTAAAACTTGATTTATATACATTTCTTATGGTGGCAGGTCACATAATAAGACTCTTTGGGTTGATGCCACTATGTTTTGATCTTTTTGAATTTATTATACATAAAATGACTCAATTAGCTAGCTAAAACCCATTCGTTGACTCTCTGTTGACCAGCCATCGGAGGGTAAAAGTGAGTATATTGCACATGGCAGTGTTAGTACTGGAGGGCAAAACTGAGTACAACCAAACTGCCAATGCTACACTCGAGGGTATAACTGAGCACAACTAAGTGGCCAAGGTTAGACACGAGGGGGAAAACATGACACACGGTACGCGTGTCGCAGTGCACGGGGCGGTAGCGGACGTGTGTGGACGTGCACGGTGCAGTAGCGCACGCGGTTACGCGGTGCATGGTGGTGCAACGAAATGTCTGCTCCCTTCAACTTTATAGAGGCCTCCTCACTCTCACTCGTCACTCACTCGCTCACTCACTCACACAACCATCTCCACTGTCCCATCACCTTCTGCAAACCCCCAAGAAAACCCCAACCACGCCGACGATGGAGAAGAACGACGCGGTGGCCATCGTCGCCTCCAAGGCGGCCCCCGTCCCCGTACAGGCCCCCATCGAGGCATTGAAGGCAGCGCCATCCCCGTCCAGACCCCCGTCCCCGCTTCCGCCATGATCACCGGCGAGGAGGCCCCCTTCCCCGTACATGCCCCCTCTGTTCTCCTGCAGATCCCGCACGGCTGGGACTCCTACAGGGACAATGATTACATCAGGCCGGAGAACCGCTTCGACACCAGCTTAGCCGACCCATGGTCGGAGGTAACTAGGGTTTTGTCCCCTTCCTTTGTTCTTCCGCAATTCCCATTGCTGTATGCTAGATCATGTGTTATTAGGGCTACGCAGTTCGTATTTTCAATCGTTGGATGCTAGGTATTTTCAATCCTCTTGTGTTAGATCTTGTATTTCGATGAATGCTCCTAGTTGGGATCAGTACTTGCACCGATCTGTAGTTGGGATCAGTACTAGCACCGATCTGTAGTTGGGATCAGTATTCAATTTGGTTTGAGATTTGGGGATTGGGGAATAATCAGGGAATCTCAATCGGTTAATTTATGCAAGTAATCAATCCCGATAATCACGGTATCTCAATCATTTCCTTATTGCACGCTACTGTTTTTTGTAATAGGTGGATAGCAGCAACGTCTGTAGCGACGACGATTCCACGGACACCAAGACTCGTCGGGTGCTAAGGAAGCTGAAGTCCGGCCAGTTCGACGGCTTCCTCGCCAACGATGTCTACATGTGCCCCTTCTGCACCAGGAGCCTCGCCACTGACTTCAACTCCCTCGTGATGCATGTCGAGGACGTGAAGACCTGCGACCTGTCAAAGAACTTCAACGCCTTCAGAGCCCAGCACAAGACGCTCGTTTTTCACCTCTGCAACCTCTAGAAGGTGGCCATCGAGGAGGGTCGCATGCCCCCGATCAAGCCCAAGGCGCCCAAGGTCAAGGTACTAGGCAAAAAGAAGTGGAGGAAGCGCCAGAGGGAGGAGGCGGAGGCCCTCCTAGCGGAGGCCAGGAGGGGCCACAGATCTTGTGCTGATGCTGCTGCTATAAAGCAGCTTCTTTTGTTTTTTTGTCTGTGTTGAACTTGTAAGCTGTTGCTGCTGAGTGATACGCCTAATTTGCATCACCTTTCTATATCATAGTTTACCTCTATTCATTGATATTTGTCTTATTATGAGGTATTACTCATGGCTTTTCATCTGTTTATGCATGTTGGATGATTCTTGGAGGATGGGTTGTTGGATTCTGTATTCTTATGGAAAAGAAGGCGTTTCGCTGCAACTTCGCGAAGATCAGAAAAATATGGGAAAATATTATGTTTCCAGAAGAATGGGGAAGCCAGAAGGAGGAGCGAAGAGGGGCCGCAGGGGGCCCACACCCCCTAGGCGCGGGCCCACCCTAGGCCGCGCCTAGGACAGGTGTGGCCTACCTGCCCGGCTCCCAACTCCGCCCCTTCGCCTATATCTTCCCTACAAAACCCTAAGGCCAGGGGGGCGACCACAGATAGATTTCGCCGCCTCTAGGGCGGAAAACACCAAGAGAGAAAGATCTCTTCGGGAGACAGATTTCTACCGGGGGAATTCCTTCTGGGAGAGGGGAGACCGTCGCCATAAACACCATCATCAAGCTAGGCTTCATCGGAATCATCATCATACACATCATCATCTCCACCAGCACCATCATCACCACTCCGTCCCGCTGTAACAATTGTGTTGGATATTGCTTTAGTTCGTTAGGGGAAACCTTCCCGGTGTTAATTACTATTGTAGTTGATTCTTGTGAGTGGAACCATTGAATTATTGTTTATGTTCAGATTGTTATCCATTACCATATCATCTTTGATATTGATCCATATGATGTCTTGTGAGTAGTTCGTTTAGTTCTTGAGGACATGGGAGAAGTCATGTTGTTATTAGTGGATTTGTGTTGAGTTATTATTCAATAGTTTAGTATTTAAGTTGTGGTGCTATTCTTCTAGTGGTGTCATGTGAACGTCGACTACATGATACTTCACCATTTATGGGCCTAGGGGAATGCATTGTGTATTTGGCTACTAATTGTGGGGTTGCCGGAGTGTCAGAAACTTGAACCCTCGTTAGGACACCTTTGCACAAGGGAGTGTAGGATCTCAGAGTTTAAGGCTGTGGTTAGATTTATATCTTAATTACTTTCCTGTAGTTATAGATGTTTGTAGGGGGTTTAATCACAAGTATGTATTAGTCCAAGTAAGATATGTATGTTAGCACAGGTTCACCCACACAACACTTACAACACCAGAGAAGAGTACTCAGCTATATGAAGCGAAAGCACTTGACAGAATTCCCATGTGTCCTCGAGAACGTTTGGTCCTTATAAGTATTTCCACCGGCTTGTCCTTTGATAAGAAAGGATTGGGCCACTTGCTGTGTTTGTTCTTTATTACTTACACTTCGTTTTGTTGCCTTATCAGAAAACCACTAAAAATACGTTTGCTAAGTATTCACAGGGATTTCCTGCTCCACACCACTGTTCAGCACCTTCTGCTCCTCATTGGGATCGACACTCCTATTTATCGAAAGTACTACGATACACCCCCTATACTTGTGGGTTATCAAGACTATTTTCTGGCGCCGTTGCCGGGGAGTGAAGCGCTATTGAAGAGGGGAACTGGTAAGGGAAACTTCTACTGTGAGTATTGCTTTTGTTACTGCTTGTTACTTTGTTTCCAATATGGATAACCCACTTGATTTTCTGTTTGGGAAAACTACTACCACTGCTAGGGTAGTAGATGAACCACCACCTATTGAGATAGATCCTTTTAAGATACCTACAAGTATTGTTGACCATGTTATGGATAATTATTATTTTGGGGATGGAACTGTCCATCCCGGTGATCACTTGCTTTTTATCCATGAATTATGCGGGTTGTTTAAGTGTGCAGGTATCACAACTGAACAGGTGAAGAAGAAGTTACTCTCCATATCCTTGAAAGGGAGAGCTGAAGAATGGTATAAACTGTTGAAGAATGGACAATAAATGGAATGGGAGGAGATGGCATCTCTCGTTTACTCTAATTTTATCCTCCCAGTGAGATTCATCAGGATAGAAATCTTATATATAAATTTTTTCCTCTTGATGGAGAAAGTACAGCTCAAGCTTGGGGGAGATTGAAGCTGCTAATGCTTAAATGTCCTATTCATGAACTCCCTAACAATATTATTCTCAATAACTTTTATGCTAGGATTTCTCTTCATGATAAAGATTTACAAGATGCTTCTTGTGCTGGATCATCCACACGTCTAAAGGAAGAAGCTAAATGGGATGTCCTAGACCGTATTCAAGATAACACTGAAGCTTGGGAGAATGACAAAGGAAGAAAGTCAGGTATAAACTATGATTATGAATGTATTAAATCTTTTATGGGAACTGATGACTTCTGTGATATTAGTAATGAGTTTGGTCTTGATTCTCAAAGTATTGCCAACTGTTTTAAGGCCTTTGCCTCTTACATAGAAATTCACAAGAAGAAGTGGAATAAGTAGCATGCTCCTTATAAAGATGTTGTTAATCATGTTCCAGTTAGAAGTTTTCAAGTTTGTACTACTAATCATATTGTGCCTAAACCTCATGTTGAGAAATTACCTTTCCTAGCTAAGGTAAAGGAGTATTCTATGATTATTAGTGCAGATAACAAAGGTACAAAGTAAACTGTGGAGCCTGATAAGCAATTGAATGTTGAACCTGTGGTAGCTATTGTGAAAGACACTGTCACTAGAAATATAGAGGATGAGCACATTGTCTTCTGTGAAGACGCTTCTAATATTATCTATCATCCTAGTAAAGCTAGAAAAGCTAGTGTTCCTGTGCTTTCTATTAAAATTGGTGATCTTGCTACTATTGTTTATGTGATATTGGTGCTAGTTCTAGTGCTATTCCTTATGAGCTTTACAGGGAAATTATGCATGAGATTGGTCCTTGTGAGCTTGAGGACATTGATGTGGTTATCCACCTTGCTAATAAGGAAACCATTTGCCCCACTGGTATTGTAAGAGATGTGTAGGTTCTCTGCGGTAAGATTAAGTATTTGCTGATTTTCTAGTGCTTAATTCAGTAGCTAGCAAAACTTGTCCTAACATTTTTGGTAGACCTTTCTTGAACACTTGTGGAGCTATTATTGATTGTAAGAAGGAAAAAAGTTTTAACTAAGTTTGATGGATATTCTTATGAGTTTAACTTTTCCAAATTTGCTAAAGTTTCTTGTGAAAATAGTTTGCCTAATAAAGATTTCAGGATGGAACAACTTGCTTCTATTGATCCAGTCTATGACGTTGGACCTCTTTTTGGTGACTGTAAGTATGCTTATTCTGATGATAAAGTTGTTTATAGTGACAGTTATATTGTCAACTTTATTCAAAGTGCTACTGAAAGTTATTATGAGAGAGGGAAACACGGCTTTATGCATCTCAATAATGTTAAGTTTCCTCGTTTTATGTTGAAAGCTTTGAAGTTGCATTTGTTTTGTCTTCCTATGCTAGTGGCTTTTTTCAACAATTCGTTTTCTCATGATACCCCCATGCATAGGAAGTGGGTTAGACTCAAGTGTGTTGGTTATTTACTTCTTGATGCTCTCTTTCACTTCAAATATATATATATATATCCTATGTGAGCATCTTTGAAAGTTTCAAGCCTAACTTAAAGGCATTAAATAAAAGTACTTGTTGGGAGATAACCCAAGAGTTTTGTCGAGTCTTGGAAGTTATTACCTCAGTAATAACCGCTCCTTATCCTTTTTGTTTTGGTTTTTGTGTCAAGTTCAACTACTTTTATGAAGTAGAGGAGTTGTGAAAAGTGGTTGTCCTGGGACAAATTTTTGTGCTGTATTGTAAAAATTCGTGAGAAATCTCAGTACTTCGGATGGAGCTGAATTTTTATGACCTTGTTCTCCAAGTTGTTACCAACTTTCATCAGTTCTGAACTTTTTGATTTGAGCAACATAAGGTTTTTGAAAAAATCAATCTTTACCTGCTGGTCTGTTTTGACAGACTTCTGCCATCATTTGCATTTGCCTCTTACAGAAGCTTTTGTTTTGATGGGTTTTCAGTTGAAGTGTGTACCCAAAGGTTTATTGTTTTTTCTTACACTAATGTTGTCATTGAGTTTGTGCAAGGGTTTTGTATGGAGGAAATTTTCAGGAGAAGGAGAAAAGGAATCTGCAGAGTTCATCTTTGATTAGGTAAAAGTGGTGAAAACAGAAGGTTCATGAAAATCCAATCTTTTATATTTTCGATGTTTTTAATACATAAGGAAGACTACGAGACAAAACAGAGGAGGAACCGGAGTCCGGGGTGGACAAACCCACCCCAGGCGCGGGCCCAGCCTAGCCGCGCCTGGAGGGGTGTGCCACCCTCAAACTCCGTCTCCGCCTCGTTTCCGTGTCAGTGCCTTCCTTATGCTTTGAAACTTCGTAATATATAACCCCCGGATCCCCCGAGGTTCATGCATCGTGTTCTCGTCGTGTTTTTGTTTCGATCTTTTTCTGTCAGGAAATCTTCTCAAGTTTAGAGCACCATGGTCTCCGCCAACGACAAAGGCAAGAAGCCCGTGGAGGAGATAAAACTGGAAGAACAAACCTCCGCAGGGGAAAGGGCAAGGAAACCTACTTTGGTAGGAGAAATTAACACTGGGGATCCTTTTTATCGTAACATGCAGGGAATTGTAGCCTTCAGTCCAGACTTCAGATACTGCCCTGGGGCAGCGGAAGCCCTTCGAACCACTAACGAGTTTTGTGATAAGTACCGTGCTTTGAGGATGAAGGTGGTTATACTTCAAGAAGAGAATGACAGGCCTCGTAAGATGCTAGAGGATCTCCTTGCCTTATACAAGACACCACCACCATCGAAGGAGTAATTCGTCATCAGGTTTGGCATCCCCTTGGCTTGTTCCAAGCTTGGGGGAGTGTCGCGGTATCACCACCATCATCTATTATATTTTACCTTTTTAGTGGATTCATATCTATGGTAGAGAGGTTATCTTATAGTTTGGTTTGCATGTGTAAGTATCTCTCCTTTAGTTGATTATCTTTGTATCCCTTGGTGTGAGTGCCTTTATTGGAATATTAATGAGAAGTCTCATCTTTTACTTTTTGCACTTCTTATTTTAGTTTGCAATATCTATTATATGATGGATCTTGTTTATCATTATTGGCACCACTTTGGGAGCATCAAGTAACTCTAAATTGGTTTTGTCAAACAGAGTTCTGGTCAGTAGCAATACTTTTTGAGGTTTGAAAGAAAGGAGAAAGAAAAAAGCTTACAGGTATTTTGTATCATTTGTTTTCTTTCTTGTTGGCTCGTAAGCTTAGTATTCTTTATTTATATTCTTTTGTATCTTCAAGGAAGATTGCATGTTTGGCTTTATTACTTGTATGTTTGCTTGTTTCTTTCAACTCTTTTGCTTGCTACCCAGCCTTGCTAGCCAAAAACCTGTTTTGAGAAGGCATACTTCTCATTTTTCCAAATCCCTTTGAACCAAAACTTTTGCCACTTGTGTCCACCATATCTACCTAGTAGCATTGTTGCTATTCCAAGCAAATTCTCAAGCTTCATATACCTTTCGAATTAAAAAGTATTTTGTTATGAGAAAACTAGTTAGTAAAGCTCTCACGAACTTGATGGCACACCTTATTTACTTGCCCCTAATAGACTTGAACCATTGTGAACATCGAAGTTGTATATGCTTGCATCTATACGTTGGAATTAGCAGAACCGTGCTGTCATGGGGAACGTTTCCAACATTGCACTTGTACTCTGTACACAGTTGATATCATGCTCTTTTGTGTATGGATGTCAACAGTGTGAAATAAAGAGAGAACTTGTAAGTCCATGGAGTTTGTATCCTGTGTTAGAGAAATGCCTGGGCCGCTAGCCTAAGCCATGCTTAATCATGGTGGCAAATTGCAGCATCACCATAGTGAGTCATCTATGAAGCATCCTCAATAAAAAGCTATGCACATAGTAAATAAAAAGATCGCTGAGATGCTCATTGTCTGCTTGCCTTGTCATTTTGGTTATGGGAAAGCTCCTGTACCATGTGCAAGGGGTACCCCGTTGGCGGTTCTCAATGATATGCAAATACTTACAATGACAAGAACTTACCTATGACCAAAGTTGAGTAACATGAGGAGTGGCCCTCATATTCAAGGGACATGAGATTGCCAACTTATATTTCGTCAAGCATATACTCCATCTTTGTGCACTTTAACCTTAATCATCTCAAGATGCCTATGATAGGAGCAATGAGGGCTCAAAGCTAGTAAGTACCATAATCTTTTGGAAGCTCTTTATGACTTGTAATCCCTGCTTCCCTCTATAAAGGGACCTTTCTCCCACTTCCAAGTTGAGTCAGTAAACCTACTTCCTCTCTATCTCCAGCAAGCATTTGAGTTGTTGTGTTTCAAGCATTCATATGGTGATTTATTCAATCATGTCTTTTATCTTCCTTGTTGCACAAAACTCTTATCTATTGAGTATTACTTTGAAAGCCTTCACTTGTGAAAGACCTTTTTGAGAAAAGAGTTCTCTTGTTTTGAAAACTTCTACAAAAAGCTTTATTTGTGAAACTTTTTGCCAGGTGTTCTATGACGAAGAACAAAGTTTGCCAATTCCAATTATGATTTATCTTTATGCATCTCTATTGTGACTGCTATACTTGGTTGCAAGCTAACTTATATAATGGTGAGTTGCTTTATTCTATGAGTTGTGCAATGGTAAGTGTGATGCTTCTTGTTCGTATTCTTTTACGACACTTCACTCCATAAACATGTGGGCATGTTTACTGAGTTCAGTTTTTGCTTGGGGACAAGCGAAGGTCTAAGCTTGGGGGAGTTGATACACCCAATTTGCATCACCTTTCTATATCATAATTTACCTCTATTCATTGATATTTGTCTTATTATAAGGTATTACTTATGGCTTTTCATCTATTTATGCATGTTGGATGATTCTTGGAGGATGGACTGCCGGAGTCTAGATTCTGATGGAAAAGAAGGCATTTCGGTGCAATTTCGCGAAGATCAGAAAAATACCAGAAAAATATGGGAAAATATTATTTTTCCAGAAGAATGAGGAAGCCAGAAGGAGGAGCAAAGAGGGGCCGCAGGGGGCCCACACCCCCTAGCTGTGGGCCCACCCTGGGCCGTGCCTAGGGCAGGTGTGGCCCACCTGCCTGGCTCCCGACTCCGCCCCTTCGCCTATATCTTCCCTACGAAACCCTAAGGCCAGGGGGGCGACCATATATAGATTTCTGCCGCCTCTGGGGGCAGAAAACACCGAGAGAGAAAGATCTCTCCTGTAGACAGATTTCTGCCGGGGGAATTCCTTCCCGGAGAGGGGAGACCGTCGCCATCAACACCACCATCAAGCTAGGCTTCATCGGGATCATCATCATCTCCACCAGCACCATCATCACCACTCCATCCCGTTGTAACAATTGTGTTGGATATTGCTTTAGTTCATTAGGGGAAACCTTCCCGGTGTTAATTATTATTGTAGTTGATGCTTGTGAGTGGAACCATTGGATTATTGTTTATGTTCAGATTGTTATCCATTACCATATCATCTTTGATCTTGATCCATATGATGTCTTGTGAGTAGTTCGTTTAGTTCTTGAGGACATGGGAGAAGTCATGTTGTTATTAGTGGATTTATGTTGAGTTATTATTCAATGGTTTAGTATTTAAGTTGTGGTGCTATTCTTCTAGTGGTGTCATGTGAACGTCGACTACATGATACTTCACCATTTATGGGCCTAGGGGAATGCATTGTGTATTTGGCTACTAATTGTGGGGTTGCCGGAGTGTCAGAAACCTGAACCCTTGTTAGGACACCTTTGCACAAGGGAGTGTAGGATCTCAGAGTTTAAGGTTGTGGTTAGATTTATATTTTAATTACTTTCATGTAGTTACGGATGTTTGTAGGGGGTTTAATCACAAGTATGTATTAGTACAAGTAAGGTCGGTATGTTAGCACAGGTTCATCCACACAACACTTACAACACCATAGAAGAGTACTCAGCTATATGAAGCGAAAGCACTTGACAGAATTCCCATGTCTCCTCGAGAACGTTTGGTCCATATAAGTATTTCCACTGGCTTGTCCTTTGCTAAGAAAAAATTGGGCCACTTGCTGTGTTTGTTCTTTATTACTTGCACTTTGTTTTATTGCCTTATCAGAAAACCACTAAAAATTGTTTGCTAAGTATTCACAGGGATTTCCTGCGCCACACCACTGTTCAGCACCTTCTGCTCCTCGTTGGGATCGACACTCCTATTTATCGAAAGTACTACGATACTGTTGGAGATATGCCCTAGAGGCAATAATAAATGTAGTTATTATTATATCTTTGTGTTTATGATAAATGTTTACATTCATGCTATAACAGTATTAACCAGAAACATTAATACTTGTGTGATTTGTAAACTAAATTAGAGTCCCTAGTAAAGCCTCTTCATAATACTAGCTTGTTGATTAATAGATGATCATGGTTTCTTGATCATGAACATTTGAGATGTTGTTAATAACAAGATCATATCATTAGGAGAATGGTTGATGGACATACTCCTATAGATAAGCATAGCATAAAGATCAAGTCATTTTAATAGTTCAATTGCTATAAGCTTTCTGATACATAGTAACCGACCATGACATCATGCTTATCACCATCACCGGAAGGATGCTTTGATGACATTAAACACCACACCATCACTAGGTGGCTATAAAGGTGGCATTGAGTGTTCGGAAAGTATGGGTTGAGACACATGGACCAAGAGTGGGATTTGTCCATCCATATGACGAATAGATATACTCTGGGCCCTCTCGGTGGAATGTCATCCAATTAGCTTGCAAGCATGTGACTGGATCACAAGGGACCACATATCACGGGAACGAGAAAAGAGTACTTATCAGTAACGAGGTTGAACTAGGTATGTAGAGATACCGATGATCAAAACCTCGGGTAAGTAAACTATCATGAGACAAAGGGAAATTGGTATCGTATGTAAGTGGTTCATTCGATCGCAAAGTAATCGTGTCACATCCCAAAATTTTCCAAATTTTGAAATGTGAAAAATAAATAAACAAAATAAAAATTTGTTGAAATTTAGGGTGAGAAGAAACTTTTTGATTCCAATTGGAAACATCAAAATCTATTTTGATCAAATAAAATCCTAAAGGGATTTAAAAACATAAACAATTAACAAATAAAATTATAATAGTTAGAATCACTATGTTTGGATCTTTTAATAAAAAGATATGGTTTTCAAAAGCAAAGGTAGAAATATAAGTAAGGATAATTTTATAGAGCCAAATTAAATCTTGGCCAAGCTTTTGAAATAAAATATTTCTATTTGATAAAAAGAGTAAAGGTTTCTTTAAATAAAATAATAAGGATTTTATTAATATCCAATTTTATTTAAGTAAAGGCTTTTTCCCTTTTAAAATAAACACTAAAACTTGTTAAAATATTTTAAATAAGATTTCCAAAGTGTTTTGTTTTTCAAAAGAAACTTACTGAAAAGGTTTGGAATTATTTTAGATTTCAAATAGAGTTTTAAAATAAATTAAATTTTATTTTTAATTAAAGACTAAGGTCTATTTATTTAATTATTAATAGATCCTAAAAGAATAAAAGAATTATTTTATTTTGGACTTTGGTTTATGTTGTTAAACAGAATTAATCTATACCTAAAGTTTGGTGGTGGTTTGAATTGAATTGGTGTTTGAATAAAAATCAAATCAGAATATTCAAACAGAAAAAGGAAAAACATTTGGTATAAAAAAAGGGAAACAAAGCAGCCTAACTGGCCAGCCCAGCAAGCCCAGCAGCGCAGCCCACCAGCTCTCCCCGCAGTGAACCGTTTTCACTGAACAACACACCCGCGCAGTCACAGACAAGTGGACCCCGTGCCCCTTCTCTCTCTCTCTCTCTCGCTGACCGTCGGACCCCACAGAGTTGTTCATCGTTTCCACCCGCGACGACCTCGCCCTCACCTCGCGACCGTTTTCTGCGCCTTGATTCGAGGCTTAATTCCGATTGATGGAGTGATCAATTCACGCCATTAAACACGCACACATAAACGCCATGCTCCCCTCTCTCTTCCCCCCAAACTCCGGCCACCCTCTGCCACCGGGCTGCTCTAATTTTGAGCTCGCACCCCGCTGCCTCCGGCGAACTTTTCGATCAATTCCAGCGAACCGCAGCCGCCCCTCGCCTCCCACTACACGCAGCCTTGCACGCCAGCACCAGGCGCACCTGCCAGTGCCTCGCACTCGCCCGTGCGCGCCCCGCAGCCTCGGCTTCGTCATCACCCGAGCGCCACCGCCGTCTGTCTCGTCTCCGTCGAGCTCCCCCGGTAAGCTCCGACCACCCCGAGCCCTCCCGATGATGCTCATGTACTCCCCACGCTTGCCCGCATCTAACTGTATGCTTCGTTTGCCTTAGGGTGGCCCGCAGCTCCGTCCCTGTCGACATCCAGACGAGCCCGACGCCGCTGCACACTCCGACGAGCAATCGTCGCCTCTCCGGTGCGCCCCTCGACTAGCAGACAGCACCTCGAGCTTCACCTCGACCACGCGAACACTATGAGCCACTCCTCTGTCTTCCTTGCTTCATGCATCGTCGGCAAGCACACCGCCAGAGCGTGCGCTGCCGTCCTCCGCCGCCAACGCCGCCAGTTATTGGTCGAGCTGCTGTGAACCGTAAGATGCGAATCGTCTAGCTAGGATTAGATCCAACCGAAGGGGTATGTGTCCATCTGAGCCGTGCGTTTTAAATAAGATATAACGACTCGCAGAGAGTGATCCGCACGAAGCGGTACCGTCCAATAGAAACACGCCACGTGGATTGAGTTTCGATTTAAAACAGAAATTTGAATCTATTGTTATGCAAACTTGTAAAATTCATAACTTCAGTTCTACATGTCCAAATTTTGCAAACTTTATATCAATGGAATCAGCAAGACAAATCATACCCCACCATGCACTTTGTTTAATCTTTTGCTTCTAGAAAATTGGTTGAATTTGCAGAAACATGTGTAGGCTTATTTTGAATATAAAAAAAATTTCTAGATATATTTTTGAGGTGAAATCTTTGAAAAATGGTTTGTTTTGAACCTACTGACCATAGGAACCAACTTATGGATTTAAAAATGTATTTTGTGAAGTTAAGGGATAAAAATTTGAATTAGCTCATTTCTAGTCAAATAAAAATATTGATTATGGTTTAGAAATGATTTTTGAGTGAAACCTTTGGGAAATGATTTGATTCAAACCTTCTGACCCTAAACACCAAGTTTTGAGAATTAAAATATATTTGGTGAACCCTTTAAAGAATATTGCTTTGCTAAAAGCATTTTCAACCACATAAAATATTAATTTGATTTAAAAATGGTTTATAGATAAAACCTTTTGCAAATGGTTTTACCACTTTTGTAATTGACCAATGTGAGCTTGAAAATGTTTAGAGCCTAATAGAAACAACTTTTCTAAATAAAACTATCTTTTGCATGTTGCATGCATGACCTTGTTTTTGTTATTTTATGTGTGATAAATTGTTTGAATGTTGTTTTGAAAATGTGTTTTCTTGATTGATTTGTAGTGAAGTTAGAAGAGTGTGATATTTGCAAGATCAAGAAGTGAACCAACATTCTCTACTAAAAAGGCAAGTGACACTATCATCCAAGTCCTACTATTTTCATTACACTTAGTGGATTTTGTAACATGCATGGAAATGACTACTATATTTTATGCTATGCTAAATCCTAATAGGATACCCTTATATCTTCTTTAGTGAAAACATTGTAGTTGTAGTAAGCTTAGCCCTGCTATATATTTGGGATGGGATACATGATATGATTATATGAAGTGTTGAAAAGATATATGTTTTATATAATAAAACAAGTACTCAATGAACCACCTGGGTGGACAAGGATACTCAAGTTTTGGACAAGGTGACAACAAAGGGAACCATGTTTATATGGCTATCTTTTTGTGTGTGCACTAGAAGAAAACCACCCTGGGACTTAGAGATTGAACATGTTTCTCGTACAGTGGCTTCCATGTACAGCCATATGCTAAATGGGCTCTGGCTTAGTCAACTACATAGTGGAAGACCCATGCATTGGCATCTTCAGGTTAACTAGAATTGTGTAAGGGAAATTTATCCCTACATTGGTGCCTGGTTGAAAAGCTAGCATTGTGTATTGGGAGGACTCCTATGGAAAGACTTTGTCACATTCTCGATCTGCCAGTACTCCATCTTGGTGAGTACTTATCCAGCGGCCACTGGTGGCATCAAGACGAGATTGTGTCATGTGGGTAAAATGTACAACTTCTTCAGAAGATCAAATTCTAAGTACTTAGCCGTGTCCCCGGTTACGGACAACTCTGAGCAACTAAGGCCTGAAGCTATGGAAGATCTCGACATTCCAATTTCTCAAAGTAAAACTTGATGGTGACAACAAGGGATTTGAAGAACTTGGAGTTTTCCAAGAAGTTCAGAAAGATTTGACAAAAGGTCAAAACTATTTTGAAAAGATAGGATAAAACTATATTGCTTTCTGCAAATGAGCCTAAACCCTACTTACCCAAATATGCATGTAATGATAGGATCCACTTAAATTCTACATAGTGGGGAAACTTGCCAATACAATTCAAATGTATTGACCCTTGTGGCTGTAACTTATTATGTTGCATGTTTGTTTGATGTTAGTGAAGTGTATTGATTAGGATTACAAGTCTACAACCAACATGATTGCCTGTGGCACTTTGAAGATGAAGGACCCCATGCTATTGCTATATTCTGCTGCATTGTAATGAGATAGCCAAATGAGCTATGTAAGATGTAATAAATTATGTTATTCCTGGTTATAAAGTTGTACTATGACCTTTGTTTCTTGATATTACATCTTAACTGTGGATGCTAGCTATTGATCCAGGGACTAGCATTGTAAACACAGGGATCTCTACCTTATTAAAGGTTGGGAACCTTACAGATGGTATTAGAGCACTGTGTTGCCTGTAGGATTGTAACTCTAGGATTGGACAAAACCCCTTATAAAAATAGGAGTTGTTTTTGTTCCAAAACTTATTTACAAACAATCTTGTAAACTCTTTCCTCAACCCTTTTGGTTTTGATTCTACATATCTTCCTTTTCGACTTGATGGACAAAGCCTTCACCATGACCAATGACTTCAACTTTCATTTCACCAAGGACTCCAACTTAGACATCACTAAGGACTACAAGTGAAAACCAAGAGACATTAGATTGCCTACCAAAGACATTGATATCAAGTTAGAGTATGGATCATATTGACCTATGAGGTATGACTATACTAAGTTGATTATTTCAAGAAAACTTGTTGTTTCCTTCAACTCATGAATTAAGCTCATAAGTTGTTAAGTGAATAGTTGCTTGCTGATTGTTTGATTGTTTGATTGAACTTGGATGTTTTGAGTTGTGTGTTATTACTTATTAAAAACCTATCCATCATTACTTATCCCTATCAAACCAACAGATGCCTCCCCGTCGTGCCAACCCCAACCAAAACAACATCACTCATGAGATGCAGCAGATGATGACAGCTCAGACACAACTGATGCAGGAGATGACCACATTCATACAGAATAATCCTCCAGCACATGATATGCTCACCAGGTTTCTGAAACTTAGGCCTGCAAGGTTCTCTAGAACAACGGTTTGTGAATTATGCGGACATGATCGAGACATTTCTCCGAACAATAACCAATAGAGGAATCTGGAAATTCATATGGCTCCCACATATTTCTACGATTTGTAAGGTTCCCAACCTTTAATAAGGTAGAGATCCCTGTGTTTACAATGCTAGTCCCTGGATCAATAGCTAGCATCCACAGTTAAGATGTAATATCAAGAAACAAAGGTCATAATACAACTTTATAACCAGGAATAAAATATTTCATTACATCTTACATAGCTCATTTGGCTATCTCATTACATTGTAGGAGAATATCTATATAGCATGGAGTCCTTCATCTTCAAAATGCCACAGGCAATCATGTTGGTTGTAGACTTGTAATCCTATTCAACACACTTCACTAACATCAAACAAACCTACAACATAATAAGTTGCAGCCACAAGGGTCAATACATTTTTGTATTGGCAAGTTTCACTACTATGTAGCAATATGTGGATCCTATCATTACATGCATATTTGGCTAAGTAGGGTTTAGGATCATTTGCAGAAAGCAATATAGTTTTGTCCTATCTTTTCAAAATAGTTTTAATCTTTTGTCAAAATCTTTCTGAACTTCTTGGAAAACTCTAAGTGCTTCAAATCCCTTGTTGTCACCATCAAGTTTTACTTTGAGAAATTGGAATGTCGAGATCTTTCATAGCTTCAGGCCTTAGTTGCTCAGTATTGTCCATAACCGGGGACACGACTAAGTACTTATAATTTGATCTTCTGCAGAAGTTGTACACTTTACCCACATGACACAATCTCGTCTTGTTGCCACCAGTGGCCGCTGGATAAGTACTCACCAAGATGGAGTACTGGTAGATCGAGAATGTGACAAAGTCTTTCCATAGAAGTCCTCCCAATACACAATGCTAGCTTGTCATCCAGGCACCAATGTAGGGATAAATTTCCCTTACACAATTCCAGTCAACCTGAAGATGCCAATGCATGGGTCTTCCACTATGTAGTTGACTAAGCCAGAGCCCATTTAGCATGTGGTTGTACACGGAAGCCATTGTACGAGAAACATGTTCAATCTCTAAGTCCCTGGGTGGTTTTCTTCTAGTGCACATACAAAAAGAGATGGCCATATAAACATGGTTCCTTTTGTTTCCACCTTGTCCAAAACTTGAGTATCCTTGTCCACCCAGGTGGTTCATTGAGTACTTGTTTTATTATATAAAACATATAACTTTTCAACTCTTCATATAATGATATCATGTATACCATCCCAAATATATAGCAGGGCTAAGCATACTACAACTACAATGTTTCCACTAAGGAATATATAAGGGTATCCTATTAGGATTTTGCATAGCATAAAATATAGTAGTCCTTTCCATGCATGTTACAAAAATCCACTAAGTGTAATGAAAATAGTAGGACTTGGATGATAGTGTCACTTCCCTTTTTAGTAGAGAATGATGGTTCACTTCTTGATCTTGCAAATATCACACTCTTCTAATTCCACTACAATTCAATCAAGCAAACATAGATTCAACTAGCATTCCAACAATTTGTCACACATAAAATATCAAAAACAAGGTCATGCATGCAAGCATGCAAAAGATAGTTTTACTTGAAAAAGTGGTTTCCACTAGGCTCTAAACATTATAAAGTTCAAAGTGGTCATTTACAAAAGTTGTAAAACCATTTGCAAAAGGTTTTATCTATAAACCATTTTAAATCAAATCAATATTTTATGTGGTTGAAAATGCTTCTAGCAAAGAAATATTCTTTAAAGGGTTCACCAAATATATTTTAATTCTCAAAACTTGGTGTTTAGGGTCAGAAGGTTTAAATCAAATCATTTCCCAAAGGTTTCACTCAAAAATCATTTCTAAATCATAATCAATATTTTTATTTGACTAAAAATGTGCTAACTCAAATATTTACTCCTTAACTTCACAAAATACATTTTTAAATCCATAAGTTGGTTCCTATGGTTAGTAGGTTCACAACAATCCATTTTGAAAAGATTTCATATAAAAAATATATCTAGAACAATTTTTATATTCAAATTATGCCTACACAAGTTTCTGCAAATTCAACCAATTTTCCAGAAGCAAATCATTAAACAAAGTGCATGGTTGCAAAGTACTTGTATTCTGAATCCATTGATATAAAATTTGCAAAATTTGGACGTGTAGAACTAAAGTTATGAATTTTACAAAATTTCATATCTAATAGAACATTTTCTGTTTTTAAAACAGAGTCAGTGACACGCGGCGTGTTTCTATTGGATGGTACCGCTTCATGCGGGTCAGCCTCTGGGAACCGTTGGATTTCACTTAAATCATACGGTGCAGATGGACTCATACCTCTTCGTCTAGTTCTAATCTCAGCCAGACGATTGTGATCTAACGGACACGGTGCCTCTGTCCATGGTTGGGCGGCGCTAGCGGCGGCTGGCGGCGGCGCACGCTCTGGCTGCGGAGGAGCCAGCGATACAGGACGCAAGAGAGGTAACGGGGGTGCTCACCGTGCTCGCAGAGGGTTGGTGAAGCTCGAGGTGGCGTTGGCTTGGCGAGGGGCGCTCAGGAACGGAGGAAATTGCTCGTCGGAGACGGCGTCGGCGTCGGGCGTCTCTGGAGGTTGACGGGGCGAGCCTGCAGGTCATGCCGAGGCAAAGTAGAGGCACGGTTAGACGCGGGTGAGCATGGGGAGTGTAGGAGCATCATCGGGAACGAGAGGGGAGGACGGGGCTTACCGGGGAGTTCGTCGGAGTGATGGCAGACGGCGGCGTACGCTCAGGTGATGTCGAAGCCGAGGCTGTGGGGCACTCGCGGGCGAGTTCGAGGCACTGGCAGGTGCGCCTAGAGGTGGAGAACAAGCTCGTGTGCAGTGGGAGGTGAGGGGAGGCTGGACGGCGCCGGAATTGCTCGGAGACGCTCGCTGGAGCAATGGGGTTTGAGCTCACGATTCGCTCAGCCTGGAGGCAGAGAGGGAGGGGCGAGTGAGGGGAAAGAGAGAGGAGACGCAGGCTCTTAAGTATGCGTGGTCGCGGGCGAGAATAACGCAGGCACTAACTCGCATTCATCGTCGGAGTTAATCGACAGCAACGGCAGGGGGACGTGGTCGCGGGTTGAAGACGATGTGCTGGCGTGGTGGGGTCCGTCTGTCAGCGAGGTGGAGGAAGTGGGAGTGGGGCCTGCTGTCAGCGTCTGAGGGGGTGTGCTCGCGCGTAAGAAAATGATTCACTGCGGGGGTTTAGTTGGGCTGCGGGTTGGGCTTGCTGGGCCTCTTAGCTGGGCTGCTGTTTGTTTCATTTTTTTACTGAAGCTTTTTCCTTTTTCTATTTGAATTTCTGTTTTGATTTTTAAACAAATAATTCAAACAACAATTCAAATCAAACCACCACCAAACTTTGTATTGATTTTAGTTCTATTTAACAACATAATCCAAAGTCCAAAATAAAATAATTTTTATTCCTTTTAGGATCCATTAATATTTAAAATAAAAAGACTTTAGTTTTTTATTTTCAAATAGGGTTTAATTTATTTTAAATCTCTATTTGAAATCTAAAATAATACCAAAATCAATTCAGTAGGTTTTATTTGAAAATATAAAACACTTGGAAATCTTATTTAAAATAAATTAACAAGTTTTAGTGTTTATTTATAATGAAAAAGCCTTTACTTTAATAAAATTGGATATTAATAAATCCTCATTATTTTATTTAAATAAACCTTTACTCTTTTTATCAAATAGAAATACTTTATTTCAAAAGTTTGGCCAAGATTTAATTTGGCTCTATAAAATAATCCTTATTTATAATTCTACCTTTGCTTTTGAAAATCAAATCTTTTTATTAAAAGATCTAAAAATAGTGATTCCAACTATTTTAACTTTATTGTTTATTTATCTTTTTAAATCCCTTGAGGATTTTTTTATTTTGATCAAAATAGGTTTTGATGTTTCCAAATGGAATCAAAAAGTTTCTTCTCACCCTAAATTTCAACAATATTTTATTTTGTTTATTTATTTTTCACATTTCAAAATTTGGAAAATTTTGGGATGTGACAGGCTACCACCCTTAAAATAAATCTCGTCCCGAGATTTGGGAAGGCTAGGTTTACAAGTTGGCTTCAAGGCAACTAGGGTACTACCACCCTTAAAATTAAAGTTTCATAGGGTTACATTGATGGTTCACTTGACTATGGGTTAAATACTTGATATCCAGATAAGGAATCCTTATTTGATTTTTCTGAGTTAACTAGTTCCTGACATCCAATTCTTCTATCTCTTCAAAGTTTCCATCCATGTTAATGTGGTTCACATGTCCTTTCTGGGTCACATTGGAGTCACTTCCATTGGCTCTTCTAGCATCCTTTTTCTTTTTCTTCTCAGGACAGTCTGATGCATAGTGTCCAAGTTCCTTACAATTATAGCACTGCAACTGGCTAATGTCTTTCTTCCTGGAGTTGCCATGTTGGTTCTGACCAAGGTCATCTCCATTGTCAGTATCATTTCCATTATTATCACTTCCATTGTTGTTGTGGTGATGCTGATGTGCTTCAGAATCTTCCTTGCTCTTTTTGAATGAATGCTTCTTTTTTGATGATCCTGAGTGATTCTTGAGTTTATGTTTCCTCTTTCTGTTCTCAACTTGATTCATCTTGTTTTCCAAAATGGTGGCTTTGTCACGGAGTGATTGATAAGTTGGGACATAGGCAACAGCTAGCTGCAGGTTCAACTCATCATTAAGTCCTTCAAGAAATTTCTCCTTTCTCTTGGCATCTGTATCAACTTCATCCAGTGCATAGCATGCCAGATTGTTGAATTCTTCAATATACTCAGCCACACTGAGGTGACGTTGTTTCAGATTGTGAAACTCCTTTTCCTTCAAGTACATCACTCCAGGTGAGATGTGAGTTGTTCTGAATCCATCCTCAAAAATAGCCCAAGTCACATCCTCAAGGGGAGTGGTGATCTGAAAGTTGTCCCACCATGTTGCTGCTGGTCCTTCAAGTAGAAATGCTGCAAACCTAACTTTTTCTTCGTCGGTGCAGCCAACAGTCACTAAGTCCTTATTCACTGAACGTAACCAGTCATTGGCTTCCATTGGATCAGTTGTTCCAGAGAATCTTGCAGGCCTAAGTTTCAGAAACTTGGTGAGCATGTCAAGTGCTAGAGGATTATTCTGATTGTTGTTGTTGTTGTTCTAATTCTGTATGAACGTGGTTATCATCTGCATCAGTTGTGTCTGAGCTGTCATCATCTGCTGCATCTCAGGAGTGATGTTGTTGTTTTGGTTGGGGTTGGCACGACGGGGAGGCATCTGTTGGTTTGATAGGGATAATTAATGATGGATAGGTTTTAAGAAGTTCTAACACACAACACAAAACATCCAAGTTCAATCAAACAATCAATCAAGCAACAAGCAACTATCCACTTAACAACTTATGAGCTTAACTCATGAGTTGAAAGAAACAACAAGTTTTCTTGAAATAATTAACTTAGTATAGTCATACCTCATAGGTCAATATGATCCATACACTAACATGATATCAATGTTTTTGGTAAGCAATCTAATGTCTCTTGGTTTTCACTTGTAGTCCTTAGTGCTGTCTAAGTTGAAGTCCTTAGTGCAATCCTTGGTGATACTAGAGTTGAAGTCATTGGTCATGGTGAAGGCTTTGTCCATCAAGTTGAAAAAGAAGAGATGTAGAATCAAAACCAAAAAGGTTGAGGAAAGAGTCTACAATATTGTTTGTAAATAAGTTTTGGAACAAATATAACTCCTATTTTTCTAAGGGGTTTTGTCCAATCCTAGGGTTACAATCCTACAGGCAACACAGTGCTCTGATACCATCCGTAAGGTTCCCAACCTTTAATAAGGTAGAGATCCCTGTGTTTACAATGCTAGTCCCTGGATCAATAGCTAGCATCCACAGTTAAGATGTAATATCAAGAAACAAAGGTCATAATACAACTTTATAACCAGGAATAAAATATTTCATTACATCTTACATAGCTCATTTGGCTATCTCATTACATTGCAGCAGAATATCTATATAGCATGGAGTCCTTCATCTTCAAAGTGCCACATGCAATCATGTTGGTTGTAGACTTGTAATCCTATTCAACACACTTCACTAACATCAAACAAACCTGCAACATAATAAGTTGCAGCCACAAGGGTCAATACATTTGAATTGTATTGGCAAGTTTCACTACTATGTAGAAATATGTGGATCCTATCATTACATGCATATTTGGCTAAGTAGGGTTTAGGCTCATTTGCAGAAAGCAATATAGTTTTGTCCTATCTTTTCAAAATAGTTTTAATCTTTTGTCAAAATCTTTCTGAACTTCTTGGAAAACTCCAAGTGCTTAAAATCCCTTGTTGTCACCATCAAGTTTTACTTTGAGAAATTGGAATGTCGAGATCTTTCATAGCTTCAGGCCTTAGTTGCTCAGTATTGTCCATAACCGGGGACACGGCTAAGTACTTAGAATTTGATCTTGTGCAGAAGTTGTACACTTTACCCACATGACACAATCTCGTCTTGTTGCCACCAGTGGCCGCTGGATAAGTACTCACCAAGATGGAGTACTGGCAGATCGAGAATGTGACAAAGTCTTTCCATAGAAGTCCTCCCAATACACAATGCTAGCTTGTCATCCAGGCACCAATGTAGGGATAAATTTCCCTTACACAATTCCATTCAACCTGAAGATGCCAATGCATGGGTCTTCCACTATGTAGTTGACTAAGCCAGAGCCCATTTAGCATGTGGCTGTACACGGAAGCCACTGTACGAGAAACATGTTCAATCTCTAAGTCCCTGGGTGGTTTTATTCTAGTGCACATACAAAAAGAGATGGCCATATAAACATGGTTCCTTTTGTTGCCACCTTGTCCAAAACTTGAGTATCCTTGTCCACCCAGGTGGTTCATTGAGTACTTGTTTTATTATATAAAACATATAACTTTTCAACTCTTCATATAATCATATCATGTATCCCATCCCAAATATATAGCAGGGCTAAGCATACTACAACTACAATGTTTCCACTAAGGAATATATAAGGGTATCCTATTAGGATTTTGCATGTTACAAAAATCCACTAAGTGTAATGAAAATAGTAGGACTTGGATGATAGTGTCACTTGCCTTTTTAGTAGAGAATGATGGTTCACTTCTTGATCTTGCAAATATCACACTCTTCTAATTCCACTACAATTCAATCAAGCAAACATAGATTCAACTAGCATTCCAACAATTTGTCACACATAAAATATCAAAAACAAGGTCATGCATGCAAGCATGCAAAAGATAGTTTTACTTGAAAAAGTGGTTTCCACTAGGCTCTAAACATTATAAAGTTCAAAGTGGTCATTTACAAAAGTGGTAAAACCATTTGCAAAAGGTTTTATCTATAAACCATTTTTAAATCAAATCAATATTTTATGTGGTTGAAAATGCTTTTAGCAAAGCAATATTCTTTAAAGGGTTCACCAAATATATTTTAATTCTCAAAACTTGATGTTTAGGGTCAGAAGGTTTAAATCAAATCATTTCCCAAAGGTTTCACTCAAAAATCATTTCTAAATCATAATCAATATTTTTATTTGACTAAAAATGTGCTAATTCAAATATTTACTCCTTAACTTCACAAAATACATTTTTAAATCCATAAGTTGGTTCCTATGGTCAGTAGGTTCACAACAATCCATTTTGCAAAGATTTCATATTAAAAATATATCTAGAACAATTTTTATATTCAAATTATGCCTACACAAGTTTCTGCAAATTCAACCAATTATCCAGAAGCAAATCATTAAACAAAGTGCATGGTTGCAAAGTACTTGTTCTGCTGAATCCATTGATATAAAATTTGCAAAATTTGGACGTGTAGAACTAAAGTTATGAAGTTTACAAAATTTCATATCTAATAGAACATTTTCTGTTTTTAAAACAGAGTCAGTGCCACGCGGCGTGTTTCTATTGGACGGTACCGCTTCGTGCGGATCAGCCTCTGCGAACCGTTGGATTTCACTTAAATCATACGATGCAGATGGACTCATACCTTGTGGCATCCCGCAAAACCACTACTAGAAAATCGCGTTGATATTGTGCATTGCATCATCATAACCGCATGCTCATGTCATCATGCCACATTGCATTTGAGCATCGTCATCATCTTGCATTTGCTTGTATAAAACTATTTGCAGAAAAACCTATTTTGTGTTTTCTAAAACGCCCCGTCTTTGTTCAAACGCAAAACCCGGGTCTCCGGATTATTTTGTTTTGTCTGCTATCGGTTTGCAAAAGCCCTATTTGAAATAAATAAAATAGTTAATTATTTTTAAGTGGGGCAGTCGAACGGGCCGATTCGACCCGAACGACCACCCCCAGAATAAAATCGGTCCAGCTTAGACCCCACCCCAAATCTTTTCTTACCCCCAGTCCTTCTACCCACCCTGCCTCCACCTCACCCCGGCCAATCCCCACCTGACACGTCACCTCTCCCCTCCCTCTAACCTATCCCACACCGCCACCTCACCTCCCACTCACCCAGCCACAGCACTCAGCACACAACACACACCACGCACTCACCCAGCCGCACCTGCCCTGTTCCGCTGCCAGCCCGGCCCCGCCTGTGCACCCAGACCCACCTAACCCTCTCTCTCTCTCTCCTCCACCCACCGCCACGGGTCCCACCTGGCCCACCCGACAGCCCTCTCCTCTGTTCCTCTTCCCCACCGACCCTCTTCCTGCACGCACGCCCTCTCTCCCCCCGCGAGCCCCTCCCCTCCTCTCCTCTCTGTCCGTTCGCCCCAAGCCGAGCCGCTCCTCCGCCCTCCCCGCCGGTCACCCCCTCCTCCGCTTCCCGCCCCGCTCACGCCTCGCCTCCTCGCCGCTCCTCCCTTCCCAGGCTCTCGCCTCGCCGCCCGCTATCTCCTCCGGCCTCAGCGCCCGTGTCCCGCGCCCCTCTCCTCTTCCTCGGGCCCGCCGTCCTCGCCTCCCCTCGGCGCCGCTCCCCGCGCCGGCTCGCTCGCCTCCTCCTCGCCGCCTCCGGCCGCCGCTTCCCCTCTGCCTCACCGCGCCGTCGGCCCGCTCACCACCTGCCTCTCTCCCCTCGCCCCTCCGCGCCTCTCTGCACCTTCCGCCGCCCGACCTACACCCGCCGGCCTCCACCGAGCTCCGCCGTCGGCCTCGCCCCGCAGGTCCCCACCAGCGCTGCCCTCATCTCCCAGCGCGCCGCCGGCCGGGTACCTCTGCTCGGCAGTGACGCGCGCCCTCCCCGAGCTCCTCCTTGCTGCCTGGCCGGGCCGTGGCCGCGTTCGTCTCCTCCGCCGTGCTGCTGTACCGGGGGCCGCACGTCTTCTGCGTGTTGCCGCTGCTGCACTCTCGCAAGGTGTTCGGGACAATGCTCAGTCGAGACACGGCCTTCTGGCTATGTTCCACCCTTTTGGTGAATGTCTGCTATGTTTGTGTACCCAATAAAAGTTTACCGCTAGCCCTGAAGCCGACAAGTTCATCGCCTAGTTCTCCAACATGAGACCCCAAAGAACCGCACAAGACCACGGGCGCGAGACTCCAAGACCGTACCGAGCCGAAGGTGTCCGAAGAATCTCCGACAAGAAATCCATCACGGAACATCTAGTACTCCGACAGGGAACCCTGAAGACCTCGGTGACGAGCCCCAAGTTCGCCTCCGATAATCAAGATGGTACCTCAAGATCTACATCATATGTGTCGAGACCAACACCAAAGCGATGACAAGATCTACCGATGACCGAGAACCCGATGACCACCAAGATCGCCTACTCGGAACGACAAGTTCTTCAACCCGAATGCCAAGACCGACTCGATGGCGCGGACCCGACAAGGTCTTCGCGACGACAAGATCGACCGCGTGGAACCAAGATCTCTGGCACGTTACGACAAGTACCCCCTCGAGGACGCCGAGTACATCACCCCGGAGACCGAGACCCTAGACGACAAGTTCTCCTTCCCGGAAGCATTGACGCTCGTGCGACAAGATCTACTTCTGTTGTCCGAGAATGTTTCCGTCGAACCCTGAGACCCTGTCGAACCCCGAACCCCCGGAACCCCAAGACCGTCGAGACCCCTCAATGTGTGAACCTTTTTCCCGAGCCCTATTTTATAAATGCTAAATATAAAACTTGTTGCATATTAATTGTCATACTCGCATGCATATTGTCATGTGGTTTGGGGGCCTTATGCCGATTCACCTAGTAATTAAATATGGGGCCCATATGCGGGCAAATCTAGCCTTATATTGGCCTCATTTAAATTTATGCATCGAACCGTTGTCATATCTTGCCTTGTTAAACAACATTTAAATGGCGGAGTATCTAAACAACATGAATCACCTAATTAATTGTCGGGACCCCCGGTTCCGCTTAATATGACCTAATTGCACCGCATATTACCATGTCATGCATCATACATGCATCATGCCCGATCTTTTGCCGTAGAATTAAATATTGCATCCGGTGTTTCTTCTAGTGTTTTGCTTCTTCGCGGATAAGGCTGTTGAGTTGATGTGAGCTTCGCCCCGGTCTTCGGTTGAACCTTCGACAATGTTTTCAGGCGAGCATCTCCCTCTTTCTACCTATCTTACTTTTATAGTATTTATTCCCTCCTGTTGATCTATTGCTATCCGTGTTGCGATGCTCTAGTTTTCCGTACCCATGATATCCCTCGCAGCCTTATATTGCCTTGGACACTTCCTATTACCTGTTGTTTGGTAGATAGCTGGATTTGCGCGTCGTAGTCGCTTGCTCAAGTGTTGTTGCGCGTCGTCAAGTACCACAGTTGTTGGAGCATTGCCGCATGTTTAATGTTGGAGACGGTTATGGCTTTATTTATTGCTCACTTTAATTATTGTTTAACAACTAAAATTGAAGTAGGTAAGCAGAGGCACAGGTGGGCAATAGATGTTATTTGGTTGTTAACCGTCCACTTCTGTCCCGTAGGACCCCGAGTGCTTGATACCTGTTCCTTGATTTATCGCGCTATCCACATACGGGGAATTATGGGCCCCCCTTAGCCAGAGCTTGATTCAGTCTTATTTCTTGGGGCCACAAACTAGTTTGAGGTTTTATTTACGATCCTGTACTTATGCCATGCTTTACCGCTTTATTACGATTGTGCGAGGAGCACACTGTACTGTTTAGGATCGTGACCCGTTTTCGCGGTATCGACACCCCGAGTTTTCGGGTTCCCAGTCGTTTACAGCCGGCCCCACAAACCTTGAGTCCGTCTCGAAGCCGGCCAGTTTCGTTGTGGGTGTACTCCAAGGGGTGGCCCCCTGAAATATTTCTGAATCCTGTGATTGCTTTGTCGTGAAAGCCTCGTTGGGTTTTGATTTGGTTTTTCCGAGGTTGATCGTGTGTGTGTTGCTATTGGTGCACCCCGGCCGGGTAAAACTTTCTGAAAGCCGTGTCCGCGGTTATGGACGACTTGGAGCACAGTATCTCGATCATAGACAACTATAACTAAAGTAGTGCTATAAATTTGACTTTATAATGACTAGTAATCAGCTTCACAATAATGGAATGGCTAAATAAAACTGCCAACAATTGCTTGTTGAGTCGTCGCTCGCGACCATTGTACCTGACTAGTAAGTATTGCAACTACAACGGAATGTCTAAATAAAAGTACCAACAACTGTTGGGTTTTGGGTTATCTCATGCTAATTGAATTTGACTAGTAAGTGTCACCACTACAACGGAATGGTTAACTAAAAGTGCCCACTGCTTATTTTATCAGGATGATTATCTATACCTGACTAGTAATTGCTGCAATAATAATCGAATAAATAAAACTGCCAACTGTGTGAGTTCCTCGGTTGACTTCCTCGTTTGGTCTCGAGGGGGAAACCCCAGGATGGGTTTGTTTGGTGGTAGCATCAGGTTGGTTCCGAATAGGTCTTTCTTATCCCTCTCTGATAGCCGCCAGTTGTTTCGAGTCTCTATAGGTTGTTTAGTGCATGCTGCCGCTGCCGCTTCAGTCCACCATACCTATGTAGGCGAGGACCGCCGAATTCTAGTCTCGCCGTGTACTGTCCTCAGTACTGACGCTCCTCTTTTTCCTTTGCCCTTTGTCGGCACCCCTTTTGTTTAAGCAGGTTGTGAGATCGACGTCGTTAGCAGGGTTACCCTTCCGGCTTGGCCTGGGCAGGGTTATGGACGCCATTGGTTATTCTTCAGGGCTCTTAGCCCCATTTGCATCTTGTCCGTAGCTGGACGCTCTATCGTTTTCAAGGTGATTTGGATCTTTGTATATTATATCTGTATTCTTGACTCATGGAGTCGCTGTTATATGTATCTGTTCTGTGGGTCCCATCGAGGACTGTTGTGTAATGTTATTACTTCGTTTTCCACCCGCACGAAAGTGCCTGGTGGGCACCTTTGAATCGTTTCTATGCGGGTTTGGCGGGTTTCGCTAAAACTTGCATAGGTCCGATTATGAGGGTGTTACAGAGTGGTATCAGAGCTCAGCAGTTGCGATACCCCACAAGTCCAGCCTGTAGGATAACCTAGCTAACGGCCGAAGTAGAGTGTCAAAAATATGTTTGCAAAATTGGTTGGATAGTTCTCATTAGGTCTGATTTTATTCCTTACCCCTTTGATGTTCTCCTCTCACCTCTGCGTATTTTGAATCCGCTCTCTCCTCTCTCTTCGAGTCCAGGATTTCTCGTGGTTGGGTTCCGTCGTACCTACAGGGTTTCGCTTCCTTCTCTGATAACGGTGTTCTACCATCCGGTGTTCAAGCTGCTTGAGGAGTCTGTCTACTGTGGTATCATTCTTTGTTCCTTGTTTCTGCCTTCCGGTGTTTTCCGACGCGACGACTGTATCTACGCCAGATCCAATGCAGAGTCTGCATCACTCCTTTGGTTTCCGAACCTCGCTTGTCGAGATCTTCAGTCTGAATTCCGAGAGTTGGTTGCATAATCCGCCTATTCGTGTGCAGAGTAATGGTTTGGGTGCGCGATGGACTGATCACCATCCGACTACTCTTATCATTCGCTCTTGTACATCGAATCAGTGGATCCAGCGATTTTACTCCGTTCACGGAAGCTAGAGGTGGCTTTATTTGTTGATATCTCTACCTTCGACCTTTTGTGCCTGGAGTGTTCTCTGACGATCACGGACAACGACCTTTTGTTAGTGGTGTCGCGAGGATCTACACGAAGCGAGAAGACGCAGATCGCCGACCTTCTTTCCGGTACCATGAGGCGGATCTCGAGGGCGAGATCCATTGTTAGTGGTGTCGAATTGTGGCATCCCGCAAAACCACTACTAGAAAATCGCGTTGATTTTGTGCATTGCATCATCATAACCGCATGCTCATGTCATCATGCCACATTGCATTTGAGCATCGTCATCATCTTGCATTTGCTTGTATAAAACTATTTGCAGAAAAACCTATTTTGTGTTTTCTAAAACGCCCCGTCTTTGTTCAAACGCAAAACCCGGGTCTCCGGATTATTTTGTTTTGTCTGCTATCGGTTTGCAAAAGCCCTGTTTGAAATAAATAAAATAGTTAATTATTTTTAAGTGGGGCAGTCGAACGGGCCGATTCGACCCGAATGACCACCCCCAGAATAAAATCGGTCCAGCTTAGACCCCACCCCAAATCTTTTCTTACCCCCAGTCCTTCTACCCACCCTGCCTCCACCTCACCCCGGCCAATCCCCACCTGACACGTCACCTCTCCCCTCCCTCTAACCTATCCCACACCGCCACCTCACCTCCCACTCACCCAGCCACAGCACTCAGCACACAACACACACCATGCACTCACCCAGCCGCACCTGCCCTGTTCCGCTGCCAGCCCGGCCCCGCCTGTGCACCCAGCCCCACCTAACCCTCTCTCTCTCCTCCACCCACCGCCGCGGGTCCCACCTGGCCCACCCGACAGCCCTCTCCTCTGTTCCTCTTCCCCACCGACCCTCTTCCTGCACGCACGCCCTCTCTCCCCCCGCGAGCCCCTCCCCTCCTCTCCTCTCTGTCCGTTCGCCCCAAGCCGAGCCGCTCCTCCGCCCTCCCCGCCGGTCACCCCCTCCTCCGCCTCCCGCCCCGCTCACGCCTCGCCTCCTTGCCGCTCCTCCCTTCCCAGGCTCTCGCCTCGCCGCCCGCTCTCTCCTCCGGCCTCAGCGCCCGCGTCCCGCGCCCCTCTCCTCTTCCTCGGGCCCGCCGTCCTCGCCTCCCCTCGGCGCCGCTCCCCGCACCGGCTTGCTCGCCTCCTCCTCGCCGCCTCCGGCCGCCGCTTCCCCTCTGCCTCACCGCGCCGTCGGCCCGCTCACCACCTGCCTCTCTCCCCTCGCCCCTCCGCGCCTCTCTGCACCTTCCGCCGCCCGACCTACACCCGCCGGCCTCCACCGAGCTCCGCCGTCGGCCTCGCCCCGCAGGTCCCGACCAGCGCTGCCCTCATCTCCCAGCGCGCCGCCGGCCGGGTACCTCTGCTCGGCAGTGACGCGCGCCCTCCCCGAGCTCCTCCTTGCCGCCTGGCCGGGCCGCGGCCGCGTTCGTCTCCTCCGCCGTGCTGCTGTACCGGGGCCGCACGTCTTCTGCGTGTTGCCGCTGCTGCACTCTCGCAAGGTGTTCGGGACAATGCTCAGTCGAGACACGGCCTTCTGGCTATGTTCCACCCTTTTGGTGAATGTCTGCTATGTTTGTGTACCCAATAAAAGTTTACCGCTAGCCCTGAAGCCGACAAGTTCATCGCCTAGTTCTCCAACATGAGACCCCGAAGAACCGCACAAGACCACGGGCGCGAGACTCCAAGACCGTACCGAGCCGAAGGTGTCCGAAGAATCTCCGACAAGAACTCCATCACGGAACATCTAGTACTTCGACAGGGAACCCTGAAGACCTCGGTGACGAGCCCCAAGTTCGCCTCCGATAATCAAGATGGTACCTCAAGATCTACATCATATGTGTCGAGACCAACACCAAAGCGATGACAAGATCTACCGATGACCGAGAACCCGATGACCGCCAAGATCGCCTACTCGGAACGACAAGTTCTTTACCCCGAATGCCAAGACCGACTCGATGGCGCGGACCCGACAAGGTCTTCGCGACGACAAGATCGACCGCGTGGAACCAAGATCTCCGGCACGTTACGACAAGTACCCCCTCGAGGACGCCGAGTACATCACCCCGGACACCGAGACCCTGGACGACAAGTTCTCCTTCCCGGAAGCATTGACGCTCGTGCGACAAGATCTAATTCTGTTGTCCGAGACTGTTTCCGTCGAACCCTGAGACCCTGTCGAACCCCAAACCCCCGGAACCCCAAGACCGTCGAGACCCCTCAATGTGTGAACCTTTTTCCCGAGCCCTATTTTATAAATGCTAAATATAAAACTTGTTGCATATTAATTGTCATACTCGCATGCATATTGTCATGTGGTTTGGGGGCCTTATGCCGATTCACCTAGTAATTAAATATGGGGCCCATATGCGGGCAAATCTAGCCTTATATTGGCCTCATTTAAATTTGTGCATCGAACCGTTGTCATATCTTGCCTTGTTAAACAACATTTAAATGGCGGAGTATCTAAACAACATGAATCACCTAATTAATTGTCGGGACCCCCGGTTCCGCTTAATATGACCTAATTGCACCGCATATTACCATGTCATGCATCATACATGCATCATGCCCGATCTTTTGCCGTAGAATTAAATATTGCATCTGGTGTTTCTTCTAGTGTTTTGCTTCTTCGCGGATAAGGCCGTTGAGTTGATGTGAGCTTCGCCCCGGTCTTCGGTTGAACCTTCGACAATGTTTTCAGGCGAGCATCTCCCTCTTTCTACCTATCTTACTTTTATAGTATTTATTCCCTCCTGTTGATCTATTGCTATCCGTGTTGCGATGCTCTAGTTTTCCGTACCCGTGATATCCCTCGCAGCCTTATATTGCCTTGGACACTTCCTATTACCTGTTGTTTGGTAGATAGCTGGACTTGCGCGTCGTAGTCGCTTGCTCAAGTGCTGTTGCGCGTCGTCAAGTACCACAGTTGTTAGAGCATTGCCGCATGTTTAATGTTGGAGACGGTTATGGCTTTATTTATTGCTCACTTTAATTATTGTTTAACAACTAAAATTGAAGTAGGTAAGCAGAGGCACAGGTGGGCAATAGATGTTATTTGGTTGTTAACCGTCCACTTGTGTCCCGTAGGACCCCGAGTGCTTGATACCTGTTCCTTGATTTATCGCGCTATCCACATACGGGGAATTATGGGCCCCCCTTAGCCAGAGCTTGATTCAGTCTTATTTCTTGGGGCCACAAACTAGTTTGAGGTTTTATTTACGATCCTGTACTTATGCCATGCTTTACCGCTTTATTACGATTGTGCGAGGAGCACACTGTACTGTTTAGGATCGTGACCCGTTTTCGCGGTATCGACACCCCGAGTTTTCGGGTTCCCAGTCGTTTACAGCCGGCCCCACAAACCTTGAGTCCGTCTCGGAGCTGGCCAGTTTCGTTGCGGGTGTAATCCAAGGGGTGGCCCCCTGAAATATTTCTGAATCCTGTGATTGCTTTGTCGTGAAAGCCTCGTTGGTTTTTGATTTGGTTTTTCCGAGGTTGATCGTGTGTGTGTTGCTATTGGTGCACCCCGGTTGGGTAAAACTTTCTGAAAGCCGTGTCCGCGGTTATGGACGACTTGGAGCACAGTATCTCGATCATAGACAACTATAACTAAAGTAGTGCTATAAATTTGACTTTATAATGACTAGTAATCAGCTTCACAATAATGGAATGGCTAAATAAAACTGCCAACAATTGCTTGTTGAGTCGTCGCTCGCGACCATTGTACCTGACTAGTAAGTATTGCAACTACAACGGAATGGCTAAATAAAAGTACCAACAACTGTTGGGTTTTGGGTTATCTCATGCTAATTGAATTTGACTAGTAAGTGTCACCACTACAACGGAATGGTTAACTAAAAGTGCCCACTTCTTATTTTATCAGGATGATTATCTATACCTGACTAGTAATTGCTGCAATAATAACCGAATAAATAAAACTGCGAACTGTGTGAGTTCCTCGGTTGACTTCTTCGTTTGGTCTCGAGGGGGAAACCCCAGGATGGGTTTGTTTGGTGGTAGCATCAGGTTGGTTCCGAATAGGTCTTTCTTATCCCTCTCTAATAGCCGCCAGTTGTTTCGAGTCTCTATAGGTTGTTTAGTGCATGCTGCCGCTGCCGCTTCAGTCCACCATACCTATGTAGGCGAGGACCGCCGAATTCTAGTCTCGCCGTGTACTGGACTCAGTACTGACGCTCCTCTTTTTCCTTTGCCCTTTGTCGGCACCCCTTTTGTTTAAGCAGGTTGTGAGATCGACGTCGTTAGCAGGGTTACCCTTCCGGCTTGGCCTGGGCAGGGTTATGGACGCCATTGGTTATTCTTCAGGGCTCTTAGCCCCATTTGCATCTTGTCCGTAGCTGGACGCTCTATCGTTTTCAAGGTGATTTGGATCTTTGTATATTATATCTGTATTCTTGACTCATGGAGTCGCTGTTATATGTATCTATTCTGTGGGTCCCATCGAGGACTGTTGTGTAATGTTATTACTTCGTTTTCCACCCGCACGAAAGTGCCTGGTGGGCACCTTTGAATCGTTTCTATGCGGGTTTGGCGGGTTTCGCTAAAACTTGCATAGGTCCGATTCTGAGGGTGTTACATACCTCTTCGTCTAGTTCTAATCTCAGCCAGACGATCGTGATCTAACGGACACGGTGCCTCTGACCATGGTTGGGCGGCGCTAGCGGCGGCTGGCGGCGGTGCACGCTCTGGCTGCGGCGGAGCCGGCGATATAGGACGCAAGAGAGGTAACGGGGGTGCTCACCGTGCTCGCGGAGGGTTGGCAAAGCTCGAGGTGGCGTTGGCTTGGCGAGGGGCGCTCAGGAACGGAGGAAATTGCTCGTCGGAGACGGTGTCGGCGTCGGGCGTCTCTGGAGGTTGACGGGGCGAGGCTGCAGGTCGTGCCGAGGCAAAGTAGAGGCACGGTTAGACGCGGGTGAGCGTGGGGAGTGCAGGAGCATCATCGGGAACGAGAGGGGAGGACGGGGCTTATCGGGGAGAGTTCGTCGGAGTGATGGCAGACGGCAGCGCACGCTCAGGTGATGTCGAAGCCGAGGCTGTGGGGCACTCGCCGGCGAGTTCGAGGCACTGGCAGGTGCGCCTGGAGGTGGAGAACAAGCTCGTGTGCAGTGGGAGGTGAGGGGAGGCTGGACGGCGCCGGAATTGCTCGGAGACGCTCGCCGGAGCAGTGGGGTTTGAGCTCACGATTCGCTCAGCCTGGGGGCAGAGAGGGAGGGGCGAGTGAGGGGAAAGAGAGAGGAAACTCAGGCGCTTAAGTATGCATGGTCGGGGGCGAGAATAACACAGGCAGTAACTCGCATTCATCGCCGGAGTTAATCGGCAGCAACGGCAGGGGGACATGGTCGTGGGTTGAAGACGATGTGCTGGCGTGGTGGGGTCCGTCTGTCAGCGAGGTGGAGGAAGTGGGAGTGGGGCCTGCTGTCAGCGGCTGAGGGGGTGTGCTCGCGCAAAAGAAAATGATTCACTGCGGGGGTTTAGTTGGGCTGCGGGTTGGGCTTGCTGGGCCTGTTAGCTGGGCTGCTGTTTGTTTCTTTTTTTTACTGAAGCTTTTTCCTTTTTCTATTTGAATTTCTGTTTTGATTTTCAAACAAATAATTCAAACAACAATTCAAATCAAACCACCACCAAACGTTGTATTGATTTTAGTTCTGTTTAACAACATAATCCAAAGTCCAAAATAAAATAATTTTTATTCCTTTTAGGATCCATTAATATTTAAAATAAAAAGACTTTAGTTTTTTATTTTCAAATAGGGTTTAATTTATTTTAAATCTCTATTTGAAATCTAAAATAATACCAAAATCAATTCAGTAGGTTTTATTTGAAAATATAAAACACTTGGAAATCTTATTTAAAATAAATTAACAAGTTTTAGTGTTTATTTATAATGAAAAAGCCTTTACTTTAATAAAATTGGATATTAATAAATCCTCATTATTTTATTTAAATAAACCTTTAATCTTTTTATCAAATAGAAATACTTTATTTCAAAAGTTTGGCCAAGATTTAATTTGGCTCTATAAAATAATCCTTATTTATAATTCTACCTTTGCTTTTGAAAATCAAATCTTTTTATTAAAAGATCTAAAAATAGTGATTCCAACTATTTTAACTTTATTGTTTATTTATCTTTTTAAATCCCTTGAGGATTTTTTTATTTTGATCAAAATAGGTTTTGATGTTTCCAAATGGAATCAAAAAGTTTCTTCTCACCCTAAATTTCAACAATATTTTATTTTGTTTATTTATTTTTCACATTTCAAAATTTGGAAAATTTTGGGATGTGACAGGCTACCACCCTTAAAATAAATCTCGTCCCGAGATTTGGGAAGGCTAGGGTTACAAGTTGGCTTCAAGGCAACTAGGGTACTACCACCCTTAAAAATAAAGTTTCATAGGGTTACATTGATGGTTCACTTGACTATGGGTTCAATACTTGATATCCAGACAAGGAATCCTTATTTGATTTTTCTGAGTTAACTAGTTCCTGACATCCACTTCTTCTATCTCTTCAAAGTTTCCATCCATGTCAATGTGGTTCACATGTCCTTTCTGGGTCACATTGGAGTCACTTCCATTGGCTCTTCTAGCATCCTTTTTCTTTTTCTTCTTAGGACAGTCTGATGCATAGTGTCCAAGTTCCTTACAATTATAGCACTGCAACTGGCTAATGTCTTTCTTCCTGGAGTTGCCATGTTGGTTCTGACCAAGGTCATCTCCATTGTCAGTATCATTTCCATTATTATCACTTCCATTGTTGTTGTGGTGATGCTGATGTGGTTCAGAATCTTCCTTGCTCTTTTTGAATGAATGCTTCTTTTTTGATGATTGTAAGGGTCCCAACCTTTAAATAAGGTAGAGTCCCCTGTGTTTACAATGCTAGTCCCTGGATCAATAGCTAGCATCCACAGTTAAGATGTAATATCAAGAAACAAAGGTCATAATACAACTTTATAACCAGGAATAACATAATTTTATTACATCTTACATAGCTCATTTGGCTATTACATTACATTGCAGCAGAATATCTATAAGCATGGGGTCCTTCATCTTCAAAGTGCCACAGGCAAACATGTTGGTTGTAGACTTGTAATCCTAATCCATCAACTTCACTAATATCAATCAAACCTTCAACATTACAAGTTACAGCCACAAGGGTCAATACATTTGAATTGTATTGGCAAGTTTCACTACTATGTTGAATATAAGTGGATCCTATCATTACATGCATATTTGGCTAAGTAGAGTTTTAGGCTCATTTGCATAAAGCAATAGTTTATCCTATCTTTTAAAAATGGTTTTGATCTTTTGTCAAATCTTTTCTGAACTCCTTGGAATCCACCAAGTGTCTTTGTCAAAATCTCTTGAGATCCTTGGTACCCCCAAGTACTTCAAGTTTTTATCAAAACCTCTTGAGCTCCTTAGTAAATCCCCAAGTGCATCAAGTTTTTATCAAATCTCTTGAGCTCCTTGGTACCCCCAAGTGCATCAAGTCTTTTGTTGTCACTTAAAAGTTTTTCTTTTAGAAATTGGAATGTCGAGATTTCCCATAGCTTCAAGCTTTAGTTGCACAGTATTGTCCATAATCGGGGACACAGCTAAGTACTTAGATTTTATTATCTTCTGTAGAAGTTGTACACTTTACCCACATGTCACACTCTCATCTTGTTGCCACCAGTGGCCGCTGGATTGGTACTCACCAAGATGGAGTACTGGCAGATTGAGAATGTGACGAAGTCTTTCCAGAGGGTCCTCCCATACACCATTGCTAGCTTATCTTCAGTACCCATGTAGGATTTCAAGTTCCTTCATTTTTAGTAACCTGAAGACGATGCATGGTTCTTCCCAATGTAGTTGACTAAGCCAGAGCCATAAGTAGCATGTGGTTGTACACGAAAGCCACAATTGGAGAAACATGTTCAATCTCTAAGTTCCTGGGTGATTTTCTTTTGGAGCACAACACAAAGAGATTGCCATAGACATGGTTCCTTTTGTTGCCACCTTCTCCAAAACTCAAAGTATCCTTGTCCACCCAGGTGGTTCATTGAGTCCTTGTTTTATTATATAAAAACACAAGTCCTTTTCTCAACTTCATAAAATCTCAACATGTATCTCTTTTCAAAATATAGCATGGCTAAGCGTGTAACAACTACATTGTTTTTACTAAGGAATATATAGGGAATCCTATTAGGATTTAGCATAGCATAAGTATAGAAATTCTTTTCATGCATGTTTCAAAATCCACTGGGTATAATGAAAATAGTAGGACTTTAGATGATAGTGTAACTTGCCTTTTTGGTAGGGAATGTTGGTTCACTTCTTGATCTTGCTAGTTTCACACTTTTCTAACTTCACTACAAATCAATCAAGCAAACACAATATCAACTAGCATTCCAACCAATAATCAATCAATCAAACACACAACACACATAAAACAATAGGAACTAAGTCATGCTTGCAAGCATGCAAAAAGGTAGTTTTATTTGCAAAGGTGGTTTCTACTAGGCTCTAAACTTGTAAGGTTCAAAGTGGTCACTTTCTAAAGTGGCAAAGTCATTTGCAAAAGGGTTTTATCTTAAAAACCATTTTTAAATCCAATCATTATTTTATGTGGTGAAAAATGTTTTTATCAAAGCAACAACTTTATGTTGTTCACCAAATAAGTTGTTAATTCTCAAAACTTGGTGTTTAGGGTCAGTAGGTTTGAGTCAAATGATTTTCCCAAAGCTTTTACTCCAAAAACATTTTCATAGCAAAATCATTATTTTTATTTGGCTAGAAATGGGCTAATTCAAGTTTTTATTCCTAAACTTCACAAAATCCATTTTTAAAACCATGGGTTGGTTCCTAGGGTCAGTAGGTTCACAACAAACCAATTTGCAAAGGTTTCAACCCTAAAACATTTTGGAATAATTTTTACAACCTAAACATGCATACAAATGTTTCTGCAAAAACAAACATTTTACCAGAAGATTTTTACTAAACACATTGCATGGTTGGCTAGGGCTTGTTCCACTGATTCCATTGATATAAAGTTTGAAATTTTTTGGACGTGTGGATCAAAAGTTACAAGGGTTTCAAATCTGCATCTAAAACAGATTCAAACTTTGTTTTAAAACAGAACTGGTGACACGCGTCGCGTTTTTATTGGGCGGTACCGCTTCGTGCGGATCAGCCTCTGCGGGGCGTTGGATTAAACTACATCGCACGGCTCAGACTGCATACCCTTTCGCTGTTAAGTGATCTAATCACATCCTTTGGATTTTCATCTAACGGCTATCGTCACCTTGACCAATATCTGGCGGCGCTCGACGGCTGTGCGCGGCGGCGACGTTCGGCCAACGGCGGAGCTGGCGCTAGAGGATGCTAGGGGAAGGAAGGAATGGCTCACCGTGATCGCAGTAGCATGGGGGAGCTCAACGTAGTTGCGAGGAGGCGAGGGGCGCTCAGGATCCGTCGGAATTCCTCACCGGAGTCAAGGACGGCGTCAGGCGGCTCTGGTCGTGGTCGGAGGCGACGCTGTGGTTCACCCCGAAGCAAAACGAGGATACGGTTAGATGCGCAAGATCAAGGCGAAGCTGCGTGCGTGAAGGAGAGGGTGCGGGTGGTCGGTTCTTACCAGGGAACTTCGCCGGAGAGAGGCAGACGCGGCGGCGCGGTCAGTGGTTGTCGAAGTCGACGCTCAGGGGCGCCCGCGGTTGAACGGAGGGCACAGGGGGAAACGTCAGAGGTTGGGGAGGGTGCCCGTGTGGTTGGGAAGGTGAGGGGCGGCAGTGGTTCACCGGAATTGACTGGAGTTGCTCATCGGAGCTGTGGCGGTGCTGTTTCGATTCAGGGCAGCCTAGGGGCAGAGAGGGGGAGCTATCTGGGGGTAAAGAGAGAGGGAACGCAGGCGGTTAAATGGGTGTGGTTACTGGAAGGAATCAAGGGAGTATTCATCGCGTATTCAACGCCGACGTAAATGGCAGCAACGGCAGGGCGTCATCTGCGCGAGGAAGAAGGAGTGAGCTGGCTGCGTGGGTCCTTGCTGTCAGCGAGGGAGTGTGGGGGAAGAAGGGGCCGCTGGTCAGTCACTCTGCGGGTATGTGTTCAGGTGCGAAACGTTTTCTTCGGGAGAGAGGGAGTGGGCTAACTAGGCTTAAGTTGGGCCAGGCTCAGTTGGGTCAGGTCTGTTTTCATTTTTTTTCTTTCTGAATGTTTTATTCTTTTCCAATTCTGTTTTTTGTTTTTGAATTTCAAACAACATTCACACATTCAAATCAAATCAGATTTTCTCCAAACATTGCAATTGAATTTGGTTCTGTTTAACAACATAAACCAAAGTCCAAAGATCAAAATAATATTTTTATTTTAGGGTCCATTATTAATTAAATAAATAGACCATGTTATTAAATCAAAATAGAATTTGTTTTTATTTAAATTCTCCATTTGAAATTTAATTATTTTCAAAACCAAATCAGTAGGTTTTATTTGAAAATAAAGAATACTTGGAAAACTTGTTTTAAATAAATAAATAAGTTTTGATGTTTAATTAAAATAGCCAAAAACCTTTATTTTTAATAAACTTGGATATTAAATCCTTTTTATTTTATTTAAATAAACCTTTACTATTTTTATCAAAAAAAAATTTATTTCAAAGGCTTGGCCAAGTTTTAATTTGTCTTATAAAATAATCCTTATTTATCATTCTATCCTTTTCTTTTGAAAACCAAATCTTTTTATTAAAAGATTCAAAAAATAGTAATTCCAAATATTTTTATTTTTCCATTATTAAATGTTTATATTTTTAAATCCCTTTAGGATTTATCTTAATCAAAATAGGTTTGAAGGTTCCCAAATGGAATCAAAAAGTTTCTTCTCACCCTGAAAATCAACAAAGTTTTATTTTATTCCTTTATTTTTCACATTACAAGATTTGGAAAATCTTGGGATGTGACAATGATCCTGAGTGATTCTTGAGTTTATGTTTCCTCTTTATGTTCTCAACTTGATTCATCTTGTTTTCCAAAATGGTGGCTTTGTCACAGAGTGATTGATAAGTTGGACATAGGCAACAGCTAGCTGCAGGTTCAACTCATCATTAAGTCCTTCAAGAAATTTCTCCTTCCTCTTGGCATCTGTATCAACTTCATCCGGTGCATAGCGTGCCAGATTGTTGAATTCTTCAATATACTCAGCCACACTGAGGTGACGTTGTTTCAGATTGTGAAACTCCTTTTTCTTCAAGTACATCACTCCAGGTGAGATGTGAGTTGTTCTGAATCCATCCTCAAAAATAGCCCAAGTCACATCCTCAAGGGGAGTGGTGATCTGAAAGTTGTCCCACCATGTTGCTGCTGGTCCTTCAAGTAGAAATGCTGCAAACCTAACTTTTTCTTCGTCGGTGCAGCCAACAGTCACTAAGTCCTTATTCACTGAACGTAACCAGTCATTGGCTTCCATTGGATCAGTTGTTCCAGAGAATCTTGCAGGCCTAAGTTTCAGAAACTTGGTGAGCATGTCAAGTGCTAGAGGATTATTCTGATTGTTGTTGTTGTTGTTGTTGTTGTTCTGATTCTGTATGAACGTGGTTATCATCTGCATCAGTTGTGTCTGAGCTGTCATCATCTGCTGCATCTCAGGAGTGATGTTGTTGTTTTGGTTGGGGTTGGCACGACGGGGAGGCATCTGTTGGTTTGATAGGGATAAGTAATGATGGATAGGTTTTAAGAAGTTCTAACACACAACTCAAAACATCCAAGTTCAATCAATCAAGCAACAAGCAACTATCCACTTAACAACTTATGAGCTTAACTCATGAGTTGAAGGAAACAACAAGTTTTCTTGAAATAATTAACTTATTATAGTCATACCTCATAGGTCAATATGATCCATACACTAACATGATATCAATGTTTTTGGTAAGCAATCTAATGTCTCTTGGTTTTCACTTGTAGTCCTTAGTGCTGTGTAAGTTGAAGTCCTTAGTGCAATCCTTGGTGATACTAGAGTTGAAGTCATTGGTCATGGTGAAGGCTTTGTCCATCAAGTTGAAAAAGAAGAGATGTAGAATCAAAACCAAAAAGGTTGAGGAAAGAGTCTACAAGATTGTTTGTAAATAAGTTTTGGAACAAATACAACTCCTATTTTTCTAAGGGGTTTTGTCCAATCCTAGGGTTACAATCCTACAGGCAACACAGTGCTATGATACCATCTGTAAGGTTCCCAACCTGTAATAAGGTAGAGATCCCTGTGTTTACAATGCTAGTCCCTGGATCAATAGCTAGCATCCACAGTTAAGATGTAATATCAAGAAACAAAGGTCATAATACAACTTTATAACCAGGAATAAAATATTTCATTACATCTTACATAGCTCATTTGGCTATCTCATTACATTGCAGCAGAATATCTATATAGCATGGAGTCCTTCATCTTCAAAGTGCCACAGGCAATCATGTTGGTTGTAGACTTGTAATCCTATTCAACACACTTCACTAACATCAAACAAACCTACAACATAATAAGTTGCAGCCACAAGGGTCAATACATTTGAATTGTATTGGCAAGTTTCACTACTATGTAGAAATATGTGGATCCTATCATTACATGCATATTTGGCTAAGTAGGGTTTAGGCTCATTTGCAGAAAGCAATATAGTTTTGTCCTATCTTTTCAAAATAGTTTTAATCTTTTGTCAAAATCTTTCTGAACTTCTTGGAAAACTCCAAGTGCTTCAAATCCCTTGTTGTCACCATCAAGTTTTACTTTGAGAAATTGGAATGTCGAGATCTTTCATAGCTTCAGGCCTTAGTTGCTCAGTACTGTCCATAACCGGGGACACGACTAAGTACTTAGAATTTGATCTTGTGTAGAAGTTGTACACTTTACCCACATGACACAATCTCGTCTTGTTGCCACCAGTGGCCGCTGGATAAGTACTCACCAAGATGGAGTACTGGCAGATCGAGAATGTGACAAAGTCTTTCCATAGAAGTCCTCCCAATACACAATGCTAGCTTGTCATCCAGGCACCAATGTAGGGATAAATTTCCCTTACACAATTCCAGTCAACCTGAAGATGCCAATGCATGGGTCTTCCACTATGTAGTTGACTAAGCTAGAGCCCATTAAGCATGTGGTTGTACACGGAAGCCACTGTACAAGAAACATGTTCAATCTCTAAGTCCCTGGGTGGTTTTCTTCTAGTGCACATACAAAAAGAGATGGCCATATAAACATGGTTCCTTTTGTTGCCACCTTGTCCAAAACTTGAGTATCCTTGTCCACCCAGGTGGTTCATTGAGTACTTGTTTTATTATATAAAACATATAACTTTTCAACTCTTCATATAATCATATCATGTATCCCATCCCAAATATATAGCAGGGCTAAGCATACTACAACTACAATGTTTCCACTAAGGAATATATAAGGGTATCCTATTAGGATTTTGCATAGCATAAAATATAGTAGTCCTTTCCATGCATGTTACAAAAATCCACTAAGTGTAATGAAAATAGTAGGACTTGGATGATAGTGTCACTTGCCTTTTTAGTATAGAATGATGGTTCACTTCTTGATCTTGCAAATATCACACTCTTCTAATTCCACTACAATTCAATCAAGCAAACATAGATTCAACTAGCATCCCAACAATTTGTCACACATAAAATATCAAAAACAAGGTCATGCATGCAAGCATGCAAAAGATAGTTTTACTTGAAAAAGTGGTTTCCACTAGGCTCTAAACATTATAAAGTTCAAAGTGGTCATTTACAAAAGTGGTAAAACCATTTGCAAAAGGTTTTATCTATAAACCATTTTTAAATCAAATCAATATTTTATGTGGTTGAAAATGCTTTTAGCAAAGCAATATTCTTTAAAGGGTTCACCAAATATATTTTAATTCTCAAAACTTGGTGTTTAGGGTCAGAAGGTTTAAATCAAATTATTTCCCAAAGGTTTCACTCAAAAATCATTTCTAAATCATAATCAATATTTTTATTTGACTAAAAATGTGCTAATTCAAATATTTACTCCTTAACTTCACAAAATACATTTTTAAATCCATAAGTTGGTTCCTATGTTCAGTAGGTTCACAACAATCCATTTTGCAAAGATTTCATATTAAAAATATATCTAGAAAAAATTTTATATTCAAATTATGCCTACACAAGTTTCTGCAAATTCAACCAATTTTCCAAAAGCAAATCATTAAACAAAGTGCATGGTTGCAAAGTACTTGTTCTTCTGAATCCATTGATATAAAATTTGCAAAATTTGGACGTGTAGAACTAAAGTTATGAATTTTACAAAATTACATATCTAATAGAACATTTTCTGTTTTTAAAACAGAGTCAGTGCCACGCGGCGTGTTTCTATTGGACGGTACCGCTTCGTGCGGATCAGCCTCTGCGAACCGTTGGATTTCACTTAAATCATACGGTGCAGATGGACTCATACCTCTTCGTCTAGTTCTAATCTCAGCTAGACGATCGTGATCTAAAAGATCTAAAAATAGTGATTCCAACTATTTTAACTTTATTGTTTATTTATCTTTTTAAATCCCTTTAGGATTTTTTTATTTTGATCAAAATAGGTTTTGATGTTTCCAAATGGAATCAAAAAGTTTCTTCTCACCCTAAATTTCAACAATATTTTATTTTGTTTATTTATTTTTCACATTTCAAAATTTGGAAAATTTGGGATGTGACACCCCTCTACTTCCGGTACCATGCCGTCGTGCTGCCGGAATCACGAGGAGAGTGCTACAACCTCCGCTGCCTGCTGAAACAAGGGAGAGGAAGGTCTTCATCGAGTACCGAACGTGTGACCGACTGCGGAAGCGCTGCAGGAACGCAGCGCCGGAAGGATCGTCTACGCGATCTTGAGATCGGCAAGAGTACGACTACATCACCCACGAGAATCTGCTCTCGTTAACCGCTTTGGAATATTCGAGGGTGAGTTCTTCTATCGACTCGTTGCTACAATCTAGTAGATAGATCTTGGCTTGTTTGTTTGCATGCGGTAGAAATTTTTTGTTTTCCATGCTACGAACCCCTACAGTGGTTTCAGAGCCGTGTCTATATGTAGATCTGTTGCACGAGTAGAACACAATGGTCATTGTGGGCGGTGGTGCTTTTATTATCAATTGCCTTTTGTGTACTTTGCATATTGCGGTATGATGGTATGAAGCGGCCCGGGCTAACCTTACATGACATCGTTCATGAGACTTGCTCCACGCTCAACATGCAACTTGTATTGCATAAGTGGCTTTGCGGGTGTCTGTCTCTCTCATCATAGTATAGATCCAATTTACAACGGGCACTTGATAGTTCAAACATCAACGTTGTGGTTCTTGTTCGTAAGTTAGAACGACACTTATTGAAAGCCCCAAACCACGTAAAATATGCAAAGAAAATTAGAGGCATCTAACTTTGTTTTGCAGGGGTGTGCTGTGATGTGATATGGCCATGATTGTGATTATATTTGATGTATGCAATGTTCCTTATTGTAAGTTGGCAACCGGCAGGAGCCATATGGTTGTCTTTAAATTCTGTTAAGACCCGCGTGTCTATTCAAAGTAGTTGTAATAGTTGGAGCTGGTGGACGACAACCATGAAACGGCGCCATTGACCTTGACGCTATGCCGGTGATTATGGAGATCATGTTCGTGCTTGAAGATGGAGATCGGAAGCACAAGAAGAAAGGCCATATCATATCACATATTATGAATTGCATGTGATGTTAATCCTTTATGCATCTTGTATTGCTTAGTTAACGACGGTAGCATTATAAGATGATCCCTCATGCACATAAATTTCAAGTTTTAAAGTGTTCATCCTTAGTAAGCACCGTTGCTAAAGCTTGTTGTTTCGAAGCACCACGTGATGATCGGGTGTGTTAGATTCTACAAGTGTATACAACGTGAGCAAGCCAGATTTGCTCATGCAGAAGCTAAGGTTTGATCTTGATGAGCCTAGCATGTACAGACATGGTCTCGGAACACGGATCACCAAAAGGTAAAGCATGAGTCATATAGTAGACATGATGAACATGTTGATTGTTCGCCATTGAAGTTACATCAACTCTCGTGATGATCGGTTTTGATGTGGTGGATTTGGTTTGTGTGATCACTAAAACAATGTGAGGGATATTGTTTTGAGTGGGAGTTCACCTAGATTAATTTAACTATTAATTAGAACTCAATTTGTCATAAACTTAGTCTAAACTATTGCAAATATGTTGTAGATCAATGGCGGCCCCTACCATCAATTTTAATGCATTCCTAGAGAAAGAAAAGTTGAAAAACAATGGAAGCAACTTCGCGGATTGGTTCCACAATTTGAGGATTGTCCTCAATGCTGGTAATTTGACCTATGTGCTGGATGCACCGCTAGGTGACCCGCCTGCAGCTGATGCTACCGATGAAGTAAAGAATGTTTACCTCACTCGGAAGAATCAGTACTCCACAATTCAGTGTGCTATCTTGTATGGTTTGGAATCGGAGCTTCAGAAAAGGTTTGAGAACCATGACCCACATGATATTGTCCATGAACTCAAAATGATATTTGAGGCTCACGCGACAGTTGAGAGTTATGAGGCTTCTGAAAAGTTCTTTAACTGCAAGATGGAAGAGGGCAGCTCCGTCAGTGAGAATGTGCTTAAGATGTCTAGGCAAACAAACAAACTCCAAAGTTTGGGTATAGTGATTCCTAATGCTTTGGGGATTTACCGTGTCCTCCAATCACTACCACCAAGTTACAAGAACTTTGTGATGAACTACAATATGCAAAACATGAACAAGACGTTGCCAAAACTCCTCTCCATGTTGAAATCTGCAGAAGTGGAGATCAAGAAAGAGCATCAAGTGTTGTTGGTCAATAAGACCACCAAATTCAAGAAAGGAAAGTCTAAGCAAAAGGGAAACTTCAAGAATGGTGGTAAGAAAGTTGCCTCACCGACGAAGAAGACCAAGGCTGGACCTAAGCCTGATACTGAGTGCTTTTACTGCAAGGGAGAGGGTCACTGGAAGCGGAATTGCCCAAAGTACTTGGCGGATTTGAAGAACGGCAACATCAAGAAGAAAGTTATATCCGATATACATGTTATTGATGTGTATCTCACTAGTACTCATAGTAGTGCCTGGGTTTTTGATACTGGTTTGGTTGCTCATATTTGTAACTCGAATCAGGTGCTGCAGAATAAACGGAAGCTAGCGAAGAACGAGGTGATGATGCGTGTTGGAAATGGATCAAAGGTTGATGTGATCGCGGTCGGCACGCTAACTCTTCATCTACCATCGGGATTAGTTTTATACTTAAATAATTGTTATTTGGTGCCTGCGTTGAGCATGAACATTATATCTGGATCATGTTTGTTGCGAGACGGTTACTTGTTTAAGTCCGAGAATAATGGTTGTTCGATTTATATGAGTAATATGTTTTATGCACATGCACCTTTGATAGATGGTCTATTCTTATTGAATCTCGATAGTGGAAATACACATATTAATAACATTGAAGCTAAACGTTTGAAATTGAGCGATAACTCGACCTATATGTGGCACTGTCGTCTAGGTAACATTGGAGTGAAGCGTATGATGAAACTCCATTCCGATGGACTTCTTGAATCACTTGATTTCGAATCACTTGAAAGATGCGAAGCATGTCTGATGGGTAAAATGACTAAGACTCCATTTTCTGGTATGATGGAGCGAGCTACGGACTTGTTGGAAATCATACATACCGATGTGTGTGGTCCAATGAGTGTAGCATCGCGCGGTGGTTATCGTTATGTTCTTACCTTCACGGATGACTTGAGTAGATATGGGTATATATATTTCATGAAACATAAGTCCGAAACTTTCGAGAAGTTTAAGGAATTTCAAAGTGAGGTGGAGAATCAACGTAACAAGAAGATTAAATTTCTACGTTCTGATCGTGGAGGTGAATATCTAAGTTACGAGTTTGGCGAGCATTTGAAGAAATGCGGAATACTTTCACAATTGACACCGCCGGGAACACCGCAGCGTAATGGTGTGTCCGAACGTCGTAATAGAACTCTCTTAGATATGGTTCGTTCTATGATGTCACTTACAGATTTACTGCTATAGTTTTGGGGTTATGCATTAGAAACAGCGGCATTCACTTTAAATAGGGCACCATCTAAATCTGTTGAAACGACACCGTATGAATTATGGTTTGGGAAGAAACCTACATTGTCGTTCCTTAAAGTTTGGGGTTGGGAAGCTTATGTAAAGAAGTTACAGCCGGACAAGCTTGAACCCAAAGCGGAAAAATGCGTCTTCATAGGATACCCGAAGGAAACTATTGGGTATACCTTCTATCATAGATCCGAGGGCAAAATTTTCGTTGCCAAGAATGGATCCTTTCTAGAGAAGGAATTTCTCTTGAAAGAAGTGACTGGAAGGAAAGTAGAACTTGATGAGGTTGTTGAACGTTCTCTCGAAATTGCGAGTAGCGCAGCACCGGAAGTAGTTCCTGTGGCGCCTACACCAATAAGAGAGGAAGATAATGATGATGATCATGAAACTTCGGTTGAAGTTGCTACAGAACCTCGCAGGTCAACGAGAACTCGTACCACTCCTGATTGGTATGATCCCGTTATGAGTGTCATGTTGGTGGACAACACCGATGGCCCTGCGACATATGAGGAAGCGATGATGAGCCCAGATTCCAATAAATGGCAAGACGCCATGAAATCCGAAATTGGATCCATGTACGAAAACCAAGTATGGACTTTGGTGGACTTACCGGATGGTCGGAAGGCTGTCGAGAACAAATGGATTTTCAAGAAGAAAACAGATGTTGATGGTAATTTTACTGTCTATAAAGCTCGACTTGTCGCAAAAGGGTTTCGACAAATTCAAGGAGTTGACTACGATGAGACTTTCTCACCAGTAGCGAAGCTAAAGTCTGTGAGGATTATGTTAGCAATCGCTGCATATTACGATTATGAGATATGGCAGATGGATGTCAAAACGGCGTTCCTCAATGGATACATTGATGAAGAGTTGTATATGATGCAACCCAAAGGTTTTGTTGATCCTAAAGATGCTAACAAGGTATGCAAACTTCAACGGTCCATATATGGGTTGAAGCAAGCATCCCGAAGTTGGAATCAACGTTTTGATAAGGTAATCAAAAGTTTTGGTTTTATACAAACTTATGGAGAAGCTTGTATTTACAAGAAAGTGAGTGGGAGCTCTATAGCATTCTTAATACTATATGTAGATGACATATTGTTGATTGGGAATGATGTAGACCTTCTTAATAGTGTCAAGGAATATTTGAATAATAGTATTTCAATGAAAGATCTTGGCGAAGCAGCTTACATATTAGGCATAAAGATTTATAGAGATAGATCGAGACGCCTAATACCATTGTCACAAAGTACATATTTGGACAAAGTTCTAAAGAGGTTTGGAATGGAAGATAGCAAGAAAGGGTTCTTGCCCATGTTGCCTAATACGACGTTGAGTAAAACTCAAAGTCCAGCAATGGCAGAAGATAGAGAAAGGATGAGTAAAACTCCCTATGCCTCAGTCATAGGATCTCTAATGTATGCCATGCTATGTACTAGACCCGACATTGCATATGTTGTTAGTTTAACTAGCAGATATCAAAGTGATCCAGGAGTGGATCATTGGACAGCGGTCAAAAACATCCTTAAGTACTTGAGAAGAACTAAGGATATGGTTCTTTCTTATGGAGGTGATGAACAACTCGTTGTTAATGGTTACACCGATACTTGTTGGAACACCAATCCGGATGATTCTAAATCTCAATCTGGATACGTATTTACTTTGAATGGTGCAGCAGTTAGCAGGAGGAGTGCAAAGCAAAGCGTTGTGGCGAGATCTTCAACTGAATCGGAATACATAGCTGCTTCGGAGGCTTCACAAGAAGCGATATGGATGAATGAGTTCATTACAGAGCTCGGTGTGGTTCCAAGTGCGCTGGACCCAATGTCTATCTACTGTGATAACATGGGCGCCATAGCCAATGCGCAAGAACCAAGGTCACACAAGAAGCTGAAGCACATCAAGATACGTTTTCACGCTATTTGAGAACATGTCCAAGATGGAGACATAAAGATTTGCAAAGTACACACATATCTGAATGTGGCGGATCCGTTGACTAAACCTCTCCCGAGGGCAAAACATGACCAACACCAAACTGCCATGGGTGTTCGGTATATTACCATGTAATCTAGATTAGTTGACTCTAGTGCAAGTGGGAGACTGTTGGAGATATGCCCTAGAGGCAATAATAAATGTAGTTATTATTATATCTTTGTGTTTATGATAAATGTTTACATTTAGGCTATAATAGTATTAACCAGAAACATTAATACTTGTGTGATTTGTAAACTAAATTAGAGTCCCTAGTAAAGCCTCTTCATAATACTAGCTTGTTGATTAATAGATGATCATGGTTTCTTGATCATGAACATTTGAGATGTTGTTAATAACAAGATCATATCTTTAGGAGAATGGTATGATGGACATATTCCTATAGATAAGCATAGCATAAAGATCAAGTCATTTTAATAGTTCAATTGCTATAAGCTTTCTGATACATAGTAACCTAATTCCTTTGACCATGAGATCATGCTTATCACCATCACCGGAAGGATGCTTTGATGACATCAAACACCACATTGTAACTAGGTGGCTATAAAGGTGGCATTGAGTGTTCGGAAAGTATGGGTTGAGACACATGGATCAAGAGTGGGATTTGTCCATCCATATGACGGATAGATATACTCTGGGCCCTCTCGGTGGAATGTCATCCAATTAGCTTGCAAGCATGTGACTGGCTCACAAGGGATCAGATATCACGGGAACGAAAAAATAGTACTTATCGGTAACGAGGTTGAACTAGGTATGCAGAGATACTGACGATCAAAACCTCGGATAAGTAAACTATCGTGAGACAAAGGGAAATTGGTATCGTATGTAAGTGATTCATTCGATCGCAAAGTAATTGTAGAAATATGTGGGAGCCATATGAATTTCCAGATTCCTCTATTGGTTATTGTTCGGAGAAATGTCTCGATCATGTCCGCATAATTCACGAACCGTAGGGAGACACACTTAAGGATTCGATGTTGTTGAGTAGTTATGGAATGATGAGTAAGAGACCGAATGTTGTTCGGAGTCTCAGATGGGATCCGGGATATCACGAGGAGATCCGGAATGATCTGGAGAATAAGATTCATATAAGGAAAGTTCTGTTTCGGAGTTGTGGAATGATTCCGGTGTTTTCATCGGGAATGTTCTAGAAGGTTCCGGAAGGTCCGGCACTCCGGAGGGGAAGGGTACATGAATGTGTCATGACAATGTGTAATGGTTGCATCATGTACTAGGTATCATGGCTGGGCAAAATAAAGGGAGAAATCAAATCCTAGTTTGAAAAGTCAAACGCCAATTTGAAAAGTCAAACAACAGTTTTGCTTGGTGGAGGGAGAGTAGGAAACCTACTTGGGGAGGAGTTCCTCTCCCTCCACCCGCCGGCCAAGGAGGCCAACTTGGGGGAGGACTCTCTCCCCCTTGGCCGCGCCCTCCCACCTATAAAAGGAGGGGCAGGGCTGCCCCTCTTCCCTACACCCAACTCACCTCAAACCCTAGCCCCAAGCCGCCGGCCTCCTCCCAAGTCGCCGCCGCCTAGGGCCCTCCCAAGTCGTCGACTAGGGTTTCCCCAAACCCTAGCCGCCGGCTACACCTCTCCCCTTGGTGCCTCTAAACCCTAGACCACCAAGGCCTCTCTCATAGTCCACCATACTCGCTCCGGCTTAAGGCAAAGCCCTGCGAGATCTCCCCTCTACTTCTGGTACCACGTCGTCGTGCTGCCGGAATCACGAGGAGAGTGCTACAACCTCCGCTGCCTGCTGAAACAAGGGAGAGGAAGGTCTTCATCGAGTACCGAACATGTGACCAACTGCGAAAGCGCTGCCGGAACACAACGCTGGAAGGATCGTCTACGCGATCTTGAGATCGGCAAGAGTATGACTACATCACCCACGAGAATCTTCTCTCGTTAATCGCTTTGGAATCTTCGAGGGTGAGTTATTCTATCGACTCGTTGCTACAATCTAGTTGATAGATCTTGGCTTGTTTGTTTACATGCGGTAGAATTTTTTGTTTTCCATGCTACGAACCCCTACAGATACACCCTCTATACTTGTGGGTCATCACTGAGCAGCCTAATTGTTGAACCTGGTTTAAGTATCGTACTATATAATCCTTTATTAGCTGCTTTATCGTACTATATAATCCTAATTTATACCAATATGTTAGGGTATGACCCTTGGGTTGCCCGATCTTTCATGATTTCATGGGGATTCGTGATGAATTCGAAGGGGTGAGAGGAAGAGGATGAACTCGACACACGAAGAACACGACGAACACACGCAAGACACAAACACAAATACACACCGTTGGCTCGCGCCCGCGGCTACCAGTCTAATACAATCCGATGGGATCGGTATTGGGCAAGAGAATCTTGACAATATCTTGATAGCTTCATAAGAGAAATCTCAATATGAAGATCTTGTACAACCGAACACTATTAAGCAAGATCCGAGAGGTTTGTGACACTAGGTGCTCCTCATGAAGGAGCATGAGACTTACTAGATAGAGATCCTCAAAGGGGAGTCTTCTTCTAGCCTAATATCAAGTCTAGGATTTACAATAGAGGGGTGGGGCTATTTATAGGCCATCCACATAAACGAGGGTAGTTTGGGGATAAAAGGTAAAGTCTAGATGGAATTGGGGCATTATATGGGCCAATCCCAGCAGTTGGCACGTTGGCTTGCTCACTTAAGTCGGAGACTCCGGACCTGGGGGCAGAGACTCCGGGGTGCCCATTGTAGCTTCTGTAAGTGGGGGCAGAGTCCTGGGGGGAGTCTTTCTGCTCTCCGAGGATGTCTTCTAGGGGTATACTGAGAGCTCCTGGTGATGGTACGGAGTCCTGTCCGGAGACCTTGACATAGGTCGGAGACTCCAGTGCTCTGGGGCGAAGACTCTGGGGTCGAAGGCCGAAGACTTCGGTCCTTCAGCCTCAGCTGCTTGATCTCCCCGTCTATCTCATTGTTCTTCTTCCGGGGTGGTTTCGTACCTGAGTATGCAGAGTGTAGTTGCATGAAGTAGCAATCTGTTCATGGGTGTATCGAAGTCACACGAGGAGAGGAGCGAGTTAAACTTATCTTGTAGGAGTTTGGCTCCTTCACGAGTCATAGATCTGCTTGGGGGACTTGGAGGTGGGGATGTAGGGACGTTCATAGGACAGGCTGCATCATCGTGTTACCGAGAGGGCCCAAAGATATATCCCTGTCACGTGGATTGATAAATCCCAGTCTTGATCCATGCAACCCAACAACTTCCTTTCGATATACCTAAAGAACTCCTTTATGATCACCCAATGACAAAGTGATGGTTGATACCCACAAAGTATTCTTCCGGTACTAGGGAGTAGCATGATATTCTAAGGAAATTATACTTGACATTGAGAAAGCTACAACAATTAAACTTAGTGATATGATTAAATTGCTATGCTTAGCTTGGGTCTTACCATCACATCATTCTCCTAATAATATGACCTGCTTGTTATCAAATGACATTATATGTCCATGGTTAGAAAACTTAACCATCATTTTAATCAACAGGCTACTCTAGTAAAGACTTACTAGTAGGTACATGGTGTTGTTTATATATCCATACATGTATTTAGTTTCCGGTTAATATAAGTATAACATGAAAAATAAACACTTTTATGAACAAGAAAATATGATAATAACAATTTTATTATTGGCTCTAGGGCATATTTCTAATCCCCACCACCCACCCACCGGCAATTCATGAAACAACATAATGGCTACTCTAGGATTCAACTTATTTTTTGTTATGGAAGCAAGTTAACTATGATGACATATCAACTTAGTCAAATAAGTAAACTAAAGTACATCCTAAATCGGACAATTTTGATTAGGCTAAACATAACTTGTACAGTATGCTTGCAAAACAACATAACTATGAGACACCGGAATTAGTCCCTCCTGCCCCCTCCCCAACTTAGCTCCTCTACGTGTTCAACTTAGTTTAGATGGTGGAAAGTAAGTTAACTATGATGACAAAGCAACTTACTGAAGTTGGTGAACCTAGGCAAAACACAACTTGTTATGTTGCAACAACAACTTAACTAAATGCTATAAATCAACTTAACCATGACGAAGAGACACATTGATTAAGTTGCTACAAAATTAGAGAGTATAACATTTCCTATATATATGCAGGAGTAAGCCATGGACACAAGTTAAAAATTAATGCCTACGGCCGATCATCACAAGAATCTGGAGATATAGCCATATGGTCACGTCTGTGCTAATATTCTCCCATATGATTTCACCATGGTCTTATTAATCGTGTCATGCACATGCAACCAGTATTTGAGCAAAAATAGGTCAAATCGGGGGAGGGGGAGGGGGCGATTGAATTGGGGTTTGTATAGAGATGAAATACACACTACTAATCGGGCAAAAAGCCGTAGAATCAAGTTTCTAAAGCATATGTTCACAAAATCACTAGTATTTGGGAAGATTTTAAGCACATTGATGAACCTCAGGACCCACGATATAGACATCGATGTTGCCGAAGTTCCTGTCACCGAGCTCCCGAACCTGCAATCGCTCTCTGTCGCCGAACTTGAAGCCCTCACACGCACTCGTTCTTCATCGTTGAGCAACCTGAACTCGCTCGCGCGGTTGGTGATCCCCGAGCTCGACTGTAACACCCTCAGAATCGACCCTATGCAAGTTTCAGCGATTCCCGCCAAACTCGCATAGAAACGATTCAAAGGTGCCCACCAGGCACTTTCGTGCGGGTGGAAAACGAAGTAATAACATTACACAACAGTCCTCGATGGGACCCACAGAACAGATATATTTACAGCAGCGACTCAATGAGTCAAGAATACAGATATAATATACAGAGATCCAAATCACCTTGAAAATGATAGAGCGTCCGACTACGGACAAGATGCAAATGGGGCTAAGAGCCTTGAAGAATAACCAATGGCGTCCATAACCCTGCCCAGGCCAAGCCGGAAGGGTAACCCTGCTAACGACGTCGATCTTAAACCTGCTTAAACAAAAGGGGTGCCGACAAAGGGCGAAGGAAAAAGAGAGAGCGGTCAGTACTGAGGCCAGTACACGGCGAGACTAGAATTCGGCGGTCCTCGCCTACATAGGTATGGTGGACTGCAGCGGCAGCGCAGCATGCACTAAACAACCTATAGAGACTCAAAACAACTGGCGGCTATTAGAGAGGGGTAAGAAAGACCTATTCGGAACTAACACGATACTACCATCAGACAAACCCATCCTGGCGTTTCCCCCTCGAGACCAAACGAGGAAGTCAACCGAGGAACTCACACAGTTGGCAGTTTTATTTATTCAGTTATCGTTGCAGCGATTACTAGTCAGGTTTAGATAATCATCCTGATATAATAAGCAGTGGGCAATTTTAGTTAACCATTCCATTGTAGTTGCGACCCTTACTAGTCAAATACATTTAGCATGAGATAACCCAAAAACCCAGCAGTTGTTGGTACTTTTATTTAGCCATTCCGTTATAGTTGCAATACTTACTAGTCAGATACAATGGTCGCAAGCGACAACCCAAACAAGCAATTGTTGGCAGTTTTATTTAGCCATTCCATTATAGTGAAGCTGATTACTAGTCATTATAAAGTCAAATTTATAGCACTACTTTAGTTATAGTTGTCTATGATCGAGATACTGTGCTCCAAGTCGTCCATAACCGCGGACACGGCTTTCAGAAAGTTTTACCCTGCAGGGGTGCACAAATAGCAACACACACTCGATCAACCTCGGAAAAACCAAATCAAAACCCAACGAGGCTTTCACGACAAAGCAATCACAGGATTCAGAAATATTTCAGGGGGCCACCCCTTGGAGTACACCCGCAACGAATTTAGCTGACTCCGAGACGGACCCGAGGTTTGGGTGGACGGCTGTAAATGACTGGGAACCCGAAAACTCGGGCTTGTCGATACCGCGAAAACGTGTCCCGATCCTAAACAGTACAGGTGCTCCTCGCACAATCGTAAATAAAGCAGTAAAGCATGGCATAAGTACAGGATAGTAAATAAAACCTCAAACTAGTTTGTGGCCCCAAGAAATAAGAATGAATCAAGCTCTGGCTCAGGGGGGTCCCATAATCCTCCCGGATGTGGATAGCACGAATATTCAAGGAACAGGTATCAAGTACTCGGGGTCCTACAGGACACAAGTGGACGGTTAACAACCAAATAACATCTATTGCCCACCTGTGCCTCTGCTTACCTACTTCAATTTTAGTTGTTAAACAGTAATTAAAGTAAACAATAATGAAAGCCATGATCATCTCCAACCTTAAACATGCGGCAACACTCCAACAACTGTGGTACTGGACGACACGCAACAGCACTTGAGCAAGCGACTACGACGCGCAAGTCCAGCTATCTACCAAACAACAGGTAATAGGATGTGTCCAAGGCAATATAAGGCGGCAAGGGATATCACGGGTGCGAAAACTAGAGCATCGCAACACAGATAGCAATAGATCAACAGGAGGGAATAAATACTATAAAAGTAAGATAGGTAGAAAGAGGGAGATGCTCGCCTGAAAACATTGCCGAAGGTTCAACCGACGATCGGGTCGACACTCGCATCAACTCAACGGCCTTATCCGCGAAGAACCGAAACACTAGAATAAACACCGGATGCAATATTTAATACTACGGCAAAAGATCGGGCATGATGCATGAATGATGTATGACATGGCAAGGCTGCGATGCGATTAGGCCATATTAAGCGGAACCGGAGTCCCGACAATTAAATAGGTGGTTCATGTTGTTTAGCTACCCCGCAATTTAAATGTTGTCTGAACATGGCAAAAGATAGCACCGGTTCGCTACACAAATTTAAATGGAACCAATATGAGACTAGATTTGTCCGCATATGGGCCCCATATTTAATTATATGGTGAATCGACATAAGGCCCCCAAACCCACACAAATATGCATGCATGATCAATTTAATATGCGACAGGTGATCAATATCATATTATAAAAATAGGGGTATCGGATAAAGGGTCACACATCTGGGCTCGGAAGATCTTGGTTCCGGGGGTTCGGGGTTCGGTCTCAGGGTTCGACGGGGACGGCGAGGTTCGGATACAGGAGGAGAACTTGTTGTGTCGTGACGGAGAACTTGGGTTCGGAAGGAGGTATTGACGTCCCGATGAATTGGTCTCCGGGGTCGAAGAACTTGGCGTTCCGGGTCTCGGCGTCTTCGGATCCGAGAGGAAGAACTTGGCGTGTCGGGTTTGGTTTTCTGACCCGAGAAGGAGAACTTGGCGATTCCGAGGGTCTTGGTGTCCGTGAACCTTCGAACCCGTGAAGTAGATCTTGTCACACGGTGTCCGGGAAGACGAACTTGGCGTATTCGCGTCGGCGATCTTGGCATTCCACGAAGCTCTTGATGTTCTGGTCCGGTGACGACCTCCGGGTACCGCAGGTTCTCGGTGTCTTTGGCTTTCTATTCCGGTGGTCTTGAGGCTTCCTGACGAAGATCTCGTGGTGCTTTGCACAGATGGCCGAACTGGTCGTGGAGCGACAGACCAAAGGCTCAAGGTATGCCACAGGACCAAACAAACACATACAGCGACATGCACATGTGTACGGACGCCGCAACATCCAGAGGCCATGCGGTACGCGTCGAGCGGACGAAAAAGGGGCGACCACGGGGGCACGCGGACGGTGACAGAGAAGCGGGCAGAGCCTCGCGAGGCGGCCTAAGTTGGAGACGGGGCGGCGTCTCGAGGCAGGGCCGACGCGGGGCAAGCAGGAGGCGACGGCGGGGTCGAGGGCCCCTCTCGGGAGCGGCGGTGCTCGGAGGAGAACCGGCGGCGGCCGCTGGCGCAGGTCTTGATGGCGACGGGGCGGAGGAGCGCTGGTGCCGAGGAGGGGAAGCGGCGGCGAGGCGGCCGCGGGCTCGGGTGGCGCAGGGCGCGGTCTCGGGGGGCGGCCGGAGGAGCTCCGCGAGGCGGCGGGGAGCCGCCGAGGGTGGCCGACGCGGTGGGAGAGGCGGCGGTGGCCCTGCGAGGTTGAGCTCGTCGGAGGAGGAGGGAGGGCCGGAGGAGGTGCGGGCCCGGCGAGGAGGCGGAAGGAAGGAGCTCGGCGAGGCGAGGCGGCGCTGGCGCGGTCGAGGACGGAGGGGGCCGAGGCGGGCGCCGGTGGGGAAGGGGAAACCGGGGCCGCGCGGGGCAGCGAGAGGAGGAGGGGGGCGGCCGCGTGCGGGTGACGGTGGGTGGCGGAGGCGGATGTACCGGCGGCGGCGGCGACTGCCGAGGGAAGCGAGGAAGGCGGCCTGGGGCAGGCGAGGCCGGGCGAGGGAAGGAGGAAGAGGGAGACATGGAGAGAGGAAGGAGACGGGAAGGAGGGAGACGTGGGCGAGGTGGGGCCGGAGTGGGCCAGGAGCGGGGCCAAGGGAGCGGGTCCAGGGGGTGAGAGAGAGGGGTGGGTGCGGTGTGTGTTGTGTGCGTGTGGGGCCAGGGTGGCCGGGGTTGGGGCGGGGCCAGGCTGTCGGGGAGAGAGAGAGAGAGTGGTAGATGGGGGCTGTGTGAGTGCGTGTGCTGGGTGGCAGGTAGTGCTGGGTGGGGCCCAGGCGGGCCAGGGAGTGGGGGGAAGTCTGGGATTGGTGAGGTGGATGGGTGAAGTGCTGAGGTGGAGGGACGGTGAGGTGGCAAGCTGCGGTTGGTGGGTAGACTAGGTTTAGGTAGATAAGGGTTTAGGTTTTAGGTTGATTATTTTGTAGGATATTTATTTGTTTGGTTTTGTTTGAAATCTTTTAGCAAATAATTTTTAGTTAAATAGTTTAGCAGATAATTATGAGACTTTGTTTCGAAATGAAAGAAGGGTAATTTTAGAAAACAAAATAGGCTTATTGAAAATAGTTTCAGACAAACAAATGCATGATGATGACGATGCAATGCACAAAAACAACGCGATTTTCTAGTAGTGGTTTTAGCGGGATGCCACAATTCGACACCACTAACAATGGATCTCGCCCTCGAGATCCGCCTCATGGTACCGGAAGGAAGGTCGGCGAGCTGCGTCTTCTCGCCTCGTGTAGATCATCGCGACACCACTAACAAGAGGTCGTTGTCCGTGATTGTCGAGAGAACACTCCGGGAACAAAAGGTCGAAGGTAGAGGTATCCACAAATAAAGCCACCTCTAGCTTCCGTGGACGGAGTAAAATTGCTGGATCCACTGATTCGATGTACAAGAGCGAATGATAAGAGTAGTCGGATGGTGATCAGTCCATTGCGCACCCAAACCATTACTCTGCACACGAATAGGCGGATTATGCAACCAACTCTCGGAATTCAGACTGAAGATCTCGACAAGCGAGGTTCGGAAACAAAGGAGTGATGCAGACTCTGCATCGGATCTGGCGTAGATGATGTCGTCGCGTCGGAAAACACCGGAAGGCACGAGAAGGAACAAAGAGAAGTCCACCAGACGAAGGGTTCCTCGGATAGCATGAAGACCAGATGTAGCAACACCGTTACCAAAGGAGGAAGCGAAACCCTAAAGAAACGACGGAAAACCCAACCACGAGAAGTCCTGGACTCGAAGAGAGAGAAGAGAGCGGATTCAAAACACGCAGAGGTAAGAGGGGAACAACAGAGGGTAAGGAGTAAAAGCAGACCTAATCAGATCTATCCAACCGATTTTTCAAAATAGCTTTGACACTCTACTTCGGCCGTTAGCTAGGTTATCCTACAGGCTGGACTTGTGGGGTATCGTAACTGCTGAGCTCTGATACCACTCTGTAACACCCTCAGAATCGACCCTATGCAAGTTTCAGCGATCCCCGCCAAACTCGCATAGAAACGATTCAAAGGTGCCCACCAGGCACTTTCGTGCGGGTGGAAAACGAAGTAATAACATTACACAACAGTCCTCGATGGGACCCCACAGAACAGATATATTTACAGCAGCGACTCAATGAGTCAAGAATACAGATATAATATACAGAGATCCAAATCACCTTGAAAATGATAGAGCGTCCGACCACGGACAAGATGCAAATGGGGCTAAGAGCCCTGAAGAATAACCAATGGCGTCCATAACCCTGCCCAGGCCAAGCCGGAAGGGTAACCCTGCTAACGACGCCGATCTCAAACCTGCTTAAACAAAAGGGGTGCCGACAAAGGGCGAAGGAAAAAGAGAGAGCGGTCAGTACTCAGGCCAGTACACGGCGAGACTAGAATTCGGCGGTCCTCGCCTACATAGGTATGGTGGACTGAAGCGGCAGCGCAGCATGCACTAAACAACCTATAGAGACTCAAAACAACTGGCGGCTATTAGAGAGGGGTAAGAAAGACCTATTCGGAACCAACCCGATACTACCATCAGACAAACCCATCCTGGCGTTTCCCCCTCGAGACCAAACGAGGAAGTCAACCGAGGAACTCACACAGTTGGCAGTTTTATTTATTCAGTTATCGTTGCAGCGATTACTAGTCAGGTTTAGATAATCATCCTGATATAATAAGCAGTGGGCAATTTTAGTTAACCATTCCGTTGTAGTTGCGACCCTTACTAGTCAAATACATTTAGCATGAGATAACCCAAAAACCCAGCAGTTGTTGGTACTTTTATTTAGCCATTCCGTTATAGTTGCAATACTTACTAGTCAGATACAATGGTCGCAAGCGACAACCCAAACAAGCAATTGTTGGCAGTTTTATTTAGCCATTCCATTATAGTGAAGCTGATTACTAGTCATTATAAAGTCAAATTTATAGCACTACTTTAGTTATAGTTGTCTATGATCGAGATACTGTGCTCCAAGTCGTCCATAACCGCGGACACGGCTTTCAGAAAGTTTTACCCTGCAGGGGTGCACAAATAGCAACACACACTCGATCAACCTCGGAAAAACCAAATCAAAACCCAACGAGGCTTTCACGACAAAGCAATCACAGGATTCAGAAATATTTCAGGGGGGCACCCCTTGGAGTACACCCGCAACGAAGTTAGCTGACTCCGAGACGGACCCGAGGTTTGGGTGGACGGCTGTAAACGACTGGGAACCCGAAAACTCGGGCTTGTCGATACCGCGAAAACGTGTCCCGATCCTAAACAGTACAGGTGCTCCTCGCACAATCGTAAATAAAGCAGTAAAGCATGGCATAAGTACAGGATAGTAAATAAAACCTCAAACTAGTTTGTGGCCCCAAGAAATAAGAATGAATCAAGCTCTGGCTCAGGGGGGTCCCATAATCCTCCCGGATGTGGATAGCGCGAATATTCAAGGAACAGGTATCAAGTACTCGGGGTCCTACGGGACACAAGTGGACGGTTAACAACCAAATAACATCTATTGCCCACTTGTGCCTCTGCTTACCTACTTCAATTTTAGTTGTTAAACAGTAATTAAAGTAAACGATAATGAAAGCCATGATCATCTCCAACCTTAAACATGCGGCAACACTCCAACAACTGTGGTACTGGACGACACGCAACAGCACTTGAGCAAGCGACTACGACGCGCAAGTCCAACTATCTACCAAACAACAGGTAATAGGATGTGTCCAAGGCAATATAAGGCGGCAAGGGATATCACGGGTGCGAAAACTAGAGCATCACAACACAGATAGCAATAGATCAACAGGAGGGAATAAATACTATAAAAGTAAGATAGGTAGAAAGAGGGAGATGCTCGCCTGAAAACATTGCCGAAGGTTCAACCTACGATCGGGTCGACACTCGCATCAACTCAACGGCCTTATCCGCGAAGAACCGAAACACTAGAATAAACACCGGATGCAATATTTAATACTACGGCAAAAGATCGGGCATGATGCATGAATGATGTATGACATGGCAAGGCTGCAATGCGATTAGGCCATATTAAGCGGAACCGGGGTCCCGACAATTAAATAGGTGGTTCATGTTGTTTAGCTACCCCGCAATTTAAATGTTGTCTGAACATGGCAAAAGATAGCACCGGTTCGCTACACAAATTTAAATGGAACCAATATGAGACTAGATTTGTCCGCATATGGGCCCCATATTTAATTATATGGTGAATCGACATAAGGCCCCCAAACCCACACAAATATGCATGCATGATCAATTTAATATGCGACAGGTGATCAATATCATATTATAAAAATAGGGGTATCGGATAAAGGGTCACACATCTGGGCTCGGAAGATCTTGGTTCCGGGGGTTCGGGGTTCGGTCTCAGGGTTCGACGGGGACGGCGAGGTTCGGATACAGGAGGAGAACTTGTTGTGTCGCGACGGAGAACTTGGGTTCGGAAGGAGGTATTGACGTCCCGATGAATTGGTCTCCGGGGTCGAAGAACTTGGCGTTCCGGGTCTCGGCGTCTTCGGATCCGAGAGGAAGAACTTGGCGTGTCGGGTTCGGTTTTCTGACCCGAGAAGGAGAACTTGGCGATTCCGAGGGTCTTGGTGTCCGTGAACCTTCGAACCCGTGAAGTAGATCTTGTCGCACGGTGTCCGGGAAGACGAACTTGGCGTATTCGCGTCGGCGATCCATGGCATTCCACGAAGTTCTTGATGTTCTGGTCCGGTGACGACCTCCGGGTACCGCAGGTTCTCGGTGTCTTTGGCTTTCTATTCCGGTGGTCTTGAGGCTTCCTGACGAAGATCTCGTGGTGCTTTGCACAGATGGCCGAGCTGGTCATGGAGCGACAGACCAAAGGCTCAAGGTATGCCACAGGACCAAACAAACACATACAGCGACATGCACATGTGTACGGACGCCGCAACATCCGGAGGCCATGCGGTACGCGGCGAGCGGACGAAAAAGGGGCGACCACGGGGGCACGCGGACGGTGACAGAGAAGCGGGCAGAGCCTCGCGAGGCGGCCTAAGTTGGAGATGGGGCGGCGTCTCGAGGCAGGGCCGACGCGGGGCAAGCAGGAGGCGACGGCGGGGTCGAGGGCCCCTCTCGGGAGCGGCGGCGCTCGGAGGAGAACCGGCGGCGGCCGCTGGCGCAGGGCTTGATGGCGACGGGGCGGAGGAGCGCTGGTGCCGAGGAGGGGAAGCGGCGGCGAGGCGGCCGCGGGCTCGGGTGGCGCAGGGCGCGGTCTCGGGGGGCGGCCGGAGGAGCTCCGCGAGGCGGCGGGGAGCCGCCGAGGGTGGCCGACGCGGTGGGAGAGGCGGCGGTGGCCCTGCGAGGTTGAGCTCGTCGGAGGAGGAGGGAGGGCCGGAGGAGGTGCGGGCCCGGCGAGGAGGCGGAAGGGAAGGAGCTCGGCGAGGCGAGGCGGCGCTGGCGCGGTCGAGGACGGAGGGGGCCGAGGCGGGCGCCGGTGGGGAAGGGGAAACCGGGGCCGCACGGGGCAGCGAGAGGAGGAGGGGGACGGCCGCGTGCGGGTGACGGTGGGCGGCGGAGGCGGACGTACCGGCGGCGGCGACTGCCAAGGGAAGCGAGGAAGGCGGCCTGGGGCAGGCGAGGCCGGGCGAGGGAAGGAGGAAGAGGGAGACAGGGAGAGAGGAAGGAGACGGGAAGGAGGGAGACGTGGGCGAGGTGGGGCCGGAGTGGGCCAGGAGCGGGGCCAAGGGAGCGGGTCCAGGGGGTGGGAGAGAGGGGTGGGTGCGGTGTGTGTTGTGTGCGTGTGGGGCCAGGGTGGCCGGGGTTGGGGCGGGGCCAGGCTGTCGGGGAGAGAGAGGGAGAGAGAGAGGGGTAGATGGGGGCTGTGTGAGTGCGTGTGCTGGGTGGCAGGTAGTGCTGGGTGGGGCCCAGGCGGGCCAGGGAGTGGGGGGGGGAAGTCTGGGATTGGTGAGGTGGATGGGTGAAGTGCTGAGGTGGAGGGACGGTGAGGTGGCAAGCTGCGGTTGGTGGGTAGACTAGGTTTAGGTAGATAAGGGTTTAGGTTTTAGGTTGATTATTTTGTAGGATATTTATTTGTTTGGTTTTGTTTAAAATCTTTTAGCAAATAATTTTTAGTTAAATAGTTTAGCAGATAATTATAAGACTTTGTTTCGAAATGAAAGAAGGGTAATTTTAGAAAACAAAATAGGCTTATTGAAAATAGTTTCAGACAAACAAATACATGATGATGACGATCCAATGCACAAAAACAACGCAATTTTCTAGTAATGGTTTTAGCGGGATGCCACATCGACACACTCCATCGTGCTTTGTCCCCCGTCAAAGATCTCCCGCCCTTAGGCGTGGAAAGCTCTATGACCACGAAGTCGAGTTGCTCTATCGCGTGTCTCCATCGGTGAGCTCGGCGCACCGTTGAAATAGCCCCTTCAAACCCTATCGAAACAGAGGCAGGGATGAGTAACGGGAATGGGGGACAGAGGACAATGTTGTCAGGTGGGTCCCCCTAGGGGAAAGTTGTCGGGCCAATGTGCATGATCGGTTCGGTTCAAGTCCATCAGATCGGACGGCCAGATTAGATTGCCACCGAGCACTTCTTAGCGTTTGACAGCAGCTACGAACTCTTGCAGCCGCCGCAGCGACGGAAGCCCGAATGACATGGAAGGAATAGGGCGAGACGAGAAAGAGACCCTACCTGACCCGGCCCGGCCTAGAATCTGATCGCGCCAACCGTACCATATAAATTCTCTCGCCGCCTCCAGCAACACCGCTCGCGTCCGATTTCTTCCGCGGCGACGCCCACCGACCCCGCGCGTTCGTATACGAGTTGATCTCGCGTTCCCAGGCCCCATCAGCTCCCATGGCCGCGAGCGACGGCGAGGTGAACACCCTCGTCGCGCCAATGCTGCAGCCGGGGGAGGGGGTTGATGAGCAGCCTCCCCTGGCCGTGGGCGCCGTCGTCGCCCAAATATCGCCGCCGCCGTCACAGTCGTGGGTGCAGCAGGAGGAGGGTGAGCAGCCCATAATATCGTCGCAGCCGGAGGAGGAAGAAGAGGAAGAGGAAGAGAAACCTAACGTGGCCGATGACGCCGTCATCGTGCCGATGCAGCCGGAAGATGAGCAGCAGGTGACCGCCGCGGCGCTGTCGCAGCTGCTCGAATCGGTGAGTTCTTAGTTTAGTTCATGCTTGCTCGATCGTGTTTGCCCATGGCGCGCGAGTTGCAAATCTAGGGATTCCATCTTGTAGTATTTTGTTTTGATGAGCTCGCCGCGTAGATCGAGGTGCCCTTGCTACCCCAATTGCGGTAGTAGCTTCCCCTTTCAAATTGATATCAGATCAGATAGCACGATAATTTGATTTCGAGAGGCTGTGTTGATTTTTCTCGGGGTTTTGGAACTTCAGCAAGACAGGGGTTTTGTGTGCGTTTGGTTGGTTGTTTGGTTCCCAAACCCTAATCCAGGGCGAACGGTTAAGCGGGCGCGCTGACTCCGGAAAATTGCCAAAGGAAAAATTTTGTGTAGACCCTGGCAATTCTGCCACGTGGCAGAAAAAACAAAAAGTTGTCATCGACGATCCGACGTCTGCCAACGTATTCGCTCCGCGAGACTATAGATTCCTAACGTTCTCTCAATAAATTTTCCCATTAAATTTGGTGGTTGTGTTTCCTGCCCTCCGTCAAACTGCAAATTTTCCCCATCAAGGCGACTAATATATATAGCGTTTGTTGTTCGTTGAACGCAGGGTTCAGGTCCGGTGGAAGAGGGAAACAAAGAGACCTTGCAAGACGAAAACCCCTTGCAGTTTCCAGGTCCAACTGAGGAGGAGGACAAGGATACATCCCAAGACCAAAATCGCTTGCAGTTTCCAGGTCCAGCAGACGAGGGAGACAGGGTAACCTTATTGCAAGGCCAAAATCATGTGGGTGTATGCATCTGTTAATTCCTGTTGCTTCTTCTTTTGCAGCTGTCTTTTTTTTTTGCTGCTGATACTGTTCGGTTATTATTACTCTCTCCGACTCATATTAGTTGACTCAAATTTGTCTAGATTTAAATAAATCTATACACTATTTAGTATATAGGTACATCTAAATTTTGATAAATCCAAGTCAACTAATATGGATCGGAGGAAGTACTATTTTAACCTTTTTTTTCGGTGTATTCTGATTTCATCGAATGTGGCACATACATGCTCCCTCTATCTTACAACAGCTGTGTATGCTCATACAACTCCAATAAGCTAACATTACAGTTTTCTTTGTTCTTCAGGATAGTCATGATTATGGTGACCATTCACCCGGCAGATACCGCAGAGATTATCGTGACCATTCACCTGGCATATACCGCAGAGATTATGGTGGCCATTCACCCCGCAGATACCGCAGAGACTATGATGGTGACTTATTTAACCGTGGCGGATTTTGGGGTGAACAAAGGGACCATAGATACTATGATGACCCATTTCATCGTGGCCGCCCATATCATCATAGAGATCATCGGGATTATGTTGAAGAACTTCATCGTCGCAGATACCTTGATGAACAAGGAGACCCTAGATACCATGATGGCCCATCTCATGGTCTCAGATATCGCCGTGGCCATAGAGATCAAAGAGATTATCTTGGCATGCTTAATGGTGACAGATGTCGTGGTGAACAAAGATATCACAGAGATTATGATGACACATTTCATGGTGGCAGAGACTGCCATGACCGAAGGGATCATAGAGAACATGATAACCCATTTCATGGTGCAAGAAATCATGGTGACCATGAGGATCATAGAGAATATGATCGTCCATTTTATGGTCGCAAATATAGTATGAATGGATTTTATCATGATAATCCATTACATTATGCAAATGATTACCTCGATAGGTGTGGCTGCATGGAGTGCGGGTTTGGAGGTAGAAGAATTCCTAGTGATTATATAAAGCACAATCCGATGGTAAATCACAATCCGATGGTAAGTATTGTGTACTAGTATTTCCTAATGATCGCAGGATAACATAGATATTTGTTTTACGCTATCGTCCAAAGTCCAAACCCTTGTGAAATCGATCGTTTGTATAGTGTGTGACTTGACATCTTCCACTTCTGTCTTCTGCCCTAGGATTCTCTGGACGACGAGCGTGTTTATGCTAATACTCCATGCTGTTTCCGTAATCTAGTCTGTGCAAAGAACGACTACCCTGTGGTAAGCTAAGACTTGTGCTAGGTGTTCATGTCTGATTTGCTTCTTTTACTCTCGCATGAGTATAGACGTTTTTGTTTACTAGTTTCCATTTATTTGCAGGGTGCCTCGCTAATTAATCCTGAAAAATGGACATGTTTCCTTAATTGCATTCTCCAGTGTGTGGTTCACACTGTTCCTCTTGTGTCGAAGCTTCTGAAAGATTGTCACCTAGGTCCATGTCCTAGTAAGTCATCTAGTTCAGTCTACCTTCATTATTGTATTTTACTTATCGCTGAGCATCCCTTATAACCTTTCATGATTTCAATTGGTTTTTTACATTTTCCCGTAGGTGGTTCCGATGAATTCTGCTGTTACTGCTCCCTACGTCACCATGCTGCTGAAGCCATCAGGCTATCAGGGAATGTTCTCTACCCCAAGAAGTTTGTCAAGCTCCTGAAGTGTATGTTTGTTTAACTGAACACTTAAATTTCCTTTACATACATTCATAAGCTGCTTATATAAGTTTATATTCTTGTAGTGTTTGTCTTAACTCTTAAGTGTATGTTTGTCTGACTGAACCCTCAGTTTTCTTCTACGTTAACTTCACTGGTAGCTTATATTATCAGAGAATTATTTGGTTGTAGTGCTGGTCTTGTCTAGCTATACTGCATACTTTTCAAGTTGGGTATACTTATCCACAGAGTTGCTCATTTGAGTTGGGTCTTGGATAAGTTCCCTTTATGTAGGTCTAGTGACAGGGCACTCTTGAAACTTTAGCCTTCCTCTACCGTACATTTATTGCTTCAATATTCCAGTTGTTATATTCTCGTTTCAAGATAGTGTACTTGAGACACCCTTATGACTATATGTACTGATCTTGGTTTTTCAAAATATGGTTTGCAGTAATATCTGAAGATTTTAGGTGGGGCGGGCACCAAGATGCACATGAATTGCTCCGCTGCTTGCTTGATAAATTAGATGAGTACTCTGTCGCCCCCAGGCTCTCATCTGAGGAGCCCTCTTCTATTGTCAAAGAAGTTTTTGGAGGCCAATTGAAAAGCCAGGTGTGTCTGCTGATCCTCACTAGCAATTGGATTAGTATCGTTCTGGCTTAGCCTGTGATATTGACTTAAATATTTTTTTCTGTTTGCTAAGTTGCACTGTCCAGAGTGCAATCATTGCTCGGACAGATTGGAGTCTTTCCTCGACCTCAGCTTAGAGATTAACCAGATGGACACTGTTCTGGATTCGCTAGAATCTTTCACAAAAATTGAAGTGGTTGAAAGTTTCATTTGTGATGGATGCAAATCTCGTGTGGACATGGAAAAGCGCTTGAAGGTGGAGCGAGCTCCAGAAGTTCTTGTGATCCAGCTCAAACGGTTTGAAAATTTGGGCAGCAGTATATCCAAGATTGGAGAGATGGTGAAGTACCAGTTAGAGCTGGATTTAAGCCCGTTCATGAGCTCCGCAGATACCGTGAGTCCATTTCCTTCTTATTTGATCATATTCCCCAGGCACCCATTTATAGAGCTGGGCTGATGCACACTTCGTTGTTACAGGACCCTCAAAACTATGATCTGTATGGAGTTGTAGAACACTTGGGTGATTCATCCAAGGGTCACTATGTTTGCTATATCCGTTCGTCAGAAACAGATTGGTATCTCTTCAATGATGATAAGGTATTGTATTATTTACTGCTAGTAACATTTTGTTTTCATTTTTCATTCAGTTACATTGCAGGGTTCTAACCTTTCCCGGTGCAGGTTATGAAATTGAGTGAGGAAGGGGTTTTGGACAGTAAAGCATATCTTCTGTTCTATGTCAAGCGAGGTTCATCCCCGTGGTTCTCTACCTTGCTCGAGGAAAAGAACAATTTTCTTTCGGGTTATTTAGAAGAATTGGCAGAAAAAGGTTTGAACGAGGATGGTGTTCCGGTTGACAGTGACAATGGTAGTAACAGCGGCAGCGGCAGCGGCAGCGGCAGCAGAAGCGGAAGTGGAAGTGACAGTGATGAACAAGATAGTGTGGATGATTTGTTTGGTGGACCAGCAGCGAGAGATGAAGCATGTCCTAGTCCGGTCCAAGGAAATGCAAATGGCGGTACGAATACACCTGACGAAAACGAAGCGAGCTGCTGTTCCAGCCTGGGCGGAGGAGCGTCTGGAGAAACACAGAAACCCACCTCCCCTCCCCCATCATCAAGCGCGGAAAGTGGAAATGTTGGCGGGTTGGCCTTGCTATTGGAGGACAAAGAAACTGTCAGGCCACAGGGAGGGTCATCACCACAGGTTGATGGTTCAGGCTCCCAGGGAGAGTCACCACAAGAAAATGAGGGAAGCTGCTGCAGCTTACTCCGATCATCGCCACATAAACAGGAAGAAGGCTGTTGTCCTGGAAACTTGACATCACAAGAAAACAGTAAGTGTGATCTTTCTTTGCTAACAGAAAACTTGAACTTTGCTCACACAAGGTTCCCACATCAGTCTTAGCTTCTAGTACGAGGTATCTTACTACTAAGCTTATCTTTGTGTTTTATAGAAGATGATGAGACGATGAGAGAAGGCGATGAGGCGAGGGGCTCTCGTGATTCACCTGCTGTAGAGGTGCGCCCACGTAAGAGGATTGGCACCTCAGGGTTCAGAACAGTATGTCTAAGTGCTTATTATAGATTTATTAATTGCAAGTTGCAGATTATGGGGTCGAGACCAGAGCAAGGAAGCGGATGAGGCAACAGTCCGCAGCTACGACGACGGTGAAGCCGAAGGAGGATGGCGGCTTGAATTCTCTACGGAAGAAGAGGAGAGTGGGGAGGGCAGCGAGAGGGAGATCCAAGAAAAAACAAAGATAACATGATGTACTATATATAGCTACTTACCTTAAGCACAGGCAGCGCGTTCCGCAGACTTGTTGAATTTTTGCATCCCTGTCGCAAGGTTTGGTTTATCTGATGCTACAGGCAATTTGATTCAATGGTGTGCAAAGCAAAGGAATTTCTTTGATACCATCCATCCTTTTCTTTTGAGTATCTTTGATTCCATCCATCTAGTTCCGACCGACAAAACATAAACCGAACTCTCGAGGCAAAATCGTTTCCGTCACAGCCTCAAATGCTAGCAGGACTTAGCCAGTACAGCATTTGCGAGTTTTTTTCTCTCATGACGACTACTGACTATGTTCTTAAGTTTAGGATGCCTATGGACTCTTAAACAGATCTGACAGGCATGCGAGCCACCACCTAATCTGTTACACGATGTAATAACAATCAGGAGAGAGGCCAGCCAACTGAAGAAATGTGACAAGAGTCTTGACTGTAAAGTAAGCTCAGAGGATGCGGTCTTGAAGATCAGACATGATGTTTGATGCCATAGATGTCAGCTTCTTCCCAGTCTCCCCAGCCATGCTCTTGAGGGAGGTCAAGTCCTGAGTTGCCTGCAGAAATAAAACAGAGCATCAATGAAAGTATATCAGGGTAACATGCCAGGCTATGGTAAATGCTACTCCAGTGTTACCTGAAAGGAGATTCGGTTGATTAAATCCGAAGCACTCAAATCTGCATTAGAATTATTCGCTTGGTGGCCAAATAGGTCAGCACTTGAAATGGACGATGATCCCTACAGCAACATAACAGTGAGAAGAAAGTAAGATTCTACTTGGCACCAATAGATCCAGAGATATCAAAGACGGTAAACATATAAGAAGGGTGAGAAGACCAAAATATCTCAGGATTGAAAAAGGTAAAAGGACTAGGCCAGGTCCATGGACCTGGGGTTTGTTCTAAACAAAAACCACGAATAATATTATTATCATCCGAGACAGCAATTACGAGGTGATATACTTACAGAAAACTTTTGGAGCGAGAGTTGACCCTCTTTTTCCAAATTGGCCTTATCACTGAAAAACTGAGATGACGAAATCGACTTTGCATTTGAGAATTTCTTTCTTGCTTCGCTGCTTTCCTCAACCTGGAGACCATTGCAATCGGTTATTTCAATAGACCACTTGGAAGTTGGACCTCAACAAAAGAATGAAAACAATTTTTTATTCCCCTATCTATAAAAACTCACAAGCTTCATTGCGCATAGACGAACTTAAAACAGCATGGTCAGCAAGAATTTGAGATGATATTTTGACAATATAATCAGGACCAGCAAAGTAAGATATAGCAACTTACATGCCTACAGGCAAGGTAATTGTAACACGTGGTCTGTCAACAACCACCGCCCAAAACTAATAAAAGCAGCAATTCAGACACTTTTTGAGGTAAAACTAGGACCATCGTCCCTTTTGTTCCTAACAACTAGGACATACATCATGCTAAAAAAAACTAGGACATACATCAAAACTATTGATATACAACATGCAGAACTAATATTCTAGGCAGAGATAAGTCAAACAAGCTCGTTCAGCTTCAAATGTGCAAATTCACTGAAAACCAGACATATAGTAAATATTTTACCATCTCAACATGCATCTTTAGCCTTCTAGTGCTGATAGCCAATTTTCATACTTAGTCGATAGTACTTTTTGAAAGTACGCTAGTTTACTCAAAAGCATACTGCCACATATAGTTGGATCACCTAAGAGTGGAACTAAACTAGGAGCACAGTATATCTATCAAACCAAATGCTTCCCTAGAGAGTTCAAAGTTTGTCAACAGCAGAACTCAATGTTTCTCCTTAGAACTCTGAATTGATGGGGACATACCGATTAATGAAAAAATGAGACAATAAATGACTAACAACACATTAGCATGATTCATCATCGTATAAATGATGCAACTACTGAATAACTGATACATTACCTGCACTTTGGATGAACTAGAGGAAGATTTCTTTTGATATCCACTGTCCATTCCTAATTCTCCAAAGAAGTTTGAAGACTTTGGCGCTGCAACATGTCCAAATGACTGGTTTTCCTCAGAGCTGCTCCCAACAGAAGGTACATTTTCTACATACTCAAATCGAGAAGTAAAAGATTTGCTCCTAGCTTTAGTGCTCTCAGTCACCGATGGCAGAGCAGGAACGGATTCTTCAGGTTTCTGCTCATAGAGGCTTTCACTTGCCTAAAACAAATGACAGAGTTATAGAATGCCACTTGACTAAACGAAAATGAATAAATAAATTTGGTAACTGGAATGTTCAATATCAATGAGTGTCATACAAGCACAAAGCGACTCTTTGTTTTCCTACTTCTCCCAAAAAAAACTGGGCAAAGCAGATGAAGTGACACATCATGTTTTGAAGAATAGAAGTTGGACAAAATGTGGTTTTTATCTCCTCAGTTTAGTTCAGTGTAAACTACCTTTGACGTAAGCTTGCGCGCACCAAGTCCACCAGTCTTATTTCCAGGCTTCTTTCCACCAATTGGCTTCTTGAATGAATGGGTAGGAGCTTTAGGTGAACGAATGGCTTCAGGCTCATTCTTCTCATCTACAACTTCTTTTGACGCCTCATCCAGTTTGAGATCTTGAAATGGAGATGCTTGGCTTGAAGTCTGAGAAGCTGCGACTGGGGAGGATGGCCAGGAACTATTATTTGCATCTTCCGTTGAACTTTTATCAACCTCTTTAAGAAGCAACTGCCGGTATAAGTCAGCAGCTCTTGAAGTGTACTTTGCTTCGATCTTTCCACCCTCAGTCCAACCATGCTGCTTAAAGAAAGCTTGCGCACGGTTGTTTCCTCCATAAACCATCATTTTCAACTGGTGCGGGGCCCATGAATCCAAATTTGTTGATCTGTGGATTATTGTCAGAACTAAGTGAATAAATTGTAATAATTTTCCTATTCGACATCCAACAGTAATCAAGTCAGTCGATGTAACGACAATTTTTTTTTTATCAAACAAGCGTGGTTCAACCTATCTGTCAAAAGAATTTCATTCACACAAGCTAAATCAAAACCTTAATTCCTCTATATACAAAATATAACATAAAAATTACACCACAGCGCAGACTGCATTCTGTAACACAGTTCACTACTTCAGATGGCCTGGTAATTTAAATGAGCATGACAGGCACTTACAAAAATATACAATGGACGGATTCAAAACCTAACCAGGTCGGGAAATTATAATCGAAGCACGCACCGGATTAAACTTAAGACATAGTTAGGCGCGCAAAGGCAAGCGTGGTGAGGAACGGAGCTAGGTCGGGAAATATAGACCTGACGAAGGAGATATGGACGCCGAGGCTGCGGTGGACGGCGGAGCAGTCGATGCAGAGGAAGATGCCGTAGGTGACGGAGGCCCAGGTGGGGTTCTTCGCGTTGCAGTCGAAGCACATCTGCGCGCGCACGGAGACATAGTGAGGGGCACGGGCACAGGCACGGGCGGCGATCAAACGGGGCGGAAATCGAGGGACGGAGAGGCGCGGTAGAATGGGAAACAAGGCCCCACCAATCCAAGCGGAGTGGGAAACGATCACGTACCTTGTTGTCGGATTTGGCGCGGAGCTTGCGGAAGACGGAGCTCTTGTCGGCGGCGCCGGCGTCGGTCGCCATCTCGACGAACCAACCCGATCGGGGACCCCAGCCCCAGGAAGCGCCCGCTCCGAATTGAGGAGGAGATGAAATGGGGACGGGAGGAGGAAGAAGAAGAAAGAGGAGGAAACGCCACGCGACGCACCGCGGCCCGATGCGGCGAGGAAATGGTGCTGCTGCGGCGCCTTTCTGCTTCGCACTCCACCTCCACGTGTGCCTCGTTCACCTGGCCGCTATCTGGGCTGCACCTTCCTACAGAAGCTGAGCCCAGTAAGATATTTGGCCCGCGATGGTCATTGGGGAGGGCAAAGTCAGCCTAGGCCTAGTGACCTGCTCGTATCACTTATCACTGGCTGTCCGGCCCATGCTGCTCCCCGTTGCAGATCCATCAGAATTCAGAGTCCACCGCACACTTCGGCACCTGCAGCAGGAGACAGACGACGCCGACGCCGACGCCGACACCGACACCGGCGCGGTGTAGGGCGGCGCGGTCACCAACCGCAGCCACCCTCCTCGTCAGGTTCCTCTCCGTCCCGCGTTGCTCACAGCTTCCTCGCGCCCCTCTGCGCCCGGTTGATGTCGCTCGCTCAGTGCCCAACCCCCGGTAGCTCCGACGCCGGTCACCTGCTCGACGGAATGCCTGACAGTGCGGCGGCCGGCGGGGAGGACCGCATCGGCGCCCTCCCGGATGATATCCTCCTTCTCGTGCCGTCGTTCCTCCCCTCGCGCGAGTCCGTGTGTACGTGCGTGCTCGCCCGCCGCTGGCGCAACCTCTGGAAGTCCGTGCCCACCGTGCTCGTCTATGAAGAAGAAGAGGCTTCCTTTGTCACTTCCCTGCTCCTCCTCCGCGACCGAGTGCCTCTGCGCGAATTCGTGTGCATATCCTCTCCCGATGAGACACCCCAAGACGTTGAAATGTGGCTCCGCTATGCTGCATCGTGCCATGTTAGGGTGCTTCAAGTTGAGGTGCGTTCATATGATACCACTGAGCGTTTGAGGCTACCCAACATGACTCTCGTCTGCCAGCAGTTGACAAGCTTATATATCTCTAGTCTGGAACTTAAGGAACGCACTCTAGATTTGTCGAGCTGCCCGGTGCTGAAGAAATTAGAGATGACTAACTGTGAAATCTACGCTCAGAAGATCGTGTGCCAATCATTGAGGCATCTAGTTACATATATGTGCATTTTTGTTTCGGATGTTCGCACTCGTATCTCTTGCCCAAGTCTCGCTGCCTTGGAACTAGCTGAGAATGTGGGCTTGACTCCTTTACTTGAGAGCATGCCATTATTGGTAACTGCATTTGTTGAGTTTGATGCAGATTGGTATGAACGTGAATATCCCTATGATCATTGCCTTAACAGTGGTTACTATGGGGGCTGTGGTGATTGGGATTGTCTTGCTTGCTGTCACATCAACAGTGAAGGTGATGATTGTGTGCTTCTAGATGGTCTGTGTGGTGCTACCAGTTTGACATTAATAAGCACTCCTAAAATGGTATGCTTTCACATGCTATACCCTATGGTTGATTGCCACCCCGTATTGTACATTTGTGTTCAGAAATAGAAGCACATGCAAGCTACTTATATTCATTCGATTTTTCTTGATAACTCGCCTTTTGAATCGTTATGTTTTTGTGAAGGCATCACCTAACAGTTGGTCCGTGAAAATGGAGTACATTATACATATGTGTATTTGCTAGTTAATACTTCTGAGTCCTGACATTGTACTATCCAAGAGCTTAAGTTTAATATTAACTTTAGAATACATATTAGTTTTTTTCCACACTCTAGATGTTACACTTAATATTTTTCTGATTAAACAAGAAACCTGCAAAATCTGAAACCCTGCTGAAAGCTCTATTCAATTCAGTATTATTAAATCAAGTACTAACGAAGTTAGACCTTGAATAGAAAATAATTCTCTCCACTTTTTCCAGATTATTTGCACCAGGGATTTCAAATGGCGTCGTATATTTAGCAATTTAAAAACATTGTATCTCAGTGAGTGGTGTCTGGCTGCTGACTCTGGTGGACTGGTTTACTTTCTTCAGCACTCACCAATTCTAGAGAAGCTTACTGTCGGACTTAGCTTTTTTAAATATGGGGTACAGTGTGTTCTCCAAGTACAACTGCTTTTGTCTTTGAAGTCATCATTTACTGCTTATTGGTTTCATTTAAATACTTTGTTTTCTACAGCGACAACCTATTGGTGGAAAAGATGAAAGCTACAAGCCAAGAAAACAGTTCTTGATATCGAAGAATCTCAAGGAAGTCGAAATCAAGCATCGAAGAAATGATGAAAAGATTCACCAAATTGTTATGATCCTTGTTAGCCTTGGAGTGCCTCCTGAGCATATTAAGTGCTCTGATTGTAAGTAACTATTACCACTCTTCACTGCTTATTATGTTTCTGCAGTCAGCATGTGTGTATTAAATTTGGCAATCGAAGAGGGTATCATATTAATTTAGACAAAGTAATGGTTACTGTTTTAAATTTGGAAAAGTAGACACTCCAACATTTTTGTAAGCTTAAGAAAAAACTCCATATCTTTTTTTCAATAAAAATCTAAAAGCTAGGTTTAAGCAGCACTGCATACTGTATGATCTCGCGCCATATTGCATCCTTTTGACTGTTGTTAATGCCACCATACATTACCTAGCACCCACATGGGTGTGTGTTGTAAGTTATTTCTTTTCATTTATAGATACATACACCCTTTCAGCTTTCCATTGTATACTAGGTTAAGTTGAATGTTGTTTCAATATCAAGAGAAATTTCTTGAAATGCACACAAAGGTTTCCTACATTTTATTTTGAATTGAGATTTCCTGCATTCGGGTGCTTCTCGCTAATCAATTGTACTTTCTCATTCTCTTAGACGGACCTTCCATGTGCTGATTGTGTCGTATTGCTTATTCAGGCTTCAGCTTCGAGCGGGAGTAATTTCATCTGGTATACTGTCTCTTGGCTTTACAGACTATATTGTATCTCTCTGAATCTGGCCCTGTGAGATCGCTATTTTCTGTCTATCAGGATCGTGTGCCTGTCCCTCTCCCAGTCGTTTTAAGCTTGTGTAGGATTTGGTATGCAACCGGAGATGCCATCCTAGTCCTGTTGCACTGCTGCTCATTTCCTCAAATTGGTACAAAGGTCGTGGCATGATGGCATGTATGTGAATATGTGATTGATGTCATGTTTCGCATCGAAGAAAGTGTGGTAGGCCTATGTCCGACATTAACTGAATTTATTGGGGAACTTCCTATGCATTGATAGCTACTATTGTGGAGTCGGAGATGTCATTGCTATTCTTTGCACATTTCTTCTGGTTAGGCTACGGCAATGTTTCCATTAATGTATTGATATGTTTGCTCCCTCGTTTTGGCTGTTCCAAGTTCCGTAATAACGAGAGAAAAGTGTCGAACAGATGCTCAAATTTGACACGGAGAGAAGTGAACGCATGGAGTGGGAGGCGCTAGAACACAGAGGGTTGTGCGTTGTAGGACTGCACTAGGATTTGATAACAAAATGAGGTGCTCTGTTTCTTTCGGATGGAGTTGAGATGCCAGCTACCTTGTCCTCTCTCTCCAGGCGCCTCTCTCTCCAGGCGCGACCAGATCGGTTCTGCGCTCTATCGGGTAGTAAGGGTTAGCTTTTGGTGTTGTGGTGGCGGCACTGCATCGAATAAGAGAGGCTACGCGTTCTTCAGAGATATTTTTTCCGGATTTCCATTTTATCTGCTGATACGTGCCCTCTAAAACCTCCTAAATTCCGTTTTTCTATAAAATATTTTGTTTTTCTATAAAATATCCTGTTTTTGCTTGTCGGAGACTTTTGTAGAAAAAAATTGTGCTAATGTAGCAAATCCGAACTCACCGGAGACTTTCGTTGGGAGATCTCGCCGGAGACTAGCAATTTTTTTACGATATTGTAGCAAAACCACTAAATGGTATTAGCAAAAAATGTTCTATTGTAGCAAATCCGACTTCGCCGGAGTAGCAAAACCGAGTTCGCCAGAGACATAGCCGGAGCTCTCGTCAGAGGCTTTGTAACAAAAAATTGTATTATGGTAGCAAAATAACAAACTTATTGTAGAAAAAAATGCATGCTATTGTAGCATCGTAGCAAAAACATGATGCTCATATAGCATCGCCGCCACCGGCCACATATAGCAAAAACCAATAACATTAGTAGCACTGCCACCGACAACAGATAGCAAAACTCGAAGTCACACGTAGCACTACCGTCGCCTGTGGTAGCAAATTCTAATGCCGCTTGTAGCAATCAAGAGTGGGAAGACAGGAAGCGCTATGAGGTGTGTTTGAGGGTTGTTGCCCGGGACTCATCCTCAGTGGTGTCGTTTCAAGCAGGAGGACGCACCGGCGGTGAAGAGGACTGGAGGAGGTGGTGGAGAGGACTGGAGGAGGCGAGGAGGTGGAGAGAAACGAAGGCTAGATGGGCGCCGCTCCCGGGGAGGAGCACCGGGGGCACTCCGGGGAAGGAGCAGAGCACGCGGGCGATGCGGATGGGGTGCACTGGTGATGGTGCTCGACGTAGCACTTTGTTGATAACCCCAAGCGCAGGGTGTAAAGAGCAAGCAGCAAATTTTCCCTCAGTTGAGACCGAGGTTATCGAACCAGAAGGAGGAAGGGAATGTCACACAGGTGTTGCAAACAACGTGTAGACCTGCACAACACAAACTCAAGACTTTGCCCCAACGATCAGTGAGGTTGTCAAGCTCACTGGTTTGCTGTAACAAAGGATTAAACGTATGGTGTGGAAGGTAATGGTTTGCAGCAAGTAAACAAGTAACAGTGGAAGATGTATCAATGGTAAAGGTTGGACCGGGGTCCATAGTTCACTACAGGTGCTCTCTTTAGATAAACAACATGGCATGAAGGGTAAATAAATTACAACAGGGCAATTGACAGGAACTGAGCAAGGCATAACAATGCAATTACTAGTCAGAAAGATCCTATGAGGTTGATTGGGCAATACAACAAGATACATAGACAGCCATCCAACTGCATCTACGACTAGAAGTCCACCTTCAGGTTATCATCCGAACCCCCTCCAGTATTAAGTTGCAAGCAACAGACAACTGCTTTAAGCAAAGTGTGTAAGGTAAATAGTTCACATGTTCCACGAACAAGAGAACGTTGTTTTCTCCCTAGTAGCAACTGCACATCTACAACCGAAGATACTATTGTTACTTCCCTTGGAAACTAGAGGTATGAACCCACTATCAAGCATAAATACCCCCTCTTGGAGTCACTAGCAACTACTTGGCCAAGATAGCTACTAACAACGGAGAGCATGCAAGATCACAAACAACACAGACATGATAGAATCATAAAGACAAAACCATTAATCAAACCAACATAATAATCTCAATATCCATCGGATCCCCGCAAACACAACGTGCATGATTACAAATAGATTAGATCTTGATCATGAACGGAGCTCACAAGATATATACATGAAAGCACAAAGGAGGAGATACAACCATCTAGATACTACATGGACTCATAGTCCAAGGTGGAACTACTCACGCATCATACCGGAGAGAAGGCCTCCTGGATGATCTCCCCTTCGGCAGGATGCCGGGAAGAACTTCAGATCCCCCCCCCCCCCCGATCTAGGGACGATGGTGGCGGCGGCTACAGACGGTTTCGTGGATATTTGATCGGGTCCTCAGGGTTTTTGCATCGGGGGCTTCTTATAGGCGAAGGGGGAGACCGAGGCGGCGGTCAGGGCAGGCAAACCCTAGCCAGGCGCGGGCTAGGGCCTACCCGCGCCTAGGGTGGGTCTGGCCCCCCTGGCTGGCCTCCCGGGCTCTCCTCTGGACTTCTTGTTCCCCACGAAAAGTAATTGACTTTGTCCTTTGTCCCGTCCAATTCCGAGAATATTTCTTTACTAACTTTTCTGAAACCAGAAACAGCAGAAAACATGCATCTGGCACTATTGCAACTTGTTAGTAGGTTAGTACCAGAAAACATGTAAAAAGCACCTCAAAGTGTGGACAAGTAAATCAAAGTAGACATTAAACAAGCATGGAGCATAAAAAATTATAGATACGTTTCCAACGTATCAACATCCTCAAGCTTAACTCCTGCTCGTCCTCGAGTAGGTAAGTGATAAACAGAATAATTTTTGAGGTGGCATGCACCCTCACAATAAAGATCCAACCATTTGCAAGCATTGAAAGATGGGATCAAAGAACTCTAAACATGTGCATGAAAGATGGAGTTCTAACAGTAGGACATAGTAACTATGCATGCAACATGACAAGCTACAAACAAAGATCATGAATAACATGCATTGAAAAACGTTTGTTTGTTTCACATGCAGAAAACATAGCATAATGGCAATCAGCTTGTCCCTCATAGAGTAGCAATAAAATGCATAGGACACCTGCAAAGTTCACAAGAGTGACTAGAAACAAGTAGCACAAGAGCAAGTAATAACACAATATGCATCAATTAATAAGCTTTGGAACACTATACACAGAATGACAACTATGATCTCTTAATGGTACCTAAAGGTAGAAGGTGGAGACTTAATAGTGGTGGAAGAAAGGCCTTTTTGTAAAGGAAGCACGGATTACAAGTTTCAAAAAGAGCTTCCAAAAATTATGGTACTTGTTAGCTTTCAGCCCTCATTGCCCCTATCATAAGCATCTTGAAGTGGTTAAGGTTAAAGTGGCAAAGCTGGAGTATATGCTTGATGAAGTATAAGTTGGCAATCTCAGGTCCCTTGAATACGAGGGTCACACCTCATACATAATCAGCTTTGAGTCCAGGTAAGTTCTTGTCACTGTAAGTATTTGCATATCATTGAGAACCGCCAACGGGGTACCCCTTGCACATGGTACATGAGCTTTTTCATAACCAAAATGACAAGGCAAGCAGACAATGAGCATCTCAGCAATCTTTTTATTTACCATATGCATAGCTTTTTATTGAGGATCCTTCATAGATAGCTCATTATGATGATGCTGCAAGTTTCCACCACAATTAGGCATGGCTTAGGCTAGCAGCCCAGGCGTTTCTCTAACACAGAATACAAACTCCATGGACTTACAAGTCCCCTCTTTATTTCACACCGGTGACATCCATAGACAAAAGAACATGATATCAACTAAGTACAACAAGGTACAAGTGCAATGTTGAAAACGTTCCCCGTGACAGCACGGTTCTGCTAATTCCAACTTATAAGTGCAAGCATATACAACAAAGTTGTCACAATGGTTCAAGTTTATTAGAGGCAAAGAATAAAGTGTGCCATCAAGTTCGTGAGGGCTTTAATCACTAAGTTTTCACATAACAAAATAGTTTTTAATTGGAAGATAGTTGAAAACAAGAATATACTTGGAATGGTGTAACACACCATGCATAGGAGTTTATAGTGGACACTTTGGAATAACTTGGTTTCTTGGGAGTTGGAGGCATGAGTAGAACTTACTCATACAAGTGGAGGCTAGCAAAAGACTGGGAGCAACCAACTAAGAGAGCAATGATACGTCGGAAATGTATCTATAATTTTTGATTCTCCATGCTTGTTTTGTATCATTTGTCTTATGTTTTATCTACACTTTGAGTTATTTTTATACACTTTCTGGAACTAACCTATTGACAAGATGCCACAGTGTGAGTTGCCTGTTTTCTTCTGTTTTTGGTTCCAGAAAGGCAGAAAATCAATATTCTCGGAATTGGACGGAACAAAAGCCAAAGTCATTATTTTCCCGGAGCAAAACGGAACCACGAAGCAGAGTCGGAGGGGGGTCACAGGGTGTCCGCACCCCTTAGGCGCGGGCGAGCCCTGGAGGTGCCCATAGGGGGTGTGGACCCCCTAGACCCCCACCGACCTTGATTCCTGCGCCTATAAGAAGCCTCCGACCCAAAAACCCTAGGGAATCCATCAGAAAGCCATGCAAACCTCCGCAACGCCGCCGCCACTGAAGGGGAGATTCGGGGGACAAAAAGTCTCTGTTCTGGCACCCTGCCGTGACGGGGAAGTGCCCCCGGAGCCATCTCCATCAATCTCCATCGCCATCTTCATCACCGTTGTTGATTCTCATGATGAGGAGGGAGTAGTTCTTCCTTAGGTCTAAGGGCTCTACCGATAGCTATGTGTTCATCTCTCTCTCGATGCATGATATTGTGGTCATGAGCTTTGTAATCAAGTAGATCTACTCTGCTACTCAAGTGCTTCAATAGATCTCTGCTCTCCCCATGTGTGTGAAAGTGACAACATGCACGCCATGGTGGCACTTAGGTTTGAGTCTACATAAATACTCTTTGTGCTTTAATAGATTTATGCTTTCCCCACGTGTGTGAAAGTGACAGCGGGCATACCGTGTGTGGCACTTTGGATAGATTGAATATTTGTTATGAGTTATATTTGGAGTTGGATGTCTCTATGAAATTGTGGTGTTTGTTGGAACCATCTAGCGCTCAAGGTGATAGTGTGGGGTTATCTAGATTGTGAAAGGCGGACTTTGAGGTGTGATGTTATAGCCCTATCATGGATTAGAGTGTCCAACCGGAGAGTAGTTAAGAGTAGTATCATGAAGTGAGGATATTTATATGAGAGAGTGTTCACTAGTGAAAGTATGATCCCTAGGCCTTGTTTCTAAACATTGAAACACCGTTTGCATCTAGATATGTTGCATGTTTGCTTGCTTTAGTCTTTACCTCACTCACACACGTTACCCCACATCAACAACAAGTCAGAAGCTATTTTCTGGCACCGTTACCACTTGTATTTTACTATCTCTTCGCCGAACTAGTGCACCTATACACCTGACAAGTGTATTGGGAGTGTTGGGGACACACGAGACTTCTTGTATCTTGATTACAGGATTGCTTGAGAGGGAATACCTTTGACCACTTCCTCCATGAGTTCGATAAACCTTGGGTGATCCACTTAAGGGAAACTTACTGTTGTTCTACAAACCTCTGCATTTGGAGGCCCAACAACTGTCTACAAGAATAGAAGTGCGTAGACATCAAGCTCTTTTCTGGCGCCGTTGTCGGGGAGGTAAGGTAAAAGGTACACACATCCTCTTGGTGTGTGAGTGCTCAAAGTTATTTCCTTTAGATTCTGCAGTTTTGTCTTTTTGTTTCTTGTTTTCACTAGTTAGGCTTAATGTAAAATAACAAAAAAGTTAGAGAGCTTTATAGTGTCTATCTTGAGTTAGGACATGAAGTGTTTGAAGAGAAAATTAAAAAACCTATGGAACTTTATTTGCATGCTAATAGCAATGTTATTAGTATGAATTCTTTGGACACCATTGTTGCTAATGCTATGGAAAAGTCTAAGCTTGGGGAAGCTGGTTTTGATGAGCATGATATTTTTAGTCCCCCAAGCATAGAGGAGAAAATTTTCTTTGATGATAGTTTACCTCCAATATATGACGACTACAATGATGAATGTGATATTTTCAGTCCACCTACTATTGAGGAGAAAAGTAATTATGATTATAATATGCCTCCTATATTTGATGATTATGGTGATGAGAATAACAATGATAGCTATTTTGTTGAATTTGCTCCCACTACAATTAATAAGAATGGCTATCTTATGTGGAGAGTAATAATCATTTTATGCATGTGGATCATGATAATAATGTTTTATGTGATAGTTATATTGTTAATTTTGTTCATGTTGCTACTGAAAGTTATTATGAGAGAGGGAAACATGGTTTTATGTATCTCAACAATATTAAGTTTCCCCTCTTTATGTTGAAAATCTTGAAGTTGCACTTGTTTTGCTTTCCTATGCTTGTTGCTTTGTGCTTTCATGACTTGTTTCTTTACAAGATTCCTATGCATAGGAAGTGGGTTAGACTTAAATGTGTTTTGAATTTGGTTCTTGATGCTCTCTTTTACTTCAATTCATATTTCTTATGTGAGCATCTTCTCAAATTGTCAAGCCTAACTTAAAGGCGTTAAAGAAAAGTACTTGTTGGGAGATAACCCAAGAGTTTTCTTGAGTCTTGGAAGTTATTACTTCTGTAATAACCTCTCCTTATCCTTTTTTTTGTTTGCTTTTTGTGCCAAGAATGACCTCTAATGAGAGAGAAGTAAGATTTGGGGAGTTGTTGTCCCGAAACAGATTTATATCCTCCACCATAAAAATTCGTGAGGAGTCTATGTGTCGGATTTAGCTAAAAATTATGAATAAATCCCCCAGTATGTTATCTAAATTTCGTTAGTTCAACACTTTTTTATTTGAGCAACAGAAGGTCTTCGGAAAAATCGGTTTCTACATGCTGGTTTGTTTTGACAGATTTCTGCCATTATTTGCATTTGCTTCTTATTGATTCCTTTTTGAGTTCTCTTTTGGCGAATTGAGCTTTTTGAAGGAGTTACTATAGTATCTTGTGTTTTTATTGAAAAGTCTTGTTGTTCCAAAGCTTTGCCTAAAGGTCTATTATCTTTTGAATACGCTAATGTTGCTAATGAAGATTGTGTGAAGTTTTGTATGAAGGAAAATTTGCAGGTGTAGAGAAAGAATGATGTAATGAGATGAAGAATGGACAAAAGCTCAATCTTGGGGATGCCACCCCGGTGTCACCCCAATAAATATCCAAGAGGTACAAGCGTCAAAGCTTGTGGATGCCCAAGGCATCCCCTTCTTCATCAATAAAAATCTCAGGTCTTTCTAGACACTTCATTTTTATTGTTTCATGCATTGTTGTGTTGTTCTTGGAGCGTCTTAGTTTTAATTTTTGGTTTTTGTTTGCTTAGTTTGCTTGAGTAAGTTGGTTGGTTACACAACACTTCTTTTGAAAAGAGACACACTCTGTTTTCATTGCCTAGAACACTCTAGTTTTTACTCTTATTGTTTTGTGAGTGTTCACTTTTGTTAGCACTGCGTTCAGCCTTAGTTTTCTTGTGCTTTCATCTTAGAACTTTTAGTTCTTCTTTGTGGATTTGTGAGACAAGCTCACTGATCTTTATTGATTATTATCTTTGTGAGTTGTTTCAAATAAGTTGTTTGGTGTTGGAAAGAGTAGAAAGCTTCATGCTTAAGTGGTACAAAAGGGAGCTTGTTTTGACTGTGACTTAGACTTTAGCATGACACTAGGTGTTGTTTTGACCTTATGCTTAGTGATTATTGTTGTAGCATGTCTTGTTCCAAACAATTGGGATTGCTTAATGTGCCTTGAAGGAATCATGTGTTGTTTTAGCATACAAAAGCATGGTATTGTGGTATTCTCCTTTGATGCTTTCTTTGGGTTGACTTGGCACATGCTCACAGCATGTTATGACTATGAACAAGTCACCATAGCCTCTATGATCATTTAGTCCTTGACTTGTAGTACCACTCTATGCTTTGATTAGTAATGTTTTGTCGCTCTGCATGATTATGGCCATTATTGCTCTCTTAGTTGGTTTCTCCCAGTCTTTTGCTAGCCTCCACTTGTATGAGTAAGCTCTACTCATGCTTCCAACTCCCAAGAAACCAAGTTATTCCAAAGTGTCCACTATAAATTCCTATGCATGGTGTGTTACACCATTCCAAGTATATTCTTGTTTTCAGCTATCTTCCAATTAAAAAGTATTTTGTTATGTGAAAACTTAGTGATTAAAGCCCTCACAAACTTGATGGCACACTTTATATTCTTTTCCCCTAATAAACTTGAACCATTGTGTCATCTATGTTGTATATGCTTGCACTTATACGTTGGAATTAGCAGAACCGTGTTGTCACGGGGAACATTTTCAACATTGCACTTGTACTTTGTACTCAATTGATATCATGCTCTTTTGTCTATGGATGTCACCGGTGTGAAATAAAGAGGGAACTTGTAAGTCCATGGAGTTTGTATTTTGTGTTAGAGAAACGCCTGGGCCGCTAGCCTAAGCCATGTCTAATCATGGTGGAAACTTGCAACATCACCATAGTGAGCTATATATGAAGCATCCTCAATAAAAAGCTATGCATATGGTAAATAAAAATATTTCTAAGATGTTCATTGTCTGCATGCCTTGTCATTTTGGTTATGGTAAAGCTCCTGTACCATGTGCAAGGGGTACCCCGTTGGCGGTTCTCAATGATATGCAAATACTTACAGTGACAAGAACTTATATGTGACCAAAGTTGAGTAGCATGAGGTGTGGCCCTCGTATTCAAGGGACTTGAGATTGCCAACTTATACTTCATCAAGCATATACTCCATATTTGTTCACTTTAACCTTAATCACTTCAAGATGCTTATGATAGGGGCAATGAGGGCTGAAAGCTAACAAGTACCATAATCTTTGGAAGCTCTTTTTGAACTTGAAATCCATGCTTCCCTTTATGAAGGGCCCTTCTTCCACTATTATAGTGAGTCTCCACCTTCTACCTTCAGGCACCATTAAGAGAGCATAGTTGTCATTCTGTGTGCACTGTTCAAAGCTTATTGATTGATGCATATTGTGATATTACTTGTTCTTGTGCTATTTATTTCTAGTCACCCTTGTGAACTTTGAAGGTGTCTTATGCATCTATATTGCTACTCTATGAGGGACAAGCTGATTGCCACTATCATATGTTTTCCGTATGTGAAACAAACAAACATTTCTCAATGCATGTTATTCATGATATTTGTTTGTAGCCTTTCATGTTGCATGCATAGTTACTATGTCCTATTGTTAGAACTCCATCTTTCATGCACATGTTTAGAGTTCTCTGATCCCAGCTTCCAATGCTTGCAAATGGTTTGATCTTGGATTTGATGGTGCATGTCACCTCAAAAATTATTCTTTTGATCACTTACCCACTCGAGGACGAGCAGGAGTTAAGCTTAGGGATGCTTGATATGTCGGAAACGTATCTATAATTTTTGATGCGACATGCTTGTTTTGTATCATTTGTCTTATGTTTTGTCTACACTTTGAGGTATTTTTATACACTTTCTGGAACTAACCTATTAACAAGATGCCATAGTGCCAGTTGCCTGTTTTCTTTTGTTTTTGGTTCCAGAAAGGCACAAAATCAATATTCTCTGAATTGGACGGGACAAAAGCCAAAGTCATTATTTTTCCTGGAGCAACACGGAACCACAAAGCAGAGCCGGTGGGGGGCATAGCGTGGCCGCACCCCCCTAGGCGCGGGCAAGTCCTGGAGGCGCCCACAGGGGGTGTGGGCCCCCTGGGCCCCCACCGACCTTGATTCATGCGCCTATAAGAAGCCTCTGATCCAAAAACCTCTATAGCGCCGCCGCCACCAAAGGGGAGATTCGGGGGACAAAAAGTCTCTGTTCCGGCACCCTGCCGGGATAGGGAAGTGCTCCCGGAGCCATCTCCATCGATCTCCATCGCCATCTTCATCACCGTTGCTGATTCCCATGATGAGGAGGGAGTAGTTCTTCCTCAGGGCTAAGGGCTCTACCGGTACCTATGTGTTCATCTCTCTCTCTATGCATGATCTTGTGGTCATGAGCTTTGTAATCAAGTAGATCTACTCTGCTACTCAAGTGCTTCAATAGATCTCTGCTCTCCCCATGTGTGTGAAAGTGACAGCATGCACGCCATGGTGGCACTTACGTTTGAGTCTACATAAATACTCTTTGTGCTTTAATAGATCTATGCTTTTCCCCACGTGTGTGAAAGTGACAGCCGGCATACCGTGTGTGGCACTTTGGCTAGATTGAATATTTGTTATGAGTTATATTTGGAGTTGGATGTCTCTATGAAATTGTGGTGTTTGTTGGAACCATCTAGCGCTCAAGGTGGCAGTGTGGGGTTATCTAGATTGGGGAAGGCGGACTTTGAGGTGTGATGTTATTGCCCTACCATGGATTAGAGTGTCCAACCGGAGAGCAGTTAAGAGTAGTATCATGAAGAGAGGATATTTATATGAGAGAGTGTTCACTAGTGAAAGTATGATCCCTAGTCCTTGTTTCTAAACATTGAAACACCGTTTGCATCTAGATATGTTGCATGTTTGCTTGCTTTAGTCTTTACCTCACTCACACACGTTACCCCACGTCAACAACAAGTCAGAAGCTATTTTCTGGCACCATTACCACTTGTATTTCACTATCTCTTCGCCGAACTAGTGCACCTATACACCTGACAAGTGTATTGGGTGTGTTGGGGACACACGAGACTTCTTGTATCTTGATTGCAGGATTGCTTGAGAGGGAATACCTTTGACCACTTCCTCCCTGAGTTCGATAAACCTTGGGTGATCCACTTAAGGGAAACTTGCTGTTGTTCTACAAACCTCTGCACTTGGAGGCCCAACAACTGTCTACAAGAATAGAAGTGTGTAGACATCAAGCAATAATGGCCAAAATCATGCAGTGCAACAAAGCAAACTAATCAAAGCAAAGAGTGGTACTACAAGTCAAGGACTAAATGATCATAGAGTCTAATGGTGACTTGTGAGAGTCATAACATGGTGTGAGCATGTGGCAAGTCAACCCAAGCAAAGCATCAAAGGATAATACCACAATACTATGCTTTTGCATGCTAAAACAACGCATAATTTCTTCAAGGCACACTAAGAAATCCCAATTGTTTGGAACAAGACATGCTACAGCAATAATAACTAAGCATAATGCTAAAACAACACCTAGCATGTCATGCTAAAGTCTAAGTCACAGTCAATGCAAGATCCTCTTGCACTTCAAACAAGAACTTACTACTCCTTTCCAAACACCAAGCAACCTTACTTGCAAAACAACACAGTGCGAACGGTGGTCCAAACTTATTTATTCAAGCAAAATAAACAACCTAAGCAAAGCAAACGAAAACTAAGACGCTCCATGAACAACACAAATGTGCATGAAACAATAAAAACGAAGTGTCTAGACAGACCTGAGCTTTTTATTGATGAAGAAGGGGATGCCTTGGGCATCCCCAAGCTTTGACGCTTGTAACTCTTGGATATTTCTTGGGGTGACACCGTGGTGGCATCCCCAAGCTTGAGCTTTTGTCCATTCTTCATCCCATTGCATCATTCTCTCTCTACACCTAAATTTTTTCCTTCATACAAAACTGCACACAATCTTCATTAGCAACATTAGTGTATTCAAAAGATATTAGACCACTGGCAAAGCTTTGGAACAACCAGGCTTTTCACTAAAAACACAAGCTACTGTAGTAACTCCTTCAAAAATCTCAGGTTTGTCCTCTAATAGGGCTATCGCAAAGTACATACCTTGATAAAATTTTAAAGAAGTTTAAAATGGAAGAAAGTAAGAAGGGGTTCTTACCTATGTTGCAAGGCACGACATTGAGTAAGACTCAAAATCCGGCTACGGCGGAAGAAAGAGAGATAATGGACAAAGTCCCCTATGCTTCAGCCATAGGCTCTATAATGTACTCCATGCTATGTACAAGACCGGATGTGGCACATGCTATTAGTTTGACTAGTAGGTACCAATCGGATCCAGGTTCGGAACACTGGAAAATCGGTCAAGAATATCCTTAAGTACTTCCGAAGAACTAAGGATATGTTTCTTGTATACGGAGGTGAAGAAGAGCTTATCGCTAAGTGTTATGTCGACGCTAGCTTTGACACCGATCCGGATGACTCTAAGTCTCAATCCGGATACGTATTTCTCATGAATGGCGGAGCGGTTAGTTGGAGGAGCTCCAAACAACCTGTGGTGGCGTGATTAACAACGGAGGCCGAATATGTTGCTGCTTTGGAAGCGGCTCAGGAAGCAGTTTGGATGAATGAGTTCATATCCGAACTAGGTGTGGTTGCAAGCGCATTGGACCCAATGGTGATTTATTGTGACAACAATGGTGCCATTGCCAATGCCAAAGAACTAAGGTCTCACAAGTATTCCAAGCATATTAAGCGCCATTTTCACTCCATCTGAGAACATGTCAAGGATGAAGATATAAAGATTTGTAAAGTACATACGGATCTCAATGTAGCAGATACGTTGACTAAAACTCTCCCAAGAGCAAAACATGATCAACACCAGAACTCCATGGGTGTTAGATACATCACTATGTAACTAGATTATTGTCTCTAGTTCAAGTGGGAGACTGAAGGGAATATGCCCTGAGAGCAATAATAAAGTGTTTATTATGTGTATTCCAAGTATATGATAGATGTTTATTTTGCATGCTATAATTGTATTAATACAGAAATGTTAATACATGTGTGTTTAATAAACAAACAGAAAGTTCCTAGTTATGCCTCTCTCATAAAATAGCTCGTTGATTAACAAGATGATCAAAGTTTCCTGATCATAGACATTGGATGTTGTTAATAACGAGGTCACAACATTAGTGTAATGATGTGATGAACATTCATCTGAAGTATAGCATTACGATCAAAGTCATTGAGTTTATATTGCTATAACAACTTACGAAGTGATCCTAATCCTTAGACCATGAGATCATGTCAATCTCTAACACCGGAAGAGTTTCTTGGTGACATCAAACATCACACCGTAACTGGGTGATTATAAAGATGGCTTTAGAACTACTAAAGTGTTATGTTGAGGCTCATGGATCGAGAGTGGAATTTGTTCATCCCAATGACGGATATATATACTCTGGGCCCTCTCGGTGATATCACATTGGTTAGCTTGCAAGCAAGTGATTTGATCACTAGAATGTTATATCACGGGAACGAGAAACGAGTGCATGTCGGTAACGAGATCAAACTAGGTATGGATATACCGATGATCGAATCTCGGACATGTAATATATTGTGAAACAAAGGGATTAAGATACTAGCATAAAAGGTTCCGACGATCATAGGAAAGTCATCGTTGAATGTGTGGGAGTCAGTATGGATCTCCAGGTCCCGCTTATGATTATTGATAGAAGAAGGGTCTCGATCATGTCAGCATTATTCGTGAACCATAGGGTGGCACACTTAAGGGACACTGACATCCAATTGGAGCAAAAGTTTCATGCCGGAAAGAATAACAAGCGCAGGAATTTATTTCACTAGATACTGAAACAGATTTTCGGGTGAAATTGCAGAAAGTGTTTTTGCATGTGAAATGGAATACTAGCAAGGGGTTTTATGTGAATGTTTGTAATTAAAGTAATTAACAAAATTCTGAATAAATAAAAGGAGTTTTATTTAATGAGAGTTTGCATTAAATATGGTGGGAATTTAATAGCAATTTTGAGTGGGATTTTGAGTGGAGGGAATTGAAGAGATTTTTGTGAGTGGAGTGTCCACCCACATGAATGAGGGGAGGGCAAGGGGCAGACCCATGCGCCGGCCACCATCTTGGGGTCCTCCCTTTCCTATAAAAGGCACCCCCTCCTCACTTCTCACTCACACCTCCTCGTGAAGGATCTCTCTCCCCCTCTAGAATTTATTCCCCATGGTCTCGGACTAGAGAGATACATGTTCCCGGTGGCTATTCGGAAATAAAGGGTTGTGCTTCCACTGCATCGCTGGAGTGAGGAGGCAGAGGTTGCTCGGTGTCTTGTACATGTGTGCGAGCACGGATGCGCTGCTGTTTTGCAGCGCTAGGACTTCCTCTCGATCTTGAGATCAGCAAGAGATCGTCTACATCAACCACGAGTTTAACTTGTTAAGCTTTGTCGGTCTTCAAGGGTATGTTCTCTACGGATATGCATCCACCCGTTGTTTGTATCTAGTAGATAGATCTTGGTACATAGTTCCCATTGTAGGAAAAAATTTGTTTTCTATGATGCGAACCCTACAGTGGTATCAGAGCCGGATCTATGCGTAGATGCTTTACACGGGTAGTACACATATGAGTATGTGGGCGATGATGATCATGTTTTTGCTTCTTAGTTTTAATTTTGGATATTGGTGGCATAGTGGGATGAAGCGGCCCGGGCAAACTTTACATGTCCTCGCACATGAGACCTGTTCTACGCTTGACATGCAACTAGTTTGCATAAGTGGCTAACGGGTGTCTGTCTCTCCTACTATAGTCAATATCTATTTTGCAACGAGTTGTCAACAATTTGGTTATCCTCGTTGTGGTTCATGTTCGTAGGTATGAACGGTTCTATCTTCGAAAGCCCTAAGCCACGTAAAACTTGCAATGGATAAATTAGAGGCGTCTAGTTTAGATTGTTGCTGGGCTAGTGTTATGATATGGTGATGTTGTAAGTAGAAGTATGAGATGATACTCTTACAGCATACATAACATGTAAGTTCCATAGACCTTGGCCTTACACATAAAGGTATGATAGTGATCATACCACGGTGCACATGATAGAGATCATATGCGGGAACCATATCATTTCACTAATAAACATGTGATGTTTGATAGCATCTTATATTGCTTGTTTGGAATTTTATTAGCATAATAAGATGATCCCTCATTTAAATATCAAGATAAGAATGTGTTCTTCCTTTAGTATGCACCGACTATGTTTTCATCACTCCAAGACATCACGTGATGATCGGGTGTTCTTGGATCCACGACCATATTTCGGGTGTAAGACAGTTACACACGCGAATACTAAGGTTCTAACTTGGCGAGCCTAGTATGTACAGACATGGACTCGGAACATGGACTGAAAGGTTAAGAATGAGTCATATAGTAGATATGATGCCCATTTGATGCTCGCCTTTGAAGCTACACCGACTCACATGATGATCAGACTTGGTGTAGTGGATTTGGTTCATGTAATAACCAAAAAGGCACGAGGGATGTCGTTTTTGAGTGGGAGTTCATTTGTAATGTGGATTAGTTGAACTCAATCTATCATAAACTTAGTCTAAACTTTACAAATTTTGTTGTAGATGGCACCACCTGCTTTAAATTTCAATGTGTTCATGGAGAAAGAGAAACTTGCAACGAACGGTAGCAACTTCACTGAATGGGCCATGAATTTGAGGATTCTCCTCTCTGTTGCACAAAAGCAATATGTGCTAGAAGCTAGGCTAGGCCCCCCACCTTTCGATGATGCCCCTGACAAGGAGAAGAATGTCTATCAGACTCGTCAGGAGGACCACAACTTAGTTCATTGCGGCATATTGTATGGGCTAGAACCAGAACTTCGAAGCGTTTCGAAAACAGCAATGCATTTGATACAATGGGTGAGTTGAAAATGATTTTTGACACACATACTGCTATAGAGAGCTACAATGCTTTAGAAAAGTTCTTTAGCTGCATGATGGAAGAGCACAACTCCGTAAGTGAGCATGTGCTCAAGATGTCGGGTTACGTCGATAAGCTTGTGTCCTTGGGAATAACGATTCCCATTGACTTAGGCATCCATCGTGTTCTGCAGTCTCTGCCACCTAGCTATAAGAGCTTCGTGATAAACTATAATATGCAAGGCATGAAGAAGTCTCTCTCTGATCTTCTGTCATTGCTTAAAACTGTAGAAGTGGAGATAAAAAAGGAGCATCAAGTGTTGATGATCAATAAGAACACTGGTTTCAAGAAAGACAAGAAGGGAAAACGGAAGGGAAGTAAGGGCGGCAAGTCGGTTGCCGTGCCTAAAAAGAAACCCCGACTTGGACCTAAGTCTGATACCGAGTGCTACTATTGTAAGGGGACTAGCCACTAGAAGCGCAACCGCCCCAAGTATTTGGCAGACAAAAAGGCCGGCAAGGCAAACAAAGGTATATATGATATACATGTTATTGATGTGTACTTGACTAGTGCTCGCAGTAGCACCTGGGTATTTGATAACGATTCAGTTGCTAATATTTGTAACTCGAATCAGGGGCTGCGAAACAAGCGACTGCTAGCAAGGGTGAGGTTAAGATGCGTGTCGGCAATGGATCAAGCGTTGATGTGATCGCTGTCAGAATGCTGCCTCTCCACTTACCGTCGGGATTAGTAATAAACTTAAATGATTGTTATCTGGTGCCAGCACTGAGCACGAACATTGTATCTAGATCGTGTTTGATGCGAAGTGGTGATTCATTTAAATCCGAGAACAATGGTTGTTCTATTTATATGAATGAAATCTTTTATGGTCATGCACCGATGATGAATGGTTTATTTTATTGGATCTCGATAATAGTGTTACACATATTCATAATGTTGATGCTAAAAGGATTAAACTTAATGATGATATATCCGCATATATGTGGCACTACCGTCTAGGTCATATTGGCGTTAAACGCATGAAGAAACTCCATTCGGATGGACTTTTGGAATCACTTGATTTTGAATCATTTGATACATGTGAGCCATGCCTTATGGGCAAGATGACTAGGACGCCGTTTTTCGATCCAATGGAACTGGCGACAGATTTATTGGAAATCATACATTCTGATGTACGTGGTCCAATGAGTGTGTCGGCGCGAGGTGGATATCGTTATTTTGTTACTTTCACGGATGATTTGAGTAGATACAGTTATATCTACTTGATGAAACACAAGTCTGAAACCTTTGAAAAGTTCAAGGAATTTCAGAATGAAGTGGAAAATCATCATAATAGAAAGATCAAATTTTTACGGTCCGACCATGGAGGTGAGTATCTAAGTTACGAGTTTAGCACTCACATGAAAGAGTGTGGAATTGTTTCACAACTCACACCTGCTGGAACACCACAGCGAAATGGTGTGTAGGAACGTCGTAATCGTACTTTATTGGATATGGTTCGATTTATGATGTCTCTGATGAAATTGCCGTTGTCATTTTGGGGTTATGCAGTAGAAACTGCTGCATTCACTTTAAATCGGGCACCATCTAAATCCGTTGAAAAGACACCATATGAATTGTGGTTTGGAAACAAAACTAAGCTATCATTTCTTAAAGTTTGGGGATGCGATGTTTATGTGAAAAAACTTCAACCGGATAAACTCGAACCCAAAGCAAAAAAATGTGTCTTCATAGGATACCCTTAGGAAACAATTGGGTATTCCTTCTATCACAGATCCAAAGGCAAGGTTTTTGTTGCCAAGAATGGATCCTTTCTAGAGAAAGAGTTTCTCGCGAAAGGCGTGAGTAGTCGGAAGGTAGAACTCGAAGAGGTTATTGAACCTTCTCTTCAAAGTATGGCAAGTAGCGCAGTGCCGGAAGTCGTTCCGGAGTTGGCTTCACCAGTTGAAGAAGGAACTAATGATAATGATCATGAAACTCCGAAAGAGAGTACTACCGAACCTCGCATGTCTAGCAGGACGCGTGCAGCTCCCGAGCTGTACGGAAATCCTGTCATGAATTTCATGGTTGATGAAAATGATGACCCTGCGACTAAAGAAGAGATGATGAGACCGGATTCCAACAAATGGTTAGAAGCCATGAAATCCGAGATGGAATCCATGTATGAAAATCAAGTTTGGAACTTGGTGGAATTACCTCACGACCGAAAGGCCGTGGAGAATAAATAGATTTTCAAAAGAAAAACTGATGATGATGGTAATGTGACCGTCTATAAAGCTCGACTTGTCGCAAAGGGGTTTTGACAAATTCAAGGAGTTGACTACGATGAGACCTTCTCTCCCGTAGCGATGCTAAAATCAGTTAGGATTATGTTAGAAATTGTTGCATATTTCGATTATGAGATATGGCAGATGGATGTCAAAACCGCGTTCCTCAATGGCAATATTGAAGAAGAGTTGTATATGATACAACCAAAGGGTTTTGTCGATCCTAAGGATGCTAACAAGGTGTGCAAGCTTCAGCGATCCATCTATGGATTGAAGCAAGCATCACGAAGTTGGAATCTCCGCTTTGATGAGGTGATCAAAGAGTTTGGATTTGTCCAAACTTATGGAGAAGCTTGTATTTACAAGAAAGTTAGTGGGAGTAATGTGGCATTTTTGATATTATATGTGGATGACATATTATTGATCGGAAATGATATAGATCTTTTAAACAGTGTTAAAAGTTATCTAAACAGCAAATTTTCAATGAAGGACCTAGGTCAAGCGTCATACATATTAGGCATAAAGATCTATAGAGATAGATCTAGGCGCCTAATAGGGCTATCGCAAAGTACATACCTTGATAAGATTTTAAAGAAGTTTAAAATGGACGAAAGTAAGAAGGGGTTCTTACCTATGTTGCAAGGCACGACATTGAGTAAGACTAAAAGTCCGGCTACGGCGAAAGAAAGAGAGATAATGGGCAAAGTCCCCTATGCTTCAGCCATAGGCTCTATAATGTACGCCATGCTATGTACAAGACCGGATGTGGCACATGCTATTAGTTTGACTAGTAGGTACCAATCGGATCCAGGTTCGGAACACTAGAAAAGCGGTCAAGAATATCCTTAAGTAATTGCGAAGAACTAAGGATATGTTTCTTGTATTCGGAGGTGAAGAAGAGCTCGTCGCTAAGTGTTATGTCGACGCTAGCTTTGTCACCTATCCAGATGACTCTAAGTCTCAATCCGGATACGTATTTCTCATGAATGGCGGAGCGGTTAGTTGAAGGAGCTCCAAACAACCTATGGTGGCGGGATCAACAACGGAGGCCGAATATGTTGCTGCTTCAGAAGCGGCTCAGGAAGCCATTTGGATGAAGGAGTTCATATCCGAACTAGGTGTGGTTGCAAGCGTGTTGGACCCAATGGTGATCTATTGTGACAACAATGGTGCCATTGCCAATGCCAAAGAACCAAGGTCTCACAAGTATTCCAAGCATATTAAGCGCCGTTTTCACTCCATCCGAGAACATGTCAAGGATGGAGATATAAAGATTTGTAAAGTACATACGGATCTCAATGTAGCATATCCGTTGACTAAAACTCTCCCTAGAGCAAAACATGATCAACACCAGAACTCCATGGGTGTTAGATACATCACTATGTAACTAGATTATTGTCTCTAGTGCAAGTGGGAGACTGAAGGCAATATGCCCTGAGAGGCAATAATAAAGTGTTTATTATGTGTGTTCCAAGTATATGATAGATGTTTATTTTGCATGCTATAATTGTATTAATACGGAAACGTTAATACATGTGTGTTTAATAAACAAACAGAAAGTTCCTAAACTAGCTCGTTGATTAACAAGATGATCAAAGTTTCCTGATCATAGACATTGGATGTTGTTAATAACGAGGTCACAACATTAGTGTAATGATGTGATGAACATTCATACAAAGTATAGCATTACGATCAAAGTCATTGAGTTTATATTGCTATAACAACTTACGAAGTGATCCTAATCCTTAGACCATGAGATCATGTCAATCACTAACACCGGAAGAGTTTCTTGATGACTGTCATGGTGGTGGCACGGCAGATGCCATGGGTAGGCTAAAGTATGGGGACAATGGATGCTATAGGGATCTGGGGAGGGAAAATGCAGTGATTTCTACACACAAATGACTAAAATAGAGATCTTTCTTTCTCCTTACAAGAACTACAAGTGCTCCTTGAGCTGTTTAGCAGGGAGAAAAAGACTACAACTCAAGACCTCAGGTCCAGAATGAATCGATCCCTTCTCAGGAGCCCGCTTCTCCTCTTATAAAGGGGTGCTTTGGTTCCTCCTAGGGCTGACGTGGCAAGTATATTCGAGGAATATGCTTGTCCCAATATGGTAACTCGGCGACCCTCTTTCCGTGTCCCCCTTATAACGATGGCAATGTTCCCGAGAGCCCCACCTGCGCACCTCGGGCTCCATGACTGTCACCTCCGTGACCTTCTTCTGCCCTTCTGCTGCTCTGCTCCTTGTCCTTTGTGCTTGGCTCTGTTCAGATTCTCCCTAGCTAGCGACTGTAGGGTTTCGTAGCATGGAAAACAAAAAATTTCGACCGCATACAAACAAACAAGCCAAGATCTATCTACTAGATTGTAGCAACGAGTCGATGGAATAACTCACCCTCGAAGATTCCAAAGTGTTTAACGAGAGCGGATTCTCGTGGGTGATGTAGTCGTACTCTTCCCGATCTCAAGATCGCGTAGACGATCCTTCCGGCGCTGCGTTCCGGCAGCGCTTGCGCAGTTGGTCACACGTTCGGCACTCGACAAGACCTTCCTCTCCCTTGTTCCAGCAGGCAGCGGAGGTTGTAGCACTCTCCTCGCGATTCCGACAGCACAACGGCGTGGTACCGGAAGTAGAGGGGAGATCTCGCAGGGCTTCGCCTTAAGCCGGAGCGAGTATGGTGGACTATGAGAGAGATCCTCGGCGATCTAGGGTTTAGACGCACCAAGGAGGGGGCAAGGCCGGCAGCTAGGTTTTGCCCTAGGCGGTGGCGGCGAGTTGCCCTAGGCGGCGACGGCTATGGAGGGCGCCGACGGCTAGGAGCTAGGGTTTTGGGTGGAGGTGTTGTGTGCTTGGAGGGGCAGCCCTGCCCCTCCTTATATAGGTGGAGGGGGCACGCCAGGGGAGGGGAGTCCCTCCCCAACTCGGTCTCCAAGTGGGCCGGCGGTGGAGGGAGGGAACTCCTCCCCAAGTAGGTTTCCTACTTCCCCTCCACCTCACAAAATAGCCGTTTGACTTTTCAAATTGGCGTTTGACTTTTCAAACTAGGATTTGATTAAACCCTTTATTTTGTTCAGTGATGACACCTAGTACATGATGCAATCATTCCAACTTGTTATGACACATTCATGTACCCTTCCCCTCCGGAGTGCCGGACATTCCAGAACCTTCTAGAACATTCCCGATGAAAACACCGGAACCATTCTCCAACCCCGAAACAGGACTTTCCTTATATGAATCTTATTCTCCGGACCATTCCGGATCTCCTCGTGATATCCCGGATCCCATCCGAGACTCCGAACAACATTCGGTCTCTTACTCATCATTCCATAACTGCTCAAACAACGTCGAATCCTTAAGTGTGTCTCCCTACGGTTCGTGAATTATGCGGACATGATCGAGACACTTCTCCGAACAATAACCAATAGAGGAATCTGGAAATTCATATGGCTCCCACATATTTCTACGATTACTTTGCGATCGAATGAACCACTTACATACGATACCAATTTCCCTTTGTCTCACGATAGTTTACTTATCCAAGGTTATGATCGTCGGTATCTCTGCATACCTAGTTCAACCTCGTTACCGATAAGTACTCTTTTCTCGTTCCCGTGATATGTGATCCCTTGTGAGCCAGTCACATGCTTGCAAGCTAATTGGATGACATTCCACCGAGAGGGCCCAGAGTATATCTATCCGTCATATGGATGGACAAATCCCATTGATCCATGTGTCTCAACCAATACTTTCCGAACACTCAATGCCACCTTTATAGCCACCCAGTTACGGTGTGGTGTTTGATGTCATCAAAGCATCCATCCGGTAAAGGTGATATGCATGATCTCATGGTCGAAGGAATTAGGTTACTATGTATCAGAAAGCATATAGCAATTGAACTATTGAAATGACTTGATCTTTATGCTACGCTTATCTATAGGAGTATGTCCACCATATCATTCTCCTAACGATATGATCTTGTTGTTGATAACATCTCAATGTTCATGATAGGGAAACCACAATCATTTATCAACCAACAAGCTAGTGATGTATAGAGGCTATACTAGGGACTTCAAATTAAGTTTACAAATCACACAAGTATCAATGTTTCCTTGTTAATACTATTATAGCATGAATGTAAACATTTATCATAAACACAAAGATATAATAATAACCACATTTATCATTGCATCTAGGGCATATCTCCAACAGTCTCCCACTTGCACTAGAGTCATCTAATCTAGATTACATGGTAATATACCGAACACCCATGGCAGTTTGGTGCTGGTCATGTTTTGCCCTCGGGAGAGGTTTAGTCAACGGATCCGCCACATTCAGATCTGTGTGTACTTTGCAAATCTTTATATCCCCATCTTGGATATGTTCTCGAATAGCGTGAAAACGTAGCTTGATGTGCTTCAGCTTCTTGTGTGACCTTGGTTCTTGCGCATTGGCTATGGCGCCCATGTTATCACAGTAGATAGACATTGGGTCCAGCGCACTAGGAACCACACCCAGCTCTGTAATGAACTCTTTCATCCATATCGCTTCTTGTGAAGCCTCCAAAGCAGCCATGTATTCCGATTCAGTTGAAGATCTCGCCACAACGCTTTGCTTTGCACTCCTCCAGCTAGCTGCTGCACCACTCAAAGTAAATACGTATCCAGATTGTGATTTAGAATCATCCGGATCGGTGTTCCAACTAGCATCGGTGTAACCATTAACAACGAGTTGTTCATCACCTCCATAAGAAAGAACCATATCCTTAGTTCTTCTCAAGTACTTAAGGATGTTTTTGACCGCTGTCCAATGATCCACTCCTGGATCACTTTGATATCTGCTAGTTAAACTAACAGCATATGCAATGTCTGGTCTAGTACATAGCATGGCATACATTAGAGATCCTATGGCTGAGGCATAGGGAGTCTTACTCATCCTTTCTCTATCTTCTGCCGTTGTCGGACTTTGAGTTTTACTCAAGGTCTTATTGGGCAACATGGGCAAGAACCCTTTCTTGCTATCTTCCATTCCAAACCTCTTTAGAACTTTGTCCAAATATGTACTTTGTGACAATGATATTAGGCGTCTCGATATATCTCTATAAATCTTTATGCCTAATATGTAAGCTGCTTCGCCAAGATCCTTCATTGAAAAACTATTATTCAATTATTCCTTGACACTATTAAGAAGGTCTACATCATTCCCAATCAACAATATGTCATCTACATATAGTATTAAGAATGTTACAGAGCTCCCACTCACTTTCTTGTAAATACAAGCTTCTCCGTAAGTTTGTATAAAACCAAAACTTTTGATCACCTTATCAAAACGTTGATTCCAACTTCGGGATGCTTGCTTCAATCCATAGATGGACCGTTGAAGTTTGCATACCTTGTTAGCATCTTTAGGATCGACAAAACCTTTGGGTTGCATCATATACAACTCTTCATCAATGTCTCCATTGAGGAATGTTGTTTTGACATCCATCTGCCATATCTCATAATCATAATATGCAGCGATTGATAACATAATCCTCACATACTTTAGCTTCACTACTGGTGAGAAGGTCTCATCGTAGTCAACTCCTTTAATTTATCGAAACCCTTTTGCGACAAGTCGAGCTTTATAGACAGTAAAATTACCATCAGCATCTGTTTTCTTCTTGAAAATCCATTTGTTCTCGACAGCCTTCCGGCCATCCGGTAAGTCCACCAAAGTCCATACTTGGTTTTCGTACATGGATCCAATCTCGGATTTCATGGCTTCTTGCCATTTATTGGAATCTGGGCTCATCATCGCTTCCTCATATGTCTCAGGGTCATCGGTGTTGTCCACCAACATGACACTCATAACGGGATCATACCAATCAGGAGTGGTACGAGTTATCATTGACCTTCGAGGCTCTGTAGCAACTACAACCGAAGTTTCATGATCATCATCATTAGCTTCCTCTCTTATTGGTGCAGGCACCACAGGAACTTCTTCCGGTGCTGCGCTACTCGCAATTTCGAGAGAAGGTTCGACAACCTCGTCGAGTTCTACTTTCCTTCCAGTCACTTCTTTCGAGAGAAATTCCTTCTCTCGAAAGGATCCATTCTTGGCAACGAAGATTTTGCCTTCGGATCTATGATAGAAGGTATACCCAATAGTTTCCTTCGGCTATCCTATGAAGACGCATTTTTCTGCTTTGGGTTCAAGCTTGTCCGGCTGTAACTTCTTTACATAGGCTTCGCAAGCCCAAACTTTAAGGAACGACAATTTAGGTTTCTTCCCAAACTATAATTCATACGGTGTCATTTCAACGGATTTAGATGGTGCCCTATTTAAAGTGAATGCGGCTGTTTCTAATGCATAACCCCAAAATGATAGCGGTAAATCTGTAAGTGACATCATAGAACGAACCATATCTAAGAGAGTTCGATTACGACGTTCGGACACACCATTACGCTGTGGTGTTCCCGGCGGTGTCAATTGTGAAAGTATTCCGCATTTCTTCAAATGATCGCCAAACTCGTAACTTAGATATTCACCTCTACGATCAGAACGTAGAAATTTAATCTTCTTGTTACGTTGATTCTCAACCTCACTTTGAAATTCCTTAAACTTCTCGAAAGTTTCGGACTTATGTTTCATGAAATAGATATACCCATATCTACTCAAGTCATCCGTGAAGGTAAGAACATAACGATAACCACCGCGCGATGCTACACTCATTAGACCACACACATCGGTATGTATGATTTCCAATAAGTCCGTAGCTCGCTCCATCATACCAGAAAATGGAGTCTTAGTCATTTTACCCATCAGACATGCTTCGCATCTATCAAGTGATTCGAAATCAAGTGATTCAAGAAGTCCATCGGAATGGAGTTTCTTCATACGCTTCACTCCAATGTGACCAAGACGACAGTGCCACATATAGGTCGAGTTATAGCTCGATTTCAAACGTTTAGCCTCAATGTTATTAATATGTGTATTTCCACTATCGAGATTCAATAAGAATAGACCATCTATCAAAGGTGCATGTGCATAAAACATATTACTCATATAAATCGAACAACCATTATTCTCGGACTTAAACAAGTAACCGTCTCGCAATAAACAAGATCCCGATATAATGTTCATGCTTAATGCAGGCACCAAATAACAATTATTTAAGTATAAAACTAATCCCGATGGTAGATGAAGAGGTAGCGTGCCGACCGCGATCACATCAACCTTTGATCCATTTCCCACGCGCATCGTCACCTCGTTCTTCGCTAGCTTCCGTTTATTCTGCAGCACCTGTTTCGAGTTACAAATATGAGCAACCGAACCAGTATCAAATACCCAGGCACTACTACGAGTACTAGTGAGATACACATCAATAACATGTATATCGGATATACCTTTCTTCTTGATGTTGCCGTTCTTCAAATCCGCCAAGTACTTTGGGCAATTCCGCTTCCAGTGACCTTCTCCCTTGCAGTAAAAGCACTCAGTATCAGGCTTAGGTCCAGCCTTGGTCTTCTTCGTCGGCGCGGTAACTTTCTTACCACCCTTCTTGAAGTGTCCCTTTTGCTTAGACTTGCCTTTCTTGAATTTGGTGGTCTTATTGACCATCAACACTTGGTGCTCTTTCTTGATCTCCACTTCTGCAGATTTTAACATGGCAAAGAGTTTTGGCAACTGCTTGTTCATGTTTTGCATATTGTAGTTCATCACAAAGTTCTTGTAACTTGGTGGTAGTGATTGGAGGACACGATAAATCCCCAAAGCATTAGGAATCACTATACCCAAGCTTTGAAGTTTGTTTGCGTGCCCAGACATCTTAAGCACATGCTCACTGACAGAGCTGCCCTCTTCCATCTTGCAGTTAAAGAACTTTTCAGAAGCCTCATAGCTCTCAATTGCCGCGAGAGTCTCAAAGATCAATTTGAGATCACGGACAATATCATGTGGGTATGAATTCTCAAACCTTTTCTGAAGCTCCGATTCTAAACCATACAAGATAGCACACTGAACTGTGGAGTACTGAGTCTTCCGAGCGAGGTAAACATTCTTTACTTCATCGGTAGCAGTAGCTGCAGGTGGGTCACCCAGCGGTGCATCCAGCACATAGGTCAAATTACCAGCTGTGAAGACAATCCTCAAATTGCGGAACCAATCCACGAAGTTGCTTCCATTGTTTTTCAACTTTTCTTTCTCTAGGAACGCATTAAAATTGATGGTAGGGGCCGCCATTGATCTACAACATATTTGCAATAGTTTAGACTAAGTTTATGACAAATTGAGTTCTAATTAATAGTTAAATTAATCTAGGTGAACTCCCACTCAAAACAATATCCCTCACATTGTTTTAGTGATCACACGAACCAAATCCACCACATCAACACCGATCATCACGAGAGTTGATGTAGCTTCAATGGCGAACAATCGACATGTTCCTCATATCTAATATATGATTCATGCTTTACCTTTCGGTGATCCGTGTTCCGAGACCATTTCTGTACATGCTAGGCTCGTCAAGATCAAACCTTAGCTTCCGCATGAGCAAATCTGGCTTTCTCACGTTGTATACACTTGCGGAATCTAACACACCCGATCATCACGTGGTGCTTCGAAACAACAAGATTTAGCAACGGTGCTTACTAAGGATGAACACTTTCGAACTTGAAATTCATGTGCATGAGGGATCATCTTATAATGCTACCGTCGTTAACTAAGCAATACAAGATGCATAAAGGATTAACATCACATGCAATTCATAATATGTGATATGATATGGCCTTTCTTCTTTGTGCTTCCGATCTTGATCTTCAAGCATGAACATGATCTCCATCATCACCGGCATTGCATCAAGGTCAATGACGCTGCTCCATGGTTGTCGTCCACCGGCTTCAACTATTACAACTACTTTGAATAGACACGCGGGTCTTAACAGAATTTAAAGACAACCATATGGCTCCTTCCGGTTGCCAACTTACAATAAGGAATATTGCATACATCAAATATAATCACAATCATGGCCATATCACATCACAGCACACCCCTGCAAAACAAAGTTAGACGCCTCTACTTTCTTTGCATGTTTTACGTGGTTTGGGGTTTTCAATAAGTGTCGTTCTAACTTACGAACAAGAACCACAACATTGATACTAGTATTGTCAATCACCCGTTGTAAATTGAATCTTAACTATGTTGGGAGAAACAGGCACCCGCAAAGCCACTTATGCAATACAAGTTGCATGTCAAGCGTGGAGCAAGTCTCATGAACGATGTCATGTAAGGTTAGCCCGGGCCGCTTCATCCAACCATCCCGCAAGATGCAAAGTACACAAGAAGCAATCGACAACAAAAGCATCAACGCCCACAATGACCATTGTGTTCTACTCGTGCAACAGATCTACATATAGACACGGCTCTGATACCACTGTAGGGTTTCGTAGCATGGAAAACAAAAAATTTCTACCGCATACAAACAAACAAGCCAAGATCTATCTACTAGATTGTAGCAACGAGTCGATGGAATAACTCACCCTCGAAGATTCCAAAGTGTTTAACGAGAGCGGATTCTCGTGGGTGATGTAGTCGTACTCTTCCCGATCTCAAGATCGCGTAGACGATCCTTCCGGCGCTGCGTTCCGGCAGCGCTTCCACAGTCGGTCACACGTTCGGTACTCGATGAAGACCTTCCTCTCCCTTGTTCCAGCAGGCAGCGGAGGTTGTAGCACTCTCCTCGCGATTCCGGTAGCACAACGGCGTGGTACCGGAAGTAGAGGGGAGATCTCGCAGGGCTTCGCCTAAAGCCGGAGTGAGTATGGTGGACTATGAGAGAGATCCTCGGTGATTTAGGGTTTAGACGCACCAAGGAGGGGGGAATACCGGCGGCTAGGGTTTGCCCTAGGCGGCGGCGGCTATGGAGGGCGCTGGCGGCTAGGAGCTAGGGTTTTGGGTGGAGGTGTTGTGTGCTTGGAGGGGCAGCCCTGCCCCTCCTTATATAGGTGGAGGGGGCGCGCCAGGGGAAGGGAGTCCCTCCCCAACTCGGTCTCCAAGTGGGCCGGCGGTGGAGGGAGGGAACTCCTCCCCAAGTAGGTTTCCTACTTCCCCTCCACCTCACAAAATAGCCATTTGACTTTTCAAATTGGCGTTTGACTTTTCAAACTAGGATTTGATTAAACCCTTTATTTTGTTCAGCGATGACACCTAGTACATGATGCAATCATTCCAACTTGTTATGACACATTCATGTACCCTTCCCCTCCGGAGTGCCGGACATTCCGGAACCTTCTAGAACATTCCCGATGAAAACACCGGAACCATTCTCCAACCCCGAAACAGGACTTTCCTTATATGAATCTTATTCTCCGGACCATTACGGATCTCCTCGTGATATCCCGGCTCCCATCCGAGACTCCGAACAACATTCGGTCTCTTACTCATCATTCCATAACTGCTCAAACAACGTCGAATCCTTAAGTGTGTCTCCCTACGGTTCGTGAATTATGCGGACATGATCGAGACACTTCTCCGAACAATAACCAATAGAGGAATCTGTAAATTCATATGGCTCCCACATATTTCTATGATTACTTTGCGATCGAATGAACCACTTACATACGATACCAATTTACCTTTGTCTCACGATAGTTTACTTATCCGAGGTTATGATCATCGGTATATCTGCATACCTAGTTCAACCTCGTTACTGATAAGTACTCTTTTCTCGTTCCCGTGATATGTGATCCCTTGTGAGCCAGTCACATGCTTGCAAGCTAATTGGATGACATTTCACCGAGAGGGCCCAGAGTATATCTATCCGTCATAGGGATGGACAAATCCCACTCTTGATCCATGTGTCTCAACCAATACTTTCCGAACACTCAATGCCACCTTTATAGCCACCCAGTTACGGTGTGGTGTTTGATGCCATCAAAGCATCCTTCCGATGAAGGTGATATGCATGATCTCATGGTCGAAGGAATTAGGTTAATATGTATCAGAAAGCATATAGCAATTGAACTATTAAAATGACTTGATCTTTATGCTACGCTTATCTATAGGAGTATGTCCACCATATCATTCTACTAACAATATGATCTTGTTGTTAATAACATCTCAATGTTCATGATAGGGAAACCACAATCATTTATTAACCAACAAGCTTAGTATTATAAAGAGGCTTTACTAGGGACTCTATTTTAGTTTACAAATCACACAAGTATTAATGTTTCCTTGTTAATACTATTATAGCATGAATGTAAACATTTATCATAAACACAAAGATATAATAATAACTACATTTATTATTGCCTCTAGGGAATATCTCCAACAGCGACTAGGGTTTTACTATAGGCTTCTCCTTCTCCTGCAAGCATCGTGTTACTCGGCCTTGTCTCGCATAACTCGGCTTGGCCTTCACCTGTATTCAAGTTAGTCAGACTTACTTGGCTGACTTAACTCATATGTTGGACGGATTAGGTGTTTATCCCTCTTTAGCCATCATGGCCTTGCTTAGCTCGGCCGACTCTTACATGACTTGGCTGATATAAACAGTAACTCGGCTCATGACAAAGGAGACTCCTTTCATATTTCCCCTGTCTTGACCCTATCCGGGGTCACCTCCCTAACGTTAGTCCCCGAAGCTGGTGTGGTCCTGCCTATAACCTCGGCCGGGCCACATCAGTTTTACCAACATACGTCTCTCCTTATTTCCGAGTTACTTTTCCCGTTCGAGGTATCCGCGCAGCTTCCTGAGCACGCCTCATCCTACGTGTAACACCCATCATTATTTCTCTAGTTTTTTGTTCCTCTACAGTGCCCACTGACAAGCTACAGTGATTACTACGCCCGTCGCGTCGACGCAGTGATGCCTCGTGCGCCGCATCGATCAGGAGGCCCGATCCTCTCCTGCGCTGTGCGGCCTTTGGTGTGGCTCCACTCAGATGCGTGCGGTTCCGCCGCACACATGATATACACGATTAGCGTGCGCACCCACGATCCCACTACCGCTAGGACTGCGCGGTTATAAGGAGGGATGCGGGGCTAGAGGATTTACTTTCCCCCTTTGCTCACCGCTCCTCTTCTTCCTCCTTGCACCCGTGCATCTGTCCGTGCACTCGCGGTTGCGCCATTGTCGATTTCCTTGACGGCGACGCCGCAGTCCCTCCGCTCGGTCGACCTCATCACCGTGCGCTTGCTCCGGCGCCACCGCCGGTGAGTTTTTCTATGGTCTCGCCGCTAGGATCTTTCCCTAGGTGCATTCTCTGTTTTTCTAGATTCCATGCGGCGGTTCTTTTTCGTTCCGCCGCCATGCTCGCTTAGAACCACGACGGGGCCCTGTGCCTCTAAGCCTCTCTCCGCCGCTAGTCCTTCTTCGGTTGATTCCTCCGGCGACCCTATGTCTAGTTCTGTTAGTGGTGCGCTCGTCGAAGACGTTGACGTAGCATCCGGTCCAGAGCGGGGCTCTTGGCAGGGCTCCTCCGTCACTCGTCGTGAGATTGAGTGGCTGATTAGGACTCGTCAGATTCCTGCCGAGGTAAGATGTCGCTTGCCTGGCAGCGAATCCTCTCCTGCACTCAACGAAGGCGAGTAAGTTGTTTTCATGTCCCACTTCGCTCGTGGGTTCGGCCTTCCCCTTAGCGATTTTGCTAGGGAATTCCTTGATTACTTCGGCCTTCAGCCGCATCACCTTCCGGCTAATGCCATTGCCTCCCTATCCGCTTATATCTCGGCCTCGGAGGGACACTTCGGCCTCTGGCCCTCTGTGTCCGTTTGGTCTAAATTCTTCCAGATCCGATCTAACATTGTTCCAGACAAATCCCTTCACCCCTCTGAGAAATCCCTTACCCAGTGTGGAGCCGCGTCCATCACGCCTCGGAGAAAATCCGAGTTCCCTCGTGTTGCTGGCCTCGAGTCTTGCAAGAAATGGCATAGATCATTTTTCTATGTCAAAAACACTGGAAAAGAAGACAAGGTTCGGCTCCCTGCCTTTTCTATCGGCCCCCCTTCCAAGAAGAACTGAAACTATAACCCCAGAAAGAGCCATGCTTTGGCCGAGGCATTCGAGATTCGGCTGAAGGAGTTGATCCGCGCCGGGCTACGTGGTGAGGATCTGATGACCACATTCATCAGCAGCCGAATCTGCCCTTTACAGCTTCGCTCGCACAAGCTCTGATATATGAGCGGTCCTCTCGATCCCAACCGAGTTTCGACGGTTGAGCTCGACAACTATCTTATTTACAAGCGTGTCCGAGCTATCTTCAAGATTGATATGCCGGAGGACTGGACATGGGGGCTGAAGCCGTGCACTCGCGGTAATCCCCCTCCCGAGGTAAATTTACGCATTTGTGTTTGTTTCCTAATTGCGTTTGTGACTTCTTTTGCTAAATCCACTTTGTTTCTTTTCTTGTAGAGGTTTACGGACCAAAAGATCGAGGATGCCGAGGTTCTGGCCCTTCCATGGACCGCAGATCGGAACACCCCGGACAGCGGGGAACCTGACTCGGAGGAATTTCTTCCTAAGTCGGACGTCGCTCCGGCTCATGCCCGTGGCAAGACTTCGGCCCACGGGGAGGAAGGTGACTCGGACGACGTCCAAAATTCTTGAGGTAGTTGCCGCGATGCCTATCTCTTATGCATTTCCGGCTTCTACTTTCCCAGCTAATCAGGCCGGTCAGGTGCACGACGCTGAGCCTCTCACCTCTCAAGCTCCTGCTACCTCGAGGAAGCGCACTTCTCCGGCAAGTCCCTCCGAAACTGCTCCCAAGAAGCGAACCAAGAAATCAGCCCAACACCTTCCGAAGCGTAAAACCATGCCCGGGGTTACTGGGTGAGTTTATTTTCATTTGTATTTCTTGCTTCTCTCTTTCTATCTTTTGATTTGACTTTTTGTGCTTTTGCAGCGCTCCTCTCTCTGCCAAGCCAAGCGGTCCGAGTATGACGAGTCATAAAACTCGGCTGCCTTCTCCTCCGCCTCCTGAAGATATTCGGGCTCCTAGTCCCTCTCGTTTTGACTCTCCTCCTGCGCCGACTCAGACATCGCCTCGGCGAGATGTACCCACAACTTCCATTGCTGATGCCGACATAACTCCGCCAGTAGATCATCCTATTGAATCTGTCACCCCTGTTATGACCACCGATGTTTCCCCCGAAATTCTTTTGACCCCACAATTCCAGCTGCAACTCCAACTCCATCCAAGGACGCCACAATCTCGGCCCCTTTGGAAACCATAGTTCCTCCTGCCTCCAAGGATGCCACTCCTAGTGCCGAGGTCGCTGCCCCTGCCGACACTTCTTCTAAGGCTAAGAAGGTTGTTGTCACCAAACCTTCAGCATCTCAGAAGGGGCCGGTTAGTTCTTCTCAACCCAACATAGCCGATGCATTCCGCAAGGGGGCTTCCTATGCTAAGCCTGTTGTCACCCCGACCGCTGATAGTCAGCTTACTCTCCATAAGAGTCCCACGGCGGCGGTGGTTACCCAACGGGTCCCAGGTAAAGTGCTGACCCATACTGAGAGTGGGAACAGCCTCGGCTCCTTGGTGGAATATGCCAACAATTGGAATGCCGCCGACCAGCTTGAGGGCAATCCGAGTAATCAGCCATTTCAGCTTTCCGACATCAGTAGTCATTTGCACATGGCTGCAAAGATTGTTCTTGAAAGTGACAAGATGAACGAGGTAAACGCTTTTACTGATATTCAGTCTGTTATTCAAATCATAGTACACATACACTAGTCCCCGAAGTTTGCAACCGAATAACTTGTTATTCGTTTAGAAGCTTTGTTAGGCTTCAAATGCATTATTTGCTAAGTAAATTTCTTGTATGACTTGAATTAATCGTGGTTCATCCGTACTCCATATTAAGCGTTGCTGAATCCAGATCTATTCTTGGCTTTGATTATCCAGCCATCTAGATCCGAGTTTAGTTTTGCTTGATTCGGATCCATCTTAGCTTCGAATATCCAGCCACGTAGATCTGAGTTAAGTTTTGCTTGATTCAGATCTGTCTTAGCTTCGAATATCCAGCCACCTAGATCCGAGTTAAGTTTTGCTTGATTTGGATCTGTCTTAGCTTCGAATATCCAGCCACCTAGATCCGAGTTAAGTTTTGCTTGATTCGGATCTGTTTTAGCTTCGAATATCCAGCTTTGTAATTCATTTTGGTACTTAGGTTGCGCATGATCGGCGGACAGCCGAATTCCAAAGGTTGCTCTTTGTGCACAAGAAATTGGAAGAGAAATATGAGAAAGTTCTCCCCGTGGTGAAGAAAACTGGTAACTTAACAATTTTTTGTATTGTCCCTTAAGTTCTTAATATTTTCGACTTAAGGTGCTAACCCATTTTTTTGTCGGTAAGCAGGTAATATCAATAATCTTAAAATCCGTCTTAATAAGAGGGTCAAAGCTCTGGAAGGTTAGTTATTCTTCTCCTCTATTGATTTTCTTTCGAGACTTATCCTTGGTTTTTTATAATCCTCTGGCTTTGGTATAGCCGAGCTACAAACACTTGCAGCGTCGCATCAAGAATGCATATCCATGGCTGACATGATGCTGCATTTTTTAGAGCAAGCCGCCACTCATTCGGCGCAACTGAAAGAGAAATATGATGAGATAACCCGGTTACGTGCCGAGGTTGAGTCTCTCAAGATTTCTCAGAAATCCGAGTTGGAGAAAGTTGATCAGGAGTTCTCTAAAGAGAAGAATCGGCTGAGTCTGCAACTGCAGAAAGATAAAGAACTCCTCGAGGCTGCCAAGCTGAAGAACCGTACGATGAGCCAGGAAATCACTCGCTTTGAGAAGACTAAGGCTGACTGGACCCAGGATCTCCAGAAAATGTTGAGTTATATTCATCGTAAGTTTCCGACCGTGGACGAGTTATTTTCTTCTCATTCTTATTTTTTACTGATACGTTTGCCTTTTATGTAGATCATTTTCCGGAAGCTAAACCAGTGAGTTCTAAGGCAGTGATTTCTGCTCGTCAACGACGAGGTGTCCCCGCAGACTCGAATCTAGAATATTCAATGGAAGATTTCCTGGTTGCCGTCGGTGATGCCATTGGGCCAATGAAAATTATGGGCAGAGATCTGGTGCAAGCAGCCATTCGAGCTTACCATGTTCTTTGGCCGAATACCTCTGGAACTCCTGATATCGACGAGATCAAAATACTTGTGGAGAGATTAATGGCATCTCAGACCCAGTTAAATCTCTGGCGGGAGTCTGCTGAGAGAGCTGGTGCTGATATGGCACTCACGGCCGTTCTATCTTGGTACGAGGACATTTCGCTCGAGACTTTGATTAACTTGCGCACTGGCTCTCGTTGGGTTGAGGATCCAGAATTCGTCGCTCGCCACCAAGCTCGTGCCTTCTAGCTTGTTGAGTATGCTGATGTACATAATTGGATTGAAGGGCCGAGTTTTCTTTCCAATCCAGTTGATGACGTCGAAATTGAAGACGCCTTTGATGATGACTCGGCCGACCAGGATGAGGCAGAGGGTGATTCGGACAACTCCGGTGATTCCAATGCAATCTCGGATGCGGATGACGACGCGCGATCATCTTCCAAAGGGACTGGGCACTCTCGAGCTCAAACTAATGTTTCTCAACAGCCCAGGATTTCCCCCGAGGCTACTATCGCTTCTATTGAAGGTGAAGTAACTTTGTCCGAGGCGCCGTCTACTTCGGAGCGCCCAGTTCCTGAAAATGCCCCTACACAGGAGACCGAGGTCGCGCCGCCATCATCCGAGATAGCCGTTCCTGAGGCCCCTGATCATGCTGCTGCCCCTTAAGGGTGCTTTGGCCCGTTTCGTTGTTTAGGTTCAAAAAACCTCTTAGGTTATTTCGAGTCCCCCGGTATGCCGGGTGTATGATGTGTGTGAAACAATTGTCCGACTTTTGGTGTGGTGCGAACCTTTTTGCCTTTTGCCGCTGAGGCATGGGTGATGGTGATCATTATTAGTTTGTCTAAAAAAGTCTCGTTGCTTTATATCTTTGCTTTGGCGACCTTTGATTTCGTAGATTCAGATTGTACTTCTCCGCGTGGCTGACCATAGTTCGACACATATCTTGCCTGCCCTTTATAAACTTGACAGCGTAGCTGTTTTGTTTTCTACTTCTGCCTGAGATACAAAGCCCGAAGCCCACATCTGGTAAGGCAATACAATAAATTGCATCCCGTATCATACTTCGATTTGCTGGGGTTGTTGTTCTTTTTGCATTATCCTTAGAGATTTTTATTTGTTGAGCTATGGATTGGGTTATACCAATTAGTCCCCGAGTTAACACTTGGGTTATCTAGTTCTTGCGTGTGCTCAAAGAATTACCTTGGACCATGTGGAAGTCCCCGAGTTATAAACTAGGTTGCCGAAATATATTTCATGAGTTAATGCAGAGAATACTACGGGTAGTCCCCGAGTCAGTGCTTAGTATCGAGGTTTTAATGCATAATCCGAGATGAGGGATAATACGGCGCAGTCCCCGAGTCCCTGCTCGAGGTCTTGAAACAAACACATAATCTAGGAATAAGAAATAACACGGTACAGTCCCCGAGTCACTGCTCGAGGTGCCGAGGTTTAATAACTCAAAATAAGAAATAACATAGAGCAGTCCCCGAGTCACTGCTCGAGGTGCCGAGGTTTACCAGATAGTCCTAAAAAATAAAGACAACATTGTGCGATCCTCAAGTCGTTGCTCGAAGTGCCGAGTTTCGATACACGCTTGATACTCCGTCTTGACGCGTTACATTACGACGTACCATATATGGCTCCTAAGTGTAGAATGGGCGAAGTAAGGCTATGTTCCACGGCCTTTTTGATTCGTCGCCGGCTTTGTTTGCCTTGTTCTTTTCTGGTGACTGAGCATCAATTAGGTAATATGCATCGTTGTGCAATGCTTTACTCACGATGAATGGTCCTTCCCATGGGGTGATAGTTTGTGCATGCCGGTTGTGCGCTGCACTAGCCGAAGAACCAAATCTCCTGCTTTAAAGACTCGTAGATTGACTTTCTTGATGTGATATCGTCGTAGGTCTTGCTGATAAATGGCTGATCTTGACAGTGCCAATTCCCTGGCCTCCTCTAGTAAATCAACATCGTCTTGCCGAGCTACCTCATTTACCTCAGCAGTTGTGTACTGGGTCACTCGTGGCGAATCATGCATTATGTCGGCTGGAAGCACAGCTTCTGCCCCATATACCAGAAAAAATGGGGTGTACCCTGTTGACCTGTTTGGTGTAGTCCTGAGGCTCCACAGTACTGCTGGTAGTTCCTCGATCCAACATCCTGCCGACCTTTGCAAAGGTTCGACGAGCCGGGGTTTTATTCCGGACCATACCAGTCCATTTGATATTTCTACTTGCCCGTTTGATGTCGGGTGAGCCACTGAGGCAACATCTAGTCTTATGTGCTTCTCTTGGCAGAACCTAGCAAAGGCTCCTTCGGCAAAATTTGTGTCGTTGTCTGTAATAACACTGTGTGGATAACCATATCTCAATATTATATCTTTGAGGAATTTTGCTGTTGTTTGTCCATCACATTTTCTTATAGGTTTTACCTCGATCCACTTTGTTAATTTATCCACCATGACTAGAATGTGAGTCATTCCGCCTCGGGCTGTCTTGAACGGGCCTACCATATCCAAGCACCATACAGAGAATGGCCAAGTGATCGGTATTGTCTTTAATTAGGATGATGGCATATGTATCTTGCTAGCGTATATCTGGCAACCGTTACATTTTTCTACTAGATCTTTTGCCTCCTTCAACGCCGTCGGCCAATAAAATCCATGCCTGAATGCTTTGGCTACTAATGCTCTAGACGATGCGTGATGCCCGCATTCTCCCTGATGTATATCCAGGAGTATTTCCTGGCCTTCTGCCGAGTCAACACATCTTTGCAGCACGCTTGTGACGCTTCTCTTATATAGCTCATTGTTTATGATTGTGTAAGCTATTGCTCTTCTTATTGTCTGTCTAGCTAGTACCTCATTATTCGGCAAGATTGCATCCTTGAGGAAGGAGAATATGGGTTGCGCCCATGTCGGCGTGATTTTATCTGGGACAATTTCACTGTCTACTTCCATGTTTTCTGCCGACATAATAGCTTTGAATCCTTCTGTATTTATTCGTGCGATGTCCAGGTTCACTTTCAGAGAGCCTGGGTTGCACTCTTTGTCAATTTCCATTGGCACACTTCCTTCTTTTAATTCTGCCGAGATATAAATGGACTCGGACTCTGGTGATGGTATAATCGATGGCTTTCTCAGGTGCTCCAGGGCGATGCCTGGGGGAATTGACTGCCTAGTTGATCCGAGTTTTGACAATGTGTCTGCGGCATCATTTTCCGCCCGAGGTACGTGATTAAACTCGCATCCATCGAAGTACCCACTGATTTTTTGCACATGAAATCTATATAGGGCCATATCCGCATCTAGTGCGTCCCAATTGCCTGATACTTGCTGTACTACTAGATCTGAATCCCCGTAACATAAGATCCGACGTATACCAATTTCCTTTGCCACCTTTAACCCATGGACGAGTGCTTCATACTCGGCTACATTATTTGATGCGGCGAAATGTATTTGTAACACATATTTCAACTGATCTTTCTTCGGTGAAGTCAACACTATCCCTGCCCCCAAGCCATTTCTCAGTTTGGATCCGTCGAAATGCATTATCCAATAATTCGGATCTGGTAAGGGTGGTTCATATTGTACCTCGGCCCAATCCACAAAGAAGTCGGCCACCGCCTGAGATTTGATTGCATCTCGCCTATCGAATTGCGGAGCATAAGGTGATAACTCGATGGACCATTTTGCTTTTCGGCCACTTGCATCTTTGTTGCTCAATATCTCGGCTATGGGCGCTTCACAAATTACCATTATCGGATGTTACATTTTTTCCGGGTACACCAAATTTACATTTTTCCGGGTTAAGCTTCATTCGGAACTTTCTCAGGTTTGCGAACGTCTGCTGAATATCGTCCAATAGTGTTTTGCTCTCTTTGGTTTTTATAACTACGTCGTCTACATATACTTGTATATTTTTTCCTATCTGGTCATGTAGACACTTTTGCATGCATCTCTGATAAGTTGCTCCTGCATAACGCAGGCCGAATAGCATGGTGCGATATCAATAAGCCCTGTACGGGGTAATAAACGCAGTCTTTATTTGATCGGCCGGATTTAACGGTATCTGGTGGAAACCAGAATACGCGTTTACAAATAACAACAGCTCACAACCAGCGGTCGACTCAATGACTTGGTCTATCCTAGGTAAAGGAAAAGGATCTTTGGTACACGCCTTGTTTAGGTTCGTGTAATCAATACACATTCGCCATACGACGACTACATTTGGGTCATCCTTTTTATTTTCTACTAACACCGGATTTGATAGCCAATCCGGATGAAGCACTTCCATGATGAACCCGGCTGCAAGGAGCCGAGCTATCTCATCCCCTATTATTTTTCTCCTGTCTTCGGCGAAGCGGCGGAGAGGTTGCTTCACCGGCCTTGCTCCTGGCCTTACATGCAAAGAGTGCTCAGCCAACTCCCTCGGCACACCTTGCAGGTCTTGAGTTGACCAGGCAAAGATATCCCGATTCTCACGGAGGAAGTTGGTGAGCTCGCCTTCCTATTTGGCATCTAGACCGGCACCAATCATGATGGTGCGCTCTGAGAACTGCTCATCTATCTGGACCTTTTTTTTCTCCCTAGTCGGCTAGAAAGAAACACTCCCATGTGGATTGGCTAATGCTGGCATATTCAACTGTGCTGACTGAGCGAGAGCCGCTACCCCCTGAATCCTTCTTTTTTCTCTTGCAATCACCAATGACTCGGCCAGGTTTGATCCGGCCGAGGCACATTCCATCGACTTCCTGTAATCTCCTGCTACTGTTATCACCCCTTGTGGTCTGGGTAACTTCATTTTCAAGTAAGTGATGTGGCAACTGCTCATGAATTTGGCCAGTGCTGGCCGTCCGAGTAAAGCATGATAGAAACTTTCTAGGTCCACCACTTCAAACTCCAGATTTTCCGCTCTGCAATTCTCCCTTGTGCCGAACAATACATCTACTCGGACTTTGCCAATGGGTTCGCACGAAAGTCCTGGCACTATTCCATGGAAAGTGGTTCTTGTGGATTGCATCATATTCTGCGCTATTCCGAGTTTATGCATTGTATCTTTGTACATGATATTGATACTGCTCCCATTGTCAATGAGTACTTTTGAAAATTTCACATTAATGCTGGGCCCGACAAATGTCGGATCCAGTACGAGTGCGTACGACCCTGGATTCGGCATTATTTTCAGGTGATCCTTTATGTTCCAGGTTATTTCCTGATCTGACCAAGGCACATATCTCGGTACCGCCGGCATAACCGCATTTACCTCCAGATTCCAGCGTTGTACACTTTGCCTGTCTTACTGTTCTGTTGTGAACACGCAATATGATTAATGATGCTCCCTGTAATCATTACGTCCATTATTTCCGGGGTTCGTTCTTCCATCCTGACCTTGATTTATCACTTGATGCACTGCATCTCTTCGATCCGAGTTATCATACCTCGGAGGGGGAGGGGGTAACATTAACTGTTGTGCATTCGCCCCAGTCAACTGCGGCTGCTGTTGCTGATGCGCTTGATGGGAAGACGCTTGCATGCCCGTCGGGTTCCCCATTGCATTTTTCATCCAAGCGCATTGCCGAGTTGTATGATTAGTCGGCTTGGCCAGATTTGGAGTATGGAACTTACACGGTTGATCCAACATGGACTCAAACGTGTATTTTGGTCTTTCCTGCCATAGCTTCTTCTGTTCTGGTGTCCAGTGTCTCTTCCCTTCGTTCCTTGGCGTCCACTGCTGAGGACCATTTTTCTACCGCTGATTGTTTCCCTGACTCGGCTGATCTTGCACTACTGCTGCCACCTGATTGGATGCATATCTGTACTCCGGTCTTTCCTCTCTTCTTCTACCTCTGAAATCGTTGTGCCTCGATGATCCGGCTGCATCTCTTGCATATTGATCCTGATGCTCTCGATATTATGCCGACATCAGTTCTGGTTGTGTCGGATCCCCCAAAGCATATGAATCTGCTATCCTGATGGTTTCTGCCAAGGTGGTCGGCATATCTCTTTACAACCTCTGCCACAAAACACTGGCGTATCGGCATCCTTGAGCGAACCAAGCTATCGCTTGAGATTCTATAACTCCTTCACATGAGTTTCTAAGGTTGCACCACCGAGTCAAGAATTCTCTATCTGTCTCATTCGGCCTCTGCTTGCACATAGCAAGCTGTTGTGGCCTGTTTGGTCTTTTGTAAGTACTAGTGAAGTTGCTGACAAACATCTCTTCAAAATCTAGCCAACAGTTGATATTGCCTGCTGGCAGATTTTTTAGCCATACTCTGGCTGGTCCTTCTAGCATCTGCGGGACATATCTTACCGCCAATCGCAAGTTTCCACTAGCTATATTTACTGCAGTAGCATAGTCAATCAACCAATCATGTGGTTTGGTGCTCCCATTGTATGTTTCGTGCCCCTTGCCAGCTGAAAGTTCTGCACTAGCGGCTCGGCCATGATCCGAGGTCCGAAACATGCCGGACCAGGCGAACCCTGCTCCTCTAACAACTCGGACCGGTACAACCTGTCCAGTTTTAATCTTGCATCATTTGATGGCAGGTTTTTGTACATGATTCTCTCCTGCATTCCGTAATGGTTATTTCCACCATGTCCTGCATACTCCATATCTGTGTAACCATCATTGTACCTCTCGTTTGCCTGATTATGGTGAGCTGGTCTTACTTCTCGCTCTTGCCGAGGTTCATACCTCGGCTGAGGGTGCTGGAATTATGCCCTAGAGGCAATAATAAAGATGTTATTATTATAATTCTTGTTCATGATAATGTTTATATTCCATGCTAGAATTGTATTAAGCGGAAACTTTAATACTTGTGTGGTTTGTGAACAACACCGTGTCCCTAGTATGCCTCTATGGACTAGCTCATTGATCAATGATGGTTGAGGTTTCCTAACCATAGACATGAGTTGTCAATTGATAATGAGATCATATCATTGGGAGAATGATATGATGGACATACCCAAACTAAGCGAAGCAATTAGATCGTGTCATTGTGTTCATCTTTGCGAAGATTTTCTTATGTCAAATATTGTATTCCTTAGACCATGAGATAATACAACTCCCTGGTATCGGAAGAAAGCTTTGAGGTCATCAAACTTCATCCTATGAGAGGGTGATCATAAAGGTGTCTCTCAGGTGATCGGAAAGTATCTGTTGGGTTGTATGTATCGAGATGGGATTTGTCCCTCCCAAGTCGGAGAGATATACTTCGGGCCCACTCGGTAATCGATATCAACACCGCTTGCAAGCATGTGGTTAAGGAGTTAATCACAAAGTGATATCGGATTACGGAACGAGTAAAGTACTTGCTGTGAACGAGATTGAACTAGGTATGACGGTACCGACGATCAAATCTCGGGCAAGTAAAAATATCGCGAGACGAAGGGAATATATATATGGGATTGATTGAATCCTGGCATCGTGGTTCATCCGATATGATCATCGATGAATGTGTGGGAGTCAATATGGGTTTCCAGACCCCGCTGTTGATTATTGATAGAAGATCATGTCTGCATATTCTCAAACCCGCAGGGTCACACACTTAACATGTCTCGACGCTAGGATAGATTGGATAATTGGTTTATGAGTTTTTGTTTGGAGTCTTGGATGGGATCCGGGACATCACGAGAGGTTCCGGAGTGGTCCGGAGAATAAGATTCATATAAGGCAGTGCAGTTTTTGGAGTTCGGAATTGTTCCGGGTTAATCAGTATTATACCGGAAGCTTCTAGAACCTTCTGGAAGGGGACCAACGTGGCCCCACCTTCCGGGAGGGGGAATGGGCCTATGAGGGAGTGCCCTGGCCGCATTGGGCCAGGGGCACAAGGCCCCACAGGGCCCAGCCGGCCAAGAGAGGTTTAAACTCTAGATAGAGCTTCTAGAAGGGGGTGTTTCCTTGCCCCCCACTCTTCCTCCTTGGGGCCGCCGGCCTTGGCTTGGGGGAGGGGCTAGGGCTGCGCCCACCCCTCTATATATAGAGGGATGGGGGCGCACCAACCCCCTACACCTTCCCCTCCAACCCTAGCCGCCCTGCTGCCCTCCTCTCTCCCTCCCGACTGCTTGTAGGCGAAGCCCTGCTGCAGAAATTCTCTACCAATTGCACCGCGCCGTCACGTTGTAGATCCAACCCATCTCTCCACCATACTTGCTGGACCAAGGAAGGAGGAGACGTCGAGGTGCTGCACGTGTGCATCTCACGGAGGCACCGCCACTTGTGGTGCTAGATCGGATCGGATCGCGAGGAGGAGAAGCGAGTACGACTACATCACCCACGTTCCGACGAACGTTCCGCTGTGCGAATCTTCAAGGGTATGAAGATCTAATCCAATCTCTCTCGTTGTTTGCATCTCCTAGATTAGATCTTGGCTTTCCTTCTGTTCGCATCCGTAGAAAATTTTGATTTACTATGCCGCGAAACCCTTCAGTGGTATCAGAGCTAGATCTATGCGTAGATGTGTTTCACGAGTAGAACGCAACATGGTTGTTGCGGGCGTTGATGTTTTCTGTTGCAAGCCTCTTGTTTGTGTTGTTCTTATGACGCGGGATAGTGAGATTGAAGCGGTCCAGGCCAACCTTACGCGACGTCGTTCGCGAGACCGGCTCCGCACTTGACGTGTGGCTTGTTCCACACATGCGGCCGGTGGATGTCAGTTTCTCTCACTATAGTTGTCATGGAATTAACACCAGATTTTGGCAACCATAATATCACCGTTGTGGATTTCCGTAGGTAAGAATCGTTCTTAGCATCTACTCCCATAAGCCATGTAAAACATGCAACAACAAAGTAGAGGCGTCTAACTTGTTTTTGCAGGGAGTGTTTTCTGTGATATGGTATGGCCCAAGATGTGATGTGTATATTGTATGCGATGATCATGTTTTGTAATGTTTCACGACTTGCATGTCGATGAGTACACAACCGGCAGGAGCCATATGGTTGTCTTTATAATTGTGTATGACCTGCGAGTCAACTTCTTATACGCCATGTAATAGCTTTACTTTATCGCTAAGTAGTTAGCAATAGTTGTAGTTGCTATTCGTGGTGGAGGCAATCATGGTGGAGTGATGGAGATCATGCCGGAACGCACAAGATGGAGATCATTGCGCGAAGATTGGCTATACCATGTCACATAAAGTTATATGCATGTGATGTTTATCCTTTTATGTATCTTATCATGCTTAGATCGCGACGGTAGCATTATAAGATGATTCCTCACTTAAAGATCAAGATAAAACTGTGTGTTCTCCCCAAGTATGCACCGTTGCGAAAGTTCGTCGTGTCCAAGCATCACGTGATGATCGGGTGCTATAGACTCTACGCTCACATACAACGGGTGCAAGCCAGTTTTGCACACGCGGAAATACTTGGGTCGAACTTGACGAGCCTAGCATGTGCACACATGGCCTCGGAACACAAGAACCGAAAGGTTAAGCATGAGTCATATGAATGATATGATCGACACTTCGTTGTCCACCATTGAAACCACATCTCTTCTCGTGAAGATCGGATTAGGTGTGGTGAATTTGGATCGTGTTCACTAAACAACTTGAGGGATGTTGAATTTAGTGGGAGTTCATCTAGTAATTTGATTAAGTTGAACTATTTATCATGAACATAGTCTAAATTGTACTTGCAAATACTGTAGATCACATGGCCAAGTCCAACTTCAACTTCAACGTTTTTGCTGAGATAGAAAATCTTAGAAACAATGGGTCTAACTTCACCAAATGGTTTCGCATTCTGAGAATCATTCTCGCTGGCGGACAAAAGGACTATGTCCTTGGGAAAGCGTTAGGTGACCCCCCTGCTGCAACTGCGCCGGCTGATGAGAAAGCTGTCTATCAGTCGCGCAAAGATGATTATGGTGTGATTAAGAGCACCATGTTGTTTGCTATGGAACCGGAACTTCAAAATCGTTTTGAAGACTATCCCAGGCCCTTTGAGATTCTCAAAGAGCTGAAAACCATGTTTCAGACTCAGGCCCGTTCTGAGAGATATGAGATCTCCGAGAAGTTCTTTAACTGCAAGATGGAGGAAGGGAGTTCTGTTAGTGAGCACGCCATTAAGATGACGGGCTACACTCAACGCCTTGAGCAACTGGAATGCACGATTCTAGAGGAACTCAAGATTGACAGGGTTCTGCAATCACTCCCTCCCAGCTACAAAAGTTTTGTTGTGACTCATAATCAGATTGGTTCCACTGATACGATCACCGAGCTCTTCGCAAAGCTGAAGGCCGCGGAAGTGGACATCAAAAAGGATAATCATGTGTTGATGGTCAACAAGCCCACCTTTAAGAAAGGTAAGGGAGCAAAGAAGCCCTTCAAGAAGGGCGGCGGCAAGCGCACTACCCCTGCTGAGAAGAAGCTCAAGTCTGGTCCTAAGCCGGACACTGAGTGCTTCTATTGCAAGGACAAGGGTCACTGGAAGCACAACTGTCCGAAGTACTTAGCGGACAAGAAGGCTGGCACCATCAAAGGTATATTTGATATACATGTTATTGATGTTTTCCTTACTAGCCCTCGTTGTAGTGCCTGGGTATTTGATACCGGTTCAGTTGCTAATATTTGTAACTCGAAACAGGAGCTACGGAATAGACGGCGGCTTGCGAGGGATGAGGTGACAATGCGCGTTGGCAACGGATCAAGAGTTGATGTGATGGCCGTCGGCACGCTCTCCTTAGTTTTACCTTCGGGATTAGTTTTAAACCTTAATAAGTGTTATTATGTGCTTGCGTTGAGCATGAACATTATTTCTGGATCTTGTTTATTGCAAGACGGTTATTCATTTAAATCAGAGAATAATGGTTGTTCTATTTATATGAGTAACATCTTTTATGGTCATGCACCTATTGTGAATGGTTTATTTCTTCTAAATCTCGAAAGGGATGAAACACACATCCATAACATTGAGGCTAAGAGATGCAAAGTAGATAGTGATAATACTACTTATTTGTGGCACTGTCGTCTAGGTCATATTGGTGTAAAGCGCATGAAGAAACTCCATTCTGATGGACTTTTGGAGTCTCTTGATTTTGAATCATTTGACACATGCGAACCATGCCTCATGGGCAAGATGATCAAAACCCCATTCTCCGGTATGATGGAGCGAGCAACGAACTTGTTGGAAATCATACATACCGATGTATGCGGACCGATGAGTGTTTCGACGCGCGGTGGATATCGCTATTTTCTCACTTTTACCGATGACTTAAGTAGATATGGGTATATCTATTTAATGAAACATAAATCTGAAACGTTTGAAAAGTTCAAAGAATTTCAGAATGAAGTGGAGAACCATCGTAACAGAAAGATTAAGTTTCTACGATCCGATCGTGGAGGTGAATATTTGAGTTATGATTTTCTCATGCATCTTAAAGCAAGTGGAATCGTTTCACAACTCACGCCACCCGGAACACCACAGCGCAATGGTGTGTCTGAACGCCGGAATCGAACCCTATTAGATATGGTCCGATCAATGATGTCTCTTACTGATTTGCCGTTATCATTTTGGGGTTATGCATTAGAAACCGCTGCATTCACTTTAAATAGGGCTCCATCTAAATCCGTTGAGACAACACCGTATGAACTGTGGTTTGGTGCTAAACCTAAGTTGTCGTTTCTTAAAGTTTGGGGATGCGATGCTTACGTCAAGAAGTTGATGCCGGACAAGCTCGAACCCAAAGCGGACAAATGTGTCTTCATAGGATACCCTAAGGAAACTATTGGGTATACCTTCTATCACAGAACCGAAGGCAAAGTGTTTGTCGCAAAGAACGGTTCCTTTCTTGAGAAGGAGTTTCTCTCGAAAGAAGTGAGTGGGAGGAAAGTAGAGCTAGACGAGGTTATTGAACCTTCTCTTGAACTGGAGAGTAGCGCAGCACCTGAAATTGTTCCAGTGCCACCTGCACCCTAATGACAAGGATCATGAAGCTTCGGACGATGCTGCTACTGAACGTCGCAGGTCGACAAGGTCGCGTGCCCCTCCTGAGTGGTACGGCAACCCTGTCTTGACTGTCTTGTTCGTAGAAGACAGTGAACCTATGAACTATGAGGAAGCGATGATGAGCCCAGACTCTGAGAAATGGCTAGAAACCATGAAATCCGAATTGGGATCCATGAGCGAAAACCAAGTATGGACTTTGGTGGACCCTCCTAGCGACCGAAAATACGTTGAGTGCAAATGGATCTTCAAGAAGAAAACGGACGCGGATGGTAATGTTACCGTCTATAAAGCACGGCTTGTTGCGAAAGGTTTTCGACAAGTTCAAGGTGTTGACTACGATGAGACTTTCTCTCCCGTAGCGATGTTTAAGTCCATTCGGATTTTATTAGAAATTGCTGCATTTCATGATTATGAAATATGGCAGATGGATGTCAAGACTGCTTTCCTCAATGGCAACATTGATGAAGAGTTGTATATGATGCAACCCGAAGGTTTTGTCGATCCTAAGGATGCTGATAAAGTATGCAAACTTCAGCGTTCCATTTATGGACTGAAGCAAGCATCTCGGAGTTGGAACCTTCGTTTTGATCAAGTGATCAAGAGCTTTGGATTTGTTCCAAATTGCTATGAAGCTTGTATCTACAAGAAAGTGAGTGGGAGCTCGGTGACGTTTCTGGTACTATATGTGGATGACATATTGATTATCGGAAATGACATCAACATGCTTAACGATGTGAAGAGTTATTTGAACAAGTGTTTTTCAATGAAAGACCTAGGTGAAGATGCTTATATATTGGGCATCAAAATCTATAGAGATAGACAAAGACGCCTGATAGCTTTAAGCCAGAGTACATACCTAGACAAAGTTCTGAAAAGGTTCAGAATGGATAAGGCAAAGAAAGGTTCAGTGCCCATGTTGTCAGGTAAGATATTGAGCAAGGCTCAGTGTCCAGCTACGGTAAATGATAGGGAAGCTATGAGCAAAGTGCCTTATGCCTCGGCCATAGGTTCGATCATGTATGCCATGCTGTGTACTAGACCGGATGTGTCCAATGCTCTTAGTTTGACGAGCAGGTATCAAAGTGATCCAGGAGTGGTATCAAAGTGATCATGGACAGCCGTGAAGAACATCCTAAAGTACCTAAATAGAACTAAAGAAATGTTCTTAGTCTATGGGGGTGATGAACAGCTCGTCGTAAAAGGTTACGTCGATGCTAGTTTCGACACCGACAAGGATGATTCTAAATCTCAGATAGGATACGTGTATATTTTGAATGGAGGAGCTGTGAGCTGGAGAAGCTGCAAGCAAAGCGTGATCGCGGGATCTACAGTAGAAGCGGAATACATGGCTGCTGTAGAAGCGTCAAGTGAAGGAGTTTGGATCAGGAACTTCATCACTGAGCTTGGCGTGGTTCCAAGTGCATTGGACCCACTGGAGATATTGTGTGACACTGGCGCCATAGCACTCGCTAAGGAACCAAGATATCATCCAAAGACCAAGCATATCAACCGCAAGTTTCATATAATCCGAGATTATATAGCAGATGGAGATCTGAAGATTAGCAAAGTACATACAGATCTGAATGTCGCAGATCCGTTGACTAAACCTCTTCCGCGTGCAAAACATGATCAGCACCTCAGTGCCATGGGTGTGAGATTGTTGCCAAATGTAAACTAGATTATTGACTCTAGTGCAAGTGGGAGACTGTTGGAATTATGCCCTAGAGGCAATAATAAAGATGTTATTATTATAATTCTTGTTCATGATAATGTTTATATTCCATGCTAGAATTGTATTAAGCGGAAACTTTAATACTTGTGTGGTTTGTGAACAACACCGTGTCCCTAGTACGCCTCTATGGACTAGCTCATTGATCAATGATGGTTAAGGTTTCCTAACCATAGACATGAGTTGTCAATTGATAATGAGATCATATCATTGGGAGAATGATATGATGGACATACCCAAACTAAGCGAAGCAATTAGATTGTGTCATTGTGTTCATCTTTGCGAAGCTTTTCTTATGTCAAATATTGTATTCCTTAGACCATGAGATAATACAACTCCCTGGTATCGGAAGAAAGCTTTGAGGTCATCAAACTTCATCCTATGAGAGGGTGATCATAAAGGTGTCTCTCAGGTGATCGGAAAGTATCTGTTGGGTTGTATGTATCGAGATGGGATTTGTCCCTCCCAAGTCGGAGAGATATACTTCGGGCCCACTCGGTAATCGATATCAACACCGCTTGCAAGCATGTGGTTAAGGAGTTAATCACAAAGTGATATCGGATTACGGAACGAGTAAAGTACTTGCTGTGAACGAGATTGAACTAGGTATGACGGTACCGACGATCAAATCTCGGGCAAGTAAAAATATCGCGAGATGAAGGGAATATATATATGGGATTGATTGAATCCTGGCATCGTGGTTCATCCGATATGATCATCGATGAATGTGTGGGAGTCAATATGGGTTTCCAGACCCCGCTGTTGATTATTGATAGAAGATCATGTCTGCATATTCTCAAACCCGCAGGGTCACACACTTAACGTGTCTTGACGCTAGGATAGATTGGATAATTGGTTTATGAGTTTTTGTTCGGAGTCTCGGATGGGATCCGGGACATCACGAGAGGTTCCGGAGTGGTCCGGAGAATAAGATTCATATAAGGCAGTGCAGTTTTTGGAGTTCGGAATTGTTCCGGGTTAATCGGTATTGTACCGGAAGCTTCTAGAACCTTCCGGAAGGGGACCAACGTGGCCCCACCTTCCAGGAGGGGGAATGGGCCTATGAGGGAGTGCCCTGGCCGCATTGGGCTAGGGGCACAAGGCCCCATAGGGCCCAGCCGGCCAAGAGAGGTTTAAACTCTAGATAGAGCTTCTAGAAGGGGGGGGTTTCCTTGCCCCCCACTCTTCCTCCTTGGGGCCGCCGGCCTTGGCTTGGGGGAGGGGCTAGGGCTGCGCCCACCCCTCTATATATAGAGGGCTGGGGGCGCACCAACCCCCTACACCTTCCCCTCCAACCCTAGCCGCCCTGCTGCCCTCCTCTCTCCCTCCCGACTGCTTGTAGGCGAAGCCCTGCTGCAGAAATTCTCCACCAATTGCATCGCGCCGTCGCGTTGTAGATCCAACCCATCTCTCCACCATACTTGCTGGACCAAGGAAGGAGGAGACGTCGAGGTGCTGCACGTGTGCATCTCACGGAGGCACCGCCACTTGTGGTGCTAGATCGGATCGGATCGCGAGGAGGAGAAGCGAGTACGACTACATCACCCACGTTCCGACGAACGTTCCGCTGTGCGAATCTTCAAGGGTACGCAGATCTAATCCAATCTCTCTCGTTGTTTGCATCTCCTAGATTAGATCTTGGCTTTCCTTCTGTTCGCATCCGTAGAAAATTTTGATTTACTATGCCGCGAAACCCTTCAGAGGGTCAGGTGGTGGGTCCCTCCTTCCTTCCGCCGGGCTATTTTTCTCATGATTCCCTCTTCCGAGGTCCCCATTACCTCGGCTTCCATTCCCTTTGTTGGTACGGCCGGGGTTTCTTTCGCCACTGTTACCTGGGCTTCCGTTGCCTCTGTTCTCATTGACCTTTCTGGCTACTGCCGGATCATATGGAACAATTTGCTTATTTCTTTTTCCTGAAGTTACTGCTCTATCTTTTCGCGCATTGTTTCCGGGTGAGGATACTGCTGCCACTGATAGTGCGGGCGCTGCTCCAGCCGAATGAACCATACGCGAGGCTACCGGTCTTGCCGGGTCTGCCCTAAGCATTTCTTCATTTTGCTGGTTCATGATGCGTACCAGCTCATTCACTCTTTCTTGTTGTTTCTGCCGGGCTTCGCCGGTCAATCCTTCCAATTCCAATGCTGCGGCATTTGCCGCCCTTAGGTTCTTTGCTGCCGCAATTAGGTTCTTTGCCGGGGTACTATACCTCGGAAAGCCTAGATCAACTGAATCTGCCTTTTGAGTCTCATGGTCTTTGTTGATATCATTCATGAGGTTTTTTCCTCTCAATCTTAATTCATCTACCCGCTCGGGGGCAACATCTAGTTTATTTGCCTTGTCATACTCCCGCAGGGTCCTGTTCAAGGACTCCCGCAAGGCCGACACCTTTTTTGCCTCTACCAGTACTTTCTGCCTAGTCTCTTCTAACTCAGCCTGAGCATTAGCCGGATCAAGTATCGGCGCTACAGACGTGGTCAGATTATCTATAGTTGCCTGGAGAATATTTTCTGGTCTTTCCAGAGGTGACCATCTTACCCTTGCTGCCTTTGGGGTTGTCTCCTATACCTCGGCTGACTTGGCTGCTGACGGATCTACCTCGGTGGGCTGTGGAGCTGCTTGCTTTGTGGTCACCTATCCTCCCGCCGCTGGTTCCTTGCTTGATCCGGCGCCTGCTGCTGCCGTCTGTGCCCCAGCTGCGACCATCACCTCGACGCTGCCGATGGGGCGTGCAGCACGCGGATCGTATGCAGCGCTGAGGGGAGGCTCTCCTGCATCAATAACCCGGTGAGGATAAAAGCAGGAGGTGTCGACGCCGACGTAGATCTGGTGCGTGCCCAAGTTGATGAAGACACTGTTGCGCGGTGGAGCTTTCCTCCTGAAGCTGCCAGCGTTATCGCTGACGTAATCCTAGAGATCAAATCTCTGAACTAAGCCAGAGACAACGCGCTCGCCGGTGTGAATGAAGTTTCTCGTCCGGATCTTGACTCCAGCTAGCACCACTGCTGGCCCCACAGTGGGCGCCAACTGTCGTGGTGGTGGCATGGCAGATGCCATGGGTAGGCTAAAGTATGGGGCCAATGGATGCTAGAGGGATCTGGGGAGGGAAAATGCAGTGATTTCTACACACAAATGACTAACATAAAGATCTTTCTTTCTCCTTACAAGAACTACAAGTGCTCCTTGAGCTGTTTAGCAGGGAGAAAAAAACTACAACTCAAGCCCTCAGGTCCAGAATGAATCGATCCCTTCTCAGGAGCCCGCTTCTCCTCTTATAAAGGGGTGCTTTGGTTCCTCCTAGGGCTAATGTGGCAAGCATATTCGAGGAATATGCTTGTCCCAATATGGTAACTCGGCGACCCTCTTTCCGTGTCCCCCTTATAACGATGGCAATGTTCCAGAGAGCCCCACCTGCGCGCCTCGGGCTCCATGACTGTCACCTCCATGACCTTCTTCTGCCCTTCTGCTGCTCTGCTCCTTGTCCTTTGTGCTTGGCTCTGTTCAGATTCTCCCTAGCTAGCGACTAGGGTTTGACTATAGGCTTCTCCTTCTCCTGCAAGCTTCGTGTTACTCGGCCTTGTCTCGCATAACTCGGCTCGGCCTTCACCTGTATTCAAGTTAGTCAGACTTACTCGGCCGACTTAACTCATATGTCGGTCGGATTAGGTGTTTATCCTTCTGTAGCCGTCATGGACTTGCTTAGCTCGGTCGACTCTTACATGACTCGGCCGATATAAACAGTAACTCGGCTCATGACAAAGGAGACTCCTTTCATCTTTCCCCTGTCTTGACCCTATCCGGGGTCACCTCCCCAACAATGACATCAAACGTCACACTGTAACTTGGTGATTATAAAGATGGCTTCAGAACTACTAAAGTGTTATTTTGAGGCTCATGGATCGAGAGTGGAATTTGTTCATCCCGATGACGGATATATATACTATGGGCCCTCTCGGTGATATCACATTGGTTAGCTTGCAAGCAAGTGATTTGATCACTAGAATGTTATATCACGGGAACAAGAAAAGAGTGCATGTCGGTAACGAGATCAAACTAGGTATGGAGATACCGATGATCGAATCTCGGACATGTAATATATCGTGAAACAAAGGGATTAAGATACTAGCATAAAAGGTTCCGACGATCACAAGAAAGTCATCGTTGAATGTGTGGGAGTCGATATGGATCTCCAGGTCCCGCTTCTGATTATTGATCGGAGAAGGGTCTCGATCATGTCCGCATTATTCGTGAACCGTAGGGTGGCACACTTAAGGGACACTGATATCCAATTGGAGCAAAAGTTTCATGCCAGAAATAATAACAAGCACAAGAATTTATTTCACTAGATACCGAAACAGATTTTCGGGTGAAATTGCAGAAAGTGTTTTTGCATGTGAAATTTTATGTGAATGTTTGTCATTAAAGTAATTGACAAAATTCTGAATAAATAAAAGGATTTTTATTTAATGAGAGTTTGCATTAAATTTGGTGGAAATTTAATAGCAACGAGTGGGATTTTGAGTGGAGGGAATTGAAGAGATTTTTGTGAGTGGAGTGTCCACCCACATGAATGAGGGGAGGGAAAGGGGGCAGCCCCATGCGCCGGCCACCCCCTTGGAGTTCCCCCTCTCTTATAAAAGGCACCCCCTCCTCACTTCTCACTCACACCTCCTCGTGGAGGATCTCTCTCCCCCTATAGAATTTATTCCCCATGGTCTCGGACTAGCGAGATACATGTTCCCGGTGGCTATTCGGCAAGAAAGGGTTGTGCTTCCACTGCATCGCTGGAGCGAGGAGGCGGAGTTTGCTCAATGTCTTCTACGTGTGTGCGAGCACGAATGCGCTACTGTTTTGCGGCGCTAGGACTTCCTCTCGATCTTGAGATCGGCAAGAGATCGTCTACATCAACCACGAGTTTAACTCGTTAAGCTTTGTCGGTCTTCAAGGGTATGTTCTCTATGGATATACATCCCTCCGTTGTTTGTATCTAGTAGATAGATCTTGGTACATAGTTCCCATCGTAGGATTTTTTTTGTTTTCTATGCTACAAACCCTACACTTCTTTCATATCAATGATGGCACCAACTGTTCTAAGAAAAGGTCTTCCCAAAGTAATAGGACAAGAAGCATTGTATTCAACATCCAAAACATAGAAATCCACATGGACATAAGCATTGTTAACCATGATGCAAACATCATTAATATCCCCCATGAGTTTCTTCTTAGCATTATCATTAAGTGGGACATCTAAATAAATATCTTCCAAAGGTGGCAAATCAAGCATTTCATAAATCTTCCTAGGCATAATAGAGACACTAGAACCAAGATCACATGAAGCTTTGAGATCAAAGTCATTCACTTGCATATTAATAATGGGTTCCCAATTATCTTCTACCTTCCTAGGAATAGAAGCTTTGTGTTTTAGCTTCTCTTCCTTAATCTTAACAAGAGCATCTGTAATGTATTTGGTAAAGGCAACATGCATGTCACTAGCATCAGGACTAATAGCAAGTTTTTGCAAGAACATAATCACTTCAGAAATATTGCAACCATCAATATCAAAGTCAACGTTGGCATCACTAGTAGTAGGCTCAATAGGCTTAGTCTGACACCCCAGGATCAGGGCTAAACAAATCCCAAACCTCCGTTTGACATAAGCTTAACCTTGAGCTCGAGAATATCCAGTGAAGAATCGGTAACACGGTAGTGACCCTACGACACAAAATTTATTACAGCAAGCTCATAACTGAGCAGATAACCAAATTATTACAAGCAGAGGTCACTGACCACAAACATCAAACAACGGAAGGCAAATTATGCTATTAAGTATAGCAAACTTAACAAATGGCCTAAGAGGCCTGAAGCATAACGATGACGTCCTAGCCCATAGATTCCAGGCTGCCGGCCAGGAACCCCAGGCTACTCGTCGGTGTCGATGTAGTACGGAACTCGTCTTCAGGTGAACACTTACTCTGCCAAAAGTATCAACAAAGCAAGGGTGAGTACAGGGTGTACTCCGCAAGACTTATGACTGGTGGAGTTGTTTTGCATAAAGCCATCTTTGTTTATAAAACAAGAGGGAGAAGAAGCTTGTCTAACCAGAGTATTTTAAAAGGGGATAAGAGAGCGACATCTCCGAAATATTGATCATCATATTTTGATATCCACCAAATCATCGTCAAACCCTAACTAGGATCACCCCCTCGTACCCATGAGGAAGCATCCTTAAACACACGTTGATCTATCAAGTTTTACGATTAGGTTCAAGTTCTCTATGATCTTAGAATCTGGTCACCAAGCGTTCATAACCGTGAACACGGCTTTTCGAAAAGATTAATACCCTGCAAGGGTGTACAACTTTACCCACACGTACCAACCGACTCTTAATGCCACAATGATTAGCCCTCTTCCTTGGAAGGCCGGCAGAGGGTGTGGTTGGACACGACCTTTATCTTGCTTTCGCCGAGACCATGAGTCATGCAATAAGTATGGTTCCGCCGTAATGGGTCAAATCCTGAAGCCGATACTTAAAGATGTGAGGCGAGGTTGGTTTACTAGGGGCTCCATCAACCCTAAGCAACCCGGTCCATGCTTCCCTACCTGTTATGAATGCACCTCCTTCACCGCCTTCTAGAAGATCCAGAATGCATGTCGAATGGAACGCCCGAACTATGTGACTCATGGAATCTACTAGGCAAGTTAGTTAATCAAGGGGTTCCCAGGCCCCGTGTGGTTGTACGCTCGTCTCGGTTACAAAGGCAAGAACTCAGTTCCTAGTAGTGGCGAGCATGGGACTAGAAAAACCACATCCCACCGTGGCCTCCCATACAAGCCTTAACATATTTAATCTCATATCACTAATCTCATCTCATCACGTTCTCTTGTCATACTAGATTATCTGCATCTGATACATCATCTGGATGAAATAGACTCAACAGCTATGGATGGCTAAGCAAGACACAGATATAAGCTCTAGCAGTGCACACAAGCCAAACCTAGTTATGCTAGGAGCAGTGGATCAGGTAATATAAGCTCAAAGGGAGTATGCAATAGATAGGATACTCTATCTATCGATAAAAGACCATAGTAGAATTGTATGCATCATGGCAGGAATTGAAATGCTTTCGAAATCATAGGATTATATCATGGCGGGGCTATGCTTGCCTTTGCCAGTTGATAACCTATAACCAGGTCTTCGGGAATATTGTACTTGACTTGGTTACAGTTGGTCAAGTATTGATCTTCGATCTTCGACGGTGTTGATCTCGGTCTTCGATCTCGATCTCGACATCGTATTCTACCGAAAAGAACCAAACACCGGAAAGAAAGGGAAAACAATCAACACATGGCATCGATGCAATGCTCAAGCAAGTATGATGATATGACAAGTTAAATTGTATTGAAATGTAACCCTAAGGCATGCTCGACAATTTAATCGGGGTTCCGAGGGGTATAAACCCTAACTCGGGAAAACTCCGGAATCACCTGTGAGGGGTTACTATGTTCTTCTAATTAAACTTGTTATGAAAGTTGTTGAACAATGCATGATTATAGCTTAAATAGGCAGTTCTCATTTTTCTAAACATTTTGATATATTATTTGTATTTTTCTCACTTATAAATAATTAGATATTGAATTTACAAGTTTATATCAAATTATGGAATTATTTAAATCATTTTAAATTGGATTACTGCGTCAACATGACACAAAGCTAACATCAGCACAGGGTCTGGGTCGTTTTTCACAGGGGTAGAGCCTAGCCAGAGAGACTGACGGGTGGGGCCTAGGCCACGCAGGCACCATGTGGTCGCCACGCAGGAGCCACGTTGGCTCGCCGGCCAAAAGGGCCAGACGGCGGTGGCAGACGGCAGAGGAGGGCGCGCGCGCTTGCGAGACTATGCACGCTAGACGCAGACGACCGAGGCGAGTCTAAAGAGGGCTCGCCACTGCTAAATGGTCACCGAAGCATGGGACACGACGGCGCGCGGTGGCGGAACTTGCAGGTGAACGGCGAGCGGCAGCTATAGCGAGCTAGCAAGCAAGCGGAGGGTGCCTAGGGCACTAGAGGCTCACCCCGGAGCGGTTGGTGGTGACGGCGAGGCGAGGCGGTGGTCGGAGCGACGGTGAGTCAAGCGGTGGAGGTCGTCGGTGTAACATCCCTAAATTCATGTTTCAAAACTCATTCATATCATCCTTGCATCCATCATCATTTAGGGTTTTCTCAAAACATTTCAGAAAACAGAAACATATGGTATCATGATTTTATGTGGACAGACTTACTTTAAATGGCCAACACCACTTGTAAGTTTAATTGTTGTGAACCAGGAAGGTTGCCTTCTATGAACATAGGATTTAAGTGTAGGTTTAAAACCAAGTTTTTCAAATACAAATGGGTTCCAAAAACCATCTTTCAAATTTTAAACCAAATGCCTAAACCCTGATATTTTGATCCCCAAGCTTGACCAATCCTTTACAAAGCTACCCCATGGATATATGACATTTTTGAGACTACTGCTCACTACAAAAATCCTAGAAAAATTTGAATTCAAATTGAACTTGATTTCATTTGAAAATCTACCCAAAAAATCAAAATAGAAAAGGAAAAAGAAATAAACAAAGGAAAAGGGCCACGCGCCAGGTTTTAGGCCCAGCATCGAATCGAGCCCAACTAGCCCACCCGGGGGTTTCCTTTTCTTTTCTCACGCACAAGCGCACACAACCTATCGCTGACAGACGGACCCCACCCTCACTTCGCGCACATCGCTGATGAGCGGGCCCTGCCCACGCTGTCATCGTCTTCCCCAAACTGCGCCCGCGACCACGTCGCAGCTGCAGTCACGGCCGGTAATGGCGCGGCATAAATGGGGATTAATCCGCGAGCGTTTCCTGTCGAGGCTCCGGCTATAAGATCCCCACCTCCTAGCGACCATTTTCCCCCAGTCATTCATGCCTTCACGCCACCAGGATGCCCACGACTCACACAGCACCGCCGCAGACAGAGCTTGCTCCGGCGAACGATTCCGATAAGACCCGTGCGCCCCTTCCTCTCTGATTCGTTCGAGCCACTTCGCAATCTTCTTGCGCACCTCCTGACCCCACCCGTTCATCCTATACTGCCCCAGGTCACCGTTTCCGCTCGACGCCGCAAGCATCTGACGACCACCTCAACTCCGGCGACCAAAATCCGTAAGTCCCGTGCGCCCCTTCACTTCTGACTCACACGAGATTGTTCGCCACATTCTTGCGCATCACCTAAACCCCCTGGCTTGTGTTAGGACGACGCGAAACCTCGGCAACTACTCCGACAACAACCACCCGACGCCGCCCGTCACTCCGACGAGCAATCCTCGCCGTGTCAGCGCGCCCCTCCGCAAACTAGTACCACGTCGAGCTTCAGCACGCCTCTGCGGATCTGGTAAGCACCTTCTTGCATCTTGGAACGATCTGGAACGCTAGCGCCGCCGTAGACCGAGCGCTCCGCCGCTCGCCGCCGCCGCGCGCCGCCAGGACATGGTAGCTTGCTTGCGTGCCGTTGGATCTTGATCCAAGCGTTAGGATAGATTCATTAATCGGCGAAGAGGTACGCGATCTGGAGCGTGCGATCTATTTAGATCCTACGGCTACAGAGCTCGATCCGGTGCGAACCGGTACGCGCAAATCACAACACGACGCGTGGCAGGTGTTAGAACTAAAAACAGATTTAAAACCAGAATTTGATCCAAATTTCAAATGCTTATAACTTTTGATTGCCACGTTGGAATTTTGCAAACATTATACTGTTGGATTCAGTGAAACAAGACCTTTCTGAATGTCCAATGTGTTTAACAAATAGTAACAGTTAAAATGACTTTATTTGTAGAAACATGTTTAAGGCTATTTTAAATATAGATTTATTTTGGTAAATTGTATTAGTGCCAAATAAGTTTAGTTGGCAAACTTGTGACATGTTAAGTTTCTGTAGTCATGTGCATGCTTGGTAGAGTTTTCAAAATCACCACTTAGTAAATTCTTGCATGCATGCATTCATACTATTTTTGGTTGTATATAATTGTGTGTAATTGTATGCTATATTTTTGTGTAGATTTTGCTAGTGATTGTGATTGTGAAGAGTGCTACTCTCCCCACTACCAAGGCAAGTGATATTTTCATGAATATTTCTATCCTATGTTTTGGTACTAGCATTAGATATTTTGCTAAGTCTTGCATGCTATTTTTGCCTAATGCTAAGATGGGAAATCCTAAGTAGTGTAGAATTGTAGAATTGCTAGGGAATTTTCCTAAGTTAAGTTATCATACCATGCTTAGCCTAGCTATTTAGCAAACAAGGGTTGGTGAAAATCTACACTTACTATGATGAAAATATTTCTAAGTCATGAGACTGATGCTTTCCTAATAAAACAACTAAGTCAAATGAACCTCCTGGGTGGAATGGAAGGATTGGGTTATGTTGAGTGGTTACACAAGGCCATGGACTTGGGTTGTGTATCTCACTTGTGGTATGCCACCCAGGCACAAAGGGATTTGGAGGCCAAGTGTTGAGAAAGCTTACAGTGCAACCACTTGGCAATATGGGCTCTGCCTTGATCATATAGGTTGCTAGAACTTAGTCATTTGGACAGTTGGTGGTAGTTGGGATGATAGGTTGGAGCGCGTCCATTTGACTAAGGAAAGGCTTCTGAAAGGTCCTGTCTTGGGAAACCAAGTCTGGTGGGGAAAGTGCACAACCTCTGCAGAAGGAAAACCTAAGTACTTAGCCTAGTCCAAGGAAATGGACAATTTGAGCATCAAGGCATGGAAGCTACAAGAATCTCATCACTCCAACTTCTAAGTAAAATTTGGTGGGTGAACAAGGGTGAAGGACCCCAATGTCTATTGGTGGTTTCTTGGGGAATGTTTTGACAAAGAAAACTTAGTGATTTCAACTAATAGGAAAAATCAATTTTGAGCAAAGCAAGCTAAGATACACTTAGCCAAAATGCATATAGTAATATAGTCCACTTAAAATAAACTAAGGTATCACTTGCCAATACTATTCCAAAGTATTGACCCTCTGTGGCTGTAACTTGTGATGTTGCAGGTTACTCCGATGATGAATAGGAGTCATGAGTCTACACTCAACATGCTTGCCTGTGGCACATGAAGATGAAGACTTATGTTTATTTACTTATTCCATAAACTCTTGTATTAGGCCTTTGGCCCTGAGTTGTAAAAGACTATGTTTTATCTCTGGAATGAATGTAATAAACGACCTTTGTATCTGTGTACTTCATCTTAAACAGTGGATGCTAGCATTGATCTAGGGACTAGCATTGCAATCACAGGGATCCTTTCCTTTATAAAGGAGGGGTCTAACAGATGGTATCAGAGCACTGTGTTGCCTGTAGGATTGTGACCCTAGGATTGGAAAACCACTAAGGAAAAGTTTTCAACTACTTCTACACTTGTCTATTCTTCTCGTAAAACTTTTCTAATCTTTTCATTCTCAACTCCATTTGTAGATGAACTCCATCAACGAAGCCGTGAAGAAAGGACCACTCATGACCATGACCTTGGAGTGTGAAACTGAGTTTCCCAATATTCTCAAGGACCTCATGGTGGCAATGGAAGCACATGGTGCAGCTGTGTACAAGGGCTTTCCAGTGATGGATGAAGGAGTGGAGTATTGGTGGGTGCAACTTCACTTGTACAAAAACAAGGAAGACAACCACAAAGAAAGGGGATTTTGCATGTACACCAACACTATAATGCACACCACATTCTTTGAGTCAGCCAGAGATGCAGCTTGGAGGACTATCAAAGAACTAAGTGCTAGAGTCAAGTGCAGAATGCTCAACCTCCAAAAAGACTTAGAGAAAGAGAAGGAACTTACCCAAGAGTTGGAAGCCACCAACCAAGAGTTAAGGGAAGATGTTATAGACTTAGTGATGGAATCAAGAGAACAATATTGGTGGATTGCCTCTAGGAACATTGTGTTTGCTAATAGATCCAGTGAGATAGGATTGTAAGGGCACTTCGTTAGTTGGACCACCATTTATCACCTTATTTTCCAAAATGATACTTTAAATAAGTTGGACCTTGATTGATGTAATTGATTCATGTATGCATGACTTGTGTGATTTTGTGATTCCAAGGATGTGTATGTGATGTTGTCTTTATTTAACTTAAATTGTGTTATTCTAACTTTTTCAATCTTATAAATAGATGCCTATTACCATCAGCACCGTTGAGGAGTTCCAGGTTAACCGTTTTGGTCCCCGTATCGTTGAGCTTACCACTCTGCTCGATCTCCCTCTTCCCACCATCACGGTGTACCCACTCACCAAGTTCGAGAGGAAGGACCTCTGGGGCTTCAAGGTGAACCAGCCCGGACGCCAGACAGAGCCTACTACAGAGGCCATCGTCTTCAAGCTGATGCACGACGACAGGGAGAGAGGCTTGGAGGTAGTCATGCAGGACCTGATAGGACGTCTGTTAGGCCGTCACTCCCGACAGGTTAGGGGCACTCACTTCCACGTTTTCGGAAGACGTGATGTTGATGGAGAGTCCATAGACTTTGAGGATGACTCGAGGGACGCGGCAGAGCCGATACGTCTCTATCTCCAGGACTTAGAGTCTCTCATCAGGCACGTGGACACGGACAGGACGAACGTCATGCTCAGCAATGACGAGCTCCAGGTGCAGCTTCACGAGAAGGACAAGCTTTTCGCACAGCAGGATGAGATGGTCAAGGAAATGGAGACGAAGTTCGAGGCCCAGGACCGCAAGTTCAAGAGTCAGGAGAAACGCGTCCAGGATAGGAACAAGAAGATCCGGGACATGACCGAGGAACTGAAGTCAAAGGATTTCGAGCTAGAGCAACAACAGATGGTTATTGAGAGGCTTCGCTCCCAGAAGAGGGCTCTCAAGGCCAAGGTCGATTCCTTGACCACTACGATTGAGGAGAACAAGACCGCGATGGAGAACGCAGGTCTTACCTTCGTCGAGGAGGAGATTGATGCTGATGAGTAGACTTGACTGCTCGTTTATCTTTCATATTCGTACTTGTTATTGTGAACTTATTATTGGACCATCCGACATGTGGATGGCTTGCCACTTGTGTGTTTTACTTCATGAACTTATTATATGGTTGTTGAACCTTTATTCTTATGTTGCTTGCTTTGTGTTTGTTTGTGATGTAATGTGCATAAAACATCTATGGGTATCTCATTCTTACCTCTATTTGAACAAACCACAGATGCCTCCCCGTCGCGCAAACCCCAACCCCAACAACATCACTCCAGAAATGCAACAGATGATGAATACTCAAACACAGCTTATGCAGATGATGACAACATTCATCCAAAACCAGAATAACAACAACAACAACCCCAATAACAACAACAACAATAACAACAACAACAACCCTCCGGGTTTTGATATGCTCACCAGATTTCTGCGATTGAGGCCAGCAAAGTTTTCGGGGACAACTGATCCCATGGTAGCCAATGATTGGCTACATTCTGTGAACAAGGACTTAGTGACCGTGGGCTGCACGGATGCTGAAAAGTCAGGTTCGCAGCACATCTGTTGGAAGGACCAGCCGCCACATGGTGGGACAACTTCCAAATTACCACTCCTTTAGATGAGGTGACTTGGGCTATCTTTGAAGATGGCTTTCGCACTGCTCATATCTCATCAGGAATGATGAGTCTGAAAAAGAAGGAGTTTCACAACCTGAAGCAGCACCACCGCAGCGTGGCTGAATACATAGAAGAGTTCAACAATCTGGTGCGCTATGCACCGGATGAGGTTGACACAGATGCCAAAAGAAAGGAAAAGTTTCTGGAAGGCTTGAATGATGAGCTAAACTTGCAGTTGTCTGTGGCATATGTTCCAACTTATCAGTCTCTGTGTGACAAGGCTGCTATTTTGGAAAGTAAAATGAAGCAAGTCGAGAGTAGGAAGAGGAAACACACCGACAAGCACAACTCTGGATCGTCTCACAAACGATCTCACCATGATGACAGTGGCAGCTCGGGATCCCACAAGCATGGGAAATTCAACAAGCACCACAACCACAACCGTCATGACAACAAGCATCATCGCAGTCATGACAATGATAAGTACAAGAACCACAAGAGTGGACATAGGAGCCACCACAGTGGAAGTGGAAGTGGAAGCCAGCCTAAAAAGGACATCAGTCAGGTTGAGTGCTTCAAATGCAAGAAGCTGGGGCATTATGCTAATGAGTGCCCTGAGAAGAAAGTTGAAGGACCTAACAAGCCAAATCCTTTTCAGAAAGGACAGGTTAACCACATCAGTGTGGAGGAGGTCTATGAGGAGCCTGATGCCGTTGCTGGTAAGTTCAGACTCAATTCCATTCCAGCATTTGTACTCTTTGACACTGGTGCATCTCATTCATTCATATCAAAAGCATTTGTTGATAGAAATGGGTTTGCATCTGAAAACATTGGGTGTCCAATAAAAGTTAGTTCTCCGGGTGGACATATGATAGTAAGCCTTGGATGCCGGGATCTCGTCATAGAGTTTGGAAAGCATAAGTTTCCAGTAAGCCTGATAATCCTGGATTCCCAAGGACTAGATGTAATTTTGGGAATGGATTGGATGGCTAAGTATGAAGGAATACTAGACTGTGCTAATCGTACTGTTGCACTCACAACCCCAGAAGGAAAAAGAATAAAATTCAAGTCAAACTTTGAATCCAAAGGAAGTAAGCTAAATTCTCTTAAGGGGGTTAGCATGGTCAGTGTGCCAATTCTATGTGAGTATCCGGATGTGTTTCCGGAAGAGTTGCCAGGAATGCCACCAGATAGAGATGTGGAGTTTCTGATAGATTTGGTACCAGGTTCTGGACCAATAGCAAAAAGACCATACAAAATGTCAGTTGATGAACTGAAAGAGCTCAAGAAGCAACTAGGAGAACAGTTGCAGAAAGGATTTATCCAACCAAGTTCTTCATCTTGGGGAGCTCTAGTTTTATTCTTGGAAAAGAAGGATAGAACACAAAGATTATGCATTGACTACCGTTCACTCAACGAGGTAACCATCAAGAACAAATATCCTTTGCCAAGAATCAACGACTTGTTTGATCAGCTAGAAGGAGCATGTGTGTTCTTGAAAATTGATCTCCGGTCAGGTTATTTTCAACTCAAGATAAGAGAGCAAGACATACCTAAAACAGCTTTCACCACAAGGTATGGATTGTATGAGTACACTGTGATGCCTTTTGGTTTAACCAACGCTCCAGCATACTTCATGAATATGATGAACAAGGTATTCATGGAATTTCTCGACAAGTTTGTTGTCGTTTTCATCGATGACATCTTGGTCTACTCCAAGAGCAAGGAGGAACATGAAAGACACCTACGCTTGATACTTGAGAAACTGAGGGAACATAAACTTTATGCCAAATTCAGCAAGTGTGAGTTCTGGTTAGAGGAAGTTGGTTTTCTTGGTCATGTTATGACAAAGGATGGTGTGGCAGTTGATCCTGCTAAGGTTTCAGCTGTGACAGAATGGGAATCTCCCAGGAATGTGAAAGAAGTTCGTAGTTTCCTCGGCTTAGCAGGTTACTACAGAAGGTTCATTGAAAATTTCTCAAAGGTTGCTAAGCCAATGACTGAATTGTTAAAGAAGGACAAGAAATTTGCGTGGTCTGAGGGATGTGAAGTCAGTTTCCAGGAATTAAAGAAGAGACTTGTGACAGCACCAGTTCTATGTCTGCCAGATTTGGAAAAGGATTTCCAAGTATATTGTGATGCGTCTCATCAAGGTTTGGGTGCCGTACTTATGCAAGACGGTAAAGTTGTGGCCTATGCCTCGAGACAACTCAAAACTCATGAAGTAAACTATCCTACTCATGATTTGGAGTTAGCCTCTGTCTCCATGCACTCAAAACATGGAGACATTACCTTTTGGGAAAGCGATGTGAAGTGTTCACCGATCATAAGAGTTTGAAGTATATCTTCACCCAGAAGGAAATCAACATGAGACAAAGGAGATGGCTAGAACTTATCAAGGATTACGACTTGAGTTTGCAATACCACCCCGGTAAGGCAAATGTAGTAGCAGATGCTCTAAGACGTAAGGCATTCGTAAATGGCCTTACCGATGGTGAATTGCCAGACGACTTGTGTAAGCAATTCAAAGAACTCAGATTGGAGATTGTACCAGAAGGACATCTTATGACTTTGGATGTTCAACCCACTCTGTTGGATAAGATTAAAGAAGCCCAGAAGACGGATAAAGAAATTGAAGAGATTAAGGAAAGAATTAGCCAAGGAAAAGCTAAAAGTTTCCATATTGACGAACAAGGTACTTTATGGCACAGGAAACGTATTTGTGTTCCACAAGACATGGAGTTGCGGAAACTGATTTTACAAGAAGCCCACAACTCTCCGTATTCTATTCACCCAGGAAACACCAAGATGTACATGGATATGAAAGAAAGGTTTTGGTGGAACAATCTAAAAAGGGACATCGCCGAGCATATTGCTTTGTGTGATGTGTGTAGCAGAGTAAAAGCGGAGCATCAGAAACCAGCAGGTTTGCTTCAACCACTGCCTATTCTTGAATGGAAGTGGGAAAATATTGGTATGGATTTCATTACCGGATTACCCAGGACCAGGTCAGGGTATGATTCCATATGGGTAGTAGTGGATCGCCTAACTAAAGTGGCTCATTTTATACCTATGAAGACAACTTATACAAGTGCCAAGTTAGCTAAAATCTACATGAGCAGAATTGTATGCCTTCACGGTGTGCCTAAGAGTATTATGTCAGATAGAGGAACTCAGTTCACTTCTCACTTTTGGAGACAGCTACATGAATCATTGGGAACGAGGTTGGAATTCAGCACTGCTTTTCATCCTCAAACTGATGGACAAACAGAAAGGACTAATCAGATTCTCGAAGACATGTTGAGGGCATGCGCCCTGGATTATGGAGCAAGTTGGGATGAAAGTCTGCCTTACGCAGAATTTTCTTATAACAATAGCTATCAATCTAGTATTGGGATGGCACCATTTGAATTTCTCTACGGAAGGAAGTGTACCACCCCATTACTATGGAATGGAGTGGGAGAAAGGAGTTTGTTTGGACCTGATCTTATCAAGGACGCCGAAGAGAAAGTCAAGTTGGTTAAGGACAGGTTGAAGATAGCACAGTCCCAACAGAAAAGCTACGCGGATTCTAAGCGTAGAGAAGTCACCTACGAAGTTGGGGATAGAGCTTATCTTAGAGTATCACCACTTCGTGGAGTGAAAAGATTTGGAGTCAAAGGAAAGTTGGCACCAAGATATGTTGGGCCATTCAAGATTCTAAGTCGCAAGGGAGAAGTTGCATGTGAAGTTGAATTGCCAGAGTCTCTGTCAGCTGTCCATAATGTGTTTCATGTGAGTCAGCTTAAGAAATGTCACCCAGAAATGGAAGAATCATCTTTGAAGGATACCATACCCTTGGAAGAAGTCCAACTAGAAAGTGATCTCACCTATGAGGAAAAGCCTGTCAAGATTCTTGAGACCGCAGAAAGAGTCACAAGGACTAAAACTATCAAGTTTTGCAAGGTGCAATGGAATCATCATTCCGAAGAGGAAGCAACATGGGAGAGAGAAGATGATCTACGGAAAGACCACCCTCACCTATTTGCTAGCCAATCCGAATCTCGAGGGCGAGATTCATCTTAAGGGGGTTAGATTTGTAACATCCCTAAATTCATGTTTCAAAACTCATTCATATCATCCTTGCATCCATCATCATTTAGGGTTTTCTCAAAACATTTCAGAAAACAGAAACATATGGTATCATGATTTTATGTGGACAGACTTACTTTAAATGGCCAACACCACTTGTAAGTTTAATTGTTGTGAACCAGGAAGGTTGCCTTCTATGAACATAGGATTTAAGTGTAGGTTTAAAACCAAGTTTTTCAAATACAAATGGGTTCCAAAAACCATCTTTCAAATTTTAAACCAAATGCCTAAACCCTGATATTTTGATCCCCAAGCTTGACCAATCCTTTACAAAGCTACCCCATGGATATATGACATTTTTGAGACTACTGCTCACTACAAAAATCCCAGAAAAATTTGAATTCAAATTGAACTTGATTTCATTTGAAAATCTACCCAGAAAATCAAAATATAAAAGGAAAAAGAAATAAACAAAGGAGAAGGGCCACGCGCCAGGTTTTAGGCCCAGCATCGAATCGAGCCCAACTAGCCCACCCGGGGGTTTCCTTTTCTTTTCTCACGCACAAGCGCACACAACCTATCGCTGACAGACGGACCCCACCCTCACTTCGCGCACATCGCTGACGAGCGGGCCCTGCCCACGCTGTCATCGTCTTCCCCAAACTGCGCCCGCGACCACGTCGCAACTGCAGTTACGGCCGGTAATGGCGCGGCATAAATGGGCATTAATCCGCGAGCGTTTCCTGTTGAGGCTCTGGCTATAAGATCCCCACCTCCTAGCGACCATTTTCCCCCAGTCATTCCTGCCTTCACGCCACCAGGCTGCCCACGACTCACACAGCACCGCCGCAGACAGAGCTTGCTCCGGCGAACGATTCCGGTAAGACCCGTGCGCCCCTTCCTCTCTGATTCGTTCGAGCCACTTCGCAATCTTCTTGCGCACCTCCTGACCCCACCCGTTCATCCTATACTGCCCCAGGTCGCCGTTTCCGCTCGACGCCGCAAGCATCTGATGACCACCTCAACTCCGGCGACCAAAATCCGTAAGTCCCGTGCGCCCCTTCACTTCTAACTCACACGAGATTGTTCGCCACATTCTTGCGCATCACCTAAACCCCCTGGCTTGTGTTAGGACGACGTGAAACCTCGGCAACTACTCCGATAACAACCACCCGACGCCGCCCGTCACTCCGACGAGCAATCCTCGCCGTGTCAGCGCGCCCCTCCGCAAACTAGTACCACGTCGAGCTTCAGCACGCCTCTGCGGATCTGGTAAGCACCTTCTTGCATCCTGGAACGATCTGGAATGCTAGCGTCGCCGTAGACCGAGCGCTCCGCCGCTCGCCGATGTCGCGCGCCGCCAGGACATGGTAGCTTGCTTGCGTGTCGTTGGATCTTGATCCAAGCGTTAGGATAGATTCATTAATCGGCGAAGAGGTACGCGATCTGGAGCGTGCGATCTATTTAGATCCTACGGCTACAGAGCTCGATCCGGTGCGAACCGGTACGCGCAAATCACAACACGACGCGTGGCAGGTGTTAGAACTAAAAACAGATTTAAAACCAGAATTTGATCCAAATTTCAAATGCTTATAACTTTTGATTGCCACGTTGGAATTTTGCAAACATTATACTGTTGGATTCAGTGAAACAAGACCTTTCTGAATGTCCAATGTGTTTAACAAATAGTAACAGTTAAAATGACTTTATTTGTAGAAACATGTTTAAGGCTATTTTAAATATAGATTTATTTTGGTAAATTGTATTAGTGCCAAATAAGTTTAGTTGGCAAACTTGTGACATGTTAAGTTTCTGTAGTCATGTGCATGCTTGGTAGAGTTTTCAAAATCACCACTTAGTAAATTCTTGCATGCATGCATTCATACTATTTTTGGTTGTATATAATTGTGTGTAATTGTATGCTATATTTTTGTGTAGATTTTGCTAGTGATTGTGATTGTGAAGAGTGCTACTCTCCCCACTACCAAGGCAAGTGATATTTTCATGAATATTTCTATCCTATGTTTTGGTACTAGCATTAGATATTTTGCTAAGTCTTGCATGCTATTTTTGCCTAATGCTAAGATGGGAAATCCTAAGTAGTGTAGAATTGTAGAATTGCTAGGGAATTTTCCTAAGTTAAGTTATCATACCATGCTTAGCCTAGCTATTTAGCAAACAAGGGTTGGTGAAAATCTACACTTACTATGATGAAAATATTTCTAAGTCATGAGACTGATGCTTTCCTAATAAAACAACTAAGTCAAATGAACCTCCTGGGTGGAATGGAAGGATTGGGTTATGTTGAGTGGTTACACAAGGCCATGGACTTGGGTTGTGTATCTCACTTGTGGTATGCCACCCAGGCACAAAGGGATTTGGAGGCCAAGTGTTGAGAAAGCTTACAGTGCAACCACTTGGCAATATGGGCTCTGCCTTGATCATATAGGTTGCTAGAACTTAGTCATTTGGACAGTTGGTGGTAGTTGGGATGATAGGTTGGAGCGCGTCCATTTGACTAAGGAAAGGCTTCTGAAAGGTCCTGTCTTGGGAAACCAAGTCTGGTGGGGAAAGTGCACAACCTCTGCAGAAGGAAAACCTAAGTACTTAGCCTAGTCCAAGGAAATGGACAATTTGAGCATCAAGGCATGGAAGCTACAAGAATCTCATCACTCCAACTTCTAAGTAAAATTTGGTGGGTGAACAAGGGTGAAGGACCCCAATGTCTATTGGTGGTTTCTTGGGGAATGTTTTGACAAAGAAAACTTAGTGATTTCAACTAATAGGAAAAATCAATTTTGAGCAAAGCAAGCCAAGCTACACTTAGCCAAAATGCATATAGTAATATAGTCCACTTAAAATAAACTAAGGTATCACTTGCCAATACTATTCCAAAGTATTGACCCTCTGTGGCTGTAACTTGTGATGTTGCAGGTTAATCCGATGATGAATAGGAGTCATGAGTCTACACTCAACATGCTTGCCTGTGGCACATGAAGATGAAGACTTATGTTTATTTACTTATTCCATAAACTCTTGTATTAGGCCTTTGGCCCTGAGTTGTAAAAGACTATGTTTTATCTCTGGAATGAATGTAATAAACGACCTTTGTATCTGTGTACTTCATCTTAAACTGTGGATGCTAGCATTGATCGAGGGACTAGCATTGCAATCACAGGGATCCTTTCCTTTATAAAGGAGGGGTCTAACAGTCGGGCTCGGGGAAGAAATGGATGGCGTTGTCGATTCACGCATCGTCAGATCGATTCCGTTGGCGGAGGAGAAGAGGACAGCGAAGCGGATCTTCCAGGCTTCACGACGAGGCTCGGGGGGGCCTGCAATGGCGGTGACGCACGGCGACGGTGGCGGCTAGGGTTTGGTCTCACGTAGGAAGAGAGAGAGAGGTCTCTAGAGAGGGGGGAATGGATGAGGACGGCCGGGCGTCGAGGCGGTGATCTTATCCTCCCCCAGGAAGCGATGGACGGCGGCGAGGAGGCGGCGCGGATCGACGACGATGGAGGCGACAGGCAGCTTCTTTTTGTGTGCGAGGAAGATGACAGAGGCGTCACCGAAGCGGTACGGGCTGCGCCTAGGCCATGGCCGGGCTTCTGCTGGGCCTTAGCTGCTGCGCGCTGGCGGCAGGGAGGAGAGGAGAGGGATGGGCCGGCCTGTTTGGCTGTTGCTGCCCTTTTTAAAACTAAAACCCTTTTTCCAATTTTGATTGAGATTATTTCAAAAATACCAGAGGGTTTACAAAATATATAGAAATATTGCAAGGGCCCTTTTATTCAGATTGGGCTCCAAATATTTTGATAATATTCGAAATTCAAACCATTTTGAATTTCTTTGAGAGAGAGAGGGGAACTAGGGTTTAGGGTTTTATCTTTATTTTCTTTGCATGCAATTTTAAAGATGATGCTTATGAATGCACAAGCAAACCCTAAATAATAATTAGCTAAAAGTGGGGTGTTACACTTAGGCATAGTAGGATTAGGAATAGGGACTACTTGTGGTTTAGTGGTGATGGTGCACACACTATTGTTTCTATCAATTTCAGCTTTCCTTTTCCACTTAGCATGAAGTTGAGCTAACAACCTAACATTTTCATCAATAGTAACTTGTATGGCATGAGCAGTAGCAAAGTTGTTTCCCATAGTTTCAGGTTTAACTGCCATTTTATTAATCAAGGAAGACTGAGCTTCAGACAAAGAGGATATATTTTTCTCAACAGTTAAAAGCTTTTCCTCTATAGTCTTATTGAAAGTGGTTTGTTTACTAATAAAGTCCTTGAGCATGACTTCAAGTTCAGAGGGGGCACTTCTAGCATTATTGTAAGAGCTTCCATAGGAATTGCCATTATTAGGAGGACAAGGCCTATAATTGTTTTTGCTACCAAAATTATTCCTATAGGCATTGTTATTGAAATTGTTGTTTCTAATGAAGTTCACATCAACTTTCTCTTCTTGAGTAACCAAAGAGGCTAAAGTAACACTATTAGGATCTAGAGGAGCTTTCCCATTAACAAGCATAGCCATAATAACATCAATCTTTTCACTCAAAGAGGAGGTTTCCTCAACAGAATTTACCTTCTTACCATGTGGAGCTCTCTCAATATGCCATTCAGAGTAGTTAACCATCATATTATCAAGGAGCCTTGTTGTAGCACCCAAAGTTAGGCCCATGAAAGTACCTCCAGCAGCTGAATCCAACAGATTTCTTGAGGAGAAGTTCAAACCTGCATAAAAAGTCTGGATAATCATCCAAGCAGTGAGTCCATGAGTAGGACAATTCTTAACCAAAGATTTCATTCTTTCCCAAGCTGGAGCAACATGTTCACTATCAATTTGTCTAAATTTCATAATGTCACTTCTCATAGATATAATCTTAGCAGGATGATAGTATTTTCCAATAAAAGCATCTTTGCACTTAGTCCAAGAATCAATACTATTTTTAGGCAAAGAAAGCAACCATTCTTTAGCTTTTCCCCTCAAGGAGAAAGGAAAAAAGCTTGAGCTTAATAATATCTCCATCTACATCCTTATACTTCTGCATCTCACAAAGTTCAACAAAGCTATTAAGATGGGCAGCAGGATCATCAGAACCAGCACCAGAAAATTGCTCTCTCATCACAAGATTCAACGAAGTAGGCTTAATTTCATAAAAGGTAGCATTAGGAGCAGGTGGAGCAATATGAGTGCTTAGGAAATCATTGTTGTTGGTGTTAGTGAAGTCACACAACTTGGTGTTCTCACCGGAGTTCATTTTGGCAAAGGTGGGCAAGCCAAAACAACAACAACAACAACAACAACAACAACAGCTAGAGCAGGAACTATTTTTTTGTGCTTTTTGGAAAGAGGCAAACAAAACCAAGCAAAAGAAACAAAGCAAACTAAAAACAAAGTAAAGAGAAAGGAAGTGAAGGACTCCCCTAGTGAAGACGTCCTTAGCCTCCTCGGCAACGGCGCTAGAAAGACTTGACGGTGCTCGACGTAGCACTTTGTTGGTAACCCCAAGCGCAGGGTGTGAAGAGCAAGAAGCAAGTTTTTCCTCAGTTGAGACCGAGGTTATCGAACCAGAAGGAGGAAGGAAACGTCACACAGGTGTTGCAAACAACATGGATACCTGCACAACACAAACTCAAGACTTTGCCCCAACGAATAGTGAGGTTGTCAAGCTCACCGGTTTGCTATAACAAAGGATTAAACGTATGGTGTGGAAGGTAATGGTTTGCAGCAAGTAAACAAGTAATAGTGGAATATGTATCAATGAAAAAGGTTGGACCGGGGTCCATAGTTCACTAGAGGTGCTCTCCTTAGATAAACAACATGGCATGAAGGGTAAACAAATTACAGCAGGGCAATTGACAGGAACTGAGCAAGGCATAACAATGCAATTACTAGTCAGAAAGATCCTATGAGGTTGATTGGGAAATACAACAAGATACATAGACCGCCATCCAACTGCATCTATGACTAGAAGTCCACCTTCAGGTTATCATCCGAACCCCCTCCAGTATTAAGTTGCAAGCAACAGACAACTGCTTTAAGAAAAGTGTGTAAGGTAAACAGTCCACATGTTCCATGAACAAGAGACCGTTGTTTTCTCCCTAGTAGCAACAACACATCTACAACCAAAGAGACTATTGTCACTTCCCTTGGAAACTAGAGGCATGAACCCACTATCGATCATAAATACCCCCTCTTGGAGTCACTAGCAACCACTTGGCCAAGATAGCTACTAACAACGGAGAGCATGCAAGATCACAAACAACACAGACATGATAGAATCATGAAGACAAAACCATTAATCAAACCAACATAATAATCTCAATATCCATCGGATCCCCGCAAACACAACGTGCATGATTACAAATAGATTAGATCTTGATCATGAACGGAGATCACAAGATCTATACATGAAAGCACAATGGAGGAGATACAACCATCTAGCTACTACATGGACCCATAGTCCAGGTGGAACAACTCACGCATCATACCGGAGAGAAGGCCTTCGGGATGATCTCCCCTCCGGTAGGGTGCCGGGAAGTACTTCAGATCCCCCCGATCTAGGGACGATGGTGGCGGCGGATACAGATGGTTCCATAGATATTTGATCGGGTCCTCAGGGTTTCTGCATCGGGGGCTTCTTATAGGCGAAGGGGGAGACCGAGGCGGCGACCAGGGCAGGCAAAATCAGTTAAGGAAGGAGCGTTGATGGTCGCGGGGAGTAATTAGTCAATAGAGCGTTTCGTTTGTGAGAGGCAAGATACGCGACGTGACAGCGACCCAGGGGATCCAATGAAATGATCCCTCGGAGGATCTGTATCATTTTCCTTCGAAAAATGGTACCCGGATTCAGACCGGTCTAAACTTGTCCAAACACGACGGACAATGGTACCCGGATTCAGACCGGTCTGAACTTATCCAAACTTGGTGGACATTTCGACCGCAAAACCCCAATCCTCCATCCTAATTCTCCTACCTTTTGCATGCATGCACTAAAAAACAAAATTTCTGATATCGTCAACATTTATCAAAAAGTTGAATAGCTCAAACTGTTTACCCGATTAAAAATTCGTTTTCACCACTCGACTATCATGACGAGATCTTCAGAACTAGATCTCATCTTGATATGTTTCAATTTCTTTGAACTCAAAAGTTACCCATCTTTAACACATGGGTTATCCATACTATAATATATATGTTATCCATCATATGAAAGAGCTATGTGAAAACTCTTTTACGTGTAAGTTACTCACTTATAACTTTTACATTTTCTGAACTCCCGTTTATCATGAAGCCTTAGTTACACCCAATTTTTAGTTAATTAAATGTGAGCATTACTATTTTGATTTGACCGCGGTAGTCTAGGTGTAACACCATTCGAGGGTTCATCACCTGTACGACGCGGAAGTGGTGATGAGCGATAAAACTGAGACTCTATTTATAGAAATTTCTTTATATGTGCAATATAAATTGGGGTTTGGTTGGGCTGGTGCAAGTAACCTCGATATTTATATCATTATGCTAAAAAGGGTTAAATCCTACTAAATGGATAACTTTAGTTTCTCTCTATGTGTTGGTAACTACTTTATTTTCATGTGGGTAACTTTTGCATAATGGCTAGGGTAACTTTAATATCTATCTGTGTGTAAATTTTGTACATCTATTGAATAATTTTTTTGTCTGGATAACATTAGTTTCTCACTATGGGTAACTATAGTGTAAAATCCAGGTAACTACATTATTAAAATTTTCATGTGGGTAACTTTTTTACTGTTCCTCACTAAGTCTTAGTTACCACATTCCTCAATTTTAGTTAATTAAATGTGAGCTAGGCTTATTTGATTTGGACAGGGTAGAGTCGAGGTTCTCACGCCCTAACAGTAGACCTAGTTGACAAACTGCCACATATTTATAATTTTACAATTATAAACATGTTAGGATAAAAAAAACCAAGACAACAAAGCTAGAACAAGGAAATATTTTATTCATCATTTACTCCATTACCATCATGTCTAAGAGTACCTACTTCTACAAAAGAAAAGAAAGAAACAAGAGTGAGTATGTAATCATGCTCAACATGCACACATGCACAAGATTGTGAGATGGCACCGGTTCAACAAACAAGAGTATTAGAAATTCGATAAAGACAAAGATAATTGTAGATTGATAAGAATTTAAATGAAAGAAAAAAGACTAAATACTAGGATAACACATGACGACAAGCTTTCCCTACCCGAGATTCAAGGGGTGAATATTCATGCTTTTACACTCTGTAAAGGGGTACTCCGACACCGACAGTCCCGACTAGAACCACACATGCGCTAGTCGAGCAGTGTTCTTTTACCCGCTAAAACCCGAACACTTTGATATACTAGTATCGACCGCTTCTACGGATCCATCACCGACACGTTTCGAATAAAGGCCGTCCTAGCGAAGAACTCAGATAGTCCCATACCTATACTGTGATCGGTACAATGTTTTTGCCGTCATGATACCAGAGTTTTATCAAACAAGATTTTTTTAGATGAAAACTAATAGCTAATCAACAAGAAAGAAATCACATGATTTTCTAGATATTCTCTAACTTTTTCTAAAACATGGCCTCTATCCATTTCACCAGGTTAAGCTAGACTTAAGCCTAACTTTCCATTGATGAGAGTAGCACAAAATATTTCTTTACCGGATGGAGTATAAGATCAAAGAAAAGAAATTGCAGAACATAATTAGCAACCACTAGGGTATATGAAAATGAATAGTAGAAATCCTCATGGCCGATACATGCATGTACTATCATAGATTATAGAAAATAGTATTAAACCAAGTAGCGCCAGTGCATGCGTGAGCTAAAATAAAAAAAGATAGAAATACTAAGAATGAATTTACAAGTGAGTTGAATATAGTAGAGCCAGCATCCTGACATATCCATGCATGTGCCACCATGACATGCATGAATCATATAAGCTAGCAGTACATGTATATCAAGGCAATGGTACAGAGTAGACATATGCTAAATGAACTAGGTAGACTTTTGTAGAGAGACATGACATGTGCTTGCTTTCTCCTACTATCCTCTACACTGAACTAGATTATTATCTTCTCTTCTCACACCTAGGAATGTGACTAGTGATAGTTGTTGACGAGGTTTGATCTCGTCAATGCCCATTGTTATGGACTTAGGTTTTGGAGAAGATGGGGATGCTGGAGATCGTGGCACGGTTAACAGACAAGCAACCAGGGGACACGAGATTTACCCAGGTTCAGGCCCCCGGAGGGAAAACCCGACTCCTGCTTGTCTGCTCTTTGATTACGGCGGAACCGAAGGTTACAGGGTGCGCAGATTCGATCTGGCGTGGATGCGTGTGCGAAAGTATGAGTCGAGTTGCCCTAGGACGTGCCCTCCTGGCCTTTATATAGACTTAGGCAGGTCCCGGGCGTAGTCCTAGTCGGTTACAAGTTCTAGGGTTTTACCCCTTTGAATTTCCTATCTCCTCTAGTCTTGCTCTCCAAGGATCCGAAGACGTCATGGGCCTTGGCCACCCGAAAATCTTCATGGGCCAGCATATGTCTGCCGTGGGCCTTCCTTGGGCTGGACCAGGTATGCTGAAGTTACGTACCCATAGGGTATAACCATGTGAGTAGCCCCCGAGTGTTCAGTCGAATCGTAGATTCGGCTGAGGACTCTTCCATTCTTCGGGAGCAGCTATATGTTAATAGTATATGTGTGTTGGGATTGTTGATGCGTGTGCCTGACTCACCCGACGGATCAGGGTCAGTTAAGTATCTTAGGACGAAACAACACGATCTTCTTCAGGTTCGGGTCCCTTAACCCGAGCCTGAAACATATGCTGGCGTAATTCAACTCAGGCCGCGGAGGACTTATAGAAGTGGAATTCCAGTGATTTTAATTGGTGTACCCAACGCGTCCGTCGGGATTTTTCATCGTACCTGCTGGTACGGATTCATACTAGCAGAGCGCGGTCAGGTGCGTTGCCAGGCCATCAGATGATATCTGTAGGTCTTATCTTTGCGTCGCAGACGTAGCATCCGAACATTTATCACCTCGGAGGTGCTTCGGGTGGCCAAGGAGATTGTCGCTCACTCAGCGTTTTGTTGGGGCAGAGTTGCCAAAAAAGTTTTTGCGTGCTGATCTGAAAGATCGCAGTCGAAGATTTCATAGGGTGCGCGACCAGCGCTCCCTATGGGAGTAGCCCCCAAGTGTCTGTTCGAGTCGTAGACTCGAACGGAGACTTTCAGTTCAAGCATTGTTTCAATCATTAGGTCCGCAGGACTCGAAAATTTTCGGATGCTTAAATCCATCCTCCCTATGGGAGTAGCCCCCCGAGTCCGTAGTGGAGTCGTAGACTCGACGTAGGACTCAGAGAATTAATTTTGCTTTCATTTGTCTGTCGGGTGCGCGGCCAGCGCTCCTGATAGGAGTAGCCCCCAAGTATTTAATCGAATCGTAGATTCGAGTGAGTACTCTTAGTTGTGGAGCCGAAGTGGTGCTAGTATAGCTTTTGATGACGTCAGTGCTTACGATCGATGACCTCAAGCGTCTGCTACGCCAGAGATGACTTGACTGGACGAAGCGTGGGTCCCACTTGCTGACTTTGAATTGACCGGTCACGCGCGGCGTGGATATGGTTACGGCGTCTCCTCGATTTCCGCGCGTAGTGGACGGCGTGGTAACGACGGTTCGTTGTGGTGTTGACACGTGTACGGCCAGATCTACCGTTGGCGTTAGGTCTTCTCGATGGACGGCCAGCGTGCGTCGTCTTCGCTGTTATAATCCTGGGTGAAATCGTGGTTTGTTTTTCACCGCACCAGTTCATCTGTTCACTGCCTCCTTGTTCTTGAGCGATTCTTGCTGCGCGCTAAGCTTTCCTTCCACATTTCCTTCATTTTTTTCTGCGTTGTCATCGCCACCACCGCTGCAGCGCCATGGGGAAAACAAAGAAGTCCTCATCTGCGGTTGGGACCAGTGCTGCCGGTGGCAAGAAGAGCACCGCCGCTGCTCGCGTCACCGATGGTGGCTGGCGGCGATCAGAGGCGCGGGAGAGCGATCTCCGCAAACTGCGCGAGCGGGGCCTGATCCCGCAGGATACGACGGCCGTCAAACTCCCCGGCAATGAGGTAATCCCCCGTACCCCATCTGGGTACCGGGTTATGTTTCTTGCCTTCGTCTTGCGTGGGTTTTCGTATCCAGTCCATGACTTCCTTCGTGGACTGCTCTTCTTCTATGGGGTTCAGTTGCATCATCTGTCTCCCAATTCTCTTCTCCACATTGCTTGTTTTGTCACCCTTTGCGAGTGATGGCTGGGCATTGAGCCGCACTTTGGCCTCTTCCGGAAGCTTTATTCCATGAAGAGGCAGTCTGGTTCGGATGGTGTGTATCCCATTGGGGGTTTCATCATCTCCCTCAGTCCCAATGTGCAATTCTTTTCCTTTTCCATGTCCGAATCTGTCCAGTACTGGCGGAGGAAATGGTTTTACATCCGTGACTCCGTACTGCCTGGGCAAGATTTTGGTCTCGTTCCTTTTGACCCCTCCCAATTGATTGAGAAGAAAAGATCCTGGAAAAACCAAATCTTAGACGATGAGGTGGCGGAGATAGAGGCCCTGTACTGTCGGGTGGAGGATCTCCAACTGATTCCTGAGAAGGAGGTGAACGGAGTCGACATCATCCGGACGTTTCTTGAGCGTCGGGTGCAGCCTCTCCAAGCGAGGGCGCATCCGATGTTTCTTTACTCTGGGTGCCGTGATCCGACGAGGGTTTCGAGTGAGAAAATCTCCGAGGTGGAACTTGACAAGGCTCTTCGCGCGCTGTTGAAGTTCAAGGCCGACGAAGAAATCCCGGGGAAGTCGCAGACTCCTCCCTTTTCTTCGACGTTGGTCGTACCGAAGGTGTAGATTTGCGCACGTAGTGCTCCCCTTTTGTTTTTGTCAGCTGTGTACTTTTTCCTTTGTTTGCTAACAAAGTTCCCTTTCTTTTTGCAGAGCTTCAAAGTGCCGGGCATGGCACCACCATTGCCCGAAAGGTATCCGAATGCCCCAGATAATGAAGTGGTGGATTCCGTGTCCGAGCTACCGTCAGCGCGATCTTCAGCGGAGGATGCCGACGAGTCGAGTGAGGACCATTCGCGCAAGCGATCACGGAGCTCCAGCGAGTCTTCGGATGCGTCGACTCCTCCGACTCCCAGAAATCCTCTGGGCCTTGAGCGTCATGATGATGTTCATGGGGGTTCTTCCTCTCCTCTTCCTGCCATTCCTGTGCGAGCTGTTGCTCACCCGCCAGCAAAGCGGAAGAAGGAAGAAAAGAAGGAGGAGAAGAAGGAAGAAAAGAAGGAAGAGAAGAGGGCCCGAAGGGCTTCTCCTATCTTCGACCTGAGCGCGTTGGGCTCGTAAGTTTTCTTGTTGCCATTTTTGTCCTTTTTCCTTGATGGTGTTTGCACATGTGTTGATTGGCTTCGTATGCAGGCAATCCTCCGACGGCTCTAGTGATGGTGGGCAGGAGATGATGGGGGAGTCGAACATTGTGTCGCCTCCTCCTCAGACTGTGGCGACTTCTGGTGACGTTGCGCCAGTTCCTCCTGTGCAGGAGAGGCTGGAGGTTGCGCCCCAGAATTTCGCAGGCGGGCCTGCGGGTTCGCCTTCGGAGCACGTAAGTTTTTCTGCTTGATGTTACGGGGGGAGCCCCGAGTGTCTTCGAGTGCTAATGTTGTTTCTTCTTCTTTGTGTTGGGCGTAGCCCCCAAGTCTTGTTCTTACTGCTATTGCCTTTTTCTGCAGCCTTTTGTCCAAGAGGCCAAGCGGCTGGTGGAGGAGCGCCTGACGCTGGAGGCGAAACTACGGCAGCTTCAAGGTATTCGTCTCCCTTGTAGTACTTCTCTTGCTTATCCTAGCCCTGTTCTTTGACACTTGCTTGTTGTAAATGCAGAGGAGCATAACGACTCTCTCCGTGAGGTCGATGCTCTGAAGAAGAGCCTTGGCCAATCGGAGCAGAAGGCCGAAGCTGCCGCTGGTGCGAGAGAGCGCCTTGAGTTGGAGCTGGCGAAGGCAGCCAAAGCGAAAGAGCGTCTGCAGCAGGAGGCCACAGATCGTGAGGAGCAGCTGGCCACCGTTGCGGCTGCTCGTGAAAAAGGGGTGGCGGATAAGCTCATGGCTGCTGCCAAGGCTATTTCGGGTGAGCGTTAGCTTTTGTACTTGCTTCTTTTTTGACGGATCTTCTTCTATGTTGCCTTTCTTCATGTTTTCTTCTTTTTTGTCTTAGATGCCGCAGGCATCGAGTTTGACCGCGGTGCTCTGGAGCACGGGAGTGCTCTAGATGATGCCACTGTAGCGGTCGAAGACCGCTGCAGCACCGTCGTCAACTCCCTTGCCAAGGCAAAAGAGGTCCTTGGTCGCTTCTACCAGGAGCTCTTCCCGAAGGGCGCATCCCTTGAAGATGTGGATGCCCTGGCAGAGGCTCTGTCAGGCGAAGCGCCTGCAGCGTATAAGCGCAAGCAGAAGGGCATCGGTGCGTCTGTCGGGCTGGCGATGGCCATGGCGGCTGGGGCGGAGCTGGACCTGCCCCAGATCACTTCTCGGATGCCGACAGCTGCGGATGGATCCGAGGTAGCCTTCGCCGCCTACTCCGCTCGCTGCAGACGATATGGGCCCAAGCTCATTGACTTGCTGTCTGAGTACGCACTGCGGCAGCAGGGCGAGGCCAAAGCTAGGCAGTCTGGTTCTGAGGCGACTCAGTGTCCTGCACCTTAGGCATAGTAGACGTAGGGTAGTTTGTAGTCTTCTTTTGTTGTAAATATCTGTTGTAGTACCATCCTTGTGCCACGTAGTGGCCTTATATATTTTAATGAATTCCTCCGAGTTGTGCTCTATCCTTGGCTGAATGTCTGTGTGCCTTCTTTTTCCTGCTGCTATAGGTTCCTTCGGGTGCTGACCCAGTTGACACTTCATCCGAAAGGCCCTTGCGAGCATCTTTGGATGATTCCTCGCAGCTCGCTTTTCTTCGAGATCGCGTGCGCAGCTTGGAGAGGGATTTGCTTGGGTTACGCGATCGCGCTGATGTTTGGAAATCCAAAGCAGACCGTGGTGCAGCTAGAGAGGAGTATTTGATGGCGGAGCCGGGTCGGTTGTCCGAGCAGCTGCAATGTAAGTTGATCCTTCTTTCGGGCTATAGCATAGTTATTCGGGTGAGCCTGCTGGCCTTACTCTTGTTTTGTGCGGTTGTCGCAGGTGCCAATCTTGCTCCGAGGGAAGAAAAGGAGCGTATTGCTGTTCGAGTCAATTGCTTGACTCAACAGGACATGGAGGCCGGCGGCTTCTTCTGGATGGATCGTGATCGCGCCATAGTTCTGGCGACGGTGCAGGATCGTGTCTACCAGGTTTCGCGGGTGCTCCGCCAGGTGCAGACATCACTTTCCTCGGTGTTGCACGTCATGTTTCCGTTGGATGCCGTGCCAACGACCCTTGCATGTCTTCTGACGAAGTTTCGGAGTGCCAGCAATGTCAAGGAGCTGGTGCGACAGCAGCTCGTCGCAGGGGTGAAGGCTGCCTTGTCTCTTGTGAGGGTGCACCGCCCTGATGTAGATTTGGCTGCTGTGGCGACTGGGCCACCTCCTCGACCAGATGGTGGCGAGTGGGATATGCGTCCGTATTACGCGGCTGTAAGGCAGTATGCCGAACAGATTGTAGATTTGTTTGAGCAGCGTGCTCAGGTTATTCTTCAGAATAGGTAGGACCTGAAAATAAACAGATAAATGTAAAATTTGTATATTGCGGCTGGGCGTTTATGTGCCCTTTGTTGTAAAGGTTTGTGAGCACGCAGTGCTTTGATTGAGTACATGCCCTTTTCGTTTGCCTGACGTAGTCAGCTACTCAGGTGTACACGTTTGGTCCTCAGTCGATGAAATCGTGAGGTGGGGGGAGCCCCCAAGTGCGTATGTAGCATGTAGTAAAGTTGCAGAAAATGGTCAACCGAAGGTTGGGGCGAGGTACTTAGCTTTATTTATATCGTAATGGAGGAGGTACATGGTTCGGCTGAGTAGCCTTGGCTGAAAGCCTTATTGAAAGTAATCAAGGGGGGTAGGTTGCTACGGGTAGAATCGTCGCAGGTGCGAGACGTTCCACGGGTTGGAGTATGCGACTCCAGACTCCACGTGCTTGAGGCGATAGGCGCCACCTGGGATGACCTCGGTGATGGCGTAGGGTCCTTCCCATGGTGAATCGAGTTTGTTCGGTCTCTTTTGCTTGAGTCGCAAGACGAGGTCTCCTTCGACGAAGGACCTTGGGCGCAGCCGGCGGCTGTGATAGTTGCGGAGACTCTGCTGGTACACCGCTGATCGAGCGGCTGCTATATCCCGCGCTTCATCGAGTGTGTCGACGGCGTCTTCGAGTGCAGCCGTGGATTCGGCTTCGCTGTAAGCGACGACTCGTGGAGCCTGGTGGCGTACTTCGGCTGGTAGCACTGCCTCGGCTCCGTGCACCATGAAGAATGGTGTGTAGCCGGTGGAGCTGTTTGGCATAGTCCGTAAGCTCCACAGGACAGATGGTAGCTCTTTCGTCCAGTTTCCAGCTTTGTGCTCGAGTGAGCTCATGAGGCGCTTCTTGATGCCGGCGCCGATGAGGCCGTTGGCCTTTTACACTTGCCCGTTTGTTTGCGGGTGTGCCACTGAGGCATACGTGATATTGATCCCGAGGCCTTCGCAGAAGTCCTGGAATTCTTCGGAGATGAAGTTTGATCCGTTGTCGGTGATGATGCTGTGCGGTACACCAAACCTGTAGACAATGGATTCGAAGAACTTGACGGCAGTTTTGCCCTTCTGGTTGGTGACTGGCATGGCTTCAATCCACTTGATGAATTTGTCGACTGCGACCAGTAGGAAGACGTGTCCTCCTTTCGAAGATTTTGGCAGTTTGCCGATCATGTCGAGGCCCCATTGGGCAAAAGGCCAGGCTATGGGTATGGGTCGAAGTTTGGACCCAGGTGCGTGCGGTTTGTCGGCGAACCGTTGGCACCCGTTGCATCTTCGGACGATGTCCTTCGCGTCGCTCATGGCCGTTGGCGAGTAGAATCCTGCTCGCAGAGCCTTGGCGACAAGGGAGCGGCTGCCTGCGTGGTGGCCGCAGATGCCTTCATGGATATCTTGGAGTATGGCCTTGCCGTCGTTGATGGTGACGCACCGTTGTAGTACGCCCGTAATGCTGCGTTTGTACAGCTCGCCGTTGATGATGGTGAAGGCTTTTGACCGACGAGATACGCGCCGGGCATCTGTCGGGCTGTCTGGCAATTCTCCGTTTATCAGGAACTGGAGGTATGGACGTGTCCAAGTTTCTTCGACTGCCATGACCTGCATCAGGTTGACCATGGCAACTTCGGTATCCAACTTTTCGGGTCCTTCATGACCTTCGGGTAGCGTAGCCCCCGAGTGTTCTGCTTCTTCGGGTGACCCCTTGGGGAATTTCCGCTTGATGGATGGCACGCAGATCTGTTCGAGGAACACACCTGGTGGTACCTTTGCACAAGTGGAGCCGATGTTGGCGAGTCTATCGGCCTCCTCGTTGCTCTCTCTTCCAACGTGCCGAAGTTCGCATCCGTCGAATTCTCCTTCGAGTGCGTTGTATAGCGCGCGGTACGCGATCATGTTTTTGGCGTGTGCGTCGCACTCATTCATCGTCTGCTGTACGACAAGGTTGGAGTCACCGTAGATGACCAGGCGCGTTGCGCCACATATTTTTGCCATCTTCATGCCATGGATGAGGGCTTCGTATTCGGCCTCGTTGTTGGAGGCTCTGAATTTCATCCGAAGGACGTACTTCATCTTGTCACCTTGCGGGGAGGTCAGTATGAATCCTGCCCCTGCTCCGGCTTCGCGTTTGGAGCCGTCAAAATGCATTGTCCAGGACTGCGACATGTCTAGGGTGTCAGGCAGCTGCAGCTCCATCCAATGCACCAGGAAGTCCGGAAGGACTTGAGATTTGATTGCATGTCGCTTCTCGTACATGATGTCCAGGGGTGATAGTTCAATGCCCCACAGGGCCACGCGTCCTGTGGCCTCTGGGTTATTCAGGATGCTGTTTAGGGGTGCCTCGTTGACGACCATCACCTGATGCTCCTGGAAGTAGTGGCTCAGTCGTCGAGCCGTCATGAACACGCCGTAGGCCAGCTTCTGGTAGTGCGGGTACCGCTGTTTTGTTGGAGTGAGAACCTCGCTGAGGTAGTAAATTGGGCGTTGTACCCTGTGGGTCTTGCCGTCTTCGGGTCGTTCGACCACGAGTACTGTGTTGACCACCTGGTGTGTGTCTGCTATGTACAGCAACAGGGGCTCGCGCTCTTTTGGCGTGACCAAAACGGGCGAGGTGGAGAGGAGCCGCTTGAGGATTTCAAATGCGTCGTTGGCTTCTGGTGTCCACTTGAACTTGTCTGCTTTGCGCAGCAGCTGGTAAAATGGTAGGGCCTTCTCGCCCATGCGGCTGATGAACCTGCTTAGTGCCGCTACTCGCCCTGCGAGCTGCTGAACGCCCTTGAGGTTTTTCGGCTTCTCCATTGTCATGATAGCTTTGATTTTCTTCGGGTTCGCTTCGATCCCTCGTTGAGAGATGAAGTACCCGAGCAGCTGGCCCGAGGGGACGCCGAAGGCGCACTTTTCTGGATTGAGCTTGATCCTGTAGCGATCAAGGTTGTCGAACGTCTCGCGGAGATCGTCGATAAGTGTTCTTGCCTCCTTGGTTTTTATGACTATGTCGTCGACATAGACTTGGACGTTGCGACCGATCTGGTCCTTGAGGCAGGCCTGCATGCATCGCTGGTACGTGGCACCTGCGTTCTTTAGCCCGAAGGGCATTGTGTTGTAGCAGAATACTCCGAACGGTGTGATGAACGCCGTTTTCTCTTGATCTTCGACCTTGAGTCGAATCTGGTTATAGCCTGAGTAGGCGTCGAGGAAGGAGAGCTTCTCACAACCTGCAGTCGAATCGATGATCTGGTCGATCCGAGGTAGAGGGAAGTGGTCCTTTGGGCAGTGTTTATTTAGCGACGTGAAGTCCACGCACATCCGCAGGATGTCCGTGTCCTTCTTCGGGACCATCACCGTATTTGCCAGCCACTCGCTTTCCTTGATTTCCCGGATGAAGTCTGCTGCGAGTAATCTGTTGATCTCCTTGCCGATAGCTTCGGCTCGTGGCTCCGACAGTCTTCGGATAGACTGCTTGACTGGCTTGGTGTCTGGGAAGACATTGAGTGCGTGCTCGGCGAATTCCCTGGGAACTCCTGGCATGTTCGCAGGACACCAGGCGAATATTTCCCAGCACTCACGGAGGAATTCGACGAGCGCGCCTTCCTATGCGGTGCTGAGGTCGTTGGCGATCAGCGCCGTCTTGGAGGCGTCTGTCGGATGGACCTGCACTTTCTTGGTGTTGACGGTGGAGTCGAAGGACATGTCGGGTGCGTTCTGCCTTGTGACTGGGGGTAGCCCGTTGTCCGTCACCTCGCGGAGCCTTACGAGCTTGTCTTGCATGCCGAAGGACTGGGAGATTTTGTTGAAATCCCTGTCGCATTGGTCCGATCGGGTGAAGCTCCCGTGGACTGTGATGACGCCCCTTGGTCCTGGCATCTTGAGTAGTAGGTATGCGTAGTGTGGGACGGCCAGGAACCTTGCGAATGCTACACGTCCCAGGATGGCGTGCTATTGCGACGGCCAGTCCACCACTTCGAATTCTAGGCGCTCCTACCGAAAGTTGTCCGGTTGCCCGAAGATGACGTCGAGCCCTATTTTGCCCAGGGGGAAGATGCCCTTCCCTGGGACAATGCCGTGGAACGTTGTGTCTGATTGTTCCAGGCTGCATTGCGGGATCCGCATAGCCGCTAGAGTGCTTGCGAACATTAGGTTGATGCCGCTGCCGCCGTCCATGAAGACGCGACTCATCTCGAAGCCTCCGATCTGCGCCTCCAGCACCAGGGCAGCATGACCTGGGCGAGGGATCTGGCAAGGGTGATCCGCGCGAGTGAATGTGATTCAGGACTCCGATCCGCTGAGGTACTCAGGGATTGCAGGCGGAGTTGCCACGGCCAAGTTGATTTGTCGGGTGATTTTCTTCTGCACCCTATTTGTGGGGCGTCCCTTCTGGGTCATATTTAGTGCTCCCTTTGGTGGGGGGTATGGGACCCCGGCGTTGTTTTGCGCTGGTGCGACTGGTTGATTTGGACCTCCAATAGGCGGCGGTGGAGGAGCTCCGTGTGCTATTTCACCTGGCGCAGGTGTGTTTCCGAACGCAGGGATTGGAGCTTGTTGCCTCATCTGCATCATGCCTTCGCTGAGTTTCTGGAACTCGCGGTAGTCCTTGAGCATGTGGCTATCTTTCTTTTTGCCATCTTGTTTGTCGATATAGAAGTGGATGGTGCATGGACCCGAAAGTTTGTCGAATGCTGAGGGTCCGTTGTCGCGGTCGCGGCGTTGCCACGACTGCGTTGGTCGTCCGTTGTCGCGGAAGTTTCCGCTGCGGTATCCTCCGCTGTTGCGGCTGTTGTCATTACGGTGGTCGGTGTAGCCGGCTGCGACCATGTCGGGTCCGTCGCGGTCCTCGTAGACGCGCGATCTCCTCTTGCTGCGGCGTTCGCGTCTTCGGCCGTAGTAGTCCTCTTCATCTGATTGCGCCCGCTGGATGCAATCTTCGCCGTCTGCCCAACTGTTGGCAATTTCCATGAGGTGGTCGAGTGTCTTGGGCTTTACACACCCAAGTTCCTCCTTGAAGTCTGGGCGTTTGACGCCGTCCCTGAAGGCGTCGATGTCCCGCTCTTCGGAGATGTGTGCCGCGGAGTTCTTGGTTGTAGAACAGCGTAGTATGTATGAGCGAATAGATTCACCCGTTCTCTGGGTGCAGGCTCGCAACTCTTCGATTGAGGCGGGCCTCTTGCTGGTACCTTTGAAATTTCGGATGAAGCTGTAAGCGAGCTCCTCCCAGCTTCGGATGGATCCTGATGATAGGCTGCTAAGCCAGACCCGCGCTGCGCCTGTCAGCTGCAGCTGAAGGCATTGCATGGCGGTTTCTTTGTTGCCTCCGTGAAGCTTGACGGATGATAGATGGTCACTGAGCCAGGACTTTGGATCTTGCGTGCCGTTGAACTTCGGAGTATCCGAAGGAAGCTTGAAGTTGCGTGGCATCTGTGTTCGCCGGACGGATCTGCTGAAGCATCGAGCTCCGCAGAGTTCTCCTTCGTCTTCATCCATCTCAGATTCGGACGAGCATGCGCGTTTAGCGCGTGCTTTGTCGATCTTGCGTTGTGTAAGCTTGTCTCTGGCGTCGTAGTCGCGTTTATGGCAGTGCGAGCTCTTCTTTCTTCGAGGGAGATCGTGCTCCTCTTCCTCTTCGGATGAGGGGGTGGGGCTCCGGTCGCGCCTGGCCGGAGCTATCTTCTTCGGCTCCGCAGGAGCATCTTCATGGAGCGCAGCTCCGATTAGTCCTAGTCCGGTGAGTGCGGACCTATGCATGGCCCTTTTCGGGTCCCCCTCCGGAGGTGGGTGAGCCACGAGATACGCAGTGGTGTAGGGTTTCGTAGCATGGAAAACAAAAATTTTCTATCGCATACAAACAAACAAGCCAAGATCTATCTACTAGATTGTAGCAACGAGTCGATGGAATAACTTACCCTCGAAGATTCCAAAGTATTTAACGAGAGCGGATTCTCGTGGGTGATGTAGTCGTACTCTTCCCGATCTCAAGATCGCGTAGACGATCCTTCCGGCGCTGCGTTCCGGCAGCGCTCCCGCAGTCGGTCACACGTTCGGTACTCGATGAAGACCTTCCTCTCCCTTGTTCCAGCAGGCAGCGGAGGTTGTATCACTCTCCTCGCAATTCCGGTAGCACAACGGCGTGGTACCGGAAGTAGAGGGGAGATCTCGCAGGGCTTCGCCTTAAGCCGGAGCGAGTATGGTGGAGTATGAGAGAGCTCCTCAGTGATCTAGGTTTTAGACACACCAAGGAGGAGAGGCTAGAGCTGGCGGCTAGGGTTCCGGGGACCCCCCAAGTCGGCGGCTAGGGCAAAACCCTAGGGGGCGGCGGCGGCTATGGTGGTAGGCGCCAAGCTAGGGTTTGAGGAGAGGTACTTGTGTGTCTAGGAGGGAGCCCTGCCCCTCCTTATATAGGTGGAGGGGCCGGCGGCCAAGGGGAGGGAGGGGAGTCCCTCCCCAACTCGGCTTGGGTGGTGCGCCAGCTTGGGGAGTAGGGACTCCCTCCCCAACTCGGTTTCAACCTCCTCCTCCTCTTTCCAAAACTTGCCGTTTGACTTTCAAACTAGCCGTTTGACTTTTCAATTTAGGATTTGAATAAACCCTTTATTTTGGACAGCGAAGACACTTAGTACATGATGCAATCATTCCAACTTGCAATGACACATTCATGTACCCCTTCCCCTCCGGAGTGCCGGACATTCCGGAACCTTCTAGAACATTCCCGATGAAAACACCGGAATCATTCCCCAACTCCGAAACGGGACTTTCCTTATATGAATCTTATTCTCCGGACCATTCCGGATCTCCTCGTGATATCCCGGATCCCATCCGAGACTCCGAACAACATTCGGTCTCTTTCTCATTCATTCCATAACTACTCAAACAACGTCGAATCCTTAAGTGTGTCTCCCTACGGTTCGTGAATTATGCGGACATGATCGAGACACTTCTCCGAACAATAACCAATAGAGGAATCTGGAAATTCATATGGCTCCCACATATTTCTACGATTACTTTGCGATCGAATGAACCACTTACATACGATACCAATTTCCCTTTGTCTCACGATAGTTTACTTATCCGAGCTTTATGATCGTCGGTATCTCTGCATACCTAGTTCAACCTCGTTACCGATAAGTACTCTTTTCTCGTTCCCGTGATATGTGATCCCTTGTGAACCAGTCACATGCTTGCAAGCTAATTGGATGACATTCCACCGAGAGGGCCCAGAGTATATCTATCCGTCATATGGATGGACAAATCCCACTCTTGATCCATGTGTCTCAACCAATACTTTCCGAACACTCAATGCCACCTTTATAGCCACCCAGTTACGGTGTGGTGTTTGATGTCATCAAAGCATCCATCCAGTAAAGGTGATATGCATGATCTCATGGTCGAAGGAATTAGGTTACTATGTATCAGAAAGCATATAGCAATTGAACTATTAAAATGACTTGATCTTTATGCTACGCTTATCTATAGGAGTATGTCCACCATATCATTCTCCTAACGATATGATCTTGTTGTTGATAACATCTCAATGTTCATGATAGGGAAACCACAATCATTTATCAACCAACAAGCTTGTGATGTATAGAGGCTATACTAGGGACTTCAAATTAAGTTTACAAATCACACAAGTATCAATGTTTCCTTGTTAATACTACTATAGCATGAATGTAAACATTTATCATAAACACAAAGATATAATAATAACCACATTTATTATTGCCTCTAGGGCATATCTCCAACAGTCTCCCACTTGCACTAGAGTCATCTAATCTAGATTACATGGTAATATACCGAACACCCATGGCAGTTTGGTGTTGGTCATGTTTTGCCCTCGGGAGAGGTTTAGTCAACGGATCCGCCACATTCAGATCTGTGTGTACTTTGCAAATCTTTATATCCCCATCTTGGATATGTTCTCGAATAGCGTGAAAACGTAGCTTGATGTGCTTCAGCTTCTTGTGTGACCTTGGTTCTTGCGCATTGGCTATGGCGCCCATGTTATCACAGTAGATAGACATTGGATCCAGCGCACTAGGAACCACACCCAGCTCTGTAATGAACTCTTTCATCCATATCGCTTCTTGTGAAGCCTCCGAAGCAGCCGTGTATTCCGATTCAGTTGAAGATCTCGCCACAACGCTTTGCTTTGCACTCCTCCAGCTAACTGCTGCACCATTCAAAATAAATACGTATCCAGATTGTGATTTAGAATCATCCGGATCGGTGTTCCAACTAGCATCGGTGTAACCATTAACAACGAGCTGTTCATCACCTCCATCAGAAAGAACCATATCCTTAGTTCTTATCAAGTACTTAAGGATGTTTTTGACCGTTGTCCAATGATCCACTCCTGGATCACTTTGATATCTGCTAGTCAAACTAACAGCATATGCAATGTCGGGTCTAGTACATAGCATGGCATACATTAGAGATCCTATGGCTGAGGCATAGGGAGTCTTACTCATCCTTTCTCTATCTTCTGCCGATGTCGGACTTTGAGTTTTACTCAAGGTCGTATTGGGCAACATGGGCAAGAACCCTTTCTTGCTATCTTCCATTCCAAATCTCTTTAGAACTTTGTCCAAATATGTACTCTGTGATAATGATATTAGGCGTCTCGATCTATCTCTATAAATCTTTATGCCTAATAGGTAAGCTGCTTGGCCAAGATCTTTCATTGAAAAACTATTATTCAAATATTCTTTGACACTATAAGAAGGTCTACATCATTCCCAATCAACAATATGTCATCCACATATAGTATTAAGAATGCTACAGAGCTCCCACTCACTTTCTTGTAAATACAAGCTTCTCCATAAGTTTGTATAAAACCAAAACTTTTGATCACCTTATCAAAACATTGATTCCAACTTCGGGATGCTTGCTTCAATCCATAGATGGACCGTTGAAGTTTGCATACCTTGTTAGCATCTTTAGGATTGACAAAACCTTTGGGTTGCATCATATACAACTCTTCATCAATGTCTCCATTGAGGAATGCTGTTTTGACATCCATCTGCCATATCTCATAATCATAACATGCAGCGATTGCTAACATAATCCTCACAGACTTTAGCTTTGCTACCGGTGAGAAAGTCTCATCGTAGTCAACTCCTTGAATTTTTCGAAACCCTTTTGCGACAAGTCGAGCTTTATAGACAGTAACATTACCATCAGCATCTATTTTCTTCTTGAAGATCCATTTGTTCTCGACAGCCTTCCGGCCATCCGGTAAGTCCACCAAAGTCCATACTTGGTTTTCGTACATGGATCCAATCTCGGATTTCATGGCTTCTTGCCATTTATTGGAATCTGGGCTCATCATCGCTTCCTCATATGTCTCAGGGTCATCGATGTTGTCCACCAACATGACACTCATAACGGGATCATACCAATCTGGAGTGGTACGAGTTCTCGTTGACCTCTGAGGCTCTGTAGCAACTTCAACCGAAGTTTCATGATCATCATCATTAGCTTCCTCTCTAATTGGTGCAGGCACCACAGGAACTTCTTCCGGTGCTGCGCTACTCGCAATTTCGAGAGAAGGTTCGACAACCTCGTCGAGTTCTACTTTCCTTCCAGTCACTTCTTTCGAGAGAAATTCCTTCTCTAGAAAGGATCCATTCTTGGCAACGAAGATTTTGCCTTCGGATCTATGATAGAAGGTATACCCAATAGTTTCCTTCGGGTATCCTATGAAGACGCATTTTTCCGCTTTGGGTTCAAGCTTGTCCGGCTGTAACTTCTTTACATAGGCTTCGCAACCCCAAACTTTAAGGAACGACAATTTAGGTTTCTTCCCAAACCATAATTCATACGGTGTCGTTTCAACGGATTTAGACGGTGCCCTATTTAAAGTGAATGCGGCTGTTTCTAATGCATAACCCCAAAATGATAGCGGTAAATCTGTAAGTGACATCATAGAACGAACCATATCTAAGAGAGTTCGATTACGACGTTCGGACACACCATTACGCTGTGGTGTTCCTGGCGGTGTCAACTGTGAAAGTATTCCGCATTTCTTCAAATGCTCGTGAAACTCGTAACTTAGATATTCACCTCCACGATCAGAACGTAGAAATTTAATCTTCTTGTTACGTTGATTCTCTACCTCACTTTGAAACTCCTTAAACTTCTCGAAAGTTTCGGACTTATGTTTCATGAAATAGATATACCCATATCTACTCAAGTCATCCGTGAAGGTAAGAACATAACGATAACCACCGCGCGACGCTACACTCATTGGACCACACACATCGGTATGTATGATTTCCAATAAGTCCGTAGCTCGCTCCATCATACCAGAAAATGGAGTCTTAGTCATTTTACCCATCAGACATGCTTCGCATCTATCAAGTGATTCGAAATCAAGTGATTCAAGAAGTCCATCGGAATGGAGTTTCTTCATACGCTTCACTCCAATGTGACCAAGACGACAGTGCCACATATAGGTCGAGTTATAGCTCGATTTCAAACGTTTAGCCTCAATGTTATTAATATTTGTATTTCCACTATCGAGATTCAATAAGAATAGACCATCTATCAAAGGTGCATGTGCATAAAACATATTACTCATATAAATCGAACAACCATTATTCTCGGACTTAAACAAGTAACCGTCTCGCAATAAACAAGATCCCGACATAATGTTCATGCTCAACGCAGGCACCAAATAACAATTATTTAAGTATAAAACTAATCCCGATGGTAGATGAAGGGGTAGCGTGCCGACCGCGATCACATCAACCTTTGATCCGTTTCCCACGCGCATCGTCACCTCGTTCTTCGCTAGCTTCCGTTTATTCTGCAGCACCTGTTTCGAGTTACAAATATGAGCAACCGAACCAGTATCAAATACCCAGGCACTACTACGAGTACTAGTGAGATACACATCAATAACATGTATATCAGATATACCTTTCTTCTTGATGTTGCCGTTCTTCAAATCCGCTAAGTACTTTGGGCAATTCCGCTTCCAGTGACCTTCTCCCTTGCAGTAAAAGCACTCAGTTTCAGGCTTAGGTCCAGCCTTGGTCTTCTTCGCCGGTGCGGTAACTTTCTTACCACCCTTCTTGAAGTGTCCCTTCTGCTTAGACTTGCCTTTCTTGAATTTGGTGGTCTTATTGACCAACAACACTTGGTGCTCTTTCTTGATCTCCACTTCTGCAGACTTTAACATAGCAAACAGTTCTGGCAACTGCTTGTTCATGTTCTGCATGTTGTAGTTCATCACAAAGTTCTTGTAACTTGGTGGTAGTGATTGGAGGACACGGTAAATCCCCAAAGCATTAGGAATCACTATACCCAAGCTTTGAAGTTTGTTTGCGTGCCCAGACATCTTAAGCACATGCTCACTGACGGAGTTGCCCTCTTCCATCTTGCAGTTAAAGAACTTTTCAGAAGCCTCATAACTTTCAATTGCCGCATGAGTCTCAAAGATCAATTTGAGATCCTCGACAATATCATATGGGTCTGAATTCTCAAACCTTTTCTAAAGCTCCGATTCCAAACCATACAAGATAGCACACTGAACTATGGAGTACTGATTCTTCCGAGCGAGGTAAACATTCTTTACTTCATCGGAAGCATCAGCTGCAGGTGGGTCACCCAGCGGTGCATCCAGCACATAGGTCAAATTACCAGCTGTGAGGACAATCCTCAAATTGCGGAACCAATCCGCGAAGTTGCTTCCATTGTTTTTCAACTTTTCTTTCTCTAGGAACGCATTAAAATTGATGGTAGGGGCTGCCATTGATCTACAACATATTTGCAATAGTTTAGACTAAGTTTATGACAAATTGAGTTCAAATTAATAATAAAGTTAATCTAGGTGAACTCCCACTCAAAACAACATCCCTCACATTGTTTTAGTGATCACACGAACCAAATCCACTACATCAACACCGATCATCACGAGAGTTGATGTAGTTTCAATGGCGAACAATCGTCATGTTCATCATATCTACTATATGATTCATGCTTTACCTTTCGGTGATCCGTGTTCCGATACCATGTCTGTACATGCTAGGCTCGTCAAGATCAAACCTTAGTTTCCGCATGAGCAAATCTGGCTTGCTCACGTTGTATACACTTGCAGAATCTAACACACCAGATCATCACGTGGTGCTTCGAAACAACAAGCTTTAGCAACGGTGCTAACTAAGGGTGAACACTTTATGACTTGAAATTCATGTGCATGAGGGATCATCTTATAATGCTACCGTCGTCTACTAAGCAATACAAGATGCATAAAGGATTAACATCACATGCAATTCAAAATATGTGATATGATATGGCCTTTCTTCTTTGTGCTTCCGATCTCCATCTTCAAGCACGAACATGATCTCCATCATCACCGGCATTGCATCAAGGTCAATGACGCTTCTCCATGGTTGTCGTCCACCGGCTTCAACTATTACAACTACTTTGAATAGACACGCGGGTCTTAACATAAATTAAAGACAACCATATGGCTCATGCCGGTTGCCAACTTACAATAAGGAACATTGCATACATCAAATATAATCACAATCATGGCCATATCACATCACTGCACACCCCTGCAAAACAAAGTTAGACGCCTCTACTTTCTTTGCATATTTTACGTGGTTTGTGGCTTTCAATAAGTGTCGCTCTAACTTACGAACAAGAACCACAACATTGATACTAGTATTGTTGATCACCCGTTGTAAATTGGATCTTAACTATGCTAGGAGAAACAGGCACCCGCAAACCCACTTATGCAATACAAGTTGCATGTCAAGCATGGAGCAAGTCTCATGAACGATGTCATGTAAGGTTAGCCCGGGCCGCTTAATCCCAACATACCGCAAGATGCAAAGTACACAAGAAGCAATCGACAATAAAAGCATCAACGCCCACAATGACCATTGTGTTCTACTCGTGCAACATATCTACATATAGACACGGCTCTGATACCACTGTAGGGTTTCGTAGCATGGAAAACAAAAAATTTCTATCGCATACAAACAAACAAGCCAAGATCTATCTACTAGATTGTAGCAACGAGTCGATGGAATAACTTACCCTCGAAGATTCCAAAGTGTTTAACGAGAGCGGATTCTCGTGGGTGATGTAGTCGTACTCTTCCCGATCTCAAGATCGCGTAGACGATCCTTTCGGCGCTGCGTTCCGGCAGCGCTCCAGCAGTCGGTCACACGTTCGGTACTCGACGAAGACCTTCCTCTCCCTTGTTCCAGCAGGCAGTGGAGGTTGTAGCACTCTCCTCGCGATTCCGGCAGCACAACGGCGTGGTACCGGAAGTAGAGGGGAGATCTCGCAGGGCTTCGCCTTAAGCCGGAGCGAGTATGGTGGAGTATGAGAGAGCTCCTCGGCGATCTAGGTTTTAGACACACCAAGGAGGAGAGGCTAGAGCCGGCGGCTAGGGTTCCGGGGACCCCCCCCCCCAAGTCGGCGGCTAGGGCAAAACCCTAGGGGGCGGCGGCTATGGTGGTAGGCGCCAAGCTAGGGTTTGAGGAGAGGTACTTGTGTGTCTAGGAGGGAGCCCTGCCCCTCCTTATATAGGTGGAGGGGCCGGCGGTCAAGGGGAGGGAGGGGAGTCCCTCCCCAACTCGGCTTGGGTGGTGCGCCGGCTTGGGGAGGAGGGACTCCCTCCCCAACTCGGTTTCAACCTCCTCCTCCTCTTTCCAAAACTTGCCGTTTGACTTTCAAACTAGCCGTTTGACTTTTCAATTTAGGATTTGAATAAACCCTTTATTTTGGACAGCGAAGACACTTAGTACATGATGCAATCATTCCAACTTGCAATGACACATTCATGTACCCCTTCCCCTCCGGAGTGCCGGACATTCCGGAACCTTCTAGAACATTCCCGATGAAAACACCGGAATCATTCCCCAACTCCGAAACGGGACTTTCCTTATATGAATCTTATTCTCCGGACCATTCCGGATCTCCTCGTGATATCCCGGATCCCATCCAAGACTCCGAACAACATTTGGTCTCTTTCTCATTCATTCCATAACTACTCAAACAACGTCGAATCCTTAAGTGTGTCTCCCTACGGTTCGTGAATTATGCGGACATGATCGAGAAACTTCTCCGAACAATAACCAATAGAGAAATCTGGAAATTCATATGGCTCCCACATATTTCTACGATTACTTTGCGATCGAATGAACCACTTACATACGATACCAATTTCCCTTTGTCTCACGATAGTTTACTTATCCGAGGTTTATGATCGTCGGTATCTCTGCATACCTAGTTCAACCTCGTTACCGATAAGTACTCTTTTCTTGTTCCCGTGATATGTGATCCCTTGTGAGCCAGTCACATGCTTGCAAGCTAATTGGACGACATTCCACCGAGAGGGCCCGGAGTATATCTATCCGTCATATGGATGGACAAATCTCACTCTTGATCCATGTGTCTCAACCAATACTTTCCGAACACTCAATGCCACCTTTATAGCCACCCAGTTACGGTGTGGTGTTTGATGTCATTAAAGCATCCATCCGGTAAAGGTGATATGCATGATCTCATGGTCGAAGGAATTAGGTTACTATGTATCAGAAAGCATATAGCAATTGAACTATTAAAATGACTTGATCTTTATGCTACGCTTATCTATAGGAGTATGTCCACCATATCATTCTCCAGCGATATGATCTTGTTGTTGATAACATCTCAATGTTCATGATAGGGAAACCACAATCATTTATCAACCAACAAGCTAGTGATGTATAGAGGCTATACTAGGGACTTCAAATTAAGTTTACAAATCACACAAGTATCAATGTTTCCTTGTTAATACTATTATAGCATGAATGTAAACATTTATCATAAACACAAAGATATAATAATAACCACATTTATTATTGCCTCTAGGGCATATCTCCAACAAGTGGCTGCCATGATCGCAGCTTGTGGCGTCTTCGGGATGATGTTGCCGTCAGCGTCCATATCCACGAACGATGTATGGAGAGTTCGGGTCACGTCACGCCGCTCCTTGGGGTCCATGTTTTCCACCCGAGAGCGGTGCTTGTTTCCCTGATTTCCGTTTGTGTTAGAGCCGGGTCCCATGGCGGAGAGCGCAGCTCGTCGCGCACTGGACTCAGAGGCTGCCTGCTTGCGTTTGTCGAGCGTCTCCTGTATCTTGACTTGCTTCTTATGCTCCTCGATGAGGAGGTAGTGGTATGCCCTCAGCAGATCACGTGGGGAGTCCAGAGGTAGGACTATTTCGCCTGCGACGGCACGGCGTGCTTCGACCCATCCTTCTTTGCTAAGTTGGATGAGGTGGCCTCTGTTTTCCCCGTTTTCGTCGTTTCCACCGTTTTCGCCGTTTCTGTCCTGCGGGTTGGGGTTGGGCGGCGGGTTAGGCGTTTCCTCATCAGTTTGGATGACTGCGGCGCACAGATAGCGCCTGCAAATCGGTTGGTTGCTGCCGCAGCTTTCGGATCCGAAACCGTAGGTCCCTTCATCCGAAGGTGGATCGCACAGATCGGAGTTGCAGCTGCTGCTGCTGTAGAACTCATCTGTTGATGGTGACGTGCGTAGCACGGGGTGTGGAGCCCATGAAGCGGGCCTGATTGACGGCATGGGCACCCGCTCAGGGAGACGGAGGGTGCCGGTTTGTCCCACCTGGAAGCAGAAGCTCCCGAACAAAATTTTGAGTCCGTCGCCTACGGGCTCGAAATCCTTCATGGTATCCGGAGAGTGGGCGATGAAGTCGAAAGCGCCGAAGAGGAGGTGATTCTCCATCGCCGCGGAGTTGTAGATCGATCGGGTCGGAACCGTCACGACCGCACAATCAGCAGCCCCAGTTCCCACAGACGGCGCCAATTGACGAGGTTTGATCTCGTCAATGCCCATTGTTATGGACTTGGGTTTTGGAGAAGATGGGGATGCTGGAGATCGTGGCACGGTTAACAGACAAGCAACCAGGGGACACGAGATTTACCCAGGTTCAGGACCCCGGAGGGAAAACCCTACTCTTGCTTGTCTGCTCTTTGATTACGGCGGAACCGAAGGTTACAGGGTGCACAGATTCGATCTGGCGTGGATGCGTGTGCGAAAGTATGAGTCGAGTTTCCCTAGGACATGCCCTCCTGGCCTTTATATAGACTTAGGCAGGTCCCGGACGTAGTCCTAGTCGGTTACAAGTTCTAGGGTTTTACCCCTTTGAATTTCCTATCTCCTCTAGTCTTGCTCTTCAAGGATCCGAAGACGTCATGGGCCTTGGCCACCCGAAAATCTTCATGGGCCAGCATATGTCTGCCGTGGGCCTTCCTTGGGCTGGACCAGGTATGCTGAAGTTACGTACCCGTAGGGTATAACCATGTCAGTTGTGGTATTCTACTGTGACGTGTGAGGTTTGACAGACTCCCAATCCTTTTTATAGGCCAGAAAAGATCTAGGTCACCGCTTAAGCAGATTCCAGAATATCTACCGCTTTGTCGATTGCTAAATTTTATTTTTTCTATAATGCTAATTAGAAGTATATCTTCCTATTCAGACGCGTAGCCTTCTCATGCTTGAAAGTTTCCACGTACACTTTACATGCTCAACTCATCATTGCTTGAACAAGTGCCATGTGTTTACCTACGTGCACATCCGAGTAAAATATCTCACCGAGCAAAGATGTAGTTAGCTAGCTAAATATCTAAATGTACTATACACTTGTTTCAATCTTTCATGCATGCAAGAGTATACACGAGAAATGCTACTAGTTGTTGACTTAATTGATCCAAAACATGCATAGATAGCTCACATTAAATTTATTTTGTTTATTTCTTTCTGAACCAAAATAATTATTTTGATCCTTTTATTAAAACAGTCAAATTAACATGGGTGTTACAAAGTTGATGAAGTATCGGTACTCTGACACCCTCGAGGTTTCGTTGCTCATATGCCGTAGGAGCAGCGTCGGGTGACGGAGCCGATATGCTACATTATAAAAATTTCTTCATATGTGTATAATATAACTTAGGGTTGGGGAGGGAGTGGTGTGAGTAATGTCAATATATATCATTATGCAAAAAAGTTTATATCCTATTATTACATGGATAAATTTAGTTTCTCTCTATAGATAATTATAAAATAAAGTTCTGCTAACTATTTTATTTCTATGTAGATAACTTTTGTATAATTGCTGGTATAACTTTTATTTCCATATCACTACTAGGAAAAAGCTTACTAGTGGCGCACTAGTTTTTCCTATTAATGGCACACTAGTTGAAAGGACATTTACTGTCTTAATCAGTTTTGGTGTTCGTTAACAACTCGTAGATCATTTTACAGTATGCTAATGTCTACATGTTGATATAATGAAAAGTGAAAAGGACCTTTGCCTTCGGAATTGTCCCTGCAGAAAGATACAAGTTTCTGGGAACTCCAGATCGGAGTCTCCGGTCTGACCAGACCAGAGTCTCCGGTGTGGTCCGGAGTTTCCCCAGGAATCTCCGGTCGGGGCTCTAGAAACCTACTCAGGACCTTCTGTATAGGGGTTCGAAGATCAGCCGAAGACTGTCTGGAGTCTCCAGTCCAAGCACCTAGACCGGAGTCTCTGGTATGGCTAGGCCAGAGTCTCCGGTCCACAGGGTCCGGAAACTATGAAGAGTCTCCGGAGGAGATTTTCCCAGGGTAGTTGGGACAGTCTGTATGTGGTCCGGAGCTCGGTTCGGAGATTGGCCAGAGTCTCCGGTGTAGGCCGGAGTCTCCGATCTGCACACTGGATTCTCCAGTCTGACAAGTTCTCCAACGGTCAGAAAACGGTTCAGTGAGTGGTGGCCTATAAATAGGGAACCTTATCCCCTTCCTCCAGCTGCTCGACCCACTCATGAACTCCAACACCATTTGAGACACCAAATCAACAAGATCTCTTCATCCAACCATCCAAAGTCATTGATATTTGGAGAATCGAAGGAGGAGGCCTTGATATATAGCTTTACCAAGAGAGATCTTCATTTCTCCCTCATTCACTTGAAGGCCCTTGCTCTAGTGTTTCTTTGGAAACCCTAACTTTTGATTTGGTTCTTACAAGCTTGTCTTTGATTGTTTGACAACTTGCTTGTATTCGGGAGCCTCCAATTAGGTTGTGGATGTGTGCCTCGAACTTTTTGTAAAGGTGTCGGCTTCCACCTCGAAGGTTGCCGATATAGTGGAAGAGGTGAATCAAACCCTTTGGGGTGAGGTTCATCGGAGAACAAGGGAGGCCTCTCGTGGCGTTGGTGGTTTGAAACCACCCCCTCTCCAAACATAGACGTACTTCCCCTCAAAAGGAAGGAACTACGGGAAACAAACCCTTGTGTCTCCGCGTGCTCCACATTGGTTACTTCTATCCTTTACCGCACTTTACTTATCTTTTTCTTGCTTAGTGTATGTGCTAGATTGACATATAGGTAAATTCACCTTAGCTGCATAATCTAGAGAATTTATCTTTTGTGTCAAACCCTAATTTGAAAAAGAGTAAAATTTGAAGTAGCACCTATTCACCCCCCCTCTATGTGCCCATACGATCCTTTCTAGTCCTGTTACACAACTGCTCATTTCCTTTTTTTAGATAACGAGGCGCAAACATAAAACGAAAAGAGGTCTCCACTAAGTATAGTGCCGCATGACTGGTAGCACTCAAAAAGTAAAGCTACAAAGTGAAAGCATATATACATATATACATGTTAAACTAGAATTACAGACAACATAATGAGCGAGCTGCCAAAACTGTAGAACAGACGACAACCAACAAAATAGCACCCATCTTTCACCAACTTTAGAAACAACGCACTCATCAGTCATCACTCATCAGTATTGAAACACCCTCTATTTTTTTAATTTCCAAGGGAGGGAGTTAAACCCCACTTGAACAGGTCGCTTGTTATCTTCCAGCTGAAAAGGAACATATGTCGAAGCACCATCACCCAGCACTACAATGTCCAGATTGAGAATCGCCTCAGCTCTACCGCTAAGGACGTTTTGATCTCTAGGGTTATGCAAACATGCCCAATATTTCTTTAGGCCTTGTTCGAATAATCCACTTCCCAAGTGGATTGGGTTGGAATGGAGAGTATTAGAGAGGATTTTGACTTAGCTGGGAACTAATCCCTTCCAATCCATTTCAATCCCGTTCAATACCCAGCAAACCAAACAAGACCTTAAAAAATAGAATAGCATATTATCTCAATGGGAGGTTTGATATGTTTACCATTAAAACAAGCCTTTTGAAGTTTCCAAATTGCCAGCATGTAGAAGCTAAGTTTCCAAATTGCCCAAATTGAACATTTTGCTTGCAGGAATAAATTGCGAAAACCACCTGAACGAATGAGTCGGGTCGACTGGGAGCTCCAATAGCTTTTCCCACACAGCTCCAAACTTAGCTACACAACAACCAAAAAAAAAACGATGAATGATTTCGTTGTGATCACAGAGCTGGCAATTGGTATTCCCAATCCAATTTATCATTATCATATTGTCTTTAGTAGCTATGGCACAAGCCACACTTCGATTTTGAGGGGTATTTTTGCTTTCCACGGGTGCCTGAGAGATTTGCAATGCCATTGCTAGAGAGGTTTTTGTACATGGAATTAACAGTGGAAATCACATTCATAGTCCACTTCTACACAGGTTTATCATCTTCTGAATTCAGTGTCATTGAAACCAGCATGTTTTGTAGAACTCTCATCTGAACTTGCAAATCTGCTGACAGCCATCTTTTGGAAGTGTAGGGCCACATTCTGTTCATACAGATATAAAAAAGTTCATGCTACAAATGGTATTGCTATATGGGATAATAAATTCAAGCGAAATTTGGAAACCTCTAATTTTTGTGTTATATGTGGTGTTGAACGCGAGGACAACTTCCACGCTTTCTGTAGGTGGCCACAAACTTATGGTGGGCAATGTCGAAGTTCTGGTCGCTGCCACCACCCTCGTCGATCGTCAATGTAGGCAAGGAGTGGGTTCTTCATTTATATGATGGAAGACTGGAAATGGAACGCTTGAAGATCATGATGTTGCTATGGAGGATCTGGCATGTGCGCAATGAGGTGGTACACGGCAAGCCGGCTCCGCCTATGGATGCTTCATGTCGCTTCCTGCTCAGCTACGTCGAGTCCATCGTTACGCTCAAGTACAACCCTCAAGCGGACCACATCAAGGGGAAGGAGCCTGCTGCAATCATGGAGCAAAGGTGCTGGCCATCGCGGCGCTTAACTGTTGCTGCACCTAGTCGTTGGTCTCCTCCTCCAACGGTCTAGGTTACGTTGAACATTGATGGTTGGTATCATGCTGATTCAAGTACTTGTGGAGTGGGCATGGTGCTTCGCGATGACAATGGCGGGATTATTTTCTCCTCTTGTCGACACCTCTTCTTATGTTCATCACCGTTGGAGGCGGAGCTGGCTGCATGCATGGAGGGTTGCGCGCTCACAGTCCCTGCCATGCATTATTAAATCTGACTTCTCTGAGTTGGTAGCCATGCTAAAGTGTGATGATGTCAATCGATCAACATTAACCTTCTTGCTGAGTGAGACAAAGGAACGACTAAATAAATTGGTAGGATTTAAGGTAGAGTGTACTAGGCGTGAGCAAAACCGTGTTAGTGATGCTCTTGCCAATATGGGACATATGCAAGTCACAACTGATGTCTGACTTTGTACGGTCCGCCAGATATACCTAAACTCTGTTTAGAGAATTGTAACGATATGTTTGATTAATACAAAATTTCCTTTCGAAAAAAAATACTCCCTCCAATCCATATTAATTAACTTTAATTTATTAAAATTTGGATAAACCTATATACTAAATAGTGTTTAGATTCATTTAAATCTAGACAAATTTGAGTTAATTAATATAGGTCGAAGGGAGTATAAAAAGTTTAGGGAATTTCTTTTTGAGAGGGTTCTAACCACACCGGGGCATTTTTCTTTGATATAGGCGGTAGGCCTATTAGTAAACTGTAAACTATGAAAATAAAGCCCAAGCCCAAAACAGAGCCGAAGCAAAGGGAATGGTCTTGGCTTGACGACGCCGCCGTCCCCCAACCGCAGAACCCTGCCCTGGCCATCTAAAAAAAAAGAACCCTTCCCTGCTCCTCCTCCTCCTCCGCCGCCGCCGCCGACTCGGAATCATGGCGGCGCTTTACCGCCGTCTCCTCCTTCTCCGCCGCCTCTCCCAGTCCCAACCTCATTTCCTCCCGCACACCGCAGCCCTAACTCCCCAGCCCCCCCCGCTGCTGACTCCCTCTCGCCACTTCGCCTTCTCCTCCGCCGAGGAGGCGGCCGCCGAGCGTCGCCGCCGCAAGCGCCGCCTCCGCATCGAGCCGCCGCTGCACGCCCTCCGCCGCGACCCCTCCACTCCGCAGCCCCCGCGCGACCCCAACGCGCCCCGCCTCCCCGACACCACCTCCGCGCTCGTCGGCCCGCGCCTCAGCCTCCACAACCGCGTCCAGGCCCTCATCCGCTCCGGCGACCTCGACGGAGCATCCGCCGCCTCCCGCGCCGCCGTCTCCACCCGCGTCCGCCCCACCGTCTTCACCTGCAACGCCATCGCCGCCTCCATGGTCCGCGCGGGCCGCCACGACGACGCCGTCGCCCTCTTCGACTTCTTCTTCCGCCGCTCCAGCATCGTCCCCAACGTCGTCTCCTACAACACCCTCATCCTCGCTCACTGCGAGGCCGGTCGTGTCGATGACGCCCTCACCGCCTACCAGGAGATGCTCGACGGCGTGACCACGTCCTTCTCCCCCTCCGCGGTCTCCTACCGCCATCTCACCAAGGGCCTCGCCACCGCTGGCCGTATCCAGGACGCCCTCGACCTCCTCCGCGACATGCTCAACCGTGGCCAGGGAGCCGACTCCCTCGTCTACAAGAACCTCATCGACGGCTACATCCAACTTGACGACTGGGACAAGGCCTTTGAGCTCTTCGCCGAGCTCTGCGAAAAGACCACCGTCTATGATGGCGTTGTGCACACCAGCTTCATGGAGGGCTACTGGAAGAAAGACATGGACAAGGAGGCGATGGAGAGCTACAAGTCTCTCCTTGACAGGAACTTCAAGATGACGCCCGCCACCTGCAACGTCCTGCTCCAGACGCTCTTCAAGCATGACAAGCACAAGGAGGCCAACGAGCTCTGGGAGACCATGGTCGACAACCACAACCCACCCAGCTTCATCGGAATCAACAGCGAGTCCTACACAGTCATGGTCAACCAGTGCTTCAAGGAGGGCAGGTTCCATGACGCCATCGAGGTTTTCCACAGGCAGCCCAAGAAAAATGTTCAGTTCGACGTGGCCTGCTTCAACAACATTATCGGGAAACTGTGTGAGAATGGGATGCTAGCAGAGGCCGAGAAGCTCTTCGAAGAGATGGAGAGCAAGTCGGTGCTTCCGGACGTGTACACTTACACTTACATCATCGACTCGTGCTTCAAGGATGGCCGTGTAGATGACACCATGCAGTATTTCCACAAGATGGCAGACGGGAGGGAGCATGGGCCAAAGTTCAATATCGCTTTCTTTAATCGGATGTTTGAGGGGCTAACAGAAGCTGGTCGGATTGATGATGCCCTCACGGTGTATGAAAGGATGCCTGACAAGGAGATTAAGCCGTCCACAGCCACCTTTGACATCCTGGTCAAGGCGTCCTGCAAGGAAGGGGATTTGGATAGAGCGCGGGACCTGGTGAAGGACATGGCAAGAGGTGGTGTTGTCGCTCCTCCTGAGTTCCGTGAGTACGTTGTTGACATTTTCAAAAAGATTGATCGTCAGGGAGAGATTGAGCAAGCTTTTGAAGAAAAACCAGTGCCGCTGCCACCTCAACCAAGGCCAGAGTTCCGCCCTCGGAGTCCACCTCAGGGGCTACCCGGTTTTGCATCTAATCAGGCTCGGGGTAGCTACACACCTCAACAAGGCCAATCAGGCTATGGTTCTCAACCATTTCGTCATGGCGGTGATGTACCTCAAATGCTGCGACCTGAGGGGATGTCTTCTGAATCCCAACAGCCTGCATATGGTACTCCTCGACAGCAACCATCAACATATATCGCTCATCAGGCTCAACATCCTGGGTTTGACACATCTCGTCCATGGCAGTCAGGGTATGGCTCCCACCAAGCACAACAGTCCGGGTCTGGCTCTCACCAAGCCCAGCCCGCGTATGGCTCTCACCAAGCACAACAGCCCGTGTATGGCTCTCACCAAGCGCAACAAGCCACGTATGTCTCTCACCAAGCGCAACAGCAAGGGTATGTCTCCCACCAAGCACAACAGCCCAGGTATGTCCCTCACCAAGCGCAACAACCAGGGTATGTCTCTCACCAAGCACATCAGCCAGGGTATATCTCTCACCAAGTGCAGCAGCCAGAGCATAGTGCTCACCAAACGCAACAATATGGGTATGTCGCTCACCAGGCGCAACAGCATGGGTATGGAACTCATCAGACGCAACATCATGGGTATGGTGCACCTCAGCCATCACAGCCACCTTTTGCTCCTCCTGAAGCACCACAATCTGGTGTTGGCACTGCTGGGAGTTTACCACGGCATGGACACATAGGAAATCAACATGATCAGTTTGGATCTTCTCCTCTGGGCGGACAAAAATTTAACACTCGACCACCGCGAGATTCTGGTGCTCCTGAAGCACCCCAATCAAGTTTGGGCTCTGCTCAGAGCCTGCCACACTATGGCCACACAGGAAATCAACACAATCAGTTTGGATCTCCTCAGGCTGGAAAAAAATTTGACGCTCAGCCACTGCAGGAGTCTGGTGCTCCTGAAGCACCACAATCTAGTTTGGGCACTGCTCAGAGCCTGCCACATTATGGCCACGTTGGAAATCAGCATGATCAATTTGGATCTCCCACTCGGGGCGGAATAAATTTTGGCACCCAGTCACAGCAGGAGGATTTTGGTGCTCAAGCATCAGATGAAGTGGCTGTCAAGTATGCTCAGCGATACTAAATTTTGGGAATCTTCTGCTCCAAAGAAAACACGCCCTAAATTAAGGAACAGGTACTGCATGTAGTCCCATCGCCCTATTTTGTTCTTTGTGATCCTGTTTGATTTTACATGTAGACCTCACTGATATTCATGTTGTGCTACTTGCAGGGCATTGTGAAACAATTGTCGTCTTTGTTCAGAACAAGCTGGCGCATGTATGCAAGGGCCTGTTAGTTGATCGAGAGCAGCCGGAACTAGGCGATTAAGTGGGTTGGTAGTAGTAATTTTCAGTCTGTATGATGTCATTATTTGCCTCAGTTACATTTGGCCAACCTTGGTCCATTATAGATTTGTAATAATTGGGTATGATAATTCGCATTCACGATGAAGTCGGGTCATATTCACTGGAATAGGATTGGTGGAAACCAAATGAATGGTCTTACTGCACTTTAGTGTAATGGTTTAGGGAAACCTAGTAAACTGAGTAAGAGCAATTTTTTTACATTAATCTGATTCATCACTAACAAAGATATCTGCTGCATAGATTGTTGTTCTTCCGGTTTTTGTTTCATAAGGTAAGGTGGGTAGTATTTTGTGGTTGTTGAATCATGCCTTTTGTCTATCCAGCTTTGTGTACTGCTACACGAGTGTGCATCATTCATGTGTATTTTGGTTGGAATCATGGACGATGCAGATGTTATGGCATATATTTTTTGTAGTTGCTCATCTTTGTGGCAAGCAAACTTGATGCTCTAATACATAATGTAGGTGCTGAACTGAATGACTCTTAAGGTTTATTTGGCTGCAAGTCAGTCATCCTTATCAAAACCTGAAATCTATCCAAGACCATGAAGAGAAGAAACGTGCTGGTGCTTTCGTATAGCTATCTAAGTCTGCATTTCTTACTTACAAATCTGCACTAACTGCTGTCATGATCCTGAATTCCTGATTAGTAGTCCCTTGAAACAAGTTCGTATTGGATTGCTTCCCTCCAGTTCCAGGTAAAGAGGAAAAAGATTGTATCAGTTGACGGTTTCGGCTAATGCCATGGCTAACCAGCCCTTACAAAAGTAGGTACATATCCACCCCTTTCTCCCTAGCAGTAGCAGGTACACATATCCATCTCGCTAACTCTTCCATGAAAATTTGCAATGCAGGGGAGCAGAGCACAGACTGCTGGCATTCTCTGTGCCCAGCAGTCTTCTCTGTATGTGGTTAGCCTTCTACTACCTGTGCATTTCTATAGTCCAGCAATGTGGGCATCTTCCTTAACTTAATAAGCACTCCCTTCATGAGCAACGGCATTCTAATCTCCGCATCCTTTGTTTCTGTTTATGCAAGCCTTGTTGGATGTTGGGGCTCTCATACCACTAACCTATCTATAGTTCCCCAATGCATCTTTAATTCCTATGCGCAGACCATATTTGAGTTACTACCTTTTTCCATTGCACAATAGTAACATAGCTAATAAATGTGCCCCTGTTGCCTGCTACTTGGCCGTGGCCAAAATATGTATATTGTTGTTGTTATCTAAGTTAAACAGTTAAACATGATATGATTGCAATATACTCTGTGTATTGCGTTCATTTTTTAGTCTGCACCTTTGATCTTTGTGATGATTTGTCCTGTTTGCTGTGAAGCTTGGTGATTCCCTTGTCTCTGGGGGGAAGCAATTTGTGGTGGTGCTCACTTCCCTTCGACAAACGATGCACTGGCAGAAGCAGTAACTGCACAATCTTTGAAACAGATGTTCTGTTGCTGCATACCACATGGTACAAAGCTTTCTAGTATCTTCTGTGCATTTTGATTATGGATAGCAATGGGTACCCGCAACCCGCTTACCCTGCGGGTTTTTACCCATTAGGGTAGGGGTATGGTAGTAAAGTTATATCCACGGGTAAGTAATTGGGCAAAAATCTCTACCCATTGGGTATTGCGGGTGCGGGTATGGTAATGGAAAACCCGCACCGTATACCCACCCACCCGACAACTTAGTAGATGACACGTGGGGAATTAGTATTATAGCATTTTTCTTAAAAATTGTGAAATTCCGGAGTTGACGAGTGTTGTTATGTGACTGATTGTGGCATGGCGTGTGACTGTTTTGCAATTATTTTGAGATTTCAAAATTTGAAAAATATAATTTCTATGCAACTTATGTTTGAACATAACTTGTTTTCTTCACATATATCATGTGTTTGACTATGTGTTTTCATTATTTAATATATATTTGCTTGCTTGCTGAAATCGTGAATGAATGAAAATATATGCTATCATTTTTTATATGTTGCGTTATTATAATACCTTGTTAAGTTGTTTGGACTAATGGGTGGGTATTACCCGCGGTTTTTTTACCCTCAACGGGTGCGGGTATGGGATAAAATCTATACTCACATGCGGGTGCGGGTTGCGTGAAAGATCTGAGATTGCGGGTGCGGGTTTGGTTAAGCTCCACCCGCACCCAACAGCCGCGGGTGTCATCCGTAATTTTGATCCTGTTGAGTTTCTTGGAAACCTGTTTTAGATTGTGTGATGTCTTAAAAAGTTACGATAAATATATTTCTTGTGATGGCTGGGCCATTTTGACCGACAGCCTTCATCTTTGGTGCTCTCTCCTTTGATGATGTTGCTATCTTCAAGCTATACAAGGTCATCTATTCAAGTTGCTGCTGCAGCTAGTCCGAATGAGATGAGATCAAGGTTAGGGACCTCTAGTTACTTGTCGACTCGGAAGACAAGAGATTAACTGCAGTCAGATAAAGCTTCTGCTCATACTTTATCAATATATCAGGCAAAACTTATACCAGTTCTGATCAAGATATGTTTTGTCACATAGTCAGGCACATAATATCGTGCCAGGAAAAAGAGTATTCTTCTATGGTGGCTGAGATTTATTCTCAGTTTTTCACTTTTGTCATTTTTATGCTTTATGCAAGATATTTTGGGGCTCTCATGCAAGATTTCCTGTTTGACTTAGAAGACCCTAACATTTGGGTGCCCCAATTCAATACCGTGTTTGATGATCTTACTATCACCGTATCATGGTTACAACATCTCTAGTCGTGTCCCTCCAACGACGTCGTCCGGATAGGTTGTTTGGGACACATCGCCGAACCGTGTTGTGTTTGGGACGGGGGCATTGGGGTTGAATTCGCCAAGCAGGTCGATGTTGACATACTGCAGGGATAACCTGGACATCGAGAGGCGTACCCACGACAGGGCTCGATCGCACCGCTCCCTTGGTTGCCATCATGGCTAACGGCAGCGCTCGTGATGAGTGCGGCAATATGCGTCGCGTTCGTGAACCGCGCTTTGCCATCGCGAATTGGTGGTGGGCCTCGATTTCCTCCTAGTGTTCTTGTACCTTGGGCGGTGGCGCCGTCTTGCGCGGCTTGCTGAAAGGCGCCTTTCACACTCGCACCGGCCGGCTTCACGCCCTTCATGCACTTTGTATCGACTGGCTTTGACGCCACCCTAGGTGTTTTTGGCGTCATGGCTACAACCTACAAGGAGGGTGAAAACAGACGAGCGTGTGTGGTTGCGGCGAGCTCGGGGTGGGAAAAGAAATAATGAGCGGGAAAAATATTAAATGAATTTGGGGGAGAAGGTTGGGGTCATGTACCAGCCGCTGTTTGGATGACAGAGCTAGCCCATCACTTGCCTCGTCGCCAAAGCATTTGCCCGGCACGACCAGAAGCGTCTCCTATATAGCCGGGATGACCTCAGCGAGCCAGATATTGTATTAGGCCACGGCCAACGCGTTGCTTCAACCCACCATGGCAGCACGACATTAGTTTGCAAGTGACATGTGATGCTTGCAGAGGAGGCGGGATCTTCACATGTAGAAAGATGGAAAAAGAAGAAAAGATGGAAAAAAGGGAAGGGAAGGAGAAGACGAAGGTGGGGTTCACCACACGGTAGCTGAAAAAGTTTTATCCAATAGCCTCATATTTTTAAGCCTAGCTGGATTCAATGGGGAAGTAGCAAACCGATGCCCCCATAGTTGGCCTAAGACAGAAATGGCCTTTGGAGTACGCGGCCCCAATTGCTCTGGGGATGGTTTGACAGACGCCATCAGAGATGCTCTTGATCAGCACAAAATCCAATCCATACTAACTATCATTGATTAGTACTATACTAGCACAATGCCCGCGCGATGCTGCGCTAGAACAAAACCTGTTGTCTTGGTCACCCTATCTTATAATAAGCATCACTTCTCGTTTAAATTGGACATGTTGCTAAATATCGATAATCTTTGATGCATCTTTGATGAACGGTAGGTTCTTCATGAAAGCGTGTTAACTGTTTGTGGTATACCTCTTTGCTTTAGACATGTTGCTTGAAGACAGCTCACAATGTACAAAGTTTTCTTGTATGCAGTACATCTTTAAATAGTCTATAAAATAAGTTCTAAAATGACAGTTCAATATCGCCGCATGTACCACCCTCGCTGCTGCACTTTCCTGTTCAGAAATCACTAAAAATAACTACTCATATATGCAACTTCTACATTCTACTTCCGTAGGGGCATCATTTAAAACTCAGCGACCTCATTATTAACATTCAAATATCTAAATCTCTAGAAAAACTGTTCATTTGAGTCTTACATAACAGTTTCTCACAGCATCATAACCCCATGATCGTATCTTTTCCAAATGGAAATGAAAGAGCAAGATTGCAAAAGCAAACACCATCTCACTGCATGTTTACTATAAAAACCATTTCATATTCTTGCTTACCGTCTCATCGGTGAAAAGGAAGGTCACCAAGTGGCTAACAAACATGGAGTGAATATAAATACACTTGACTGAATAGGTCTAAAACTGAACAAAATTTTCAATTCTCGGTGCTAATGTACTGTTGAATCAAATACACGTGAACTCTGATTGTGTTATCCCGCTACGCCCAGAGAGATACACTGTCAGTTCATTGCCCTTATACCCATAGTTATGTATTTATTCATAGACTGCAAAATAGACTTTCAGACAGTTGACAAGAACTCATCTTCAGTAGCAGTAGGCTTTGATTGGAAAACAAGTTTGGCTAGACAGTCACAACATCTCCGTAGTTATTCTATTAGCAAGCATAAAAAAGGGAGGGAAAGTACAGATTTCGTGCTATGCCAAACTCTACCGTGTCGTGTGTAGCTCAATAGTCAATACATGCTGAATTGTGTGCTCTCTTCTGACAAAACTGAATACTATGAGCACCTAACAAAGCAAACTGAACAGGATTTTGTTCCAGCGTTCTTTATGATGAATTCAAAGGGGTCACACATAAGACCCCATCGCAGCCAGTGCTCTACCCATTGGTGTCATACACAAGAAGCTCCTGGTCGGATAATGTGACCAGCTCACGGTGACAAGCTGGTTGATGCTTTTTACTGTGCTGATTGCAGAAAAGGGACAACAACTTCCTGCACATGACCACTACAAACGATGCATTAGTACCAACAAAGAGTAAAATTATAAACGATGCATTAGTACCAATAAAGAGTAAAATTAGAAGATGCATTAGTACCAACAAAGAGTAAAAGTTTTAGCATACCCGCTGTAGCACTTCCATCATCAATTAAGATCTATATGTGAAGCGGGCACACTTAGATACGAGTAGCCGTAAACAGAACAGGGCAATCAAACAATCTGGAACTAAAATCAGTCAAGAGGAGAGATTTCTCACCACATTGGTCAGGTTCTTGACGGGGACTCCTGCAACAATTGTGACTTAGCAATTGTGATTCGATATGACTCTAGGTCCTAGAGTGGAGGGCTTAAGCAGTTACTACTCTGGGGATCCCGTTGACGATTTCAAGATTAAATGGCTAGCGAACTTCGGCGACCTCGTACAATCGATTTGGTAGAATTTTTCTAACTAAGTTCACAAACAAATGAAAAAAAGGAACTGACCCAGTAGATACCCATGTTTCGGTTTGGGCATTTTGTCGAACAGGTTCTGGGTGCCATTTCAGGATAGCGGAAGGAGCTCCTGGGATCCATGGGGAGGAAGCCTTGAGCCTCCACCTGAAGGCCTCGCAGAAGCGCGCGTCCTCCTCGGAGACCCAGTGGTTGGAGAATACATGGAGCACGATGGTGGGCTGCTGGCGGCCTACAGAGAGCACAAGTAGCAGCTGGGAAGACCTTCTCGGCTATGCTCCTTTCTTCTCCGGCGATAGAGCGAGGAGGGGTCGGTTGCATCGGACAGAGAGATGTCGCGCGAGGCCTGGCTGCGGAGGACCAGAAGGCGCGGGACGGCAGGGGAGGAGGCTAGGGTTTGGGAGGCATCTGGATTGGGGGCGCGGGGAGGCTGCGTCGGTGGGGGAATCGGACGCTGAGAGCTCGCTCGGCTACGCCGGCGAGCGGCAGGGTTGGGGAGGTCCGCGCGGTGCGGGGTGGGGTGGCCGGCGGCGTGGCTGCGCGCGAGAGGGGTGCTGCCCTCGGGGAGAGACTGACCCTGCGCGTGAGAGGGGCCTGTGCTCGGGGAGAGGTTGCGTCTTGCGTGCCTTCGTGGCCGGTTCGGGATATTTTTTTTCCTTCACCGAACTGGTTAGTTTTGGCGGTGGCATGACTTGTAATATGTTCGAATAGGCAGGGGCAAAATCGACCAACGAAAATTCGGAACGAAAAACTGGAAGGACGAACCTACCTCTGTGTAAATTAGTAGATAGATTATATAAGCAATATAAAATATTTTTGCTTTTTTTAAATACATGTATCTAAACATCTTTTAGTGTATAAGTTTGGAGTAAATCTACACAAGTTGTCTATATACATATGTTTAAAAAAAGACTAAAACATATTACTCTTTCTGTACCAAGATATAAGGCGTATAAGGATTATTCAAAAGTCAAGCCTTACTAACTTTAATAAAATATTTAAGAAAAATATCTACATTCAAATTATTAAATGGACACATTAGTTGATCCGACCCGTGGTGTATTAGGGTTTTGTAGAGCAAACGTGGATCTTTTTTTTCCGCGAATAAACAATGTTTTTTACAAAAAATCCATTGATCTATTAATAATCATCAACAGTAGTACAAACAAGCCTAAAAGTAATAAAAATTACAAATATGTCGATGGATCACCTAGCGAAGACTACAAATAATAGCACGAGCCGAAGGCGCACCGCCGTCCTCGCCCCTCCATCACCGAAGCCGGGCAAAGCTTGTCGTAGTAGAGCTTGTTATAGTAGACAGATGGAAAGTCATCGTGCTAAGGTCCTAAAAAACAAGCGCACTAAAACAGCAACCATCGTTAATAATAGCATCAGTAGATTAGAAGAGACTGACCTGAAATTAACACGAAAAACGACTAGATCCCAGGAGATCAGCCGGACACACGACTCCATGCGCCGTCAGTGCTAGGAGCACTACCGGAGCGGGGACAGAGCAGGAAGGACGTATTCTGATTTCAGGATATAGCCGTCGCCTGAACATCCAGAAAAAGACACAAAAAAACAGCCTAATCGAAGAACAAAAACCTCCCACTGGCGAGAGACCACGGTACGTCACACCTCTAAGACCACAAAACCATCGAAGACGAAACAGACCAACGACGTCACCAGCGGAAGAAAGGAATCCTAGATAGGTTTTTTGAGCCGCCACCTACTGGTTCAATGTCACTGGCTATACTTAATAAATAATCGTTGTAGCAACGAGACAGTGAGAATGTGGACAGTAACCTATTTGCTGCCAAGTTGTGATTTGAGATGACCTCAACTTCAAATGATATCTTTGGATGTTTTTAACCGTTACCTTTTTTCAGTGCACCTGACAACGTTTTTCACATGTGACTCCCAAAAGTCAGCTCAGATGGGACAAGCGACTCGATTGCGGCTGCCCACTCACACATTGGCGTGGACATAAATACCAATAAACCACTTCTAGGGCATTAGTCACATAGGAATATACTATAAAAAAAATGGTTTTAGCACCTGAGCTCTACGGAGTCCTTTATTTATTTATTTTGAAAAATTCATTTCAAAGTTTAAAAAATATCCAAAAAGTTCCTGAATGTAGTCAACTATGTACGCTACGAGCGTGTAATTTTTTAATGTGAAATACCTTACATTTCTGTCTTAGAAAAAGATGAATGGACAAATGTTAGAAGATTCGAAAGTTGTACGTATTTTTGCATTTTTTTGCCGAGGATAGAATATAAGGTATTTTGTATTTAAAATCTACACAACGGGTAAAATAAACCATTAACTACATTCTGGTATATATTGTGAATCTTTTAATTTTTTTGAAGTTTTCGAGAACTACACAGAAATCCAACTTTTAGAGAACTTATCACATAACTGTAGTTTTCAAGGCAAGATGGATCACACAACCCAAATAATTAGCTATCAAACTAGCTAGGAAAACTAGCGTGACCCACATGACAACTCATACGGTTAAGCGCGCCGAAACAAAGTTTTTTGGTTTTGTTTGTCCTTTTCTTAGAAAAATTGTGGTTATGCAACTTTTTATTTTGAAATATCGACTTGAGCACCGTTTTTCAACTAGAAGAAATAGAATTACGCAGTAACTAGAGAAAACCAGATACAAAATGGCATAGCCCCTACTAGTCAGTCGATGAAGCGATGAAAATGCGCCACTAAGAAATTTTCTGTGTTGTGCCATTACCAGTGAGCAAGCCAGATTCGACATGGCCTGTCAAAGGGGGGCAAAAGAAATAGCCAGCAGTCTTTGACATGGATATACCCTACGGGTGTATAATATTAGTATACCTGATCTAGTCCAAGAATGGTCCACGACAGGATACACAACCCATGAAGACTTCAGGTGGCCCAAGCCCGTGGCATACCTGATCTAGCCTTGATAGCTAATATTAGATAGAATTTCAAAGGTTATCAACCCTAATTTGTAACCGACTCGACCTATCCCAGGACCCGCCTATCTATATAAATGCCAGGAGGGTACGACGAGAAGGATCTCTCAACTCACCGCATACACACCTTCACGCCAGATTGCATCTGCGCACCTCTGTAACCTTCGGTTCCGCCGTAATCAAGAACAGACAAGCAGGAGTAGGGTTTTTCCTCCAGGAGCCTAAACCTGGATAAACCTCGTGTCCTCGTGTTGCTTGCCTGTTAACCGTTCCACGACTTCCAACATCCCCATCTTCTTCAAAACCCAAGTACATAACATGGGCATTGATGAGATCGAACCTCGTCAATTGGCACCGTTTGTGGCTTGCGGGGACGTTGATCGTGCGGTCGTGACGGTTCCATCCGGAGCGATCTACGATTCATCGGCAATGGAGAGTCACCTCCTCTTTGGAGCCTTTGACTTCACCGCCCACTCGCCAGCCACCCTGAAAGATTTCGAGTCCGTCGACGATGGGCTCGAGATGCTGTTCGGGAGCTTCTGCTTCCAGGTGGGGCAGACCGGCACCCTCCGCCTCCTAGAGCGGGTGCCACCACCATCCATCAGGCCCACTTTGTGGGTCCCACCCATCGGTGCATTGCACGCATTGACACTGATAGACGATTCGGATGACATCAACAACTGCAACTCCGATCTGTGCGGCCCCCTTCGGATGAAGGAACCTACGGTTCCGGATTCGAAAGTTGCGGCAGTAGCAACCCACTCTACGAGCGCTACCTATGTGCCGTCATCAACAACGGGGCGGACCCACCACTGGGTTCGACTGCGCAGCAAACACCCAATCCCCCTCCCAACCCGCAAACTAGGAACGGAGGAAACGGGGGAGATCCGCCTAACAGAGCCAACAAAGGCGAAGGTCACGCCTATAACCAGATCAACCTCAACGAGGAAGGCTAGCGCCAAGCACGCGAGGCCGTGGAAGGCAACAAAATCCTGCTTGTGAATGCCTCCCGAGATCTGCTGATGGCCTACCACCTCCTCCTGATTGACAAGCACAACCGGCAGGTGAAGATGCAGGAGGAGCTCGAAAAGCGTGAAAAGGCAGCTGCGGAATCCAGCGCGCAGCGAGCTGCGCTCTCCGCCGCTGACGGCTCCACTTCACATGGCAACAACGCCAACAAGTACTGCTCCCGCATGGAGCGCATGGACCCCTCCGCATGACGCGAGGTCACCAGGGCCCTCAACACGTCCTTCATGACGATGGACTTGAACGACAACGTCATGCCAAAAATGCCGCAAGCTGCGATCATGGCGGCCACCACCTATCTCGCGTCCCATCCACCTCCGGCGGGCAACCCGAAGAGCGCTATGCACAAATCCGCGCTAGCAGGCCTCGGACTCGTCGGAGCTGCGCTCCACGACGAAACTCCTGCGGAGCCGAAGAAAAAAGCTACGGTCAAGTTCACTCGAAGACCTACACCCTCATCCAAGGAGGACGAGCACGACCTGCCCCGTGCCGCAAGAGCCCACGGTGCCGCAGCAGCAACTACGACGCTCGCAACGAGCTCACCCAACACAAGATCGATAAAGCGCGTGCTAAACGTGTGCTCAACTAAGTCTGAAGAGGAGGACGACGGAGAGCTATGCAGATCCAGATGCTTCAGCAGATCCATTCGGCGAACGCGGATGCCGAATATTTTTAAGCTCTCTTCGGACAATCCAAAGTTCGACGGCATGCAGGAGCCAATGGCTTGGCTCGATGATCACTTGTCATCGGTCAAGCTCCATGGCGGAAACAAGAACACCGCCCTACAATGCCTTCAGCTGCAGCTGATAGGCGTGGCCAGGGTCTGGCTCAGCAGCCTATCCTTCGGCTCCATCCGAAGCTGGGAAGAGCTGGCATACAGCTTCATCTGCAACTTCAAGGGCACCAGCAAGAGGCCAGCCTCAATCGAAGAGCTACGGGCGTGCACCCAACGGACCAACGAGTCCATCCGCTCGTACATACTCTGCTGGTCCCACATCAAGAACTCCGTCGTGCACATCTCCAAGGAAAGAGCAATCGACGCCTTCAAGGATGTTGCCAGGCGCCAGAATTTCTAGGAAGAGCTCGGGCGCGTCAAGCCCAAGACGCTCAACCACCTCATGGACATCGCCAACCGATGGGCAGATGGCGAGGATTTTGTCAACCGAGCTCATTTGGATGACGAAGACAACTACGGCCGCAGGCGTGAACGCCGCAACAAGAGAAGATCGCGCGTCTACGACGATCGCGACGGAGTCGACATCGTTGCGGCTGGATATGCCGATTGACGCGATGACGGCAACCGCAACAGCGGGTACCGCGGCGATGGATGATCCACGCAAGCATGGCAAAGTCGCAACCGCGACGACGAGCCTTCGGAATACGACAAGCTTTCTGGTCCTTGCACCATCCACTTCTACATCAACAAGCAAGATGGTAAGAAGAAGGCCAACCACATGCTCAAGGACTGTCGATAATTCCAAAAACTCAGCGAGGGCTTCACCCAAATGCGGCGCTAGACCATGAACCCTAGATTCGGGCCCGCACCCGCACCAGGTACCATCGCCCATGGATCTCCTCCACTGATGGTGCTGACGTGGAGCACTTCGTTGGAAACCCCAAGAGCAAGGTGTGATGAGCACAACAACAAGTCTTCCCTCAGTAGAGACCGAGGTTATCGAACCAGAAGGAGGAAGGAAACGTCACACAGGTGTTGCAAGCAACGCGGAGACCTGCACAACACAAACTCAAGACTTCGCCCCAACGAATCAGTGAGGTTGTCAAGCTCACCGGTTTGCTGTAACAAAGGATTAAACGTATGGTGTGGAAGGTAATGGTTTGCAGCAAGTAAACAAGTAACAGTGGAAGATGTATCAATGGTAAAGATTGGACCAGGGTCCATAGTTCACTAGAGGTGCTCTCCTTATATAAAAACATGGCAATGAAGGATAAACAAATTATAGCAGGGCAATTGACAGGAACTGAGCAAGGCATAATAATGCAATTACTAGTCAGAAAGATCCTATGAGATTCGATTGGGCAATACAACAAGATACATAGACCGCCATCCAACTGCATCTATTACTAGAAGTCCACCTTCAGGTTATCATCCGAACCCCCTCTAGTATTAAGTTGCAAGCATCAGACAACTGTTTTAAGAAAAGTGTGTAAGGTAAACAGTCCACATGTTCCATGAACAAGAGACCGTTGTTTTCTCCCTAGTGGCAACAACACATCTAAAACCGAAGAGATTTCTGTCACTTCCCTTGGAAACTAGAGGCATGAACCCACTATCAAGCATCAATACCCCCTCTTGGAGTCACTAGCAACTACTTGGCCAAGATAGCTACTATCAACGGAGAGCATGCAAGATCACAAACAACACAGACATGATAGAATCATAAAGACAAAACCATTAATCAAACCAACATAATAATCTCAATATCCATCGGATGCCCGCAAACACAACATGCATGATTATAAATAGATTAGATCTTGATCATGAACGGAGCTCAGAATATCTAAACATGAAAGCACAAAGGAGGAGATACAACCATCTAGCTACTACATGGACCCATAGTCCAAGGTGGAACTACTCACGCATCATACCAGAGAGAAGGCCTCTGGGATGATCTCCCCTCCGGCAGGGTGCCAAGAAGAACTTCAGACCCCCCCGATCTAGGGACAATGGTGGCGGCGACTACAGACGGTTTCGTGGAGATTTGATCGGGTCCTCAGGGTTTCTGCATCGGGGCTTCTTATAGGCGAAGGGGGAGGCCGAGGCGGCGGCCAGGGTGGCCAAACCTTAGACAGGCGCGGGGCAGGGCTCACCCGCGCCTGGGATGGGTCTGGCCCTCTTGGATGGACCCTCCGACTCTCCTCTGGACTTCTTGTTCCCCACGGAAAGTAATTGACTTTGATGTTTGTCCCGTCCAATTCCGAGAATATTTCTTTACTAAATTTTTTGAAACCAAAAACAACAGAAAACAGGCATCTGGCACCGTTGTAACTTGTTAATAGGTTAGTACCAGAAAACATGTAAAAATCACCTCAAAGTGTGGACAAGTAAAGCAAAGTAGATACTAAACAAGCATGGAGCATCAAAAATTATAGATATGTTTCCAACGTATCAGCATCCCCAAGCTTAACTCCTGCTTGTCCTCGAATAGGTAAGTGATAAACGGAATAACTTTTGAGGTGACATGCACCCTCACAATAAAGATCCAACCATTTGCAAGCATTGAAAGCTAGGATCAAAGAAATCTAAACATGTGCATGAAAGATGGAGTTCTAATAATAGGACATAGTAACTATGCATGCAACATGTCAAGCTACAAACAAAGATCGTGAATAACATGCATTGAAAAACATTTGTTTGTTTCGCATGCAGAAAACATAGCATAGTGGAAATCAACTTGTCCCTCATAGAGTAGCAAATAGATGCATAGGATACCTGCAAAGTTCACAAGGGTGACTAGAAACAAATAGAACAAGAACAAGTAATATCACAATATGCATCAATTAATAAGCTTTGGAACACTGCACATAGAATGACAACTATGCTCTCTTAATGGTGCCTAAAGGTAGAAGGTGGAGACTCAAATAATGGTGGAAGAAAGGCCTTTTTATAAAGGAAGCAGGGATTATAAGTTTCAAAAAGAGCTTCCAAAAATTATGGTACTTGTTAGCTTTCAGCTCTCATTGCCCCTATCATAAGCATCTTGAAGTGGTTAAGGTTAAAGTGGCAAAGCTGGAGTATATGCTTGACGAAGTATAAGTTGGCAATCTCAAGTCCCTTGAATACGAGGGCCACACCTCATGCATACTCAAATTTGGGTCCAGGTAAGTTCTTGTCAATGTAAGTATTTGCATATCATTGAGAACCGCCAACGGGGTACCCCTTGCACATGGTACAAGAGCTTTCCCATAACCAAAATGACAAGGCAAGTAGACAATGAGCATCTCAACAATATTTTTATTTACGACATGCTTAGCTTTTTATTGAGGATGCTTCATAGATAGCTCATTATGGTGATGTTGCAAGTTTCCACCATGATTAGGCATGGCTTAGGCTAGCGGCCCAGGCATTTCTCTAACACATGATACAAACTCCATGGACTTACAAGTTCCCTGTTTATTTCACATCGGTGACATCCATAGACAAAAGAACATGATATCAGCTAAGTACAAAGTACAAGTGCAATGTTGAAAACGTTCCCCATGACAGCACGGTTCTGCTAATTCCAACTTATAAGTGCAAGCATATACAACAAATTTGTCACAATGGTTCAAGTTTATTAGGGGCAAAGAATAAAGTGTGACATCAAGTTCGTGAGGGCTTTAATCACTAAGTTTTCACATAACAAAATACTTTTTAATTAGAAGATAGCTGAAAACAAGAATATACTTGGAATGGTGTAACACACCATGCATAGGAGTTTATAGTGGACACTTTGGAATAACTTGGTTTCTTGGGAGTTGGAAGCATGAGTAGAACTTACTCATACAAGTGGAGGCTAGCAAAAGACTGGGAGCAACCATCTAAGAGAGCAATAATGGCCATAATCATGCAGAGCGACAAAACATTACTAATCAAAGCATAGAGTGGTACTACAAGTCAAGGACTACTTGATCATAGAGGCTATGGTGACTTGTTCATAGTCATAACATGGTGTGAGCATGTGCCAAGTCAACCCAAACAAAGAATCAAAGGAGAAAACCACAATACTATGCTTTTGCATGCTAAAACAACGCATGCTGCTCCTTTGAATCCTGCTGATTTTAGGCCTATTTCTTTGCTAAATAGTGTCCTTAAGATTATCACCAAGATTCTGGCTAACAGACTGCAAAAAGTCATTCTTAAACTTGTTCACAAGAATCAATATGGTTTCCTCAAGCAAAGATCTATCCAAGACTGTTTAGGTTGGGCATTTGAATTTCTTGATCAATGTCACAAGTCAAAGGATGAAATTTTAATTCTTAAGCTAGATTTTGAGATGGCTTTTGACAGAATTGAGCATTCTGCAATCATCAATATCCTTAAAGCCAAAGGTTTTGGAGTTAAATGAATTTCTTGGATTCAGATGATCTTTGGGTCAGCTTCTTCCTCTATGCTTTTAAATGGTGTGCCTGGGAAAAAAAATTACTGTAGAAGGGGTGTTAGGCAAGGAGATCCTTTATCTCCTTTATTGTTTGTTCTGGCTGCTGATCTCCTTCAAAGTATCCTCAATAAGGCAATGAACTTGGGTCTTCTTTCTTTGCCCACTGAAAATGTGTTCTGTCCTAACTTCCCTGTGGTTCAGTATGCAGATGACACTTTAGTAATCCTTAAGGCTGATTCTGAGCAACTCTTGTGTCTTAAGGCAATTCTACATACTCTTGCTCTCTCCACTGGTCTCAAAGTCAATTACTCCAAATCCAGCATGATGCCAATTAATATGGATTCTGAGAGGCTTGGGCATTTTGCCAATACCCTTTCTTGCCTCACTGGTTCCTTGCCTTTTACCTATCTTGGTTTGCCTCTGAGCTTGAATAAACCTGTTGTGGAACATTTCCTGCCTATTGTTCAGAGAATTGAGAGAAGGTTGTGTGGAATAGCTGACTTTCTTAATTATGGAGGGAAACTGCAGTTAGTCAAATATGTGTTGTCTTCCCTTCCCATATATTACATGAGCTGTTTTGATCTTCCTGTCACTATCAAGGAGAAGTTGCTTAAATATATGAGGCAATGCTTGTGGAGAAAGAAAACTTCTGATGTTCAAGCTAGAGGTACTGCTCTTGTAGCATGGAAGAAAGTTTGTAGACCTAAGAATCAGGGAGGATTGGGAGTTCTAGACCTTAATGTTCAAAATTCTGCTCTTCTTTTGAAGAATCTGGATAAGTTTTATAATCACAAGGATATTCCTTGGGTTCACCTTGTATGGAATACTTACTATTGTAATGATAAGCTCCCTGGAAGAAGTCTTGAGGGATCCTTTTGGTGGAAAGCTCATCTAAAACTAATTGACATTTTTAAAGGACTTGCAAAGTGTTTGGTTGGGAATGGGAAATCCACACTATTCTGGTCAGATATGTGGAATGATAGCTGCCTTCAACATAAGCTTCCTCACCTCCTCTCATATGCAAAAAACCCTCACATCTCTGTCAGTGAGTTCCTGCATACTGCAAATACTCAGGACCTTTTTTACCTTCCTTTGTCCCAACAAGCTTATCAGGAATATCAAAGTCTTGAACAAATCCTCAATACTGGCAGGCAAGGGGAATCTGATTGTTGGTCTTACATTTGGGGCAGTAATTTTTCGGTCAAAAAGGCCTACTGCTCCTTAGCTGGTTGCCAACCGGTTCAACCACATTTCTCTTGGTTATGGAATTCTTCTTGTCAGCAAAAGCACAAATTCTTCTTCTGGCTCTTACTGCTTGATAGGCTCAACACAAGAAACCTTCTGAAAAGGAAATGTTTTTCTCTGGCATCTTATGATTATGTTTTCCAGGGTTGCAACAGTGAAGAAACCAGCCTACATTTGTTTTGGGAATGCCCCTTTGCAAGAGCCTGCTGGGCTGAAATTTCACAGGTCACTTTGGCTGATCAAAATATATTTGAAGCTTTAGCCAGTATTAAAAAAGATCTTAATGTCCCTTTTGCTATGGAAATTCTGATACTCGGAACTTGGGGCATTTGGATTTGCAGAAATAATGAAATTTTCAACAATCAGCATGCGTCGATGGAGAACTGGAAGGCTATTGTAGCCTAGGAATTAAGATGGGTCCTTTATAGAATTAAGAAGAAGTATCATCAGGGCCTTAAATCTTGGATTGGAAATAATTTAGACAGGAGATAGCTGATTATAATGTTATCCCTCTTCTTTGAGGTGGATTGAGCTTATAAATATTCTTTTGTAACTCTCTATAATATATAAAAATTGCAGTGGGGTTTTTTGCCCTACTGTTTTACCCTAAAAAAAACGCATGATTATTTCAAGGCACACTAAGCGATCCCAATTGTTTGGAACAAGACATGCTATAGCAATAATCACTAATCATAAGGTCAAAACAACACCTAGCATGTCATGCTAAAGTCTAAGTCACAGTCAATGCAAGCTCCTCTTGCACTTCAAGCAAGAACTTACTACTCCTTTCCAACACCAAGCAACTTATTTGCAAAACAACATAGCGAGAACGGGGGTCCAAACTACGTTATTCAAGCAAACTAAACAACCTAAGCAAAGCAAACGAAAACTAAGACGCTCCAAGAACAACACAACTATGCATGAAAAATAAAAACGAAGTGTCTAGACAGATCTGAGCTTTTTATTGATGAAGAAGGGGATGCCTTGGGCATCCCCAAGCTTTGACGCTTGTACCTCTTGGATATTTCTTGGGGTGAAACCATGGTGGCATCCCCAAGCTTGAACTTTTGTCCATTCTTCATCTCATTGCATCATTCTCTCTCTACACCTGAAATTTTTCTTCATACAAAACTTCACACAACCTTCATTAGCAACATTATTTTATTCAAAAGATAATAGACCCCTGGAAAAGCTTTGGAAGAGCAAGGCTTTTCACTAAAAACACAAGATACTGTAGTAACTCCTTCAAAAAGTTCAATTCACCTAAATATAACTCAAAAAGGAATCAATAAGAAGCAAATGCAAATAATGGCAGAAATCTGTCAAAACAGACCAGCGGGTAGAAACCGATTTTCTCAAAAATCTTCTGTTGCTCAAATCAAATAGTGTTGAACTAACTAAAGTTATCTAACATACTGGGGGATGTATTTGTAAATTTTTAGTTCAATCCGAGTTACAGAGACTCCTCACGAATTTTTATGGTGGAGGACAGAAATCTGTTTCGGGACAGCAACTCCCTAAATCTTACTTCCCTCTCATTAGAGGTCATTCTTGGCACAAAAAGCAAACAAAAAGGATAAGGAGAGGTCATTACTGAAGTAATAACTTCCAAGACTCAAGGAAACTCTTGTATTATCTCCCAACAAGTACTATTCTTTAACGCCTTTAAGTTAGGTACAAGAAGCAAGGAGAATCAAGTATTTTCAAATGAGGAAGCATTAACATCAAACCTTGCTTTCAAAGGGGGAGAAAAGAGCAACTTCTCTCTTCTCATAGGGAAGTGTTCAATACCTTTCTTGAATGGAAAATGATATTTAATGGTGCCTTCTTTCATATCAATGATGGCACCAACTGTTCTAAGAAAAGGTCTTCCCAAAGTAATAGGACAAGAAGCATTGTATTCAACATCCAAAAGGGACATAAGCATTGTTAACCATAATGAGAACATCATTAATACTCTCCATGAGTTTCTTCTTAGCATTATCATTAAGTGGGACATCCAAATAACAATCTTCCAAAGGTGGCAAATTAAGCATTTCATAAATCTTCCTAGGCATAATAGAGACACTAGTACCAAGATCACATGAAGCTTTGAGATCAAAGTAATTCACTTGCATATTAATAATGGGTTCCCAACTATCTTCTACTTTCCTAGGAATAGAAGCTTTGTGTTTTAGCTTCTCTTCCTTAATTTTCACAAGAGCATCTGTAATGTGTTTGGTAAAGGCAACATGCATATCACTAGCATCAGGACTTCTAGCAAGTTTTTGTAAGAACAAAATCACTTCAGAAATATTGCAACCATCAATATCAAAGTCAAACTTGGCATCACTAGTAGTAGGCTCAATAGGCTTAGGCATAGTAGGAGGAGGAATAGGGACTACTTGTGGTTTAGTGGTGATAGTGCACACACTATTGTTTCTATCAATTTCAGCTTCCCTTTCCCACTTAGCATGAAGTTGATCTAACAGCCTAACATTTCATCAATAGTAACTTGTATGGCATGAGCAGTAGCAAAGGTATTTTCCATACTTTCAGGTTTAGCAGCCATTTTATTAATCAAAGAGGACTGAGGTTCAGACAAAGAGGATATATTTTTCTCAGCACTCAAAATTTTTGACTATAAACTAGGAATTTCTCTATTCAAATTCTCAAGCGGATGACTAATGTTTTTCAAGATAATAGATTTCTCCTCCATAGTTTTAGTGAAAACCTTATTTTGCTCATATTGCATTTGCATAAAATTCTTAGTGGATCTCTCTTCTTCTAGAATCCTTTCTTCACTAGGCATTCCAGATCTACCATGAATCCATGATAAGCATTCCCACTAGGAGGATACGACCTATAATTACCATAAGCATTGTTGTTGAAATTGTTGTTTCTGATAAAGTTCACATCAACTTGCTTTTCTTGAGCAACCAAAGAGGCTAAGGGAACACTATTAGGATCTAAAGGAGTTTTCCCATTTACAAGCATAGCCATAATAACATCAATCTTTTCACTCAAAGAGGAAGTTTCCTCAACAGAATTTACCTTCTTACCATGTGGAGCTCTCTCAACATGCCATTCTGAGTAGTTAACCATCATATTATCAAGGAGCCTTGTTGCAGCACCCAAAGTGAGGCCCATAAAGGTACCTCCAGCAGTTGAATCCAACAGATTTCTTGAGGAGAAGTTCAAACCTGCATAAAAAGTCTGGATAATCATCCAAGCAGTGAGTCCATGAGTAGGGCAATTTTTTACCAAATATTTCATTCTTTCCCAAGCTGGAGCAACATGTTCACTATCAAGTTGTTTAAATTTCATAATATCACTTCTCATAGATACAATCTTAGCAGGAGGATAGTACTTTCCAATAAAAGCATCTTTGCACTTAGTCCAAGAATCAATACTATTTTTAGGCAAAGAAAGCAACAATTCTTTAGCTTTTCCCCTCAAGGAAAGGAAAAAGCTTGAGCTTAATAATATCTCCATCTACATCTTTATACTTTTGCATCTCACAAAGTTCAACAAAGCTATTAATATGGGCAGCAGGATCATCAAAACCAGCACCAGAAAATTGCTCTCTCATCACAAGATTCAACAAAGCAGGCTTAATTTCATAAAAGGTAGCATCAGGAGAAGGTGGAGCAATATGAGTGCTTAGGAAATCATTGTTGTTGGTGCTAGTGAAGTCACACAACTTGGTGTTCTCAGCAGAGTTCATTTTGGCAAAGGTGGGCAAGCCAAAAACAGCAGCAGCTAGAGCAGGAACTAAATTTTTTGTGTTTTTGAATAAAGCAAGCAAACCAAACTAGACTAATTTTTTGGTTTTTTTTAAAAGAGGCAAAAAAAACCAAGCAAAAGAAACAAATCAAACTAAAAACAAAGTAAAGAGAAAGGAAGTGAAGGACTCCCCTAGTGAAGACGTCCTTAGCCTCCCCGACAACGGCGCCAGAAAACTTGTTGATGGTGCTGACGTGGAGCACTTCGTTGGAAACCCCAAGAGCAAGGTGTGATGAGCACAACAACAAGTCTTCCCTCAGTAGAGACCGAGGTTATCGAACCAGAAGGAGGAAGGAAACGTCACACAGGTGTTGCAAGCAACGCGGAGACCTGCACAACACAAACTCAAGACTTCGCCCCAACGAATCAGTGAGGTTGCCAAGCTCACCGGTTTGCTGTAACAAAGGATTAAACGTATGGTGTGGAAGGTAATGATTTGCAGCAAGTAAACAAGTAACAGTGGAAGATGTATCAATGGTAAAGATTGGACCGGGGTCCATAGTTCACTAGAGGTGCTCTCCTTATATAAAAACATGGCAATGAAGGATAAACAAATTATAGCAGGGCAATTGACAGGAACTGAGCAAGGCATAATAATGCAATTACTAGTCAGAAAGATCCTATGAGATTCGATTGGGCAATACAACAAGATACATAGACCGCCATCCAACTGCATCTATTACTAGAAGTCCACCTTCAGGTTATCATCCGAACCCCCTCTAGTATTAAGTTGCAAGCATCAGACAACTGTTTTAAGAAAAGTGTGTAAGGTAAACAGTCCACATGTTCCATGAACAAGAGACCATTGTTTTCTCCCTAGTGGCAACAACACATCTAAAACCGAAGAGATTTCTGTCACTTCCCTTGGAAACTAGAGGCATGAACCCACTATCAAGCATCAATACCCTCTCTTGGAGTCACTAGCAACTACTTGGCCAAGATAGCTACTATCAACGGAGAGCATGCAAGATCACAAACAACACAGACATGATAGAATCATAAAGACAAAACCATTAATCAAACCAACATAATAATCTCAATATCCATCGGATGCCCGCAAACACAACATGCATGATTATAAATAGATTAGATCTTGATCATGAACGGAGCTCAGAATATCTAAACATGAAAGCACAAAGGAGGAGATACAACCATCTAGCTACTACATGGACCCATAGTACAAGGTGGAACTACTCACGCATCATACCGGAGAGAAGGCCTCTGGGATGATCTCCCCTCCGGCAGGGTGCCAGGAAGAACTTCAGACCCCCCCGATCTAGGGACAATGGTGGCGGCGACTACAGACGGTTTCGTGGAGATTTGATCGGGTCCTCAGGGTTTCTGCATCGGGGGCTTCTTATAGGCGAAGGGGGAGGCCGAGGCGGCGGCCAGGGTGGCCAAACCCTAGCCAGGCGCGGGGCAGGGCTCACCCGCGCCTGGGATGGGTCTGGCCCTCTTGGATGGCCCCTCCGGCTCTCCTCTGGACTTCTTGTTCCCCACGGAAAGTAATTGACTTTGATGTTTGTCCCGTCCAATTCCGAGAATATTTCTTTACTAACTTTTCTGAAACCAAAAACAGCAGAAAACAAGCATCTGGCACTGTTGCAACTTGTTAATAGGTTAGTACCAGAAAACATGTAAAAAGAACCTCAAAGTGTGGACAAGTAAAGCAAAGTAGATACTAAACAAGCATGGAGCATCGAAAATTATAGATACGTTTACAACGTATCATCCACCACCACCCGTCGTACCATCGCAGCCGCCGGTCACACCAGCACCAAATAACGGTGTAGGTGGCTACCCGCCACTAAAAGGGTCCCTGATGATCCAGAAGGGGCGGCCAACCAACCTCTCCACCAGCCATACCTGTCACCTGAGTACCTTAGCGGCTAGGAGTCCTGCATCACGTTTGATCGTTCAGATCACCCACGCCAGGTACCTCGCCTAGGTCATGTTGCCTTGGTGCTCGAGGCGCAGATTGGCGGATTCGAGATGAGACGCGTGTTCATGGACGGCAGTAGCGGCATCAACCTAATGTTCGCCAGCGCACTCGCAGCGATGCGGATCCCGCTGTGTAGCCTGGAGGAGTCAGACACAACGTTCTACGGCATCGTACCAGGGAAGGGAATATACCCTCTGGGCAAGATATGGCTCGGCGTCATCTTCGGCGTGCCCGGAAACTTCAGACGCGAGCGGCTAGAGTTCAAAGTGGTGGACTGGCCATCACAATACCACGACATCCTCGGCCGCGTGGCATTCACAAGATTCTTGGTGACATGGATATGCCCTACGGGTACCCGATGTTAGTATACCTAGTCCATCCCAAGGAAGGCCCACGACAAGAAACACGGCTTGCGGAGATTTCGGGTGGCCCAAGCCCATGACGCTTTATCCTTGGAGAATAAGACTAGAGTAGATAGAAGTTTAAAGGGGCAAACCCTAATCTGTAACCGACTCGACCTACGCCCGGGACCTTCCTATCTATATAAAGTCCAGGAGGTCACGGAGAGGAGGACAATCAACTCACCTCATACACACCTCATGCCAGATTGCATCTGCGCACCCCTGTAACCTTCGATTCCGCCGTAATCAAGAGCAGACAAGGAGGAGTAGGGTTTTCCCTCCGGGGGCCTGAACCTGGGTAAACTTCATGTCCCTGTGTTGCTTGTTTGCTAACCGTTCCGCGATCTCCATCATCCCCATCTTCTCCAAAACCCAAGTCCATAACAATGGGCATTGACGAGTCGGACGATGATCGTGCGGTCGCGACGGTCCCATCCACCGCGATCTACGATTCATCTGTTTCTAGGGAACAGATCTACTTTGGTTCCCACGATTCGTCATCTGAGCGATATCCCTCACCATCAATGGCGATCAGATTATATCTGGCGTTTCATCACACCGTCGTAGTGACCTTTTCGTCGTAGCAGTTCGCGTCTCCGGCCAGCTTCATGGAGTCCGTGGAACTAGTAAAGCCGATTCAATACTACTCACATAACCCGGCGGCATGGTTATTTTAGATCAAAGACTAAGTGTGATGCAACACTGCATGCGCTGGATTAAATAATGAGGCAATCATGCAATCCCCAAAACAACAAGGCTCCAGATCAGTGCCCGCCGGCATCATCCAAGAAAGAATCGTATCAAAGCATTACTTCACGAAGAAGCTCACCGCTCGTTCAAAAAAAAGATCACTTCTCACGTTTCATCACTTTTATTTGAATCTAATCCTTACATGTCGTTTTTGCAAGTACGTGCACTACATGAACATAGATCAGATCAGGGAGATAAGTCGGAGGGCACATCAGCACCGACCGGCCGCCGGCTCCACGCACGGAGTTATTCCTCTACTTGGAAACAAAGTGGACTACTGTTTGAAAACAGTCTGACGACAGAAGATGTTGATATGACCCCGATCAGCGAAAAGACCGACCTCGGATGATAAAAATCCGACGACCCTGCTCTGACGACCTCGTACGTCACCTCGACTCAACACCCGGGGTTGTGTCGACTCCGCTGCGATGACCCGCTGTAGTTTTTGGGTGCGGTCTTTGACTGTTGTGGTCCGTTACAGTCTCCGGATGCGGCAACTCGTCATCACCACATGACTCCGGTCCGTCGCGTCGACTACGTCGGCCGCGTGACCCGCTACCATGTCAACTACATGTCCGGTGCACAATTCTCTACCGCCACTGGTCTGGCGTCGATCTCACGACCAGCTGCAGTCTTCGACTCCAGAAATCCGCTACGATCTTTGGCTTCAATGACTCGGGGGCTCCCTCGGCATCAGCGGCCCGATGCAGCTTTCAGCTGAGGTGACCTGATACATCCTTCGGATGCGGAGACATGCTACGGTCTTCGGTTGTGGCGATCTGCTACGGCCTTCAACAGCAGCGGCCCTCCATGTATTCGTGTACGTTGACCCGCCACGTCCTTTGATTCCGGCGACTCGCTACGGTCTTCAGCTCTGGCAACCCACTGCGGTCTTCCACTCCAGAAACTCGGGGGCTGCACTCATTCCGCCGCGTCAACTCCGTCCACGACAACTACCACTAAAGCTAAGTTTTCCTCTACTCAGAGTTGATTCTTTCCTTTTAAACTCGCACTCGAAACACTCGGGGGCTGAGCCCTCTTCGAGTAACCTAATGTGCCATCGGCTCCACGCACTCGAGCATCTTGAACGCGACAGCCCGAGTAGCTGATTCTGCCTGATCGTCAAATCCTTGAACTCTAAGTGCCTCGGCAAGGTATTGAGACTAAGGGTAATCAGGCTAACGAAAAGACCTAGCATACAGTGCAAAAGTGTCAACTCGATCGGCACCAGAATTTTACCTTATAAGTAGACAGGAAAATATTTCTTTACAAGATACAAATACTTCACAATTTTTTATGTTTTCTGTAGCTTACAAGGACGTCGACTGCGCCGAGCTATTCTATCGGGTCCTCCAACAGGAGTCGTTGAAACAACTGGCTACGCCATAAACTCAAGACCCGAGTCGAATCCCTCCTCGAATGGTTGCATCATTTGATGCTACACAACGCGACGCTGGCCACACACCTGACAAAAGCAACGACGTCGACTTCATTCGGAACATCGAATCCTTCCGGCTAAACGTTGCGTGACTCCGCTGCATCGACTCTTGGATCCTTATACGTGAGACGCTGACTCGATGCACTTCCGGGTTAGTGGTTACTTCTCGCATGAGTCTCTACTCGAGTCTACGACTCGACTAGACACTCGGGGGGCTACTCCTATCAGGAGCGCTGGTCGCGCAACCGCTGTACTTCCGGGTCAGCGGTACGTCCACGAGATTACCGACTACAACTGCATGATACAAGACTCGAGTCTACGACTCCGCCAGACACTCGGGGGCTACTCCAAACTGGAGCGCTGGTCGCGCACACAGAAGATCTTCGAGTGGCACGCTTCAATTCCTCACTCAAATCAACGATTCGACTGAGGACTCGGGGGCTACTCCCATAGGGAGCGCTGGTCGCGCATTCGAAAAAAATGAAGGCATTCAGAGCATCTGCAAGGTCATCCGAAGAACTTCAGGATCACCGTATTGCGCAACCGACGACTATAAGTCTCTACTCGAGTCTACGACTCGAACATACACTCGGGGGCTACTCCCATAGAGAGCGCTGATCGCGCACCCTATAATCCATTGTGTTGACTACGTCCATAATGTCGACGCCTTCACAACAACCGAACAAATTCAGCCAACCCGATGAACTTTTGGGTGACATGCTTCACACTCGACACAACTTTTGACTCCGACATCCAAATGCAAGGTTCAATACAACTAAGTCTCCACCCGAATCTACATTTCGGATGGACACTCGGGGGCTACTGACATGGATATGCCCTATGGGTACCCGATGTTAGTATACCTAGTCTAGCCCAAGGAAGGCCCACGACAAGAAACGCGGCCTGCAGAGATTTCGGGTGGCCCAAGCCCATGACGCCTTCGGATCCTTGGAGAACAAGACTAGAGTAGATAGAAGTTTAAAGGGGAAAACCTTAATTTGTAACCGACTCGACCTACGCCCGGGTCCTGCCTATCTATATAAAGTCCAGGAGGGCACGGCGAGGAGGACAATCAACTCACCTCATACACACCTCACGCTAGATTGCATCTGCGCACCCCTGTAACCTTCGGTTCCGCCGTAATCAAGAGCAGACAAGCAGGAGTAGGGTTTTCCCTCCGAGGGCCTGAACTTGGGTAAACTTCGTGTCCCCGTGTTGCTTGTTTTCTAACCGTTCCGCGATCTTCAGCATCCCCATCTTCTCCAAAATCTAAGTCCATAACAATGGGCATTGACGAGTCGAAACCTCGTCACTTGGCAGTACCGCACTATGCGTACCTGGTACTAAAGATGCCAGGACCTAGGGGCGTCATCACCGTCCAGGGAAGCTTCACACGGCCCGACAGCTGCGACAGAGATTTCAACAGAATCTCTCAGTCGTTCGGCATGCAGGAGGGACTCACGAGGCTCAGAGAGGTGACAGACAACGGGGCACCCCCAGTCACCAGACAAAACGCACCCGATATGTTGTTCGACTCCACGGTCAACACGAAGAAGGTGCAGGTCCACCCGACGGACGCCTCGAAGACGGCGTTGATCACCAACAACCTTAGTCCTGCATAGGAAAGCACGCTCATCGAATTCCTCCATGAGCGCTAGGAAATTTTTGCCTAGTGTCCTGCGGACATGCCAGGAGTTACCAAGGAATTCTCCGAGCATGCACTCAATGTGTTTCCGGATGCAAAGCCAGTCAAGCAGTCGATTCGTTGTTTGTCCGAACCAAGGGCCGAAGCCGTTGGAATCGAAGTCAACAGACTGCTCGATGCCAACTTCATGATGGAAATCAAGGAGAGCGAGTGGCTGGCCAACACCATGCTGACCCCTAAGAAGGACACGGACATCCTGCGGATGTGCGTGGACTTCACATTTCTCAACAAGCATTGTCTAAAGGACCACTTCCCTCTACCAAGGATTGATCAAATCATCGACTCCACTACAGGTTGCGAGAAGCTCTCCTTCCTCGACGCCTACTCCGGCTACAACCAAATTCAACTGAAGGTCGACGATCAGGAGAAAATGGTGTTTATCACGCCGTTCAGAGTGTTCTGCTCCAACACCATGCCCTTCGGTCTGAAGAACGTGGGTTCCACATACCAGAGGTGCATGCAGGTGTGCCTGAAAAACCAGATCGGTCGTAACATCCAGGTCTATGTTGATGACATAGTAATCAAGACCAGAGAGGCCAAGACACTGATCGACGATCTCCGCGAGACGTTTGATAACCTTGATCGATACAAGATCAAGATGAACCCAGACAAGTGCGCCTTCGGCGTCCCGTCTGGTCAATTACTCGGCTACTTCATCTCCCAACAAGGTATCGAGGCGAATTCGAAGAAAATCAGGGCCATACTGGCCATGGAGAAGCCGAAGAACCTCAAAGGCGTCCAGCAGCTAGCTGGGCGGATCGCGGCGCTGAGCAGATTCATCAGCTGAATGGGTGAGAAGGCCCTACCCTTTTATCAGCCGTTGTGCAAGACGGAGAAGTTTGAGTCGACACCCAAAGCGGACGATGCGTTCGAGGACCTCAAGCGGCTGCTCTCCACATCGCCTGTCCTGGTAACACCAAAGGAATGGGAGCCATTCTTGCTATACATCGCAGCCACACATCAGGTGGTTAGTGATACATCCAAAATGTATCTACTTTCTCGAACACTTTGATGTTGTTTCTCCTCTAAACTTATGTTATTTGGATACAACTAACACGGACTGACACTGTTTTCAGTAGAATTACCTTGGTGTCTAGTTTTTGTGCAGAAAATCAACTATCGGGAAAAATCCCGGAAAATATGCAAAAAAATATTTCACCAGAAGATCCACGGAGCCAGAAGACAAGACGAAGAAGGGTCCTGGGGGGCGCACACCCCTGCCAAGCACGGGCCCACCTCTGGTCGCGCCTAGGGGGGTGCGGCCACCCCAGGAACCCCCTCGGCCTCCCTCTGCGCCTATAAGTTGCCTTTCGACCTAAAAATCGAGGGGGGGTTGATAGTTTTCCAGAAAGAGTTCCGCTCCGTCGCCGCCACCAGAAACCAAGATTCGGATCCAGAAACTCCGTTCTGGCACCCTGCTGGGACGGGGAATTTGGAGAGGATCATAGCCATCGTCATCACCAACGCATCTCCATCAACCATCCATGTTTCCCTCATCCATGAGTGAGTAATCCCCCCGCCGTAGGCTTGGGGATGGTAGGGATTGGATGAGTTCTATCATGTAATCGAATAAGATATGTTAGGGCATAATGCCTAGTATCTCTATTAGTGCTATTTGACTTTGTTGCAACTTGTTGTGCTTAATGCTTGTCACTAGGACCCGAGTGCCATGATATCAGATCTGAACCTATTATTGAATTATTATGATAGTATTGTTTGTGATCTTATCTGCAAGTTGTGTACACATATCACTGTCCGGATCCAAAGGCCCCAAAGTGACAATAATTGGGACAACCGGAGGGGATGGCTGTGGTGTGAGGATCACATGTGTTCACGGAGTGTTAATGCTTTGCTCTGGTGCTCTATTAAAAGGAGCACCTTAATTGCCAGTAGTTCCCTAGAGGCCTCGCTGCCACGGGCTGGCTGGACAGAAGATGTTGTGCAAGTTCTCATTGCGAGCACATATGACTATATTTGGAGCACATGCCTAGGATTGTTTAGTACTTGGATGCTTATTATTATTTATCTGCAATGCCCTAGATCTTGAAGTTACATGTTTAGACTCGTCCATGCAACACCTGTCCATCCATCCCTATGCCTACCGCACTCGAATCCCATTGTTTACTGTTACTGTTACTATTGCTCCTGTTTTACTGCTGCTGTTGCTACTACCAAACTGATTTTAAACAGGGAGAAAAAGAGAAATTGCCTGAGTCATGGACAAGGTTCTGTGCCTTGATTCATGCACATCCTGGATGCTCATTATCTAAGAATGAGCTGCTTGATATTTATTATAATTGACTAACTGATGATTCTAGGACATACCTAGATAGCTTTGCTGATTGTGTTTTGAGGAAAAGAACTCCTACAGATGTTGAAGAATTAATGTCTAAAATAAGCAAGAATTATGATGATTGGACTTCAACTGAGCTAATTACACATGAGCCTATTACTCCTGAACCAGTTGTGCCTGAACCAGTTCCAACACCAACACCAAAGAAGAGAGGAGTTATTGCATTAAATGATGAAGTGATGAAGGAAGCTAAGAAGTGTTTAAAGGAGAAAGGTATTAGAGTTGAAGATGTTAAGAATCTACCTCCTATAGAAGAATTATGTAAGCCAATTCCTCACTCATCTACTATTGAGGTACACTCTCTCCAACACTTTGATGAAGGTGATATTCCTTATGGTAAGCCTCCTCATCAATGCTTAGAGGAACTTGACGTTTTTATTGTTAAACAAGGTCATTTTAATAATCAAGTTCAGAATCATTTATTGGAAAACTCTAGAGCTATTAATGAGTTGAAAGATATTGTGGAAAGAACTTCTAATGATATTAAAATGCTTTGTAAACACTTTCAAATGGTTCAAACCCAACTTGATTAACTTTAAGTACAAAAGGATATGCTAGTTAATGCTTCAAGGGATAAACATGCTTATGGAATTAGAACTAGGAGTGGTATGGCTACTCAAGATCCTTTATATCCTAAAGGACACCCTTAAAGAATAGAGCAGGATTCTCAACAAGGTGAAGATAGTGGTAGTCCTTGTAAGAGAAAGAAAATGAAACATAGAATAGTTGAGGAACCACTTGAACCTGCTGTAGATCCTAATAGTATATCTGTCTCTGATGCTGAAACTGGGAGTGATAACGATAAAAATGATGCTCCTAAGGAAGAAGTTGAGGAAGAACCTGAGAAGCACACTAAGAACACTAGGTACACTAAGGAAGATTTTATTGCTAATAACATGGTAAAGAGAGAGAACCTTGGGTGCAGAAACCTATGCCTTTTTCAGGTAAGAAACACAAGTCAAAGGAGGAGGAACACTACAACAAGTTTTGTGAGTGGATGAAAACTTTATTTTTGCAAATTCCTTTGACTGATGCTATTAAGTTGCCTCCTTATTCAAAGTATATGAAGGATATTGTCTCTAATAAAAGGAAGATTCCTAATGAGGAGATTTCTACTTTGCTTGCTAATTATTCCTTCAATGGTAAGGTTCCAAAGAAACTTGGTGATCCAGGTATACCAACTATTCCTTGCTCTATTAAGAATAATTATGTTAGAACTGCTTTATCTGATTTGGGAGTTGGAGTTAGTGTGATGCCTTTTTCTATCTATAAGAGACTCCATCTAGAAAAGTTGATACCAACTAATATATATTTGCAAATGGCTGATAAGTCAACTACTATTCCTGTTGGTATATATGAGGATGTTCCTGTTCAAGTTGCTCATAATTACTTGGTTCTAATTGATTTTGTTATGCTTGAAATGCCTGAAGATGATATGTCTATTATTCGTGGGAGAACTTTTCTTAATACTGCAGGTGCTGTCATTAATTGTAATCAAGGGAAAGTAACTTCCAATATTAATGACAAAGAGCATACTGTCTATTTCCCCAAGAAGGTTGCTAAAAGCTATGGCCTAAACTCTATTGAAAATATTGAGAGCATCAAGGTTGGAGAAATATATTGTCCCATTCCACAAGAAAATTTTGAAACTATTATGATTGGGACCATTGTTATCAAGCTTGAGGTAACATAATCACTTGGTGGAAACAGAGTTTTGTCTCATATAAGATTGTTTTGGTAACAAGACTTGATCAACCTTGTTAAACAAAAGGATTTTAATGAACAAAATAATGTTTTTACCGTGGTTATACTTGCTTTCTTTTACTTTTCTCCTTCCTAGTCTTCGCTTTTGATCTTGTTAGCTAGTTGTTTGCTTGTTAGAGTGTCTTAGAACTTTTGTGGTTTTGGTTTTTGTTTGCTTTTTGTGCCAAAAATGACCTCTAATAAGAGGGAAGTAAGATTTGGAGAGTTGCTGTCTCGAAACAGATTTCTGTCCTGCACCATAAAATTTCGTGAGGAGTCTATGTAACTCGTATTGAGCTGATATTTTACGAATAAATCCCCCAGTATGTTAGCTAACTTTAGTTAGTTCAACACTTTTTGATTTGAGCAACAGAAAATTTTCAAAAAAATCGGTTTCTTCCTGCTGGTCTGTTTTGACAGATTTCTGCTATTATTTGCATTTGCTTCTTATCGATTTATTTTTGAGTTCTCTTTTGGGGATTCTACAGTAGCTTGTGTTTTTAGTGAAAATTATTGCTGTTCCAAAGATTTTCCTGAAGGTCTATTATATTTTAAATACACTAATGTTGCTAATGAAGATTGTGTGAAATTTTGTATGAAGGAAAAATTTCAGGTGTAGAGAGAGAATAATGTAATGAGATGAAGAATGGACAAAATCTCAAGCTTGGGGATGCCACCCCGTGTCACCCCAAGATATATTCAAGAGGTACAAGCGTCAAATCTTGGGGTGCCCAAGGCATCCCCTTCTTCATCAATAAAAACCTCAGGTCTCTTTCTAGACACTTCGTTTTTATTGTTTTATGCACTGTTGGTTATTCTTGGAGTTACTGCCCGCGCTGTTGAGCCCCGCGTAGGCCAAAAGCCTAAGCTTGGGGGGAGGTACACCGACATCACACTCATCTATATATCTTGTTCGGTCGGTTCATTGTATATCCATTGTTTTGCTTTCTTTTTGGTTCTTGTTGCTGTTTTCTCAAAAACACAAAAATACCAAAAATATTTTTGTTGTTTCTCTTGGTTTGTTTATTTGCTTCTTTGCTTTGGTTTGCCTTAACATAAAAATCCAAAAATATTTTGCTTTTTTTGTTTCTTTGCTTTGTTTATTTTTTTCTTTGTTTGTTTCTAAAAAAATTGAAAACACCAAAAAAAATTGTTCTTCTTCTTTGGTTTTGTGAGTTCTTTGCAGGGTTCAGGCGTCTTTAGTGGAGTTTTGGTTTTCATGTTATTATTCAAGTCACACAAGTGAAGGGCAATAATGAATATTAAGACAACTCGAGGTGTGGTAAGAGGTTGGTAACGAACTCTCTTTGTTTTCATTTTTGTACATATACTCATCATTGTGAGCATGCTTAGCCTGTTTGTGTAAGGTGTATGTCATTATGAATGCTTAGTCGTTCTTGTTTGTCTATGATTAGCTCCAGCTTGCTAATAGTTTTTAGCATGTCATATGGATGTTTGCTTGCATTGTTTTATTCATATTTTGGTATGATATTGTGGTATCCTCCGCTGACTGTTCATGTGAATCGACTTGGCACATGCTCACGCATGCATATGACTAATCAATAGTTAGTAAGCCTTGCTGATTTATTTTGCCTCGGAGTTCTTGTATCACTTTCATGCCATAATTAGTCCTGTTTTGTTGCAAGCATGATTGTGACAGTTATTGCTCTCTCGTTTTTTGCTCCCTCTCTATTGCTAGCCTTCACTTGCACTGAGTATGAGCTCTACCTGTGCTTCCAACTCCCTAAAACCAATATTGCCAACAGTGTCCACCATACCTACCTATTAGCATTGTTTGCTATTTCAGTGCATATTCAATATGTCGTGTTTTCTTCCAAAATAAAATGTTTGTTTTGAGAAAGTTAGTTAGTAAAGCTCTCACGAACTTGATGGCACACTTTATTCCGTGCACTTAATAATCCTGAACCATTGTGACTTGTCCATGAAAGTTATATGCTTGCAAATTATATGCTGGGAGTCAGCAGAACCGTGCTGTCATGGGGAACGCTTTCAACACTTTTTGGATATTTATATCCGGTTGATACCTTGCTCTTTTGTTTGCGGATGTCGTCGATGTGAAATAAAAGGGGGATTTGTGAGTTCATGGAGTCTATAAATTGTGTTATAGAAACGCTTGGGCCGCTAGCCTAAGCCATGCCTAATCATGGTGGAAACTTGCAGCATCACCATAATGAGCATTTATAAAGCATCCTCAATAAAAAGCTATACACATAGTAAATAAAAAGATTGTTGAGATGCTCATTGTCTGCTTGCCTTGTCATTTTGATCACGGGATAGCTCAGGTATCATGTGCAAGGGGTACCCTGTTGGCGGTTCTCTATGATATGCATGTATTTACAATGACAAAACTTACAGGTAACCAAAGTTGAGTAGCATGCGGAGCGGCCCTCGTACTCAAGGGACTTGGGATTTTCAGTTTATGGTCTGTCAATCATATGATTCAGAGTGGACCTCACTTCCACCTTAACCATATAAAGATGCCTATGATAGGGGTAATGAGAGCTCAAAGCTAATGAGTACCTTCCTTTCAGCATTAGGAATCCTTTCAAACTTTTCAAAACCGGTTTCACTTCCTTGTTGAGTCACCACGTATTATATGAGCACCCTCTTGAGAGCATAGTTTTCATTCTTGTGTTTATCTCAAAACTTGGTTAATTATGTCATCACTTTGATGCTTGTATCTCTGATATCTTTATCTCTAGTCTTCACTTGAACTTTATAGGTGCCTTGGCATTTATATTGTGCTCTACAAACAAAGGCAAGCGAGATACCACTCTATCATACCTTACTATGAGCATTGCAATGTTGCTTATGTTTATGTTTCTTGCTACTTATTATTATTGAGCTAGTTTCTCTTCATAGCTTGCAATGACTACTAAGTAGACTTAGTTGCATACTCTTTATTATGAATGGTCTAAGCATCTACTCATGTGCTGAGAATATATACATCATATGAAGCATTGTGTTCGTGAAAGTTCTTTTATCGCACTCAGTATTCAACTGAATTCAACTGAATTGCTTGAGGACAAGCAATAAGCTAAGCTTGGGGGAGTTGATATGTCCAAAATGTATCTACTTTATCGAACACTGTGCTATTGTTTCTCCTCTAAACTTATGTGATTTGGATACAACTAACACGGACTGACGTTGTTTTTAGCAGAATTACCTTAGTGTCTAGTTTTTGTGCAGAACATCAACTATCAGAAAAATCCTGGAAAATATGCCAAAAATTATATTTCACCAGAAGATCCACCGAGCCAGAAGACAAGACGGAGAAGGGGCCTAGGGGTCCCACACCCCGGCCAGGCGCGGGACCGCCTATGGCCGCGCCTAGGGGGTGCGGCCACCCCAGGCACCCCCTCGGCCTCCCTCATCGCCTATAAGTTGCCTTTCGACCTAAAAACCAAGGGGGGTTTGATAGTTTTCCAGAAAGAGTTCCGCTCCGCCACCAGAAACCAAGATTCAGACTAGAAACTCCGTTCTAGCACCCTGCCGGGGCGGGGAATTTGGAGAGGATCATCACCATCGTCGTCACCAACGCATCTCCATTAACCATCCATGTTTCCCTCATCCATGAGTGAGTAATCCCTCGCTGTAGGCTTGGGGATGGAAGGGATTGGATGAGGTATATCATGTAATCGAATAAGATCTGTTAGGGCATAGTGCCTAGTATCTCTATTAGTGCTATTTGACTTTGTTGCAACTTGTTGTGCTTAATGATTGTCACTAGGGCCTCAGTGCCATGGTCTCAGATCTGAACCTATTATTGAATCATTATGATAGTATTGTTTGTGATCTTATCTGCAAGTTGTGTACACATATCAGTGTCTGGATCCAAAGGCCCCAAAGTGACAATAATTGGGACAACCGGAGGGGATGGCTGTGGTGTGAGGATCACATGTGTTCACGGAGTGTTAATGCTTTGCTCCGGTGCTCTATTAAAAGGAGCACCTTAATTGCCAGTAGTTCCCTAGAGGCCCCGCTGCCACGGGTTGGCTGGACAGAAGATGTTGTGCAAGTTCTCATTGCGAGCACGTATGACTATATTTGGAGCACATGCCTAGGATTGTTTAGTACTTGGATGCTTATTATTATTTATCTGTAATGCCCTAGATCTTGAAGTTACATGTTTAGACTCGTCCATGCAACACCCGTCCATCCATCCCTATGCCTACTGCACTCGAATCCCACTGTTTACTGTTACTGTTACTATTGCTCCTGTTTTACTGCTGCTGTTTCTACTACCAAACTGTTGCTACTGATAAACTTATGTGAGCAAGAACTATTTCCAGGTGCAGCTGAACTGAAAACTCAGTTGTTAAGGCTTGCAAGTATTCTTTGGCTCCCCTTGTGTTGAATCAATAAATTGGGTAATACTACCCGCGAAGACTGTTGCGATCCCCTACACTTGTGGATCATCAGTCAGCACCATACTCGTGGTCGAGCGACCCAAAGATGGCTAGACCCATGGGGTCCAACGCCCAATCTACTACCTCAGCGAGGTACTGACACCGACAAAGCAGAGGTACCCTCACTACCAGAAGCTCGCCTACGTCATATTCATGACGGCTCGTCGGCTGAGCCACTACTTCCAGGAGCATCAGATCATGGTCATCAACGACGTCCCGCTATCAAATATCCTAAATAACCCCGAAGCTATGGGGCGCGTAGCCTTATGGGGCATCAAATTGTCCCCCTAGACATAATCTACGAACGGCGCACCGCCATCAAGTCTCAGGTCCTCCCTGACTTCCTCGTCCACTGGATGGAACTCCAGCTGCCGGATACTCCGGACATGTCGTAGTCCTGGACGATGCACTTCGACGGCTCCAAGCGCGAGGCTGGAGCAGGGGCTGGTGTCATACTGACGTCCCCCCAAGGCGATAAGATGAAGTACGTCCTTCAGATGAAATTTCATGCCTCCAACAACGAGGCCGAATACGAGGCCCTTATCCCTGACATGAGGATGGCAAGGTATGCGGCACAACATACCTAGTCATTTACGGCGACTCGAACCTCGTCGTACAACAGACGATGAACGAGTGTGATGCCCATAGCACCAACATGATCGCGTACTGCACACTCTACAATTCACTCTACGATTGGACAAAAGTCTCTACTCGAGTCTACGACTCGAACAGACACTCAGGGGCTACTCCCATAGGGAACGCTGTTCGCGCACCCTATGAATTCTTTGACTATGATCGTTCGGATCAAATACGACAAAATCTTTTTGGCAACTACGCCCAAACCAACTCTAAGTGAGAAGCAGCCTCCTTGGCCACCCGAAACACCTTCGCGGTGATAAAATTTTGGATGTCGTGTCTACGATGCAAAGACAAGCCCTACATATATCATCTAATGTCCTGGTAACGCACCTGACTGCGCTTTGCCAGTAAACTTCCGTGTCAACAGGCACGATGAAAATCCCGACGGACGCGTTGGGTACACCACTTGAAAATTACTGGGATTCGACTCCTGTAAGACCACAACGGCCTGAGTCGAATCACACCAACAATTGTTCCGAATTCGAGTCTGGGGACTCGAGTTTGATGAAGATCGCGTTGTTTTATCCTATGACAGTTAACTAGCCCTGATCCGTCGGGTGAGCCAGGCACACGCATCAAAATTCCCTATGAACTAAAACATTTCTCCTTGAAATAACATGCTCAACTACAAAAGCACCCAAAAGATTGAAGAGTCTCCAGCCAAATCTACGATTTGACTGAACACTCTGGGGATACTGACATGGATATACCCTACGGGTGTACAACATTAGTATACCTGGTCCAGCCCAAGGACGGCCCAAGACAGGACACGCAACCCATGAAGACTTCGGGTGGACCAAGCCCGTGGCGTTTTCGACTCCTTGGAGGACAAGTCTAGATTAGATAGAATTTCAAAGGGTATCAATCCTATTTTGTAACCGACTCGACCTATCCCGGTACCTGTCTATCTATATAAAGGCCAGAAGGGTATGACGAGAAGGATCTCTCAACTCACCGCATACACACCTTCACGCCAGATTGCATCTATGCACCTTTGTAACCTTTGGTTCCGCCGTAATCAAGAACAGACAAGCAGGAGTAGGGTTTTCCCTCCGCGGGCCTGAACCTGGGTAAACCTCGTGTCCTCGTGTTGCTTGCCTGTTAACCGTTCCATGACTTCCAGGATCCCCATCTTCTCCAAAACCCAAATCCATAACAATGGGCATTGACGAGATCGAACCTCGTCAGTCTCTTAGAGAAGCACGGAAGACCACTCGCGAAGCACCGCACCAAAACACAACGCAAACACTCAAGAGAGTAATCTTTTCTTCTAAAAAATGTGACTTATGAAAAATTATGACTATCATTGCTACAAATCTGTAATATAGCAGCTAAATCAACTTCCAGTCCATAACAACCATTACCGCTCCCTAAAATGACCCAAAACAACTCATGTAGATCCCTTCAACGAGCCCCGATCACATGACATGTTTGGGAAATCCTAAAACACTACCCCCGCTCCAAATGGGTAATCCTCCCCACCTTACACTTTCCTCACTTGTGCGGGAGGCCAAATCGATGCCGAAAAATCCCTCCAGATTGACCCCTAGCACCGCCATTTCCTCCACTGCCACATCTCTCCCCTTGAGCCCCCACCGTTGTCCACACCCCTATTACCCCTCCCCTAGCCTGGTTTCGGCCGAAGAGGAGAACTGCAACCGCATTGCGCAACTTCGCATTTCTGCCATAGATGATTTATTCCACCAACGCTAAAGCATCCCCACCCGACAACTCTCTACTCTGCCCCCTCCCTAATTCGCGATTTCGCAGAACCCATCGGTCTATGTTAACTTGACGTCATCGGCATGGTCTCATCGGACACCATCAAGGATGTCATCTTCGGATCATGCCAGTGTTTGTAGTCATCGCTAGGTGGTCCAATCACCTATTTGTATTTCATATTATTTTTAAGGTTATTTGTACTACTATTGATGATTCAGTGGAATTTTCGCAAAGAAAATATTGGCACTATGGTGAAGATGGTATTAGGTGTTGTTTTTTAGATGGTCTTAGGGAATCTCCAGCAGGCCGACTCATTTTGGACACAGGATGTGTCCAGATCGGTCTGTTTGGATCGCCCCCCAGATACAAAAACATGCCATTTTGGTCTTTGTACGTTTGGATCAGGAGTGCCCACAACGGGTGATGACCCACAAATATAGGGGATCGCAACAGTCTTCGAGGGTAGTATTACCCAAATTATTGATTTGACACAAGGGGGGCTAAAGAATACTTGCAAGCCTTAACAACTGAGTTGTCAATTCAGCTATACCTGGAAATAGTTCTTGCTCACAGAAGTTTATCAGTAGCAACAGTTTGTAGTAGCAACAGCAGCAGTAAAACAGGAGCAATAGTAACAGTAGTAGCAAACAGTAGGATATGAGCGCGATAGGCATATGGATGGATGGACAGGCGTTGCATGGATGAGTCTAAATATGTAACTTCAAGATCTAGGGCAATTGCAGATAAATAAGAATAAGCATCCAAGTACTAAACAATCATAGACATGTGCTCCATATATAGTCATGCGTGCTCGCAATGAGAACTTGCATAACATATTTTGTCCTGCCAGCCCATTGCAGCGGGGCCTCACGGGAACTACTGGCAATTAAGGTGCTACTTTTAATAGAGCACCGGAGCAAAGCATTAACACTCAGTGAATACATGTGATCCTCACATCACAGCCATCCCCTTAGGTTGTCCCAATTTCTGTCACTTCGGAGCCTTTGGATCCGGACAATGATATGTGTACACAACTTGCAGATAAGATCACAAACAATACTATCATAATGATTCAATAATAAGTTTAGATCTGAGATCATGGCACTCGGGACCTAGTGACAAGCATTAAGCATAACAAGTTGCAACAAAGTCAAATAGCACTAATAGAGATACTAGGCACCATGCCCTAACAATCTTATTCGATTACATAATAGAACACATACAATCCCTACCATCCCCATAGCCTACATCGGGGGATTACTCACTCATGGATGAGGGAAACATTGATGGTTGATGGAGAGGCGTTGGTGATGACGATGGCGATGATCCTCCCCAAATTCCCCGTCCCGGCAGGGTGCCAGAACGAAGTTTCTAGTTCCGAATCGCGGCTTCTGGTGGTGGCGGCGCAACGGAACTCTTTCTGGAAAAACATCGACCCCCCCTCGGTTTTTAGGTCAAGAGGCATATTATAGGCGAAGAGGGATCCCGAGGTGGTGCCTGGGGCAGCCACACCCTCCCCAGGCGCGGGCTGGGCCCACCCGCACGACAGGGTGTGTGGGCCCCCCAGGGCTCCACTCCATCTCGTACTCTGGCTCCGTGAATCTTCTGGTGAAATAGGATTTTTTGCATATTTTCCGGGATTTTTCCTGATAGTTTATTTTCTGCACAAAAACTAGACACGAAGGTAATTCTGCTGAAAACAACGTCAGTCCGTGTTAGTTGTATCCAAATCACACAAGTTTAGAGGAGAAACAATAGCAAAAGTGTTCAGAAAAGTAGATATGTTTTGGACGTATCAACTCCCCTCGAGCTTAGCTTATTGCTTGTCCTCAAGCAATTCAGTTGAAAACTGAGTGCGATAAAAGAACTTTCACGAACACATTTGCTTCATATGATGTATATATTCTCACCATAGGAGTAGATACTTAGACAATTCATAATAAGGAGTATGCAACTAAGTCTACTTAATAGTCATTGCAAGCTATGAAGATAAACCAACTCAATAATAATAAGTAGCATGAAACATATACATAAGCAACATTGCAATGCTCATAATAAGGTATGATAAAGTGGTATCTCGCCTGCCTTTGTTTGTAGAGCACAATATAAATGCCAAGGCACCTCTGAAGTTCACATGAAGACTAGAAGTAAAGATATCAGAGATACAAGCATCGAAGTCATGACATAATTAACCAAGTTTTGAGACAAGAACATTACACTAAGAATGACAACTATGCTCTGAAGAAGGTGCTCATAGAATAAGTGTTGACTCAACAAGGAAGTGAAAAGGTTTTGAAAAGTTTGAAGGGCTCCCAGATGCTGAAAGTAAGGTACTCATTAGCTTTGAGCTCTCATTGTCCCTATCGTAGGCATATTCATGTGGTTAATGGTGAAATTGAAGTCCAATATGAGTTATATGCTTGACAGACCATAAACTGGAAATCCCATGTCCCTTGAGTACGAGGGCTGCTCCTCATGCTACTCAACTTTAGTTACCTATAAGTTCTTGTTACTGTAAATACATGCATATCATAGAGAACCGCCAACGGGGTACCCCTTGCACATGATACATGAGCTATCCCATAATCAAAATGACAAGGCAAGCAGACAATGAGCATCTTAGAAATCTTTTTTATTTGCTATTTGCAAAGATTGTTCATTATGGTTATGCTGCAAGTTTCCACCATGATTAGGCATGGCTTAGGCTAGCGGCCCAGACGTTTCTCTAACACATATATATAACTCCATGAACTCACAAGCTCCCCATTTATTTCACAGCGACGACATCCACAAACAAAAGAGCATGATATCAACTGGATATGTATCCATAAGTGTTGAAAGCGTTCCCCATGATAGCACGGTTCTGCTAAATCCCAGCCTATAATTTGCAAGTATATAACTTTCATGGGAAATAAAGTGCCATCAAGAAATATAATAGTTATTAAGTGTAAGAAATAAAGTGTGTCATCAAGTTTGTGAGAGCTTTACTAACTAACTTTCTCAAAAAAGTCAAACATTTTATTTTGGAAGAAAACACGGCATAATGAATATGCACTGAATAGCAAATGATGCTAATAGGTAGGTATGGTGAATATTGTTGGCAATAATGGTTTTGGGGAGTTGAATGCACAAGTGGAGCTCATACTCAATGCAAGTGAAGGGTGGCAATAGAGAGGGAGCGACAAACGAGAGATCAATAACTGTCATAATCATGCTTGTAACAAAACAAGACTAATTATGGCATGAAAGTGATACAAGAACTCTGAGGCAAAATAAATCATCGAGGCTTACTGACTATTGTTTTAGTCATATGCATGCGTGAGCATGTACCAAGTCGATTCACATGAAACATTCAGAGGAGGATACCACAATATCATACCAAAATATGAATAGAACAATGCAAGCAAACATTCATATGACAAGCTACAAACTATTAGCAAGCTGGAGCTAATCACAAGAAAGCAAGAACTACTAAGCATCCATAAATAACATATATGTTACATGATTAGACTAAGCATGCTCACCATGATGAGTATATGTACAAAAATGAAAACAAATAGAGTTCATTACCATCCTCTTACCACACCTCAAGTTATCTTAATCTTCATTATTGCCCTTCACTTGTGTGACTTGAATAATAACATGAAACCAAACTCCACTAAGGACGGCATGAACCCTGCAAAGAACTCACAAAACCAAAGAAGAACAACAAATATTTTTGGTGTTTTCGATTTTTTAAAACAAGCAAACAAAGCAAAATATTTTTGGATTTTTCTTTAAGGCAAACCAAAGCAAGAAAACAAAGAAACAAACCAAGAGAAACAACAAAAATATTTTTGGTATTTTTGTGTTTTGAGAAAGCAGAAACAAAAAACAAAAAACAAAAAGAAAGCGAAACAATGGATATACAAAGAACCGACGAAACATGATATATAGGTGAGTGTGATGTCGGTATACCTCCCCCAAGCTTAGGCTTTTGGCCTAAGTGGGGCTCAACTCCATGGTGACCAAGAAGGTGAACCTCCGTAATACGACGAGGAGGCCCCTTCATCCTGGTACGAGATCGAGGACTCCCCTGTGTAGTGCATAGAGGGGTCGTATGAGGGCGCGTCCCCCTGATAGTGTCCATGGAAGCCAAGAATGTGCAGCTTCTTGTCCATCTCCCCCTTGGAGTGTGACAAAGGTCCCTGGGAAATACTGAACAAAGTGGTTTGGGGGAGAGGGATCTCTCTTTTCCCCGTCAGTAAACAACATTCTATAAACCAGGCTCTCAAGGGTAGAGCTAGTAGTGACAAAGTGATGCGCCTTCATGGCAGCAAGATCAAGCCTCTGAGGAGCCAAAACTCTATCATTTGGATCAACAGCAAGGTCCAAGGCAGCAACAACACGTGCAGCAATAATACCCCCATAAATGGGTCCCTTAGCAGCTAAGCGACGAGCAATGAGAGAACCAAGATTGTACCTGGTTTCATTGTTAAGAGCAGCAGCTAGGAAGGCCAAATGATAGTTGGAAATATTGTTGGTGTTCTCCCTACCAAGAACACTAGTGGCAAGATAATAAGCAAAGTACCTGATAGCTGGGAGTTGAATGTTTCTTATCTTTCCCTGCTAGGCTCTACGGCCATCATCATTGGTTATCCTGCGGTAGAGCTGCAACAAATCAGTGGGTTGAGCTGGAATCTTCTTCACCGTCCCAGCTGTACCAATACCCAGGATCTCACAAAATTTCTTCAATGTCATGGAGTAAGGCCTGCCATAAATTTTGAAAGACACATCTGGTTTGAACAAGCGGTTAGAAAAAGAGAAGCTCTCCACAAAGGTTTTAGTGAGCGTAGCATACTGCACGCTCTCATCCTGCATATAACTCGTTAATCCATCCCTCTGAACCAAGGTTAGGAAATCATTGAGAATCCCAGCAGCCCGCAAAAAGGTAGGACAAGGAAAGGTAGAAGGGTGTTCACCCCCCTCATCTCCCTCGTCGCCAAATCGCGGTGTAATGAGATCCTCATTGTATAAGGGCCTAGCTCGGGAGGATGATGTTGAAGGCCATTCACTCCTAGGTGCAACACTCTCAAATATTTCACCAAAGGTGTGGTTGTCCATGAACTCTTTTTTCTGAAATTTTTAGACAAACATCAAACCAAGTGATTTCCAAGTTGGTAAATGATGAGAAACTACTATAGGAACTTGCTAGAGGGTTATACATGCATCAAAATGAAATCTCTAAGCATAGAACAAGCATGAAAGCTCACACAACCTAACACCTATAGCAGAAAAATACTAAAGATACAATCTACCAATCACAAATCTAATTGGATAAGCGGAGGAGGCACATACCAAGGAGCAATTCCTCCAAAAATCAGCAGCAAAGATCGGCTGAGCAAGGAGATCGAAAATCGGGAGCAAGAACAGTAGGAACTCGAGCTTGAGAAAGTTTTCCGGTGTTTTGGGGAGAGAGAAAAAAGATGGCTGGGAGGAGACACTTTGGAGGGCCACAGGTGGGCCACACCCTGGCCAGGCGCCACCTGGGGTTGGCCGCACCACCCATGGATGTGCTGGCCTAGTGGGTCCCCCTGGGCCACTCCAAGTGTCCCTCTGCCCCTTTTTTTTGAGGAAAAAATTTATTATGAATTTTCTGGGATTTTTCGGGAAACTTTATTTTTGGCCAATTTTCAGGGTATGAAAATTGATTTTCTCGCAGAAAAGATTTTTTTTAGAAGAAGCAAAAGCAAACAAAAACCAAACTATAGAAGTTCTAAGACACTCTAACAAGCAAACAACTAGAAAAACCAAAGATAGCAAAAGAAAAAGCAAAGACTAGGAAGGAGAAAAGTAAAAGTGAGCAAGTATAACCACAGTGAAAACATTATTTTGTTCATTAAAATCCTTTTGTTAACAAGTTTGATCAAGTCTTTTTACCAAAACAATCTTATATGAAACAAAACTTTGCATTCCACAAGGTGATTACGTTACCTCAAACTGGATAGCAATGGTCCCAATCATAATAGTTTCAAAACTTTCTTGTGGAATGGGACAATATATTTCTCCAACCTTGATGCTCTCAATATTTTCAATGGAATTCAGGCAATAGCTCTTAGCAACCTTCTTGGGGAAATAGACAGTATGCTCTTTGTCATTAATACTAAAAGTTACTTTTCCTTGATTACAATTGATGATAGCACCTGCAGTATTAAGAAAAGGTCTCCCAAGAATAATAGACATATTATCATCTTCAGACATTTCAAGCACAACAAAATTAGTCAAAACCAAGCAATTATGAGCCAATTGAACAGGAACATCCTCACATATACCAACAAGAATAGTAGTTGACTTATCAGCCATTTGCAAAAATATATCAATTGGTATCAACTTTTCTAGCTGGAGTCTCTTGTAGAGAGAAAAAGGCATAATACTAACTCCAGCTCCCAAATCACATAAAGCAGTTCTAACATAATTGTTCTTAATAGAGCAAGGAATAGTTGGTATACCTGGATCGCCAAGTTTCTTTGGAACCTTACCATTGAAGGAATAATTAGCAAGCAAAGTAGAAATCTCCTCGTTAGGAATCTTCCTTTTATTAGAGACAATATACTTCATATACTTTGAATAAGGAGGCAACTTAATAGCATCAGTCAAAGGAATTTGCAAAAATAAAGGTTTCATCCACTCACAAAACTTTTTGTAGTGTTCTTCCTTCTTTGACTTGTGTTTCTTATTTGGAAAAGGCATAGGTTTCTGCACCCAAGGTTCTCTCTCACTACCATGTTTATTAGCAATAAAATCTTCCTTAGTGTACCTAGTGTTCTTAGTGTGCTTCTCAGGTTCTTCCTCAACTTCCTCCTTATCAGGAGCATCATTTTTATCATTACCACTATCAGTTTCAGCATCAGAGACAGATATACTATTAGGATCTACAACAGGTTCAAGTGGTTCCTCGACTATTTTTTGTTTCTTTTTCTTTCTCTTACGAGGACTGCCACTACTTTCACCTTGTTGAGAATCCTGCTCAATTATTTTAGGGTGTCCTTCAGGATATAAGGGATCTTGAGTAGCTATACCACTCCTAGTTCTAATTCCATAAGCATGTTTATCTCCTCAGGCATTAACTAGCATATCCTTTTGTACCTTAGCAAGTTGATCTATTTGGGTTTGAACCATTTGAAAGTGTTTACAAAGCATTTTTAATATCATTAGCAGTTCTTTCCACAATATCTTTCAACTCATTAATAGCTCTAGAGTTTTCCAATAAATAATTCTGAACTTGTTTATTAAAATTGGCTTGTTTAACAATAAATGTGTCAAGTTCATCTAAGCATTGATCAGGAGGCTTACCATAGGGAATATCACCTTCATCAAAGTAGAGAGAGTGTACCTCAATAATAGATGAGTGGGGAATTGGCTTACATAATTCTTCTATAGGAGGTAGATTCTTCACATCTTCAGCTCTAATACCTTTCTCCTTAAGACATTTCTTAGCTTCTTTCATCACTTCATCATTTAATGCAACTACTCCCCTCTTCTTTGGTGTTGGTGTTGGAACTGGTTTAGGCACAACTGGTTTAGGAGTAGTAGGCTCATGTGTATTTAGCTCAGTTGAAGTCCAATCATCATAATTCTCGCTTATTTTAGCCATTAATTCTTCAGCATCTGTAGGAGTTCTTTTCCTGAAAACACAATCAGCAAAGCTATCTAGGTATGTCCTAGAATCATCAGTTAGTCCATTATAATAAATATCAAGAAGCTCATTTTTAGGCAATGGACATCCAGGATGTGCATGAATCAAGGCACAAAACCTTGTCCATGACTCAGGCAATTTATCTTCTTCTCCCTGTTTAGAATCAAAAAGTCTCTGCAAAGCAGCATGTCTAGCACTGGGAGGAAAATATTTCTGGAAGAAAGAAGCAATCAAACAATCAGGGCTATCAATGGAACCAGGAGGTAATCTATTAAACCAAGCCTTAGCTTCTCCTTTTAGTGAAAAAGGGAAGATCTTAGTAACAAAGTACTTGCGCATCTTAAAATCATCAGAGAATAAAGCACTCATAGTGGAAAGCTCATTCATATGTGCCACAACACTCTCATTTTCAGTCCCACAGAAAGGTTCTTTCTCAATAATGTCTAAATAGGATAAATCAAGAGAGAAATCATAATCTTTATCTTTGATATCTATGGGAGAGGTGGCAAACTTAGGATCATAGGACGGTTTAGGAATAATGGTACGTCTCTCAAGGAGACTCTTAATAGCACTAGCACCATGTGTGTTTCGGCACTCCTCAATAAATTCATCAGTAAACTGAATGTAACCATCATTAATATCATATATATCTCTCTAGACTCAGGTGAGCTAACAGGTGTGACAGTGTCTTCACTAGGAGTTTCAGTATTTCCTAGACTAGCCATAGTAGCATCTAGGAAAGGACCTAATGAACCAATCTCATCAAGCACAGTAGAAGTAACATCATGAGTATCAAAAGCATTTTCAGATCTAGCAGTAGTAGCAGTGTGTGTAGCATGACTATGTGGTGGTGGAGTAACAAGTTTACTTATAACAGACGGTGAATCAAGAGCAACAGAGGTGTTTAGGACTGTACCTCTTCTTGTAGTGGATGGTAAAATAGGAAACTTTTCATCACGAGACTTCCCCATGATGAAAGGAGTAGCAGTGAACAATAATAGATCCAAGTGAACTTACAAATAAAGCGATGCTCCCCGGCAACGGCGCCAGAAAATAGTCTTGATGACCCACAAGTATAGGGGATCGCAATAGTCTTCGAGGGTAGTATTGCCCAATTTATTGATTAGACATAAGGGGAGCCAAAGAATACTTGCAAGCCTTAACGACTGAGTTGTCAATTCAGCTGCACCTGGAAATAGTTCTTGCTCACAGACGTTTATCAGTAGCAAAAGTTTGTTGTAGCAACAGCAAAGCAACATCATTAGTAAAATAGGAGCAATAGTAACAGTAGTAGCAAACAATAGGATATGAGCGCAGTAGGCATAGGGATGGATGGACGGGCGTTGCATGGACGAGTCTAAACATGTAACTTCAAGATCTAGGGAAATTGTAGATAAATAAGGATAAGAATCCAAGTACTAAACAATTATAGGCATGAGCTCCATATATAGTCATGCGTGCTCACAATGAGAACTTGCACAGCATCTTTTGTCCTGCCAGACCGTTGCAGCGGGGCCTCAAGGGAACTACTGGCAATTAAGGTTCTCCTTTTAATAGAGCACCGGAGCAAAGCATTAACACTCCGTGAACACATGTGATCCTCACGTCATAGCCATCCCCTTAGGTTGTCCCAATTTCTGTCACTTCGGGGCCTTTGGATCCGGACAATGATATGTGTGTAGGGTTTTGCAGCATGGAAAACAAAAAACTTCTATCGCATACAAACAAACAAGCCAAGATCTATCTACTAGATTGTAGCAACGAGTCGATGGAATAACTTACCCTCGAAGATTCCAAAGTGTTTAACGAGAGCGGATTCTCGTGGGTGATGTAGTCATACTCTTCCCGATCTCAAGATCGCGTAGACGATCCTTCCGGCGCTGCGTTCCGGCAGCGCTCCCGCAGTCGGTCACACGTTCGGTAATCGACGAAGACCTTCCTCTCACTTGTTCCAGCAGGCAGCGGAGGTTGTAGCACTCTCCTCGAGATTCCGGCAGCACAACGGCGTGGTACCGGAAGTAGAGGGGAGATCTCGCAGGGCTTCGCCTTAAGCCGGAGCGAGTATGGTGGAGTATGAGAGAGCTCCTCGGTGATCTAGGGTTTAGACACACCAAGGAGGAGGGTCTAGGGCCAGCGGCTAGGGTTCCGGGGACCCCAAGTCGGCGGCTAGGGCAAAACCCTAGGTGGTGGCGGCGGCTATGGAGGGCTGCGGCTTCTAGGGTTTGAGGTGAGGGACTTGTGTGTCTAGAGGAGGGAGCCCTGCCCCTCCTTATATAGGTGGAGGGGCCGGCGGCCAAGGGGATGGAGGGGAGTACCTCCCCAACTCGGCTTGGAGGTGGGCCGCCGGTTGGAGGAGGGATTCCCTCCCCAACTCGGTTTCCCTCCTTCCTCCTCTTTTCCACTTTCCAAAACTTGCCGTTTGACTTTCAAACTAGCCGTTTGACTTTTCAATTTAGGATTTGAATAAACCCTTTATTTTGGACAGCGAATACACTTAGTACATGATGCAATCATTCCAACTTGCAATTACACACTCATGTACCCCTTCCCCTCCGGAGTGTCGGACATTCCGGAACCTTCTAGAACATTCCCGATGAAAACACCGGAATCATTCTCGAACTCCGAAACGGGACTTTCCTTATATGAATCTTATTCTCCGGACCATTCCGGATCACCTCGTGATATCCCGGATCCCATCCGAGACTCCGAACAACATTCGGTCTCTTTCTCATACTACCATAACTACTCAAACAACGTCGAATCCTTAAGTGTGTCTCCCTGCGGTTCGTGAATTATGCGGACATGATCGAGACACTTCTCCGAACAATAACCAATAGAGGAATCTGGAAATTCATATGGCTCCCACATATTTCTACGATTACTTTGCGATCGAATGAACCACTTACATACGATACCAATTTCCCTTTGTCTCACGATAGTTTACTTATCCAAGGTTATGATCGTCGGTATCTCTGCATACCTAGTTCAACCTCGTTACCGATAATTACTCTTTTCTCGTTCCCGTGATATGTGATCCCTTGTGAGCCAGTCACATGCTTGCAAGCTAATTGGATGGCATTCCACCGAGAGGGCCCAGAGTATATCTATCCGTCATATGGATGGACAAATCCCACTCTTGATCCATGTGTCTCAACCAATACTTTCCGAACACTCAATGCCACCTTTATAGCCACCCAGTTACGGTGTGGTGTTTGATGTCATCAAAGCATCCATCCGGTAAAGGTGATATGCATGATCTCATGGTCGAAGGAATTAGGTTACTATGTATCAGAAAGCATATAGCAATTGAACTATTGAAATGACTTGATCTTTATGCTACGCTTATCTATAGGAGTATGTCCACCATATCATTCTCCTAACGATATGATCTTGTTGTTGATAACATCTCAATGTTCATGAAATGGAAACCACAATCATTAATCAACCAACAAGCTAGTGATGTATAGAGGCTATACTAGGGACTTCAAATTAAGTTTACAAATCACACAAGTATCAATGTTTCCTTGTTAATACTATTATAGCATGAATGTAAACATTTATCATAAACACAAAGATATAATAATAACCACATTTATCATTGCATCTAGGGCATATCTCCAACAGTCTCCCACTTGCGCTAGAGTCATCTAATCTAGATTACATGGTAATATACCGAACACCCATGGCAGTTTGGTGCTGGTCATGTTTTGCCCTCGGGAGAGGTTTAGTCAACGGATCCGCCACATTCAGATCTGTGTGTACTTTGCAAATCTTTATATCCCCATCTTGGATATGTTCTCGAATAGCGTGAAAACGTAGCTTGATGTGCTTCAGCTTCTTGTGTGACCTTGGTTCTTGCGCATTGGCTATGGCGCCCATGTTATCACAGTAGATAGACATTGGGTCCAGCGCACTAGGAACCACACCCAGCTCTGTAATGAACTCTTTCATCCATATCGCTTCTTGTGAAGCCTCCGAAGCAGCCATGTATTCCGATTCAGTTGAAGATCTCGCCACAACGCTTTGCTTTGCACTCCTCCAGCTAACTGCTGCACCATTCAAAATAAATACGTATCCGGATTGTGATTTAGAATCATCCAGATCGGTGTTCCAACTAGCATCGGTGTAACCATTAACAACGAGCTGTTCATCACCTCCATAAGAAAGAACCATATCCTTAGTTCTTCTCAAGTACTTAAGGATGTTTTTGACCGCTGTCCAATGATCCACTCCTGGATCACTTTGATATCTGCTAGTTAAACTAACAGCATATGCAATGTCGGGTCTAGTACATAGCATGGCATACATTAGAGATCCTATGGCTAAGGCATAGGGAGTCTTACTCATCCTTTCTCTATCTTCTGCCGATGTCGGACTTTGAGTTTTACTCAAGGTCGTATTGGGCAACATGGGCAAGAACCCTTTCTTGCTTTCTTCCATTCCAAACCTCTTTAGAACTTTGTCCAAATATGTACTCTGTGACAATGATATTTGGCGTTTTGATCTATCTCTATAAATCTTTATGCCTAATATGTAAGCTGCTTCGCCAAGATCCTTCATTGAAAAACTATTATTCAAATATTCCTTGACACTATTAAGAAGGTCTACATCATTCCCAATCAACAATATGTCATCCACATATAGTATTAAGAATGCTACAGAGCTCCCACTCACTTTCTTGTAAATACAAGCTTCTCCATAAGTTTGTATAAAACCAAAACTTTTGATCACCTTGTCAAAACGTTGATTCCAACTTTGGGATGCTTGCTTCAATCCATAGATGGACCGTTGAAGTTTGCATACCTTGTTAGCATCTTTAGGATCGACAAAACCTTTGGGTTGCATCATATACAACTCTTCATCAATATCTCCATTGAGGAATGCTGTTTTGACATCCATCTGCCATATCTCATAATCATAATATGCAGCGATTGCTAACATAATCCTCACAGACTTTAGCTTCGCTACTGGTGAGAAAGTCTCATCGTAGTCAACTCCTTGAATTTGTCGAAACCCTTTTGCGACAAGTCGAGCTTTATAGACAGTAACATTACCATCAGCATCTGTTTTCTTCTTGAAAATCCATTTGTTCTCGACAGCCTTCCGGCCATCCGGTAAGTCCACCAAAGTCCATACTTGGTTTTCGTACATGGATCCAATCTCGGATTTCATGGCTTCTTGCCATTTATTGGAATCTGGGCTCATCATTGCTTCCTCATATGTCTCGGGGTCATCGGTGTTGTCCACCAACATGACACTCATAACGGGATCATACCAATCTGGAGTGGTACGAGTTCTCGTTGACCTCCGAGGCTCTGTAGCAACTTCAACTGAAGTTTCATGATCACCATCATTAGCTTCCTCTCTTATTGGTGCAGGCGCTACAGGAACTTCTTCCGGTGCTGCGTTACTCGCAATTTCGAGAGAAGGTTCGACAACCTCGTCGAGTTCTACTTTCCTTCCAGTCACTTCTTTCGAGAGAAATTCCTTCTCTAGAAAGGATCCATTCTTGGCAACGAAGATTTTGCCTTCGGATCTATGATAGAAGGTATACCCAATAGTTTCTTTCGGGTATCCTATGAAAACACATTTTTCTGCTTTGGGTTCTAGCTTGTCCGGTTGTAACTTCTTTACATAGGCTTCGCAACCCCAAACTTTAAGGAACGACAATCTAGGTTTCTTCCCAAACCATAATTCATATGGTGTCGTTTCAACGGATTTAGACGGTGCCCTATTTAAAGTGAATGCGGCTGTTTCTAATGCATAACCCCAAAATGATAGCGGTAAATCTGTAAGTGACATCATAGAATGAACCATATCTAAGAGAGTTCGATTACGACGTTCGGATACACCATTACGCTGTGGTGTTCCCGGCAGTGTCAATTGTGAAAGTATTCCGCATTTCTTCAAATGCTCGCCAAACTCGTAACTTAGATATTCACCTCCACGATCAGAACGTAGAAATTTAATCTTCTTGTTACGTTGATTCTCTACCTCACTTTGAAACTCCTTAAACTTCTCGAAAGTCTCAGACTTATGTTTCATGAAATAGATATACCCATATCTACTCAAGTCATCTGTGAAGGTAAGAACATAACGATAACCACCGCGCGATGCTACACTCATTGGACCACATACATCGGTATGTATGATTTCCAATAAGTCTGTAGCTCGCTCCATCATACCAGAAAATGGAGTCTTAGTCATTTTTCCCATCAGACATGCTTCGCATCTTTCAAGTGATTCAAAATCAAGTGATTCAAGAAGTCCATCGGAATGGAGTTTCTTCATACGTTTCGCTCCAATGTGACCAAGACGACAGTGCCACATATAGGTCGAATTATCGCTTGATTTCAAACGTTTAGCCTCAATGTTGTTGATATGTGTATTTCCACTATCGAGATTCAATAAGAATAGACCATCTATCAAAGGTGCATGTGCATAAAACATATTACTCATATAAATCGAACAACCATTATTCTCGGACTTAAACAAGTAACCGTCTCGCAATAAACAAGATCCTGATATAATGTTCATGCTCAACGCAGGCACCAAATAACAATTATTTAAGTATAAAACTAATCCCGATGGTAGATGAAGGGGTAGCGTGCCGACCGCGATCACATCAACCTTTGATCCATTTCCCACGCGCATCGTCACCTCGTTCTTCGTTAGCTTCCGTTTATTCTGCAGCACCTGTTTCGAGTTACAAATATGAGCAACCGAACCAGTATCAAATACCCAGGCACTACTACGAGTACTAGTGAGATACACATCAATAACATGTATATCAGATATACCTTTCTTCTTGATGTTGCCGTTCTTCAAATCCGCCAAGTACTTTGGGCAATTCCGCTTCCAGTGACCTTCTCCCTTGCAGTAAAAGCACTCAGTATCAGGCTTAGGTCCAGCCTTGGTCTTCTTCGTCGGCGTGGTAACTTTCTTACCACCCTTCTTGAAGTGTCCCTTTTGCTTAGACTTGCCTTTCTTGAATTTGGTGGTCTTATTGACCAACAACACTTGGTGCTCTTTCTTGATCTCCACTTCTGCAAATTTCAACATGGCAAAGAGTTCTGGCAACGTCTTGTTCATGTTCTGCATGTTGTAGTTCATCACAAAGTTCTTGTAACTTGGTGGTAGTGATTGGAGGACACGGTAAATCCCCAAAGCATTAGGAATCACTATACCCAAGCTTTGAAGTTTGTTTGCGTGCCTAGACATCTTAAGCACATGCTCACTGACAGAGCTGCCCTCTTCCATCTTGCAGTTAAAGAACTTTTCAGAAGCCTCATAGCTTTCAATTGCCGCATGAGTCTCAAAAATCAATTTGAGATCCTCGACAATATCATATGGGTCTGAATCTTCAAACCTTTTCTGAAGCTCCGATTCCAAACCATACAAGATAGCACACTGAACTATGGAGTACTAATTCTTCCGAGCGAGGTAAACATTCTTTACTTCATCGGAAGCATCAGCTGCAGGTGGGTCACCCAGCGGTGCATCCAGCACATAGGTCAAATTACCAGCTGTGAGGACAATCCTCAAATTGCGGAACCAATCCGCGAAGTTGCTTCCATTGTTTTTCAACTTTTCTTTCTCTAGGAACGCATTAAAATTGATGGTAGGGGCTGCCATTGATCTACAACATATTTGCAATAGTTTAGACTAAGTTTATGACAAATTGAGTTCAAATTAATTAATAAAGTTAATCTAGGTGAACTCCCACTCAAAACAATATCCCTCACATTGTTTTAGCGATCACACGAACCAAATCCACCACATCAACATCGATCATCATGAGAGTTGATATAGTTTCAATGGCGAACAATCATCATGTTCATCATATCTACTATATGATTCATGCTTTACCTTTCGGTGATCCGTGTTCCGAGACCATGTCTGTACATGCTAGGCTCGTCAAGATCAAACCTTAGTTTCCGCATGAGCAAATCTGGCTTGCTCACGTTGTATACACTTGCAGAATCTAACACACCCGATCATCACGTGGTGCTTCGAAACAACAAGCTTTAGCAACGGTGCTAACTAAGGGTGAACACTTTATGACTTGAAATTCATGTGCATGAGGGATCATCTTATAATGCTACCGTCGTCTACTAAGCAATACAAGATGCATAAAGGATTAACATCACATGCAATTCAATATATATGTGATATGATATGGACTTTCTTCTTTGTGCTTCCGATCTTCATCTTCAAGCACGAACATGATCTCCATCATCACCGGCATTGCATCAAGGTCAATGACGCTTCTACATGGTTGTCGTCCACCGGCTTCAACTATTACAACTACTTTGAATAGACACGCGGGTCTTAACATAAATTAAAGACAACCATATGGCTCCTGCCGGTTGCCAACTTACAATAAGGAACATTGCATACATCAAATATAATCACAATCATGGCCATATCACATCACTGCACACCCCTGCAAAACAAAGTTAGACGCCTCTACTTTCTTTGCATATTTTACGTGGTTTGGGGCTTTCAATAAGTGTCGTTCTAACTTACGAACAAGAACCACAACGTTGATACTAGTATTGTTAATCACCCGTTGTAAATTGGATCTTAACTATGCTAGGAGAAACAGGCACCCGCAAAGCCACTTATGCAATACAAGTTGCATGTCAAGCCTGGAGCAAGTCTCATGAACAATGTCATGTAAGGTTAGCCCGGGACGCTTCATCCCAACATACCGCAAGATGCAAAGTACACAAGAAGCAATCGACAATAAAAGCATCAACGCCCACAATGACCATTGTGTTCTACTCGTGCAACAGATCTACATATAGACACGGCTCTGATACCACTGTAGGGTTTCGCAGCATGGAAAACAAAAAGTTTCTATCGCATACAAACAAACAAGCCAAGATCTATCTACTAGATTGTAGCAACGAGTCGATGGAATAACTTACCCTCGAAGATTCCAAAGTGTTTAATGAGAGCGGATTCTCGTGGGTGATGTAGTCGTACTCTTCCCGATCTCAAGATCGCGTAGACGATCCTTCCGGCAGCGCTCCCGCAGTCGGTCACACATTCGGTACTCGACGAAGACCTTCCTCTCCCTTGTTCCAGCAGGCAGCGGAGGTTGTAGCACTCTCCTCGAGATTCCGGCAGCACATCGGCGTGGTACAGGAAGTAGAGGGGAGATCTCGCAGGGCTTCGCCTTAATCCGGAGCGAGTATGGTGGAGTATGAGAGAGCTCCTCGGCGATCTAGGGTTTAGACACACCAAGGAGGAGGGGCTAGAGCCGGCGGCTAGGGTTCCGGGGACCCCAAGTCGGTGGCTAGGGCAAAACCCTAGGTGGTGGCGGCGGCTATGGAGGGCTGCGGCTTCTAGGGTTTGAGGTGAGGGACTTGTGTGTCTAGAGGAGGGAGCCCTGCCCCTCCTTATATAGGTGGAGGGGCCGGCGGACAAGGGGAGGGAGGGGAGTCCCTCCCCAACTCGGCTTGGAGGTGGGCCGCCGGTTGGAGGAGGGATTCCCTCCCCAACTCGGTTTCCCTCCTTCCTCCTCTTTTCCACTTTCCAAAACTTGCCGTTTGACTTTCAAACTAGCCGTTTGACTTTTCAATTTAGGATTTGAATAAACCCTTTATTTTGGACAGAGAATACACTTAGTACATGATGCAATCATTCCAACTTGCAATTACACACTCATGTACCCCTTCCCCTCCGGAGTGCCGGACATTCCGGAACCTTCTAGAACATTCCCGATGAAAACACCGGAATCATTCTCGAACTCCGAAACGGGACTTTCCTTATATGAATCTTATTCTCCGGACCATTCCGGATCACCTCGTGATATCCCGGATCCCATCCGAGACTCCGAACAACATTCGGTCTCTTTCTCATACTACCATAACTACTCAAACAACGTCGAATCCTTAAGTGTGTCTCCCTACGGTTCGTGAATTATGCGGACATGATCGAGACACTTCTCCGAACAATAACCAATAGAGGAATCTGGAAATTCATATGGCTCCCACATATTTCTACGATTACTTTGCGATCGAATGAACCACTTACATACGATACCAATTTCCCTTTGTCTCACGATAGTTTACTTATCCAAGGTTATGATCGTCGGTATCTCTGCATACCTAGTTCAACCTCGTTACCGATAAGTACTCTTTTCTCGTTCCCGTGATATGTGATCCCTTGTGAGCCAGTCACATGCTTGCAAGCTAATTGGATGACATTCCACCGAGAGGGCCCAGAGTATATCTATCCGTCATATGGATGGACAAATCCCACTCTTGATCCATGTGTCTCAACCAATACTTTCTGAACACTCAATGCCACCTTTATAGCCACCCAGTTACGGTGTGGTGTTTGATGTCATCAAAGCATCCATCCGGTAAAGGTGATATGCATGATCTCATGGTCGAAGGAATTAGGTTACTATGTATCAGAAAGCATATAGCAATTGAACTATTGAAATGACTTGATCTTTATGCTACGCTTATCTATAGGAGTATGTCCACCATATCATTCTCCTAACGATATGATCTTGTTGTTGATAACATCTCAATGTTCATGAAATGGGAACCACAATCATTTATCAACCAACAAGCTAGTGATGTATAGAGGCTATACTAGGGACTTCAAATTAAGTTTACAAATCACACAAGTATCAATGTTTCCTTGTTAATACTATTATAGCATGAATGTAAACATTTATCATAAACACAAAGATATAATAATAACCACATTTATCATTGCCTCTAGGGCATATCTCCAACAATGTGTACACAACTTGCAGATATGATCACAAACAACACTATCATAATGGTTCAATAATAAGTTCAGATCTGAGATCATGCCACTCGGGCCCTAGTGACTGTAGGGGTTCGTAGCATGGAAAACAAAAAATTTCTACCGCATGCAAACAAATAAGCCAAGATCTATCTACTAGATTGTAGCAACGAGTCGATAGAGGAACTCACCCTCGAAGATTCCAAAGCGGTTAACAAGAGAAGATTCTCGTGGGTGATGTAGTCGTACTCTTGCCGATCTCAAGATCACGTAGATGATCCTTCCGGCGCTGCGTTCCGGCAGCGCTTCCGCAGTCGGTCACACGTTCGGTACTCGATGAAGACCTTCCTCTCCCTTGTTCCAGCAGGCAGCGGAGGTTGTAGCACTCTCCTCGCGATTCCGGCAGCATGACGGCGTGGTGTCGGAAGTAGAGGGGAGATCCCGCAGGGCTTCGCCTTAAGCCGGAGCGAGTATGGTGGACTATGAGAGAGGCCTTGGTGATCTAGGGTTTAGAGGGAACCAAGGGGAGGGTGTAGCCGGCGGCTAGGGTTGGGAAAACCCTAACTCGCCGAGTTAGAGGAGGCCCTAGGCGACGGCTTGGAGGTGGCCGGCGACTTGGAGGCTAGGGTTTTGGGTGTGAGGGGTAGGGGCGCCCTACCCCTCCTTATATAGGTGGAGGGTGGCCGGTTGGGAGGAGGGAGTCCTCCCCCAACTCGGACTCCTTGGCCGGCGGGTGGAGGGAGGGGAACTCCTCCCCAAGTAGGTTTCCTACTATCCCTCCACCAAGCAAACTTGTCGTTTGACTTTTTCAAATTGGCGTTTGACTTTCAAACTAGGATTTGATTTCTCCCTTTATTTTGCCCAGCCAAGTGACCTAGTACACGATGCAACCATTCCATATTGTCATGACACATTCATGTACCCTTCCCCTCCGGAGTACTGGACCTTCTGGACCCTGTAGAACATTCCTAGTGAAAACACCGGAATCATTCCCCAACTCCGAAACAGGACTTTCCTTATATGAATCTTATTCTCCGGACCATTCCAGATCTCCTCGTGATATACCGTATCCCATCCGAGACTCCGAACAACATTCGGTATCTTACTCATCATTTCATAACTACTCAACAACATCGAATCCTTAAGTGTGTCTCCCTACGGTTCGTGAATTATGCGGACATGATCGAGACACTTCTCCGATCAATAACCAATAGAGGAATCTGTAAATTCATATGTCTCCCACATATTTCTACGATTACTTTGCGATAAAATGAACCACTTACATACGATACCAATTTCCCTTTGTCTCATGATAGTTTACTTATCTGAGGTTTAGATCGTCGGTATCTCTGCATACCTAGTTCAACCTCGTTACTGATAAGTACTCTTTTCTCGTTCCCGTGGTATGTGATCCCTTGTGAGCCAGTCACATGCTTGCAAGCCAATTGGATGACATTCCACCGAGAGGGCCCAGAGTATATCTATCTATCATATGGATGGACAAATCCCACTCTTGATCCATGTGTCTCGACCCATACTTTCCAAACACTCAATGCCACCTTTATAGCCACCCAATTACGGTGTGGTGTTTGATTTCATCAAAGCATCCTTCCGGTGATGGTGATAAGCATGATCTCATGGTCGAAGGAATTAGGTTACTATGTATCAGAAAGCTTATAGCAATTGAACTATTAAAATGACTTGATCTTTATGCTACGCTTATCTATAGGAGTATGTCCATCATACCATTCTCCTAATGATATGATCTTGTTGTCAACAACATCTCAATGTTCATGATCAGGAAACCATGATAATCTATTAACCAACAAGCTAGTATTAAAGAGGCTTTACTAGGGACTCTAATTTAGTTCACAAATCACACAAGTATTAATGTTTCCGGTTAATACTGTTATAGTATGAATGTAAACATTTATCATAAGCACAAAGATATAATAATAACTACATTTATTATTGCCTCTAGGGCATATCTCCAACAGTCTCCCACTTGCACTAGAGTCAACTAATCTAGATTACATGGTAATATACCGAACACCCATGGCAGTTTGGTGTTGGTCATGTTTTGCCCTCGGAAGAGGTTTAGTCAACGGATCCGCCACATTCAGATCTGTGTGTACTTTGCAAATCTTTATGTCACCATCTTGGACATGTTCTCGAATAGCGTGAAAACGTAGCTTGATATGCTTCAGCTTCTTGTGTTACCTTGGTTCTTGCGCATTGGCTATGGCGCCCATGTTATCACAGTAGATAGACATTGGGTCCAGCGCACTTGGAACCACACCCAGTAGATAGAACCCTTTCTTGCTATCTTCCATTCCAAACCTCTTTAGAACTTTGTCCAAATATGTACTTTGTGATAATGATATTAGGCGTCTCGATCTATCTCTATAAATCTTTATGCCTAATAGGTAAGCTGCTTCGCCAAGATCTTTCATTGAAAAACTATTATTCAAATATTCTTTGACACTATAAGAAGGTCTACATCATTCCCAATCAACAATATGTCATCTACATATAGTATTAAGAATGCTACAGAGCTCCCACTCACTTTCTTGTAAATACAAGCTTCTCCATAAGTTTGTATAAAACCAAAACTTTTGATTACCTTATCAAAACATTGATTCCAACTTCGGGATGCTTGCTTCAATCCATATATGGACCGTTGAAGTTTGCATATGTTGTTAGCATCTTTAGGATCGACAAAACCTTTGGGTTGCATCATATACAACTCTTCATCAATGTCTCCATTGAGGAATGCTGTTTTGACATCCATCTGCCATATCTCATAATCGTAATATGCAGCGATTGCTAACATAATCCTCACAGACTTTAGCTTCGCTACTAGTGAGAAAGTCTCATCGTAGTCAACTCCTTGAATTTGTCGAAACCCTTTTGCGACAAGTCGAGCTTTATATACAGTAACATTACCATCAGCATCTGTTTTCTTCTTGAAAATCCATTTGTTCTCGGCATCCTTCCGGCCATCCGGTAAGTCCACCAAAGTCCATACTTGGTTTTCGTACATGGACCCAATCTCGGATTTCATGGCATCTTGCCATTTATTGGAATCTGGGCTCATCATCGCTTTCTCATATGTCACAGGGTCATCGGTGTTGTCCACCAACATGACACTCATAACGGGATCATACCAATCAGGAGTAGTACGAGTTCTCGTTGACCTGCGAGGTTCTGTAGCAACTTCAACCGAAGTTTCATGATCATCATCATTAGCTTCCTCTCTTATTGGTGTAGGCGCCACAGGAACTACTTCCGGTGTTGCACTACTCGCAAGTTCGAGAGAAGGTTCAACAACCTCGTCGAGTTCTACTTTCCTTCCAGTCACTTCTTTCGAGAGAAATTCTTTCTCTAGAAAGGATCCATTCTTAGCAACGAAGATTTTGCCCTCGGATCTATGATAGAAGGTATACCCAATAGTTTCCTTCGGGTATCCTATGAAGACGCATTTTTCCGCTTTGGGTTCAAGCTTGTTCGGCTGTAACTTCTTTACATAAGCTTCGTAACCCCAAAGTTTAAGGAACGACAATTTAGGTTTCTTCCCAACCCATAATTCATACGGTGTCGTTTCAACGGATTTAGATGGTGCCCTATTTAAAGTGAATGCGGCTGTTTCTAATGCATAACCCCAAAACGATAGCGGTAAATCTGTAAGTGACATCATAGAACGAACCATATCTAAGAGAGTTCGATTACGACGTTCGGACACACCATTACGCTGTGGTGTTCCCGGCGGTGTCAATTGTGAAAGTATTCCGCATTTCTTTAAATGCTCGCCAAACTCGTAACTTAGATATTCACCTCCATGATCAGAATGTAGAAATTTAATCTTCTTGTTACGTTGATTCTCTACCTCACTTTGAAATTCCTTAAACTTCTCGAAAGTTTCGGACTTATGTTTCATTAAATAGATATACCCATATCTACTCAAGTCATCCGTGAAGGTAAGAACATAACGATAACCACCGCGCGATGCTACACTCATTGGGCCACACACATCGGTATGTACGATTTCCAATAAGTCCGTAGCTCTCTCCATCATCCCAGAAAAGGGAGTCTTAGTCATTTTACCCATCAGACATGCTTCGCATCTTTCAAGTGTTTCGAAATCAAGTGATTCAAGAAGTCCTTCAGAATGGAGTTTCTTCATACGCTTCACTCCAATATGACCAAGACGACAGTGCCACATATAGGTCAAGTTATCGCTCAATTTCAAACGTTTAGCTTCAATGTTATTAATATGTGTATTTCCACGATCGAGATTCAATAAGAATAGACCATCTATCAAAGGTGCATGTGCATAAAACATATTACTCATATAAATCGAACAGCCATTATTCTCGGAAGTAACCATCTCGCAACAAACATGATCCAGATATAATGTTCATGCTCAACGCAGGCACCAAATAACAATTATTTAAGTATAAAACTAATCCTGATGGTAGATGAAGAGGTAGCGTGCCGACCGCGATCACATCAACCTTTGATCCATTTCCAACGCGCATCGTCGCCTTGTTCTTCGCTAGCTTCTGTTTATTTTACAGCACCTGTTTTGAGTTACAAATATGAGAAACCGAACCAGTATCAAATACCCAGGCACTACTACGAGTACTAGTGAGATACACATCAATAACATGTATATCGGATATACCTTTCTTCTTGATGTTGCCGTTCTTCAAATCCGCCAAGTACTTTGGGCAATTCCGCTTCCAGTGACGCTCTCCCTTGCAGTAAAAGCATTCAGTATCAGGCTTAGGTCCATCCTTGGTCTTCTTCGCCGGTGCGGCAACTTTATTACCACCCTTCTTGAATTTTCCCTTTTGCTTAGACTTGCCTTTATTGAATTTGGTGGTATTATTGACCAACAACACTTGATGCTCTTTCTTTATCACCACTTCTGCAGATTTCAACATGGAGAAGAGTTCTGGCAACGTCTTGTTCATGTTTTGCATATTGTAGTTCATCACAAAGTTCTTGTAACTTGGTGGCAGTGATTGGTGGGCACAGTAAATCCCCAAAGCATTAGGAATCACTATACCCAAACTTTAGAGTTTGTTAACGTGCCCAGACATCTTAAGCACATGCTCACTGACGGAGCTGCCCTCTTCCATCTTGTAGTTAAAGAACTTTTCAGGAGCCTCATAACTCTCAACTGTCGCGTGAGCCTCAAATATCATTTTGAGTTCACGGACAATATCATGTGGGTCATGGTTCTCAAACCTTTTATGAATCTCCGGTTCCAAACCATACAAGATAGCACACTGAACTATGGAGTACTGATTCTTCCGAGTGAGGTAAACATTCTTTACTTCATCGGTAGCAGTAGCTGCAGGCAGGTCACCCAGTGGTGCATCCAGCACATAGGTCAAATTACCAGCATTGAGGACAATCCTCAAATTGCGGAACCAATCCGCGAAGTTGCTTCCATTGTTTTTAAACTTTTCTTTCTCTAGGAACGCATTAAAATTGATGGTAGGGGCTGCCATTGATCTACACCATATTTGTAATAGTTTAGACTAAGTTTATGACAAATTGAGTTCTAATTAATGGTTAAATTAATCTAGGTGAACTCCCACTCAAAACAATATCCCTCACATTGTTTTAGTGATCACACGAACCAAATCCACCACATCAAAACCGATCATCACGAGAATTGATATAACTTCAATGCCGAACAATCAACATGTTCATCATATCTACTATATGACTCATGCTTTACCTTTCGGTGATCTGTGTTCCGAGACCATGTCTGTACATGCTAGGCTCGTCAAGATCAAACCTTAGCTTCCGCATGAGCAAATCTGGCTTGCTCACGTTGTATACACTTGTAGAATCTAACACACCCGATCATCACGTGGTGCTTCGAAGCAACAAGCTTTAGCAACGGTGCTTACTAAGGATGAACACTTCAAAACTTGAAATTTGTGTGCTTGAGGGATCATCTTATAATGCTACCATCGTTAACTAAGCAATACAAGATGCATAAAGGATTAACATCACATGCAATTCATAATATGTGATATGATATGGCCTTTCTTCTTGTGCTTCCGATCTCCATCTTCAAGCACGAACCTGATCTCCATCATCACCGGTATAGCATCAAGGTCAATGGCGCCGTTTCATGGTTGTCGTCCACCAGCTTCAACTATTACAACTACTTTGAATAGACATGCGGATCTTAACTGAATTTAAAGACAACCATATGGCTCCTGCCGGTTGCCAACTTACAATAAGGAACATTGCATACATCAAATATAATCACAATCATGGCCATATCACATCACAGCACACCCCTGCAAAACAAAGTTAGACGCCTCTAATTTTCTTTGCATATTTTACGTGGTTTGGGGCTTTCAATAAGTGTCGTTCTAACTTACGAACAAGAACCACAACGTTGATGTTTGAACTATCAAGTGCCTGTTGTAAATTGGATCTATACTATGATGGGAGAGACAGGCACCCGCAAAGCCACTTACGCAATACAAGTTGCATGTTGAGCGTGGAGCAAGTCTCATGAATGATGTCATGTAAGGTTAGCCCGGGCCACTTCATCCTATCATACCGCAAGATGCAAAGTACACAAGAAGCAATTGATAATAAAAGCACCACCGCCCACAATGACCATTGTGTTCTACTCGTGCAACAGATCTACATATAGACCTGGCTCTGATACCACTGTAGGGGTTCGTAGCATGGAAAACAAAAAATTTATACCGCATGCAAACAAACAAGCCAAGATCTATCTACTAGATTGTAGCAACGAGTCGATAGAGGAACTCACCCTCGAAGATTCCAAAGCGGTTAACGAGAGCAAATTCTCGTGGGTGATGTAGTCGTACTCTTGCCGATCTCAAGATCGCGTAGACGATCCTTCCGGCGCTGCGTTCCGGCAGCGCTTCCGCAGTCGGTCACACGTTCGGTACTCGATGAAGATCTTCCTCTCCCTTGTTCCAGGAGGCAACGGAGGTTGTAGCACTCTCCTCGCGATTCCGGCAGCATGACGGCGTGGTGTCGGAAGTAGAGGGGAGATCCCGCAGGGCTTCGCCTTAAGCCGGAGCGAGTATGGTGGACTATGAGAGAGGCCTTGGTGATCTAGGGTTTAGAGGGCACCAAGGGTAGGGTGTATCCGGCGGATAGGGTTGGGAAAAACCTAACTCGCCGAGTTAGAGGAGGCCCTAGGTGGCGGTGGCTTGGAGGTGGCCGGCGACTTGGAGGCTAGGGTTTTGGGTGTGAGGGGTAGGGGCGCCCTACCCCTCCTTATATAGGTGGAGGGTGGCCGGTTGGGAGGATGGAGTCCTCCCCCAACTCGTCCTCCTTGGCCGGCGGGTGGAGGGAGGGGAACTCCTCCCAAGTAGGTTTCCTACTCTCCCTCCACCAAGCAAACTTGCTGTTTGACTTTTTCAAATTGGTGTTTGACTTTCAAACTAGGATTTGATTTCTCCCTTTATTTTGCCCAGCCAAGTGACCTAGTACATGATGCAACCATTCCATATTGTCATGACACATTCATGTACCCTTCCCCTCCGGAGTGCCGGACCTTCCGGACCCTTCTAGAACATTCCTAGTGAAAACACCGGAATCATTCCCCAACTCCGAAACAGGACTTTCCTTATATGAATCTTATTCTCCGGACCATTTCGGATCTCCTCGTGATATCCTGGATCCCATCCGAGACTCCGAACAACATTCGGTCTCTTACTCATCATTTCATAACTACTCAACAACATCGAATCCTTAAGTGTGTCTCCCTACGGTTCGTGAATTATGCGGACATGATCGAGACACTTCTCCGATCAATAACCAATAGAGGAATCTGTAAATTCATATGGTTACCACATATTTCTATGATTACTTTGTGATCGAATGAATCACTTACATACGATACCAATTTCCCTTTGTCTCACGATAGTTTACTTATCCGAGGTTTTGATCGTCGGTATCTCTGCATACCTAGTTCAACCTCGTTACTGATAAGTACTCTTTTCTCGTTCCCATGGTATGTGATCCCTTGTGAGGCAGTCACATGCTTGCAAGCCAATTGGATGGCATTCCACCGAGAGGGCCCAGAGTATATCTATCTGTCATATGGATGGACAAATCCCACTCTTGATCCATGTGTCTCAACCCATACTTTCCGAACACTCAATGCCACCTTTATAGACACCCAGTTACGGTGTGGTGTTTGATGTCATCAAAGCATCCTTCCGGTGATGGTGATAAGCATGATCTCATGGTCGAAGGAATTAGGTTACTATGTATCAGAAAGCTTATAGCAATTGAACTATTAAAATGACTTGATCTTTATGCTACACTTATCTATAGGAGTATGTCCATCATACCATTCTCCTAATTATATGATCTTGTTGTCAACAACATCTCAATGTTCATGATCAGGAAACCATGATCATCTATTAACCAACAAGCTAGTATTATAAAGAGGCTTTATTAGGGACTCTAATTTAGTTCACAAATCACACAAGTATTAATGTTTCCAGTTAATACTGTTATAGTATGAATGTAAACATTTATCATAAACACAAAGATATAATAATAACTACATTTATTATTGCCTCTAGGGCATATCTCCAACAGTGACAAGCATTAAGCCCAACAAGTTGCAACAAAGTCAAATAGCACTAATAGAGATACTAGGCACCATGCTCTAACAATCTTATTCGATTACATGATAGAACTCATACAATCCCTACCATCCCCATAGCCTACAACGGGGGATTACTCACTCATGGATGAGGGAAACATTGATAGTTCATGGCGAGGCGTTGGTGATGACGATGGAGATGATCCTCCACAAATTCCCCATCCCGGCAGGGTGCTAGAACGGAGTTTCTAGTTCTGAATCGCGGCTTCTGGTGGCGACGGCGCAATGGAACTCTTTATGAAAAAACATCAAACCCCCCTCGGTTTATAGGTCAAGAGGCATGTTATAAGCGAAGATGGAGCCCGAGGGGGTGCCTGGGGCAGCCACACCCTCCCTAGGCGCGGGTTGGGCCCACCCGCGCGGTAGGGGGTGTGAGCCCCCTAGGGCTCCACTCCGTCTTGTACTCTGGCTCCGTGGATCTTCTGGTGAAATAGGATTTTTTGCATATTTTCCGGGATTTTTCCTGATAGTTGATTTTCTGCACAAAAACTAGACACCAAGGTAATTCTGCTGAAAACAGCGTCAGTCTGTGTTAGTTGTATCCAAATTACACAAGTTTAGAGGAGAAACAATAGCAAAAGTGTTCGGGAAAGTAGATACATTTGGACGTATCAACGGGCGTCACCCATTTTTTCGTGAAATACAAACATTAAAAACTTAAATATATTACATAATAGTCTTATTTACATACTAGAAAAATAAAAAAACTAATTAAAATAAACCCTAGCTACAACTAGGGCATGTGGCGACTGACATGGCTGTGGTGGTGGCTATTGGTGCGATCGATGATTGGCGTCGTGCGACACCCCCTAACCCATTCGTCGTTCGCCGACGGCGTCTACTCATCATTGTCCTCCATGAGGTCCATGACTAGCGTCGTTCTAAGGGTGACAAGGCGGCAGTGCAGGCGGTAAGAGGAGCGGGTAGTTCCCTGCCGCGAAGTAGTTCATGACTGAGGACAACGTGCTTCCCGACACACTCCACCCGAACATATGCCCTTCATTATCGTTGTCCGCCGACAGGGTATAACCGCTTACATAGGTATGCCCAACGGGCACCCGACTCTAGCCTACCTGGCTTGGCGCAACGTAATGCCCATTCGATGACCTGCCAAGATCCTTGAAGCCCAAGACAATCCGGATGATACGAAGCCCATAAGGATACTGATCCCAAATGTGCAAGACAAGGAAAGCTCAAGATTATATTCTACACAAACACCAACTCCGATTAGTACCTGATACCTAGCCGCACGCCATAATAGACAATAGATCTCCATAATCAAAACCCTAGCAAACACACCCGCTAGATCTGATCTGTGCACCATAGCCATCTCGACGCCCTTGTAACCTTCGATTCCTCAATCAATCGATCACATACAAGCGAGAGTAGGGTTTTTCCTCCAAGGGACCAAACCTAGGTAAATCTCGTGTTCCCCAATGTTTGTCTGTTAGTTGACAAAGTCTCCAGCGTCCCGCTCATTCCTAAAAACCAAGTCTAACAAGTATGGACATTGACGTGATCACCCCATGTCAACCGCCGTAGTACCAGACGAGCTTCCTCTCCCGACGCCTGAGGAAGAACTCAATCTAGATGGGTAGGTTGTCGGGATCCCAGTCCTGATCCGACCGCCACACAGTCGTGAGCCTCTCCGCTCACTCATGTCGGATGGATGCACATAGCTCCTCACCGCATGCCACATGTGGAATTGGGATGCCGCCTCTGCTCAGCGTCCACCCGCTGGGGTAGATGCAGTCCAGAGGCGCCGGATAGTTCGTCTCATACAAGGCGCGTGCCTACCACTCGTGAAGCCAGCACCCCCAAAGTACATGACGGTGGGCATGTGGTTGGTAGGGTGTAGGGAAGGGAGGATGCTAGGAGTAGAGCGAGGAACATAATCGATTGTGGGGTGGGATTGAAAGGAATATGCCCGAGAGGCAATAATGAAGTGGTTATTATGCTATTCTAGGTTTAAAATAGATGGTTATTTGTCATGCTATAATTGTGTTTTTTATGAATAACAACAGGAGAACTGTTATATTCATCGCGTATGAGGATAATGTCAAGGCGACCGTTGATCCAGTTTATAAGGAAAACCAGGCCTAAAAACCGTACAAGGCAGTCTAGTTTACAAGGAAAACTGAACCAAAAAAATGCACAAACAGCGGAGCCTCATCACCCATGCGATAGCAAACCCCCGCTAGACTCAACGCACACCCCGAAACTCGGAGCTCCCGCTTTGACTTCCCCAGCTCGGAAGGACCCGAGCCGCTGCACCGCATGACTTGGACGCCTTGTATCCCATGCTACTAAAGACAACCACCCGTAGACCATGGACGTTGTGCCAAAAATCCGGGGCCATCGCCCCGACATGCCAGTCAGATCGCGTCGACCGAGCCGACGAAATCGCTACCCCTGCAACACCAGCACGCCACCCATGCCTTGCTAATACACGCCTGCACCCCATAGAGTCGTCGCCTCAAGGTTGTCCGAGATCGCCGCCTCGGCGCACCACCATCGTCCGGGACAGCCACCCCTACATCCATTGGACTTGACAACAAAACACCCTGCACAGCTGCCGCGAACCTGCAAACCGCAAGGTCAAGGACTCCAAGGCGGCGCCCTCAAGAAGGTAACATCATAGCTATCACCGTCGCCCGCTTCAAAGAAGCTCAGGTTTTCACCCGGAGATCGCAAAAGCACTCGCGGTGTTGGTAGATGAAGCTCCTCGATGACGCCTTCAAGAAGGAACATGACTCACGAGGCACCACCGTCATCAGCGTCGACCAGAGTCGACGCAAAGCTTTTGCCTGGAGTAGCATATACGCCGACATCTCCACAAGGAAGGCAGCAGCGAACAGCCTCGGCGAGGGAGCCTTGTTGCCAACCACCGACCACTTGCTACCCAGATGGAGAGGCCACACCGCGATGACTCTGGGCCCCCGACTAAGCAGCCGCAAGGCGTCCCGGAAACCAGCCACCATCGCGGGATCTAGGGCCATCAACCTGCCAACGCCCGGATCCACTCAGCCCCATCACCCACAAACCGCCGCCATGAGGCCAGCCCACCAGAACGAAGCCCAGATCGGCCCGCAAGATCCCATCACCACCGCAGCTCATTGCACCGACGGCGCGCTTGCGCACTGCCTCAGAACCGCGCGCTTGCGCCCAACCACACGCCCTACCTCGAAGTCGCATGCTTGCGCAAGCCCAGGCCATGCCAAGCCATGCGTCGTGACGCCCCATGCCACCGCTAGGCAGAGCTGCCCTGCTCAGCTCGCGTCATGAGCGGGAGAAGGAGGCCCGCCGCCGCGACGGACTTTGCACGACGGAGCTTGCTGGAGGCAGCGGCGGGGAAGGATGATCGGGGAGGAGGAGTTCCTGGCAATTTGTTCGATGCTCGGATCGACCGCAAGGGGAGCGACACAGGGCCCTGGTGGAGTCTCGCATCCCAGTGATGCGGCTCAGGTACTTGTATAGCCTCGTTGGAAAACCCCAAGAGCAAGGTGTGATGAGCACAGCTGCAAGTTTCCCTCATTTATGAAACCAAGGTTATCGAACCAGTAGGAGCAAGGAAACAACTAGAAGGTGTTGCTAACAACTTGGAATCCTGCACAACACAAACTCAAGACTTTTCCCCAACTTACAGTGAGGTTGTCAATCTCACTAGTCTGCTGAAAACAAAGGATTAAACGTATAGTGTGGAAGATAGTAGTTGCTTGTAGAAAGTAAATGGTAATAGTAGATGGAATAACAATGGTAAAGATTGAACCGGGGTCCACAATTCACTAGAGGTGTTCTCCTTAAGATAGATAACATGCTGGGTGAACAAATTACAATGAGGCTATTGACAGGTTGAGAAAGCATAACAATACATATACTAGACATCATGATTCCTATGAGACTTGATTGGACATTACAACAATATACATAGAACGTAATCCAACTGCATCTATGACTAATAATCCACCTTTAGGTTATCATCCGAACCCCTTCTAGTATTAAGTTGCAAGCAACGGATAATTGCATTCAGCAATGTGTGTAAAGTAAACAATACAATTGTTCCATGAACAAAAGATTGTTGTTTTCTCCCTAGTAGCAACATCACATCTACAACCTTGGAGATTCCTGTCACTTCCCAAGATTACTAGAGGCATGAACCTACTATCAATCATAAATACTCCCTCTTGGAGTCACAAACATCTACTTGGCCAAGATAGCTACTAGCAACGGAGAGCATGCAAGATCACAAATAACACAGACATGATAGAATCAATAATCAATATGACATGATAGAATCAATAATCTATCTGACATAGTATCTTAATATCCATCGGATCCCCGTAAACACAACGTGTATGATTATAAATAGATGATCTTGATCATGAACGGAGCTCACAAGATCTGACATGATAGCACAAAGGAGGAGAAACAACCATCTAGCTATTGTATGGACCCATAGTCTAAGGGTGAACTACTCACGCATCATATCAGAGGCTGGCATGGTGATGAAGAAGGCCTCCGGGATGATCTATCCCCTCCGGTAGGACGCCGGGAAGAGCTTCAGATCCCCCCGATCTAGGGACTATGGTGGCGGGGGCTATGGACTATTTCGTGGAGATCTGATCGGGTGTTTAGGGTTTCTGCATCGGGGGGACTTTATAGGCGAAGAGGCGAGGCAGGGGGCCGCCCGAGGCGCCCACACCATAGGGCGGCGCGCCCTAGGGGGGGCTAGGGTGCGGCAGCCTCGTGGCCCCACTTCGTCTCCCCTCCGGACTTTGTGTTCTCTTCAGTAAATATTGACTTTTGCTTTTGTCCCGTCCAATTCCGAGAATATTTCTTTACTAGCTTTTTTGAAACCAAAAACAGCAGAAAACAGGCAACTGGCACTGCGACATCTTATTAATAGGTTAGTCCCAGAAAATGTATAAAAATACCTTGAAGTGTAGACAAAGCATAGCAAAGTTGATACTAAACAAGCATGGAACATAAAAAATTATAGATACGTTTATGATGTATCAAGCATCCCCAAGCTTAACTCCTGCTCGTCCTCGAGTAGGTAAGTGATAAAAAGAATAATTTTTGAGGTGACATGCACCATCACAACCTTGATCAATCTATTTGCAAAGCATTGAAAGCTAGGATCAAAGTACTCTAAACATGAGCATGAAAGATGAAGTTCTAACAATAAGACATAGAAATTATGTTGCAACATGAAAGGATACAAACAAAGATAATGAATAACAATGCATTGAAATACGTTTGTTTGTTTCACATATAGAAAACATAGCATAATGGTATTCAACTTGTCCCTCATGGAATAGCAAAACTTATATGCACAGGACACCTTCAAAGTTCATAAGGGTGACTAGATACAAATAGTTCAAGAACAATTAATATCAACATTATGAATCAATCAATAAGTTTTGGGACAATGCACATAAAACTAAGAATGACAACTATGATCTCTTAATTGGTGCATAAAGATAGAATGTGGAGACTCAATATAAAAGTAGGAAGAAATGCCCTTCACAAAGAAGCATGTATTTCAAGTTTCCTAAAGAGCTTCCAAAAATTATGGTGCTTATTAGCTTTCAGCTGTCATTGCCCCCATCATAAGCATCTTGAAGTGATTAAGTTTAAAGTGAAACAAATATGGAGTATATGCTTGGCAAATCATAAGTTGGAAATCTCATGTCCCTTGAGTACGAGGGGCGTTCCTCATGCTACTCAACTTTAGTCACACGCAAGTTCTTGTCATTGTAAGTATATGTGTATCATAGAGAACCGCCAACGGGGTACTCCTTGCCCCATGACACAGGAGCTATCCCATATCAAAATGATAAGGCAACATACAATGAGCATCTCAACGATCTTTTTATTTGCTATTTGCATAGGTTTTTATTGAGGATGCTTCACAGATTGCTCACTATGGTTATGCTGCAAGTTTTCACCATGATTAGGCATGGCTTAGGCTAGCCGTCCAGGCATTTCTCTAACACATATACATAACTCCATGAACTTACAAGCTCCCCTTTTATTTCACACTGCCGACATCCATAAACAAAATATCATGATATCAACTAGGTAATATGTACAGGTGTTGAAAGCGTTCCCCATGACAGCATGGTTCTGCTAATTCCCAACTTATAAGTGCAAGCATATACAACATAGATGACACAATGGTTCAAGTTTATTAGGGGCAAGAAAAATAAAGTGTGCCATCAAGTTTGTGAGAGCTTTAATCACTATTTTTCACATAACAAGTTTAATTTGGAAGATAGATAAAAACAAGAATATACTTGGAATGGTGTAACACACCATGCATAGGAATTTATAGTGGACTCTTTGGAATAACTTGGTTTCTTGGGATTTGTATGCATGAGTAGAGTTTATCAGTACAAGTGGAGGCTAGCAAAAGACTTGGAGCAACCAACTAAGAGAGCAATAATGACCATAATCATGCAGAGCGACAGAACATTATCAATCAAAGCATAAAGTGATATTACAAGTCAAAAAATAAATGATCATAGAGGCTAAGGTGACTGGTTCATAGTCATAATATGGTGTGAGCATGTGCCAAGTCAACCCAAACAAAGCATCAAAGGATAATACCTCAATATTATGCTTTTGTATGCTAAAACAACACACGATTCTTTCAAGTCACATTAAGCAATCTCAATTGTTTGGAACAAGTCATGCTAAAAAAATAATCACTAAGCATAAGGTCAAAACAACATCTAGCATGACATGGTAAAGTCTAAGCCACAGTAAAAACAAGCTCTCTTTTGTACCACTTAAAGCATGAAACTTTCTACTCTTTTTCAATACCAATCAACTTATTTGAAACATCAAAGCGAATGCGGGAGTCCAAATAATTTATTCAAGCAAAATAAGCAAACGAAAACTGAAACAAAAACTAAGATGCTCAAAAAACAACATAACAGTGCATAAAACAATACAAACGAAGTGTCTAGAAAGAGAACTAAGATTTTTGTTGATGAAGAAGAGAATGCCTTGGGCATATCCAAGCTTTGACGCTTGTATCTCTTAAATATTTCTTGGGGTGACATGGGGTGGCATCCCCAATCTTGAGCTTTGGTCCATTCTTCATCTCATCACATCATTCTTCTCCTACACTTGAAAATTTCCTTCATACAAAACTTCACACGATCTTCATTAGCAACATTAGTGCATTCAAAACAAAAGGCCTTTGGGTTTAGTTTCAAACAAGTAAAATTTCATTAAAACACAAGCTACTGTAGCAATTCCTTTAAAAATCTCAAGTGATCAAGAAGAACTCAAAAAGAAACTGATTAAAAGGCAAATGCAAAATAATGGCAGAAATCTGTCAAAGCATACAAGCAGGTAAAAACTGATTTTTCGAATACCTTTTGTTGCTCAAATCGGAAAGTGTTGAACTAATGAAAGTTATCTATCAACCTAGGGAATTTACTCAGAAAATTACAGCTCAATCCGACATACAGATATTTTTCACGAATTATTACAGTGAAGCACAAGAATCTGTTTCGGGACAACAACTTCCCCAAATCTTACTTCTCTCTCATTAGAGGTTAATCTTGGCATAAAAATCAAATAAAAAAGATAAGTAGAGGTTATTACAAAAGTAATAACTTTCAAGACTCAATAAAACTATTGGGTTATCTCCCAAAAAGTACTTTTCTTTAATGCCTTTAAGTTAGGCATAAGAAGCAAGAATCAAGTATTTTCAAATGAAGAAGCATTAACATGAAATTTTGCTTTAAAAGGAGGAGAAAAAGGTATCTTATCTATCCTAATGGGTAAGTGTTCTATACCTTTATTGAATGGAAATTGACATTTAATGGTGCCTTCTTTCATATCAATAATGGCACCAACAGTTCTAAGAAAAGGTCTTCCCAAAGTAATAGGACAAGAAGCATTGCACTCAACATCCAAACATAGAAATCAACAGGGACAAAGGTATTGTTAACCATAATAAGAACATCATCAATACTCCCCATAAGTTTCTTTTTAGCATTATCATCAAGTTGGACATCTAAATAGAAATCTTCCAAAGGTGGTAAATCAAGCATTTCATAAATCTTTCTAGGCATAATAGAGACACTAGAACCAAGGTCACATAAAGCTTTAAGATCAAAATCATTCACTTGCATATTAATGATGGGTCCCAACCATCTTCTAACTTCCTAGGAATGGAAGCTTTGTGTTTCAATTTTCTTCCATAATTTTAATGAGAGCGTATGTAATGTGTTTTGTGAAAGCCATATTCATAGCACTAGCATTAGGACTTCTAGCAAGCTTTTATAGGAACATAATGACTTAAGAAATATTGCAGCCATCAAGATCAAATCAAATTTAGTATCATAGGCAGTAGACTTATTGTTTCCCATAGTTCGAATTTTTTTATCATTCTTATTGGGTTTAGGCATTACTGTAGGAGGAATGGGGACTTCTTGTGGTTTGCTAGAATTAGCATTGGTGGTGGTAATAGTACAAATACTATTGTTTCTAGCAATTTCATCTTCTCTTTCCCGCTTAGCATGCAATTTAGCTAACAGTCTAACATTCTCATCAATTGTAACTTGTATAGCATGAGCAGCAGCAAAGGTATTTTCCATGGTTTCAGGTTTAGCAGCCATTTTATTAATCAAAGAGGATTATGCTTCATACAAAGACGAAATATTTTTCTCAACAATCAAAAGCTTTTCCTCCACAGTTTTGTTGAAAATAGTCTGTTTACTAATAAAGTCTTTAAGCATGACTTCAAGTTTAGAAGGAGCACTTCTATTGTTGTTGTAGGAATTTCCATAAGCATTGCCGTTATTGGGAGGATATGGCCTATAATTATTACTACCAAAATTATTTCTATATGCATTGTTGCTAAAATTGTTATTTCTAATGAAGTTCACATCAAATTGCTCTTTTTGAGCAACCAAAGAGGCTAAAGGAACATTATTTGGATAAATATGCGATTTTCTATTAACAAGCATAGACATAATAACATCAATTTTATCACTCAAGGAGGAGGTTTCTTCAACAGAATTTACCTTCTTACCATGTGGAGCTCTCTCAGTGTGCCATTCAGAATAATTAACCATCATATTATCAAGGAGCTTTGTTGCAGCACCCAAAGTAATGGTCATAAAGGTACCTCCAGCAGCAGAATCCAAAAGATTTCTTGAAGAGAAATTCAATCCTGCATAAAAAGTTTGGATAATCATCCAAGCAGTCAGTCCATGAGTGGGACAATTCTTTACCAAAGATTTCATTCTTTCCCAAGCTTGAGCAACATATTCGTTATCTAGTTGTTTAAATTTCATGATTTCACTTCTCATAAATATAATCTTAACAAGAGGATAGTATTTTCCAATAAAAGCATCTTTGCATTTAATCCATGAATCAATACTATTTCTAGGCAAGGATAGCAAGCATTCTTTAGCTTTTCCTATCAAAGAGAAAGGAAAAAATTGAGCTTAATAATATATCCATCTACATCCTTATATTTTTGTATCTCACAAAGTTCAACAAAGTTATTAAGGTGGGCAGCAGCATCATCAGAACTAGCACCAGAAAATTGCTCTTTCAAAACAAGATTCAACATGGCAGGTTTAATTTCATAAAAGGTAGCATCAGGAGCAGGTGGAGCAATAGGTGTGCAAAGAAAATCATTGTTGTTTGTGCTAGTGAAGTCACACAACTTGGTGTTCTCAGCAGTATTCATTTTTGCAAAAGTGAAGCAAGCCAACAGTAGTAGCAACTAGAGTAGGTACTAATTTTTTGTGTGTTTTTATAAGAAAAATCAAACCAAACGATGCTAGAAAATCTTGATGCAGCTCAGGTACCTGTAGATCCTCGTTGGGAAACCCAAAGAGCAAGGTGTGATGAGCACATCAACAAGTTTCCCTCAGTTATGAAACCAGTAGGAGCAAGGAAACAACTAGAAGGTGTTGCTAACAACTTGGAATCCTGCATAACACAAACTCAAGACTTTGCCCCAACTTGCAGTGAGATTGTCAATCTCATTGGTCTGCTGAAAACAAAGGATTAACTGTATAGTATGGAAGATAGTAGTTGCTTGTAGAAAGTAAATGGTAACAATAGATGGAATAACAATGGTAAAGATTGGACCGGGGTCCACAGCTCACTAGAGGTGTTCTCATTAAGATAGATAACATGTTGGGTGAACAAATTACAGCGAGGCAATTGACAGGTTAAGAAAGCATAACAATGCATATACTAGACATCATGTTTCCTATGACACTTGATTGGGCATTACAACAATATACATAGACCATAATCTAACTGCATCTATGACTAATAATCAACCTTCAGGTTATTATCCGAACCCCTTCCAGTATTAAGTTGCAAAAAACGAATAATTGCATTAATCAATGTGTAAAGTAAATAATACAATTGTTCCATGAACAAAAGATTGTTGTTTTCTCCCTAGTAGCAACATCACATCTACAACCTTAGAGATTCCTGTCACTTCCCCAGATTACTAGAGGCATGAACCTACTATCAAGAATAAATACTCCCTCTTGGAGTCACAAACATCTACTTGGCCAAGATAGCTACTAGCAACGGAGAGCATGCAACATCACAAAAAACACAGACATGATAGAATCAATAATCAGTATGACATGATAGAATCAATAATCAATCTGACATAGTATCTTAATATCCATCGGATCCCCGCAAACACAACATGTATGATTACAAATAGATGATCTTGATCATGAACGGAGCTCACAAGATCTAAACATGATAACACAAAGGAGGAGAAACAACCATCTAGCTATTGTATGGACCCATAGTCTAAGGGTGAACTACTCACCCATCATACCGGAGGCTGACATGGTGATGAAAAAGGCCTCCGAGATGATCTCTCCCCTCCGATAGGGCGCCAGGAAGAGCTTCAAATCCCCTCGATATAGGGACGATGGTGGCGGCGGCTACTGACAGTTTCGTGGAGATCTGATCAGGTGTTTAGGGTTTCTGCATTGGGGGGATTTTATAGGCGAAGAGGCGAGGCAGGGGCCTCCCAAGGCGCCCACACCATAGGGCGACGCGCCCTAGGTGGGCCCGTGCGACCCTACGATGTGGCGGCCTCGTGGCCCCACTTCGTCTCCCCTCCGGACTTTGTGTTCTCTTCGGTAAAATATTGACTTTTGCTTTTGTCCCGTCCAATTTAGAGAATATTTCCTTACTATCTTTTCTGAAACCAAAAACAACAGAAAACAGGCAACTGACACTGCGACATCCTGTTAATAGGTTAGTCCCAGAAAACATATATAAATACCTCAAAGTGTAGACAAAGCATAACAAAGTTGATACTAAACAAGCATAGAACATAAAAAATTATAGATACATTTACGAGGTATCACCCAGCTAGTCTCGTCCTGCTATATTTGTGTTAATAGGAAATATTAATACATGTGTGATTTATAAACAGAAAAGGTTCCTAGCATTGCCTATCTTAATACTAGCTTGTTGATTAACAGGTGATCAAGGTTTCCTGATCATGAACATTGGATGTTTTTATAACAGGGTCATATCATTGGGGAATGATATGATGAACAGTCACCCGTAGTAGATTTAGCAATATGATCAAGTCTTCAAGTTTATATTGACATCATATTCGTAGTAACTCAATGTCCTTAGACCATGATATCACGTCAATCACTTCCACCGAAAATATACCTTGATTCCATCAAGCATCACACCATAACTGGGTGATTATAAAGGCATTGTAAGGTGCTTGGAAAGTGTTAGTTGAGGCTTCTCGATTAAGAGTGGGATTTGTCCATCCAGTTGACGGAAAGATATACTCAGGGCCCTCTCGGTGATATCACATTGACATAGCTTGCAAGCAAGTGATTTGATCACTGGAATGTTATATCACGGGAATGAGAAAAATAGTACTTGTCGACAACGAGATTGAAATTTTTTTTAACAAAGGTATGGATGATACCAAATGATCGGATCTCGGACAAGTAAAATATCGTGAGACAAAAGAAATCTGGTTACAGCGAAAAAGGTTCAGACGATCATTGGATTTTCGTGGAGCTAGTGGGAGTCATTATGGATCTCCAGATCCCGCTAATGATTATTGATCGGAGAAAGTCTCGATCTTCTTGAACCCGTAGGGATATACACTTAAGGGTAGTCGACGCAATTGAGTGGATAGGAAACGCGGGAGAAGATACCGGACATCGCAGAAATTTGTTCTGTTGAATCTGCCAAAATGGTTTCGGGGTATCAAGACAAAGCAAGAGAATAAAATACTAATATGTTCACTAAATGAAGTACTCATTAAATTAAGTATTCATTAATTGAGTTGCATTAAACTAAAATAATTGAAGTGCTTTAATTGAAGACCTTTGATTTTTGGGTGGAGATTCAATGAAAGAAAGTGGAGCTTGATTATTTGTGAGTGGAATGTCCACCCACATGAACCCTCTCCCCTATAAAAGGAGGTGGAGACCTCTCTCCTCTTCACACACTCTTCCTCTCTTCTCGTATGCCTTTTAGTTGGCATCTTTTCCTTCTTGCTAGCTTTGTTCATGCCAAAAGAAAAGTGCTTAGGCGAATCCCTGCTCGAGATCTTCCTCCCCAACCATCTCTACCATGCCGTAGTGCTGCTGGAATTCTTGGAAATTCACTACTTCTGCTATCTGGCCGGAGCATGGGACGGAAGTCGTCGGCACACGTATTGTGACCGATTACGAAGACGCTGCCCTCTTGTGGCGCTGATCGTCTGTACGTCCTTAAGGAAGACCATGTACGTCAGCATCAATCGTGTTTGTTTACGAAAATGTTATCCCGATTACGGTCTTTAAGGGTGAGTCCATCTAAAACCATCATATAGTATCGCCTTAATTCGATCTTGTCAGTTGTAAACGTAATTTTTTTAATTTTGTATACTATGAACCCCATCAAAGATATGCAAGATTTCGTATTTTTTGACAAATCTGTCTAAATCTAAAAAGTTTAACCGAATCTCATCCTTTCACAAAACTAATTCGGAATCTGACTCCTGGGATCGGCGCCGTTTAAAACAACGCTGAAGTTGTACAGATCGACGCGCACACATTAAATAACCGAACTAAAAAAAGGTCGGCTCCGTGTTTAAAACGGGTACCGCCTGGTAGACCGGGTGCGCGGATGCGAGGACACGGGCACTATCCGCGTCGCGTCCAGTCATCTCCGATCGTCTTCCGTACCCAAAGTCCCAAACCCAAGACACATTGACTGACACTCGGATTCCCCAAAACCAAAACCCCAGCTAAGCCAATCCTCGCGAACCCTAGCAATGGCGATGCCAACGTCCACCCACTGACGGACTAACTCCGATCCAATCCACATCCCATCTTGGCCGGAGCCTCCTCAAGTTTTGATGGGTTCCTCTCGGACGGGCTCCAACACCGGCAGGGCGCGGCGGGCACTGGCAGCCATGAAGGCTCTCGGCTTCCCCAAGAAGCAAATCCTCGCCGTCCTCAAGCGCCTCATTAAGCTCTACGTGGACGAAAAAAAATGGGAGCTCATCGAGGCCGAGAACTACCGCGTCCTCGCCGACGCCATCCTCGACGCCCAGGTCAGGTCCCTTTTCCCCTTCCTTACTTTCGCCATCCATCCCCCATTCCGCAATTTACTCTCCTGACAAAATTACTTCTTTTGTGTGGGGGGGGAGGAGCGATGTTCAGGCGAACGGAAACGGGGATCAGGAGCAGGAGCCAGAGCAGGAGGAAATCGATGATATCCCGGCAGAGTATGGCGACCCGTCCACCTCCCTGGCCGGCGGCCCCCCCTCGCCTCCGTCCCCCACAGCCGAACAGTACCCCGCCACCACGGAACTGGCCATCTCGCCTCGTCCACAGGCCAGAGCCTTGACGAGGACGCTCGGCAAGAGGCGGCACAGGCAGATGATGGATGCGGTTCTCCAGGAGGACGATGCTGTCTTCCTGAGAGAGCCCAAGCCTGAGCCTGTCGATATGGACGCATCACGCTGTCGAAATGTCCAGCCAGGCCTGATCGGCCGTTCGCGGCGCCACACAGACTCTGAGGAGATGTTTCGAGGGTCGCCTCCTCTGCAGCCTGATCAAAATCATAAACAGATCCCAGGTTCTCTTTCACCATTTTTACAGATTCATCATCTTCTCACTTGAAGCAGCTCACCATATTTTAGTTTTAGATCATGACATTTCAACTAATTCATACCCCTTTTCTTGGTAACCATCAATGGTACTACTGTTAAACATAAGCACTAGTTCCAGGATCTGCTCGATTTATTAAAAAGTTAAAATGATCTCCTGATGAATAGATATGTCAATGTAAAAACTGCTGCATCCTTTGCTCGGTAAAATAATGTGTTAGATAACACTTGCTGAACTTTTAAGGTGGCACCTGCTGAACTTATGCTTGGAAACATGTTAGATATGTCTTTGATCGATCACATCTTGCTGTTCTGTTCTTTGAGCAATGGTCTAATTGAACTCCTTTCAACTCTCTTACTTTATATAGGTGCTAGAAACAGGACCATTCGGCATTGCAGAAATGGGGAAATGACTACTTTACCTGAACCAACAAGCAGCACGTTGAACAATGGAACAGAACCCGCAGTTCAAAATGTGCAGGAAGCACCTTGTCTAGACATTGGTGTAGCATCATCTGCTATGGGTGAGGTTAAGATGTCACTGAAATGCAGTGTCGACCCATCAAAGTTCCGCATGCCTGCTTTAGAAGCAGTTTTCAAGATGGTTGAGGATAAATGTCTTCACTCATACAAGGTTCTTCCTCCTGATTTCTCTGTTGGTAGCCTCATGACCGAGATGTGCCAAGTTTTTGTACAGCTGGGCACCGAACATACCGTTGATCACAATACGCAATCAGATGGTGCTGGTAATGGCAGCAGGTCAGAGGATGGTACAAATAGGAAGCAGAAAGCTGCAGCGGAACTATTGGTTTCTAATGGCTTGGAGAGGGGTCCAGTGGATTTAAATCTTGCCCAGCAGCAACATTTGCCACTTTCCACAAGGAGGACTAACCATGATGTAACGGATATATGCAAGGGAGAAGAAAAAGTAAGGATATCAATTAAAGATGAATCTGGCAGACTGAAATGCCCACCTTCCTTTTATTATATACCTCGGAATGCTGTATTCGAGAATGCTCTTGTTGACATGTCACTTGCAAAGATCGGTGGTGAAGACTGTTGTGCTAATTGCTTTGGCAACTGCTTGTCCTCACCTGAACCATGTGCTTGTGCAAGAGAAACTGGGGGTGAATTTGCATATACACTTGAAGGTTTGGTCAGGCCAGCATTCATTGATGAGTGTGTCTCTATGAACCGCTTTCCAGAAGAACATCAGAAGGTGTTTTGTGAAACTTGCCCATTCGAGAGGTCTAGAAATAAAGGTTCACCAGAGCCTTGCAGGGGCCACCTTGTTAGGAAATTTATCAAGGAGTGCTGGAGCAAATGTGGCTGTAACATGCAATGCGGTAACCGTGTAGTTCAACGTGGCATCACATCCAATCTACAGGTATTATTTTTGTGAACGGAGATTGCTGGGGCGCTAGAATGGTCTGTTTCCTTTATTTTCTATGTGTAGCATGCTGATATACTGATGGTGGATGATTTCCAACGAATTTTATTATCTAGGTTTTCTTCACTGGAAAAGGGACGGGTTGGGGGCTCCGCACACTTGATGAACTGCCGAAAGGAGCCTTTGTTTGTGAATATGTTGGTGAGATACTAACAAATACAGAACTGCAAGAAAGGGTTGTTGAGAACATGCGGAATAATAGGTTTGTGCATCCGATACTTTTGGATGCTGGTTGGCGTTCCAAAGGGATGCTGAAGGATGAAGAGGCTTTATGCCTAGATGGAACATTTTACGGGAATGTTGGCAGATTCATCAACCACAGGTGTGTTCTATCTCTCCGCAGTCATTATTTTTGCAAATCACAGAATAAAAGATGAGGTTTATAACATATCTTCCCAATACTATCTTCTTTCTGGCTGTAACAACACCCTATCATGTAGATGCCGTGATGCAAATCTAGCAGCGGTTCCTGTTGAAGTGGAGACTCCTGACCATCACTATTATCATGTAAGCGCCTACCCTTGACGACTTTACCCATGTCAGACTGAAAATACCATAATATGGAGTCATCATGTTGATGATGTTTGTTTTCTTGTTTATAAAAACAGCTTGCATTCTTCACAAGCACGAAGGTGGAGGCTTTTGAGGAACTGACATGGGTATGCCTTGTACTACATAGTTTCTCAATATTAATGCATGATGTAACCTTTGTCCGTATATACGGTGTGAATTTTCTATGACTGCCAAACTCTATAGCTGCAAAAATTGAACGAATCTGCCAAACTCTGTAGCTGCAAAAATTGGCGAATCTCATGGCTTCCCTAATGTATGTTTATCCAGTTTGCTTACTGCTGGCTTTATTTTTTTTACCAATGTTATCTCCCAGAATTTGTTTTTGTACAAGTCAACGGTATTATATATTTTGCAAGATAAAAGGAAAATGGACATATTAGGTCTGCAGCAAAGACAAACTCTTAGTGAAATGGTGCTGGTTTTCAGGATTATGGTATTGATTTTGAGGACGGTAAAAAGTCTGTCTAAGTGAGGTTGAGGCAGCTGTTCTGAATTTTGTGATGTGCTTAGCTGATAGATTTTAAAGTAAAAAGCGCATATCTGTTGCAAGATAAAAGAAGAGCCGGCATATTAGATAGCTGCAGAAAAAGACAAATGCTTAGTGGGCAAGATGGTGTTTGCTTTTCAGGATTACGGCATTGATTTCGAGGACGAGAAGCACCCAGTGAAACTGTTTGAGTGCCTGTGTGGGAGCCGGTACTGCCGGGGCAGAAAGAGGCATCACCCGAGTATGTGTTTGTTGTCATTGCCTGGGCCCCAAGACAACCTTTGGTAGCACTGAATTTTGATGCAGACATTTAGTTGCGGACATAGTTTGAATGGCTTTGCTGTTTTTGTTTCTGCAGGGAATCGAAGGGTAATAGCTGCCTCTGCTGCGGAATGAGCTGAGCTGGGCGTTTGATTGGGAGAAAGGTTCATGCAATGGAATGTGGTTAGGGAAGGAGGTAGGGTTAATTAGGGCTATGGAGTTATTATGTATTGGTGCAGTGGAAGAATGTGTTATGGGTTGTACTCCCTCCGTTTTAAAATATAAGACTAAAAGGGGTCTAGATACATTTCTTTCATAAATCCAAAACATCTTATATTTTGAAACGGAGGGAGTATATTTTAGGCAAGTGATGGATATGGATGGTATTGGTAGCCAAGATGAGCAGACGATGGCTCTTCTGTCTAAATATTATTATGACCTCTGTAGTAATGGGCTAATGGCATTAGAGCTGTATGTACTAGCCAGCTAGTTAGTGGTCAGGTTTGATGTTAAATCGTATGGAATCGGATGCATGCCTTTCAGTGCATATATATATATACGCATTTGTTCTTCCATGGGCATTTTGTTTTGGATGACCTCCTGGTTCTTTAGCATCCATACCCCTCCGCGGTGGGGAGTCAGGTACGCCACTTCCCTTATGTTGTGGAGAGGCCGTCGAGTTGAGGACAGAGCTGGACCTCCATGTTTCCCTCTGATGGCAGATGATCTGCACCGCCGCCACTACTAGGAGGATGCTCCGCACCAAGGTGAGTACCATCTCCACCCCCTCCCCTGCGCCGCCTTTTTCTTGCCGTCTCTTCTCCACTCATGCCGCCGACGGGGTTAGCAGTTTAGGTGGTGTTCCATGCGAGAATCTTCTGGGGAGGGAGCTAATTCACTATTCTTGGTCTATAAGCATCGTTTCCCCCCAATTAGCATGCAAAAATTCAGAAGGTTGGGTGTGTCCTGTTTCCGGTGTGGCTGCAATGCCGCAAAGGTGCAAATTTCGGTTGATGGAGATGTTTTTAGGGTTCGAGTAGGGGTGTAGTAAGATCAAGATACTTTGTGTTAGATGTTTGAGTATTGATTGAGGCAAAGGCATCTCGTTTGTAAGTGTTTCGAAGTTGCACTTTTCCGTGTGATAGATAACTGACTTTTTCTGCACTTTATGACAGTTTGACGCTTGACTGTTGTTCTAAATTTGTAACTAATGTTGCAGGCACTAATCATGGTATAAGTAGTGACTGAATTTTCTTGTGTTTGTTTGATTTTCCAAATGATCCTGATAGGTTCGTTGTGGTGTTGGAGCACAATGGTTATTTTGTGGACTTGAGGATAATCTATGCTATGTGAGTAGCACTGTTGACCATTATGACAATTGCAACATTGACTCCTCTTGTATGGCAGAATTCAGAAAAGCACTAAATGCTTACAATGTCAATGAATAGCACTAAACAAAATGCAGAGTTAACTGAACTAACATCTACCTTTGGAACATCACGGGATCTTCTTGTTGCCATCGCTGTGTTCGTCTGATTCCAGTAGTACTCGCCGGTCATCGTCGCCCAACTGTCGCCAGGGAGCTTCGACCTGCGAATCATGGGCTATGGACAACGGCAGCGCGCCTGCAGGATGCATTCGGCTCCGCCGTGGCTGCCCTCTCCTCGGCAACACGAGGACAACGTGCAGGAGCATCCGTTGGGAATCCTTTGAGGTATACTACCTCCGTTTCAAGGCTTAAGGCCTATATTTTTTTAAAAAAGTCAAACTATATCAAGTTTGATCAAGTTTTTATCAAAAACTGTTAATATGCAAAATACATAATCAATATCATTAGATAGATAATAAAATATATTTTCATATGATGTCTATAAAATACATGTTTATTGATAGTTTTTTCTAAAAATTTGGTCAAAGTTTAGTTGGTTTGACTTTTCAAAAAAATTATAGGCCTTAAGCCTTGGGATGGAGGGAGTATGTTGGAAAGTCGCCAAAAAAAGTCGGTGTATAGCCTTGTATGACGATCAAGCCTCCACAATGGCTTCGTCTTAATCCTTCTCCCAAACTTTGAACCTCTACGTTTAGGAGCTACATTCTTCAGCTCATTCACTTGTAATTGTAGAAGACAAGAGAGGATCATCAAGTGCACCTCTTCATCGGCAGCGGTATTGGCTTTCTCTTCCATGAATTGATGGATCATCAACTCATTGTTGTCCATAGCCTATGATTCAAACAATCGAGCAATCAATCAACCGAATAATCTAGAAACGAAGCCTATCGTGGCAAACGGTAAAAAACACATGCACCCAGCACTCACAATGATCATTGTGTGACACATCCTTTAGTGTGGTATTTGTCATATAATCGCAACGAAGGATTGCAGGCTTCCAAGTATGAAGTTAAAATTCAGCTACTTCGTGTTCCTAATAATAATAATTCTAAATTAAACAATTGTTCGGTGTATCTGAACTATTGTTGAACCTTATTGCCCAAGTAATGCTTAAGTTGATCTTGAAAATAATTTTTGTAATGCCCAAAATAGCACAAGAGTTGTCGCTCATCTGTTGTTAAGTTATTCTCGGGAACACCTCTTCTGGAATGTTTTTAAATTCTGTTTGGTGGATATATAAGAATAATAAGCCTATATGAACTTTTTTTTTCCGAAATGGAGTATGAAACCCCCGGTCTCTGCATCGAAAATGCATACACGTGCATGATCGTTGGAAATATTTTGAAACTTCAACTCATATCTCAAATAAGATTAGACATGGTTAAATTTAGCTCACTAAAGACTACTCCCTCCGTTTAGAAATATAAGACATTTTAGCTTTGTGAAATAAATGTATCTAGACGTCTTTTATTGTATAGGTTCACTCCGCTATTTTTTTTAAAAATAGGTTAACTCCGAATCTCTACGAACATATACACTAAAAAAATATTTAGATACATTTGATTCATAAACCTAAAACATCTTATATTTCTGAACGGAGGGAGTAGGTATCTAGATTTTTTTTACAACCACTGTTCATGTATATTGTATTGCTGCAATTTATTTTGAAATGTTTACGAGCTATAATTTTTATAATTACTCAATGCAAAGCAATTTTTCAATGGATAAGAACTTTATTTACATTTTGTAAAATTGTACTGCAAACGATTTTTTATTTTATAAAAACGATTTTTATAGAATTTTTATAAAAACGATTTTTATAGGAGACAACGAGACAGCCGACGCCGGGGCGGCGCGGGCACCAGCCGCAGCCTCCCTTCTCGTCTGGTTCCTCTGCGTTGCTCACCGCCTCTTCACGCCCCTCTGCGCCCGGTCGATGTCGCTCGTTCAGTGTCCAACCACCGGCAGCTCTGACGCCGGTCACCTGCTCGACGGAATGCCTGACAGCGTGTCCGCCGCCGGGGAGGACCCGCATCGGCGCCCTCCCGGAAGATATCCTCCGTCTCGTGCTGTCGTTCCTTCCCTCGCGCGAGTCCGTTTGTACATGCGTCCTCGCTCGCCGCTGGCGCAACCTCTGGAAGTCCGTGCCCAGGCTGGTCATCTACGAAGAAGAAGCGGCCCGGTTTGTCACTTCCCTGCTTCTCCTCGGCGATCGAGCGCCTGTGCATGAATTCGTGTTCATATCCTTTCTCGACGGGACGCCCCAAGACGTTGAAATGTGGATCCGGTATGCTGCGTCGTGCCATGTCAAGGTGCTTCAACTTGCGGTGCATCGATACGATTTCACTGAGCGTCTGTGTCTACCCAACATGACTCTCCTCTGCCAGCACTTGACAACCTTAGATATCTGTAGCGTGAAACTTGAGGAGCAAAACCCTAGATTTTTCGGGCTGCCCGGTCCCCGGTGCTAGATGTACCGGAGATGCAAGATTGTGAAATCAACGCCGAGAAGATCTCGTGCCAATCACTAAGACATCTGTCTATGGATGCGTGCTCTTTCCCAAGTCTCACTGCCTTAGAACTAACCGAGAATGTGGGCTTGACTCCTTTCCTTGAGAGCATGCCATCATTAGTAACGGCATTTGTCAGGTTTGATACAGAGTGGTCTGAACAGAGTTTATAGCATAAAACCATCATATTTGTGCAAAAAATTCGAAAAATCACCAGTTTACGTTTGAATCGCATAAAACCACCACCCTACTGCTGATTTTTTTGCAATGTGCGCTAACTAGCCGATTCAGGGCGATTGACGCTGGATCTGACAGGCGGGACCCACTAGTCAGGCACGTCCGTTAACGACCGTTAATGGCTTGTCTGTGTAGGGGTAAAGGGCGGTAGGTTTCAGTTACGGCCTCGTACTTCCGCTCGTCCTGACCCCCCACCCCCGATGGCGGCGACCCTCTCGTCTGCGACGACCCTCTCGGCGGCGTCCCTCTCGTGGGCGGCGACCCTCTCGGCGGCGGAGAATTCGATTCGTCCGTCGAGGACATGGATTGGAGGAGCGGCGGGTACGAATCAGGAGACGGCACGCGGTCGCCGGCACATGGTGCGGCGGCGGCTCTAGCGCGTGCGGTCCTAGCATCACCGGCGAAGAGCAGCCACCGGTGGGGATCTTCCTTTGGAGGCGTTGAGTGAGTTTCCTTTCCTCTCTCTTCTTCTTCCTCTTCCCTGTTATTTCTAAATCACTGCTATGCATAGAAAATTAGGGTTGACTAGATTTTAGGGCTATGAAATTAGTATTGTTAGCACATCTTAATCATTGGAAATCACTACTGTAGTGATTACATTATCCCCTGTTTCTTTAATTTCTCATATCCCATATTGTCTTTGGTAACTGAATGTATTTCTGTAATTGTCTTTATTTAGTTTGGACGATGACATGTGGGACATCAGGTTTAATATCCCTGGTGAAGATAATTTAGAGAGGACCTTATGTTGGAGATATGCCCTAGAGGCAATAATAAATATAGTTATTATTATATATCTTTGTGTTTATGATAAATGTTTGCATTCATGCTATAATAGTATTAACAAGGAAACCATTAATACTTGTGTGATTTGTAAACTTAATTTGAAGTCCCTAGTATAGCCTCTATACTTCACTAGCTTGTTGGTTGATTGATGATGTGGTTTCTTTGTCATGAACATTGAGATGTTATCAACAACAAGATCATATCGTTAGGAGAATGATATGGTGGACATACTCCTATAGACAAGCGTAGCATAAAGATCAAGTCATTTCAATAGTTCAATTGCTATATGCTTTCTGATACATAGTAACCTAATTCCTTCGACCATGAGATCATGCATATCACCTTTGCTGGATGGATGCTTTGATGTCATCAAACACCACACCGTAACAGGGTGGCTATAAAGGTGGCATTGAGTGTTCGGAAAGTATTGGTTGAAACACATGGATCAAGAGTGGGATTTGTCCATCCACATGACGGATAGATATTCTCTGGGCCCTCTCGGTGAAATGTCATCCAATTAGCTTGCAAGCATGTGACTTGGTCACAAGGGATCACATATCACGGGAACGAGAAAAGAGTACTTATCAGTAACAAGGATGAACTAGGTATGCAGAGATACCGACGATCATAACCTCGGATAAGTAACATATCGTGAGACAAAGGGAAATTGGTATCGTATGTAAGTGGTTCATTCGATCGCAAAGTAATCGTAGAAATATGTGGGAGCCATATGAATTTCCAGATTCCTCTATTGGTTATTGTTCGGAGAAGTGTCTCGATCATGTCCGCATAATTCACGAACCGTAGGGAGACACACTTAAGGATTCGACGTTGTTTGAGTAGTTATGGTATTATGAGAATGAGACCGAATGTTGTTCGGAGTCTCGGATGGGATCCGGGATATCACGAGGTGATCCGGAATGGTCCGGAGAATAAGATTCATATAAGGAAAGTTCCGTTTCGGAGTTCGGGAATAATTCCGGTGTTTTCATTGGGGATATTCTAGAAGGTTCCGGATTGTCCGGCACTCCGGGGGGGAAGGGGTACATGAATGTGTCATTACATATTGGAATGATTGCATCATGTACTAAGTGTTCTTGCTGTCCCAAATAAAGGATTTATTTAAATCCTAAATTGAAAAGTCAAACGGCTAGTTTGAAAGTCAAACGGCAGTTTTGGGAAGTGGGAAAAGAGGAGGAGAGGTGGAGGCCGAGTTGGAGGAGGGTTCCTCCCCTTGGCCGGCGCACCTCCCTAGGCCGAGTTGGGGAGGAACTCCTCCCCTTGGCCGGCCAGCCCTCCCACCTATATAAGGAGGGGCAGGGCTCCCCTCCTAGACACACAAGTTTCCTATCCTCTAAACTAAACCCTAGATCTAGACCCCGGTTTAGAGCTATTCGGTTTAGAGCCTTCTAATTGGTTTAGAGCCTTCTAATTGGTGTGTCTAATTACTAGACCACTAATAGCCTCTCTCATAAGCTCCACCATACTCGCACCGGCTTAAGGCGAAGCCCTGCGGGATTTCCCCTCTACCTCCGGTACCACGCCGTTGTGCTGCCGGAATCGCGAGGAGAGTGCTACAACCTCCGCTGCCTGCTGGAACAAGGGAGAGGAAGGTCTTCGTCGAGTACCGAACGTGTGACCGACTGCGGGAGCGCTGCAGGAACGCGGCGCCGGAAGGATCGTCTACGCGATCTTGAGATCGGAAAGAGTACGACTACATCACCCACGAGAATCTGCTCTCGTTAAACACTTTGGAATCTTCGAGGGTGAGTTATTCCATCGACTCGTTGCTACAATCTAGTAGATAGATCTTGGCTTGTTTGTTTGTATGCGATAGAAAATTTTTGTTTTCCATGCTACGAACCCCTACAGTGGTATCAGAGCCGTGTCTATATGTAGATCTGTTGCACGAGTAGAACACAATGGTCATTGTGGGCGTTGATGCTTTTATTGTAGATTGCTTTTTGTGTACTTTGCATCTTGCGGTATGTTGGGATGAAGCGGCCCGGGCTAACCTTACATGACATCGTTCATGAGACTTGCTCCACGCTTGACATGCAACTCGTTTTGCATAAGTGGCTTTGCGGGTGCCTGTTTCTCCTAGCATAGTAAAGATCCAATTTACAACGGGTGATCAACAATGCTAGTATCAATGTTGTGGTTCTTGTTCGTAAGTTAGAACGACACTTATGGAAAGCCCCAAACCACGTAAAATATGCAAAGAAAGTAGAAGCGTCTAACTTTGTTTTGCAGGGGTGTGCAGTGATGTGATATGGCCATGATTGTGATTATATTTGATGTATGCAATGTTCCTTATTGTAAGTTGGCAACCGGCAGGAGCCATATGGTTGTCTTTAAATTCTGTTAAGACCTGCGTGTCTATTCAAAATAGTTGTAATAGTTGAAGCTGGCGGACGACAACCATGAAGAAGCGTCATTGACCTTGATGCTATGCCGGTGATGATGGAGATCATGTTCGTGCTTGAAGATGGAGATCGGAAGCACAAAGAAGAAAGGCCATATCATATCACATATTATGAATTGCATGTGATGTTAATCCTTTATGCATCTTGTATTGCTTAGTAGACGACGGTAGCATTATAAGATGATCCCTCATGCACATAAATTTCAAGTTCTAAAGTGTTCACCCTTAGTATGCACCGTTGCCAAAGCTTGCTGCTTCGAAGCACCACGTGATGATCGGGTGTCTTTGATTCCGCGGGTGAATACAACGTAAGCAAGCCAGATTTGCTTATGCGGAAGCTAAGGTTTGATCTTGACGAGCCTAGCATGTACAGACATGGCCTCAGGAACACGGATCGCCGAAAGGCAAAGCATGAATCATATAGTAGATATGATGAACATGATGATTGTTCGCCATTAAAACTATATCAGCTCTCGTGATGATCGGTGTTGATGTAGTGGATTTGGTTCGTGTGATCACTAAAACAATGTGAGGGATGTTGTTTTGAGTGGGAGTTCACCTAGTTTAATTTCATTAATTAATTTGAACTCAATTTGTCATAAACTTAGTCTAAACTATTGCAAATATGTTGTAGATCAATGGCAGCCCCTACCATCAATTTTAATGCGTTCCTAGAGAAAGAAAAGTTGAAAAACAATGGAAGCAACTTCGCGGATTGGTTCCGCAATTTGAGGATTGTCCTCACAGCTGGTAATTTGACCTATGTGCTGGATGCACCGCTAGGTGACCCACCTGCAGCTGATGCTACCGATGAAGTAAAGAATGTTTACCTCGCTCGGAAGAATCAGTACTCCATAGTTCAGTGTGCTATCTTGTATGGTTTAGAATCGGAGCTTCAGAAAAGGTTTGAAGAGTCAGACCCATATAATATTGTCGAGGATCTCAAATTAATCTTTGAGACTCATGCGGCAATTGAAAGCTATGAGGCTTCTGAAAAGTTCTTTAACTGCAAGATGGAAGAGGGTAGCTCCGTCAGTGAGCATGTGCTTAAGATGTCTGGGCACGCAAATAAACTTCAAAGTTTGGGTATAGTGATTCCTAATACTTTGGGAGTTTACCGCATCCTCCAATCACTACCACCAAGTTACAAGAACTTTGTGATGAACTACAACATGCAGAACATGAACAAAGAGTTGCCAGAACTATTTGCTATGTTGAAATCTGCAGAAGTGGAGATCAAGAAAGAGCACCAAGTGTTGATGGTCAATAAGACCACCAAATTCAAGAAAGGAAAGTCTAAGCAAAAGGGACACTTCAAGAAGGGTGGTAAGAAAGTTACCACGCCGACGAAGAAGACCAAGGCTGGACCTAAGCCTGAAACTGAGTGCTTTTACTGCAAGGGAGAAGGTCACTGGAAGCGGAATTGCCCAAAGTACTTGGCGGATTTAAAGAACGGCAACATCAAGAAGAAAGGTATATCTGATATACATGTTATTGATGTGTATCTCACTAGTACTCGTAGTAGTGCCTGGGTATTTGATACTGGTTCGGTTGCTCATATTTGTAACTCGAAACAGGAGCTGCAGAATAAACGGAAGCTAGCGAAGAACGAGGTGACGATGCGCGTGGGAAACGGATCAAAGGTTGATGTGATCGCGGTCGGCACACTACCTCTTCATCTACCATCGGGATTAGTTTTATACTTAAATAATTGTTATTTGGTGCCTGCGTTGAGCATGAACATTATATCAGGATCTTGTTTATTGCGAGACAGTTACTTGTTTAAATCCAAGAATAATGGTTGTTCGATTTATATGAGTAATGTGTTTTATGCACATGCACCTTTGATAGATGGTCTATTCATATTGAATCTCGATAGTAGAAATACACATATTAATAACATTGAGGCTAAACGTTTGAAATCAAGCGATAATTTGACCTATATGTGGCACTGTCGTCTTGGTCACATTGGAGTGAAGCGTATGAAGAAACTCCATTCCGATGGACTTCTTGAATCACTTGATTTTGAATCACTTGAAAGATGCGAGGCATGTCTGATGGGTAAAATGACTAAGACTCCATTTTCTGGTATGATGGAGCGAGCTACAGACTTATTGGAAATCATACATACCGATGTGTGTGGTCCAATGAGTGTAGCATCGCGCAGTGGTTATCGTTATGTTCTTACCTTCACGGATGATTTGAGTAGATATGGGTATATCTATTTCATGAAACATAAGTCCGAAACTTTCGAGAAGTTTAAGGAGTTTCAAAGTGAGGTAGAGAATCAACGTAACAAGAAGATTAAATTTCTACGTTCTGATCGTGGAGGTGAATATCTAAGTTACGAGTTTGGCGAGCATTTGAAGAAATGCGGAATACTTTCACAATTGACACCGCCGGGAACACCACAGCGTAATGGTGTGTCTGAACGTCGTAATCGAACTCTCTTAGATATGGTTCGTTCTATGATGTCACTTACAGATTTACCACTATCATTTTGGGGTTATGCATTAGAAACAGCCGCATTCACTTTAAATAGGGCACCGTCTAAATCCGTTGAAACGACACCGTATGAATTATGGTTTGGGAAGAAACCTAAATTGTCGTTCCTTAAAGTTTGGGGATGCGAAGCCTATGTAAAGAAGTTACAGCCGGACAAGCTTGAACCCAAAGCGGAAAAATGCGTCTTCATAGGATACCCGAAGGAAACTATTGGGTATACCTTCTATCATAGATCCGAAGGCAAAATCTTCGTTGCCAAGAATGGATCCTTTCTAGAGAAGGAATTTCTCTCGAAAGAAGTGACTGGAAGGAAGGTAGAACTCGACGAGGTTGTCGAACCTTCTCTCGAAATTACGAGTAGCGCAGCACCGGAAGAAGTTCCTGTGGTGCCTGCACCAATAAGAGAGGAAGCTAATGATAGTGATCATGAAACTTCGGTTGAAGTTGCTACAGAGCCTCGGAGGTCAACAAGAACTCGTACCACTCCAGATTGGTATGATTCCGTTATGAATGTCATGTTGGTGGACAACACCGATGACCCTGAGACATATGAGGAAGCGATGATGAGCCCAGATTCCAATAAATGGCAAGAAGCCATGAAATCCGAGATTGGATCCATGTACGAAAACCAAGTATGGACTTTGGTGGACTTACCGGATGGCCGGAAGGCTGTCGAGAACAAATGGATTTTCAAGAAGAAAACAGATGCTGATGGTAATGTTACTGTCTATAAAGCTCGACTTGTCGCAAAAGGGTTTCGACAAATTCAAGGAGTTGACTACGATGAGACTTTCTCACCGGTAGCGAAGCTAAAGTCTGTGAGGATTATGTTAGCAATCGCTGCATATTATGATTATGAGATATGGCAGATGGATGTCAAAACAGCATTCCTCAATGGAGACATTGATGAAGAGTTGTATATGATACAACCCAAAGGTTTTGTCGATCCTAAAGATGCTAACAAGGTATGCAAGCTTCAACGGTCCATCTATGGATTGAAGCAAGCATCCCGAAGTTGGAATCAACGTTTTGATAAGGTAATCAAAAGTTTTGGTTTTATACAAACTTATGGAGAAGCTTGTATTTACAAGAAAGTGAGTGGGAGCTCTGTAGCATTCTTAATACTGTATGTGGATGACATATTGTTGATTGGGAATGATGTAGACCTTCTTAATAGTGTCAAGGAATATTTGAATAATAGTTTTTCAATGAAGGATCTTGGCGAAGCAGCTTACATATTAGGCATAAAGATTTATAGAGATAGATCGAAACGCCAAATATCATTGTCACAGAGTACATATTTGGACAAAGTTCTAAAGAGGTTTGGAATGGAAGAAAGCAAGAAAGGGTTCTTGCCCATGTTGCCCAATACGACCTTGAGTAAAACTCAAAGTCCGACATCGGCAGAAGATAGAGAAAGGATGAGTAAGACTCCCTATGCCTCAGCCATAGGATCTCTAATGTATGCCATGCTATGTACTAGACCCGACATCGCATATGCTGTTAGTCTAACTAGCAGATATCAAAGTGATCCAGGAGTGGATCATTGGACAGCGGTCAAAAACATCCTTAAGTACTTGAGAAGAACTAAGGATATGGTTCTTTCTTATGGAGGTGATGAACAGCTCGTTGTTAATGGTTACACCGATGCTAGTTGGAACACCGATCCGGATGATTCTAAATCACAATCTGGATACGTATTTATTTTGAATGGTGCAGCAGTTAGCTGGAGGAGTGCAAAGCAAAGCGTTGTGGCGAGATCTTCAACTGAATCGGAATACATGGCTGCTTCGGAGGCTTCACAAGAAGCGATATGGATGAAAGAGTTCATTGCAGAGCTGGGTGTGGTTCCAAGTGCGCTGGACCCAATGTCTATCTACTGTGATAACATGGGCGCCATAGCCAATGCGCAAGAACCAAGGTCACACAAGAAGCTGAAGCATATCAAGCTGCGTTTTCACGCTATTCGAGAACATATCCAGGATGGGGATATAAAGATTTGCAAAGTACACACAGATCTGAATGTGGCGGATCCGTTGACTAAACCTCTCCCGAGGGCAAAACATGACCAACACCAAACTGCCATGGGTGTTCGGTATATTACCATGTAATCTAGATTAGATGACTCTAGTGCAAGTGGGAGACTGTTGGAGATATGCCCTAGAGGCAATAATAAATATAGTTATTATTATATATCTTTGTGTTTATGATAAATGTTTGCATTCATGCTATAATAGTATTAACAAGGAAACCATTAATACTTGTGTGATTTGTAAACTTAATTTGAAGTCCCTAGTATAGCCTCTATACTTCACTAGCTTGTTGGTTGATTGATGATGTGGTTTCTTTGTCATGAACATTGAGATGTTATCAACAACAAGATCATATCGTTAGGAGAATGATATGGTGGACATACTCCTATAGACAAGCGTAGCATAAAGATCAAGTCATTTCAATAGTTCAATTGCTATATGCTTTCTGATACATAGTAACCTAATTCCTTCGACCATGAGATCATGCATATCACCTTTGCTGGATGGATGCTTTGATGTCATCAAACACCACACCGTAACAGGGTGGCTATAAAGGTGGCATTGAGTGTTCGGAAAGTATTGGTTGAAACACATGGATCAAGAGTGGGATTTGTCCATCCACATGACGGATAGATATTCTCTGGGCCCTCTCGGTGAAATGTCATCCAATTAGCTTGCAAGCATGTGACTTGGTCACAAGGGATCACATATCACGGGAACGAGAAAAGAGTACTTATCAGTAACAAGGATGAACTAGGTATGCAGAGATACCGACGATCATAACCTCGGATAAGTAACATATCGTGAGACAAAGGGAAATTGGTATCGTATGTAAGTGGTTCATTCGATCGCAAAGTAATCGTAGAAATATGTGGGAGCCATATGAATTTCCAGATTCCTCTATTGGTTATTGTTCGGAGAAGTGTCTCGATCATGTCCGCATAATTCACGAACCGTAGGGAGACACACTTAAGGATTCGACGTTGTTTGAGTAGTTATGGTATTATGAGAATGAGACCGAATGTTGTTCGGAGTCTCGGATGGGATCCGGGATATCACGAGGTGATCCGGAATGGTCCGGAGAATAAGATTCATATAAGGAAAGTTCCGTTTCGGAGTTCGGGAATAATTCCGGTGTTTTCATTGGGGATATTCTAGAAGGTTCCGGATTGTCCGGCACTCCGGGGGGGAAGGGGTACATGAATGTGTCATTACATATTGGAATGATTGCATCATGTACTAAGTGTTCTTGCTGTCCCAAATAAAGGATTTATTTAAATCCTAAATTGAAAAGTCAAACGGCTAGTTTGAAAGTCAAACGGCAGTTTTGGGAAGTGGGAAAAGAGGAGGAGAGGTGGAGGCCGAGTTGGAGGAGGGTTCCTCCCCTTGGCCGGCGCACCTCCCTAGGCCGAGTTGGGGAGGAACTCCTCCCCTTGGCCGGCCAGCCCTCCCACCTATATAAGGAGGGGCAGGGCTCCCCTCCTAGACACACAAGTTTCCTATCCTCTAAACTAAACCCTAGATCTAGACCCCGGTTTAGAGCTATTCGGTTTAGAGCCTTCTAATTGGTTTAGAGCCTTCTAATTGGTGTGTCTAATTACTAGACCACTAATAGCCTCTCTCATAAGCTCCACCATACTCGCACCGGCTTAAGGCGAAGCCCTGCGGGATTTCCCCTCTACCTCCGGTACCACGCCGTTGTGCTGCCGGAATCGCGAGGAGAGTGCTACAACCTCCGCTGCCTGCTGGAACAAGGGAGAGGAAGGTCTTCGTCGAGTACCGAACGTGTGACCGACTGCGGGAGCGCTGCAGGAACGCGGCGCCGGAAGGATCGTCTACGCGATCTTGAGATCGGAAAGAGTACGACTACATCACCCACGAGAATCTGCTCTCGTTAAACACTTTGGAATCTTCGAGGGTGAGTTATTCCATCGACTCGTTGCTACAATCTAGTAGATAGATCTTGGCTTGTTTGTTTGTATGCGATAGAAAATTTTTGTTTTCCATGCTACGAACCCCTACACCTTAAGCTTATCTGATATCACTGTAATGAATCTGAGAGCACTGATTGAAGGACATGGGTATGATTACAAAGATACAATCTACTATGTTAGAGAGAAAGGAAAAGGAATAGAGGGAATGGAAGCATTGGACAGCATGTCAAAGATTGATCAGATGATAGAAATGTATGACAGTTGCAAAGTGTTGAACTTGACAGTCATCAAGCACAACTCTGATATTCCTGCTGGACTGAACCAGAATCATTTGGAAGCTGATCTGGCAGTAAATGAGGAAGCCTTTCTCTCTGTTGACAAGGATGGAGTGACACACATTAGTGATGATGAAGAAGAAGTGTTCAACCCTGTTGCTGTTGACACTTCAGATGCACTCTTTGTTGGCCCTCAACAGAGTTTTAATATGGACAAGGGAAAGAATCCAGTGCTATATGATGATGAAGATCTGTTCTACCCTGTTGCTGTTGACATTTCAGATGCACTCTTTGTTGGCACTCAACAGAGCTGTAATATGGACAAGGGAAAGAATCCAATGCCATATGATTCTGTTCAGGTAGATGTGCTTGATGATAACATAGCAGTTGCAGAGGAGCTTGATCTGATGAAGAAATTGAGGAGGCAAAGGACAGAAGAAGATCCTGAAAATGTGCTGATTAAGGACCTACTTAGACAGCAGAAGAGGAAGAGAGAAGACCCAGATCACATTGAAGGGGAAACATATGTAGAAGAGATTTATGAAGAAGAAGAAGATGAAGCCCATGAAGTTGATTTTTTGCCAGAAAAGGTAGTGCCAAAGAGAGCAGGCCCTACTGGCAGATCACATTATGAACCAGACCCAGTAGAGGCAGATTTCTTTGTGCCATCAGGTGATGAGGAGTTCAGTCCTGATGAATTAGCTGACAGTGATGATGATGGATTTGTAGAGAAATTTTCTTTGCCAAGTGGGAACAAGAGGAGGCTGAAGAAGCTTAAGAAGAGGATTTGGTATGATGAGATGAGGGCAGATGCACATGAGCAGTTTGCTTTGAAAGTTTGCTTCAGGGATGTCTATCAGTTTAGAATTGCTCTTAGGAATTTCCATGTAGCTCAACTAAGAAACTTTGCATATCACAGAAACAATCCAGATAGAATCATTGCATGGTGCAGTGAGAGAGCAGCTGAATACAAGGGGAAATGTTCTATTGACTGTGCTACTGAATACAAGGGTTGCCCCATCTTCATTTCAGCTTCTACAATTGGCCATGAGAAAACCTTTTGTATTAGAAAGTTAAATAGTGTGCACACATGTATTCCACATGGAGAGAATACTAGGGTAACAATTGATTGGTTGGCTTTGCACTCTGAGCAAGCAGTGAGAACTAATCCTAACACTTGTGTTGACACACTGATTGACAATGCAAAGCAAAAGTTTGGAGTTGAGGTGCCAAGGAGCAAGGCCTATAGGGCAAGGATTAAAGCATTCAAATCTGTCATGGGTGATCAAAAGAAGCAGTACACAAGGTTGAGGGATTATCTACAAGCAATCTTAGACACTAATCCAGGCAGTAGATGTGTTGTCACCACCAAGGAACTGGTGGAGCACCCTAGTCCCAATCCAAGATTTCATGGTCTTTTCATATGTTTGAATGCTTCAAAGGAAGGGTTCTTAAATGGATGCAGGCCTTTTATAGGTAGAATTACTATTGACTACTATTGCATCTTTTTTAATTATGTTTGCAATGCAGCTACAAATTGTGAATAATTATTTGCTTGTCATTTGAATTAGGTTTGGATGGTTGTTTTGTGAAATTAACCACTGGCCAAGAAATCCTTGCTGCCACTGGAAGAGATGGCAATAATAACATTTTCCCAATTGCATATGGTGTTGTTGACAAAGAGGACACTGCTAGGAGAGGCAGGGAAGTTTGGCAGTTTCACTTTCATCTCTGATAGGCAGAAGGTAAGGGCATTTTTTGTATTTTTCTTCAGTATATGTCTGCATTTTCTGTATTTTCTTCAGTACATGTTCCTTACACATATCTCTGTTTGTTAGGGTCTACTTAAAGCAATTGGTAAAACATTCCCATATTCCCCACAAAGGTTCTGTTTGAGGCATATCTATGCCAACTTTCAGTCAGCTGGGTTTAAAGGGGAAGAGTTGAAAAAACATATATTTGATGCTAGTTACTCATATACCAAATCAGGGTTTCAGAAAGCAATGGAGCTGCTAAGAAGATATTGTGAGGAAGCTCACAACTGGATGATGCAAATCCCTGTGGAAGCATGGTGCAGACATGCATTTTTTTGCAAGACTGATCTGGTTGTAAACAATCTTAGTGAAGTGTTTAACAAAATGATACTGGATGTGAGGGGTAAGCCTATAAGGACAATGCTTGATGGAATCAAAGACAAGCTCATGGTTAAGTATAGTAAGATTAGGCAGAAAACAGAAACAACCAGATGGGAAATTACTCCTTTCTATGCTGAGAAGTTAGAGGAGGCAAAGAAACATTCCAGGGAATGCAAAGCAAAAAAATGCTGACATAGGTCTGTGGCAAGTTAGCTAAAAGGGGACAAATGTACATGCAGTTGATTTGAGAGCCAGGACTTGTGGATGCAAAGCATGGGATCTCACTGGCATCCCATGCAACCATGCAATCTCTGTTATCTCCAAAATCAAGCAACACCCAGAAGATTATGTACATGACTTCTTCAAAAAGGACATGTACAGAGAAGCATTCAAGCATGTAATATACCCTGCCCCTGGACCTGATGAGTGGCCTAAGACAGATACTAGGGACATTGATCCACCTGTGTTTAGGGAGAAGTCAGGAAGGAAGCAAACAGTTAGAAGGAAAGGTGTCCATGAGGTGCCTGCACCTAGGGATAGCTCAAGGATGGGGAGTATCACATGTAGCAACTGCAAATTAGTTGGCCATAGGTTTCCTTCATGTCCTATGCAGTTAAAGCCAGAATTGCAACTTAGAAAAAATAAACACCAAGTAAGTATGCTTCATATGGTCCTATGTTTGTACATCTTGTATACTTCCTATATTTCTTGTACACTAAAATGTTTTCTGCAGTCAAACAGGGAAACCATCACTCCTGGACCAAGGGCTCCAGGACCATCATCTTCTACAGCACGAAGGGCTTCTCCAGCACCAAGGGCTCCAGCACCATCATCTTCTACAGCACCAAGGGCTCCAGGACCATCATCTTCTACAGCACCAAGGGCTTCTCCAGCACCAAGGGCTCCAACACCATCATCTTCTACAGCACCAAGGGCTCCAGGACCATCATCTTCTACAGCATCAAGGGCTTCTCCAGCACCAAGGGAAAACCCAGCTGGAAGGCCTTTCTTTGCACCAAGGACTAGTGGAAGAGAGCCCAAACTAACCCATAGGATGCAAGGATACCTCAATGCAGGGAAGCATAGCAGCTACAAAGGCTCTAGAATCTCAAAGAAGTGATGGCCTATGTTGTTTGTGCCTTTGAAACTATGCATGTTTCAGCAATGTGTGTAAGACTATGTTGTTCTGGTTGGTGTAAGACTATGCTTGTTAAAAACTATCTACTGGATCCATATTTGTGTAAGACTATGCTGTTCTATGACTATGTTTGTTTAAAACTATCTGGTGGATCCATACATCATTGTTTGTGCTTTACATATTTGTGTATCCATATAGCATCTGGTGGATCCATAACATCTATAGATAACATCTGGTGGATCCATATTTGTAAGAAGATACCTGCTGCTCAGAACTTAGAATTCAACACATATAGATAACATCTGGTGGAAACATAGCATTCAACACAGGTACTTAGAATTCAACACACATAGTTCACACACTGCTCAGAACTCAAACACATGTACTTAGAAGTCAACAAACATTACACAAACCAGGAAGCTAAATAGATAAACTACATGCTCCAGCTAAACACAGGTACAATTGATATCACTCATCACACAGCTCCTTTATCTTCTTCACCTTCTTCTTCAGACCATCAGTGAAATTGAATAGATCATACAGGACATGCTCCAGCTTGTTCTTCTCTGCCTTCAATGCCACCTTTTCCTCATCCCATTTTCCTTGCTTCACCTTCATAATGTCTGCTTGAGATTTCTACACATGCTTTAGCATAATCACTTCTTTCTTCAAAGCTTCTAGTTCAACCTTTAGCTCATCTCTTTCCTTCACCACAAGCACAACATCCTCCTCACCAGACTGAATTATTTTATAATTCTCCTTCACCACCTTCTTCTCTGTTTGTTCCATGAACTTGCACACATCATCTAACAGGGTGTTGTGCTTCTTCTCTATCTTTGTTTTCTCATTAGATAGCTGCTGCACCAGTTTTGCATTGTCAATCCTGTCTTCAATCCTAAGCCTGTTGGCTTCAAAGTACATGTGCCACAACCTATCTAAAGAATTCTTCATTGTGTCTGGCCACTCTTCTTAATCAACCCATGACACAAAACCACAGTTCATAACTTCCTATAAAAAATGTAACTGCAATCAGTGAATAACATTGGACTGCTATATCCAACAATACAGAAGCAAGCTAACTATATATCCAAGGAAGATAATATATATCCAGAAGATAATATATACAGAAACAATACAAAAGCAAGCTAAATTTATATACTGGTATATCTAGATTTTATATACTAGCATATCCAAATATATATCCAAGCAAGCTAATATATATCCAAGCTACTGCAATATATATCCAGATTTTATATACTAGCATATCCATATCCACCTAACAAATCAAGCATCTATATGTACTTTTCTGGTCTGCTAACCCTATCTAATTTTCAGATATGAAAAAAATGAGAGAAGAAACATCAGTTCAATTCAGTACAACTCACATTTCCTATCTGACACATGTAAAACCTTCTTCCAGTGTTGATCCCTTCAAAGGCGACACACTGCTGTGGCACCAATCCATGCTCACGACATTTCACCGAGCAGTCCACTGCAATCCCATGAAACTGGGGGTCGTAGCAGGTGTCTGGTGCATAGTCCAGAGCTACGAAGTGCTAAACGAACAGAAATTGCAAAGAAATGAGTTCAAATCCAAAAAAATCGAAGCCAATTCGAAAACCCTAACCCTAACCCTAGGATTGGGGAACTTACCCCTAGCGGAGAAGTGCTCGACGACTCGCCATCATTCCAACTGGGCATGGCCGGAGTTCGCGGATGGTCCGCCGACGGCGATGGCGATGCGGCGGCGGCAGGTGTGGAGCTCAACGACGCGGGCAGGGTCGGGTTCATTCGGGCTTGAAACTGCCCAGGTCGGGGTCCAGCGCCGAGTTCTATGGAAAGAAGAGTGGGGCCCACTATTGCCGTTAACGGTCGTTAACGGACGTGCCTGACTAGTGGGTCCCGCCTGTCAGATCCAGCGTCAATCGCCATGAATCGGCCAGTTAGCGCACATTGCAAAAAATCAGCAGTAGGGTGGTGGTTTTATGCGATTCAAACGTAAACTGGTGGTTTTTCGAAATTTTTGCACAAATGTGATGGTTTTATGCTATAAACTCGGTCTGAACGTGAAGAGCCCTATGATCATTGTCTAAACGGTGGCTACTATGGGTACTGTAGTGATGACTCTTGTCTTGCTTGCGATCACATCGACAGTGAAGGCGATGATTGTGTGCTTCTAGATGGTCTGTGTGGTGCTACGGATTTGAAGTTGATAAGTTCTCCTAAAATGGTACGCTTTCACACACTATCACGTCTTGTACATGTGTATCCATCAAAAAAAGCATAGGCAACCTACTAATGTGCATTTGATGTTTGCTGCCCATTCGCCTTTTGAATCATTATGTTTCTATGAAGACATCACCTGATAGTTAGTTCGTGAGAATAAAAGTATATTATGCTTATGTGTGGCTAATATTGCTACTTACTTCTGAGTTCTGACAATGTACTATCCAAAAGCATAAGATCAATATTAATTTAGTGATACACGTTATGCTAGTTTTTCAACACTCTAGATGGTACTGCTTAATTTATTCCAGGAACTTGCAAAATCTAAAACCCTGCCAAAGGCTTCTATTTTATTCAGTATTACTAAATCAAGTACTTGCAAAGTTAGACCTTGAATCGAATTTAATCCTCTCCACTTTGCCCAGATTATTTGCACCAGGGATTTCAAATGGCGCCATATATTTAGCAAGTTAAAAACATTGTATCTCAGTGAGTGGTGTCTGGCTGCTGACTTCAGTGGGCTGGTTTACTTTCTTCAGCACTCACCAATTCTAGAGAAGCTTACCCTTGCAGTTGCAGTTGAAATTTGTGAGGTATTATATGCTTTCTAAGTACAACAAGTGTTACCTTTTAAGTCACCATTTACCGACTACCGTTGATTGATTTGAGTTAAATATATTTTTCCTACAGGAAGAATCTTTGAATATACAAGATGATATCTACAAGCCAAGCAAACAATTCCCTATATCGAAGAATCTCAAGGTAGTCGAAATCAAGTGTTGCGATGAAGTTGAAAGTATTCACCATATTGTGGAGATCCTCATTAGCCTTGGAGTACCCTCTGAGCATATTAATCACCAAGATAACCATCAATCATCTGATCATAAGTAACTATTAGTCTGTTGCCACTCTTCACGGTTATTATGTTTCTGCGGTATGTGTGTAAAATTTAGCGATGAAAAAATCAGATTAGTTTAGACAAAGTAAATGGCATACTAATTGGAAAAGTAGACGTTCCAACAGTTGCTGAATTAGTAAGAAAAAGCTAGGGCGAAGCAGTTGGCATTGCAGTGGACTATAAAACTGCTGTTTGTCCAACATTTTTTGTTTGTTTTACTGTTCGGTGACCACCTTTTCCCTGCTGTTGTGGTTATTTTTCTACTGTAGATTATAAAATAAGGAGTGTCTTAGTTCTAAGTCAACTTGAAATATTCTTATTTTTATGTCGACTATCGCAGCCATTGATTCTTTATCGCACGGAAATTGGGTAGTTACACTTCTGTGGCTGCTTGGAGCTTCGAAGATAATAGGGGTGGGTCACAGGAGGACGGGTTCATCCTTTGCATCCTGGTGCCGTTGCCAGCGATCAGAAGGGTAGCAGGGATTAGATCGTGAGAAATTAGAGGGATCAGAGATTGGATTGTTTATTACCTGCCCTAAACACATGGGATACACATCCTCTTATAGGAGGACCAGCCGCAAGGGGACCTGGTGCCCAAAACCTACTCCAAGACCTGTACAACTAGGACTCTATTTAAACTAACTCACGTTACCCTATTTTCCCTAATTGTTTAATTCTGTTGTAACAATTGGACTGGACTCTAACTATAGCTATTGCAAACTATTAACATCTCGCACCATTTCGCATCCTTCTGCCTCCTAATGCCACCCTCGGTTATCTAGCACACAAAGGCATATGTTATGAGTCCGCCAAATAGCAAGTTAAAAAAAACTTCTTGTATCAGTTTCATGTTAATGACACATCCTTTCAGCTTTCGAATAACTAGGTGAAGTTGAGTGCTGGTCTTATCATCCCCGAAATTTCTTATACTTGGACGAAGGGTTTCCTACATTTTAATTTGAAGCCGGATTTCCTGTGGTTCAGGCCCTTGCTAACCAGTTGCACCTTTTCGTATCTGTTAGTCGGACCTGTCTGAGTCTTTTTGTTTATCCAGGCTTCAGTTTCGAGCACGAGTAAGTCTCAGCTGCTATACCGTTTCCTGGTTTTACAGACTTCAGTTCCCTAAATCTGGACCTGTGAGATCGCTATATATATTCTGTCTACAAGGATCGTGTTCCTGTCCCTATACGTTTGTATGAAATCGTGTTGAATTTTTCCGCTACGCCGTTGATGGTCATGCATGTTTCACATGGGAGAAAGTAAAGCAGGCGTGTGGTCAGGTCGGCAACTAGCTTTCGGGAGAACTTTACGCAAGTGTGCTCGTGCTCTTACTCTTTCTCTTTGGTGTCTAGCTGCTGAACAAGGTAACATTCGCCGATATCTTTTCTCGGTAGCCCTGTGGCCAACCTTAACTGAATTTCACTCGCAAACTTCCTAGTTATACATGAACTGTTTGTAGAGTTCGACAATGACGCTGCTGCTATAAGCCTGATTTGCTCTGCGCATTCGTTCTAGTTAGGCAACGGCGGTGTACACGCATACATACCAGACGACACCAGATTCAACGTATGGAGTGGGAGGTGGGTAGAACACATACTAGGACACAAGAGAAGAGGGGGAGGTGGTGTGTTGCTTTCGGATGGAGACGAGACGAGTCACGAGATGCATGCATAGCTACTACTACTACCTCAGCTGCCTACGGCCGGTAGCCATCAGAGTGAGTGGCGCTTTGATAAAACGTGACAGGAAAGGAGTTACAACAGCGTTGTAGTGGCTAGTGAGCTTAGCTTGCTGATTGCTAGTATCACTGGGGAAGCTTAGGATCTGGAATGTCGATCGCTTCTGCTGCTGCAAAACGTGCAACGGTTACAACTTAGAACTTACAAGGGCGCAGCAGTGACTAGTGAGCTAGTAATAGTAGTACTTCCTCCGACCCATATTAATTAACTCATATTTGTTTAGATTTAGATGAATCTAAACACTATTTAGTACATAGGTTCATCCAAATTTTGTAAAATCCAAGTTAATTAATATGGTTAGGAGGGAGTAGTAGTAGTAGTGGTGGAATATAGCTTGCTTGAAAGCTAAGAGGTGGAAATTTCGCCCCTGATTTAAAACGTGCGAGGATTTCTTTGACTGAAAGGATGTCGGAAATCGACGATCGATGATGAACAAAGCATATGAACCGCCTCTACAGACAGAACGAATTCGCCAAATTAAAAGAGGCATATCGTACTCCGGTTCGATTCGCTTTGCTTCTACCAGTACATAAGCAAACGCCTAGATCAAGATGGTAGCGAATGACTAGAAGCAAAGCGTGATGATGCTCCGTCCACTAAGATCATCTTCACTCGTTGGACGAACTCAGGCTGAAAATCGAACCTTTTTTTGCCGGACGAAACGCGTTTTCGGTCTGGGTCCACCGAGCTTCCCACTCGCGTACCCAGGCCGAGTCTCAGGTTCGGCGAAATTCAGTTACTCGGTGAAATATGGGCGAATATAGGCGGATTTTATTAAGTAGGACAAGGGCGCACATATTACATCGGATTAAAAACTAGAAAAAGGCCGCCGCCGCCGTGGTTGACACTGGACGCCGCAACTACAGGCCGAGGCGGGGGTGGTTGCCGGTCTGGATGTGCTCCATGACGCTGGCGAGAGTTCGCCCTGAAACGCTCCACCAGCGATGGCGGAAAGCCACATTGTGACGCGGCGGCGGCGGCGACCCCGGCGGTCCGTCGTGTCGGGCGAGTTCCTCGAGGCGCCTGTCGGCGAAGAACTGCCTCCAGAAGACCAGGTTGCCAGGATCCTCGGCGAGATCCGGGTTTTGCTTGGCGTCGCCGCCTGGATCTCTCTGGCGAGGTCCTCTTCGGCCGGCACCGGCGGAACAGGAATCCCGCCGGCGCTGAGTTGCCAGCCTAAGGGGAGACGAGTGTCCGGCGGCGCCGTATAGAGCGCCTCGCGGAGGAGCTGGGCTTCCCACGGCGGCATCGTGCGTCGGCCCTCGGCCATGGCTTCTCGGCGAAGTTGAGGAGGAAAAAAGGTGCGAACGTCCGAAGTTCGCCGGAGTTGGGGGTGGTGTGAGAGACTGTGAAAAGAGACGGCGAGATGTACGCCTTTTGTAGGAGGAGTTCGGTGGCGAGGGCGGGAGGGGTGTAGCGGCGAGGGCGGGAAAAGGAAAACGGCGGGAAGGATGGCGACGACTCAGCTTCTATCGCTGAAGGCTGGTCCACTCGGCCAATTCACTGCGTCCGGCATACCCAGGGCGTATCCGGGATCCTGGGTTCGGCCTGGGTAGTCCGGACCAAAGTTGGTTTAAATCCGGGCAAAAAGAGATCCCTGGTACGCGACTGGACCGATTTTCAGCGTCCGGACGAAATTTCGACATCCGAATCAACCTACTGGGTAGGCGAGTCGAGTGTTTCCACAACATTTTTCCTCCCACTAGGCTTTTCGTTTCAGGCCCTCGCTAACCAGGTGTACCTTTTCTTATCTGTCAATCGGACCTTTAATTAATGTGCTGTCTGAGTCTTTTTGTTTATCCAGGCTTCAGTTTGGAGCACGACTCAGCTGCTATACGTACTGTTTCCTGGGTTTTATAGACTTCAGTTCAGTTCCCTAAATCTGGACCCATGAGATCGCTATATTCTGCCTACCTGGATGGCTGGATCTGTGTTCCTGTCTGTCCCTATATATCCGTTTGTATGAAACTATGTACTTAGAATTTGGTACGCGACTAGAGTATGTTTAGCTGTCAATATGGTCCTGTTGCACTTCTACTCATTTCCAGTGCGCGGTCTTGCTTTGCTTGGCGTCTATGCCGGCCGTTGATGTTATGTTTCGCATGGAAGAAAGTAAATCAGGCGTGGTCAGGTCGGCAGCTAGCTTTCGAGACATCTTTACGCGAGTGTGCTCGTGCTCTTACTCTTTGGCGTCTAGCTGCTCAACAAGGTAACATTCGCCGGTATCTTTTCTCCGTATCTACCCAGAACGAGCTGCGGCAGGCCTGTGGCCAACCTCAACTGAATTTCACTCAGAAACTTCCTATTTTATAGTACTCGTACATGAACTTTTGTAGAGTTTGGCATGACGCCGCTGCTATAAGCCTGATTTGCTCTGCATGCGCGTCCGTTCTAGTTAGGCGACGGCGGTGTACACGCATACCTGACGCCCCAAATTGAACGTATCGAGTGGGAGGTGCTAGAACACACTATTGTTGATGAATTAGATGAGAAGAAGAGGAAGTGGTGTGTTGCTTTCAGATGGAGACGAGACGAGATGCCTAGCTAGTAGCTACTACTACTACTACCTCGCGGAGCTGCCTACGGTAGCCATCACGGTGAACAATGGTGCTTCGATAAAAAACATGACAAAAAAGGAGTTACAACAGCGTTGTACTACTAGTGGTTAGTGAGCTAAGCTTGCTGATTGCTAGTATCATATCATTGGGAAAGCTAGCTTCCGCTGCTGCAAAACGTGCAGCGGTTAGAAGGGCGCAGTAGTAGTGAGCAGTGAGCTAGTAGCAGTGGAATATCGCTTGTTGGGAAGCTAGAGATGGAAATTTCGCCCCTGCTTTAAAAACGTGTACCCAAACATACCACTTTCACGGGGAGAGGGGTATGCATGGCCTCCTGCCTGCCCTCCTCTTCAGCTTCGGCTTCCTCCGCTTGTCTAGAAACTAGCTTCAAACAGTGTAGTAAATGCCATTGATTTTGTGAGGGAGCAGGAGAAATTCTTGAGAAACTAATATCCTGTGATCCATTCAAACAGTGTAGTGTTATTTGGTAGTAAGATCCTCATGGTCGTGCGTTTGAATCAAGAAACTCAAAGAGACCAATGATAAAGGAACCCTCTACTGAACAAATTCGCCAAATTAAGGAGGCATCATACTCCAGTTTCGGTTCGCTCTGCTTGTACATAAGCAAAACGCCTAGAGATCGTGGTGGTGATCTTATAGCGAATGACGGTAGAAGCAAAGCGGGCGTGATGCTCCGTCCACTAATTCCACATTTTCCCCCCTCCGACTAGCCTTTAGACGTGGACGTGGATGTGATCTTGAGCCTAGCCGGCCGGTCGTGTACAAGAGAGGAGAAAACGTGTTCCATGCGCTGGCTAATAGCTATAGCTGATTTTATTATGTGCTATATAGGCTATAGCGTGATTTTATTACTCGTAGCTGCTTTGTTCTTTTTCAGCCGCGCTAAATGAATGGAACCAGATTAAAGAATACTAAGAAAAAACAAAAAAAGCGTGGCTTTCTCCGGGTGACCTGTCATGGTCTTATCCTATCACCGCAGGCTGTTGTTGTCTGGCCGGTGTGGGGCCTGATGACCATCGACACATGAGACAGCGGTGTTTGGCGACGGCCAATCCACGACATGAGTGAGTTGAAGCCGTTGGATATCTAATCAAGGTTTATAGAAAGTAACTTCTCTATGAACCCTACAGTGGCACGTTTGGTAGTCTGTGTAACATTTTCGGTCTAGTCGGGCATGATTGAAGTAGGCAGTGGCAGTCACAAATAGGTTTCGGGCCATGTTGTTCAGCCTGTTGGATATCCTACATGAGGGTGGTTGTATGTGTTGGGCTACTATGCCTACCTATACATTACTTTTTTATTCCATCTCATGCAAGCTACTCTTGTTTGGTGCCCATAGGAAGCCCATTGCGATCACCTTCTTCTACCTTGTTTTAATCTTACCACGAGTAAACTATCATCACATACAACACAAGTTCCTACAACACGAACAACACAGGCATAACAACATGAACAATAGAGGTAGAACATTGGAACAACACGCCCAGGACAACACGAAGAATACAAGCAGAACAACACGAAGAACGCAAGCAGAACAAACAACAACAACAACAACAACAACAAAGGCAGAACATTAGAAACAACATGCATAGAATATGAAGAACACAAGAGTAGAACAACAACAAGAACACATGCAGAACAATAGGAAGTGATGCGGCCCGACCTACGGTCGTCACCACATCAAGTACCTTCTCACTCTCTCCAGCATACGCCGAGTCGCCTTCGACCTCAAAGGTGAATTCCTTTCTCTATGCGAGTCCACACGACCGTATTGAATGGTATACTACCTCATGCTCCATCCTATGACCATGCAAGGTTCGCATCGACAAGTATGAAGATAAGGGAGGAAGCCCGAAGCACCAAGCCTGTCAATGCGGTGGCTTAGAAGAGAAGGAAGAGACATACATGAGTGGTACTATATCGCCCCCACCCAGCGGTACTACCACCATGTCTCCATCAAGCTAGAGGAGCACCCCTCCGGATGCCTCAGGACACCTTGGTACCCGCCACCGGTACTACTGTGCCACGCTACAGCTTTAGCGGTACTACCGGACCTGAAGGTCAACGCTTGCCCGAAGCCCGACACTACTGCTCCGAGCGATGCCGCTACTGTCGATAAAAAGGTGTCATGCTGCTTTGATTAAAAACATGACATGAAAGGAGTTACAACAGCGTTGTAGTGGCTAGTGAGCTAGCTCGCTGATTGCTACTATCACTGGGAAGCAAAGAGATGGAATTGTGCTCCTCTATTGAACGAATTAAAGAGGCATCATACTCCAGCTCACTAATTCCATATAAGCAAACGCCTAGAAATCCTAGATCGTGGTGGTGATCATATAGCGAATGGCGGTAGAAGCAAAGCGTGATGATGCTCCGTCGACTAATTCCACATTTTTTCCTGCCACTAGCCTTTGGACGTGGACGTGATCTTGACCCGAGCCGGCTGGTCGTGTACAAGCGAGGAGAAAACGTGTTCCACGCGCTTGCTAATGGCTATAGCTGATTTTATTAGTACGTGTGGGCCTTTGTGTTTTTTCCTGCTTTGTTCGTGTTTTAGCCGCGCGAAATGAATGAAACAAGAATAAAGAAGACGATATATAGAAAACAAAAAACGTGGCTTCCTCCAAGTGACCAGTCGTGGTCTTATCCTGTTCCTGTCACCGCAGGCTCACAGTGTTGCCTGGCTAGTGTGGGGCCCGATGACCGGCGACAGCGGTCGTCGGCCACGAGCACGATTGAGTTACATCCGATGGATCTGTAACCAAGTTTCTTTTAAGGAAAGCAGTTGGAAAATTCTCACGGCGAGTTTGATTTGTAAAATAATAATAACCCAATTTCGCATCCACGAGAACTTAAACCTGAATAGCTAGGTTTCTTGTGTGTGAGAGAGAGTAGTTTCTCTTTTTACTCGGTGTTGATCTGACGACAACAGTGTACTGCAAGTCCAAATAATTATGCTCCGCCAGTGGGGAAGCATAAAATCATGAGATGTATGAGAGTCGAAGCATCAATTATAGTTCAAGTTTCATTCCTATAGCTATGTTTTAGCGAATATGTTTACCTAGATACGAGGTATTTCACCAAGGTACGACAAATGGACAAGTTGGGTTGCTTCAATTTCCTTGTGAACTTCTCACCAGACTTCCTGTTCATTTTTTAGATTTTCCAGCTTATTGTCAATCAAATTTCAATTTGACGAGATTTTTTTTGATTTTCCAGCTTATTCACTTGTTCTTCGATTTCAGTGAGCTCTTGCATGGACCGGGTGGATGCAACAAAACGACGAGGCATTTTTAGCCGGCAACGGAGGTGAGGACATTTAGGGGATAGGGTGAGGGACGAAGGCCGACAAGGTAGCGAGGATTAGAAAAAATAATATATTTATCATGAAACACCGTGAATGGAGAAATGAGCAGATAAGAGGACGAGGAGATAGTTTGTCTTGGTGGTATGCCATTAAATCTTGATCATACGTACGGATCATGTGATCTGTTATTTTTTCAAAAAAAAAAAGAAAAACTAAAAAAGTCTTGCATGTAGAATTATAGTGAGCCATGTGCCTTTAAGTTTCTGCGAGTTTTTTGGTCGATTTATAGCACCAACCCGAAACGAAATGATGAGCTATATATGCTGTGAAGAAAATGGTTGTGATTTTCCATGAAACTTAAAGTATACATAAAGAATAATAATAGTAAGTCATTACATGCCAAAAAAAATTATACTCCCTCCGTCCTAGAATAGATGTTTTAAATTTATCAAAATTTGAATAAATCTAGTACACCGTATATAGATTCATCCATCTAATTTTAGGATGGAGGGAGTATAAAAATTGAATATGTGTTTTTAAAATAAAGTGGACCATGTGATCAAGAGCACCGTTTGAACTTTTGTTTTCCACATCATAATCGTTTCCTCCATCTATATACAACTTCCTTGTCATCTCTTATTTTCAGTGTATACACTACACTCTTTTTTTTTTCGCGAATGAATATACACTACACTCACTTGGTGCGTGTAGATACACTGACTCCATCGCTCGTTGTCAAGAGCTCAAAATCAGGCGGGCCTATAGCAAGCATGCCAAAGCTATCTTTTCCTGTCCGAAATGATGACGGTGACGGATCGGACTAGTAACACAAGTTAGTGATAATCCTGCACATGTTCATCGTGGTGACAGGAGGAAGCACAGGAAAACGGGTACCCATTCGTTGCATTGCATCCATCCGTCGACAGGATCCGCGCAAATTAATTTCCTCTGGCCCAGCACCAGCGGCGAATAAAACGCCAATCGGTCCTCCCCTGTTTTAACGTCAGCCCGAGGAGCACTAGCGACCGTCCCAAGCTTTCTCCCCGAAAGCTCATTCCACGCTAGCCCACTTGCATTGCATTTTTCTCTTGGCGATTAGCGGGTGGGGTCCAGAGGTAAACATGGCAATTATCGTTTCTGAATAAACAATCGGGGAAAGGGGGAAGGCGTGTTCAAGGCTTCCAGCTGTGTCCACATGGTGAAGGGCCCCCGAGCACGTGACGACAACGCCACTCCACGATTAAAGTAACGTAAATTTTTTCTCAGAGATATATAGTACGTACTAGTAAAGGAAACCGCGAGCGCCGTGGTGCACGCACCGCGCGAGCAAAACGTGCCCGGCCTTCGGCGCCACCAGCGAAGCTTCCACCTGCCCGGTTCCCTCCGTCGTGCCGTTAAATCCAATCAACTGATTAAAGCTTGTTTAACCATGGTTGCTTTTAATTGTGCTCCGTGAACGCACTCAATGCAGCGAAGCCCTGATTGTTTGAATAGGTGAATTCCTTGATAGGAACCTACTCAAAAACATTGAAATCGATTTTTTATTGCTAGACAGATTGCGATTATCATCTACTCCCTCCGTTTTAAAATATAAGATGTTTTAGCTTTATGAAGCAAATGTATCTAGAATTATTTTTAGTGTGTAGATTCACTCCAAACATAAATGAATCTACATACTAAAAAAAGTCTAAATATATTTTCTTCACAAACTTACAACATCTTATATTTTAAAACAGAGAGAGTACTTACGAATCACATAGGATTTTGTTTGCACCAAAATGCATGTGGTTGCGTTTGCACCACAGTAGAAAAAGGATGATTCATTTCCAGAAGTTTGAGCGGATGAAAACATTTCAATGCATGGGCCTATTGGAACGTAACGATTAAAGTTTGACATGTTTGCCACTCCAAAATATATGAGTATAAAACAAAGAAAAACAGCATGAATTGTTGTTTGGGTAGTATAGCAAGACACACACAATAGAAAAAAAGTGATTTGATCTTACTCGACATAGTCTTAACAAAATGTTAGTGTGGATGTTCAAGTTTCGATAGACTTTGATGCATAAGATTTTGGGTAGTACTGTTTCTTTGATTGAAAGGCAATCTATAGAGGATTGATATGAATAGATCCTACATCCAAAGAGTCCTTGTGTAGAGGGATCCTTAGAAAATCCATATGATACAATCCTAGAATTCTAACAACCAAGGTGACCATGAGATACTCGCTAAGACGAGCGGAAATATTTGGGACATTAAAGTGACAGAGGTCTAAATTGGTCTTAACTAGATGGGAGGCTCGAAATGAGACAGATTTTGAACTAACAAAGCCAACCTACGACAAGTATATGGTGCTGAAAGATCAGCTTACAAACAACAAGCAAACGAAAAATTACAAGAAAGCACAACTTGAGCTTCCAAGCCTTCATCTGCCAAAACAGACAGAACATAGGAGAGGAAACACGATGAAGCACCACCGGAGAAAGATCTCGTCTTCGACAAGTCCAACCTTGTCGTATCCGTCATGCAGTCTGATTCCACCTCCACACAAGGAACGACGTCGGAAGGCGGAACAGCTCCCCAAGAGCATGTGTGTGCACACAGGATGACTTGCCATGGATCAGAACCAAGCCCATACACCTCTTCACATGATACCTACAAACGACGCAGCTGCTGACCACAACACCTACCACCCGCCGGCAAGATGCAATCTTTAGGACGAGACCACCAACAGAAGATACGACAATGCCGCCACAAGGAGGCCACGAACACACGCAACACGACCACCTTCCTGTAGACCTAAGACGGCGCCTCCAAAGAGAATACGAAGCCAGAACACCGATGATGCCCAATACGACGATTTGGGGTCACCCGAGCATAAGAGATGGAGGGAAGTCTTCAGATCTGACCGAAGTGTTTCATCGCCTCTCAAGTCGCCCCATAGCAGAGGAAGCGGGGCCGAAGTGGGCTCTTGCTTCATGAATTAGTTACTCCGTAGTATTGTTTCCTTCTTTTTTTTGAGTCCATGCTCCACTGAATCATGATTCACAGCCACAAAACACCTGCTTTCTCTCCAAAAGGAACATGTAGAATAAGAAACTAAATATCCTATCAAAAAATAAACTAAGCCACTTCTGAACAAAGAAAACGCATGCTTTCCACCAAACTGGCAGAGCACGCGAGGAGTGAGCGTAGCGTTTGCGAAATGGAATCTAAAACTGCCACCACTCCGACCACTCCAGTGCACCCACCAGCAGGCAGCAGTTTAAAATTAGGGGCATTAATCGCGGATTAGCACCAAAGCAGCACAGATAGATAATGGTCGTGACTCGACAGCGACCCACCAACCACACTTTGTTTTTTATCGTAGCCTCAAGATCGCCAAATCGAATCCACGCTTATTAAACTAAGAAAAAAGAATTGCTTATAGTAGAAAAGAAAAGGGAACACGATGCGCTGCCTCGCCAAACACGTGAGAACGGACGGCCCAGATTTGCTGCAGGTGTTAAACGATCCGTCCATGGGAGGGGTCACGTTGTCGGGACAGAGACATCCTTGTTTCTTTTGCCGTCGTCGCTGTCTCTGCTGCGTGGGACCCGGTTCTGTTAGCTAGTGGCTGCACGTGGGCCGGCTCGACTGGGGGTGAGCGAAGTGGATCCAGGCGTCCAGCCTAGCTAGCCAGCCTAGCCGTGCTGATGGGAGGGGTTGGAGGTCAATGGTCAAACGCGCCGGCCTGACCAGACCGGCGTTGTGTGTCTCACTCGTGCACTTGCTAGTAGCCTCACTTGAGGTCAGGCTCATGTGCCCCCGTGCGCCATTCCTAGCTATTTTTCCTTTTTTTTTTTAGTTTCAAGTGACATTCTTTTGTGAGGATTTTTTTTTTGGCGGTTCTTTAGGTTCGTGAAAAAATGACATTCTAGAAAAATATTCCTTATGTTTTATATTAATTACCGCTGATTTATTTAGATTTGTATATATCTATACACGTGCGTGTATAAATCTAGATTGAGTCGCTAGCTACATGAGAAGCAGGACGGATTCACGAGATCGGGATAGCGTTTAGGGGAGCTAGGCTAGCATTCGAGGCAACGAGAGGGGATATTCTTAGGAAAGAGGGAGGATAGGGAGATAGAAAAAAGCACTCATTGTGGTTTGAATGATCATTTGGTGGTGATAGTCTCATATAAAATTTGACATCACCGGCATTTAATTTCGTCGATCCCCGAAAGCCTAGATCCATGAATTGCACACAGGGTTGCCTCAGATCTATGGATCCATCTCACGCAACTGATAGTTCGATATGGCTTCGCTCTTGGATTCGTAGAGTGCGAAGCCGTGACGCTGTTGAGCATCAGCACGATGTGGTGTGGGCTCCACCACGAGCACCACTTGCTCGGGAGGATCATCCTCTGTTGCGGTAGACGACTCCCCTTCCTCGAAGAGGCTGTCTAGGCGTGGGATGGAAGGAGAGGTAAAACGAGCAGCACGAGCGGCCGCTTGGGTGAGAGGGGAGTGGTGAAGGAGGTAGGGTACGATAAGGCTGGGCGCGCGCGACTATGGTGGCTAGCGGCAAGGTGGAGGTGGGGATGAATGTGGGATAAGGGATCGACATGTTGCACTCATAAACGCGGTGACCCGAACAACCACAACCATGATAGTTGATCGTATCATGATAGTCACATATATGATGAACGTGGGAGAGGCACCAAAAGCAACCGTCCAAACTTAGGGATTTGAAGAGAGAGACAAGCTTCGGTTTGGAGGGAGAGCGGGGAAACACGCCGCGTCCAGATAAGAGCGGGGGCTGGGCCCTGGGGGGTCGTGGAGCATTGATCTCTCATGGAAGATGTGCTGGAGAGAGCGGAGCGCCATCAAGGCCTGCGTTGGGCTCGCGGGCAGCATCTGCTGGGAATGACGTTGCATCGTAGGAAGGTAGGGGATGTAATAACCCAGGAAATATTATTTAGGAAATGGTAGTTTGTGAATTGCATAGCATGCATATAGAATTTTGAGTTAGTTTGAAAATTTCAAAAACCTTCATTTGAATTTGGCTCTAATAGGTTTTATAACCAACTTATGACTAGGATTTGAACCAAGTTTAGTTGAGTGTTTTAAAAACTTGAATGAATTCAAAATTGAGGTTTGACCTAAGTCAATCTTGAATTCAAAATCACACCAACACACATGAATATATCAATAATTAAACACAAGCAACTAGTGGGCCGGGTTCGACCAGACCAGTATGTGGGCTTGTTCTCGCCCAATGGGTATAACCAATGGGCCCAAACCTTAGGGGTATTTTAGTAATTCAATAAATAGGCAAAAACTTAGAATGTGAGTAACACCCAAATTATAACTCATAAAAAGTAAAAATAGTTTTGTGCATAGAAAAATTCAAAGAATCCAACAAGTATTTTTGTGGTATTTTTCCAACGCTTTTGTTTGGTGTGAAAAATAAGAATTTGAATAAGGCCATTTTGAATATTCTTTAATACATTAAAAAATTAATATACTAAAATGTAAACTAGATTTTCATAGTAATATGAAAATTCTACAACAAAATTCGTAATTGAGTGTGAATTCAATAATTTGAATAAAATATACCAAATAAAATCCGTAAAACCCTAAAAAGGGAAGAATTCACTAGAATACAAGGAAATTCAAATGAAATGGATTCAAATAAAATACACCAAGGATTTGCATTACATATAGCTGCACTAGAGCATCATTTTTATTTTATCCAAACATTGTCTTTGTCATACAATGATCGCTATTTCTAGAATTCGAGGTCTAGGATCAAGTAAAATCTCCAAATTTCATTATCTTGCAATTACCATGAAATTTCATTCTTGCATCAACTTTCTGGGATCATACTTGCATGCCATTTGCAAGGGAAGTTTTACATGTCCTTTGGCTTAATTAAAAAAATGTTTTCAAAACATTGTCAATTCAAAAACAATACCATTTCCGAATGAAACAAATCGATAAATGGTGGGAGATGGAACCATGGTCGTTATACATGGTTGTAAAAAGTCATGTGGTAAAGATCCCAACCAGGAAAGTTAGGATTAACAATAACACCAGTCAGTCATTCTTGCATCGTACAAAATAGCACTGACCACAGATCTTGTAATGGGCGAGCGAGTCAGAAGTACCTTATTCATTTCGTTGTCCTCGTACTAAGTTAGGTTGTGATCCAAAGTGGAGATCATTGGATGAGAGTCTATAACTCCGTTATTCCGTGCTATGGGATAATGATGTAGTATATTTGAAGGGATGGTAATTGAACGTAAGTATCTTAATCAAAATTCTTTACAATGGGTGAGCAACGGGATCGTGGAGGGGGACTCGGCATAACTCAGCAAACTTGCTAACCGACCCCATACCTAAGGAAGTATGAATGAGAGCATTAAGACCAAGGACGTTTGTGGGTAAAGTAGCGTACCTCTCGAGAATGTATAAATATGACATGTTACTGCCTATCCTGAGAAGGATTAAGATTGCAGCGCGGAAAGAAATTCCATGAAGTCCAGAAAATCATAAAGATTGCCAGACTTAGAATTTCTAAAATCTAAAACTTACCTTTTCTAAAATCCGTTTCCGAAAACCTGCACTGAGTCTTGGATCGTTGATCTCCGACTTTAGCTAGAGCATTAAACAAACACCATAGAACTTGTTGAGTACGCTTGTACTTGACCTATCCTTCTTAAAACCCTTGCTTAGGTCAATTGACTAGAAGATCAACACCGACGATTAATTACACAACAAGGTATATGAAAAATTAGAAGATAACGAAGGTGTAGATATAGAAGAAATAAAATATGTAGACATAGGATCCACTATAGCATGCAGAAGTAGTTGATCTAGCAATACTGTAGTTCTCCATCGAGTTGCCAACCTAATGGTTTTAAGCTTAGTATTACCATTGATTAGGAAGTTATTGCAGTTGCATTTGAATATTGATCGCACAGTGAATCCTCATTGGACCATGGAGGATCTCGAACCTCCATACACTATTGGCTCTTGGTATGAATAAAATAGTGTTGGACCCATAATGTTTTTGTTGTACCACTCCAAGGGATATGATATTTATAGATAAGGACTTTCGTGAGTATCAACGACTTGTACACTACAACATGCAGTGGTGTACGGGTCACCATAGGGGAACACGCGAGAATACAGTGCCCTTGAAGGAGGAAGAGACCCCTAAAACGACATCGGCCATTGTAGTTAAATGTTCCTCTAAGCACAACAAAGGGATAAGCCAGTGCCCATCTAAACCAACCAAGCCAGGTGGCGACTGTGACCAAGTGGGGCAAAACCGACAACCGCATCTCCGCCACCACAAACTGCATGTAACATCCCAGCATTTAGGACTAAACGAAGGGTAGATTTAGGATTTTGTGCATCTGCATGCATGCATCTGAAAATCCGGGTAAATTTTTTGCAAACTAAAACCCTAGAGCGATCAGAATCTCTCTTTCTTTGATGGATTAGAAATTAACCATCTTAGTGAGTGCAATGAATTTTGACATGGCCTTTATTGATTTAGTGGATTATGAGGGGAGAACATTTGAATTATAAATAATACACATATAAGTATTATAAATAAAAGTATAAAGATTATTTAAGACCAACATTACAATATTCTTTTATAAATAAAAGGAAAATAAATTATCAGAATGAAATAAAGAAAAATAATTCTTTATTACAATAATATATGCAATAATGTTCCTTTATAATAAAGGAATGCTTTATTACATTAATAAAAAAATATTACAATGTCCTTATATTTACTCAAATAGATGAGAATATTATAATAAGAACTAATAGGTACAAGTAAATATATTCCAAGGAAGATGTTACAACAATTATGAATATTACAAATTGTAAATGAAATAATAAGAAAATCCTAAAACTAATCTTCATTTCACATCTTCTAAATTTTTGATCTTGTTCCTGTAAAAGCATAATGTAAACCAAATAGAATATAAAAGAAACAGAGTTAGTGTTGATTAGTTTTGCTCTCAGTATGACAATGAAATGCATTGCTATTTTCATCATTGAGTATATTTTAATAGGGGCAAGTTTCACCAAATAAGGATATCTGTTCTTATCAAATTGTCTCAGTCCAACATCATTGATAGAAATATTGGGCAAGTTTCACCATTGAGTAAATCTGTTCTTATTAGTGCATCATTTGCCTCAGCATTGCTTCACTGGCATTTGGGGCAAATTTCACTTGGTAGCAAAAGGAAGTATCAACACCAGGATAATGCTGCCATCTCAGCTGAAGCACATACACAGCACCAAGTCCCCACTTGTGGAAACTTGAACCCAGTGGGGCCTAGCTGCAAGCAGCACTGTCATGCATGCAAATGATGTGTTGTCCACACCACAGAGAAAGGACCAAGCATATAACAGAGCCAGCACAACCGTAGCAAAGCACCTGCTTGCTTCTTTCTTTCTCTATTCCAGAAACCATCAGAGTATGTTCATAATACACAAAACAAGCATCAGTTTTCTCTCAAGAATACATAAGAACACCCCCATATTATCCATTTTCCACACATATATTAGAGCACTGCTTGAGATTGCAGTGACCAACAAACCACCATAAATCACAGCCACTATGGTTATCTAATCTAGAAGGAGGCTAGTAGCAGATCAAGGAGGATAAGAATAAAAGGAGAAGATGGATCAGTAAAAGCTCATCAAGGCCACAGCAGATCCAGGAGGAGCTGGATATTAAAAGGAGAGTGACCAGGAGCCATAGTAGCAGAATCAAATATTTCATAAGCTCTCAGTACACATCATCTGTTCACACTACAAACAACAAGGTAGATGGAAGTATATCTAGATCTTGTAGCATCAGTTCTTATTTCATTTTTGCAATGACATCTTGGAGTAGGGGAAATAATAACACCTAGCAACCATATCCACCTACCCTTCAACTAGATCTATATCTAGGAGGATTGAATAGTGAGATCCTCTCAAAATTGCATGGAGATGCCAGGCAAGATTCATCACAGAGGTTTGGCCTGAGCTTTTGCATCACAGGCCAAGTAAAAAAAATCCAGCAAACCACATCTGAGATGCTACCACTGTGCACACTCCTAGGGGAGGCACCACAGTGGTACATTTAATCATTTTAACCAACCAATTTAGCTTCAGCCTTCTGCATCATGAGCTAAATCTCTATTTTTTTTACATATAAACATCAACTACATCATTGTAGTTATTCCCAACAGCAAATCATGCTACCTGGGCTACCACTGTGCACACTCCAAGATTGGAGGCACCACAGCAGCAGCCCAGGGCAGCATAAGCCACAAAACTAACAACTAATCATGCACACAAGATCTACCACTGTGCACCTTCCAAGATGGAGACACCACAGTGGTAGTCTTATGCACAAAAGCCATTAGGGAGTATCATCACATTAACCAACCACTCAATAATTCCAGCTAAAACAGATTTATCATTTTCCTAGTAGAAGAATCCAGGAATCAAAGGTATACAATCTCTTACTGACAATAAGGACATGAAATCAAATCCTTACTCAGATTCCAAGTCAATATCAAAGCCACAATCATCATTCTAGTAAATCATCAGGCAATATCCCTAAGAATCAAGCACATATCACTCCACGACCATCTTTAACAATTATAATGTTTCAGAAACCCAATTGGTCCTGCAAGGCAGTACCAGACCAAGCCAAGTATGAATATCACAAGGTTCTAATGGATGCTTACAGCAGATCACAGTAGGTGAGATAAGCATGCAACTCAAAACCATATGATCCATTGGATCATATCATTAACATGGTGGATAGGAGTAATATCACTGCTATTCCTAGATAATTCCACAACAAGTTATAGCACCAATTCCAGCAGTATATAACTTAGGATTGTGTAAGCCACACCAGTAGTGCAACCACACAGGTTAGCTAGCATGGAGCCAATACCAAACAATTCCACAAGACAATTAGATTAAAACCAATTAATATTGGATCATCTCAACAACCAGCCAAACCTCATATAAGCATAAATTCATCATCCTATAGTCACAAACCAGTACCGTCCACTATCTAATACAAACAGATAAATTTACAAGCCAAATTCAGTGAGCAAGCTATGTAGCAAAGCTACTGTAGAGTATCATGAACCAAAGTGAGGAACCCAAATTAGGGTTCATACTCAGAGAGAGTGGGTTAGAGAAGATAACTCACCCGGGGTCCTCGCTTAAGCCGAGAAGAGGAAGCAGCACTGGCCATCAATGGCGACCACGGCGCGGCGGCACGAGGGCACCGTGGTACTCAACACGCACCAAGACGCACCAGTGGGTGTCTGTGCGTAGAAGAGGTGGCACTAGCAACCAACCATCACCAAATCACCATAACCGCACCATCACTTTGCCATCATCACCATCCAAGGGTCACCAGAGCACGTCGGAGTCGAGGCCGAAACCCTAGCCACGGGAGTGCAGCGGGGACGAGCGGAAGAGGGTTCATATCACAAATCGAATTGGATGGAAGGGTGTAGCAGAGGGAAAAGCGTCAAGGACAACCGATGGCGGTGGCCAAGGAGGCCGGAGCCGGCCATGGTTGCGCGGCGACGGCGACGACACCACATCGCCAAAGGGGGTGTGGATGAGGAACAAGCCAGCGAGGAGAAGAAGGGGGTCGGTTTGACCGATTTGGTCGACCAGGTCCAGGGGTGTAGCCCAAATGGGAGTTGGGCTGGGCTTAGAATTAGGTTGGGCTAGCCCAAGAACCAAGCCACGGTAGTAAAAGAAAAAAATTAAAGTTAAGCTAAATATTAAATAACCCAAAATACCCCTATACACTATTTTATATTTCTAGAAAAATGTAGAAAAATCCTAAAAATATATTTAATACATCTAAATGCTTATCAAAATAATCTCCACCTAGGAAAAATATAATCATATTTACTTAAGTTTAATAAAATTGAGATAAACTTTAATACCCTTAAGTAACTAAATGAAATTTAATAAATTTAGAATAATTCCTAAAAATAAATAAAAATCACTTTCATACACACAAAGAAATCTCTTATCTAATAAAAATACTAACTTAAAATTTTACAAATAAAACTTAAAACAAATATTTAAAGACATTCAATAATTGAGAAATTTTATAAAAAAATCAAAATAATACTTAAAATAAAATAAAATTCAATTTTAAGATTTTCAGTAAGAATACTTACTAAGATAATACTAAATATATTACTCCTAAAACATTATAAAATTCTTAGATCATATTTCTTCAAAATGGGATAGTTGTTTTATTAATCATTTAACATTATTTCCTAAGTAAGAAATCATCATGTTCAAAACACAATCTTTTAACTCTAAAATAGTCTAACATATAATTATAATTTAGGATACTATTTTTTAAGTCTTTAAGACTAAGTTTCATTATACTTAGGAAAAACGCTAATTGTTGTTAATGCCATAAATATTATATCCCAAGCCCAATTATATCTTTATAATTAACTTTGGTCTGACATATCATAAGCTAGGTATATAATGACTCAAAATCATTTAAACCTTATCCTAAACCATAACTTTAATCTTATTAATCTTTAGAGTTGATTAACTTAACATAAATAATATTTTCTTCAAATGTTATTCTTTTTGCCACTTTCAAAAGAAACACTATACCATTTATTTTAAACCATAACAAAAAATTAAAACATAAACCTTGTAATGATTACATGGTATCACCCAATCTTAGAATTGTATTACAATTGTACCTTACTTTCATATCTTATATGTTATCCAAAAACCCTTACAACTACACTTCTTTATAAAGTAAACTTAAAAATAATTCACATCCTAAACAAATCATCTAAATCCAACTCACAATGTTAAGGAATTACTTAAGGTTTTATAAAATGCATAGCATTACTTATGCATAAAAACATATTGCTTCTTTAAACATTGTCCTTACCGGGCAATGATGGTACTTTTGTAGAACCCGAGGTCCAGGGTCAAGTCGAGACATTCGACTATAATACTTCGCTATATCAAGGCAAGTTCACACTTGCTCATGTCCTTTGATTATTTTCTGTAAAGTATTTTACAAATCCAGTGTTTTCATCACCTGCATTTCGAAAAGGTCCGAAAACACTATTTTTATAATAATATGATTATAGGTTATTTACCATGAGGTAATAATCTACTATGAAAGTTCCGGTGGTAAAGGAACATATTATCTAGGACTTAACAACCAATGTCGCCAGTGATTCTTGCGCCGTATATTACGCGTTAACCATGAGATTTGGAATGGGACGAAGAAGTCAGCTGGATCGGCTCCCTTTCGCATGCATTGGACACTGTTCTAGACATTTGTAAGTTGCAGATCGTGGGTATAGCCGTTTTATACGGGAAAAAGTCTATCGTGGATCTAGGCTTACAAAAGACAGATATCTAGTGTTAATGGTTGTTGTGTGTATCCAACTAAGGTATAGCCGTTTTATACGGGGAAAAGTCTACCTTGAGTTTGGGCATACAACAATTGTGGTGTATGCGGGGTCGCGGAGAAGGACAGTGATTGGCTTGGATCTTAGTCTGGGCCTCATACCAAGGAAGTGTGAACGGTAATGCGCGCCCGGATGTGCAACAAAGCTAAGATCTCTCATGGGTAAAGTGACGCACCTCTGCAGAGTGTAAGAATTGTAACTTGTTACTCCCTGTTCCGGGAAGGAGCTGCGAACGCGGCGGGAAAGGAACTCCATGAAAGTTCTGGTCAACTCGTGAAGGCTGACGTACATAGCTTTTCAGAATAAAAGCAACCTTTGAAGAAATGTTTACAAAAAACTTGCATTGCCTACGACCCATGGTCTGTGGTTGTAGATATAGTGCATCAAACACTCATTTTTAGTGAACTTGCTGAGTACGCTCGTACTCAATGTATCTTCTTAACCCTTGCTAGATTCTGAAGACATTAACGGTCAAAAAGAGGAAATACTATATCCAATTGAAGACCAAGAATAATTCCGCTATGAAGAACTAGAAGTATCCGAAAGCGTCGAAGGGAACAATTACGAAAACATCTATGGAATGGAGACCGACGTATCTGAAGTATAGATGTAGCATATATATAGTGATCTAGTCCAGTAGCATAGATCTCTATCCTCTATCTATATTAAATCTCGTATAAACCTTAGTTGTTTCTTTATTCTTATCTCCGAGTTATTATAGTTAGCCATGAGTCATTGGGATACCTCTATGGACCTAGGAGGATCTCAAAGTCGTCATGTAAATTTCTGATTGTAATCATGACAATGTATGATGTGGACCCGCTTTGTTTCTGTTGTACCACTCTGAGGATGTAATATTTGCGGAATGGTACTCCGTGAGTGTTATGTCCACGGCTATAGTATACTACAACATGCAGTGGTATGCTGGGTCACCACATTGCAGCAGAGAGCAAGGTTGGGAGGGAGAGAGCATCATCCATGGCGACAACCAGGCAACAGCGAAAGCTAATACCAACACGGACGCAATGTTTGTCTCCGACGAAGGACACAACATCCTCGCTGGCGACGATGACACGAAAGACAAACTCAACAACCAGAAGAACAGAAACATGCTCAAGATCGGGACAGATAAAGAAGGACAAGATGTTTCCCATGGCGTATAGAGAAAATTAGGGAGAGCGGAAGGGCAGGGTGATCTAGATCTCGCCGTCCGCCATGCTGGATCCATGGAAAGGACGATAGACTAGGGAGAAGTGGATATGATGTAGGCTTGGAATACCTGGGGCGAACCGGACCGCGATTGAGATGTTGGGGGACAAGGCAACGACGTCACCCCCTGAGGGTCACCTTTCGGGTGACGGCTGTCGTGTGAGGGATCAAGGCACACGAGGTCTTGGGACAGAGGGTGGGTATTGGATCACGTACCCGGAGGGATCATGGCACTTGAGGGCACCGACACCAGCCACACCGGCGTCAGAGGGCTCTATGGGCTCAGAGTGGACGCTTGATGCCGTACCATAGCGAGACGACGACGCATTGCTCGTGAGTCGCCCATGGGCTCCGTGTCTCCCTTTCTTGCGCGTCATTCCTTCCCTACCTTGTCAATTTCTCCCAAGCTTACTTGAGGGAAATAAAGACATGAAATGAATTAATTATTTGAAATATTGTCAGCGCGTTAACCACTACCAAATAACAAGGCCACAACACGATCTCTTATATGTTTGCAAAAAGAGAAGGGGGCAAGAAAGGCATAAATCTGAATTAATGCAGTCTAAATATGTAGCACTCTTCTTATTAGAAAGAAATCTAACGGTCACCTGATATACCTATTCGGTTGCTCAATATTGCTTTCATTAAAATCATATGATTCACCGCGTTAAAGTAACACATAGCAAGGAAAGTACAACACATCCACACACACAAACCCCACATAATAGAAGAAATGTTTGACGGTCCAATGGGGTCAACTGCAGTCGCCTCTATTCTAGTGGAGTGCTTGCTAAAATTCACAATAGTTAAGGATTTCTATATTGATGATGAACATAAAAAATTAATACTCTATTCGATCAAAATTAATGGACTCGGTTTTTTCTAAATTTGGATATATCCAGACATATTTTAGCGCTAGATATATCCAAATCTAGATAAATCCGAGTTCATTAATTCGGATTGGATGGAGTAGGAGATTTCAAATATTTGAATCCGCTAACCCTAGCACCACTATGCAAAATTTGTTCTCAAGATTACCCGATATCCTAAAGCTCATGGAAAAGGAAATGAAATATATGAAAAATATGTGTTAATTATTATCATTGGAGGAAAAAGGAAGGCAACTACTATACCATATAATACGCCCACAACAAAATCTGCAAAAGATATGAGCGACCACGCTCAATCCGGATAAGGATGGCATTTATGTGAATTAACACAATCCAAATATATCACAACTTCTTCTTAATTAATGGATAAGTCAAAACTTTTATCTTAGTTTCATGGAAAAAATATACCATAATCGCGTGATCCTGGTTGCTCTGTGTCGGCTTCCATCGGAATCCAGCAATGCGCCTCTTCAACAAACTTTTTTCTCTCCACAATAGAAAGTACAATATACTTACCTAGAGGTACTCCCTTAGTCCGCAAAAGATTCTTGGAGAGTCAAACTATTTTAGACTTTGACACAAAAATGTAGTAACAATATTTATGAAAGAGAATAATTATATGGTAAAACAATATTTCATTACAAATCCAATGTACTAGTTTTGTGGCATAAATTTTTGTGTCCATTTATAATATGATCGGTTACGTTTCTAACATAACATATTTCATTTATAACATAGACAACTAATCTGGTTTAGGGGCACCCCCATGGGCGTCCTAGCAGCAAACACTCTTCCCATGATCCCTCACCCGGCGTGGCATTTGTATGTGGTGTCTCCAAAACCTAATTTGAAGAGCAGATGTTTGAATGAATTATGGCATAAATGTTTGTGACCATTTATGTAAGTATAGTCAAACTTAGAAAAAAGTTTGATTCTAAAAAATATTACTGTACACTCTTTTGTGGATGGATGGATGGAGTACCCCAGATAATGCAAGATGTTTAATGGTGGCTGACAGGTGGGCCCATCCCTCTAATCGATTTGCCCTAAAAGGAGGAGGAGGCTAAATCCCACAAGAGAGGTTAAAAATATGTCGCTGACAGGGGAGCCCACTCCTGATACGGCGTGCTACGAACACGGCGGTTACACAAAAAACGCCCCTAAATTCGGGGGCAGGCAACCCAGATAGCCGAAACGAAAAGGGAAAGACTTGCGAAGAAAAGGCAGTTACTGTTCCGTCCCTATAGGAAGGAGGAGGAGGAACAGCAGAGTTCATTCTCCTTTTTTTTTTTCTTACAGCAGGCTAGGGGTACATTCCGTAGAGTGGGTTCCCGAATTTGCCCCGACCAACAGCCAGCGAGCGTAGGCGTAGCAACGCATCGGCGGCAAAAGAAGACGGCGACCAAACCCGAACCCGCCCAATTTACTACTTTGGGCCTGGTCGCGCCCTCACCACCAATCCATTTCCCACCTCCCCCCCCGCTTTCCTCCTCTCCGCTTTGCTTTCCCTCCCCATCCATTCCCCTTTCCTTCTCCCTCCCCCCTCCCTCCCCGATGAACCTGTGGACGGACGACAACGCCTCCATGATGGAGGCCTTCATGGCCTCCGCCGACCTCCCGGCCTTCCCCTGGGGCGCCGCCGCCACCCCGCCGCCCCCCGCCGCCCTCCCGCAGCAGCCGGCCTTCAACCACGACACGCTCCAGCAGCGCCTGCAGGACATCATCGAGGGCTCCAGGGAGACCTGGACCTACGCCATCTTCTGGCAGTCCTCCACCGACGCCGCCACCGGCGCCTCCCTCCTCGGCTGGGGCGACGGCTACTACAAGGGCTGCGAGGAGGCCGACAAGCGCAGGCAGCCGGCCTCCGCCGCCGACCAGGAGCACCGCAAGCGTGTCCTCAGGGAGCTCAACGCCCTCATCGCCGGAGCCGGGGCCGCCGCGCCCGACGAGGTCGTCGACGAGGAGGTCACGGACACCGAGTGGTTCTTCCTCGTCTCCATGACGCAGTCCTTCCCCAACGGGATGGGGCTGCCGGGCCAGACGCTCTACTCGGGCCAGTCCACCTGGATCGCCACGGGGCTCGCCAGCGCGCCCTGCGAGAGGGCCAAGCAGGCGTATACCTTCGGCCTGCGCACCATGGTCTGCCTCCCCGTCGCCACCGGCGTGCTCGAGCTCGGCGCCACCGAGGTCATATTCCAGACCAACGAGAGCCTCGGGAGGATCCGCTCCCTCTTCAACCTCAACGGCGGAGGCGGCGGAGGGGGCTCGGGGTCCTGGCCGCCCGTCGCAGCGGCGCCGCTGCCGCAGCAGCAGGGAGGAGGGGACCAGGCGGAGACGGATCCGTCCGTGCTCTGGCTCACCGACGCGCCCGTCGGGGACATGAAGGAGTCCTCCATCTCGCCGCCCTCCGTCGAGATCTCCGTCTCAAAGCCGCCGCCGCCACCGCAGCCGCCTCAGATCCATCATCACTTCGAGAACGGGAGCACAAGCACGCTCACGGAGAACCTCGGCCCCTCCGTGCACGCTCACCAGCCTCCGCCACCGCAGCCACCCCAGCGGCACCAACAGCTCCAGCATCAGCACCAACAGCTCCAGCATCAGCATCAGCACCAGCTCCAGCAACAGCAACAGCATCAGCTACAGCTCCAGCACCAGCACAGCCAGGGTGGTCCCTTCCGCCGGGAGCTCAATTTCTCGGATTTCGCTTCCAACGCCTCCGTCACGGTGACCCCGCCTTTCTTCAAGCCCGAGTCCGGCGAGATCCTCAACTTCGGCGCTGACAGCACGAGCCGGAGGAACCCGTCGCCCGCGCCTCCCGCGGCGGCGGCCAGCCTCACCACCGCGCCCGGAAGCCTCTTCTCGCAGCACACGGCGACGGTGACGGCGGCCCCTCCCAACGACGTGAAGAACAACCCGAAGCGGTCCATGGAGGCCACCTCCCGCGCGAGCAACACCAACCACCACCCGACGGCGACGGCCAACGAGGGCATGCTGTCCTTCTCGTCCGCGCCCACGACGCGCCCCTCCACGGGCACAGGCGCCCCGGCCAAGTCAGAGTCAGACCACTCGGACCTGGAGGCTTCCGTCCGCGAGGTGGAGAGCAGCCGCGTCGTCCCTCCACCGGAGGAGAAACGTCCCCGCAAGCGAGGACGCAAGCCGGCCAACGGGCGCGAGGAGCCCCTTAACCACGTGGAAGCGGAGCGGCAGCGGCGAGAGAAGCTGAACCAGCGGTTCTACGCGCTGCGCGCTGTGGTGCCGAACGTGTCCAAGATGGACAAGGCGTCGCTGCTGGGCGACGCCATCTCCTACATCAACGAACTCCGGGGCAAGATGACTGTTCTCGAGTCGGACAAGGAGACGCTCCACTCCCAGATCGAGGTGCTCAAGAAGGAGCGCGACGCCCGGCCAGCCGCCGCCGCGCCGACCTCGGCCTCGGCCGCAGGGATGATGCACCACGACGGCGGGGCGCGGTGCCACGCGGTGGAGATCGAGGCGAAGATCCTGGGGCTGGAGGCGATGATCCGCGTGCAGTGCCACAAGCGGAACCACCCGGCGGCGAAGCTGATGACGGCGCTGCGGGAGCTGGACCTGGACGTGTACCACGCCAGCGTGTCGGTGGTGAAGGACATCATGATCCAGCAGGTGGCCGTGAAGATGGCCACCCGGGTCTACTCCCAGGAGCAGCTCAACAGCGCTCTCTACAGCCGCCTCGCCGAGCCTGGCGCCGCAATGCCGATGCGGTAAATGGGAATTCCGTCTACCAGGTAGCGAGGAACTCACCACCAGTGTGACCATCGATCGTCGTCAGCTACCGGTGCCGTCATTATAGCCAGACACCAAGAAGACGGAGGAAGAAGAAGACACGATGATCACCATGTTGTTGTAAAATCTCTGTTAGGAGGAAGGGATGGCTGATGATAGTTAGCAGCAGCAGTCAGCAGCAGGAGCTCTGCTGTTCATCGTCGTCGGACCATCCCGTTGTGTTTTTGCTAGTAGTGTGTTAGCGGAATCAAGCGCTCGCCGATGTTCATTATACTAGTACCTAATGTGTGTCATGGCTGCTCCAGTGATGGATGATGGATCGGCGTTAGTGTTACAATTGAAAACTGTATATAGGACAAGATGGATGGATTGACATCGCTCCTCGAGAGTGCTTGTTTGCACCCGTCCCCCTCCCCTTCTGGGCTGTATGTACTGTCCTCGCAGCGAGAGCAGGATGCTATGATATATCGCTTGAAAACTGAAATGGATTCATCGTTGTATATACATCTGGTACGTACTAGTATGGATCCTATTATGCTCCATAATCTTATTTGCCTGTGACACTTCAGAGAGAAAAAATCATGAGGATGAGGCTCTGAACATGGCTATGAGAAGGTTGTGGGGGAAGAGAAGGGGGGAGGTGTGAACACGTGATTCGGGTTGGGTGGGTGGGTAGACCTCAACATCAGACGAACAGCGGCAACCAACGCGGGTAGAACGGAAGGATTAGCAAGGGAAGGAGAGGCAAAGCGGCACGTTAGCGCTAAACAAAACAAAAGGGAAAGGAGACGGAAACCGTGGGGACGGAAGCGAGATGCGCGTTTTTTTTTTCTTGTTTTCTGTTTAGCGAAATATCGGAGGAGGAGACACGAGTCGCGTGCGGCTTTTCTTCTTCTTTCTTTCAGGCTTATCGCTCATGTGGTGGCTTAACGAACCAGCCAGGCGGGCATCGCTGTTCGCTGGCGACAAGAAGGCAGGCCTACTTACTGTTTGCCACTGGCCCTCCACATGCGAGCACCTGATCGATGTCGATACTGTGCCTAATTAATTCTGCTGTAGCTATATTTGTTTTTCGGTGGGCTGGAGATGTAGAACGGAGCCCACGGTTTTCAAGCCTGAAAATTCCATGCTAGTAGGTACGAGAAACTTTCACTACTCCCTCCGTTTAGAAATATAAGATGTTTTAGATTTATGAAGGAAATGTATCTAGACATCTTTTTAGTGTATAGGTTCAAACGAATCTAGACACTAAAAGATTTCTAGATACATCTTATTTACAAACTTAAAACATCTTATATTTCCAAACAGAGGGAGTAATAAGAATAAGTTCGAAATAAAGCACGAAGCACCAGTGGTCTAGTGGTAGAATAGTACCCTGCCACGGTACAGACCAGTGGTCTAGCTCAGAAATACGCCTCAGGTAAAGACATCAAACTCAGGGATAAACCGTCTCAGGGATAAATCGTCCCATAAATGTATTGCCCACATGGGAAGCTCGTACCATTCAACACCAAGTATGGCAAAATGCAACTCATTCCTCTCGTAAAAAAGGGCAAAGGTATTGGCATGTCACTGAGGCCATGAACCCGAACGGAATCCATACAATCCTTTCCATCTCGGATATTTTCTATGGACAGATGTACAAGAAACACACACGACACGCCAACTGTGTAATGGAAAAACTGTACATGCTATGTACTTGCAGCGACCAGAAGAGCTACCAACTCCAAAATGTTCACGCAGTCGTCAAAGGAGCTGAAATTAGCGTGTTTTTTTACTTGTGCGCTAAGAATACCGCCCACTGGCATGATTTACAGGACCTGACGGCGAAGGAGGAGACGAGGACGGTAGACGGACCAGGGCAGGTTGAGGCGAGGGCGCCGCCGTGAGGGCATAGGTGAGCCTTGAAGATGAGCTCTCAATGAGGCCTGCAACTCCAGCAGCGGAAGTTTGTGCGTTGGATGGAAGGAACAGATCATGCTTCTGGTCTTTGTAAGCGCTCCATACCTGCAAACGTAAACAAAAAATAATCTTAATTAGCGAACTAGATTACTTGTTTTCTGCTGAGTGAGTTGCTTCAGATCTACTTGGCAATTTCATGGGGCTAATAATATGAACTGTAGAGTTCTGTGGACTCACATCAGAAGAATTAAGGATTTCTCTAACTTTAGAACAGTGTGCGCCTTCCGTTGCAAAAGCATGAAGTACCTGTTCACATGAAACAAAAGATGAGTACATCAAATATATCAAGAAAACATACAAGCGATAGAAGCTATTCAAGCATGCAGAAAGTTTAACATAAAGAAACACCAAAATTTGACCTTCACAGAGTCCAACAATGGCACCCTGTTATAGTATTAGCCTAGTGTACCTTCACTGGGTCCAACAATTCCATAAGGAAACATATTGTTAGCTTTCAGGTTGTGCTGAACAAAATATCCTGGACTCCCTCCATCCAAATTAACTGACTCAGCTTTGTCTAGATACTGATTCGGTGTGTAGATACATCATCCGTATCTAGACAAAGTTAAGTCAATTAATTTGGGACGGAGGGAATATATCATGTTTTAACTACTCACGTGTCATGAAGCTAATGCTCTGAAGACTCTACGGCAGAAAATGTAATTCGTCGAATTCTTTGGGCAAACACTTCATGTATGTTCAAGTCCAAATATTCATGGCAATCCTCAACTAATGCGACCCATTACCCAAAATGAGCAAAAAAGGAAGATGCACTTCAGAGTTCAGACATCATCATTCATCACTCCCTATTGTGTCCATCAGCTGCCTAGGGACTATGGCCAAACCTTGATTGCATCTAACTGCTCGGTGCAATAGAAAGATTTAGCTAACATGCTATCAAGAAGATGATGCTTACCTCCACTGCTAATACACGCCCGATCGAAGCCTCTGATTCATTCCACTTCATTTGGTTACAGAGTCCCTGCCTCCCACCAGCTCGCCAGTCCAGAATGCCAAGGAGCACATCAACAAGACCAACCCTATTTAGATTCACAGTAAAAATACAGAAAAAGGTTTTATTATTGTAACAGTTAAGCATGACTCCGAAGAAATTTCAGTTCACTGAGAAGAAATAATTCTGCCAATGCAGAGAGTGGTTCCTTTGTTTTTTGGGGTGATATGGTTCGCATGTGATCATGATGTACTAAACACTCTTTCTTTCAATGCAAAAAATGCTACACAAAGTGTACTCGTGAAAAAAACAAGATGAACCAAATAGGCGATGGTAGTGGTAGGTCCTGGTTAGGATTCTTTTTATTACAAAAGCGTCGCTAATTTATATGATTTAATCTTGATAAAAGGTGTTTTCCATGTTTACTCGGCGGAAAAAATAGAAGTAAATATGTTGTGCTTCTATAATGTCAGAAGAATAGGGTAAAGGCAGATGCTGAGATGCTGCAGTGTACCTAATTTTCCAGTTAGAGAAAGCTATACTCAGCAATTTCTTATTACAAAGGTCTTCACCAGTACATGCAAATGTTTCACAAATTACTATGTTACATCAATTAAAATTGCATATTTATGCAAGTTTGTTGTTTAAACAATGTATAGTACCAGAGGCATTGAATAGTTATTGTTGAAGGCCACTTCAGAGTTGAAAAACCAAATGACATATTTGGAAAATTGGAATATTCATTTTTTTATCTAAGGACAGATGGCTAGTTATATAGGAAGTGGAGCAACTTACTTTAACCCCTGTGCAACAAGCGCGTCTCTAGCGCGATTACCAGCGCCAACAACACGTTTTAGTGTCTCTAATGCCAGTATACTTCCACCTTGCCATCCAATTGCTTTCATAAGCAGTGCAACAACCTGCAGGATAGTTCAACAAATAGAAGATCACGATGGGCCTTTAGATGAAATTCATAAAAATATGTGGTATCTGTCAATCATATTGGACTTGCTCTTTTTATTTCTCTCCAGTAAGTTCTGCAGAATAACTTGCTTTCATGCAATAAAGGCAAACATGCTTCAAATTTAAGAGGTAAATAGTTATTGTTGTGTCAAGATACCATAGCTGTTGAAAAACTAAATGATGCCAGAAAATAAATTTCACAGGCATAATTTCTTTCTTTGCCAAGGTTCAGAACGAATTTAGTATTATCAAGCTTTGTCACAAAAGGTCTTCATAGTAGTGGATATGCTGCTGTATTAACAAAAAGATGCTATGAAAAAGTTCAATAGGCAATGTGTCCCTAAAAGAGTCACAACAAATACAAATAAGATTAGAATTGAATACCTGAGGAGTTCCTGCACTCGTTGCCGCCATAGCTTCCGCACAAGTCGTGCTAGACGCCAACTGATGTAGTACTCGCAAACAACTAAGGCGAACCCGCTCTTGTGGAGTCTGCACGGTGGCCTCAGAGACACCATCAGAGTTTTCATGCTCAGTAGGTTCTGCTTGTGATCTACTTGTGTCCTGTCCAGATGCCATAGTGTCCCTTCTTCCCTCATAAGCCATAGCTGCAACCAGCTTTGGAACATAACCAAGGTAACCAACATGGTCTGCAAGTGCCGGATGAACACGCAACAAGGAAACAAGTGCAGCAGAAAGCAGCAAAGGAAGTTCTGGATCAACAGCATTTCCTTCATAGTGGGTAGCAGCAACTGACGAAACATACTGATCTAGGAGCCCTTCAAGGAATCTTTTAGGGTTTCTCAGTGGAAACTTGGGATCCTTTAGGAATAGTCTCACATAAATTCCACCAACCTGAAATTTGGACAGCATGATAACACCTAAGCCAATGTTAAACGCAGATACAAAGATAATTCAAGAACAAGCACTACCTGTGGTTCATCCTTCATTACATGTTGTCCAGATGGTTGTTCTGGCACATCCCAATCAACAAGGCGTCCTTTCATCTGCTCTTGGTAGAGGTCTGCCGCCATGGTAGAGAGCTGCGCTGAAAGAGAAGCTGCCATTGCAGGTGTCCATACAAGTTCAGGAGTTTCTGTCGTCTGTTCAAGAGACAAAACAACAGCTTCACCAGGTCCATCTCTAATTGCAGAAACCAAACCATCGGGCAAGAATCTAGCAAGTGTGATGGCCACCCTGGGACCATGCATTGGCTGCCCAGCAAGTTTGCCCAATAAGGATGCAGCTGCAGCTCTTTGCTGCATAGGAATTTCCTCTGCATGATATAAAAAAGAAGTGAGTAATATGTCGGCACAATTAGATCTCTAAAGCAGTGGTCATAAACATGAAAAAAATCAATGTGAAAGGTAAGCAGTTAAAATAGGCCTGATAAACACAACAGGGTCTTTACTGGTGGTGTAGCAGTGCAATATAGTGGTAAGAAGTTCCAACTACATTTAGAAATTCAATTAATTGAACATGTGCATGACAACAACAGCTGGTACCAGCAAGACAGCAAGAGCATAGACTCATACAAATATCTAAATATACTCCCTCCAGTCCATATTAATGGCCTCAACTTTATCTAGATTCGTATGTATCTAGTTAAGTAGGAGTATTTAGACTAGATGCATTCGTACCTAGACAAAGTTTGAGGCCATTAATATGGTATTAAAAAAACATGCCAAAGTAGAGATTGTCACCTTGGATGGGTAAGATAAGTTCGAGAATGTACACTACACCACCATGCTTGGCAGCAGCCCACGCCAACTCTGGTCTGCTAGCCAAAGAATAGAGGACAGCAAGTGCTCCATCCCTGCAAGAAGGATTGCAGTGGATTATCTGAAATAGCAAAATGAGACTCGTCCTTTCCGCAACCATGGCGTCCAAACAAGGAGCATGCTTTGTCAAGAGAGAAAGAACACTCAAACAAATTTGTTGGATATTGCTTTCAGGAGGGACAGACAGTGCAAGGCATTCAAAGAGAGGTGTCAATCGTTCCTTGGAAGCAAAAACGGCAGCCAGGCCTGGGTTACTTGTCAGAAGATTCTGCAGCAAAAGAGAATGAAACACAAGTCAAAACATGTGCAGCATACACAGAACAGCTGACAACTCTGTTCCGAGGAGTACCTGAAGCGATGTTAACCCACTGCTGAGGTTCATGATCACTTCACAATCTCCACCAGTTTCATCTTTACCGTCTTTTTCAAATAAATTATCCTCTCTTCCTTCATTAATTGAGTCACTGGCTTCACCATTTTCAGTAGATGTATCAATCACTGAATCATGTTCATGCACATTTTCCTCCGAATTTATGGAATTCCACTTTTGTACTAACCCTGCTATAAACTTAAGCAGCGCAATGCAAAAGCCTTCCTGATCACTTATTTCATAATCAGGCTGATTGTTGTAAACCCTCAAGTAGACATCACCAACATTCAATTCTTTTGACAAAGCTTGATAGGTGAAAGACTGTGATTCTGTCAAATCGTATGAACCATCAGGACCTTGACTAGCTCGCTGCTCCTCTACAAATTTGAGAAGCTCTCCCCTGGTTGAAGAATTCCATATAATCTACAAGGAAAATTTCTTAAGCTAGAAATCATCTCCACAGATACAACTAAACAGAAGTAGATTAGTGTGTAAACAATCTCTAAAGTAGCATTACACGCAAAACAGCTTGCAATTGTTCACTGTAAAGTGACAAAGTATGGAAATTTGTGAAGCAAATCATCAGCACAGATAGAAGCAAGTCATTCAAGATGGTTACAAAGTAACTATCCTTCCGTTTGTAATTAGATCACCTTCCATAGTTTCAAGATGCAACTTTGACCATTATTTTCACAAATGATCAAATTGTGATTTTATGGAAATACTTTTCATGACCAATGTGACACCATTATTTTTATCTAACCAATCTACTTAATTTTACATATAATACGAGTCAAAGAGTCAGATTTAGAGAAGTTCGACTGCACACACTCAAGGAAGTCATCTATTTACGAAAGAAGGTAGTGCATAAGTAGTGAAACAGTTCATAATTGCTCCCTGTGAAGCAATTACATGTTGTATATTGATTAAACAAACATTAGCATCAGTGAGTGTGCTTCTGTTCATATCCGTCAGAGAACCTCACTTCAATACTAACTTCATATCAAATCAGGATTAGAGATTGAATATGACTATGGAACTGCTCTTGCTACATCTTTGAAGCTGGAAATATGAATCTAGACCCACCCTCATGGAATTCCCTAAGTCGAGCGTCAGTGTATGTGCATGCATAGTATAATGTGCCAGTAGTAATAATAATAATAATAATATAATAATAATAATAATAATTAAGTATCATACCCTTCTGCGTGTTACAGTTGGAGTAAACTTAGCAAACAGCCAAAAGAATTGCAGAGCGATGGTTATGGTGAGGTGTAAATACAATATACATGTGTGGAGAAGATAAACTTTCGATAACTCATTTATGGTAATGTTCTGGCTGGGCGCCTGGGCATATATATAATAAAATACAATTGAAAACAGAACCTATTACCTCTGGTGACTCCAAGTTTGAATTCAGATTCAATAATAGCTGTTTGGGTGGGTGATTTCTCAGCATATCAGCAAGCCTGGGAGTAAGAAGTGCTCTTAGTGTATTGAAAGCAGGAAGGTTGGATGGGCTTGATATTCCGTCACCACCAAGACCACAAAGCTTTGACAAAGCCTGAGCTGCGTGTATTGCATGAAGGTTTTTGGCAATCTGCACCCTTGCCCCAACACCATGTGATTCATTTGACTCATTCTCTTCTGCTGTCGAATCATATTGAAGCAGTAATGGCAAGACAAACCTGCAAATACATTTGAATTGGATATGTCACTGATATAGCTTTGCCCTTTGGTACCTTCTCTTTTGCTAATGTATATGTTATTTTGATTTAGTCAAATGTACAGAAGAACTCGTTCAGTACTAACTCTGTTACTATAGCTTTATACTTTTAGGAGGGAGGGGAGTCACGTTATTATATCATAGACATAGAAAAAGGATGGCAGGGCAGTACCATAAAAAGCCAGCCGCTAGCAGAGCATTTTGCAATTCAGATGAAATTGAAATATTAGCAGCTGTCTGCAGGGCAGCATCCACAGCTGAGGGAACAAATTCAAGTTCTGTACAGTGCACAATGTCCTCAACAAGGCCACCAAACTTAAGAATCTCAACTCTTCCTGACTCAAACTGGCTGAGCGTTGAGAATGTGTGCATTATGTTGGTGACTATTCTTGCTGCTGGTTCATGTGCCGGAGTTGTGGGCTGAACGATACCCATGCAACGTGAAAGCAGCGTTGCCAACAACGGGATACCACTGTCTCGTATAAGCTCTTCTCCATTTAACGAAGATGAAGCACATCTGGCAGAACAAGAGAAGAATATGAGGACAGGGATATTACACTAAAATTAAACAGTTTCTAAAAAGACATAAAAATAGCTAAACTGAGTTCATTTTAGCTTACGTCAGCCAAATTAGCTCTGAAGCGGCTATCAAAAGAGGGGCCCTATCAGATGAAAGAAAATTGCTATCATCCTTGTCTACAGTAACTGCATTTAGCAACATAGGGTAGCCAGCATATTTGAATGGTTCCAAAACATGTCCATATCTCTTGTACAAGATGCACTGTGCCTTAAGCAAGAGTATCAGCCTCCAGACCTGTGGTCCCTGCAATCCTTGCATACTTGCCTGCATGTATATAGATATTAGATTCACAGTAAATATCCTTAAAAAAGACTCAATGTCAATAGTCAACAATGTGGGAATAATCTTAACAGTACTCAATACTTCTGCACACGCTCCATTTTGCCTGACTCCAATTTGTGATGTGCATAAAATGTGTATGCCCATACAGTTATCCCGATGAAAGAACAAGGGACAGACCAATTTTAATAGAATAAGAAACAAAAAGACAAAAAACATGGCATGGTTTTAAAGGCGTCGCCTAGGCGACGCTTAGGCGTCCAGGCGCCCCTCCTCCGCCTTGAAAAAATGGGCGCCTTAGGCACCTAGGCGTCCAAAGCGCCCGCCTAGGCGTCACCTAGGCGTCAGAGCACGAGATTTACTACTCATTTTACGTTGCTAGCAATTATCCTTCTTGAGAAATTAGTCCAGAATTAATCCAGTTAGTTATGGCAGCCTTTGAAGAGGCTCGAGGGGGTTATATAATTACTGCATGCCTAACAATGACTAAGCCATTAACTTCTTGTTTATCATGCCTCCAATTTAATTAAACTGTATAACAAATCAAACATGCAAAAGGCGGCATGGTATCAACGGACATACAAACTATAGAGTACCTGCAATCGCTCGTAAGCCTTTTGTACAGCAACAAACTTTTCTCTTCCCTCAGGGTTCTTGTCTGGATGGTATTTTATTGCCAGCTTCCTGTATTGGCGCTTAAGCTTCTCTTCGTCAATGTTTTCAATGTTTTTTGCTAAATTGGCCAATTTTAACTCAGATGACTTCTTGCTACTACCATTCTCACTGATTACAAGATCATCAAGAGTAATCTCCAGTATCTTGCAGGCTTCTTCTTCCGACAAATCCATTGGACGGCGAGTCAACTCTTCACGCCACATTGCCAGTAACGACTGTAAGAACTCCACATGTTCAACAATGGGCCAGTTAGGAAACCTGATCTCATCACATAGGTTCCGAAGGTAGTAACGATGGCACCACATCTCATCTTTCAGATTCGGGTAGGTCACGGGTGGCATAGGAGCATAATCATACAATGAATGGCAATGTTGAGCCAATTTCTGAGAAAAATCACCGAGATGCTGCAGAACCTGAAATTCAAATAGAATGCACAACAGTATTTGAAAGTAAGATTGAAATGCAAAAAAATCAAGAAAATGTCTTCAAAGTAGCAATAAATTCTACATGCAAAATACCTGACGGATAAGATGTTCTGCCCTCATCTTGTGGGTCCATATAATTTCTGGTGTGTCAGAATCAGAAACCATTGCGGCAGCAAAAGCAGAAGGGCCACTGCGTTCTAAGACATACAACAATGATTCTGGGAGCAGGCCACCTAGTACACTACGCTTTGCCAAAGGCAACGACGAAGACATGGCTGCCTCTTCACCACCATGAAAGGCTTGATGAGTATGTGTGGACGAAAAAAGTTGTGCGATTGATAGAAGATTTGAACCAGGGTATGCCAATGCAAAGTAAAAAGTGCCGGTACTATATAATCGAATCATAGCTTTGGGGTTTCTTGTGACAATAGACTTAAGCAAAGAGGCAGATACCTCAACAATGCTTGGTTCCCCAGTAAGCATGGCCTGTACAATTTCAATATGTACTTTTTGGTCAGTGTTTGATCATAAAATTGTTCCAAAAGGCAAGAGAAATAAAGCCATAACAGAATAATGGAAACGGTCCAATTTATCACAATATAAAGCGTGAGTTTTACTGGTAACAACAACAGATTATCATAAACACAATTGCTAGATTGTTAACGGTGATAAGTACGCTAACGGGTTTACTAGGGATTTGTAATTCACAGGTGCTCTAGGGGATTGTTACTTCATCGGCACACTCTATTGCTTAATTATGTTTATCAGATTTTCCTGTTTGTACCATAGTTGTGAACTAAGGGTTTGTGTTAGTGACTTAGTGGTATTCAATGGAATGAAAGCCCATGTCATGCAATTATATAGTATAAACATGATAACTACAAAGTAGTCCCCGCTGATGGTAGAGAAAAAAACAAACTTGAGGCTATAAAACACCTGTGCAACATGAGGAAGGCATCTCGGACTCGACAATATACGTTTCACCATAGGCGTTGGGGTAACTATCTCGCCCGCATCATCAAGATCAGAATGTGCAGATGCCATACTATGCAATATAGACAATGCAGCATCCCCAATCTGTGAACAGAAACATTTTTCATGAGTCAACGACACTAGAAAAAAATTACATGTGGGTTGTGCGTGTGCACATGATCGCAAAGCTGCAGACTGAATACCTGAGTAGAAGTCAGAACAGGTGTTCTAACAGAAAGTGCCCAACGCAGCTCTCGAATGTCACGTAATCTTTTCCAGTCAGACATACTGGAAGCCCAACATTTTGTTGTCCAATCAATTGACTTCTTTGACCACAGCCTTCTGATAGCATCCTTTTCAAGTGGGCCAACTTGTGTACCATCTTTGTCAATATACATCCACTCTTTCGAAGGCTCCATAAATGCAGTTGATGCGATGAGATTAGACTGCAGAGGAATAGCTGTCCGCTCAGATGCTTCATGAGCAACAGTTAGCAAATCAACAGCCAAAACACAGCCTCCAACAAGAACACACGCTTCAACATTTGAAAGGTCATTCATGAAGGCCTAAAAAAACAGGGGAAAACAAAGAGGTGAAATTTATCAGCATGCAAAGACATGACACATCAGCAAATACCTATTAATGATTGGTTTGATAATAGTATTGTATAAAGTGATTGTCCATGTTCCTTTGTTCCATGGGTATCTAAAGGGATTTATGGATGACACTAATGTATAACTATCAGTAAGTCCATGTGAACAAAGCTCATTGATGTTTTCCATACCTAGTGTATCTTATGTCATCTTACCAGATGATAAAACAGAGGGGGGGGATTAAAGGTATGGCGCAACCAACCTTTAACAGAAGTAGTAAACGGTGCCTTAAAGCCCTATCATCTGTTCTGTCTAAGAGAACTGTAATATGTGCTGTGCCATCAAAAGGTCCAATAACTTTGTAATGTTGTTCATAAACTATAGCCATTGCCCTTGAGCAAAGCTCTCTTACTGATGAACCTCCACCTCCACCAAAGCCATCCAATCTTCCCATGTCACACCAATCATCAGATGAACCCAGTTCATCAGGAACTGCACCATCCACAGTGAGACCAATATCCGCATCACACAAGAAACGATGGTATAGAGCTCTAAAAAAAGCAACAGGGTCACGTAGAGGAAAATCCTGTGCTCGGTAGTTGCTTCCACTTTCAAGCAGCAACCGCAAGTAATATTGCCCCACACAGACTTCTTTCGACAAGCTAGGGTAGCTAACCAAAAATTCAGCATAATTCCATGAAATTCGCGGTAAAGTGTCACTACCATCATCCTCACTGACCGAAGTTCCAGGGACAATATCATCTGTTCTTTCTTTTTCAACATCAAGGTTATGAACTTCAGCTTGCAATGCTTCCCTTAATTCTTGTCTTGTGCGTTCGTTCCATATCAAATCTGCTCTATTGTGATCTAGACCAAATGCTCTCCAAAATCCGTACCAGTTACACAGTAGCCTGCCAGATCCCACAGGAGTGTTTTCCACCACAACCTGTGCAGGTACTGAGAAATCTGAATGTGAGGACTCAATAAGGTCACCATTTGCAGTGGAGTCCACCGAATAAGGGTGTGAGTTCAGCTGTGGTATTCCAAGTTGATTTTCAGAAACAGCCTCGGATACAGCACCATGTAGAACTCCATGAGAAGGGTCGATACTTGTAGCAGGATAAGGGGTGTGGGCAGTTGAGTACTGATTGACATGTCTCTGGTGGACATCTGCTCCTCCATAATGACTCGCACTGGTGTGCCTGAAGAAATCTCCATCATCAACACTATTGTGGGGCATTCCTTGTTCTGGTGTTTCCGTACTCTTATCACCAAGAGCCCTCCTCTGCTGAAGTATTCGCCTCTGCCTTCTGCTTAGCGGTACTTCGTCATACTGGTTCTGAGAATCTTCATCTGACCTCGTATGAAGATAAGCAACAAGTCCAGGTGGAAGTATTCTTGACAGCAAATCCAACGCAGGTTGATAAGAATCAGCCCACAGAGCAACAAGCTGCCGACTAACATCACGCCGCTCACCGGCAGGGAAGAAGAAAGCGTTTAACAAATGCCTCAGAAGTGCACCATCCTTCAAGGCAGCATCGCGCATAGACTCTGCTGCTATTGCATCTTCCTCGGCAATTGTACGCATAATAACAGAAATGGTCTCTCTTACACTTTCAGCAGGGTGTGCAAATAATGCAAACAATCGACGGCGTAAACCAGCAACTTGACGTAGTAACTCAACAAATGTAGCATGTTGGGTTGTTTCACCATGGGGATCACACAACATAGCTTCAAGGATTTCCACAACAGACAGAGAAAGCAGTGGTGAAACTGATAATGGCTTCAATCTGCTAACAAGGACTGGCACATAGATCGGTTGTGCAAACAGTACAGACTTTGCATGCATGTAGGTAGCATGGGACTCTCCCCTTGTATCCATCAACATTGATGCATCACCAGGACCACCACCAATTAGCATAGCCACAAGCCCTGCAGCCTCAGATGCCACTCCCTCTGAGCCATTCCTAAGCAAACCCATTATTCTCCCAACAGCAACAGGAAATGCCATCACATGTGATGACACACTTCTTGATGTAAGTAACCTTCGTAAGCATGCAACAAACCCCATTATTGTTGCTGCTGCTTTTGGTGATGGAGGTGGAAGAGGAGGAGCATCTGCAGGAAGGTTTTGTGGTGTGGCTGGAAGAAGACTAATTAAAGCCATCAGGACCACCTCAGGCACTTCAATATTGATGGGCACTCCAGTATATGGTATGCATGCATTAAACTCCCTTATTCTACGCCATAATCTGATTTTTGCTCCAGGAATAGTGTCAGATGAAGCTACAGCCTCTTTCGCAACCGCAGCTAAATGTTTTATGTACATGTTAGCAGCTTCTACATCAACAGTAGCATGATGAGGTATCTGAAGATGGGAAACCCCACAAGGTGGATCTATACGATGACCAGGCATAGTCAACCTTGGCAGCACTGGAATTGCACACTGCCTCTGCAAGCAACAAGGAGATTAAAATAAAATGAACGCAAGGCCTCACAGAGATAGCATAGTAGACAAACACATGCACGAGCATCAACTAATAAGGAAGTGTGAACCATGCTATCCATTCTAAGCGTGTGATGTTGATCTGTTCTAGAGGAGTGGAGCTGTAGAAGAAATTTATGCTATGGCACAAGAAAGATCAATCAAAATATTACAAAACAGTGCTACAGGGCAGTGGAATTGTTTTGATATGTAGAAACTAGCAATTAATTATGCAGTCCTCGGGGGGCTTTCTCTCATGTAACACTACCACATCCGGTCATCAACAACTATTCGCTACATATACGACATGTAAATTTGCACTGTGGTAATGAGATTAAGTGGACGAACAATAATGAAATATATCAGGGTAGACCTGGTATCATTTTCTGCCTCCACAAAACAGATATCAACTCGATGTTAACCTCAAGTGTGGTGCAAAGTTGAGAAAGATCAAAGTGATACCTGTGTTTGTAAAACATCAAGAACTGTTGCAATTAAATTATCACGGGACGTACTTGCATATACCTGAGTGAGAAACAGAGAACAATTAGAACGCGTTCCTGGCATTGGGCATAGAACCATGATTGCATACTTACATGGATCGGGCAACCGTCATTGAATTCAAATGCAAACATCTGTGGCTCTTCTGCAAATCTTACAAGGGCACTTACTGCCGAGAGAGGTCGGACAATGGTAGCCTGGAAAGATAAGATACAGCGCAAACAAGTAAGAGATCTACCATATACCAAAGTTATAACAGAAAGAAGGAAAAACATTCTAACGGAAATATACCCACAGTGATGTAAGTGTCCTAAGGGCTTAGGCCTTATGCTCAAGACTAGCATTTCTTTAAAGCTTATATGCCAAAGGCAGGATAGTTGCAGCAAGTTCTTATGCTATCAAAAGTTTCAGCATGAATGATTTATACAAAAGGGACAAAAATATATCTACCTCGTAATTCTCAGGGCGTCTTTCAACAAGTGATGTGTCTGTAAGAACAAGCTGCCGAGAAACAGAATCACCCTGTTCTCCAAGTCCTCCCCGTGGTCCAATACCCAAACTCAAGCTCTCAATACAAGCAGTGCCATGTGCAGCGGGACGTAATCTTATTACTGACCATTCTCCATGTCGAGTTTCAGCAGCTCCAACTGCCTCATTAGCTAAATTGAAAATCAAATGAGACGATAATCACAGGCAACACAGAGACATCAGTATAAGTTGTATTCCTTTGTTGCATGAGACAGATGTAGGTTTAATGGCATGGTACATAACCTTGAAACTTGTGCGTGAGATTAATGTGATTTTCGTTTTTATCAGACAATCTAAAACCGGGTGATTTTCATCCGGAGTCTGTTTGTTAATATTGAAGCTGTATACTTAGAGAGATACATTGAAGCGGTATATAAGTAATACATAGTACAGCCTCATCATCATACAAAATTGTCACCTAAAAATCTACTCCATATCCCCAACTTAGCGGTAGCCAAGTAAAAGCTGTCATAACTAGAAATACGATGTTTACCTCTCCTTGCTATGAAGTCAGCGGCTGTCATTGACTGTGAATTGTCCACAGAGAGTGATAATCCAATTGATGACTTGGCAGTTTTTGTCTACAAGAAAGCTGGAATTAGGATGCTAAATCAACTTGTAACAGGCAAAGAAGCACAAAGAGGAAAACAGAAAGGTGTACCAAATATGATATAATCACAGTGTTAGTACTGCCTGATGCAGCCATAAATGCTTTTGACTTCCTTCCATAAAGGGGGCATAGCACAAACCCTCCACCTTCAGCACTCCTCCTCCCGTAGCTATCACCCAAGAGCAAGATAGCAGGAGAATCCATATCTCTAAAGTCCAAGCACCAGCGCATATTACCAGTATGTGCTTCGATGAGCTCAATTCCCAACGATGTGACCTTAATTTTCTACAACCAAGGTATCAGATGTTAAACAACTGATGATTAAAAACAATATATTCCTCTGAAACAGTATAGTGTGAGTAAATGACAGAAGAGGTGTTCTACAATCAGCTTCCCATCTAACTATTCCTCATTTGAATGCTTAGTTTTAGCAAGTATTGCAGGTTGCGGCACAACTTGAGAGCTGGGTAAGTTAGTTTTTAGCCATTTATTGTAGCACTACATAAAAACTGCCATTCATTTCTTAATTTGTCGATAGATAGAGAGATTACAACCACAACTAATACTTAATATACAAGTATACTACACTATTTTTACTTCCCCTTCAATAGTAGTAAACTAAGTTCAACACAAAAGAGATGGAAATATGACACAATTTGAAGAACTTGCTATGAAGTTCAGCAAGGATTTTTACCGCCAGGATAGCTACAAGCAGCAAATTATTTGACTTCAGTACAGATCTATATGACCGCCCTCTTCTCAATCCCACCTCATTTGGCTAATTAGACAATCCTTAGGTTAGTTAACTGATGCAGCCCTTTAGATATAAATTTTCAATAATGCAGTTATTAGTACTATATACCCACAAATTGGGTTGGATTGGCCAAAGGCATCGGAGATGTTAAAATCCAACCTTATATTATTATTAATTATTAAGGATAGTAGAACAGCTGAATAGTGCTCAGGAGAGAAGATAGAAGGCGCGATGGGGCAAGCGCAAAGAACTTACGAAGGGTGCCCACTCTTGGGTGCGGCGGCGGAGGTGGAGGACGGGGAACTCGACGACCGGGTGCACGGGGCGCAGGCGGTGGAGCTCAGTGAGGATCCCGGCGCGGAGCGGCGAGGAGAAGCGCATGGCCTTGAACTTGCCCTTGCCATCAGTGCGGACACTCAGCGTGAACTCGGCGGCGTTGGAGTCGGGCGCGGCGCGGTCGAAGTCGGCGCCGAAATCGTAGGAGTTGGTGACGGCGAGCGTAGCAGGGTCGAGCGTGACGACGCCCGACGCCTCGATGCAGAGGATCCGGCGGTACCTCCCCCGCCACGAGTGCTTGACGACGAAGTACCTGGCGAGGTACTCGGGCTCCTCGGTGACGGCGGAGGAGGAAGCGTCGGCCGGCGGGGCCGAGGCGGTGTGGCGGCTGGCGTAGTCCATGTCTTCTAGGAGGCTGCGGCGGCGGGCATTAGGTTTGCGCCAGGGGAGCGGGAGCTGGAAGAGGGGGGATGGCTGCGCCTGCGCCGCCGGGGAGTGGCGGGAGTGATTCGCCCCCAGCGCGGCCGATCTGGGCGACGAGATCCCGTCACCCCGACGATCCTGTCCGCAGGTCCGCCGATCGCCGGAGACTGATAGGGTGGTCGGAAATTGAGAATTCCTTGTCTTTTCGTTGGCGTCTGATTGATTTCCGTTGAATTGATTTGGCTTTTGTCTATTTAATTTTGTGCTTTTGTTGAGAGGAGCTGTACTACCTTCCCATCTCGTTTTTTCCAAGGCCGTAATAAAATCATCGTCATCGTCGGATCGTGGAAGGAGAGATGACTCGATTCGACCTCGACCTCGACCCCTACCCCGACCCCGACCCTCACAAGTTCTCTCCGATATCAACTTCCTACCACATCAAAATCATTAGTACTACTAAGTTTTTTTATTTTATTATAAATTTATTACTACCTCTAACTTATAATAGTATTATAATAAGTATTAAATCGACGACATTTATTATGGATCGAAGGGAAAACTCCAACGTGAACCCACCGCCCTCTCAGAGGGAAACATTCATATCAAGTCGTGAGACCCCCTTCCCGTAGGGCGACGGGCGGGCGCTGCCGCAACCCCTCCTCAACCCCCCCTCCTCATTTGTGTTGTTGCCGGCGTGGGCTGCCGAGAGTTCCCACGCGGTGCTCGCGACGGAGAGCCGGCTTCTACCCGCCCACATGGAGGAAGGCGGGTCCCGATGGCAGCGGAGCATCTCGGCCAATGGTGGTCCGGCATGGTAGTGTGATTGGAACCCAGGTGCTGGGTGGGTGGAGGAGTTGGCGGCGGGGCAACAAGGTGCTACGGTCCGGCGGTGCCCTTCTCAACCCAGATCTAGCCCGTTTGGGCCCCATCTGGGTTGGGATGGGACTGACTCCACGCGGGCTCATGTGCGGCTCCCTGGAGGTGGAGGAGGGATGTAGGAGAGTCTGGGATGGTGGTGGTGCTCGCGGCTGCCCTTGCTGCAACATGACGACAGAGGCTTTGCGGGCCCATCTAGGCCCATCCTAAGTGGTTTTGATGTTTGATGATAACACATGTGTCAGACTAATCGTTTGCTAAGTGTGTCCCAGGTTTTATTATGGAGAAGGCATTCGTTTCCCCTCAAAAAGGTCCATAGCAAGACATAGTTTTTCCTAGCGATTTTGCTTGAGTCGTAGGAACATCGTACTATCAAGAGGGGGTCCGCGTCGGAAAGTTTGGGTGGAATCAACTCTGTTTTTGCAAACCCAGCAAGCTTTCCCAATGGTTGAGATCTAAAAAGATCATCTTTCCCTGTTTCCATTGCCTACTGCTCAGTGACGACCGATAGTACTAGAAGTTTCTTCCGATACTACCGCTCGCCACCGGTACTACCACTTGGCGGTACCGGGTGAGCCTGCGAGGCCTGGTGAGCCTTGTCTCCCCTCCTGGCTCAACCGGTACCACTAAGCCGGCACTACCGCCTGAACCGTTAGTACCGCTCATATGGTCCGATACTAGCGCTTTGCGGCAGCACCGCTCATATTGAGTTGTCATTACCGGGGGAGGCAGTAGCCTTGTCTCTCCGCCTGGTCGCTTCCGGTACCACGTCCGATACTAGACCAGTAGTACCGGTTGCATCCGATACTACCGCTTATGAAACTAGCAGTACCGCTTCGGTTGAGCAACAACAGTAAGATTCTCCATGAGGGTATAAATAGGCCTTTCTTCTCCAACGAGAAGGCTGCCTCTTTTATCTCTCTCCTCCATTGTTCTTGAGCTTTAATTTCACTAGATCTCCCACCATAGTGCTCCAATCTCCTTGATACTTTGGGATTTGATGGAGGAGGTCTAGATCTAGGGTTTCACCAAAGTAAAGTTGATTCGCCCCGTTTTCCCTTGCGGATATTGTTACTCTTGGGTTCTTTGAACCCTAGACGGAAGAGGTCGGTCTCGGAGCTCGGACATTGGTTGTAAAGCTTCGGGGTCGTGTTGGGAGACTCTAAGGCTGTGTTTGTTTGGGCTGCAGCTGTTGAAAATCAGCTGTAGGAAGCAGCTGTTGGAATCACAAATTTGGTGTTTGGCAAGAGTGCTTTTGACAACTGTTGTTACTCGTTGTACGACTAAAATATCTGAAATACCCCTGATGCACAAGATTTATAAAAATGTTGATTTAGGGTGAATTAGTTGTTTCTGACTGTTTTAAGAGTTGAATTACCTCATTGTCTTTTCTAAATTGTAAACACATTTTTACCATGATATTTAGGTGTTTTGTTGGCTTTCTTTTAGCTTTTGGAACAGATCAGTCAACTTTCGAGAACTGATCGATCAAATTGAAAATTTCTGAATCCAATTTTATTATATAGAAAAATGGATTTGCAAATTAGAAAAATAAAAAGAAAATTCACCTATCCTAAATTCCTAAACTTCACTATCCTATAGATCCTAGATTTTGGGCTCCTGTACTGGTCCTTCCTAATCACAGGGAAGTAGCAAGGACGAATCCCAGGCTGCCGTTGGCAAGGAGCATAGACACAGATGTCGGTAGTCTCCAAGAGGTCGTCCGCCGTCCGCTTCGCCTCCCCAATTAAGATGAGGGGAGGTCCAAAACGGAACTGGCGAGGATGGAGTGGTGGAGGGGAGCGTCTATGGCGGGGGCGACGACCGGCGGCCGGGAAGGGAGGCGGGCAGAATCGTGGTGGCGCGAAAACCTAGTTGTGCCCTTCCATGGAGACGGGAGAGAGGTCAGGGGCGAGCGTATGGGGTGTCCGCGTTGAGGCCCGTGGGCTGTACGTGTTGGAATTATGCCCTAGAGGCAATAATAAAGATGTTATTATTATAATTCTTGTTCATGATAAAGTTTATATTCCATGCTATAATTATATTAAGCGGAAACTTTGATACCTGTGTGGTTTATGAACAACACCGTGTCCCTAGTACGCCTCTATGGACTAGCTCATTGATTAATGATGGTTAAGGTTTCCTAACCATAGACATGAGTTGTCGATTAATAATGAGATCATGTCATTAGGAGAATGATATGATGGACATACCCAAATTAAGCAGAGCAATTAGATCGTGTCATCGTGTTCATCTTTGCGAAGCTTTTTCCTATGTCAAGTATTGTATTCCTTAGACCATGAGATAATACAACTCTCTGGTACCGTAAGAAAGCTTTGAGGTCATCAAACGTCATCCTATGTGAGGGTGATCATAAAGGTGTTTCTCAGGTGATCGGAAAGTACTTGTTGGGTTGTATGTATCGAGATGGAATTTGTCCCTCCCGAGTCGGAGAGATATACTTAGGGCCCACTCGGTAATCGATATCAATACCGCTTGCAAGCACATGGTTAAGGAGTTAATCACAAAGTGATATCGGATTACGGAACGAGTAAAGTACTTGCTGTGAACGAGATTGAACTAGGTATGCCGATACCAACGATCGAATCTCGGGCAAGTAAAATATCGCGTGACGAAGGGAATACATATATGGGATTAATTGAATCCTGGCATCGTGGTTCATCCGATATGATCATCGATGAATATGTGGAGTCAATATGGGTTTCCAGATCCCGCTGTTGATTATTGATAGAAGATCATGTCTGCATATTCTCGAACCCGTAGGGTCACACACTTAACGTGCATCGACGCTAGGATAGAATGGATGATTGGTTTATGAGTTTTTGTTCGGAGTCTCGGATGAGACCCATGACATCACGAGAGGTTCCGGAATGGTCCGGAGAATAAGATTCATATAAAGGAAAGCAGTTTTTGGATTTTGGAATCGTTTCAGAGTTTATCGGTATTGTACCAGAAGGTTCTAGAAGGTTCCGGAGTGGGACCAACATGGGCCCACTTGTCGGAGGCCTGCGTGGACCTAAGGGGAAGTGCCCTGGCCACTTTGGGCCAGGGGCACAAGGCCCCTAAGGCCCAGCCGGCCAGCCCTAGGGGAAACCCTAGGGAAACCTTCTAGAAGAGGGGGGAGACTTGCCCCCCACTCCACCCCTTGGGCCGCCGCCCTAGGTCTTGGAGGAGGGGTCAAGGGGGGGCCGGATAGCCACCTATATAAGGAGAGAAGGGGCACACCCTCCCCCCACTCCTCCAACCCTAGCCATCGTCCAACTGCTACTCCTCCACCTCTCTCTCTCCCGACTGCGCGTAGGCGAAGCCTTGCCGCAGAAACTCTCCACTATAAGCACCACGCCGTCGTGCTACGGATCCAATCTATATCTCCACCATACTTGCTGGACCAAGTAAAGGAGGAGACGTCGATGCACCGTACGTGTGCATCTCTCGGAGGCGCCGCCACTTGCGGCGTAGGATCGGATCGGATCGCGAGGAGGAGACGGCGAGTACGACTACATCAACCACGTTCTGTTGAACGTTTCCGCTGTGCGATTTCTTCAAGGGTATGAAGATATCATCAATCTCTCTCGTTGATTACATCTCCTATATTAGATCTTGGCTTTCTTGTTCGCAACCGTAGGAAATTTTTTGATTTACTATGCTGCAAAACCCTTCAGTGGTATCAGAGCTAGATCTATGCATAGATGTGTTTTACGAGTAGAACGCAATATGCTTGTTGCGGACGTTGATGTTTTCTGTTGCAAACCTCTTGTTGTGTATTTCTTATGGCGCGACATAGTGAGATCGAAGCGGTCCAGGCCAACTTTACGCGACCTCGTTCACGAGACCGGCTCCGCATTTAACGTGTGGCTTGTTCCACACATGTGGCTGGTGGATGCCAGTTTCTCTCACTATAGTAGTCATGGGATTTACAACGGATGTTAGCAACCATAATATCACCGTTGTGGCTTTCCGTAGGTAAGAATCTTTCTTAGATTGTTACTCCCATAAGCCACGTAAAACATGCAACAACAAAGTAGAGGCGTCTAACTTGTTTTTGCAGGGAGTGTTTTGTGATATGGTATGGCCCAAGATATGATGTGTATGAATTGAGATGTATGCAATGATCATGTTTTGTAATATTTCACGACTTGCATGTCGATGAGTTCACAACCGGCAGGAGCCGTATGGTTGTCTTTATAATTGTATATGACCTGCGTGTCAACTTCTTATACACCATGTAATAGCTTTACTTTATCGCTAAGTAGTTAGCAATAGTTGTAGTTGCTATTCGTGGTGGAGGCAATCATGATGGAGTGATGGAGATCATTGCGCGGAGATTGGCTATACCATGTCACATAAAATTATATGCATGTGATGTTTATCCTTTTATGTATCTTATTATGCTTAGATCGCAACGGTAGCATTATAAGATGATTCCTCACTTAAAGATCAAGATAAAACTGTGTTCTCCCCATGTATGCACCGTTGCGAAAGTTCGTCGTGTTCAAGCACCTCGTGATGATCGGGTGCTATAAACTCTACGTTCACATACAACGGGTGCAAGCCAGTTTTGCACACGCGAAAATACTTGGGTTTGACTTGACGAGCCTAGCATGTACAGACATGGCCTCAGAACACACAAACCGAAAGGTTAAACATGATCATATGAATGATATGATCGATACTTTGTTGTTCACCATTGAAACCACATCTCTTATCATGAAGATCGGATTAGGTGTGGTGAATTTGGATCGTGTTCACTAAACAACTTGAGGGATGTTGAATTTAGTGGGAGTTCATCTAGTAATTTGATTAAGTTGAACTAGTTATCATGAACATAGTCTAAATTGTATTTGCAAATTTTGTAGATCAAATGGCTAAGTCCAACTTCAACTTCAATGTTTTTGCTGAGAAAGAAAAGCTTAAGAACAATGGGTCTAACTTCACCAACTAGTTCCGCAATCTGGGAATCATTCTCGCTGGCGGACAAAAGGACTATGTACTTGAGAAAGCGCTAGGTGACGCCCCTGCTACTGATGCGCCGGCTGATGAAAAAGCTGTTTATTAGTCACGCAAAGATGATTATGGAGTGATTAAGAGTACCATGTTGTTTGCTATGGAACTAGAACTTCAAAATCGTTTTGAGGAGTTCGCCGGGCCCTTTGAGATACTTGGGGAACTGAAAACCATGTTTCAGACTCAGGCCCGTTCTGAGAGATATGAGATCTCTGAGAAGTTCTTTAACTGCAAGATGGAGGAAGGGAGTTCCGTTAGTGCGCACGCCATTAAGATGTCGGGCTACACTCAACGTCTTGAGCAACTGGACTGCAAGATTCTAGAAGAGCTCAAGATTGACAGAGTTCTGCAACCACTCCCTCCTAGCTACAAAGGTTTTGTAGTTACTCACAATCAAATTGGTTCCACTGATACGATTACTGAGCTCTTCGCTAAGCTGAAAGCTGCGGAGGTGGATATCAAGAAAGATAATCATGTGTTGATGGTCAACAAGACCACTAGCTTTAAGAAAGCTAAGGGTGCAAAGAAATCCTTCAAGAAAGGCAGCGGCAAGTGCGTTGCCCCTGCTAAGAAGAAGCTCAAGTCCGGACCTAAGTCGGACACTGGGTGCTTCTATTGCAAGGACAAGGGTCACTGGAAGCGCAACTGTCCGAAATACTTAGCGGACAAGAAGGCTGGCACCATTAAAGGTATATTTGATATACATGTTATTGATGTTTACCTTACTAGCGCTCGTTGTAGTTACTGGGTATATGATACTGGTTCAGTTGCTAATATTTGTAACTCGAAACAGGAGCTACGGAATAGACGGCGGCTAGCAAGGGATGAGGTGACGATGTGCGTTGGCAATGGATCAAAAGTTGATGTAATAGCCGTCGGCACGCTCTCCTTAGTTTTACCTACGGGATTAGTTTTAAACCTTAATAAGTGTTATTATGTGCCTGCGTTGAGCATGAACATTATATCTGGATCGTGTTTATTGCAAGACGGTTATTTATTTAAATCAGAGAATAATGGTTGTTCCATTTATATGAATAACATATTTTATGGTCATGCACCTGTTGTGAATGGTTTATTTCTTTTGAATCTCGAAAGCAATGAAACATACATCCATAACATTGAGGCTAAGAGATGCAAAGTAGATAGTGATAATCCAACTTATTTGTGGCACTGCCGTCTAGGTCATATTAGTGTAAAACGCATGAAGAAACTCCATTCTGATGGAATTTTGGAGTCTCTTGATTTTGAATCATTTGACACGTGCGAGCCGTGCCTCATGGGCAATATGATCAAAACCCCGTTCTCCGGAATAATGGAGCGAGCAGCGGACTTATTGGAAATCATACATACCGATGTATGCGGATCAATGAGTGTTTCGATGTGGGTGGATATCGCTATTTTCTCACTTTTACTGATGACTTAAGTAGATATGGGTATATCTATTTAATGAAACATAAATCTGAAACGTTTGAAAAGTTCAAAGAATTTCAGAACGAAGTGGAAAACCATCATAACAGGAAAATTAAATTTCTACGATCCGATCGTGGAGGTGAATATTTGAGTTATGATTTTCTCACGCATCTTAAAGCAAGCGGAATCGTTTTGCAACTCACGCCACCCGGAACACCACAGCGCAATGGTGTGTCTGAACGCCGGAATTGAACTCTATTAGATATGGTGCGATCAATGATGTCTCTTACATATTTGCCGTTATCATTTTGGGGTTATGCATTAGAAATCGCTGGATTCACTTTAGATAGGGCACCATCTAAATCCGTTGAGACGACACCGTATGAACTATGGTTTGGTGCTAAAACTAAGTTGTCGTTTCTTAAAGTTTGGGGATGCGAAGCTTACGTCAAAAAGTTGATGCCGGACAAGCTCGAACCCAAAGTGGAGAAATGCGTATTCATAGGATACCCTAAGGAAACGATTGGGTATACCTTCTACCACAGATCCGAAGGCAAAGTGTTTGTTGCAAAGAACGGATCATTTCTTGAGAAGGAGTTTCTCTCGAAAGAAGTGAGTGGGAGGAAGGTAGAGCTAGATGAGGTTATTGAACCTTCTCTCGAGTTGGAGAGTAGCGCAGCACCTGAAATTGTTCCAGTGCCGTCTGCACCAACAAGAGAGGAAGCTAATGACGAGGATCATGAAACTTCGAACGATGCTACTACTGAACTTCGCAGGTTGACAAGGTCACGTGCCACTCCTGAATGGTACGGCAACCCTGTCTTAGACGTCTTGTTGTTAGACAACAGTGAACCTATGAATTATGAGGAAGCAATGATGAGCCCAGACTCTGAGAAATGGCTAGAGGCCATGAAATCCGAATTGGGATCCATGAGCGAAAACCAAGTATGGACTTTGGTGGACCCTCCTAGCGACCGTAAGGCCGTTGAGTGCAAATGGATTTTCAAGAAGAAAACGGACGCGGATGGTAATGTTACTGTCTATAAAGCTCGGCTTGTCGCAAAAGGGTTTCAGCAAGTTTAAGGTGTTGACTACGATGAGACTTTCTCTTTTGTAGCAATGTTTAAGTCCATTCGGATTTTATTAGCCATTGCTGCATTTCATGATTATGAAATATGGCAGATGGATGTCAAGACTGCGTTCCTCAATGGCAACATTGATGAAGAGTTGTATATGATGCAGCCCGAAGGTTTTTTCGATCCTAAGGATGCTAATAAGGTGTGCAAACTTCAGCGTTCCATTTATGGACTGAAGCAAGCATCTCGGAGTTGGAACCTTCGTTTTGATCAAGTGATCAAGAGTTTTGGATTTTTTTCCAAATTGCTATGAAGCTTGTATCTACAAGAAAGTGAGTGGGAGCTCGGTGACATTTTTAGTACTATATGTGGATGACATATTGATTATTGGAAATGACATTGGTATGCTTAACAATGTGAAGAGTTATTTGAATAAATGTTTTTCAATGAAAGACCTAGGAGAAGCTGCTTATATATTAGGCATCAAAATCTATAGAGATAGACAAAGACGCCTAATAGCTTTAAGCCAAAGTACATATCTAGACAAAGTTCTGAAAAGGTTCAGAATGGATAAAGCAAAGAAAGGTTCATTGTCCATGTTGTCAGGTAAGATATTGAGCAAGACTCAGTGTCCAGCTACGGTAAACGATAGAGATACTATGAGCAAAGTGCCATATGCCTCGGCCATAGGTTCTATCATGTATGCCATGCTATGTACTAGACCGGATGTGTCCAATGCTCTTAGTTTGATGAACAGATACCAAAGTGATCCAGGAGTGGAACACTGGACAGCCGTAAAGAACATCCTAAAGTATTTAAATATGACTAAATAAATGTTCTTGGTCTATGGAGGTGATGAGCAGCTCGTCGTAAAAGGTTACGTCGACGCTAGTTTCGACACTGACCCGGATGATTCTAAATCTCAGACAGGATACGTTTATATTTTGAATGGTGGAGCTGTGAGCTGGAGAAGCTGCAAGCAAAGCGTGATCGCGGGATCTACAACAGAAGCGGAATACATGGCTGCTTCAGAAGCGTCAAGTGAAGGAGTTTGGATCAGGAACTTCATCACTGAGCTTGGTGTGGTTCCAAGTGCCTTGGACCCACTGGAGATATTGTGCGACAACACTGGTGCCATAGCACTGGCTAAGGAACCAAGATATTATCCAAAGAGCAAGCACATCAACCGCCATTTTCATATAATTCGAGATTATATAGCAGATGGAGATCTGAAGATTAGCAAAGTACATACGGATCTGAATGTCGCAGATCCGTTGACTAAACCTCTTCCACGAGCAAAACATGATCAGCACCTTAATGCCATGGGTGTTAGATTGTTTCCAAATGTAAACTAGATTATTGACTCTAGTGAAAGTGGGAGACTGTTGGAATTATGCCCTAGAGGCAATAATAAAGATGTTATTATTATAATTCTTGTTCATGATAAAGTTTATATTCCATGCTAGAATTGTATTAAGCGGAAACTTTGATACTTGTGTGGTTTATGAACAACACCGTGTCCCTAGTACGCCTCTATGGACTAGCTCATTGATTAATGATGGTTAAGGTTTCCTAACCATAGACATGAGTTGTCGATTAATAATGAGATCATGTCATTAGGAGAATGATATGATGGACATACCCAAATTAAGCAGAGCAATTAGATCGTGTCATCGTGTTCATCTTTGCGAAGCTTTTTCCTATGTCAAGTATTGTATTCCTTAGACCATGAGATAATACAACTCCCTGGTATCGGAAGAAAGCTTTGAGGTCATCAAACGTTATCCTATGTAAGGGTGATCATAAAGGTGTCTCTCGGGTGATCGGAAAGTACTTGTTGGGTTGTATGTATCGAGATGGAATTTGTCCCTCCCGAGTCGGAGAGATATACTTCGGGCCCACTCGGTAATCGATATCAACACCGCTTGCAAGCACGTGGTTAAGGAGTTAATCACAAAGTGATATCGGATTACGGAACGAGTAAAGTACTTGCTGTGAACGAGATTGAACTAGGTATGCCGATACCAACGATCGAATCTCGGGCAAGTAAAATATCGCGTGACGAAGGGAATACATATATGGGATTAATTGAATCCTGGCATCGTGGTTCATCCGATATGATCATCGATGAATATGTGGTAGTCAATAATGGTTTCCAGATCCCACTGTTGATTATTGATAGAAGATCATGTCTGCATATTCTCGAACCCGTAGGGTCACACACTTAACGTGCATCGATGCTAGGATAGAATGGATGATTGGTTTATGAGTTTTTGTTCGGAGTCTCGGATGAGATCCAGGACATCATGAGATGTTCCGGAATGGTCCGGAGAATAAGATTCATATAAAGGAAAGCAGTTTTTGGATTTCGGAATCGTTTCAGAGTTTATCGGTATTGTACCGGAAGGTTCTAGAAGGTTCCAGAGTGGGACCAACGTGGGACCACTTGTCGGAGGCCTGCGTGGGACTAAGGGGAAGTGCCCTGGCCACTTTGGGCCATGGGCACAAGGCCCCTAAGGCCCAGCCGGCCAGCCCTAGGGGAAACCCTAGGGAAACCTTCTAGAAGAGGAGGGGAGACTTGCCCCCCCACTCCACCCCTTGGGCCGCCGCCCTAGGGCTTGGAGGAGGGGTCAAGGGGGGGTCGGCCAGCCCCCTATATAAGGAGGGCAGGGGCGCACCCTCCTCCCACTCCTCAAACCCTAGCCGCCGTCCAACAGCTGCCCCTCCACCTCTCTCTCTCTCCCGACTGCGCGTAGGCGAAGCCCTGCCGCAGAAACTCTCCACCATAAGCACCACGCCGTCGTGCTGCGGATCCAATATATCTCTCCACCATACTTGCTGGACCAAGGAAAGGAGGAGACGTCGTTGCACTATACGTGTGCATCTCTCGGAGGCGCCGCCACTTGCGGCGTAGGATCGGATCAGATCGCGAGGAGGAGACGACGAGTACGACTACATCAACCACGTTCTGTTGAACGTTTCCGCTGTGCGATTTCTTTAAGGTCATGAAGATCTCATCAATCTCTCTCGTTGATTACATCTCCTAGATTAGATCTTGTCTTTCTTGTTCGCATTCATAGGAAATTTTTTGATTTACTATGCTGCGAAACCCTTCAGTACGAGTTGGTTGTTGCGGTGGCAGGAACTGTAAATTACTCCAAAGTTTGGAGGGCATGTTCGTCCGCTGCAGCTCGGGAAGCGACGAAAAGCTCGGGAAGCGCCTCCTGTCCCGCTTTCGACCGGCCGCGATGCATAGTGCAATTTTGCGTACTACTTTCGCTAGCGCGGTCAAAATTTTAGTTGTTTGTCAGCCCTTCCGATTCTTGAACCACGAAGCTGAGTCCAAAGTGGAAACAAACGGAGCCTAAGTGTTGTGGAGGTCTACTCAACAAGTTTGTAAAGGTTCAAGTCTCCACCTTGAAGGCCACCTATAGTGGATCGTGTGCTTGCCATGCGGCGGGTGTGCGGGAGAATAGGGTTGGGCCTTTTTGTGGCGCTGGTGGTCTTAGTACCGCCCACCCCTCCAACGGAGACGTACTTCCCATTAAAAGGAAGGAACTTCGGGAAAACATCTCCATGTCAACTTTCGGTGATTTCTATCCTTTACTCTCTTATATTGTTGCTTACTTGATTGCTTGTCATATATGTTCTCTCACCTAGTTGCATATCTAGAGAATATCTACTTTGTGTCAAGCCTTAAAATTGAAAAGAAGCTAAAAGTTGAGTAGCGCCTATTCACCCCCCCTCTAGTCGCTTATACCGATCTTTCAATTGGTATCAGAGCATCGACTCTTACTTTGGCTTAACCGCCTAAGAGAAGTATGAGCGGCGAGCTTGTGGGGGATGAAACCCCTAATGAAAATTCTCCCATCTCTAAGAAATATCTTACCGACTCTATAAGTTTGATTAGAGAAGATATGAAAGCCTTGCTTGAGTCATATGTTGGAAAAAGAGACGTTGTTGTCACCGATGCCCTTGATGGTTCATCAAGTGGTATCAAACCGGCAGATGAGTCTCGCAAGGATACTCCTGCCGGTGGTGCCAACAAGGAAAAGGATAAATCCCATGGAAGTGTGCCCCCACCACCTAGATACAATAATTCTCCCCTTCCTACACCTCATATCAACCATCGTGGTCCTCCTCCTAAGCTTGATGAATCTAATTTTGCCAATTGGCAATTATGCGTTCTCACTTCAAAAGTTCAAGTGTTCATCTTTGGAAGGGTGTGGAGTATGGATTCAACTCGCGTGATCCCTACAACATGACGCCCACAGAAGAGATCAACTATCAACTCAATGCCACCACCTTGGCCATTCTCCAATATGCCTTGACCCATGAGCAAATGACTCACGTTCTCTGTTATGAGACTGCCAAGGAGGCTTAGCATTCTCTCAAGCGGGTCTATCTTGGAAACAAGAGCATCCAAAGCTCCAAGATTGAAGAAATGCACTATGAAGCTAATGCCTTTGTTGGAAAGGAAGATGAGACTCCTGAAGAGCTTTATCAATGGGTCACCGCTCTCTCTATTAGGATGATTGACCATGGAAGCAAGGATGTTGATGATGAGTGTATCAAGCGCAAGTTCATGCAGGCTATCTTGTCTTTCCGAAGAGACTTCACCAACAATATTCGCTCAAGAGCGGACTTCTATGTCATGTCTTCAAATGAAGTGCTTAGTGAGTTTGTGTCTCTTGGGATCATCAAAAAGACCGCCGATGATGCTCTTGCTCGTGCTTGGAGGATGGATTCTCCCACCCTTGCCTTGAATGCCAAGGCCTAATCTACGAGGAAGAAGATGATGGATTGGAAGTGATAGGAGGTGATGCCGAAGACGTAAAGTGTTCCTTGCATGAGCATCTAGCTCTAGCATCAAGGATTTTTTAGAGGAACCAAGGAATGGGCAATGATTCAAGAGCTCTCCCAAGCAACTCAAGGCCCAAGTTATGATCTTGCTACAATTGTCATGAAACTAGCCACTTTGTTGCCGAGTGCCCATATGAGAAGAGGGAAGACTATGGAGGAAGGACTGTGTTTAAATCCAAGTATAGGCCTACTTCAAACAAGAACTTCATCAACAAAGTCCCCAACAAGAACTTTCCAAACAAGAAGGAACGACAAAAATATGTGTTGATGGTTCGTGAAGAATATGAAGAAACTCAAGAGGATGAGAGTGATGATGAAGATGGAGAGATTGTGGGAGTGGCCGCCATCGCCACAATTTCTACCGCGTCCTCTACCCCAACCGCTTCCGCCTCTACCCCAACCTCTTCACCAACATCTCTCTTTGACTCTCCTAATGAGAACAAGTTCGTCACCAAGGCGACATGCCTCATGGCTAAAGCCTCCGCGGTAACTCCTAAACCCTCAACTCCCTCTCTTGATGCTCCTTCATGTGATGATGAGATAGGTATCAAGATTAAGAAGGAAGTGGTTGAATCCACTAGCTTCCTAACTAACTTAGAAGGTGATGTTAAGATGTGTGTTGAGTCCCTCATGATTCAAATAGGTGAAGCACTCTATATCATCGATGAAAGAGATGATACCATCTCAGAGATATTTTGGCATGCTCGTGAGGCCGCCATGGAGATAGCCGCTCTATCCGGTCCTCTTGAGGAAGAGCAAAGTAAAAGAGTCATTCTCGAAGGAACCAATGTTTCACATGAAGAATCATATAACTTGATCTTACTAAAGAATGTGATCATGCTCTTGCCTTAAGTAAAGTACTTAAAAAGGAGAAACTTGAGTTTGGGATTGGTCATTCTAGACTAAATGAAGAGCTTGAGAAACTCAAGAAGGACCATGAGGTCCTATTGAGAAAATTCTCTACTCTCTCAAAGTCTCATGAACAACTTCAAACTCAGGTAACAAATGAAAGTTCAATTGTGTCAACTAGTGTTGCTTCTTGTTCTATGATACGCCCAATTTGCATCACCATTCTATATCATAATTTACCTCTATTCATTGATATTTGTCTTATTATGAGGTATTACTTATGGTTTTTCATCTGTTTATGCAAGTTGGATGATTCTTGGAGGATGGACTGCCGGAGTCTGGATTCTAATGGAAAAGAAGGCGTTTCGGTGCAATTTCGCGAAGATCAGAAAAATACCAGAAAAATACCAGAAAAATATGGAAACATATTATTTTACCAGAATACGAAGGAAGCCAGAAGGAGGAGCGAAGAGGGGCCACAGGGGGCCCACACCCCCTAGGCGCGGTCCCACCTAACCCCACGCCTAGGGAAGGTGTGGCCCACCTGCCCGGCCTCCGACTCCGCCCCTTCTCCTATATCTTCCCTACGGAACCCTAAGCCTCGAGGAGTGACCACAGATAGATTTCCGCTGCCTCTAGGGGCGGAAAACACCAAGAGAAAGATCTCTCCGGCAGACAGATTTCTACCGGGGGAATTCCTTCCCGGAGAGGGGAGACCATCGCCATCAACACCATTATCAAGCTAGGCTTCATCGGGATCATCATCATCATCAACACCATCATCTCCACCAGCACCATCATCACCACTCCGTCCTGCTGTAACAATTGTGTTGGATATTGCTTTAGTTCTTAGGAGAAACTTTCCCGGTGTTAATTACTATTGTAGTTGATGCTTGTGAGTGGAACCATTGGATTATTGTTTATGTTCAGATTGTTTTCCATTATCATATCATATTTGATCTTGATCCATATGATGTCTCGTGAGTAGTTAGTTTAGTTCTTGAGGACATGGGAGAAGTCATGTTGTCAGTAGTGAATCTGTGATGAGTTATTATTCAATGGTTTAGTATTTAAGTTGTGGTGCTATTCTTCTAGTGGTGTCATGTGAACGTCGACTACATGACACTTCACCATTTATGGGCCTAGGGGGATGAATTGTGTATTTGGCTACTAATTGTGGGGTTGCCGGAGTGGCAGAAACCTGAACCCCCATTAGGACACATTTGCATAAGGGAGCGTAGGATCTCAGAGTTTAAGGTTGTGGTTATGCGGTGACCCAGCATACCACTGCATGTGTAGTACACTATAGTCGTTGACATGACATCCACAGAACACCGTTCCGTAAATATCACATCCCTTAGAGTGGTACAACAGAAACATTGCGGGTCCATATTATAAACATACACACGTTATTATTATTACAATACCGGAAGTTCAAGACTTCCAAAAGATTCAACTTATAAACCAAAATATAAGTGTTTGAGCTGAAGTTTCAAATTTAAAACTTAAACTCCAAATTGAGCTCAGCAACTTATTGTTATATATTGTTCATGATGCTCGGCTCAAGTGGTTACTAGAACTATAGTAATTATTCGGACTCCTGGAACTCTCCTCCGTAGACGATGTCGTAGTCCTCCCCTTCTACGGCTCCATACAAGTTGGGCTCTTCATATAAGACCTCCTCTTGACTCTCGGATGCATACATTAGAGTATCTTCGGGATTCTCAGGTCTAAGCAAGGATTCAAATGAAAGGATGAGTAATAGCATTACTCGGCAAATTCATTATATGCAAGGTAGGAAGTTTGATGCTCTATCTACCACCTCGGACTATCAGTCGTTGGTATTATGCGATTTTGTAAATCTTTCTTCAAAGGTTGATTTTATTATGAAAATCTATGACCACAAGCCTTCACAGGTTGACCAGAATTTTCATGGAGTTCCTTTCCTACCGCGTTCGTAGCTCCTTCCCGGAACACGGAGTAACAAGTTACAATTCTTACACTCTGCAGAGGTGCGTTACTTTTCCCATGAGAGATCAACTCCTTGTTGCACAACTGGGCGTACTTTCCCGTCCACAATTCCATGATGTGGGGCCCAGTAGTTGGTCCAAGCCAATCACTGCCCTCTCCGCGACCTCATATGTCTGCATGATCCTTCGGGCTAGCTCACCTTCGTTAAGCCCCCTTTCGGGCAGGCTAAAACCCTGATGAGTTCCCGAAGACTCTATGACCTAGTGATGCCCGGATTAGTACCATTTACATGGACTATATCCCTAAACACCATTCATAGATAATCTATACACCAAAAGTGTGGGGCGTAAGGGTGCCCACCCATATGTTGGATCCACACAAGTAATCAAAACATCACGTTAAGGTTTTCTTGCCTCCATATAAGAGGAAAAGGATACAACTGACTTCTCCATCCCATTCCAAATCTCATGGTTAACGCATAATATACGACGCTAGAATCACTGATGTCATGGGTTATTAATTCCTAATTGTTCATCATTAGTGCAAGTAGAACTCTAAGTTCTATTGCTCCATCACATCATCACTTAGGATGATATCTAAGATTTAGTATCTTGAGAAAATAATGTTTTCTTTTTCTATAGTATAGATGATAACACACAATTTGCAAATACTTTGATAAAGACTCTTCAAAGGATATGAGCAAGTGATGAACTTGCCTTGTGATTGCAAGGTAGTGAAGTCTGATGCTTGCACTGGACCTTGAGCTTCTATGTCTACAAAAACATCATTATTGCCTGGTAAGGACAATATTTAAAGAAGCAAAATGATTATGCAAAGTAATGTAATGCATCATTTAACTTGATATGCTTTCTCCCTATTATTAATAAAATTCTTTTTAATAATAAAGGATCTATAAATATTAATTTTTAATATTTATAATAGAATATTGTATTCTTTTATTTTATTTTCCTTTCCTTTAACTTTTATTGATTTAATAATTCTTTTAGGAATTATCACTTAAATATCAAAAATTGTTATTGAATATTTGTTTAGTATTTTCTAAAATACTACAATATTAATATATAATGAAAGTGATTTTTATTTATTTTTATCATCTTTCAATAATTTTGTAAAATTCCATAAGAAATATATAAATTACAAAATTCTTAATAAAATTTGTATGTCTAAAATTTTATATCTTAATTTATTTGGATAGTTTGGATTATTATGAATCCAAAAATATTTTATTTATAATTTTTGCACTTTTATTTTATTTTCTAGAATTTAATTAAGTTTAGGGGCATTTTGGTCTTTTCCTATTTACTAAAACAGAGTCTAAATGAATTGGGCTGGCCTTTTGGGTTTATTGGGCCCTTGTGGCCTAGTAGGGCATGGTCAAAACAACCACCCCGAAGGGTTTTCATCCCACCCAGCCCACTCACTCGATGTCTCCTCTATCGAGCTCACCCCTCTCCTTCTCCTTCCCCGACCCCGTGGTCAATGGTGTCGCCGACGGCGATTCCCGCCGTCGTGGACCGCCCTGGCCGCCGTCGTGGTGTAGGAACAGGTTGTCAACTTCGCTCTTCCCTCCTATCCAACTGGATTTGGACATGGAGCTCTCCTGTGACGGATGGATGCCATCCCGAACCCTAGGGTTTGGGGTTGATGTGGATCCTGGCACCGCCACTACTGTCGTGCACCGTGGTGATGCTCCTCGCCTCCAAACGTGGCTATGGTCGCTGCCGTGGTGTTGTATGGGTCCAGCGCCCCCCTTGGGGTGCTCCCCGTGCCGCCATGGTCGTCGGCCACCTCTGCTTCCTCTTCTAGTCTCCAGCGAGGACCTTTGGTGAGTGCTTCCTCTCCTCTTGAGCTCTCTGTGTTAGGCCCTCCCATGTTAAATGTTGGTAGTGGCCTCTCTGATGATTGTCTGGTCCTAATTAGGGTTCTTGGTTCTGTTTAGGGTTCATACCTTGCTGTTGATTAGATACTGATGAATGGGATCATGTGTTGATGGTACCTAAGCATGCTAAATGATTGTTAGTTGTGGTTTGCTACTTAAGATGAACTATGGTGGTGCTAGTGGCTTATCAGATGATTCTATGGATTAATTTTGATGTGGTTAGATGATCAAGTTGCTTTAGAAGCAATACTTGGGAATCTTGTGGTTTACTGTTTCACCACTGTCATTACTTGGTTAATGACAGTGAGTGTTGTGTGATGAAATCACTATATTAACACTTGTTGGCTTAAGATTTCATATGTAGTTTGACATTAAAGATAAATAGAAATGTTCCTTTCTTAAATCCCTAAGACCAATGATGTTGGTCTGAGGTTTAGGGATTAAGCTTTATCTAGTTGACTCATATGGATGGTTCTGGTAGTGGTACCAGCTACTGTTTCTTGAATCAAAGCTTAAAAAAATTTGATGGTATTCTTGATCATTTGTATAGATCCAACAAATTAAATTCTAAGGTGCTACTCTTATCTTAGAGATGTGCCTAGAAGTTAAATCTTATCTATATTCATTCTTGAATTGAAATATAGCTTGATAGGTAAATCAATGATGTTGTTCTGAGATTTAGTTGGATCCTTGTACTTTGCTGTTTGCTTTTAAAGTTTTAAAACCTCAATGATGGATTCACCCCACTTGGGTGCTTTCTGAGAGTTTAAATAAGTGTCAGATCATGTATGTTTGTCTAATCTTAGACAGATAGATCATTTGATGGTCTATTTACTCACCACTGTCACTTGATGTTGTGGTTGCTAGTGGTTGATCTTGTGGTAGCTTGATCTGGTGCTCTCCTGGTATTTCCAGCTCCTGGCTTGTCCTTGATCTAGCCCATCATCTCCTGATCCTGATGGCTTGACCTTGGTCTTGCTATCCACCTGATCTTCCCCCTCCGTATGTCACCATCCTGGTGATGTGATCCTAGGCTTTGGTTGGTTTGATCTAGATTGGCTTGGTTTAGCTGCTGGCTGCTGTGCTTGGTGTGTAAGAGCAAAGGAATGATGTGGGGATTGGTTTCCCACGGCTGTGTTAACATTTTTGTTTGGTTGTGCTGCTGCTGCTGTGGTGTTGACAGCACACACCATGCAGTTTGGTGTGTGTGCTGCTTGTGTGCCTGCTGCACAGATGTGGATATGTTCAGAATTTTGAAAGTTACTTTCATCTGGTTACTTCTACTTGGCTGGTGAAACTTGCCCCTCCTTGCTGTTATTTGACTTATGGCTTAAAATTATGAAAGATACATTATTTCATATTGGTGAAACTTGCCCCTTTTTGTAAGATTACTCAATGATGAACCTTGATCAGTGCACTTCACTGACAAGTCTGAGAGTAATATAATTTTAACCTTAACTTTCTTTATTTTTGTTTGTGTTTGTTTTGCAGGTACCAGACTTGGGAATTCAAGATTTTAGTTTAGGTTTTCTTCTTTATTTGTAGAATAGTCATATGTAATATTCTTTATTCTTTTGTAATTTTAGTTCTACCCTTTTGTAATCTTTATTTTATTATTTTGTAATAAAGATTGTACTATTATCAATAAAGAAATATTATTCTTTATTTATTTACTATTGTAAAAATTGTGGATGATTTTCATAAGTTACATTTTTGTAACTTATTTATTGAATGAAATTTTGGAATATTCATTTTATTGATTATCTTCTTTCATTTAAAGTTTGAGTTATTATTGGTTAACTCTTAATTAAATCAAATACTCAAACATCATTCAAAATCCTTTTGAATTATAATTCAAACACTCAAGTTTTAAATTCAAATTCCATTTCCCAAAACACATAAGTCCACAAAGATCATATCAAAGTCTATAGCAATCATCCTTCAAGACTAAACCTATTTTCAAAGTATGAAAGAAACCTTGATCACTTTAGGTTTTTATTTGGCGAAAAATTTACCCACATTTTCACAGATGAATGCATGCAACATTTCAAATTCCTAAATCTACCCTTCATTAGTTCCTAAATACTGGGATGTTACAGGTTAGATTTATATCTTAATTACTTTCCTATAGTTATAGATGTTTGCAGGGGGTTTAATCACAAGTATGTATTAGTCCAAGTAAGGTCGGTATGTTAGCATAGGTTCACCCACACAACACTTACAACACCAGAGAAGAGTACTTAGCTATTTGAAGCAAAAGCACTTGACAGAATTCCCATGTGTCCTCGAGAACGTTTGGTCCTTATAAGTATTTACACTGGCTTGTCCTTTGCTAAGAAAGGATTGGGACACTTGCACCGTTTGTTTGTTACCGTTGTTACTTGCTCTTTGTTTTGTTGCCTTGTTAGAAAACCTCTTAAATCTGTTTGCTAAGTATTCATAGGGATTTCCTGCTCCATACCACTGTTCAGCACCTTCTGCTCCTCGTTGGGATCGACACTCCTATTTATCGAAAGTACTACGATACTCCCCCTATACTTGTGGGTCATCAAGACTATTTTCTGGCGCCGTTGCCGGGGAGTGAAGCTCTATTGAAGAGTGGAACTGGTAAGAGAAACTTTTACTGTGAGTATTGCTTTTGTTACTGCTTGTTACTTCGTTTCCAATATGGATAACCCACTTGGTTTTCTGTTTGGGAAAACTACTACCATTGCTAGGGTAGTAGATGAACCACCACATATTGAGATAGATCCTTTTAAGATACCTACAAGTATTGTTAATCATGTTATGGATAATTATTATTTTGGGGATGGAACTGTCCATCCTGGTGATCACTTGCTTTTTATCCATGAATTATGCGGGTTTTTTAAGTGTGCAGGTATCACAACTAAACAGGTGAAGAGGAAGTTACTCTCCATATCCTTGAAAGGGAGAGCTAAAGCATGGTATAAGCTGCTGAAGAATGGATAATCCATGGAATGGGAGGAGATGGCATCTCTCTTCTACTCAAATTTTTATCCTCCCAGTGAAATTCATAAGGATAGAAATCTTATATATAACTTTTGGCCTCTTGATGGAGAGAGTACAACTCAAGCTTGGGAGAGATTGAAGTTACTAATGCTTAAATGTCCTATTCATGAACTCCCTAACAATATTATTCTCAATAACTTTTATGCTAGGCTTTCTCTTCATGATAAAGATTTACTAGATGCTTCTTGTGCTGGATCATTCACACATATGAAGGAATAAGATAAATGGGATCTCTTAGACCGTATTCAAGATAACACTGAAGCTTGGGAGAATGACAAAGGAAGAAAGTCAGGTATAAACTATGATTATGAATGCATTAAATCTTTTATGGGAACTGATAACTTCCGTGATATTAGTAATGAGTTTGGTATTGATTCCCAAAGTATTGCCAACTGTTTTAAGGCCTTTGCCTCTTACATAGAAATTCCCAAGAAGAAGTGGAATAAGTACCATGCTACTTATAAAGATGTTGTTAGTCATGTTCCAGTTAGAACTACTCAAGTTTGTACTACTAATCATATTGTTCCTGAACCTCATATTGAGAAAATGCCTTTCCCAGCTAAGGTAAAGGAGTATTCTATGATTATTAGTGCAAATAACAAAGGTACAATGAAAACTACGGAGCCTGGTAAGCAATTGAATATTGAACCTGTGGTAGCTATTGTGAAAGACACTGCCACTAGAAATCTAGAGGATGAGCACATTGTCTTCTGTGAAGATGCTTCTAATATTATCTCTCATCCTAGTCAGGCTGGAAAAGCCAGTGTTCATGTGCTTTCTATTAAAATTGGTGATCATTGCTACTATGGTTTATATGATATTGGTGCTAGTTCTAGTGTTATTCCTTATGAGATTTACAGGGAAATTATGCATGAGATTGGTCCTTGTGAGCTAGAGGACATTGATGTGGTTATCCACCTTGCTAATAAGGAAACCATTTGCCCCATTGGCATTGTAAGAGATGTGGAGGTTCTCTGTGGTAAGATCAAATATCCTGCTGATTTTCTAGTGCTTAATTCAGCAGCTAGCAAAATTTGTCCTATCATTGTTGGTAAACCTTTCTTGAACACGTGTGGAGCCATTATTGATTGTAAGAAGGAAATTTTTTAAACTAAGTTTGATGGAGATTCTTATGAGTTCAACTTTTCCAAATTTTCTAAAGCTCCTTGTGAAAATAGCTTGCCTAATAAAGATTTCGGGATGGAACAACTTGCTTCTATTGATCCAGTCTATGACCTTGGGCATCTTTTTGATGACTGTAAGTATGCTTATTCTGATGATAAAGTTGTTGCCAGTGATAGTTATATTGTCAAATTTATTCAAAGTGCTACTAAAAGTTATTATGAGAGAGGGAAACATGTTTTTATGCATATTAATGATGTTAAGTTTCCCCGTTTTATGTTGAAAGCTTTGAAGTTGCATATGTTTTGTCTTGCTATGCTAGTGGCTTTTGTTTCAACAATTCGTTTTCCCATGATACCCCCATGCATAGGAAGTGGGTTAGACTCAAGTGTGTTGGTTATTTGCTTCTTGATGCTCTCTTTCACTTCAAATATATATATCCTATGTGAGCATCTTTGAAAGTTTCAAGCCTAACTTAAAGGCATTAAAGAAAAGTACTTGTTGGGAGATAACCCAAGAGTTTTGTCGAGTCTTGGAAGTTATTACTACAGTAATAACCACTCCTTATCCTTTTTGTTTTGTTTTTTGTGTCAAGTTCATCTACTTTTGTGAAGTAGAGGAGTTGTGAAAAGTGGCTGTCCTGGGACAAATTTTTGTGCTGTATTGTAAAAATTCATGAGGAAGCTCAGTACTTCGGATGTAGCTGCATCTTTCTGAGCTCGTTCTCCAAGTTGTTACCCAACTTTCATCGATTCTGCACCTTTTGATTTGAGCAACAGAAGAGTCTAGAAAAAAATCAATCTTTACCTGCTGGTCTGTTTGACAGATTTCTGCCATCATTTTGCATTTGCCTCTTATAAAAGCTCTTGTGTTGACGGGTTTTCAGTTGAAGTGTGTACCCAAAGGTTATTGTTTTTGCTTACACTAATGTTGTCATTGAGTTTGTGCAAGGGTTTTGTATGAAGGAAATTCTCAGGAGAAGGAGAAAAGGAATCTGCAGAGTTCGTCTTTGAATAGGTAAAAGTGGTGAAAACAGAAGGTTCGTGAAACCCCAATCTTTTTATATTTTTTATGTTTTTAATACATAAGGAAGACTATGAGACGAAACTGAAGAAGAAACGGAGTCCGGGGTGGACAGACCCACCCCAGGCGCGGGCCCGGCCTGGCCGCGCCTGGAGGGGGTGTGCCACCCTCGAACTCTGTCTCCGCCTCATTTTCGTGTCAATACCTTCCCTATGCCTTGAAACTTCGTAATATATACCCCCCAGATCCCCCAAGGTTTGTGCATCATGTTCTCGTCGTGTTTTCGTTTCAATCTGTTTCTGTCAGGAAATCTTCTCAAGTTTAGAGGACCATGGCCTCCGCCAACGACAAAGGCAAGAAGCACGAGGAAGAAGAACCTCAAGTCCCCAAGGAGGAGGAGATCTTGGTAGGGTATGAAGGTGACATGGAGGAGGACAAGCAACCGGACACTCGAGCTACCGTCGCAAGCATTGGAGTGGTGGCAACCCTTATCAAGCTTAAGAGGACATCACGGATGTCTAGAGGAGGGAAACCCCCATGTATCTTCTACAATCCACGGTCATATCCTCCACGTAATAAGAGACACTTCCATACACTTATACATGAATATCAATACCAACAGGTGCCCAAAGGGAACTTGCCTTCGGTTTGGGATATGCCCCGTTCTAACAATGCAGAAAAGGATCATGCTAAGGATGAAGAGTGGGAAAAGAATAACAAGGACTGGGATTCTCGGTCTGACATGATCATGAACCGCATAGAGCAAAACTCGGAGCTAATCTGTACTCTTACTTTTGAGTTCGAGGATTTGAGGAAGCTGATTGAAGAACTTATCAAGAGAACACCACCACCACCGAGGGAGTAATTTGTCCTCAAGTTTGGCATCCCCTTGGCTTGTTCCAAGCTTGGGGGAGTGTCACGGTATCACCACCATTATCTTTTACCTTTTTAGTGGATTCATATCTATGGTAGATAGGTTATTTTATAGTTTGGTTTTCATGTGGAAGTATCTCTCCTTTAGTTGATTATCTATGTATCCCTTGGTGTGAGTGCCTTTATTGGAATATTAATGAGAAGTCTCATCTTTTACTTTTTGCACTTATTATTTTAGTTTGCAATCTCTATTATATGACGGATCGTGTTGATCAGTATTGGCACCACTTTGGTAGCATCAAGTGGATCTAAATTGGTTTTGGCAAACTGAGTTCTGGTCAGTAGCAATACTTTTTGAAGTTTGAAAGAAAAAGAGAAAAAGCTTACAGGTATTTGGTATTGTTTGTTTTCTTTCTTGTTGGCTCATAAGCTTAGTATTCTTCATTTAAGATCTTTTGTGTCTTCAAGGTAGATTGCATGTTTGGCTTTATTACTTGTATGTTTGCTTGTTTCTTTCAACTCTCTTGCTTGCTACCCAACCTTGCTAGCCAAAAACCTGTTTTGAGAAGGCATACTTCTCATGTTTCCAAAATCCTTTGAACCAAACTTTTGCCATTTGTGTCCACCATATCTACCTAGTAGCATTGTTTCTATTCCAAGCAAATTCTCAAGATTCATATACCTTTCGAATTAAAAAGTATTTTTTTATGTGAAAACTAGCTAGTAAAGCTCTCACGAACTTGATGGCACACTTTATTTATTTTCCCCTAACAGACTTGAACCATTGTGCCATCGAAGTTGTATATGCTTGCATCTATACATTGGAATTAGCAGAACCGTGCTGTCACGGGGAACATTTTCAACATTGCACTTGTACTCTGTACATGATGACCCACAAGTGTAGGGGATCGCAACAGTCTTCGCGGGTAGTATTACCCAATTTATTGATTCGACACAAGGGGAGCCAAAGAATACTTGCAAGCCTTAACAACTGAGTTATCAGTTCAGCTGCACTTGGAAATAGTTCTTGCTCACAGAAGTTTATCAGTAGCAACAGTTTGTAGTAGCAACAGCAAAGCAACAGTAGCAGTAACAGCAACAGTGAAACAGTAGCAATAGTAACAGTAACAGAAACAGTAGCAGTAGGATTCGAGTGCGGTAGGCATAGGGATGGATGGACGGGCGTTGCATGGACGAGTATAAACATGTAACTTCAAGAACTAGAGCATTGTAGATAAATAATAACAAGCATCCAAGTACTAAAGAATCCTAGGCATGTGCTCCAAATATAGTCATACATGCTCGCAATGAGAACTTGCACAACATCTTCTGTCCAGCCAGCCTATGGCAGCGGGGCCTCTAGGGAACTACTGGTAAGGTGCTCCTTTTAATAGAGCACCGGAGTAAAGCATTAACACTCCGTGAACACATGTGATCCTCACACCATAGCCATCCCCTTCGGTTGTCCCAATTATTGTCAATTTGGGGCCTTTGGATCCGGACAATGATATGTGTACACAAATTATAGATAAGACCATAAACAATACTATCATAATGATTCAATATTAAGTTCAGATATGAGATCATGGCACTCGGGCCCTAGTGACAAGCATTAAGCACAACAAGTTGCAACAAAGTCAAATAGCACTAATAGAGATACTAGACACTATGCCCCTAACAGATCTTATTCGATTACATGATAGAACTCATCCAATCCCTACCATCCCCAAGCCTACAACGGGGGATTACTCACTCATGGATGAGGGAAACATCGGTGGTTGATGGAGATGCGTTGGTGATGATGATGGCGATGATCCTCTCCAAATTCCCCGTCCCGGCAGGGTGCCAGAACGGAGTTTCTGGATCTGAATCTTGGTTTCTGGTGGCGGCGGCGGAGCGGAACTCTTTCTGGAAAACTATCGACCCCCCTGAGTTTTTAGGTCAGAAGGAAACTTATAGACGCGGAGGGAGGCCAAGAAGCTGCATGGGGTGGCCAAACCTCCCCCAGGCGCGGGGTCAGTGGGCTCGCGCCTGGGGTGGGTCTGGCCCCCCCGGCCTCCCTCTGTCTCCCCTTCTGGCTCTGTGGATCTTCTGGTGAAATATAATTTTTGGCATATTTTCCGGAATTGTTCCCGATAGTTTATTTTCTGCACAAAAACAAGACACCAAGGTAATTCTGCTGAAAACAGCGTCAGTCCGTGTTAGTTGTATCCAAATCACACAAGTTTAGAGGAGAAACAATAGCAAAGTGTTCGAGAAAGTAGATACGTTTTGTACGTATCAACTCCCCCAAGCTTAGCTTATTGCTTGTCCTCAAGAAATTCAGTTGAAAACTGAGTGCGATAAAGAACTTTCACGAACACATTGCTTCATATGATGTAAATATTCTCAGCACAGGAGTAGATGCTTAGACAATTCATAATAAGGAGTTTGCAACTAAGTCTACTCAATAGTCATTGCAAGCTATGAAGAGAAACCAACTCAATAATAATAAGTAGCATGAAACATAAACATAAGCAACATTGCAATGCTCATAATAAGGTATGATAGAGTGGTATCTCGCTTTCCTTTGTTTGAAGAGCACAATATAAATGCCAAGGCACCTCTGAAGTTCACATGAAGACTAGAGATAGAGATATCAGAGATACACGCATCAAAGTCATGACATAATTAACCAAGTTTTGGAACAAACACAAGAATGACAACTATGCTCTCAAGAAGGTGCTCATAGAATAAGTGGTGACTCAACAAGGTTTTGAAAACGGTTTTTGAAAGTTTGAAAGGCTTCCAAATGCTGAAAGGAAGGTACTCATTAGCTTTGAGATCTCATTGCCCCTAACATAAGCATCTTTATGTGGTTAAGGTGAAAGTGAGGTCCACTCTAAATTATATGCTTGACAGATCATATACTGAAAATCCCAAGTCCCTTGAGTGCGAGGGCCACTCCGCATACTACTCAACTTTGGGTCCAGGCAAGTTCTTGTCATTGTAAGTATTTGCATATCATCGAGAACCGCCAACGGGGTACCCCTTGCACATGGTACAAGAGATTTCCGATAACCAAAATGACAAGGCAAGCAGACAATGATTATCTCAGCAATCTTTTTATTTACTATATGTATAGTTTTTTATTGAGGATGCTTCATAGATAACTCACTATGGGGTTGCTGCAAGTTTCCACCATGATTAGGCATGGCTTAGGCTAGCGGCCCAGGCATTTATCTAACACAGAATACAAACTCCATGGACTCACAATTCCCCTTTTCATTTCACATCGGTTACATCCGCAAACAAAAGATCAAGGTATCAACTAGATATAAGTATATCTAAAAGGTGCTAAAAGCGTTCCCCATGATAGCACGGTTCTGCTGACTCCCAGCATATAATTTGCAAGCATATAACTTTCATGGACTAGTCACAATGGTTGAGGATTATTAAGTGCAAGGAATAAAGTATGCCATCAAGTTCGTGAGAGCTTTACTAATTAACTTTCTCAACACAGACAAACATTTTATTTTGGAAGAAAGCACGGCATATGGAATATGCACTGAAATAGCAAATGGTGCTAATAGGTAGATATGGTGGACACAGCTGGCAATATTAGTTTTGGGGAGTTGGAAGCACATGTAGAGCACATACTCAGTGCAAGTGAAGGCTAGCAATAGAGAGGGAGCGACGAACGAGAGAGCGATAGCTGTCATAATCATGCTTGCAACAAAACATGACTAATTATGTCATGAAAGTGATACAAGAACTCTGGGGAAAAATAAATCATCGAGGCTAACTGACTATTGATTAGTCATATGCATGCGTGAGCATGTGCCAAGTCGATTCATATGAATAGTCAGAGGAGGATACCACAATATCGTACCAAAGTATGAATAAAACAATGCAAGCAAACATTCATGTGACATGCTACAAACTATTAGCAAGCTGGAGCTAATCATAGACAAGTAAGAACTACTAAGCATCCATAATGACATACACCTTACACAAACAGGCTAAGCATGCTCACAATGATGAGTATATGTACAAAAATGGAATAAATAGAGTTCGTTACTAGACTCTTACCACTCCTTGAGTTGTCTTAATCTTCATTATTGCTCTTCACTTGTGTGACTTGAATGATTAACATGAAACCAAAATCCACTGAGGACGGATGAACCCTGCAAAGAACTCACAAAACCAAAGAAGAACAACAAATATTTTTGGTGTTTTTTATTTTTTAAAGAAGGCAACCAACGCAAAACCAAACAAAGAAAAATAAAACCAAAAACAAAACTAAGACGCTCCACGAACAACACAACTGTGCATGAAACAATAAAAACGAAGTGTCTAGAAAGACCTGATATTTTTATTGATGAAGAAGGGGATGCCTTGGGCACCCCCCAAGCTTTAACGCTTGTACCTCTTGAGTAATTCTTGGGGTGACACGGAGTGGCTCCCCCCAAGCTTGAGCTTTTGTACATTCTTCTGTTGGGGACATCCATCTAGACGGAGCATTCCACACGAAGAGGCAAGACGGCGCAAGATCTTGGAGTTCTCGGGGGGCTACTATTGGGGATATGCTATATGGGTATCCTCATAGCATGTCTCCTATCCGGATAACCCGGGTGGCCCACAGTTGGTAGCATGGCCCATGCCCTGCTGGGCGGCCCAGTTAGATGGATCCATAAGGGAGGGAGGCCCATGCCGGATAAAGGAAGGCTATGGTTGGAGTCACCAACGTACCCGGACCCTTGGAGTGCAAGATACACAGGACTAGTAATAGACAGTGTAGGACTCTGTAACCTGTCCGGCTAGGACTTTTCCCTGTAACCCTAGGACCTGGCGACTATATAAGTCAGGCCTATGGGAGCCTTTAGGGCACAACTTCAGACAACCTAGTATCGATTCATACAACCTCGCACATCAAACCAATCTCTGTAACTCGGCGTATTGCCCTTATAGTGATTTATAGCAGGAGTAGGATTCCGCCACCGTTGTGGGATCTAAACCTGGGTAAGCTATGTTACCTCGTACCCGTAAACCGTCCGCCTTCCCCCACGTCTCTAAACACGCACTGTGAGGACCCCTCCATGGCGTACTCGTCGGCAATACCACGACAGTTGGTGCCCACCGTGGGGCAAGAGGCGCTTCAGGCTCTTCAGCGGGCGAGGACCAAGATCTTCGCGGGAATCGGTGAAACCGTAGCCATCGGTCGCGTTCTATTCTCCGGCAACGTTCCGATCGTCCCTCCCGACGAGTTCTGGATCCCAACAAAGACGAACCCTACGCGGTGTTCGATCGTTCCTATCGAAGACATCCACCTCTTCATTGGCGAAACCGACTTGGGCACTAGTTCCTTGGGAGTCGGAGGAACATCAAGGCCCGCACGGACCGCCTACGGGCAGGATACGTTCGCGGAAGGATCAATGTCGGATCTCTCTCTGGAGTTTGCCGGCAAAGATCGGAAAAATTCAAGGCCCACCCAAACCGCCCTTGTGCAGGATATAAAGGTGGAAGATCACTGCAAATCCGCCGGCTTCGCCCGTGCGTCTGGACAACAGAGATCCAAGTTTGTCGGAGTGGTTACCATCTTCGATCTGGCGCGCTGCGTTTAGAGAGAAGGCGAAAACCCCCGCGATTACCTGGCCAGGTGGCTCCGTATACGTGCCGATCTGGCCCACTACCCCGATGATAATGCTTTGTATCACTTCGTGGAAGGACTGGACCGTGGCACGCTTCTCCAACATTCTTTAAGACGGCAGCAGGCAACAGGACGCCTTACCCTTGAAGAGATGGTGAGCACCGTCAACAACTACGTGGAGGCTGACGCAGCAGCCCAGAAAGCGCTTGCGCTCATCGACGGAGAACCTCAGATTCAGCCACCGCCACCACCGCCTCCGGCCGTTATCGTCGCAGCTGCACCGCCACCTCTAGCCATCATCGCTGCTGTTGCACCTCCACCGCCCGTCATCGAGGAAGTCCTGGCACCCTCCGACTCTGTCATTGACGCGCTTTATGCTGACTTCAGTGCAGATTCAGAGGAGATAGATTTTAATCCAGAAGAGCTAGACTCCGCTATGCAGGAGATGGAGGAGGAGTACACGCGCGACGAGCAAGCCAACAACGCCATCACGTCTCGAGGGGTGTTCGTCACCATTGGGACGGTGATGGATGAAGATCAACCCGGACGAGCTCTGCCTACAGCGCTGGAAAAGGGGAAGGGGCCATTTATTGCTGCTGACGATGATCTCGCAAAGGTCATGCCTCCTCTGCCTAACCCAGTGCAGCAGCCGCAGGAACTCGGCACCGGCCCGAGCAACAATAACACCGCAAACTTGCCGCCTCCAGCATCTACGTCTGCAGCAGCCCATGTTACTCCAGCTGATAGAGTGATGTACGGCAATCTCCTCGTCGATCCACTAACCGTTGATCATATCCGGAACGTGACTCAGTTGACGAGAAGCGCCAGCAGCTGCTGGAGGAGGCGCAAGCCATCGCGGAGAAAGGCGCTAAACTAGATCGAGATCTGGTCAACACGCAGAAGTCCATAGAGAAAGCTAGAGTAATGGAGGTCGAGTACAAGACTCTGTAGCAGCAGCAGAAGGCTAAGAAGGCTCCGGCTCGCGTCATCAACGATCTTGGTGTACGACGCAACCTAGGATGGGCTCCCTCGAAGCCGGCACAGGCCAATCCATACATTGATAGTGAAGACAAGCAGGTGATGCCCACCCACTCCTTAACCTCGCCGTCGCCAAGACCCTTCTGGAGCAGGATAGGTCGCCCGAGGCAGTGGATCAGGTCTATGACCTAGTGGCTAAGGCGGCGAAGCAGCAGGAAAAGGCCACCTCTCAGAGGCTTGAGTCCGACCCAGCGCTTTGCCAGTCTAGCCAGTATAAGCCGCCAAGGGACAGATCTCCTCTTGATGTCGGGTCCCAGACGGGTTCATCAGAACGAAGACGGAGGGATGCACGCAACAGGAAGGATGCCATCCCCATATCCTCCGACCATGGAGAAAAGGCCCGACCTCATCGCCCATCGCCACCGCCTCGGTCCCCCCGACATCGCAAAGATTACAAGGCTCACCATCGTACGGATATGCCCCCATCAAAGCAGTGCGGCATCGTCATACGCGACAACGCGGAGCAGACCCGTCATGACGGAGAGCACAACCAAGGGCACACGAGCAGGTCACACCATGACCCTCCACGTCCGACAAGCAACCGTGACAGGCGTGAGGCGTCACAGGAGGGTAACAGCAAGAAGGCTAACCCACCGCCACCTCCACCTCCGTCACCACCAAGCAGTCACCATGGCGGAGGAGGCCCGTGTCGTTCACGCAGCCCATCCCCTGTTGACAAGAAGAAGAAAAACCCGGAGCCGTATGATGCATGTTCGCGGATCGATAAGATCCACGAGGCCCGGGAAGGACCATACCTGGGACCACATTGCTTTGGACCTGCAATACGGTCCGCAACTTACCCCAAAGGTTTCCGGATTGAAAAGACCATCAATCCCTATGATGGCACCGCCAAGCCAGCCACATGGTTGCAGGACTACAGCAAAGCGGTGGAGATTGCCGGAGGCAATCCCAACGTTGCCGTCAAGTACCTCCCATTAATGTTGGCGGGCATGGCCCGTCAATGGATCGACGACTTGCTAGAGAAATCTATCTACAACTGGCTGGACATGCAAGAAGCGTTCACCAAGAACTTTGAGGGTACATACAAACGTCCTTGCACTGTGGGCGATCTACAGCGGTGCATGCAAGAGAAAGATGAGACATCTCGCGCCTACCTCTCCCGCTGGCTGGACATGAAGAATTCCTGCGCAGGAGTGCATGCTCAGACCTCCATGGCCGCCTTCATCAATGGGTTGGAAAGGGGCACGTTGCTCCGACATAAGCTGAAGCGCTTGTAGGACAATCACCAGCTCGACTTGAACCAGATGATTCAGTTGGCTAGTGAGTTCGCAGCCGCCGAAGACGATGCTCGCGGCTCCTTGCCGGCAACGGCCGTCCCAACTCAAGTTCAGAGGAACAAAAGTACAAAGCAGAAAATCGCTCCAGAAGAAAAGCAATCTACCGACATGGTCGCTATGACTTTTGTAGGACGAGGCGATGGCGGACAACGTGGCCGAGGAAGAGGAGCTGGTCGTGGGCAGCAACGAGGAAGTGAAACTACCTCGGTGCCGCTCCGCATTCCCCAACCTACGAGGAGTACCGCGATATGCCGTGCCTCTTACACCTCGACATCAACGGCAAGGCCACCCATACCAATCGACACTGCAAGTTCGTCAACGACCTTAAGGAAGACCCGGAGTCTGGCTACAAGCGAAGTCGGAAGAACAGACTGCGAGGAAAGGACAAAGGGAAGAAGAAGGAGGAGGAGTCCAAGGATTCAAGTGACATGGACAAGGACGTTGACCCCAAGCACGCCGCCAAGAGCGACGACAAGGGCAATAACCCCTTCGAGAAGAAGGCTCTAGTCTACCACACTTTCCTTGGCACCCCCACCGTCCGACAACAGAAGACCTCTCTAAGGATCCTAATGGCTACTCTCCCCCCAGTTCCCCAGTACCTACGCTGGTCAGAGGTTCCAATCACTTGGGACAGGACGGACCACCCAGACCTTATACCTACGGAGAACCAGTACGCCATGGTCATCAACCCCTTGATTGATGGCGTAGAGTTCACCAAGTGTATGGTGGATAGTGGAAGCAGCATCAACATCATGTACCTGGATACACTGCAGAAGATGAACTTGACGGAGGCAAACCTAAGGTGGACCAACACCATCTTCCACGGCGTAGTTCCTGGTCGGGAGGCTCGGTCCCTTGGGTGCATTACACTTCAGGTTGCAGAAGCTGTCCTCTACAGCGAAGAATTCAAAGAGATCCAGAGCAAGGTCAATGACTTAGAGATGCCCGCGTCAAAGAAGCAGATCTCCAACTCCGCCCCTGCGTTCAAGGCCGCCATCGAGACCAAGCCGGTGGAACATGTGGTAGGCGATGACTCCAAGGTCACCGCCATTGGGACGAACCTGGATCCCAAATAGGAAAGCGCGCTCGTCGAGTTCCTCCGTGAGAATAGGGACATCTTTGCCTGACAACCTGCCGACATGAAAGGTGTACCTAGGGAACTTGCCGAGCACAGCATAAACATTGATCCAAAATCCAAACCAGTGAAACAACCTCTACGACGCTTTGGAGATGAGAAGAGACGCGCCATTGGCAAAGAGATAGCTAGGTTACTTAAGGATAGATTTATCCGAGAAGTCCTTCACACCCAATGGGTGGCCAATCCTCTATTTGTCCCCAAAAAGGGAACCAATGAATTAAGAATGTGCATTGATTACACCGACTTGAACAAAGCATGTACCAAAGATCCGTTTGCTTTGCCTCGCATTGACCAAGTCATTGAATCGACGGCTGGCTCGGAACTTTTGTGTTTTCTCGATGCATACTCAGGATACCACCAGATCAAGATGAGGAAGTCGGACCAATTGGCCACTTCATTCACTACTCCATATGGCACGTTTTGCTATGTTACGATGCCCTTTGGGCTGAAAAACGCAGGTGCTACGTACCAGCGGACAATGCAACATTTCCTTCACGACCAAATTGGTCGGAACGTTCACGCCTATGTGGATGTTATCGCGGTGGTGTCAAAAAAGTCAAACGACTTAATTTCCGACTTAAAATAAACCTTTGATAATCTCCGGAAATACAACATGATGCTTAACCCTAAGAAATGCGTCTTTGGGGTTCTAGCCGGCAAATTGTTGGGTTTCATCGTTTCCCATCGCGGAATCAAGGTCAACCCGGAGAAAATCAAGGCCATCTTAAACATAAACCGTCCGACATGCCTAAAGGATATCCAACGACTAACAGGTTGTGTTGCAGCAGTTAGTCGGTTCGTCAGCCGACTTGGTGAGAAGGCTCTGCCGCTGTACAAGTTGCTGAAGAAGGCGGGCAAATTCATGTGGACGGACAAAGCAGATGCAACATTGAAGCAGCTCAAGGAGATTCTTTCCTCAGCGCCTATCCTTGCAGCACCCGAGCCCGGTGAGCCCCTGTTAATCTACATGGCGGCAACTAACCGGGTAATCAACATCGTCGTCGTAGTAGAGCGGAAGGAACCAGGCTATGAGCACGGAGTTCAACAACCAGTTTACTATGTGAGCGAGGTCTTGATGGAGTCCAAGCAGCGTCACCCGCACTACCAGAAGATAGCTTATGGAGTATTCCTTGCTTCTCGGAAGCTGAGGCATTACTTTCAGGAGCACCCAATCACAGTGGTGAGCAAGACTCCACTGTCCGACATAATCAACAACAGTGACGCTACAGGAAGGGTCGTGAAGTGGGGCATTGAACTTGCCGCCTTCGAGATCACTTACAAGAGACGTGACGCTATCAAGTCACAAGCCTTGGCGGATTTTGTTGCAGATTGGAAGGAGATGCCAGATGCTACTCCGTTGCCGGAACCAGAGTATTGGGTGATGCACTTTGACGGATCAAAGCTGCTCAACGGCTCGGGGGCTGGTGTATTGCTACAGTCACCAACAGGAGACAAGCTACACTATGTTCTGCAGATCCACTTCGAGGCTACAAACAACATGGCGGAGTATGAAGCACTCATTCACGGGCTACGTGTAGCCAAGGATATTGGCATCAAGCGCATAGTTTGCTGTGGAGATTCCGACTTGGTTGCCCAGCAGGTGGCTGGCACCTGGAATGCGCGGAACCCTATGATGGCGGCATATCGAGACGAAGTGGATGAGATAGCCAAGTGCTTCTTGGGATACGAAGTCAAGTATGTTCCTAGGGAACAAAATGAGGCGGCTGATCTGCTGTCTAAGCTTGGATCAGGGTGGAAGAAAATTCCGCCAGGAGTTTTCCTAGAGCACCTGCGCACACCATCTGTGAAGGGAGCCGACATCGACAACCCGGACAGAGTTGACTCTTTCGTCAACATAGTGACCAAGGTCCCTCCGGCTTGGACAAAACCGTTCATGGAATGTCTCGAACACGGAACTTTGCCCAACAACGAAGTAAAAAGACGGCAAATAGTACGATGAGCAAAGGGTTATACCATAATCAATGGGCAACTCTATAAAAGGAGCTCTACTGGTGTATACCTAAAGTGTGTTTACCAACTAGAAGGCATGGAAATCCTACGCGAAATCCATCTCGGAGATTGCGGGCATCACGCCGCTCCTCGATCGTTGGTCGCGAAAGCCTTCCGGTAAGTATTCTACTGGCTGACCGCGAAGGCGGACGCCGACAAGCTGGTTGAGACATGCATGGGATGCCAGTATTATGCCTGGCAACCACATGTACCTGCTGAAGGATTGCGAACAATACCAATAACTTGGCCATTTGCAGTCTGGGGGCTAGACATGGTGGGACTGTTATAGACGACACCTTGTGGGTTTACGCATATGCTTGTAGCAGTTGATAAATTCACTAAATGGATAGAAGCTAAACCCATTAGAAATCTTGATGGGGCAACTGCCCTCAGGTTTGTCCGGGATCTAGTGGTGAGATTTGGTCTCCCACATAGCATTATCATCGACAACGGCAGTAACTTGTCACTCAGAGAAGTGGAGGCTTATTGTTGGGAGAAAGGCATCCGACTTGACCTTGCATCTGTGGCACACCCACAGTCCAATGGTCAGGTTGAGCGAGCTAATGGATTAATTCTGCAGGGAATCAAGCCACATCTTGAGGCACCTCTACATAGAGCAGCTGGAGCCTGGGCGGAAGAATTTCCATCTGTGCTCTGGAGTTTACGAACTACACCCAACAGATCCACCGGCTACACCCCTTACTTCATGGTATATGGAGCAGAAGCCATCCTACCTTCCGACATCCTCCACGATGCACCAAGAGTTGCCGCCTATGACGAAGATGACGCTGAAGAATCTAGACGCCTAGATGTGGACCTTCTCGAGGAGGAGCGCGTTTTGGCATGCCAAAGATCCGCCATCTACCAGCAGAAGCTACGCAGCTACCATAGTCGCCGCGTTCGGCATCGCTCGTTTAAAGAGGGGGATCTGGTGCTCCGGCTTAAGCAGAAGAAGTCACACAAATTATCCCTGCCATGGGAAGGACCGTTCATCATAAGCAAGGCGCTACTCAATGGGTCTTACTACCTTGTTAACAATCATGTTGAAGGATAGACCCAACGAGGATCATAAGCGTAAGCGACGTGACCCGGATGGTGACTACCCGGAGCTTGATCGGCCATGGAACATAGCACAACTGCGTCCTTTTTACACTTAGCATTTTCTATCTAATTGTGTACCTCTTATATGATCAATGAAGTAAAGCTCTTTGGTTCACTCATATTTCTGAGTCTTTTACCTCCTTTAGTGTTCATTTTTGGATCATGTAAAACCTTTTATGCACAAGCTTTGCGATTGCACTTGTGAAAATTCCGCCTACGGGCGTTAGCTTAACTTTTCTGGTCTACACGTTCTTTGTTGTTGTTATGTGGATTCTGGAGTAGTGACTTTCAGCACTTATTGTCGGCGATTTTGTGCTTAGGTTATTGACGGTGCTAGTGGGCATCATCACCTGAGTGCATGGTTCCGACAACGAGTCTTCCGACTCACGAAAAGTCAAGCATAAGAACCAAAGTAATGGATAAGCCAACACTTGCTTAAAAATATATACATGTTGGAAACTATTTCTTGAGCAGCAGGAAATAACAAACATTGTTTTCCGCCTTAAGTTACATAAACAAGTTTTTTTCGCATATGCACCAAAGGTGAAACAAATATTACAAAGTTGTTCTTCATTCCTTTGGCGCAGGTGACTTGGAAGCAGCATCATCACCAGCCGGAGAACCACCCTCGAAGTCGGCGCTGTGGTGGGACTTAGAGGAACCTTGGTTGCCGCTGTCGATGGTGTTCATTGGCACAACGACGTTGATGTCTACCAACTCGACAACTCTGGTGTCATAGACCGCGAGCGACGACAAGATGGATTCATGGTTAATCTCTTTTCCATCGTCGTCTTTGTCGGGAATGCCAGAGGTCACCGTGTCAATGTCGGCATCTTCATAGTGTGCCTTCACCATTGACAGCTCCATCCTTGCGCCAGCCCGTGCACATGAAGCTTTCTAGCTTGTGATACGCTCGGGGGCTCGGCGCAGAATCTCCGAGTACTTTACCACGGAGTCTGATGCCTTGATGTTTATCTAGAGAGGCTTGGCGATCTCCTTGGCTTGCGTGATGGCGGTGTTGATAAAGTTGCCGGCAAGAACCATGCATTCCTTGGCTGGATAAGGCGATCGGGTTAAACCCATAGGAGCTGCAAATTTCGACAAGGAGCGCGTGAGTTCAACAATTCAAAGTACCAAGACTATAGAAATCCAAGACGGAGAAAACTTACTTCTGATCTGTTCATCGACAGCTTGCTTCTGATCTTTTAAGATCGCAATCTCCTCGTTCAAGCAATTGATTTCCTTGGTGGCGGAGTCCTGTAGGGCCTTCATCGACTCCTCATGCATTTTTAGCATGTCCTTCCTCTCCTGCTTAAGAATTTTGTTCTCGCTATCCAGCTCTTGAATGTGCTTGGATTGCTCGACAATATTCTTGGCCTTGGCGATGGTTTATGTAAGTCAGAGAAAGCAAAGTACACAGTGAGTACTTGGAGAATATGGGCACAATACCAAGTCGGAATGCGAAAAAGAAAACAGACGCTTGCTCTTGGTGATCTGTTCCTTCAAGAAGGCAGTTTTACCCTTTTCAGCTTCTAGGTCTGCGCGCATCTTCTGGTACTTGTCATTGGCCATGCCCCTCCGAGCACTCTCGTTCTGTGGAAAAAAATTGGAAGTTAAAACATTGTTTGGTCTGCTTGGAGCATCTAGCCAGAAATTTTCCACCTAGACGCTTGGGGGCTACAGCGAGAGTTTTTAACTTAGTAATATGCTTAGCTTTTCTTTAAGAATCTAGTCGGAACTAATTCAGTTCTCGATTAGAGGCTTGGGGGCTACAGTATAAAGTTTTAACTCGGATATATGCTTAGCTTTTCTTGAAGCATCTAGTTGGAACTAATTCAGTTACAACTAGAGGCTTGGGGGCTACAATATGGAAATTTATAAACACTGCGTATGCTACTCTTAAATCATTTAGTCGGAACATTTCATTCCAACTACATGCTTGGGGGATACAGTGAGAGGTTTTCTAACTTAGTCACTCTTAGAGCATATAGATGCAAAAACTATGGTTTTTCCGTCTACATCCTCGGGGGCTACATTGGGATACTCATATGAAATGCAAAAGGCAAATAAAACTTACAAGTGCGATGATCTTGAGGTTTGTAGCACTCTCGGCCAGCAGCTTGCCAAAGGATTCGTTGTTTCCTTGCAAGATTTCTGCTTGCCGGCGGAGTTCCTCTAGACCGCACGTCGGAGATGTCGGTGCCACACCAGGGACCAAAGCAGTGCTACCCGGTGTAAGTACCGGATAGACTATCTTTGGATAGGCTATGGTTTCCTTGGGTGAGGGGGCGCCGCCAACGACAGAGGTACCTTCTTCCACCACCGCTTTACCGCCACCGATGGCATCCTTAGCCGGAGCTTCAGCCATTTGGTGGACGGCACTCTCCTGCGTCGCCTGCTCGTCGACGACAGCAACCTCGGTAGAGGCACCTGAGTCCACTTCCATGGCGGAAGGGCCAGATGCCTCCTTAGCTTGTGAGCTTGTCGGGGCGGACGAAGGCTTGACGGAGGGAGTGGTAGGGGCGATGGCGGGAGATGCGTCGCGATGGAGCATGTCCTTGATGGTTCTAGAAGCCCCCAGTTTGGAGGTCTTCTTGAGGCTGGTCGTGGCTTTCTTCCTAAAACGTACAAAATGCATAAGTACAGGAGCAAGACAGATAAATAGACAATGTCGGAGGAAGATAAGCTTACACAAGTGGGGGTGCTTTGGCAAAGGGGATCCCAATAACTTTTCTCTTTTCTGCCTCCAGGGCGGCGGTAGTCTTCTTGGAGGCTTCATCCTCCGTCTTCTTCTTGCCTCCATCGGCAGCGTCAGAGGTGGAGCTCTTCCGCTTTCGCGCCAATGGAGCATCGTTGTCGGACACGACCATGACTTCCTTCATCTTGGATCGTAGATTTGGGCAGCCAGGTTATCCTCCTCTAGATCGCTAAGCTGTTAAGTGAGAATTCACCATGTTAGATGAGATGACATTTGCAAGACGGAAGAACTGGAGTATATGTCGTACACAAAAAATAAATACCTACCTTTGGGCACTTGCCGTCTACGAACATGTCGTAGGTGATGGTGAAACCACGCTTCTTGTCCTTCACCCTGATGATGTCCTTAAGGCGGAGCTTGATGGAGTCGCTCGAGAAGTTGTCCACGGAGATGCGGAGGCTGTCCCTTCTATCGCTGGTATACTCGTGCATGAGCTTCGCGCGGTGCTGCAGAGGTTGGATTCGCCTGATGAACCAACACATGGCTAGGTCCAAGCCAGTCAAACCCGTCTCTACTAACCATTCTATCCGCCTTATGGCGCGGGAAGCATCGAGGTCGGAGGGAAGGGAGGCCTGGGATCTCCATGACGAGGCTTCAGCGGCGGCTCCGTCAACGAAGTCCGGGTATGTTACTTGTCGGCTAGCCAGAGGAATGTCTGGGCCGTAGAAGTACGTCCGTTGCCAATTTTTCCAGGACTCGTGGCCGACGATGTCGGGGAACCACCGGCCAGGTCGAATCTTGAAGCTTATGGTGCCGAAGTTCCTAAGTTCTTCCTTACTAGCTCCGGCTTCATGTTTGACGGTGAAGAAGTACACGAAGAGGTCTAGCCTAGGCTTTATCCCTAAGTATCCCTCACAGAGCGCCGCGTAGTTGCTAAGCGCTAAGATAATGTTGGGAGAAAGATTCTGGGGCTAGAATCTGTAGTGGTTTAAGATGGAGAGGAAGAAGTTGGAGATGAGCAGGGAGACGCCGAGTACTAGTTGGGCTTTGAGGTACACCTTTTCTCCGCTTGCGGAGAAGGTGTCACCTCGCCGGCCGGCGCCGCCCGCCAGGCAAGCCCCTCCGTCGCAGGGAGGTAGCCCTCGGCGATCAGCTCTTGGATGTCATGGTCGGTGATATCTGAGCCGCGCCAGTCGCCCTTGTGCGAATCTAGCTCCTCCTCCAACGGCTCCAGCGCCGCCAGATTATGGTCGCCGCCGGTGGACTCAATCATCGCTGAGGTGGGGATGACCAAGCCCTCTGGAGGCACGACAATGGAGCTCGCCGGCTTTGCCGCAGCTTCGCTCGACATCGCCATGGAAGGGGAGGTGCTACTGCTAGCCATGGAGGGAGGTTGGATGTGATTGGTGCAGATCGAGGCTAGGATTTTTCGCGAGTTCGGCGCGGAGAGCTCGAGGAGGCACGCGCTAGAGGAAGAAGATGATGCGAGGAGAGAATGAGGTAAAAAGTGGAAATTCCACCACGGTTACTATTTATCATCTCCAGCGTCAAGATTCGTGCAACTTGATCAGACGGTTGCCGCGTAGATGACGTGTTCGTGAACATGCGCGAAAATTTCGCCACGTCTCCAACCATCGCCACCAACAGTTCGTATCGCTCGCACGGGAAAATCGGACATGATTGCGTTCTCTGCATGTGTGAGTTACGAGGCGTCGTTGACCTAAGCCTACGTCTTCCTAGCTGACATAGACAGATGAGCCGTCACATCGGAAGATTCTGGCATGGACGGATCCAATCCGGCTACGGAAGAGTACGATGGAAGATTCAGCATTTCTCTGACTTACATATTGAAGACGGAGAAAGCCTTGCAGGGTTCTTTGGGAGGACTACAAAATATTGCTTGACGATTTGACGACATCCATCTAGACGGAGCATTCCACACGAAGAGGCAAGACGACGCAAGATCTTGGAGTTCTCCGGGGGCTACTGTTGGGGATATGCTATATGTGTATCCTCATAGCATGTCTCCTATCCGGATAACCCGGGTGGCCCACAGTTGGTAGCATGGCCCATGGCCTGCTGGGCGGCCTAGTTAGATGGATCCAGAAGGGAGGCCCATTCCGGATAAAGGAAGGCTACCGTTGGAGTCACCGATGTATCCGGAGCCTTGGAGTGCAAGATACACAAGACTAGTAATAGACGCTCTAGGACTCTGTAACCTGTCCGGCTAGGACTTTTCCCTGTAACCCTAGGACCTGGCGACTATATAAGTTGGGCCTATGTGAGCCTTTAGGGCACAACTTTAGACAACCTAGTATCGATTCATACAACCTCGCACAGCGAACCAATCTCTGTAACTCGGCGTATTGCCCTTATAGTGATTTATAGCAGGAGTAGGATTCCGCCGCCATTGTGGGATCTGAACCTGGGTAAGCTGTGTTACCTCGTACCCGTCAACCGTTCGCCTTCCCCCACGTCTCTAAACACGCACTGTGAGGACCCCTCCATGGCGTACTCGTCGGCAATACCATGACATCTTCATCTCATTACATCATCCTCTCTCTACACCTGAATTTTTTTCCTTCATACAAAACTTCACACAATATTCATTAGCAACATTAGTTTATTCAAAATATATTAGACCTCTGGCAAAGCTTTGGAACAGCAAGAAATTTCATTAAAAATGCAATCTGCTGTAGCAACTCCTTCAAAAAGCTCAATTTCCCAAAAAGAACCCGAAAAGGAATCAATAAGAAGCAATTGCAAATAATGGCAGAAATCTGTCAAAACAGACCAGTAGGTAGAAACCATTTTTTTTCGAAGACCTTCTGTTGCTCAAATCAAAAAGTGTTGAACTAACGAAAGTTATCTAACATACTGGGGGATTTATTCATAAATTTTCAGCTCAATCCCACTTACAGAGACTCCTCACGAATTTTTATGGTGGAGGATAGAAATCTGTTTCGTGACAGCAACTCCCCAAATCTTACTTCTCTCTCATTAGAGGTCATTCTTGGCACAAAAAGCAAACTAAAAGGATAAGGAGAGGTCATTACTGAAGTAATAACTTCCAAGACTCAAGGAAACTATTGGGTTATCTCCCAACAAGTACTTTTCTTTAACGACTTTAAGTTAGGCACAACGAAAAGCAAAGATTGGAAAGGAGAAAAATAAAAGTGAGCAAGTATAACCAGTGTGAAAACATTATTTTCTTCATTAAAATCCTTTTGTTAACAATCTTGATCAAGTTTTGTTACCAAAACAATCTTATATGAATCAAAACTTTGCATTCCACAAGGTGATTATGTTACCACATACTTGATAGCAATGGTCCCAATCATAATAGTTTCAAAATTTTCTTGTGGAATGGGACAATATATTTCTCCAACTTTGATGCTCTCAATGTTTTCAATGGAATTCAGGCAATAGATCTTAACAACCTTCTTGGGGAAATAGAAAGTGTGCTCTTTGTCATTAATATTGAATGTTACTTTTACTTGATTGCAATTGATGACAGCACCTGCAGTATTAAGAAAAGGTCTCCCAAGAATAATAGACATATTATCATCTTCAGGCATTTCAAGCACAACGAAATCAGTTAAGACCATGCAATTATGAGCTACTTGAACAGGAACATCCACACATATACCAACAGGAATAGTAGTTGACTTATCAGCCATTTGCAAAGATATATTAGTTGGTATCAACTTTTCTAGCTGGAATCTATTGTAGAGAGAAAAATGCATAACACTAACTCCAGCTCCCAAATCACATAAAGCAGTTCTAACATAATTATTCTTAATAGAGCAAGGAATAGTTGGTATACCTGGATCACCAAGTTTCTTTGGAACCTTACCATTGAAGGAGTAATTAGCAAGCAAAGTAGAAATCTCCTCATTAGGAATCTTCCTTTTATTAGAGACAATATCCTTCATATACTTTGAATAAGGAGGCAATTTAATATCATTAGTCAAAGGAATTTGCAGAAATAAAGGTTTCATCCACTCACAAAACTTGTTGTAGTGTTCTTCCTCCTTTGACTTGTGTTTCTTACCTGTAAAAGGCATAGGTTTCTGCACCCAAGGTTCTCTCTCTTTACCATGTTTATTAGCAATGAAATCTTCCTTTGTGTACCTAGTGTTCTTAGTGTGCTTCTCAGGTTCTTCCTCAACTTCCTCATTATCAGGAGCATCATTTTTATCATTACCACTCTCAGTTTCAACATCAGCATCAGAGACAGATATACTATTAGGATCTATAGCAGGTTCAAGTGGTTCCTCAACTATCTTATGTTTCTTTTTCTTTCTCTTACGAGGACTACCACTATCTACTTGTTGGGAATTCTGCTCTATTCTTTTAGGGTGTCCTTCAGGATATAAATGATCTTGAGTAGCTGCACCACTCCTAGTTTTAATTCCATAAGCATGTTTATCTCCTGAAGCACTAACTAGCATATCCTTTTGTACTTTAGCAAGTTGATCAAGTTGGGTTTAAACCATTTGAAAGTGTTTGCAAAGCATTTTAATATCATTAGAAGTTCTTTCCACAATATCTTTCAACTCATGGATAGCTCTAGAGTTTTCCAATAAATGATTCTGAATCTGATTATTAAAATGACCTTGTTTGACAATAAAAATGTCAAGTTCCTCTAAACATTGATCAGAAGGCTTACCATAAGGAATATCACCTTCATCAAAGTGTTGGGGAGAGTGTACCTCAATAGTAGATGAGTGGGGAATTGGTTTACATAATTCTTCTATAGGAGGTAGATTCTTCATATCTTCAGCTCTAATACCTTTCTCCTTTAGACACTTCTTAGCTTCCTTCATCACTTCATCATTTAATTCAATAACTCCCCTCTTCTTTGTTGTTGGTGTTGGAACTAGTTCAGGAATAACTGGTTCAGGAGTAATAGGCTCAGGTGTATTCAGCTCAGTTGAAGTCCAATCATCATAATTCTTGCTTATCTTGTTCATTAATTCTTCAGCATCTGTAGGAGTCCTTTTCCTGAAAACACAATCAGCAAAACTATCTAGGTAGGTCCTAGAATCATTAGTTAGTCCATTATAATAAATATCAAGCAACTCATTCTTAGGTAATGAACATCCAGGATATGCATGAATCGAGGAACAGAATCTTTTCCATGACTCAGGCAATTTCTCTTCTTCTCCCTGTTTAAAATCAAAAAGTCTCTACAAAGCAGCATGTCTAGCACTAGGAGGAAAATATTTATGGAAGAAAGAAGCAATCAAGCAATCAGGGCTATCAATGGAACCAGTAGGTAATCTATTAAACCAAGCCCTAGCTTCTCCTTTTAGTGAAAAAGGGAAGATCTTAGCAACAAAGTACTTGCGCATTTTAAAATCATCAGAGAACAAAGCACTCATAGTAGAAAGCTCATTCATATGAGCCACAACACTCTCATTTTCAGTACCACAAAAAGGTTCTTTCTCAACAATATCTAAATAAGATAAATCAAGAGAGAAATCATAATCGTTATCTTTAATATCTATGGGAGAGGTGGCAAACTTAGGATCATAGGACTTCTTAGGTATAATAGTATGTATAGCAAGGAGACTCTTAATAGCACTAGAACCATGTGTATTTCGGCACTCTTCAACAAATTCATCAGTGAGCTGAATGTAACCATCATTAATATCAAGACTCTCACTAGACTCAGGTGAGCTAACAGGTGTAACAGTGTCTTCACTAGGAGTTTCGGTATTTCCTAGACTAGCCATAGTAGCATCTAGAAAAGGATCTAATGAACCACTCACATCAAGCATAGTAGAAGTAACATCATGAGTATCAAAAGCAGTTTCAGATTCAGCAGTAGTAGAAGTGTGTGTAACATGAGCATGTGGTGTGGTGTGACAAACTTAGTTCTAACAGACGGTGAATCAAGAGCAGCAGAGGTGTTTAGGACTGTACCTCTTCTTGTAGTGGATGGTAAAATAGGGAACTTTCCATCACGAGACTTCCCCATGATGAAAGGAGTAGCAGTGAACAATAATAGATCCAAGTGAACTTACAAATAAAACTATGTTCCCCGGCAACGGCGCCAAAAAGTAGTCTTGATGACCCACAAGTGTAGGGGATCGCAACAGTCTTCGCGGGTAGTATTACCCAATTTATTGATTCGACACAAGGGGAGACAAAGAATACTTGAAAGCCTTAACAACTGAGTTGTTAGTTCAGCTGCACCTGGAAATAGTTCTTGCTCACAGAAGTTTATCAGTAGCAACAGTTTGTAGTAGCAACAGTAGCAGTAACAACAACAGTGAAACAATAGCAATAGTATCAGTAACGGTAGCAGTAGGATTCGAGTGCGGTAGGCATAGGGATTGATGGACGGGCATTGCATGGACGAGTCTAAACATGTAACTTCAAGAACTAGGGCATTGCAGATAAATAATAACAAGCATCCAAGTACTAAAGAATCCTAGGCATGTGCTCCAAATATAGTCATACATGCTTGCAATGAGAACTTGCACAACATCTTCTGTCCAGCCAGCCCGTGGCAGCGGGGCCTCTAGGGAACTATTGGCAATTAAGGTGCTCCTTTTAATATATCACCGGAGCAAAGCATTAACACTCCGTGAACACATGTGATCCTCACACCACATCCATCCCCTCCGGTTGTCCAAATTATTGTCACTTTGGGGCCTTTGGATCCGGACAATGATATGTGTACACAAATTGCAGATAAGACCATAAACAATACTATCATAATGATTCAATAATAAGTTCAGATCTGAGATCATGGCACTCGGGCCCTAGTGACAAGCATTAAGCATAACAAGTTGCAACAAATTAAAATAGCACTAATAGAGATACTAGGCACTATGCCCCTAACAGATCTTATTCGATTACATGATAGAACTCATCCAATCCCTACCATCCCCAAGCCTACAGCGGGGGATTACTCACTCATGGATGAGGGAAACATCGGTGGTTGATGGAGATGCGTTGGTGATGACGATGGCGATGATCCTCTCCAAATTCCTCGTCCCGGCAGGGTGCCAAAACGGAGTTTCTGGATCCGAATCTTGGTTTCTGGTGGCGGCGGCGGAGCGGAAGTCTTTCTGGAAAACTATCGACCCCCCTGAGTTTTTAGGTCAGAAGGCAACTTATAGACGCGGAGGGAGGTCGAGAAGCTGCCTGGGGTGTCCAAACCTCCCCCAAGTGCGGGGTTAGTGGGCCTGTGCCTGGGGTGGGTCTGGGCCCCCCAGGCCTCCCCTCTGTCTCCCCTTATGGCTTCGCGGATCTTCTGGTGAAATATAATTTTTGGCATATTTTCCGGGATTTTTCCTGATAGTTCATTTTCTGCACAAAAACAAGACACCAAGGTAATTCTGCTGAAAACAGCATCAGTCCGTGTTAGTTGTATCCAAATCACACAAGTTTAGAGGAGAAACAATAGCAAAGTGTTCGAGAAAGTATATACGTTTGGACGTATCAGTACACAGTTGATATCGTGCTCTTTTGTCTATGGATGTCAACGGTGTGAAATAAAGAGGAAACTTGTAAGTCCATGGAGTTTGTATCCTGTGTTAAAGAAATGCCTGGGCCGCTAGCCTAAGTCATGCCTAATCATGGTGGAAACTTGTAGCATCACCATAGTAAGCCATCTATGAAGCATCCTCAATAAAAAGCTATGCACATAGTAAATAAAAAGATCGCTGAGATGCTCATTGTCTGCTTGCCTTGTCATTTTGGTTATGGGAAAGCTCCTGTACCATGTGCAAGGGGTACCCCGTTGGCGGTTCTCAATTATACGCAAATACTTACAATGACAAGAACTTACCTATGACCAAAGTTGAGTAGCATGAGGAGTGGCCCTCATATTCAAGGGACATGAGATTGCCTACTTATATTTCATCAACCATATACTCCATCTTTGCGCACTTTAACCTTAATCATCTCAAGATGCCTATGATAGGGGCAACGAGGGCTCAAAGCTAGTAAGTACCATAATCTTTTGGAAGCTCTTTATGACTTGTAATCCCTGCTTCCCTCTATAAAGGGACCTTTCTCCCACTTCCAAGTTGAGTCAGTAAACCTACTTCCTCTCCATCTCCAGCAAGCATTTGAGTTGTTGTGTTTCAAGCATTCATATGGTGATTCATTCAATCATGTTCTTTATCTTCCTTATTTGCACAAAACTCTTATCTATTGAGTATTATTTGAAAACCTTCACTTGTGGAAAACCTTTTGAGCAAAGAGTGCTCCTGTTTTGAAAGTTCTACAAAAAGATTTTGTGAAACTGTTTGCCAGGTGTTCTCTGACCAAGAACAAGTTTGCCAATTCCAATTATGATTTATCTGTATGCATCTCTATTGTGACTGCTATGCTTGGTTGCAAGCTAAGTTATATAATGGTGAGTTGCTTTCTTCTATGATTTGTGCAACGGTAAGTGTGATGCTTCTTGTTCGTATTCTTTTATCGACACTTCACTCCATAAACCTGTGGACATGTTTACCGAGCTCAGTTTTTGCTTGGGGACAAGCGAAGTCTAAGCTTGGGGGAGTTGATATGCCCAATTTGCATCACCATTCTATATCACAATTTACCTCTATTCATTGATATTTGTCTTATTATAAGGTATTACTTATGGCTTTTCATCTGTTTATGCAAGTTGGATGATTCTTGGAGGATGGACTGCCAGAGTCTGGATTCTGATGGAAAAGAAGGCATTTCGGTGCAATTTTGCGAAGATCAGAAAAATATGGAAACATATTATTTTACCAGAAGACGAAGGGAGACAGAAGAAGGAGCGAAGAGGGGCCGCTGGGGGCCCACACACCCCCTAGGCACGGGCCCACTTGACCCCGCGCCTAGGGAAGGTGTGGCCCACCTGCCCGGCCTCCGACTCCGCCCCTTCGCCTATATCTTCCCTACGGAACCCTAAGCCTCGAGGAGTGACCATAGATAGATTTCCACCGCCTATGGGGGGCGGAAAACACCGAGAGAGAAAGATCTCTCCGATAGACAAATTTCTGCCAGGGGAATTCCTTCCCGGAGAGGGGAGATCGTCGCCATCAACACCATCATCAAGCTAGGCTTCATCGGGATCATCATCATCATCCACACCATCATCTCCACCAGCACCATCATTACCACTCCATCCAGCTGTAACAATTGTGTTGGATATTGCTTTAGTTCTTAGGGGAAACTTTCCCAGTGTTAATTACTATTGTAGTTGATGCTTGTGAGTGGAACCATTGGTTTATTGTTTATGTTCAGATTGTTATCCATTATCATATCATCTTTGATCTTGATCCATATGATGTCTCGTGAGTAGTTCGTTTAGTTCTTGAGGACATGGGAGAAGTCATGTTGTTAGTAATGAATCTGTGATGAGTTATTATTCAATCGTTTAGTATTTAAGTTGTGGTGCTATTCTTCTAGTGGTATCATGTGAACGTTGACTACATGACACTTCACCATTTATGGGCCTAGGGGGATGCATTGTTTATTTGGCTACTAATTGTGGGGTTGCCGGAATGACAGAAAACTGAACCCCCGTTAGGACACCTTTGCACAAGGGAGCGTAGGATCTCAAAGTTTAAGGCTGTGGTTAGATTTATATCTTAATTACTTTCCTATAGTTATAGATGTTTTTAGGGGGTTTAATCACAAGTATGTATTAGTCCAAGTAAGGTCAATATGTTAGCACAGGTTCACCCACACAACACTTACAACACGAGAGAAGAGTACTCAACTATTTGAAGCAAAAGCACTTGACAGAATTCCCATGTGTCCTCGAGAACGTTTGGTCCTTATAAGTATTTCCATCGGCTTCTCCTTTTCTAAGAAAGGATTGGGCCACTTGCTACATTTGTTTGTTACCTTTGTTACGTTCTCTTTGTTTTGTTGCCTTGTCAGAAAACCACTTAAATCTGTTTGCTAAGTATTCACAGGGATTTCCTGCTCTTACCACTATTCAGCACCTTCTGCTCCTCGTTGGGATCGACACTCCTATTTATTGAAAGTACTACGATACACGCCCTATACTTGTGGGTCATCATTCTACTAACCCTTTTTGTTAGCATGAAGATCTTATTGAGGAGAACATTAGGTTGAAGGCCACAACTGAGAAAGGTCTAGTCTCGTGCACACAAGGTGAGAAAAGTCTAAATGCCATTTTGAGCAATCACAGGGGCAATGTGACCAAGAAAGGACTTGGATTTGCACCCAAGACCAAGAAGAAGAACAAGAGCAAGAATAAGAAGAAGAATGTGCCATCTTCCCCTTCCAAAATGATTACATTTGTGAAGGAGGGGGAGATGCCAAAAGAGAAGGAATCATGTGTCATCAAGGATGGTGATGAACCATTGTAACACCCTCAGAATTGGCCCTATGCAAGTTTTAGCGCTTCCCGCCAAACCCGCATAGAAACGATTCAAAGGTGCCCACCAGGCACTTTCGTGCGGGTGGAAAACGAAGTAATATCATTACACAATAGTCCTCGATGGAACCCACAAAACATATATATACAAAAGCGACTCAATGAGTCAAGAATACAGAGGTACAATACAAAGATCCAAACCACCTTTAAAACGATATAGCGTCCGAGTACTGACAAGATGCAAATTGAGCTAAGAGCCCTGAAGAATAACCACTGGCGTCCATAACCCTGCCCAGGCCAAGCCGGAAGGGTAACCCTGCTAACGACGTCGATCTCAAAACCTGCTTAAACAAAAGGGGTGCCGACAAAGGGCAAAGGAAAAGAGAGAGCGGTCAGTACTGAGGCCAGTACACGGCGAGGCTAGAATTCGGTGGTCCTCGCCTACATAGGTATGGTGGACTGAGCGGCAGCGCATCATGCACTAAACAACCTATAGAGACTCCATATAACTGTCGGCTACCAGAGAGGGATAAGAAAGTCCTATTCGGAACCATCTTGATACTACCACCAAACATACCCATCCTGGTGTTTCCCCCTCGAGACCAAACGAGGAAGTCAACCGAGGAACTCACGCAGTTGGCAGTTTTATTTATTCAGTTATCGTTGCAGCAATTACTAGTCAGGTATAGATAATCATCCTGATATAATAAGCAGTGGGCAATTTTAGTTAACCATTCCGTTGTAGTTGCGACACTTACTAGTCAAATACAATTAGCATGAGATATCCCAAACCCAGCAGTTGTTGGTACTTTTATTTAGCCATTCCGTGGTAGTGGAGCTGATTACTAGTCATATCGGATACCAGTCAAATTATAACAGTAAACTTTAGTTATTGTTGTCTATGATCAAGAACTGTGCTCCAAGTCGTCCATAACCGCGGACACGGCTTTTCGAAAAGATTTAACCCTGCAGGGGTGCACCAAAGTATCCACACGCACTTCGACCCTTTTTGCCAGATCAGTTAACATACACCCATCGGTGTCGGCGGGGCCTAAGTCATGACGTTTCCCAGACCCAAAGCAAGTACATGGGGGCCACCCCACTAAGCTACCCGCAACGAAGTTGGCCGGCTCCAAAACGGACCCAGGGTTTGCGTTAATGGCTGTAAACGACCGGGAACCCGAAAGTGTGACTGGGCTTGTCGATACCGCGAAAACACTCCGCTTTCCTAAACAGTACAGGCGCTCCACGCGCAATCGTAAATAAAGCAGTAAAGCATGGCATAAGTACAGGATAGTAATAAAGCCCCAAACTACTTGTGGCCCCCGGTACAATACTTTGAAATCAGGTACTAATCGATGGGGGTGCCCACACACCCCACCTGTGGTTAGCGCGCTCGATCTCGGAACAGGTGTCAAGAACTCGGGGTCCTACGGGACACCAGTGAGCGGTTAAAATCCAAATATTGTCTATTACCCACCGGTGCCTCTGCATTTACCTACTTTTAATTTTAGTTATTAAACAGTAATTAAAGCCATGATCATCTCCAACATAAAGCATATGGCAGCCTTCCAACCGCTGTGGTACTGGACGACACGCAACAGCACTTGAGCAAGCGACTACGACGCGCAAGTCCAACTATCTACCAAACAACCGGTAATAGGATGTGTCCAAGGCAATATAAGGCTGCAAGGGATATCACGGGTACGAAAACTAGAGCATCGCAACACATATAGCAATAGATCAACAGGGGGGAATAAATACTATAAAAGTAAGATAGGTAGAAAGGGGGAGGTGCTCGCCTGAAAAACATTGCCGAATCCGAAGATCGGGTCGACACTCGCATCAACTCATCGGCCTAATCCGTGAAGAAGCAAAGCACTAGAAGAAACACCGGATGGACTATTTAATACTACGGCAAAAGATCGGGCATGATGCATGTATGGTGTATGACATGGCAAGGTGCGATGCAACTAGGCAATATTAAGCGGAACCGGAGCCCCGACAATTAATTATATGGTTCAAGTTATTTAGAAGCCCCACAATTTAAATGTTGTCTTAACATGGCAAACCATGGTATCGGTTCGCTAGACAAATTTAAATGGAGCCAATATTAGACTAGATTCGCCCACATATGGACCCCATATTTAATTTAGGTGAGTCGACATAAGCCCCCAAACACCCACAAAACATGTATGCAACATGAACAATTTAAATGCAACAAGTATATGTCATATATTATAAAAATAGGGGTCTTGGAAAGGGAATCACATATTGGGTATCGGCGATCTTGGGGTTCGCCGAGGGGGTTCAACAGGATCGGTCTTCGGAACAACGACCTTTAGATTCCGTGAAGGGAACTCGAGGTGTTCGGATCCGTCAGGAGGAACTTGGCGCGCCAGGGGCTCGGGGTCGTCCGTGAAGGAGATCTTGCTGGTCCATGACGAAGATCGACCTTCGGGTTTGGGGTCTTCGGTTCTTTAGCGTCCATGGTTCTTAGCAACGAGACATTTTGTGTCCATACTGAAACATCAGTAGCACCCCTTCAGGCTTGGTGCTTACAGCATCTGAACATGCCAGGGACACGAGTAGAGGGCCTTGGTCTCCAGATAAGGTGGGTACAGGCGCGTGCGACAGGGTCGGCAGCTCTGCCGGGGCATGGTGAAGCACGGCGGCGGTCGCGGCCACAACTATGGGCGCCGGGAAGCTCACGAAGGAAGGCCTGTTACTGGGAAGGTGCTCGCAGCGAGGACACGGGGTCGGCCTGCGGGTGCTGCATGAAGGTTGAGACCGGAGGCAGCCTTGGCAGCAGAGGAGCGGCAGGGGTCGTCGGAGAGACCACGACGACGGTGGCGCCTGGGTCGAAGCAGAGGCGGCGGCCGGAGAGGTCGATGATGGAGGCCGGCAGAGGAGCACGGGCGAGCGTGACGGGGAGGGCGCGGATCAAGGACAGAGGAGGCCATGCGGGAGGGGGCTCGAGGTTGCGATGGCGAGGCGGGCCGGGCCGAGGAAGGCCGGTGGGTGGAGGAAGAAGCAGCGGCGGGGCTCGCTGCCGGCGGTCACACGCGCGATGCAGACGAGTCCTTCGCCGGCGGCGGAAGCGCGAGGCGCAGGAAGAAGAGGGCACGACCTTAGGGGCGAGGTCGAGGACGACGCCGGCGGCGGCGGTTGCAGGGGGCTCACGCCCAGGCGAGGACGGAGCCACAGGAAGGGGACCACAGGCTCGGCGAGGTAGGTCGGGTCGAGGTCGAACGGCGGCGGAGGGCGCAGGGGCTCCGACGGCCACGGACTGGAGGCGGGGCGACGCGGCCGGGCGAGGACGGATCGGTCGGCGACGAGGAGCTGGTGGGCGAGAGGGAGAAGAGAGGAGCGGGAGCCGGAAGGGAGGACGAGGGGTAGGTGGGGAAGGTGGGTCCGGTAGGTAGGGCCAGGAGGGTGGGGATCGGTGGGGTGGGACCGAGATCCAACAGAGAGGGGAGAGAGGCGGCTGCGCGCTGGGGTATGGTGGTGGCGGGGAGTGGTGTGGGGATGAGGTGGAGGGAAAAGGGAGGGGGTTGGTGAGGTGGCAGGTGGTGGTTGGGTGGATGGAGGGAGGATAGCTGAGGTGGCGAGCACCGATTGGGTGGGATGAGGTGGAGGAAGGGTGGGTAGATTAGGTTGGGGTAGGAAAAGGGTTTAGGTAGTCCGGTTTTGCACTGGGGGTGGTCGACTGGGTCGGATCGGCCCGGTACGGCTGCCCCTAAAAATAAAATAAATATTTCAATATTTAAGACGGGGCTTTTGAAATCCATTGGTAGACGAAACAAAATAATCCGGAGACCCGGGTTTTGTGTTTGAATAAAGATGGGGCGTTCAGAAGACAAAAATAGATTTTTCGAAGATAGTTTTATGCAAACAAATGCAAGATGACATGACGATGCTCAAATGCAATGTGGCATGATGACATGAGCATGCGGTCATGATGATGCAATGCACAAAAAAACGCGATTTTCTAGTAGTGGTTTTTGCGGGGCGCCACAATTCGACACCACTAACAATGGATCTCGCCCTCGAGATCCGCCTCATGGTACCGGGAAGAAGGGCGGCGATCTGAATCTTCTCGCATCGTGTAGATTCTCGCGACACCACTAACAAGAGGTCGTTGTCCGTGATCATCGAGAGAACACTCCGGGAAACAAAGGCGAAGGTAGAGGTATCAACCAATCAATCCACCTCTAACTTCGATAGAAAGAGGGAACCGATGCATTCTCATCCACTTCAATGTACAAAAGCGAATAGAAGGGGTAGTAGGCATGGGGGCCAATCCATCACGCACCCAAACTATTACTCCGCACAATCAGTAGAAAAGCGTGCAACCATTCTCGGAATCAGACTGAAGATCTCGACAATCGAGGTTCAGAAACAAAGGAGTGATGCGGACTCTGCATCGGATCTGGCGTAGATGATGTCGTCGCGTCGGAAAACACCGGAAGGCACGAGAAGGAACAAAGAGAAGTCCACCAGACGAAGGATTCCCCGGATAGCATGAAGACCAGATGTAGCAACACCGTTACCAAAAGAGGAAGCGAAACCCTGAAGGTACGATGGAACCCAACCACGAGAAATCCTGGACTCGAAGAGAGAGAAGAGAGCGGATTCAAAACACGCAGAGGTGAGAGGAGAGCAGCAGAGGGGTAAGGAGTAAAATCAGATCTAATCAGAACTATCCAACCGATTTTGCAAAAATAGTTTTGACACTCTACTTCGGCCGTTAGCTAGGTTATCCTACAGGCTGGACTTGTGGGGTATCGCAACTGCTGAGCTCTGATACCACTCTGTAACACCCTCAGAATCGGCCCTATGCAAGTTTTAGCGCTTCCCGCCAAACCCGCATAGAAACGATTCAAAGGTGCCCACCAGGCACTTTCGTGCGGGTGGAAAACGAAGTAATATCATTACACAATAGTCCTCGATGGAACCCACAAAACATATATATACAAAAGCGACTCAATGAGTCAAGAATACAGAGGTACAATACAAAGATCCAAACCACCTTTAAAACGATATAGCGTCCGAGTACTGACAAGATGCAAATTGAGCTAAGAGCCCTGAAGAATAACCACTGGCGTCCATAACCCTACCCAAGCCAAGCCGGAAGGGTAACCCTGCTAACGACGTCGATCTCAAAACCTGCTTAAACAAAAGGGGTGCCGACAAAGGGCAAAGGAAAAAGAGAGAGCGGTCAGTACTGAGGCTAGTACACGGCGAGGCTAGAATTCGGTGGTCCTCGCCTACATAGGTATGGTGGACTGAGCGGCAGCGCATCATGCACTAAACAACCTATAGAGACTCCATATAACTGTCGGCTACCAGAGAGGGATAAGAAAGTCCTATTCGGAACCATCTTGATACTACCACCAAACATACCCATCCTGGTGTTTCCCCCTCGAGACCAAACGAGGAAGTCAACCGAGGAACTCACGCAGTTGGCAGTTTTATTTATTCAGTTATCGTTGCAGCAATTACTAGTCAGGTATAGATAATCATCCTGATATAATAAGCAGTGGGCAATTTTAGTTAACCATTCTGTTGTAGTTGCGACACTTACTAGTCAAATACAATTAGCATGAGATATCCCAAACCCAGCAGTTGTTGGTACTTTTATTTAGCCATTCCATGGTAGTGGAGCTGATTACTAGTCATATCGGATACCAGTCAAATTATAACAGTAAACTTTAGTTATGGTTGTCTATGATCAAGAACTGTGCTCCAAGTCGTCTATAACCGCGGACACGGCTTTTCGAAAAGATTTAACCCTGCAGGGGTGCACCAAAGTATCCACACGCACTTCGACCCTTTTTGCCAGATCAGTTAACATACACCCATCGGTATGTCGGCGGGGCCTAAGTCATGACGTTTCCCAGACCCAACGCAAGTACATGGGGGCCACCCCACTAAGCTACCCGCAACGAAGTTGGCCGGCTCCGAAACAGACCCAGGGTTTGCGTCAATGGCTGTAAACGACTGGGAACCCGAAAGTGTGACTGGGCTTGTCGATACCGCGAAAACACTCCGCTTTCCTAAACAGTACAGGCGCTCCACGCGCAATCGTAAATAAAGCAGTAAAGCATGGCATAAGTACAGGATAGTAATAAAGACCCAAACTACTTGTGGCCCCCGGTACAATACTTTGAAATCAGGTACTAATCGATGGGGGTGCCCACACACCCCACTTGTGGTTAGCGCGCTCGATCTCGGAACAGGTGTCAAGAACTCGGGGTCCTACGGGACACCAGTGAGCGGTTAAAATCCAAATATTGTCTATTACCCACCGGTGCCTCTGCATTTACCTACTTTCAATTTTAGTTATTAAACAGTAATTAAAGCCATGATCATCTCCAACATAAAGCATATGGCAGCCTTCCAACCGCTGTGGTACTGGACGACACGCAACAGCACTTGAGCAAGCGACTACGACGCGCAAGTCCAACTATCTACCAAACAACCGGTAATAGGATGTGTCCAAGGCAATATAAGGCTGCAAGGGATATCACGGGTACGAAAACTAGAGCATCGCAACACAGATAGCAATAGATCAACAGGGGGGAATAAATACTATAAAAGTAAGATAGGTAGAAAGGGGGAGGTGCTCGCCTGAAAAACATTGCCGAGGGTTCATCCGAAGATCGGGTCGACACTCGCATCAACTCATCGGCCTAATCCGTGAAGAATCAAAGCACTAGAAGAAACACCGGATGGACTATTTAATACTACGGCAAAAGATCGGGCATGATGCATGTATGGTGTATGACATGGCATGGTGCGATGCAACTAGGCAATATTAAGCGGAACCGGAGCCCCGACAATTAATTATATGGTTCAAGTTATTTAGAAGCCCCACAATTTAAATGTTGTCTTAACATGGCAAACCATGGTATCGGTTCGCTAGATAAATTTAAATGGAGCCAATATTAGACTAGATTCGCCCACATATGGACCCCATATTTAATTTAGGTGAGTCGACATAAGCCCCCCAAACACCCACAAAACATGTATGCAACATGAACAATTTAAATGCAACAAGTATATGTCATATATTATAAAAATAGGGGTCTTGGAAAGGGAATCACATATTGGGTATCGGCGATCTTGGGGTTCGCCGAGGGGGTTCGATAGGATCGGTCTTCGGAACAACGACCTTTAGATTCCGTGAAGGGAACTCGAGGTGTTCGGATCCGTCAGGAGGAACTTGGCGCGCCAGGGGCTCGGGGTCGTCCGTGAAGGAGATCTTGCTGGTCCATGACGAAGATCGACCTTCGAGTTTGGCGTCTTCGGTTCTTTAGCGTCCATGGTTCTTAGCAACGAGACATTTTGTGTCCATACTGAAACATCAGTAGCACCCCTTCAGGCTTGGTGCTTACAGCATCTGAACATGCCAGGGACACGAGTAGAGGGCCTTGGTCTCCAGATAAGGTGGGCACAGGCGCGTGCGACAGGGTCGGCAGCTCTGCCGGGGCATGGTGAAGCACGGCGGCGGTCGCGGCCACAACGATGGGCGCCGGGAAGCTCACGAAGGAAGGCCTGTTCCTGGGAAGGTGCTCGCAGCGAGGACACGGGGTCGGCCTGCGGGTGCTGCATGAAGGTTGAGACCGGAGGCAGCCTTGGCAGCAGAGGAGCGGCAGGGGTCGTCGGAGAGACCACGACGACGGTGGCGCCTGGGTCGAAGCAGAGGCGGCGGCCGGAGAGGTCGACGACGGAGGCCGGCAGAGGAGCACGGGCGAGCGTGACGGGGAGGGCGCGGATCAAGGACAGAGGAGGCCATGCGGGGGGAGGGGGGGCTCGAGGTTGCGATGGCGAGGCGGGCCGGGCCGAGGAAGGCCGGTGGGTGGAGGAAGAAGCAGCGCCGGGGCTCGCTGCCGGCGGTCACACGCGCGATGCAGACGAGTCCTTCGCCGGCGGCGGAAGCGCGAGGCGCATGAAGAAGAGGGCACGGCCTTAGGGGCGAGGTCGAGGACGACGCCGGCGGCGGCGGTTGCAGGGGGCTCACGCCCAGGCGAGGACGGAGCCACAGGAAGGGGACCGCAGGCTCGGCGAGGTAGGTCGGGTCGAGGTCGAACGGCGGCGGAGGGCGCAGGGGCTCCGACGGCCACGGACTGGAGGCGGGGCGACGCGGCCGGGCGAGGACAGATCGGTCGGCGGCGAGGAGCTGGTGGGCGAGAGGGAGAAGAGAGGAGCGGGAGCCGGCAGGGAGGACGAGGGGTAGGTGGGGAAGGTGGGTCCGGTAGGTGGGGCCAGGAGGGTGGGGATCGGTGGGGTGGGACCGAGATCCAACAGAGAGGGGAGAGAGGCGGCTGCGCGCTGGGGTATGGTGGTGGCGGGGAGTGGTGTGGGGATGAGGTGGAGGGAAAAGGGAGGGGGTTGGTGAGGTGGCAGGTGGTAGTTGGGTGGATGGAGGGAGGATAGCTGAGGTGGCGAGCACCGATTGGGTGGGATGAGGTGGAGGAAGGGTGGGTAGATTAGGTTGGGGTAGGAAAAGGGTTTAGGTAGTCCGGTTTTGCACGGGGGGTGGTCGACTGGGTCGGATCGGCCCGGTACGGCTGCCCCTAAAAATAAAATAAATATTTCAATATTTAAGACGGGGCTTTTGAAATCCATTGGTAGACGAAACAAAATAATCCGGAGACCCGGGTTTTGTGTTTGAATAAAGACGGGGCGTTCAGAAGACAAAAATAGATTTTTCGAAGATAGTTTTATGCAAACAAATGCAAGATGACATGACGATGCTCAAATGCAATGTGGCATGATGACATGAGCATGCGGTCATGATGATGCAATGCACAAAAAACGCGATTTTCTAGTAGTGGTTTTTGCGGGGCGCCACAATTCGACACCACTAACAATGGATCTCGCCCTCGAGATCCGCCTCATGGTACCGGGAAGAAGGGCGGCGATCTGAATCTTCTCGCATCGTGTAGATTCTCGCGACACCACTAACAAGAGGTCGTTGTCCGTGATCGTCGAGAGAACACTCCGGGAAACAAAGGCGAAGGTAGAGGTATCAACCAATCAATCCACCTCTAACTTCGATAGAAAGAGGGAACCGATGCATTCTCATCCACTTCAATGTACAAAAGCGAATAGAAGGGGTAGTCGACATGGGGGCCAATCTATCACGCACCCAAACTATTACTCCGCACAATCAGTAGAAAAGCGTGCAACCATTCTCGGAATCAGACTGAAGATCTCGACAATCGAGGTTCAGAAACAAAGGAGTGATGCGGACTCTGCATCGGATCTGGCGTAGATGATGTCGTCGCGTCGGAAAACACCGGAAGGCACGAGAAGGAACAAAGAGAAGTCCACCAGACGAAGGATTCCCCGGATAGCATGAAGACCAGATGTAGCAACACCGTTACCAAAAGAGGAAGCGAAACCCTGAAGGTACGATGGAACCCAACCACGAGAAATCCTGGACTCGAAGAGAGAGAAGAGAGCGGATTCAAAACACGCAGAGGTGAGAGGAGAGCAGCAGAGGGGTAAGGAGTAAAATCAGATCTAATCAGAACTATCCAACCGATTTTGCAAAAATAGTTTTGACACTCTACTTCGGCCGTTAGCTAGGTTATCCTACAGGCTGGACTTGTGGGGTATCGCAACTGCTGAGCTCTGATACCACTCTGTAACACCCTCAGAATCGGCCCTATGCAAGTTTTAGCACTTCCCGCCAAACCCGCATAGAAACGATTCAAAGGTGCCCACCAGGCACTTTCGTGCGGGTGGAAAACGAAGTAATATCATTACACAATAGTCCTCGATGGAACCCACAAAACATATATATACAAAAGCGACTCAATGAGTCAAGAATACAGAGGTACAATACAAAGATCCAAACCACCTTTAAAACGATATAGCGTCCGAGTACTGACAAGATGCAAATTGAGCTAAGAGCCCTGAAGAATAACCACTGGCGTCCATAACCCTGCCCAGGCCAAGCCGGAAGGGTAACCCTGCTAACGACGTCGATCTCAAAACCTGCTTAAACAAAAGGGGTGCCGACAAAGGGCAAAGGAAAAGAGAGAGCGGTCAGTACTGAGGCCAGTACACGGCGAGGCTAGAATTCGGCGGTCCTCGCCTACATAGGTATGGTGGACTGAGCGGCAGCGCAGCATGCACTAAACAACCTATAGAGACTCCATATAACTGTCGGCTACCAGAGAGGGATAAGAAAGTTCTATTCGGAACCATCTTGATACTACCACCAAACATACCCATCCTGGTGTTTCCCCCTCGAGACCAAACGAGGAAGTCAACCGAGGAACTCACGCAGTTGGCAGTTTTATTTATTCAGTTATCGTTGCAGCAATTACTAGTCAGGTATAGATAATCATCCTGATATAATAAGCAGTGGGCAATTTTAGTTAACCATTCCGTTGTAGTTGCGACACTTACTAGTCAAATACAATTAGCATGAGATATCCCAAACCCAGCAGTTGTTGGTACTTTTATTTAGCCATTCCGTGGTAGTGGAGCTGATTACTAGTCATATCGGATACCAGTCAAATTATAACAGTAAACTTTAGTTATTGTTGTCTATGATCAAGAACTGTGCTCCAAGTCGTCCATAACCGCGGACACGGCTTTTCGAAAAGATTTAACCCTGCAGGGGTGCACCAAAGTATCCACACGCACTTCGACCCTTTTTGCCAGATCAGTTAACATACACCCATCGGTGTCGGCGGGGCCTAAGTCATGACGTTTCCCAGACCCAAAGCAAGTACATGGGGGCCACCCCACTAAGCTACCCGCAACGAAGTTGGCCGGCTCCAAAACGGACCCAGGGTTTGCGTTAATGGCTGTAAACGACCGGGAACCCGAAAGTGTGACTGGGCTTGTCGATACCGCGAAAACACTCCGCTTTCCTAAACAGTACAGGCGCTCCACGCGCAATCGTAAATAAAGCAGTAAAGCATGGCATAAGTACAGGATAGTAATAAAGCCCCAAACTACTTGTGGCCCCCGGTACAATACTTTGAAATCAGGTACTAATCGATGGGGGTGCCCACACACCCCACCTGTGGTTAGCGCGCTCGATCTCGGAACAGGTGTCAAGAACTCGGGGTCCTACGGGACACCAGTGAGCGGTTAAAATCCAAATATTGTCTATTACCCACCGGTGCCTCTGCATTTACCTACTTTTAATTTTAGTTATTAAACAGTAATTAAAGCCATGATCATCTCCAACATAAAGCATATGGCAGCCTTCCAACCGCTGTGGTACTGGACGACACGCAACAGCACTTGAGCAAGCGACTACGACGCGCAAGTCCAACTATCTACCAAACAACCGGTAATAGGATGTGTCCAAGGCAATATAAGGCTGCAAGGGATATCACGGGTACGAAAACTAGAGCATCGCAACACATATAGCAATAGATCAACAGGGGGGAATAAATACTATAAAAGTAAGATAGGTAGAAAGGGGGAGGTGCTCGCCTGAAAAACATTGCCGAATCCGAAGATCGGGTCGACACTCGCATCAACTCATCGGCCTAATCCGTGAAGAAGCAAAGCACTAGAAGAAACACCGGATGGACTATTTAATACTACGGCAAAAGATCGGGCATGATGCATGTATGGTGTATGACATGGCAAGGTGCGATGCAACTAGGCAATATTAAGCGGAACCGGAGCCCCGACAATTAATTATATGGTTCAAGTTATTTAGAAGCCCCACAATTTAAATGTTGTCTTAACATGGCAAACCATGGTATCGGTTCGCTAGACAAATTTAAATGGAGCCAATATTAGACTAGATTCGCCCACATATGGACCCCATATTTAATTTAGGTGAGTCGACATAAGCCCCCAAACACCCACAAAACATGTATGCAACATGAACAATTTAAATGCAACAAGTATATGTCATATATTATAAAAATAGGGGTCTTGGAAAGGGAATCACATATTGGGTATCGGCGATCTTGGGGTTCGCCGAGGGGGTTCAACAGGATCGGTCTTCGGAACAACGACCTTTAGATTCCGTGAAGGGAACTCGAGGTGTTCGGATCCGTCAGGAGGAACTTGGCGCGCCAGGGGCTCGGGGTCGTCCGTGAAGGAGATCTTGCTGGTCCATGACGAAGATCGACCTTCGGGTTTGGGGTCTTCGGTTCTTTAGCGTCCATGGTTCTTAGCAACGAGACATTTTGTGTCCATACTGAAACATCAGTAGCACCCCTTCAGGCTTGGTGCTTACAGCATCTGAACATGCCAGGGACACGAGTAGAGGGCCTTGGTCTCCAGATAAGGTGGGTACAGGCGCGTGCGACAGGGTCGGCAGCTCTGCCGGGGCATGGTGAAGCACGGCGGCGGTCGCGGCCACAACTATGGGCGCCGGGAAGCTCACGAAGGAAGGCCTGTTACTGGGAAGGTGCTCGCAGCGAGGACACGGGGTCGGCCTGCGGGTGCTGCATGAAGGTTGAGACCGGAGGCAGCCTTGGCAGCAGAGGAGCGGCAGGGGTCGTCGGAGAGACCACGACGACGGTGGCGCCTGGGTCGAAGCAGAGGCGGCGGCCGGAGAGGTCGATGATGGAGGCCGGCAGAGGAGCACGGGCGAGCGTGACGGGGAGGGCGCGGATCAAGGACAGAGGAGGCCATGCGGGAGGGGGCTCGAGGTTGCGATGGCGAGGCGGGCCGGGCCGAGGAAGGCCGGTGGGTGGAGGAAGAAGCAGCGGCGGGGCTCGCTGCCGGCGGTCACACGCGCGATGCAGACGAGTCCTTCGCCGGCGGCGGAAGCGCGAGGCGCAGGAAGAAGAGGGCACGACCTTAGGGGCGAGGTCGAGGACGACGCCGGCGGCGGCGGTTGCAGGGGGCTCACGCCCAGGCGAGGACGGAGCCACAGGAAGGGGACCACAGGCTCGGCGAGGTAGGTCGGGTCGAGGTCGAACAGCGGCGGAGGGCGCAGGGGCTCCGACGGCCACGGACTGGAGGCGGGGCGACGCGGCCGGGCGAGGACGGATCGGTCGGCGACGAGGAGCTGGTGGGCGAGAGGGAGAAGAGAGGAGCGGGAGCCGGAAGGGAGGACGAGGGGTAGGTGGGGAAGGTGGGTCCGGTAGGTAGGGCCAGGAGGGTGGGGATCGGTGGGGTGGGACCGAGATCCAACAGAGAGGGGAGAGAGGCGGCTGCGCGCTGGGGTATGGTGGTGGCGGGGAGTGGTGTGGGGATGAGGTGGAGGGAAAAGGGAGGGGGTTGGTGAGGTGGCAGGTGGTGGTTGGGTGGATGGAGGGAGGATAGCTGAGGTGGCGAGCACCGATTGGGTGGGATGAGGTGGAGGAAGGGTGGGTAGATTAGGTTGGGGTAGGAAAAGGGTTTAGGTAGTCCGGTTTTGCACTGGGGGTGGTCGACTGGGTCGGATCGGCCCGGTATGGCTGCCCCTAAAAATAAAATAAATATTTCAATATTTAAGACGGGGCTTTTGAAATCCATTGGTAGACGAAACAAAATAATCCGGAGACCCGGGTTTTGTGTTTGAATAAAGATGGGGCGTTCAGAAGACAAAAATAGATTTTTCGAAGAAAGTTTTATGCAAAAAAATGCAAGATGACATGACGATGCTCAAATGCAATGTGGCATGATGACATGAGCATGCGGTCATGATGATGCAATGCACAAAAACAACGCAATTTTCTAGTAGTGGTTTTTGCGGGGCGCCACAACCATCCCAAAATGACTTTGCGGGAAAATATAATCCTTCCTATGTCCTTATGAAATCTTATGATGGTCATGTCTATGCTAAATATGTGGGAACCTCTTATGGTGACGATTACCATTGGGCCATTTGGATTCCTAAGATACTTGTGACTAACAAACGAGGACCCATCCAACAATGGGTACCTAAGACCAAGAATTGATTTCTTTTCCGGTGGAATAAAATGGGTGGTTGATAGTTGTTCCACTAGTCATATGACCAGAAGCAAAGATATGCTCGATGAGATAAATCCAAATTATTCCAACATGTGTGTCACGTATGGAGACAGATCAAATTCTAAGGTATTGGGTTTGGGTAAGGTATTGGTCACACCGGATATTTCCATTATGGACATTATGCTTGTCAAAACCCTTTCATATAATTTACTTTCCGTTCATCAACTTACACTCATGGGTTTCGGTGCCTAGTTTACTCCCAAGGTTGTGATTCTCATGTGGAGCAAGTCCCTATCTATAGCCTTTATTGGACATGTCAAGAACAGTTTGTATGTGGTAGATTTCAACAAGAAACCCACACCTACCGCGGCTTGCCTAATGGCTAAATATGATGTGGGATGGCTTTGGCATCGCCATCTTTCCCATGTCAACGTGAGGGCTTTGCAAAGTCTCCACACGGGAGGTCACATCCTTGGACTAAAAGATAATGTTCGTTTTGTCAAAGATCGTGTGTGTGGGGCTTGTATTGAAGGGAAGATCCATGAGCCAGCGCATCCCCCCCACAACTACCATCTACTCCAATGGGATCTTGGAGGTCCTCCACATTGACCTCTTTGTTTAGGGGTTCATAGCATGGAAAACAAAAAAATTCTATCGCATGAACACACAAAATCCAAGATCTAATCTACAAGATCGGTGCAAAGAGTTTGTAGAGAACTAACCCTTGAAGATCCAAAGCGTTTAACGAGATTCAGATCTGGTGGTTGATGTAGTCGATGACTTGATAATCTCAAGATCGCGAAGACAATCCTTCCGGCGCCATGTTCCAACAGCGCTTCCGCAGTCGGTCACACATATGGTAGTCAATGAAGACCTTCCCCTCCCTTGTTCCAGCAGGCATTGAAGGTTGTAGATCTCGTCGTGATTCTAGCAGCACGACAATGTGGTGGTGGAGGTGGAGGAGTAGATCTTGCAGGGCTTCGCCTAAGACGGAGCAGGTATGGTGGAGGAGAGAGGGCCTCAGCGGCTAGGGTGTAGGCGCCAAGGAGAGGGAGGCGCAAGCGGCTAGGGTGTAGGCGGCGCCTTGGAGGGGGGCAGTGGCCTATGTCAAGGGGTGCGGGTAGGGGTGTGCCCTACCCCTCCTTATATAGGTGGGGGGTGGCGAACAGGGTTCCCAGCCCTGACCGAGTCCATCCCCAACACCTCTTGGTGGCCAGCGACAAGGAGGGAGAGGGAAACCTGGTTTCCCTAGGTCTCCTTCCCTTCCTCCACTAGGACTTTGACTTTCAAAACTAGAGTTTGATTCCCACTTTCTTGTCTTGGCCAATTTTCCCTAGGGCTTGATGCCGCCACCCCCACTTGGGTATGGCACATCCATGTGCCCCCCCTCCGGGGTGGTGGACCTTACAGAACCTTCTAGAAGCTTCCGGTGGAAACACCGAAAACATTTCTGAACCCCGGAACTGGACTTTCCTTATATGAATCTTATTCTTCGGACCATTCCGGATCTCCTCATGATGTCCTGGATCCAATTCGAGACTTCGAACAACATTCTGTATCCAACTCATATTCCATATCTACTAAACAACATTGAATCCTTAAGTGTGTCTCCCTAAGGTTCGTGAACTATGCAGACATGATCGAGACACTTCTCCGATCAATAGCCAATAGACGAATCTGGAAATTCATATGGCTCCCACATATTTATACGATAACTTCGTGATCGAATGAATCATTTACATATGATACCAATTTCCCTTTGTCTCAGAATACTTTACTTATCCGAGGTTTGATCGTCGGTATCTCTATACCTAGTTCAGCCTCGTTACTGATAAGTACTCTTTACTCATTCCGTGATATGGCATCCCTTGTGACCTAGTCATATGCTTGCAAGCCAATTGGATGATATTCCACCGAGAGGGCCCAGAGTATATCTATCCTTCATATGGATGGACAAATCCCACTCTTGATCCATGTGCTTCAACACATACTTTCAGAATACTCAGTGTCACCTTTATAACCACCCAGATACGAAGTGGTGTTTGATGTTGATACGTCCAAAACGTGTCTACTTTCCCGAACACTTTTGCTATTGTTTCTCCTCTAAACTTGTGTGATTTGGATACAACTAACACGGATTGACGCTGTTTTCAGCAGAATTACCTTGGTGTCTAGTTTTTGTGCAGAAAATCAACTGTCAGGAAAAATCCTGAAAAATATGCCAAAAATCCTATTTCACTAGAAGACTCACGGAGCCAGAATACGAGACGGAGTGGAGGCCTAAGGGGCCCACACACCCCTACCGCGCGGGTGGGCCTAGGCCGCGCCTAGAGGGGGTGTGGACGCCCTAGGCCCCCCCTCGGCCTCCCTCTTCGCCTATAAGTTGCCTTTTGACCTACAAACTCAGGGGGTTCGACGTTTTTCCAGAAAGAGTTCCGCTGCACCGCCACCATCAGAAACCGCGATTCAGAACCAGAAACTCTGTTCTGGCACCCTGCCGGGAGGGGGAATTTGGAGGGGATCATCACCATCATCATCACCGATGCCTCTCCATCAACCATCCATGTTTCCCTCATCCATGAGTGAGTAATCCCCTGCTGTAGGCTATGGGGATGGTAGGGATTGGATGAGTTCTATCATGTAATCGAATAAGATTGTTAGGGCATGGTGCCTAGTATCTCTATTAGTGCTATTTGACTTTGTTGCAACTTGTTGTGCATAATGCTTGTCACTAGGGCCCGAGTGCCATGATCTCAGATCTGAACTTATTATTGATTAATTATGATAGTATTGTTTGTGATCTTATGTGCAAGTTGTGTACACATATCATTGTCCGGATCCAAAGGCCCCGAAGTGACAGAAATTGGGACAACCGAAGGGGATGACTGTGATGTGAGGATCACATGTGTTCACGGAGTGTTAATGCTTTGCTCCGGTGCTCTATTAAAAGGAGTGCCTTAATTGCCAGTAGTTCCCTTGAGGCCCTACTGCAACGGGCTGGCAGGACAAAAGATGTTGTGCAAGTTCTCATTGCGAGCACGCATGACTATATATGGAGCACATGCCTATGATTGTTTAGTACTTGGATGCTTTATCTTATTTAACTGCAATTTCCCTAGATCTTGAAGTTACATGTTTAGACTTGTCCATGCAACGCCCGTCCATCCATCCCTATGCCTACCGCGCTCATATCCTACTGTTTGCTACTACAATTACTATTGCTCTTGTTTTACTGCTGCTGTTACTTTGCCATTTCTACTACAAAACTGTTGCTACTGATAAACTTCTATGAGCAAGAACTATTTCAAGGTGCAGCTGAATTTACAACTCAGTTGTTAGCTTGCAAGTATTCTTTGGCTTCCGTGTGTCGAATCAATAAATTGGGTAATACTACCCTCGAAGACTGTTGCGATCCCTTATACTTGTGGTTACATAGAGCTCACTGATGAATTTGTTGAAGAGTGCCGAAACACACATGGTGCTAGTGCTATTAAGAGTCTCCTTGCTAGATGTACTATTATGCCTAAGAAGTCCTATGATCCTAAGTTTGCCACCTCTCCCATAGATATTAAAGATAAAGGTTATGATTTCTCTCTTGATTTATCTTATTTAGATATTGTTGAGAAAGAACCTTTTTGTGGTACTGAAAATGAGAGTGTTGTGGCTCATATGAATGAGCTTTCTACTATGAGTGCTTTGTTCTCTGATGATTTTAAAATGCGCAAGTACTTTGTTGCTAAGATCTTCCCTTTTTTCACTAAAAGGAGAAGCTAGGGCTTGGTTTAATAGATAACCTCTTGATTCCATTGATAGCCCTGATTGCTTGATTGCTTCTTTCTTCCATAAATATTTTCCTCCCAGTGCTAGACATGCTTCTTTATAGAGACTTTTTGATTTTAAATAGGGAGAAGATGAGAAATTGCCTGAGTCATGGACAAGGTTCTGTTCCTTGATTCATGCATATCCTGGATGTCCATTACCTCAGAATGAGCTTCTTGATATTTATTATAATGGACTAACTGATGATTCTAGGACCTACCTAGATAGCTTTGCTGATTGTGTTTTCAGGAAAAGGACTCCTACAGATGTTGAAGAATTAATGAACAAGATAAGCAAGAATTATGATGATTGGACTTCAACTGAGCTGAATACACCTGAGCCTATTAATCCTAAACCAGTTGTTCCTGAACCAGTTCCAACACCAACAACAAAGAAGAGGGGAGTTATTGCATTAAATGATGAAATGATGAAGGAAGCTAAAATGTGTCTAAAGGAGAAAGGTATTAGAGCCGAAGATGTGAAGAATTTACCTCATATAGAAGAATTGTGTAAGCCAATTCCCCACTCATCTACTATTGAGGTACACTCTCTCCAATTTAATGAAGGTGATATTCCTTATGGTAAGTCTCCTGGTCAATGTTTAGAGGAACTTGACACATTTATTGTTAAACAAGGTAATTTTAATAAATAAGTTCAGAATCATTTATTGGAAAACTCTAGAGCTATCCATGAGTTGAAAGATATTGTGGAAAGAACTTATAATGATATTAAAATGCTTTGTAAACACTTTCAAATGGTTCAAACCCAACTTGATCAACTTGCTAAAGTACAAAAGGATATGCTAGTTAATGATTCAGGAAATAAACATGCTTATGGAATTAGAACTAGGAGTGGTGCAGCTACTCAAGATCCTTTATATCCTGAAGGACACCCTAAAAGAATAGAGCAGGATTCCCAACAAGGTGAGGATAGTGGTAGTCCTCGTAAGAGGAAGAAAAAGAAACATAAGAAAGTTGAGGAACCACTCGAACCTGCTATAGATCCTAATAGCATATCTGTCTCTGATGCTAAAACTAAGAGTGGTAATATTGATGAGTCTCCTGATAAGGAGGAAGGTGAGGAAGAACCTGAGAAGCATACTAAGAACACTAGGTACACAAAGGAAGATTTCATTGCTAATAAACATGGTAAAGAGAGAGAACCTTGGGTGTAGAAACCTATGCCTTTTCCAGGTAAGAAACACAAGTCAAAGGAGGAAGAACACTACAACAAGTTTTGTGAGTGGATGAAGACTTTATTTCTTCAAATTCCTTTGACTGATGCTATTAAATTGCCTCCTTATTCAAAGTATATGAAGGATATTGTCTCTAATAAAAGAAATATTCCTAATGAGGATATTTCTACTCTACCTGCTAATTACTCCTTCAATGGTAAGGTTCCAAAGAAACTTGGTGATCCAGGTATACCAACTATTCCTTGCTCCATTAAGAATAATTATGTTAAAACTGCTTTATGTGATTTTGGAGCTGGAGTTAGTGTTATGCCTTTTTCTCTCTATAAGAGACTCCAGCTAGAAAAGTTGATACCAACTGATATTTATTTGCAAATGGCTGATAAGTCAACTACTATTCCTGTTGGTATATGTGAGGATGTTCCTGTTCAAGTAGCTCATAATTGCATGGTCTTAACTAATTTTGTTGTGCTTGAAATGTCTAAAGATGATAATATTTCTATTATTCTTGGGAGACCTTTTCTTAATACTGCAGGTGCTGTCATCAATTGCAATCAAGTAAAAGTAACATTCAATATTAATGACAAAGAGCACACTGTCTATTTCCCCAAGAAGGTTGTTAAGAGCTATTGCCTGAATTCTATTGAAAATATTGAAGGCATCAAGGTTGGAGAAATTTATTGTCCCATTCCACAAGAAAAGTTTGAAACTATTATGATTGAGACCATTGCTATCAAGTATGAGGTAATATAATCACTTGGTGGAATACAAAGTTTTGCTTCATCTAAGATTGTTTTGGTAACAAGACTTGATCAACCTTGTTAACAAAAGGATTTTAATGAACAAAATAATGTTTTCACAGTGGTTATACTTGCTCACTTTTATTTTTCTCCTTTCCAATCTTTGCTCTTCGCCGTGCCTAACTTAAAGGCGTTAAAAGAAAAGTACTTGTTGGGAGATAACCCAAGAGTTTCCTTGAATCTTGGAAGTTATTACTTCAGTAATGACCTCTCCTTATCCCTTTTGTTTGCTTTTTGTGCCAAGAATGACCTCTAATGAGAGGGAAGTAAGATTTGGGGAGTTGCTGTCCTGAAACAGATTTCTGTCCTCCACCATAAAAATTCATGAGGAGTCTCTGTAATTCGGATTGAGCTCAAAATTTACGAATAAATCCCCTAGTATGTTAGATAACTTTTGTTAGCTCAACACCTTTTGATTTGAGCAACATAAGATTTTTTAAATAATCGGTTTCTACCTGCTGGTCTGTTTTGACAGATTTCTGCCATTATTTGCATTTGCTTCTTATTGATTCCTTTTTGGGTTCTTTTTGGGAAATTGAGGTTTTTGAAGGAGTTGCTACAGTAGCTTGTGTTTTTAATGAAAAGTCTTGCTGTTCCAAAGCTTTGCCAGAGGTCTAATATCTTTTGAATAAACTAATGTTGCTAATGAAGATTGTATGAACGAAAAATTTCAGGTGTACAGAGAGGATGATGTAATGAGATGAAGAATGTACAAAAGCTCAAGCTTGGGGGGAGCCACCCCGTGTCACTCCAAGAAATATTTAAGAGGTACAAGCATCAAAGCTTGGGGGTTCCCAAGGCATCCCCTTCTTCATCAATAAAAATCCGAGGTCTTTCTAGACACTTCGTTTTTATTGTTTCATGCACAGTTGTGTTGTTCTTGGAGCGTCTTAGTTTTTGTTTTTGGTTTTCTTTTGCTCCGTTTGGTTTTTCTTTGTTTGCTTCTTTCTAAAAAAAATCAAAAACAACAAAAATATTTGTTGTTCTTCTTTGGTTTTGTGAGTTCTTTGCAGGGTTCAGCCATCCTCAGTGGATTTTGGTTTCATGTTAATTATTCAAGTCACACAAGTGAAGGGAAATAATGAAGATTAAGACAACCCGAGGTGTGGTAAGAGGCTGGTAACAAACTCTATTTGTTTCATTTTTGTACATATACTCATCATTGTGAGCATGCTTAGCCTATTTGTGTAAGGTGTATGCCATTATGGATGCTTAATAGTTCTTGCTTGTCTATGATTAGCTCCAGCTTGCTAATAGTTTGTAGTATGTTATATGAATGTTTGCTTGCATTGTTTTATTCATACTTTGGTATGATACTGTGGTATCCTCCTCTGACTATTCATGTGAATCGACTTGGCACATGCTCACGCATGCATATGACTAATCAATAGTCAGTAAGCCTCGATGATTTATTTTGCCTCAGAGTTCCTGTATCACTTTCATGCCATAGTTTGTATTGTTTTGTTGCAAGCATGATTATGAAAGATATTGCTCTCTTATTTGTCGCTCCCTCTCTATTGCTAGCCTTCACTTGCACTGAGTATGTGCTCTACCTATGCTTCCAACTCCCCAAAACCAATATTGCCAGCTGTGTCCACTATACCTACCTATTAGCATCATTTGCTACTTCAGTGCATATTCTATATGCCGTGTTTTCTTCCGAAATAAAATGTTTGTCTGTATTGAGAAAGTTAGTTAGTAAAGCTCTCACGAACTTGATGGCACACTTTATTATATGCACTTAATAATTCTGAACCATTGTGACTAGTCCATGAAAGTTATATGCTTGCTAATTATATGCTGGGAGTCAGCAGAACTGTGCTGTCATGGGGAACGCTTTCAACACCTTTTAGATATATTTATATCTAGTTGATACCTTGCTCTTTTGTTTGCGGATGTCAACGACGCGAAATGAAAGGGGGGGCCTGTGAGTCCATGGAGTTTGTATTCTGTGTTAGAGAAACGCCTGGGCCGCTAGTCTAAGCAATGCCTAATCATGGTGGAAACTTGCAGCATCACCATAGTGAGTCATCTATGAAGCATCCTCAATAAAAAACTATGCATATAGTAAATAAAAAGATTGCTGAGATGCTCATTGTCTGCTTGCCTTGTCATTTTGGTCATGGGAAAGCTCCTGTACCATATGCAAGGGGTACCCTGTTGGCGGTTCTCGATGATATGCAAATACTTACAATGACAAGAACTTGCCTGGACCCAAAGTTGAGTAGTATGCGGAGTGGCCCTCGCACTCAAGGGACTTGGGATTTTTAGTATATGGTCTGTCAAGCATATGATTAAGAGTGGAACTCAACTTTACCTTAACCACATAAAGATGCATATGATAGGGGCAATGAGAGCTCAAAGCTAATGAGTACCTTCAGCATTGGGAAGCCTTTCAAACCTTCACAAAACCGTTTTCACAACCTTGTTGAGTCACCACTTATTCTATGAGCACCTTCTTGAGAGCATAGTTGTCATTCTTGTGTTTGTTCTAAAACTTGGTTAATTATGTCATGACTTTGATGCTTGTATCTCGGATATCTTTATCTCTAGTCTTCATGTGAGCTTCAGAGGTGGCTTGGCATTTATATCGTGCTCTTCAAACAAAGGCAAGCGAGATACCACTCTATCATGCATTATTATGAGCATTGCAATGTTGCTTATGTTTATGTTTCTTGCTACTTATTATTATTGAGTTGGTTTCTCTTCATAGCTTGCAATGACTATTGAGTAGACTTAGTTCCATACTCCTTATTATGAATTGTCTAAGCATCTACTCCTGTGCTGAGAATATTTACATCATATGAAGCAAAGTGTTCGTGAAAGTTCTTTTATTGCACTCAGTTTTCAACTGAATTTCTTGAGGACAAGCAATAAGCTAAGCTTGGGGGGAGTTGATACGTCCAAAACGTATCTACTTTGTCGAACACTTTGCTATTGTTTCTTCTCTAAAATTGTGTGATTTGGATACAACTAACATGGACTGACGCTGTTTTGAGCAGAATTACTTTGGTGTCTTGTTTTTGTGCAGAAAATGAACTATCAGGAAAAATCCCGGAAAATATGCCTAAAACTATTTCTCACCAGAAGATCCACGAAGCCAGAAGGGGAGACAGAGAGGAGGCCTGGGGGGCCTAGACCCACCCCAGGCGCGGGCCCACCTGACCCCGTGCCTGGAGGGGGTTTGGCCATCCCAGGCAGCTCCTCGGCCTCCCTCCGTGCCTATAAGTTTCCTTCTGACCTAAAAACTCAGGGGGGTGATAGTTTTCTAGAAAGAGTTCCGCTCCGCCGCCACCAGAAACCAAGATTCGGATCCAGAAACTCCGTTCTGGCACCCTGCCGGGACGGGGAATTTGGAGAGGATCATTGCCATCGTCATCACCAACGCATCTCCATCAACCACCGATGTTTCCCTCATCCATGAGTGAGTAATCCCCCACTGTAGACTTGGGTATGGTAGGGATTGGATGAGTTCTATCATGTAATCGAATAAGACTGTTAGGGCATAGTGCCTAGTTTCTCTTGTGCTATTTGACTTTGTTGAAACTTGTTGTGCTTAATGCTTGTCACTAGGGCCCGAGTGCCATGATCTCAGATCTAAACTTATTATTGAATCATTATGATAGTATTGTTTGTAATCTTATCTGCAAGTTGTGTACACATATCATTGTCCGGATCCAAAGGCCCCAAAGTGACAATAATTGGGACAACCGGAGGGGATGGCTATGGTGTGAGGATCACATGTGTTCACGGAGTGTTAATGCATTGCTCCGGTGCTCTATGAAAAGGAGAGGCCCCGCTGCCACGGGCTGGCTGGACAGAAGACGTTGTGCAAGTTCTCATTGCGAGCACGTATGACTATATTTGGAGCACATGCCTAGGATTGTTTAGTACTTGGATGCTTGTTATTATTTATCTACAATTCCCTAGATCTTGAAGTTACATGTTTAGACTCGTCCATGCAATGCTCGTCCATCCATCCCTATGCCTACCGCACTCGAATCCTACTATTACCATTACTGTTACTATTGCTACCGTTTCACTGTTGCTTTGCTGTTGCTACTGATAAACTTCTGTGAGCAAGAACTATTTCCAGGTGCAGCTGAACTGATAACTCAGTTGTTAAGGCTTGCAAGTATTTGTTGGCTCCCGTTGTGTCGAATCAATAAATTGGGTAATACTGCCCGCGAAGACTGTTGCGATCCCCTATACTTGTGGATCATCAGTACCCTCCTCTGAATGTTTCATGAGAATCGACTTGACACATGGATACAGAGTGACACTAATATGGTCGTGCCAAACGTACATATATGAGATATTGAAGGGGTTCAATATAGAAATGACGAGAAAAGGATCTTGTCGCATGGAAAAAGAATTGAATCAAAATTCAAGTGTACTAACACTAGGTAAGTGAAACAATATTCAAGTGCTTTGACGCTTGATGAGTGAAATCATAAAAATGTTTTGATCAATCATACCATGATATGTACACATCCAGATATGTCCTATACTCTAAGTGTTATGAGAATATACCAGAATGAATCATAAAGTGATCATTGGACGATAGTAAGGTAATTCTTATGATCATTTGGAAGAACTAAGAATATATTGTGTAGAGGTGACAAACAATTACAAATAGTTCATTGTAAAGCATTACATTGATACTAGTTTTGTCACAAGATACAAAATTAAGTCTATCTCAATTTAAACTATGGGTGGCACAATGAAATGGAAAGAAATTTCCATGACGGATTTGGATGAATTCCAAAGTTAAGACATTGTGACGGATACTACAACAAAAAGGCTAAGTATATGACTGCTACAGTAGTAGCAAAGGAGGGCATTTGTGTCAAGTAGTTTGTTATAAAACTAAGGTGTGGTTCGCAATGGGCTAACACTAGAGATATATTGTATGACAATAGTATCGACATGATTTAACCCCAAGGAACTAAAGGTCTGACCAAAATAACAAATTTATATAATGCCATCTCATTGGAGAATGAGTGATGCATGAAGATGCAAAGACATGCAAATACACATGGACCTGAAAGCGTTAGATCCGTAGATTATGTTAACCACTTGCAATCGTGTATATGGAACACCAGAAAGACATAGGTGTTCAATACACAAAGTTTCTAAACTAGATTATTGTCTCTAGTGCAAGTGAGAGACTGAAGGGAATATGCCCGAGAGGCAATAATAAAGTGGTTATTATCGTATTCCTTATTTATGATAAATGTTTATTTTGTATGCTATAATTGTATTAATACGGAAACGTTAATACATGTGCGTTTAATAAATAAAAAGGAAGTTCCTAGTTATGCCTCTCTTATAAACTATCTCGTTGATTAACAAGATAATCAAAGGTTTCCTGATCATGGACATTGGATGTTGTTAATAACGAGGTCACAACATTGTTGGAATGATGTAATGAACATTCATACGAAGTATAGCATTATGATCAAGGTCATTGTGTTTATATTGCTATAACATCATACAAAGTAATCTTAGTCCTTAGACCATGAGATCATGTAAATCACTAACACCAGAAGAGTATCTTGATAACATCAAACGTCACACCGTAACAGAGTGACTATAAAGACGGGTTTAGTTCTACGAAGGTGTTATGTTGAGGCTCATGGATCAAGAGTGGAATTTGTCCATCCTGATGACGAATAGATATACTCTGGGCCCTCTCGGTGATATCACATTACTTAGCTTGCAAGCAAGTGATTTGATCACTAGAATGTTATATCATGGGAACAAGAAAAGAGTACATGTCGGTAACGAGATCAAACTATGTATAGAGATACCGATGATCGAATCTCGGACATGTAATATATCGTGAGACGAAGGGATTTATTACATGCGTATAAGGTTCACATGATCACATAAGTCATTGTTGAATGTGTGGGAGTCAGTACGAATCTCCAGGTCCCGCTACTGATTATTGATCGGAGAGGGGTCTCGATCATGTCTACATTATTTGCGAACCGTAGGGTGACACACTTAAGGGATACCGACACCATTCAGAGCAAATGATATGCCAGAGAAAGAAAAAGAAAGCGCAAGAATTTATTTCACTAGACACCGTAATCGTTTCGGTTGAAATTGCCGAAACTGGTTCTGCATGTGAAATTGAATACTAGCAAGGGGTTTTATGTGATTTTTTGTTAATTTAAGTAATTAAAAAAATTCTGAATAAATAAATAAAAGAGTTTTATTTAATGATAGTGCATTAAATTTGGTGGAAATTTAATGGAGGTGAGTAGAATTTTGAGTGGGTGGCTATTTATGTGAGTGAGAGCTCCACCCACATGAATGTGGAAGAGGTGGGGGCACCTCCATGGCTGCCACGCCATGGGAGGGGGTTGCACCCTCTCCCTATAAAAGGCGCCCACTCCCTCCTCTCATCTCACACCTCCTCGCGAAGGATCTCTCTCCCCCTTTAGAATTCCCCATGGTCTCGGATCAGCGAGATACATGTTCCCGGTGGCTTTTTCTGAAAGGATTTGTTGCTTCCGCTGCTTCGCTGGAGCAAGGGTGCGGAGGTTATCGGGTACCCGGATGTGTGTGCGATCATGAATGCACGAATGCGTTATGGTGCTAGACTTGATGGTGCTGGACTGGCTAGACCAGATGGACTTCATCACGATCTTGAGATCGACAAGCGTTCGACTACATCATCCACAAGTACAACCTCGTTAATGCTATTCAGTCTTTGAGGGTATGTATTCTATGGATGTATATCCACCGGTTGCTTGTATCTAGTAGATAGATCTTGGTACTTAGTTCCCATCATAGGGAAAATTTTGTTTTTTATGCTACGAACCCTTCAGTGGTATCAGAGCCGGATCTATGCGTAGATGCTTTGCACGGGTAGTACACATATGAATATGTGGGCGCTGATTGTCATGTTATTACTTATTCCTTTTACTTTGGATATTGGTGGCATAGTGGGATGAAGCGGCCCGGACAAACTTTACATGTCCTCGCACTTGAGACCTGTTCCACGCTTGACATGCAACTAGTTTTGCATAAGTGGCTTGCGGGTGTCTGTCTCTCCTACTATAGTCAATATCTAATTTACAATGTGTTGTCAATAATTTGATTATCATCATTGTGGTTCCATGTTCGTAGGTAAGAACGGTTCTATCTCCAAAAGCCCTAAGCCACGTAAAACTTTCAATGGATAAATTAGAAGCGTCTAGTTTAGATTGTTGCTGGGATAATGTCATGATATGGTGATGTTGTAAGTAAAAGTGTAAGTTGATACTCTTAAAACACACATAACGTGTAAGTTCCATAGACCTTGGCCTTACACATAAAGTAATGATGGAGATCATACCACGATGCACATGATAACGATCAAGTGCAAGAACCATATCATTTCACTTTTTCACATGTGATGTTTGTTGCGTCTTATATTGCTTGTTTGGCATTTTACTAGCATAATAAGATGATCCCTCATTTAGATATCAAGATAAAAATGTTTTCTTCCTTAAGTATGCACCGACAATGTTTCGCCGCTTCAAGACATCACATGATGATCTGGTGTACTTGAATCCACGAGCATATCTCGGGTGTAAGACAATTTTACACACGCGAATTCTAAGGTTCTTACTTGGCGATCCTAGCATGTGCATACATGGCCTCGGAACACGGACCGAAAGGTTAAGCATGAGTCATATGTTTTGATATGATGACCATATGGATGCTCACCTTTGAAGCTCCACTGACTCACGTGATGATCGGACTTGGTGTAGTGGATTTGGTTCATGTAATCACCAAAAAGACACGAGGGATGTCGTTTTTGAGTGGGAGTTCATTTCTAATTTTGGATTAGTAGAACTCAATTTATCATAAATTAAATCAAAGTGAATTTGCATAATTTGTTGTAGTCATTGGCATTCGTTCACCACCTTATGCTTAGTTGTAATTAAGATAATAGAACTATAGAATTATGGATATTTACTTTACAAACTAGAATCGTATTATGTTGAGTGTCAATCTAAAGTTTAAAGTCCTATTCCAAACTTTCAGCAAACTCTGTTTACTCCTTGAAATTTAATAATTAGTATTAAATCGAGAGTAACAATTCCTGTGTTAGTATCTTAAGTATCAAGTTTGCCTCCATGATTCTTGATTTAAATATCGAGATTATCTAGGAGCTGAAAGAATTGTTTCAGAAACCATAATTTGTGGCAGATATAACGATATCTGAAACAATGTTTTGGTTGCAATATGATAGAGTATAATATATGTTCTCATATTGGATGAGAATTTGCGAAGGTTGGAGATGCTAGATATCCTAATCATCCAAAAGGGTTTTGGAAAGTACGATTCGCCTTTATAAGCTACATTAGCTTGATCATGAAAGTCGCCATGATAAGGATGAATAAAATATGTATGTAAAGTGTTTACTACACTAAAAGATTACTAAAGAATGGATTTTGAAAGAATACCATTCATTTGATGATGGTGATCTACTTCAAAGTGCAAGTCCAAAGGTATTAGTATTTAAATATGCACACTTTGTACTATGTGTCATGTATATGGCGCCACTTTTGATGTTGATATATTCTTTTAAAAGGAAAGGAAATGCTGAAAGAGAATCTATAAAATATATTTGGCCGAAAAGAAAAGACTGGAAATATCCAGTTTAGGTATATAGATGATATACATGTTATGGTTGTATTGTTTGTTTGTTAAAAAAAGTGGTTCTTGGGTATTGAATACCGAATTGGTTGGTATGAAATTTCATACAGAACAACGCAATTCATGATTTCATCAAAAATAAACAAACCGTTGTTTGTATTTCTCGTTGACATAAAAGCTCGCCTTCAAGATTTGTTTCAATAATAGTTATTTAAATCAGGTATTATGAGAACAAAGATTGTTCAAATAATCACCTGTCACATCCCAAGATTTTCCAAATCTTGTAATGTGAAAATAAATGAATAAAATAAAACTTTGTTTAAATTTCAGAGCCAGAAGAAAATTTTGAATTCAATTGGAACTCCAAACCCATTTGAAATAAATAAAACCTAAAGGGATTTAAAAAGATAAACATTTTAGATAAAGGAAAATAAAATATTTTTGGAAATACTATTCTGGATTTTTTTTAATAAAAGATTTGGTATTCAAAAGAAAAGATGGATTTATAAATAAAGATTATTTTATAAAGCCAAATTAAACCTTGGACAAGCTTTGGATTTAAAACATTTTGTTTTGAATAAAAATGGCAAAAGTTGATTTAAATAAATTAATAAGATTTTAATATCCAACTTTATTTAAATAAAAGGTTTTACTAATTTAATTGAAACATCAAAACTTATTAAAATATTTAAAATAAGTTTTCCCAAATATTTGATATTCATAATTAAAACCTACTAAAGTGTTTTGGCTTTATTTTAGATTTTAAAATAATTATCTCAATAAAACAAATCCTATTTGATTTAATAACTGAGACCCACTTATTTAATTGTAAATGGACCATAAATAAAAGGTTATTTTATTTTAAACAAGCTTTCCAAATATTCTTTATTTTCAAATAAAACCTACTGAATTGGTTTTGAAAATATTTGGATTTTAAATGAAGATTATATTAATTAAAACAAACCCTATTTTATTAAATAACTAATGATACATTTATTTAATTAATAAATGGAACCTAAAAAGATTTAAAATAATATTTTATTTTAGAATGTGAATTATGATGTCAAACAGAACCAAATTCAAATGAAAAGTTTGTTGTTTGTTTGAATTGATTTGAACCTTGTTTGATTGTTTGAATTGTTGATTGGAATTCAAAACAGAAAAATAGAAATAGAAAAGGAAAATAAAGCAGACAGAAAAAAATAGGAAAAAACAGACCAGCCCATTAGGCCCAGTCCAGCCCAGTACTCCCTCCCCGAAGGAAAACATTTTACACCCAGATACTGACCCACTGAGTCAATGAAAACCAGGACCCACTTCTCCCTCTCACTCGCTCGCTGACGAGACGACCCCACCTCCTCTTATTCCTCTCCCGAACCGTTTTTCTGCACCGCAAAAGAAACCCGCACTGAGGCTGACAAGTGGACCCCGTTCCCTTCCCCTTTCCCACTGACCAGAGGACCCCACCGCCACCTCCTTCTTCTTCCCCGCGCGACGACCACGCCCTCTCCCTCACTGCCGTTGCTGCCTTCAAACCGCGGATTCAATTCGCCTTAACGCGACCGCCGTTACTCGAGTTGATCACGCAGACGTAAACGCCCGTGTCTCCCCTATAATTCCCCTCTGACACCCCGCGCTGGCACGCCTTAGACCGCCCTCAATTCCTCCCCGAGCACCCTCTGCTCCGACGAGCTCCCATCTCCGATTCCGACCAAACCTGACCGTCCCTGCCTCCTCGACCGTGCTCTCGTGATCCCCACCTCCTGGCGATCATCTCCGTAGCCCAGCTCGTCCCCGAGCGTCCCAGAGCGTCGACAACGACGACACCGAGCGAGCGCCGCCGTCTGCCATTGCTCCGTCAAGCAATCCAGGTGAACACCGACCACCCCGCGCCTCCTAGATCACGCGCACAGCATCGCCTTACTCTTGCGCATCTGAACTTGCTTCTGTCTTGCCTTAGGGCGATCTGCAGTGACAACCCGTCGTCAACCTGAGCGCCACCGTCTGTCTGCAAACTCCGGCGGAACCTCTCTGGTAAATCAGACTACCCCAACCATTCTCGTTCACGCTCACAGCTCCGCCATGATCTCCTACGTCTAACCCAGTCCTCCGTTTGTCTTCTCGTGGACCACAGCCTCGTCTTCGACCGTGGACAGAACCGTCCGTCGCCGTCCACTACTCCGGCGAGGAATCGCGGCTGAACCAGAGTGCCCCTCGTCGAACCGTCAGTACCTTGAGCTTCGCTGTGACCCCCTGAGCCCGGTGAGCAACCCCTCCTTCTCCCCCACCACCTATAGCGTCGCCTCCGTCGTCTACCGAACGCTCCGCCGCCGCTAGCCACCGCAGCGCCGCCCACTTTAGGTCGAGCCTGCCGCAACCGTTCGATCTCGATCCACTGGCTAGGATAGAGTCACTTATCGAAGGGGTATGGAAGCATCTGCGTCGTAGGATTTGCTTTAGATCCAGTGGCTCACGTAGCTCGATCCCAGCGAACCGGTACCGACGAATTAGATTAAGACACGTGTCTCTGCTGGTTGGATTTAAAATAGAATTGATCTAATTGATGTTCAATTTTGTAAATTCCATAACTTTGGATCCACACGTCCAAAAATTACAAACTTTATGTCGTTGGAATCAGCAAGACAAGCCCTAACCAACCCTGCCCTTAGTTTAGCAAATAGTATCTGTTAGCTTGTTTGATTTTGCAGATTCTTTTGTGTGCTTGCTAACATTAGGAAAATTGTTTAAAAATGTTTTTAAGGTTAAAACCTTTGCAAATTGGTTTGTTGTGACCTTACTGACCCTAGGAACCAACCTTTGGTATTAAGAATGATTTTTGTAAGATTTAGGTTGGATTACTTGACTTAGTCACTTTCTAGCCAAATAAAAAAGAATGGTTTTTGTTATAAAAAAATGTTTATGGAAAGAAAACCTTAAGAAAATGGTTTTATCAAACCCACTGACCCAAAACACTAAGTTTTGAAAATTAACAACTCATTTGATGAACAACTTAATAGTTTGCCTTGATAAAACATTTTTCACCACATGAAATGATGAACGGATTTAAAAATGGTTTATGGATAAAAACCCATTTGCTAATGACTTTGCCACTTTGGTGAATAGCCAATTTGGATCTTACAAAGTTTAGAAGCCTAGTGGAGACCATCCTTGCAATAGAACCAAACCTTTGCATGCTTATGCATGACTTAGATTCCATTACCTTGTGTGTGTGAAAAATTGTTTGTTTGACTTTGGTTTGGAATGTGAATTGAAATTGTGTTTGCTTGATTGACTTGTAGTGAAGTGTGAGACTAGCAAGATCAAGGAGTGAACCACCATTCCCTACCAAAAAGGCAAGTGATGCTTCATACTTTCTAACCTATTACTTTCACTATGCATTAGTGATTTTGCTAAGTAAAACTTGCATTGGATTTTGCTAAGTATAAACCTTACTATAGGAAAACCTAGTAGATGAATCCTTAGTAGGATTTTCCTAAGTTAAGATTCCTACTACTACCAAGCTTAGCCTAGCATATAGAAAACATGGGTGGAATATATATTCACACTATGGAAAAATATTCTAAGTCTGAGGACTTGTGGTTTTGTCTAATAAAACAACTAAGTTAATGAAACACCTGGGTGGAATGGGATAGCTTGGTGGAGAATGGTTGAGTGGTTCACAAGGCCATGGACTTGGATTGTGTATCTCACTTGTGGATGACCACCCAGGAAACAAAGAGATTTGAGATGTCAAATGTTGAGAAGCTTCAAGTGCAACCACTTGGCAATATGGGCTCTGCCATGATCATATAGGTTGCAAGAACTTAGCCATATGGACAGTGGGTGGTAGTGTTTGATAGGTTGGAGCGCGTCCATTTTGGTCTAAGGGAAGGCTTCTGAAAGATCTTGTCTTGGGAAACCAAGTCTTGTGGGGAAAGTGCACCACCTCTGCAGAGTGTAAAATCTAAGTACTTAGCCATGTCCCTGGTAAAGGACAATTTGAGCATCAAAACATGGAAGCAATCAAGAATCTCATCATTCAAATTTCTAAAGTTAAAATCATGTGGATTGAACAAGGGTTGTTTGAATTCTTCAATCATTGATGGAGAGATGGCTTGGTACAAGGATCTTGAAATCTTTGATTGAGAAAAATGATTTTGTCAAGCAAAAACTCAGTATTTTCAAAATGATAAGAAAAATCTACTTTGAGCAATGCTAGCCTCAACTCCACTTAGCCAAATGCATATAGATGATAGACTCCACTATACTACCATAGTATCACTTGCCAATACAATTCAAATGTATTGGCCCTTGTGGCTGTAACTTGTATGTTGCAGGTTTGATTGTTTTTAGTGAAGATTGATTGATTAGGATTACAAAGTCTACAACCAACATCTGCCTATGGCACTTTGAAGATGAAGGACCCCATGCTTATAGTTATTCCGCTGCAATGTAATGTAATAGCCAAATGAGCTATGTTTGATGTAATAAACTTATGTTATTCCTGGTTATAAAGTTATATTATGACCTTTGTTTCTTGGTATTACATCTAAACTGTGGATGCTAGCTATTGATCCAGGGACTAGCATTGTAAAACACAGGAGGCTCTATCTTATTAAAGATTGGGACCCTACAGATGGTATCATAGCATTGTGTTGCCTATAGGATTTGTAAACCTAGGATTGGACAAAAACCCTTAGAAAAATAGGAGTTTTACTTGTTCCAAAAACTTATTTACAAAACACTTGTAAACTCTTTCCTCAACCATTTTGGCTTCAACTCTACATCTCTTCTATTTCAACTTGATGGAAAAACCTACCCATGGCCCAAGGCTACACCATGTGCAAGGGACTTCCTCAACACTTCCAACTCTAATGACTTCAACATCTTCAACATGTTCACCAAGGACTTCCAACTTGGATACCACTAAGGACTACAAGTGAAACAAGGAAATCCTACTCAAGATTTAGAGACTAAGGGAATGCAAAATAAGAAGGAGCCATCAACAACTTTGAAGTATTGCAACCAAGAGTTTTTCTGAAGGAAACCAAGATCTCATGCAAGAAGAATCAACCAAGAATGATGGAAAGATCACAAGTGAACCATATATATGGACCACCATATTTTAGCTAAGACAAAACACACCAACTTATGTGGTGTAACAAAAATATTTTGTTGCCTAAGTATGTGCTTGAACCTTGTTTGAGTGAAATGTTTGATTTGTGATTGTTTGCACATTGTTTGTGTGAATTGTGATGTGTGTGATTAGAAATAATTCCTTAGAAATATTTTGCCTATTCTAATCCCAATCCAACCCAAACAGATGACTACTCCAAGAAACTCCAACATCAAGGTTGATGACACCAACAACAACCAAGAGGACAACATGAGAGAAATTATAGCAACTCAAAACCAGTTGAGCCAAGAGACAACTCAGCTTTTAGCCAACAACAATGGACTAGACCCAGCCATACAAAGAATTTTGAAACTTCAATCTCGATTGTTGCAAGGATTGGTTACTCAAATGATCAACATGAGAGAAAACTTTTCCCAAAGAGCTAATGACAACAAGGATGACAAAGAGGTTATTCTAGAAGGAACCCAAGCTAGCAATAATTTTAGATACAAGGATCATGCATCCAAGGAGCATAAAGATCAATACCCCAAGAAGAGAGAAAGATCTCCCACCTATGAAGAATATGAACTGGAAGAACTCCTAGCTTTGGAGAAACCCAAGAAGAAGAAGAAATGCCCCAACCCTAACAAGAAGGATATTACTCAAGAGCAATGTTACAATTGCAAAGAGATGGGACACTATGCCAATGAATGCCCAGAAAAGAAGAAGAGACAAGAAGACAAACAAAAGCTGGTGAAACCCAAAATAAGGAAGGATTTTAGCCAAGTGATGTGCAAACACTGCAAAGAGTTAGGACATTATGCAAACAACTGTCTAAAAAAGATGAAGCATAAGATAAACCAGCCTATGAGGGATCTCAGCCTTGTCACATGTTTCAAATGCAAGGAACTAGGCCACTATGCAAACAATTGTCCAGAAAGGATGGAGAACAAGTTAAAAAAGTCTATGGAGAAACTCAACCTTGGCCCATGAGTCAAGTATGGGAACAAAGAACTCAATGCAAAAGTTTGTTTAGAGAAGTTTTCCCAGGATCCCAAGGACAATATGTAATTTTTGTTTGAAATTTTTTAAGGGTGGTAGTACCCTAGTTGTTTTGAACTTGCTTGTAACCCTAGCCTCCCCAAATCTCGGGACGAGATTTATTTTAAGGGTGGTAGCCTGTCACATCCCAAGATTTTCCAAATCTTGTAATGTGAAAATAAATGAATAAAATAAAACTTTGTTTAAATTTCAGAGCCAGAAGAAAATTTTGAATTCAATTGGAACTCCAAACCCATTTGAAATAAATAAAACCTAAAGGGATTTAAAAAGATAAACATTTTAGATAAAGGAAAATAAAATATTTTTGGAAATACTATTCTGGATTTTTTTTAATAAAAGATTTGGTATTCAAAAGAAAAGATGGATTTATAAATAAAGATTATTTTATAAAGCCAAATTAAACCTTGGACAAGCTTTGGATTTAAAACATTTTGTTTTGAATAAAAATGGCAAAAGTTGATTTAAATAAATTAATAAGATTTTAATATCCAACTTTATTTAAATAAAAGGTTTTACTAATTTAATTGAAACATCAAAACTTATTAAAATATTTAAAATAAGTTTTCCCAAATATTTGATATTCATAATTAAAACCTACTAAAGTGTTTTGGCTTTATTTTAGATTTTAAAATAATTATCTCAATAAAACAAATCCTATTTGATTTAATAACTGAGACCCACTTATTTAATTGTAAATGGACCATAAATAAAAGGTTATTTTATTTTAAACAAGCTTTCCAAATATTCTTTATTTTCAAATAAAACCTACTGAATTGGTTTTGAAAATATTTGGATTTTAAATGAAGATTATATTAATTAAAACAAACCCTATTTTATTAAATAACTAATGATACATTTATTTAATTAATAAATGGAACCTAAAAAGATTTAAAATAATATTTTATTTTAGAATGTGAATTATGATGTCAAAAAGAACCAAATTCAAATGAAAAGTTTGTTGTTTGTTTGAATTGATTTGAACCTTGTTTGATTGTTTGAATTGTTGATTGGAATTCAAAACAGAAAAATAGAAATAGAAAAGGAAAATAAAGCAGACAGAAAAAAATAGGAAAAAACAGACCAACCCATTAGGCCCAGTCCAGCCCAGTACTCCCTCCCCGAAGGAAAACATTTTACACCCAGATACTGACCCACTGAGTCAATGAAAACCAGGACCCACTTCTCCCTCTCACTCACTCGCTGACGAGACGACCCCACCTCCTCTTATTCCTCTCCCGAACCGTTTTTCTGCACCGCAAAAGAAACCCGCACTGAGGCTGACAAGTGGACCCCGTTCCCTTCCCCTTTCCCACTGACCAGAGGCCCCACCGCCACCTCCTTCTTCTTCCCCGCGCGACGACCACGCCCTCTCCCTCGCTGCCGTTGCTGCCTTCAAACCGCGGATTCAATTCGCCTTAACGCGACCGCCGTTACTCGAGTTGATCACGCAGACGTAAACGCCCGTGTCTCCCCTATAATTCCCCTCTGACACCCCGCGCTGGCACGCCTTAGACCGCCCTCAATTCCTCCCCAAGCACCCTCTGCTCCGACGAGCTCCCATCTCCGATTCCGACCAAACCTGACCGCCCCTGCCTCCTCGACCGTGCTCTCGTGATCCCCACCTCCTGGCGATCATCTCCGTAGCCCAGCTCGTCCCCGAGCGTCCCAGAGCGTCGACAACGACGACACCGAGCGAGCGCCGCCGTCTGCCATTGCTCCGTCAAGCAATCCAGGTGAACACCGACCACCCCGCGCCTCCTAGATCACGCGCACAGCATCGCCTTACTCTTGCGCATCTGAACTTGCTTCTGTCTTGCCTTAGGGCGATCTGCAGCGACAACCCGTCGTCAACCTGAGCGCCACCGTCTGTCTGCAAACTCCGGCGGAACCTCTCTGGTAAATCAGACTACCCCAACCATTCTCGTTCACGCTCACAGCTCCGCCATGATCTCCTACGTCTAACCCAGTCCTCCGTTTGTCTTCTCGTGGACCACAGCCTCGTCTTCGACCGTGGACAGAACCATCCGTCGCCGTCCACTACTCCGGCGAGGAATCGCGGCTGAACCAGAGTGCCCCTCGTCGAACCGTCAGTACCTTGAGCTTCGCCGTGACCCCCTGAGCCCGGTGAGCAACCCCTCCTTCTCCCCCACCTCCTATAGCGTCGCCTCCGTCGTCTACCGACCGCTCCGCCGCCGCTAGCCACCACAGCGCCGCCCACTTTAGGTCGAGCCTGCCGCAACCGTTCGATCTCGATCCACTGGCTAGGATAGAGTCACTTATCGAAGGGGTATGGAAGCATCTGCGTCGTAGGATTTGCTTTAGATCCAGTGGCTCACGTAGCTCGATCCCAGCGAACCGGTACCGACGAATTAGATTAAGACACGTGTCTCTGCTGGTTGGATTTAAAACAGAATTGATCTAATTGATGTTCAATTTTGTAAATTCCATAACTTTGGATCCACACGTCCAAAAATTACAAACTTTATGTCGTTGGAATCAGCAAGACAAGCCCTAACCAACCCTGCCCTTAGTTTAGCAAATAGTATCTGTTAGCTTGTTTGATTTTGCAGATTCTTTTGTGTGCTTGCTAACATTAGGAAAATTGTTTAAAAATGTTTTTAAGGTTAAAACCTTTGCAAATTGGTTTGTTGTGACCTTACTGACCCTAGGAACCAACCTTTGGTATTAAGAATGATTTTTGTAAGATTTAGGTTGGATTACTTGACTTAGTCACTTTCTAGCCAAATAAAAAAGAATGGTTTTTGTTATAAAAAAATGTTTATGGAAAGAAAACCTTAAGAAAATGGTTTTATCAAACCCACTGACCCAAAACACTAAGTTTTGAAAATTAACAACTCATTTGATGAACAACTTAATAGTTTGCCTTGATAAAACATTTTTCACCACATGAAATGATGAATGGATTTAAAAATGGTTTATGGATAAAAACCCATTTGCTAATGACTTTGCCACTTTGGTGAATAGCCAATTTGGATCTTACAAAGTTTAGAAGCCTAGTGGAGACCATCCTTGCAATAGAACCAAACCTTTGCATGCTTATGCATGACTTAGATTCCATTACCTTGTGCGTGTGAAAAATTGTTTGTTTGACTTTGGTTTGGAATGTGAATTGAAATTGTGTTTGCTTGATTGACTTGTAGTGAAGTGTGAGACTAGCAAGATCAAGGAGTGAACCACCATTCCCTACCAAAAAGGCAAGTGATGCTTCATACTTTCTAACCTATTACTTTCACTATGCATTAGTAATTTTGCTAAGTAAAACTTGCATTGGATTTTGCTAAGTATAAACCTTACTATAGGAAAACCTAGTAGATGAATCCTTAGTAGGATTTTCCTAAGTTAAGATTCCTACTACTACCAAGCTTAGCCTAGCATATAGAAAACATGGGTGGAATATATATTCACACTATGGAAAAATATTCTAAGTCTGAGGACTTGTGGTTTTGTCTAATAAAACAACTAAGTTAATGAAACACCTGGGTGGAATGGGATAGCTTGGTGGAGAATGGTTGAGTGGTTCACAAGGCCATGGACTTGGATTGTGTATCTCACTTGTGGATGACCACCCAGGAAACAAAGAGATTTGAGATGTCAAATGTTGAGAAGCTTCAAGTGCAACCACTTGGCAATATGGGCTCTGCCATGATCATATAGGTTGCAAGAACTTAGCCATATGGACAGTGGGTGGTAGTGTTTGATAGGTTGGAGCGCGTCCATTTTGGTCTAAGGGAAGGCTTCTGAAAGATCTTGTCTTGGGAAACCAAGTCTTGTGGGGAAAGTGCACCACCTCTGCAGAGTGTAAAATCTAAGTACTTAGCCATGTCCCTGGTAAAGGACAATTTGAGCATCAAAACATGGAAGCAATCAAGAATCTCATCATTCAAATTTCTAAAGTTAAAATCATGTGGATTGAACAAGGGTTGTTTGAATTCTTCAATCATTGATGGAGAGATGGCTTGGTACAAGGATCTTGAAATCTTTGATTGAGAAAAATGATTTTGTCAAGCAAAAACTCAGTATTTTCAAAATGATAAGAAAAATCTACTTTGAGCAATGCTAGCCTCAACTCCACTTAGCCAAATGCATATAGATGATAGACTCCACTATACTACCATAGTATCACTTGCCAATACAATTCAAATGTATTGGCCCTTGTGGCTGTAACTTGTATGTTGCAGGTTTGATTGTTTTTAGTGAAGATTGATTGATTAGGATTACAAAGTCTACAACCAACATCTGCCTATGGCACTTTGAAGATGAAGGACCCCATGCTTATAGTTATTCCGCTGCAATGTAATGTAATAGCCAAATGAGCTATGTTTGATGTAATAAACTTATGTTATTCCTGGTTATAAAGTTATATTATGACCTTTGTTTCTTGGTATTACATCTAAACTGTGGATGCTAGCTATTGATCCAGGGACTAGCATTGTAAAACACAGGAGGCTCTATCTTATTAAAGATTGGGACCCTACATCACCGTATTCCATATAAGATGGATGATTTACAAATCTAGTTATAGAAATCACATCCATAAAACTAATGCTAAAATGTCGCAAGACAAATGATTGGAAGATCACTTACGAAGTGACATCACCGTTTAAATTATATTGGAAAGAAAACATGAAGAAACTCCATTTTCATGGATTTTTGGAGTCTTTGATTTGATCAAATGACGCTTGTGAGACTTTCCTCGGGATAATTTAAACTTCGTTCAAAGGCCAAAGAAGAACGAATGACTAAAATATTGGAATTTATACATATCGATGTATGTAGTCCATTATGTATAGTCGTAAGCGATGGACTTCAACTTCATATGCTTTGTCCAGAAATTTGAGTGAATATTCACTTAATGAGAAATAAGTATGAAATATTTGAAAACGTTCAAAGACTTTCAAGATGAAGTGGAAAATCATTGTAATAAGAAAATAAATAATTTATGATTTTGTCATAAAGGGATTTATTTGAGTTGCAAGTTTAGCAAAACACCTAGATTTGCATCTCCCGAAACACCATAGGAATATGGATTGTTTGAGATTTGTAATGAAACCTTGTTTGACATGGTTGGATCAAAGGTGTTATTTATAAAACTGCCATTATGTTTTAAAAGATTAAAGCCTTAAAGACTACCTCTTTTACACTGAAAAGAGCTCCATCTTGATCCGTTGAAATGACACCATGTAAGTTATGGTTTGGGGTAAAACTCAAGTTGTCCTTTCTTAAATTTTGGTATGCTAAGCATAAGTAAGATGTTTACAACCAAAGTCGGATGAGCATGTATTTGTAGGTTATTTCGAATAACCATTGGGTATTCCTCCATAACACCGAGGACAAAAGGGGTTGTCGCTTGAAACGTGAAGATTCTTGAAAAAGGATTTTTTCGCAAAAGTTAAGTGGGAGGACAATAGAACTTTGATAAGGTTAACGAACCTTAGCTATATGTGCTGAGTTGCGCAGCGCCAGAAAATGTTCCGGAGGCAGCCACAATGCTCATGGCTAACGTGCCTCAAAGGTTGTGGTCACGGAGGTCTAAGTTCCTATTGAACCAAGTAGGTCGGATAAACAATCAAATGCTAAGATTTGAGAGTAAATCATTGTTGTTTGACAATGATGAACCGACTACATACAAAGAAGCGATGATGGGCCCTGACTCCGTCAAATGGCTTGAAGCCATAAAATCCGTGATAGTTCCATACATGAGAAATCAAGTTTTTTGAACTTGGAAGACCCTCCGGAAAGGCGTAAAAACCTATAGGTCATATTTGGATCTATAAAGAAACAGACATGGATGTTTCACATCTATGAAATAGTCGACATGTCGTAAATTATTTTACGATAGTGTTCAAGGAGTTTACTATGACAAGACTTGATCTTTCATAGCGATATTTAGTCTGGACGGATTAATGTAGCAACTACTACATATAATTTTGGTATATGGTAGCTGAATAAACAAAACAAGTTCTTCTAATAGAATGGTTACCTAGGATGTGTACAAGACACGTTCCAAATGGTTTTGTTAAATTCAAAGGATGCTAAAAGGGCATGCAAAATTCAATGGTTGAATTAAGCATCGCGGAGTTGGAATCTTCACCGTGATGAAACTGTTAAAGGGGTTTTCATCTGGAGACGATGAAGATGCTTCCATTTGCAAGAAATTAAGTGGGAGCGCTGAGACATATTTCTAATACATTATGTGGAGAACATCTTGTTGATTGGAAATGAAGTATCTTTTATTGACAAAGGTTAAGAATTTCATTTCGATGACCCAAATATTTAGCATGAATGTCTACATGGATAGATAGTGACGCTAATATGGTCGTGCCAAACGTACATATATGAGGTATTGAAGGGATTCAATATAAAAACAACGAGAAAAGGATCTTGTCACATGAAAAAATAATTGAATCAAAATTCAAGTGTACTAACACTTGGTAAGTGAAACAAGATTCAAGTGCTTTGACGCTTGATGAGTGAAATCACAAAAATGTTTTGATCAATCATAACATGATACGTACACATCTAGATATGTCCTTGATGCATGCACCCGGTGTTGACATGGGACACTTCGTTGGAACCTCAAGAGCAAGGTGTGATGAGCACAGCAGCAAGTTTCCCTCAGTAGAGACCGAGGTTATCGAACCTGAAGGAGGAAGGAAACGTCTCAAAGGTGTTGCAAGCAACGTGGAGACCTGCACAACACAAACTCAAGACTTTGTCTCAACGAATCAGTGAGGTTGTCAAGCTCACCAGTTTGCTGTAACAAAGGATTAAACATATGGTGTGGAAGGAAATGGTTTGCAGCAAGTAAACAAGTAACAGTGGAAGATGTATCAATGGTAAACATTGGACCGGGGTCCATAGTTCACTAGAGGTGCTCTCCTTAGATAAACAACATGGCATGAAGGGTAAACAAATTACGGCAGGGCAATTGACAGGAACTGAGCAAGGCATAACAATGCAATTACTAGTCAGAAAGATCGTATGAGATTCGATTGGGCAATACAACAAGATACATAGACCGCCATCCAACTGCATCTATGACTAGAAGTCCACCTTCAGGTTATCATCCGAACCCCCTCCAGTATTAAGTTGCAAGCAACAGACAACTGCTTTAAGCAAAGTGTGTAAGATAAACAGTCCACATGTTCCATGAACAAGAGACCGTTGTTTTCTCCCTAGTAGCAACAACACATCTACAACCGAAGAGATTATTGTCACTTCCCTTGGAAACTAGAGGCATGGACCCACTATCGAGCATAAATACCCCCTCTTGGAGTTACTAGCAACTACTTGGCCAAGATAGCTACTAACAACGGAGAGCATGCAAGATCACAAACAACACAGACATGATAGAATCATAAAGACAAAACCATTAATCAAACCAACATAATAATCTCAATATCCATCGGATCCTCGCAAACACAACATGCATGATTACAAATAGATTAGATCTTGATCATGAACGGAGCTCACAAGATCTATACATGAAAGCACAAAGGAGAGATACAACCATCTACAACTACATGGACCCATAGTCCAAGGTGGAACTACTCACGCATCATACCGGAGAGAAGGCCTCTGGGATGATCTCCCCTCCGGCAGGGTGCCGAGAAGAACTTCAGATCCCCCTGATCTAGGGACGATGGTGGCGGTGGCTACAGACGGTTTTGTGGAGATTTGATCGGGTGCTTAGGGTTTCTGCATCGGGGGCTTCTTATAGGCGAAGGGGGAGGCCGAGGTGGCGGCCAGGGGCCCCACACCCCTCCCAGGCGTAGGGCAGGGCCCACCCATGCCTAGGGAGGGTCTGGCCGCCCTGGCCGGCCTCTCCGACTCCCCTCTAGACATCTTGTTCCCCACGGAAAGTAATTGACTTTGCTGTTTGTCCCGTCCAATTCCGAGAATATTTCTTTACTAACTTTTCTGAAACCAAAAATAGCAGAAAACAGACATCTGACACTGTTGCAACTTGTTAGTAGATTAGTACCAAAAAACATGTAAAAAGCACCTCAAAGTGTAGACAAGTAAAGCAAAGTAGATAGTAAACAAGCATGGAGCATCAAAAATTATAGACATGTTTCCAATGTATCAGCATCCCCAAGCTTAACTCCTGCTCGTCCTCGAGTAGGTAAGTGATAAAAGAATAATTTTTGAGGTGACATGCACCCTCACAATAAAGATCCAACCATTTGCAAGCATTCAAAGATGGGATCAAAGAACTCTAAACATGTGCATGAAAGATGGAGTTCTAACAATAGGACATAGTAACTATGCATGCAACATGAAAGGCTACAAACAAAGATCATGAATAACATGCATTGAAAAACGTTTGTTTGTTTCACATACAGAAAACATAGCATAGTGGCAATAGCTTGTCCCTCATAGAGTAGCAATATAGATGCATAGGACACCTTGAAAGTTCACAAGGGTGACTAGAAACAAATAGCACACGAACAAGTAATATAACAATATGCATCAATCAGTAAGCTTTGGAACACTACACACAGAATGAAAACTATGCTCTCTTAATGGTGCCTAAAGGTAGAAGGTGGAGACTCAATAGTGGTGGAAGAAAGACCCTTTTTTGTAAAGGAAGCAGGGATTACAAGTTTCAAAAAGAGCTTCCAAAAATTATGGTACTTGTTAGCTTTCAGCCCTCATTGCCCCTATCATAAGCATCTTGACGTGGTTAAGGTTAAAGTTGCAAATATGGAGTATATGCTTGACGAAGTATAAGTTGGCAATCTCAAGTCCCTTGAATACGAGGGCCATACCTCATGCATACTCAACTTTGGGCCCAGGTAAGTTCTTGTCATTGTAAGTATTTGCATATCATTGAGAACAGCCAACGGGGTACCCCTTGCACATGGTACAGGAGCTTTCCCATAACCAAAATGACAAGGCAAGCAGACAATGAGCATCTCAGCAATCTTTTTATTTACCATATGCATAGCTTTTTATTGAGGATGCTTCATAGATAGCTCATTATGGTGATGCTGCAAGTTTCCACCATGATTAGGCATGGCTTAGGCTAGCGGCCCTGACGTTTCTCTAACACAGGATACAAACTCCATGGACTTACAAGTTCCCTCTTTATTTCACACCGGTGACATCCATAGACAAAAGAGCATGATATCAACTGAGTACAAAGTACAAGTGCAATGTTGAAAATGTTCCCCATGACAACACGGATCTGCTAATTCGAACTTATAAGTGCAAGCATATACAACAAAGTTGTCACAATGGTTCAAGTTTATTAGGGGCAAAGAATATAAAGTGTGCCATCAAGTTCGTGAGGGCTTTAATCACCAAGTTTTCACATAACAAAATAGTTTTTAATTGGGAGATAGTTGAAAACAATAATATACTTGGAATGGTGTAACACACCAAGCATAGGATTTTATAGTGGTAACTTTGGAAAAACTTGGTTTCTTGGGAGTTGGAAGCGTGAGTAGAACTTACTCATACAAGTGGAGGCTAGAAAAAGACCGGGAGCAACCAACTAAGAGAGCATAATCGCCATAATCATGCAGAGCAACAAAGCATACTAATCAAAGCAAAGAGTGGTACTACAAGTCAAGGACTAAATGATCATGAGGCTAATGGTGACTTGTCATAGTCATAACATGGTGTGAGCATGTGCCAAGTCAACCCAAGCAAAGCATCAAAGGGGAATACCACAATACTATGCTTTTGCATGCTAAAACAACGCATAATTTCTTCAAGGCACACTAAGCAATCCCAATTGTTTGGAACAATACATGCTACAACAATAATAACTAAGCATAAGGTCAAAACAACACCTAGCATGTCATGCTAAAGTCTAAGTCACAGTCAATGCAAGCTCCTCTTGCACTTCAAGCAAGAACTTACTACTCCTTTCCAACACCAAGCAACTTATTTGCAAACAAAACGAGAAAGGGGGTCCAAACTTCTTTATTCAAGAAAACTAAACAACCTAAGCAAAGCAAACGAAAACTAAGACGCTCCAAGAACAACGCAACTAAGCATGAAACAATAAAAACGAAGTGTCTAGACAGACCTGAGCTTGGCCATTCTTCATCTCATTGCATCATTCTCTCTCTACACCTGAAATGTTTCCTTCATACAAAACTTCACACAATCTTCATTAGCAACATTAGTTTATTCAAAAGATATTAAACCTCTAGAAAAGCTTTGGAACAGCAAGGCTTTTTACTAAAAACACAAGCTACTGTATTAATTCCTTCAAAAAGCTCAATTCACCTAAAGAGAGCTAAAAAAGGAATAAATAAGAAGCAAATGCAAATAATGGCAGAAATCTGTCAAAACAAACCAGTAGGTAGAAACTGATTTTTTAGAACATATTCTGTTGCTCAAATAAAAAAGTGTTGTACTAATTAAAGTTATCTAACATACTGGGGGATTTATTCGTAAATTTTTAGCTCAATCCGAGTTACACAGACTCCTCACGAATATTTTTGGTGGAGGACAGAAATCTGTTTTGGGACAGCAACTCCCCAAATCTTACTTCCCTCTCATTAGAGGTCATTCTTGGCACAAAAAGCAAACTAAAAGGATAAGGAGAGGTCATTACTGAAGTAATAACTTCCAAGACTCAATGAAACTCTTGGGTTATCTCCCAACAAGTACTTTATTTAACGCATTTAAGTTAGGCACAAGAAGCAAAGAGAATCAAGTATTTTCAAATGAAGAAGCATTAACATCAATTCTTGCTTTCAAAGGAGGAGCAAAAAGCAACCTCTCTCTTCTCATAGGGAAATGTTCAATACCTTTCTTGAATGGAAAATGATATTTAATGGTGCCTTCTTTCATATCAATGATAGCACCAACTATTCTAAGAAAAGGTCTTCCCAAAGTAATAGGGCAAGAAGCATTGTATTCAACATCCAAAACATAGAAATCAACAGGGACATAAGCATTGTTAAACATAATGAGAACATCATTAATACTCCCCATGAGTTTCTTCTTAGCATTATCATTGAGTGGGACATCTAAATAACAATCTTCCAATGGTGGCAAATCAAGCATTTCATAAATCTTCCTAGGCATAATAGAGACACTAGAACCAAGATCACATGAAGTTTTGAGATCAAAGTCATTCACTTGCATATTAATAATGGGTTCCCAACTATCTTCTACTTTCCTAGGAATATAAGCTTTGTGTTTTAGCTTCTCTTCCTTAATTTTCACAAGAGCATCTGTAATATGTTTAGTGAAAGCAACATGCATATCACTAGCATAAGGACTTCTAGCAAGCTTTTGCAAGAACATAATCACTTCGGAAATATTGCAACCATCAATATCAAAGTCAAACTTAGCATCACTAGTAGTAGGCTCAATAGGCTTAGGCATAGTAGTAGGAGGAATAGGGACTACTTGTGGTTTAGTGGTGATGGTGCACACATTATTGTTTCTATGAATTTCAGCTTCCCTTTCCCACTTAGCATGAAGTTGAGCTAACAGCCTAACATTTTCATCAATAGTAACTTGTATGGCATGAGAAGTAGCAAAGGTATTTTCCATAGTTTCAGGTTTATTAGCCATTTTATTAATCAAGGAAGACTGAGCTTCAGACAAAGAGGATATATTTTTCTCAACAGTTAAAATCTTTTCCTCTATAGTCTTATTGAAAGTGGTTTGTTTACTAATAAAGTCCTTGAGAATGACTTCAAGTTCAGAGGGGGGCACTTCTAGCATTATTGTAAGAGCTTCCATAGGAATTGCCATTATTAGGAGGATAAGGCCTATAATTGTTGTTGCTACCAAAATTATTCCTATAGGCATTGTTGTTGAAAATGTTGTTTCTAATGAAATTCACATCAAATTGCTCTTCTTGAGGAACCAAAGAGGCTAAGGGAACACTATTAGGATCTAAAGGAGCTTTCCCATTAACAAGCATAGCCATAATAACATCAATCTTTTCACTCAGAGAGGAAGTTTCCTCAACAGAATTTACCTTCTTACCATGTGGAGCTCTCTCAACATGCCATTCAGAGTAGTTAACCATCATATTATCAAGGAGCCTTGTTGCAGCACCCAAAGTGAGGCCCATAAAGGTACCTCCAGCAGCTGAATCCAACAAATTTCTTGAGGAGAAGTTCAAACCTGCATAAAAAGTCTGAATAATCATCCAAGCAGTGAGTCCATGAGTAGGGCAATTTTTAACCAAAGATTTCATTCTTTCCCAAGCTGGAGCAACATGTTCACTATCAAGTTGTTTAAATTTCATAATGTCACTTATCATAGATATAATCTTAGCAGGAGGATAGTACTTTCCAATAAAAGCATCTTTGCACTTAGTCCAAGAATCAATACTATTTTTAGGCAAAGAAAGCAACCATTCTTTAGCTTTTCTCCTCAAGGAGAAAGGAAAAAAGCTTGAGCTTAATAATCCATATACATCCTTATACTTTTGCATCTCACAAAGTTCAACAAAGCTATTGAGATGGGTAGCAGGATCATCAGAACCAGCACCAGAAAATTGCTCTCTCATCACAAGATTCAACAAAGCAGGCTTAATTTCATAAAAGGTAGCATCAGGAGCAGGTGGAGCAATAGGAGTGCTTAAGAAATCATTGTTGTTGGTGCTAGTGAAGTCACACAACTTGGTGTTCTAATCAGAGTTCATTTTGGCAAAGGTGGACAAGCCAAAAACAGCAACAACTAGAGCAGGAACTATTTTTTTGTGTTTTTTTGAAAAGAGGCAAACAAAACCAAGCAAAAGAAACAAAGCAAACTAAAAACAACGTAAATAAAAAGGAAGTGCAGGACTCCCCTTGTGAAGACGTCCTTAGCCTCCCCGGCAACGGCGCCAGAAATCTTGATGCGTGCACCCAGTGTTGACGTGGGACACTTCGTTGGAACCCCAAGAGCAAGGTGTGATGAGCACATCGGCAAGTTTCCCTCAGTAGAGACCGAGGTTATCAAACCTGAAGGAGGAAGGAAACGTCTCAAAGGAGTTGCAAGCAACGTGGATACCTGCACAACACAAACTCAAGACTTTGTCCCAACGAATTAGTGAGGTTGTCAAGCTCACCGGTTTGCTGTAACAAAGGATTAAACATATGGTGTGGAAGGTAATGGTTTGCAGCAAGTAAACAAGTAACAGTGGAAGATGTATCAATGGTAAATATTGGACCGGGGTCCATAGTTCACTAGAGGTGCTCTACTTAGATAAACAACATGGCATGAAGGGTAAACAAATTACACCAGGACAATTGACAGAAACTGAGCAAGGCATAACAATGCAATTACTAGTCAGAAAGATCCTATGAGATTCGATTGGGCAATACAACAAGATACATAGACCGCCATCCAACTGCATCTATGTCTAGAAGTCCACCTTCAGGTTATCATCCGAACCCCCTCCAGTATTAAGTTGCAAGCAACAGACAACTACTTTAAGCAAAGTGTGTAAGATAAAAAGTCCACATGTTCCATGAACAAGAGACCGTTGTTTTCTCCCTAGTAGCAACAACACATCTACAACCGAAGAGATTATTGTCACTTCCCTTGGAAACTAGAGGCATGAACCCACTATCGAGCATAAATACCCCATCTTGGAGTTACTAGCAACTACTTGGACAAGATAGCTACTAACAACGGAGAGCATGCAAGATCACAAACAACATAGACATGATAGAATCATAAAGACAAAACCATTAATCAAACCAACATAATAATCTCAATATCCATCGGATCCTCGCAAACACAACATGCATGATTACAAATAGATTAGATCTTGATCATGAACGGAGCTCACAAGATCTATACATGAAAGCACAAAGGAGAGATACAACCATCTACAACTACATGGACCCATAGTCCAAGGTGGAACTACTCACACATCATACCGGATAGAAGGCCTCTGGGATGATCTCCCCTCCGGCAGGGTGCCGAGAAGAACTTCAGATCCCCCTGATCTAGGGACGATGGTGGCGGCGGCTACAGACGGTTTTGTGGAGATTTGATCGGGTGCTTAGGGTTTCTGCATCGGGGGCTTCTTATAGGCGAAGGGGGAGGCCGAGGCGGAGGCCAGGGGCCCCACACCCCTCCCAAGCGCGGGACAGGGCCCACCCGCGCCTAGGGTGGGTCTGGCCGGCCTCTTCGGCTCCCCTCTGGACTTCTTGTTCCCCAAGGAAAGTATTGACTTTGACGTTTGTCCCTTCCAATTCCGAGAATATTTCTTTACTAACTTTTCTGAAACAAAAAACAGCAGAAAACAGGCATCTGGTACTGTTGCAACTTGTTAGTAGGTTAGTACCAAAAAACATGTAAAAAGCGCCTCAAAGTGTAGACAAGTAAAGCAACGTAGATACTAAACAAGCATGGAGCATCAAAAATTATAGATACGTTTCCAACGTATCAGTCCTATGCTCTAAGTGTTATGAGCATATACCAGAATGAATCATAAAATGATCATTGGACAATAGTAAGGAAATTCTTATGATCTTTTGGAAGAACTAAGAATATATTTGTGTAGAGGTGAGAAACAATTACAAATAGTTCATTGTAAAGCGTTATATTGATACTAGTTTTGTCACAAGATACAAAATTAAGTCTATCTCAATTTAAACTATGGGTGGCACAATGAAATGGAAATAAATTTCCATGTCGGATTTGGATGAATTCCAAAGTTAATACATTGTGACGGATACTACAACAAAAAGGCTAAGTATATGACTGTTACAATAGTAGCAAAGGAGGGAATTTGTGTCAAGTAGTTTGTTATCAAACTAAGGTGTGATTTGCAACGGGCTAACACTAAAGATATATTGTACGACAATAGTATCGACATGATTTAACCCCAAGGAACTAAAGGTCTCACCAAAAGACCAAATTTATACAATGCCATCTCATTGGAGAATGAGTGATGCATGAAGATGCAAAGACATGCAAATACACACGGACGTGAAAGCGTTAGATCCATAGATTATGTTAACCACTTGCAATCGTGTATATGGAACACCATAAAGCCATAGGTGTTCAATACGCAAAGTTTTTAAACTAGATTATTATCTCTAGTGCAAGCGGGAGACTGAAGGGAATATGCCCGAGAGGCAATAAAAAAGTGGCTATTATCGTATTCCTTATTTATAATAAATGTTTATTTTGCATGCTATAATTGCATTAATACGGAAACATTAATACATGTGTGTTTAATAAACAAAAAGGAAGTTCCTAGTTATTCCTCTCTTATAAACTAGCTCGTTGATTAATAAGATGATCAAAGGTTTCCTGATCATGGACATTGGATGTTGTTAATAACGAGGTCACAACATTGTTAGAATGATGTGATGAACATTTATCCAAAGTATAGCATTACGATCAAGTCCATTGTGTTTATATTGCTATAACATCATACGAAGTAATCTTAGTCCTTAGACCATGATATCATGTCAATCACTAACACTAGAAGAGTATCTTGATAACATCAAACGTCACATCGTAATAGGGTGACTATAAATATAGGTTCAGTTCTACGAAGTTGTTATGTTGAGGCTCATGGATTAAGAGTGGAATTTGTCCATCCCGATAACGGATAGATATACTCTGGGCCCTCTTAGTGATATCACATTAGTTATCTTGCAAGCAAGTGATTTGATAACTAGAATGTTATATCACGGGAACAAGAAAAGAGTACATGTAGGTAACGAGATCAAAATAGGTATGGAGATACCGATGATCGAATCTCGAACATGTAATATATCACAAGACAAAGGGATTTAGTTACATGCGTATAAGGTTCACACGATCACAGAAGTCTTGAATGTGTGGGAGTCAGTACGGATCTCAAGGTACCGCTACTGATTATTGATCGGAGAGGGGTCTCGATCATGTCTACATTATTCGCGAACCGTAGGGTGACACACTTAAGGGATACCAACACCATTCGGAGCAAATGATATGCCAGAGAAAGAAAAAGAAAGCACAGGAATTTATTTCACTAGACACCGGAATCGTTTCAGTTGAAATTGCTAAAACTGGTTCTGCATGTGAAATTGAATACTAGCAAGGGGTTTTAGGTGAATGTTTGTTAATTCAAGTAATTAACAAAATTCTGAATAAATAAATAAAAGAGTTTTATTTAATGAGAGAATGCATTAAATTTGGTGGAAATTTAATGCAGGTGAGTGGAATTTTGAGTGGGTGGCTATTTATGTTAGTGGGAGGCTCCCATAGGCCCGACTTATATAGTCGCCAGGTCCTAGGGTTACAGGGGAAAGTCCTAGCCGGATAGGTTACAGAGTCCTACACCGTCTATTACTAGTCTTGCGTGTCTTGTACTCCAAGGCTCCGGGTACGTCGGTGACTCCAACCGTAGCCTTCCTTTATCCGGCATGGGCCTTCCTTTTAGATCCATCTAACTGGGCCGCCCAACAGGCCATGGGCCATGCTACCAACTGTGGGCCACCCGGGTTATCCGGATAGGAGACATGCTATGAGGATACCCATATAGCATATCCCCAACAATCTTGGTACTTAGTTTCCATCGTAGGATTTTTTTGTTTTCTATGCTGCGAAACCTTCATAATATCCAGTTTAAATGTGAGTGTGGATGGCTATATTTCACAGCCATCAGTGCCCCCTCCATATCCTTCCGGAGATGAGGTTTATGCGAGTTGTCGTGTATCTGAATGTCGGATCTCAGATCCATCTTCATAGGGGTTAAAGTATTTGACGAGGAGGGCTTTGACGACACATGGTGCGGCGGTCCGTATGGGCGGGACTTGTCTATACCAATGCTCGTTAAAGGCTCTCGTCGATTCCTCCTGCGAATTGTATTTGTTGGAGATATGCCCAAGAGGCAATAATAAAGTGGTTATTATCATGTCTTCACACTTATGATAAATGTTTACATACCATGCTATAATTGTATTAACCGGAAACATTAATACTTGTGTGATTTGTAAACTAAAATAAGAGTCCCTAGTAAAGCCTCTTGTTAAACTAGCTTGTTGGTTAATATATGATCATGGTTTCCTGATCATGAACATAGAGATGTTATTAACAACAGGATCATATCGTTAGGAGAATGATGTGATGGACATACTCCTATAGATAAGCGTAGCATAAAGATCAAGTCATTTCAATAGTTCAATTGCTATATGCTTTCTGATACATAGTAACCTAATTCCTTCGACCATGAGATCATGCATATCACCTTTACTGGATGGATGCTTTGATGTCATCAAACACCACACCGTAACAGGGTGGCTATAAAAGTGGCATTGAGTGTTCGGAAAGTATTGGTTGAAACACATGGATCAAGAGTGGGATTTGTCCATCCACATGACGGATAGATATTCTCTGGGCCCTCTCGGTGAAATGTCATCCAATTAGCTTGCAAGCATGTGACTGGCTCACAAGGGATCACATATCACGGGAACGAGAAAAGAGTACTTATCAGTAACGAGGTTGAACTAGGTATGCAGAGATACCGACGATCATAACCTCGGATAAGTAACATATCGTGAGACAAAGGGAAATTGGTATCGTATGTAAGTGGTTCATTCGATCGCAAAGTAATCGTAGAAATATGTGGGAGCCATATGAATTTCCAGATTCCTCTATTGGTTATTGTTCGGAGAAGTGTCTCGATCATGTCTGCATAATTCACGAACCGTAGGGAGACACACTTAAGGATTCGACGTTGTTTGAGTAGTTATGGTATTATGAGAAAGAGACCGAATGTTGTTCGGAGTCTCGGATTGGATCCGGGATATCACGAGGTGATCCGGAATGGTCCGGAGAATAAGATTCATATAAGGAAAGTCCCGTTTCGGAGTTTGGGAATGGTTCCGGTGTTTTCATCGGGAACATTCTAGAAGGTCCCGGAATGTCCGGCACTCCGGAGGGGAAGGGGTACATGAATGTGTCATTGCATGTTGGAATGATTGCATCATGTACTAAGTGTTCTCGCTGTCCGAAATAAAGGGTTAATTCAAATCCTAATTGGAAAAGTCAAACTGCCAGTTTTCGGTCAAACTGCCAGTTTCGGAAAGTGGAGAAAGAGGAGGAGAGGTGGAGGCCGAGTTGGAGGAGGGTTCCTCCCCTAGGCCGGCGCACCTCCCTAGGCCGAGTTGGGGAGGAACTCCTCCCCATGGCGCCGGCCTTCCCACCTATAAAAGGAGGGGCAGGGCCTCCTCCTCTAGACACAACACTACTTCCTATCCTCTAGACCTAAACCCTAGATCTAAACCTCGGTTTAGAGCTATTCGGTTTAGAGCCTTCTAATTGGTTTAGAGCCCTCTAATTGGTGTGTCTAATTACTAGACCACTAATAGCCTCTCTCATAAGCTCCACCATACTCGCACCGGCTTAAGGCGAAGCCCTGCGGGATTTCCCCTCTACCTCCGGTACCACGCCGTTGTGCTGCCGGAATCGCGAGGAGAGTGCTACAACCTCCGCTGCCTGCTGGAACAAGGGAGAGGAAGGTCTTCGTCGAGTACCGAACGTGTGACCGACTGCGGGAGCGCTGCGGGAACGCGGCGCCGGAAGGATCGTCTACGCGATCTTGAGATCGGAAAGAGTACGACTACATCACCCACGAGAATCTGCTCTCGTTAACCGCTTTGGAATCTTCGAGGGTGAGTTCCACTATCGACTCGTTGCTACAATCTAGTAGATAGATCTTGGCTTGTTTGTTTGTATGCGATAGAAATTTTTTGTTTTCCATGCTACGAACCCCTACAGTGGTATCAGAGCCGTGTCTATATGTAGATCTGTTGCACGAGTAGAACACAATGGTCATTGTGGGCGTTGATGCTTTTATTGTAGATTGCTTTGCGTGTACTTTGCATCTTGCGGTATGTTGGGATGAAGCGGCCCGGGCTAACCTTACATGACATCGTTCATGAGACTTGCTCCACGCTTAACATGCAACTTGTATTGCATAAGTGGCTTTGCGGGTGTCTGTTTCTCCTAGCATAGTAAAGATCCAATTTACAACGGGTAATCAACAATGCTAGTATCAATGTTGTGGTTCTTGTTCGTAGGTTAGAACGACACTTATGGAAAGCCCCAAACCACGTAAAATATGCAAAGAAAGTAGAAGCGTCTAACTTTGTTTTGCAGGGGTGTGCAGTGATGTGATATGGCCATGATTGTGATTATATTTGATGTATGCAATGTTCCTTATTGTAAGTTGGCAACCGGCAGGAGCCATATGGTTGTCTTTAATTTCTGTTAAGACCTGCGTGTCTATTCAAAATAGTTGTAATAGTTGAAGCTGGTGGACGACAACCATGAAGAAGCGTCATTGACCTTGATGCTATGCCGGTGATGATGGAGATCATATTCGTGCTTGAAGATGGAGATCGGAAGCACAAAGAAGAAAGGCCATATCATATCACATATTATGAATTGCATGTGATGTTAATCCTTTATGCATCTTGTATTGCTTAGTAGACGACGGTAGCATTATAAGATGATCCCTCATGCACATAAATTTCAAAAGTGTTCACCCTTAGTATGCACCGTTGCCAAAGCTTGTTGCTTCGAAGCACCACGTGATGATCGGGTGTCTTTGATTCCGCGGGTGAATACAACGTAAGCAAGCCAGATTTGCTTATGCGGTAGCTAAGGTTTGATCTTGACGAGCCTAGCATGTACAGACATGGCCTCAGGAACACGGATCGCCGAAAGGCAAAGCATGAATCATATAGTAGATATGATGAACATGATGATTGTTCGCCATTAAAACTATATCGGCTCTCGTGATGATCGGTGTTGATATAGTAGATTTGGTTCGTGTGATCACTAAAACAATGTGAGGGATGTTGTTTTGAGTGGGAGTTCACCTAGATTAATTTAATTATTAATTAGAACTCAATTTATCATAAACTAAATCAAAGTGAATTTGCATAGTTGTTGTAGTTATTGGCATCCGTTTACCACCTTGCGCTTAGTTATAATTGAGATGATAGAACTATAGAATTCTGGTTAGATACTTTACGAACTGGTATCGTATTGTTTTAAGTGTTAATCTAAAGTTTAAAAGTCCTATTGCAAACTTTCAGTAAGTTCCGGTTACTCCATGAAGTTTAATAATTAGTATTAAATCAAGAGTAACAATTCCAAGTGTTAGTATATAAGTATCATGTTGGTATCCATGATTCTTGATATTCAAAGGATTCCCTTAATATCAAGGTTATCTAGGATCTGAAAGAGTTGTTTCAAAAACCATGATGTGTGGAAGATATTGTAATATCTGAAACGAAGTTTTGGTTGCAACATGATAGAGTATAATATGGCAAAAGTCATGTTCTCATATTTAATGAGAATTTGCAAAAAGGTTGGAGACACTTGTTGTCCTAATCCTCCAAAAGGTTTTGGATAGCAACATTATACTCATAATTCATCGTTATAAGCTAAAAGTAGCTTGATCATGGACGATTCCATGATAAGGGTGAATATTTGATGTAGGTAAAATGTTTACTAGACCAAGAGATTACTAAAGAAAGGAATTTGAAAGAACACCAAATATTTGATGATGGTGATCTACTTCAAAGTGCAAGTCCAAAGACATTGGTATTTAATTATACACGCTTTGGACTATATGTCATATGTATGACTCCACTATTGATATTGATAGATTCTTTCAAATAGAAAAGGAAATATTGAAAGAGAATCTCATAAATATATGGCAGAAAATAAAAGACTAGAATTGTTCAGTTTAAGTATATAGATGATATACATGTTATGGCTATATTCTTTGCTTATTAAACAATGTGGTTCTCAAGTATTTGATACTGAATTTGTTGGTGTGAATCGTCATACGAAACAACACAATTCATGAACTACAATGGCCTAAGTAACTAGCAAAAGAATATGTGATGATGTTCATCGAGAACAAATAAAGGGTTATTGTATTGCTCGTTAAACATCAAAGCTTGCCTTCAAAGATTTGTTTTATCAGGTATTATGAGAACAAAAAGGTTTGTTCAAATAATTGCCGTAATCCATAAAAGATGGATGATTCGCAAATCTCGTTGGAGACATCACATCCATAAAATTAGTGCTAAAATGTCGAAAGACAAATTGATTGAAAGATCACTTAGGAAGTGACATCGCCGTTTAAATTATATTGGAAAGAAAACATGAAGAAATTCCATGTGGATGGAATTTTTGGAGTCTTTTGATTTTGATCAAATAACGCTTGTGAAACTTTCCTAGAGATAATTAAAACTTCGTTCATAGGCCAAAAGGGAACGAATGACTAGCTAATTGGAACTTGTACATATTGTTGTACGAAGTCCATTATGTGTAGTCAAGAGCGATGGATTTCAACTTCATATGCTTTCTCCGAAAATTTGAGTGAATATATGGATATTTTCTTAATAAGGATGAAGTGTGAAATATTTGAAAAGTTCGAAAGATTTTCAAGATGAAGTGCAAAATCATTGTAACAAGAATATAAATAGTTTATGATAAGATCATAAAGGAAGATATTTAAGTTACAAGTTTAGCATAATACCTAAGATTTAAGGAATCGTTCCGTGGATTTGCATTTCCCGAAACACCATAAGAGTATGGAGCATTCGAGATATGTAATTGAACCTTGTTTGACATGGTAAGATCAAAGGTATAATTTATAAAACTGCCATTATATTTTAAAGATTAAAAGCTTTAGAGATTACCGTTTTTCCACTGAAAAGAGCTCCATCGTAATCCGTTGAAATGACACCATATAAGGTTATGGTTTGGGATAAAACCCAAGTAGTCCTTTCTTAAACATTGGTATGCTATGCATAAGAAAGATGTTTGCAACCAAAGACGGATAAAATTGTCTTTGTATTACTGTTAAGTATTCCTCCATAAACACCGGAGACAAAAGTGTTTGTCGCTTAGAATGTCAAGTTTCTTTGAGAAGGAATTTTTCGTGAAAAGTTAAGTGGGAGGACAATAGAACTTTGATAAGGTTAAAAGAACCTTAGCTATATGTGCAAAGTTGCGCAGCGCCGAAAAGTGTTCCGGGGGCGGCAACAATGCTCATGGCTCACGTGCCTCAAAGGTTGTGGTCACGGAGATCTAAGTTCCTATTGAAACAAGTAGATCGGGTAAACAATCAAATACCAAGATTTGAGGGTTGAATCATTATTTGAGAATAATGAACCGACTACATGCAAAGAAGCGATGATGGGCCCTGACTCCGTCAAATGGCTTGAAGCCATAAAATCCGTGATAGTTCCATACACGAGAAATCAAGTTTTGAACTTGAAGGACCCTCGAGAAAGGTGTAATACCTTACAGTTGTGTCTGGATCTATATAGAAATAGACATGGATGTTTTACATCTATGAAATAGTCGACATGATTGGGAAAGAGTTCACAACAATGTTCAAAGGTTGACTATGACAAGATTTTGATCTTTCATAGTGATATTTAGTCTAGACGGATTAATGTAGCAACCACTACATATAATTTGTTATATGGTAGTTGAATAAACAAAACAAGTTCTTCTAATAGAATCGTTACCTAGGACATGTGCATAACACGGTCCATAGGGTTTTGTTAATTCAAAGGATGCTAAAAGCATATGCAAACTTCAATGGTTAGAGTGAGCATAGCGGAGTTGGAATCTTCACTATGATGAAACTGTTAAGAGAGTTTAATTTCATCAGAGACAATGAAGATGCTTGCGTTTGCAAGAAATTAAGTGGGAGCGCTAAGACATGTTTCTAATACATTATGTGGAAGACATATTGTTGATTGGAAATAATGTATCTTTTATTAACACATATTAAGAATTTCATCCCGATGAAAGACTTAGGCAAAACCCAAATATTTGGCTTCAATAGAAGCTAATATGGTTGTGCCAGAAGTACATAGACAAGATATTGAATGAGTTCAATATAGAAACTACAAGAGAAGGTTCTTGTCGCACAGAAAGGATTGAATGAGTTCAATGTTGATGATATATTCAAGTGTATTGACATTTGGTAAGTGAAACAAAGATTCAAGTATAGATTGATACTTGACGTATGAAATCACAAAGAGTATTTATATCAATCATACTGTGATATGTACAAATCCAGATATGTCCTATGCTCTAAATGTTGTGAGCATATACCAGAATGATTTGTAAGATGATCATTGGACAATAGTAAGGATATTCTTATGATCTTTTGGAAGAACTAAGAGTATATTATTTGTAGAAGTGACAAATAGATGGTTAGTTCATTGTAAAAGTACTACATTGATACTAGCTTTGTCACAAAGTACAAATTAAGTTTATCTCAAACTAAACTAAGGGTGGCACAATATAATGGAAAGTGAGTTCCATAATGGATTTGGATGAGTTCCAAAGTTAAGACATTGTGACAGAGACTACAACAAAAGGCTAAGTATATGACTGCTATTATAGCAGCAAAAGAGGGCATTTGTGTCAAGTAGTTTGTTATCAAACTAGGTGTAGTTCACAGTGGGATAATACTATGAAGATATATTGTGCGACAATATTATCAACATGTTTTAACCCCAAAGAACTAAAGGTCACACCGAAAGACCAAATTTATACAAAGCCATCTCATTAGAGAATGAGTGATGCGTAGAGACGCAAAGACATGCAAATTACACACGGACCTGGAAGTGTCAGATCCGGAGATCAGTTGACCACTAGCAATCGTGTAGATACAACACCGGAAAGCCATAGGTGTTGAATACACAAAGATTTGAAACTAGATTATTGACTCTAGTGCAAGTGGGAGACTGTTGGAGATATGCCCAAGAGGCAATAATAAAGTGGTTATTATCATGTCTTCACACTTATGATAAATGTTTACATACCATGCTATAATTGTATTAACCGGAAACATTAATACTTGTGTGATTTGTAAACTAAAATAAGAGTCCCTAGTAAAGCCTCTTGTTAAACTAGCTTGTTGGTTAATATATGATCATGGTTTCCTGATCATGAACATAGAGATGTTATTAACAACAGGATCATATCGTTAGGAGAATGATGTGATGGACATACTCCTATAGATAAGCGTAGCATAAAGATCAAGTCATTTCAATAGTTCAATTGCTATATGCTTTCTGATACATAGTAACCTAATTCCTTCGACCATGAGATCATGCATATCACCTTTACTGGATGGATGCTTTGATGTCATCAAACACCACACCGTAACAGGGTGGCTATAAAAGTGGCATTGAGTGTTCGGAAAGTATTGGTTGAAACACATGGATCAAGAGTGGGATTTGTCCATCCACATGACGGATAGATATTCTCTGGGCCCTCTCGGTGAAATGTCATCCAATTAGCTTGCAAGCATGTGACTGGCTCACAAGGGATCACATATCACGGGAACGAGAAAAGAGTACTTATCAGTAACGAGGTTGAACTAGGTATGCAGAGATACCGACGATCATAACCTCGGATAAGTAACATATCGTGAGACAAAGGGAAATTGGTATCGTATGTAAGTGGTTCATTCGATCGCAAAGTAATCGTAGAAATATGTGGGAGCCATATGAATTTCCAGATTCCTCTATTGGTTATTGTTCGGAGAAGTGTCTCGATCATGTCTGCATAATTCACGAACCGTAGGGAGACACACTTAAGGATTCGACGTTGTTTGAGTAGTTATGGTATTATGAGAAAGAGACCGAATGTTGTTCGGAGTCTCGGATTGGATCCGGGATATCACGAGGTGATCCGGAATGGTCCGGAGAATAAGATTCATATAAGGAAAGTCCCGTTTCGGAGTTTGGGAATGGTTCCGGTGTTTTCATCGGGAACATTCTAGAAGGTCCCGGAATGTCCGGCACTCCGGAGGGGAAGGGGTACATGAATGTGTCATTGCATGTTGGAATGATTGCATCATGTACTAAGTGTTCTCGCTGTCCGAAATAAAGGGTTAATTCAAATCCTAATTGGAAAAGTCAAACTGCCAGTTTTCGGTCAAACTGCCAGTTTCGGAAAGTGGAGAAAGAGGAGGAGAGGTGGAGGCCGAGTTGGAGGAGGGTTCCTCCCCTAGGCCGGCGCACCTCCCTAGGCCGAGTTGGGGAGGAACTCCTCCCCATGGCGCCGGCCCTCCCACCTATAAAAGGAGGGGCAGGGCCTCCTCCTCTAGACACAACACTACTTCCTATCCTCTAGACCTAAACCCTAGATCTAAACCTCGGTTTAGAGCTATTCGGTTTAGAGCCTTCTAATTGGTTTAGAGCCCTCTAATTGGTGTGTCTAATTACTAGACCACTAATAGCCTCTCTCATAAGCTCCACCATACTCGCACCGGCTTAAGGCGAAGCCCTGCGGGATTTCCCCTCTACCTCCGGTACCACGCCGTTGTGCTGCCGGAATCGCGAGGAGAGTGCTACAACCTCCGCTGCCTGCTGGAACAAGGGAGAGGAAGGTCTTCGTCGAGTACCGAACGTGTGACCGACTGCGGGAGCGCTGCGGGAACGCGGCGCCGGAAGGATCGTCTACGCGATCTTGAGATCGGAAAGAGTACGACTACATCACCCACGAGAATCTGCTCTCGTTAACCGCTTTGGAATCTTCGAGGGTGAGTTCCACTATCGACTCGTTGCTACAATCTAGTAGATAGATCTTGGCTTGTTTGTTTGTATGCGATAGAAAATTTTTGTTTTCCATGCTACGAACCCCTACAGTATTCTCTTTGGCTTTTCTCCGTGCGTGGATAATTGTAAGGAAGGATTTAATGACCTTCAATTAGCAATTTTTTTATCAAAAATCGATAGCTTTAATTATATTATCCATCAACACCTTTGATTTTGGGATCCTGGTGAAAACAAGCATAGAAGGTGCGTGTGAGAGCGGTAAAATTCTAAAATCCTATCACTACTTACACAAAAACATAGGGTAAATATGCTGCAAAAATATACTCATCAACTTTCCCAAGCTTAGACTCTTGCTTGTCCCCGAGCAAATAGCATCTTTAATGGATATGGTTATACTATTCATGAAGCGCGAGTCATTAAAATACATGAGCCATTTGCAGTAAACAGTTAGAATAAAAGATATAGAACCAACTCGTGGGTTCTATCACACTTCCACATGTCAAATGACTTATAAGGCTTCCACACCTCAGTACTAATCGTTTATATGAAGAATTAATCAACAACATGGAATCTCTACTACCTAAAAAGAATATGGTGTTCCGTTCTCGCCGATACGTTGATATCTTTGTCCAACATCCGTCGTTCTCACCGCTCTTCGCCCACCCCACGCCAAACCGGGTTCCCCTCCCGTCTTGATTCTCTTCCCTGGCAATTCTCCCCGCCCCAGAAAATTCCTCCGCTTCTCCTCTGGTTCTCTCCATACTTTCCTACGAATGTTTCCATTTTTCTTGTCTATCCCTTCAGCACCCATCTCACCATGACTCACGTCTCCCTCAGCAGCACTGGTGAGTGGTGATCCCCACCCATATCTTTCTCTGCCTCATGTCTCTACTACCTAAAAATAATATGGTGTTCTGTTGTCGCCGATACGTCGATTTATTCGTCCAACATCCGTCGTTCTCATCGCTTTCCACCTGTCTTTATCGCGCGACCCCATGCCGAACCGGGTTCCCCTCCCGTCCTGATTCTCTTCCCTAGAAATTCTCCCCGCCCTAAAAAATTCCTCCATTTCTCCTCTGATTTCTCTCTGCAATTGCCTACGACCGTTTCCATTTTTATTGTCTATCCCTTTGGCACCCATCTCACAATGACTCGCATCTACCTCAGCAGCACTGATGAGTGGTGACCCCCACCCATATCTTTCTCTACCTCGTGCCCGGCACCAAGTTCTCTCGCGGGCACCGTCGAGGCCGGACATCTCCCCTTTGCCATGCCCTAAACATCTACGCCAGCCGCTGATATGGCAGCAGTAGAGGTCAAGCGCCGTGTGGATCTGCTCCCCGGAGAGTTGCGCATCATGGATGAGCGCCACATACAGGTGGTTGTTGCTGTGGAGAGGAGCTCGTCATGTTCTGCTTTCCTCCCTCACGGGCGTGGATCATTGCACGGCAATCTCTAGCGCGAGGAGGCGGCAAGTGAGAGTGGATGTATCTTTCCCATTGAAGAGTGATGGCTCTGAAATTTGCTATCTTTCTCCGTGTTTAAACATTATTTTTATTCAAGCAATTGAAAAAGAACTCTCAATCCTTGCCACTAATGACTAATACTTGCAAATATATGCAAAACATTTCTTTGAATTATGTTGTGCAGGAAATCATAGGTTTTAATGCGAAATCAGGAGTCATAATGAAGGATTTTTAAGTCCACACGACCAAGTAATTGGGAAGCCAATTCTAGGTGACAGAAGGCGTAACGACCTGTGGTACGGGTGGAGCGTGCCCGTTTGGTCCGCCTGTATATCTTGTTGGGTCTATCCATCATTGATGTTCTCCCAATAACTCCGATCTTATATATCACCGACAACTCCACAACACATTATTGTTTTGCCCATAGTTAGGAAACTGGGACTATGAAGGATACATGAACTAGTATTATACTACATCTGTGAAACCGGATCGAAGGTATCAAAGAGCATGTATAAGATCTACATGACTACATGACAGCAGGGGCGGCGGTATGTGGAGATGACTCACGTGAAGTCGATAATAGTTACGATCGGATGGATTCATCTACAAGTCTCAGGTGACTTCTCTTCTTGATCCCTCTCATTGTTGTCTCTCCTTCTCTCTATAGAGACACATCTAGAGAGTGACCGACAGATCAAGGACCATCGTGCAATCCAGTCTAGTCATAAACATATGCACACCTCTAGGCATGCCCAGTCGCATGCATATGAGTAACACCCTCAGAATCGACCCTATGCAAGTTTTAGCGATTCCTGCCAAACCCGCATAGAAATGATTCAAAGGTGCCCACCAGGCACTTGCGTGCGGGTGGAAAACGAAGTAATATCATTACACAATAGTCCACGATGGAACCTACAGAACATATTTATACAACAACGACTCCATGAGTCAAGAATACAGATTTACAATACAAAGATCCAAATCACCTTGAAAACGATACAACGTCCGACTACGGACAAGATGCAAATGGGGCTAAGAGCCCTGAAGAATAACCAATGGCGTCCATAACCCTGCCCAGGCCAAGCCGGAAGGGTAACCCTGCTAACGACGTCGATCTCAAAACCTGCTTAAACAAAAGGGGTGCCGACAAAGGGCAAAGGAAAAAGAGAGAGCGGTCAGTACTGAGGCCAGTACACGGCGAGACTAGAATTCGGCGGTCCTCGCCTACATAGGTATGGTGGACTGAAGCGGCAGCGCAGCATGCACAAAACAACCTATAGATACTCAATATAGCTGGCGGCTATCAGATATGGATAAGAAATACCTATTCGGATCCAACCTGAAACTATCACCAAGCATACCCATCCTGGTATTTCCCCCTCGAGACCAAACGAGGAAGTCAACCGAGGAACTCACACAGTTGGTAGTTTTATTCATTCCATTGTAGTTGTAGCAATTACTAGTCAGATATAGATAGCATGAGTTATCCTGATATAGTAAGCAGTGGACAGTTTTAGTTAACCATTCCGTTGTAGTTGTAGTACTTACTAGTCAGATACATATAGCATGAGGCATCCCAAAACTCAGCAGTTGTTGGTACTTTTATTTATCCATTCCGTTGTAATTGCAATACTTACTAGTCAGATACAATGGTAACAGGTGACAACCCAAACCAGCAATTGTTGGCACTTTTATTTAGCCATTCCATTATAGTGAAGCTGATTACTAGTCATTATAAAGTCAAATTTATAGCACTACTTTAGTTATAGTTGTCTATGATCGAGATACTATGCTCCAAGTCGTCCATAACCGCGGACACGGCTTTAAGAAAGTTTTACCCTGTAAGGGGGCATAAATAGCAACACACGCACGATCAACCTCGGGAAAAACCAAATAAAACCCAACGAGGCATCACGATAGAGCAATTGCAAGATTCATATAAATTTCAGGGGGGAACCCCACTAAGCATCCCGCGACAAAGTTGGCCGGCTCCGAACGGACCCAGAGGTTAGCGAGAACGGCTGTAAACGACTGGGAACCCGAAAGTGTGACTAGGCTTGTCGATACCGCGTAATCGTGCCGCGATCCAAAACAGTATAGGCGCTCCACGCGCAATCGTAAATAAAGCAGTAAAGCATGGCATAAGTACAAGATAGTAATAAAGCCCCAAACTACTTTGTGGCCCCAAGAAATAAATATGACTCAAGATCTGGCTAGGGGGATTCATGGTCCCACATGCGGATAGTGCGAATATTCAAAGAACAGGTATCAAGTACTCGGGGTCCTACGGGACACAAGTGGACGGTTAACAACCAAATAACATCTATTGCCCACCTGTGCCTCTGCATTATTTTCCTACCTCAATTTTAGTTATTAAACGGTAATTAAAGTTATAATCATCTCCAACATAAAGCATATGGCAGTCTTCCAACAACTGTGGTGCTTGACGACACACAACAACACTCGAGCAAGCAACTACGACACGCAAGTCCAACTATCGACCAAGAAACAGGTAATAGGATGTGTCCAAGGCAATATAAGGCTGCAGGGGATATCACGGGTACGAAAACTAGAGCATCGCAACACAGATAGCAATAGGTCAACAGGAGGAAATAAAGACTAGAAAGGTAAAATAGGTAGAAAGGGAGAGAATGCTCGCCTGAAAACATTGCCGAAGTTTCATTCGAAGATCGGATCGACACTCGCATCAACTCATCAGCCTAATCCGTGAAGAGGCAAAGCACTAGAAGAAACACAGGATGCACTATTTAATACTACGGTAGAAGATCGGGCATGATGCATATATGATATATGTCATGGCAAAGATGCGATGCAATTAAGCAAAATTAAGCGGAGCCGGGGTCCCGACAATTAAATAGATGGTTCATGTTGTTTAGATACCCCGCGTTTTAATTGTTGTCTTATCAAGGCAAAATATTTCATCGGTTCGATACACAAATTTAAATGGGACCAATATTAGACTAGATTCGCCCGCGTATGGTCTCCATATTTAATTATGATATGAATTGGCAGAAAGCCCCCAAACCACAACATATGTATGCAAGCATGAACATTTTAGATGCAATAGATATATCATTTATAAAAATATGGGCTTTGGGTCACACATGGGTTCGACGATCTTGGGCTCCGGGGGTTTGGGGATCGGACTTCGAGGTCTCGGCCATCGGAGTCTTCGGGTCTGGGAAGGAGAACATGGCGTGCGGTGAAGGAGAACTCAGTGTCCCGCGGTCTTCGGTTCCGAAGAAGATGTTGTCCGCTATTATCACCTCACGAGCACACAGCTTTCAATTAGATCTTGTTGAAGTTGGTCTTGGACGATGGGGATCGGACACGGAACAGGCTCGGAAGAACAGTGACAACCGTCACACGGGCGGTAATGCCACAGTAACAGCAGTATCAACTCGAGTGACACAAACACATGCAGAGCGCTACGCATGATACATGGACACAGGGCCGACGACAAAACTAATATGCAACAGCATATTATCCCTGCACACGCGGTGGCCGAACAAGGTCTAGACCGCGGGTGACAATGGCCAAACGGAGAGGAAGTCAAGGCGAGGTCGGGGTCACGCAGTTGCAGCGAGGAGAGGCGGCGGACGACCAGAGCAGGGTGGTCGCTCGCAAGCGTGGATGAGCGGTGCCAAGACGAGGTGGGGAGTTGGGCGGCGGCTCACAGAGGCCAGGGTCGGAGAAGGGCCGTGGCGGTGGACGGAGGGGCGCTGGAGGAACGGAGGAAGGATGGCGGCCAGAGCTTGCTGGCGACGATGCTCACGGAGTGCTGGAGATGCAGGTCACGGCGGCGCCTGGAGGTGAGGGACGTCGGGATGCGCCTGGAGGAGCGGCCGACGGCGGCCTAGAGCGTAGAGCTCGCTGGTGCAGGAGGAGGACGACAGGGGGCGCTTGGACAGTGGCGAGGGAAGCCCGCAGGGTGGCGGCGGGGTGGTCAGCGAGCCAGAGGAGGGAGGGGACGGGGTCACGGGGCGGACGCGAGGTGGGGAGAGACGAGAGGGAGGCGAGATGCGGACGGGAGAGACGTGGTGGGGGTCGCGAGGGAGGATCGGGGCGAGGTGAGGTGTAGCGACAGGGAGGGGATCGATGATGGCGGCGGGCTCGCTTTGACGAGGAGGAAGAAGCGGGGCAGGGGCGGCTCGGGTTTGGGGTCGCCAGGGATATGCATCGAGCGAGGAGGATAGGGTGGTGGGGTCAGGGAGTGGGTCCAAGGCAGGGGAGCGTGTTGGGTGCGTTGCGTGTATGTGTTGGTTTCTAGGGTTAGTTTAGCGTGTACGGTTGTGTACCTGGTAGGGTGGATGGGTGTCGCGCGCGCGTGAGGGAGGGTGTGAGTGGCTGCGGTGGGGTGGTTCTAGGCTAGAGTTTGGGATAGGTAGTTTAGGGTTAGTCGGTTAGGGTTTTGACTAGTGGGGTTGTAGGTGGTCCGGTCGGTTGGGCTTTTGGGCTTGGCCAACTGGACTGCCTCCCCCACAAAAATAGGTTTTATATTTTTTTCTTTTGAAATAAAACATTTGCACAAAGGTTTTAGACAAATAAAAGATCTGGATGGATCTAGGGTTTTGATTTGAACGAGGAGGGGAATCTCTAGAAAACAAAATAAGCTTTTGGGAAATTGTTTTAGGCGAATAAATGCATGATGATGTCATGATGATGCACATAATAAAAACAACAGCGATTTTCTAGTTGTGGAATTATCCGGGGTGCTACAATTCGACACCACTAACAATGGATCTCGCGCTCGAGATCCGCCTCATGATACCAGGAAGAAGGCCGATAACCTGAATCTTCTTGCTTCGTGTAGATCTCCACGACACCGCTAACAAAGATTCTTCTTCATCTTGAAGTCCGCGACACCACCAAAAAGGGTCGATGCTCTCGTTCGTCAAGAGAACACTATGTATAAACAAAGAAGAAGGTCGAGGTCCCAAAAAGGGGAAGCCATCTCTAACTTCTGTGAAATGAGTAGAATTGCTTAATCCATTGATTCAATGTACAAGAGCAAATGATAAGACTAGTCGGATGGTGATCAGTCCATCGCGCACCCAAAGCATTACTCTACACATGAATTGGAGAATTATGCAACCAACTCTCAAAATTCAGACTGAAGATCTTGTCAATCAAGATTCAGAAACAAAAGAATAAAGTAGGCTCTTCATCTGATCTTATATAGATGAGGTCGTCGCGTTGAAAAACACCGGAAGATACAAAGAAAAAACTTAGTGGGTTTTTGGGTCCACTAAAAGGTACAAAAGATGAAAGATTTATCAGATAGCATAAAGACCGGATGTCGAAGCACCATTACAAGAGGATGGAAGCGAAACCCTGAAGGTACGACGAAAACCCAACCACGAGAAATCCTGGATTCGAAGAAAAGATAAGAAAGCAGATTCAAAACACGTCGAGATAAGAGGAGAATAGCAGATGGGTAAGAAGTAAAAGCAGTCCTAATCAGGTCTATCCAACCGATTTTTTCAAAATAGTTTTGACACTCTATATCGGCCGTTAGCTAGGTTATCCTACCGTCTGGACCAGTAGGGTATCGCAACTACTGAGTTCTGATACCACTCTGTAACACCCTCAGAATCGACCCTATGCAAGTCTTAGCGATTCCTGCCAAACCCGCATAGAAACGATTCAAAGGTGCCCACCAGGCACTTGCGTGCGGGTGGAAAACGAAGTAATATCATTACACAATAGTCCACGATGGAACCCACAGAGCATATATATACAACAACTACTCCATGAGTCAAGAATACAGATTTACAATACAAAGATCCAAATCACCTTGAAAACGATACAACGTCCGACTACGGACAAGATGCAAATGGGGCTAAGAGCCCTGAAGAATAACCAATGGCGTCCATAACCCTGCCCAGGCCAAGCCGGAAGGGTAACCCTGCTAACAACGTCGATCTCAAAACCTGCTTAAACAAAAGGGGTGCCGACAAAGGGCAAAGGAAAAAGAGAGAGCGGTCAGTACTGAGGCCAGTACACGGGGAGACTAGAATTCGGCGGTCCTCGCCTACATAGGTATGGTGGACTGAAGCGGCAGCGCAGCATGCACTAAACAACCTATAGAGACTCAATATAGCTGGCGGCTATCAGATAGGGATAACAAATACCTATTCGGATCCAACCTGAAACTATCACCAAGCATACCCATCCTGGTATTTCCCCCTCGAGACCAAACGATGAAGTCAACCGAGGAACTCACACAGTTGGTAGTTTTATTCATTCCATTGTAGTTGTAGCAATTACTAGTCAGATATAGATAGCATGAGTTATCCTGATATAGTAAGCAGTGGACAGTTTTAGTTAACCATTCCGTTGTAGTTGTAGTACTTACTAGTCAGATACATATAGCATGAGGCATCCCAAAACTCAGCAGTTGTTGGTACTTTTATTTATCCATTCCGTTGTAATTGCAATACTTACTAGTCAGATACAATGGTAACAGGTGACAACCCAAACCAGCAATTGTTGGCACTTTTATTTAGCCATTCCATTATAGTGAAGCTGATTACTAGTCATTATAAAGTCAAATTTATAGCACTACTTTAGTTATAGTTGTCTATGATCGAGATACTGTGCTCCAAGTCGTCCATAACCGCGGACATGGCTTTCAGAAAGTTTTACCCTGCAGGGGGGCACAAAGAGCAACACACGCACGATCAACCTCGGGAAAAACCAAATAAAAACCCAACGAGGCATCACGACAGAGCAATTGCAAGATTCATATAAATTTCAGGGGGCCACCCCACTAAGCAACCCGCGACGAATTTGGCCGGCTCCGAGACGGACCCAGAGGTTTGCGAGAACGGCTGTAAACGACTGGGAACCCGAAAGTGTGACTAAGCTTGTCGATACCGCGTAATCGTGCCGCGATCCAAAACAGTACAGGCGCTCCACGCGCAATCGTAAATAAAGCAGTAAAGCATGGCATAAGTAGATGATAGTAATAAAGCCCCAAACTACTTTGTGGCCCCAAGAAATAAATATGGCTCAAGCTCTGGCTAGGGGGATTCATGGTCCCACATGCGAATAGTGCGAATATTCAAAGAATAGGTATCAATTACTCGGGGTCCTACGGGACACAAGTGGACGGTTAACAATCAAATAACATCTATTGCCCACCTGTGCCTCTGCATTATTTTCCTACCTCAATTTTAGTTATTAAACGGTAATTAAAGTTATAATCATATCCAACATAAAGCATATGGAAGTCTTCCAACAACTGTGGTGCTTGACGACACGCAACAACACTCGAGGAAGCAACTACGACACGCAAGTCCGACTATCTACCAAGCAACAGGTAATAGGATTTGTCCAAGGCAATATAAGGCTGCAGGGGATATCACGGGTATGAAAACTAGAGCATCGCAACACAGATAGCAATAGATCAACAGGAGGAAATAAATACTAGAAAGGTAAAATAGGTAGAAGGGGGGAGAATGCTCGCCTGAAAACATTGCCAAAGGTTCATTCGAAGATCGGATCGACACTCGCATCAACTCATCGGCCTAATCCGTGAAGAAGCAAAGCACTAGAAGAAACACCGGATGCACTATTTAATACTACGGTAGAAGATCGGGCATGATGCATGTATGATATATGTCATGGCAAAGATGCGATGCAATTAGGCAAAATTAAGCGAAGCCGGGGTCCCGACAATTAAATAGATGGTTCATGTTGTTTAGATACCCCGCAATTTAATTGTTGTCTTATCAAGGCAAAATATTTCATCGGTTTGATACACAAATTTAAATGGGACCAATATTAGACTAGATTCGCCCGCGTATGGTCTCCATATTTAATTATGAGATGAATTGGCAGAAAGCCCCCAAACCACAACATATGTATGCAAGCATGAACATTTTAGATGCAATAGATATATCATTTATAAAAATAGGGGCTTAGGGTCACACATGGGTTCGACGATCTTGGGCTCCCGGGGTTCGGGGATCGGTCTTCGGGGTCTCAGCCATCGGAGTCTTCGGGTCCGGGAAGGAGAACATGGCGTGCGGTGAAGGAGAACTCGGTGTCCCGCGGTCTTCGGTTCCGAAGAAGATGTTGTCCGCTATTATCACCTCACGAGCACACAGCTTTCAATTAGATCTTGTTGAAGTTGGTCTTGGACGATGGGGATCGGACGCGGAACAGGCTCGGAAGAACAGTGACAACACCGTCACACGAGCGGTAATGCCACAGTAACAGCAGTATCAACTCGAGTGACACAAACACATGCAGAGCGCTGCGCATGATACAGGGACACAAGGCCGACGGCAAAACTAATATGCAACAACATATTATCCCTGCACACGCGGTGGCCGAGCAAGGTCTGGACCGCGGGTGACAACGGCCAAACGGAGAGGAAGTCGAGGCGAGGTCGGGGTCCCGCAGTTGCAGCGAGGAGAGGCGGCGGACGGCCAGAGCAGGGCGGTCGCTGGAAAGCGTGGATGAGCAGCGCCAAGACGAGGTGGGGAGTTGGGCGGCGGCTCGCAGAGGCCAGGGTCGGAGAAGGGCCATGGCGGCGGACGGAGGGGCGCTGGAGGCACGGAGGAAGGACGGCGGCCAGAGCTTGCTGGCGACGGTGCTCACGGAGTGCCAGAGATGCAGGGCACGGCGGTGCCTGGAGGTGAGGGGCGTCGGGATGCGCCTGGAGGAGCGGCCGACGGCGGCCTAGAGCGTAGAGCTCGCTGGTGCAGGAGGAGGACGGCAGGGGGCGCTCGGACGGCGGCAGGGAAGCCCGCATGGTGGCGGCGGGGTGGTCAGCGAGCCAGAGGAGGGAGGGGACGGGGTCACGAGGCGGATGCGAGGTGGGGAGAGACGAGAGGGAGGCGATATGCGGACGGGAGAGATGTGGTGGGGGTCGCGAGGGAGGATCGGGGCGAGGTGAGGTGTAGCGACAGGGAGGGGATCGATGGTGGCGGCGGGCTCGCTTTGACGAGGAGGAAGAAGCGGGGCAGGGGCGGCTCGGGATTGGGGTCGCCAGGGAGATGCGTCGAGCGAGGAGGATAGGGTGGTGGGGCCAGGGAGTGGGTCCAGGGCAGGGGAGCGTGTTGGGTGCGTTGCGTGTATGTGTTGGTTTCCAGGGTTAGTTCAGCGTGTACGGTTGTGTACCTGGTAGGGTGGATCGGTGTCGCGCGCGCGTGAGGGAGGGTGTGAGTGGCTGTGGTGGGGTGGTTCTAGGCTAGGGTTTGGGGTAGGTAGTTTAGGGTTTGTCGGTTAGGGTTTTGACTAGTGGGGTTGTAGGTGGTCCGGTCGGTTGGGCTTTTGGGCTTGGCCGACTGGACTGCCTCCCCCACAAAAATAGGTTATATATTTTTTTCTTTTGAAATAAAACATTTGCACAAAGGTTTTAGACAAATAAAAGATCTGAATGGATCTAGGGTTTTGATTTGAACGAGGAGGGGAATCTCCAGAAAACAAAATAAGCTTTGGGGAAATTGTTTTAGGCGAATAAATGCATGATGATGTCATGATGATGCACATAATAAAAACAACAGCGATATTCTAGTAGTGGAATTATCCGGGGTGCTACAATATGCTTCCTCTAATATCTTCCTCGTGGTCGGCATCGGCAACGCAATGAGTAAAGAACAGTTCCCCTCCATCGCTCTCGGATGAGACCCAACAAATTCTAGCCGAAATTGGGTTGCACGGGGCGGGTAGGAAAGCCGGTGCCAGCCGCCGTTGTTTATCCACAACATTGCACAGCTATACGAGAACATGTTCAATATTCACCAAGATATATTACATCTAGATAGTATTGTGGGCTTCTAATCTTGGTAAGTTTGTAGCACGAAGTGTGTCGTTCGGGAGTTGGTTGCTCATAGATTCTGAAGTCAAAGATTATATGTTTAGTGGAAAATGGCATATGCTATATTGGTTTTGCTGGTGGTTTGTTTTTTAAATTGATGCTCTGTAGGAATGGTGCTAAGGTTCATAAACTGTTGCCCTGCTAGATAGTTTCTTTAGAGTTCTCTCAATTTGCCGACATGAACTCGTCTTTGCACCCTGCAGATTGATTCTATATTTTCGTGTTTATGTTTTTACCTAGCACCACACTAATATGCATGCTTCATGTAATTCCAGTGCAGCTGACTAACAAAAGTTTCATCTTGTTTATGCACTCTATATATCATGATAATAACCATCGTGTTATAGTTTTTCTACTGACTTCGAATAAGGTCTCTTCAGTTTGATATTTACAGCTCCGAGGTGTCAAAACACTGGGAACTCCACAAGTACAGGTAATAAACAGTTTGATATTTCCAGCTCCATGGTACGATGATTCTTCAGTTTTTTCAGGATAAAATCCAAGGTGATACAGTCGTGTTGTGCTCCAAGCAAGATGCATTATGTGCATAATCAACCAATCTTTAACTTAGTGACTTGTCTAGTTCATGGATGCATCCGATTTGTTTTTGGAATTGCTTATCCACCATTAGTGTGCTTTAGTTTTACTTGTATTTCAGATATGAAAATTGCTTCTTATTTACTTCTTCATTATGATTTGGTTTTTCTTCATGGAGTGTGGTTTGGCCCCCGTGTCATCCAGTGCAGAAGCATCGGTGCATTGCACGACAGGTTTGCCCTGACTTTTGTCGTCGTTCCTGCTGGTCTAGGTACCCATGTTTTCTCTTTGTATGTAGTTTGATCATCTCTATAGTACCAACAACTAAATGTGAAAGGGTATTTTACCCTATACTATTTTTGGTTGACAATGACACCCTGGTTGGTTAGAGTGGACTAATGCTACTTCTAGTGTCTTACACAGGTTCTAGTCCGATGCTGTGATGAAAGTTCATCGGAGAGCCCTCCCATTTTGATAACGAAGCTTCGCACCGAAGTTTTCCTTTTTTATGTAATTGAGTCCGGTTAGGAGCTCCACACTATTAAGAGGGTTTCTCTCGATGAGCTTGTTGGGGATGATTACCTAAGCCATATACACATCCCATTCTCCTACCTAATCCATCACCAAAGAGAGAAGAGAAGAAATCCTATCCATCAAGCCCTTTTCTGCAGATCCGATTTTCAGAACGGTTGGACCGGCTCCCAGACCGAACCGTTCGGTGTCAGGATCGGAAATCCAAACTCAAACCGGGTTTTCCGGATTACTTACTCCGAATCTATCCGGGTCTGGGTACTGAGAGCAGATTCGGTTTTAGTCTGGTTTTCCGGGGTGAGGAATGGACTGTCCGGTGTGTGAACCGGTCCAACCGAACTTAAAACCGGACCTTGCGAATTTGGCTTGAAACGGCTAGTTTTTATCCTTGAGTATAAATATCCCTTCTTCCAGCTTGAGTAAGTTAGGCATTCAGTTTATATCATTTCTTGAAGCTCTCTCTCTCTCCCCCATTGTTGAAACACAAAAGCTTGAGGATCTCCCATTCTACCCAACCAAATCCAAATCCCTTTGGTAGAAAGGAAGAGGAGGTCCCGATCTACGTTTCCACCAAGCCAAAGTTCATTCCCCCCTGAGTTCACCGAGTTAGCTTGTTACTCTTGGGTTTGTGGGAAACCCTAGGCGGCTAGGGTCGCCCGGAGGCATTCGTCTTGTGATTTGCTCCGTGGAAAGTTTGTGAGGGTTTGGAGACTACCTTAAAGTCTACCACGGGTAAGTGAGCTATTCCTTCGTGGGATAGGCTCGGAGAAGAAGGTGAGCCTTTGTGGCGCGTGAGGAATCCTTCGTGGAACCTCACACCTCTCCAACATGACGTAGCCCCCTTCCCAAAGGTGGTGAACACGGGAATACATCTTCGTCTCCGCGTGCTTCGGTTATTCCTTAACCGATCTCTTACTTGTGTTGTTTACCTTGTGATAGCCTTCGAGCTTGAAGTATCTTGTTCATCATCTAGGTTGCCTCACCTAGTTTGCATTCAGGCTCACTTATATTCCGCAAAGCCTAAAACTTGCAAAAGATTATAAAGAATTTTGTAGAAACCTATTCACCCCCTCTCTAGGTTAACCATCTTACACTTTCAATTGGTATTAGAGCTTAGGGATCTTTTAAGGGCTTTACCGCCTAAGAGAAAAGATGGTTTTCTCCGATGATGAGGAGCAAAAGACTTATTTGGTCAAGGAGCTTCGCGAAATCTTAGCCAAGGGTGCCCTTGAAAAGGCCAAGGCGGATTCCGATCTCCTTGTTCGAATGAGTTACCTAGAAGGACAACTTAAGGCCATTGGCGATGGGGCTTTTCTTGGTAACCCATTGGTAGTGCCTCAAGGGAGACCAATAGACACCGAAAAGGATAAGGATGCCGAGTCTGCTCATGAGGGCGGCTCGTCAAAAACATCCACGCCCCCTAATCAATTCCGTTATGTTTATCTTAAGCAAAAGAACATCATGCCTCATATTAATGGTTTGGGTCCTGCACCTCATTATGATGGAACTCATTTCTCTCATTGGAAAGCTTATATGGAATCTCATCTTTGCAGCTGCAGCGTTGAGCTTTGGGAGATTGTATGCACCGGCTTCCACCCTCATGACCCCAACAACCTCACTCCGGGAGAGTACTACGACCGTCAACTAAATGCAATGGCTTGTGACAAGATAAGGAGTGTCATTCACCGCACTCTTCATGATCAAGTCAGCGACATACCCACCGCAAAGGATCTTTGGGATAGGATTGTCATTATCCAAGAGGGAACCTTTCTTATCCAAAAATCCAAGTATGAAGCTGCCAAGTCAAAGATGAACATGTTCAGGAACCATGATGGTGAGACTATTGCTGAAGCATACAAGAGACTTGTTGCCCTCCGCGTGAAGATTGGTGGCCTAGGGTGTGAGAAGTATGATGATGGATTCAATTTGAATGATGAACTTATCAAGTCCAAGATTGTCTCCATGATAGCGGTCACCGACAAGAAGCTTGCCTTGAACTTGCAACTCCTTGATAGAGCTAATCAATTCACTCCTGATGATCTAGTCTCTTATCTAGTTGCCACTGATAACTTGGCGGATGAAGGGCAAAAGATCAAGGAGATCAACCGTGCTATTGGGTCTTCCCACTCTCTAGCATTAAAGGCCAAGCATGTGCAAGAAGATGTTGCTAGTGATGAAGAAAGCTATGTTGATGGAGTTGATGATATGCTCTCTCAACTTGCTCTCTTCACCAAGAACATGAAGTTCCGAAGAAGGAGAAGTTCAATGGGATCAAGTGAGAAGAAGAGGATGTGCTACAATTGTGATGAGTCGACCCATTTTGCCGACAAGTGTCCATATGAGAAGAGGCTTGACAAGCCTAAGTATGAATAAGGTGCCAAACCAAGATTGAAGCCCAACCCCATCAATGAAAGATACAAAAGGAACAATAGGCGTGATGGCAAGGGCTTCCTAGATCAAGAATACATATCCGACAAGGAGGAGATGAAGAGAAGGTGGTTGGAGTGGCCGGTTTGGCCGTTGCCAAACCCGAGTCTCTCTTCACCTATGACTACACCAAGGACTACACCGACGACTCTCCTACTCCCAGGGTCACCGCCACTTGACTCATGGCAAGGAGCTCCAAGGACGAGTCCAACGTGGAGTGTGGGGATAAGTAGAAAGTGGTGGGTGTGACCGGGTTGGCATATGTCGAACCCGGTTCACCTCTCACCTACGACTACTCCAAGGACTACATCGAGAGTTCTCCTATTCCCAAGGTCACCGGTTCTTGTCTTATGGCAAGAAGCTCCAAGGTAATTGTCTCTCCTCCATCCCTATCTAGTGTCTTAGATGATCTTGAGAGTGATCATGATAGTGATAGTGATAGTGATGAATTTGGTGAAGAATATATAAAAGAAATGTATGCTATCATGAAGTCTCTTCCTCCCATTGCTCGTGCTAGAGTCAAGCAATTACTAGAACTTGTTGGCTCACGCGATGAGGCCATTGATAGCTTGGAATATCATATTGATGATGAGAAATGAAGATTCAATCTTCTCGAGCAAGAGCTTTGTGAGGAAAAGAATACCAATTCTTTTCTTAAATTACAAATTGAAAATTTTGAAATTGATAAAGCAAAAGACATGGACACTATTGATAGGGCTAACTCATTGTCCCAAGAGCTTCATGCCTCAAAGAAAGAGCTTGAAGTTGCTCATGATTCTCTTACCAAGGACCTTGAGCACCTCGAGAAGGCTAGTTTGCTTGTTAAGCGTGAGCTCATAAAACTTGGAGAGAACCATGATCAACTTCGGGTGTCCTATGAGAAGGCTCTTGGTACAATGAAGGATCCAATTATTGTTGAAAATGATTCTTGTACCTCTAACTCTACCTTTGATCAAGCTCACCTCATTGAGTAAAATAAGAAGTTGAAAGAGCAACTTGAGAAAGAGCGCTGTGCACCTACCTCCAAGGGAAAGATCCTAGATGAGATCTTATCCCGTCAAAAGACGAGAATTTCCAAGGAAGGTGTCGGCTTTGATCCAAAGAACAACACGAGCAATGCCATTCAACCAAAGAAGATAACCTTTTTAAAAGAAGGTGAGAAGGTGGTTGACCAAGTCAAAAAGAATGTGGTGAATGGGGGAGCCATGAGGGGCAATCCCAATCACAAGTATGCGGGAAAGTATAATCCTTCCTATGTGCTATGTAAGGGCACTCAAGGAGATGTATATGACAAATATGTTGGCCCTCTAAATGGTTATGCTTATAGGTGGTACTAGATTTGGGTACCTAAGGATCTTGTTGCTAATTCTAGGGGACCCATTACTCAATGGGTTCCTAAATCAAAGAATTGATTTTGTAGGGATATGCCTCCGGAGGATCAAAATGAGTGCTTGATAGTGGATGCACCAATCACATGACCGTAGGTAGGAGTGGGCTTGACCAATTCATTCACGATGTCAACTCAACGTCAAGCATCACTTTTGGAGATAACTCTAAAGGAAAGGTACTAGGTTATGGTAAGTTGGTAATCTCCAAGGTCTTGACTCTAGAGATCGTCTTACATGTTGAAAACCTTGGTTACAACTTGCTTTCAATTAAACATCTTGCGGATGCCGGCTATGAATCCTATTTCTCTAGAACTTTTGTGAAGGTCTTTAGGGGGGATGATCTCAGCTTGGTTCTCATTGGACACGTGGAAGACGACCTTTATGTGGTCGACCTCTCGAAAGAGAGACAATATCTTCCTACATGTCTAATGGCCAAGGCTGACAAGGGATGGCTTTGGCATTGTTGCCTAGGTCATGTCAACATGAGAAATCTCAATCTACTCCTAAAGGGTGAGCATATTATTGGACTAACCGGTATCTCCTTTGAGAAAGATCGTGTGTGTAGTGCTTGCATTTCAGGAAATCAAATTGGGAAGCATCATACTTCCGTTACCAAGGTGGCCACGTCAAGACCCTTGGAGCTTCTCCATTTGGATCTCTTAGGGCCATCAACATATGACTCCCTTGGTGGAAGAAGATATGGTCTTGTCATTGTTGATGATTACTCAAGGTATACTTGTGTCTTTCTTCTCAATACAAAGTATGAGACCTTAAAGGAATTCATGATTTTCGCCAAGCAAGCTCAACGCACTCATGGAGTGGAGATCAAGACCATTAGAACCAACAACGGCACCGAGTTCAAGAACTACACCATGCAAGAATTTGTTGAAGATGAGGGGATCAAGCATGAATTCTCAGCTCCTTATACCCCTCAACAAAATGGTGTTGTTGAAAGGAAGAACCAGACAATCATTGAGATGGCAAGAACAATGTTGAGTGAATTCAAGTCCCCTCACAATTTTTGGGGAGAAGCTATTGCTACCGCGGTCCACTACACAATACGGCACTTCCTCCGAGCTCCCTTTGACATGAATCCATATGAGATTCTCACAAGTAAGAATCCCAATGTCAACTACTTCCATGTATTTGGATGCAAGTGCCTCGTCAAAAACAAAAAGGAAAATCTCGGTAAATTCGAATCTAGAACTATAGAGGGTATATTTGCTGGTTATGCAGAAAATTCTCATGCCTATAGATACTACAATAAGACCAATGGTTGTGTTGAAGTATCTTGTGACGTGGAGTTTTTGGAGAATAATGGCCCCCATGAGTGGCAAGTTTCCTCTCGTGATGTAGGTGATGGTGATTCTTCTCAAGTCATCAAGTTGATGGGTATTGGGCACATCTTGCCCACCGAGTCTCACATTCATGTTCAACAAGATGATGGGGGAGAATCAAGCTCAACTCAAGAAGATCCAAGCTCTACTCAAGTTGAGCCATCAAAAGCATCACAAGATCAACATCTCACTCAAGATGCCACGCAAACCGAAGAACAAGAACCAAGACCTCAAACCCTTGAGCAAGACCAAGTAGAAGATCAACCTCCATCTCAAGGCCAAGTTCAAGATGGTGTCAATGATCAAGGCCCCTCAAAAGATGAATTTGTTGATCATGAAGGCACAATTCGGAAGATTAAGGCCGCCTCCATTGCAAGTGGACTTCAAGTCAACAATATCCTTGGAATTATATCAACAGGGATCGAGACCCGTTCCAGGAAGAAGAACCTCACAACCTTTTGTGGGCATCATGCTTTTGTGTCCAACTTTGAGCCCCTTAAGGTTCATGAGGCTTTGGAGGATCCGGATTGGGTCATTGCCATGCAAGAAGAACTCGAGTGTTTCACCCGCAATGAAGTATGGTCTCTAGTGGAGAGGCCTAAAGATCATCGCATCAATGTCATTGGGACCAAGTGGGTGTTCAAGAACAAGCAAGATAAGAACGGGGTCGTCACAAGAAACAAAGCAAGGTTAGTGGCGCAAGGGTATGCCCAAATAGAAGGTATTGACTATGAGGACACATTTGCGCCCGTTGCTCGTCTTGAAGCTATTCGTCTCTTGCTTTCTTATGCATCTTTCCATAACTTCAAGCTTTATCAAATGGATGTGAAAAGTGCATTTCTTAATGGTCCCTTGAAAGAGGTTGCATATGTAGCTTAACCCCCGGGTTTCAAAAACACACGCTATCCCAACCATGTGTATCTACTCCATAAGGCTTTCTACAGACTAAAGCAAGCTCCTCGTGCTTGGTATGAGCACCTTAGGGATTTTCTACTCATGGATGGGTTTAGCGTGGGTAAGGTCAATTCCACCCTTATCACCAAACGGGTTAAAGGGGGTGGCTTATTTATTGTTAAAATCTATGTTGATGATATTATCTTTGGTGGAACTAACGAATCTCATAACAAAGCTTTTGCCGAGTTGATGACTATGAAATTTAGAATGTCCATGATGGGGGAGTTGAAGTTCTTTCTAGGCTTCATCATAAAGCAACTTCCTCACGGCACTTTCATCTCTTAAGAGAAGTACATTAAGTATATGCTCAATAAGTTCGAGATGGCCAAGGATAATCCCATGAAGACACCCATGCCACTAAATGGACAACTTGGCCTTGGAGTAGGTGAGAAGGACGTGGATCAAAAGGTATATTGTTCTATGATTGGTTCCTTGCTATACCTTTGTGCTTCTAGGCCGGATATCATGTTAAGTGTTGGAATGTGTGCTCGTTTTAAATCCTCTCCCAAGGAGTGCCACTTGATGGCGGTCAAACAGATTTTTAGGTACCTTGTTCTCACTCCTACTCTCGGGCTTTGGTATCCAAAGGGGTCAACCTTTGAGCTTGTTGGCTATTCGGATGCCGATTGGGCAGGTGATAAGGTTGACCGGAAATCAACCTCCAGGGCTTGCCAATTTATTGGCCGGCGTTGGTGAGTTGGTCTTCCAAGAAACAAAACTCCACAGCCCTATCCACCACCGAAGCCGAGTACATATCCGCGGCATCTTGTTGTGCTCAATTGTTATGGATGAGGCAAACCTTGAAAGACTATGGTGTGTCTCTTGGTACGGTGCCTCTTCTATGTGACAACAAAAGCGCAATAAAGATCGCCAACAACCCCGTCCAACATTGCCACACCAAACATATTGACATTCGCCACCACTTCCTACGCGACCATGTCGCAAATGGTGATATCAATCTCACTCATGCGGGTACGATGTTCCAATTGGCCGATATCTTCACGAAGCCTTTGGATGAAGCCCGGTTTGTCATGTTGAGGCGAGAACTCGGTATCCTAGATCCCCAAAACTTGGATTGATTTGCTTCTTGCACTATATTCTTGATCTTAACATTCTATGTAGACTAGTTGCGCAACACATGTAGGGATAGCCATCTTACTATGTCTTGGTTTGATGCATACCTATGTGTGCAACATAAATTGATCTCGTGTCATGATATGAGTCCAAGCATCTATCTTTGAGGTGCCATGACACATGTGCTTAAACATAGGGGGAGAAATCCCCCACAACCTCCTAGCCTCCTTTGCTTCTCAATGGTTTCCATCTTGAGGCTCTCTGAGTTTGATCTTCCCTCTAGCTCTTGATATGCTCGAATCATGCCTATTGTTGCTATTTGTGAGGTTGAAATTGGTTCTTTCCAATAGGCATGCCTAGATCACCTGCTTCCTCTACCCTTTTGGAGTCTACTATCTTCCTCTACATGCACATGCCATCCTCGAAATTTTTTCTGAAAATTTTTCTGTATCTTTTCTGTTGTTCGGTTTTTGGCCTGGTTGAACCGGCTCCCAGACCAGACCGCCGGGTGCCAGCATCGGAAAACCGGACCTGAATCGGAAAATCCGGTTATACTATACCGGGTATATCCAAATCTCGTGTCTGAATCGTTTTCCGGTTGGCTTCCGGTTTTCCGACCTATGGACCGGGTCCTCCGGTTTGTACCTTGGTTCAACCGGACTCAAAACCGAGTTTTAGATATGTTTCTTTTCTTTTATACCTCTTCTTCCTGGTCCTCCCCCTCCCTCCCATAGTTTCCTTTCTCTTTCCCCGACCCTTATCTCCTCCATTGTCGCCCCACCCCCTCCCCTCCTCTACTAGGGTTATTCCACCCCTAGGATCCATAGATCGGGCTACCATTTCATGAGGAAGGACTTTTGGAGGCTTTTCACCAAAGGAATTTCTTCATCTCGTGGTGGTTCGGGAGCTTTTTGGTGTTCTTCTTCCTCAAGGCTCTTTGGTGCTTTCCTTCACGGGAAGCCATGTCCTCGGGTACTCCATTTGCTCCCTCTCCTCTTGTCCTTCTCAAATCCCTATGTTTTGCTATACATTTTGTTGGATTTGACAAGTTAGGGGTACACCTTGTTCTTGTTTTTCCACCCTCGTTCCTCCATGTCCTACCCGCTCTGCTTAGAACTGTATTTGCGCAAGTACTTGAGTCATTGGTAAATTTTTTTACATTGCATAGTTGGCCTCCGTGGATCTCGGTTTGCCATCCGGTTGATCCGGCTGTAGCACCGGACCGTCCGGTCTAAGTCCGGTTTTCCAGCTCTGACACCGGACCGTCCGGTTTTGCATTCGGTTCAACCGACCCTGGCACCGGACCATCCGGTTCTGGAACTGGTTTTTCTGGCCCTAGCACCGGACCTCTCTGCAATGTCTCCTCTTTTACCATGCACTTGCCCAAATCCAAGTTTTTTCTCCCATCCTTCCCTTTGGCATGTGTACTTATCTCTGTGCTCCCCAACCTCTCTCTCTTTTTCATAGGTGAAGATGCTGATTCTGCTGGTAATGAGTACATGCCTGATAGTGAGTATGTTCCCGAGGTAGCTAACATGATTAAGCAGGCTCGTCACAACACTCATTCTATGCATCTTGAGCCTGAGGGTAGCGCTCGCTCTGGGCGCATCAAACTCAAGGCTAACAGGGGTAAGCAGCAAGCTTCTCAGGCCGAGGCTGAGGATGTGCCTTGTCAAAATCTGAAGGGTATGGAGATTGGTCAGTACCGGGCTCTCCGCAAGCAGAATCCCTATCGCTTCAAGCAACGCACCTATAAAGGACCTGACAAGAAATTTTGGACTGAGACTCAGTCTATGATGTGGGATCACATTTACACTCAGTTCCGGGTCACTCCTTGTAGCCACATTTAAGCTCTCAATCTGGAGTGGTTCAATGTGTATGCAGCCTCTGATTTACTTCTATGTTGATGAAGCTTTGAGGAAAATGGATCTGTTCGACCTCGTCTGTCTCAAGGAAGACTACTTCCCTGACTTCATCCGTCAGTTCTTTTGCACGGTCTATTTTCATGATGATGAGGATCACACTATGACTTGGATGACTGGCATGCGGTGTTTTCAGGCTACTTATGCTGATTTGGTCGATGTCATGGGCTACACCGGTAGAGGAGGAGGCTTTTGTATTCACAGTGAGAAGGTCAAGCCTGCTGAGACTCTTGCTTTCTGCTATCCTAGTGATTCTTAGTGGAGTCCTCCGTGCATGACTGACATGTATTACTACTATCATACCTTGGCCACTATCTTCCGTCAGACCCTTGTTCCCCGTGTTGGAGATTCCACTAACTGCCGTGGGTATTTTTCCAACCTGTTGTACTACTGTCACCCTGATCGGCTGAGGAAGATTGATGGATGTGACTTTGTGTACTGTGAGCTGCGGCGGGCTGCTTTGGATAGGATGACTCCCACTTTCTGCGTGTATGTTCAGAAGCTGCTCAATCGGGTGGTGCCGCCTGGTGTGATGGTGGGCTAGCGAGAGGAACAAGAAATGCTTAATCTTTGTCTCCGTGCCCACACTCCTGAGGTTCCTGGGATGCGGCCTCGTGAGCACCACACCAAAGCTGCTCATGATCCTCGGCCATCTTTTTCTACTCGAGCTGGTTCTCGTCGTCCTGTTGGTGAGTCCTCCTCTCACCCAAGGCCTAAGGGTGGTGCTGCCAAGTTTTTCAAGAGGCTCTTCCAGATGTGTCGTTCTACCTATGATGTGAGTCACAAGGCTTTGGAGTTGAGCCAGGAGACTAGGCGCCGCCACAATGAGTATCTTGCAACCCAGAATGTCACTCCTCCACCAGATGGTCCTGAGATGGCCCCTGCCCCCTATGTCAACTATGAGATGCCGCCTCTTGATGATGCTATGTTCTATGGCTACTTGCCCGGTCAGTTTGCTCCCAGTGGTCCTAGTGGTCCCTCTGCTCAGGGTAATGTTGATGATGAGGACAATGATGATGATGCTGATAGTGACGAGTACTCTGAAGAGGAAGATGTCCCAGTTCGGCCTCCTCCGTCGTTCTTCTAGTTGGGCTGCGTTAGCATCGCTCTCCTCCTCTTCCTTTTTTGGTGTCTCGATGCCAATGGGGGAGAAGAGTAGAGTTCTATTAGTTATCTACGGGTTCCTTGTCGGGGTTTTCCGGGGTTCGCTGTTAGCATAATGCCCCTTGCTTTCTCATTGCTTCTTATGGCATTGTGCTTTCCCCTTTGCTTTGTGTATGAACTATCTGCCTTCTTTCCGTCCGTTGGACAAGTTTGTGCTATGTGCGTGAACCATGGATATTTATATTATGCTATGACTATGTCTATTTTTGTTTATGATATCCTTGAGAACTCTAGCTCGGTTTGTCATCGCCAACCAAAAAGGGGGAGATTGGAAGGGTATTTTACCCTATACTATTTTTGGTTGACAATGACACCAAGGTTAGAGTGGAATAATGCTACTTCTAGTGTCTTACACAAGTTCTAGTCCGATGCTGTGATGAAAGGTCATCGGAAACCCCCCATTTTGATAACGAAGCTTCGCACCGGAGTTTTCCCTTTTTATGTAATTGAGTCCGGTTAGGAGCTCCGCACTATTAATAGGGGTTCTCTCAATGAGCTTGTTGGGGATGATTACCTAAGCCATATACACATCCCATTCTCCTACCTAATCCATCACCAAAGAGAGAAGAGAAGAAATCCTATCCATCAAGCCCTTTTCTGCAGATCCGATTTTCAGACCGGTTGGACCGGCTCCCAGTCCGGACCGTCCGGTGTCAGGATCGGAAATCCAAACTCAAACCGGGTTTTCCGGATTACTTACTCTGAATCTATCCGGGTCTGGCTACTGAGAGCAGATTCGGTTTAGTCTGGTTTTCCGGGCTGAGGACCGGACTGTCCGGTGTGTGAACCGGTCCAACCGAACTTAAAACCGGACCTTGCGAATTTGGCCTGAAACGGCTAGTTTTTCTCCTTGAGTATAAATATACCTTCTTCCAGCTTGAGTAAGTTAGGCATTCAGTTTATATCATTTTGTTGAAGCTCTCTCTCTCTCCCATTGTTGAAACACAAAAGCTTGAGGATCTCCCATTCTACCCAACCAAATCCAAATCCCTTTGGTAGAAAGGAAGAGGAGGTCCCGATCTATGTTTCCACCAAGCCAAAGTTCATTCCCCCTTGAGTTCATCGAGTTAGCTTGTTATTCTTGGGTTTGTGGAAAACCCTAGGCGGCTAGGGTCGCCCGGCGGCATTCGGCTTGTGATTTGCTCCGTGGAAAGTTTGTGAGGGTTTGGAGACTACCTTAAAGTCTACCACGAGTAAGTGAGCTATTCCTTCGTGGGATAGGCTCGGAGAAGAAGGTGAGCCTTTGTGGCGCGTGAGGAATCCTTCGTGGAACCTCACACCTCTCCAACATGATGTAGCCCCCTTCCCAAAGGTGGTGAACACGGGAATACATCTTCGTCTCCGCGTGCTTCGGTTATTCCTTAACCGATCTCTTACTGGTGTTGTTTACCTTGTGATAGCCTTCGAGCTTGAAGTATCTTGTTCATCATCTAGTTTGCCTCACCTAGTTTGCATTTAGGCTCACTTATATTCCGCAAAGCCTAAAACTTGCAAAAAATTATAAAGAATTTTGTAGAAACCTATTCACCCCCTCTAGGTTAACCATCTTACACTTTCAAAATGCTGCATCATTTAGATGATAACACGATTCAAGGTCTAGCCTCCAATTCAGAATGACATGAAGACCATGCCACCGAGTTACCTGCAGTATTGATCATCATTGATAATATTACATGCTTATCGATCTATCATACACTGTTATATATTATGAACTATGTACTAATATTTTTGTGAGCGGTGTCACATAAATTGGCTCATTATTTATGAACCTATTCTTACACTAATTATTGCACCGAAATAATTCTGACCCAAATGGTTGTGTAATTGCTTCTGCAGTTTCCACTTTCATGTTTCTGTTTTCTATCAGAACAATGTTGTGCACTCCAATTCATCCGCTTCAACATTGCACCACTTCAAAGTGTAGTTACATAAAAAACTGTATTACGGTTCGTGTTTGAATGTTTGTGGTTTTGCCCACATCTCTATTATCAACAACTTTCTAGGTATTGAGGTTAGTGCAATCAAAACAATTAAATTTCATTCCAACTATTGCATATATTGTTTGCCGGACACTCACAATCTCTTTCTCATTTATGCATCGATATCTCTTGAAATATTTCAATGCTTCCATAGCTTCTTAGAATATGAATAAGCATTTTTTTATCTTATTTTCTGGTCCTTATAATGTTACTACACTCTATTCTAGGCTAAGAAAAAGTGGCATCGGCACCGAAGAACATCAATTTAACTTTAAGATATCTCTGAAATTTCTAAGGGCTATGGTCTATGTTAGTAATAGTTGCATGTCCTCTATCCCTAGGATCATCTACTAACTGTGAATTGTTTGTGTTTCTTGCAGACAATGTGCTGGAGTTCATGATCTCCTAGCATCGTGAAGAGAAATATTGGTGTACCATTTCCTAGTTCAGGTTCTTCTCCATATGAACATAATTTTAGTGCTATTCATAAATGTTAGGCTTGCGAAATATAAGGATGACCATGATGTGATAACCAGGGATCTAATACTACATTTTGGAATGGAGTACAACCATTTTAGGTATGAAGTGACAATTTGGAGCCTTGATCAAGCATAGGATTAATCAATATAACTTCACAAATGTAGTCATGTGAAAAAAATTAAACCTACCAATGGAGTTTATCTTCATCATTACTATAAATTATGAATCGGTCGTGATGGTATGTTGCACCATCTAGGCATGCTTATATTTTTCTTTGTCTTTTGAATTCCTAAAATTGGCCATACAAGCCTCTCGGAGTGTCACAACTCTTCTATCACAACCAATATCATCCTATAATTAGCATCTTATAAAGTATCAAACACAATTATCTATTAGTTCTCCTATTCTGAGGAATAGTTATGAAGAACATGCGGCCTTTTTAGATAAACCTCCTTGATATCTCCACATCCGGGATATGTCACGGGGCATGCATCAGGCAATTAGGGTGTCACATGGCAAAGAATGGCTGAAATAGGGAGCTGATAAACTTCTTTGGTTGTAAACAACTGATTTCCCTTGAAATCTTATTTCTAGAAAACTTAGGTGTTCTGATTTGTTAGCATGTAGGTTAGTCCGGTCTATAGGTGTTCATCATCCTGTGTTTATGGGAAATGTTCACGAAACATTCCATGTTTTGGGACATCAGTTTACTTTTGTTTGTTTGTTGCTCTTTATAGAGAACATACACATGACTTATTCGTGATAAGAGCAACTCCAATAGTCGTTGGAAAATTTGACGCTGTAAAATAGTTTTGCTGCGCGCTGGATCCAGTTTTGCAGCATGAAACAGACAACGCCTTCACCGGATGCGCTAAATATAGCGCGCGCAAAACATCCCTCCAGTAGAAGCTCTATAATACATCGCTGTAAACACCCTTTTCAGATACGTGTCAAAACAAGATCAAAGAAGACAAAAAAATAGACTAAAAATCAACCACAAAATTTTGGAGTGTCAACATGGGGGCAGCTCAATCAATAGGGATCATGCATCGCGCTAGCTAGCTGAATAAGTACGCGCGCATGAAGGAATCAATCGCGCAGCCTGCTTGGAGCGAGACTTGCTCGATCAGGCCGAGCTCCGTGCGGGCGTTATCATCGACAGGAGCAGCCGACGCTATTTCGGCCAGCCACACATGGCCCCGGGAGCCAGCACGTGGATCCAGCGGCTGCCATGGAGCCGAGCCAGCCATGGAGGTGCTCCTCCATCCAGGCCGCACCCTCGCGTCGCTCTAGACGAGCTTCACATCTCCGGGCGACGGCGACCGACATGCGAGATCCTGGGCGGCGTCGAGGTTCTAGCGGGCGGCGGTGGCCAAGGTTCTAGCGGGCGGTGGCGGCTGACAGGCGAGATTCTAGGCGGCGGGCTGATAGAATCGGCTCGGTGTTCCTTTGAAGAGACGGGCGCTAAAATTTCTGAATGGCAGTTGGGAGTGCGCGCGTATGCTGGAGTTTTGCCACGCTTGCTCGGCAAAACAGTATATTTGGTGCACCGGATTCAGCATGCTGGATAATTTTCTATGCGCGCTATTTACAGCGGCTGCTGGAGCCCCAATTTTAGCCCCCCACCTGTGCTAAATTGGCGGTCATTTTAATGCGTGACCTGTTTCCGGTGTCTATTGAAGTTTCTCTAAGTCGGTATTTCATACATAGAGAAATTACCTACTTGTGCCTCTCAAAAATGATTGTTGTGATTTATTTTTTCTGACTAAAGTTGAGCTCTTTTTTTTACTCCCTGATTTTCAATTAAATTGATGGTATGATTGTGCATATGGGTCTTTAAGTTATGTCAGATGGTGCATCTCGTTTATGCTCTCCTACACTTGTTTTACTAGATATGGCACATCATATTACAGAACAATGATAGTTTAGGGATTAAAGATGACACGGTTACCTCCGTTTTGCAGTACCACAAAAACGAAACTACTCTAATATCCCTCCTCCCCGAAACAAGATTTTACCCAACTATATTAATATAGAAACCGGACTGTACAACTTTGAATCCACCGTCAGGGGAAAACAACACAATCAAGCCCAAACAAAAGAGAAAACAATGCCAACATGGACAGTTCAACGAAAATGAGGAAGACTCGCAACCGTTGCGCCTTTCGGAGCATTCCCACCTTATTATGGATCAGAGGGAGTATCAAGAACTACCTTATTAGATGTATAACATATGAAAATATATTTCAAGATGTACTAGATAATGTTGTTTTTGCATTGAACATATTAATAATTTATTCCAAAACCTTGTCAAACTTTACATGGTTTGACTTTTGGAGAAAAATATAAACCTCATTCATTGGAAGGGATGTAGTATTATGTATTTTGTTACTGAATACAACTTGCTTCTGTAATAATAAACATTTTTGTTTGAAAAACTAGAGCTCAGTCCGATCCATCGGGGGCCATTTTGCACTCTAGCACGGGTTGAAGGAGTGGAAACACATGCAACTACAAAATCACCTCTCTAGGGTTTGGAGAGGAGGTAGCCGTACATGGTTATGTTATTTATATTGTTCTATTTACTTTAATTTTATTTTAAGAGACATATCATTATAGTGTCGAAACTTTATTTCCATGTCTAACCTGTTTGAGGAGTGAACTACATCCTGAATGTTGGTAAATAGTTGATTTTACATAGTAATCGACATGGATCTTGATTTGCCTCTTGGATATGTGCATCTTAGAATTATTTAAAGTTTTGTAAGTATCTAATTCAGTCAAGAAGCTTTCTACTCAACCATGCTTATACTTTGACAAATATTATGATCCTCTGCCTGGAGTGTAGCAAGTATCAGTTATGGTTTGTATTCATGTCTGACCTAATGATATTATGTTTTCTTGTCAACGAAAAGGTTATCTTCCGTTTCTTAATCCGTGTGGACAAATCTTTGCTATTGTCTTTATGGAGAATGTTATGTTGGCTAGAGTCCAAGCCTGTCGCAAGGAGAAGTTGAATCCCTTATTATTTTTACCCAGAGCAAAGATGTGAATGAAGACTCTACAACAGACAAACATGTCACTATTTTGCATTGAAGTATGATGCACACACAAAATAGATGAAAATAATGAAATACTTGGTTCAACAAAATGATGAGTTATTTCATATTTTTTATTGCCCCGTAGCAACACACGGGCATCTAACTAGTAGATCAATAAATTCAATTGAACGAGTTTTGTGAGAAGATCTCAAACATATTTAGAACTTCGCACATCTACTTGAGACTCAAAACTTCGATTGGTCTCTTTCGTTTCCTCTCATGATCATGGTTCATATGTCTCTTTGCTCTTTGCACATATTTTCTTTACACTTTGCATTTATGCAATTTGGTGTGATGTGCAAATAAGCTAGACATACCTTCCAATCTCATGGGAAGACTCAAAATAGATCAATTTTTTTAATATTAATATTAGCTCCCAAGTCAGGTATGAAGTAATTCATGTTGGTGATTTGAGTATCTACCTCATATTACACTCATTCTAATTTTCATAAGTATAATTGTTTGATTTTCTTAACTTACTTCTTGGCTCTTCCTATATTTGTTTCATTGATCAACTTTTATTCAATTCTTATACTCAACCCGAGGATCTACAACATACTATAGATATTTCTTCAAATTTATCATTAGTACTAATGTGTGGAAGACTCTAAAATCACCATAAAGTACAAGTAAAATATAACTCATCCTAATTCATACATATAACAAAATAACCACAAACCAAAATACTTCAAATATAGTAAATACTCAAAATCCAATTGATATGAAACGTTTCTTTCTCCAAAGGAGTTGAAGTTGCAACTTATTATGCAAAACTTGGAATGATAAACTAACATGTGTGTGGGAAAGTAAACATGCTAAAACTTATAAGATAGATTACAAGGTCTTAATGAACTCCCCAAGCTTGGAATCAAGCCAAGTGCGATCAAATAATCCCTTGGGATTATTTAGTACCATGGCACAATTGCTTATGGTGGTGGTATGGCATTGGTGATTTCTGCATGGAGCTTCCTTTTGGCTTCCTCCAAGGCAGAGATGCAATGGTAACACCTCTGCAAATCCGCACACAGAGTGGATATGCCATCCACGAACCTCCCAAGCATCATGTTCATCTCTCTCTTGTCCTCCAGCTTCCTGAGGCATTCACGCACAATCTCTCGGTGAATGAGTTCATGTTTCTGATATACCTCTAGTGCGTGGAGGCACTTGCTTAGTTTAGAGAGATGCTTCTCAGGCTAAAGTTTGAGTCATGGAACTAGAAGTCATCTCACTCATCTTGTGGCTTTACGCATATATGCGCTTTGAGGGTGAGCTTCTTGTTGGTGGTGGTTGTTTTCTCCCAAATACAGGAGATCTATTGTAGTACCTTTCAAGAGAAAAGGTTGTCGAACCCACGAGGATGTGAAGCTATTGGTTAGTACATCTAACAAGTACTCCCACATTCAGAAATATAAGATATTTTAGCTTTTATGAAATAAATATATCGAGACGCTTTTTAGTGTATAGGTTCACTCCAAACCTCTATGAACCTATATACTAAAATACATCTGGATACATTTGATTCATAAAGCTAAAACTTTTTATATTTCTAAACGAAGAAGTAAAACAATAAAATATGCAAAATTTTGATTTTTTGAATTTATAGTTTGCAGAAAAATAAATTATTATAAAGTATATTGGTGATTTAGGCAGCAGCGATGGACTACAGCCGTGGGTTCTAATGGAGCGCACGGAGGACCATGGGCAAGATCAGCCAACCTTTTACAGTCATGTTTCTTTGATAGAGGAGAGCAGAGACACTGCGTTGTGCCGGAGATCGTGGGTGTGTGGCCACGTTCTCCTGGTCGTGCAAGACGTGAGACTAGCAGATGGAGCGCTTCCAAGTTTCCTCGCGTGGACGTGTTCACGTACAGATATTTTAGCTACACTAGCTAGATCAAACCAGAGAATCACCCGCAGCACATGCATGGCCCGCCGTTGATTGACCTGGGAAAGTGAGGGCGAGTTCTCCGTCGTCCTCTTCCAGACGCTGAAAACAATTGCCTGCTCGACTCCGCGCGCCGGGCACTCACGCGTGTCTTCCCATAGCCACGGCCGGCCACCGTACGTCAGTCCTCAGGCAGCCTACGCGTCGACCCATCGCCACGTTGCGCCGAGCCGTGTACTGGATCCGGTCGGTCCTCTCTCAGTCTCAGCTACTACTACAATTGAAGTGAGGTGTGAAAGCACACCCGGACCCTGCCCGCGGTGGGTTCCATCCCAACACAAAATAGAGTTGACCCACACGGAGTCATGCTACTAGAGTACTACTGGCCGGACGTACGGACCCATCGAGATGTGGACGTGGTCATATCCCTCTCCTCCCAGCATGTTCTCTAGCTAGAGGATTTGGAAATTTCCCACCCGTTCGGGTCGTTGCAGTCTTCGTCTCCCTCTCAGTCTCAGTCCGGGCCTGCCGCACTGCTATAGTACTAAGTGTAGACCGATCAACTGATTCATTGATCACCAGCACGACCCAAACCGTGTGAGCATGTCGGGAACGGGGAGTATGGAGCGCAAGAAGATCACCGCGCTGCTCTCACTCCTCGCCGTCACCCTCCTCGCCCACACGCTCCTCCTGCAGCCGCCGCGCTCCACCGACCGCCTGCTCTCCGCCTTCCGCTTCGACGGCCTCCAGCTCGTCAACCGGAGGAACATGATCCTCCTCTGCAACGCTATCCTCCTCGTCATCCTCAAGGATGCCGGGCTCCTCGCCGCTCCTGCCCGACGACGACGCACCTGCCGTGATTCCACCGCAGCCGGTCGTGACGATGCCTGCTCCGAGCCTCAGCCTAAGCCAAAGAGCAGTACTATCGTCGTCGAGCTGACGCGGAGCAGCACGGCGGCTGCTTGTGCGTTTGACGAGACGACGGCGCCGCGATTACGGCGCGGGAAGCCATCAACATCTTCGTCGGGATCGGGACCGGGACCGGCACACGAGGAATATTATGCCGCGGTCCGAGAGATCGATCAGCGCCCTGACCGCTGCTGCTTCTATTATCAAGCAGGTGTTGTTGGCACTGATGAGATTGCTGGAGCGGAGGAGGACAAGATGGCTTGTCTGCACTCTCAACCGGCGCCGCCGGTCGCTGATGATGAAGAGAGAAGCAGAGGACGGGAGGAGATGGCGCGGCAGGGAGCAGAGCCCGAGTGCGTTGATGATGACGTGGACGAGATGAACAAGAGGTTCGAAGAGTTCATCGCCACCATGAGGAGGAAGATGCAACTCGAGAGCCGGCAGCTGGTCAAGGTCTAGCTAGAATAATGCACACAGCGGAAAACCCGTGTGTATGCGGAGTGAAACATATCTCAAACAGATACGTAGTACTACTTAGAATCGATTGTGCTAGCTTTGTGAAGTTTGAATGAAACTCTACGCCTTTCTTCGTCTTCGTGTTCTGCTTTTTTACTTCTTCGACGTGTGCATTTCGCCTTATTAAAGAAGAATCCTAGAGCACAATATCGAAATGTCAAACTCCTGAATTTCGACCTACGTACTGGAATATGATAATGCCAGTTTTAGGGTCGTCGTTCGTGTGGAATGAAACCTGATTGTCACTAGATATGGACGAGATAAGAGCGTTAATACGACCACAGCAAGGGTCGTTGTGCGTGCGTACGAACCACGCTAGCTGTAGCAGCTACTTTTTTTTTACTTAATTCACGGGTCGTGCTTGGTCGATCTACTGTTGTGCACAAGAATGTTGGAATTTGCTGAATATTGGGTTATTAGTCTATTAGACAAATTCTGATTTTTTTGATTCATTTGTGCATGGCAACATATGGCTGTGCTAGTAGTGCTAAAGTTTTGCCGCATTACTAGTGGAAGGAGAGTTGTACCAACTTATATAGTAGAGTGTTGTACCACTAACTAAGGTGTGACAAGGAGAGAAGCTCCCGTGCACTCCTCCTCCGACGCCGTCCGCCTCGTCACGACGTGCGCACGTTGCGGGAATCTCGCCGAGCCGAGCTTTATTTGCTATTTGGGAAAATTAATTATGAGTCATTAATGGACACGTTAATTACAGCCGTTTCTAGTTTTTTAATCTCTCAGACTTACACTATATAAGCGCTGCGCTAAACTTAATCGGTCCCGAACGACGACTTCTTCTCGAACGTCAGCGACCTCTTCGGCAACCGCAACTGCACCGTATATGATCTCAATCTCTCTCTTTCAGATTTTGCTAGAGTTTTTAGGTCTAGCGTTTGACGTAGATATGATAGGTTTATCTTGCATACATGTAATCTGTTCATCTACTTTGTTGATCTGCATGATTGGTTTCAGTACTGTTTGTATGATCATGCTTTATCAGTTTATTATTTGGATTAAATCATATGGATTATTGCTTATTTTTCCAACAATCCGAAAACCTGATTATAGGCAACTGAATTTCACCAGTGTAGCCGCGGCTACTAGGCCGCCTTATTTTGATGGCATGCACTATAAGAGATGGCGCAAGAGAGCAGTCCTCTGGTTTGAAAACCTAAACTGCTATAGCGCCACTCTTGGCAAGCCAGAAGGAGAACTTTCTGCTGAGCAGGAAGCGGCCTTTAAGAAAACCGATACCATGTTTATGGCGGCTCTGTTTAGTGTTCTTTGGGACACCATTGTTGACCCGTATATGTCATTTGATAATGGCAAGGACGTGTGGGAAGCGCTCGAGGCCAAGTTTGGGGTCTCGGACGCTGACACTGAGTTGTATGTCATGTAGCAACTCTATAACTACAAGATGGTTGATGAGCGCTCCGTCGTTGAGCAAGCTAATGAGATACAATTACTTGCCAAAGAACTTGAGCAGTTCAAGTGTTCCTTACCGGACAAATTTGTGGCCGGTGGCATTATTGTCAAGCTTCCTCCCTCGTGGAGGAACTTTGCTACCTCTCTGAAACATAAGAGCCAAGAGTATTTCATTACGGATCTCATTGAGTCTCTTCATGTGGAAGAGAATGCGAGAGCAAAGGACAAAACTACTCGAGGATTTGAGGGAGGTTCTAGTGCCAATTTGGTATAGAAGAAAAACTTCCAATCCCACAAGTTTAAAAACAAGAACAAATCTGAAGGCAAAGGGAATTTTGATGGCAAGAACAAGGCCATGAACTCGACCAACTTCAAGAAGAAAAATGGTAAGAGGAAAGGCTCTTGTCACATCTATGATGATCCTGATCATTGGGCTCCTAGATGTCATAATCGCTTTGACAAGCGTCAATATGGGAACAACGACAAGGCCGCTAATGTTGTTATTAGCGATACTGAGATAAAGGATGCTGGATACGGTATTTTACCTATATGTTATTCTCCTGATTGGTGGATAGATACGGGTGCTAATACACATGTATGTTCTAATATTTTCATGTTTTCCTCTTATAAGGTCTCAAGGACTTCTTCCGTGCTGATGGGAAACGGCTCACGTGCTTCTATTCATGGTGTTGTGTGTTGGTACGGTAAATCTGAAGTTTACTTCGGGGAAGACCGTACAGCTGAAGAATGTGCAACACGTTCCCTCCATCAATAAGAATCTCGTCAGCAGATCGCTTTTTATGCCGAGATGGCTTTAAGTTGTTTTTTGAGTCCAATAAAGTTGTAATTTCTAAGTATGTACAATTTTTTGGAAAGGGCTATGAGTGCGGAGGTCTGTTCCGCTTGTCTTTGTCAGCCTCATGTACTAAAGTTATTAATCATGTTTGCAATGATAACGAGTCTAATGTTTGACATTCACAACTCTATCATATTAACTTTGGTTGCATGACGCGGCTAGCAAATATGAGTTTAATTCCGAAATTTACCACTGTCAAAGGTTCTAAGTGCCAAGTTTGTGTGCAAGCAAAGCAACCCCGTAAGTCTCATACGGCTGCGGAACCGGGAAACTTAGCACCACTAGAACTTATACATTCATATCTTTGTGAGATGAATGGTGTGTTGACAAAAGGTGGAAAAAGATACTTTATGGCGTTGATTGATGACTCCACTAGATACTTCTATCTTTATCTTCTGAAATCTAAAGATGAAGCTTTGAACTACTTTAAAATCTATAAAGCTAAGGCAGAAAACCAACTTGATCTTAAAATCAAGCGGCTAAGGTCGGATCATGGTGGAGAGTACTTTTCAAATGAATTTGATTTATTCTGTATGGAACATGGTATTATACATGAGAGGACTCCTCCCTACTAACCTCAGTCAAATGGGGTGGCCAAAAGAAAGAACCGCACTCTAACTGATTTGGTTAACGCCATGTTAGGTACATCGAGTCTTTCCAAGGAATGGTGGAACCGTGTTCCCGTAAAGGATAAAACCATGACTCCATTTAAGGAATGGGAGAATAAAAGGCTTAAACTCTCTTACTTACGAACTTGGGGTTGTTTGGCAAAAGTCAATATTCCAATACCCAAGAAGCGAAAGCTTGGACCAAAAATCGTTGATTGTGTTTTTCTGGGATATGCTTTTTATAACATTGGCTATAGATTTTTGATAGTAAAATATGAGGTATCCGACATGTATGTTGGTACAATTATGGAGTCGAATGATGTGACTTTCTTTGAGGACATCTTTCCTATAAAAGGTATGTATATCTCATCAAATCAGAAGATGACTAGTTCGTCTAGTCAGAAATTTGTTATAATTCCTGAACCCACTATATCGATAGAACATTCTGATGATCATGTAGAGGATGACAATGAAGCTCCCAAAAGGAGCAAGAGACAAAGGACTACAAAGTCATTTGGTGATGATTTCATTGTGTACCTTGTGGATGATACTCCCACTTCTATTTCACAAGCCTATGCATCTCAAGATGCTGACTACTAGAAGGAAGCTGTCCGAAGCGAGATGGACTCCATCCTAGCTAATGGTACTTGGGAAGTCACCGATCGTCCTTATGGGTGCAAACCTGTAGGATGTAAGTGGGTGTTCAATAAAAAGCTTAGACATGATGGTACTATTGAAAAGTACAAGGCACATCTTGTGGCCAAGGGTTATACCCAAAAAGAAGGTGAAGACTTCTTCGATACCTATTCACCTGTAGCCAGACTAACCACTATTGACGAGGTTTAATCTCGTCAATGCCCATTGTTATGAGCTTGGGTTTTGGAGAAGATGGGGATGCTGGAGATCGCGGAACGGTTAGCAAACAAGCAACACAGGGACACGAGGTTTACCTAGGTTCAGGCCCCCAGAGGGAAAACCCTACTCCTGCTTGTCTGCTCTTGATTACGGCGGAACCGAAAGTTACAAGGGTGCGCAGATGCAATCTGCGTGGAGGTGTGTATGCGGTGGTATGAAGTGCCCTCCTTGTCGTGCCCTCCTAGCCTTTATATAGAGATAGGCAGGTCCCGAACACAGATCGAATCGGTTACAGGTTTTAGGGTTTGCCCCTTTGAATATTCTATCTACTCTAGTCTTGCTCTCCAAGGATCCGAAGACATCCTGGGCTTGAGCCACCCGAAAGTCTTCATGGGCCGTGTATATTCTTGTGGGCCTTCATTGGGCTGGACCAGGTATGATAAGGTCGTATACCCGTGGGGTATAACCATGTCAGTAGCCGCCGAGTGTTTAGTCGAATCGTAGATTCGGCTGAGGACTCTTCAATCTTTCGGGTGCAGCTGTTTTCTGTTCATCAGAGAATGATTTTAGTGTGTAGGGATTGTTGATGCGTGTGCCTGACTCTCCCAACGGATCAGGGCCAGTTAATTGTCTTAGGACAAAACAACACGACCTTCTTCAGATTCGAGTCCCTCGACTCGAACTCAGAACAAATGCTGGCGTAATTCAACTCAAGCCGTTGAGGACTTATAGGAGTAGAATTCCAGTAATTTTCAAATGATGTAGCCAACGCATCCGTCAGGATTTTCATCGCACCTGCGGGCACGGATTTTTACCAGCAGAGCGCAGTCGTGTGCGTTGCCAGACCATCAGATGGTATCTGTAGGTCTTATCTTTGCGTCGTAAACGCAACATCTGAAATTTTATCACCGCGGAGGTGTTTCGGGTGGCCAAGGAGAATGCTTCTCTCTTAGCGTTGGCTGGGGCAGAGTTGCCGAAAAGTTTTTTTATGCTGATCCGAAGGATCGTAGTCAAAGAATTCATAGGGTGCGCGGCCAGCGCTCCCTATGGGAGTAGCCACCGAGTGTCTTTTCGAGTCGTAGACTCGAGCAAAGACTTTAATCCTGTCGTTGTTGACTTTAAGGTCCGTAGGACACAATTTTTTTGGATGCTTGAATCCATCCTCCCTATGGGAGTAGCCCCCCGAGTCCGTAGTGGAGTCGTAGACTCGACGTAGGACTCGAAGAATAGTTTAATGGTGTAGTACCTTAGTCATACCTCGAGTGCGCGGCCAGCGCTCCTGATAGGAGTAGCCCCCGAGTAGTTACTCGAATCGTAGATTCGAGTTAGTACTTTTAGCCGTGTAGTCAAAGATTTGTAACTGTTACTAGTATAGCTTTGATGACATCAGTGCTTACGATTGGTGACCTCAAGCGTCTGCGACGCCAGAGATGACATGACTGGGCGAACGTGGGTCCCACCTTCTTACTTTGAATTGACTGGTCACGTGCGACATGGAGATAATTACGGCATCGCCTCGGTTTCCGTACATAGTGGACGGCGTGCGAGCGACGGTTCGATGTTGTGCTGAGACGTGGACGGTTGGATTTTGATGTTGGTTCTAGGGCTTCCCGATGAACGGTCATCGTATATCGTCTTCGTCCTTATAATCAGTGGGGGAAAATTTGTTTGTTTTCACCGCAGCCATTCTCGTTTCATTTTCTCCACCTTCTTGAGATTTTCTCGGCGCGCGCTGGAAGTTCTGCGATCCTTCGCATCTTCGTTCCTGCGCTCCTACCGTCGCCGTCGCCACACTGCAATGGGGAAATCAAGGAAGGCCTCCACCGCAGTTGGTACCAGCGCTGCTGCCAGCGGCAAGAAGGGTACCGCCGCTACTCGCGTCATCGATGGTGGCTGGCGGCGGTCGGAGATGCGCGAGGGCGATCTTCGCAAGCTCCGTGAGCGGGGTCTGATCCCGCAGGACAAGCAGGCCATCAAGATTCCCGGCGACGAGGTAATTCCCGTCCACCCGCTGGGTTTCGGGTCATGTTTGTCGCTTTTGTCCTTCGAGGCCTTTCTCTCCCAGTTCACGATTTTCTCCGTGGATTGCTTTTCTTCTCTGGCATCAACTCCATCATCTTTCACCAAATTTTGTTCTTCACATCGCCTGCACTTCGGTATCGAGCCGCACTTTGGCCTCTTCCGGAAGCTCTATTCCATGAAGAGGCAATCTGGCTCCGATGGCGTTTATCCCATCGACGGCTGCATCATTTCCCTTAAATCCAACTTTCTCTTCTTTTCTTTTTCTATGTCTGAGTCTGTCCAATACTGGCGGAGGCAATGGTTTTACATCCGCGACTCCATAGTGGACGGGCAAAATTTTGGCCTTGCTCCTTTCGACCCCTTCCAGAAAATCCAGCCGAAGAGGTCCTGGAAGAACCACATCTTGGATGGTGAGGTGGCAGAGATAGAGGAGCTCTATCATCGGGTGGAGGACCTTCAGGTAATTCTGGATAAAGAGGTGAACAGAGTGGATATCATCCGCACCTTCCTCCAACGTTGGGTGCAGCCGCTCCAGGCTAGGGCGCACCCGATGTTCCTTTATTCTAGCCGCCACGATCCGACTAGGGTTTCGACTAGAGAGCTCTCCAAGGGGGACGTCGACGGAATCCTCCGGCCGCTGCTGAAGTTTAAAGCTGACGAGGACATTCTAGGTAGCTCGCTGACCCTTCCATTCAGGGCCTCTCGACCGGTGCCGCAGGTGTAGATCTGGGACGTGCGCGTAGCGCTTTTTTCGACTGTGTTTTCTTCCAGTTCGTTTATTCTGAAAGTTTGTATTCTTTTGTGCAGGAGTTCAAGGTACCTGGCATGGCGCCTCCACTACCCGAATGTTTTCCGGATGCAGCGGACAATGAGGTAGTGGACTCCATGTCTAAGCTCCCTTCGGCGCGGTCACCGACTGAAGAAACCTTTGAGTCGAGCGAGGAGCAGACTCAAAAGCGGGCGCGGAGCTCGAGCGAATCGTTGGATGCCTCGACTCCGCCAACGCCTAGGAACCCGCCATGCCTTGTGCGTCACCGTGGAGGTGATGGTGGCTCTTCCTCTCCTATTCCGGTCGTGCCCGTGCGGGCTGTGGCGCCATAGCCGCCGACGAAGCAGAAGAAGGAAGAGAAGAAGGGCAAGAGGGCCTTTCCTGTCTTCTACTTGAGCGATATGGACTCGTAAGTATCTTCAGTTGCTTTTTGCTCTCTTTCATTTTTGCTTGCTTGTATTTGGCTGATGTTTTTTTGTAGCCACTCCTCCAATGGCTCATTCAGCGATGGCGCTCGGGAGATGGTGGGGGAGTCGAAGGTTGCACCTCCTCCTTCTCAGACGGTGTCCACCTCTAGGGGTGTTGCTCCGAACCCTTCTCCGCAGGAGGCTCGGGTGATTGTCTCCGAGAAAACTACAGCCGGACCTTCGGAGTCGCCGTCTGATCATGTAAGTGCTTTCGTTCTTCACAGTGGGGGGAGCCCCCGAGCATTTTTCGGATGATCTGCGAATCATGCCTTCTATTTTGTGCGCTTCTTGGGGGGAGCCCCCGAGCGCTTTTCGTATGATCTGCGGATCATGCCTTCTGTTTTGTGCGCTTCTCGGGGGGAGCCCCCGAGCGCTTTTCGTATGATCTGCGGATCATGCCTTCTATTTTGTGCGCTTCTCGGGGGGAGCCCCCAAGCGCTTTTCGTATGCTTGATTTGTTGTGATCGTCTTTTGGGCGCAGCCCCCGAGCCCTTTTTCTGATGAGTTGCTTCTTCTCGCAGCCTTTTGTGCAAGGCGCCAACCAGCTGGTGAGGCAGCACCTGGTGTTGGAGGCCAGCCTCAAGCGGCTTCAGGGTACGTCCGTGATTAGGTCTTCTTTGTCTTCCTCTGCTTCCTTTCCCATGAATCTAATACGTGTTCTTTTTTGCAGATGAGAATAATACCGCCTCCACGAGCTTGATGCTCTCAAAAAGAGCCTCGGGCGAGCGAAGAAAAAGGCCGAGGACGCTGTTGGTGCAAAGGAGCGCCTCAAGCGGGAGTTAGCCGACATAGCTGCGGCCAAGGAGCGCTTGCAGCAGGAGGCTACGGACCATGAGGAGCAGCTTGCCACCGCCGCGTCTTCGCGCGAGAGGGAGGTAGCCGAAAAGCTGATGGCTGCAGCCAAGGCTATTTCGGGTGAGTAGTTTTCGCCTATATGATTTTTTTTAGTTGCCTTTGTCTATCTAGCTTTATTTGATGCTTACTTTGCTTCTTCCATTTATCCAGATGCCGCGGGCATTGAGTTTGACCGCAGTGCTATGGAGCACGGAAGTGCTTTGGATGATGCTACTGCGGCGGTCGAAGACCGCTGCAGCACTGTGGTTGGCTCGCTTGCTAAGGCTAAGGAGGTGCTTGGACGCTTCTACAAGGAGCTCGTTCCCAAGGGCGTTTCCCTTGAGGATGTTGAATTGTTGGCGGATGCGTTGTTAGGCGACGTGCCTGCGGCGTACAAGCGCAAGCAGAAGGGCATCGGCGCGTCCATGGGGCTGGCGATGGCCATGACGTCTGGAGCGGATCTGGATCTTCATCAGGTCACCTCCCAGATGCCAACTTCTCCCGACGGATCTGAGTAGCCTTTGCCCTCTATGCTACCCGCTGTAAACACTATGGGCCGAAGCTGATTGACCTGTTGGCGGAGTACGCGGTGAGGCAGCAGGGCGAGGCCAAGAGCAGGCAATCCGCCTCCGAGGCCACTCAGGATGCAGCTACTTAGGCCTTGTAGTTGTAGGATAGCTTTTGCTTGCTTTTGTTGTAAATATGTTATGAACACTCCTTGTGCCACGCAGTGGCTTTTGTTATATATAATGAATCTCCGAGCTGTTTGCCCACTTGTGCATTTGTTTATATCTTTGCTTCTTTCCTCTAGGGGCCTTCAGGTGATGATCCTATCGATACTTCGCCCGCGCCGCAGCTGCGGCCATCCTTGGATGATGCGTCTCAGCTTGTATTTCTTCATGACCGCGTCCATAGTCTTGAGAAGGAGTTGCTTGGCATTCGAGGTCACGCGGATGTGTGGAAGTCGAAGGCGGAGCGAGGCGCCGCCAGAGAGGAGTATCTGATGGGGGAGTTGCGGCATTTTGCCGAACAGCTTCAGTGTGAGTTTCTTCGAGCTGCTGCTCATTTTTCGGATGCGCCTGTTGGCTTGTCATCTTACTTTGTAGTTATTGCAGGTGCGAACCTTGTTCCTAAGGAGGAAAAGGAGCGTGTTGCTGTTCGGATCAACTGCTTGACGCAGCAAGATATGGAAGCCGGTGGCTTTTTCTGGATGGACCGTGATCGTGCCATGGTCCTTGTGACTGTGCAAGATCGTGTTCACCAGGTGTCGCAGGTTCTACGGCAGTGAAGATTTCCTTGGCGTCAATTCTGCATGTGATGTTTCCCCTGGACGAGGCACCATCGACTCTCTAGGGCTTGCTGGCGAAGTTTCGGGATGTGCATCATATCAGGGAGCTCGTGCGGCATCAGTTGGTTGCGGGGGTAAAGGCTGCGCTTTACCTCGTGTGGCTGTATCGCCCTGATGTAGATCTTGCTGCTTTGCGGTTGGGCCGCCTCTTCGGCCGGATGGTGGCTTGTGGGACATGTGTACGCATTACGCGGCTGTAAGGCAGTATGCCGAACAAGTTGTAGATCCCTTTGAGCATCGTGCGCAGGCGATTCTTCAGAATAGGTAGGACCTGTAAAAGGATAGATGTAAAACTTGTATGTATTTGACTGGACGTGATATTCCCCTTGCTGTAAAGGTTGATTGTTTTTAGCACGTGGTGCTTTGTTTGTATGCATGTCCTTTTCGTTAGCCTGACATGATCAACTACTCAGGTGTACACGCGTTATCCTCAGTCGACGAAGTCGTGAGGTGAGGGGAGCCCCGAGTGTGTTGTAACATGAAGAAAATGTGAAGAATAGATAATTTTTTGGGGCGAGACAATTAGCTTTATTCATATCGTAATGAGGAGGTACATTGTTCGGCTGAGTAGCCTTGGCTGAATAGCCTTATTGAAAGTAAAAGGAGGGGGTAGCTAGGGGTAGAAGCGTCACAGTTGTGCGACGTTCCATAGGTTGGAGTATGCGACTCCAGACTCCACGTGCTTGAGGCGATAGGCGCCACCTGGGATGACTTTAGTGATGACGTAGGGTCCTTCCCAGGGTGACTCAAGCTTCTTCGGTCGCTCTTGCTTGAGTCGTAAGACTAGGTCTCCTTCGACGAAGGACCTTGGGCGCAGCCGACGGCTGTGATAGTTGCGGAGGCTCTGTTGGTAGACCGCTGATCGAGCCGCGGCTATGTCGCGTGCCTCGCCGAGTGTGTCGACGGCGTCTTCGAGTGCGGCCGTCGATTCGGCTTCACTGTAGGCGACGACCCATGGGGCCTTATGGCGTACTTCTGTAGGCAGCATGGCTTCGGCACCGTGCACCATGAAGAAGGGCATGTAGCCAGTTGAACTGTTTGCGTCGTGCGTAGGCTCCAGAGGACGGAGGATAGCTCTTGTGTCCAGGCTCCTGCAAGTCACTGGAGTGGGCTCATTAGGCGCTTCTTGATGCCTCCGCCGACGAGGCCGTTGTCCTTTTTGACCTGCCCCTTCGTTTGCGGGTGCGCCACGGAGGCGTATGTTATGTTGATTCTGAGGTCTTCACAGAAGTCCTGGAATTCTTTGGATATGAAGTTCGACCCGTTATTGGTGATGATGCTGTGCGACACGCCGAACCTGTAGACTATGGATTCGAAGAATTTCACGGCCGTTTTGCCCTTTTGGTTAGTAACGGGCATGACCACGATCCACTTGGTGAATTTGTCGACTACGACCAGAAGGTAGACGTGGCCTCCTTTCGAGGACTTGGGCAGTTTGCCGATCATGTCGAGGCCCCATTAGGCGAAGGGCCAGGCCAAGGGTATGGACCTGAGCTCCGATCCTGGTGCGTGTGGTTTATCTGCGAACCTCTAGCACCCGTTGCATCTTCGGACGATGTCCTTGGAATCGTTCATGGCCGTTGGCCAGTAGAATCCAGCTCGTAGAGCTTTGGGGACAAGGGCACGGCTGCCCGCGTGATGGCCGCAGATGCCCTCGTGAATGTCTTGGAGGATGGTCTTGCCGTCACCGATGGTGACACACCTTTGGAGTACACCCAAAATGCTGCACTTGTACAGCTCGCCATTGATGATGGTGAAGGCATTGGACCGGCGAGATATGCGCCGGGCATCTGTCGGGTCATCAGGCAGTTCCCTGTCTATCAGGTATCGGAGGTATGGCCGTGTCCATGTTTCTTCGACTGCCATGACCTGCATCAGGTTGACCACTTCGACCTCTGTGTCAAGTTTTTCTGGTCCTTCCTGTCCTTCGGGTAGCGCATCCCCCGAGTGTTCTGCCTCTTCGGGTGATCCCTTGGGGAATTTCCTTTTGATGGATGGCACGCAGATCTGTCCGAGGAACACACCTGGTGGCACCCGTGCGCAGGTGGAGCCCATGTTGGCGAGTATGTCAGCCTCTTCGTTGCTTTCTCTCCCAACGTGCCGAAGCTCGCAGCCGTCAAAGTCTCCTTCGAGTGCGTTGTAGAGTGCGCGGTACGCAATCATGTTGGCGGCATGCACGTCACACTCGTTCATCGTCTGTTGGACGACGAGATTTGAATCGCCGTAGATGACTAGGCGCGTTGCGCTGCAGATCTTGGCCATCCTCACATGCCGTGGATGAGGGCCTCGTACTCAGCTTTGTTATTGGAAGCTCGAAATTTCATCCGGAGGACGTACTTCATCTTGTCGCCCTGCGGGGAAGTCAGTATGACCTCGGCTCCTGCCCCAGCCTCGCGCTTGGAGCCATCGAAGTGCATTGTCCATGACTGCGTCATGTCCGGAGTGTCCGGCAGCTGCAGTTCCATCCAGTGGACTAGGAAATCCGGTAGGACCTAGGACTTGATCGCATGGCGCTTCTCATATACTATGTCTAGAGGTGACAACTCGATGCCCCACAGGGCCACGCGTCCTGTGGCCTCCGGATTGTTCAGGATGCTGTTCAGAGGTGCTTCGTTGACGACCATCACCTGATGCTCCTGGAAGTAGTGCCTCAGCCGACGAGCCGTCATGAACATGCCGTAGGCGAGTTTCTGGTAGTGAGGATACCTATGCTTTGTCGGCGTCAATACCTCGTTGAGGTAGTAGATTAGGCATTGTACCCCATGGGTCTTGCCATCTTTGGGTCGTTCGACCACGAGCACGGTGCTTACCACCTGGTGTGTAGCTGCTATGTATAGCATTAGAGGCTCGCGCTCCTTTGGTGTGACCAAGACGGGTGAGGTGGAGAGCAGCCGCTTCAGATCTTCGAATGCATCGTCCCCTTCGGGCGTCCACTCGAATTTGTCTGCTTTGCGTAGAAGCTGATAGAAAGGCAGGGCCTTTTCGCCCATGCGGCTGATGAACCTGCTCAACACCGCGATTCCCCCGACGAGCTGCTGGACGCCTTTGAGGTTCCTCAGCTTTTCCATGGCCATTATGGCTTGGATTTTCTTCGGGTTCGCCTCGATCCCTCGCTGGGAGATGAAGTAGCTGAGTACTTGACCATACGGGACACCAAAGGCGCACTTTTCTGGGTTTAGCTTGATCTTGTATCGATCAAGGTTGTCAAACGTCTCGCGGAGATCGTCGATCAGTGTTTTGGCCTTCCTTGTTTTGATTACTATGTCGTCGACATAGACTTGTATATTGCGGCCGATCTGGTTTTTCAGGCATGCCTGCATGCATCACTGATATGTGGCACCTGCGTTCTTCAGCCTGAAGGGCATTGCGTTGTAGCAGAACACTTCGAACGGCGTGATGAATGCCATTTTATTGATCTTCGACCTTTAGTTGAATCTGGTTATAGCCTGAGTAGGCATCGAGGAAGGAGAGCTTCTCTCATCCTGCAGTCGAATCGATGATCTGATCGATCCGAGGGAGAGGGAAGTGATCCTTTGGGCAGTGCTTGTTCAGCGATGTGAAGTCCATGCACATCCGCAGGATGTCCGTGTTATTTTTGGGGACCATCACGGTGTTGGCGAGCCATTCGCTTTCCTTGATCTCCCTAATGAAATTGGCGTCGAGTAGTCTGTTGACTTCGACTCCGATGGCTTCAGCCCGTGGCTCGGACAGTCGTTGGATGGACTGTTTGACGGGCTTGGCGTCTGGAAAGACGTTAAGTGCGTGCTCGGCGAATTCCCTGGGAACTCCTGGCATGTCCGCAGGACACCAGGCGAAGATTTTCCAGCGCTCACGGAGGAATTCGACGAGCGCGCTTTCCTATGCGGGGATGAGGTCGTTGGTGATCAACGCTGTCTTGGAGGCCTCCGTCGGGTGGACTTGCACCTTCTTTGTGTTGACGGTGGAGTCTAAAGACATGTCGGGTGCGTTCTGCCTTGCGACTAGGGGTGCCCCGTTGTCTGTCACCTCTCGGAGCCTTATGAGCTCCTCCTGCATGCCGAATTACTGGGAGATTCTGTTGAAGTCCCTGTCGCAGTGATCTGATCGGGTGAAGCTCCCGTGGACCGTGATGACGCCCCTAGGTCCTGGCATCTTAGGTAGCATACTGTGAAAATGCCACACGCCCGAGGATGGCGTGGTATTGTGATGGCCAGTCCACCACTTCGAACTCGAGTCGATCGCACCGAAAGTTATCGGGCTTGCCGAAGATGACATCAAGCCATATCTTTCCTAGGGGGAATATGCCCTTCCCTGGGACGATGCCGTGGAACGTTGTGTCGGATTGTTCCAGGCTGCATAGCGGGATCCGCATTGCTGCTAATGTGCTGGCGAACATCAGATTGATGTCGCTGCCGCCGTCCATGAAGACGCGGCTCATATCGAACCCTCCGATCTGCGCCTCGAGCACCAGGGCAGCATGACCTGGGCGAGGGACCTGGCGGGGGTGATCCGAACGGCTGAACGTGATGCAGGACTCTGAACCGCTGAGGTACTCAGGGATGGCGGGTGGAGCGGTCACCGCCAGATTGACCTGACAGGTGATTTTATTTTGCACCCTGTTTGTTGGGCACCCTTTTTGGATCATCAGTGATCCTTTTGGCATGGGGTACCCGTTTCCGCCATTGTTCTACGCAGGTGTGATTGGATGATTCGAAGGTCCCACGAGTGGTGGTGGAGGAGCTCCGTGGGTGATGTCACCTGGTGCGGGTGCGTTCCCGTACTCAGGGTTCGGGGCTTGTTGCCTCATCTAGGACATGCTCTCGCTATGTTTCTGAAACTCGCGGCATTCCTTGAGCATGTGGCTTGCCTTCTTTTTACCATCCTGCTTGTCGATGTAGAAGTGGATGGTGCATGGACCCGACAATTTGTCGTATGCCGAGGGTCCATCGTCACGGCCGCGGCGTTGCCATGACTGCGCTAGGCGTCCTCCATCGTGGAAGTTGTTTCCACGGTATCCGCCGCTGCTGCGGTTGCCTTCGCTGCGGCGGTCGGCGTAGCTAGCCGCGACCATGTTGGGTCCGTCGCGATCGTCTTAGACGCGCGATCTTCTCTTGCTACAGCGTTCACATCGACGGCCATAGTCACCTTCCTCCTCCGAGTGTGCTCGGTGGACGGAGTCCTCGCCATCTGGCCACCTGTTGGCGATGTCCATGAGGTGTTCGAGTGTCTTGGGCTTGACGAGCCCAAGTTCTTCCTTGAAGTCCCAGTGTTTTACGCCATCCTTGAAGGCATCGATCGCTCTCTCCTCAGAGATGTGCGCCGTGGAGTTCTTGGTGTTGGACCAGCGTAGTATGTATGAGCGAATGGATTCGCCCGTTCGTTGGGTGCAGGCCCATAACTCCTCGATCGAGGCTGGCCTTTTGCTGGTTCCCTTGAAGTTTCGGATGAAACTGTACGCCAGTTACTCCCAGCTTCGGATGGATCCCAAGGATAGGCTGCTGAGCCAGATCCGGGCTGCGCCTGTCAGCTGCAGCTGAAGGCACTGCAGGGCGGTGTTCTTGTTTCCGCCGTGTAGCTTGACGGATGATAGGCGGTCGCTGAGCCACGCCTTGGGGTCCTGTGTGCCATAAAAATTCGGAGTGTCCAAAGGAAGCTTGAAGTTCCACGGCATCCACGTCCGCCGGACGGATCTGCTGAAGCATCGAGCTCTGCAGAGTTCTCCTTCATCGTCTTCCTCCTCGGACTCGGACGAGCATACGCGCTTGGCGCGTGCTTTGTCGATCTTGCGTTGGGTGAGCTCGCTTCGAGCGTCGTAATCGCGGCTGCGATGTCGCAAGCTCTCGTGCCTTTGAGGTAGGTCGTTCTCTTCCTCGTCGGATGAAGGTGTGGGGCTGCGGCTGAACCTGACTGCAGCCTTATTTTTTGGCTCCACAGGAGCTTCTCCGTGGAGCGCAGCTCCAATGAGTCTGAGTCCGGTTAGTGCGGATTTGTGCATGGACCTTTTCGGGTCCCCCACCGGAGGTGGATGGGACGCGAGGTATGTGGTGGCTGCCATGATCGCAGTTTGCGGCGTCTTCGGGGTGACGTTGCCGTCGGCATCCATCTCCATGAAAGACGTGTTGAGGGTCCGGGTCACCTCGCGACGTGCAGTAGGGTCCATGTTCTCCATGCGAGAACGGTGCTTGTTGTCGTGGTTGCCGTCCGAGCTGGAGCCACCCATGGCGGAGAGCGCAGCTCGCCGCGCACTGGACTCCGAGGCCGCTTTCTTGCGCTTGTCAAGCAATTCTTGCCTCTTCACCTGCTTTTTGTGCTCTTCGACGAGGAGCAGGTGGTATGCCATCAGTAGGTCCCGTGAGGCACCCACAGGAAGGATCTTGTTGCCTGCCACGGCTTCACATGCTTGAGCCCATCCTTCCTCGCTGAGGTGGATTACCCGATTGGGATCGGTGTCCTCCTCGTTGGGCGGGGGGACTGGTTTCTCCTGTTCTAGCCGTTTCTACCCTGCGGGTTGGGTGGCGGGTTGTGTTCCTGATCTATGTCGCCCTGGATGACTGTGGCGCATTGGTAGCGCTCGTAGATCGGATCGCTGCTACCGCAGCTTTCGGATCCGGAACCATAGGTCCCTTCCTCCGATGGTGGATCGCACAGATCTGAGTTGCAGCAGCTGTTATCATAGGACTCATCTGTCGATGACGATGTGCGTAGCACAGGATGCGGAGCCCACGAAGCGGGCCTGATCGATGGCAGGGGCACCCGCTCTGGGAGACGGAGAGTGCCGGTCTGCTCCACCTGGAAGCAGAAGATCCCGAATAGGATCTCGAGCCCGTCGCCAACAGGCTCAAAGTCCTTCAGAGTGGCTGGCGAGTGGGCAGTGAAGTCGAAAGCGCCGAAGAGGAGATGGCTCTCCGTCGCCGAGGAGTTGTAGATCGCTTTGGTTGGGACCGTCACGATCGCACAATCAGCGCCCCCAGTTCCCACACATGGCGCCCATTGACGAGGTTTAATCTCGTCAATGCCCATTGTTATGAGCTTGTGTTTTGGAGAAGATGGGGATGCTGAAGATCGCAGAACGGTTAGCAAACAAGCAACACGGGGACACAAGGTTTACCCAGGTTTAGGCCCCCGGAGGGAAAACCCTACTCCTGGTTGTCTGCTCTTGATTACGGTGGAACCGAAAGTTACAAGGGTGCGCAGATGCAATCTAGCGTGGAGGCGTGTATGCGGTGGTATGAAGTTCCCTTCTCGTCGTGCCCTCCTAGCCTTTATATAGAGATAGGCAGGTCCCGGAGACAGATCGAATCGGTTACAGGTTTTAGGGTTTGCCCATATGAATATTCTATCTACTCTAGTCTTGCTCTCCAAGGATCCGAAGACACCCTGGACTTGGGCCACCCGCAAGTCTTCATGGTCCGTGTATATTCTTGTGGGCCTTCCTTGGGCTGGACCAGGTATGCTGAGGTCGTGTACCCGTGGGGTATAACCATGTCAACTATTCGAGTACTACTATCCTTGGTTGCCTCACATGGTCTTCTCGTTCATCAAATGGACAATAAGACAACTCTTCTAAATGGAGAGCTATATGAGGAAATTTATATGGATCGGCCTGGCGGATTTGTAGTAGATGGTCAAGAAGGAAAGGTGTGTAAGTTAGTGAAGTCTTTGTATAGCCTTAAGCAAGCTCCTAAACAGTAGCACGAGAAGTGTGAAAGAACTTTAACTGCTGAAGGCTTTGTTGTAAATGAAGCTGACAAATGTGTGTACTATCTCCATGGTGGGGGTGAGGGAGTTATTATGTGTCTCTATGTCTATGATTTTGACATTCAGGACCAACCTCGCTGTTATCAAGGAGGTCAAAGAGTTCCTATCTCGCTGCTTTGAGATGAAGGACTTGGGAGTGGCTGATGTAATATTAAACATCAAGCTACTAAAGGATGAAAATGATGGGATTACTCTTCTTCAATCTCACTATGTGGAAAAGATATTGAGTCGCTTCGGGTATAAGGACTACAAGTCTTCTCCAACGCCTTATGATCCGAGTGAGCTACTTCGAAAGAATCGAAGGATTGGTAAAGATCAATTGAGATATTCTCAAATTATTGGCTCACTCATGTATTTAGCCAGCGCTACTAGACCTGACATCTCCTTTGCTGTAAGAAAACTGAGTCGATTTGTGTCAAATCCTAGAGATGATCATTGGCATGCTCTTGATAGAGTTTTGCGCTATTTAAAAGGCACTGCGAGTAAAGGTATTCACTATACTGGGTATCCACTGGTACTTGAGGGTTATAGTGATTCAAACTGAATATCTGATGCTGATGAGATTAAGGCCACAAGTGGTTATTTGTTTACACTTGGTGGTGGCGCTGTTTTTTGAAAGTCTTGCAAGCAGACCATCTTAACGAGGTCAACAATGGAAATAGAGCTCACAACATTAGACACAACCACTGTTGAAGCAGAGTGGCTTCGTAAGCTCTTGATGGACTTACCTGTGGTTGAAAAACCAATACCTGCCATCCCAATAAATTGTGATAATCAAACTGTGATCGTCAAAGTAAACATTTCTAAGGATAATATGAAGTCATCAAGGCATGTGAAGAGGAGATTGAAATCTGTCAGGAAACTGAGAAACTCCGGAGTTATTGCGTTGGATTATATCCAAACATCTAAAAACCTGGCAGATCCCTTCACAAAGGGTTTATCACATAATGTGATGGATAATTCATCGAGGGAGATGGGTTTGAGACTCACGCTATGAGTTGATCCCAGTGGCAACCCTCTCTATGTGATCGGAGATCCTATGAATTGGAGCTGGTAGACAAGCTGTTGGCCAGCTGAGAGGAGAGTATCCCCATATTATATTTACATCTTCATAAAGGTGCAATACTCTCTCAATCTGCATGGCAGGTTGATATTTTTCTTAATGTGTTCCAAGTGGCTTTTATAAGTAGAGATATTGTCCTGCAGAACATCTCTTGAGGAACACACCTATATGAGTCTGACTGTCAAACGTCGCAGTCCGTGAGAGTTGGGTTCTCTCTAATAAACTCATGAAAGACCCTGGAGTATGACGCATAAGCTCCAAACCGCGGGGAAGCCAATGGCAGCCCTGTGCCAGTCTAGATTTTGTGTGAAACTAGCACGCAGAAAACTTGTAGTTCAAGGCATAGTCCACTATTCAAGTTGCTAGTCAGTGTAACATAAAGTTTAACATGGAAGTTCAACTTAATAGTCTCCACTACGCACCGGTATATAAAACAATGTTCTAGAATAAAAAGTGATGTGATGTGCCAATAAGACTTTGTGAGGGATTGTTGGAATTTGGTGAATATTGGGATGTTGGCCCATTAGACAAATTTTGAAATTTTCTTTGGCCCGCTTATGCATGGCAGCATATGGTTGTGCTAGTGGTGCTAAAGTTTAGTCCCACATTGCTAGTGGAAGGAGAGTTGGACCACCTTATATAGTAGAGTGTTGCACCACTCACTAAGGTGTGACAAGGAGAGAAGCCCTCGCGCACTCCTCCTTCTCCGATGCCGCCCGCCTCACCACGCCACGACACGCGCGCGCGCCGCGGGTTGCGTGTTGCGGGTTGCGGGAATCTCGCCGAGCCGAGCTTTATTTTGTTGTTTGAGAAAATTAATTATGAGTCATTAACGGACGCGTTAATTTCTAGTTTTTATGGATCGTGGGCTGTTACCGACTCGGACGTGGGATGTGCCCCACGATCTCCCTGACATGCACTATATAAGCGTCTGTGCTAAACCTAATCGGTGATGAATACACAACACACACCTACCTTCAGAACATTGCGCCGTCGTCTTCGTCTTTCTTATCCCGGCTTGCGGCATGCACCGCAGATCGGGACAGTAGGCCTCCGGAACCCCGTCTCTCGAGAACCTGTACGGGTAAGGGGCGATCAGGTTTTTAGAGAGCGCTCAAGAGCGACTACTGGCAACCACGACGTCGTCCAACGACAAGTTCCCGAACGACGACTTCTTTCTAGACGTCAGCGACCTCTTCGGCAACATCAACATGTGCGACAACTCTGCTGCTGCTATCGCTGCGACTACTGCCGCCACTGCACCCTTTGTTGCGGCTTCTGCCACAACTGTATCGTATGTGATCTCAATCTCTCTCTTTCAGATTTTGCTAGAGTTTCTAGGTCTAGTGTTTGGCGTAGATGTGATAAGTTTATCTTGTATAGATGTAATCTGTTCATCTACTTTGTTGATCTGCATGATTGGTTTCAGTATTGTTTATATAATTATGCTTTATCAATTTATTATTCGGATTAAATCATATGGATTATTGCTTATTTTTCCAACATAAGAGACCCAAAACTTAGCCATCATGCTTGCTGCCATTGAAGCTGCTTGCCGTTAAGCAGCTTCTAGTCAGAAGTTGTGGGCTAACAACTGTCTCGTAATTTGGGTAAAAATGACGCGATTACCCAATATGTGTGTCATCACGGCTACTGTTGCAAGCAGTGTTTTTGTCTGTACAACAATTTAAGTGAAGGCGAAATTATGTGGAGATGGACGATTCTACAATTTTATACTAACTAGCATGGTGGCCCTCACAATTGTGAGGGCATCGTCTTTATAGTGTTGAAAGGGCTAGGATTAAAAGTATGATTTCCTGCATATCACATTATGGGATACAATAAAAATAGTATGTATACACAACTACCACAAATATTGTGTTAAATAAAGCATATTATATGAGTGTAAATATTTAGTCATCATTAATATGACGTGAATAGTATTTTGCCATTTCTGTAAATTTGTATATTTCTCATTTGTTTTTTGCACGACATCATATGATTGGATTGGAGATTATTTTGATGAGAGGTTAGATCAAGAAGGTTCATGTTAGTAGTATACCTATAGTTACAAAAGTTTCCCTTTTGTGGCTGCAATAAAAGGATATGCAGGAGGAAAATATAGGCAATCTTTGAATAAATAGAAGTTTGACCTTCTTGATTAATTGAAATAAAAACTTGTCCACAATAATAGATAGGCTAGTTAAGCATTGGATATTTAATTTTTAATATCTTGTCCAATTTTCTCCTCTCATTTACTTAACCCATTATAAACTCATATAATATTTACTTTCTGCGATGACAATTTTAATATAATTTTGTATGTCAACATACAACTAAAATACAAATATAATTTCACGGTTAGGAATTTGTAAAGTATCTAATCATACAAATTTAATAGTACTTATTGAAAAAATTCCATCAGAATTTATTCTTTTATAGTCTTGCTCCTTTATAAAAAATACTGCTATGTTTTTGCTTGTGGATACGAAACATGAAACCTATTGGTTCTAATTAACCAATAACACTAACTTGTAAATATATAAAAAACAACCCGGTCTGCCTATACCGACCATTTACAAAGTAATATTGGATGTAATACACTTAGATGGCATCCATGAAGAATTGTATGTTGTGATATGTTTAGATTGATACAACTATGATAATACATCTAATAGATTTTTCTCATATATAATCATGAATACCAACCATGTGTGATACATTTGGTTACACTTGTGATGATCGATTTCCCGATTAAGACCCACAACCTTGAGCAAATATTTGCAAAAAACATCTTTCATCGAATTCAAATTTGGTCACATGATTTATTAGTAGACATAATTATTGGGAAATGCATTGAATGTTTACATTTGCTAGTGTTATTCAAAATAATATAGAGTTTATAAGTTGTAGAGTGTATGTACGGCAATTCACATGCAATATATATGCTCTCGTATGAACCACTTGTGATTCAAAAAAGTATGATTAATGAGAAGCTTGATGTGATGTACTTTACCTAATATTTTATGGGATCTGTGTGTGCTCTAAGACTTCATATTTTCCATATGTAGCATGCTTAGCTCGTCGTCGGTGCATCTCCCGGAGATGTATCTTTTTTCTTCTATGATTATGTCGTCTAGTTTCATGTCAATAGGACTCTTTATACCGTCATTGATGATTATTAATAGATCGGTAAAATTTCGCTACAAAAAACAAAAGGTAACATTGTAGCTCATCGTCGGTGCATCTCTTTCTGCATCCCGAGCTGTGTTTTTTTCTGTGAATTTTTTTCCTCTATGTCTCACCCGAATCGGTACGATGTCTAGGTAGAGATAGTTGTAGTAGCTAGACGTGCTCTATTGGAAAAAGTCCAAAACAAACCTTAATCTTGTAGTGTGAACTGTGAAGACAAATCGAACCCCAAACTCAGAATTCCTAAAATTAGCACACTAAAATCTCGAATCCCGATCTATTTTAAACCCTGTCTCTGTTTTTAGTATAACAAATAAAAATTCTAAACTAAATAAACTTTTGCTCTCGCTGACCAAATGGACCCACGTGTCATATTCATCTTCCACCTCCATTGCAAAAACAATCCGGGAAAAGAAAGGACAGAGAGGGGGTGCACCGCCATCGGGGCCTCTCGCCAGCGCTGCCGCAGCCGCGGGAAGTCCCCCTCGGCTTATGGTTTAAGGTTTATTTTGGACTTCTTCATGCTCTATTCCACTGACAGGAGTGCCGTTCTTATTGATCTTGGATGATAATGTGTTTATATTGTTTTAGGAGTGTAGTACCAGATTTGTGAAGGCACTACCATGGACAAATAGATTTATTGGAAATCTGGCCTGGGAACAAACTACGACGCATCATCAATAGACATGACTTCATGCATCGTACTCCCTTCGTTTGGGATTATAAGTCCCGCGCGGATAACTAGGTTGCTATTTTGAACAACAAAATATAAATATTATAACATAAAAATTATACCATTAGAAGCTTGGAGTGATGTAGGCTTGGACGAACGCAAGAAGTAGGACAGCATGGCCTGTCGGACGGCCGGTGCTGATGGCAGCGACAGCCGACAGCCGCACAACAAAAGAAGTAGGACATCCTCGTATCTCGGACGGCTGGGGAGTCGATGGCGGCGGCAGCCGCGCTGAGAATGGAGAGAAGAATCAGTCTAGGACTGTCTCGGTAAAGATTTTGGCAACATATACGTTTATGTATGCAGTTTGTATTTTTTTTGGAGCGATATATATATCATGACATGACATGATAACATGCGTTTTGTAACGTCTCATGTGGCACGGGACCTCTAGACGTGGAACGTGTCAAACGGTCTACACGGTTACGGTTACTAATAATAATCTCTTATTAAATCTTAACCGTAAATTTAAGATCTAACTGTTAAAATAATTTGGAATGAGGTGGATTAACGTGGTGCCTCGAAACACCATCTTATATTGCTTTTAATATATAATAGATTCATGCGTTTTATAGGACTAGCACAAATACCCGTGCGTTGCTATGGGTTATCTTTTATTAAAACTACTATTTTAAAACCTCTCTGGGTTATTTTCTCTCCAAAAATCTAACAATTATGGTCCCATTCCAACTGAACCATCACATTAAAAAACCAATCACCAGGTATATCATTCAAAAAAATGGTACACCCTTAGTAGATAAAAGAATCATCTTCACCCACATGATCCATCTGTCATTGAAACCATGCATCTTTTTTTATCAAAGCTCACCATGACACTATATCAAAATATTTTAGTGAGGTCCAACTTCAGGACAATCGCCTTATTTGTTTTCCATTTCTGCAAATAATTAAGTGTCTAGTTTTAACAACCCAAACTGATCTTTATCTACGATCATTTTAATTAACTCTTGAAGACTTGCAGCTAGTATACCTTGGTAATCTACTTAACGGAACAATTCAAAGTGAAATCAATCTATGGGTATCTGAGGTAAAGTCATTTCCTTTTCCGTGATAGTATCATATAGGATCTATTATTTATTCTCTCTAGTTATAGGGTGCCCTTTTAGAACTGGTATCCGCCTTGGTCTGTTTTCAATAGTTTTAAAGAATCTGGATCCTATACCATTATGTCCGAATCTGTTGTCCCTATGGATGTTTTTAATCGCTTCTAAAACCTTAGTTTCAGAAGAGGGCCTCGAGAGTGTAAACAGCTGCAAAAATCAATATCCGCGGACGATGTAGCCATGGTACGCAAGAGTTTCATGTAGCAGTCCATGAGTATCTAACTTGTTTAGAATTCTGAGTACTGCAGGATACTTTCCCTCTTTGTCTAACCGCTACTGAACTGGCATGCATCAAAATCTGAATTTTTCTTCTTCATCATGGAAGAAAAGAAGAATTCAAGCTTGGACATGTGGCTTTTCTCCTAACCAATCAATGAAGGAAGAATAATAATTTTGTTGGTGGCTAAAAGGGAATCGCTTGTTGCAATGTCCTCGTACCAGCGCCAGAAGCTCTGCTACGGTTTCACCTACACCTCATCGGACATCATCTGTAGCTTGTCCTCATCCAATAAAAAAACAACACCAACACAGGATATGAATGCAATGCACGAGGCTTTTGTGGGCCCCGAATTATCGCGGCACATATCCGACAAATATCAAAGTAAACATCCATTACTTAAGTGGATACAATTTATACCTTAATTGCCATTATGGCTATATCAACCATCATTAGCGTAACTTTATCAAGCGTAGAGTTCGAGCCATGCCTTAACCTACAGGCAACTGACTGGAAAAACGTCCTAGCTCGCATAGTCATCAATGTCACCTTCTTCTCGATATCTGACCAAGTTAATAGCCAGGAGCAATGCCGGTGAGTACTTTGAATGTACTCGCAAACCACCTTAAGAGAATAATAATAACAAGAGGATATGCAGTATGGCTGTGGTAGTAGGAGTGCTCCAAGAGAGGTTATTTTATCAAATAGTTTCCCTTGTAGATATAGCATCCACATATCTTTGTTGGACACTTTTGTAAATATTTTGGAAACCTTTTTGAACAGTTTTGAAAAACACTAGGATTGGGTCACCCATTCATTTCTTCCTTCCGGTCATCCCATGACCAAACTCCTTTCCTTCCTTTCCGACCATCCCATGGTCAAAACATGTCCAAACCATTGCTTTTACAAAATCCTTCTTGAAATCAAAACCAGCACCGCTCGTCCATGGTCGTGGACACGGCTATTCGAATATATTTACACACTGCAGAGGTTGTACACTTTACCCACACCATCCGGGTACCCTGCCCTGATCCCTACTGATCGTGGGTTGAATAACCGATCAAGACTGTCACTCTAGTATAGGCCTTACCCTATGAGTTGTTCCCCTCAACACCGGGACGTTTGGATCCACAGACCAACTGGAGTGCCTTCCGACTCCTCGAGAAGGGGCACTTTCAGTGAGAGACTCATAGTATCGCCCGACTGCTCCCGAGGGCAGTTCGCAATTCCTCCAGGTGATTGTCCCACGGTTGACCCTTTATATAAAGGAACCCTGTAATTAGAGGGAGCTGATCCCTTATAAGTAGTCGTGAGAATTCCCATACCAGTGTAGCAAACTTTAAGTCTAGCCCTATCCCATTATAGAGTAATGTGATTGCACGGGTTAATTGTTCTGGCAAAACTGCAAAGAACCGGGTGTGTTTTTATAAACTTTTTTCCTCTATCTTTCTTTTCAGCCTTTTTGTAAAACAAAAACATTTTTCTTTCTCAAACTTCTCTTTGTAGGTCAGACCTCACTAAGGTTTTATCATCAAACATTTTGTAAAACTTTTTTGGGGTCTTCCCGTCCTATAGTTTTGCTTTAGCTAAACAGGGTCTCTAAAAAGGGGTATGGTGTTATACACCATCTACCATACTAGGGACAGGTAGGTGTCATCCAAGGGGTTGTACTTAGTAGTACAAATGGTATTGGTTAGAGGAGCCAATCCACTACCAGGTATAAAACATCATATAGTAAAACAATGCAATTCTTCATAAACAGATAGGTAAAACATGCATAAGTAAAACAGTAGGACAAGGCTTATGAGTAAGAATGTGGCTTGCCTGATGACCAGAAATATGACAATGTGTCCTTAGACTTCTTCTTAGAATACCATAATATCCAATAATAATACCTTCTCCTTGTCTTTGGCACAATCGCAACTATCGTCGTCGAGAATCGCACATGCAAGCAACAAAATCCACAATCAACACAAGGCATACAAACACTAGTACAATACAGCAACCAAACATACAAAACATCACTATCTTTAGTAGGGTTTGGTATATTGGGTTCATAGCAATTGGAAATACTTTATTTGCAATTGCAGAGCTTGCTTTATGATTTAAGTGGCATATATCACTTAATTGAGGGGTTTAAGGCCAAGGATTTTTTCTGTATGATATCAATATACAAAAATGACATCATAAGATAGGGATTGATAAAATGAAACCAACAAAAAGTGGTTTCACTAATTTATCAATTTTCTTTGATTTACTATGAATTTCCTAGTGATAAAAGCTCTAGTTTTAGTAAATAATTTACCAGAAATGATATGTGGTTACAAAAATTATTTCCTCTTAGGGTTTGGTAGGATTTGATGGGCTGATTCAAGGGGAGTTGGAATCACTTCAAAATATTTACCAGAATGCCCTTGGGAAAATCCCAGTCAGTTCTGGACGTTTTTTTTGTCTTTTTCACCAGATGAAATCTATAGAATATTTTGGTATGATTCCAAAGTCACATGTTAGGTATTTGGGATAACTTTCTGTATAAAATGTAATTAATAATTTAGGTGACAAATAACTAGTGGAAGGATGTTTGTATTGAATCAACCATGCACATAATAGTTTAATTCACAGTAATCCAGCCAGGGATTAATAAATACTGGGCTCCTAGGGTTGGAAGGATATGTAGGTTTGTGAGCTCTCAAAGTTGGAATTAGATCAATACCTCTTTTGGTTTGACCTGGAGAAATTCCTAAAGGCAGAATTGTCTTGTTCTTGTTATTTTTATTATGGTCAAACTATGGCTCCAAAAGGCATGGGACCAAAGCTAACATGTAGGTACATTTCATATCTGCCCTAGGAAATTGGATTTGGTCCATTTGGACTAGTGAAACTTACTAAGGGAAGTATTTATTGATTTGGATACACATTTGTAATTTATTTACTAGAAAATAACTAAATTTAATTTTGGGATAACACTTGCTCTTCATGTAGGGGAAAACACACAGGGACATGAGAAAAATAAGATCTGGACATATTAAGTGGTTTTCCATTTTTGTTTTGATTTAAATCAAACTGCTATATATCAAATCTAGAAAATATTTTTATTAAAAGATAAAACGGACCATGGGCTACTGGGCTGATTTTGGCTTAGCTCCCACGGCACATCACACTGGGCCGGCCCAACTTGCGGCGTAGTGGCGCGGGAGCCAGCGGTTCGAACCGCCTGGTTGGGCCCGCCTGTTATCCTTAGGTGCAACCGAAGGGGTAAGCAACATTGTGGGCCGTTCGATCTAATGCCGGTCGATGGCCACACTCCGTATTCCTCCTCTGACCACCGGAAAACAGAGATAAACCCTAGCAGAAGGAAGGGCAGCGCATGGCGCTCACCTAGGGGTCTTACCGGCGGCGGGAAGATGGCGGAGGTGAGGTGACGGTCCACGACGACCTCGGAGATGGGCAGCATAGGGGGTTTCGCGTCAGGGAGGGTGCTCGCACAATCATGGTCGAGTGTGGCTCGACGGAGCTTAGTGATGGTGAAGATTCAGACATTCCTGGGAAGAGAGAGGAGCAGGGTTAGGAGAAGGAGATCAAGACGATCTCGGGGAGATAACTTGTACAGGGAGAGGTATAGATATGGGGAACCAAACGGGTCCATTTCGAACATTGCAGGGCGGAACACTAACGGCCCCAGAAATTTATGGGACATGCAAACGTGCTAATTTCAAACAGTGTATGTGGAAACAGTAACATGCCAGAAAGTTTATGGGCCGCCTACGGCAGTACCTGTGGGTCCATTTGTAACAGTGCATGGCAAAACAGTAACGAGCCATGATATTATTGGGCTCTCTTAATAGGCTGACCCACTTAATAATTATCAGCTGGGCCTGGCTTCTACCATGGTTTCATTGACAATTAATGGCGCTAACTGGCCGTTAACGGTGTTTGCTACATGGCAGTTTGCATGACGTCAGCAGTCAACGCGGCTGACAAACAAATCTACGACGGAACAACTTTTTGTGGCTAAAGGGTGTGGTCCACCACGGTCGAAAAAAACATGGTAGATTCATTTGTGACAGGGCTTCTACTACGAAGGGCATCCGTCGTAGAAGGGTTTTCAGCCACGAAAAACGGACCTTCAACCACGAAATTCGTCTGTTATAAAAGGACATTTTTCTTGTAGTGAAAGGAGGGGAGAGCTTTGCCATTGCCTGGCACTTCTAGACGGCATTAAAGCTTCATTATGGGTAATTTTGTAGGTTCAACTTCTATTTAAGTATGTAGCTATTACCATTGTTAAAAGTGAATATGCTTAAGATCATATAAATTATTAGTGTGGTGTGACAATTTTGATTTTTTGCATCAATTTTTGTATGTCTTAGAGTTCGCCCCACCTCAATAAAATTTCTGTCCTTCGCCACTGGGACAAACCAAGAGAAAAGTCCACCGGGATACCCCTGTCATAAGAACATATAGGGGGATAGACGATCCGAGGCCCAGGGATCAGGGTTTCGAAGGAAGAAGCGTTTTGGGGCATTGGAACACCTCCAAACCATGCATGTGACCCTATCATGTGTATTAAAGTGTGGTGAAATGATAAAATGTCCAAAACATGGTTCCCAAGTGAGACCCCTTCGCATACATAAGTTGTCACCTAAAAACGAAGGATCTGCAATCTAACTATTAGGGGGAAACTCTCTGTTTCAGTGAAACCGGGGTTGATCTTGTCACAACATGTTCCCAAACATGGTTTAGAATTGTACCATGATATAACCAAGCACAAATCAAGATAAAGTCCACCGGGATACTGATGACACACAAGTATAGGGGGTGTATCGTAGTACTTTCGATAAATAGGAGTGTCGATCCAAACGAGGAGCAGAAGGTGTTGACTAGTGGTTTGGAGCAGGAAATCTCTGTAAATACTTAACAAACAGATTTTTAGGGTTTTTTTATAAAACAAAGAAATAAATAGCAAGTAAATAAAGACAACAAATAATTGCAGCAAGTGGCCCGATCCTTTCTTAGCAAAGTACAAGCCGGTGGTAATACTTATGAGGACCAAACGTTCTCGAGGACACATGGGAATACTGTCAAGTGCTTTCGTTTCATATAGTTGATTAATCTTCTTTGGTTTGATAAGTGTTGTGTGGGTGAACCTGTGCTAATGTACCAACCTTACTTGTACTAATACATACTTGTCATTAAACCCCTTGCAAGCATCCGCAACTATAAGAAAGCAATTAAGATAAAACCCTAACCACAGCCTTAAACTCTGAGATCCAACACTCCCGTGTGCAAAGGTTTCCTAATGGGAGTTCAGGTTTCTATCACTCCGTCAATCCCACAATTAGTAGCCAAATACACAATGCATTCCCCTAGTGAAATGGATCATATGGGCACCTAGAGGGGGGGTGAATAGGTGCTACTCAATTTTTTAGTTCTTTTTCAATTTTAGGCAAGACACAAAGTAATTTCTCTAGATATGCAACTACGAGAATTTCACTATATGCAAACCTAGCTACTAAACACGTAAAGAGAGGAGCGAGGAAACCATAGTGGAGCACGCAGAGACACAGGGATTTGTTTTACCGCAGTTCCTTCCTTGTTAAGGGAAGTACATCTGCGTTGGAGGGGTGGGCGGTTCTAAGACCACCACGCCACAATAGGCCTCACCCTATTCTCTGATCGATCTCGCCACGAAAGGCCTGATCCACCTTCTCCACTATTGGTACCCTTCGAGGCGGGAACCAGTGCCTTTACAACTCTAGCGGGGCACATATCCACAACCGAATTGGAGGCTCCCGTAATGACAACAAGCTGCCACAAGAACAAGGATCTAGATATTTGCAAGAAATACTAGATCGAATATTTTCCAAATGAATGGAGAGGACATGAAGCGCTTGATTGCTGTTGGTGAAGATCGATCCCTCCTCCTTCGATTCCCCAAGGAACGGGGCCTTTGGGTGGATGAAGGTGGAGATCTCTTAGATGAAACTTGAAGAACAGATCTTGTCTTTTTCGAATGAACCAAGAGTTATGGCAGGAGGGAGACAACTGGTTTAAATACCCCTGCACAGATCTGTCCGTTGGTGAAGTTTGGGGGCGGATTATCCGCACCCCACTAGGGGTGGACTATACGCCCTGGGGGAAAAATCCGCCCCCTGGACGGAAAGTCCGGCAGGAAATCCCCACCCACACACAGTGGGTGACGCCGAGCTTGACTTGGTGAAAATCCTCGAGGGGGCAGATTATCCGCCCCCCTCAAGGGGCGGACTATCCGCCCCTAGGAAAAATCTGACCCAGAGACAGAAAGTACGGGGAAAACTCTGCCCCCTCTCTGAGTGTTGCGCCATGGCAATCCTTGAAGTATATCCTGGGGGGGGACTATTTGGCCCCTGGAGGGGAGGATTATCCGACCTGGGCAAAAACTCCGGCCCTGGCCGGAAAATCCGTGGGATATTCCGCCCCCATTCCGCGGGTTGCGCCCTTGCGCCCTTTTGAAATAGGGAAGGGGCGGATTATCCGCCCTCCAAAACCACTTTATAAGCTCCTTTTCAAGTTAAGATCTGCAGCACTTCAACACACATTAAAATATCATTGGTGTTGTTATCTAACACACAAAACACTAAGGATCATGAAATGTTCTTTCAATCTCCCTCTTTTTGGTGTTAGATGACAATACTAGGATTTGCAAGGAAACCTACAAACATCATCTACAAGAAATGAAAGAGGCTCCCCCTAAATGTGTGCATATTAATAATTTGTATTTGAATACAAATGCGCACACTAAAGAGCAAGCCAATTTCATAACATTGACAACAATAACAAGGATGAGTTTGGAAACATAGTCATCCCACCATATTGATGCAATCAGTAGATAACTCCATAATTCCATATGACATCAACATAATTCCATACTCCATAGATACATCCAGAATTCCATACGAATAGTTCCACAAGATAAATCCAGAATTCCACACAAGAGCACAACTAGTACCACACAACAAAGTCTTATACAAACCAAGCAGAAATAAGTTCAACGCTAAAAGGGCACAAGCAAGCAAATGAAGAAAACTAATGATAAAGAGGCAAGTGCTTATGCCCGACCCATGTTAATCCGAGACCTAATAGAACTACTTCTCCCCCTTTGGCATCGAAACGCCAAAAAGGAAGAAGAGCGATGCTAGCGCCCTAGAAGATCACTCCTCCTCGTCCTCGTCGTAGTCATCCCCGTTCCCTTCCTCGTCATCATACTCTTCATCATCCTCAACTGGAAGAGTAGGCGCCCTACGTGGTGGAGGAAACAGGTGACTCTCGAGCTCTCCATAGTTGATCACTGAGGTGTTTCACTGAGCATACGGTTTCGGAGCTGTAGGAGGTGGTGGATGGCCAGTCGCCCCAGACACATGGTGGAGAATGAGCTGCTGGGTGTGGGCCATCTCATGGCTCCTCCTGTACGCATCATACTGGCCCTGGTGAGTGTCAATTCCCATGCATAGGATGTGCCGCTAAAACCAGTTGAGCTGCTTGACCTCACGTGCCATTGGGGACACCACGGGCCTACGGCCACTAGCCCTTGCATCACGCATGAAGGACTCGGGGCAGTGGAAGGGTGAGAGGTCTTCTGAGCCTTGTTGTAGATCTTCTTGGGCTTGTGAACTCCATCCAAACCAGTACCAAAATTATCATGTGGCAGCATGTGTTTGATGAGCATCATAATGTGGGGAGCATACAGGATGAAGAGACGGTTGAACATAGCATCAGTCATCTCATGATATATATAATCCATAACATCCAACTTGTAGCCTTGATGGTGCTGACGTGGAGCACTTCGTTGGAAACCCCAAGAGCAAGGTGTGATGAGCACAACAACAAGTCTTCCCTTAGTAGAGACCGAGGTTATCGAACCAGAAGGAGGAAGGAAACGTCACACAGGTGTTGTAAGCAACACGGAGACCTGCACAACACAAACTCAAGACTTTGCCCCAACGAATCAGTGAGGTTGTCAAGCTCACCGGTTTGCTGTAACAAAGGATTAGACATATGGTGTGGAAGGTAATGGTTTGCAGCAAGTAAACAAGTAACAGTGGAAGATGTATCAATGGTAAAGATTGGACCGGGGTCCATAGTTCACTAGAGGTGCTCTCCTTAGATAAACAACATGGCATGAAGGGTAAACAAATTACAATAGGGCAATTGACAGGAACTGAGCAAGGCATAACAATGCAATTACTAGTCAGAAAGATCCTATGAGATTCGATTGGGCAATACAACAAGATACATAGACCGCCATACAATTGCATATATGACTAGAAGTCCACCTTCAGGTTATCATCCAAACCCCCTCCAGTATTAAGTTGCAAGCAACAGACAACTGCTTTAAGCAAAGTGTGTAAGGTAAACAGTCCACATGTTCCTTGAACAAGAGACCGTTGTTTTCTCCCTAGTAGCAACAACACATCTACAAACGAAGAGATTTCTATCACTTCCCTTGGAAACTAGAGGCATGAACCCACTATCGAGCATAAATACCCCCTCTTGGAGTCACTAGCAACTACTTGGCCAAGATAGCTACTAACAACGGAGATCATGCAAGATCACAAACAACACAGACATGATAGAATCATAAAGACAAAACCATTAATCACACCAACATAATAATGTCAATATCCATCGGATCCCCGCAAACACAACATGCATGATTACAAATAGATTAGATCTTGATCATGAACGGAGCTCACAAGATCTATACATGAAAGCACAAGGAGGATATACAACCATCTAGCTACTACATGGACCCATAGTCCAAGGTGGAACTACTCACGCATCATACTGGAGAGAAGGCCTCCAGGATGATCTCCCCTCAGGCAGGTTGCCGGGAAGAACTTCAGATCCCCCCGATCTAGGGATGATGGTGGCAGCGGCTACAGACGGTTTCGTGGAGATTTGATCGGGTGCTTAGGGTTTCTGCATCGGGGGCTTCTTATAGGTGAAGGAGGAGGCCGAGGAGGCGGCCAGAGGGGCCACACCCCTCCTAGGCGTGGGCCCACCCCTGACCGCGCCTAGGGGGTTTGGCTGCCTTGTCACGCCTCTCTGTCTCCCCTCTAGACTTCTTGTTCCCCACGCAAAGTTATTGACTTTGGCTTTTGTCCCGTCCAATTCCGAGAATATTTCCTTACTAGCTTTTCTGGAACAAAAAACAGCAGAAAATAGGCAACTGGAACTGTGACAACTTGTTAATAGGTTAGTACCAGAAAACATGTAAAACACATCTCAAAGTGTAGACAAGCAAAGCAAAGTAGATAATAAACAAGCATGGAGCATCAAAAATTATAGATACGTTTTCGACGTATCAAGCCTGTAGAAGAACCAACATTGGTGGCACACTCATGTGCAAAAGCAAGCAAAGGAACCACCTGACCACAGATCTTATCATTGTTGCCCCCACTTGGAGAGATGCTATCCCGAAACAAGCCAACAAGAGTAGCATACAAAGGATAAAGACCAGCAATACCATCAGACGACAGGCACGGAGAAAGAATAGTGTCCTTGGATGGCTTGAGTGGATAAATGATGTGGTAGCCAGAAGCTGTGTCACGCCCATGAAAGGCATACCCAAGGACTTGACCAAAAATACGGAAGTCTGACTGAATCATAGTGGTCTCGATCATCCACTTCATGGTGCGAAGCTCATCTCCGCAGATCACAAGAGTAGAGAAAAACTGCTTCACCACAGAGGAGTCATAGTGGAACTGAAGTGTCATAAGGTGATGCAGCCCCATCTTATTAGTCACATCCAAGGCCTCATGAAGTCTTGCCTTGCTTTGCGCCTCAGTCATATTTAGAGGATGCATAGGGCGAATCTTGAGAGTAGCATAAACATCATCATGAATGGACCAAAAGTGAGAGCACCAAAACATGGGGTCCTATGGAGGACCATCACTATCAGCCTCGGCATAATAATCAATGTGGCGAATGGAGGAGTAGTCAACGCTGTCCACGGCCTTGTAGTTGGGCCGGGATTGCTTGACCTTGCCCTTGCCCTTGGATATGCAACCCTCTTGGCTTTCCTTGCTACCTCGGCCATCTGTTCAGACTCTCTTGCCAACCTGCGAACTTCAGTTTCGTCAACGAGCTTACCCTCTGCGTTGGGCCTAAGATAACGGGCACGGGGACGACGCTTGTAGGTTTTAGGAGCACTAGAACCACCTGTGAAAAGCATGGGAGAGGTAGCATGGAGATAAGCACACACACAAGCCCAAGAGGAATATTAGAAACAGTAGGAAAACAATCCACGTTCCAAAGATGTGCATTGTGAAAATCTGAGACAAACCAGAACATGCAGTGAACCTCCAGGACGGATTATCTGGCCCTAGAAGGGGCAGATAATCCGCGCCCCACAAAAAATCTCTGGTTCAGCCCAGATTCACCACGACAACACAGATCGGGCACTAGGGTTGCAATACTACTGAATCTAACAAGCAAGGGAAACACATAATATCTTCTACAATGAGATTTCCACCAAAAACAATGAATTCCATACAAAGGAGATGGATGAGGGAGTTACCCTCACTCATTGGAGGAAAAACTCGGAGGAGAAGGTACCCGGAGGCGTGGGGAAGAAGATTCGGGGAGAGCCTGGAGAATCCGGTGGTCAAATTGACTCCGGGGAGGGGCGGAGGCTCCGGCGGCGGCTTGGGGCAGAGCACGGGTTGGAGGAGGACTAGCTGCTCTGTTTGAGCCCTTCCTCCCCGAGCCCAGCCCTTAAAGGGCAGATTTGCCCGGGGCGGATTATCCGGCCCCCACTTGGGGCGAATAGTCCGCACCCCCTCTGAATTTCTGTTAACACAGATTCAGGCTTAAGCACTCCTTGCAAAACCCCTTGAAAGTGTATAAAGGACTTGTGTGCAAGAATAGATGATTCAAGGAGGTAAAAGGCTTGGGTTTAGAACAACAAACTGAGATGGTACCACACACCCAAAATTGCAAGAACAAATCAACTAAAAGCCAAGATTGGGTGTGTTTTCCATAAGAATAAGAGATATGCAAGAATATCCAAAGAGAGCCAATAGAAACCAATTCTCAAAGAAGAGGGCGGTGGCCGAAGCCACCATGTTGGAGCGTATGTCATGACACCGCGAAGATGTATCTTGAGTTCAAAACCAATGCTGATCGATAACCCACATATCACAAAATGATATTAAGGGAAATGATTTTTCTTGCTTTAGGCATTATGGGGGAGGGTTAGCCCAATCAATTAGGACCACACTCCCCCTATGTTTATGCCCGCATCTAAACCAAATACATGAAGAAATGTAAGTGAGTTTGCAAGGGTAGTCAAGCCAGGATCCTTGAATCTATGATATTTAGCTCATTCCTCAAATAACAAAATATTGCTTCATTAAGAGGCTTTGTGAAGGTATCAGTAAGTTGGTTCTTCGTGCTCACAAAAGAGAGTGCAATATTGCCACGAGCAACATGATCCCGCATGAAATGATTACGAATCTCAATATGTTTTGTTCTTGTATGCTGCACCGGATTGTAAGCAACCTTAATAGCACTTCCATTGTCACATAAAAGAGGCACTTTGTGACAATTGACACCATATTTCTTTAAAGTTTGCCTCATCCATTATAATTGTGTACAAGCACTTGCAGCAGCAACATATTCAGCTTCGGTGGTTGAGAGTGATATGCAATTTTGTTTCTTCGAAGACCAACACACTAGAGACCTTCCCAAGAATTGACATGCACCAGAAGTTGATTTTCGATCATCCTTGTCACCAGCCCAATCTGAATTAGTGTAACCACATAGAGAGAAACTAGAGCCTTTGGGATACCATAAACCAAAATTTTGGGAATGGACCAAATATATAAAGATTCTCTTGACCGCCACTAAGTGTCTTTCTTTGGGAGAGGCTTGGTACCTTGCACACACTCCTACACTCAACACGATATCGGGCCTAGATGCGCAAAGGTAAAGGAGAGAGCCGATCATGGATCGGTATACCTTTTGGTCCACGTCTTTACCCTTAGGATTAAGCTCAAGATGACATTTAGTTTGCATTGGAGTAGCAATACCATTGAGATCTGTCATCTTGAACCTCTTGAGAATGTCTTGGATGTATTTAGCTTGATTAATGAAGGTTCCCTCTCTAAGTTGCTTGATCTCGAATCCAAGAAAGAACCTTAATTCTCCCATCATAGACATCTCAAACCTGTTAGTCATAAGCTTTGAAAATTCATCATTAAAAGCTTGGTTAGTAGAGCCAAAAATAATGTCGTCTACATATAGTTGGCATACAAAAAGCTCCCCATTAACCTTCTTAGTAAAAAGAGTGGGATCGATTTGCCCAACTTCGAATCCATGGTCTAACAAAAGCTCTTTAAGGTGCTCATACCATGCACGTGGGGCTTGTTTAAGGCCATAGAGTGTTGGGGATATGCTATATGGGTATCCTTATAGCATGTCTCTTATCCGGCTAACCCAGGTGGCCCATAGTCGGTAGCATGGCCTATGGCCTGCTGGGCGGCCCAGTTAGATGGATCCGGAAGGGAGGCCCATGCCGGATAAAGGAAGGCTACGGTGGAGTCACCAGCGTACCCGGAGCCTTGGAGTACAAGATACACGAGACTAGTAATAGATAGTGTAGGACTCTGTAACCTGTCTGGCTATGACTTTTCTCTATAACCCTAGGACCTGGCGACTATATAAGTCGGTCCTATGGGAGCCTTTAGGGCACAACTTCATACAACTTCGCACAACGAACCTATCTCTATAACTTGGCGTATTGCCCTTATAGTGATTTATAGCAGGAGTAGGATTCCGCCACCGTTGTGGGATCTTGTAGCATCCCATTTGTCTAACAATTGTAATGCTACTTGGTCTAGTAATATAATGGCTACTTCATATATATAATTGTTGCATCATCATTATATCATGCTCATGTCATCATGCCACCTTGCATTTGAGCATCATATAAAACCCTTTTTGTGTTGGTTCTTCTCTCATATGCATTGTAAATTGTATTTGCCTCTTGATATTGTATTTGGTTCTTGATATATTGTTTAAATGCCCAAGTTGAGTTGGGGGCATATCTTTATTCCACTCCACCACCTTTCTTTTTCACCACCTTATACTTCCACCATTCCAATAACCATGAGCTTGTAATTCTTTTCTTTGGATTTTTATTCTAGCTCATGTGGGTTGGGTGGATCCAACTCTAATTTCTTTTGCTTGGTCTTTATTCCACCTTTTGGGAATGCATGGAATCATGCCATGTGATTTTATTTTGTTTTCACAAGATTAACACATGGCATTAAATAATTGCATGGGCCATGCAACCATCCCCATCTTTTGTCCTCCTTTGTTTTTATTTGTTTTTGAGTGGATCATCTTCTCATCTCTCTCCTTCTCTCAATCCTTTCTACCTTGCTTAGTTGCTTGCCTTGTGCCATCAAACCTCATCAACCTCTCTTGTGTAGTGCCATGCATGATCTTGTAAGATCATCCCCATGCCCATCTTTTCTCTCTCTTGATCATGCATACCAAAGCCCTCTCTCACCTAGTCTCTCTCTCTCTTTCTTTATCTAGACCCTAATTCCTCTCCCTACCCCTCTCTCCCCTCTCTTTGCACCTCTTGTTTTGATCATGCTTCAAACCCTAGCTACCATACCACATCCTCTCCCTTAACCCTCCTCTCTAAACCACACCCCCACCCTAACCACTCCATGCCGAGGCACCCCTCTCTCTAACCCTAAACAAAACCCTAACCCGAGCTCCCTTCCTAGCTACCCTAGCTACCCACATGGCCTCTCTCGGCCTCTCCCCCCTCTCTGCACTGTAGGCCCACCTGACCACCCTGTACCCACCTAGCTACCACCACACCAAGCCCTAACCGAGCCATACCCCCTCTCTCCATCCAACCCTAGCTCCATGCCACACCCTCTCTCTCTCTCTCTCTCTCTAGCTCCCTCTCCCTGCCATGCGGCCCCACGAGCCGAGCCTGGCCTCACCCCTCTGCTGGCCCCCTTGCAGCCTCTGCCTAGCCTCCCCTGACGAGCACGTGAGGGAGAAGGAAAAAGGTGGCCGAAGCCACCTCTATCTCTATCCACTTCCCCACGGCACCTCTCTCTCCCTCTCTGCTTTATCTCTTTCCCCACGCCTCCTCTGGCCTCCCCAGATCCACCCAGGGCCTTGCCCTCTCCCCCTCTTCTCCACCGCAACCATCTACACCGTCGCCGGCCAACCGTCGGTCTCCAACATCCCCCGGCGATCCAGGAGGCGTAGGCGGGCAGGAGGTTGTCGGCAAGGTCGAGGAGGCCCTCCGCATCGTCCCTGTACCCGCAGACGAGGAGAAGGACCAGCCTCGCTGCACACCGACGCGTCCCACCGAATCCCTAGCTCTGCCCGGCCTCTGCTTCGTCGTCGCTCTGCTGCTCCCCGGCCCGATCCAACACCGCCAGCAGCCTCGGTGAGCTCCTCTGTCGCCCTGACACCTCCGTTCTCGCCGTGGCTCCCTGTGCTCGCCGGACCTTTCGTCGAGCGCCCTCAGCGCGTCGCCGCTCGCTGCGGTCTGCTCGCTCCCGCACCGCATAGAGCCATATCTAGCCGCGATTCCCCCTCCTGACACCAAACCCACCTACCGCAGCGCCTCCGCTTCTCCGCGCGCGCGCCTCGCGTCGCGGGTTCGATCCCCCGTGCGCCGCTCCCTGGCGAGCACCGACCGGCCTCTGCACGCGAGAAGAAAAACAGTACGTGGCACCCATTTTTGCAGATAACCCCACCCTTTTTCCTCTGCTCAATCCGTGCTCCCCTCTGTCCCCACATGTCAGTCTCTCTGGTGTTTTTACAAAAAGGGACCGCAGCTCGTTTCTCTCAACCCGCGGTCCCTGGCTCTGCCGCGTGGCCTCAGCCCGTCCAGTCAGCCTGGCCCCACTTATCTGTGGCTGTGGCTAGGACTGGGTTGAGTAGGAAAAGATTTCTGTATTTCTGTTTTCATTTAAACTTTTTCAAATTAATTCAAATTTCAAATTTAAATCTGTTTTTAATAACTTTTGAATTCTAATTCCAAATAATACAAATGATATATGTTTTTGAATCAGAAAAATGTGAGGATTTCAAATATGCCCTTCAAAATATATTTTGAACACTTTAAATTTCAAGTTGATTAAAATTACAATAAAATGCCCTTTTCTTAATTAATTAATAACTTTTGATTTATAACTCCAAATTTGACAAATGATATGTCTAAAATGATTAGCTCGACGAGACCTTTCTGTTCATGCATTCCTTGTTCTGTTTTGCAGCATGCATCATATAATTATAATGTAAACAGCAACTAATATGTGGTTAAAATGTGACCAAAACTCAATAAAAGGCTTTAATCTTGTATTCCACATCTCACCCATGCCATGCTACTTTATTGCCATGCAAATTGTGCATCATTCATCATGGCATGATTGTTTGCTTGTCGTATTTTATTCCTATGCTTGTGCACTTTATTTATGTTGGCCCTTGTTTGTTTGGATCTTCTTCGAATAGACGCCGAGCATGGGATATATCAAGAAACCCAGGAGCACTACCCAGATCCTTCTCTCGCTTCAACTGAGCTGCCAGGCAAGCACTACCACATGCTTGCATACATATAGTACCTATTGCCTCTATCTTATTCTTGCATCATTGAGTCGCGATTGCATTAAACTGAATCCCAAGTATTGCATAGCCTTTACTTTTAAACCCCACCGAAGCTTGTTCCTCCATCCCATGAGCCATTACTACAGGAGCTGTTTGAGCCATGCGAGTCGTAGAACAGCATGTGTAGGGTATGTGAGTGTCTGATGGATAACGAGGTACCTAAACAACTTAACCTGAGTAGTATGGGATAACTAATGAAAGTGGCACCGGTGAGCAATATCTGCTATTTGGTTTTTCATGCTCACTTGTGTCCCGTAGGACCCCGAGTACTTGATTCCTGTTCCTTGAATATTCGCGCTATCCACATCCGGGAGGCTTATGGGACCCCCCCTGAGCCAGAGCTTGATTCATTCTTATTTCTTGGGGCCACAAACTGGTTTGAGGTTTTATTTACTATCCTGTACTTATGCCATGCTTTACTGCTTTATTTACGATTGTGCGAGGAGCACCTGTACTGTTTAGGATCGTGACACGTTTTCGCTGTATCGACAAGCCCAGTCACATTTTCGGGTTCCCAGTCGTTTACAGCCGTCCCCACAAACCTTGAGTCCGTCTCGGAGCCGGCCAGCTTCGTTGCGGGTATACTTAATGGGGTGGCCCCCTGAAATATTTCTAAATCTTGTGATTGCTTTGTCGTGAAAGCCTCGTTGGGTTTTGATTTGGTTTTTCCGAGGTTGATCGAGTGTGTGTTGCTATTTGTGCACCCCTGCAGGGTAAAACTTTCTGAAAGCCGTGTCCGCGATTATGGACGACTTGGAGCACAGTTTCTCGATCATAGACAAGTATAACTAAAGTACCGCTTTTAATTTGACTAAGTAACTGACTAGTAAATAGTGCAATACTCATGGAATGGATAATAAAAATGCCAACGGATGGGGGGGGGGTTGTTCGTCTGCTTCCTCGTTGGTAAGCGAGGAGGAGGATGGATCTGTTAATATTACCATTATAACTGTTGTCTTTAATTCACGGACATCCGTCTATCTTTGGTTAGGCGGATGGTTAGCGAGTATCTATAGAATTGCTAGGTATTATCTTTTGCTGCAATCGCGTCACCCCAGGTTGTGTCCCCTTTAGAGGCATAAAGACTTGCTGAGTACCCCTAGGGTCTCACACGATAAATTATTTGATTCAGATGAACAGGTACACTCACAAGATGGATACTGGGTGGAGGAGACGGACGATGTGGACAACGATCATTCGGTGTAGAGATTCCGGGAACGGGGATCCGTGAGATCTGTGGGCGGGATGTGTTTATTTATGGGCATCTTATGCCGATTTGCTTCTTATCCGTACTCGGATCTTGTTTGCCGCTTCCGCCTGATACTCTGATGTTTGATGTATGAGGAGATATCCTAAACTATTATATCTATCTAGGATATTTGGATCTTGCCGTATGGCGTTGCAATATTTCTATTTCTTTTAGATGGAATGGCTCTGATGTACTGTTGTATGGTGGCTTGCATACATACTCATTTGTGTATGTAGTTGATCCCTTCGCCTGCCGATTACGCCGCCCGTTCTTGTCCTGATGTTTGGAAATGGTTGGGACGGCCGAAAGGTCTACCTGTGAGTGGCATTTGGGCCCCACCGTACTATTTCAACCATTTCCGCTCATCCAGGCTTGTAACTAGGAGCGTAATTCACCGAGGTAGTTACAATTGGTATCAGAGCCATCCCGCCCTTCAGGGTCTCAGCCAAATGGTCGTTGTCAGTCTAGCAAATATTTTGGTAGCTATGTATACTAGGGAAAAACAAAACGCGAGAGTAGGACTGCTTCCACTTTTCTTCTTACCCACCCACCCACCCTTTTCTGGTGAGGAAGTGTAACGTTTTCAATCCTCTCCTTAAAATTCAAACTAGGATTCACGTGTTCTGGGTTTCCGTCGTACCATAGGTTGTGTGTGTGTGTGTGTGTAATTCCTTGTCTATCTATTGTATCCAACATGTTATCTTTATCTGCCTTTGGTTATCAACTGTTGGTACATTCCATACTGACAGGCTTTTGAATACCGGCGCGATCTATCTGACTCCTTGTTAACCGGTGCCATCTTCTTAAGGGTGTCCTTCCTTCTAGCAACTCCACATTCTGTGAAACCATCAGGTAGCGATTAGCAACTATTGGTATACCGCTACCTGATAAGTATTTTTGCGCATATATTGGTATTTTAATGCCGAAAAATGCGGAAAATTTTTCTTTGATACATCTATGTTTCCACACTCCTTTCCAGTCGTGTGTGAAACATTATCTATCTCCCTTTTATCAGCATGTCCATGCTAACTCATTCTTTTGTCACCGTCGCTTAATCCTGAAGTTTTACTTCATCTTCAAATTCTCTTGGGCTAATTACATAACATGTGTCGATCCGATGCTGGTGATTGTAATTTGGTTCTCGGCACAGCTATATGACACTTATCTTGAGTGGAATATGGAAAATGCAATCACCACTATCCTCCAAATGGTAACGGTTATCTCCTGTGATTTTGAGTACACCGCGATCATATCTATGCATATTCAAGCATCTTTGGCAATCCAGAGTTTCTCCAAGCACTACGGCGGTCTATCATCTGTCCATCATGCTGCACATCCTTTTGAACCCCATATCTGCACAATTCTCCTGGATACGAGGGAATTGCATCTTTTCGTCTCTGATAGCTTTGCTTAAGGTATGAGCTATCATCGGTTCTTATCCAAGATCTCTTTATCTTTGTAACCGGTGATCCGATCGACAATGTGAACCAGGTGACATCTCTTTTCCTTCCGGAGGACCAGATAATCTATTCTTCCAGTGCATCTTCTTCAACACGAACCCGTGCTCTTAATATTGATCTTTCTAAGAGCGTTGAGCTCAGAAAGTGTTTCGAGCATTTGTTCGTTCTCCCGCCTCTTGAACTTGGTATTCTGGGAATATCTTGTTAATCCATGGTGGTATATGTTGATAATATGCTTGCCTATTCGATATCTATGGAAGGACATGGAAGATCATCTGTGTCTCTTTCTCTCAAGCTTCGTGAGCACTGCCTGTGTGCAAAGTCTCAAAGTGAGAATTCTGACTTTTTGAAGTCACATATCTCGACCACGTCCTTCTGCTAAATACATTACTTCAACTCTGGAATCAGCAAGTCCATTGTTAATTCCATCCTCCATCTTCAACCAATCCGGAGTTGTTCCTTGTTGGCAAGTTATCATCGTCGTTCCGCTGAAGATTTCCTCAAGGCTGCTAAATCTCTCTCAATCATTTCAAGAAGAACATGGAGTTCTTTCACCTCAATCTCGTTAAGTAATCTCTTGAAACCCTCTCTCTCTATCGTCTATGCTCAATCCACCGGAGGCCATGAAGACCTTCCAGATCTTGTTTCCTTTCGTTCAAGTTGGTGCTATCTTTTCTGTAGCTGTTGAATCTTGCAGTTCTTCTCCGTAATCTTCCTTCATATCTTTCTGGTGGCTTGGTACTTCAGACACGATGACAACATCATCACCCTTATCTATCTTTAATCCGGCGAATCGTTTGCATCTATCCTTGTTTTCTAGCGGAGTTCCATGAGCTCTTCTTGTCAATACCTTCAGTCTGTTTCGGTAGTTGGGTTGCATGGTTTTCTTATTCATGTGCGGAGTAATGCTTTGAGTGCAGGATGGAGTAGCTACCATACCACTACTCTTATCATTCGCTCTTGTACATTGAATTGGTGAATTAATGTGATTTCACTCATTCCACGGAAGTTAGAAGTGGCCTTTATCCCTTGATACTTTTACTTCCGTCCTTGTTTTACCGGAGTGCTCTTTCAAAGAAAGTAATCAATAATCTCTTGTTGGTGATCTCACCCTTTCTATACGGAGCAAAATCCTCAATTATCTGGTGGAAACAAACGCAAACCTTTTTTCTATCCTCGTCTTTCTACCGATGCTCGATATCCCCAAACAAGATTAAAGGAAACTATCTCTCTCTTTGTTTCATCAATTCTTTTTCTGTGGTAAAGCCAATTATGGTTGATGCCATCAGCCGCAAATCTATTGCGTTAGCCTCAAGGCTAAAGAAAGCAATAAGTATCTCTACAATCAACTCCAGATCCTCCATATTCTTTGCTTCTCGGGATTCCACCATGATCTGGCTTCACATCCATCTCTGGAAGTTATATCTGCGCACCTCAATTGCGTGATCCTTGGTTCTTACCGGCGCAACAAGAATCTAATCCGACGAAGTCTGACTAAATCTTTCTGTTGATAACAAGGGACTCTATTGTTTGAAGGCAATATTGTTTCCGTATTTCATTTTTAAAATCCGAGAGAAGATACGATGCTATTGTCATAGTGGTTCAAAACCTCTCCAATCTAGCTCTTTTTCTTCCGGCGAGACAAAGATTCATCCTCTCTCGTATCGGTAAATCTTTAATCTTAATGGTGTGTCTTTCTTTATCCATAATACATCATCTTCTCCTTTTCTTTCGCAAGTGGTTATATTCTTTTATCATGATTCTTGGGAAAACCGGAGCTATGCCCATCCTATCCTTCTTGTCTCACGACAATCCTTCAACTCTTCTAACCCGTTGTTTCTCAAGCAAAACGCAAGACTCGCAACAAGTCTAGCAAGTTTTGCAAGGTGTAGTGGTCGCACCATTCCGTTGTTCACCAACTTGGGAACGTGAAGATGAGCTCCGTGCCAACTATCCTACCCTCTTTGAGTCTTCTTCTTCTTCCTAGAATCTCGGGGCGAGATTCCTGTTTAGTGGGGGAGAATTGTAGCATCCCATTTGTCTAACAATTGTAATGCTACTTGGTCTAGTAATATAATGGCTACTTCATATATATAATTGTTGCATCATCATTATATCATGCTCATGTCATCATGCCACCTTGCATTTGAGCATCATATAAAACCCTTTTTGTGTTGGTTCTTCTCTCATATGCATTGTAAATTGTATTTGCCTCTTGATATTGTATTTGGTTCTTGATATATTGTTTAAATGCCCAAGTTGAGTTGGGGGCATATCTTTATTCCACTCCACCACCTTTCTTTGTCACCACCTTATACTTCCACCATTCCAATAACCATGAGCTTGTAATTCTTTTCTTTGGATTTTTATTCTAGCTCATGTGGGTTGGGTGGATCCAACTCTAATTTCTTTTGCTTGGTCTTTATTCCACCTTTTGGGAATGCATGGAATCATGCCATGTGATTTTATTTTGTTTTCACAAGATTAACACATGGCATTAAATACGTGCATGGGCCATGCAACCATCCCCATCTTTTGTCCTCCTTTGTTTTTATTTGTTTTTGAGTGGATCATCTTCTCATCTCTCTCCTTCTCTCAATCCTTTCTACCTTGCTTAGTTGCTTTCCTTGTGCCATCAAACCTCATCAACCTCTCTTGTGTAGTGCCATGCATGATCTTGTAAGATCATCCCCATGCCCATCTTTTCTCTCTCTTGATCATGCATACCAAAGCCCTCTCTCACCTAGTCTCTCTCTCTCTTTCTTTATCTAGACCCTAATTCCTCTCCCTACCCCTCTCTCCCCTCTCTTTGCACCTCTTGTTTTGATCATGCTTCAAACCCTAGCTATCATACCACATCCTCTCCCTTAACCCTCCTCTCTAAACCACACCCCCACCCTAACCACTACATGCCGAGGCACCCCTCTCTCTAACCCTAAATAAAACCCTAACCTGAGCTCCCTTCCTAGCTACCCTAGCTACCCACATGGCCTCTCTCGGCCTCTCCCCCCTCTCTGCCCTGTAGGCCCACCTGACCACCCTGTACCCACCTAGCTACCACCACACCAAGCACTAACCGAGCCATACCCCCTCTCTCCATCCAACCCTAGCTCCATGCCACACCCCCCTCTCTCTCTCTCTCTAGCTCCCTCTCCCTGCCATGCGGCCCCACGAGCCGAGCCTGGCCTCACCCCTCTGCTGGCCCCCTTGCAGCCTCTGCCTAGCCTCCCCTGACGAGCACGTGAGGGAGAAGGAAAAAGGTGGCCGAAGCCACCTCTATCTCTAGCCACTTCCCCACGGCACCTCTCTCTCCCTCTCTGCTTTATCTCTTTCCCCACGCCTCCTCTGGCCTCCCCAGATCCACCCAGGGCCTTGCCCTCTCCCCCTCTTCTCCACCGCAACCATCTACACCGTCGCCGGCCAACCGTCGGTCTCCACCATCCCCCGACGATCCAGGAGGCGTAGGCGGGCAGGAGGTTGTCGGCAAGGTCGAGGAGGCCCTCCGCATCGTCCCTGTACCCGCAGACGAGGAGGAGAAGGACCAGCCTCGCTGCACACCGACGCGTCCCACCGAAACCCTAGCTCTGCCCGGCCTCTGCTTCGCCGTTGCTCTGCTGCTCCCCGGCCCGATCCAACACCGCCAGCAGCCTCGCGGTGAGCTCCTCTCTCGCCCAGACACCTCCGTTCTCGCCGTGGCTCCCTGTGCTCGCCGGACCTTTCGTCGAGCGCCCTCAGCGCGCCGCCGCTCGCTACGGTCTGCTCGCTCCCGCACCGCATAGAGCCATATCTAGCCGCGATTCCCCCTCCTAACACCAAACCCACCTACCGCAGCGGCTCCGCTTCTCTGCGCGCGCGCCTCGCGTCGCGGGTTCGATCCCCCGTGCGCCGCTCCCTGGCGAGCACCAATCGGCCTCTGCACGCGAGAAGAAAAACAGTACGTGGCACCCCTTTTTGCAGATAACCCCACCCTTTTTCCTCTGCTCAACCCGCGCTCCCCTCTGTCCCCACATGTCAGTCTCTCTGGTGTTTTTACAAAAACGGACCGCAGCTTCGTTTCTCTCAACCCGCGGTCCCTGGCTCTGCCGCGTGGCCTCAGCCCGTCCAGTCAGCCTGGCCCCACTTGTCTGTGGCTGTGGCTAGGACTGGGTTGAGTAGGAAAAGATTTCTGTATTTCTGTTTTCATTTAAACTTTTTCAAATTAATTCAAATTTCAAATTTAAATCTGTTTTTAATAACTTTTGAATTCTAATTCCAAATAATACAAATGATATATGTTTTTGAATCAGAAAAATGTGAGGATTTCAAATATGCCCTTTAAAATATATTTTGAACACTTTAAATTTCAAGTTGATTAAAATTACAATAAAATGCCCTTTTCTTAATTAATTAATAACTTTTGATTTATAACTCCAAATTTGACAAATGATATGTCTAAAATGATTAGCTCGACGAGACCTTTCTGTTCATGCATTCCTTGTTCTGTTTTGCAGCATGCATCATATAATTATAATGTAAACAGCAACTAATATGAGGTTAAAATGTGACCAAAACTCAATAAAAGGCTTTAATCTTGTATTCCACATCTCACCCATGCCATGCTACTTTATTGCCATGCAAATTGTGCATCATTCATCATGGCATGATTGTTTGCTTGTCGCATTTTATTCCTATGCTTGTGCACTTTATTTATGTTGGCCCTTGTTTGTTTGGATCTTCTTCGAATAGACGCCGAGCAGGGGATATATCAAGAAACCCAGGAGCACTACCCAGATCCTTCTCTCGCTTCAACTGAGCTGCCAGGCAAGCACTACCACATGCTTGCATACATATAGTACCTATTGCCTCTATCTTATTCTTGCATCATTGAGTCGCGATTGCATTAAACTGAATCCCAAGTATTGCATAGCCTTTACTTTTAAACCCCACCGAAGCTTGTTCCTCCATCCCATGAGCCATTACTACAGGAGTTGTTTGAGCCATGCGAGTCGTAGAACAACATGTGTAGGGTATGTGAGTGTCTGATGGATAACGAGGTACCTAAACAACTTAACCTGAGTAGTATGGGATAACTAATGAAAGTGGCACCGGTGAGCAATATCTGCTATTTGGTTTTTCATGCTCACTTGTGTCCCGTAGGACCCCGAGTACTTGATTCCTGTTCCTTGAATATTCGCGCTATCCACATCCGGGAGGCTTATGGGACCCCCCCTGAGCCAGAGCTTGATTCATTCTTATTTCTTGGGGCCACAAACTAGTTTGAGGTTTTATTTACTATCCTGTACTTATGCCATGCTTTACTGCTTTATTTACGATTGTGCGAGGAGCACCTGTACTGTTTAGGATCGTGACACGTTTTCGCTGTATCGACAAGCCCAGTCACATTTTCGGGTTCCCAGTCGTTTATAGCCGTCCCCACAAACCTTGAGTCCGTCTCGGAGCCGGCCAGCTTCGTTGCGGGTATAATTAATGGGGTGGCCCCCTGAAATATTTCTGAATCTTGTGATTGCTTTGTCGTGAAAGCCTCATTGGGTTTTGATTTGGTTTTTCCGAGGTTGATCGAGTGTGTGTTGCTATTTGTGCACCCCTGCAGGGTAAAACTTTCTGAAAGCCGTGTCCGCGGTTATGGACGACTTGGAGCACAGTTTCTCGATCATAGACAAGTATAACTAAAGTACCGCTTTTAATTTGACTAAGTAACTGACTAGTAAATAGTGCAATACTCATGGAATGGATAATAAAAATGCCAACGCATGGGGGGGGGGGGGGGGTTGTTCGTCCGCTTCCTCGTTGGTAAGCAAGGAGGAGGATGGATCTGTTAATATTACCATTATAACTGTTGTCTTTAATTCACGGACATCCGTCTATCTTTGGTTAGGCGGATGGTTAGCGAGTATCTATAGAATTGCTAGGTATTATCTTTTGCTGCAATCGCGTCACCCCAGGTTGTGTCCCCTTTAGAGGCATAAAGACTTGCTGAGTACCCCTAGGGTCTCACACGATAAATTATTTGATTCAGATGAACAGGTACACTCACAAGATGGATACTGGGTGGAGGAGACGGACGATGTGGACAACGATCATTCGGTGTAGAGATTCCGGGAACGGGGATCCGTGAGATCTGTGGGCGGGATGTGTTTATTTATGGGCATCTTATGCCGATTTGCTTCTTATCCGTACTCAGATCTTGTTTGCCGCTTCCGCCTGATACTCTGATGTTTGATGTATGAGGAGATATCCTAAACTATTATATCTATCTAGGATATTTGGATCTTGCCGTATGGCGTTGCAATATTTCTATTTCTTTTAGATGGAATGGCTCTGATGTACTGTTGTATGGTGGCTTGCATACATACTCATTTGTGTATGTAGTTGATCCCTTCGCCTGCCGATTACGCCGCCCGTTCTTGTCCCGATGTTTGGAAATGGTTGGGACGGCCGAAAGGTCTACCTGTGAGTGGCATTTGGGCCCCATCGTACTATTTGAACCATTTCCGCTCATCCAGGCTTGTAACTAGGAGCGTAATTCACCGAGGTAGTTACAGATCTGAACCTGGGTAAGCTGTGTTACCTCGTACCCATCAACCGTCCGCCTTAACCCACGTCTCTAAACACGCACTATAAGGACCCCTCCATGACGTACTCGTCGTCAATACCACGACAGTTGGCGCCCACCGTGGGGCAAGAGGCGCTTCAGGCTCTTCAGCGGGCGAGGACCAAGATCTTCGCTGGAATCGGCAAAACCGTAGCCATCGGTCGTGTTCTCTTATTCGGCAACGTTTCGATTGTCCCTCCTGACGAGTTCTGGATCCCCGCGAAGACGAACCCTACGCGGTGTTCGATCGTTCCTATCGGAGACATCCACCTCTTCATCGGCAAAACCGACTCGGGCACTAGTTCCCTAGGAGTCGGAGGAGCATCAAGACCTGCACGGACCACCTACGGGCAGGATATGATCGCTTAACGATCGATGTCGGATCTCTCTTCGGAGTTTGCCGGCAAAGATCGGGAAGCACCAAGACCCGCACGGACCGCCTATGGGCAGGATACGTTCGTGGAAGGATCAATGTCGGATCTCTCTTCGGAGTTTGCCGGCAAAGATCGGAAAAATTTAAGGCCCACCCAAACCGCCCCTGTGCAGGATATAAAGGTGGAAGATCACTGCAAATCCGCCGGCTTCGTCCGTGCGTCTGGATAGCAGAGATCCAAGTTCGTCGGCGTGGTTACCATCTTTGATCTGGCGCGCTGCGTTCAGAGAGAGGGCGAAAACCCTCACGATTACCTGGCCAGGTGGCTCCGTATACGAGCCGATCTAGCCCACTACCCCGATGATAACGCTTTGTATCACTTCATGGAAGGACTGGACCGCGGCACGCTTCTCCGACATTATTTAAGACGGCAGCAGGCAACAGGACGCCTTACCCTCGAAGAGATGGTGAGCACCGTCAACAGCTACGCGGCAGCTGACACATCAGCCCAGATGGAGCTTGCGCTCAGAGACGGAGAACCTCCGATTCAGCAGCCGCCGCCACCGCCTCCCGCCGCCATCGTCGCAGCAGCACCACCACCTCCAGTCATCGTCGAGGCCGTTGCACCTCCACCACCTATCATCGAGGAAGTCCTGGCACCCTCCGACTCTGTCATTGACGTGCTTTATGCTGATTTCATTGCAGATTCAGAGGAGAAAGACTTCAGCCCAGAAGAGATAGACTCCGCTATGTAGGAGATGGAGGAGGAGTACTCACGCGACGAACAAGCCAACAACGCCGTCATGTCCCGAGGGGTGTTCGTGACCATTGGGACGGCGATGGATGAATATCATCCTGGACGAGCTCCGCCTACAGCGCTGGAAAAGGGGAAGGGGCCACTCATTGCTGCTGACGATGATCGCGCAAAAGTCATGCCTCCTCCGCCTAACCTAGTGCAGCAGCCACAGGAACTCGGCACCGGCCCGAGCAACAACAACACCGCAAACTTGCCCCTCCAGCATCTACGTCTGCAGCAGCCCAAGTTACTCCGGCGATGGATGAAGATCAACCCGGACGAGCTCCACCTACAGCGCTGGAAAAGGGGAAGGGGCCACTCATTGCTGCTGACGATGATCGCGCAAAATTCATGCCTCCTCCGCCTAACCCAGTGCAGCAGCCGCAGGAACTCGGCACCGGCCCGAGCAACAACAACACCGCAAACTTGCCGCCTCCAGCATATATGTCTGCAGCAGCCCAAGTTACTCCAACTGATAGAGTGATGTACGACAATCTCCTCGTCGAGCCACTGACCGTCGCTCATATCTGGAACATGACCTAGCTTGATGAGAAGCGCCAGCAGCTGCTGGAGGAAGCGCAAGCCATCGCGGAGCAAGGCGCTAAACTAGATCGAGATCTGGTCAACACGCAGAAGTCCATAGAAAAAGCTAGAGCAATGGAGGCCGAGTACATGAGCTCCGGTTCGCGTCATCAATGATCCTGGTGTACGGCGCAACCTAGGATGGGATCCCTCGAAGACGGCACAGGCCAAGCCATACATTGACAGTGAAGGCAAGCAGGTGATGCCCACCCCACTCCTTAACCTCGCTGTCGCCAAGACCCTTCTGGAGTAGGATAGATCGCCTGAGGCAGTGGAACAGGTCTATGACCTAGTGGCCAAGGCGGTGAAGCAGCAGGAAAAGGCCACCTCTCAGAGGCTTGAGTCTGACCCATCGCTCTACCAATCTAGACAATACAAGCCGCCAAGGGACAGATCTCCTCTTGATGTCGGGTCCCAGATAGGTTAATCAGAACGAAGATGGAGGGATGCGCGCAACAGGAAGGATGCCATCCCCATATCCTCCGACCACGGAGAAAAGGCCCGACCTCGTCGCCCATCGCCACCGCCCCGATCTCCCCGACATCGCGAAAATTACAAGGCTCACCATCATACGGATATGCCCCCACCAAAGCAGTGCGGAATCGTCATCCGCGACAACGCGGAGCAGACCCGTCATGACGGAGAGCGCAACCAAGGACACAAGAGAAGGTCACGCCATGACCCTCTCCGTCCGACAAGCAACCGTGACAGGCGTGAGGCATCGCAGGAGGGTAACAGCAAGAAGGCTAACCCACCGCCACCTCCGCCTCTGTCACCACCAAGTAGTCACCATGGAGGAGGAGGCCCGCGTTGTTCACGCAGCCCATCCCCTGTTGACAAAAAGAAGAAGAACACGGAGCCATACGATGCACGTTCGCGGATCGATATGATCCACGAGGCCCGGGAAGGAACATACCTGGGACCACGTTGCTTTGGACCTGCGATACGGTCCGCAAATTACCCCAAAGGTTTCCTGGCAAGACCATCAAGCCCTATGACGGCACCGCCAAACCAGCCACATGGTTGCAGGACTACGGCAACGCGGTGGAGATTGCCGGAGGCAACCCCAACGTCGTCGTCAAGTACCTCCCATTAATGTTGGAAGAGACGGCCCGTCAATGGATCGACGACTTGCCGGAGAAATCTATCTACAACTGGCTGGACATGCAAGAAGCGTTCACCAGGAACTTTGAGGGTACATACAAGCGTCCCTGCACCGTAGGCGATCTATAGCGGTTCGTGGAAGATAAAGACGAGACGTCTCGCGCCTACCTCTCCCGTTGGCTGGATATGAAGAATTCCTGCACAGGAGTGCACGCCCAGACTGCCATGGCCGCCTTCATCGATGGGTTGGAAAGGGGCACGCTGCTCCGACATAAGCTGAAGCGCTTGCAGGACAATCACCAGCTTGACTTGAACCAGATGATTCAGTTGGCTAGTGAGTTCGCAGCTACCGACGACGATGCTCGTGGCTCCTTGCTGGCAATGGCCATTCCAACTCAAGCTCGGAGGAACAGCAGTACAAAGCGGAAAACCGCTCCAGAAGAAAAGCAATCTACCGACATGGTCTCTATGACTTTTGTAGGACGAGGAGAAGGCGGACAACGTGGCCGAGGAAGGGGAGCTGGTCGTGGGCAGCAGCGAGGAAGTGAAACCACCTCGGCGCCGCTCCGCGTTCCCCAAACCTACGAGGAGTACCGCGATATGTCGTGCCTCATACACCTCGACACCAACGGCAAGGCTACCCATACCAATCGACACTGCAAGTTCGTGAACGACCTCAAGGAAGACCTGGAGTCCGGCTACAAGCAAAGTCGGAAGAACAGACCGCGCGTCAAGGGAAAGGGGAAGAAGAAGGAGGAGGAGTCCAAGGATTCAAGTGACATGGACGAGGACGTTGACCCCTAGCACGCCGCCAAGAGCGACGACAAGGGCAATAACCCCTTCACAAAGAAGGCCCCAGTCTACCACACTTTCCTTGGCACCCCCACCGTCCGACAATAGAAGACCTCTCCGAGGATCCTGATGGCTACTCTCCCCCCAGTTCCCCAGTACCGGCGCTGGTCGGAGGTTCCAATAACTTGGGACAGGACGGACCACCCAGACCTTATACCCACGGAGAACCAGTACGCCATGGTCATCAACCCCTTGATTGATGGCGTGGAGTTCACCAAGTGTATGGTGGATAGTGGAAGCAGCATCAACATCATGTACCTGGATACACTACAGAAGATGAACTTGACAGAGGTAAACCTAAGGCGGACCAACACCATCTTCCACGGCGTAGTTCCTGGTCGGGAGGCTCAGTCCCTTGGGTGCATTACACTTCAGGTTGCCTTTGGCGATGTTAATAATTACCGCCAAGAGCGCATGACATTCGAGGTGGTCCCCTTCAAGAGCGTGCACCACGTCATATTCGGCCACGACATATTCCACACGTTCATGGCCAAGCCATGCTTCGTCTACAACAAACTCAAGATACCCGGACCAAACGACATCATCACCGTATCCGGAAGCTTTACCAAGGCAAGGGACTGCGAGATCAACGAAGCAGCCGTTGCAGAAGTTGTCCTCTAGAACAAGGAATTCAAAGAGATCCAGAGCAAGGTCGATGACTCAGAGATGCCCGCGTCGAAGAAGCAGATCTCCGACTCCGCTCCTGCGTTGAAGGCCGCCATCGAGACCAAGCCGATGGAACTTGTGGTAGGTGATGCCTCCAAGGTCACCGCCATTGGGACGGACCTGGATCCCAAATAGGAAAGCGCGCTCGTTGAGTTCCTCCGTGAGAATAGGGACATCTTTGCCTGGCAACCTGCCGACATGAAAGGTGTACCTAGGGAACTTGCCGAGCACAGCTTAAACATTGATCCAAAATGCAAACCAGTGAAACAACATCTACGACGCTTTGGAGATGAGAAGAGACGCGCCATTGGCAAACAGATAGCTAGGTTACTTAAGGATAGATTTATCCGAGAAGTCCTTCACACCCAATGGGTGGCTAATCCTGTACTTGTCCCCAAAAAGGGAACCAATGAATTAAGAATGTGCGTCGATTACACCGGCTTGAACAAAGCATGTCCCAAAGATCCGTTTGCCTTGCCTCGCATTGACCAAGTCATTGACTCGACGGCTGGCTCGGAACTTTTGTGTTTTCTCGATGCATACTCAGGATACCACCAGATCAAGATGAGGAAGTCGGACCAATTGGCCACTTCGTTCACTACCCCATACGACACATTTTGTTATGTCACAATGCCCTTTGGGCTGAAAAACGCAGGTGCTACTTACCAGCGGACAATGCAACATTGCCTCCACGACCAAATTGGTCGGAACATTCACGCTTATGTGGACGATATCGTGGTGATGTCTAAAAAAGTCAAACGACTTAATCTCCGACATAAAAGAAACCTTTGATAATCTCCGGAAATACAACATGATGCTTAACCCTAAGAAATGCGTCTTCGGGGTTCCAGCCGGCAAATTGTTGGGCTTCATCGTTTCCCAACGAGGAATCGAGGTCAACCCGGAGAAAATCAAGGCCATCTTAAACATAAACCGTCCGACATGCCTAAAGGACATTCAACGACTAACAGGTTGTGTTGAAGCAGTTAGTCGGTTCGTCAGCCGACTTGGAGAGAAGGCTCTGCCGCTGTACAAGTTGCTGAAGAAGGCGGACAAATTCACGTGGACGGACGAGGCAGATGCAGCACTGAAGCAGCTCAAGGAGATTCTTTCCTCAGCGCCCATCCTTGCAGCGCCCGAGCCTGGTGAGCCCTTGTTAATTTACATGGCGGCAACCAACCGGGTTATCAGCATCGTCGTCGTGGTAGAGCGGAAGGAACCAGGCTATGAGCATGGAGTTCAACGACCAGTTTACTATGTGAGCGAGGTCTTGACGGAGTCCAAGCAGCGTTACCCGCACTACCAAAATATAGCTTATGGAGTATTCCTTGCTTCTCGGAAGCTGAGGCATTACTTTCAGGAGCACCGAATCACAGTGGTGAGCAAGACTCCATTGTCCGACATCATCAACAATAGCGACGCTACAGGAAGGGTCACGAAGTGGGGCATTGAACTTGCCGCCTTCGAGATCACCTACAAGAGACGCGACGCTATCAAGTCACAAGCCTTGGCGGATTTTGTTGCAGATTGGACGGAGATGCCAGATGCTACTCCGTTGCCAGAACCAGAGTACTGGGTGATGCAATTTGACGAATCAAATCTGCTCAATGGCTTAGGGGCTGGTGTATTGCTATAGTCACCAACAGGAGACAAGCTACACTACATTCTGCAGATCCACTTCGAGGCTACAAACAACATGGCGGAGTATGAAGCACTCATTCACGGACTACGTGTAGCCAAGGATATTGGAATCAAGCGCATAGTTTGTTGTGGAGATTCCGACTTGGTTGCCCAGCAGGTGGCTGGACCTGGAATGCGCGGAACCCTATGATGGCGGCATATCGAGACGAAGTGGACGAGATAGCCAAGAGCTTCTTGGGCTACGAAGTCAAGTATGTGCCTAGGGAACAAAACGAGGCGGCTGATCTGCTCTGTAAGATAGGATCAGGGCGCAAGCGAATTCTGCCAGGAGTTTTCCTAGAGCACATGCGCACACCATCCGTGAAGGGAGCCGACATCGACAACCCGGATAGAGCTGACTCTTTCATCAACATGGTGACCAAGGTCCCTCCGGCTTGGACAAAACCGTTCATGGAATACCTCGAACATGGAACTTTTCCCGACGACAAAGTCGAAAGACGGCAAATAGTACGGCGAGCAAAGGGTTATACCATAATCAATGGGCAACTCTACAAAAGGAGCACTACTGGTGTATACCTAAAGTGTGTTTCCTAGCTAGAAGGTATGGAAATCCTACGCGAAATCCATCTCGGAGATTGCGGGCATCACGCCGCTCCTAGATCGTTGGTCGCGAAAGCCTTCCAGCAAGGATTCTACTGGCTGACCGCGAAGGCGGACGCCGACAAGCTGGTTGAGACATGCATGGGATGCCAGTATTATGCCCGACAACCACATGTTCCTGCTAAAGAACTGCGAACAATACCAATAACTTGGCCATTTGCAGTCTGGGGGCTAGACATGGTGGGACTGTTACAGACGGCACCTTGTGGGTTTAAGCATCTGCTAGTATTAGTTGACAAATTCACTAAATGGATAGAAGCTAAACCCATTAGAAAGCTTGATGGGGCAACTGCCCTAAGGTTCGTCCGAGATCTAGTGGTGAGATTTGGTCTCCCACATAGCATCATCACCGACAACGGTAACAATTTATCACTCAGAGAAGTGGAGGCATATAGCTGGGAGAAAGGCATCCGACTTGACCTTGCATCTGTGGCACACCCACAATCCGATGGTCAGGTCGAGCGAGCCAATGGATTAGTTCTGCAGGGAATCAAGACACGTCTTGAGGCACCGCTACATAGAGCAGCTGGAGCCTGGGCGGAAGAATTGCCATCTGTGCTGTTGAGTTTACGAAATACACCCAACAGATCTGCCGGCTACACCCCATACTTCATGGTATATGGAGCAGAAGCAATCCTGCCCTCCGACATCCTCCACGATGCACCAAGAGTTGCCGCCTACGACGAAGATGACGCTGAAGAATCCAGACGCCTAGATGTGGACCTTCTCGAGGAGGAGCGCGTTTTGGCATGCCAAAGATCCACCATCTACCAGCAGAACCTACGCAGCTACCATAGTCGCCGCGTTCGGCATCGCTCGTTTAAAGAGGGGGATTTGGTGCTCCGACTTAAGCTGAAGAAGTAACACAAATTATCCCCGCCATGGGAAGGACCGTTCATCATAAGCAAGGCGCTACTCAATGGGTCTTACTACCTTGTTGACAATCGTCAACTAAAGGATACACCCAACAAAGATCATAAGCGTAAGCGACGTGACCCGGATGATGACTACCCGGAGCTTGATCGACCATGGAACATAGCACAGCTACGTCCTTTTTACACTTAGCATTTTTTATCTAAATTGTGTATCCCTTATATGGTCAATGAAATAAATCTCTCTGGTTCACTCATATTTCTGAGTCTTTTACCTCCTTTAGTGTTCATTTTTGGATCATGTAAAACCTTTATGCACAAGTCTTGCATTTGCACTTGTGAAAATTCCTCCTACGGGCGTTAGCTTAAGTTTTCTGGTCTACACGTTCTTTGTTGTTTTTATGTGGATTCTGGAGTAGTGACTTTTGGCACTTATTGTCGGCGATTTTGTGCTCAGGTTATTGACGGTGCCATTGGGAATCATCACCTAAGCGCATGGATCCGACAACGAGTCTTTCGACTCATGAAAAGTCAAGCATAAGAACCAAAGTAATGGGTAAGCCAGCACTTGCTTAAAAAATATATACATGCTGGAAACTAGTTCTTAAGTAGCAGGAAATAGCAACCATTGTTTTCCGCCTTAAGCTGCATCATCAAGTTTTTTCCGCGCATACACCAAAGGTGAAACAAATATTACAAAGTTGTTTTTCATTCCTTTGGCGCAGGAGACTTGGAAGCAGCATCGTCACCAGCCGGAGAATCACCCTCAACGTCAGCACTATGGTGGGACTCGGAGGAGTCTTGGTTGACGCTGTCGATGGTGTTCATGGGCACGAAGACGTCGATGTCCACCAACTCGGCAACTCTGGTGTCATAACCAACGAGTGAAGACAAGATGGCTTCGTGATCAATCTCTTTGCCGTCATCGTCAATGTCGGGGATACCAGAGGTCACCGTATCGATGTCGGCATCTTCGTAGTGTGCCTTCACCATTGAAAGCGCCATCCTTGCGCCCGCCCGTGCACATGAAGCTTTCCAGCTTGTGATACGCTCGGGGGCTCGGCACAGAATCTCCGAGTACTTCTCCATGGAGTCCGAGGCCTTGATGTGTATCTGGAGGGGCTTGGCAATCTCTTTGGCTTGGGTGATGGCGGTGTTGATGAAGTTGCCGGCAATAACCATGCATTCCTTGGCTAGAGGAGGCGATCTGGTTAAACCCATAGGAGCTGCAAATTCCGACAATAAACGCATGAGTTCAACAATTCAAAGTATCCAGACTACAGAAATACAAGGAAAAGGAAACTTACTGAAGATGCTGGCATTAGCCTGCCAGAGGGTGTCCGCCAGGGATTCTTTCTCTTGCTGGAGAAGCTTATACGCCTCGCTATGGCGATGGTTTTGTTCATCAGCAGCTTGCTTCTGATCTTTTAAGATCGCAAGCTCCTCCTTCAAGCGATTGATTTCCGCGGAGGCGGAGTCCTACAGGGCCTTCATGGAATCCTCATGCATTTTCAGCATTTCTTCCCTCTCCCTTTTAAGGATCTTGTTCTCGCTGTCCAGCTGCTAGATGTGCTTGGACTGCTCGACAATGTCCTTGGCCTTGGCAACATGTTCTGAAAAGTCGGAGAAAACAAAGTACACAGTAAGTACTCGGAGAATGAAGGCACAAAACCAAGACGGAATGCGCAAAAAAGAAAACAGACTCTTGTTTTTGATGATCTGTTCCTTCAAGATGGCAGTTTTACCCTTTTCGGCTTCAAGATCTGCGCGCATCTTCTGATACTTGTCGTTGGCCATGCCCCTCCGAGCATTCTCGTTCTATGGAAAAAAGGAAAAAAAGTTAAACTGTTGTTTAGTCTACTTGGATCATCTAGTCGGAAGCTTTCCACCTAGACGCTCGGGGGCTACGACGAGAGTTTTTTTACTTAGCAGTATGCTTAGCTTTTCTTTAAGCACCTAGTCGGAACTAATTCAGTTCTCGATTAGAAGCTTGGGGGCTACAGTATAAAGTTTTTCACTCGGAACCTGCTTAGCTTTTCTTTAAGCATCTAGTCGGAACTAATTCAGTTACAACTAGAAGCTTGGGGGCTACAGTATTGAAAATTATAAACACTACGTATGCTACTCTTAAAGCATCTAGTCGGAATAGTTCATTCCATCTAAATGCTTGGGGGCTACAGTGAGAGTTTTTTCTAACTTAGTCACTCTTAGAGCATATAGATGCAAAACCTATGGTTTTTCGTCTACATCCTCGGGGGCTACAGTGGGATACTCATATGAAATGCAAAAGGCAAAGTAAACTTACAAGTGCGATGATCTTGTGGTTTGTAGCGCTCTCGGCTAGCAGCTTGCCAAAGGAAATGCTATTTCCTCGCAATATTTCTGCTTGACGGAGGAGATCCTCAAGACCGCATGTCGGAGATAACGGTACTCCTCCAGGAACCAGAGTTGTGTTACTCGGCGTAAGCGCCAGGTAGACTATCTTTGGGAATTCGAAGGGTTTCTGGGGAGCAAGGGCACCTCCTTCAGCAGAAGTACTAGCTTCCACCACCGCCTTGCCGCCACCAATGGCATCCTTAGCCGGAGCTTCAGCCATTTGTTGAGCGGTGCTCTCCTGCGTCGCCTGCTCGCCGACAACAGCAAGTTCGGTAGAGGCGCCAGAATCCACTTCCATGACGGAAGGGCCTGGTGCCTCCTTAGCTTGTGAGCTTGTCGGGGCAGACGAAGGCTTGACGACAGGGGTAGCAGGGGCGATGGCGGGGGAGGCGTCGCGATGCAGCATGTCTTTGATATTTCGAGAAGCCCCCAAAGTTTTGGAGGTCTTCTTGAGGCTGGTCGTGGATTTCTTCCTGAAACGTTCAAAATGCATAAGTACAGGAGCAAGACAGATAAATAGACAATGTCGGAGAATGAGAAACTTACATGTTGGGGATATGCTATATGGGTATCCTCATAGCATGTCTCTTATCCAACTAACCCGGGTGGCCCATAGTCGGTAGCATGGCCTGTGGCCTGCTGGGCAGCCCATTTAGGTGGATCCAGAAGGGAGGCCCATGCCGGATAAAGGAAGGCTACGGTGGAGCACCAGCGTACCCGGAGCCTTGGAGTGCAAGATACACAAGACTAGTAATAGACAGTGGGACTCTGTAACCTGTCTGGCTAGGACTTTTCCATGTAACCCTAGGACCTGGCGACTATATAAGTCGGGCCTATGGGAGCCTTTAGGGCAACAATCTCATACACAACTTCATACAACCTCGCAGAGCGAACCTATCTCTGTAACTCGGCGTATTGCCCTTATAGTGATTTATAGCAGGAGTAGGATTCCGCCACCGTCGTGGGATCTGAACCTGGGTAAGCTGTGTTACCTCGTACCCGTCAACCGTCCGCCTTACCCCACGTCTCTAAACACGCACTGTGAGGACCCCTCCATGGCGTACTCGTTGGCAATACCACGATAGTTGGCGCCCACCATGGGGCAAGAGGCGCTTCAGGCTCTTCAGCGGGCGAGGACCAAGATCTTCACAGTAATCGGCGAAACCGTAGCCATCGGCCGTATACTCTTCTCTGGCAATGTTCCGATCGTCCCCCCTGACGAGTTCTGGATCCCGGCGAAGACGAAGCCTACGCGGTGTTCGATCGTTCCACCTCTTCATCGGCGAAACCGACTCGGGCACTAATTCCCTTGGAGTCGGAGAAGCATCAAGACCCGCACGGACCGCCTACGGGCAGGACACGTTCGCGGAAGGATCGATGTCGGATCTCTCCTCGGAGTTTGCCGACAAATATCTGAAAAATTCAAGACCCACCCAAACCGCCCCTGTGCAGGATATAAAGGTGGAAGATCACTGTAAATCTGCGGGCTTTGTCCGCGCGTCTGGATAGCAGAGATCCAAGTTCGTCGGCATGGTTACCATCTTCGATCTGGCGCGTTGCGTTCAGAGAGAGGGCGAAAACCCCCGCGACTACCTCGCCAGGTGGCTCCGTATACGGGCCGACCTGGCCAATTACCCCGATGATAACTCTTTGTATCACTTCGTGGAAGGACTGGACCGTGGCACACTTCTTCGACATTCTTTACGTCGGCAGCAGACAACAGGACGCCTCACCCTCGAAGAGATGGTGAGCACCATCAACAGCTACGCGGCAGCTGACGCGGCATCCCAGATGGCGCTTGCGCTCAGAGACGAAGAACCTCCAGTTCCGTAGCCACCGCCACCGCCTCCGGCCGCCATCGTCATAGCAGCACCACCACCTCCAGTCATCGTCGAAGCCGTTGCACCTACACCGCCCGTCATCGAGGAAGTCCTGGCACCCTCCGACTTTGTCATTGACGCGCTTTATGCTGATTTCAGTGCAGATTCAGAGGAGGTAGACTTCAGTCTAGAAGAGCTAGACTCCGCTATGCAGGAGATGGAGGAGGAGTACTCGCGCGATGAGCAAGTTAACAACACCGTCATGTCTTGAGGGGTGTTCGTCACCATTGGGACAACGATGGATGAAGATCAACCCGGGCAAGCTCCGCCTACGGTGTTGGAAAAGGGGAAGGGGCCACTAATTGTTGCCGACGATGATCGCGCAAAGGTCATGCCTCCTCCGCCTAACCCAATGCAGCAGCCGTAGGAACTCAGCACCGGTCCGAGAAACAACAACACCGCAAACTTGCCGCCTCCAGCATCCACGTCGGCAGCAGCCCATGTTACTCCAGCTGATAGAGTGATGTACGGCAATCTCCTCGTCGAGCCACTAACCGTTGATCATATCCGGAACGTGACTCAGCTTGATGAGAAGCGCCAGTTGCTGCTGGAGGAGGCGCAAGCCATCGCGGAGCAAGGCGCTAAGCTAGATCGAGATCTGGTCAACGCACAGAAGTCCATAGAGAAAGCTAGAGCAATGGAGGCCGAGTACAAGACTCTGCTGCAGCAGCAGAAGGCTAAGAAGGTTCCGGCTCGCGTCATCAACGATCCTGGTGTATGGCGTATCCTAGGATGGGCTCCCTCGAAGCCGGCACAGGCCAAGCCATACATTGATAGTGAAGGCAAGCAGGTGATGCCCACCCCACTCCTTAACCTCACCGTCGCCAAGACCCTTCTGGAGCAGGATAGATCGCCTGAGGCAGTAGAACAGGTCTATGACCTAGTGGCCAAGGCGGTAAAGCAGCAGGAAAAGGCCACCTCTCATAGACTTGAGTCTGACCCAGCGCTCTGCCGATCTAGCCAGTACAAACCGCCAAGGGACATATCTCCTCAGGATGTCGGATCACAGACGGGTTCATCAGAACGAAGACGGAGGGATGCGCGCAACAGGAAGGATGCTATCCCCATATCCTCCGACCACGGAGAAAAATCCCGACCTCGCCGCCCATCACCACCGCCCCGATCCCCCCGATGTCAGGAAGACTACAAGGCTCACCATCGCACGGATATGCCCCCTCCAAAGCAGTGTGGCATCATCATCCGCGACAACGCGGCGCAGGCCCGTCATGATGAAGAGCGCCACCAAGGACACAAGAGCAGGTCACACCATGACCCTCCGCGTCCGACAAGCAACCGTGACAGGCGCGGGGCGTAGCAGGAGGGTAACAACAAGAAGGCTAACCCACCGCCACCTCCGCCTCTGTCGCCGCCAAGCAGTCACCATGGCGGAAGAGGCCCGCGTCATTCACGAAGCCCATCCCCTGTTGACAACAAGAAGAAGAACCCGGAGCCGTACGATGCACGTTCGCGGATCGATAAGATCCACAAGGCCCGGTAAGAACCATACCTAGGACCATGTTGTTTTGGACCTGCAATACGGTCCGCAACTTACCCCAAAGGTTTCCGGATCGACAAGACCATCAAGCCCTATGACGGCACCACCAAACCTGCCACATGGTTGTAGGACTACGGCAACGCGGTGGAGATTGCCGGAGGCAACCGCAACGTCGCCGTTAAGTACCTTGCGGCCCGTCAATGGATCAACGACTTGCCGGAGAAATCTATCTACAACTGGCTTCGAGGTGGTCCCCTTCAAGAGCGTGTACCACGTCATATTCGGCCGCGACATATTCCACACGTTCATGGCCAAGCCATGCTTCGTCTACAACAAACTCAAGATACCCGGACCAAACGGCATCATCATCGTATCCGGAAGCTTTACCAAGGCAAGGGACTGCGAGATCAACGAAGCAGCCGTTGCAGAAGTTGTCCTCTACAACAAAGAATTCAAAGAGATCCAGAGCAAGGTCGATGACTCAGAGATGCCCGCGTCGAAGAAGCAGATCTCCAACTCCGCTCCTGCGTTGAAGGCCGCCATCGAGACCAAGCCGGTGGAACTTGTGGTAGGCGATGCCTCCAAGGTCACCGCCATTGGGACGAACCTGGATCCCAAATAGGAAAGCGCGCTCGTCGAGTTCCTCCGTGAGAATAGGGACATCTTTGCCTGGCAACCTGCCGACATGAAAGGTGTACCTAGGGAACTTGCCGAGCACAGCTTAAACATTGATCCAAAATGCAAACCAGTGAAACAACATCTACGACGCTTTGGAGATGAGAAGAGACGCGCCATTGGCAAACAGATAGCTAGGTTACTTAAGGCTAGATTTATCCGAGAAGTCCTTCACACCCAATGGGTGGCCAATCCTGTACTTGTCCCCAAAAAGGGAACCAATGAATTAAGAATGTGTGTTAATTACACCGGCTTGAACAAAGCATGTCCCAAAGATCCGTTTGCCTTGCCTCGCATTGACCAAGTCATTGACTCGATGGCTGGCTTGGAACTTTTGTGTTTTCTCGATGCATACTCAGGATACCACCAGATCAAGATGAGGAAGTCGGACCAATTGGCCACTTCGTTCACTACCCCATACGGCACATTTTGTTATGTCACAATGCCCTTTGGGCTGAAAAACGCAGGTGCTACTTACCAGCGGACAATGCAACATTTCCTCCACGACCAAATCGGTCGGAACGTTCACGCTTATGTGGACGATATCGTGGTGATGTCTTAAAAAGTCAAACGACTTAATCTCCGACATAAAAGAAAATTTGATAATCTCCTGAAATACAACATGATGCTTAACCCTAAGAAATGCGTCTTCGGGGTTCCAGCCGGCAAATTGTTGGGCTTCATCGTTTCCCAACGAGGAATCGAGGTCAACCCGGAGAAAATCAAGGCCATCTTAAACATAAACCGTCTGACATGCCTAAAGGACATTCAACGACTAACAGGTTGTGTTGCAGCAGTTAGTCGGTTCGTCAGCCGACTTGGAGAGAAGGCTCTGCCGCTGTACAAGTTGCTGAAGAAGGCGGACAAATTCACGTGGACGGACGAGGCAGATGCAGCATTGAAGCAGCTCAAGGAGATTCTTTCCTCAGCGCCCATCCTTGCAGCGCCCGAGCCTGGTGAGCCCTTGTTAATTTACATGGCGGCAACCAACCGGGTTATCAGCATCGTTGTCGTGGTAGAGCGGAAGGAACCAGGCTATGAGCATGGAGTTCAACGACCAGTTTACTATGTGAGCGAGGTCTTGACGGAGTCCAAGCAGCATTACCCGCACTACCAAAATATAGCTTATGGAGTATTCCTTGCTTCTCGGAAGCTGAGGCATTACTTTCAGGAGCACCCAATCACAGTGGTGAGCAAGACTCCACTGTCCGATATCATCAACAATAGTGACGCTACAGGAAGGGTCACGAAGTGGGGCATTGAACTTGCCGCCTTCGAGATCACCTACAAGAGACGCAACGCTATCAAGTCACAAGCCTTGGCGGATTTTGTTGCAGATTGGACGGAGATGCCAGATGCTACTCCGTTGCCAGAACCAGAGTACTGGGTGATGCACTTTGACGAATCAAAGGTGCTCAATGGCTCAGGGGCTGGTGTATTGCTACAGTCACCAACAGGAGACAAGCTACACTACATTCTGCAGATCCACTTCGAGGCTACAAACAACATGGCGGAGTATGAAGCACTCATTCACGGACTACATGTAGCCAAGGATATTGGAATCAAGCGCATAGTTTGTTGTGGAGATTCCGACTTGGTTGCCCAGCAGGTGGCTGGACCTGGAATGCGCGGAACCCTATGATGGCGGCATATCGAGACGAAGTGGACGAGATAGCCAAGAGCTTCTTGGGCTACGAAGTCAAGTATGTGCCTAGGGAACAAAACGAGGCGGCTGATCTGCTCTGTAAGATAGGATCAGGGCGCAAGCGAATTCTGCCAGGAGTTTTCCTAGAGCACATGCGCACACCATCCGTGAAGGGAGCCGACATCGACAACCCGGATAGAGCTGACTCTTTCATCAACATGGTGACCAAGGTCCCTCCGTCTTGGACAAAACCGTTCATGGAATACCTCGAACATGGAACTTTGCCCGACGACGAAGTCGAAAGACGGCAAATAGTACGGCGAGCAAAGGGTTATACCATAATCAATGGGCAACTCTACAAAAGGAGCACTACTGGTGTATACCTAAAGTGTGTTTCCCAGCTAGAAGGTATGGAAATCCTACGCGAAATCCATCTCGGAGATTGCGGGCATCACGCCGCTCCTAGATCGTTGGTCGCGAAAGCCTTCCGGCAAGGATTCTACTGGCTGACCGCAAAGTCGGACGCCGACAAGCTGGTTGAGACATGCATGGGATGCCAGTATTATGCCTGACAACCACATGTTCCTGCTGAAGAACTGCGAACAATACCAATAACTTGGCCATTTGCAGTCTGGGGGCTAGACATGGTGGGACTGTTACAGACGACACCTTGTGGGTTTAAGCATCTGCTAGTATTAGTTGACAAATTCACTAAATGGATAGAAGCTAAACCCATTAGAAAGCTTGATGGGGAAACTGCCCTAAGGTTCGTCCGAGATCTAGTGGTGAGATTTGGTCTCCCACATAGCATCATCACCGACAACGGCAACAATTTATCACTCGGAGAAGTGGAGACCTATTGCTGGGACAAAGGCATCCGACTTGACCTTGCATCTGTGGCACACCCACAATCCAATGGTCAGGTTGAGCGAGCCAATGGATTAATTCTGCAGGGAATCAAGCCACGTCTTGAGGCACCGCTACACAGAGCAGCTGGAGCCTGGGCGGAAGAACTGCCATCTGTGTTGTGGAGTTTACGAACCACACCCAACAGATCCACCGGCTACACCCCTTAGTTCATGGTATATGGAGCAGAAGCCATCCTCCCTTCCAACATCCTCCACGACGCACCAAGAGTTGCCGCCTACGACGAAGATGACGCTGAAGAATCCAAACGCCTAGATGTGGACCTTCTCGAGGAGGAGCGCGTTTTGGAATGCCAAAGATCCGCCATCTACCAGCAGAAGCTACGCAGCTACCATAGTCGCCGCGTTCGGCATCGCTCATTTAAAGAGGGGGATTTAGTACTCTGACTTAAGCAGAAGAAGTCACACAAATTATCCCCGCCATGGGAAGGACCGTTCATCATAAGCAAGGCGCTGCTCAATGGGTCTTACTACCTTGTCGACAATCGCGAACTCAAGGATAGACCCAACAAGGATCGTAAGCGTAAGCGACGTGACCCGGATGATGACTACCCAGAGCTTGATCGGCCATGGAACATAGCACAGCTACGTCCTTTCTACACTTAGCATCTTTTATCTAATTATGTACCTCTTATATGATCAATGAAATAAAGCTCTTTGGTTCACTCATATTGCTGAGTCTTTTACCTCCTTTAGTGTTCATTTTTGGATCATATAAAACGTTTATGCACAAGTCTTGCGATTGCACTTGTGAAAATTCTGCCTAAGGGCTATAGCTTAAGTTTTCTGGTCTACACATTCTTTGTCGTTTTTATGTGGATTCTGGAGTAGTGACTTTTGGCACTTATTGTCGGCGATTTTGTGCTTAGGTTATTGACGGTGCCATTGGGCATCATCACCTAAGCGCATGGTTCCGACAACGAGTCTTCCGACTCACGAAAAGTCAAGCATAAGAACCAGAGTAATGGATAAGCCAGCACTTGCTTAAAAATATATACATACTGGGAATTAGTTCTTAAGTCGCAGGACTTGACAATCATTGTTTTCCGCCTTAAGATTACATCACCAAGTTTCTTCCGTGCACACACCAAAGGTGAAACAAAAATTACAAAGTGTTCTTCATTCTTTGGGCGCAGGAGACTTGGAGGCCGCATCATCACCAGCCGGAGAATCACCCTCAACATCGGCGCTGTGATGAGACTCGGAGGAATCTTGGTTGACGCTATCGATGGTGTTCCTGGGCACGAAGACGTCAACATCCACCAACTCGGCAACCCTGGTGTCATAAGCCGCGAGTGATGACAGGATGGCTTCATGATTGATCTCCTTGCCGTCATCATCTACGTCGGGGATGCCAGAGGTCACCGTGTCGATGTCGGCATCTTCATAGTGTGCCTTCACCATATACAGCGCCATCCTTGCGCCAGCCCGTGCGCATGAAGCTTTCCAGCTCGCGACACGCTCGGGGGCTCGGCGCAGAATCTCCGAGTACTTCGCCACGGAGTCCGAGGCCTTGATATAAATCTGGAGGGGCTGGGCAATCTCCTTGGCTTGGGCGATGGCGGTATTGATGAAGTTGCCGGCAAGAATCATGCATTCTTTGTCCGAAGGAGGCGAGCGGGTTAAACCCATAGGCGCTAAAAATTCCGACAAGGATCACATGAGTTCAATAAACTCTAAAGTATCCAGACTACAGAAATACAAGGCGGAGGACACTTACTGAAGATGCTGTCCTTAGCCTGCCAGACGGTGTCCGCCAAGGATTCCTTTTCTTGTTGAAGGATCTTAAACGCCTCGCTATGGCGATGGTTTTGCTCATCAGCAGCTTGCTTCTGATCTTTTAGGATCGCAAGCTCCTCCTTCAAGCGATTTATCTCCGCGGAGGCGGAATCCTGCAGGGCTTTCATGGAATCCTCGTGCATCTTCAGCATCTCCTTTGTCTCCTCCTTCAGGATCTTGTTCTCGCTGTCCAGCTGCTGGATATGCTTGGACTGCTCGACAATGTCCTTGGCCTTGGCGACATGTTCTGCAAGTCAGAGAAAACAAAACACACAGTGAGTATTCGAAGAAGGAAGGCATAAAACCAAGACGAAATGCGCAAAAAGAAAACAAACTCTTATTTTTGATGATTTGTTCCTTCAAGATGGCAGTTTTACCCTTTTCGGCTTCAAGATCTGCGCGCATCTTCTAATACTTGTCGTTGGCCATGCCCCTCCGAGCATTCTCATTCTGTGGAAACAAATACAAAGTTAAGTCGTTGTTTGGTCTGCTTGGAGCTCCTAGTCGGAGATTTTCCACCTAGATGCTCGGGGGCTACAGCGAGAGTTTTTAACTTATAAATATGCTTAGCTTTTCTTTAAGCATCTATTCGGAACTAATTCAGTTACAACTAGAGGCTTGGGGGATACAGCATTGAGAATTATGAACACTGTGTATGCTACTCTTAAAGCATCTAGTCGGAGTAATTCATTCCATCTAAATGCTTGGGGGCTACAGTGAGAGTTTTTTCTAACTTAGTCACTCCTAGAGCATATAGATGAAAAACCTATGGTTTTCCGTCTACATCCTCGGGGGCTATAGTGGGATACTCATACGAAATGCAAAAGGTAAAGTAAAACTTACAAGTGCAATAATCTTGAGGTTTGTAGCACTCTCGGCCAGCAGCTTGCCAAAGGAAATGTTATTTCCCCGCAAGATATCTGCTTGTCGGAGCAGTTCCTCAAGACCGCACGTAGGAGATGACGGCACTCCTCCAAGAACCATAGTTGTGTTACTCGGCAGGAGCGCCGGGTAAACTATATTTGGGAACTCGAAGGGTTTCTAGGAAGTAGGGGCGCCGCCTTCGGCAGAGGTACCAGCTCCCACCACTGCCTTGCCGCTACCGATGGCATCCTTAGACGGAGCTTCAGCCATTTGAAGAGCAGCGCTCTCCTGCATCGCCTGCTCGCCGACAACAGCGAGTTCGGTAGAGGCGCCAGAATCCATTTCCATGGCGGAAGGGCCTGATGCCTCCTGGACTTGAGAGCTTGCCGGAGCAGAGGAGGGCTTGACGGCAGGAGTAGCAGGGGCAATAGCGGGGGAGGAGTCGCGATGCAGCATATCTTTGATATTTCTAGAATCCCCAAGAGTCTTGGAGGGCTTCTTGAGGCTGGTTGTGGCTTTCTTCCTGAAACGTGCAACGTGCATAAGTATAGGAATAAGAAAGATAAATAAGACAATGTCGGAGAATGAGAGGCTTACACTAGGGGGGCGCTTTGGCAAAAATCCCGGTGGCTTTTCTCTTTTCCGCCTCCAGGGCAGCAGTACTCTTTTTGGAGGCTCCACCCTCCGTCTTCTTCTTCTTGCCACTGTCGGCAGCGTCAGAGGTGGAGCTCTTCCGCTTTCGCGCCAACGGGACATCATCGTCGGACACGACCGTGACTTCCTTCATCTTTGGATCATAGATTTGGGCAGCCAGGTTGTCCTCATCTAAATCGCTAAGCTGTTAAGTGAGAAATCACCGTGTTAGATAAGATGGCACCGGCAAGACGGAGAAACTGGAGCAATGTCATACACGGAAAATAAACACCTACCTTTGGGCACTTGCCGTCTATGTACATGTCGCAGGTGATGGTGAAGCCGCGCTTCTTATCCTTCACCTTGACGAAGTCCTTTAGACGAAGCTTGACGGAGTCGCTCGAGAAGTTATCCACGGAGATCCGGAGGGTATCCCTTCGATCACTGGTGTACTCGTGCATGAACTTCACGCGGTGCTGCAGAGGTTGGATTCGCCTGATGAACCAGCACATGGCTAGGTCCAAGCCGGTCAAACCCGTCTCTACGAACCACTCGATCCGCCTTATTGCGCGAGAAGCGTCGAGGTCGGAGGGAAGGGAGGCATGGGATCTCCATCTGGAAACTTCAAGCGGCGGCTCCATCCACGAAGTCCGGGTATGTCACTTCTCAGCCCGCCAAAGGAATGTCGGGGCCGTAGAAGTACGTCCGCTGCCAGTTTTTGCACGAATCGTGGCCGACGATGTCGGGGAACCGCCGGCCAGGTCGGATCTTGAAGCTTATGGTGCCACAGTTCCTAAGCTCCTCCCTACTATGTCCGGCTTCATGTTTGACGGTGAAGAAGTACATGAACAAGTCTAAACTAGGCCTAATCGCGAGGTAACCCTCACAAAGTGCCGCGAAGTTGCTAAGCACTAAGATACTATCGGGGGAGAGGTTATGGGGTTGAACCTTGAAGTGGTTCAAGACGGACAAAAAGAAGTGGGAGATGGGCAGGGAAACAACGCGTACCAGCTGAGCCTTGAGGTACACCTTTTCTCTGGCTTGGGGAGAAGGTGTCACCTCGCCGGCCGGTGCCGCTCGCCAGGCGAGCCCTTCCGTCGAGGGGAGGTAGCCTTCGGCGACCATCTCTTGGATGTCACGGCCGGTGATGTCCGAGCTGCGCCAGTCGCCCTTGTGCGAGTCTGGCTCTTCTTCCAGAGGCTCTAGCGCCGCCAGATTGTGGTCACCGCCGGTGGTTTCAATCACCGCCGACGTGGGGATGACCAGGCCCTCTGGGGGCACGACGACGGAGCTCGCCGGCTTCGCTGTGGCTTCGATCGACGCCGCCATCGACGGGGAGGAGCTGCTGCTGGCCATGGAGGACTGGGAGGATGCGACTGGTGCAAAGAGAGGCTAGGGTTTCTTCGAGGTTTTCCACAGAGAGCTCGAGGAGGCGTGCGGCTGGAGGAAGAAGATGATGACGCGAGAGAATGGGGTAAACAGTGGAAAATGTCCCACGGTTACTATTTATCTTACTCTGCGTCAAGATTCGTGCAGCTAATCGGACGGTTGCCACGTAGACGACGTGTTCGTGGACGTGCGCGGTAATTTCGCCACGTCTCCAACCGCCACCGCCAACGGTTTGTATCGCTCGCGAGGGAAAATCGGATATGATTGTGTTCTCTGCATGTGTGAGTTACGAGGCGTCACTGACCTAAGCCTATGTCGTCATAACTGACATGGTAGATGAGCCGTCACATTGAAGATTCCGGCATGGACGGATCTAATCCGACTACGGAAGAGTACGATGGAAGATTTAGCATTTCTCCGACTTACTCATAGAAGACGGAGAAACCTTTGTAGGGTTCTTTGGGAGGACTACAAGATATTGCTTGACGATTTGCCGACACCCATCTAGATAGAGCATTCCACGAGAAGAGGCAAGACGGCGCAAGATCTCGGAGTTCTCCGGGGCTACTGTTGGGGATATGCTATATGGGTATCCTCATAGCATGTCTCTTATCCGACTAACCCGGGTGGCCCATAGTCGGTAGCATGGCCTGTGGCTGCTGGGTGGCCCAGTTAGGTGGATCCAGAAGGGAGGCCCATGCCGGATAAAGGAAGGCTACGGTGGAGTCACCAGCGTACCCAGAGCCTTGGAGTGCAAGATACACAAGACTAGTAATAGATAGTGTAGGACTCTGTAACCTATCCGTCTAGGACTTTTCCCTGTAACCCTAGGACCTGGCGACTATATAAGTCGGGCCTATGGGAGCCTTTAGGGCAACAATCTCATACACAACTTCATACAACCTCGCACAACGAACCTATCTCTGTAACTCGGCGTATTGCCCTTATAGTGATTTATAGCAGGAGTAGGATTCCGCCACCGTCGTGGGATCTGAACCTGGGTAATATGTGTTACATCATACCCGTCAACCGTCCGTCTTACCCCACGTCTCTAAACACGCACTGTGAGGACCCGTCCATGGCATACTCGTCGGCAATACCAAGACATTACACTAGGGGGAGGGGGTGCTTTGGCAAAAATCCTGGAGGTTCTTCTCTTTTCCGCCTCCAGGGCGGCGGTAGTCTTTTTGGAGGCTCCACCCTCCGTCTTCTTCTTCTTGCCTCCATCGGCAGCGTTAGAGGTGGAGCTCTTCCGCTTTCGTGCCAACGGGACATCGTCGTCGGACACCACCGTGACTTCCTTCATCTTTGGATAGTAGATTTGGGCAGCCAGGTTGCCCTCCTCTAGATCGCTAAGCTGTTAAGTAAGAAGTCACCGTGTTAGACAAAATGACATTTGCAAGACGGAAGAGCTAGAGTATATGTCATACACGGAAGATAAAAACCTACCTTTGGGCACTTGCCGTCTACAAACATGTCGTAGGTGATGGTGAAGCCACACTTCTTATCCTTCACCTTGACGATGTCCTTAAGGAGGAGCTTGACGGAGTCACTCGAGAAGTTGTCCACGGAGATGCGGAGACTATCCCTTCTGTCGTTGGTATAATCGTGCATGAACTTCGCGTGGTGCTGTAGAGGTTGGATTCGCCTGATGAACCAGCGCATGGCTAGGTCCAAGCCGGTCAAACCCGTCTCTACAAACCATTTGATCCGCCTTATAGCGCGAGAAGCGTCGAGGTCGGAGGGAAGGGAGGCTTGGGATCTCCATGTGGAAAATTCAGCGGCGGCTCCATCCGCGAAGTCCGGGTACGTTACTTCTCGGCCCGCCAGAGGAATGTCGGGGCCATAGAAGTACGTCTTCTGCCAATTCTTGCAGGACTCGTGGCCGACGATGTCGGGAAACCGCTGGCCAGGTCGAATCTTGAAGCTTATGGTGCCATAGTTCCTAAGCTCCTCCTTACTATGTCCGGCTTCACGTTTGACGGTGAAGAAGTACACAAAAAGGTCTAACCTAGGCCTTATCCCTAGATATCCCTTGCAAAGTGCCGCGAAGTTGCTCAACACTAAGATACTATTGGGGTAGAAGTTATGGGGCTGGACCTTGTAGTGGTTTAAGACGGAGAGGAAGCAGTGGGAGATAGGTAGGGAAACGCCGCGCACCAGCTGAGCTTTTAGGTACACCTTTTCTCCGGCTTGGGGAGAAGGTGTCACCTCGCCGGCCAGCGCAGCCCGCCAGGCAAGTCCCTCCGTCGCGGGAAGGTAGCCTTCGGCGACCATCTCTTGGATGTCGTGGTCGGTGATGTCCGACCCGCGCCAGTCGCCCTTGTGCGAATCTGGCTCCTCTTCCAGTGGCTCTAGCGCCACCAAGTTTTGGTCGCCGCCGATGGATTCGATCACCGCCGATGCGGGGATGACCAGGCCCTCTGGAGGCACGACGACGGGGCTCGCCGGCTTCGCCGTGGCTTCGCTCGACGCCGCCATCGATGGTGACGTGCTACTTCTAGCCATGGAGTGGAGGTTGGGTGCGACTGGTGCAGGTGGGAGCTAGGGTTTTCTCGAGGTTTCTCGCGGAGAGCTCCAGGAGACGCGCGGCTGGAGGAAGAATATAACGCAAGAAGAATGAGGTAAAAAGTGGAGATTTCCCCACGGTTACTATTTATCATCCTCGGCGTCAAGATTCGTGCATATTAATCGTACGGTTGCCGCGTAGATGACGTGTTCGCGAACATGCGCGGAAATTTCGCCACGTCTCCAACCGTCGCTGCCAACGGTTCGTATCGCTCGCGCGGGAAAATCTGATATGATTGCGTTCTCTGCATGTGTGAGTTACGAGCCGTCGCTGACCTAAGCCTACGTCGTCCTAGCTGACATGGGTAGATGAGCCGTCACATCAAAGATTCCGACATAGACGGATTCAATCCGACTACGGAGGAGTACGATGGAAGATTCAACATTTCTCCGGCTTACAAGTCGAAGACGGATGAAGCCTTGCAGGGTTCTTTGATAGGACTACAAGATATTGCTTGACGATTTGCCGACATCCATCTAGACAGAGCATTCCACGTGAAGAGGCAAGACGGCGCAAGATCTCGAAGTTCTCCGGGGGCTACTGTTGGGGATATGCTATATGGGTATCCTTATATCATGTCTCTTATCCGGCTAACCCGGGTGGCCCATAGTCGGTAGCATGGCCTATGGCCTGCTGGGCGGCCCAGTTAGATGGATCCAGAAGGGATGCCCATGCCGGATAAAGGAAGGCTACAGTGGAGTCACCAGCGTACCTGGAGCCTTGGAGTACAAGATACACGAGACTAGTAATAGATAGTGTAGGACTCTGTAACCTATCCGGCTAGGACTTTTCCCTGTAACCCTAGGACCTAGCGACTATATAAGTCGGGCCTATGGGAGCCTTTAGGGCACAACTTCATACAACTTCGCACAGCGAACCTATCTCTGTAACCCGACGTATTGCCCTTATAGTGATTTATAGCAGGAGTATGATTCCGCCACCGTTGTGGGATCTGAACCTGGGTAGGCTGTGTTACCTCGTACCCATCAACCGTCCGCCTTACCCCACGTCTCTAAACATGCACTGTGAGGACCCCTCCATGGCGTACTCGTCGGAAATACCACGACATAGAGCGCCTAATCAAGTTTGTAGACATGGTTCGGAAATTTAGGATCCTCAAATCCCGGGGATTGCTTGACGTAGACCAACTCGTGTAGTGTACCATTAAGAAAAGCACTCTTAACATCCATTTGCTGTGATTTGAAATTATGATGAGCGACATAAGAAAGACAGATACGGATGGACTCAAGGCGAGCCACGAGAGCATAGGTTTCATCGACATCAATGCCTTCCACTTGAGAGAATCCTTGAGCCACTATCCTTGCTTTATTCCTTACAACAATGCCATTTTCATCTTGTTTGTTCTTGAAAATCCACTTGGTGCCGATAACATTGCTACATTCTTTGGGTTTCTCTACGATCTTCCAAACCTTGTTACGCTCGAATTTATTTAGTTCTTCGTGTATTGCAACTACCCAATCGGGATCTTCAAGAGCATCAAAGACCTTTGGTTCAACCATGGAAATGTGTGCTTGATGAACACAGAAGCTAGCAAGTTCTCTTCTAGTAGACACTCTTCTTCTTAGATCACCTACAACCTTGTCAAGAGTGTGAACCCTTAACTCAAGATTCCGATCAGCACAAGCTTTGCGACGAGGCTCAGTTTCCTTATTGTTTCTAGAAGGAGTTGATTCAGCATTTGGATCCTTGTCTTGGCCACTACCTTGCCCTTGATCTTGATCTGAGTTGATAACAGGAGACTGTTGCTATACTAGTTCTTCAGGGCCGGACAATCCGCCCCTAGGTGGGGCCGGACTATCCATCCTAGGAGATGCGGCTGCATTTTCTTCTTCCTGAATGTCCTAGGCAGAACTTGGAGTACCAGGGCCAGATAATCCGCCCCTTGGGACCGGAGAATCTGTCCTAGGATTTTCTGGACTTGTTTGCTCTTCATGATGTCCCCTGAAGCGAGTTGGAGTGCCAGGGGCGAACAGTCCTCCCCTTGGAGGGGGCGGATAGTCCGAACTGAGACTACCATTTTGCCGAGAAGACAGGTGATCTTCAGAAGGTTGTGCTGTTGGTGCAGAGGTTTCTCCAGCAGTAGGGGCTTGTTGATCTTGTGTAGATGAGGGCTCCACTTGAGTGGAGAATTATCCTTCCCGATCCACCACAAGGGGTTCCTCAATGGGGCAGAAAAATCCCACACCCATTCTTCTTATGGCATCTTGGGGTATTTCAACATCTGCATCACAAACATCAACTTGCCCCACATGGGAGTCATCATTTTCATCGAATTCCACACTACAAGATTCTACAACAATTCCGGAGCTTGTTGTAGACTCTATAAATGTGGGATTCGGCACCGTAACCAATAAAAATCCCTTCTAAAGCCTTAGACTCAAATTTAGACAAGCAAACTCCTTTGATGATAAAGAAACACTTACAACCGAAAACTCGTAAGTACGAAATGTTGGGCTTGTTACCGATAAGTGTTTCATACGGTGTTTTGTCCAAGATCTTGCGGAGGTGTATTCGATTTGATGAATGACAAGCGGTAGATATGGCTTCATCCCAAAAGTTGTATGGAGACTTCAATTCAGCCAACATTGATCTAGCCATATCCATCAAAGTGTTGTTCTTCCTCTCGGATACACCATTTTGTTGAGGGGTGTACACAGCGGAATATTGATGTCTTATCCCCTCTTCACTTAGAAATTCATTTTTTGTGTAGTTCTTGAACTCAGAGCTATTGTCACTTCTTATTGCCAATATGGGGACGTTGTGTTGACGCTGAACTTCATTGGCAAAATCAGTGACAGTTTGTTGAGTCTCAGTCTTTAGCTTGAAAAAATAGACCCAAGTGTATCTTGAGTAATCATCGACTATCACCAAGCAATATTTCTTCCCACCGAGGCTGGCATGAGATGGAGGACCAAATAAGTCCACATGAAGTAACTCCAAGATCCTCTTTGAGGAAACAATAGTTTTCCTCTTGTGGGGAGAGTCATGCATCTTGCCTTCAACACAAGCCCTGCAAACACGATCTTTGGCAAAGGAAACATTGTCTTTTAGTACAAGGATGTGGACACCCTTGTGAAGACTTTGCAAAGTTCTCATGTTGACATGGGATAAACGGTGATGCCATAGCCAGCCCACGTCGGCCTTTCCGAATAAGCACATCAGACACGAAGTGGTTTTCCCCAAAAAGTCCACCACATACAGGTCATTTTCGACGTACCCAATGAAAGTGACCTTTAGAGACTTGCTCCACGAGAGTACTACTAAATCACCATCAATGAAAACAACAAAACCCATCTTACAAAGGGCATGAATAGAAAGTAAATTATAACCGAGGGTCTCAACAAGCATGACGTCCACGAGAGAGATATCATGGGCGACCACAACCTTGCCAAGACCCAATACCTCAGACTTGGACTTATCAGCATAGGAGACTGTAATATGATCATGATTGGGTCGCATATCTGTGATGATCTCTTTGCTTCTGGTCATATGACTAGTGCACCCACTGTCCAACACCCATTTAGACCCACTGGAAGCATAGCCATGCAAGAGAATTACTTCTTGGTTTTAGGTACCCATTTTTCAATGGGTCCTCTCATGTTAGTAACAAGGGTCTTTGGAACCCAAATAGACCAAGCAACATATTCATCAAAAGTACCAACATAATAAGCATAGACATCACCATAATCATCACAAAAGAGTTCATAATTTGGATTGTGAGACCCTACAAAACCAATATGGTCAGTTTTGTATTTTGTGACATTCTTCTCAAATGTGTTTGTCTTTGCTTGTTCACTCTTGGTCTTCTTCTTCTTGTTCTTCTTGTTCCTGGACTTGGTTACATATCCAAGTCCCTCTTTTCCAAGATTTAATCTTTCCTTGCCAAGAATATCATCAAGTCCACCATTACCATTGGGAGTGGTGTCATTCACAAGATCATCTTCCACCCTAGCATTTTAATTGTCAATATATGTTGATTAGATGTGCTAGGAACATGTCACATCCCAAAATTTTCCAAATTTTGAAATGTGAAAAATTTGCTGAAATTTAGGGTGAAAATAAACTTTTTGCTTCTAAATGGAAACACCAAAACCCTTCTTGAACAAATTTGAATAAAATGTAATAAAACAAATTTCAATCAAGTGAAATGCATTCATCAATGAATGTATCTTGAAAATTTAAACACCTGGAAAAGTTAAACCAAAACCCTAAAACCCTAATGGAAGAAAATCATTTCCAAGATCTCTCTAAGACTATGGATTTGATCCATATAAAAATCTATCAACAAACATTTATAAATGATCAAAAAATGATAAAAAAAATATTATAAAACCATAGAATTGGTTTCATTTAATTTGGAGCCATGGATAAAAACTTATGATTTTAATAAGGAAAAAGGAATTAATTTCCAAGGCTAATAAAGCTCCTAACTAAAAATCAATACCAAATCTTGAGCAAAATAATCCTAAAAGGATTTAAAAAGATAAAAAAATATTAAATAAAATTATACAAATTGGAATCACCAGTTTTGGATCTATAAATAAAAAGATATGGATTTTATAAGATAAAGAAAGAAAGAAAGAAAGAAGGAATATTTAAAATCCAAATTAAATCTTGGCCAAATCCATAAACAAATGGAAGTTATTGAAAAATAAAAAGAAATATTATATGGACTTGAACCATATTTGATTTGAAATAAAGACAAAATCCCTAATGGTAAATGATTAATTAAATCATGAGAAAATAATAAATTGAGATTTGCCCAATTGGAATAAAATTTATCTAATTAACTTAAAAAGTAATAAAAGAATTATTTGAATAAAATTTATATGGGTTTAAAACCATATTTGATTTTATTTGAATAAAGACAAATGCCCAATTTAAATGAATATTAAATCATATTAAAATATTTTAAATAATTCAAAGTGAATTATTTAACACACTGATGAACAATAAAACCTAATGAAAAAGGTTTGGTAAAAATTGGAATTCAAAAGAAGTTTGAAAACATATTTAAACCTTATTTAAATAAAGACAAAATGTCTATTTTAAATAAATAATAAATCATAAAAGAATAAAAGAAATTATTCTAAAATAGACTTTAAAATACATAAATAAAGAGATTAAAAACCTACTAAAAATTTGGAAAAGATCTGAAAAAGAATCTGAATTCAAATGAATGTTTGAATTGAAAAACAGAAAAACAGAAAAGAAAAAGATTCAGAAAGAAAAAATAGAAAAGGACCGACCCAAACTAACCTACCCAGCTACTAGGCCCAACAAGCCCAACAGTCAGCCCACCCGGCAACCCCTCTAGCGAATCGTTTTCTTACTCACCCCTGCACCCGCTCAGCCGCTAATGACCTAACCCCACACCTGCCCCGTCATCGTCTTCCCCACCGCGACGACCACGACCTCCTCCTTCGTCGTTTCTGCCAATTGATTGATTCGATTAATTCCGTTTAATGTGTGAGTAATATCCGTCCACGACCCCGCCCATTTAATCACCTCCCTCTCTCCTCTCTTTCCCCTCACACACCGTTGCCAGAGAGCCACCAGGCTGCCCTGATTCCACCTCGAATCACCGCTGTCTCCGGCGAGCCTTCGTCCAAATTCCGGCAACGTTGACCCTCCCCACTGGCCCTGGTTTCCACGAGAGCACTCGCCATATCCTAGCGCACCTACCTGTACCCTCTACTCACCCGCGTGTGCCCCAGAGCTTCGACAACAACCAAGTCCGAGCGCCACCGCCTCCTTATCCAACTCCGGCAACCCCTACTAGTAAAACCCGACCGCGCCTCTCCCTCTCAGTGATGCTCATGTACTCACCATCGTCTTGTGCATATATGTAACTACCTCGGTGAATTACGCTCCTCGTTACAAGCCTGGATGAGCGGAAATGGTTAAAATAGTACGGTGGGGCCCAAATGCCACTCACAGGTAGACCTTTCGGTCGTCCTAACCATTTCCAAACATCGGGACAAGAGCGGGCGGCGTAATCGGCAGGCGAAGGGATCAACTACATACACAAATGAGTATGTATGCAAGCCACCATACAACAGTCCTCAGAGCCATTCCATCTAAAGAAATAGAAATATTGCAACGCCATACGGCGAGATCCAAATGTCCTAGATAGATAGAATAGTTTAGGATATCTCCTCATACATCAAACATCAGAGTATCAGGCGGAAGCGGCAAACAAGATCCGAGTACGGATAAGAAGCAAATCGGCATAAGATGCCCCATAATAAACACATCCCGCGCACAGATCTCACGGATCCCCGTTCCCGGAATCTCTACACCGAATGATCGTTGTCCACATCGTCCGTCTCCTCCACCTAGTATCCATCTTGTGAGTGTACCTGTTTATCTGAATCAAATAATTTATCGCGTGAGACCCTAGGGGTACTCAGCAAGTCTTTATGCCTCTAAAGGGGACACAACCTGGGGTGACGCAATTGCAGCAAAAGATAATACCTAACAGTTCTATAGATACTCGCTAACCATCCGCCTAACCAAAGATAGACGGATGTCCGTGAATTAATAACAACAGTTATAACAGTAATATTAACAGATCCATCCTCCTCCTCGCTTACCAACGAGGAAGCGGACGAACACCCCCCATCCGTAGGCAGTTTTATTATCCATTCCATGAGTGTTGCACTATTTACTAGTCAGTTGCTTAGTCAAATTAAAAGCGGTACTTTAGTTATACTTGTCTATGATCGAGAAACTGTGCTCCAAGTCGTCCATAACCGCGGACACGGCTTTCAGAAAGTTTTACCCTGCAGGGGTGCACAAATAGCAACACACACTCGATCAACCTCGGAAAAACCAAATCAAAACCCAACGAGGCTTTCACGACAAAGCAATCACAAGATTCAGAAATATTTTAGGGGGCCACCCCATTAAGCTACCCGCAACGAAGTTAGCTGACTTCGAGACGGACTCAAGGTTTGTGGGGACGGCTGTAAACGACTGGGAACCCAAAAATGTGACTGGGCTTGTCGATACAGCGAAAACGTGTCACGATCCTAAACAGTACAGGTGCTCCTCGCACAATCGTAAATAAAGCAGTAAAGCATGGCATAAGTACAGGATAGTAAATAAAACCTCAAACTAGTTTGTGGCCCCAAGAAATAAGAATGAATCAAGCTCTGGCTCAGGGGGGTCCCATAATCCTCCCGGATGTGGATAGCGCGAATATTCAAGGAACAGGAATCAAGTACTCGGGGTCCTACGGGACACAAGTGAGCATGAAAAACCAAATAGCAGATATTGCTCACCGGTGCCACTTTCATTAGTTATCCCATACTACTCAGGTTAAGTTGTTTAGGTACCTCGTTACCCATCAGACACTCACATACCCTACACATGCTGTTCTACGACTCGCATGGCTCAAACAACTCCTGTAGTAATGGCTCATGGGATGGAGGAACAAGCTTCGGTGGAGTTTAAAAGTAAAGGCTATGCAGTACTTGGGATTCAGTTCAATGCGATCGCGACTCAATGATGCAAGAATAAGAAAGAGGCAATAGGTACTATATGTATGCAAGCATGTGGTAGTGCTTGCCTGGCAGCTCAGTTGAAGCGAGAGAAGGATCTGGGTAGTGCTCCTGGGTTTCTTGGTATATCCCCTGCTCAGCGTCTATTCGAAGAAGAACCAAACAAACAAGGGCCAACATAAATAAAGTGCACAAGCATATGAGTTAAAATGCGACAAGCAAACAATCATGCCATGTTGAATGATGCACAATTTGCATGGCAATAAAGTAGCATGGCATGGGTGAGATGTGGAATACAAGAATAAAGCCTTTTATTGAGATTTGGTCACATTTTATCCTCAGATAAGTTGCTGATTACATTATATTTATATGATGCATGCTGCAAAACAGAACAAGGAATGCATAAACAGAAAGGCCTCGTCGAGCTAATCATTTTAGACATATCATTTGTCAAATTTGGAGTTATAAAACAAAAGTTATTAATTAATTAAGGAAAAAAGGCATTTTGTTGTAATTTTAAACAACTTGAAATTGAAAGTGTTCAAAATATATTTTGGATGGAAGATTTGAATTCCTCACATTTTTCTGATTTCACAACATATATCATATGTATTAATTGGATTTATATTTTAAAAGTTAATTGAAACCAGATTTGAAATTTGAATTTAAAAAGATTTGAAAAGTTTAAATTAAAACAGAAAACAGAAAAGCCTTTTTGTACTCAGACCAGACCTAGCCACAGTCATAGACAAGTGGGCCACATGCTGACTGGGTGACACAGTGGCAGAACAGGTTTTCTCACTGCGGCGCTTACTAGTCTCTGTGAATGACATGTGGGACCCGCTGGCTAGGGCCTAGGTGTTAGTGGGTGAACCGGCCGAGGCTGAAAGGTGGGGTCGAGCTGGAGCGCGGGTTAAGGGCATAGAAACAGGGGGGCTTCTCTGCAAAAACGACGGGGTGGCTGGCAGATGGGGCTTTGCTTACCGCGGGTTGACGCGAAAAATAAAAAGGGGGGGCTATTCGAAATCTACCACAGGCCCCTGTACTGTTGTTCTTCTCTGCATCTGACGGAAAAGACAGAGAACGGCGCGGCGAGGCGGGGTTCGAACCCAGGACCTGGGGCGCGCGCGCAGACGCGGCGACCACTGGGCTAGGCGGGGGTAGTTGACAGGAGAGGGTAACGCGGCTAGGTAAGGCTCAGGCGGCGCAGGGACCTTGCAGGCAACAGCGAGCTCGACGCACCGACGGCGTTCGACGAAAAGAACGGCGGCGCTAGGGCGGTACGGCGAGGCGGAAGGTGTCAGGGGAGACGGGAGGCTCACCGCGAGGCTGTTGATGCGGTCTGATCGGGCAGAGGCGCTGGCGATCGACGGCGATGCAGACGCTCCCGCGGCTAGGGTTTCGTCGGAGCGTCTCGGTCCTGGCGAGCCTGGGGTCCTTCTCCTCCTCGCTGGCGCGTACGAGACGATGCAGGGGAGCGTACTCGTCCTTCCTCGACACCCCGAGCACCTCGCCACCGGCTGGAGCGACGGAGTGACGATCTACTGGCGGTGGCCGGCGAGAGAGGGTGGCATCGGTGGAGAGTGAGGGTAGGAGCGGCAGGCGCCTCGGCCAGATCTGGAGAGGCCAGAGGAGAGCCGTGTGGATGAGGGCAAGCAAGAGAGAGAGGGAGGAGGTGGCGTGCGGGAGGTGGTGAAGATAAAGGTGGCTTCGGCCACCTTTTCCCTCCTCCTTCACGTGCTCGAGCAGGGAGTCGAGGACAGGCACGGGGACGTCCAGGTGGGGTCAGGGTGAGGCCAGAGAGGGGTAGGCTCGGGTGGGGCCTTGTGGCAGCGAGTGAGCTAGAGGGAGAGAGGAGGGTGGCATGGAGCTAGGGTCGGGTGGAGGGGTAGATAGCTAGGGTAGGAGGGAGTGGCTCGGGTTAGGGTTAGAGAGAGGTGGTAGCTAGGTGGGCCAGGGTGACCAGGTGGGGCCAGGAAGGTAGAGAGAGGGGGTGAGAGAGGGGTGTGGTTAGATAGGTCTAGAGAGATGAGAGGTGGTCTCGGGTTAGGTTAAAGGGGGACTAGGGTTTAGGGGAGAGGATAAAGTGAGAGGGGGTGGTGTGGTAGATAGGTTTTGAAACAAGACCAAAACAAGAGGTGACCAAAAGAGAGGAGAGAGGGATAGGGAGAGGGATTAGGGTTTAGATTAGATGGGAAGGATAGTTTAGGTTTCTTTTATTTCTTTTCGTTTATTCATTTTTTTGTTTTATTGATTTAAACAAACTCTTGAATAAGATACAAAAGGATATCAAGAACAAGTGGAAACCAAAAGGAACATAGATGGGACAATAGATGGTCTATTGAGATTGCAATTAAATTTGAGCAAACTTGAGTGAATTTAAATCACCAAGCATCTCACAAATTTAACAGGAAACTTAATAGAAGGAGGATGGTGCAAGCTTGCATGGGCCATGCATAAGCATTAAATGCCACCTTGCTAATTGTGAAAACAACTAGAAATACACATGGGCATTTATATCATGCATGCACTCAAATTTGAATACTACCATGCAATATGGAAAATATTGAACCTATGCACATATATGGAGCTATATGACCATACTAGTGTGTGTTTCTCCACTAGATCATCACATGGATAAATTATAGCTTCATGCATGTACACATATAGAATAATTCCCACATAGAAGCTAGTAGAGGCAAATCTACAACATAGCATGCAAAGGTGACCATGTGGCTCTCCACATATCAATAATGTGAAAACAACATGATGCTAAGATGAGAGCATGTGGAAATAGAATTGGATCCATCCCAACCCACATGAGCTAGAGGTAAAACCCAATAAAGTGCAAAGCTCATATTTAGTTGGGTGGTGGAATTATAAGGTGGTGGCAGAGAAAGGTGATGGAGTTGAATAAAAGATATGCCCCCAACTCAACTTGGGCATTTAAACAATATATCAAGAACCAAATACAATATCAAGAGGCAAATACAATTTACAATGCATATGAGAGAAGAACCAACACAAAAAGGGTTTTATATGATGCTCAAATGCAAGGTGGCATGATGACATGAGCATGATATAATGATGATGCAACAATTATATATATGAAGTAGCCATTATATTACTAGACCAAGTAGCATTACAATTGTTAGACAATTGGGATGCTACAACTCTCCCCCACTAAACAAGAATCTCGCCCCGAGATTCCTAGGAAAAAGAAAACAACACAAGGAGAGGCGGGTGTTCGAACGAAGGTGACCCTCATGTTCCCAAGTTGATGAACAACGGAATGGTGCGACCACTACACCTTGCAAAACTTGCTAGACTTGTTGCGAGTCTTGCGTTTTGCTTGAGAAACAACGGGTTAGAAGAGTTGAAGGATTGTCGTGAGACAAGAAGGATAGGATGGACATAGCTCCGGTTTTCTCAAGAACATGATAAAAGACTAGAACCACTTGTGAAAGAAAAGGAAAAGATGATGTATCATGGATACAGAAAGACACACCGTTAAGATTAGAGATTTACTGATACGAGAGAGGATGAATCTTTATCTCGCCGGAAGGAAAAAGAGCTAGATTGGAGAGGTTTTGAACCACTATTACAATAGCATCGTATCTTCTCTCGGATTTGAGAAATGAAATACGGAAACAATATTGCCTTCAAACAATAGAGTCCCTTGATATCAACAGAAAGATTTAGTTAGACATCGTCGTATTAGATTCTTGTTGCGCCGGTAAGAACCAAGGATCACGCAATTTAGGTGCGCAGATATAACTTCCAGAGATGGATGTGAAGCCAGATCATTGTGGAATCCCGAGAAGCAAAGAATATGGAGGATCTGGAGTTTATTGTAGAGATACTTATTGCTTTCTTTAGCCTTGAGGCTAACGCAATAGATTTGCGGCTGATGGCATCAACCATAATTGGCTTTACCACAGGAAAAGATTTGTTGAAACAAAGAGAGAGATAGTTTCCTTTCATCTTGTTTGGGGATATCGAGCATCGGTAGAAAGACGAGGATAGAAAAAGGTTTGCGTTTGTTTCCACCAGATAATTGAGGATTTTGCTTCGTGTAGAAAGGGTGAGATCACCAAAAAGAGATTATTGATTACTTTCTTCGAAAGAGCACTCCGGAAAAACAAGGACGGAAGTAAAAGTATCAAGGGATAAAGGCCACTTCTAACTTCCGTGGAATGAGTGAAATCACATTAATTCACCAATTCAATGTACAAGAGCGAATGATAAGAGTAGTGGTATGGTAGCTACTCCATCCCGCACTCAAAGCATTACTCCGCACATGAATAAGAAAACCATGCAACCCAACTACCGAAACAGACTGAAGGTATTGACAAGAAGAGCTCATGGAACTCCGCTAGAAAACAAGGATAGATGCAAACGATTCGCCGGATTAAAGATAGATAAGGGTGATGATGTTGTCGTCATGTCTGAATTACCAGGCCACCAGAAAGATATGACGGAAGATTATGGAGAAGAACTGCAAGATTCAACAGCTACAGAAAAGATAGCACCAACTTGAACGAAAGGAAACAAGATCTGGAAGGTCTTCGTGGCCTCCGGTGGATTGAGCATAGACGATAGAGCGAGAGGGTTTCAAGAGATTACTTAACGAGATAGAGGTGAAAGAACTCCATGTTCTTCTTGAAATGATTGAGAGAGATTTAGCAGCTTTGAGGAAATCTTCAGCGGAACGACGATGATAACTTGCCAACAAGGAACAACTCCGGATTGGTTGAAGATGGAAGATGGAATTAACCATGAACTTGCTGATTCCAGAGTTAAAGTAATGTATTTAGCAGAAGGACGTGGTCGAGATATGTGACTTCAAAAAGTCAGAATTCTCACTTTGAGACTTTGCACACAGGCAGTGCTCACGAAGCTCGAGAGAAAGAGACACAGATGATCTTCCATGTCCTTCCATAGATATCGAATAGGCAAGCATATTATCAACATATACCACCATGGATTAACAAGATATTCCCAGAATACCAAGTTCAAGAGGCGGGAGAACGAACAAATGCTCGAAACACTTTCTGAGCTCAACGCTCTTTGAAAGATCAACGTTACGAGTAAGGATTCCTGTTGAAGAAGATGCGCTGACAGAATAGGTTAACTGGTCCTTCGGAAGAAAAAGAGATGTCACCTGGTTCACATTGTCGATCGGATCACCGGTTACAAAGATAAAGAGATCTTGGATAAGAACCGATGATAGCTCATACCTTAAGCAAAGCTATCAGAGACGAAAAGATGCAATTCCCTCGTATCCAGGAGAATTGTGCAGATATGGGGTTCAAAAGGATGTGCAGCATGATGGACAGATGATAGACCGCCGTAGTGCTTGGAGAAACTCTGGATTGCTAAAGATGCTTGAATATGCATAGATATGATCGCGGTGTACTCAAAATCACAGGAGATAACCGTCACCATTTGGAGGATAGTGGTGATTGCATTTTCCATATTCCACTCAAGATAAGTGTCATATAGCTATGCCGAGAACCAAATTACAATCACCAGCATCGGATCGACACATGTTATGTAATTAGGCCAAGTGATTTGGAGATGAAATGAAACTCTAGGATTAAGCGCCGGTGAAAAGAGAATGAGTTAGCATGGACATGCTGATAAAAGGAAGATAGATAATGTTTCACACTCGACTGAAAAGGAGTGTGGAAGCACAGATGTATCAAAGAAAATTTTTCCGCATTTTTCGGCATTAAAATACCAATAGATGTGCAAAAACACTTATCAGGTAGCGATTAGCAACTGATGGTTTCACAGAATGTGGAGTTGCTAGAAGGAAGGACACCCTTAAGAAGATGGCACCGGTTAACAAGGAGTCAGATAGATCGCGCCGGTATTCAAAAGCCTGTCAGTATGGAATGTACCAACAGTTGATAACCAAAAGGCAGATAAAGATAACATGTTGGATGCAACAGATAGACAAGGAATTACACACACACACTCAACCTATGGTACTATGGAAACCCAGAACACGTGAATCCTAGTTTGAATTTTTAAGAAGAGGATTGAAAACGTTACACTTCCTTACCAGAAAAGGGTGGGTGGTTGGGTAAGAAGAAAAGTGGAAGCAGTCCTACTCTCGCGTTTTGTTTTTCCCTAGTATACATAGCTACCAATAATATTTGCTAGACAGACAACGACCATTTGGCTGAGACCCTGAAGGGCGGGATGGCTCTGATACCAATTGTAACTACCTCGGTGAATTACTCTCCTAGTTACAAGCCTGGATGAGCGGAAATGGTTAAAATAGTACGGTGGGGCCCAAATGCCACTCACAGGTAGACCTTTCGGCCGTCCTAACCATTTCCAAACATCGGGACAAGTGCGGGCGGCGTAATCGGCAGGCGAAGGGATCAACTACATACACAAATGAGTATGTATGCAAGCCACCATACAACAGTCCTTAGAGCCATTCCATCTAAAGAAATAGAAATATTGCAACGCCATACGGCAAGATCCAAATGTCCTAGATAGATATAATAGTTTAGGATATCTCCTCATACATCAAACATCAGAGTATCAGGCGGAAGCGGCAAACAAGATCCGAGTACGGATAAGAAGCAAATCGGCATAAGATGCCCCATAATAAACACATCCCGCCCACAGATCTCACGGATCCCCGTTCCCGGAATCTCTACACCGAATGATCGTTGTCCACATCGTCCGTCTCCTCCACCCAGTATCCATCTTGTGAGTGTACCTGTTTATCTGAATCAAATAATTTATCGCGTGAGACCCTAGGGGTACTCAGCAAGTCTTTATGCCTCTAAAGGGGACACAACCTGGGGTGACGCAATTGCAGCAAAAGATAATACCTAACAGTTCTATAGATACTCACTAACCATCCGCCTAACCAAAGATAGACGGATGTCCGTGAATTAATAACAACAGTTATAACAGTAATATTAACAGATCCATCCTCCTCCTCGCTTACCAACGAGGAAGCGGACGAACACCCCCCATCCGTAGGCAGTTTTATTATCCATTCCATGAGTGTTGCACTATTTACTAGTCAGTTGCTTAGTCAAATTAAAAGCGGTACTTTAGTTATACTTGTCTATGATCGAGAAACTGTGCTCCAAGTCGTCCATAACCGCGGACACGACTTTCAGAAAGTTTTACCCTGCAGGGGTGCACAAATAGCAACACACACTCGATCAACCTCGGAAAAACCAAATCAAAACCCAACGAGGCTTTCACGACAAAGCAATCACAAGATTCAGAAATATTTCAGGGGGCCACCCCATTAAGCTACCCGCAACGAAGTTAGCTGACTTCGAGACGGACTCAAGGTTTGTGGGGACGGCTGTAAACGACTGGGAACCCGAAAATGTGACTGGGCTTGTCGATACAGCGAAAACGTGTCACGATCCTAAACAGTACAGGTGCTCCTCGCACAATCGTAAATAAAGCAGTAAAGCATGGCATAAGTACAGGATAGTAAATAAAACCTCAAACTAGTTTGTGGCCCCAAGAAATAAGAATGAATCAAGCTCTGGATCAGGGGGGTCCCATAATCCTCCCGGATGTGGATAGCGCGAATATTCAAGGAACAGGAATCAAGTACTCGGGGTCCTACGGGACACAAGTGAGCATGAAAAACCAAATAGCAGATATTGCTCACCGGTGCCACTTTCATTAGTTATCCCATACTACTCAGGTTAAGTTGTTTAGGTACCTCGTTACCCATCAGACACTCACATACCCTACACATGCTGTTCTACGACTCGCATGGCTCAAACAACTCCTGTAGTAATGGCTCATGGGATGGAGGAACAAGCTTCGGTGGAGTTTAAAAGTAAAGGCTATGCAGTACTTGGGATTCAGTTCAATGCGATCGCGACTCAATGATGCAAGAATAAGAAAGAGGCAATAGGTACTATATGTATGCAAGCATGTGGTAGTGCTTGCCTGGCAGCTCAGTTGAAGCGAGAGAAGGATCTGGGTAGTGCTCCTGGGTTTCTTGGTATATCCCCTGCTCAGCGTCTATTCGAAGAAGAACCAAACAAACAAGGGCCAACATAAATAAAGTGCACAAGCATATGAGTTAAAATGCGACAAGCAAACAATCATGCCATGTTGAATGATGCACAATTTGCATGGCAATAAAGTAGCATGGCATGGGTGAGATGTGGAATACAAGAATAAAGCCTTTTATTGAGTTTTGGTCACATTTTATCCTCAGATAAGTTGCTGATTACATTATATTTATATGATGCATGCTGCAAAACAGAACAAGGAATGCATAAACAGAAAGGTCTCGTCGAGCTAATCATTTTAGACATATCATTTGTCAAATTTGGAGTTATAAAACAAAAGTTATTAGTTAATTAAGGCAAAAGGGCATTTTGTTGTAATTTTAAAAAACTTGAAATTTAAAGTGTTCAAAATATATTTTGGATGGAAGATTTGAATTCCTCACATTTTTCTGATTTCACAACATATATCATATGTATTAATTGGATTTATATTTTAAAAGTTAATTGAAACCAGATTTGAAATTTGAATTTAAAAAGATTTGAAAAGTTTAAATTAAAACAGAAAACAGAAAAGCCTTTTTGTACTCAGACCAGACCTAGCCACAGTCACAGACAAGTGGGACACATGCTGACTGGGTGACACAGTGGCAGAACATGTTTTCTCACTGCGGCGCTTACTAGTCTCTGTGAATGACATGTGGGACCCGCTGGCTAGGGCCCAGGTGTTAGTGGGTGAACCGGCCAAGGCTGACAGGTGGGGTCGAGCTGGAGCGCGGGTTAAGGGCATAGAAACAGGGGGCTTCTCTGCAAAAACGACAGGGTGGCTGGCAGGTGGGGCTTTGCGTACCGCGGGTTGAGGCGAAAAATAAAAAGGGGGGGATATTCGAAATCTACCACAGGCCCCTGTACTGTTGTTCTTCTCTGCATCTGTCGGAAAAGACAGAGAACGGCGCGGCGAGGCGGGGTTCGAACCCAGGACCTGGGGCGCGCGCGCAGACGGGGCGACCACTGGGCTAGACGGGGGTAGTTGGCAGGAGAGGGTAACACGGCTAGGTAAGGCTCAGGCGGCGCAGGGACCTTGCAGGCAACAGCGAGCTCGACGCACCGACGGCGTTCGACGAAAAGAACGGCGGCGCTAGGGCGGTACGGCGAGGCGGAAGGTGTCAGGGGAGACGGGAGGCTCACCGCGAGGCTGTTGATGCGGTCTGATCGGGCAGAGGCGCTGGCGATCGACGACGATGCAGACGCTCCCGCAGCTAGGGTTTCGTCGGAGCGTCTCGGTCCTGGCGAGCCTGGGGTCCTTCTCCTCCTCGCTGGCGCGTACGAGGCGATGCAGGGGAGCGTACTCGTCCGTCCTCGACACCCCGAGCACCTCGCCACCGGCTGGAGCGACGAAGCGACGATCTACTGGCGGTGGCCGGCGAGAGAGGGTGGCGTCGGTGGAGAGTGAGGGGAGGAGCGGCAGGCGCCTCAGCCAGATCTGGAGAGGCCAGAGGATAGCCGTGTGGATGAGGGCAAGCGAGAGAGAGAGGGAGGAGGTGGCGTGCGGGAGGTGGTGAAGATAAAGGTGGCTTCGGCCACCTTTTCCCTCCTCCTTCACGTGCTCGAGCAGGGAGGCCAGGACAGGCACGGGGACGTCCAGGTGGGGTCAGGGTGAGGCCAGAGAGGGGTAGGCTCGGGTGGGGCCTTGTGGCAGCGAGTGAGCTAGAGGGAGAGAGGAGGGTGGCATGGAGCTAGGGTCGGGTGGAGGGGTAGATAGCTAGGGTAGGAGGGAGTGGCTCGGGTTAGGGTTAGAGAGAGGTGGTAGCTAGGTGGGCCAGGGTGACCAGGTGGGGCCAGGAAGGTAGAGAGAGGGGGTGAGAGAGGGGTGTGGTTAGCTAGGTCTAGAGAGATGAGAGGTGGTCTCGGGTTAGGTTAAAGGGGGACTAGGGTTTAGGGGAGAGGATAAAGTGAGAGGGGGTGGTGTGGTAGATAGGTTTTGAAACAAGACCAAAACAAGAGGTGACCAAAAGAGAGGAGAGAGGGATAGGGAGAGGGATTAGGGTTTAGATTAGATGGGAAGGATAGTTTAGTTTTCTTTTATTTCTTTTTGTTTATTCATTTTTTTTGTTTTATTGATTTAAACAAACTCTTGAATAAGATACAAAAGGATATCAAGAACAAGTGGAAACCAAAAGGAACATAGATGGGACAATAGATGGTCTATTGAGATTGCAATTAAATTTGAGCAAACTTGAGTGAATTTAAATCACCAAGCATCTCACAAATTTAACAGGAAACTTAATAGAAGGAGGATGGTGCAAGCTTGCATGGGCCATGCATAAGCATTAAATGCCACCTTGCTAATTGTGAAAACAACTAGAAATACACATGGGCATTTATATCATGCATGCACTCAAATTTGAATACTACCATGCAATATGGAAAATATTGAACCTATGCACATATATGGAGCTATATGACCATACTAGTGTGTGTTTCTCCACTAGATCATCACATGGATAAATTATAGCTTCATGCATGTACACATATAGAATAATTCCCACATAGAAGCTAGTAGAGGCAAATCTACAACATAGCATGCAAAGGTGACCATGTGGCTCTCCACATATCAATAATGTGAAAACAACATGATGCTAAGATGAGAGCATGTGGAAATAGAATTGGATCCATCCCAACCCACATGAGCTAGAGGTAAAACCCAATAAAGTGCAAAGCTCATATTTAGTTGGGTGGTGGAATTATAAGGTGGTGGCAGAGAAAGGTGATGGAGTTGAATAAAAGATATGCCCCCAACTCAACTTGGGCATTTAAACAATATATCAAGAACCAAATACAATATCAAGAGGCAAATACAATTTACAATGCATATGAGAGAAGAACCAACACAAAAAGGGTTTTATATGATGCTCAAATGCAAGGTGGCATGATGACATGAGCATGATATAATGATGATGCAACAATTATATATATGAAGTAGCCATTATATTACTAGACCAAGTAGCATTACAATTGTTAGACAATTGGGATGCTACAACTCTCCCCCACTAAACAAGAATCTCGCCCCGAGATTCCTAGGAAAAAGAAAACAACACAAGGAGAGGCGGGTGTTCGAACGAAGGTGACCCTCACGTTCCCAAGTTGATGAACAACGGAATGGTGCGACCACTACATCTTGCAAAACTTGCTAGACTTGTTGCGAGTCTTGCGTTTTGCTTGAGAAACAACGGGTTAGAAGAGTTGAAGGATTGTCGTGAGACAAGAAGGATAGGATGGACATAGCTCCGGTTTTCTCAAGAACATGATAAAAGACTAGAACCACTTGTGAAAGAAAAGTAAAAGATGATGTATCATGGATATAGAAAGACACACCGTTAAGATTAGAGATTTACTGATACGAGAGAGGATGAATCTTTATCTCGCCGGAAGGAAAAAGAGCTAGATTGGAGAGGTTTTGAACCACTATTACAATAGCATCATATCTTCTCTCGGATTTGAGAAATGAAATACGGAAACAATATTGCCTTCAAACAATAGAGTCCCTTGATATCAACAGAAAGATTTTGTTAGACATCATCGTATTAGATTCTTGTTGCGCCGGTAAGAACCAAGGATCACGCAATTTAGGTGCGCAGATATAACTTCCAGAGATGGATGTGAAGCCAGATCATTGTGGAATCCCGAGAAGCAAAGAATATGGAGGATCTGGAGTTTATTGTAGAGATACTTATTGCTTTCTTTAGCCTTGAGGCTAACGCAATAGATTTACGGCTGATGGCATCAACCATAATTGGCTTTACCACAGGAAAAGATTTGTTGAAACAAAGAGAGAGATAGTTTCCTTTCATCTTGTTTGGGGATATCGAGCATCGGTAGAAAGACGAGGATAGAAAAAGGTTTGCGTTTGTTTCCACCAGATAATTGAGGATTTTGCTTCGTGTAGAAAGGGTGAGATCACCAACAAGAGATTATTGATTACTTTCTTCGAAAGAGCACTCCGGAAAAAAAGGACGGAAGTAAAAGTATCAAGGGATAAAGGCCACTTCTAACTTCCGTGGAATGAGTGAAATCACATTAATTCACCAATTCAATGTACAAGAGCGAATGATAAGAGTAGTGATATGGTAGCTACTCCATCCCGCAATCAAAGCATTACTCCGCACATGAATAAGAAAACCATGCAACCCAACTACCGAAACAGACTGAAGGTATTGACAAGAAGAGCTCATGGAACTCTGCTAGAAAACAAGGATAGATGCAAACGATTCGCCGGATTAAAGATAGATAAGGGTGATGATGTTGTCGTCATGTCTGAATTACCAAGCCACCAGAAAGATATGACGGAAGATTACGGAGAAGAACTGCAAGATTCAACAGCTACAGAAAAGATAGCACCAACTTGAACGAAAGGAAACAAGATCTGGAAGGTCTTCGTGGCCTCCGGTGGATTGAGCATAGATGATAGAGCGAGAGGGTTTCAAGAGATTACTTAACGAGATAGAGGTGAAAGAACTCCATGTTCTTCTTGAAATGATTGAGAGAGATTTAGCAGCTTTGAGGAAATCTTCAGCGGAACGACGATGATAACTTGCCAACAAGGAACAACTCCGGATTGGTTGAAGATGGAAGATGGAATTAACCATGAACTTGCTGATTCCAGAGTTAAAGTAATGTATTTAGCAGAAGGACGTGGTCGAGATATGTGACTTCAAAAAGTCAGAATTATCACTTTGAGACTTTGCACACAGGCAGTGCTCACGAAGCTCGAGAGAAAGAGACACAGATGATCTTCCATGTCCTTCCATAGATATCGAATAGGCAAGCATATTATCAACATATACCACCATGGATTAACAAGATATTCCCAGAATACCAAGTTCAAGAGGCGGGAGAACGAACAAATGCTCGAAACACTTTCTGAGCTCAACGCTCTTTGAAAGATCAACGTTACGAGTAAGGATTCCTGTTGAAGAAGATGCGCTGACAGAATAGGTTAACTAGTCCTTCGGAAGAAAAAGAGATGTCACCTGGTTCACATTGTCGGTCGGATCACCGGTTACAAAGATAAAGAGATCTTGGATAAGAACCGATGATAGCTCATACCTTAAGAAAAGCTATCAGAGACGAAAAGATGCAATTCCCTCGTATCCAGGAGAATTGTGCAGATATGGGGTTCAAAAGGATGTGCAGCATGATGGAAAGATGATAGACCGCCGTAGTGCTTGGAGAAACTCTGGATTGCCAAAGATGCTTGAATATGCATAGATATGATCGCGGTGTACTCAAAATCACAAGAGATAACCGTCACCATTTGGAGGATAGTGGTGATTGCATTTTCCATATTCCACTCAAGATAAGTGTCATATAGCTATGCCGAGAACCAAATTACAATCACCAGCATCGGATCGACACATGTTATGTAATTAGGCCAAGAGAATTGGAGATGAAATGAAACTCTAGGATTAAGCGCCGGTGACAAAAGAATGAGTTAGCATGGACATGCTGATAAAAGGAAGATATATAATGTTTCACACTCGACTGAAAAGGAGTGTGGAAGCACAGATGTATCAAAGAAAATTTTTCCGCATTTTTCGGCATTAAAATACCAATAGATGCGCAAAAACACTTATCAGGTAGCGATTAGCAACTGATGGTTTCACAGAATGTGGAGTTGCTAGAAGGAAGGACACCCTTAATAAGATGGCACCGGTTAACAAGGAGTCAGATAGATCGCACCGGTATTCAAAAGCCTGTCAGTATGGAATGTACCAACAGTTGATAACCAAAAGGCAGATAAAGATAACATGTTGGATGCAACAGATAGACAAGGAATTACACACACACACTCAACCTATGGTACTACGGAAACCCAGAACATGTGAATCCTAGTTTGAATTTTTAAGAAGAGGATTGAAAACGTTACACTTCCTTACCAGAAAAGGGTGGGTGGTTGGGTAAGAAGAAAAGTGGAAGCAGTCCTACTCTCGCGTTTTGTTTTTCCCTAGTATACATAGCTACCAATAATATTTGCTAGACAGACAACGACCATTTGGCTGATCTGATCCGTGCGATCTCAGTTAAATCCAACGCACCACATCACTTGATCCGTGCAAACCGTTATCAGCCAGTTAGATCACGCCACGTGGACTGTCTTTTGTTTTAAAAACAGAAACTTTTCTATTAGATGAATGATTTTGTAAAATTCATAACTATTGTTCTGCTTGGCCAAATATTGCAAATTTATATCAATGGATTCACAAAAATGTGAAATTTGCAACCATGCCCTTAGTTTAGCATTTTGCTTCTGGAAAGTTGGTTGTTTTTTCAAAAACATTTCTAGGCTTATTTTGAGTATAAAGATTATTCTAGAAATGATTTTTGAGTAAAATCTTTTGCAAATGTTTTATTTTAAACATACTGATCATAAAAACCAACTTTTGGATTTAAAAGTATATTTTTTTATACTAAGGAATTATTCCTTTGAATAAAAAGCATTTCTAACAAAATAAAAATGTTGCTTTGATTTAAAAATGGTTTTTGAGTGAAACCTTTTGAAAATGGATTTGATTTAAACAACTTGACCATAAACACTAACATTTGTGTTTAAAAATATATTTGGCAAACACTAGAAATTATTACTTTGATTTAAATCATTTCTAGCAAAACAAAAATGATTTAAATGGCCATTTTCACTAACTTGATTTTAAATGGTTTTGTCACTTTTATAAATGAACAATAGGCGTTTTAAAATGTTTATAGCTTATTAGAAACCACTTTTCCCAATAAAACAATCTTTTGCATGCTTGCATGCATTGCTTTGTTTTTATTATTTTATGTGATGAATTGTTGAATGCTAGTTTGAATTTGTACCTTGATTGAATTGTAGTGAAATTTGAAGAGTGTGAAAATTGCAAGATCAAGGAGTGAACCTATATTCTCTACTAAAAAGGCAAGTGGTGCTTCATACTTTTTTCCTATTATTTTCACTATGCATTAGTGATATTTTGAGTAGGACTTGCATGGAATTTTTCTAAGTATAAGCTATGCCATGAGAAATCCGAGTAGATGATGCTTTAGTAAATTTTCCCTAAGTTAAGATTATTGCTACTATCATGCTTAGCTTAGCTAATAGAAAACAAGGGTGGATTATATACACATGCTATGGAATTTTACTAAGTCTTTTGACTTATGTTTTTGCTTAATAAAAAAACTATGTGAATGAATCACCTGGGTGGAATGGAAAGAATGGATTGTGTTGAGTGGTTACACAGGGACCCATATTTATGGCCTACCCTAGTGCATCTCACTAGTGGAAAGCCACCCAGGAACAAAGAGATTTGAGATGTCAGATGTTGAGAAGCTTCAAGTGCAGCCCACATGGCATTATGGGCTCTGCCTGGATCATATAGGTTGCAATAACTTAGCCAGATGGACAGAAGGTGGTAGGGGTGATAAGATTGGAATGCGTCCATTTGGTCTAAGGGAAGGCTTCTGAAAGATCTTGTCTCGATGCATGTCGAGTCTTGTGGGGAAAGTGCACCACCTCTCAAGAGAATAAAATCTAAGTACTTAGCCGTGTCCCCGGCAATGGACAATTTGAGCATCAAGACATGGAAGCTATCAAGGATCTCCTCATCCCAATTTCTAAGTTAAAAACTTGTGGTTGAACAAGGGTTAAAGGATCACCAATATCTATTGGTAGATGCCTTGGGTGATTTTGACAAACAAAAACTTAGTGTTTCCAAATGATAAGGAAAATCTATTTTGAGCAAAGCAAGCCTAAGCTCCACTTAGCCAAATGCATATAGATGATACACACCACTATTCTACCATAGTATCACTTGCCAATACAATTCAAATGTATTGACCCTTGTGGCTGTAACTTATTATGTTGCAGGTTTGTTTGATGTTAGTGAAGTTTTTTGAATAGGATTACAAGTCTACAACCAACATGATTGCCTGTGGCACTTTGAAGATGAAGGAATCAATGCTATATAGATATTCTGCTGCATTGTAATGTGATAGCCAAATGAGCTATGTAAGATATAATGAATTATTTTGTTCCTGGTTATAAAGTTGTATTATGACCGTTGTTTCTTGATATTAAATCTTAAACTGTGGATGCTAGCTATTGATCCAGGAACTAGCATTGTAAACACAGGGATATCTACCTCATCAGGTTGGGACCTCTACAGAACATCATACTTGGTCAATCGAATTTGGAGCTAATCATGCGACTCATTGAGAATGGAAAATTCACTTTTCAAAGCCTTGTGAGCAATGTCAAGTTTCTCCAATTCCTCGGAGAGTCTAGCATGAGCAGCCCCAAAGTCAACCTTTTCTTTCTTTAGCTTCTTTGCTTTTGCTACTGCATTGTCACATTCCTTAACAAGCTTTGTCACCATTTCTTCATGTGACTCCTAAATATACTCAAGTGTCTCTTCAAGAGAAACCGGAGCCTCTTCTTCTTATTTTAGAGCATTTTTTAAGGATGCAATTTCCATTGCATCCTCCCTTTCAATTCTGCCCTTTTCTTCAAGAAGCACTTCACTTTGGGCCAGCTGGTCCATAAGAGCCTCAAAATGTATTTTGTGTTCACCTTGCAAGTTAGTGAAGAAATAGTCCAAAGCAATAATTTATTCTTTAACCATAAGACTAGTATGATCATCCATGTAAATCATAGCCTTAGGAAAAGAAGTGTTAGAAGATGATACCTTGGAACCTCTTGCCATGAGACAAGTAGCGTTCTTGTTGATAACGTTTTCGTTCGGAGAGTCAAAGAGATATGTTGGTGTAGATGTGGTTACTATAGCAGACACCTCTCGAGATCTATCATCCTCATCTTCATCTTCACTTCCCGAAGTATATTCTTCTTGAGCCACTAGAAAAATCTTTGGTTGCTTCTTGAAAGGAGCATTATTCTTCACAAATTGTTTCTTTCGTGGAGCCTTTGACTTTTCCTTGAGAATGAGTCTTCCTCCATTATCTTCCCTACTTTGATAAGGACACTCGGCTACAAAGTGCAACCAGTCTCCACAGTTGAAACAAGTTCTTAGCTTGGGACCGTTTTCCCTTCTTCCATTTGCTCCACTCTTGCGTTCTAGTTCAGACTTGGCTTTGGCTGGATCCTTCCAAAAGTTTCTAGCATAGAAGGCCATGTATTGTCCATGCGCTCTTTTTACATCCTCGGGACAGTCCATATCTTCTATGTCATCTTCATCATGATCAGCCACACTTGTCTTCAAGGCCATGTTGACCCCCCTTTTGCATCCCAATGGCTCGTGCACGAGCATCTTCGGCATTCTTGGCAACCACTTTGAAAGCTGATATCTTGCATTACCTCATTGGATGTCTTTAGGTGGTAGTTATGCCTTCCTTGGAGACTCTTCAAATCTGTGGGCTCAAATGGCATAAGAGCAATGACATACTTGCGCTTGATCCAAGCATCATCAACATGAGAGGCACCATGATTTCTGAAAGTGGTGGCTATTGACTTGAGCCTCCTATACATGTCCTCATGGTCTTCTCCATCCAACATATAGAATCCTTCAGCTTCATTACTCAAAGCATCATATCTATTTCTTCTCATTCTTTCATTTCCAATGAAGAGCTCAGTGAGGGCATGCCAAGCTTCCTTAGCTGTGTTGAGATGCTCAATGTGTGGCATGTCTTTGGTACCCACACCAAGCTGAATCATGTGTAGAGCCGTTGCAATGAGTTGCCTGTCCACAACCTCTCTTCTTGTTAGGTTGTTGGGATATCCAGCGTGAAGACCATTCTCTATGATTTTCCACAACTCAATGGAGGAGCTGCACACGTGAGACTTCATCAAAAAATTCCATTGATTAAAAGAAGATGCTGAAAGTTTGGGTGGATCACCCCTATTATATATATGAGGGTGTGGGATAGGTGGATCAGGCGAATACACATGGAAACCTTATTGTATCCTTCCTTACCACTATCCTTTTTCGAGGAGGATCTCTTGCTACCATCACCAACCACTTCGTTCTCTTTGGAATCGGTTTTAACTGTTTCCTTGGATTGCGAAGTGGTAGCCTCGGAGGCAGATGGAGGTGATGTTGTGGATGGGGAGAGACGCATTATCATTTGATGCCTCTCTTCCATCTTAGCCTCCATGGAACTAATCAAGGTTGTTTCCAACGTCTTGAGAACCTTCATGATGACTACCTCCGGAGCATCACTCCCATCTCCGTTGGAACCCATACTTCTCTTAGGCGGTTAAGCCTGAATTAAGAGCCAGGGCTCTGATACCAATTGAAATGGATCGTATGGGCACCTAGAGAGGGAGGGTGAATAGGTGCTACTCAATTTTTTAGTTCTTTTTCAATTTTAGGCTTGACACAAAGTAAATTCTATAGATATGCAACTACGAGAATTTCCCTATATGCAAACCTAGCTACTAAGCACGTAAAGAGAGGAGCGAGGAAACCGTAGTGGAGCACGCGGAAACACAGGGATTTGTTTTACCGCAGTTCCTTCCTTGTTAAGGGAAGTACATCTGCATTGGAGGGGTCGGCGGTTCTAAGACCACCAGTCCACAATAGGCCTCACCCTATTCTCGGATGGATCTCGCCACGAAAGGCCTCATCCACCTTCTCCACTATTGGTACCCTTTAAGGCGGGAACCAGTGCCTTTACAACTCTAGCAGGGCACACATCCGTAACCGAATTGGAGGCTCCCGTAATGACAACAAGCTGTCACAAGAACAAGGATCTAGATATTTTCAAGCAATACTAGATCGAAGATTCTCCAAATGAATGGAGAGGATATGAAGCGCTTGATTGCAGTTGGTGAAGATCGATACCTCCTCCTTCGATTCCCCAAGGAACGGGGCCTTTGGGTGGATGAAGGTGGATCTCTCTTAGATGAAACTTGAAGAACAGATCTTGTCTTTTTCGAATGAACCAAGAGTTCTGGCAGGAGGGAGACGGCTGATTTAAATACCCCCTACACAGATTTGGCCGTTGGTGAAGTTTGGGGGCGGATTATCCGCCCCACACTAGGGGCAGACTATCCGCCCTAGACGGAAAGTCTGGGGGAAAATCCGCCCCCACACAGTGGGTCACGCCGAGCTTGACTTGGTAAAATCCTCGAGGGGGCGGATTATCCACCCCCTCAAGGGGCGGAGTATCCGCCCCTGGGGATAATCCGCCCAGAGACGGAAAGTCCGGGGAAAACTCTGCCCCCTCTCTGAGTGATCCTCGAAGAAGATCCTAGGGGCGGACTATCCGGCCCCCTGGAGGGGCGGATTATCCGGCCTGGGCAAAAACTCCAGCCCTGGCCAGAAAATCCATGGGATATTCCGCCCCCCATTCAGAGGGTTGCGCCCTTGCGCCCTTTTGAAATAGTGGAGGGGCAGATTATCTGGCCCCTAGGAGGGGCGGATTATCCGCCCCCCCCCCCAAAACCACTTTACAAGCTCCTTTTCAAGTTAAGACCTGCAACACTTCAACACACATTAAAATATCCTTGGTATTGTTATCTAACACACAAAACACTAGGGATCATGAAATGTTCTTTCACCTAGGCCCATAAATGGTGAAGTATCATGTAGTCGATGTTCACATGACACCACTAGAAGAATAGTACCACAACTTAAATATTAAACCATTGAATAATACCTCAACACAATTCCACTACTAACAACATGACTTCTCCCATGTCCTCAAGAACTAAACGAACTACTCACGAGACATCATATGGATCAAGATCATATATGATATGATGATCAATAACAATCTGAACATAAACAATAATTCAATGGTTCCACTCACAAGCATGAACTACAAAAGTAATTAACACCGGGAAAGTTTCCCCTAAGAACTATGCAAAATTCAACACAATTGTTACAGATGGATGGAGTGGTGATGATGGTGCTGGTGGAGATGGTGGTGTGTATGATGATGATGGTGATGCCGATAAATTCTAGCTTGATGACGGTGTTGATGGCGATGATCTCCCCTCTCCAGGAAGGAATTTCCTCGGCAGAAATCTGTCTACCGGAGAGCTCTTTCTCTCTCTGTAGTTTCCGCCCCGCAAAGGCGGCAGAATCTTTCTGTGGTCGCTCCCCAAACTTTAGGGTTTCGGGAGGAAGATATAGGCGAAGGGGTGGAGCCAGAGGTGGGCCAGGGCGGCCACACCCCTGGTGGCGCGGCCCAGGGTGACCCGCGCCTAGGGGGGTGTGGGCCCCTTGTGGCCCAACTCCGCCTCCCCTTCTGGCATTCTTCGTCTTCTGGAAAAATATGATTTTCCATAGTTTTTCTGGTATTTTTCTGATCTTCGCAAAAATTGCATCTAGACACCGCTTTTTCCATCAGAACCCTGACTCCGGCAGTTCATCCTCCAAGAACCATCCAACATGCAAAAACAGATGAAATAACATAAGTATCACCTCTTAATATGAAAGATATCAACGAATAGTAGCAAATTATGATATAGAATAGTGATGCAAAATGGACGTATCAACTCCCCCAAAGCTTAGAACTCGCTTGTCCCCAAGAGAAAACTGAGCTCAGTAAACATGTCCACAGGTTTATGGAGTGAATTGTTGATAAAAAGAATACGGACAAGAAGCATCGCAGTTACCAATACACAACTCATAATAGAAAGAAACTCACTATTATATAACTTAACTTGCAACGAGTATGGGAGTCACAATAAAGATGCATAAAGATAAATCATAATTGGAAATGGCAAACTTTGTTCTAGGTCAGAGAACAACTGCCAAACAGTTTTTAAGCAAAGCTTGTTAATAACAAGAGTCCTTTTTGCTCAAACATAAAAGGCTTTTCACAATGATGGATTTCAAAGTAATACTCATTCAGATAAGAATAATGTGCAAAACAAGGAAGATAAGAAACATGATTGAATAAATCATCATATGAATGATTGAACCACAACAACTCAAATGCTTGCTGGAGGTAGAGAGGAAAGGGTTTACTGACTCAACTAAGAAGTAAAAGAAAGGCCCTTCAAAGAGGGAAGTAGGGATTTCAAGATCATAAAGAGATTCCAAAATATTATGGTAATTACTAGCTTTGAGCTCTCATTGCCCCTATCATAATCATCTTGAGGTTATTAAGGTGAAAGTGAACAAAGATGGAGTATATGCTTGACGAAATATAAGTTGGCAATCTCATGTCCCTTGAGTACGAGGGCCGCTCCTCATGCTACTCAACTTTAGTTACCAGTAAGTTCTTATCATAGTAAGTACATGTGTATCATAGAGAACCGCCAACAGGGTACCCCTTGCCCCATGATACATGATCTATCCCATATCAAAATTACAAGGCAAGCGGACAATGAGCATCTCAGCAATCTTCTTATTTACCATGGGAAAATGGTGCTTTTTTCTCTCTTTCCTCTTTTCTCAACTCTCTCTTTTTTATATATAAGAAGAATGCTTCATAGTTTGCTCACTATGGTGATGCTGCAAGTTTCCACCATGATTAGGCATGGCTTAGGCTAGCGGCCCATGCGTTTCTCTAACACACATACATAACTCCATGGACTTACAAGCTCCTCTTTTATTTCACACCGACGACATCCATAAACAAAAGAGCATGATATCAATGGGGTAGATATTTATATTTGTTGAAAGCGTTCCTCGTGACAGCACGGTTCTGCTAATCCCAACTTATAGGTGCAAGAATATACAACTTAGATGACACAATGGTTCAAGTTTATAAAGGGCAATAAAATAAGGTGTGCCATCAAGTTCGTGAGAGATTTACTAACTAGGTTTCACATAAAAAAAGAATTTTTAATTTGAAAGATAGATGAAGCTTGAGAATTTACTTGGAATACCAATAATGCTAGTAGGTAGATACGGTGGACACAGATGGCATAGGTTTTGGTTTTAAAGGGTTGGATGCACGATAAGTATTCCCTCTCAGTACAAGTTTTTGGCTAGCAGGGCTGGGTAGCAAGCAAAAGAGTTGAAGGAAACAAGCAAACATACAAGTAATAAAGTCAAACATGCAATCTTCCTTGAAAACACAAAAGATCTTAACTAAAGAATACTAAGCTTATGAGCCAATCAAGAAAGAAGTAAAATGATATAAAATACCTGTAAGTGCTTTTCTCTTTTCCTTTCAAACCACAAAAAGCGTTGCTACTGACCAGAGCTCGGTTTGCCAAAACCAATTTAGATTTACTTGATGCTCCCAAAGTGATACCAATACTAATCAACAAGATTAATCATATAATAGAGATTGCAAACTAAAATAAGAAGTGCAAAAAGTAAAAGATGAAACTTCTCATTAATATTCCATAAAGGCACTCACACCAAGGTATACATAGATAACCAACTAAAGGAGAGATACTTCCACAATGCAAACCATCCTATATGATAACTTCTCTATTCAAGATATGAATCTACTAAAAAGGTAAAAAGACGAAAGATAATGATGTGATACCGCGGCACTCCCCAAGCTTGGAACAAACCAAGGGGATGCCAAAACCTGATGACGAATCACTCATTCGGTGGTAGTGGTGTTCCCTTGATGAGGGTTTCAATCAGCTTCTTCAAATCTTCAATCTCAAAGCTTAGAGTATGAATCAACTCCGAATTATGCTCAATGTAGTTCATGATCATGTCGGACCGAGAATCCCAGTCCTTGTTATTCTTTCCACACTCTTCCTCCATAGAGTGTTCCTTACCTGCATGGTTAGAACGAGGCATATCCCAACTAGAGGGCAACTTCCCTTTGGGCAACTTTTGATACTACTGCTCATGTATAAGAGTATGGAAGGGGTTCTTGGCGCATGGAGGAAGTGACCGTGGAGCAAGGCAATGACGTGGAGGTTTCCCTCCTATAGACATATGTGTTGTCCTCCTGAGCTTGATAGGTTTTGCCACCACTTCAATGCTCGCGATGGTGGCGCGGGTGTCTGGATGCTTTTCCTCCTTCACTTCTTCTTCATCCTCAACCAAGATATCCTCCTCCTTGGGATCTTAAAGGTCATCTTCCACGGGCTTCTTGCCCTTGTCGTTGGCGGAGACCATGGTGCCTCTAAACTTGAGAAAAATTCTTGACAGAAACAGATCGAAACAAAAACACAATGAGAACACGATATACGAACCTCAGGGGATCGGGGGGTTATATATTATGGAATTTTACGACATAAGGAAGGTACTGTGCGAAAACAGGAAGAAGGCGGACTCCGGGGTGGTCACACCCCTGGTGGCACGGCCATGCAGGGCCCGCGCCACTGGTGGGTGCGGCCCACCCGGGCTCCGTTTCCTCCTCTGTTCGTCTCGTAACCTTCCATATGGAATAAAAATAGCAAAAATATAAAGAGATAAGTTTTTTGTGAACCTTCTGTTTTTAGCACGTTTACCTATTCAAAGACGGATTCTGTAGATTCCTTCTCTCCAACACTTGAAAGTTCCTTTCATACAAAGCCTTACACAAACTTCATTAGCAACATTAGTGTATGCAAAAACAATAAACCTTTGGGTTCAAATTTCAACTGAAATCCATCAAAACAAAAGTCACTGTGGAAACTCCTTTCAAAAGCCCAAAAAGAATTAAAATAATGTTGATTTGTGAGGCAAATGCAAATGACGGCAGAAATCTGTCAAAACAGACCAGCAGGTAAAGATTGATTTTTTCGAAAATCTTCTGTTGCTCAAATCAAAAAGTGCAAATCTAACAAAAGTTGGATAACAACTTGGGGCACAAGCACAAAAAATTACAGTTCTATCCGAAATACTGAGCTTCTTCACGAATTTTTACAATGCAGCACAAAAACTGTCCCAGGACAGCAACTTCTCACAACTCCTCTGCTTCTCAAGAGGTTGATCTTGACACAAAAACCAGACAGAAAGGATAAGGAGCGGTTATTACAGGGGTAATAACTTCCAAGACTCAAAGAAACAAAAACCAAAAGCAAACTAAAATGGGTTGTCTCCCAAAAGCTCTTTCTTTATAGCCATTAAGATGGGCATGATAATTTCAAAGATGCTCACATAGGAGATATGGATTTGAAGTGAAGGAGAGCATCAAGAAGCAAATATCCAACACATTTGAGTCTAACCCACTTCCTATGCAAGGGGGTTTCATGAGAAAACAAATTATTGAAACAAAAGGCTACTAACATAGGAAGATAAAACAAATGCAACTTCAAAGCTTTCATCATAAATGAGGAAACTTAATATTATTGAGATGCATAAAACCAAGTTTACCTCTCTCATAATAACTTTCAGTAGCACTTTGACTAAAGTTGACAATATAACTGTCACAAAAAACAACTTTATCATCAGAAGGAATAGCACTAGAACTAGCACCAATGTCACATAAACCATAATAGCAATGATCACCAATTCTAACAGAAAGCAAAGGGACACTAGCTTTCCTAGCTTTACTAGGATGAGAGACAATATTAGAAGCATCTTCAGAGAAGATAATGTGCCCATCTTCTACATTTTTTGTGACAAGGTCTTTAACAATGGCTACTACTGGTTCAACATTTGTTTGTTCATCAAGTTCAACAGCTTTCTTTGTACTTTTTCTAACCACATTTGCCATAATAGAATGTTCCTTTACCTTAGCAGGAAAAAGGATTTCCTCAATATAAGGTTCAGGCAAAATAGGATCAACAGTACAGACTTCAGTGTTTCTAATAGGAACATGATTAACAACATCTTTATAAGGTGCATGGTACTTGTCCCACTTCTGTTTAGGAATTTCTATATAAGAGGAAAAGTCCTTTAAACAATTGGCAATACATTGAGAATCAATACCATACTCGATACTAATATCACAAAAGTCATCAGTTCCCATAAAAGATTTAATGCATTCATAATCATAATTTATACCTGACTTTCTTCCTTTGTCATTCTCCCATGCTTCAGTGTTCTCTTGAATACGGTATAGAAGATCCCATTTAGCTTCTTCCTTCATACGTGTAAATGATCCAACACAAGAAGCATCTATTAAATCTTTATCATGAAGAGAAAGCCTTGCATAAAAGTTATTAATAATAATATTATTAGGGAGTTCATGAATAGGACATTTAAGCATTAGTAACTTCAATCTCCCCCCAAGCTTGGGCTGTACTTTCTCCATCACGAGGCCAAAAGTTATATATTTGGTTCCTATCCTTATGAATCTCACTGGGAGGATAGAATTTAGAACAAAATAGAGGTACTATTTCCTCCCATTCCATAGATTGTCCATTCTTTAGCAGTTTATACCATTCTTCAGCTCTTCCTTTCAATGATATAGAGAGTAACTTCTTCTTAACTTGTTCTGTTGTGATACCTGAACACTTAAAAAACCCACATAATTCATGGAGAAAAAGCAAGTGATCACCAGGATGGACAGTTCCATCCCCAAAATAATAATTATCCATAACACGATCAACAATTCTTGTAGGTATCTTAAAAGGATCTATCTCAACAAGCGGTGGTTCATCCACTACCCTAGCAGTGGTAGTAGCTTTCCCAAATAGGAAACCAAGTGGGTTATCCATATTTGAAACAAAGTATCAAACAGAAATAAAAAAGCAATACTCACAGTAGAAGTTTCCTTTACCAGTTCCACTCTTCAATAGCGCTTCCTTCCCGGCAACGGCGTCAGAAAATAGTCTTGATGACCCACAAGTATAGGGGGTGTATCATAGTACTTTCGATAAATGGAGTGTCGAACCCAACGAGGAGAAGAAGGTGTTGACTAGTGGTTTCGAGTAGGAAATCTCTGTAAATACTTAACAAGCGGATTTTTAGGGTTTTTTGATAAAGCAAAGAAATAAAGTGCAAGTAAATAAAGACAGCAAATAATTGCAGCAAGTGGCCCAATCCTTTCTTAGAAAAGGACAAGTCGGTGGTAATACTTATGAGGACCAAACGTTCTTGAGGACACATGGGAATACTGTCAAGTGCTTTCGTTTCATATAGTTGATTAATCTTCTTTGGTTTTATAAGTGTTGTGTGGGTGAACCTGTGCTAATGTACCGACCTTACTTGGACTAATACATACTTGTGATTAAACCCCTTGCAAGCATCCGCAACTACGAGAAAACAATTAAGATAAAAACTTAACCACAGCCTTAAACTCTGAGATCCTACACTCCCTTGTGCAAAGGTTTCCTAACAGGATTCATGTTTTTGTCACTCCGGCAACCTCACAATTAGTAGCCAAATACACAATGCATTCCCCTAGGCCCATAATGGTGAAGTATCATGTAGTCGACGTTCACATGACACCACTAGGAGAATAGCACCATAACTTAAATATTAAACCATTGAATAATACCTCAACACAATTCCACTACTAACAACATGACTTCTCCCATGTCCTCAAGAACTAAACGAACTACTCACGAGACATCATATGGATCAAGATCAGAGATGATATGATGATGAATAACAATATGAACATAAACAATAATTCAATGGTTCCACTCACAAGCATCAACTACAAAAGTAATTAACAGCGGGAAAGTTTCCCCTAAGAACTATGCAAGATTCAACACAATTGTTACAGCGGGATGGAGTGGTCATGATGGTGCTGGTGGAGATGGTGGTGTGGATGATGATGATGATCCCGATGAAGTCTAGCTTGATGACGGTGTTGATGGCGATGATCTACCCTCTCCGGGAAGGAATTTTCTCGACAGAAATATGTCTGCCGGAGAGCTCTTTCTCTCTCTGTAGTTTCCGCCCCGCAGAGGCGGCGGAATCTTTCTGTGGTCACTCCCCAAACTTTAGGGTTTCGGAAGGAAGATACAGGCGAAGGGGCGGAGCCAGAGGTGGGCCAGGACGGCCACACCCCCTGGTGGCACGGCCCAGGGTGGCCCGCGCCTGGGGGGTGTGGGCCTCCTGTGGCCCAACTCCGCCTCCCCTTATGGCATTCTTCGTCTTCTCGAAAAATATGATTTTCCATAGTTTTTCTGGTATTTTTCTGATCTTCGCGAAAATTGCATCTAGACACCGCTTTTTTCCATCAGAATCCTGACTCTGGCAGTTCATCCTCCAAGAATCATCCAACATGCAAAAACAGATGAAATAACATAAGTATCACCTCTTAATATGAAACATATCAATGAATAATAGCAAATTATGATATAGAATAGTGATGCAAAATGGACGTATCAGCTACCCCCATCAAAAGAACATCTAGGGGGGGGGTACATAGACGATCTGGGGGCCAGGGACCAGAGTTTCGTAGGAAGAAGCGCTTCAGAGCATCGGAACACCTCCAAACCATGCATGTGACTCTAGCATGTGTAATAAAGTGTGGTGGAATGCTTAAATGTACAAAAACTTGTTCCCAAGTGTGACCCCCTTGCACATATGCGCTGTCACCTAAAACCGAAGGGTTTGCAATCTAACTATTAGGGGGAAACTCCCCGTTTCAGTGAAACCAGGGTTGATCTTGTCACAACATGTTCCCAAACATGGGTTGGAATTGTCTTATGACCTAACCAAGCATAAACCAAGAGAAAATTCCACCAGGCTACCCCCGTCAGAAGAACATCTATGGGGGTAGACGATCTGAGGCCCATGGATCAGGGTTTCGTAGGAAGAAGCGCTTCGGGGTATCGGAACACCTCCAAACCATGCACGTGACCCTAGCATGTGTAATAAAGTGTGGTGGCATGCTCAAATGTCCAAAACCTGGTTCCCAAGTGTGACCCCCTTCACAGACATGCGTTGTCATCTAAAAACAAAGGGTCTGCAATCTAACTATTAGGGGGAAACTCCCCGTTTAGGTGAATCCGGGGTTGATCTTGTCACAATATGTTCCCAGCCATGGTTTGGAATTTTCCTATGACCTAACCAAGCACAAACCAAGATAAAAGTCCACCAGGCTACCCGTAAGAAGAACATCTAGGGGGGTAGACGATCCAGGGTCAGAGACCAGGGTTTCGTAGGAAGAAGTGCTTTGGGGCATCGGAACACCTATAAAACTTGCATGTGACCCTAGAATGTGTAATAAAGTGTGGTGACATGGTGAAATGTCCAAAACCTGGTTCCCAAGTGTGATCCCCTTCGTAGACATGCGCTGTCCCTCCGCTTTCTTGACATTTCCCTCCGCTTCCCGCCATGTTTTCCCGTCCTTTCCCTCCACTTTCCGCTATGTTTTCCCGTCCTTTTCCTCCGCTTTCTATGAATATGTTTTGCTGTGCTGTTAATATTCAATTGGATGCACTAGATTTTTTTAACCGCTTGTAGGCCTAAGTATGACACACGCGATGGCCACACACACGGAGAAGGAATAATCTTAACTGGCCACAATGAATAGCAATACACACGATGTGAGACCACAAGAACCTATTCATATGTGTGTACTCATGATCCTACGAAATAACATCACCTAACATATATGTAATAAAAGCCTTACTAATTGAATAAAAGAAAAGGTAAAAAAAAACAGCCCTTTGTTGTGTATACAGACAAATACACATGGCAAAGGCTGATTTTTGCCGTGTACCTAACAGCGAGGGCACACGATAAAGATTTCACCATCTCCAGCCGTTCGCTCCTCCTCGTCGGGTGCACTTGTGGGGCCGCGTGTCCCATGTCGTTGCCGTGAAGGAACCTATGTCGTGTGTCCTTATGGTATTTGCCGTGTTATATTTCTTTGCCATGTTCCCCTATCTGGCTATTGTCGTGTCCTATTTTTTGCCGTGTGATTTTTCAGAAATCGGTTGTGTTCGATTTCTTTGCCGTGTGCTTCTGAAGGCTCACACGGCAACGACCATCTTTATCGTGTTTCGGCTTTATTGGCACACGGCAAAGGAGAGCAGCGACGGCAGCAACAATTTTTCCCGTAGTGAATTCTCCAACTTCAGCTTAAAACAAGAAGAATTCTCCAACTTATTTATTCACAGTGGAAAAATTTATAACCAAGCCCAACTTGATCGATGAGACACACACACACGAGGGAACTGAGAAATCAAACAGAGGAACCGATTACAGGGCATGCACGTACGTACGAATGAATCATGATGAACACCATGCGATGCGACCTACTACTGCTAATTGCTAACAAAAATAATCAACCTGGAGATCTGGAGCTCAGCTGGCCTCGCATGCATACATGCACACGCGGCCAGGACAGTAAATCCTTCACCTCTCTTGTCCGTATATCCACGAAATCCACGAAATAAAGCATGATGAGAAAACATGAAGAAAACAAACAGAGCCGATTATTGCATGCGTGGATGCGTCGTGAGCGATCATCGCCTAAATTAAATTCATGCACGCGATCGATATGGATCCATGCATGTCGATTAAGTTAACTGGTAATCCGGGAACGGCGCCGTCCTCATCGCCTCCACCATCGACGGGGAGTACACCGCGCCGGAGGCGGCGTCGTGCATGTTCGCCGCGCCGTCGACCATCGTCGTCGGCTGGAACTGGCCGTAGAGGCCGCCCCTGGAAGCGCAGAGCAGGTGCTCCGCGGCGCCGGCGGGCGCGAAGAGCGGGATGTCCGGCATGAAGTGCGCGTGGTCCATCGACGCCGGCGGCGGCATCAGCTGCGGCGGATCGGCCATGTAGTGGCCGGGAGGCGGCACCGCCGCGGCACCTGCGTGGGCGTTGGCGCAGCTCTCGGTCGACGAGGAGGAGGACTCGTCCTGCGCGGCGCCGCCGGTGACGGCCGAGCCGGCGGCCGCGGCGCTCTCCTGTCCCGTGAGCTTCTGCACGATGGACATGAAGTCGCGCGGGCTCGTGCGGATCACCTTGGGGGAGGTCGTGTAGATGATGACCGGCTGCTGCTGCGGCTGCTGCTTCGGCCTCGGCGCCGGACGCTGCTGGCTGGCGGCGCCGGGGGAGGAGGAGACGGAGGAGTTGGTCGAGGAGGAGGAGGGCGGCGAGGTCGACGCGGACGAGCCCTGCTTGTGTATGAGGTGGGAGTCCCGGCGGACCTTGAATGACATCGGGGTGGCAGCGGCGGCTTGCTGCTGGCGCGCCCCGCCGGCGCCGAGGCCGGGCTGCCGAGGCGACGTGGGGCTCATCGATGGATGGATGGATCGATCGGGGTGGCTGCTAGGTAGCGAGTGGACGGGCGCGCCCGGTGCGTGTATAAATAGGGGGCGCCGGGGATTGGCGCTCGCGCGTACATGTCGGACCGGGATATTTCGTTGGTTACACAGTTGGTTACACACCTGTACCGTATCGGCTCGAATGGCGGGAGCGGATTCAGCTACCGTCCAGCTCGCGTGGCCGGGCCACCGTGTCCATGAACAACACCACGGGCCGACACTGCACCTTGCAAAATACCAACGATCTATTTGAGCTATAACATGAGCCATTTCATCATAATCTACCTTATCGACGAATCTTACTTGAGATGCTTCAGATTGTATTGTCTCTTTTTTCGGAAAATTTGACCAATCTAATAATTATCAACAACAATAGTGTCATCATAATAAAAAGTACAAATAGGTCTTGGACCAACTACCGATGACTACATACAGTAGTGCGAGGCAAAGACGTGCCACTGTCCATACCTCTTTCATTATCGGGAGTCAGGTAAAATTTATCGTAGTAGTGTCTGTTGTAGATAAACAAGAAGTCATCATGCTAAGACCAAAATACCAACATACTAGAGTAACAACCATCGCCAATGATGACAATAGTAGATAATGAACATAAAAACTGACGGGATCCCAGGAGATTGACTAGACACATGATCCCATCTGCCCTTCGCTAGCATTAGAAGCACCACCGAAGCAAGCATAGAGCAGGGAGGAACTTATTTTGATTTCTGGATATAGCTATCGTCTCACCATCCCGAAGAAGACACTAAAAACAACCTACCAGTCGACAAGTGGTCATGGTCTATCACACCTCCAAGACTCCAAGTCCACCAGAGACGGAGCAGACCGACGACGTCATCGGCGAGGGGAGAAACCCTGATTGGTTTCAGGGTAGCCGCCACGGGGTCGCCTCTATCCTTTGAAACGACTACTATTCTTATGTTCAAGGAATTCCAAAGACACGACCATTCATATATAACCATATATTAATGCCCGTAGGGTTACCAAAAGTTTAGGGGGCCAAATCAGACTTCTGTACCCTAGATTTGTCGCGCATCTACAGTAACCGGTATCTACCGTGCAATTGTTTTGCCATTTATATGTGTCTTCTACACGAAGCGGTGGACAAAACGCTCCTATCCTCCTCCCCGGTCGACTCCACACCAGGCAGACCATTGCCCCCCACGTCTCTTCTCTTCCTCCAGATTTCGGTGGAGGACATGGGGGGTTTCCACTCCGTCGCTGCTGCAGGGGCTTCTCCCCGGGTGGCGTGCATGACCGCGCCATCGAGGTCCACCTCGACACGTTCAAAGCGGCACGCCTCCTCCTCCTCCACAGCCATCCCAAACCCTCGACCGCTGCCCCCACCTAGGCCTACACCACATCTCTCCTCCTCAACTGTTGCATCCACTCCGGCCTCTGCATCTGCTCCACCAGTGGTGGAACCGCCGTCATCGCCACGCCAGAAAAGCCGAGGACGGGGAGACGCGCTGGGCAGCCGTCGTCCCTTTACGTGCTCGCAGACTCTCCTGTTGCTCCTTCATCGTCCCGCCTAGGGATGTAGATGGTACGGATAATTTCCGCTCCGAATCCGCATCCACGTCCGTTTTTGAGGATATGGTATGTATTTTTAGATATCAGGAGGATATGGATGCGGATGCGGATATTTATCGAGCGGATATCCGACGAATATGATAGCGGATATGGTATTAATGATATCCGACGGATAAGGATAATCAGACATTTTATGAGGATTATCCGGGGTACTCAAATAGGATAATTCGATAAATTTAGCACAAACCCAATATCTAGACAATGTAGTATGTGTATCGGCTAGCTATGCATGTTATATTATGCTATTATCGATCTTGCACTTTTATACTACTATTATCTAGTGTTGCACGCTTTCTTGTCATTTTCTTTTGCATAAACTAAATAAATTTTTATTTTTCTATGTGTATTTGTTCGATTATCTTCTTCCGATCCGAGTCCGTTCCGAATCCGCTCCATATCCGCAATCCGATATAATCCGCATTCGAATCCGTATCCAGCTATTATCCGCTCCGATCCGAATCTGCCAAAAAAATATGGTAAAGAATATGATAATAGCAATATCCGATCCAATCCAATATGGAAGAAAGATCAAAACCAACCGGCGATGGCTCATGCTCGGTCCAGGGGGAACGACGGCGGCGAGTGAGTGAGCTATTGCCTGGGGTTCATCCTCAGGTTTCCCGCCTTCCTGCGGACCTTCGCTGCTCCACCACCCACCACCATCGCATCCGGAAGCCGCGCGAGGAGTGGCGAGTCGGTGGAGGAGACCGACGCGGTGTCGTGCTGTCGACGACAGACATGGGCGGTAGCACCCTCTCCCCCAAGACGTGTCTCTAACAAAAAATGGAGCGCCCTCCCCCAAGTTGGTCTCCCCATGGGGAGATCAACGGAACGTCTCATCGCTGAGCGCTCCAGCAACAAGCGTGTCTCCTCTGCCAGACTTCCCTCCCACAATGACTGCTCCATGTACGTCAAATCCCCTCAGCCAAACCAAACCAACTCTCTATCTTTTCTCTTGGAAGTCAAACATGGATGGTTTCCTGATGCCATATCCAGGAGCCAAACCAAACCAAACCAACTTCCTGCCTTTTCTCTTACAAATCAAACGTAGATGGTTTCCTGATGCCATAAGAGTAGTATCTCTTTCCAATCAAACATGGGATATTTTTTTTGGCAACGAATAAGATCATTTTCACATGCTTATTTATAGAGATAAATTTCTATAGCTCTTCCAGTGTGTCACGTACTCACTCCGTTTCAAAATATAAGATGTTTTAGATTTGTGAAAAAAATGTATCTAGACTTCTTTTAGTGTTAGATTCACTCCAAATTTAAGTGAACCTATATACTTAAAAATAGTCTAAATATATTTGTTACATAAAGCTAAAACATCTTATATTTTAAAACGGAGGGAGTATAATTGTGTTTTACTTGGCTAATTTTCATGTGTACACGTCGAGACAACGGAGATTAGCAGTGGAAGCGGACCTTCAGGGGTCAAGGTCAGCTTTGTGCTCTCCAATTTTGTAGGTTTCCTTTAATCTGCGATATAGATGGCATCAGGGTTTCCATGTGTTGAAGTCATAAGAATTAGTAAAAAAGGTTGTATTAAACTCGCAAATCATGTATGTGTTTTTTTACGTCTATGCCAATTTTGTGCTAGCTACGTGTATTGGGTTTAAGAGGACAATTTTTTGGATTATTATGGATTGTGAATCAGGGGTTACAATGATTTGTGGTCCTCTTTTGAGCCTGTGAAGGGTAATAGAATGGTGATCCTTTTCATATTCCCAGGGACTCATATATTTTACATTCTTTTCCAAATAAAAGGAGTCAATGGTCTCGGGTGGTTCTTATATTAGAATAGTACTACAAATTTAGTTGGGCGTGGTTCGCAAGCAAATAGTTGTGCACGGAAAATTTTACATCAAAAATACAATCTTATTTGTTTCAGGACCGTGTGACCCTTTATGACATTTTCGACATCTTTTCAGGATGCTCAAACTTACCACTTCCAACTAGAGTAAAAGCACTTACCAGCCCGGAGACCCTTTTTTTTTTCAGGGCATTCTATCTTTTTTGTTTGAGTGAATTCCAGTTTTTATCCTCTAAGATCAACTTTGTGACACATTTTACCCAATTTAACAAAAATTCCTCAATATTACCCCATTTAACATACTTTCTTCCATTTTTTACCCCTTCTGTATATTTCTACGGTTCTTACTGTTGGGTACTAGCGCTAGTCCGTTGTAGCGATGCCAAAGAGGATACGAGTTTTTTCTAGGCATGTCCTAGTCAGTGTAGAGAGGTATCCAAGCCAGTTTAGCTAGGGCCGGTCACTGACCCGGGTCATGTTCTTGGCGGGCATAGACATAGAAGTGGCATCCCTGTTCGACGTGAACACTAGAACCAAGCGGCAGCGATCAATTGTACCATAAAGAGTGTTTGCCCGACATTTGCTTGTCTGTTGGTTCCCTATAAAAAACAACAATCGGTGTATGTACTCATGTATCGTGGATGCACTGGGACTGCTCTCTCATCTGCTAATATGTACCAGTGGTTCGATCGCTATCTTAATCGTATGTACATACGGAGTAAGTATGCTGGAGTATGGAGAAATGGGGCAAACTCAAGGCTGCTAGGTACTCTCCCTGCACGACCGTAAGACATGGAGTCTACAGGCCATGTTAGTATCGAAACTTAACAAACGGAAGCCTCCGCCGTCTAGCGATGATGTAATAACTTACTAGTGAACAACCACTTTTGCTTCGGTCCCCCCCCCCCCCCTCCTCGCTCCTTTTTTTCAAACTTTGACAAACAAAAACTCATACCAATTGTTTTCAGGACCTTACGAACCCATCCGAAGTCCATATGGTCCTCTTAGACGTATACTCCCCGTACACGAATACTCATGTGCCTGCAGAAACGAAAATCGTAAGTTATATAACAGCAACAACAACAAAAATTAAATATGACATGCAAAGACGTAGATCGCAATAATAAGAGGTGGGATCAGCCGTCCAGGACATGAATTATACTCAGTTCGACCGAGTACACATATACAAAGATATACATGGCCTCGATATGGGTTTTGACGGGTCAAAGAAATAAAACGGCCCATAAAACTTAAGTTTAGGGGAGGGACCGAAGCACACCTCGTGAACAACGTTTTTCCTAGCCATAGTCACCCGGCGATAGCAGACGATCACTGGCCGCGCTCCGCGGCCTAGAGCTCCTTCTCAGGATACCAAAATTATATGCGGGGTAAAAAGTGGAAGAAAATTTGTTAAATAGGATAATCTTGTGCAACTTCCGTTAAATTGAGTAAAATATGTCACAAAGTTAATTTTAGGGGGTAAAAAGTGGAATTTACTCTTTTTGTTTTGGTTAGCTTAAACTAGATGATTTTTTAATAATGCGATGCCCGCGGCTATTTCTGTCATGGTGTGACAAAGGAAGTGAATGTGGGAAGACAAGCCATGGTACCTTCCCGATCTCTATAGCTCTATATGAATGTTTTGGTTGCCAAAACTCATTCCTACAGAGGGGGCTGATGTTGTGACATAACCTGAGCTTGCCGAGAACATTATTCTGCTCAGAAAAACATTCAGGTTGGTAATGACAGGACTAAGTTTTATTTTTCGTCAACTGAACTATGTAATGTATGTTCATGTTTCTTATGTCTTTGTCTGCTATTTTTTCCTGTTAGTACCCCTGGCCAGATCACAATGCTGCCTACCATATTCTTTCCTGTTTTCCCTTATTTATCTAGCTAGAAATCAAACAATAGAAATCATTTGAACAAAAAAATCTCTTATAAGGTTACTACATCATGTCTCTTATAAAGTCTCTTATAAGCTGAAACTTTGAGCCGAATCAAAGATATGTTGTACAGTTTATTGTTGCGAGTTTGAGATGCTTTTCCTACGGACTAAAATTGGGTATTTGACCAATATCACAGGGAACTGCAATAGAATGCTATGTTCCAAGAAATCATATCGACCATCTTTACCGCGGGACCGTAGGAAATCTATTCATATATCGATAACTTTATGTAGTCCCACACTAGTGCACAACACACCCTCTAACAGCGGTTCAGGAGACCCTCTAACAGCGATTTCAGAACCGCTGTTGGGGGGTCGGTGTTAGAGCCCCCCTTTAACAGCGGTTCTTATACGAACCGATATTAAAGGGTGGCGCACGTGGCTCGGCCCCCTCCTTTAACATCGGCTCGTAACACGAACCGGTGTTAAAGGTTCTCTGCCACGGCAGAGTTCTGCCGCCGCCCCGTTCTGGGCGGATTTCTGCGGCGCGGCGGGGACGGGGAGGGCGGAGGGGGAATCGATCGGGAGAGGTATACACATACATCGTCGGTACATACGAGTACATGAATAATTAAGCAACTATTATTATACACAAACATCGTTATTGTGGTATTCTCCGTACACGTTGAAGTATCAAGTACAAGACAAACACGTTCAAGCATATATACAATATAACATCTCCGTACACGTTCATTTTGGTGGATATCTAAAGAGTTCTCCGCCAGGCGTGACGACCTTATCAAGTATGAACCCCACCAATTCCTCTTGAATGGCTCGTATGCGGTCAAATGGTAGGAGTTGGTCCCGCATCCATTCGATCTAAATATATATGAAGAATAAAGTCAATATATATAAGAATAAAACTCAATACAACTGATGGTAATAAAATAATGTTGTGTACTTTATTTACTTACTCTAAGTTGTTCTAGTGCGGCTTGGCCCGTCGCACATATCGTATCGTGTTGCGAATGAACTCGCAAACATAGTATCCACATAAGTTATTGCCGGGTCCTTGATGCACGCACTTTATGAGAATAGAGAGTTCAATCAAAATAATAATCAATAAAACATGATATAATGAAATTGGAAGCAGAATTAAAGAGATACGTAGACCTAGCTGGCTAGTATTACTTACATTTTGGTCTACAAATTTTAGTTCTTCTGACCATTCACCCACGGCCCTGCCCATGAACCTTTTCCAAACCCTGTCTGGCAAAGAAAATGAATAAAAGAGTAATTAATTACTTGTTGTCACGAAAGTTGCCGATCTAGTACGATAATATGATTGAAATTACCTCTGGAGCATCTCTTTAAAGTCTGCCCATAGCTCTTGATCTTTTCGTAACGAGTCCATGACAAGGATTTTTCCTGAGTCAACTTGAATGACTAGCAGAATAAAGTGGAACCTACGCACGCATAACTTATCATCAGTTACACTTAACATCGAGTAAGCCAAAACATAATGTATACAAGAGAGGGTAACACTCACGAGAAGTTGTAAGGCAATAGTATTTCCCTTTTGGTTTGTTGTCTCAGTAAAGTTGCCTGGATTTTTTTACCACTTGTTCATAAACTCTATTTGGGTCAATGAACCCAATATCAAAAGGGCCTTCTTTCATGCATTCCATAACCTTTTTCCTGCATAATAGTATATACATATATGGTGAGCATATATATACGTGCAATTAATGAATTGAATGAGATGAGATAGAAATTACAGAAATAGTATTTACACACAATAAAGGCTGATGGCAGCTTTTTCGAGTTCCTTCTGATTAAATAGAAAATGCAAGTCTTGAATGTTGAAGCTGATCTCGTCGTCTCCGCACAAGAAAATCCAATCTCTTGTATGCGTCGTGATCCATTCTTCCTTTCTTATCTTGCAGAAATCAAGGTAGCACTTATGCAATCTTCGTATCTTTGTTGGTAGATTCTTGAGCTCCTCTTTCTTGACGAGATTCTTCCCATACTTCCATGGCTGTATGGGGTTGACATCGCCTTTGGGCAATGTTGGGGAGGTGACCCCGGATAGGGTCAAGACAGGGGAAGATAAAAGGAATTTCCCCTGTCATATGCCGAGTTACTGTCTATATCGGCCAAATCATATAAAGGTCGGCCGAGATAAGCACAGCCATGATACCTATGGAAGGAGATGTATACTACCCGGCCGACATACGAGTTAAGTCGGCCGAGTAAGTCCGAATAATCTGAATGCAGGTGAAGGCCAAGCCGAGTTAAGCGAGACAGGGTCGAATGACATGAAGCTTGCAGGAGAAGGAGATGCCTATAGTCAAACCCTAGCCACGTCCTAGGGAGAATCTGAACAGAGCCAAGCGCAAAGGACAAGGTGCAGAGCAGCAGAAGGCCAGAAGGAGGTCAAGGAGGTGACAGTCCTGGAGCCCGAGGCGTGCAGGTGGGGTTCTCTGGAACTTTGCCGTCGTTAGAAGGGGGACACCGAAAGGAGGCCGCCGAGTTACTATATTGGGACAAGCATATTCCTCGAATATGCTTGCCACATCAGCCCTAGAGGAGCCAAGGCACCCCTTTATAAGGATAGGCATGGACTCCAGAGAGGGGATCGGTTCATTCGATACCGTTAGGCTGGTAAAGGTTCATCTTCTCTTCCTGCATACAGCTCAAGGAGCACTTGTAGCCCAAGAGAGGAGAAATAAAGATCTGTATGTTAGTCATTCGTGTGTAGAATTAACTACATCTTCCCTCCCCAGATCCCTCTATCATCCATTGGCCCCATAATTTAGCCTACCCATGGCATCTGCCGTGCCACCACCACGACAGTTGGCGCGCACCGTGGGGCCAGCAGTGGTGCTAGCTGGAGTCAAGATCCGGATGGGAAACTTCATCCACACTAGCGAGCGCGTTGTCTCTGGCTTAGTCCGGAGATTTGATCTCTGTGACTATGTCAGCGATAACGCAAGCAGCTTCAGGAGAAAAACTCCTACGCGCAACGGCGTCTTCATCAACCTGGGCATGCACCAGATCTACGCCGGCGTCGACACCTCCAACGTTTATCCTCACCAAGTTATTGTTGTAGGAGAGCCCCCCTCAGCGCCACGAACGGTCCGCGTGGAGAACGCCCCATCAGCAGCGTCGAGGTGATGGTCGCGGCCGGGGTGCAGGCGGGAGCAGCAGGCGCCGGATCAAGCAAGGATCCAACGACGGGAGTACAGGTGACCACAAAGCAGGCAGCTCCGTAGCCCACCGAGGTAGATCCTTCGACAGCCAAGCCAGCCGAGGTGCAGGAGACAACCCCGAAGGTACCAAGGGTAAGATGTCCGCCTCTAGAAAGACCAGAAAATATTCTCCAGGCAACTATAGATAATCTGACAATGCCTGTAGCGTCGATACTTGATCCGGCTAATGCTCAGCAGAGTTAGAAGAGACCAGGAAAAATGTGCTGGTAGAGGCAAAAAAGGTGTCGGCATTGCGGGAATCCTTAAACAGGACCCTGCGAGAATATGCTAAGGCAAATAAGCTAGATGTCGCCCCCGAGCGGGTCGATGAATTAAGATTGAGAGGGAAAAACCTCATGGATGATATCAATAAAGAGCATGATACTCATAAGGCAGATTCGGTCGACCTAGGTTTGCCGAGGTATAGCACCCCGGCAAAGAACCTAAGGGCGGCAAATGCCGCTGCACTAGAGTTAGAAGGACTAACCGGCGAAGCCCGGCAGAAACAGCAAGAAAGAGTGAATGAGCTGGTACGCATTGCGAACCAGCAGAATGAAGAAATGCTTAGGGCAGACCCGGCAAGGACTGGTGCCTCACGTATGGTTCATTTGGCTGGTGCAGCACCCGCCCTATCTGTGGCAGCAGCATCTTCACCCGGAAACAATGCGCGAAAAGATAGAGCGGTAACTTCAGGAAAAAGAAACAAGCAGATTGTACCGTATGATCCGGCGGTAGCTGAAAAGATCAATGAGAACAGAGGCAATGGAAGCCGAGGTAACAGTGGTGAAAGAAACCCCCACCATGCCAACAAAGGCAACGGAAGCCGAGGTAATGGAGACCTCGGAAGAGAAAATCATGAGAACAATATCCCGGCAGAAGGAAGGAGAGATCCACCTCCCAATCCACAGCTGAGGTATGAACCTCGGCAGAAAAGGGACGTGAGACCAGCTCGCCATAATCAGGCAAATGAGAGGTACAATGATGGTTACTCAGATATGGAGTATGCATGACGTGGTGGAAATGACCATTATGGAATACATGAAAGAATCATTTACAGAAACTTGCCGTCGAATGACGCAAGATCAAAACTGGACAGGTTATACCGGTCTGAGTTATTAGAGGAGCAAGGTCCGCCTGGTCCGGCGTGTTTTGGCCCTCGGATCATGGGCAAGCCGCCAGTGCCGAACTTTCAGCTGGCTAGGGGCACGAAAACATACAATGGGAGTACCAAACCGCAAGATTGGTTAATCGACTATGCCACTGCAGTAAAAATAGCTAGCGGAAACTTGTGATGGGCAGTAAGATATGTCCCGCAAATGCTAGAAGGGCCGGCCAGAGTATGGCTGAATAATCTGCCAGCGGGCAGTATCAACTGCTGGCTAGATTTTGAAGAGATGTTTGTTAGCAACTTCACCAGTACTTACAAGAGACCAAACAGGCCACAGCAGCTGGCAATGTGCAAGCAAAGGCCGAATGAGACAGACCGAGAATTCTTGACTCGGTGGTGTAACCTCAGGAATTCATGCAAGGGAGTTATAGAATCGCAAGCGATAGCGTGGTTCGCTCAGGGATGCAGATATGCCAGTGTCTTGTGGCAGCGACTGCAAAGAGATATGCCAACCACTTTGGCAGAAACTATCAGGATAGCGGATTCGTATGCATTGGGAGATCCGACACAACCAGAGCTAATGTCGGCGGATCATCGTGAGCATCAAGATCAATATGCAAGAGATGTGGCCGGATCATCGAGGTGTAACGAGTTCAGAGGTAGAAGAAGAGAGGAAAGATCAGATTACAGATATGCCTCCAATCAGGTGGCATCAGTAGTGCAAGATCAGCCGAGTCACGAAAACAGTCAGCGACAGAAGAATGGTCCTCAGCAATGGACACCAAGAAATGAAGGGAAGAGACAGTGGACACCAGAACAGAAGAAGCAGTGGCAGGAAAGGCCGAAGTATACGTTTGAATCCATGTTGGATCAACCGTGTAAGTTTCACACTCCAAACCTGGCCAAGCCCGCCAATCATACTACTCGGCAATGCGCCTGGATGAAAAACGCAATGGGGAACCCGGAAAGTGAGCAGGCACCTCCTCATCAGGCACATCAGCAACAGCAGCCACAGTTGACTAGAGCAAATGCACAACAGTTAATGTTACCCCCTCCTCCCCCGAGGTATGATAACTCGGATCGGAGAGATGAAGTGCATCAAGTGATAAATCAGGGTCAAGATGGAAGGATAAACCCCGGAAATAACGGGCGCAATGATTACAGGGAACATCATCAATCATATTGCGTCTTCACAACAGAACATCAAGACAGGCAAAGTGTACAGCGCCGGCATATGGAAGTGAATGCAGTTATGCCGGCAGTACCAAGATATGTGCCTTGGTCAGATCAAGAAGTAACTTGGAGCATAAAGGATCATCCCAAAATAATGCCGAATCCGGGGTCATACGCACTCGTGCTAGACCCGACATTTGTCGGGCCCAGCATTAATGTGAAATTTTCAAAAGTACTCATTGACAATGGGAGCAGTATCAATATCATGTACAAAGATACAATGCATAAACTCGGAATATCGCAGAATATGCTGCAATCCACGAGAACCACTTTCCATGGAATAGTGCCGGAACTTTCATGCGAACCCATTGGGAAGGTTCGAGTGGATGTATTATTCGTCACAAGGGATAACTGTAGAGCGGAAAATCTGGAGTTTGAGGTGGTAGATCTAGAAAGTTGCTATCATGCTTTACTCGGGCGTCCAGCATTGGCCAAATTCATGAGCAGCTGCCACATAACTTACTTGAAAATGAAGCTACCTAGACCACAAGGGGTGATAACAGTAGCAGGAGATTACAGGAAGTCAATGGAATGTGCTTCGGCCGGATCAAACCTGGCCGAGTCATTGGTGATCGCAAGAGAAAAAAGAAGGATTCAAGAGGTAGCGTCTCTCGCTCAGTCGGCACACCTGAATATGCCGGCATTGGCCAACCCGCATGGAAGTGTCTCTTTCCAGCCGACTAAAAGGTTCAGATAGATGGGCAGTTCCCAGAACGCACCATCACCATTGGTGCCGGCCTAGATGCCAAATAGGAAGGCGGGCTCACCAACTTCCTCCGTGAGAATCGGGACATCTTTGCATGGTCAACTCAAGACCTGCAAGGTGTGCCGAGGGAGTTGGCTGAGCACTCTCTGCTTGTAAGGCCAGGAGCAAGGCCGGTGAAGCAACCTCTCCGCCGCTTCGCTGAAGACAGGAGAAAAATAATAGGGGATGGGATAGCTCGGCTCCTTGCGGCCGGGTTCATCATGGAAGTGCTTTATCCAGATTGGCTATCAAACCCGGTGTTAGTAGAAAATAAAAAGGATGATCCAAATGTAGTCGTTTTATGGCAAATGTGTATTGTTTACACAAACCTGAACAAGGCGTGTCCCAAAGATCCTTTTCCTTTACCTAGAATAGACCAAGTCATTGATTCGACTACTGGTTGTGAGCTGTTATCATTTGTAGATGCTTATTCTAGTTTCCACCAGATACCGTTAAATCCGGTTGATCAAATAAAGACTGCGTTTATTACCCCGTACGGGGATTATTGCTATCGCACCATGTCATTCGGCTTGCGTAACGCAGGGGCAATATACCAGAGATGTATGCAAAAATGTCTACATGACCAGATAGGGAAAAATGTACAAGTATATGTAGACGATGTGGTTATCAAAACCAAAGAGAGCAAAACGCTACTGGATGATATTCGGCAGACATTCGCGAACTTGAGAAGGTTCCGAATGAAGCTTAACCCGGAGAAATGCACCTTCAGTGTACCAGCTGGGAAATTACTTGGTTTTCTCGTATCCAGCCGAGGTATAGAGGCCAATCCAACTAAAATAAGAGCGGTAGAAAGGATGGAATTGCCGAGATGTCTAAACGACGTACAGAAGTTCATGGGTTGCCTGGCCTCGCTTAGCTGATTTGTATGTCGGCTGGGAGAGAAGGCATTACCACTATATCAACTGATGAAAAAATCTGATAAGTTCATTTGGACACCACAAGCAGATAATACATTTCATGAACTGAAAGAGATGTTGGTCGCGACACCAATCCTGGCCTCTCCATTGTCAAAAGAGCCTATGTTACTTTACATAGCCGCCACAAACAGAGTGGTAAGTGCGGTGATCGTTGTGGAACGAATTGAAGATGATAAATCAGTACAAAGGCCAGTATATTACCTAAGCGAGGTACTATCAGCCTCGAAACAAAATTACCCACATTACCAGAAGATGGAATATGGAGTATACATGTCGGCGAAGAAACTTAAACATTACTTCGAAGAACACCCGATCAAGGTGATCTGTGAAGCGCCCATAGCCGACATATTGAGCAACAAAGATGCAAGCGGTCGAATAGCAAAATGGGCAATTGAATTGTCACCTTATGCTCTACAATTCGATAGGCGAGATGCAATCAAATCTCAGGTTGTGGCCGACTTCTTTGTGGATTGGGCCGAGGTACAATATGAGCCACCATTGCCGGATCCGAATTATTGGACAATGCACTTTGACGGATCCAAGCTGAGGAATGGCCTGGGGGCAGGGGTAGTGTTAACCTCACCAAAAAGAGATCAGCTGAAATATGTGCTGCAAATACATTTTGCCGCGTCAAACAATGTAGCCGAGTACGAAGCACTCGTCCATGGGTTAAAGGTGGCAAAAGAGATTGGCATACGTCGGATTCTATGTTATGGGGATTCAGATATCGTAGTACAACAAGTATCAGGAAATTGGGACGCGCTAGATGCGAATATGGCCCTATATAGGTTCCATGTGCAAAAAATCAGCGGATACTTTGATGGATGTGAGTATCATCATATACCTCGAGCAGAAAATGATGTTGCTGACATGCTGTCAAAACTCGGATCAACCAGGCAATCCATTCCCCCGGGTATCGCCCTAGAGAACCTGAGAGAACCATCAATAACACCATCACCAGAGTCCGAGTCCATTTATATCTCGGCATAATCAAGAGAAGACGGTATGCCAATGGAAATCGACAAAGGATGTAACCCAGAATTTCCAAAAATAAACCCGGCAATTGCACGAATGGATGTAGAAAAGTCCGAGGCTGTTATGTCGGCGGAAAACATGGAAATAGATAGTGAAATTATCCCAGAGAAATTCATGCCAACATGGGCGCAACCCATATTTTCCTTCCTTAAGGATGCAATTTTGCCGAGTAATGAGTTACTGGCTAGACAGACAGTGAGAAGAGCAAAAGCTTATACAATCATAAACAATGAGTTGTATAAAAGGAGCGTCACAAGCGTGCTACAAAGATGTGTTGACTCGGCGGAGGGCGAGGAAATCCTCCTAGATATACATCAAGGAGAATGCGGGAATCATGCCTCGTCCAGAGCTCTAGTGGCCAAAGCATTCAGGCATGGATTTTATTGGCCAACGGCGTTGAAAGAGGCCAAAGAGTTGGTAGAAAAATGTAATGGTTGCCAGAGATATGCCAGCAAGATACATATGCCATCGTCCGAATTAAAGACAATACCGATTACTTGGCCATTTTATGTATGGTGCTTGGATATGGTGGGACCATTCAAGCCGGCCCGGGGCGGGATTACCCACATTTTAGTCATGGTGGATAAATTCACAAAGTGGATTGAAGTAAAACCGATAAAAAAAGTGTGATGGAAAAACAACAGTAAAATTCCTCAAAGATATTATCTTGAGATATGGTTATCCACATAGCGTTATTACAGACAATGGCACAAACTTCGCTGAAGATTAGATGTCGCCTCGGTGGCTCACCCAGCATCCAATGGGCAAGTGGAAAGATCTAACGGACTAGTATTGTCCGGAATAAAACCCCGGCTCGTCGAACCTCTGCAAAGGTCGGCAGGATGCTGGATCGAGGAACTACCGGTAGTACTATGGAGCCTCGGAACTACCCCAAACAGGTCAACGGGGTATACGCCATTTTTTCTGGTATATGGAGCAGAAGCCGTGCTTCCAGCTGACATAATACATGATTCACCGAGAGTAACCCAGTATACAACCGCTGAGGTAAATAAGATAGCTCGGCAAGATGATGTCGATTTGCTAGAAGAAGCCAGGGAGTTGGCACTATCAAGGTCAGCTATTTATCAGCAAAACTTACGACGATATCATAGCAAGAAAGTCAATCCAAGAGTGTTTAAAGAAGGATATTTGGTTCTTCGGCTAGTGCAACGCACAACCGGCATGCACAAACTATCACCCCCATGGGAGGGACCATTCATCGTGAGCAAAGCATTGCACAATGATGCGTATTATCTGATCGATTATCAGTCACCAGAAAAGAACAAGGCAAATAAAGCCAGCGAAGAATCGAAAATACCATGGAACATAGCTTTACTTCGTCCATTTTACTCGTAGGAGCCATCTATGATACATTGTGATGTGACGCTTCAAGTCGAAGTAACGATTATGTATTAAACCTCGGAACCTTGAGCAGTGACTCGGGGACTTACCTATGTTATTTCTCATTTCGAATTATGTATTCAACCTCGGCACCTTGAGCAGTGACTCGGGACTGCCCTATATTATTTCTCATTTGGAATTATATATTAGACCTCGGCACCTTGATCAGTGACTCGGGGACTGCCCTATGATATTTCTCATTTTGAGTTATGTATTAAACCTCGGCACCCTGAGCAGTGACTCGGGGACTACCTTATGTATTTCCACATTTTGAGTTATGTGTTAAACTTCGGCACCTTGAGCAGTGAATCGGGGTCTGCCACACGTTATTTCTTATTCCTGAATAATGTGTTAAGTTGCAGGACCTCGAACAGGGAACTCGGGGACTATGCCGTATTATCCCCTATCTCGGATTATGCATTAAAAACTCGATTCCTAGAGCAATGAATAGGGAATTGCCCCATAATTGTCTCCTATTCCAAAAATGGGTATTAAACTTTGGCACACCGAACGATAGGTCAGATACTACCTTGAACGATATTGTTTCGCTTTGCCCAGATATGCGCTTCGGGCTTTATAGCTCGGATAGAGATCAAGAACATAATGGTTAAGCCGTCGAATTTATAAAGGCCAGGCAATATTAACACCAAACTAAGGTCAGTCAAATGAAAACACACGATCCGAACTTATGAGATTGAAGACCACCAAAGCAAAGATTTAAAGCAACAAGATCTGTTTAGATAAACTAATAGTGATTATCATCATCCGTGCCTCAGTGGCAAAAGGCAAAAAGGGTTCGTACCACACAGAAAGTCGGACCATTGTTTTACATACATCATACGCCCGGCATATCAGGGATAAGAAATAACTTAAGGAGCAGCGGCTTGGTCAGGCACTGGGCGCTCCGAGGTAGAAGGCACCTCGGCCGAAGTTACTTCGCCCTCCGCAGAAGCAATAGTGACTTCGGGGGAAGTCCTGGGTTGCTGAGAAGTATTAGCTTGAGCTTGAGAATGCCCAGTCCCTTTGGAAGATGATCGCGCGTCGCCATCCCCATCCGAGCTTGCGCTGGAGTCACCAGAAGTGTCCGAGTCGCCCTCACCCTCGTCCTGGTCGGCCGGACTATTATCAGAGGCATCTTCGACTTCGACGTCATCCGCTAGGTTGGGAAGAGAACTTGGTCCTTCAATCCAGTTATGCACATCAGCGTACTCAACAAGCTGGAAGGCACGAGGTTGACAGCGAGCGACGAACTCTGGATCCTCAACCCAACGGGAGCCAGTGCGCAAGTTTATCAAGGTATCGAGCGAAATGTCCTCGTACCAAGACATAATGACTGTGAGCGCCATATCAACACCAGCCCGTCCAGCGGATTCCCTCCAAAGATTTAACTGGTTCTGGGATGCCATTAATCTTTCCACCAGCATCTCGATCTCGTCAATATCAGGAGTTTCAGAAGTATTCAGCCAGAGAACATGGTAGGCCCGAATGGCTGCTTGCACCAAATCCCTGCCCATAATCTTCATCGGACCAATGGCAGCGCCAACGGCAACCAAGAAATCTTCCATTGAATATTCTGGGCTCGCATCTGCGGGGACACCTCGGTGCATGCGAGCATTAATCACCGCTCTAGAGCTCACGGGCCTAGCTTCCGGAAAATGATCTACGCAAAATAAAAGTATATCAGTCAAAAGTAAGAAAGATAAGAAGATAACTCAGCCACGGTCAGAGACTTACGATGAATATAGCTCAACATTTTCTGGAGATCCTGAGTCCAGTTAACCTTAGTCTTCTCAAAGCGAATGATTTCCTTGCTCATCGTCCGATTCTTAAGTTCGGCAGCCTCGAGGAGTTCTTTATCCTTCTGCAGTTGCAGACTTAGCCGGTTCTTTTCTTCGGAGAACTCCTGGTCAACTTTCTCTAACTCGGATTTCTGAGACAGCTTGAGGGACTCCACCTCGGCGCGCAACCGGGTTATCTCGTCATCTTTCTCTTTCAGTTGCGCCGAATGAGTGGCGGCTTGCTCTAAAAAATGCAGCATCATATCAGGCATGGGTATGCATTCTTGATGCGACGCTGCAAGGGTTTGTAACTCGGCTATACCAAAGCCAAAAGGATATAAGAAACTCAGAATAAGCCTCGAAAGGGAATCAGTAAAGAGAAAGGATAACTAACCTTCCAGGGCCTTGACTTTCTTCTCAAGACGGATATTGAGATTGTTGATATTACCTGTTTACCAGCAAAATGAGCTAACACCTCAAGTCGAAAATATTAAGAGCTTTAGGGACAATACAAAGGTTTGTTAAATTACCAGCTTTCTTCACCACTGGAAGAACTTTCTCGTACTTTTCTTGCAACTTCTTGTGCGCGAAAAGCAGCCTTTGGAATTCGGCTGTCCGCCGATCATGGGCAACCTAAGCGACAAAGTAAAATATACAGTCAGATATTCAAAGCTAAGACAGATCCGAATCAAGCAAAGCTTAACTCGGATCTAGGTGGCTGGATAGTCGAAGTTAAGACATATCCGAATCAAGCAAAGCTTAATTCGGATCTAGGTGGCTAGATATCCGAAGCTAAGGCATATCCGAATCAAGAAAAGCTTAACTCGGATCTAGGTGGCTGGATAGTTGAAGTTAAGACATATCCGAATCAAGCAAAGCTTAACTCGGATCTAGGTGGTTCCATATTCGAAGCTAAGACAAACAACAAAGCTAAGACAATGAGTCAAAATCATACAGGGAACTTACTAGGCAAAATAATGCACTTAAAGCTTAACAAAGCTTCCAAACGAATAACAATTTATTCGGTTGCAAGCTTCGGGGACTAGAGTATATATACTATCATTTGAATAACTAACCAAATGTCAACAAAAGCAATTACCTCGTTCATCTTGTCGCTGTCAAGCATGATCTTGGCAGCCATATGCAAGCGACTGCTGATGTCGGAGAGTTGAAATGGCTGATTGCTCGGATTACCCTCAAGCTGATCATCAGCGTTCCAATTGTTGGCATACTTAACCAAGGAGCCGAGGATGTTCCCACTCTCAGTACGAGTCAGGACTTTACCTCGAACACGTTGTGTAACCACCACCGCCGCAGGACTCTTGTGGAGAGTAAGCTGAGTATCAGCGACCGGGGTGACAACGGTCTTAGCAGAGGAAACCCCCTTGCGGAGCGCATCAGCAATCGTGGGTTGAGAAGAGCTGGCAAGTCCTTTCTGAGATGAGGTAGGTTTGGTGACAACGATCTTATTAGCCTTAGAAGAGGCGTCGGCAGGAGCTGTTACCTCGACACTAGGGGTGGCGTCCTTGGAAACAGGAGGAACTATATTTTCTGAGGGCACCGAGATGGTGATATCCTCGGCTGGAGTTGGAGTTGCGGTTGAAACTGTGGGGGCCAAAGGAGTCTCGGGGGAAACTCCGGGGTTCACGACGGGGGAAGCGGGTTTGGTAGGAGGATCTACTATCTGAGTTACATTGGCATCAGCAACGGAAACCACGGGTGCATCTTGACGAGGTGATGTTTGATTTGGAGCAGGAGGAGAGTCCACGCGAGGAACTCTGGTATCTTCAGGAGGCGGAGGAGAAGGCAGCCGGGTTGTGTGACTCGTCATACTCGGACCACTGGGCTTAACAGAAAGAGGAGCGCTGCAAAAGAAAAGAAAGTCAAATCAAAACACAGAAAAAGAGAAACAAGGAATACAAATGAAAATGAACTCACCCAGTAAATCCGGGCATAGTTTTACGCTTCGGAAGGTGCTGGGTCGACTTCTTTGTTCGTTTCTTGGGAGCGGCTTCCGAGGCACCTACTGGAGCGGTACGCTTCCTCGAAGTAGCAGGAGGTTGGGAGGAGAGAGGCTCGGCGTCGTGCACCTGACCGCCTGATTAGCTGAGGACGTAGAAGCCGGAAATGCGTAAGAGATAGGCATTGCGGCGACTAACTCAAGAATTTGGATGTTGTCCGAATCTCCTTCCTCCCCGTGAGCCGAGGTCTTGCCATGGGCGCGAGCCGGAGCGATGTCTGACTTGGGGACAAACTCCTCCGAGTCAGGCTCCCCGCTGTCCGGGGTAATCCGATCTGCGGTCCACGAGAGGGCCAGAACCTCGGCATCCTCGATCTTCTGCTCCGCAAATCTCTGCAAGAAAAGAGACAAAGAGAAATTAGCAAAAGGAATCACAAACGCAATTAGGGGCAAAAGATAAATGCGCGAACTTACCTCGGGAGGGAGATTCCCGTGGGTGAACGGCTTCAGTCCCCAGGTCCAGTCCTTCGGCATATCTGTCTTAAAGATAGCTTGGACACGCTTGAAAATAAGATAATTATCGAGCTCGACCGTTGAAACTCGGTTGGGATCGAGGGGACTGCTCATGTAACAAAGCTTGTGTGTGCGATACTGGAAAGGGCAGATTTGGCTGCTGACGAAGGTGGTCATCAGATCCTCGCCGCGTAACCCGGCGCGGATCAACTCCTTCAGCCGAATCTCAAAGGCCTCGGCCAGAGCATGGCTCTTCCTGGGGTTATAGGTCCAGTTCCTCTGGGAAGGGGGGCCGATGGAGAAAGCAGGGAGCCGAATCTTGTCTTCCTTTCCAGTATTCTTGACATAGAAAAACGATCTATGCCACTTCTTGCAAGATTCGAGACCGGCAACACGAGGAAACTCGGATTTTCTCCGAGGAGTGATAGACGCGGCCCCACACTGAGTAAGCAACTTCTCAGAGGGCTGGAGGGATTTGTCTAGAACAACGTTGGAACGGATCTGGAAGAATTTTGACCATACGTGCACAGACGGCCAGAGGCCGAAGTATCCTTCCGAGGCCGAGATAAAGGCGGATAGGGAAGCAATGGCGTTAGCCAGAAGGTGATGCGGCTGCAGGCCGAAGTAATCAAGGAATTCCCTAGCGAAATCACTAAGGGGAAGATCAAACCCACGAGCAAAGTGGGACATGAAGACTACATACTCGCCTTCGTTAAGAACGGGAGAAGATTCACTGCCGGGTAAGCGATACCCTACCTCGGCAGGAATCCGGCGAGTTCTAATTAACCACTCGATCTCTCAACGAGTAACGGTGGAACCCTGCCAGGAGCCCCTCTCTGGACCAGACGCCGTGTCTTCATCTTCAATGAGCGCGCCGCTAACTGAACTCGACATAGGGTCGCCGGAGAAATCAACAGAAGAAAAACTAACGACGGAGCAAGGCTTGGAGGCGCAGGGCCCCGTCGTGGTTCTAAGCGAAAATGGCGGCGGAGCGGAAAAGAACCGCCACGGGAAGCCTAGAAAGCGGCGGATGCGTGCAGAGAGAAATCTTAGTGATGGGACCGAAGGAAAACTCACCGGCGACGGTGCCAGAGAAAGCGCGCGAGGACGAGGTCGACGGAGCAGAAGAACTGAGGCCTCGTCGTCGAACAGGTCAACAATGGCGCAGCCGAAGATACGCGAGCAGACGCGCGGACGCAAGGAAGAAGAAGAGCAACGGTAGGCGAAGGGGGAAAGTGAACCCTCTAGCCCCGTGCTCCTCTTTATAACCGCACGGTCCTAGCAGTAGTGGGATCGTGCGTGCGAAGCACTAACCGTGTAGATCGTGCGTGCGGCGGAACCGCTCGAGGGTGAGTGGAGCCACACCGGTGACCACACGACGCAGGAGAGGATCAGGCCTCCTGACCGATGCGGTGCACGAGGCGTCGCAACGTCAACGCGACAGGCGCAGTAATTACTGTAGCTGTCAGTGGGCACTTTAGAGGAACAAAAAACTAGAGAAACAATGATGAGTGTTACACGTAGGATGAGGCGTACACAAGAAGCTACATGGATACCTCGAACGGGAAAAAGTAACTCGGAGATGAGGAGAAATGAATATTGGGAAACTAATGTGGCCCGACCGAGGTTACGAGCAGGACCACACTAGCTTCGGGGACTAATGTTGGGGAGGTGAACCCGGATAGGGTCAAGACAGGGGAAGATAAAAGGAATTTCCCCTGTCATATGCCGAGTTACTGTCTATATCGGCCGAATCATATAAAGGTCGGCCGAGATAAGCACGTCCATGATACCTATGGAAGGAGATGTATACTACCCGACCGACATATGAGTTAAGTCGGCCGAGTAAGTCCGAATAATCTGAATGCAGGTGAAGGCCAAGCCGAGTTAAGCGAGACAGGGTCGAATGACATGAAGCTTGCAGGAGAAGGAGATGCCTATAGTCAAACCCTAGCCACGTCCTAGGGAGAATCTGAATAGAGACAAGCGCAAAGGACAAGGTGCAGAGCAGCAGAAGGCCAGAAGGAGGTCACGGAGGTGACAGTCCTGGAGCCCGAGGCGTGCAGGTGGGGTTCTCGGGAACTTTGCCGTCGTTAGAAGGGGGACACCGAAAGGAGACCGCCGAGTTACTATATTGGGACAAGCATATTCCTCGAATATGCTTGCCACATCAGCCCTAGAGGATCCAAGGCACCCCTTTATAAGGAGAGGCATGGACTCCAGAGAGGGGATCGGCTCATTCGATACCGTTAGGCTGGTAAAGGTTCATCTTCTCTTCCTGCATACAGCTCAAGGAGCACTTGTAGCCCAAGAGAGGAGAAATAAAGATCTGTATGTTAGTCATTCGTGTGTAAAATTAACTACATCTTCCCTCCCTAGATCCCTCTAGCATCCATTGGCCCCATACTTTAGCCTACCCATGGCATCTGTCGTGCCACCACCACGACAGGCAAGTTGTCTCCCATGATGTTCAAGTATGCAATGTAAGTCATCCCCATCTCATTGGCCTTTCTTTGTAGCTCTGCCTCATAATCAATTACAGGAGGAGCTATGCGGAGGTCGAACACTTGGAGCGGGGCACACGATTGGTTTTTATTCTCTCCGAGCATGGGAACTATTTTCTGGGGTGCCGCATGACTGCTACTTTCAGACTCCCTCTGCCTTGCATCCGCCTTCATAATCTGGCGCTCGTAGTCCGGCACAAGTGGGGTTTTAGGTTTCAAAAGATTATTGTAAAGCTTCTCCACCATCGCCGGATCTAGTTTCTCCTTTGGCTCAGCCCGTCTAGGTGCAAAGAATTTCTTGACCTCTTCTTCCGAGATCCTCTTGTTCTCCTTGTCGCTGTGATTCCATGGTAATACCGACAATGGCTTGGCCGAAGGCTGCGGGACGTAGTTTCTTGAACTCTTTGGCATACGGTTTCCTGCGGATTTCTTCGTGGCAGTGCTAGTGATGCTCTTCGTGGCACTGCTCTTCCGCTTACGCTGACGCGCAAGAGATGGCTGGCGCGCCGAAGATGGCTGACGCGCAGGAGATGGCTGGCGCGCCAGAGATGGCTGTCGCGCAGGAGATGGCTAAAGCGCCGGAGACGACAGGGGAGTATTCCGATGACTTAGAGACGGCTGAGGCGGCTCAGACTGCTGACGCTGTGGAGATGGCGGGGGTGCCAGTGGTCTCCAATTTGGAAGCATGATGTGTTCCTTCTTCCAAAGAATGGTTGTTTTTACTGCAAATTTGAGTTGAGTTTTCCCTTCACCTGTAGCATGGTCAAGCTGTGCTTCCTCATATTCCTTCACAACCTCATCCACCCCAACAATAGCATAGCCATCTGGAATCGGTCGGCAGTGGTAAGTTCCACCAGTTACAGGAGGTAAGGAATAGCCGACCGCCACCTTAATGGCTAAGCCCATTAATCTCACATGCAACTCAGCGTGTTCGCTCTCCGTGATCTCATCCACGGGGTATCGAGGACCCGGTAATATTTCAAGTGTGGGCTGCACGTTCTTCGTGGAAGCCATGCTGCTTTTCCGCGCAGAGTCTAGGCCGCCGGCAGATTCCAATGCGGGCTCTTCGTGCCGCTGAGATGGGTCGGTAGCTTGCTGGCTCTTTTGTGCATTCACTTGCGCCTGTAGCGCCACAAGTGCATGTTCTATCTGTGTCATCCGGTCTGTACGCTCCTTTTCTTTTCTGTCGCGCCATCTATAAGAGTTGCCCCACTCGGCAAACCCATCCTTCCACGCCATACCCCCTGTGCCTCGTGCAAGTCCAGGGTGTTCTTTTTTACCGATGGCGCGTGTCAGCTGGTCATTATCTCTGTCGGGATGGAAGGTCCTGGCAGCTGTTTCCTCGTATGCCATGATCAGTTCATTGACGGGTTTGGCAAGAATTGTTGGGAAGATACACAATCCCGTTCCTGGGTCCAACCTTGCCCCGATTCCGTAGAACCAAGTCTTTGCACGTAGGTCCCACCCATGTGTCTGGGGTGTGATCCCTCTAGCACGCAGGGCCTTCTCAGCTTCCTCCCACTTAGGCCTCTAAGCTATGTAGCCACCTGACCCCGTCATCTGGTGATATTCGTTCTTCTGGGCATATAGTGTATTGGTTTCTAACCTCTTTGTAGCTATAGCACCTTCCTTGTATGCCACAAATTAGGGCCAGTGAGGTATTATCTTTGCATAATATGCGTCTTCGAAATCTGGAGTCTCGCGAGCTTTGACAAATTTGTTCAATTTTGTCTTCCAGTTGCAGAAAGCGTCAGCCATCTTCTTTAGAGTCCACTCTTTGACCTTTTCCTTTATAACCAGTTTATTTTCATTCTGCTCTGGCGGTAGGGTGAAATTTACCAACAGCGAAGTCCAAAGCGTTTCTTTGGATCTTTCATCGAGAAAGGTACCGACGCCCTTCTTTGGCTTATTCCAATATTCAATTATGATTGGGATTTGGTCCCTAACAAGAACTCCAGCCTGACGTATAAATTTGTCTGTGGCCTTCTTGGGCTCCATCGGCCTGCCATCAACACGGACTGCTTCGATCGTGAACTTTGCATGATCTTTCAACCGATGGCTCGCGCCTTGCTTGCTCTTTTTCTGTCAATACCCGGATTTTTTCAATCCTAGATTCCTGTTATGCCATACATCGCAATCCCAGGATTACCATTTTTGCGAGACATAATAGAATTGGATACCATAGTACATCATCCATTACAAACGATACATAAGTTCTTACACAAATAGGGATCTCATGATCCAGTTCTTAATACAACTTCAAGCAGCGGAATACGTAATAATAACGGTAGCGTAGGCGAAGCTCCATCTTCGGGGTCACAGGCAATGCTGACGATGGGAGATGATCCTAGTTTCGTAACCTTCCTGGGGTCCATCTTCCAGGTACTCCTCTTCATAGTCTGGCCTTGGGAATAGCCAGGGACAAAGCCATGAGTACTCTTTAAGTACTCGCAAACTAATACTAACAGGTAAAGGGGTTTTTGGATAATAGGACACTAGGCTCTAGGGTTGTTTTGCAAAAGCCAGATTTATCTCTACTAGGTTCCAAAGCTAGTCACAATTTTATAACTCCTAAGTGGGAACTTGTAACTCAGGTCACAACTCTGTTGTGGTAAAGTCAAAGTCTCAATTCATTTCACAAGTCATTTTGAAAAGTCTGACGGGGGAACAGTATGGCCACTCCAACTGTCCATAACCGCGGATGCGGCTATTCGAATAGTTTGACACTCTACAGAGATTGTACACTTTCACCACAACATTCGATACATCCGTCAGGAACAAATCCTGAATTCACCATACTCAGTATGCGGATAATCAATCCTAACCTTTCAATTACACGCCCTAGTATAAGCACCTCTCCTGTGAGTTTGGCCTCCCAACCATGACCAACTGTCATCTTGGGTACTGCACAGGTGGACAATCTTCACAAGGTAGCCTCAGCTCAGACCTTGGCCGTGAGGGAACTAATACTAAGGGATATAAGTTTCCAGTCAAGCCCTACCCAATATTCGGGTATTGTGGTTGTACGATAAAATTGGAATGGTATCGCATCCAGACAACCATCAGTTTTATAAAGGGCTAAGCCTCATGCCTCAACATTTTTATCACCAAAATCATCAAGTGTTCGGAAACACATGTCCAAAACATTTCAATAGAATGATTCATCATTCCAAGGTTTTCATAACCATTTTTCCACCAAGTATTCCCATCTAAAGTTGATCAAGTTTTATGCTTAGCACTAGCATCTACAGGTGGGGGGTAGTACTGATGAGGGGTGGTAACTAGTGGAGTTTCAACTAAGTACAACCTTATATCTTAGGCTGATATCAAGGTTTCTAACTTAGGCCAAATTTTATGCTCTTTATGCAACCTTCAGAATCTTTCTAGTATCTACAAGTCACTTAAGTCAACTCTAAGTTGAAGCTTTGATAAAGAAATAAAGTAAGAAGCTTGCGAATAAAACTAGGATTGGTTTATCAAGTGGGTATGATCACATATGCTTAAGGCATATAGTAGGCATAGTAACAAGCAAGTATTTGCTTGCACAAAATCAGTATAAGTTTGCTAAATTGCAAGTGTTAGCTTGCATAGGTCAACTTGATTAGTAAGGCTTGCTAAAGTAGAGTGTCTTGCAAGTTTTAGCTTGCACATTCACTAGTAGTATTAGGCTTGCATTAGTGTCAATATAAGATTTCATAGGTAAAGTATCTTGCAAGTGTTAGCTTGCCTTGTGCAGAGCAGTGGTTGAAGTTCTCCTCGGCTTCTTCTTCATAGAATCCTCCTTCCTCCTCGTATCCTTGGTCGGTACTAGCGTCTATGAATAAATATGAGGTACACAATCACCAGACAATACTTAACTACTTGCAATCATCACACACAAGGGTCCTATAGATGATCTAGCATCATCTCTAACATTACAAGGTTAAGGCTTGATTTAATTCCTTTTATTTTTAGAAAACTAATTTCTACTCATTGAAACACTAGTCAAGATTTAATATTTTCCAAACCAAACATGGGATCATGTTGACACATGTCATCACCACATATTGTAGTCCATGGGAATGTGATTTAAAGTGGTGTCACAATTTAATAAGGTTTTACCCTTTTATTCTAATTAATTAAAGTGGCTAGAAATGCCTATGTAGCATTATTTTATTACTTGAACATTATTTCTGCAAGTAAACCTATATATTTTCATATATTCTGAAAGGTATGGTTAAATGTGATTTTTGAGAGTTGGAATCAACTCAAAAGCTATTATGGTTTAAATTGGAAAAATGCTTGAATGCAGAAAAGCTTCTGCCTTGTTATTTTTACCATGGGTGATCTATAGATCCAAATGACTTGAATCCAACGGTCTTGGATTCAGCATTCACAGACCTTTCCAACAAAATTAGTTTCATTCAATTTGGTGCACTGAATCGATCTGGGTTGATTTTTGAAGTTGGGTACAGAAGTGTGTTTGAATTTAAATGGAAAAAGTTTAATTTGAATAACTGGGCTGCGCGGGAAAAGTTAACGGGCCGGCCTGCTAAGCGCAGTGCTCCTGCGGGCTGCTTAAGTGGCTGTCCCCACTCGTCAGTGACACGGGGCTGGGCGAAGCGGTATGGGGCAACGTGGGTCGTTCGATCTGATTCTAATCCAACGGCTGGGAGTCATCATCGACGCGAGACAACGCCGGAGAGAATGAAACCTAGCGCGGCCAGTGAGGGGTGCTGGGGGCTCACCGGGGTACGGGCGAGGGTCGGCGAGGCGGGCGAACGACGAAGTCGACGACGGCGAACTCAGGGATGGTCGCGGCAGCTCCTGGGGTGGACGAAATCGATGCCCCCTTCTTCTCTAGAGGCGGCGGGCTCCGGTGAAATTCCGGCAGGGTGGTGCTCGCCTTGCTCTGAGAACGGTGTGGCACGATCAGTGAGGAGAGGGGAGTGAGATGGTGTGAAGAAATCGAGCGGGGGTGGCCTCTATTTATAGTCGAGCGAGGGGACCGTCGGGGCGCACGGTGAGCTCGTCGGGGGCGATGTTACAGGCGGCTATTGGCATGGGCAAGGGTAGGGGACGGTGTGGTGTCTCCTGGCGCTGCTCAACGACATGGTTTATAGGCATGGGGCGGTGCGGCTTGGTCTAGAACGGGCGATGCTCTGCGCGGCAGAGGCGGCGTCTTCGACGGTGAGTGGTGACTATGCGTCACGGGGCGGCGAACGGGGATGTCTGGCAGTCTCCTGGGTCGGTGGCGATCGTGTGTGCACGCGGTGAGGGCGGCGCGCGGTCTGTGGGTGCTGGTCGAGGGTGGTGCTCTGGCGCACGCTCGGCATGGTCTCTGACGGTCTGGGCGCAGCTCGTGCGCGTGGTCCAGGGCTTGGCAACGCTCACGGCTGGGACAGTGAGTGGCGGTGGACGGTGGGCTGCCTCCCAGACATGCTGGCTAGGCTTGCTGCTGCTCCTAGCTTGCTGTCGACTATGGGGTGGCAAGGGTGTGCTCGGCTGTTCACCATTGATGGCAATGGCAAGCTCACAGTGGTGCTAGTGCTTGGCTAATCTTCCTAGATGATCTACTGAGTTGGTTGTGAGCTAACTAGGGAACAAGTTAGGCCAATTTTACTGCACACTATAGTGTTTGATGTTTGTTTGATTTGTGTCTGCAACCTGTTTGATGAAATGGCCGCATGAAATCAAGTTTTGAATTTTGAAAAGATTTTTGGTGGGTTTGCTAGATTGGTGCTGGTGAGTCTGCAGATGCTTGGGTTTTGAAAATTGAGCTTGTTTGAGTGGTTTTTGAAAAAGTGGGATCTTCCCATATGATAAAGATTCAATTTTGAATTGTCATTTAAACTATGCATTTGAAAGTTTATGGGTGATCACAAAGTGGGCCTTGATACTTTGTTATGAGTACATTCAAGGGGTGCAAAGATCCAGAAAAGTTTCTGTTAGGTTTTGAAAATTTGAGACAGCCAAAGTAGGCATGAGAGTTAAATTGGTCAAAGTGACCATTCATTTAATATATGTGTTTTGATTTACTTGTCTTTAGGAAAAGTGTGGGAAACGTTTTAGATGATGTTTATTTCACCTAAGAAACATTTTACAAGCAATGAAACAAACAAACAAGGTGGTTTTAAAAGAATTCAAAATCAATGCATACACATATGCATGCATTCATAAATTTATTTAGAAAAGTTTTTGTTAACCCTAATTTTGATGATTAGAGTTTGATGATCCAAGCTTAGTATTTTTGGTATGTTACAAACCTTCCCCCCTTAAAAAAAATCTTGTCCCGAGATTTGAAAAAGGACGAAAAGATTACCTAGGATTTGAAGAGATCGGGAAACTCCGTCCTGATGTGATCTTTGCGTTCCTAGGTAGCTTCCTCTTCTGTGTGGTTGCTCCATTGAATCTTGAGAAACTTGATGCTTCGGGTTCGGGTAGTTCGAAAAGCTTCTTCCAAAATGCGGATGGGTACTTCAGGATAGGTCAGGTCATCGTTGATCTCTATGGTCCGGTGGTCGATATTCTTGAACACTTCGGTCTTCTCGGAGACTTCGAGACACTTGTGAAGTAACGAGATATGGAACACATTGTGCACGGCTGACATCTCTTCAGGTAGTTCCAACTGATATGATACTTCTCCTCGATGGTTCAGAATCTTGAAAGGTCCGATATATCTGGGGGCTAACTTTCCTTTGAGTTGGAAACGCTGCATTCCCTTCAATGGCGATACTTTCAGATAAACAAAATCTCCTATGTTGAAGCCGAGGTCTCTACGTCTCTTGTCGGCGTAACTCTTCTGTCGGGATTGGGCGGTCTTAAGGTGTTCACGAATCTTGTGAACCTTCTCTTCTGCTTCTCGTAGCATGTCGGGTCCGAAAATCTGACTCTCTCCTACTTCCGACCAGTTCAAAGGGGTGCGACACTTTCTTCCGTACATGAATTCAAATGGGGCCATTTGCAAACTGGCTTGGTAACTATTGTTGTATGAAAATTCTGCAAACGGCAGACAGTCTTCCCACTTGGATCCATATTCTAGCAAACATGCTCTAAGCATATCTTCGAGTATTTGATTTACTCGCTCCGTTTGTCCATCGGTCTGAGGGTGATACGCGGTACTGAAATCTAGGCGGGTTCCTAAACCTTCTTGAACTTTCTTCCAGAATCTCGAGGTAAACTGAGTTCCTCGATCTGATACGATGTTCTTAGGAACTCCGTGCAAACTGACGATTCTAGCTATGTATAGCTCCGCTAGCTTCGAACTCTGATAGGTGGTCTTGACGGGCAAGAAATGGGCGACTTTGGACAATCTGTCCACTATGACCCAGATAGAGTCATTTCCCCTACTAGAAGTAGGCAGTCCAGTGATAAAGTCCATTCCTACAGAATCCCATTTCCATTCCGGAATCTACAAGGGTTGCAACAATCCAGCGGGTCTTTGATGTCCTGCCTTGACTCGCTGACATATATCACACTTGGCGATATAGCTTCCGATTTCTCTCTTCATCTTATGCCACCAAAATTGCTCTTTCAAATCTTGATACATCTTATTTCCTCCGAGATGGATAGAATAAAGAGTATCATGAGCCTCCTTCAAAATAACTTCTTTCAATTCAGAATCTGCTGGTACACAAAGGTGTCCTTTGTACCACAACACTCCTTCTTCGTCCTCGGTGAATCCGGGCACTTTTCCTGTACCGATATGACGCTTGATTCCGTCGATACTAGCATTTTCCTTCTGCGCCTCCTTAATCTGACTGGTCAAAGTGGGCTGGAGTTCTATGCTAGCCAAAAATCCTTCACTTACTAATTCCATTCGAAAATCTTCCATCTCCTTGTGCAAACTTGGTTGCTCCTTCAAAATCATGGAGTTCAAGCGGCACGGCAATATGCTAAGGGCATCGGCTACCACGTTGGCTTTACCAGGGTGATAGTGAATGTCCAGGTCATAATCCTTGATTATCTCAATCCATCTTCTCTGCCTCATATTCAGTTCTTTCTGAGTGAATATATACTTTAGGCTCTTGTGATCCGAATAAATCTCACAACGATTTCCCATTAGGTAATGTCTCCATGTCTTCAGGGCTAGAACTACAGCTGCGAGTTCGAGGTCATGGGTTGGGTAGTTTTTCTCATGTTGCTTCAGTTGTCGGGATAGATAAGATATAACTTTGCCTTCTTGCATTAGCACACATCCAAGACCAATCTTGGATGCGTCACAATACACATCAAAGGGCTTCGTGATATCCGGCATGATCAAGATTGGGGCTGAAATCAATCTCCTTTTGAGTTCTTGAAAACTCGCTTCACACTTGTCGGTCCATTCAAACTTTTTGTCCTTCTTCAGCAATTGGGTCATGGGTCTGGCGATACTCGAGAATCCTTCTACGAATTTGCGGTAATATCCCGCCAATCCGAGAAAAGCACGAACTTGGGTTTGAGTGGCTGGGGCTTGCCAATCTTCTACATCTTTCACTTTGGCAGGGTCAACGGCAATTCCTCCGGCTGATACAATGTGACCGAGGAATCGTACCTCCTGTAACCAGAATTCACATTTGCTAAACTTGGCATACAACTGATGCTCTCTAAGGGTTCCAAGAATGGTCCTTAGGTGTAGCTCATGTTCTTCTTCTGATTTGGAATAAATCAGAATGTCATCGATGAAAACAACGACAAACTTATCTAGGAAGTCCATAAAAATCTTATTCATGAGGTTCATGAAATAAGCGGGGGCGTTGGTTAATCCGAAAGACATGACAGTATGCTCATACAATCCATATCTGGTGGTAAAGGCAGTCTTTGGAATATCCTCTACACGAATTTTGAGTTGATGATAGCCAGTTCTAAGATCAATCTTAGAAAACACTTTGGCACCGGTCAACTGATCAAACAAGTCTTCTATCTTGGGCAAGGGGTACTTGTTCTTGATGGTGACATCATTCAACTTCCGATAATCCGTACACAAACGGTTACCTCCATCCTTCTTGTCCACAAACAAGACAGGTGATGTCCATGGGGACGCACTTTGTTGAATCAATCCGATTTCCAACATGGAAACCAGTTGCTTCTTCAGTTCTACGAGCTCTGACGGGTTCATACTATAGGGTCTCTGGTCTATAGGTCCGGTTCCAGGGATTAGTTCAATGATAAACTCGATATCCCGATCTGGGGGCATACCGGGCAAAACATCTGGAAATACATCGGGGTATTCACAGACTATCCGGACTTGGTTAATGGTAGGTTGGGCTATACTCTTGTTGCATTTGAATTGCGAGGTAAGGTTTCAGATATATGTTCTGTTGGATATATGCCCTAGAGGCAATAATAAATGTAGTTATTATTATATCTTTGTGTTTATGATAAATGTTTACATTCATGCTATAATAGTATTAACAAGGAAACATTAATACTTGTGTGATTTGTAGACTAAAATAAGAGTCCCTAGTAAAGCCTCTATATAATACTAGCTTGTTGGTTAATAGATGATTGTGGTTTCCCTGTCATGAACATTGAGATGTTATTAACAACAAGATCATATCGTTAGGAGAATGATATGGTGGACATACTCCTATAGATAAGCGTAGCATAAAGATCAAGTCATTTTAATAGTTCAATTGCTATATGCTTTCTGATACATAGTAACCTAATTCCTTCGACCATGAGGTCATGCATATCACCTTTACCGGATGGATGCTTTGATGACATCAAACACCACACCGTAACTGGGTGGCTATAAAGGTGGCATTGAGTGTTCGGAAAGTATTGGTTGAAACACATGGATCAAGAGTGGGATTTGTCCATCCATATGACGGATAGATATACTCTGGGCCCTCTCGGTGAAATGTCATCCAATTAGCTTGCAAGAATGTGACTGGCTCACAAGGGATCACATATCACGGGAACGAGAAAAGAGTACTTATCGGTAACGAGGTTGAACTAGGTATGTAGAGATACCGACGATCATATCCTCGGATAAGTAAACTATCGTGAGACAAAGGGAAATTGGTATCGTATGTAAGTGGTTCATTCGATCGCAAAGTAATCGTAGAAATATGTGGGAGCCATATGAATTTCCAGATTCCTCTATTGGTTATTGATCGGAGAAGTGTCTCGATCATGTCCGCATAATTCACGAACCGTAGGGAGACACACTTAAGGATTCGACGTTGTTTGAGTAGTTATGGAATGATGAGAAAGAGTCCGAATGTTGTTCGGAGTCTCGAATGGGATTCGGGATATCACGAGGAGATCCGGAATGGTCCGGAGAATAAGATTCATATAAGGAAAGTCCCGTTTCGGAGTTGGAGAATGGTTCCGGTGTTTTCATCAGGAATGTTCTAGAAGGTTCTAGAATGTCCGACACTCCGGGGGGGAAGGGTACATGGATGTGTTATATCAAGTTGGTATGATTGCATCATGTACTCGGTGTCATCGCTGAACAAAATAGAGGGTTTATTCAAATCCTAGTTTGAAAAGTCAAACGGCTATTTTTGGGAAGTGGAAAAGGAGGAGGAAACCGAGTTGGGGAGGAGTCCCTCCTCCCCACCGCCGGCGCACCACCAAGCCGAGTTGGGGAGGGACTCCCCTCCCTCCCCTTGGCCGGCCGGCCCCTCCACCTATATAAGGAGGGGCAGGGCTCCCTCCTAGAGACACACAAGATCCTCTCCTCCAAACCCTAGTACCAAGTCGCCGCCGCCTCCATAGCCGCCACCGGCCCTAGGGAAAACCGCCACCGCCTAGCTAAACCCTAGCTACCGGCTTGCCCCTCCTTGGCGTGTCTAAACTCTAGATCGTCGAGGGACTCTCTCATACACCACCATACTCGCTCCGGCTTAAGGCGAAGCCCTGCGAGATCTCCCCTCTACTTCCGGTACCACGCCGTTGTGCTGCCGGAATCACGAGGAGAGTGCTACAACCTCCGCTGCCTGCTGGAAAAAGGGAGAGGAAGGTCTTCGTCGAGTACCGAACGTGTGACCGACTGCGGGAGCGCTTCCGGAACGCAGCGCCGGAAGGATCGTCTACGCGATCTTGAGATCGGGAAGAGTACGACTACATCACCCACGAGAATCCGCTCTCGTTAAAACTTTGGAATCTTCGAGGATGAGTTATTCTATCGACTCGTTGCTACAATCTAGTAGATAGATCTTGGCTTGTTTGTTTGTATGCGGTAGAATTTTTTTTTCCATGCTACGAACCCCTACAGTGGTATCAGAGCCGTGTCTATATGTAGATCTGTTGCACGAGTAGAACACAATGGTCATTGTGGGCGTTGATGCTTTTATTGTCGATTGCTTCTTGTGTATTTTGCATCTTGCGGTATGTTGGGATGAAGCGGCCCGGGCTAACCTTACATGACATCGTTCATGAGACTTGCTCCACGCTTGACATGCAACTTGTATTGCATAAGTGGCTTTGCGGGTGCCTGTTTCTCCTAGCATAGTTAAGATCCAATTTACAACGGGTGATTAACAATACTAGTATCAATGTTGTGGTTCATGTTCGTAAGTTAGATCGACACTTATTGAAAGCCCCAAACCACGTAAAACATGCAAAGAAAGTAGAGGAGTCTAACTTTGTTTTGCAGGGGTGTGCTGTGATGTGATATGGCCATGATTGTGATTATATTTGATGTATGCAATGTTCCTTATTGTAAGTTGGCAACCGGCAGGAGCCATATGGTTATCTTTAATTTATGTTAAGACCCACGTGTCTATTCAAAGTAGTTGTAAAAGTTGAAGTCGGTGGACGACAACCATGGAGAAGCGTCATTGACCTTGATGCAATGCCGGTGATGATGGAGATCATGTTCGTGCTAGAAGATGGAGATCGGAAGCACAAAGAAGAAAGGCCATATCATATCACATATTATGAATTGCATGTGATGTTAATCCTTTATGCATCTTGTATTGCTTAGTAGACGACGGTAGCATTATAAGATGATCCCTCATGCACATGAATTTCAAATCATAAAGTGTTCGCCCTTAGTTAGCACCATTGCTAAAGCTTGTTGTTTCGAAGCATCACGTGATGATCGGGTGTGTTAGATTCCGCAAGTGTATACAACGTGAGCAAGCCAGATTTGCTCATGCGGAAACTAAGGTTTGATCTTGACGAGCCTAGCATGTACAGACATGGTCTCGGAACACGGATCACCGAAAGGTAAAGCATGAATCATATAGTAGATATGATGAACATGTCGATTGTTCGCCATTGAAACTATATCAACTCTCGTGATGATCGGTGTTTATGTGGTGGATTTGGTTCGTGTGATCACTAAAACAATGTGAGGGATATTGTTTTGAGTGGGAGTTCACCTAGATTAATTTTATTATTAATTTGAACTCAATTTGTCATAAACTTAGTCTAAACTATTGCAAATATGTTGTAGATCAATGGCAGCCCCTACCATCAATTTTAATGCGTTCCTAGAGAAAGAAAAGTTGAAAAACAATGGGAGCAACTTCACGGATTGGTTTCGCAATTTGAGGATTGTCCTCACAGCTGGTAATTTGACCTATGTGCTGGATGCACCGCTGGGTGACCCACCTGCAGCTGACGCTACCGATGAAGTAAAGAACGGTTACCTCACTCGGAAGACTCAGTACTCCACAGTTCAGTGTGCTATCTTGTATGGTTTAGAATCGGAGCTTCAGAAAAGGTTTGAGAATTCAGACCCATATGATATTGTCGAGGATCTCAAATTGATCTTTGAGACTCATGCGGCAATTGAAAGCTATGAGGCTACTGAAAAGTTCTTTAACTGCAAGATGGAAGAGGGCAACTCCGTCAGTGAGCATGTGCTTAAGATGTTTGGGCACGCAAACAAACTTCAAAGCTTGGGTATTCTGATTCCTAATGCTTTGGGGATTTATCGTGTCCTCCAATCACTACCACCAAGTTACAAGAACTTTGTGATGAACTACAACATGCAAAACATGAACAAGACGTTGCCAGAACTCTTTTGCCATGTTGAAATCTGCAGAAGTGGAGATCAAGAAAGAGCACCAAGTGTTGATGGTCAATAAGACCACCAAATTCAAGAAAGGCAAGTCTAAGCAAAAGGGACACTTCAAGAAGGGTGGTAAGAAAGTTACCACGCCGACGAAGAAGACCAAGGCTGGACCTAAGCCTGATACTGAGTGCTTTTACTGCAAGGGAGAAGGTCACTGGAAGTGGAATTGCCCAAAGTACTTGGCGGATTTGAAGAACGGAAACATCAAGAAGAAAGGTATATCTGATATACATGTTATTGATGTGTATCTCACTAGTACTCGTAGTAGTGCCTGGGTATTTGATACTGGTTCGGTTGCTCATATTTGTAATTCGAAACAGGTGCTGCAGAATAAACGGAAGCTAGCGAAGAATGAGGTGACGATGCGCGTGGGAAACGGATCAAAGGTTGATGTGATCGCGGTCGGCACGCTACCCCTTCATCTACCATCGGGATTAGTTTTATACTTAAATAATTGTTATTTGGTGCCTGCGTTGAGCATGAACATTATATCGGGATCTTGTTTATTGCGAGACGGTTACTTGTTTAAGTCCGAGAATAATGGTTGTTCGATTTATATGAGTAATATGTTTTATGCACATGCACCTTTGATAGATGGTCTATTCTTATTGAATCTTGATAGTGGAAATACACATATTAATAACATTGAGGCTAAACGTTTGAAATCGAGTGATAACTCGACCTATATGTGGCACTGTCGTATTGGTCACATTGGAGTGAAGCGTATGAAGAAACTCCATTCCGATGGACTTCTTGAATCACTTGATTTCGAATCACTTGATAGATGCGAAGCATGTCTGATGGGTAAAATGACTAAGACTCCATTTTCTGGTATGATGGAGCGAGCTACGGACTTATTGGAAATCATACATACCGATGTGTGTGGTCCAATTTGTGTAGCATCGCGCGGTGGTTATCGTTATGTTCTTACCTTCACAGATGACTTGAGTAGATATGGGTATATCTATTTCATGAAACATAAGTCCAAAACTTTCGAGAAGTTTAAGGAATTTCAAAGTGAGGTTGAGAATCAACGTAACAACAAGATTAAATTTCTACGTTCTGATCGTGTAGGTGAATATCTAAGTTACGAGTTTGGCGAGCATTTGAAGAAATGCGGAATGCTTTAACAACTGACACCGCCGGGAACACCACAGCGTAATGGTGTGTCCGAACGTCGTAATCGAACTCTCTTAGATATGGTTCGTTCTATGATGTCACTTACAGATTTACCGCTATGATTTTGGGGTTATGCATTAGAAACATCCGCATTCACTTTAAATAGGGCACCATCTAAATCCGTTGAAACGACACCGTATGAATTATGGTTTGGGAAGAAACCTAGATTGTCGTTCCTTAAAGTTTGGGGTTGCGAAGCCTATGTAAAGAACTTACAGCCGAACAAGCTTGAACCCAAAGCGGAAAAATGCGTCTTCATAGGATACCCGAAGGAAACTATTGGGTATACCTTCTATCATAGATCCGAAGGCAAAATCTTCATTGCCAAGAATGGATCCTTTCTAGAGAAGGAATTTCTCTCGAAAGAAGTGACTGGAAGAAAAGTAGAACTCGACGAGGTTGTCGAACCTTCTCTCGAAATTGCGAGTAGCGCAGCACCGGAAGAAGTTCCTGTGGTGCCTGCACCGATTAGAGAGGAAGCTAATGATGATGATCATGAAACTTCGGTTGAAGTTGCTACAGAACCTCGCAGGTCAACAAGAACTCGTACCACTCCAGATTGGTATGATCCCGTTATGAGTGTCATGTTGGTGAACAACACCGATGACCCTGAGACATATGAGGAAGCAATGATGAGCCCAGATTCCAATAAATGGCAAGAAGCCATGAAATCCGAGATTGGATCCATGTACGAAAACCAAGTATGGACTTTGGTGGACTTACCGGATGGCTGGAAGGCTGTCGAGAACAAATGGATTTTCAAGAAGAAAACAGATGCTGATGGTAATGTTACTGTCTATAAAGCTCGACTTGTCGCAAAGGGATTTCGAAAAATTCAAGGAGTTGACTACGATGAGACTTTCTCACCAGTAGCGAAGCTAAAGTCTGTGAGGATTATGTTAGCAATCGCTGCATATTATGATTATGAGATATGGCAGATGGATGTCAAAACAGCATTCCTCAATGGAGACATTGATGAAGAGTTGTATATGATGCAACCCAAAGGTTTTGTCGATCCTAAAGATGCTAACAAGGTATGCAAACTTCAACGGTCCATCTATGGATTGAAGCAAGCATCCCGAAGTTGGAATCAACGTTTTGATAAGGTGATCAAAAGTTTTGGTTTTATACAAACTTATGGAGAAGCTTGTATTTACAAGAAAGTGAGTGGGAGCTCTGTAGCATTCTTAATACTATATGTAGATGACATATTGTTGATAGGGAATGATGTAGACCTTCTTAATAGTGTCAAGGAATATTTGAATAATAGTTTTTCAATGAAGGATCTTGGCGAAGCAGCTTACATATTAGGCATAAAGATTTATAGAGATAGATCGAAACGCCAAATATCATTGTCACAAAGTACATATTTGGACAAAGTTCTAAAGAGGTTTGGAATGGAAGATAGCAAGAAAGGGTTCTTGCCCATGTTGCCCAATACGACCTTGAGTAAAACTCAAAGTCCGACATCGGCAGAAGATAGAGAAAGGATGAGTAAGACTCCCTATGCCTCAGCCATAGGATCTCTAATGTATGCCATGCTATGTACTAGACCCGACACTGCATATGTTGTTAGTTTAACTAGCAGATATCAAAGTGATCCAGGAGTGGATCATTGGACAGCGTTCAAAAACATCCTTAAGTACTTGAGAAGAACTAAGGATATGGTTCTTTCTTATGGAGGTGATGAACAGCTCGTTGTTAATGGTTACACCGATGCTAGTTGGAACACCGATCCGGATGATTCTAAATCACAATCTGGATACGTGTTTATTTTGAATGGTGCAGCAGTTAGCTGGAGGAGTGCAAAGCAAAGCATTGTGGCGAGATCTTCAACTGAATCGGAATACATGGCTGCTTCGGAGCCTTCACAAGAAGCGATATGGATGAAAGAGTTCATTACAGAGCTGGGTGTGGTTCCTAGTGCGCTGGACCCAATGTCTATCTATTGTGATAACATGGGCGCCATAGCCAATGTGCAAGAACCAAGGTCACACAAGAAGCTGAAGCACATCAAGATACGTTTTCACGCTATTCGAGAACATATCCAAGATGGGGATATAAAGATTTGAAAAGTACACACAGATCTGAATGTGGCGGATCCGTTGACTAAACATCTCCCGAGGGCAAAACATGACCAGCACCAAACTGCCATGGGTGTTCGGTATATTACCATGTAATCTAGATTAGATGACTCTAGTGCAAGTGGGAGACTGTTGGAGATATGCCCTAGAGGCAATAATAAATGTAGTTATTATTATATCTTTGTGTTTATGATAAATGTTTACATTCATGCTATAATAGTATTAACAAGGAAACATTAATACTTGTGTGATTTGTATACTAAAATAAGAGTCCCTAGTAAAGCCTCTATATAATACTAGCTTGTTGGTTAATAGATGATTGTGGTTTCCCTGTCATGAACATTGAGATGTTATTAACAACAAGATCATATCGTTAGGAGAATGATATGGTGGACATACTCCTATAGATAAGCGTAGCATAAAGATCAAGTCATTTTAATAGTTCAATTGCTATATGCTTTGTGATACATAGTAACCTAATTCCTTCGACCATGAGGTCATGCATATCACCTTTACCGGATGGATGCTTTGATGACATCAAACACCACACCGTAACTGGGTGGCTATAAAGGTGGCATTGAGTGTTCGGAAAGTATTGGTTGAAACCCATGGATCAAGAGTGGGATTTGTCCATCCATATGACAGATAGATATACTCTGGGCCCTCTCGGTGAAATGTCATCCAATTAGCTTGCAAGCATGTGACTGGCTCACAAGGGATCACATATCACGGGAACGAGAAAAGAGTACTTATCGGTAACGAGGTTGAACTAGGTATGAAGAGATACCGACGATCATAACCTCGGATAAGTAAACTATCGTGAGACAAAGGGAAATTTGTATCGTATGTAAGTGGTTCATTCAATCGCAAAGTAATCGTAGAAATATGTGGGAGCCATATGAATTTCCAGATTCCTCTATTGGTTATTGATCGGAGAAGTGTCTCGATCATGTCCGCATAATTCACGAACCGTAGGGAGACACACTTAAGGATTCGACGTTGTTTGAGTAGTTATGGAATGATGAGAAAGAGTCTGAATGTTGTTCGGAGTCTCGAATGGGATTCGGGATATCACGAGGAGATCCGGAATGGTCCGGAGAATAAGATTCATATAAGGAAAGTCCCATTTTGGAGTTGGAGAATGGTTCCGGTGTTTTCATCGGGAATGTTCTAGAAGGTTCCGGAATGTCCGGCACTCCGGGGGGGAAGGGTACATGGATGTGTTATATCAAGTTGGTATGATTGCATCATGTACTCGGTGTCATCGCTGAACAAAATAGAGGGTTTATTCAAATCCTAGTTTGAAAAGTCAAATGGCTAGTTTGAAAGTCAAACGGCTATTTTTGGGAAGTGGAAAAGGAGGAGGAAACCGAGTTGGGGAGGAGTCCCTCCTCCCCACCGCCGGCGCACCACCAAGCCGAGTTGGGGAGGGACTCCCCTCCCTCCCCTTGGCCGGCCAGCCCCTCCACCTATATAAGGAGGGGCAGGGCTCCCTCCTAGAGACACACAAGATCCTCTCCTCCAAACCCTAGTACCAAGTCGCCGCCGCCTCCATAGCCGCCGCCGGCCCTAGGGCAAACCGCCGCCGCCGCCTAGCTAAACCCTAGCCACCGGCTTGCCCCTCCTCGGCGTGTCTAAACTCTAGATCGTCGAGGGACTCTCTCATACACCACCATACTCGCTCCGGCTTAAGGCGAAGCCCTGCGAGATCTCCCCTCTACTTCCGGTACCACGCCGTTGTGCTGCCGGAATCACGAGGAGAGTGCTACAACCTCCGCTGCCTGCTGGAACAAGGGAGAGGAAGGTCTTCGTCGAGTACCGAACATGTGACCGACTGCGGGAGCGCTGCCGGAACGCAGCGCCAGAAGGATCGTATACGCGATCTTGAGATCGGGAAGAATACGACTACATCACCCACGAGAATCCGCTCTCGTTAAACACTTTGGAATCTTCGAGGGTGAGTTATTCTATCGACTCGTTGCTACAATCTAGTAGATAGATCTTGTCTTGTTTGTTTGTATGCGGTAGAAAATTTTTGTTTTCCATGCTACGAAACCCTACATGTTCGACTGATATTCCGGCTGTACTAGTCATGGTGATGGCTTTCTTGGTACAGTCAGTCAATCCTTTATGTTTGGACATCCAATCCATTCCTAGTACTACTTCCAAACCTTTAGTTCCGAGTACTATCAGATTAGCATAAAAATCTATGCCATGGATTTGGATAGGGACGGCTTTGCAAATTTTCCTAGCCTTGGTGGTTGATCCGGGAATTTGAACAATCATAACATGCTTCAGTTTGGTGGGTTGAATTTTACTAGTGCATGCAAATTCTTCGGTGACAAATGAATGCGATGCACCATAATCAAACAACACTCTTGCAAGTACTGAATTAACAGAAAACATACCCGGCACGATGTCTGGCGCTTCCTGAGCTTCTTCAGCATGCATGAGAAAAAGACGGCCATTGCGGTTGAGTGAATTCCCTGGGGCAAATCTTCTTCCGGGCTGAACACGACGCTGTTACTGAGCTGGGGCATTGGCATTGGGGGCTGTAACATTTTTCTTGTTGGGGAACTCGTTAGAATAGTGGCCTTTATTTCCACAGTCATAACAAGTCACTTGCGACTTTTCCTTGGGGCACTCGTTAGAATAGTGTTGGGGTTGGCGGTAGCATTGTTGGTGTTGAACTTGGGTGGGGCACGGGTAAAATTGCTAGAGTTGCCGGGGTTGTTGTGATTTCCTCCGGGTCTAGGGTTTCCACGGTTGGGATAGGCGGGACGGGTCATCGGGGGTCTGTTGGTTCTTGGGGCAAATCCTGGAGATGGGTTGGGGCGGTACTTTGGGGTCTGATGGGTTCCTGGCTGATGCATCATACGACGCTTGCGGTTCTCATTGGCCTGGTTGATCTTTCCTTCCATCTGGATAGCAGAGTCGACAAGGGCTTCAATATCTGCAAAGGGGATATTGACTAACACCGTCTGCATCTCGTCATGCAGACCATTCAGGAATCTTTCTTTCTTCTTGGCTTCGGTGTCTATCTCGTCCGGGGCATACCTAGCTAATGACAAAAATTTGTCACGGTATTCCACTACAGTCATCCTTCCTTGCTTCACCTCTCTGAACTCGTCTCTCATTCTCTTGATCAAACCTGGTGGTACATGGGTTCTGCTAAACTTGACCTTGAATTCCTCCCAGGTCATCATCTGGCCTCCGGTCATTGCACGAACACTGTTCCATCATGCTCTGGCATCTCCGGCTAGATAGTGGGTGGCGAACATGACTTTCTCGTTGGCTTCCACTCCGGCGACTTCTAAGTTATTTTCCATGGTTTGCAGCCAATCATCGGTGTCTAGGGGCTCTTCTAACTTAGTGAAAACAGGTGGGTTGGTGTTCTGGAAATTCTTGAGCTTAGATCCATGGTTGTCCTGATTTCCGTGGCCTTGGTTGTTGTGGGCTAGCTGGGCTATCTGTTGCAGAGTAGCTAGGTTGGCTTGACGTTCCGCTCTTTCAGCTTCGCGGTCAGAAGTCAACATTTGCAGGATCTGCAACATCGGGTCTGGGGCTGAACCACTTCCTCCACGTGGCATCTTGAGATTGAGATAGATCGTGAGAAAAGAGGGAAATTTCTAAGGTTCAGGGTCTTTGAAAAGTTTTTTTTTTAAAGTTTGACTCAGATTTTTCTAGCAACTTGCTTTTTCATTCATTCTTAGCACACAGTACAACACACACCACAACAATGAAAAACAGATGGTTTTAAGAACCATTCTGAGAACTACGATACAGTGGGACCAAATACTACTCACTACACTAGTGCTCAAGTGCTACTACTCCTCGGAATCTGTGGCTTCATCATCTTCATCATCATCGATGAAGGCGAAATCATCCTCATCGGTGAAGAAGTCCATGGCCTGATCCTCCAGAAAATCATCGTCATCGCTGAGACATGAGTAAGGGTCTCCACGAAGATCCTCTCCGACATTCTCCCTTTCCTCCAACGGCATGTCTCTCTCGTGGATGGTCTCCTCCAAAGATGATATGCGGTGGCGAAGACGGGCAATAATGCGCTCCTTCTTGTCGAGCTGACGGCGGTGAGACTTGCGATCCCTTGCTAGCATGGCGATGGTCTGATCCTTTGTCTTGATGATGGCAGACTTGTGGTTGCAGTAGTCACGGCAGTTGTCCAACTCCTGCTGACGATCATACATCATAAAGCTAAGGTGGTCCAATTGAGTCTTTAGCTCGGGGTGGTATGGGGCTTCCAGGGATTGTCCATTTGCATCATGCCTTGGGAAAAACTCAAAGCGAGTACCCTTGATCTGATTGATGCTCTACCCACATAGACGGGAAAGAGCTTCCTGCATTGCTCTGGCAAGTCCATCGAGCCAGTTGTTTTCCCTCAAGGTAAACTGAATTCCCTCCGCAATGGGAGGTTCAATTTTTCCTCGGATACTTGCAACAATTAGCCACTGCAGATCTTCTCCTCCTTGATCATTGAGCTGAGCTCCGAAGAACTCGGGGTGCGGACGCTCCAGAAGTTCCGAAAGCTGGTCCAAATCCCTCTCAAATATAAGGTCTCCTCCATTCCCAAGTTGGTAAAACTTGCTGTACTTCACGTCCATCTATAAAAATAGAGGATGAGTAGATTAGCAGGGTGATCAAGTGTGTCAAAATTTTATGTATTTTGCAAGAGTTTTTGAGGAACATGAATTTTTAGGAAAGAATCAAAGAGATAAGAATGAGAATAAGTTTTTGTAAATATTTGTTTCCTTTGGTTTTGAAACTAAGTTTTTGGTTCAAACGTCCAGTCTAACTAGGGTCTCCTATGGTCAGGATGGCTCTGATACCAACTTGTCAACACCCGGATTTTTTCAATCCTAGATGCCTGTTATGCCATACATCGCAATCCCAGGATTACCATTTTTGCGAGACATAACAGAATTGGATACCATAGTACATCATCCATTACAAACGATACATAAGTTCTTACACAAATAGGGATCTCATGATCTAGTTCTTAATACAACTTCAAGCAGCGGAATACATAATAATAACGGTAGCGTAGGCGAAGCTCCATCTTCGGGGTCACAGGCAATGCTGACGATGGGAGATGATCCTAGTTGTCGTAACCTTCCTGGGGTCCATCTTCCAGGTACTCCTCTTCATAGTCTGGCCATGGGAATAGCCAGGGACAAAGCCATGAGTACTCTTTAAGTACTCGCAAACTAATACTAACAGGTAAAGGGGTTTTTTGGATAATAGGACACTAGGCTCTATGGTTGTTTTGCAAAAGCCAGATTTATCTCTACTATGTTCCAAAGCTAGTCATAATTTTATAACTCCTAAGTGGGAACTTGTAACTCAGGTCACAACTCTGTTGTGGTCAAGTCAAAGTCTCAATTCATTTCACAAGTCATTTTGAAAAGTCTGACGGGGGAACAGTATGGCCACTCCAACTGTCCATAACCGCGGACGCGGCTATTCGAATAGTTTGACACTCTACAGAGATTGTACACTTTCACCACAACATTCGATACATCCATCAGGAACAAATCCTGAATTCACCATACTCAGTATGCGGATAATCAATCCTAACCTTTCAATTACACGCCCTAGTATAAGAACCTCTCCTGTGAGTTTGGCATCCCAACCATGACCAACTGTCATCTTGGGTACTGCACAGGTGGACAATCTTCACAAGGTAGCCTCAGCTCAGACCTTGGCCGTGAGGGAACTAATACTAAGGGATATAAGTTTCCATTCAAGCCCTACCCAATATTCGGGTATTGTGGTTGTACGATAAAATTGGAATGGTATCGCATCCAGACAACCATCAGTTTTATAAAGGGCTAAGCCTCATGCCTCAACATTTTTATCACCAAAATCATCAAGTGTTCGGAAACACATGTCCAAAACATTTCAATAGAATGATTCATCATTCCAAGGTTTTCATAACCATTTTTCCACCAAGTATTCCCATCTAAAGTTGATCAAGTTTTATGCTTAGCACTAGCTTCTACAGGTGGGGGGTAGTACTGATGAGGGGTGGTAACTAGTGGAGTTTCAACTAAGTACAACCTTATATCTTAGGCTGATATCAAGGTTTCTAACTTAGGCCAAATTTTATGCTCTTTATGCAACCTTCAGAATCTTTCTAGTATCTACAAGTCACTTAAGTCAACTCTAAGTTGAAGCTTTGATAAAGAAATAAAGTAAGAAGCTTGCGAATAAAACTAGGATTGGTTTATCAAGTGGGTATGATCACATATGCTTAAGGCATATAGTAGGCATAGTAACAAGCAAGTATTTGCTTGCACAAAATCAGTATAAGTTTGCTAAATTGCAAGTGTTAGCTTGCATAGGTCAACTTGATTAGTAAGGCTTGCTAAAGTAGAGTGTCTTGCAAGTTTTAGCTTGCACATTCACTAGTAGTATTAGGCTTGCATTAGTGTCAATATAAGATTTCATAGGTAAAGTATCTTGCAAGTGTTAGCTTGCCTTGTGCAGAGCAGTGGTTGAAGTTCTCCTCGGCTTCTTCTTCATAGAATCCTCCTTCCTCCTCGTATCCTTGGTCGGTACTAGCGTCTATGAATAAATACGAGGTACACAATCACCAAACAATACTTAAATACTTGCAATCATCACACACAAGGGTCCTATAGATGATCTAGCATCATCTCTAACATTACAAGGTTAAGGCTTGATTTAATTCCTTTTATTTTTAGAAAAGTAATTTCTACTCATTGAAACACTAGTCAAGATTTAATATTTTCCAAACCAAACATGGGATCATGTTGACACATGTCATCACCACATATTGTAGTCCATGGGAATGTGATTTAAAGTGGTGTCACAATTTAATAAGGTTTTACCCTTTTATTCTAATTAATTAAAGTGGCTAGAAATGCCTATGTAGCATTCTTTTATTACTTGAACATTATTTCTGCAAGTAAACCTATATATTTTTATATATTCTGAAAGGTATGGTTAAATGTGATTTTTGAGAGTTGGAATCAACTCAAAAGCTATTATGGTTTAAATTTGAAAAATGCTTGAATGCAGAAAAGGTTCTGCCTTGTTATTTTTACCATGGGTGATCTTTAGATCCAAATGACTTGAATCCAACGGGCTTGGATTCAGCATTTACAGACCTTTCCAACAAAATTGGTTTGATTCAATTTGGTGCACTGAATCGATCTGGTTGATTTTTGAAGTTGGGTACAGAAGTGTGTTTGAATTGAAATGGAAAAAGTTTAATTTGAATAACTGGGCTGCGCGGGAAAAGTTAACGGGCCGGCCTGCTAAGCGCAGTGCTCCGGCGGACTGCTTAAGTGGGTGTCCCCATTCGTCAGTGACACGGGGCTGGGCGAAGCGGTATGGGGCAACGTGGGTCGTTCGATCTGATTCTAATCCAACGGCTGGGAGTCATCGTCGACGCGAGACAACGCCGGCGAGAACGAAACCTAGCGCGGCCAGTGAGGGGTGCTGGGGGCTCACCGGGGTACGGGCGAGGGTCGGCGAGGCGGGCGAACGACGAAGTCGACGACGGCGAACTCAGGGGTGGTCGCGGCAGCTCCTGGGGTGGACGAAATCGATGGCCCCCTTCTTCTCCAGAGGCGGCGGGCTCCGGTGAAATTCCGGCAGGGTGGTGCTCGCCTTGCTCTGAGAACGGTGTGGCACGATCAGTGAGGAGAGGGGAGTGATATGGTGTGAAGAAATCGAGCGGGGGTGGCCTCTATTTATAGTCGAGCGAGGGGACCGTCGGGGCGCACGGTGAGCTCGTCGGGGGCGATGTTACAGGCGGCTATTGGCATGGGCAAGGGTAGGGGACGGTATGGTGTCTCCTGGAGATGCTCAACGACATGGTTTCTAGGCATGGGGCGGTGCGGCTTGGTCTAGAACGGGCGATGCTCTGCGCGGCAGAGGCGGCGTCTTCGACGGCGAGTGGTGGCTATGCGTCACGGGGCGGCGAACGGGGATGTCTGGCGGTCTCCTGGGTCGGTGGCGATCGTGTGTGCACGCGATGAGGGCGGTGCGCGGTCCGTGGGCGCTGGTCGAGGGTGGTGCTCTAGAGCACGCTCGGCATGGTCTCTGGCGGTCTGGGCGCGGCTCGTGCGCGTGGTCCAGGCTTGGCAACGCTCGCGGCTGGGACAGTGAGTGGCGGTGGACGGTGGGCTGCCTCCCAGACATGCTGGCTAGGCTTGCTGCTGCTCCTAGCTTTCTGTCGACTATGGGGTGGCAAGGGTGTGCTCGGCTGTTCACCATTGATGGCAATGGCAAGCTCACAGTGGTGCTAGTGCTTGGCTAATCTTCCTAGATGATTTACTGAGCTGGTTGTGAGCTAACTAGGGAACAAGTTAGGCCAATTTTACTGCACACTATTGAAGGGAATATGCCCTGAGAGGCAATAATAAAGTGTTTATTATGTGTATTCCAAGTATATGATAGATGTTTATTTTGCATGCTATAATTGTATTAATACGGAAACGTTAATACATGTGTGTTTAATAAACAAACAGAAAGTTCCTAGTTATGCCTCTCTCATAAACTAGCTCGTTGATTAACAAGATGATCAAGGTTTCCTGATCATGGACATTGGATGTTGTTAATAATGGGATCACAACATTAGTGTAATGGTGTGATGAACATTCATCCGAAGTATAGCATTACGATCAAAGTCATTGAGTTTATATTGCTATAACAACTTACGAAGTGATCCTAATCCTTAGACCATGAGATCATGTCAATCACTAACACCGGAAGAGTTTCTTGATAACATCAAACGTCACACCGTAACAGGGTGATTATAAAGATGGATTCAGAACTAATAAAGTGTTATGTTGAGGCTCATGGATCGAGAGTGGAATTTGTTCATCCCGATGACGGATAGATATACTCTGGGCCCTCTCGGTGATATCACATTGATTAGCTTGCAAGCAAGTGATTTGATCACTAGAATGTTATATCACAGGAACGAGAAAAGAGTGCATGTCGGTAACGAGATCAAACTAGATATGGATATACCGATGATCGAATCTCGGACATGTAATATATCGTGAAACAAAGGGATTAAGATACTAGCGTAAAAGGTTCCGACGATCACAAGAAAGTCATCGTTGAATGTGTGGGAGTCAGTATGGGTCTCCAGATCCCGCTTCTGATTATTGATCCGAGAGGGGTCTCGATCATGTCCGCATTATTCACGAACCGTAGGGTGACACACTTAAGAGACACCGACATCCAATTGGAGCAAATGTTTCATGCCGAAAGAATGAACAAGCGCAGGAATTTATTTCACTAGATACCGAAACAGGTTTTCGGGTGAAATTGCATAAAGTGGTTATGCATGTGAAATAGAATTCTAGCAAGGGGTTATTTGTGAATGTTTGTCATTAAAGTAATTGACAAAATTCTGAATAAAATAAAAGAGTTTTATTTAATGAGAGTTTGCATTAAATTTGGTGGAAATTTAATGGGAATTGGAGTGGACTTTTGAGTGGAGGGATTTTAAAGGGCATTTTGTGAGTGGAGTGTCCACCCACATGAATGAAGGAGGGGAGGGGGCATCCCCCATGGCCGGCGGCCACCCCCTTGGGTGCCCCCCTCCTCCTATAAAAGGAGCCCCCCTCCTCACTTGTCTCTCGCACCTCCTCGTGAAGGATCTCTCTCCCCCTCTAGAATTTATCCCGCATGGTCTCGGACTAGCGAGATACATGTTCCCGGTGGCTATTCGGCAAGAAAGAGTTGTGCTTCCGCTGCATCGCTGGAGCGAGGAGGCGGAGTTTGCTCGGTGCCTCGAACGTGTGTGCGAGCACGGATGCGCTGCTGATTTGCGGCGCTAGGACTTCCTCTCGATCTTGAGATCGGCAAGAGATCGTCTACATCAACCATGAGTTGAACTCGTTAAGCTTTGTCGGTCTTCAAGGGTATGTTCTCTACGGATATACATCCGCCCGTTGTTTGTATCTATTAGATAGATCTTGGTATATAGTTCACATCGTAGGAAAATTTTTGTTTTCTATGCTGCGAACCCTACAGTGGTATCAGAGTCGGATCTATGCGTAGATACTTTACACGGGTAGTACACATATGAGTATGTGGGCGATGATGATCATGTTGTTGCTCCTTTGTTGTAATTTTGGATATTGGTGGCATAGTGGGATGAAGCGGCCCGGACAAACTTTACATGTCCTCGCACATGAGACCTGTTCCACGCTTGACATGCAACTAGTTTGCATAAGTGGCTAGCGGGTGTCTGTCTCTCCTACTATAGTCAATATCTATTTTGCAAGCGAGTTGTCAACAATTTGATTATCCTCGTTGTGGTTCATGTTCGTAGGTAAGAACGGTTCTATCTCGAAAGCCCTAAGCGACGTAAAACTTGCAATGGATAAATTAGAGGCGTCTAGTTTAGATTGTTGCTGGGCTAGTGTTATGATATGGTAGTGTTGTAAGTAGAAGTATGAGATGATACTCTTACAACACACATAGCGTGTAAAATCCATAGACCTTGGATTTACACATATAGGTATGATAGTGATCATACCACGATGCACATGATAGAGATCATCTGCGGGAACCATATAATTTCACTAATAAACATATGATGTTTGATAGCATCTTATATTGCTTGTTTAGAGCTTTGTTAGCATAATAAGATGATCCCTCATTTAAATATCAAGATAAGAATGTGTTCTTCCTTTAGTATGCACCGATTATGTTTTCGTCGCTCCAAGACATCACGTGATGATCGGGTGTTCTTGGATCCACGACCATATTTCGGGTGTAAAACAGTTACACACGCGAATACTAAGGTTCTAACTTGGCGAGCCTAGCATGTACAGACATGGCCTCGGAACACGGACCGAAAGGTTAAGCATGAGTCATATAGTTGATATGATGCCCATTTGATGCTCGCCTTTGAAGCTATACCGACTCACGTGATGATCGGACTTGGTGTAGTGGATTTGGTTCATGTAATCACCAAAAAGGCACGAGGGATGTCGTTTTTGAGTGGGAGTTCATTCGTAATATATATTAGTTGAACTCAATCTATCATACACTTAGTCTAAACTTTACAAATTCTGTTGTAGATGGCACCACCTGCTTTTAATTTCAATGTGTTCATGGAGAAAGAGAAACTAGCAACGAACGGTAGCAACTTTACCGAATGGGCCATGAATTTGAGGATTCTCCTCTCTGCTGCACAAAAGCAATATGTGCTAGAAGCGCCGTTAGGCCCCCCACCTTTAGATGATGCCCCTGACGAGGAGAAGAATGTCTATCAGACTCGTCAGGAGGACCACAACTTAGTTCATTGCGGCATATTGTATGGGCTAGAGCCGGAACTTCGAAAGCGTTTCGAAAACGGCAATGCATTTGATACAATGGGTGAGTTGAAAATGATTTTCGACACACATGCTGCTGTAGAGAGCTACAACGCTTCAGAAAAGTTCTTTAGCTACATGATGGAAGAGAACAGTTCCGTAAGTGAGCATGTACTCAAGATGTCGGGTTACGCCGATAAGCTTGTGTCCTTGGGAATAACGATTCCCATTGACTTAGGCATCCATCGTGTTCTGCAGTCTCTGCCACCTAGCTATAAGAGCTTTGTGATAAACTATAATATGCAAGGCATGAAGAAGTCTCTCCCCGAGCTTCTGTCAATGCTTAAAACTGCAAAAGTGGAGATCAAGAAAGAACATCAAGTGTTGATGATCAATAAGACCACTGGTTTCAAGAAAGACAAGAAGGGTAAGATGAAGGGAAAGAAGGGCAGCAAGCCTGTTGCCGCGCCTGAAAAGAAACCCCGAGTTGGACCTAAGTCTGATTCCGAGTGCTACTATTGTAAGGGGACTGGCCACTGGAAGCGCAATTGCCCCAAGTATCTGGCAGACAAGAAGGCCGGCAAGGCAAACAAAGGTATATATGATATACATGTTATTGATGTGTACTTGACTAGTGCTCGCAGTAGCACCTGGGTATTTGATACCGGTTCAGTTGCTAATATTTGTAACTCGAATCAGGGGCTGCGGAACAAGCGACCGCTAGCAAGGGGTGAGGTCAAGATGCGTGTCGGCAATGGATCAAGCGTTGATGTGATCGCCGTCGGAACGCTGCCTCTCCACTTACCACCGGGATTAGTTATAAACTTGAATAAATGTTATCTGGTGCCTGCACTGAGCATGAACATTGTATCTGGATCGTGTTTGATGCGAAGTGGTTATTCATTTAAATCCGAAAACAATGGTTGTTCCATTTATATGAATGAAATCTTTTATGGTCATGCACCGATGATGAATGGTTTATTTCTATTAGATCTCGATGATAATGTTACAAATATTCATAATGTTGATGCTAAAAGGATTAAACTTAATGATGATATATCCGCATATATGTGGCACTGCCGTCTAGGTCATATTGGCGTTAAACGCATGAAGAAGCTCCATTCGAATGGACTTTTGGAATCACTTGATTATGAATCATTTGATACATGTGAGCCATGCCTTATGGGCAAGATGACTAGAACGCCGTTTTCCGGTTCAATGGAACGGGCGACAGATTTATTGGAAATCATACATTCTGATGTATGTGGTCCAATGAGTGTGTCGGCGCGAGGTGGATATCGTTATTTTGTTACTTTCACGGATGATTTGAGTAGATACGGTTATATCTACTTGATGAAACACAAGTCTGAAACCTTTGAAAAGTTCAAGGAATTTCAGAATGAAGTGGAAAATCATCGTAATAGAAAGATCAAATTTCTACGGTCCGACCGTGGAGGTGAGTATCTAAGTTACGAGTTTAGAACTCACATGAAAGAGTGTGGAATTGTTTCACAACTCACACCTGCCGGAACACCACAGCGAAATGGTGTGTCGGAACGTCGTAATCGTACTTTATTAGATATGGTTCGATCTATGATGTCTCTGACGGACTTGCCATTGTCATTTTGGGGTTATGCACTAGAAACTGCTGCATTCACTTTAAATCGGGCACCATCTAAATCCGTTGAAAAGACACTGTATGAATTGTGGTTTGGAAACAAACCTAAGCTGTCATTTCTTAAAGTTTGGGGATGCGATGTTTGTGTGAAGAAACTTCAACCGGATAAACTCGAACCCAAAGCGAAAAAATGCGTCTTCATAGGATACCCTAAAGAAACTATTGGGTATTCCTTCTATCACAGATCCGAGGGCAAGGTTTTTGTTGCCAAGAATGGATCCTTTCTAGAGAAAGAGTTTCTCGCGAAAGGTGTGAGTAGTCGGAAGGTAGAACTCGAAGAGGTTGTGGAACCTTCTCTTCAAAGTATGGCGAGTAGCACAGCGCCGGAAGTTGTTCCGGAGTTGGCTCCACCTGTTGAAGAGGGAACTAATGATAATTATCATGAAACTCCGAAAGAGAGTACTACCGAACCTCGCAGGTCAAACATGACGCGTGCAGCTCCCGAGCTGTACGGAAATCCTGTCATGAATTTCATGGTTGATGAAAATGAGGACCCTGCGACGTATGAAGAAGCGATGATGAGCCCGGATTCCAACAAATGGTTAGAAGCCATGAAATCCGAGATGGAATCCATGTATGAAAATCAAGTTTGGAACTTGGTGGAATTACCTCACGACCGAAAGGCTGTGGAGAACAAATGGATTTTCAAAAGGAAAACTGATGCTGATGGTAATGTGACCGTCTATAAAGCTCGACTTGTCGCAAAGGGGTTTCGACAAATTCAAGGAGTTGACTACGATGAGACTTTCTCTCCCGTAGCGATGCTAAAGTCAGTTAGGATTATGTTAGCAATTGCTGCATATTTCGATTATGAGATATGGCAGATGGATGTCAAAACCGCGTTTCTCAATGGTAATATTGAAGAAGAGTTGTATATGATACAACCAAAGGGTTTTGTCGATCCTAAGGATGCTAACAAGGTGTGCAAGCTTCAGCGATCCATCTATGGATTGAAGCAAGCATCACGAAGTTGGAATCTCCGCTTTGATGAGATGATCAAAGAGTTTGGATTTGTCCAAACTTATGGAGAAGCTTGTATTTACAAGAAAGTGAGTGGGAGCAATGTGGCATTTCTGATATTATATGTGGATGACATATTATTGATCGGAAATGATATAGATCTTTTAAACAGTGTTAAAAGTTATCTAAACAGCAAATTTTCAATGAAGGACCTAGGTGAAGCGTCATACATATTAGGCATAAAGATCTATAGAGATAGATCTAGGTGCCTAATAGGGCTATCGCAAAGTACATACCTTGATAAGATTTTAAAGAAGTTTAAAATGGACGGAAGTAAGAAGGGGTTCTTACCTATGTTGCAAGGCAAGCCATTGAGTAAGACTCAAAGTCCGGCTTCGGCGGAAGAAAGAGAGATAATGGACAAAGTCCCCTATGCTTCAGCCATAGGCTCTATAATGTACGCCATGCTATGTACAAGACCGGATGTGGCACATGCTATTAGTTTGACTAGTAGGTACCAATCCGATCCAGGTTCGGAACACTGGATAGCGGTCAAGAATATCCTTAAGTACTTACGAAGAACTAAGGATATGTTTCTTGTATACGGAGGTGAAGAAGAGCTTGTCGCTAAGTGTTATGTCGACGCTAGCTTTGACACCGATCCGGATGACTCTAAGTCTCAATCCGGATACGTATTTCTCATGAATGGCGGAGCGGTTAGTTGGAGGAGCTCCAAACAACCTGTGGTAGCGGGATCAACAACGGAGGCCGAATATGTTGCTGCTTCAGAAGCGGCTCAGGAAGCAGTTTGGATGAAGGAGTTCATATCCAAACTAGGAGTGGTGGCAAACGCGTTGGACCCAATGGTGATCTATTGTGACAACAATGGTGCCATTGCCAATGCCAAAGAGCCAAGGTCTCACAAGCATTCCAAGCATATTAAGCGCCGGTTTCACTCCATCCGCGAGCATGTCAAGGATGGAGATATAAAGATTTGTAAAGTACATACGGATCTCAATGTAGCAGATCCGTTGACTAAAACTCTCCCTAGAGCAAAACATGATCAACACCAGAACTCAATGGGTGTTAGATTTATCACTATGTAACTAGATTATTGTCTCTAGTGCAAGTGGGAGACTGAAGGGAATATGCCCTGAGAGGCAATAATAAAGTGTTTATTATGTGTATTCCAAGTATATGATAGATGTTTATTTTGCATGCTATAATTGTATTAATACGGAAACGTTAATACATGTGTGTTTAATAAACAAACAGAAAGTTCCTAGTTATGCCTCTCTCATAAACTAGCTCGTTGATTAACAAGATGATCAAGGTTTCCTGATCATGGACATTGGATGTTGTTAATAATGGGATCACAACATTAGTGTAATGGTGTGATGAACATTCATCCGAAGTATAGCATTACGATCAAAGTCATTGAGTTTATATTGCTATAACAACTTACGAAGTGATCCTAATCCTTAGACCATGAGATCATGTCAATCACTAACACCGGAAGAGTTTCTTGATAACATCAAACGTCACACCGTAACAGGGTGATTATAAAGATGGATTCAGAACTAATAAAGTGTTATGTTGAGGCTCATGGATCGAGAGTGGAATTTGTTCATCCCGATGACGGATAGATATACTCTGGGCCCTCTCGGTGATATCACATTGATTAGCTTGCAAGCAAGTGATTTGATCACTAGAATGTTATATCACAGGAACGAGAAAAGAGTGCATGTCGGTAACGAGATCAAACTAGATATGGAGATACCGATGATCGAATCTCGGACATGTAATATATCGTGAAACAAAGGGATTAAGATACTAGCGTAAAAGGTTCCGACGATCACAAGAAAGTCATCGTTGAATGTGTGGGAGTCAGTATGGGTCTCCAGATCCCGCTTCTGATTATTGATCCGAGAGGGGTCTCGATCATGTCCGCATTATTCACGAACCGTAGGGTGACACACTTAAGAGACACCGACATCCAATTGGAGCAAATGTTTCATGCCGAAAGAATGAACAAGCGCAGGAATTTATTTCACTAGATACCGAAACAGGTTTTCGGGTGAAATTGCATAAAGTGGTTATGCATGTGAAATAGAATTCTAGCAAGGGGTTATTTGTGAATGTTTGTCATTAAATTAATTGACAAAATTCTGAATAAAATAAAAGAGTTTTATTTAATGAGAGTTTGCATTAAATTTGGTGGAAATTTAATGGGAATTTGAGTGGACTTTTGAGTGGAGGGATTTTAAAGGGCATTTTGTGAGTGGAGTGTCCACCCACATGAATGAAGGAGGGGAGGGGGCAGCCCCCATGGCCGGCGGCCACCCCCTTGGGTGTCCCCCCTCCTCCTATAAAAGGAGCCCCCCTCCTCACTTGTCTCTCACACCTCCTCGTGAAGGATCTCTCTCCCCCTCTAGAATTTATCCCCCATGGTCTCGGACTAGCGAGATACATGTTCCCGGTGGCTATTCGGCAAGAAAGAGTTGTGCTTTCGCTGCATCGCTGGAGCGAGGAGGCGGAGGTTGCTCGGTGCCTCGAACGTGTGTGCGAGCACGGATGCGCTGCTGATTTGCGGCGCTAGGACTACCTCTCGATCTTGAGATCGACAAGAGATCGTCTACATCAACCACGAGTTGAACTCGTTAAGCTTTGTCGGTCTTCAAGGGTATGTTCTCTACGGATATTCATCCGCCCTTTGTTTGTATCTATTAGATAGATCTTGGTATATAGTTCACATCGTAGGAAAGTTTTTGTTTTCTATGCTGCGAACCCTACAACTATAGTGTTTGATGTTTGTTTGATTTGTGTCTGCAACCTGTTTGATGAAATGGCCACGTGAAATCAAGTTTTGAATTTTGAAAAGATTTTTGGTGGGTTTGCTAGATTGGTGCTGGTGAGTCTGCAGATGCTTGGGTTTTAAAAATTGAGCTTGTTTGAGTGGTTTTTGAAAAAGTGGGATCTTCCCATATGATAAAGATTCAATTTCGAATTGTCATTTAAACTATGCATTTGAAAGTTTATGGGTGATCACAAAGTGGGCCTTGATACTTTGTTATGAGTACATTCAAGGGGTGCAAAGATCCAGAAAATTTTCTGTTAGGTTTTGAAAATTTGAGACAGCCAAAGTAGGCATGAGAGTTAAATTGGTCAAAGTGACCATTCATTTAATATATGTGTTTTGATTTACTTGTCTTTAGGAAAAGTGTGGGAAATGCTTTAGATGATGTTTATTTCACCTAAGAAACATTTTACAAGCAATGAAACAAACAAACAAGGTGGTTTTAAAAGAATTCAAAATCAATGCATACACATATGCATGCATTCATAAATTTATTTAGAAAAGTTTTTGTTAACCCTAATTTTGATGATTAGAGTTTGATGATCCAAGCTTAGTATTTTTGGGATGTTACATTTTCGTAGAAGAAGATTGTTCCTGGCTGGTCGATCCGGAGGGCTAAAAGAAGAAAGAAGCATTAATTAATACATGTACATATATATACAAATCAATTGGTGCAAGTCAGCAGAGGCTTAATCCATGCATATACCTCGACGAACTTTGTAATCACTAAAGTGCGTTCACCGGAGTCGTCATCTTCTCCATGACTACTTGAGCTGTCATCATGTCCCTCCAAGTTTAGATATTGTGAGGTGTCCTCGTGGATCATGTTCTCCATTATTTCTTCCTCTTCAAGGTTTATACTGAGTGGATCCATAGTTTCTAAAACAATAATATTATCACACAAATATCAGTAATACATCTATTGAAATGCTCAAGCAAGGATGATGATATGACAGGTTAAAAGTATTGAAATGTAACCCTGATACATGCTTGGTCATTCCAAACCCTAATTCGGAGAAACCCCGGATTCATATGAGAGGATATATTCTGAGAAACCCTAATGCTATATTGACAACGAGAGGTGTACTAGGGCGGCGGCTGGCGGCGCTAGGGCGAGAGCGGGACCGGGATGCGTGGGGGGTGCATTCGAACTAGCACGGCGTGGGCTACCTAAAATGGGAGACTCACCCTCGACGTGTGTGTAGGCTTAGCGAGGGCAGAGGAGGTCAGGGTCCACGGCATTGGAAAAGTAATCGGTCAAGTGCAAACCGATTGAAAAAGTGAGCCCTAAGCCGACCACATGCAATCGGCCTTCTCCTCACCATACACATACACATACACATACAAAAAATATAAACATATACACACATACACATACAAAAAATATATACATATATACACATACACATACAAATATACACATATATACACATACACATACAAATTAATTTCTATCAACTATATTTATCAACTATACCAATATTATTTCTATCAACTATATACACCTATCAAAATTACCAACTAATTACCTAATATAGAAATACTAATTAATATAAAAACCAACTAATTAATTAATTACCTAGAGGAGGCCGAAGTCGGTGGCGCAGGCGGTGGCGGTGGCTGTGGTGGTGGCGGGGGAGGTGCTGGACGGTGGTGGCGCAGGCGGTGGTTGTGGTGGTGGCGTCGAAAGCGAGGCGGTGGCCGCCGGCGCCGCGGGAGGAGATCGGTGCGGTACGGTGGCGGTCGGCGATAGAGATAGGGGCGCAGGCGGTGGCCGCCGGCGCCACGGGAGAGGTGCGGGGAGGGCGGTGCGCGCGGGGAGAGGCGCGGGGTCGAGGCAGTCGGCCGGTGGCGGCAGTCGCGGCGTGTGGAACGTCGACGTCACGGCCCGGCGACGCGCTCCCGCGAGACGGCGACGTCGAGGGCGGCAACGGCGAGGGCGTGGACGGCGACGGCTCCTCTGCTTTCTTCCTCTGCGTGCGCTTGATCTGGCTGGGGGGGAGAAGAAGGATGAGGCGCACATTATAAATCCCCTCCTTTAACACCGGTTCGTGGCTGTAACCAGTGTTAAAGGGGGGGTGGGGATTTCGTTTCACGCGTAGCCCGCCCCCGTTTAACACTAGTTCGTGGCTGGAACCGGTATTAAAGGGGGGCATTTATTTCGTACATTAAAGGGGTGGGGGCATTTTTAATTCAAAAAATAGGATAGAATTTAGAAAATTCATATCTTTTTCATTTCAACTCAGAAAAATATGAATAATATATCATAATTTTCATAAAAATAAGATCTATCCATTCATATAAAAACATTTTATAGTTATTGTAGATGAAATTTTTCAAAATGATTAAAACACTTACATATAAATTTTGATTATTCAATTAAGACAAAAATAAAATAGTCAAACCCTAAAACTTTGAACATAAGAAATATTAAGCATCTGAAAAGGAATCTAACCCTATATTATTAGAGCAAATCATATTTTATTTTGTATTAACATTTTTGAATTGTTTGGATATTTAAATTTAGCATCTTTTGTATACTTTGGAATCTGACAAAACTTTCAACATGAAAATTGTTTGCATTTGAATAATTAATCCTAAAACTTTTTTGTTTTTAAAAAATAAAATTCTAACTATTCAAACTAGTAACAAATGGGAAAGGGCGGGCAGAATGCGCTGGAGGAAAAGGGCGGAAAGAAAAGGGCACCAAGAAACCTCGAATGAGATAGGTCAGTTTATGAAGGTATTTTGAGACATAATCAATATACCAAGTTTGATATTTTTCCTTCTAATTATGTGACATACTATAACACCACGCGAAGGTTTCGCATTGTTTCGATCGTTTTTTAATTTTTTATGCTCGTTTTAAACCATCGTCAAACTTTGTCGAACAATGGTCATGAAGATTCTTAGCTTGGGGCTAAGCCTCGCTAAACTTGCATTGCATTTTTGATAAAATAGCATATTGTGAACCTAAAAATGATTTTTGTAAAAAAATATGAGCATCGTGTCATGTACCTGTAGTTCGTATCTGACCCACTTCCTACCGATTTGGTAGGAATTTGTCTTTTTCACCAGGGGTGGACGGAAAGATTTCAGGTCCCCCTGTTGATACATTTTCCATATAAGGTGGTCTAGTATTTTTTGTAAAATGTGGTGGTAGTATTTTGAATTAGTCATTTGGTGGTTGCTTCACAAAACCGTTCGTTTTTTATGCTCGGAAAATAGAAAATGCCTTTTTGGTGCGAAAAAAGGGAAAACTTCCTCTTGCAACATTGTTTGCCATCCCATGATGCACATGTATGCACAATATGGCCACATTATCACAAAATATGCCTTGATTCTAGCCATAACATTGGTCATTTGACCCGAACGCCAAGAAACCTCGAATGAGATAGGTCATTTTGTGAAGGTTTTTTGAGACATAATCAATGTACCAAGTTTGATATTTTTCCTTCTAACTATGTGACAAACACCGCGCGAAGGTTTCGCATTGTTTCGATCATTTTTTAATTTTTTATGTCGTTTTAAACTATCGTCAAACTTTGTCAACAACGGGCATGAAGATTCTTAGCTCGGGTCCAAGCCTCACTTAACTTGCATTGGATTTTTGATAAAATAGCATATTGTGAACCTAAAAATGATTTTTTTTAAAAACATGAGCATCATATCATGTACCTGTAGTTTATATCTGACCCACTTCCTACCGATTCGGCAGGAATTTGTCTTTTTCACTAGGGGTGGACGGAAAGGTTTCAGATCTCCCTGTTGGTACATTGTCCATATAAGGTGGTCTAGTATTTTTGTAAAATGTAGTGGTAATATTTTGAATTAGCCATTTGGTGGTTTCTTCACAAACCCGTCTGTTTTTTATGCTCGGAAAATGGAACATGCTTTTTTGGTGCGACAAAAAGGAAAACTTCCTCTTGCAATATTGTTTGCCATCTCATGATGCACATGTATGCACAATATGGCCACATTATCACCAACTATGCCTTGATTCTAGCCATAACATTGGTCATTTGACCCGAAAGCCAAGAAACCTCGAATGAGATAGGTCATTTTGTGAAAGTTTTTTTGAGACATAATCAATATACCAAGTTTGATATTTTTCCTTCTAACTATGTGACATAATATAACACCACGCGAAGGTTTCGCATTGTTTCGATCGTATTTTTAATTTTTTATGCCTATTTTAAACTATCGTCAAACTTTCTCGAACAACGAGCATGGGGATTCTTAGATCGGGGCCAAGACTCGCTAAACTTGCATTGGATTTTTGATAAAATAGCATATTGTGAACCTAAAAATGATTTTTATAAAAAAACATGAGCATCATATCATGTACCTGTAGTTCATATCTGACCCACTTCCTACCGATTCGGCAGGAATTTGTCTTTTTCACTAGGGGTGGACGGAAAGGTTTCAGATCCCCCTGTTGGTACATTGTCCATATAAGGTGGTCTAGTATTTTTTGTAAAATATGGTGGTAGTATTTTGAATTATCCATTTGGTGGTTGCTTCATAAAACTGTCCGTTTTTATGCTCGGAAAATGAAAAATGCCTTTTTGGTGCGACAAAAAGGAAAACTTTCTCTTGCAACATTGTTTTACATCCCATGATGCACATGTATGCACAATATGGCCACCTTATCATAAACTATGCCTTGATTCTAGCCATAACATTGGTCATTTGACCCGAAAGCCAAGAAACCTCGAATGAGATAGTCCATTTTGTGAATGTTTTTTTTTGAGAAATAATCAATATACCAAGTTTGATATTTTTCCTTCTAACTATGTCACATAATATAATACCACGCGAAGGTTTCGCATTGTTTCGATCGTTTTTTAATTTTTTATGCCCGTGTTAAACTATCGTCAAACTTTGTCGAACAACAGGCATTGTTTCCTCCAGAATGCGCTAGAGGAAAAGGGCGGGAAGAAAAGGGAGGGAAATAATGGACCAGAAGAAATTTTTATTACGATAGAACTGGAATTAAAGTACATAACGCAACTAACAGTAAGTTACATAAAGCACGACTGAAAATTAAGATACATAAAAGAACTGAAAATTAAGATACACGGCCAGATTAAGTCACAATCGGCCGAACTTGTTTTGGAATGTTGGAGTGATTCAGTCCTGCTCCTGCCTACACCTGTAATACTCGCCACTGTAGTCGTCGTACTTGCCACGGCCGTCGTCGTTGTCGTCGTCGGGGTCGCCGTAATTGAACCTTGAAGGCTGAGTACGCGTGAGCTGGACTTGAGGATAGCGCAGGCGGGGGTTAGAGTCGGCGACCGTGTCATAGGCCATGCCGCTCTGGAGAGTTCGTCCACGCCACCACAGCCGACAGCCGGCCTCATTGAAGTTCGGAGGAGGTGGGCCGTCCTCCTCGTGCCTGGCGAGTGCCCTCTCACGCCGATCCCCGAAGAAGTCTTCCCAAGTCGGGAAATAGTCGGGATGCCAGTTGGGATTCCTCCACTGCTCCGGCGTGAGCTCGAAGTAGTAGTGGTTCGTGATGGCCATCCGGCGCTCCACACCTAGAGGGACAAGAGGAACTGGCACGCCTCCGGCGCTCAGCATCCAGCCGACGGGGACACAGTAGCCCGGCAGGCAGAGGTAGTTCGAGGCGCAAAGAGCCTCCGCCTCCCCGGGGGTTAGTGGTGCGGTGGAAGGCATGAGAAAGAGTGATGAGGTTACAGATATGAGTCTAGAGATGTGCAATGACAATGGAGGCCAATCCTACATATATATAGTGAGAAATGGCGGGAAGAAAACTGGCGGGAAGAAATGGCAGGAAGAAAAATGGCGGGAAGAATTGTCAGATTCCAAAGTATACAAAAGATGCTAAATTTAAATATCCAAACAATTTAAAAATATTAATACAAAATAAAATATGATTTGCTCTAATAAAATAGGATTAGATTCATTTTCAGATGCTTAATATTTCTTGTGTTCAAAGTTTTAGGCTTTGACTTTTATTTTTGTCTTATTTGAATAATCAAACTTTATATGTAAGTGTTTAATTATTTTGAAAAATTTCGTCTACAGTAACTATAAAATGTTTTTATATGAATGGATAGATCTTATTTTTCCTGAAAATTATGATATATTATTCATATTTTTCTGAGTTGAAATGGAAAAGATATGAATTTTCTAAATTCTATCCTATTTTTTGAATTAAAAATTCCGCCACCCCATTAATGTACGAAATAAATGCCCCATTAACACCGGTTCAAGCCACGAACCGGTGTTAGGTGGGAGGGGGGCTGCGCGGGGCGGTGGTACAGAGCCTTTAACACCGGTTCGTAGATCAAACCAGTGTTAAAGGGGTACGCCTTTTTGCTTTCTAGACCGCACTGATACGGGCGCCCCCTTTAACACCGGTTCTTAACCAAAGACCTCGTTTTCACTAGTGCCATCCACTACTATTGGTTCACCCTTGTTCTCATTCCTTGATTTATTTCTGGCTTCGATCCGATGCACACTATCTATTTGGTGAAATGTACCTCCCCTCGTACTCGGTTAAGCATGTTTTACTATCATTAATCTATGGGTTAGATTAGGAAATGTAGCTACTCATCTGAGATTGTGACCAAGATTGTCTTTTCATTTGTTCAAATGGGTGCACAAAAGGTTAGTGGATCAGTGTATTCACGGTTGTTGAAATATTCCGTCTTCTAATGTTTCTGAAAAATCCACCGCTGCATAAAACCTTCAGATGTTCTGATGTTCTGGGACTGATATTACTGACTTTTCGTACCAGGTTAGCACTGCTCGGAGAGTACCTATCCGTGTCCGGTCGCTTGCCTCAGCTTTTTGTATGTAATTATAATTGGTAACTTCATAAGTTGCTAAATCTAGATTCATGAAGTACTTGAAATGACATGGTCAATATCGTTATTGTTTTTGTTAATTGCATTTTTATAATATTCCCTTCTACATTCAATCGAGAAAGCATATAATTCATCAACTCCAACAGGACGGGGCGACCGAGCGGGATCCTAACCCTAGCGCCGCCCCCTCCCTCCCCTCACCCCCTCCCGCCGCGCCGCCCCCTCCCTCCCCTCACCCCCTCCCGCCGCGCCGCCGCCCGAGCGGGCCGCCGGCATCTCGCGCGGCCCGCGGGCAAGGCGGCGGCGGGGCCCTTTTCCTCTCTCTCTCTCCGGTGGCTCGGGCGGGCGCGGCCGCCTTGGTCTCCCCGGAGCTCCTCGTCGGCGTCCTGGCGGCGGCGGAGGAAGGAGCCCCAGTTCCGGCGTCTCCCCAGCCGGATCTAGTGGCTGCGCGGCGGGAGCGCGCGTTGCTGTGGCGGGGCGCAGCGTGGGGGGTCCGGCGGCGGCCATGGCTGGTGCTAGCTGTGGTGGCGGTGGCCGTCGCGGTTGGGCACCTGTCGCCTGCGCAGGGAGATGACGGCGGCCAGCGCAGGGACAGCGGCGTCGACGGCGGTGGAGGCCTACATGGGGCCGGGAGCCACTTCTCAAGGTCGCGGGAGCGTGCGGGGGGCTCCGCTTGCCGGCAAGGATGGTGCTGCGGAGCGTGGTCGAAGGGCTCGTCGCGGTGGCACGGGCTCGTTGACCTCGGTGTTGATGCTGGGCGGAGGATGGCGTCGTGCGGAGGATGGCGGTGGCTACGGTCTTTGGTCCCGCTCACGGTGGCGGCTGCTCGGGTTCTCTTCTATCTCCTAGGCAGCGGTGATGATCCGGACGGTGGCTTTCGTCGCGGTGACGGGGAGCCTAGGCGTGGCGGCGTTGGGATGTTGGATCTGGCTGCTCCTTTCTGAGGCTTCAACGATGGACGCCATGAAGTCATTTGGTGTGCTGGTTTTGGCCGGTCCTTGCGAGGCGGGTGTGTGGTTTGCGACTCATTCCTGGACGAAAGCCTTGTCCTGGCGGTTGGCTAGGACTGACGATGGCGATGCCTTTGGGCGCCGTGTGCTTCTTGAAGTCGTCGTCAAAGCGGTGTGTTCGCTCCTCTGCCCGGGTTCTCCGGGGCAAACCTTGATCCCTTGCGGGTTCGGGCGAGTGCGGCGCTCTTGCGTGGTTTTTCCTCATGAGGCATTGCTTTGGATGTTCCGCCAGCCGGAGGGACCTGTGGAGTGTGTTGGTGGTTGGCGTTGGCGTTTTCGTCTTCGGCTAGTAGGAGCGCGGCCCCGGGGTTGGCGTGGATGTCGGAGCGGCGGCTCTGGTCTTTGCCTCCGCCTTGTTGCGTTGAGGTGTTTGTGTTTAGGTGTTGACCTTGTTCGCTTGGACGTCTTGGTCGTCGACCCGTGTGGAGCGCGGTCTCGGTGCCGGCGTGTTATGTCGAGTTGTATCTTTTTTGGCCAGTTTTCCATATGAACTGTCCTTTTCTCTTCTATATCAATGAAAAGGCAACTCTTTTTCCTCGTTTCAAAAAAAATGGCAATGCGATATTGGAAGCTCTAAGCTTCCGTGAGCTAATATGAATTTCTCCTGGATTACAGTGTGTACTGTTTGGCAAGGAGTACATGCTGAACATGTCTTCCTCCACACGTCTGTCTCTTCCTGCCTCCTGGATGTACAAAAGTATGTTTTTTTTTGGATTGAATCTTTGGCGTCCTGCTCTGGTTCATGTTCTCTATCCGTTCATGTTCTCTATCCGTTTGATCGTGTCCGCATCAGACAGGTCTGAACGACGCCGCTGACCCTGGCCCGTACCTCCGTTGGTTGATGCTGCTAACTCACCGGCTGCGCAAGCGGGCAGCTGCAGAGCTAAGACTTAGTAGCCACCTGCCCTTGCCTGATGGACTAAGTATGTTTTCTAATTTACCTCCTTATATCAATTTTCGCTTCGTATTTTCCCTTTGTAACAGTGGAATTGAGCCATTAGGTTGACGCACTATCAAAAAATGTCTAATAATAGAAGTTATGGCCCTGAGGATTGGCTTTGTAGTTTGCTTTCTTATTGAGTTTATTTATATCAGATATCTGTCCTTTGTGGAGTTTTTAGTTCTCCGATTTCTATTTGGATGTCAAAAATTTGAGGCTAATTTATCACCGTTGTTGCATGGTTCATAGGAAGTCTATGCGTCCATACCACGTGTTTGTCAGGGCAGGCTTTCGGTAATAACGAGTTACCTATTCCTGTGGATTTAGTGACGCTGCTCAAATGTGGGATGCCGTTTGTTCTCTTCTTTATATTCAGGTTGGTTGGTGATTCTTTTGCGTACTTATTTCCTAATTGTTCATGGGCTGTTGTTTCTTATAGGTTCATGGCCGGGGGATATCTTACTATGGTGGCCATCATCATGTGTGCACGCATTGTGGAGCCAGCTTTTGGTACCAGCGGAGCACCGCAAGCATCTTGGTATAGAGAAGCAAGTTGTCTATACCCATTATCGTTGCCGTGGTGGAAAGGTTTCTCTTTCGATCTATCCTGATTGGCCTTCTTCGTTGGCTGAATTGCTACGGTTTGTGTTGGGGTTAGGTGTAGAAAATCAAAACTTTATACTAAGTGGAAGAAACCCTGAATATTCAAGATCTATCTACTAGTAATGCAGTAACAGAGGAAGACATCGGTAACGTATTCTTTAAGAACGAGAGAGCGTTACGCTCATGCAGAAGCATGAATGATGTAGTCGTACCCGTTCGACCTCAAGGTCACGAAGTTGTTCGCAAGTCACCCCTTGTTCTGATCCTCGCACGATGGCCTGGAAGCTTCAATAGCCCCACCGAGTTACCATAGGCATACGGTGCAAGATGATGACTCTCAGTCTCGGATCCCGCCGAGGTTGCGGAAGTAGACCTCTTGGCTGAAATTCCGACAGCGCAACGGTGTGCCGCAGAAGAGAACGTCTTGCCTACACAGTCCAGACTTGGGACCGTGCAATAGCAGAGGCAACAAGAGAGAGAGGAGTATTCCAACCAAAGAAAATATCTTAAATTATTGTGTCTAATCCCACACATAGGCATCTCCTTGTATAGGCTAAGGGAGGGGTGCCCTCCCTCTTAGGTGTCTCATGTGGGACTAAAGTCAAAGGAAAAAACAGTTAAAATTTCGTTCAGTCAGATGGGCTGAATCTCCACGGCCCGAAACAACAAACAGGTAAAAGAGCAGCAATTAACAAACCAGCGCTGGCCGGGTGGGTTCTTACCGCGGCCCCCCTCGCACCCCAGCAGCTGCCTGCGGGGGTGGCGACCTGGCTAGACCAGCCACATATGCACCGGCCCGTTGGTGCCTAGCGCCTAGCGCCTCACTCCGGGTGGGCTAGGTGCAGGCCTGCCCGGGTGGGCTGCCCATCGGCCACGACCCGCAGGGGCCTAGGCAACCTCGTCCGCCTGCTGCACCCGTGCGGCGGTTAATAAAAACTGCCCATGCAGGCTGTTTCAAAAACGATATGTTTTTGCTATTTGCTTTGTCTTTTTTGTTGTGTTTTTTAAGTCAAATAACTCCGGAGATTTGAACTAATAAGAAAGACACTTTTATAAATTTTAATTTAAATATTATTCAAAATATATTAATTCATAATTAACGTATAATAAAAACATATTCAAATTAAATTCCCATTTATCTGAAACTCCTTTCGGTCCTTTTTTCCTTATGCTTTTCTCTCTGAATCACTTCGAATCTCCCGAAAACAGTTCTGGTTTTTCTCTCTTTCTATCTCTTTTAGGATTCCCTCTTAGAGGAAGATCTCCATGCGTCGTAAAGCCCTTAAACGTGTATCCCTACGGTTCGGGAATACCATAGACATAATCTCCATTAATGAGCACAGAGGTAGCTGGGATGCACATGTGCCCCCTATGACACTCATGATTCTCCATCATTTTGAACCTAAAACATTATGTGTTATGTTCCTTTTGTCTCTGCGATACCTACATTGTCCGAGATTTCATCTACATCTCCATGCTTGGTTCGATCTCGTTACCGACAATGCTACTTTAAACTCGTACCGATAAGTGATATCCCATGATCCAATCATATGTTGCGCAACATATTTGTGTAGGGTTTCGTAGCATGGAAAACAAAAATTTTCTATCGCATACAAACAAACAAGCCAAGATCTATCTACTAGATTGTAGCAAAGAGTCGATGGAATAACTTACCCTCGAAGATTTCAAAGTGTTTAACGAGAGCGGATTCTCGTGGGTGATGTAGTCGTACTCTTCCCGATCTCAAGATCGCGTAGACGATCCTTCCGGCGCTGCGTTCCGGCAGCGCTCCCGCAGTCGGTCACACGTTCGGTACTCGACGAAGACCTTCCTCTCCCTTGTTCCAGCAGGCAGCGGAGGTTGTAGCACTCTCCTCGCGATTTCGGCAGCACAACGGCGTGGTACCGGAAGTAGAGGGGAGATCTCGCAGGGCTTCGCCTTAAGCCGGAGCGAGTATGGTGGAGTATGAGAGAGCTCCTCGGCGATCTAGGGTTTAGACACACCAAGGAGGAAGTGCTAGAGCCGGCGGCTAGGGTTCCGGGGACCCCCAAGTCGGCGGCTAGGGCAAAACCCTAGGGGGGGGGCGGCGGCTATGGTGGGATGCAGCTTCTAGGGTTTGAGGTGAGGGACTTGTGTGTGCTAGGAGGGAGCCCTGCCCCTCCTTATATAGGTGGAGGGGCCGGCGGCCAAGGGGAGGGAGGGGAGTCCCTCCCCAACTCGGCTTGGAGGGGGCGGCGCCGGTTGGAGGAGGGATTCCCTCCCCAACTCGGTTTCCCACTTCCTCCTCTTTTCCTCTTTCCAAAACTTGCCGTTTGACTTTCAAACTAGCCGTTTGACTTTTCAATTTAGGATTTGAATAAACCCTTTATTTTGGACAGCGAAGACACTTAGTACATGATGCAATCATTCCAACTTGCAATGACACATTTATGTACCCCTTCCCCTCCGGAGTGCCGGATATTCCGGAACCTTCTAGAACATTCCCGACGAAAATACCGGAATCATTCCCCAACTCCGAAACGGGACTTTCCTTATATGAATCTTATTCTCCGGACCATTCCGGATCACCTCGTGATATCCCGGATCTCATCCGAGACTCCGAACAACATTCGGTCTCTTTCTCATAATACCATAACTACTCAAACAACGTCGAATCCTTAAGTGTGTCTCCCTACGGTTCGTGAATTATGCGGACATGATCGAGACACTTCTCCGAACAATAACCAATAGAGGAATCTGGAAATTCATATGGCTCCCACATATTTCTACGATTACTTTGCGATCGAATGAACCACTTACATACGATACCAATTTCCCTTTGTCTCACGATAGTTTACTTATTCGAGGTTATGATCGTCGGTATCTCTGCATACCTAGTTCAACCTCGTTACCGATAAGTACTCTTTTCTCGTTCCCGTGATATGTGATCCCTTGTGAGCCAGTCACATGCTTGCAAGCTAATTGGATGACATTCCACCGAGAGGGCCCAGAGTATATCTATCCGTCATATGGATGGACAAATCCCACTCTTGATCCATGTGTCTCAACCAATACTTTCCGAACACTCAATGCCACCTTTATAGCCACCCAGTTACGGTGTGGTGTTTGATGTCATCAAAGCATCCATCCGGTAAAGGTGATATGCATGATCTCATGGTCGAAGGAATTAGGTTACTATGTATCAGAAAGCATATAGCAATTAAACTATTGAAATGACTTGATCTTTTATGCTACGCTTATCTATAGGAGTATGTCCATCATATCATTCTCCTAACGATATGATCTTGTTGTTGATAACATCTCAATGTTCATGATAGGGAAACCACAATCATTTATCAACCAACAAGCTAGTGATGTATAGAGGCTATACTAGGGACTTCTAATTAAGTTTACAAATCACACAAGTATCAATGTTTCCTTGTTAATACTATTACAGCATGAATGTAAACATTTATCATAAACACAAAGATATAATAATAACCACATTTATTATTGCCTCTAGGGCATATCTCCAACAGTCTCCCACTTGCACTAGAGTCATCTAATCTAGATTACATGGTAATATACCGAACACCCATGGCAGTTTGGTGTTGGTCATGTTTTGCCCTCGGGAGAGGTTTAGTCAACGGATTCGCCACATTCAGATCTGTGTGTACTTTGCAAATCTTTATATCCCCATCTTGGATATGTTCTCGAATAGCGTGAAAACGTAGCTTGATGTGCTTCAGCTTCTTGTGTGACCTTGGTTCTTGCGCATTGGCTATGGCGCCCATGTTATCACAGTAGATAGACATTGGGTCCAGCGCACTAGGAACCACACCCAGCTCTGTAATGAACTCTTTCATCCATATCGCTTCTTGTGAAGCCTCCGAAGCAGCCATGTATTCCGATTCAGTTGAAGATCTCGCCACAACGCTTTGCTTTGCACTCCTCCAGCTAACTGCGGCACCATTCAAAATAAATACATATCCAGATTGTGATTTAGAATCATCCGGATCGGTGTTCCAACTAGCATCGGTGTAACCATTAACAACGAGCTGTTCATCACCTCCATAAGAAAGAACCATATCCTTAGTTCTTCTCAAGTACTTAAGGATGTTTTTGACCGCTGTCCAATGATCCACTCCTGGATCACTTTGATATCTGCTAGTTAAACTAACAGCATATGCAATGTCGGGTCTAGTACATAGCATGGCATACATTAGAGATCCTATGGCTGAGGCATAGGGAGTCTTACTCATCCTTTCTCTATCTTCTGCCGATGTCGTACTTTGAGTTTTACTCAAGGTCGTATTGGGCAACATGGGCAAGAACCCTTTCTTGCTATCTTCCATTCCAAACCTCTTTAGAACTTTGTCCAAATATGTACTCTGTGACAATGATATTTGGCGTTTCGATCTATCTCTATAAATCTTTATGCCTAATATGTAAGCTGCTTCGCCAAGATCCTTCATTGAAAAACTATTATTCAAATATTCCTTGACACTATTAAGAAGGTCTACATCATTCCCAATCAATAATATGTCATCCACATATAGTATTAAGAATGCTACAGAGCTCCCACTCACTTTCTTGTAAATACAAGCTTCTCCATAAGTTTGTATAAAACCAAAACTTTTGATCACCTTATCAAAACGTTGATTCCAACTTCGGGATGCTTGCTTCAATCCATAGATGGACCGTTGAAGTTTGCATACCTTGTTAGCATCTTTAGGATCGACAAAACCTTTGGGTTGCATCATATACAACTCTTCATCAATGTCTCCATTGAGCAATGCTGTTTTGACATCCATCTGCCATATCTCATAATCGTAATATGCAGCGATTGCTAACATAATCCTCACAGACTTTAGCTTCGCTACTGGTGAGAAGGTCTCATCGTAGTCAACTCCTTGAATTTGTCGAAACCCTTTTGCGACAAGTCGAGCTTTATAGACAGTAACATTACCATCAGCATCTGTTTTCTTCTTGAAGATCCATTTGTTCTCGACAGCCTTCCGGCCATCCGGTAAGTCCACCAAAGTCCATACTTGGTTTTCGTACATGGATCCAATCTCGGATTTCATGGCTTCTTGCCATTTATTGGAATCTGGGCTCATCATCGCTTCCTCATATGTCTCAGGGTCATCGGTGTTGTCCACCAACATGACACTCATAACGGGATCATACCAATCTGGAGTGGTACGAGTTCTCGTTGACCTCCGAGGCTCTGTAGCAACTTCAACCGAAGTTTCATGATCACCATCATTAGCTTCCTCTCTTATTGGTGCAGGCACCACAGGAACTTCTTCCGGTGCTGCGCTACTCGCAATTTCGAGAGAAGGTTCAACAACCTCGTCGAGTTCTACTTTCCTTCCAGTCACTTCTTTCGAGAGAAATTCCTTCTCTAGAAAGGATCCATTCTTGGCAACGAAGATTTTGCCTTCGGATCTATGATAGAAGGTATACCCAATAGTTTCCTTCGGGTATCCTATGAAGACGCATTTTTCCGCTTTGGGTTCAAGCTTGTCCGGCTGTAACTTCTTTACATAGGCTTCGCATCCCCAAACTTTAAGGAACGACAATCTAGGTTTCTTCCCAAACCATAATTCATACGGTGTCGTTTCAACGGATTTAGACGGTGCCCTATTTAAAGTGAATGCGGCTGTTTCTAATGCATAACCCCAAAATGATAGCGGTAAATCTGTAAGTGACATCATAGAACGAACCATATCTAAGAGAGTTCGATTACGACGTTCGGACACACCATTACGCTGTGGTGTTCCCGGTGGTGTCAATTATGAAAGTATTCCGCATTTCTTCAAATGCTCGCCAAACTCGTAACTTAGATATTCACCTCCACGATCAGAACGCAGAAATTTAATCTTCTTGTTATGTTGATTCTCTACCTCACTTTGAAACTCCTTAAACTTCTCGAAAGTTTCGGACTTATGTTTCATGAAATAGATATACCCATATCTACTCAAGTCATCCGTGAAGGTAAGAACATAACGATAACCACGGCGTGATGCTACACTCATTGGACCACACACATCGGTATGTATGATTTCCAATAAGTCCGTAGCTCGCTCCATCATACCAGAAAATGGAGTCTTAGTCATTTTACCCATCAGACATGCTTCGCATCTTTCAAGTGATTCGAAATCAAGTGATTCAAGAAGTCCATCGGAATGGAGTTTCTTCATACGCTTCACTCCAATGTGACCAAGACGACAGTGCCACATATAGGTCGAGTTATCGCTCGATTTCAAACGTTTAGCCTCAATGTTGTTGATATGTGTATTTCCACTATCGAGATTCAATAAGAATAGACCATCTATCAAAGGTGCATGTGCATAAAACATATTACTCATATAAATCGAACAACCATTATTCTCGGACTTAAACAAGTAACCGTCTCGCAATAAACAAGATCCCGATATAATGTTCATGCTCAACGCAGGCACCAAATAACAATTATTTAAGTATAAAACTAATCCCGATGGTAGATGAAGGGGTAGCGTGCCGACCGCGATCACATCAACCTTTTATCCGTTTCCCACGCGCATCGTCACCTCGTTCTTCGCTAGCTTCCGTTTATTCTGCAGCACCTGTTTCGAGTTACAAATATGAGCAACCGAACCAGTATCAAATACCCAGGCACTACTACGAGTACTAGTGAGATACACATCAATAACATGTATATCAGATATACCTTTCTTCTTGATGTTGCCGTTCTTCAAATCCGCCAAGTACTTTGGGCAATTCCGCTTCCAGTGACCTTCTCCCTTGTAGTAAAAGCACTCAGTTTCAGGCTTAGGTCCAGCCTTGGTCTTCTTCGCCGACGTGGTAACTTTCTTACCACCCTTCTTGAAGTGTCCCTTCTGCTTAGACTTGCCTTTCTTGAATTTGGTGGTCTTATTGACCAACAACACTTGGTGCTCTTTCTTGATCTCCACTTCTGCAGACTTTAACATAGCAAACAGTTCTGGCAACTGCTTGTTCATGTTCTGCATCTTGTAGTTCATCACAAAGTTCTTGTAACTTGGTGGTAGTGATTGGAGGACACCGTAAATCCCCAAAGCATTAGGAATCACTATACCCAAGCTTTGAAGTTTGTTTGCGTGCCCAGACATCTTAAGCACATGCTCACTGACGGAGCTGCCCTCTTCCATCTTGCAGTTAAAGAACTTTTCAGAAGCCTCATAACTTTCAATTGCCGCATGAGTCTCAAAGATCAATTTGAGATCCTCGACAATATCATATGGGTCTGAATTCTCAAACCTTTTCTGAAGCTCCGATTCCAAACCATACAAGATAGCACACTGAACTATGGAGTACTGATTCTTCTGAGCGAGGTAAACATTCTTTACTTCATCGGAAGCATCAGCTGCAGGTGGGTCACCCAGCGGTGCATCCAGCACATAGGTCAAATTACCAGCTGTGAGGATAATCCTCAAATTGCGGAACCAATCCGCGAAGTTGCTTCCATTGTTTTTCAACTTTTATTTCTCTAGGAACGCATTAAAATTGATGGTAGGGGCTGCCATTGATCTACAACATATTTGCAATAGTTTAGACTAAGTTTATGACAAATTGAGTTCAAATTAATAATAAAGTTAATCTAGGTGAACTCCCACTCAAAACAACATCCCTCACATTGTTTTAGTGATCACACGAACCAAATCCACTACATCAACACCGATCATCACGAGAGTTGATATAGTTTCAATGGCGAACAATCGTCATGTTCATCATATCTACTATCTGATTCATGCTTTACCTTTCGGTGATCCGTGTTCCGAGACCATGTCTGTACATGCTAGGCTCGTCAAGATCAAACCTTAGTTTCCGCATGAGCAAATCTGGCTTGCTCACGTTGTATACACTTGCGGAATCTAACACACCCGATCATCACGTGGTGCTTCGAAACAACAAGCTTTAGCAACGGTGCTAACTAAGGGTGAACACTTTATGACTTGAAATTCATGTGCATGAGGGATCATCTTATAATGCTACCGTCGTCTACTAAGCAATACAAGATGCATAAAGGATTAACATCACATGCAATTCAAAATATGTGATATGATATGGCCTTTCTTCTTTGTGCTTCCGATCTCCATCTTCAAGCACGAACATGATCTCCATCATCACCGGCATTGCATCAAGGTCAATGACGCTTCTCCATGGTTGTCGTCCACCGTCTTCAACTATTACAACTACTTTGAATAGACACGCGGGTCTTAACATAAATTAAAGACAACCATATGGCTCCTGCCGGTTGCCAACTTACAATAAGGAACATTGCATACATCAAATATAATCACAATCATGGCCATATCACATCACTGCACACCCCTGCAAAAACAAAGTTAGACGCCTCTACTTTCTTTGCATATTTTACGTGGTTTGGGGCTTTCAATAAGTGTCGTTCTAACTTACGAACAAGAACCACAACATTGATACTAGTATTATTGATCACCCGTTGTAAATTGGATCTTAACTATGCTAGGAGAAGCAGGCACCCGCAAAGCCACTTATGCAATACAAGTTGCATGTCAAGCGTGGAGCAAGTCTCATGAACGATGTCATGTAAGGTTAGACCGGGCCGCTTCATCCCAACATACCGCAAGATGCAAAGTACACAAGACGCAATCGACAATAAAAGCATCAATGCCCACAATGACCATTGTGTTCTACTCGTGCAACAGATCTACATATAGACACGGCTCTGATACCACTATAGGGTTTCGTAGCATGGAAAACAAAAATTTTCTATCGCATACAAACAAACAAGCCAAGATCTATCTACTAGATTGTAGCAACGAGTCGATGGAATAACTTACCCTCGAAGATTCCAAAGTGTTTAACGAGAGCGGATTCTCGTGGGTGATGTAGTCGTACTCTTCCCGATCTCAAGATCGCGTAGACGATCCTTCCGGCGCTGCGTTCCGGAAGCGCTCCCGCAGTCGGTCACACGTTCGGTACTCGATGAAGACCTTCCTCTCCCTTGTTCCAGCAGGCAGCGGAGGTTGTAGCACTCTCCTCGCGATTCCGGCAGCACAACGGCGTGGTACCGGAAGTAGAGGGGAGATCTCGCAGGGCTTCGCCTTAAGCCGGAGCGAGTATGGTGGAGTATGAGAGAGCTCCTCGGCGATCTAGGGTTTAGACACACGAAGGAGGAAGTGCTAGAGCCGGCGGCTAGGGTTCCGGGGACCCCCAAGTCGGCGGCTAGGGCAAAACCCTAGGGGGGGCGGCGGCTATGGTGGGCTGCAGCTTCTAGGGTTTGAGGTGAGGGACTTGTGTGTGCTAGGAGGGAGCCCTGCCCCTCCTTATATAGGTGGAGGGGCCGGCGGCCAAGGGGAGGGAGGGGAGTCCCTCCCCAACTCGGCTTGGAGGGGGCGGCGCCGGTTGGAGGAGGGATTCCCTCCCCAACTCGGTTTCCCACTTCCTCCTCTTTTCCTCTTTCCAAAACTTGCCGTTTGACTTTCAAACTAGCCGTTTGACTTTTCAATTTAGGATTTGAATAAACCCTTTATTTTGGACAGCGAAGACACTTAGTACATGATGCAATCATTCCAACTTGCAATGACACATTTATGTACCCCTTCCCCTCCGGAGTGCCGGACATTCCGGGACCTTCTAGAACATTCCCGACGAAAACACCGGAATCATTCCCCAACTCCGAAACGGGACTTTCCTTATATGAATCTTATTCTACGAACCATTCCGGATCACCTCGTGATATCCCGGATCTCATCCGAGACTCCGAACAACATTCGGTCTCTTTCTCATAATACCATAACTACTCAAACAACGTCGAATCCTTAAGTGTGTCTCCCTACGGTTCGTGAATTATGCGGACATGATCGAGACACTTCTCCGAACAATAACCAATAGAGGAATCTGGAAATTCATATGGCTCCCACATATTTCTACGATTACTTTGCGATCGAATGAACCACTTACATACGATACAAATTTCCCTTTGTCTCACGATAGTTTACTTATTCGAGGTTATGATCGTCGGTATCTCTGCATACCTAGTTCAACCTCGTTACCGATAAGTACTCTTTTCTCGTTCCCGTGATATGTGATCCCTTGTGAGCCAGTCACATGCTTGCAAGCTAATTGGATGACATTCCACCGAGAGGGCCCAGAGTATATCTATCCGTCATATGGATGGACAAATCCCACTCTTGATCCATGTGTCTCAACCAATACTTTCCGAACACTCAATGCCACCTTTATAGCCACCCAGTTACGGTGTGGTGTTTGATGTCATCAAAGCATCCATCCGGTAAAGGTGATATGCATGATCTCATGGTCGAAGGAATTAGGTTACTATGTATCAGAAAGCATATAGCAATTGAACTATTGAAATGACTTGATCTTTTATGCTACGCTTATCTATAGGAGTATGTCCATCATATCATTCTCCTAACGATATGATCTTGTTGTTGATAACATCTCAATGTTCATGATAGGGAAACCACAATCATTTATCAACCAACAAGCTAGTGATGTATAGAGGCTATACTAGGGACTTCTAATTAAGTTTACAAATCACACAAGTATCAATGTTTCCTTGTTAATACTATTACAGCATGAATGTAAACATTTATCATAAACACAAAGATATAATAATAACCACATTTATTATTGCCTCTAGGGCATATCTCCAACAATTTGATATAACTTATCTGAGTGGGATCAGAGTATCTTCCATCACACGGATGTACAAATCCTGCTCTTGACGCAGTCTCCTCAACCTGTTTCCTCAGATACCCAATGACACCCTTATGATCACCATTTCACAGAGTGACATTAAGTGCCATCAAAGTAACCTCGGGAAACAATAATTTGATATGGTATCACAGTCTGAGGAACAAGTCACTATGTTTTTGACAATTGCAAACGTGAACTTTGTGATATGATCATGTTGCAATAATCATCTGTGGAACAGAGTCCACTATCTCATTCCTCAATGAGAAAGCTCCATTATCAATTAGCTGTCGAAAGAACCTTCATGGTCAGGACACCTTTGACTATCTGTTGCCCAATAAACTAGTTGAATAGAGGCTACTAGGGACCTGGGATGTTTATATATCACACCTATATCAATGTTTCCTTATTAATATAGTTGTAGCATGACATAAACTATTATAAACTAATGGAGTCTGTATATTAAACTACTTTATTATTTGCCTCTAGGGCACATTTCCTTCATTCTCCAACTAGAGTCCAAATAATCTAGTTGCATTGCTTCTAATCATAAACCATATCTCATATGCGCTTATTGATCATGCTGCTCATGGAGGGCTTACTTGTCTTAAATCTGTTATAACAGATTCATAAGGTTCTGTTTTGCAAATCATTAATGTCACCTATTTGACATTAACCCCATTATCAAATAATGCACCTTTAGCAATTTTGGTGACCAAATTGAGACTTTCGTTTTCTAGTATATACAACGATGATCTATCAATCAACTGGATTTTCAAGATGTCATGTATAAATATAAACACACTTAGTTGAAAGTCGAACTTTCTCTAAACCAAAATTATACTTGCTAATTCCGAAGTATCCTTTATACTTCTAAATCTTTATAGTTTTAATCAAAGTGCAACCCTTGCAACTTTGATTCTGACCATGCTTTCTTTGCGCTAAACTTAACTCTGATTCAGTGGTTAGCTCAGAAATCATTCTGGAATCTTTGTTCTTCACAACCAAGAACAGGGGTCATATTATGTCTAATTTACCTAAATGATCTGATCATTTCCAGCACCCAGTGCATTGTTTACCAATATGTCAACCACATATTCAAGAATGTTGTTTATGCTCCAACTCAAATATATCAACAATACTTGACGTTTCAGAATGTCACTCATTTGCCACTCAAATATGTCGAACACATATTTCATTGTGAAAACTTCTTAGCTCCCACTCAATTTAGAACCCCTCTCGACAATCTTGGGAAATCCAAAATTATTTGAGCTTGCATCAAATCAAGAATTTTCTATTATAAGACTTTAGCAATTCTTGATTGATCAAAACCTGCCTGTTGTTCCAGTTACAACCCTTTCTTCATACTCTTGAAGACTTTGCAGATTTGAATAGTCCTTTGACAATTTCCAAATTGGACTTATCTGCTGATTTAATCCAACAGACATTAACCATTTGTCATAATAGATTTATGGCAAATCAATCCTTTATGTCTTACTTTTAAGTTTCATTTCCATCCTTTCAACTTTGAAATTTACTAGGAAGGATCAAGTAATCCCCATTACTTAATGAGATCAAGTAACTCTTTACTTCATAATCTCAAATGTTTACTTAATTTGGGATTTCATGACTCTTAGTCATTTCTTGTACTTAGGTCCATCAGTCTTTCTTTGTAGTTTGTAGGTATGACTTATTCCATTAATAAGTCAAGTAAATCAAGGACGAAATTCTGCAAGGAGAAGAATGAAATCTTGAATCCTACCTATATAAAGTATTAGCTGAAACATTTATGATCCCATCATTATGGTTTCGCTCTATTTGTAAAGTTTGTTTCTTGAACTTATTCTGTTTCACATTTTTAATAATTCGCAGGTAAGGTCAAACCTTAGCTTACACTTATGTCCTTCCACTAACACTTCTTTGAGAAAACACTTTTTCAAATAAGTACCCCACTGTGATAAACAAACTTTTTCCTTTCTGGGCATTAGTTAGGAATTTGTGATCATAGTCTCACTAAGAACACCCTAGAAATACTTACTATTCGCAACGATATCGAGCTTTCGAAATGTCTAGAAACTTGAGCTTGATATATCTCTAGAAACTTGAATTTGACGCGATCAACTCCACGCCTATGTTCCTCGGTACAATAGTAAGGATCCATCATATGCATCAAGGTGCTGAAAAACTCTAGTGTCAAGCGGCGATACATGGCAACATCCTAAAAAACAAAGTCATACAAACCAACATTGTTGCAAAGTAAATCGAAATCAGCATGAATGCCAAGTTGTTGCAGGATATAGGGACACACCCACTTGGTGGACTTGATTTCCTGAAGCTTGAGATGGTCGAAACGATTCGAGTGGAACTCCTCGGTGAACTCGATGCCAAGTGAATCGGGGCCAACGTATCAACGGGTGGTGCGGAATATGCCGCAGCCACCGTACGTAGATGGCTCCTCGTGTTCATCTAAAAAATTAAGATTGAATAAATAAGAAATAATAAAGATTGCTAAAAATAATTTTTGATCCGATAGAAGCATAGCATATGTGATCCTCTACACTAGTTACAAAAGATTTCTCCTCTAAAACAATGCTAAGAATGCTCAACATCAAGATTGAATAAAAACAAGACCTAAGTCTGGATTGACAATGGTGAATGGTTAACTGAGGCTTTTGCAAAGATAACTTGGGGATTGAAGGAGAATCATATTTTAGATCGATTGAGTGCGAGGAATCAAAGAAGGATTGAGTAAATTTGAAGATCCAATGGAGGTAGTATGGAGTTTGGAGGAAGAAGAAAGAGAGATTGATATTTGGGGATTTTTAGTTACCTTCCTCGGGGTTATTATGCTGGCTGAGCTCGTGGTACGGGCGGGCGGTACAGTTGGACCCCGCCCGTACCGGGTGAATTACCTTGGGGGTGACAACTGCTCCCAGGCGGTGCACTTGGTACGGGCGTGCAGTATGGTCACGCGCGCCCGTACCGCTGGTCGTTATTAACACGGTATATTTCTTGAAATCTGATGTTTTGCTCGATGATACGGTATGGGCGCACCGTATGGGCACTCCGACCATACCACATGTCGTTACAGATACTGTTCACTACGGCAAAAATCGAAATTTCTATTTTTCTTTGACTCGATGTGGTACGGGCGCATAGTACGGTCTCTTCTGACCGTATCAGAGGTCGTTATGGGTACTGTGAGCTGCAAAAACTTTAACAATTTGTTTAGTAGCTCCGTGCATCTTTGGACATCTTATCAAAAGTAAAATAACAGAAATCATACTTCCTAAAAATTAAGCAATACTTTAGGCCATATGTTAGTGAAAATAAAGATCGAGGATTACCTTATTTCTTCTCCTCTCTTGAAAGGTCTTCTTGAACACTCTTTTTTAAATCAAAACTAACAAGACATGACTAAAAAAATTATTTCACATGGGTTGCCTCCCATAAAGCGCTTCTAATTAAGGTCAATTAGCTTGACCCAGATGGGAATCATTTAGGTTTGAGGAGTGGAATACCCACTCCAAAATAGTTGCCTTTCAAAGTAATTATGCCATCATCATTATTAGGCTTGGTCTTCTATAGGGAAATGGACTATAAAAGGATCTCTAGATGGTAGCCCAATTCTTACATTTCCTTCATGTAAATTAATCAAAGCTTTAATAGTTCTTAGAACTGGCCTACCTAAATGTAGGAGTTCGTAGCATGAAAAACATAAAATTTCTACCGCATGAACACACACAAGCCAAGATCTAATCTACTAGATCAGTGAAACAAGTTGATAGAGTACTAACCCCCGAAGATTCCAAAGGGGTTAACGAGATCGGATTATCGTGGTTGATGTAGTCGTTCACTTGCCGATCTCAAGATCGTGTAAATGACCCTTCCGGCAGCGCTTCTACCATCGGCACATGTTCGGTACTCAATGAAAACCTTCCTCTCCCTTGTTCCAGTAGGCAGCGGAGATTGTAGATCTCTCCTCACGATTCCAGCAGCACGATGGCATGGTGGTGGAAGTAGAGGGGAAACCCCGCAGGGCTTCGCCTAAGCCGGAGCGGGTATGGTGGAGTAGAAGAGGGCCTCGGCGATTGATGACCCACGCGTATAGGGGGTCGCAACAGTCTTCAAGGGTAGTATAACCCAATTTATTGATTCGACACAAGGGGAGCCAAAAAATATTTATAATTCTTAAAAACTGAGTTGTCAATTCAGCTGCACCTGGAAATAGTCTTGCTCACGGAAGTTTATCAGTAGCAACAATTTTGTAGTAGCAATAGCAGTAGTAAAATAAAGGCAGTAGTAACAATAGTAGCAAACAACAGGATTTGAGTGCGGTAGGCATAGGGATGGATGGACGGGCGTTGCATGGATAAGTCTATTCATGTAATATCAAGATTTAGGGAATTTGCATATAAATAAGATAAAGTATCCAAGTACTAAATAATCATAGGCATGTGTTCCATATATAGTCATACGTGCTCGCAATGAGAACTTGCACAATATCTTTTGTCCTGCCAGCCCATTGCAGCGGGGCCTCAAGGGAATCTACTCGCAATTAAGGTACTCATTTTAATAGAGTACCGGAGCAAAGCATTAACACTCCATGAACATACATTATCCTCATACCACATCCATCCCCTCCGGTTATCCCAATCTCTATCACTTTGGTGCCTTTGGTTACGGACAATAATATGTGTAAACAACTTGCAGATAAAATCAAAACAATAATATCATCATGAATCAATAATATGTTTAGATCTAAGATCATGGCACTCGGGCCCTAGTGACAAGAATTAAGCTTAACAAGTTGCAACAATGTCAAAAAGCACTAACAAAGATACTAGGCACCATTCCCTAACAATCTTATTCGATTACATGATAGATATCATTCAATCCCTACCATCCTCATAGCCTACAGCGCGGGATTACTCACTCATGGATGGGGGAAACATGGATGATTGATGGAGAGGCGTCGGTGATGATGATGGCGATGATCTCCTCCAATTCCCCGTCCCGGTAGGGTGCCAGAACGGAGTTTCTGGTTCCGAATCGCGGTTTTTGGTTGTGGCAGCGCAGCGGAACTCTATCTGGAAAAATGTCGAACCCCCCTCTGTTTTTAGGTCAGAGGGCTTATGTAGGCGAAGGGAGAGGTCGAGGGGGTGCCCGAGGTGGCCACACCACCCCCTGGCGTGGCCTGGCTTGGCCCGCGCCACCAGGAGGTGTGGGCCCCTCGTGTCCCTTCTCTGTCTAGTCTTCTGGCTCCGTGAGTCTTTTTGTAAAATAGGAGGTTTGCGATATTTTCCGGGATTTTTCTGAAAGTTGATTTCCTGCACAAAAACTAGACACCAAAGCAATTTTGCTGAAAGCGGCGTCAGTCCATGTTAGTTGTATCCAAATCACTCAATTTATAGGAGAAACAATAGCAAAAGTGTTCGGGAAAGTAGATACAATTTGGACGTATCAACTCCCCCAAGATTAGCTTATTGCTTTTCCTTAAGCAACTGAGTGCGATAAAAGAAACTTTCATGAACACATTTGCTTCATATGATGTATATATTCTCATAATATGAGTAGATACTTAGGTAATTCATAATAAAGAGTATGCAAATAAGTCTACTCAATAGTCATGCAAGCTATGAAGAGATTCCAACAAAATAATAATAAGCAACATGAAACATAAGCATAAGAAACATTGTAATGCTCATAAGAAGGTATGGTAGAGTGGTATCTCGCTTGCCTTTGATTGTGGAGCAAAACATAAATGCCAAGGCACCTCTGAAGTTCAAGTGAATACTAGAAGAAAATATATCAAAGATACAAGCATCAAAGTTATGCCCCAATTAACCATGTTTTGAGAAAAACACATTACACTAAGAATGACAACTATTCTCACAAGAAGGTGCTCATAGAATAAGTGGTGACCCAACAAAGAAGTGAAAAGGTTTTGACAAGTTTGAAAGGCTTCCAAATGCCTGAAAGTATGGTACTCATTAGCATTGAGCTCTCATTGCCCCTATCATGAGAATCTTTAAATGGTTAAGGTTAAAGTGAGGTCAAATTCGAGTTATATGCTTGACAGATCATAAACTGGAAATCTCATGTCCCTTGAGTACGAGGGTCGTTCCTCATGCTACTCAACTTTAGTTACCGGTAAGTTCTTGTCATTGTAAGTGTATGTGTATCATAGAGAACCGCCAACGGGGTACCCCTTGCCCCATGATACAGGAGCTATCCCATACCAAAATGACAAGGCAACAGACAATGAGCATCTTAGCGATCTTTTTATTTGCTATTTGCATAGGTTTTTATTAAGGATGCTTCACACATTGCTCATTATGGTTATGCTGCAAGTTTCCACCATGATTAGGCATGGCTTAGGCTATCCGCCCAGGCGTTTCTCTAACACATGTACATAACTCCATGGACTTACAAGCTCCCCTTTTATTTCACACCGCCGACATTCGTAAACAAAAGAGCATGATATCAACTGGATAATATTTGCAGGTGATGAAAGCATTCCCCGTGACAACACGGTTCTGCTAACTCCCAGCCTATAATTTGCAAGCATATAACTTTCATGGATAGTCACAATGGTTCAAGTTTATTAAGTGCAAGAAAATAAAGTGTGCCATTCAAGTTCATAAGAGCTTTACTAACTAACTTTCTGATAACAAGCAAACATTTTATTTGGAAGAAAACAAGGCATAATAAATATGCACGGAATAGCAATGATGCAAATAGGTAGATAAGGTGGACTCTTTTTGACAATTTTGGTTTTGGGGAGTTGGATGCACGAGTAGAGCTCATACTCAGTGCAAGTGAAGGCTAGCAATAGGAAGGGAGCGACAATCGAGAGAGGAGTAACTGTCATAATCATCCTTGCAACAAAATAGAATTAATTATGGCATAGAAGTGATACAAGAACTCTGAGGCAAAATAAATCATAGAGGCTTAACTGACTTTTGTTCAGTCATATGCATGTGTGAGCATGTGCCAAGTTGATCCAAATGAAACATTCAGAGGAGGATACCACAATGTCATACCAAGTTATGAATAGAACAATGCAAACAGACATTTATATGACATGCTACAAACTATTACCAAGTTGGAACTAATCATAAGAGAGCAAGAACTACTAAGCATCCATTAAATAACATACACCCTACATGAACAGACTAAGCATGCCCAAAAATGAGTATATGTACAAAAATGAAAACAAATAGAGTTCATTACCAGCCTCTTACCACACCTCGAGTTGTCATAAATCATCATTATTGCCTTTCACTTGTGTGGCTTGAATAATAAGATAAACCAAACTCGAAAGGAGTCACTAGGACCGCTGAACCTTGCAACGAACTTTACAAAACCAGAGAAGAACAACAAATATTTTTGGGTTTTCAATTTTTTTAAAGCAAGCGCTAAAGGCAAAAGCAAAACAAAGCAAAATATTTTTGGATTTTTTCTTATAGAAAACCAAAACTAAAATACAAAGAAACAAACAAAGAGAAACAACGAAAATATTTTTGGGTCTTTTATGTTTTGGAAAGCAGAAACAAAAACTAAAAAGAACGTGAAACATGGATATGCAAAGTACCGACGGAACATGATATGTAGATAAGTGTGATGTCGGTATACCTCCCCCAAGCTTAGGCTTTGGCCTAAGTGGATATCATTCCCAACCTGGCCAAGAAGGAGCGCCCTCGTAATGTGACGAAGAGGTGCCTTCATCCTAGTATGTACTCGAGGAAGCCCCTGTGTAGTGCGCAGAGTAGTCATAAGAGGGCGCATCCCCCGGGTAGTGTCCGTGGAAACCAAGCAAGCGAAGCTGATCGTCCATCTCCTCCTTGGAGCGTTACCATGGCCTCCTGCAAATATTGAACAAAGTAGACCGTGGCAAAGAAATTTCCCTCTCATCCCCGTCAGTAAACATCATCCTGTAAACTAAACTCTCAATGCTAGAGCTAGCAGTAACAAAGTGATGCACTTTCATGGCAGCTAGATCAAGCCTTTGTGGGGATAGCACTATATCATTTGGATCAATAGAAAGGTCCAAGGTAGCAACTACGCGTGAAGGAATAATACCCCCATAAATGAGTCCTCTAGCACCTAGGCGGCGAGCAATGAGATTGAAAATCGAGAGTAAGAACATTAAGAACTCGAGCTATGCGAAGTTTTCCGGTGTTTTTCGGGAGAGAGAAAGAAGTGGCAGGAAGGAGACTAAGTGGAGGGCCAGGGGTGGCCCACACCAGGGCCAGGCGCGCCCCTGGTCTGGCTGTTCACCAGGGGGTGTGCCTTCCTGGTGGGTCCCCCTGGGTCACTCCAGGTACCACTTCGCCCCTTTTTTGGCGTAAACATTTAATATGAATTTTCTAGAATTTTTCGTGAAACTTTATTTTTGGGAAATTTCTAGGTTATGAAAATTGATTTTCTCACAGAAAAATATTTTGGAAAGATGTAAAAGTGAGGTTGTCAAGCTTACCGGTTTGCTGTAACAAAGGATTAAACTTATGGTGTGGAAGGTAATGGTTTGCAACAAGTAAACAAGTAACAGTGGAAGATGTATCAATGGTAAAGATTGGACTGGGATCCATAGTTCACTAGAGGTGCTCTCCTTAGATAAACAACATGGCATGAAGGGTAAACAAATTACAGCAGGGCAATTGACAGGAACTGAGCAAGGCATAACAATGCAATTACTAGTCAGAAAGATCCTATGAGATTCGATTGGGCAATACAACAAGATACATAGACCGCCATCCAACTGCATATATGACTAGAAGTCCACCTTCAGGTTATCATCCGAACCCCCCCCAGTATTAAGTTGTAAGCAACAGACAACTACTTTAAGCAAAGTGCATAAGGTAAACATTCAACATGTTCCATGAATAAGAGACCGTTGTTTTCTCTCTAGTAGCAACAGCACATCTACAACCGAATAGATTATTGTCACTCCCCTTTGAAACTAGAGGCATGAACCCACTATCGAGCATAAATACCCCCTCTTGGAGTCACTAGCAACTACTTGGCCAAGATAGCTACTAAGAACGGAGAGCATGCAAGATCACAAACAACACAGACATGATAGAATCATAAAGACAAAACCATTAATCAAACCAACATAATAATCTCAATATCCATAGGATCCCCGCAAACACAACATGCATGATTACAAATAGATTAGATCTTGATCATGAACGGATCTCATAATATCTATACATGAAAGCACAAAGGAGGAGATACAACCATCTAGCTACTACATGGACCCATAGTCCAAGGTGGAACTACTCACGCATCATACCGGAGAGAAGGCCTCCGGGATGATCTCCCCTCCGGCAGGGTACCGGGAAGAACTTCAGATCCCCCCGATCTAGGGACGACGGTGGCGGCGGCTATAGAAGGTTTCGTGGAGATTTGATCGGGTACTTAGGGTTTCTGCATTGGGGGCTTCTTATAGGCGAAGGGGAGGCCGAGGAGGCGGCCAGGGGGCCAAACCCTACCCAGGCATGGGGCAGGGCCCACCCGCGCCTAGGGGGTTTGGTTGCCCTGGCCCGCTTCTTCGTCTCCCCTCTGGACTTCTTGTTCCCCACGGAAAGTAATTGACTTTGACGTTTGCCCCGTCCAATTTCGAGAATATTTCTTTACTAGCTTTTCTGAAACCAAAAACAGCAGAAAACATGCAACTGGCACTGTGGCAACTTGTCAATAGGTTAGTACCAGAAAACATGTAAAAAGTACCTCAAAGTGTAAACAAAGCAAAGCAAAGTAGATACTAAACAAGCATGGAGCATCAAAAATTATAGATACGTTTCCGACATATCAGGGACCGAGCCTCCCAGCCATGAACTACGCCATGGAACACAGTACTGGTCCGCCTTGGGTTAGCCTCCATCAAGTTCATCTTGTGCAACGTATCCAGGTACATGATGTTCATGCTGCTTCCACTATCCACCATGCATTTGGTGAACTCATTGCCGTCAATCAGGGGGTTGATGACCATGGCATACTGGTTCTCCGTAGGGATGAGGTCTGGGTGATCCTTTCTGTCCCAAGTAATTGGAATCTACGACCAGCACAGGTACTGGGGGACTAGGGGTAGAGTGGCCATTAGTATCCTCAATGAGGTTTTCTGTTGTCGGACGGTTGGGGTGCCAAGGAAAGTGTGGTAGACAGGGGCCTTCTTCTCAAAGAGTTTCTTGCCCTTGTCGTCGCTCTTGGCGGCGTGCTTGGGGTCAACATCCTTGTACATGTCGCTTGAATCCTTGGACTCCTCGTCCTTCTTCTTCCCCTTGCCCTTGCCTCATGGTCTGTTCTTCCGACTTCGCTTATAGCCGGACTCCGGGTCCTCCTTGAGATTGTTGACAAACTTGCAATGGCGATTGGTGTGAGTGGCTTTGCCGTTGGCGTTGAGGTGTACAAGGCATGGCATATCACGGTACTCCTCATAAGTCCGGGGAATACGAAGTGCTGCCGGGGTAGTTTCACTACCGCGCTACTGCCCACGACCAGCCCCCGTCCTCGGCCACGCTGTCCGTCATCACCGCGTCCTGCAAATGTCATGCCAACCATGTGGGAGGTTTGCTTTTCTTCTGGAGGGATCTTCCGCTTTGTGTTGCTATTCCTCCTAGCTTGAGTTGGAACGGCCGTTGCCGGCAGGGATCTGCGAGCATCGTCGTCGACAACCACGAACTCACTAGCCAGCTGGATCATCTGGTTGAGATCTAGCCGGTGATTGTCCTGCAAGCGCTTCAACTTATGTCGGAGCAATGTACCTTTCTCCAACTCATCGATAAAGGCGAACATGGCGGTTTGAGCGTGCACTCCTGCGCAGGAATTCTTTATCCAGCCAGCGAGAGAGGTAGGTGCGAGATGACTCATCTTTCTCATGCACGCACGATGTAGATCGCCAACAGTACAGGGACGCTTATACGTATCCTTGAAGTTCTTGGTGAACTCTTCTTGCATGTCCAACCAATTGCAGATGGACTTCTCCGGCAAGTCATCGATCCATTGTCGGGCCGTGCCCGCCAGCATCAATGGGAGGTACTTGACGGCGATGTTGGTGAAGGGAATATGCCCTGAGAGGAAATAATAAAGTGGTTACTATGTATATTCCAAGTATATGATAGATGTTTATTTTGCATGATATAATTGTATTAATACAGAAATGTTAATACATGTGTGTTTAATAAACAAACAGAAAGTTCCTAGTTATGTCTCTCTCATAAACTAGCTCGTTGGTTAACAAGATGATCAAGGTTTCCTGATCATGGACATTGGATGTTGTTAATAACGAGGTCAGAACATTAGTGTAATGGTGTGATGAACATTCATCTGAAGTATAGCATTACGATCAAAGTCATTGAGTTTATATTGCTATAGCATCATATAAAGTGATCATAATCCTTAGACCATGAGATCATGCCAATCACTAACACCGGAAGAGTATCTTGATAACATCAAACGTCACACCATAACAGGGTGATTATAAAGATGGGTTCAGTACTACTAAAGTGTTAGGTTGAGGCCCATGGATCGAGAGTGGAATTTGTTCATCCTGATGACAGATAGATATGCTCTGGGCCCTCTCGGTGATATCACATTGATTAGCTTGCAAGCAAGTGATTTGATCTCTAGAATGTTATATCACAGGAACGAGAAAAGAGTACATGTCAGTATCGAGATCAAACAAGGTATGGAGATACCGATGATCGAATCTCGGACATGTAATATCTCGCGAAACAAAAGGATTAGGATACTAGCATAAAAGGTTCTCACGATCACAAAAAGTCATCATTGAATGTGTGGGAGTCAGTATGGATCTCCAGGTCCCGCTTCTGATTATTGATCTAAGAGGGGTCTCGATCATGTCCGCATTATTCGCGAACTGTAGGGTGACACACTTAAGAGACACCGACACCATTTGGAGCAAAAGTTTCATGCCGGAAACCATATCAAGCGCAGGAATTTATTTCACTAGATACCGAAACGGGTTTTCGGGTGAAATTGTGGAAAGTGTTTTTGCATGTCAAATGAAATACTAGCAAGGGGTTATATGTGAATGTTTGTCATTAAAGTAATTGAAAAAATTCTGAATAAATAAAAGGAGTTTTATTTAATGAGAGTTTGCATTAAATTTGGTGGAAATTTAATGGGAATTTGAGTGGGTTTTTGAGTGGAAGAAATTGAAAGGCATTTTTGTGGGTGGAGTGTCCACCCACATCAATGGAGGGAGGGAAAGGGGCAGCCCCCATGCGCCAGTCACCCCCTTGGGGTGCCCTCTCCTCCTATAAAAGGATCCCCCTCCCTCTCTCTCACTCACACCTCCTCGTGAAGGATCTCTCTCCCCCTCTAGTATTTATGCCCCATGGTCTCGCACTAGCGAGATACATGTTCCCGGTGGCTATTCAGCAAGAAAGAGTTGTGCTTCCGCTGCATCACTGGAGTAAGGAGGCGAAGGTTGCTCGGTGCCTCGGACGTGTGTGCGAGCACGGATGCGCCGCTGATTTGCGGCGCTAGGACTTCCTCTCGATCTTGAGATCGGCAAGAGATCGTCCACATCAACCACGAGTTCAACCTCGTTAATATTTATCGGTCTTCAAGGTTATGTTCTCTACGGATGTATATCCGCCCGTTGCTTGTATTTAGTAGATAGATCTTGGTACATATTTGTTCCCATCGTAGGAATTTTTTGTTTTCTATGCTACGAACCCTACAGTGGTATCAGAGCCGGATCTATGTGTAGATGCTTTGCACGGGTAGTACACATATGAGTATGTGGGCGATGATGATCATGATATTGCTTCTAAGTTGTACTTTGTATATTGGTGGAATAGTGGGATGAAGCGACCCGAACAAACCTTACATGTCCTCGCACATGAGACATGTTCCACGCTTGACATGAAACTAGTTTTGCATAAGTGGCTAGCGGGTGTATGTCTCTCCTACTATAGTCAATATCTAATTTGCAACGAGTTGTCAACAATTTGGTTATCCTCGTTTTGGTTCATGTTCGTAGGTATGAACGGTTCTATCTTCGAAATCCCTAAGCCACGTAAAACTTGCAATGGATAAATTAGAGGCGTCTAGTTTAGATTGTTGCTGGGCTAGTGTCATGATATGGTGATGTTGTAAGTAGAAGTATGAGTTGATACTCTTACAACACACATAACGTGTAAGTTCCATAGACCTTGGCCTTACACATAGAGGTATGATAGTGATCATATCACGATGCACATGATGGAGATCGAGTGCAAGAACCATATCATTCCACTTATAAACATGTGATGTTTGATTGCATCTTATATTGCTTGTTTGGCATTTTATTAGCATAATAATATTATCCCTCATTTAGATATCAAGATAAGAATGTGTTCTTCCTTAAGTATGCACCGATTAGGTTTCGCCGCTCCAAGACATCATATGATGATCGGGTGTTATTGGATCCACGATCATATTTCGGGTCTAAGGCAGTTACACACGCGAATAGTAAGGTTCTTACTTGGCGAGCCTAGCATGTACAGACATGGACTCGGAACACGGACCGAAAGGTTAAGCATGAGTCATATGGTAGATATGATGCCCATTTGATGCTCGCCTTTGAAGCTACACCGACTCACGTAATGATCGAACTTGGTGTAGTGGATTTGGTTCATGTAATCACCAAAAAGGCATGAGGGATGTCGTTCTTGAGTGGGAGTTCATTCTTAATTTGGATTAGTTGAACTCAATATATCATAAACTTAGTCTAAACTTTACAAATTTCTGTTGTAGATGGCACCACCTGCTTTTAATTTCAATGTGTTCATGGAGAAACAGAAACTTGCAACGAACGGTAGCAAATTTACCGAATGGGCCATGAATTTGAGGATTCTCCTCTCTGCTGCACAAAAGCAATATGTGCTAGAAGCGCCGCTAGGCCCCCCATCATTCGATTATGCCCCTGACAAGGAGAAGAATGTCTATCAGACTCGTCAGGAGGACCACAACTTAGTTCATTGCGGCATATTCTATGGGCTAGAGCCAAAACTTCAAAAGAGTTTAAAAAATGGCAATGCATTTGATACAATGGATGAGTTGAAAATGATTTTCGACACACATGCTGTTGTAGAGAGCTACAACGCTTCAGAAAAGTTCTTTAGCTGCATGATGGAAGAGAACAGTTCCGTAAGTGAGCATGTACTCAAGATGTCGGGTTACGCCGATAAGCTTGTGTCCTTGGGAATAACGATTCCCATTGACTTAGGCATCCATCGTGTTCTGCAGTCTCTGCCACCTAGCTATAAGAGCTTTGTGATAAACTATAATATGCAAGGCATGAAGAAGTCTCTCCCCGAGCTTCTGTCAATGCTTAAAACTGCAAAAGTGGAGATCAAGAAAGAACATCAAGTGTTGATGATCAATAAGACCACTGGTTTCAAGAAAGACAAGAAGGGTAAGATGAAGGGAAAGAAGGGCAGCAAGTAGGTTGCCGTGCCTGAAAGGAAACCCCGAGTTGTCCCTAAGTCTGATACCGAGTGCTATTATTGTTAGGGGACTGGCCACTAGAAGCGCAACTGCCCCAAGTATTTGGCAGACAAGAAGGCCAGCAACGAAAATAAAGGTATATATGATATACTTGTTATTGATGTGTACTTGACTAGTACTCGCAGTAGCACATGGGAATTTGATACCGGTTCAGTTGCTAATATTTGTAACTCGAATCAGGGGCTACGGAACAAGCGACCGCTAGCAAGGGGTGAGGTCAAGATGTGTGTCGACAATGGATCAAGTGTTGATGTGATCGCCGTCGGAACGCTACCTCTCCACTTACTGTCAGGATTAGTTATAAACTTGAATAATTTTTATCTGTGCCAGCACTGAGCATGAACATTGTATCTAGGTCATGTTTGATGCGAAGTGTTTATTCATTTAAATCCGAGAACAATGGTTGTTCTATTTATATGAATGAAATCTTTTATGGTCATGCACCGATGATGAATGGTTTTTTCTGTTGGATATCGATAATAATGTTACACATATTCATAATGTTGATGCTAAAAGGATTAAACTTAATGATCATATATCCGCATATATGTGGCACTGATGTCTAGGTCATATTGGTGTTAAACGCATGAAGAAGATCCATTCAAATGGACTTTCGGAATCACTTGATTTTGAATCATTTGATACATGTGAGCCATGCCTTATGGGCAAGATGACTAGAACGCCGTTTTCCGGTTCAATGGAACGGGCGGCAGATTTATTGGAAATCATACATTCTGATGTGTGTGGTCCAATGAGTGTGTCGGCGCGAGGTGGATATCATTATTTTATAACTTTCACAGATGATTTGAGTAGATACGGTTATATATACTTGATGAAACACAAGTATAAAACCTTTGAAAAGTTCAAGGAATTTCAGAATGAAGTGGAAAATCATCGTAATAGAAAGATCAAATTTCTACGGTCCGACCGTGGAGATGAGTATCTAAGTTACGAGTTTAGCACTCATATGAAAGAGTGTGGAATAGTTTCACAACTCACACCTGCTGGAACACCACAGCGAAATGGTGTGTCGGAACATCGTAATCGTACTTTATTGGATATGGTTCGATCTATGATGTCTCTGACAGACTTGCCGTTGTCATTTTGGGGTTATGCACTAGAAACTGTTGCATTCACTTTAAATCGGGCACCATCTAAATTCGTTGAAAAGACACCGTATGAATTGTGGTTTGGAAACAAACCTAAGCTATCATTTGTTAAAGTTTGGGGATGCGATGTTTATGTGAAGAAACTTCAACCGGATAAACTCGAACCCAAAGCGGAAAAATGCGTCTTCATAGGATACCCTAAGGAAACTATTGGGTATTCCTTCTATCACAGATCCGAGGGCAAGGTTTTTGTTGCCAAGAATGGATCCTTTCTAGAGAAAGAGTTTCTCAGGAAAGGCGTGAGTAGTCAGAAGGTAGAACTCGAAGAGGTTGTAGAACCTTCTCTTCATAGTATGGCAAGTAGCGCAGCACCAGAAGTCGTTCCGGAGTTGGCTTCACCAATTGAAGAGGGAACTAATGATAATGATCATGAAGCTCCAAAATAAAATACTACAAACCTCGCAGGTCTAGCTGGACGCGTGCAGCTCCCGAGCTGTACGGAAATCCTATTATGAATTTCATGGTTGATGAAACTGATGACCCTGAGACGTATGAAGAATAGATGATGAGCCCGGATTCCAACAAATGGTTAGAAGCCATGAAATCCGAGATGGAATCCATGTTTGAAAACCAAGTTTGGAACTTGGTGGACTTACCTCACGACTGAAAGGACATGGAGAATAAATGGATTTTCAAAAGGAAAACTGATGTTGATGGTAATGTGACCGTCTATAAAGCTCAACTTGTCGCAAAGGGGTTTCGACAAATTCAAGGAGTTGACTATGATGAGACATTCTCTCCCGTAGCGATGCTAAAGTCAGTTAGGATTATGTTAGAAATTGCTCCATATTTTGATTATGAGATATGGCAGAGGGATGTCAAAACCACGTTCCTCAATGGAAATATTGAAGAAGAGTTGTACATGATACAACCAAAGGGTTTTGTTGACCCTAAGGATGCTAAAAAGGTGTGCAAGCTCCAGCGATCCATATATGGACTGAAGCAAGCATCCCGGAGTTGGAATCTCCGCTTTGATGAGGTGATCAAAGAGTTTGGATTTGTCCAAACTTATGGAGAGGCTTGTATTTACAAGAAAGTGAGTGGGAGCAATGTGGCATTTCTGATATTATATGTGGATGCCATATTATTGATCGGAAATGATATAGATCTTTTAAACGGTGTTAAAAGTTAACTAAACAGCAAATTTTCAATGAAGGACCTAGGTGAAGCATCATACATATTAGGCATAAAGATCTATAGAGATAGATCAAGGCGCCTAATAGGGCTATCGCAAAGTACATATCTTGATAAGATTTTAAAGAAGTTTAAAATGGACGGAAGTAAGAAGGGGTTCTTACCTATGTTGCAAGGCAAGACATTGAGTAAGACTCAAAGTCCGGCTACGACGGAAGAAAGAGAGATAATGGACAAAGTCCCCTATGCTTCCGCCATAGGCTCTATAATGTACGTCATGCTATGTACAAGACCGGATGTGGCACATGCTATTAGTTTGACTAGTAGGTACCAATCTGATCCAGGATCGGAACACTGGATAGCGGTCAAGAATATCATTAAGTACTTGCGAAGAACTAAGGATATGTTTCTTGTGTACGGAGGTGAAGAAGAGCTCGTCGCTAAGTGTTATGTCAACGCTAGCTTTGACACCGATCTAGATGACTCTAAGTCTCAATCCGAATACGTATTTCTCATGAATGGTGGAGCGGTTAGTTGGAGGAGTTCCAAACAACCCGTGGTGGCGGGATCAACAACGGAGGACGAATATGTTGCTGCTTCAGAAGCGGCTCAGGAAGCGGTTTGGATGAAGAAGTTCATATCCGAACTAGGTGTGGTTGCGGGCGCGTTTTACCCAATGGTGATCTATTGTGACAACAATGGTACCATTTACAATTCCAAAGAACCAAGGTCTCACAAGAATTCCAAGCATATTAAGCGCCGGTTTCACTCCATCCGCGAGCATGTCTAGGATGGAGATATAAAGACTTGTAAAGTACACACGGATCTCAATGTAGCAAATCCGTTGACTAAAACTCTCCCTAGAGAAAAACATGATCAACACCAGAACTCCATGGGTGTTAGATTTATCACTATGTAACTAGATTATTGTCTCTAGTGCAAGTGGGAGACTGAAGGGTGTGGCATCCCGCAAAACCACTACTAGAAAATCGCGTTGTTTTTGTGCATTGCATCATCATGACATCATGCTCATGTCATCATGCCACATTGCATTTGGGCATCGTCATTATCTTGCATGTGCTTGTATAAAACTATTTGCGGAAAAGCCTGGTTTTGTTTTTCTAAACGCCCCGTCTTTTAATTCTAAACCAAAACCGGGTCTCCGGAATATTTTGTTTTGGCTGCTATCGGTTTGCAAATGGCCCGTTTAAAACAAATAAAATGTTTAATTGTTTTTAGTGGGGGCAGTCGAACGGGCCGATTCGACCCGAACGACCACCCCCATTTTCAAATCGGTCCACCCAACCGGTACACCTAATTCCCAAACCTACCAAACTACCTACCCAGCCCTCCCCTCCACCTCACCCCAGCCTATCATCTTCCGCCACCTCACCCTCTCCCTCCCCTCAACCAATCCTATCCTGCCACGTCAGCCTCTCTCTCTCTCTCCACTTCCCAACCCAACACAGCACCCACGCCACGCACGCATGCACTCACACACTCACCTGACCGCCTGTCCCCTGGGCCCGGCCCCACCCCTGGCCCGCGTGCCCCCTCTCTCTCCTCTCTCCCCCGCACTCCCTCTCTTCCCCGACCCTCTGTTCCATCCCCGGCGATCCCTCCTCCTCCCCGCCAATCACCCCCTCCCCCGGCTACTCCCTCAACCGCGACCTCGCCGGCCCCGCAACCCACGCGCCTCGCCCTATCCCCGAGCCCCGCCGCCGCTGCCGGCCCCCACGCGCTCCCTCACCCCGCCCCAGACAACCTCCCTCACCGAGCCCTCCTCCCCCTCGCCGGCCCGGCGCTTTGCCGCCACCGGAGCGCCCCCACCCCGTCGCCGGCCAGCCGCCAGCCCCGCCGGCCGCGCACCGCATCTCCGCCCGTCTGCAGACCCCCACCGACCCCGTGCGGGCCCGCCCCGACGCCGCTCCTCCCCGCTTCTCCTCCAGCGCGCAGGCTCCGCCCCGGCGTCGTCTCCCCCGTCGCGGACCTCCCCGAGCAACCTCCGGCCCTCCCGCTGGCTCCGCCGCCCGCGTCCGGCCCGGCCCGTCTCGTCGCAGCCAGTCGCCGTCTCTGGCCTCCAAGGCCGCCCTCGAGCTTGCTCTGCCCGCCGCCATCCTCGGCCACCTCCGCCTCGCCACACCAACTCTGTCCACGCCAAGCTCGCCGCCGCCAGTCGCCTCGTCTCCTGCCACCACCCCTCCTTCTGCGGCAGGCCCCGCCTCCGGCCGCGTCCCGCGCCTCCGCGACCAGCTCGTCCCGCAGCAAGCCGGCCCCTCCAGCGCCGCCGAGCCCCGCGGCAACCGCCTCCTCGCCTTGGCGCCTCCCTGGAGTAACCGCAGGTCCACGACGGCCAGGTGACGCACGTTAGTGTCGGCACATGTATCTGTTGGTGCCTGTGTGTTGTTGTTGTAAAGCAGTGCCCGAGAGCTACACGCATTCCCGGACCTCGAGCTAGATCCCTTTGACGCCATCAAAATCCCCGTACCCCGAAGGTGCTCGAAGAATCACGGACGCGAGGACCGATCTACGGATCTGAAGGCGCCGAGTGTGCCGGCATGGACCCTCAAGATCTTCGTCATGGAACCTGATAACCGCCAAGAACCGTTCCCGGAGTCCGTTGTCGAGTCGAACCCGTGGAACCCCGAAAACTCCCCAAGATCTACGTTGCGGAACAACAAGGCCGATGGATTGGAGTCGACAAGATCTACCATCTAACACCAAGCTCGCCTCCATGGGACGCCAAGACACCCGTCGAACCCCGAAGGTCGAACCCCGAGGACCGGACGCGACAAGGTCTACCTCACGGACACCGAGAACTTCCCCCTGAACGCCAAGTTCGCCGACACGGATGCGACAAGTATTTCCTCGAGGACGCCGAGTACTTCACCCCGGACACCGCGACCCTGGACGACAAGTTCTCCTTCCGTAAGCATTGACGCTCGTGCGACAAGATCTACTTCCTCGATCTGAAGACCCTAAACCCCGGTGTCCGAGACCGATCCCGTCGAACCCTGGACCCTGAGACCGACCTCGAACCCCGGAACCCCAAGTTCGTCGAGGCCCTAATGTGTGAACCCCTTTCCGAGAACCCTATTTTTATAAATGGTCAACTATATGAATTGTTGCATATTTAATTGTCATCTCGCATGCATATCTGTGGTTTGGGGGCCTTATGCCGATTCACCTGATAATTAAAAATGGGGACCATATGCGGGCAAATCTAGCCTTATATTGGCCTCATTTAAATTTGTGTAGCGAACCCGGTTCTATCTTCTGCCATGTTAAGACAACATTTAAATTGCGGGGTAGCTAAACAACATGAACCACCTAATTAATTGTCGGGACCCGGTTCCGCTTAATATGGCCTAATTGCATCGCACCTTTGCCATGTCATACATCATACATGCATCATGCCGATCTTCTGCCGTTGTATTAAATAGTGCATCCGGTGTTTCTTCTAGTGTTTTGCTTCTTCGCGGATAAGGCCGTTGAGTTGATGCGAGTGTCGACCCGATCTTCGGTTGAACCCTTCGACAATGCTTTCAGGCGAGCATATCCCCCTTTCTACCTATCTTACTTTTCTAGTATTTATTCCCTCCTGTTGATCTTTGCTATCTGTGTTGCGATGCTCTAGTTTCATACCCGTGATATCTCTTGCAGCCCTATATTGCCTTGGACACATCCTATTACCTGTTGTTTGGTAGATAGTTGGACTTGCGCGTCGTAGTCGCTTGCTCAAGTGTTGTTGCGTGTTGTCAAGTGCCACAGTTGTTGGAGTAATGCCGCATGTTGAATGTTGGAGATGATCATAGTTTTACTTATCGTTCACTTTAATTCCTGTTTAACAACTAAAATTGAAGTAAGCAGAGGCATCGGTGGGTGATAGATAATATTTGGTTTCCGAACGCCCACTTGTGTCCCGTAGGACCCCGAGTACTTGATACCTGTTCCTTGATTTATCGCGCTATCCACATCCGGGAGGTATATGGGACCCCCCCTTAGCCAGAGCTTGATTCAGTCTTATTTCTTGGGGCCACAAACTAGTTTGAGGTTTTATTTACGATCCTGTACTTATGCCATGCTTTACTGCTTTATTTACGATTGTGCGATGGATAGCACACTGTACTGTTTAGGTAAGCAGAGTGTTTTCGCGGTATCGACACCCCGAGTTTTCGGGTTCCCAGTCGTTTACAGCCATTGACGCAAACCTTGAGTCCGTCTCGGAGCTTGCTTACTCCGTTGCGGGTCTACTCAATGGGGTGGCCCCCTGAAATATTTCTGAATCTTGTGATTGCTTTGTCGTGAAGGCCTCGTTGGGTTTTGATTTGGTTTTTCCGAGGTTGATCGAGTGTGTGTTGCTATTGGTGCACCCCGGCCGGGTAAAACTTTCTGAAAGCCGTGTCCGCGGTTATGGACGACTTGGAGCACAGTATCTCGACCATAGACAAGCATAACTAAAGTTTATTGCTATAAATTTGACTTTATAATGACTAGTAATCAGCTTCACTATAATGGAATGGCTAATTAATACTACCCACAATTTCTTGTTTGGAGTGTCGCTTGCGACCATTGTACCTGACTAGTAAGTATTGCAACTGCAACGGAATGGCTGTATAAAAGTACCAACAACTGCTGGGTTTTGGGTTTACCTCATGCTAATTGTATCTGACTAGTAAGTGTTGCCACTATAACGGAATGGTTAACTAAAAGTGCCCACTGCTTACTTTATCAGGATGATTATCTAAACCTGACTAGTAAAGTGCCGCGACTATAACCGAATAAGTAAAACTGCCAACCGTGTGAGTTCCTCGGTTGACTTCCTCGTTGGTCTCGAGGGGGAAACGCCAGGATGGGTTGGATTGATGATAGTATCAGGTTGGATCCGGATAGGTCATTCTTATCCCTCTCTGATAACCGCCAGTTGTATCGAGTCTCTATAGGTTGTTTAGTGCGTGCTGCCGCTGCCGCTCAGTCCACCATACCTATGTAGGCGAGGACCGCCGAATTCTAGTCTCGCCGTGTACTGGCCTCAGTACTGACGCTCCTCTTTTTCCTTTGCCCTTTGTCGGCACCCCTTTTGTTTGAGCAGGTTTGAGATCGACGTCGTTAGCAGGGTTACCCTTCGGGCTTGTCCTGGGCAGGGTTATGGACGCCATTGGTTATTCTTCAGGGCTCTTAGCCCCATTTGCATCTTGTCCGTAGCCGGACGAACTATCGTTTTCAAGGTGATTTGGATCTTGTATATTACATTTGTATTCTTGACTCTTTGAGTCGCTGTTATATATATATCTGTTCTGTGGGTCCCATCGAGGACTGTTGTGTAATGTTATTACTTCGTTTTCCACCCGCACGAAAGTGCCTGGTGGGCACCTTTGAATCGTTTCTATGCGGGTTTGGCGGGTTTTCGCTAAAACTTGCATAGGTCCGATTCTGAGGGTGTTACAAAGGGAATATTCCCTGAGAGGCAATAATAAAGTGGTTATTATGTATATTCCAAGTATATGATAGATGTTTATTTTGCATGCTATAATTGTATTAATACAGAAACGTTAATACATGTGTGTTTAATAAGCAAACAGAAAGTTCCTACTTATGCCTCTCGCATAAACTAGCTCGTTGATTAACAAGATGATCAAGGTTTCCTGATCATGGACATTGGATGTTGTTAATAACGAGGTCACAACATTAGTGTAATGGTGTGATGAACATTCATCCGAAGTATATCATTACGATCAAAGTCATTGAGTTTATATTGCTATAACATCATATGAAGTGATCCTAATCCTTAGACCATGAGATCATGTCAATCACTAACACCGAAAGAGTATCTTGATAACATCAAATGTCACACCGTAACAGGGTGATTATAAAGATGGTTTCAGTACTACTAAAGTGTTATGTTGAGGCCCATGGATCGATAGTGGAATTTGTTCATCCCGATGACGGATATATATGCTCTGGGCCCTCTCGGTGATATCACATTGATTAGCTTGCAAGCAAGTGATTTGATCACTATAATGTTATATCACGAGAACGAGAAAAGAGTACATGTCAGTAACGAGATTAAACTAGGTATGTAGATACCGATGATCGAATCTCGGACATGTAATATATCGCGAAACAAAAGGATTAAGATACTAGCGTAAAAGGTTCTCACGATCACAAGAAAGTCATCGTTGAATGTGTGGGAGTCAGTATGGATCTCCAGGTCCCGCTTCTGATTATTGATCTAAGAGGGGTCTCGATCATGTCCGCATTATTCTCTAACCGTAGGGTGACACACTTAAGAGACACCGACACCATTTGGAGCAAAAGTTTCATGCCGGAAAGAATAACAAGCGCAGGAATTTATTTCACTAGATACCGAAATGGGTTTTCGGGTGAAATTGCAGAAAGTGTTTTTGCATGTCAAATGAAATACTAGCAAGGGGTTATATGTGAATGTTTGTCATTAAATTAATTGACAAAATTCTGAATAAATAAAAGGAGTTTTATTTAATGAGAGTTTGCATTAAATTTGGTGGAAATTTAGTGGGAATTTGAGTGGGTTTTTTAGTGGAGGAAATTGAAAGGCATTTTTGTGAGTGGAGTGTCCACCCACATCAATGGAGAGAGGGCAAGGGGGAAGCCCCCATGCGCAGGCCACTCCCTTGGGTGCCCCCCTCCTCCTATAAAAGGAGCCCCCTCCCTCTCTCTCACTCACACCTCCTCGTGAAGGATCTCTCTCCCCCTCTAGTATTTATCCCCCATGGTCTCGGACTAGCGAGATACATGTTCTCGGTGGCTATTCGGCAAGAAAGAGTTGTTCTTCCGCTGCATTGCTGGAGCGAGGAGGCGGAGGTTGCTCGTTGCCTCGGACGTGTGTCCGAGCACGGATGCGCCGCAGATTTGCGACGCTAGGACTTCCTCTCGATCTTGAGATTGGCAAGATATCGTCTACATCAACCACGAGTTTAACCTCGTTAAGCTTTGTCGGTCTTTAGGGGTATGTTCTCTATGGATGTATATCCGACCGTTGATTGTATCTAGTAGATAGATCTTGGTACATAGTTGTTCCCATCATAGGAAATTTTTTGTTTTCTATGCTGCGAACCCTATAGTTGGGGTCACCCCCGGCGATCTCCACCATGTTGCCGTAGTCCTGCAACCACATAGCTGGTTTGGCAGTGCCGTCATAGGTCTTGATGGTCTTGTCAATCTGGAAACCCTTGGGGTAAGTTGCGATCCGTATTACAGGTCCAAAGCAACATGGTCCCAAGTATTGTCCTCCCCGGGCCTCGTGAATCTTGTCTAGGCGTGAACGTGCATGGTATGGCTCCGGGCTTGCTCTTTTCTTCTTGCCGCCAGGAGAAGGGTTGCGTGAACGACGCGGGCCTCTTCTACCATGGTGACAACTAGGAGGCGACAGAGGCGGAGGTGGGTTAGCCTTTTTGTTGTTACCCTCCTGCGACACCTCATGCTTGTCGCGGTTGCTTGTCGGACACGGAGGGTCATGAAGCGACCTGCTCTTGTGTCCTTGGTTGTGTTCTCCATCTTGACGGGGTTGCTCCGTGTTCTCGCGGATGACGATGCCGCTTTGCCTTGGCGGAGGCATGCCCATTTATGGTGAGCCTTGGGGTCTTAGCGATGTCGGGGAGACCGGGGCGATGGAAATGGGCAACGAGGATGAGCCTTGCCTCCATGGTCAGAGTATATGGGGATAGCGTCCTTCCTGTTGCGTGCATCTCTCCGTCTTTGTTCTGATGAACCCTTATGGGACCCGACATCATGAGGAGATTGGTCCCTTGGTGGCTTAGGTTGGCTAGACTGGCAATATGCTGGGTCAGACTCGAGCCTCTGAGAGGTGGCCTTTTCCTACTGTTTCACCGCCTTGGCCACGAGGTCATAGACCTGTTCCACAGCTGGGGGTGATCTATCCTGCTCCAGAAGGGTCTTGGCGACGACGAGGTTGAGAATAGGAGTGGGCATAACCTGCGTGCCCTCACTATCAATGTATGGCTTGGCTTGTGGCGGCTTCGAGGGAGCCCATCCTAGGTTTCGTCGTACAGCAGGATCGTTGATGATGCGAGCCGGAGCTTTCTTAGCCTTCTGCTACTTGAGCAGAGTCTTGTACTCGGCCTCCATTGCTCTAGCTTTATCTATTGACTTATGCGCGTCGACCAGATCTCGGTCTAGCTTCGCGCCTTGCTACGCGATGGCCTGCGCTTCCTCCAGCAGTTGATGGCGTTTCTCGTCAAGCTGGACCACGTTCCATATATGGGCCACGGTCATAGGCTCGACGAGCAAGTTGCCGTACATCACTCTATCGGCTGGAGTAATTTGGGCAGCAGCAGACGTAGATGCTAGAGGCGGCGGGTTTGCGGTGTTGTTGTTACTCGGACCAACGTTGAGTTCCTGCGGCTGCTACACTGGGTTAGGCGGAGGGGGCATGACCATTGCGCGATCGTTGTAGGCAGCAACAGGTGGTCCCTTCCCCTTGTCCAACGGTTTAGGCGGATCTTGTCCGGGTTAATCTTCATCCATCGCGGTCCCAATGGCGACGAACACCTCTCGGGACGTGACGGCATTGTTGGCCTGCTCGTCGCGTTGGAAATCCTCCTCCATCTCCTGCATAGCAGAGTCTAGCTCCTCCGGGCTAAAATCTATCTCTTCCGAGTGAGCACTGATGTCGGTGTAGAGCGTGTCAAGCATGGAGTCGGAGGGTGTCGGGGCTTCCTCAATGACGGGCGGTGGAGGTGCGACAGCAGTAACAATGACTGGAGGTGGTGGTGCAGATGCAACGACGACGACCGGATCCGGCGGTGGTGGTGGCTGAGGTGGAGGGGCGCCGTCTAAGAGCGCGAGCGTTGTCTGAGCTGCCTCCTCAGCTTCCGTGTAGTTGTTGACGGTGTTCACCATGCTATCGAAAGTGAGGCGTCCTGAAGCCTGCTGCCGCCTTAGCGTATGTCGGAGAAGTGTACCTTGGTTTAGTCCTTCCACAAAGTGATACATGGCATCATCATCGGGGTAATGCGCCAGGTTGGCCCGTATACAGAGCCACCTGGCTAGGTAATCGTGGGGGTTTTCACCCTCTCTCTACACGCAACACGCCAGATCGAAGATGCTCACCACTCCGACGAACTTGGATCTCTGTTGTCCAGACGCACGGGCGAAGCCGGCGGACTTGCAGCGATCTTCCACCATTATATCGTGCACACGGGCGGTTTGGGTGGGCCTTGAATCCGATCTTTGTTGGCAAACTCCGAAGAGAGATCCGACATCGATCCTTCCACGGACGTATCCTGCCCGTAGGCGGTCCGTGCGGGTCTTAACGCTCCTCTGACTTCCAAGGAACTATTGCCCGAGTCGGTTTCGCTGATGAAGAGGTGGATGTCCCCGATTGGGACGATCGAGTAGAGGGTGGGGTTCGTCTTCGCCGGGATCCAGAACTCTTCGGGAGGGACGATCAGAACATTTCCGGAGAAAAGAACACGGCCGATGGCTACGGTTTTGCCGATTCCCGCGAAGAGCTTGGACCTCTCCCGCTGTAGAGCCTGAAGCGCCTATTGCCCCACGTTGGACGCCAACTGTCGTGGTATTTCCAACGACTACGCCATGGAGGAGTCCTCACAGTGCTTGTTTAGAGACATGGGGTAAGGCGGACGGTTGACGGGTATGAGGTAACACAGCTTACCCAAGTTCAGATCCCACGACGGTGGCGGAATCCTACTCTTGTTATAAATCACTATAATGGCAATACGCCGAGTTATAGGGATTGGTTCGCTGTGCGAGGTATGAGTTGAGTTATCTAACTTGTCATGCCCTAAAGGCTCCCATAGGTCTGGCTTATATAGTCGCTAGGTTCTAGGGTTACAGGGAAAGTCCTAGCCGGACAGGTTACAGAGTCCTACACAATACAGAACTAGTCTAACGTGTCTTGCACTACAAGGCTCCGGGTACGTCGGTGACTCCTCTGTAGCCTTCCTTTATCCATCATGGGCCTCCCTTCTAGATCCATCTAACTGGGTCGTCCAGCAGGCCATGGGCCATGCTACCAACTATGGGCCACCCGGGTTATCCGGATAGTAGACATGCTATGAGGATACCCATATAGCATATCCCCAACAACAATAGCAAAAGTGTTCGGTAAAGTATATACATTTTGGACATATCAGTGATCTAAGGTTTAGAGGGCCAAGGGGTGGAGGTGGCCGATGGCTAGGGAAGAGCCTGGCGGCGGCGACTTGGAGAAGCCCTAGGCGGCGACGACTTGAGAGGGGGGGCAGCGCCCAGCTAGGGTTTGGGTGTGAGGGGTATGGGGCGCCCTATCCCTCCTTATATAGGTGGGAGAGGCTGTTTGGGGGAGGGGAGACCTCCCCAATTCCTCCACTAGGCTGGCGGCAAGGGAAGGGAGGAAACCTTCCCTAAGTGGGTTTCCTCTCCTCCCTCCACTAGGCAACCATGTTGGGATTTGCCTTTTTAAATTATAGTTTGATTTCTATCTTCCAATTGCCCAGTGTAACACCCTCAGAATCGACCCTATGCAAGTTTCAGCGCTTCCCGCCAAAACCCGCATAGAAACGATTCAAAGGTGCCCACCAGGCACTTTCGTGCGGGTGGAAAACGAAGTAATAACATTACACAACAGTCCTCGATGGGACCCACAGAACAGATATATATACAACAGCGACTCAAGAGTCAAGAATACAGATATAATATACAAAGATCCAAATCACCTTGGAAACGATAGTGCGTCCAGCTACGGACAAGATGCAAATGGGGCTAAGAGCCCTGAAGAATAACCAATGGCGTCCATAACCCTGCCCAGGCCAAGCCGGAAGGGTAACCCTGCTAACGACGTCGATCTCAAAACCTGCTTAAACAAAAGGGGTGCCGACAAAGGGCAAAGGAAAAAGAGGAGCGTCAGTACTGAGGCCAGTACACGGCGAGACTAGAATTCGGCGGTCCTCGCCTACATAGGTATGGTGGACTGAAGCGGCAGCGGCAGCATGCACTGAACAACCTATAGAGACTCGATACAACTAGCGGCAATCAGAGAGGGGTAAGAAAGACCTATTCGGATCCAACCTGATTCCAACCTCAAACAAACCCATCCTGGTATTTCCCCCTCGAGACCGAACGAGGAAGTCAACCGAGGAACTCACACAGTTGGCAGTTTTACTTATTCAGTTATCGTTGCAGCAATTACTAGTCAGGTTTAGATAATCATCCTGATAAAGTAAGCAGTGGGCACTTTTTAGTTAACCATTCCGTTATAGTGGCAACACTTACTAGTCAGATACATTTAGCATGAGATAACCCAAAACCCAGCAGTTGTTGGTACTTTTATTTGGCCATTCCATTATAGTTGCAATACTTACTAGTCAGATACAATTGTCGCAAGCGACAAACCAAGCAAGCAATTGTTGGCAGTTTTATTTAGCCATTCCATTATAGTGAAGCTGATTACTAGTCATTATAAAGTCAAATTTATAGCACTACTTTAGTTATAGTTGTCTATGATCGAGATACTGTGCTCCAAGTCGTCCATAACCGCGGACACGGCTTTCAGAAAGTTTTAACCCGGCCGGGGTGCACAAATAGCAACACACACACGATCAACCTCGGAAAAACCAAATCAAAACCCAACGAGGCTTTCACGACAAAGCAATCACAGGATTCAGAAATATTTCAGGGGGCCACCCCACTGAGTAGACCCGCAACGAAGTAAGCTAGCTCCGAGACGGACTCAAGGTTTGCGACAATGGCTGTAAACGACTGGGAACCCAAAACTGGGATTGTCGATACCGCGAAAACACTCCGCTTACCTAAACAGTACAGTGTGCTATTCATCGCACAATCGTAAATAAAGCAGTAAAGCATGGCATAAGTACAGGATCGTAAATAAAACCTCAAACTAGTTTGTGGCCCCAAGAAATAAGACTGAATCAAGCTCTGGCTAAGGGGGCCCCATAATTCCCCGTATGTGGATAGCGCGATAAATCAAGGAACATGTATCAAGTACTCGGGGTCCTACGGGACACAAGTGGGCGCTCGGAAACCAAATATTATCTATCACCCACCGATGCCTCTGCTTACTTAATTCAATTTTAGTTGTTAAACAGGAATTAAAGTGAACGATAAGTAAAGCCATGATCATCTCCAACATCAACATGCGGCATTACTCCAACAACTGTGGCACTTGACAACACGCAACAGCACTTGAGCAAGCGACTACGACGCGCAGGTCCAACTAACTACCACACAACAGGTAATAGGAGGTGTCCAAGGCAATATAAGGCTGCAAGGGATAACACGGGTACGAAAACTAGAGCATCGCAACACAGATAGCAATAGATCAACAGGAGGGAATAAATACTATAAAAGGAAGATAGGTAGAAAGGGGGAGATGCTCGCCTGGAAACATTGTCGAAGGTTCAACCGAAGATCGGGTCGACACTCGCATCAACTCAACGGCCTTATCCGCGAAGAAGCAAAACACTAGAAGAAACACCGGATGCACTATTTAATACAACGGCAGAAGATCGACATGGTGCATGTATGATGTATGACATGGCAAAGGTGCGATGCAATTAGGTCAATATTAAGTGGAACCGGGGTCCCGACAATTTATTATTAGGTTTAAGTTATTTAGAACCCCCGCAATTTAAATGTTGTATTAACAAGGCAAGATGAGTTACCGGTTCGCTACACCAATTTAAATGAGGCCAATATGAGACTAGATTCGCCCGCATATGGGCCCCATATTTAATTATAGGGTGAATCGGCATAAGGCCCCCAAACCACAGACAAGCATGCATGCATGAACAATTTAATATGCATCAGATATACCATTTATAAAAATAAGGTCTCGGGTTTGGGTTCACACATTTAGGGTTCGGCAGATCTTGGTGTTCCGGGGTTCGGGGTCGGTCTCAGGGTCCAGGGTTCGACGATCTGGGGTTTAGACTCCGGGATCGGTCTCGGACAACAGAGTAGATCTGGCGTTCCGGGAAGAAGGACTTGGTTTGGTGTCGGGGCGCATCGGGTTCGTTTTTGGTCGGTGCCGTTCTTGTCGTTGCGGGGATCTTGCCGGGTCCGCAGGTCGGGTCGGACTTGGCGTCCGGGGTGAAGTGCTTGTCGCACCGGAGTCTCGGTGTCCTCGAGGGGGTTACTTGCAGTATCCGGGCAGAAGGTCTTGCGGTTTCCGTTTCTGCGGTTCCTTGAAGGCGTGCTTGTCATCCGTGATGGCGAACTCGATGTCCCGAGAAGATCTAGGCGTTCCGTGTAGACGACCTCGGCGTTCGGGATCTTGACGGGCTTGGCGTCCTTGTAGAAGATCTGATCGATGATTCTTCTAGCGATTTCCGGGTTTGCCGGTGTCGAACTTGGGATTGGAGCCGATGGTCATTGGCGTTCCTGGATTACATACATGTCTTCGGAAGATCTTGACGAGGCATCGTATCACCGCAATGTGGAACAACTCATCCACCTCACCTCATCGGACCGCAAAAACACGTATGCAGGCAGAACTTGTGGCGGGGCCAACGCCGCTAGGGGCACGAAACGAAGCAGAGGGCAGAGCGACGGTGGCAGGGCCGGCTCGCGGGGGCTCGCCGGGAGGAGCGGAACGCGCGAGGCAGGGGTCGAGGCCGACGCGGTCCTGGGCCCGGGGCAGAGGTACGGCGCCGGAGGAGGAGGTTCAGCGGCAGAGGTCGAGGCGCCGTAGGAGGCCGTGGTGGCGGGCCGAGCGACGGCGGCCGGCGACGAGGCGCGGGACAGGCGGCGCTAGAGGCCGCGGCCGCGGCTGCCGGAGCAGGCGGGGGACGAGCTAGGGGCCGCACGGCGAGGCGGAGGGGGAGCGGCCAAGGCGGCGGGGTCGCGGCTCGGGGGAGGGAAGGCGGTGAACTGGGCCAACGGGGGGCGCGCCGGCGCGGGACGGAGCTCGTCGGAGGCGGCGGGGAGCACCGCGGGAGGAGGAGGCGACGCTCGCCGGAGCTGGGAGAGGAGGGGGCCGCGCGGAGGACGGGGCTTGCGGAGGCGGCCCAGGGGGCGGCGGACGGTGGCGGGTGAAGGGTGGCGAGGGCGGCGGAGGTCGCCGGAGGAGCGAAGACGGGCCGGCGAAGAGGGGCGCTGCGCGCGGCGAGCGGGAGAGGGAGGACGGCGAGGGGAGGCCGACGGCGGGGTGGAGCCGGGAGGTTGGGCGCGGGGCGTCGGGCGGACAGGAGGGAGAGGACGCGGGGTCTGCGGGGCTGAGAGAGAGAGCGTTGCGGGGCCGGGGTGGGGCCAGCGGGGGGTGAGTGGAGGTTGGTGGCCGGCTGGGCGCGTGCGCATGCTGTGTGGGGTCGGGGCACTGCGTGGGGTGGGTTGGGGAGTGCGTGTGTGTGCTGTGGGGGTGGGTTTAGAGAGAGAGGGAGTGGGGATGGCTAGGTGGCAGAGTTTGATTGGTTGGGGGATAGGGAGAGGGTGAGGTGGCAGCAGGTTATTGGTGGGGGTGAGGTGGAGGGGGTGTGTGGGTAGATAGGTGGGTAGCTGTAGGATTTTAGGTGGACCGATTTTAGGTTCTGGGGGTGGTCGTTCGGGTCGGTTCGGCCCGTTCGACTGCCCCCACTAAAAATAATTTAACATTTTATTTAATTTGCAATACATTTTTTGTAACTAGTTTTTAGACAAACAAAATACCCGGAAGCAGCCGGGGGTTTAATTTGAAATAGAAGGAGGGCTAGTTTCGGAAAACCATAGTCTTTCGCAACATAGTTTCAGGAAAAATTAATATGCATGATGATGTAATGATGATGCAATGCACAAAAACAACGCGATTTTCTAGTAGTGGTTTTGCGGGATGCCACAATTCGACACCACTAACAATGGATCTCGCCCTCGAGATCCGCCTCATGGTACCGAAAGGAAGGGTCGGCGATCTGCGTCTTCTCGCATCATGTAGATCCTCACGACACCACTAACAAGGGTTGTTGTCCGTGATCGTTGAGAGAACACTCCGGAACAAAAGGTCGAAGGTAGAGGTACCAACAAATAAAGCCACCTCTAACTCCGGGGACGGAGTAAAACTGCTGGATCCACTGATTCTACGTACAAGAGCGAATGATAAGGGTAGTGGTATGGTAGCTACTCCATCCCGCACTCAAACCATTACTCTGCACACGAATAGGCGGATTATGCAACCAACTCTCAGAATTGGACTGAAGATCTCGACAAACGAGGTTCGGAAACAAAGGAGTGATGCAGACTCTGCATCGGATCTGGCGTAGATGATGTCGTCGCGTTGGAGAACACCGGAAGGCACAAACAAGGAACAAAGAATGGTACCACAGTAGACGGACTCCTCGGATAGCATGAAGACCAGATGTAACAACACCGTTACCAAAGGAGGAAGCGAAACCCTGAAGGTACGACGGAAACCCAACCACGAGAATTCCTGGACTCGAAGAGAGAGAAGAGAGCGGATTCAAAACACGTAGAGGTAAGAGGAGAATAGCAGAGGGGTGAGGAGTAAAATCAGACCTAATCAGAACTATCCAACCGATTTTGCACAAATAGTTTTGACACTCTACTTCGGTCGTTAGCTAGGTTATCCTACAGGCTGGACTTGTGGGGTATCGCAACTGCTGAGCTATGATACCACTCTGTAACACCCTCAGAATCGACCCTATGCAAGTTTCAGCGCTTCCCGCCAAAACCCGCATAGAAACGATTCAAAGGTGCCCACCAGGCACTTTCGTGCGGGTGGAAAACGAAGTAATAACATTACACAACAGTCCTCGATGGGACCCACAGAACAGATATATATACAATAGCGACTCAAGAGTCAAGAATACAGATATAATATACAAAGATCCAAATCACCTTGGAAACGATAGTGCGTCCAGCTACGGACAAGATGCAAATGGGGCTAAGAGCCCTGAAGAATAACCAATGGCGTCCACAACCCTGCCCAGGCCAAGCCGGAAGGGTAACCCTGCTAACGACGTCGATCTCAAAACCTGCTTAAACAAAAGGGGTGCCGACAAAGGGCAAAGGAAAAAGAGGAGCGTCAGTACTGAGGCCAGTACACGGCGAGACTAGAATTCGGCGGTCCTCGCCTACATAGGTATGGTGGACTGAAGCGGCAGTGGAAGCATGCACTGAACAACCTATAGAGACTTGATACAACTAGCGGCAATCAGAGAGGGGTAAGAAAGACCTATTCGGATCCAACCTGATTCAAACCTCAAACAAACCCATCCTGGTATTTCCCCCTCGAGACCGAACGAGGAAGTCAACCGAGGAACTCACACAGTTGGCAGTTTTACTTATTCAGTTATCGTTGCAGCAATTACTAGTCAGGTTTAGATAATCATCCTGATAAAGTAAGCAGTGGGCACTTTTTAGTTAACCATTCCGTTATAGTGGCAACACTTACTAGTCAGATACATTTAGCATGAGATAACCCAAAACCCAGCAGTTGTTGGTACTTTTATTTGGCCATTCCGTTATAGTTGCAATACTTACTAGTCAGATACAATTGTCGCAAGCGACAAACCAAGCAAGCAATTGTTGGCAGTTTTATTTAGCCATTCCATTATAGTGAAGCTGATTACTAGTCATTATAAAGTCAAATTTATAGCACTACTTTAGTTATAGTTGTCTATGATCGAGATACTGTGCTCCAAGTCGTCCATAACCGCGGACACGGCTTTCAGAAAGTTTTAACCCGGCCGGGGTGCACAAATAGCAACACACACACACGATCAACCTCGGAAAAACCAAATCAAAACCCAACGAGGCTTTCACGACAAAGCAATCACAGGATTCAGAAATATTTCAGGGGGCCACCCCACTGAGTAGACCCGCAACGAAGTAAGCTAGCTCCGAGACGGACTCAAGGTTTGCGACAATGGCTGTAAACGACTGGGAACCCAAAACTGGGATTGTCGATACCGCGAAAACACTCCGCTTACCTAAACAGTACAGTGTGCTATCCATCGCACAATCGTAAATAAAGAAGTAAAGCATGGCATAAGTACAGGATCGTAAATAAAACCTCAAACTAGTTTGTGGCCCCAAGAAATAAGACTAAATCAAGCTCTGGCTAAGGGGGGCCCATAATTCCCCGTATGTGGATAGCGCGATAAATCAAGGAACGGGTATCAAGTACTCGGGGTCCTACGGGACACAAGTGGGCGCTCGGAAACCAAATATTATCTATCACCCACCGATGCCTCTGCTTACTTAATTCAATTTTAGTTGTTAAACAGGAATTAAAGTGAACGATAAGTAAAGCCATGATCATCTCCAACATCAACATGCGGCATTACTCCAACAACTGTGGCACTTGACAACACGCAACAGCACTTGAGCAAGCGACTACGACGCGCAGGTCCAACTAACTACCACACAACAGGTAATAGGAGGTGTCCAAGGCAATATAAGGCTGCAAGGGATAACACGGGTACGAAAACTAGAGCATCGCAACACAGATAGCAATAGATCAACAGGAGGGAATAAATACTATAAAAGGAAGATAGGTAGAAAGGGGGAGATGCTCGCCTGGAAACATTGTCGAAGGTTCAACCGAAGATCGGGTCGACACTCGCATCAACTCAACAGCCTTATCCGCGAAGAAGCAAAACACTAGAAGAAACACCGGATGCACTATTTAATACAACGGCAGAAGATCGACATGGTGCATGTATGATGTATGACATGGCAAAGGTGCGATGCAATTAGGTCAATATTAAGTGGAACCGGGGTCCCGACAATTTATTATTAGGTTTAAGTTATTTAGAACCCCCGCAATTTAAATGTTGTATTAACAAGGCAAGATGAGTTACCGGTTCGCTACACCAATTTAAATGAGGCCAATATGAGACTAGATTCGCCCGCATATGGGCCCCATATTTAATTATAGGGTGAATCGGCATAAGGCCCCCAAACCACAGACAAGCATGCATGCATGAACAATTTAATATGCATCAGATATACCATTTATAAAAATAAGGTCTCGGGTTTGGGTTCACACATTTAGGGTTCGGCAGATCTTGGTGTTCCGGGGTTCGGGGTCGGTCTCAGGGTCCAGGGTTCGACGATCTGGGGTTCGGACTCCGAGATCGGTCTCGGACAACGGAGTAGATCTGGCGTTCCGGGAAGAAGGACTTGGTTTGGTGTCGGGGCGCATCGGGTTCGTTTTTGGTCGGTGCCGTTCTTGTCGTTGCGGGGATCTTGCCGGGTCCGCAGGTCGGGTCGGACTTGGCGTCCGGGGTGAAGTGCTTGTCGCACCGGAGTCTCGGTGTCCTCGAGGGGGTTACTTGCAGTATCCGGGCAGAAGGTCTTGCGGTTTCCGTGTCTGCGGTTCCTTGAAGGCGTGCTTGTCATCCGTGATGGCGAACTCGATGTCCCGAGAAGATCTAGGCGTTCCGTGTAGACGACCTCGGCGTTCGGGATCTTGACGGGCTTGGCGTCCTTGTAGAAGATCTGATCGATGATTCTTCTAGCGATTTCCGGGTTTGCCGGTGTCGAACTTGGGCTTGGCGCCGATGGTCATTGGCGTTCCTAGATTACATACATGTCTTCGGAAGATCTTGACGAGGCATCGTATCACCGCAATGTGGAACAACTCATCCACCTCACCTCATCGGACCGCAAAAACACGTATGCAGGCAGAACTTGTGGCGGGGCCAACGCCGCTAGGGGCACGAAACGAAGCAGAGGGCAGAGCGACGGTGGCAGGGCCGGCTCGCGGGGGCTCGCCGAGAGGAGCGGAACGCGCGAGGCAGGGGTCGAGGCCGACGCGGTCCTGGGCCCGGGGCAGAGGTACGGCGCCGGAGGAGGAGGTTCAGCGGCAGAGGTCGAGGCGCCGGAGGAGGCCGTGGTGGCGGGTTGAGCGACGGCGGCCGGCGACGAGGCGCGGGACAGGCGGCGCTAGAGGCCGCGGCCGCGGCTGCCGGAGCAGGCGGGGGGCGAGCTAGGGGCCGCGCGGCGAGGCGGAGGGGGAGCGGCCAAGGCGGCGGGGTCGCGGCTCGGGGGAGGGAAGGCGGTGAACTGGGCCAACGGGGGGCGCGCCGGCGCGGGACGGAGCTCGTCGGAGGCGGCGGGGAGCACCGCGGGAGGAGGAGGCGACGCTCGCCGGAGCTGGGAGAGGAGGGGGCCGCGCGGAGGACGGGGCTTGCGGAGGCGGCCCAGGGGGCGGCGGACGGTGGCGGGTGAAGGGTGGCGAGGGCGGCGGAGGTCGCCGGAGGAGCGGAGACGGGCCGGCGAAGAGGGGCGCTGCGCGCGGCGAGCGGGAGAGGGAGGACGGCGAGGGGAGGCCGACGGCGGGGTGGAGCCGGGAGGTTGGGCGCGGGGCGTCGGGCGGACAGGAGGGAGAGGACGCGGGGTCTGCGGGGCTGAGAGAGAGAGCGTTGCGGGGCCGGGGTGGGGCCAGCGGGGGGGTGAGTGGAGGTTGGTGGCCGGCTGGGCGCGTGCGCATGCTGTGTGGGGTCGGGGCACTGCGTGGGGTGGGTTGGGGAGTGCGTGTGTGTGCTGTGGGGGTGGGTTTAGAGAGAGAGGGAGTGGGGATGGCTAGGTGGCAGAGTTTGATTGGTTGGGGGATAGGGAGAGGGTGAGGTGGCAGCAGGTTATTGGTGGGGGTGAGGTGGAGGGGGTGTGTGGGTAGATAGGTGGGTAGCTGTAGGATTTTAGGTGGACCGATTTTAGGTTCTGGGGGTGGTCGTTCGGGTCGGTTCGGCCCGTTCGACTGCCCCCACTAAAAATAATTTAACATTTTATTTAATTTGCAATACATTTTTTGTAACTAGTTTTTAGACAAACAAAATACCCGGAAGCAGCCGGGGGTTTAATTTGAAATAGAAGGAGGGCTAGTTTCGGAAAACCATAGTCTTTCGCAACATAGTTTCAGGAAAAATTAATATGCATGATGATGTAATGATGATTCAATGCACAAAAACAACGCGATTTTCTAGTAGTGGTTTTGCGGGATGCCACACCCAGCCAAGTGACCTAGGACATTATGCAACCATTCCACTTTGGTATGACACATCCATGTACCCTTCCCACTCCGGATCGGTGGACCTTCTAGACCCTTCTAGAACATTCCGGTGAAAACACCGAAACCATTCCCGAACTCCGGAATTGAACTTTCCTTACATGAATATTATTCTCCAGACCATTCCGGATCTCCTCGTGATGTCCTGGATCCAATCCGAGACTCCGAGCAACATTTGGTCTCTTACTCACATTCCATATCTACTAAATAACATCGAATCCTTAAGTGTGTCTCCCTACGGTTCGCGCATTATGCAGACATGATCGAGACTCTTCTCCGATCAATAACCAATAGAGGAATCTAGAAATTCATATGGCTCCCACATATTTCTACGATTACTTCGTGATCAAATCAACCATTTTTCCCTTTGTCTCGTCATACTTTACTTATCCGAGGTTTGATCGTCGGTATCTCTGCATACCTAGTTCAACCTCATTACGGATAAGTACTCTTTACTTGTTCATGTGATATGTGAGCCGGTCACATGCTTGCAAGCCAATTGGATGACATTCCACCAAGAGGGCCCAGAGTATATCTATTCGTCATATGGATGGACAAATCCCACTGTTGATCCATGTGCCTCAACACATACTTTCCGAATACTCAATTACACCTTTATAACCACCCAGTTACGAAGTGGTGTTTGATGTCATCAAATCATCCATCCGGTGATGGTGATTAACATGATCTCATGGTCGAAGGATTTAGGTTACTATGTATCTGAAAGCTTATAGCAAACGAACTATTGAAATGACTTGATCTTATGCTACGTTTAACTATAGGAGTATGTCCATCACACCATTCTCCTAATGATATGATCTTGTTATTAATAACATCCAATGTTCATTATTAGGAAACATAATCATGTATTAATCAACAAGCTAGTATTACAAAGAGGCTTTACTAGGGACTCTTACATGTTTACAAATCACACAAGTATTAATGTTTCCGGTTAATACAATTATAGCATGAATGTAAACCTTTATCATAAACCAAAGATATAATAATAACTACTATTATTATTGCCTCTTGGGCATATCCCAACAGTATCCCACTTGCACTAGAGTCAATAATCTAGATTACATGGTAATATACCTAACAACCATGGTGGTTTGGTGTTGGTCATGTTTTTCTCTCGGGAGAGGTTTAGTCAACGGATCTGCCACATTTAGATCTGTGTGTACTTTGATAATATTTATTTCACCATCTTGGACATGCTTGCGAATAGCGTGAAAATGTAGCTTGATATTCTTCAGCTTCTTGTGTGACCTTGGCTCCTGTGCATTGGCTATGGCACCCAAGTTATCACAATAGATAGCCATTAGGCCCAGCGCACTGGGAACCACACCAAGCTCCGGAATGAACTCCTTCATCCATATCTCCTCTTGTGAAGCCTCCGAAGCAGCTATGTATTCCAATTCAGTTGAAGATCTCGCCATAATGCTTTGCTTTGCACTCCTCCAGCTCACTGCTGCACCATTCAAAGTAAATACGTATCCAGATTGTGATTTAGAATCATCTGGGTCGGTGTAACCATTAAAAACGAGCTGTTCATCACCTCCATAAGAAAGAACCATATCCTTAGTTCTTCTCAAGTACTTTAGGATATTTTGACCACTATCCAGTGATCTACTCCTGGATCACTTTGATATCTGCTAGTCAAACTAACAACATATGCAATATCTAGTCTTGTACATAGCATTTCATACATGATAGATCCTATGGCTGAGGCATAGGGAGTCTTAATCGTCCTCTCTCTATCTTCTGCCGTAGCGGGACTTTGAGTCTTACTCAAGGTCGTATTGGGCAACATGGGAAAGAACCCTTTCTACCTATCTTATATTCCAAACATCTTTAGAACCTTGTCCAAATATGTACCTTGTCCCGCTTTATAGTTGGCGCCGCCTCCGCCTCCTCAAATAGTGTCACCCCATGCAACTGGTTCGGAGAGACGACATACAGAATACCCAGAAATCACCGAAACCTAACCTCCAGAAGGCATCTGGAGGGGGAACTTGCCCTAGGGATCCATCTTCGCCCTACGCAGATCTGGGAGGCCAAGGCATCGATCTCCATCTTCATCAACGGCTGCATCTTCATCACCACCATCATCTCCGTCCATCCCTTCTAGATCTTGTTGTAATTCTTGAACTAGTTGTGGATTTATACATGTACTATTCATCAATGATTGCTTCCATTACCATTACTTTGATGTTGTCTGCCTCCATGTCTGAGTAGATCATTAGTTCTTGGGAAGATGGAGAAACCCTAGTATGAGATTGAAACAATATAAAGTTTATTATGATATTCATTGTTGTGACCATGTGTTAGATTGTCTACATCTTGATGTTGGGAGAAGTCGACCTCTCCAATATTTGGCACATGTGGGGACTTGATGTAGGGAACTACTTGTTGGTAGACAGAGGGATGTTAGCACTTACAATGACTATAAATCTATTGGCACCCCTTATTTATCAACTTGGGAATCGAGGAAACTCACAAAAGACTATCCATGCCATGGGATACGTCCTGCGGGATTACGTCTCTTAATAGCGCGGTAATTCAATTGATATTGATTGTTGTCTGCTATCGTTATGAGGATGATTTGAGCAGTGGTTGCTGCCTCTTTGTCCAAATATGCAGTTCCTCCCACACATATACATAGTTGAGAATGTTCATGATGATAATCTTTACCTTAGCCCTTTATAATGCTAGTGGTGTATCCGCCAATCCCTGAGTATGCTTTCTCCCACTGAAGTTTCAAATCTCTTTCACATACGCGATACTTACTTTCTGTATTTAGTTTTATTTACTTTACGTGTTGTTCTCTTATACCAAAACCCCAAAAACACCTCTTTACACATTACTCACATTTTATCTTGTCACTTAGAGCTTTATTTAGCAATCCTATTTTTAGTATTTACTTCAAGAATTCTTAGACTTTAGACTCCTGCTCCATGTGGGATCGATATCTTTATTTCGAAACGAGCTACATCCGATCTATGCAATTGCATTCATCATGCATTCAGCACATAGGTCAACTGACCAGCATTAAGGACAATCCTCAAATTGCGGAACCAATCCACAAATTTGCTTCCATTGTTTTTCAACTTTTCTTTCTCTAGGAATTAAAATTGATGGTAGGGGCCGCCATGATCTACAACATATTTTCAATAGTTTAGACTAAGTTTATGACAAATTGAGTTCAATTAATACTTAAATTAACTAGGTGAACTCCCACTCAAAACAATATCGCTCACATTGTTTTAGTGATCACACAAACCAAATCCACTACATCAAGTCCTATCATCATGAGAGATGATATAGTTTCAAAGGCGAACAATCAACATGTTCATCATATATACTATATGTCTCATGCTTTACCTTTCAGTATTGCATGTTCCGAGACCATGTATGTACATGCTAGGTTCGTCAAGATTAACCTTAGTATCTGCATGAGCAAATCTGGCTTGCTCCCGTTGTATGCACACGTAGAATCTATCACACCTGATCATCACGTGGTGCTTCGAAACAATGAGTCTTAGCAACGGTGCCTACTAAGGACGGACACTTTATTACTTGATATTTTGTGAGAGGGATCATCTTATAATGCTACCATCACGAACTAAGAAATACAAGATGCATAAAAGGATTAACATCACATGCAATTCATAATATGTGATATGATATGGCCTTTATCCTTGTGTCTTCAATCTCCATCTCCAAGCACGAACATGATCTCCATCATCACTGGTGTGGCGTCAAGGTCAATGGTGCCGCTCCATGGTTGTCGTCCACCAGCATCAACATTACAACTACTTTGAATAATAGACACGCGGGTCTCAACGAAATTAAAAGACAACCATAAGGCTCCTGCCGGTTGCCAACTTATAATAAGGATCATTGCATACATCATATATAATCACAATCATGACCATATCACATCACAACTGATGCACTCATATCACTGTAGAGATTCGTTGGGAGACCCCAAGAGGAAGGTATGATGAGCACAGCAGCAGGTGTTCCCTCAGAAAGAAACCATGGTTATCGAACCAGTACGAGGAAGGAAACGACCCAAAGGTGTTGCTAGCAACTTGGAAACCTGCACAACACAAACTCAAGACTTTGCCCCAATGAACAGTGAGGTTGTCAATCTCACCGATTTGCTGAAAACAAAGGATTAATCTATGGTGTGTAAGGTAATGGTAGTTTGCAGAAAGTAAACAGTAACAGTGGAAGATGTAACAATGGTAAATATTGGACCAGGGTCCATAGTTCACTGGAGGTGTTCTCCTTAAGATAAACAAACATGGCATGCTGGGTAAACAAATTACATCGGGGCAATTGACAGGACAGAGCAAGGCATACCAATGCAATACTAGACATTCATGATCCTATGAGTATTGATTCGGCAATACAACAAGATACATAGACCGCCATCCAACCGCATATATGACTACTAATGCACCTTCAGGTTATCATCCAAACCCCCCTCCAGTATTAAGTTGCAAGCAACGGATAACTGCTTTAAGCAAAGTGTGTAAGGTAAACAATCCACTTGTTCCATGAACAAGAGATCGTTGTTTTCCCCTAGTAGCAATAGCATATCTACAACCTTAGAGATTTTTGTCACTTCCCCAGATTAAATAGAGACATGAACCCACTATCGAGCATAAATACTCCCTCTTGGAGTCACTAGCATCTACTTGGCCAAGATAGCTACTAGAAATGGAGAGCATGAAAGATCACAAACAACACAGACATGATAGAATCAATAAGATATAACCATTAATCAATCTGACATAGTAATATCAATATCCGTCGGATCCCCGCAAACACAACATGCATGATTACAAATAGATGATCTTGATCATGAATGGAGCTCACAAGATCTAAACATGGTAGAACAAAGGAGGATAAACAACCATCTAGCTACTACATGGAACCGTAGTCCAAGGTGGAACTACTCACACATCATACCGTAGGCTGGCATGGTGATGAAGAAGGCCTCCGGGACGATCTACCCTCCGGCAGGGTGCCGGGAAGAGCTTCAGATCCCCCGATCTAGGGACCGTTGTAAATTGAATCTTCACTGGTGGGAGATACAGACACCCGCAAAGCCACTTATGCAATACAAGTTGCATGTCGACCGTGGAGCAAGTCTCATGAATGATGTCATTTAAGGTTAGCCCGGGACGCTTCATCCCACCATCCCGTAAGATGCAAAGTACACAAGAAGCAATCAACAACAAGAGCACCAACGCCCATAATAAAAATTATGTTCTACTCGTGCAACAGATCTATGCATAGACACGGCTCTGATACCACTGTAGGAGTTCATAGCATGGAAAACAAAAAAATTCTATCACATGAACACACACAAGCCAAGATCTAATCTACTAGATCGATGCAACGAGTTGATAGAGTACTAACCCTCAAACATTCCAAAGCGGTTAACAAGATCGGATTTTCGTGGTTGATGTAGCTGTTCACTTTCCGATCTCAAGATCGTGTAGACGTTCCTTCCGAAGCCGCGTTGTGGCAGCGCTTCCATAGTAGGTCACACGTTTGGTACTCGATGAAGACCATCCTCTCCCTTGTTCTAGCAGGCAGCGAGGTTGTAGATCTCTCCTCGCGATTCCAGTAGCACGACGGAGAGGTGGTGGAAGTAGAGGGGAAATCCCGCAGGGCTTCTCCTAAGCCGAAGCGGGTATGGTGGAGTAGAAGAGGGCCTCGAAGATCTAGGGTTTGGAGGGACAAGAGGTGGAGCTAGCTGGCGGCTAGGGCAGAGCCTGGTGGCGGTGACTTGGAGGAGCCCTAGGCTGCGGCGACTTGAGAGGGGGCGGCATCCGGCTAGGGTTTGGGTGTGAGCGGTAGGGGGTGTGAAAGAACATTTCATAATCCCTAGTGTTCTGTGTGTTAGATAACAATATCAAGGATTATTTAATGTGTGTTGAAGTGCTGCAAATCTTTACATTGAAAAATGAAAAGGAAACTGCTTTTGGGGGGCGGATAATCCGCCCCACCCCATATCCAGAAGGGCGCAACCCCAGAGAGGGGGCGGAGTTTCCTGGCCGGATTTTCCGGCTGGGCCGGATAATCCGCCCTTCCCTTTCTGTGAAGAGCGCAACCCCCAGAGAGGGGGCGGACTTTGTGGCCGGATTTTCCGGCTAGGCTGGATAGTCCGCCCCTGGAGGGGGCGGAAAGTCCGCCCCTCAAGGATTTTCATCAAGACAAGGCCTGCGTCGCTCTCTGTATGGGGGGCGGAGTTTTCTCCTGAGTGTCCGTCTTGGGGGGCGGATTTTTACCCCAGGGCGGATAGTCCGCCCCAAAGGGGGGCGGATAATCCGCCCCTAAACTTCTCCAACGGCTTGTTCTAGGCAGGGGTATTTAAGCCAGCCTTCCCCCTCCTGCCAGAACTCTTGATTCATTCGAAAAAGTCAGATCTGTTCATCATTCTTCAAGTAAGAGAGCTCCACCTTCATCCACCCAAAGGCTCCATCCCTTGGGGAATCGAAGGAGGAGATCTTGATCTTCAACTACTGCAATCAAGCGCTTCATCTCCTCTCCATTCATTTGGATAATCACCGATCTAGTATTTCTTGCAAATATCTAGATCCTTGTTTTGTTTATATTGATAAACCTTGTTCTTGTGATGGCTTATTGTGTGTGTGTGCCCCCAATTTAGTTGTGGGTGTGTGCCCCGATAGAGTTGTAAAGGCACCGGTTCCCGCCTCGAAGGGTACCAATAGTGGAGGAGGTGGATCAGGCCTTTCGTGGCGAGATCCATCAGAGAATAGGTGAGGCCTTTTGTGGCGTGGGGGTCTTAGAACCGCCCACCCCTCCAACGCAGATGTACTTCCCTTAACAAGGAAGGAACTACGGTAAAACAAATCCATGTGTCTCCACGTGCTCCACTATGATTTCCTCGCTCCTCTCTTTACGTGCTTAGTAGCTAGGTTTGCATATAGGGAAATTCTCATAGTTGCATCTCTAGAGAATTTACTTTGTGTCAAGCCTAAAATTGAAAAGGAACTAAAAATTGAGTAGCACCTATTCACACCCCCTCTAGGTGCCCATACGATCCATTTCAATTGGTATCAGAGCCCCGGCTCTTATTTCGGGCTTAACCTCCTAAAAGAAGTATGGGTTCCAAGGTAGATGGGAGTGATGCTCCGGAGGTAGTCACCATTAACGATCTCAAGACGTTGGAAACAAACTTGGTGAGTTCAATGGAGGCTAAGATGGAAGAGATGCGTCAATTGATAATGCGTCTCTCCACGGCTGCAGCATCACCTCCATCTAACTCTGAGGCTACCACTCCGCAATCCAAGGAAACGGGTAAAACCGATTCCAAATATAACGAAGTGGTTGGTGATGGCACTAGCAAGAGCTCCTCCTCGAAAAAGGATAGTGGTAAGGAAGGATACAATGAGGTTTCTCATGTGTATTCTCCTGATCCACCTATCCCTCACCCACATATACATAATAGGGGTGATTCACCCAAACTTTCAGCATCTACTTTTACTCAATGGCAATTTTTTATGAAGTCTCATGTGTTCAGTTCCTCCATTGAGTTGTGGAAAATCATCGAGAATGGTCTTCATGTTGGAAATCCCAACAATCTCACAAGAAGAGAGGTTGTCGATAGTCAACTCAACGCTACAGATCTACACATGATACAACTTGGTGTGGGTGACAAAGACATGCCACACATTCAACATCTTAGTACAGCTAAGGAAGCTTGGGATGCTCTCACCGAGCTCTTCATCAGAAATGAAAGTATGAGAAGGAATAGATATGATGCTTTGAGCAATGAAGCTGAAGGATTTTATATGTTGGATGTAGAAAACCACGAGGACATGTATAGGAGGCTCAAGGCAATAGCCACCACTTTCAGGAATCATGGTGCCTCTCACATTGATGATGCATGGATCAAGCGCAAGTATGTCAGTTCTCTTATGCCATTTGAGCCCACAGATTTGAAAAGTCTCCAAGGTAGGCATAACTACCACCTTATGACATCCAATGAGGTAATGCAAGAAATGGCCGCTTTCAAAGTGGCTGCCAAGAATGCCGAAGATGCTCGTGCACGAGCTATGGGGATGCAAAAAGGGGGTCAATATGGCCTTGAAGACTAGTGTGATTGATCATGATGAATATGCCATAGAAGGTATGGACTGTCCCGAGGATATAAAAGGATCCATGGACAATACCTGGCTCTTTATGCTAGAAACTTTTGGAAAGACCCAGCCAAAGCTAAAGCTGAACTAGAACGCAAGAGTGGAGCTTACGGAAGAAAGGAAAATGGTCCCAAGCTAAGAACATGTTACAACTGTGGAGACCGGCTGCACTATGTAGCTAAGTGTCCATATCAAAGCAGGGAAGATAATGGAGGAAGACTTATTTTCAAAGACAAGTCAAAGGCTCCATGCAAGAAATAGTTTGTAAAGAAGCATGCTCCTTTCAAGAAGCAACCAAAGATTGTTCTAGTGGCTCAAGAAGAATATTCTTCGGGAAGTGAAGATGAGGACGAGGATGATAGCTCTTAAGAGGTGGCTGCTATAGTCACCACATCTACATCAACATCTCTCTTCGACTCTCCGAACGAAAATGTCACCAACAAGAATGCTACTTCTCTCATGGCAAGAAGTTCCGAGGTAACTACTTCTAACTCTTCCTTTCCTAAGGCTATGATTGACATGGATGATCATACTAGTATTAAGGTTAAACAATAGATTATTTCTTTGGACTATTTCTTCACTAACTTGCAAGGTGAGCACAAAATACGTTTTGAGGCTCTGATGGACCAGCTGGCCCAAAATGAAGCTCTCCTAGAAGAAAAGGGCAGAATTGAAAGGGAGGATGCAATGGAAATTGCATCCTTAAAAAATGCTCTAGAAGAAGAAGAAGAGGCTCGGGTTTCTCTTGAAGAGAGACTTGAGTCCATTGAGGAGTCACATGAAGAAATAGTGGCTAAACTTGTTAAGGAACGCGACAATGCAGTCGCCAAAGCAAAGAAGTTAAAGAAGGAAAAGATTGACTTTGGTGCTGCTCATGATAGACTCTCCAAGGAATTGGATAAACTTGACATCGCCCACAAGGCGTTGAAAAGCGATTTCTCCATTCTCAATGAGTCACATGATCAGCTCCAAATTCGATTGGCCAAGTATGATGTTCCTAGCACATCCAAGTCAACATATATTCACAAGGAAAATGCTAGTATGGAAGAAGAATTTGTCACAGCCATCACTCCCAAAGATAAGGGTGTTCTTGATGAAGTTCTTGGCAAGCAAAAGTCAAATATTGGTAAAGAGGGACTTGGGTATGTCACCAAGTCCAAGAAGAAGAAAAACAAGAAGAACAAGACCAAGAATGTACAATCAAAGACAAGCACCGCTAAGAAGAATGTCTCAAAAGGCAAAACTAACAATATTGGTTTTGCAGGGTCTCACAATCCAAATTATAAACTCTTTTGTGATGATTATGGCGATGTTTATGCTTATTATGTTGGTCCTTTTGATGAATATGTTGCTTGGTCTATTTGGGTTCCAAAGACCCTTGTTACTAACATGAGAGGACCCATTGAAAAATGGGTACCTAAAACCAAAAAGTAATTCTCTTGCAGGGCTATGCTTCCGGTGGGTCGAAATGGGTGCTGGATAGTGGATGCACTAGTCATATGACCGGAAGCAAGGAGATCATCACGGAGATGCGTCCCAATCATGATAATATTACAGTCTCCTATGGTGATAAGTCTAAATCTCACGTATTGGGTCTTGGCAAGGTTGTGGTTGCCCACGATATCTCTCTCGTGGACGTCATGCTTGTTGAGACCCTCGGTTACAACCTTCTTTCTGTTCGTGCCCTTGGCAAGATGGGTTTTGCTGTTTTCATTGATGATGATTTGGTGGTACTCTTGTGGAGCAAGTCTCTAAAGGTAGCTTTCAACATCTTGTGGATAAGACATCAATATTCCGCTGCGTACACCCCTCAACAAAATGGTGTAGCCGAGAGGAAGAACCGGACTTTGATGGACATGGCAAGATCAATGTTAGCTGAATTCAAGTCTCCTTACAACTTTTGGGCTGAAGCCATATCCACCGCTTGCCACTCATCTAACCGGCTCTACCTCCGAAAGATTTTGGACAAGACTCCATATGAAATACTTACCGGTAACAAGCCCAACATCTCATACTTCAGGGTATTCGGTTGTAAGTGTTTCTTTCTTATTAAAGGTGTCCGCTTTTCTAAATTTGAGTCCAAGGCTTTAGAAGGTATTTTTGTTGGTTACGATGCCGAATCCCACACTTATAGAGTCTACAACAATCTCACCGGGACTGTTGTAGAATCTTTTAGTGTGGAGTTCAATGAAAATAACGGCTCCTATGTGGGGCAAGTTGATGTTTGTGATGCAGATGTTGAAATACCCCAAGATTCCATAAGAAGAATGGGCGTGGGATTTTTCCGCCCCATTGAGGAACCCCTTGTGGCGGATTGGGAAGGACAACGCTCCACTCAAGTGGAGCCCTCGTCTTCACAAGATCAACAAGCTCCTACTGCTGGAGAAAACTATGCACCAAACCCACAACTTTCTAAAGCTCCTCAGTCTCCTGGACAAAATGGCAGTCCCAGGCCGGATTATCTGCCCCCTCCAAGGGGCGGACAGTCCGCCCCTGGCGCTCCAACTCGTCCCAGGGGATCAGAAGAAGAAGAAATCAGTCAAGAAGACTCCAGGCCGGATTCTCCGGCTCCCGAGGGCGGATTATCCGGCCCTGGATCCCCCAGCTCTGTTAGGCACTCTCAGGAAGAGGATGTTGCAGCTGCTTCACCCAGGCCGGATAGTCCGGCCCCACCAAGGGGCGAATTATCCAGCCCTGAAGAAAATGTTCAGCAACAAGCTCCTGTTGTCAACCCAGAACAGGATCAAGGGCAAGATCAAGATCAAGGGCAAGGTAGTGGACAAGACAAGGATACCAATGTTGAATCAACTCCTCCTAGAAACAATAAGGATATTGAGACTCGTCGCAAGGCTCGTGCTGATCAGAAGCTTGAGCTTAGAGGACACACTCTTGACAAGGTTGTCGGTGATCTTCAAAGAAAGGTGTCTACTAGAAGAGAACTTGCAAGCTTCTGTGATCATCAATCTCACATTTCTATGGTTGAAACGAAGAAGGTCTTTGATGCTCTTGAAGATCCCGATTGGGTTGTTGCAATGCATGAAGAATTAAATAAATTCGAGTGCAACAAAGTTTGGAAGCTCGTAGAGAAACCCAAGGAATGCCGCAATGTTATCGGCACCAAGTGGATTTCAAGAATAAACAAGATGAAAATGGCATTGTTGTGAGGAATAAAGCAAGACTCGTGGCTCAAAGATTCTCTCGAGTGGAAGGAATTGATTTTGGCGAGACTTATGCTCCTGTGGCTCGTCTTGAGTCCATATGTATCCTTCTTGCCTATGTCGCCCATCATAATTTTAAATTACAGCAAATGGATGTTAAGAGTGTGTTTCTTAATGGTCCACTACATGAGTTGGTATACGTCAAGCAACCCCCTGGTTTTGAGGACCCCAAATTTCCGAACCATGTCTACAAACTCGATAAGGCGCTCTATGGCCTTAAACAATCCCCACGTGTGTGGTATTAGCACCTTAAAGAGCTCTTGTTAGACCGTGGATTCGAAGTTGGGCAAATCGATCCCACTCTTTTTACTAAGAAGGTTAATGGGGAGCTTTTTGTATGCCAACTATATGTAGACGACATTATTTTTTGGCTCTACTAACCAAGATTTTAACGATGATTTTTCAAAGCTTATGACTGACAGGTTTGAGATGTCTATGATGGGTGAATTGAGGTTCTTTCTTGGATTCGAGATCAAACAACTTAGAGAAGGAACTTTTATTAATCAAGATAAGTACATCCAAGACATGCTCAAGAGGTTCGAGATGACGGATCTCAATGGCGTTGCTACTCCAATGCAAACAAAGTGTCATCTTGAGCTCAATCCCAATGGTAAAGATATGGACCAAAAGGTATACTGATCCATGATCGGTTCTCTCCTTTACCTTTGCGCATCTAGGCCCGATATCGTGTTAAGTGTAGGAGTGTGTGCAAGGTACCAAGCCGCTCCTAAATAAAGCCACTTAGTAGCGGTCAAACGAATCTTCAGATATTTGGTTCATTCCCCAAATTTTGGGTTATGGTATCCCAAAGGTTCAAGTTTCTCTCTATGTGGTTACACTAATTCAGATTGGGCTGGTGACAAAGATGATCGAAAATCAACTTCTGGTGCATGTCAATTCTTGGGCATGTCTCTAGTGTGTTGGTCTTCAAAGAAGTAGAATTGCATATCAATCTCAACCACCGAAGCTGAATATGTTGCTGCTGCAAGTGCTTGTACACAGTTATTATGGATGAGGCAAAATTTAAAGGAATATGGTGTCAATTGTGACAAAGTGCCTCTTTTATGTGACAATGAAAGTGATATCAAAATTTCTTACAATCCAGTGCAGCATACAAGAACAAAACATATTGAGATTCGCAACCATTTCATTCGGGATCATGTTTCTCGTGGCGATATTGCACTATCCTTTGTGAGCACGAAGAACCAACTTGCTGATATTTTCACGAAGCCTCTTGATGAAGCAAGATTTTTTTATTTGAGGAATGAGCTAAATATCATAGATTCAAGGAGCTTGGATTGACTACCCTTGCACACTCACTTACTCCTTTTCATGTATTTGGTTTAGATGCGGGCATAGACATAGGGGGAGTGTGGTCCTAATTGATTGGGCTAACCTCCCCCCATAATGCCGAAAGCAAGAAAAATCATTTCCCTTAATATCATTTTGTGATATGTGGATTATTGATGAGAATTGGTTTTGAACTCAAGATACATCTTCGCGGTGTCATGCAATGCGCTCCAACATGGTGGCTTCGGCCACCGCCCTCTTCCTTGAGAAGAGTTGGTTTCTAATGGCTCTCTTTGGTTTTTCTTGCATATCTCTTGTTCTTATGGAAAACACACCCAACTTTGGCTTTTGTTCGATTTGTTCTTGCAACTTTGGGTGTGTAGTACCATCACAGTTTGTTAATCTACACCCAATCCTTTTTCTCTCCTTGAACCATCTATTCTTGCACACAAGTCCTCTATACACCATCGAGGGGTTTTGCTAGGATGCTCCGGCCTGATTCTGTCTGTACAGAAAAAATCAGAGGGGGCAGACTATCCGCCCTAAGTGGGGGCGGATTATCTGCCCCGGGCGTTTTCAGCCTCTAAAGGGTTGGGTTGGGAGAGGCCAGGCTCAAACAGAGCAGCCAGCCCTCCCCCACCCTTAGCTCTGCCCCCAGCCGCCGCTGGAGCTTCTGCCCCTCCCCGGAGTCGATTTGACCACCGGATTCTCCGGGGCCTCCCCGGATCTTCTCCCCCTCCACTGGCGAGCTTGAGAGTCACTTGTTTCCTCCACCTCCGCGGGCTCCTACTCCTACAGCTGATGACGATGATGAAGAGTATGATGAAGAGGAAGGGGACGGGGATGACTACGACGAGGATGAGGAGGCATGATCTTCTGGGGCATTAGCATCACTCTTCTTCCTTTTTGGCGTTTCGATGCCAAAGGGGGAGAAGTAGTTCTATTAGGTCAACGGATTTGCATGGGTCGGGCGCAAGCACTTGCGTTTCTTTTTCATTCGTTTCATTTGCATGCTTGTGCCCCTTTAGCGAGAACTTATTTTCTATTTGTGCTTGGTTAATGTAAGACTCTTTTCGTGCTTTATTATGTATGGTCCTATGGAATTCTGGATTTATATTGTGGATCTACTCTCATGGAATTCTGTATTTATCTATGGAGTCTGGCATTCTATTTGATGGCATATGGAATCATGGGATTATCTAGTGTATGCATCAATTGTGTGGGATGTGCTTGGAGCCTGACAATCTCATTATTTTATTTGGCTATATTCACATCCAGGTGGTATGACCTTGTTTCCTAACTCACCTTGTTTTAATTGTCCTTGCAATGAAAGTTGCGTTCTCTCTAGTGTGTGCATTTGTATTCAAAAGCAAAATTTTAAATATGCACACATCTAGGGGAGCCTCTTTCATTTAATTTAAGGTGTCGTCAGTAGTCTTTCGCAAATCCTAGTATTGTCATCTAACACCAAAAAGGGGGAGATTGAAAGAACATTTCATAATCCCTAGTGTTTTGTTTGTTAGATAACAATATCAAGGATTATTTAATGTGTGTTGAAGTGCTGCAGATCTTTACATTGAAAAAGGAAAAGGAATCTGTTTTTGGGGGGCGGATAATCCTCCCCACCCCATATCTAGAAGGGCGCAACCCCCAGAGAGGGGCCGGAGTTTCCTGGACGGATTTTCCGGCTGGGCCGGATAATCCGCCCTTCCCTTTTTGTGAAGAGCGCAACCCCCAGAGAGGGGGCGGACTTTGTGGCCGGATAGTCCGCCCCTGGAGGGGGCGAAAGTCCGCCCCTCAAGGATTTTCATCAAGACAAGGCCTACGTCGCTCTCTATATGGGGGGCGGAGTTTTCTCCGGAGTGTCCGTCCTAGGGGCGGATTTTTACCCTAGGGCGGATAGTCCTCCCCAAAGGGGGGCGGATAATCCGCCCCTAAACTTCTCCAACGGCTTGTTCTGGACAGGAGGTATTTAAGCCAGCTGTCCCCCTCCTGCCAGAACTCTTGATTCATTCGAAAAAGTCAGATATGTTCATCATTCTTCAACTAAGAGAGCTCCACCTTCATCCACCCAAAGGCTCCGTCCCTTGGGGAATCGAAGTAGGAGATCTCGATCTTCAACTACTGTAATCAAGTGCTTCATCTCCTCTCCATTCATTTGGAGAATCACCGATCTAGTGTTTCTTGCAAATATCTAGATCCTTGTTTTGTTTATATTGATAAACCTTGTTCTTGTGACAACTTGTTGTCATCTCGGGAGCCCCCAATTCAGTTGTGGGTGTGTGCCCCGGTAGAGTTGTAAAGACACCGGTTCCCGCCTCGAAGAGTACCAATAGTGGAGGAGGTGGATCAGCCTTTCTTGGCGAGATCCATCGAAGAATAGGGTGAGGCCTTTTGTGGCGTGGTGGTCTTAGAACCGCCCACCCCTCCAACGCATATGTACTTCCCTTAACAAGGAAGGAACTACGGTAAAACAAATCCTTGTGTCTCCGCGTGCTCCACTACGGTTTCCTCGCTCCTCTCTTTACGTGCTTAGTAGCTAGGTTTGCATATAGGGAAATTCTCATAGTTGCATCTCTAGAGAATTTACTTTGTGTCAAGCCTAAAATTGAAAAATATCTAAAAATTGAGTAGCACCTATTCACCCCCCTCTAGGTGCCCATACGATCCATTTCAGGGTGCCCTACCCCTCCTTATATAGGTGGGAGAGGCGGTTTGGGTGGAGGGGAGTCCTCCCCTAAATCCTCTACTTGGTCGGCGACAAGCGGAGGGAGCAAACCTTCCCTAAGTGGGTTTCCTCTCCTCCCTCCACTAGGCAACCATGTTGGGAGTTGCCTTTTCAAATTGGCGTTTGACTTTTCAAACTAGAGTTTCATTTCTATCTTCCCATTGCCCAGCCAAGTGACCTAGGACATTATGCAACCATTCCACTTTGGTATGACACATCCATGTATCCTTCCCACTCTGGATCGGTGGACCTTCTAGACCCTTCTAGAACATTATGGTGAAAACACCGAAACCATTCCCGAATTCCAGAATTGAACTTTCCTTATATGAATCTTATTCTCCGGACCATTTCGGATCTCCGTGTGATGTCCTGGATCCAATCCAAGACTCCGAACAACATTCTGTCTCTTACTCATAGTCCATATCTACTAAACAACATTGAATCCTTAAGTGTGTCTCCCTACAGTTCATGAATTATGCAGACATGATCGAGACTCTTCTCTGATCAATAACCAATAGAGGAATATGGAAATTCATATGACTCCCACATATTTCTATGATTACTTCGTGATTGAATGAACCATTTATATACGATACCAATTTCCCTTTGTCTCGCGGTACTTTACTTATCCGAGGTTTGATCATTGGTATCTCTGCATACCTAGTTCAACCTCGTTACCGATCTTGTTCCTGTGATATGTGATCCCTTGTGAGCTAGTCACATGCTTGGAAGCCAATTGGATGACAATCCACCGAGAGGACCCATATTATATATATCCATCATATGGATGGACAAATCCCACTATTGATCCATGTGCCTCAACACATACTTTCCGAATATTCAATGCCAACTTTATAACCACCCAGTTATGAAGTGGTGTTTGATGTCATCAAAGCATCCATCCGGTGATGGTGATTAACATGATCTCATGGTCAAAGGATTTAGGTTACTATGTATCTGAAAGCTTATAGCAAACGAACTATTGAAATGGCTTGATCTTATGCTACGCTTAACTATAGGAGTATGTCCATGACACCATTCTACTAATGGTATGATCTTGTTATTAATAACATCCAATGTTCATGATTAGGAAACCATAATCATCTATTAATCAACAAGCTAGTATTACAAAGAGGCTTTACTAGGGACTCTTACATGTTTACAAATCACACAAGTATTAATGTTTCCAGTTAATACAATTATAGCATGAATGTAAACCTTTATCATAAACACAAAGATATAATAATAACTACTTTTATTATTACCTCTTGGGCATATATCCAACACTAAAATTATAGGTGCTATGTGATCTTCAGGCATATCCACAATAACTAGATCAATAAGTGCGGGACTGCCTTTAATTTCAATAACTATATTTTCTTTTATCCCAACAGCTTGTTTATAAGTTGAATCCGCTAGGTGGAGTATTAATTCAGTAGTAACGAAAAGCCCCAAGTTTAATTTGTCAAATAAGCTTTTGAAAATTGTTGAGACACTCGCACCAAGATCACAAAGTGTGGATATCTTATTAACCCCCAACTTAACTTTAATATTGGGCTCAAATATATCATCTAGCTTAGCAGGAAGCTTATCAGCTAGTCATTTATACTCCATCTCTAGCTCACAAACTTTAGATGCTACTTGTAGTATAAAGTGTTGATACATAGCATCATTACCTTGTTCTATACCAGGACTCTTCACGATGATCATATTCAATAGATCTTCCACGATATACTCCAGCGTTGGTGCATTGCTATAATCTAGCTCTTCAGGTTTCTTTTCATTGGTTACCACCCTCATCATCTTGAGGTCTTCTACTAGATTTGGCTCGGGTTTTACAGCAAACTTTGCTAGTATGAGAGCTTGACTCTCAGCAACTTTGCCTAGTTGAGCCACCACGGTCTTTTTCCTTTCCTGTAGATCATGCACATCATTTCTAATTGTAATGGCCTAGTTAGATAATTTTTCTATACTACTCTCATGGTTCTCCATGATTTTAATAAGCATATTGGTTTGCTTGGTTTGAGCTTGTATAAAATTTCTAATAGATTGTTCCGATGAAAGATTGCCATGATTTTCTCCATTATTATTAAGATAACTATTATAATAAGCTCCTAAAGGATTAGGATAATGTTTTTGGACATTATAAGCATAATGATTTTTCCATGCAGGATTAAAAGGAGTGTGAGCTATAAAATTAACATCATTAACATCGGTAGCGATAGCATTAACTCGGGTATCATCTTTACCTTTTACTATGCTAAGCAGCTCGTCTACCATAGATGTAAGCTCTTCATTATTTACCTCGGTGATTGAACTTAGTCTCGAGGTTCTTTATACATGCCATTGGGCATGGTTATTTTGCATATCATCAAGAAGTTTCTTTGCAACACTCACTTTATTTCCAATGAATATTCCTCCTACTACAGTATCTAGCATAGACTTAGATATTGGGTTAAGACCATTATAAAACAAATATAATATAAGCCATTCTTCCATCCATGGATAGGATAGTTCATTATGTCTTCTTTCATCCTTTCCCAAACAAGCTCTAGTGCCTCATGGTATTCTTGTCTAAAGCTTGTAACGTTGGATCTTAGGTGTATAGTGTTAGCTAGGAAAAAAAATTAGTCATAAACAAATTAGTACATTCCTCCCAAGATTTAATAGTGCCCTTTGGTAGAGCTAGCAACCAATCCTTAGCCTTTCCTCTAAGAGAGAAATAAAACAATCTTAATTTAACAACATTTAGATCTACATCCTTAATACGCATCATGTCGCAAATTTCAGTATAAGTGTTTAAGTGCAATCCTGAATCCTTAGAGGATGAGCCCCAAATTGTTTATATTGAACCAAGCTTAAAAGATTAGGCTTAATTTCATAAGTTTACGCATCAATAGCGGGCTGAGTGATAGGTGCACGAATAAAGTCATCAGTGGGAGTAGCATAGTCCCTAGATCTCTTTTGAGACATGGCTCTTATTTTTTTGGTATTTTTTACGTAATGAAAATAAATAACAAGTAACTAATTTTTTGGGTTTTCAAATAGATAACAAGAAAGTAAACTAATAACAAGAATAAAACAACAAATTAATAATAAAAATAAAAACAAGGTCTCTAATGACCTTGCCAGGATAGCGAAATTGCTTCCTCGGCAACGACGCCAGAAAAAGGGTTGATACCTACGATCCGGATTCATGGATGTAGTGTAATAGATTTTTCCCTAGAAGACCTAGGTTTAATCGAACCTTAGAAAGCAATGCTAAAAGGAAATAAAAAGGGCACGTCGAAAAGACTTTGTTTCTTCGTTTTACCTTAGTTTATCGGACCAATCTAGTTTACTTTTATAGTGAGTTGAATCAATGGATGGAGATATGCCAGGGTTGAAGATCCACCTGCAGCTGCACATCATATGGGATAAAAGATAATAATAAGCATAGTCATGTGTAATGTTCGAACGGAGATAATCTCTTGTGGGAAACACACCCTATTATACTAGAGCCCCCATGATGTAGCAGGCATAGCAATAGCATTTTAATCCAACCGAGTGCACACCGAAGCAACGGGTTACAAACTATTATTAAGTGAAGAACACAGATTAAAGCATTAAGTGGTGATGTTGTTATGATCCCGAATAGGTCGCTAAGCAAAGACCGTTCTACCCTTTCTTTACTGGGTTCCTATGAGACCACCGCTAGCCAAGTATCTCACCTCAAGCCTTTATTAATCTATGGGATCTTGGGTACCTACAAGTCCACAGATCGAGACAAGAGACAAATAAACAAAAGATACAAATCTCAATTGCACAGAAAATACAATACTCCCATGATTAGATGCACATAGTTGTTGCGAGGTTTCTCCCCAACCCGCAACCCACTAGGACTACTCACTCATAACAAATAGATCAAGGATAGAAATCATTGTACAAAATACTTAGATTAAAATCGAATATTCTTACAATGGTCTCCAAATCACAAGGATATCTAAAGTACAAAGCAATGGCTATGGCTAGTGGAGGGATGATGGTGGAATGGATGAACAATGGTGTGGATCTCCTTTGGTGGTGTTGTGATGAAATCTAAGAATGGCGGCTCTCTGGACGGTGGCTAGAGCCTCAAAATATATAGGCGTCTTCATGCAGGTTGTAGGGTTTGACGAGACGAAGCCGATGTCACCCAGTACGGGCGGGCTCCACCTATACCGCAAGTTGTTACACATACTGTCGCCTGGAATTGGCTTCCTGATTACTTGGTCGTGTAGACTTCCTCTAAATCCTTCATTATGACTCTTGATTTCCCATTAAAACCTGTGATTTCCTGCACAGCATAATTCAAAGCAAGATTTTTCATATCTTTGCAATTATTAGTCATTAGTGGCAGAGATTGAGAGTTTCTTATCAATTTCTTGACTAAAAACAATGTTTAAACGCAGATAAAGATGGCAAATATTGGAGCCATAGCAAGCCAGATGCCAATACATAAATGGCAATCCAGGACAATATCAATGAAATTAACATCAATTATGTAGGCAACCATGAGAGTATATTTAGATAGTGACCAATTGACAGAATACCACTGTCAGTAGTGCTAATCCAATCACAGCACTAAGTTCCTCATAATATGCTCACAAAAGTAATATACTCAAAACCAATCCATACTATCATTGATAGCAACATACAGTAAGATGAACCCTAGAACACAAACCATCAATTAGGGTTAACCATCACCACATACGGAATTTCATAGAGGGGCAAAGAGAAGAAGGGGAGAAGCACGACTTACCCGTGGTCCTTGCTAGGTAATAGAAGAGGAACCAGAGGTGGACGATGACGATGAACACGATGGCACATGATTACAAAGAGGACCTAGAGCTGCATTGACTGATACATGCCAAGTACAGGATTACAAAGAGGCCCTTTTACAACCATCGCACTGAGTAACCTAAAAGTTAAAGATAAGGCCTCTTTTCTTGCAAAAGACCCCTAATACTAGAAAAAAGCAATCAGGTGTTTGGGAGAAGCCTCCGCCACCGGTCTCCAGCGACCTCAAGGTGTTGCCACCGAGGTACAAGAGGAAGACGCTCAAAAACTGTCTTCCGATGAAGAACCACTTCCGCCGGCCACCTCTATGCCCCCGGGGACGAACCTCTATTCGATTGACCTCCATAGTAGAGGAATATGATGGTTTGCCATGCCCGCCAAAGATCACATCCTCCTCTGTGCCAACCATGTGTTCCGCTCGCTGTAGGATAGAAATCCACCATTTCCCTAAAGGCCACATCCAGACGCCGCCATCCTTCGCCTCGCCGCCATGGCCGGCCAAGAGGATGAGGAACATCTAAAGAACTAAGGGACACCAATAGCTGGTTTTGAGCTTTATTCCCGAGCTGAGAGAGTCGCATCTCTCCGCATAGGTTCCAACCATAGGAACCCTGTGAGATAGGCCACCCCACAACCTCCTGGCGCCGCTCACCTGCGTCGCAGAGTAGCTCGGAGGCGCCAAGTCTTGCTGCCGAGTGCTAGGTCCTGCCCAACTCCCCCCCCCACAACCACGGCCGACCAGAGCATGGACTAGATCTTGCATCCGCAGCTCAACATCGACGCCCAGAGCGGCTTTAATGAACAAAGCGATGGTCACCGCCGTCGTTGCCTGTCCACCGCGGACCAGGAGAACACAGACGAGAAACCCTAGAAAGAACTAGATCTTGTTGTAGAGATCCATGCCGCTGCTTCCTCCTACGGGCATACAATCCACTACCGGCACTTGGCCACTACACCTAACTAACCTACCTAATCCGGAACCATCCCTCCGCCACCTCCAACCGGCACCGCTGATGGAGGGAGCTCCCGAATGGCCCGACTATGCCTGATGGACACTCAGAAGAGGAGGGGGTGGGAGCTAGGAGGAGGAGGCTATGCCGTTTTCTCGAGAGACCATCCTAAAAATAGTTAGAGGAGTAAATATAGGATACCTCCCCTTAACCCTCCCACTCTCTTATTTTTGCTCGACTGTGACGCAACGGACTAAAAACTCCCCACCAGCAATCCACCACCCCACCTCCCAGCTTCCACTCTAGCGCTGCCCAAACCCTTCCGCTTCCCTCCTCTCCGCGCAGGAGATGGCCGGTTCATCCCGTTGTCGTTATCATTCGCCCATCCCTAGTTCCAATCGGGGCGGCGACATGCGTAGGTGCCAATCTACGGCACCCACATACCATCCTCAACCACCGCCACCACATGACCATTGCCATGTGGCAGCGGGAACGGGGGACGTGGGTGTCAAAGATAACCGATCGGATCTGCCTGGGGACTTTCCAGTCTGTGCGTCAGGCGGCGTGGGCGCACGACATTGAGAACGAGAACGTCCAGCTCCAGTGGAAGTGACTGCGAACCACTGAACTTCCCCTTCGGCTCTGCGGTGCCGGACCTGTTCCACCCACCCAGCCCCGACCACGTGACACGCCTTACGCGGGAGGACCGCGAGGCTCGGGAGCACCTCGAGGCCGAGGCCGCCTATGAGGCCTACATGAAGGAGTTGCGGCGGCTCAATCGAGAGCGAGTGACGACAGAGGTGCGGAAGTACCAGGAGTACGCTACAAAGCGACACGGGGGCTCGTCTTCGTCCGCCACCGCGCCATCCTCTTCCTCCTCTACGGGGGTCCGTCCTCTTCCTCCGTCGTCACCGACCTCGACCCTGATAGCGATGACTCCTTCGAGAGGTGGCTTGATAGACTAGACGACTAGTAGGTGGCACTGACCTCAACCTCGGCGGCGACGGCGACAACGACGACTCCACCTGATGTTTAGTTTAGGTTTTAGTTTAAGTTTAATCTATGTTCTAGTTTAAATTCAATATATGTTTTAGTTTTAGTTTATTTAAGTTTTAGTCTATGTTTAGCAACGACGCCGGCGAAACAATATCAAAACCTTCTCAATTTTAAATACATACAAGGTCTTTGTTTGAATGGGCACACAATAATCTAAATTTAGGGGCTTATATTTAGAACATCTGTTCTGTCGGCCACCGTTTAGAGGAGCAAAAATTTGTTCATCTGAGAGTTTTAGTGGTTAGAGATGCTCTTATGGACTAGTACTTTGCAAGACGGAATTTGAACTTTGAGGGACGGAGGGAGTAATAAATTTCCCCATTTCAGCCTCCAGCTGCCTTCGTCGACACACCTCACGGCCAAGTGCCCACGCACAGCAAGCCGAGCGCCGTCCTCTTCCTCTCGTCCCTCCCTCGCCCTTCTAGAACCTTCCACCGCACCCCGCTTTCTCCTCCCAGAGCCGCGGCGATGAAGCCTATGAAGAACGTGATCGAGCTTGTGAACCGCATACAGTGCGCCTGCTCCGTGCTCGGCGACCAAGGCGGAGACGGCGCCGCCCTTTCTATCCCCACCCTGTGGGAGGCGCTCCCTTCAGTCGCCGTCATCGGAGGCCAGGTCCGCCTCCTCCCGCGGACCCTCTCCTCCCCCCACCTAGGGTTTTCGCTTCGTGGCTTAACTACCGAGATGCTTGGTTTGATCTTTGTTCTCCGTACGTACAGAGTTCGGGGAAGTCGTCCGTGCTGGAGAACATCGTGGGGCTCGACTTCCTTCCCCGTGGCTCTGGTATGTCCCTGAACTTCCCGTCTGGCCCGGAGCATTCGAGTTTTTGTTCCGCGGTTTTCATGGCTAATTTCGGGTTATGCGTTTTGATTCGAAGGGATCGTGACGAGGAGGCCACTGGTTCTGCAGCTGAGAAAGACGGAGGATGGGGAGGAGGACTATGCCCAGTTCCTCCATATGCCCAAGCGCCGGTTCACTGATTTCTGTGAGCTCTCTCTGTCTATGCCCGCGTGCGGCATACAGTTTCAGTCATACTCCTATGTAGTTACGGGTTATTCTAGAGTTATGCTTGATTCGTTAGTAGCAGTAGTACTAAACTAGTAAATCCGTGCCTTTTCCCCCAATGTTTGTTGTGACTATCCACGCCGTTAGGATGTGCAATGGAATTATATTTGTATTTTGTACCGGCAGCAGAAGTTGCATTGCTCAGTTACTGTCACATCTCAAGATTTTCCAAATCTTGTAATGTGAAAATAGATTAATAAAATAAAACTTTGTTTGATTTTCAGGGCCAGAAGAAACTTTTTGAATTCAATTGGAACTTCAAACCCATTTGAATTAAATAAAATCCTAAAGAAATTTAAAAGATAAAACATTTAATAAAGAAAACATTTTGAATATTTAAAAATTTCTACTTTGGATCTTTAAATGAAAAGATTTGATTTCAAATGAAATAGAAGTTTCATAAATAAAGATTATTTTATAAAGCCAAATTAAGCCTTGGCCAAGCTTTGGAATTAAAACATTTTATTTTCAATAAAATTAGCAAAGGTTTATTTAAATAAGTTAATAAGGATTTAATATCCAACTTTATTTAAATAAAAGGTTTTACCAATTTAATTGAAACATCAAAACTTATTAAATTATTTAAAATAAGTTTTCCAAATGTTTGATATTCACAAATAAAACCTACTAAAGTGTTTTGGCTTTATTTTAGATTTCAAAATAAATATCTCAATAAAACAAATCCTATTTGATTTAATAATGAAAGTCTATTATATTTAATAATAATGGACTCTAAAATAAAATGTTATTTTAAAACAAGTTTCCAGGTATTCTATATTGCCCAAATAAAACCTACTGATTTGGTTTTGAAAATATTTAGATTTCAAATAAAGATTTTATTAAATCAAACTCTATTTGATTTAATAACTAAGGCCCATTTTATTTAATTATCAATGGACCCTAAAATAAAAGGTTATTTTGTTTTAAACAGGTTTCCAAATATCTTTTATTTCCAAATAAAACCTACTGATTTGGTTTTTAAATATTTGGATTTCAAATGGAAATTTTATTAATTAAATCAAACCCTATTTGATTAAATAACTAAAGGGACATTTTATTTAATTAATGAATGGATCCTCAAAAGAATGAAAATTATTATTTTATTCTGGAATTTGGGTATGTTGATAAACAGAATCAAATTCAAAATTACAAAGCTGAATGATTGTTTGAATTGATTTGGGTGTGATTTGTTTGTTTGGAAATTCAAAACAGAAAAATAAGAAATAGAAAAGGAAAAAGAATTCAGACAGAAAAAAATAGAACAGCCCACCATCTGGCCTAACTAGCCCAACAGCAGCCCACCTAGCCCACCTGCTCTCCTCCCCGAAGCATTCTTTTCTCACTCAGAACCGCACCCACACAGAGTATGACTGGTGGACCTCCTCCTCGTTTCCTTTCCCACTGACCGACCGGCCCCACTCCTCCTGTTCTTCCTCTTCACCCCGCACGACCTCTTCTCCCCCTCGCCGGCCGTTGCAGGCTATTGATTCGCGGCATGAATTCGCCATAACACGGCCACCTTAACTCGCAGCGATCAAGCACCTTTAAACGCCATCGCATCCTCTCTCATTCCCCTCTGACCCCTCCCTCAAGCACGCCCCCAGGCCGAAGAATTTTGCCCTGCACTTCCTCTGTCTCCGACGACCGTTCTCGCCGATTCCGGCCAACACACTCCACCTCTTGCCTCCTCGAGCACGCAGCGGTGATCAGCAACCCCCAGCGGACTCTTCTGCAGTCGCAGCGCACCCGCGGGCGCCCCTGAGCACCGGCAACGACGACACCGAGCGTGCGCCGCCGTCTGCCATTGCTCCGTCGAGCATTTCAGGTGAACTCCGACCACCCCGAGCCTCCTTGTTCACGCTCCCTCACTCGCCTCGGTCTTGCGCAACTAACCACGACCTCTGTTTGTGTTTTCGTGATCAGTAGCCTCGTCTTCGACCACGGACAGAGCCGTCCGACGTTATCTTCAACTCCGGCGAGCAATCCCTGTTGTTCCAGGACGCCCCACGACCAAACGACCACGCCCCGAACATCACCTCGTCCTCGCGATCACGGTGAGCATTCCCATCTCGATCCTTGCTTCCTAGAACCACCGCGAACACCTCGCCTGGCCGTGCGCCGCCGCTAAGCCGCCGTCGGCGCCGCTCACTTATGGTCGAGTGAATCAGTACCGTAGGATCTAGATTAAGCGAGCGAGATTAGATTACTTAAACTCGAAAAGGTACGCAGCCAGCGCCGTGCGATGCCACTTGATCTAACGGCCTGCAGCCCACGATCCCACCGAACCGGTACCAGCAAATGACGTTGTGCCGCGTGTCACCTATTCCGTTTAAAAACAGATTGAAAACAGAATTATTTGCAAATTTCAAACCCCTGTAACTTTCAAACCACACGTCCAAAAATTACAAATTTTATGTCGTTGGATTCAGGAGAGCAAGCCCTAGCCAACCGTGGAATTGGTTTAGCCAATAGTACTTGTTAGTGTGCTTGTTTTTGCAGATTCTTTTGTGAGCTTGTTTAGAGTATAAAAATTGTTTAAAATTGATTTTAGGGTTAAATTTTTTGCAAAATGGTTTGTTGTGACCTTACTGACCCTAGGAACCAACCCTTGGTGTTAAAAAAATGATTTTGAAAATATTTAGGTTAGATTACTTGACTTAGCCATTTTCTAGCCAAATAAAAGGAATGGTTTTTGTTATAAAAATGTTTATGGAAAGAAAACTTTAAGAAAATGGCTTGATCAAACCCACTGACCCAAAACACCAAGTTTTGCAAATTAGCAACTCATTTGGTGAACAACTTAGTAGTTTTGCCTTGATAAAAACATTTTTCACCACATGAAATGATGAATGGATTTAAGAATGGTTTATGGATAAAACCCATTTGCAAATGACTTTGCCATTTTGGTAAATGACCAATTTGGAACTTACAAAGTTTACAAGCCTAGTGGAGACCATCTTTGCAATAGAACCAAACCTTTGCATGCTTATGCATGACTTAGATTCCATTACTTTGTGTGTGTGAAGAATTGTTTGTTTAACTTTGGTTTGGAATGTGAATTGAATTTGTGTTTGCTTGATTGATTTGTAGTGAAGTGTGAGACTAGAAAGATCAAGGAGTGAACCACCATTCCCTACCAAAAAGGCAAGTGATGCTTCATACTTTCTATCCTATTACTTTCTCTATGCATTAGTGATTTTGCTAAGTAAAACTTGCATGGGTTTTTCTAAGTATAAACCTTGCTATAGGAAAACCTAGTAGATGAATCCTTAGTAGGATTTTCCTAAGTTAAGATTCCTACTACTACCAAGCTTAGCCTAGCTAATAGAAAACATGGGTGGAATATATATTCACACTATGGAAAAATATTCTAAGTCTGAGGACTTGTGATTTTGTCTAATAAAACAACTAAGTTAATGAATCACCTGGGTGGAATGGGATAGCTTGGTGGAGAATGGTTGAGTGGTTCACAAGGCCATGGACTTGGATTGTGTATCTCACTTGTGGATGGCCACCCAGGAACAAAGAGATTTGAGATGTCAAATGTTGAGAAGCTTCAAGTGCATCCACTTGGCAATATGGGCTCTGCCATGATCATATAGGTTGCAAGAACTTAGCCATATGGACAGTGGGTGGTAGTGTTTGATAGGTTGGAGCGCGTCCATTTTGGTCTAAGGGAAGGCTTCTGAAAGATCTTGTCTTGGGAAACCAAGTCTTGTGGGGAAAGTGCACCACCTCTGCAGAGTGTAAAATCTAAGTACTTAGCCATGTCCCTGGTAAAGGACAATTTGAGCATCAAGACATGGAAGCAATCAAGAATCTCATCATTCAAATTTCTAAGTTAAAATCTTGTGGTTTGAACAAGGGTTGTTTGAATTCTTCAATCATTGATGGAGAGATGGCTTGGTACAAGGATCTTGAAATCTTTGATTGAGAAAATGATTTTGTCAAGCAAAAACTTAGTATTTTCAAAATGATAAGAAAAATCTATTTTGAGCAATGCAAGCCTCAACTCCACTTAGCCAAATGCATATAGATGATAGACTCCACTATACTACCATAGTATCACTTGCCAATACAATTCAAATGTATTGACCCTTGTGGCTGTAACTTGTATGTTGCAGGTTGATTGTTTTTAGTGAAGATTGATTGATTAGGATTACAAAGTCTACAACCAACATCTGCCTGTGGCACTTTGAAGATGAAGGACCCATGACTATAGTTATTTCCGCTGCAATGTAATGTAATAGCCAAATGAGCTATGTAAGATGTAATAAAATTATGTTATTCCTGGTTATAAAGTTATATTATGACCTTTGTTTCTTGATATTACTTCTTAACTGTGGATGCTAGCTATTGATCCAGGGACTAGCATTGTAAACACAGGAGGGATCAATCTTATTAAAGGTTGGGACCTCTACAGATGGTATCAGAGCATTGTGTTGCCTGTAGGATTTGTAAACCTAGGATTGGACAAAAACCCTTAGAAAAATAGGAGTTGTATTTGTACCAAAACTTATTTACAAACAATCTTGTAAACTCTTTCCTCAACCATTTTGGTTTCAACTCTACATCTCTTCTACTTCAACTTGATGGACAAGCCTACCCTATGACCAAAGACTACACCATGTGCAGAGGACTTCTTCAACTCTAATGACTTCAACATCTTCAGCATGTTCACCAAGGACTTCAACTTGGGTATCACTAAGGACTACAAGTGAGACAAGAAATATTACTCAAGACTTGAAGACTAAAGAAACACAACTTAGAAGGAACCATCATCACCTTTGAAGTTTTGTGACCAAGACACAAGAATTTTCCCAAGGAAACCATGATCTCATTCAAGAAGAAACAACAAAGAAGCATGGAATGATCTCAAGTATACCATATAGTTGGACCACCATAATTTAGTTAAGTCAAAACACACCAACTTATGTGGTGTAACAAAAATATTTTGTTGCCTAGGTATGTGCTTGAACTTTGTTGTTTGAGTGAGATGTTTGGATTGTGATTGTGTGCACATTGCTTGTGTGAGATGTGATGTGTGTGATTAGAATTGAGTACTTAGAAATATCTTGCCTATTCTAATCTCCCTTCAACCCAAACAGATGACTACTCCAAAGGACTCCAACATCAAAGTGGATGACACCAACATCAACCAAGCTGACAGCATGAAAGAGCTCATAGCAACCCAACACCAGTTAAACCAACTGACAGCTCAGTTCATAGTCAACAATAGTGATAAAGATCCAGCACTGCAAAAGTTTTTGGAAGAACAATCCCAACTGATGCTCAAGGTGACTAATCAAATGATCAGCATGGAAGAGAACTATCCCAAAGGAGTGTATGATAACAAGGATGACAAGAATGTTATTCTAGATGGAGCCCCAGCTTGCATTATTTGTGGAGACAAGGATCATACTTCCAAGGAGCATGAAGGACAATGCCCCAACTGTGAAGAAGAACATCCTATTGGACTATGCCCTACCTCTCAAGCTACTTGCTACCTATGTGAAGGAAGTGATCATACTCCTAACCAATGTCCTATCTACTCCATGGTGAAACAAAGGAAACAAGAAGGATCCAAGTCTACCAAAGGAAAAGGACCACTTATACCTCCAAACAAGACAACCCAATTCAAAGGACTAAAGAAACTTAAGAAACAAAAGCAAGACATGAGCCTTGCACAATGTCGTAAATGTAAGGAAATAGGACACTACTCCAGTGGATGCCCAGAGAACAAGAAAAATAAAGAGATTGACCAAGTATGGTGCAACAACTGCAAAGAGCTAGGCCACTATGTAGCAACTTGTCCACAAGAGCCACGTAAGGAACTCAAGGACATCCATTGTTTCAACTGCAAGAATCCAGGACATTATGCGAGCAACTGTCCAGAAAAGATGAAGAACAAATTGAACAAGCCTATGGAGAAACTCAACCTTGGCCCATGAGTCAAGTATGGAAACCAAGAATACAATGCAAAGTTTGCTTAGAAAAGTTTTACCCAGGATCCCAAGAAGGACAATGTGTAATTTTTGTTTGAAAATTTTTTAAGGGTGGTAGTACCCTAGTTGTTTTGAACTTGCTTGTAACCCTAGCCCCCCCAAATCTCGGGACGAGATTTATTTTAAGGGTGGTAGCCTGTCACATCCCAAGATTTTCCAAATCTTGTAATGTGAAATAAGATTAATAAAATAAAACTTTGTTTGATTTTCAGGGCCAGAAGAAACTTTTTGAATTCAATTGGAACTTCAAACCCATTTGAATTAAATAAAATCCTAAAGAAATTTAAAAGATAAAACATTTAATAAAGAAAACATTTTGAATATTTAAAAATTTCTACTTTGGATCTTTAAATGAAAAGGTTTGATTTCAAATGAAATAGAAGTTTCATAAATAAAGATTATTTTATAAAGCCAAATTAAGCCTTGGCCAAGCTTTGGAATTAAAACATTTTATTTTAAATAAAATTAGCAAAGGTTTATTTAAATAAGTTAATAAGGATTTAATATCCAACTTTATTTAAATAAAAGGTTTTACCAATTTAATTGAAACATCAAAACTTATTAAATTATTTAAAATAAGTTTTCCAAATGTTTGATATTCACAAATAAAACCTACTAAAGTTTTTTGGCTTTATTTTAGATTTCAAAATAAATATCTCAATAAAACAAATCCTATTTGATTTAATAATGAAAGTCTATTATATTTAAATAATAATGGACTCTAAAATAAAATGTTATTTTAAAACAAGTTTCCAGGTATTCTATATTGCCCAAATAAAACCTACTGATTTGGTTTTGAAAATATTTAGATTTCAAATAAAGATTTTATTAAATCAAACTCTATTTGATTTAATAACTAAGGCCCATTTTATTTAATTATCAATGGACCCTAAAATAAAAGGTTATTTTGTTTTAAACAGATTTCCAAATATCTTTTATTTCCAAATAAAACCTACTGATTTGGTTTTTAAATATTTGGATTTCAAATGGAAATTTTATTAATTAAATCAAACCCTATTTTATTAAATAACTAAAGGGCCATTTTATTTAATTAATGAATGGATCCTCAAAAGAATGAAAATTATTATTTTATTCTGGAATTTGGGTATGTTGATAAACAGAATCAAATTCAAAATTACAAAGCTGAATGATTGTTTGAATTGATTTGGGTGTGATTTGTTTGTTTGGAAATTCAAAACAGAAAAATAAGAAATAGAAAAGGAAAAAGAATTCAGACAGAAAAAAATAGAACAACCCACCATCTGGCCCAACTAGCCCAACAGCAGCCCACCTAGCCCACCTGCTCTCCTCCCCGAAGCATTCTTTTCTCACTCAGAACCGCATCCACACAGAGTATGACTGGTGGACCTCCTCCTCGTTTCCTTTCCCACTGACCGACCGGCCCCACTCCTCCTGTTCTTCCTCTTCACCCCGCACGACCTCTTCTCCCCCTCGCCGGCCGTTGCAGGCTATTGGTTCGCGGCATGAATTTGCCATAACACGGCCACCTTAACTCGCAGCGATCAAGCACCTTTAAACGCCATCGCATCCTCTCTCATTCCCCTCTGACCCCTCCCTCAAGCACGCCCCCAGGCCGAAGAATTTTGCCCTGCACTTCCTCTGTCTCCGACGACCGTTCTCGCCGATTCCGGCCAACACACTCCACCTCTTGCCTCCTCGAGCACGCAGCGGTGATCAGCAACCCCCAGCGGACTCTTCTGCAGTTGCAGCGCACCCGCGGGCGCCCCTGAGCACCGGCAACGACGACACCGAGCGTGCGCCGCCGTCTGCCATTGCTCCGTCGAGCATTTCAGGTGAACTCCGACCACCCCGAGCCTCCTTGTTCACGCTCCCTCACTCGCCTCGGTCTTGCACAACTAACCACGACCTCTGTTTGTGTTTTCGTGATCAGTAGCCTCGTCTTCGACCACGGACAGAGCCGTCCGACGTTATCTTCAACTCCGGCGAGCAATCCCTGTTGTTCCAGGACGCCCCACGACCAAACGACCACGCCCCGAACATCACCTCGTCCTCGCGATCACGGTGAGCATTCCCATCTCGATCCTTGCTTCCTAGAACCACCGCGAACACCTCTCCTGGCCGTGCGCCGCCGCTAAGCCGCCGTCGGCGCCGCTCACTTATGGCCGAGTGAATCTGTACCGTAGGATCTAGATTAAGCGAGCGAGATTAGATCACTTAAACTCGAAAAGGTACGCAGCCAGCGCCGTGCGATGCCACTTGATCTAACGGCCTGCAGCCCACGATCCCACCGAACCGGTACCAGCAAATGACGTTGTGCCGCGTGTCACCTATTCCGTTTAAAAACAGATTGAAAACAGAATTATTTGCAAATTTCAAACCCCTGTAACTTTCAAACCACACGTCCAAAAATTACAAATTTTATGTCGTTGGATTCAGGAGAGCAAGCCCTAGCCAACTGTGGAATTGGTTTAGCCAATAGTACTTGTTAGTGTGCTTGTTTTTGCAGATTCTTTTGTGAGCTTGTTTAGAGTATAAAAATTGTTTAAAATTGATTTTAGGGTTAAAATTTTTGCAAAATGGTTTGTTGTGACCTTACTGACCCTAGGAACCAACCCTTGGTGTTAAAAAAATGATTTTGAAAATATTTAGGTTAGATTACTTGACTTAGCCATTTTCTAGCCAAATAAAAGGAATGGTTTTTGTTATAAAAATGTTTATGGAAAGAAAACTTTAAGAAAATGGCTTGATCAAACCCACTGACCCAAAACACCAAGTTTTGCAAATTAGCAACTCATTTGGTGAACAACTTAGTAGTTTTGCCTTGATAAAAACATTTTTCACCACATGAAATGATGAATGGATTTAAGAATGGTTTATGGATAAAACCCATTTGCAAATGACTTTGCCATTTTGGTAAATGACCAATTTGGAACTTACAAAGTTTACAAGCCTAGTGGAGACCATCTTTGCAATAGAACCAAACCTTTGCATGCTTATGCATGACTTAGATTCCATTACTTTGTGTGTGTGAAGAATTGTTTGTTTGACTTTGGTTTGGAATGTGAATTGAATTTGTGTTTGCTTGATTGATTTGTAGTGAAGTGTGAGACTAGAAAGATCAAGGAGTGAACCACCATTCCCTACCAAAAAGGCAAGTGATGCTTCATACTTTCTATCCTATTACTTTCTCTATGCATTAGTGATTTTGCTAAGTAAAACTTGCATGGGTTTTTCTAAGTATAAACCTTGCTATAGGAAAACCTAGTAGATGAATCCTTAGTAGGATTTTCCTAAGTTAAGATTCCTACTACTACCAAGCTTAGCCTAGCTAATAGAAAACATGGGTGGAATATATATTCACACTATGGAAAAATATTCTAAGTCTGAGGACTTGTGATTTTGTCTAATAAAACAACTAAGTTAATGAATCACCTGGGTGGAATGGGATAGCTTGGTGGAGAATGGTTGAGTGGTTCACAAGGCCATGGACTTGGATTGTGTATCTCACTTGTGGATGGCCACCCAGGAACAAAGAGATTTGAGATGTCAAATGTTGAGAAGCTTCAAGTGCAACCACTTGGCAATATGGGCTCTGCCATGATCATATAGGTTGCAAGAACTTAGCCATATGGACAGTGGGTGGTAGTGTTTGATAGGTTGGAGCGCGTCCATTTTGGTCTAAGGGAAGGCTTCTGAAAGATCTTGTCTTGGGAAACCAAGTCTTGTGGGGAAAGTGCACCACCTCTGCAGAGTGTAAAATCTAAGTACTTAGCCATGTCCCTGGTAAAGGACAATTTGAGCATCAAGACATGGAAGCAATCAAGAATCTCATCATTCAAATTTCTAAGTTAAAATCTTGTGGTTTGAACAAGGGTTGTTTGAATTCTTCAATCATTGATGGAGAGATGGCTTGGTACAAGGATCTTGAAATCTTTGATTGAGAAAATGATTTTGTCAAGCAAAAACTTAGTATTTTCAAAATGATAAGAAAAATCTATTTTGAGCAATGCAAGCCTCAACTCCACTTAGCCAAATGCATATAGATGATAGACTCCACTATACTACCATAGTATCACTTGCCAATACAATTCAAATGTATTGACCCTTGTGGCTGTAACTTGTATGTTGCAGGTTGATTGTTTTTAGTGAAGATTGATTGATTAGGATTACAAAGTCTACAACCTACATCTGCCTGTGGCACTTTGAAGATGAAGGACCCATGACTATAGTTATTTCCGCTGCAATGTAATGTAATAGCCAAATGAGCTATGTAAGATGTAATAAAATTATGTTATTCCTGGTTATAAAGTTATATTATGACCTTTGTTTCTTGATATTACATCTTAACTGTGGATGCTAGCTATTGATCCAGGGACTAGCATTGTAAACACAGGAGGGATCAATCTTATTAAAGGTTGGGACCTCTACAGTTACAGGTTCTGAACAGCTGCATGTGTGACATTCAGGCTGGGAGACTGTTATATAGAAAATGTGTGATTCTATTGCTTATTGACACGGTTGTAAACTTATACTCTGCACGGATAACACTTGTTGGATTGACTCTTCGCTCTATGATAGTGTAGTATGATGCTCATACTACATTGTGTGTTTTATTAAGTTGCATACATATTTGGTACATTGCCGTCAGGGGTAAGATGAGCAGGTGTTGGTGCTGCTGTTAGCACCATGTCTAGGGCTATAGGCGATTTTATTTGACCAATACAGGTGGTATTGATTAATTTTCTCTCTGCAACTAGTGCTATGAGTTCAAGTATTATGTGTTTGTGATGAGGCTTATTTGTATATTGCAACAAGTACCCAAAAACATCATCATAAAAAAAAAGACTATCACCTGTAATAAATTTTGGATAGTTTCAGTATTTTCAGTACTAGGAAGCTACTCAAGTTGATTAGATACTTAACACATACTTGCTGTTGATGTTTGTTTTCTGCAGCTTTTGTACAGAAGGAGATTGAAGATGAAACTGATAGGTTGACAGGGAGAACAAAACAAATATCTCCAGTTCCTATTCATCTCAGCATATTCTCACCAAAAGGTACTATACCAGTAAACCCTGGTTATAACTTAGTGGTGCTTGTTTGTTACATTGAAGGAGAATACTACTGCCTGGTTTTGCTAAATTTGAATTTCAAGTTCCATTTTGTATGAGTAGTTATATAATTTCCGTGTTGGACAACAGTAGCCATCTATATCTGATTTCCTTTTATTTTTATGGTGCTGTTTATATGGAGACATTCGTTTATATACAGTGGAATTCATGCAGCTCCTGTATCTTAATCTTTTGCTGGAGAGGCCTTGCCTTTGAATCTTGATAAATCATTTATTGTATTCAATGGATTATTGCAGTTGTCGACTTAACATTGATTGATCTACCGGGTCTGACTAAGGTTGCTATAGGTATGCAAGTGTCTATTTTTTTGAATTTTCTAATTTATGCGATGATCATTAGGAATTTATCATGTTGCCATCTTTTTCAGGTGGACAGCCTGAAAGCATTGCCCAGGATATTGAAAATATGGTGCACTTATACGTTCACAAGGTACTGACATTGCTTCAATTGTTGCACATGCCATACATAAGATGTGCTTATTGATGTTTTCTTATGGAGTGGCACATTCTTATCCTCTTTTGTAGCCAAACTGTATTATTCTTGCTATATCTCCCGCTAATCAAGACATAGAAACATGTGATGCTATTAAGCTTGCTCGGGATGTTGATCCAACTGGTATGAATCAAAGTTATGCACTTACTTTTCTGTGAGCTACTAATTCTATTACCTGATGATGCCATACTTTATTGTGATATTGAATAATTATCTATGTCCTATTATTGTACATACCTATGTATCATAATCTTTGCTGAGACCATTTGCTTCAAACATGTTCGCATCACGGGTGCTCACCATTAAAAATAATAACACAATCATCTTTTGGGAGAAACCTCGTGTATAATTCAGCATGTGTTTGGTAGAAAATATAGATTGTGGTGTTCTATATCTGGTTACTGAGCCATAAACAATATAAATTCAATCCAATGGCTTAGGTTCTCGTTTCTCATATTTTAAGGCTTGTTCATATTTCATTATGATATATTCCCCGCAGTGATGCAACTATATTTGTTCAATTCACCTTGTAGCATATTTCTTGCTGATGGAATCTTTTTTGATCCTCTTAGGTGAAAGAACCTTCTGTGTGTTGACTAAGCTTGATTTGATGGACAAGGGAAAAAATGCACTTGATGTATGTTTCTGTTTACTTTTTTCCTTGTGCATTTTGGCCTTATTATGGACCTTTTGATCTCAGACACTTATTATTCTCACCAAGGTTCTTGAAGGAAGATCTTACAGGCTACGGCACCCATGGGTTGGAATTGTTAACCATTCGCAAGCAGATATCAACAACAATGTTGACATGATTCTTGCTAGGAGCAAAGAACAAGAGTTCTTTGAGTCTAGTCCTGAATATGCTCATTTAGCCAGCAAGATGGGCTCAGATTACCTAGCCAAACTTCTTTCACAGGTTCAGAAAATCCTTGTAGTGTTTTCATTTATATTGTCTTGGTAAGTTAGCAATGGGCTTGTCATATAATCATGTTTCTATCTCTTAGGAACTCGAGGCAGTGATCAGGGCACGCCTTCCAAGCATCACGTCTTTGATAAACAAAACTATTGATGAGCTTGAATCTGAGATGAATCACCTTGGCAAACCTATTGGATCTGACACTGGGGTAATCAACTGAACTTTTGAGCTAAATTGCACTGCATTCAAATACACAAATGCAACATCATTTATGTATTTGTGCAGGCTCAGTTATACCTAATTTTGGAGCTTTGCCGTGCATTTGAGAAAATCTTCAAAGAACATCTTGATGGAGGGTAAATTTCATTTTGATTATTTCATGTCTCATTTTTCTAATTGTTCACTTGTACTTGTCATTTTTGTGACCTGTAACGTGGATGTAAAAATATGCAGACGATCTGGTGGTGATCGAATTTACGGGGTCTTCAATAACCAACTCCCCGCTTCTCTGCAGAAGCTTCCATTTGACAGATACCTTTCTCTGCAAAATGTTAAACGTGTTATTTCAGAAGTTCATGCCTGTGAGACTCATTTATTTCCTGCTGAGAATGGATGCTGTAAGCTAGTGGAGAGTGGTCTCGGTTATTTTAGAGGGCCAGCTGAAGCTTCTGTGGATGCTGTAAGAATTCTCCTGTTGTGTGCTTAAAAAAGGAACACTCCTCTAGTTGGCTTCGTTTCTTCCACTAAGTTCCTTTTACTGTCACTGCAGGTGCATAATGTTTTGAAAGAGCTGGTAAGGAGTTCAATTGAAGAAACCAAGGTTTGTTATTTCGCATGAACTCTCCATATCTCTATTTATACTTCTATTTCTCCAGATAAGTAATTGTTTGGATGATATTGCGTGACCAGGAACTGAGAAGATTTCCCACCCTTCAAAAGGAGCTTGCTGGTGCATGCTACCACTCCCTGGAGAGATTCCGTGAAGATGGTCGGAAAACTACAGTAAGATTGGTTGATATGGAGTCAACGTATTTGACAGTGGAGCTCTTCCGCAAGCTTCTACAGGAAGTGGACAGTGCTGGACCAGAAAACTCTCCAACTGCTTCTGCTGACCGGTACACCGATGCACACTTCAGGAGGATCGCTTCTAATGTATCCTCATACATTGCCATGGTATCTGATACACTGAAGACTACTATCCCCAAGGCTGTTGTTCACTGTCAAGTTCGGGAAGCCAAGAGGTCTTTGCTGAACTATTTCTATACTCAAGTGGATAACAAAGACGTAAGTGTCTTGTTTTGTTCTGTAACTATTCATTCCCGCTCCTTCCAGTTCTTTCAGTGATGAATTTTCTCTGTAGGCTAAGCAGCTCGCATTATTGCTTGATGAGGACCCTACTCTTGTGGAGCGCAGGCAACAGTGTTTTAAGAAGCTTAAGCTATACAAGTCTGCAAAGGATGAGATTGATGCGGTTGCATGGTCGCGATGAACATAACATACTGTGTGCTTGTAATATGTGGTTTCTCTTCCTTAGTTAAACGCATTTTACTTTGACAAAATGCAGAATCAGACGTCCGCTGTTATTCTAGGCTTATGTTGTCAAAATCTTAGTTGACAGATCAGTTACTGTGATGCATAACTCCTAGCTGTTAGTATCAACAGTAGTGTTTTTTGTATATATGAATTGATTGCGATCACCTTGCGCACTTCTAAGCCAACTGATTGTATATATGCATTTGTTGATCTTTCACAATCTATGTGCGTACTTCTAAATCGAGTAATGCTCCTTCACAATCTTTGTGCCGCTGAGTTTGGAAGCAAAGTGCTTTTCAAGGGAATTGCTAATTCTCGGTCAACTGTGGACTGATTAACCGTTGGATTTCATCCCTAATATTCGTGCAAACACATACAGAAGCAAAACTGTGGTTAACCGGGTACTTTTTATACGGGAGACCGACCATCGGATATCGCTAATAAAAGACCGATCTTCATAAAGATTTGCTCGTGAATCTAGAGTTGATTCGCATCTGACGCGTGGCGCGCTGGTGATGTCTGCGCGAGAATGAAACCAGGACATGCAGACAGCCGATAGGGCTGCGCAAGTTAAAGTATATAAGAGTGAAGTACAAAAAGTACAAGTAGTATACGTATAGACTAATAAATACATAAAAGAACAACTGTACTTAGAGCCAAAGTAAACGAGAGTACAACCGTACTACGAGTCGGAGTATAAGAAAGTATAACCATACTTAGAGCCAGCCCAGAGAGATTTGTATAAAATTAATTCTTTTATCAAACAACTTTTATTAATAAATCTTTTCGCAAACATATTCCAACTGGCTAACCCTTTTGACTAACTTCTCACGGCTAGGAGCTAACCTATAGGTTTAGCTCCTTTGGCTTAGGCGCTAGGCTGGTGACAGCGTGGCGATGGGTACCCTGGGCTATCTAGCGTCTAAGACTTCGGCGCAATATACATCCTGCTTAGCGCCTAGCGCGTTAGGAGCTAAGTGCCCACTCATTACAAAGCCCCACTTCATTACGAAGCTCCACTGCGTTCCTGACCTGCCCCTGCTCTTCCTCAGTTCGCGCGCGCAAGAAACAGAGGTTGAGCCACCGGCGCCCCTCTCTTGTTCCCATCAAATCCCTCTCCAATTCCTGCATATGTGAGGAAATTTTCCGTTGATTTCGACCCTAATCTCTCCCTCAAGGTAATCACCTCCCATCCCCTCCCTTTAATCCGATAAATTCTTCACATTTGTGAAAGTTTGGTTGAAACCCTAGTTTGAGAGCCAATTTTGTGCAAGTTAGGGTAGATTTAGGATATGTAGATTGGTTGTAATCATGGGGAAATTCAAGTGTGTTGTTGATTTGTAGTGTAAATCTTCTTTGCATATGAATTAATATATGTGCACCTAAAATATGCTCACATACGCATGTGTATTAGTTGACAGTTGTAATTTTTGTAGCATCTATGTATGATTGTTGACATGATTAATGCTCACATATAGTAAGTAAAGCTCACATATGTGATTGTAAGTGGGAATAATGGTCAAATCTGAAATAATGCTCACATATGCTATATTGTTTGGAATTTGTAGGATGGTGTGGCAACTTGATGATGACTATCATGTTGAACACCAGGCCCTTTTGATGGTTGAGAAGGGGAAGGTAATAAAAATACTCTCGGACTTATTAATTTCCTATTGTTTCAAATGCGTAGGATATGCCATGAAATTTGGACTTGTATGTTTGCAAAATCTTGCACCCTTGAAGATTTGGTCTCACGAGGCGTTGTCGAGTGCCATAACGTACGATGAGCGGTGCACCAAGTAAATCATGGCGGTCAGTCTCCTTCCTTTCGTCCATCTTGTGAGCCACTCGACGCCTAACCTGAACACGGATGCACACTTGTGGACCGGTGGAGGCTAGAGATGCACATTTTCCACCTTTTGACCGGTGAGATGACCCCTACTCTTCAGGATGTTTTCATGATCCTGGCACTTCCTATCGACGGGGAGCCTGTGTGTATGAGAACAGTGTCCGACGAGTGGCATGATGAGATGATATCCCTTATTGGTATGGCTCATGTGGCGGGTGAAGACAAGACCATTCCGGACGGCGCGATTTACACGTGGATCATACATAACTTCAAGCATTTCCATGTCCAAGCCAAGGAAGATGTGATCCTGAAGTATGCATTTGTGTACGTGTGGTATGTCATCTCTCGCACTCTGTTTGCTGACAGCGATGGTAGGACCGCTCCATAGTGTTTGCTCAAACAGTTAACTTGTATGGAAAGGGCTACAAAATTTAGCTGGGGTTCGGCTGCACTTTCCTTCTTATACCGGTAGGTAATCAATTGTAGCATTTTTAACCATTTGTAGATTTCTTCTCCAAACATTCCTGAACTTAACCTATTTCTTCTATGTATAGTTAGATGATGCTTGTCGTAGGTCCAAAGCAGGTTGCGAAATAGGTGGTTGTATGCTTCTCATCTTGGTATGGAGTTGGGATCACATGCCAGTTGGGCGCCCGAAGGATTGTACATTTAAAGATTGGGCCGAGTATGATGGAAACCCTCTACAGCGCCCCACTTGGGCTTACAAGTGAGATCTGGTATCATATGCACATAGTGATATAGATGCCATGTACGTGCAATACATGGATAAGTGGATGCGCTTACCCCCAAGCAGGTAAATATATGTCCTTACTCGCTAGTTCCTTTTGGGCTTACAAGTGGAATGATTTTTATGTTATGTTGCAAGTGATTTGGGAGCCTTATGGGAGCGGGGAGAGTTTTGGGTACTCACCAGATTTTTTTCTCGAACCCAGAGTGCATGGAGGAGAAGGATCTTTGGCTCATGCATTGCCCTTTGATTTGTCATTGGGTTGTTGAGTTCCATTTGCCACACCGTGTGATGAGACAATTTAGGTTTTCAAGCGCACCCGCCTAATTTTGTATTCACGGACCATGACCTTCACATGTTAGATATGATAATTTGTGTGTCCAATAACATCTTGATGTTCTATGTGATGCCACTAATAGTGCTTTTTTACTTACAGGTTGGATAGGAAAAGGCAAAAGAAGATCAAAGAAGTGGGATAAACATCATATAAATTACATCAACAGTTTCAAACAATGTGTGTCCGGGTAGGTATAGGAAGGCCGGCGCGTGCAAGGACCATAGCGTCTAACGCTTAGGAGTTATGCCACTACACTAGCGCCTAGACACTAGGAGCTATACTTTCAGGTGCGGGCCAGGACCGCCCCCCATCGCCACGCTAGCAAGAGTTTAGCGCCTAATCCAAAGGAGCTAAGGTTGTAGCTTAACTCCTAGCCGTCGAGAGTTAGTCAAAAGGGTTAGTAAGTTTGAATTTGTTTGCGAAAAGGTTTATTAATAAAATTTGTTTGACAAAAGGATTATTTTTATCCAAATCGCTAGAGCTAAGTACACGAAAGCACTACTGTACTAGAATCCTAAGTATAAAAAAGTACAAGTATACTCATGGCCAAAGTACAGGAAAGTACAAGTGTACTTATAGACTAAGTACACAAAAGTACAATACTTAGAGCTGGAATAGACAAAACAACGGTACTAGGAGTCAAAGTACAAGAAAGTACAACCGTATTTAGAGCCAAATACACAAAAGTACTATTGTAGTAGGAGCCAAAATATAGAAAAGTATAAATATACTCTCCGCCAAAGTACACGGAAGTACAAGTATGTAGTAATCCAAGTACAAAGTAAACTAAGAACCCGGAGTATAAAAAATATAGAAATAAAGTAATCTAAGTACGCAAAGCAATGGTTTTTTAAGTACAAAAAATATTTGAAACCTATTAACATGGAATCTAGTTTTAAAGATATTAACACAAGGAGATAAAAAGTGAAAACGATTCGTAAATTGGACAAACGGTTCTCAAGATATTTCGTTTTGAATCATAGGATTTAAAAATAAAAGGGAAAATCTATACTCTCACTCTATGTATCTCTCTCATCCTAATCCTACTTTGCTTTTGGTTGTGACACTTGACAAGCATGCCGAGCCTTACTAGAAAAAGACGCCACTTAGCATAATGAAGATGCGCAAACAGACCTTTGAGAAGGTCGGCCTTTATTTAGGATTTCCACCGACCGTCTACTCGTAAGCTTAGCATACTTAGCTTTTCTTAGTCCCCGTGAGCGTAGCATCCCAGCAGCCCATGTGGGATTTGTCTTTCTTTTTCTACATTGGGATACCCAGAATTTTTTTTGGATCAAGAGGGCCCGTGAAATGGGAGCCCCGGTTCCATTATCTTGAATGAAATTACTGTAGGGTTCACAACATAGAAAACAAAAAAATTCCTACGATGGAAACAACTAAGTACCAAGATATATCTACTAGATACAAAAAACGGGTGGATATACATCCATAGAATACATACCCTCGAAGACCGAATAGCATTAACGAGGTTGTACTCGTGGATGATGTAGTCGAACGTTTGCCGATCTCAAGATCATGATGAAGTCCATCTGGTCCAGAACCATCAAGTCCAGCACCGCAAAGCAGTGGTGCATCCGTGGTCGCAGACATGTCTGGGTACCCCGAAAACCTCCGCGCCCTTGTTCCAGCGAAGCAACGGAACAACAAATCCTTTTAGAAAAATCCATCGGGAACATGTATCTCGCTGATCCGAGACCATGGGGAAATTCTAAAGGGGGAGAGAGATCCTTCACGAGGAGGTGTCAGAGTGGAGGAGGAGGTCCTTCTATAGGGGAGGAGGGCAGCCCAAGGGGGCATGGCCGCCGGCCATGGAGGGTGCCCCCACCTCTCCCTCATTCATGTGGTGGAAGCTCCACTCACATTAAGATGACCCTCCATTTTCTCCACTCAAATTCCCATTAAATTTCCACCAAATTTAATGTAATCTCTCTTTAAATAAAACTCCTTTTATCTATTTATTCAGAATGTTTTTAATTACTCTAATTAACAAACATTCACATAAAACCCCTTACAACATTTCAATTTCACATGCAGAACCAGTTTCAGCAATTTCAACCGAAAAAGTTCCGGTGTCTAGTGAAATAATTCCTGCACTTTGTAATTCTTTCTCTGGCATATTATTTGATCCAAATGGTCGGTATCCCTTAAGTGTGTCACCCTACGATTCGCGAATAATGCAGACATGATCGAGACCCCTCTCCGATCAATAATCAGCAGCGGGACCTGGAGATCCGTACTGACTCCCACACATTTAACGATGATTTATGTGATCGTGTGAACCTTATACGCATGTAACTCAATCCCTTTGTCTCGTGATATATTAAATGTCCGAGATTCGATCATCGGTATCTTCATACCTAGTTTGATCTCGTTAACGACATGCACTCTTTTTTTGTTCCCGTGATATAATATTCTAGTAATCAAATCACTTGCTTGCAAGCTAACTAATGTAATATCACCGAGAGGGACCAGAGTATATCTCTCGGTCATCTGGATGGACAAATTCCGCTCTTGATCCATGAGCCTCAATATAATACCTTCGTAGAACTAAACTCTTCTTTATAGTCACCCTGGTATGGTGTGACGTTTGATGTTATCAAGATACTCTTCCGGTATTAGTGATTGACATGATCTCATGGTCTAAGTACTAAGATTACTTTGTATGATGTTATAGCAATATAAACACAATGATCTTGATCGTAATGCTATACTTCGGATGAATGTTCATCACATCATTCCAAAAATGTTGTGACCTCGTTATTAACAACATCCAATGTCCATAATCAAGAAACCTTTGATCATCTTGTTAATCAACGAGCTAATTTATAAGAGATGCATAACTAGGAACTTTATTTTTGTTTATTAAACACACATTTATTAATACAATTGTAGCATGAAAAATAAATATTTATCATAAATAAGGAATACGATAATAACCACTTTATTATTGCCTCTCGGGCATATTCCCTTCGGTCTCCCTCTTGCACTAGAGACAATAACTAGTTTGAAAACTTTTGCGTATTGAACAGCTTCTGGTGTTCCATATACGCAATTGCAAGTGGTTAACATAATCTACGGATCTGACACTTTCAGGTCCGTGTGTATTTGCATGTCTTTGCTTCTTCATGCATCACTCATTCTCTAATGAGATGGCATTGTATAAATTTGGTATTTTTGTGATACCTTTAGTTCCTTGGGGTTAAATCATGTCGATACTATTGTCGTACAATATATCTTTAGTATTAGCCCATTGAGAACCACACCTTAGTTTGATAACAAAATACTTGACACAAATGCCCTCCTTTGCTGCTACTATAGCAGTCATATACTTAGCCTTTTGTTGCAGTATCCGTCACAATGTCTTAAGTTTGGAATTCATCCAAATCCGTCATGGAAACTTCTTTCCATTTCATTGTGCCACCCATAGTTTAAATTGAGATAAACTTAATTTGTATTTTATGACAAAACTAGTATCATTTTTCAATGAACTATTTTTTTAACCTAAAGACTGTGAGGCAAAAGCCCCATAGCAAATTTATTGCTCATACTGAACCAAAAATTTAAAAGATAAAAAACAGAGAACAAGTAAAGGAAAAACTACCTGTACATTCTCTACCTGAACCCCTACTAAAGATATTCACATGACTACTGTAAGCTGCCTATCCAGGCCATAAGAGAGGGGTGAAGATTCTTTTTAATCCTATACCCAAGTAAGGACATATCATGCACAAAGTTCCTCTTCCAACCAGCAAACGTTGGTCTCTCATGTTGAAAGATTTTCCCATTTATTTGCTTCCATATATTCCAACATTCCATAATCACAACCTCTATAAAAAAAGGTTTAGCAAACTCTCTCCTTGCTGCATTCGCAGCAACTTGAATATCTTGTCCAGGCGGCCAGTCAATCTGCAAGTAAGTCCAAACTCTCTGACTAAAGTTGCACTCAAAGAACAAGTGCATTCTGTCTTCATAGGCTCTAGCTGGACATAAGACACAATGGCTATCATTGGTGACATTCCAGTGTCTCCTCTTCAAAAGATCCCTTGTGTTCAATCTATCATTAAGCAATAACCAGGCAAAGAACTTGTGTCGCATGACACAGCAGGATTTCCAAATCCAATTATTCAGTCCCATCACCACAATGTGCTCATGTAAGTGCTGATAATATGCCAATGCAGTATAGGTACTGCCCCAATTATATATCAATGAATCATTCCCTACTGATAGAGGGTTAGTTCTCATAAGTTCTGTCATGATCTGCAGTTCTTCAAAAGCTTGTACATACATTGGCAAATGGAAAAGCTTTGTGATATCCGGCTCACCATAAACCTCAGCAGCTGTGAGCTTCAGATCCAAAGCATAAGAAAAAATCCTCGGATATCTCTCTAACAATGGTTGGGTGGAGTCATCAAAACTCCACTTGTCTGACCAAAACAAAAATGTATCCCCACATCCTGGCAGAATTGTAGCAACAACACAATACTTGTCCATCAATTGGCAAAGGTCTCTCCACCAAAAAGACCCACACAACTTCTCAGCTTGAGGCACAGAAGATTGATAATATGAATGCCATATTAGTTTAACCCATAGTATGTCTGCCTTATTAAAGAATTTATCCAAGTGTTTTAGCAGAAGTGCATCATTTTGTTTTCGAAAATTAACTATGCCCACACCTCCTCTCTTCTTTGATTTACAAAGCATCTCCCAAGCTGCCAGAGACTTCTTCGGTGTGTCAATGTTGTCTCTCCAGAGGCATTGCCTTAAAATTCTGTCCAACTGTTTAATGATACCAGGAGGTATATTCAAAGAGCAGAGGAAGAAAATAGGCATGGATGACAGGGCTAAATCCACCAACTGCAATCTAGAACCTTGAGACAAAAAACAGGAAATGCATGTTAAATTCCTTTCAAGCCTGGTAACAATCGGAGCTAGGTCCTGTATTCGTGGTCTGGTTGATCCCAGAGGAAGTCCTAAATATGTGAAGGGAAGGGAAGCAACTTGACAGCCAAAACTCTCAGCCAACTGAGACACCACATCAGTTTCAACATTAACCGGGATCATACTTGACTTGTGGAAATTAATTCTGAGGCCAGTCGATTCACTGAAATCCTGCAGCACATCCTTCAGAGCCATAACCTGAGTCAGATCAGCCGGCAAGATCAACAAAGTATCGTCTGCATACTGAATAATAGGGAAGTCAGGATCATTGATCTCAATCGGAAGAGACAACCTATTTCTCTGCAGCATATCATTAACCACTGACTGTAAGAGTTCAGATCCCAGAACATATAGAATAGGAGAAAGGGGGTCTCCTTGCCGAACTCCCCGTTTATAGTGAAACTGCTTTCCTGGCACACCATTCAGTAGAATTCTAGACGTTCCAGAAGACAGAATACTTTTGACCCAATCCAATTTTTTTCATCAAAACCTTTCTATCTCATAACTTGAATAATTGCCTCATGCTCAATAGTGTCAAATGCTTTAGCAAAGTCAAGTTTGAGTATAATAATAGGCCTCTTGGAAGCATGCCAGTGATAAAGATATTCAAATGTCCATGCCACACAATCTTGAATAGTTCTATTCCTTATGAAACCATATTGATTCTTATGCACACAACTAATAATCTTCAAATGAAATCTATTTGCCACCAATTTAGTTAAAAATTTCAAACAAACATTTGTTAGGGAGATAGGCCTGTAATCATTCACACTCTCTGGAGATTGAATTTTAGGAACCAAAGTGATGAAATATTCATTGATATTTTGCAGGTTCAAGGAACCCTTATGGAAATCCTCTGCCAGCTTATAAAACTCATTCTGAATGACATACCAACATTTCTTAAGGAAAAGACCATTGAAACCATCTGGCCCAGGCGCCTTATCTGGAGGCATTTGCTTGATAACAAGCTCAATTTCTTCCTTAGAGAAAGGTTCTGATATCTCTTCTAGACCATCCACTTTGTCCATGATGTCAGCTAAATTAAACTTCATATTAATACCTTCTGACTTACCCATCCTGTCTTTGTAACTTGACCACAACAAACCTGCCATCTTAGCATGACCAGACACCAGCCTTCCATCATCACCTTTCAACATTGAGATTGAGTTCCTTCTATATCTGTGCGTAGCCATGGCATGAATTTTTTTTGTGTTGTCTTCCCCTACTTTTATCCATCTCATTGTGCATCTCTTCCTCCAATAATTACACTCCACTAGTAGTAACTCTTCCAGATGCAACTTAACTATCTTTCTGAAATTAAATTCAGTAGTAAACAGGGGTCTATGCTCTTCCAGATTGTCCAGCAAGAGAATTACCTTATTACAATTCTGTATAGTAATTTTAAGCTTTGAAAGACTGAGATGCCACTTATTTAGAGCAAATCTTAAAGATTTGAGTTTGTCTGCTACAATGGCCGAACTATAACTTTTCTTAGAATTAGTACTCCAAACCTGCTGCACACACTCCATGAAACCTGGCTGATCAACCCAAAAATTCTCGAATCTAAAAATGTTGGACTTGGGGATAACAGTATCTATATTGACCACACATGGCACATGGTCAGATGCTGTGTTAGAAAGAGGCTCAACAGTAGTATTTGGATAAGTAGAAATCCACTCAGCACTTGTGAAAAACTAGTCCAACTGCTCTAACAAAGGCTGTGCTTGCATGTTCGACCAAGTGAACTTTCTTCCTTTGAGTGGCAGCTCTAGTAACCCCAAGTGACCAATGATGTCGTTAAATAAGAACATGTCATTAATGTCCCCACCAGGTTTATTCCTATTTTCCTCACTTCTGATGAAATTAAAATCTGCTAAAAGGATCCAATGGCTGCCAGTAGGGATGGAAAGATTGAACAACCAGGAAACAAAAGCATCTCGAGAGGGGCCTTGACAGGGACCATGAACAGTAACCAAGTTCCAACTTTCACTGTTATGCACTGAGGTGAAATTCATAACAATACCAAATCTCTGAATCTCAATCAGTTGACCCACAAAAGCAGCAGAATTCCATAAAACAAGGATTCCACCAGAAGCTCCCACTGATGGTGAATATACAAAATTGTCAAATCTTTTTGGGCAAAACTTCCTAATAAGCTTCTGGTCAATGAAATCACATTTTGTTTTTTGGATACAAATTATGGAACATTGACTCTCTTCAATTTTATTTCTTAAGGCCTTTTGATGTTTATCTGCATTAAGTCCTCTGATATTCCAACACAAAACCCTCCATTTTCTAGTTGACTGCGGACACATTATAACACATTTGAGAAATAGGCCTCTTCAATGACGCATAGCCCCATCGAAATTTGAGATCCCAACCAGACAGATCATCACACCCACACAGCAGATCATACATAGATTCAGAACTAAAATTATCATGATATGAAAACAGATAAACATTGCCAAGGAGTGTAATGTTAACACAGGCCTGCCAGCAAAATAAAAGAAATTCAAGTCCACAAATATGAAAACAGGGGTGCTCTCCCTCCAAAGTTGTTGATCTTCTACTTATCATCGGAACTTGATTTGGATGGCTTCTTCTTAGGATCTACTTTAAGCTTCTCCTATGTGATCAGTAGTGGATCGATTCCCAACGCCAAACCAACATGTTGCATCACTCTAATTGGAGTTTCTGGTGCGACTGTCTCAGTGGGATGCTCATGTTCTTCACCCACTGTGTCAATCTGCACATCTCTATCATCTTGCTTTGTCTTCTGCACTTGTGTTTTCACCCTTTTCCTGGGTCTGGGCACTGTGTCACATAATGGGGCAGGCCTGAGCCCATTTCTTCCGACACAGCTACGAGTGCTTCTCCTGTAAACATTGTCAACAACACTAAGTTCAGACTTTTGAGCTCTCGGCTTTCTTTTTTTCCCACTGTCAGTTGTGGAGTTAAGAAGGAAGCAAGTGGTGATGATTGTTGTGTTTCCATATGAGGTGTCAAAATGTCTGATTGATTCTCCTCAATCTCAACAATTCTGGCCGTTGACTTCCTCCTTTTAGTCACCACTTTCCTTTTTGCCAAGAAGGTCACAACAGCAGAGTCAGGGGCACTGGGAAGGACACCCCAGCCACTTTTGCACAAAAACTCAGTCTGTATAAACTCACTGTGGATGGGCCTTGGTATATGTCTGAATATGAGGTTTGGAATAGCAATCTCCGGCACCTTCCCTAAAATCATATCTGGAGGGAGAACTGGCCCAATAAAAGTTCTCATCATCCCAACTTGTATATGACCCACCACCATAATTTGCTGGTTAACCTCCTGGTCATCTTGATGCTCATTAGCAACTGACTGAGTAGCAGAAGGGTCTAGAGCAATAGAATCCTGGACAGTCTCTTCTACAGGGTCGTCAATAATAATTTCATCAATCTCTTCCTCCATCTGCTCCCCACCCTGATTGTTATCCTGTTGTTGTTGAGAATGAAGGGGGACATTATCCCATCCAAGCTCAGGATATTGCGGCAGAACCATCAAATTATTATTGATCATCATGTTACCAGGCAAAGGGTGGGGGTTTCCATCCGGAGGCATCTGATCCTCATCAGCAGGTAGCTGTCCATAAAATGGTGAAGCAAGAACATACACCGGGGCAGTCCAAGTCTCTCTGGCATCTCCCAAATTTGCATAGTTTCCAAAGATAATATCCCTAGGGACCAAAACAGGAGATTGGTACGTGGCATAAATCATGGTACTTTCAATGGAAGCATCATCCCGATGCCAATGATGAAACTTCCCAAAGGCAGCAACAACATTGGATATGTCATAGTCAGTATGATAGTCAATAGGGACACCTAGGACCATCAACCAACCTGTTCGAGAACCCTGACCAGCCCTGTGATTCTGACGTCCATTATGATGCACAAATCTGACAAACACATGATCATCAAGCTCAAAAGGATTTTGCTGCACCAAGGCGCTAACCGCGGTGTGACTATGCAGTTCAAAAAGACCAACATCAAACAGACATGGATGCATACTATTTACTGCCCTTTGATGATGATTAACAATAAAGTCTCTGATAACATCACGCCAGAAAACCTCATCTTCCTAAGGCGGAGCAGGCTCTAAAACAGCGACACAAAATTTACCGTGACGTGCAGGCGGTGTGATCGTTGCATTGTAGAAAGTGCGTGGCAGTCTTGACGGCCCTCCATCAACGATCTGAAACCCATGAGGCACCCAACACGCCGGATCCAGCTCGAAGTTGGCCATCTTCAGCAAGGCAGGCGTCGAAAAAGCCACAGATTGATTAGGCGTAGGCCGGAAATCAGCCAACAAGGGTTCCGGTATGGTTGCGCTACGGGTTATGGGTTGGTCTTGCCTCTGTTTCAGGTCACCAGCAGTAGATGTAGGTGGGGGGGTCCGATTTGCAACCCTGCCTGTCCATCGACCTTGTTTGTTTAGGAATCCACTGCTTTGCTCTTTTAGCTTGAAAACAGTTTTTCCTGACATGTCCATAGTGGAAGCATGAACGACATCGGATATCAGACGTGCATTTGTAGTGTGACCCATCGAGAGACAACGACCACAATCTAGGACCCTGTAGGCCATCTGGTCAACCAGAGCAGCAAGCCCATTAAGATCATCATCCTCTTGCTGGTTTGACTCATGGGCCGGGTCTCCAGAACCCATATTTTGGGCCTGCCCCAAGCAGGCATTTGAAACCGAGAAAGGCGGTCTTTTATTCTCTTGAGCATTCGCAGGCAAAGATTGCGAGTTGTGCTGATAGTTGCATTGTGGAGACAAAGGTAAAGTAGTGCCAAAACTAATACTGGGAAGAGCCGTTGTCATATGGAGAGCTTGCAATATAACCCCAGTTTTCTTACTATTGTCTTGGTATCCTTTACAGGCCTCATAAGACAGAGTGTCAGTAAAAACCAGCTTCTTTCTAAAATCTCTAGCAGACTTGATGATTGACTTGGGAACAGGTTTCCTCAAAGCAGATAAACCCTGCATCATCCTTTTTTACCTGGACTTACCAATTCCCATTCAGCATTACACTCTTATTATTTGTGCCAATTTGGACCTCCACGGCCCCAAATATGAAAGTAGCATTTGAATTGATCACACCGAAAAGATCTCAGGTTCAGAATTTGAAAGCCAACCGCTTTGGATGACACGCAGAAAGTAAAAACTCTATCCCTTAAAACTGAGACTTTCAGATTGCCACAATATCCTCCAATAGCTGCCTCCAGAGCAATACTCACTAAATCCTCATCCAATCTGAACTTGGCTCGTCCAAAAGAAACAACCATAATAAAGTGGCCAAAATCTTTAGACGGATGAACACCCATAAAATATTTATGCCTAATAAACTTGGCAAAACGTGACCCTTGAGAAAAATCCAGACCAAGGGCCAATGACGAGTGAACCGCCAAAGAGATGCCATCCCCATCCAGGGGAGCAGGATCAACAGAATCAACATGATCCACAAGAACAGGAGACTGCAAGCATTTAGCAATAGTAACAAGGTGACCATGGAATTTTACCTTGTGATTTTTGAGCGGGAATTCACCAGGTTCCAGATGACGAGTTGCAATTTTTTCTCCCTTGGAATTCATCAATGCAAGCAGATTATTGGAGACATATAGATGCAAATCTCCATCATAAGCCTTATGTCTTCTACGATCCAAATCTTTGACAGTGGTGTAATGGATCTTCCAATGCCCATCCATGAAATCCTTGGGAGGTTCTGCAACAGCGATCACCTGAGCGGCATGTGAGGAAAAACATACCTCCGATCCAATACAAATCTCCTCATCCGCTGATAGATGCCTCCCAATGATGGGCGCACCCTTGGTGTTCATGAGCACGATCCAATCCTGCCAGATGTGTAACTCCCCTTCAAGAGGAGCGCTGATCTGAGCCAGATCCTGACCCATTCGGGAGTTGAACGTGACCTTCCATCGATGGGAAGGGGGAAGCATGACGAGAAAAACCTAGACTAAAATGTCTACCGATGTGAAGAGGGAAGAACGCCGGTGAAAATGGGTGGATCGACGTGGAGAGATCACCAGAGATCAGGGAGATCGCCGGTGAAGGAGGTTCTAGGGTTTAGGACGGTGGGGGGTGGAGAGGTCGCCATATTTGTCTCTTATACAAATATAAGATGCAAACAAACATCATATGTGAAAAATGAAATGATATGGTCCTTGCACTTGATCATTATCATGTGCATCGTGGTATGATCTTCATCATTCCTTTATGTGTAAGACCAAGTTCTATGTAACTTACACGTTATGTGTGTTGTAAGAGTATCGACTTATACTTTTACTTACAACATCACCATATCATGACACTAGCCCAGCAACAATCTAAACTAGACGCTTCTAATTTATCCATTGCAAGTTTTACGTGGCTGAGGGCTTTCGGAGATAGAACCGTTCTTATCTACGAACATGGAACCACAACGATGATAATCAAATTATTGATAACTCATTGTAAATTAGATATTAACTATAGTAGGAGAGACATACACCCGCAAGCCACTTATGCAAAACTAGTTGCATGTCAAGCGTGGAACAGGTCTCATGTGCGAGGACATGTAAAGTTTGTCCGGGCCACTTCATCGCACTATGCCGTCAATATCCAAAGTACAAGGAAGAAGTAATAACATGACCATCAGCGCCCACATACTCATATGTGCACTACCCGTGCAAAGCATCTACACATAATCCGGCTCTGATACCACTGTAGGGTTCGCAGCATAGAAAACAAAAAATTCCTACGATGGGAACAACTAAGTACCAAGATCTATCTACTAGATACAAGAAACGGATGGATATACATCCATAGTGTATATACCCTCGAAGACCGAATAGAGTTAACGAGGTTGTACTCGTGGATGATGTAGTCGAACGCTTACTGATCTCAAGATCGTGATGAAGTCCATCTTGTCCAGCCGGGCCAGCACCATCAAGTCTAGCACCGCAAAGCAGTGGTGCATCTATGATCACACACAGGTCCAGGTACCCCGACAACCTGCGCGCCCTCGCTTCAACGAAGCAACAAATCCTTTCAGAAAAAGCCACTAGGAACATGTATCTCGCTGATCCGAGACCATGGGGAAATTCTAAAGGGGGGAGAGAGATCCTTCACGAGGAGGTGTCAGAGTGGAGGAGGAGGAGCTCCTTATATAGGAGAGGGGCAGCCCAAGGGGGCATGGCTGCCGGCCATGGAGGGTGCCCCACCTATCCCTCATTCATGTGGTGGAAGCTCCACTCACATTAAGATGACCCTCCATTTTCTCCACTCAAATTCCCATTAAATTTCCACCAAATTTAATGTAATATCTATTTAAATAAAACTCCTTTTATTTATTTATTTAGAATTTTGTTAATTACTCTAATTAACAAACATTCACATAAAACCCCTTACATCATTTCAATTTCACATGCAGAACCAGTTTCAGCAATTTCAACCGAAACAGTTCGGTGTCTAGTGAAATTATTCCTACGCTTTGGAATTATTTCTCTGGCATATTATTTGCTCCAAATGGTGTCGGTATCCCTTAAGTGTGTCACCCTACGGTTCATGAATAATGCAGACATGATCGAGACCCCTCTCCAATCAATAATCAGCAGCGGGACCTAGAGATCCGTACTGACTCCCACACATTCAATGATGACTTATGTGATCGTGTGAACCTTATACGCATGCAACTCAATCCCTTTGTCTCGCAATATATTACATGTCCGAGATTCGATCATCGGTATCTTCATACCTAGTTTTATCTTGTTACCGACATGCACTCTTTTCTCGTTCCCGTGATATAACATTCTAGTGATCAAATCACTTTCTTGCAAGATAACTAATGTAATATCACAGAGAGGGACCAGAGTATATCTTTCCGTCATCGGGATGGACAAATTCCACTCTTGATCCATGAGCCTCAACATAATACCTTTATAGCACTGAACCCATATTTATAGTCACTCTGTTATGGTGTGACGTTTGATGTTATCAAGATACTCTTCTGGTGTTAGTGATTAACATGATCTCATGGTCTAAGGACTAAGATTACTTCGTATGATATTATAGCAATATAAACACAATGACCTTGATGGTAATGCTATACTTCGGATGAATGTTCATCACATCATTCCAACAATGTTGTGACCTCGTTATTAACAACATCCAATGTCCATGATCAGGAAACCTTTGATCATCTTGTTAATCAACAAGCTAGTTTATAAGAAAGGCATAACTATGAACTTTCTTTTTGTTTATTAAACACACATGTATTAACGTCTCCGTATTAATACAATTATAGCATGCAAAATAAACATTTATCATAAATAAGGAATACGATAATAACCACTTTATTATTGCATCTCGGGCATATTCCCTTCAATTACTCCCTCCATTTTATAATATAAGATGTTTTAGCTTTGTGAATGAAATGTATCTAGACTATTTTTAGTGTGTAGGTTCGGAATGAATCTCTATGAACCTATATACTAGAAGTAGCCTAGATACATTTCCTTTCCAAAGCTAAAAAATCTTATATTTTGAAATGGAAGGAGTAGAAACATACAAAGCCAGTAGCAGGTAGGTTCACAGTCTTACAAAGAAAGAAAAATATCGAAAAGGGAAACTAGGTTTGCAACAGATGAAATAGCTAGGAGCCTATCTAGCACAAACAACACAACAACTTTGCAACAGATCAGTCCTCGCGACCAGCAGAGAGGTAATGCACATAGATAGCCAGAAGGGCCATTTGAGTGTCTCCAGTTGGCATCAGGTTCGCCTTATAGGATTGCGCCTAGGAATGGACCCAGAACGGCGAGATTGGAGTGTTCACGGAGGCACCTGATTTGTTAGTTGAATTCGGGGTAGAGAACACAACAGATGACATTCGGGCTAGGGAATATTATCTTCAAGGGATCCCATTGACCATCTATTAGCCACATCATCAAGTTTCACCTCCACTGGATTGCACAGGGAGCTCGCAACACCAGATATCTATGACTTGAAAAGAATTCTCCACTTTTTGAGAGTTTTGAGTATATATCAGGCCCCAAACCCGCTTGACAGAAATCTAAGTTTGGTGATCATATATTAAAGCATTAGGACTTTTTCACAATCTCAAAAGAATGACAACACAAATGGTACTTAGGGCAGGATGCTTTTTATTTGAAATCCAAAACCTGTCAATTGATAAGTAGTCTAGGCCCAACTAAATATCAAAAATTAGATGGCTTTATGTATCTATGTATCCATAGTACAACAAAAAAAGTTCTACTGATTCATCATCGGTATAAAAGTTACAACAAACAGGTTTTCCAAGTTTTCTTTTTAGCAGATTATCTGTTATCATTAGCTTGGTATTAGATAATAACTAGAAAAATATGTGAATTCTTGGAGGAACCACCAAGGCCCAAATAGAAGGAATATAAATAGTAGTAACTCCTCTAAAACTAATGATGTTATAGCAGGAGCTAGTGGAAAATTGGCCCTTGGTGTTGTAAACCCAAATGCGATAATCATAGTCTTCAATAAAGGAAATGCTTCTAGCCACTTTCTCAATTTCATACCATTTTCTAGGAGTCCTTGAATAAAATTTCTCCTAAAGGAGAGCTTCAAATCAACACCATCCTAGATATGTCTAATGGTTGATAATCGCTCATTGATAATGTTGTAAATGCCCGAGAATTGGACATAAAAGGGGGAGGTATAAAACCAGGTGTCTTTCCAAAACCTGATTTTAGCCCCATCACCCACTACCCACCTGTTTCCCAAACCTAAGATAAGCTACCGCCCACAAAAAAACCTCAAAAGTAAGAATTAGTATTTTTTCAGGCAAAGATGTTAGGAACACAAGTTTCATACTTCGCATCAGGTTTTGATCAAAATGATCCTAGCTGCATAAGAGAGTGATTTACCCCTCCACCCTGCTATTCCTTTTATGATCGTATCAATTAAAGGTTGCAAATAGTCCCTACAGAGTTTATAATAATGAAGCAGAATACCTAAGTATTTAATGGGGAAGGACCCATCACACATTCAAAAATATTCTTGATGAAATAGGCCTCATCAGGAATCAAATTAACGGGGACAAGTTCACTCTTATTTGAAGGGTTTCGTGGCAAAAACAAAAAATTCTAACAACGAGAACAACATAGCCAAGATCAATTCTATGCAGATATAAGGTAACAGAGGTATTCAGTGTTTATACCCTTCAAGACCAAAAAGCTTTACGTTCCGACAAACAATTATGATGCAGTCGTACGGCGACGCTGACCTCAGGGTCATGCAGCATACAAGTGATGAGTGCCACAATTGGCAGCACCTCCGCATTTATAAATGCATCCGATGTAGATGATATCCTCCAGGCTCCAGTCTAGCGAATAAATGAAAAAAGATTTATCTTAATCCTCTAATCCCTTATGCTCGTTCCAATTGCAGACCCACACGTGAAGGAGAGAGAGGGGCAAATGCATCAAGGGGATTGTGTGCCCCTCCTCCCCCTATGCCCCTCCTTATATAGGGGGAGGGGTGCACCCAAGGGAGGGTGCCAGTGACCAAGGGAGGTAGGGAGGCCCCCTAGAAATTTAAATTGCAAATAATATATCTATGGATTCAAAAAAATAATATGAACATGCAATTAAATTTTAACTTTGCCAAATCTATATTTTGTATAAATTTTAAAACCTCTATAATAGTGTTTAAATCATTTATTTTAATTTGTAAATCCAATTGAGATGAATCTTTGTGCAAATGAAAGGCAATGAAAAAAATTATCCATATAAATTGCATGCAAAATTATTTGGCATTCTTGAAATAGAAAATCTTGTAGGAAGCCTTAAATCCATTGGAATAGTAATTCAATCATATAATTATATATATGTATATATATATATCCTTTTGGGTTGATTCCAATTGCTACTAGTTCTATATTGAATTGCCTATCCAGTGATATTTAGTCACAATTTAATTCAGGAGAAACATTAGAAGTTTAAAGAAAGTGAGTTAAACCCTATTTAAATTGATATAGTTTTAATGTTAAAATTTTGATACATTATATATTTTCCATAGATATAATAATGTCCTGATAATTGAATACAACCACTATGAATTATTAAATCATCATGCACACATTTTTATCATTGTTTTATTGTATTGTTTCATAGTTGTAGAATTGCAATGTTTTGAATGGATTGTTTATAGTGTATTTATTTTAAATGTTATATTATGAGGAGTGCATGATTCCAACGAGTGTATGAACAACTTCAGCAAATAAATGCAGGTGAAACTTTGATTATAAATGTCTAGTTTCTTTTAGTAGACGTGCATGTGTAGGAATATTTTGTTAATATGCTATGCTATGAAACGTACATGTTTCCATGACTTGATTCTTATCACTAAGTAGTGTAGATTTCTTAGTTAAGCTATCTATGTATTTTGAAAAGGGAAATCATGTGATGACTTATGTGTGATACTGGAAAATAAATCTTTTATATAATAAAACAACTTTAAAGAAATTACATGGGTGAAATATTGTTGTCGATGAGTTTTGAAGAAGTGGTACTTAAAGAAGACCACCCAGGATCATAGAGATTAGATAGGTTTCTCGTACAATAGCTTCTAGTACAACCACATGCTAATGGGCTCTACATAGCGGGAAACCCTTCATCGGTAAACCTTGGATGTGCTAGCAATATGTGTATATGAGTCTTCTTCCTGCATTGGCACACCTTGGATGTGGTAGCATTATATACATGAGGACTTATATGAAAAGACTTTAGCACCATCTCGATCTGTCGTTACACCAATTGGTGTGTACTAAGCCAGTGACCGCTGGTGGAAAGATGCTGATATTATGTTATGTGGTCAAAGTGTACAACATCTACAGAAGAACTTAATCTAACTATCCAGTTGTGTCCCCGGTTACGGAAAATATTGAAAAACTAAGACCTGAAGCTGATGGAAGATCTTGATATTCCAATTTCTTGATAAAATTTTGTGGTTTGTACAAGGGAATAGGAGCACTTGGAGTTGGCCAATGTGCTAAGGAAATTATTTTTAAAGGATTAAAACTATTTAGAAAAGATAGAATAAAATATGATTGCTTTATGCAAATAAGCCCGAAACTCCAGTTATCCAAGTATGCATGTAATTGATAGGTTCCATTTTATATCCACATATTAGTCACGCCTTCAATACAATCAAAGTATTGACCAAATTCGTTTGGAAACAACGGTTCATGTTGCGGGTTTTTTGAGTGATCGTTATAGGTCGTGAGGCTGACTCAACATTTATTTGCATGTGACGCATTTGAAGGATTGAGATCTATCTTTGTTTTTTATTTTCTGCCTTGTACTTGAGTAATTTGAGCTAGACTTATGCTAAGTGAAGTTATTATAATTGTAAATTCCGGATCATATATGTTATATTTGTTATATTTATGATGCTTAGTTATATTTAATATCATTTAGTATTGTATGTGCTAGTGAACCGGTTCATAGGTGGCTACAGCTACGTAGCTTTCATTTGAATTGATTACCTACAAATAGGAGAACTCGAGCGCCCGTGTCGCTCCCCCTCGAGCGACCCGGGCGAGTCCCTAACCGCCGGAATAACTCAACTTTTCTCCTCCTTCCGTGCCGCCGCTGCCGGCAAGCGCCGCAAGGCGAAGCCCGCGCAGCATCGGCAGCGGTGGGCCTTCCTCTCCGGTTTGTGAGGCATCTGAGCGGGGCAGCCATCTGCGGTGGCGAGGGATAGCGCAAGGGCACGAGCAACCGACGAGATGGGCAGTGCGCAAGCGCGCAGATGACCACGGTGGCGCACAAGCGCGCGGGTGCGTGCACTGGAGGCGCGAGTAAAGCGGGCCAGATCTGGACTTCTTTGGGCTCTCACGGGCCGGCCCCATGGCGTCAGATGATAGGCGGGGGAGCTGAGCGGGCACCGACGATGGCTGCCGCTGCTTGTCCCGGATCGCACGGCGGTGGTGCCTGGTCCTAGGCAGCTTGCGGCGGACTGGCCGTGAGGCCTAGACCCGGCGCAGGTCCAGCTTGGCAACGGTGCTCCCTGCCTGTGGTTGGCAACAGTGTTCTTTGTCCAGTTTTTTGCGCTCTTGCTGTTCGAGCTTCCTTTGGAAGAGAAGGCAAAGATGCTACTCCGGGCAAAAGCCTTGCGTCAACTCCGGTCGGCGCCGATGACGGAGGTGCTTTGCGAATCGTGTTCCTTCTTGAAGACGTCATCGAGGAGCTACATCTACGGCTGCTACGAGTGTTTTGTGATCTCTGGGTGAAAACCTGAGCTTCTTTGAAGCGAGGGACGGCGACATCTATGTTGCTACCTTCTTGAAGGCGCCGCCTTGGAGTCCTTGACCTTGCGGTTTGCAGGTTCGCAGCAGCTGGGCAGGGTTGTTTGTTGGATGCCGGGGCGGCGGCTCCAGACGGTTGTAGTGCGCCGAAGAGGTGGCCTCGGACGGCCTTGCAGCAACGGCTCTCTAGGGTGTGGACGTGGCCTAGAAAGGCATGGGTGACAAGCTGGTGCTACAAGGGCAGCGAGTTCTTCGGCCCGGTCGATGCGATCTGACGTTCGGTCTAGCTGTCATGTCGCGGCGGCGGCCCCGAACTTTTGGAGCAGCGTTCATGATCCGCGGATGGCTATCTTGAGTAACATGGGCTACAAGGCATCCATGCCATGCGGCGATGCGGCTCGGGTCTGAGAGGGGGATGTCGGAGCGGAGGCTCCGAGCTTGGGGTGTGTTTTGAGTGCGGCGGTGGTCTGTTGTTGTGTGAGCGTCGAGGCTCCGCTATTTGTGCGGTTTTTTGGTTTAGTTTTTTTTATAAACTAGACCATGTTTGTATGGTTTTTAGGCCGGTTTTTCTTATAAACTGGATCAACGGTCGTCTTGACCTTCTCCTCATACGTTCATGAATATAACAGTTCTTCCGTTGTTATATAACAAAAAATATCTACAAATATGTATTTTTTTGCACACCAAGCAATGTGCCTTCAAATATGTGCTACCAGGGTATGTGCCTAATGCTCTTGTATCCATATGATATGTGGATTCTTTCTTTTCCGTACATGCTTTGATTTTCTCCTTGCTCTTTTTTCATGGAGTTTCACTGCCAGGGAAGTGGCCGTCGTAAGAGGAAGGGGGAATACTTGAAACCTAGCTACTCCTTGGATCGGATGGAGTACATTTAGACCAAAAAAGGACAATATAAAACAAAAATCCCAACAACAATAACAACAGAAGGATTGTGGACAATGGGGAATCGGGCTACAAGGGGGACAGTTGCGCTGTGCTGATTGCAGCTGACGTCAGCCGGACAGAGATTTATCGAGCCACTGGTAGAAAACATATGCCTCTAGTCTTGGATGTGGAATCGGCATTGCCGAATCGGGACTAGAGGTTTTACATTTAGTCTCGGTTCTTCACGTGGCCCCTCGTAGTGTGCTGGGCTCAGGGACCTACAAACCGGGAGTAAAAGTTTTCTGTCAATCGGCTGCTGCGACAGCCAGAGGCGGACCCAGGAATTTGTTGAAGCTTGGACGCACCGCGGGTCAACTAAAAATTTTCTCGGACAAATATAATCATCATATGGAGCAAATATAGTTTTCAAATGGTTTTAGTGCAGAAACAATTACACATTCAAATGTTCACAAGTTCACAACACGCTTTGAATGTTCACAAGTTTAAAACATATTTAAATTCTCATATGCGCTAATATTAGCTATGATAGGACTTATCAAGAACTCTCAAAGCGTCTAATGAAACTCCAGGGATCGACGACAAGAGTTTAAATGTCTAAACTCACTAACATCAAGACTCTACATAGTAAAAGAAATAAAGATGGATTAGTAAATCATTTAAACATGCCTTAAAAATATGTTCATCTTGGTTGCGCTGCTGGTGGTGGTAACCTTGTATTAACCAAAAACCTCCCAATTCTTGAAATTTGAACTATTTTATTGATGAATAGTCGATATTTCAAGCCTTTTTTTTTAGTTTGAGTTGAGCAATTCATGATGCACATCCTAAATTACAGATTTACAGGTTCACATATCAAAACCAAAATTGACAAAAAAATGAGCAATGGAAAATTAAGGAAGTAATACATGTCTATCTTTTGCTTTAGAAAGTAATGATGGAATAAAATGATCGATAGTATGAGCTTTAAAAACTTTTTAAAAATAGTAGTTTGTTCCTTTGTTAAAGCATATAATATTAGTCCTGTTGGGGTTACAGAACAGTGTATGTTCAACTCCTCAATTAAGGCTCCTTAGTGAATGTTGGAGTATTAAGGATCAGATTTCACACATTTGCATGTTGATTAAGTCAGTTATGTTTCTATACCTCAGGTTTGGTAATGTTATTAATGTTCCCTTACTGTTGATGAAGCCCATCCATTGATGAATCTGTTCAAATTTGGGAACCATTTTGGTGTAGCTTCTAAATGTTGAACAACCCTACCGGCTGGCCGGTCCCGAGGCTGCTCCACAAACGAGAGAGAAGACTAGAGTCTAAGGCACACAAGAATTACACAGGAATTGACACAGTGAACAAGGAGCTTTATTGATATCTCTCTGGTAAAGTCAATGATTGCTCATCTATTTATAGACTAAAGGGGGATAGGATACCCACATGGGCTAACCCTAGCCTGGTAGAGGCCACACCGAATGGGCCTCTACCGGCCCAGTTTCCCAACACTCCCCCTGGGTATCTTATCTGTATAACCATGTCCCAAAACTCCGAAAAACCTAGTGGGAAAAATATGGAGAAACGCACATGGTATACTTCTTGCTATGTTGCACGAATTGCCTCATTAAAAACCTCATGTGAGAAACTTCATAAAAACTCACTAAGGGAAAAAGAGTACAATTCACTTAACTATAAAGTTAAGCACTCAATCATCGGGATCAAGATTTCAGCGATGAGTTTGTGAAGATTATCCCCCTGAACCTTGCATCTCCCTAAGTCTCATCATGCCAATCCCACAGACACATCTCTCGAAAGAAGATGCTGGCAATGATCTGGTGAACAAATTAGCGAGATTTTCACATGACTTAGTATGCAAGACTTTTACTTCGTTTAACTTTTGCAGTTCATGTGCATAGAAGAACTTGGGGTTTATATGCTTTGTGAGATTGCTCTTCACGTAACCCGTCTGAACTTGTGCAACACAAGCAGCATTATCTTCATAGATAATTGTTGGGGTTTATACGGTGTTCAGCCCACATGACATCTGGATGTGGCTGACTACTCGTCGAAGCCATACACATTCTCGTGATGCTTCATATAATGCTATGATTTCCGAGTGGTTCGTCAAAGTTGACACAAGAGTTTGCTTAGACGATCTTCAGGAAATCGCTGTTCCACCACAAAGGAAAACATATCCAGTCCACGACTTGGATGTGTGCGGGTCCGAAAGGTACCCAGCATCTGCATAGCCTACAACAGATAGGTCTTGGTTATTTTGGTAAAACAAGCCAAGGTCTTTGGTCCCTTGTATGTACCTAAAGATGTCCTTAACGCCTTTCCAATGCCTCTTGGTAGGCTCAGAACCATACCTAGTAAGAAGATTAACGACGAATGCAATATCCGGCCATGTACAATTTGCGAGGTACATAAGTGCGCCAACTGCACTTAAGTAGGGGAATTCCGGTCCCAGAATTTCCTCCCCCCTCTTCTTTAGGCCTGAACGGGTCCTTGTCTTGCTGCAAAGATCTTCCTACCATCAGGGTCTTAGAAGGATATGCCTTTTAAAACCCAAATCGTTCCAACACCTTCTGGGTGTAGGCCAACTGGTGAACTAGAATTCCAGTAGGGGAATGCTCAAGTTGCAGACCCAGGCAGAACTTAGTTTTGCCTAAGTCTTTCATCTCGAATTCTGACATCAGGTAGGAACTCGCTTCCTCAATATCATCAGGCGTACCGATTATATTCAAACCATCCACGTACACCGAGATAATACAGAAACCATCCTGGGATCTCCGTATAAAAACACATGGGCAATCTTCATTGCTCGCGTATCCCTTCTGATGAACGAAATCACTTAAACGATTATACCACATCCTACCTGACTGTTTTAGTCCATACAACGACTTTTTAAGCTGAACACTGTATAAGCTCTTGTTTGCTCTATCCTGGTTCAGGACAAGGATACCTTCTGGTACTTTCATGTATATGTCCGAATCCAAGTTACCATATAGGTAAGTGGTGACAACATCCATCAGTTTCATTTTTAAGTCCATGTTTACTGCCATTGAGATCAAATATCTAAAGGTAATTCCATCCATGACCGGGGAGTAAGTTTCCTCAAAGTCGACACCTGGTCGCTGAGTGAAACCTTGAGCAACGAGCCTTGCTTTGTACCTTACTACTTCATTATTCTCGTTTCTCTTTCGAACAAAAACCCACTTATGGCCAACGGGACGAATGTGGGGAGGAGTTAGACAAACAGGTCCAAATACCTCTCTTTTGTTTAACGATAATAATTCAGCAGTGATTGCCTTCTGCCAATCTTTCTAATCCGACCTTTTCTTACAATCAGCGAGCGTATTAGGCTCAGGGTCAAGATCTATTATTGAGGCAATTTTCTTGGAAAAATTAACGTTGACATTTGCCATGGCTCGGTTGTATGACTCACTCGAATTAACATAGTTAATGGCCATTTCGTCATGGAGTGCATCAGGCACATCCTCTTGCTCCACCGGATTTCCCAATCCAGGGGCTAGGTCCTTTAGCTTTTCCACTCCGATGTGTGCGCACACAACTTCGCTAGGTATTTCCGATATAGGAAAATTCAAGTCCGGAATTTCGTGCACTGAAATATCCGTACTTGTGCCAGGTCTCAACTGGCTCCCCTCAATAGGGGCAGACTATAATAAATCTCTCTTATCCTTTTTCTTCGGGCGTCCCCGGGTACTTGGGATTTGAGAAACCGGATTATGCGTCCTCTTAGGCCTTGGAACAGGAGCGGGTATACCATCATTTTTCTTCGGTATTTCAACCCTTTCCGATGCATTGCGTGCATGCACATGCGACTTTGTCACAATCTTTAAATCACTAAAATGATCAGGCATTTGATTCGCTAGGAAGTGCAAATATAGTATCTTTTGGACTTCTCGATTAGACTCAACAGTGCGCAGGTCATGAGCGTCAATCCCCGTGGCACGTGATTTCTCGACTTTTGTCATCCAGGGGTTGATTACCTCCCCCCAAAGTTGGAAAAAGATCCTCGTCAAAAATGCAGTCAGCAAAATGGGCCGAGTGACAGTCACCTGTCAAGGGGTCCAAGAACCTGATTATGGACACAGTCTCATAACCAATGTATATCCCCGACTTACGGAGCAGTCCCATTGTTGATCGCTGGGGAGGTGGTATAGGTAATACCTGGCAGCCGAACCTACATAGGTGGGAAATTTTCGGTGCCGAACCTTGCGCAAGTTGGATAAGAGAGTGGATATTGTAGGCCGATGGTCGAAAGTTGATGAGATTAACAACGTGTCCCCAACATGTAGTTGGTAAATTACAACCCTAAAGGAGTGGTCGGGAAATGAATTTAATTCTTTTAATCAATGCCTCCGCAAGTCCATTTTAAGTGTGGACATGCGGTACAGAGTGCCCAAGTTTTATTCCTGTTGCCATGCAATAATCATCGAATGCCTTTGAAGTAAATTCTCCGGCATTGTCCATTCAAATATACTTTAAACGATAATCAGGGAATTTATTCCTTATTTGTATGATCCAGGAGATCAACTTTGTAAAAGCATGGTTCCCTATTGACAGCAGGCAAACATTGGACCATTTAGAGGAAGCATCAATGAGCACCATGCAGTACCGAAATGGCCCTGAGAGGGGCTGAATTGGACCACATATATCCCCTTGTATACGTTCCAAGAACGCGGGGAGTTCATCCTTCACCTTTAGGGGGGACGGTCTAATGATAAATTTCCCCGTAGCGCATGCGGAGCACACGAAATCATCGGGATTCGGGAAATTTTTCACATTAATATTATGACCATTCGAGTTGTTAATTATATATTTCTCATCATCCTAAGACCGGGGTGGCCTAACCTATCATGCCAAAGGCAGAATAGTTCAAAGCTTATAAAGACAGTCTTAAGGGTAGTGTAAATAGGTGGTGCTACTATCTTAGTGTAGTACAACCCAGTAGCTAATAAAGGGAGTCTTTCGACAACATGTTTACCATTTTTGTCGCGCTTGGTAATGAGTAGGAACTCCTTTCCATTCTCATCATCATCGGTCTCTACATGGAAACCATTTGCGCGGATGTCTCTAAAACTCAAGAGAGTACGAGTCGTCTCCGGTTACAACAATGCCTCTTCAATGATCAGAGTTGTTCCATTTGGGAGTATGATAGTTGCTCTTCCGGAGCCAACTACATTCGGACCGCAGCCGGCGATCGTCATTATGTTACCGGGGTTTTTGGTAATAGACTCAAAATACTTTGTTTCTCTCAAGATGGTATTTGTGGTGCCGCTATCAGCAAGGCACGTTTCCTCCATTTGGGCGCCACACACGTTCTAAAATATAGTGTCTAATTAATATAATGGAGCGAGGAAGATGCTACATCAAGTAAGTAAAACACATAAACATTTCATAACATAACACAATCATCTCATATTAAATAATGGAATAAATGAATGAAATAAATGTCATCCAATCGCCATAAACAAATAAATGTTTTGCTCTCATAGAGCTTACAACCATATCGAAAAATTGTATCAGATTATTTGCCGAATGAAATCATGATTTAAATAACAACAAAAATGAGCTCAGGTGGAGTCTGCAAAGAAACCATCAATCTCAGCTGCTATCTCAAGATCGCTGAGCTTCTCTTCATTGGCTATCATCATTGAGGCAGCAGAAATGTCTAGCTGGGGCATGGGAGGGGGCACGACGTGCTCAATCTCCATGGGGACAGTGGCGTTCGTGGGAACCTCCAAAGGTGCCGCCACATGTGCTACGTCCTGCGCCACTACGGGCACGATGTTGTGCACGGGCGCTGCTCTGGGCGCCAGTGGTGCCTCAACCTGGACGAGGTGCGCCTCGCGCGCCTTCTTGTTGGCCTTGAACGCGTCCACGACGTGCTTGGAGGCCAAACACTGCCTGGAGGAGTGAGTCTTGGAGCCACATCGGAAGCAGTCCTGGGGCCTTGCCTCCCCCTTGCCCGCCTTGCGTTGCTTGGACGGGTTGGAGGAGTTGGGGCCCTTCTTGCCCTTCTTGCCCCGCCTCTTGTGGATGGGCTTGCGCACCTTGTAGGCACCGGAATTAGCTTCATGACTTGGCCCCGCCGCGAAGGGTTGCATGGAGAAGTTTTTTTTTAGAACATTATCCTGCGCCTCAACCACCTGGAGAGCATCAATAAGCGCTGCATATTCTGTGAATCCTTCCTGGCGACAGTTTCGCGAGGACTGGATGTTGTCAGGGTGGAATATGGAGAGAGTCTTGTCTATCTTCTGCTGATCTGTGGTACTGGTTCCACACAGCTAAAAAATGGTACAAATCTGGTGTAACGTCGAGTTATACTCTCCCATAGTCTTGAAGTCCGCAAACCTCAGACAAACCCAATCTGTCTCCTCCTGTGGCTGAATGGTGTACTTAAGCCTAAAGAACCGCTTGTTGAGAGCGGTCCAAAGGGTAGAAGCACTCCGTTCTGCCATGTACTCATTTTTGAGAGTCTCACACATGTGATGGCGGAGGAAATGCTGTGCTTTGGCGTTGTCCGCCGGGATGGTGGTGCTGGGGGCCGTCTGGGTCCTCGCACTCAGCGCACCCTTGATGCATCGTCCCTCGAGGACGATCTCCACGTCTGAGGTCCAAGTCAGGTAGTTCAACCCATCCTAGGTTAACTCCAGAAACTCACGGCTCACGATTCTGGTCATCTGCAATTTATGCAAAGTGTGTAAGATTACAGCAGGTAATCGGTTGCATAAATGCAATAATACAATTATTCAAATATTACGGCGTTCCAAAATTTAAATTAAAAATGGTACAACCTAACTATGAGATACAAAGTATTAAAATCATGCGATAATTAATAACTGTAGTAAAACATAGTACAAAATCTTGTACAAAAAAGGCATTAAGGACACATTCTAAACGTGAAAAACGGCCTTAAAAAGTCATTTCCGAAGATGTTTTATTTAATTCTTGGTGCTGCCCCCATTTTTTTTCATTAAACCACAAAACAGGCCGAAAACAGGAACGAAACGGGCCAACAGCCCAGCAATCGCGCGTGCATAGGGCGTCCTCCCCTTTTTTTTGGTCAGTGACAGCAGGCCGGCCGGGCCGTTCGTGGGCCGGTCCACCCTGCACTGTCCCGTCCCGACGTGCGGGGGAACGGGGCATAGAGCTTCACCCCCGAGCGGGGTGGGTGGGGTGGCTTGGCGGCAGTGACGGCCGCACAGGCGCGGCTTTGTTCACGGCGGTGCGCGCTCACGGCGGTGGGTGCGTGCTTATGGCGGACAGCGGCTGCACGCGCGGCACGCGCTCTCGGCCGTGGACGCGTGCTCACGGTGGGCGGCGGCTGTGCGCGGCACAACAACGGTTGTGCGCGCGACGCACGCTCTTGGCCGTGGACACGTGCTCACGGTGGGCGGAGGCATCGCGGCTTGGCGCAGCGGAGGCTGTGCGCGCGGCGCGCGCTCTCGGCCATGGACGCGTGCTTACGGTGGGCAGCGGCTGCGCGCGGCGGCATGTCGCACAACGCAGCGGACGACGGCTGCGCGCGGCACAGCGGGCGGCTGCAACGGTGCAGCGATGGCCAATAGGGCTCGCGGCGGCCGGCATGCGCGTGCGCGCAGGCGCTGCGGCTCGGCCAACGGCGACCAGCAGGGTGCGGCGCGGCGGCGCACAGCGGCCAGCAGGGCACGGCGCGACGGCGCACAGCGGCCAGCAGGGCCATGCGTTCGCGTGTGTGCTTGGCCAGAACATGGCGGTGACAGGCAACATAGAACAAAAATAAAACAAAACGATGTACTTTTTCGTTCTGCTAGAAAGAAAAACGCGATTGCACAGCGAGTAATCAGATCTGCGGGATCCGTGTGTACCGTCTCTCTAAAGTGTAGTCAACAAGTCCTCAGATCCGAGAGTATCAACATTGGTCAGCGACAACATGTCTGCTCGACTCTCGGGGAGAAATCCACACAGTAGATGGGATCTGATCTACAATCTAAACGCAAAAATTGAAAGGAAATCGAATGACGAATCCATTTTTACGGTCAATTTAGGATTACCTTCAACGAAAGCCTGCGTGATGCAGACTCGACGGTGGCTTGACGGAGAGACACGTGCTGATAACGTGTTGAACAACCCCTGCCAACTGGCCAGTCCTGAGGCCGCTCCACAAACGAGGGGGAAGACTAGAGTCTAAGGCACACAAGAATTACACAGGAATTGACACAGTGAACAAGGAGCTTTATTAATATCTCTCTGATAAAGTCACATACAATGATTTCTCCTCTATTTATAGACTAAAGGGGGCTAACCCTAGCCTGGCAGAGGCCACACCGAATGAGCCTCTACCAGCCCAGTTTCCTAACACTTAACACGATGGCCAGATGCAACTGGACATGGCCCCCGCTGCTGCCTGGGATGCCCGCCGCTGCCGATGTCGCCTGAAGGATCTGGAGTAACCGCTCCACCTTTCCGGGTCTCCGACTCTGTCCTCCATGATCTGCGACCGTCGGAGGCTGGGCAGTGTGGGGGAATTGGGACGGCCGTCGGACGAACAGGGCAAGAGTTTTTTCAGGAGTGGGGGCAGAGGTGTGGTTGGGGTAGCGGAACAGGGATCGATTGAGATTGATCGCAAGGCTGCCTCGCTGGCTGGCTTTGCTGCCGATATCTTTTCCATCGCGAGGCACAACCCAATCCCATACAGCCATGTATTCAAGAGTCAAATCCCACCAACAGAACGTGCCCCAGTTGCCCCACGATTTTGCCCCTGGTTAGATCCGATTTTGTCGCTATTTCTACTCTCGTTCACGAGGCGAGCGCGAGCCAAGCCGGGCAAGCTCCGAGTAGAAGGGACGCTGCGTCCGCCCGTAGCGACAGGAGATAGATTTTAGGGTTTTGTATTTTTTTCAATTATTTTCTATTTTGTGTTTTTATTTTAAACAAGTTTTCGTATATATATTGTACTTTATTATATACTGAACACGTTGATGCATATATAATATAATTTCTCTCATGAGCATATAGACATACATACAATTTGAAATTTCTATTTTCGTATCTTTGATTCGTTAGTTGTACTCACTTTTCCCCAGCCACTTTCCTCTCGCTATGTTATGAAACTCTCACACGGTCTGAAACTTGCTGTCCGTCAGCCTTGTCATTGCTTACTGAGAAGTAGGGGCGCATGCAGTCGGGTCCCATAGTGGACCCTTGCCGTTACGTGCTGACAAGTGAGGCTGCGGTCTGTCAGATCCCGTAATGGACCCTTGCCATTACATGCTGACAAGTAGGGTCGCGTTAAGTTGGTTCCTCTAGTGGACACCTCTCTTCACTTATCCAGATCAGCATAGGACCCACAGATTATTCACGTGAGCGTCAGACCCACCGCTTATCCACGTGAGTCAGCCACGCACCCGTGCTGTTGCCTCCCCTTTCCTCTTCTTCTCCTGTGATGGCGACCCTTCTTCGATGATGGCGGCCCTTCTCCGGTGACGACGTCCCTTTGTCGAGTTTCACTTCGGCCTCTCGTTCGTCCTGGCCGCAGTATGGTGTCGTCCCGTTGACCTGTATGAAGGATGACAATGGCAATCGTGCACAGATAAGGTTAGATCTCGCACTAAAATGTTCTGATTAGACGGGGACACTTACTATGGAGAATGTGGCCGGCGAGCCGTTCCGATGATTTAATTGATTTATCGAGTTAATGTCTCGACTGCAATCAAGCGAAAGAGTGTTTATAATTAAAAATAGGGAGATAGATGTATAAGAAATAAGAAAATGACACAACTCTTGAACACTTCCAAATTAAAAAAATTATACAACTCTTAGTATAAAAGAGTGTTTATAATTGACACAACTCTTGAACACTTTGTAATTAAAAATTTATACTACTCTTAATTTAAAAGAGTATTTATAATTAACACAACTCTTGAATACTTTCAAATTAAAAAAATTATACAACTCTTAATGTAAAAGAGTGTTTATAATTGACACAACTCTTGAATACTTTCAAATTAAAAAAAATTATACAACTCTTAATGTAAAAGAGTGTTTATAATTGACACAACTCTTGAGCACTTTCAAATTAAAAATATTATACAACTCTTAATGTAAAATAGTGTTTATAAACACTTTCAAATTTAAAAAATTATACAACTCTTAATGTAAAATAGTGTTTATAATTGACACAAGTCTTGAACACTTTAAAATTTAAAAAATTATACAACTCTTAATGTAAAAGAGTGTTTATAATTGACACAACTCTTGAAAATTTTCAAATTTAAAAAATTATACAACTCTTAATGTAAAATAGTGTTTATAATTGACACAACTCTTGAACACTTTCAAACTAAAAAATTATACAACTCTTAATGTAAAAGAGTGTTTATAATTGACACAACTCTTGAACACTTTCAAACTAAAAAATTATACAAATCTTAATGTAAAAGAGTGTTTATAATTGACACAACCCTTGGACACTTACAAACTAAAAAAATTATACAACTCTTAATTTAAAAGAGTGTTTATAATTGACACAACTCTTGAACACTTTCAAATTGAAAAAAATCATACAACTCTTAATGTAAAAGAGTGTTTATAATTGACACAACTCTTGAACACTTTCAAATTGAAAAAATTATACAACTCTTAATGTAAAAGAGTGTTTATAATTGACCCAACTCTTGAACACTTTCAAATTGAAAAAATTATACAAATCTTAATGTAAAAGAGTGTTTATTATTGACACAAATCTTGAATACTTTCAAATTACAATTTGTACATGATAATGTTGCCCTAAGAAAATCTTGAGAGTTTACCATTTTAGAGCGTGAAAAGTGATCCCTAAACTAAAATCTTTATGCCTCGTGCATATACGAAAATTATACATGTTTGAACTCTTTGATATCGCACTTAGGACATGATAATGTTGTGCTAAATCATTTGCATATGGAGTTAAAGTACCAGTGGCAAACTCGTTATTTTGTATGTATAGAGGGCGGCCCCCGATAGATACAGGGGTTATCTTGTCCACTAGATCACAGAGGAACAATAAAAGGATCAACTGTTGGTGGGTACGATCCGCCTGACAACTGTCTCGACCAATCAGAACATAGCAGCTGAGATGAGGACAAGTTTGAGAGTTTGTGACTAAGAGAGAGGGGAAAACTGAGTAGAACTTAAAAACCAAGGGAAAAACTGAGTAGAAATTAAAAACCAAGGGCAAAACTAACAAAGGGATTCAAATAGAAAACATAAAGATATTTAAAAAATGGAAAATGCTTCTTTTATACAATAAAATACATCTTGACATACATCAAACTATTTGTAATTCAAATATATATCAGTTTGACAATTATTGCCTCATTCGAACAAACTATTTTTTGGGGAGGGATGTTTTGGGAAGAGGCTTGAGTAAAAATCCATGAACCTTCATAGTGTAGGGTTCGCAGCATAAAAAACAAAAAATTTCCTATGATGGGAACAACTATGTACCAAGATCTATCTACTAGATACAAACAACGGGCGGATGTATATCCGTAGAGAACATACCCTTGAAGACCAACAAAGCTTAACGAGTCCAAACTCGTGGTTGATGTAGACGATCTCTTGCCGATCTCAAGATCGAGAGGAAGTCCTAGCGCCGCAAAACAGCAGCGCATCTGTGCTCGCACACACGTTCGAGGCACCGAGCAACCTCCGCCTCCTTGCTCCAGCGATGCAGCGGAAGCACAACTCTTTCTTGCCGAATAGACACCAGGAACATGTATCTCGCTAGTCCTAGACCATGGGGGATAAATTCTAGAGGGGGAGAGAGATCCTTCACGAGGAGGTGTGAGTGAGAGAGAGGAAGGGGGGCTCCTTTTATAGGGAGAGGGGGGGGGACCCAAGGGGCCATGCGCCCAGCCATGGGGCTGCCCCCACCTCTTCCACATTCATGTGGGTGGACACTCCACTCATTCAAATGCCTTTCAATTCCCTCCACTCAAAAACCCACTCAAATTCCCATTAAATTTCCACCAAATTTAATGCAAACTCTCATTAAATAAAACTCCTTTTATTTATTCAGAATTTTGTCAATTACTTTAATGACAAACATTCACATATAACCCCTTGCTAGTATTTCATTTCACATGAAGAAACACTTTCTGCAATTTCACCCAAAAACCCGTTTCGGTATATAGTGAAATAAATTCCTGCGCTTGTTATTCTTTTCGGCATGAAACTTTTGCTCCAAATGGATGTCGGTGTCTCTTAAGTGTGTCACCCTACGGTTCGCGAATAATGTGGACATGATCGAGACCCCTCTCGGATCAATAATCAGAAGCGGGATCTGGAGACCCATACTGACTCCCACACATTCAACGATGACTTTCTTGTGATCGTCGGAACCTTTTACGCTAGTATCTTAATCCTTTTGTTTCGCGATATATTACATGTCCAAGATTCGATCATCGGTATCTCCATACCTAGTTTGATCTCATTACTAACATGTACTCTTTTCTCGTTCCCGTGATATAACATTCTAGTGATCAAATCACTTGCTTGCAAGCTAATCAATGTGATATCACCGAGAGGACCCAGAGTATATCTATCCATCATCGGGATGAACAAATTCCACTCTCGATCCATGGGCCTCAACACTTTATTAGTTCTAAATCCATCTTTATAATCACCCTGTTACGGTGTGACGTTTGATTTTATCAAGAAACTCTTCTGGTGTTAGTGATTGACATGATCTCATAGTCTAAGGATTAGGATCACTTCGTAAGTTGTTATAGCAATATAAACTCAATGACTTTGATCATAATGCTATACTTCGGATGATTGTTCATCACATCATTACAATAATGTTGTGACCTCGTTATTAACAACATCCAATGTCCATGATCATGAAACCTATGATCATCTTGTTAATCAACGAGCTAGTTTATAAGAGAGGCATAACTAGGAACTTCCTTTTTGTTTATTAAACACACATGTATTAACGTTTCCGTATTAATACAATTATAGCATGTAAAATAAAAATTTATCATAAATAAGGAATACAATAATAACCACTTTATTATTGCCTCTCGGGCATATTCCCTTCAGTCTCCCACTTGCACTAGAGACAATAATCTAGTTTGAAAACTTTGCGTATTGAACACTTATGGCTTTCCGGTGTTCCATATACGCAATTGCAAGTGGTTAACATAATCTACTGATCTGACACTTCAGGTCCGTGTGTATTTGCATGTCTTTGCGTCTTCACGCATCACTCATTCTCTAATGAGATGGCATTGTATAAATTTGGTCTTTCGGTGAGACCTTTAGTTCCTTGGGGTTAAAACACGTCGATACTATTGTCATATAATATATCTTTAGTGTTAGCCCGTTGCGAACCACACCTTAGTTTGATAACAAACTAGTTGACACAAATTCCCTCCTTTGCTGCTACTATAGCAGTCATATACTTAGCCTTTTTGTTGTAGTATTCGTCACAATGTCTTAACTTTGGATTTCATCCAAATCCATCATGGAAACTTTCTTTCCACTTCATTGTGCCACCCATAGTTTAAATTGAGATAAACTTAATTTGTATCTTGTGACAAAACTAGTATCAATGTAACGCTTTACAAGGAACTATTTGTAATTGTTTGTCACCTCTACACAAATATATTCTTAGTTCTTTCCAAAAGATCATAAGAATATCCTTACTATCGTCCAATGATCATTTTATGATTCATTCTGGTATTTGCTCATAACACTTAGAGTATAGGACATATCTGGATGTGTACATATCATGGTATGATTGATCAAAACATTCTTGTGATTTCACTCATCAAGTGTCAAAACACTTGAATCTTGTTTCACTTATCAGGTGTCGATACACTTGAATCTTGATTCAATTCTTTTCCATGCAACAAGAACCGTTTCTTGTTGTTTCTATATTGAACTCCTTCAATATCTCATATATGTACGTTTGGCACAACCATATTAGCGTCACAGTCTATCCACTATAGACATTCACGCTAAATATTCGGGTTTTGCCTAAGTATTTCATCGAAATGAAATTCTTAACCTTTGTCAATAAAATATACATCATTTCTAATCAATAAGATGTCATCCATATAATGTATTAGAAATATGTCTCAGCGCTCCCACTTAATTTCTTGCAAATGCAAGCATCTTCATCGTCGCCTGATGAAAACTCCTTTTCATTAAGGTGAAGATTCCAACTCCGCGATGCTTACTTCAACCATTGAAGTTTGCATGCCCTTTTAGCATCCTTTGAATTTTAACAAAACCCTTTGGATTGTGTCATATACACGTCCTAGGTAACCATTCTATTAGAAGAATTTTGTTTTGTTTATTCATCTACCATATACCAAATTATATGTAGTGGTTACTACTTTAATCCGTCCAGACTAAATATCGCTATGAAAGATCAAATCTTATCATAGTCAACTCCTTGAACATTGTCGTAAAATACTTTATGACATGTCGACTATTTCATAGATGTGAAACATCCATGTCTGTTTCTTTATAGATCCAAATATTGCCGATAGGTTTTTACACCTTTCCGGAGGGTCTTCCAAGTTCAAAACTTGATTTCTCGTGTATGGAACTATCACGGATTTTGTGGCTTCAAGCCATTTGACGGAGTCAGGGCCCATCATCGCTTCTTTGCATATAGTCAGTTCATGTCAAACAATAATGATTTACTCTCAAATCTTAATAATTTGATTGTTTATCCGACCTTCTTGGTTCAATAGGAACTTTAGACCTCCGTGACCGCAACCTTTGAGGCACGTAATCCATGAGCATTCTGGCTGCCTCCGGAACATTTTCCGGCGCTGCGCAACTCAGCACATATAGCTAAGGTTCGTTAACCTTATCAAAGTTCTATTGTCCTCCCACTTAACATTTTTGAAAAATTCCTTCTTCAAGAAACTTCACGTTTCAAGCGACAAACCCTTTTGTCCTTGGTGTTATGGAGGAATAACCAATTGTTATTAGAAATAACCTACAAAGACATGCTCATCCAACTTCGGTTGTAAACATCTTACTTATGTTTAGCATACCAAAATTTAAGAAATGACAACTTGGGTTTTACCCCAAACCATAACTTCCATGGTGTCATTTCAACGGATCAATATGGAGCTCTTTTCAGTGTAAAAGCGGAAGTCTCTAAAGCTTTAATCTTTTAAAACATAATGGCAGTTTTATAAATAACACCTTTGATCCAACCATGTCAAACAAGGTTTCATTACAAATCTCAAACATTCCATATTCCTATGGTGTTTCGGGATATGTAAATCTAGGTGTTTTGCTAAACTTGCAACTCAAATAAACCCCTTTATGAAAAATCATAATTCATTTATTTTCTTGTTACACTTGTAACTCAAATAAATCCCTTATGATAAAATCATAAACCATTTATTTTCTTGTCACAATGATTTTCACTTCATATTGAAAGTCTTTGAACATTTTCAAATATTTCACACTTCTTTCTCATTAAGTGAATATTCACTCAAATTTCCGGAGAAAGTATATGAAGTTGAAACCCATCGCTTACGACTACACATAATGGACTACATACATCGATATGTATAAATTCCAATATTTTAGCCGTTCGTTCTTCTTTGGCCTTTGAACGAAGTTTTAATTATCCCGAGGAAAGTCTCACAAGCGTCACTTGATCAAATCGAAGACTCCAAAAATCCATGAAAATGGAGTTTCTTCATGCTTTCTTTCCAATATAATTTAAACGGCGATGTCACTTCGTAAGTGATCTTCCAATCATTTTTCTTGCGACATTTTAGCATTAGGCTTTATGGATGTGATTTCTCCAACTAGATTTGTAAATCATCCATCTTATATGGAATACGGTAATTATTTGAACAACCTTTGTTCTCATAATACCTGATTTAAATAACAATTATTAAAACAAATCTTGAAGTCAAGCTTTGATGTCAACGAGAAATACAAACAACGGTTTGTTTGTTTTCGATGAACATCATCACATATTCTCTTGCTAGTTACTTAGGCCATTATGGTTCATGAATTTGCGTCGTTCCGTATGAAATTTCATACCAACCAATTCGGTATCCAATACCCAAGAACCACATTGTTTAACAAGCAAAGAATACAACCATAACATGTATATCATATATATATACCTAAATTGGATATTTCCAATCTTTTCTTTTCTGCCAAATATATTTTATAGATTCTCTTTCAGCATTTCCTTTTCCTTTTTAAAAGAATCTATCAACATCAAAAGTGGCGCCATATACATGACACATAGTCCAAAGCGTGTATATTCAAATAATAATACCTTTGGACTTGCACTTTGAAGTAGATCACCATCATCAAAATGATCGGTATTCTTTCAAAATCCATTCTTTAGTAATCTTTTAATGTAGTAAACATTTTACATAAATTTTCTATTCACCCTTATCATGACGACTTTCATGATCAAGCTACTTTAGCTTATAAAGGCGAATCGTGAGTATAACATTACTTTCCAAAACCCTTTTGGATGATTAGGATGTCTAGCATCTCCAACCTTCGTAAATTCTCATCCAATATGAGAACATATATTATACTCTATCATATTTCAACCAAAACATTGTTTCAGATATCGTTATATCTGCCACACATGATGATTTCTGAAATAATTCTTTCAGCTCCTCGATAAACTTGATATTAAAACAATCAAGAATCATGGAGGCAAACATGATACTTAAGATACTAACACTAGAATTGTTACTCTTGATTTAATACCAATTATTAAATTTCACGCAGTAAATAGAGTTTGCTGAAAGTTTGCAATAGGACTTAAACTTTAGATTGACACTCAACACAATACGATACCAGTTCGTAAAGTATATATCCAGAATTCTATAGTTCTATTATCTCAATTACAACTAAGCATAAGGTGGTGAACAAATGCCAATAACTACAACAAATTATGCAAATTCACTTTGATTTAATTTATGATAAATTGAGTTCTACTAATCCAAATTAGAAATGAACTCCCACTCAAAAACGACATCCCTCGTGTCTTTTTGGTGATTACATGAAGCAAATCCACTACACCAAGTCCGATCATCACGTGAGTCGGTATAGCTTCAAAGGCGAGCATCAAATGGGCATCATATCAACTATATGACTCATGATTAACCTTTCGGTCCATGTTCCGAGGCCATGTCTGTACATGCTAGGCTCACCAAGTTAGAACCTTAGTATTCGCGTGTGTAACTGTTTTACACCCGAAATATGGTCGTGGATCCAAGAACATCCGATCATCACGTGATGTCTTGGAGCGACGAAACATAATCGGTGCATACTAAAGGAAGAACACATTCTTATCTTGATATTTAAATGAGGGATCATATTATTATGCTAACAAAGCGCTAAACAAGCAATATAAGATGCTATCAAACATCACATGTTTATTAGTGAAATGATATGGTTCCCGCATATGATCTCCATCATGTGCACCGTGGTATGATCTCTATCATACCTTGATGTGTAAGGCCAAGGTCTATGGAAATTACACGCTATGTGTGTTGTAAGAGTATCATCTCATACTTCTACTTACAACATCACCATATCATAACACTAGCCCAGCAACAATCTAAACTAGACGCCTCTAATTTATCCATTGCAAGTTTTACGTGGCTTAGGGCTTTCGAAGATAGAACCGTTCTTACCTACGAACATGAACCACAACGAGGATAACCAAATTTTTGAGAACTCGTTGCAAATTAGATATTGACTATAGTAGGAGAGACAGACACCCGCTAGCCACTTATGCAAAACTAGTTGCATGTCAAGCGTGGAACAGGTCTCATGTGCGAGGACATGTAAAGTTTGTCCGGGCCGCTTCATCCCACTATGCCACCAATATCCAAAGTACAACTAAGAAGCAATAAAATGATCATCATCGCCCACATACTCATATGTGTACTACCCGTGCAAAGTATCTACGCATAGATCCGGCTCTGATACCACTGTAGGGTTCGCAGCATAGAAAACAAAAAATTTCCTACGACGGGAACAACTATGTACCAAGATCTATCTACTAGATACAAACAACGGGCGGATGTATATCCATAGAGAACATACCCTTGAAGACCGACAAATCTTAACGAGTCCAAAATCGTGGTTGATGTAAACGATCTCCTGCTGATCTCAAGATCGAGAGGAAGTCCTAGCGCCGCAAAACAGCAGCGCATCCATGCTCGCACACACGTTCGAGGCACCGAGCAACCTCCGCCTCCTCGCTCCAGCGATGCAGCGGAAGCACAACTCTTTCTTGCCAAATAGCCACCGGGAACATGTATCTCGCTAGTCTGAGACCATGGGGGATAAATTCTAGAGGGGGAGAGAGATCCTTCACGAGGAGGTGTGAGTGAGAGAGAGGGAGGGGGGCTCATTTTATAGGGAGAGGGGGGCACCCAAGGGGCCATGCGCCTAGCCATGGGGCTGCCCCCACCTCTTCCACATTCATGTGGGTGGGCACTTGTCAACACCCGGATTTTTCAATCCTAGATGCCTATTATGCCATACATCGCAATCCCAGGATTACCATTTTTGCGAGACATAACAGAATTGGATACCATAGTACATCATCCATTACAAACGATACATAAGTTCTTACACAAATAGGGATCTCATGATCCAATTCTTAATACAACATCAAGCAGCGGAATACGTAATAATAACGGTAGCGTAGGCGAAGCTCCATCTTCGGGGTCACAGGCAATGCTGACGATGGGAGATGATCCTAGTTGTCGTAACCTTCTTGGGGTCCATCCTCAAGGTACTCCTCTTCATAGTCTGGCCATGGGAATAGCCAGGGACAAAGCCATGAGTACTCTTTAAGTACTCGCAAACTAATACTAACAGATAAAAGGGTTTTTTTGGATAATAGGACACTAGGCTCTAGGGTTGTTTTGCAAAAGCCAGATTTATCTCTACTAAGTTCTAAAGCTAGTCACAAATTTTATAACTCCTAGGTGGGATCTTGTAACTCAGGTCACAACTCTGTTGTGGTCAAGTCAAAGTCTCAATTCATTTCACAAGTCATTTTGAAAAGTCTGACGGGGGAACAGTATGGCCACTCCAACTGTCCATAACCGCGGACGAGGCTATTCGAATAGTTTGACACTCTGCAGAGATTGTACACTTTCACCACAACTTTCGATACATCCGTCAGGAACAAATCCTGAATTCACCATACTCAGTATGCGGATAATCAATCCTAACCTTTCAATTACACGCCCTAGTATAAGCACCTCTCCTGTGAGTTTGGCCTCCCAACCATGACCAACTGTCATCTTGGGTACTGCACAGCTGGACAATCTTCACAAGGTAGCCTCAGCTCAGACCTTGGCCATGAGGGAACTAATACTAAGGGATATAAGTTTCTAGTCAAGCCCTACCCAATATTCGGGTATTGTGGTTGTACGATAAAATTGGAATGGTATCGCATCCAGACAACCATCAGTTTTATAAAGGGCTAAGGCTCATGCCTCAACATTTTCATCACCAAGATCATCAGGTGTTCGGAAACACATGTCCAAAACATTTCAATAGAATGATCCATCATTCCAAGGTTTTCATAACCATTTTTCCACCAAGTATTCCCATCTAAAGTTGATCAAGTTTTATGCTTAGCACTAGCATCTACAGGTGGGGGTAGTACTGATGAGGGGTGGTAATCTAGTGGAGTTTCAACTAAGTACAACATTATATCTTAGGATGATATCAAGATTTCTAACTTAGGCCAAATTTTATGCTCTTTATGCAACCTTCAGAATCTTTCTAGTATCTACAAGTCACTTAAGTAAACTCTAAGTTAAAGCTTTGATAAAGAAATAAGGTAAGAAGCTTGCAAATAAAACTAGGATTGGTTTATCAAGTGGTTATGATCACATATGCTTAAGGCATATAGTAGTCACAGAACAAGTAGGGGTTTGTTGCACAAAAAATCAGTATAAGCTTGCTAAATTGCAAGTGTTAGCTGGCATAGGTCAACTTGATTAGTAAGGCTTGCATAGGTAAAGTATCTTGCAAGTGTTAGCTTGCACATTCACTAGTAGTATTAGGCTTGCCTTGTGCAGAGCAGTGGTTGAAGTTCTCCTCGGTTTCTTCTTCGTAGTATCCTTCTTCCTCCTCGTATCCTTCGTTGGTACTAGCGTCTATGAATAAATACGAGGTACACAATCACCAAACAATAATTAACTACTTGCAATCATCACACACAAGGGTCCTATAGATGATCTAGCATCATCTCTAACATTACAAGGTTAAGGCTTGGTTTAATTCCTTTTATTTTTAGAAAAGTAATTTCTACTCATTGAAAAACTACTTAAGATTTAATATTCTCCAAACCAAACAAGGGATCATGTTGACACATGTCATCACCACATATTGTAGTCCATGGGAATGTGATTTAAAGTGGTGTCACAATTTAATAAGGTTTTACCCTTTTATTTTAATTAATTAAAGTGGCTAGTAATGCCTATGGGGCATTCTTTTATTACTTGATCATTATTTCTGCAAGTAAACCTATATATTTTTATATATTCTGAAAGGTATGGTTAAATGTGATTTTTGAGAGTTGGAATCAACTCAAAAGCTATTATGGTTTAAATTTGAAAAATGTTTGAATGCAGAAAAGCTTGTGCCTTGTTATTTTTACCAGGGGTAATCTATAGATCCAAATGACTTGAATCCAACGGGCTTGGATTCAGTATTCACAGACCTTTCCAACAAAATTGGTTTCATTCAATTTGGTGCACTGAATCGATCTGGGTTGATTTTTGAAGTTGGGTACAGAAGTGTGTTTGAATTGAAATGGAAAAAGTTTAATTTGAATAACTGGGCTGCGCGAGAAAAGTTAATGGGCCGGCCTGCTAAGCGCAGTGCTCCCGCGGGATGTTTAAGTGGGTGTCCCCACTCGTCAGTGACACAGGGCTGGGCAAAGCGGTATGGGGCAACATGGATCGTTCGATCTAGTTCTAATCCAACGGCTGGGAGTCATCGTCGATGCGAGACAATGCCGGCGAGAACGAAACCTAGCGCGGCCAGTGAGGGGTGCTGGGGGCTCACCGGGGTACGTGCGAGGGTCGGCGAGGCGGGCGAACGATGAAGTCGACGACGGCGAACTCAGGGGTGGTCGCGACAGCTCTTGGGGTGGATGAAATCGATGGCTCCCTTCTTCTCCAGAGGCGGCGGGCTCCGGTGAAATTCCGGCGGGGTGGTGCTCGCCTTTCTCTGAGAACGGTGTGTCACGATCAGTGAGGAGAGGGGAGTGAGATGGTGTGAAGAAATCGAGCGGGGGTGGCCTCTATTTATAGTCGAGCGAGGGGACCGTCGGGGCGCACGGTGAGCTCGTCGGGGGCAATGTTACAGGCGGCTAATGGCATGGGCAAGGGTAGGGGACGGTGCGGTGTCTCCTGGCGATGCTCAACGACATGGTTTCGAGGCATGGGGCGGTGCGGCTTGGTCTAGAACGGGTGATGCTCTGCGCGGCAGAGGCGGTGTCTTCGACGGCGGGTGGTGGCTGTGCGGTACGGGGCGGCAAACGGGGATGTCTGGCGGTCTCCTGGGTCGGTGGCGATCGTGTGTGCACGCGGTGAAGGCGGCGCGCGGTCTGTGGGCGCTGGTCGAGGGTGGTGCTCTGGGCACGCTCGGCATGGTCTCTGGCGGTCTGGGTGCGGTTCGTGCACGTGGTCCAAGGCTTGGCAACGCTCGCGGCTGGGACAGTGAGTGGCGGTGGACAGTGGGCTGCCTCCCAGACATGCTGGCTAGGCTTGCTGCTGCTCCTAGCTTGCTGTCGACTGTGGGGTGGCAAGGGTGTGCTCGGCTGTTCACCATTGATGGCAATGGCAAGCTCACAGTGGTGCTAGTGCTTGGCTAATCTTCCTAGATGATCTACTGAGCTGGTTGTGAGCTAACTAGGGAACAAGTTAGGCCAATTTTACTGCACACTATAGTGTTGGATGTTTGTTTGATTTGTGTCTGCAACCTGTTTGATGAAATGGCCGCATGAAATCAAGTTTTGAATTTTGAAAAGATTTTTGGTGGGTTTGCTAGATTGGTGCTGGTGAGTCTGCAGATGCTTGGGTTTTGAAAGTTGAGCTTGTTTGAGTGGTTTTTGAAAAAGTGGGATCTTCCCATATGATAAAGATTCAATTTTGAATTGTCATTTAAACTATGCATTTGAAAGTTTCTGGATGATCACAAAGTGGGCCTTGATACTTTGTTATGAGTACATTCAAGGGGTGCAAAGATCCAGAAAAGTTTCTGTTAGGTTCTGAAAGTTTGAGACAGCCAAAGTAGGCATGAGAGTTAAATTGGTCAAAGTGACCATTCATTTAATATATGTGTTTTGATTTACTTGTCTTTAGGAAAAGTGTGGGAAATGTTTTAGATGATGCTTATTTCACCTAAGAAACATTTTACAAGCAATGAAACAAACAAACAAACAAGGTGGTTTTAAAAGAATTCAAAAATCCATGCATACACATATGCATGCATTCATAATTTTATTTAGAAAAGTTTTTGTTAACCCTAATTTTGATGATTAGAGTTTGATGATACAAGCTTAGTATTTTTGGGATGTTACAACACTCCACTCACTCAAATGCCTTTCAATTCCCTCCACTCAAAAACCCACTCAAATTCCCATTAATTTTCCACCAAATTTAATGCAAACTCTCATTAAATAAAACTCCTTTTATTTATTCAGAATTTTGTCAATTACTTTAATGACAAACATTCACATATAACCCCTTGCTAGTATTTCATTTCACATGCAGAAACACTTTCTGCAATTTCACCCGAAAACCCGTCTCGGTATCTAGTGAAATAAATTCCTGCGCTTGTTATTCTTTTCGGCATGAAACTTTTGCTCCAAATGGATGTCGGTGTCTCTTAAGTGTGTCACCCTACGGTTCACGAATAATGTGGACATGATCGAGACCCCTCTCGGATCAATAATCAGAAGCGGGATCTGGAGACCCATACTGACTCCCACACATTCAACGATGACTTTCTTATGATCGTGGGAACCTTTTATGCTAGTATCTTAATCCTTTTGTTTCGCGATATATTACATGTCCGAGATTCGATCATCGGTATCTCCATACCTAGTTTGATCTCGTTACTGACATGTACTCTTTTCTCGTTCCCGTGATATAACATTCTAGTGATCAAATCACTTGCTTGCAAGCTAATCAATGTGATATCACCGAGAGGGCCCAGAGTATATCTATCCGTCATCGGGATGAACAAATTCCACTCTCGATCCATGGGCCTCAACATAACACTTTATTAGTTCTGAATCCATCTTTATAATCACCATGTTACGGTGTGACGTTTGATTTTATCAAGTAACTCTTCTGGTGTTAGTGATTGACATGATCCCATAGTCTAAGGATTAGGATCACTTCATAAGTTGTTATAGCAATATAAACTCAATGACTTTGATCGTAATGCTATACTTCGGATGATTGTTCATCACATCATTACAATAATGTTGTGACCTTGTTATTAACAACATCCAATGTCCATGATCAGGAAACCTATGATCATCTTGTTAATCAACGAGCTAGTTTATAAGAGAGGCATAACTAGGAACTTCTTTTTTGTTTATTAAACAAACATGTATTAACGTTTCCGTATTAATACAATTATAGCATGTAAAATAAACATTTATCATAAATAAGGAATACGATAATAACCACTTTATTATTGCCTCTCGGGCATATTCCCTTCACATAGATAGTAGGTGAATTCAGAAGGGGTGATTTAGGTTAAAACTTGATTTATATAGATTTCTTATGGTGGCAGGTCACATAATAAGACTCCCTGGGTATATGCCACTATGTTTTGATATTTATAAATTTGTTGTGCATAAGATGACTCAATTAGCTAGCTAAAACCCATTTTTTGACTCTCTGTTATCCATTCACGTGAGGGTAAAAGTGAATATATTGCACACGACTGTGTTAGTAGTGGAGGGAAAAACTGAGTACAACCAACTGCCAGTGTTACACTCGAGGGTATAACTGAGCACAACTAAGTGGCCAAGGTTAGACACGAGGGGATAACTGAGCACAACTAAGTGGCCAAGGTTAGACACGGTACGCGTCTCGCGGTGCACATGGCAGTAGCCGACGCATGTGGCCGGGCACGGTGCAGTAGCGTACGCGGTTACACGGTGCACGGTGGTGCAACGAAACGTCTCCTCCCTTCACTTTTATAAAGGCCTCCTCACTCTCACTCATCACTCGCTCACTCACTCACGCAACCATCTCCACTGTCCCATCACCTTCTGCAAACCTCCAAGAAAACCCCAACCACGCTGGCGATGGAGAAGAACGGCGCGGTGGCCATCGTCGCCTCCAAGGCCTCCGATGAGGAGGCCCCCGTCGAGGCATCAAAGGCAGCCGATGTTCCCGTTCAGACCGCCGTCCCCGCTTCCGCCGTAGCCACCGGCGAGAAGGCCCCCACCAGTCTCGGGCATATCCCGCACGGCTGGGACCCCTACGCGGAGGAGCATTACATTAGGCTAAAGAACCCCTATGACACCAGCATCGCCGAACCATGGTCGGAGGTAACTAGGGTTTTCTCCTCTTCAGTTGTTCTTCCCCCATTCCCATCATTGGATGCTAGATCGTGTGTTATTAGGGTTCAGATGTTCGTATTTTCAATCGTTGGATGCTATATATTTTTACAGTAGCTAATCCTCTTTTGTTAGATCTCGTATTTCGATGAATGCCCCTGTTCATATTTCAAACATATTTTATTGTTCCTCCGAGTTGCATTTAAGGGATTCCCTAGTTAGTACTAGCACCAATATGTAGTTGCGATCAGTATCCGATTTAGTTAGAGATTTGGGGGTTAGGGAATAATCAGGGGATTTCAATTGGTTAATTTATGCAAGTAATCAATCCCAATAATCAAGGTATCTCAATCATGTGATTATTGCACTCTACTGTTTTTTCCAACATGTGGATATCAGCGATGTCTACAACAACGATGAGTCCACGGACACAAAGACTCGTTAGGTGATGAGGAGGCTGAAGTCCGGCTAGTACAACAACTTCTTCGCCGACGGCATCTATGGGTGCCCCTTCTGCACCAGGAGCCTCGTCACCGACTGCAACTCCCTCATGAAGCATGCCGAGGACGTGAAGACCTACAACCTGTCAAAGAACATCCACGCCTTAAGAGACAAGCACCAGGCGCTCGGTTTTTACCTCCGCAACCTCCAGAAGGTGCCCATCGAGGAGGGTCACATGCCCCCGATCAAGCCCAAGGCACCCAAGGTCAAGGGACTAGGAAGCAAGAAGCGGAGGAAGCGCCAGAGGGAGGAGGCGGAGGCCCTCCTAGCGGAGGCCACAAGGGGCCGCTGATCTTGTGCTGCGGCTACTGTAAAGCAGCTTCGTTTGTATTGTTGTCTGTGTTGAACTTGTCCGCTGCTGCTATTGGGTAGCCTAATTGTCAAACCTCGTTTAAGTATCATACTATATATATTCTATATTAGCTGCTTTATCTACATTAGCTTTGTTTATATATCCTATATTAGCTGCTTTATCTACATCTGCTCTGTTTACTGAATGTATTTATGGCGCTGGTTAGATTTGCTGCTCTAGATTTGCTATCAGATTGAGAAATAACAAGGGCCAAAAGGAACCATGAATGAAGAGAGAAGATACTCTAGATTCGTGATCTTATTGGGAAAAAGAAAACACAACTGTTAGCGACATAAAGAGGAATAGGTGCTCTTAAAAAGGTCAATCATAAAAATAACAAAAAAGAAATCTTCCAATGTAGGCGACATGACCCACATAACTACCAAACGCGTCCCACATGGTCACACACCATGTTCTCCAAAATGCGTTCCCAACAAGCCAGCCCCATGCTTTCCAAACTGGCATGGCCCCACACGTCAGCATAACGCGTATCTGACCAACCGGCTCCACGTGGTCCCACTTGTCAGGATGTAACGGCAAGGCTGATGGACAGTGAGTTTCAGACGGTGTGCGAGTTTTGGACAAGGAGATGTGAAAAGGTGAGGAAAAGTTAAACGGATGGGGCAAACTGAGTACAGCTAACGAACCAGGGGCACAAAAATAGAAATCCCATACAACTTTGGTATACGAGTCCCAACCGGGATTAGAGCCCATCTATTTGATTACATGAAGATCATTACATTATATGAATGCTTTATTTTCTATTCATATTGTATTCTCCATTTTGGTGTACGACCTCCTAAAGCAAAAATCCTGGCAATTCCTCTTGAATTGCTAGTAGGCGTTCGTGGTACAAGCTTATCCCGCATCGCATCCAACTATATATAAAGAAGGAGATCATTATGGATGAAACTCAACACAAATTATGGTATAATATAAATTAGGAATATATTTTGTACGTACTTGAAGAAAGTCCGTGCCCTGCTCACTACACACGCAAATGAACTCGCCGACGTAGTATCCATATAAATTTAGTCCCCTGTGGCTGCCTCACACACTTTTGGAAAATAGAATTCAATCAAATAATAATCAAACATGATAATTGTATTGAAACTAGAATTAAAGAGATGTGAGAACCTAGCTCTCATACTACTTATCGAGACTGGGTTAAAAGTCAGCTCCTTATGCCATTGACTAGGAACCTCCTTCTTGAACCGTTTCCAAACTCTGCCCGGTAAAAATAAATGAATGAGTTAGTTATTAATTACTTGACATCTCAGAGAATGAACAAAAGAGACGGATATAGTGCGATAATGATTGAAATTACTTTTGAAGCATATTAAGCATGTCACAGTACTCTTCCATGCTTTTCTTTAACGAGTCCGAGATTTTAACTCTTGCACGGTCAAGGTCAATGTTTAGCAGAATCCAGTGAAAGTTGTGCACGTTTTTATACATGGTTAACTCATCAATTACACTTTACATCGAGTAAGCAAAAAGTGAATGGGTACAAGACATTAAGACTCTCACCCGTCGTTGTAAGGACATGGTATTTGCTTAGTGTAATTTTGCTCATTTAAAAACATTAGCAAGTTAAACTCCGTGTCCTCTGGATTCGTCCTTAGTGTATATTCATTAACTATGTTTAGGTCAATGAACACAATGGAATAGATTCTCTTTCTGGTACATTCCAGAATCTTCATTCTGCATAATAGCGTACAATAGGATATAGTGAGGATAATTACAGATAATGAATTGAACAAGCTGAGTTAGAGCTTAATTACTTATAGACAATAGAAACTGACGAGGGACTTGTCGAGGGCTTCTTGGTTCAATAACCGAAATAATTGACAAAGTTCAATAAAAATATCGTCTGGATGGAAGTACTCCTCTGCAACTTTCACTATGAGAAATTGTAGCTCTTCCTCTGTGTCTTTCAAGTACCACTCATGCAACTTTCACGTTTGTGTTGGCAGATGCCGGAGTGTCTCATTGCTGACCAAAGGCTAGCCAAAGACATATTTTCGTGCTATTGCTACCTTGGCGAATTCTTCGCTGCCTCGAATTTTTTCGAGACTCATTTCACACTCCTTGGCTAATCGCTTAGCTTATTTCATATCTATTGGCTCTTTGGGTTTGGGTAACACCTTGAGCGGGGGGATCGATTGTTTTTCCCAAGATGGGGAACGTCTCTTAAGCTTCTCCTGCTTGCACTACTGCTGCTTGATGTCTTCTCTTTCAGTTTCTTCGTATAGTCATTTTTCTTATTTAAGTCATATTAGGATGGTTGCGCAAGAAGTTCCTGAAAGTGCTTCTTGACTTTAGGAGCTATTGTCACCTTTGGCTCGGGTTGTTTTGGTGCAAAATGGTCCTTCATTTCGTCTTGGGAGATCAGCCTGTTTTCCTCATCAGTCTGGTGGTAAGATAACTTGGGAAGAGGTGGCGGTACTCTTGGGAGGGGCTCTTGTCGTTTTCCGCGTCGGTTATCCCTCAATGAAGTGGTGGTATTCTTTTGCGTTTGGCCCTTTGAGTTAGTGGGCGAAGGCGGAGGCGCCGGAGATGGATATGGACTCATGCTGTGGTACCTCTCGGGGAGGGGTGGACTATTGCTTCTCGGAGGAGACTGTGGCCTTGGAGGTGATGGATTGCTTCTCGGAGGAGACTGTGGCCTTGGAGGTGATGGATTGTTTCTCAAAGGAGAGGATGGCCTTGGCGCCGAGCCTGGAAACACGATGTGCTCCTTTTTCCAAAGAATGAAGCCACTCGTGACTTGTCCTAGTGTTTTCTCCCCTTCACCTGCAGGGATGTCAAGCTGCAATGATCAAAATGCCGGTACAACTTCATCCACACCGACATGAGCATAGCCATCTAGAATCTGACGACCATGGTAGGTTGCTTCTGGTGGAAAAGGTAAAGCAAATCCGAGTGCCACCTTCATGGATATGTTCTTCAGTGTCACATGTAGCTCACAACTTGTCCTTGCCTCGACTTCATCCATGGGGCAGCGAACCATCCTTGCACCGGTATCATCTATCACTGGTGCATTATTCTCGATCAGCAGTACATCATTAGCCTGGACCTTCGTGGAAGCCATGCTGATTTTCCGCTGAGATGGCCCGACCGTATGTCGAATGTAGGATCTTGCTGTCAGGCCAGTCCTCTAAGTTCATTAATCTGCTCCTGCTGCAGCTTGAACATGGCTTAGAATTCCTCGTTATTTTTTCAACCGCCTCCAACCGTGCTGCCTCCTCCACCTTCTGCCGGTTCGTTTTTCTCGATCGGCTTCTACAAGTGTCAGTGTCCTCGGGAAACCCAAAATTTCATGGAAAAGATGGTCCAAAGCCTTGTGTTCGTCAGACCTTGTCAGCATTCCCGAGGGCCTTTGTCAGCTCACCGTTCTCTATCTCGGGAATGGATTTTCCCTCTTGAACCACCTTTATCACTTTAATAAGTTCATTCTTGGGTGCAAAAATTTCTTCCTTTGCAACAATGTCCCATGTTTCTGGGTCCTACGATCCCCCATGCCTGAGTAACCAATTTCTTGACCTCAAGGGACACTTATTTATAGCTGGAGTGATCTTTTTAGCATGCAGGGCGGCATCAGTTTGTGCCCACTTAGGCATGACACTCTTGTAGCCATCTGTCCCCAGATTATGGTTATATTTGTTTTTTTGCCGCATTTATCTGATTCTTTTCCGACCCTGCCATAGATTCTTTTGATTCCTTGTACTCCACAAATGCGGCCTAGTTATCCTGCTGCTTCTCTATTGCGCTAGTGAATTTTGGAGTCAGCGACTTCTTGACATACTTTTTGTATAATCTTTTCTTCTAGTCCTTGAATTATGTTCCCATGTTCTTAAGAGCCAACTCCTTGACTTTCAACCTCGATGTCGTTGTGAGATCATCAGTCGACAAGACTGGTAGGGTGAAATATGTCATGAGCGAATTCCAAAGACAATCTTTGGCTCTGTCATCAAAAAACTTGCTCCAACTTGATCCTTTTTATTTCCTAGCTTATTCCACTCCCGAGTGGTGATCGGGATGGTGTCCCTAACAATCACTCCGCAATGATGTACAAATGCATTTGTGGCTTGTGTGGGCTCCAATGGTTGGCCCAGATCAGAGACTACGTAAGTTCTGAAACGCACACCATCGGCTAACTTTCTGGTTGGGCCTCGTTTCCTTACAGAAGATTGGTCCAATGCGGAGGTCTAAGAGAAGAAATAGTCATTAGTATATATATATGAATCAATTAATGTATCCACTAGTGATCAGCAGAGGCTTTATAGACCTTGCTGGACTTTGTTAAGGCGTCTCCACCATCGTCTCCACCGTTGTTTCCACCAGAGTCTCCACGCTCGTCTCTAGACAAATTAAGGTACTGGGAGCCATCCGGCTGCTGCATCGTAATAATAACCTGTAGTACCCTCATATATCATGGTGTACATGCGTTGTTCATCGTCTCTACCATTCATACCTTAAATAATACAGAAGAAATATAAAACAATTTTGCTTAATGCAACAACAGAAGGAAGATAAAATACTTTATCATAACAGAATAAAGATAAAATACTAATGAAACAATAATACATCTTGAATAATCCAGTTAATACAACAATAATATTAGATAATATCACTAATACACATCTAGCTTAATCAAACTGGACGTTGACTCCCGGTTCCCGAGCCACGGGAGGTGAACATCCAAAGACAAGGAACCATCACAGGAGCATAGCTCGGGTGAGATCCCTAGAGAGACTGTCAGGTATCAAAGAACCTGACGTCCAACGCAACCATATAGCGACACACGTTCTCGTCCTCCTCCCTGACACGACCCTGTACCACCTCTTCGAGGGCCGGCTCCCTCAGAACCGATAGTGGACCACGCGATGGCCACCAAAGAAGCTCCGGGTCGACGATGAGACCTGTATTCCTCACCAAGCTACGCCTCCCGGCAGGTAGCATCTTCGAGTGCCAGCCCGGCGGAGCCCAGTCTCAGGCATGCCCAGCAGAGCCTAGTCCTCCTTCGTTGCCACCGAGTCGACGACGATGATGTGATATGGGCATAACCTAAACACTAAATTAAATCTAAACACTAAATTAAACATAAACAATCATAACCTAAAAAATAACCCCTGAACTAAATCATAACCTAAACACTAAATATTATCAACTAAACTAAACTATATTAAACACTAATTAAATCTCTATACTAACCTAAACATAAACACTAAATATATATTATCCCTAAACCTAAACTAAACACTAAATTTTTAGATGAACTAAACTAAACTCTAACTAAAATATCTATACTAAATTACACTAACTAAAATATCTAAACACTAACTAAATCTAAACTAGACTAAACACTAATTAAATCGAACGACGCGGGAGGTCACCTGTGGGGAGGCACGACCGGGATGACGACGGGGGTGATGCGCGGCGGTGGAAGGAGGGGCGGAGGACGGCGCGCGGCTCCTCCTCTGCTTCTCCATGGGCACGGGCGGCGGCGACGTACGTGCTCGCGGGGAAGAAGGTGAACTAGCGTGCTACGAGTGGTGGCTCTAACCGGGGTGGATTGGGTGGGTATTTATACCCACCTCCTTTAGTCTCGGTTTGAGCTACAAATCGGTAGTAAAGGGGTTTTCGGCCACCATGTTTCACGCGCAAACCGCACCCTTTTAGTCCCGGTCTGAGCTACCATCCGAGACTAATGGGTATCCTTTAGTCCCGGTTTGTAGATCAAACCGGGACAAAAGGTTCTTTTTGGCACTAAAATGAAAATCAATACAAATAATAAAAAATTATGTATTATATACCAAACAATTTAGAAAAATAAGATCTATTATACTACTCTATTATACAACTTAAATGAAATAATTTATTGTTTAACAAATATTCTAATAATCTTGGAAAAAACATATTTTATTATTTAAAAATCATAAAAATACATATAATATACCAAAATATTCAAAAAAAATAATCTACCCATTAGAATATAATATGTCATATATTGTTTCCTAATGTGCCATCTTTTGGATATTTGAGAAGTGTTTGAATATGAATTTGATTAACTTTTGCATATTTCGAACCTGATAAAACTTTCTACATGAGAAGTGTTTGAATTTAAATACCTAATCTAAAACCATTTTCCTATTTTATAAAATAATTATTCTAATTATTCAAACTATTAACCATTTTGCTATTTTGTCTCGGTTTGTGGCTCAATCCGAGACAAAAGTTTCTCTTTGGCACCAAAAAGATATGTCGGGGTCCTTTAGTCTTGGTTGGAGCCACTAACCGGGACTAAACATATTTTTTCCGCCATTCTTAGAGCCGTCAAGCCATGCTCCATGCTTTCCCGCCATTTTCCTTCGCTTTCCGCCATGTTTTCCCGCCCTTTCCCTCTATATCTAGGCCGACCACCATGGCCATCCACACCTTCCCCTCTCACAATAATGGACACTGCATACTGGGACATTCTGACCCTCGAGGAGACTGATGCGCTGTGTATCTCTAGCTACCCATGCCTGTTGGGCTACCAACTTCCCACCGACTGGATGCTGAGCGCTAGAGAGGTTACTGTCCCTCCTGTGCTTCAAGGTTCCGCCCGCCAAGCGGCCATCACGAACCACTTGTACCACGAGCTCACGCCAGAGCAGCGGATGGATCCCACCAACTACGACACCTGGAATACCTTCTTCGCTTACCGGCAGGAAAGGGATCTCGCTAGGTACGAGGGTGACGCCCCGCCCTCGGGGAACCACAACAAAACCAACCACCTCCTATGGTGGGAAAACCGGATTAACGTCGGCGTGATGTGCTACATCGCTAAGGGAGATCATCCTCGCCTATGGTGCCCACACTTTTACCCGATGTAGAGCCATAAGAAGGGTGGCGGTGGTGAAGGCCGCGAGCGTAACATCATCGTCATCCGGGAGGCCCCTCCCCTGTGCATCATGAATCCAACGCCGGAGTGGCAGGTGCCCTCGGAATATGCCATGGTTGGGCCGAGGATCCAGTCGTGTGCGCCTAGCAACGACAACGATGATGATGACGAAGAGGACCCTGAAGGTGTGTACTATAGGGCTAGACATGGTTATCACTAATTTTTATTTTTTAATATTAATAAATGTCTTGCGTGTTGGTCTCTCTACAACCCCCCGAACTATAAAGATGTTGTATTCTTATGAGTTTGCTCAAGTGCTCAAATATCATTCTTATTCTACCTGTCTTCAGCAAACTCACAAATTGTGACAAAAATAGGGATAATTCACAAAATCTTCATAAAAAGACACACAATAGCCTATTAAGAGTCAGTTCATATCCATAACACGGTTACATAAAAGGTTTAATATATTATTACATCACCAACGTCCACATCTAGTGCTGGGGTTTTCTTCTAGTCCACAACCATGTAGGATCTTATTTAACGACATGCTTGGGTCAGTGTTCACTGTGAATGGCAAAATTTCTTGAAACTTATTATAATCTTTTGACATGTCTGTCTTGTCCTAAACTCCCACCATGTTTCTTTTCCCTAAAATAAATATGTGGCGCTTTGGCTCATCGTATGATATTGTATTTTTTTGCTTATCTTTCCTTTTTCTCGGTTTGGTAGACATGTCCTTCACATAGAAAACCTGAGAAACTTCATTGGATAGGAGGAATTGTTCGTACACTGTTGTCATTCTGCACTGCTGGTTTACCTTTATCCTGCCTCATTTCAGCTTAACCCATTGCACTGAAACAAAGGGACCTTAAAATAGGTTCCATAGTCAAGTTCCCATATATCCTCTATGTAACCATAATATGTGTCCTTTTGTCCATTGTCGTTTGTTGCATCAAATCGGACACCACTGTTTTGATTGGTGCTCTTTTTATCTTGGACGTGCGTCTAGAATGTATTCCCATTTATCGCGTACCCTTGGAAAGTCAATATAGCCGAAGATGGTGACCTGGCCAACAAGTACAATTGATATCCAAAAGTGGTGTCATTCATGAGATGTGTTTGCAACCAACCGCCGAAGGTCACCATGTGTTCAACCTTAATCCAAGAGTCTGACTTCCCTGGGTTTTTGGAGTACGATATTCTGGTGTTCCTCGATATACGGAGCCACCAAGGTGGAATTTTGAAGAACCGTGTAGTGTGCTTTAGTGAAATAATGCACGTCCATACATATCCTTCCTTTCTTTCCTAGCGTGCCTTTTCCACTCAGTTTTCCCTCATGCCATAATTTAGGAAAACCGATCAGCTTAAGGTCAGGAATAAAGTCAACACAAAACTCAATGGACTTCTCTGCTCGAGTTTCAAGCTCTCCCTTTCACTTTCCCATTCTCCCTTTGCATCAGCAATGGCCCGGCCAAGATCTTCATCGGGCTCAGCTGATGCCCGTTCTTTAGCTTCTTGTTCATCATTGTCTTCCATTGTAGTACCACCATATTCAGGGGTCATAGGATAGTTGTAATCATTCTCCTCTTATTTGTTGTCTTCCATCATAACCCCTCTTCCTCCATGCTTGGTCCAACAATTATAGCCAGACATGAAACCAGACTGAAACAGGTCGCCTTGAAGGACTCTTGAGGAAGAGTATTCTTTCTGATTCTGACAATGACCACATGGACAACACATAAAACCATTTCGCTTGTTTGCCTCGGCCATAACGAGAAAAGAATGCATGCCTTTAATGAACTCGCTAGAGCTTCAGTCAGCGTATATCCATGGCCGGCTTATCTGCATTATTTAAGTACATCAAACAGATTCACGACGATTAAATTAGTAGGTCTAAAAATAAAAGCACACAACGATACTTTGGCTCCGGATGCAACTAATACTGAAACTATGCACTGATTTAAAAAAATTCTACTCCATCTTTAGTCCTGGTTGGTGTAAGGGGTTGCACCAGGCTGGGGCCGGCATGAGCCCATTAGTCGCAGATTAAAGGAAGATGAACCTTTAGTCCCGGTTGGAGAAACCAACCGGTACTAAAGGAAGATGAACCTTTAGTCTCGATTGGAGACACCAACCGAGACTAAGCATGTGTGGCGACACAGATACATGGGTGAGTGTCGACACTATGTCGTGAGTGGCGGCACTATGTCAGTGAGTGATGACACTATTTTGGTGGGTGGATACACTATGACATGGTTGAGTGTCGACATTATGTCATGAGTGTCGACACTATGTTGTGGTGCTTAATCTATAAATAGGCAAGATGCATTCTTCTGAAGCTATCAACTGCAAGATGGTGTGCGAGAGCAGGGACACCACTACGGTGAAGCTTATCGAAGATGTCTTAGGATCCCATTCTCATACATCTTTGAGGAGCTCGCCATAGAGGCACTCCCTAATATGTGAAATTTGTTAGCTCCATGGCGTATTTATGTAGAGCTAGAGAAGTTATAAACTGCAAGATGGTGCAAGAGGGACACCACTACGGCGGAGCTTCTCAAAGATGTCTTAGGATCCCATCCTCGGTCATCTTTGAGGAGCTCTCCATAGAGGCACTCCTTAATATGTGAAATTTGTTAGCTACTCGGCATGTTCATGTTTTTGGTTCTTGCTTGTTGCAACAGCAGATGATTAAAATTCTAGGGCGCCACTATACACATGTGCCTTCATTTCGGATGTGATCCTTGGGGTTGTGTGAGCGAGCCTTGTGATATGCACAAGGACATATATTAGGCATCCTACTTGGCTCGATTACTCCGTCCCTATGATTTTTGTGTCCACCATAAGTATGAGTCCCTATAGTACTTGATCTTCATAGTTTTAGTTCTTATTTTTGGTGCAATGGCCAATGATTAAAATGCTAGGGTGCCACTATACATGTGTTCCTTCATTTTGGTTGTGATCCCGAGGGAGGTGTGAGCGAGCCTTGTTATATGCACAAGGACATATATTGGGCATCCTACTTGGCTCGCTCACTCCGTTCCTATGATTTTTGTGTCCAACATAAGTATGAGGCCCTATAGTACTTGATCTTCATAGTTTTAGTTCTTATTTTTGTTGCAATGGCCGATGAGTAGGCTGAACCAATGTTTCTCTGTGCTGTAGTAGCTAGCTAGGATGAACTCATGTATCTTTGTGCTTCTATGAATCAAATGAATTTCGAGACTATGTGCCAAACAAGATATAGGTAGAATCCACATATTGAAAATGATATTTATCTTGAATTTCATTACATTAATACAAGATAGATAGAATCCAAATTAATAAAAGTTCACAACTCATGTTATTATTGCAAAAGTTACTTCCAAAATAAACCCACAAATACCTCTATTTTTAGAGCATGAAATGAGATAAACTAGCAACAAAAGATGAAAGGATGAAGTTGTAACCTTTTATAACCCTTGGATAGATGTGGCACCAAAAAATCTTGATAAATCTTGAGAAAAATGGGCATGAACTCGAGCTTGAAGGAAGAAAGAGAGGGAGACGCCACGAGCTTGAAATAGAGTATGGCTCGGGCAGGAGAGAACCATGATATAGGAGGGACAATAGTCCCGGTTTATTACTTGAACCAGGACTAAAGGTCCACCTTTAGATCTTTAGTCCCGGTTCGTGTAATAAAACGGTACTAAAGGGTTTCCGACAGGCTGAGACCTTTAGTTCCGGTTTGTTACGCGAATCGGGACTAAAGGTCTCGTTCGAACCGGAACTAGTGGGTGCCGTGCCTACGGCCTTTTCTAGCCATTGAAACCGGGGCATTAGTCCCGGTTCGTAGCAAAACCGGAAGTTGTCATGGTGGTGGCACGACAGAATGGGTAGGCTTAAGTTGGGGCCAATGTGTACTAGTGGGATCTAGAGAGGGAAGATGTAGTGATTTATACACATAGAATACATGAACTTAATCTTTACTCAGCTCAACTGATGCTAAAATTGCTCCTCGAGCTATATGGGAGGGAGGAAGAAGAAGCTCTCAGCTAGTTCTCAATGGACAAATGAATCGATCCCCTCTCTGGAGTCCCTGGCTCACCTTATAAAGGGGTGGCCAGGTTACAGCTAGGGCTGATGTGGACAACATATTCGTGGAATATGCTTGTCCCAAAATAGTAACTCGGCGGGAGCCTTTCCGTGTCTCCCTTCTATCGGCGGCAATAACCCAGAGCCCACGACATGTGAGCCTCGGGCTCGAGGACTGTCACCTCTGTGACCCTCTTCTGCTTCTTTGTCCCTCTGGCTCTTGTTCGTAGCGCTTGGCGCTGTACATATTCGTGAGGAGAGACAGTGCAGGGTTGACTTCGGGGTTCGCCCCCTCCTTCTCGAGCAAGCTTCCCCACGACTCGGCCTCACCTTGTATGACTCGGCCAAGCCCTAACCTTCATATTCAAAGAGTAATAACTGTGCGCCGACATATCTTGTATGTCGGCTGAGTCAGGTCTTAGTTACCTGATTTGGATTTAGCCGGGCCTTATTCGACCGGCCACTATATAACTCGGCCGGGTCATTCTCTGACCTGGTCCCGACCCTTGGGGGCTTTGCCCATTTATCTTAGCTTGACCCTACCTAGGGTCATCCCCCACAACATTAGTCCCCGAAGCTGGTGCGGTCTTGGCGACTTTAGTTGGCAAGGCTACATCAGGTTCAAGATACTTGGTACCTATGCATCTGTTTGCCAACTTATACTTCATTCGGCTCTCTCTTTGAGGCGCACCTTAATTTATACCCTGTCGCTGGTCCGAGGTATGACTTGTTCTTCCGAGTCAATTTTCCTCATCCGGGTCACTTTCTTAGCTTCTCGTGTAAGTTTCATCCTACGTGTCTCAATCATTGCACTTCGCCTCATTTTTTGGGCCGCTACAGTGATCGCTGGCATATGAACAGTGACCATTGCAGGCTGTCATTTCCGTGCAGTGCCTCTTCAGTTTTCGCAACGGTTATGGCGGCCGAATCACCTCTGTGCCATGTGACCCGTTGTGTGGCTCCACTCGGCGGCTGCCAGCGCACGATACAGGCGTGTACGCGGTAACCGCCACGTACCCTCGATCCCACTACTGCTTGTGGTTTGTGGTTATAAATGGGGGAGCGGGGGAAACCCTTGGCCACTTTCCCCACTCCCCTCTCCTTCATATTCCTCCTCGTGCCGCCGCCATAGAGCCCTGCTCCACACGACAGTGCTGCTGCTTTTAGGTCCTGCACCATCGTGTTGCATGCTTGCCTTGATACTCTTCTCCGATCCTTCTTCTCAACCATTGCCGCGCTCTTCGTTGTCGCGATGGGGCAGTGTACATCGAGACCTCTCCTCGCCGCAAGCATTTCCTCCTCCATCGATTCTTCCGACGAGCCCATGTCGAGTTCGCATAGCGGTGCTGTCGTTCGGGAAGAGGATGTAGTCACGGGTCCGAAGCGCGAGTCATGGAGAGGATCTATGGTCACTCGGCGAGAAATCGAGTGGCTTTGCAAGACACGCCGTATCCCCACCGAGGTAAAGTGTCGATTACCTGGCCCGGATGCCGCCCCATCGTAGAGGCCGACGAGTATGTAGTTTTCATGTCACACTTCACTAGAAGACCCGACCTCCCACTTAGTGATTTTGCCAAATGTTTCCTAGAATTCTCTAGCCTCTAGCCTCATCACTTGCCGGCTAACTCCATTGCCTCTTTGTCGGCTTTTATCTCAGCTTCCGAAGGATACTTCGTCCTTTGGCCCTCCATAGTCGTCTGGTCCAAATTCTTACAGATCCAAGCTAATGTTGTGCTAGATAAAACTTTTCCTCCCTCCGAGAAATCACTGACCCAATGTGGGGCTGCCTCCATCGCACCCCGAAAAAGGTGTGTGTTCCCCCGAGTCACAGGCCTCGAATCGTTCAAGAAGTGGTACATGTCGTTTTTCTATGTGAAGAATAGTGGAAAGGAAGATAAGATTCAGCCGCCTACCTTCTCAGTCGGTTCCCCTTCCAAGAAGAACAGGAGTTACAACCCAAAGAAATCTGATGCCCTCGCCGAGGCATTGAAACTCCGACTCAAGGAGTTGACTCAGGAGGGACTTCATGGTGAAGACTTGATGGCTGCTTTCGTCAGCAGCCGAATCTACCCCTTCCAACAACGATCCCATGAGCTCTGCTATATGAGAGTTCCTCTTGACCTGAACCGAATCTCCACAGTCGAGCTTGAGGACGACCAGATTCAGAAGCGCGTCCGAGCTATTTTCAAAACGGACATGGCTGAGGATTGGCGGTGGGGCATGAAGCCCTTTACTCGTGATAATCCCCCTCCCAAGGTAACTTAACCCCGAATCATTTTATCCGAATTAATTTTCTTAGCCATTTTGTTGAGAACTTGGCTAATCTTTGCTCGCTCTTACTATAGAAATTTGAGGAGCAAGCTTCAGAGGATGCCGAGGTGATTTATCTTCCTTGGAGAGAAGACCGTGACAGTTCTGACAATGTGGAGCCAGATTCGAAGGAATTCATCCTGAAGCCTGAGTATTCTCCTGTCCGACCTCGTGGAAAGGCTTCCACCTGCGCCGATGAAGGTGACTCAGACGAAGTCGAAGTTCTTGAGGTAGTTGCAGCAGTGCCTATCTCTTACGCATATCCGTGTCATATTTCTCCAGCTAACCCGGCTAGTTAGGTGCAGGAGGTTGACCCTCTCGCAACTGGAGGTCAAGTCTCGGTGAAGAAAAGGCCCACTTTAAAGGATCCATCTAATGAGGCTCCCAAGAAACGAGTCAAGAGATCTTCCTAGAAGCCTCCAAAGCGAAAGATCATGCCCGGGGTTTCTGTGTAAGTCAGCTTACTCGAACCAGATTTGTATTTCTTGTTTCTCTCTTTACTTTCCTTATTTTGTTCTATTTTTTATCTTGGTAGTTCTCTACTCTCTACCAATCCGAGTGGTCCGAGTATGACCTCTTAGATTACTCGTCCACCATCGCCACCACCCCAAGGAGATGTCCATGTCCCTAGCCCTGCTCGCGATGACCCTCTTCCCGTGTTGGCTAATAGTCCACCTTGGCGGGAAGGGGTTGAGGTTGAAGGACGGGGCAACTGCCCTTAGGTTTGTCCGGGGTTGAGGTTGAAGGATGTCCAGGTCCCTAGGACCTGGTGATTATATAAGTCGGGCCTATGGGAGCCTTTAGGGCACGATAACTTAGACTTTCTAGTCACCTCGCATAGCGAACCAATCCCTGTAACTCGGCGTATTGCCCTTATAGTGATTTATAGCAGGAGTACGATTCCGCCACTGTTGTGGGATCTGAACCTGGATAAGCTGTGTTACCTCGTACCCGTCAATCGTCCGCCTTCCCCCATGTCTCTAAACACGCACTGTGAGGACCCCTCCATGGCGTACTCATCGGCAATACCACGATAGTTGGCGCCCACCGTGGGGCAAGAGGCACTTCAGGCTCTTCAGCGGGCGAGGACCAAGATCTTCGCGGGAATCGGCGAAACCGTAGCCATCGGTCGAGTTCTCTTCTTCGGCACCATTTCGATCGTCCCTCCTGACGAATTCTAGATCCCGGCGAAGACGAACCCAACGTGGTGCTCGGTCATCCCCATCGGAGATATCCACCTCTTCATCGGCAAAACCGACTCGAGCACTAGTTCCCTAGGAGTCGGAGGAGTGTCCAGAACTGCACGGACCGCCTATGGGCAGGATACATTCACGGAAGGATCGATGTCGGATCTCTCCTCGAAGTTTGCCGGCAAAGATCGGAAAATTCAAGGCCCACCCAAACCGCCCTTGTGCAGGATATAATGGTGGAAGATCACTACAAGTCCGCCGGCTTCGTCCGTGCGTCTGGACAACAGAGATCCAAGTTCGTCGGCGTGGTTACCATCTTCGATCTGGCGCGTTTCATTCAGAGAGAGGGCGAAACCCCCCGAGATTACCTTGCCAGGTGGCTCCATATACGGGCCGATCTGGCGCATTACCCCAATGATGATGCCATGTATCACTTTGTGGAAGGACTGGACCAAGGTACGCTTCTCCGGCATTCTCTAAGGCGGCAGCAGGCTTCGGTTCGCCTCACCTTCAAAAGCATGGTGAACACCATCAACAACTACGCGGAGGCAGCCTAGACAACGCTTGCGCTCATTGACGGAACCCCTCTGATTCAGCCACCGCCACCATCGCCTCCCGTCGCCATCGCCGCAGCTGCACCACCGCCTCCAGTCATTTTTGCTGCTACTGCACCTCCACCCCCATCATCGAGGAAGCCCCGACGCCCTTCGACTCTGTGATTGACGCACTCTACGCCGACTTTAGTGTAGATTCAGAGGAGATAGATTTCAGCCCTGAGGAGCTAGACTCTGCCATGCAGGAGATGGAGGAGGAGTACACGCGCGAAGAACAAGCCAACAACACCGTTATGTCCCGAGAGGTGTTCGTCACCATTGGGACGGCGATGGATGAAGATCAACCCGGAAGAGCTCCGCCTACAGCGCTGGACAAGGGGAAGGGACCACCTGTTGCTGCCGACAATGATCGTGCAAAGTACATGCCCCCTCCACCTAACCCAGTGCAACAGCCGCAGGAACTCGACACCGGACCGAGCAACAACAACACCGCAAACCCGCCGCCTCCGGCATCTACGTCTGCTGCTGCCCAAGTTACTCCAGCTGATAGAGTGATGTACGACAATCTCCTCGTCGAGCATATGATCGTGGCTCATATTCGCAATGTAGTCCAGCTTGACGAGAAGTGCCAGTAGCTGCTGGAGGAAGCGCATTCCATCGTGGAGCAAGGCGCAAAGCTAGATTGAGATTTGGCCAACACGCAGAAGTCAATAGAGAAAGCTAGAGCAATGGAGGCCGAGTACAAGACTCTGATGCAGCAGCAGAAGGCCAAGAAAGCTCCAGCTCGCGTCATCAACGATCTTGGTGTGCGGCAAAACCTAGGATGGGCTCCCTCGAAGCCGGCACAAGCTAAGCCATACATTGATAGTGAAGGCAAGCAGGTGATGCCCACCCCACTCCTTAACCTCATCATCACCAAGACCCTTCTGGAGCAGGATAGATCGCCCAATGCAGTTGACACCCCGCCAAGGCAGAGCGGCATCGTCATCCGCGATAACGCGGAGAAGACCCGTCATGACGAAGAGCATACCCAAGGACACAAGAGCAGGTCACGCCATGACCCTCCTCGTCCGACAAGCAACCGTAACAAGCGTGAGGCATCGCAGGAGGGTAACATCAAGAAAGCTAACCCACCGCCACCTCCGCCTCCATCGCCGCCTAGCATCCACCATGGCGGAGGGGGCCCGCGTCGTTCACGCAGCCCATCCCCTGATGGAAAAAAGAAGAAAATAAGCTCGGAGCCAGACGATGCACGTTCGCGCCTGGACATGATCCACGAGGCCCGGGAAGGACCATACCTGGGACCATGTTGCTTTGGACCTGTAATACGGTCCACAACTTACCCCAAAGGTTTCCGGATTGACAAGACCATCAAGCCCTATGACGGCACTGCCAAGCCAGCTACATGGCCGCAGGACTACGGTAACACGGTAGATATTGCCGGGGGTAACCCCAACGTTGCCATCAAGTACCTCCCATTGATGTTGGCGGGCATGGCCCGTCAATGGATTGATGACTTGCCGGAAAGATCCATATTCAATTGATTGGACATGCAAGAAGCGTTCACCAAGAACTTCGAGGGTACGTACAAGCGTCCCTGCACTGTTGGCGATCTACAGCGGTGCGTGCAAGAGAAAGATGAGACATCTCGCGCCTACCTCTCCCCCTGGCTGGATATGAAGAATTCCTGTGCAGGAGTGCACGCCCAGACCGCCATGGCCGCCTTCATAGAGGGGTTGGAAAGGGGAATGTTGCTCCGACATAAGCTGAAGCTCTTGCAGGACAATCATCAGCTAGACTTGAACCAGATGATTCAGTTGGCCAGTGAGTTCGCAACTGTCGATGACGATGCTCGCGGCTCTCTGCCAGCAATGGCCGTTCCAACTCAAGCTCGGAGGAACAACAACACAAAGAGGAAATCCGCACCATAAGAAAAGCAAACTCCCGACATGGTCGCTATGAACTTTGCATGACGAGGTGATGGCGGACAACGTGGCCGAGGGCGGGGAGCTGGTCATGGGCAACAGCGAGGAAATGAAACTACCTCGGCAGCGCTCCGCTTTCCCCAAACCTACGAGGAGTACCGTGATATGCCGTGCCTCGTACACCTCGATGCCAACAGCATGGCCACCCACACCAATCGCCACTGCAAGTTTGTCAATGACCTTAAGGAGGACCCGGAGTCCGGCTATAAGCGAAGTCGGAAGAACAGACCACGAGGCAAGGGCAAGGGGAAGAAGAAGGAGGAGGAGTCCAAGGATTCAAGTGACATGGACGGGGACATTGACCCCAAGCACGCTGCCAAGAGCGACAGCAAAAGCAAGAACCCCTTCGAGAAGAAGGCGGCAGTTTTCCACACTTTCCTTGGCACCCCCACCGTCCGACAACAGAAGACCTCAATGAGGATACTGATGGCTACTCTACCCCCAGTTCCCCAGTTCCTGCGCTGGTCGGAGATTCCAATTACTTGGGACAGGAAGGATCACCCAAACCTCATCCCTACGGAGAACCAATATGCCATGGTCATCAACCCCCTGATTGACGATAATGAGTTCACCAAATGTATGGTGGATAGTGGAAGAAGCATCAATATCATGTACCTGGATGCACTGCAGAAGATGAACTTGACGGAGGCAAACCTAAGGCAGACCAACACCATCTTCCACGGCGTAGTTCCTACTTAGGAGGCTCGGTCCCTTGGGTGCATCACACTTCAGGTCGCTTTTGGTGATGTTAATAATTACTGCCAAGAACGCATGACCTTTGAGGTGGTCCCCTTCAAGAGCGTGTACCATGTCATATTCGACCGCGACATATTCCACACCTTTATGGCCAAGCCATGCTTCGTCTACAACAAACTCAAGATACCTGGACCAAATGGTGTCATCACCGTATCCGGAAGCTTTACCAAAGCAAGGGACTGCGAGATTGGAGAAGCAGCCTACGCAGAAGCTGTCCTCTAAAATGAATAATTCAAGGAGATCCAAAGCAAGGTCAATGCCTCAGAGATGCCCGCGTCGAAGAAACAGATCTCTGACTCCGCCCCAGCATTCAAGGCCGCCATCGAGACCAAGCCGGTGGAACTTGTGGTAGGCGATGCCTCCAAGACCACCGCCATTGGGACGAACCTGGACCCTAAATAGGAAAGCGCGCTCGTCGAGTTCCTCAGTGAGAATAGGGACATCTTTGCCTGGCAACCTGCCGACATGAAAGGTGTACCTAGGGAACTTGTCGAGCACAGCTTGAATATTGATCCAAAATGTAAACCAGTGAAACAACCTCTACGACGCTTTGGAGATGAGAAGAGACGCGCCATAGGCAAAGAGATAGCTAGGTTACTTAAGGCTAGTTTTATCCGAGAATTCCTTCACACCCAATGGGTGGCCAATCCTGTACTTGTCCCCAAAAAGGGAACCAAAGAATTAAGAATGTGCGTTGATTACACCGACTTGAACAAGGCATGTCCCAAATATCCGTTTGCTTTGCCTCACATTGACCAAGTCATTGACTCGACAGCTGGCTCGGAACTTTTGTGTTTTCTTGATGTATACTCAGGATACCACCAGATCAAGATGAGGAAGTCCGACCAATTGGCCACTTCGTTCACTACACCCTACGACACGTTTTGCTATGTCACGATGCCCTTTGGGCTGAAAAATGCAGGTGCTACGTACCAGCGGACAATGCAACATTGCCTACACGATCAAATTGGTCGGAACGTTCATGCCTATGTGGACGATATAGTGGTGATGTCTAAAAAATCAAATGACTTAATCTCCGACTTAAAAGTAACCTTTGATAATATCCGAAAATACAACATGATGCTTAACCCTAAGAAGTTCGTCTTCGGGGTTCCAGCCGGCAAATTGTTAGGTTTCATCGTTTCCCAACGTGGAATCGAGGTCAACCCGGAGAAAATCAAGGCCATCTTAAACATAAATCATCCGACATGCCTAAAGGACATACAACGACTAACATGTTGTGTTGCAGCAGTTAGTCGGTTCGTCAGCCGACTTGGAGAGAAGGCCCTGCCACTGTACAAGTTGATGAAGAAGGCGAACAAATTCTCGTGGACGGACGAAGCAGATGCAACATTGAAGAAAATCAAGGAGATTCTTTCCTCAGCGCGTATCCTTGCAACACCCGATCCTGGAGAGCCCATGTTAATTTACATGGCGGACACCAACCGGGTAATCAGCATCGTCGTCGTGGTAGAGAGCAAGGAACCAGGCTATGAGTACAGAGTTCAACGACCAGTTTACTATGTAAGTGAGGTCTTGACGGAGTCCAAGCAGCGTTACCCGCACTACCAAAAGATAGCTTATGGAGTATTCCTTGCTTCTCGGAAGCTGAGGCACTATTTCCAGGAGCACCCTATCGCAGTAGCGAGCAAGACTCCACTGTCCGACATCATCAACAACAGCGATGCTACAGGAAGTGTCGCGAAGTGGGGCATTGAACTTTCCGCCTTCGAGATCACTTACAAGAGACACGACGCTATCAAGTCACAAGCCTTGGCGGATTTTCTTGCAGATTGGACAGAGATGCCATATGCAACCCCAATGCCGGAGCCAGAATACTGGGTGATGCACTTTGACGGATCAAAGCTGCTCAACGGCTCAGAGGCTGGTGTACTGCTACAGTCACCAACTGGGGACAAGGTACACTATGTTCTGTAGATCCACTTCGAGGCTACAAACAACATGGCGGAGTATGAAGCACTCATTCACGGATTACGCGTAGCCAAGGATATTGGCATCAAGCGCATAGTTTGCTGTGGAGATTTCGACTTGGTTGCGCAGCAGGTGGCTGGCACCTGGAACGCGCGGAACCCTATGATGGCGGCATATCGAGACAAAGTGGACGAGATAGACAAGAGGTTCTTGGGCTACGAGGTCAAGTATGTACCTAAGGAGCAAAATGAGGCGGCTGATCTACTCTCTAAGCTTGGATCAGGGCACAAACGAATTCCGCCTAGAGTTTTCCTGGAGCATCTACGAACGCCATCCGTGAAGGGAGTAGACATCGACAACCCGGACAGAGTTGACTCTTTTGTTCACATGGTGACAAAGGTCCCTCCGGCTTGGACAAAACCGTTCATGGAGTATCTCGAACTCGAAACTTTGCCTGACGATGAGGTCGAAAGACAATAGTACGTCCAGCAAAGGGCTATACCATAATCAATGGACAGCTCTACAAAATAAGCACTATTGGTGTATACCTTAAGTGTGTTTCCCAACAAGAAGGTATTGAAATCCTACGCGAAATCCATCTCGGAGATTGCGGGCATCACGCCGCTCCCCGATCCTTGGTCGCTAAAGCCTTCCGGCAAGGATTCTACTGGCTGACGGCAAAGGCGGACGCCGACAAGATGGTCGAGACATGCATGGGATGCCAGTACTATACCCGACAACCACATGTTCCTGCTAAAGAATTGCGAACAATACCAATAACTTGGCCATTCGCAGTTTGGGGGATGGACATGGTTGGTCCGGTGCAAACGGCACCATGTGGGTTACGCATCTGCTAGTAGAAGTTGATAAATTCACCAAATGGATAGAAGCTAAACCCATTAGAAAGCTCGATGGGGCAATTGCCCTTAGGTTTGTCCGGGATCTAGTGGTGAGATTTGGTCTCCCACATAGCATAATCACCGACAACGGCAACAACTTGTCACTCAGAGAAGTGGAAGCTTACTGTTGGGAGAAGGGCATCCGACTTGACCTTGCATCTGTGGCACATCCATAGTCCAATGGTCAGGTTGAGCGAACCAATGGATTAATTCTGCAGGGAATCAAGCCACGTCTTGAGGCACTGCTACATAGAGCAGATGGAGCCTGGGCAGAAGAATTGCCATCTGTGTTGTGGAGTTTCCAAACTACACCCAACAGATCCACCGGCTACACCCCTTACTTCATGGTATATGGAGCTGAAGCCATCCTGCCTTCCGACATCCTTCACGATTCACCAAGAGTTGCCACCTACGACGAAGATGACGCTGAAGAATCCACACGCCTAGATGTGGACCTTCTCGACGAGGAGCGCGTTTTGGCATTGCCAAAGATCCGCCATCTACCAGTAGAAGCTACGTAGCTACCATAGTCGCCGCGTTCGGCATCGCTCATTTAAAGAGGGGGATCTGGTGCTCCGACTTAAGCAGAAGAAGTCACACAAATTATCCCCACCATGGGAAGGACCGTTCATCATAAGCAAGGCGCTGCTCAATGGGTCTTACTACCTCGTTGACAATCGTGAACTGAAGGATAGACCCAACGAGGATCATAAGCGTAAGAGACGTGACCCGGATGATGACTACCCGGAGCTTGATCGGCCATGGAACATAGCACAACTACGTCCTTTCTAAACTTAGCATTTTTTATCTATTGTGTACCTCTTATATGATCAATGAAATAAAGCTCTCTGGTTCACTCATATTTCTGAGTCTTTTACCTCCTTTAGTGTTCATTTTTGGATCGTAGAAAACCTTTATGCACAAGCGTTGCGATTGCACTTGTGAAAATTCCGCCTACGGGCGTTAGATTATTTTGTCTGGTCTACACGTTCTTTGTTGTTTTTATGTGGATTCTGGAGTAGTGACTTTGGGCACTTATTATCGGCGATTTTGTGCTTAGGTTCTTGTTGGTGCCATTGGGTATCATCGCCTGAGCGCGTAGTTCTGACAACGAGTCTTCCGACTCACGAAAAGTCGAGCATAAAAACCAAATTAATGGATAAGCCAACACTTGCTTAAAAAATATATACATGCTGGAACCAGTTCTTGAGTAGCAGGAAATAACAACCATTGTTTTCCGCCTTAAGTTAACACATAGTTTTTCTGCATACACATTTCAGAGGACACAAATATTACATAATTGTTTATCATTCCTCTGGCGCAGGCGACTTGGACGCAACATCGTCAACAGCAGGAGAGTCACCTTCCACGAAGTCGGCAGTGTTGAGGGACTCGGAGGAGCTTTGGTTGCCACCGTCAATGGTTTTCATGGGCACAAAGACATTAGGTCAACCAACTCGGCGACTCTGGTGTCAAAACCCGCGAGCGATGCCAAGATAGCTTCGTGATCTATCTTTTGGCCTTTGTCGTCTACGTCGGGGATACCGGAGGTCACCGTGTCGATGTCGGCATTTTCGTAGTGTGCCTTGACCATTGACAATGCCATCCTGGCGCCGGCCCGTGTACACGAAGCTTTCCATCTTGAGATACGCTCTGGGGCTTGGCGCAGGATATCCGAGAACTTCGCCACAGAGTCCATCGCCTTGATGTTAATCTGGAGGGGCTTGGCTATCTCCTTGGTCTGCTTGATGGCGGTGTTGATAAAGTTGCCGACAAGGACCATTCATTCCTTTGGCGGAGGAGGCGACCAGGTTAACCCCATAGGAGCTGCAAATTTTCGACAAAGGAGCGCATGAGTTACATAACACAAAAGTTTAGAGTATCTAGCTTACAGAAGTATAAGATGGAGAATCACTTACTAAAGATGCTAATCTCAGCCTGCTGGAGAGTTTCCGCCATGGAGTCCCATTATTGTTGAAGGATACTATACGCGTCCAGATGGTGCTGATTTTGCTCATCGGTGGCTTCTTCTGATCTTTCAGGATCGCGATTTCCTCCTTTAAGCGGTCCATCTCCTCGTTGGCGGATTCCTGCAGGACTTTCATTGAGTCCTCATGCATCTTTAGCATATCCTTTCTCTCCTGCTTAAGGATCTTGTTTTTGCTATTCAGCTGCTGAATATGCTTGGATTGCTCAAAAATATCCTTATCCTTGGAAATGGCTTCTGCAAGTTGGAGAAAGAACAGTGCACAGTGAGTACTCGGAGAATGTTGGCACAAGACCAAGTCGGAATACGAAAAAGAAAGGATAAATAGACGCTTGTTCTTGGTGATTTACCCTTTTCAGCTTCCAAGTCCGAGCGCATCTTATGGTACGTCTCGTTGGCCACGCCCCTCCGAGCATTCTCATTCTGTGGAAAGGAAAAGTTTAACGCTGTTTGATCTACTTGAAGCATCTAGCCGGATAAATATCCACCTAGAGGCTTGGGGGCTACAGTGAGAGTTTTTAACTTAGCACTATGCTTAGTCTTTGTTTAAACATCTAGTCGGAACTAATTCAGTTTTCAACTAGAAGCTTGGGGGCTACAGTATAAAGTTTTAACTCAGTCATATGCTTAGTCTTTCTTTAAGCATCTAGTCGGAACTAATTTAGTTACAACTAGAAGCTTGGGGGCCACAGTATTGAAATTTATAAACACTACGTATGCTACTCTGAAAGCATCTAGTCGGAATAATTTATTCAAACTATATGCTTGGGGGCTACAGTGAGAAGTTTTCTAGCTTAGTCACGCTTAGAGCATTCAGATGCAAAGACCTATGGTTTTCTGTCTAAATCCTCGGGGGCTACAGTGGGATACTCATATAAAATGCAAAAGGCGAATAAAACTTACAAGTGCGATGATCTTGAGGTTTCTAGCACTCTCAGCAAGCAACTTGCCGAAGGATAAACTGTTTCCTTGCAAGATTTCTGCTTGCCGGAGAAGCTCCTCAAGACCGCATGTTTGAGATGTCGGTGTCGCACCAGGAACCACAGTGGAGCTACCCTACGTAAGTACCGGGTAGACTATCTTTGGGAACTTTATGGATTTCTTGGGTGCGGAGGCGCCGCCTTCGGCAGACGTACCACTCTCCACCACCGCCTTACCACTACCGATGGCATCCTTAGCCGGAGCTTCAGCCATTTGGGTTGCGTCACTTTCTTGCGTTTCCTGTTCGCCGACAACGGCAAGATCCGTGGAGGCGCCTGAGTCCACTTCCATGGTGGAAGGGCCACATGCATATTTGGCCTGTGAGCTTGTCAGAGCGGGCGTAGGCTGGACGCTAGGAGTGACAGGGGCGATGGCGGGAGATGCGTGGGGAGAAACGTCACGATGCAACATATCTTTAATGTTTCTAGAAGCCCCCAAAGTTTTGGAGGTCTTCTTCAAACTGGTAGTGGCCTTCTTCCTGAAACGTGCGAAAAGTATAAGTATAGGAATAAGACAAGCAATGGATAATGTCGGAGAGAAAGAAGCTTACACAAGAGGGGGTGCTTTGGCAAAGGGGATCCCGGTAACCTTTCTTTTCTCCGCCTCTAGGGCGGCGGTAGTATTCTTGGAGGCTCCCCCGTCTTCTTCTTCTTGCCTCCATCAGCAGCGTCAGAGGTGGAGCTCTTCCGCTTTCGCGCCAATGGGACATCGTCGTCGGACACGACGGTGACTTCCTTCATCTTTGGATCATAGATTTGGATAGCCATGCTATCCTCATCTAGATCGCTGAGCTGTTAAGTGAAAACCCACAGTGTTAGATGAGATGGTAATGGCTAGACGGAAGAACTGGAGTATATGTCTTACACGGAAAATAAACAGGTACCTTTGGGAACTTGCTCTCTATGAACATGTCGTAGGTGATGGTGAAGCCACGCTTCCTATCCTTCACCTTGACGGTGTCCTTGAGGCGAAGCTTGACGGAGTCACTCGAGAAGTTGTCCTCGGAGATGCGGAGGCTATCCTTCCTCTCGTTGGTTACTCATGCATCCGCTTCAAGCGGTGCTGCAGAGGCTGGATCTTCCTGACGAACCAGCACATGGCCAGGTCCAATCCGGTCAGACCCGTCTCTACGAACCACTCTATCCGCCTTATAGAGCGGGAAGCATCGATGTCGGAGGGAAGGAAGGCCTGGGATATCCATGTTGAAGCTTCGGCGGCATCTCCATCGACGAAGTCTGGGTACGTCACTTCTCGGCCAGCCAGAGGGATATCTGGGCCGTAGAAGTACGTCTGTTGCCAGTTCTTACAGGACTCATGGCCGATGATGTCGGGGAACCGACGGCTAGGCCGGATCTTAAAACTAATAGTGCCACAGTTCCTAAGCTCGTCCTTGTCAGCTCCGGCTTCCCGCTTGATGGTGAAAAAGTATATAAAGAGATCTAGCCTAGGCCTAATCCCTAAGTTACCCTCACAAAGCACTGCGTAGTTGCTAAGCGCGAGGATGCTATTGGGGGAGAGGTTCTGAGGCTGTACTCGGTAATGGTTGAGGACAGCTAGGAAGAAATTGGAGATGGGCAGGGAGACGCCGCGTACAGTTGGGCTTTGAGGTACACATTTTCTCCAGCTTGGGGAGAAGGAGTGACCTCGCCGGATGGCACCGCCCGCCAGGCGAGCCCCTCCGTCGCAGGGAGGTAGCCCTCGATGATTAACTCCTTGATGTCGTGGTCCGTAATATCCGAACCGCGCCAATCTCCCTTGTGGGAGTCATACTCCTCCTCTAGCAGCTCCAGCACCACCGGGTTATGGTGGTTTCGACCACCGCGGATTTGGGGATCACCAGGCCCTCTGGGGGCACGACGACGGTGCTCGCCGGCTTCGTCGCGGCATCGCCTGATGCCGCCATGGAAGGAGTGGAACTGCTGCTGGCCATTGCAAGGTTACGGTGGTGATTGGGAAAGGTCGAGGAACTAGGGTTTTTCCGTGGAGTGCGCGGAGAGCTTGAGGAGGCGCTCGCTGGAGGAAGAAGACGATGCAGAGGAGAATGAGGTGAAAAGTAAAATTTCCACCGTTGTTACAATTTATAACCTCTGGTGTCAAGATTCGTGCGGAATGATCGAATGGTTGACGCGTGGACGGTGTGTGCGGGCGCGTGCGCGGAAATTTCGCCATGTTGCCAACCGTCGCCGCCAACGGTTCGTATCGCTCGCGCGGGAAAATAGGACATGATTGCGTTCTCTGCATGTGTGAGTTACGAGGCGTTGCTGACCTACGTCTACGTCGCCCTAGCTATCACTGGCAGGTGAACCATCACATCAGAATATTCCGGCATGGACGGATACAGTCCGGCTACGAAAGAGTACGATAGAAGATTCAGCAATTCTCTGACTTACAAATTGAAGATAGAGAAAACCTTGCAGGGTTCTTTTGGAGGACTACAAGATATTTCTTGACGATTTGCCAACATCCATCTAGACGGAGCATTCAACGTGAAGAGGCAAGATGGCACAAGATCTCGTAGTTCTCCGGGGGCTACTATTGGGGATATGTTATATGGTTATCCTCATAGCATGTCCTCTATCCGGATAACCCGGGTGGCCCACAGTTGGTAGCATGGCCTACGGCCTGCTGGGCGGCCCAGTTAGAAGGATCCAGAAGGGAGTCCCATGCCGGATAAAGGAAGTCTACGGAGGAGTCACCGATGTACCCGAAGCCTTGGAGTGCAAGACACGCTAGACTAGTTGTAAGCAGTGTAGGACTCTGTAATCTGTCCGGCTAGGACTTTTCCCTGTAACCCTAGGACCTGGCGACTATATAAGTCGGGCCTATGGGAGCCTTTAGGGAACGATAACTTAGACTTTCTAGTCACCTCACACAGCGAACCAATCCCTATAACTTGGCGTATTGCCCTTATTGTGATTTATAGAAGGAGTAGGATTCCGCCACCGTCGTGGGATCTGAACCTGGGTAAGCTGTGTTACCTCATACCCGTCAACCGTCCGCCTTCCCCCACGTCTCTAAACACGCACTGTGAGGACCCCTCCATGGCGTACTCATCGGCAGTACCACGGCACTGGTGGTGGTGCCGACACTGCTATGCCGGATCAACCGATTGATTCGGTAGTGTCCACCAATGTCGCCAAAGATACCCCTGCCGAACCAATGCCTGCCGAGGTTCCTACTATCTCGGCTCCTGCTCAGAATCTGGCTCCATCAGTTTTTGTGACTGCTCCAAGCTCAACTTAGTAGAAAACTCGCTATGCTTCTCCTTCTACGACTCTAGATGCTGCCCCAAGTTTGTCTCAGCCAGCTAAATCGCGGCCAGTTGCCAAGACACCTGCCAAGGCCACGGGGGATGGAATCACCAAGCCCAAACCTGCCCAAAAGAAAGTTGTGCCGAGCTCCTCCCAGCCCAGAATAGATGATATGCTTCACAAGGGTGCTCCTGCCTCTAGATCCAGGTCTGCCTCTGCCGCCGATACACAAATGGTGCTTCATAAGAGCCCGGCGTCTGAGGTAGTTGCTCAACAAGCTTGAGAGGCCAAGGGAAAGGTGTTTACATGCACCCAGAGTGGTGGAAGCCTTGGTTCCTTGCTTGAGTGTGCCAATAATTGGAATGCAGCTGATCAGGTCGAGGGTACCTCGGGGACCAATCCGGGTAGCAAGCCTTTCCATTTCTCCGATGTCAGCAACCGCTTGCATCTCGCCGCCATGGTTATTATCGAGAGTGATACTATGAATGAGATAAACACTCCGGTCTACGCTTAAGACTTTCCGCATAATGTAGAGTATGTCTACTAGTCCCCGAGCTTTCGACCAAATGATTTATCATTCGGTCAGAAGCTCTGTTTATATCTTGTAGCCGTTTTGCATATACTAAATCAAAGGAACTTAGAGAAATTTTTATTTTGCTTCGAATATCCAGCCATCTAGATCCGAGCCTAGTTTACTTAGTTCGGATCTTTTGATTTAGTTTCGAATATCCATCCATCTAGATCCGAGTTAAGTTTACTTAATTCGGATCTTGAGATTTAGCTTTGAATATCCAGCCATCTAGATCCGAGTTAAGTTTACTTAATTCGTATCTTGAGATTTAGCTTTGAATATCTAGCCATCTAGATCCGAGTCAAGTTCTAATTGGCTTGGATCTTTAGATTTAGTTTTGAATATCCAGCCATCTAGATACGAGTTAAGTTTACTTAAACCGGATCTTGAGATTTAGCTTTGAATATCCAGCCATCCAGATCCGCGTCAAGTTCTACTTGGCTTGGATCTTTATGTTTAGTTTTGAAATTCCAGCCATCTAGATCCGAGTTAAGTTTACTTAATTTGGATCTTGAGATTTAGCTATGAATATCCAGCCATCTAGATCTGAGTCAAGTTCTACTTGGCTTTGATCTTTAGATTTAGTTTTGAATATCCAGCCATCTAGATCCTAGTTAAGTTTACTTAATTCGGATCTTGAGATTTAGCTTTGAATATCCAGGCATCCAGATCCGCGTCAAGTTCTACTTGGCTTGGATCTTTAGGTTTAGTTTTGAAATTCCAGCCATCTAGATCCGAGTTAAGTTTGCTTAATTCAGATCTTGAGATTTAGCTTTGAATATCCTTCCCCATATAATGCTTTGTGTCTTTAGGTTGCTCATAATCGGCGCATGGCCGAGTTCCAGAAACTGCTCTTATCTCATAGGAAATTGCTGACGAAGTATGCGAAGATGGTGCCCGTCTTGAAGAAAACTAGTGATATAATTGCTGTATTCTTTGAAATTCTTGTCCTGGTCCTCTTTTCCGAGTTAATTTTTGATTCGTCTTTGTTCAGTCGCTATTGAAAACCATAATATGACGCTCAAGGGGAAAGTTGCTGAACTCGAAGGTGAGTCGGTGATGGTTTTTCCAGTTCTTTCCTCCTCCCATCCGTGCTTTCACAAAATATATTATAATCTTTTTGACTCGGCTCAGCCAAATTACAAAGCCTTGCAGCATCGCATCAAGAATGCGTTTCGATGCCTGATATGATGCTGCATTTTCTAGAACAAGAAGGAGCTAACTCGACAAAGCTGAAGGAGAAGGATGATGAGATAGCTCAGCTTCGTGCTGAGGTTGACTCCTTAAAGAAGGCCCATAAAACAGAGTTGGAGAAAATGTATCAAGAGTTCTCCGAGGAGAAGGATCGGTTAACTCTTCAACTTTGAAAAACAAGGAGCTCCTTGATGCATCCGAGTCAACAAACAAATCCCTTCAAGATGACATCACCCGGTTTGAAAAGAAAAGGGTCTTTTGGGCCGACGATCTTCACAAAATACTGCGATATATTCACTGTAAATTTTATATTTTTACCTCATGACCTGTGGCCGAATCATACCTAACGATTACTAGTATTGACTTGTGTTTTGTTTTGTCCATAGATTATATTTCGGAGTCCCAGCCTGTGAGTAGAAAAGTCGTGGTGGATGCCCGGGCTCTCCGAGGTGTCCCCAACAATCTGGATCAAGAATAATCCATGGATGATTACTTGATCAGTGTCGCTGCTGCCATCAAGCCCATGAAGACCTTTGGCAAAGACCTAGTGTACGTGGCTATCCGAGTACTCCATATGCTCTGGCCAAATGAGCCTAATTAAGATTACTAAGGTTGAAGTGCTTGTGGAGAAATTGATGGATTGCCAGACTCAGCTGAGTCTCTAGAGAGTTCGCATGAAGATCTGGGGCTGACATGGCGCTTACAGTCGTACTGTCCTGGTACGAAAATATTTATCTTGACAACTTGATGAATCTGCTCACCGGCTCCCCTTGGATTAGTGATCTGGATCATATTGCTCGTCGCCAAGCTTGAGCCTACCAAATCATCGAATATGCCGACGTGCATCAATGGAATGAAGGGCCGAGCTTCCTTCAAATTGAGGCTGATGAAAATGTTGAGGCAATACAAGATGATGAATCCGAGGAAGACTCCGGGGATGCGCAAGATGCTGAAGAAGAGTCCGGGAGTTCGGATGAACAAGGAGATGACTCAGATCAAGAGGCTGAGGCCCGGTCTTCCTCCAAGGGGACCAAGGCTTCTCAGGCTCAAGACAAGGTGTCTCGCAAAGGAAACAATGCTCAAGATGTCGAGCCCTCTCCTGCCGAAGCCGAAGTATCTTTTGTGGGAGCTCAGACGACCCAGAGATCCCTGCTCTCGAAGTTGTTGCTTCAACTAAAGCCGAGGTTCCTCCGGCAGTAGCCGAGGTAACCACTTCGGAGGCCCATGCTCCTGGGGTTACCGTTCTTCCATCTACTGATGACCCGACAACAACCATCGCCTGAATTTAGAGACTTCAAAATGATTTAGAGACTTCAAAAGTCCCTAATATGCCGGGTGTATGGTGTAGAAAATAGTTTCCGTTCTTTTGCTACTTATGTGATTTGTATAACTCGGATCTTTTTGGGTGTTGTGCTTAATTTCATGTCGTTTGTTATTCCGAGTTAACTATACGGACCGTGTCTACCATTTGCGGTGTTCGACTTACTGGTCCGAGATAAGTAGACCGAATTATCCATACTTAGGAATTATAAACAATAGCTCAAGATAAATTCATAAAATAATGAAATACAGAAAGTAAAGGGGTTAAAAAGCGGTAAAACATGAGTCAGCTCGCATACAATACTTTCCTTAGTCTTTTTTCATGTGTTTGGCCTTCGTCGTCTTTTATGTTGCTTACCATGAAGCCCATTTCAGACAGCAGTAAGTCGAAGAGTCGGCCTTTGCTGCCAACACACTACTAACTTGGCCTAATAATTAGACATATAAGCCAGTCGGCATATTGTCACATCCCAAAATTTTCGAAATTTTGAAATGTGAAAAAAAATAAACAAAATAAATAATTATTGAAATTTAGGGTGAAAAGAAACTTTTGTTTTAGATTGGAAACATAAAAACCCATCTTGAACAAACTTTGAAGAAAATTTGAATCCAACTATAAAATGCATTCTACATAAATGCATCTTGAAATTTAAACACTTGGAAAATAAACCAAAACTCTAAAACCCTAATGGAAGAAAAACATTTCCAAGATACCTCAAAGACTATGGATTTGATCCATATAAAAATTTGTCAACAAACATTTATAAATGATCAAGGATGATAAATAAAAATATTATAAAACCATAGAAATTTATTTCATTCAATTTAGAACCATGGATAAAAACTTATGAATTTAACAAGTTAAAAAGAAATAATCTCCAAAGCTAATAAAGCTCCCATCTAAAATCCATACGAAATTGTGAGCAAAGTAATCCTAAAGGATTTAAAAAGATAAACAAATATTAAATAAAATTATACAATTGGAATCACCAATTTTGGATCTTTAAATAAAAAGATATGAATTTTATAAGATAAATAAATAAATAAATAAACAAGGAATATTTAAAAGCCAAATTAAAACTTGGCATAATCCATAAGAAAATGGAATAAATATAATCCAAATCCAAATAAATTAAATGCATAAGGAATATTCAAATAAAATTATATGGCATTAAACCTTATTCTAATTATATATGGATAAAGATAAAATTCCTAATAGAAATGATTAATAAAATCATGAGAAAGTAATAAATGGAAATTTATCCAAGTGGATTAAAAAGTTATCAATTAACCTAAAAGAATTATTTGAATAAAAATTTATATGGAATTAGAACCATATTTTATTTAAATAAAAGCATTTGCCCAATTTAAATGATTAATAAATCATATTAAAAATATTTCAAACAATTCAAAGTGAAGTATTTAACACCCTATTAAATAAATAAAACCTACTGAAAAGGTTTAGTGAAAATTAGAATTCAAATAAAGGGTTTGAAAATATATTTAATATTATTTGAATAAAAGCAAGTGCTTATTTTAATAAAGAATAAAAGCATAAAAAGAAGAAAGAAATTATTCTAAAAACGGTCTTAAAAGTACATGTTTAAATAGAACAGAACTTGCTGAAAAGTTTGAAATGATTTGAACTGAAAAAAAGTTTGAAATCATTTGAACAAATTCAAAACAGAAAATGAAAATGGAAAAAGAAAAATAAAACAGAGAAGAAAAATAGGAAAGAAACATCCCAACCCAGCTAAGCCCAGCAGGCCCAGCAACCAGCCCACTCCCTCCTCCCCGCGGAAAACGTTTCACACTCACTAACGCACCCGCGAACTCACTTACAGTTGGACCCCTCCACTCCCCTCTCTCTCTCACTGCCGCCAGGCCACACTGCCACACAATCATCTTCTTCCTTACCGCCGCTGACCGTGCCCCCTCTGGCCGTTTCTCTGCCGATGAATGCCAACGATTAGTTCGCATCAATGCCGCGCTTAAACCTCGCCACGATCACGCACGATAAAGCGCATGTTCCCCCTCTTCCTTTCCCCTCAGACCTCACTCGACCGAAGACACTAGGCTGCGCAAATTTCGACCTCAACTGCCCCTGTCTCCGGCGACCATTCCCGGTTGATTCCGATGACGCCAGACCGCCCCACTTCCCCTAGACTCCACCAGCGTGTTCCCCAACATCCCCCGCATCTGCCAGTACCCATAGCTAGCCCGCGTGTTCACCAGAGGCTCGGCAACATCAACACTAGAGCTCCACTGCCTCCTTCTTCAACTCCGTCGAGCTCCCTCGGTGAAGTCTGACCTCCCCTTCCCCTCTCTATGATGCACCTGTGATCGTGACTCTCTTACGCATCTAACGACGCCATCCGTTTGTCTTAGCGTGCCATAAAGCCTCGCCAACGTCGACTATCGTGTGTGCCCGTCGTCAGCAACGTCTCCGCCGAGCAATCGCCGACGTGACCGTGCGCCCCTTGCCCTGCGACAACTACCTTGAGCTTCCTCACGCCTCAGCGAATCTGGTGAGCCATCTCTCCTCCTCCCTTGCCTCCTGCTCCTCCCGAACCGCCGCAAGCAGAGCCGCGCCGCTGCTCATCGCTGGATTGCGTCGCTAATCTTTGGTCAGGGCAGTTCAGCCGTCAGATCGCGATCGCATGGTTAGGATAGAATCATTTAAACAAAAGGGTACGTTGTTTCTGTGCCGCACGATTTACATTAGATCCAACTATCCACATAGCGTGATCCACGCGAACCGTTATCGACCAGTAAGAAGTAGCCACGTGGCCCTGTCTATTGTTTTAAAAACAGAAATGATCTATTAGATGTTAGATTTTATAAAATTCATAACTTTAAATCTACACGTCCAAATTTTGCAAATTTTATATTAATGGAATCAGCAAAACAAGTACTTTACAACCATACACTTTGTTCAATGAATTGCTTCTGGAAAATTAGTTGTTTTGCAGAAACTTGTGTAGGCATATTTTGTGTATAAAATTCATTCTAAAAATGTTTTTAGGATGAAATCTTTTGTAAATAGTTTGTTTTGAACCTACTGACCATAGAAACCAATTTATGGATTTAAAAGTGTATTTTGTGAAGCTAAAGAATAAATCTTTGAATAAAAGCATTTCTAGCCAAATAAAATTATTGAATAAGTTTTAAAAATGCTTTTTGATTAAAACCTTTGGAAAATGATTTGATTTAAACTCTCTGACCCTAAACACCATGTTTTTGGATTTAAAAATATAGTTGGTGAAACCTATAAAAATATTACTTTGTTTAAAGGCATTTCTAACAAAATAATATGGCTTTGATTTAAAAATGGTTTATAAGTAAAACCTTTTGCAAATGGTTTTAATATTAAACACTTGACCTTAAAACAATAACACTTGTGTTTAAAAATATATTTGTCAAACACTAGAAAATATTAATTTGATTTGAACCATTTCTAACAAAACAAAAATGACTTAAAGTGGCCATTTTCACTAACTTGATATCAAATGGTTTTACCACATTTATAAATGACCAATAGGTGTTTTAAAATTTTTATAACCTATTAGAAACCACTTTTCCCAAATAAAACAATCTTTGGCATGCTTGCATGCATTGCTTTGTTTTTATTATTCTATGTGATGAATTGCTTGAGTGGTAGATTGAATTTGTGCCTTGATTGAATTGTAGTAAAATTTGAAGAGTGTGACTATTGCAAGATCAAGGAGTGAACTTATATTCCCTACCAAAATGGCAAGTGGTGCTTCATACTTTTGTCCCATTATTTTCACTATGCATTAGTGATATTTCTAAGTAGGACTTGCATGGAATTTTTGCTAAGTATAAACTATGCCATGGGAAATCCTAGTAGATGAAACCTTAGTAGAATTTTCCCTAAGTTAAGATTCCTACTACTATCATGCTTAGCCTAGCTAGTAGAAAACAAGGGTGGATTATATTCATGCTATGAAAAATTTCAAAGTCAAGGACTTGTGTTTTGTTTAATAAAACGACTATGTGAATGAATCACCTGGGTGGAATGGAAAGAATGGTTTGTGTTGAGTGGTTACACAGGGCCCATATTTATGGCTTACCCTAGTGTATCTCACTTGTGGAAAGCCACCCAGGAACAAAGAGATTTGAGAGGTCAAATGTTGAGAAGCTTCAAGTGCAGCCACTTGGCATTATGGGCTCTGTCTGGATCATATAGGTTGCAATAACTTAGCCAAATGGACAGTTGGTGGTAGGGGATGATAGGTTGGAACGCGTCCATTCTGGTCTAAGGGAAGGATTCTAAAAGATCTTGTCTCGATGCATGTCGAGTCTAGTGGGGAAAGTGCACCACCTCTCCAGAGTGTAAAATCTAAGTACTTAGTCGTGTCCCCGGTAATGGACAATTTGAGCATCAAGACATGGAAGCTATCAAGAATCTCCTCATCCCAATTTCTAAGTTAAAAACTTGTGGTTGAATAAGGGTTAAAGGATCACCAATTTCTATTGGTAGATGCCTTGGGTGATTTTGACAAACAAAAACTTAGTGTTTTCAAAAGATAAGGAAAATCTATTTTGAGCAAAGCAAGCCTAAGCTCCACTTAGCCAAATGCATATAGATGATAGATACCACTATACTACCATAGTATCACTTGCCAATACAATTCAAATGTATTGACCCTTGTGGCTGTAACTTATTATGTTGCAGGTTTGTTTGATGTTATTGAAGTGTGTTGAATAGGATTACAAGTCTACAACCAACATGATTGCCTGTTGCACTTTGAAGATGAAGGACTCCATGCTACATAGTTATTTCTGCTGCATTGTAATGAGATAGCCAAATGAGCTATGTAAGATGTAATGAATATTTTATTCCTGGTTATAAAGTTGTTTTATGACCTTTGTTTCTTGATATTACATCTTAACTGTGGATGCTAGCTATTGATCCAGGTACTAGCATTGTAAACACAGGGATCTCTACCTTATTAAAGGTTGGGACCTCTACACATATAAAAAATGCATAAGACAAGAACAAGTAAGACAAGGCAGTCCCCGAGTTACAACTCGAGGTGCCGAAGTTTCATTGACTAGTTCACTTCTGACATACAATCCGACACATGATAATATGAGATACAATACACTTCCTCTAAGTGTAAAAAGGACGAAGTAAATCTACATACCATGGCCTCTTTGACTCATCTCCTGATGTCGTGGTGGTGTCACGGCAGATTCCATGGGCGGGCTTAAGTTGGGGGCCGAATGGATGCTTGTGGTCACCGGGGAGGGTGTGCATGGTCTTGCCGCGCACGAAGAACAAGATGAACTCTCCACACTTGGGAATTTTATTGATCTTAGATTTCTACAAGTGCTCCTTGAGCTGTATGAACAAAGCTTCAGTGCCTTAGTTCCCTACTCGGTCCAACCTCCTCTAACCCTAGTTATGCCCCTCCTTATATAGGCGCTGGCTAGCTAGGTTACACCCCTTTGGGTCCTTGGGTTACTGTTTGGATCTTGGTCCTCACTATACGGGCCGGGTCATGGGCTTGTACTAAGCCCAGTGGCCTAGTCCATAAAGCTGAACAGCTAACAGTCCTCCCGTACGTAGCCTCTAGCTCTTTTGGCGTCACAGAATGACTTTGTACGTCAGCCCTTGCTTTTGGCGTCACCCGGATCCTTTCGTGTCACCCGACGTTGCCCTTCTATTTTGATTGTGCTTTACCATGGTCCCTCCCGAACCTCACTCGGAAAGTTGCCACGCGTCCTATCTGACTTGGCCTTCCCTTGTGAGAATCGGCTCGTTGCTTCCTACAAGGCAAACAAACTTGTCTTATATGGGCCGACATAGTTCCTATGTCGGCCGCATATGGCTATCTTACCCGGTCGTTCTTTCTCGTCCTGGTTCTTTCTTTACTCGACGTAAACCGAGATGGGCTATGTTTTACCCCTTATGACCCTACCGGGGGTTATTCCCCCGATATTAGTCCCCGAAGCTGGTGAGGCCTAGCAGTTCTAGCTGATAGGCGTCTCTAGGTTCCTTTAATGTGATTGGAACTTCTTTTTCTGTCTGTATTTAGTTCTTAGGGCGCACTGTTTGGCGCAATCTTGTACCTTGCCGAGTCTGTCTGACAGTTTTCGGGTTTCTTCTTTGACTTTTTGGCTCATTTTTGCCTCGTTCCGAGTCACTCTAGCCACTTCCAAGTCATTTTCGGTGTGCCTTAGTCACTAATAACTTGTAATCATGATGACTTGCCTCAAATTTTGTTCCAAGCTCTGAGTGCATAGTAACGGCTGCGCAGTAATTCCCCATCACTATGGCAGTCCCATCGCTCAGTGCCTCTCGTCCTACCCAGCGTGACGTGGCAGTGGATTTATCGTGTATCACCTACACGTGGCGCTTTCTGACTAGCTCACTCTGCTGAATACACGGCCACACGTTGGCCACACAGCGCAGGAGAATCCCACGATTGGGGTTTTTACTCCCCTTAAGTAGGGGTGAGGGGAACTTAACTTCCCTCGCCCATTCAGTTTCCTCGTTGCCTTCTTCTTCCTTGCGCCTCCAAAATTTCAACTTCTCCCTTATGGTTCTTTTTCTCCACAGTCTCTCCTGTGTGATTGCTCCATTTCCCTTTCTATTCCACTACGGGTCCTTGCTCCTCCAAGCCTCTTCCAACGGAAGAAGATAATCCAGGGAAACCATGGATGTTCACGATGCCGCAGAGGGAGCAGAGGAACAGGAGGTCCCTGTCGGCGAGCGTGGCGGCTGGGAGGGCTCGGAGGTCTCCGCCGAGGAACTTGAGTGGTTGCACTCCACCAGGCGCATCCCGCTTGAGGTGGATTCTCCCTGTTGGTGAGATTTCCCCCAAACCTGATGCCAACGAGAGGTGGTTTTCCTCTCCCATTTTTATCGAGGTTTTGCCTTGCTTGTGAGCAATTTCTTTGTTTCCTTTGTTTCCATTTTCCATCTTCAGACGCATCATCTGCCTGCCAATGCGATTGGCTCCCTCTCCTGTGTTATCTCTGCTTGCGAGGCCTACCTTGGCATTTGGCCTACAGTTCTTCTGTGGGCCAAATATTTTAGCTTTAGGATCCAATTAGTTCTCGAGCCCGGGGTTCCCCGTGCCGAGAAAAGGCCAACCAGGTGCGGTGTCTCTAGCATCACACCTAGGAAAGAGTCCATCTTTCCTCGGGTCACTGGCTTAGACTCTTGCAAGAAATGGTATAGGACTTTCTTCTATGTCAAAAACAGCGGGGCCACCGATTACATCTGGCTCCCCCCTTTCTCGGACGAGGTCCCCAGCAAAGAGTTCTGGAAACTTGACCCACGCAACAAGAACGCTACGGTGAACGAGGCCAATGGGATTCTAGAGAGGCTGATGTCGCCGGATGAGAACTTCCATCTCGCTAATACGGATATCATGTGTGCTTTCATCGCACGTCGGGTCAGCCCCTCCAAACTAGGAGCCACAAGATGTGCTTCAGGAGCGGCACGCTGGATCCCACTCGGCACTCCACAAAGGAGCTCACCCATGACTCTGTGGCCCGCCGGGTCAGCTCTATCTTCAAATTGACCTTGGCGTAGGACTGGTCCTGGAGCTTCCCCCCTTTTAGCTGGGATAGGCCTGTCCCCTGGGTGAGTTTCCGAGTCATATTTTGCCGCCGAGCCAACTTTTCTTCAGTTCACTTGTTATTCTCTGTCTGCTTTTTGATGCTTATTCTGTTTGCCTTTCGCAGAATCTTGTTCACTAGGTTGATGACAGTACTATCCCGCCCGACGACTATTATGAGGATCGCTCCAATTGAGATGAGGTCGAGTTCGACCTGGAATTCTTCATGACAATTCCGCATGCTGCAACTTCTTCGACTCCGGGTAAGACCCATACTCGCAACCCCTTACGAGATTGGTCTGACGATGATGATGATTGCGAAATTATGGAGGTACTTGTCCTTCTACCTTAATCTTGTGGCTTATCCGAATGAGCTTGTTATTTACTTATGCAGCTAACCAGGTACATGACACTCCACCTCTTGCTATGAGCGGAGTCGGCAAGATTCATTCCGCCAAGCCGGGTAAACGGCGCGGTGCCTCCTCCAGCACTCAGCCTGCCAAGAAGCGCAAGGTTACTCCTACTTCTCCTGCTGCTGCCACGCTGACTGAGACTCGCAAAGCAGCTGGGCGCCGAGTCACTTGTGGCATGCCACACGACCCGACCGTATCCGGGTAAGTTACGAGGCTTTCCACTTTCCACTCTCCTTTTCTGTTTTGTAATTGATTTCTTATAAGCTGTAGAGGTTCCAATCTTTAATAAGATAGAGCCCCCTGTGTTTACAATGCTAGTCCCTGGATCAATAGCTAGCATCCACAGTTAAGATGTAATATCAAGAAACAAAGGTCATAATATAACTTTATAACCAGGAATAACATAGTTTTATTACATCTTACATAGCTCATTTGGCTATTACATTACATTGCAATAGAATAACTATAGTCATGAGGTCCTTCATCTTCAAAGTGCCACAGGCAGATGTTGGTTGTAGACTTTGTAATCCTAATCAATCAATCTTCACTAAAATCAATCAAACCTGCAACATACAAGTTATAGCCACAAGGGTCAATACATTTGAATTGTATTGGAAAGTGATACTATGGTAGTATTGTGGAGTCTATCTTCTATATGCATTTGGCTAAGTGGAGTTGAGGCTTGCATTGCTCAAAATAGATTTTCCTTATCATTTGAAAATACTAAGTTTTTGTTTTGACAAAATCTTTTCCAAAGCTTCTCTCAATCAAAGATTGAAGATTTCAAACAACCCTTGTTCAAACCAAAAGATTTTAACTTAGAAATTTGAATGATGAGATTCTTGATTGCTTCCATGTCTTGATGCTCAAATTGTCCTTTACCAGGGACATGGCTAAGTACTTAGGTTTTACACTCTGCAGAGGTGGTGCACTTTCCCCACAAGACTTGGTTTCCTAAGACAAGATCTTTCAGAAGCCTTCCCTTAGACCAAAATGGACGCGCTCCAACCTATCAAACACTACCACCCACTGTCCATATGGCTAAGTTCTTGCAACCTATATGATCATGGCAGAGCCCATATTGCCAAGTGGTTGCACTTGAAGCTTCTCAACATTTGACATCTCAAATCTCTTTGTTCCTGGGTGGCAATCCACAAGTGAGATACACAAGGTCAACCATAGACATGGGCCTTGTGAACCACTCAACCAAAAACCACCAAGCAATTACCATTCCACCCAGGTGATTCATTGACTTAGTTGTTTTATTAAGAAAAACTTAAGTCCTCAGACTTAGAAATTTTCCATAGTGTGAATATATTTCCACCCTTGTTTTCTATTAGCTAGGCTAAGCATGATAGTAGTAGGAATCTTAACTTAGGAAAATCCTACTAAGGTTCATCTACTAGGTTTTCCTATAGCAAGGTTTATACTTAGCAAAATTCCATGCAAGTTTTACTTAGAGAAAATCACTAATGCATAGTGAAAGTAAGGGGACAAAAAGTATGAAGAATCACTTGCCTTTTTGGTAGAGTATAGGTTCACTCCTTGTCCTTGCAACAATCACACTCTTCAAGTCACTACAAATCAATCAAGCAAGGCACAAACTCAATCTACCAATCAAGCAAAACAACACATAAAATGACAAAGTCAAAGTAATGCATGCAAGCATGCCAAGCTTTGTTTTGTTTTGATAAAGTGGTTCCTAATGGTTACAAACATTTGAAAGCACCTAATGGTCATTTGGTAAAGTGGAAAAGTCATTTGCAAAAGGTTTCACTTCAAAAACCATTTTCAAAACAAAGTATCATTTTATGTGGTGTAAAATATTTTTACTAAGGCATTAATCTATAGGGTTCACCAAATATGTTTTCAAACCATAAAACTTGGTGTTTGGGGTTAGAGAGTTTAATTTTTCCAAAGGTTTTCTTCCAAAACCAATTTTAATAAATAAACCACATTTCTATTTGACTAGAAATGGTTTTAAATCAAAGAATCATATTTTTATTTCACCAAATACATTTTTGAGTCCACAAAGTGTTTCCTATGGTCAGTAGGTTGAAAGCAATCCAATTGCAAAAGATTTTAACCCCAAATTCATTTTTAAACAATTTTTACATCCTTAACAAGCATACAAATGTTTCTGCAAAAACAAACACTCTAACAGATACTATTTGCTAAACCAAAGGCATGGTTGGCTAGGGTTTGTCTTGCTGATTCCAATGATACCAAATTTGCAATTTTTGGACGTGTGGATCAAAAGTTACAAAGGTTTGAAAATCACATCCAAATCTGTTTCAAATTTCTGTTTTTAAACAAAACTGGCCACGCGTCATGATTTCATTGGGCGGTACCGGTTCGGCCGGATCGGCTCTGCGGCGCGTTGGATCTAATCAAATCGTGCGGTCCAGAAAGCATACCCCTTTGCGGTTAAGTGGTCTAATCTTGCTCGCCCGATCTAGATCGAACGGCTGTCATCGCATTGACCAAACTCGGGCGGCGCAGCGACGGTCGCTGGCGGCGGCGAGGTCAGACAGCGGCGACGCTGGTGAAATAGGAAGCGAGGGAGGTGGGGAAGGTGCTCACCTCGTTCGCTGAACGATGCTGATGCTCAACGTGGTACTGGTTGGTGAAGGGGCGCACGGGTTCGTCTTCAATTGCTCACCGGAGTTTGTTCTGGGCCTCGGTGCGGTCAGACGTTGACGGCGGCGAGGCTAGGGGCACCCTAGGACAAACGGGAGGCACTGTTAGATTCGCAAGAGCATGGAGATCGTCACCGTGTCCACGAGGAAGAGAGGGGAGGTCTGGTTTACCGGGGAGACGTCGCCGTAGTTGGAGCAGACGGCGGCGCTGACTCGGAAAGACGTTGCCGACGCTCAGGGATGCGCGAGAGCAAGCTGCGGCTGCAGAAGGGTCCGCTGGGGAATGCTGATCACAGCTGCGTGCTCGAGGGGGCAAGAGGTGGCGTGTGCTGGCCGGAATTGGCAAGGGAGGTCGTCGGAGACAGAGGTGCTCGGGGAGGAATTGGGGCGGCCTGGGGCGTGCTACTGCGGGATGATAGAGGGGAACTGGAGAGGAGGGGCAGACGTTTAAGGGAGCGTGGTCTCTGGGAGGAATCAAAGCCTCCATCAATGCGTAATCAACGCCGGAGTAACTCGCTGCAACGGTAGGGCGACGGGGTCGCGCTTGAAGACGATGGCTGGGGATGTGGGGTCGGTTGGTCAGCGAGTGAGTGAGAGGGAAGGAGGGTCCACCGGTCAGCGTCTGTTCGGGTCGGTAAGTTGGTGCCAAGCGGTTTCTTCGGGAGGGAGGGAAACTGGGCTGGTTGGGCCTTAGTGGGCTTGGCCGGCTGGGCTGGCTGTTGTTTCATTTTTTTTTTCAGAATCTTTTTCCTTTTCTAATTCTTTTTCTGTTTTTGAAATTCAAACAATCAACAACATTCAAACATTCAAACAATCACCATACTTGCAATTAAGTTTTTGGTTCTGTTTATCAAGATAAACCAAATCCCAAAATAAAATAATATTTTTATTCTTTATAGGATCCATTTATTAATTTAAATAAAATGGCCCTTTAGTTATTTAATCAAATAGGGTTTGATTTGTTTAATAAAATCTTCATTTGAAATCCAAATATTTTCAAAACCAAATCAGTAGGTTTTATTTGGAAATAAAAGGTATTTGGAAAACTTGTTTAAAATAAAATAACATTTTATTATAGGGTACATTAATAATTAAATAAAATGAACCTTAGTTATTAAATCAAATAGGATTTGTTTTATCAAAATATTTATTTTGAAATCTAAAATAAAACCAAAACATTTCAGTAGGTTTTAATTAAGAAAATAAAATACTTATAAAACTTATTTAAAATAATTTAATAAGTTTTGATGTTTTAATTAAAATGGTAAAACCTTTTATTTAAATAAAATTTGGATATTAATTCCTTATTATTTTATTTTAATAAACCTTTACTATTTTTAATCAAATAAAAACATTTTATTTTAAATACTTGGCCAAGGTTTAATTTGGCTCTGTAAAATAATATTTATTTATAAATCCACTTTTTCTTTTGAAAGCCAAAACCTTTTACTTAAAAGATCCAAAATAGTAGTCTAAATATTTTGAAGTTTATTGTTTATTTAACTTTTTAAATCACTTTAGGATTTCATTTGATCCAAATAGGTTTTGAAAGTTTCCAATTGGATTCAAAAAGTTTCTTCTGGCCTTGAAAATCAAACAAAGTTTTATTTTATTCATTTATTTTCACATTACAAGATTTGGAAAATCTTGGGATGTGACAGGCTACCACCCTTAAAATAAATCTCGTCCCGAGATTTGGGGAGGCTAGGGTTACAAGTTGGCTCAAGGCATCTAGGGTACTACCACCCTTAAAATTTTTTCCAACTAGTTTACATATTGGCCTTCTTGGGATCCTGGGGAAATCTTCTCTGGGCAAACATCTGCATAGTGTCCTTTGTTTTCACACTTGAAACATGTGACAAGGCTGAGATCCTTCATGGGTTTGTTTGACTTGTTCCTCATCTTTTCTGGACAATTGTTTACATAGTGGCCTAGTTCCTTGCATTTGAAACACATCACTTGGCTGATATCTTTCTTTTTCTTCGGTATCATTGCCTCTTGTTTGTTTCCTTGGTTTTTCTTATTTTCTGGGCATTCATTGGCATAGTGTCCCATCTCTTTGCAATTGAAACATTGCACTTGAGTAATATCCTCCTTGTTAGGGTTGGGGCATTTCTTCTTCTTCTTCTTTTTGGGTCTCTCCAAAGCTAAGAGTGCTTCTAGTTCTTGTTCTTCATATGTGGGAGATCTTTCTCTCTTCTTGGGGCATTGATCTTCATGTTCCTTGGATGCATGATCCTTGTATCTAAAAATATTGCTAGCTTGGGTTCCTTCTAGATTAGCATCTTTGCCATCCTTGTTGTCATTAGCTCCTTGGGAAAAGTTTTCTCTCATGTTGATCACTTGAGTAACCAATCCTTGCAACAATTGGGATTGAAGTTTCAAAATCCTTTGTATGGCTGGGTCTAGTCCATTGTTGTTGGCTAAAAGCTGAGTTGTCTCTTGACTCAACTGGTTTTGGGTTGCTATGAGCTCTTTCATGCTGTCTTCTTGGTTGGTGTTGGTGTCATCAACCTTGAGGTTGGAGTCTCTTGGAGAAGTCATCTGTTTGGGTTGGATTTGGGTTAGAATAGGCAAAATATTTCTAAGGAATCAATTCTAATCACACACACCACAATTCACACAAGCAATGTGCAGGCAATCACAAACAAACATTTCACTCAATCAACAAAGTTCAAGCACATTTTTAGGCAACAAAATATTTTTGTTACACCACATAAGTTGGTGTGTTTGACTTAACTAAATTATGGTGGTCCATCTATATGGTTCACTTGTGATCTTTCCTTCCTTCTTGATTCTTCTTGTATGAGATCATGGTTTCCTTGAGAAAAACTCTTGGTTGCAATACTTCAAATGATGTAGGCTCCTTCTAACTTTTGCATTCCCTCAGTCTCTAAATCTTGAGCAAGATTTCCTTGTCTCACTTGTAGTCCTTAGTGGTATCCAAGTTGGAAGTCCTTGGTGAATATGCTGAAGATGTTGAAGTCATTAGAGTTGAAGATGTTGAAGTCATTAGAGTTGAAGTAGTCCTTTGCACATGGTGTAGTCTTTGGCCATGGGGTTGGTTTTTCCATCAAGTTGAAATAGAAGAGAAGTAGAGTTGAAACCAAAATGGTTGAGGAAAGAGTTTACAAGTGTTTTTGTAAATAAGTTTTTGGAACAAGTACAACTCCTATTTTTCTAAGGGTTTTTGTCCAATCCTAGGGTTTACAAATCCTACAGGCAACACAATGCTCTGATACCATCTGTAGAGGTTCCAATCTTTAATAAGATAGAGCCCCTTGTGTTTACAATGCTAGTCCCTGGATCAATAGCTAGCATCCACAGTTAAGATGTAATATCAAGAAACAAAGGTCATAATATAACTTTATAACCAGGAATAACATAGTTTTATTACATCTTACATAGCTCATTTGGCTATTACATTACATTGCAGCGGAATAACTATAGTCATGGGGTCCTTCATCTTCAAAGTTCCACAGGCAGATGTTGGTTGTAGACTTTGTAATCCTTATCAATCAATCTTCACTAAAATCTATCAAACCTGCAACATACAAGTTACAGCCACAAGGGTCAATACATTTGAATTGTATTGGCAAGTGATACTATGGTAGTATTGTGGAGTCTATCTTCTATATGCATTTGGCTAAGTGGAGTTGAGGCTTGCATTGCTCAAAATAGATTTTCCTTATCATTTGAAAATACTAAGTTTTTGTTTTGACAAAATCTTTTCCAAAGCTTCTCTCAATCAAAGATTGAAGATTTCAAACAACCCTTGTTCAAACCACAAGATTTTAACTTAGAAATTTGAATGATGAGATTCTTGATTGCTTCCATGTCTTGATGCTCAAATTGTCCTTTACCGGGGACATGGCTAAGTACTTAAGTTTTACACTCTGCAGAGGTGGTGCACTTTCCCCACAAGACTTGGTTTCCCAAGACAAGATCTTTCAGAAGCCTTCCCTTAGACCAAAATGGACGCGCTCCAACCTATCAAACACTACCACCCACTATCCATATGGCTACGTTCTTGCAACCTATATGATCATGGCAGAGCCCATATTGCCAAGTGGTTGCACTTGAAGCTTCTCAACATTTGACATCTCAAATCTCTTTGTTCCTGGGTGGCAATCCACAAGTGAGATACACAAGGTCAACCATAGACATGGGCCTTGTGAACCACTCAACCAAAAACCACCAAGCAATTACCATTCCACCCAGGTGATTCATTGACTTAGTTGTTTTATTAAGAAAAACTTAAGTCCTCAGACTTAGAAATTTTCCATAGTGTGAATATATTTCCACCCTTGTTTTCTATTAGCTAGGCTAAGCATGATAGTAGTAGGAATCTTAACTTAGGAAAATCCTACTAAGGTTCATCTACTAGGTTTTCCTATAGCAAGGTTTATACTTAGCAAAATTCCATGCAAGTTTTACTTAGAGAAAATCACTAATGCATAGTGAAAGTAAGGGGACAAAAAGTATGAAGCATCACTTGCCTTTTTGGTAGAGTATAGGTTCACTCCTTGTCCTTGCAACAATCACACTCTTCAAGTCACTACAAATCAATCAAGCAAGGCACAAACTCAATCTACTAATCAAGCAAAACAACACATAAAATGACAAAGTCAAAGTAATGCATGCAAGCATGCCAAGCTTTGTTTTGTTTTGAGAAAGTGGTTCCTAATGGTCACAAACATTTGAAAGAACCTAATGGTCATTTGGTAAAGTGGAAAAGTCATTTGCAAAAGGTTTCACTTCAAAAACCATTTTCAAAACAAAGTATCATTTTATGTGGTGTAAAATATTTTTACTAAGGCATTAATCTATAGGGTTCACCAAATATGTTTTCAAACCATAAAACTTGGTGTTTGGGGTTAGAGAGTATAAATTTCCAAAGGTTTTCTTCCAAAACCAATTTTAATAAATAAATCACATTTCTATTTGACTAGAAATGGTTTTAAATCAAAGAATCATATTTTTATTTCACCAAATACATTTTTGAGTCCACAAAGTGTTTCCTATGGTCAGTAGGTTCAAAGAAATCCAATTGCAAAAGATTTTAACCCCAAATTCATTTTTAAACAATTTTTACATCCTTAACAAGCATACAAATGTTTCTGCAAAAACAAACACTCTAACAGATACTATTTGCTAAACCAAAGGCATGGTTGACTAGGGTTTGTCTTGCTGATTCCAATGATACCAAGTTTGCAATTTTTGGACGTGTGGATCAAAAGTTACAAAGGTTTGAAAATCACATCCAAATCTGTTTCAAATTTCTGTTTTTAAACAAAACTGGCCACGCGTCATGATTTCATTGGGCGGTACCGGTTCGGCCAGATCGGCTCTGCGGTGCGTTGGATCTAATCAAATCGTGCGGTCCAGAAAGCATACCCCTTCGCGGTTAAGTGGTCTAATCTTGCTCGCCCGATCTAGATCGAACGGCTGTCATCGCATTGACCAAACTCGGGCGGCGCAGCGACGGTCGCTGGCGGCAGCGAGGTCAGACGGCGGCGACGCTGGTGAAATAGGAAGCGAGGGAGGAGGGGAAGGTGCTCACCTCGTTCGCTGAACGATGCTGATGCTCAACGTGGTACTGGTTGGTGAAGGGGCGCACGGGTTCGTCTTCAATTGCTCACCGGAGTTTGTTCTGGGCCTCGGTGCGGTCAGACGTCGATGGCGGCGAGGCTAGGGGCACCCTAGGACAAACAGGAGGAACTGTTAGATTCGCAAGAGCATGGAGATCGTCACCGTGTCCACGAGGAAGAGAGGGGAGGTCTGGTTTACCGGGGAGACGTCGCCGTAGTTGGAGCAGACGACGGCGCTGGCTCGGAAAGACGTTGCCGACGCTCAGGCATGCGCGAGAGCGAGCTGCGGCTGCAGAAGGGTCCGCTGGGGAATGCTGATCACAGCTGCGTGCTCGAGGGGGCAAGAGGTGGCGTGTGCTGGCCGGAATTGGCAAGGGAGCTCGTCGGAGACAGAGGTGCTCGGGGAGGAATTGGGGCGGCCTGGGGGCGTGCTACTGCGGGATGACAGAGGGGAAGTGGAGAGGAGGGGAAGACGTTTAAGGGAGCGTGGTCTCTGGGAGGAATCAAGCCTCCATCAACGCGTAATCAACGCCGGAGTAACTCGCTGCAACGGCAGGGCGACGGGGTCGCGCTTGAAGACGATGGCTGGGGATGTGAGGTCGGTTGGTCAGCGAGTGAGTGAGAGGGAAGGAGGGTCCACCGGTCAGCGTCTGTTCGGGTCGGTAAGTTGGTGCCAAGCGTTTTCTTCGGGAGGGAGGGAAACTGGGCTGGTTGGGCCTTAGTGGGCTTGGCCGGCTGGGCTGGCTGTTGTTTCATTTTTTTTTGTTCAGAATCTTTTCCTTTTCTAATTCTTTTTCTGTTTTTGAAATTCAAACAATCAATAACATTCAAACAATCACCATACTTGCAATTAAGTTTTTGGTTCTGTTTATCAACATAAACCAAATCCCAAAATAAAATAATATTTTTATTCTTTTTAGGATCCATTTATTAATTTAAATAAAATGGCCCTTTAGTTATTTAATCAAATAGGGTTTGATTTGTTTAATAAAATCTTCATTTGAAATCCAAATATTTTCAAAACCAAATCAGTAGGTTTTATTTGGAAATAAAAGGTATTTAGAAAACTTGTTTAAAATAAAATAACATTTTATTATAGGGTCCATTAATAATTAAATAAAATGAACCTTGGTTATTAAATCAAATAGGATTTGTTTTATCAAAATATTTATTTTGAAATCTAAAATAAAACCAAAACATTTCAGTAGGTTTTAATTAAGAAAATAAAATACTTATAAAACTTATTTAAAATAATTTAATAAGTTTTGATGTTTTAATTAAAATGGTAAAACCTTTTATTTAAATAAAATTTGGATATTAATTCCTTATTATTTTATTTTAATAAACCTTTACTATTTTTAATCAAAACAAAACATTTTATTTTAAATACTTGGCCAAGGGTTAATTTGGCTCTGTAAAATAATCTTTATTAATAAATCCACTTTTTCTTTTGAAAGCCAAAACCTTTTACTTAAAAGATCCAAAATAGTAGTCTAAATATTTTGAAGTTTATTGTTTATTTAACTTTTTAAATCCCTTTAGGATTTCATTTGATCCAAATAGGTTTTGAAAGTTTCCAATTGGATTCAAAAAGTTTCTTCTGGCCTTGAAAATCAAACAAAGTTTTATTTTATTCATTTATTTTCACATTACAAGATTTGGAAAATCTTGGGATGTGACATAAGCGCTCTTTGTGATTTTTAGTGCGGCGCCTTTGTCGGCTAGCCAAGCTGCCCCTAGTATGGCCTCACTGCTAAGGTCTGTTGCTCCTCCTCCTGCTGATTTCACGGTGCAGAGCCCCGTTTGAGTCACGGTTCCCACTACTGAGGCTCACACTTCTCAGAGTGAGGCCGACCCGGCGGCACACCCGTCGGAGGAGACTCGTTCTAGCACCTCTGCTACACCCCATGAACAACTTCCTGATCTTGGTGCTAGCACCATTGGCATCGAGAAGACCTTCGCCACTTGTTCCTCTGCTACAAGCCCTCCAGTTGATCATGTGGTTGCTCCGCAGAGCGTAGTTGAGCCTTCTCAGTCGGCTCCTATCTTGTCCCCAACCAGATCTGCTCACTCTCCTCTTCTGTCAAAGAACCAGACCCGGCCTGCTGCTTCAGGTCCGGCTCGCACTTCATCCGTCAAGCCCATGTCTACCAAGCAGATGACCTTGGTCCATGCCCCAGGCACCGGTCCTCAGATCCGTCCCATAACTACGACAATGACACTCGCTTCAGCGGGTAAGTTGGGCGGAACCGCAACCGCCGGGTCTGGCAGCAATTCTAAGGCTGTTACCCTGCACACCAGTGCCCCTGCGACCCGCGCCAATGTGGGAACTACCCTGAAGAAAGGGAAAGTTCTCACTCGGACGCTTAGCGGGAATGGCCTCGGTGCCGCAGAGCATTACGCTGTGGCTTGGAACGCAGCTGGCGAGCAAGAGGTCAGCTCCAGCACTGGGAAGAAGGTGAAGTTGGGCCCCAAGGCCATTTCTAATATGACTCAGCAGGCCATTGCCTTGATGGCTCGCGCAGATGAAGTGAACGAGGTATATAATCTTCTTACTCTTTTGCGTATTGAGTATTTTTGTTATACATTACCCCTAGTCCCTGAGGTTACTGCCGAGTGAGGAATTTCTTACTCTCCTGTAAGCTCTAAACTAGAAATCAGCTCTTATTCGGCCATGGGCTTGATCTCACCTCTATTGGTTAGTTATTTTCTTATATAGCTTACGCACAATGAGCGCACCAAGGTGCACCAGGCTCTCCTCCTTGAGTATCGCAGGTTGGAGCTCGCTCACCAAAACCTGCAAGCTGAGGCTAAAGGCCAAGGTAAATTTCTGACTCGTCCCGCTCTTATTCGGCGTACTTTCCTCACTTTCCCTTGCTTATTTTCTGTCCTTGTCCTTCCATAGCTTCTGCCCAATCTACCGTTGACGCCCTGCACTCGCAGATCAGCGAGAATGAAAGTAAGTCCATGAGGATTTTATCTCCGCTCTATACTTATGCTTATCCTTCTCCATAGCTTTGTTGTCGCTGATGGGTCATAAGCTCCGAATAAGCAGAGAAGCAGCGGATCGAGCTCCAGAAGGAGCAAGACGAGGTGACTCGGCTGAAGAAGGAAATGGCGGGTATGGAGCAGAAGCACCAGGCTAGGGTGAAGGGGCTGCGGGAGGAGCTTGCTGAGAAATATGGCCAACATGCCGCCAACGCCAAGAAAACCAAGGAGCTACTCAAGGAGGCCGAGTCAGCGGTTGAGTCGGCTCACTTAGATATGGACACTCTTCAAGCCAAGGCCAAGAATTGGCAAAGCAAGCTCGGCTCCATAAACTCTTTCCTCAGTAGTGAGTCCTTATCCTTTTAGCTGTACTCATTCCTTTGTTTGCTTTTTCCTTGTTTCGCTAATGTTCCCTTGCTTTTGCAGATAATTTTCCTGAGGCTAATATGTTCACCATACGGGCCATGAACAGAATACGAGCCGAATCTGGCGCTCCAGCTGATGGCGAGGTCAGTATTGATGAGCATATCAAAGCGTTGTCAGAGCGTGTCAAGACCCTCAAGTCATGTGGTGTGGACTTGCTCAAATCAGCGATCCATGCATTCCGAATGCTCTGGCCGGATGAAGATGCGCCCACACTCATCGAGCCTCTGGCTACCAGGCCGCTTCTTACTGAAGACATGCTGGATCAGTGGTGCAAGTCGGTCGGCCGAGCTACAGCGGACAAAGCCCTTTCCTTCGTGCTTTCATGGTACGAGGACATCAACCTTGATGTTCTTGAACGCATGAGGGCTGAGGGCAAGTGGCTCCATGACCCTGAGAGGATCAAGAAACGCCAGGAGCGAGCTTACGCCATGGTTGAATATGCCTTTGTGCATGCTTGGTGCGATGGGCCCAGCTTCCTCGATCTTGGCAAGCCTCTTGCCAAGATTGCTGATGAGGAAGGCGCTGATAGCGAGGCCACCGAGTCAGACGACCCGGAAGACTCGGCAACGGACACCCCTAATTCGGCAGATGCTCCGGATGACGATCGTATCTCTAAGACTACTCCTCCGAGCCCAGCTGCTTCTTAGGCTGATTAGAAAAACACTTTAACTTTGATGAGATCCTCAGTATGCCGGGTACAGATGTAATATACAATATATCTATTTTTGGGTGTGCGTCTTGTGGTAAGGCTCGCACTTTTATTTAGCTTTGAATGTGAATTATCCAGGGGCAAGTCCCCGAGTTTCATTTTGTCGTTTCTCGTGTCCTTGAAATTGGCTCTTGTCTACCTTTTTTGGCATTCGACATTAGAGTCCCAAAGTTCTAGGGATCGAGTTAGCGGGTATGTGTAACACCCCAGCATTAGAGCTTAGAAATAAGCTGAACCCACATGTGTGCATTGCATTCATGCATAGAAAATCTGAATAATTTTCGCGCTTTTGAACAAAACTTGGCAAAGTGATTGAAGCTTCTCTCAACTTGATGGAATTGAAGTAGATCATCAAGCTGACTGCGTAATTTTTAATATGACCTTTGCTAAGACCTTATTTGGGTAAACATGATTTGATCTAAGGGTAGATCAAATATAATAAAATTAAACCATTACACATTTAATGATTGTAATTAGATCCCTAGGTGATCACATCCTAGTATTCATTACAATAACTCATGAATACCAAGTAACAAGAATGTAATAACTAACTATTGACCTATTCCACCTTATATATTACACCATGAGAAACATGGTAACACTTCACCCTAACTCTTTAGTTAGGAAGGAAACTAATCCAAGACCATTCACCCCATATCTTTCTTTCCATATCAATCCTTACCATCTCTATGAAACCCTATTCTCATATTTGTTGTTCATCAAAGTTGAGTAATCAACTATAGATTTACCAATTCTTAACCCATTAATTATTAATCTATCAACTCTTGTCCATATCAAAGCATTCACTTAAAGCCTATAAATAAAATAGTAAGAAGAGGTAGTAGTAATGCTAGATTTGATATCATCTATAGGATGGGAGTGATTGAAGGGAATCAAATCAATATGGTAACTGAAGGAGTTAACTCACTACTGAATAAATAGAAGAGTTATATGGATGATCTAATTATATGGTAACAAATAGGATTATAAGGATGAACATTGAAGATAGAGACCAAAGAGTAATCCTATGGGACTAAGTAGGTATAGTCCATGAATAACATTCCCTAACCCACTAGAGATATTAAGAAGATAATTCCAATACAACTGTAATGTTGTATTGCAGAAGCCTTGATTAGCTAATTGGAAACCTAAACCATAAATGATCAAAGTATTATAATGATCATGCTTTAGTCACCAAGAATGAATGCTTATATCCAGTATAAGTGACATCGGTGGGTAAAACATGGTTGAACTCTAATATAAGATATTGGAGTCAAGTAGAGATAAGATAGTATGATTAGGATGATGTTAGAGCAGCATTGAATTATAGATTTAGTATTTTACTCTTGGGAAATATTAAACACTTGAGGTGAAGTAGGATTTGATACACACATATATATATATAAATCTATTAGAGTAATGTTGGTGATGGATGATTAAGGAATAGTATGAATGGAGTTAGAAGTAAATACTTCTTAAATTAGAGGTTATCAGCAATAGAGTAGTAGATATAACCAAGTATAGATATAAGAGAATTAGGAAAGTTTTTTAGTGTCAAGCTTATTGGATTTATAAATGGATTTAGAAGAATTAAAGGTGGATAAGAATATTATTGTGTAGCAGAGCTCATTATGTTAGCACATGATGATGGATATGAAGGAGTAGTATATCTAGGAAAGGAATTCTTTAAGTAGAAGTCAAGAATTCTGAATTAGGGAACATAGGAAATCTTGGTAAACACTAAACCCTAAAGCTATAATCAAACATAATATCCATTTCGTCTAATTGATCTATCATCTTGTTTCCACAATGTCTTATAGGAATATTCTCCTATAGCAACTCACTTAAGCACATCTCTGTCATTTCCAATTATCATAACCATATGTGCTTAGGAGTTATCTTTATAAATTCTTTTCCATCAGACATTCCAGATAATAACTTACTATCTTAAAGGGGGATAACTTTAAAGATCACAAACATAAATACAATATATTTAGCCATAAATCTTGACTGACATCAACAAAATAATATAAGTATATTAAGAACCCTAAACCCTAGGGTAAACAATTACAATTCAAAACCTAACTCCTATATTAGTTATAATAAAATATATATATTTAGTTACTTTCTAGATTTATGGGAATAATACTAACAATATTAGTTCCTTAGAATATCATGCATCAATTAATGATATAGGATAATTAAGTCAAATTTATCTCCAAACTATAACTCCTTAAAACCTAATTTTATAAATAAATAAATAAATAAGAAAATATTCCATAATAAAAGCCCTAACAGAATATTAATTAAAAAGGGATTTCAATGAAAGGAAATAAAGAAAATATTTATCATAAAGGTTTACAAAATACATATCAATCAATCTCAATTATTGCTGCAAGTATTCAACAAATAAACTTTATAAAATAAAATTCAAACCAAATGTTAAAATACAAATCTAAAAATAAAATAGAAAATAGAAAAGAGTAAAGGAAGGGAGGAAACAAGCAGTGCCAGCCCAAGGCCCAATTCCTCACCCCTCTATGTATCGCTCACTAGGCGCAGCAAACCTTTTTCCGCTCACTTCGTCACGGCCCAAGTGAAGCCCATGCCCAAATACCGTTTTGTCGGGTCTATCGTCGTCGTCCACCTCGCGCTGCCACCGAAGTAGCCGCGTGGCGTGAGCGTCGTCGCTTGCCGGCGTCAAGATGCTCGCCGGCGTCTGCTGGGAGGATAAGAATGCCACCACGAAGCCCTCGTCCTCATCCTCTCACTCGCGCATCTCCACTCCTCCTTATCCTCTCTGTTTAGAAAAGGGTCAAAACCCTAGCTCACCGGAGCCACTCCTTATCGCCGGTAGAAACCATTCCAAGGGCCATGGGGTAGTCAAGGAGAAGCATCTCGCCGTTCTTGTCGCTAGAGAGGAAGCAGTGAAGCAAGGGGGGTTCAGAATCATGAGGATTTCGCTGTTCCTTGCCGCCGGTCATCGTCGGAGTTCATGAAAATTAGACCGTACCGGAGCACCATCGTCTTCACCGACCACTGTACCAAAATCGGGGTAAGCTTGCGCATCTCTAGACCCTAATTTCGCTTGCTGATTCTCGCTGTAGACCTAGTTTCATTGAGCGCCGCCGTTGGCCACCGCAGAAGCTCGTCGCCGGTGTATTTCCGGTAACCACTAAGTAGCGGTGTCACCACCAATAGGTTCGCCTTGGTCCCCTCTGTCCAACAACATCAGTCTTACTCGCTGGAGCCCAGTAGTTCGCCGCTGGCGACCATTCTCTGGTGGTGGAGGCCATGCTGATGTCAGCATGACATCATGCTGTTGTCATTCTGCCACCTCAGCATGGTTTAACATAGTATTTGTCTCGCGTGACAGGTGACGTGGCCCTGGTCCCATCTGTCAATGACTGTGAGTAGAAATAGGCTGAGTAACAAATGAATTTACTAAAATGAGATATGTGATGTGGCCACTGGCCCACTAGTCAGTGACTGTGTGTAAGTTTACACTGGTATAAAAAGTATTTCCTTTTTTGAAATTAAATAAAACAATATACATTCAAACACAAATAAATTCCAGAAATTGAATGAAATGATTAAATCATAGAAATTTAATAACTTTTGTTTTATAATTCAGAAAAACATGTTTAATATATGAAAATTTTCAGAAAATAAAATCTACAACTTAAAACTATTATCAAATATTATTATGATAATTATTTAAATAAACATTATTTAATAAAGGTTTAATAAGTAATAAAACTTAGATAATCCATATTTTAATATTGGTAAATATTAAAAAACAAATAAAATACCCAAAAACTTAGAAAAATAAGAACTATAATTTAAAACTATAATCATGCATTATTATTTCACCTAATTAAATATATATTATTTATTAAGTATTTATAAAGTAATAAATCTTATAAAAATCATATCTTACTATTTATAAATCATAAAAATAAATGTAATATACCAAAATGATCACAAAAATAATACCTCCATGTTAAAAATATAATAATCCATGTTTGAGGTAAGTAAAAATTTAACACACTTTAGCAACTTGAATTTAAAACTATTTCCTTAGTTGTTAATTCATATAAGGGAAAATAAAATTTGTTGATATTTCTAAAATTAGTCCATTGAGTCTAGTAAATATTATTGGTCTTAAATATTGATAATATTAAGTCAAAATGGTTCATCACATTTTAGATACAATCCTATTGAATTATCATTCAACCATAAGTGTAGATTATTTTATAAAAGGATCCCTATCCAATATAAAATCTCCAAGAATAATTTGTAGGTAAATAAAACCTATTCCTATACCAAAACTCTATAGTGTATTCATAAGTAGTTAAGTAATATTATTTCCTTGTTTATAAATTATAACCAATCATCTATAAAAAGGTAAATGATTCTATTCCATTATAAAATTAAGAAACCACTACTTAAATAAAAGAATAACCATTCTTAAGTAACTTTAAGGAAACATTACAAAGTACACAAGGTACAATTAACATAAGCAATATACCTTAAAACCGTGTATGTCTTTAAAGTTAACTTTAGTCTACAATACTTCAAATACTATGCTAAAAATATTGTTATGTGTTTTAGAGTTAACTTTGGTCTGTTATAATTAAGTTATAAAGCATCTCAAATCCATACTATTCCAGCAAGCACAAACAACATCGACCACCTCTGATTAACCACAAGGATTGTTTAAACCTTAATAAAGAAATCTTTTCTTCAAAAGTTATTCGTTTTGCCACTTCAGTCAACATATGACAATTATCGTAATCACCTTACTTTATACTTTACTTGTATACTTAGGTTTGATAACACTTAAGTTCTTTATAAGTGACATTACTTGTAAAGTAAAAATTTGAAGATAAACAATTATAGTATAAGAAATCTTGAGTAGCATTTCACATTTGTGTGTATCTCATTGTTCTATGATTGTGTAATTACATATTGTTTCACACACACTCACAAGCCTTAATAAGAAGCACAAGTGTGAAACTTAATCTAAAAAGGGCAACACATTCCAAAGAAACCATTTCCAGTATCCAAAACCTAGATCAACGTTATCCCCAGGATTCGAGTTTATCAACTTGCATTACATTACTTATGCATAAAAGGATCTTGCTTCTTTAAACATTAGTCCTTACCGGACCAATGATGCTGATTTCAGATATTGGATTTTATATTGTCTTGAAGAGTGCATAATCTTGCAATCACAAAAGGCAAGTTCACACTTGCTCATGTCCTTTGATTATTTTCTATAAAGTATTCTGCAAATCTAGTATTGTCATCACCTGCATTTGGAAAAGGTCAGAAAACACTATTTTCATAATAATTTGATTATAGGTTATTTACCATGAGGTAATAATCTACTATGAAAGTTCTGGTGGTAAAGGAACATATTATCTAGGACTTAACAACCAATGTCGCCAGTGATTCTTGCGCCGTATATTACGCGTTAACCATGAGATTTGGAATGGGACAGAGAAGTAAGCTGTATCTTCTTCCTCTCACATGTAGCCGGATGTGCAGGTCGTGGTTGTTACCACTCGTAGCATGCATATTAATTGGTAATTCGTAGAGGATATGCAGCATATGGGTGGGAACCCTCAACGTCCCACGATAGTTCTGGCATCTAACGGTCTATACAAACCATTTCCGTAATTCAATATGTGGGCATGGTGTACACCAAGGAGGCGTGCGAGGTCGCGAAGGGGGCAGTGATTGGCTTGGACCATCTTCTGGGCCCCACATCATGGAATTGTGGATGGGAATAAGCTGCCTAGTTGTGCAACAAAGATTTGAACTCTCATGGGTAAAGTGACGCACCTCTACAGAGTATAAGAACTGTAACTTGTTACTCCCTGTTCTGGGAAGGAGCTGCAAACGCGACGGGAAAGGAACTCCATGAAAGTTCTGGTAAACCCGTGAAGGCTGAAGGACATAGTTTTTCTGAATAAAAGCAACCTTTGAAGAAATGTTTACGAAAACTTGCATTGCGTACGACCTATGGTCTGTGGCTATAGATATAGTGCATCAAACACTCCTTTCCTAGTGAACTTGCTGAGTATGCTCGTACTCAACGTATCTTATTAACCCTTGCTAGATTCTGAAGCCAGTGCATACAACATCTACATCAAGTTATGCTCCAGGAATCATCATCCAAAGCTAAAGCTCTTCAACAAAGACAAGGAAGTCAACATATACATCAACTCGAGTGAAGACGAAGTTACTAATTAGATAGGAATATACTCTCTAGCCGAAGAACCTATTTCTGTAGTGTATTGCAATAGCAGCAATGCCAACCCCTTAGTTCAAATACTAGTCTTAATAGTATAATAGTTTTTGTGTTGTTTATCTTTGGTTCTTCTTTGTAAGAAGTTATTTCTCTCTCTCTTTAACCTAGAGTGTTCTCTGGATCTTATGTATAGAGTGAGTTGCAACCTTTAGCAATGTATTGGACCCGCTGTGTTTCTGTTGTACCACTCTAAGGGATGTAATACTAGTGAACGGCGTCTCATTGGTGTTATGTCAACGACTATAGTATACTACATCATGCAGTGGTATGCTGGGTCACCGCAGTTGGTATCAGAGCATATGCTTTGACCTTAGGTTGGAAACCTAGTAAATGGGTAGAACCTGTAGGACACATATCTGCAATAATAAAAAGTTCTCTAGTGATATGAGGGATATTCAACTGAGAATAATCCTGTCATGTTGCTAGTGTGATAATTCTTTAGTATGATTGCAGTCCTGAACACTACCAAAAGTTTTAACTCTATGTGACTGATGATAATTTCTTATCTACAGTTCCACATGGCACCTCGATATCCACCCCGGAATGTTCAAGTGATGAACATGACGCTGAATGATTATGGAGGGGATTGGACAGATAACCTCCGACAACTTCTATGGAGTTTGGATTGTGAATCAAGACTTTTGGTCAAGATTTACAATTACTATGATGGGCAGGTATTAGCTAAATACCGTGTCATGATCATGTTACCCAAGAAGTTAGGACTTAAGGGAGAAATTCCATCAGGAGAGGCAAGGTGCATGGCATCAGCATATCAGATTGCCGTAGCAGCAGCCATAACCATGATCCGAGAACAGAAATCCCAATCTCTAGAAGGTAGTACTCACACCATTATAACCCATGAAACCTCAAACCCGGAGCATGAGTTAGATCACTCTACTCTAGTCCAAACTGAACCCACTCGAGCAGTAGAGTATATGGATCGTTATCGGTCTTTGCTAAACACTTACCATAACACTCACCAGGTCTTAGTTTAGGAACTGGATATGGTCATTGAGGATATTACTGATCCTGGTAAAGCAATGGCACGTAGGAAGAAGTTAGATAAAGAAGCTAGGAATCCCAAATACATACCTTCAGGAAAAGTGTATGAGGAAACTGAGTTTGATGATCCACACTCAGAAAACTATGCCTACTACCAAAATAAACCCCAGCCACCTGAAGTGTAGGGTTCGCAGCATAGAAAACAAAAAAAATCCTACGATGGGAACTACGTACCAATATCTATCTATTAGATACAAATAATGGGCGGATGTATATCCGTAGAGAACATACCCTTTAAGACCGACAAAGCTTAACTAGTTCAACTCGTGGTTGATGTAGACGATCTCTTGCCGATCTCAAGATCGAGAGGAAGTCCTAGCGCCGCAAATCAGCAGCGCATCCGTGCTCGCACACACGTTCGAGGCACCGAGCAACCTCCGCCTCCTCGCTCCAGCGATGCAGCGGAAGCACAACTCTTTCTTGCCGAATAGCCACCGGGAACATGTATCTCGCTAGTCCGAGACCATGGGGGATAAATTCTAGAGGGGGAGAGAGATCCTTCACGAGGAGGTGTGAGAGACAAGTGAGGAGGGGGGCTCCTTTTATAGGAGGAGGCGGGCACCCAAGGGGTGGCCGCCGGCCATGGGGGGCAGCCCCCTCCCCTCCTTCATTCATGTGGGTGGACACTCCACTCACAAAATGCCCTTTAAATTTCCTCCACTCAAAAGTCCACTCAAATTCCCATTAAATTTCCACCAAATTTAATGCAAACTCTCATTAAATAAAACTCTTTTATTTTATTCAGAATTTTGTCAATTACTTTAATGACAAACATTCAAAAATAACCCCTTGCTAGAATTCCATTTCACATGCATAACCACTTATGCAATTTCACCCGAAAACCTGTTTCGGTATCTAGTGAAATAAATTCCTGCGCTTGTTCATTCTTTCGGCATGAAAATTTTGCTCCAATTGGATGTCGGTGTCTCTTAAGTGTGTCACCCTACGGTTTGTGAATAATGTGGACATGATCGAGACCCCTCTCGGATCAATAATCAGAAGCGGGATCTGGAGACCCATACTGACTCCCACACATTCAACGATGACTTTCTTGTGATCGTCGGAACCTTTTACGCTAGTATCTTAATCCCTTTGTTTCACGATATATTACATGTCCGAGATTCGATCATCGGTATCTCCATACCTAGTTTTATCTCGTTACCGACATGCACTCTTTTCTCGTTCCCGTGATATAACATTCTAGTGATCAAATCACTTGCTTGCAAGCTAATCAATGTGATATCACCGAGAGGGCCCAGAGTATATCTATCCGTCATCGGGATGAACAAATTCCACTCTCGATCCATGAGCCTCAACATAACACTTTATTAGTTCTGAATCAATCTTTATAATCACCCTGTTACGGTGTGACGTTTGATGTTATCAAGAAACTCTTCCGGTGTTAGTGATTGACATGATCTCATGGTCTAAGGATTAGGATCACTTCGTAAATTGTTATAGCAATATAAACTCAATGACTTTGATCATAATGCTATACTTCAGATGAATGTTCATCACATCATTACACTAATGTTGTGATCCCGTTATTAACAACATCCAATGTCCATGATCAGGAAACCTTGATCATCTTGTTAATCAACGAGCTAGTTTATGAGAGAGGCATAACTAGGAACTTTCTGTTTGTTTATTAAACACACATGTATTAACGTTTCCGTATTAATACAATTATAGCATGCAAAATAAACATCTATCATATACTTGGAATACACATAATAAACACTTTATTATTGCCTCTCAGGGCATATTCCCTTCAGTCTCCCACTTGCACTAGAGACAATAATCTAGTTACATAGTGATAAATCTAACACCCATTGAGTTCTGGTGTTGATCATGTTTTGCTCTAGGGAGAGTTTTAGTCAACGGATCTGCTACATTGAGATCCGTATGTAATTTACAAATCTTTATATCTCCATCCTTGACATGCTCGCGGATGGAGTGAAACCGGCGCTTAATATGCTTGGAATGCTTGTGAGACCTTGGCTCTTTGGCATTGGCAATGGCACCATTGTTGTCACAATAGATCACCATTGGGTCCAAGGCGTTTTCCACCACTCCTAGTTCGGATATGAACTCCTTCATCCAAACTGCTTCCTGAGCCGCTTCTGAAGCAGCAACATATTCGGCCTCCGTTGTTGATCCCGCTACCACAGGTTGTTTGGAGCTCCTCCAACTAACCGCTCCGCCATTCATGAGAAAAACGTATCCGGATTGAGACTTAGAGTCATCCGGATTGGTGTCAAAGCTAGCGTCAACATAACACTTAGCGACGAGCTCTTCTTCACCTCCGTATACAAGAAACATATCCTTAGTTCTTCGTAAGTACTTAAGGATATTCTTGACCGCTCTCTAGTGTTCCGAACCTGGATCCGATTGGTACCTACTAGTCAAACTAATAGCATGTGCCACATCTGGTCTTGTACATAGCATGGCGTACATTATAGAGCCTATGGCTGAAGCATAGGGGACTTTGTCCATTATCTCTCTTTCTTCCGCCGAAGCCGGACTTTAAGTCTTACTCAATGTCTTGCCTTGCAACATAGGTAAGAACCCCTTCTTACTTCTGTCCATTTTAAACTTCTTTAAAATCTTATCAAGGTATGTACTTTGCGATAGCCCTATTAGGCGCCTAGATCTATCTCTATAGATCTTTGAAGGGAATATGCCCTGAGAGGCAATAATAAAGTGTTTATTATGTGTATTCCAAGTATATGATAGATGTTTATTTTGCATGCTATAATTGTATTGATACGGAAACGTTAATACATGTGTGTTTAATAAACAAACATAAAGTTCCTAGTTATGCCTCTCTCATTAACTAGCTAGTTGATTAACAAGATGATCAAGGTTTCCTGATCATGGACATTGGATGTTGTTAATAACGGGATCACAACATTAGTGTAATGGTGTGATGAACATTCATCCGAAGTATAGCATTACGATCAAATTCATTGAGTTTATATTGCTATAACAACTTAAGAAGTGATCCTAATCCTTAGACCATGAGATCATGTCAATCACTAACACCGGAAGAGTTTCTTGATAACATCAAACGTCACACCGTAACAGGGTGATTATAAAGATGGATTCAGAACTAATAAAGTGTTATGTTGAGGCTCATGGATCGAGAGTGGAATTTGTTCATCCCGATGACGGATAGATACTCTGGGCCCTCTCGGTGATATCACATTGATTAGCTTGCAAGCAAGTGATTTGATCACTAGAATGTTATATCACAGGAACGAGAAAAGAGTGCATGTCGGTAACGAGATCAAACTAGGTATGGAGATACCGATGATCGAATCTCGGACATGTAATATATCGTGAAACAAAGGGATTAAGATACTAGCGTAAAAGGTTCTGACGATCACAAGAAAGTCATCGTTGAATGTGTGGGAGTCAGTATGGGTCTCCAGATCCCGCTTCTGATTATTGATCCGAGAGGGGTCTCGATCATGTCCGCATTATTCACGAACCGTAGGGTGACACACTTAAGAGACACCGACATCCAATTGGAGCAAATGTTTCATGCCGAAAGAATGAACAAGCGCAAGAATTTATTTCACTAGATACCGAAACAGGTTTTCGGGTGAAATTGCATAAAGTGGTTATGCATGTGAAATAGAATTCTAGCAAGGGGTTATTTGTGAATGTTTGTCATTAAAATAATTGACAAAATTCTGAATAAAATAAAAGAGTTTTATTTAATGAGAGTTTGCATTAAATTTGGTGGAAATTTAATGGGAATTTGAGTGGACTTTTGAGTGGAGGGAATTTAAAGGAGATTTGTGAGTGGAGTGTCCACCCACATGAAGAGGGGAGGGCAAGGGGCAGCCCCCATGCGCCGGCCACCCCCTTGGGGTTCCCCCTCCTCCTATAAAAGGAGCCCCCCTCCTCACTTGTCTCTCACACCTCCTCGTGAAGGATCTCTCTCCCCCTCTAGAATTTAGCCCCCATGGTCTCGGACTAGCGAGATACATGTTCCCGGTGGCTATTCGGCAAGAAAGAGTTGTGCTTCCGCTGCATCGCTGGAGCGAGGAGGCGGAGGTTGCTCGGTGCCTCGAACGTGTGTGCGAGCACGGATGCGCTGCTGATTTGCGGCGCTAGGACTTCCTCTCGATCTTGAGATCGGCAAGAGATCGTCTACATCAACCACGAGTTGAACTCGTTAAGCTTTGTCGGTCTTCAAGGGTATGTTCTCTACGGATATACATCCGCCCGTTGTTTGTATCTAGTAGATAGATCTTGGTATATAGTTCACATCGTAGGAAAATTTTTGTTTTCTATGCTGCGAACCCTACAGTGGTATCAGAGCCAGGTTCTATGTGTAGATACTTTACACGGGTAGTACACATATGAGTATGTGGGCGATGATGATCATGTTGTTGATCCTTTGTTGTAATTTTGGATATTGGTGGCATAGTGGGATGAAGCGGCCCGGACAAACTTTACATGTCCTCGCACATGAGACCTGTTCCACGCTTGACATGCAACTAGTTTGCATAAGTGGCTAGCGGGTGTCTGTCTCTCCTACTATAGTCAATATCTATTTTTCAAGCGAGTTGTCAACAATTTGATTATCCTTGTTGTGGTTCATGTTCGTAGGTAAGAACGGTTCTATCTCGAAAGCCCTAAGCCACGTAAAACTTGCAATGGATAAATTAGAGGCGTCTAGTTTAGATTGTTGCTGGGCTAGTGTTATGATATGGTAGTGTTGTAAGTAGAAGTATGAGATGATACTCTTACAACACACATAGCGTGTAAAATCCATATACCTTGGATTTACACATATAGGTATGATAGTGATCATACCACGATGCACATGATAGAGATCATCTGCGGGAACCATATAATTTCACTAATAAACATATGATGTTTGATAGCATCTTATATTGCTTGTTTAGCGCTTTGTTAGCATAATAAGATGATCCCTCATTTAAATATCAAGATAAGAATGTGTTCTTCCTTTAGTATGCACCGATTATGTTTTTGTCGCTCCAAGACATCACGTGATGATCGGGTGTTCTTGGATCCACGACCATATTTCGGGTGTAAAACAGTTACACACGCGAATACTAAGGTTCTAACTTGGCGAGCCTAGCATGTACAGACATGGCCTCGGAACACGGACCGAAAGGTTAAGCATGAGTCATATAGTTGATATGATGCCCATTTGATGCTCGCCTTTGAAGCTATACCGACTCACGTGATGATCGGACTTGGTGTAGTGGATTTGGTTCATGTAATCACCAAAAAGGCACGAGGGATGTCGTTTTTGAGTGGGAGTTCATTAGTAATATAGATTAGTTGAACTCAATCTATCATACACTTAGTCTAAACTTTACAAATTCTGTTGTAGATGGCACCACCTTCTTTTAATTTCAATGTGTTCATGGAGAAAGAGAAACTAGCAACGAACGGTAGCAACTTTACCAAATGGGCCATGAATTTGAGGATTCTCCTCTCTGCTGCACAAAAGCAATATGTGCTAGAAGCGCCGTTAGGCCCCCCACCTTTTGATGATGCCCCTGACGAGGAGAAGAATGTCTATCAGACTCGTCAGGAGGACCACAACTTAGTTCATTGCGGCATATTGTATGGGCTATAGCCGGAACTTCGAAAGCGTTTCGAAAACGGCAATGCATTTGATACAATGGGTGAGTTGAAAATGATTTTTGACACACATGCTGCTGTAGAGAGCTACAACGCTTCAGAAAAGTTCTTTAGCTGCATGATGGAAGAGCACAGCTCCGTTAGTGAGCATGTACTCAAGATGTCGGGTTACGCCGATAAGCTTGTGTCCTTGGGAATATCGATTCCCATTGACTTAGGCATCCATCGTGTTCTGCAGTCTCTGCCACCTAGCTATAAGAGCTTCGTGATGAACTATAATATGCAAGGCATGAAGAAGTCTCTCCCCGAGCTTCTGTCAATGCTTAAAACTGCAGAAGTGGAGATCAAAAAGGAACATCAAGTGTTGATGATCAATAGGAACACTGGTTTCAAGAAAGACAAGAAGGTAAAACGGAAGGGAATTAAGGGCGGCAAGCCGGTTGCTGCGCCTGAAAAGAAACCCCGAGTTGGACCTAAGTCTGATTCCGAGTGCTACTATTGTAAGGGGACTGGCCACTGGAAGCGCAACTGCCCCAAGTATCTGGCAGACAAGAAGGCCGGCAAGGCAAACAAAGGTATATATGATATACATGTTATTGATGTGTACTTGACTAGTGCTCGCAGTAGCACCTGGGTATTTGATACCGGTTCAGTTGCTAATATTTGTAACTCGAATCAGGGGCTGCGGAACAAGCGACCGCTAGCAAGGGGTGAGGTCAAGATGCGTGTCGGCAATGGATCAAGCGTTGATGTGATCGCCGTCGAAACGCTGCCTCTCCACTTGCCGTTGGGATTAGTTATAAACTTGAATAAATGTTATCTGGTGCATGCACTGAGCATGAACATTGTATCTGGATCGTGTTTGATGCGAAGTGGTTATTCATTTAAATCCGAGAACAATGGTTGTTCCATTCATATGAATGAAATCTTTTATGGTCATGCACCGATGATGAATGGTTTATTTCTATTAGATCTCGATGATAATGTTACACATATTCATAATGTTGATGCTAAAAGGATTAAACTTAATGATGATATATCCTCATATATGTGGCACTGCCGTATAGGTCATATTGGTGTTAAACGCATGAAGAAGCTCCATTCGGATGGACTTTTGGAATCACTTGATTATGAATCATTTGATACATGTGAGCCATGCCTTATGGGCAAGATGACTAGAACGCCGTTTTCCGGTTCAATGGAACGGGCGACAGATTTATTGGAAATCATACATTCTGATGTATGTGGTCCAATGAGTGTGTCGGCGCGAGGTGGATATCGTTATTTTGTTACTTTCACGAATGATTTGAGTAGATACGGTTATATCTACTTGATGAAACACAAGTCTGAAACCTTTGAAAAGTTCAAGGAATTTCAGAATGAAGTGGAAAATCATCGTAATAGAAAGATCAAATTTCTACGGTCCGACCGTGGAGGTGAGTATCTAAGTTACGAGTTTAGCACTCACATGAAAGAGTGTGGAATTGTTTCACAACTCACACCTGCCGGAACACCACAGCGAAATGGTGTGTCGGAACATCGTAATCGTACTTTATTAGATATGGTTTGATCTATGATGTCTCTGACGGACTTGTCGTTGTCATTTTGGGGTTATGCAATAGAAATTGCTGCATTCACTTTAAATTGGGCACCATCTAAATCCGTTGAAAAGACACCGTATGAATTGTGGTTTGGAAACAAACCTAAGCTGTCATTTCTTAAAGTTTGGGGATGCGATGTTTATGTGAAGAAACTTCAACCGGATAAACTCGAACCCAAAGCGGAAAAATGCGTCTTCATAGGATACCCTAAAAAAAACTATTGGGTATTCCTTATATCACAGATCTGAGGGCAAGGTTTTTGTTGCCAAGAATGGATCCTTTCTAGAGAAAGAGTTTCTCGCGAAAGGTGTGAGTAGTCGAAAGGTAGAACTCGAAGAGGTTGTGGAACCTTCTCTTCAAAGTATGGCGAGTAGCGCAGCGCCGGAAGTTGTTCCGGAGTTGGCTCCACCTGTTGAAGAGGGAACTAATGATAATGATCATGAAACTCCGAAAGAGAGTACTACCGAACCTCGCAGGTCAAACAGGACGCGTGCAGCTCCCGAGCTGTACGGAAATCCTGTCATGAATTTCATGGTTGATGAAAATGATGACCCTGCGACGTATGAAGAAGCGATGATGATCCCGGATTCCAACAAATGGTTAGAAGCCATGAAATCCGAGATGGAATTCATGTATGAAAATCAAGTTTGGAACTTGGTGGAATTACCTCACGACCGAAAGGCCGTGGAGAACAAATGGATTTTCAAAAGGAAAACTGATGCTGATGGTAATGTGACCGTCTATAAAGCTCGACTTGTCGCAAAGGGGTTTCGACAAATTCAAGGAGTTGACTACGATGAGACTTTCTCTCCCGTAGCGATGCTAAAGTCAGTTAGGATTATGTTAGCAATTGCTGCATATTTCGATTATGAGATATGGCAGATGGATGTCAAAACCGCGTTTCTCAATGGTAATATTGAAGAAGAGTTTTATATGATACAACCAAAGGGTTTTGTCGATCCTAAGGATGCTAACAAGGTGTCCAAGCTTCAGCGATCCATCTATGGATTGAAGCAAGCATCACGAAGTTGGAATCTCCGCTTTGATGAGGTGATCAAAGAGTTTGGATTTGTCCAAACTTATGGAGAAGCTTGTATTTACAAGAAAGTGAGTGGGAGCAATGTGGCATTTCTGATATTATATGTGGATGACATATTATTGATCGAAAATGATATAGATCTTTTAAACAGTGTTAAAAGTTATCTAAACAGCAAATTTTCAATGAAGGACCTAGGTGAAGCGTCATACATATTAGGCATAAAGATCTATAGAGATAGATCTAGGCGCCTAATAGGGCTATCGCAAAGTACATACCTTGATAAGATTTTAAAGAAGTTTAAAATGGACGGAAGTAAGAAGGGGTTCTTACCTATGTTGCAAGGCAAGACATTGAGTAAGACTCAAAGTCCGGCTTCGGCGGAAGAAAGAGAGATAATGGACAAAGTCCCCTATGCTTCAGCCATAGGCTCTATAATGTACGCCATGCTATGTACAAGACCGGATGTGGCACATGCTATTAGTTTGACTAGTAGGTACCAATCGGATCTAGGTTCGGAACACTGGATAGCGGTCAAGAATATCCTTAAGTACTTACGAAGAACTAAGGATATGTTTCTTGTACACGGAGGTGAAGAAGAGCTCGTCGCTAAGTGTTATGTTGACGCTAGCTTTGACACCGATCCGGATGACTCTAAGTCTCAATACGGATACGTTTTTCTCATGAATGGCGGAGCGGTTAGTTGGAGGAGCTCCAAACAACCTGTGGTAGCGGGATCAACAACGGAGGCCGAATATGTTGCTGCTTCAGAAGCGGCTCAGGAAGCAGTTTGGATGAAGGAGTTCATATCCGAACTAGGAGTGGTGGCAAACGCGTTGGACCCAATGGTGATCTATTATGACAACAATGGTGCCATTGCCAATGCCAAAGAGCCAAGGTCTCACAAGCATTCCAAGCATATTAAGCGCCGGTTTCACTCCATCCGCGAGCATGTCAAGGATGGAGATATAAAGATTTGTAAAGTACATACGAATCTCAATGTAGCAGATCCGTTGACTAAAACTCTCCCTAGATCAAAACATGATCAACACCAGAACTCAATGGGTGTTAGATTTATCACTATGTAACTAAATTATTGTCTCTAGTGCAAGTGGGAGACTGAAGGGAATATGCCCTGAGAGGCAATAATAAAGTGTTTTTTATGTGTATTCCAAGTATATGATAGATGTTTATTTTGCATGCTATAATTGTATTGATACGGAAACGTTAATACATGTGTGTTTAATAAACAAACAGAAAGTTCCTAGTTATGCCTCTCTCATAAACTAGCTCGTTGATTAACAAGATGATCAAGGTTTCCTGATCATGGACATTGGATGTTGTTAATAACGGGATCACAACATTAGTGTAATGATGTGATGAACATTCATCTGAAGTATAGCATTATGATCAAAGTCATTGAGTTTATATTGCTATAACAACTTACGAAGTGATCCTAATCCTTAGACCATGAGATCATGTCAATCACTAACACCGGAAAAGTTTCTTGATAACATCAAACGTCACCCCGTAACAGGGTGATTATAAAGATGGATTCAGAACTAATAAAGTGTTATGTTGAGGCTCATGGATAGAGAGTGGAATTTGTTCATCCCGATGACGGATAGATATACTCTGGGCCCTCTCGGTGATATCACATTGATTAGCTTGCAAGCAAGTGATTTGATCACTAGAATGTTATATCACAGGAACGAGAAAAGAGTGCATGTCGGTAACGAGATCAAACTAGGTATGGAGATACCGATGATCGAATCTCGGACATGTAATATATCGTGAAACAAAGGGATTAAGATACTAGCGTAAAAGGTTCTGACGATCACAAGAAATTCATCGTTGAATGTGTGGGAGTCAGTATGGGTCTCCAGATCCCGCTTTTGATTATTGATCCGAGAGGGGTATCGATCATGTCCGCATTATTCACGAACCGTAGGGTGACACACTTAAGAGACACCGACATCCAATTGGAGCAAATGTTTCATGCCGAAAGAATGAACAAGCACAGGAATTTATTTCACTAGATACCGAAACAGGTTTTCGGGTGAAATTGCATAAAGTGGTTATGCATGTGAAATAGAATTCTAGCAAGGGGTTATTTGTGAATGATTGTCATTAAAGTAATTGACAAAATTCTGAATAAAATAATAGAGTTTTATTTAATGAGAGTTTGCATTAAATTTGGTGGAAATTTAATGGGAATTTGAGTGGACTTTTGAGTGGAGGGAATTTAAAGGAGATTTGTGAGTGGAGTGTCGACCCACATGAAGAGGGGAGGGCAAGGGGGCAGCCCCCATGCGCCGGCCACCCCCTTGGGGTTTCCCCCCTCCTCCTATAAAAGGAGCCCCCTCCTCACTTGTCTCTCACACCTCCTCGTGAAGGATCTCTCTCCCCCTCTAGAATTTATCCCCATGGTCTCGGACTAGCGAGATACATGTTCCCGGTGGCTATTCGGCAAGAAAGAGTTGTGCTTCCACTGCATCGCTGGAGCGAGGAGGCGGAGGTTTCTCGGTGCCTCGAACGTGTGCGCGAGCACGGATGCGCTGCTGATTTGCGGCGCTAGGACTTCCTCTCGATCTTAAGATCGGCAAGAGATCGTCTACATAAACCACGAGTTGAACTCGTTAAGCTTTGTCGGTCTTCAAGGGTATGTTCTCTACGGATATACATCCGCCCGTTGTTTGTATCTAGTAGATAGATCTTGGTATATAGTTCACATCGTAGGAAATTTTTTGTTTTCTATGCTGCGAACCCTACAATCTTTATGCCTAATATGTATGACGCTTCACCTAGGTCCTTCATTGAAAATTTGCTGTTTAGATAACTTTTAACACTGTTTAAAAGATCTATATCATTTCCGATCAATAATATGTCATCCACATATAATATCAGAAATGCCACATTGCTCCCACTCACTTTCTTGTAAATACAAGCTTCTCCATAAGTTTGGACAAATCCAAACTCTTTGATCACCTCATCAAAGCGGAGATTCCAACTTCGTGATGCTTGCTTCTATCCATAGATGGATCGCTGAAGCTTGCACACCTTGTTAGCATCCTTAGGATCGACAAAACCCTTTGGTTGTATCATATACAACTCTTTCTCAATATTACCATTGAGAAACGCGGTTTTTACATCCATCTGCCATATCTCATAATCGAAATATGCAGCAATTGCTAACATAATCCTAACTGACTTTAGCATCGCTACGGGAGAGAATGTCTCATCGTAGTCAACTCCTTGAATTTGTCGAAACCCCTTTGCGACAAGTCGAGCTTTATAGACGGTCACATTACCATCAGCATCAGTTTTCCTTTTGAAAATCCATTTGTTCTCCACGGCCTTTCGGTCGTGAGGTAATTCCACCAAGTTCCAAACTTGATTTTCATACATGGATTCCATCTCGGATTTCATGGCTTCTAACCATTTGTTAGAATCCGGCTCATCATCGCTTCTTCATACGTCGCAGGGTCATCATTTTCATCAACCATGAAATTCATGACAGGATTTCCGTACAGCTCGGGAGCTGCACGCGTCCTGTTTGACCTACGAGGTTCGGTAGTACTCTCTTTCGGAGTTTCATGATCATTATCATTAGTTCCCTCTTCAACAGGTGGAGCCAACTCCGGAACAACTTCCGACGCTGCGCTACTCGCCATACTTTGAAGAGTAGGTTCAATAACCTCTTCGAGTTCTACCTTCCGACTACTCACGCCTTTCGCGAGAAACTCTTTTTCTAGAAAGGATCCATTCTTGGCAACAAAAACCTTGCCCTCGGATCTGTGATAGAAGGAATACCCAATAGTTTCCTTAGGGTATCCTATGAAGACGCATTTTTCCGCTTTGGGTTCGAGTTTATCCGGTTGAAGTTTCTTCACATAAACATCGCATCCCCAAACTTTAAGAAATGACAGCTTAGGTTTGTTTCCAAACCACAATTCATATGGTGTATTTTCAACGGATTTAGATGGTGCCCGATTTAAAGTGAATGCAGCAGTTTCTAGTGCATAACCCCAAAATGACAACGGCAAGTCCGTCAGAGACATCATAGATCAAACCATATCTAATAAAGTACGATTACGATGTTCCGACACACCATTTCACTGTGGTGTTCCGGCAGGTGTGAGTTGTGAAACAATTCCACACTCTTTCATGTGAGTGCTAAACTCGTAACTTAGATACTCACCTCCACGGTCGGACCGTAGAAATTTGATCTTTCTATTACGATGATTTTCCACTTCATTCTGAAATTCCTTGAACTTTTCAAAGGTTTCAGACTTGTGTTTCATCAAGTAGATATAACCGTATCTACTCAAATCATCCGTGAAAGTAACAAAATAACGATATCCACCTCGCGCCGACACACCCATTGGACCACATACATCAGAATGTATGATTTCCAATAAATCTGTCACCCGTTCCATTGAACCGGAAAATGGAGTTCTAGTCATCTTGCCCATAAGCCATGGCTCACATGTATCAAATGATTCAAAATCAAGTGATTCCAAAAGTCCATCCGAATGGAGCTTCTTCATGCGTTTAATGCCAATATGACCTAGACGGCAGTGCCACATATATACGGATATATCATCATTTAGTTTAATCCTTTTAGCATCAACATTATAAATATGTGTAACATTATCATCGAGATCTAATAGAAATAAACCATTCATCATCGGTGCATGACCATAAAAGATTTCATTCATATAAATGGAACAACCATTGTTCTCGGATTTAAATGAATAACCACTTCGCATCAAACACGATCCAGATACAATGTTCATGCTCAGTGCAGACACCAGATAACATTTATTCAAGTTTATAACTAATCCCGACGGCAAGTGGAAAGGTAGCATCAACATTATTCACAAACAACTTTTCACTCAAACAACAAAGTTCAAGCACAAACTTAGGCAACAAAAATATTTTTGTTACTATCACATCCCAAGATTTTCCAAATCTTGTAATGTGAAAATAAATGAATAAAATAAAACTTTGTTTGATTTTTAGGGCCAGAAGAAACTTTTTGAATTCAATTGGAACCTCAAACCAATTTGAATCAAATAAATCCTAAAGGGGTTTATAAAGGTAAACATTTAATAAAGGAAAATAGAAATATTTAAAATTACTATTTTGGATCTTTTAATAATAGGTTTTGGTTTTTCAAAAGAAAAGGAGGATTTATAAATAAGGATTATTTTGTAGCCAAATTAAACCTTGGCCAATATTTTGAAATAAAGGCTTTGTTTTGATAAAAATAGTAAAGGTTTATTTAAATAAAATAATAAGGATTTAATATCCAATTTTATTTAAGTAAAGGCTTTTCCCATTTTAAATAAACACTAAAACTTATTTATTTATTTTAAATAAGTTTTCCAAATATTTTGTATTCTCAAATAAAATCTACTGAAGTGTTTTGGTTTTATTTTAGATTTCAAAATAAATATTTTAATAAAACAAATCCTATTTGATTTAATAACTAAGGTCCATTCTATTTAAATATTAATGGACCCTAAAATAAAAGATTATTTTGTTTTAAACAAGTTTCCAAGTATTCTTCATTTCCAAATAAAACCTACTGATTTGGTTTTGAAAATATTTGGATTTCAAATGGAGATTTTGTTAATTAAATCAAACCTTATTTTATTAAATAACTAAAGATCCATTCTATTTAATTATTAATGGATCCTAAAAGAATAAAAGAATTATTTTGGACTTTGGAATATGTTGTTAAACAGAATTAAAATCTACCCAAAGTTTGGTGGTGGTTTGATTTGATTTGGAGTTTGAATTGTTTAAAATAAAATCAAAACAGAAATTCAAAATAGAAAAAGAAAAAGCATTTCAGTATAAAGAAAAAGTGAAACAAAGCAGCCCAGTCGACAGGCCCTGTCCAGCCCACTCGCAGCCCATCATCCCCTCCCTGCAGCGAATCGTTTTCTCACGCGCCGCCTCACCCGCGAAGTCACTGACGACTGGACCCCACGCTCCCTCCCTCTCTCTCGCTGATGAACGGGACCCACTCGCCTGTTCATCATTTTCACCCGCGCCGACCGTTTTTCCCCCTCGCTCATCGCCGTTTCTGCCGCTGTAAATCCTTGTAAATTCGCGTGAATGCACGATTCATTATCAACAGCAATGACGCGCCCTTATACGCCCATTCCTCCTCTCTCATTTTCCCCAAGTAGCACTCCCTCTCTGCCCCTAGGCTGCGAGAATCGCCTGCTCGAACCCTCTCTGTCTCCGACGAGGTTCTCGACCGATTCCGGCGAGCACGAATCGCCCCACTGCCCCTCGACCACCCGAGCGTGATCCCCATCTCCCTACGCATCTCCCAGCACCAACCACTCGTCCGCGCGTGCTCTAGAACGCCGACAACAAGCACGACTGAGCACCACCGACGGCGCGTCTACTCCGGCGAAACCTCCCTGGTAAACCAAACCGCCCCAAACCCTCTCATTGACACTCCCTTACTCCCCATGCTCATACGCACCTAATGCTACCTTCCAATTGTCTCAGCGCGACCTGCAACTCTGTCCACGACAACCTCCAGAGGCACCCGCCGTTCGCAACAGCTCCGGCGAGCAATCCCTGACAGCACCGTGCGCCCCTTGGACTATCACGACCACGTTGAGCACCAGCATTCCACGGCGATCACTGTGAGCATCTCCCTACCTTCCCTAGCTTCCTGTATCGCCGGCAACCTCGCCGCCAGAGCGCCGCCGCCGCGCGCAGCCGTCGAGCGCCGCCAGAACTTGGTCAGGGTGACGATGGCCGTTAGATGACGATCTGACGGATACGATAGTTTCACTTAACGCCGAAGAGGTACGCTACCTACGCCACATGATCCAGCTTGATCCAACGCCTCTCGGTGCTTGATCCAACCGAAGCGGTATCAGCGAATAGGGATAGGACACGTGTCTGTTGATTTGTTTTAAAACAGAATTTGAAATCAGATTGATATGCAATTTTCAAACCTTTGTAACTTTTGATCCACACGTCCAAAAATTGCAAACTTTATACCGTTGGAATCAGTCAAACAAACCCTATCCAACCATGGAATTTGTTTAGCAAATAGTATCTGTTAGCTTGTTTGAATTTGCAGAAACATTTGTATGCTTGTTACGGATGTAAAAATTGTTTAAAAATTAATTTGGGGTTAAAATCTTTTGCAATTAGATTGCTTTGAACATACTGACCCTAGGAAACACTTTGTGGACTCAAAAATGTATTTGGTGAAATAAAAATATGATTCTTTGATTTAAAACCATTTCTAGTCAAATAGAAATGTAGTTTATTTATTAAAAATGATTTTGAAAGAAAACTTTTGGGAAATGTTTTGTTTTAAACTCTATGACCCTAAACAACAAGTTTTATGGTTTGAAAACATATTTGGTGAACCTTGGAGATTAATGCCTTGGTAAAAATATTTTTACCCCACATAAAATGACACTTTGTTTTGAAAATGGTTTTTGAAGTGAATCCTTTTGCAAATGACTTTGCCACTTTACAAAATGACCATTAGGTGATTTCAAATGCTTATGACCCATTAGGAACCTCTTTTTCAAACAAAACAAAACTTGGCATGCTTGCATGCATTACTTTGACTTTGTCATTTTATGTGTTGTTTTGCTTGATTGGTAGATTGAGTTTGTGCCTTGCTTGATTGATTTGTAGTGACTTGAAGAGTGTGATTGTTGCAAGGACAAGGAGTGAACCCATACTCTACCAAAAAGGCAAGTGATGCTTCATACTTTTTGTCCCATTACTTTCTCTATGCATTAGTTTTTCTCTAAGTAAGACTTGCATGGAATTTTGCTAAGTATAAACCTTGCTATAGGAAAACCTAGTAGATGAAACCTTAGTGGAAATCTTCCTAAGTTAATATTCCTATTACTATCAAGCTTAGCCTAGCTAATAGAAAACATGGGTGGAATATATATTCACATTATGGAATTCTAAGTCTGAGGACTTGTGTTTTGTTTAATAAAACAACTAAGTTAATGAATCACCTGGGTGGAATGGGACTTGCTTGGTGGTTTTTGGTTGAGTGGTTCACAAGGACCATGTTTATGGTTTACCTTGTGTATCTCACTTGTGGATGGCCACCCAGGAACAAAGAGATTTGAGATGTCAAATGTTGAGAAGCTTCAAGTGCAACCACTTGGCAATATGGGCTCTGCCATGATCATATAGGTTGCAAGAACTTAGCCATATGGACAGTTGGTGGTAGTGTTTGATAGGTTGGAGCGCGTCCATTTTGGTCTAAGGGAAAGCTTCTGAAAGATCTTGTCTTGGGAAACCAAGTCTTGTGGGGAAAGTGCACCACCTCTGCAGAGTGTAAAATATAAGTACTTAGCCATGTCCCTGGTAAAGGACAATTTGAGCATCAAGACATGGAAGCAATCAAGAATCTCATCATTCAAATTTCTAAGTTAAAACTTGTGGTTTGAACAAGGGTTGTTTGAAATCTTCAATCTTTGATTGAGAGAAGCTTTGGAAAAGATTTTGTCAAAACAAAAACTTAGTATTTTCAAAATGATAAGGAAAATCTATTTTGAGCAATGCAAGCCTCAACTCCACTTAGCCAAATGCATATAGATGATAGATTCCACTATACTACCATAGTATCACTTGCCAATACAATTCAAATGTATTGACCCTTGTGGCTGTAACTTGTAATGTTGTAGGTTTGATTGATTTTAGTGAAGATTGTTTGATTAGGATTACAAAGTCTACAACCAACATCTGCCTGTGGCACTTTGAAGATGAAGGACCCCATGACTATAGTTATTCCGCTGCAATGTAATGTAATAGCCAAATGAGCTATGTAAGATGTAATAAAATTATGTTATTACTGGTTATAAAGTTATATTATGACCTTTGTTTCTTGATATTACATCTTAACTGTGGATGCTAGCTATTGATCCAGGGACTAGCATTGTAAACACATGGGGCTCTATCTTATTAAAGATTGGAACCTCTACAGATGGTATCAGAGCATTGTGTTGCCTGTAGGATTTGTAAACCTAGGATTGGACAAAAACCCTTAGAAAAATAGGAGTTATATTTTGATCCAAAAATTATTTACAAAAACACTTGTAAACTCTTTCCTCAACCATTTTGGTTTCAACTCTACTTCTCTTCTATTTCAACTTGATGGAAAAACCTACCCCATGGCCAAAGACTACACCCTGTGCAAAGGACTACTTCAACTCTAATGACTTCAACATCTTTAACTCTAATGACTTCAACATCTTCAACATATTCACCAAGGACTTCCAACTTGGATACCACTAAGGACTACAAGTGAGACAAGGAAATCTTGCTCAAGATTTAGAGACTGAGGGAATGCAGAAGTTAGAAGGAACCTACATCATTTGAAGTATTGTGACCAAAAGTTTTTCCAAGGAAACCAAGATCTCATGCAAGAAGAATCAACCAAGAAGGAAGGAAAGATCACAAGTGAACCATATAGATGGACCACCATATTTTAGTTAAGTCAAAACACACCAACTTATGTGGTGTAACAAAAATATTTTGTTGCCTAAGTATGTGCTTGAAACTTGTCGTTTGAGTGGAATGTTTGACTTATGATTGCTTGCACATTGCTTGTGTGACTTGTGATGTGTGTGATTAGAATTGAATCCTTAGAAATTTTTGCCTATTCTAATCCCTTCAACCCAAACAGATGACTTCTCCAAGAAACTCCAACATCAAGGATGGTGACAACAACAACAACCAAAAGGACAACATGAGAGAACTTATAGCAACCCAAAACCAGTTGAACCAAGAGACAACTCAACTTTTAGCCAACAACAATGGACTATACCCAGCCATACAAAGGATTTTGAAACTTCAAACCCAATTGTTGCAAGGATTGGTTACTCAAATGATCAACATGGGAGAAAACTTTTCCCAAAGAGCTAATGGCAACAAGGATGACAAAGATGTTATTCTAGAAGGAACCCTAGCTAGCAATACTTGTGAAGACAAGGATCATGCATCCAAGGAACATGAAGATCAATGACCCAAGAAGAGAGAAAGATCTCCCACCTATGAAGAACATGAACTAGAAGAACTCCTAGCTTTGGAGAGACCCAAAAAGAAGAAGAAGGACATAAGCCAGTTGCAGTGTTACAATTGCAAAGAGATGGGACACTATGCCAATGAATTCCCAGAAAATAAGAAGAACCAAAGAAACAAACAAGAGGTAATGATACCAAAGGAAAAGAAAGATATCAGCCAAGTGATGTGTTTCAAATGCAAGGAACTAGGCCACTATGCAAGCAATTGTCCAGAAAAGATGAAGAACAAGATAAACAAGTCTATGAAGGATCTCAACCTTGGCCCATGAGTCAAGTATGGAAACCAAGGACACCATGCAAATGTTTGCTTAGAGAAATTTTCCCCAGGATCCCAAGAAGGCCAATATGTAATTTTTGTTTGAAATTTTTTAAAGGGTGGTAGTACCCTAGTTGTTTTAAGCCAACTTGTAATCCTAGCCTCCCCAAATCTCGGGACGAGATTTATTTTAAGGGTGGTAGCCTGTCACATCCCAAGATTTTCCAAATCTTGTAATGTGAAAATAAATGAATAAAATAAAACTTTGTTTGATTTTTAGGGCCAGAAGAAACTTTTTGAATTCAATTGGAACCTCAAACCAATTTGAATCAAATAAATCCTAAAGGTATTTATAAAGATAAACATTTAATAAAGGAAAATAGAAATATTTAAAATTACTATTTTGGATCTTTTAATAATAGGTTTTGGTTTTTCAAAAGAAAAGGAGGATTTATAAATAAGGATTATTTTATAGCCAAATTAAACCTTGGCCAATATTTTGAAATAAAGGCTTTGTTTTGATAAAAATAGTAAAGGTTTATTTAAATAAAATAATAAGGATTTAATATCCAATTTTATTTAAGTAAAGGCTTTTCCCATTTTAAATAAACACTAAAACTTATTTATTTATTTTAAATAAGTTTTCCAAATATTTGTATTCTCAAATAAAATCTACTGAAGTGTTTTGGTTTTATTTTAGATTTCAAAATAAATATTTTAATAAAACAAATCCTATTTGATTTAATAACTAAGGTCCATTCTATTTAAATATTAATGGACCCTAAAATAAAAGATTATTTTGTTTTAAACAAGTTTCCAAGTATTCTTTATTTCCAAATAAAACCTACTGATTTGGTTTTGAAAATATTTGGATTTCAAATGGAGATTTTGTTAATTAAATCAAACCTTATTTTATTAAATAACTAAAGATCCATTCTATTTAATTATTAATGGATCCTAAAAGAATAAAAGAATTATTTTGGACTTTGGAATATGTTGTTAAACAGAATTAAAATCTACCCAAAGTTTGGTGGTGGTTTGATTTGATTTGGAGTTTGAATTGTTTAAAATAAAATCAAAACAGAAATTCAAAATAGAAAAAGAAAAAGCATTTCAGTATAAAGAAAAAGTGAAACAAAGCAGCCCAGTCGACAGGCCCAGTCTAGCCCACTCGCAGCCCATCATCCCCTCCCCGCAGCGAATCGTTTTCTCACGCGCCGCCTCACCCGCGAAGTCACTGACGACTGGACCCCACGCTCCCTCCCTCTCTCTCGCTGACGAACGGGACCCACTCGCCTGTTCATCATTTTCACCCGCGCCGACCGTTTTTCCCCCTCGCTCATCGCCGTTTCTGCCGCTGTAAATCCTTGTAAATTCGCGTGAATGCACGATTCATTATCAACAGCAATGACACGCCCTTATACGCCCATTCCTCCTCTCTCATTTTCCCCAAGTAGCACTCCCTCTCTGCCCCTAGGCTGCGAGAATCGCCTGCTCGAACCCTCTCTGTCTCCGACGAGGTTCTCGACCGATTCCGGCGAGCACGAATCGCCCCACTGCCCCTCGACCACCCGAGCGTGATCCCCATCTCCCTACGCATCTCCCAACACCAACCACTCGTCCGCGCGTGCTCTAGAACGCCGACAACAAGCACGACTGAGCACCACCGACGGCGCGTCTACTCCGGCGAAACCTCCCTGGTAAACCAAACCGCCCCAAACCCTCTCATTGACACTCCCTTACTCCCCATGCTCATACGCACCTAATGCTACCTTCCAATTGTCTCAGCGCGACCTGCAACTCTGTCCACGACAACCTCCAGAGGCACCCGCCGTTCGCAACAGCTCCGGCGAGCAATCCCTGACAGCACCGTGCGCCCCTTGGACTATCACGACCACGTTGAGCACCAGCATTCCACGGCGATCACTGTGAGCATCTCCCTACCTTCCCTAGCTTCCTGTATCGCCGGCAACCTCGCCGCCAGAGCGCCGCCGCCGCGCGCAGCCGTCGAGCGCCGCCAGAACTTGGTCAGGGTGACGATGGCCGTTAGATGACGATCTGACGGATACGATAGTTTCACTTAACGCCGAAGAGGTACGCTACCTACGCCACATGATCCAGCTTGATCCAACGCCTCTCGGTGCTTGATCCAACCGAAGCGGTATCAGCGAATAGGGATAGGACACGTGTCTGTTGATTTGTTTTAAAACAGAATCTGAAATCAGATTGATATGCAATTTTCAAACCTTTGTAACTTTTGATCCACACGTCCAAAAATTGCAAACTTTATACCGTTGGAATCAGTCAAACAAACCCTATCCAACCATGGAATTTGTTTAGCAAATAGTATCTGTTAGCTTGTTTGAATTTGCAGAAACATTTGTATGCTTGTTACGGATGTAAAAATTGTTTAAAAATTAATTTGGGGTTAAAATCTTTTGCAATTAGATTGCTTTGAACATACTGACCCTAGGAAACACTTTGTGGACTCAAAAATGTATTTGGTGAAATAAAAATATGATTCTTTGATTTAAAACCATTTCTAGTCAAATAGAAATGTAGTTTATTTATTAAAAATGATTTTGAAAGAAAACTTTTGGGAAATGTTTTGTTTTAAACTCTATGACCCTAAACAACAAGTTTTATGGTTTGAAAACATATTTGGTGAACCTTGGAGATTAATGCCTTGGTAAAAATATTTTTACCCCACATAAAATGACACTTTGTTTTGAAAATGGTTTTTGAAGTGAATCCTTTTGCAAATGACTTTGCCACTTTACAAAATGACCATTAGGTGATTTCAAATGCTTATGACCCATTAGGAACCTCTTTTTCAAACAAAACAAAACTTGGCATGCTTGCATGCATTACTTTGACTTTGTCATTTTATGTGTTGTTTTGCTTGATTGGTAGATTGAGTTTGTGCCTTGCTTGATTGATTTGTAGTGACTTGAAGAGTGTGATTGTTGCAAGGACAAGGAGTGAACCCATACTCTACCAAAAAGGCAAGTGATGCTTCATACTTTTTGTCCCATTACTTTCTCTATGCATTAGTTTTTCTCTAAGTAAGACTTGCATGGAATTTTGCTAAGTATAAACCTTGCTATAGGAAAACCTAGTAGATGAAACCTTAGTGGAAATCTTCCTAAGTTAATATTCCTATTACTATCAAGCTTAGCCTAGCTAATAGAAAACATGGGTGGAATATATATTCACATTATGGAATTCTAAGTCTGAGGACTTGTGTTTTGTTTAATAAAACAACTAAGTTAATGAATCACCTGGGTGGAATGGGACTTGCTTGGTGGTTTTTGGTTGAGTGGTTCACAAGGACCATGTTTATGGTTTACCTTGTGTATCTCACTTGTGGATGGCCACCCAGGAACAAAGAGATTTGAGATGTCAAATGTTGAGAAGCTTCAAGTGCAACCACTTGGCAATATGGGCTCTGCCATGATCATATAGGTTGCAAGAACTTAGCCATATGGACAGTTGGTGGTAGTGTTTGATAGGTTGGAGCGCGTCCATTTTGGTCTAAGGGAAAGCTTCTGAAAGATCTTGTCTTGGGAAACCAAGTCTTGTGGGGAAAGTGCACCACCTCTGCAGAGTGTAAAATATAAGTACTTAGCCATGTCCCTGGTAAAGGACAATTTGAGCATCAAGACATGGAAGCAATCAAGAATCTCATCATTCAAATTTCTAAGTTAAAACTTGTGGTTTGAACAAGGGTTGTTTGAAATCTTCAATCTTTGATTGAGAGAAGCTTTGGAAAAGATTTTGTCAAAACAAAAACTTAGTATTTTCAAAATGATAAGGAAAATCTATTTTGAGCAATGCAAGCCTCAACTCCACTTAGCCAAATGCATATAGATGATAGATTCCACTATACTACCATAGTATCACTTGCCAATACAATTCAAATGTATTGACCCTTGTGGCTGTAACTTGTAATGTTGTAGGTTTGATTGATTTTAGTGAAGATTGTTTGATTAGGATTACAAAGTCTACAACCAACATCTGCCTGTGGCACTTTGAAGATGAAGGACCCCATGACTATAGTTATTCCGCTGCAATGTAATGTAATAGCCAAATGAGCTATGTAAGATGTAATAAAATTATGTTATTCCTGGTTATAAAGTTATATTATGACCTTTGTTTCTTGATATTACATCTTAACTGTGGATGCTAGCTATTGATCCAGGGACTAGCATTGTAAACACATGGGGCTCTATCTTATTAAAGATTGGAACCTCTACAGATGGTATCAGAGCATTGTGTTGCCTGTAGGATTTGTAAACCTAGGATTGGACAAAAACCCTTAGAAAAATAGGAGTTATATTTTGATCCAAAAATTATTTACAAAAACACTTGTAAACTCTTTCCTCAACCATTTTGGTTTCAACTCTACTTCTCTTCTATTTCAACTTGATGGAAAAACCTACCCCATGGCCAAAGACTACACCCTGTGCAAAGGACTACTTCAACTCTAATGACTTCAACATCTTTAACTCTAATGACTTCAACATCTTCAACATATTCACCAAGGACTTCCAACTTGGATACCACTAAGGACTACAAGTGAGACAAGGAAATCTTGCTCAAGATTTAGAGACTGAGGGAATGCAGAAGTTAGAAGGAACCTACATCATTTGAAGTATTGTGACCAAAAGTTTTTCCAAGGAAACCAAGATCTCATGCAAGAAGAATCAACCAAGAAGGAAGGAAAGATCACAAGTGAACCATATAGATGGACCACCATATTTTAGTTAAGTCAAAACACACCAACTTATGTGGTGTAACAAAAATATTTTGTTGCCTAAGTATGTGCTTGAAACTTGTCGTTTGAGTGGAATGTTTGACTTATGATTGCTTGCACATTGCTTGTGTGACTTGTGATGTGTGTGATTAGAATTGAATCCTTAGAAATTTTTGCCTATTCTAATCCCTTCAACCCAAACAGATGACTTCTCCAAGAAACTCCAACATCAAGGATGGTGACAACAACAACAACCAAAAGGACAACATGAGAGAACTTATAGCAACCCAAAACCAGTTGAACCAAGAGACAACTCAACTTTTAGCCAACAACAATGGACTATACCCAGCCATACAAAGGATTTTGAAACTTCAAACCCAATTATTGCAAGGATTGGTTACTCAAATGATCAACATGGGAGAAAACTTTTCCCAAAGAGCTAATGGCAACAAGGATGACAAAGATGTTATTCTAGAAGGAACCCTAGCTAGCAATACTTGTGAAGACAAGGATCATGCATCCAAGGAACATGAAGATCAATGACCCAAGAAGAGAGAAAGATCTCCCACCTATGAAGAACATGAACTAGAAGAACTCCTAGCTTTGGAGAGACCCAAAAAGAAGAAGAAGGACATAAGCCAGTTGCAGTGTTACAATTGCAAAGAGATGGGACACTATGCCAATGAATTCCCAGAAAATAAGAAGAACCAAAGAAACAAACAAGAGGTAATGATACCAAAGGAAAAGAAAGATATCAGCCAAGTGATGTGTTTCAAATGCAAGGAACTAGGCCACTATGCAAGCAATTGTCCAGAAAAGATGAAGAACAAGATAAACAAGTCTATGAAGGATCTCAACCTTGGCCCATGAGTCAAGTATGGAAACCAAGGACACCATGCAAATGTTTGCTTAGAGAAATTTTCCCCAGGATCCCAAGAAGGCCAATATGTAATTTTTGTTTGAAATTTTTTAAAGGGTGGTAGTACCCTAGTTGTTTTAAGCCAACTTGTAATCCTAGCCTCCCCAAATCTCGGGACGAGATTTATTTTAAGGGTGGTAGCCTGTCACATCCCAAGATTTTCCAAATCTTGTAATGTGAAAATAAATGAATAAAATAAAACTTTGTTTGATTTTTAGGGCCAGAAGAAACTTTTTGAATTCAATTGGAACCTCAAACCAATTTGAATCAAATAAATCCTAAAGGTATTTATAAAGATAAACATTTAATAAAGGAAAATAGAAATATTTAAAATTACTATTTTGGATCTTTTAATAATAGGTTTTGGTTTTTCAAAAGAAAAGGAGGATTTATAAATAAGGATTATTTTATAGCCAAATTAAACCTTGGCCAATATTTTGAAATAAAGGCTTTGTTTTGATAAAAATAGTAAAGGTTTATTTAAATAAAATAATAAGGATTTAATATCCAATTTTATTTAAGTAAAGGCTTTTCCCATTTTAAATAAACACTAAAACTTATTTATTTATTTTAAATAAGTTTTCCAAATATTTGTATTCTCAAATAAAATCTACTGAAGTGTTTTGGTTTTATTTTAGATTTCAAAATAAATATTTTAATAAAACAAATCCTATTTGATTTAATAACTAAGGTCCATTCTATTTAAATATTAATGGACCCTAAAATAAAAGATTATTTTGTTTTAAACAAGTTTCCAAGTATTCTTTATTTCCAAATAAAACCTACTGATTTGGTTTTGAAAATATTTGGATTTCAAATGGAGATTTTGTTAATTAAATCAAACCTTATTTTATTAAATAACTAAAGATCCATTCTATTTAATTATTAATGGATCCTAAAAGAATAAAAGAATTATTTTGGACTTTGGAATATGTTGTTAAACAGAATTAAAATCTACCCAAAGTTTGGTGGTGGTTTGATTTGATTTGGAGTTTGAATTGTTTAAAATAAAATCAAAACAGAAATTCAAAATAGAAAAAGAAAAAGCATTTCAGTATAAAGAAAAAGTGAAACAAAGCAGCCCAGTCGACAGGCCCAGTCCAGCCCACTCGCAGCCCATCATCCCCTCCCCGCAGCGAATCGTTTTCTCACGCGCCGCCTCACCCGCGAAGTCACTGACGACTGGACCCCACGCTCCCTCCCTCTCTCTCGCTGACGAACGGGACCCACTCGCCTGTTCATCATTTTCACCCGCGCCGACCGTTTTTCCCCCTCGCTCATCGCCGTTTCGGCCGCTGTAAATCCTTGTAAATTCGCGTGAATGCACGATTCATTATCAACAGCAATGACACGCCCTTATACGCCCATTCCTCCTCTCTCATTTTCCCCAAGTAGCACTCCCTCTCTGCCCCTAGGCTGCGAGAATCGCCTGCTCGAACCCTCTCTGTCTCCGACGAGGTTCTCGACCGATTCCGGCGAGCACGAATCGCCCCACTGCCCCTCGACCACCCGAGCGTGATCCCCATCTCCCTACGCATCTCCCAACACCAACCACTCGTCCGCGCGTGCTCTAGAACGCCGACAACAAGCACGACTGAGCACCACCGACGGCGCGTCTACTCCGGCGAAACCTCCCTGGTAAACCAAACCGCCCCAAACCCTCTCATTGACACTCCCTTACTCCCCATGCTCATACGCACCTAATGCTACCTTCCAATTGTCTCAGCGCGACCTGCAACTCTGTCCACGACAACCTCCAGAGGCACCCGCCGTTCGCAACAGCTCCGGCGAGCAATCCCTGACAGCACCGTGCGCCCCTTGGACTATCACGACCACGTTGAGCACCAATATTCCACGGCGATCACTGTGAGCATCTCCCTACCTTCCCTAGCTTCCTGTATCGCCGGCAACCTCGCCGCCAGAGCGCCGCCGCCGCGCGCAGCCGTCGAGCGCCGCCAGAACTTGGTCAGGGTGACGATGGCCGTTAGATGACGATCTGACGGATACGATAGTTTCACTTAACGCCGAAGAGGTACGCTACGCCACACGATCCAGCTTGATCCAACGCCTCTCGGTGCTTGATCCAACCGAAGCGGTATCAGCGAATAGGGATAGGACACGTGTCTGTTGATTTGTTTTAAAACAGAATCTGAAATCAGATTGATATGCAATTTTCAAACCTTTGTAACTTTTGATCCACACGTCCAAAAATTGCAAACTTTATACCGTTGGAATCAGTCAAACAAACCCTATCCAACCATGGAATTTGTTTAGCAAATAGTATCTGTTAGCTTGTTTGAATTTGCAGAAACATTTGTATGCTTGTTACGGATGTAAAAATTGTTTAAAAATTAATTTGGGGTTAAAATCTTTTGCAATTAGATTGCTTTGAACATACTGACCCTAGGAAACACTTTGTGGACTCAAAAATGTATTTGGTGAAATAAAAATATGATTCTTTGATTTAAAACCATTTCTAGTCAAATAGAAATGTAGTTTATTTATTAAAAATGATTTTGAAAGAAAACTTTTGGGAAATGTTTTGTTTTAAACTCTCTGACCCTAAACAACAAGTTTTATGGTTTGAAAACATATTTGGTGAACCTTGGAGATTAATGCCTTGGTAAAAATATTTTTACCCCACATAAAATGACACTTTGTTTTGAAAATGGTTTTTGAAGTGAATCCTTTTGCAAATGACTTTGCCACTTTACAAAATGACCATTAGGTGCTTTCAAATGCTTATGACCCATTAGGAACCTCTTTTTCAAACAAAACAAAACTTGGCATGCTTGCATGCATTACTTTGACTTTGTCATTTTATGTGTTGTTTTGCTTGATTGGTAGATTGAGTTTGTGCCTTGCTTGATTGATTTGTAGTGACTTGAAGAGTGTGATTGTTGCAAGGACAAGGAGTGAACCCATACTCTACCAAAAAGGCAAGTGATGCTTCATACTTTTTGTCCCATTACTTTCTCTATGCATTAGTTTTTCTCTAAGTAAGACTTGCATGGAATTTTGCTAAGTATAAACCTTGCTATAGGAAAACCTAGTAGATGAAACCTTAGTGGAAATCTTCCTAAGTTAATATTCCTATTACTATCAAGCTTAGCCTAGCTAATAGAAAACATGGGTGGAATATATATTCACATTATGGAATTCTAAGTCTGAGGACTTGTGTTTTGTTTAATAAAACAACTAAGTTAATGAATCACCTGGGTGGAATGGGACTTGCTTGGTGGTTTTTGGTTGAGTGGTTCACAAGGCCCATGTTTATGGTTTACCTTGTGTATCTCACTTGTGGATGGCCACCCAGGAACAAAGAGATTTGAGATGTCAAATGTTGAGAAGCTTCAAGTGCAACCACTTGGCAATATGGGCTCTGCCATGATCATATAGGTTGCAAGAACTTAGCCATATGGACAGTTGGTGGTAGTGTTTGATAGGTTGGAGCGCGTCCATTTTGGTCTAAGGGAAAGCTTCTGAAAGATCTTGTCTTGGTAAACCAAGTCTTGTGGGGAAAGTGCACCACCTCTGCAGAGTGTAAAATATAAGTACTTAGCCATGTCCCTGGTAAAGGACAATTTGAGCATCAAGACATGGAAGCAATCAAGAATCTCATCAATCAAATTTCTAAGTTAAAACTTGTGGTTTGAACAAGGGTTGTTTGAAATCTTCAATCTTTGATTGAGAGAAGCTTTGGAAAAGATTTTGTCAAAACAAAAACTTAGTATTTTCAAAATGATAAGGAAAATCTATTTTGAGCAATGCAAGCCTCAACTCCACTTAGCCAAATGCATATAGATGATAGATTCCACTATACTACCATAGTATCACTTGCCAATACAATTCAAATGTATTGACCCTTGTGGCTGTAACTTGTAATGTTTCAGGTTTGATTGATTTTAGTCAAGATTGTTTGATTAGGATTACAAAGTCTACAACCAACATCTGCCTGTGGAACTTTGAAGATGAAGGACCCCATGACTATAGTTATTCCGCTGCAATGTAATGTAATAGCCAAATGAGCTATGTAAGATGTAATAAAACTATGTTATTCCTGGTTATAAAGTTATATTATGACCTTTGTTTCTTGATATTACATCTTAACTGTGGATGCTAGCTATTGATCTAGGGACTAGCATTGGAAACACATGGGGCTCTATCTTATTAAAGATTGGAACCTCTACAGTTACACCACATAGGTTGGTGTGTTTGACTTAACTAAATTATGGTGGTCCATCTATATGGTTCACTTGTGATCTTTCTATCCTTCTTGGTTGATTCTTCTTTGCATGAGATCATGGTTTTCTTGAGAAAAACTCTTGGTCACAATACTTCAAGTGATGTAGGCTCCTTCTAACTTTTGCATTCCCTCAGTCTCTAAATCTTGAGCAAGATTTCCTTGACTTACTTGTAGTCCTTAGTAGTATCCAAGTTGGAATTCCTTGGTGAATATGCTGAAGATGTTGAAGTCATTAGAGTTGAAGAAGTTGAAGAAGTCCTTTGCACATGGTGTAGTCCTTGGCCATGGGTAGGTTTTTCCATTGAAGTAGAAGAGATGTAGAGTTGAAACCAAAATGGTTGAGAAAAGAGTTTACAAGATTTTGTAAACAAGTTTTTGGAACAAGTATAACTCCTATTTTTCTAAGGGGTTTTGTCCAATCCTAGGTTTACAAATCCTACAGGCAACACAATGCTCTGATACCATCTGTAGAGGTTCCAATCTTTAATAAGATAGAGCCCCCTGTGTTTACAATGCTAGTCCCTGGATCAATAGCTAGCATCCACAGTTTAGATGTAATATCAAGAAACAAAGGTCATAATATAACTTTATAACCAGGAAGAACATAATTTTATTACATCATTACATAGCTCATTTGGCTATTACATTACATTGCAGCGGAATAACTATAAGTATGGGTCCTTCATCTTCAAAGTGCCACAGGCAGATGTTGGTTGTAGACTTTGTAATCCTATTCAATCAATCTTCACTAAAAACAATCAAACCTGCAACATACAAGTTACAGCCACAAAGGGTCAATACATTTGAATTGTATTGGCAAGTGAAACTATGGTAGTATAGTGGAGTTTATCATCTATATGCATTTGGCTAAGTGGAGTTGAGGCTTGCATTGCTCAAAATAGATTTTTCCTTAACATTTGAAAATACTAAGTTTTTGTTTTGACAAAATCTTTTCCAAAGCTTCTCTCAATCAAAGATTGAAGATTTCAAACAACCCTTGTTCAAACCACAAGATTTTAACTTAGAAATTGGAATGATGAGATTCTTGATTGCTTCCATGTCTTGATGCTCAAATTGTCCTTTACCAGGGACATGGCTAAGTACTTAGATTTTACACTCTGCAGAGGTGGTGCACTTTCCCCACAAGACTTGGTTTCCCAAGACAAGATCTTTCAGAAGCTTTCCCTTAGACCAAAATGGACGCGCTCCAACCTATCAAACACTACCACCAACTGTCCATATGGCTAAGTTCTTGCAACCTATATGATCATGGCAGAGCCCATATTGCCAAGTGGTTGCACTTGAAGCTTCTCAACATTTGACATCTCAAATCTCTTTGTTCCTGGGTGGCCATCCACAAGTGAGATACACAAGGTTCACCAGTCCCCTGGCCTTGTGTAACCACTCAACCAATAACCTCCAAGCAATTTCCATTCCACCCAGGTGATTCATTAACTTAGTTGTTTTATTAAACAAAAACACAAGTCCTCAGACTTAGTATATTTTTCCATAGTGTGAATATATATTCCACCCATGTTTTCTATTAGCTAGGCTAAGCTTGATAGTAACAGGAATCTTAACTTAGGAAGATTTCCACTAAGGTTTCATCTACTAGGTTTTCCTATGGCAAGGTCTATACTTAGCAAAATCCATGCAAGTTTACTTAGCAAAATCACTAATGCATAGTGAAAGTAATGGGACAAAAGTATGAAGCATCACTTGCCTTTTTGGTAAAGGGTATAAGCTCACTCCTTGTCCTTGCAACAATCACACTCTTCAAGTCACTACAATTCAATCAAGCAAGGCACAAACTTAATCTACCACTCAAGAAAAACAACACATAAAATGACAAAGTCAAAGTAATGCATGCAAGCATGCCAAGCTTTGTTTTGTTTGAAAAAGTGGTTCCTAATGGGTCATAAACATTTGAAAACACCTATTGGTCATTTTGTAAGGTGGCAAAGTCATTTGCAAAAGATTTCACTTCATAAACCATTTTTGAAAACAAAGTATCATTTTATGTGGTGTAGAAATATTTTTACTAAGGCATTAACCTATAGGGTTCACCAAATATGTTTTCAAATCACAAAACTTGGCGTTTGGGGTCAGTGAGTTTAAAACAAAACATTTTCCAAAGGTTTTCTTCCAAAACCATTTTTTTTAATAAATAAACCACATTTCTATTTGACTAGAAATGGTTTTAAATCAAAGAATCATTATTTTGTTTCACCGAATACATTTTTGAAGCCACAAAGTGTTTCCTAATGTTAGTAGGTTCAAATCAATCCATTTGCAAAAGATTTTATCCTCAAAAACATTTTTAAACAATTTTTACATCCTTAACAAGCATACAAATGTTTCTGCAAAAACAACCATTTTTCCAGAAGCTTTTTACTAAACAAAAGGCATGGTTGGCTAGGGCTTGTTCTACTGATTCCAACGATACCAAATTTGCAATTTTTGGACGTGTGGATAAAAAGTTACAAAGGTTTGAAAATCACATCCAAATCTGTTTCAAATTTCTGTTTTTTAAACAAAACTGGCCACGCGTGATGATTTCATTGGGCGGTACCGGTTCGGCTGGATCGGCTCTGCGGTGCGTTGGATCTAATCAAATCGTGCGGTCCATAAAGCATACCCCTTCGCGGTTAAGTGGTCTAATTTGCTCGCCCGATCTAGATCGAACGGCTGTCATCGCATTGACCAAACTCGGGCGGCGCAGCGACGGTCGCTGGCGGCGGCGAGGTCAGACGGCGGCGGCGCTGGTGAAATAGGAAGCGAGGGAGGAGGGGAAGGTGCTCACCTCGTTCGCTGAACGATGCTGATGCTCAACGTGGTAATGGTTGGTGAAGGGGCGCACGGGTTCGTCTTCAATTGCTCACCGGAGTTTGTTCTGGGCCTCGGTGCGGTCAGACGTCGACGGCGGCGAGGCTAGGGGGCACCCTAGGACAAACGGGAGGCACTGTTAGATTCACAAGAGCATGGAGATCGTCACCGTGTCCACGAGGAAGAGAGGGGAGGTCTGGTTTACCGGGGAGACGTCGCCGTAGTTGGAGCAGACGGTCTTAACGTGCATGGTCAAGGTGAGTGATGGTGGCCGCGTTAAGACGAATTAAGGCCGCAGAATTCTCTGCAGGTAACGGCGACGGGGAGGGAGAAGAGGTCACGCGGGTGAGGACGATGGCTAGCGAAGTGGGGCCGTTGCGTCAGTGGGAAAAGGAGTGAGGGGGGTCCACCAGTCATTCACTGCACGGGTGTGGGTCTGAGTGAGAAAGAACGGTTCGCTGGGGGAGAGAGGTGGGCTGTTGCTGGGTTAGTTGGGCCGGCTGGGCTGGGTCGACTGTTCTCACATTTTTTTCCTGTCTGATTGATTTATCTTTTTCCAATACTATTTTCTATTTTGAATATTCAAACAAACAAATCAAACAACACTCAATTTGATTCAAACAATCACTAAACTTTGTAACTTTGAATTTGGTTCTGTTTATCAACATAAACCAAATCCCAAAATAAAATAATAATTTTTATTCTTTTTAGGATCCATTCTTTAATTAAATAAAATGGATCTTTAGTTATTTAATAAAATAGGGTTTGATTTAATTAATAAAATCTCCATTTGAAATCCAAATATTTTCAAAACTAAATCAGTAGGTTTTTGGAAATAAATATATTTGCAAAACTTGTTTAAAACAAAATAACATTTTTATTTATGGTCCATTAACAATTAAATAAATGGGCCTTAGTTATTAAATCAAATAGGATTTGTTTTATTAAAATCTTTATTTTGAAATCTAAAATAAAACCAAAACACTTCAGTAGGTTTTATTTGAGAATATAAAATACTTGGAAAACTTATTTAAAATAATTTAATAAGTTTTGAGGTTTTAATTAAAATGGTAAAACCTTTTATTTAAATAAAAATTGGATATTAAATCCTTATTATTCTATTTTAATTAAACCTTTGCTATTTTTATCAAAACAAAATGTTTTATTTTCAAAAGTTTGTCCAAGGTTTAATTTGGCTTTATAAAATAATCTTTATTTATAAAACTTCTATTTCTTTTGAAAACCAAATCTTTTTATTTAAAAGATCCAAAATAGTAATTCCAAAATATTTTATTTTCTTTTATCAAATGTTTACTCTTTTAAATTTCTTTAGGATTTTATTTGATCCAAATGGTTTGAAGTCCCAATTGAATTCAAAAAGTTTCTTCTGGCCTTGAAAATCAAACAAAGTTTTATTTTATTCATTTATTTTCACATTACAAGATTTGGAAAATCTTGGGATGTGACAATTCGCATGTGTAACTGTTTTACACCCGAAATATGGTCGTGGATCCAAGAACACCCGATCATCACGTGATGTCTTGGAGCGACGAAACATAATCGGTGCATACTAAAGGAAGAACACATTCTTATCTTGATATTTAAATGAGGGATCATCTTATTATGCTAACAAAGCGCTAAACAAGCAATATAAGATGCTATCAAACATCATATGTTTATTAGTGAAATGATATGGTTCCCGCAGATGATCTCTATCATGTGCACAGTGGTATGATCACTATCATACCTACTACCTCTGTTTCAGGGCTTAAGGCGTCCTTGTTTTGCGTGTTTTTTCTTTGACCAAGAATTACTCTAAATACGTAAAGAGTTTTGATATAAAAATAGTATCACTGGAAAGTATTTTTCAATACGAATCCAACGGTACTAATTATGTATAATATAATCAAGATTTTGTTGCTCAATTCTTTTAGTCAAACTTTGCTTTGGAAAGCGTGTGCGCCTTAAGCCCTGAAACGGAGGTAGTATATGTGTAAATCCAAGGTCTATGGAGTTTACACGCTATGTGTGTTGTAAGAGTATCATCTCATACTTCTACTTACAACACGACCATATCATAACACTAGCCCAGCAACAATCTAAACTAGACGCCTCTAATTTATCCATTGCAAGTTTTACGTGGCTTAGGGCTTTCGAGATAGAACCGTTCTTACCTACGAACATGAACCACAACGAGGATAATCAAATTGTTGACAACTCGCTTGCAAAATAGATATTGACTATAGTAGGAGAGACAGACACCCGCTAGCCACTTATGCAAACTAGTTGCATGTCAAGCGTGGAACAGGTCTCATGTGCGAGGACATGTAAAGTTTGTCCGGGCCGCTTCATCCCACTATGCCACCAATATCCAAAATTACAACAAAGGAGCAACAACATGATCATCATCGCCCACATACTCATACGTGTACTACCCGTGTAAAGCATCTATGCATAGATCCGGCTCTGATACCACAATAGGGTTCGCAGCATAGAAAACAAAATTTTTCCTACAATGGGAACTACATACCAAGATCTATCTACTAGATACAAACAAAGGGCGGATGTATATCCGTAGAGAACATACCCTTGAAGACCGACAAAGCTTAACGAGTTCAACTCGTGGTTGATGTAGACGATCTCTTGCCGATCTCAAGATCGAGAGGAAGTCCTAGCGCCGCAAATCAGCAGCGCATCCGTGCTCGCACACACGTTCGAGGCACCGAGAAACCTCCGCCTCCTCGCTCCAGCGATGCAGCGGAAGCACAACTCTTTCTTGCCGAATAGCCACCGGGAACATGTATCTCGCTAGTCCGAGACCATGGGGGATAAATTCTAGAGGGGGAGAGAGATCCTTCACGAGGAGGTGTGAGAGACAAGTGAGGAGGGGGGCTCCTTTTATAGGAGGAGGGGGGAACCCAAGGGGTGGCCGCCAGCCATGGGGGGCAGCCCCCTCCCCTCCTTCATTCATGTGGGTGGACACTCCACTCACAAAATGCCCTTTAAATTTCCTCCACTCAAAAGTCCACTCAAATTCCCATTAAATTTCCACCAAATTTAATGCAAACTCTCGTTAAATAAAACTCTTTTATTTTATTCAGAATTTTGTCAATTACTTTAATGACAAACATTCACAAATAACCCCTTGCTAGAATTCCATTTCACATGCATAACCACTTTATGCAATTTCACCCGAAAACCTGTTTCGGTATCTAGTGAAATAAATTCCTGCGCTTGTTCATTCTTTCGGCATGAAACTTTTGCTCCAATTGGATGTCGGTGTCTCTTAAGTGTGTCACCCTACGGTTCGTGAATAATGCGGACATGATCGAGACCCCTCTCGGATCAATAATCAGAAGCGGGATCTGGAGACCCATACTGACTCCCACACATTCAACGATGACTTTCTTGTGATCGTCGGAACCTTTTATGCTAGTATCTTAATCCCTTTGTTTCACGATATATTACATGTCCGAGATTAGATCATCGGTATCTCCATACCTAGTTTGATCTCGTTACCGACATGCACTCTTTTCTCGTTCCCGTGATATAACATTCTAGTGATCAAATCACTTGCTTGCAAGCTAATCAATGTGATATCACCGAGAGGGCCCAGAGTATATCTATCCGTCATCGGGATGAACAAATTCCACTCTCGATCCATGAGCCTCAACATAAAACTTTATTAGTTCTGAATCCATCTTTATAATCACCCTGTTACGGTGTGACGTTTGATGTTATCAAGAAACTCTTCCGGTGTTAGTGATTGACATGATCTCATGGTCTAAGGATTAGGATCACTTCGTAAGTTGTTATAGCAATATAAACTCAATGACTTTGATCGTAATGCTATACTTCGGATGAATGTTCATCACATCATTACACTAATGTTGTGATCCCGTTATTAACAACATCCAATGTCAATGATCAGGAAACCTTGATCATCTTGTTAATCAATGAGCTAGTTTATGAGAGAGGCATAACTAGGAACTTTCTGTTTGTTTATTAAACACACATGTATTAACATTGCCGTATTAATACAATTATAGCATGCAAAATAAACATCTATCATATACTTGGAATACACATAATAAACACTTTATTATTGCCTCTCAGGGCATAGTCCCTTCATGAAGATCTATGGACCAAGTACAACTCTGAGCAAAAAGATTGGGCTAGAGCTATTCCAAATAACCCTGATAAAAACCAGTATGAATGGGGAGTAGAATCTCAAGGTGGAACCATAGGAAATCATATACCTTGTGATACAGGTATCGGAGAAGAGACCAACTATAACCATATAGAGCCTTATGGACCATATGGGGGTGACACCAATCCAATCGATTTAGAAGAGTATTCCAGTAGTTACTATACCAATATGTATGAATGGATCCAAGAAAAGGCGAAAGAGCCATCTTACTTTGAGGAAGCATTGCTGGAAACGCAGGTATATCCTGTAGAAGACTATGCCAACTCTAGTCATTTTTCAATGACTAATCTCAGTCTCGGTACTTCTAATCAAGAATACGCACCTCCTGGATGCTCTTATGCTCTAGAAGGCAGTCGTAGGACTTCACGTCATCATGGATGGAACTCCAGGAAGCACTAGAGGAAGATGAAAGTAAGAAAGAACGACATCCCAAGGGATGAGTGCTTGAAGAATGTACATAGAGGGTAATGAGTATTATAGTTTAAAAGGTTTGCCGAAATAAGTGAGGATATACCCACAAGATCGGGAAGTTCTTGTAATATAGTTGTGTAATATATGTGAGGGGCAAACCGTTGGAACGTTTAGTACATTTGTAAATTATTTAAAACCTATGCATAATACATGGTATATGTTTTGTTGTTTATCGATTTTTAGATTTTCTTGAATCTTCTTGATTGGCTAGATCTATACATGAAGTTTAATTAGGTGTGCAAATGCATGATGTAACACCCAGTTATTACTTGATGCTATAGACCTAGATAGGAATGGGAATCCATGTAAGGGAGTGACGAATTCCGTATACCAAGGAGGTTTACACATAAAATAAAACAACAAGAAGTAGTGAAATTAAGTTCACCAGAAATGGGTGGTATCCAAACTCGAATAAGTTAGAGTGAATGCCAGAAATGTGTCAGAAATCGTAGGGTAATACATACCCCCTAGGATGGTCCGCAGTCGGTAACTTGCCGCAGCAGGTATCGGTTGAAATAGTTAATCAGATCATTTTAAAAGTTGCATAAATAGCATAAAATTTGGCCGAAGTTAAGTAAGACATAGAGGAGTATAAAATTTAAAGCGATCGTATTTCGGGACTCTTCACGAAAATTGATCTATCAAAGCGAAAATGTCCAAATAGTAAGTAAGACAAATAATGCTGAGATTCACTTCGGAGATCCACAATTGTGTAGATACACCGTACAATCTTTCATGAGACCCTAACTAGGTAGAGAATAAGCTAGACAAAGCCCTACATTCTACTTATAAAGCCAATGGTTACTTTATAAGGCAGTTTAGAGACCATTAGTAAACCCTAAGGGGGAGAGTAAACAATTTGTGGAAGTATTATTATCTGACTTTCCAAGTAAAGGTTGGAGAGGAAATACTAATCTATGCCAACATTAAGCTTTATTTTCAGAAGGGTAAAACAAGTCATCATTATAAAAGTACTCCTAGAAGAATTTAAGATAATAATAAAAGATTATCTAAAGCCTGTTAACGTAAAAACTTGAAGACAGTAAAATAGATTAATCTTAATAGGCTAACTCTAGAGGAAAACAACTCTTAAGTAATTCATAAGAGAGAATAAAGCACATACAATTGGACAGGTGTAGAGGAACAAGAAATTCCAATAGGTATGAACTAAATGAGTTCAAATCCAATTATGGAAGGAATACAAGTATCAACTATTCTATGACATAACAAAAATATAGTCTTTTGACCACAACTATTGGCAAATATAAATTTAAAACCTATTTTAGTGAGACTTCATAGACCTTATATAATATAGTAAGAAAGTTCAATGATTAAGTGAAAGAGTTGGATTAGGAGACCTAATTAGGAAATGGAACTAAAGAAGAGACCCCAGATTAAGGATTTTATAATAAGGATATATCCTTAGAGGTGGATAGTAAAAGGAACCTTGGAGTGTTGAAGAAAACAAGTGGATATTGCCAAGAATGATGAGAATTCAAGGAAAAGATTTGGATATGGAATCTACAATTATTTCCATTTGAGGTTACCCTGGAGTTGACAAAGGTCATCATACAAGACAATTCCTCATTCCGAAACGTGAGAGTATACGAACTTCGAGGACGAAGTTTATTTTAAGGGGGAGAGTCTGTAACATCCCAGCATTAGAGCTTAGAAATAAGCTGAACCTAGATGTGTGCATTGCATTCATGCATAGAAAATCCGAATAATTTTCGCGCTTTTGAACAAAACTTGTCAAAGTGATTGAAGCTTCTCTCAACTTGATGGAATTGAAGTAGATCATCAAGTTGACTGCGATAAGTTTCTATATGACCTTTGCTAGAACCTTATTTGGGTAAACATGATTTGATCTAAGGGTAGATCAAATATAATAAAATTAAACCATTACACATTTAATGATTGTAATTAGATCCCTAGGTGATCACATCCTAGTATTAATTACAATAACTCATGAATATCAAGTAACAAGAATGTAATAACTAAATATTGACCTATTCAACCTTATCTATTATACCATGAGAAACATGGTAAAACTTCACCCTAACTCTTTAGTTAGGAAGGAAACTAAGCCAAGACCATTCACCCCATATCTTTCTTTCCATATCAATCCTTACCATCTCTATTAAACCCTATTCTCATATTTGTTGTTCATCAAAGTTGAGTAATCAACTATAGATTTACCAATTCTTAACCCATTAATTATTAACCTGTCAACTCTTGTCCATATCAAAGCATTCACTTAAAGCCTATAAAGAAAATAGTAAGAAGAGATAGTAGTAATGCTAGATTTGATATCATCTATAGGATGGGAGTGACTGAAGGGAATCAAATCAATATGGTAACTGAAGGAGTTAACTCACTACTGAATAAATAGAAGAGTTATATGGATGATCTAATTATATGGTAACAAATAGGATTATAAGGATGAACATTGAAGATAGTGACCAAAGAGTAATCCTATGGGACTAAGTAGGTATAGTCCATGAATAACATTCCCTAATCCACTAGAGATATTAAGAAGATAATTCCAATACAACTGTAATGTTGTATTGCGGAAGCCTTGATTAGCTAATTGGAAACCTAAACCATAAATGATCAAAGTATTATAATGATCATGCTTTAGTCACCAAGAATGAATGCTTATATCCAGTATAAGTGACATCGATGGGTAAAACATGGTTAAACTCTAATATAAGATATTGGAATCAAGTAGAGATAAGATAGTATGATTAGGATGATGTTAGAGCAGCATTGAATTATAGATTTAGTATTTTACTCTTGGGAAATATTAAACACTTGAGGTGAAGTAGGATTTGATACATATATATAAATCTATTAGAGTAATGTTGGTGATGGATGATTAAGGAATAGTATGAATGGAGTTAGAAGTAAATATTTCTTAAATTAGAGGTTATCAGCAATAGAGTAGTAGATATAACCAAGTATAGATATAAGAGAATTAGGAAAGTTTTTTAGTGTCAAGCTTATTGGATTTATAAATGGATTTAGAAGAATTAAAGGTGGATAAGAATATTATTGTGTAGCAAAGCTCATTATGTTAGCACATGATGATGGATATGAAGGAGTAGTATATCTAGGAAAGGAATTCTTTAAGTATAAGTCAAGAATTCTGAATTAGGGAAGATAGGAAATCTTGGTAAACACTAAACCCTAAAGCTATAATCAAACATAATATCCATTTCATCTAATTGATCTATCATCTTGTTTCCACAATGTCTTATAGGAATATTCTCCTATAGCAACTCACTTAAGCACATCTCTGTCATTTCCAATTATCATAACCATATGTGCTTAGGAGTTATCTTTATAAATTCTTTTCCATCAGACATTCCAGATAATAACTTCCTATCTTAAAGGGGGATAGCATTAAAGATCACAAACATAAAGACAATATGTTTAGCCATAAATCTTGACTCACATAAACAAAATAATATAAGTATATTAAAGAACCCTAAACCCTAGGGTAAACAATTACAATTCAAAACCTAACTCCTATATTAGTTATAATAAAAAATATATATTTAGTTACTTTCTAGATTTATGGGAATAATACTAACCATATTAGTTCCTTAGAATATCATGCATCAATTAATGATATAGGATCATTAAATCAAATTTATCTCCAAACTATAACTCCTTAAAACCAAATTTTATAAATAAATAAGAAAATATTCCATAATAAAAGCCCTAACAGAATATTAATTAAAAAGGGATTTCTATGAAAGGAAATAAAGAAAATATTTATCATAAAGGTTTACAAAATACATCTCAATCAATCTCAATTGTTGCTGCAAGTATTCAGCAAATAAACTTTATAAAATAAAGTTCAAACCAAATGTTAAAACACAAATCTGAAAATATAACAGAAAATAGAAAAGATTAAAGGAATGGAGGAAACAAGCAGTGCCAGCCCAAGGCCCAGTTCCTCACCCCTCTATGTATCACTCACTAGCTGCAGCCAGCCTTTTTCCGCTCGCTTAGTCACGGCCCAAGTAAAGCCCATGCCCAAATACCGTTTTGTCAGTTCTATCGTCGTCATCCACCTCGCGCTGCCGCCGAAACAGCTGTGTGGCGTGAGTGTCGTCGCTCGCCGGCGTCAACATGCTCGCCGTTGTCTGCTAGGAGGATAAGAATGCCACCGCGAAGCCCTCGTCCTCATCCTCTCACTCGCGCATCTCCACTCCTCCTTATCCTCTTTGTTTAGAAAAGGGTCAAAACCCTAGCTCACCGGAGCCACTCCTTGTCGCCGGTAGAAACCATTCCAAGGGCCATGGGGTAGTCGAGGAGAAGCGTCTCGCCGTTCTTGTCGCTAGAGAGGAAGAAGTGAAGAAAGGGGGCGTTCGGAATCGTGAGGATTTTGCCGTTCCTTGCCGCCGGTCATCGTCGGAGTTCGTGAAAATTAGACCGTACCGGAGCACCATCGTCTTCACCGACCACTGTACCAACATCAGGGTAAGCTTGCGCATCTCTAGACCCTAATTTCGCTTGCTGATTCTCGCTGTAGACCTAGTTTCATTGAGCGCCGTCGTTGGCCACCACAGAAGCTCATCGCCGTTGTATTTACGGTAACCACTAAGTAGCGGAGTCACCACCAATAGGTTCTCCTTGGTCCCCTCTGTCCAACAACATCAGTCTTACTCGCCGGCGCCCAGTAGTTCGCCGCCGGCGACCATTCTCTGGTGGTGGAGGCCATGTTGATGTCAGCATGAGATCATGCTGGTGTCATTCTGCCACCTCAGCATGGTTTGACTAGTCTTTGTCTCGCGTGACAGGTGACGTGGCCCTGGTCCCATCTGTCAATGACTGTGAGTAGAAATAGGCTCAGTAACAAATGAATTTACTAAAACGAGATATGTGATGTGGCCACTGGCCCACTAGTCAGTGACTGTGTCTAGGTTTACCTTGGTATAAAAAGTATTTCCTGTTTCGAAATTAAATAAAACAATATACATTCAAACACAAATAAATTCCAGAAATTGAACGAAATGATTAAATCTTAGAAATTTAATAACTTTTGTTTTATAATTCAGAAAAACATGTTTAATATATGAAAATTTTCAGAAAAATAAAATCTACAACTTAAAACTATTATCAAATATTATTATGATAATTATTTAAATAAACATTATTTAATAAAGGTTTTATAAGTAATAAAACTTAGATAATCCATATTTTAATATTGGTAAATATTAAAAATATAAATAAAATACCCAAAAATCTTAGAAAAATAAGAACTATAATTTAAAACTATAATCATGCATTATTATTTCACCTAATTAAATATTTATTAAGTATTAATAAAGTAATAAATCTTATAAAAATCATATCTTACTATTTATAAATCATAAAAATAAATGTAATATACCAAAATGATCACAAAAATAATACTTACATGTTAAAAATATAATAATACACTTTTGAGGTAAATAAAAATTTAACACACTTTAGCAAATTGAATTTAAACATATTTCCTTAGTTGCTAATTCATATAAGGGAAAATAAAATTTGTTAATATTTCTAAAATTAATCCATTTAGTCTACTAAATAGTATTAGTCTTAAATATTAATAATATTAAGTCAAAATGGTTCAACACATTTTAGATACAATCCTATTGAATTATCATTCAACCATAAGTGTAGATTATTTTATAAAAGGATCCTGATACAATATAAAATCTCCAAGAATAATTTGTAGGGAAATAAAACCTATTCCTTTACTTTAACCACAAGTTTATCAACATACCAAAACACTATAGTGAATTCATAAGTAGTTAAGTAATACTATTTCCTTGTTTATAAATTATAATCCCTCATCTATAAAAAGGTAAATGATTCTATTCCATTATAAAATTAAGAAACCACTACTTAAATAAAAGAATAACCATTCTTAAGTAACTTTAAGGAAACATTACAAAGTACACAAGGTACAATTCACATAAGCAATATACCTTAAAACTGTCTATGTCTTTAAAGTTAACTTTAGTCTACAATACTTCAAAAACTATGCTAAAAATATTGTTATGTGTTTTATACTTAACTTTGATCTGTTATAATTAAGTTATAAAGCATCTCAAATCCAAACTATTCCAACAAGCACAAACAACATCGACCACCTCTTATTAACCACAAGGATTGTTTAAACCTTAATAAAGAAATCTTTTCTTCAAAAGTTATTCATTTTGCCACTTCAGTCAACATATGGCAATTATCGTAATCACCTTACTTTATACTTTACTTGTATACTTAGGTTTGATAACACTTAAGTTCTTTATAAGTGGCATTACTTGTAAAGTAAAAAATTTGAAGATAAACAATTATAGTATAAGCAATCTTGAGTAGCATTTCACATTTGTGTGTATCTCATTGTTTTATGATATTGTAATTACATATTGTTTCACACACACTCACAAGCCTTAATAAGAAGCACAAGTGTGAAACTTAATATAAAAAGGGCAACACATTCCAAAGAAACCATTTCCAGTATCCAAAACCTAGATCAACGTTATCCCCAGGATTCGAGTTTATCAACTTGCATTACATTACTTATGCATAAAAGCATCTTGCTTCTTTAAACATTAGTCCTTACCGGACCAATAATGCTGATTTCAGATATTGGATTTTATATTGTCTTGAAGATCGTGAGTGCATAATATTGCAATCACAAAAGGCAAGTTCACACTTGCTCATGTCCTTTGATTATTTTATGTAAAGTATTCTGCAAATCCAGTGTTGTCATCACCTGCATTTGGAAAAGGTCAGAAAACACTATTTTCATAGTAATTTGATTATAGGTTATTTACCATGAGGTAGTACTCTACTATGAAAGTTTCGGTGGTAAAGTAACATATTATCTAGGACTTAACAACACATGTCACCAGTGATTCTTGCGCCGTATATTACGTGTTAATCATGAGATTTGGAATGGGACAGAGAAGTCAGCTGTATCTTCTTCCTCTCGCATGTAGCCGGATGTGCAGGTCGTGGCTGTTATCACTCGTAGTGTGCATATTAATTGGTAATTCATAGAGGATATGCAGCATATGGGTGGGAACCCTCAACGTCCCACAATAGTTCTGGCATCTAACGGTCTGTACAAACCATTGCCGTAATTCAATATGTGGGCATGGTGTACACCAAGGAGGCATGCATGGTCACGAAGGGGGCAATGATTGGCTTGGATCATCTTCTGGGCCCCACATCATGGAATTGTGGACGGGAATAAGCTACCCAATTGTGCAACAAAGAGTTGATCTCTCATGGGTAAAGTGACGCACCTCTGTAGAGTGTAAGAACTGTAACTTGTTACTCCCTGTTCTAGGATGGAGCTGCGAACGCGGCGGGAAAGGAACTCCATGAAAGTTCTAGTAAACCCGTGAAGGCTGACGGACATAGTTTTTCCGAATAAAAGCAACCTTTGAAGAAATGTTTACGAAAACTTGCATTGCATACGACCTATGGTCTGTGGTTGTAGATATAGTGCATCAAACACTTCTTTCCTAGTGAACTTGCTGAGTACGCTCGTACTCAACATATCTTCTTAACCCTTGCTAGATTCTGAAGCCAGTGCAGACAACATCTACATCAAGTTATGCTCCAGGAATCATCATCCAAAGCTAAAGCTCTTCAACAAAGACAAGGAAGTCAACATATACATCAACTCAAGTGAAGACGAAGTTACTAATTAGATAGGAATATACTCTCTAGCCGAAGAACCTATTTCTGTAGTGTATTGCAATAGCAGCAATGCCAACCCCTTAGTTCAAATACTAGTCTTAATAGTATAATATTTTTTGCATTGTTTATCTTTGGTTCTTCCTTGCAGGAAGTTCTTTCTCTCTCTTTAACCTAGAGTTCTCTGGATCTTGTGTATAGAGTGAGTTGTAACCTTTAGCCATGTATTGGACCCGTTGTGTTTCTGTTGTACCACTCTGAGGGATGTAATACTAGTGAACGGTGTTTTAATTGGTGTTATGTCAATGACTATAGTGTACTACATCATGTAGTGGTATGCTGGGTCACCGCTGTATGAAACTAGATCACTTGACCTAGGATCATTCGACATAGAAAGCAACATAACTTGCAGTGAGTTAGTAAAAACATGCATAGGGTTAACTCGTGTTTCTCTCTTTACTTATCCGGTGTTCATGTTTACTCATCATTGATCCTTTCCTCTTGCTTGGCATGAAGTCGTGTTTTCGGACAACAGCATAGTCAAAGAGTTGATTTTTTCCGAGTAAACATTACTTGTTTCGAGATAATCTTTAAGTGTCAACGCCAGCCGACATAGAATATATTAAAAGATAAACATAAGGGGCAGTCCCCGAGTCAGTTTTTCGAGTCATACCATTTTATTATCAGCACATAGCCGGCATAACCGTCCGACATAGGAGAGTTTGAGTGATACATACACTGCTTCTCCTAAGTATAGAAAGGGCGACGAAGTGCCACATTCCATGGCCTTTTGGTCTCATCACCTGACCTGTCTACCTTGTTCTTTTGTGGTTCGCGAGCATCTATTAGTAATATGAATCATTGTGCAATGCTTTGCTTACAATGAATGATCCTTCCCATGGGGGTGATAATTTGTGCATCCCAGTTGTGCGTTGCACTAGTGAGTACCATATCTCCTTCTCGAAAAACACGAGGTTGAACTTTTCGGCTATGATAGCGTCAGAGATTTTGTTGGTATATGGCGGATCTGGAGAGTGCCAATTCCTTGCTTCTTCGAGTAAGTCAACTCCATCTTCTTGGGCCTCTTTCACCTCGGCTTCCGAGTATTGTCTTACTCTTGGCGAGTCATACTCTATGTCGGCAGGCAAAACTGCTTTTACTCCATACACAAGGAAAAATGGCATATAGCCTGTTGATCGATTCGGAGTTATCCTTAGACTCTATAGCACTGAGGGTAGTTCCTCTATCCAACAACCAGGTGCTCTCTGGAGTGGCTCCATTAAACGGGGTTTTATCTCGGATAGAACTAAGCCATTAGCTTGTTCAACTTGTCCATTTGATTCTGGAGGAGCCTTCCCTCGTTTTTTCCCCACAAAAACGAGGTAAGGCTCCTTATGCAAAATTTCTGTCATTATCTATGATTACACTATGCGGGTAACCATATCTCAAGATTTTATATTTTAGGAAAGTGACAGCTATTTTTCCATCAAATTTCTTGATGGGCTTCACTTCTATCCATTTGGTAAATTTGTCAACCATTACTAGTATGTGGGTCATGCCGCCCCTTGCTGGTTTGAATGGTCCTACTATATACAGGCACCATACTGCAAATGGACAAGTGATCGGTATGGTTTTCAATTCTGATGGTGGTAAATGTGATTTCGACGCATAATGCTGCCAACCACTGCATTTTATCACAAGTTCCTATGCTTCTGCCAGCATGCTTGGCCAATAAAATCCATGTCGAAATGACTTGGCTACCAATGCTCTTGACGATGCATGGTGCCCACATTCTCCCTAGTGAATGTCCAACAGTATTTCTTGACCTTTTCTAGGCTTATGCAATGCTGCAGTACACTTGTCACACTTCTTTTGTACAATTCCTTGTTGATTATTGTGTATGACTTTGCTCTTCTTTCAGTTTGCCTTGTCAACATCTCATCGTCTGGCAAAGTTCCATCTTTCAAGTAATTGAATATTGGTTGCGCCCATGCTGGTAGCAGCGGTGCCAGATCTGTTTCTTCATCAATTTCCATTGGCTCAGCCGACATATGTTCTGCCGACATGACCTGAGGATTCCCCGAGTGTGATTCGGCAACTCCTGAGGTGGACGGATCAGTCCCCGAGTGACTCGAACCTGCCCCTGAGTCAATATCCATTGGCACAACGTCTGACTCCTGATTCGCTAGGGTGAGCCTGATTGACTTGGATTCTGGTGACGGCTTGATTGATGGTTTCCTGAGATGCTCCAATGCTATCCCTGGAGATATTGCTTGCCGAGATGAGCCTAACTTGGATAATACATCTGCTGCATCATTCTCTGCTCTGGGTACGTGATGAAATTCACACCCATCAAAGTACCCCGAAATTTGTTGCACATGAAAACGATACTGTGCCATGTTTGCATCCAATGCGTCCCAATGCCCATATACTTGCTGGATCACCAAATCCGAGTCACCAAAACACATGATCATTTTGATGCCAATTTCTTTGGCTACTTTTATGCCGTGGAAAAGTGCTTCATACTCGGCAATGTTATTGGAAGAAGCGAAGTGGATCCGTAACACATACTTGAGTTGATCCCTCTTTGGCGATGTGAGCACTATCCCGGCACCCAGACCCATTTTCGTCTTGGATCCATCAAAATGCATCTTCCAGTAATTCAGATCTGGCAGTGGTGGTTCGTATTGCATTTCCATCCAATCCACAAAGAAATCAGCTACGGCTTGAGATTTGTTTGCATCTCTCCTATCATATTGTGGAGTATATGGTGCTAGCTCTATGGCCCATTTTGCGACTCGGCCGCTGGCATATTTTCTTCCCAATATATCTGAGATAGGTGCCTCACATATTACCCAGATTGGGTGTTCTTGAAAATAATGCTTCAGCTTCTTTGCTGCCATATACACCCCCATACGTCATTTTTTGGTAATGGGGGTAATTTTGCTTTGATATAGAGAGCACTTCTCTCAACTAATAAACTGGTCTTTGGACTGATTTGCCCTCTTCTTCACGTTCAACCACTATTACTGCACTTACAACTCTGTTGGTTGCAGCGACATAGAGCAACAGTGTCTCTTTGGATAGTGGTGATGCTAATATTGGTGCTGTTGCCAACATCTTTTTGAGTTCATGGACAACGCTATCAGCTTGTTGTGTCCATGTGAACTTGTCTGATTTTTTCATCAGTTGATATACTGGTAGGGCTTTTTCACCTAGCCGACTAATAAATCTGCTCAATGAGGCCAGGCATCCTGTGAACTTCTGGACATTGTTGAGGGTTTTTGGCAATTCCATTCTTTCGATGGCCCTGATCTTTGTCGGGTTAGCCTCGATTCCTCGGCTGGACACAAGGAATCTGAGTAACTTTCCAGCCGGGACACCAAATGTGCATTTTTTCGGGTTAAGTTTCATCTGCAATCTTCTTAAGTTTGCGAATGTTTGACGCAAGTCCTCAATTAGAGTGTGACCTTGCTTGGTTTTTATCACCACCTCATCGACGTATACTTGAACATTTTTTTCCAATTGATCTTGCAAGCATTTTTGCATGCATCTTTGATATGTTGCACCTGCATTTCTCAATCAAAACGGCATGGTACGATAGCAATAAGCCCCATACGGGGTGATAAATGTTGTCTTTATTTGATCATTCGGATTTAGTGGTATCTGGTGGAAACCAGAATACACGTCCATAAATGACAACAACTCACACCCAGTAGTAGAGTCTATGACTTGATCGACCTGTGGCATGGGAAATGGATCTTTTGGACACGCCTTATTGAGGTTCATGTAATCAATACACATGCGCCACACCACTGCCACGTTCGGGTCATCTTTTTCTTCTCGACCAAGACTGGATTTGACAACCAATCTAGGTGCAGTACTTCCATGATAAATCCAGCGGCTAAGAGCCTGGCTATCTCGGCAGCTATCACTTTCCTCCTATCTTCGGTGAAGCGGCGGAGGGGTTGCTTCACCGGCTTGGCATCTAGCCTCACATGAAGAGAGTGCTCAGCCAGTTCCCTCAGAACTCCTTGCAAATCCTGTGTGGACCATGCAAAGATATCCCGATTCTCACGGAGGAAGCTGGTGAGCTCGCTTTCCTCTTTGTCAGTCAACCCAGCACCAATGGTAACTGTGCATTCTTGGGAAAGTCTCATCCACCTGTACTTTTTTGGTTTCCTTGGTAGCTTGGAATGATACATTTCCATGCAAATTAGTGAGTGCCGACATGGCATTTGTGCTTCTTTGGCCAATGCTGCCACTTCCATCATTTGATGCTTTTCCTGTGCTATGACCAATGACTCGGGCCAGGGAAGACCCGGCTGAGGCACAAGCAATAGATATTTTGTAATCTCCTTTGACTGTGATAACTCCACATGGGCCTGGCAGCTTCATCTTCAAGTAAGCAATGTGAGGAGTGGCCATAAACTTTGCCATAGCCGGCTTTCCGAGTAAGGCATGGTATGAGATGACCAGGTCAACCACCTCGAACTCTATGGCTTCAGTGCGACAATTATCTCTGTTGCCGAATAAGACATCGACCCGGATCTTGCCAATTGGCTCACAGGACAATCCTGACACAATGCCATGGAAAGTTGTCTTAGTCGGTTCCAGCATGTTCATAGTAATGCCTACTTGAGCATGGTATCCTTGTACATGATGTTGATGCTACTGCCATCATGGATCAGTACCTTGGAAAATTTCACATTGATATCAGGGCCCATGAAAGTTGGATCCAAGACAAGAGCATAACCACCTGGGGTTGGCATGATCTTGGGGTGATCCTTTATGCTCCAAGTTATCTCCTGTTCAGAACAATGCATGTACTTTGGAATTGCCAGCATTGTAGCGTTTACTTCCATCATCCGTCTCTGCTGACTCTTTTTGTCATTCGGCTCTATGACAAATACGACATAGCTCTGGTGATGTTCTCTGTACTCATTTCTGGTTCCATGGCCGACATGAGCATCGTCACCTCTTGGGTTATGCACCTGATGCACAAATTATCTTCTTTCTTGATTATGATACCTTGGCTGCCTGTTCTCGTATCTATGCTCAGCTCCAACAACTTGGGCATTTCCTCCTGTGAGTGGTGGAGGGGGAGGTGGTGGTAGCTGCTTACTTGGCGAATCCACTCTATCTCCTTTCTGAAACCAAGTACATTGCCTTGTTGTGTGATTCGCTGTCTTATTTGGACTTGGCGCGTGAAACTTACATGGTTGGTCCAACATCATCTCGTAAGTGTATTTATGTCTGTCCTAATATGGCTTTCTTTTGTTCGTATGGCTTTTTGCCATCATTCTTTGGTATCCACTGTTGTTGCCCATTTGTCCTTTAACGCTGGCTGCCTCCAGCATCTGGATGATCCTGACTTACAGCCGCAACTTGAGTCGAGCCATACCTGTAGTCTGGCCTTTCATCTCTTCTCTTGCTTCTATACTCGGCTCTTTCCTGGCACCTTTGCAATCCGGCAGCATCATAGATCTGAGTCTTAGTCATCCCGTCTGCCGACATGAGCAAAGTCTGAGTCGGATCTCCTAATGCATATGAGTCTGCAATTCTTATCGTTTCTGCCAAGCTTGTCGTCATATCTCTCTATAACCTTTGCCATAGCACGCTCCCATGCATGCACCCTTGTGCAAACCATGCAATGGTTTGAGACTCAATCGCTCCCTCACAAGAGTTGCGCATCATGCACCATCTTGTGAGGAATTATCTGTATGTCTCATTCGTCCTTTGCTTGCACATAGCTAGCTGTTGTGGGTGATTCGTCCTTTGCTTGTAGGTTCTAGTGAAATTGCTCAGAAACGCATCATGAAAGTCGATCCAGTTGTTGATGCTTCCGGGTGGCAAGTTATTCAGCCACACCCATTCTGATCCCTCTAGCATCTACGGCACATACCGCATTTCCCATCTCAAATTTCCCTGTGCGATTTTCACAGTGGTTCAATAGTCTATGAGCCAGTCCTCTGGCTTTGTGCTCCCATCATAAGTTTTAGTCCCTCTGGCCAGCTGAAAATTTGCCATTGGCGGCTCCTTCATGATCCTTGGGCCAAAACATGGTGGACCCTATGGACCTTGCGACTCGATTAGTTCTGCCATCTTTATTCGATCAAGATTTAGCCTTGCATCATCCGACTGAAGGTTACTGCCTCCGAGTCTAGCTCCCATTACCTGGTATGCGTGATCCGGCAATTCATACCCGCCATTCACCATCACCGAGTAACCATCATTGTACATGTTTGTGTTCGGGTCTGCAGGTTGCTATACTGCTTTTCCCGCGCTTTGTTGTCTCCTTTCGGGTTGAACCGGCGCATTATTCGGAGCTGGATTTCCTCCTCCTGCCGAGTGAGCTCCACACCTAGGTTGAGGTGCAAAAATTTTCCCTCAGTTGTCATTCCTTTGTCCTGCTTGGCTTTCTCGGCCTGTATTTTCCCGGTTCTCATTTCCCTGAACATTATTCCTTCTTGTTCCCTGTGCACGTGCTGGGTTTTCCTGAACTATTGTCGGGTCATAGGTAACCATTTGCTTGTTCCTCCCTGAATCCCACTCTTTTCTTTTCTCTGTCTCGGCGCCACTCCCGGTGAGGAACACGTATGACCTGCTGATCTTGTCGGGATTGGAGTTGCCAAGTGAACCAGTTGTGATCTCCCTGTTATACCTGGATTTGCCCTATAGTATGCTTCATTCAGCATCACTGCTGCTCTTACCAGTTCATTGACTCGCTCTTGTTGCTTTTTCTTTGCTTCACCCGTCAAATGGGGGAGCTCTGCCATTGCTGCCTCCACGGCTCTCAGGTTCACTGCTATAGTATTGTACGTTGGCTGCATGGCTGTTTCGTTGCTATTTTCTGGTGTCAACTTTGACGTTGCATCTGCCAACTCCTCATTGAGGTTTCTCCCTCTTAACCTTGTTGCATAAAGCTGGGTCTTTGCGCCCTTGACTCGATTTGCCGAGTTGAGCTCTCGTATTGTGATATCCACATGATGGGGATATGCCTACCGGGGTATGCCCAGCAGGACGTTTCCTATCGGCCCAAGCTGCCAGCGAGTGGGCCTGCAGGACGGCGACTGGATCGAGACTTGGCGAGGACTCAGGCAACTGGAAGCTGGAGGCCCAGAAGCGTAGCTAGGCCCAGTCGGACTAGGTCAAAGACCCTCCGAATCCTTAACCAATTCGGTTGTCTATCTGTAAACCCTAGCGAGGTGAGCCTATATAAACCTCCCTAGAGTGCGCATAGAGGACACGTTCCATCATACACCCCAGCGACTCGCCGCCTAGTCGTCGAGCTCTCCCTTGTACTCTCTCCATAATACAATCTAGCAGGAGTAGGTCTTTACCCTTCGGGGGGCCGAACCTGGGTAAACCCTTGTGTCTCCACCCTCATATCGCACCGCAGATGGCTGGCCGCCCTTGCCCCATGTTCTACTACTCGCTGCTGATTGCAGCATCTGCCGTGGCCATTCCCACGATAGTGGCACCCACCGTGGGGCCTGGTCGGTCAAGCCGGTGTTCTGCGGCGAGATCCAATCTACCGATCAATGGGACGATCGCCACCGGTCGCATGATCGCGATCGGCGAGATGCTCCAGATCTTGCCGAGCAGCTACTTCCCGGCGGCACGCCCCGTCACGCACAGCGTGATCATGCCGGTCGGCATGATCAGCCTCTTCGTCGGCTTCACCGATGTTATCGTCTCGGAGGACTCGGCTCGCATCCGCGAGTCGCCGCCACGCGACTAGCTCTCTGAGAGCCAGGTCCGCACGATCCACCGCCTCGCCTCCGAGTACCACTCGGCCCATAGCAACGTGGCCGAAACCGCCATGGTAGCGGACGACGCAGCCCTCAACGATGACGCCGACTCGGCGACCCCGGCGTCGGCTGCCGGATCCATCATCGCCGCATCGCCCGCGGGCTCCATCACCTAGGTCTCTAACATGGGAGACTTCGAGGACCCCTCCATCCTTGGGACCTTCGACTTCGACTCCGGGTCGGAGAACTCCGCCGACCACCACGACGGGTCTGGTCGCCATGTCGCGGCCTACATGGCGAATGGCGCCGACCCCCCGCAAGACCCCTTCTCCATACCGATCCCACCGAACACAACGGCAACGGAGGTCGAGGAACTCTGCCTGCGGCTAGAGGAAGCGGTCCGCAAAGAACAAGCCGAGCGCAAAAAATTTCGCCTCGAGCAGGTGACAGCGCATGAACTCTCGCGTTACCACCAACTCCGAATCAGGTCACGCCTGAACGCCACCATTCAGGGGCACGCCATGAACTTCGACGACAAGAATGACCCGGCTCGTGCAGCCGAGCACGCGATCTGTGAGAATGCGCCGCTAGGAGGGAGCTCCCGGCCCCCACCAGGCGCAACGGCCAACGGCGCACCACCAACACCCATCCGCGCGCCCCCCAAGGATCAACCGAGAATCGTAGTCTCCTCGCGGGAGAGAGACGTAAACGGCCTCCCGCTGTTCTCCACTCCGATGGACAATGTTGTCGCGAGTCGAGCAGCGGTCGAAAACATAAACATAACAGGGCACGGCGCCCTGCAGATCCAGTACGCCAAGGCTCTACTTGCCAAGGCAGTCATGCAATGAAATGCAGGTGCCAACTCACAGGGTCGCATGTACTCGCGTTCGTCAGGCAGCAGGGCGGCCTCAAGCGGCTGCCAAATGGTGGCAAACACCCTCAACTGCCCACCACTCGAGCCCCTACAGCTCCAACATCGACCTGCGCACGCGGCACTCTCCACCAACGACCCGCGGCCAGCGAACAAATTCATCGCCTCCAATGGGCAGCCAGTCGACGCGCGCACCCACATCATCAACAACCAGAGCTGGCGCGCACGCCAGCCCGACGACCTGAGGCATACCCTCACCAACCGCCGCGACAGCGAACCAAGGGGGTCGCTGAGTCGAGTCGGACCCCAGTGCTTCGGACCAATGATCCGAGGTGAAAAATACCCGGCGAACTTCAAGGCGCCGAAGGAGATCGAGAAGTACGACCCCTCGTACGACCCGTCCGTGTGGCTGGATACGTACCTCATGGCAATGGGAATTGCTGGCCACACCGACCTGCTCGCCGCCCGCTACCTCCCCTGATGATGGAGGGAGCGTGTAGGCAATGGATCAACACCCTCCCCGTGGACAGCATCGACTCCTGGGAGGAAATGCGTAACGCCTTCGTCAGGAACTTCGAGGGTTCCTACTCCCACGCCACCACCATCGAGGACCTGGAGCGATGCGTCCAGGGACCCCGCGAGTCGACCCGCAACTAGGTCCAACAGTGGCAAGACCTGTGGTATAATGCGGCCAGAATCCACCTGGACACCGCGATCCACTGTTTCAAGACCTCGTGCCGCTAGTGAGCCCCTGGTCGCCAAGCTCAAGCGAGTGTACAGAACACTCGACAACATACCGGACCTCCTGGAGATCGCCAAGCGGTATGCGGAAGAGGACCAAACCAAGAAACCGACGACGAGTCAGGAGGGAATCGCCGCACGAGCGGCCACGACAACGGGAGGCGACCCGAGTTACGCTATAGCAACACTCGCCTCACCGGAAAGCACCGCGGTGATGGGCGAGCGACTTTGTCGCCAACATCGGATACGCGCAGCGCGAACCCAAGAGCTTCCGCCGTGACGGAGGCCAGCGCCGCGATGGCGGCAATTACAACGCGAAGCCGAGGTTTGACCCCACGGCTCTGCTCAATCAACCCTGTGTGTTTCACAGCAGGGAAGGGAAGCCCGCTACGCACACGACCGCCGACTGCCACTCCCTCAAGGAGATTGAGAAGGCACGACGCGCACGGGAAGACCCCGACAACAACCCGCCAAATGGTGGGAAGTTTGGCAGCGTCACCGGCTCGCTCCACACCTTCACAGGCTTCAACACGAAGCGAGAGAATAAGGTCATTGCCCACGCCGTCGCCATCAACGTGGTGTCCCAGATAGACATCCCCCAATTTCTTAACTGGTCCGAGCAACCAATCACCTGGAGCCGCGAGGACCACTCGCAACGGATCGAATATCCGGGCCGGGTCGCCTTGGTGGTCAAGCCTAAGGTGGGAGACTATTGGCTCCCCAAGACGCTGATGGACGGCGGCAGCTCCATCAACATTCTATACCTGGACACATTCAGGCAACTGCGGCTCCCGCAGTCGATGATCGAGACGACCTACACCACCTTCTACGACATCGTCCCCGGTCGGAAGGCGTACCCAATCGGCAAGGTGATGCTGCCAGTCACCTTCGGCACATCAGCAAACTTCCGCACCGAGTGGATCGTCTTCGAGCTGGTGCCGTTCAACAACCCCTACCACTGCGTCCTGGGGCGCCAGGCGTTCGCCAAATTCATGGCAGCACCCCACTACGCATACAACGCGATGAAGCTCCCTGGGCCGTGCGGCATCATCATTGTCCATGGCGACCCCGACATGGCCGCGAAATGCGAGGACAAAGGCGCCGAACTCGCTGACGCTGTCATCACGGCAGAGGCCAACCACGCTGAGGAGCTCGCCAAGTACGCGAGCGGGGTCAACAATGACGACCCCACCATACTCAAGAAGCCCCACTCGGAGGGTGGCAGCTGCACCGCCTTCGAGGAAACAACGCATACCCGTACCGTCGAGCTGGTCCCAGGCGACTCCAGCCAGACGGTGACAATTGGGACGGGCATGAGCCCAACATAGGAGGGCGCGCTCATCGAGGTCCTACGTGAGAATCGTGACATCTTCGCATGGAAACCATCTGACATACCTGGTGTCCCGAGGGAACTCGCTGAGCACAAACTCCACGCCGACCCCAAAGCGCGGCCCGTCAAGCAGTCGCTGCGGCCCTTCAATGAAGAACGCCGCCGAGCAATCGCCGAGGAAGTGCAGCGTCTACTCGCTGTAGGCTTCATTCGGCCGATCAAATACTCCAAGTGGCTGGCAAACCCAGTCCTAGTCGAGAAGGAAAACGGGACCTGGAGAATGTGTATCGACTACACAAACCTCAACAGCGCCTGCTCGAAGGAGCAATTCGTCCTCCCGCGGAATACCAAATCATCGACTCAACCGCGGGTTCGGAGTCGCTATGCTTCCTCGATGCCTACTCTGGGTACTGAAGGGAATATGCCCGAGAGGCAATAATAAAGTGGTTATTATCGTATTCCTTTTTTATGATAAATGTTTATTTTGCATGCTATAATTGTATTAATACGGAAACGTTAATACATGTGTGTTTAATAAAAAAATAGAAAGTTCCTAGTTATGCCTCTCTCATAAACTAGCTCGTTGATTAAGAAGATGATCAAGGTTTCCTGATCATGGACATTGGATGTTGTTAATAACGGGATCACAACATTAGTGTAATGGTGTGATGAACATTCATCCGAAGTATAGCATTACGATCAAAGTCATTGAGTTTATATTGCTATAACAACTTACGAAGTGATCCTAATCCTTCGACCATGAGATCATGTCAATCACTAACACCGGAAGAGTTTCTTGATAACATCAAACGTCACACCGTAACAGGGTGATTATAAAGATGGATTCAGAACTAATAAAGTGTTATGTTGAGTCCCATGGATTGAGAGTGGAATTTGTTCATCCCGATGACGGATAGATATACTCTGGGCCCTCACGGTGATATCACATTGATTAGCTTGCAAGCAAGTGATTTGATCACTAGAATGTTATATCACGGGAACGAGAAAAGAGTACATGTCAGTAACGAGATCAAACTAAGTATGGAGATACCGATGATCGAATCTCGGACATGTAATATATCGTGAAACAAAAGGATTAAGATACTAGCGTAAAAGGTTCCGACGATCACAAGAAAGTCATCGTTGAATGTGTGGGAGTCAGTATGGGTCTCCAGATCCCGCTTCTGATTATTGATCTGAGAGGGGTCTCGATCATGTCCGCATTATTCACGAACCGTAGGGTGACACACTTAAGAGACACCGACATCCATTTGGAGCAAAAGTTTCATGCCGAAAAGAATAACAAGCGCAGGAATTTATTTCACTACATACCGAAACGGGTTTTCGAGTGAAATTGCAGAAAGTGTTTCTGCATGTGAAATGAAATACTAGCAAGGGGTTATATGTGAATGTTTGTCATTAAAGTAATTGACAAAATTCTGAATAAATAAAAGGAGTTTTATTTAATGAGAGTTTGCATTAAATTTGGTGGAAATTTAATGGGAATTTGAGTGGGTTTTTGAGTGGAGGGAATTGAAAGGCATTTGAGTGAGTGGAGTGTCCACCCACATGAATGTGGAAGAGGTGGGGGCAGCCCCATGGCTGGGCGCATGGCCCTTTGGGTGCCCCCCTCTCCCTATAAAAGGAGCCCCCCTCCCTCTCTCTCAGTCACACCTCCTCGTGAAGGATCTCTCTCCCCCTCTAGAATTTATCCCCCATGGTCTCGGACTAGCGAGATACATGTTCCCGGTGGCTATTCGGCAAGAAAGAGTTGTGATTCCGCTGCATCTGTCGTGGGAATGGTCACAACAGATGCTGCAATCGGCAGCGAGTAGTAGAACGAAGGGCAAGGGCGGCCAGCCATCTGCGGTGCGAGATGAGGGTGGAGACACAGGGTTTTACCTAGGTTCGCGCCCCCGGAGGGTTAAGACCTACTCCTTCTAGATTGTATTATGGTTGAGGTACAATGGGGCGAGCTCAACGGCTAGGCGGCGAGTCTCTTGGGTGTATGATGGAACGTACGTCTACACGCCCTGTAGGGAGGTTTATATAGACTCACCCTCCCTAGGGTTTACAAATCTCAACCGAATCTGTTAAGGTTTCGGTACTCGTTTAACCTAATCCGACTGGGCCTATCTACTCTCCTGGGCCTATCTACTCTCCTGGGCCTTCAGCTTCCAGTCGCTTGGATCCACGCCAGGTCTTGATCCTGTCGTCGTCTTGCAGGCCCACTCGCCAGGTCGTGGGCCAGTCGGAAACGTCCTGCTGGGTATACCCCGGTAGGCATATCCCCATCAGTAGTCCCTGAGGCCGTCGTTGATTGGGCGCAGTTGGTCGCTGGCAGTCGGAGCATACGACTTCAATGCGGACATCCAGTCGAATCGGCGGCGGGCTCCTAAACAAAGGAGGAAACTAGTCATTCTGGTCGCAGCTTTGGCGAACGGGTCGGCGAAATATTCAGTCACTGTTGTAGTGATCGGGTCGGCGAGCCGAGTGGACGAAGTTGGACCGTCAAAACTCAGTCAAACTAGCCGTTGGGGTAATCCAACGGTAAATTTTGGCGTAATCACCGCGTAGTAACGGCTCCCTGATTTGGCGGGTAACAGCCGCTATATAAAGGGAATGGTAAGCGATCGGAGAACCACCTCCTCATCATTTCCTCCGATTGCGCGCACCTTCGCTTTCCTCCGCATCGCGATCCAGCCGAACCGAAATCCTCCGACCCCCACGAATCCTTCCGCCAATGGCCCCCTCCACCGAACCATGGGGCAGGTCCAAGTGTACGAGAGCGTTACTGGCTTCCTTCGAGGAGGCCGGGATCCTTCGCGCCGGCAGGTGGCGCATCCCCGCGGCTGGACAGGTGACTCCGGACCCGCGCGAGGGAGAATTCGTCTGTTTCACCAGCCACCTGGAACGGGGGCTGGGATGCCCCACATCTCTTTTCTTCGGCGCTTCTGCGCCTTCTACGGGATCCAGCCATCGGACCTGGGCCCGCACAGCATCGAGTAGCTCGCCATTTTCGTGGCATTCTGCGAGTGCTACCTGGGCTGCAGGCCCTATTTCCCCCTGTGGCAAGATTTGTTCCATGGGCGGATCAGTCGCGAAGAAGCAGGCGGCCCGATGCTTGCCGCGGGCGGCCTGACGTTTCAATTGAAGTCGAAGGCCTCCTTTTTCGATCTGATGCTACCTGCCAAGGCGGCGAGTGAATGGAAGAAGTCTTGGTTTTACGTCACCGAGGCGACTCCAGACGGCGAGGTAGCGATCCCAAGATACTCCGCCGACCGGCCCGAATCGCGCCAACTCCAAGTCGGCAAGCTTCCAACAGACCAGCGGATGGTGGTGGATGAAATGCTTCAGACCATCCGCGGCCTGAAGAAGAAAGGTCTCCAGCCCATCAACTTGTATAACTGTTGGCTCGAGTGGCGACTCGTCCCCCTGGCCCGCCGTGACCACTACACGTACGAGTACACGGGCCGGGAGGACTCGACGAAATCCTGCCTCGCCGAGTGGCAACTCGAGGATTACCTCCTGGCGTTAAAGAAAATCACCCAGGCGGCGTACCTCGACGCGAAGGCTGGGGTCGCCCCCTACACCGCGAAGCATCCAGCCCCGACGGTTAGTCATCTTTCTATCATTCGCAATAGCAGTTAATGCTGTCGCGGTTATACTGATATTGTCTTATGCCTATTGCAGTTATATCAAGTGGTGGAAGGGTGGCTTCCGCTCGCGGACGACGAGAATTCGAGCTCGTCCGTCCAGGAGGGGGGCGAATCACCTCCAGCAAGGGGCGGCGTCGAGAGTGACAGGAGCGGTGACGACGACGAATCCGAGGGAGAGGTCGCCCCGCTGGTCCAGAAAACTCGCGGACAGCGGCAGCGTGAGATCGAAGCGAGCAAAAGCCTCGAACGTCATGACGATGACGACGACGAGCTCCCCGAGCACACCCCGCGTCATGAGGCCACTCCGTCAAAGAAGAAGACGAAGAAGAAGAAGAAGAAGAAGAAGAAGAAGAAGAAGAAGAAGAAGAAGAAAAAGAAGAAGAAGAAGAAGAATAAGAAGAAGGTGAAGGCCCCTCCGAAGAGGAAGACGAAGCCAGCAAGACAGGCATCTCCGCCTCATTCGCCAAGCAGCTCCGACGCCACCAGCCTGGCCAGGGGTGAAGCGCCACAGGCGATGGCGGCGCCAGATATCACCGCCGTCCTGAGAGAGGTGCCTCTAGCCTCGATGCCTCCGCCGTTCGCCCTAGTCTCTGGGTCGGGGGCTGCTCCGGTCGCGGCGGCTTCGCCGCCCAGGGAAGCTCCCGCCGAAAATGTTTCGGAAGCTCCTGTCGCGGCCTCGACGACGAAGAAGCCGTCCGTGTCTTGGGCGCACGATGTCATGGAGATGGGCCTCAGTCGACGACTGGGCCCCGAACTGGAGAAGCCGGCCGGCATCCGCACGGGGCTACGGTTCATTCCAGTCGCCAAGTGAGTTTTATTTACCTTCTTTATTTTTCCTTGTAGTCGAACGACTTTGCTCATATTCTCGATTTGCAGGACTGGGGTTAAAAAGATAGGCCATCCGTCCGTGGCCAAGGTGCCGCCAGTCGTCGCCGAGGAGGACCCCTCTCGGAAGAGGAAGGCTGACGAGGTCGCTGCCCCCACAGACAGTGCCAAGAAGGCCAAGGGCGACGAGGTCGTCATGGTGTTTGATGACACGACGGTGGCCTCGAGTGATCCTGCGGTGGTGGCGGCCTCGGTAATCAAGGAGGGTGCTCCCTCGCCAGGGGTGACCGAGCCAGCCTCTTTTGGTGCCGGCGCATCCATCGCGACCTTCCCGCGCTTCATGGCCAGAGCGGCCACGGCGAGTGGTACCACGCCATCGAGCCGCGCACCTAGGGTCGCCGAGACGGAGGTCTAGCAACGTCGCGGGCATACTCCGGCTCTTCTCACCTCCGTGGACGCACTACAACTTCATGGCATGTTGGGCGCGGCCATCCAGGTATGTCCAGTCCCCGAGGATCAGGCCACTGAATTGCAGTGGTCAGATTCTTTTAGTGTTGTACTTTTATTTCTTGCGCCCAGTCCCCGAGTGCGCATTCGCTGAGTTTCAGCGGGTGGGCGCTCAGTACTTTTGATCGCCAGTCCCCGAGTGTCTAGTCGCTGAATTTCAGCGGGTAGGCACTTAGGTTTTTGATCGCCAGTCCCCGAGTGTCTAGTCGCTGAATTTCAGCGGGTGGGCACTTTAGGATTTCGTTTTTGCTAACTGTTTCACTTTTGCACAGGGTTTTCAGCGTGAATCAGCCGACCGGCTGGCTGCGAAGTGTCGCGCGGAGAAGGAACTTGTCGCCGTTCAAGAGGCGAACAAGGGACTCCAAGCGATTGCTGCGAAGGCAGAAGAGGTTCGCCAGGGCCTTGTCCCGGCGAGTGAGCTGACGGCGGCGCAATCGGCGTTGAGTTTGGCGGAAAAGCAGATCGCCGACCTTGAGCACGAGCTGAAGGAAGCGAAGGAGGAAGCGACCTCGGCGGATGGGCGAGCCAAGGCTGCTGTTACGGCCGCCACTGAGGAGCGTAAGGTTTCCGACGCCCTTGTTGCTGGGCTTCAAGATGATTACTCCGCTCTTCAAAACTTCATCACGGAGCTCTGCCGCCCTTTGATTGGTGAGTGTGCCTGCCTCTGCCTGTAACATATTCATTGTGTAATTTTTGATGTATTCACTGTCACCTTCTGTCCGCAGGTCGGATCATTGATAGCGCGGAAGAGGCGAGTTCGTTCGACGCGCGGCAATGTGTAGCCACGCTGGTCGACTCGGCCACGTTGTCGGCGACATGCATACGGGCGTATCTTCAGGAGATGTCGCCCACGGAAGTGATTCCCAGCGACCTCGTCGAGGTGTGGCGATACTTGGAGAAGGAGCCATCGGTCGTCGAGTTCATGACGCGATCGGCGTTCCTACGCGGAGCGGCGATGGCACTTAGCCTTGGGCTCGCTCACTTCCCGGAGGACTTCGACCTGGACGACGTGACGAGTGGCTACCCGTCGTCGACTGGCTCGGTGGAGATCTCCGAGGTGCTGAAGTTGACGAACCGCGCCACGGTATACTCCGAGCGCGTCTGGGCGATGGGCGACCTCCTTCCTTATCAGGAGACGGTCGTCGCACCCAACGACCCCGAGCCGCAGCACCGGGACTTCAAGATCGAGCAACCCTTCCGTGCGGCGATGGCGGGTGAGCTGACGACGTACCCGTCAAACCCGTACACTCCCTTCATTCGCAATCGCAAGGGTGGTGGCGAGTCGTCGTCGAAGCCTGTGGAGTAAAATACTGTGCCCTGGGGCGTTAGTAGAAGTTCTGCCGTTGGGCATACTTTGTATTTTGTGACAATTGCGACATGCTATAATGAGATATCGTGTTGTTTTGTGAATTATCGTGTGTTTCTGATTGAGGGTTGAACGAGTCCCCGAGCACGTCCGCCCTTTTTTATGGGGTTTACCTCGTTTGTTATGTGTTTGTGGTTTTGAATGTTTTGTTATTGAGGTCGACTCGCCCGAACTCGGAAAGCCAGTCGCAAGGCGACTCCCATGAGTGCTCTGTACTTCACCGTTTTCCCTTGCGCGAACGAGGTCGGGTAGCCGAGTCCCCGAGCGTGGTACTTGGTTGTTCTAGGCGCGACTCGAGGGTGGGTGAGGACTTGGCGCGTTAGGGTGAGCGCATCACTCCTGCCTGGCCCGTCGGGTCAGTCGCATGGCGAGTCCTGGGCATGCTCTCATACTTGGCGTTTTCCCTAGTTGCTCGTGCTGAACTGGTCGTCAGTCCCCGAGCGTGGTACTTGGCCATTCGAGTCGCTGTGTCGAGGATGCGGAGGATCATGGTCGCTGTGAGAAGCGAAGGCAGTTGTCTTGGCTCGTTGAGCCAGTCGAGCTAGGCGACTCCAATGGGGCTCCGGGTAGGCGTTTTTTGTGGACGTTACAAGACCTGGGGTAACCCAGTGCCCTTGTAGCGCACTACTTGGCCGTGCCGATCGCTGTACCAGAGGTTGACTTCTGCAGTTAGCTTGACGCTGTTATTACGAGTGCGAGTGGCACAAGACACGGAGAGTAGACGCAATTTGCGGTAACCAATATTCTTTTATTTCATAGCGACTGGAGGATACATATGTGGAGTTCTACGAGTAGAACTTCCGTAGGAGGTTTACATTCCATGGTCGCTTGACGTCGAGTTTGCCGTCCCTGCGGACGTCGATGAGGTAGTAGGCGTCGTTGCCGAGTACTCGCCCTATGGCGAATGGTCCCTCCCATGGGGGGGAGAGCTTGTGCATGCCCTTCTTGTCCTGGATGAGTCGTAGCACCAGGTCGCCTTCCTGGAAGGTGCGAGATTTCACCCGCTGGCTATGGTAGCGGCGGAGTCCTTGCTGGTAGATGGTCGTGCGAGAGCGAGCTAGGTCGCGTGCCTCGTCTAGTTGATCGACTCCGTCCTGCCGTGCGAGTTCGTTCGCCGCCTCCGTGTAGTGGACGACCCTTGGCGAGTCGTGCTCGAGGTCGGTGGGCATGACTGCCTCGGCGCCGTACACCATGAAGAAGGAGGTGAACCCTGTCGACCTGTTGACTGAGGTGTGGATGCCCCAGATGACTGAAGGTAGCTCCTCGACCCAGCACCCGGCGGTGCGCTCGAGCGGTACTTGGAGCCGCGGCTTCAGTCCGTGGAGGATGCTCTGGTTGGCCCGTTCTGCCTGGCCGTTGGACTCCGGGTGGGCGACTGACGCGAGGTCGAGCCGGATGTGGTGTTCCTCGCAGAACTCGGCCATGGCTCCTTTGGCGAAGTTGGTGTCGTTGTCCGTGATGATTCTGTTAGGGAACCCGTAGCGATATATGAGCTCGCGTAGGAATTTGGTGGCGGTCTTCCCGTCGCATTTCCGGACTGGCTTGGCCTCCACCCACTTTGTGAATTTGTCGACCGGAAGGGGCCTTTTTGAAAGGGCCTACCATGTCCATACCCCACACGGCGAATGGCCAGGTGATGGGGATTGTATGGTTGGCGTATTTCTGGCACCCGGTGCACCGCTGGAAAATATCGACGGCATCGGCGTGTGCGGTGGGCCAATAGAAGCCGTGCCGCATAGCCTTGGCAACCAGGGAGCGGGAGCCGGCGTGGTGGCCGCAGTCGCCGGAGTGGATGTCGTTGATGATCTTGCGTCCTTCGGCGGGTTGGACGCAGCGTTGGAATACGCCGGTCACGCTGCGCTTGTGGAGCTCGCCGACGATGATGGTGAAGGATTTGCATCGCCGTGCAATCATCCGGGCGTCTGTCTTGTCGGCGGGCAAGGTGCCAGCCTCCAGGTATGCGATATATGGCTTGGTCCAGTCGTCTGTCTCGGCGATGAGTGCGACCAGGGCTGCCTCTGGCTGCAGCGGGACTCCGATGTCGATCTCTCTTTGGGTAGAGACGGACGGCCTAGTGATTGTGTCGAGGAAGACGCCGGCGGGTGGTGCGAGTCGAGCCGACCCGATGCGAGAGAGTGCGTCGGCCTCCTCATTCTTCCGCCGGTTGATCCATTCGACGGAGTAGCCTGCGAAGTGTCCGCCCAGCTTGTCCACTGCTTGGCGGTATGCCGCCATGGTAGGGGAGACGGCGTCGCTGGTGCCGGCGACTTGCCCGGCGACGAGGTCGGAGTCTCTATAGCAGCGTCGGCGGTTGACGTTCATTTCCTTGGCAGCTCGCATGCCGTGGAGTAGTGCCTCGTACTCGGCCATGTTGTTGGTGCAGGGGGTGAAGTCGAGGCAGAGGACGTAGCGGAGCTTGTCGCCCTTCGGTGAAGTCAACACGATCCCTGCTCCTGCGCCGTCCGCGTTTTTGGAGCCGTCGAAGTGCAGGCTCCAGTAGTGGAGGTATGGCAGCTTTTCCGGCTGCTGAGCCTGTTCCCAGTCGGCGATGAAGTCCGCGAGAGCCTGCGACTTGATCGCTTTTCGCGGCTCATACTTGATGTTGTGGACGCCGATTTCGACGGCCCACTTGGCGACTCGCCCAGTCACCTCGCGGTTGCGGATGATGTCCTACAACGGTGATGAGGAGACGACCATGATCGGATGCTCCTGGAAGTAGTGCGGCAGTCGCCGCTGTGCTCTGAAGACTGCGTATACCAATTTCTGGTATTGCGGGTACCGCTGGCGCGACTCGGTGAGGACCTCGCTGATGTAGTACACGGTCGCTATACCGGGCGCTCCTTTCCTTCCTCTGGTCGCTCGACGACCATGACGGCGCTGACGACGCGCTCGGAAGCCGCGACGTAGACCAGCATGGGTTCTTTGTCGACGGGGGCGGCGAGTAGCGGTGCTGCGAGTAGGACCTTCTTGAGGTCGTGGAGCGCGTCGTCCGCCTCCTTGTCCCACTGGAAGGTGGGGTTCTTGCGCATCAGGCGGTATAGGGGCATCGCCTTAGGCTTGACCACCAGGGCGACTCGGCCTGGGTACTCGATGCGTGGCGAGTGGTCCTGGCGGCTCCAGGTGATGGGCTGCTCCGACCAGTTAAGGAACTGGGGAACGTCCACCTGGGCCACCGCGTTGACGGCGACGGCGCAGTCGATGACCTTCTTCTCGCGCTTCGTGTTGAAGCCTGTGAAGGTGTGGAGCGAGCCGGCCACGCTGCCGAATTTTCCGCCGTTTGGCGGGTTGTTGTCGGGGTCCTCCCGCGCTCGCCGTGCCTTCTCGATCTCCCTGAGAGTGTGGCAGTCGACTCGCCCGTCACTGCGGAGCTTTTCGGTGAGGCGATTGTTGCTGTAGAGTAGGTCAGACCGTCGTCCGTTGTCGTTGCCGCTCGTGCGGCGTTGGCATCCCGACTCGTCGTTGGTTTCCTGGTTTGTATCTTCCTCCGCGTATCTTTTGGCGATCTCGAGGAGGTCCGGTATGTTGTCGAGTGTGCGAGAATGTCGCTTGAGCTTGGCGACCAAGGGCTCGTAGCGGCACGAGGTCTTGAAGCAGTGGATTGCGGTGTCCGGGTGGATGCCGACCGTGTCGTACCATAGCTCTTGCCACCGCTGGACCCAGTTGCGGGTAGACTCGCGGGGTCCCTGGACGCATCGTTCCAGGTCCTCGATGGTGGTGGCGCGCATGTAGGAGCACTCGAAGTGCCTGACGAAGGCATCTCGCATCTCGTCCCAGGAGTCGATGCTATCCTGGGGAAGGGTGTTGATCCACTCCCTGCACGTTCCCTCCATCATCAGGGGGAGGTAAAGGGCGGCTAGCAGGTCGGTGTGGCCAGCGATCCCCATTGCCATGAGGTAGGTTTCTAGCCACACGGAGGGGTCGTACTTCTCTATTTCCTTCGACGCTTTGAAGTTCGCCGGATAATTTTCGCCTCAGATCATCGGTCCGAAGCACCGGGCCCCGAGTCGGCTTAGCGACCCCATTGGCTCTCCGTCGCAGTGATTGGTTAGGGTGTGTCGCAGGTCATCGGGCTGGCGTGCGCGCCAGATTTGGTTGTTGATGATGTGGGTGCGGGTGTCGACGGGCTGACCGTTGGTGGCGACGAAGTTGGTCGCTGGCCTGGGGTCGTTGGTGGAGAGTGCCGCGTTCGTGGGTCGGTGTTGGAGCTGAAGCGGATCGGGTGGCGGGCAATTGAGGGTGTTTGCCGCCAATGGGCGGCCGCTTGAGGCCGCTCTGCTTCCCGAAGAACGCGAGTACACCCGACCCTGCGAGTCGGCGCCTGCGTTTTGCTGCTCGACCGCTTTTGCAAGCAGGGCCCTGACGTACTGGATCTGTAGGGCGCCGTCGCTGGTGGCCGTGATGTTGTCGGCCGCTGCTCGACCTGCCACGAGGTTGTCCATCGGGGTGGAGAATAGTGGTAGGCCATTCGCGTCTCGCTCCCGTGAGGAGACCACTATCCGCGGTTGATCCCTGGGAGGTGTGCGGTTGGGTGGAGATGGGGCGCCGTTCGCCGTGGATCCTGGTTGGGGTCGGGAGCTTCCTCCTGGTGGCGCGTTCTCGCAGATCGCGCGCTCGGCCACGCGGGCCGGGTCGTTCTCGTCGTCGAAGTTCAGGGCGCTCCCCTGGACGGTGGGATTCAGGCGCGACCTGATTCGCTGCTGGTGGTAGCGCGACAGCTCGTGCGCCGTCACCTGCTCGAGGCGAAATTTTTCGCGCTCGGCTTGCTCCTTGCGAACTGCCTCCGCCAGCTTTAGGCGGAGTTCCTCGACCTCCGTTGCCGTGGCGTTAGGAGGGATCGGGGTGGAGAAGGGATCCTCCGGCGGATCGGTGCCAGTCGCCATGTAGGTCGCAGCGTGGCGACTGGTCCCGTCGCGGAGATCGGCGGAGTTTTCCGATCTGGAGTCGAAGTCGAAGATCCCAAGGATGGAGGGATCCTCGAAGTCTCCCACGTTGGAGACCTGGGTGATGGAGCCCGCGGGCGAAGCCGCGGTGATGGATCCAGCGAGTGATGCCGGGGTCGCCGAGTCGGCGTCGGCGTTGAGGGCCGCGTCTTCCGCGGCCGCGGAGTTTTCGGCCACGTTGCTGTTTGCCGAGTTGTACTCGGAGGCGAGGCGATGGATCGTGCGGACCTGGCTCTCGGAGAGCTGGTCGCGTGGCGGCGACTCGCGGATGCGAGCCGAGTCCTCCGAGACGATGACGTCGGTGAGGCCGACGAAGAGGCTGATCGTGCCAACCGGCAAGATCATGCTGTGCGTGACGGGTCGCACCGCCGGGACGTAGCTGCTCGGCAAGATCTAGAGCATCTTGCCGATCGCTATCATGCAGCCGGTGGCGACAGTCTCATTGATGGGAAGATTGGATCTCGCCGCAGAACACCGGCCAGACCGGCCAGGCCCCATGGTGGGCGCCACTGTCGTGGGAATGGTCACGGCTGATGCTGCAATCGGCAGCGAGTAGTAGAACGAAGGGCAAGGGCGGCCAGCCATCTGCGGTGCGAGATGAGGGCGGAGACACAGGGTTTTACCCAGGTTCGTCCCCCCGGAGGGTAAATACCTACTCCTGCTAGATTGTATTATGGTGGAGGTACAATGGGGCGAGCTCGACGGCTAGGCGGCGAGTCGCTTGGGTGTATGATGGAACATACATCTACATGCCCTGTAGGGAGGTTTATATAGAATCACCCTCCCTAGGGTTTACAAATCTCAACCGAATCTGTTAAGGTTTTGGTACTCGTTTAACCTAATCCGACTGGGCCTATCTACTCTCCTGGGCCTTCAGCTTCCAGTCGCTTGGATCCATGCCAGGTCTTGATCCAGTCGCCGTCTTGCAGGCCCACTCGCCAGGTCATGGGCCAGTCGGAAACGTCCTGCTGGGTATACCCCGGTAGGCATATCCCCATCAGCATCGTTGGAGCGAGGAGGCGGAGGTTGCTCGGTGCCTCGAACGTGTGTGCGAGCACGGATGCGCTGCTGTTTTGCGGCGCTAGGACTTCCTCTCGATATTGAGATTGGCAAGAGATCGTCTACATCAACCACGAGTTTGGACTCGTTAAGCTTTGTCGGTCTTCAAGGGTATGTTCTCTACGGATATACATCCGCCCGTTGTTTGTATCTAGTAGAAAGATCTTGGTACATAGTTGTTCCCATCGTAGGAAAATTTTTGTTTTCTATGTTGCGAACCCTACAGTGGTATCAGAGCCGGATCTATGCATAGATACTTTGCACGGGTAGTACACATATGAGTATGTGGGCGATGATGATCATTTTATTTCTTCTTAGTTGTACTTTGGATATTGGTGGCATAGTGGGATGAAGCGGCCCGGACAAACTTTACATGTCCTCGCACATGAGACCTGTTCCACGCTTGACATGCAACTAGTTTTGCATAAGTGGCTAGCGGGTGTCTGTCTCTCCTACTATAGTCAATATCTAATTTGCAACGAGTTGTCAATAATTTGGTTATCCTCGCTGTGGTTCATGTTCGTAGGTAAGAACGGTTCTATCTTCGAAAGCCCTAAGCCACGTAAAACTTGCAATGGATAAATTAGAGGCGTCTAGTTTAGATTGTTGCTGGGCTAGTGTTATGATATGGTGATGTTGTAAGTAGAAGTATGAGATGATACTCTTACAACACACATAGCGTGTAAGTTCCATAGACCTTGGCCTTACACATAAAGGTATGATAGAGATCATACCACGGTGCACATGATGGAGATCATATGCGGGAACCATATCATTTCACTTATAAACATGTGATGTTTTGATAGCATCTTATATTGCTTGTTTAGCGTTTTATTAGCATAATAAGATGATCCCTCATTTAAATATCAAGATAAGAATGTGTTCTTCCTTTAGTATGCACCGATTATGTTCTCGTCGCTCCAAGACATCACGTGATGATCGGGTGTTTTTGGATCCACGACCATATTTTGGGTGTAAGACAGTTACACACGCGAATACTAAGGTTCTTACTTGGCGAGCCTAGCATGTACAGACATGGCCTCGGAACACGGACCGAAAGGTTAAGCATGAGTCATATAGTAGATATGATGCCCATTTGATGCTCGCCTTTGAAACTACACCGACTCACGTGATGATCGGACTTGGTGTAGTGGATTTGGTTCATGTAGTCACCAAAAAGACACGAGGGATGTCGTTTTTAAGTGGGAGTTTATTTCTAATTTGGATTATTAGAACTCAATTTATCATAAATTAAATCAAAGTGAATTTGCATAATTTGTTGTAGTCATTGGCATTCGTTCACCACCTTATGCATAGTTGTAATTGAGATAATAGAACTATAGAATTATGGATATATACTTTACAAACTGGTATCGTATTGTGTTGAGTGTCAATCTAAAGTTTAAAGTCCTATTGCAAACTTTCAGCAAACTCTATTTACTCCGAGAAATTTAATAGTTGGTATTAAATCGAGAGTAACAATTCCAGTGTTAGTATCTTAAGTATCATGTTTGCTTCCATGATTCTTGATTTAAATATCGAGATTATCTGGGAGCTGAAAGAATTATTTCAGAAACCATCATGTGTGGCAGATATAATGATATCTGAAACAATGTTTTGGTTGCAATATGATAGAGTATAATATATGTTCTCTTATTGGATGAGAATTTATGAAGGTTGGAGATGCTAGACATCCTAATCATCCAAAGGGGTTTTGGAAATTAATGTTATACTCACGATTCGGCTTTATAAGCTAAAGTAGCTTGATCATGAAAGTCATCATGATAAGGGTGAATAGAACATGTATGTAAAATGTTTACTACACTAAAAGATTACTAAAGAATGGATTTTGAAAGAATACCGATCATTTTGATGATGGTGATCTACTTCAAAGTGCAAGTCCAAAGGTATTATTATTTGAATATACACGCTTTGGACTATGTGTCATGTATATGGCGCCACTTTTGATGTTGATAGATTGTTTTAAAAAGAAAAAGGAAATGCTGAAAGAGAATCTATAAAATATATTTGGCAGAAAAGAAAAGATTGGAAATATCCAATTTAGGTATATGGATGATATACATGTTATGGTTGTATTCTTTGCTCGTTAAACAATGTGGTTCTTGGGTATTGGATACCGAATTGGTTGGTATGAAATTTCATACGAAACAACGCAATTCATGAACCACAATGGCCTAAGTAACTAGCAAGAGAATATGTGATGATGTTCATCGAAAACAAACAAACCATTGTTTGTATTTCTCGTTGACATCAAAGCTTGACTTCAAGATTTGTTTTAATAATTGTTATTTGAATCAGGTATTATGAGAACAAAGGTTGTTCAAATAATTACCGTATTCCATATAAGATGGATGATTTACAAATCTAGTTGGAGAAATCACATCCATAAAGCCTAATGCTAAAATGTCGCAAGACAAATGATTGAAAGATCACTTACGAAGTGACATCGCCGTTTAAATTATATTGGAAAGAAAACATGAAGAAACTCCATATTCATGGATTTTTGGAGTCTTTGATTTGATCAAGTGACGCTTGTGAGACTTTCCACGTGATAATTAAAACTTCGTTCAAAGGCCAAAGAAGAACGAACGACTAAATTATTAGAATTTATACATATCGATGTATGTAGTCCATTATGTATAGTCGTAAGCGATGGATTTCAACTTCATATGCTTTCTCCGGAAATTTGAGTGAATCTTCACTTAATGAGAAAGAAGTGTGAAATATTTGAAAACGTTCAAAGAATTTCAAGATGAAGTGAAAATCATTGTGACAAGAAAATAAATGGTTTATGATTTTATCGTAAGGGATTTATTTGAGTTACAAGTGTAACAAGAAAATAAATGAATTATGATTTTATCATAAAGGGATTTATTTGAGTTGCAAGTTTAGCAAAACACCTAGATTTACATCTCCCAAAACACCATAGGAGTATGGAGTGTTTGATATTTGTAATGAAACCTTGTTTGACATGGTTGGATAAAAGGTGTTATTTATAAAACTGCCATTATGTTTTAAAAGATTAAAGCTTTAGAGACTTCCACTTTTACACTGAAAAGAGCTCCATCTTGATCCGTTGAAATGACACCATGGAAGTTATGGTTTGGGGTAAAACCCAAGTTGTCATTTCTTAAATTTTGGTATGCTAAACATAAGTAAGATGTTTACAACCGAAGTCGGATGAGCATGTCTTTGTAGGTTATTTCGAATAATAATTGGTTATTCCTCCATAACACCAAGGACAAAAGGGTTTGTCGCTTGAAACGTGAAGTTTCTTGAAGAAGGAATTTTTCATAAATGTTAAGTGGGAGGACAATAGAAATTTGATAAGGTTAATGAACCTTAGCTATATGTGCTGAGTTGCGCAGCGCCGGAAAATGTTCCGGAGGCAGCCAGAATGCTCATGGCTCACGTGCCTCAAATTTTGTGGTCACGGAGGTCTAAGTTCTTATTGAACCAAGTCGGTCGAATAAACAATCAAATACTAAGATTTCAGAGTAAATCATTATTGTTTGATAATGATGAACCGACTATATGCAAAGAAGCGATGATAGGCCCTGACTCCGTCAAATGGCTTGAAGCCATAAAATCCGTGATAGTTCCATACACGATAAATCAAGTTTTGAACTTGGAAGACCCTCCGGAAAGGTGTAAAAACCTATCGGTCGTATTTGGATCTATAAAGAAACAGACATGGATGTTTCACATCTATGAAATAGTCGACATGTCGTAAAGTATTTTACGACAATGTTCAAGGAGTTGACTATGACAAGATTTGATCTTTCATAGCGATATTTAGTCTAGACGGATTAAAGTAGCAACCACTACATATAATTTGGTATATGGTAGATGAATAAACAAAACAAAATTCCTCTAATAGAATGGTTACCTAGGACGTGTACATGAAACGGTCCAAAGGGTTTTGTTAAAATTCAAAGGATGCTAAAAAGGGCATGCAAACTTCAATGGTTGAAGTAAGCATCGCGGAGTTGGAATCTTCACCGTGATGAAAAGGAGTTTTTCATCAGGAGACGATGAAGATGCTTGCATTTGCAAGAAATTAAGTGGGAGAGCTGAGACATATTTCTAATACATTATGTGAAGGACATCTTGTTGATTAGAAATGATATATCTTTTATTGACAAAGGTTAAGAATTTCATTTTGATGAAATACTTAGGCAAAACCCGAATATTTAGCGTGAATGTCTATAGTGGATAGACTGTGACGCCAATATGGTTGTGCCAAACGTACATATATGAGATATTGAAGGAATTCAATATAGAAACGACAAGAAACAGTTCTTGTTGCGTGGAGAGGAATTGAATCAAGATTCAAGTGTATCGACACTTGATAAGTGAAACAAGATTCAAGTGCTTTGACACTTGATGAGTGAAATCACGAGAATGTTTTGATCAATCATACCATGATATGTACACATCCAGATATGTCCTATGCTCTAAGTGTTATGAGCATATACCAGAATGAATCATATATAAAATGATCATTGGACAATAGTAAGGAAATTCTTATGATCTTTTGGAAGAACTAAGAATTTATTTGTGTAGAGGTGATAAATAATTACAAATAGTTCATTGTAAAGCGTTACATTGATACTAGTTTTGTCTCAATTTAAACTATGGGTGGCACAATGAAATGGAAAGAAAGTTTCCATGATGGATTTGGAAGAGTTCCAAAGTTAAGACATTGTGACGAATACTACAACAAAAGGCTAAGTATATGACTGCTATAGTAGCAGCAAAGGAGGGAATTTGTGTCAAGTAGTTTGTTATCAAACTAAGGTGTGGTTCGCAACGGGCTAACACTAAAGATATATTGTACGACAATAGTATCGACATGATTTAACCCCAAGGAACTAAAGGCTCACCAAAAGACCAAATTTATACAATGCCATCTCATTGGAGAATGAGTGATGCGTGAAGACGCAAAGACATGCAAATACACACGGACCTGAAGCGTCAGATCCGTAGATTATGTTAACCACTTGCAATTGCGTATATGGAACACCAGAAAGCCATAGGTGTTCAATACGCAAAGTTTTCAAACTAGATTATTGTCTCTAGTGCAAGTGGGAGACTGAAGGGAATATGCCCGAGAGGCAATAATAAAGTGGTTATTATCGTATTCCTTTTTTATGATAAATGTTTATTTTGCATGCTATAATTGTATTAATACGGAAACGTTAATACATGTGTGTTTAATAAAAAAACAGAAAGTTCCTAGTTATGCCTCTCTCATAAACTAGCTCGTTGATTAAGAAGATGATCAAGGTTTCCTGATCATGGACATTGGATGTTTTTAATAACGGGATCACAACATTAGTGTAATGGTGTGATGAACATTCATCCGAAGTATAGCATTACGATCAAAGTCATTGAGTTTATATTGCTATAACAACTTACGAAGTGATCCTAATCCTTCGACCATGAGATCATGTCAATCACTAACACCGGAAGAGTTTCTTGATAACATCAAACGTCACACCGTAACAGGGTGATTATAAAGATGGATTCAGAACTAATAAAGTGTTATGTTGAGGCCCATGGATTGAGAGTGGAATTTGTTCATCCCGATGACGGATAGATATACTCTGGGCCCTCACGGTGATATCACATTGATTAGCTTGCAAGCAAGTGATTTGATCACTAGAATGTTATATCACGGGAACGAGAAAAGAGTACATGTCAGTAACGAGATCAAACTAAGTATGGAGATACCGATGATCGAATCTCGGACATGTAATATATCGTGAAACAAAAGGATTAAGATACTAGCGTAAAAGGTTCCGACGATCACAAGAAAGTCATCGTTGAATGTGTGGGAGTCAGTATGGGTCTCCAGATCCCGCTTCTGATTATTGATCTGAGAGGGGTCTCAATCATGTCCGCATTATTCGCGAACCGTAGGGTGACACACTTAAGAGACACCGACATCCATTTGGAGCAAAATTTTCATGCCGAAAAGAATAACAAGCGCAGGAATTTATTTCACTAGATACTGAAACGGGTTTTCGGGTGAAATTGCAGAAAGTGTTTCTGCATGTGAAATGAAATACTAGCAAGGGGTTATATGTGAATGTTTGTCATTAAAGTAATTGACAAAATTCTGAATAAATAAAAGGAGTTTTATTTAATGAGAGTTTGCATTAAATTTGGTGGAAATTTAATGGGAATTTGAGTGGGTTTTTGAGTGGAGGGAATTGAAAGGCATTTGAGTGAGTGGAGTGTCCACCCACATGAATGTGGAAGAGGTGGGGGCAGCCCCATGGCTGGGCGCATGGCCCTTTGGGTGCCCCCCTCTCCCTATAAAAGGAGCCCCCCTCCCTCTCTCTCACTCACACCTCCTCATGAAGGATCTCTCTCCCCCTCTAGAATTTATCCCCCATAGTCTCGGACTAGCGAGATACATGTTCCCGGTGGCTATTCGGCAAGAAAGAGTTGTGCTTCCGCTGCATCGCTGGAGCGAGGAGGCGGAGGTTGCTCGGTGCCTCGAACGTGTGTGCGAGCACGGATGCGCTGTTGTTTTGCGGCGCTAGGACTTCCTCTCGATCTTGAGATCGGCAAGAGATCGTCTACATCAACCACGAGTTTGGACTCGTTAAGCTTTGTCGGTCTTCAAGGGTATGTTCTCTACGGATATACATCCGCCCGTTGTTTGTATCTAGTAGAAAGATCTTGGTACATAGTTGTTCCCATCGTAGGAAAAAATTTGTTTTCTAGGTTGCAAACCCTACAGGTACAACAAGATAAAAATGGCCGTCAATGACGAATAGAAGACGGCGTTCATCACGCCATTCGGCGCCTTCTGCTACACCGCCATGACCTTCGGCCTCAAGAACGCCGGGGCGACCTACCAGAGGTGCATGCAGGAGTGCCTTGCGAGCCAAATTGGCCGCAACATCCACGTCTACATCGACGACGTGGTGGTAAAATCCACTCGCCAGGACGATACTCGCTGACCTGGCAGAAACCTTCGCCAACCTGCGGAGGTACAAGATAAAGCTAAACGCAGGAAAGTGCACCTTCGGTGTACCTACTGGACAGCTGCTAGGATACGTCATCTCCAAGCGCGGGATCGAGGCGAAACCCTCCAAGATCAACACGATCGCCCGGCTCGGCAGACCCGAGTGCCTGCGTGACGTCCAAAAGTTGGCCGGGCGAGTCGCGGCTCTCAGTCGCTTCATCCCCCGTCTAGGCAAGAAGGCGATGCTGCTCTATCGCCTAATGCGCAAGAACCCCACCTTCCAGTGGGACAAGGAGGCAGATGACGCGCTCCACGCTCTCAAGGAGGTGCTACTCGCAGCACCACTACTCGCCTCCCCCGTCAACAAGGATCCCATGCTCGTTGACGTCGCGGCTTCCGAGCGCGTCGTCAGCGCCGTCATGGTCGTCGAACGACCAGAGGAAGGCAAGGAGCGCCTGGTGCAGCGACCCGTATACTACATCAGCGAAGTCCTCACCGAGTCGCGCCTGCTCTACCCGCAGTACCAAAAATTGGTATATGCGGTCTTCAGAGCATAGTGGCGACTGTCGCACTACTTCCAGGAGCACCCAATAACGGTCGTGTCCTCAGCACCGTTGCAGTACATCATCCGCAACCATGAAGCGACCGGGCGAGTCGCCAAGTGGGCCGTCGAGATCGGCGTCCACAACATCAGGTACGAGCCGCGCAAAGCGATCAAATCACAGGCTCTCTCAGACTTCCTCGCCGACTGGGAGGAGGCCCAGCATCCAGAGAAGCTGCCATACCTCCATTACTGGAGCCTACACTTCGACGGCTCCAAGAACGCAGATGGCGCAGGAGCGGGGATCATGCTAACATCTCCGAAGGGCGACAAGCTACGCTACGTCCTCTACCTCGACTTCACCCCCTGTACCAACAACATGGCCGAGTTTGAAGCGCTACTCCACAGCATGCGGGCAGCCAAGGAGATGAACATCAATCGCCATTTAGGAAAGCCGTCTTGATATCCATCTGCCATATTTCATAGTTGAAATGTGCAGCAATGGCTAGAATGATCCGTATAGATTTAAGCATCGCTACGGGCGAGAAAGTCTCGTCGTAGTCACCTCCTTGAACTTGTCAAAAACCTTTTGCAACAAGTCGAGCTTTATGGATGTGAACATTTCCATCCATATCAATCTTCTTCTTATAGATCCATTTGCACTCGATGGCTTTAAAACCATCAGGCAGGTCAACCAAGTTCCAAACTTGATTGTCTCCCATGGACTCTATCTCGAATCTCATGGCGATCAGCCATTTCTCAGAATCTGGGTCCACCATCGCTTCTGCATAGGTCGCAGGCTCATCATTGTCTAACAATAATAATTCCCGCGTTTCGTGGAGCCTCGCCAACCTTCATGGTTGTGGTGCTTCTATTTCCACGGGTTCCTCAACTTGTTTTGCTACAATAGAATCACTCGTAGAAGCATCCCCGACTGGCTCATCTTGAACTTCTTCAAGTCGCACCGGCCTTCCACTTGTTCCCTTTGTGAGAAACTCTTTCTCTAGGAAAACACCGCTACGAGCGACAAACACTTTGCCCTCTTATCGGTTGTAGAAGTAATACCCTAAGGTTTCCCTCGGATATCCCATGAAAATGCACTTACCGATTTGGGTGTTAGCTTGTCCGACTGAAGTCGCTTGACAAATGCATCACAACACCAAATCTTTAGAAAAGACAAATTGGGATTCTTTCCAGTCCACATCTCATATATGGTGTCTTAACTACGGATTTAGATGGTACCCTATTAAGTGTGAAAGCTACCGTTTCTAGAGCGTATCCCCAAAATGATAATGGTAAATCCGAATAGCTCATCATCGATCGAACCATGTCCAACGGAGTTCGATTGCACCGTTCGGAGACCCTGTTTCTTTGAGGCATTCCGGGCAGCGCGAGCTGTGGAACAATTTCGCAACTCTTAAGATGATTGCTAAATTCGTGACTCAAATATTCACCTCCACGATCAGATCACAAGGCCTTTATTTTCTTGCCATGTTGATTCTCTACCTCACTCTGAAACTCCTTGAACCTTTCAAAAGTTTCAAAGTTATGATTCATCAAGTAGACATAACCATATCTACTGAAATCATGAGTGAAAGTAATAAAGTAGTGATATCCTCCTCTAGCTATTGTGCTCATTGGTCCACATACTTCAGTATGTATGAGTTCCAACAAGTCTGTCGCTCTCTCGGGTAAAACCGGAAAAGGCGACTTGGTCATCTTTCCAAGTAAACAATCTTGACATGTCTCGTATGATTCAAAATCAAACGAAGTTAGAAGACCATCACCATGGAGCTTCTTCATGCGCTTTTCACTTATATGCCCCAAATGACAATGCCATAAATAGGTAGGACCCAAATCATTAGGCCGAAGCCTTTTAGCACTAACATTGTAAACAGGTGCATCATCAAGAATTAAAATAAATAACCCATTCACAATTGGAGCATCAGCCATAAACATAGCATTCTTAGAGATTACACAACCATTGTTTGCACTCGCGAATGAATAACCATCCCTCATCAAACATGAAGGTGATAAAATGTTTTGACCCATACTAGGAATGTAATAACAATTATTCAAATCCATAATAAATCCTGACGAAAGGTGAAGTTGCATGACACCGACGAACAATGCAGCAACCCTTGCTTTATTTCCGACGCGAAAATCCACTTCGCATTTCTGCACTTCTCTAGTCCTTATTAGCCCCTGCATCGAATTGCAAATATGATCAACCGATCTGGTATCAAATACCCAAGAGTTAACATAGGAATCAGCGAGAAGAATGTCCACAACATTTACAACAAGCGCACCGGAGTGGGAAGTAATCTTACTGCCACTCTTCTTCAAAGAAGCCTGGTACTTGCTGTAGTTTCTTTTCTAGTGGCCATGTTCATGACAGAAGAAGCACTCAGTGTCATCTGCAGGTCTAGCCTTTTTCTTGGGTGCAGGCTTAGGGATCGTATCCTTAGCCTTGCCCTTCTTCTTCCAAGAAGTACCCTTTTTCTTGAAGCTAGGCTTGTTCTGCACATCCATCACATGGATATGCCCTACACACTTATTCATGTCACTTTTTGTTGTTTTTAGCATCCCACATAACTCATTAAGGCCCTTCTCCATCCAATGCATATGGTAGTTCGAAATGAACTGCCCATAGCTAGATGGAAGAGACGCCAAAATGAAATCAGTAGCCAACTCTTGGCCTAGTGGAAAACCACTTTTCCAAAGTCTGACTATAACCAACCATTTTGATCACATGGGGGCCTACAGCTGCTCCCTCTGCCAGCTTGCATTCCACAAAGGACTTGGCAACATTGTACCTCTTAGTCCTTGCCTGATCTTCGAACATGTCCTTAAGCGCGACGATCAAATCGTATGCTTCCTGATCCTCAAACTTATTTTGGAGTATAGGTTCCATGCATGCAAGCATAAGACAGGTAACCTCAAGAGAATCATCACGAGATTACCACTAGACAGGTAACCTCAACCGACTCTTGTTCCGATTCAATCAAACTCCTTTGATCACGGTACATCGATTTTAGATCTAGGTTCCGATTCGATCAATCATATTAATCTTCGCGTGATTCAACATGATTTATGTGCCACTGTCTACCCCGATAGCGGAAACCGACCGGTAGGGGTAAGTCGTTCGGCAACCTCAGAATCACGATCACGGAAAGCAAGATCATAGATCAATCCTGAACCACCGCAATACAAACGAGCACATCACATTCATATCAATCCGCATATCACCATATGCAAACATCCCGAACCTATAACTGAACAGCATTGGCTCTGGTACGACTGAAGGGATACAGGTAGGCTACACTAGCGCAAAACAAAATTTTCTACTGCATAAACCAGGATAACAGTTGTCATAGATCATGGGATTACCACTAGACGCACGGTTGCGGAACTTGATGAAGCGCGTCGAGGCAGTGTAGACGTTCTACGTCTGCTCCTCGTCCTTGTCCCACGAGCAGCTCCGCTTGCGCGGCTCGTACAAGCGCTACAGATGCATCGCCTCCGAGGTATCCACACGTACAGGGTGGAAGCGTCAGACGCCGGACTGCTAGGTCCGTGCGTGCAACACAGGCGTGAGGAGTGGTGGCTGGGTGGAATGGTCTAACCTTGGTCAGCTCGCCCCACCCTCTCTTATATAGGCGTCCCTAGTGGGCTTCTACATTAGCAGCCCATTAGTAGCCTAAGCCTTGTCTAATTCGGATCTAATCCTCGTTAGGCTTCCAGCCCCTTAAGTGTGTGACCCTATAGGTTCATATACGTATAGACATGACACGAATACACTTATTCTGTCAATAGTTGGTAGCGGCCTCTAGCAAGACGTGCCAACTCCTAAACGCATACAAAGAGCATATCGGACGAACCATCACAAGGTTTAGTACATGTCTTTCCCTTTGCCTCACGATATTTGGTCTAGCTCCAAGCTAGCCTCCCTTTCTCGATACTGCAATTCACAATACCTTTACTAGGATACTCTTAACCTAATGTAGCACGGCCATGCATTTCTGGATCCGACCACTCGAGGGGACTAGAGATATCTCTCTCAAGTAGAGAGGGGAAAATCCCATCTTGATTGACCATGCCTTGCAGCATGCTTCAGGACAAACCCGAAAGCTACCTTTATAACTACCCAGTTACGGAGTAGCGTCTGATAGCCCCAAAGTAGGTCGATCCACATCTCAAGTACATGCGACAATCTCAGGTCTAAGGAAAAAACGTACATGATGTGTAGAGAAAGCTGCAAGTCTAATTTCTAGACTCAAGTTGGGTCAGTCCAACCCCATGTTCATAACATGCGTCCACATCATTGGTTTGACATCTCCACTTGTGAAACATAGTCATCAACCAATCGATGTGCTAGTCTAATATTCACATGTGTCCTCACATGAACTCCGACTAGGGAAAACTATTAAATAACCATACAAGTAAAGAGTTTCACAAACAATTCACATAATTGCCAATCAATACAAGTTGCCTGATATGGATATTCAAGGAACATTACAATAACTCATGGATACATAAGAAATACAATCATCTCTATGATTGCCTCTAGGGCATATTTACTTCACAAAGAATCCAAGAAGAATGCAAAGCGAGCGGTGAGTGGAGCTAGAGGGAAGGCCTATGATGAGTGTAACACCCTCAGATCGTCCCTATGCAAGTTTTAGCGATTCCCGCCAAACCCTCATAGAAACGATTCAAAGGTGCCCACCAGGTACTTTCGTGTGTGTGGAAAACGAAGTAATACCATTACACATTAGTCCACGATGGAACCGCAGAACAAATATATACAACAATGAATCAATGAGTCAAGAATACATATATACAATACAAAGATCGAAATCACCTTGAAAACGATACAGCGTTCGAGTACGGACAAGATGCAAATTGGGCCAAGAGCCCTGAATAATAACCTATGGCGTCCATAACCCTGCCCAGGCCAAGCCAAAAGGGTAACCCTGCTAACGACGTCGATCTCAACCTGCTAAACAAAAGGGGTGCCGACAAAGGGCAAAGGAAAAAGAGATAGCGGTCAGTATTGAGGCCAGTACACGGCGAGTCTTAGAATTTGACGGTCCTCGCCTACACAGGTATGATGGACTGAAGCGGCAGCGTAGCATGCACTAAACAACCTATAGAGACTCAATACAACTGTCGGCTATTAGATAAAGATGAGAAAGACTTATTCGGATCAAACCTGATACTACCACCAAACATACCCATCATGGTATTTCTCCCTCGAGACCAAACGAGGAAGTCATGCCGAGGAAACTCACACGGTTGGCCGTTTTATTAATTCTTTCCATGGTGGTTAACCAACTTACTAGTCAATATCAGATACAAGTCAAATTTATAACAGTAAACTTTAGTTATAGTTGTCTATGATCGAGATACTATGCTCCAAGTCGTCCATAACCGCGTACACGGCTTTTCAAAAAGATTAAACCCTGCAGGGGTGCACCAAATTCTTCACACGCACTTCGACCCTTGTTGGAAAATCAATTAACATACTTCCATAGGTATGTCGGCGGGGCCTAGGACACGACGCTTTCCCTGACCCAAAGCAAGCACATAGGGGCCACCCGAAAGAGCTACTTGTACGAGGTATAGCTAATCCTCCTGGTACAGACTCTAGGGTTGCATACACTTGCACGGGAGTAGAGGTCATAGAAAAAATATTCCCGTGACAGAGTGCCGCACCTACGCAACAGTAATAAATGCTCATCGAGCAACAGGTAATAAACATGGCATACATGGCATAATGTGGAATGAAAACTTCAAACTACTTTGTGGCCCCCAGTAGAGTACTTTGAAATCAGGTACTAAGCCGATAGGGGTGCCCACACACCCCACATGTGGTTAGCACGCCCAGTCTTGGAACAGGTGTCAAGAACTCGGGTCCTAGGTGGACACAAATGGGAGGTTAACAACCAAATCTCAACTATTACCCTCCGGTGCCTCTTCATTAATTATATCAATTTTAATATTGAAGTAACCAACTATAATTAAAAGTATGATCATCTCCACCTTTATGAATATGCCAATCCCCAATGTTAATTTAACATCGACGACGCGAAGCGACAACTGAGCAAGCAACTATGACTCGCAAGACTGACTGTCTATCAAACAACGAGTAATAGGAGGTGTCCAGGGCAATATAGGGTCTGCAAGTAATATAACAGGGGTACGGAAACTAAAGCATCACAACACGGATAACAATAGATCAACAAGAGAAAATAAAGACTAGAAATGTAAAATAGGTAGAAAGGGGGAGAATGATCGCCTGGAAAACACTGTCGAAGGTTTATACGGAGATCGGATCAACACTCGCGTCAACTCATCAGCCTAATCCGTGAAGAAGCAAATCACTAAAAGAAACATCAGATGCACTATTTAATACTACGGTAGAAGATCGGGCATGATGCATTCATGATGTATGACATGGCCAAGATGTGATACAATTAGGCAATATTAAGCGAAGCCGAGGTCCCGACAATTAATTAGGCGGTTTATGTTGTTTAGATACTTCGCATTTTAAATGTTGGCTTAACAAGGCAAAAGATCTCACTGATGCGCTACACAAATTTAAATGGGGCTAATATAAGACAATATTCGCCCGCATATGGTCTCCATATTCAATTATAAGGTGAATTGACTATACAACCCCGAACCGCAAAATATGTATCCAAGAATGTACAATTTAATATGCAATAATTTATATAGATATCAATTTATAAAATAGGGTTTAGATAAAGGGGTGACACATTGGTCGACGATCTTGGTTTGAGGGTTTGGTTCGGTCTTCGGCGGGATCGATCTTCGGATCATCGGGGGTTCAGGCTTCCGAGAAATAATTCATGAGGATCCATGAAGAAGAGCATGACGTTCGGAAACCTTGTCAGGAATACTTTGGTCGCCTCGCCACTTTGTCGATCTTGTCGGTTTCGATCATAGCCGAGGTAGTCGAAGCCAAACGAGACTATACCATCTTCACATCCACACACACAAGCACTGCACTACTAGAACACTTCTACACTTCACTGTACGCATCATCGGGGCAAATTCCACCAAACATAAAAAAGGAGGTCATCATCTGCAGCAACAAGTGCATCAACAACACGATATAGGACAACGGGTACTATTGGCTCCACGAGCAGTGTCTCGAGAAGGGGAACATGGGTATCATGGGGAAAGGTCGAACATGAGCTCGGGGAAAGGATCACATGACGCACACACGCGACCGGCGGTGCATGGTCCGAGCTCCTGCGGTACTTGCGGAGAGTGCATGGTGCTGCTCGTGGGAGGTCACGGAAACGGCTGGTGCCAACACGGCTGGGGAGGGAGACACAAGGGAACGGCAGTGGAGGGTCTGACGGCGAGGCAACGAGGAGCTTGGGGAGGCGGGCCTGCGCATGGAGGAAGGAGGCTTGCCAACCGAGCTCGACAGCGGGTGGTGACGGCGAGGCTGCGGCCGAGCGACGGGCAGGTGATGATGACGAAGGAAGAGAGGGGCTTCAGAGGATGGCGAGCGAGGCCTCGCGGGCTTGAACCCAAGCGGTGGAAGCACGGAGAGGGGGCACTTTCATCCCTGGCGGCGCAAGCGGGGAGGTTGGGGAGAGGTTTCGGGGACGAGGGAGCAGATTCTGCGGGGAGAGAGAGGGAGCGGGTCGTGTCAGGGGCGCGTCGGGTGGGTCCGGTGCAGGCGGGGTGAGTGAGTGCGATGTGAGGTTGCTGCGGGGGGGTGTGTGTGTGTGTGTGTGTGTGGTTAGGTGCACTGCATCAAGCGGTTGTGTCCGCGTGGTGAGACAAGGTGTGGCGGCGGCAAGGGGTGGGACTAGGTGTCTTAGCGTTTGGGAATTTTTAGGGTTAGGGTTTGGTACCGGTCTGGGCCTTTTGGGCCTGGCCAGTTTAGGTGTAGATTTAGGTTTACAATTTTTATATAATATTTTATTTATTTTTTTTTGTTTAAAAACTTTTTAGCAGACAAATAGTTTAGAAGACAAGTAAAAGATTTGTTTTGAAATAAGATAATAGATATTGTAGCAAACAAAATAGTTTTTAGTTGAAATATTTTGAGATACACAGATGCATGATGTCATGATGATGCAATAAAAGTAAAACAAATGGCAATATTATAATTAGGGTTTACCCGGGGTGCTACAGTGAGATATATGAGAAACTAGGAACAAAGGAAGGTGAAATGGGCGTCTACAAGATGGCAAAAATCCGCGAGAGGTTAACAAGGGATCTCAACCAAGTGAAGTGGATCAAGGATGAGATTGATCGAGTTCTAGTGAAAGACGAGGAGATCAAAAAGCGTTGGAGAGACTACTTTGATGGGTTGTTCAATGATGGGAGTGAGAGTATTACTCCCGAGCTAGATGATTCCTTTGACGACACCAACAGGCAATTCGTCCGGAGGATCCAAGAGACTGAAGTTAAGGAAGCCCTAAAAAGGATGAAAGGAGGTAAGGTCATGGGTCCCGATGATGTTCCCATTGAAGTGTGGAGATGTCTTGGAGACATGGCGATAGTTTGGCTAACTAAACTTTTCAACCACATTTTTCGGTCAAACAAGATGCCCAATGAGTGGAGGAAAAGTAAATTAGTACCCATCTTCAAGAATAAGGGAGATATACAAAAGTTTACTAATTATAGCGGAATTAAGCTTATGAGCCATACTATGAAGCTTTGGGAGAGAATGATTGAGCATCGCTTGAGGAGAGTGACGAATGTCACTAAAAATCAATTTGGCTTTATGCCTGAGAGATCAACTACAGAGGCTATTTTCTTGCTTTGCCAGCTTATGGAGAGATATGGGGAGCATAAGAAGGACCTACATATGGTTTTCATTGACTTGGAGAAGGCATATGACAAGATACCAAGGATAGTCATGTGGTGGGCGCTAGAGAAACACAAGGTCCCAACAAAGTACATATCCCTCATCAAAGATATGTACACTAATGTTGTGACAAGTGTTCGGGCAGGAGATAGTGAGACCGACACCTTCCCAATTACTACAGGACTACATCAAGGTTCATCTTTGAGCCCATACATTTTTGACTTGGTGATGGATGAGGTCACTAAGGACATACAAGGAGATATTCCTTGGTGTATGCTTTTTGCTGATGATGTGGTACTGGTGGATGAGAGTAGAGAGGGTGTCAATAGGAAACTGGAGTTGTGGAGGAAAACCTTGGAATCCAAGGGTTTTAGACTTAGTAGGACAAAGACTGAGTATATGTGGTGCGACTTTAGCGGCGATAGATGCAAGGAAGGAGGGGTTAGTCTAGGAGGGCAAGTGGTGCCCAAGAGGTACACTTTTCGATACTTGGGATCAATGCTTCAAAGAAATGGTGGTATCGATGAGGATGTTAGCCACATGATCATGGCAGGGTGGATGAAGTGGCGGCAAGCATCCGGAATCCTATGTGACAAGAAGGTCCCACAAAAGCTAAAAGGTAAGTTTTATAGGACGGCAATCAGACCTGCCATGCTTTATGGAGCAGAATGTTGGACCACTAAGAAGCAACACATCCAACAAATGAGTGTCGCCGAGATGCGTATGCTAAGGTGGATGTGTGGCCACACAAGAAAAGACCGGATCAGGAATGAAGTGATACGCGAGAGGGTAGGGGTGGAGCCAATCGAAGAGAAGCTTGTTCAACACAGATTAAGGTGGTTTGGGCATGTCCAACGGAGGCCACCAGAAGCACCGGTTAATAGTGGGATTCTAAGGGGTTTTGATAATGCAAAGAGGAGTAGAGGACGACCAAAGCTAACATGGGAGGAGGTGGTCAAAAGGGATATGAAGGAGTGGAATGTCCCTAGAGAGTTGGTTTTTGATAGGGCTGCATGGAAATCAGCAATCCATGTGTCTGAACCTTGATTTACTTATTTTGTTCTTTGTTCTTTGTTCTTGTTCTCTGTTCTTGCTCTTTTTTACTTGGTTTTTTTCACTAGTTCTTGTTTGACTTGCACTTTTTACTGCTTTTCGCTTAACTTGCACTTTTGTCTAGTTTCCATTTGGGTTTCATATCTAGCCTACCCCAACTTGATTGGGATGAAAGGCTTGGTTATTTGTTGTTGTTTATGCCATTTTCTAGTAGTGCGGATAATTTTGCTTCAAGGCAGATAATACCTCACTTATATAATAGACCAGCCCCTGCACCGACTTACCTTCCTCATCATGCTCTACCACTATCATGGCACTTACGACTCGGTTAGTCGCTGCTATGTAGAGCAACATAGGCTCTTTGGATAGTGGTGAGACTAAGATTGGTGCAGAAGCTAGCATTCTTTTTAACTCATGAAAAGCGCTATCGTCCTGGGGTGTCCAGATAAATTTATCTGACTTTTTCATCAATTGATATAAGGGCAATGCCTTTCCCCCAGCCGACTTACGAATCGTCTCAGGGATGCCAAGCATCGGGTAAAATTTTGTACATCATTGAGGCACTTCGGCAGGTCCATTATTTCCACTGCCCGAATCTTAGTAGGATTTGCTTCTATACCTCGGCTAGATACGAGGAAACCGATTAATTTGCCGGCTGGTACACCAAAGGTACACTTTTCTGAGTTAAGCTTCATTCAGAATCTTCTAAGATTCACGAATGTTTGCCGGATATCATCTAGGAGCGTATGGCTCTCTTTGGTTTTTATCACCACATCATCAACATATACTTGGACATTTTTCCCAATTTGATCATGTAGGCATTTTGCATACACCTCTGATATGTCGGCCCTGCATTACGCAAGTTGAATGACATGATAAGATAGCAATAATCCCCATACGGGGTGATAAACACAATATTTATTTGATCAGCCGGGTTTAATGGTATCTGGTGGAAACCAGAATACGTGTCTACAAATGATAAGAGCTCACAACCAGCGGTCGAATCAATAACCTGGTCTATCCTCGACAAAGGAAAAGGATCTTTAGGACACACCTTATTTAGGTTCATGTAATTGATACACATGCGCCATACGAATGCTACATTCGGATCATCCTTCTTCTTTTCAACCAACACTGGATTAGATAACCAAATCAGGTGAAGCACTTCCATAATAAACCCGACTGCAAGGAGCCGAGCTATCTCATCTCCATTTATCTTTCTCCTTTCTTCGGCGAAGCGACAGAGAGGTTGCTTCACCAGCCTTGATCCTGGCCTTACGTGCAAAGAGTGCCAACTCCCTCGGCACACCCTGTAGATCTTGTAGACCATGCGAAGATATCTCGATTCTCACGAAATAAGCTGGTGAGTGCGCTTTCCTATTTGTCCCTTAGGACAGCACCAATTGTGATGGTGCGCTCTGGGAACTGATCATCAATTTGGATCTTCTTTGTGTCCTTAGTCGGCTGGAAGGATACACTTCCATGTGGGTTAGCAAGTGTCGACATATTAAGCTGTGTCGACTGAGCTAAAGCTATGACCTCCTGAATAAATTATCCTCTTCTCCCTTGCAATGACCAAAGACTTGGCTAGATTTGATCCGTCCGAGGCACTTTCCATCGAACTCCTGTAGTCTCTTGCAACAGTGATTATTTCTTGTGGTCCGGGCATCTTCATATTCAAGTAGCTAATGTGACAACTTGTCATGAACTTTGACAACTTTTGGCTGTGCGTGGTGCACTTCGTTGGAAACCCCAAGAGCAAGGTGTGATGAGCACAATAGCAAGTTTTCCCTCAGTAGAGACCGAGGTTATCGAACCAGAAGGAGGAAGGAAACGTCTCAAAGGTGTTGCAAGCAACGTGGAAACCTGCACAACACAAACTTAAGACTTTGTCCCAATGAACAGTGAGGTTGTCAAGCTCACCGGTTTGTTATAACAAAGGATTAACTATATGGTGTAGAAGGTAATGGTGGTTTGCATCAAGTAAACAGTAACAGTGGAAGATGTATCAATGGTAAAGATTGGACCGGGGTCCATAGTTCACTAGAGGTGCTCTCCTTAGATAAACAACATGGCATGAAGGGTAAACAAATTACAGCAGGGCAATTGACAGGAACTGAGCAAGGCATAACAATGCAATACTAGTCAGAAAGATCCTATGAGATTCGATTGGGCAATACAACAAGATACATAGACCGCCATCCAACTACATCTATGACTAGAAGTCCACCTTCAGGTTATCATCCGAACCCCCTCCAGTATTAAGTTGCAAGCAACAGACAACTGCTTTAAGCAAAGTGTGAAAGGTGAACAATCCACTTATTCCATGAACAAGAGACCGTTGTTTTCCCCCTAGTGGCAACAGCACATCTACAACCGAAGATATTTCTGTCACTTCCCTTGGAAACTAGAGGCATGAACCCACTATCGAGCATAAATACCCCCTCTTGGAGTCACTAGCAACTACTTGGCCAAGATAGCTACTAAAAATGGAGAGCATGAAAGATCACAAACAACACAGACATGATAGAATCAAATAGACAAAACCATTAACCAAACTGACATAATAATCTCAATATCCATCGGATATCTGCAAACACAACATGCATGATTACAAATAGATTAGATCTTGATCATGAACGAAGCTCACAAGATCTATACATGAAAGCACAAGGAGGGGATACAACCATCTATCTACTACATGGACCTGTAGTCCAAGGTGGAACTACTCACGCATCATACCGGAGAAGAAGGCCTCCGGGATGAACTCCCCTCCAGCAGGGTGCCGGGAAGATCTTTAGATCCCCCCAATCTAGGGAGGATGGTGGCGGTGGCTACAGACGGTTTCGTGGAGTTTTGATCAGGTGCATAGGGTTTCTGCATCGGGGGCTTCTTATAGGCGAAGAGGCGAGGCAGGGGCGTCCAGTGGGCCCACACCCTCCCTAGGCGCGGGCCAGGCGCGGGCGCACCATGGGGGGTCTGGCCGCCCTGTGGCGCCTCTCCGTCTCCCCTCTGGACTTCGTGTCGCCCACGGTAAAATATTGACTTTGGATTTTGTCCCGTCCAATTCCAAGAATATTGATTTTCTGCCTTTCTGGAACCAAAAACAGAAGAAAACAGGCAACTAGCACTGTGGCAACTTGTTAATAGGTTAGTTCCAGAAAATATATAAAACACCTCAAAGTGTAGACAAAGCAAAGCAAAGTAGATACTAAACAAGCATGGAACATCAAAAATTATAGATACGTTTCCGACGTATCAACAACGCGGGCCATCCGAGTAATGCATGGTAACAACTTTCCAGATCCACTACTTCAAACTCTAAGTTTTCAGCCTTGCAATTCTCCCTTTGTGCCGAATAACACGTCTACTCGAACTTTCCCAATTGGCTCACAGGACAATCCTGGCACGATGCCATGGAAGGTTGTTCTGGTTGACTGAAGCATGTTCTGAGAAATGCCGAGTTTGTGCATTGTGTCCTTGTACATGATGTTGATGCTGCTGCTGTTATCTATCAGCACCTTCGAGAACTTTACATTGATGCTTGGCCGGACAAATTTTGGATCAAGTACCAAAGCATACGACCCGGGGTCCGGCATGATCTTGGGATGATCTCTGATACTCAAAGTTATTTCTTGATCTGCCCAGTCCATATACCTCAGAACTGCCGGCATAACCGCATTCACCTCCATATGCCGGTGTTGGATGTTTATCTTGCTGCTCTGTAGTGATACGCAGTATGACTGATGGTGCTCTCTATACTCATTTTGCCCATCATTGCCGGGGTTTCCTCTATTTCCCTGGTCCTGATTTGCTACATGGTGATCAACGTCCCTTCATTCATGGTTCTCATATCTCGGAGGGGGAAAAGGCAACATCATCTACTGAGCATTTCCCCCTGTAAGCTCTGGCTGTTGTGGCTGTTTTGGCTGCTGTGGTGCTTGAGGTGGTCCTCTGTTCCCCATTGCGTGTTTCATCCATGCACACTGACGAGTTGTGTGCTTAGACGGCTTTGCCGGGTTTGGTGTGTGAAATTTGCATGGCTGATCCAGCATTGACTCATATGTATACTTTGTCCTTTCTTATCATTGCTTCTTTTGCTCTGGAGTCCACTGCTTCTTGCCATCATTCCTCAGTGTCCATTGTTGAGAGCTATTTTTCTGACATTGGTTGCTCCCTGCATTCGGCTGATCTTGTGTCACTGCTGCTACTTGACTCAAATTGTACCGGTAATCCGGCCTATCTTCCCTTCTTCTACCCCAGAACTCATTTCTCTTGGATGACCCGGCCCCATCCGGGGCATAATTTTCATGATTCTCATGTTGTTCTGCCGACATAAGCTCAGGTTGAGTCGGATCACCAAGAGCATATGAGTCGGCTATTCTCATTGTCTCGGCCAACATAGTTGGCATGTCTCTTTTCAGCCTCTGCCATAACACGCTCCCATACCTGCAACCTTGTGCAAACAGATCTATTGCCTGTGACTCGATCACCCCTTCACAGGAATTCCTGAGGTTACACCACCGATTCAAAAATTCTCTATCGGTCTCATTCGATCTCTTCTTGCACAGGTCAAGATATTGAGCTATATTCGGCCTCTTATACGTGCTGGTGAAGTTACTAACAAACATTTCTGAAGTCCAGCCAGCAGTTGATACTTCCAGCTGGCAAGTTACTCAACCATACTCCCGCCGGCCCTTCGAAAATCTAGGGTACATATCTTACTGCCCATCTTAGGTTACTCTCAGCAATTTTTACCGCAATGGCATAGTCAATTAACCAATCCTATGGCTTGGTGCTACCGTTGTATGTCTTTGTGCCCCTTGGCAGCTGAAAGTTCAGACAGGCGGTTCCCTCATGATTCGGGGTCCAAAACACGCCGGACCTGGAGGACCTTGTTCCTCCAATAACTCGGACTTGTATAATCTACCCAGCTTCAATCTCACATCATCCGGCTGCCAGCCACTATACGTCGCTCTTTCTTCCTCTCCATGGTTATTGGGCCTAGCCAGCCCGACATTCTCCACCTCCGAATAACCATCATTATATCTGTTTTGCACCGGGTTATGCGGAACTGGTCCTACATCCCTTTCTTGTTGAGGTTCATACCTCGGATGGTGATCTTGCGGAGGGTATTTCCTCCCTCTTGCCAGGTTATTTTCATCGGGGTTTTCACGTCCGTGATTTCCCTGACCTCTGTGGCCACGATCTAGGTTTCTTTCCCCACTGTTACCTCGGCTACCATTGCCTCGGTTTTCATTTGCTTTACCAGCCACTACCGGATCATATGGGACCATATGTCTGTCCCTTCTTCCTGAAGTTACTCCTTTATCCTTCCTTGATCCCCCACCGGGTCAAGATGCCGCGGCAACTGATAATGACGGGGCAGCTCTAGTCGAATGAACCAAACGCGAACCTCCAGGCTTTGTCGTGTTATTCCGGAGTATTTCCTCATTTTGCTGTTTCGCTATGCATACCAGCTCAATCACTCTTTCCTATTGCTTTTGCCGGGATTTGCCTGTCAAGCCATCTAACTCAAAAGCTGTGGCATTTGCCGCCCTGAGGTTCTTCGCCGGGATACTATACCTCGGCAGCCCCAGGTTAACCGAGTCACCTTGCCTAGACTCATGTTCTTTGTTGATGTCACTAAATATATTCTTTCCTTTTATCCTTACACCATCTAGCCGAGTTGGGCTAGTGTCTAGCTTGTTTTCCCTTGCGTACTCACACAAAGTTCGGTTAAGTGACTCCAGCAGTGCAGCTACCCTCTTAGCCTCTTCTAACATTTTCAAACGAGTTTCCTCTAGCTCAGCCTGTGCATTAGTCGGGTTTGCTATGGGAGCTACAGGGGTATTTAAGTTATCTATAGCTTCTTGCAAGATATTCTCTAGCCTTTCTAAAGGTGGCCATCTAACTCGGGCCGCCTTGGGGGTCATATCACGAACCTCGGGCGCTTCTACTGCTGCCAGATCTGCCGCTGCCTGCTTTGCTGCTGTCGGCCTTGCTGTTGTCGCACTACTAGGAAATCATTCATCAGAGGCGCATCCATATTGGGATTCTATAGCGCATATCAGAGACTCCACTGTTATGTCGCCATTGATGAAAACTTTTGTGGCGCATTTCGAAATGCACCACAAAAGTCATGATACTTCTGTGGCGCATTCTGGCGGATGCACCACAGGACTCTGTTCAGTGGCGCATTCTAGAAAATGCGCCACTGAAGTGGTATGCGCCACAAAAGGTAAAAAATATGCGCCACTGGTTTGTATATTAGGTATTAAAAAAAACCATACTTGTCCAAATATACATTATTATACAGTATTATACAGGTATTATATAGAAATAGTATATTTGACTTAGTATATGGAAACAAATATAATACAAACACGAATATAGTGCCATCACACTACTTAGAGCCTGATCGAGGTAGACAAGTGGTCATCATATTACAATACAAGTCAAAGGTGGCGAATATTTATACAAGTGTTTGGTACAAATTTCACCATCTCATCACACTACAAATGAAGTGTTCACCGCCTACACTAGAATCAAACAGAATACAACTGTGATGACAGTGAGCAAGAGAAAGAGCACTAGCAATATCTTCATCCGGTTCTCCTTCCACAGGTAGTTCCTCCACTTGGATACCGCCTCCTCTCGAGTCGCGTATCCTTTGTAGCTGTTGCCGCTAAACTTGTTCACCTATTTCTGACAGTCCTCCCACTCATCGTAGACTCCTGGAACCCAACCATTGTACACCACATACCACTTCGTCATCTCTATAGATAAGGCATATTAGTAAATCATGCAACAGAAAGAACTAAATTGGTTCACATGCATATATGTTCACATAAACTAAAGCAAAAGATCAGTAAACATAGAAGATAGCACACCGATCACAATCATAGAACTTCGATGACAACGACCACAATAGTGAAGTTTACAACATACGACCACGGTAGTATATAGTTTGTGACACAACACTACACACAGACATCTAAGATAATTCTAGGCGCACACATCGATCATTGTTGAGAACTGCTAACGCTCGGCTTCGGGAATGGTAGATAGCCATCCTTCATCTTCCACGTCTTGTTGTCACCCTACTTATGAAGAATATTTTCAATCTCTCTCTTAGTCAACCCTCTGTTGTGTTTTAGGACCCCTCCCCTTGTGTTGACATCTTCCATGATAATTTCCGACAACTTAACCTAGATGCGATGGAAGTCTTCTCTAAGATCATCATTGTCGCTTCGCGCCAAATGTTTGGCCCATGCTCGGAGACTAGATGGCAGCGTTAGGTTCTGGAAATCCTGGACAAACCCTTTAAGGTGATGCATGATGTAGAAGGCCTCCTTGGCGCCGCCAGTAACCGGCTCCTTGACACAGGGGAACTCAAGCACGTTCTTGAACACGTGCTTGCCATCCTTGATACATTCCCTGTTGTTGACGAAGGGGCATCCCTTTCTAGCGTAGCCCTCGAGAGCCTCATTCAGAACATCCCTTATTCTGGTGTAGTCTTTCTTCTTCTTCTGACTCGCCGAGTCAAAATACGATGCTATCGAGTACTTTGTGCAAATGATGATGAGTGTGTAGTATTTGTCTTTGCACAACACGATTGAAATGGGATGTTGGAAAAGGTCAAAGGAAGAAAGCTATAAGAAATCCTAAGTTACCAATGCTAGGGGGTGTGTTTACTTACTCGGGAAAGAAAGGCAAAAGAAGCGTGATCGTCCTCTTGTGGTCCACCATGAACTTCTCGAAGTACGCCGTCACCTTGGCACGCGTCTCTGATCCTTCCCTCAACTGGCTATCATGCATGTAGAAGGGATCCACTACAACGATGTAGGGGGTTTGCTCTCTCTTGGTCTTCATCGCCAGATTGAGCACGAATAGGCGGACCATGTTATAGTCCAGCCGTTTCGAGAGAAACAGCTTGAAGACGTCCTCATACGCTATGAAGAACACGTCCGCGGGGGCTTCGTGGACGAAGTCCATGTCCGATGGAACCTTGATAGTGAAAACCGGGTAATTTGGATCTTTGTCTTTAAGAATAATGCCCTCTAGTGTCTTGATAGTATCACTCAAAGCGAGCATATGTCCACCAGCAAGGCGAAACAACTACGGAGTCAGTATCGCTTCACCGGCTATATGTATCTTGGGCAAGCCATCCTCGCGGGCTCGTACGACGTAATCCTTAGCCCGGATCCTCTTCGGAGGAGGTTGGCTCTCGGCTTTCTTACCTATCTTATTGTGCTTCTTCGTCTTCTGAGAAGGCTCCTCCACTTGGGATGCTAAGTGCTCAACGACCGCCTTTTGGAGTGTGCCAGGGCTAAAGACGAATCCAACAGGTTTCGCTTGTTGATCGGCGGCCGGAGACTTCTCTTGAGATAAACCATGGAAGACCAGGCGTTGCGTTCATGTAGTGGGACGCCCACCTTGACTGTCGCGAGCGATGAAGGGTTTTTCATCCACAGCAGGCATGTACAATCCTATGTCGGCGCCGGTGTTGATGTAGTCGTCGACGTTGAAAAATTCCTTATCATCATCATTGTTACCGCCATATGGTGATGGTGGTGGCGGGGGCGACGGCGGTTGTGTTGTGATGGCTTCGCCTTGGGGCGGCCCACACGCTCCCAACAGTTGTTGGTGGCGACTGGTGGTGCCGATGACGACAGGTGGCTTCCGAGGTGCTGATCGAACGATCGAGGTGGCGCCGGTGATAGGTGGCATCCGAGGTGGTGGCCGGACGATCGAGGTGGCGCTACTGTGACCTATAAGACGAATCTGAGTCTTCGGCCATGTCAAGGGCCAGCTGTGGCATTCTTCAAGGGTCTTGTGTTCGTCGGCTCCCTGAGGTTGAAAGGGGGGGGTCCATGTCATCGCACCCTAGCAACACCCGAGCAATCCGGACCCTCATCACGACATCGTCCATCGCATTGTTGTGCAACGTGCGGTTCGCTGTTTGTATGATATTGCCCTTGGCAACATCCGTCAACTCGCCGTCGGCAACTTTGTGGAGTAGTACGCAAGCAGCTTCCTGAGTCAAAACACATATGTGTTGGGCATCATGATCGAGGTGGCAGTCACCAAAGGCGCATAAAGAAGATGAAGCGGAGTAACTAATTAGTTACCTCGGTGAGGGTGTTGAGATCGGCTAATGTCGACACACGGCCGGTCCCGGCGGCAGGCCTATCATCAGCATTCTCCCGCGGTACTGGTGCCACCGCCGCCTGCGGCTTGGTATTTTTGGAAGGAGCAGCAGGGGCAGCTGTGCGACGATCGGCTCTTCCGACTGCACCACGGAGATGGTAGCCGACAGGGTCACCAAGTCCGGCGACGCGTTAACGTTGATGCGTGAGTTGCTGCCGCTAAAGCTGGGCACGTGTATCGGCCCGTGTCGACCTGCCGCATTCCAAACAGCTAGCCCCTCCATCAACCCAGGGGGGATGATCGTGCGAAGCTTCTCCTCTAATAACTTGTCAATTGCTTTCTCGTCCACTTTTTCCTCTAATGTCTTCACCTTCAACTTTAGCTCTTCAACCTCGGCTTTATCTTTAGCTGCCGACTGGTTCTTCCTCTCCCTCCTCTTCTTTGTGTCCTCTTTGTAGTACTCGGTAAATTTCATGCTTGTACCGAAGACGGACACAAGGCCAGCTGATTTTGGCAGCAAATTCTTCTCCCTCTTCTTGTAAGTGTTTGTCGCCCTATTGAAAACAGTGTCCCATGGCTCCGCCGCCGAATCCTGGGACGAAAAGTCCTCGGTAGTGTTCAATTCCTTCTCCTGCAGAGAGACAAGGAGAGGTGAACCCATGCATTTAGATTCTTGGCTTAATTATTTTAATGAGAGATCCGCGGTAAATTCCTTACCAGCTCCTCCTCAAAGGCCTTCATATCGGGGTCGTCGGTGATGAACTCCCCTATAACAGGGTCTAGGTAGTAGCAGGCCCGGACAAATTGTCGGATCTACAGGTCTGTGATTTTATGCCATGGGTTCTCTTTACCCAGGCGTTCAAGCTCGACGTCCTCCTAGTCCCAAATGGGCTGTTTCCCTCTGTATCCACCGCTTCCAAGCCGGTGGTTACCTATGTTCTGCTCTCGCATAGTCTTTCCCCACTCAGTCCATGCTTTAGAGTAAGCGGTATCTAAGTCCTCCTTGAATATGTTGAACTCTTCTTTGTCGAGCATCGTATTTTTCCTACTTATAATCTCCCAGCTTTCACCTTTGTCAATGTTGTTCTTTACCCGGGTTTTCCAGCTACTCAAGGCGTTGCTCATCTTTGTAAGTGCTAGTTTGTTCACCGGGTTCTTACTCTCTAGGTTTCTGAACTTCTGTGGGAATGTGTATCGCTTGTGAAGCTTCTTAAGGAGGTTCTCTACCAAAGCCTGATTACGTCGGATGTACTTTGTGTTGATCCACATGCTTTCCCGGACGATGCACCTGAGTTGCATGCCGTACCCGCAGGCAATCGATGCAGGCGCAATGGGTTGGCCACCTTCTGTGACCTTGGTGAACTCATCACAGACGTTGGCGAGCACTTGCGGCATCCGATCCTTAATCTCCTTCTCCTTCTTCTTCTTCTTCTTCTTCTTCTTCTTCATCATCTTCTTCTTCTTCTTCTGTATAGCGGCCGGGTTGCCGCTACCACCATCTGTGCACTCGCCGCCATCCGTGGTGGTGTTACCCTCCTCCCCGCCTTCACTAGTTCCATCGTAGTCGTCGTCTTCCCCCTCGTAATCTGGATCTTCCTCATTGCCCCTAGCACCTCTGACGACGTTCGCCGATGTTGGCGTCATTCTCATCTCCTCCGCCTCCTCATCCTCTTGGGACGGCCCCCAGAATGACTTGTTGGCCTCTCGGGCTAGATCCTCGACGCTCATTTGTTTAGAAGGACCGGCCTCATCGTTAGTCGACATGTTTGCGCTTTATTACTAAAAAAAGAGGCAAAAAGTTAGCACAAATATCGACCGAAAAATTCGGCATGACCTTTGCTAATTTTTGGACCTATGAGTGACCATTTCTCAACCGAAATGGAAGTGAATCAACACTTCGGGAGAAACGGGCAACTCAATTGAAATCCCTGCAAGAAAAAACACCCAGGCCCCATTGATAACCCCATTGACACCATCCATCATCATCCAACACCATCTCATTCACAAAATAAACAAACTCTGCAGCACCATCTCATTCACAGATTCAAATGAAGCATAAACAAGTTGGCTGCACCATCTCATTCACAAAATAAACAAACTCTACAGCACCATCCCATTCATTCACAGATTCAAACTCAAAACCATCATTTATTATCTGCAAATCATTAGTGGGTAAATAAAAAAATCTTCCTAATTCATAACATTAGGAATCAGTGTATGTAGATCATAGACAAGTTGGCAGTATCAAAGTTATATGTCAGTTTGGACAGTATCAAAGAATATACAAGATCAAAGAATATGGCAGTTTGGACAGGATCAAAGAATATACAAGATCAAGATCAAAGTTATATGTCATTCGGAATATGGCAGTATCAAAGAATATACAAGATCAATCATCTTCATAGTTCCAAGCTACTAGGAATCATTCTCTAATATCAATTCCTTTAACAGATACATCAAGTTAATAATTAGAACATCAAGTTACCAAAGTACTTTTAGAATTTAATTGGGTTCAAACCTGCCAGTTAAACCTGCCAGCAAGCAACCAACTAGTTCAGTTAGGCAACACACTAAATTAAATGATTCAGTTAAACCTACCAGCAAGCAACCAACCAACTAGTTCAGCTGCTATTTGGATTAGTATTCAACTAGCTCAAGCAAAACCTGCCAGGGACTATTAATCATCCAAAGTTGGATTTCATTATAGTAATAAGCTAGTAGTTAGTAGCTCAAACTTGAATTTGCAAGCTTCTGAATTTGCTAATGTTTTTTATCATAACAGATACACACATAACAGATTCAGAGATTGTTTTTTATCCAGGAGCACACATAACAGATTCAGAGATTTGTTTTTATAATAAAATTTGCATTGTTTTTTATCCAGGAGCACACATCCAGATTTGCTACTAGTATCAGATTTAGAGATTTGCATTGTTTTTTATAACAGATTTAGAGATTTGCTACTAGTATCAGATTCAGAGATTTGCATTGTTTTTTACAACAGATTCAGAGATTTGCTACTAGTATCATGTAGTTACACAAGCTAGAAAGCATCATGCAGTCACATGAAAGCAACATTCTGAGCAACATTCCTAGACTAGAAAGAAACATTCTGAGCCATGTTTACTTGCACAAGAATTAACTAGAAAGCATCATGTAGTCACAGGAGATCATCAAGGAGTTAAAAGATTTTTCACTTGTAGAGATTATCTACAAGTAATCTGTGCTAGAGATTATCTGTGCTCTAGCACTTGTAGTTGTTTCTGATTCAGACCTAATTGCATTCACCTGTAGAGATTATCTACACTTGTACAGACCTAATTGCACTTGTAGAGATTATCTACAAGTAATTGCATTCAGACCTAATTGCATTCTTACCTAATTGCAATTATATAGGAATTAATAGAACAAGAGAGGATGTCCTGGAGCATGTAACTATGGTGGCGAGACGGCACGGGATGGGGAGGTGGTCGTGGCGGCGGTGCTCCTTCTGCGGGACGGCCCTTCTCCTCCTCCATGGGCTCCGACAACGGCGCTAGGGTTCCTCCTCCATGGGCTCGTCCTCCGGCTCCGACAGCGGCGACTATGGTGTAGGGTGCATGCATGCGGGCGGCGCTAGGGTGCATGCGTGCGGTAGGCGGTGGGCGGTGCTAGGGTTCCTCCTCCACGAGCTCCGACAGCGGCTAGGGTTCCTCCTCCACTGGCTTCCTCCTCCACGGGCTCCTCCTCCGGCTCCGGCAGTGGCGACGGCGGCGCTAGGGTGCGTGCGGGCGGGTGGCTCTAGGGTGTTGCAGTGGACGGCGCTAGGATCGATTTGGGGAAATTGGCAAAGTGAGGGGGAAGGGGAAGGCCGCACCGTTATTTTGGCTAAGTGTGAAACTTCTGTGGCGCATTCCTCCAATATGCGCCATAGAAGTTCCAACTTCTGTGGCGCATATTGGAGGAATGCACCATAGAACATGTGCGCTTGGTCCAAAAGCAGCGCGACATAGTAGTTTGCATCAAACAATAACCTAGCCTAGTGGTCAGTCCTCGGGCTCTAAATCTAGGCAACCTAGGTTCGAATCCTGGCTGTTTCAGACTTTTTTCCTTATTTAAAAAATATTTTTAATTATATGTTACAAATATATTTAATTATGTTATATTAAAACAAGCAAGAAGAAATATATATGTTACAAATATATTTAAAACCAAGAACATACACATGCATATATATGCGAATATCACGATATATATTTTAGTCTCTAACTAATACACAAAAAGGTCACACGTCGTCATGTGATGTGTTGAGCTAGCCTCTCTTCACAATCTTCTTGCCCTTTTTCTTCGCGGTTGAATACTTTAGCCCGGGCACTATAAGATTTCTTATCATGAACGGACAACCTTTGGTAGGTAGTGTAGTCTTTCTTCTTACTTTAGTAGTAGTAGGCATGTTGAAGTACTTGTCGAATTCCTCTTTGATCTTCGGATCGTCGTTCTTATCGAAGTCTTGCTCGTTGGCGGATCCTTCCATTCCGATGATGATCCTCTTGCCCCTCCTCACTACAACACGACTGGGCTTTGACGGGTCGGTAATAAAGAAACATTGATCAACTTGGCTAGCGAGTATCCACGGCTCATTTTTCGCGAAGGCCTTCTTTGCCGACTTGGCATCGGGTATAACGCAGGTGGTGAAATATCGGCCTTTTTTTTCGACGTTCTTGGCCCATCTAACACGGAACATCGGTATCGTCTCTCCATAGTAGTCAAGCTGCCATATCTCCTTGATCCTTCCATAGAATCTTTCCATGACAGTAGTCTTGTCATCGGCGAAGGACATCATAGTTACTCCTGAGTTTTGATATTCGCTATTCATGTCCTTTTCCTCAGTGTACAATCTGTAACTGTTGATGTCGTATGACTGATAGGTATTTACGTTATGCGCTGGGCCCTGTGACAAGGAGAATATGAGTTGTTGATCTTCCGTAGAAGGCGTCTGCGGGGGATTGTCCAGCAGCCTTTTCTTGAACCAACCCGTGAAGCTGGAGTTGTGTTCTCTTGTTACGTCTCCTTTCTTCCTCGGGTGGGCCCGGTCCACGTACTCCTTCTCGATCAAGCTTTTGTGCTCTTCCACCTAAGGGCTGACCAATTCAATGTGTTGTAGTGCGACTCGGTGTGCCCTGCCAAAGTCGGCGCGTCGATTGGCAATGCCGACATGCAGTGAGCGGTGGCCCTCGTGGTGACCATACCCAGCGAGCCTGCCAAGGTGCTTCTTGGTGGGTATTCCAACATCCTCGTTCTCGGTGGTTAAATAGTTCTGGCAGAAAGAGATGCACTCGTAGATCAGAAAGCCCTTGGCTATGCTTCCATTTGGACGGGACCTGTTGCGAACGAACCCTTTGATGACACCGTTCAGCCTTTCAAATGGCATCATGTTGTGCAGGAATGTCGGCCCGAGCTGGATGATGTCATCCACGACATGGACAAGTAGATGCACCATGATGTCAAAGAATGTGGGCGGAAAGTAAATCTCGAGCTCGCATAGTATCACCACGATCTCTTCCTGTAGCTTGTCAAGCTGCTTCATGCCAATCGACTCCCTAGAGATGACGTCGAAGAAGTTGCACAAGCCAAACAGCGTCTCACGGACGTGCTCGTCCATTATCCCTCGTATGACAACTGGAAGTATCTGTGTCATCATCACGTGACAGTCGTGGGACATCATACCGCTGAACCTCTTCTTCGCTATGTCGAATTATCTGCTTATCTTGGTCGAGTAACTGTGAGGAACTTTGACTCCTAGGAGGCACCTGAAAAACTGCTCGATCTCCTCTTGACACGGAGTGAAGCAGGCAGCGCGAAGAACAACCACCTCATTCTTATTAACCCTTTTGCGGCCACCCTGAGTCCCTTCCGTTTGATCGTCATCATCATCACTATCAGGGTACTGAAGCTCCTTCTTGATGCCAAGCAATTTTAGGTCGTTTCTTGCTTTCGGACCATCCTTGGTCCTCTCCGGCATGTTGACGAGAGTGCCAAGAAGACTCTCGGTAACGTTCTTCGTGATGTGCATTACATCGAGGCTATGGGGCGTGTGGAGGATCATCTAGTATGGAAGGTCCTAGAAAACAGACCTCGCTTTCCATACACCCAGAAGCGGCTTTGTCCTTGGTTGCTTCTTTCCTGGCGCAGGGCACTCATTCCAATTATTCAGAAGCTCCTCGATTTCTTCGCCGATCCTCGTACGCGAGGCTCTTTCGAGCTCGTATTTACCATTGAACAGGTCACCGCGTTTTCTCCACGGGTGATCAATGCGAAGCCACTTTCGAGTCCCTTGGAACACGGTTTTCGAAGACCCGTGATCCTTGGGTAGCTAGAGATGCGGGGTCTTATCCATGCACTTGACACATGCATTGTGTCCGTGGTTCACCTGGGCCGATACATATGCGTAACCAGGATAGTCCTGCACCGTCGTGAGCAACGCGGCTCTTAGAGGGAAATATTCTTTAGTGTAGGCGTCACACGTATGGGTTGGCGTCTCCCACAACGTGGCTAACTCCTCTTTCAACAGCTCGAGATAAAGATTCATATTGACACTTGGCTGTTTCGGCCCGTGAATAAGAATGCTCATGTGTACGTACCTTTGCTTTGTGCAGAGCCACGGGGGGATGTTGTACGGCCATACAAACACGGGCCAGGTGCTATGCGTGCTACTCTGGTTGCCAAAAGGATTGAGTCCATCGGTGCTCATACCTAGCCTGACCCCCGAACTCTTCGAACTCGATGTCCAATGCATTCCACTGGCTAGCGTCTGAAGGGCGTGTTAGGATCCTACCCTTCTCTAGATCATCTTCGGGTTTCTCCCTTTCCGTGTGCCATTGCATTAGCTTTGCTTCCTTAGGATCTACGAAATATCTCTATAGACGGGGAGTGATAGGAAAGTACCATATCACTTTTCGAGGAACTTTCTTGTTCCCTCTCTTGTACCGTCCATGGCCGCACACCGGACATGTGGTTCTCTCCGCGTACTCGTTACGATAAAGTGCGCAATCATTGATGCATGCGTGGTATTTAACGTGCGGTAGGTCGAGAGGGCACACGATTTTCTTGGCCTCCTCTATACTCGTTGGTAATGTGTTCCCGTTAGGAAGACGATTGTGCCAGAATTCCATGTTAGCGTTGAAGCTCACGTTGGTCCATTTGTGTTCCGCCTTCATCTCTAGAGCCTTGAGCGTTACACTCAAGCGTGTATCCTCGGGTCGACACCCAGGATACAATGGAGTCATCCCATCTAACTCCATTTGCGCTAGCTTGGCTTTCTCTCTGGCTACAGCTTTGGCGTTGCTCATCTCCTTGAGAAGTAGTTCCTGAACATGAGGGTCTCTTAACACCGAAGTTAGCAGCGTCTGGGTGTTCGCTTCTTCTCCTTCTTCATGATGGTCATGCCCGTCGACATATCCTTCTTCACCATGATGATCTTTCTCGCCGGTATATTCTTTGTCATCATGACCATGCCCGTCGGGAGACTCTTCGTCTTCTCGCCCGCCCAAGTCTTCATGATGACCACCACCATTTACTGTCAGCTCCTCATCAAAGTCGCCGCACATGAAACCGCACCTGAGAAGGTGATCCTTCAATTGTCCAGAATCAGAGTCGATCCAGCACTGGAGTTTGCATGTTTGACATGGACATCTTATCCGGGTCTTGTTGTTCCAAATCATGTCCGCCTTCGTGTCTTTCTTATACCTAGTAACTCGACCTTCGCTCATGCTGACGACCATGGTAGCCTGCGCGGTATGCACGTATAGAGCAAAAGACAGAGAGTAGGTTAGTTAGAAACCACACCTTATGCACACACAAACACACATGCATGGTCGCCGAAAAAAATCGGCATGACCTTTCCTAAAAGTAGGACATATGGTGGTACAAAAATTTGCCGAAATAGAAATGAATCACGTCAAACATCCATGCACCACACCGGGGGATTCGGAGTTAGCCTAATCGAGGAGGAGGCCAGGCTGCGGCACGAGGCCCTCTACAACAAGGCCATGAGGTTGTATGCCGTGCTCGCGTCCCCGGAGGAGAGGGCACGCATGAAGGAACCAATCGGGTGGCGGCCGGTGCTCGACCCCAACGTGTCCATGGAGGACCACGTCCGCAGGCTGCAGGCGCATGTGAACAGGGAGGTTTGGCATCTTCCACCGCCTTCGCCCCCACTAGCTCTGTGAAGGGATTTGCAATGTTGTAGTTTGTGTATTTGCAATGATGTATGACATTGTTGTTTTGCTGTTCAAGGGCTATGCGCATGTGCATTTTCAATGATATATGCCACATGTCTATCTAGTAGATTGTCTAGTATTCTACCTATGACACGGGTACTTGTTTATTTGGGAAAAGCAAGAGGAAAATGTGTACTAGAAACACTCAATATAATCTGAGTAGGGCGCACTATTCTATGGCGCATATTGCACTTATGCGCCATAGAAGTTTGTTCTTCTGTGGCGCATTTGTGCATATGCGCCAAAGAAGTTTGGTCATAGGTGTCCAGACAATGGGGCCCACATAATTGTTCTGTGGCGCATATCGTGATATGCGCCACAGAAGGTTGGTCAGAGCATGGTCAAAGCCCGTCTACTGTGGGTCCCACCTGATGATTCTGTGGCGTATCTATCGATATGCGCCACAAAAGTTAGTACTTCTGTGGCGCATATAGTAAGATGCACCACAAAAGTTTCATGGACCAAGGCCTGGTGTGGGTCCCACCCAACTTCTGTGGCACATCTCCAATCGCCATGAGCCACAGAAGTTTCATTGTTCCGTGGGGTATTGTTCCAGATGCGCCACTGGACAACTTTTGTGGCGCATGGTAAGAACCATGCGCCATAGAAGGTATGTCTATCTATAGCTAGTTTCCTAGTAGTGTCGGGTCTGATGTCGTCGGGTTCTTGCTTGGCCCGGCTCCTGCGCCTACTGCATGTGCTGGTGCAGTCATCATCACCTTGACGCTGCCTACGGGGAGAGTGATACGCGGACCGCTAGCAACACTAAGGGGAGGCTCTCCCGCGAGGATGACTCATCGCGAGTAGACGCCCGATGTGTCGATGCCGATGTAGATCTTGTGGGCGCCAAGGTTGAGGAAGATGCCGTTGCACGGGGGTGGCCGCGCTCGCCAGTGTTGATGAAGTTTCCTGTCCGGATCTTGATCTCAGCTAGCACCGTTGCTGGCCCCATGGTGGGTGCCAACTATCGTGGCGGTGACACGGCAGATGCCATGAGTAGGTTTAAGTTGGGGCCAATGTGTACTAGTGGGATCCAAGGAGGAAAGATGTAGTGATTTCTACACACAAAATACAAGAACTTAATCTTTACTCAACTCAACTGATTATACAATTGCTCCTCGAGCTGTATGGGCGAGAGGAGGAAGCTCTCAGCTAGTTCTTAGTGGAAATTGAATTGATCCCCTCTCTGAAGGCCCTGGCTCACCTTATAAAGGGGTGGCCAGGTTACATCTAGGGCTGACGTGGACAACATATTCATGGAATATGCTTGTCCCAAAATAGTAACTCGGCGGGAGCTTTTCCGTGTCTCCCTTCTATTGGTGGCAATAACCCAGAGCCCACGACATGTGAGCCTCGGGCTCGGAGACTGTTACCTCCGTGACCCTCTTCTGCTTCTCTGTTCCTCTGGCTCTTGTCCTTAGCGCTTGGCACTATAAAGATTCCTAAGGAGAGACAGCGCGCAGGGTTGACTTCGGGGTTCGCCCCCTCCTTCTCAAGCAAGCTTCCCCATGACTCGGCCTCACCTTGTATGACTCGACCAAGCCCTAACCTGCATATTCAATGAGTAATAACTGTACGCTGACATATCTTGTATGTCGGCCGAGTCATGTCTTAGTTGCCTGATTCGGATTTAGCCGGGCCTTATTCGGTCGGCCTCTATATAACTCGGCCGGATCATTCTCTGACCTGGTCCCGACCCTTGGGGGCTTTGCCTTTTTTATCTTAGTTTGACCCTATCCGGAATCATCCTGCAACAGAACTAATGCATGGAACCAAATGCAAGTTTTCTACTAGTGTGCTCCAAGCGCGCCTATAAAAATATTATCACAATCAGTTTTGCTGATGCTCAATTCCCTTCAGTTTTTTCTTGTCAAGACGAGACCATGAAAGAGAGATTCTAGAATCTTCTTTTCTGCACAATTTTTTGCACCTTATGTTGTAGGTTGGATCTCGAAAGGTAGAAAATAACTCCTTGACGAGAGCTAGCTGCATATGTAACTTTTGACAAAATTCCACATTGATCTTTAAGAAATAGCAGTATATGACTACTAGTTAAACTTGGAACAAATAGACGACTTTAATTAAATAAAAGTACATCAAATCACCGTGATATCTTATTGTGTGGTGTCTCCATTGAGTCAAGTTCCATCTGGAAAAAGCCAAGTTGGAGGCCATGGACCATCTCTTGTCTTGGCCAACGCCTTGGATGGTGGTAACAGCGGCTCCACAGTCTCTTCACTCATATTGTAGACACCGCACTCGAGCTGCAAATCGTCGTAATTGTAACAGCCTACTGGGTAACACTCGCTCATAAAGTAGATGCAGTCTTCTCGAGCCCCACTGTCACCGCCGATAGGGAGTGACTCAGAGCAGCCTTCGCTGAGGAAGAGTGCATGCCCCGTCAATGTATCAACCTTGCTCCACCGTGGTGCGTAACCGTTAAGGTCTGCTGCCTCCAAAACTAGGAACCGAGATGGCTCGCGGACCTGATCGGGGTACCTCCGTTGGATCGTCTGGTCCACCATTAGCAGCCGATCGCCGGACACGAGCAAGTAGAAGCGGTACTGACGAAGAGATGATGGAGAAGAAAGATCTCTTGGAATCTTAGTGCAGCTTATGCATTGGACGGATGTGATGCTGATGCCGCCTTGCCCATCGCTGGCGGTGATGTCTAGAACGTAGAGCCCGTATTCTTGGGGTATGATGTTCGCCGTCGTGAGGACGTACAGCTTCCCCTGGAAGAGTGCGATGTCAGCCGCGTCTCTGTAGTTTCCAGGCCCTACCCAACCCACGCCCACACCCACGGATTTGGCCCCGCCACGAGCATAGACCGTGAGGTGGCTCATCGAGTTCCGAACGGCGAGGAAGTGATCCGCCATCACAACCTTCCGTATCTCGTCGCCGAGACGAAGACTATACAAACAATCGCCAATGACGACGAGGCTGACGTCTTGAGTGGTCGTGTCCCCAGATTGAGGGTGCATCAATGAGCACCTGCCGTCATGGTCCACGATGAAGAGCGTGCCGCCCGTGGAGAGACGGTGGGAGACATCCTCACGCACAAACATGGGCATTCGGTGTACCGTGCCATCAAGTAGGCTGAAGAAGGAGCCGTCGCGGAGAGCGGCCCATGGGACAAGCGGGGGCAGCAGGTGCTGCACCGTCCGCGCGCCGGAGCGCCACGCGCGGCACACGGCGCGTAGGCGGACGCGGTCGGCGTGAGACAGCACGCGCGAGAGCACCAGGCCTAGCAAATCCGGAGGGAGCTCCGTCCATCTGGATTGAGCGCACGCCGCCACCATCGCTTGGATTTTATTGGCCAGGCACCCCTGCCGCTGAGAGTACTTCCGGCGAACAGCGCACCAAGACGATCCGGCGACGGAACGTACACGACTATTTAAGCCGAGTTGTGCACCTTCAGCCAAGCTGAAGCTAGCTGATGGATCCTTGCAATTGTGACTACTCACGCACACGCAGCGCACGCAAAAATAATAATTCCACAGGTGCCCTGTCGATTGTAGTTATTCTTCACGGTGTGTTTACGATGCTAGCTTACACGCATACATATACAGTGTACCGAATCGGTGACTAACTCCTAATTAACCCGATACATGCATGCATACTACTCAGACTCGAACACGAACTAGGAGCACACACGACGGCGGGCGTCGAACGAGTGATCTGTTCCTAACAATCGCCCTCTCTAGGACTATATTGTAGCTTAGTTGTACACCATACCGTATCGGTATTGGCCCGCAAAAAAAAAAATTAACACGATACATGCATGCATACTACTCAGACTCGAACACGAACTAGGTGCACACCACGGCGCGCGGGCGTCGAACGAGTGATCTGTTCCTAACAATCACCCTCTCTAACCACAGGGGTTAGACTTTATATTATAGCTTAGATGTATACCAATGCACTCCTATAAATATATGTGATAGGCCGCCTCTCGAGGGTTTAGCCAGTTCCCCAAAACCTAATTGTTTTACATGGTATTAGCCTACTCACGATCCTCCCAACCCCAGCCGTCAGCTAGATCGGCCATCGCCCCCTCCTTCCCACCATGTCTTTCGTCTCCATCAATTCCGCCTCGGCCGGCTACCTCCCGGCCTCCCTCGTTGCGCTGCTCTCTCGCCCCATAGATGGCACCGCCATGACGTCGCCCCCAGACAGCCCTCAATGTCGGCTCCTTCTTCTCGTCGACGGCGTTTCCTCCGCCGCCCCATGCCCTCGCAGTCGCCACCACCACGCATGCGTCTGACACGCCTCCGGCTCCCGCACTGGCCGCCTCCTCAGCGCCCGCTCTCAGCGCCCCCTGGTGTCGGCCTCGACGCCCTCTCCTCCGCTGCCTGTTGTGGCTGTGGCGCCCACGTCGGTGCGGTGACCCAGCATACAACTGCATGTGTAGTACACTATAGTCGTTGACATGACATCCACAGAACACCGTTCCATAAATATCACATCCCTCAGAGTGGTACAACAGAAACATTGCAGGTCTATATTACAAAAGTACATACATTATTATTATTACAATACCGGAAGTTCAAGACTTCCAAAAGATTTAACTTACAAACCAAAATATAAAGTGTTTCAGCGGAATTTAAAAGTAACAACTCTGACTAGGAGTTGAGCTCAACAACTTATTCTATAGAGTTCATGATGCTCGGCTCCATTGGTTACTATTAACTAAGGATACTTAGTTGGACTCGTTATCATCGAAGCCATAGCGGATTTCGTAATCCACTCCTTCAACTCCTCCGGACAGATCAGGTTCCTCGTAGAACACATCTTCTTGGCATTCGGCTGCATACATTGGCACGTCTTCGGGATCCTCAGAGTCTAAGCAAGGGATTAAAGGAAAGGATGAGTAACAGCGTTACCCAACAAATTCATTATATTCAAGGTGGGAAGTTTGATGCTCTAACTACCACATCGGATTATAAATCCTTGGCACTATGTAATTTTTGTAAATATTTCTTCAAAGATTGATTTTATTATGAAAATCTATGACCATCAGCCTTCACAGGCTGACCAGAACTTTCATGGAGTTCCTTTCCTGTCGCGTTCATAGCTCCTTTCCGGAACAGGGAGTAACAAGTTACAATTCTTACACTCTGCAGAGGTGCGTTACTTTACCCATGAGAGATCAACTCCTTGTTGCACAATCGGGCGTACTTTCCCGTCTACAATTCCATGATGTGGGGCCCAGTAGTTGGTCCAAGTCAATCAGTGCCCCCTTCTCGACCCCGCATGCCTCCTTGGTGTACACCATACCCACATATAGAATTACGGCAATGGTTTGTACAAACCGTTAGATGCCAGAACTATCGTGGAACGATGAGGGTTCCCACCCATATGTTGCATATCCTCTACGAATTACCAATTAATATGCACGCTACAAGGATAACAGCCACGACCTGCACATCCAGCTTCATGCGAGAGGAAGAAGATACAGCTGACTTCTCTGTCCCATTCCAAATCTTATGGCTAACGCGTAATATACGGCGCTAGAATCACTGATGTCATGGGTTATTAATTCCTAATTGTTTATCATTAGTGCAAGTAGAACTCTGAGTTCTATTGCTTCATTATATCATCACTTAGGATGATATCTATGATTTCTTTATTTGTGAAAATAATATTTTCTTACTTTTATAGCATATATGATAACACACAATTTGCAAATACTTTGATAAAAGACTCTTCAAAGGACATGAGTAAGTGATGAACTTGCCTTGTGATGTCAAGGTAGTGAAGTCTGATGCTTGCACTAGACCTTGAGCTTCTATGTCTACAAAAACATTATTATTGCCCGGTAAGGACAATATTTAAAGAAGCAAAATGATTATGCAAGTAATGTAATGCATTATTTAATTCTATATGCATATTCCCTATATAAGGTGCCTTTTAATATTACTTTATAATATTTATAACATATATTGAATTAGTTTCTTTTATTTCCTTTTTATTTGACTTTTATTGATTTAATAATTCTTTTTAAGAATTATCAATTATACATAAAACAATTGTTATTAATATTTATTTAGTATTTTTAAAAAATACTATAATATTCATATATAATGAAATTGATTTTTATTTATTTTTATCATCTTTAAATAATTTTATAAAATTCCATAAGGTATATATAAATTACAAAATTCTTATAAAAATTTAAATGTCCAAAATTTTATATCTTATTTTATTTGGATAGAGTGGATTATTGTGAATTCAAAAGTATTTAATTTATAATTTTTGGACTTATATTTTATTTTCTAGAATTTATTTAAGTTTAGGGGTATTTTGGTCTTTTCCTGTTTATTAAAACAGGCCTGGAATTGTTTCTGGGCTGATTATTCTTATTGGGCCCTAGTGGCTAGACAAAAGGACCACCTCGAAGGGTTGGCCCAGCTCGGCCCACTCCTCACTGCCTCTCTCTCTCCCTCGAGCTTATCCTCTCCTCCTCTGACCCCGACCCTGTGGCCGGCGATGCCGCCACCGGCGATTCCCGCCGCTGTAGGTCATTCTGGTCACCGCCGTAGTGTACTAGGGGGTTGTCGATGACGCCCGTTTGTTCCATCCAATTGGATTTGAGCCTGGCGCTCTCCTGCAATGGATCGATGCCTCTCTGAACCCTAGGGTTTGGGGTTTGGCATGTGTTTAAGTGCTGCCGCCGCCATTGTGGTCCCTCCTATGGTGATGTGGTGGATTCGTGTGCTGCTATGGCCGCCGTCGTGGATGGTGCGGGTTGCAGCGCCCCCTGGGTGCTCCCTGTGCCGCCGCGGGTTCGTCGGCCAGTCTGCTTCCTCTTCAATTTCTTCAGCAAGACCAACGGTGAGTTTGTTTCCTTCCCCTGGTGCTTTCTGTGCTTGTTGATTCGATGCTAGAGGCTAGCAGTGTCCTCTCTGTCTATTGTCTGATTCAGCTTAGGATGATTATCCATTTAGGGTTCTTGTTATGTGATTGATCATGTACTGGATGATTTGAATCATGTTTGGTTGATCTGTATACATGCTAAATGATTATTGTCCTGAGGCTTGTTTCTTGAAATGATAGATGATGTTTCTGGTTGCTTATTAGATGATTTGATGCTTAGATTGCATCTAATTCAGATGATATTGTTTTTTGGGAAACATGCTTGGTAAATCCAATGACTTGATAGCTTACCACTGTTTGTTTGATTCATGGTCATGATGATGATAAGATACAACTACTGTCTTAGTGCTGTTAGCTTGGGAATTAACATGTGGTTTGAGATCATGATGATCTCAAACAGTGGAGTGTAACATAGGAATCTCCTAGTTATGATTCCTGTGTTAACAGGAAGATGTTTAGTTAGTTGATTGTTTGAATCTATGATGATTTACTGTCTTTCCTGATTCATATTGGACTGTCCTTGTGTCACCATCATGGTATGGCACACAAGAATAACTCTAATCCACTGATTGGGTTGTTTGATACTTAATGACAAAGTTGGCTTTGAGAGATAAACATAGATGTTTCTTTTCTGAATTCTCTAAGATCAATGATGTTGGTCTGAGGCTTAGGGATTTAGATCTTATCTAATTGGTTCATCTAGATAGTCCTGGTAGTGGTACCAGTTATTCTTGATTGAATCAAAGCTTGGGAAAATGATAGTGAGCTTGATCATGTTATGGATCCAAAGGATTTGTTCCTAAGGTGCTACCCTTCCTTTAGGGATGTTCCTAGAAATAGATCATAGGTATATGCATGATTGAATGGTAAAATATAGTTTGCCAACCAGAGCAAGGATATTGCTCTGAGGTCTGGTTGGATCCTGGTATTATGCTGTTCGCCTTTAGAGTTTTAAAATCCCTATGATGGATTCACCCCACTTGGGTGTTTTTCTAAGGTTTTGTTTTATAAAACAACACATGTTTCTCTCTGAATAAGATGATTATATCATGTGAAGGTTTTATGAAACTCACCACAAAATCTGATAATGGTGTAGTAAGTTGGTGATGATGATCTTGATCTGGTTTTGCTGGACTCCTGTGCTTGATCTTGAGCTGACCCTGCTCCTCCTAGCTCCTGGGTTTGATCTTGCTATCCACCAGATCCATCCCCCTCCTTATGGCACCATCCTGGTGATGTTTGATTGATCCTTAGTTGGTTTGGTTGCTGGCTGTGGTGCTTGGCTTAGTTGCTGTCTACACTGGCTTTTCTTATGTGCCGTGCAGTGGAGTGATGCACTAGTGCCTCCCACGGCTGTGCTTGTGGTTTTGTGAGATTGGGCTGTGCTTGTGAGGTCGACAGCACACCACATGCATGCTGGTGTGTGTGCTGCTTGTGTGCCTGCTATGCACTTGTGGATATGTTCAGAATTTTGAACTTACTCTTACCAGGTTACTTTCATCTGGCTGGTGATTTTGCCCCTCTTGGCTATCATTTGACTTCTGGCTTTGAATTTATGAAAGATGAATTCTTTCATATTGGTGAAACTTGCCCCTTTTATAAATGTCTCAATGATGAATTTGTCAAGTGCATTTCAGTGACATGTCTGAGAGAAATAATACTAACACTAATCTTCTTTTGTGTTTATTTAGTCTTTGTTTTGCAGGTACAAAGATAAAGATGAAGATTTAGTTTAGATTTAGATATAGGATAGTTAGTAAATATTCCAATGTAATTTTCTTATTCTTTTGTAATTTTCTTTTATTATCGTTGTAATCTTTATTTTATTCAATTGTAATAAAGATTATATTATTATTAATAAAGAATATTCCTATTCTTTGTATATTTACTTTTGTAAGTTATGTGGATGATTCAAATAAGTTATAATTTTATAACTTGATTATATATATTGATGATAAGAAATAAACTTTATATTCATTATTGTTTTTCTTTGGATAGAATTCAAGTTGTAATATTTATCTCTTAATTGAATTAAGATTCAAAGCTTTTATCTAATTCATTTGAATTATAATTCAAACACTCAAGTCTAATATTTCAAATTCATTTGAAAACACATAACTCCTTAAGATCATCTCAAAGTATGAAAGAAACATTGATCACTTAGGTTTTTTTATTTGGCAAAAATTTTACCCACATTTTCATAGATGAATGCATGCAACAATCCATATTCCTAAATCTACCCTTTGTTAGGTTCTAAATGCTGGGATGTTATAGTCGGTGTTTGTCGGCTCGCTTCTGCCGCCCTTTCACTTCGGCAAGGAGATCATCATCTGGCTTACTTTGGACAACTACATCTTTTGGTGTGCGCAGATTCTGCCGCTCCTCAAGAGCCACTACCTCTAGGGCTACATTGACAGCTCCTTCCCCTGACCTCCGGCGTACGTGGACAGCGCCTCTGGACCTGTCTTCAACTCCGCACATAACGTCTGGATGGTGCAGGATCAGGCGAACCTCTCTTGGAGCAGAGGTGGCTGGCATGGTTGTCTTCGCGACGACCTCCCAGAAGGCTTGGTAGATACTTGAGTCTAGCTTTGCCTCCCAGTCTCTCGCTCGCTCCAGCACCATACGTCGTTAGCTCGACGAGTGCGAGATGCTAAACTTGTCGGCGTCGGCCTACTACCACAAGGTCAAGGGCCTCTTCGACACGATGACCTCCATCGGGTAGCCCTCACTGACATGGAGTTCACGACCTACGTCATCAATGGTCTCGACGACAACAATGATGGTCTCATTGAGGTCGTCACGACCGCCAGACGCCGATGACGTCTAGCGAGTTCTTTTATTTCCCATGCACTCGCAGTCGCAGTTTTGCATTTGCGGTCGTGCTAACTTTGCTTGGTTGTCGCAGCTATTCCAAGTGGTGGAAGGTTGGCTCCCACCCGCAGATGACGAGAATTTGAACTCGTCCGCCGAAGACGTCAGCGATTCTTCGCCCGATAAGGGCGATGCCAAAAGTGACGGGGGCGGCGATGATGATGACGATGATAGTGGCGACGAAGCCGTGGAGGTCGCCGCACCCACGGTTCGCAAGACCCGTGGGCAACATCAGCGCGAGCTCGAGGCCAGCAAGAGCCTCGAGGCCCACGACGACAATGACGATGAGCTCCCCGAGAACACCTCGCAGCATGAAGCCACACCATCCAAGAAGAAATCGCCACCGCCGAAGAAGAAGAAGCCGGTTAAGCCGGTGTCACCGCCTCGGTCCGCAAGTAGCTCCGATGCTACCAGCGCAGTCAAGGAAGCTAAAGCTGATGTAGCGGCGGATGCGATGACGGCGACTGGTGCGACCGTCGCGGAAGATGAGGTGCCGTTGGCAACGCTACCACCGCCGTTCGTCCCAGTTACCGGGCTGGTGGCCGCTCCGGCCGTAGGGGCCTCGCCGCCGAGAGGAGCTCCCACGGTGATCGCCACTGAACCTCCTGCTACGGCCTCGTCCTCGAAGAAGCCGTTGGTGTCTTGGGCGCAGAGCGTGTTCGAGACGAGCCTCAGTCGGAAACTGGGGCCAGAGCTGGAGAAGCCGGCCAGTATTCGTACTGGCCTACGATTTATCCCGGTCGCCAAGTGAGTGTTTCTCAATCCTTTCATTTGTCTGCTTTATGTATGTTCGACTGGTGAGTTTACTGACAGAGTTGTTGCACAGGACTGGAGTGAATAAGATAGGTCACCCTTCAGTGGCCAAGGTTCCATCGGGTGCCACGGAGGCACCAGTCGACCCCTAGAAGAAGAGGAAGGGCGACGAGGTTGAGGCGCCCGCCGAAGGCGCTAAGAGAGCAAAAGGCGACCAGGTTGTCACAATATCGGACGAGCCGGCGGTCGCCCCGAGCAAAGCTCCGACTGCGGTGGGTGTAGCCCCGAGGGCCATGGAGGTCACGAAGTCGCAGCGGGAAGAGCCCACGGCCTCGGTTGGGGCGACATGCCCACCTTCGAGTGGTGCGGGGGTCACAGTGGCGACATTCTCTCGCTTTGTAGCGAGGGCCTCCGCGGCGAGTGCCTCGATGCCGTCGAGTCAATTGCCCGGGGCTGCCGACACTGAGGTCGAGTAGCGTCGCGGACATACTCCATTCGTGCTGGCATCGGTGGACGCGATGGAACTTCACAGCATGCTCGGTGCCGCCATCCAGGTATGTCCAGTCCCCGAGGATCGGGCCACAAAATTTCAGTGGTCGGATTCTTATTGGTTTTTGTCGTCCAGTCCCCGAGTGGCTGGTCGCTGAATTTCAGCGGCCAGGCACTTAGGAATTTTTTGCCGTCCAGTCCCCGAGCGGCTAGTCGCTGAATTTCAGCGGTTAGACACTTAGGAATTTTTTGTTGCTGATGCTTCCATTGCTGCGCAGGGCCTGCAGAACGGCTTGCTGCCAAGCATCGTGCGGAGAAGGAGCTCCTCGTTGTTCAAGACACGAACGAGCAGCTTCGAACGAGTGCGGGTGAGTGTTCGTCATGCTTAGCGCTGATCATTAACTTGTTACTTTTGTAATCATTGGGTTGTTGATGCAGAGGATAGTGCGGCCACGATGGAGAAGGCTCGTCAGGGCCTCGTCCCGGTGAGTGAATTGACGGCCGCGCAGTCGTCCTTGAGCGCCGCGGAGAAGCGAATTGCCGACCCGGAGCATGAGATCAAGGAGGCGAAGGCGGAGGCGATCTCGGCGAATGAGCGGGCCAAGGCAGCTGTTGGTTCTGCTGCTAAGGAGCGGAAGGTGTCGGACGCGCTCATCGCCTGGCTGCAGGATGACCTCCCTGCTCTTCAAAATTTCATCACGGAACGCTATCGCCCATTGATTGGTGAGTTTTCCTTCTGCCAATTCCCGGGTGCACGAGTCGCATTGTTTTGCTGGTACTTCCCTTACTATTTGCTTGTGTGTTGCAAGCTTGATTACTGATAATGCCGAAGAAGCATAATCGTACGACGCGTGGCAATGCGTCACCACTCTGGTTGAATTTTGTCGCGTTGTCAGCGACCTGCATCCAGGCGTATCTTCAGGAGATCTTGCCCACGGAGGTGATCCTAGCGACCTCGTCGAGGTTTGGCACTATCTGGAGAAGGCCCCTACAGTTGTGGAGTTTATGACGCAGTCGGCCTTCCGTCGTGGAGCGGCGACTGCGCTGAGCCTTGGGCTCGCGCATTTTCCTGACAACTTCGACCTCGACGACGTCACGAGCGGGTATCCTTCATCAACGGGCGCAGTCGAAATCGCCGAGGTGCTGAAGCTGACGCAGCGGGCTGCGGTGTATGCCGACCGGGTGTGGGCGATGGGCGATCTCATTCCATACCAGGAAACGGTAGTCGCCCCGAACGATCCCGAGCCGGCGCACAGCGACTTCAAGGTGGAGCAGCCGTTCCGTGCGGCCATGGCGGGTGAGCTCACGACGTACCCATCGAATTCGTAGGTACCCTTTATCGACTGTCGCAAGGGTGGTGACGCCTCCTCGTCGAAGCCTGCGGAATAGAGTAGCTTGCCGATCGGCGTTAGTTTAGGATAAGTATGTAATTATCCTTGTAAGCGAACAAATTTTGCTGCTTTGAAGGAATACAAGGGTTCTTTTGTCATTGTTTGTTTGGTTTGGTTGTTGGTTGTGCGAGTCCCAGAGCGCGTCCGCCCTTTTATGGGGTTAACCTCATTTTTATGTGTTGCTTGAATTGTTAGTAAGTTTAGGTCGACTCGACATGGCTCGGCAATCCAGTCGCATAGTGACTCCAAGGGGTGCTCTGTACTTAGCCATTTTCCCGGGCGCGAACGGGGTCAGGTCGCCGATTCCCCGAGCGTGGTACTTGGTTGTTCTAGTCGCATGCCCGAGGTAGGTGAGGACAAGGCGCGTTGTGTTAGGCGCGTCACTCCACCTGATCCGTAGGAATAGTCGCATGGCGAGTCCAGGGCACGCTCTCCTACTTGGCATTTTTTCCTAGCCGCTCATGTTTGGACTGGCGTTAGTACCCGAGCGTGGTACTTTGCCGTTCGAGTCGCTGCGCTGAAGATGTGGAGGACTGGGTCACTGTGAGAAGCGAATGCAGTTGTCTTGGCTCGGAAAGCCAGTCGAGCGAGGAGACTCCGTTGGGACTCCGGATTGGATTTTTTCATGGACGATACGAGGCCTAAATTCTTTAGTGCCCTCGTGTCGCACTACTTGGCCGTGTCGGTCGCATCACCAAGGGTTGACTTCTGCGAATAGCATAGTGCTGTTATTACGAGTGTGAGTGGCACAAGATATGGAGAGTGGACACACGTTGTGCGAGTCGACCTGTTTTATTTCATAGCGGGTAAGGGGTACATGTCTGGAGTTCTAGGAGTAGAACTTCCGCAGGAGGTTTACATTCCACGGCCGCTTGCCGTCAAGTTTTCCGTCACCTCGGACGTAGACGAGGTAGTAGGCGTCGTTGCCCAGGACTCGCCTGATGGCGAATGGTCCCTCCCAAGGGGGAGAGAGTTTGTGCATGCCCTTATTGTCCTGGATCAGACGCAGTACTAGGTCGCCTTCCTGGAAGGTGCGGGTCCGTACTCGCCGGCTATGGTAGCGACGGAGCCCTTGCTGGTAGATGGCGGTGCGGGAGCAAGCTAGGTCGCGTGCTTCGTCGAGCTAGTCGACTCCGTCTTCTCGTGCGAGCTCGTTGTCAGACTCCGAGTAGTTGACCACCCGAGGCGAGTCGTGCTCGAGGCCGGTTGGCATGACGGCCTCGGCGCCGTACACCATGAAGAAAGGGGTGAACCCCGTCGAACTGTTGATGGAGGTGTGGATGCCCCAGATGATCGAGGGGAGCTCTTCGACCCAGCAACCAGGAGTTCGCTTGAGCGGAACTTCTAGTCGCGGCTTCAGGCCGTGGAGGATGCTCTGGTTGGCGCATTCCGCCTGGCCGTCACTACTAGGAAAACGGCCTTTAGTGGCGCACCTGAAACCATCATCTGTGGCGCACCTGCAGTGCGCCACGGGCCTTGCGCTACGGCTATCTCTCAGCCGTGGCGCACTGCCTAGTGCGCCACGGTTGTGTAGAGATAGGCGTAGCGCACCTCCTAGTGCGCCACAGAAGTTTGGCATGGTGTGCTACCCATTGGATCTTCTGTGGCGCACTACCTAGTGCGCCACTAAACATCCATGGTGCGCTTTAGGTGTAGTGCGCCACAGAAGGTAGACCATGTGCGCCACAGATGTATTTTTTGTTTTTTTTAATTTCCAAGCCAGATTATATGCAATACAGATTATATACAATATTACAGCAGATATACACACACAGATACAAGATATACAATTATATATATAAATACTCAATATGAAAAACAAGATTGAAACAAATACATATAGATAAGTCTCATACATGAATACATAGTCCAAGTTACATTGTTTTGATCATGTTACAAAGTAGTAGTTGGTGACATGCGAATACATGTGTCGATCGAACAAGTTAGAGCTCGGAAGCTCGCCTAGACATCTAAACTAGCTAGCTAGAAAAAAAACGCGGGATAAATAACCAAAGAAGATAAGCATGATCACCGCCGCGACGAAGGTGTAGGTCTTCATCCGGTTCCTTGTCCTAACTACCGCTAGATAGCGCGTGTATCTAGCTTCCGCCTCCGCCATAGTGTTGTACCCTTTGTAGCTATTGCCGCTGAAACGGTGCACCTGTCTCCGGCAGTCTTCCCAATCATCGTAGACTCCGGGAACCCGTCCCTTGTACACGACGTACCACGTCATCTACAAGTTGACAATAATAACTAACCGGTGATTGAAAAAACATGTATAATTAAAGTCGCATATGAAGATACACTTATAGAAAGTACTCTTAAATCAAAAAGAGCAAACTCAAAAAGCATGCCTCATATATAACTAGGTTGTTGGACACAGGAATATGCTTATGACGGGACTGTTAGCCAAGTAGGATGCACAATTCCTGGACTTGTGCATATCACAAGGCTAACAATCCCGTCATAGCACATTCACATATATATTGTGCCACGACATTTCAATCATCGGCATATTCTCGAAAAAGACAAAAATAACTCGAAAAGCATGCCTCATATATAACTAGGTTGTTGGACACAAGAATATGCTTATGACGGGACTGTTAGCCAAGTAGGATGCACAATTCCTGGACTTGTGCATATCACAAGGCTAACAATCCCGTCATAGAACATTCACATATATATTGTGCCACGACATTTCAATCATCGGCATATTCTCGAAAAAGACAAAAATAACTCGAAAAGCATGCCTCATATATAACTAGGTTGTTGGACACAGGAATATGCTTATGACGGGACTGTTAGCCAAGTAGGATGCACAATTCCTGGACTTGTGCATATCACAAGGCTAACAATCCCGTCATAGCACATTCACATATATATTGTGCCACGACATTTCAATCATCGGCATATTCTCGAAAAAGACAAAAATAACTCGAAAAGCATGCCTCATATATAACTAGGTTGTTGGACACATGAATATGCTTATGACGGGACTGTTAGCCAAGTAGGATGCACAATTCCTGGACTTGTGCATATCACAAGGCTAACAATCCCGTCATAGCACATTCACATATATATTGTGCCACGACATTTCAATCATCGGCATATTCTCGAAAAAGACAAAAATAACTCGAAAAGCATGCCTCATATATAACTAGGTTGTTGGACACAGGAATATGCTTATGACGGGACTGTTAGCCAAGTAGGATGCACAATTCCTGGACTTGTGCATATCACAAGGCTAATAATCCCGTCATAGCACATTCACATATATATTGTGCCACGACATTTCAATCATCGGCATATTCTCGAAAAAGACAAAAATAACTCGAAAAGAATGCCTCATATATAACTAGCTAGGTCGTTGGACACAGGAATATGCTATGACGGGACTGTTAGCCAAGTAGGATGCACAATTCCTGGACTTGTGCATATCACAAGGCTAACAATCCCGTCATAGCACATTCACATATATATTGTGCCACGACATTTCAATCATCGGCATATTCTCGAAAAAGACAAAAATAACTCACACTTGTCGTCCGAGAACCAAAGAGTAAGCAAAAAAACCAAAGAGTAAGCAAAAAAACCAAGCATTGATTGATATATAATAATAATAAGCAAAATAAGTAAGCGGTGATTCATAAACCTAATAAGATAAGTACACTTGTCGTCCACACACACACAAAGGTCATCTATAGTTTGCAACTACAACTAGGCCAACATCAAGCCTTCTGGCTCGGCTTAGGGAATGGGAGGACGCCCTGTCTCGTCATGAACTTCCTATAGTCACCCTGCATCTCTAGGCGATCTTCTATGTCATGGTTATTCGGGATATTTCCTCCGTAGAAGATCCCCCCCGAAGTCATGACATCACGAAAGATGATTGCCCCAAACTTCTGCTGGATGCGATACATCTCTTGTCTAATATCCGAATCATTGATCTTGGCCTTTGCTTCGGCCCACTGTTTGAGATGATCTGGCAGCGTAGAATTGTGCTGGTCAAGTAGGAACGCCCTCATGTGATGGAGTGCGTAGTAGGCTTCCTTCTTACTGTTTTCTGGCTGCTTCACGCAGGGGAACTCTGTTACGTGGTTGAAGACGTGCCTGCCGAACTTGACCTTCTTACGCACGAAGCTGGTGCCTTCCGTCGAGGCAAAGCCAGTGAGAGCATCATCCAGAACTTCCTTGATCTTGTCGTAGTTTTTCTTCTTTTCTAGACTCCCCGAGTCGAAATACGTGGCGTGGGAATGCTTCGGCGATAAGGAGATGAGCGTGCAGTGTTCATCTCTGCGCAAAAAATTCAAATGGAATGTGTTGAAAAAAGAATGATGATGATCTAATAAAGCCAATCGACGGTGGCGACTGAATAACGACTTACTCGGGAAAGTAAGGCACGAGAATGTATTCCTTTGTCTTGTTCGCCACGAGGATTCTTTTTAGGTACGAGGCCACGATACGTCGTTCGGCGGGGGAACCCAAGCAGCCGTCACGCATGTAGTAGGGGTCCACTATAGCGATGCCCGGTGTGTTCTCTCTAATGATCTGCGTGGCCAGGCTGAGAGAAAAGAGATGGACCATGGTATAGTGCAGCGGGTATAGGTGGAACATATTGAAGATGTCCTCGAACCGTAGGAAGAACAGATCCGCGGGGGCAGTGTCGACGAAGCCCAAGCCTGGTGGCACCTTAACCACGAATACCGGGTGCGAGGGATCTTTCTCCGATAGAAGGCGTCTCTCTATCGTCAGCACGCCGTCATGCACACTCTGCAGTTCCGAACTGGCGAGCTTCCGCAAATTCTTAGGTAGCATGGGCTCACCCGCCACATGAATCCTCCACATAATACCCTCGGGTCTTGGTGGCCCGTCCCGAAACCTGATCGGATTCGCAGTTGTTGACGCCACCGGCTGGCTCGAGCTGCTAGATTTTCTTTTCCTGCCCTTTTTTCCTTTTGGAGAGCGGGCAGGCACCACAATCTGAGCACCGGACGCCCTATGTAGTGTGTCAGGGCTTAGAATAAAGGGCCGGTTGGTTGTATCAGCTGGCTCTGTAAAGGCGCAAGCTGGAGGCGTCTCCTGAGAACCAAACAGACGCTTGGTGATAGTGGCTTTCTCTGTGGGGCCACCAGCTAGGTCTTCTTCGTTGCCAAACTGAGTGCTGAAGAAGTGATCATTCCAGTCTTCGTCGTCCTCGGCCGGATCCTGCGCCATGTGCATATCATCAACATGATCATCCGACCCACCGCGTGGAGGTGACGGCGAGGGCGGTAAGGGGGCCTTGCCACCGCTTGTCGCTGGCACGACAGGCGGTGCTGTTGTCTGTGGCGTGATGGCCCCCGCCGTCCCCAAACGGATCATGCTCTTTGGCCATAGCAAGAACAAGCCGAAGCAACTTCTGAGGACAGACGACTCTTCTTCATCCGCTCCTGGGGGTTGAATGGGAGGTTCCAGGTCGTCGCAGCCCCTTAGCACCCGACTAATTTTAACCCTGTGCACGCTATCTGGCATCGGTTTTGAGTGGAACGTGCGCTGCAAGGGTTGAACGATGGTACCCTTGGCAACATCCCTCAGCTCGTTGTTCACGTAGCATAAGAGAGTGCAAGGAACATCCGTCTGTAGAAAACATGTACGGCGTCGTCAGAGCGAGATGCCACAAGAGTAATATATAGATGGCATGAAAGGCGGTAATTAAAGCAATTTGTTTACCGTGATGGCGTCGAGATCGGCTAATGTCGACGCACCGCATACGACGACGGGCGTGCAAGAGACGGAAGGGCTGCTTGATGGCGCGGTGCTGGCCGCCGGTGTATTCTCCCTACCGACGGGTGCTTGGAGCTCCGGTGCCGCCGCGACGATGGCAGGGGGGGCACCAACATGTACTCCGGCGCCGCGGTGATGGCAGGGGGAGTCACCAACACTTGCGGCGCCGCGGTGCTAGCGGGCGGAGTCACGAACACATAGTTCGCCTGATTCGTCGGCGCCGCGTTGTTCGAGTGGCTGCTGACCATGCTTGGAATCGGGCACGACCCTACTCGACCACCCGCACTCCAGTTCGCTATTGACTCCACCAAGGTAGGCAGGAAGGACATAAGGGTGATTGCCAGGTTGTCTTGGACGATCTGCGGGATCCGCTCCACTTGTGCCTTAAGTTCTTGAACCTCTCTGTTTTCCTCCTCGATCCTTCCCGACGGCGCCACATGCGTCCTCGGCGGTGGACCAAAATGATCCACCCAATTCTTACCCCCGAGGCCGGCCAGACGGCCAGCCGACGACGACTTCTTCGTAACCGGCTCTATTTTCTTGGCCCGGTTCATCGACCTGTTAAAAGGGTTATCCCACCGGGTGGCCGCCGTCGACTCCTGGGATGAGGAACCCTGGGATCCATGACTAGCAACAATTTCCTCCTCCTGCAGAAGAAGTAACAGTGAATCATTTAGATCATCGATTAGATTGCAATCGTGTTGATCCGCGGTAATTAGATTATACTTACCACAATTTCCTCGAATTCCTTCACCGCAGGATCCGCGGTGAGTTGTTTGGTTTTTGGGTCCACATGGTAACGGGCCCTGATGAAGTTTCGAACCTGCCCGGGTTCGAATTTAGCAAAGGGGTTTTCTATCCCCTTGGATCTATACTCTTCGTCCTCCTTATTCCATTTGGCCTCCGCGGTTCTGTATCCACCAGATCCGAGATGGTGATGACCTATATTCATCGCCTGCAGCACCTTTCCCCAATTACTATTGGCCAGGGCTCTTTCGGATTCACACCTCTCCTTGAACTCCCGGAACTGATCTTCGGTGATCTGCGGGTCAATCTTCTGGATCTCCTCGAGACTTTTGCCTTCTTTATAGATCTTCTTCTTTATCCGGGTTCTCCAGCTGGCCAGGGCGGTGCTCATCTTTGTGAGGGCGGATTTGTTTACTTCGTTCCCATGATAATTTGTGTTCTGATACTTAGCGGGGAACTTGTATCTGGCGTGCAGCTTCTCGAAGAGGAGTGTGCGCAAGTGGCCATTATCTTTATGCCGGAGATTCTCGGTGTTGATCGAGATGGTTGTCCGGGTGATCGCCGCCACTTGCCCACCGTACCCTTTGACGACAAGGGCGGGCTCCAAAGGAACCCCTGATGGGCTCACTTCGGTAATTTCCTCCCTGACCGTGCCGACCGTGTCCGGGCGCCGGTCCTTCGGCTTCTTCTTCTTCTTAGGAGGGTTGCTACCACTCCCTATGCCCTCGCCGCCATCAGTGGTTTCATCGTCCGCCGTTCCTTCGGCTTCTTCCTCCGCGTCTTCCATCTCATCATCCTCGCTCTCCGAAGGATGGTATTCTTCATCGTCTTCTAGACGCTGGGCCGCCTCCCAGAATGTCAATTGTTTATTCGGAGGTCTGAGTTCTCCTTCAGCGCTGATGCGCTTAGAACATCCAGCCTCGTCGTTGTCACACATCTTTGCACTAATAAAAAACAAATAATTGGTTAAATGCACGGAAAAATCCGGCATGACCTTTGCTAATTTTCTTAAACTAGGAGTGCCCGATTTCTGCCAAAACGGAAGTTAATCAACATTCCGGCAAAAATCGGGACTCATTTCATACAAGAACCTGCATACACACATAATAAAGTGCTTCATATACAAGCACAAGCACAATTTCAAGGTGCTGTTGTCCCAGCACAGATAGTAGTAGAAGCACATGAGTAGCACCACAGATAGTAGTAGCCAGAGCAACACTAGGATGGATATAAGGAACAGATAGTAGTAGCAGCACAGATAATAGAAGTAGTAGCAGCTCAAGTAGCATAGAACAGCAAGCACAACACAGCAAGCTCATGTTCCAGACTAAGAAGAAGAGCAAGCACAGCAATGACAACAGCAAGCAGAGCAAGCACAACACAGCAAGCATATTGCTGTCATTTGTACTATTTCAGTTGGAGAAAACAGTGGATTCACCAGGCTATTATTTGGATGAAATATGCAAAGATCATATTTCTATCAGTATTAGCTCAGTAATCTCAAAACATTATATACCAAACTTATGTTTTCTGAAAGAAAGAAACTGTAGAGCAACTGAATGTGTACATCAATCATATCTTAAGTACTGACTGCCCAATATGCTTTTTTTTCTGGAAGCTAGTTTAGAAGTACTAACTTCCCAATATGCATTTTTTTTACAAAACACCCAGCACAAACTCTTGCTTGAACTTTTGCTATGAATACATACAGAAACCAGCTAAGCTAGTAATTAAGGCAAGATTTTCACAAGAGTTTAGTACTCAGATTTTTTACAACTTGAATCTTGCTACTTGCTTAAGTATAAAAGTACTGAAGCAACAGCAGCACCTAACACTACTTTCTAAACCTACTACTACCAATAACACACCATCCATTTCTAGCAAAGCTACTACTACCTGGACACTGGTAACAGAAGCAGCAGCAGCACCAGCAGGACCTCCTTTTTTACTGTTTTTCATTAACTAACATGCTACCAGTTGGTGTATGCCACACAGGCATAATGTCCATCTTAGAAGCATCCACACAGGCAAGCATACAATCATGCAGAAATAAAAATTCAGAATAATGTTCATCTCAGAATAATTTATCTAGGGGCTAAGACAACTAGGAAAGGAAGTTGCTTGCAGTGTAATCCATGAACCATGAAGACAAAACCACTGTTATGATTTCATACTACCTAAGAACATTTCCTAACTCTGAATCCTAACTCTGAACCACTACTCTAAATTTCCTACTCTAAATTTCCTACTCCAAATCTGAATTTCCTACTCTAAATTTCCTAACTCCAAATCTGAATCCTAACTCCAAATCTGAATTTCCTACTCTAAATTTCCTAATCTGAATTTCCTAACTGATTAACATTTCCTAATCTGAATTTCCTAATCTAAACATTTCCTAACTGAATTTCCTAAGAACATTTCCTACTCTGAGCATTTCCTAACTGAACCCTATTCTGAATCCTAAGAAAATCTGAACATTTCCTACTCTGAATCCTAAGAACCCTAACTGAACCCTAACTTTGAACCCTTACTCTGAATCCTACTCTGAATCCCCTAAGTGAATGGATGCAACGAGAGGGGATAGAGGGGGAGAGGGGAGAGGGTGATTCTCACCTCCGAGACAAGGACGACGGCGAGCACGCGGACGATGAGGGCCTTCTCCTTCACGGACTGCGCGGCGACTGCGACCTCCTCCTCCACGAAACGAGCGCGACCCCCTCCTCTTGGCGTGGCGACTGCGACCTCCTCCTCCTGGGATGCGGTGGCGGCGGATTGGCAGCGGCACGGGCCTGCTCCTCCACGGCAGCGCGGCGGTGGCGGCGGTGGCGGTGCGGCCTCGAGAGCAGATTGATGCAGCCGTGCGTGTGGTGTCTGTGAGATGGATCGAGCGGCGCAGTTGACTAGTCCAACCCACACACGCGTAGAGCACCCTGGCCAAGTGCGCTACGGATAACCGTAGCGCACTTGGCCAGGGTGCGCTACACGTGTGTGGGTTGGACTATCAGATAAGAGGGCGGCCGTCCCACTAGTTAACACTAGTACTGTCTTACCCCACTGGTTCTGCCCTTAGCTCTATTCTAAACGATGAGCACCCAGGTTCGAATCCTGGTGCTCCACTTTTTTATTTTTACTTTAAAAATACTTTAAAATGTTCCAAAAAATACTTTAAAATGTTCCAAAAGTGGTGATACATGCCATAAAAATTTTGTTTTGTTTTTAAAATACTTTTAAATATTCCAAAAATGCCCAAAAGTGATAATATATGTCATAAAAGTGTTACAAATATGATTCAAAGTATAACTAAATTTCATAATACTTTGTCCATGAATATTACAATATTTTTCGACCACGCGTTTTACAATATTTTTTGAGCTAGCGTTTTACAATCTTTTTTCCCTTCTTTGTCGCGGTTGAATAATTTAGCCCCGGCACTTTAATGTTTCTTCTTTCGAATGGGCTACCTTTTTTGGGTAGGGTTGTCCTTTTTCTTCTTGTGATGTATGTTGCTGCATCGTAGTCGTCGTCATCTTCAATCTTTGGATCGCCGTACTGGTCGAAGTCTTGCTCGTTGGCGACTCCATCCATTCCGATGATGTTTCTTTTTCCTCTCCTCACGACAACACGGCTAGGCTTTGTCGGGTCGGTAATGAAAAAACATTGGTCCACTTTGGTAGCCAGTACCCACGGTTCATTTTTCGCGGCCACGTTTGCACCGGCGGCCTTGGATTTGGCTGCTTCGGGTATAACCATGGTTGTGAAATACCGGTCTTCTCTTTCGACGCTCTTTGCCCATCTGACACGGAACATCGGCACCTTTTCTCCACAGTAGTCGAGCTCCCAGATCTCCTCGATTCTTTCGTAGAATCTTTCCTTCACGTTGTCATCGGTGTAGAATTCCGACGTTACGCCTGAGTTCTGATAATCACACTTGTTGTCCTTTTCCTCCGTGTAGAATGTGTAGCCGTTGATATCATACGCCTGATAGGTCACCAGGTTTTGCATCGGTCCTTGCGACAAGGTGAATATGATCTTTTCCGTGTCAGAAGAATGCGAGCGCGGGGGATTATCAAGGAGCGTCTGCCTAAACCAACGCGTGAAATCTGAGTTGTGCTCTTTGATTATTTCTCCCTGCGTCCTCTGTATGCCCCGGTCACTGTACTTCTTCTCGATTAACCTTTTGTGCTTCTGTACCCAAGGATCGACCAGTTCTAAATGCTGTAGCGCGACGAGGTTTGCTCGATCAAAGTCCGCGCGTCGAAAATCGAAGTCTGCATGCAGTATGCGACGACCCTCTCGGTGACCAGATCCGTCGAGCTTGCCAAGGTGTCTGTTGACGGGAAGACCGACAGGGTTCTCGATGTCTAGATAATTCGTGCAGAAAGAGATGCACTCTTCGGCCAGAAAGCCCTTGGCTATGCTTCCATCTGGACGGGACCTGTTGCGAACGTATCCTTTGATGTGGTCGTTCATCCTTTCGAACGCCATCATGCTGCGGAGGAACATCGGCCCGAGTTGTACGATGTCCTCCACGACATGGACCAGCAGATGCACCATAATGTCGAAGAATGCGGGTGGGAAGTAGACCTCAAGCTCACATAGTATCACCACGATCTCCTCCTGTAGCCTTCCGAGCTGATTCAAGCCAATCGACTTCCTAGAGATGACGTCGAAAAACTTGCATAGGCCAAATAACGTTTCACAGACGTGCTCGTCCATTATCCCTCTTAGTGCGACCGGAAGTACCTGCGTCATTAGCACAGCACAGTCGTGAGACTTCATTCTACTGAACCTCTGCTTCGCCTCGTCTAGGTATCTGCTTATCTTGCCCGCGTAGCCGTAAGGAAATTTGACTCCTAGAAGGCACTTGAAAAACTGTTTGATCTCATCCTGGCTTAGAGTGAAGCAAGAAGGAGGGCAGTAATATTCGTTCTTCTTGAACTTTTTACCCTTCCGACGACCTTGTGTCGTCTCCGACTCATGATCATCGTCATCTTCCTGATCATCAGGAGTAGTGCGTCCTCCGTGAAGCTCCTTCCGGATACCCAAGCATATCAGGTCGTGCCTTGCTTTCGGACCATCTTTCGTCCTATCTGGCATGTTGATTATGGTGGCGACCAGACTCTCGCACACGTTTTTTGTGATATGCATGATGTCGAGGCTATGAGGCGTGCGGAGAAACTTCCAGTATGGCAACTCCCAGAAAACAGACCTTGTTTTCCATACCTTCATCAGCGTCTTGTCTTGTTGCTGCCTCTTTCGCTTCTTTCCAGGCTTAGGACAATCTTTCCAGTTTTTCAGCAACTCTTCCACTTCTTCGCTGCTCCTACGCTCTGGGATTCCTCGGGTCTCTGATTTGCCATCGAACAGGTCTCCACGTTTTCTCCATGGATCATTCTTGCCGAGCCACCTCCGGTGCGCCATGAACACGGTTTTCGATGACCCTGGATCTTTCTCTAGTTGGAGATAGCTTGTGTTATCCATGCACCTAACGCATGCGCAGAATCCTTGGATAACCTGCCCCGAGATATACCCGCAACCTGGATAGTCTTGCACCGTAGTGACCAACGCGGCTCTCATAGTGAAATAATCTTGTGCGACGGCGTCGTAAGTATTAGCTCCAGATTCCCATAACGTGGCTAGCTCCTCTTTCAACAGCCCGAGATACAGATTGATGTCGGTACCAGGTTGTTTTGGCCCTTGAATTAGCATACTCATTTGTATGTACTTCTTCTTCATGCACAACCATGGAGGGAGGTTGTACATCCATACAAACACGGGCCAAGTGCTGTGCGTGCTGCTCTGGCTACCGAACGGATTGAGTCCATCGGTGCTCGCACCAAGCCTGATGTTCCTCGAATCTCCACCGAATTCTGGGAATTCGAGGTCCAATGCTTTCCACTGGCTAGCATCTGAAGGGTGCGTCAGCAGCTCATCCTTTTCGGGGTCATCATCATCTCCTGGCTTCTTCCTTTCCGCATGCCATCGCATGAGATTCGCTTCCTTAGGGTCCGCGAAATAGCGCTGCAGACGAGGGGTGATAGGAAAGTACCATACCACTTTTCGAGGTGCTTTCTTCCCTTTCTTGTATCGACTCACGCCGCACACCGGACATGTGGTTTTCTCCGCGTCCTCGCCCCAATAAATGATGCAATCGTTGATGCATACGTGATATCTAACGTGCGGTAGATCGAGAGGACAGACGATTTTCTTGGCATCCTCGATACTAGTTGGACATGTGTTCCCCTCCGGGAGACGATCGTGCCAGAATGCCATCATATCGTCGAAGCTTGCGTCGCTCAATTTGTGCTTTGCCTTCATCTCCATAGCCTTGAGCGTTACATTCAACCGGGTATCATCGGGCCTGCATCCTTCATACAATGGAGTAACCGCGTCTTTCTCAAGTTGCGCAAGCTTGGCTTTCTCTCTAGCGGCAGCCCTGGCGTTACTCGTCTGCTTGAGAAGCAGCTCTTGCACATAAGGGTCCCGCACCCAGCCTGACGTTGTTCCATCATCGTCTGCTCCTCCGGCATCTAGATCATCATCATCCCGGTCTGCTTCCGCACCTTCACCATCTCCAGGAGCCTCTTCATCATCTCGCCCGTTCTCGCCGTGATGATGATCATCGTCATGTTGGCCACCTTCTTCACCGTCTCCATCATCTACGCCATCGCTTATCCAACGAGTGTATCCATCCATGAAACCATGGCGGAGCAGGTGCGCCTGCAGATTCCCGGAATCTGGGTCGATCACCCAGTTGAGTTTGCATCTTCTACACGGACATCTTATATCTGTCTTGTTATTTCGTATCATGTCGGCCGTCGCACATTTCAAAAATCTAGCCACAATGCCTTCGCTCATTATGCGGACCATTTTTGCCTGCACGATGTACACGGTACAATTTTGAAGTCTATTAGAACCACATAATGAATGCATGCATGCAATGGTCGATAGAAAATTTCGGCATGACCTATCCTAAAATTAGGACCTTTGCGAAATGCCAAAGTCTTGCCAAAATGGAAATGAATCAACATTTTGGCAAAACAAATGGCAACTTGTTCACATACAAACACAAGAGAGAGAGAGACCGATCCATACACACATGAACATATCATTATCCTCTCCATACACACATGCATGAGCATCATCGATACTCTCCATATACACACACATATGACCATCGATCCTCTCCACACATACACACATCATGAGCATCGATCATCTACATACATATGAGCACATGCATCATCCATATACACATGAACACATCCTTACATGGACAACTTACCGAGATGAGAGACCGATCGCGAGAAAGATGGAAAGGAGAGGTGCACGCGTCGACCGGAGACGGATAGATGAGAGACCGGAGACCTCCTCTATTACTTATGTAACATCCAAAGCAAGTTTTACATGCTAAAAATGGTGAATGTATGGAGAAATTGAGGTGGGAAGGAGAAGATCCCGACTAGATCTAAGGAGGAAGAAGAAGGGGAAAGTGAAGTGTGGGTGGTGGATGTGTGGGCACACATGTGCACATAAAGTGCTGTCCTAAAAGAATCGACACATCCGTGGCGCACACGGCCCTAGTGCGCCACATGGAGTACAAACTTCTGTGGCGCACTAGGCCGAGTGCGCCACAGAAGTTTGTGGCCGTTTCAAAGCAGAGGGGGGCATGCGCTTAGGCGTAGCGCACCAGGCACACGTGCGCCACAGATGACCTAACAACCGTGGCGCACATGACTATAGTGCGCTACAGATGTTTGGCGTGTGGCCAACAGGGCCCTGGCCCACACACATATGTGGCGCACTATAGTCATGTGCGCCACGGTTGTTCTAGTTATTAGTAGGGCACTGCCCACAGGTGAGCCACGCCTGTTTTAGCCGTGGGGCACTTCAACCATGTGAGCCACGGATATGCTGATTACCTATAGCCGTTTTCCTAGTAGTGCGTTGGACTCCAGGTGGGCGACTGAGGCAAGGTCGAGTCGTATGTTGTGCTTCTCGCAGAATTCAGCCATGGCTCCTTTGGCGAAGTTGGTGCCGTTGTCCGTGATGATGTTGTTCGGGAACCAGTAGCGATAGATGAGCTCGTGTAAGAACTTCGTAGCGGTCTTCTCGTCGCACTTGCGGACTGGCTTGGCCTCCACCCACTTTGTGAATTTGTCAACCGCGACTAGGAGGTGGGTGAAGCCGGAAGGGGCCCACCATGACCATGCCCCATACAGCGAATGGCTAGGTGATGGGGATGGTCTTGAGCGCCGAGCTCGGTACATGAGTCTATTGGCGTACTTCTGGCACCCGACGTAGCGTTGGACGATGTCGATCGCGTCGGAGTTTGTAGTGAGCTAGTAGAAGCCATGTCGCATGGCCTTGGCGACTAGGGAACGGGAGTCAGCGTGGTGGCCGCAGTCGCTGGCGTGGATGTCCTGGAGGATCTTGCGTCCTTTTGCGGGTTGCACACAACGTTGGAACACGCCGGTCACGCTGCATTTGTGGAGCTCGCCGTTGATGATGATGAAGGATTTGCAGCGGCGTGCTATCATTTGGGCCTTCGCCTCGTCAGCGGGTAGGGTGCCTCCCTCCAGGTAGGCGACGTATGGCACGGTCCAGTCGTTTGGCTCGGCGATCAATGCGACTAGGGCTGCGTCTGGTTGCAGCGGAATTTTGATGTCGATCTCCCTCGGGGGAGAGATGGAGGACTTGCTGATGGTGTCGAGGAATACACCGGCGGGTGGTGCGAGTCGAGTTGAGCCGATGCGGGAGAGTGCGCTGGCCTCCTTGTTCTTCCGCCTGTCGATCCACTCGACGGAGTAGCCCGCGAAGTGGCCTCCCAGCTGGTCCACTGCTTGGCGGTATGCCACCATGGTGGGGAAGACTACGTCGCAGGTGCCGGCGACTTGCCTGACGACGAGGTCGGAGTCGCCATAGCAGCGCAGGCGATTGATGTTCATCTCCTTGGCTGCTTGCATGCCGTGGAGTAGCGCCTCGTACTTGGCCATGTTGTTGGTGCAGGGGGTGAAGTCGAGGTACAGGACATAGCGTAGCTTGTCGCCCTTTGGATATGTGAGCATGATCTCTGCCCCTGCACCATCTGTGTTCTTGGAGCCGTCGAACTGTAGGCTCCAGTAATGGAGGTATGGCAGTTTCTCTGCCTGCTGGGCCTCCTCCCAGTCGGCGAGAAAATCTGCTAGAGCCTGCGACTTGATTTCCTTGCGCGGCTCGTACCTGATGTTGTGGACTCCGATCTCGACGGCCCACTTGGCGACTCGCCCAGTCGCCTCACGGTTCCGAATGATGTCCTGCAACGGTGCTAAGGAGACGACCATTATTGGGTGCTCCTGGAAGTAGTGCGGCAGTCGCCACTAGGCTCTGAAGACCGCATATACCAATTTTTGATACTGTGGGTAGCGCTGGCGCGAATCGATGAGGACTTCGCTGATGTAGTATACTGGTCGCTGCACCGGGCGTTCCTTGCCTTCCTCTGGTCGCTTGACGACCATGACGGTGCTGGCGACTCGCTCGGAAGCCGTGACGTAGACGAGCATGGGCTCCTCGTCGACGGGGGCGGCGAGTAGCGGTGCTGCGAGTAACACCTCCTTGAGAGCGTGGAGCGCGTCATCTGCCTCCTTGTCCCACTGGAAAGTGGGGTTCTTGCGCATTAGGCGGTAGAGGGGCATCGCCTTCTCTCCTAGCCGGGGGATAAAGTGATTGAGAGCCACGACTCGCCCAGCCAACTTCTAGACATCGTGCAGGCACTCGGGTCTGCTGAGTCGGGCGATCGTGTTGATCTTGGCGGGATTTGCCTCGATCCCGCACTTGGAGATGACGTACCCTAGCAGCTATCCAGTAGGTACACCGAAGGTGCACTTTCCTGGGTTGAGCTTTATCTTGTACCTCCGCAGGTTGGCGAAGGTTTCCGCTAGGTTGGTGAGTAGATCGCCCTGGCGAGTAGACTTTACTACCACGTCGTCGATGTAGACGTGGATGTTGCGGCTGATTTGGCTCGCAAGGCACTCCTGCATGCACCTCTGGTAGGTCGCCCCGACGTTCTTGAGGCCGAAGGTCATGGCGGTGTAGCAGAAGGCTCCGAATGGTGTGATGAACGTCGTCTTCTCCTTGTCCTCGACTGCCATTTTGATCTAGTTGCACCCAGAGTAGGCATCGAGGAAGCATAGCGACTCCGAGCCCGCGGTTGAATCGATGATTTGGTCGATCCACGAGAGGACGAACTATTCCTTCGGGCAGGCGCTGTTGAAGTTTGTGTAATCGATACACATTCTCCAGGTCCCGTTTTTCTTCTCGACCAGGACTGGGTTTGCCAGCCACTTGGAGTATTTGATTGGCCAGATGAATCTTGCAGCGAGTAGACGCTGCACCTCCTCGGCGATTGCTCGGCGGCACTCTTCATTGAAGGGCCGCAGCGACTGCTTGACGGGTCACACTTTAGGGTGGTGTTGAGTTTGTGCTCAGCGAGTTCCCTCGGGACACCAGGCATGTCGGATGGCTTCCATGCGAAGATGTCGCGATTCTCACGTAGGAACTCGATGAGCGCGCCTTCCTTTGCTGGGATCATGCCCGTCCCAATCGTCACCGTCTGGCTAGAGTCGCCTGGGACCAGCTCGACGGTGCGAGTGTGTGTCGTTGCCTCGAAGGCGGTGGAGCTGCCACCCTCCGAGTTGGGCTGCTTGAGTATGCTGGGGTCGTCATTGTTGACCCTGCTCGCGTACTTGGCGAGCTCTTCCGCATGGTTGACTTCTTCCGCTATGACAACATTGGCGAGCTCGGCTCCTTTGGCCTCGCACTCTGCGGCCATGTCGGGGTCGCCATGGACAGTGATGATGCCGCACGGCCCGGGGAGCTTCATTGCATTGTGCGTGTAGTGGGGCGCTGCCATGAATTTGGCGAACGCCTGATGCCCCAGAACACAGTGGTAGGGGCTGTTGAACGGCACCAGCTCGAAGACGATCCGCTCGGTGCGAAAGTTCGCTAGTGTACCGAAGGTGACTGGCAGCATCACCTTGCCGATCGGGTACGCTTTCCGACCAGGGACGATGCCGTGGAAGGTGGTGTAGGTCGTCTCGATCATCGACTGCGGGAGCCACAGTCGCCTGAATGTGTCTTGGTACAGAATGTTGATGGAGCTGCTGCCGTCCATCAACGTCTTGGGGAGCCAATAGTCTCCCACCTTGGGCTTGACCACCAAGGCGACTCGGCCCGGATATTCGATCCGTGGAGAGTGGTCCTCGCGACTCTAGGTGATTGGTTGCTCTGACAAGTTGAGGAACTGGGGGATGTCGATCTGTGACACCGCGTTGATGGTGACAGCGCGGGCGATGACCTTCATCTCGCGCTTCGTGTTGAAGCCGGTGAAGGTTTGGAGCGAGCCAGCGTAGTTGCCGAATTTGCCGCCGTTTGGCGGGTGGTTTTCGGGGTCTTCCCTTGCGCGTCGTGCCTTCTCGATCTCCCTCAGGGAGTGGCAGTCGGCGGTCGTGTGCGTGGCGGGTTTCCCCTCCCTGCTGTGGAACACACAGGGCTGGTTGAGCAGAGCCGCGGGGTCGAACCGCGGCTTCGCCTTGTAGTTGCCGCCGCGGCGGCGTTGGCCTCCATCGCGGAAAAAGCTTTTGGGCTCGTGTGGGGCGTACCCAGCGTTGGCCTGACGAAGGAGCCCTCAAAGTGCCTGACGAAGGCATCACGCATTTCCTCCCAGGAGTCGATGATGTCCGCGGGGTGGGTGTTGATCCATTGCCGGCACGCTCCCTCCATCATCAGGGGGAAGTAGCGAGCGGCGACCAGGTCGGTGTGGCCGGCGATTGCCATTGCCATGAGGTACGTGTCCAGCCACACGGACGGGTCATACGAGGGGTCGTACTTCTCGATCTCCTTCGGCGCCTTGAAGTTCGCCGGGTATCTGTCGCCGCGGATCATTGGTCCGAAGCACTGGGATACGACTCGGCTCAGCGACCCCTTCGTTCGCCGTCGCGGTGGTTGGTGAGGGTATGCCTCAAGTCATCAGGTTGGCTGCACGCCAGCTCTGGTTGTTGATGATGTGGGTGCGCGTGTCGACTGGCTGCCCGTTGGCGGCGATGAAGTTGTTCGCTGGTCGCGGGTCGTTGGTGGAGAGTGCCTCGTGCGTGGGTCGGTGTTGGAGCTGCAGGGGATCGGGTGGTGGGCAATTGAGGGTGTTTGCCACCATTGGGCAGCCGCTCGAGGCCACCCTGCTGCCCGACGAATGCGAGTGCATGCGACCCTACGAGTCGGCTCCCGTGTTTTGCTTCTCCACGGCCTTGGCGAGAAGAGCCTTGGCATACTGGATCTGCAGGGCACCTTCCCCGGTCACGGTGATGTTGTCGACCATGGATCGGCTCGTGACTACGTTGTCCATCGGAGTGGAGAACAGTGGGAGGCCGTTCGGGTCTTGCTCCCGCGAGGAGACCAGGATTCTTGGCTGATCCCGGGGGGGCGTTCGTCCGGGTGGTGGTGGGGGCGCCGTTGGCCGTCGCGCCTGGTGGTGGCCGGGAGCTCCCTCCTGGCGGCGCGTTCTCGCAGATCGCGCGCTCGGCTATGCGGGCCGGGTCGTTTTCGTCGTCGAAGTTCAGGGCACGGCCCTGAACGGTGGGGTTCAGGCGCGACCTGATGCGGAGTTGGTGGTAGCACGAAAGCTCCTGCGCTGTCACCTGCTCGAGGCGGAATTTTTCGCGCTCGGCTTGTTCCTTGCGGACCGCCTCCTCCAGTCGCACGCGGAGTTCCTCGACCTCCGTTGCCATCGCGGTCGGTGGGATCTGTAACACCCTTTTTTAGTTAGTCTATATTAGGGTCTGTTTTATGCATCATAAGCATCATCTCTATTAATGCATGCAATAAAGAATAAAGAAAACCCTAAAACTCTAATATTCCCTGTGTTGTGACTATTTCAAATGGTTTCAAATATTTTGAAAATGGTCAAAAAGTTGTGAAGCCCAAAATGTTATAAGGGCCTCACATTATTTTAAATGTTTTTCGAAGTCTATGGCAATTTTTGAAATGCCCAAAACAGTATTTGAATTTGGAAAATACAAACAGAAATAGAAACAGAAAACAAAAAGGTTTAAAAAAAAGAGAGACCCGGAGCCTTCAGGACGCTCAGCCTAGAACGGCACATCTCTTCCCTCTCCTCTCTCTGTCGCCTGCACAGCAACTCCCGCAGCCCATCTGCAGCCCGTAGCTGGCCCAGGTCCACATACCGTTTCGTCTGTTCTATCCCTGTCGTCCACCTCCGGCCGCGTTAGAAGCACCTCGCTGGCGCCACCGCGTTGCTCGCCGGCGTGGAGATGCACGCCGCTGTCCCGGACGCCTACAAGTGTCGCGACTTCGACAAAGACAAACCTTAGCCGCCACTTCCTCCCTTCCCCTTCCTCTCTGGCTCGCACGCGCAAGTCCGAAACCCTAGCTTTGCATACCGCGGTCGCCCTGCCGCCTCCGGCCTCCCCAAGCCATGCCATGACGCCCAGGAGCTCCGCCTCATCGCCATGACCTCCCTCGTCAAAGGAATCAGACTCACGCGGCTGGAATCGATCGCAAAGGCCCCATCTTCCCGAGCACCGGCTGCCACCATCATCGTCAATTGCGGCCGTTCCGGGCCGCCCCGAGCTTCACCGACCCTCCCACCGCAACCACGGTGAGCCGCTAGTCACACCAGCAACTTCCTTTGCTCCTCTTGCTTCCTGGTCTGGCCGCCCACCGTGCGCCACCGTCCGCCGCCGCAGAAGGTCGTCGTCGACCATGGTCCGGTGTCCAAACATTGGCGGCACCACCACTGGTTGGCTCAGCGTGATGCCCTGAGTTGAACAAGACCCTCCTCGCTCGCCCGCGCCCTCACGATCGACAGATCGAGCCTCGATCTGGAGATCAAGCTCCTGATGACATCACCATGATGTCATGCTGATGTCATATCTCCTTTTCTTTTCTTTTATTAATTCTTGTAAATCATTTTAGTAATTGTATAATACATGACATGTGGGTCCCTGCTGTAAGTGAGATAAACATTTTCAGGAATGTTTTCTAATTAATAAAAATGTTTAAGTAATTCCAAAATGTAAAATTATTTTATAATATTACAAAAATGATTTAAAATGAATTAAAATTGGGAAAAATCATAACTAATTCATTTTAAATCAGAAAAATACAAATAATATATCAAAATTTTCAGAAAAATGAGAACTATCTAAATAATATATAATAATGAATTGTTAAGCAACTTAAATGAAAAGTTTAATTAGAAGAACATAGTAACCCCTCACAAGTGATTCCGGAATTTTCCCCGAGTTAGGGTTTGCGCCCCTCGGAACCCCGATTAAGTTGTCGATCATGCCCTAGGGTTACATTTCAATGCAAATTAACTTGTCATATCATCATACTTGCTTGAGCATTGTATCGATGCCATGTGTTGATTGTTCCCCTCTGTTTTCGGTGTTTGGTTCTTCTTCGGTAGAATACGAGATCAAGATCAAGATCGAAGACCGAGATTAACACCGTCGAATATTGAAGATCGACGAACAATACTTGACCAACTATAACCAAGTCAAGTACAAGATTCCCGCAGATATGCTTATCTGTTGTCAACTAACAAAGGAAAGCATAGCCCCACCATGATATAATACTATGATTTCGAAAGCATTTCAATTCCTGCCATGATGCATACGATTCTACTGTGGTCTTTTATCGATAGATAGAGTATCCTATCTATTTCATTACTTACTTTGAGCTTATATTACCTGATCCACTGCTCCTAGCATAACTAGGTTTGGCTGTGTGCATTGCTAGAGCTTTTATAAGTGTCTGCTTAGCCATGCATAGCTGTCAATTCTGGTCCATCCAGATGATGTATCGGATGCAGAGAATCTAGTATGACAGGAGAACATGATGAGATGAGATCAGTGATATGAGTTAAACATGCTAAGGCTTTTATGGGAGGCCACGGTGGGATGTGGTTTTTCTAGTCCCATGCTCGCCACCCTTAGGACCCTAGGTTCTTGCCTCTTGAACCAAGACGAGCGTACAACCACATGGGGTAAATGGGGACCCCATGATTGACTAACTTGCCTAGTAGATTCCATGAGTCACAAAGTTCGGGCATTCCATTCGACATATGCATAGAAAACCTTTTGAAAGATTTGTCGGGTGTAGGTGCATTCATAATAGGTAGGTAAGCGTGGCCGAGGTTGCATGGGGTAGATAGCACCCCTGGTAAACCAACCTCGCCTCACATCTTTAAGTACCGGCTTCAGGATTTGACCTGTTACGGCGGAACCATACTTATTGCATGACTCATGGTCTCGGCGAAAGCAAGGTAAAGGTCGTGTCCAACCACACCCTCTGTCAGCACACCAAGGAAGTGTGTCAAGTGGCATTAAGAGTCGGTTGGTACATGTGGGTAAAGTTGTATACCCCTGCAGGGTAATAATCTTTCGGAAAGCCGTGTCCACGGTTATGAACGACTTGGGAACAGATGGGAAATCATAGATAACTTGAACCTAATCGTAAAAATTGGCAACTAATGTTTGTTAAGGATGCTTCCTCATGGGTACGAGGGGGTGATCCTAGTTCAGATGATGATGATTCAGTGGATATCAAAAGATATGATGATCAATATTTCGGAGTTGTCGCTCTCTTATCCCCTTTTAAAATACTCTGATTAGACGAGCTTCTTATCCCTCTTGTTTTATAAACAAATATGGCTTTATGCAAACAACTCCACCAGCCATAAGTCTTGCGGAGTACACCCTGTACTCACCCTTGCTTTGTTGATACTTTTGGCAGAGTAAGTGTTCCTGGAAGATCAGTTTGGTACTACATCGACATCGACAAGTAGCTCGGGGTTCCCGGCCGGTAGCCTAGAATCTATGGGCTGGGACGTCATCGTTATGCTTCAGGCCTCTTAGGCCATTTGTTAAGTTTGCTATACTTAATAGCATAATTTGCCTTCCGTTGTTTGATGATTGTGGTCAGTGACCTCTGCTTGTAATAATTTGGTTCTCTGCTCAGTTATGAGCTTGCTGTAATAAATTTTTGTGTCGTAGGGTCACTGATGTGTTACCAATTCTTCACTGGATGTTCTCGAGCTCAAGGTTAAGCTTATTTCAGACGGAGGTCTGGGATTTGTTTATCCATGATCCCAGGGGTGTCACAGGATCGGCATGGATAAGGGGTCTGGTAGGGCGTCCGCGCTATTTGCCATGTAGGCCGCGACATTGCGGCCAGATCCGGTGTGAAGATCGCCGGAGTTCTCCGACCCGGAATCGAAGTCAAAGATCCCAAGAATGGAGGGATCCTCGAAGTCTCCCACGTTGGAGACCTGGGTGATGGAGCCCGTGGGTGACGCGGTGACGATGGATCTGGCGGCCGATGCCGGGGTCGCCGAGTCGGCGTCGTCATTAAGGGCCGCGTCCTCCGTGACCATGGTGGTTTCGGCCACGTTGCTGTTGGCCGAGTCTTACTCGGAGGCGAATCAGTGGATGGTGCGGACCTGACTCTCAGAGAGCCGGTCGCGTGGTGGTGACTCGCGGATGCGAGCCGAGTCCTCCGAGACGATGACGTCGGTGAAGCCGACGAAGCGGCTGATCGTGCCGACCGGCATGATCACGCTGTGCGTGACGGGGCACGCCGCCGGGACGTAGCTGCTCGGCAAGATCTAGAGGATCTCGCCGATTGCAATCATGCGACCGGTGGCGATCGTCTCGTTGATGGGCAGATTGGGTCTCACCGCAGAACACCGGCCTGACCGGCCAGGCCCCATGGTGGGCGCCACTATCGTGGGAATGGCTACGGCAAATGCTGCAATCGGCAGCGAGTAGTAGAACAAAGGACAAGGGCGGCCAGCCATCTGCGGTGCGAGATGAGGGCAGAGACACAAGGTTTTACCCAGGTTCGACCCCCGGATGGTAAAGACCTACTCTTGCTAGATTGTATTATGGAGAGAGTACAAGGGCGAGCTCGACGAATCAAACCCAAAGGAATTGCCGTTGACCCTGCCAAAGTGAAAGATGTAGAAGATTGGCAAGCCCCAACCACTCAAACCCAAGTTCGTGCTTTTCTCGGATTGGCGGGATATTACCGCAAATTCGTAGAAGGATTCTCGAGTATCGCCCGACCCATGACCCAATTGCTGAAGAAGGACAAGAAGTTTGAATGGACCGACAAATGTGAAGCGAGTTTTCAAGAACTCAAGAGGAGATTGATTTCAGCCCCAATCTTGATCATGCCGGATATCACGAAGCCCTTCGATGTGTATTGTGACGCATCCAAGATTGGTCTCGGATGTGTACTAATGCAAGAATGCAAAGTTATATCTTATCTATCTCGACAATTGAAGCAACATGAGCAAAACTATCCAACCCATGACCTCGAACTCGCAGCAGTAGTCCTAGCCCTGAAGACATGGAGACATTACCTAATGGGAAACCGTTGTGATATTTATTCGGATCACAAGAGCCTAAAGTATATATTCACTCAGAAGGAGTTGAATATGAGTCAGAGAAGATGGATTGAGCTAATCAAGGATTACGACCTGGACATTCACTATCACCCTGGTAAAGCCAACGTGGTAGCCGATGCCCTTAGCAGATTGCCATGCCACTTGAACTCCATGATTTTGAAGGAGCAACCAAGTTTGCACAAGGAGATGGAAGATTTTCGAATGGAATTAGTAAGTGAAGGATTTTTGGCTAGCATAGAACTTCAGCCCACTTTGATCAGTCAGATTAAAGAGGCGCAGAAGGGAAATGCCAGTATCGACGGAATCAAGCGTCGTATCGGTACAGGAAAAGTACCCGGATTCACCGAGGATGAAGAAGGAGTTCTGTGGTACAAAGGACGCCTTCGTGTACCAGCAGATTCGGAGTTGAAAGAAGTTATCTTGAAGGAGGCTCATGATACTCTTTATTCTATCCATCCCGGAGGAACTAAAATGTATCAAGATTTGAAAGAGCAATTTTGGTGGCATAAGATGAAGAGAGAAATCGGAAGCTATATCGCCAAGTGTGATATATGTCAGCGAGTCAAGGCAGGACATCAAAGACCCGCTGGATTGTTGCAACCTTTGCAAATTCCGGAATGGAAATGGGATTCTGTAGGAATGGACTTTATCACTGGACTACCTACTTCTAGTAGGGGAAATGACTCTATTTGGGTCATAGTGGACAGATTGTCCAAAGTCGCCCATTTCTTGCCCGTCAAAACCACCTATCAGAGTTCGAAGCTAGCGGAGTTATACATCGCTAGAATCGTCAATTTGCACGGAGTCCCCAAGAACATAGTATCGGATCGAGGAACTCAGTTTACCTCGAGATTCTGGAAGAAAGTCCAAGAAGGTTTAGGCACCCGCCTAGATTTCAGTATCGCGTATCACCCTCAGACGATGGACAAACGGAGCGAGTAAATCAAATACTCGAAGATATGCTTAGAGCATGTGTGCTAGTATGTTGATCCAAGTGGGAAGACTGTCTGCCGTTTGCAGAATTTTCCTACAACAATAGTTACCAAGCTAGTTTTCAAATGGCCCCATTTGAATTCATGTACGGAAGAAAGTGTCGCACCCCTTTGAACTAGTCGGAAGTAGGAGAGAGTCAGATTTTTGGACCCGACATCCTCCGAGAAGCAGAAGAGAAGGTTCACAAGATTCGTGAGCACCTCAAGACCGCCCAATCCCGACAGAAGAGTTATGCTGACAAGAGACGTCGAGACCTCGCCTTCAATATAGGAGATTTTGTTTATCTGAAAGTGCCGCCATTGAAGGGACTGCAGCGTTTCCAACTCAAAGGAAAGTTAGCCCCCAGATATATCGGACCTTTCAAAAATCTGAACCTTCGAGGAGAAGTACCGTATCAATTGGAACTACCTGAAGAGATGTCATCTGTGCACAATGTGGTCCATATCTCGTTACTTCGCAAATGTCTCGAAGTCCCCGAGAAGACCGAAGTGTTCAAGAATATCGATCACCGGACCATAGAGATCAACGATGACCTGACCTATCCCGAAGTACCCATCCGCATTTTGGAAGAAGCTTTTTGAACTACCCGAACCCGAAGCATCAAGTTTCTCAAGATTCAGTGGAGCAACCACACAGAAAAGGAAGCTACTTGGGAGCGCGAAGATCACATCAGGACGGAGTTTCCCGATCTCTTCAAATCCTAGGTAATCTTTTCGTCCTTTTTCAAATCTCGGGACGAGATTTTGTTTAAGGGGGGAAGGTTTGTAACATCCCAAAAATACTAAGCTTTGATCATCAAATTCTAATCATCACTATTAGGGTTAACAAAAACTTTTCTAAATGAAATCATGAATGCATGCATATGTGTATGCATGGATTTTGAAATCCTTTAAAACCACCTTGTTTGTTTGTTTGTTTCATTGCTTGTAAAATGTTTCTTAGGTGAAATAAACATCATCTAAAACATTTCCCAGACCTTTCCTAAAGACAAGTAAATCAAAACACATATATGAAATGAATGGTCACTTTGACCAATTTAACTCCCATGCCCACTTTGGCTGTCTCAAACTTTCAGAACCTAACAGAAACTTTTCTGGATCTTTGCACCCCTTGAATGTAATCATAACAAGGTATCAAGGCCCACTTTGTGATCATCCAGAAACTTTCAAATGCATAGTTTAAATGACAATTCAAAATTGAATCTTTATCATATGGGAAGATCCCACTTTTTCAAAAACCACTCAAACAAGCTCAACTTTCAAAACCCAAGCATCTGCAGACTCACCAGCACCAATCTAGCAAACCCACCAAAAATCTTTTCAAAATTCAAAACTTGATTTCATGCGGCCATTTCATCAAACAGGTTGCAGACACAAATCAAACAAACATCAAACACTATAGTGTGCAGTAAAATTGGCCTAACTTGTTCCCTAGTTAGCTCACACACAGCTCAGTAGATCATCTAGGAAGTTTAACTAAGGACTAGCACCCCTGTGAGCTTGCCATTGCCATGAATGGTGAACAGCCGAGCACCCCCTTGTTACCCCAGTGTGGACAGCAGGCTAGAGGAAGAACTAGCCTTGCCAACCTTGTCTGGGAGGCAGCCCACCGTCCACAGCCACTACCTGTCCCAGCCGCGAGCGTAGCCAAGCCCTGGACCACGCGCACAAGCCGCGCCCAGACTGCCAGAGACCATGCCGAGCATGCGCTAGAGAACGACCCTCGACCGAAGCCCACAGACCGCGCGCCGCCCTCGCCGCGTGCATACACAATCCCCAACGACCCAGTAGACCGTCAGAAATCCCCGTTTGCCGCCCCGTGCCGCACAGCCACCGCCCGCCGTCGAAGACGCCGCCTCTGCCGTGCAGAATACCGCCTGTTCCAGACCAAACCACACCGCCCCATGCCTCGAGACCATGTCGTTGAGCATCGCCAGGAGACAGAGCACCGTCCCCTACCCTTGCCCATGCCATTAGCCGCCTGTAACCCCGCCCCCGACGAGCTCACCGTGCGCCCCAACGGTCCCCTTGCTCGACTATAAATAGAGGCCACCCCCGCACGATTTCTTCACACCGTCTCACTCCCCTCTCCTCACTAATCGTGCCACACCGTTCTCAGAGCAAGGCAAGCACCACCCCGCCGGAATTTCACCGGAGCCCGCCGCCTCTGGAGAAGAAGGGAGCCAGTGATTGGAGCCGCCCCAGGAGAAGCCACCGGTACCAGGAGATTCGCCGTCGTCGACTTCGTCGTTCGCCCGCCTCGCCGACCCTCGCCAGTACCCCGGTGAGCCCCCAGCAACCCTCACTGGCCGTGCTAGGTTTCGTTCTCGCCGGAGTTGTCTCGTGTCGATGATGACTTCCAGCCGTTAGATTAGAACTAGATCGAACGATCCACGTCGCTCCATACCGCTTCGCCCAGCCCCCTGTCACTGACGAGTGGGGACACCCACTTAAGCAGCCCGCGGGAGCACTGCGCTGAGCAGGCCGGCCCAGTAACTTTTCCCGCGCAACCCAGTTATTCAAATTAAAACTTTTCTATTTGAATTCAAACACACTTCTATACCCAACTTCAAAAATCAATCCATATCGATTCAGTGCACCAAATTGAATGAAACCAATTTTGTTGGAAAGGCCTGTGAATGCTGAATCCAAGCCCGTTGGATTCAAGTCATTTGGATCTATAGATCACCCATGGTCATAATAACAAGCCAGAAGCTTTTCTGCATTCAAACATTTTTCAAATTTAAACCATCATAGCTTTTGAGTTGATTCCAACTCTCAAAAATCAAATTTAACCATACCTTTCAGAATATATAAAAATATATATAGGTTTACTTGCAGAAATAATGTTCAAGTAATAAAAGAATGCTACATAAGCATTTCTAGCCACTTTAATTAATTAAAATAAAAGGGTAAAACCTTATTAAATTGTGACACCACTTTAAATCACATTCCCATGGACTACGATATGTGGTGATGACATGTGTCAACATGATCCCATGTTGGGTTTGGAGAATATTAAATCTTAAGTAGTTTTTCAATGAGTAGAAATTACTTTTCTAAAAATAAAAGGAATTAAATCAAGCCTTAACCTTGTAATGTTAGGGATGATGCTAGATCATCCATAGGACCCTTGTGTGTGATTATTGCAAGTAGTTAAGTATTGTTTGGTGAGTGTGTACCTCGTATTTATTCATAGACGCTAGTACCGACCAAGGATACGAGGAGGAAGGAGGATACTACGAAGAAGAAGCTGAGGAGAACTTCAACCACTGCTCTGCACAAGGCAAGCTAAAACTTGCAAGACCCTCTACTTTAGCAAGCTAGTAACCTTGCAAGCTAACACTTGCAATTTAGCAAGCTTATACTGATATTGTGCAAGCTGAGACTATACCTATGCAAGCCCATACTTGTTACTATACCTACTATATGCCTTAAGAATATGTGATCATACCCACTTGATAAACCAATCCTAGTTTTACTTGCAAGCTTCTTACTTTATTTCTTTATCAAAGCTTACTTAGAGTTTACTTAAGTGACTGGTAGATATTGGAAAGCTACTGCAGGTTGCATAAAGAGCATAAAATTTGGCCTAAGTTAGAAACCTTGACATCAGCCTGAGACATAAGGTTGTACTTAGTTGAAACTCCACTAGTTACCACCCCTCATTAGTACTACCCCCACCTGTAGATGCTAGTGCTAAGCATAAAACTTGATCAACTTTTAGATGGGAATACTTGGTGGAAAAATGGTTATGAAAACCTTGGAATGATGGATCACTCTATTGAAATGTTTTGGACATGTGTTTCCAAACACTTGAGGATTTTGGTGATAAAAATTTTGAGGCATGAGCCTTAGCCCTTTATAAAACTGATGGTTGTCTGGATGCGATACCATTCCAATTTTATCGTACAACCACAATACCCGAATATTGGGTAGGGCTTGATTGGAAACTTATATTCCTTAGTATTAGTTCCCTCACGGCAAAGGTCTGAGCTGAGGCTACCTTGTGAAGATTGTCCACCTGTGCAGTACCCAAGATAACAGTTGGTCATGGTTGGGAGGCCAAACTCACAGGAGAGGTGCTTATACTAGGGCGTGTAATCGAAAGGTTAGGATTGATTATCCGCATACTGAGTATGGTGAATTCAGGATTTGTTCCTGACGGATGTATCGAATGTTGTGGTGAAAGTGTACAATCTCTGCAGAGTGTCAAACTATTCAAATTGCCGCATCCGCGGTTATGGACAGTTGGAGTGGCCATACTGTTCCCCCGTCAGACTTTTCAAAATGACCTGTGAAATGAACTAAGACTTTGACTTGACCACAACAGAGTTGTGATATGAAATACAAGTTCCCAGTTAGGAGTTATAAAACTGTGACTAGCTTTAGAACTTAGTAGAGATAAATCTGGCTTTTGCCTAACAACCCTAGAGCCTAGTGTCCTATTATCCAAAAACCCCCTTTACCTATTAGTATTAGTTTGCGAGTACTTAAAGAGTACTCATGGCTTTGTCCCTGGCTATTCCCATGGCCAGACTATGAAGAGGAGTACCTGGAAGATGGACCCCAGGAAGGTTACGACAACTAGGATCATCTCCCATCGTCAGCATTTCCTGTGACCCCGAAGATGGAGCTTCACCTACGCTACCGTTATTATTATTACGTATTCCGCTGCTTGATGTTGTATTAAGAACTGGATCTTGAGATCCCTATTTGTGTAAGAACTTATGTATCGTTTGTAATAGATGATGTACTATGGTATCCAATTCTGTTATGTCTCGCAAAAATGGTAATCCTGGGATTGCGATGTATGGAATAACAGGCATCTAGGATTGAAAAATCCGGGTGTTGACAAGTTGGTATCAGAGCCATCCTGACCATAGGAGACCCTAGTTAGACTGGACGTTTGAATCAAAAACTTAGTTTCAAAACCAAAGAAAACAAATATTTACAAAAACTTATTCTCATTCTTATCTCTTTGATTCTTTCATAAAAATTCATGTTCCTCAAAAACTCTTGCAAAATATCTAAAATTTTGGCACACCTGACCCCTCTGCTAATCTACTCATCCTCTATTTTTATAGATGGACGTGAAGTACAGCAAGTTTTACCAACTTGGGAAGGGAGGAGACCTTTTCTTTGAGAGGGATCTGGATTAGCTTTCGGAACTTCTGGAGCGTCCGCATCCCGAGTTCTTTGGAGCTCAGCTCAATGATCAAGGAGGAGAAGATCTGCAGTGGCTAATTGTTGCAAGTCTCCGAGGAAAGATTGAACCTCCCACTGCGGAGGGAATTCAGTTTACCTTGAGGGAAAACAACTGGCTCGATGGACTTGCCAGAGCAATGCAGGAAGCTCTTTCCCGTCTGTGTGGGCAGAGCATCAATCAGATCAAGGGTACTCGCTTTGAGTTTTGCCCAAGGCGTGATGCTAATGGACAACCACTGGAAGCCCCATACCACCCCGAGCTGAAGACTCAATTGGACCACCTTAGCTTCATGATGTATGATCGTCAGCAGGAGTTGGACAACTGCCGTGACTATTGCAACCACAAGTCTGCCATCATCAAGACGAAGGATCAGACCATAGCCATGCTAGCAAAGGATCACAAGTCTCGCCGCCGTCAGCTCGACAAGAAGGAGCGCATTATTGCCCGTCTTTGCCACCGCATCTCATCTCTGGAAGAGACCATCCACGAGAGAGACATGCAGTTGGAGGAAAGGGAGAATGCCGGAGAGGATCTTCGTGGAGACCCTTACTCCTATCTCAGCGATGACGATGATTTTCTGGAGGATCGGGCCATGGACTTCTTCACCGATGAGGATGATTTCGCCTTCATCAATGATGACGAAGATGATGAAGCCACAGACTCCGAGGAGTAGTAGCACTGAGCACTAGCGTAGTGAGTAGTAGTCGGTCCCACTGTATCATAGTTTCCACAATGGTTCTTACAACCATCTGTTTTTCTTTGTTGCGGTGTGTGTTGTACTGTGTGCTATGAATGAATGAATGAAAAAGCAAGTTGCTAGAAAAATCTAAGTCAAACATTTAAAACTTTTCCAAAGACCCAAAACCTTAGAAATTCCCCTCTTTTCTCATGATCTATATCAATCTTCAGATGCCACGTGGAGGAAGTGGTTCAGCCCCGGATCCGATGTTGCAGATTCTGCAAATATTGACTTCAGACCGCGAAGCTGAAAGAGCGGAACGTCAAGCCAACCTAGCCACTCTGCAACAGATAGCCCAGCTAGCCCACAACAACCAAGGCCACGGAAATCAGGACAACAATGGATCTAAGCTCAAGAATTTCCAGAATACCAACCCACCCGTTTTCACCAAGTCAGAAGAGCCCCTAGACGCCGATGATTGGCTGCAAACCATGGAAAATAACCTAGAAGTCGCCGGAGTGGAAGCTAACAAGAAAGTCCTGTTCGCCACCCATTATCTAGTCGGAGATGCCAGGGCATGGTGGAACAGTGTTCGTGCAATGACCGAAGGCCAGATGATGACCTGGGAGGAATTCAAGGTCAAGTTTAGCAGAACCCATGTGCCACCAGGTTTGATCAAGAGAATGAGAGACGAGTTCTGAGAGCTGAAGCAAGGAAGGATGACTGTAGTGGAATACCGTGACAAATTTTTGTCATTAGCTAGGTATGCCCCGGACGAGATAGACACCAAAGACAAGAAGAAAGAAAGATTCCTGAATGGTCTGCATGACGAGATGCAGACGGTGTTAGTCAATATCCCCTTTGAGGATATTGAAGCCCTTGTCGAATCTGCTATCCAGATGGAAGTAAAGATCAACCAAGCAAATGAGAACCGCAAGCGTCGCATGATGCATCAACCAGGAACCCATCAGACCCCAAAATATCGCCCCAACCCATCTCCAGGATTTGCCCCAAGAACCAAGAGACCCCCTATGACCCGTACGACCTACCCCAACCGTGGAAACCCTAGACCCGGAGGAAATCACAACAACCCCGGCAACTCTAGCAATTTCAATCGTGCCCCACCCAAGTTCAACACCAACAATGCTACCGCCAACACCAACACTGCCCCGAGGACTGGAAGCAATGATGTGCCTGTCGCAGCCAAGGACAAGTCACAAGTGACCTGTTATGACTGTGGAAATAAAGGCCACTATTCCAACAAGTTCCCCAACAAGAAGAATGCTACAACCCCTAATTTCAATGCCCCAGCTCAGTAGCAGCGTCGTGTTCAGCCAGGGAGAAGATTTGCCCCAGGGAATTCACTCAACCGCAATGGCCGTCTTTTTCTCATGCATGCTGAAGAAGCTCAGGAAGCGCCAGACGTCGTGCTGGGTATGTTTTCTGTTAATTCAGTACTTGCAAGAGTGTTGTTTGACACTAGTGCCTCGCATTAATTTGTCACCGAAGAATTTTCCTGCACTAGTAAAATTCAACCAACCAAACTGAAGCATGTTATGATTGTGCAAATTCCCGGATCAACCACCAAGGCTAGGCAAATTTGCAAAGCCGTCCCTATCCGAATCCATGGCATAGATTTTTATGCTAATCTAATAGTACTCGGAACTAAAGGTTTGGAAGTAGTACTAGGAATGGATTGGATGTCCAAACATAAAGGATTAACTGACTGTGCTAAGAAAGCCATCGCCATGACCAGTACCACCGGAATATCAGTCGAGCATATATCTGAAACCTAACCTCGCCAATTCAAGTGTAACAAGAGTCTAGCCCAACCTACCATTGACCAAGTCCGGATAGTCTGTGAATACCCCGATGTATTTCCAGATGTTTTGCCCGGTATGCCCCCAGATCGGGATATCGAGTTTATCATCGAACTAATCCCCGGAACAGGACCCATAGCCCAGAGACCCTATAGTATGAACCCGTCAGAACTAGAAGAACTGAAGAAGCAACTGGATTCCATGCTAGAAATTGGATTGATTCAACCAAGTGCGTCACCATGGAGATCACCTGTCTTATTTGTGGACAAGAAAGATGGAGGTAACCGTTTGTGTACGGATTATAGGAAGTTAAATGATGTCACCATCAAGAACAAATACCCCTTGCCCAAGATAGAAGATTTGTTTGATCAGTTGACCGGTGCCCAGGTGTTTTCTAAGATTGATCTTAGAACTGGCTATCATCAACTCAAAATTCGTGCAGAGGATATTCCAAAGACTACCTTTACCACCAGATATGGATTGTACGAGTATACAGTCATGTCTTTTGGATTAACCAATGCCCCCGCTTATTTCATGAACCTCATGAATAAGATTTTTATGGACTTCCTGGATAAGTTTGTCGTTGTTTTCATCGATGACATTCTGATTTATTCCAAATCATAAGAAGAACATGAGCTACACCTAAGGACCATTCTTGGAACCCTTAGAGAGAATCAGTTGTATGCCAAGTTTAGCAAATGTGAATTCTGGTTACAGGAGGTAGGATTCCTCGGTCACATTGTATCAGCCGGAGGAATTGCCGTTGACCCTGCCAAAGTGAAAGATGTAGAAGATTGGCAAGCCCCAACCACTCAAACCCAAGTTCGTGCTTTTCTCGGATTGGCAGGATATTACCGCAAATTCGTAGAAGGATTCTCGAGTATCGCCCGACCCATGACCCAATTGCTGAAGAAGGACAAGAAGTTTGAATGGACCGACAAATGTGAAGCGAGTTTTCAAGAACTCAAGAGGAGATTGATTTTAGCCCCAATCTTGATCATGCCGGATATCACGAAGCCCTTCGATGTGTATTGTGACGCATCCAAGATTGGTCTCGGATGTGTGCTAATGCAAGAAGGCAAAGTTATATCTTATCTATCTCGACAATTGAAGCAACATGAGCAAAACTATCCAACCCATGACCTCGAACTCGCAGCAGTAGTCCTAGCCCTGAAGACATGGATACATTACCTAATGGGAAACCGTTGTGAGATTTATTCGGATCACAAGAGCCTAAAGTATATATTCACTCAGAAGGAGTTGAATATGAGGCAGAGAAGATGGATTGAGCTAATCAAGGATTATGACCTGGACATTCACTATCACCCTGGTAAAGCCAACGTGGTAGCCGATGCCCTTAGCAGATTGTCGTGCCGCTTGAACTCCATGATTTTGAAGGAGCAACCAAATTTGCACAAGGAGATGGAAGATTTTTGAATGGAATTAGTAAGTGAAGGATTTTTGGCTAGCATAGAACTTCATCCCTCTTTGATCAGTCAGATTAAAGAGGCGCAGAAGGGAAATGCCAGTATCGACGGAATCAAGCGTCGTATCGGTACAGGCAAAGTACCCGGATTCACCGAGGACGAAGAAGGAGTTCTGTGGTACAAAAGACGCCTTTGTGTACCAGCAGATTCGGAGTTGAAAGAAGTTATCTTGAAGGAGGCTCATGATACTCTTTATTCTATCCATCCCGGAGGAACTAATATGTATCAAGATTTGAAAGAGCAATTTTGGTGGCATAAGATGAAGAGAGAAATCGGAAGCTATATCGCCAAGTGTGATATATGTCAGGGAGTCAAGGCAGGACATCAAAGACCCGCTGGATTGTTGCAACCTTTGAAAATTCCGGAATGGAAATGGGATTCTGTAGGAATGGACTTTATCACTGGAATACCTACTTCTAGTAGGGGAAATGACTCTATTTGGGTCATAGTGGAAAGATTGTCCAAAGTCGCCCATTTCTTGCCCGTCAAAACCACCTATCAGAGTTCGAAGCTAGCGGAGTTATACATCGCTAGAATCATCAATTTGCACGGAGTCCCCAAGAACATAGTATCGGATCGAGGAACTCAGTTTACCTCGAGATTCTGGAAGAAAGTCCAAGAAGGTTTAGGAACCCGCCTAGATTTCAGTACCGCGTATCACCCTCAGACCGATGGACAAACGGAGCGAGTAAATCAAATACTCGAAGATATGCTTAGAGCATGTGTGCTAGAATATGGATCCAAGTGGGAAGACTGTCTGCCGTTTGCAGAATTTTCCTACAACAATAGTTACCAAGCCAGTTTTCAAATGGCCCCATTTGAATTCATGTACGGAAGAAAGTGTCGCACCCCTTTGAAATGGTCTGAAGTAGGAGAGAGTCGGATTTTTGGACCCGACATCCTCCGAGAAGCAGAAGAGAAGGTTCACAAGATTCGTGAGCACCTCAAGACTGCCCAATCCCGACAGAAGAGTTATGCCGACAAGAGACGTCGAGACCTCGCCTTCAATATAGGAGATTTTGTTTATCTTAAAGTGTCGCCATTGAAGGGAATGCAGCGTTTCCAACACAAAGGAAAGTTAGCCCCCAGATATATCGGACCTTTCAAAATTCTGAACCGTCGAGGAGAAGTATTGTATCAATTGGAACTACCTGAAGAGATGTCAGCTGTGCACAATGTGTTCCATATCTCGTTACTTCGCAAATGTCTCGAAGTCCCCGAGAAGACCGAAGTGTTCAAGAATATCGATCACCGGACCATAGAGATCAACGATGACCTGACCTATCCCGAAGTACCCATCCGCATTTTGGAAGAAGCTTTTCGAACTACCCGAACCCGAAGCATCAAGTTTCTCAAGATTCAGTGGAGCAACCACACAGAAAAGGAAGCTACCTGGGAGCGCAAAGATCACATCAGGACGGAGTTTCCCGATCTCTTCAAATCCTAGGTAATCTTTTCGTCCTTTTTCAAATCTCGGGACGAGATTTTGTTTAAGGGGGTAAGGTTTGTAACATCCCAAAAATACTAAGCTTGGATCATCAAATTCTAATCATCAAAATTAGGGTTAACAAAAACTTTTCTAAATGAAATCATGAATGCATGCATATGTGTATGCATGGATTTTGAAATCCTTTAAAACCACCTTGTTTGTTTGTTTGTTTCATTGCTTGTAAAATGTTTCTTAGGTGAAATAAACATCATATAAAACATTTCCCACACCTTTCCTAAAGACAAGTAAATCAAAACACATATATGAAATGAATGGTCACTTTGACCAATTTAACTCCCATGCCTACTTTGGCTGTCTCAAACTTTCAGAACCTAACAGAAACTTTTTCTGGATCTTTGCGCCCCTTGAATGTACTCATAACAAGGTATCACGACCCACTTTGTGATCATCCAGAAACTTTCAAATACATAGTTTAAATGACAATTCAAAATTGAATCTTTATCATATGGGAAGATACCACTTTTTCAAAAACCACTCAAACAAGCTCAACTTTCAAAACCCAAGCATCTGCAGACTCACCAGCACCAATCTAGCAAACCCACCAAAAATCTTTTCAAAATTCAAAACTTGATTTCATGCGGCCATTTCATCAAACAGGTTGCAGACACAAATCAAACAAACATCAAACACTATAGTGTGCAGTAAAATTGGCCTAACTTGTTCCCTAGTTAGCTCACACACAGCTCAATATATCATCTAGGAAGTTTAACTAAGGACTAGCACCCCTGTGAGCTTGCATTGCCATCAATGGTGAATAGCCGAGCACCCCCTTGTCACCCCAATGTGGACAGCAGGCTAGAGGAAGAACTAGCCTTGCCAACCTTGTCTGGGAGGCAGCCTACCGTCCATCGCCACTACCTGTCCCAGCCGCGAGCGTAGCCAAGCCCTGGACCACGCGCACAAGCCGCGCCCAGACCGCCAGAGACCATGCCGATCATGCGCCAGAGCACGACCCTCGACCGAAGCCCACAGACCGCGCGCCGCCCTCGCCGCGTGCATACACAATCGCCACCGACCCAGGAGACTGTCAGACATCCCCGTTTGCCGCCCCGTGCCGCACAGCCACCGCCCGCCATCGAAGATGCCGCCTCTTCCGCGCAGAGCACCGCCCGTTCCAGACCAAACCACACCGCCCCATGCCTCGAGACCATGTCGTTGAGCATCGCCAGGAGACACAGCACCGTACCCTACCCTTGCCCATGCCATTAGCCGCCTGTAACCCCGCCCCCGACGAGCTCACCGTGCGCCCCGACGGTCCCCTCGCTCGACTATAAATAGAGGCCAACCCCGCACGATTTCTTCACACCATCTCACTCCCCTCTCCTCACTGATCGTGCCACACTGTTCTCAGAGCAAGGCAAGCACCACCCCGTCGGAATTTCACCGGAGCCCGCCGCCTCTGGAGAAGAAGGGAGCCAGGGATTGGAGTCGCCCCAGGAGAAGCCACCGGTACCAGGAGATTCGCCGTCGTCGACTTTGTCGTTCGCCCGCCTCGCCAACCCTCGCCAGTACCCTTGTCAGCCCCCAGCAACCCTCACTGTCCGCGCTAGGTTTCGTTCTCGCCGGAGTTGTCTCGCGTCGACGATGACTTCCAGCCGTTAGATTAGAACTAGATCGAACGATCCACATCGCCCCATACCGCTTCGCCCAGCCCCGTGTCACTGACGAGTGGGGACACCCACTTAAGCAGCCCGCGGGAGCACTACACTGAGCAGGCCGGCCCAGTAACTTTTCCCGCGCAGCCCAGTTATTTCAAATTAAAACTTTTTCTATTTCAATTCAAACACACTTCTGTACCCAACTTCAAAAATCAATCCAGATCGATTCAGTGCACCAAATTGAATGAAACCAATTTTGTTGGAAAGGTCTGTGAATGCTGAATCCAAGCCCGTTGGATTCAAGTCATTTGGATCTTTAGATCACCCATGGTAAAAATAACAAGGGATAATCTTTTCTGCATTCAAACATTTTTCAAATTTAAACCATAATAGCTTTTGAGTTGATTCCAACTCTCAAAAATCACATTTAACCATACCTTTCAGAATATATAAAAATATATATAGGTTTACTTGCAGAAATAATGTTCAAGTAATAAAAGAATGCTACATAAGCATTTCTAGCCACTTTAATTAATTAAAATAAAAGGGTAAAACCTTATTAAATTGTGACACCACTTTAAATCACATTCCCATGGACTACGATATGTGGTGATGACATGTGTCAACATGATACCATGTTAGGTTTGGAGAATATTAAATCTTAAGTAGTTTTTCAATGAGTAGAAATTACTTTTCTAAAAATAAAAGGAATTAAATCAAGCCTTAACCTTGTAATGTTAGGGATGATGCTAGATCATCCATAGGACCCTTGTGTGTGATGATTGCAAGTAGTTAAGTATTGTTTGGTGATTGTGTACCTCGTATTTATTCATAGACGCTAGTACCGACCAAGGATACGAGGAGGGAGGAAGATACTACGAAGAAGAAGCCGAGGAGAACTTCAACCACTGCTCTGCACAAGGCAAGCTAAAACTTGCAAGACCCTCTACTTTAGCAAGCTAGTAACCTTGCAAGCTAACACTTGCAATTTAGCAAGCTTATATTGATATTATGCAAGCTGAGACTATACCTATGCAAGCCCATACTTGTTACTATACCTACTATATGCCTTAAGCATATGTGATCATACCCACTTGATAAACCAATCCTAGTTTTACTTGCAAGCTTCTTACTTTATTTCTTTATCAAAGCTTACTTAGAGTTTACTTAAGTGACTGGTAGATATTGGAAAGCTGCTGCAGGTTGCATAAAGAGCATAAAATTTGGCCTAATTTAGAAACCTTGACATCATCCTGAGACATAAGGTTGTACTTAGTTGAAACTCCACTAGTTACCACCCCTCATTAGTACTACCCCCACCTGTAGATGCTAGTGCTAAGCATAAAACTTGATCAACTTTTAGATGGGAATACTTGGTGGAAAAATGGTTATGAAAACCTTGGAATGATGGATCATTCTATTGAAATGTTTTGGACATGTGTTTCCAAACACTTGAGGATTTTGGTGATAAAAATGTTGAGGCATGAGCCTTAGCCCTTTATAGAACTGATGGTTGTCTGGATGCGATACCATTCCAATTTTATCGTACAACCACAATACCCGAATAATGGGTAGGGCTTGACTGAAAACTTATATTTCTTAGTATTAGTTCCCTCACGGCCAAGGTCTGAGCTGAGGCTACCTTGTGAAGATTGTCCACCTGTGCAGTACCCAAGATGACAGTTAGTCATGGTTGGGACGCCAAACTCAGAGGAGAGGTGCTTATACTAGGGCATGTAATCAAAAGGTTAGGATTGATTATCCGCATTCTGAGTATGGTGAATTCAGGATTTGTTCCTGACGGATGTATCGAATGTTGTAGTGAAATGAATTGAGACTTTGACTTGACCACAACAGAGTTGTGACCTGAGTTACAAGTTCCCACTTAGGAGTTATAAAATTATGACTAGCTTTGGAACAAAGTAGAGATAAATCTGGCTTTTGCAAAACAACCCTAGAGCCTAGTGTCCTATTATCCAAAAAACCCCTTTACCTGTTAGTATTAGTTTGCGAGTACTTAAAGAGTACTCATGGCTTTGTCCCTGGCTATTCCCATGGCCAGACTATGAAGAGGAGTACCTGGAAGATGGACCCCAGGAAGGTTACGACAACTAGGATCATCTCCCATCGTTAGCATTGCCTGTGACCCCGAAGATGGAGCTTCGCCTACGCTACCGTTATTATTATTACGTATTCCGCTGCTTGATGTTGTATTAAGAACTGGATCATGAGATCCCTATTTGTGTAAGAACTTATGTATCGTTTGTAATGGATGATGTACTATGGTATCCAATTCTGTTATGTCTCACAAAAATGGTAATCCTGGGATTGCGATGTATGGCATAACAGGCATCTAGGATTGAAAAATCCGGGTGTTGACACCCACTTGCTGGCAGCTTGGGCCAATAGGAAACGTCCTGCTGGGTATACCCCGGGGGGGCATATCCCCATCAATACTCAAGGGACATGGGATTTCCAGTTTATGGTATGTCAAGCATATAACTCAGATTGGACCTCACTTTCACTTTAACCACATAAAGATGCCTATGATGGGGGCAATGAGAGCTCAAAGCATTTGGAAGCCTTTCAAACTTTTCAAAACTTTTTCACTTCCTTGTTGAGTCACCACTTATTCTATGAGCACCTTCTTGAGAGCATAGTTGTCATTCTTGTGTTTGTTCCAAAACTTGGTTAATTATGTCATGACTTTGATGCTTGTATCTCTGATATTTTTACTTCTAGTCTTCACTTGAACTTCAGAGGTGACTTGGAATTTATATTGTGCTCTACGAACAAAGGCAAGCGAGATACCAATTTATCATACCTTTTTATGAGCATTGCAATGTTGCTTATGTTTATGTTCCATGCTACTTATTATTATTGAGTTGGTTTCTTTTCATAGCTTGCAATGACTATTGAGTAGACTTAGTTGCATACTTCTTATTATGAATGGTTTAAGTATCTACTCATGTGCTGAGAATATATACATCATATGAAGCAAATGTGTTCATGAAATTTCTTTTATTGCACTCAGTTTTCAACTGAATTGCTTGAGGACAAGCAATAAGCTAAGCTTGGGGGAGTTGATACGTCCAAAACGTATCTACTTTCCCGAACACTTTTGCTATTGTTTCTCCTATAAACTTGTGTGATTTGGATATAACTAACACGGACTGACGTTGTTTTCAGCAAAATTACCTCGGTGTCTAGTTTTTGTGCAGAAAATCAACTATCAGGAAAAATCCCGGAAAATATGCCAAAAATCCTATTTCACCAGAAGATCCATAGAGACAGAGTACGAGACGGAGTGGAGGCCTAGGGGGGGCACACCCCTGCCAGGCCTGGCCACGCCTAGGGGGGTGCGGCCACCCAGGCACCCCCTCGGCCTCCCTCTTCGTCTATAAGAAGCCTCTTGACCTAAAAACTGAGGAGGGTTCGTCGTTTTTCTAGAAAGAGTTCCACTGCGCCGCCACCACCAGAAGCCGCAATTCGGAACCAGAAACTCCGTTCTGGCACCCTACCGGGGCGGGGAATTTGGGGAGGATCATCACCGTCGTCATCACCAACGCCTCTCCTTTAACCATCAATGTTTCCCTCATCCGCTGTAAGCTATGGGGTTGGTAGGGATTGGATGAGTTCTATCATGTAATTGAATAAGATTGTTAGGGCATGGTGCCTAGTATCTCTATTAGTGCTATTTGTCTTTGTTGCAACTTGCTGTGCTTAATGATTGTCACTAGGGCCCGAGTGCCATGATCTCAGATCTGAACTTATTATTCAATCATTATGATAGTATTGTTTGTGATCTTATCTGCAAGTTGTGTACACATATCATTGTCCAGATCCAAAGGCCCCGAAGTGGTAGAAATTGGGACAACCGGAGGGAATGGCTATGATGTGAGGATCACGTGTGTTCATGGAGTGTTAATGATTTGCTCCGGTGCTCTATTAAAAGGAGAACCTTAATTTCCAGTAGTTCCCTAGAGGCCCCGCTGCCACGGGCTGGCGGGAACAAAAGATGTTGTGCAAGTTCTCATTGCGAGCACGCATGACTATATATGGAGAACATGCCTAGGATTGTTTAGTACTTGGATGCTTATTCTTATTTATCTGCAATTTCCCTATATCTTGAAGTTACATGTTTAGACTCGTCCATGAAACGCCCGTCCATCCATCCCTATAACTACCACGCTCATATCCTACTGTTTGCTGCTACTATTACTATTGCTCCTGTTTCACTGCTGTTGTTGCTTTGCTGTTGCTACTACAAACTATTGCTACTGATAAACTTCTGTGAGCAAGAACTATTTCCAGGTGCAGCTGAATTGACAACTCAGTTGTTAAGGCTTGCAAGTATTCTTTTGCTCCCCTTGTGTCGAATCAATAAATTGGGTAATACTACCCGCGAAGACTGTTGCGATCCCCTATACTTGTGGGTCATCAAGAAGCATTCTGATGGGTCTATTGAGTGCTACAAAGCGCGTCTTGTTTCTAAGGGGTTCAAGCAGCATCATGGTATTGATTATGAAGACACCTTCAGTCTAGTGGTCAAACCAACAACTATCAGGCTTCTCTTGTCACTTGCAGTCACTCACCCACTACTAGGAAAATGGTCGTCTGTGGCGCACCTAAAAGGCCCATCCGTGGCGCACTAGTGGTGCGCCACAGGCCTTGCACTACAGCTATCTCCTAGCCGTGGCGCACTGCCTGGTGCGCCACAGTTAAGTGGAGATAGGCGTAGCGCACCTACTAGTGTGCCACGGATATGTTGGCAGGTGCGCTACGCCTTGGATCTTCTGTGGCGCACGTTGTAGTGCGCCACAAAGCTGCGCAGGTGCGCTTTAGTTGCAGTGCACCACAGAAGCTGTGCCATGTGCGCCACGGGTGTCTTTTTTTTAATTTCAGGTCCAGATGATATACAATACAGATTATATAAGAAGATATACACACAGATATAAGATATACAGTTATATATATAAATACACAATTCACAAAACAAGATTGAAACAAATACATATAGATAAGTCTCATACATGAATACATAAGTTATACATTGTTTCGATCAAGTTACAAAGTAGTTGGTGACATGCGAATACATGTGTCGATCGAAAAAGTTAGAGCTCGGAAGCTCTCCTAGACATCTAAACTAGCTAGACACAAACGCGGGATAAACAACCAAAGAAGATAAGCATGATCACCGCGACGAAGGTGTAGGTCTTCATCCATTTCCTCGTCCTAACTCCCGCTAGATAGCGCGTGTATCTAGCTTCTGCCTCCGCCATAGTGTTGTACCCTTTGTAGCTATTGCCGCTGAAACGGTGCACCTGTCTCCGGCAGTCTTCCCAATCATCGTAGACTCCGGGAACCCGTCCCTTGTACATGACGTACCACGTCATCTACAAGTTGACAATAATAATTAACCGGTGATTGAAAAAAACATGTATAATTGAATTCTCATATGAAGATACACTTATATAAAGTACTCCTAAATCAAAAAGACCAAACTCAAAACGCATGCCTCATATATAACTAGGTTGTTCGACACAGGAATATGCTACGATGGAACCGTCCGCCAAGTAGGATGCATAACACCTAGACCTGTGCATAGCACAAGGCGGACAATCCCATCGCAGCACATTCACATATATAGTGTGCCACGACATTTTAATCATCGGCATTATTCTCGAAAAAGACCAAAGTAACTCAAAACGCATGCCTCATATATAACTAGCTAGGTCATTGGACACAGGAATATGCTACGATGGAACTGTTCGCCAAGTAGGATGCACAACACCTGGACCTGTGCATAGCACAAGGCGAACAATCCCATCGCAGCACATTCACATATATAGTGTGCCACGACATTTCAATCATTGGCATTATTCTCAAAAAAGACAAAAATAACTCGAAAAGAATGCCTCATATATATACATAGGTCGTTGGACACATGAATATGCTACGATGGAACCGTGAGCCAAGTAGGATGCACAAGACCTAGACTTGTGCATATCACAAGGCTCACAATCCCATCGTAGCACATTCATATATATAGTGTGCCACGACATTTCAATCATCGGCATTATTCTCGAAAAAAGAGTAAGGAAAAAAGAAGGGCCAAAGTGAGCAAAGGACCAATGAGTAAGCAAAAAACCAAGCATTGATTGATATATAATAATAAGCAAAAGAAATAAGTGATGATTCATAAACCTAATAAGATAAGTATAGTAGCATGTACACTTGTCCACATACACACAAAGGTCATCTATAGTTTGTAGCTACAACTAGGCCAACATCAAGCCTTCTGGCTCGGCTTAGGGAACGGGAGGACGCCTTGTCTCGTCATGAACTTCCTATAGTCACCCTGCATCTCTAGGCGATCTTCTATGTCACGGTTATCCAGGATATTTCCTCCGTAGAAGATCCCCCCTGAAGTCATGACATCACGAAAGATGATTGCCCCAAATAGCTGCTGGATGCGATACATCTCTTGTCTAATATCTGAATCAGTGATCTTGGCCTTTGCTTCGTCCCAATGTTTGAGATGATCTGGCAGCGTAGAATTCTGCTGGTCAAGTAGGAACGCCCTCATGTGATGGAGTGCGTAGTAGGCTTCCTTCTTACTGTTTTCCGGCTGCTTCACGCAGGGGAACTCCGTTACGTGGTTGAAGACGTGTCTGCCGAACTTGACCTTCGTACGCACGAAGGTGGTGCCTTCCGTCGAGGCATAGCCAGTGAGAGCATCATCCAGAACTTCCTTGATCTTGTCGTAGTTTTTCTTCTTTTCTAGACTCCCCGAAACGAAATAAGTGGTGTGGGAATGCTTCGGCGATAAGGAGATGAGCGTGCAGTGTTCATCTCTACGCAAAAAATTCAAATGGAATGTGTTGGAAAAAGAATGATGATAATCTAATAAAGCCAATCGACGGTGGCTAGTGAATAACGACTTACTCGGGAAAGTAAGGCACGAGAATGTATTACTTTGTCTAGGACGATCTGCGGGATCTGCGCCACTTGTTCCTTAAGTTCTTGAACCTCACGGTTTTCCTCCTCACTCCTTCCCGACGGCGCCACATGCGTCCTCGGCGGTGCACCAAAATGATCCACCCAATTCTTACCCCCGAGGCCGGCCAGACGGCCAGCCGACGACGGCTTCGTCGTAACCGCCTCTATTTTCTTGGCCCGGTTCATCGCCCTGTTAAAAGAGTTATCCCACCGGGTGGCCGCCGTCGCCCTGGGATGAGGAACCCTGGGATCCATGACTAGCAACAATTTCCACCTCCTGCAGAAGAAGTAACAGTCAATCGTTTAGATCATCGATTAGAATGCAATCGAGTTGATCCGTGGTAATTATATTACTTACCACAATTTCCTCGAATTCCTTCACCGCAGGATCCGCGGTGAGTTGTTTGGTTTTGGGTTCCACATGGTAACGGGCCCGGATGAAGTTTCGAACCTGCCCGGGTTTGAATTTTGCAAAGGGGTTTTCTATTCCCTTGGATCTATACTCTTCGTCCTCCTTATTCCATTTGGCCTCCGTGGTTCTGTATCCACCAGATCCGAGATGGTGATGACCTATATTAATCGCCTGTAGCACCTTTCCCCGATTACTATTGGCCAGGGCTCTTTCGGATTCACACCTCTCCATGAACTCCCGGAACTGATCTTCGGTGATCTACGGGTCAATCTTCTGGATCTCCTCGAGACTTTTGCCATCTTTATAGATCTTCTTCTTTATCCGGGTTCTCCAGCTGGCCAGAGCGGTGCTCATCTTTGTGAGGGCGGATTTGTTTACTTCGTTCCCATGATAATTTGTGTTCTGATACTTAGCGAGGAACTTGTATCTTGCGTGGATCTTCTCGAAGAGGAGTGTGCGCAAGTGGCCATTATCTTTATGCCGAAGATTCTCGGTGTTGATCGAGATGGTTGTCCGGGTGATCGCCGCCACTTGCCCACCGTACCCTCTGACGACAAGGTCGGGCTCCAAAGGAACCCCTGATGGGCTCACTTCGGTAATTTCCTCCCTGACCGTGTCGACCGTGTTCGGGCGCCGTTCCTTCGGCTTCTTTTTCTTCTTAGGAGGATTGCTACCACTCCCTGTGCCCTCGCCGCCATCAGTGGTTTCATCGTCCGCCGTTCCTTTGGCTTCTTCCTCCACGTCTTCCATCTCATCATCCTCGCTCTCCGAAGGATGGTATTCTTCATCGTCTTCTAGCCGCTGGGCCGTGTGGCATCCCGCAAAACCACTACTAGAAAATCGCGTTGTTTTTGTGCATTGCATCATCATGACCGCATGCTCATGTCATCATGCCACATTGCATTTGAGCAGCGTCATCATCATGCATATTAATTTGCCTAAAAACTATTTGCGAAAGACAATCGTTTTCTAAAATTAACCCTCCTTCTATTTCAAATTAAACCCCCGGATGCTTCCGGATATTTTTGTTTGTCTAAAATCTATTTATACAAGCTTATTGCAAAAATTAAATAAAAATTATATTATTTTAGTGGGGCAGTCGAACGGGCCGAATCGACCCGAACGACCACCCCAGAGATACAACGGTCCACCTAAAATCCTACAGCTACCAATCCTATCCTACCCACCCTCCGGCCAACTCATCCCACCCAATCCCCACCTGACACCTCACCCCTCCCCACATCCCCACCAACCACCATCCGCCACCTCTGCCACTCCCCCAAACCCACTCCCTCTCTCACCCCCAACCTCCCCAACCCACCCAGGACACACACCCACTCTCCACAGCCCCAACCCGCGTGACCCCCTGACCCCCGGGCCCCACGTCCCCATGCCCCACCGACAGCCGCCCCTGGGCCCTACCTCGCGCCCCACCCCGCCCGTCCTCTCTTCCTCCCCACCCTCTTCCTCCTCTCGCCGCACCGCCCCCGCAGCCTCCTTCCCCCTCGCCTCACCACCGCCTCGCCGGCCCGTTCCCCGCCCAGGCGCGCACCCCCCGGCGTCCGCCTCCTGCCGCCGCCCTCGCCCGCGTCCCCGAGCTCCAGCCGCGCCACCGCTTGGACCACCACCGCCGCGGCCTGCCCTCGACCTCCTCCCCGCCTCCCTCGCCGGACCGCCTCACCGCCGCCTCCATCGTCGCTCCTAGCCTCGCCCCTCGACCTCCTGCCCCGCGCCTTCCTTCCACGCCAAGGCCGCCGCCGCCCCGTTCGCCGGCTCCCATCCCCGCCATCTCCGGCCTCACCCGCCTCGCTCTCGGCCGCCTCCGGCGCAGCCGCCGACGTCGGCCTCTAGACGGCGCCGCCGCTGGCCTCCCCATCGTCATCCTCCCCGTCGGCCTCCCCCTCTCCGCGTCCCGCGCCCCGCGACCAGCTCGCCCCGCAGCAAGCCGGCCCCCCTCCAGCGCCGCCGGGCCCCGCGGCAACCACCTCCTCGCCTTAGCGCCTCCCTGGAGCACCCGCATGTCCCTGGCCTCGTGCTGCCGACCCTCGCTGCTGCCTCTGCAACCTTTCTCCGCTGCGGTCTCTTCGTCTCGCGTGCACCGACGACCCCTGCCGGCCTCCCGCAGATCCCGGCCATGGCTATTCAAGATCTACCGTGAACCAGTACAACAAGAGGGACCCGAAGGTCCTAAGAACCCCGGCATCGACTTCATGCTCTCCTCCATAGACCCAAGAACGACACCGGCTATGAAGACGCCGACCCCGTGTTCTCCCTCTCGTACCATCAAGCACTCCTACAAGGATATGAGACCGGACCCTAACCAAGATCGTCGATCCCTCGACCGAAGACCGATCCCCGAAAACCTGAGTGCGCCGACGACCAGATCTCCACGGTGTAACGACAAGACCGACGACAGGGACCGACGACCGCGGATGCGACAAGATCGTCGCTCGGACGCCAAGACCGCCACATGGAGCGATAAGCGCTTCATCTCGGATATGCCAAGTACTTCAGCCAGATGCCAAGACCGACTCGATGGCGCGGGCCCGACAAGACCTTCGCAACGGCAAGATCGACCCCGTGGGACCCGACAAGATCTGCACGACGACAAGAACGACACCGACCAGGGAGAATCCGATGCGCCCCCGACGCCGAACCAAGTCCGGCTTCCCGGAATGCCAAGATCTACCTCCGATGTCCGAGATGTTCCTGCCAAGACCGCTTCCGTTGAACCCTGGACCCTGTCGAACCCCGAACCCCGGAACCCCAAGACCGTCGAGACCCCTCAATGTGTGAACCCCTTCCCGAAACCCTATTTTATAATATATACAACTTGTCACATATTAAATTGTCATTCTCGCATGCATATCATTGGTTTGGGGGCCTTATGCCTATTCACCTTATAATTAAATATGGGGCCCATATGCGGGCAAATCTAGTCTCATATCGGCCTTATTTAAACTTGTGTAGCGAACCAGTACTATCTTTTGCCATGTTAAAACAACATTTAAATTGCGGGGTAGCTAAATAACTTGAACCGTTCAATTAATTGTCGGGACCCCGGTTTCCGCTTAAGATTGCTCAATTGCATCGCACCTTTGCCATGTCATACATCATACATGCATCATGCCCGATCTTCTGCCGTTGTATTAAATAGTACATCCGGTGTTTCTTCTAGTGTTTTGGTTCTTCGCGGATAAGGCCGTTGAGTTGATGTGATCTTCGCCCCGATCTTCGGATGAACCTTCGACCATGTTTTCAGGCGAGCATCTTCCCCTTTCTACCTATCTTACTTTATAGTATTTATTCCCTCCTGTTGATCTATTGCTATCTGTGTTGCGATGCTCTAGCTTTCGTACCCGTGAAATCCCTTGCAGCCGTATATTGCCTTGGACACATCCTATTACCTGTTGTTTGGTAGATAGTTGGACCTGCGCGTCGTAGTCGCTTGCTCAAGTGCCGTCGCGTGTCGTCAAGTACCACAGTTGTTGGAGAATTGCCGCATGTTTAATGTTGGAGATGATCATGGTTTTACTTATCGTTCACTTTAATTCCTGTTTAACAACTAAAATTGAAGTAAGTAAGCAGAGGCATCGGTGGGTGATAGATAATATTTGGTTTCCGACCGCCCACTTGTGTCCCGTAGGACCCCGAGTACTTGATACCTGTTCCTTGAATATTCGCACTATCCACATACGGGGTATTATGGGCCCCCCTTAGCCAGAGCTTGATTCAGTCTTATTTCTTGGGGCCACAAACTAGTTTGAGGTTTTATTTACGATCCTGTACTTATGCCATGCTTTACTGCTTTATTTACGATTGTGCGAGGAGCACACTGTACTGTTTAGGATCGTGACCCGTTTTCGCGGTATCGACACCCCGAGTTTTCGCGTTCCCAGTCGTTTACAGCCGGCCCCACAAACCTCGGGTCCGTCTCAGAGCTAGCTTACTTCGTTGCGGGTGTACTCCAAGGGGTGGCCCCCTGAAATATTTCTGAATCCTGTGATTGCTTTGTCGTGAAAGCCTCGTTGGGTTTTGATTTGGTTTTTCCGAGGTTGATCGTGTGTGTGTTGCTATTTGTGCACCCCGGCCGGGTTAAAACTTTCTGAAAGCCGTGTCCGCGGTTATGGACGACTTGGAGCACAGTATCTCGATCATAGACAACTATAACTAAAGTAGTGCTATAAATTTGACTTTATAATGACTAGTAATCAGCTTCACTATAATGGAATGGCTAAATAAAACTGCCAACAATTGCTTGCTTGGGTCGTCGCCAGCGACCATTGTATCTGACTAGTAAGTATTGCAACTATAACGGAATGGCTAAATAAAAGTACCAACAATTGCTGGGTTTTGGGGTTATCTCATGCTAATTGTATCTGACTAGTAAGTGCCGCAACTACAACGGAAAGGTTAACTAAAAGGGCCCACTGCTTATTTTATCAGGACGATTATCTATACTTGACTAGTAATTGCTGCAATGATAACCGAATAAATAAAACTGCCAACGGTGTGTGTTCCTCGGTTGACTTCCTCGTTTGGTCTCGAGGGGGAAATACCAGGATGGGTTTGTTTGGTGTTAGAATCAGGTTGGTTCCGAATAGGTCTTTCTTACCCCCCTCTGATAGCCGCCAGTTGCACCGAGTCTCTATAGGTTGTATAGTGCATGCTGCGCCGCCGCTCAGTCCACCATACCTATGTAGGCGAGGACCGCCGAATTCTAGTCTCGCCGTGTACTGGCCTCAGTACTGACGCTCCTATTTTTCCTTTGCCCTTTGTCGGCACCCCTTTTGTTTAAGCAGGTTTTGAGATCGACGCCGTTAGCAGGGTTACCCTTCCGGCTTGGCCTGGGCAGGGTTATGGACGCCATTGGTTATTCTTCAGGGCTCTTAGCCCCATTTGCATCTTGTCCGTAGTCGGACGCTCTCTCATTTTCAAGGTGATTTGGATCTTTGTATATTATATCTGTATTCTTGACTCATTGAGTCGCTGGTATATATATCTGTTCTGTGGGTCCCATCGAGGACTGTTGTGTAATGTTATTACTTCGTTTTCCACCCGCACGAAAGTGCCTGGTGGGCACATTTGAATCGTTTCTATGCGGGTTTGGCGGGTTTTCGCTAAAACTTGCATAGGTCCGATTCTGAGGGTGTTACAGAGTGGTATCAGAGCGCAGCAGTTGCGATACCCCACAAGTCCAGCCTGTAGGATAACCTTGCTAACGGTCGAAGTAGAGTGTCAAAACTATTTTTGAAAAAATCGGTTGGATAGTTCTGATTAGGTCTAAATTTTATTCCTTACCCCTCTGCTATTCCCCTCTTACCTTTACGTGTTTTGAATCCGCTCTCTTCTCTCTCTTCGAGTCTAGGATTTCTCATGGTCGGGTTCCGTCGTACCTTCAGAGTTTCGCTTCCTTCTCTGATAACGGTGTCCTACCATCCGGTGTTCAAGCTGCCTAATGAATCCGTCTACTGTGGTACCAATCCTTGTTCTTTGTTTGTGCCTTCCGGTGTTTTCCGACGCGACGACATCATCTACGCCAGATCCAATGCAGAGTCTGCATCACTCCTTTGTTTCCGAACCTCGCTTGTCGAGATCTTCAGTCTAATTCCGAGAGTTGGTTGCATAATCCGCCTATTCGTGGGCAGAGTAATGGTTTGAGTGCGGGATGGAGTAGCTACCATACCACTACTCGTATCATTCGCTCTTGTACATCGAATCAGTGGATCCAGCAGTTTTACTCCGTCCACGGAAGTTACGGGTGGCTTATTGTTGAAACCTCTACCTTCGACCTTTTGTTCCCGGAGTGTTCTCTCGACGATCATGGACAACGACCTCTTGTTAGTGGTGTCGCGAGGATCTACACGAAGCAAGAAGACGCAGATCGCCGACCTTCCTTCCGGTACCATGAGGCGGATCTCGAGGGCGAGATCCATTGTTAGTGGTGTCGAATTGTGGCATCCCGCAAAACCACTACTAGAAAATCGCGTTGTTTTTGTGCATTGCATCATCATGACCGCATGCTCATGTTATCATGCCACATTGCATTTGAGTAGCGTCATCATCATGCATATTAATTTGCCTAAAAACTATTTGCGAAAGACAATCGTTTTCTAAAATTAACCCTCCTTCTATTTCAAATAAAACCCCCGGATGCTTCCGGATATTTTTGTTTGTCTAAAATCTATTTATACAAGCTTATTGCAAAAATTAAATAAAATTTTATTATTTTAGTGGGGCAGTCGAACGGGCCGAATCGACCCGAACGACCACCCCAGAGATACAACGGTCCACCTAAAATCCTACAGCTACCAATCCTATCCTACCCACCCTCCGGCCACCTCATCCCACCCAATCCCCACCTGACACCTCACCCCTCCCCACATCCCCACCAACCACCATCCGCCACCTCTGCCACTCCCCCAAACCCACTCCCTCTCTCACCCCCAACCTCCCCAACCCACCCAGGACACACACCCACTCTCCATAGCCCCAACCCGCGTGACCACCTGACCCCCGGGCCCCACGTCCCCATGCCCCACCGACAGCCGCCCCTGGGCCCCACCTCGCGCCCCACCCCGCCCGTCCTCTCTTCCTCCCCACCCTCTTCCTCCTCTCGCCGCACCGCCCCCGCAGCATCCTTCCCCCTCGCCTCACCACCGCCTCGCCGGCCCGTTCCCCGCCCAGGCGCGCACCCCCCGGCGTCCGCCTCGTGCCGCCGCCCTCGCCCGCGTCCCCGAGCTCCAGCCGCGCCACCGCTTGGACCACCACCGCTGCGGCCTGCCCTCGACCTCCTCCCCGCCTCCCTCGCCGGACCGCCTCACCGCTGCCTCCATCGTCGCTCCTAGCCTCGCCCCTCGACCTCCTGCCCCGCGCCTTCCTTCCACGCCAAGGCCGCCGCCGCCCCGTTCGCCGGCTCCCATCCCCGCCATCTCCGGCCTCACCCGCCTCGCTCTCGGCCGCCTCCGGCGCAGCCGCCGACGTCGGCCTCTAGCCGGCGCCGCCGCTGGCCTCGCCATCGTCATCCTCCCCGTCGGCCTCCCCCTCTCCGCGTCCCGCGCCCCGCGACCAGCTCGCCCCGCAGCAAGCCGCCCCCCCCTCCAGCGCCGCCGGGCCCCGCGGCAACCGCCTCCTCGCCTTAGCGCCTCCCTGGAGCACCCGCAGGTCCCTGGCCTCGTGCTGCCGACCCTCGCTGCTGCCTCTGCAACCTTTCTCCGCTGCGGTCTCTTCGTCTCGCGTGCACCGACGACCCCTGCCGGCCTCCTGCATATCCCGGCCTTGGCTATTCAAGATCTACCGCGAACCAGTACAACAAGAGGGACCCGAAGGTCCTAAGAACCCCGGCATCGACTTCATGCTCTCCTCCATAGACCCAAGAACGACACCGGCTATGAAGACGCCGACCCCGTGTTCTCCCTCTCGTACCATCAAGCACTCCTACAAGGATATGAGACCTGACCCTAACCAAGATCGTCGATCCCTCGACCGGAGACCGATCCCCGAAAACCTGAGTGCACCGACGACCAGATCTCCACGGTGTAACGACAAGACCGACGACAGGGACCGACGACCGCGGATGCGACAAGATCGTCGCTCGGACGCCAAGACCGCCACATGGAGCGATAAGCGCTTCATCTCGGATACGCCAAGTACTTCAGCCAGATGCCAAGACCGACTCGATGGCGCGGGCCCGACAAGACCTTCGCAACGGCAAGATCGACCCCGTGGGACCCGACAAGATCTGCACGACGACAAGAACGACACTGACCAGGGAGAATCCGATGCGCCCCCGACGCCGAACCAAGTCCGGCTTCCCGGAATGCCAAGATCTACCTCCGATGTCCGAGATGTTCCTGCCAAGACCGCTTCCGTTGAACCCTGGACCCTGTCGAACCCCAAACCCCAGAACCCCAAGACCGTCGAGACCCCTCAATGTGTGAACCCCTTCCCGAAACCCTATTTTATAATATATACAACTTTTCGCATATTAAATTGTCATTCTCGCATGCATATCATTGGTTTGGGGGCCTTATGCCTATTCACCTTATAATTAAATATGGGGCCCATATGCGGGCAAATCTAGTCTCATATCGGCCTTATTTAAACTTGTGTAGCGAACCAGTACTATCTTTTGCCATGTTAAAACAACATTTAAATTGCGGGGTAGCTAAATAACTTGAACCGTTCAATTAATTGTCGGGACCCCGGTTTCCGCTTAAGATTGCTCAATTGCATCGCACCTTTGCCATGTCATACATCATACATGCATCATGCCCGATCTTCTGCCGTTGTATTAAATAGTACATCCGGTGTTTCTTCTATTGTTTTGGTTCTTCGCGGATAAGGCCGTTGAGTTGATGTGAGCTTCGCCCCGATCTTCGGATGAACCTTCGACCATGTTTTCAGGCGAGCATCTTCCCCTTTCTACCTATCTTACTTTATAGTATTTATTCCCTCCTGTTGATCTATTGCTATCTGTGTTGCGATGCTCTAGCTTTCGTACCCGTGAAATCCCTTGCAGCCGTATATTGCCTTGGACACATCCTATTACCTGTTGTTTGGTAGATAGTTGGACCTGCGCGTCGTAGTCGCTTGCTCAAGTGCCGTCGCGTGTCGTCAAGTACCACAGTTGTTGGAGAATTGCCGCATGTTTAATGTTGGAGATGATCATGGTTTTACTTATCGTTCACTTTAATTCCTGTTTAACAACTAAAATTGAAGTAAGTAAGCAGAGGCATCGGTGGGTGATAGATAATATTTGGTTTCCGACCGCCCACTTGTGTCCCGTAGGACCCCGAGTACTTGATACCTGTTCCTTGAATATTCGCGCTATCCACATACGGGGTATTATGGGCCTCCCTTAGCCAGAGCTTGATTCAGTCTTACTTCTTGGGGCCACAAACTAGTTTGAGGTTTTATTTACGATCCTGTACTTATGCCATGCTTTACTGCTTTATTTACGATTGTGCGAGGAGCACACTTTACTGTTTAGGATCGTGACCCGTTTTCGCGGTATCGACACCCCGAGTTTTCGGGTTCCCAGTCGCTTACAGCCGGCCCCACAAACCTCGGGTCCGTCTCGGAGCTAGCTTACTTCGTTGCGGGTGTACTCCAAGGGGTGGCCCCCTGAAATATTTCTGAATCCTGTGATTGCTTTGTCGTGAAAGCCTCGTTGGGTTTTGATTTGGTTTTTCCGAGGTTGATCGTGTGTGTTGCTATTTGTGCACCCCGGCCGGGTTAAAACTTTCTGAAAGCCGTGTCCGCGGTTATGGACGACTTGGAGCACAGTATGTTGATCATAGACAACTATAACTAAAGTAGTGCTATAAATTTGACTTTATAAGGACTAGTAATCAGCTTCACTATAATGGAATGGCTAAATAAAACTGCCAACAATTGCTTGCTTGGGTCGTCGCCAGCGACCATTGTATCTGACTAGTAAGTATTGCAACTATAACGGAATGGCTAAATAAAAGTACCAACAACTGCTGGGTTTTGGGGTTATCTCATGCTAATTGTATCTGACTAGTAAGTGCCGCAACTACAACGGAAAGGTTAACTAAAAGGGCCCACTGCTTATTTTATCAGGATGATTATCTATACTTGACTAGTAATTGCTGAAACGATAACCGAATAAATAAAACTGCCAACGGTGTGTGTTCCTCGGTTGACTTCCTCGTTTGGTCTCGAGGGGGAAATACCAGGATGGGTTTGTTTGGTGTTAGAATCAGGTTGGTTCCGAATAGGTCTTTCTTACCCCCCTCTGATAGCCGCCAGTTGCACCGAGTCTCTATAGGTTGTATAGTGCATGCTGCGCCGCCGCTCAGTCCACCATACCTATGTAGGCGAGGACCGCCGAATTCTAGTCTCGCCGTGTACTGGCCTCAGTACTGATGCTCCTCTTTTTCCTTTGCCCTTTGTCGGCACCCCTTTTGTTTAAGCAGGTTTTGAGATCGACGCCGTTAGCAGGGTTACCCTTCCGGCTTGGCCTGGGCAGGGTTATGGACGCCATTGGTTATTCTTCAGGGCTCTTAGCCCCATTTGCATCTTGTCCGTAGTCGGACGCTCTCTCATTTTCAAGGTGATTTGGATCTTTGTATATTATATCTGTATTCTTGACTCATTGAGTCGCTGGTATATATATATCTGTTCTATGGGTCCCATCGAGGACTGTTGTGTAATGTTATTACTTCGTTTTCCACCCGCACGAAAGTGCCTGGTGGGCACCTTTGAATCGTTTCTATGCGGGTTTGGCGGGTTTTCGCTAAAACTTGCATAGGTCCGATTCTGAGGGTGTTACAGGCCGCCTCCCAGAATGTCAATTGTTTATTCAGAGGTCTGAGTTCTCCTTCAACGCTGATGCGCTTAGAACATCCAGCCTCGTCGTTGTCACACATCTTTGCACTAATAAAAAATAAATAATTGGTTAAATGCACGGAAAAATCCGGCATGACCTTTGCTAATTTTCTTAAACTAGGAGTGCCCGATTTCTGCCGAAACGGAAGTTAATCAACATTCCGGCAAAAATCGGGACTCATTTCATACAAGAACCTGCATACACGACATAATAAAGTGCTTCATATACAAGCACAAGCACAATTTCAAGTGCTACAATTATATCACCACATATTATATCAACTGTCATTGACAACAAATATGACAGCAAGTATATGATAGCAAGTATGACAGCAAGTATGGATTATATGACAGCAAGTATGACATCAAATATGACAGCAAGTATGGATTATATGACAGCAAGTATATGACAGCAAATATGACAGCAAATACCAAGCAAATATGACAACAAAAGTACTTGTTAATAAGCAATGCTAGTAAAATAGATTTTTAGTTGCCTAGAGAATAGATTTAACAAGCACTACTTTAACAAGATTTAAGAAGCACTGCTAAAACAAGATTTAACAAGCACTGCTTACATGCCTAAGATAGTTGCTGCTGATTTTATTTATGATCTATTGATCTTGTCACAGTTTGTTGTTGCTACTACTATCACCAGGTTTTGTTCTTGTTCTATTGTACTACCAGTTGCTCCTTATTTTCTATTATGTACACTATCTTCTTGCTAGCAACTTTGAAAACATTTAAATTTCCTAATCCTCTGAACCTAATACTAATCCTCTGAAACCTACTGCTTGCTAACAGCAACTACACAATCTATTTCTTCACAGCAACTACACAACCTACTGCTTGCTAACAGTAACCTAATTCTTGACAGCAACTAACTAAACCTAAAAAAACTGACCTACTGCTAACTTGAGGACAAAGGTCATGCAAAATTTAGATAAGATGCAAAATTTAGATAAACTAACCTACTGCTAATTCTTGACAGCAACCTATTTTGGTTCTTTGATAAATTTAGATAAGATGCAAAATTTAGATAAGATGCAAAATTTACTTGAGGACAAAGGTCATGCAACCATGGCAACCATGGCAGATGGAAACCAGGGCAGTATGCAAAAAAAAACCTGTTGCAACCATGGCAACCATGGCAGTATGCAAAAAAACCTATACCTAGCTAATGGTAGATCCTATACCATTATCCGAGAGCTAGTGTTCTCTGATAATGTTCTCTTATCAGATAATGCTCATTTCGTAAAAAAAACCTCATAGCCTAGGAACAACAACCTGTTCAGTGTCCAGTGTTCTAATTTCTAACCTGCGATGTTCAGTGTTCAGTGTTCTTATCTGATAACTACAATGTCCAGTGTTCTGATCTCTAACCTGCACTGTCAACAACCTCTAGAATGCCTAGGAACACTGTAGAGCTAAATTGATCTAAATTAATTGGTTAACAAACTCATAGCCTAGGAACAAAAACCTCATAACCTCATAAATGCAGAACATATAACGTGCACTATCAACAACCTCATAGCCTAGGAACACTGCCTAGGAACCTACAATGTTCAGAGTTTATATATAACCTGCACTATCAACAACCTCATAGCTAAATTGATTTCAGCCGACAATTGACAACAAATGTCAACAATTCCTAGCAATTTCCATCTGCACCCTAACCTCCCAGAAGATCAAGCACATCTGTGGTGGTGTGTAAACCCTAATCTGAACCCTAACATCGTCGCCGAACCCTACTCTGAACGCTAATCAGAATGGATGCAGCAAGAGGGGAGAGAGGGAGAGAGGGGGAGAGGGGGAGAGGGGGAGAGGGGGAGAGGGGAGAGGGTGACACTCACCTCCGAGACAAGGACGACGACGAGTGCGCGGACAATGACGGCCTTCTCCTTCACGGACTGCGCGGCGGCCTCCTCCTCCTCGAACATGCGGCGATCTCATCCTCCTCCTCGAACGTGCGGCGGTCTCCTCCTCCTCCTAAGATAGGCGGCAGCCTCCTACAAGATCCTACGGTGTGGCGGCAGGCGCAAGTACGGCAGGCGGCGGATCGAGGCGGTGCATTGGCAGATCGACTCCTCGGCGCCGGCGGTTCTCGATCTGGTTGATGAGGGACGGGAGAGGGACTCATGTGCAATTGAACTTTCAGCGCAGTTAGGCTTAGCGCACCCTTAGCAAGTGCGCTATGGTTATCTATAGCGCACTTGCTAGTGGTGCGCTACGCCTAACTGCGCTGACAAATCAGATAAGAAGGCGGCCATCCCTCTTGTTATCACTAGCACTGTCCTATCCCTTTGGTTTCGCCTTTGGCTCTATTCTGATCATGTGAGCACCCAGGTTCGAACCTTGGTGCCCACCTTTTTTGGTTTTTATTTTAATAGTACTTTAAAGTGTTAAAATAATGCCAAAAGTATCTAAACTATATAAAATATTTGTTATATGTTTTATATGTTAAAAATGGTACATATATATCATAAATGTTAAATAATAATTTTTCCATTAATAATATGCCATCCATATGCATCATTACAATCTTTTTTGACCACGCGTTTTACAATATTTTTTGAGCTAGCGTTTTACAATCTTTTTTCCCTTCTTTGTCGCGGTTGAATAATTTAGCCCCGGCACTTTAATGTTTCTTCTTTCGAACGGGCTACCTTTTTTGGGTAGGGTTGTCCTTTTTATTCTTGTGATGTATGTTGCTCCAACGTAGTCGTCGTCATCTTCAATCTTTGGATCAGAATACTGGTTGAAGTCTTGCTCGTTGGCGACTCCATCCATTCCGATGATGTTTCTTTTTCCTCTCCTCACGACAACACGGCTAGGATTTGTCGGGTCGGTAATAAAAAACATTGGTCCACTTTGGTAGCCAGTACCCACAGTTCATTTTTCGCGGCCACGTTCGCACCGGCGGCCTTGGATTTGGCTTCTTCGGGTATAACCATGGTTGTGGAGTACCGGTCTTCTCTTTCGACGCTCTTTGCCCATCTGACACAGAACATCCGCACCTTTTCTCCATAGTATTCGAGCTCCCAGATCTCCTCGATTCTTCCGTAGAATCTTTCCTTCATGTTGTCATCGGTCTAGAATTCCGACGTTACGCCTGAGTTCTGATAATCACACTTGTTGTCCTTTTCCTCCGTGTAGAATGTGTAGCCGTTAATATCATACGCCTGATAGGTCACCAGGTTTTGCATCGGTCCCTGCGACAAGGTGAATATGATCTTTTTCGTGTCAGAAGAATGCAATCGCGGGGGATTATCAAGGAGTGTCTGCCTAAACCAACCCGTGAAATCTGAGTTGTGCTCTTTGATTATTTCTCCCTGTGTCCTCTGTATGCCCCGGTCACTGTACTTCTTCTCGATTAATCTTTTGTGCTTATGTACCCAAGGATCGACCAGTTCTAAATGCTGTAGCGCGATGAGGTTTTCTTGATCAAAGTATGCGCGTCGAAAATCGAAGTCTGCATGCAGTATGCGACGACCCTCTCGGTGACCAGATCTGTCGAGCTTGCCAAGGTGCCTGTTGACGGGAAGACCGACAGGGTTCTTGATGTCTAGATAATTCGTGCAGAAAGAGATGCACTCTTCGGCCAGAAAGCCCTTGGCTATGCTTCCATCTGGACGGGACCTGTTGCGAATGTATCCTTTGATGTGTTCGTTCATCCTTTCGAACACCATCATGCTGCGGAGGAACATCGGCTCGAGTTGGACGATGTCCTCCACGACATGGACCAGCAGATACACCATAATGTCGAAGAATGCGGGTGGGAAGTAGACATCAAGCTCGCATAGTATCACCACGATCTCCTCCTGTAGCCTCCCGAGCTGATTCACGCCAATCGACTTCCTAGAGATGACGTCGAAAAACTTGTAGAGGCCAAATAACGTTTCACGGACGTTCTCGTCCATTATCCCTCTTAGTGCAACCGGAAGTACCTGCGTCATTAGCACGGCACAGTCGTGAGACTTCATGCCACTGAACCTCTGTTTCGCCTCGTCTAGGTATCTGCTTCCTTGCCCGCGTAGCCGTAAGGAAATTTGACTCCTAGAAGGCACTTGAAAAACTGTTTGATCTCATCCTGGCTTAGAGTGAAGCAAGAAGGAGAGCAGTAATATTCGTTCTTCTTGAACTTTTTACCCTTTCGACGACCTTGTGTCATCTCCGACTCATGATCATCGTCATCTTCCTGGTCATCAGGAGTAGTGCGTCCTCCGTGAAGCTCCTTCCGGATACCCAAGCATATCAGGTCGTGCCTTGCTTTCGGACCATCTTTCATCCTATCTGGCATGTTGATTATGGTGGCGAGCAGACTCTTGCACACGTTTCCGTGATATGCATGATATCGAGGCTATGAGGCGTGCGGAGAAACTTCCAGTATGGCAACTCCCAAAAAACAGACCTTGTTTTCCATACCTTCATCAGCGGCTTGTCTTGTTGCTGCCTCTTTTGCTTCTGTCCAGGCTTAGGACAATCTTTCTAGTTTTTCAGCAACTCTTCCACTTCTTCGCTGATCCTACGCTCTGGGATTCCTCGGGTCTTGGATTTGCCATCGAACAGGTCTCCACGTTTTCTCCATGGATCATTCTTGCCGAGCCACCTCCGGTGCGCCATGAACACGGTTTTCAATGACCCTGAATCTTTCTCTAGTTGGAGATTGCTTGTGTTATCCATGCACCTAACGCATGCGCAGAATCCTTGGATAACCTACCTCGAGATATACCCGCAACCTAGATAGTCTTGCACTGTAGTGACCAACGCGGCTCTCATAGTGAAATAATCTTGTGCGACGGCGTCATAAGTATTGGCTCCAGATTCCCATAACGTGGCTAGCTCCTCTTTCAACAGCCCGAGATACAGATTGATGTCAGTACCAGGTTGTTTCGGCCCTTTAATTAGCATACTCATTTGTATGTACTTCGTCTTCATGCACAACCATGGAGGGAGGTTGTACATCCATACAAACACGGGCCAAGTGTTGTGCGTGCTGCTCCGGATACCGAACGGATTGTGTCCATCGGTGCTCGCACCAACCCTGATGTTCCTCGAATCTCCACCGAATTCTGGGAATTCGAGGTCCAATGCTTTCCACTGGCTAGCATCTGAAGGGTGCGTCAGCAGCTCATCCTTTTCGGGGTCATCATCGTCATCTCCTGGCTTCTTCCTTTCCGCATGCCATCGCATGAGCTTCGCTTCCTTAGGGTCCGCGAAATAGCGCTGCAGACGAGGAGTGATAGGAAAGTACCATACCACTTTTCGAGGTGCTTTCTTCCCTTTCTTGTATCGACTCACGCCGCACACCGGACATGTGGTTTTCTCCGCGTCCTCTCCCCGATAAATGATGCAATCGTTGATGCATACGTGATATCTAACGTGCGGTAGATCGAGAGAACAGACGATTTTCTTGGCATCCTCGATACTAGTTGGACATGTGTTCCCCTCCGGGAGACGATCGTGCCAGAATGTCATCATATCGTCGAAGCTTGCGTCGCTCAATTTGTGTTTTGCCTTCATCTCCATAGCCTTGAGCGTTACATTCAACCGGGTATCATCGGGCCTGCATCCTTCATACAATGGAGTAACCGCGTCTTTCTCAAGTTACACAAGCTTGGCTTTATCTCTAGCGGCAGCCCTGGCGTTACTCGTCTGCTTGAGAAGCAACACTTGCACATAAGGGTCCCACACCCAGCCTGACGTTGTTCCATCATCGTCTCCTCCTCCGGCATCTAGATCATCATCATCCCGGTCTGCTTCCGCACCTTCACCATCTCCAGGAGACTCTTCATCATCTCGCCGTTCTCGCCGTGATGATGATCATCGTCATGTTTCCCACCTTCACCGTCTCCATCGTCTTCGTCATCGCTTATCCAACGAGTGTATCCATCCATGAAACCATGGCGGAGCAGGTGCGCCTGCAGATTCCCGGAATCTGGGTCGATCACCCAGTTGAGTTTGCATCTTCTGCACGGACATCTTATATCCGTCTTGTTATTTTGTATCATGTCGGCCGTCGCACATTTCAAAAATCTAGCCACAATGCCTTCGCTCATTATGCGGACCATTTTTGCCTGCACGGTGTGTACACGGTATAATTATAAGTCTATTATAACCACATAATGAATGCATGCATGCAATGGTCGATAGAAAATTTCGGCATGACCTATCCTAAAATTAGGACCTTTGCGAAATGCCAAAGTCTTGCCAAAATGGAAATGAATCAACATTTTGGCAAAACAAATGGCAAGTTGTTCACACACAAACACAAGAGAGAGAGACCGATCCATACACACATTAACATATCATTATCCTCTCCATACACACATGCATATGAGCATCGATACTCTCCATATATATACACACACATGACCATCGATCTTCTCCATACACACATCATGAGATCAATCATCTACATACATATGAGCACATCCTTACATGGACAACTTACCGATATGAGAGACCGAGATCGCGAGAAGATGTAAAGGAGAGGTGCACGAGACCAGAAAAGGAGATGCGAGAGACATAAGAGCTTCCTATATTAAGTATGTAACATCCAAGGCAAGTTCCACATGCTAAAAATGGTGAATGAGTGGAGAAATTGAGGTGGGAAGGAGAAGGATCCCGACTAGATCTAAGGAGGAAGAAGAAGGGGAAAGTGAAGTGTGAGGTGGTATTGATCACACATGTGCACAAAGTGGAGCTACCAAAAAAATACTGGTCGACACAACAGTGGCGCACATGCCCCTAGTGCGCCACAGGAACAAAACACAACCGTGGCGCACATGGCCCTAGTGCGCCACAGACGTGTCTGTCCATTTGTAGAACAGAGAGGCCTCCACTTAGGCATAGCGCACCCCCTCCACGTGCGCCACGGTTAACCATAACATCCGTAGCGCACCTTCCCCATGTGCGCTATAGATATGCGGCATGCGGCCAGCAGGGCCCTGGCCCACACACATCTGTGGCGCACCATCACCATGTCCACCACAGTTGTTTTAGTTACTAGTAGGGCACTGCCCACAGGTGAGCCACGCCTGTTTTACCCATGGGGCACTTCAACCACGTGAGCCACGGAAGTTTGGATTACCTATAACTGTTTTCCTAGTAGTGACCTGTGGTCTCTTCGCCAGCTTGATGTGCAGAACGCCTTTCTTCATGGATTATTTGAGAAAGAGGTCTATATGTTGGGGTTCGGTGCAGAAAAACAAAAAATACTACGCGGTAACCCATGATTACCCAAGATCTATCTACGAGTAATGCAATAACAACCAAGAGGTTTTGGATACATACCCTTGTAGTCCGAAAGAGGTTAACGTTCTGAGGGGAACGTGGTTGATGTAGTCTTGCTCGTATCCGACCTCAAGGTTGCAAAGTTCCTCGCCGGTCACCCCTTGCTCCAACACCATGCAGCAATCCGGCTCACGACATCCAAAGTGCCTAAAATGTTGCACCTCGTGGCTTCATACACATACGATGTACGACGAGAACCTCCGTCTCCTCGATCATGCCGGGAGTGCAGAAGTAGATCTCCGGCTTCAGAATCCCCACAGTGCAACGGCGCCTGCAGAGTAGCCTTGTTCGCATAACCCTTACATGGGGGCCACGGTCAAAAGGTAGAGAGAGGGAGAAAGTCAACCAAAGAACTTCTCAAATTGTGTATCTAATCCCACCCATGGGCACCCATTTATATAGGAGGAGGGGGTGAGCCCTCCCCATTAGGTTAGCCATGTGGGACTAATAGACAAATGAAATATGGGAACACACCAAAAATAGTCGGATGGGATGAACTCATTCAGCCCAAGCTGCCAACCAACTCAACCCGTATAGGCCAGAGACCCTCCTGCATGGCCCAATTGCGTAGTGCATGTGGCCCAGCCGCGGCAGCCAATGGCCCAGGAGGAGAGGCAGCAAGGAGGGGCGGCCGGGTGGGCCGCAGCCGGCCCACCTCACTCCATCCCGTGCAGACCGGAGGGAGTGGCCAGGTAGGCCCAGGCCATCCCACCATGCGCGCACCTGCACTCGCCCATCCACCAGCATCAGCCCGTGAGTGGCGGTGACTATCCGTCGCTCACTTTAAGTGGGCCGCCAGGCCTACTTTCGGCAAAGACAATTTTCTGCTATTTTCTTTTTTCCTTTTTGCAAGGTAACTTCCTCTAGGTTAATTCCCTCCGTGGTTTTGACCTAATAAGGAAGTTGCCCTATAAATTTTAATTAAAATATTTATTTATAACAATTAACATATAATAAATGCATATATTAAATTTTCATTTATCCAAAACTCCTTTTAGTCCATTTTTTATTCTTTTCTCCGAACACCTTCAGGTCTCTCCCTGGAACAATTCCAGTTTCTCTTTCTCTACCTAGATTCTACCTTATGGATGATCTCAAGCTCATCGCACCCTTAAGTGTATCCCCTCAGGGCTCGGGAACAACACATACATGACCAAGACTCCTCTTGCATCAATGATCAACATCAGGACCATGATGTCCATAATGATCCCTGTGCATTCCAGATTGACGATATCAATTGAATCATAAATGTCAAGTCCATTTACCTTTGTTTCTTCGATACTACTTCTCCGAGATCCGATCGTTAGGTATCTCCATACTAAAAGATCACAGATACCGCCTAGAGGGGGGTGAATAGGAGGTTTAAAACTTTTACGAGATGGGCTTAACAATGGTGGAATAAAACTATCATTTTCTTTTGTTAAGCACAAAGCCTATATATAATAAGGTTTACCTATGTGCACCAACAACTGATGCTAAGAAAGACAAGAAACAATGTAATAGCAATATGGAATACTTTAAGCATGAAGGCTATCACAATGTAAAGTGCATAAGTAAAGAGCTTGGGTATAGAGATAACCGAGGCACGCGGGGACAACGATATTTTCCGAGTTCCTTCCAACATGGAAGTACGTCTCGTTGGAGGGTAGGGCGGTACTAAGACCACCAACGCCACAAAAGGCATCACCCTATTCTCCTGTGCCGCACAGCAAGCACCAGCACCCGATCAACTATATGGTGGCCTTCAAGGTGGTGACTGATACATCGTAAACGTATCTATAATTTTTTATGTTATATGCTTGTTTAGTATCAACATTTCCATGGTTTGTCTACACTTTGAAGTATTTTTATACATTTTCTGGGACTAAACTATTAACAAGGTGCCGTAGTGCCAGTTGCCTATTTTCTGCCTTTTTTTTCAGAAAAGCTAGTAAGGAAATATTCTTAGAATTGGACAGGACAAAAGCCAAAGTCAATATTTTACCGAAGAGAAAACAGAGACCAAAGGGCAACCGAAGGAGAGCCACGAGGCGGCCCCACCTGGTGGCAGCGTGGCCTGGGGGCGCTGCCCTATGGTGTGGGCCCCTCGGGCGGCCCCTACCTCTCCTCTTCGCCTATAAAGTCACCCCGATGTAGAAACCCTAAGCGCCCGATCATATCTCCATGAAACAGTCCGTAGCCGCTGCCACCATCGTCCCTAGATCGGGGGATCTGAAGCTTTTCCCGGCACCCTGTCGGAGGGGAGAGATCATCCCAGAGCCCTTCTTCGTCACCATGCTAGCCTCCGGTATGATGCATGAGTAGTTCACCCTTGGACTATGGGTCCATACAGTTGCTAGATGGTTGTTTCTCCTCCTTTGTGCTATCATGTTTAGATCTTGTGACCTCCGTTCATGATCAAGATCATCTATTTATAATCATACATGTTGTGTTTGTGGGGATCCGATGGATATTGAGATACTATGTCAGATTCATTATTGATTCTATAATGTCAGATTAATTATTGATTCTATCATGTATGTGTTGTTTGTGATCTTGCATGCTCTATGTTCCCAGTATCTATCTTGGCCAAGTAGATGCTTGTGACTCCAAGATGGAGTATTTATGCTCGATAGTAGGTTCATGCCTCTAGTAATCTAGGAAGTGACAGAAATCTCTAAGGTTGTAGATGTGCCATTGCTACTAGGGAGAAAACAACAATATTTTGTTCATGGAACAATTGTATTGTTTACTTTACAGACATTGCTTAATGCAATTATCCGTTGCTTGCAACTTAATACTGGAAGGGGTTCGGATGATAACCTGAAGGTGAATTATTAGTCATAGATGCAGTTGGATTACGACCTATTTATATTGTTGTAATGCCCAATCAGATCTCATAGGAGTCATGATGTCTAGTATTTGCATTGTTACGCTTGCTAAATCTGCCAATCGCCCCGTTGTAATTTGTTCACCCAGTATGTTATCTATCTTAAGGAGAACACCTCTAGTGAACTGTGGACCCCAGTCCAATCTTTATCATTTATACATCATCTACTGTTACCGTTTACTTTCTACAAGCAACTATTATCTTCCACACTATACGTTTAATCCTTTGTTTTCAACAAACCAGTGAGATTGATAACCTCACTGTAAGTTGGGGAAAAGTCTTGAGTTTGTGTTGTGCAGGATTCCAAGTTGTTAGCAACACCTTGGAGTTCATTCCTTGCTCCTACTGGTTCGATAAACTTGGTTTCATAACTGAGGGAAGACTTGTTGCTGTGTTCATCACACCTTGCTCTTGGGGTATCCCAACGAGGCTCTACAGTCAACTAAGCCACCGTCAAGATTTTCTGGCGCCGTTGCCGAGAAGTTAAGGACAACTTTACAAGGGGAGTCTCTCACAACCATTCTCTTTACTTTGTTTTTGTTTTGCTTAGTTTCTTTTGCTTAGTTTTTCTTGTTTCTTTATTTCAAAAATACAAAAAATGTGTTTTTCTTATAAAAAACACACAAAAAATTAGTTCTTCCTATAGTTGTCACCTTATTCTAGATCACTATGTTGATCCCTAAGTTCATCCTGAAAGTCCTTTCAATAGGTAGTGGCTCTATAATTGGGAAAAAAATATTGAAGAATACTTTAATCATATTAGCAAACATGAGGATATTGAGGATAGATCCTTAACAGAAGTTTCCCCTAACTATGAAATTGCTGCAATTTCTTTAGTTCACATGTTGGAGGCTAGGTTTGTTAACCTTAACCCCTTGATGCAAATAATGTTTCTTAAACTTAAAGATATTGAGGACACTAAAAAGAGAGATTTTATTCTGGAAACTTTGGTAAAGGAGTTCAATGATGTTGCTAAAGAAGCTAAAAAGGTATTTCATCATTTTAATATGATATGCTCATGTGTAGATGTTATGGGTACATTAAAAAATTTAGACAAAACCCAACCCAATGGAGAGGAAATTAAAATAGCCATACCTTTTAAACTTGTAGGAATGCATGAAGCCTTAGAAAAGAATTTTGATTGGATTATTCCTGAATACCCGTTTGATGAAAGCAGTGAACCCAAGAGTGTTGATAGATGATCCTCTAGAACTCATTTGGATGAGATACCTGGCCTGGTTGAAGAAATTTCGAGAATTGATCTTAATGCTTCTTCATTTGAAAATACTTGATTCTTGCTTCTTATGCCTAACTTAAATGCGTTAAAGAAAAGTACTTCTTGGGAGATAACCCAATAGTTTTATTAAGTCTTGGAAGTTATTACTTATGTAATAGCCTCTCATTATCCTTTTTGTGTGGTTTTTGTGCCAAGAATAACCTCTAATGAGAGAGAAGTAAGATTTGGGGAAGTTGCTGTCCCGAAACAAATTTTTGTGCTTCACTGTAAAAATTCGTGAAAAATCTCTGTAAATTGGATTAAGCTGTAATTTTCTGAGTAAATGCCCCAGGTTTTTATATAACTTTCGTTATTTCAACACTTTTCGATTTGAGCAACATAAGGTCTTTGAACAAATAGGTTTTTACCTGCTGGTCTGTTTTGACAGATTTCTGCCATTATTTGTATTTGCCTCTTTATCAGTTTATTTTTGAGTTATTCTTGATCACTTGAGCTTTTTTAAATAATTGATATAGTGTCTTGTGTTTTAATGAAAGTTTTACTTGTGTTGAAACTAAACCCCAAGGCCTATTATTTTGAATACACTAATGTTGCTAATGAAGATTGTGTGAAGTTTTGTATGAAGGAAATTTTGAAATGTAGGGGAAGAATGATGTGATGAGATGAAGAATGGACAAAAACTCAAGCTTGGGGATTCCACCCCGTGTCACCCCAAGAAATATTCAAGATGTACAAGCGTTAAAGCTTGGGGATGCCCAAGGCATCCCCTTCTTCAACAATAAAATATCAGGTCTCTTTCTAGACACTTCGTTTTTATTGTTTCATGCACTATTGTGTTGTTCTTGGAGCATCTTAGTTTTCGTTTTTGGTTTTTGTTTGCTTAGTTTGATTGAACAAATTAGTTGGACCCCCGCTTTCACTATGTTGTTTCAAATTAGTTGATTGGTGTTGGAAAAGAGTAGAAAGTTTCATGCTTAAGTGGTACAAAAGGGGGCTTGTTTTGACTGTGACTTAGACTTTATCATGTCATGCTAGATGTTGCTTTGACCTTATGCTTAGTGATTATTGTTGTAGCATGACTTGTTCCAAACAATTGAGATTTCTTAATGTGCCTTGAAAGACTCATGCGTTGTTTTAGCATACAAAAGCATAATATTATGGTATTCTCCTTTGATGCTTTATTTGGGTTGACTTGGCACATGGTCACACCATTTTATGAATATGAACCAGTCACCTTAGACTCTATGGTCATTTAGGTTTTGACTTGTGATACCACTTTATGCTTTGATTGATAATGTTTTATCTCTCTGCATGATTAGGGCCATTATTGCTCTCTTAGTTGGTCGCTCCTAGTCTTTTGCTAGCCTCCACTTGTATTGAGTAAGCTCTACTCATGCATCCAACTCCCAAGAAACCAAGTTATTCCAAAGAGTCCACTATAAATTTCCTATGTATGGTGTTTTACACCATTCCAAGTATATTCTTGTTTTATCTATCTTCCAAATTAAAATTGTTATGAGAAAATTAGTGATTAAAGATCTCACAAACTTGATGGCACACTTTATTTTTCTTGCCCCTAATAAACTTGAACCATTGTGTCATATATGTTGTATATGCTTGCACTTATAAGTTGGGAAATAGCAGAACCGTGTTGTCACGGGGAACGCTTTCAACACCTATAAATATCTACCCAGTTGATATCATGATCTTTTGTTTATGGATGTCGGCGGTGTGAAATAAAAGGGGAGCCTGTAAGTTCATGGAGTATTATATATATGTTAGAGAAACGCCTGGGCAGCTAGCCTAAGCCATGCCTAATCATGGTGGAAACTTGCAGCATCACCATAGTGATCAATCTATGAAGCATCCTCAGAAAAACAATATAGAAAAAAAGAGAAGAGAAAAAGAAAAAAATATATGCACCATGGGGCAAGGGGTACCCCGTTGGCGGTTCTCTATGACACACATATACTTACAATGACAAGAACTTGCTTGTGACTAAAGTTGAGTGGCATGAGGAACGGCCCTCGTACTCAAGGGACATGAGATTGCAACCTTATGATTTGTCAAGTATATACTCCATATTTGTTTCACTTTAACCTTAATAACTTCAAGATGCTTATGATAGGGGTAATAAGAGCTGAAAAGCTAATAAGTACCATAATTTTTGGAAGCTCTTGATGAAACTTGAAATCCCTGCTTCCCTGTGAAGGGCCTTTCTTCCTACTTTTATATTGAGTATCCACCTTCTTTCTTTATGCACCAATTAAGAGAGCATAGTTGTCATTCTTAGTTTTATGTGCATTGTCCCAAAACTTATTGATTGATTCATAATGTTTATATTGCTTGTTCTTGAACTATTTGTATCTAGTCACCCTTATGAACTTTGAAGGTGTCCTATGCATTTATGTTTTGCTACTCCATGAGGGACAAGCTGAATACCACTATGCTTTGTTTCTATATGTGAAACAAACAAACATCTCTTAATGCATTGTTATTCATGATCCTTTGTTTGTATCCTTTCATGTTGCAACATAGTTGCTATGTCTTCTTGTTAGAACTACATCTTTCATGCTCATGTTTAGAGTACTTTGATCCCAGCTTTCAATGCTTTGTAAATTGTTTGATCAAGATTGTGATGGTGCATGTCACATCAAAAATTATTCTTTTTCTCACTTACCTACTCGAGGACGAGCAGGAGTTAAGCTTGGGGGTGCTTGATACGTCGTAAACGTATCTATAATTTTTTATGTTCCATGCTTGTTTAGTATCAACTTTGCTATGCTTTGTCTACACTTTGAGGTATTTTTATACATTTTCTAGGACTAACCTATTAACAAGGTGCCGCAGTGCCAGTTGCCTGTTTTCTGCTGTTTTTGGTTTCAGAAAAGCTAGTAAGGGAATATTCTCGGAATTGGACAAGACAAAATCCAAATTCAATATTTTACCGAAGAGAACATAGAGACCAAAGGGAAACTGAAGGAGAGCCATGAGGCGGCCACACCTGGTGGCGGCACAGCCTAGGGGGGCGCCGCCCTATGGTGTGGGCCCCTCAGGAGGCCCCCTACCTTTCCTCTTCGCCTATAAAGTCACCCCGATGAAGAAATTCTAAGCATCCAATCAGATCTCAACGAAACAGTCTGTAGCCACCGCCACCATCGTCCCTAGATCGAGGGGATCTGAAGATCTTCCCGGCACCCTTTCGGAGGGGAGAGATCATCCCGCATGCCTTCTTCATCACCATTCCAGCCTCCGGTATGATGCATGAGTAGTTCACCCTTGGACTATGGGTCCATACAGTAGCTATATGGTTGTTTCTCCTCCTTTGTGCTATCATGTTTAGATCTTGTGAGCTCCGTTCATGATCAAGATCATCTATTTGTAACATACATGTTGTGTTTGCGGGGATCCGATGGATATTGAGATACTATGTCAGTTTGATTATGGACTCCATAATGTTAGATTGATTATTGATTTTATCATGTCTATGTTGTTTGTGATCCTGCATGCTCTTTGTTGCTAGTAGGTATCTTGGCCAAGTAGATGCTTGTGACTCCAAGAGGGAGTATTTATGCTCGATAGTAGGTTCATTCCTCTAGTAATCAGGGAAAGTGACAGGAATCTCTAAGGTTGTAGATGTGCTGTTGCTACTAGGGAGAAAACAACAATGTTTTATTCATGGAACAATTGTATTGTTTACTTTACACACATTGCTTAATGTAATTACCCATTTCTTGCAACTTAATACTAGAAGGGGTTTGTATGATAACCTGAAGGTGGATTATTAGTCATAGATGCAGTTGGATAATGGTCTATGTATATTGTTGTATTGCCCAATCAAATCTCATAGGATTCATGATGTCTAGTATTTGCATTGTTATGCTTGCTCAATCTGTCAATTGCCCCACTGTAATTTGTTCACCTAGCATGTTATCTATCTTAAGGAGAACACCTCTAGTGAACTATGGACCCCGGTCCAATCTTTATCATTGATACATCATCTATTGTTACCGTTTAATTTCTACAAGCAACTATTATCTTCCACACTATACGTTTAATCCCTTATTTTCAGCAAACCAGTGAGATTGACAACCTCACTATTAGTTGGGGAAAAGTCTTGAGTTTGTGTTGTGCAGGATTCCAAGTTGTTAGCAACACCTTGGAGTTGTTTCCTTGCTCCTACTGGTTTGATAACCTTGGTTTCATAACTGAGGGAAGACTTGCTGCTATGCTCATCACACCTTGCTCTTGGGTTCTCCCAACGAGGCTCTACAGTCAACTGAGCCACCGTCAGTGACCAGAACCTGTACAAACTTTTTGAGAAGACCTCCACAACACCTGGAGTCTCCCAACTCGATCCCGAAGCTTTACAACTAATGTTCGAGCTCTGATACCGACCACTTCTAGACAATCATCTAGGGTTCCAAGAACCCAAGAGGGACAAGCTTATATGAATATCACGAACCAAATCCTTCGAGGAGAACTCAAACCGATGCACCTAATGCAAATGGCAAGAACACCACAAAGATGCTCCAATCCTTCACTCTTAAGTTCCAACAAAGCTACTCAAGCTATTGGGGGAACCAGAGAGGAAGAATCAAAGAGGAACACAAAATCCCCCAAGACCTAGATCCCAAAGATTCACTCACAAAGAGGTGATTTGCTTTGGTCAAATTGTAGATCTAGATATCCTCTATATTCCCTTCAAATATTAGCAAAAATCATTGGGGGAAAAGAGAGAAATCAATCTAAAAGAGATTAGAACAGGCAAAGAGTGAGCACTAAAAAGGAGAAGAAGCAACTAAATAAAAGAGAGATAGAGGCTATTAATAGTGCTCCAAGAAATTCTGCCCATTGGGGGCCATTCCGACCTGGGCCGGGTGGTAGTACCGGATTGGGCTGGAACTACCGGACCAGACCCAGCAGCAAAGCGTGCAAGCAATTGCTAGCGGCAAGTCAATGTGCGAGAGTGGCAGGGGATCGTGGGGCGCCAGCGAGCAGGCGAGCGAGGTGCGTGCGTGCGCGAGGGGATCGGGAGCAGGGCCGAGCATGAGCTGGCGCGGTGCAAGCGGAAGCGAGTGCAGCGCACGCGCGAGGGAGTGGGAGCACGCGGCGGCTGTGGAATGGCCCAAGCGAGGCGGCGGCAGGAGGCAAGGTAAGCTGGGCAGGCGGTCCGGTAGAGCCGGTCGGGCCAGGCGGTAGTACTGCTTGGGCCAGACAAAAGGGGGTAGCGCGCTGCCAGGCACGAGCGGTAGTGAACTGTGGTACTATCGCTCGGCCCAAAACAGTTTTTCTCTTTTCTTTTTAAAATCAAATAAAGGCAATATTCAAAAGGGTATAACTCGAGCTAGGAAACTCCGATTGACCCGAATCAAATTTTGTTGGAAAGAGGATGACAAGAGAAATCCAATAAAAGGTGCATACTTCATGTATTATAGAGTGAGATAGCCCCTTGGTGAGAATCCATAAAACCTCAAAGATCAAATCTGCAATAAGATATAGATGGGAAATCCGTCATTGATGAACTAGAGATTGTTATGAAGATTACCACAATATCTAGAACCTCACAAGGATAAGATCCAAATAACAACCAAGGATAATGATACTAAGTATGCAAAGGTTTGAGCTCTCTTCGAACGATATGGTAGAGTTACTCACTCGAGAGCCACTCTTGATATTATCGATATATATCCTAAATCTGGTCTCCCAAAAAACAACATGAGACCGAAAAAATGGAAAACCTATCAAGAATGCCTTTACCTTGAGCATTCCACTTGAGCGTGATGTAGACGATCTTGACCTTCTCAAGATGGAACACCATTCTTGATTCCTCTTCGTCGATCCATGACCACCGAGGATTTCAAGCATCAAACATGAGATATTCTAGAGATGGCGCATTTTGAGCTTGCAAAACGCATCTTCTTCTTCATTTCATCGACCTTGAAGCCAACACATGCTCCAAGCGATGCCAATGGAAATTTCCTACAATTTCAACTTAATACACACATTAGTCCATAAAGATTGTCATTAGTTACCAAAACCACACATGGGGGCACACATGCTCTTTCACATACTTTGTTTAATCTCGTTACCGACAAGTACCATTTACTTGTTACCATGATATTACATCCTACTCTGTTATACAACTTAAATGAAATAATTTATTGTTTAACAAATATTCTAATAATCTAGGAAAAAACATATTTTATCATTTGAAAATCAGAAAAATTCATATAATATACCAAAATATTCACAAAAAATAATCTATCCATTAAAATATAATATGTCATATATTGTTTCCTAATGTGCCATCTTTTGGATATTTGAGAACTGTTTGAATATTAATTTGATTGACTTTTGCATATTTTCGAACCTGATAAAACTTTCTACATGAGAAGTGTTTGAATTTAAATACCTAATCTAAAACCGTTTTCCTTTTTTATAAAATAATTATTCTAATTATTCAAACTGTTAACCATTTTACCATTTTGTCCCCATTTGTGGACCAATCCGGGACTAAAGTTTGTTTTTGGCGCCAAAAAGATATGTCGGGGGCCTTTATTCTTGGTTGGAGCCACTAACCGGTACTAAACATATTTCCTGCCATTCTCAGAGCCAGCAAGCCACGCGCCATGCTTTCCCGCCATTTCCCTCCGCTTTCCGCCATGTTTTCCCGCCCTTTCCTCTATCTCTAGGCCGACCACCATGGCCATCCACACCTTCCCCTCTCACAACAATGGACACTACATACTGGGCCATTTTGACCCTCGAGGAGACCGATGTGTTGTGCACCTCCAGCTACCCACGCCCGTTTGGCTACCATCTTCCCATCGACTGGATGCTGAGTGCTGGAGGGGTTACTGTCCCTCCCGTGCCTCAAGGTTCCATCCACCAAGCGTCCATCACGAACCACTTATACCTCAATCTCAAGCCGGAGCAGCGAATGTATCCCACCATCTACGACACCTAGAATGCCTTCTTTGCTAACCGGCAGGAAAGGGAGCTCGCTAGGTAGAAGGGTGATGGCCTGTCCCCGGTGAACCACAACAAAGCCAGCCACCGCCTGTGCTGGGCGAACCAGACTATCGTCGGTGTGAAGCACTACATCACCGAGGAAGATCATCCTCGCCTGTGGTGCCCATACTTTCACCCACCACAAAGCCACGAGAAGGGTGGCGGTGGTGAAGGCCGCGAGCATAGCGGCGTCGTCATCCGGGAGGCCCATCCCCCTGTGTCATGAATCCGAGGTCGGAGTGCCAGGTGCCCCTGGAATATGCCACGGTTGGACCGAGGATCCAGCCGCGTGCGCCTAGAGATGACAGCGATAATGATGACGAAGACGACCCTGACACTACTAGGAAAAACGTTATCAGTGGAGCACCAAAAATGATTTCTGTGGCGCATATAGACGTCGCCACTAAATTGCGCCACTAAAATTAAAATTCTGTGGCGCATATGCATATGCGCCACAGAATTCTGAACATTCTGTGGCGCATAGGCCATATGCGCCACAGAATTCTCAACATTCTGTGGCGCATATGCCATATGCGCCACAGAATTCTGTCCTAGATTCTTTGGCGCATATGGCATATGCGCCACAGAATTATGTCCCAGACTGTGGTGCATATGCCATATGCTCCACAAAATCCATTTTTCAGAATTTGGAAATTTTCACAATTCAGTACAAATACAGGCATATTACAAGAAATACACCTAAAATTTGACAGAAATATATAGAAAAGTTGCACATAGCAGTACAAATGTTCCAGTTCACACATAATACATCAACAAGCACAAATGTTCACAAGTGTTCATCAATCACATATTAGACACATATTAGAACCGAATAAGTGTGTACATTTTACAAGTGTTCATCTCACTCACATAACTTAATTACAACCACGTGATGTTGTCACCACCTACTACCTTAAAACAGAATATATAGTACACCGTAACCGCGATGCCGATGAGGAGGAGCGACATCAAGATCTTCGTCTGGTTCATCTTCCATACGTGTCTCCTCCACTTGGCCATCGCCTCCTCTCTAGTCGCGTATGCCTTGTAGCTATTGCCGCTGAACTTGTCCACTTGTTGGTGGAAGTCCACCCACTCCTCGTACACACCTGGAACCGGACCCTTGTACACAACGTACGTCGGCATCTCTATTGACAAGGCATATTAGTACATCATGCAAATATATATGTTGAAAAATATTACAGCAACACATCCATAAACTTAAAATAATGCATCGATGACAAAGAAAGAAACACGACAACATGTCCGACACAATAACAACGAACATGGTTATTACACGACACAATAACAACGGCGGTTTCAATCTAGGCAAGATAAGTTACGTTTTTCGACACACACACTACATGTGTCCAGCGATACACACGCTCTCTCGGTCAAGTAGCCTTCTCCTCAGAGGGCGCCGGGAACGGCTTGTACATGTCTTTCGTCGTCCACGTCCTAAAGTCACCCTGCGCCTTGAGGCGAGCTTCGATCTCCCTCTTGGTGAACTGCCTGGGCTGGTGAAAGAGCCCACCAGTTGTGTTGACTTGTTCCACGATGATATGTGATAGCATCACCTGTGTATCATGGAAGTCTTCCATGAGATCGGAGTCATTGATCCCATGCAACTTTTGTGCCCATCCTCGAAGAGAAGATGGCAGCGTTAGCATCTCTCCATCCCGGACAAACCGTTTGAGGTGATGGCAAACGTAGAAGGTCTCCTTCACACTGCTAGACGGCTGCTTGACGCAGGGGAACTCGCACACGTGCTTGAACTTGTGTAAGCCATTGTCCTTGTAAGCCTCCCCCTTATAGTCGAAGGGGACTCCCTATTTGGCATAGCCCTCGATAGCATCATCCAAACGCTTTTTACTCTGATGTAGTTCTTCCTCCTCGCACTCCCCGAGTCGAAGTAGGTGGCAAGCGAATACCTCGTGGAGAGGACGATGAGCCTGCAGTACTTGTCTCTGCGGGCAACACACAATGTGGAACGGGATGTTGGAAAATAGCAATGGAAATAAATACATATGTGTTACGACGGCGGTAGGAGGATGTGTACACTTACTCGGGAAAGAAAGGCACAAGGATGTTGTTCTTCCTCTTGCTTTCCATCAATAGCTTCTGAAGGTAGGACTTTGCCCGGGCCCGGGTCCTTGTTCCTTCTTCCAGCTGGCTGTCCCGCATGTAGTAGGGATCCGCTATCGCGACGAACGGGGTTTGCTCTCTCTTGACCTTCATCACCATATTGAGCGCGAATAGGCGAACCAAGCTATAGTCCAGCCGTCTCGAGTGGAATAGCTTGAAGATGTCCTCGTAGGCTATGAAGAACACATCCGTGGGGGCATCGGTGACGAATCCCATGTCCTCCGGCACCTTGACGGTGAACACCGGGTAATTCGGGTTATTGTCCTTGAGAAGGAGTCCCTCTAGTGTCCGAATACCTTCATGCAAACTCATCATAGCTCCCGAAGCCAGGTGGCGCAGTTTCGGAGGCAGTATGGGCTGACCAGCTTCGTGCACTCTGGTCAAGCCATCCTGGCGTGGTGGTACAACATCGTCCCGGTAACGGATCGGAGCGGGCTGGCTTGCAGCCTTGTCCTTGTCCTTGTTCCTGTTCGGCCTCTTCCTCTTCTCATCAGCAGTGTCCTCCACTAGCGATGTTATCCCCTCACCTGCCATCCTGTGGAGTGTGTCAGGGCTGAAAATGATTCCGGCCGGTGGTGGTTGTGTCTCGGCAGCCGGAGGCGTCTCCTGAGAAAACCCACGGAAGACCAGGCGCTTCTTGGGATGGGTAGATTGATCACGGAATGATGGTTCTTCATCGAGAGGAGGCATGAATGGTCCTTTGCCGGTGCCGGTGTTGACGAAGGCATTGACGTCAATTGGTTCATCATCATCATCCACCTCGATGTTGGCGTCGAAGGCCGCCATGTCCACGTCGTCCTGGGGTGGTGCCGATGGCGGTTGCGGTGCCATGGCCTTGCCTTTAGGCGGGGACGATGGCGGTCGAGGAACAACCACGCCCTTGGCTTCTTGTGGCGCCCGTGCAGACGCTCCCAATAAGAGCCTCTGGTGACGGCTTGTGGTGGCGGCGACGACGACTGGTGCAGCAGGAGGCTTCGTCCTTGGCGGCCGAACGATCGAGGTGGCGCCGGTGGAGTGAGACCCAATACGAATCAGGGTCTTTGGCCAAATCATGGGATAGCCATGGCAACCTTCCAGGGTTAGGTGCTCGTCGGCTCTCGGAGGTTGCATGGTAGGGTCCATGTCTTCGCACCCCCCAACACCCGACCCAACTCGACGCACATCACGGCATCATCCATGGGATTGCATTGCATCGTGCGGTTCGCCGGTTGTATTAGCTTGCCCGTGGCAACATCCTTCAACTCGCCGTCGGGCACCTTATGCAGGAGCACGCACGGAGTGTCCTGAGGCATATAGATATGCATCATGAGATGGTAGCCAATCAAAGGCATTAAGTAGAGCATGCTGACTAACTACTAATTTTACCTTGGTAAGGGCGCCGAGATCGGCTAATGTTGAGACACGGGCGGCCAGCGGCTGATCCTTGTTCTTCTCCGGCTCTGGTGCATTAGGAAGCACCGCCAGCTGCTGCGCCTTGGTAGTCTCGGCAGGAGGGGCAGCTCCGGCGCATCCAACTCCATCGGCTGCGCCGCAGGGATGGAGGGCGGCGGGGTAACCATGCCCGGCGACACTTGGTGGCTTGAGGTGCTTCCGCCGGCGCTGGGCACTTGTATCGGCCCCACCTGACCGTCTGCATTCCATTTTGCTATCCCCTCCATCAGCCGAGGGGGTAGCATCTCGAGGAGCTTCTGCTGCACTATAGCGTTTACCTCGTCCTGGCCCACCTTACTGGCCTCCAGATACGCGATCTTCCGCTTTAGCTCTTCCTTCTCGGCTTGATCCTGAGCCGCCGACTGGGTCCGCCTCTCCTTTCTCTTCTTGGCTTCCTCGTTGTAGTACTCACGGAACTTTGTGCTCGTACCAAAGCCAGAGATACGGCTAGCTGACGTGGGCGGGTCGGACTTCTGCCTCCCCTTGTAGGCGTTGGTCGCCCTGCTGAAAACCGTGTCCCATGGCTCCGTCGAGCCCTGGGACGACGGGTCCAGCGCCTCATGCGCAGCCTTGATTTCAGCATCTTGCAAACAAGGAAAGGTGAACCCATATTTAGGAACTTGCCTTCATTATTGAAAATGAAAACAAATGGACCGTGGGTAAATTACTTACTAGCTTCTCCTCAAACTTCCTCACATCGTCATCGTCGGTGACGAATTCCATGGTATCCTTGTCCAGATAGTAGCGGGCCCGGACAAAGTTTCGGTTCTGCTCATCCGTGATTTTTAAAAATGGGTTTTCTTTCCCGAGACGCTCAACCTCGGCGTCCTCCCATGCCCATATTGCCTTCTTTCCCCTATAACCGCCGCTTCCACATTGGTGGTTACCTATGTTCTGTTCCCGCATTTGCCGACCCCACTCCATCCATTCCTTCGAATCGTCAGTCTCTATCTCCTCCTTGAATATATTGAACTCGTCTTCTTCTATCATGGGCTCACCCTTCTTGATCTTCTCCCAGCTTTCCTTTTTCACGATCTTGTTCCTCACCCGGGTTCTCCAGCTACTCAAGGCATTGGCCATCTTTGTGATGGCTAACCTGTTCACCTTACTAGACGGGTCCAGTTTGTCGGTGTACGGGGCCGGGAACTTGTACCGTCGGTGAAGCTTCTTAATGTAGTTTACCACCAACCGCTCATTCGCTTCACTTCTCAGGTGCTTCGTGTTGATCGACATGCTTTCCCGGACGATGCACCCGATTTGCATGCCGTACCCGACGGCAACATCCGGAGGCTCCAACAGTTGGCCACTTTCCGAGACCAGAGTGATCTCGTCGGTGGTGTCGGCGAGCTTTTGCGGCTTCCGATCCTTCCTTGGCTTCTTCTTCTTAAGATAAGGGTTGCTGCTACTGCCATCCGTCGTGCGGTCCCTGCCATCCGTCGTGCGGTCCCCGCCATCGGAGGTGGTCGATCCTCCTCCTCGGCTCCATCTATCCGGTAGTCCTCATCCCCCTCTTGCTCATCATCCCCATCGTGGCCCGCAGAAGCTGCCACGTCCTCATGCAGAGACTCCGCCGCCTCGTACTGCGACCCCACCTCCCAGAAAGTTAGGTTCGCCGCTCTAGCTTGGTCTTCGACGCTCATGGCAGCCTTAGAAGTGCCGGCCCCATCAGCGACCGATATGTTTGCACACTTCTAAACAAATTAAACTAAGTTAGTATTAATTAGTGTCGATTCACTTCCACTTAGGTCGAGAAATGGGGCTCATATGTCAAAAAATTACGAAGTGTCTGACCGAAAAATTCGGCATGACCTTTGCTATTTTCTTTGACATATGAGCCCCATTTCTCGACCGAAATGGATCAAAATCAACATTTCAGGAGAAATGGGAAGCTCGGGTGATTTCCCTGCAAACATTCCACATACAAAAAAGCACAAATAGTGCTCCACAACCACATATGGTGCTCCAGATTTAAACAGTAGAAAAAATAGCCACATATGGTGCTCTAGATTTAAAGAACATTTTATATCTTGTTTCAAAAACTTGATCATTGCACATTATGCATGAGTAATCTGGCAAGAAGAAGGCTCTTCTATTCAGCACATCTATTGTGTTAAGTCTGTCCCGCAACAACAACCAAAAGAAAACTTTATGTTTTTTCTGACAGCAGCTCTTCCATAGCCACTTAAAAGCAGGGTGTGGGATGTCTGATGCTTTATGGGTAGAATAGGCTTTAAGTTTCCTGTAAAGTTTGATGGTTTTATGTATCTTGCCATAATAAGATAGAAGAACCATTATTCATGGAGTGTATATCCTACTACTCCACCCCCAGGCTATCAAAGAAGGATACAAAAACAGTAAAAGGAGACAACACATGTAAAGGCTGCTCCCTGCAATAATAAGCTGGCTGAGTGAAGCAGCCAGCCTGCAGTGCAGTGAGCACTAGCTACACCTCCTAACAGTGCAGTGCAGTGAGCTGGTCCACAGAGATGGCATGCACAACTAAACCATGAAACTGAGATATCAACAAAAAATGAGATGGTTCAGTATTCGTTGCATTAACCTGTCCTGAAATATTCAAATTGAATCTTATCTGTTCATAGAAGTGACTTATTGGACATGGATTATTAAAATATGTCCTAGACGCTCATAGGTGTTAAAGCATAGCATAGGAGAGGAGGTGCTCTTGTCATTTTCACATGGAAGAGAAACAAAAGGTTATTTTCTACTGGTGTGGCAACATAAAGGCTCAGAAGCAAACAATGATGCAGAGAGAAGCCAACACTTTTTCCCCTGCTGCTGCAGCAAATATTAGCATTGTGTCCTAATATTGCTTGCTAATACACTCAATTTGATTGCTATGCAATCCTAATATTTGCTCAATTTCAAATTGTTTCTATATTGTGCTATTATGGGAAAGCGTCAATCATACAGGGAAGAAGGAGGAAGGGGGCAGGGAAGAAGGAGGGGAGGGGGTCACCTGCGCGGGGTGTGGTGGCCGTGGTGGTGGTCCTGGACGCCGGCGGAGCCTCCTCCTCCTCCTGGTGCTCTGCGTGGGGTCACGGCAAGGTCACCTGCGCGGGGTCATTGTGAGGTCAGCATGGACAGAGGAGGAAGGGGCAAGGAAGAAGGAGGGGAGGGGGCACCTGCGCGCGGGGTGTGGTGGCCGTGGTGGTGGTGGTCCTGGACGCCGGCAGAGCCTCCTCCTCCTCCTGATGCTCTGCGTGGGGTCACGGCGAGGTCACCTGTGCGGGGTCACGGCGAGGTCAGCGTGGACATAGGAGGAAGGGGGCAGGGAAGAAGGAGGGGAGGGCCGGGGTCAACTGCGGGGTGGTGGTGGTGATGGTGGACGGCGGGCGCGGCACGGCGGCACAGCGGGGCAAGCGCGGCGTGGCGGCGAGATCGGCGGCGCGGCGGCGAGATCGAGCGCGGCGGCACGACTAGTAGCTAGGGTTCGTCGAAACGGTTTGGGGGGAAGTGAAGAGGGAAGAAGCGCCGCGCGGCTCAAAACGGCCAAGTCATAGAATTCTGTGGCACATCTGTTAGATATGCGCCACAAAAATTTTACAAAACGGCCAAGTCACAAAATTCTGTGGCGCATCTGTTAGATATGCGCCACAGAATTTTTACAAAACGGCCAAGTCACAAAATTATGTGGCGCATCTATTAGATATGCGCCATAGAATTTTTATTGATGGTACAAACACGCTCGTTGCATATATGTGACATCAAACACAACTCACTGCATTGGTTCAGCGCTTGCTCCATCACACTGATGCCCCAGGTTCAATTCCTGGCGGCCCCATTTAAAAAAAAATTAAAATATTTTAAGGATTGTAAATATATATATTTAAGGCAAGAACTAATATATTTTACTATTAAAAACAAGAATTAATATATTTGCCTATTAAGGATGGTAATAGTATATTATATATGCTTGTCCACACACACACCCACACCAATATATCCGCATGCATTAATTAGTACAAAAAAAGGCGTCAAAAACCGCTAAGTCGGCTCCGAGGTAGCGCTAGTGTCTTTTCACAACAACTTTCTTGCCCTTCTTCTTTGTGGTAGAATACTTTAGGCCGGCCACCTTGAGATTTCTTCTCGTGTACGGGCAACCTTTAGCCGGTAGGGTGGTCTTCCTTCTTACTTTAGCATAAGTAGTAGGCTTGTCGAAGTACTTGTCGAATTCCTTTTCGATCTTGGGATCGCCGTTCTTGTCGATGTCTTGCTTGTTGGCAGGTCCTTCGATTCCGATGATTCTCCTCTTGCCCCTCCTCATGACAACACGGCTTGGCTTTACCGGGTCGGTAATGAAGAAGCATTTATCAACTTGGCTAGCGAGAACCCATGGCTCATTTTTTTGTGGAGGCGTTCTTCGATTTTGGATCGGGTATAACCATGGTGGTGAAAAACCGGCCATCTTTCTCGACACTCTTGGCCCATCTGACACGAAACATCGGCACCGTCACTCCGCAGTAGTCGAGTTCCCATATCTCCTCGATCCTTCAGTAGAATATTTCCTTGACATCAGTCTCGTCATCGGCGTATGATAGCATAGTTACTCCTGAGTTTTGGTATTCGCTATTCTTGTCCTTCTCCTCGGTGTATAATCTGTAGCCATTGATGTCGTATGTCTGATTGGTCCTAACGTTGCGCCCGGGGTCCTGTGAGAGTGAGAATATGAGTTTCTGATCTTCAGTATAAGGAGTCGGCATGGGAGTTTCCAGTAGCCTTTTATTGAACCACCCCGTGAAGCTGGCGTTGTGCTCTCTGGTTACGTCTCCCTTCTTCCTTGTCTTGCCTAGGTTATTAGCGAGCTTCTGCACGATTAAGGTTTTGTGCTCATCCACCCAGGGGCCGACCAACTCTATGTGTTGTAGCACGACTCGGTTTGCCCTGTCAAAGTAAGCGCGTTCGAGTTCGATGCCGACGTGGAGTGCGCGGTAGCCCTCGCGGTGACCAAATCCAGTGAGCCTCCCTAGGTGCTTCCTGGTGGGCAGACCGACATCCTGGTTCTCGATGCTTAGGTAGTTCTAGCAGAAGGATATACACTCGTAGGTCAGAAAGCCCTTGGCTATGCTTCCATCTGGACGGAACCTATTGCGAACGAATCCTTTGATGACACCGTTCAGCCTTTCGAACGGCATCATGTTGTGCAGGAACGCCGGCCCAAGATGGATGATGTCATCCACGACATGGACAAGCAGATGCACCATGATGTCGAAGAACGCGGGAGGGAAGTAAATCTCGAGCTCACATAGTATCTCGATGATCTCTTACTGTATCTTGCCGAGCTACTTCACGTCGATAGACTTCCTAGAGATGACGTCGAAGAAGTTGCAGAGGCCAAACAGCGTCTCATGGACGTGCTCGTCCATTATCCCTCGGATCGCAACGGGGAGTATTTGCGTCATCAGCACGTGACAGTCGTGGCACTTCATCCCGCTGAACCTCTTCTTCGCTACGTCCAGATATCTGCTTATCTTCCCAGAGTAGCCGTGCGGAACCTTGACTCCTATGAGGCAACTAAAAAACCTATGGAGCTCCTCCTTGCTCAGAGTAAAGCATGCAGCTTTAAGCACCACCCCATTCTTCTTAGCCCTTTTGCGGCGACCCTGGGTCCCTTCCGTCTGTTCATCGTCATCGCCGGCATCATCATTATCGGGGTACTGAAGTTCCTTCTTAATGCCAAGCAATTTCAGATCGTTTCTTGCTTTCGGCCCATCCTTGGTCCTATCTGGCATGTTCATCAGAGTGCCGAGCAGACTCTCGGTAACGTTCTTCGTGATGTGCATCATATCGAGGCTATGGGGCGTGTGGAGGACCTTCCAGTAAGGCATGTCCCAGAAAACAGACCTCGCCTTCCATACTCCATGCAACGGTGGCGGCTATTCCCTCGGCCGCTTCTTTCCCGGCGCAGGACACTCTTCCCAATTGTCTAGAAGCTCCTTGATTTCTTCGCCGCTCAAAGGTCGTGGGGCATTATCAACTCGTCTTTGCCATTGAACAGATCTCCGTGTTTTCTCCATGGGTGATCCTTGCGGAGCCACATTCGAGTCCTCTGGAATAGGGTTTTCGAAGACCCAGGATCCCTCGGCAGCTGCAGATGCGGGGTCTTGTCCATGCACCTAACACATGCACAGAATCCATGGTTCACCTGGCATGCTACATATCCGTAACCAGGATAGTCATGCACCGTCATTAGCAACGCGGATCTCAGGTCGAAATAATCTCCAGTGTAGGCGTCCCACGTACGTTCTGGCGTCTCCCACAACGTCGCTAACTCCTCTTTCAGGAGCCCGAGATACAGATGCATGTCGACAACTGGTTGTTTCGGCCCCTGGATAAGGATACTCATGTGTATGTACCGCTGCTTCGTGCACAGCCAGGGGGGAGGTTGTACGGCCATACAAACATGGGCCAGGTGCTGTGCGTGCTACTCTGGTTGCCAAAGGGATTGAGTCCGTCGGTGCTCATGCTCAGCCTGACGTTCCTTGGATCGAGCCCAAACTCATCTTGGAATTCGATGTCTAGCGCATTCCACTGGCTAGCGTCTGCGGGGTGTGTTAGGATATTGCCCTTCTCCGGATCATCTTCCGGCTTCTCCCTCTTCGCGTGCCATTGCATGAGCTCTGCTTCCTTAGGGTCTATGAAATACCGCTGCAGACGAGAAGTGATAGGAAAATACCACACCACTTTTCGGGGAACTTTCTTGTTCCCTCTCTTGTACCGTCCCTGGCTGCACACTGGGCATGAGGTTCTATCCTTGTACTCATTCCGATAAAGTGCGCAGTCGTTGATGCATGCGTGGTACTTCACGTACGGCATGTCTAGTGGGCAAACTACTTTCCTCGCCTCCTCGATACTTGTTGGCAGTGTGTTGTCCTTGGGAATACGAGCGTGCCAGAATTTCATGTGAGCGTTGAAGCTAGTGTCGGTCCATTTGTGTTCCGCCTTCATCTCCAAAGCCTTCAGCGTTACACTCAAGCGTGTATCCTCGGGCCAGCACCCAAGATACAATGGAGTCCTCCCGTCTACCTCCATCTGTGCCAGCTTGGCTTTCTCTCTGGCTGCAGCTTTCGCGTTGGTCGTCTGCTTGAGGAGAATTTCTTGAAGATGAGGGTCCCGCAAGGCCGAAGTTAGCGCCGTGTCCGTGCTCCCTTCTTCTCCGCCACCACCACCATCTGCTCTGGCATCATCTCCTTCATGATGATCGTGTCCGTCGGCATCTCCTTCTTCATGATGATCATCATGTTCTCCTTCGTCATGATGACCATGTCCGGGAGACCCTTCGTCTTCTCCCCTGCCCCTGCCTCTTCTTCATCATGGCCACTGCCATCTGCCAGCTCATTCACTAAGAAGTCGGGCATGAAACCACGCGTGAGAAGGTGAGACTCTAGTTGTCCGGAATCAGGGTTGATCCACTTCCGGTGTTTGCACGTTTGGCACGGACATCTTATCTTCGTCATGTTGTTCTGAACCATATCGGCCACCACGTCAACCGTGTATCTAACCACCCAGCATTCGCTCATATGGATGACCATGGTCGCCTGTGCGTGAACATAGACCAAATTAAAGAGAGAGTGTTAGAACCATGCACGCACACATGAAGCGCACACATATATGCATGATCGCCGGAAAATTTCGGCATGACCTACCCTAAAAGTAGGACGTATGGCTAGTGCAGAAATTTGCCGAAATGGACGTGTACCAACATTTCGGCAAACCTCCATGCACCCGGCGCCAGCAACATGCATTCAAGCACAACACAAAGCTCCTCGAGAAGCAAGAATGCATGCATTCAACAAACACAACACAAAGCAAACGAACATCATCTTGCCATCGCACACCGGCCGCGGGACCAATCTTCACCTACAAATCATCCATATATATACATGCTTGCTCCGAGACCCGCCGGCCACACAAACATGCATCACACACAAGTACCCATGCACACCTCACAAATCCACAACCATAGGCATAGCGGTGGAGGAGCAAAGTATGGGTAGGTGTAGTACCTTTACAAAGTAGGAGTAGCTTCCCTCACAAGTACATAAACCAAAGTAGGTCTAGCTATCAACAATGGAGGTGAGTATGAGCAAAATGGAGTGGGAGGGAGGAGAGGGACGAGCTAGTTGGAGGAGGGGAAGAAGGGAAAGGGTGGTGGTAGGTAGCAGGGGATGCCACCTTTTTTAGATCTGTTTCGCACATTCTATGGCGCATACGGCTATATGCGCCACAGAAAGTGCAAGTTCTGTGGCGCATATGTTGTATGCGCCATAGAAAGTGCGTGTTCTGTGGCACATATAGCAGATGCGCCACATAATTATGCAATTCTGTGGTGCATCTGCTATATGCGCCACAGAACACGCACTTTCTGTGGCGCATACAGCATATGCGTCACAGAATTCTGGCATGCCCATGTGCTGGGTCAGGCCCACATGGGTCCCACAGAAATTCTGTGGCGCATATGGCTATATGCGCCACAGAATGCTCACTTTCTGTGGCGCATGTAGCCACATGCGCCACAGAATTGCACGAATTCTGTGGAGCATTTCTTATATGCGCCGCATAATTAATTTTAGTGGAGCATTTTCCATATATGCGCCACAGGATTAAAATCTACCTATAATTGTTTTCCTAGTAGTGTGAAGTTGTGTACTATAGGGATAGACATGATTATGACTAATTTTTATGTTTTAATATTAATAAATATCTTGCGTGTTGATCTCTCTACAACCCTCCCGAACTATGAAGATGTTGTTGTATTCTTATGAGTTTGCTCAAGTGCTCAAATACCATTCTTATTTTACCTGTCTTCAGCAAACTCACAAATTGTAACAAAAATAGGGTTAATTCACAAAAGCTTCATAAAAATACACAAAATAGCCTATTGAGAGTTAGTTCATATCCAGAACACGGTTATATAAAAGGTTTAATATATTATTACATCACCAACGTCCACATCTAGTGTTGGGGTTTTCTTCTAGTCCACAACCATGGAGGATCTTCCTTATTTAACGGCATGCTTGGGTCAGTGTTCACTCTGAATGGCGGAATTTCATGAAACTTATTATAATCTTTTGACATGTCTGTCTTGTCCTTAACTCCCACCATATTTCTTTTACCGAAAAGAAATATGTAGCTCTTTGGCTCATCGTATGATATTGTATTCTTTTGCTTATCTTTCCTTTTTCTCGGTTTGGTAGACATGTCCTTCACATGGAAAACCTGAGCCACGTCATTGGCTAGGACGAATTATTCGTATCCGTACATAATATTGTTGAGAACACTGTTGTCATTCCATACTGCTAGTCTACCTTTACCCGCCTCTTTTTAGCTTAACTCATTTGCACTGAAACAAAGCGACCTTAAAATAAGGTCCATAGTCAAGTTCCCATATCTCCTCTATGTAACCATAATATGTGTCCTTTTGCCCATTGTTGTATGTTGCATCAAATCAGACACCACTATTTTGGTTGGTGCTCTTTTTATCTTGGATGTGCGTCTAAAATGTATTCTCATTTATCCCGTACCCTTGAAAAGTCAGTATAGCCGAAGATGGTTGATACGCCCAATTTGCATCACCATTCTATATCATAATTTACGTCTATTCATTGATGTTTGTCTATTTATGAGGTATTAATTATGGTTTTTTCATTTGTTTATGCATGTGGGATGATTCTTGGAGGATGGACTGCCGGAGTCTGGATTCTGATGGAAAAGAAGGCGTTTCGGTGCAATTTCGCAAAGATCAGAAAAATACCAGAAAAATATGGAAATATTATTTCTCCAGAAGAATGAGGAAGCCACAAGGAGGGACGAAGAAGGGCCTCAGGGGGCCCACACCTCCCTAGGCACGGCCCACCTGACCCGCGCCTAGGGCAGGTGTGGCCCACCTGCCTGGCCTCCGATCCACCCCTTCACCTATATCTTTCCTACGGAACCCTAAGCCTCGGGGAGCAACTACAGATAGATTTCCTCCGCCTCTGGGGGGCGGAAAACACCGAGAGAGAAAGATATCTCCGGCAGACATATTTCTGCCGGGGGAATTCCTTCCCGGAGAGGGGAGACTCCCGCCATAACACCGTCATCAAGCTAGGCTTCATCGGGATCATCATCATCATCCACACCATCATCTCCACCAGCACCATCATCACCGCTCTGTCCCGCTGTAACAATTGTGTTGGATATTGCTTAGTTTATTAGGGGAAACTTTCCCGGTGTTGATTACTATTGTAGTTGATGCTTGTGAGTGGAACCATTGGATTATTGTTTATGTTCAGATTGTTATCCATTGCCATATCATCTTTGATCTTGATCCATATGATGTCTCGTGAGTAGAACGTTTAGTTCTTTAGGACATGGGAGAATTCATGTTGTTAGTAGTGAATCTGTGATGAGTTATTATTCAATGGTTTAGTATTTAAGTTGTGGTGCTATTCTTCTAGTGGTGTCATGTGAATGTCGACTACATGGCACTTCACCATTTATGGGCCTAGGGGAATGCATTGTGTATTTGGATACTAATTGTGGGTTTGCCGGAGTGACAGAAACCGGAACCCTCGTTAGGACACCTTTGCACAAGGGAGCGTAGGATCTCAGAGTTTAAGGTTGTGGTTAGATTTATATCTTAATTACTTTCCTGTAGTTACGGATGTTTGCAGGGGGTTTAATCACAAGTATGTATTAGTCCAAGTAAGGTCGGTATGTTAGCACAGGTTCACCCACACAACACTTACAACACTAGAGAAGAGTACTCAGCTATTTGAAGCGAAAGCACTTGACAGAATTCCCATGTGTCCTCGAGAACGTTTGGTACTTATAAGTATTTCCACCGGCTTGTCCTTTACTAAGAAAGGATTGGGCCACTTGCTCTGTTTGTTCGTTACTTTTGCTACTTGCTCCTTGTTTTGTAGCCTTGTCAGAAAACTACTAAATATGTTTGCTAAGTATTCATAGGGATTTCCTGCTCCATACCACTGTTCAGCACCTTCTGCTCCTCGTTGGGATCGACACTCCTATTTATCGAAAGTATTACGATACACCACCTATACGTGTGGGTCATCAAGACTATTTTTTGGTGTCGTTGCCGAGGAGTGAAGCGCTATTGAAGAGTGGAACTGGTAAGGAAAACTTTTACTGTGAGTATTGCTTTTGTTACTGCTTGTTACTTTGTTTCCAATATGGATAACCCACTTGGTTTTCTGTTTGGGAAAACTACTACCACTGCTATGGTAGTAGATGAACCACCTCCTGTTGAGATAGATCCTTTTAAGATACCTACAAGTATTGTTAATCGTGTTATGGATAATTATTATTTTGGGGATGGAACTGTCCATCCTGATGATCACTTGCTTTTTATCCATGAATTATGCGGGTTGTTTAAGTGTGCCGGTATCACAACTGAACAGGTGAAGAAGAAGTTACTCTCCATATCCTTAAAAGGGAGAGCTGAAGAATGATATAAGCTGCTGAAGAATGGACAATCCATGGAATGGGAGGAGATGGCATCTCTCTTTCTAAATTTTATCCTCCCAGTGAGATTCATAAGGATAGAAATCTTATATATAACTTTTGGCCTCTTGATGGAGAGAGTACAACTCAATCTTGGGGGAGATTTAAGTTACTAATGCTTAAATGTCCTATTCATGAACTCCCTAACAATATTATTCTCAATAATTTTTATGCTAGGCTTCCTCTTCATGATAAAGATTTACTAGATGCTTGTTGTGCTGGATCATTCACACGTATGAAGGAAGAAGCTAAATGGGATCTCTTAGACCGTATTCAAGATAACACTGAAGCTTAGGAGAATGACAAAGGAAGAAAGTCAGGTATAAACTATGATTATGAATGCATTAAATCTTTTATGGGAACTGATAACTTCCGTGGTATTAGCAATGATTTTGGTCTTGAGTCCCAAAGTATTACCAACTATTTTAAAGCCTTTGACTCTTACATTGAAATTCCCAAGAAGAAGTGGAATAAGTACCATGCTCCTCACAAAGATGTTGTTAGTCATGTTCCAGTTAGAAGTAGTCAAGTTTGTACTACTAATCATATTGTGCTTGAACCTCATGTTGAGAAAATGCCTTTTCCAGCTAAGGTAAATGAGTATTCTATGATTATTTGTGCAAATAACGAAGGTACCATGAAAACTGTGGAGCCTGGTAAGCAATTGAATATTGAACCTGTGATAGCTATTGTGAGAGACACTGTCACTAGAAATAGAGAGGATGAGAATATTGTCTTCTGTGAAGATGCTTCTAATATTCTCTCTCATCCTAGTAAGGCTAGAAAAGCTAGTGTTCTTGTGCTTTCTGTTAAAATTGGTGATCATTGCTACTATGGTTTATGTGATATTGATGCTAGTTCTAGTGCTATTCCTTATGAGCTTTACAGGGAAATTAAGCACGAGATTGGTCCTTGTGAGCTTGAGTACATTGATGTGGTTATTCACCTTGCTAATAAGGAAACCATTTGCCCCATTGGCATTGTAAGAGATGTGGAGGTTCTTTGTGGTAAGATTAAGTATCTTGCTGATTTTCTAGTGCTTAATCCAGCAGCTAGCAAAACTTGTCCTATCATTTTTGGTAGACCTTTCTTGAACACTTGTGGAGCTATTATTGATTGTAAGAAGGAAAAAGTTTTAACTAAGTTTGATGGTGATTCTTATGAGTTTAACTTTTCCAAATTTGCTAAATCTCCTTGTGAAAATAGCTTGCATAATAAAGATTTCAGGATGGAACAAATTGCTTCTATTGATCCGGTTTATGACCTTGGACCTCTTTTTGGTGAATGTAAGTATGCTTATTCTGATGATAAAGTTGTTGCCAGTGACAGTTATATTGTTAACTTTATTCAAAGTGCTACTGAAAGTTATTATGAGAGAGGGAAACATGGTTCTATGCATCTCAATGATGTTAAGTTTCCCAGTTTTATGCTAAAAGCTTTAAAGCTGCATCTATTTTATCTTCCCATGCTAGTGGCTTTTTGTTTCAAAAATTCGTTTTCTCATGATACCCCCATGCATAGGAAGTGGGTAGACTCAAGTGTGTTGGTTATTTGCTTCTTCATGCTCTCTTTCACTTCAAATATATATCTCCTTTGTGAGCATCTTTGAAAGTTTCAAGCCTAACTTAAAGGCATTAAATAAAAGTTCTTGTTGGGAGATAACCCAAGAGTTTTGTCGAGTCTTGGAAGTTATTACTTCAGTAATAACCGCTCCTTATCCTTTTTGTTTTGGTTTTTGAGTCAAGTTCAACTACTTTTATGAAGTAGAGGAGTTGTGAAAAGTGGCTGTCCTGGGACAGATTTTTATGCTGCATTTTAAAAATTCGTGAGGAATCTCAGTACGTCGGATTGAGCTGCATTTTTCTGAGCTTGTTCTCCAATTTGTTACCCAAATTTCATCAGTTCTGAACTTTTTGATTTGAGCAACATAAGGTTCTCGAAAAAATCAATCTTTACGAGCTGGTCTGTTTTGACAGATTTCTGCCATCATTTGCATTTGCCTCTTACAGAAGCTTTTGTTTTGATGGGTTTTCAGTTGAAGTGTGTACCAAAGGTTTATTGTTTTTGCTTACACTAATGTTGTCAGTGAGTTTGTGCAAGAGTTTTGTATGAAGGAAATTTTCAGGAGAAAGAGAAAAGGAATCTTCAGAGTTCGTCTTTGAATAGGTAAAAGTGGTGAAAACAGAAGGTTCATGCAACCCCAATCTATTTATATTTTTGATGTTTTAATACATAAGGGAAGTTACGAGACGAAAATGAAGAGGAAACGGAGCCCGGGGTGGACAAACCCACCCTAAGCGTGGGCCCAGCCTGGCCGCGCCTGAGGGGGGTGTTCCCCCCTCGAACTCCGTATCCACCTTGTTTCCGTGTCAAAACCTTCCTTATGCATTGAAACTTTGTAATATATAACCCCCCGGGTTCCCCAAGGTTCGTGCATCATGTTCTCATCGTGTTTTCATTTCGATCTATTTCCGTCAGGAAATGTTCTCAAGTTTAGAGCACCATGGCCTCCGCCAATGACAAAGGCAAGAAGCCCGGGGAAGAAGAACCTCAAGTCCCCAAGGAGGAGGAGATTTCGGTAGGGTATGAATGTGACATGGAGGAGGACAAGCATCCGGACACCCGCGCTACCGTCGCAAGCATTGGTTTGGTGGCATGACCTACCAAGCTTAAGAGGACAGCACGAATGTCTACAGGAGGGAGAACTCCATGTCATATCCTCGCTCCACGCACACTTCCTCCTATTACCCCTTGTTCTAACCATGCAGGGAAGAAACACTCTAATTTGGAAGAATGGAGAAAGAATAACAAGGACTGGGATCCTCGGTCCGAGTTGATCATGGGCTGCATTGAGCATAATTCGGAGTTAATTCGTACTCTGGTCTTCGATATGGAGGATTTGAAGAAACTTATTGAGGATCTTATCAAGAGAACACCACCACCACCAAGGTAGTAATTCATCATCAGGTTTGGCATCCCCTTGGCTTGTTCCGAGCTTGGGGGAGTGTCGCGGTATCACCACCATTATCTTTTATCTTTTACCTTTTTAGTGGATTCATATCTGTGGTAGAGGGGTTATCTTATAGTTTGGTTTGCATGTGGAAGTATCTCTCCTTTAGTTGATTATCTATGTATCCCTTGGTGTGACTGCCTTTATTGGAATATTAATGAGAAGTCTCATCTCTTCCTTTTTTTGCACTTCTTATTTTAGTTTGCAATCTCTATTATATGATGGATCTTGTTGATCAGTATTGGCACCACTTTGGGATCATCAAGTGGATCTAAATTGGTTTTTGAAAACCGAGTTCTGGTCAGTAGCATTACTATGAAAGAGAAAAAGAAAGAAAAAGCTTACAGGTATTTTGTATCATTTGTTTTCTTTCTTGTTGGATCATAAGATTAGTATTCTTTATTTAAGATCCTTTTGTGTCTTCAAGTAAGATTGCATTTTTGGCTTTATTACTTGTATGTTTGCTTGTTTCTTTCAACTCTTTTGCTTGCTACCCAGCCTTGCTAGCCAAAAACCTGTTTTGAGAAGGCTTACTTCTCATGTTTCCAAAATCCTTTGAACCAAAAAATTTGCCACTTGTGTCCACCATATCTACCTAGTAGCTTTTGCTATTCCAAGCAAATTCTCAAGCTTCATCTACCTTTCAAATTAAAAAGTATTTTGTTATGTGAAAACTAGTTAGTAAAGCTCTCACGAACTTGATGAAACACTTTATTTCTTTGCCCCTAATATACTTGAACCATTGTGAATATCGAAGTTGTATATGCTTGCATCTATACGTTGGAATTAGTAGAACCGTGTTGTCACGGGGAACGTTTTCAACATTGCACTTGTACTCTGTACAAAGTTGATATCGTGTTATTTTGTCTATGGATGTCAACGGTGTGAAATAAAGAGGGAACCTGTAAGTCCATGGAGTTTGTATCCTGTGTTAGAGAAACGCCTAGGCCGCTAGCCTAAGTCATGCTTAATCATGGTGGAAACTTGCAGCATCACCATAGTGAGTCATCTATGAAGCATCCACAATAAAAAGCTATGCACATAGTAAATAAAAAGATCGCTGAGATGCTCATTGTCTGCTTGCCTTGTCATTTTGGTTATGGGAAAGCTCCTATACCATGTGCAAGGGGTACCCCGTTGGCGGTTCTCAATGATATGCAAATACTTACAATGACAAGAACTTACCTGGGCCCAAAGTTTAGTAGCATGAGGAGTGTCCCTCATATTCAAGGGACATGAGATTGCTAACTTATATTTCATGAAGCATATATTCCATCTTTGTTCACTTTAACCTTAATCATCTCCAGATGCTTATGATAGGGGCAATGAGGGCTCAAATCTAGTAAGTACCATAATTTTTGGAAGCTCTTTATGACTTGTAATCCCTGCTACCCTCTAATAAGGGACCTTTCTCCCACTTCCAAGTTGAGTTAGTGAACCTACTTCCTCTCTTTCTCCAGGAAGCATTTGAGTTGTTGTGTTTCAAGCATTCATATGGTGATTTATTCAATCACGTTCTTTATATTCCTTGTTTGCACAAAACTCTTATCTATTTAGTATTACTTTGAAAGCCTTCACTTGTGAAAAACCTTTTGAGCAAAGAGTGCTCCTGTTTTGAAACTTCTACAAAAAAGCTTTTGTGAACAAGTTGTTCTCTAACCAAGAACAAGTTTGCAAGTTGTTCTCTGACAAAGAGTGCTCCTATTTGCAAGTTGTTCTCTGACCAAGAACAAGTTTGCCAATTCCAATTATGATTTATCTTTATGCATCTCTATTGTGACTGCTGTACTTGGTTGCAAGCTAAGTTATATAATGGTGAGTTTTTTTCTTCTATGAGTTGTGCAATGGTAAGTGTGATGCTTCTTGTTCGTATTATTTTATTGACACTTCACTCCATAAACCTATGGACATGTTTACTGAGCTCAGTTTTTGCTTGGGGACAAGCAAAGTCTAAGCTTGGGGGAGTTCATACGCCCAATTTGCATCACCATTCTATATCATAATTTACCTCTATTCATTCATGTTTGTCTATTTATGAGGTATTACTTATGGATTTTTCATCTGTTTATGCATGTTGGATGATTCTTGGAGGATGGACTGCCAGAGTCTTGATTCTGATGGAAAAGAAGGCGTTTTGGTGCAATTTCACAAAGATTAGAAAAATACCAGAAAAATATGGAAACGTATTATTTCTCTAGAAGAATGAGGGAGCCAAAAGGAGGGATGAAGAAGGGCCTCAGGGGGCCCACACCCCCTAGGCGCGGGCCCACCTAACCCCGCGCCTAGCGCAGGTGTGGCCCACCTTCCCGTCCTACGACTCCGCCCCTTCGCCTATATCTTCCCTACGGAGCCCTAAGCCTCGGGGAGCTACCACAGATATATTTCCGCCGCCTCTGGGGGCGGAAAACACCGAGAGAGAAAGATCTCTTCGGCAGATAGATTTCTGCCGGGGGAATTCCTTCCCGGAGAGGGGAGACCGTCGCCATCAACACCATCATCAAGCTAGGCTTCATCGGGATCATCATCATCATCCACACCATCATCTCCACCAGCACCATCATCACCACTCCGTCCCGCTGTAACAATTGTGTTGGATATTGCTTAGTTCATTAGGGGAAACTTTCACGGTGTTGATTACTATTGTAGTTGATGCTTGTGAGTGGAACCATTGGATTATTGTTTATGTTCAGATTGTTATCCATTACCATATCATCTTTGATCTTGATCCATATGATATCTCGTGAGTAGTTCGTTAGTTCTTGAGGACATGGGAGAAGTCATGTTGTTAGTAGTGAATTTGTGATGAGTTATTATTCAATGGTTTAGTATTTAAGGTGTGGTTCTATTCTTCTAGTGGTGTCATGTGAACGTCGACTACATGACACTTCACCATTTATGGGCCAAGGGGAATGCATTGTGTATTTGGCTACTAATTGTGGGGTTGCTGGAGTGACAGAAACCTGAACCCCCGTTAGGACACCTTTGCACAAGGGAGCGTAGGATCTCAGAGTTTAAGGTTGTGGTTAGATTTATATCTTAATTACTTTCCTGTAGTTACAGATGTTTTGCAGGGGGTTTAATCACAAGTATGTATTAGTCCAAGTAAGGTCGGTATGTTAGCACAGGTTCACCCACACAGCACTTACAACACCAGAGAAGAGTACTCAGCTATTTGAAGCGAAAGCACTTGATAGAATTCCCATGTGTCCTCGAGAACGTTTGGTCCTTATAAGTATTTCCACCGGCTTGTCCTTTGCTAAGAAAGGATTGGGCCAATTGCTCCGTTTGTTCATTACTTTTGCTACTTGCTCCTTGTTTTGTTGCCTTGTTAGAAAACCACTAAATCCGTTTGCTAAGTATTCACAGGGATTTCGTGCTCCATACCACTGTTCAGCACCTTCTGCTCCTCATTGGGCTCGACACTCCTATTTATCGAAAGTACTATGATACACCCCCTATACTTGTGGGTCATCAATGGTGACCTGGACAACAAGTAAAACTGATATCCAACAGTGGTGTCATTCATGAGATGTGTCTGAAACCAACTGTCGAAAGTCACCATGTGTTCAGCCTTAATCCAAGAGTCAGACTGCCCCGGGTTTTTGGAGTACGATATTCTGGTGTTCCTCGATATATAGAGCCACCAAGGTGGAATTTTGTAGAAATGTGTAGTGTGCTTTAGTGAAAGAATGCCCGTCCATACATGTCCTTCCTTTCTTTCCTAGCGTGCCTTTTCCACTCATTCTCCCCTCATGTCATGATTTAGGAACACCGATCGGCTTAAGGTCAGGAATAAAGTCAACACAAAACTCAATGGCCTTCTCTGCTCAAATTTCAACCTCTCCCTTTAACTTTCCAATTCTCCCTTTGCATCAGCAATGGCCCGGCCAAGATCACCATCGGGCTCATCTGATGCCCGTTCTTTAGCTTCTTCTTCATCATTGTCTTCCATTGTAGTACCACCATATTCAGGGGACATAGGATAGTTGTTATCATTCTATTCTTATTCGTTGTCTTACATTATAACTCATATTTCTCCATGCTTAGTCCAACAATTATAGCCGGACATGAAACCGGACTGAAACAGGTCGCTGTGAAGGAGTCTTGAGGAAGAGTATTCTTTTTTATTTTGACACTCACCACATGGACAACACATAAAACCATTTTGCTTGTTTGCCTCGGCCATAACGAGAAAATAATGAATGCCTTTAATGAACTCGCCATAGCTTCAGTTAGCGTATATCCATGGCCGGCTCATCTGCATTATATAAGTACATCAAACAGATTCACTATGCTAAAATTAGTACCGGTCTAAAAATAAAAGCACACAACGATACTTCGGCCCCGGATGCAACGACATACTACGTACTGAAACTATGCACTGATTTAAAAACTTTCTACTCCATCTTTAGTCCCGGTTGGAGACACCTACCGGTACTAAAGGAAGATGAACCTTTAGTCCCGGTTGGATACACCAACCGAGACTAAACATGTGTGGCGACACAGATACATGGGTGAGTGTCGACACTATGTCATGAGTGGCGGCACTATGCCAGTGAATGGAGAAACTATTTCGGTGGGTGGAGACACTATGACAGGGGTGAGTGTCGACATTATGTCGTGAGTGTCGACACTATCTTGTGGTGCTTAATACATAAATAGGCAATATGCATTCTTGTGAAGCTATCAACTTCAAGATGGTGTGCGAGATCAGGGACACCACTACAGTGAAGCTTCTCGAAGGTGTCTTAGGATCCCGTTCTCAGACATCTTCGAGGAGCTCGCCATAGAGGCACTCTCTAATATGTGAAATTTGTTAGCTCCACAACGTATTTATGTAGATCTAGAGAAGTTATAAACTGCAAGATGGTGCAAGAGGGACACCACTACGGAGGAACTTCTCAAAGATGTCTTAAGATCCCATCCTCGGTCATCTTCGAGGAGCTCGCCATAGAGGCACTCCCTAATATGTGAAATTTGTTAGATCCTCGGCGTGTTCATGTTTTTGGTTCTTGCTTGTTGCAACAGCCGATGATTAAAATGCTAGGGCACCACTATACACGTGTGCCTTCATTTCGGATGTGATCCTGGGGGCGGTTTGAGCGAGCATTGTGATGTGCACAAGGACATATATTAGGCATCCTACTTGGCTCGCTTACTCTGTCCCTATGATTTTTTGTGTCCAACATAAGTATGAGGCCCTATAGTACTTGATCTTCACAGTTTTGGTTCTTATTTTTGTTGCAATGGCCAATGATTAAAATGCTAGGGCGCCACTATACATGTGTTCCATCATTTCGGATGTGATCCTGGGGGAGGTGTGAGCGAGCATTGTTATATGCACAAGGACATATATTGGGCATCCTACTTGTCTCGCTCACTCTGTTCCTATGATTTTTGTGTCCAACATAAGTATGAGGCCCTATAGTACTTGATCTTCATAGTTTTAGTTCTTATTTTTGTTCCAATGGCTGATGAGTAGGCTGAACCAATGTTTCTCTATGATGTAGTAGTTGTACTAGCTAGCTTGGATGAATCATGTATCTTTGTGCTTCTATGAATCAAATGACTTTTGAGACTATGTGCCAAACAAGATATAGGTAGAATCCACATATTGAAAATGATATTTATCTTGGATTTCATTACATTAATACAAGATAGATAGAATCCAAATTAAAAAAAGTTCACATCTCATGTTATTATTGCAAAAGTTACTTCCAAACTAAACCTACAAATACCTCTATTTTAGAGCATGAAATGAGCTAAACTAGCAAACAAAGATGAAAGGATAAAGTTGCTAACCTTTTAGAACCCTTCGATAGATGTGAAGCCGAAAAATCTTGATAAATCTTGAGAAAAATTGTGAGGACCGGAACATAACTTCCAGACCCCCCTGTGTTTATTCGTCAATCCCAAGATCAACATTGATGACACAGCGAAATGTACATCATTGCAAACGTACAAAATAGTAATTTATTACAAAGTCTGTATAATAACATAGTGAAATGTCTAGTGACATTTATTACATCCAGAAACACAGCGGAAATATAAAACACGTAGCGACTCCATCTCAGCCACATGCAGTTGATATAGTCCACGAGGCCTCACTCGTCAGCGTCATCATAGTAGTCATAGTCATCTCCTTCTCCATAGTACTCTGAAGTATCAACAAAAGTATTGCCATGAGTTCATAGATTCCGGGATAAGGATAGGGGCAAAGAGGTAAGTAGCAAGACAGATTCCAGTATGTCAAGAAAGATTCATGTGTCATCCATGACCGTGTACACGTCTATTCGAATAGTTTAAACTCTGCAGAGGTTGTACACTTTTTCCACACGACACAATCCCTTCTTGACGCCCACCAGCCGTCGCTGGTTTAATACACACCGATTGGTGTACCGGCAGATGGATTGTGATAAGGTCTTTTAGTTAGATCCTCCAAAGATATGACATGGCCACCGGGTATGGCGCACGGAACTGAGAGTATGTCCCCAAACCATTCCCCCCATCTGTGCCGAAGGTTCTCCCGCAAGCAGACAACTCATCAGCGGTACGGCGACATCAACACCTAAGGCTGACTAACTTACTTGACCAAGCGAGTGCCCATTATAGCATGTGGTTGTATGGTTGGTCACAATCTTCAAATCCAAGACTTATTAGGACCTCATGCGGAACGGACGACGGATTTCCCCCTCCAACTAGTGAAGGGCAGCCAATCGCTCCTTCCTTTGATCCAGCTGTCACCCGTGCCAGTGTTTAGAAGGTAAGTTTCACCCGGAGTAGAATAGAGTAGAGAAAGCAAGAACGGCTAGCTAAGCGAGCTCAACAAGTTTCAAAAGGGGTGTATGTGACCCGAGGGTCACCCAATTCCTCCGAAGAGGGGAGATCAAGGATCCTACTTATTATTGAGCATGGCTAAGCAATTCTACTCTAATAAGACTACTATATAGTATCTACTCAGGGTATTGTATGGCGACAGGTGTATCAAGGTATGTGTGTAACCAAAATAGCATATATTTGTAAAACAATAAAATATAATGCACTTTATAAAGCTAGGATAAGACATGGTAAGGGGCATGCCTTCGTTGTCGTGAAAGTGTTCTTCCTCGTAATCTTGATCCTGCTTAAACCCGTCACTCCCTACGCGTCATAACGATGAACCACCGATAAATACACATTTCAAATAACAACAAATAAGACTCAAATATAAAGATCCAAATAGGCTTGCGAGGTTTGTACGGTTCAGTATAATAAGGGTCGGTCTACCGTTCTCAGCTAACAGTAAAAATTTAGTAAAATAATATATATTTATTTATTTATTTGGAAAACTCGCGTCGTAGAAATAAAATATGCTAGAGACAATTATACTACACGCTAGCTAATCATACAGTAAGCATACAAGTGAAAATAAACATATACAAGAAGCTACCGACCATTCACACATAAAATACTAGATCACAGGAGCTAAACATACACATGCATGCATGCAGAATCTAAGATGAGCAAATTTGGTGCATGCAACCATGAGCAACATGTATGGTTCCACCGACATATATTAATCAAGCAATACTGACATGTTGTACAACTAAAACATTAGCTAAATAACAAATTACAAGAATACACGTAGGACAATAATGAAATCTACTAGTTACTCATCTAGCTAAACATATATAAACAAATATAGAACAATATTAAGAACATGTCTTCTAATTCTGCTAAATACATCTACAACTACGCATGAAACAGTTTACAAAAATCTACTACACCACTACAATATGCAAACTAGCAGATGGTATCTGGTTCACAGGGATAGAAGGAATTCAAAGTAGACAAACAGAAAATCCTAAAAAGCTAGCAACAGAACAAGTAGTAGACTAGGCAGATGCAATACACGGACAAGAATAAGTATCAAAATAATTTGACTAACCGTACGTAGTATTCTCAATCTAAAGCCACTGCTGGGTTTCTAGACGCATTTGTCACATTTTCTAAGTTGGAACCAAGATTAACGAACGTGTACGTGGTGGTCTAATCTGCTTATGCCATCAGACGGCATTCGGTTCACCGGCACCGCCGTAAACTACAAACTACAAAGGAAAAACATGTCTAGGAGGTAGGCATACGTGTGGATAGGATGCGGGTGCAAGAATTTGTGCCGAAGCTCACCGAGTATGACGTAATCAGCCAGTGAAGTCGATGAACTGGGTTTCAAGAGCGGCGTAGCACGTCGCTGAGATCGAAGGCTTGAATTGCTCAAACGGATTCTGCTTCTCCTTACAGACGGCGACGTAGCGGATCGACCTCTTGTGGTCGGAATTGCCGGAGTGAGAGTGCAGTTCAGCGGCCTGCCGGAGTGCTGTGAAAAAGGATCGGCATGGGGGCCTAAGCTCTAGCGGTGGTGTGATTCAGGAATATATACGAGGAAGATGCGCTCTGACTAGAAGGATTAAATGAGTATAAATGCGCGCGTTTCTATTGCTGAGAGCTGTTTCGGCTAACGGCGCGCGTGCGTGCATGCTAAAAGAGGAAGACGAGACGAGCGTCGCTTGGCTCGACTGTGTTGTTGGGCAAAGAAGTATGTAACAAAACAATCGAAACGACGGTCTAGTCCAGCATACCGTGCGTGCGTGTATTTGAAATAGGTGTGACCGCTGCTAGTTCGATTGGGTCTATGAGCATCGGTATAAAAGAATAGAGTTGGAAATACAAGTTCGTAGAGGCAAAAAACCAGGAAAGCTACGACCTGTTTGGTGCAGCCATGCATGCACGTGCATGTGGTTGAACCATGAATCTAGTTAAATCAAAGTTGGATAGAACCAAATACAAATAAATTGGAAAAACGAGATTCACATAACAATACTTAAAGTAATTTTGAAAAAAAATAGTTTTTTATATATATCAAAATAATTCCAAGAATTAACTCTAACAAATCCAAACAAAATATTTATTTTTATTTGACCGCAATACAACATCCTTTGATAAAAAAATTCAACCATAAAAAAAATCAGGATGTTACAGTTCTACCCACCTTATAAGGAATCTCGACCCCGAGATTCAGCCTAAGAGAAAAAAATTGGAAACTCCGCGCGAAGGGCATCCTCTTGTTACCATGTCGCTTCCTCCTCGCTATGGTTACTCCATTGAACGAGAAAAGATTTGGAAACTCCGCGCGAAGGGCATCCTCTCTTTCCCATGTCGCTTCCTCCTCGCTATGGTTACTCCATTGAACCTTGCAGAATTTGATCACGTTTCTTCTAGTGGTCCTTAATTGCTCATCGAGAATTTTAACGGGGTATTCCTCATAAGTCAAATCATCCTAAACTTCTATGGCATCCAAAGAAGTTTTCTGAGACTCTTCCTCTGGCTTATCAAAACATTTCTTTAGTTGAGACACGTGGAAGACGTTGTGTACCTTGGACAATTTCTCAAGTAACGCCAACTCATAAGCAACCTCTCAACGTCTGGCGGTGATTGTAAAGGGTCCAATATATCAGGGTGCCAACTTCCTTTCAATCCAAAACGTCGCATCCCGCGAAGTGGGGATACCTTCAGGTACACATCATCCCCCTTCTTAAATTCTAAATCATGACGCCGTCTATCGGCATAGACTTTCTGTCTAGATTGAGCAGCCCACAACCTTTCCTGAATCATCTTTACTTGCTTATCTGCCTCCTCAAGAGTGTCGGGTCCAAAAACTTGATTTTCTCCCACTTCATGCCAATTTAGTGGGATGCGGCACTTTCGTCCATACAAGAATTCAAATGGATACATTTGTAAGCTTGCTTGAAAGCTATTGTTTTAAGAGAACTCTGCGTATGGCAGACTCTTGTCCCAAGTGCGCTTGCATGTCAAAGCACATGCTCGAAGCATGTCTTCCAATATTTGGTTCACTCGCTCAGTCTGTCCATCAGTCTGTGGATGGTAAGCGGTACTAAAATTCAACTGTGTGCCTAAGACTTCATGGATCTTCTTCCAGAACCTTGACGTGAATTGGGTACCTCGATCAGAGACAATCTTCTTTGGAACTCCATGTAGGCAAACAATTCTGGCCATATATAACTCAGCCAATTTCTCCCCATTATAAGAAGTCTTCACTGGAATAAAGTGAGCTGACTTGGTCAATTGATCTAAGATAACCCAAATAGAGTCATATCCTGATGATGTCCTCGGAAGCCCTGTGATGAAATCCATCCCGATATCTTCCCATTTCCACTCAGGAACTTTAAGTGGTTGAAGTAGTCCTGTAGGCTTTTGATGCTCGGCCTTGACTCTTCGACATACATCACATCGAGATACATAATCTGCAATTTCATGTTTCATGCTAGACCACCAGAAACTGTCCCGAAGATCATGATACATCTTCGTACTTCCCGAATGTATGGAGTATGATGACTCATGTGCCTCCTTCATGATTAAATACTTGAGTTCTTTTTGGTCTGGCACCAATAAACGATCTCGGAACCAAATATTTCCCCTTTCATCCTCCTTATAGTCAGGTGCTTCTCCTAACTTGATCTTTGATCGAATCTCTTCGATTCCCTTGTAGTTCTTCTGAGCTTCTCTTACTTGATCCTCTAGAGTAAACTTGACTTCTAACATATCTTCCTTCTCAGCAAGACTCATGTTCAAGTTTAATTTCCTGAATTCCTCATGCAGTTCTGGTTGAGCTTCATGAATCATAAGATTATTGTAGTAAACCTTTCTGCTCAATGCATCAGCTACGACATTGGCTTTACCAGGATGATAATTAACTCCAATGTTGTAGTCCTTAATCTTCTCTGTCTAAGATTCAAATCTGGTTGGGTGAAAATATACTTCAGGCTCTTATGATCTATATATATCTCACATCGATTACCAATAAGATAGTGTCTCCAGATCTTCAAAGAATGTACTACGGCAGCCAATTCCAAATCATGTGTGGGATAGTTCACTTCATGTGGACGTAATTGTCTGTATGCATAAGCTACAACCTTTCCTTGTTGCATGATAACACAACCCAAACCCTATTTGGAAGCATCACAATAAACTTCAAAATCCTTTCGAATATCTGGCAAAATTAGCACTGGGGCAGAAGTTAGTCTCCTCTTGAGTTCTTGGAAACTGGTCTCACACGCTGGTGTCCACTCAAATTTGTTCTCCTTCTTGATCAACTGTGTCATTGGTCTTGCGATTCTTGAGAAATCTTCTATAAAGCGGCGATAATATCCCGCAAGTCCGAGGAAGCTGCGTATCTCTGACACATTCTTTGGTTGCTTCCAGCTAAGTATTGCTTCCACTTTAGCTGGATCCACTGCTACCCCTTCAGCTGAAATGATATGACCAAGAAAATCAACTTGTTTCAACCAAAACTCGCACTTGCTAAACTTGGCATAGAGTTGATGTTCTCTAAGCCTTTCTAGAACAATCCGTAGGTGTTTCTCGTGCTCTTCCTCATTACGGGAGTAGATCAACACATCATCAATAAATACCACGACGAATTTATCCAAGCAATCCATGAAAACTTTATTCATGAGATTCATGAAGTAAGGTGGTGCATTTGTGAGTCCAAATGACATCACTAGAAACTCATACAGGCCATAACGAGTGGCAAACACTGTTTTGGGTATATCTTGCGGTCGAATCTTTAATTGATGGTATCCTGACCTGAGATCTATCTTTGAGAAAATAGAAGCTCCTTTCAACTGATCAAACAAATCATCTATTCTCGGCAAAGGGTATTTGTTTTTGATGGTTACTTCATTCAGAGCACGGTAGTCCACACACATACGCATGGATCCATCCTTCTTATTTACAAACAACACCGGTGCTCCCCAAGGCGAGGTGCTCGGTCTAATGTATCCGTTCTCTATAAGTTCCTGGATTTGCTTCTTCATCTCGGCTAGCTCATTTGCTGGCATCCTATATGGTCTCTTTGCAATAGGGACAGTTCCTAGCACTAACTCAATGACAAACTCTATCTCACGATCTGGTGGAATACCTGGTAGCTCCTCTAGGAACACATCCGGGTATTCCTTAACCACCCTAACATCTGACACAACCATCTCCTTCAAGCTGTTCAACAAACTGGTTACTGTAGTTTCTGATGTTACCTCGGGCTTGTAATTCACCACAATTCCTTCAGTACTGGTTAATGATATGGCTCTAAGTCCACAATCTATCATAGATTTGTGTTTCCCTAACCAGTTCATGCCAAGAATGACATCTAACCCTTTAGAGTCTAACACTATGAGGTTTGCTAGAAACTCTACTCCCTCGATTGTTATGATCACTTTAGGGCATTTCAAACCTGACATAAGGATTCCCCCAGGTGATTGTACTGCCATTGACTGACCCATACCCTCAGTTTTCAAATGGTGTTTTTCAGCAAATTGCTTGGAAACAAATGAATGAGAAGCTCCAGAATCAAAAAGTATTGAACCATAACATGAGTTGATTGGGAACATACCAAGAACAACATCTGAGGCTTCATTGGCTTGTTCAACTGTGATATGGTTGACTTGACCACGACCCGGCTATCCTGAGGCATTAGATGCGCCTCCTGGTGTAGGCAGTATGCCTTGCCCACATCCCACTGTTGGTGTCTTGGCAGCAGACCCCAAATTGAAATTCACTGGTGTCGGCCCTGTGTTCTTCTTGTTCGGGCATGCAGCAGAAAAGTGTCCCTCTACGCCACAGTTGTAGCACGCCTTTCCAGCAATGTTGGCATGGTTTCCTCCGACTTCATCTCTCGGAGTACGGTAGGCATTGTGCTGAAAGTTATGACCAGGCTTTGCTGACTTGGAAGCTGCTCCACGATAACCAGAGTGGTTATTATTCTTCTGGCGTGAGCTTCCAGCTCCATGCTGACCCTGTGGTGCTTTGCGTTTTTGGTGTTCCTCTAACTCTCTCTTTGAGTTCTCTTGCAGGATAGCCTTGTTTACCAGGCTCTGGAAATTTGGAAAACCATGGGATACCAATCTATCCTTTAGACTTGGGTTCAAACCCCTTAGGAATCTAGCAGTCTTGTCTGCCTCAGTAGGAATATCTGCTTTCCCATAGCGAGATAACTAAGTAAACCGGTCCCAGTACTCAGATACTGACATCTTTCCTTGGACAAGAGCTTGAAATTCATCCCTCTTTAGCTCCATGAGACCAGCAGGAATGTGTGTAGTGCGAAAAGCTTCTGAAAATTCATTCCAGGTGATTGCCTCAGCATCATCATGTGCATCATAAAAACTCTCCCACCAATCTGCAGCTAAACCCTGGAGTTGGTGCGCTGCAAACTTCACACGGTCTTATGCATCAACATTGACCAAATTGAGCTTCCTGCGAATGTCCTTCAGCCAATCATCAGCTTCAATAGGGTCCGCTGATCCTACGAAAGTAGGTGGCTTTGTCCTCATGAACTCTGCTATCTTGGACTGTTGTGGAGGATGATGACCTTGATTCTGATTCGGGTTTTGGTTTTGGTTCTGATTCTCCATGTTGGCGGGCATCTGCTGCAGTAACTATGTTTGCATCAACATTATTTGTTCCATGTTGAGCGGCAGCGGTGGTGGTGGTGGATGTTGTCCCTCATCCTCCGTATCGGTATCAATGTCATGGACTTCACCCTCAGGGAAGTTCTCCTCGAACGCCGGTTCGCGACCGCGTCCGCGTCCACCACAACCACGACCTCGGTTGGCGTTCATCCTGTTGTCGCTCAAGATTAGAATAGACAAGAGAGAAATAAACTACCCCAAAACTGAACTTGCACGAACAGACAATTAGAACATCAAATAAATCCAAACGAGAACCAAATTTTTCTTAAAATCTCACACATAAAAAGGTTTAAGATAGAGTAGTAGCTATACCACATATAGATTGGTATAGTCTACTCGACACACATGCAATTATTTAAAATAACTAACGTCTCATATATTATTAAATAAAGTCTCTCCCATGGCTTAGTGTAGTCTAATCATCCAGGTACCCATGCGATCCTGCATTCGGCTGATCAGGTGCCAAGCTAGACTCTGCTTCATCCGAGCTTGCTAGAATCCTTTCTTCAGGCTCTGTTTCTTCCTCCTGAGACTGATCAACATGCTCCTGATGTACTGGTGATGGCGCCAGAAGTGCAAGCATTGGTGCAATGGCCTGGAGAGAAAGACGACGCCTCGCTGCACGCTGACATTTCTTCTTCCTTGTGACCCGTATACGTGCATGGTACCGGATTCCACGCGCATTGTTGTAAAATGTCATGCGACGCTGTGCATTGGGTTCAGGTTGCGGTAGCTCCAGTCCCTGTCCTTCACCACCATTATTGACTGCCAGCGCGGTCTCCGTAGCGACCTCGGCCATATGCAACGTGGCGATGGCATCTTCAGCAGTAGCTTTAGCAGCTTCACGTGCAGCATTGGCGGCAGCTAAGGTTGTATTAGCTTCCACCAATCTCTCCTCCAAAGTCTGTGCTCGATCCTGATAGTGATGGATAAGGTGGCGTGCATCCTCCAGCATACCGGTGAATGCGACCAAGCGATTCTCTAGTCCGAAGTTGAGTGATGCCATGCGAGTGAGTGTGGGATCATCCTCATTCTGGTACCTCATGTTCTGACGGAGCGCACCTCCCTCATCTCGGTAGGCAAAGTAACGGAATTGTGTGTTCTGTAACTCATCTTGGTATATACCGGCCATCCTCTGCATTGCCTGGTGAATGGTATGGATGGTGGCATCCACAAAGTACTCTCCATCAACAGTGAATTGGTGTCCTCTTGTTCATGCATGTCTTCCACGCGGTGATAGGTTCGGAAATACCACCAAGGTAACTCTCATAGTCTCCTCGTCCCAGACATTCCGAAAGGTGTATCCAGTCGCTTCAGGGTCACGGTCATAACCCAACCTCGTTAGCATGTCGCAAAACTCTCGACCAAGGTTCCCAAACTCCTCGATCCGGCGGGTCGCAGGTATGGCCATCAACGCACATTTGAATAAGAGGAGAATATCAGTAACAAAATTTTGTAAAATTTAAATGAATAGACAAGCAACAATAAGGAATCCTATTATTTTGTAACATAAGTTTTGTTAATATACGCATACTAAAGGATTTCCATTTCATCTAAGGCCACGTGACTAGGTCGACGTCGGCTCTGATACTACTTCTGTGAGGACCGGAACTTAACTTCCAGACCCCCCTGTGTTTATTCGTCAATCCCAAGATCAACGTTGACGACACAGCGAAATGTATATCATTGCAGACATACAAAATAGTAATTTATTACAAATTCTGAATAATAACATAGTGAAATGTCTAGTGACATTTATTACATCCAGAAACACAGCGGAAATATAAAACGCGTAGCGACTCCATCTCAGCCACAGGCAGTCGATGTAGTCCACGAGGCCTCACTCATCAGCGTCATCATAATAGTCATAGTCATCTCCTTCTCCATAGTACTCTGAAGTATCAATAAAAGTATTGCCATGAGTACATGACGTACTCAACATACCCCTTATGCAAAACCTATAATATCTACATGTGGCTTGATGTGGAGGTTATATGGTTCTTTTGCATAAGGCCAATTTTATTTGCAATATGGTAATAGTTTTGATGAAATCAGTTTTTGACGAAAACATGTTTATCATCATTGTGGTAATTCTCAATAGTGTGATTGTCCATGAGAACTCACACAGTTCACAGATTCCGGGATAAGGATAGGGGCAAAGAGGGAAGTAGCAAGATAGGTTCCCGTATGTCAAGAAAGATTCATGTGTCGTCCATGACCGTGGACACGGCTATTCGAATAGTTTAAACTCTGCAGAGGTTGTACACTTTTCCCACACGACACAATCCCGTCTTGACGCCCACCAGCCGTCGCTGGTTTAATACACACCGATTGGTGTACCGGAGGATGGATTGTGACAAGGTCTTTTAGTTAGATCCCCCAAAGATATGGCATGCCCACCAGATATGGCGCATAGAACTGAGAGTATGTCCCCAAACCGGTCCCCCCATTTGTGCCGAAGGTTCTCCCGCAGGCACACACCTCATCAGAGGTACGGCGACATCAACACCTAAGGCTGACTAACTTACTTGACCAAGCTAGTGCCCATTATAGCATGTGGTTGTACGGTTGGTCACAATCTTCAAATCCAAGACTTATTAGGACTTCATGAGGCATAGACGACGGATTGCCCCTCCAACTTGTGAAGGGCAGCCAATCGCTCCTTCCTTTGATCCAGCTGTCGCCCGCGCCAGTGTTTAGACGGTAAGTTTCACCCTTAGTATAATAGAGTAGAGAAAGCAACAACGTCTAGCTCAGCGAGCTCAACAAGTTTCAAAAGGGGTGTATGTGACCCGAGGATCACCCAATTCCTTCGAAGAGGGGAGATCAAGGATCCTACTTATTATTGAGCATGGCTAAGCAATTCTACTCTATTAAGACTACTATACAGTATCTACTCAGGGTATTGTATGGCGACAGGTGTATCAAGGTATGTGTGTAACCAAAATAGCATATATTTGTAAAACAATAAAATATAATGCACTTTATAAAGCTAGGATAAGACATGGTAAGGGGCATTCCTTCGTTGTCGTGAAAGTGTTCTTCCTCGTAATCTTGATCCTGCTCAAACCCGTCACTCCCTACGCGTCATAACGATGAACCACCAATAAATACACATTTCAAATAACCACAAATAAGATTCAAATATAAAGATCCAATAGGCTTGCGAGGTTTGTACGGTTCAGTATAATAAGGTTCGGTCTACCGTTCTCGGCTAACAGTAAAAATTTAATAAAATAATATATATATATATATATTTATTTATTTATTTGGAAAACTCGCGTCGCAGAAATAAAATATGCCATAGACAAATAGACTACACGCTGGCTAATCATAAAGTAAGCATACAAGTGATAATAAAGGTATACAAGAAGCAACCGACCATTCACACACAAAATACTAGATCACAAGAGATAAACATACACATGCATGCATGCAAAATCTAAGATGAGCAAATTTGGTGCATGCAACCATGAGCAACATGTATGGTTCCACCGGCATATATTAATCAAGCAATACTGACATGTTGTACAACTAAAACATTAGCTTAATAACAAATTACAAGAATACACGTAGGACAATAATGAAATCTACTAGTTACTCATCTAGCTAAACATATATAAACAAATATAGAACAATATTAAGAACATGTCTTCTAATTCTGCTAAATACATCTACAACTACGCATGAAACAGTTTATAAAAATCTACTACACCACTACAATATGCAAACTAGCAGATGGTATCTGGTTCACAGGGATAGAAGGAATTCAAAGTAGACAGACACAAAAATCTAAAAAGCTAGCAACAGTACAAGCAGTAAACCGGGCAGATGCAACACAGGACAAGAATAAGTATCAAAATAATTTGACTAACCATACGTAGTATTCTCAATCTAAAGCCGCTGCTGGGTTTCTAGACGCATTTGTCACATTTTCTAAGTTGGAACCAAGATTAACGGACATGTACGTGGTGGTCTAATCTAATCATGCCATCAGACGGCATTCGGTTCACCAGCACCGCCGTAAACTACAAAACTACGACGAAAAAACATGTCTAGGAGGTAGGCATACGTGTGGATAGGATGTGGGTGCAAAAATTTGTGTCGAAGCTCACCGACTATGACGTAATCAGCCGGTGAAGTTGATGAACTGGGTTTCAAGAGCGGCGTAGCACGTCGCTGAGATCGAAGGCTTGAATTGCTCGAACGGATTCTGTTTCTCCTTACAGACGGCGATGTAGCGGATCGACCTCTTGTGGTCGGAATTGCCGGAGTGGGAGTGCAGTTCAGCGGCCTGCCGGAGTGCTGTGAAAATGGATCGGCATGGGGGCCTAAGCTCTGGTGGTGGTGCGAGTTGGAAAACGGATATACGGGACCGTGATTCAGGAATATATACGAGGAAGATGCGCTCTGACTGGTAGGATTAAATGAGTATAAATGCGCGCGTTTCTATTGTTGAGAGCTGTTTCGGCTAACGGTGCACGTGCGTGCATGCTAAAAGAGGAAGACGAGACGAGCGTCGCTTCGCTCGACTGTGTTGTTGGGCAAAGAAGTATGTAACAAAACAATCGGAACGACGGTCTAGTCCAGCGTACTCTCGTCCAGCCTCGTCCCTGTGTGCGTCCATTTGAAATAGGTGTGACCGCTGCTAGTTCGATTGGGTCTATGAGCATCGATACAAAAGAATAGAGTTGGAAATACAAGTTCGTAGAGGCAAAAGACCAGGAAAGCTATGACCAGTTTGGTGCAGCCATGCATGCACGTGCATGTGGTTGAACCAAGAATCTAGTTAAATCAAAGTTGGAGAGAACCAAATATAAATAAATTGGAAAAACGAGATTCACATAAAAATATTTAAAGTAATTTTGAAAAAAAATAGTTTTTTTATATATATCAAAATAATTCCAAGAATTAACTTTAACAAATCCAAACAAAATATTTATTTTTATTTGACCGCAATACAACATCCTTTGATAAAAAAATTCAACCATAAAAAAATCAGGATGTTACAAAAATAGGCATGAACTCGAGCTTGAAGGAAGAAAGAGAGGGAGACGCCACCATCTTGAAATAGAGTATGGCTCCGGCAGGAGAGAAACATGATATAGGAGGGATAATTGTAGTGACTCAGCATACCACTACATGCATGATGTAGTACACTATAGTCGTTGACATAACACCAATGAAATACCATTCACTAGTATTACATCTTTCAGAGTGGTACAACAGAAACAAAGCAGGTCCAAGACATGACTATAGGTTACAACTCGACTGTTTACATAAAAATCCAAAGAACACTCTAGGTTAAAGAGAGAGAAATAAACATCTTACAAAGAAGAATCGGAAATAATCAACTCATAACCAACGTACTAGTAGACTAGCATCTGAACTATTGGGGCTTGCATTGCTGCTATTGTAATACTCTACAGAAATGGGTTCTATGGCTAGATATTATATTCCTATCTAATCAGCAACTTTGTCTTCACTTGAGTCGATGTATATATTGACTTTCTTGACTTCATTGAAGAGTTTTAGTTTTTGATGATGATTCCTGAAGCATAAGTTGATATAGACGTCGTCTTAATGGCTTCAGAATCTAGCAAGGGTTAAGAAGATACGTTGAGTATGAGCGTACTCAGCAAGTACACTAGAAAAGAAGTGTTTGATGCACTATATCTACTGACCCAGACCATAGGTCGTAGGCAATGCAGGTTTTCGTAAACATTTCTTCAAAGGTTGCTTTTATTCTGAAAAGCTATGTCCATCAGCCTTCACGGGTTTACCAGAACTTTCATGGAGTTCCTTTCCCGCCGCGTTCGTAGCTCCTTCCCAGAACAGGGAGTAACAAGTTACAGTTCTTACACTCTACAGAGGTGCGTTACTTTTCCCATGAGAGATCTTAAGCTTTGTTGCACGGCCGGGAGTATGTTCCTGTTCAAAATTCCATGGTTTGAGGCCCAACCTAAGATCCAAGACAATCACTACCCTTTCCACGACCCCATATGTCTGCATGATCCTTCGGGGATGGCTCACCTCCGTTAAGCCCCCTTCCGGGCAGGCTAAAACCCTGATGAGTTTCCAAAGACTCTATGAGCTGGTGGTGCCCATGGTAAGTACCTTATAGGTCCGGCTAAACCTCCGGCAGCCACTCATAGATAATCTAGACACCAAAAACGCGGGGCCTAAGGATGCCCACCCATATGTTGGATCCGCACAAGGAATCACAACGTCACGTTAAGGTAGTCTTGCCTCCATACGAAAGAAAAATGATACAGATGACTTCTCTGTCTCATTCCAAATATCATGGTCAACGCGTAATATACGACACAAGAATCACTGGCGACATTGGTTGTTAAGTCCTAGATGATATATTCCTGAGTAGTGGTATTCCAACTACCAGGTTTAATAGATTAGCCGATCACCCTGGATCTGTAACCAATAGTTCACATTATTATTAAAAATAGTGTTTTCTAACCCTTTTGAAATGTAGGTGATGACAACACTGGATTTGCAAAATACTTTATAGAAAATAATCAAAGGACATGAGCAAGTGTGAACTTGCCTTTGTGATTGCAAGATTATGCACTCGTGGTCTTCGAGACAATATAAGATCCAATATCTAAAATTAGCATCATTGGTCCGGTAAGGACTAATGTTTAAAGAAGCAAGATGCTATTATGGATAAGTAATGTAATGCAATTTGATAAACTTATGGTTGAGTGATAATTAAATAAAATTATATTCAAAATGTGTTGAACTATTTTGACTTCACATTATCAATATTTAATAATAATACTATTTATTAGACTTTATTTGGTTAATTTTAGAAATATTAGCAATTTTAGTTACTCTTATATGAATTATTAATTAAGGAAATTGGGTTTAAATTCAAGTTATTAGGGTATTAAATTTTTATTTACCTCAAAAGTGGAGTGTTAAATTTTTAACATGTAAATATTATTTTTAAGATCATTTTGGTATATTACATTTATTTTTGTGATTTATAAATATTAAGATATGATTTTTATAAGACTTATTACTATATAAGTACTTAATAAATGATATATATTTCATTAAGTGAAATAATAATGCATGATTATGGTTTTAAATTATATTTCTTATTTTTCTAAGAATTTTGATATATTATTTATATTTTTATCATTTACCATTATTAAAATATGAATTATCAAAGTTTTATTACTTATATTTTTTTTAATAATAACTTTTTAAATAACTAAGATAATAATGTTTGATAATATGGTTATTATAGATTTTATTTTTCTAAAAAAAATCATATATTAAACATATTTTTCTGAATTATAAAACAAAAGTTATTGAATTTCTAAGGTTTAATAATTTTATTTAATTTCTGGAATTTATTTGAGTTTGAATGTATATTGTTTTATTTATTTTCTAAACAGACACTGATCTTTTTATATCGCACACACTTAATCCCAGTCACTGACTGGTGGACCAATGGACACACCATATGCTCAGGTTAGTGAATGCATTTGTTACTAGCCCTGCTTCTACTCACAGTCATTGATAGATGGGCCTTGTACCACGTCACATGCCACCTGGGCAAGGACTGAGTCAAACCTTGGACCCAGTCAAGGATGAAGTCACTTTGTCGGGGTTTGACGTCACCTCGTCGGAATACGGCGACGACGCCAAAATATGGCACTAGGGCTCATCCTAAGTTGTGCGTTCGATGCTACTTGATGCAGCGAGTAGAATAGGGTGCTACACAGGCGCTCAGGACCATGGTGGCAACTCCGGCGAGCATAACGACGGCGGTGCTCGTCAGCCTCACGACGAACTGGAGCTACAAACGATGATAGGAAGCATAGTTAGGGTTGTTCGATGCAGAAACTCACCCCTGACATGGGGAAGTGGTCGGCGATGCAAATGGTGACCGGAGGCGAGTACATGGTCGCCGATTCCGACCGACAGTTGCGGAGGAATTTGATGAAATTTGCTCGTCTCCGAACTCCACTTGAGCCCATACTGCTCTCAGATGATCAACACGCGATGGCGCTTCTCCTTGACCCTTCCATGCACGCCGGGGTAGACTACAACGACGACTAGCTGAAGCTCATCGGTGGCGGCGTTGGTGCTATTGGGGAAGATAGAGGGGGTAGAGCGAGATTTAGAGGGTTAGGAAGGATAAGAACACGGATGCGGCTCTCCCTGATCTATTTCTAGGCACATGCAGCGTCACCGGCGACGTCACGATGGCGGCGATGGCCGAGATGTGTCAGCGGAGTTGAAGCTCTCGGTGGTCACGAATCGCTGCACAACGCCTACTGGCGGATTCCTAGCAGCTAGGGCGAAGTTCAGAGGGGGTCAATCGCGTCCGCGGTAGTCCAGAATGACGGCAGTGAGGTGGACTCACCGTCGGCGTGTCATCCATGTGAAGGAGGACGAAGACGACGGTGCTCCTCCCGCGTGGGTCCCGCTTGCCAGTGAGACAGGGAAGGGGTATCCTGGGCTAGGCCGCTATTGGGTTGTTGTTGGGCTGCGACTAGGTGCACCTGGCAGTGAATAAGAGAGGACAACATCTGGGCTGGCCTTATGCTCGGGCCAGATTCCCTTTTTTTGTTTCTCTTCTTTTTTAGTTTCTGTTTCATTTTTAGATTTGAATTTTGTACAATTGGTTAAAGATTTATTTATAGAAATTACTTGCTAAGTGTTTGCAGCAGTAAGGAGGTGTATTTAGAATCATATAGCGTTCTTTTATTTTACAATGTTATAATTTCATTATTTTCTCTTAGTAGATCTTTTTCTCTTTAATATATTTTAAGGGACCTTGGGTATAAATTTGATTTACCTAATAAACCATATCTTATTTAAGGATACATTATTACTCATTCATAAAGCTTGATCCTTATTAACTTATAGTTTTTTTAGGGAACTTTTATATGGTGATCCTTCATTATTATATGATACATAAAGTTCTAGGGAATTAATATGGTTAATATTATTCCCATTAATCTAGTAAATAGCAATCTATATATTTTATTATAACTAACATAGGAGTTAGGGTTTGAATTGTAAATGCTTACCCTAGGGTTTAGGGTACTTAATATACTTATATTCTTTTGTTGATGTGAATAAAGATTAATGGCTAAACATATTGTCTTTATGTTTGAGATTATTAATGATATCACCATTTAAAATAGAAAGTTATTTTCTGGAATGTCTCATGGAAAGGAATTGATAGAGATAACTCCTAAGCACATATGATGATGATAGTGGGGAATGACAAAGATGTGCTTAAGTAATTGCTATAGGAAAATATTCCTATAAACCATTATGGAAATAAGATGATTGATCAAACAGATTAGATAGATATTAAATTGGGTTATAGAATTAAGGTTGAGTGTTTAGCAATGATTCCTATCTTCCATACTTCATAATTCTAGACTTCTAATTAAAGAATTCCTTTCCTAGATATACTACTTCTTTATATCCATCATCATGTGTTAACATGATGAGCCAAATTTCACAAGAATATTCTTATGAATATTTTCTTCTTCCACCTCCATTAGTAAATCCAATGAGCTTGACACTAAAGCTCATATGATCTCCTCATAAATATAATTCTTATCTCTCGTATATTTCTAATGAATCCAATTCCACTAGAATGATTACTCTCTTATTCCCTAATTACTTGGTGATCTTACTTACAAATCTCAGAAGCTTGTCACTGAAGCTTTTCATAATCTTCTCAAATCATTACTTGGTTATATCAACTACTCTACTGCCGATAACCTCTAATCCAACGAGTAATTACTTCAAATTTTATTCACACACTTCCTTCATCACCCATCACTAACATTACTCCAAGATATATATATATATATATATATATCAAATCCTATTTCACCTCAAGTGTTTAGTATTTCCTAAGAGGAATATTCTACTTTTCTAACTTAATGCTTCTTTAATATGAGCTTGGTTGTACTATCTTAACTTTAGCTACCTCAGTAACTCATACGCCAACTTCACATTGTAGCTTTGTGACTTGTCATAACTAACCTAGGATAACATAACTATAGTAGGGTTTAATCATGTTCTATCCACCAGTGTCACTTATACAAGATATAATCATTCACTCTGAGTGATTGAGCATGATCATTACAATACTTTGATCATTTATGGCTTAGGTTTCCAGTTGGCCAATCAAGGCTTTTATTAATACAACATTACAGTTGTATTATAATTATCTTCTTAGTATCTCTATTTGACTAGGACATTTATCCATTGACTATATCTACTTGATCCAATAGGATACTCCTGGTAACTATCTTCAGAATTCATCCTTGTGATCTTCTTTATCACCATATAAATATATATTCGAGGTAACTCTTCTATCCAATCAGGAGTGAGTTAACTCCACCTACTATCATATTGATTTGATTCTCTTCAGACACTCACATCCTATAGACGATATCTAGAACTAGCATCACTTACCTCTTCTTACTTCTTTCTTTATAGGCTTAATGTGATTGTTATGGTGAGAAGAAGAATTGATAGATTAAGAATTGATAGGCTAAGAATTGGTGAATCAATAGTTGATTACTCAACATTAATGAACAACAGATATTAGGATAAAGTTCAGTAAAGATGATAAGGATTGATATGGAAAAAAAGATATGCGGTGAATGGTCTTTACTTGATTTACTTCTTACTCAACAAGTGATAAAGAATTAGTGTTTAAGAAGTACCGTGATGCTCATGGTAGGGATGGATAAGAATGATATAGGTCAAGACTTAGTTATTGAATTCTTGTTACTTGGGTTATATTCTTAACTTGGTATTCATGAGTGATGGTAATGAATACTATGATATGATCCCTTAAAGTTCAGATATTAATCATTAAACAATGTATTGTGATTTAATTTCATTATATTGGATCTACCCTTAGATCAAATCATGTTTACCCAAAACAAGGTTTTAGCAAAGGTCATATTGAAACTTATCGCAGTTAACTTGATAATCTACTTCAGTTCCACCAAGTTAAGAGAAACTTCAATCACTTTGACAAGTTTTGTTTAAAAGCGCGAAATTATTCGGAGTTTCTATGCATGAATGCAATGCACACATCTGATTTCAGCTTATTTCTAAGCTCTAATGCTGGGATATTACAACAATAGTCCGGGTTTATCACTTGAACCAGAACTAAAGGTCCATCTTTAGATCTTTAGTCCCGGTTCGCGTAACAAACCGGGACTAAAGGATTTCCGACACCTTTAGTCCCGATTTGTTACGCGAACCAGGACCTTTCGAACCGGAACTAGTGGGTGCCATGCCTGAGGCCTTTTCTAGACGTTGAAATAGAGGCATTAGTCCCAGTTCGTAGCAAAACCGGAACTAATGCCTAGAACCAAAGGCAAGTTTTCTACTAGTGAGCTCCAAGCGCGCCTATAAAAATATTATTACAATCAGTTTTGCCGATGCTCAATTCCCTTTAGTTTTTTTCTTGTCAAGACGGGACCATGAAAGAGATTCTAGAATCTTTTTTTCTGCACAATTTTTTGCACCTTATGTTGTAGGTTGGATCTCAGATGATAGAAAACAACTCTTTACCAAGAGCTAGCTGTATATGTAACTTTTGACAAAATTCCACATTGATCTTTAAGAAGTAGCAGTATATGGCTAGTTAAACTCTAAACAACTAGACGGCTTCAATAATTAAGTAAAAGTACTACTCCCTCCGGCCCGAATTAATGGGTGCGGCTCCAATAGAATGGCAGTTTTGCAAAGGGCGGTGGCAAGCGGAGTGGACGAGGGCGAGGGCGAGAAGACGCGGAGGAAGGAGACGAGTAGCACAGTTTGTGTCGGAAAAACTGTAGGGCGTATTTTGCAAAACGGAGAGCGCGAACAGTAATTCAGGCTAGAGGGAGTATATCAAATCACCGTGATATCGTATTGTGTGGTGTCTCCATTGAGTCAAGTTCCAACTGGAAAAAGCCAAGTTGGAGGCCATGGACCATCTCTTGTCTTGGCCAACGTCTTGGATGGTGGTAAGAGCGGCTCCACAGTCCTTTCACTCATATTGTAGACACAGCACTCGAGCTGCAAATCGTCGTAATCGTAAGAGCCTGGGTAACACTCGCTCATAAAGTAGATGCAGTCTTCTCGAGCCCCACTGTCACCGCCGATAATAGGGAGTGACTCAGAGCAGCCTTCGATGAGGAAGAGTGCATGCCCCGTCAATGTATCAACCTTGCTCCACCGTGGTGCGTAACCGTTAAGGTCTGCTGCCTCCATAACTAGGAACCGAGATGGCTCGCGGGCCTGATCGGGGTACCTCCGTTGGATCGTCTGGTCCACCATTAGCAGCCGATCGCCGGACACGAGCAAGTAGAAGCGGAACTGACGAAGAGAAAATGGAGAAGAAAAATCTCTTGGAATCTTAGTGCAGCTTATGCATTGGACGGATGTGATGCTGATGCCGCCTTGCCCATCGCTGGCGGTGATGTCTAGAACGTAGAGCCCGTATTCTTGGGGTATGAGGTTCGCCGTCGTGAGGACGTACAGCTTCCCCTGAAAGAGTGCGATGTCAGCCGCGTCTCTGTAGTTTCCAGGCCCTACCCAACCCACGCCCACGCCCACGCCCACGGATTCGGCCCCGCCACGAGCATAGACCGTGAGGTGGCTCATCGAGTTCCGAACGGCGAGGAAGTGATCCGCCATCACAACCTTCCGTATCTCGTCGCCGAGACGAAGACTATACAAACAATCGCCGATGACAACGAGGCTGACGTCTTGAGTGGTCGTGTCCCCAGATTGAGGGTGCATCAGTGAGCACCTGCCGTCATGGTCCACGATGAAAAGCATGCCGCCCGTGGAGAGACGGTGGGAGACGTCCTCACGCACAAACATGGGCATTCGATGTACCGCGCCATCGGGTAGGCTAAAGAAGGAGCCGTCGCGGAGAGCGGCCCATGGGAGAAGCGGGGGCAGCAGGTGCTGCACCGTCCGCGCGCCGGAGCGCCACGCACGGCACACGGCGCGTAGGCGGACTCGGTCGGCGTGAGACAGCACGCGCGAGAGCACCAGGCCTAGCAAATCCGGAGGGAGGTCCGTCCATCTGGATTGAGCGCACGCCGCCACCATCGCTTCGATTTTATTGGCCCGGCACCCCTACCGCCGAGAGTACTTCCGGCGAACAGCGCACCAAGACGATCCGGCGACGGAACGTACACGACTACTTAAGCCGAGTTGTGCACCTTCAGCCAAGCTGAAGCTAGCTGATGGATCCTTGCAATTGTGACTACTCACGCACACGCAGCGCACGCAAAAATAATAATTCCACAGGTGCCCTGTCGATTGTAGTTATTCTTCACGGTGTGTTTAAGGTGCTAGCTTACACGCATACATATACAGTGTACCGAATCGGTGACTAACTCCTAATTAACCCGATACATGCATGCATACTACTCAGACTCAAACACGAACTAGGAGCACACGACGGCGGGCGTGGAACGAGTGATCTGTTCCTAACAATCACCCTCTCTAACCACGGGGAGCGACCACTGCTCAGTCGGATGACGTCAGGACCCTTTGTTTCCCATATGTAACTCCTTTTTTTCTGAGAATTTGTTTCTCATTTAGGTCTTGTTTGGTACCATAGTATTTGTAAGAATTAGAGGGGTAATTTCAAGGGGATTGGGTGAAACCCCTATCTTCACCCAAACCCACTAATCCCACAAAACCTTAATTCCCAATCCACTAGTTAGGGGTAGTATTGGATATTGAAAAAATACACTACAGTACGTTTGTGAAAAAGTGAAAAGGAAAAAAAGAGTGGGATCTGAATTTAGTGGGATTATCCGTACTAATTAATACTCTGATGCCAAACAAGGGCCGTTGTCGTTAACCATCTTCTTGCTTGATTGTGGATGTGCTGGGCATGTACTTCGGTCGATGTGGACTTGTGGTTGGCCTGTTTTACTAGGCTTCCTAGTTGGCAGTTGGATCATATAGGGCGTGTTTGGTTGCTTCTTTCTCCCTTTCTTGCATGGGGCGGGAAGAAATAAGGACGTTTGGTTTCGCGCGATGAATGAAATCTTTACATCACATGATTCTTAAAGCATTTCTTAGCTAGGCCCTGGAGGAACGCCGAAATCGTGCGTTTCCACGGACCCAACTTCTTCTCGCGCTCGTGGAGGAAGAAGCTGCATGGGCTCGTGCAAGAGAGGGATGGTGGGAGCTCGCGAAATCCAGAGGGAGAAATTGGGGTTACCGCCCGCCGATTCGCCATGGCTATTTACACCGGCCCTCCGCCGGCTCCAAATCCCCGACTCCATTTCCCCCAATTTCGAGCTCTCCTTCCGAATCCTCTTCCACACCGACGAGCAGGTAAGCGGCGCCTCCTACTCCGGCGCGTCTAGCTCATCTCCGACAAGTCCTCCTCCTCGGCTATGTCGGACATGTCATCCTCGTCAGGCGAGATCGAGACCGTGGTAAGAAACCTAACCCTAGCTCTCGCAGCTTAGATATGTTGCCATGTTCTAGCTCACAGTTCTAAGCTATGAGCTGGTGTTCTAGATCTGGACCTGAGCAAGTTGTTCTATGAGGATTGCCATGTGTTGTAGGTAGGATTAGTGGTATAAGTAGAGTTTTTCCCGTAAAACTAAACACATTATTATCCCAGCTGCCGTAGGAGAAGGTTGCGTCCCCTGATCTGTCCGCAACCTCTGTGCTGCCTCTGCATTATGTTGATGCCTGATGCGGTGGCCACGAGGAAGCAGGCCATGTCATGGCCAGCATCTCTGTCCACCTTTGTCCTGAATCGGGTGGTCCAGTTGATCGAGAAAGGTGGTTAGGTAGTGCGGGGATTCAGGCAGACGGACATGCGCTTGGTTGCAGAGGATGTCTTCAAGTTCTGTGGCCGGACAGTCACTTCGAACGAGGTGTACAACCACATGAGGCACTGGAGAGTGCCCTAGATTAGGCTGATGAAGATCAGGAGGCTTGAGAACGTAAGCTGGGTTGAGAAGACATCTGCCATCATGATGGACGATGATGCTTACTATGCTCACATCAAGGTATGATATATTTGCACTTGCATCAGTTTTTGTAATGCTCACATATGAACTACATGCCATGAACTAATTGTGATTCTCATGTAGGCTTGGCCATTGGACACCGAGTTGATCAACAAGCCCATTGAGAATGTCACATCCCAAATTTTAGATTTGGTACTGCATATCATTCATGTCATTGCATCATGATCATCCATGCAAAATTTCAGTTTGAAAAGATTCTGGCGAAACAATATTGTCAAAGCCCTATTTTGAATTACTAAAACGCTCCTACGAGGGATTATACTAAGGATTGTAATTCACTATTTAAAAACTAGTGGGAAGGAGTACAAAAGGATCCTAGGTTGATCTCCTAGATTTTAGAAATTTTTAGAAAAAAAATTCACCCCATTTGGAGTTCATATGGCAAAGTTATGTTAGAAATACTAAAACAGAAATTGGAAAAGAAAAAGAACAAAAAAAACAACAGCAGCGCGGCAGCCAGCCAGCCTGCCACAGCTCGCGGCCCAGCCCGCGCAGCGCACGCGCGCGGTAGCTAGCCGCCGCCCGCGCGGCAGATAGCGCGTGCCGCCCACGCAGCCACCGCCACCGCCCGCTGGGGCCCGCCCGTCAGCGCGAGCCGGCCATGCACGGACGCCGAGGCCGACCTGGCCACGACCTCGACCCCGCGCGTGCCGTCGCGACCCCCTCTCTTATACCCTAGGCGTCCCTCTACCCGACCCCTAAACCCACGCCCTCTCTCGCCCTCAAACTCCGGCGATTTCTCGCCGGAGCTAGCCGCCGCCTTCCCCGCTCGCGGTAAGCGCCTTTGCCGCCGCGCCGTCGCCCTTCCTCGCCCGCGAGCCTCCCCCGCGACCTCGCCCATCGCTGCTGACCCCCTCTCCTCTTCCTCTGCCGAAGGACGACGCCGCCCGACGCCGCCCGTGCCCGCCACGTCATCGCCGAGCTCTGGCCGCCCGCCACCGTCACCTCCGCACGCGCCGGCCACCGCCTCCACGCCGAGAAGCTCCGCCGCCACGCCGCCAACGCCGTACGCCGCCCAGCCGCCGCCAGGACTCGCCGGAGCCGCCGCCCCCGACGCCGCCGGTGAGCCCTCCTCTCGCCGCCTTGCCTCACGGCCGCTGGATCGTGATCCAACGGTCCAGGTCGGACCGTTGAACAATCAATGCGGGCAGCTGACTGGTCAACTGCCAGTCAGCGCCACGTCAGCCGCCACATGGGCCGGTCAGCAGTCAAAGTTTGACTGCGAGAATTTAAATTGATTTAAAAGGCAGAAAATTGTATAAACTTGTAAAATTCATATCTTTAGATCTACTGGGCCAAAAATTACAAATAAAATATGTGTAGATTCAGTAACTCATGTAGAATCTTGTTGTACATTTGTTTTACACTTTTGCAGCAAGGTTTTGTCCAGAATAATTAAATGAGTTAATGGCCTTTTTAGATTAATTAATTCGTAGAATAAATTCTGTAACTCCAAAAATTGCAAATAATATGTCCCTGGAATCAGTAGAACAAGGGGAATGTCAAAGTGAATTAAAAAGTTAGGCTTACAGTAATAAATTTTGCAGAATCTATTTAAAGGATTACTGTAGTATTTTAATTACTCAAGGAGTTATATAAATCCTTTTTGAGAAATTCCAATTGGTACTGTTCCTATTTAGTATGGCCTACACAGTAGAATTTTTCCAAGATTTTAAAAACAGTATGTTAACAGTAGTGAATTATTTAGTTTCTAGCTCTATTATTGAGCATTATAAATTGCATACTTGTTTTCCTTGCGCTAAAAATAATTTCCATGCATATATACATTAGCTTTACTGAATAATAATATGTGATGCTGCTGTAGCATCAATCCACTTGTCATGCATGCATCTTTCATCATCTTTGGTTGCATATGATTGTGGATGAGTTGTTTATGATTGCAATTGTATCGTGTAGATTGTGACGAGTGCAACGCTTGCTCGTGTGTGGATTGTTCTTTCGACCGGTACAATCAAGGCAAGTAGATGCTACCTTGTTCATGATGTTATCCTACTATTTTGAATGCATTGTCGTGTATTTTGTAGGCGCATGTGTAGGATAATACTATCGCTATGCTATGTCCTATTATGTGTTAGGACTCTCCTTGTAGATGAACCACCGTTGGTAGATGTGCTTAGCCATGCTATGATGAACGAGGGCTGGGTTACATCACTGAGAGTTGTTTCTAAATGTGTTGGTTTGTGAAAACTAAAACAACTTAATCAATGAATCTCCTGGGTGTGATGGGACTGATAATTTTTGGTGGTATCATTGCGGAAAGGCACCCAGGTATCAAGAGAAAATGATTGGATTCTTTATTTTGTAGCTTACGTGTAGAACCATGTGCCAATAATGAAATGGGAGGTTGGTTGGACTTAGTAGGTTGTGGTAACTCGAACCCGCGTATCCAGAGATGTAGAATTTTGGTAGGTTGGACCGGTGCGCGTCGGGATTGGGGAGCTACTTCCCGAATGGTCTCTTCTTGGACTTCTCCCTATCATCACCCAAAATGAGAGTGATGGTACGAGCTGGGCTGGCCAAGTCACATGGGTAAAGTGTACTAACCCCTGCAGGGTGTATAATCTAATCGATTAGTCGTGTCCCCGGTTATGGACGTCTGAGTTGCTTGATATTGATTCCATGACATGTTTCTCGCTCATTCTAATTTCATAATTGCTTTAATGTTGTTGGGTTGACTTAATTGGGATCTTTTCAAAGAAAATCAAAAACTGTTTATGAAAGTAGGACAAAGGTATTTGCAAATGCAAGCTAGCCACAGCTCCACTTGCCAGTTATGCATGTAGATGTTAGCACTATTATCTCCTTTAATAGCTCTACTTGCCATACATTCTATGTATTGACCCTTCGGGGCTGCTACGTTTCATGTTGCAGGATATTCCGATTATGAGTAATCGATTTAGGCCACGGTACTCCACTCGGCACTTGTTCACTTGTGGGCAATTTGAAGAATGGAGGATTTGCTTTATTTATGTTGCTATCTGAATAATTTGAGCTAGCCTTGAGATAAGATTTTATTGTAATAATGGTACTCTGGATCTTCGTTATTTGTGATACACGGATATTTTGCTATGTTATTCATCTTATTCTATTGTGGGCCAATGAACCGATCCAGGGATTGGCATGTCACATAGAAGCTACGGTCTTTTCAGAACCGTGGTGTTACAACATGGTATCAGAGCCCATGTGTCGACTGTAGGATCATGACCTAGGTTTGGAATAGGAAGCCATAGAATTATAAAAGCCTATATTAACTCTGTCTTTCATCTTATGCCTTTCACTCTCGTAAAATTCTTACCATATGCTATTCTCACACTTTCCTCTTTAATTGATGGATGGGAGAAGTCAGGACTGAGTATGCAACCATGGAATCACCAAGGCCCTTTGCAAGACAGTTAGTACAGCTCTCGCAGTCATTGGGATTGCCAGTGCCCATGTTCAAGGGAAGAAGGCTATACACCTATGGATATGGCGAGGATGCATGGGAGATCACCACTTTCATCTTCAGGGATGTCGCCTTGCCAAACCCTGTGCATCTGATCTACGCCAAGACATACTGCAACTGGGGACTTGGAATTAACTTGGCCATGCATGAAGCCCTGTCTTGCCAGTGCCATCTTGTTCGACACCTACTGCCAGCAGACTCACCCTACCGTGACTATGGGAGGCGTGATGAAGATGGGAACATTGTGGTTACCCCGGGCGACAGGAACAACATGTCGCCCCGTCGCAAGCACATATAGGACATGGAAAGGGAGAATGGAGCTCTAGCTGAGAAAGTGATGATGGTAAAGGAGATAGCAGATTTTGCCAGCAATGGTATGGTGGTCCAAGGACTGGAGATAGAGACCTTGCATGAAGCTATGGGAGTTCTGGAGAATGCCCTGGTAGGCAGGGATGCAACCATAGCTCAGCTTAATGGAACTGTGCAGGAAAACCACCAGACCATACAACAGTTGCAAGGGACCGTCCAGGAAAGGGATCAAACTATTGAGGATATGGCAGCCCAGATTGCCGCTCTCCAAGCATAGCTGAATCCACCGTATGATGATGACAATGGAGATGATGGCAACAATGATGATGATGACAGTAGGAACAATGACGATGATGAGGACGAGGATGATGATGATGGAGATGATGATGGTGGAGGAGATGAAGCTGTTGCAGTTGCAGCAGAGAATGAAGAAGAAGAGGAGGATCCAGAAGATGTGGAGTTTGAGATTTCAAGTGATAACACAGGAGAGGTGTATACTCCGCCGCCATGGTTGGATCATGGACAGAAGCGCCAACGCATGAGTGCAAGGACCTACCGCACTACTAGGAAAACGGCTATAGGTAATCAGCACATCCGTGGCTCACATGGTTGAAGTGCCCCACGGCTAAAACAGGCGTGGCTCACCTGTGGGCAGTGCCCTACTAGTAACTAGAACAACCGTGGCGCACATGACTATAGTGCGCCACAGATGTGTGTGGGCCAGGGCCCTGTTGGCCGCACGCCAAACATCTGTAGCGCACTACAGTCATGTGCGCCACGGTTGTTAGTGTCATCTGTGGCGCACATGGGGGGGTGCGCTACGCCTAAGCGCACGCCCCCCTCTGCTGTGAAACGGCCACAAACATCTGTGGCGCACTCGGCCTAGTGCGCCACAGGGAGTAGGATCATCCGTGGCGCACATGGCATGGTGCGCCACAGATGTTTGTACTCCCTGTGGCGCACTAGGGCCGTGTGCGCCACGGATGTGTCGATTTTTTTAGGGCAGCACTTTATGTGCACATGTGTGCCCACACATCCACCACCCCACACTTCACTTTCCCCTTCTTCTTCCTCCTTAGATCTAGTCGGGATCTTCTCCTTCCCACCTCAATTTGTCCACCCATTCACCATTTTTAGCATGTAAAACTTGCTTTGGATGTTACATAAGTAATAGAGGAGGTCTCCGGTCTCTCATCTCCTTCTCCGGTCGACGCGCGCACCTCTCCTTTCCATCTTTTCTCACGATCGGTCTCTCATCTCGGTAAGTTGTCCATGTAAGGATGTGTTCATGTGTATATGGATGATGTGCTCATATGTATGTAGATGATCGATGCTCATGATGTGTGTATGTGGAGAGGATGGTCATATGTGTGTGTGTATATGGAGAGTATCGATGATGCTCATGCATGTGTGTATGGAGAGGATAATGATATGTTCATGTGTGTATGGATCGGTCTCTCTCTCTCTCTCTTGTGTTTGTATGTGAACAAGTTGCCATTTGTTTTGCCAAAATGTTGATTCATTTCCATTTTGGCAAGACTTTGGCATTTCGCAAAGGTCCTAATTTTAGGATAGGTCATGCCGAAATTTTCTATCGACCATTGCATGCATGCATTCATTATGTGGTTCTAATAGACTTCAAAATTGTACCGTGTACATCGTGCAAGCAAAAATGGTCCGCATAATGAGCGAAGGCATTGTGGCTAGATTTTTGAAATGTGCGACGGCCGACATGATACGAAATAACAAGACAGATATAAGATGTCCGTGCAGAAGATGCAAACTCAACTGGGTGATCGACCCAGATTCCGGGAATCTGCAGGCGCACCTGCTCCGCCATGGTTTCATGGATGGATACACTCGTTGGATAAGCGATGACATAGATGATGGAGACGGTGAAGAAGGTGGCCAACATGACGATGATCATCATCACGGCGAGAACGGGTGAGATGATGAAGAGTCTCCTGGAGATGGTGAAGGTGCGGAAGCAGACCGGGATGATGATGATCTAGATGCCGGAGGAGCAGACGACGATGGAACAACGTCAGGCTGGGTGCGGGACCCTTATGTGCAAGAGCTGCTTCTCAAGCAGACGAGTAACGCCAGGGCTGCCGCTAGAGAGAAAGCCAAGCTTGTGCAACTTGAGAAAGACGCGGTTACTCAATTGTATGAAGGATGCAGGCCCGATGATACCCGGTTGAATGTAACGCTCAAGGCTATGGAGATGAAGGCAAAGCACAAATTGAGCGATGCAAGCTTCGACGATATGATGGCATTCTGGCACGATCGTCTCTCTGAGGGGAACACATGTCCAACTAGTATCGAGGATGCCAAGAAAATCGTCTGTCCTCTCGATCTACCGCACGTTAGATATCACGTATGCATCAACTATTGCATCATTTATCGGGGCGAGGACGCGGAGAAAACCACATGTCCGGTGTGCGGCGTGAGTCGATACAAGAAAGGGAAGAAAGCACCTCGAAAAGTGGTATGGTACTTTCCTATCACTCCTCGTCTGCAGCGCTATTTCGTGGACCCTAAGGAAGCGAAGCTCATGCGATGGCATGCGGAAAGGAAGAAGCCAGGAGATGATGATGACCCCGAAAAGGATGAGTTGCTGACGCACCCTTCAGATGCTAGCCAGTGGAAAGCATTGGACCTCGAATTCCCAGAATTCGGTGGAGATTCGAGGAACATCAGGCTTGGTGCGAGCACCGATGGACTCAATCCGTTCGGTAGCCAGAGCAGCACGCACAGCACTTGGCCCGTGTTTGTATGGATGTACAACCTCCCTCCATGGTTGTGCATGAAGAAGAAGTACATACAAATGAGTATGCTAATTCAAGGGCCAAAACAACCTGGTACCGACATCAATCTGTATCTCGGGCTGTTGAAAGAGGAGCTAGCCACGTTATGGGAATCTGGAGCCAATACTTACGACGCCGTCGCACAAGATTATTTCACTATGAGAGCCACGTTGATCACTACGGTGCAAGACTATCCAGGTTGCGGGTATATCTCGGGGCAGGTTATCCAAGGATTCTGCGCATGCGTTAGGTGCATGGATAACACAAGCTATCTCCAACTAGAGAAAGATCCAGGGTCATCGAAAACCGTGATCATGGCGCACCGGAGGTGGCTCGGCAAGAATGATCCATGGAGAAAACGTGGAGACCTGTTCGATGGCAAATCAGAGACCCGAGGAATCCCAGAGCGTAGGAGCAGCGAAGAAGTGGAAGAGTTGCTGAAAAACTAGAAAGATTGTCCTAAGCCTGGAAAGAAGTGAAAGAGGCAGCAACAAGACAAGCCGCTGATGAAGGTATGGAAAACAAGGTCTGTTTTCTGGGAGTTGCCATACTGGAAGTTTCTCCGCACGCCTCATAGCCTCGACATCATGCATATCACGAAAAACGTGTGCGAGAGTCTGGTCGCCACCATAATCAACATGCCAGATAGGACGAAAGATGGTCCGAAAGCAAGGCACGACCTGATATGCTTGGGTATCCAGAAGGAGCTTCACGGAGGATGCACTACTCCTGATGATCAGGAAGATGACGATGATCATGAGTCGGAGACGACACAAGGTCGTCGGAAGGGTAAAAAGTTCAAGAAGAACGAATATTACTGCCCTCCTTCTTGCTTCACTCTAAGCCAGGATGAGATCAAACAGTTTTTCAAGTGCCTTCTAGGAGTCAAATTTCCTTACGGCTATGCGGGCAAGATAAGCAGATACCTAGACGAGGCGAAGCAGAGGTTCAGTGGCATGAAGTCTCATGACTGTGCCGTGCTAATGACGCAGGTACTTCCGGTCGCACTAAGAGGGATAATGGACGAGCACGTCCGTGAAACGTTATTTGGCCTATGCAAGTTTTTCGACGTCATCTCTTGGAAGTCGATTGGCTTGAATCAGCTCGGAAGGCTACAGGAGGAGATCGTGGTGATACTATGTGAGCTTGAGGTCTACCTCCCACCCGCATTCTTCGACATTATGGTGCATCTGCTGGTCCATGTCGTGGAGGACATCGTACAACTCGGGCCGATGTTCCTCCGCAGCATGATGGCATTCGAAAGGATGAACGGACACATCAAAGGATACGTTCGCAACAGGTCCCGTCCAGATGGAAGCATAGCCAAGGGCTTTCTGGCCGAAGAGTGCATCTCTTTCTGCACGAATTATCTAGACATCGAGAACCCTGTCGGTCTTCCCGTCAACAGACACCTTGGCAAGCTCAACGGATCTGGTCACCGAGAGGGTCGTCGCATACTGCATGCGGACTTCGATTTTCGACGTGCGGACTTTGATCGAGCAAACCTCGTCGCGCTACAGCATTTAGAACTGGTCGATCCTTGGGTATAGAAGCACAAAAGGTTAATCGAGAAGAAGTACAGTGACCGGGGCATACAGAGGACGCAGGGAGAAATAATCAAAGAGCACAACTCAGATTTCACGCGTTGGTTTAGGCAGACGCTCCTTCATAATCCCCCGCGCTCGCATTCTTCTGACACGCAAAAGATCATATTCACCTTGTCGCAGGGACCGATGCAAAACCTGGTGACCTATCAGGCGTATGATATCAACGACTACACATTCTACACGGAGGAAAAGGACAACAAGTGTGATTATCAGAACTCAGGCGTAACGTCAGAATTCTACACCGATGACAACGTGAAGGAAAGATTCTACGGAAGAATCGAGGAGATCTAGGAGCTCGACTACTATGGAGAAAAGGTGCCGATGTTCCGTGTCAGATGGGCAAAGAGCGTCGAAAGAGAAGACCGGTATTTCACAACCATGGTTATACCCGAAGCAGCCAAATCCAAGGCCGCCGGTGCAAACGTGGCCGCGAAAAATGAACCGTGGGTACTGGCTACCAAAGTGGACCAATGTTTTTTCATTACCGACCCGATAAAGCCTAGCCGTGTTGTCGCGAGGAGAGGAAAAAGAAACATCATCGGAATGGATGGAGTCACCAACGAGCAAGACTTCGACCAGTACGGCGATCCAAAGATTGAAGATGACGACGACTACGATGCAGCAACATACATCACAAGAAGAAAAAGGACAACCCTACCCGAAAAAGGTAGCCCGTTCGAAAGAAGAAACATTAAAGTGCCGGGGCTAAATTATTCAATCGCGACAAAGAAGGGAAAAAAGATTATAAAACGCTAGCTCAAAAAATATTGTAAAACGCGTGGTCGAAAAAGATTGTAATATTCATGGACAAATTATTATGAAATTTAGTTATACTTTAAATCATATTTGTACCACTTTTATGACATATATTATCACTTTTGGGCATTTTTGGAATATTTAAAAGTATTTTAAAATCAAAATAAAACTTCTATGGCATATATCACCACTTTTGGGCATTTTTTGGAATATTTAAAAGTATTTTTAAAATAAAAACAAAAAATTGGGGCACCAGGATTCGAACCTGGGTGCTCTCAGGTTTAGAATAGAGTAGTGGGCAGAACCAATGGGATAGGCTAGTATAGTTGTTAGCTAGTGGGGCTGTAGTTCTCTTATGCAGTAGTTAGAAGCCGATAGGCGTAGCGCACTAGCCCATAGTGCGCTACAGATATCCGTAGCGCACTATGGCTCAGTGCGCTACGCCTAAGTGGCTTTATCCACACGTGGCGGCCGACCCCCTCTCTCATCCCCTTCTCTCCAATCTCTCAGCCCGAGCACTCGATCCGCCGGCGCTCTCGATCCGCCGCCGCTGCGTCTGAGGAGGAGGAGGCCTGCCCGCGCCCGAGGAGGAGGAGGTCCGCCCGTGTCCGAGGAGGAGTTCCGCCCGCGTCTCAGGAGGAGGCCCGTGTCCGAGGAGGAGCAGCCGCCGCGTCTCAGGAGGTGGAGGCCGCCGTCGTCCGCCCGTCGTCGTCCGCCCGTCGTCGGCCCGTCAGAGGTGAGCGTCGCCTCTCCCCTCTCTCCCTCTCTCTCCCTCTCTCCCTCCCTCTCTCTCCCTCTCTCCCCTCTCTCTGCAGGCCATGGTTAGGGTTCTGCAGGCCATGGTTAGGGTTCAGTAGCCTCTCCTCTCTCTCCCTCTCTCCCTCTCTCTCTCCATGTCCTGCTCTCTTGATTCAAGCCTATCTCATTTGAAGTACAATTCAGTTCTATATATGTTCTCCTTTTTGTATTCTTCAACACTATAGGCTCATTTGCACTGTCAACATAGCCTTTGTCTGCAATATTGCTACTACCTTGTATGTACTACAATAACCATACTAAGTCCTGACCTCATATCATTTCTGCTTAGTGCAACTTTTTTGAGTTGAACTAGTTAGCTAAGTAGTTGGCGTGGTGCCGTGGTGTCAAAAAGTATTTATACCTGGTGTTGCATATGAACAAAGCACATTTAGATTTTTTTTTCCTTTTCAGCAACCACAAAGCCAACATATGCCTTGTTCGTTTTGCAGTGATCAAATCCCCTGGCGACAAAGGAGCTTCAACCCACTTTAACATATTTGTATGTCAGAAATTTCAGTTTACAACTAATATCATGAATAGTAGTCTTAGAACAAATTACATAGGAAAAATTCGGCTGTTCACACTTACATGCTTCTACATGTATTCAGATCTGTTAAAAGCCAAGTTGGTACACACTGAATTATTATGCAAACAATATTATATTTCAGAACATTGGTTCCAACATCAGTTACGACATGCTTGCATTCATCCTATAGTATGCATGGCACAAAGACTAGATAGATAGATAGATAGATACTAAATGTCTTAGTGGTTACACATCAGATCAGCATAGCAAATGTAAACATCTTAAAATCATCAAGAACAGTATATCTTCAGGACAGGACATGTCCAAGAGACCAGATGACCAACTTCCAAAAAGGAGTACCTCAAAATTGTTTGCTGTCAACACTTAGAAATTAAAATTGTTTGTTGTCAACACTTAGAAAATTGTTTGCTGTCAACACTTAGAAATTGGTTTTAGTTGCTGTCAATTGCTTGATAGAACAAGATTTAAAATTAGTTGCTGTCAACACTTAGAAAATTAGTTGCTGTCAACACTTAGAAAATTAGTTGCTGTCAACACTTAGAAAACTAGTTGTTGTCAACACTTAGAAAATCCCAGACTTCAATACAGCTTGAAACAATAGGGATCTGAACAAGATTCTGTAGAATCAACAGGCAGAGTTATCATATATTCAGAATTTAACCAAACTTAATGACCAGATAACAGAGCACTATGGAATGCAACCATGACAAAATATTTATGCTTGGGTTTTAGTTGCTGTCAATTGCTGCTGTCATGACAAAATGAAGTAGTTTCAGTTAGATGGAGTATAACTGATTGCTGGAAGCCTGTAATCTAGACAAGGAGGAATAGTTACCACTATGCCAATGTAGTAGTAAATTGCTGTCAATTGCTGCTGTCATTTGTATTCTCATTTGCTTAGTCTGAAGTAGTAAAAGAAAACCTGGCTGTCAATTGCTGCTGTCAATTGCTGCTGTCAGTTGACAGAAACATGTATGCTTGGGTTTTAGTTGCTGCTGTCAATTTCTTGGGTTTTATTTGCTGCTATCAATTATTTATTTGTAGTAAAATGGAACTTTGATGTCATTTTCTTGCTATCAGTTCCTTGCTGTCATTTTCTTGCTTGCTATCATTTGTGCTTCTAAGTTAGATGTTGTAGGATTGCAGCAAATGACAGCAAGCATTAAAGTGCAATTGGTTATGAAGCACTTGAAATTGTGCTTGTGCTTGTATATGAAAAACTTTATTATGTGTGTATGCAGGTTCTTGTATGAAACGAGTCCCGATTCTTGCCGGAATGTTGATTAACTTCCGTTTCGGCAGAAATCGGGCACTCCTAGTTTAAGAAAATTAGCAAAGGTCATGCCGGATTTTTCCGTGCATTTAACCAATTATTTGTTTTTTATTAGTGCAAAGATGTGTGACAACGACGAGGCTGGATGTTCTAAGCGCATCAGCGCTGAAGGAGAACTCAGACCTCCGAATAAACAATTGACATTCTGGGAGGCGGCCCAGCGGCTAGAAGACGATGAAGAATACCATCCTTCGGAGAGCGAGGATGATGAGATGGAAGACGCGGAGGAAGAAGCCGAAGGAACGGCAGGCGATGAAACCACTGATGGTGGCGAGGGCACAGGGAGTGGTAGCAACCCTCCTAAGAAGAAGAATAAGCCGAAGGACCGGCGCCCGAACACGGTCGGCATGGTCAGGGAGGAAATTACCGAAGTGAGCCCATCAGGGGTTCCTTTGGAGCCCGCCCTTGTCGTGGCGGCGATCACCCGGACAACCATCTCGATCAACACCGAGAATCTCCGGCATAAAGATAATGGCCACTTGCGCACACTCCTCTTCGAGAAGCTGCACGCCAGATACAAGTTCCCCGCACAGTATCAGAACACAAATTATCATGGGAACGAAGTAAACAAATCCGCCCTCACAAAGATGAGCACCGCCCTGGCCAGCTGGAGAACCCGGATAAAGAAGAAGATCTATAAAGAAGGCAAAAGTCTCGAGGAGATCCAGAAGATTGACCCGCAGATCACTGAAGATCAGTTCCGGGAGTTCAAGGAGAGGTGTGAATCCGAAAGAGCCCTGGCCAATAGTAATCGGGGAAAGGTGCTGCAGGCGATGAATATAGGTCATCACCATATCGGATCTGGTGGATACAGAACCGCGGAGGCCAAATGGAATAAGGAGGACGAAGAGTATAGATCCAAGGGGATAGAAAACCCCTTTGCTAAATTCGAACCCGGGCAGGTTTGAAACTTCATCAGGGCCCGTTACCATGTGGACCCAAAAACCAAACAACTCACCGCGGATCCTGCGGTGAAGGAATTCGAGGAAATTGTGGTAAGTATAATCTAATTACCGCGGATCAACACGATTGCAATCTAATCGATGATCTAAATGATTCACTGTTACTTCTTCTGCAGGAGGAGGAAATTGTTGCTACTCATGGATCCCAGGGTTCCTCATCCCAGGAGTCGACGGCAGCCACCCGGTGGGATAACCCTTTTAACAGGGCGATGAACCGGGCCAAGAAAATAGAGCCGGTTATGAAGAAGCCGTCGTCGGCTGGCCGTCTGGCCGGCCTCGGGGGTAAGAATTGGGTGGATCATTTTGGTCCACCGCCGAGGACGCATGTGGCGCCGTTGGGAAGGAGCGAGGAGCAAAACCGAGAGGTTCAAGAACTTAAGGCACAAGTGGCGCGGATCCCGCAGATCGTCCAAGACAACCTGGCAATCACCCTCACGTCCTTCCTGCCTACCTTGGTGGAGTCAATAACGAACTGGAGTGCGGGTGGTCGAGTAGGGCCGTGCCCGATTCCAAGCATGGTCAGCAGCCACTCGAACAACGCGGCGCCGACGAATCAGGCGAACTACATGTTCGTGACTCCGCCCGCTAGCACCGCGGCGCCGCAAGTGTTGGTGACTCCCCCTGCCATCACCGCGGCGCCGGAGTACATATTGGTGCCCCCCTGCCATCGTCGCGGCGGCACCGGAGCTCCAAGCACCCGTCGGTAGGGAGAATACACCGGCGGCCAGCACCGCGCCATCAAGCAGCCCTTCCGTCTCTTGCACGCCCGTCGCCGTATGCGGTGCGTCGACATTAGCCGATCTCGACGCCATCACGGTAAACAAATTGCTTTAATTACCGCCTTTCATGCCATCTATATATTACTCTTATGGCATCTCGCTCTGACGACGCCATACATGTTTTCCGCAGACGGATGTTCCTTGCACTCTCTTATGCTACGTGAACAACGAGCTGAGGGATGTTGCCAAGGGTACCATCGTTCAACCCTTGCAACGCACGTTCCACTCAAAGCCAATGCCAGATAGCGTGCACAGGGTTCAAATTAGTCGGGTGCTAAGGGGCTGCGACGACCTGGAACCTCCCATTCAACCCCTAGGAGCGGATGAAGAAGAGTCGTCTGTCCTCAGAAGTTGCTTCGGCTTATTCTTGCTATGGCCAAAGAGCATGATCCGTTTGGGGACGGCGGGGGCCATCACGCCACAGACAACAGAACCGCATGTCATGCCAGCGACAAGCGGTGGCAAGGCCCCCTTACCGCCCTCGCCGTCACCTCCACGCGGTGGGTCGGATGATCATGTTGATGATATGCACATGGCGCAGGATCCGGCCGAGGACGACGAATACTGGAATGATCACTTCTTCAGCACTCAGTTTGGCAACGAAGAAGACCTAGCTGGTGGCCCCACAGAGAAAGCCACTATCAACAAGCGTCTGTTTGGTTCTCAGGAGACGCCTCCAGCTTGCGCCTTTACAGAGCCAGCTGATACAACCAACCGCCCCTTTATTCTAAGCCCTGACACACTACATAGGGCGGCCGGTGCTCAGATTGCGGTGCCTGCCCGCTCTCCAAAAGGAAAAAAGGGCAGGAAAAGAAAATCTAGCAGCTCGAGCCAGCCGGTGGCGTCAACAACTGCGAATCCGATCAGGTTTCGGGACGGGCCACCAAGACCCGAGGGTATTATGTGGAGGATTCATGTGGCGGGTGAGCCCATGCTACCTAAGAATTTGCGAAAGCTCGCCAGTTCGGAACTGCAGAGTGTGCATGACGGCGTGCTGACGATAGAGAGACGCCTTCTATCAGAGAAAGATCCCTCGCACCCGGTATTCGTGGTTAAGGTGCCACCAGGCTTGGGCTTCGTCGACACTGCCCCGCGGATCTGTTCTTCCTGCGGTTCTAGGACATCTTCAATATGTTCCACCTATACCCGCTGCACTATACCATGGTCCGTCTCTTTTTTCTCAGCCTGGCCATGCAGATCATTAGAGAGAACACACCGGGCATCGCTATAGTGGACCCCTACTACATGCGTGACGGCTGCTTGGGTTCCCCCGCCGAACGACGTATCGTGGCCTCGTACCTAAAAAGAATCCTCGTGGCGAACAAGACAAAGGAATACATTCTCGTGCCTTACTTTCCCGAGTAAGTCGTTATTCACTCGCCACCGTCGATTGGCTTTATTAGATCATCATCATTCTTTTTCCAACACATTCCATTTGAATTTTTTGCGAAGAGATGAACACTGCACGCTCATCTCCTTATCGCCGAAGCATTCCCACGCCACGTATTTCGACTCGGGGAGTCTAGAAAAGAACAAAAACTACGACAAGATCAAGGAAGTTCTGGATGATGCTCTCACTGGCTTTGCCTCGACGGAAGGCACCAGCTTCGTGCGTAAGAAGGTCAAGTTCGGCAGGCACGTCTTCAACCACGTAACGGAGTTCCCCTGCGTGAAGCAGCCGGAAAACAGTAAGAAGGAAGCCTACTACGCACTCCATCACATGAGGGCGTTCCTACTTGACCAGCAGAATTCTACGCTGCCAGATCATCTCAAATAGTGGGCCGAAGCAAAGGCCAAGATCAATGATTCGGATATTAGACAAGAGATGTATCGCATCCAGCAGCAGTTTGGGGCAATCATCTTTCGTGATGTCATGACTTCGGGGGGGATCTTCTACGGAGGAAATATCCCGAATAACCGTGACATAGAAGATCGCCTAGAGATGCAGGGTGACTATTGGAAGTTCATGACGATACAAGGCGTCCTCCCGTTCCCTAAGCCGAGCCAGAAGGCTTGATGTTGGCCTAGTTGTAGTTACAAACTATAGATGACCTTTGTGTGTGTGTGTGGACGACAAGTGAACTTATTTTGCTTATTATTATTATATATCAATCAATGCTTGGTTTTTTTGCTTACTCTTTGGTCCTTTGCTCAATTTGGTCCTTCTTTTTTTCTTTACTCTTTTTTCGAGAATAATGCCGATGATTGAAAGTTGTGGCACACTATATATGTGAATGTGCTACGATGGGACTGTGAGCCTTGTGATATGCACAAGTCCAGGTCTTGTGCATCCTACTTGGCTCACCGTTCCATCGTAGCATATTCCTGTGTCCAACGACCTATGTATATATATGAGGCATTCTTTTCGAGTTATTTTTGTCTTTTTCGAAAATATGCCGATGATTGAAATGTCGTGGCACAATATATATGTGAATGTGCTATGACGGGATAGTTAGCCTTGTGATATGCACAAGTCCAGGAATTATGCATCCTACTTGGCTAACTGTTCCGTCATAGCATATTCCTGGGTCCAACGACCTAGCTAGTTATATATGAGGCATTCTTTTCGAGCTACTTTGGTCTTTTTCGAGAATAATGCCGATGATTGAAATGTCGTAGCACACTATATATGTGAATGTGCTACGATGGGATTGTACGCCTTGTGCTATGCACAAGTCCAGGTGTTGTGCATCCTACTTGGCGTACGGTTCCATCATAGCATATTCCTGTGTCCAACGACCTATGTATATATAGGAGGCATGCTTTTTGAGTTACTTTGGTCTTTTTCGAGAATAATGCCGATGATTGAAATGCTGTGGCACACTATATGTGAATGTGCTGCGATGGGATTGTTCGCCTTATGCTATGCACAGGTCCAGGTGTTGTGCATCCTACTTGGCGAACAGTTCCATCGTAGCATATTCCTGTGTCGAACAACCTAGTTATATATGAGGCATGCTTTCTGAGTTTGGTCTTTTTGATTTAGGAGTACTTTCTATAAGTGTATCTTCATATGCGACTTTAATTATATATGTTTTTTTCAATAGTCGGTTAATTATTATTGTCAACTTATAGATGACGTGGTACGTCGTGTACAAGGGACGGGTTCCCGGAGTCTACGATGATTGGGAAGACTGCCGGAGACAGGTGCACCGTTTCAGCGGCAATAGCTACAAAGGGTACAACACTATGGCGGAGGCGGAAGCTAGATACACGCGCTATCTAGCCGGAGTTAGGACAAGGAACCGGATGAAGACCTACACCTTCGTCGCGGCGGTGATCATGCTTATCTTCTTTGGTTATTTATCCCGCGTTTGTGTCTAGCTAGCTAGTTTAGATGTCTAGGCGAGCTTCCGAGCTCTAACTTGTTCGATCGACACATGTATTAGCATGTCACCAACTACTACTTTGTAACATGATCGAAACAATGTAACTTAGACTATGTATTCATGTATGAGACTTATCTATATGTATTTGTTTCAATCTTGTTTTTCATATTGAGTATTTATATATATAATTGTATATCTTGTATTTGTGTGTGTATATCTGCTGTAATATTGTATATAATCTGTATTGCATATAATCTGGCTCGGAAATTAAAAAAAACAAAAAATACATCTGTGGCGCACATGGTCTACCTTCTGTGGCGCACTACACCTAAAGCGCACTATGGAAGTTTAGTGGCGCACTAGGTAGTGCGCCACAGAAGATCCCAGGGGTAGCGCATCACGCCAAACTTCTGTGGCGCACTAGGAGGTGCGCTACGCCTATCTCTACACAACCGTGGCGCACTAGGCAGTGCGCCATGGCTGAGAGATAGCCGTAGCGCAAGGCCCGTGGCGCACTGCTAGTGCGCCACGGATGGGCATTTCTGGTGCGCCACTAACGGCCTGTTTCCTAGTAGTGGCAACCTCTTCAAGAAGTAGATAGAAGTCCACCAATTAGTCTTTGTTAGGTAAAAATCGTTAGGATTAGTCTCGATCGATGTAAAACTTAATTACTGTTAGTTTAAGAGTGTTTAGTTGCTTATTTGTGTACTCCAATATCTCAGGATTAGTTGTGCGAATTTTATGAAAGAGTTATGGCAAGATTGTTTAATATCTGAGTTATTCCTGTTGCAGTTTTCTGCTGACACAGCAGCACTGTACGAATTTTCATATTTTACTGGTATCTGGGAAAAATCTGAAAAAAATAGGGATGGTTCGAAACTCTCTGTACTGTATGCACAAAAATCAGCAAAAATTCCTGACGAGTTTAAGTCAGCTAGAAAAGTTCGTGAACACTGCTGGACTGTTTCGGCAGATTGTTGTTTTTAATGCTTTGTTGATCTCTTGTGTAGATAACCATTGCCAACTCTTCTAAAAACTATTTCAGTAGATATATACTGCTAGGATAACCCCTGGGATGTTGCTGTATCATTTTTTTGCTGATGTGTTGCTTGCTTGAGATTGTATGTGATTGTTTTGTTGTTGTTTGATCATAATGCATGGGTAGAATCCTGTTTTCGTAGTCGATTCGTTCTAAGCTTACCTGTGCTGAACCGCAGATGCCTCCCCGCCGTCAACCCACTGAGTTGGAGCAGATCATGGCAGCTCAGGCACAGCTGACCCAAGTTATGACCCAGTTCATGGAAGCTTAGAACAACAACAACAACAATAATGGGAACAACCAGCCTTAGGGAGATGCTCTCACTAGGTTTCTGAGGCTAAGGCCAGCTAAGTTCTCTACTGCAACGGAGCCGATGGTTGCTCTCGACTGGTTGCGTTCAGTCAACAAGGATCTGGTAACTGTTGGGTACACTGATGCTGAGAAGGTGAGGTTTGCCGCGCACCTACTGGAGGGACCAACCGCTTCTTGGTGGGACACATTTCAGATCACCCACCCGCTGGACACCGTGACTTGGGCAATGTTTGAGGAAGGTTTCAGGACCAACCACATGTCTTCAGGAGTTCTGAGCCTGAAGAGGAAGGAGTTTCGCAACTTGCGCCAAACCAACCGCACTGTGGCTGAGTATATTGAGGAGTTCAACAACCTGTCTCGTTATGCACCTGAGGATGTTGACACTGATGCCAAAAGGAGGGAGAGGTTCCTGGATGGCCTCAGTGATGAGCTTTCAGTGCAGCTGCTGGTGGTTTATTGTCCCACTTTCCAGGAGCTTATGGACAAGGCCAGGATCTTGGAAGGAAAGCACAAGCAGGTGGAAAACCGCAAGAGAAAGAGCAGCAATCGCCACTCTGGTTCTCACCACAAGTCTCGCACTTCTTATGATGGATACTCCAAGCATGGAGGGAGTGACCATGGAAGCCATGACCGCCACAACCATGGAGGCGATGGACATCGCCATGATAGCCACAAGAGCAACCGCCACAACCACAAGGGAGGACACACTCACCACTCTGGAGGACACAGTGGACATGACCGCAACCATGATCGCATCTTTGTGAAGAAGGATCTGAGTGAGGTGACATGCTTCAAGTGTGGTCAGAAGGGGCATTATGCAGACAACTGTCCGGAGAAGAAGGTGTTGAAGCCAACCAACAACCAGAAGGCCACAGTGAACCACATGAATGTGGAGGAGATCCCAGATGAGCCTGACCTTGTGATTGGTAAGTTTCCAATCAACACTCACCCTGCACTTATACTTTTCGATACTGGTGCATCGCGTTCATTCATATCAAGGGCATTTGTGTATAAGTATAAGTTACCTACGGAGTCTATGAAAGAGTCTATTAGAGTAAGCTCACCGGGAGGAGATATGATAGCTAGCGCGGGATGCCGCGACTTAACTGTGAGGATTGGAGCACACAACTTTATTGCACATCTGGTAGTATTGGAATCACAAGGTTTAGATGTAATTATGGGTATGGATTGGATGTCTATGCATGGGGGACACATAGATTGTGCACAGCGAGCTGTTTCGCTCAAAACCCCGGATGGTAAGAGAATTAGGTTCAAGTCGGCTGTGCGACCGGGAAGGTGTAAGCTGAATTCTCTTAAGGGGGTTAGCATGGATACTATGCCTGTGATTAAGGATTACCCCGACGTGTTTTCGGAAGAGATGCCAGGGATGCCACCTGACAGGGAAGTGGAGTTTCTCATCGATCTGATGCCGGGAACAGGACCAATAGCCAAGAGACCATATAAAATTGATGTGGATGAGCTGAAAGAATTGAAGAAGCAGTTAAAGGAGCAGTTGGACAAGGGACTCATTCAGCCTAGTTCGTCATCATGGGGTGCACCTGTCCTATTTGTGGAGAAGAAAGACAGCAGCAAGAGATTAGTGGTGGACTATCGCTCGCTAAATGAAGTGACCATCAAGAACAAATACCCCCTGCCGAACATAAATGATTTGTTTGATCAATTAGAAGGAGCAAAGGTGTTTAGCAAAATTGATCTGTGATCGGGCTACTTCCAATTGGAGATCCGGGAGGAGGACATACCAAAAACCGCTTTGACTACTAGGTATGGTTTATATGAGTATACAGTTATGTCTTTTGGACTAACGAATGCCCCGGCATATTTCATGACCATGATGAACAAGGTATTCATGGAGTACTTGGTCAAGTTCGTGGTGGTGTTCATTGATGACATACTGATATATTCCCAGGATGATGTTGAGCATGAGAAACATCTGCGACTGATTATGGAGAAGCTGAGGGAACACAAGCTGTATGCCAAATTCAGCAAGTGTGAATTCTGGCTTAACACTGTTGGATTTCTTGGACACGTGGTGTTAGGATAAGGAGTCGCTATTGATCCAAGCAAAGTGATTGCAGTGACTGAGTGGGAAGCGCCCAAGAATGTGGGTGATATTCGTAGCTTTTTGGGACTTGCTGGATATTACAGGAGGTTCATTGAAAATTTCTCCAAGATTGCCAAGCCGATGACCGAACTTCTGAAGAAGGAGAGAAAGTTTGAGTGGACAGATGCGTGTGAAGCCAGCTTTCAGGAACTGAAGCGTCGGCTGGTGACCGCACCTATTCCGTGTTTACCAGATCTTTAGAAGGATTTCCAAGTGTACTGTGATGCTTCTCGACAGGGACTTGGGAGTGTGCTGATGCAAGATGGGAGAGTGGTGTCATATGCCTCGCGGCAACTTAAACACCATGAGAGGAATTATCCCACACATGACTTGGAATTAGCGTCAGTTGTGCATGGGCTCAAGGTATGGAGGCACTACTTGATGGGGAAACACTGCGATGTGTACACCGACCACAAGAGCCTGAAGTACATATTTACACAGAAAGAACTGAACATGAGGCAAAGGAGATGGTTGGAACCTATCAAGGATTATGATATGAATCTGCAATACCACCCAGGAAAAGCCAATGTAGTGGCAGATACTCTGAGCCGGAAGGTCTATGCCAATGGATTAACCGTTGGGGAGTTGCCCGAGGATTTGTGCAAGCAATTCAAGGACCTTAGACTAGAGGTAGTGTCTGAAGGATATTTGGCAGCAATGGAAGTCCAACCAACGCTACAGGACAGAATCAGGAAGGCTCAAGTAGGAGACAAAGAGATAGATGAAGTAAAGGAAAAGATGAAGGAGGACCGAGCAAAAGAATTCCGCGAGGATGAGCAAGGAACCTTGTGGTATGGAGATCGTTTGTGCGTTCCCGGCGAACCGGAGTTAAGGAAGTTGATTCTGCAGGAAGCTCATGACTCGCCGTATTCTATACATCCGGGAAATACGAAGATGTATATGGACCTAAAGGACAGATTTTGGTGGAACAACATGAAGGGAGACATCGCTGAGCATATTGCCTTATGTGATGTATGTAGCTGAGTGAAGGCAGAACACCAGAAGCCAGCAGGACTACTACAACCATTGCCCGTGCCGAATTGGAAGTGGGATAGAGTGGGAATGGATTTTATCACAGGATTGCCCAGGACCAGGTCAGGATATGACTCCATTTGGGTAGTGGTCTACCATTTGACCAAGGTAGCCCACTTTATACCGGTGAAGACGACCTACACGAGTGCAAAGCTGGCCAAGATTTGATGGGGATATGACTACCGGGGTATACCCAGCAGGACGTTTCCGACTGGCCCAGGAACTGGCGAGTGGGACTACAAGACGGCGACTGGATCGAGACCTGGCGCGAATCCAAGCGACTGGAAGCGGAAGGCCCAGGAGAGTAGATAGGCCCAGTCTGATTAGGTTAAACGAGTACCAAAGCCTTAACTGATTCGGTTGACATATGTAAACCCTAGGGGGAGGTGAGTCTATATAAACCTCCCTACAGGGCGTGTAGAGGCACGTTCCATCATACACCCAAGCGACTCGCCGCCTAGCCGTCGAGCTCGCCCCATTGTAACTCCACCATAATACAATCTAGCAGGAGTAGGTCTTTACCCTCCGGGGGGCCGAACCTGGGTAAAACCCTGTGTCTCCGCCCTCATCTCGCACCGCAGATGGCTGGCCGCCCTTGCCCTTCGTTCTACTACTCACTGCCGATTGCAGCATCTGCCGTGACCATTCCCACGACAAGATTTATATGGACAGGATTGTGTGATTACATGGGGTTCCTAAGAGCATTGTATCTGATAGAGGCACCCAATTTACCTCACACTTTTGGCGCCAGCTGCACGAGTCATTGGGGACTAGATTGGAGTTTAGCACAGCCTTCCACCCACAGACTGATGGACAGACCGAGAGGGTAAATCAGATTTTGGAGGATATGCTGAGAGCTTGCGCCTTGGCTCATGGTTCTAGTTGGGATGAGAATTTGCCGTATGCCGAGTTTTCCTACAACAACAGCTATCAGACCAGCATCAAGACGTCACCGTTCGATGTGCTATACGGGAAGCGGTGCCGGACACCATTGTTATGGGATGGAGTAGGAGAACGTCAGCTGTTTGGACATGATTTGATCAAGGACGCTGAGGAGAAAGTCGCCTTGATTAGGGACAGGCTGAAGGTAGCGCAATCAAGGTAGAAGAGATATGTTGACGCCAAGCGCAAGGAAGTGGTGTATGAGGTAGGTGATAGAGCATACCTCCGAGTGTCGCCACTTCGTGGAATCAAGATATTTGGAATCAAGGGTAAGCTGGCACATCGGTTTATTGGGCCATATCGGGTCTTAGCACGCAAAGGAGAAGTTGCTTATCAGTTGGAGTTGCCAGAGGCTCTGTCCGCTGTCCATAATGTGTTCCATGTGTCCCAGCTGAAGAAGTGTCATCCGGAGATGGTGGATACACCATTGAGAGACACTGTGCCACTAGAGGAGGTTCAGCTTGAGAATGAATTGACCTATGAGGAGAAGTCGGTCAAGATTCTAGAGACAGCGGAGAGGATTACCCGTACCAAGACGATCAGGTTTTGCAAGGTGCAATGGAGCCACCACACCGAAGAGGAAGCCACTTGGGAGCGTGAGGATGACATCCGAGAAGACCACCCACACCTATTTGCTAGCCGCGCCGAATCTCAGGGGAGAGATTCATCTTAAGGGGGTTAGTCTTGTCACATCCCAAATTTTAGATTTGGTACTGCATATCATTCATGTCATTGCATCATGATCATCCATGCAAAATTTCAGTTTGAAAAGATTCTGGCAAAACAATATTGTCAAAGCCCTATTTTGAATTACTAAAACGCTCCTACGAGGGATTATACTAAGGATTATAATCCACTATTTGAAAACTAGTGGGAAGGAGTACAAAAGGATCCTAGGTTGATCACCTAGATTTTAGAAATTTTTAGAAAGAAATTTCACCCCATTTGGAGTTCATATGGCAAAGTTATGGTAGAAATACTAAAACAGAAATTGGAAAAGAAAAAGAACAAAAAAAACAACAGCAACGCGGCAGCCAGCCGGCCTGCCGTGGCCCGCGGCCCAGCCCGCGCAGCGCACGCGCGCGACAGCTAGCCGCCGCCGCCCGCGCGGCAGATAGCGCGCGCCGCCCACGCAGCCACCGCCACCGCCAGTTGGGGCCCGCCCGTCAGCGCGAGCCGGCCAGGGCACGGACGCCTTGGCCGACCCGGCTACGACCTTGACCCCGCGCGCGCCGCCGCGACCCCCTCTCTTATACCCTAGGCGTCTCTCTACCCGACCCCTAAACCCATGCACTCTCTCTCGCCCTCAAACTCCGGCGATTTCTCGCCGGAGCTAGCCGCCGCCTTCCCCGCTCGCGGTAAGCGCCTCCGCCGCCGTGCCATCGCCCTCCCTCGCCCGCGAGCCTCCTCCGCGACCTTGCCCACCGCCGCTGACCCCCTCTCCTCTTCCTCTGCCGCAGGACGACGCCGCCCGACGCCTTCCGTGCCGCCGCCGAGCTCCGGCGCCCGCCACCGTCGCCTCCGCACGCGCCGGCCACCGCCTCCATGCCGAGAAGCTCCGCCGCCACACCGCCAACGCCGTACGCCGCCCAGCCACCGCCAGGACTCGCCGGAGCCACCGCCCCCGACGCCACCGACGCCGCCGGTGAGCCCTCCTCTCGCCGCCTTGCCTCACGGCCGCTGGATCATGATCCAACGGTCCAGATCGGACCGTTGAACAATCAACACGGGCAGCTGACTGGTCAACTGCCAGTCAGCGCCACGTCAGCGGCCACGTGGGCCGGTCAGCAGTCAAAGTTTGACTGCGAGAATTTAAATTGATTTAAAAGGCAGAAAATTGTATAAACTTGTAAAATTCATATCTTTAGATCTACTAGGCCAAAAATTACAAATAAAATATGTGTAGATTTAGTAACGCATGCAGAATCTTTCTGTACATTGTTTTTACACTTTTTCAGGAAGGTTTTGTCCAGAATAATTAAATGAGTTAATGGCCTTTTTAGAGTAATTAATTCGTAGAATAAGTTCTGTAACTCCAAAAATTGCAAATAATATGTCCCTGGAATCAGTAGAACAAGGGGAATCTCAAAGTGAATTAAAAAGTTAGGCTTACAGCAATAAATTTTGCAGAATATATTTAAAGGCTTCCTGCAGTATTTTAATTACTCAGGGAGTTATATAATTCCTTTTTGAGAAATTCCAATTGGTACTGTTCCTATTTAATATTGCCTACACAGTAGAATTTTTCCAAGATTTTACAAACAGTATGTTAACAGTACTGAATTATTTAGTTTCTAGCTCTATTATTGAGCATTATAAATTGCATACTTGTTTTCCTTGCGCTAAAAATAATTTCCATGCATGTATACAGTAGCTTTACTGAATAATATTATGTGATGCTGCTGTAGCATCAATCCACTTGTCATGCATGCATCTTGCACCATCTTTGGTTGCATACGATTGTGGATGGGTTGTTTATGATTGCAATTGTATCGTGTAGATTGTGACGAGTGCAATGCTTGCTCGTGTGTGGATTGTTCTTCCGACCGCTACAATCAAGGCTAGTAGATGCTATCTTGTTCATGATGTTATCCTACTATTTTCAATGCATTGTCGTGTATTTTGTAGGCGCATGTGTAGGATAATACTATCGCTATGCTATGTCCTATTATGTGGTAGGGCTCTCCTTGTAGATGAACCACCGTTGGTAGATGTGCTTAGCCATGCTATGATGAACGAGGGCTGGGTTAAATCACTGAGAGTTGTTTCTAAATGTGTTGGTTTACGAAAAATAAAACAACTTAATCAATGAATCTCCTGGGTGTGATGGGATTGATAATTTTTGGTGATATCATTGCGGAAAGGCACCCAGGTATCAAGAGAAAATGATTGGCTTCTTTATTTTGTAGCTTACGTGTACAACCATGTGCCAATAATGAAATGGGTGGTTGGTTGGACTTAGTAGGTTGTGGTAACTCGAACCCGCGTATCCAGAGATATAGAATTTTGGTAGGTTGCACCGGTGCGCGTCGGGATTGGGCAGCTACTTCCCGAACGGTCCCTTCTTGGACTTCTCCCTATCATCACCCAAAATGAGAGTGATGGTACGAGCTGGGCTGGCCAAGTCACATGGGTAAAGTGTACTAACCCCTGCAGGGTGTATAATCTAATCGATTAGTCGTGTCCCCGGTTATGGACGTCTGAGTTGCTTGATATTGATTCCATGACATGTTTCTCGCTCATTCTAATTTCATAATTGCTTTAATGTTGTTGGGTTGACTTAATTGGGATCTTTTCAAAGAAAATCAAAAACTGTTTATGAAAGTAGGACAAAGGTATTTGCAAATGCAAGCTAGCCACAGCTCCACTTGCCAGATATGCATGTAGATGTTAGCACTATTATCTCCTTTAATAGCTCTACTTGCCATACATTCCATGTATTGACCCTTCGGGGATGCTACGTTTCATTTTGCAGGATATTCTGATTCTGAGTAATCGATTTAGGCCACGGTACTCCACTCGGCACTTGTTCACTTGTGGGCAATTTGAAGAATGGAGGATTTGCTTTATTTATGTTGCTATCTGAATAATTTGAGCTAGCCTTGAGCTAAGCTTTTATTGTAATAATGGTACTCTGGATCTTCGTTATTTGTGATACACGGATATTTTTCTATGTTATTCATCTTATTCTATTGTGGGCCAATGAACCGATCCAGAGATTGGCATGTCACATAGAAGCTACGGTCTTTTCAGAACCATGGTGTTACAGAGAACTATGCTCAGATGAAGATCATCTATAGTCCTCGCATTCCAGTTGCGCCCGTCTCTGTGACCGCGATACACTGTGCTCTTACCCACCTGATGGAGCACAGCGGACAGACGGCCAGGTATATTGCCATGACCCCTGAGCGTAGGTTGAACTGGTCCACGGACTTCCTAAACAAGCAGTACCTTTGAGCAGCGGACTGGGCTGTTCGAGGATGTGCTGGTAGCGGTGTTAGTGTTGATGGCTGTGATGTGTATTTTGGGAGTAGCTGGGCTGATGAACTATGGTTGCGGTGACCCCTGAACTTTGGTCTACATATTCCGGGATGTGGTATTCAGTTATAACCCCTCCGTATGTGATAAACTAGTGCTGCATCAAGGGCAGTTGCTTGTTATCCCGTGCTGCAGCACACATACCACGACTTATTATGTCGAACCCGTGTTAATATAAGCTAGTAGTTCTCTGAATTGCACTTTTCTGAACTTTGTTCTCTTGCTTGATGATGTTGGGTAAGCGCACCTCACTAGCCAGGAGGTAAGGCCAGTAGGAAAAATGCAGCTGTCCAAACATGCACCAATTTGCTGAAATCCTAGAAAGCATGAAACCAAACGACTGGGGCTTGGCTTCTCAACCCCTAGGGAAATGACAATACAATGAACCAAATGAATGGCCCTTTTGGCATGAGAGATTGCATTACCGTACGCAGCTTCTATGGAGCCATGATCTCCAGATGCGATTTGTAGGGGTTCGCAGCATGGAAAACAAAAAAAATCTATTGCGGGAACACTTAAAAGCCAAGATTTAATCTACGAGATCGGTGCAACAAGTTTGTAGAGTACAAACCCTCGTAGATCCAAAGCGTTTAATGAGATTGGATTCTCGTGGTTGATGTAGTCATTCACTTGCCGATCTCAAGATAATGAAGACGATCCTTCCGGCGCCATGTTTCGGCAGCGCTTCCGCAGTCCATCACACGTTCGGTACTCGATAAATACCTTCCTCTCCCTTTTTCCAGTAGGAAGCGACGATTGTAGATCTCCTTGTGATTCTAACAGCAAGATGGTGTGGTGATGGAGGTGGAGGAGTAGATCCTGCAGGGCTTCGCCTAAACTGGAGCAGGTATGGTGGAGGATAGAGGGCCTCGGCGGCTAGGGTTTAGGCGCCGGAGGCTAGGGTATAGGAGGCGATGACTTGAAGAGGGGCTAGTGCGGTGGCAGCTTGGGAAGGCAGCGGAGGCCTAGGGTTTGGGGTGAGGGCCAAGGGGGCGCCCCACCCCTTGCTTATATGGGAGGGGAGGCAACAAGGGGAGGCCGAGTCCTCCCCCAACTCCCCTTGTGGCCGGCGGCTTGGGGAAGGAGAAGGAAACTGTTGGAATTATGCCCTATAGGCAATAATAAAGATGTTATTATTATAATTCTTGTTCATGATAAAGTTTATATTCCTTGCTAGAATTGTATTAAGCGGAAACTTTGATACTTGTGTGGTTTATGAACAACACCATGTCCCTAATACGCCTCTATGGACTAGCTCATTGATTAATGATGGTTAAGGTTTCCTAACCATAGACATGAGTTGTTTATTAATAATGATATCATGTCATTATGAGAATGATATGATGGCCAGACCCAAATTAAGCAGAGCAATTAGATCGTGTCATCGTGTTCATCTTTGCGAAGATTTTTCCTATTTCAAGTATTGCATTCCTTAGACCATGAGATAATACAACTCCCTGGTATCGGAAGAAAGCTTTGAGGTCATCAAACATCATCCTATGTGAGGGTGATCATAAAGGTGTCTCTCAGGTGATCGGAAAGTACTTGTTGGGTTGTATGTATCGAGATGGAATTTGTCCCTCCCGAGTCGGAGAGATATACTTTGGGCCCACTCGGTAATCGATATGAACACCGCTTGCAAGCACGTGGTTAAGGAGTTAATCACAAAGTGATATCGGATTACGGAACGAGTAAATTACTTGCTGTGAACGAGATTGAACTAGGTATGTCGATACCAACGATCGAATCTCGGGCAAGTAAAATATCGCGTGACGAAGGAAATACATATATGGGATTAATTGAATCCTGGCATCATGGTTCATCCGATATGATCATCGATGAATATGTGGGAGTCAATATGTTTTCTAGATCCCATTGTTGATTATTGATAGAAGATCATGTTTACATATTCTCGAACCCGTAGGGTCACACACTTAACGTGCATCGAAGCTAGGATAGAATGGACAATTGGTTTATGAGACGTCGCTGCACCGTACGTGTGCATCTCTCGGAGGCGCCGCCACTTGCGGCGTAGGATCGGATCGGATCGCGAGGAGGAGACGGCGAGTACGACTACGTCAACCACATTCTGTTGAACGTTTCCGATGTGCGATTTCTTCAAGGGTATGAAGATCTCATCAATCTCTCTCGTTGATTACATCTCCTAGATTAGATCTTGGCTTTCTTGTTCGCATCCATAATAAAATTTTGATTTACTATGTTGCAAAACCCTTCAGTGGTATCAGAGCTAGATCTATGTGTAGATGTGTTTCACGAGTAGAACGCAACATGCTTGTTGTGGGCGTTGATGTTTTATGTTGCAAACCTCTTGTTGTGTATTTCTTATGGAGCGGCATAGTGAGATCGAAGCGGCCTAGGCCAACTTTACGTGACCTCGTTCGCGAGACCGGCTCCGCACTTGACGTGTGGCTTGTTCCACACATGCGGCTGGTGGATGCCAGTTTCTCTCACTATAGTAGTCATGGGATTTACAACGGATGTTATAAACCATAATATCACCGTTGTGGCTTTCCGTAGGTAAGAATCGTTCTTAACTTGTTACTCCCATAAGCCACATAAAACATGCAACAACAAAGTAGAAGCGTCTAACTTGTTTTTGCAGGGAGTGTTTTGTGATATGGTCTGGTCCAAGACATGATGTGCATGAATTGAGATGTATGCAATGATCATGTTTTGTAATATTTCACGACTTGCATGTCGATGAGTTCACAACCGGCAGGAGCTGTATGGTTGTCTTTATGATTGTATATGATCTACGTGTCAACTTCTTATACGACATGTAATAGCTTTACTGTATTGCTAAGTAGTTAGCAATATTTGTAGTTGCTATTCGTGGTGGAGGCAATCATGGTGGAGTGATGGAGATCATGCTGGCGCGCACAAGATGGAGATCATTGCGCGGAGATTGGCTATACCATGTCACATAAAATTTTATGCATGTGATGTTTATGCTTTTATGTATCTTATTATGCTTAGATCGCGACGGTAGCATTATAAGATGATTCCTCACTTAAAGATCAAGATAAAATTGTGTTCTCCCCATGTATGCACCGTTGCGAAAGTTCGTCGTTTTCAAGCACCTCGTGATGATCGGGTGCTATAAACTCTTCGTTCACATACAACGGGTGGAAGCCAGTTTTGCACACGCGAAAATACTTGGATTTGACTTGACGGGCCTAGCATGTACAGACATGGCCTCGGAACACACGAACTGAAAGGTTAAACATGAGTCATATGAATGATATGATCGACACTTTGTTGTCCACCATTGAAACCACATCTCTTCTCGTGAAGGTCGGATTAGGTGTAGTGAATTTGGATCGTGTTCACTAAACAACTTGAGGGATGTTGAATTTAGTGGGAGTTCATCTAGTAATTTGATTAAGTTGAACTAGTTATCATGAACATAGTCTAGATTGTATTTGCAAATTTTGTAGATCAAATGGCTAAGTCCAACTTCAACTTCAACGTTTTTGCTGAGAAAGAAAAGCTTAAGAACAATGGGTCTAACTTCACCAACTAGTTCCGCAATCTGAGAATCATTCTCGCTGGCGGACAAAAAGACTATGTACTTGAGAAAGTGCTAGGTGACTCCCCTGCTACTGATGCGCCAGCTAATGAAAAAGTTGTTTATCAGTCACGCAAAGATGATTATGCAGTGATTAAGAGTACCATGTTGTTTGCTATGGAACCGGAACTTCAAAATCGTTTAAGGAGTTCGACGGGCCCTTTGAGATACTTGAGGAACTGAAAACCATGTTTCAGACTCAAGCCCGTTCTGAGAGATATGAGATCTCTGAGAAGTTCTTTAACTGCAAGATGGAGGAAGGGAGTTCCGTTAGTGAGCACGCCATTAAGATGTCGGGCTACACTCAACGTCTTGAGCAACTGGACTGCAAGATTCCAGAAGAGCTCAAGATTGACAGAGTTCTGCAATCACTCCCTCCTAGCTACAAAGGTTTTGTAGTTACTCACAATCAAATTGGTTCCACTGATACGATCACTAAGCTCTTCGCTAAGCTGAAAGCTGCGGAGGTGGATATCAAGAAAGATAATCATGTTATGATGGTCAACAAGACCACTAGCTTTAAGAAAGCTAAGGGTGCAAAGAAATCCTTCAAGAAAGGCAGCGGCAAGCACGTTGCCCCTGCTGAGAAGAAGCTCAAGTCTGGACCTAAGCCGGACACTGAGTGCTTCTATTGCAAGGACAAGGGTCATTGGAAGCGCAACTGTCCGAAGTACTTAGCGGACAAGAAGGCTGGCACCATTAAAGGTATATTTGATATACATGTTATTGATGTTTACCTTACTAGCGCTCGTTGTAGTGCCTGGGTATATGATACTGGTTCAGTTGCTAATATTTGTAACTCGAAACAGGAGCTACAGAATAGACGGCGGCTAGTAAGGGATGAGGTGACGATGTGCGTTCGCAATGGATCAAAAGTTGATGTGATGGCCGTCGGCACGCTCTCCTTAGTTTTACCTTCGGGATTAGTTTTAAACCTTAATAAGTGTTATTATGTGCCTATGTTGAGCATGAACATTATATCTGGATCGTGTTTATTGCAAGACAGTTATTCATTTAAATCAGAGAATAATGGTTATTCTATTTATATGAATAACATATTTTATGGTCATGCACCTGTTGTGAACGGTTTATTTCTTCTGAATCTCGAAAGCAATGAAACGCACATCCATAACATTGAGGCTAAGAGATGCAAAGTAGATTGTGATAATCCAACTTATTTGTGGCACTGCCGTCTAGATCATATTGGTGTAAAACGCATGAAGAAACTCCATTCTGATGGACTTTTGGAGTCTCTTGATTTTGAATCATTTGACACATGCGAGCCGTGCCTCATGGGCAAGATGATCAAAAACCCGTTCTCCGCGATAATGGAGCGAGCAACGGACTTATTGGAAATCATACATACCGATGTATGCGGACCAATGAGTGTTTCGACGTGCGGTGGATATCGCTATTTTCTCACTTTTACTGATGACTTAAGTAGATATTGGTATATCTATTTAATGAAACATAAATCTGAAACATTTTAAAAGTTCAAAGAATTTCAGAACAAAGTGGAAAACCATCGTAACAGGAAAATTAAATTTCTACGATCCGATCGTGGAGGTGAATATTTGAGTTATGATTTTCTCACGCATCTTAAAGCAAGCGGAATCGTTTCGCAACTCATGCCACGCGGAACACCACAGCGCAATGGTGTGTCTGAACGCCGGAATCGAACTCTATTAGATATGGTGCGATCAATGATGTCTCTTACAGATTTGCCGTTATCATTTTGGGGTTATGCATTAGAAACCATTGCATTCACTTTAAATAGGGCACCATCTAAATCCATTGAGACGACACCGTATGAACTATGGTTTGGTGCTAAACCTAAATTGTCGTTTCTTAAAGTTTGGGGATGCGAAGCTTATGTCAAGAAGTTGATGCCGGACAAGCTCGAACCCAAAGCGGAGAAATGTGTCTTCATAGGATACCCTAAGGAAACGATTGGGTATACCTTCTACCACAGATCCGAAGTAAAAGTGTTTGTTGCAAAGAACGGATCCTTTCTTGAGAAGGAGTTTCTCTCGAAAGAAGTGAGTGGGAGGAAGGTAGAGATAGACGAGGTTATTGAACCTTCTCTCGAGTTGGAGAGTAGCGCAACACCTGAAATTGTTCCAGTGTCGTCTGCACCAACAAGAGAGGAAGCTAATGACGAGGATCATGAAACTTCGAAAGATGCTACTACTGAACTTCGCAGGTCGACAAGGTCACGTGCCACTCCTGAATGGTACGGCAACAGTCTTAACCGTCTTGTTGTTAGACAACAGTGAACCTGCGAATTATGAGGAAGCAATGATGAGCCCAGACTCTGAGAAATGGCTAGAGGCCATGAAATCCAAATTGGGATCCATGAGCGAAAACCAAGTATGGACTTTGGTGGACCCTCCTAGCGACTGTAAGGCCGTTGAGTGCAAATGGATTTTCAAGAAGAAAACGGATGCTGATGGTAATGTTACTGTCTATAAAGCTCGCCTTGTCGCAAAAGGGTTTCGGCAAGTTCAAGGTGTTGACTACGATGAGACTTTCTCTCCCGTAGCGATGTTTAAGTCCATTCGGATTTTATTAGCAATTGCTGCATTTCATGATTATGAAATATGGCAGATGGATGTCAAGACTGCGTTCCTCAATGGCAACATTGATGAAGAGTTGTATATGATGCAGCCCGAAGGTTTTGTCGATCCTAAGGATGCTAATAAGGTGTCCAAACTTCAGCGTTCCATTTATGGACTGAAGCCAGCATCTCGGAGTTGGAACCTTCGTTTTGATCAAGTGATCAAGACTTTTGGATTTGTTCCAAATTGCTACGAAGCTTGTATCTACAAGAAAGTGAGTGGGAGCTCGGTGACATTTTTTGGTACTATATGTGTATTACATATTGATTATTGGAAATGACATTGGTATGCTTAACGATGTGAAGAGTTATTTGAATAAATGTTTTTCAATGAAAGACCTAGGAGAAGCTGCTTATATATTAGGCATCAAAATCTATAGAGATAGACAAAGACGCCTAATAGCTTTAAGCCAAAGTACATATCTAGACAAAGTTCTAAAAAGGTTCAGAATGGATAAAGCAAATAAAGGTTCATTGCCCATGTTGTCAGGTAAGATATTGAGCAAGGCTCAGTGTCCAGCTACGGTAAAAGATAGAGATACTATGAGCAAAGCGCCATATACCTCGGCCATAGGTTCTATCATGTATGCCATGCTATGTACTAGACCAGATGTGTCCAATGCTCTTAGTTTGACGAGCAGATACCAAAGTGATCCAGGAGTGGAACACTGGACAGCCGTAAAGAACATCCTAAAGTATTTGAATAGGACTAAAGAGATGTTCTTGGTCTATGGAGGTGATGAGCAGCTCGTCGTAAAAGGTTACGTCGACGCTAGTTTCAACACCGACCCGGATGATTCTAAATCTCAGACAGGATACGTTTATATTTTGAATGGTGGAGCTGTGAGCTGGAGAAGTTGCAAGCAAAGCGTGATCGCGGGATCTACAACAGAAGCGGAATACATGGCTGCTTCAGAAGCGTCAAGTGAAGGAGTTTGGATCAGGAACTTCATCACTAAGCTTGGTGTGGTTCCAAGTACCTTGGACCCACTGGAGATATTGTGCGACAACACTGGCGCCATAGCACTGGCTAAGGAACCAAGATATCATCCAAATACCAAGCACATCAACCGCCGTTTTCATATAATTCGAGATTATATAGCAGATGGAGATTTGAATATTAGCAAAGTACATACGGATCTGAATGTCGCAGATCCGTTAACTAAACCTCTTCCATGAGCAAAACATGATCAACACCTTAATGCCATGGGTGTTAGATTGTTGCCAGATGTAAACTAGATTATTGACTCTAGTGCAAGTGGGAGACTGTTGGAATTATGCCCTAGAGGCAATAATAAAGATGTTATTATTATAATTCTTGTTCATGATAAAATTTATATTCCATGCTAGAATTGTATTAAGCGGAAACTTTGATACTTGTGTGGTTTATGAACAACACCATGTCCCTAGTACGCCTCTATGGACTAGCTCATTGATTAATGATGGTTAAGGTTTCCTAACCATAGACATGAGTTGTTGATTAATAATGAGATCATGTCGTTAGGAGAATGATATGATGGACATACCCAAATTAAGCAGAGCAATTAGATCGTGTCATCGTGTTCATCTTTGCGAAGCTTTTTCCTATGTCAAGTATTCTATTCCTTAGACCATGAGATAATACAACTCCCTGTAATCGGAAGAAAGCTTTGAGGTCATCAAATGTCATCCTATGTGAGGGTGATCATAAAGGTGTCTCTCAGGTGATCAGAAAGTACTTGTTGGGTTGTATGTATCGAGATGGAATTTGTCCCTCCCGAGTCGGAGAGATATACTTTGGGCCCACTCGGTAATCGTTATGAACACCGCTTGCAAGCACGTGGTTAAGGAGTTAATCACAAAGTGATATCGGATTACGGAACGAGTAAATTACTTGCTGTGAACGAGATTGAACTAGGTATGTCGATACCAACGATCGAATCTCGGGCAAGTAAAATATCGCGTGACGAAGGGAATACATATATGGGATTAATTGAATCTTGGCATCATGGTTCATCCGATATGATCATCGATGAATATGTGGGAGTCAATATGTTTTCTAGATCCCGCTGTTGATTATTGATAGAAGATCATGTTTGCATATTCTCGAACCCGTAGGGTCACACACTTAACGTGCATCGACGCTAGGATAGAATGGACAATTGGTTTATGAGTTTTTGTTCGGAGTCTCGGATGAGACCCAGGACATCACGAGAGGTTCCAGAATGGTCCAGAGTATAAGATTCATATAAAGGAAAGCAGTTTTTGGATTTCGGAATCGTTTCGGAGTTTATCGGTATTGTACAGGAAGGTTCTAGAAGGTTATGGAGTGGGACCAACGTGGGACCACTTGTCAGAGGCCTGCGTGGGCCTAAGAGGAAGTGCCCTGGCCACTTTGGGCCAGGGGCACAAGGCCCCTAAGGCCCAGCCGGCCAGCCATAGGGGAAACCCTAAGGGAGCCTTCTAGAAGAAGGGGGAATGACTTGCCCCCCACTCCACCCCTTGGGCCGCCGCCCTAGGGCTTGGAGGAGGGGTCAAGGGGGGCGGCCAGCCCCCTATATAAGGAGGGCAGGGGCGCAGCCTCCCCCCATTCCAACCCTAGCCATTGTCCTACTGCTGCCCCTCCACGTCTCTCTCTCTCTCTCCCGACTGCGCGTAGGCGAAGCCCTGCCGTAGAAACTCTCCAGCATAAGCACCACGCCGTCGTGCTGCAGATCCAATCTATTTCTCCACCATACTTGCTGGACCAAGGAAAGGAGGAGACGTCTCTGCACCGTACATGTGCATCTCTCGGAGGCGCCGCCACTTGCGGTGTAGGATCGGATCAGATCACGAGGAGGAGACGGCGAGTACGACTACGTCAACCACGTTCTGTTGAATGTTTCTGCTGTGCGATTTCTTCAAGGGTATGAAGATCTCATCAATCTCTCTTGTTGATTACATCTCCTAGATTAGATCTTGGCTTTCTTGTTCGCATCCGTAAGAAAATTTTGATTTACTATGCTGCGAAACCCTTCAGAAAGCTCTCCCTTGTAGGTTTCCTCTCCTTCCACCACTAGGACTTTGACTTTCCAAATTTGGATTTGACTTTTCAAACTAGACTTTGACTATTCAAACTAGATTTTGATTCCCACTTCCTAGTCATGGCCGACTTGACCTAGGGCTTGATGCTGCCAGCCCCACTAGGGCATGGCGCATCCAAGTTCCCCCCTCCGGGGTAGTGAACCTTCCAGAACCTTCTAGAAGCTTCTAGTGAAAACACCAAAAACATTTCCGAACCCCAGATTGGGATTTCTTTATATGAATCTTATTCTCCGGACGATTCCGGATCTCCTTGTGATGTCCTGGAACCAATCCGAGACTCCGAACAACATTCGGTCTCCAACTCATATTCCATATCAACTAAACAACATCGAATCCTTAATTGTGTCTCCCTACGGTTTGTGAACTATGCAGACATGATTGAGACACTTCTCCGATCAATAACCAATAGAGGAATCTAGAAATTCATATGGTTCCCACATATTTCTACAATTACATTGTGATCGAATGAACCATTTACATACGATACTGATTCCCTTTGTCGCGCAATACTTTACTTATCCGAGGTTTGATCGTCGGTATCTCTATACCTAGTTCAACCTCGTTACTGATAAGTACTCTTTTACTCATTATGTGACATGACATCCCTTGTGACCTAGTCACATGCTTGCAAGCCAATTGGACGACATTCCACTGAGAGGGCCCTGAGTATATCTATCTGTCATATGGATGGACAAATCCCACTCTTGATCCATGTGCCTCAACACATACTTTCAAAATACCTAATGCCACCTTTATAACCACCCAGTTACGGAAGTGGTGTTTGATGTCACCAAAGAATCCATTCGGTGATGGTGATTAACATGATCTCATGGTCGAAGGATTAGGTTATTATGTATTTGAAAGCTTGTAGCAAAAGAACTCTAAATGACTTGATCTTAAGCTACGCTTACTATAGGAGTGTGTCCATCATATCATTCTCCTAATGACATGATCTTGTTATTAATAATATCTAATGTCCATGATCAGGAAATCATGATCATCTATTAATCAACAAGCTAGTTCAACAAGAGGCTTACTAGGGACTATTTTATGTTTACAAAACACACAAGTATTAATGTTTCTGGTTAATACAATTATAGCTTGGGATGTAAACATTTATCATAAACACGAAGATATAATAATAATCATTTTATTATTGCCTCTTGGGCATATCTCCAAGAGTCTCCCACTTGCACTAGAGTCAATAATATAGATTACATTATGATGTACCTAACACCCATGGATTTCTGGTGTTGGTCATGTTTTGCCCTAGGGAGAGGTTTAGTCAATGGATCTGCCACATTCATATCTGTGTGTACTTTGCAAATCTTTATATCACCATCTTGGACATGCTCATGAATAACATGCTTCAGCTTGTTGTGTGACCTTGGCTCCTGTGCATTGTCTATGGCACCCAAGTTGTCACAGTAGATGGCCATTGGGTCCAACGCACTAGGAACCACACCAAGCTCCCTAATGAACTCCTTCACCCATATTGCCTCTTGTGAAGCCTCCGAAGCATCTATGTGTTCCGATTCAGTTGAAGATCTTGCCATAACGCTTTGCTTAGCACTCCTCCAGCTCACTGTAGCACCAGTCAAAGTAAATACGTATCCATATTGCGACTTAGAGTCATTCGAATCGGTGTTCCAACTAGCATCAGATGCACCGTTTACAACGAGCTATTTGTCACCTCCATAAGAACCATATCCTTACTCCTTCTCAAGTACTTTAGGATATTTTTGACCGATATCCAGTGATCTACCCCTAGATCACTTTGATATCTACTAGTCAAACTAACAGTATATGCAGTATCTAGTCTTGTACACAACATGGCATACATGATAGATCCTATGGCTGAGGCATAGGGAGTTTTGCTCATCCTCTCTCTATCTTCTGTCGTAGTTGGACTTTGAGTTTTACTCAAGGTCATATTGGGCAACATGGGCAAGAACCCTTTCTTGCTATCTTCCATTCCAAACCTCTTTAGAACCTTGTCCAAATATGTATTTTGTGAAAGCGCTATTAAGTGTCTTGATCTATCTTTATAAATCTTGATGCCTAAAATGTATGCAGCTTCGCCAAGATCCTTTATTGAAAAACTATTATTCAAATAGTCTTTGGCACTTTTAAGAAGTACTTCCTCTATTGGGATTATAGGTTCTATGCATATACCTAGATTGTTAATTTGACCAATAAAATATAACTTATATATTACAAAAGTTATACCTTTAAAAATATAACCTCTAAAGTTTCTTATGGTATAATTTTTATGCTAAACTATTTATATTTTGTTGTTTAAATTAGAAACCTAGTTATCCATGCGGGACTTATAATCCTAAATGGAGGGAGTACTATATCATTCCCAATCAACAATATGTCATCCACATATAGTATTAGGAATGCTACAGATCTCCCACTTACTTTCTTATAAATACAAGCTTCTCTACAAGTTTGTATAAATCAAAAGCTTTTGATCACCTTATCAAAACGTTGATTCCAGCTTCGGGATGCTTGCTTCAATCCATAAATGGACCGTTGAAGTTTGCATACCTTGTTAGCATCTTTAGGATCGACACAACCTTTGGGTTGTACCATATATAGCTCTTCATCAATGTCACCATTCAGGAACGCCATTTTGACATCCATCTGCCATATATCATAATCGTAATATGCACGATTGCTAAAAAATCCTCATAGACTTTAGCTTCGCTACTGGTGAGAAATTCTCATCGTAGTCAACTCCTTGAATTTCTTGGAACCCTTTCGCAACATGTCGAGCTTTATAGATGGTTACATTACCATCAGCATCTGTTTTCTCCTCGAAAATCCATTTGTTCTCGACAGCCTTGCATCCATCCGGTAAGTCTACCAAAGTCCACACTTGCTTTTCGTACATGGATCCAATATCGGATTTCATGGATTCATGTCATTTTTTGGAATCTAGGCTCATCATTGCTTCCTCATACGTCGCAGGGTCGTCGCTGTTGTCCACCCATGACATTCATAATAGGATCGTACCAATCAGGAGTGGTACGAGTCCTCGTTGACCTTCGAGGTTACGTAGTAACTCCATTCGAAGTTTCATAATATTTATCATTAGCTTCCTCTCTTATGGGTGCATGCGGCACAGGAACATCTTCCGGTGCTATGCCACTCTCAATTCCGAGAGAAGGTTCGACAACCTCGTCGAGTTCTGCTTTCCTTCCAGTCACTTCTTTCGCGAGAAACTCCTTCTCCAAAAAGGATCCATTCTTGGCAATGAAAGCTTTGCCTTCGTATATATGATAGAAGGTATACCCAATTGTTTATTTAGGGTATCCTATGAAGACGCATTTTCTGCTTTGGGTTCAAGCTTGTCGGGCTGTAACTTCTTTACATAAGCTTTGCATCCCCAAACTTTAAGGAACGACAACTTAGGTTTCTTCCCAAACCATAATTCATACGGTGTCGTTTCAGCGGATTTAGATGGTGCCCTATTTAAAGTGAATGTAGTTGTTTCTAATGCATAACCCCAAAATGACAACGGTAAATCTATAAGAGACATCATAGAACGAACCTTATCCAAGAGAGTTCAATTACGAAGTTCGGACACACCATTACGTTATGGTGTTCCCGGTGGTGTCAATTGTGAAAGTATTTCACATTTATTTAAATGCTCGCCAAACTCGCAACTTAGATACTCACCTCCACGATCAGATCATAGAAATTTAATCTTCTTGTTATGTTGATTCTCTACTTCACTTTGAAATTCCTTAAACTTCTCGAAAGTTTTGGACATATGTTTAATGAAATAGATATACCCATATCTACTCAAGTCATCCGTTTAAGAACATAACGATAACCACCGCGCGATGCCACACTCATCATGCCACACACATCGCTATGTATGATTTCCAATAAGTCTGTATCTCACTCCATTATGACAGGGAATGGAGTCTTAGTCATTTTTTCCATCAGACATGCTTCACATCTTTCAAGTGATTCAAAATCAAGTGATTCAAGAAGTCCATCGGAATGGAGTTTCTTCATACGCTTCACTCCAATGTGACCAAGACGATAGTGCCACATGTATGTAGAATTATCATTCAATTTCAATCGTTTATCGTCTATATTATGAACATGTGTATCACTACTATCGAGATTCAATAAGAATAGACCATATAGGCGCATGACCATAAAATATATTACTCATATAAATCAAACAACCATTATTCTCGGACTTAAACAAGTAACCGTCTCACAATAAACAAGATCCAGATATAATGTTCATGCTTAACACAGGCACCAAATAAAAATTATTTAAGTATAAAAATAATCCCGATGGTAGACGAAGAGGGAGCGTGCCGACAGCGATCACATCAACCTTGGAGCCATTTCCAACACGCATCGTCACCTCGTCTCTTGCTAGTCTTCGCTTCTGCAGCACCTGTTTCGAGTTACAAATATGAGCAACCAAACCAGTATCAAATAATCAGGAACTACTATGACTACTAGTAAGATACACATCAATAACATGTATATTGAATATACCTTTCTTCTTGATGTTGTCGTTCTTCAGATCTTCCAGGTACTTGGGGCAATTCCGCTTCTAGTGACCTTCGCCCTTGCAGGAAAAGCACTCAGTATCAGGCTTAGGACCATCCTTAGGTTTCTTTGCAGGCGCGATAGATTTCTTGCCGCCCTTCTTGAAGTTACCCTTCTTCTTAGGCTTGCCTTGCTTCTTAAAATTGGTGCTCTTATTGACCATCAACACTTGTTGCTCTTTCTTGATCTCCACTTCCGCAGACTTCAACAAGGAGAAGAGTTCTGGTAATGACTTATCCATGCACTGCATGTTGTAGTTCATCGCGAAGTTCTTGTAACTAGGTGGTAGTGATTGGAGGACACGATGAATACCCAATTCATTAGGAATCGTTATCCCCAGATCTACGAGTTTATTCGTGTGCCCAGACATCTTAAGCACATGCTCGCTAACAGAGCTGCCCTCTTCCATCTTGTAGTTAAAGAACTTCTTTGAGGCTTCATAGCTTTCAACATCCGCACGAGTTTCAAATATCATTTTGAGCTCATGGACAATATCATAAAGCTCACGGTTCTCAAACGTTTTTGAAGCTCCGATTCCAAACCGTACAAGATGGCACACTGAATTGTGGAGTATTGATTCTTCTAAGTGAGGAAAACATTCTTCACCTCATCGGTAACATCATCTGCAAGCGGGTCACCCAGCGGTGCATCTAGCACATAGGCCAACTGACCAGCATTGAGGACAATCCTCAAGTTGCGGAACCAATCTGCGAAGTTGCTTCCATTGTTTTTTCAACTTTTCTTTCTCTAGGAACGCATAAAAATTGATGGTAGGGGCCGCCATGATCTACAACATATTTACAAAGATTTAAGACTAAGTTTATGACAAATTGAGTTCATATTTAATACTTAAATTAACTAGATGAACTCCCACTCAAAAAAACATCCTTCACATTGCTTCAGTGATCACACGAACCAAATCCACTACACCATGTCCGATCATCATGAGAGATGATGTAGTGCCAAAGGCAAACAATCAACATGTTCATCATATCAATCATATGACTCATGCTTTACCTTTTGGTATTCCGTGTTTCGATACCATGTATGTACATGCTAGGCTCGTCAAGGTTAACCTTAGTAACCACATGTGCAAATCTGGCTTGCACTCGTTGTATGCACACGTAGAATATATCACACCCGATCATCACATGGTGCTTTGAAACGACGAGTCTTAGCAACGGTCCCAACTAAGGATGAACACTTTATTACTTGATATTTAGTGAGAGGGATCATCTTATAATGCTATCGTCACAATCTAAGAAATACAAGATGCATAAAAGGATTAACATCACATGCAATTCATAATATGTGATATGATATGGCCTTTCTTATTGTGCCTTCGATCTCCATATCCAAGCACGAACATGATCTCCATCATCACCGGCATGGCATCAAGGTCAATCGCGTCGCTTCATGGTTGTCCACCACCAACAAAAACTATTACAACTACTTTGATGAATAGACGTGTAGGGTGAAAGGGCATGTATGCCCCCATGTGTGGTTTTGGTAATTAATGACAATCTCTATGGACTAATGTGTAAATTGAGTTTCACTTGTAGGTTTTTCCATTGGCATCGCTTGGGCCATGTGTTGGTCTCAAGGTTGAAAGATGAAGAAATGTCCAAGGGCTTTGTGCCCATTGGAATCTTGAAGAAAGAAGGAGCTTGAAGATTGATCAAGACAAGTGCAAAGAGTTGCATCAAGATGGATCAACCTCAAGAAGGGATGAAGAAGGGCAAGCTCAAGATGCGCCATCTCTAGAAGATCTCATGCTTGAAGCTTCCCATCCTCGGTGATCATGGAGTGATGAAGACAAGTTCAAAGAAGAGGTTTCCCCATGGAGTATGGGGAGCAATTTGCAAGTCTTCATCAAGCAAGAGCAAACAAGAAAGGTGTTCCCACTTGAGAAGAACAAGACGATATACATCAAGTTCCAGTGGAATGCTCAAGGCAAAGGTATGATATTGATAGGGCTTCTGTTTTGCCGGTCTCTATTGTTAGTTGGGAGACCGGGGTTAGGATAGATAGCCGTTCTATCAAGAGGGGCTCTCAAGCGGGTGTTTCGACCACATCATTCGAAGAGAGCTCAAACCTTTGCATTCATAGCATCATCTTTCTTGTTGTTAGTTGGTTATTGTCCATGATAGGATCTAGATCTTGTGGTTATCATCATAACAAACTCTAGTTCTTCATCTAACGATTTCCCTTGCATATCTTATTGCGGTTATTGATCTTGCGAGTTTTTCGGATCCACACCTGGGAGATACATAACATATATATCCATGGTATTTTCTCCCTAGGTGATACCCAATATTTCGGTGGATTCTACATGTCATTATCTTTCCAACAAAGTTGGTTCATATCGTTTGGAGTTCGGATGCAAAAGTTGTTACAGTTTTGGTTTCTGATGTTTTAGCGACTGGAAGTTCCGGCTACCCACCGGAAGTTCCGCTAGGGCATTTTGCTACCAGAAGTTCCAGTGGTAGTTCCGGTTCTTCTTCCGCTCACGTTCTGTATCCTCTCTATCTGGTTTGGTGTTTTGGCGGAATTTGGATCAGAAGTTTCAGCGGTAATACCACCCCCGCCGGAAGTTCCGGCCAGGGAGCGGAAGTACCGCTTGGGCATAAATGCTGGCGGTAGTACCGGGTGAAATTCCAGCTCTTGTTCCGCCCATGTTCTATATCCTCAATATTTTGTATGCTCTATTTGTTAGAACTTTAGTCGGATTTTCCACCGGTAGTTCCGCTCCCACCGGAAGTTCCGGTGGACCGGCGAAAGTTCTGACAGGCTCGTGTTTTTAGTCTCTCGCATCGCAGGTTTCTGACCGTTGGCTGTGTGCCACCGGAATTTCTGTCCTCCCACCGGAAGTACTGGCCAGGGTCGCGAATGCCCATAACGGGCAGATCTGGGATCCCTTTAAAAGGGGCTCCTCTTCCCCTTCGTGGGCACTAGCTCTTTTATTGGTTCTTGGCTTTCTCTCTCTCCTCCATTGTTAACCTTGAAGAGCTTTCCCTCTCCCTTTCTCTTCCTATGATTCTTGCATCTTTTTGAGGGATTTGAGAGAGGGATCAAGATCTACAATCCCCCCAAGACAAATCCCTTCTTTGTGAACGAATCATTGGGATCTAGATCTTGGAGAGTTTTGTGTTCCCCTCTTGTGTTCTTCCTCCCTTATTTCCCCAATAGCTTTTGTACCTTTGTTGGAATTTGGGAGAGAAGGACTTTCCCTTGCGTTTGATGCATAGGTTTGAGTTCTCCTCAGAGATTCGGCGAGTTCAAGCTTGAGGGCTTGTTACTCTTGGGTTCTTGGAACCCTAGACGGTTGTGTGGTTGGGTTGTTGACTTCTTGTGACCTTTTGTGGTCTTGTAGCCTTTTGTGCCTCTGTTGGCCTTTTGTGGTGTTGTAGCCTTTTGTGGCTTTGTTGTTGGGAGCCTCCAATTGATTTGTGGAGATAGCCCCAATCTTGTACGGGTTTTGGTGACCGCCCTCAAGTGTCCCTTAGTGGATCGTGAGTAGGCCTTTGTGGTGAGCTCACGGGAGAATAGGGTGAGCCTTTTGTGGCACCGATGAGTTGCGTGCCTTCGCATCCAGGGTGAGGCCTTGTGTGGTGTTGGGTGTGCATCGAGCCACCACACCCCAAGGTGAGCCATTTGTGGCATTCGGAGAGCATTGCACCATCGCACCTCTCCAACGGAGACGTAGCTTCTTTGGAAGTGAACTTTGGGATAAAAATCTTCGTCTCCGCGTCCATCGGTTATCTCTCAATCGAGCACTTTAATTATGCACTTTACTTTGTGATAGCCATCGTGCTTGAAGTATTTCATCTTGCTATCACCTTGTTGCTTGTATTGCTTAGCATAGGTTGTTGGTGCACTTAGGTGAACCTAGTGGTTAGGTTTTGTGCTCAATAAATTAAACGTTATTTTTTATTCCGCATTTGTTTGAGCCTTAACTGTAATAATTTTTAAAAGCCTATTCATCCCCCTCTAGGCGACGTCCATTACACTTTCACAAGTCTTAAACGAAATTTAAAGACAACCATAAGGCTCCTGCCGGTTGCCAACTTACAATAATGATCATTGCATACATCATATATAATCATAATCATGGCCATATCACATCACAACACAATCCCTGCAAAAACAAGTTAGACATTTCTAATCTTCTTTGCATGTTTTATGTGCCTGGGGATTTCTCATAAGAACCTTGCTAACTTACGAACATGAACTACAACATTGATACAAGTATTTTCAAGTGCCCATTGTAAATTGGATCTTCACTATGGTGGGAGAGACAGACACCCGAAAAGCCACTTGTGCAATGCAAGTTGCACATTGAGCGTGGAGCAAGTCTCATGTACGATGACATGTAAGGTTAGCCCGATTCACTTCATCCCACCATCCCTCAAGAAGCAAAGTACACAAAAAGCAATCGACAACAAAAGCATCAACGCCCACAAAAACTTTGTGTTCTACTCGTGCAATAGATCTACGCATAGACATGGCTCTGATACCATTGTAGGGGTTCGCAGCATGGAAAACAAAAAAATTCTATTGCGGGAACACATAAAAGCCAGGATCTAATCTACGAGATTGGTGCAACGAGTTTGTATACTACTAACCCTCGTAGATCCAAAGCGTTTAACGAGATCGGATTCTCTTGGTTAATGTAGTCATTCACTTGCCGATCTCAAGATCGAGAAGACGATCCTTCCGGCGCCAAGTTCCGGCAGCGCTTTCGCAGTCGGTCACACGTTTGGTACTCGATGAAGACCTTCCTCTCCCTTGTTCCAGCAGGCAGCGGAGGTTGTAGATCTCCTCGTGATTCCACCAGCACGATGGTGTGGTGCTGGAGGTGGAGGAGTAGATACTGCAGGGCTTCACCTAAGCCAGAGCAGGTATGGTGGAGGACAGAGGGCCTAGGCGGCTAGGGTTTAGGCACCGTGGAGAGGGAGGCACCGGCGGCTAGGGTATAGGTGGCGGCAACTTGGATAGGGGCTAGCGCTCTAGTGGCTTGGGGAGGCGGTGGTGGCCTAGAGTTTGGGGTGAGGGCCAAGGGGGGCAGCCCTTGCTTATATCGGAGGGGGAGGCGGCAAGGGGAAGCCGAGTCCTCCCCCAACTCCCCTTGTAGCCGGTGGCTTGGGGGGAGAGGTAAACCTCTCCCTTGTAGGTTGCCTCTCCTTCCTCCACTAGGACTTTGACTTTCCAAATTAGGATTTGACTTTTCAAAGTAGACTTTGACTATTCAAACTAGAGTTTGATTCCCACTTCCTAGTCATGGCCTGATGGCGTTGCGTCAACATGAGAGCGCTTCGTCGGGAAACCCCAAGAGCAAGGTATGATGCAACACAGCAGCAAGTCTTCCCTCAGTAAGAAATCGAGGTTATCGAACCAGTAGGAGGAAGGAAACGTCTCAAAGGTGTTGCAAGCAATGTGGAAACCTACACAACACAAACTCAAGACTTTGCCCCAACTAACAGTGAGGTTGTCAATCTCACCGGTTGCTTTAACAAAGGATTAACTGTATGGTGTGGAAGGTGATGATGGTTTGCAGCAAGTAAACAATAACAATGGAAGATGTATCAATTGTAAATATTGGACCGGGGTCCATAGTTCACTAGAGGTGTTCTCCTTAGATAAACAAACAAGGCATGCAGGGTAAACAAATTACAGCAGGGCAATTGATAGGACTGAGCAAGGCATACCAATGCAATACTAGACATAAAGATCCTATGAGATTTGATTGGGCAATACAACAAGATACATAGACTGCCATCCAACTACATCTATGACTAGAAGTCCACCTTTGGGTTATCATCCGAACCCCTCCAGTATTAACTTGCAAGCAACAGACAACTGCTTTAAGCAAAGTGTGTAAGGTAAACAATCCACTTGTTCCATGAACAAGAGATCGTTGTTTTCTCCCTAGTGGCAACAACACATCTACAACTTTAGAGATTTCTATCACTTCCCTTAGATTAAATAGAGGCTTGAACCCACTATCAAGCATAAATATCCCCTCTTGGAGTCACTAGCAACTACTTGGCCAAGATAGCTACTAACACCGAGGAGCATGCAAGATCACAAACAACACAAACATGATAGAATCAATAAGACAAAACCATTAATCAATCTGACATAGTAATCTCAATATCCATCGGATCCCCACAAACACAACATGCATGATTACAAATATATGAGATCTTGATCATGAACGGAGCTCACACGATCTAGACATGAAAGCATAAAGGAGGAGATGCAAACATCTAGCTACTACATGGACCCGTAGTCCAAGGTGGAACTACTCACGCTTCATACCGGAGGCTGGCATGATGAAGAAGAAGGCCTCTGGGATGATCTCCCCTCCAGCAGGGTGCCAGGAAAAGCTTCAGATCCCCCGATCTAGGGACGATGGTGGTGGCGGCTATAGATGGTTTCGTGGAATATTGATCGGGTTCTTAGGGTTTAGGCATCGGGGGCTTCTTATAGGCGAATAGGCGAGACTGGGAGGCGGCCAGGAGGCCCACACCCTTCCCAGGCATGTCCCAGGGTGGGCCTGCGCTGGGGGGTGCAGCCACCCTGTGACGCCCCTCCGTCTCTCCTCTAGACTCCATGTTCTCCTCGGTGAAATATTGACTTTGGATTTTGTCCCGTCCAATTCCGAGAATATTTCCTTACTAGCTTTTATGGAACCAAAAACAGCAGAAAACATGCAATTGGCACTGTGGCAATTTGTTAATAGGTTAGTACCAGAAAACATATAAAAAGCACCTCGAAGTATGGACAAAGCAAAGCAAAGTAGATACTAAACAAGCATGGAACATCAAAAGGTATAGATACATTTCTGACGTATCAAGCATCCCCAAGCTTAACTCCTGCTCGTCCTCGAGTAGGTAAGTGATAAAAGAATAATTTTTTAGGTGACATGCACCATCAAAACCAAGATCAAACCATTTGCAAGCATTGAAAGCTGGTATCAAAGAACTCTAAACATGTGCATGAAAGATGGAGTTCTAACAATAGGACATAGTAACTATGCATGCAACATGAAAGGATATAAACAAATATCATGAATAACATGCATTGAAAAATGTTTGTTTGTTTCACATACAGAAAACATATCATAGTGGCAATCAGCTTGTCCCTCATAGAGTAGCAATATAGATGCATAGGACATCTTCAAAGTTCACAAGGGTGACTAGAAACAAATAGCACAAGAACAAGTAATATCACAATATGCATCAATCAATAATCTTTGAACAGTGCACACAGAATGACAACTATGATCTCTTAATGGTGCCTAAAGGTAGAAGGTGGAGACTCACTATAATTGTGGAAGAAAGGCCCTTCATAAAGGGAAGCAGGGCATTCAAGTTCGAAAAGAGCTTCCAAAGATTATGGTACTTGTTAGCTTTCAGCCCTCATTTCCCCTATCATAAGCATCTTGAAGTGATTAAGGTTAAAGTGAACAAATATGGAGTATATGCTTGACGAAGTATAAGTTGGCAATCTCAACTCCCTTGAATACGAGGGCCACACCTCATGCTACTCAACTTTGGTCACATGTAAGTTCTTGTCACTATAAGTATTTGCTTATCATTGAGAACCGCCAACGGGGTACCCCTTTCACATGGTACAGGAGCTTTACCATAACCAAAATGACAAGGCATGCAGACAATGAGCATCTTAGCAATCTTTTTAAAGGGCCTTTCTTCCACCATTATATTGAGTCTCCACCTATGGATAGAAGGTGGAGACTCAATATAATAGTGGAAGAAAGGCCCTTTATAAAGGGAAGAAGGGATTTCAAGTTTCAAAAAGAGCTTCCAAAAATTATGGTACTTGTTAGCTTTCAGCCCTCATTGCCCCTATCGTAAGCATCTTGAAGTGATTAAGGTTAAAGTGAACAAACTATGGAGTATATGCTTGACAAAGTATAAGTTGGCAATCTCATGTCCCTTGAATACGAGGGCCGCTCATCGGGCTACTCAAGTTTAGTTACTTGCAAGTTCTTGTCATAGTAAGTACATGTGTATCATAGAGAACCGCCAACGGGGTACCCCTTGCACATGGTACAGGAGCTTTCCCATAACCAAAATTACAAGGCAAGCAGACAATGAGAATCTTAGCATTCTTCTTATTTACCATGGGATATGGTGCTTTTTTCTCTCTTTCCTCTTTTCTCAATATGTCTCTTTTTTCTCAATCTCTTTTTTTATAAGAAGAATGTTTCATAGATGTCACTATGGTGATGCTGCAAGTTTCCACCATGATTAGGCATGGCTTAGGCTAGCGGCCCAGGCGTTTCTCTAACATAAAATACATAACTCCATGGACTTACAAGCTCCCCTTTCATTTCACACCGACGACATCCATAGAAAAAGGAGCATGATATCAACTGGGTAGATATTTACAGGTGTTGAAAGCGTTCCCCGTGATAGCACGGTTCTGCTAATTCCAACGTATAAGTGCAATCATATACAACATATATGACACAATGGTTCAAGTTTATTAGGGGCAAGAAAAATAAAGTGTTCCATCAAGTTCGTGAGAGCTTTAATCACTAAATTTTCACATAACAAAATACTTTTTAATTGGAAGATAGATGAAAACAAGAATATACTTGGAATGGTGTAACACACCATGCATAGGAATTTATAGTGCACACTTTGGAATAACTTGGTTTCTTGGGAGTTGGAAGCATGGGTAGAGCTTACTCATACAAGTGGAGGCTAGCAAAAGACTGGGAGCGACCAACAAAGAGAGCAATAATGGCCATAATCATGCAGGGCGACAAAACATTACTAATCAATGCAATAGAGTGGCACTACAAGTCAAGGACTAAATGATCATAGAGGCTATGGTGACTTGTTCATAGTCATAACATGGTGTGAGAATGTGCCAAGTCAACCCAAACAAAGCATCAAAGGAGAATACCACAATACTATGCTTTTGTATGCTAACATAACGCATGTCCTTCAAGGCACACTAAGCAATCCCAATTGTTTGGAAAAAGTCATGCTACAGCAATAATCACTAAGCATAAGGTCAAAACAACACTAGCATGACATGATAAAGTCTAAGTCACAGTCAAAGCAAGCTCCTGTTGTTGGGAATATGCCCTAGAGGCAATCATGTATGATGAGATTTCCCATTGTATTCATAAAGATATTATGTAGTCCTTGTATAAACATCTGATGTGTATCATTGAATATGTGATTCGGTTGTGGAACTATGCATTCATGTTGTTTTTACTAAATATCCTTGGTCATCGAAGTTGTGCTGGACAAACAACTTAGACCAATGTGAAAGTTGGCTTGATGACTCGGTTCCACTTGTCATGAGCATGGAGATGCTATTCCAACTTACACAATTTCGGCTAAAGAGTTTACCGAGTCAAATTGACCCATATTGAGGTACAACGAACAAGTTGTCATTTATATATCTCAATCAATGTAATCCTTAGACCTGAGGTTTTTGCATAGTCCGAGTTGAGGATCACCGACTTAGGTTCTGTCAAACGCTGATCCGTAACTGGGCAGTTATAAAGGCAGGGTTCAGGTCGACTGAGAATCAAGCTGCGTGATGTGAATAACCAAGATGGGATTTTGCCCCTCCACTCAGAGAGATATTCTCTGGGCCCTCTCGTGAGATATGATTCGGAAAGCATGGCCATGCACGACTCGGTTAAGTGTTAACCGAGGCGATCGACTAAGAGTTAGTCGGGTGAATCACTTATCTTGGATCGAGAAGAGAGTCAGACTATTTAAGGGATGACAATTATTCGCCTATAGTCTGACAAGGTATATCGTGAGGCAAAAGGGACTCGGACGTAAGTCGCATTGGAAAGGCAAGTCATCATGACTCTTTGGTACTTGGGAGTCGGCACGTTCTGCTAGGAGCCGCTACCGACTGATCGATTGAGAGTCGGACTCTAATCGTGTCCAAGTAGCCATGAGCCTCCGGGGTCACACACTTAAGAGCGGGAGCAAGTTCGGATTGGATCTGAACCTGTAATCTGGTTGGGTTGGACCTAAACTGGATTAGGACTGAGTTAGTGAGTTGGACTCACGGCGAGTAGTGTTATATGGGCTTTAGTGAATGGGTCGCGCGAGCAGAGCCCACGTTCACTCCCTATATATAGTGGAGCATCGTAACCCAGAAAGGTTAATCGTTGTTCGGTTAGGTCATTCCATGTGTTGGAAACCCTAGCTCCACAGCAGTCCTATCGTCGATACGAACCTAGCAGTTCGCCGTCGGTGCTCCTCCTTGTACATGTGGATACCAGCAGAGGTGATGTGCGATCAGCACCAGGACGATCGGATCGTGAGGACTGCACTGCATCAACTAACGCGCTTCATCAGTAATCCGCAACTGCGCGTCTAGTGGTAAAACTCGTGGCCTTGTACCTCAGCTAGATCTTGGGATCACCACGTTAGAGGGGAAATTTTTGTTTTATCTCCGCGTGGCCGAACAGTGGTATCAGAGCGATAGCTTCTGGTTTTAGGCTCGAGATCTCGCATATGTGATATGCGGTTGGCTGTAGATGAGATCTATGTGTTGTTTGGTGGTCGATCTATGAGATAGATTGGTTTTGTACGAAGTTGATTGGATCAACTGTACTCGGGGAATGGTAGATCTGATTTCCGTGATCATACTGCTGAGGTCGTGGAACGACATACCCCTACCGGTCGGCTTCCGCCATCGGGGTAGACTATGATACGTAAATCCAGAAGCGGTGATCGAAGATCAAAGAGTTTGATCGAATTGGAACGATGGTCGGAATCCATGTTCGGATCGTAGATGAGATCTATGTTTTTGGAAAAATCGTCGGGCGCTGCCCCTTCGATCCCCGCCCACCAGGATAGCGGGACCGTCAGCTTCGCCCTGTCATAGCGCCTTAGATGTCGTTGCGAGTTTCACAACGCCGGTAGATATTGTATCTATTCATAACTTGTTTTGGCAGGAAGTTGTGAATGGTATGGTTCATGTGCATGTGATGTATGTGTGTAATCCATACGTGATCTGCGAATCACGGTTTTTTGTCAGCCGGCTGGAGCCTAGGTGCCGTCATTTTATTGTATAATGACCTGCGTGTCGGATTCTCTATGTAATTTACTTTACTAAGCTAGTGTAGCTGTTTGGAGAACCCGGAAGGCATGCAAGGCGTTGTACATGTCGGCGGCATGGAGTAAGACGGGAAGTGACAAGAGTTGGCACGAGTCGGATTACAGGCTTTGTGGAGATGGAGATCGCCATGAAGAGAGCCATACCATTTCACATTATAATTGCTTTATTTTGTGTTATTGTTATGTCTCTGTTTTACCTCTATTAGATAGTCGGTAAAATTTAATCCCTCAAAGAAGGTCTAGTCGGTTTTCCCACCAGTGTTTGCACCATCACAAGTCGGACATTTTTGGTAGTGGGCTCATAAAATTGAGGTGCTGCCAATTCTTTCCGACTAGGTGGGTTTGAGTCGGACTCTTACTGCGGAAACACTCGGTAAGCTAGACGGGTCTATCACAACGGTTGTGGGGCTCGGGGAAAAGTCGGATGAGAGCCGGGGCATGTGATGCCACCCGTCCAACAGGAGTCGCATGAGATGCGATTGACAAGGAGTTGTCTACCTAGATCACTTGGCGGCTAGCGGTGATGCTAAAGCTCACTAGCCGACTTGCTTATTTAGGATCCTGAATCACTAAGCAACCATCGGAGGGGTGTTGGTTCTAGTGGGAGCATAAAATATTAAAATGTTAAATATGCTTGCTCTTTTATGAATACATGTCTTAAGTGTTTTGCATATTTTCTGTTGTAGATCATGGCACCAAGTAGCACTCACTCTCAGATATCCGGTTTTGCGTTGAGAACCATTCTTGAGAAAGATAAACTGAACGACACTAATTTTACCAACTGGTATCGAAATCTGAGAATTGTTCTCAAACAAGAAAAGAAGGACCATGTCCTAGACAACCCACTTCCAGATGAGCCGAATGAGAATGCGACTGTCGCTTCCACCAATTCCTATCGTCGGGCTAAGGATGAGTCCACGGATATTAGCTGTCTTATGCTTGCTCACATGGAACCGGACTTGCAAAAGCAGTTCGAGCATGTTGAGGCCTACGATATGATCGAAATCCTCAAAAGTATGTTCCACGCGCAGGCGAAGACTGAGAGGTATCAAGTATCTCAGTCTTTGCTGAGTTGCAAGCTTAAGGATGGTGATCCACTAAGTCCGCATGTGATCAAAATGGTTGGTTATGTGCAGTCTCTGGAGAGGCTTGGCTACCCCATTAGCGAAGAGTTCGCTACGGATATAATTCTGAACTCTCTTCCTAGTGCATATGGGCAGTTCATTTCAAACTACCATATGCATGGTATGGATAAGAAGCTCACTGAATTACATGGGATGCTCAAGCAGGCAGAGGCGGATCTCAAGAAGGGCGCCAGTCAAGTGTTGATGGTGCAGAATAAGGCTAAGTTCAAGAAGAGTTCTTGGACTAAGAAGAAGGCTAAGTCAGGAGGAAAGCAGGCTCAGGACCCGGTCCCAAGCGCTTCCTCAGGGACTAAACCATCTCCTTCAGCCGGATCCACTTGCTTCTACTGCAGGGCGGATGGCCACTGGAAGAGGAACTGCAGGAAGTACTTGGCCGACAAAGCCAAGAGTGGAGGTATGACTTCCGACTCAGGTACACTTGTTTGCAATGTTATAGACATATATCTTGCTGATGCACCTAATAGTTCTTGGGTATATGATACCGGATCAGTTATTCACATCTGCAACTCATTGTAGGGACTGGTAAGAACTAGGAGCGTAGCAAGAGGCGAGGTTGATATTCGAGTCGGCAACAAATAAAGAGTTGCTGCGTTGGAAGTCCGCACGATGCAACTTCATTTACCTTCCGGATTCATTATGGAATTGAATAATTGTTATTATGTTCTAGTGCTCAGTCAAAACATTATTTCTGCTTCATGTTTGATGAGGCAAGGCTATGAGTCGAATATCAAGAATAATGGTTGTTCTTTGTATTTGAATGATATGTTTCACGGCTTTGCACCCGTACAGGACGGGTTATTTATTTTGAATCTTTATGGTGAGTCGGTTTATAACATAAATGTTAAAAGGTTGAAACCAAATGATCTGAATCTGACTTACTTTTGGCACTGTCAGCTTGGTCATATAAGTTGGAAACGCATGAAGAAGCTCCATGATGATGGACTCCTAACTTCGTTCGACTTGGAGTCGTTCGAGACATGCGAATCTTGCCTACTCGGCAAAATGACCAAGACACCTTTTGCAAAGAGTTGTGAAAGGGCATCCGACTTGTTGGGACTAGTACATAGTGATGTATGTGGACCAATGAGCACGATAGCCAGGGGTGGTTATGAGTACTTCATTACCTTCACTGATGATTTGAGTAGGTATGGATATATCTACTTGATGAAACACAAGTTGGAAGCCTTTGAAAAGTTCAAAGAATTCCAGAATGAAGCACAGAATCAACTCGTCAAGAAAGTAAAGTTTCTTCGGTCGGACCGAGGAGGTGAGTACATGAGCCATGAGTTTGATGACCATCTTAAAAGTTGTGGAATAGTTCCTCAACTTACTCCGTCAGGAACGCCGCAAAGGAACAGTGTTTCGGAAAGGCGGAATCGGACCTTGTTGGACATGGTACGGTCAATGATGAGTCGGACAGATCTGTCTTTATCATTTTGGGGTTATTGTCTAGAAACAGCGGCGTTCACACTAAACAGAGTACCATCAAAATCGGTAGAGAAGACACTGCATGAGATGTGGACAGGCAAAAAGCCGAGTTTGTCTTTTCTTACGATTTGTGGTTGTGAAGCATTTGTCAAGCGACTTCAGTCGGACAAGCTTACGGCCAAGTCGGATAAATGTATTTTCGTGGGGTATCTGAGGGAAACCTTGGGTTACTACTTCTACAACCGAGAAGAGGGAAAAGTGTTTGTCGCTCGGAACGGTGTCTTCCTTGAGAAAGAGTTTCTCAGTCGGGGAGTAAATGGGAGCACGGTGCAACTCGAAGAAATTCAAGAGGAACCGGCTAGTAGCGAGTCGGCAAAAACCTTGGAGGTTGAGCCGGTCGTGGCAGCTGAGCCAGCAACAGCACTTGTACTACGAAGATCGGCAAGATTACGAAGTGTTCATGATGTGTTACTATTAGACAGTGATGAGCCGGCAAATTATTCGGAAGCGATGGTGGGATCTGATTCCAAGTCATGGCTTGGAGCCATGAGATCCAAGATAAAGTCCATGGATGAAAATCAAGTTTGGAACTTGGTTGATCTGCCAGACGGTGCAAGACCCGTCGAGTGCAAATGGGTCTTTAAGAAGAAAACTGATATGGATGGAAATGTTTCAATCTATAAAGCACGCCTTGTCGCGAAGGGGTTCCGACAAGTTCAAGGAGTTGATTACGACGAGACTTTCTCGCCCGTAGCGATGCTTAAATTAGTTCGGATCATGTTAGCTATAGCGTCCTATTTCGACTACGAGATATGGCAGATGGATGTCAAAACGGCTTTCCTTAACGGAAATTTAACCGAAGACGTGTATATGATACAGCCCGAGGGTTTTGTCGATCCAGCTAATGCTAACAAGGTGTGCAAACTTCAGAAATCCATTTCTGGGTTGAAGCAAGCATCTCGGAGTTGGAATATTCGCTTTGATGAGGTAGTCAAATCGTTTGGCTTCATCAAGAGTGATCATGATTCTTGTTTGTACAAGAAGTTTAGTGGGAACAAAGTAAATTTTCTAATCTTATATGTGGATGACATATTACTGATTGGAAATGATGTCCAGATGTTGCAAGAAACCAAGGAATCATTGGAAAGGAGTTTCTCAATGAAAGACTTGGGTGAGGCAACATACATCCTCGGAATCCGGATCTATAGAGATAGATCAAGGAGGCTCATTGGATTGAGTTAGAGTACTTATTTGGACAAAGTGTTGAAGAAGTTCAACATGGAATCGTCTAAGAAGGGGTTCTTACCGATGTCCCATGGTGTAAAACTTAGCAAGACTCAGTGTCCTTCGACAACTGATGAGCGAAGTCGGATGAGTGTGATTCCATATGCTTATGCAGTAGGATCCATCATGTATGCCATGATTTGTACTAGGCCGGATGTTTCCTATGCTCTAAGTGTTGTGAGAAGATACCAGGCTGATCCTGGAGAGATCCACTGGACAGCGACTAAAAATATCCTAAAGTACTTGATAAGGACTAAGGATATGTTCTTGGTTTATGGTGGTGAAGATGAACTCAGTGTAAAGGGTTACACGGATGCGAGTTATCTTACCGACTCTGATGATTCTCGTTCGCAATCCAGATACGTGTTTATTATAAACGGAGGTGCTATGAGCTGGAAGAGTTCCAAGCAAGAGACTGTGTCTGCGTCTACAACAGAGGCTGAGTATATTGCCGCCTCGGAGGCAGCAAAGGAAGCTATTTGGATGAGGAATTTCCTCATGGATCTTGGTGTGGTTCAGGGCTCGTCCAATCCGTTAGACGTGTATTGTGACAACAATGGTGCTATTTCACAAGCCAAGGAACCTAGACAGCACCAGAAGAACAAGCACATACTCATGCGGTACCACCTGATTCGCCAGTTCGTGGATCAGGGTGATATCAAGTTATGCAAGGTACACACGGATGCAAATATTGCGGATCCATTGACAAAGCTGTTACCACAACCGAAGCATGGGGCGCACCTGAGAGCCATGGGCATTAGATTCTTAGACATGTGATGTCAGAAGATTGACTCTAGTGCAAGTGGGAGACTGTTGGGAATATGCCCTAGAGGCAATCATGTATGATGAGATTTCCCATTGTATTCATAAAGATATTATGTAGTCCTTGTATAAACATCTGATGTGTATCATTGAATATGTGATTCGGTTGTGGAACTATGCATTCATGTTGTTTGTACTAAATATCCTTGGTCATCGAAGTTGTGCTGGACACACAACTTAGACCAATGTGAAAGTTGGCTTGATGACTCGGTTCCACTTGTCATGAGCATGGAGATGCTATTCCAACTTACACAGATTCGGCTAAAGAGTTTAGCGAGTCGGATTGACCCATATTGAGGTACAACGAACAAGTTGTCATTTGTATATCTCAATCAATGTAATCCTTAGACCTGAGGTTGTTGCATAGTCAGAGTTGAGGATCACCGACTTAGGTTCTGTCAAACGCTGATCCGTAACTGGGCAGTTATAAAGGCAGGGTTCAGGTCGACTGAGAATCAAGCTGCGTGATGTGAATAACCAAGATGGGATTTTGCCCCTCCACTCGGAGAGATATTCTCTGGGCCCTCTCGTGAGATATGATTCGGAAAGCATGGCCATGCACGACTCGGTTAAGTATTAACCGAGGCGATCGACTAAGAGTTAGTCGGGTGAATCACTTATCTTGGATCGAGAAGAGAGTCAGACTATTTAAGGGATGATAATTATTCGCCTATAGTCTGACAAGGTATATCGTGAGGTGAAAGGGACTCGGACGTAAGTCGCATTGGAAAGGCAAGTCGTCATGACTCTTTGGTACTTGGGAGTCGGCACGTTCTGCTAGGAGCCGTGTTACCGACTGATCGATTGAGAGTCGGACTCTAATCGTGTCCAAGTAGCCATGAGCCTGCGGGGTCACACACTTAAGAGATGGAGCAAGTTCGGATTGGATCTGAACCTGTAATCTGGTTGGGTTGGACCTAAACCGGATTAGGACTGAGTTAGTGAGTTGGACTCACGGTGACTAGTGTTATATGGGCTTTAGTGAATGGGTCGCGCGAGCAGAGCCCACGTTCACTCCCTATATATAGTGGAGCACCGTAACCCAGAAAGGTTAATCGTTGTTCGGTTAGGTCATTCCATGTGTTGGAAACCCTAACTCCACAGTAGTCCTACCGTCAATACGAACCTAGCAGTTCGCCGTCGGTACTCCTCCTTGTACGTGTGGATACCAGCAGATGTGCTGTGCGATCAGCACCAGGACGATCGGATCGTGAGGACTGCACTGCATCAACTGACGCGCTTCATCAGTAATCCGCAACTCCGCGTCTAGTGGTAAAACTCGTGGCCTTCTACCTCAGCTAGATCTTGGGATCACCACGTTAGAGGGGAAATTTTTGTTTTATCTCCGTGTGGCCCAACACCTCTTGCACTATTCAAGCAAGAACTTTCTACTCCTTTCCAACACCAATCGACGCGGGGTTCCAAACTACTCTATTCAAGCAAACTAAACAAACTAAGCAAAGCAAACGAAAACTAAGACGCTCCAAGAACAACACAACAGTGCATGAAACAGTAAAAACGAAGTGTCTAGAAAGACCTGAGATTTTTATTGATGAAGAAGGGGATGCCTTGGGCATCCCCAAGCTTTGACGCTTGTACCTCTTGAATATTTGGGGTGACACCAGGGTGGCATCCCCAAGCTTGAGATTTTGTCCATTCTTAATCTAATTACATCATTCTCTCTCTACACCTGAAAAGTTTCCTTCATACAAAACTTCAGACAATCTTCATTAGCAACATTAGTGTATTCAAAAGATAATAGACCCTTGGGTTTAGCTTTGGAACAGCAAAACTTTCAATAAAAACACAAGCTACTGAAGCAATTCCCTCAAAAATCTCAATTTCCCAAAAGGAACCCAAAAAGGAATAAATAAGAAACAAATGCAAATAATGGCAGAAATTTGTCAAAACAGACCAGCAGGTAGAAACCGGTTTTTTGAAGACCTTCTGTTTCTCAAATCAAAAAGTGTTGAACTAACGAAAGTTATCTAACATACTGGGGGATTTATTTGTAAATTTTAAACTCAATCTGACTTACAGAGACTCCTCAAGAAATTTTATGGTGGAGCATAGAAATCTGTTTCGGGACAGCAACTCCCCAAATCTTACTTTCCTCTCATTAGATGTCATTCTTGGCACAAAAAATAAACAAAAAGGATAAGTAGAGGTCATTACTGAAGTAATAATATGTTAGACTCAATAAAAATCGTAGGTTATCTCCCAACAAGTACCTTTTTAACGCCTTTAAGTTGGCACAAGAAGCAAGAAATCAAGTATTTTCAAATGAAGAAGCATTAACATCAGCTCTCTTTCTCCTACCTTTCTTACCTTTCTTCTTCTATTTAGGGAATATATGATTGCTTACTAGAGGATCAAAATGCATAATGCCTTTTCCCACATCTATTATTGCTCCAAGGTGTTTCAGCAGGGATCTTCCGAGTGTAATTTGTCCTTTGCCTACACATTCAATAACAAGATAATCAGTAGACACCATTTTCTCTGAGATTTTTGTAAACACACCTTCAGCTATTCTAAGGGGTAATAAAGTTGCATTATTAGTAAGAGATATTTCTTATCTTCCTTTAAAAAGTCCCCAGAGACTCAAAGACTCATAAATATCTTTAGGCATAAGGCAAAATTCAGACATGATATGACAGCGAGCATCAAAAGTTGCACTATTTATGGAGACTTTGATTGTGGGAAACCACTTTGAACGCTCAGAATTTATTGGAACATAACCATGGTGCTCTCTAAATGTGTGATAGCAACTGTTCAACGCAGAAGTATTGGACTCAAGAGTGTTCAACCTAGCATAAATGTCTATAAAAGAATAATCAGACTTGCCAGGCATATTATAAATTATAATCAACTTCTTTATAGCATGTAAAGAATATATATAACAAAGAGCAATAACATGGTAGAAACTATTAATAACCAAGCTAAGACTCATCTAAGGCTCAGTTTCCCTTTGTAAAGTAGAGATTCTAGACCAAGCTTCTTTGAAACTCCCTTCACTTCCTTGCTTGAAAGTAAAGATCCTTTCCATATGTGACATAAGGATAGGACCAAAACCAAACATGGTGGCAACTAGAGCAGGACCTAATTTCTTTTTGCGTTTTTGATAAGAGAAAGCAAACCAAACTAAAATAAAAAAATTAGAGTTTTTGATAAAAAGAGGCAAACAAAACCAAGCAAAAGAAACTAGGAAAACCAAAAACAAAGTAAAGAGAAAGGTTAAGGTGGACTCCCCTTGTGAAGACATCCTTATCCTCCCCGGCAATGGCGCCAGAAAATCTTGATGGCGCTGCATCAACGTGGGAGCGCTTCGTCGGGAAATCCCAAGAGCAAGGTATGATGCAGCACAATAGCAAGTCTTCCCTCAGTAAGAAACCGAGGTTATAAAACCAGTAGGAGGAAGGAAACGTCTCAATGTGGAAACCTGCACAACACAAACTCAAGACTTTGCCCCAACAAACAGTGAGGTTGTCAATCTCACCGGTTGTTGTAACAAAGGATTAATTGTATGGCGTGGAAGGTGATAATGGTTTGTAGCAAGTAAACAGTAACATTGGAAGATGTATCAATGGTAAATATTAGACCAGGGTCCATAGTTCACTAGAGGTGTTCTCCTTATATAAACAAACAAGGCATGCAAGGTAAACAAATTACAGCAGGGCTATTGGCAGGACTGAGCAAGGCATAATAATGCAATACTAGACATAAAGATCTTATGAGATTCGATTCGGCAATACAACAAGATACATAGACCGCCATCCAACTGCATCTATGACTAGAAGTCCACCTTTTGGTTATCATCTGAACCCCCTCCAGTATTAAGTTGCAAGCAAGATACAACTGCTTTAAGCAAAGTGTGTAAGGTAAACAATCCACTTGTTCCATGAACAAGAGATCGTTGTTTTCTCCCTAGTGGCAACAGCACATCTATAACCTTAGAGATTTCTGTCACTTCCCTTAGATTAAATAGAGGCATGAACCCACTATCGAGCATAAATACCCCCTCTTGGAGTCACTAGCAACTACTTGGACAAGATAGCTACTAACAACGGAGAGCATGCAAGATCACAAACAACACAGACATGATAGAATCAATAAGACAAAACCATTAATTAATCTGACATAGTAATCTCAATATCCATCGGATCCCCGCAAACACAACATGCATGATTACAAATAGATGAGATCTTGATCACGAACGGAGCTCACAAGATCTAGACATGAAAGCACAAAGGAGGAGATACAACCATCTAGCTACTACATAGACCCGTAGTCCAAGGTGGAACTACTCACGCTTCATACTGGAGGCTAGCATGATGAAGAAGAAGGCCTCCGGGATGATCTCCCCTCCGGCAGGGTGCCGGGAAGAGCTTCAGATCCCCCCAATCTAGGGACGATGGTGGCGGTGGCTACAGATGGTTTCGTGGAATGTTGATCGACTTCGGTTTTAGGCATTAGGGGCTTCTTATAGGCGAAGAGGCGAGGCTGGGAGGTGGCCAGGGGGCCCACACCCTGCCTAGGCGCGGCCCAGGGTGGGCCCGCGCCTAGGGGTGTGCAGCCGCCCTGTGGCGCCCTCCGTCTCTCCTCGGGACTCCGTGTTCTCCTCAGTGAAATATCGACTTTGGCTTTTCTCCCGTCCAATTCCGAGAATATTTCCTTACTATATTTTCTGGAACCAAAAACAGCAGAAAATAGGCAACTGGAAGGGTGGCAACTTGTTAATAGGTTAGTACCAGAAAATATATAAAAAGCACCTCGAAGTGTGGACAAAGCAAAGCAAAGTAGATACTAAACAAGCATGGAACATCAAAAATTATAGATACGTTTCGAACGTATCATGGTAGACTCGACCTAAGTCTTGATGCCTCCAGACGCACTAGGGCATGGAGGATCCAAGTGCCCCCCCTCTGGGGTGGTGGACCTTCCAGAACCTTCTAGAAGCTTCCAGTGAAAACACCAAAAACATTTCCGAACCCCGGAAATGGGCTTTCCTCATATGAATCTTATTCTCCGGACCATTCTGGATCTTCTCATGATATCCTGGATCCAATCCGAGACTCCAAACAACATTTGGTCTCCAACACATATTCCATATATACTAAACAACATTGAATCCTTAAGTGTGTCTCCCTACGGTTCGTGAACTATGCAGACATGATCAAGACACTTCTCCGATCAATAACCAATAGAGGAATCTAGAAATTCATATGGTTCCCACATATTTCTACAATTACATTATGATCGAATGAATCATTTACATATGATACCGATTCCCTTTCTCACGAGAGACTTTACTTATCCGAGGTTTGATCGTCGGTATCCCTATACCTAGTTCAACCTCATTACTTATAAGCACTCTTTACTCGTTCCGTGATATGACATCCCTTGTGACCTAATCACATGCTTGCAAGCCAATTGGACGACATTCCATCGAGAGAGCCCAGAGTATATCTATCCATCATATGGATGGACAAATCTCACTCTTGGTCCATGTGCCTCAACACATACTTTCAGAATACCTAATGCTGCCTTTATAACCACCCAGTACGGAAGTGGTGTTTGATGTCATCAAAGCATTTATCCGATGATCGTGATTAACATGATCTCATGGTCGAAGGATTAGGTTACTATGTATTTGAAAGTTTGTAGCAAACAAACTCTAAATGACTTGATCTTACGCTACGCTTACTATAAGAGTGTGTCCATCATATCATTCTCCTAATGACATGATCTTGTTATTAATAACATCTAATGTCCATGATCAGGAAACCATGATCATATATTAATCACCAAGCTAGTTTAACAAGAGGCTTACTAGGGACTACTTTATGGTTACAAAACACACAAGTACTGATGTTTCCGGTTAATACAATTATAGCATGGGATGTAAACATTTATCATAAACACAAAGATATAATAATAATCATTTTATTATTATCACTTGGTCATATCTCCAACACGAGTAAAATGCACGAGCAACCAAACACATCCAGAAGGTTTCTTAGTTAGACAGCTCGACAATATCGCTACTCCCTCCATATCGGTTTCAAGGGCTAGCACATAGTCCAATAAAAAAGTTTAGTCACAAGTTTGTTCAAAAAAATATGAATTATAAATTTTGAAAATTATACCATTAGATTCATATTCAAAATATCTTTTCAATGGTATAATTTTTGTAACATATAATTCTTATTTCGTTGGCTAAATATATGGTCAAACTTTATTTTTGGACTACGTGATGGCCCTTTAAATTGGTATGGAGGGAGTAGTTAAACAAAGCAACGGCTAAGGGCGAGGTTGGTTGCTCGGTACAATATTTCTTGGTTTTGTCATTTTTCTTGTTGGGTTCTGTATGGGGGAGATTGGGCTTGAGCTAACTTGGTCAAGTTGTTTGGCTTCTTGCATTCAGGTTTTCTATAAATTGGTCCAGTTGTTTGGTTGTCCAGAATTTTGTCTTTTTCCCTGCTGATGCATTTCACAGGTGTTTGGTGTGGTGCTTTGCATCTGATCACATGGGTTATGATCACTCATTTAAAATTTGGTGATCTTACCACCCAGCACACACACAACACATGATCACAGGTACAGTCATATGCACACACAACACATTACGAGCTAGATGATCACTATAACAACCCTATGCAGACACAAACATTTGCTAGGTACACCATAGTAGTCTTAGCAGTCACATGCAGATAGCAACCAATGGTTCTAAACTACATCCCTGATCAAAAAACATCAGCAAGGGCATCACCTGCCCCTCAAGCAGCAGGGGCTTAATCCCTGATGAAACAAACCATCAACAGGGGCATCCCATGCCCCCGAACCACCACCAGGGATTTTCACCCCTGATCAAAAGAACCATCAGCCTACTTAGTTCACCATCACTAGTTGTCCATCAGCAACTACTACTACTACTTACAAACTTACAAGTATCGACATGAAGGCCGCTGCCGGCTAGCCGTGGACTGGGCAAGTGTACTTCCTGGCGCTGAAGGAGCCCGCCTTATAGATCGTCATCTTGATGATGAAGGCCTTGAGCTTGAACTCCACGACGTCATCGCACTCCAGGTCATACGTGTACACCAGCTCCGGCCAGTTCTTCCTGAAGGCAAAACCTGGCCAGCAAACAAGTCCACCTACACCCACTCGGTGCACCAGCGACAGGCTGTGACCTGCACGACGTGTGATGGCGGTTACTTCATCTAGGTCCTTAGGACAAACTGGAACACAGACGGGATCACCAGCATGTGGTGGTTAGTAGCATCCAGCTAGATGATGAAGCGGCGAGGGATCTCAGCGATTGGGTAGTGGCCAAGCTTTGGTTGTCGGCCCTTCTTGCTGTGCGGTTGTGATGAGTGCATATCTGCATCATGTTTTAGATTATTATTTTGCATTATAGATGTAGGATATTGGTATTTTATGGTGTTCGCACACACTTTTTATGTTTATTTTCACCAGGATCAGATTAGATGATGGATTCGATGGACACAATTCTTGGACCAGTTATATTGGAGTGAAAAGGAGCCAAAAACTACGTAAGTTGCTTATTTGGGAAATATTAATAACACCAGAAGAAACCCCGAAGCAATTCTAGGATACAGAAGAGTTGACGACCAACTATACATCTGTCACATCCCAAAATTTTCCAAATTTTGAAATGTGAAAAATAAACAAACAAAAGAAACAAATGTTGAAATTTAGGGTGAAAAGAAAATTTTGCTTATAAATGGAAACATCAAAACCCTACTTGAACAAAATTTGAATGAAAAGCCAACAAACAAAATTTCAAACAAGTCAAATGCATCCCTGCATGGAATGTATCTTGAATTTAAAACACTTGGAAAAATTCAACCAAAAACCCTAAACCCTAATGAAAGAAATCATCTCCAATATCACTCCAAGACTATGGCCTTGTTCCATATAAAAATTTAGCAACAAAAATTCTTAAATGACCAAAAATGGTAAACAAAAATATTATAAAACCATGGGAATTGATTTCACTCAATTTGGAGCCATGGATAAAAACTCATGATTTTAATAAGATAAAAGAAATTATTTCCAAGACTAATAAAGCTCCTAGCTAAAATAAATACCAAATTGTGAACAAATTAATCCTAAAAGGATTTAAAAAGATAAATAAATATTAAATAAAATTATACAAATTGTAATCACTATTTTTGGAGCTATAAATAAAAAGATATGGATTTTATAAGACAAATAAATAAATAAATAAATAAGAATTATTTCAAAGACAATTTAAACCATGGTTAAAATCCATAAGTAAATGGAATAAAAGTTTATTAAATAATATAAAAGAATAAAATTTTATTTAAATAAAATTATATGGACTTATGAACCATATTCAATTTTATTTGAATAAAATCCAAAATGCCTCACTTAATTTAAATGAGGATTAAATCATAAGAAAACTATTTGAAACACTCCAAAGTGGACTATTTAATCAACTTATATTTGGTATAAAAGCTACTGAAAATTTTGGTGAAGTTTTGAAATCAAAAAGAGGTTTAAATCAATTGATTTGAATAAAAACAGAAAACAGAAAAAGAAAAAGGAAAAGATTTGAAGAAAAAAAGAAGAGAAACTTACCTGCCCAAAAACCTTGGCCCAGCACGGCCCAACTAGCCCACCCGACCACCTCTCTCCCCCTCTGCTCCTTTTATCACTCGTGCACACCCGCACCCATCACTGACCTCCGGGCCCTACCCTGTCCTGTGAGCATCGTCTTCAACGCGCGCTGAACACTCCCTTCTATCTCTGCCGTTTCTGCAAAGAATTGATTCGCATAAATTCGATTGACTGAGCGAGTAATTCCTGTCCCTGACCCTGCCTTCTTAACCCCCTCTGTCTCCTCTTCGTTTCCTCTCACTTCCCCGCACCAGAGAGCCCCTAGGCTGCTCTGATTTTTGCCCGCACCGCCGCAGTACTAACGAGCTCCGGCGAGCTATTCCGGTGAGCACCGCGTCCCCCTCTGCCTTTGGTTCATGCAATCGTGTTTGCCTTGTACTTGCGCATATCCTGATGCTTACCACTTGTCTCCTGTTGCACCAGGGTGTCACCTTCGTCTTCAACTGTGAGCACCCGAAGCTCGACGCAACTCTGACGAGCTATTCTGGTGAGGTCCGTGTTCCCCTTGACCACTAGTTCAAACGACCGTGTTCCCCTTTGCCCTATGCACCTTCTAATGCCTACCATTTGTCCACATTGCACCCTAGGTCATCGCCCCCGTCGTCGTCTGCAAGCACCGAAGCACGGCCGAACTCCGACGAGCAATTGAGCCTGTGTTCATGCACCCCCGCCCCAACCGCATCCACGCTGAGCATCCCCTCATCTTCGCGACCGCAGTAAGCCCCAACACCCCTCTCCTACCCCCTAGACTCGTCGGTGCATCGCCATCAGTAACGTCGCCACCGCTGCAGCCATTTGCGCCGCTAGGTTTAGGTCAGAGCGTTGTGATCCAGTGGATCTAGATCTAGTGGCCTAGATTAGATCTAGCAGCGAACAAGTATAGTTAGATCTGGACCACAGGATCACACTTAGATCCAATAGCTCACGTGCGTGATCCATCCGAAGCGGTATCGTCCAATCAGATGTTGCCGCGTGGCTCTGTTTTCGATTTAAAATCCAGATTTTCTTCTATTAGATGTTTGAACTTGTAAAATCAATAAATTTTGATCTATTTATCCAAAAATTACAAATTTTATATCAATGGATTCAGAAAAATGTGTAATTTGCACTTATTGCCTTAGTTTGGTCATTTCCTTCTATAAAATTATATTTTTATGCAGAAACATTAATAGTACTATTTCGAGTATAAAAATTGTTCTAAAAATTATTTTTGAGTGAGACCTTTTGCAAATAGATTTGTTTTTAACCCTCTGACCATAAACACTAACATTTGAATTTAAAAATATATTTTGTTAACACTAGGAATTATTCCTTTGAATAAAAGAATTTCTTGTAAAATAAAAATGATTTAAAAGGATTGTTTTCACTAACTTGGTTTCAAATGGAATTTCCACCTTTATAAAAGACCAGTAGGTGTTTTTGAATTGTTTAGAGCCTTGTTAGAAACCAATTTTTCAATAAAACAACCTTTTTGCATGCTTGCATGCCTTTCTTTGTTTTTATTGTTTTGTGTTGTTATTTGTTTGAGTTCTAGTTTTGAATGTGTGTTTTGCTTGACTGAATTGTAGTGAACTTTGAGGAGTGTCTCAATTGCAAGATCAAGGATAGTACCTAGATTCTATACTAAAAAGGCAAGTGATACTTTGGTCATCAAAAGTCCTATCTTTTCAATATTGCATTCGTGGTATTTTTGTAGTATGCATGATAGGACTATTTTTTTATATATTGTTATGCTATAGTAGATCCTATAGAATATATCTTTGTAGGAATCTTTCTAAGTCAAGAGAGGTCTCATGCCTTTATGCTTAGCCTAGCTATTAGAATACAAGGGTGGAATATTCATACTATGATATTATGCAAAGTCTATAACTATGTTTTTGATTAATAAAACAACTATGTGAATGAAACACCTAGGTGGAATGGTAATTGCTTGGATGGATTTTTGTTGAGTGGTTACCCAGGGCCCATTTCTATGGTTTACCCTGGTGTATCTCACTTGTGGATGGCCATCCAGGAACAAAGAGATTTGAGATGTTTTGTGTTGAGAAGCTTCCGGTGCAACCACATGGCATATGGGATCTGCCTTGACCAACTAAGTTGCAAGAACTCAGATGGACAGACAGTTGGTGGTAGTGATGATAGGATGGAATGCGTCTGTGCTGATCTAAGGGATTTTTCTGAAAAGTCTCATCTCGATGCATGTCGAGGCTTGTGGGAAAAGTGCACCACCTCTCGAGAGGGTAAAACCTAAGCACTTAGCCGTGTCCCCAGTAATGGAAATTTTGAGCCTCAAAGACATTGGAATGATCAAGAATCTCCTCATCCCAATTTCTCTAAGTTAAAACTTGTTGGGTGAACAAGGGAAGCACCTAGTGTGTATCCAGTGTTCCATGTGTGATGAAATGTTCTAAAAAGAGAAAAATATTTTTCAAAGGATAGGGAAAACTTCTTTTATGCAAAGGCTATCCAAAACTCCACTTAGCCGTATATTCATTTAGATGTTAGATTCTCCATGTCAAAATAATATCACTTGCCAATACAATTCAAATGTATTGACCCTTGTGGCTGTAACTTATTATGTTGCAGGTTTGTTTGATGATTAGTGAAGTTTGTTGAGTAGGGATTACAAAAGTCTACAACCAACATGATTGCCTGTGGCACATGAAGATGAAGGACTCCATGCTATATAGTTATATCTGCTGCTTTGTAATAAGATAGCCATATGAGCTATGTAAGTTGTAATGAAATATTTTATTCCTGGTTATAAGTTGTAATATGACCTTTGTTTCTTGATATTACATCTTAAACTGTGGGTGATAGCTATTCAATCCAGGGACTAGCACTGTAAACACAGGGATCTCTACCTTATCAGGTTAGGACCTCTACAACGGCGGTAGCCCGTATAGTTTCCGCCATATAGTTGGCGTCGCCTCCTCCCCCTAAAATAGTTTCACCCCATGAAACTGGATCGGGGAGACGACATACATAACACCCGGAAATCACCGAAAACCTCACCTTTGGAAGGGATCTGGAGTGGGAACTTTCCCTAGGGATCCATATTCTCCCTAACAGATCTAGGAGGCCAACGCATCCATATCCATCTTCATCAACCACTGCATCTTCATCACCACCATCATCTCCATCAATCCCGTCTAGATCTTGATGTAATTCTTGCACTAGTTGTGGATTTATATAAGTACTATTCATCGATAATCGTTTCCATTACCATTGCCATGATGCTGATTGCCTCCTGTCTGAGTAGATCACTAATTCTTGGGGAGATGGAGAAACCCTAGTATATGATTGAGATGAAATAGAGATTATTATGTTATACATCATTATATGTATGTGTTAATTATCTACATCCTGATGTATGGAGTTGTGCACCTCCTTAATATTTGCCTCTCGCAGGGACTTGATGAAGGGGATTACTTGTTGGTAGACGGAGGGATGGTAACACTTACTGTGACTATAAAGTCGTTTCCATCCTTTACATACTAACTTGGGGAATCAAGGAGAACTCATTAAGCCATGTCCATGCCGCGGGAGAAATCCCTTAATAGCGGTATAATACGATTGATGCCGTTTATTTGTCAGCTGTGGTTATGAAGGATGGTGTGAGCAGTGGTTGCTGCCTAATCATCCATATATGGTGATCCTCCCACATACATGCATATCATGAGAATATTTGTTAAAATAATCTTGATCGCTCAGTCTAAATTGCTAGCGGTGTATGCACCACTCCCTGAGAACGCCTTTCCCCTATTGCAGTTTTAATCTTTCTTATGCACGCGATTACTATTTTCTGCATTGAATTTTACTTTACATTACTTTACTGTTCCAACCAACCAAAAACCCAAAAACAATTCTACTTTCTTGCATCTAAGAATTATTCCTTAAGTACTTTGTTTAGTATTAGTTAAAAGAATTTTAGTCTTTCGCCTGCTACTTCCTGTGGGATCGATATCTTTATTTCGAAAATAGCTACAAACGATCTATGCACTTGCAGTCATCAAGCTATTTTCTAGCTCCGTTGTCGGGGAGCTTAGCGCTATAACTCACTTTACTTTTAGTTATTTACTTTCATCGTACTTATTTTTATTTTGAGTTGTAGGACCATAACAATGGACAACACTCAGCATTTAATGCAGCTTGAGGTAGTAAGGAATTTGGGTTCGTCCATGGACGCTTTTATAACTGTCAATAGAACTATAAACCCCGATTGTATAGAGATCCATCCTTTATTATTTGAGTTACTTAACTCTAAAAAGTTTGCAGGAACCCATGAAGAGAGTCCATATGGACACTTACAACTCTTTGAAGATGTTTTCGGTTCCTTTATATTTGATGATTGTGACCTTGATAAGGTTAAAATCCAGTTGTTTAGACAAACTCTCTCTAATAATGTTTGCAACCGGTATAGATCCTTTTGTGCAGAAGCACCAAGGATGTGGACGGATTTGACAACCAATTTCTTGTCAAAATATTACTCAGAAAGCAAAGCTCGTAGGATGAGAGGTATTATTATCAGTTTCAAAAATATTCTTAATGAGAGTTTATATGAAGGCTATCTAAGGTATAAAAGCTATCTAGATAATTGCCCCATCACCATTTTCCTGATTGGTTAATCACTCATACTTTTTATGGAGAGATTAATAATAAAAATTGAACAAACCTAGGCACCGCTTCTAATGGTAGTTTTCTATCTTATACTTACGACGAAGCATGGAAATTAATAATGAAAATGAGGAAGACAACAGAAAGTCATTAAAATAGGGAGAGAAATAAAGATAGTTCTTCAGAATATGCTTGTGTAACTTTCTTGCATATGAAAGGACTTGTGCGATGATTAAAACCCTTGGTATTGATTCTTATTCGGTAAAGAAAATTATTGAGAAGTATGCAGGGCATTTACAGGTACCTGCAGGATGGGAACCTCACAAACGCCTTGAAGAAAAGAAGTGATCAAGAGAGGAAGTAGCGTTGGTAGAATTTTCCTCTGAACCTATTCAAGAGAATATTAATAAAAAATATAGGAAGGAAGAACGTATAAGGAGACGATCAAAGAAACCAGGAAAAAACCCCGATGCTACCAATGCAAATATTGTCATCTTTAAGGATCTTAGGGAGGCAAGAATCATGGAAAATGAAGTAGTTATGTTAGACTCTGAAACCTCAGACTTCATTACAGGTAAGATACAAGGTAAAGAAACTTCTAAACCCATGACTCCTGTATACTGTGGAGAAACTTCCTTATACAGAATTTGTGAGCCGGTTTCCACTATAAACATTATGTCTTCATCGCTTTTTGAGGAACTTTGCTACAATTTAAATAATCCAGATGTGGAATTGGTGGACACTACTATTAAATTGTTTAATAGAGCTAATATAAAACCAGAAGGTGTTATTCGAAATATCTATGTTTTTATTGGACCACTCATGTAGCCTCTCGATTTTCATATTGTTGATATGCCTCAAGATAATTTTTATCCTATTCTTTTAGGCAGGCCTTTTGTCTCTATAACCAAATCTCTAATTGATAATAAGGAGGAGGATATTTCCATGATGTTTGGAGAGGAGGAAATGACATTCCACTTTGCCAAACTTAAAAAGAGGCCATATGAAATAGAAGATATCAAGGAACAGAAAACAATTGCCGAGCTAGCCGCGATTCATTTCAGCACTCCCCAATATGAATTGGAAAGGAGCTTAATTAATTGGGAAGAGGCACAAGATGATGAGGAAATAGAATACATGGATGATTACCTTGATTCCATCCCGGAAGCACAAAACCCACATGACTATGAAGAACTGGTAAGAAAAGGTGACAAAGAACCTCCGCCAATTGAATTGAAATGACTTACAATATGAGATATGAATTTTTAGATAATGAAAACAAATGTCCTATTATTATTAGTACAAATTTATCAGAAAATGAAACAAATAAACTTATTTCATATTTGATCAAACATCGTGAAGCATTTGTGTATACTCTAAGTGATATTAAAGAAATAGCTCCATCCATTGTGACACATAAGATTACTATTCTTGAAGATGTTGTACTTATAGTTGACACACAAAAAAGGATTAATCTGAAATGAAAGAAGTAGTAAGAAAATAAGTTACACGCTTATTAGATGTCGGCATAATATATCCTATTTCTGATAGTAAGTGGGTTAGCCTAGCTCATTGCATACCAAGACATGGGGGTCTTGATGCTGCTATGAATGAGGATGGTGAGTTAATCCCTATAAGGCCTATTGTTGGGTATCACATGTGCATCGATTTAAGAAAATTAAACCGCGAGACACAGAAAAATCATAAACCTATTGAAAGAACATTTCTTAATCCCTAGTGTTTTGTGTGTTAGATAACAATACCAAGGATCATTTAATGTGTGTTGAAGTGTTGCAGCTCTATTTGAGAACAAAGGGAAAAGGACTCTGCCTTTGGGGGCGGATAATCCGGCCCCACCAGGGGCGGATAATCCGCCCCTCCCTTTGCCCAAGCAGGCGCAAGCCCCAGAAGGGGGCGGAATTTTGGCCGGATTTTCTGGCCCCACCGGATAATCCGCCCCTCAGGGGGGCCGGATAATCCGCCCCCCTGCTCATCGCCAAGGCGCAAGCCCCAGAGAGGGGGCGGAGTTTTTCCCGGACTTTCCGGTCTGGCCGGATAATCCGCCCCTCAGGGGGGCCGGATTATTCGCCCCCCAAGAACTTCACCAAGCTTCACCAAGGCGCAAGCCCCAGAGAGGGGGCGGAGTTTCCCCAGGAGAATCCGCCCTTGGGGCAGAGTTTTCCCAGGGGGCGGATAATCCGCCCCAAGTGGGGGGCGGATAATCCGCCCCCAAAGTTGTGCAACGGCGAGATCTGGGGAGGGGGTATTTAAGCCAGCCATCCCCCTCCTGCCAGAACGCTCGATTCATCTCGAAAAAGAACAGATCAGATCTGAAAGCTTCATCCAAGAGTGCTCCACCTAGATCCACCCAAAGGCCCCATCCCTTGGGGAATCGAAGGAGGAGAACTCGATCTTCATCATCAGCAATCAAGCGCTTCATCTCCTCTCCATTCATTTGGAGAACCTCCGATCTAGTATTTCTTGCAAATATCTAGATCCTCGTTTTTGTTTATATTGATAAACCTTGTTCTTGTGGCAGCTTGTTGTCATCTCGGGAGCCCCCAATTCGGTTGTGGGTGTGTGCCCCGATAGTGTTGTAAAAGGCACCGGTTCCCGCCTCGAATGGGATCCAATAGTGGAGAAGGTGGATCAGGCCTCTCGTGGCGAGATCCATCGGAGAATAGGGTGAGGCCTATTGTGGCGTGGTGGTCTTAGAACCGCCCACCCCTCCAACGCAGATGTACTTCCCTTAACAAGGAAGGAACTGCGGTAAAACAATTCCCTGTGTCTCTGCGTGCTCCACTATGGTTTCCTCGCTCCTCTTTTACGTGCTTAGTAGTTAGGGTTACATATAGGGAAATTCTCGTAGTTGCATATCTAGAGAATTTACTTTGTGTCAAGCCTAAAATTGAAAAAGTATTAAAAATTGGTTAGCACCTATTCACCCCCCCCCCTCTAGGTGCCCATACGATCCATTTCACCTATACCATACATGGATATAATTTTAGAAATACTAAGCAATAATTCTTATTTTTGTTTTCTTGATGGTTATTCTGGTTATTCTCAAACTTCTATACAAACCGAAGATCAAGATAAAATAACTTTCACATGTCCTTATGGTACTTATGCTTATAGATTAATCTCATTTGGTTTATGTAATGCAGCTGCAACCTTTCAAGAATGTGTTTTAAAAATCTTTGATGATCTTGTTGAGAAGACTATGGAAGTTCTAACAAATGATTTCGTTATTTGTGGAACAACATTTGATAATTTTCTCTATAACTTAAACAAGTTTTTGCAGATATGCAGGCAATCAAACTTAGTTTTGAATTGGGAACAATGCCGATTCATGGAAAGAGAAGGTAAAGTTTTTGGACATAAGGTTTTAGAAAAAGGTATAGAAATAGATAAAGACCAATATAAGTGCTATAGAAAATCTTCCCATACCTCAAGATGTTAAAAACTTAAAGATGTTCTTGGGACATGTAGGTTTTTACAAGCGCTTTATACAGGATTTTGCTAAAATAGCTATTCCTCTCACTAACCTACTTGATAAAGAAACTCCGTTCTATCTTGACCATGACTGCATTGCAGCTTTTGAAAACCTTAAAAATAAATTAGTTTCAGCACCTATCATGCCGCCTCCAAAATGGGACGAACCTTTTGAAATCATGTGTGATGCTAGTGACTATGTTGTAGGAGCTGTGTTAGGACAGAGAGATGGGAAGAATTTAAATGTTATTCATTACGCTAGTAGGACTCTTAATAAGATTTAGAAAAATTATGCTACTACTGAGAAAGAGTTCCTTGCTATAATTTTTGCCCGTGACAAATTTAGATCTTACATTATTAATTCTAGAGTAATAATTCATACAGATCACCAAGTTTTGCGTCACCTTCTTGTGAAAAAGGATGCAAAACCTAGGTTGATTAGGTGGGTTTTATTACTACAAGAATATGACTTAAAAATAGTAGATAGGAGGGGCAAGGATAATCCAGTAGCACATGACCTATCTAGAATGGAGGGAATAATTACTGACCCCATACCTATAAATGAATCATTTCCGGGAGAATACTTAGCAAAAATTGAAGTAGTTGATCCGTGGTATGCAAATTATGCTAATTATCTAGCAGTAAAATTTGTACCTCTGGGTATGACAAGAAACAAAAGAATGAAATTCTTTAATGATCTCAAACATTACTTTTGGGATGATCCATTTCTTTATCGACATGGACCTGATGGAATGATTTGAAAGTGTGTTCCTAATCATGAAATGGATGCAATTTTCCAAGCTTGTCATGGCAGCCCGTATGGAGGACATCATGCAGGCAAGCGAACTATAGAAAAGGTACTTGAATCCGGATTCTATTGGCCCACCTTATTCAAGGATGCACAAAGGTATGTGGAATATTGTGATGCTTGCCAGACAAGAGGTAATATAGGCAGAAGACAAGAAATGGCAATGAATTATATTCTTATAATTGAACCATTTAATGTGTGGGGAATGGATTACATGGGACCCTTTATAGAATCAAATGGCTACACTCATATTCTTGTTGTTGTAAACGGGTTGAATCTATGCCAACTAATCATGCAGATGCAGCTACTTCCATGAAAATGATCAAGGATGTCATATTCCCTAGGTTTGGAGTTCCTAGATTTTAATTACTAACGGTGGTTCTCATTTCATGAAAGGAATTTTCAGGAAAATCCTCGGAAAATATGGAGTAACTCACCGCGTTGCTTCACCATATCATCCCAAACGAGTGGTCAAGTGGAACTCTCTAATAGAGAACTAAAGACCATACTTGATAAGATGGTGGATAAATCAAGAAAAGATTGGTCATACAAGCTAAATTACACTCTTTGGACATACCGAACTGCATTTAAAAATCCAATAGGTATGACACCATATAAGATGGTATATGGTAAAGCATGCCATCTACCTTTAGAATTGGAACATAGATCATTTTGGGCAATCAAGAACTTAAACTATAATCTTAAAGCAGAAGGAGAAAAATGTATATTAGACATACATGCTTTAGATGTGTTTAGAAGTGAGGCTTATGAAAATGCTAGATTATTTAAGGAAAATGTAAAAATATGGCATGATAGAAAAAAAAGGATAAATTTTTTAAAAATAGAGATAAAGTTTTGCTCTATAACTCTCGGCTTAAGTTGTTTCTAGGAAAGCTCAGATCAAAGTGGGAAGGCTCCTATATAGTTGAAGAAGCTTATGCATCAGGAGCAGTGAAGCTCCAGGGGAAAACACCTTCTCTCTCATGGATAGTAAATGGAGAATGCTTGAAGCATTATCATGCAAAATAAGATATAAGTACAATCACCTTACGAATAATTACTCCAGAAGAATTGATTGAGCAAAAATATGGAAGGAAAGAGTAACTGGAGGAAGGACAAGGTTGAGACGAAGTGAGCAACACTATGGTCAAGCTATCGACCATAAAAGAGCGCTTCATGGGAGGCAACCCATGTGAAATAAAGGGTCGAGTAAGTTTTAAAGTAAGTTTCAGTTCATTTTATGATTGAATAAAGGAACACTTGAAGCTTTTGTGAAAGAAATTTGGTCATGATAAAAATCTAGTTCAATTGATGTTAATGTTGGTCAAAAATTTAAGTTATCATTTTTCTGTCAAAACTTGGTATTTAATTAAGTTCCATACTAATAAAGAATTCTTAAAGAAACAGATAAATTTTGATGTTTACTATAACCTTAGCGACCAACTATACGGCCAGAATTAAATTTCCGGCTGTATAGTTATTTATCGCACTCTCAAATTTTTATGCGAAGGTGCAGAAGGTTTAACGACCAACTATACGGTGGGAAAAATCTTCCGACCGTATAGTTGCGGCCATATAGTTGGTACTGACTTAGAAAATAAAAAATCTATAGTCGGTTCGCAACTATACGTCAGGATCTATACGACCCGCGCTCGTATAGTTGCTCGTTAAGCCTGGTGGCTAGGGTTTTTGACCTACCCTTTTAAATATGGTTGCATCTAACCTTTTTCATTAAGTTTTCGCAGACAACCTCTAGCCTCAAAAAACCATCGCCATATCCCAACACGCCCCTCTAACAACATCCTGCAGCCTTTCCATGCCAACAAGATTTGGAAGAAGAAGGAAGAGAAGCCCGTAAAGAGGATCGAGGAGGTGGAACTAAAAGAAGCATCATCGTCATCCAGCTCAGAGATCGAGCCTCTCCCAAATTGGGAGTACATGTTCCCGCAAAGGATGGAGATGATGAGGCAATCAGATCAGGGAAGGAGCAAAGATAAGTTTCTCCCTAATCCTTACCTTCACAACATAGGATCTTATTATGAACTTCCTCTTAGTCCTCCACCTCTTGAACCCAAGAAGGTGCGGAAAGATAAGATTCATGATAAGATCTATCAATTGGAAAAAGCTTCAAAGGCATGTGTTGAAACTATTGGAGAAGGAATTGACTCCTACTAGATGATGAGCAAAGACCTTGAGAAAAAGGTCAATGACATCGATGGTAGAGTTGGTTTATTGATTAAAATTGTTTTTGAGTTGACAGATGAGAAGAAATTCTTTAAGAGGAAAATTTTGAAGCTTCAATACGACATGGCCAAGCATCCGCCTCGCAAGCGTGGCTAAAGTTAGCAACCCAGGAGAGGAAGACAGTGCTCTTCCTACCCAGGAGGAGGAATAGGTACCAGCAAGGAGTTATTTGATCCCGCCTGGCTTGATTCCAAGCTTGGGCAGATCTCTAAAACCTTGTAATCAATCTTATAAGTTTATTATTTTTAGTTTCGCATTAGCTCGAGTTTAGAAATAAAATATTGCATCATTAGACTTCCCTCCAGGAATAGTCGATCCCTCTTATGAAATTCTGAGTCTATTATAATATATGGAGCATTATTGAGTTTGATTTTGTCCTATTGGATATATGAATGACTTGAGTATGATTTTACTTGCACTTGATGATAGCAATAGGAGTCTTCCACACCATCGGTATTAATGGAACAAATAAAGATAATTTTATCAATATGTTGTAGGTCAATGGTTTGATTTGCAAAAAGGAGAGATTATCTAATTAATTAAGATGAAAAAGAAAAAAACCTTGAACAAAGGAGAAATTATAAGTGCTACCAAATAGAGTGAGAACAAGTTGAGGTAGAATACTCAAGTAATAAAGATGCTTCATATATATTTAGAATTTGATAATTAAGATCGTTAAAACTTTGAAATTCCTACGTGAAGTGGAATATATGACTAGCTTCTTTACACGGCACTTAAACAAAAGTGTGAGCACAAATATATATAGAAAAATAAGAAAAAGAAAGATGAAGAAAAGGAGTGAATGTGCAGACAGCAAGTAGGCATATACCACCATATTGTAGTAAGACAAAGAGACGTTTGAGATTTTGAATCCCAAGTGAATATGTTAATCCTAAAAACACTTGAGACTACCTCACTAACTCATTCGGTTGAACCGAATACTTTTACATCATATTGAGAATAATCTTTTATGAACTGTTAATTGCTAAGGTGTGGAAGTCTGCTAATATTATTCGGATGGTTCGAGTAAGGTACTATTCATGAACTTATTTATATGTATCATTTATGACAAACACATGCTGCAACTGCCTCATTTATTTTATCGACTCAGCTTCATGAATATGAGGATCACATCCATTAAGCTAAACTTGCTCGGGACGAGCAAGAGTCTAAGATTGGGGAAGATGATGAGTGCATATTTTTATCATGTTTTAGATTATTATTTTGCATTATAGATGTAGGATCTTGGTATTTTACGGCGTTTGTGCGCACTTTTTATGTTTATTTTCATCGGTATCAGATCAGATGATGGATCCGATGGACATAATTCTTGGACCAGTTATATTGGAGTGAAAAGGAGTCAAAAACTATGTAAATTGCTTATTTGGGAAATATTAATAACACCAGAAGAAACCCCGTAGCAATTGGAGGATATAGAAGAGTTGACGACCAACTATACGGCAACGGCCCGTATAGTTCCCGCCGTATAGTTGGCGCCGCCTCCGCCCCCTCAAATAGTTTCACCTAGAAATCGCCAAAAACCTCACCTCCGGAAGGGATCTAGAGGGGGAACTTGCCCTAGGGATCCATCTTCGCCCTAAGAAGATCTGGGAGGCCAAGGCATCGATCTCCATCTTCATCAACCGTTGCATGTTCATCACCACCATCATCTCCATCAATCCCGTCTAGATCTTGTTGTAATTCTTGCACTAGTTCTGGATTTATACAAGTATTATGCATCGATAATCGTTTCCATTACCATTGTCATGATGCTGATTGCCTCCATGTCTGAGTAGATCACTAGTTCTTGGGTATAGTATATGATTGAGATGAAATAGAGATTATTATGTTATACATCATTATATGTATGTGTTAATTGTCTTCATCTTGATGTCGGGAGTTGTGCACCTCCTTAATATTTGCCTCTCGCAGGGACTTGATGAAAGGGATTACTTGTTGGTATACGGAAGGATGGTAGCACTTACTGTGACTATAAATTCATTGCCATCCTTTACGTACTAACTTGGGGAATCAAGGAGAAATCATTAATCCATGTCCATGCCGCGTGAGAAATCCCTTAATAGCGGTATAATACGATTGATGTCGTTTATCTGTCAGTTCTGGTTATGAAGGATGGTATGAGCAGTGGTTGCTGCCTAATTATCCATATATGGAGCTCCTCCCACATACATGCATAACATGATAATATTCTTTATAATAATCTTGATCGCTCAGTCTAAATTGCTAGCGGTGTATCCACCACTCCCTGAGAACAACTTTCTCCTATTGCAGTTTCAATCTTTCTTACGCACGCAGTTACTATTTTCTACATTAAGTTTTACTTTATATTACTTTACAATTCCAACCAACCAAAAACAATTCTAATTTCTTGCATCTAAGAATTATTCCTTAAGTACTTCGTTTAGTTTTAGTTAAAAGCATTTTAGTCTTGGGATTTCTATTTCCATGCCCTTGGTTTGTTAGTTGTACTCAGTTTTCCCCAGCCGCTTAAATTTTCCTCACTTTTCCCCTTGCCATGTTAAGAAACCCTCGCGGGCGCTCGGACGGAGGGATGCCGTCAGGTCAAAGGCTTGACTGTTACATGATGACTGGTGGGACCATGTTGGGTCGGGTTGGGCATTGAGCGTTACGTTATGAGGCCTCGATCGTAACATGCCTGACCGGTGGGGCCATGTTGGGACGGGTCCTGCATACGTGGTGAAGGGTGGGGCCGCGTTGGGACGGGTCTTGCATATGTGGTGAAGAATGGTCCGCATGGAGAAACGTTGGACTGGCCATTCTCGCTCACCCAAAGCATTCACTTCCCCCCGAGCCTAGAACAGCTCCCACATCACTGCTCCGTTGCCCCGCTGTCGTGCCCTGCTACCTTATGTCGTCCTCGGCCCCAGAGCCGCCCCCTCCCCTATCCGTGGAGCCTACTCCACCTCTGGCTCTGCTGACGCCCTTGCTAGATCTACCCCTTTCGCGAAACAGTATGCAACACCGGCTGGTGCACCGTCCATCCCCGTCGACCACGAAGAAGAATGGGTGGAATCGCAGGGATCTAACGCATGGATTCCATCTGGGTAAGCATCGTTTCCCGTTTGTGTGTTGATTATTCGCAGTATTTGAACGCGAATCGCTGGTGCTCAACTAACTGCCTTGATTTTCGAATAGAATTGATCCAGTGCTGGCGTAATTCGTGGTTGTGAACAATATATCTCTGGATTTTACTTACTAGCGGTAGTTTCAATCTCCATAACTCTCAAAGATAGATAAAATATCCCTAAAATCTATTGTAAATTCCCCTGGAGTAGTGGCGATTCAGTTGGTTTGCAAGAGTGTTTATAATTATGAAACTCTCGCGCGGTCTGAAACTATAATTGACACAACTCTTGTATGGCTAGCGATTCACTTTCAAATTAAAGAAGTTATACAACTCTTAATGTACAAGAGTGTTTATAATTGACACAACTCTTGAACACTTTCAAATTAAAAAATACAACTCTTAATGTAAAAGAGTGTTTATAATTGAGACAACTCTTGAACACTTTAAAATTTAAAAAAATTATACAACTCTTAATGTAAAAGAGTGTTTATAATTGACACAACTCTTGAACACTTTCAAATTTAAAAAAACCATACAACTCTTAATGTAAAAGAGTGTTTATAATTGACACAACTCTTGAACACTTTCAAATTGAAAAAATTAAACACTCTTAATGTAAAAGAGTGTTTATAATTGACACTACTCTTGAACACTTTAAAATTAAAAAAAAATTATACAACTCTTAATGTACAAGAGTGTTTATAATTGACACAACACTTGAAAACTTTCAAATTAAAAAAATATACAACTCTTAATGTAAAAGAGTGTTTATAATTGACACAACTCTTGAACACTTTCAAATTTTAAAAAATTATACAACTCTTAATGTAAAAGAGTGTTTATAATTGACACTACTCTTGAACACTTTCAAATTGAAAAATTATACAACTCTTAATGTAAAAGAGTGTTTATAATTGACACTACTCTTGAACACTTTCAAATTGAAAAATTATACACCTCTTAATATAAAAGAGTGTTTATAATTGACACTACTCTTAACACTTTCAAATTGAAAAATTCTACAACTCTTAATGTAAAGGAAAATGGTGTTTACCTTTGAACACTGTGAAATCGCACTTAATACGTGATAATGATTTGCTAAGAAAATCTTGAGAGATTATCATTTTCATAGAATGTAGGGATGTAATGCATAAACTTGCATATGGCAAAAATTATACACCTTTGAACTCTTTGAAATCGCACTTAGGACATGGAGTGAAATATAATGCAAAAATTATACACCTTTGAACACTTTACCTTCAAATTGTATTCAAAATCATTTGTTTATGAAGTTAAAGCATCGGTGTCAAACTTGTTATTTTGCATGGATAGAGGGTGCCCCCCCCGACAGATACAGGGGTTATCATGTCCGCTAGATCACAGAGGATCAATCAGAGGATCAACGGTTGCTGGGTACGATCCGCGTGATAACTGTCTCGACCAATCAGAGCGTAGCAGCCAAGATGAGCATAGGTGTGAGAGTTTGTCATTAAGAGGGAGGGGAAAACTGAGTAGAAATTAAAAACCAAGGGCAAACTGACAAGGGGGTTCAAATATAAAACAAAAAGAGATTTAAAAAATGGAAAATGCTTCTTTTATACAATAAAATACAAATTGGCACACATCAAACTATTTGCAATTCAAATATACATCAGTTTGACAATTATGGCCTCATTCAGACAAATTATGTTTTGGGAGGGATGTTTTGGGGAGAGGCTTGATTAGAAAGCCATGAACCTTCATAGATAGTAGGTGATTTGATAAGTGGTGATTTAGGTTAAAACTTTATTTATATACATTTCTTATGGTGGTAGGTCACATAATAAGTCTCCCTGGATAGATGCCACTATGTTTTGATCTTTTTGAATTTGTTGTGCATAAAATGACTCAATTAGCTAGTTAAAACCCATTCGTTGACTCTCTGTTGACCAGCCATCGGAGGGTAAAAGTGAGTATATTGCACACGGCAGTGTTAGTACTAGAGGGCAAAACTGAGTACAACAAAACTGTCAGTGCTACACTCGAGGGTATAACTGAGCACAACTAAGTGGCCAAGGTTAGACACGAGGGGGAAAACGTGACGCACGGTACGCTTGTCGCGGTGCACGGGGCGGTAGCGGACGCGTGTGGCCGTGCATAGTGCAGTAGCGCACGCAGTTACATGGTGCATGGTGGTGCAACTAAACGTCTCCTCCCTTCACCTTTATAGAGGTCTCCTCACTCTCACTCATCACTCACTCGCTCACTCACTCACACAACCATCTCCATTGTCCCATCACCTTTTGCAAACCCCCAAGAAAACCCCAACCACGCCGGTGATGTAGAAGAACGGCGTTGTGGCTATCGTCGCCTCCAAGGTGGCCGACGAGGAGGCCCCCATCCCCGTACTGGCCCCCGTCGAGGCATTGAAGGCAGTCGTCATCCCCGTCCAGACCCCCCGTCTCTGCTTCTGCCGTAGCCGTCGGCGAGGAGGCCCCCGTCCCCGTACAGGCCCCCGCCGTTCTCCTGCAGATCCCGCATGGCTGGGACCCCTACGGGGACAACGATTACATCAGGCCGGAGAACCCCTTCGACACCAGATTAGCCGACCCATGGTCGGAGGTAACTAGGGTTTTCTCCCCTTCCTTTATTCTTCCCCCATTCGCATCGTTGGATGCTAGATCGTGTGTTATTGGGGCTCGGCTAATCGGTGGATGCTAGGTATTTTTACATTAGCTAATCCTCTTGTGTTAGATCTTGTATTTCAATGAATGCCCCTAGTTGGGAACAATACTAGCACCAATCTGTAGTTGGGATCAGTACTAGCACCGATCTGTAGTTGGGATTAGTACTAGCACCGATCTGTAGTTGGGATCAGTATTTGATTTGGTTTGAGATTTGGGAATTGGGGAATAATCAGGGGATCTCAATCGGTTAATTTATGCAAGTAACCAATCCCGATAATCACGGTATCTCAATCATGTACTTATTGCACGCTACTGTTTTTTGTAATAGGTGGATAGCAGCGACGTCTGTAGCGATGACGAGTCCATGGACACCAAGACTCGTCAGGTGCTGAGGAAGATGAAATCCATCCAGTTCAACGGCTTCTTCGCCGGTGACTTCTACAGGTGCTCCTTCTGCACCAGGAGCCTAGCCACCGACTTCAACTCCCTCGTGATGCATCCCGAGGACATGAAGACCTACAGCCCGTCAAAGAATGCCAACACCTTCAGAGCCCAGCACAAGGTGCTCGGTTTTCACCTCCGCAACCTCCAGAAGGTGGCCATTGAGGAGGGTCGCATGCCCCTGATCAAGCCCAAGGTCAAGGGACCGGGCAGCAGGAAGTGGAGGAAGCGCCACAGGGAGGAGGTGGAGGCCCTCCTAGCGCAGGCCATGAGGGGCCACTGTTCCTATGCTGATGTTGCTGCTGCTGTAAAGCAGCTTCTTTTTTTGTTGCTTGTTGAACTTGTAAGCTGCTCCTGCCGAGCAGCCTAATTGTCGAACCGGGTTTAAGTATCGTACTATATAATCCTTTATTAGCTGCTTTATCTACATCTGCTCTGTTTATATACATATTTATGGTGCTGGTTAGATTTGTTGCCAGATTGGGAAAATACGAGGGCCAAAAGGAACCATGAATGAAGAGAGAGATGCTCTAGATTCGCTGCCTTTTTGGGAAAAAATAACAACTGTTAGCGACATAAAGGGGAAAAGGCGCTCTTAAAAAGGCCAATCATAAAAATAACAAAAAATAAATCTTCTAATTTAGACAACAAGGCGCACGTAACTACCATACGCGCCCCACATGGTCCCACACCACATCCCTCAAAACGCGTTCCCAACAAGCCGGCCCCACACCATGGCGAGTCCTACTAACGGACCCGACTGAACATGGCCCCACCTGTCATCACGCAATGGGGGTGGGTCCTACTTGTCAGCACGTAACGGCAAGGGTACACTACGGGACCCACCTAAATGTGGCCCCACTTGTCAGCACGTAACAGCGAGGGTCCACTAACGGGACCCAACAGAGAGCGAGTTTCAGACCGATGTGAGAGTTCCATAATAGGAGCTGGACAAAAGTGAGGAAAAACTAAGCGGCTGGGGAAAAGTGAGTACAACTAATGAACCAGGGGCACGAAAATATAAATCCCTTTAGTCTTTCGCTTAATGCTCCTTGTGGGATTGATATCTTTATTTTGAAACTAGATACAAATGATATATGCGCTTGCAGTCATCAGGATGCAAACCCGCCTCCACCCTGTCGATGACCACAGGCTTCAGTAACCAGCGGTTGGTCGGGAGCACGTCGGCAAAACCCGTTGGGGGTGCCAACCCCTCTCCACAGTCTCGCATTCGAACTTAACCACCTTGGCATGAAGCAAAACAAGGTCGATCAGCAACGATTTGGTAGCTAGCAGCATTGCCCAATTTGGCAATGCACATGGTAGAAACATGGAGTATAACGACTAGTATCCCCAATCAGGAAATGCCCTAGGACAACCACCAATTTGAGGATTCGTCTATCCCAATCAGGCAATGCCCCAAGACAACGCCCAAATTGTGGAATCGGCTAAATTAAATCCCAAAATTTGTGTGCACGCTATGAAATTTGTTACTACGTACTACGAAAAGCCCCAAATCGCTCTACAACTACCAAAGAGAGTCCTAACTACCGTCGATTTTGGGCCAAACCCTAACCGCTATCTAGATTGGGAACTTATGTTGGTCAACGGTGACAATATCGATGACGATGGAGCAGTAGAAGGCGCCGCCAGAGCGAGAGAAGAAACTCCAGACACGAGGTTTGGGGCCGCTGGCACGGGCGGAAAAACCCTATCCAAAGACTCGAAGGTATCCCCGACTTTGGCTGGAGATTTTTCGGCCTTCTTGGCCGCAGATGCCGCTTCCTCCACGGATGTAGGCGACGCGGCCGCCGCCCGAGTTCTGCGCGTGCAGTTGGGGGTGGGATCCCTAAGCACCCTCGTGAGGCCCGCCTTGCCGCCGGAGGTGATCTTCTCTAGTTGAATGGCCGCGCATAGGCTAGCGCTCTCACCTCGCCGATGCGAGGGCCGCTGAACGGAGGTGGAGGAGCGGCGGCCATGGTTGGGAATTGGGGTGAGGGGACTAGAACTGGGCGATGAGTGGAGTGGCCTGGGAGTTAAGCCAAAAACGTCCTATCTCCCACGCTTCCCCATGCGTGCAAGAGGTAAGCATGTGACGCTCGCCAGGGCCTGGCTGCGTGGAAATAGACGATTTCGGCGTTCCCAGTGGGCCAACTTTTGGCATGCTTTTAAGAAACATGCGATGTAACACTTCCATGCGACCCAGCTCTCCAAACGGGATTATTTCTTCCCACGCCGTATGAGAAACGGGCATCGGCCCAACCAAACACGCCCTAAGTTTCTCTTCCGTTTCAACACACATCAACGTCATTCGAAAAAAAGGCAACGTCTAAGTTGGACATGCCTTTTGGGGCACTAGCAAAATACCCACGCACTCCTACAGAGTAATAGATGATTGCGTGTTTCTAGGGTGCGTTGGTAGCCTGCATTAGGTCCGGACGGCCCTGTTGGTGACAAAAATGCTCCATTTGATTACCTGCGTCCTCCTGCGTTGTGCCCAACACACTTATCAAATTAGTCCAGAGCCAGGCACAGGGACAACTGTTGTTTCCGTGGAGCCAGCCTCAGGTGGATACAAAATGGGCAGCACCACCCAACCATTGCATGCATGGGATAGCGCGGGAGACGTCGAACAACTCCCTACCCACTCTCTCACTCTATTGTCACTGTCCACCACTCTGCCTCTCTCTTTCTCTCTCTCTCTCTCTCTCTCTCTCTCTCTCTCTCTCTCTCTCTCTCTCACAACCATGCTATATCTTGTGATGAATTGCATTCCTTGCCGTGTTGCTCTAACAATGAAGCTTTCACTTCCTCTAGTATTGTTCTTGATACTAACCATGTAGAGGAAGTCAAAGAGCTCAAGGCTCAAGTCACTTCTTTGAAGAATGACTTGAAAAAGTGTCATGAAGGGAATACCACACTCAAGAAGATGTTGAGTGTGTGACGCCCCCCAAGTGACAAGAGTGGGCTTGGATTCAACTCCAACACCAAGAGCAAGCCCACTATCTCATTGAAGCACAAGGGCAACAAGAAGAAGGGCCAAGTACAAGTGAAGAATCCGGCCAACATTGTGTGCTTCAAGTGCAAGGAAGAAGGGCATCATGTGAGGGATTGCCCATTAAAGAAGAAGCCTCTTAGCGAGAAGCAACGAGGGAAGCGGACTCAAGCTCCTCCACAAGATCAAGATGGGCCACTTTCCAAGAAGCCTCAAGCTCTTCTTCATGGTGTACCTCCTTTCAAGAAGAAAGATGGCAAGAGAAAAACTTGCTACATTTGCCGTGAGAAGGGGAACCTTTCTTCCTCATACACCATGGGTAACTCCTCATCCATCCTATCTTGATTGATGATGCTTATTCACTTCGTAAGGATGAGGGTGGAAAGGTGTTTGCCAAATTTGTTGGTGCCCAAAGTGGTGTCAAGAAAAGAACCATTTGGGTGGCCAAGCCTATTGTGACTAACTTCTTAGGACCCAATTTGGTTGGGGACCAACAAGCTAAAACTTGATCAATATGTGTTTTTGGAGGGCATTGGTGACTTGGCTACATTATGAAGAATTGAGGGATCTTCATCATTTTCTTGTTATCAAAGTCAAGTCATTGGTTATCATGCTTCTATCCCTTATCCAATGTTCCTCCTTTCAGTAACTTGTGCTAAACTCCTTTACATTATAGTTACTTGTTCCCTTGTGCATGTGTTGGTTTTGTACCTTGCATGTGTTTATACATGTTGTGTTTCCCACTTACTTATATTGACCTATGTTGTATATTTGTGTATGTTGGTTGGCACACCATGTATTTGCGTTTTGGTGCCTTTATTGTTTCTAGTAGGTATCTTATTTGGCTCTTGTGAGGGATTAATGGACTATTCCGTTTTGGGGGAGTGTCATGCTTGGGCATTCCACAATCCTAAAATGTGTGTACATGAGGAAAACCACTTAGTAGTTTTATTGCATGTTTATCTAGTCTCTATGTGGTATGTCTCTTTCATGAGAAACTAATATTCCATAATGTCCATTAATACCTCTATTTTGATTTTCTTGCCTCTTGTTGAGATTTCTTGGTTTATCACATTATGGGGGAGTCATATGCTTTGTGCATATTACAAACCTAGAAAATGTGGACATTTTAGGTAGTGCCACTTAGATATATTGAGAATTATCTAGTTCCTATGTGGCACATTTACTCATACAAGTTCCAATTTGCTTAAATGTTTTTATTGCTCATATTTTGGATCTTGTTTGTGAGAGTGATTCTTGGTATGTGTTTCCTCATATTTGGATCTATATATCCTCATGGGAACCACTTGCTTCTATTTAATCCAATCACTAGTGATTGTGTGACTATTTGAAGCAATCAAGAATCTCTTTCGAAGCATCAAGCTTAATTCCTATCTTGTTATATGCGTCTTTGTGTGAATATTATCTTGGATATCCTTGCAAACTACCTCGGGAAAATTATCCCTATTACTTCTTGTCCTTGGACAATTATTACTTAATATATGGTAGAATTCATTGATCATATTCATTTTGGCCTTTTCTTATTTGTCTTATCTTTGGCCAATAAAATGTTTGTCTATTTGCTCCCAAGATTTCCTTGCCTCTTGTGGATCTTATTATTTTATTTACTTCCCCTTGTGTTTTATTTAGTGTAGGTAGTAGTGATGACCTCATTTGTGGGCATTTTTCATTCAAAGGAAAAATTATATATAATGCTCTACTTATGGGGGAGCTCTCCTATATTATCTAGAACATTGTTTTATGCTTCTTGATTTGATCCATTTTTGCTTGGAAGCTCGATCCTTTTTGTGTTGGTAATTTGTGTGCCATCATGAAAAGTGTGAAGAGTTTGTTTTAGTTGTTGCTTCCTTGCTCTCATTGGGAGTTGGTTTTATCTCATTCCTTTTCACTTGTTTTGATCTTTTAGGATGAGATAAATCCTTGAGCCTTGGTTTTTTTATCCTTTTTCTTTGGCTCTTTCTAGTTCATTTGTTGAACTTGTGACATTTCATGTGTTGATTTGGTTCTTTGATACAATCTGGACACTTTTCTCGAGTCACACCTTTGTGTGTGTGTCTTATTGGTTTACTTGGTATTTTTGTTCAAACTGTATCTTGTTTTGGTTCTTGAAAGTCTATGCATGCATGTTTACTTCTTGTATATATTATGGCGTGCTTGCTTTCTTTGATCCAATATATAAGGGAAACTCCACCAAATCCTAAAGGGCTAGATGTGCATGAAATTCCATTTCATATCAATATGCACATGTTTGTGTGGAGGTTTTCCTATGTATTGTAGTTGCACTAACTACTTTGGACCCAATTTGTTTGGGGACCATAGTGTACTTAATTGTGTTTTAGGTACATTGGAGATATATATTGGGTGCTTGTATCTTGAACAAGGAAGGAGTGGCGTCTACATGTCAATTGGATGCAAGCTAGGATGATCAACGAATTCACATCTTTTTCATCCTACCAATTATATATCGGTAACAAGTATCTCTCTCTCATGCATACATTTCTTGTTCCCAACCTTTTGTAGGTTGCTTGTTGGAATGATTTTGTGAACTTGTCATGGTTGGTTCTTGCTTTGTATTTGAAGAGTTCTCTCTATTGCAAATGTGTGTATGTTGAGATGAGTGCATATAATGGGGACTATACTGAATCATGCTCATGATTCACAAATCCCAAATATGTCAATCTAGCAATTTTGTTTCATATCGTTTTCTCAGTATCTCTCATGTGCAATAGTGAATATTTTTGCCAAGTTGATTTCTATCTTGTGATACTTGTTGCCTTTCTCCATATATTCCTTCTATCCCTTCTTCCCTTGGTTATAGTAGTAATGTATGGAGTTTGTTGGTGTTTGAAGCTCATCGATGTACAATAAGATATATTTGAGCCCGTGGGCATGCTTTCTAGCAAAATATCTTATTGGTATATTCTATGACTTTGTTTTGTTTTTCATGTGCTTTCTTGAGTATCTATCTTGTTTGTGCATATTTATTTGTGGTCATATGTCTTTGTGATATTTTCCACCTAGAAATTTATACACACAAGAGATGATCAATATTTGGGTGTTTTTGCATTTCTTGGAAATCACCTCTTACCTCATTTTGATTCTTCGGTGGCTTCCAAATTATTCTGTTTTGTGTGCATTGTTAAATGTGTTTGGAAGAGTGAGGAGTCCATGGTTGTGCACGTTGTTTCCAAATACAATTACTATAATTGGTATATAGTCTTTGGGGAGCTTCTCTAATTCATTTAATAGTGCACATTTTCCTTCTTTCTCATTTCTTGTGGTTTAAATGCTTATGGGGGAGCAAGGATTCCATATTTTTGCATATTGTATTCAAAATACAAGTATTCTAATCGTTGCACAAAGTTTGGGGAGCTTCTCTATTTTCATTTAAACACTCTTTTTGTTGTTGTTTCCATTTGATATCATTTGTTGGTTTTTTAGTTGGTCCTTTTGGATATTTTGGTTGCTTCATTTGTTGAAGTTTATTTACTTTTATTGTCTTTTTGCAATCTTTGGGTCCTCAATATAGTTTTACTTCCTCCCAAGTACTCATCATTTGACATGTGCATTTGCACACTTTTGGAGGAATTCTCACTATATTGGCCGTCCAGAACTTTTCACCCATTTTGGCAATTGATGCCAATGGGGGAGAAGTTTTGGAGGGTTTAAGGGAAGTTGGCCTTTTCTTTGAGTGTGTTCTTAAGCATTTGCCTCTCATGCTCTTTTTGGTTGCTTTGCATGTCGAATATATAGAGGAAACTCAACCAACGGTAATTTTTGGCAATCCATGCAATGAAATTCAAGTTCATCACACATGCATAGATTGTGGGGGAGTTTTCTCTATATATTGTGGTTGTACCAACATAACATACTTGTGTAGTATTTCATGTTGGGGCAACCGCTTTGGTCGCTATTTGTCATATTTAAACCCTCGCTAAGGGATTGTCATCAATTACCAAAATGGGGGAGATTGAAAGGGAAATATGCCCCCATGTGTGGTTTTGATAATTAATGACAATCTCTATGGACTAATGTGTAAATTGAGTTTCACTTGTAGGTTTTTCCATTGGCATCTCTTGGACCATGTGTTGGTCTCGAATATGAAGAAATGAAGAAGGATGGGAATATATGTCCAAGGGCTATGTGCCCATTGGAATCATGAAGAAAGAAGGAACTTGAAGGTTGATCAAAATAAATGCAAAGAGTTGAATCTCGACGGATCAACACTCAAGAAGGGATGAAGAAGTGCAAGTTAAATATGCGCCTTCTCTAGAGGATCTCATGCTTGTCGTTTGCCATCCTCGGTGATCATGGAGTGATGAAGACAAGTTCAAAGAAAAGGGTTCCCTTGGAGTATGGGGGAGCAATTTGGGAGTCTTCATCAAGCAAGAGAAAGCAAGAGCAATCAAGAAAGGTGTTCCATCTTGAGAAGGTAAAGACGGTCTACATCAAGCTCAAGTGGAATGCTCAAGGCAAAGGTATGATCTTGATAGGTTTTCTCTTTTGCCGGTCTCGTGTTGTTAGTTGGGAGACCGGGTTTAGGATAGATAGTCGTTCTATCAAGAGGGGCTCTCAAGCGGGTGTATCGATCACATAGTTCGGGGAGAGCTCAAACCTTTGCATAAATAGCATTTTATTTCTTGGTTGTTAGTTGGTTCTTCTGTGGTTATCATCATAACAAGCTCTAGTTCATCATCTAAGGATTTCCCGTGCATATCTTATTGCATTCTTGATCGTGCGGGTTTTTCTGGATCCACACCTTAGGAGATATCTCTCAAATATATACTTGATATTGTCTCCCTTGGTGGTATCTAATATTTCACCTTTTGTTGGATTATCTTAGTTTTATCTTTGCAACAAAATTTATTTCATCCCAATCGTAGTTTCCAAGCTCAACTTCTTGTGTTTTGGGTTTTGGAGGTTTTACCGGTTCATCGCTTCTAGAGAGGTCATACATTTATCAATTTGGTTTTATCCATCCATGTTGGACTATGATGTTTATTTGCATAATTTTGTAGAGCTTGTCGTTCTCTTCAAAACAATCCCAAGATCACCAAAAACGGAGTCCGGAATCAAAAGTTATTGAAGTTTTCGTGCTATGCTGTCCAACATTTTTGCTTGAGCAGAAGTTCCGGCCGAAGTTCCGACCCAAGTTCCGGTGAACGTCTGTTTTCTTCTGTTTTTTGTATCTCTATTTACCGGAATTTCTGGTGGGGGGCGGAAGTTCCGGTGGTGCGCGAATCTGGCCCAAACGGACAGATTTCTCTTGTCCTATTTAAGGGCCCCCTCTTCCCCAATGTTCCCCCAACTTTTGAGGTCATTTTTGCTAGCTCTTCCACTCACTCTCCTCCATTGTTGACCTTCAAAAGCTTGCCCTCTCCCCTTCTCCCTCCAATGATTCTTGCATCTCTTTGAGGGATTTGAGAGAGGAGATCTATCTACAATCCCACCAAACCAAATCCCTTCTTTGTGAAGGAATCATTGGGATCTAAATCTTGGAGAGTTTTGTGTATTCCTCTTGGGTTCTACCTCTCTTATTCCCCCAATAGCTTTTGTAGCTTTGGTGTAATTTGAGAGAGATGGACTTGCCTCTTGTATTTTTTGCATAGGTTTGAGTTCTTCTCGGAGATTCGGCTAGTACAAGCTTGTGGGCGTGTTTCTCTTGGGTTCTTGGAACCCTAGACGGTTGTGTGGTTGGATTGTTGACCTTTTGTGGTCTTGTTGACCTTTTATGGTCTTGTAGCCTCTTGTGGCTTTGTTGGCCTTTTGTGGCATTGTAGCCTTTTGTGGCTTTGTTGTTGGGAGCCTCCAATTGAGTTGTGGAGTAAGTCACAATCTTGTACGGGTTCGGTGACCGCCCTCAAGCGTCCCATAGTGGAGCGAGTGCCCGTATTTTGTGGTGCGCACCCGGGAGAATAGGGTGAGCCTTTTGTGGCGTCGGTGAGTTGCGTGCTTCCGCATCTGGGGTGAGGCCTTGTGTGGCGTTGGGTGAGCATCGAGCCACCACACCTCGAGGTGAGCCATTTGTGGAGTTCGGAGAGCATTGCGCCATCGCACCTCTCCAATGGAGACGTAGCTTCTTTGGAAGTGAAATTCGGGAAACAAATTTTCGTCTCCGCGTCCATCGGTTATCTCTCAACCAAGCCTTTTACTTATGCACTTCACATTGTGATAGCCATCGTGCTTAAAGTATTTATATCTTGCTATCACCTTGTTGCTTGTATTGCTTAGCATAGGTTGTTGGTGCACTTTGGTGAACTTAGTGGCTAGGTTTTATGCTCAGTAAATTAAAACGTTAGTTTTATTCCGCATTTACTTGAGCCTAAACCATAATAATTTTAAAAACCTATTCACCCCCTTCTAGACTACTTCCTTTGTACTTTCAATAGGGAAGTACTGAATCGGACATAGTAGAGCTAAGATTGGTTGAAGATCCAAACCCTGGTAGCGAATCAACGATGCTGAGCTTTGACAGGGTTGCAGCAAAGGCCTGACGCCACCCCAAATGTCAGCATGATCTGCAGCGCTGCTGCCGCTTCCTATGCGATTGGCGTGATGAAGAGAACGACTTCTTCAATGAACAAAGATAACCAATGTCAAATTCCATTTGTGCCAAATGCCTCCAATAGACCGTGCTCCTCTGCCAACTTTAACGCAACATTCATCCCACCCATCATCAAGATGAAGAGAGTGGGCGTGATCGGGTCACCCTGGCGCAAAGCCCTGCCATGCCAAATTTTGTCTCCAACGCTACCATTAACCAACACCCGTGTGTTTGATGTTAACAACAACATAGCCGCGAAATCCACCTGGGTCCGAAACCTCTGTGCTGTAAGATCTGAACAAGAAATTTCCACAATACAGAGTCAAACGCTTTCGCCATATCGAGCTTGAGCATTAGAGATGGAATCTTCCTCATGTGCAGCGCCCGGACCGAATGCTGAACCATGATGAAATTATCCTGAATTGATCTTCCTATGACAAATGCGCTTTTATTGGAACCCACTAGTTCAGGTAGCTTTTTTTATATGCGCATCGCCATGGCTTTTGAGACAATTTTAGCTATGCTATGGACGAGTCTCACAGGTCTGCACCCATTTGAATTGAGCCTTCCCACGTTGGCAGAGTGACGTAGGCTTAGTTGAGTCTGGAAAAATGTGAGATCCTGATGCATGGCTTAATAGGATTGATAGGATACCCACCATATCAACAAGTTGTAACTTCTTTCTTCGGAAGGTCATTCCAAAGAACTTTAGGTTAAGCGTGCTTGTCCTGGAGCAATCTGAGGATAGGTGACCGATTGAGAAATTGTTCCCGGGTGCGCGCGAGTGACAAAATGTATAGAAAAGACTAGTGTTGGTATATTGGCAGGTCTAGAGATCCTAAGAGCTTCCACGGTGAAAGACGCTAGACTCTGGGTTGCCGGGGTGTTACAGGTGGTATTAGAGACAATCCTCGCGGTTACATGTCGTGTGCGTGTCAGGGGCGCAGACATGTTGCGCATGGCGTGTGTGGGTTTGTAGCGGCACACGACATGGAAGATGTGTCGGCACTAGACGCACAAATGTATGCCAAAGAGGGAACGTTCCTGGATTGGGATTAATTTATGTGGACGTCTATCTTCTAAGGGTGTGGTGGTGCGCACTGCTACAATCTAAGGAGACATAAAATTGATAAGATACCACAATAAACTTCTTGTGTAGATATGCACTCAACTATCTAGAGGATATGCGATGTCAAAGCCAAATGTACTCCTTGGAGAAGCCAAGCTAACAGACAGGCTTTGAGGGCATTAGCCCTTCTAATTTATCTTGCTTATTGAAGGAGTGTGGATAATGTCGGCGAAGTTATTCGTATTGTGTGTGGCTGGTTTAGGTAACATGTGGTTGTGTTATACATTGTGTCCAGAGTCCATGGATTCACTCGGTGGTGTCATTGTTCTATAGTGTGATAGGTAGAACCGTTGAATTTGTGCTACATGGCCATACATGAGTTGTTAGAACTTTTAGTTCTATATATACTTTGTTGTTTCCTGTGATATTTGTTGTAATTCCCTTGCTTCTTTATCCAAGTTAAGCAATGTAAAATTTAGATCTATGAATTTCCCTACTCAGTGTCATCCAATCAGTGAACCGAGGTTGGTTATGTTTTAAACCTCAATTGGCTTCTAAATCCTCCATTGGGGGTAACCATATTTCTTTTTGATGGTTCTACCACATAGACCATGATGTGTCAAATAAAATGTAGGTGGCGAGGCGAAGCTCGCCTATTCACCTCGTATTATAGAAGGGAGGGAGTAGTGCAACACTAGTGTTGGCTTGACAATCACATTTGGCCTAAGAGGTCGTTTGGCATCCAGGTATTCATTTCATTTAGTAGAAATGAAATGAATACATGGATTCATTTCATTTATATTGTGATTCGAAAAACACCCACATGTTTGGCTGCCACCGGAATTTAGAAATGACAGGTCTAACATAGGAATCAGGTTTACACATGAGGATATTTCAATGGATTTGCCAAATGAAATGACAGCCCAATTCCGTGCCAACCAAACAACATAGGAATGGAATTGCAAAATGAATTCCAGGATTCCATGCCCAAATGATGGATACCAAACGACCTCTAAGACTAGTCATAGTAGGAGTAACATAATTTGTAACATTTAACTACATGCATTTCTAAGTACTAAGCAATTTAATAACATGTCTGCTATTAAATAAGAAGAGAGATGGTTGCAGTAACTAACTATGTTATTACTCCCTCCGTCCCGGTTTAAAGGACACAATTTGCAATTCTCTGGGTCCTAGGTGTTCTCTAATTGGTTTATTTAATAGTGTGGAGAAGAACATGCATAAGAAGAAAAAAAGTCATCAAAGCGTTCACATTTGTTCACACATGTGCATGCAAGCATTTTATTATTTTCACACATGAGTAATTACAGAGATTAAATGCTTTGTGTCAAAATATTTTGGGATTGCATGGTTTGCAAATTGTGTCCTTTAAACCGAGACGGAGGAAGTATAACATTACACTTTTCTAGACAAAATCAGTCTATGAGCTAATTAATATAATCATCTACTCTCTCCATCTCAAAGCTTAGGGCGTAATTTTTTTTCCAATTTTTACTCAAGGTATAAGGCACAGATGCGAAACAATCGGCAACTTTCGTCAATTTCCCAAATATGCCCCTCCCTCTGATTTCCCACGTCCTTTAAAATCGTGTGGAAGTTAATGGAGCAATTGCCTCGACCGCGTTTGGAGAGACCAGCCATGTGCGAGCTGATCAATTTCCTTTAAAACCGGTGCCTAATTGGTTTCATGGCACATAGGTGATTTATGGCTGCCATTTAACATTTTATATTGAAGTGTATCTTAGCTCGTTATTCTAGATAGTGGTGTATGTTAAGAAACAATTAGTATTACTGTATTGTATTGTATATTAAGAGTTATATCTAGATTTAATGACTTTGAGTACATGCATGTATGTTATTGGACTAACAATGTATTTTTCCTATGGTACCGTGCAAGGCTTGTAGGCCATTTTCCAATGGGGTGTATCTTAGCATGTTTTCATAGGAGCTACTAAAACTTAAGAAACAACTATCACAATGGGGTGTATCTTAGATAGTGTTTCTTAGATATGTTGTATTTAATGATTTTATGCTCATGCATGTGTGTGATTAGACTAGCCAATTTTTTTTTTCTTATGATAGCGTGCAAGTGGTGTATCTTAGTTAAGGCTGGTCATAGTGGGGGTATCATACCTAGTATCATGCATGCCATGTTGGCAAAAATTTGTTGTGACACAACAATTAATGAAGAAATAGATGAATATCATAGGTAGATACCGTAGCATAGCACGTAAAACTAGAAAATCCTCATACAAATAAATCTTGTACCCAATTTTGTATTGAAATTTTACAAATCATTAAATATAGTACTAGTATGATAGTACCATATGATACTACCATATGATACTATGCAATATGGAGATAGTATCATACACCATATACATAATACTAATAGTATGATACTACCACTATGACCAGCCTAAGATACAACACCCTTCTTTTTTATTATTAAATAGGATGTCACATAAACATTTTACCTAGGATAGAGCGCTAAGAGACTTCCATTGTAAAAGGCCTTAGGCTGGTCCTAGTGGAAGTATTATAGCTAGTATCATTCATGCTATATTGACAAAAATCTGATATGGCACAACAATTAGTGAAGAAATAAATGGTTAGAGTATCATATGTAGATATTGCATCATAGAACGTAAAACTAGAAAATCCTCATAAAAATAAATTTTGTACATAATTTTGTATTGAGATTCTACAAATCATTAAATATAGTACTAGTATGATACTGTCGTATGATACTATGCACTATAGAGATAGTATCATTGTAAATGTCTTTTAAATATGCTTTCCTAGATCTAAACATGGACATGATTCTATATTTGTGGTAGTGGATCGCTTTTCAAAAATGGCACACTTCATTCCGTGCCATAAGACCGATGATGCTTCATATGTAGCAAATTTGTTTTTCAGGGAAATAATTCGGCTACACGGTGTACCAAGAACAATCGTCTCCGACCGCGACGTCAAATTCATGAGCTACTTCTGGAAGACTCTCATGGCCAAGCTCGGCATCAAGCTCCTCTTCTCGTTCGCCTCGCATCCTCAAACCGATGGACAAACCGAGGTCGTCAATCGAAGCCTTGGCACTCTCCTCTGGGTGTTGATAAAGAAGAACCTTAAAGACTGGGAGGAATGTATTCCACACGCCGAGTTCGCCTACAACCGCGCCAAGCACTCCACCACCATGAGGAGCCCGTTCATGATCGTCTATGGCTTCGAGCCTCTCACCGCGCTCGATATCCTTCCACTACCGCTTCATGAATGTGCCAATATGGACGTTGTCAAGCGTGCCCAAACAATGAAGAAACTCCATGAAGACACAAGAGCTACGATCGAGCAACAAGTCTTTCGCCAAGCATCAAGGCTAAACAAGAACAAGAAAGAGATGATCTTTGAAGAGGGCGACCTTGTGTGGATACACTTAAGTAAAGACCGCTTCCCCAAGGAACGCGACTCCAAACTCAAGCCAAGAGGTGATGGACCATTCAAAGTGCTAAAGAGGATCAACAACAACGCCTATATCATCGATATCCCAACATCAAAGTATCTTGTGAGCTCGACATTCAATGTCAAGGACCTCTCACCCTACCATGGAGAAGATGAAGTTGAGAAGGTTGAAGAGTCGAGGACGACTCTTTCCCAAGGGGGAGGGGAGCTGATGCAGCCCGTCCTACGAACACTACTACATCTACTCCCACGAGCTCCCCAAGTGGGCCCATGACTCGCGCCCGAGCCAAACTCCTACAAGCTAAGGTGAACTCGCTCCTCTCCTTGTGTAACTTTGATACACCCTTGGATGGCCTGCTACTTCATACGCATACCTTGTGCATCATCAGGTACGAAGAGAAGGACCCAGCAAACGGAGGAGCACCAGCGAAAGAAGCCAAATACCTTCTGTCTCCAGCGGTACTACCGAAACTGGCGGCCGGTACTACCGCCCGGCGGCACTACCGCCCCCTACTACCGCTCCCAATAGACGACGCCAACAGAAGACAAATACTCTCTGTCTCCAGCGGTACTACCGGATCTGGAACCGGTACTACCGCTCCGCGGCACTACCGCCCCCTGCTACCGCTCCCCGCTGAAGACGCCAACGGAAGTCCCAGGACTGCAGTCAGTACTACCGGACCAGGAAGCGGTACTACCGGTTGACCGGTACTACCGGACGTGCTAGACCGGTACTACCGGACGTGCGGGAACCTGATCGTGTTAAGACGGCCCAGCGCCCTGTAACCCTCTCTATATTTCGCTATTTGTTCCTAAAATACCCCTGTTTATGTGGTTGGCCTATAAATAGCCCCCACCCTCTATTTTAAACCCTAGACTTGGATAATAATAGATTAAGGACACCCCTTTGAGGATCTTTCATCTATTGGTCTCATTCTCCTACCAAGGAGCACCCTATTATCCACCCCCCCTCTTGGATCTTGCCTAGTGCGTTCAAGTTGTACAAGGCCTTGGGTTCTCGGTTTCTCGCCCCCAAGTCGTCAAGATCTCACCAAGCATCTCGCCCCCGTTGTTGGTCGTGGAGAGAGAGCTTCGCCCAACACCGATCCTAGGGATTATGTTGGACCGGTTGCCACCGGCGTGAGTTATCGGCGTGTATCGTGTTTGTGTGTGTGAGTTCATCGGGATCTTTATGCGCGTGTGTTCGTGGTGTTCATCCCCTTCTCCCCTCGTCCACCGCTTTCCCCTCGTTTCCCGCAGAGATTCGTGAAAGATCGGGCCATCCCAAGGGGTTACCCCATAACAAAACACATCATAAAGCCCCATCTTGCTGCAAAAAGTGGAAAATAGCCTCTCTATAAGACCCTTTGTAAGAACATCATCTACTTGACTAGCTGAAGTTACATAAGGTAAAAAAACTATACCGCTATCAAGCTTTTCTTTGATGAAATGGTGATATATTTTAATGTGCTTTGTTAGATCATGCTGAACAGGATTGTTAGCAATATTGATGGTAGCCTTGTTATCGCAATAAAGCATTAACGGTTTATGCTTATGTAACTTCAGTTTAGCTAGAAGAATCTGTAACCATAGAAGTTCACATAAACCTTGAGCCATTGCCCTAAACTAAGCTTCAGTAGTTGACCTGAAAACTACACTTTGCTTTTTTGCTTCGCCATGAGACTAGATTACCCCAACAAAGGTACAATAACCAGAAGTAGATCGCCTATCATCCAAGAATCCTGCCCAATCAAAATCTGTATAACATCCAGCTTGTAAACTTCCTTGTTTTGTATATAGTAGGCCTCTCCATAGGCATCCTTTAAGATATCTTAGGATTCTATTCACAACCTCCAAATCTATAATTTTAGGGTCATGCATGAATTGGCTCACAACACTTACCGCAAAGGCGATATCAGGACGGGTGTGAGAAAGATATATTAATCTCCCCACTAATCTTTGATAGTGTTCATGATCCACAGATCTACCCTCGTTGCTACTTAACCGATGGTTTTGCTCAATAGGTGTAGCAGCAGGACGTGATTCATACATACCCGTATCTCTAAGGAGGTCAAGAATATATTTTCTTTGAGATAAAAGATACCTTTTGATCCCCGTGAGACCTCTATGCCGAGGAAGTACCTTAGAAATCCTAAGTCCTTCACTTCAAATTCTTGTGCTATATATTGTTTTAGGTTTAGGATTTCCTTGGAATTGTCTCGTGTAATCACAATGTCGTTAACATACACTATTAGAATTGCAACCAGATCACAATCGTGTTTGTAAAATAGTGTATTATCGGCATTGCTTTGAGAATATACCCTTTTCATCATAGCTTGTCTAAATCTATTAAACCAGGCTCGCGGCGATTGCTTTAGACCATATAGTGACCTGAGCAAACGTAACTTCTTTCGATTTGACCAGACTCAAAACCAGGTGGAATATGCATATACACTTCCTCATGAAGATCACCATGTAGGAAGGCATTTTAAACATCCAACTGGTAAATATTCCAGTCAAAGTTTGCAGCACAGGATATGAGCATCCTAATTGAGTTCATCTTTGCAATTGGGGCGAAGGTATCCTCATAATATATACCGTAAGTTTGTGTATACCCTTTCGCTACCAGATGAGCCTTATATCGCTCAAGTTTCCCTTCAGGTGTGTGTTTAACAATAAAGACCCACTTGCACCCTATAGGTTTTTTACCATGCGATAGATCTACGAGCTGCCAAGTTTTTTTCCAAAGCTCCCGTCTCATCTAGCATCGCAGCTTCCATTTTGAGTCCTCTAAGGCTTCCGTCCAGTCACGTGGTATAGATACGAAATCCAAGGAAGCAATGAAACTTTGGAAAGATGGGTTACTATGCTTATACGAAATATAGTTGGCTATATCATATTTATGTCCAACGAAGCCCTTAAGGTATTTAGGGGGGTTTAGATCTCTAGTGGATTTTCCTAGAGCTATAGGGAAATTGTTTGAAGAAATAGATGGTTGGTTATCACTTGACCCTATAGTGTTAATAGGAGCTATATAATCATGAAAGATACTACTTGTACCTGGGTCTCCGTGCATTGTAGATTCCACGCCTTGTGATGAAAGTGATGAATCCCTTGTCGCATTCTCCTCACCTTCATGAAAAACATTATTATTATCACCACGAGTGAAGTTGAAAGGGCATGCATGCCTCCATGTGTGGTTTTGGTAATTAATGACAATCTCTATGGACTAATGTATAAATTGAGTTTCACTTGTAGGTTTGTCCATTGGCATCGCTTGGGCCATGTATTGGTCTCAAGGTTGGTAGATGAAGAAATGTCCAAGGGCTTTGTGCCCATTGGAATCATGAAGAAAGAAGGAGCTTGAGTTGATCAAGACATGTGCAAAGAGTTGCATCAAGATGGATCAACCTCAAGAAGGGATGAAGAAGGGCGAGCTCAAGATGCGCCATATCTAGAAGAACTCATGCTTGAAGCTTGCCATCCTCGTGCTCATGGAATGATGAATACAAGTTCAAAGAAGAGGTTTCCCCATGGAGTATGGGGGAGCAATTTGCAAGTCTTCATCTTCATCAAGCAAGAGCATCCAAGAAAGGTGTTCCCTCTATATAAGAACAAGACGGTCTACATCAAGTTCAAGTGGGATACTCAAGGCAAAGGTATGTTCTTGATAGGGCTTTTCTTTTGCCGGTCTCGTGCTGTTAGTTGGGAGACCGGGTTTAGGATAGATAGCCGTTCTATCAAGAGGGGCTCTCAAGCGGGTGTCTCGTTTGCATCGTTCGGAGAGAGCTCAAACCTTTGCATTCATAACATCATCTTTCTTGGTTGTTTATTTGGTTCTTGTCCATGAGAGGATCTAGAGCTTGTGGTTATCATCATAACAAGCTCTAGTTCATCATCTAAGGATTTCACTTGCATATCTTATTGCGGTTTTGATCTTGCGAGTTTTCCGGCTCCACACCTAGGGGGATACTTCAAATATATAGTCATGGTATTTTCTTCCAAGGTGATACCCAATATTTGTTGGATTCTATTCGTCGTTATCTTTCCAACAAAATTGGTTTCATCCCGTTTGGAGTTCGGATGCAAAAGTTATTGCGTTTCTGGTTTTCTGGTTTCTAGAATTTCCCTGACCGGAAGTTCCGGCTTGCCATCGAAAGTTCCGCTAGGGCATTTTTGCCGCCGAAAGTTCCGGTGGAAGTTCCGGGTCTTCTTCCGCTCACATTCAGTAACCTTCTGTTTTGGATGTGCTATTTTACGAAACTTCAGTCGAAATTTCCACCGGAAGTTCCGCTCCCACCGGAAGTTCCGGCCAGGGACCGGAAGTTCCGCTCGGGCCTAGTTGCCGCCAAAAGTTCCAGTTGAATTTCCGGCTCTTGTTCCGCTCACGTTCAGCAACCTCTTTGTTTTTGTTTGCTCTATTTGACGGAACTTCTGTCGGAACTTCCACCAGAAGTTTCGCTCCCACCGAAAGTTGCGGTGAACCGGCGGAAGTTCCGACCAGGACTCGTGTTTTTCAGATTCTCGCATCGTAGTTTTTGACCGTTGGCTGTGTGCCACCAGAACTTCCGGCCTCCCACCGGAAGTTCCGGCCAGGGGTCGCGAATTCCCATAACAGGCAGATCTGAGAGCCCTTTAAAAGGGGCTCCTCTTCCCCTTCGTGGGCACTAGCTTTTATTCTTGGTTCTTGGCTTTCTCTCTCTCTCTCCTCCTTTGTTGACCTTGAAGAAGCTTTCCCTCTCCCTTTACCTTCCTATGATTCTTGCATCTTTTTGAGGGATTTGAGAGAGGAGATCTAGATCTACAATTCCCCCAAGCCAAATCCCTTCTTTGTGAAGGAATCATTGGGATCTAGATCTTGGAGAGTTTTGTATTCTCCTGTTGTGTTCTTCCTCCCTTATTCCCCCAATAGCTTTTGTAGCTTTGTTGGAATTTGGGAGAGAAGGACTTGCCCTTGCATTTGGTACATAGGTTTGAGTTCTCCTCGGAGATTCGGCGAGTTCAAGCTTGTGAGCTTGTTTCTCTTGGGTTCCTTGGAACCCTAGACGGTTGTGTGGTTGGATTGTTGACCTTTTGTGGTCTTGTTGACCTTTTGTGGTCTTGTAGCCTCTTGTGCCTTTGTTGGCCTTTTGTGGCATTGTAGCCTTTTGTGGCTTTGTTGTTGGGATCCTCCAATTGAGTTGTGGAGTTAGCCCTAATCTTGTATGGGTTCGGTGAACGCCCTCAAGCGTCCCATAGTGGAGAGAGTGCCCGCCTTTTGTGGTGCGCACTCGGGAGAATAGGGTGAGCCTTTTGTGGCGTCGGTGAGTTGCGTGCTTCCGCATCCGGGGTGAGGCCTTGTGTGGCGTTGGGTGATAATCGAACCACCACACCTCGAGGTGAGCCATTTGTGGCGTTCGGAGAGCATTGTGCCATCGCACCTCTCCAACGGAGACGTAGCTTCTTTGGAAGTGAACTTCGGAAAACAAACCTTCGTCTCCACGTCCATCGGTTATCTCTTAACCGAACCCTTTACTTATGCACTTTACATTGTGATAGCAATCGTGCTTGAAGTAATTATATCTTGCTATCACCTTGTTGCTTGTATTGCTTAGCATAGGTTGTTGGTGCACTTAGGTGAACTTAGTGGCTAGGTTTTGTGCTCAATAAATTAAACGTTAGTTTTATTCCGCATTTACTTGAGCCTAAACCGTAATAATTTTAAAAGCCTATTCACCCCCTCTAGGCGACTTCCTTTGTACTTTCAGAAGTCCTCCCCCCGACTAGTGTTGTCACTAATTTGGGATTCACCTGAAGTAGGAGCAAGAACAGGAACAACCATAGGGACTTCATAAACACTCCCCCTTTCTTGCGGCTCTTCACTTGGATATAAATAAATACCAGGTTCACTAGACAAACCATAATATGGTTCATTTTCACGAAATGTTACATCCATGCTTTAAAAAACTATACTATGAAGGACACCAACATCTATATCCCTTTTTTTACGGAGAGTAACCCATGAACACACATTTAAGTGCTTGTGGATCTAATTTCCCAACCGAATTTCTATAATCATGTACAAAACAAACACACCCAAATACCTTCAGAGTGACAACAAACTCATTTGAATTCAGAAGACACCCAGTAGGAGTTTTATGGGATAAAACATGAAGGGGCATGCGATTAATTAAATAAGTTGCAGTTTTAATTGCTTCACCCCCAAAAAAATTTAGGACATTCATTGTAAACATTAAAGGCCTTGCAACCTCAAGTAAATGTCTATTTTTTTTGCTCTGCCACACCATTTTGTTCTGGTGTATTAACACATGTTGTTTGATGTTCTATACCATTTAGGGCAAGAAATTGATCAAAATCATGATTAACATATTCTGTTCCATTATTCGTGCGCAAGATTTTGATAGTAGCTTCATGCTGATTTTTAATAAGGGCACATAGATCTTTAAAAACAGACAAAACATCACTCTTATGCTTTAAGAGATAAAGCCACGTGTAACGACTAAAGCAGTCTATAAAGTTTACAAACCATCAATGTCCAGAAACAGAAACAACCTCATATGGTCCCCAAACATCCAAATGAATCACTTCAAACGGTCTCTTGCTTTTCAAACCGATGCTTGGGTAGGAGAACCTGGTATGCTTAGCTAGTTCATAAGCATCACATATCAGAGCATCCTTAGGACACAACTTAAACAAAGTAGGATATAAACGTGACAGAGCTGCAAAAGAAAGATGACCTAGCCTATGGTGATGTAATACTAACTCTTGACATGGTGACACACATGATGCGAGAGCCACTTCATCACTTCCATCATCAAGGTAGTAGAGCCCATCATGTTCGAGCCCAGTCCCCAAGAGTCTCCCTGTCTTTAGCTCTTGAAAAACATAATAAGTAGGATCAAACCACCCTCTACAATTAAGTGATTTAGTAATAGAGCTAACTAATAGGAGATTCGCTGGAAATTTTGGAACATATAAAACTGGAGATAAGGACAATGATTTTGTGCAACAGATGGAACCACGTCCAACTATTGGTGCCATGGAACCATATTCTACACGGACCTTGTCTTTACCTGAACAAGGGGTATAAGAAGTGAACAAATCAGAGGCCCTGTCATATGGTTTGTGGCTCCTGTATCAATGATCCATGTCCTTGATTGGGTTGTGTGATCGGATTTTGTACCTTAACTATAAGTGGCAATTATACTAGAGTCAGCCTTGGGGTAACTCTGATGGGATGAAGAGCATCCAGAGAGTTTGAGCTTGGAAGTAAAATCCTCAAGTGCTCGAACATCTACTGCCGGTCGCTCCTGTAGAGATGAATGTGGCCTATTTGCTTCTTATTTGCTCCCTGATCTTTCTGTGATAGTATTTTTTCTTTTTTCCACCAAGGTGGATAGACATGCAGTTCGAAGCGCACATCCTTTGTATGTCCACTCCTTTTACAGTAATCACAAAAGGATTTCCTCTTGTCTATTTTTCCTAATTGGCGAGTTGCTTGACGAGATTGCATCATCAAGGCTGCACGATCATCTCCACACCTCATGCTATCCTCCTTTGGCTAAGCCAAGCGAGTTTCTTTCTCCGGCACACTTGAAATGATATCATCAAGACTGGGCCATTCAGGCTGGGAAAAAATAAGTTGCCGTCTCAAATTAAATTCTTCATTTAGTCTATCAAGGAACAACTTGGCTACAACTGACTCAAACTATTTGTGGCGGACTGCTATGTCCTGCTTATCAACTGGTTTAAATGGATGAAAATAATACAAGTCTTGATACAGTAATTTCACCTCTCCGACATACTTTGTCACTGATTTTGTGCCTTGTTTCAAATGTGTAAGCTCATCCATGATATGATGGCCTGCACCTGCCAACTACTTGAGGGCAACTCGTACTAGCATATCTAATTGTCATCAATACTACTGCTTGTTTTGTTGCGGCAAAGGACAAGTCCTATGAGCATGCTTTTACGTGATTGATTCAGCACGAGTGATTTGAAGGCCCAACTACTGAGTTCTTTCTCTTGAGTATAAATAGCAGTTCGGGACTTTGTTCATTGGTGTATCTCTAGGCTGCAACTAAGGGCAGAGAAGAATAAGGAAAATTAAGGAGATTCGAGCATGGACAAGATGTACAAAATCTTCTCTAAATTATTGGAGCAGCATCAACAAAAGGTATTTCCCCGAAACTGTTAAGTATGCACTTGAGCCAAATTCTGTCAAATTATGTGGTCCTACCAATTATGCCAGTTGGGCACGTCATGCTCAGTTGATTCTGAGTTCACACGGCTATGAGAATTTCTTGGTTGGTGATGATGAGAAACAGAAGGGTGGTGACATCTTCACAAAACAAACCAACGACCGAGTGTTGGTGTGGTTGCTGGAAAGTATGGAATCAATTGTTCGACAACAAGTGGACATAATGCTATGAAGTGTGGTATCTCACACACAAAACATCAAATACTTGGATTAATTTCTAGTGAAACTAGAGTACATCTTGAGAGGGAGCACAGAGAGAGGGGAGACTAAGTCTGACTAAGTTTTCTAGATGCATCCCAATCCTTCTCCATGGATCCTCTCTAATATTAGCCCCCTTTTACATTTTATACCTTGAAGACCTATCTAATTCTACCAAACTACCAACAACTTGAAACCTTGGCTGTTTTTTAATTAAAACCTTTGTTTTCTCTATACTTGAAACCTTGCCTTTTTGAAGTTGAAACCCTTAACTTCTATAGTTAAAACCTCTGACTTAACTACATGAAACCTTCAGCTTCATTAAGTTGAAACCTAACGCTCTTTGACCTCGGTCAGCATGCTGTGAAACCACTCTCACCGAACCTTCCACATGCACAACTTCAATAAGGTGATAAAAGAATCATAGGCATCTAGAAGCTTCTGTTTTAAGAGAAAAAGTGGGGAAGTGTTTCCCACAGAATATCTTATTGATAAAGATCAAATATTTAGAAAATTACAAGCATACATACAAGAGTAAAAGAAGATAAAAATAAGCTTAAGTCGTGTTTGCAGCCAATTCTTAAATTGTTCGGCATGCTTATTATTTTTTCATGTGCCCATGCAGATGAAGTTCGTTCGGATTACTAAGTTTATCAAGCTTAGCACAACATGACGCAAATTGCTAAAACAAAATGTTAACCGACCAAAGACCATCTAAGCGAGGCCCAAAGAGTTGCAATTTTTGTTGCATCCGGTTTGGCAATTGGATCACCATCAAACACGCGCTATCCATATACCGAGCCCGACAGGCCCGTTGTCTTCTGAAGTACCGAAACCAACTCAAGACTGATTCTTGACTGCAAGCTCCCTTCCGGCGGTACCCCACACCGCCAGACCACCTCAACTCGGAAGTCCCAACCCCCCGGTGCTGCGGCGCGACGCGAGGAGCGCAGAGGGCGCGCGACGGCGACGGCGACGGCGACGGCGACGCCGGAAGCGCCTTGACCCATCCAAGGTGAGCACGATTCGAAATCCATACGCAGACATGTTTTTACGCCTCCCAAAATCCGCCGATTAGGTTTTGCAGCAAAGGCAGATTGAGCTTTATTTTGACGATTCTGATGTTTGTGCCCGTCCTCCGCGTGATCAGGGCCTTGTTTTCCCTTGCTTGATTGTTCTGCAATGCGGGTTCTTAGATGGTACTCCCTTCGTTTCATAATTATTGTCATAGTTCAGTGACAAGAATTATGAAACAGAGGGAGTACTAGACTGAGGTGCCTACACACAACGGAATTAAGTCCAGATTCAGGCTCTTTGTGTCCTCTGCAGAAGTGGCCAGATAGCATGATGAATAAATCTGTAATCCTTGCTCTAGCCGCTTCGGCCAATGCAGGAGCCACTGCCATTCCAGCACTTCTGCGCAGGAGAGAGAAGCGCCAGGCTTTGCCTGCATCGTGCCACCTTTCCCTTGAAAGAATGGCTGATCTGAAATCCTACGCAACATTGGAGTTTGGTGGGATGGGACTATTCAGAGGTATCGACCCTGATATATTTAGGAACTGATATTTGATGTAGTAGTTGTGTTTTTAGGATGTTGCATGTAATCTGGTATGTTCTACTACTACTGTAAAATATCATAGGTCGTGATCAAGTTAGCAAAATTAGACAACAGTTAGACGGATTATGTATATGTTCAGCCGTGAAATTCACTATCTTTGTTTTCTTACAGCTTGGTTTTTAATTCTTCTATCAGCATATCTAGAATATATCTCTGATCTGTGTAGCCTTAAGAAATTACTGGAATAGATGGAATTCAATTTTCCGTACCAGCTACAATTACCTTGGAACTTTTATTTGCTGACTACTAGTATAGTACTGTTCAATGATATGTTTGTGCACACTTTATGCAGAACCCTGGTAAAGTCAAGAGCATCCTTGTTTCACTGTCAAATTTTCCCTTGCAAGTGTGTTATGTCAGCAATTTGCAACGCAAAGTTTCGAGAGTCAATGTTGGATTCGTCTGATTTTTGCCAACTGCTAATTTGGTGAGCCATATGGGCATGCCAACTTTTGGGGACCAAACGATTTTAAGCATCCAATACAGCCTTTTCTTTAATAACATCAAATGAGCTCATTTCCAAGCACATTCATGTGCTTTTCCTATTCATGTAACTTTTCGATCCAGGAAATCAAAGAGGCCGTAGATAGAGTTGGCTGAAAGTGTGTTACTATATATGAATTTGTTAAATGTATTCTTGGGTCTCGAAAAACTACTAGCATAGTGTAGTAACATGCCTGATTGTTAAGAATGCAATGATTATTTCCATTCAAAGGCTTTGTGCTTTTGGTTAGATGTGCATTTTTTCCTAAGGGGTTTGCACCTAATCTTGTAAACAGGACTGACTGGGAAGCTCTTGCATCCCAAATCTTACTAAATCCAATTGGTTTTTGGTAGGGACATGGAGACTCTTTATATTGCAAAAGCATGGTAAGCTAATTTTATGTTGGCTATCGTAGTCCCTAATAGTATGTGGTGTAAAGCAGATGGGGACACCAGAATCTGGAGTTGAACAGAAGTCAGAACCAGAGGTTACTGAAAAGTCTGTGGAAATGGGTATTAACCTAGAGAAGCTAACTGATGAAATGCAAGGATTGGAGGTTAACCAAAATCCCGTGCTTGATGTGGAGCCAAGAAGAGAGATTAATCAAAAACCAGCGGATCCATGCCAGCACGCTGCTGTGGGAACCAAAGGAGCTAACTCGGAAGAAAAGCAAACTACCACTAATCCAGGTGGCATCTACCGCTGCAAGAAATGTCGGAGGATGGTGGCAACGCAAGAGTATGTTGTTACCCACAAAGTAGGTTCAGGTGAGAGTCATTTCTTCAGGCACAAAACGGACGGCAAGGAACCTGAATGTACCCCTGCTATCTTTGTGGAACCTATGAAGTGGATGGAAGCTGGTGAGTGAGTTTCCCTCCCTATACGATATATTGACTTTGCCCTTTTTTTTTTTGGTTCAGATGTTTTTTTCTTCTGAACCGCTTGTGTTGTCGATCTGCAGTGGAAGAGGGGCATGTTTCACATAAGCTCTGGTGCATGGACTGCAAGACCCGTCTGGGATCCTTCGACTGGGCTGGTATGCAATGCAGCTGCGGAGCCTGGGTGATTCCGGCTTTCCAGCTGCTCAGAAGCAGGATTGATGAATGCCAGATGTAAATCAGCAAACCAAATCGAATTTTATTTGGGCGTTGCAAGATACTCCAACTTTTTTTGTTTGAAATTCCCAAATCTGAAGGCGCTATGTGTCGATCTAAGTATGTGAACACTGAACAGTACATAGTTGGTCATTTTTGTGTATCCCAGCGTATAAGGCTTCTAGGATACATCCTTAACTACCTCCAGAATGGTAAATATACTACTCCCTCCGTTCAGTTAATTTATTTATTTTGACTTGCAATCCACTCTATTAATCATTATTGACAGGATTACAATCTGCTTGGAGTGATCTAAGCAGGAAACCAGATGTTACATCAAAGCAAATAGAAGAATTTATGCTAAGAGCTTCTCTCGCACAAACGTGTGCATCAAAATTGGCGAGAGAAGAAGCTCCGGGCGCGGGGATTGGGGATTGGGGATGCTGGCACGGGCGGAAAACCCCTATCCAACGAGTCGAGGGTAACCCCGACTCTAGCGGGGGCTTTTCTGGCATGCTTGGCCGCAGATGCCGCTTCCTCTGTGGTTGTAGGCGACGCAGCCGCCGGCGCGGCAGTCGCCGTGGCCGTCCTAGTGTAACATCTGAGCATTAGAGCTTAGAAATAAGCTGAGCTCAGATGTGTGCATTGCATTCATGCATAGAAAATCCGAATAATTTTCGCTCCTTTGAATAAAACTTATCAAAGTCATTGAAACTTCTCTTAACTTGACTGCGATAAGTTTCAATATGGCCTTTGCTAAAACCTTATTTTGGGTAAAAGTAATTTTATCTATGGGAAGATCAAATGTAATAAAACTAAACCACAACAAATTGATTAATGATTAATACCAGATCCTTAAGAGACCATATCATAGCATTCATTACAATAACTCATTTTACCAAGTTAAGTATATAACTCAAGTAACAAGAATCCAATAACTAAATCTTCATCTATCTTATTCTTATCTATTCCTACCATGAGCATCGTGGTAGTTCTTAAACACTAGTACCTTATCACTTATTGAGTATGAAGGAAATCAAGCCAAGAACCTTCACCACATATATTTCTTGCCATACCAATCCTTATCATCTCTTTTGGATCATGTCCTAATATATATTGGTCATCAATGCTGAGTGATCAATCCTTGATCAATCAATTCTTAACCTATCAATTCATGATATATCAACTCTTGTCCTTGTCATAGCATTCACGTTAAAGACTTTAGAGAAAGAAGTAAGAAGAGGTAAGTAGGAATGCTAGTTTTACATATATTATATAGGATGGGAATGTTTGAAGAGAATCAAATCAATATGGTGATTAGTGGAGTTAACTCAATCCTGAATGGATAGAAGAGTTATCTGAAATAAATATATATGTGGTAACAAAGTGGATCATAAGGATGAATTTTGAAGATAGTTACCAATGAGTAATCTTATTGGATCAAGTAGGCATAATCATTGAATAATATTTCCTAATCAAATAGATATACTAAGAAGATAATTATAATACAACTATAATGTTGTATTGATGAAGCCTTGATTAGCCAACTGGAAACCTATGCCATAAATGGTTAAAGGATTATAATGATCATGCTTAAGTCACTAAGAGTGAATGATTATTTGATGCATAAGTGACTTTGGTGGAGAGAACATGATTAAACCCTAGTATAGATATGTTATCCTAGAATAGTCATGGCAAGTCACAATGATATATAATGTGAAGTTGGAGTATGAGTTACTGGAGGTAAGTAGAGATAAGATAGTGTGACCAAACTGATACTAGAGCAACATTGAGTTATAGAAGTAGTATTATTCCTCTTAAAGAATAGTAAACACTTGAGGTGAAGTAGGAATTGTTATAGATATTTATTGGAGGAATATTAGTGATGGGTGATAAAGGAAATTATGGGTGGAGTCAAAAGTAACTACTTGTTGGATTGGAGATTATCATTAGTAGAGTAGTTTGATATAACCAAGTGTAGATATGAGAAGATTATGAAAAGCTTCGGTGACAAACTTCTGAGATTTATAGAAATATTACTAAGTAGTTCATAAAGGAAGAGAGTAAGTACTCAAAAGGATTTTGGTTCATTAGAAGTATTCTAGAAGTGGGAGTTATCTCTATGAGGAGATCATATAAAGCTTTAGTGTCAAGCTCATTGGATTCACAAATGGATTTAGAAGAAGGAAATTATTGGTAAGAGTATAATTATGAAGTAAAGATCATCATGTTAATACATGATGATGGATATGAATAAGTAGTATATCTAGGAAAGAAATTCTTTAATTAGAAGTCAATGCTTATGAAGCATGGAAAAATAGGAATTCTTGATAAACATTCAACCATAGCTCTATAGCCAGATTGATATCTATTCCAGATGTTTGATCCACTATCCAAATTCATAATGGTGTCTAAGGATGCTATTCTATAGCCATTCACTTAAGCATATCTTTGTCACTCCCAAACATCATAATCATATGTGCTTATAAACTGTCATTATTAACTCTTTCTCATAAGTTATTCTAGAGTACAACCCTACTATTTTACTTTAGATGGTGATATCATCCATTATCACAAACTTGGAGGCAATGTGCCCTTAGCCTTGATCTTTAACCATATTTATTAAAGAAGATAAGTATATTAAATCCAGTAACACTTATAGTAAGTAATTGTAGCTCAAAACCCTGGCTTAATACATGACACTAAATCATCTTGATCACTTAAGTAATTCTTGCTACAAATCCTTATATGATAAATTTCTACCAAGAAATCCACCCGACCTAAAAAGGTAGTGAGTTACTAATGTTGAATGTTAACTTTGGATCACACTAAGTTGTCCACTATGATTGTTATGGTTAACATATTAGCAAGAATATATATATGAAACCTTATTAAAACCATATAACTAATATATCTTTGATAGTGAAATCTATCTCTAGAAAGTCACTAGAGCATTCCTAAAAGAATGTAAACCTTAAAACCAAGAGGGATTCAAATAGATTTTAGGTATAACTTTAGTATTCCCAAACCATTTAAAGTTTCACTAATCCAAATAAAATAAAAACATATTTGGATCATTCCTAAGTAATAAAACAAACACCCTAATCCTAATTTTTAATAATACTATTTGATAAAAAGAACCTTTTAAATAAATATAAGGTATGAAAATAACAAATAATATAAAAGTTGATTAGTTACAATAAACCTGAGATAGTTTAATGTCTTACAAAAGTTTAAGACATTTTAAATACTAAAATAAACAAATTTGAAAAGGTTTTTATAAAAACAGAAAATAGAAAAGGATAAGGAACAAGGGAAAAATAGGAGAAACCAGTTTCTGGCCTGAGGCCCATTACCTCACCCCTCTACCTGACGCTCGTGTGCAACAACAGCTTCCTTTCTGCTCACTCTGCCACTGCCCAATAGTAACCCAGAAGCAGCCCACGCACCGGTTCATTAGTCGCTGACAGGTGGGACCGAAGGAGGGACCGCGGGTTTGTTTCTAGGAAACTTGGGGGGTTTTCTGCAAAGTAGTTGTCGTCGTCATCCTCACGCACACAGGCACCTGCGTGCTTTCACCCGATGCCATCCATCGTCGTCAGCAATACTCAACCGCTGTGATGCTCGCCGCCGCCCCGACCATGTTGATAAGATCGATCGCGAGCTACTCTATTTTCCTATACCAATCTTATCCTATCTCGTGCTCTCTAGCACCACCTCCCTTCCTCACTCGAAACCCTAGCTCGTCGGTAGTCATTGTTCTAGCCGTTTCCGATCGCCCCTCGCACCTCTGAGGCCACTGATGGAACCTCCGTGTTTCCCTGTTCACCTCGTGGAAGGAATCGGTCGCGTGTTCCCGTAATCGAGCTCCATGATATCGTCTTCCCGATCTCCGACCACCGTCATCCACCTTGATTCTGGCCATTATTCATTGTAACGACATCATCGCTGTGTTCCTGGTGAGACATTGAGTCTTCCAGTATACTCCACTACTTTGATTGCTTCCTGTATCGCCGCCTCCATCATCGCCTGCAAGCGCCGCCGTGTAAGCTTGTCGCCGACGAGGTTCCGTGTAACACCCTGGCCTCTCCGGACTGGCGGCTATCACTCCTAGCAGCTCAATAGGATCTCTAGACTAACCCCACGGACCAACACTAGTCTTTTCTGCGCACTTTGTCCTCACTCGTGCGCACCCGGTACCCACTTCCCGGCCGGTCACCCATCCTCAAATTGCTCTAAGCCAAGCACGCTTAACCTTAGAGTTCTTTTCAGATGGCCTTCCGAAAAAGAAGTTGCAACTTGATGGTATGGGTATACAATCAATCCTATTAAACCATGCGCCTGGGTGTCACATACACCCACCCTTAGAATATCGACGCCCTCGTCGATCAATCACATGCCAGGAACATCCCCACTTGGCACACGTTTGTGCGTCCAGTGCCGACACATTGTCATGCCGTGTCCACTCCGGGCCGGACGCGCCATGCTACACATGTCCGCCACTGACCCGCACATGCCCGTGTAACCGCGAGGATCGGCTCTGATACCACTTGTAACACCCCGGCCTCTCCGGACCGGCGGTTGTCACTCCTGGCAGATCAATAGGATCTCTAGACTAACCCCACACACCAACACTAATCTTTTCTACGCACTTTGTCCTCACTCGTGCGCACCCGGTACCCACTTCCCGGTCGGTCACCCATCCTCAGATTGCTCTAGGCCAAGAACGCTTAACCTTAGAGTTCTTTCCAGATGGGCTTCCGGAAGAGAAGTTGCAACTTGTTGGTATGGGTATACAATCAATCCTATTAAGCCATGCATCAGGGTCTCACATTCTGGTGACCATTTTCGGGCGACGCTGTTGGAGATATGCCCAAGAGGCAATAATAAAGTGGCTATATTATATATTTGTGTTTATGATAAATGTTTGCATCCCATGCTATAATCGTATTAAGAGGAAACATGAATACTTGTGTGTTTTGTAAACATAAAAGAGTCCCTAGTAAGCCTCTTGTTAAACTAGCTTGTTGATTAATAGATGATCATGGTTTCCTGGTCATGGACATTGGATGTTATTAATAACAAGATCATATCATTAGGAGAATGATGTGATGGACACACACATAGTAAGCATACATATATAAGATCAAGTCATTAAGTTCGTTTTGCTACAAGCTTGCAAATACATAGTAACATAATCCTTCGACCATGATATCATGTTAATCACCATCACCGGATGAGTGCTTTGATGACATAAAACGCCACTTCCGTAACTGGGTGGTTATAAAGGTGGCATTAGGTATTCTGAAAGTATGTGTTGAAGCGTATGGATCAAGAGTGGGATTTGTCCATCCAAATGACAGATAGATATACTCTAGGCCCTCTTGGTGGAATGTCATCCAATTGGCTTGCAAGCATGTGACTAGGTCACAAGGTATGTCATATCACGGTACGAGTAAAGAGTATTTATCAGTAACGAGGTTGAACTAGGTATGGAGATATCGATGATCGAACCTCGGATAAGTAAAGTATCGCGCGACAAAGGTAATCGGTATCATATGTAAATGTTTCTTTCGATCACTAAGTCATCTTTGAATATGTGGGAGCCATTATGGATCTCCAGGTCCCGCTATTGGTTATTGATCGGAGAGGTGTCTCGATCATGTCTGCATAGTTCGCGAACCGCAGGGTGACACACTTAAGGTTCGATGTTGTTTAAAGTAGATATGGAATATGAGTTGGAGACCAAATGTTGCTCAGAGTCTCATATGGGATCGAGGACATCACGAGATTGTCTGGAATGGTCCGGATAATAAGATTCATATAATGTAAGTCATCTTTCGTGTTCAGGAAAACTTTCGGTATTTTGATCGGAGCATCTAGAAGGTTCTAGAGGGACACCAGTGGGCCCACCACCCCGGGAGAGGCCAAATGGGCTGAGGAGATGATGCGGGGCCGCATGGTCCAGGCGCACCAAGCCCTAGAGGGCCAACCGGCTAGCCCCAAAGGGATAAGGCTAAACCCTAAAATGTAGGTGGGAAACTTGGGGGGCAAGTTCCCCCTCTCCCTTTTTGCGCCGGCCCTAGGAGGTGGAGGCCAAGGGGGCGACCCTAGACACAACCCATCTATATAAATAGGGTAGGGGTGGCTTCCCCCTTGGCCCTCTCTCCCAACCCTAGCCGCCACCTCTCCTCCCTCCTCCGCCTTCCTGCTCTGGCTTAGGCGGAGCCCTGCAGGAATCTCTCCTCCACCACCACCACCCCGTCGTTGTGCTACTAGGATACTGAGGGGATATACTACCTCCGTTGCCCGCTAGAATGAGGAGAGTAAGGTATTCATCGACTCTGTACGTGTGACTGAGTGTGGAAGCGCTGCCGGAACGTGGCACCAGAAGGATCGTCATCGCAATCTTGAGATCGGCAAGTGATCGACTACATCAACCACGAGATTAGATCTTGTTAAGGCTTTGGATATATGAGGGTTAGTTCTCTTCTATCTGGTTGCACCGATATCGTAGATTAGATCTTGGCTTTGCCATAGATTGGATCTTGGTTTTATTCGTTGTTGCGATAGAAAATTTTCGTTTTCTATGCTACGAACCCTACAGTGGTATTAAAGACGTGTCTATGCGTAGATCTGTTGCACGAGTAGAAGACAATGGTTTTGTGGGCATTAATGCTCTTGTTGTCATTTGCTTTTCGTGTACTTTGCATCTTGCAGTATGGTGGGATGAAGCGGCCCGGGCTAACCTTACATGTCAGCGCACATGAGAATTGCTCCACGCTCGACGTGCAACTTGTATTAATGTGACAACACTCGTATCAGTGTTGTGGTTCTTGTTCGTAGGTAAGAACGGTTCTTATTCGAAAGCCCCAAGCCACGTAAAATACGCAAAGAAAATTAAAGGTGTCTAACTTGTTGTTGCAAGGGCATGTGATGTGATATGGCCATGATGAGATTGTGATTATATTTGATGTATGAGATGATCTTTATTGTAATATGGCAACCAGCAGGAGCCTAATGGTTGTCTTTAAATTTGTTAAGACATGTGTGTCCATTCATCATGTAATAGCTTTATTCCAAATAGTTGTAGTAGTTGCTATTAGTGATGGACAACCATGAAGCGACACCACGAACCTTGACGCCATGCTGGTGATGATGGAGATCATGTCCGTGCTTTGGAGATGGAGATCAAAGGCACAGGAATAAAGGTCATATTATATCACATATTATGAATTGCATGTGATGTTAATCCTTTATGCATCTTATATTGCTTAGATTGCAATAGTAGCACTATAAGATGATCCCTCTCACTAAATATCAAGTAATAAAGTGTTCGTCCTTAGTAGGCATCATTGCTAAGACTCGTCGTTTAGAAGCACCACGTGATGATCGGGTGTTATAGATTCTACATGCAGATACTAAGGTTACCCGTGATGAGCCTAGCATGTACAAACATGGCCTTGGAACACGGAATACCAAAAGGTAAAGCATGAGTCATATGGATGATATGATGAACATGTTGATTGTTCGCCTTTGAAGCTGCATCTTCTCTCGTGAAGATCGGACTTGGTGTAGTGGATTTGGTTTGTGTAATTACCAAAACGACTCGAGGGATGTTGATTTTGAGTGGGATTTCAAAAAGTGATATGATTAAAGTTGAAATCAATTTATCATAAAGTAAATCAAAGTGAATTTCCATAATTGTTATAGTCATTGGCATCCTTTCACCACCTTATGCTTAGTTATAATTGAGATAGTAGAACTATAGAATTCTGGATAGTTATTTTACGAACTGGTATCGTATTGTTTTGAGTGTCAATCTAAAGTTTAAAAGTCCTACTACAAACTTTCAACAAACTTCGTTTACTCCATAAAGTTTAATAATTAGTATTAAATTAAGAATAATAATTCTAGTGTTAATATCTAAAGTATCATGTTTGCCTCCATGATTCTTGATATTCAAAAGACTGTTTTAATATCAAGGTTATCTAGGAGCTGAAATATGTTTCAGAAACCATCATGTGTGGAAGATATTGCGATATCTGAAAATAATGTTTTGGTTGCAATATGATTTAGCAAAATACACGTTCTCATATTGTATGAGAATTTGCGAAGGTTAGGGACTCTAGATGTCCTAATCCTCCAAAAGGATTTTGGAAAGTAACATTATACTCGTGATTCGCCTTTATAAGCTATAGTATCTAGATCATGAAAGTTGTCATGATAAGGATGAATGGAAGATGTAGGTAAAATGTTTACTACACTAAAATGTTACTAAAGAATGGATTTTGAAAGAAAGCCAAACATTTGATGATGGTGATCTACTTTAAAGTGCAAGTCCAATGGTATTAGTATTTGACTATACACGCTTTGGAGTATGTGTCATGTGTGTGGCGCCACTATTGATGTTGATAGATTCTTTTAAAAGGGAAAGGAAATGCTAAAAGAGAATCTCAGAAATATTTGGTAGAAAAATAAAAGACTGTAAATGTCCAGCTTAGGTATATAGATGATATACATGTTATGGTTGTATTCTTTTCTTGTTAAACAATATGGTTTTTAGGTATTGGATACCGAATTGGTTGGTGTGAAATGTCATAGATGACAACACAATTCATGAACTGCAATGTCCTAAGTAACCAGCAAGAGAATATGTGATGATGTTCATCGAAAACAAACAAAATGTTGTTGTGTTGCTCATTGACATCAAACTTACCTTCAAGATTTGTTTCAATAATTGTTATTTTGATCAGGTATTATGAGAACATAAGGTTGTTCAAATAATTACCGTATTCCATATAAGATGGATGATTTAAAAATCTAGTTGGAGAAATCACATCAGTCTAACTTGTAACACCCCTGGTCACTCCGGACCGATGGTTGTCACTTCTGGCAGCTCAATAGGATCTCTAGACTAGCCCCACAGACCGGTTACCCACTTCCCGGTCGGTCACCCATCCTAGAATTGCTCTAGGCCAAGAACGCTTAACCTTAGAGTTCTTTTCAAATGAGCTTCCGAAAAAGAAGTTGCAACTTGTTTGTATGGGTTTTCTATCAATCCTATTGAGCCATGCGCTAGGGTCTCACATACACCCACCCTTAGAAGATCGACGTCCTCGTCGATCAACCACAAGCCAGGAATGTCCCCTCTTGGCACACGTCTGTGCGTCCAGTGCCGGCACATGTGCCATGACGTGTCCACTCCGGGCCACACGCGCCATGCGCCACATGTCCGCCACTGACCCGCACACGCCCGTTTAACCGCGAGGGTCGGCTCTGATACCAATTTGTAACACCCCCGGTCACTCCGGACCGACGGTTGTCACTTCTGGCAGCTCAATAGGATCTCTAGACTAGCCCCACAGACCAACACTAGTCTTTTCTATGCACTTTGTCCTCACTCATGCGCACCCGGTTACCCACTTCCCGGTCGATCACCCATCCTAGAATTGCTCTAGGCCAAGCACGCTTAACCTTAGAGTTCTTTTCGAATGAGCTTCCGGAAAAGAAGTTGCAACTTGTTTGTATGGGTTTCCTATCAATCCTATTGAGCCATGCACCGGGGTCTCACATAACTTAATGCTAAAAATGTCGTAAGACAAATGGTTGAAATATCACTTATGAAGTGACATCGCCGTTTAAATTATATTGGAAAGAAAATATGAAGAAACTTCATGCTGATGGAATTTAGGAGTCTTTTGATTTTGATCAAATGACACTTGTGAGACTTTCCTGGAGATTATTGAAATTTCGTTCAAAGGCCAAAGAAGAACAAACGACTAACTTATTGGAATTTGTACATATTGATGTATGTAGTCCATTATGTGTAGTCGTGAGCGATGGATTTCAACTTCCTATGCTTTCTCTGGAAATTTGAGTGAATATATGTGTATATTTACTTAATGAGGAACAAGTGTGAAATATTTGAAAATGTTCAAAGACTTTCAAGATGAATTGGAAACATCATTATAACAAGAAAATAAAGAATTTATGATTGGATCATAAAGGAAGATATTTGAGTTACAAGTTTAGCAAAACACCTAAGATTTTAGGAATCGTTCCATAGATTTATGTTTCCCTGAAACACCATAGTAGTATGGAGTGTTTGAGACATGTAATAAAACCTTGTTTAACATGGTAAGATCAAAGGTGTCATTTATAAAACTGTTATTATATTTTAAAAGGATTAAAGCTTTAGTGACTACCACTTTTACACGGAAAAGAGCTCCATCATGATCCATTGAAATGACACCATATAAGTTATGGTCTGGGATAAAACCCAAGCTGTAATTTCTTAAATTTTGGAATGCTAGGAATAAGTAAAATGTTTACAACCAAAGTCGGATGAGCATGTATTTTGTATGTTATTTGGCATAACCATTGGGTATTCCTCCATAACACTGAAGACACCAAGTTTCTTAAGAAGGATTTTTTCGTGAAAAGTTAAGTGGGAGGACAATAGAACTTTGATAAGGTTATTGAACCTTAGCTATATGTGCCGAGTTGCACAGCGCCGGAAAGTGTTCCAGAGGCAGCAACAATGCTCATGGCTCAGGTGCCTCAAAGGTTGTGGTCACGGAGGTCTAAGTTCCTATTGAACCGAGTAGGTCGGGTAAACAATGAAATACTAAGATTTGAGAGTAAATCATTATTGTTTTACAATGATGAACCGACTACATGCAAAGAAGCGATGATGGGCCCTGACTTCGTCAAATGGCTTGAATCCATAAAATCCGTGATAGTTCCATACACGAGAAATCAAGTTTTGAACTTGGAAGACCCTCTGGAAAGGTGTTAAACCTTTCAGACATATTTGGATCTATATAGAAATAGACATGGATGTTTCACATCTATGAAATAGTTGACATGTCGAGAAAGATTTTACGACAATGTTCAAGCAGTTGACTATGACAAGATTTGATCTTTCGTAGCGATATTTTAGTCTGGACAGATTAATATAGAAACCACTACATATAATTTTGGTATATAGTAGTTGAATAAACAACACAAAGTTATTCTAATAGAATGGTTACCTAGGACGTGTACATGACACGATCCAAAGGGTTTTGTTAATTCAAAGGATGCTAAAAGAGTATGCAAACTTCAATGGTTGAAGTAAGCATCACAGAGTTGGAATCTTCATCGTGATGAAATTGTTAAAAGAGTTTAATTTCATCGCAGACGATGAAGATGCTTGTATTTGCAAGAAATTAAGTGAGAGCGCTACGACATATTTCTAATACATTATGTAAAAGACATATTATTGATTGGAAATAATGTATCTTTTATTGACACGGGTTAAGAATTTCTTTAAATTTGATTTTAATGAAAGACTTAGGCATAACCCAAATATTAGGCATCAAAGTCTATGTGGATAGATTGAAGCTCTAATATGGTTGTGCCATAAGTACATAGATGAGATATTGAAAGAGTTAAATATATAAATGACAAGAAAGGTTCTTGTCACATGGAAAAGGACTGAATCAAAATTCAAGTATTTTAACACTTGATAAGTGAAATGAGATTCAAGTGTTTTGACACTTGGTGAGTGAAATCACAAGAAAATTTTGATCAATCATATTGTGATATGTACACATGAATATATGTTCTATGCTCTAAATGTTATGATCATATACCAGAATGACTCATAAAATGATCATTGGACGATATAAGGATATTCTTATGATCTTTGGAAGAACTAAGAATATGTTATTTATTTAGAAGTGACAAATAGATAGATAGTTCATTATAAAGTGTTACATTGATACTAGTCTTGTCACAAGATACAAATTAAGTTGATCTTAATTTAAACTATGGGTGGCACAATATAATGGAAAGGAGATTCCATAACAGATTTGGATGAGTTCCAAAGTTAAGACATTGTGATAGATACTACAACAAAAGGCTAAGTATATGACTACTATTGTAGCAGCAAAATAGGGCATTTGTGTCAAGTATTTTGTTATCAAAATAGATGTGGTTCACAACAGGCTAGTACTATGAAGATATATTGTACGACAATTGGATCGACATGATTTAATCCCAAAGAACTAAAGGTATCACGAAAGGACCAAATTTATACAATGCCATCTCATTGGAGAATGAGTGATGCATAGAGACACAAAGACATGCAAATACACACATACCTGGAAGTGCCAGATCTGAAGATTATGTTTACCACTATCATTCATGTATATAAAACACCAAAAAGCCATAGGTGTTGAATGCACAAGTTTTTCCAAACTAGATTATTGACACTAGTGCAAGTGGGAGACTGTTGGAGATATGCCCAAGAGGCAATAATAAAGTAGTTATTATTATATCTTTGTGTTTATGATAAATGTTTGCATGCCATGCTATAATTGTATTAAGAGGAAACATTAATACTTGTGTGTTTTGTAAACATAAAAGAGTCCCTAGTAAGCCTCTTGTTAAACTAGCTTGTTGATTAATAGATGATCATGGTTTTCTGGTCATGGACATTAGATGTTATTAATAACAAGATCATATCATTAGGAGAATGATGTGATGGACACACACCCATATTAAGCATAGCATATATAAGATCAAGTCATTAAGTTTGTTTTGCTACAAGCTTTCAAATACATAGTAACCTAATCCTTCGACCATGATATCATGTTAATCACCATCACCGGATGATTGATTTGATGACATCAAACGCCACTTCCGTAACTGAGTGGTTATATAGGTGACATTGGGTATTCTAAAAGTATGTGTTGAAGTGGATGGATCAAGAGTGGGATTTTTCCATCCAAATGAATGATAAATATACTCTAGTCCCTCTTGGTGAAATGTCATCCAATTGGCTTGCAATCATGTGACTAGGTCACAAGGGATGTCATATCATGGTACGAGTAAAGAGTACTTATCAGTAATGAGGTTGAACTAGGTATGGAGATACCGATGATCGAACCTCGGATAAGTAAAGTACCACGCGACAAAGGCAACCGACATCGTATGTAAATGGTTCTTTCGACCACTAAGTCATCGTTGAATATGTGGGAGCCATTATGGATCTCTAGGTGCCGCTATAGGTTATTGACCGGAGAGGTGTCTCGATCATGTCTGCATAGTTCGCGAACCGTAGGATGACACGCTTAAGGTTCGATGTTGTCTAAAGTAGATATGGAATATGAGTTGGAGACCGAATGTTGTTCAGAGTCTCGGATGGGATCTAGGACATCACGAGGAGGTCCGTAATGGTCTGGAGAATAAGATTCATATAATGGAAGTCATCTTTCGGGGTTCGGGAAAAGTTTTGGTATTTTGACCAGAGCTTCTAGAAGGTTCTAGAGGGACACTAGTGGGCCCATCACCGCGGGAGAGGCCACATGGGATGAGGGGATGATGCGGTGCCCCATGGGCTAGCCGCGCCAAGCCCTAGAGGCCCAACCGGCCAGCCCCAAAGGGATAAGGGCTAAACCCTAAAAATAAGGGGGAAGACATGGGGGAAAGTTCCCCCTCTCCCTTTTTGCGCTGGCCCTAGGAGGTAGAGTCCAAGGGGGAAACCCTAGCCGCACCCCCTCTATATAAAGAAGGGAGGGGTGGTGATGACGGCTCTATTGATGTAGAACCTGTAGGGAACCCCAAGAGCAAGGTATGATGAGCACAGCAACAAGTTTTCCTCGGTTATAGAACCAAGGTTATCGAACCAGTAGGAGAAAGAAACAACTTCCGAAGGTGTTGCTAGCAACGTGGAACCTGCACACAACACAACCAAAATACTTTGCCCCAACTTATCAATGAGGTTGTCAAGCTCACTGGTTTTGCTGAAAACAAAGGATTAAACGTATAGTGTGGAAGATAGTAATTGCTTGCAGTAATTGCAGAAAGTAAACAGTAAACAGTAGATGGAATATTGATAGGAAGGAATGGATCAGGGTCCACAGTTCACTAGAGGTGTTTTCTCCATAAGATAAATAACATGCTGGTTGAACAAATTACAGCGGGGCAATTGACAAATAGAGAATGCATAACAATGCATGTACATGACATTATGATCACTATGAGATTCACTTGGGCATTACAGCATGATACATAGACCGTAATACAACTGCATCTATGACTAATAATCCACCTTCGGGATATCATCCGAACAACCCTCGGGTATTAAGTTGCAAGCAACAGATAATTGCATTAAGCAAAGTGTGTAAAGTAAACAATACAACTGCCCTTGGACAAAGGATTGTTGTTTTCTACCTAGTAGCAACAGCACATCTACAATCTTAGAAGTTATTGTCACTCTCCTAGATTACTAGAGGCATGAACCTACTATCGAGCATAAATACTCCCTCTTGGAGTCACAAGCAAATACTTGGCCAAAGTAACTACTAGCAACAGAGAGCATGCAAGACCACAGATAACATAGACATTATAGAACAATAATCAATCTGACATAGTACTCAATATCCATCGGATCCCCGCAAACACAACATGTAGCATTATAATAAGATGATCTTGATCATGATAGGCATCTCACAGGATCTAAACATGGTGGCACAAAATAGGATAAACAACCATCTAGCTACTACATGGATGAAGGGTTTCGCAGCATAGTAAATCAAAATTTTCTACGGAGCGAACAGAGGGAAAGCCAAGATCTAATCTAGGAGATGCAAACAACGAGAGAGATTGGATTAGATCTTCATACCCTTGAAGATTCGCACAGCGGAACGTTCGTCGGAACGTGGATGATGTAGTCGTACTCGCTTCTCATCCTCGCGATCCGATCCGATCTAGCACCACAAGTGGCGGTGCCTCCGTGAGATGCACACGTGCAGCACCTCGACGTCTCCTCCTTCCTCGGACCAGCAAGTATGGTGGAGAGATAGATTGGATCTACAACACGACGGCGTGGTGTATATGGTGGAGAATTTCTGCAGCAGGGCTTCGCCTACAAACAGTCGGGAGGGAGAGAGGAAAGCTAGCAAGGCAGCTAGGGTTTGGAGGAGAGGTGTAGGGGTTTTGTGCGCCCCCACCCCTCTTTATATAGAGGGGGGGCGCAGCCCTATCCCCTCCCCCAAGCCCAAAGGATAAGGAGTGGGGGGCATGGACTCTCCCCTCTTCTAGAAACCCTATCTCTAGTTTAAACGATTTAAACTCTCTAGGATCGGCTGGGCCCTATGGGGCCTTGTGCCCCTGGCCCAATGCGTCCAGGACACTCCCTCATAGGCCCATGCCCCCTCCCGGAAGGTGGGGCCACGTTGGTCCCCTTCCGGAAGGTTCTAGAAGCTTCCGGTACAATATCGATTAACCCGGAACAATTCCGAACTCCAAAAACTGCACTGCCTTATATGAATCTTATTCTCCGGACCACTCCGGAACCTCTCGTGATATCCCGGATCCCATCCGAGACTCCGAACAAAAATTCATAAACCAATTATCCAATCTATCCTAGCATCGAGACACGTTAAGTGTGTGACCCTGCGGGTTCGAGAATATGCAGACATGATCTTCTATCAATAATCAACAGCGGGGTCTGGGCACCCATATTGACTCCCACACATTCATCGATGATCATATCGGATGAACCACGATGCCAGGATTCAAACAATCTATATATATTCCCTTCGTCTCGCGATATTTTACTTGCCCGAGATTCGATCGTCGGTACCGTCATACCTAGTTCAATCTCGTTCACAGCAAGTACTTTACTCGTTCCGTAATCCAATATCACTTTGTGATTAACTCCTTAACCACATGCTTGCAAGCGGTGTTGATATCGATTACCGAGTGGGCCCGAAGCATATCTCTCCGACTTGGGAGGGACAAATCCCATCTCGATACATACAACCCAACAGATACTTTCTGATCACCTGAGAGACACCTTTATGATCACCCTCTCATAGGATGACGTTTGATGACCTCAAAGCTTTCTTCCGATACCAGGGAGTTGTATTATCTCATGGTCTAAGGAATACAATATTTGACATAAGAAAAGCTTCGCAAAGACGAACACGATGACACGATCTAATTGCTTTGCTTAGTTTGGGTCTGTCCATCATATCATTCTCCAATGTTATGATCTCATTATCAATTGACAACTCATGTCTATGGTTAGGAAACCTTAACCATCATTGATCAATGAGCTAGTCCATAGAGGCGTACTAGGGACACGGTGTTGTTCACAAACCACACAAGTATTAAAGTTTCCGCTTAATACAATTCTAGCATGGAATATAAACTTTATCATGAACAAGAATTATAATAATAACATCTTTATTATTGCCTCTAGGGCATAATTCCAACAGTCTCCCACTTGCACTAGAGTCAATAATCTAGTTTACATCTGGCAACAATCTCACACCCATGGCACTGAGGTGTTGATCATGTTTTACACGTGGAAGAGGTTTAGTCAATGGATCTGCGACATTCAGATATGTATGTACTTTGCTAATCTTCAGATCTCCATCTGCAATATAATCTCGGATTATATGAAACTTGCGGTTGATATGCTTGGTCTTTGGATGATATCTTGGTTCCTTAGCAAGTGCTATGGCGCCAGTGTTGTCACACAATATCTCCAGTGGGTCCAATGCACTTGGAACCATGCCAAGCTCAGTGATGAAGTTTCTGATCCAAACTCCTTCACTTGACGCTTCTGCAGAAGCCATGTATTCCGCTTCTACTGTAGATCCCGCGATCACGCTTTGCTTGCAGCTTCTCCAGCTCACAGCTCCTCCATTCAAAATATAAACGTATCCTGTCTGAGATTTAGAATCATCCTTGTCGGTGTCAAAACTAGTGTCGACGTAACCTTTTACGACAAGCTGTTCATCACCCCCATAGACTAAGAACATTTCTTTAGTCCTATTTAGGTACTTTAGGATGTTCTTCACGGCTGTCCAGTGTTCCACTCCTGGATCACTTTGATATCTGCTCGTCAAACTAAGAGCATTGGACACATCCGGTCTAGTACACAGCATGGCATACATGATGGAACCTATGGCCGAGGCATAAGGCACTTTGCTCATAGCTTCCCTATCATTTACCGTAGCTGGACACTGAGCCTTGCTCAATATCTTACCTGACAACATAGGTACTGAACCTTTCTTTGCCTTATCCATTCTGAACCTTTTTAGAACTTTGTCTAGGTATGTACTCTGGCTTAAAGCTATCAGGCGTCTTTGTCTATCTCTATAGATCTTGATGCCCAATATATAAGCAGCTTCACCTAGGTCTTTCATTGAAAAACACTTGTTCAAATAACTCTTCACATCGTTAAGCATGTTGATGTCATTTCCGATAATCAATATGTCATCCACATATAGTACCAGAAACGTCACCGAGCTCCCACTCACTTTCTTGTAGATACAAGCTTCGTAGCAATTTGGAACAAATCCAAAGCTCTTGATCACTTGATCAAAACGAAGGTTCCAACTCCGAGATGCTTGCTTCAGTCCATAAATGGAACGTTGAAGTTTGCATACTTTACTAGCATCCTTAGGATCGACAAAACCTTCGGGTTGCATCATATACAACTCTTCATCAATGTTGCCATTGAGGAACGCAGTCTTGACATCCATCTGCCATATTTCATCATACCGGAGAACGGGGTTTTGATCATCTTGCCCATGAGGCATGGTTCGCATGTGTCAAATGATTCAAAATCAAGAGACTCCAAAAGTCCATCAGAATGGAGTTTCTTCATGCGCTTTACACCAATATGACCTAGACGACAGTGCCACAAATAAGTAGTATTATCACTATCTACTTTGCATCTCTTAGCCTCAATGTTATGGATGTGTGTTTCATCCCTTTCGAGATTTAGAAGAAATAAACCATTTACAAGAGGTGCATGACCATAAAAGATGTTACTCATATAAATAGAACAACCATTATTCTCCGATTTAAATGAATAACCGTCTTGCAATAAACACGATCCAGAAATAATGTTCATGCTCAACGCAGGCACATAATAACACTTATTAAGGTTTAAAACTAATCCCGAAGGTAAAACTAAGGAGAGCGTGCCGACGGCCATCACATCAACTCTTGATCCGTTGCCAACGCGCATCGTCACCTCATCCCTCGCAAGCCGCCGTCTATTCCGTAGCTCCTGTTTTGAGTTACCAATATTAGCAACTGAACCGGTATCAAATACCCAGGCACTACAACAAGGGCTAGTAAGGAAAACATCAATAACATGTATATCAAATATACCTTTGATGGTGCCAGCCTTCTTGTCCGCTAAGTACTTCGGACAGTTGCGCTTCCAGTGACCCTTGTCCTTGCAATAGAAGCACTCAGTGTCCGGCTTGGGACCAGACCTGAGCTTCTTCTCAGCAGGGGCATTGCGCTTGCCGCCGCCCTTCTTGAAGGGCTTCTTTGCTCCCTTACCTTTCTTAAAGGAGGGCTTGTTGACCATCAACACATGATTATCCTTCTTGATGTCCACTTCCGCAGCCTTCAGCTTTGCGAAGAGCTCGGTGATCGTATCAGTGGAACCAATCTGATTATGAGTCACTACAAAACTTTTGTAGCTGGGAGGGAGTGATTGCAGAACCCTGTCAATCTTGAGCTCCTCTGGAATCGTGCATTCTAGTTGCTCAAGCCGTTGAGTGTAGCCCGTCATCTTAATGGCGTGCTCACTAACGGAACTCCCTTCCTCCATCTTGTAGCTAAAGAATTTCTTAGAGATCTCATATCTCTCAGAACGGGCCTGAGTCTGAAACATAGTTTTCAGCTCCTCAAGAATCTCAAAGGGCCCGGGATACTCTTCAAAACGATTTTGAAGATCCGATTCCATAGCATACAACATGGCGATCTTAATCAAATCATAATCATCCTTGCGCGACTGATAAACAACTTTTTCATCAGCCGGCGCATCTATAGCAGGGGCGTCACCTAGCGCTTTCTCAAGGACATAGTCCTTTTGTCCGCCAGCGAGAATGATTCTCAGAATGCGGAACCATTTGGTGAAGTTAGACCCATTGTTTCTAAGCTTTTCTATCTCATCAAAAACATTGAAGTTGAAGTTGGACTTGGCCATGGGATCTACAGTATTTGCAAGTACAATTTAGACTATGTTCATGATAAATAGTTCAACTTAATCAAATTACTAGATGAACTCCCACTAAATTCAACATCCCTCAAGTTGTTTAGTGAACACGATCCAAATTCACCACACCTAATCCGATCATCACGAGAAGAGATGTGGTTTCAATGGTGGACAACAAAGTGTCGATCATATCATTCATATGACTCATGCTTAACCTTTCGGTTCTTGTGTTCCGAGGCCATGTCTGTACATGCTAGGCTCGTCAAGCTAGACCCAAGTATTTCCGCGTGTGCAAAATTGGCTTGCACCCGTTGTATGTGAGCGTAGAGTCTATAGCACCCGATCATCACGTGATGCTTGGACACGACGAACTTTCGCAACGGTGCATACTTGGGGAGAACACAGTTTTTATCTTGATCTTTAAGTGAGGAATCATCTTATAATGCTACCGTCGCGATCTAAGCATAATAAGATACATAAAGGATAAACATCACATGCATATAACTTTATGTGACATGGTATAGCCAATCTTCGCGCAATGATCTCCATCTTGTGCGTTCTGGCATGATCTCCATCACTCCACCATGATTGCCTCCACCATGAATAGCAACTACAACTATTGCTAACTACTTAGCGATAAAGTAAAGCTATTACATGGCGTATAAGAAGTTGACTCGCAGGTCATACACAATTATAAAGACAACCATATGGCTCCTGCCGGTTGTGTACTCATCGACATGCAAGTCGTGAAACATTAAAAAACATGATCATCGCATACATTATACACATCACATCTTGGGACATATCATATCACAGAAAACACTCCCTGCAAAAACAAGTTAGACGCCTCTACTTTGTTGTTGCATGTTTTACGTGGCTTTTGGGAGTAGATGCTAAGAACAATTCTTACGTACGGAAAGCCACAATGGTGATATTATGGTTGCCAAACTCCGGTGTTAATCCCATGACAACTATAGTGAGAGAAACTGACATCCACCAGCCGCATGTGTGGAACAAGCCACACGTCAAGTGCGGAGCCGGTCTCGCGAACGACGTCGCGTAAGGTTGGCCTGGACCGCTTCAATCTCACTATCCCGCGTCATAAGAAGAACACAAACAAGAGGCTTGCAACAGAAAACATCAACGCCCGCAACAACCATGTTGCGTTCTACTCGTGAAACACATCTACGCATAGATCTAGCTCTGATACCACTGAAGGGTTTCGCGGCATAGTAAATCAAAATTTTCTACGGAGCGAACAGAGGGAAAGCCAAGATCTAATCTAGGAGATGCAAAAACGAGAGAGATTGGATTAGATCTTCATACCCTTGAAGATTCACACAGCGGAACGTTCGTCGGAACGTGGATGATGTAGTCGTACTCGCTTCTCCTCCTCGCGATCCGATCCGATCTAGCACCACAAGTGGCGGTGCCTCCGTGAGATGCACACGTGTAGCACCTCGACGTATCCTCCTTCCTCGAACCAGCAAGTATGGTGGAGAGATAGATTGGATCTACAACACGACGGCGTGGTGTATATGGTGGAGAATTTCTGCAGCAGGGCTTCGCCTACAAACAGTCGGGAGGGAGAGAGGAAAGCTAGCAAGGCGGCTAGGTTTTGGAGGAGAGGTGTAGGGGTTTTGTGCGCCCCCACCCCTCTTTATATAGAGGGGGGGGCGCAGCCCTAGCCCCTCCCCCAAGCCCAAAGGATAAGGAGTGGGGGGCATGGACTCTCCCCTCTTCTAGAAACCCTATCTCTAGTTTAAACGATTTAAACTCTCTAGGATCGGCTGGGCCCTATGGGGCCTTGTGCCCCTGGCCCAATGCTGCCAGGACACTCCCTCATAGGCCCATGCCCCCTCCCGGAAGGTGGGGCCACGTTGGTCCCCTTCCGGAAGGTTCTAGAAGCTTCCGGTACAATACCGATTAACCCGGAACAATTCCGAACTCCAAAACTGCACTGCCTTATATGAATCTTATTCTCCGGACCACTCCGGAACCTCTCGTGATATCCCGGATCCCATCCGAGACTCCGAACAAAAATTCATAAACCAATTATCCAATCTATCCTAGCGTCGAGACACGTTAAGTGTGTGACCCTGCGGGTTCGAGAATATGCAGACATGATCTTCTATCAATAATCAACAGCGGGGTCTGGGCACCCATATTGACTCCCACACATTCATCGATGATCATATCGGATGAACCACGATGCCAGGATTCAAACAATCCCATATATATATTCCCTTCGTCTCGCGATATTTTACTTGCCCGAGATTCGATCGTCGGTACCGTCATACCTAGTTCAATCTTGTTCATAGCAAGTACTTTACTCGTTCCGTAATCCAATATCACTTTGTGATTAACTCCTTAACCACATGCTTGCAAGCGGTGTTGATATCGATTACCGAGTGGGCCCGAAGCATATCTCTCCGACTTGGGAGGGACAAATCCCATCTCGATACATACAACCCAACAGATACTTTCTGATCACCTGAGAGACACCTTTATGATCACCCTCTCATAGGATGACGTTTGATGACCTCAAAGCTTTCTTCCGATACCAGGGAGTTGTATTATCTCATGGTCTAAGGAATACAATATTTGACATAAGAAAAGCTTCGCAAAGACGAACACGATGACACGATCTAATTGCTTTGCTTAGTTTGGGTCTGTCCATCATATCATTCTCCAATGTTATGATCTCATTATCAATTGACAACTTATGTCTATGGTTAGGAAACCTTAACCATCATTGATCAATGAGCTAGTCCATAGAGGCGTACTAGGGACACGGTGTTGTTCACAAACCACACAAGTATTAAAGTTTCCGCTTAATACAATTCTAGCATGGAATATAAACTTTATCATGAACAAGAATTATAATAATAACATCTTTATTATTGCCTCTAGGGCATAATTCCAACAATGGACCCATAGTCTAAGGATGAACTACTCACACATCACTCCGGAGGTTGGCATGGTGATGAAGAAGGCCTCCAAGATGATCTCCCCTCTCCAGCTGATGAGGTTTGATCTCGTCAATGCCCATTGTTATGAGCTTGGGTTTTAGAGAAGATGGGGATGATGGAGATCGCGGAACGGTTAACAGACAAGAAACCAGGGGACACGATATTTACCCAGGTTCAGGCCCCCGGAGGGAAAACCCTACTCCTGCTTGTTTGCTCTTGATTATGGCGGAACCGAAAAGTACAAGGGTGCGTAGATGCAATCTGGCGTGGAGGTGTGTATGCGGTGAGGAGTTGTAGATCTATAAATCTGTCTATTACGTACGTGCCCTCCTCGTTGGACCCTCCTAGCCTTTATATATGGGGAGGATAGGTCTCAGGTACCGATACGAGTAGGTTACAAGTTGTATTCAAACTCTAGTCTTGAGTTTTCCTTGTCTTGTGCGCTTGGGAGTCCGTGTCCATATGAGCTTCGTAGCAGTCGAAACGTCATAGGCGTCATGGACCCTGGTAGGTCGTCAAGTGGGCCTTCCGTCGGGCTGGACCAGGTGGGCTAACATCGGGTACCCGTACGGCATATCCATGTCAATAGCCCCCCGAGTGTCCATATGAAACGTAGATTCGGGTGGAGGCTTAGTTGTCTTGAACCTTGCATTTGGATGTCGGAGTCAAAAGTTGTATCGAGTGCGAAGCACTTCACCCGAAAGTTCATCGGGTCAGCTGAATTTGTTCGGTTATTGTAACGGAGTCAGCATTATGGACGTAGTCAACACAATGGACTATAGGGTGCGTGACCAGCGCTCCCTATGGGAGTAGCCCCAAGTGTCTGTTCGAGCCGTAGACTCGAGCAGAAACTTATAGTCGTCGGTTGCGTAATACGGTGATCCGAAAGTTCTTCGAATGACCTTGCAGATGCCTTGAATGCCTTCATTTTTTTTCGAATGCGCGACCAGCGCTCCCTATGGGAGTAGCCCCCGAGTCCTCAGTTGAATCGTTGATTCGAGTGAGGAATCGAAGCGTGCCACTCGAAGATCTTCTGTGTGCACGACCAGCGCTCCAGTTTGGAGTAGGCCCCGAGTGTCTGGCGGAGCCGTAGACTCATGCAGAGACTCGAGTCTTCTATCGTGCAATTGTAGTCGGCAATCTCGTGGGCGTACCACTGACCCGGAAGTACATCGGGTGCGCGACCAGCGTTCCTGATAGGAGTAGCCTCCGAGTGTCTAGTCGAGTCGCAGACTCGAGTGGAGACTCATGTGATGAGAAACCACTGACCAGGAAGTGCATCGAGTCAGCGTCTCACACATAAGGAGCCAGGAGTCAACATAGCGGAGTCGCACGATGTTTAGCCGGAAGGACTCGGCGTTCCGGTTGAAGTCGACGCCGTTTCTTCTGTCGGGTACGTGACCAGCGTCGCGTTGTGTAGCATCAAACTATGCAACCATCCGAGGAGGGATTCAACTCGAGTCTTGAGTTTATGGCGTAGCCAGTTGTTTCGTCGACTCCTATTGGAGGACCCTATAGAATAGCTCGGCTCATTCGACATCCTTGTAATCTGCAGAAAACATAAAGAATTGTATAGTACTTGTATCTTGTAAGGAATATTTGCCTTTCGGCTTGTATAGTAAGATTATGGTGCCGATCAAGTCGACACTTTTGCACTGTATGCTAGGCCTTTTCGTTAGCCTGATTACTCTTAGTATCAGTACCTTGCCGAGGCACTCGGAGTTTAAGGATTCGACGATCAGGCAGAATCAGCTACTCAGGTTGTCGCGTTCGAGGTGCTCGAGTGCATGGAGCCGATGGCAATTAGGTTACTTGAAGAGGATGCAGCCCCCGAATGTATCGAGTGCGAGTTAAAAAGGAAAATCAGCTCTAAGTAGAGGGAAACTTAGCATTATTGGTAGTTGCCGTGGACGAAGTTGATGCGACCGCGGACGTAGTCGATGCGGTAGCAGGTCATGCGACGAACGTAGTTGACACAACGTCCACACTTGTAGAAGTGACAGGTTCCTGGGGTCGATGGCGGAAGCGAGTTCTGCATCCGAAGATTGTCGCAGTCGAAGACCGCACCTGGTCACCGGAGTCAAAGAAGTCCTCGAGTGACCAGAGCTGAAGACCGCAGCGGGTCACCACAGTCGAAAACTGCAGAGGGTCACGGGAGTCGAGGGAGCCCCCGAGTCGTGGTCGCTGAAGCCAATGCGGCCAGTTGCCGCAATCGAAGATCGCGTCGGGTCGCCGCATCCGAAAGATGCAGCGGGTCACCGCAGCCGAATACCACATCGGGTCACGCGACGGAGTCGAAAGATCCCCCGGGTCGCCACAGCCGAAGACCGCAGTGGGTCGCGTCGTGGAGTCGAAAGAGCACCCGGGTGTAACCGATGTGGCGGTCATGTGGTTGATGTCGACGGACATGTAGTTGACGTGGCAGCGGGTCACGCAGCGGGCATAATCGACACGGCGGACTGAAGTCGCGTGGTGATGACGAGTTGTCGAAGTCAAAGCAGCGGTGGGTTGGCGCAACTCCATGCGTAGAATCACGGCGACGTATCTTTCCGGTTGTCCATGGAGTCTGATAATCTTCTGGTACAGTACACTGCTGACTCGCATAATATCCTTGTGTTGAAAATCATGTACGTTTCTGTACAAACACCAACTACAGTTAGCACTTTGATCATTGTTTTTTTTCTTGTACGCATACGATTAGCACTTCCGACCGTAAAATCCATGCAACCATACGTATCCCAAGAATATATCTTCAAGTGTGGCACTTTGATTTGATCTTCATTCGATTAGCACAACTAGCGTTGTTCTGCTTTTTTCCTTCTATTTTGACCTGTCATACGTGGCCAAAACACTGATTCCTTATATTTCTTTTTTCCTTGTCCTTGATTTTTGACCGATCAAAACACTGCTCCTGTCCGTAGCGGACTCTGCTCCCAGGTCGCTGTGCGAGAGATCGGTCGCCGGCTACGCGTTCCATCTTGAACTGTTTCGTGTGACCTCCACATATTTTGTAAATCGATGAACCATGGAGAATTTATTGATGAAGAAGCCGAGCGCGCCGACGTAGATGAGTCTACCGGATATAATCCGACCACCGATGATGATGAGGGAGTGGAACCAATCTGCTCCGCAGGAGTCAACGAATCGTAGATTGCTGGTGATGGGACCGTCGCGACCGCACGATTGATGAGATTTGATCTCGTCAATGCCCATTGTTATGAGCTTGGGTTTTGGAGAAGATGGGGATGCTGGAGATCGCGGAACGGTTAACAGACAAGCAACCAGGGGACACGATATTTACCCAGGTTCAGGCCCTAGGAGGGAAAACCCTACTCCTGCTTGTCTGCTCTTGATTGCGGCGGAACCGAAAAGTATAAGGGTAAGTAGATGCAATCTGGCGTGGAGGTGTGTATGCGGTGAGGAGTTCTAGATCTGTAGATTTGTCTATTGCGTACGTGCCCTCCTCGTTGGACCCTCCTAGCCTTTATATATGGGGAGGCTAGGTCTTAGGTACCGATACGCGTAGGTTATAAGTTGTATTCAAACTCCAGTCTTGAGGTTTCCTTGTCTTGTGCGCTTGGGAGTCCATGTCCATATAGGCTTCATAGCAGTCGAAATTTCATAGGCGTCATGGACCCTGGTAGGTCGTCAAGTGGGCCTTCCGTCGGGCTGGACCAGGTAGGCTAACATCGGGTACCCGTAGGGCATATCCATGTCACCAGCAGGGTGCCGGGAAGAACTTCGGATCCCTCCCTATCTAGGGATGGAGATGGCGGCGGCTACGGACTTTTTCGTGGAATTATGATCGGGTACTTAGGGTTTTTATCTCGGGGGATTATATCGGCAAAGGGGCAAGGTCGGTGGAGCGCCAGGGGGCCCAGACCCTAGGGTGGCACGCCCTCCTGGCCACACCTGGCCCAAGTGTGGTCGCCTCTGGGGTGCACCTCCCCCTTTCCTCCGGGCTCCGTGTCGTGTCGGGCAAAATAGGAACTTCGGCTTTTGTTTCTTCCAATTCCGAGAATATTTCTTTACTAGCTTTTCTGAAACCAAAAATAGCAGAGAAAACAGGAAACTGGCTCTGTGGCACTTGTTAATAGGTTAGTTCCGGAAAATGCATAAAACGCCACAAGGTATACACAAAATCATAAGATAGTTGATGCAAAACAAACATGGAACATAAAAAATTATAGATACGTTTACAATGTATCAAACATCCCCAAGCTTAACTCCTACTCGTCCTCGAGTAGGTAAGTGATAAAAAGAATAATTCTTGAGGTGACATGCACCATCACAATCTTGATCAAGGTATTGCAAATCATTGATAGCTGGGATAAAAGTACTCTAAACATGAGGATGAAAGATATATTTCTAACAATAAGACATGGCAACTATGTTGCAACATGAAAGGAAACACAAAAAAAAGATCATGAATAATGCTTTGAAAGACATTTGTTTGTTTCACATATAGAAAACATAGCAAGATTGGTATTCAGCTTGTCCTTCATGGAATAGCAAAACATAAATGCATAGGACACCTTTAAAGTTTATAAGGGTGAGTAGATACAAATAATTTAAGAACAAGCAATACCATAATTATGAATCAATCAACAAGTTTTGGGGCAATGCACATTGAACTCAGAATGACAACTATGCTCTCTTAACTAGTTCATAAAGATAGAAGATGAAGACTCAACATAAAAGTAAAAAAGAAAGGCCCTTCATAGAGGGAAGTAGGGATTAAATGGTTTTATAAAGCTTCCAAAAATTATGGTACTTACTAGCTTTGAGCTCTCATTGCCCCTATCATAAGAATCTTGAAGTGATTAAGGTTAAAGTGAGGGAAAATATGAGTTATATGCCTAATAGATCATAAGATGAAAGTCTCATGCCCTTACGAGTACCGAGACCTCATGCTACTAAACTTTGGTCACAGGCAAGTTCTTGTCATTGTAAGTATATGTGTATCATAGAGAACCGCCAACGGGGTACCCCTTGCCCCATGAAACAGGAGCTATCGCATATCAAAATGACAAGGCAACAGACAGTGAGCATCTCAGCAATCTTTTTATTTGCTATTTGCATAGTTTTTATTGAGGATGCTTCATAGAATGCCACTATGGTTTCGCTGCAAGTTTCCACCATGAATATGCATGGCTTAGTGTCGTGGTGGTGGCACGGCAGATGCCATGGGTAGGCTTAAGTTGGGGGCCGAATGGGTGCTTGTGGTCACCGGGGAGGGAGTGCACAGTCGAGCCATGCACGAAGAACAAGAATAACTCTCCAGACTTAGCAATTCGATTGATACCCCGAAGATTACAAGTGCTCCTTGAGTTGTATAGGCTATAGTTCACATCACTAGTTTGCTACTAGGTCCAACCTCTCCTCTACTACTGTTATGCCCTCCCTTATATAGGCAGTGCTAGCTAGCTAATACCCCTTTGGGTTCTTGGGTTTACTGTTTGGATCTTGGTCCCTACAATGTGGGCCGGGTCATGGGCTTGCCCTAATCCTAGAGGCCCGGTCCATAAAGCTTGACAGCTAACGGTCTTCTGGTACGCTGCTTCTTGTTCCTTTTGGCGTCATGTTGTTACTTTGCACGTCAGCGTATGCTTTGGGTGTCACCCGGCTCCTTTTGTGTCACTCGGCGTCGCCCTTCTCTTTTGACCATGCTTTACCATGGTCCCTCCTGAACCTCACTCGGAAAGGTGACACACTTCCTTCTTGACTCGACCCTTCCTTGGTCGACTCGGCTCGTCGGTTCCTGCAAGGGTTACAACTTTGTCATATGAGGGCCGACATAGTTCGTATGTCGGCTTTCACGCTTATCTTACCCGGCCGTTCTTACCCGGCCTGGTTCTTTCCTTACTCGGAGCCAACCCTGCTTCGCTATGTTTCCCCTCTTGTGGCCCTACCGGGGGTTATCCTCCCGACATTAGTCCCCGAAGCTGGTGAGGTCTAGCAGTTCAAGCTGTTAGGCGTCTCCAGGTTCCTTTTGTGTGAGTGGAACTTAGTTTTTGTCTTTACCTATCGCAATTTCGCACCTTGCCGAGTCAGTCTGTCAATTTCCGGGTCGACTCTTTGACTTCTTGGCTCATTCTTGCCTCGAGCCAAGTTATTTTGGCCAATTCCGAGTCATTTTCGGCGCGCTTCAGTCACTGATAGCTGATAATCATGATTACTTGTCTCAATTTTTTGTTCGAAGTGTTGGAGATATGCCCTAGAGGCAATAATAAATGTGGTTATTATTATATCTTTGTGTTTATGATAAATGTTTACATTCATGCTGTAATAGTATTAACAAGGAAACATTGATACTTGTGTGATTTGTAAACTTAATTTGAAGTCCCTAGTATAGCCTCTATACATCACTAGCTTGTTGGTTGATAAATGATTGTGGTTTCCCTATCATGAACATTGAGATGTTATCAACAACAAGATCATATCGTTAGGAGAATGATATGATGGACATACTCCTATAGATAAGCATAGCATAAAGATCAAGTCATTTCAATAGTTCAATTGCTATATGCTTTCTGATACATAGTAACCTAATTCCTTCGACCATGAGATCATGCATATCACCTTTACCGGATGGATGCTTTGATGACATCAAACACCACACCGTAACTGGGTGGCTATAAAGGTGGCATTGAGTGTTCGGAAAGTATTGGTTGAGACACATGGATCAAGAGTGGGATTTGTCCATCCATATGATGGTTAGATATACTCTGGGCCCTCTCAGTGGAATGTCATCCAATTAGCTTGCAAGCATGTGACTGGCTCACAAGGGATCACATATCACGGGAACGAGAAAAGAGTACTTATCGGTAACGAGGTTGAACTAGGTATGCAGAGATACCGACGATCATAACCTCGGATAAGTAAACTATCGTGAGACAAAGGGAAATTGGTATCGTATGTAAGTGGTTCATTCGATCGCAAAGTAATCGTAGAAATATGTGGGAGCCATATGAATTTCCAGATTCCTCTATTGGTTATTGTTCGGAGAAGTGTCTCGATCATGTCCGCATAATTCACGAACCGTAGGGAGACACACTTAAGGATTCGACGTTGTTTGAGTAGTTATGGTATTATGAGAAAGAGACCGAATGTTGTTCGTAGTCTCGGATGAGATCCGGGATATCACGAGGTGATCCGGAATGGTCCGGAGAATAAGATTCATATAAGGAAAGTCCCGTTTCGGAGTTGGGGAATGATTCCGGTGTTTTCGTCGGGAATGTTCTAGAAGGTTCCGGAATGTCCGGCACTCCGGAGGGGAAGGGGTACATGAATGTGTCATTGCAAGTTGGAATGATTGCATCATGTACTAAGTGTCTTCGCTGTCCAAAATAAAGGGTTTATTCAAATCCTAAATTGAAAAGTCAAACGGCTAGTTTGAAAGTCAAACGGCAAGTTTTGGAAAGAGGAAAAGAGGAGGAAGTGGGAAACCGAGTTGGGGAGGGAATCCCTCCTCCAACCGGCGTCGCCCCCTCCAAGCCGAGTTGGGGAGGGACTCCCCTCCCTCCCCTTGGCCGCCGGCCCCTCCACCTATATAAGGAGGGGCAGGGCTCCCTCCTAGCACACACAAGTCCCTCACCTCAAACCCTAGAAGATGCAGCCCACCATAGCCGCCGCCCCCTAGGTTTTTGCCCTAGCCGCCGACTTGGGGGTCCCCGGAACCCTAGCCGCCGGCTCTAGCACTTCCTCCTTGGTGTGTCTAAACCCTAGATCGCCGAGGAGCTCTCTCATACTCCACCATACTCGCTCCGGCTTAAGGCGAAGCCCTGCGAGATCTCCCCTCTACTTCCGGTACCACGCCGTTGTGCTGCCGGAATCGCGAGGAGAGTGCTCCAACCTCCGCTGCCTGCTGGAACAAGGGAGAGGAAGGTCTTCGTCGAGTACCGAACGTGTGACCGACTGCGGGAGCGCTGCCGGAACGCAGCGCCGGAAGGATCGTCTACGCGATCTTGAGATCGGGAAGAGTACGACTACATCACCCACGAGAATCCGCTCTCGTTAAACACTTTGGAATCTTCGAGGGTAAGTTATTCCATCGACTCGTTGCTACAATCTAGTAGATAGATCTTGGCTTGTTTGTTTGTATGCGATAGAAAATTTTTGTTTTCCATGCTACGAAACCCTACAGTGGTATTAGAGTCGTGTCTATATGTAGATCTGTTGCACGAGTAGAACACAATGGTCATTGTGGGCGTTGATGCTTTTATTGTCGATTGCTTCTTGTGTACTTTGCATCTTGCGGTATGTTGGGATGAAGCGGCCCGGGCTAACCTTACATGACATCGTTCATGAGACTTGCTCCACGCTTGACATGCAACTTGTATTGCATAAGTGGCTTTGCGGGTGCCTGTTTCTCCTAGCATAGTTAAGATCCAATTTACAACGGGTGATCAATAATACTAGTATCAATGTTGTGGTTCTTGTTCGTAAGTTAGAACGACACTTATTGAAAGCCCTAAACCACGTAAAATATGCAAAGAAAGTAGAGGCGTCTAACTTTGTTTTGCAGGGGTGTGCAGTGATGTGATATGGCCATGATTGTGATTATATTTGATGTATGCAATGTTCCTTATTGTAAGTTGGCAACCGGCAGGGGCCATATGGTTGTCTTTAATTTATGTTAAGACCCGCGTGTCTATTCAAAGTAGTTGTAATAGTTGAAGCCGGTGGAAGACAACCATGGAGAAGCGTCATTGACCTTGATGCAATGCCGGTGATGATGGAGATCATGTTCGTGCTTGAAGATGGAGATCGGAAGCACAAAGAAGAAAGGCCATATCATATCACATATTTTGAATTGCATGTGATGTTAATCCTTTATGCATCTTGTATTGCTTAGTAGACGACGGTAGCATTATAAGATGATCCCTCATGCACATGAATTTCAAGTCATAAAGTGTTCACCCTTAGTTAGCACCGTTGCTAAAGCTTGTTGTTTCGAAGCACCACGTGATGATCGGGTGTGTTAGATTCCGCAAGTGTATACAACGTGAGCAAGCCAGATTTGCTCATGCGGAAAATAAGGTTTGATCTTGACGAGCCTAGCATGTACAGACATGGTCTCGGAACACGGATCACCGAAAGGTAAAGCATGAATCATATAGTAGATATGATGAACATGACGATTGTTCGCCATTGAAACTATATCAACTCTCGTGATGATCGGTGTTGATGTAGTGGATTTGGTTCGTGTGATCACTAAAACAATGTGAGGGATGTTGTTTTGAGTGGGAGTTCACCTAGATTAACTTTATTATTAATTTGAACTCAATTTGTCATAAACTTAGTCTAAACTATTGCAAATATGTTGTAGATCAATGGCAGCCCCTACCATCAATTTTAATGCGTTCCTAGAGAAAGAAAAGTTGAAAATTAATGGAAGCAACTTCGCGGATTGGTTCCGCAATTTGAGGATTGTCCTCACAGCTGGTAATTTGACCTATGTGCTGGATGCACCGCTGGGTGACCCCCTGCAGCTGATGCTTCCGATGAAGTAAAGAATGTTTACCTTGCTCGGAAGAATCAGTACTCCATAGTTCAGTGTGCTATCTTGTATGGTTTGGAATCGGAGCTTCAGAAAAGGTTTGAGAATTCAGACCCATATGATATTGTCGAGGATCTCAAATTGATCTTTGAGACTCATGTGGCAATTGAAAGTTGTGAGGCTTCTGAAAAGTTCTTTAACTGCAAGATGGAAGAGGGCAGCTCCGTCAGTGAGCATGTGCTTAAGATATCTGGGCACGCAAACAAACTTCAAATCTTGGGTATTGTGATTCCTAATGCTTTGGGGATTTACCGTGTCCTCCAATCACTACCACCAAGTTACAAGAACTTTGTGATGAACTACAACATGCAGAACATGAACAAGCAGTTGCCAGAACTGTTTGCTATGTTAAAGTCTGTAGAAGTGGAGATCAAGAAAGAGCACCAAGTGTTGTTGGTCAATAAGACCACCAAATTCAAGAAAGGCAAGTCTAAGCAGAAGGGACACTTCAAGAAGGGTGGTAAGAAAGTTACACGCCGGCGAAGAAGACCAAGGATGGACCTAAGCCTGAAACTGAGTGCTTTTACTGCAAGGGAGAAGGTCACTGGAAGCGGAATTGCCCAAAGTACTTGGCGGATTTGAAGAACGGCAACATCAAGAAGAAAGGTATATCTGATATACATGTTATTGATGTGTATCTCACTAGTACTCGTAGTAGTGCCTGGGTATTTGATACTGGTTCGGTTGCTCATATTTGTAACTCGAAACAGGTGCTGCAGAATAAACGGAAGCTAGCGAAGAACGAGGTGACGATGCGTGTGGGAAACGGATCAAAGGTTGATGTGATCGCGGTCGGCACGCTACCCCTTCATCTACCATCGGGATTAGTTTTATACTTAAATAATTGTTATTTGGTGCCTGCGTTGAGCATGAACATTATATCGGGATCTTGTTTATTGCGAGACGGTTACTTGTTTAAGTCCGAGAATAATGGTTGTTCGATTTATATGAGTAATATGTTTTATGCACATGCACCTTTGATAGATGGTCTATTCTTATTGAATCTCGATAGTGGAAATACACATATCAACAACATTGAGGCTAAACGTTTGAAATCGAGCGATAACTCGACCTATATGTGGCACTGTCGTCTTGGTCACATTGGAGTGAAGCGTATGAAGAAACTCCATTCCGATGGACTTCTTGAATCACTTGATTTCGAATCACTTGAAAGATGCGAAGCATGTCTGATGGGTAAAATGACTAAGACTCCATTTTCTGGTATGATGGAGCGAGCTACGGACTTATTGGAAATCATACATACCGATGTGTGTGGTCCAATGAGTGTAGCATCGCGCGGTGGTTATCGTTATGTTCTTACCTTCACGGATGACTTGAGTAGATATGGGTATATCTATTTCATGAAACATAAGTCCGAAACTTTCGAGAAGTTTAAGGAGTTTCAAAGTGAGGTAGAGAATCAACGTAACAAGAAGATTAAATTTCTGCGTTCTGATCGTGGAGGTGAATATCTAAATTATGAGTTTGGCGAGCATTTGAAGAAATGCGGAATACTTTCACAATTGACACCGCCGGGAACACCACAGCGTAATGGTGTGTCCGAACGTCGTAATCGAACTCTCTTAGATATGGTTCGTTCTATGATGTCACTTACAGATTTACCGCTATCATTTTGGGGTTATGCATTAGAAACAGCCGCATTCACTTTAAATAGGGCACCGTCTAAATCCGTTGAAACGACACCGTATGAATTATGGTTTGGGAAGAAACCTAGATTGTCGTTCCTTAAAGTTTGGGGATGTGAAGCCTATGTAAAGAAGTTACAGCCAGACAAGCTTGAACCCAAAGCGGAAAAATGCGTCTTCATAGGATACCCGAAGGAAACTATTGGGTATACCTTCTATCATAGATCCGAAGGCAAAATCTTCGTTGCCAAGAATGGATCCTTTCTAGAGAAGGAATTTCTCTCGAAAGAAGTGACTGGAAGGAAAGTAGAACTCGACGAGGTTGTTGAACCTTCTCTCGAAATTGCGAGTAGCGCAGCACCGGAAGAAGTTCCTGTGGTGCCTGCACCAATAAGAGAGGAAGCTAATGATGGTGATCATGAAACTTCGGTTGAAGTTGCTACAGAGCCTCGGAGGTCAACGAGAACTCGTACCACTCCAGATTGGTATGATCCCGTTATGAGTGTCATGTTGGTGGACAACACCGATGACCCTGAGACATATGAGGAAGCGATGATGAGCCCAGATTCCAATAAATGGCAAGAAGCCATGAAATCCGAGATTGGATCCATGTACGAAAACCAAGTATGGACTTTGGTGGACTTACCGGATGGCCGGAAGGCTGTCGAGAACAAATGGATCTTCAAGAAGAAAACAGATGCTGATGGTAATGTTACTGTCTATAAAGCTCGACTTGTCGCAAAAGGGTTTCGACAAATTCAAGGAGTTGACTACGATGAGACCTTCTCACCAGTAGCGAAGCTAAAGTCTGTGAGGATTATGTTAGCAATCGCTGCATATTACGATTATGAGATATGGCAGATGGATGTCAAAACAGCATTCCTCAATGGAGACATTGATGAAGAGTTGTATATGATGCAACCCAAAGGTTTTGTCAATCCTAAAGATGCTAACAAGGTATGCAAACTTCAACGGTCCATCTATGGATTGAAGCAAGCATCCCGAAGTTGGAATCAACGTTTTGATAAGGTGATCAAAAGTTTTGGTTTTATACAAACTTATGGAGAAGCTTGTATTTACAAGAAAGTGAGTGGGAGCTCTGTAGCATTCTTAATACTATATGTGGATGACATATTATTGATTGGGAATGATGTAGACCTTCTTAATAGTGTCAAGGAATATTTGAATAATATTTTTTCAATGAAGGATCTTGGCGAAGCAGCTTACATATTAGGCATAAAGATTTATAGAGATAGATCGAAACGCCAAATATCATTGTCACAGAGTACATATTTGGACAAAGTTCTAAAGAGGTTTGGAATGGAAGATAGCAAGAAAGGGTTCTTGCCCATGTTGCCCAATACGACCTTGAGTAAAACTCAAAGTCCGACATCGGCAGAAGATAGAGAAAGGATGAGTAAGACTCCCTATGCCTCAGCCATAGGATCTCTAATGTATGCCATGCTATGTACTAGACCCGACATTGCATATGCAGTTAGTTTAACTAGCAGATATCAAAGTGATCCAGGAGTGGATCATTGGACAGCGGTCAAAAACATCCTTAAGTACTTGAGAAGAACTAAGGATATGGTTCTTTCTTATGGAGGTGATGAACAGCTCGTTGTTAATGGTTACACCGATGCTAGTTGGAACACCGATCCGGATGATTCTAAATCACAATCTGGATACGTATTTATTTTGAATGGTGCAGCAGTTAGCTGGAGGAGTGCAAAGCAAAGCGTTGTGGCGAGATCTTCAACTGAATCGGAATACATGGCTGCTTCGGAGGCTTCACAAGAAGCGATATGGATGAAAGAGTTCATTACAGAGCTGGGTGTGGTTCCTAGTGCGCTGGACCCAATGTCTATCTACTGTGATAACATGGGCGCCATAGCCAATGCGCAAGAACCAAGGTCACACAAGAAGCTGAAGCACATCAAGCTACGTTTTCACGCTATTCGAGAACATATCCAAGATGGGGATATAAAGATTTGCAAAGTACACACAGATCTGAATGTGGCGGATCCGTTGACTAAACCTCTCCCGAGGGCAAAACATGACCAACACCAAACTGCCATGGGTGTTCGGTATATTACCATGTAATCTAGATTAGATGACTCTAGTGCAAGTGGGAGACTGTTGGAGATATGCCCTAGAGGCAATAATAAATGTGGTTATTATTATATCTTTGTGTTTATGATAAATGTTTACATTCATGCTGTAACAGTATTAACAAGGAAACATTGATACTTGTGTGATTTGTAAACTTAATTTGAAGTCCCTAGTATAGCCTCTATACATCACTAGCTTGTTGGTTGATAAATGATTGTGGTTTCCCTATCATGAACATTGAGATGTTATCAACAACAAGATCATATCGTTAGGAGAATGATATGATGGACATACTCCTATAGATAAGCGTAGCATAAAGATCAAGTCATTTCAATAGTTCAATTGCTATATGCTTTCTGATACATAGTAACCTAATTCCTTCGACCATGAGATCATGCATATCACCTTTACCGGATGGATGCTTTGATGACATCAAACACCACACCGTAACTGGGTGGCTATAAAGGTGGCATTGAGTGTTCGGAAAGTATTGGTTGAGACACATGGATCAAGAGTGGGATTTGTCCATCCATATGACGGATAGATATACTCTGGGCCCTCTCAGTGGAATGTCATCCAATTAGCTTGCAAGCATGTGACTGGCTCACAAGGGATCACATATCACGGGAACGAGAAAAGAGTACTTATCGGTAACGAGGTTGAACTAGGTATGCAGAGATACCGACGATCATAACCTCGGATAAGTAAACTATCGTGAGACAAAGGGAAATTGGTATCGTATGTAAGTGGTTCATTCGATCGCAAAGTAATCGTAGAAATATGTGGGAGCCATATGAATTTCCAGATTCCTCTATTGGTTATTGTTCGGAGAAGTGTCTCGATCATGTCCGCATAATTCACGAACCGTAGGGAGACACACTTAAGGATTCGACGTTGTTTGAGTAGTTATGGTATTATGAGAAAGAGACCGAATGTTGTTCGTAGTCTCGGATGAGATCCGGGATATCACGAGGTGATCCGGAATGGTTCGGAGAATAAGATTCATATAAGGAAAGTCCCGTTTCGGAGTTGGGGAATGATTCCGGTGTTTTCGTCGGGAATGTTCTAGAAGGTTCCGGAATGTCCGGCACTCCGGAGGGGAAGGGGTACATGAATGTGTCATTGCAAGTTGGAATGATTGCATCATGTACTAAGTGTCTTCGCTGTCCAAAATAAAGGGTTTATTCAAATCCTAAATTGAAAAGTCAAACGGCTAGTTTGAAAGTCAAACGGCAAGTTTTGGAAAGAGGAAAAGAGGAGGAAGTGGGAAACCGAGTTGGGGAGGGAATCCCTCCTCCAACCGGCGCCGCCCCCTCCAAGCCGAGTTGGGGAGGGACTCCCCTCCCTCCCCTTGGCCGCCGGCCCCTCCACCTATATAAGGAGGGGCAGGGCTCCCTCCTAGCACACACAAGTCCCTCACCTCAAACCCTAGAAGATGCAGCCCACCATAGCCGCCGCCCCCTAGGTTTTTGCCCTAGCCGCCGACTTGGGGGTCCCCGAAACCCTAGCCGCCGGCTCTAGCACTTCCTCCTTGGTGTGTCTAAACCCTAGATCGCCGAGGAGCTCTCTCATACTCCACCATACTCGCTCCGGCTTAAGGCGAAGCCCTGCGAGATCTCCCCTCTACTTCCGGTACCACGCCGTTGTGCTGCCGGAATCGCGAGGAGAGTGCTACAACCTCCGCTGCCTGCTGGAACAAGGGAGAGGAAGGTCTTCGTCGAGTACCGAACGTGTGACCGACTGCGGGAGCGCTGCCGGAACGCAGCGCCGGAAGGATCGTCTATGCGATCTTGAGATCGGGAAGAGTACGACTACATCACCCACGAGAATCCGCTCTCGTTAAACACTTTGGAATCTTTGAGGGTAAGTTATTCCATCGACTCGTTGCTACAATCTAGTAGATAGATCTTGGCTTGTTTGTTTGTATGCGATAGAAAATTTTTGTTTTCCATGCTACGAAACCCTACAGTGGTATTAGAGCCGTGTCTATATGTAGATCTGTTGCACGAGTAGAACACAATGGTCATTGTGGGCGTTGATGCTTTTATTGTCGATTGCTTCTTGTGTACTTTGCATCTTGCGGTATGTTGGGATGAAGCGGCCCGGGCTAACCTTACATGACATCGTTCATGAGACTTGCTCCATGCTTGACATGCAACTTGTATTGCATAAGTGGCTTTGCGGGTGCCTGTTTCTCCTAGCATAGTTAAGATCCAATTTACAACGGGTGATCAATAATACTAGTATCAATGTTGTGGTTCTTGTTCGTAAGTTAGAACGACACTTATTGAAAGCCCCAAACCACGTAAAATATGCAAAGAAAGTAGAGGCGTCTAACTTTGTTTTGCAGGGGTGTGCAGTGATGTGATATGGCCATGATTGTGATTATATTTGATGTATGCAATGTTCCTTATTGTAAGTTGGCAACCGGCAGGGGCCATATGGTTGTCTTTAATTTATGTTAAGACCCGCGTGTCTATTCAAAGTAGTTGTAATAGTTGAAGCCGGTGGAAGACAACCATGGAGAAGCGTCATTGACCTTGATGCAATGCCGGTGATGATGGAGATCATGTTCGTGCTTGAAGATGGAGATCGGAAGCACAAAGAAGAAAGGCCATATCATATCACATATTTTGAATTGCATGTGATGTTAATCCTTTATGCATCTTGTATTGCTTAGTAGACGACGGTAGCATTATAAGATGATCCCTCATGCACATGAATTTCAAGTCATAAAGTGTTCACCCTTAGTTAGCACCGTTGCTAAAGCTTGTTGTTTCGAAGCACCACGTGATGATCGGGTGTGTTAGATTCCGCAAGTGTATACAACGTGAGCAAGCCAGATTTGCTCATGCGGAAAATAAGGTTTGATCTTGACGAGCCTAGCATGTACAGACATGGTCTCGGAACACGGATCACCGAAAGGTAAAGCATGAATCATATAGTAGATATGATGAACATGACGATTGTTCACCATTGAAACTATATCAACTCTCGTGATGATCGGTGTTGATGTAGTGGATTTGGTTCGTGTGATCACTAAAACAATGTGAGGGATGTTGTTTTGAGTGGGAGTTCACCTAGATTAACTTTATTATTAATTTGAACTCAATTTGTCATAAACTTAGTCTAAACTATTGCAAATATGTTGTAGATCAATGGCAGCCCCTACCATCAATTTTAATGCGTTCCTAGAGAAAGAAAAGTTGAAAAACAATGGAAGCAACTTCGCGGATTGGTTCCGCAATTTGAGGATTGTCCTCACAGCTGGTAATTTGACCTATGTGCTGGATGCACCGCTGGGTGACCCCCTGCAGCTGATGCTTCCGATGAAGTAAAGAATGTTTACCTTGCTCGGAAGAATCAGTACTCCATAGTTCAGTGTGCTATCTTGTATGGTTTGGAATCGGAGCTTCAGAAAAGGTTTGAGAATTCAGACCCATATGATATTGTCGAGGATCTCAAATTGATCTTTGAGACTCATGCGGCAATTGAAAGTTATGAGGCTTCTGAAAAGTTCTTTAACTACAAGATGGAAGAGGGCAGCTCCGTCAGTGAGCATGTGCTTAAGATGTCTGGGCACGCAAACAAACTTCAAAGCTTGGGTATAGTGATTCCTAATGCTTTGGGGATTTACCCTGTCCTCCAATCACTACCACCAAGTTACAAGAACTTTGTGATGAACTACAACATGCAGAACATGAACAAGCAGTTGCCAGAACTGTTTGCTATGTTAAAGTCTGCAGAAGGCTGGGAAGGCTCGGAGGTCTCCATCGAAGAAGTGGAGTGGCCCCGCTCAACCAGACGCATCCCACTGCAAGTGTATTGCCGTCTCCCCACCGGTGAGATTTCTCCCAAACCCCAAGCTAACGAGTGGGTGGTTTTCCTTTCCCATTTTGAATGCGGTTTCGCTCTTCCTGTGAGCACCTTCTTTTCCTCGTTTCTCTCCACCTTCCATTTGCAAACCCATCATCTCCCTGCCAATGCCATTGGCTCTCTTTCTTGCTTCATTTCTGCCTGCGAGGCTTACCTCGGGATTTGGCCTATAGTTCTTCTGTCGGCCAAATACTTTACCTTTAGGGTTTAGGTTGTTCCCCAGCCCGGTGTTTCTCATGCCGAGAAAAGGACGACTCGGTGTGGTGCTGCTAGCATCACTCCCAGGAGGGATTCCATCTTTCCTCGGGTTACCGGCCTTGACTCTTGCAAGAAATGGCATAGAACCTTTTTCTATGTCAAAAACAGCGGGTCCACCGATAACATCCGGTTCCCCCCTTTCTCGGATGAGGTCCCCAACAAGAAGAACTAGCAGCTTGACCCGCGCGACCAAGACGCTGTGGTAAATGAGGTTAACATGATCTTGGAGAGATTGTTGTCGCCGGATGAAAACTTTCATCTTGCTGATACTGACCTCATGTGCTCCTTCATCTCACGCCGGGTAAGTCCCATCCAAGCGAGGAGCCACAAGATGTGCTTCATGAGTGGCTCTCACGAGCCCACTCGACACTCCACTAAGGAGCTCACCCATGACTCCATCGCCCGCCGAGTAAGCTCAATCTTCAAACTGAACTTGGCGGACGACTGGGCATGGAGTTGCCCACCGTTTAGCCGGGTCAGGCCTGTCCCCTGGGTAAGTTTTCCGAATCACTTTCTCGCCGAGTAGGCTTTAGCTCTTTTTCCACTCTTAGTTTAGTTTTTTAGTTTCTCATTCTGTTTGTCCTCCGCAGAATCTCCTTCACCAGGTTGATGACAGTACTGTCCCTCCTGCTGGTTATAACGGGGATCGTTCTGACTCGGATGAGGTCGAGTATGACCTAGAGCGCTTCATGCCTATCCCGCACGCTGCGGCTGCTTCAGCTTCGGGTAAGAGTTAATCTTGCAATCCCTTACAAGATTGGTCTGACGATGATGAGGATGATGATTATACGCTTTTGGAGGTATATACCTTGTGACCTTAGTCTCCCAGCTTATCCGAGTAAGCCTGTTATTTACTTATGCAGCTGGCCAGGTACATGACACTCCTCCTCTCGCCGTGGGTGGAGTCGGCAAGATCCCCGTCGCCAAGCCGAAGCGACACGGAGCTTCCTCTAGCACCCAGCCGACCAATAAGAGCAAGCTCACTCCGGCAGCTCCTGCTGCCTCTGCTGCTGTCAGCCTGGCTGAGACTCGTCAAGCTGCCAGGCGCTGGGTTTCACGCCGAGTCATCCGTGAACCGGTCGTCACCGGGTTAGTTCTTGTACTTTTCCCTTTCTGTTCTTTTCTCTTTCGTCATTGACGTTTTCTTATATATGTCTCGTTGTTTTCAGTGTTGCACCTTTGTCGGCAAATCAGGCTGCTTCTAGCATCGCCTCGCCGCTAAGGCCTGCGCCTCCTCCAGCTGACTCGGCGGTGTCGAGTCCCATCCGGGTCGAGGTTCCCACTTTTGAGGCTCACGCCTCTTAGTGTCAGTCAGACCCGGTGGGTCATTCGGCTGACGCCCCTGGCGCTGGCCAGGAGAAACTTCCTGATCTTGGTGCCAGTGATTCTGGCGCCGAGAAACCTTTCGCCACCAGTTCCTCTGGCATCGGCCCTCGGGCTGGTGTGAATGAACAACTTCCTGATCTTGGAGCCAGCAAAACTGCTGAGCCCAGTCAACCGGCTCCACGATCTTCTCCAAATACTCCTGCTCGCTCTCCAGTTCTGTCAAAGGGCCAGACCCAGCCCAAGGCTACTGCCTCTGCTCGCCCTACATCCGGCAAATCCACCTCCTCTAAGCAGACAACTCTGGTCTGCGCTCTGGGTTCTGCTCCCCAGATCCGGCCTCCGACGTTGGCGTCCATGATCGCTTCAACGGGTAAGGGGGGCGAATCGGCGGCTGTTGGGTCAGGTGATGGCTCTAAAGTTGTTACCCTCCATGCTAGTGCCGTAGTCACTTGTGCCAATGTGGGAACCACCCTGAAAACGGGTCAGGTTCTCACTCGAACGCTCAGTGGCAAGAGCCTAGGTTCGGCTGAGCTTTACGCCGTGGCATGGAATGCAGCTGGCGAGCAGGAGGTCAGCACCCGCGCCAGCAAGAAACTGAAGCTGGGCCCCAAGGCCGTCTCTGACATGACCCAGCAGGCCATTTCTTTGATGGCCCGCGCCAGCAAAGTGAATGAGGTAAAATAACTTCTTCTCTTTTGTATTGTTGAGTATTTCCTTTATGCATATCACCTAGTCCCCGAGGTTACGATTGATTAAGGCACTTACTCGGCCGTAAACTCTCACTAATCACTTTAATCTTTGAATCCCAAACTTGCATGTTCTAGCTTCGATCCCTAGCCCTTGAGGTTACTGCCGAGTAAGCTGTCTCTGATTTCTTTATGCCAAACTCATGTTAGAGCTTCAATCCCTAGCCCTCGAGGTTACTGTCGAGTGAGGAACTTACTCGGCTGTAAGCTCTTAATCTCTTTGATTCAGCCGGCTGCTTGACTTGACCTTTCTTTATTGTATATCCTCTTTGTTCAGATCACGCATAACGAGCGCACCAAGGTGCATCAAGCTCTCGTCCTGGCGCATCGCAAGCTTGAACTTGTGTATGAGAAGCTGCAGACTAACACCCAAGGCCAAGGTAATATCTTTGCTCTTTCTTTTTTCTATTCGGTGTAATTTTCCTTGGTTCATTTTCTCAATTTTTCTCTGGCTCTTGTTCCACAGCCACTGCTCAGTCTACCATCAATTATCTTCACTCGCAAATCAGCGAGGCCGAGAGTAAATTTCTTGCCTCCCTAAACCAATAGCTGAAAGTTTTCTGTTGGGACTGACAAATATTTATTCTGAATAAGCAGAGAAGCACCAAGCCGAACTCCAGAAGGAGCGCGATGAGGTGACTCAGCTAAAGAAACTGATGGCCGAGACGGAGCAGAAGCACTTGGCCGAAGTGAAAGGGCTGAAGGAAGAGCTTGCCGAGAAGAATGAGCAGCAGGCCGCCAACGCCGAGAAGACCAAGAGGCTGCTCAACAAGGCCGAGTCATTGGTTGAGTCGGCAAATCTAAACCTTGACGCCCTCCAAACTAAAACCAAGACTTGGCACAGCAAGCTCGCCGCTATCAACTTCTTTCTCGGTAGTGTGTCCTTACTCTTTTTGCACTGTACAAGTCATTCTGGACTTCTGCTATTTTCTCTTGTTATTTTTCTAACTTTCTCTTTTCGCTCATAGAGAATTTTCTTGAGGCCAATATGTTTGCCATCCGAGCCATGAAGAAGGTGAGGGTCGAGTCTGGTGCTCCGGCTGACGACGAGGTGTCCATGGAGGATCTACTCGAAGCGGTGTCGGAACGGGTCAAGACTCTCAAGTCTTGCGGAGTGGACCTTCTTAAGTCGGCTATTCATGCGTTTCGCATGCTCTGGCCGGATGAAGACGCACCCGAACTCGTCGAGCCACTTGCTGAAAGATTGCTCCTTACTGAGGACCGGCTGGACCAATGGCGTGAGTCGGCCGGCCGAGCTGCAGCGGACAAGGATCTCTCCTTCGTGCTTTCATGGTACGAGGACATCAACCTCGATGTTCTTGCTCGCATAGGGGGGACGGCAAATGGCTGAATGATCCGGAGCTGATCAAGAAGCGCCAGGAGCGAGCGTACGCCATGATCGAGTACACCATGGTGCACGCTTGGTGCGACGGGCCCAGCTTCCTCGACCTTGGCGACCCGCTCGTTGAAGTTGCTGATGAAGAGGGTGGCGACAGCTAAGCAACCGAGTCAGATGATCCGGATGACCCGGCCACAGATGCCCCTCACCCGGCCGATGCTCCAAGCACTACTCCTGGCTCCGAGAGTGCTCCTCCGAGTTCTACTGCTCCTTAGGCTAACCAACACTCGAACTTTGATCAGATCCCCGGTATGCCGGGTACATATGTAACATACATTGCACTTTTCAAGTTTGATTTTGCGCCTGTTAATGGGCTTTATATATTTTGCGTTATGTTCTAAGTGTGAATTATTCAAGGGCAAGTCCCTGAGTTTCATTTTGCCGTGTCACCTTTCCTTGACTTTGGCCCCTGTCTACCTTTTAGGTGTTCGACATTAGAGTCTCAAAGTACTAAGGATATAGTAAACGGGTATGAACCTTGGATCACTTGGCCGAGATTACTCGACACGTAGTATAACACCGACTCGCGTTTCTCCTTCGTACTTATCCGGCGTTCGTGTTTACCCGTCTTACATCTTTTTCTCTTGCTTGCCATGAACCCGTGTTTTCGGACAACAGCATAGTCGAAGAGTTGATTTCTTCCGAGTAAACAGTACTTTTTCCGAGATAAATTTCGGGTATCACGCCAGCCGACATAAAATAATTGAGATGGAAACCTTAAGGGGTAGTCCCCGAGTCAGTTTTTCGAATCATGCCATTTTATTATCAGCACTTAACCGGCACACACGTCCGACATGTGAGAGTTCGATTGATACATGCATTTCCTCTCCTAAGTATAGAAGGGACGAAGTAGTGCCACATTCCATGGCCTTTTGGTCTCATCTCCTGACCTTCACGAGCGTCTATGAGATAATAAGAATCATTGTGCAATGATTTGATTACAATGAACGGACCTCCCCATGGGGGTGATAATTTATGCATTCTTGCTCTGCGCTGCACCAGCCTGAGCACCAAATCCCCTTCTCGAAAAACACGAGGTTGCACTTTCCGGCTATGGTAGCGTCGGAGATTTTGTTGATATATAGCAGATCTGGATAATGCCAGTTCCCTTGCTTCTTCGAGTAAGTCTACTCCATCTTCTCGAGCCTCTTTTACCTCGGCTTCCGAGTATTGCCTTATCCTTGGCGATTCATATTCTATGTCGGCAGGCAAAACTGCTTCAGCCCCATATACGAGGAAAAATGGCGTATAACCAGTTGACCGATTCAGAGTTGTTTTTAGGATACACAGTACTGAGGGTAGTTCCTCTATCCAACAACCAGGTGATCTCTGGAGTGGTTCCATTAAGCGGAGTTTTATTCCTGACAGAACTAAGCCATTAGCCCGTTCAACTTGTCCATTTGATTCTAGATGGGCGACTGATGTTACATCTGTAGGGTTCGCAGCATAGAAAACAAAAAATTTCCTACGATGTGAACTATATACCAAGATCTATCTACTAGATACAAACAACGGGCGGATGTATATCCGTAGAGAACATACCCTTGAAGACCGACAAAGCTTAACGAGTTGAACTCGTGGTTGATGTAGACGATCTCTTGCCGATCTCAAGATCGAGAGGAAGTCCTAGCGCCGCAAATCAGCAGCGCATCCGTGCTCGCACACACGTTCGAGGCATCGAGCAACCTCCGCCTCCTCGCTCCAGCGATGCAGCGGAAGCACAACTCTTTCTTGCCGAATAGCCAAGGGGGTGGCCGGCGCATGGGGGCTGCCCCCTTGCCCTCCCCTCTTCATGTGGGTGGACACTCCACTCACAAATCTCCTTTAAATTCCCTCCACTCAAAAGTCCACTCAAATTCCCATTAAATTTCCACCAAATTTAATGCAAACTCTCATTAAATAAAACTCTTTTATTTTATTGAGAATTTTGTCAATTACTTTAATGACAAATATTCACAAATAACCCCTTGCTAGAATTCTATTTCACATGCATAACCACTTTATGCAATTTCACCTGAAAACCTGTTTCGGTATCTAGTGAAATAAATTCCTGCGCTTGTTCATTCTTTCGGCATGAAACATTTGCTCCAATTGGATGTCGGTGTCTCTTAAGTGTGTCACCCTATGGTTCGTGAATAATGCGGACATGATCGAGACCCCTCTCGGATCAATAATCAGAAGCGGGATCTGGAGACCCATACTGACTCCCACACATTCAACGATGACTTTCTTGTGATCGTCGGAACCTTTTACGCTAGTATCTTAATCCCTTTGTTTCACGATATATTACATATCCGAGATTCGATCATCGGTATCTCCATACCTAGTTTGATCTCGTTACCGACATGCACTCTTTTCTCGTTCCTGTGATATAACATTCTAGTGATCAAATCACTTGCTTGCAAGCTAATCAATGTGATATCACCGAGAGGGCTCAGAGTATATCTATCCGTCATCGGGATGAACAAATTCCACTCTCGATCCATGAGCCTCAACATAACACTTTATTAGTTATGAATCCATATTTATAATCACCCTGTTATGGTGTGACGTTTGATGTTATCAAGAAACTCTTCCGGTGTTAGTGATTGACATGATCTCATGGTCTATGGATTAGGATCACTTCGTAAGTTGTTATAGCAATATAAACTCAATGACTTTGATCGTAATTCTATACTTCGGATGAATGTTCATCACACCATTACACTAATGTTGTGATCCCGTTATTAACAACATCCAATGTCCATGATCAGGAAACCTTGATCATCTTGTTAATCAACGAGCTAGTTTATGAGAGAGGCATAACTAGGAACTTTCTGTTTGTTTATTAAACACACATGTATTAACATTTCCGTATTAATACAATTATAGCATGCAAAATAAACATCTATCATATACTTGGAATACACATAATAAACACTTTATTATTGCCTCTCAGGGCATATTCCCTTCAGTCTCCCACTTGCACTAGAGACAATAATCTAGTTACATAGTGATAAATCTAACACCCATTGAGTTCTGGTGTTGATCATGTTTTGCTCTAGGGAGAGTTTTAGTCAACGGATCTGCTACATTGAGATCCGTATGTACTTTACAAATCTTTATATCTCCATCCTTGACATGCTCGCGGATGGAGTGAAACCGGCGCTTAATATGCTTGGAATGCTTGTGAGACCTTGGCTCTTTGGCATTGGCAATGGCACCATTGTTGTCACAATAGATCACCATTGGGTCCAACGCGTTTGCCACCACTCCTTGTTCGGATATGAACTCCTTCATCCAAACTGCTTCCTGAGCTGCTTCTGAAGCAGCAACATATTCGGCCTCCGTTGTTGATCCCGCTACCACAGGTTGTTTGGAGCTCCTCCAACTAACCGCTCCGCCATTCATGAGAAATACGTATCCGGATTGAGACTTAGAGTCATCCGGATCGGTGTCAAAGCTAGCGTCGACATAACACTTAGCGACGAGCTCTTCTTCACCTCCGTATACAAGAAACATATCCTTAGTTCTTCGTAAGTACTTAAGGATATTCTTGACCGCTATCCAGTGTTCCGAACCTGGATCCGATTGGTACCTACTAGTCAAACTAATAGCATGTGCCACATCCGGTCTTGTACATAGCATGGCGTACATTATAGAGCCTATGGCTGAAGCATAGGGGACTTTGTCCATTATCTCTCTTTCTTCCGCCGAAGCCGGACTTTGAGTCTTACTCAATGTCTTGCCTTGCAACATAGGTAAGAACCCCTTCTTACTTCCGTCCATTTTAAACTTCTTTAAAATCTTATCAAGGTATGTACTTTGCGATAGCCCTATTAGGCGCCTAGATATATCTCTATAGATCTTTATGCCTAATATGTATGACGCTTCACCTAGGTCCTTCATTGAAAATTTGCTGTTTAGATAACTTTTAACACTGTTTAAAAGATCTATATCATTTCTGATCAACAATATGTCATCCACATATAATATCAGAAATTCCACATTGCTCCCACTCACTTTCTTGTAAATACAAGCTTCTCCATAAGTTTGGACAAATCCAAACTCTTTGATCACCTCATCAAAGCGGAGATTCCAACTTCGTGATGCTTGCTTCAATCCATAGATGGATCGCTGAAGCTTGCACACCTTGTTAGCATCCGTAGGATCGACAAAACCCTTTGGTTGTATCATATACAACTCTTCTTCAATATTACCATTGAGAAACGCGGTTTTGACATCCATCTGCCATATCTCATAATCGAAATATGCAGCAATTGCTAACATAATCCTAACTGACTTTAGCATCGCTACGGGAGAGAAAGTCTCATCGTAGTCAACTCCTTGAATTTGTCGAAACCCCTTTGCGACAAGTCGAGCTTTATAGACGGTCACATTACCATCAGCATCAGTTTTCCTTTTGAAAATCCATTTGTTCTCCACGGCCTTTCGGTCGTGAGGTAATTCCACCAAGTTCCAAACTTGATTTTCATACATGGATTCCATCTCGGATTTCATGGCTTCTAACCATTTGTTGGAATCCGGGCTCATCATCGCTTCTTCATACGTCGCAGGGTCATCATTTTCATCAACCATGAAATTCATGACAGGATTTCCGTACAGCTCGGGAGCTGCACGCGTCCTGTTTGACCTGCGAGGTTCGGTAGTACTCTCTTTCGGAGTTTCATGATCATTATCATTAGTTCCCTCTTCAACAGGTGGAGCCAACTCCGGAACAACTTCCGGCGCTGCGCTACTCGCCATACTTTGAAGAGAAGGTTCCACAACCTCTTCGAGTTCTACCTTCCGACTACTCACACCTTTCGCGAGAAACTCTTTCTCTAGAAAGGATCCATTCTTGGCAACAAAAACCTTGCCCTCGGATCTGTGATAGAAGGAATACCCAATAGTTTCTTTAGGGTATCCTATGAAGACGCATTTTTCCGCTTTGGGTTCGAGTTTATCCGGTTGAAGTTTCTTCACATAAACATCGCATCCCCAAACTTTAAGAAATGACAGCTTAGGTTTGTTTCCAAACCAAAATTCATACGGTGTCTTTTCAACGGATTTAGATGGTGCCCGATTTAAAGTGAATGCAGCAGTTTCTAGTGCATAACCCCAAAATGACAACGGCAAGTCCGTCAGAGACATCATAGATTGAACCATATCTAATAAAGTACGATTATGACGTTCCGACACACCATTTCGCTGTGGTGTTCCGGCAGGTGTGAGTTGTGAAACAATTCCACACTCTTTCATGTGAGTGCTAAACTCGTAACTTAGATACTCACCTCCACGGTCGGACCGTAGAAATTTGATCTTTCTATTACGATGATTTTCCACTTCATTCTGAAATTCCTTGAACTTTTCAAAGGTTTCAGACTTGTGTTTCATCAAGTAGATATAACCGTATCTACTCAAATCATCCGTGAAAGTAACAAAATAACGATATCCACCTCGCGCCGACACACTCATTGGACCACATACATCAGAATGTATGATTTCCAATAAATCTGTCGCCCGTTCCATTGAACCGGAAAACGGCGTTCTAGTCATCTTGCCCATAAGGCATGGCTCACATGTATCAAGTGATTCCAAAAGTCCATCCGAATGGAGCTTCTTCATGCGTTTAACGCCAATATGACCTAGACGGCAGTGCCACATATATGCGGATATATCATCATTAAGTTTAATCCTTTTAGCATCAACATTATGAATATGTGTAACATTATCATCGAGATCTAATAGAAATAAACCATTCATCATTGGTGCATGACCATAAAAGATTTCATTCATATAAATGGAACAACCATTGTTCTCGGATTTAAATGAATAACCACTTCGCATCAAACACGATCCAGATTCAATGTTCATGCTCAGTGCAGGCACCAGATAACATTTATTCAAGTTTATAACTAATCCCGACGGCAAGTGGAGAGGCAGCGTTCCGACGGCGATCATATCAACGCTTGATCCATTGCCGACACGCATCTTGACCTCACCCCTTGCTAGCGGTCGCTTGTTCCGCAGCCCCTGATTCGAGTTACAAATATTAGCAACTGAACCGGTATCAAATACCCAGGTGCTACTGCGAGCACTAGTCAAGTACACATCAATAACATGTATATCATATATACCTTTGTTTGCCTTGCCGGCCTTCTTGTCTGCCAGATACTTGGGGCAGTTGCGCTTCCAGTGGCCAGTCCCCTTACAATAGTAGCACTCGGAATCAGACTTAGGTCCAACTCGGGGTTTCTTTTCAGGCGCGGCAACAGGCTTGCCGCCCTAACTTCCCTTCCGTTTTCCCTTCTTGTCTTTCTTGAAACCAGTGTTCCTATTGATCATCAACACTTGATGTTCCTTTTTGATCTCCACTTCTGCAGTTTTAAGCATTGACAGAAGCTCGGGGAGAGACTTCTTCATGCCTTGCATATTATAGTTCATCACGAAGCTCTTATAGCTAGGTGGCAGAGACTGCAGAACACGATGGATGCCTAAGTCAATGGGAATCGATATTCCCAAAAACACAAGCTTATCGGCGTAACCCGACATCTTGAGTACATGCTCACTAACGGAGCTGTGCTCTTCCATCATGTAGCTAAAGAACTTTTCTGAAGCGTTGTAGCTCTCTACAGCAGCATGTGTGTCGAAAATCATTTTCAACTCACCCATTGTATCAAATGCATTGCCATTTTCGAAACGCTTTCGAAGTTCCGGCTCTAGCCCATACAATATGCCGCAATGAACTAAGTTGTGGTCCTCCTGACGAGTCTGATAGACATTCTTCTCCTCGTCAGGGGCATCATCTAACGGCGCTTCTAGCACATATTGCTTTTGTGCAGCAGAGAGGAGAATCCTCAAATTCATGGCCCATTCGGTAAAGTTGCTACCGTTCGTTGCTAGTTTCTCTTTCTCCATGAACACATTGAAATTAAAAGCAGGTGGTGCCATCTACAACAGAATTTGTAAAGTTTAGACCAAGTGTATGATAGATTGAGTTCAACTAATCTATATTACGAATGAACTCCCACTCAAAAACGACATCTCTCGTGCCTTTTTGGTGATTACATGAACCAAATCCACTACACCAAGTCCGATCATCACGTGAGTCGGTATAGCTTCAAAGGCGAGCATCAAATGGGCATCATATCAACTATATGACTCATGCTTAACCTTTTGGTACGTGTTCCGAGGCCATGTCTGTACATGCTAGGCTCGCCAAGTTAGAACCTTAGTATTCGCGTGTGTAACTGTTTTACACCCGAAATATGGTCGTGGATCCAAGAACACCCGATCATCACGTGATGTCTTGGAGCGACGAAAACATAATCGGTGCATACTAAAGGAAGAACACATTCTTATCTTGATATTTAAATGAGGGATCATCTTATTATGCTAACAAAGCGCTAAACAAGCAATATAAGATGCTATCAAAACATCATATGTTTATTAGTGAAATGATATGGTTCCCCGCAGATGATCTCTATCATGTGCATCGTGGTATGATCACTATCATACCTATATGTGTAAATCCAAGGTCTATGGATTTTACACGCTATGTGTGTTGTAAGAGTATCATCTCATACTTCTACTTACAACACTACCATATCATAACACTAGCCCAGCAACAATCTAAACTAGACGCCTCTAATTTATCCATTGCAAGTTTTACGTGGCTTAGGGCTTTCGAGGTAGAACCGTTCTTACCTACGAACATGAACCACAACAAGGATAATCAAATTGTTGACAACTCGCTTGCAAAATAGATATTGACTATAGTAGGAGAGACAGACACCCGCTAGCCACTTATGCAAACTAGTTGAATGTCAAGCGTGGAACAGGTCTCATGTGCGAGGACATGTAAAGTTTGTCCGGGCCGCTTCATCCCACTATGCCACCAATATCCAAAATTACAACAAAGGAGCAATAACATGATCATCATCGCCCACATACTCATATGTGTACTACCCGTGTAAAGTATCTACGCATAGATCCGGCTCTGATACCACTGTAGGGTTCGCAGCATAGAAAACAAAAAATTTCCTACGATGTGAACTATATACCAAGATCTATCTACTAGATACAAACAACGGGAGGATGTATATCCGTAGAGAACATACCCTTGAAGACCGACAAAGCTTAACGAGTTCAACTCGTGGTTGATGTAGACGATCTCTTGCCGATCTCAAGATCGAGAGGAAGTCCTAGCGCCGCAAATCAGCAGCACATCCGTGCTCGCACACACGTTCGAGGCACCGAGCAACCTCCGCCTCCTCGCTCCAGCGATGCAGCGGAAGCACAACTCTTTCTTGCCAAATAGCCACCGGGAACATGTATCTCTCTAGTCCGAGACCATGGGGGATAAATTCTAGAGGGGGAGAGAGATCCTTCACGAGGAGGTGTGAGAGACAAGTGAGGAGGGGGGCTCCTTTTATAGGAGGAGGGGGGAACCCCAAGGGGGTGGCCGGCGCATGGGGGTGCCCCTTGCCCTCCCCCTCTTCATGTGGGTGGACACTCCACTCACAAATCTCCTTTAAATTCCCTCCACTCAAAAGTCCACTCAAATTCCCATTAAATTTCCACCAAATTTAATGCAAACTCTCATTAAATAAAACTCTTTTATTTTATTCAGAATTTTGTCAATTACTTTAATGACAAACATTCACAAATAACCCCTTGCTAGAATTCTATTTCACATGCATAACCACTTTATGCAATTTCACCCGAAAACCTGTTTCGGTATCTAGTGAAATAAATTCCTGCGCTTGTTCATTCTTTCGGCATGAAACATTTGCTCCAATTGGATGTCGGTGTCTTTTAAGTGTGTCACCCTACGGTTCGTGAATAATGCGGACATGATCGAGACCCCTCTCGGATCAATAATCAGAAGCGGGATCTGGAGACCCATACTGACTCCCACACATTCAACGATGACTTTCTTGTGATCGTCGGAACCTTTTATGCTAGTATCTTAATCCCTTTGTTTCACGATATATTACATGTCCGAGATTCGATCATCGGTATCTCCATACCTAGTTTGATCTCGTTACCGACATGCACTCTTTTCTCGTTCCTGTGATATAACATTCTAGTGATCAAATCACTTGCTTGCAAGCTAATCAATGTGATATCACCGAGAGGGCCCAGAGTATATCTATCCGTCATCGGGATGAACAAATTCCACTCTTGATCCATGAGCCTCAACATAACACTTTATTAGTTCTGAATCCATCTTTATAATCACCCTGTTACGGTGTGACGTTTGATGTTATCAAGAAACTCTTCCGGTGTTAGTGATTGACATGATCTCATGGTCTACGGATTAGGATCACTTCGTAAGTTGTTATAGCAATATAAACTCAATGACTTTGATCGTAATGCTATACTTCGGATGAATGTTCATCACACCATTACACTAATGTTGTGATCCCGTTATTAACAACATCCAATGTCCATGATCAGGAAACCTTGATCATCTTGTTAATCAACGAGCTAATTTATGAGAGAGGCATAACTAGGAACTTTCTGTTTGTTTATTAAACACACATGTATTAACGTTTCCGTATTAATACAATTATAGCATGCAAAATAAACATCTATCATATACTTGGAATACACATAATAAACACTTTATTATTGCCTCTCAGGGCATATTCCCTTCAACATCGAGTCTTATTCGGTGTTTCCCACATAAGCGAGCAAAAGCTCCTTCGGCAAAGTTCGTGCCATTGTCAGTGATCACACTGTGTGGGTAACCGTATCTGAGGATTATATCCCTTAAGAACGTGACAACTATTTTACCGTCCAATTTCTTGATTGGTTTCACTTCTATCCACTTGGTGAACTTATCAATCATGACCAAGATATGAGTCATGCCTCCCCTTGCTGGTTTGAATGGTCCTACCATATCTAGGCACCATACTGCAAAAGGCCAAGTGATTGGTATAGTTTTCAATTCAGACGCTGGTAAATGCGACTTGGATGCATAGTGTTGACAACCACTGCATATTTCGACTAACTCTTGCGCTTGTGCCAATGCGCTTGGCCAGTAGAATCCATGTCGGAATGCCTTGGCTACCAACGCTCTTGATGACGCATGGTGCCTGCACTCTCCTTGATGGATATCCAATAAGATCTCCTGGCCTTTCTCTAGGCTGATACAACGCTGCAGTACACTTGTCACACTTCGCTTGTAGAGTTCCTTGTTGATTATGTTGTACGCCTTTGCTCTTCGTGTTGCTTGCCTTGCCAATGTTTCATCACTCGGCAAGGTCCCATCTTTCAAATAGCTGAATATTGGCTGTGCCCATGGTGGTATTAGTGGTTCCGGGTCTGCTTCATCCTCAATATCCATTGGTTCCACCGACATATTCTCTACCGACATGACCTGAGGAGTCCCCGAGTGTGATTCGGTGATCCCTGAATTGAACAGATCAGTCCCCGAGTGACTCGAACCTACCCCTGAGTCGATGTCCATTGGCACTGCATATGATTCCTGACTCGCCGGGATGACCCTGATTGATTCGGACTCTGGTGACGGCTTGATCGATGGCTTCCTGAGATGCTCCAGTGCTACCCCTGGTGGTATTGCTTCCCTAGATGACCCTAGTTTGGATAATATATCTGCTGCCTCATTTTCTGCTCTAGGAATGGGATGAAATTCACAACCGTCAAAATATCCCAAAATTTGTTGCACGTGGAAACGATATAATGCCATGTTTGCATCCAGCGCATCCCAATGTCCAGACACTTACTGAATCACCAAATCTGAATCGCCAAAACACAAGATCCTTTTGATACCAATTTCCTTGGCTACTTTAATGCCATGGACAAGTGCTTCATACTCAGCAACGTTGTTAGAAGCAGCAAAACGAATCTGCAACACATACCTCAGTTGATCCCTCTTTGGAGATGTGAGCACTATCCCGGTGCCCAGACCCATTTTTGTCTTGGACCCGTCAAAATGAATCTTCCAGTAATTCGGATCTGGCAGTGGTGGTTCGTACTGCATTTCCATCCATTCTACAAAGAAATCTGCAACAGCTTGAGATTTTATTGCATCTCGCCTATCATATTGTAGAGTGTATGGTGCCAGTTCAATAGCCCATTTGGCGACTCGGCCGCTGGCATCTTTTCTGCCCAATATATCTGAGATAGGTGCCTCGCATATTACCCGGATTGGGTGTTCTTGAAAATAATGTTTCAGCTTCTTTGCTGCCATATATACCCCATATGTCATCTTCTGATAATGCGGGTAATTCTGTTTCGAGACAGAGAGCACTTCGCTCAAGTAATACACCGGTCTTTGGACTGATTTGCCCCCTTCTTCACGTTCAACCACTATTACTGCACTTACAACTCTGTTAGTTGCGGCGACATAGAGCAACATTGGCTCCTTGGATAATGGTGATGCTAATATTGGTGCTGTTGCAAACATTTTCTTTAATTCATGGAAAGCGCTATCATCTTGCTGTGTCCATGTGAATTTGTCTGATTTCTTCATCAGCGGATATAGTGGTAGGGCTTTTTCACCTAGCCGACTAACAAATCTGCTCAACGAAGCCAGACTATAAACTTCTAGACATCATTGAGGGTTTTTGGCAATTCCATTCTTTCGATGGCCCTGATCTTTGTCGGGTTGGCTTTGATTCCTCGGCTGGATACAAGGAATCCGAGTAACTTGCTAGCCGGGACACCAAATGTACATTTTTCCAGGTTAAGCTTCATCCAGAATCTTCTCAAGTTTGCGAATGTTTGACGCAAGTCCTCAATTAGAGTATGACTTTGTTTGGTTTTTATTACCACGTCATCGACATATACTTGAACATTTTTGTCCAATTGATCTTGCAAGCATTTTTGCATTCATCTTTGATATGTTGCGCCTGCATTTCTCAATCCGAATGGCTTGGTGCGATAGCAATAAGCCCCGTACGGGGTGATAAAAGCTGTCTTTATTTGATCATTTGGATTCAGTGGTATCTGATGGAACCCTGAATACGCATCCACAAACGACAACAACTCACACCCAGCAGTAGAATCTATGACTTGGTCAATCCGTGGCAGGGGAAATGGATCTTTTGGACACGCCTTATTGAGGTTCGTGTAATCAATACACATGCGCCATACCACTGCCACGTTTAGGTCATATTTTTTCTTCTCGGCCAAGACTGGATTTGACAACCAGTCCGGGTGCAGTACTTCCATGATGAATCCAGCAGCTAAAAGTCTTGCTATCTCGGCAGCTATTAATTTCCTCCTATCTTCGGCGAAGCGGCGGAGGGGTTGCTTCACCGGCTTGGCATCTGGTCTTACATGAAGAGAGTGCTCAGCCATCTCCCTCGGAACTCCTTGCAGATCTTGAGTGGACCATGCAAAGATATCCCGATTCTCACGGAGGAAGCTGGTGAGCTCGCTTTCCTATTTGTCTGTAAGGCCAGCCCCAATGGTAAATGTGCGCTCTGGGAAAGTTTCATCCACTTGCACCTTCTTGGTTTCCTTGGTACCTTGAAATGACACACTACCATGCGGGTTGGTGAGTGCCGGCATGGACATATGTGCTGCTTTGGCCAATGCTGCTACTTCCAACATCTGACTTTTCTCTTGTGCTATGACGGGTGACTCGGCCAGTGAAGATCCGGCTAAGGCACAAGCAATAGATCTTTTGTAGTCCCCTTCAACTATGATCACCCCACATGGGCCTGGCAGCTTCATCTTTAAGTAAGCCATATGGGTAGTGGCCATGAATCTTGCGATAGCCGGCCTGCCGAGTAAAGCGTGATAAGAGCTGACCAAATCCACTACCTCAAACTCTATGGCCTTAGTGTGACAGTTTGTCTCTGTTGCCGAATAAGACGTCGACCCAGATCTTGCCAATTGGCTCACAGGACAATCCCGACACAATACCGTGGAAAGTGGTCTTAGTCGGCTCCAGCATGTTCATGGTAATGCCTAACTTGAGCATAGTATCCTTATACATGATGTTGATGCTATTGCCACCATCAATCAGCACTTTTGAAAACTTGACATTGATATCTGGGCCCATGAATGTTGGATCTAAAAACAGAGCATATCCTCCTGGGGTTGGCATGATCTTGGGGTGATCTTTTATACTCCAAGTTATCTCTTGCTCAGACCAATGCATGTACTTGGGGATTGCAGGCATCATGGCATTCACCTCCATCATTCATCGCTGCTAGCTCTTTTTGTCATTTGGCTCTGTGACAAAGACAACATAACTCTAGTGATGTTCTTTGTACTCATTTCTAGTTCCATGACCGATATGAGCATCGTCACCTCTTGGATTGTGCACCTGGTGCACAGCTTCTCTTCTTTCTTGATTCTGATACCTCGGCTGCCTGTTTTCATATCTGTTGTCTGCTCCCATTATCTGAGCATTTCCACTTGTAAGTGGTGGAGGTGGCGGTGGTGGAAGCTGCTTATTCGGCGAGTCCACTCTATCTTCTTTCTGAAACCAAGTGCATTGCCTTGTCGTGTGATTGGCTGGTTTACTCGGACTAGGCGTGTGAAACTTACACGGCTGATCCATCATCATCTCATAGGTGTATTTTTGCCGGTCCTGATACTGCTTCCTCTGGTCGTATGGCCTTTTGCCGTCATTCTTCGGCACCCATTGTTTTTGTCCATTTGTCCTTTGACGTTGACTGCTTCCAGCATCTGGATGATCCTGACTCACAGCCGCAACCTGAGTCGAACCATACCTGTAATCTGGTTTTTCGTCTCTTCTCTTGCTTCTGTATTCGGATATTTCCTGGTGCCTTTGCGACCCAGCAGCGTCATAGATCTGAGTCTCAGTCATCCCGTCTGCCAACATGAGCAGCGGCTGAGTCGGATCTCCTAACGCATACGAGTCAGTGATTCTTATCGTCTCTGCCAGGCTTGCTGGCATATCTCTTTGTAACCTTTGCCACATCACACTTCCATGTCTACATCCTTGTGTAAACCATGCGATTGCTTGTGACTCGATTACCCCTTCACAAGAGTTACGCATCGTACACCACCTTGTAAGAAATTCCCTGTCTGTTTCATTCAGTCTTTGCTTGCACATTGCCAGTTGTTGTGGGAGATTCGGCCTCTTGTAAGTGCTCGTGAAATTGCTCACGAAAGCGTCGTGAAAATTGATCCAACTGTTGATGCTTCTGGGTGGAAAATTGTTCAATCAAACCCGAGCTGGTCCCTCCAGCATCTACGGCACATAACGTACTGCCCATCTTAAGTTTCCCTGCGCAATCTTCACAGCGGATCCATAATCTATAAGCCAGTCCTCTGGAAATTTGGCACCGGTTGCTCTTTCATGATCCTTGGGCCAAAGCACGGTGGACCCTACGGACCTTGCGATTCAATTATCTCTGCCATTTTTATGCGGTCAAGCTTAAGCCTTGCATCATCCGGCTGAAGGTTCCTGCCTCCGAATCTTGCTCCCATTGCTTGATATGCATGATCCGGCAGTTCATACCCGTCATTTACCATAGCCGAGTAACCATCATTATACTTATTCGCGTTCGGGTCAGCAGGCTGTTGAACTGCTTTTCCCGTGCTTTGTTGTCTTCTTTCTAGCTGAGCTAGTGCGTTATTCAGAGCTGGGTTTCCTCCTCCCGCCGAGTGAGTTCCGCGCCTAACATGAGGCACAAAATTCTGCCCTCCGTTGTCATTCCTTTGCCTTGCTTTTTCCTGGTTTTCATTTCCTTGGGGATTATTTATTTTTGCCCCTTGCGCATGCGCTGGGTTTCCTTGAACCACTGCCGGATTATAGGCGACCATCTGCTTGTTTCTTCTAGAATCCACACTTTTTTCTTTTCTCAGCCTAGGCGCCGCTCCGGGTGAGGATGTTGTGTACCCATCCGATCTCGCCGGGACAGGAGTCGCCGAGTGAACCATCTGTGACCTCCCTGCTATACCCGGATTTGCTCTGTAATACGCCTCGTTCAGCATGCTGGCTGCTTTTACTAGTTCATTGACTCGTTCTTGTTGCCTTTTCTTTACTTCCCCCTCCAAGTGGGGTAATTCTGCCATTGTTGCTTCTGCCGCTCGCAGATTTGCTGCTGCTGTGTTATATGTTGGACGCATGGCTGTCTCGTTGCTGTTCTTCGGTGTTATCTTCGATGTCGCATCTGCCAGCTCTTCATTGAGGTTCCTTCCTCTCAATCTCGTTGCATCAAGCCGGGTCTTCGCGCCCTTGACTCGATTCGCCGAGTTAAGCTCTCGGATGGTGATATCCACGTCCTGCTGTAACTGTGCTAGCTCCTTGGCTTTCTCCAGGACTTTTATCCTAGCTTCCTCCAACTCGGCTTGCACACGTTCCGGGTCAGTTGCATGTGCCACTGGCTCTGCCAGCTTGTCTATCGCTTCCTGCAGCTCCTTAGCCCTCTTGCTCCTAGCTATGTTCTATGGTTTTTCCAGCGGTGCCTTTGCTGTTCTTGCAGCCCTTGGCGTTTCCTCATGATTTCATCCCTCTGCGTTCTCATTCACTACTAGAACTACTGGGGGAGCCGTGGGGTTTGGGGCTGTCATCATTACCTCCATGGAGACGAGTTGGTGTGGTTTCCCAGCAATAGGAGCCGGTGGAGGATCCGGCGCTAGGACGACGTGCTCAGGATATGCGCGCTCCACGCGCACCGCGACGTAGACCCGGTGCTCGCCGAACTTGATGAAGCGACCATCCCTAGGGAACGGCTTAGTCCCGAAGCAGCCCGCGTTGTCGCTGACAAAGTTGAGCGCTCCAAACCTATGGATGAGGCTGGAGTAGACGCGCTCGCCGCTCTTGGCGATGATGTTGCCCGTTCGGATGAAGATTCCATCAAGCACCTGCTTCTGCCCCACGGTGGGCGCCAACTATTGTGGTGGTGGCACGACAGATGCCATGGGTAGGCTTAAGTTGGGGTCCGAATGGGTGCTTGTGGTCACCGGGGAGGGAGTGCACGGTCGAGCCATGCACGAAGAACAAGAAGAACTCTCCAGACTTAGCAATTCGATTGATACCCCGAAGATTACAAGTGCTCCTTGAGCTGTATAGGCTAGAGTTCACAGCACTAGTTCGCTACTAGGTCCAACCTCTCCTCTACTACTGCTATGCCCTCCCTTATATAGGCAGTGCTAGCTAGATAATACCCCTTTGGGTTCTAGGGTTTACTGTTTGGATCTTGGTCCCTACAATGTGGGCCGGGTCATGGGCTTGCCCTAAGCCTAGAGGCCCGGTCCATAAAGCTTGACAGCTAACGGTCTTCTGGTACGCTGCTTCTTGTTCCTTCTGGCGTCATGTTGTTACTTTGCACGTCACCGTATGCTTTGGGCGTCACCCGGCTCCTTTTGTGTCACCCGGCGTCGCCCTTCTCTTTTGACCATGCTTTACCATGGTCCCTCCTGAACCTCACTCGGAAAGGTGCCACGCGTCCTTCTTGACTCAGACCTTCCTCGGTCGACTCGGCTCGTCGGTTCCTGCAAGGGTTACAACTTTGTCCTATGCGGGCCGACATAGTTCGTATGTCGGCTTTCATGCTTATCTTACCCGGCCTGGTTCTTTCCTTACTCGGAGCCAACCCTGTTGCGCTATGTTTCCCCTCTCGTGGCCCTACCGGGGGTTATCCCCCCGACACTTAGGCTAGCCACCCAGGCGTTTCTCTAACACATATACAAACTCCATGAACTTACAAGTTCCCATCTTATTTTACACCGTCGGCATCCATAAACAAAAGAACATGATATCAACTGAATAAATAAGTGCAATATTGAAAGCGTACCCCATGACAACATGGTTTTGCTAACTCCCAACTTACAATTTGCAAGGATATAAGCATCATAAGATAGTCACAATGGTTCAGGTTTATTAAGTGCAAGAAATAAAATGTGCCTTCAAGTTCGTGAGAGATTTAATCACTAATTTTCACATAACAAAAATAATTTGGAAGATAGAAAAACACATGAATATACTTTAATGGTGTAACACACCATGCATAGGAGTTTATAGTGGACTCTTTGGAATAACTTGGTTTCTTGGGAGTTGGATGCACGAGTAGAGCTCATACTCAGTACAGGTGGAGGCTAGCAAAAGACTAGGAGCGACCAACTAAGAGAGCAATAATGGCCATAATCATACAGAGCGACAAAACATTATTAATCAAAGCATAAAGTGATATCACAAGTCAAAAACTAAATGATCATAGAGGATAAGGTGACTGGTTCATAGTCATAACATGGTGTAAGCATGTGCCAAGTCAACCCAAATAAAGCATCAAAGGAGAATACCACAATATTATGCTTTTGTATGCTAAAACAACGCATGATTCTTTCATGGCACATTAAGCTATATCAATTGTTTGAAACAAGTCATGCTATAACAATAATCACTAAGCATATGGTTAGAGCAACATCTAACATGACATGATAAAGCTTAAGCCACAGTCAAAACAAGCTTCTTTTTGTGCCATCATAAGCATGAAACTTTCTACTCTTTTCCAACACCAATCGACTTATTTGAAACAAATCACAAAGATAATAATCAATGAATACCAGAGAGCTTGTCTAACCTAACTACAAAGAAGAACTAAAAAGTTCTAAGCAAAAACAAGAAAACTAAAGCTAAACGCAGTGCTAGCAAAAGAGAACACTCACTGAACAATAAGAATGAAAACTAGAGTGTTCTAGGCAATGGAGAACGAGGTGTGACTTCTCCAAAAGAAGTGTGCTGGGATCCAACTAACTTATTGCACCAAACAAATCATAAGAAAAATAAAAACAAAAACAAAGACGCTCCAAGAACAACACATAGTGCATGAAGGAATTAAAATATAGTGTCTTGAAAGAAGACCTGAGATTTTTGTTGATGAAGAAGGGGATGCCTTGGGCATCCCCAAGCTTTGACGCTTGTACCTTTTGAATATTTTTTGGGGTGACACGGGTGGAATCTCCAAGCTTGAGCTTTTATCCATACTTCATCTCATCACATCTTCTCTCCCTACACTTGAAAACTCCCTTCATACAAATCTTCATACAATCTTCATTAGCAACATTAGTGTATGCAATATAATAAACCTTTGGGTTTAGTTTAAACTCAAGTAAATCATCCATTAAAATATAATCTACTGCAGCAACTCCCTTTATAAGCTCAAGTGATTAAAAGAACTCAAAAAGAAATCAATTAAGAGGCAAATGCAAATAATGGCACAAATCTGTCAAAACAGACCTGCAGGTAAAGACTGATTTTCTCGAAAATTTTATGTTGCTCAAATCGAAAAGTGCAGAACTAACGAAAGTTGGGTAAATACCAGGGTCATGCTCACAAATAATTTCAGCTCAATCCGACGTTCTGGGATTTTTCACGATTTTTTAAAGTGAAGCACAGAAATCTGTTTTGGGACAGCGGCTCCCCCAAATCTTACTTCCCTCCCATTAGAGGCTATTCTTGGCACAAAAACCACACAAAAATATAAGGAGCGGTTATTACAGAGGCAATAACTTCCAAGACTCAACAAAAGAAAAACTTACTGAAATAAAAATTGGGTTATTTCCCAAGAGTGCTTTTTTTAACGCCTTTCAGCTAGGCACAGAAAACAAGAATCAAGTATTGTCGAATGAAGAAGCATCAACATCAAAATTTGTTTTAATAAGAGAATCAAAAGATAACTTCTTTATTTTTCGAGGTAAGTGTTCTATACCTTTCTTGAATGAGAATTGATATTTAATGGTGCCTTCCTTCATATCAATAAAGACACCAATAGTTCTAAGAAAAGTTCTTCCCAAAATAATAGGACAAGAAGCATTGCATTCAACATCCAAAACATAGAAATCAATGGGTACAAATGTATGGTTAACCATAATAAGAACATCATTAATTCTCCCCATAGGTTTCCTTTTAGCATTATCATCAAGATGGACATCCAAATAACAATCTTCCAATGGTGGTAAATCAAGCATATCATAAATTTGTCTAGGCATAATAGAGACACTAGCACAAAGATCACATAAAGCTTTGAGATAAAAATCATTCACTTTCATATTAATGATGGGCTCCCAACCATCTTATAATTTCCTAGGAATAGAAGCTTTATGTTTCAATTTTCTTCTTTAATTTTCATGATAGCATTTGTAATATGTTTTGTAAAATCCATATTCATAGCACTTACACTAGGACTTCTAGCAAGCTTTTTTAAGAACATAATTACTTCAGAAATATTGCAACCATTATGATCAAAATCAAAATTATCATCCAAGGTAGTAGAACTATTGTCTCCCATATTTCGAAAATATCAACATTTTTATTAGAAAAAGTTCTTGTGGGTTTAGGCAATGTTGCAAAAGGAATGGGGACTTTGTCTACACCAATTATTTTACCATTAATAGTAGGAGGTTTGCTAGCATCAACATCACTAGTGGTGGTAATGGTACAAATTTTAGTCATACTATTATTTCTAGCAATTTCATCTTCTCTTTCCCAACTAGCATGCAATTCAGCTAACATCCTAACATTTTCATCAATTCTAACTTGAATGGCATTAGTAGCAGCAAAGGGATTATCCATAGTTTCAGGTTTAGCAGCCATTTTATTAATCAAAGAAGATTGTGCTTCAGACAAAGATGAAATATTTTTTCCAGCATTTGAAATTTTGGCTTGCAAACCAGGAATTTCCCTATTTAAATTCTCAAGTTGACAACTAATATTTTTCAAAATGGCAGATTGTTCCTCCATGGTTTTAGTGAATAATTTATTATGCTCATATTGCATTTGCATGAAGTTTTTAGTGGATCTTTCATCTTCCAAAATCTTTTCTTCACTAGGTATTCCAGATTTACCATGATAACTATTGTTATTATTAGGATGACATGGCCTATAATTATTATTACCAAAATTATTCCTATAAGCATTGTTGCTAAAATTATTACTTCTAATGAAGTTCACATCAACTTGCTCTTATTGAGCAACCAAAGAGGCTAAAGGATCATTATTTGGATCAATATGAGCTTTTCCACTAACAAGCATAGACATAATAGTATCAATTTTATCACTCAAGGAGGAGGTTTCTTCAACAGAATTTACCTTCTTACCTTGTGGAGCTCTCTTAGTGTGCCATTCAGAATAATTAATCATCATATTATCCAGGAGTTTTGTTGGAGCACCCAAAGTGATGGTCATAAAGGTACCTCCGGCCGCCGAATCCAACAAATGTCTTGAAGAAAAATTCAGTCCCGCATAAAAGGTTTGGATAATCATCCAAGTAGTTTGTCCATGAGTGGGGCAATTCTTCACTAAAGATTTCATTCTTTCCCAAGCTTGAGCAACATGTTCATTATCAAATTGTTTAAATTTCATTATGTCACTTCTCATGGATATAATATTAGCATGAGCATAATTTTTCAATGAAAGCATCTTTGCATTTAATCCAAGAATCAATACTATTTTTAATCAAAGATAGCAACCAATCTTTAGCTCTTCCTATCAAAGAGAAAGGAAACAATTTAAGCTTAATAATATCTCCATCTACATCCTTATATTTTTGCATCTCACAAAGTTCAACAAAATTATTAAGGTGAGTAGCAGCATCATCAGTACTAACACCAGAATTTTTTTCTTTCATAACAAGATTCAGCAAAGCAGGTTTAATTTCATAGAAAGTAGCTTCAGGAATAGGTGGAGCAATAGGTGTGCACATGAAATCATTGTTGTTTGTGCTAGTGAAGTCGCACAACTTAGTGTTTTCAGGAGTAGTCATTTTTGCAAGATTAAAGCAAGCCAACAAAAATAGAAACTAAAGTAGGGACTAATTTTTTTGTGTTTTTGATAAAAAGAAGCAAACCAAACAAAGCTAAAGAAACAAAGCAAAACAAAAACAAAGTAAAGAGATTGGTAGTGAGAGACTCCCCTTGCAGAAATCTTCTTTCTCTCCGGCAACAGCGCCAGAAAAGCTTGATGATGGCTCTGTTAATGTAGAACTTGTTGGGAACCCCAAGAGCAAGGTATGATGAGAACAACAACAAGTTTTCCCTCAGTTATAGAACCAAGGTTATCAAACAGTAGGAGAAAGAAACAACTTCCGAAGGTGTTTCTAGCAACGTGGAACCTACACACAACACAACCAAAATACTTTTCCCCAACTTATGAATGAGGTTGTCAAGCTCACTGGTTTTGCTGAAAACAAAGGATTAAACATATAGTGTGGAAGATATTAATTGCTTGCAGTAATTGCAGAAAGTAAACAATAAACAATAGATGGAATATTGATAATAAGGAATGGACCAAGGTCCATAGTTCATAGAGGTGTTTTCTCCATAAGATAAATAACATGCTGGTTGAACAAATTACAGCAGGGAAATTGACAAATAGAGAATGCATAACAATGAATGTACATGACATTATGATCACTATGAGATTCACTTGGGAATTACAACATGATACATAGACCATAATCCAACTGCATCTATGACTAATAATCCACCTCAGGGATATCACCTGAACAACCCTCGGGTATTAAGTTGCAAGCAACAGATAATTGCATTAAGAAAAGTGTGTAAAGTAAACAATACAATTGCCCTTGGACAAAGGATTGTTGTTTTCTCCCTAGTAGCAATAGCACATCTACAATCTTAGAAGTTATTGTCACTCTCCTAGATTACTAGAGGCATGAACCTACTATCGAGCATAAATACTCCCTCTTGGAGTCACAAGCAAATACTTGGCCAAAGTAACTACTAGCAACAGAGAGCATGCAAGATCACAGATAACATAGACATGATAGAACAATAATCAATCTGACATAGTATGCAATATCCATCGGATCCCTGCAAACACAACATGTAGCATTATAATAAGATGATCTTGATCATGATAGGCAGCTAACAAGATCTAAACATGGTGGCACAAAATAGGAGAAACAACCATCTAGCTACTACATGGACCCGTAGTCCAAGGATGAACTACTCACACATCACTCCGGAGGTTGGCATGGTGATGAAGAAGGCCTCTGAGATGATCTCCCCTCTTCGGAAGTGTGCCGGAAAGAGCTTCGGATCCCTCCTGATCTAGGGATGGAGATGGCGGCGGCTACGGACTTTTTCGTGGAATTCAGAATTGGTACTTAGGGTTTTAATCTCGGCGGATTATATAGGCGAAGGGGCAAGGTCGGTGGAGCGCCAGGGGGCCCACACCCTAGGGCGGCGTGCCCCCCTGTCCATGCCTGGCCCAGGTGTGGCCGCCCTAGGGTGCGCCTCCCCCTCTCCTTTGGGCTCCGTGTCGTGTCGGGCAAAATAGGAACTTCGGCTTTTGTTTTGTCCAATTCCGAGAATATTTCTTTACTAGATTTTTTGAAACCAAAAACAGCAGAAAACAGGAAACTGGCTCTGTGGCACTTGTTAATAGGTTAGTTCCAGAAAATGCATAAAAATGCCACAAGGTGTACACAAAATCATAAGATAGTTGATGCAAAACAAACACGGAACATCAAAAATTATAGATATGTTTACAACATATCAGGTGGCCACCCCCTTGGCCCTCTCTCCCAACCCTAGCCGCCACCTCTCCGCCTTCTTCTATCTTCCTGCTCCGGCTTAGGCGAAGCCCTACATGAATCTCTCCTCCACCACCACCAACACGCCATCGTGCTACTGGGATTCCAAAGGATTTACTACCTCCTCTGTCTGCTGGAACAGGGAGAGGAAGTTCTTCATCGACTCCGTACGTGTGACCGAGTGTAGAAGTGCTACCGGAACGCGACACCGGAAGGATCGTCATCGCGATCTTGAGATCGGCAAGTGATCGACTATATCAACCATGAGATTAGATCTCATTAAGGCTTTGGATCTATGAGGTAAGTAAAAAATTTAAGTAAAAATTGAAGTAAGTAAAAATTTAATACCCTAATAACTTGAAAATAAACCCATTTCTTTAACTATTACTTCATAAGAGAGTAAATAAAAATTTGCTAATATTTCTAAAATTATCCATTTGAGGTCTAGAAATAGTTTTAGTCTTAAAGTATTTATAATATGAGGTCAAAATAGTTCAAAACATTTTAAATACAATTTTTTGAATCATTATTCACAAATAAGTGTATATTATTTTCCAAAAGGTTTCTTATCAAATATAAATTCCTCAAGAATGATATTTTAACTTAATAAAACATTTTACCGTTACTTCAACCATAAGCTTATAAACATACTAAAAACTTCAAAGATAATTCTTAAGTAAATGAAGTAATGTTTTTTTCCTTGTTTACACACCATAACCACTCATTTATAAGGAGATAAATGATTCTAGTAAATCATAATGTTGAGAAACCACTACTCAAATAGAAGTGTTATCACTCTTAATTAACCTTAAAGAAGCATTATGAAGTGAACAAATTATAATACCATCTAATGACCAAGATAGATAAGTCTCAACTACTAATGGTGTCATTATTCAAATGAAGTAAATATTTCTTCCTTGAGAACTATGGCTAGTAATAAACCCTAAGAGTGTTAATTTAAAGTTTAAATGCTTTTGTTTACTTGAGTTAGCTTTTCTTCAAAAGTTATTATTTTAAGATACATTATAAAGCAAGACATAAGCATCCCTAAAAAGGCTCTAAATGATGAACAATCCTTATATAAAAAGTCTTTGGAATCCATTTCACACTTGACTTCTTTATTATTGTATGCTACTTATTATACTTACATGTTGTTTAACACACTCTCACAAACCTTAATAATAAGCAAAAATGTGAAACAAATCTAAAAGGGCAACATATTCTAAAGAAACCATTTTGAGTCTCCAAAACCTTGGACCATCGACGTTTATTTCGAGAATTCGAATTTACAAAGTTGCATTACATTACTTATGCATAATAGCATCTTACTTCTTTAAACATTAGTCCTTACCGGATCAATGATGCTATTTTAAGATATTGGATCTTTTATTGTCCCGAATACCATGAGTGTATAATCTTGCAATCACAAAAGGCAAATTCACACTTGATCATGTTCTTTGGTTATTTTCTATCAAATATTTTGCAAATCTAGTGTTGTTATCACCTTCATTTCAAAAAGGGCAGAAAACACTATTTTCATAATAATATGATTATAGGTTATTTACCAAGAGGTAATAACCTACTATAAAAGTTCCGGTGGTAAAGGAACATAATATCTAGGACTTAACAACCAATGTCGCCAGTGATTCTTGCGCTGTATATCACATGTTAACCATGAGATTTGTAATGGGATGGAGAAGTCAGCTGGATCTTCTTCCTTTCGCATGTAGCCGGATGCGCAGGCCGTGGTTGTTATCCTTGTAGCGTGATTGGTAATTCGTAAAGGATATGCATCATATGGGTGGGAACCCTCAACATTCCACGGTAGTTCTGGCATCTTAACTATGTACTAACCATTTCCGCAAGTCTATATATGGGCATGGCGTACACCAAGGAGACATGCAGGGTCATGGAGAAGGGTAGTGATTGGCTTGGATCATCTACTAGGCCCCACACCATAGTAAGTGTGGACGGGCAAGATTGCCCGGTTGTGAAACAAGGATTTGATCTCTCATCGGTAAAGCAACACACCTCTGCAGAGTGTAAGAACTGTAACTTGTTACTCCCTGTTCCGGGAAGGAGCTACGAACGTGGCAGGAAAGGAACTCCATGAAAGTTCTGGTAAACCTGTGAAGGCTGACGGACATAGATTTTTAGAATAAAAGCAACCTTTAAAGAAATGTTTTTGAAAATCTGCATAGCCTATGACCTACGGTTTGTGACTGTAGGTAGTGCATCAAACACTTCTTATTAGTGAACTTGCTGAGTATGCTCGTACTCAACCGTATCTTCTTAACCCTTGCTATATTATAAAGCCAATAAATACGACGTCTACATCAACTTATGCTCAAGGGAATCGTCACCAAAAGCTCAAGTTCTTCAATAAAGTCAACATATACATCAACTAAAATGAAGATGAAGTTGTTGATTAGATAGTAGCATAATCTCTAGCCATAAAACCTACTTCTATAGTGTATTGCAATAGTAGCAATGCAAGCCTAATAGTTTAGATACTAGTTTATTAGTATAATAGTTATGAGTTGTTATTTCCGGTTCTTGTTCATAAGAAGTTTCTTTCTCTCTGTAACCTAGAGTGTTCTCTGGATCTTTTGTAAAAAGTCGAGTTGTAATGTATAGTCATGTCTTGGACCTGCTATGTTTCTGTTATACCACTCTGAGGGATATAATACTAGTGAACGGTATTTCATTGATGTTATGTCAACGACTATAGTGTACTACATCATGTAGTGGTATGCTGGGCCACCGCAGCTAGTTCCGCGCGCGCAAATGGGTGCGGGAGCCCTGAGCGCCCTCGCGAGGGCCACCTCATCGCCGCCGACGAGCTTCTTCAGTTGAACGTCAGCCCATAGGCTATGCACGCTCACCTTGCCGATGATGGGGCCACAGAACGGAGGGGGAGGAGGCGGAGGAGCGGCGGCCATGGTCGGGAATTGTGGTGAGGGGAGCGGGACTAGGCAGTGAGCGGAGTGGCCTGGGAGATAAGCCAAAAACGTCCCGTCTCCCGCCCTTCCCTACGCATGTAAGAGGTACGCACGCGGCGTTCACCAGGGCTGGCTGCATAGAAACGGTCGATTTTGGCGTTTCCACTTTTGGCCTGCTTTAAGAACCGTGCGATGCAGCGCTTGCATGCGACCCATCTTTCCAAACGGTCTTAATTCTTCCGGCGCCGTGCGAGAAACGGGCATCGGTCCAACCAAACACGCCCAAAATATGTGGATATTCATGCAAAAATTTCTTTCAAAATTTATAACGTTTTGAAATTTCTTCTTCTAGATTTTTCATAATAGGCCATATGCACCCTATAACGTTTTGAAATTTGTTCTTCTGAATTTTTCATAATAGGTCATATGCACCCGTGAGCTAAAACACATCTCGGAAGATTTGTTGTTAAAATATTACAAATAGGAATGATGAAATGGCAGCTGCATGAGGTCTTTCACAATGCATTGTCTCTTAGCGCTCTATTATAAGAAAAAATAAAACTTAAGATACTACTACTTCAATGTATTGTCTCTTAAGGGTTTTATCTAAATAAGCTTGCATTTAATGTTTTGGGTACATGCATGTATCTAAAAACTTCTTTTCCTATGAAATCGTGCTAGAGTTGTATCTTCGCAGTTGTAGTTTAGATTTAGGTTTTGATTTAAGACAAAACCTACACTCTATTAAGAGTGCGTTCGCTTCACGGGAATTCTATAGGAATTTTGTAGGAACAGCTTTCCTAAGGGAATTTTTCCTTCCAAGACGTTCGGAACGCAGGAAACGTGAACAGTGTTTCACAGGCCGTTTCCAAGCCAATTCCATAGGATTGAAAACATCCACCGAAACTTCATTTTCTGGCGGAAGCCCGAGACGGAGTCTGGCTACGGTGCATGAACAGGGGTGATGCCAAATTTTTGTGAATAAAATAATCATCTAAGTGGGGTACGAGTCGTACGACCAACTTCTACCGAACGCATGTTTGTGTAGCATTCCTATGTTTTTTGATCCACAGTTTTGCATCTCCATTCCTTTCCAATTCCTCTATTTTTGTCTATTCCTATGTTTTCGTTACCTATGTCCTGAAAAGAGCCTAAGACAAAACCTAAACGTACACCATCAGGTAGTTTCAAAGAAAACAGAAGTCATAGTGCGTGGCATTCTATGCTTGGTAAGGCATCAACTTCTTCCAAAACATCCTAGCGATATCATGTTCCCGGAGAGGTCCCATACACCACCCAAGCAACATTTCATTGAGTTCTTCTTCTATCTTACCATGTATATAGTTCTGAGATAACCGTCAAATTTACAAGCCACTGGATGCCATTTATCCATAATGACACAACCAAATTGTGTAAAGACAAATGGCGGAGGATAAGGTACCCCAAGTTTTAGTTTTCTTGTGCCCTTTTATTTCAGAAACTTTGCATGACATGTTTACGTTTCTTTATTTGTAGGACTGGAGACCTAATCGAAGACACTCTCAACAATGTCTTAAAGTGGCTTTCCTGCTCTTAGAGTGCCCCCGGTAAAATGATAAGTATATTCACTTGACCATCCATGAATTGCAAATGTTGTTGGTTGAATTCGTCACATTTGTGATGTATGTAATTCTGTAGGTTTTGGAGCTTCGTTCAAAGGAGTTCATCAAGTGGGATGCATTGCATCATCTATTCAGGTATCTTCTTTAACATCTTGAGATGGATAGCTACAATTGCTCGCCATTCACATTGGTGACTAAGAGCTATAGATTTGGTACCGCAATATTTTGGAGGTGGCCGATCTAGGGGGGGGGGGGGGGGGGTATTTGCCCCTCGCCCCCTATGGAAAACTGCAATTGCTGAAGCAATAGGCATGATTGTTGATCTATGCCGAGGAAACAAGGCTCAATATTTCCTTGTACTCAGTTCTAACACGATAAAATAGTAATTATTTTGTTTATATCAAATTGTAACAACGATACTGAGGCATCGAGCTCCAACAGAGGCCCAGTTGTCAAGTCTAAGTTTTAGTTTAATTAGTATTGTATTATCTATCATGGAAAATGTTATCGTGTACCACTTCGCACACATATTAGTTAGTGTTCTGTGTATTAAATATATATTTTCTAGTATATGTTTTCTATGAATCATTATCCTACATCGCGCACAATATAAATGTGTATCAACTCGTGTGTCATCTACAAAATATAGTATACTAGAACCACAGATGCCATCGTTTGCGATTAGTCAAAGTAAGCACACGGTGTTTGATGATTCGTATGTGTTACACTCTATCCCACACATATCCAACATTTATATCGCGTGGGTACTGACGAATGCCAGTCGATTCCTCTATTGGAAACCGTGTGTGACTCAAATCCGCGTGAACCCCATTGTTCATTTGAAGTTTGAACCGCATTAATCATGATTTTCTTCTAGGAAAGGTGCCAATCAAAAAAATCATTGATTTCGTTATTGATTCACACCACATTTCAATTTTCGATCGATTTTACACTAATAAATTAACATGAACGAGTTCACACAACTCTAACCACTCTATAATCCTAAGATTACGAAATGATCAACACTACATACAACCGCTCCTATCTTCTTGATCAAGAAGTTCATCTAGCAAAGCCCAAAAACATCTAAGCCTCATCAATGGCATCCCCCTTACCAAGAACACGTGTCTTCTTCTACGAAGAGCAGAAGATATTCTTCAAGGTGACCTTCACCCACCATGCATGGAGGGTGGAGAGGTGGATACGGGACGTGAAGGAGTCCTTGGTCATGTGGGTGGTGGGGCGTCCGTCCCTACTATGGATGACGCATGGGCTGTCTAGTAGCTGGTTTGTGATGAGCTTCTTCCCCGAGAAGTTATTGTTGCCACAGTGGTCACGCTTGAAGTTGCACTGACTGATATTTGTGTTGGTGACGATTTTTTTGTTGTTGCCCTTGCATTTCCCACCGTTGTGGTGGTTGCCGTGGTAGTGGCCGCCATTATGGCGTTTTCTGAAGTGTCTTTATCCTCTTTCTTCCCGTCGACCGGTCGTGTCGTCATCCTCCTCTTCAGGGGTCTTGTCCGGCTCGGCGTAGAGATAGGTAAACTCCATGAGCTCGGCAATGCTGCCGGTTGACTTCTGTGACTGCATGATCTTGAGGACGAGTGGGTCGAACCTGCAGTTCTCCCTAAAGATGAGGATTGTAGCATTGACGTTGATCCCTGAAGAAGAGTTCCACAGGTTGGCCCATCTTTGCAGCCATCAGCGAGTCGATTCGCCATCTCGCCATATGCACCGCTTGAGATCTTCGAGAGTCGTTGAGCGCGTGTAGGTGCCTCCAATTTTTTGATGAAAGCGACTTTCATCTCCTCCTAGGAGTCTATGCTTTCACTTGGGAGGTCGTTGAGCCATTGGCGAGTCGACCCTTCCATCATTAGTGGGAGGTAGCGAGTCACCACGAATCATTGCAGTTGATGACGCTCATGGACATCGCATGTTATCGATCCATGATTCTGGATCCATGGATGTGTCGTATTTATCGACTCCTCGAGGCCCCTTGAAATTGTCGAGGTAGCGCTCATTCTGTACAAGGTAACCAAAACACTTGGGCTCGAGTTGATTGAAGGCGTTGCCCCGGGAATCGGGCGACAGATCTGTTGTTGTCGATGATGTTATGGGCATCGCCCGCAATGGTGGTGGGGGCCTGTTGATTGGCGATGATGTCCATGCGTACGTCGACTAGGAAACCGCCCGTGGTTGCCTTGTTCACTAGTCGCCCATGGTTGCTGGAGACAGTCGGCTCATCTCTCCGAGGCTGACGGGTGGCGGTGGGCAGTTCTACAGATTCGCCTAGGCACACTGCACATAAGATGTTGTGCGGCTTTGTGATGTGCAAGATTAGTGCCTCCCTTCGCCGTCTACGCCATTGAGATATTGCTCGAGCGCCCACTTGACCAGCATGAATATGTGGCTTACGGCGACTTCTTGATTGCCTCCCAGGTCAATTCCTTGGAAAAGACTGGCCACGACGGCCATATTTTCGATAGGTATTCCGTAGAATGGGAGGCCCTCAGCTCTTGGGACGATGCGCGCCAGCGGGTGCGGTTGTGGCTGTTCGGCTATGGCTGGTTGTCGGCTGGTCTGCTACCTCGACTGTCAAGTTGTGGTAGTATTCTCTTTCTGTCGCGCGTGATGTATCCTCCTCATCAAAGGTCGTGAAGAGTTTGCCGCCTTGATAGTTCGGGTCCACACGGGCCACGTGTTGGCATATGTGGTAATCAAGAGACTCCATTGTGCAGGTTCCGCTCGATCTGGAGGCGTTGCCTCTGGCCAAGCTGCCTCTTATGCTCAGCGATGAGGCCTGGACGGAACCACTCTAGGTATGTGGCTGGCATCGTCGCCATGATTAGCATCAAGAGCGGATCAAAGACTTGGTTGATGGCGACAGTGTTGTTGCCAGCATTTTCGGGGTTGCTGCTATTTCCGTTGTATATGGTGGCACCAGTGTTGCTGGTGTTTCCACTATTTCTGGCGACTCCAGTCGTTGCGGCCATTTCTGACACCCCTTCGTCGTGACTCCGGTGTTAGAGTTGTTCATGATGTTGGTGTTGGCGACGAAGTTGGCATTAGCATTGCAATTGACGTTGTCGGCAATGTTGACATTGGTGTTGCGGTTGGCATTGGAGATGTTGTTCATGTTGACATCGATGTTGGTGTTGGCATTGTTGTCGGTGTTGGTAGTGTTGGAATTGGCCCCGACATTGGAATTGGTGGGTTTGGGGGTGATGTTGTTGTTTCTCCCTCCTAGGGCCATGTAAACACCTGATGGGGTGACCATTCCCACGTGGAGTATCCATCTGAGACATAGTCAAGGACGGGAAATAGGGAGTCGTGCTCGAAGTCGTCCATGTTGGAGACTGACATGATCTTCTCGGCATTAGAGACCGAGGTGATCGAGTCCGTGTCCTTGTCGTGCTGACTGCCGTCAGCGAGATCCGGGTCTATGGAGGTGGCGAGATGATTGTCGGTGGAGTCACTCTTGGAGGGTGTGGGGTCCATGGAGCTAGGGATTTGATGATTTCCCTGCCTCTATGGCCCTGGCAGCCGTGGTGTAGTCGATGAAGGCATTTTGCGGCTGAATGGCAACATGTAGGAGCTCATGACCGACGGGTGTCGGGTGATGGCCATCGCTGGTGACATACATTATGGGGTAGATTGTGATGAGCCAACCAGTCGTGATATGGACAGATACTGAATAAGACTGTCTCGTTGGGAATATCACTCCCGAAGTCCCACACCCCATGTTGGGCGCCAACTATAGGTGCATAGATTTGACAGATGCTACCAGGGGGGTAGCTTTCGTAAGGGGGCGAGTAAGGGAGCTTAAGAATTCTTGGTATGAGATGGACACACGTGGTTTTACCCAGGTTCGTCCCCTCCCTTGCGAGGTAAAGACCTACTCCTGCTATTATTGTATTGATTATGAGAGTACCAGGAGTCGGCTTGGGCAACGAGTGGATGGGAGTAGAGAGAGGGATCGCGCTATGGCGTGAGATGTGTTATGTTCTACTAGGGTTCCCTATAAAGGTTTATAAAGGGCCTAGTCTAGTATTTTACAAGATAGGATCTAAGTCGCCTAAATGGCTGAGTTCTTCCACTTCTTGAGCTCCAAGTCTCCACTCCTTGGCCTTCCAGATGGATACCTCCATGGTATGGTCTTCTAGACTCCTGCAGTCTCTGTGTCGACTCGTTGACTAGGCCTACCCTATTCGGTATTCCCTCATAACTAGTCTTAGTGGAAAATAATATAGACTATTAATACTAGTGTATGTTATTATCTATATAGTGTGTACTAACATAGAGACAGTACTCCCTCCATCCAGTTTATTATGCCCCTAATAAAATTAATATTTTTATTAGGAAAAAATTAGTATTAATTGGGGCAATTTAATAGCCATTGAACCCTCATTCCTGTTAAAACTCACCATGTGCTGAAAAGAAACCGACCATTGCATGCTCTTGTTTCTGTTGCATGCAAAATAAAGGGGTAGCTGAAAGTGGGCTTCACTCTGGTTCTTCAGCTTCTGTACTTAATAGGCGGGGACTAAGCATCATCTGAAGGATGTGTGTGATCCAGCCACCAGATTGAGCGTTGTATAACCAAAGCAACAAGAGTTGTCTGGTCTCTGACCTCGACTCACCTCTTCCTGAAAATGTTTCATTGGTGTAGAAAGTGGTTCTATAGCAAAAAAGGCAGAATCGCTCACGTCCTCCTCCGCATCAAACCACGTGATCTGGTATCATGCGCGGGACACGATGACACGACTGCCCCTACCTACCAATGTCGTCCATGGCGCACCTCTTTAGATTCGTTCTCTACCCCCATCTAGTCATCTGAACCACCTCATCCCTCAACCCATAGTTCCTTTGATCTCAAGTTCGAATCCTACTCCATAGTAGTGACGTGCTTCGTATTCGATGAATGGAGGAGCTGGAGGTCCATTGATGCAAGGATTATATGTCCTGCTGAATAATCCTCCCGTGTTTTTTGAGCAAAACCCAGATCTTGACCAGCCAGCTCCATTTATTAGTTCCTCCCCCCCCCCCCAAAAAAAACTTTTGTTGATAGGGTTCTCTCTGTGATTGATTGCTTGATGCTACTATTTAGTTTGTGATGATAAAAATTAATGCTATAGTTTAATTTGTGCTTGTGGAATTTGCTGCACCATGTAACATCCCATATTCAGCAATCCTGATTTGTTGTCCAGACTGCAAAAATCAGGGGGAATAAAAACTTTTTCTTGTTAATAGATGCAATGTTTGCTTGTTTGTTTATGCTTATGCATCTGATTGTGTAGTAGATGATACACTCCTTACCTCAACCTTGGTTCAAAAAAATTATTTAACAAAATTGTCTTGGCTCTTTTAGCATATTCTCAAATGTTCTGGCATTTCAAAACTGGAGCCAAGATGCCTTTGCAACAACAACTATTTTCTCATCACCTATTGACCATACTATAGATAGCTATATAATATAATCTCCTTATGTTTTTAAGATAGAACATTCAACTGCTCTTACCTCTAGGTTTTTCCAAAATCTTTTTATAAAGCTTTTGAATTCTACTCTTGGTAGAGATACCAAGGGCTCTCACCTTATTAAAACTCCAACATTTAAAAATACCCATCCTTACCTCAAGATAGGATAGATGGTAACCTTAGTAGTAGTTTGATAAGATGAATTGCCTTGATCTGCTATTTGATGAATTGCCTTGTATGTTATGTGTGATGACTTGTCTGCTTAGGAAGTAGCATGAGACACTCTAGGAGCTCATCTTGTAGGATCAACCTAAATCAAGAATAAAAATCCTAAGCAAGTCTCCTAAGCTTGATATGATATCTAGTCACTAGAGTGACCATCTCATCTCCTAACCAGAGCAATCTAGGGATAATCCCTTATGATAGTTTACAACTCCATCGAGACCAAATCTAAGCATGGATCATTTCCACTCAACCTAATCTCCAACATCATCCACTTTATGATGAGTTTGGAACCTAGCATCCCCTCAAAATTACCTCATTTTTGTAATCTAGTCTAAATCCCTAAAACTGCCTAAATGGCTAAGTCTAGAACTGTTGTCATTATCACTTATTTGAGCCCTTCATTTGTAAACCAGTGTAACTTTTTGGAAATGCACTTGAACTATCTTGTAGACCATCTCAAGTTCTATAAAATTCCACTCTTTCCCTTGACCAAGTCATACTGTGAACCACTTGTTCTTGATGGTTTTCCAGGCAAGAAAATAATCTCATCTGCAAATCTAGTCAAGATGCCTTTTTTTGTAGAAGCTCACTTACCCATGATATCTTATTTTGACCAACTCTTTGCATGGTTGTGATACACTAAACATGGTCTATCAACCAACACTTCCCTTGTTTCCATTGGAACTATGTCCTTCTTAAGCCCACATGGTTTTTGAGGTTAAATCGTAATCTGCTTTGGCAGCCTTATTTTATTCAAAGTTTGGCATCAATTCTACAATACGTCAAACATGATCAATATAAAATCTTGGTATCATGGTGATCTATGTCACTTGGTATATCTAACCCTTGACCTAAGGTGAGCTCTGAGCTCCAAGATCCAACAAGGTTTTGAAGGTATAAAAACAATAATGCCTAAGATCCTCTATACCATGTTCTCCATCAAAATCAAGCTAAATTTCAAAACCCAAGGTTTCAAATTATTGATACAATAAGTGGACATCATCCATCTTGGATATATAAATTTATCAAATATTATCCATAATTATCTTAGCCCAGAAACTAATTAATCCTCTTAATTTACAAAAACTCAAACTCTCTCTATAAAGGAAAGTTTGTTTCTGTCCAAAACACTTTCCAAAATTAGGGAACATTTGATACCTACATTACTAACCTATCTCCCCACTTCAAAAATAAATATTTTTGAAGATTTTTATTATTTCTTTTTGCCTATTATCTAAAATGTCAGAAATGGAATAATAATTGTTTTAAATACTTTCCTTCATCAATAAATTCAGGGAAAATTCTCCAATGTGTGAACCCATATTTGGGACTATCCCAAAACAAAAACCATCCTTGTACAGCTCAAAAATATCAAATAAAATCCTAAAAACCATTTTAGCACTGAATAAATGTTTTAAGTGGACTAAAACTCCTTTAAAAAATCCTAAATAATTCTTGGAAGTGTATCTTGACCCTACCTATCTACCAGTACCCTTAACTCACCTTGCCAAGATCAAAATTAAGAGGTCTCTTCATGATCTTCAAGTATGGAAAAACTTTAGATATGTGACAAATAGTGGACTAATCCTCGATCAAACCTTCCCCCAAATTGTCCAACCCTCCCCTCCAGCACCAGGACATCCCCTGGTCGTGGTCAACAATTCAGCACCCTCTGCCCTTGCCCTTACCTCTTAGAAAGGGATACCAATAAAGAGAGACAAGCCACTTGTTGCCAACCTTGTAAATAAATCAAGGCTGCAGCAGCCTCACTGTTCCTCTGCCCTATGTACGACCCCAGAGCACACCCACCACCCCTCCACTGCCCTGGATGCCCAATGCCTGGCCAACACTCTCTCTCCAAGCTCCTACTACATCATTCCCACCATGGACCTCCTTCTCCCCAAATAAATAGGCCAGAGGCCCTCCCCACATGCCGCTGCCCCCTATTTCACTCCCACACTCTCATCTACATCCCCCTAGAGCAGAGCTCCCCTCTCTTACCTTGTATGGATTTGGAGAAGAAGAGAGCACCCTCTCGGGATGCAAGAAAGAAATCCACCTAGGTGAGGCTACACTGTGTCTCTTCCCCCTTTCTCTTATTCTGACATGACCCTCTGGTCGGACCCTATCTAACCCTACCTCTCCCTTTTTCCAGATCTGCCCCGACACCGCCTCCTATGAGCTCCCCACCGAGCTTGCAGACGAAGAAGCTCGTGTCCCCTCCTGGAAGCGAAGTGGCCCGTGCCGCCCCTCGTGGAACTCGCCTCGGTGTTCCTTCGCTCCTCCACCAGTTCTCCGGTGCCCACGAGCCCCTAGTAAGCCCCACTGTGTCGTACCGTACACCGCTAGGGTTTCCACGCGACCTGTTGTATCCTAGTGGGGAAGATGACCCCCGACCGTCGATCTGTTCTTGATCGGACGATCGACATTGTCGGGTACCCCTTCAGCACCGGCCGTCACTAACATCTAGGCCCGCCCCGTGGATTCGAACCGCAGATCCCGCGTGCCCGCGACACAACTGGGCCGGATTCGGCCCCTTGCGGCCCACTCTATCTGAGATCCCAGCCGAGTTCCCCTTTTTCCTTTAAACAATACCCCAGATTTGCAGAAATACCTAAATGGTTTAATTCAATATGAATTTGAAGAATGCGTGAAATCTGTTGGATATAGATTTTACTCTATTCCTTGGTGTTTTCTTTAACATGTAGAGAAGGTCCCTTGCCAAAAATAAATCCTTTTATTTTCTATCATTAAATCTATCAACTAGTGTCATTTTCAATCAATAAATCACTCAGTAAGTTTTAAAGATCCAAATGGAGTAAGGAAAGATTCCTATGGTGTGTATTCAGTATACCTATCCATGGACATTGGTCCCTTGCCAAGTTGAGCTATAGATTGCCTGTAATAAAAATAACAAAATATATTTAGGACTGAATTTGAGAAATTCCATAGGTAAATATATAGAACCTTTTGAGTGTTTCAAACTATCAGTGATGTGTCACATCAATACCTATCATAACCTAGGATCTCACTATTTATTGAACCTCTGTTTTTTATGGTGAATTAAACCTTTCTTTCTAGGTTTATTCCAGTAGATAAACCACTACATGAGTTTTACATCTCGAAAAAGGATGAATCCAATTTCTGCAGAAAGGTGTTTGAAATACCTACTATGAGTCCTTGGATTCATATCAAAATCCCCTATAGTTTTAATCTGGTGAAAAGGACAATCATCTTGCAGAACCGACTTTAGTATTTTCCCAATGTCATTCTCGTAATTATTTTGAGGTTATTCCAACTCTCAAAAATGAAATATTCAAAGATGTACAAAACCCTCTGAGGAAAAATTTATTTGGGCTCCCAATCTTTTCTGGTGAATTATTCACCTAAACCTAGATAATTTACACTAGAATAATCATAACTAATTGAGGAAAATTAATAAAATCATGAAACCACTTTTGTTGGCCTTGTTATTTCAATATATATCTGTTGATATCATTTTTGTACATTTATATCATACATACCCAAGCCTTAGTTCAAAACCCCTTTATTAAGTGGTATTTGACAAAAATAAAGAGTTCCACTAATGCCACCAAAATAATACCAATTGCTTTGAACTGAATCTATCAAACCTACTGAAGTGAGTAATATGTCGTATGTTGTTTGCTATATTGAATTGGTGCATGTATCACTTGTGTTTATTGTGCCCCTTATTTGCTTGCATGTATAATATCTAACGACGATAATTTTGATTATATCGAAGACCGACGAAGATGGTCATTACTTTGGTTATTATAGTATTCTAAGAAGATGAACTCCAGTAACATATTGCCATATTATTTATCTCAGGCAAGCCACCTTCTTGCTCATAAGCCTTGTCCTAATATTCTACTTATGCATGTATTACCTATTGTTTATAAAGACTGCATTGTTTTGTATTACGATGATCTATACTTGGTAGTGGCTTGACTCCTCCAAAACATTACACATTTGTAATACTAAGTACAACCCCATTGATAACACCTACTTGTACCTAGTATGGTAGATGGTGTATAACACCATACCCCTCTAGAGACCCCATTTTAGCCGAAGCAAAACTGTAGGATGGGAAGACCCCGGAAAGGTCTTAAAAGTGTTTTATGATAAAACCTTGGTGAGGTTTGACCTACCAAGAGGAATTGAAAAAGTGAAAAAGGTTTGTTTTACAAAATGCTGAAGAAAAGATGAAGGGAAAGGGTTTACAAAAAAGCACCCGGTTCTTTGCAGTTTTGCCAGAACAATTAACCCGTGCAACCATATTACTCTGGAATGGGACAGGGCTGTACTTAATGTTTGCTACTCTAGCGTGGGAATTCTCACGCCTACTTATAAGGGAATAACTCCCTATAATTTCGGGCTTCCTTTATAGAAAGGGTCAACTGTTAGACAGTCACCTGGAGGAAGCAGGATCACCCATGTGAGTGACCGGGCGATACTATGAGCGTCTCACTGAAAGTGCCCACTCTCGAGGATTCAAAATGCACTCCGGTTGGTCAGTGGACCCCTGACGTCCAGGTGTTGAGAGGAACAAGTCATAGAGTAGGGCCTATGCTAGAGTGGCATCCGGAGATTCTTGATCGGTTACCTCGGCCCACGATCAATCAGGATCAACGCAGGGTACTCGATTGGTGTGGGTAAAGTGTACAAACTCTGTTGAGTGTAAATCTATTTGAATATCCGTGTCTGCGGTCATGGACAGTTGGGAAGGTTGCTATAGAGCGGTGTTGGTTTTGATTTCAAAAAGGACTTCGAAAAAGAAAAGGCTTTGGAAATGTTTTGACCATGGGATGGTTGGAAAGGATACATGTTTTGACCATGGGATGGTCAGAAGGGAAGGAGAAATGTTGGTCATGGGATGACCGGAAGGAATAACAAATGGGTGACCCAATCCTAGTGTTTTTCAAAACTTTTTAAAAAGGTTTCCGAAATTTTTACAAAAGTTTTCAACGAATATATGTAGATGCTATATCTACAAGAGAAACTATTTGAGAAAAGAACCTCTCTTGGAGCCCTCCTACTACCACAGCCATATTGCATATCCTCTTGTTATTATTATTCCCTTAGGGTGGTTTGCGAGTACATTCAAAGTACTCACTGGCATTATCCCTTGCTATTAACTTGGTCAGATATCAAGAAGAAGATGAAGTTGACGACTATGCGAGCTAGGAATTTATCCCACTAAGTTGCCTATATGTTAAGGCAGGGATCAGAATCTACGCTTCGATAAAGTTCCGTTGATGATTATTGGTGTAGTGATAATGGAAAATAAGGTATGGCATGTATCCGCTTAAGTAATGGATGTTTACTTTGATACTTGTCGGCTATGTGCCATGAAAGACTGATCATGGGATCATGGTGTATGCATAATAGGGATTCTCAGAGGATTAATCCGAGGAGCCCACACACCATAAGATGCTATGAGGAATTAGCAAAATCTTTGATATGATGATATTGCTGCAAGCTTGCCTTCTAATGCATGATTGCTTGATACTCTTCAAAAAATAATCTTAGTAATGTTGCTGCATAGGTAGGTGGCAAAAATATATTTTTATTCAATTTGGTAGGTACAAGAATGTTGTATTTCTTGATGGTTGATAGGTAGCGACAACATAGGTGGGTAGATTATTCCTGCATGATTTTTAGGTTGCGACTTAAAATGATGATGATGCTTTTTAATAGTTGGCTTCATGCTGCATGATTTATATGTTGCTACAATATGATGCATATGTTCTTCGATTAGTTATGTTTATAGATGGTGAACTTAAGCAAAGCCAAATTATTTTTGTTGGCAGGGTTTTGTTCTGGATAGTATCCTTTCTGGTTTTGACCTGAAGTAGGCTCCACCACAATCAGATGGATTTGCTTCTAACACACATCATGTGGATGATGCATCAAATTTTTTGACCGGGCATTAGATTGCAACAAGAGAGAACACATCAAATATTGTTGTTGAAGCTGGTGAAGAAATATGTTCACAGGCTATGGTGCCATATGTTGGTATGGTAGTTGATGATCTCAAAGAGGCCTGAGAAGTTTAGAATGACTATGCATGTAAACTAGGGTTTGGCACACAGATCGGGAATACCAAGTAAAACACATCAAAAGGGGCACCAAACGACACAATTCCTAATAGGGTGTTTAAGTGTGTGAATACCAGGAAACCAAGTGTTCATAAAGCCAAACTTGAGCGCCAGACTGCAAATGGATATTAAACATGGCTGGTCTTGCTGCAAAGGGTAAATATGACACGATAGACTTGAGCAGTGATGAGTGCGTGAACACTTCGTTGGGAGACCCCAAGCGGAAGGTATGATGAGCACAACAGCAAGTTTTCCCTCAGTAGAAACCGAGGTTATCAAACCAGTAGGAGGAAGGAAACGACTCAAAGGTGTTGCTAACAACTTGGAAACCTGCACAACACAAACTCAAGACTTTGCCCCAACGAACAGTGAGGTTGTCAATCTCACCGGTTTGCTGTAAACAAAGGATTAATTGTATGGTGTGGAAGGTAATAGTGGTTTGTAGAAAGTAAACAGTAACAGTGGAAGATGTATCAATGGTAAAGATTGGACCGGGGTCCATAGTTCACTAGAGGTGTTCTCCTTAAGATAAAAAAACATGGCATGTTGGGTAAACAAATTACAGTAGGGCAATTGATAGGACTGAGCAAGGCATAACAATGCAATACTAGACATTCATGATCCTATGAGATTCGATTGGGCAATATAACAAGATACATAGACCGACATCCAACTGCATCTATGACTAGTAATCCACCTTTAGGTTATCATCCTAACCCCCTACGGTATTAAGTTGCAAGCAACGGATAACTGCTTTAAGCAAAGTGTGTAAGGTAAAAAATCCACTTGTTCCATGAACAAGAGACCGTTGTTTTATCCCTAGTGGCAACAACACATCTACAACCTTAGAGATTTATGTCACTTCCCTTAGATTAAATAGAGGCATGAACGCACTATCGAGCATAAATACCCCCTCTTGGAGTCACTAGCATCTACTTGGCCAAGATAGCTACTAGAAATGGAGAGCATGCAAGATCACAAAAAACACAGACATGATAGAATTAATAAGACAAAACCATTAATCAATCTGACATAGTAATCTCAATATCCATCGGATCCCCGCAAACACAACATGCATGATTACAAATAGATGACCTTGATCATGAACAGAGCTCACAAGATCTAAACATGGTAGCACAAAGGAGGATATACAACCATATAGCTACTACATGGACCCATAGTCCAAGGTGGAACTACTCACACTTCATACCGGAGGCTGGCATGATGAAGAAGAAGGCCTCCGGGATGATCCCCCCTCTGACAGGGTGCCGGGAAGAGCTTCAGATCCCCCCAATCTAGGGCGATGGTGGCGGCGGCTATAGACGGTTTCGTGGAATATTGATCTGGTACTTAGGGCTTCTGTATTGGGGGGGTCTTTATAGGCAAAGAGGCGAGGCAAGGGCAGCCAGGCGGCCGCACCCCCTAGGCGCGGGCTGGGCCCAGCCACGCGGCCAGGGGGTGTGGCCCCCTGGTGGCTCCCTTCGTCTCGTATTCTGGCTCCATGTTCCCCACGGTAAAATATTGACTTTGGCTTTTGTCCCATCCAATTCCAAGAATATTGATTTTCTGCCTTTCTGGAACCAAAAACAGAAGAAAACAGGCAACTGGCACTATGGAGTCTTGTTAATAGGTTAGTACCAGAAAACAAATAAAAACACCTCAAAGTGTAGACAAAGCAAAGCAAAGTAGATACTAAATAAGCATGGAACATCAAAAATTATAGATACGATTCCGACGTATCAAGCTGCTTTAGTGGATGGAAGTCACATAGAAAGCAGGCCAGAGTGCAAATTGATGTGAAGGACACAAGCCAGCCAAAGCGATTGCATTATCATTACCGTAAAGCCCACATGCATGTAGGGAAGCGGGTTGGAATTTGGACAGTGACTGTTTTCACATAAGAACACACCCATTCCTTGGTGAAGCATATTGTGGATCGGGGGTACTATCACTCTCACAGGAAGTTCCCGGAAGAGGATTTCTAGTTTCTCTAGACCTTACACCAGCCAAATATCAGTACTACTAAGATCATGAGATGCTTATGTGAGAGGAATATGCCCGAGAGGCAATAATAAAGTGGTCATTATCTTATTCCATGTTTATGATAAATGTTTATTTCTCATGCTATAATTGTGTTAACCGAAAACATTAATACATGTGTGATTTATAAACAAAAAGAAAAGGTTCCTAGTAATGCCTCTCATCATACTAGCTTGTTGATTAATATATGATCAAGGTTTCCTGATCATGAACATTGGATGTTGTTAATAAGAAGGTCGTGTCATTAGAGAATGATATGATGAACATTCACCCACAGTAGATTTAGCAATATGATCATGTCCTCAAGTTTATATTGTTATCTCATTCAAAGTAACTCTACTCCTTAGACCATGAGATCATGTCAATCACTACCACTGGTAAAGTACTTTGATTCCATCAAACATCACACCATAATAGGGTCATTATAAAGGTGTCATCGGGTACTTAGAAAGTGTTAGTGGAGGCTCATGGATCAAGAGTGGGATTTTTCCATCCCAATGACGAAAAGATATACTCAAGGCCGTCTCGGTGATATCACATTAACATAGCTTGCAAGCAAGTGATAATATCACTAGAATGTTATATCATGGAGATGAGAAAAGAGTACTTGTAGGTAACAAGATATAACTAGGTATGGATGATACTAAATGATCGGATCTCGGACAAGTAAAATATCGCGAGACAAAAGGAATTGGTTATTGCAAAAAAGGTTCAGACGGTCACTAGATTATCATTGAGCTAGTGGGAGTCATTATGGATCTCCAGGTCCCGCTAATGATTAATGATCGGAGAAATTCTCGATCATGTCCACATAGTTCTCGAACCTGTTGGAAGATACACTTAAGGGTAGTCAACGCATTTGAGTGGACAGGACACACATGACAAAATACTGGACATCGTAGGAATTGTTCTGACGAATCTTCCAGAATAGTTTTGGTGAATCAAAATATTTCAAGGAGATGAAACGTTAATGTGTTCATTAAATAAATTACTCATTAAATTAAGTGTTCATTAAATTGAGTGGCATTAAACCAATAGAATTAAAGTGCTTTAATGGAAATACCTTTGGTTTTTAGGTGGATTTTTATGGGAGAAAGTGGACATGAATATTTGTCGGTGGATATCCCACCCACATGAATGAGAGGAGAGGAAGGGTCACCCTCTTTTCCACCGGCCAAGGGAGGGGCTCCCCCTTCACCTATATAAGGAGGGGTGGATCTCTCTCACTCACTCACTCATCCCCTCTTCTCCCATATGCCCTTTGGATGGCATCTTCCTCCCCTTGATAGCCTTGTCCATTTCCACGAGCATGGTGCTTAGGCGAAGACCTGTTCAAGATCTTCCCCACCACCACCACTACCATGTCGTAGTGCTGCTGGAGTTCCCGAGGATCCCCTACTCCCGCTGCCTGGCTGGAGCAAGGGACGGAATTCGTCGGCACACAGTACGTGTGACCGATTACGGAGGCGCTGCACCTTTGTGGCGCTAATCGTCTACACGTCCTTGAGGATGATCTTGTACATCTAGTACAACCATGTTTGTTTGCGGGAACTTTATCCCGCTTACGGTCTTCAAGGGTGATTCCTTATGAAACCATTACAAGTGCCGACTAGATTCGATCTTAGCACTTGCTATTGTAGGATTTTTGTTTTTTTTATGCAACAAACCCCATCATTAGGGAGTGTGCATGGGGTGACCCAAGGTTCTTGGGTACATGAATAAGGATGTGTCTAACATCAGAACTATGCAACGTGGAGAAGCTCGGTACACGACATGAGTATGGTTGTTGAGTACTTTGAGAAGTGGCAGGATGGAAGTCCACATTTATTTTACATGACACAGCTAGACAAAAATAACATCATTCGTGCCCCTTTGCGTAGATGGAAGGACAAGGGAAATATATACAAAGTATAAGGACTATGTGTTCTTTGATACTACATTATACACCAACAAATATAACATGCATTTTTCTCTAATTGTTGGTATCAATAACCACAGACACAATGGTTTTGGGATGCATTCTTTTTCTAGACAAGATGACTAATACCTTTGAATGGATCTTCAAGAAGTGGAAAATAGTAGTGGATCCTATCCACATCATGATAGATGAGGACCGGGCAATGGGCACAACAATTTCCAATGGGTTTCCTACTTCAATCCACATGTGCCATATCTACCATGTGCTGGGACTAGCCAAAAAAAGCTTGGACCTCTTTCTGTAGATGGAAATCCTATACTATACCAACACTCTGGAGGAGTTTGAGATCTGCTGGTCGCACATGCTACAAGGGTTCGCAATGATCAAGAACACAGACACCTAGATAACATGTGGAAAAGCAGAAAAACATGGGCTTCGGTCTATTTTTGGCCAACTTATTCCCATTTACAAGCATGGCGATCAAAGGTCTGAACCCCTACTTCAATACCTTAGTTCAACCAAGTAACTCTATGTACAACTTTGTGCAGCAGTATAAGGTGCGCCATAATCTGATGCTTGGTCGTGAAGATAACACCGGATTCACGATGGAGATGACAAACATTGGTGCTTTGGGGAAGGTGAGACCATATACCTCTAATTCATGCTTGAAGAAAAGTTTTGAGCAATTTTTTTGATCTTCTAGTTACTGAGAGAGAAACTAGGCTTGAAATTCTACACCAGGGAGATTTTTCATAGGTTCTAGCTTATCATACATACTGATACGTCCAAAACGTATCTACTTTCTCGAACACTTTTCTATTGTTTTTCCTCTATACTTGTGTGATTTGGATACAACTAACACAGACTGACGCTGTTTTCAGCAGAATTACCTTGGTGTCTTGTTTTTTGTGCATAAAATGAACTATCAAGAAAAATCCCGAAAAATATGCCAAAAACTATTTCTCACCAAAAGATCCACGGAGACAGAAGGGGAGACAGAGAGGAGGCCTGGGGGCCCAGACCCACCCCAGGCATGGGCCCACCTGACCCGCGCCTAGAGGGGGTTTGGCCACCCCAGGCAGCTCCTCGGACTCCCTTCGTGCCTATAAGTTGCCTTCTGACCTAAAACTCAGGGTGGTTCGATAGTTTTCCAGAAAGAGTTCCGCTCCACCGCCGCCATCAGAAACCAAGATTCGGATCCAGAAACTCCGTTCTGGCACCCTACCGGGACGGGGAATTTGGAGAGGATCATCGCCATCGTCATCACCAACGCATCTCCATCAACCACCGATGTTTGCCTCATCCATGAGTGAGTAATCCCCCGCTATAGGCTTGGAGATGGTAGGGATTGGATGAGTTCTATCATGTAATCGAATAAGATCTATTAGGGCATAGTGCATAGTATCTCTATTAGTTATATTTGACTTTGTGGCAACTTGTTGTGCTTAATGCTTGTCACTAGGGCCCGAGTGCCATGATCTAAGATCTGAACTTATTATTGAATCATTATGATAGCATTGTTTGTGATCTTATCTGCAAGTTGTGTACACATATCATTGTCCGGATCCAAAGGCCCCAAAGTGACAATAATTGGGACAACTGGAGGGGATGGATGTGGTGTGAGGATCACATGTGTTCATGGAGTGTTAATGCTTTGCTCCGGTGCTCTACTAAAAGGAGCACATTAATTTCCAGTAGTTCCCTAGAGGCCCCGCTGCCACGGGCTGGCTGGATAGAAGATGTTGTGCAAGTTCTCATTGAGAGCACATATGACTATATTTGGAGCACATGCCTAGGATTGTTTAGTACTTGGATGCTTGTTATTATTTATCTGCAATTCCCTAGTTCTTGAAGTTACATGTTTAGACTCGTCCATGCAACGCCCGTCCATCCATACCTATGCCTACCGCACTCGAATCCTATTGTTACCGTTACTGTTACTATTGCTCTCATTTCACTGTTGATGTTACTACTACCAAACTGTTGCTATTGATAAACTTCTGTGAGCAAGAACTATTTCCAGGTGCAGCTGAACTGACAACTCAGTTGTTAAGGCTTGCAAGTATTCTATGGCTCCCCTTGTGTCAAATAAATAAATTGGGTAATACTACCCGCGAAGACTATTGCGATCCCCTATACTTGTGGGTCATCAAGACTATTTTCTGGCGCCGTTGCCGGAGAGCATAGCTTTATTTGTAAGTTCACTTGGGTCTATTATTGTTCACTGCTACTCCTTTCATCATGGGAAAGTCTCGTGATGGAAAGTTTCCTATTTTACCATCCACTACAAGAAGAGGTACAGTACTAAACACCTCTGCTGCTCTTGATTCACCGTCTGTTATAAGTAACCTTGTGACACCACTACCACATACTCATGCTACACACACTGCTACTACTGCTGAATCTGAAACTGCTTTTGATACTCATGATGTTACTTCTACTATGCTTGATGTGAGTGGTTCATTAGGTCCTTTCCTAGATGCTACTATAGCTAGTCTAGGAAATACCGAAACTCCTAGTGAATACATTGTTACACCTGTTAGCTCACCTGAGGCTAGTGAGAGTTATGATATTAATGATGGTTACATTGAGTTCACTGATGAATTTGTTGAAGAGTGCCGAAACACACATGGTACTAGTGCTATGAAGAGTCTCCTTGCTAGACGTACTATTATGCCTAAGTTGTCCTCTAATCCTAAGTTTGCCACCTCTCCCATAGATATTAGAGATGAAGACTATGATTTCTCTCTTGATTTGTCTTATTTAGATATTGTTGAGAAAGAACCTTTTTGTGGGACTGAAAATGAGAGTGTTGTGGCTCATATGAATGAGCTTTCTACTATGAGTGCTTTGTTCTCTGATGATTTTAAGATGTGCAAGTACTTTGTTACTAAGATCTTCCATTTTTCACTAAAAAGAGAAGCTAGGGCTTGGTTTAATAGATTACCTCCTGGTTCCATTGATAGCCCTGATTGCTTGATTGCATCTTTATTCCATAAATATTTTCCTCCCAGTGCTAGACATGCTGCTTTGCAGAGACTTTTTGATTTTAAATAGGGAGAAGAAGAGAAATTGCCTGAGTCATGGAAAAGGTTTTGTGCCTTGATTCATGCACATCCTGGATGTCCATTACCTAACAATGAGCTTCTTGATATTTATTATAATGGACTAACTGATGATTCTAGGACATACCTAGATAGCTTTGTTGATTGTGTTTTCAGGAAAAGAACTCCTACAGATGCTGAAGAATTAATGACCAAGATAAGCAAGAATTATGATGATTGGACTTCAACTGAGCTGAATACACGTGATCCTATTACTCCTGAACCAGTTGTTCCTGAACCAGTTCCAACACCAACAACAAAGAAGAGGGGAGTTATTGCATTAAATGATGAAGTGATGAAGGAAACTAAGAAGTGTCTAAAGGAGAAAGGTATTAGAGCTGAAGATGTGAAGAATCTACCTCCTATAGAAGAATTATGTAAGCCAATTACCCACTCATCTACTATTGAGGTACACTCTCTCCAAAACTTTTATGAAGGTGATATTCCTTATGGTAAGCCTCCTGATCAATGTTTAGAGGAACTTGACACTTTTATTGTTAAACAAGGGTATTTTAATAAACAAGTTTAGAATCATTTATTGGAAAACTCTAGAGCTATCCATGAGTTGTAAGATATTATGGAAAGAACTTCTAATCATAATAAAATGTTTTGTAAACACTTTCAAATGGCTTAAACCCAACTTGATCAACTTGCTAAGGTACAAAAGGATATGCTAGTTAATGCTTCAGGAAATAAACATGCTTATGGAATTAGAACTAGGAGTGGTGCAGCTACTCAAGATCCTTTATATCCTGAAGGACACCCTAAAAGAATATAGCAGGATTCCCAACAAGGTGAGGATAGTGGTAGTCCTCGTAAGAGGAAGAAAAAGAAGCATAAGAAAGTTGAGGAACCACTTGAACCTGTTGTAGATCCTAATAGTATATCTGTCTCTGATGCTAAAACTGAGAGTGGTAATAATAATGATGCTCCTGATAAGGAGGAAGGTGAGGAAGAACCTGAGAAGCACACTAAGAACACTAGGTGCACCAAGGAAGATTTTATTGCTAATAAACATGGTAAAGAGAGAGAACCTTGGGTGTAGAAACCTATGCCTTTTCCAGGTAATAAACACAAGTCAAAGGAGGAAGAACACTACAACAAGTTTTGTCAGTGGATGAAACCTTTATTTTTGCAAATTCCTGTGACTGATGCTATTAAGTTGCCTCCTTATTCAAAGTATATGAAGGATATTGTCTCTAATAAAAGTAAGATTCCTAATGAGGAGATTTTTACTCTACTTGCTAATTATTCCTTCAATGGTAAGGTTCCAAAGAAACTTGGTGATCCAGGTATACCAACTATTCCTTGCTCCATTAAGAATAATTATGTTAGAACTGCTTTATGTGATTTGGGAGCTAGAGTTAGTGTTATGCCTTTTTCTCTCTATAAGAGACTCCAGCTAGAAAAGTTGATACCAACTGATATATCTTTGCAAATGGCTGATAAGTCAACTACTATTCCTGTTGGTATATGTGAGGATATTCCTGTTCAAGTTGCTCATAATATCATGGTTTTAACTTATTTCATTGTGCTTGAAATGCCTGAAGATGATAATATGTCTATTATTCTTGGGAGACCTTTTCTTAATACTGCAGGTGCTGTCATCAATTGTAATCAAGGGAAAGTAACATTCAATATTAATGACAAAGAGCATACTGTGTATTTCACCAAGAAGGTTGCTAAAAGCTATTGCTTGAATTCCATTGAAAATATTGAGAGCATCAAGGTTGGAGAAATATATTGTCCCATTCTACAAGAAATTTTGAAACTATTATGATTGGGACCATTGCTATCAAGTATGAGGTAACATAATCACCTTGTGGAATGCAAAGTTTTGTTTCATATAAGATTGTTTTGGTAACAATACTTGATCAACCTTGTTAACAAAAGGATTTTAATGAACAAAATAATGTTTCCACTGTGGTTATACTTGCTTTCTTTTTCCTTTATCCTTCCTAGTCTTTGCTTTAGTTTTAGTTTTGCTAGTTGTTTGCTTGTTTGATTTTCTTAGAGCTCTTGTAGTTTGGCTTTTGGTTTGCTTTTGCTTCTTCTGAAAAAATTGTTTCTGCGAGAAAATCAATTTCATACCCTGAAAATTGGCCAAAATAAAGTTTTCCGAAAAATCCCAAAAAATTAAAATTAAATTTTTCCTCGAAAAAAGGGACAGAGAGGTACCAGAGGTGACCCAGGGGTCCACCCCAGGCCACCACACCTATGGTAGGCGTGGGCCCACCACTGGTGGCGCCTAGGGGGGGTCTGGCCCACCTGGGTCCCTCCAGGCTGCCTCCTCAAAGACACCTTCTTTCTCTCTCCCGAAAACACCAGAAAACTTGCTCAATCTCAAGTTCTTGCTGTTCTTGCTCGCGATATTCAATCTCCTTGTTCAGCCCACCTCAAGTGTTGATTTTTGGAGGGTTTTCTCCTTGGTATGTGCCTCCTCCACTTGTCCAAATAGATTTGTGATTTGTAGATTGTATCTTGAGTATTTTGCTGCTATAGGTGACAGGTTGTTTGAGCTTGCATGCTTGTTCTTTGCTTAGAAACTTTGTTTTGATGCATGGGTAGTCCTCTAGCATGTTCCTATAGTAGTTGCTCATCATTTATCAACTTAGAAATCACTTGGTTTGATGGTTGTCTAAAAATTTCAACAAGGAAGATGAGTGCTTATCCACTGAATCAATATGACCTGATGGTGCATGAGCCAATGAGGGTTCATCATGAGGAGGAAGTTTTTCCTCCCATTTATCCATGCCATGAATTTATGAGAGCTGCGGGGATCCTCCAAGATTTCCAAACTTTGGTTGCAAATGCAGGATTGGAGCACTTTGTTGAAGGTGAACCAATCCAATATGTTAAGCTAATCATGGCTTTTGTGCAGGACTTCCGGTCCACTTGGTCTACTTCTAATCCCATGGTCCATTACAAAATTTATAATATACCTGTCGACCTGCCTTTTGTTGAGTTCTGTGCAGCAATTAGAGTACCTCAGTGGGGATCTTATGAGAAGATCAAGGAGAGGCCCAAGTCACTTGTTGATTTGTATGCTGAGATTTTCCAAGGTTTCAACTTCTCAAAGGAAAGTGGTAAAATTCGGAACATTCAGCTCCCAGCTATTAGATACTTTGCCTATTTCATTACCAAGTGTGTTCTTGCTAGAAAGACTGCTAGAAAGTTGTCTTCTTTTGATCTAGATTTTATTGCGGCTGCTCTGAATAGGAATAGTTCTTATAGTTTGGGTGCTTTGATAGCTCACCGTCTCACCACCAACCGTGAGAAGGGTGGAATTTGTGGAGGTCTCATTGCTTCTAGGTTGCTATCTTTCCATGGTTTAGAGCCTCATTATTTAGATTTTCAGTTCCCCATAGAGAGGCTTGATATTGAATCTATGATTCAGCAGGTTTTGTTTCTTTGGGGGATAGTGTGAGAAGTTTACCATATGAAATAACTTTTGCCCAGCAAGGTCGGAGAAAGGGTAGGACTGAGAAAATAGTTTATTTGCCTGCGCCTGTTTTGTTTAACTTTGATAACAGGCAAGGATGGTCGCTTGCGGATGAGGAGATTGACACATATGTGGGGGAACTCTCCCAGCAAGAGGAGAATGTTGAAGACAATTCGGTTCAGTCCTACAACTTGGGAGAGTCTTCATACCAGCAGCCCTCATTTGATTGGGGCGCGTCTTCTTCTTCATCGTAGGTGCCTGACTATGATCATTCCTATGATGACCCACCAGCATGGGGGTACTATCCGCGCTATTGAGCCCCACTTAGGCCAAAATCCTAAGCTTGGGGGGAGGTACACCGACATCACACTCATGTATATATCATGTTCGGTCGGTTTTTTGTATATCCATTGTTTTTGCTTTCTTTTTGGTTCTTGTTGCTTCTTTCTCAAAACCCAAAAATACCAAAAATATTTTCGTTGTTTCTCTTGGTTTGTTTCTTTGTTTGTTTGCTTTGGTTTGCCTTAAAATAAGAAAATACAAAAAGATTTTTCTTTGTTTGGTTTGATTTGTTTTTGTTTGGTTTTTCTTTGTTTGCTTGTTTCTAAAAAAATCGAAAACACCAAAAATATTTGTTGTTCTTCTTTGGTTTTGTGAGTTCTTTGCAGGGTTCATCTGTCCTTATTGGATTTTGGTTTCATGTTAATTATTCAAGTCACACAAGTGAAGGGCAGTAATGAAGATTAAGACAACTCGAGGTGTGGTAAGAGGTTGGTAACAAACTCTATTTGTTTCATTTTTGTACATATACTCATCATTGTGAGCATGCTTAGTCTGTTTGTGTAAGGTGTATGTCATTATGGATGCTTAGTAGTTCTTGCTTGTCTATGATTATCTCCGGCTCGCTAATAGTTTGTAGCATGTCATATGAATGTTTGTTTGCATTGTTTTATTCATACTTTGGTATGAAATTGTGGTATCCTCCTCTGACTGTTCATGTGAATCGACTTGGCACATGCTCACGCATGCATATAACTAATCAATAGTTAGTAAGCCTCGATGATTTAATTTGCCTCAGAGTTCTTGTATCATTTTCATACCATAATTAGTCATGTTTTGTTGCAAGCATGATTATGACAGTTATTGCTCTCTCATTTGTCACTCCCTCTCTATTGCTAGCCTTCACTTGCACTAAGTATGTGCTCTACATGTGCTTCCAACTCCCCAAAACCAATAATTCCAGTTGTGTCCATGTCACATCCCAAAATTTTGCAAATTTTGAAATGTGGAAAAACTTAAACAAAATGAAAAACTAAGTCATGGAAATTTAGAGGGAACAAAGACTTTTTGACTATTTAATATAACTCCTTCAAAACAAAAGTTAAATAAAACAATTTTGTTTGTGAAGTTGTATGCATGTTTTCAAAACCTCAAAATCATGAAGCATGCATAGTTGCATTTTAAAATTAAGAGAAACAACTTTCTTCTCAAAGTTGAAATGACCACTTAACAACATGAGACTTTGGATATATTCCATATTTAAAATATATGAAATAATTCCTAAGTGAGCTAAAAAGATAAAGGGAAACATTATAAAGCCATAGAAATTGGTTTGACCCTATTTGGAGCTACGGATAAAAAGATTTTGAATTTATAAGGCAAGGAAAATAATTGAGAAAAACCCAATAAAAGAAATCTAAATAGACATATGTTCCATGCTCAAATTTTAATTGAACTATTCTATGTATGAAAATATTTCCAAAGTGATTTATTTTCAATTAATTCTCAAGTGATATTTTATTAAAAAAATTATGAAATGTTTTTGAGTGATTTTGGAAAACCAAATCAAAGAAAAAAAAGAATAAGAGAAATAAATATTAAAAACTACATTCCCATGTACCATAATCTAATTATAAAAAGTTTTATAAAAAAATATTGCCAATTTGGTTCTTATTATTTGGTTGCACAAAAATCCCTTTAGATTTTCCTATGGTCATGCACATGCATGTACATGCATGGTACTCGAAATGATCCCGTTGCTAGCTGTCTATTATGTCCTCTATTTTATATTTTCTTTCACTGTACCGATACACATACGACCAACATATATAGACTCAGCCGAGTCAACCCAGGGTCTAGCTCACGCATGCACCGGACAGAGTCCGACTGCCCCGAGCAAGCAAAGTCACTAAAGCGCCACGCTGTTTTTTTTTTGTCTGCTCGCACGCTGTTGTTTTTATCTGCTCGCACGTACATAAGGTAGAATGAAATGATAGCTTGTAGAAACTACCCGTTAGTAACCTTAGTAACCTGACATTCATTTCTTTAGCTTGTAGAAACTACCCGTTAGTAACCTGACATTCATTTCTTTAGCTTGTAGAAACTGTCCGGTCAGTTACCTAGTATTTATTTTTTCCTTAATCGTGTCAATTAGAGCACACTATCTTTCTCCAATATAGTCCGGAACGGCACTCATGCGTTTCCTTTTCCATTTTACACCACCACACTAGCTATACTCTCACATATCTCTCCAATTTCCAAGAGCTTAGTCCGCAACTTATCCCCCACTCCACGCTCAAGTTCTGGACCTCTAGAAGGCGGATCTCTTTGTCAAGGTTCCGGCGTCCGCGGCAACGTTGTCGTCGATTCCGTCCGGTACGAAGGGACTAAGGCCGTATTTCTTATTTTTTTTCATCTTCTCTAGACTGGTCGCATCAATTCTGATCAAAAAATCGTCTTATTGTTTATTATTCTGTGACCTTACACGACAAAGGCCAAACTAAGTTCCCCTCTGGATGTACTTCATTGCCGGCGAGGAGCACCGACAAGGACCCATCTTGTAGGCTACGACTCCCATTACGACGTCCGCTACTTGACTGCCTCCTGTTACGCATTGTCGTTGCTGTGACACTGTCCCCGACATCACCATCGACATCGAACAATCGTGCCACTACAGGTATGGTCACTGGTCACTGTTGTTGAACCAAGTAATTGTACCATTACACTCTTAGTAAACTACCGATCCTAATACCTAAGAGTATTTTTGTCAATTTCTTGTATGCACTCGTTCATGCCCCTGCATGTGTTCTCACGATCTAGATGATCGTTATATGGTGTAGCATGTACTGATCGTATCGCCCTAGAATTATTCAGTCAGTTGAGCCTTAGTATTATTCTACTGCTGTCTCCAGGAACTTCAATCTCTTATCCGCTTATCGAACTAGAGCTAAATCAAACTAGCAAGTGACCCTAGGATCTAGATGCCCTATTAATTCAGTTATGGAATCGATATCCACAATTAGAAATCCATCACGTGACCGTGACTGTCATGTCTATTTCAGTCAAACTTCCGAACTTCATAACTTAAGTTTTCGTAATGTAATTTTAGCAAATTAAGTATCCTCGTATACAAAATAATGAGTGGAATATAGTGCATTTTTTTGAATATTTATATCCCTAGTAAAACAATAACTTGCACAGAAACTTTAATCGAATATTTTTTTACTATAAAAATGGTTATGTAATTTTGAGTGATTCCTGATGTATTTAGTTGAAAATTGAACACTCTGATCAATGAGAGCAGAACCAAAATTTATTTCATGTCATACTATTTTCTTGTGAGTTGTACCGTTTCTAGTGCTGCAAAACGATTTTTGAATGATCTTTTAATATGTTGCATATTTCTTCATGCGAATATAAAATAATAAGAAAGTAATTTTGGTGACCATGAAACAATTAGAGTATATTTGCACAATAATTTTTCATTCATACATGCATTTGCACTATTTTATGTATTACTAGTGTGCTCATTTTGAGTGCTTGTATTCTAGATTGTACGGAGTGTAGCGTTTGCTATTGCGAAGAGTGTGACTCTACCGCCGACTACTAAGGCAAGTGACACTATCATCCATGTCCTACTATTTTTATTACACTTAGTGGATTTTTGTAACATGCATGATAAGGACTACTATATTTTATGCTATGCTATATCCTAATAGGATACCCTTATATCTCCCTTAGTGGAAACATTGTAGTTGTAGTAAGCTTAGCCCTGCTATATATTGGGATGGGATTCATGATATGAATATATGAAGTGTTGGAAAGATGTATGTTTTATATAATAAAACAAGTACTCAATGAATCACCTGGGTGGACAAGGATACTCAAGATTGTACAAGGTGGCAACAAAAGGAACCATTTTTATATGGTTATCTCTTTTTGTATGTGCACTAGAAGAAAACCACCCAGAAACTTAGAGATTGAACATGTTTCTCGTACAGTGGATTCCGTGTACAGCCACATGCTAAATGGGCTCTGGCTTAGTCAACTACATAGTGGAAGACCCATGCATTGGCATCTTCAGGTTAACTAGAATTGTGTAAGGGAAATATATCCCTACATTGGTGCCTGGTTGACAAGCTAGCATTGTGTATTGGGAGGACTATAGAAAGACTTTGTCACATTCTCGATCTGCCAGTACTCCATCTTGGTGAGTACTTATCCAGCGGGAACTGGTGGCAACAAGACGAGATTGTGTGATGTGGGTAAAGTGTACAACTTCTGTAAAAGATCAAATTCTAAGTACTTAGCCGTGTCCCGGGTTATGGACAATACTGAGCAACTAAGGCTTGAAGCTATGGAAGATCTCGACATTCCAATTTCTCAAAGTAAAACTTGATGGTGACAACAAGGGATTAGAAGTACTTGGAGTTTTCCAAGAAGTTCAGAAAGATTGACAAAGATCAAAAACTATTTTGAAAAGATAGGATAAAACTATATTGCTATCTGCAAAATAGCCTAAACCCTACTTAGCCAAATATGCATGTAAATGATAGGATCCACTTATTTCTACATAGCAGTGAAACTTGCCAATACAATTCAAATGTATTGACCCTTGTGGCTGCAACTTATTATTTTGCAGGTTTGTTTGATGTTAGTGAAGTTTATTGATTAGGATTACAAGTCTACAACCAACATTACTGCCTGTGACACTTTGAAGATGAAGGACCCCATGCTATAGTTATTTCTGCTGCAATGTAATGAGATAGCCAAATGAGCTATGTAAGATGTAATGATTTATTTTATTCCTAGTTATAAAGTTGTATTATGACCTTTGTTTCTTGATATTACATCTTCACTGTGGATGCTAGCTATTGATCTAGGGACTAGCATTGTAAACACAGGGATCTCTACCTTATTAAAGGTTGGGAACCTTACAGATGGTATCAGAGCACTGTGTTGCCTGTAGGATTGTAACCCTAGGATTGGACAAAACCCCTTAGAAAAATAGGAGTTGTGTTTGTTCCAAAAACTTATTTACAAACAATCTTGTAAACTCTTTCCTCAACCTTTTGTTTTGAATTATATACCTCTTCCTTTTCAAATTTATGGACAAAGCGTTCACCATGACCAATGACTTCAACTTTAATTTCACCAAGGACTTCAACTTAGACATCACTAAGGACTACAAGTGAAAACCAAGAGACATTAGATTGCCTACCAGAAGCAATGATATCATGTTAAGTGTATGGATCATATTGACCTATGAGGTAAGACTATACTAAGTTAATTATTTCAAGAAAACTTGTTGTTTCCTTCAACCCATGAGTTAAGCTCATAAGTTGTTAAGTGAATAGTTGCTTGTTGAAATGCTTGATTGCTTGATTGAACTTGATTGATTTGGGTTGTGTGTTAGGACTCCCTATTGCCTATCTGTCATTACTTACCCCTATCAACCAACAGATGCCTCCCCGTCGTGCCAATCTCAACCAAAACAACAACAACATCACTCCCGAGATGCAACAGTTGATGACAGGCCAAACTCAACTGATGCAGATGATGGCCACACTCATACAGAATCAGAACAACAACAACAACAACAACAACAACAACAACAACAACAACAACAACAACAACAACAACAACAACAACAACAACAACAACAACAACAACAACAACAACAACAACAACAACAACAACAACAACAACAACAACAACAACAACAACAACAACAACAACAACAACAACAACAACAACAACAACAACAACAACAACAACAACAACAACAACAACAACAACAACAACAACAACAACAACAACAACAACAACAACAACAACAACAACAACAACAACATGCCCCTACCAGTAGCATGTTGCAGAACCCTCCATGAACCAAGATGAACGGTCGTCCAAAGGAGAGTGAAAATAGAAGGAAGCCATTGGTTGAGCTGTGGGCTAAAGCAAACAAGAAGAGGAGGAAGAAGCCATGTGAGCCAAAAGAACCAAAGACACCGAGGAAGTATAGTAAGAAGAAATGTAGTTTCTGCATTGAGGAAGGCCATATGGAAATAGAGTGTAACTACATAAGAATTTCAATGGCAAGAGAAGCTGAGATGGAAGCAGGAGTCGACTTGATTTTATAGATGTTACACTACAATCAATTGGTCACTTACAAGTTCATTCTATAATATATACATAGAAGGAATCAATTTTGTACTAGAGATTTCCAAAGACACATTGTACTTGTATATGTTTTCATATGCGTCATACTCCTATTATAAACTGCAAAAATCGTGATTATGGTTTCACTTGAAAAAAATACTACAATGCTATGTTTCAGGAAAGTATTTTATTTGTAACATCTTGTTAATGAATATGAAGCACTTTACTTTGTCTTAAATAGCACAAATAATCAGTGTTTGCAGCAATGTATTGTGTTTTAGAATCCTAATAAATATGAAACCCATGTAGGAAACTTGGGGTACACATGTAACAAAATTTATATTCTTAAGAAGAAAAAATCAGAGATGGTTGTAGAATTTTACATGTTTTCAAAGTAGTAGCCAAAATTCCAGTTCTAGGGTACCTATATAGCAACATCTATTTTCCATATGACAAAAAGCTGAGAACGGTGATCCTAAAAAGGAGTAGCTTAGTACATCATTTTTGCATTTTAAGCGAATTCAAAAATAAAATTGTTAGCAAGTGAGAAAGAATGCACGAATTTTCTGTATTTGCAGCATGTGTGGGACACATATGTGGCAAAGCTATCATAGTGCCAGCATGTTTCAAAATGTATGTCCCGGGTTATGGACAATACTGAGCAACTAAGGCTTGAAGCTATGGAAGATCTCGACATTCCAATTTCTCAAAGTAAAACTTGATGGTGACAACAAGGGATTAGAAGTACTTGGAGTTTTCCAAGAAGTTCAGAAAGATTGACAAAGATCAAAAACTATTTTGAAAAGATAGGATAAAACTATATTGCTATCTGCAAAATAGCCTAAACCCTACTTAGCCAAATATGCATGTAAATGATAGGATCCACTTATTTCTACATAGCAGTGAAACTTGCCAATACAATTCAAATGTATTGACCCTTGTGGCTACAACTTATTATTTTGCAGGTTTGTTTGATGTTAGTGAAGTTTATTGATTAGGATTACAAGTCTACAACCAACATTACTGCCTGTGGCACTTTGAAGATGAAGGACCCCATGCTATAGTTATTTCTGCTGCAATGTAATGAGATAGCCAAATGAGCTATGTAAGATGTAATGATTTATTTTATTCCTAGTTATAAAGTTGTATTATGACCTTTGTTTCTTGATATTACATCTTCACTGTGGATGCTAGCTATTGATCTAGGGACTAGCATTGTAAACACAGGGATCTCTACCTTATTAAAGGTTGGGAACCTTACAGATGGTATCAGAGCACTGTGTTGCCTGTAGGATTGTAACCCTAGGATTGGACAAAACCCCTTAGAAAAATAGGAGTTGTGTTTGTTCCAAAAACTTATTTACAAACAATCTTGTAAACTCTTTCCTCAACCTTTTGTTTTGAATTATATACCTCTTCCTTTTCAAATTTATGGACAAAGCGTTCACCATGACCAATGACTTCAACTTTAATTTCACCAAGGACTTCAACTTAGACATCACTAAGGACTACAAGTGAAAACCAAGAGACATTAGATTGCCTACCAGAAGCAATGATATCATGTTAAGTGTATGGATCATATTGACCTATGAGGTAAGACTATACTAAGTTAATTATTTCAAGAAAACTTGTTGTTTCCTTCAACCCATGAGTTAAGCTCATAAGTTGTTAAGTGAATAGTTGCTTGTTGAAATGCTTGATTGCTTGATTGAACTTGATTGATTTGGGTTGTGTGTTAGGACTCCCTATTGCCTATCTGTCATTACTTACCCCTATCAACCAACAGATGCCTCCCCGTCGTGCCAATCTCAACCAAAACAACAACAACATCACTCCCGAGATGCAACAGTTGATGACAGGCCAAACTCAACTGATGCAGATGATGACCACACTCATACAGAATCAGAACAACAACAACAACAACAACAACAACAACAACAACAACAACAACAACAACAACAACAACAACAACAACAACAACAACAACAACAACAACAACAACAACAACAACAACAACAACAACAACAACAACAACAACAACAACAACAACAACAACAACAACAACAACAACAACAACAACAACAACAACAACAACAACAACAACAACAACAACAACAACAACAACAACAACAACAACAACAACAACAACAACAACAACAACATGCCCCTACCAGTAGCATGTTGCAGAACCCTCCATGAACCAAGATGAACGGTCGTCCAAAGGAGAGTGAAAATAGAAGGAAGCCATTGGTTGAGCTGTGGGCTAAAGCAAACAAGAAGAGGAGGAAGAAGCCATGTGAGCCAAAAGAACCAAAGACACCGAGGAAGTATAGTAAGAAGAAATGTAGTTTCTGCATTGAGGAAGGCCATATGGAAATAGAGTGTAACTACATAAGAATTTCAATGGCAAGAGAAGCTGAGATGGAAGCAGGAGTCGACTTGATTTTATAGATGTTACACTACAATCAATTGGTCACTTACAAGTTCATTCTATAATATATACATAGAAGGAATCAATTTTGTACTAGAGATTTCCAAAGACACATTGTACTTGTATATGTTTTCATATGCGTCATACTGCTATTATAAACTGCAAAAATCGTGATTATGGTTTCACTTGAAAAAAATACTACAATGCTATGTTTCAGGAAAGTATTTTATTTGTAACATCTTGTTAATGAATATGAAGCACTTTACTTTGTCTTAAATAGCACAAATAATCAGTGTTTGCAGCAATGTATTGTGTTTTAGAATCCTAATAAATATGAAACCCATGTAGGAAACTTGGGGTACACATGTAACAAAATTTATATTCTTAAGAAGAAAAAATCAGAGATGGTTGTAGAATTTTACATGTTTTCAAAGTAGTAGCCAAAATTCCAGTTCTAGGGTACCTATATAGCAACATCTATTTTCCATATGACAAAAAGCTGAGAACGGTGATCCTAAAAAGGAGTAGCTTAGTACATCATTTTTGCATTTTAAGCGAATTCAAAAATAAAATTGTTAGCAAGTGAGAAAGAATGCACGAATTTTCTGTATTTGCAGCATGTGTGGGACACATATGTGGCAAAGCTATCATAGTGCCAGCATGTTTCAAAATGAATTTGGCATGGAAGCCATTTTGCAGCACATATGTTGCAACTGGTACGTGCATGTTAAGCAAAAGAATAATATACGTGGCAAACATATAAAATTAACATGAAACCCAAATATGATTAAACTCCTAAATTTATTCATACATAAGTTTCCATCTTACATGTCTGACATAATCATTTAACATAGAAACAAAAGTCGTGCAGCCTATTGCATCGAACACATACATGTTTCTAAGGGTTTAAAAATCATTCCAAAAATTACATGTTGCAAACATGACTAGTTGCCCATCAACTCCTAGGCCATGAGCTTCTAGACATCGTCGTTGTGGTTCTCGCTTCCATTGATGAGGATTCTACCATAAGCTTGCAGAATTTCAGGATTGCATCGTTTTCGAACTGTGGCATAACCTTGGTGTTTAAGTTCTCCATGTAGAGAATGCAGTAAAAGCCACAATCATATCTGCGGCAAAAAAAGAAGGTTTACTCGGAAAATGTGAGTGCAATACGGTAGCAAAAAATAGAACAAATTATCTTTCTATGTAGAAAATTAGAATGTGTCTTGTTGCGAATGTTTGGGAGTGACATGCTTGAAAGTATAAAAATAAATGTTACACATTTTTTACTATTTTGCAATCCTGGTGAAGTCTATGAACTATGGAAAACACATACATGGATAGTCAGGACAAAAACCGACTCACAAAAAAGAAGAAAGTGGGATCTATTATGGTATATACTATCCAAGTTGTTTGCAAACTTCTCAAACCTGCTAACACCATTGGCCAGTGTGATGGAACCAAATGTGTGAAATTGTTTTTGGAGAAAATTGGTGCAGGATACAATCCAATGTTGTTATGTTACAATATGTAAGAAAAGCTACAAAAAATAAGCATGCAAAAAGGAAAATATGGTTACAAATCTAAAAATGATCTATGGTAACATACATAAATGTAGAAACAATTGGGATAAAGTAAGTAAATTATTTTACAAAAAGTACAACAAAAATAATGGTTTCATCTTTTAGGATCCAAAACTTGCTACAGGCTTCATTGAAATATTTCATGAAACCCTCGGGGTTGAATATTAAGGAGATATGCCCTAGAGGCCAGTAAATAAAGTGTTTTATTATTATATCTCTAATGTTCATAATAAGTTTTGTACCATGCTATAACTGTATTAAGTGGAAACATTAATACAGATGTGGTATATAAACAATCAGGTCCCTAGTACCCTCTAGTACTAGTTCGTTGGACAGATGATGTTTGATGTTTCCCGATCATGGACTTGACGCAAAACAGACAACTGACGATGAGGTCACTTATGAAGTGATGGACGCACCCGATCGCAGAATTGCAATATGATCTAGTCACAACATTTAACGTTGCAATATCTAGCAATGTGTAGTAACTTAATCCTTAGACCGTGAGATCATGCTTAATCACTATCTCTCGCGACTGCTTTGACTACATCAACCTCCATGACCATAACTTGGTGCCTATAAAGGTGTGCATCAGGTATTCCAAAGGAATGGTTAAGGCATATGATCGATATTGGGATTTTCCTATCCGAGTGACAGATAGATACTCTGGGACCACTCGATGAGATCACATCAATGAGCTTGCAAGCATGTGACTAGGTCATGGGGATGTGATATCACCGGAATGAGTATACATGTTTATCGGTAACAAGGTCAAACTATGGAGGGCCCACCCCCTGCCAGCCAGGTCCCTCCTTCCACCTCCTCTTTTTTGGTCCCACCCCGGGACTTGGGAGGTGGGGAGTGTCCAGTTTTATTCTATATATAGGGGTGCCCTCCACCCTAATTCTTCATCTCACAATTGGCATTAGCCATTCTCTCTCTCCCTGGATGTTCCCAATGTAAGGAACGTTCTATGAGTTAGAGAGTTCTTAACCCAGCGAACGCTGTCATGCTGCTAGAATCGGTCTAGATCTTCTTCTTCCATTGCCTTGCTGGAACAAGGCATGGGGGACGTCTTTTACACCGTAAGCGTGTAAAACTCGATGAGTCATTACCACTAATGGTGCGGGATGCTTGAATCCTTATAGACCTTGAGGCCTGCGAAGCTTGGCTACATCATTAATGTTTGTGTGGAAATATAATCATGCGATCGGTCTTCAAAGGTATGAATACCATATCTCGCCCGTTACTATACTTATCCATAGATATATTTTGGGTTGGCGCGTTCTTGTAGTAGGAATTTTTTGTTTTCTGCCACAGAACCCCTTCAGTGGTATCAGAGCGATCTATACATAGATTTACTAGTACGATTAGAACACACATGGATTGTGTGGGCGTTGATTTTATAATTGCTATCCTCCTACGTGTATTTGATAATAGCGCGGTAATATCGGATGAAGAGGCCTGGACCAACCTTACGCGAGACTGGTTCCACAACTAACATACGTATGTAACGTATAATTGGTTGCGCGTGTCTGTCTCTCCAAAGGTAGTTGATATCACACTTATAAAGGACGGCCCTAAAAAGAGATTAAAAGCAACAACTAGTTAATCCACATTGTGGTTGGATTTCAAAGTAAGAATCGGTTCTTGTGCGAAAGCCCATACAACCATGTAAAACTTGCTAATATAAAATAGAAGCGTCTAACTTTAGTTTGCAGGAGGGCAAGTGATATGTGTGGTTTAGATAAGTGTTTATGGGATGAACAGCCGAAGGCAAGGTGGCACCGTGAACCTAGTGTAAATGCTGGCGTCCTCGATGGAGATCAATACGCGATAAACAACCACATATCACACATACATAACTGTTTTTATTAGATGATTAGTTGTTGTGTGGATATTGTTGTGCTAGGATTAGTCTTACGATGGTAGCATAATAAGATAATTTGTCATACTATAATTCCAATATTCGTGTTCTCCCACAAGTATGCACCACCAAGAAAGTATATCGTTGTGGAGCATGCCATGATGATCGCGTGCAAACACATCGACGTTCACATACGGTGGGTCCAAACCATGTATGCACTATAATACACTGTGGTTAGAATTGGCGAGCCTAGCATGTACATACATGGCCTCGAAACACAGACGACTGAAAGGTTAAGTGTGAGTCACATGGAGATGTGATCGATATGGTGATATCCACCCTAGCATCTACATCAAAGGCTGTGATGATCGCCTTTAAAATGTAAAGGGATCATGTAGTCACAAAACAAATGTTGAGGGATGTTCGTTTGAGTGGGAGTTCTGATATTTTAGTTTGACTAAATAAAAACCCATATTATGAACATTAAGATTAACTACTTTACAAATACCATTGTATATCTCTCGCCCCACATTTAACCTTGGCCTCTTCCTTGAGAAAGAAAAGCTCAAAACTGACGGGACAAACTTCACTGCCTGGTCCCGCAATCTAAGGATTCTCCTTGTTCCCCAGAAACTCTCCTACATACTTGAAGCCACTATAGGTGACCAACCCGTTGCTACCCGCCTCTTAGGCTGATAAAAATGTTTATAAGTAGAAGGCTAATGATAACGCATGTGTCCAAAGGGGCATGCTCTATGCTATGGAGGCCGACCTGCAGAAGCACTTTGAGAATAAGAGTGCCTTTGAGATCATCTCCGATACCAAGGCCATCTTTGCACCCCTAGGCCCGGTCTAAGAGGTATGAGGTTTCAAACCTCTTCTTCTCAGCTAAGATGGAAGATCACATCAGCTTGAGCGAGCACTTGGTAAAAATGTCTGGCTACGTTTAATGCCTAAACAACCTTGATTGTAGAATCAATGACGAGCTGGCGATTGATAGGGTGGTGCAGTCTCTGCCCCTAGATACAATAGTTTCGTGCTGAAACATTCTGGGTATGACCAAAACCCTGTCTGAGTTGTTCGCCATGCTCAAGAAGGATGAGGTGGAAATAAATGAGGATCACACCATATTGATGGTCAACAAGACTATTGACTTCAAGAACTCCGCCAAGAAGTGCAAAGTCAAGAGGGGCAAACCCAAGAAGGACGGCAAGCTTGTTTCGTCCTCCTCTAGGGAACCCAAGGCCAACCCCGGTGCCATGTTCTTCTACTGCAAGGATGAGGATCACTGGAAGCACAATTGATCCAAATACATGGATGATAAGAAGGTTGGAAATATCATAGAGAAATGTATATGTGATATACATGTTATTAATGTTTTCCTTACTAGTGCCAAGAGGAACATTTGGGTATTTGATACCGGTTATGTTGCTCATATTTGTAACTCTCAGGAGGAGTTGCAGAATAGCTGACGCGTGGTGAAGGACGAGGTGACGATGTGTGTCAGCAACGGTCACAAAGTGGATGTGATGGTTGTCAGTACTCTCCTTCTGTGTCTCCCTTCAGAACTAGTTTTAATTTTGAATGGGTGTTACTATGTATCGGCCTTGAGCATGAATATTGTCAATGGGTCTTGCTTGTTGCAAGACCAATATTCATTTAAATCAAATACAAATGGTTGTTCTATTTATATGAATAATGTGTTTTATGCTCATACGCGACAGAGTAAAGGTTTATTCTTATTAAATATTGATTGTGATGACACACACATCCATAACATAGATGCCAAGCGATGTAAGCATGATAGCGATAACTCCATGTACATGTGGCATTGATGTCTAGGTCACATCGCTGTAAAACGCATGAAGCAGCTCCATTCTGATGGACTACTGGAATCGCTGGATGTCGAATCCCTCGATAGATGCAAACCATGCCTCATGGGCAAAATGACTAGGACGCCGTTCAATGGTATGATGGAACGGGCTGTAGACCTATTGGAAATCACACATTCTGATATATGTGAACCGATGAGCGTATCCATGCGCAATAGTTATCGTTATATTGCCACCTTCACTGATGATTTAAGTAGATACGGGTATATCTACTTAACGAAGCACAAGTCTGAAACCTTTGAAAAGTTCAAAGAATTTCAGAGTTTAAGTTGAGAATCAACTCAACAAGAAAATCAAGCACCTTTGTACTAATCGAGGGGGCGAGTATTTGAGTTACGAGTTTGGCACACATCTTAAGGCTTGTGGTATAGTACCACAACTTACGTCAGCTGGAACACTACAGCGTAATGGTGTATCTGAGCGACATAATCGAACACTATTGGATAGTGCACGGTCTATGATGTCTCTTACTAACTTATCTGTATCTTTCTGGGGATATGTACTTGATACTGCTGCATTCATTTTAAATAGAGTGTCTTCCAAATCCGCAAAGACAACAACGTATGAGATATGGCATGGAACTACGCCAAAGTTGTCTTTTGTGAAGGTTTGGGGATGGGAGGCTTACGTTAAGAAACTACAGCCTGACAAACTCGAACCAAAAGCGGAGAAATATGTCTTTGTAGGATATCCAAAGGAGACTGTTGGATATACATTCTACAACCAAGATAAGGGAAAAATGTTTGTCGCGAAGAACGGTACCTTCATTGAGAAAGAGTTTATCGCAAAAGGTGTGAGAGGAAGGAAGATAGAACTCGATGAGATTATAGACCTTGATCTTCAAATACCAAGTGTCAACTGAAGATGTTCTGGATCCATCCTTATCAATTGAAGTGTTAGCGAATGATGATGATCATGAATCTCCTCAAGAGATAGATATCGAACCCCGCAGGTCGACAAGAAAATGTGTTGCCCCTGAATGGTACAATTATCTTGTGAACATGGCCATGACTGTGGAATATGATGAACCTGCAACCTACACAGAAGTGATGGAAGGCCCTGAACCCACAAAATGGCGAATATCCATGGAATTCGAAATGAAGTCCATGTATAACAAACAGGCATGTACATTGGTGGATATTCCCAAAGGCCATAGAAAATAAGTGGATCTTCAATAAGAAGACGAACGCTGACGAAAATGTCACTGTCTACAAAGCTCGACTTGTCACAAAGGGTTTCCGACAAATTCAAGGAGCTAACTACGATGAAACATTCTCTCCCCTAGTGAAGCTAAAGTATATTCGGATTCTTTGAGTTGTTGATGCGCATTTCGACTATGAAATATGGAAGATGGACGTGAAAACCTCCTTCCTGAATGGAAACATTGAGGAAGAGTTGTATATGATGCAACAAGAGGGTTTTGTTAGTACAAGGGATGCTGGTAAAGTATGCAAGCTTTAGAGTTCCATTTATGGACTAAAGCAAGCATCGCGGAGCTGGAATCTTCGATTTGATGAATTCATCAAATGTTTTGGATTTGTCCAAAATGAAGAAGAATCTTGCATCTATAATAAAGTGAATGAGAAGTAAGTGGCATTCCTAGTACTTTATGTGGACGACATATTATTGATAGGGAATGACGCAAATCCTTTAAATAACGTGAAATAGTATTTAATAGTAAATTCTCTATGAAGGCATGGATGAAGCTACCTACATATTGGGTATTAAGATCTATAGAAATAGATCAAAGCGTCTGCTGGATCTTGGTCAAAGCACTTACATAGAAAAGATTCTGAAGCATTTTAGATTGGAATTGTCAAAGAAAGGTTCTTTGAAAATTATAAAAGGTGAGAAGTTGAGTGCGACTCAATGCATAGAAATGTAACATGAAAAGGAAGCAATGAGAGGTGTTCCCTAAGCCTCGGCCATTGGCTCCATCATGTATGCCATGTTGAGCACTATACCGGATGTAGCCTTGGCTCTTAGCTTGACAAGTCATTTCCAAAGAAACCTAAAGACAGTTCATTGGAATGCAATTAAGAATATCCTTAAGTACTTGAGAAGAACTAAGGATATGCTTCTAGTCTTTGGAGGATGTGAAGAAGAGCTTAATGTGACAGGTTACGTGGATGCAAGCTTCTCCACTGACCAAATAACTCTAAGTCTCAAGCAGGGTACATGTCCGTGGTTAATGAGGGCGCGGTGAGTTGGAGGAGCAGAAAACAAGGCTCGGTGCCTCAATCTACAATGGAGTCGGAGTACATGGCTGCCGGTGATGCAACAAATAAAGCCGCCTGGATGAAGAAGTTCATCACAGAACTTGGAGTGTTCCCAAGCTCGCAAGACCTTGTGTGCATCTACTGTGATAACATGGGGGCCATTGCAAATGCAAAGGACCAGAGGTTTCACTCCATGGACAATAACATACTCTGACATTACGATGTAATAATAGATTATGTTGCCAAGGGTAACATTAGAATTTTTAAATTACATAGAAATGTGAATGTAGCTGATTAATTCACTAGGACTCTTCCATAAGCAAAGCATGATCAACACTGGGATGCTATTGGTGTTAGACTATTGCATGTTGTAAAGTAGTGTAATTGTACTCTAGTCCAAGTGGCAGACTAAAGGAGATATGCCCTAGAGGCCAATAAATAAAGTGTTTTATTGTTATATCTCTAATGTTCATAATAAGTTTTGTACCATGCTATAACTGTAATAAGCACAAACATTAATATATGTGTGGCATATAAACAATCAAGTCCCTAGTATCCTCTAGTACTAGTCTGTTGGGCAGATGATGATCGAGGTTTCCCGATCATGGACTTGACGCAAAACAGTCAACTGACAACGAGGTCACTTATGAAGTGATGGACGCACCCGACCGTAGAATTGCAATGTGATCCAATCACAATGTTCAATGTTGCGATATCTAGAATGGCATAGTAACTTAATCCTTTGACCGTGAGATCATGTTTAATCATTATCTCCCATGACTGCTTTCATTACATCAACCGTCATGACCATAACTGGGTGGCTATAAAGGTGTGCATCAGGTATTCCAGAGGAATGGTTGAGGCATATGATCGATATCGGGATTTTCCTATCCGAGTGACGGATAGATACTCTGGGACCACTCGGTGAGAACACATCAATGAGCTTGCAAGCATGTGACTAGGTCACAAAGATGTGATATCACGGGAACGAGTAAACGTGTTTGTCGGTAACAAGATCGAACTGTATATGGATACGTGAGATCAGGTCTTGGACAAACCAGTTATTATTGTGCAAAGGGAATAAGACTCGACGTTTAGATGGTTCAAGCGAACAACCATGTTCGTGGAATATGAAGGGATCTACATGTGTTTCCAGATACCGTTGATGATCAATTGATCATGTAGATGTACCCTGCATACCTAAACATTCCCGAACCGTAAGGGTGTCACGCTTAAGGGTAATCGACACTACGGGTTGATCTACTGCCGATAGAGAAATAGGAAGAGAGAACCGGAAATGTTCCAGAGAGAAACTGAAGTGTTTGAAAGTCATTCAAAAGGAGTTTTGAATGAGAGGAATTAAATAATATGTATTTAATATTAAATATAAAAGAAAAAGGAAAATTTCCCACATGGGCCTATGCTAAGAGGGAAAGGGGCCCAAGAGGGAAGGGCCATGCGGCTAGGGTGGGAGGGCTCCCACCACGCCGGCCACCCCTAGGTGGGCTTGGGAGCGTGGGTTCCCCCTTGCCGGCCACCCCTAGGTGCCTCCCCCGCCGGTCACCCCTAGGTGGGCTTGGGCGCGCGGGTGCACCCCCCCTCCCCCCCCCCCCCCCCCCCCCGCCAGCTCCCTCCTCCCACCTCCTCTCGTTTAGTCTCACCCTAGGACTTGGGAAGTGAGGAGTGCCGAGATTTCTTCTATATATAGGGGTGCCCTCCACCCTAATTCCTCATCCTACAATTGGCATTAGTCATTCTCTATCCCTCTCTCTCCCTCCCCGCGTGTTCCCAAAGTAAGGAATGTGCTAGGAGTTAAAGAGTTCTCTGCCTAGTGCATGTTGTCATGCTCCTAGAATCGGTCTGGATATTCTTGTTCTGCTACTTTGCTGGACCGAGGCCCGGGGGACGTCTTTTTACATTGTACGCGTGTGAAACTCGACAAGGCACTACCACTAGTGGTGTTGGACGCTTCAAGCCTTCTATACCTTGAGGTCTGCGACGCTTGGCTTCATCAGCAATGTTTGTGCGGGAATCTAATTCCGCGACCGGTCTTCAAATGTATGAATACTATATCCCGCTTGTTATTGTACTTCTCCATAGATAAATCTTGGGTGATGTGTTCTCGTAGTAGTTTTTTCTGCCACAGAACCCCTTTAGAATATGAATGGATACACAATAAGATTGTCCTTTATTTGTTTTATCGGATAGCAAACTAGTATAGTGAGACATAGCACAGACAAAAATATCAGTAAAACTGCATGTATTTCTGCATTGTCATGTCGTACATTGAGAAATAGTACTTATTCTTCCCACGAGTATTTTGGTCAACATAAACTTCTACAATGTGGTTGAATTTATCGACTCACATATTTATCACTTTGCTGCTCGGGTATTGGAGGGGCCGCATAGAATCTTGGAAACCCCTATAAGAGCTATAGTAGCGATCAAACTTTATGAAACATTTGCTCCATAAGAGGTATAACAAAAAGTCTTTTTGAAAAAAGTAACCCAAAGTAACAAGCAAGCAAAGTACGTGTACTATTGTAGCAAAAAATTCCCAATAGGTTGGCATATGTGAAGCAAACAAATGAAACATTCCTATGGAGAAAAATTAAAGAAGGAAGCGGCATAAATTAATTGCAGCAACTAAAGTATTCTAACTATTGTAAGGAAATAAATGTAAAAAAATATGTGGACTAATGAATCATCACATAGAAATGACTGGGAAAAACTCACGACACGACTTTCTTATCCCTCTTAAATTTGCGACCATTCATGACGAACTTGCCATATGCATGGATTACTTTTTGAGAGACCTTAATCTTCTTCATTTTGCGAGGTGTTAGCACTTCCTTGGATTCCCTCTTGAACCTATTGTTCTTCTCAAGAGTTATAGTACTAGTTCTAGCAACTTTGGTGGCAGCATCTGAAGCAAAAAAAGGATCATAGAGGTAAGCATACTATAAGCAATGTTGCATTTTATTGGTGTACCAAAAACTAGCAATGCATGAAGGAAAATGAAGCAAAAAAGAAAAAACAGGGACAATATAGACAAGTTCATACGGTGCTATCCCACACGAGTAAATCATCATAATATATGTAAAAATATAGAAAAAACTTTGAATTGTATGCATAAAAAAGGAAAACATAGCAGGTTGTTCAAAAAACTGAGTTATAACCTATGTTACCATTGGGGTTCACATTGGGAACTAGAATTTTTTAGATCTATCGAACACACCAAGATCAAATTATGCAACAACACGAGATAGAATAGATCTAGTACTCACCAATGGTGTAGCGTATATTTGTTCGTCGACAAAAATGTTGATGAAGCGCTCGAGGCAGGATCAAAGCGATGATCCCTCCAAAAGTATCCACGCGTCCGGTAATCTTGTTCTAGTAGAGCTTCTCTACCCAAGGGTCGGCAATGTCAGAGTTAGCGTACCATCCTCATGGCGTGTATGAGATATATAGAGAGATCTGGAGGTAGAGAGGCAGCCTGTGGCCAAAGCAATTAGTGTGCGGAGGGCCTGCCTGTCCTTCTCTTTATATAGGAGGAGGGAGACGGTGGCGCCTAGGGTTCCTCCCTAGGCGCCGGTGGCCATGGTGGCCCCATGGTGGCTCATCTCCTCCCCACGAGATAGGCAATGATCTCATACTAGATGCACATCATATCCTTCCTAAAATAGAAGATGTGATATCTTCCATAATACCAAGATCAAATCAAATCTCAATCAAGGATATGATCCATAAGCTTCCTAAATTGACATATCCCCAAAATAGGAAAGTATTGTGCAGCCGAGGGGGCTAGGCGCCACCCATGATGATATATACTGCCCCCATGTGCTACACCTAGTTAGCCATGGTGGGCGCATGTTCCATCCCACTTGGGCCGTTGCACTTTTGTCCTTTTCTCTATGGAACCATTCCGTCAATCCGAAACTCTTTGGGTTTTCTCCTATGGACTCTCCCGATGACCCGGAACCATTCCGGAGAATCTCTCACATACACATATGATCTACATACTCTACATAATGTCTCCTAAATGTGTGACCCTAGAATAATATAGGTATTATGTGGACATGACCGTAGAACTCTTTCCGGACAATAATCAATATCGGGATCTGGACTCCCGCATAACCGCAAAGTAATCGAGCGAACCAATTGATGTCTTGCAATTCCTTTTGCATTACGATACATGAAAATCACGAGGTAAAACAATGAGGTATCCTCGAAATTCAACTCCTTGATTACTATACATGATGACCTCGTTTCCGGTTTGTCTTTCTTTTCTCTCGTTCGCATATTCTAGTATCCACTAATCTCATCACCCTGTGTATGGCCATACGATTCATGATACTGTTATATACTAACGCCTCACAGTAATGGTGAACTAGTTGATGTGGTGGTAGTATGACACCCACTTTTGATGTGCTGGTAGGTTAACACCATGGTGATAGGATGAACTTGTGACTTCATTTTGTCTAATGATCATGCATGCTCCCGTATTGTGTTGCTTTTGATGTTGTACATAACTTGTTATTTCTGTTCCGTGTTAATTGTACGTGGTGTACAGAGGGATGCATCAGGGGTCTATGGTTCTTAGAGGATCTGCCAAGAACAAGTCAATGGTGTCTCCAACAACAATTACAGAAGGTGTGCAACTTTAGAGGAGGTCGAGAAGGAGTTTAATAATTTCTTAGCAGACTAGGCTATGGCTAATCAAGCTATGGTTTTTGAACCTATCTATGCCTGTTGAAACAATGCTTATATCTATTGAAGCCATGACTATTGAAGCTATGATTGTTCAACCCATGGCTATTGAAACTGTACAAATGGTTGATCAGGTCCAAGAGATCAGGTTGAGAGATTTCATCATCATCATCCTTCTTTTGGTGATTGCCAAGCTCCTCATATTCATATCCCTCTCTTGCTTATGTGTATGATTGAATATAATGATAACCTTCCCAAAATTTAAATGAGACTAACACATATAGACTCATAGCTACAATCAACCCCTTCTTTTTATATCAAATGGTCCGGAAATCATGCGTGCAGCGAACCAAACAAAGGGATCAAAACTGCTACTATACAGAAATACAAACAATTCCTGTGGGTACTAACCAAATAAGACTAACCAAATAAGAACAACGTGATTTTTGATCTGTTTTATATAGTCATGCCTCGGCGCCTGCCCTAAAAAACACAAAATAGATGCAGACAGCCAATCACGTCATGGATATTTGGACCGGGGTGGCGCGCGCCGGTTCCCCGATTCGATTCGACTCGAACCAAACCGGACCTGAATTCGTTGACTAGTTTGACTGACGCGGGGTGGGAAGGCCACAGGGAGGAGGGGGTAGCGTATATAACGGCCGGAACCCCGCCATCTCCACCCCTTTCTTCTTCTTCCCCAAGCGCCTCTCTTCTCTTCCTCTGACGCGCGACTTCCGGACAGAGACAGAGCCCAGCACGCACGAGACAGACGCAGAGAGAGAGCGCCATTCCGAGAGATGAGCAGCTGCAGCAGTGTGTCGCCGGTGCTGGCGAGGTCGGCCAGGAGATGGGAGCACAGGAGCGGCGGCGGCCGGTTCAGGGCGGAGATCGAGATGGACAGAGGCATCGCCTTTCCCAGGCGAGTCTTCCTTCTCTCGATTCTTCTTCTTGAGTCCTCCCTCCAATGTTGCTTTCTTGGTCTGTTTCTTCCGCGCGCCGATGCTTGATAAAGTTCCGTTCCGTTCTTGCGCGCGCCGCCATTGTTATGCCTCCCTGCTCTGCTTTCTCTCCTTCCTTATTCTCCTCCGGTAGTAGTAGTATTATTGTTCCTCTGTCAATTCAAGGATTGCTCGCTTTCTTGCTCGATTTGTCTCTGTTTCCGATCGCGTTAACTGATTCTTGGTGTTCGATTCGCGAACCGGAATGCAGGAGCCCGGAGTTGGGATTCGCCGCCGCCGTGCGAGAGCCGCTGGTGAGGCTGCAGCGCCCCAGGTACGACTTCGAGAGGTGGGACTGGGGCTACTTCGCATGGCCGCACGACCGTCTCGACGGTGAGCTCTTCTTCTTCCTTCCTTCCTTCCTTCCTTCCGTCACGAGTGCGTGCGTGCACCAACTGATTGATCACTACTGAACCTGGACGGGAATGTAGGCTAGATTAGTCCCAACCGTTCTTTTGGGTTCAAGACTAGAGAGATGCACAAGTCGGTTTGAGAGTGGGTTAATGAATCTGGACGGAAAAGTGCACTTGGTTAATCCCCTCCATCCTTTTGGTTTCAGAGCATAGAACGTTGCTGTATCTGTAAATTTTAGTGTGGAACATGTAGAAACCTCAATCTGCGACTGCTAAATTTCAATCTCTGGGTATGTTTAGTAAACTTTTCCTAACGAGGAACTGGATTCTTTTTCTCTGCAAATGCAAGTGCAGTAGCTGTTTATAGGATTGATGTGGCCAAAAAATTAACAGTCGAAATTGTTCATTGAATCTAGACGAAAATTTGGTTATGTTGGTACATATATCTGTACAGTTCCATGGAAACTTCAGGATTACGTTCTGTTTGATTCTTCAGTAGTTTACCTCTAGGAACGTTTAGTAATTTGTTCTTGAGAAGAAACTGAATTATTTGTCTCCGAAATGCAAGTGCAGTAGCTGGTTATAGGATTGGGCATGCCCAAGAGAGTTGATAACGTCACGATGGTTCAGCGAATCTAGATGAATTTTATTGGTTATGTTGGTACATACATCTGCAGAGTTCCATGCAAACTTCAGAAGTAGCATTTGGTTGAATCTTCAGTAGTCTTTCATTTAATCAGTAATGCTGTCGCAACACAGATGTCAAATTTCTGACAATGAACTGCAACATGTCCACAGTCCAACCAAGAAACTGGATTTTTTTGGTTGTACCTGCAAATGCAAGTGCAGTAGCTGTTTAGGTTTGTGTGGTCGACATGGTCAAAAGTTCAAAAAAGAAATAGTGGTTCAGAACTAGAGATACTCTAAAGTTGAGTTGAGACTTGGTTACTAAATCTGGAGGAAAAGTTGACTTGTTTAATCCCCCTCCTGTTGTTTCAGAGCTGTGATAGCTAATTTTGGGGAGGAAGATGTAGAAACTACAATCTATGATAGCTAATTGTGCCTCTCTAGGCACATTTTTAGGATATTTTTTTGCTGACAAGAAACTGAATTCTTTGTCTACGAAAATGCAAGTGCAGTAGCTGGTTATAGGATTGGAGTGACCAAGAAAATTAACAGTCACAATGGTTCAACAAATCTAACGGAAAATTTGATTACATACATCTGCAAATCCAGCCAAGAAACTGAACCTTTGATTTGCCAAGAAACGGAAAATTCGGTTACATACATCTGCAATTTGGTTACATACATCTGCAAATCCATGGGAACTTCAAAACTAGGACTTGGTTGATTCTGCTGTACTCTTTGATTTGCTTAGTGGTGCTACTGCAACAAAAAAATTGAAATTTCTGACAATGAACTGAAACATGCTTGCAATCCAGCCAAGAAACTGAACCTTTTATACCTGCAAATGAAAGTGCACTAGCTGTCTAAGTTTGGGTAGTTCAACATGGAGAGAAGTTCCACAACGGAACAGTGCTTTGCTGAATCCAGATGGAACAACTGTTTAACTTGGTGTCTCTCCGTTCTAGTTCAAACTGACTCTGTTTAAGAATACTTCAGTAGTCTTTGGTTTGAGTAGTGCTGTTGCAACACAAATTCCCTTTTCTGACAAGAGACCTGAAGAATGATAAGGTACTACATATTTATGTTTGTGTAGTGTTGATGTGGTGAAAGTTCAGCAAAGGGACCACGCTTTGCTGAATCTAGATGGAACAGAGGACTACCGGTTTAGTTCACACTGAATTTGTTTCATTCTTCAGTAGCCTTTGGTTTGATAATTGCTGTTGAAACACAATTTCCCTTGTCTGACAAGAAACCTGAAACATTATCAAAGATACTAGCTATTTATGCTTGCATGGTGTTGATGCGGTGAAAATTCAACAAAGGAACAGCGGTTTAGTGAATCTAGCTGGAACAGTGGACTAAATATGTATCTACTCCTACTGTTTTAGTTCAAACTGAATTTGTTTGATTCTTCAGTAGTCTCGCTGATGCAACACTATCTCCATTTCCTGACAAGAAACCCTGAAACCTGATCAAAATGCAGCTAATCTGGAGATGAGGGACAGCGATCCGCTGGCCACATTCGAGGCGGACCGCAAGGTGATCGAGGGATTCCTGAGCCGGAGCACCCAGCAGTTAGAGGCGAGCCAGAGCACGCCGCAGCTAGAGGCCGGGGAGGGCATCCTGAGCCAGAGCTCGCCGCAGCTAGAGGCGATAGAGGAGTTCCCGAGTCCGAGGACGCCGCAGCCCGAGGCCGTCCAGGCCTTCCTGGGACAGAGCACGTTGAAGCTAGAGACCGACGACGATGTGCCCCCCGGATTCAGCTCCCCGTGGCGCCGGGGATGCGCAGAGTCCAACCCCTTCCTGCTGGAGCATTGCAAGGCACTGCAGGGTCACTTTGCATACTAGGAGTGAGATACACCATGATCCATATCCACTTGTCTGCAATGCACAGAGTCTGATGATCCATAGGATGAATGATGGTGCGTCTGCCATCGAGGAGCTTGCCAATCAGGATAACAGCAGGATTAGCGTCGCGGCTCAGAAACTGTGACAGGAACATGTTTTGGTTCAGAATTGTTAGACAGAAACTTTCTTTACACTAGGATTACCATTGCAGTTCTATACTGTGACAGGAACAAGGTTTAGTTCAGAACTGTTACACAGAAACTCTCTGTACAGTAGAGATTTGCGTACACACTCGTGTAAACTCCACAATTCCATAGCTCTTCTAAACATCAGTTGGTAACTGCAATTTGTGGCGTGTTCTCCATGTAGTACACCTGATTTGTCGCTCAAATATGCATGTTTCCTTTTAACCTCTGAGTGATGGTCTTTGCTCTCCTACTGTTTTAAGCACTTACTTCCTCCGGCCAGAAATAAGTGACTCGGATTTGTCTACATTCATGTGTTTAGATACACACGATTCTAGACAAATCTGAGTCAGTTATTTCCAGACAGAGGGGGTACTTCGGAAGAGGACAGGATAAAACAGTCAGCTCTGAACTAAGTACCTGGCTTCTTTATCATGCCATGGCAAACAATCATAGACTCAAGAAAGTATCCCTGTTGGGAAGGTGACCTCGGATAGGGTAAAGACGGGAAAAGACGAAAGGACGTTCCCCGTCCAGTTTCCGAGTTAGAGGTCGGACGATATATAAAAGAGCAGGACCCTTATGATGATAGCCAGGCATAACCCGGCCATGATACTGCGTAAGTCGGCTGGGTTAGCCCGAGTAGTCTTATGCAGGTGAAGGACGAGCCGAGCTATGCGAGACAGGGCCGAATGATACAAAGCTTGCAGGAGAAGGAGAAGCCTAAAGTCAAACTCTAGTCACAGGCTAGGGAGAATCTGAGCAGAGCCAAGCACAAAGGACAAAGGCGCAGAGCGACAGAGGGGCAGAAGAAGGTCACGGAGGTGACAGTCCTGAAGCCCGAGGCACGCAGGAGGGGTCATCTGGAATCTTGCCGTCATTAGAAGGGCGACACGGAAAGGAGGCCGCCGAGTTACTATATTGGGACAAGCATATTCCTCGAATATGCTTGCCACGTCAGCCCTAGAGGAACCCATGGCTCCCCTTTATAAGGGGAGTCTTGGACCCTGAGAGGGGCATCGGCTCATTTAGTACCGTTAGGCTGGTAAAGTTCTCTCTTTCTTCTTGTACACAGCTCAAGGAACACTTGTAGCCCAAGGAAAAAGAAATAAAGATCTTTACCTTAGTCTTTTGTATGTAGAATCAACTACATCTTCCCTCCCCAGATCCCACTAGCATCCATTGGCCCCATACTTTAGCCTACCCATGGCATCTGCCGTGCCACCACCACGACAGTTGGCGCCCACCGTGGGGCCAGCAGCGGTGCTAGCTGGAGTCATGATCCGAACGGGAAACTTCATCAACACTGGCGAGCGCATTGTCTCTGGCTTAGTCCGGATATTTGATCTCTGTGACTATGTCAGCGACAACGCAGGCAGCTTCAAGGGAAAAACTCCTCCGCGCAACGGCGTCTTCATCAACTTGGGCGTGCATCAGATCTACGTCGGCGTCGACATCTCCGGCGTTTATCCTCACCAGGTTGTTGTTGCAGGAGAACCTCCCCTCAGCGCCGCAAACAGTCCGCGCGGAGTGCTCCCTGTCAGCAGCGTCGAGGTGATGGTCGCAGCCGGGGTGCAGGCAGGAGCAGCGGGCGCCGGATCAAGCAGGGATCCGACGACGGGTCTGCAGGTGGCTCCCAAGCAGACAGCTCCACATCCCACCGAGGTAATTCCTTCAGCGGACAACCAGGCCGAGGTGCAGGAGACAACCCCTAAGGCACCAAGGGTAAGAGGGCCACCTCTGGAAAGACCAGAAAACATTCTTCAGGCAACTATAGATAATTTGACTACGCCTGTAGCGCCGGTACTTGATCCGGCTAATGCTCAGGCAGAGTTAGAAGAGACCAGGCAGAAGGTGCTGGTAGAGGCAAAAAAGGTGTCGGCCTTGCGGGAGTCCTTAAACAGGACCCTGCGAGAATATGCCAGGGCAAACAAGCTTGACGTCGCCCCCGAGCGGGTTGACGAGTTGAGAGTAAGAGGAAAAAACCTCATAGATGATATCAATAAGGAGCATGATGCTCATAAGGCAGATTCAGTTGATCTAGGCTTGCCGAGGTACAGTATCCCGGCAAAGAACCTGAGAGCGGCAAATGCCGCAGCATTAGAGTTAGAAGGATTGACCGGCGAAGCCCGGCAGAAACAGCAAGAAAGAGTGAATGAGCCGGTGCGCATTGCGAACCAGCAGAATGAAGAAATGCTCAGAGCAGACCCGGCGAGGCCAGGTGCCTCACGAATGGTTCACTCGGCTGGTGCGGCACCTGCCTTATCTGTGGCAGCAGCATCTTCGCCCAGAAATAATGCACGAAAGGACAGAGCAGTAACTTCGGGAAAGAGAAATAAGCAAATTGTTCCATATGATCCGGCGATAGCCGGAAAAGCAAATGAGAACAGAGGCAATGGAAGCCGAGGTAACAGTGGCGAGAGAAACCCCGGCCGTGCTGAGAAAGGCAATGGAAGCCGATGCAATGGAGATCTCGGAAGAGGAGAACTCGGAAGAGGGAATCACGAGAACAATATCCCAATCGAGGGAAGGAGAGAACCGCCGCCCAACCAGCAGCCGAGACATGAACCTCGGCAGGAAAGAGAAGCAAGACCAGCTCGCCACAATCAGGTGAATGAAAGGTACAATGATGGTTATTCCGAAATGGAATATGCGGTTCATGGAGGAAATAACCACTATGGAATGCAGGAAAGAATTATGTATAGAGATTTGCCGTCAGGAGATGCCAGAGTAAAGCTGGACCGGCTATACCGATCCGAGCTGCTAGAAGAACAGGGTCCACCAGGTTCGGCATGCTTCGGACCACGGATCATGGGCGAGCCGCCCGTGCCGAACTTTCAGCTAGCAAGGGGCACAAAAACATATAATGGGAGCACCAAACCGCAGGATTGGTTGATTGATTATGCCACTGCAGTAAAAATAGTTGGCGGAAACTTACGATGGGCAGTGCGATATGTCCCGCAAATGTTGGAAGGACCAGCTAGAGTATGGCTGAATAATCTGCCGACAGGCAGCATCAACTGTTGGTTGGATTTTGAAGAAATGTTCGTTAGCAACTTCACTAGTACTTACAAGAGGCCAAACAGGCCGCAGCAGCTAGCCATGTGCAAGCAGAGGCCGAATGAGACAGACAGAGAGTTTTTAACTCGGTGGTGTAACCTAAGAAATTCGTGTGTAGGAGTTATAGAATCACAAGCAATAGCTTGGTTCGCTCAAGGATGCCGCTATGCCAGTGTACTATGGCAGCGACTGCAAAGAGATATGCCAACCACATTGGCAGAAACCATCAGAATAGCGGATTCCTATGCATTGGGGGATCCGACGCAACCAGAATTAATGTCGGAAGATCATCGGGAACATCAAGATCAATATGCAAGAGATGTGGACGGGTCATCCAGGCGCAATGACTTCAGAGGAAGAAGAAGAGAAGAAAGACCGGATTATAGATATGGTTCAACTCAGGTGGCAGCAGTAGTGCAAGATCAGCCGAGTCACGGAAACAGTCAGCGGCAAAAGAATGGTCCTCAAAAATGGACACCAAGGAATGAAGGGAAAAGACAGTGGACACCAGAGCAAAAGAAGCAATGGCAGGAGAGGCCGAAGTACACGTTTGAATCTATGTTAGATCAGCCGTGTAAATTTCACACGTCAAACCCGGCCAGGCCGGCCAACCATACAACCCGCCAATGTGCATGGATGAAAAATGCAATGGGTAACCCCGCGGGCATACAGACAGCGCCTCTCCAGGCACATCAGCAGCATCAGCCACAGCTAACTGGAGCAAATGCACAGCAACTGATGTTACCACCACCTCCCCCGAGGTATGAAAACTCGGACCGGAGAGATGCAGTGCATCAAGTGATAAACCAAGGTCCGGATGGAGGGACAAATCCAGGAAGTAATGGACGCAATGATTACAGAGAACATCATCAATCATATTGCGTGTTCACAACAGAACAGCAAGACAAGCAGAGTGTACAGCGCCGGCATATGGAAGTGAATGCAGTTATGCCGGCAGTACCAAGATATGTGCCTTGGTCGGATCAAGAAATAACTTGGAGCATAAAGGATCACCCCAAGATAATGCCGAGTCCAGGGTCGTATGCACTCGTGTTAGATCCGACGTTTGTCGGACTGAGCATTAATGTGAAATTTTCAAAGGTACTCATTGACAATGGGAGCAGTATCAATATCATGTACAAAGATACAATGCATAAACTCGGAATATCGCAGAACATGCTGCAATCCACGAGGACCACATTCCATGGGATAGTACCAGGGCTTTCGTGAACCCATTGGAAAGGTTCAAGTAGATGTGTTATTCGGCACAAGAGATAACTGCAGAGCAGAAAATTTAGAGTTTGAAGTGGTGGATCTAGAGAGTTGCTATCATGCTCTACTCGGACGGCCAGCATTGGCCAAATTCATGGGCAGCTGCCACATAAGTTACCTGAAGATGAAGTTACCCGGACCACAAGGGGTGATAACAGTAGCAGGAGATTACAGGAAGTCAATGGAATGTGCTTCAGCCGGATCAAATTTGGCCGAATCATTGGTAATAGCAAGAGAAAAAAGAAGGATTCAGGAGGTAGCAGCCCTCGCTCAGTCGGCGCAACTGAATATGCCAGCATTAGCCAACCCGCATGGAAGTGTTTCCTTTCAGCCGACTAAAGAAACAAAAAAGTTCCAGATAGATGAGCAGTTTCCAGAGCACACCGTCACCATTGGTGACGGGCTAGATGCTAAATAGGAAAGCGAGCTCACCAACTTCCTCCGTGAGAATCGGTATATCTTTGCATGGTCAACTCAGGATCTGCAAGGTGTGCCGAGGGAGTTGGCTGAGCACTCTCTGAATGTAAGGCCAGGAGCAAGGCCGGTGAAGCAACCTCTCCGCCGCTTCGCCGAGGACAGGAGAAAAATAATAGGGGATGAAATACCTCGGCTCCTTGCGGCCGGGTTCATCATGGAGGTGTTGTATCCAGATTGGCTATCGAACCCGGTGCTAGTGGAAAAGAAGAAGGATGATCCAAATATAGCCATTGTATGGCGAATGTGTATCGATTACACGAACCTGAACAAGGTGTGTCCAAAACAGGGTTGGCTCTATGTTTTGGAGGGCCCTAGAGCGAGGTCGACAACATGGGCCCGTATTAATATGTAAAGAAGTATGAATGACTATTTTTTTGCAAAGTATTAAGAGTTAACATCCGACAACACATTCTTAATTCAAGACATTATTGTTAAGCCTTAAACCATGTCATATAATGACAGATAAAATAAAAGAGTAGTTAAATAACCTATTGCTGCAAAATCAAGTTCTCCTAAATCAGATTCTTGCAATTGATTATCAGCGTTGATATCAAAATTGACCGAAAAATACTTATTTTAAAACACCTCTTTGTGATTCAATAAACCGACTCTTTGTTTTTAATTTATTTTCTCAAAGCAGGACTTGTGTTCTTCGGACAACATTTGAACACCTATAATTGTTAAGGAATTAGATAGTACTTAAAACTAAAGCTCCAAGTCCCTAATCTCACATTGCAATTGGATTCTATGGCGATTGAACGTACCAGGGGCTAGGACAGCAGAGAAAAGGCCATGAGGAGCGGGAAAGGACGCAGATGGATTCACAAGTTCAAATGATCAATTTTGGTTCCTAATAGGCAATGACGAATTGGTGATCTCCAATCTAGAGAAGGGCGGCTAGGACAGTCCGCAGTTAAATAGATAATAGTAGGAAATTGGGGATACAAACAGGCGAACATGAACTAGACTACATGGGAGATTGATTCTTGATTTGAGTTTGTCCATTCTTTCTCCATGCTAGGCCTTTTAACTGAATTTTTCTAACCCAAAACCAAACAGCTGACTAATAAAAAAACATGCAAATCATGGGCCCCTGAAAGGCATGGGCCCTAGGGCACCGCCCATGTTGGCCATGGGTCAGAGCCGACCCTGTGTCCAAAGGATCATTTTCCTTTACCTAGAATAGACCAAGTCATTGATTCGACTGCTGGTTGTAAGCTATTGTCATTTATAGACGCGTTTTCTGGTTTTCACCAGATACCGTTAAACCCGGCCGATCAAATAAAGACTGCGTTTATTACCCCGTACGGGGCTTATTGCTATCGCACCATGTCATTCGGCCTGCGTAACGTGGGGGCAACGTATCAGAGATGTATGCAAAAATGTCTACATGACCAGATAGGAAAGAATGTACAAGTGTATGTAGATGATGTGGTTATCAAAACCAAAGAAAGCAAAACGCTACAGGAGGATATACGACAAACTTTCGCGAATCTGAGAAGGTTCCGGATGAAGCTTAACCCGGAAAATGCACTTTCGGTGTGCCTGCGGGAAAACTGCTCGGTTTTCTCGTATCTAGACGAGGTATAGAGGCCAACCCAACTAAGATAAAAGCAGTGGAAAGGATGGAATTACCGAGATGTCTAAACGACGTACAGAAGTTCACAGGTTGCTTAGCCTCGCTCAGCCGATTTGTATGTCGGCTGGGAGAGAAAGCATTACCACTTTATCAGTTGATGAAAAAATCTGATAGGTTCATTTGGACACCACAAGCAGACAATGCATTCCATGAATTGAAAAAGATGTTGGTCACAGCGCCAGTCTTGGCTTCTCCATTGTCGAAAGAACCTATGTTACTTTACATAGCAGCCACGAACAGAGTAGTGAGCGCGGTGGTCGTGGTGGAACGAATTGAAGATGATAAATCTGTACAAAGGCCAGTGTATTACCTAAGCGAGGTACTATCAGCCTCAAAACAAAATTATCCATATTATCAGAAGATGGCATACGGGGTGTACATGTCAGCAAAGAAACTTAAACATTACTTCGAAGAGCACCCCATCAAGGTGATTTGTGAAGCACCCATAGCCGATATATTGAGCAACAAAGATGCAAGTGGCCGAATAGAAAAATGGGCAATTGAATTGTCACCTTATACTCCGCAATTCGATAGGCGAGATGCAATCAAATCTCAGGCTGTGGCCGAATTCTTCGTGGATTGGGCCGAGGTACAATATGAGCCACCATTACCAGATCCGAATTATTGGACGATGCACTTCGATGGTTCCAAACTAAGAAATGGTTTGGGGGCATGAATAGTGTTAACCTCGCCAAAAAGAGACCAGCTGAGATATGTGTTGCAAATACATTTTGCCGCGTCAAATAATGTCGCCGAATATGAAGCACTCGTCCATGGATTGAAGGTGGTAAAAGAGATTGGCATACGCCGAATCTTGTGCTACGGAGACTCAGATCTAGTAGTACAACAAGTCTCAGGCAATTGGGATGCGTTAGATGCCAATATGGCCTTATATAGATTTCATGTGCAAAAACTCAGTGGATACTTTGATGGGTGTGAATTTCATCATATACCTCGGGCGGAAAACGACGCCGCAGGCACATTGTCAAAACTCGGACCAACCAGACAATCGATTCCCCCAGGTATCGCCCTAGAGCACCTGAGGAAACCATCAATAACACCATCACCAGAGTCCGAATCTATTTTTATTCCGAAAAAATCAAGCAAAGATAGTGTGCCGATGGAAGTTGACAAGGAATGTTACCCGAAATTTCCAAAAATGAACCCGGCCGATGCACGGACGGATATGGGGAAATCCGAGGTAATTATGTCAGTAGAAAATATGGAAATAGATAGCGAGATTACCCCAGAAAAAATCATACCAACATGGGCGCAACCCATATTTTCTTTCCTCAGAGACGCGATTTTGCCGAATGACGAGGTACTAGCAAGACAGACACTGAGAAGAGCTAAATCTTATACAATCATAAACAATGAGCTGTATAAAAGGAGTGTCACAAGCGTGTTGCAAAAATGTGTGAGCTCGGCGGAAGGCCAGGAGATCCTCCTAGATATACATCAAGGAGAATGCGGTCATCACGCCTCATCCAGAGCTTTAGTGGCCAAAGCATTCAGGCATGGGTTTTATTGGCCAACAGCGTTGAAAGAGGCCAAAGAACTGGTTGAAAAATGTAATGGTTGCCAGAGATATGCTAGCAAGATACATATGCCATCGTCCGAGTTAAAAACGATACCAATTACTTGGCCATTTTCTGTATGGTGCTTAGATATGGTGGGACCATTTAAGTCGGCCCGAGGCGGGATGACCCACATCTTAGTCATGGTGGACAAATTCACAAAATGGATTGAACTAAAACCAATAAAGAAGTGTGATGGGCCAACATCAGTGAAATTCCTCAAAGATATTATCTTGAGATATGGCTACCCACACAGTGTTATTACAGACAACGGTACAAACTTTGCAGAAGGAGCTTTCGCTAGATTCTGTCAAGAAAAGCACATAAGACTAGATGTCGCCTCTGTGGCGCACCCAGCATCCAATGGGCAAGTAGAAAGATATAATGGACTGGTATTGTCCGGAATAAAACCACGACTCGTCGAACCGCTGCAGAGGTCGGCAGGATGTTGGATTGAGGAACTACCAGCAGTACTATAGAGCCTCAGGACTACCCCAAACAGATCAACAGGTTATACACCATTTTTTCTAGTGTATGGGGCAGAAGCTGTGCTTCCAGCCGACATAATACATGACTCGCCAAGGGTTACCCAATATACAACCGCTGAAGTAAATGAAGTAGCTCGGCAAGATGATGTCGATCTGCTAGAAGAAGCCAGAGAGCTGGCGCTATCAAGATCAGCTATCTATCAAACAGGACTTGAGACGATATCACAGCAAGAAGGTGAATCCCAGAGTGTTTAAAGAAGGAGATTTGGTTCTCCGGCTGGTGCAACGCACGGCCGGCATGCACAAACGGTCACCTCCATGGGAAGGACCATTCATCGTGATCAAGGCATTGCACAATGATGCGTACTACCTAATTGATGCTTAGTCACCAGGAAAGAACAAGGCAGACAAAGCCGGCGAAGAATCGAAAAGACCATGGAACGTAGCTTTACTTCGTCCATTTTACTCATAGGAGTCATCTACCACACATCGTAAAGTGGCGCTTCAGGATGGAGCATCCGCTATGTATTGAACCTCGGCGCCCAGAGCAGTGGCTCGGGGACTGCCATATGTTGTTTTTTGATTTTGCGTTATGTATTAAACCTCGGCACTTTGAGCAGTGACTCGGGGACTGCCCTGTATTGTTTCTAAGTTTGGTTTATGTATTAAACTTCGGCGCCTTGAGCAGTGGCTCGAGGCTTGCCATATGTTGTTTTTTGATTTTGCGTTATGTATTAAACCTCGGCACCTTGAGCAGTGACTCGGGGATTGCCCTGTATTGTTTCTAAGTTTGGTTTATGTACTAAACCTCGGCGCCTTGAGCAGTGGCTCGGGGCTTGCCATATGTTGTTTTTGATTTTGTGCTATGTATCAAACCTCGGCACCTTGAGCAGTGACTCGGGGACTGCCCTATATTGTCTCTAAGTTTGGTTTATGTATCGAACCTCGGCGCCCAAAGTAGTGGCTCGGGGATTGCCATATATTGTTTTTTATTTTCTGTTTTATGTATTATACCTCGGCGTCTTGAGCAGTGACTCGGGGACTGCCCTATATTGTTTCTAAACTCGGTTTATGCATTAAAACTCGATGCCTTAAGCAATGGCTCGGGGACTGCCCTATATTATTCCTAAGTATGGCTATACTGTATTACAAGAGTGAGTACCAAACTTCGGCACCCAGAGTGATGCCATTTCACTTTCCCCAAATACGGCCTTCGAGATCTACACCCAGATTAACAGTCCACAACACAGCGGTCACGCTACGGAGCTTATCGAATGTCAGGCAATATTGAACGCCGAACTACGGTGGAGCAAAGACAAATATACACTCCAAACTCAAGAAATTGAAAGCTGTCAAAGCAAGGATTCGGACAAACACGACCAGTTTAAACAAAGTGATAACGATTACAACCACATGTGTCTCAGCGGTACAAGGCAAAAGAGTTTCATACCGCACGAAAGACGGACTAATGTTTGACGTACATCATACGCCCGGCATACCAGGGATAAGAAATGACTTAGAGTTTTTTCAAACTGGAGAGGCAGTGAATTGGTCAGAAGCTGGACACTCCGAGGTAGGTGGCACTTCGGCCGAAGTTGCCTCACCCTCCACAGATCCAGGAGCGACTTCGGGGGAAGCCCGAGGTTGTTGAGAAACGTCAGCTTGCGCTGTGGAATGCCCAGTCCCTTTGGAGGAGGATCGCGCGTCGCCATTACCATCCGAGCTCGAATTGGAATCACCAGAGGTAGTCGAGTCACCCTCATCTTCGCCCTGTTCGGCTGAGTTATCATCAGAGGCATCCTCAACTTCGACCTCGTCTTCCGGGTTAGAAAGGAAACTTGGCCCTTCATTCCAGGTATGCACGTCGGCATACTCGACAAGCTGGAAGGCACGAGCCTGCCGGAGAGCGATGAAGTCTGGGTCCTCAACCCAACGGGAACCAGTGCGCAAATTTATCAGGGTATCAAGGGAGATATCCTCATATCATGACATAATAACTGTGAGAGCCATATCAGCACCAGCTCGTCCGGCGGATTCCCTCCAAAGACTTAGCTGTCTCTCAGATGCCATTAATCTTTCCACCAATATTTTGACCTCATCAATGTTAGGAGTCCCAGAAGTATTCGGCCAGAGAACATGGTAGGCCCGGATAGCTTCCTGCACCAAATCCCTGCCCATAATCTTCATCGGACCAACAACAGCGCCAATAGCGACCATGAAATCTTCCGAGTTTGCATCAGCAGGAACACCTCGGCGCGCACGAGCATTAATCACCACTTCAGATCTCACGGGCTTAGCTTCCGGAAAATGGTCTGCGAAAAACACAAGTGCGTTGGTCAGTAGTAAGAAAGGGAAAAAGATAACTCGGCGGCGGTCAGAAGCTTACGGTGAATATAGCTCAGCATTATCTGAAGATCTTTAGCCCAGTCACTCTTGCTTTTCTCAAAGCGAGTGATCTCCTCGCTCATCCCCCGTGTCTTCAGTTCGGCAGCCTCGAGGAGCTCTTTATTTTTCTGCAATTGCAGAGCTAGCCGATTCTTCTCCTCGGAGAACTCCTGGTCGACTTTTTCTAACTCAGACTTGTGAGAAAGCTTGAGGGACTCCACCTCGGCGCGCAAGCGAGTTATCTCGTCATCTTTGTCTTTCAGCTGCGCCGAGTGAGTGGCGGCTTGTTCTAAAAAATGCAGCATCATATCAGGCATGGGTATGCATTCTTGGTGTGACACTGCAAAAAATTGTAACTCGGCTATATCGAAGCCAGAGGGGTCAAGAGAAACCCGGCGCATAATTCACATAGATATGCGTAAAAGAACAAGAATAACTAACCTTCTAGGGCCTTGACTTTCTTTTCAAGACGGATATTAAGATTGTTGATATTTCCTATTCACCAGCAAAGTCAGCTAACACCCCACTTCCAAAGCAATAAGAATTTTAAGAATAATGCAAAAACTCGTTAACTTACCAGCTTTCTTCACCACGGGAATGACCTTCTCGTACTTATCTTGCAATTTTTTATGGGCAAAGAGCAGCCTTTGGAATTCGGCGGTACGACGATCATGCGCAACCTAAGCAACAGAAAAATAGCGATAAGATATTCGAACATACGACAGATCCGAATCAAGCAAGGCTCAATTCGAATCTAGGTGGCTGGATATTCAAAGCTCAGACAGATCCGAATCAAGCAAAGCTTAACTCAGATCTAGGTGGCTGGATATTCAAAGCTCAGACAAATCTGAATCAAGCAAAGCTTAATTCGGACCTAAGTGGCTGAATATTCAAAGCTCAGACAGATCCGAATCAAGCAAAGCTTAATTCAGATCTAGGTGGCTGGATATTCGAAGCTCACGCAGATCCGAATCAAGCAAGGCTCAATTCGAATCTAGGTGGCTGGATATTCAAAGCTTAGACAGATCCGAATCAAGCAAAGCTTAATTCAGATCTAGGTGGCTAGATATTCGAAGTTCAGGCAGATCCGAATCAAGCAAGGCTCAATTCGAATCTAGGTGGCTGGATATTCGAAGCTCAAGCAGATCCGAGTCAAGCAAAGCTCAATTCGGATCTAGGTGGCTGGATATTCGAACCCTAACAAAAACTAAACTAAGTCAAGCATTATCAAACTTCCAAACAAATAACAATTTATTCGGTTGCAAGCTTCGGGGACTAGAGTATATATAATAGCATCCGGAGAACTAATCAAAACTCCATAAAAACAATTACCTCATTCATCTTGTCACTTTCAAGAACGATCTTGGCAGCCTGATGTAGGCGGCTGCTGATATCGGAGAGTTGAAACGGCTGGCTGCTTGGATTACCCTCGAGCTGATCGGCAGCGTTCCAATTGTTGGCATACTCGACCAACGAGCCGAGACTGTTCCCACTCTCCGTGCGAGTCAGAACTTTACCTCGGACATGTTGGGTAACAACCTCCGCCGCCGGACTCTTGTGGAGAGCAAGCTGTCTATCAGCAGCCGGGGTAACAGTGCTCTTGGCAGAGGAAACCCCCTTGCGCAGCGCATCAGCAATTGTAGGCTGAGATGAGCTGGCAAGTCCTTTCTGAGAGGACGAAGGCTTGGTAACAACGACCTTTCTTGCCTTAGGAGAGGCGTTGGAAGGCGCCGTTACCTCGGCACTTGGAATGACGTCTTTAGGAGCCGGAGGAATTACGGTGTCTGAGGGCGCCGAGATATTGATATCCTCGGCTGGAGTTGGTGTCGCAGTAAAGACTGCAGGGGTCGGAGGAATCTCAGCAGAAACATCGGGGTTCACGGAGGAGGCAGCGGGTTCGGTAGGAATATCTGTGGGCCGAGGTGTATCGGCATCAACAGGAGAAATCTCAGGCGCATCATGGCGAGGTGGCATCTGATTCGGAGCAGGAGGAGAAGCAACGCGAGCAGGACTCGGAACTCTGGTATCCTCAGGAGGCGGAGGAGAAGGCGGCCGAGTCGTACGACTCGTCATGCTGGGACCGCTGGGCTTAACAGAAAGAGGAGCCCTGCAAAGACAGAAAAGGTCGAGTCAGAATGGAGAAAGAGAGAAACAAGAAATACAAACAAAAGTAACTCACCCAGTAACCCCAGGCATAGTTTTACGCTTCGGAGGGTGCTGGGCTGATTTCTTTATTCGTTTCCTGGGAGCAGCTTCTGAGGCATCAGCTGGAGCTCTACGTTTCCCCGAGGTAACGGGAGGCCGGGAGGCAAGAGGCTCGGCGTTGTGAACCTGACCGGCCGGATTAGCTGAGAAAGTAGAAGCCGGAAATGCATAAGAAATTGGCATTGCGGCAACTACCTCTAGAACTTGGACCTCGTCAGAATCACCTTCCTCCTCGTGGGCCGGGGTCTTGCCGCGAGCGCGAGCCGGAGCGAGATCCGACTTGGGAACGAACTCTTCTGAGTCCGGCTCCCCGTTGTCCGGAGTATTCCGATCCACGGGCCACAGGAGTGTCAAAACCTCGGCGTCCTCAGTCTTCTGCTCCTCAAACCTCTGCAGGACAAGAAAGAGAAAAATTAGCAAAAAGAGTCACAGACGCGATTAGGAAGCAAAACACAAAGGCGTAAACTCACCTCGGGAGGGGGATGCTCGCGGGTGAACGGCTTTAATCCCTAGGCCCAGTCCTCCGGCATCTCCGTCTTAAAGATAGCCCGGACACGTTTGAAGATGAGGTAGTTGTCCAGCTCCACCGTCGAGACTCGGTTGGGATCGAGAGGACCGCTCATGTAGCAGAGCTTGTGTGTGCGTTTCTGGAAGGGGCAGATCCGGCTGTTGATGAAGGTAGTCATCAGATCCTCACCACGTAGCCCGGAGCAGATCAGTTCCTTCAGCCGAATCTCAAAAGCCTCGGCCAGAGCATGACTCTTCCTCGGCTTATAGGTCCAGTTCTTCTTGGAAGGGGGGCCGATGGAAAAAGCAGGGAGCCGAATCTTATCCTCATTCCCAGAGTTCTTGACATAAAAGAACGACTTATGCCATTTCTCGCATGATTGTAGACCGGCAACGCGAGGAAATTCGGATTTCCTCCGAGGTGTGATGGACGCGGCTCCACATTGGGTGAGCAACTTCTCGGAGGGTTGCAGAGATTTGTCTGGGACGACGTTGGATCGAATCTGAAAGAACTTTGACCAAACATGCACAGACGGCCATAGGCCAAAGTATCCCTCCGAGGCGGAGATAAAGGCAGAAAGGGAGGCGATAGCGTTAGCAGGAAGATGATGCGGCTGAAGGCCGAAGTAATCAAGGAACTCCTTAGCGAAATCGCTGAGAGGGAGACCAAACCCGCGAGCAAAATGTGACATGAAGACTACGTATTCGCCCTCCCTAAGAACTGGAGAAGATTCACTGCCGGGTAAGCGACAAGTTACCTCGGCAGGAATCCGGCGAGTCCGGATTAGCCACTCAACCTATCGGTGGGTGACGGAAGAGCCCTGCCACGAGCCCCACTCGGGCCCAGACGCAGCATCGTCATCCTCAATGAGGGCACCGCTGACGGAACTCGACATGGGGTCGCCGGAGAAATTTACGGAGGAAGAACTAGCGGCGGAGGAAAACCTAGAACTGCAAGTCCCCGTCGCGATTCCACGCAAAAACGGCGGCGGAGCAGAGAAGGAACTACCGCGTGAAAACAAAAGAAAAGCAGAGATGTCTAGAGGAGAGCCTAGGCGATAGGACCGGAGGAACTCACCGGCGACGACGCCGGAGCAAGCGAACGGAGACAAGGCCGACGGAGCAGTGCAGTGGAATCCCTGCCGTCGGAGACCCAGATGAGCGCAAGGCGGCGGAAGCACGAACGGGGGCAAAGGCGAGAGAAAGAAGGGCGCAGGTAAGCGGAGGGGGAAAGTGAGTCCTCCAGCCCCGCGCCCCTCTTTATAACGACGCCGCCTGAGAGGTAGTGGGATCGTGGGTGTGGCGGTTATCTGTGTAGATCGTGTACGCCGCACGACCGCACGCCGCTAAGTGGAACCACACAGGCGACCACACAATGAAAGAGAAGGCCAAGATCCCTGACGGGAACGGCACGCGAGGCGTCGCAGCGCCGACGCAACAGGCACAGTAATAACTGTAACCTGTCAGTAAATACAGTAGAGGAACAAAAAACTAGACAAATAATGATGAGTATGACACGTAGGACGAGGCGTACGCGAGAAGATATGCAGATACCTCGAACGAGAAAAAGATAACTCGGAAACATTGGGAAACGAATATCATGAAACTGATACGGCCCGGCCGAAGTTCTCAGCGGGGCCATACCAGCTTCGGGGACTAATGTTGGGGAGGTGACCTCGGATAGGGTAAAGACGGGGAAAGACGAAAGGACGTTCCCCGTCCAGTTTCCGAGTTAAAGTCTAAGTCGGCCGAATCCTGTAGAGGTCGGACGATATATAAAGAGCAGGACCCTTATGATGATAGCCAGGCATAACCTGGCCATGATACTGCGTAAGTCGGCTGGGTTAGCCCGAGTAGTCTTATGCAGGTGAAGGACGAGCCGAGCTATGCGAGGCATGACCGAATGATACAAAGCTTGCAGGAGAAGGAGAAGCCTAAAGTCAAACTCTAGTCACAGGCTAGGGAGAATCTGAGCAGAGCCAAGCACAAAGGACAAAGACGCAGAGCGACAAAGGGGCAGAAGGAGGTCACGGAGGTGACAGTCCTGAAGCCCGAGGCACGCAGGAGGGGCCCTCTGGAATCTTGCCGTCATTAGAACGGCGACACGAAAAGGAGGCAGCCGAGTTACTATATTGGGACAAGCATATTCCTCGAATATGCTTGCCACGTCAGCCCTAGAGGAACCCATGGCTCCCCTTTATAAGGGGAGGCTTGGACCCTGAGAGGGGCATCGGCTCATTTAGTACCGTTAAGCTGGTAAAGTTCTCTCTTTCTTCTTGTACACAGCTCAAGGAGCACTTGTAGCCCAAGGAAGGAGAAATAAAGATCTTTACCTTAGTCTTTTGTGTGTAGAATCAACTACATCTTTCCTCCCCAAATCCCACTAGCATCCATTGGCCCCATACTTTAGCCTACTCATGGCATCTGCCGTGCCACCACCACGACAATCCTGGAGATTAAGTAGTTGGCTGATGGCTTCTTCTCTCTTCACATTTGATGGCTTGCCTCACGCTTCTCTTGGCAAGGCTGTCTCAGGCTGTCTGTATGGTTATCAGGAACCAGAAGCCAATGACTATCAGGAACCAGAAGCCAATGACAGGGAGCAGGGCAGCGACTGAGTGGCATGCCAAGCCTGACCTGATGCATCTTGTCCATGAATGTCACCTCACTGTGCCAGGCATAGGAACTCCATTGACTCAACAGAGACAAGTCACCAGCATCAGCATGCCCAACATATACATTGCAGGACACAGGAAGTGATAGATTCATTGGAGAGATCTTAACCTCCCTTATTTGAAAGGGCTTCTTATTCTTGCATTGCCACCGATAACCCACACACATCTTCCAGGGAAAGTACAGCAGAAGGGATACAAAACAACAGGTATAAATTACAGATAAACTGTTTCTTTCTAGTTCCTGAGGCGAAACTAATCAAATAGATGAAATTACAAGAGGAACTAGTTAACACCATCAACATATGTTTTTTCCTATGACGATTATCTGCCTTGTAGAAGATAGTTTGCACCTTGTAAGATGGTCTCCAGATTACTGCAACGCATAGAGAAGCCAAATCAGCTTATATTCAACCAAACAAGATATGTGACATGTGAAAAATTGACAACTAAAGAAGTGATAGTTTCGGAGGTGTTGCAACATTTTCAGCATGGACATGCCAGTATGATCAATGGTAGTTTGTAATTTGTAATTTGTATAATTGTAGGTATTTGCTGGTGAAGCTACTCCCATGTTCATGAATCTATACTTTCGCAAAAGATATATAAAAAATATCTTATGCTTGAAATCCCTTTCAGTTTTTCACAGAGGCTGATCCCAAGGAACATAGTAGTGAGCAGTGAATGATGATGTCTTCACGCGAGAATAAGAACGTGACAGCTGGAAGAAGTTTCAGCACATGCTTAAATGCGAAAGAAGGTAAGGAGATCAAGGCTAGAAGGATTATACCTCTGAAAGAACACGATGAGATACCGGAGGATGTACCAAATAAGGCAAAGCATCAACGTATCTGTATCAGTTAAGTGGTAACATATTTTGAACATTTTGGATAATTTGCTAAGATACATCAGAGATTGAAATAATTGAAGTGGCCAACAGTAAAAATAAAGAACTCCAGATATTTTAGACTTAAATCGATGTAATCAGAAAACATTGCCAGTTTCCACAAAGTTGCTGATGAACAAACGGAAAAAAAATGTACCTGGCTAACAACATTCCACAATTCCACTATACCAGTACACATTTTCTAGGCAAGTGAGTGGATGCACTAGAAATATCATAATACCTCTGGTAGGACAGTCTTTGTATGAGTAAAGCTCACGGTGGAGCTGAAGTGGCCAACAGAGAAAAAAATGAACCTGTTGTAGTCCTAAGACTAAATAATGATGAACTTGCTGTAATCCTATAGCTAAATATACTATCTAGATTTAGGACCCCCAAAAGAAAGAATGAAAGAAATAAGAATAGAGTGAATTATGTCCGGGAACTATAGAAGCAGGAGCTACATAGTCTAGAATGGAGACTTGAGGGGAGCAGCGTATGTCCTGTGACCTCCATTGATAACATAATAGAAGTACACTAGGAGACCATCTGATGTTGGATGCTACACAAAATCTTTTAATAAGATTTACTGATAGAAAACTAAACTATCACCAGAGAAAATTATAACAAACAGGGCTGGGCAATTTATACAAGGTTTTCCCATTTTGCGCTGCAACTGAACAAATTAAGCATGTTGTGGCAATGGCTTTCCTGGGTCATAGTTAAGGACATTATAGATTCTGTATCATGCCATTCTCCATGATGATTCACTGGGGGATACATCTATGTACTGGTAATCTGATCATATGATCATGGCCGCTTAGGGTTTTTTCAGAGTTGTGCAAGGCACAACTTTCAATTGGTTTGAGGACACAGATCGACGTTTGTAACAAGTGTTAAGGCAACGCCGCCTGCAAACTTAGTCCTGCACTGCACTTTGTAGTACTACTCAATTATCCAGGTTACAGGGTTATTATACTGAAATGCAGCTCGGCTTGCATGGACAAATTGATTGGATACTGGAGATGCCTTATATCCTAGCCATATAGTAGACTAAATTGGTAAACACAATACATTAAGAACTAAACTAAAACCCTTTGATGCCAATTTTGAACTCTGTAGGTTACAAGGACCAAGCAAACAGTAATGACGGTGTTTCCATGATGTCTGCCAATACCAAATCATCCTAGTAAAAACGGGAAAGATAATTCCTTTTACACACAGGGGCATGTGATTCAAATTCGGAAAGACCCCTAAATACCATAGACTATAGAAATTACTACACCCAGCATGGCTTCACCAGATTCAGCAAGCAAACTGCCTAAGCACCATCAAAACGCACTTAAAATTACGAAAAGGTGAAATATTAACAGTACAGCAAAGGGAAAACGAGAAGCTAGCTGCGGAAGGATACTGAACAGGTAGCGCTCCCACCAATCGAGCATGTAAAGGCCGATGTTGACATTGTATAGGTGGATCTTGCGCCCGATCCAGTTCGTCCTCCCCAAAGAGACCCCGCTCCGTCCATCCATCGCTCAGATCTGAAGGAAGCGGCGGGGTGTTGGATTTTCAGAGGAGGAAGAAGGGCGTGGTGTTTGGTGGGATCGGGACGGTGTGACGACCCACTCTCGATCGAGATCTGGATCGCACAAGGGGATAAATCGAATTGGAGGTAGGCGAGGAAAGCAAGCAATAGACGGGATAAATCGAATTATGAGTTTATTTCATTTGAGTTCAGAGTTAAGATTTTTTTCGGCTCGCGATTTCCAGTGCTCTTGCTATGTAAAAAACATCAAAATTATACTCCTCCATTTTAAAATATAAGATGTTTTAGTTTTGTAAAACATATGTATCTAGACTTTTTTTTAATATATAGATTTACATAGATTTGGAATAAATCTATATACCCTAAAAAAAGTATAGATACATTTTGTTCATAAACCTAAAACATTTTATATTTTAAAACGGATGGAGTACCTGTGAGTTCTAAAAAATACTAAAATGAATATCATGATATAGCCCATGATTTATTCCAGTAAAATATCAATTTCAAATATTTTATATTCTAAGCTATACAAAAATAACGAGTGTAGATATGTGTAAGTATGTTTTCAAATCTCTAAATTTTACTAGATTTCTCTTTTTTTATGTAGGTCAAATACAAATAATTTTACGTCACAGTTTTGCATGCTTATAGGATACAACATTGGTTATGTTCGAAATTATTTTCAAATGTTTTTGAAACCTAGAAAATATGGTTTTTAATTTTTTAAACGAGAAAAAATAGTTTCTGCTTCATTGATGCCTACTCCCTCCGTCTGAAAATAAGTGTATTTCTATATTTTTGTCTAAGCCAAACTTTATCAAATATGATCAATTTTATAGATAAATATAGCAATATATATTATATTAAATTAACATATTACAAAGCTAAATTTGGTACCAATTTAGAGTCATAAATATTGCTAGTCTTTTTAATAAATTTAGTCGAACTTTCCTAACTGGTAAAACTAGAAATACACTTATTTGTGGATGGAGCGAGTATTAAACTCGCTTGCTCATGTTTTGTGAACTTGACACCGGTAATTCCGTACATGAGCCGGCCTGGCGGGGGACTGCATGCTAAGGGAGCCAGGGAGTCGGCTACCAGTCGTTTCTCATCTCACTGGAGTGACGTCCGACCACGGGCCCATCCTATTTAGGTCCAGTTATTTTGGTGGCTTCTTCGAGAAGTCGTCCTATCCCTAGCTTTTTGAGAAAGCTGGTTTTAAAATTTTGTGAGGTTTTCAAATTAGTTTAGCCTTAACCACTTTGAAAGCCTCGTAATTCTTTTGAACCGGCTTCCCCAGAAAGCTAGGGTAGGGCAGCTTATCGGAGAAGCCGCAAAAAGAACTGGCCTTAGAGCAATTTCAACCGGCCATGCGCTAAAATAACTGAAAGGACATTTACTATCTAATCTGTTTTAGTGTTCGTTAACAACTCCTAGATCATTTTATAGTATGCTAATGTCTATAGGGTGATATAATAAAAAGTGAAAAGGACCTTGGCCTGCGGAATTCTCCCTGCAAAATATGCAGGTTTCTGGGAACTCCAGACCGGAGTCTCCGATCTGATTGGACCGGAGTCTCCGGTGTGGTCCGGAGTTTCCCCAGGAATCTCCAGAGGGGGCTCCAAAAATCAGCCCAGGACGTACTGCATGGGGGTCCGGAGATCAACCAGAGACAGTCCGGAGATCAACCGGAGACAGTCCGGAGTCTCCGGTCCAAGCACTCAGACCAGAGTCTTCGGTGTGGCTAGACCGGAGTCTCCGGTGCACAGGGACCAGAAACTTTGAAGAGTCTCCGGAGGAGATTTTCCCAGGACCGCTGGGACAGTCTGTATGGTGGTCCGGAGCTCGATCCGGAGATTGGTCGGAGTCTCCGGTGTAGACCAGAGTCTCTGGTCTGCGATTCGAAGTCTCCGGTCTGACAAGTCACCCAACGGTCAGAAAACGGTTCAGTGAGTGGTGGCCTATAATTAGGGGACCTTATCCCCTTCCTCCAGCTGCTCGACCCACTCATGAACTCCACCACCATTTGAGCCACCAAATCAACAAGATCTCTTCATCCAACCATCCAAAGTCATTGATCTTTGGAGAATCGAAGGAGGAGGCCTTGATCTATAGCTTCACCAAGAGAGATCTTTATTTACCCCTCATTCACTAGAGGGGCCCTTGCTCTAGTGTTTCTTTGGAAACCCTAGCTTTTGATTTGGTTCTTACAAGCTTGTTTTTTATTGTTTGACAGCTTTCTTGTATTCAGGAGCCTCCAATTAGGTTGTGGATGTGTGCCTCGAACTTGTTATAAAGGTGTCGGCTTCCACCTTGAAGGTTGTCGTTATAGTGGAAGAGGTGAATCAAACCCTTTGGGGTGACTTCATCGGAGAACAAGGGATACCTCTCATGGCGTTGGTGGTTTGAAACCACCCCCTCTCCAAACATAGACGTACTTCCCCTCAAAAGTAAGGAACTACGGGAAACAAACCGTTGTGTCTCTGTGTCCTCCACTTTGGTTACTTCTATCATTTACCGCACTTTACTTATCTTGTTCTTGCATAGTGTTTGTGCTAGATTGACATATAGGTAAACTCACCTTATTTGCATATCTAGAGAATTTACCTTTTGTGTCAAACCCTAATTTGAAAAGGAGTAAAATTTGAAGTAGCACCTATTCACCCCCCCCCCTCTAGGTGCCCATACGATCCTTTCAATTGGTATTAGAGCCTAGGCTCTTTATTCGGGCTTTACCGCCTAAGAGTAAATGGGTAGCAAAGGGGATGAGGTAGGGGATGATGTTAGTACCATGGTGTCCATGGCGGACCTCAAGAATTTGGAAACAAACTTGAGCTCCACCTTGGGCAACAAGATCAAACAATTGCGCGATCTATTCGAGCAATTTTTTAAAGCCTCATCTTCTCCCTCATCTCAAGAGGAACTACCACCACCCCCAAAGGTGAATGCCTCGTCATCACCCGCGGTTGTGGTGGGGGGGGGGGGAAATGAAAACGCTAATCCCTCCACCAAAAAGGATGGTGGGAAGGGAGAGCACCATGAGGCTCAAGGATGGTACTCTCCCGACCCTCCAATTCCTCACCCTCATATAAACAATAGAGGAGACCCACCTAAGCTTGCTGCATCTACTTTTGCTCAATGGCAATCACTAATGAAATCTCATGTGCGCAGCTCTTGTATTGAGTTATGGAATATCATTGAAGAAGGACTCCGTATTGTGGATCCAACCAACTTGACAATAATAGAAGTTGTCAATACAACTCAATGCCACCGCTTTGCACATGATTCAACAAGTATTGGGTACAAAATATTACCCTCACATTGAACACCTCAACACCGCCAAGGAAGCTTGGGACGCTCTCATGGAGCTATATGTTGGAAATGAGAGCATGAGAAGGAACCGGTATGATGCACTAAGAAATGAAGCCGAAGGCTTCTATATGAAGGATGGTGAAGATCATGAAGACATGTATCGAAGGCTTAAGTCCACTTCCACCGCCTTTAGGAATGTGGGTGCCTCACATGTGGATGTTGCTTGGATAAAAAGGAAATATGTGAGTGCACTCATGCCCTTTGAGCCCACCGACTTGAAGAGTCTACAAATAAGACACAACTACCATATCATGACCTCCAATGAAGTTATGAAAGACGGGGCCTCTTTCAAGGTTGCCGCCAAGAATGCCAAAGATGCTCGTGCTCGGGCCCTTGGAATGAGCAATGGGGTCAACCTTGCCTTAAAGGCCAAAGTTGTGGAGTATGAGGATGAAGATGAAAGTGATGAAGGCTTATCTATGAGCCACCCCGATGATGTCAAGATTGCTCATGATGAATATATGGCTTTCTATGCTAAAAACTTTTGGAAAGATCCCACCAAGGCCAAGATGGAGATGCAACGAAGAAGCAACCCAAATGGGAGAAGAGACAATGTCACTAAATTGAGAACTTGCTTCAATTGTGGTGACCGCTATCACATTGTGGCAGATTGTCCCTATGAGAAAAGATAAGATCATGGGGGTAAAATTGTGTTGAAGAAAACCTCCAAATCTCCTTTCAAGAAACCCTTCATCAAGAAGAATCCCACCAACAAGAAGTCGGGTGAAATTGTCTTGATCACTCATGAAGAATTCTCCTCCGACAATGAAGATGATGAAGAGGAAACATCAAGTGGTGTGGCTGCTCTTACCACTACTTCTACACCCACATTCTCCCTCTTCGACTCTCCAAATGAGAATATCTCAAACAAGAACATCACTTGCCTTATGGCAAGATGAACGGAGGTATTATCATCATCACACCCCCTCCTCCTTGATTGATGATGAATTTTATGATGAGATATCTCTTGAAGTTAAAAAATGAATTAGTTGCTTTTGATGAGTTGATGAATAAATTGCAAGGGGAACACAAGAGACATTTTGGGGACCTCTTAGATCAACTTTATAACACACAAGAGCTTCTTAATGAGAGATGTAAACTAGGGAGAGAGCACATGATTGAGGTAGAAGCTCTAAATAATGCTCTAGAAGAAGAACAAGAGACTAGGATGACTCTTGAACTAAAATTTGAACGGCTTGATGGGGAAAATGACCTAATTGTTAATAGGATCGTTAAGGAATGTGACCATGCTTTTGCTAAATATAAAAAGGCTAAAAAGGACAAGATTGAGTTTGGTGTTGTTCATGAAAAACTTGTCGAGGACTTTAGGATGCTTGATAGGGCTCACAAGGCCTTGGAGAGTGAACTTTTGTTACTCACAAAGTCTCGTGAAAACTTCAAACTTAGTTGACCAATATTTCTTCACCTAGTACTTTCATTCCTTCTAGTTGTACAAATATAATTGAAGGGGGAGCTAGCTAAGGCCACCTTTCCCAAAGGAAACAATGTTCCGGGAAAACCACTACAAGTGTGATGTGCTTATTCGGAAAGGCCGATGTGGGTTGGTTATGGCATCGCCGTCTAGCCCATGTCAACATGAGAACTTTGCAAAGTCTCCACAGGGATGGCCATATTGTTGGACTAAAAGAAAATGTTTGTTTTGCCAAAGATCGTGTTTGCAGGGCTTGTGTTGAAGGAAATATGCATGATTCTCCCCACAAGCCGAAGAACTACATCAATTCCAAGAGGATCTTGGAGCTCCTTCATGTGGACCTCTTTGGTCCTCCATCTCATGCTAGTCTTGGTGGGAAGAAATATTGTTTGGTGATTGTTGATGACTACTCAAGATATACATGGGTATACTTCTTCAAGTTGAAAAGTGAGACCCAAGAAAACTCCATTGACTTCATCAACATGGCTCAACGTCAACACAATGTCCCCGTGATGATAATAAGGAGTGACAACGGCACCGAGTTCAAGAACTACACCTTAGATGGATTTCTTAGTGATGAGGGGATAAAACATCAATATTCCGCTGCATATACCCCTCAACAAAATGGTGTAGCTGAGAGGAAGAACCAGACTCTTATTGATATGGCAAGGACCACGTTGGTGGAGTTTAAATCTCCATACAATTTTTTGGCCAAAGCAGTCTCCACTGCATGCCATGCATCAAACCGTCTTTACCTCTGCAAAGAATTGATCAAGACTCCATATGAAATTCTTATCGGTAACAAACCCAACGTTTCATACTTCCGGGTGTTCGGTTGTAAGTGTTTCTATCGCATAAAGGGTGTTCGTTTGTCCAAATTTGATTCCAATGAATTAGAGGGTATTTTTGTTGGCTATGGTCTCGAATCCTACACTTATATAATCTATGATAAGCTCTCTAGAACTTTCATAGAATCTTGTAGTGTGGTTTTCAAAGAATATGATGGTCCCCAAGGGGGGCTTGTTGATGTTTGTGATGTAGATGATGAAATGCCTCAGGATGCCATAGGAAGAATGGGTGCGGGATTCATCCGCCCCGCTGAGGAACCCATTATGGCGGATCGAGAAGAACTATGCTCCACTCAAGTGGAGCCCTCATCTTCACAACATCAACAAGATCCTTATGTCGAGGAGGACAATGACCCAAGACAAAAACAAGCTGTGGACCCTCAACAAATTTATTAGGGAGAAACCTCTAGCCAGGAGGAGCTTGAGTCTCCATTCTCCAGAATGTCCAGCGCTACTCGGTCTATTACACAAGGAAGATCTGTACAATCTGCCATAAGATCAGATCAACGCCTGTCTAGAAGTGTGCCCGGTCAAGACCAAGGTCAATCTTTGCCTCTTGATGAAGATAATGATTACGATGATGATCAAGGTCAAGTTAATGGTCAAGACGAGGACCAAAATGATGAAGAGATCCCCACAAGAAACAACAAGGAGATCGAAACTCGTCGCCAAGATAGAGTGAATAGAATGTTGGAATTAAGAGACCACACTCTAGAGAATGTGGTAGGGGATATAAGAAGAGGGATGTCCACTAGAGTTCAATTGAAGAGGTTTAGTGAACACCAAGCACACATTTCCATGATAGAACCAACGAAAGTATGGGAAGCTCTTGAAGATTCAGATTGGTTGGAAGAAATGCACAAAGATCTCAACAACTTTGAGAAAAACAAAGTATGGAAGTTAGTTGAAAAGTCAAAAGATTGCTGCAATGTTATAGGCACCAAGTGGATATTCAAGAACAAGCAAGATGAGCATGGAATTGTTGTGAGGAACAAGGCAAGATTGGTTGCACAAGGGTTCTCTCAAATTGAAGGCATTTATTATGGAGAGACATATGCACCCGTGGCTCGCCTTGAGTCCATCTGTGCTTATGCGGCACACCATAACTTTAAATTACAACAAATGGATGTTGAAAGTGCATTTCTTAATGGTTCATTGCATGAGTTGGTATATGTAAAGCAACCCCCGGGGTTCGAGGATCCCAACTTCCCAAACCATGTCTACAAACTTGATAAGGCTCTTTATGGGTTCAAACAAGCCCCGCACACTTGGTATGAGCACCTTAGAGAGTTGTTGATAGACCATGGGTTTGAGGTTGGGAAAATTGATCCCACTCTTTTTACTAAGAAGGTCAATGGGGAGCTTTTTGTATGCAAAATATATGTTGATGATATTATCTTTGGCTCATCTAACAAAGCTTTTAATGATGAATTATCAAAGCTTATGACTAATAGGTTCCAGATGTCTATGATGGGATAATTGAGAGTATTTCTTGGCTTTGAGATAAAGTAAGTAAGAGGAGGGACATTCTTAAACCAAGACAAGTATACTCAATATATGCTCAAGAGATTCAACATGAAAGATCTAAATGGAGCTCCTACTCCCATGGCAACAAAGACTCATCTTGAACTAAACCCAAATGGTAAAGATGTGGATCAAAAGGTATAGCGGTCTATGATTGGTTCTTTGATTTACCTTTGTGCATCTAGACCCGATATTGTGTTAAGTGTAGGAGTGTGTACAAGATATCAAGCGGCTCCTAAAGAAAGCCATTTGATGGCGGTCAAGAGAATCTTTCGATATTTGGTTCATACCCCAAACTATGGTATTTGGTATCCTCGGGGCTCAACATTCTCTCTTTGTGGATACATGGACTCGGATTGGGCTGGTGATAAGGATGATAGAAAGTCAACCTCTGGGGCTTGCCAATTCCTTGGTAGGTCCTTGGTGTGTTGGTCTTCTAAGAAGCAAAATTGTATATCTCTCTCCACCGCCGAAGACGAGTATGTGGCAGCTGCTAGTGCTTGTACTCGATTTCTATGGATGAGGCAAACTTTAAAGGAATACGGTGTCCATTGTGACAAAGTGCCTCTTATATGTGACAATGAAAGTTCTATCAAGATTTCCTACAACCCGGTGGATCACACAAGGACAAAGCATACTGAGATTCGTCATCACTTCATTAGAGATCATGTTGCTCAAGGTGATATTGAGCTATCTTATGTATCAACCAAAGACCAACTTGCCGATATTTTCATGAAGCCACTTGATGAAGCAAGATTTTGGTATTTGAGGAATGAACTAAATACCATAGATTCAAGGAGCTTGACTTGATCATATTGCATACTCACCTATGTCTTGACTCTTATTTGGTTTAGGTGCACGCATGGAAATAGGGGGAGTGCGGTCCTAATACATTGGGCTATCCCTCCCCCCATAATGCCAACATTAAGAAATTCAATTATCTTAATATCATTTTGTGACATGTGATCTTCATTGATGAGTAGTGGCTATGAACCCAAGGATAATTCTTCACAGTGTCATGCCACAAACTCTTACATGGTGGCCTCGGACACCACCCTCTTCATATTGAAGAGTTGGTTCTTGGCTCGGTTTTTATTTGGAGCTCTATTGAACATTTTAGTGGATTTCTATGGTTTTCTTGATTCTTCACAGTGTGACATCTTAACCCAAGCCTATTACTTGTCTTAAACCCTCTATCTCTCATATATGTCCCCAAAACAACCAAACCTGGTGTTTTTGGTGAGGAGTACCGGAGTCTCCTGTGTGCTCACACCGGAGTCTCCGGTGTAGGCCGGAGTCTTCGGTCCAGATGGTTTTCAGGCTCCACTTAAGGGAGGTCGGGGTGAACTGAAACAAACAGTTTCATTCTTCCACCCCGACCTATCCTCTCAACCCCGTAGCCTTCCCCTCCAAATCACCTCCCCGGAGGTCACGAAGCCCCCGGGATCTACCGTGCCGCCAGCCAACATCTTCCTCTCCACCTTTGGGCCCTTCCCACCGATGGAATATCCAATGGACAGATCTGGTACCTCTCCTCCTCTTTTTGTACTTAGGGTTCATCCCTTGATATGTTTTGAGGATTTGTACTGATTTTGCCCACTAGAATCACTTGTATGCGTGCACACTATCACATTATCCTTGTTTCCTTGCCCGATCTGTTAGAATCACTGCCTACCGAAGCCTCACAGTGCATGCCAGACTCTCCCGACCGGAGACTCCGGTCCCCATGCTAGAGACTCCGGTCCAGGCCGGAGACTCCGGTCCTACGGGCCGGAGACTCCGGTCTGAGCCGGAAACTCCGGTGTGCACTGCGGAGACTCCGGTGTGGAGTGACTCTAGCACATCCAACAAAGACTCGAGGGTCTTGTTTTACAATTCCGGGACATATATGCTTACCTCCATGCTATCTCCCTCATTGCTTTTCACAGGTGGCTCTGGTTCTCCTCGTCCTCCTCGCACCAAGGCCAAGTCAAAGAGGGCATATCCGCGATATGATGGGACCGAGGGTCAATTTATTGTGCCCCCGTCCAACCGTAGGCAGCAGGCCCGTGATGCAGCATACATGAGGAGGGAGCATGACCGTATTGAGGAAGAGAACCGTGCCAAGAGGTAAAAGTATGACAATCTACAATCTTTGGCTCGCATGTCAAAGAAGGATTATCGTGAGTTGCGCAAGACACCGTTCTATGACTTGCCATGGACCTGCGATGACCCGTGTTATTGGAGGAAGGAGCAAGCAATGTTCATGAATGACATTTACAGCAAGCTCACCAAATCACATGTGTGCCCCCAGAAGTATATGAGTATTGAGTAGATGAGAAACAACACATACTTCACTGATGCAATGTGTATTTCTGAGAAGCTAGGGCTGTTCGGTATGATGGAGCTCTGCCAGGATTATAACATCACTCTTGTGCAGCAGTTCTATGCCACTATGGTGTTTGGGACTGACCAAGAAAGGACAATGACTTGGATGACTGGAGATCACCGTTGTTCTACGACCTTGTATGACTTTGCTGAGGCTATCTCCGAGACTTTTCAGGGTATGCCCGCTCATATTGGGCATCGTATGCACTCTGCATCCCTTGGGAAGAACAAGAACAAGCTTGCACCTTTGTATGGTAGCATAGGAGTTGTGGGTGGGTCCAAGGGCCTCAAGCCCCTTACAATCTGATGTTGAGGATCTTCCGCCATACCATTTTCCCTAGTGCTGGAAATGATGATGTCATCAGACGTGGGTCGGTCAACTTACTATACCATACCCACAAGATTCACCTGGCTGGCCCCGAGGTAGACGCGGCTCATATTGACATCATGGACTTCATATTTGAGGAGATGTACCATGCCATATTGTACAAGAAGTCCCCTCCCTATGCACCACTTGTCATGAGGCTCATCAACACCCATGTTAATGGTTCTCCACTTGCTATGCCTCACAACCTTATGGAGCATACTCTTGTGTTTCTGCAGTAGAAAGGACACATGGGGCCAAGCCCTAGATGCTCACTGGCTCTAGAAGAGGAGGATGAGATTTCTAAGGCCGAGAGGGCCTCCTCACCTCCTAGGGCTCTGAGGAAGAATGCCTCCAATGCACCTATGCCTCCCATGACACGCGATTATGTACAGGAGAAGGTCAAGAAGGCGTCATTCTGGGAGAGGGCCCTCTGTTGCATGAATGTGGACATACGCAAGAAATAGCATGCCTCCTACAAGAGCAACCATCGCATGGAGAAACTACTTAAGGAAATCAAGGCTCAGGGAGAAGCGAAGGATGAGGAAGGAGAGGATGAGTACACCAATGAGCATGGAGCTCACCCTTCCACAGAGTCTAATTATACACTCTCCTTTGGGTCATGGAATGCCCAACAGGACAACTTGGTGGATTGGCAAACCTTTTCTGATGTCACCTCGGGTTTTGGGTACCAGGGTACGTCATCTTCTCACCCTCACGACAAAGGGCATGCAGCTACTGATGGTGATGATGACTATGAGGAGGAGGATGATCAGGACATGGATGAGGATGATGACGACGAGGACTCTGAGTGATCCTTTGGGCGCTAGCTTAGGTATTATCCCTTTTTGGAGTTTTGATACCAAAAGGGGGAGAAGACATTGTCATCAGGATTTGCATGGGCTTGGATTTGGCTTCTTTTATGCTTGTTGTCTGAATCTCGAACTTTTATTTGCTTTGTGTTGCCTTGGTTTGTGAGATGCTATGTGTGTGAGGACATGTTTGCTCCTATGCTATTGTAACCCGTATGAGAACTATGTTCAGCATCTATTACCTGTCGTGCATGATTTACTTGTTTATCCTAGTGCACATAGTCAGGGGGAGCATTATTATATTGTTATACACTATTATATCTCATTGTAAATATTTCTCCTATGCTATTGTAACCTGTGTGAGAACTATGTTTAGCATCTATTACCCGGCGTGCATGATTTACTTGTTTATCCTAGTGCACATAGTCAGGGGAGCATTATTATATTGTTATACACTGTTATATAACATTGCAAATATTTCCATGCAAAATCACTTGTTGTCATCGAACACCAAAAATGGGGAGATTGAAAGGACATTTACTGTCCTAATCTGTTTTGGTGTTCGTTAATAACTCGTAGATCATTTTACAGTATGCTAATGTCTACAAGGTGATATAATGAAAAGTGAAAAGGACCTTGGCCTACGGAATTATCCCTGCAAAATATGCAGGTTTCTGGGAACTCCAGAACGGAGTCTCTGGTCTGACTGGACCGGAGTCTCCGGTGTGGTTCAGAGTTTCCCTAGGAATCTTCGGAGGGGGCTCTAGAAATCAGCCCAGGACATACTGCATGGGGGTCCGGAGATCAATCGGAGACAGTCCGGAGTCTTCGGTCCAAGCACTTAGACCAGAGTCTTCGGTGTGGCTAGACCGGAGTCTTCGGTGCATAGGGATCGGAATCTTTGAAGAGTCTCCGGAGGATATTTTCCTAGGACCGCTGGGACAGTCTATATGGTGGTCCAGAGCTCGGTCCGAAGATTGGTCGGAGTATCCGGTGTAGACCGGAGTCTCCGGTCTGACAAGTCACCCAACGGTCAGAAAACAGTTCAGTGGTTGGTGGCCTATAAATAGGGGACCTTACCCCTTCTTCCAGCTGCCCGACCCACTCATGAACTCCACCACCATTTGAGCCACCAAATCAACAAGATCTCTTCATCCAACCATCCAAAGGTATTAATCTTTGGAGAATTGAAGGAGTAGGCCTTGATCTATAACTTCTCCAAGAGAGATCTTCATTTCCCCCTCATTCACTCGAGGGCCCCTTGCTCTAGTGTTTCTTTGGAAACCCTAGATTTTGATTTGGTTCTTACAAGCTTGTCTTTGATTGTTTGACGGCTTGCTTGTATTCGGGAGCCTCCAATTAGGTTGTGGATGTGTGCCTCGAACTTGTTGTAAAGGTGTTGGCTTCCACCTCGAAGGTTGTCGATATAGTGGAAGAGGTGAATCGAATCCTTTGGGGTGAGGTTCATCGGAGAACAAGGGAGACCTCTCGTGGTGTTGGTGGTTTGAAACCACCCCCTCTCCAAACGTAGATGTACTTCCCCTCAAAAGGAAGGAACTACGGGAAACAAACCCTTGTGTCTCCGTGTGCTTCACTTTGGTTATTTCTATCCTTTACCGCACTTTACTTATCTTGGTCTTGCTTAGTGTTTCTGCTAGATTGACATATAGGTGAATTCACCTTAGTTGCATAATCTAGATAATTTACCTTTTGTGTCAAACCCTAATTTGAAAAAGAGTAAAATTTGAAGTAACACCTATTCACCCCCCCCTCTCTAGGTGCCCATACGATCCTTTCAATAACCGTCAATTTAGCGCGCCCGAGGCTAAAATTCAGACTCCAACAGTCGTTGTAAACTAGTGCGTGCACAAAAAATTATCGAGCATGCTGCATCCGGCACACCAAATATAGTGCTTAGCGAGCGCGTGCAGCAAATCTCCAGTGTGCGCGGCAAATCTCCAGCGCATACGGTGGACGGATGTTTTACCTGCCCTATATTTAGTGCATCCGGTGGAGGCGTTTCCTGTTTCACGCTGCAAAACTGGATCCAGCGCGCACCAAAACCATTTTCCATGACCAAATTTTCCAGTGTCTGTTGGAGTTGCTCTTAGGTGGAGGGAATTAGCGAGTCTGTGGAGAGCAATGGATGACAAAATCTTCCAATAAGAAGTTATGTGGGAGTCACATGAACAGTTTAAGCCTTTACTCGATGAGCAGTGGCAAGTAGAGGGGAATGCGACAACGATGAGTCAGTTAAAGGATAAACTTACCCAGGTGTCAGGATTGTTGGGAACCTAGGGTAATAACACATTTGGCAATGTCGAGATGGAAATACGGCAACTGTCACACAGGTTGAAGGAGTTATGGGGCGACCCAATGCGGCAGGGCCCTTCCGACATAGAAGCGGGTATTACACAACGCCTAATTGACATGTATCATAGGAAGGAGACCATGTGGAGGAAGCACTCACGTGTGAAGTGGATGGCGGAGGGCGATAAAAATACATGTGTTTTTCACCTACGGGCGAGTCAAAGAAAAAAGCACAGTAAAATTACTCGTCTCGCCATACCTGATGGTACAGTGACCAAGGAGGAACATGAGATGGCATCGATGGCAAACGATTTCTACTAGAACTTGTATCGTTCCGACAGAGTAACAAACATGGGGGAGGTAATTGATGTGATCCCTACAAAAGTTACAGTGGAGATGAATGATATGCTACTGAAAGCAATCAGTAGGAAGGAGTGATACGTCGTAAACGTATCTATAATTTTTGATGTTCCATGTTTGTTTTGTATCATTTGTCTTATGCTTTGTCTACACTTTGAGGTGTTTTATATGTTTTTCTGGACTAACCTATTAAAAAGATGCCACAATGCCAGTTGCCTGTTTTCTTCTGTTTTTGGTTCCAGAAAAGGCAGAAAATCAATATTATCGGAATTGGACGGGACAAAAGCCAAATTCATTATTTTTCCCGGAGCAACACGGAACCACGAATCAGAGGTGGAGGAGGACACTAGGGTGGCCGCACCCCCCTAGGCACGGGCAAGCCCTGGTGGCGCCCACAGGGGGTGTGGCCCCCCTGGCCCTCCACCGACCTTGCCTCCTTCACCTATAAAAAGCCTCCGACCTAAAAACCCCAAATAATCTAGAAGAAATCCACGAAAACCTCTGTAGCGCCGCCGCCACCGAAGGGGAGATTCGGGGGACAGAAAGTCTCTGTTCTGGCACCCTGTCGGGACGGGGAAGTGCCCTCGGATCCATCTCCATCGATCTCCATCGCCATCTTCATCACCGTTGCTGATTCCCATGATGAGGAGGGAGTAGTTCTTCCTCGAGGCTAAGGGCTCTACCGGTAGCTATGTGTTCACCTCTCTCTCTATGCATGATCTTGTTGTGGTCATGAGCTTTGTAATCAAGTAGATCTACCTTGATACTCAAGTGCTTCATTTGATCTCTGCTCTCCCCATGTGTGTGAAAGTGGCAGCGTGCACACCATGGTGGCACTTAGGCTTGAGTCTACATAAATACTCATTGTGCTTTAATAGATCTATGCTTTTCCCCATGTGTGTGAAAGTGACAGCATGCACGCTGTGTGTGGCACTTAGGCTAGACTACATATATATTTGTTATGAGTTATATTTGGAGTTGGATGTCTTCCTGAAATTGTGGTGTTTGTTGGAACCATCTAGTGCTCAAGGTGACAGTGTGGGGTTATCTAGATTGGGAAAGGAGGACTTTGAGGTGTGCTGTTATAGCCCTACCATGGATTAGAGTGTCCAACCGGAGAGTAGTTAAGAGTAGTATCATGAAGAGAGGATATTTATATGAGAGAGTGTTCACTAGTGAAAGTATGATCCCTAGGCCTTGTTTCTAAACATTTAAACACCGTTTGCATCTAGATCTGTTGCATGTTTGCTTGCTTCCATCTTTATTTCAGTTTGCCTTTAGTCTCTCCCACGTAAACAATAAGTCAAAAGCTCTTTTCTGGCACCGTTACCACTTGTATTTCACTACCTCTTCGCCGAACTAGTGCACCTATACACCTAACAAGTGTATTGGGTGTGTTGGGGACACAAGAGACTTCTTGTATATTGATTGAAGGGTTCTTGAGAGGGATACCTTTGACCAGTTCCTCCCTGAGTCGATAAACCTTGGGTAATCCACTTAAGGGAAACTTGCTACTGTTCTACAAACCTCTGCACTTGGAGGCCCAACAACTGTCTACAAGAATAGAAGTGCGTAGACATCAAGGAGGTTAAAGTGGCTTTGTTCCAAATGTTTCCGACTAAGGCCTCGGGGCCTGACGGTTTTTCTGCCCATTTTTTCTAGACTCACTAGGAAATCTATGGAAAAGAGGTAACTTTGGCTATGTTGCGTGTGCTGAAGGGAGAGGATGATATGAGAGACATAAACCATACTTTCTTGGTGCTTACCCTGAAGGTAGCTAACCCGGAGGAGCTGGGATAGTTTAGACCCATTAGCTTGTGCAATGTGATCTACAAGATCACCTCCAAGGTGATGGCAAATAGACTGAAAGTCTATTTACTTTAGATAATTGCTGAAGAACAGCTGACCTTTGTACTAGGGAGATTAATCACGGATAATATAAATACCGCCTGTGAGTTCTTGCACTTTATGAAGTAGAACCGAGAAAGGAAAAATTGTTTCTTCGCACTCAAGTTGGACATGAGGAAGGCTTATGACATACTTGAGTGGAGGTATTTGGAAGATGTTATGCTCAAACTGGGTTTTCATCAGATATGGGTGAAGATGGTTATGAGGCTTGTCACAACAGTTTCGTTTCAGGTCCTCTTTAATGGAGGAAGATTGCATGAGTTCTTACCCTCTAGGGGGTGAAACAGGGGGACCAAATATCACCATATCTTTTCTTATTAGTGGCAGAGGCCTTTCATGCCTTTTAAAAAACTACAGTTTATCATCAGATCTCTATGGTCTTATGGTGGCACCATCGGCTCCGGCGGTAAGCCATCTCCTTTTAACGGATGACAGCCTGTTGCTATTCAAGGATGTGGAGAATGCGAGAAAGTCCAGGAGATCCTGGAACTTTACTGTATGGACCGAGGGCAACAAGTAAACTAGGACAAATTCTCTATTTTCTTTAGTAAAGGATGTCCGGGCTCGGTAAAGGAGTGTGCCAAAGGGGTACTGGACGTTCATAGTGAGACACTGAATGAGAAGTACCTTGGGATGCCTTCGGAGGTCGGGCGCTCAAGAATGGGAGCTTTTAAATACATCGAAGACATGATTTGGGAAAGAATACAAGGCTGGTTGGAGAAGTTGCTCTTTGTAGGGGGTCAAAGATGTCCTGATTAAATCGGCGGTTCAAGCTTTGCCTATATTCTCGATGGCCCGCTTTAAACTATCGAGGGGTTTATGCCTACACATCATCTTAGACATATTGTAATGTAGTTGTTTAGGATTCTAATCCTAACCTATTCTGACTTGTAACCGGCATGTAAATCTTCTATATAAACAGATGTCGAGCCCTCTAGGCCACGTGCAATCTATTCCCTCCAATTCTTGTTCTTTACATGGTATCAGAGCCCGCGCCGGTCCTCTAACAAATCTAGGGTTTTCCAGCCGCCGCCATGACTTCCACTCCGCACAGCAACGCCACTAGCACCACCTTCTCCGATCCACCTCGTCGTCTCTTTCGGCCTCCACCGCGCTGACCCTCCAGGTCTCGACCAACTCGGCCACCACCACCTCCACCATGGGCGTTTTCGCGCCGTCCCTATCGCCATCGACTCTCACCCGCCCTCAACTCTGTCAGCCGGCACCATGTTCTCGGGCCCAGGCTTGTCATCGGCTACTGCCATGGATGCGTTCTAATTCAGCCATCTACTGCTGATCAAGCTATAGCAGGACAACTACCACCCGTGGCAGACATAGATTCTTCCACTTCTGTGCAGTCTCTACATGCTCGGGTTCGTTGTAAAATCCCAACATTAGAGCTTAGAAGTAAGATGAGATGTGGTGTGTGCATTGCACTCATGCATATAAAATATGGATAATTTACGCACTTTTAAATAAAACTTGTCAAAGTGATTGAAGCGTCTCTTAACTTGGTGGAACTAAAGTAGATCATCAAGTTGATTGCGATAAGTTTCAATATGACCTTTGCTAAAACCTTACCTTTGGGTAATATAATATGATCTAAGGGTAGATCAAATGTACTAAAACTAAGTCACAACACACTACTTAATAAGGAGTACTAGATCTTCTAGAGATCATTACATGGTATTCCATACAACAACTCAAGGATGAATACTTAATATTACAAAGTGGATATCAAGGTATTATCTACCACAAACCCTGAATACCAAGTTAAGTATATAACTTAAGTAAAGAAACTCTATAACTAAATCTTGATACACTTGATTGCCATAGTGATTCCTACCATGGGTATCATGGTAGTTCTTAAACATTAACTCTTATCACAAATAGAGTTGAAAGGAAGTTGAGCCAAGACCATTCATCTCATATCTTTGTTGCCATATTAGTAGGTGACATTCCTATTTAACCAAGTCCTAGTGTTAATTGATCATCAATGTGAGTGATCAATTCTTGACCTAGCACTTGTTGACTCTTGTCACATCCCAAAATTTTTCCAAATTTTGAAATGTGAAAAATAAATAAACAAATTAAAACTTTGTTGAAATTCAGGGTGAGAAGAAACTTTTTGAATCCAATTGGAAACTTTCAAACCTATTTTGATCAAATAAATCCTAAAGGTATTTAAAAAGATAAACAATTAATAAAGAAATTTTTGATAGTTGGAATTACTATTTTAGATCTTTTAATAAAAAGATTTGTTTTTCAAAAGCAAAAGGTAGATTTATAAATAAAGATTATTTCTTAAAGCCAAATTAAAATCTTGGCCAAGCTTTGAAATAAAACGTTCCTATTTGATAAAAAGAGTAAATTTTTAATTAAATAAAATAATGAGGATTTAATATCCAATTTTATTTAAGTAAAGGCTTTTCCATTTTGAATAAACATTAAAACTTATTAATTTATTTTAAATAAGTTTTCCAAGTGTTTTATATTTTCAAATAAAACCTACTAAAATGATTTTGGTATTATTTAGATTTCAAATGGAGATTTTAATAAAACAAATCCTATTTGAATTAATAACTAAGGTCTATTTTATTTAATTATTAAATAGATCCTAAAAGAATAAAAGTATTATATTATTTTGGACTTTGAATTGTGTTGATAAACAGAACTAAAAAGGATACAAAGTTTTGTGGAAGTTTGAATTCATTTGGTGTTTGAATTATTTGATTGAAAAACAAAACAGAAAATCAAAATAGAAAAAGAAAAAAAGCAATCAGAATAAAATAAAATAGAAACAGACCCAGCCCAGCAAACAAGCCCAACAGCCCAGTCGCAGCCCAACTCTCCCCCCTCTCTGCGAATCGTTTTCCACTGAAAAATCAACCCGCAGAGTCACAGACAGGCAGGCCCCACTCCTAATTCCTCCACCTCGCTGACAGCACGGCCCCACACTCATGTTCATCGTCTCCACCACGACCTCGTCGCCCTGCCGTTGCCGCAGAGTTACCGCCGGCATCAATACGCGTAAATGGCCGAATAATTCTCGCTGTGATCACGCGTACTTACTTGCCCCTGTCCCCTCTCTCTTTCCTCCCAACAGCTCCTCCCCTCTGCCCCTAGGCTGCCCCAATTCGCCCCCACACCAACACTGTCTCCCGACGACTTCCCTGGCCAATTCCGGCATCGTCCAGCCGCCCCTCACCTCCCCGAGCACGCGAGCTTGTTCCTCAAACCAGTGCGCACCTTCCAGTGCCTCCCATTCGCCCGCGCTTGCCCCAGAGCGTCGGCAAGGACAAGCTCAACGCGCCGCCGCGTCTGCCACCTCTCCGGCGACCCCTCCCCATAAGAACAAATCGCCCCTTTCTCTCTCTTGTAAGCCGCATGTTCAGCGTCTTCACGCGCACCTAACCGTGTCATTCTTTTTCTTTGGCATGGCCTATAGCCTCGCCTCCGACAAGGACCAGACGGACCCGACGGTGAACCCAACTCCGACGAGCGATTACTCCCACCCCCGTGCGCCCCTTGCCTCCTCGCGACCACCTTGAGCTTCACCTCGACCTCGCGAACACGGTGAGACCCTCCTCTGTCTTCCTTGCTTCCTGGTTCATCGGCTAGCACACCGTCTGACCGTGCGCCGCCGCCAGCCACCGTTGGCGCCGCTCGAGTTAGGTCAAGTCAGTATGCATCGTTAGATGTTAATCCAGTGGATGAGAATAGAACTTAAACGAAGAGGTACGAGCCTATCTGAGCCACTAGATCTAACTTAAATCCTACGGTTCGCAAAGGCCTATCCGCACGAAACGGTACCGGCCAGTAGAAACACGCCGCGTGGCACTGGTTTGATTTAAAACAGAATTTTGAATCAGATTGATATGCAAACTTGTAAAATTCATAACTTTAAATCTACACGTCCAAATTTTGCAAATTTTATATCAATGGAATCAGCAGAACATGTACTTTGCAACCATGCACTTTGTTTAATGTTTTGCTTCTGGAAAATTGGTTGAAATTGCAGAAACTTGTGTAGGCTTATTTTGAATATAAAAATTGTTCTAGATAAAATTTTAATGTGATATCTTTGCAAAATGGTTTGTTGTGAACTTACTGACCCTAGGAACCAACTCATGGATTTAAAAATGAATTTTGTGAAGTTTAGGAATAAATACTTAAATTAGCTCATTTCTAGTCAAATAAAAATATTGATTTTGATATGGAAATGATTTTTGAGTAAAACCTTTGGGAAATGATTTGATTCAAACCTTCTGACACTAAACACCAAGTTTTGTGAATTAACAACTTATTTGATGAACAATATAAAATTATTGCTTTGATAAAAGCATTTTCAACCACATAAAATAATGATTTGATTTAAAAATGGTTTATAGATAAAACCTTTTGCAAATGGTTTTACCACTTTAGAAAATGACCACTTTGAACCTTTTAATGTTTAGAGCTTAGTAGAAACCACCTTTGCAAATAAAACTATCCTTTGCATGCTTGCATGCATGACCTTGTTTCTATTATTTTATGTGTGATACATTGTTTGAATATTGGTTGGAATGCTAGTTGAATTGTGTTTGCTTGGTTGAATTGTAGTGGAATTAGAAGAGTGTGATATTTGCAAGATCAAGAAGTGAACCAACATTCTCTACTAAAAAGGCAAGTGACACTATCATCCAAGTCCTATTATTTTCATTCCACTTAGTGGATTTTTGAAACATGCATGATAAACTTTACTATTTTTTTATGCTATGCTAAACCCTAATAGGATACCCTTATATATTCCTTAGTGGAAACAATGTAGTTGTAGTATGCTTAGCCCTTCTATATATTGGGATGGGATACATGTTATGAATATATGAAGAATTGAAAAGACATATGTTTTATATAATAAAACAAGTACTCAATGAACCACCTGGGTGGACAAGGATACTCAAGGATGGACAAGGTGGCAACAAAAGGAACCATGTTTATATGGCTATCTCTTTTTGTTGTGCACTAGAAGAAAACCACCCAGGGACTTAGAGATTGAACATGTTTCTCGTACAGTGGCTTCCGTGTACAGCCACATGCTAAATGGGCTCTGGCTTAGTCAACTACATAGTGGAAGACCCATGCATTGGCATCTTCAGGTTAACTAGATTTGTGCTAGGGAACTTGAAACCCTACATTGGTGCCTGGAAGACAAGCTAGCATTGTGTATTAGGAGGACTCCTATGGAAAGACTTTGTCACATTCTCAATCTGCCAGTACTCCATCTTGGTGAGTACTTATCCAGCGGCCACTGGTGGCATCAAGATGATATTGTGTCATGTGGGTAAAGTGTACAACTTCTGCAGAATATCATAATTCTAAGTACTTAGCCGTGTCCCCGGTTATGGACAATACTGAGCAACTAAGGCCTGAAGCTATGGAAGATCTCGACATTCCAATTTCTCAAAGTTAAAACTTGAGGGTGATAACAAGGGATTTAAAGCACTTGGAGTTTTCCAAGAAGTTCAGAAAGATTTGACAAAGATCAAAAACTATTTTGAAAAGATAGGAGAAAACTATATTGCTTTCTGCAAAAGAGCCTAAACCCCACTTAGCCAAATATGCATGTAATGATAGGATCCACTTAATTCTACATAGTAGTGAAACTTGCCAATACAATTCAAATGTATTGACCCTTGTGGCTGTAACTTATAATGTTGCAGGTTTGTTTGATGTTAGTGAAGTTTATTGAATAGGATTACAAGTCTACAACCAACATGACTGCCTGTGGCACTTTGAAGATGAAGGACCCCATGCTTATAGATATTCTGCTGCAATGTAATGTGATAGCCAAATGAGCTATGTAAGATGTAATGAATTATTTTATTCCTGGTTATAAAGTTGTATTATGACCTTTGTTTCTTGATATTACATCTTAACTGTGGATGCTAGCTATTGATCCAGGGACTAGCATTGTAAACACAGGGATCTCTACCTTATTAAAGGTTGGGAACCTTACAACTCTTAGCCTTTGACCTATTATATTGACCTTCCAAAGACCTTAAGTAAATTAATAAGAAGGAGGAACTAGCTATGGTGAAGTGTGCCATCATCAATGGAATGTGATCCTTAGTGGTGATCAAACCATTTGGTGTTGGAGGAGTTAACTCACTCATGAGTTAACTAGAAGAAGCATCTAAACCTAAGAGTTAAGGTAGTGATTATGGAGCTATGAGAAAGCTAGAAGTATTAGAGTATCCAATGATAACCTTGTTAAGCCAAGTAGATATGAATATGGAGTAAGCTTCCTTAAAAATATAATCCTATAGAGAGACTAGTACAAGCCTACTACTTAGTTGATGATAGATCTTGATCAGACAATTAGAAGCCTAAGCTTTGTATGATCAAAGGTTGGTGGTCATTATTCTCAAGTCATTGGAGAATAGATGACTAGGTGTTGAAGAAGTGTTGTGAGTATACCCAAATTAGGTAAAGCCTTAGTAAGCTGAATCATCTAGCTTGATCATGAGAAGTCAAGCTAGAGTATGATGAAGTATATAATATGAGTTGTATGGAGTAGTTGGAGGCATAGTAGTTTAACCAAGTTAATACCAGAACAATCTTGTATTATGGGGAGTAATATCATACCTCTTTCAGAGGATTGATATCACTTGCGATATCGTGAGGATTGAAATCTTGCAAGCCTTATAAGTAGATGCAAGGTGAATATAAAGGAGTTAATGGATGGAGTTAGAAGTAGCTATATTGATAGATTCATTAGAAGTAGTTAATAAATGTAAGTTTCATACTATAGTAAGAATGAAGGAGTAATGTTGAAGTGTCATGACCATGTCATCATATGATGATGGATATGGTGGAGTCAGATGATTGACTTATTCAGGAAGATGTGATCTTTGTGAATAATATAAGAGAGATGTATAGAGTATATTTAGGAAAGGAATTCCTTAACTAAAGATAAGATTAGTGAGGTATTAAGGATAGGAGTTCTTGAGAAATCCTTAACCAAGATTATATAAAGCTATGACAAGACCCATGTCTACTTCATTGTCCAAAACCCTAGAATTAAGTTAGCAGTGGAACCAATTCCTATTTTCATGCAGCCATAGAATAGTATCTCTTGGTCAAATAAAGCTTCCCAGAGATAATTAGAGAACCAGATGAGTGTTTATGGATGAAAGCCTTGTCTGCTTTATTATCTTAAACCCTAATAGAAACCTAGACCATGGACTAACAAGATTACTCTAAGAAGTAATTCCAATATCTCACTCTAAGAGATTTATAAGTAGTGTCTTTAAACCTTAATCTTCATCCATAGACATAATAGAATGTGAGTCTATTCAATGTTCTCCAAACTCAGGATAATTACTTGTAAAATGGATATCTTCATTTCTATATATATGATTATTATTCATGCATAATGACTTAACCAAGATTGTGCTAAGGAAATTCTAATACTAAACACCTAGTAGATTTGAGTAGAAGAAATCACCATCTTTTGAACCATAAAGCTTAAAGCATTATTAGGGGTATATTTATATGAATTCTAATATGATACCAAGTGTGTATAGAATGATATAATCATCATTAGCCAGTTTAATCCTTACCATGATAACTATCATGGTGATGATGGAAACCATTTTTTATAAGAATTTCTGTACAAGAAATAAATCCCCGAAACCCTAATTCCTATTTATATTTCCTATGAAAATAATCCTTTATATAATCATGAATAGTGAAAATACTAAAAAGGAATGCCAAACCATCTAGTTACATTAACCATGTAGAACCCTTGATTGATTTACTGAATTTTGAATATTTAAATCATTGAGGAAAATTTGAATTGAAAAAGAAAACAGAAATAGAAAACTAATCATAAAATAAAAAATAGAACTAGGCCACAGCCCAGTCCCTATTCAACGCCCGTGAGCAGCAGGCAACACAACTCGCTCACTCAGCCAAAGCCCAATAACATCAGTCCAAGTTCTCTCTCTCGCTGACAGGTGGGATAGCTAGGTGGACCGCAGGTTAATTCGTGGAAATGTTACGGGGTTTTCTCCAAAAGTCACCGTCGTCGTCACCCTCACGCACATAGGAAGTTGCGTGTGTTCCGCCGATGCCGTCCGCCGCTGTCAGCAAGAACCGACCGTCGTGATGCTAGCCGTCACCAGAGAGGAGGATAAGACTGCCATCGCGACGCTCCTGTCCATCCTCATCCCCATTTTATCCCTCTCTCTTGTTCTTATCCTCTCCACAGTGGAGGCCACCGAAACCCTATCCCCAGTGAAAGGATCGTATGGGCACCTAGAGGGGGGGTGAATAGGTGCTACTTCATTTTTCTTCTTTTTCAAATTAAGGTTTGACAAGAAAGGTAAATTCTCTAGATTATGCAACTAAGGTGAATTTGCCTATATGTCAAACAAGAACTAGCTAACACAACACTAAGCAAGAAAAAGTAAGTAAAGTGCGGTAAGGATAGAAGTAACCAAAGTGGTGGACACGGAGACACAAGGATTTGTTTCCCGTAGTTCCTTCCTTTTGAGGGGAAGTACGTCTACGTTTGGAGAGGGGGTAGTTTCAAACCACCAACGCCACGAGAGGCCTCCCTTGTTCTCCAATGAATCTCAACCCAACGGGATCGATCCACCTTCCACTATATCGGCAACCTTCGAGGTGGAAGCCGGCACCTTTACAACAAGTTTGGGGCACACATCCACAACTTAATTGGAGGCTCCCAAATACAAGCAAGCTGTCAAAACAATCAAAGACAAGCTTGTAAGAACCAAATCTAGAACTAGGGTTTCCAAAGAAAACACTAGAGCAATGGGGCCCTCAAATGAATAAGGGGGAAATGGAGATCTCTTTTGGTGAAGTAGTAGATCAAGGCCTCCTCCTTCGATTCTCCAAAGATCAAAGACTTTGGATGGTTGAGTGAAGAGATCTTGGCGATTTCGTGGCTCAAATGGAGGTGGTAGTCTTCAATGCGACGAGCACCTTGTCCCAAGGTAGGTGGAGGGGTATTTATAGCTCCTAGAGCATATCTGCCCATTGGGCTTTAAATGCACTGGTAGTACCGGTACTCAAGCGGTAGTACCAGTTGTTACCGGTACTACCGGTCAGGTACCGGACCAAGTACCGGTGGTGCACCACATGGTCGAGCCAGCCTCAGTCACGCCGGACCCACCTTGCGGTACTACCGCCAAGCGGTAGTACCGGTCATGAGAAGCGGTACTACCGGTCCGGGCGGTAGTACTGGTCCCAGGTACTGGTTGGTACTGAGCAAGAAAGAAAGGCCTAGTCCTCCCTCAACGTTGCCCGGTACTGCCGAGCGGCACTACCGTGTCCAAGCGGTAGTACCGCTTGCCACAAGCGGTACTACCGGTTGGATCGGTAGTGCCGCTCCGCGGTACCGGGTGGTACTGAAGAAAATCGAGGCCTTCCCATCTCAATCAGATGCAACCGGTACAAGGGAGCGGTAGTACCGGTGCCAAGCGGTAGTACCGGTTGTAACTTCCGGTACTACCGGTCAGCACTGGTGACTTTAGCAAGTGCAACTGTGGGCAATTCAATATTTTTGCCACTACCTAGAAAGTCCGAGATACACTTAGCGCACTATTAAATCGATAGGTGTGTTATCATCAAACATCAAAATCACAAGGATAGGAAATGCTCTTTCAATCTCCCCCTTTTTGGTGTTTGATGACAACACACCTTTGCAAGATAATATTATGAAGATACTCATGGCTTTTGAAAAATAGAGACGGGGCTCCCCCTGGATGAATAGGATCAAACCTCCCCCTCTATTTTACAAACCCAACACGAGTGCACAAATATGGATAATAGCATTTCAACTCATACCTTTGCACAATAACTTGTGATGAGAAAAATATTGGCAATGAATAACGCATATCATCACAAGATGGATCCATGAAATGCCTACAAGGTTTCAACATACATAGCACGAGTAGTTCCCAAACATTTAGTACATAGATTTCACACATAATATAAGGCAAATAAAGTTCACAAGCAATTAAAAGGATCAAAGCAAGAACGAGCATGTGCCTTTCCCATGCAACACCCGCATGCCTAAGGTGCACCTTCTCCCCCTTTGGCATCAAGACGCCAAAAAGGAACAAGAGCAAGACTAACGCCCCAAAAGTCAATCCTCCTCATCATCATAGTCCTCCTCACGGGTTGGTGGAGCACAGTACGAGGAAGAGACATCATCATACCAGTGGTTGTGCTTGGAGATCCATTGGTCTTCTGGAGTGATGTTGTTCTCGGAAACCGTGGAGGTGGTCAATCCTTGAGCTTCCATCATTTCTTTCTGATGAGCACATGCTCTCTTGGCATAGACATGAGCCTCATACAAGCGCTTTTGGTTGTCCACTTGGAAGCAAAACACCTTCTTGAGCTTGGCCTCAATCCTCTTGGCTCATGATGGCTGGGCATTCTTGCGACGGGATACAACATAATCAGCATCACGGCCAGTGTCAGCATCCTCAGAATCAGTCTCAATCACATTACCTTCTTCATCCACCCCATCACCCTCCACATTGTGAGGCTTAGCATGCTTCTTGAGCTTGAGTGCCTTGGACTTGTGCTCAATGAGAAGACGAGTGGAAAGGGTCCTGTCAATGGGAGGGCACTTGGCTACAATGAGAGCCATGATGTAGGGAGCAAATGGGGGAACCCTCCGGGAGGGAGCCGCAGCAACCATCTCATTCCATATATAGTCCATCACATCAAGAGCTTTGCCAGAGTCGCGGTTGAGAAAGGTGTTGAGCAACAAATCAACAGAATATCCATGAATCTCATCTTTGTTGCCCGCACGAGGAGCAACGGTCTCACGGAATATGCGGTGGAGAATGTCATACGTGGGAAGAAGATCCTTGATCTTGCCAACAACACTACGGCCCTGGATATAAAGAGGTGCAAGAACATCCTTCTTGGAGGGGTCCTCACGCAAGTGGTAGCGGAAACAACAAGGAATGTCACGGCCACGATCTTCATACCCCAGAATTTCAGCAAATTCAGCGAGAGTGGCCTCCTTAATTGCACCTTGAGTCATCCAAGTGATTTTCCGAGTGCGGCCAGTTGAGAAGTGAAGTGGCATAAAACTAAGCAATGAGAAGAGGCTCATAGTCATGCTGAAACTCCATGATGGGGAACAATCCAAGGTTAGAGCAGATTTCTTTAGCCTCAGCAAAATAATCAAGATTCTTGTTGATGTGTTCCATATCAATCCACGGATGTGGCACAACCATTTGAATATTTGTCATAAGGACTTCATGGTAGACGCGCTTTTGGAAGTCATTGTAGAACAAGCTGTCTTCCCTGCCCTCATCACGGGCGCGGCCATAGGGATTATCAACCCTAAGAGAGAGGAACTCAGAATTAGATATATCAGACAGTTTCTTTGGCCCTGATGGCCCTGATCTGCAACTCTTGGTGTTCCCGAGGAAGGGGGAAGAGGAGGGGGAGCACTGCCACGACCAGCAGACCGCTTGGTGACCCCCTCACGACCCCCACGGCCACCTCGAGTAGCAGGAATCTTCATACGACGGCTAGGCTGAGGCATGACTTCTTCTTCCTCGAACTCCATCTCTTCCTCTTAAATCTCATGAGATGCCTTGGAGCGCTTACGAGCACCCCTAGAACCACCTGCACCTATGATAGCAAGAGGGAGAATAGCAAGGGGGTAAGGGCACAAGAACCAAAAATGAACAAAGAAGAATCCATGTTTTAGCAAGATGTTGTGGTCAGTTGGGACCGGTACTACCGGAGCTGGTAACCGGTAGTACCGCTTGCGAGAGGTAGTACCGGAAAATTTTCCGGTACGACCGGTCGAGCGGTACGAGCATATCAACGGTAGGGCACGGTCCCAAAGTGGCCTCAACAGTTTATAAAACACTGATTCTACTAAGTAACAAGGAATGTATGGTGGTACAACCCCAAAGCAAGTTACTTTCTCCAAGAATCTAAGCAAAACCTAGATCCAACAAATAAATCAAGAGTGAGAAGGAGGGGACGGTTGTACCGGGATCCATGGCGGTGGAGAAGGAGTGGGAGCCTGCAAGGAGTCCGAATCCAAAGAGGATCCAGGGAAAGAGGACGCGGCGAGGCTCCGGTGGCGTCAAGAGCTCCGGCGGCGGTGGTGGTATGTGTGGAGAGCGGGGGGAATAACCCCTCCCCGCTCGTCCCAACCTATACCCGAAACGCCAACCAGTAGTACCGGTACTGGAAGCGGTAGTACCGCTTGCGAGCGGTAGTACTGGTCCAGCAACCAGAAGTACCGGTCACCGGTAGTACCGGACATACGAGTGGTAGTACCGCTCCTGGAGCAGTTTCCAGGAAATGACCTAGGAACCACCCAGGTCCGGTAGTACCGCTCCAAATCCGGTAGTACCGATTCCACCTGATTCCATAGCCAGGGTCAAAGGAAGGGTTCTTGTGCGAATTGGATGAGGGTTTTTGGAGAAAGTAGAAAGTCTTGGGTTGAGATAATCACACTGTGTGAAGCACATGCACTCTTAAATAAGGAAAAACATATGAAGATCCAACCGAGAGTGCATGACCTTAAGAACAACAACAACGCGAAAATGACAAACATGAGTAAGCACCAACCTCTCGAATGTGAGAGGGCGGTGGCCTAGGCCACCATATTTGAGTAAACTCGGCTTGGCACCACGAAGATATATCTTGGGTCCATTACCGAAACTCATCATTTAATATCACATATCACAAAATGATATTAAGAGGAATGATTTTGATTGCTTTGGGCATAATGGGGGGAGGGATAGTCCAATCAATTAGAACCACACTCCCCTATATCCATGCCTGCACCTAAACCAAACAAGGGTCAAGACATAGGTGAGTATGCAAGGTGATCAAGTCAAGCTCCTTGAATCTATGATATTTAGTTCATTCCTCAAATAGCAAAACCTTGCTTCATCAAGTGGCTTCGTGTAGATGTCAACAAGTTGATCTTTGGTTGACACATATAATAGATCAATATCACCTCGAGAAACATGGTCCCTAATTAAGTGATGACGAATCTCAATATGCTTTGTCCTTGTGTGATCCACCGGGTTGTAGGCAATCTTGATGGCACTTTCATTGTCACATAGAAGAGGCACTTTGTCATAAAGGACACCGTATTCCTTTAAAGTTTGCCTCATCCATAGCAATTTGGTGCAAGCACTAGCAGCTGCCACATACTCGGCTTCGGCGGTGGAAAGAGATATACAATTTTGCTTCTTAGAAGACCAACATACCAAGGACCTACCAAGGAATTGGCAAACCCCGGATGTTGATTTCCTATCATCCTTATCACCAGCCCAATCTGAATCCGTGTATCCACAAAGAGCAAATGTTGACCCTCGAGGATACCAAAGACCAAAATGTGGGGTATGAACCAAATATCGAAAGATTCTCTTGACCGCCATTAAATGGATTTCTTTAGGAGCCGCTTGATATATTGCACACACACCTACACTCAACACAATATCGGGTCTAGATGCACAAAGGTAAATCAAAGAACCAATCATAGACCGGTATACCTTTTGATCCACATCTTTACCATTTGGATTTTGTTCTAGATGAGTCTTTGTAGCCATGAGAGTAGGAGCTCCATTTAAATCTTGCATATTGAATCTCTTGAGAATATCTTGAGTATACTTGGCTTGGTTGAAGAATGTGCCTCCTCTAACTTGCTTGATCTCAAAACCAAGAAATACTCTCAACTCACCCATCATAGACATCCGGAACCTACTAGTCATAAGCTTTGAGAATTCATCATTAAAAGCTTTGTTAGATGAGCCAAATATAATATCATCAACATATATTTGACATACAAAAATCTCCCCATTAACCTTCTTAGTAAAAAGAGTGGGATCGATTTTCCCAACCTCAAATCCACGGTCAAACAACAACTCTCTAAGGTGCTCATACCACGTGCGTGGGGCTTGTTTGAGCCCATAGAGTGCCTTATCAAGTTTGTAGACATGGTTAGGGAAGTTGGGATCCTCAAATCCCGGGGGTTGCTTTACATATACCAACTCATTTAATGGACCATTAAGAAAGGCACTTTCTACATCCATTTGTTGCAACTTAAAGTTATGATGGGCCGCATAAGCAAGAAGGATACAGATGGACTCAAGGCGAGCCACGGGTGCATATGTCTCTCCATAGTTAATGCCTTCAATTTGAGAGAACCCTTGTGCAACCAATCTTGCCTTGTTCCTTATTATGATTCCATGTTCATCTTGCTTGTTCTTGAATATCCACTTGGTGCCTATAACATTGCGGCAATACTTTGGCTTCTCAACTAACTTCCATACTTTGTTTCTCTCAAATTTGTTGAGCTATTTGTGCATTGCTTCCAACCAATCCGAATCTTCAAGAGCTTCCCACACTTTCTTTGGTTCAATCATGGAGATGTGTGCTTGGTGCTCACTAAACCTCTTCAATTGTGCTCTTGTGGTAATACCTATCCTTAGGTCACCAACCACATTTTGTAGAGAGTGGTCTCTTAATTAAAACATCGTCTCCTTTCTAGCTTCACGACGAGTGTGGATCTCCTTGTTGTTTCTTGGAGGACCCTCTTCATAATTTTGATCCTCGTCTTAACCATCATCTTGACCTTGATCAACATGGGAATCATTCTCTTCATTAAGAGGCAAAGACTGACCTTGGTCTTGATCTGACACATTTCTAGCATTGAGTTGAGCTTATCTTAGGGCACTTTGTATGGATCTCCCTTGAGTAATTGACTTGGCACCACTTGACATTCTGGAGATTAGAGACTCAAGCTCTTCCTCACTAGAGTTGTCACCATGATCAACGTGTTGAGGGTCCACATCTTGTCTTTGGCTTGAGTCATTGTCCTCCTCGGTGGATGGAGCTTGATGATGTTGTGAAGATGAGGGATCCACTTGTGTAGAGCATAGTTCTTCTTGATCCTCCATAAGGGGTTCCTCAATGGGGCGGATATATCCCACACCCATTCTTCCTATGGCATCCTGAGGCATTTCATCATCTACATCACAAACATCAACACACACCCCTTGGGGACCATCATATTCTTCGAAGGTCACACTACAAGATTCTATGACGGCTCCGGAGAGCTTATTATAGATTCTATAAGTGTCAGATTCGAGACCATATCCAACAAAAATACCCTCTAATGCTTTAGACTCGAATTTGGACAAACGAACACCTTTTATGAGATAGAAACACTTACAACCGAACACCCAGAAGTAAGATATGTTGGGTTTGTTACCGGTAAGTATTTCATATGGAGTCTTGTTAATCTTTTTGCGGAGGTAGAGCCGGTTTGATGCATGGCAAGCGGTGGAGATGGCTTCGGCCCAAAAGTTGTATGGAGATTTAAAATCCGCCAACATGGTCCTAGCCATCTCAATAAGAGTCCGGTTCTTCCTCTCGGCAACACCATTTTGTTGAGGGGTGATGGGGATATGCCTACCGGGGTATACCCAGCGGGACGATTCCTACCGGCCCAAGCCATCAGCGAGTGGGCCTGCAGGACGGCGACTGGATCAAGACTTGGCGTGGACTCATGCGACTGGAAGCTGAAGGCCCAGAAGCGTAGCTAGGCCCAGTCGGACTAGGTCATAGAATCTCTGAATCCTTAACTAATTCGGTTGTGATTTGTAAACCCTAGCGAGGTGAGTCTATATAAACCTCCCAGGGGGACGCATAGAGGATACGTTCCATCAGATACCCAAGCGACTCTCCGCCTAGCCGTCGAGTTCGCCCCATTGTACTCTCACCTTAATACAATCTAGCAGGAGTAGGTCTTTACCCTCCGGGGGGACGAACCTGGGTAAACCCTTATGTCTCAGCCCTCATCTCGCACCGCAGATGGCTGGCCGCCCATGCCCCATGTTCTACTACTCACTGCCGATTGCAGCATCTGCCGTGGTCATTCCCACGATAGTGGCGCCCACCGTGGGGCCTGGCCGGTCAGGCCGGTGTTCTGCGGCGAGATCCAATATGCCCATCAACGAGTCGATAGCCACCGGACGCATGATCGCGATCGGCGAGATGCTCCAGATCTTGCCGAGCAGCTACGTCCCGGCGGCGCGGCCTGTCACGCACAACGTGATCCTGCCGGTCGGTACGATCAGCCCCTTTGTCGGTCTCACTGACGTCATCGCTTCGGAGGACTCGGCTCGCATCCGTGAGTCGCCGCCACGCGACCGGCTCTCTGAGAGCCAGGTCCACACGATCCACCGCCTCGCCTCCGAGTACGACTCGGCCCATAGTAACGTGGCCGAGACCACCGCGGCCGCAGGCGACGCGGCCCTCAACGACGACGCCGATTCAGCGACCCGGGCATCACGCGCCGGATCCATCATCGCCGCGTCACCCGCGGGCTCCATCACCCAAGTCTCCAATGTTGGAGACTTCGAGGATCCCTCCATCCTTGGTATCTTTGACTTCGACTCTGGGTCGGAGAACTCCGCCGACCTCCACGACGGAACCGGTCGCCACGCCGCGACCTACATGGCGACTGGCGCCGACCCACCGGAAGACCCCTTCTCCACACCGATCCCACCAAACGCGATGGCAACGGAGGTCTAGGAACTCCGCCTGAAGCTGGCGGAGGCAGTCCACAAGGAACAAGCCGAGCGCGAAAAATTTCGCCTCGAGCAGGTGACAGTGCAGGAGCTGTCACACTACCACCAACTCCAAATCAGGTCGCGCCTGAACCCTATCGTCCAGGGCCGCGCCCTAAATTTCGACGACGTGAACGACCCGGCCCGCGTGGCCAAGCGCGCGATCTGCGAGAACGCGCCGCCAGGAGGAAGCACTCGGCCCCCACCAGGGGCAACGGCCAACGGTGCCCCACCACCACCCAACCGCGCACCCCCCAGGGACCAGCCAAGAATCATGGTCTCCTCATGAGAGCGAGACGCGAACGGCCTCCCGCTGTTCTCCACCCCAATGGACAACCTCGTCGCGGGCCGAGCAGCGGTCGACAACATTGAAGCCACTGGGGAAGGCGCCCTTCAGATCCAGTACGCCAGGGCTCTACTCGCCAAAGCGGTCGAGCAACAAAACTCAGACGTTGACTCATAGGGTCGAATGTACTCGCGTTCATCAGGCAGTAGAGCGGCCTCGAGCGGCCGCCCCATGACGGCGAACACTCTCAACTGCCCGCCACCCGAACCCCTACAGCTCCAAAACCGACCCGCGAACGCGACACTCTCCACAAATGACCCTCGGCCGGCGAACAACTTTGTCGCCGCCAACGGACAACACGTCGACGCCCGCACCCACATCATCAACAACCAGAGCTGGCGCGCACGCCAGCCTGACGACCTGCGGCACACCCTCACCAACCGCCGCGACGGCGAATTAAGGGGATCGCTGAGCCAAGTGGGGCCCCCATGCTTCGGACCGATGATCCGAGGCGAAAGATACTCGGCGAACTTCAAAGCGCCGAAGGAAATAGAAAAGTACAACCCCTCGTATGATCCCTCCGTGTGGCTGGATACCTACCTCATGGCGATGGGGATCGCCGGCCACACCGATCTACTCGCCGCCCGCTACCTCCCCGTGATGATGGAGGGGCGTGCAGGCAGTGGATTAACACCCTCCCCACGGATAGCATCGACTCATGGGAGGAGATGCGCGATGCCTTCGTCAGGCACTTCGAGGGTTCATACACCCGCGCCACCACCATCGAGGACCTGGAGCGGTGCGTCCAGGGACCCCGCGAGTCGACCCGCAACTGGGTCCAACGGTGGCAAGATCTATGGTATAACGCGGTCGGGATCCACCCGGACACCGCGATCCACTGCTTCAAGACCTCGTGCCGCTACGAGCCCCTGGTCGCCAAGCTCAAACGTGTGTACCGCACACTTGACAACATACCGGACCTCCTGGAGATCGCAAAGAAGTACGCGGAGGAAGACCCAAACCAAGAAACCGACGACGAGTCGGGAGGACATCGCCGCACAAGCGGCCACGACAACGGGAGCCGACCCGAATTACGCTACAGCAACACTCGCCACACCGGCAAGCGCCGCAGTGATGGGCAAGTCGACTTCGTCGCCAACGCTGGATATGCGCAGCGCGAGCCCAAGAGCTTCCGCCGTGACGAGGGACAGCATCGTGACGGTGGGAACTACAAGGCGAAGCCGAGGTTCGATCCCGCGGCCCTTCTTAACCAACCTTTTGTGTTCCACAACAGGGAAGGAAAGCCCGCCACGCACACGACCGCCGACTGCCACTCTCTCAAGGAGATTGAGAAGGCACGACGCGCGTGGGAAGACCCCTACAACAACCCGCCAAACGGCGAAAAATTCGGCAGCGTCGCCGGCTCGCTCCACACCTTCATAGGCTTCAATACGAAGCGCGAGAAGAAGGTCATCGCCCGTGTCGTTGCTGTCAACGTGGTGGCCCAGATAGATATCCCCCAGTTCCTCAACTGGTCTGAACAACCAATCACCTGGATCCGCGAGGACCACTCGCCACGGATCAAGTATCCGGGCCGAGTCGCCCTGGTGGTTAAGCCCAAGGTGGGAGACTACTGGCTCCCCAAAACATTGATGGACGGCGGCAGCTCCATCAACATTCTATACCTGGACACCTTCAGGCGACTGCGGCTCCCGCAGTCGATGATCGAGACGACCTACACCACTTTCCACGGCATCGTCCCCGGTCGGAAGGCATACCCGATCGGCAAGGTGACGCTGCCAGTCACCTTCGGCACACCAGCAAACTTCCGCACCGAGCGGATCGTCTTCGAGCTAGTGCCCTTCGATAGCCCCTACCACTGTGTCCTAGGGCGCCAGGCGTTTGCCAAGTTCATGGCAGCGCCCCACTACGCGTACAACGCGATGAAGCTACCCGGGCCGTGCGGCGTCATCACCTTCCACGGCGACCCCGACATGGCCGCAGAGTGCGAGGCCAAAGGGGCCGAACTCGCTGATGCCGTCATCGCGGCAGAGGCCAACCACGCCGAGGAGCTCGCCAAGTACGCGAGCGGGGTCAACAGCAATGACCCCACCATACTCAAAAAGCCCAACTCGGAGGGCGAAAACTCCACCGCCTTGGAGGCAACGACGCATACCCGCACCGTCGAGCTGGTCCCAGGCGACTCCAGCCAGACGGTGACGATCGGGACGGGCATGAGCCCAGCATAGGAAGGCGCGCTCATCGAGTTCCTCCGTGAGAACAGGGACATCTTCGCATGGAAGACATCCGACATGCCTGGTGTCCCGAGGGAACTCGCTGAGCACAAACTCAACGCCGACCCCAAAGTGCGACCTGTCAAGCAGTCACTACGGCCCTTCAATGAAGAGCGCCGCCGAGCCATCGCCGAGGAGGTGCAGCGTCTACTCGCTGCAGGCTTCATCCGTCCAATCAAGTACTCCAAGTGGCTGGCAAACCCAGTCCTAGTCGAGAAGAAAAACGGGACCTGGAGGATGTGTATCGATTACACAAACTTAAACAGCGCCTGCCCGAAGGAGCAATTCATCCTCCTACGGATCGACCAAATCATCGATTCCACCGCGGGCTCGGAGGCATTATGCTTCCTCGATGCCTACTCTAGGTACAACCAGATCAAAATGGCTATCGAGGACGAAGAGAAGACGGTGTTCATCACGCCATTCGGAGCCTTCTGCTACACTGCCATGACCTTCGGCCTCAAAAACGCCGGGGCGACCTACCAGAGGTGCATGCAGGAGTGCCTTGCGAGCCATATTGGCCGCAATATCCACGTCTACATCGACGACATGGTGGTGAAATCCGCTCGCCAGGATGACCTACTAGCCGACCTGGCCGAAACATTTGCCAACCTGCAGAAGTACAAGATAAAGCTAAACCCAGGGAAATGCACCTTCAGTGTGCCAAATGACAGCTACTGGGATACGTTGTCTCCAAGCGCGGGATCGAGGCGAACCCCGCCAAGATCAACACGATCGCTCGACTCGGCAGGCCCGAGTGCCTACGCAATGTCCAGAAGCTGGCCGGGCGAGTCGCGGCTCTCAGTCGCTTCATCCCCCGGTTAGGCGAAAAGGCGATGCCCCTCTACCGCCTAATGCGCAAGAACCCCACCTTCCAGTGGGACAAGGAGGCAGATGACGCGCTCCACGACCTCAAGGAGGTGCTACTCGCAGCGCTGCTACTCGCCGCCCCCGTCGACAAGGAACCCATGCTGGTCTATGTCGCGGCTTCCGAACGCGTTGTCAGTGCCGTCATGGTCGTCGAACGGCCAGAGGAAGGAAAGGAGCGCCCGGTGCAGCGACCAGTGTACTACATCAGCGAAGTCCTCACCGAGTTGCACCAGCGCTACCCGCAATACCAGAAATTGGTATACGCGGTCTTCAGAGCACAGCGGCGACTACCGCACTACTTCTAGGAGCACCCAATAACGGTCGTCTCCTCAGCACCGCTGCAGGACATCATCTGCAACCGCGAGGCGACCGGGCGAGTCGCCAAGTGGGCCATCGAGATCGGCGTCCACAACATCAAGTACGAGCCGCGCAAGGCGATCAAATCGCAGGCTCTCGCAGACTTCCTCGCCGATTGGGAGGAGGCCCAGCTGCCAGAGAAGCTGCCATACCTCCACTATTGGAACCTACACTTCGACGGCTCCAAGGACGCGGACAGCGCATGGGCAGGGATCGTGTTAATGTCTCCGAAGGGCGACAAGCTCCGCTACGTCCTCTACCTCGACTTCACCCCCTGCACCAACAACATGGCCGAGTATGAGGCACTACTACACGTCATGCGAGCTGCCAAGGAGATGAACGTCAATCGTCTGCGCTGCTACGAAGACTCCGACCTCGTCGTCGGGCAAGTAGCCGACACCTGCGATGCCGTCTCCCCCACCATGGCGGCATACCGCCAGGCAGTGGACCAACTGGGTGGACACTTTGCAGGCTACTCCGTTGAGTGGATCGACATGCGGAAGAACGAGGAGGCCAACGCACTCTCTCGCATCGGCTCGGCTCGACTCGCACCACCCGCCGGCGTCTTCCTCGACAGCATCACCAAGCCTTCCGTCTCTCCCCCAAGGGAGATCGACATCGGAATCCCGCTGCAACCAGAAGAAGCCCGGGTCGCACTAATCGCCAAGCCAAACAACTGGACCGCGCCATACGTCGCCTACTTGGAGGGAGGCACCCTGCCCGCGGACGAAACGGACGCCCGGATGATAGCACGCCGCTGCAAATCCTGCGTCATCATCAACGGCGAGCTCCACAAGCGCAGCGTGACCGGCGTGTTCCAACGCTGTGTTCAACCCGCTGAAGGACGCAAAATCCTCCAAGACATTCACTCCGGCGACTACAGCCACCACGCCGGGGCCCGCTCTCTGGTCGCAAAGGCTATGCGACACGGCTTCTACTGGCTCACCGCACACGTAGACGCTGTCGACATCGTCCAGCGGTGCGTTGGTTGCCAGAAATACGCCAACCAGACCCACGTGCCGAGCTCGGCGCTCAAGACAATCCCCATCACCTGTCCATTCGCCGTATGGGGCATGGACATGGTAGGCCCCTTCAAGAAGGCCCCCTCCGGCTTCACCCACCTCCTAGTCGTAGTTGACAAATTCACAAAATGGGTGGAGGCCAAGCCAGTCTGCAAGTGCGACGGGAAGACCGCCACCAAGTTCCTACGCGAGCTCATCTATCGCTACGGCTTCCCAAACAGCATCATCACGGACAACGGCACCAACTTCGCTAAAGGAGCCATGGCCGAGTTTTGCGAGGAACACCACATTCAACTCGAACTCGCCTTAGTCGCGCACCTGAAGTCCAATGGCCAGGCGGAACGCGCCAATCAGAGCATCCTCCATGGCCTGAAGCCACGGCTCCAAGTGCCACTGGAGCGCACCACCGGGTGTTGGGTCGAGGAACTACCCTCCATCATCTGGGGCATCCGCACCTCCGTCAACAGGTCGACAGGATTCACTCCCTTCTTCATGGTGTACGGTGCCGAGGCAGTCATGCCCACCGACCTCGAGCATGATTCACCAAGGGTGGTCAACTACACGGAGGCTTAAAATGAACTCGCACGGCAAGACGGAGTCGACCAGCTCGACGAGGCACGCGACCTAGCCCGCTCCCGCACTGCCATCTACCAGCAAGGGCTCCGCCGCTACCATAGCCGGCGAGTGAGGACTCGCACTTTCCAGGAAGGCGACCTGGTACTGCGCCTAATCCAGGACAAGAAAGGCATGCACAAGCTCTCCCCCCCTTGGGAGGGACCATTCGCCATTGGGCGAGTACTGGGCAACGACGCCTACTACCTCACCGACGTCCGAGGAGACGGAAAACTCGATGTCAAGCGGTCGTGGAATATAAACCTCCTACGGAAGTTCTACTCCTAGAACTCCACACATGTATTCCCCACCCGCTATGAAATAAAACAGCTCGATTACCGAAAATTGTGTCTCCTCTCCGTGTCTTGTGCCACTCGCACTCGTAATAACAGCGTTATGCTATTCGCAGAAGTCAACCTCTGGTAAAGCGACCGGCACGGCCAAGTAGTGCGGCACGAGGGCACTGGTAAAATCCAGGCCTCGTAACGTCCACGAAAAACGCCAACCCGGAGCCCCATTGGAGTCGCCTAGCTCGACTGTCTCACCAAGCCAAGACAACTGCATTCTCTCCTCACAGCGACCAAGTCCTCCGCATCCTTGGCACAACGACTCGAACGACCAAGTACCACGTTCGGGGACTGACACCCAGCCAAATACGAGCGACTAGGGAAAAACGCCTAGTATGAGAATGTGCCCAGGACTCGCCATGCGACTGATCCTTCAGAACAGGCAGGAGTGACGCGCTTACTATAAACGCGCTTAGTCCTCACCTACCCTGGGCCTACGACTAGAACCACCAAGTACCACGCTCGGGGACTCGGCAATCCGACCACGTTCGCGCCCGCGAAAACGGTCAAGTATAGAGCACCCCTGGAAGTCTCCATGCGACTGGCTCTCCGAGCTATGGCGAGTCGATCTTAACTCATTAAAAATTCACAAACATATAACAACGAGGTAAACCCCATAAAAAGGGCGGACGCACTCGGGGACTCGCTCAATCAACATCCAAAATCGCAAACGAATAACAAAACAACACGAGTTTCCTTTATAACAGCACAAAGTTGTTCCACGTACAAGGAAGTTACATAGTTATTCCGTACTAATGCCCAAGGGCACAACACTTTTACTCCGCAGGTTTTGATGCAGACGTTCCGCCGTCCCTGCGGTTGCGGATGAAGGGCACGTACAGGTTCGACGGGTACGTCGTCAGCTCGCCCGCCATCGCCGCACGGAACGGCTGCTCGACCTTGAAGTCCCGATGCTTTGGTTCAGGATCATTGGGTGCGACAATCGTCTCCTGGTAGGGGATGAGGTCGCCCATCGCCCAAACGCGATCGGATTACACCGCGGCCCGGTCCGTCAGCTTCAGCACCTCGACAATCTCCACCGAGCCCGTCGACGAGGGGTAGCCGCTCGTGACATCGTCGAGGTCGAAATCCTCCGGGAAGTGGGCAAGCCCAAGGCTGAGCGCCGTCGCTGCCCTACGCCGGAAGGCCGACCGCGCCATGAACTCGACGACCGACAGAGCCTTTTCCAGGTAGCACCATACCTCAACAAGGTCACTGGGGATCACCTCCGTGGGCGATATCTCCTGAAGATATGCCCGAAGGCAAGTTGCTGACAACGCGGTCGAGTCGACCAGGGTGGTCACGCACTGTCGCGCGTCATACAACTGCGCTTCTTCCACGCTATCAGTAATCCGACCTGGGAACAGAAGCGAGCAGTGAGCAAACCAACGGCATCACAACACACTTATTGCAGGTAGAGGGAAGAAGAAGGAAGGTTTACCAATTAGCGGTCGGTAGAGACCCGTGATGAAGATTTGAAGAGAAGAGAAGTCGTTCTGCAGCCCAGCAACGAGCGCGTCAGATACTTTCCGCTCTTCAGCGGCAGACGTAACAACAGCTTTCGCTCGCCCTTCCGCTGAACTCGCTTCTGCCCTCGCCTCCTTAAGCTCACGCTCCAGGTCAGTGACTCGTTGTTCGGCCACGCCCAAGGCGGACTGAGCCGCTGTCAAGTCACCCACCGGGACAAGGCCTCGGCAGGCCTCCTTCAACTCGGCTGCAACCGCTTGAAGCTCCTTGTTCATCTCCTGGACGGCAACGAGCTCCTTCTCCAAGCGAGACTTCGTAGCAAGCCGGTCGGCCGATTCACGCTGCAGGCCCTGCGCACAAACTGCAGCGTCAACAAAAATGAAATTCCTAAGTGCCCACCCGCTGAAATTCAGTGACTAGGCACTCGGGGACTGGACAATGAAAATCCCCAGTGACCACCCGCTGAGATTCAGCGACTAGGCACTCGGGGACTGGATGATATAAAAACACTAAGAATCCGACCACTGAAATTCAGTGGCCCGATCCTCGGGGACTGGACATACCTGGATGGCAGCGCCTAGCATGCCGTGAAGCTCCAGCGCATCCACAGACGCAAGCACGACCGGAGTATGGCCGCGACGCTGCTCAACCTCCACCTCGGCGACCCCAGGCATCCGGCTCGTCGGCGCCGAGGCACTCGCCGTGGCCGCCTTTGCCATGAAGCGAGGGAAGGTCGCTGCAGACGGCGCTACGCCACTCGGAGTCGGCTCGGCCACATCGAGTGAGTCAACGCCCTCCTTGGTCTTTGAGGCCACTTTCGCTGCAATCGGAGGATCGCTCGGAGTGACCGCCGGGTCATCAGAGACCGTGATGACATCGTCGCCTTTCGTCCTCTTGACACCTTCGGCGGGAGCAGCGACTTCGTCGGTCTTCCTCTTCCGCGAAGAATCTGCTAACACCTCGGTGGCGACTGGCGGAACCTTGGCCACAGAAGGATGGCCGATCTTTTTAACACCAGTCCTGCGAAACAGATTTATGAATAAGACTGTCCGACTAAAACGAAAAACAAGCAGACGAACATCACTCACTTGGCGACTGGTATGAACCGTAGACCGGTGCGGATGCTAGCCGGCTTCTCCAGTTCAGGCCCCAACTTCCGGGTGAGGCCCGTCTCGAGTAAATCATGTACCCAAGACACTGACGGCTTTTTTGAAGATGAAGCCGCGGCAGGAGCCTCCGCGGTGATTTCTGTGGGAGCCTCCCTTGGAGGCGAGGCCCCTGCGGCTGGAGCAGCCCCCAAACTAACGACTGGGGCGAATGGAAGTGGTAACGACGCCAGCGGCGCCTCGTCCCTGGGGGCGGCAGCGTCTGATTCCGCGGTCGCATGTGCCGCTGCGTCCCTAGCCGAGCTGGCGGCATCGGAACTGGTTGCAGATCGGGGCGGAGATGTTGGCTTCGCTGGTTTTGCCTTCTTTTTCGGCGAAGCTTTCTTCTTCTTCTTTGACGGCGTGGCCTCGCGATGTGAGGTCTGCTCGGGAAGCTCGTTGTCGTCATCGTCGTGGGGCTCGAGGCTTTTGCTTGCTTCGAGCTCGGGTTGGTGTTGCCCGTGAGTCTTACGGACCGTGGGGGCAGCGACCTCCATGGGCTCGTCTTCCTCATCGTCGTCGTCATCACCCCCGTCGCTCTCGGCGTTACCCTTGGCAGGCGATGACTCGCTTCCGTCCTGGACGGACGAGCTCGAGTTCTCGTCATCTGCGGGTGGAAGCCACCCTTCCACCACTTGGAATAACTGCAACAAGAACAAAACAATGTTAGCGCGATCGAGAATGCACAAGCTGCGACTGCGAGTTTTTAACGGAACGACGGCTTACCGTTGGAGCCGGGCGCCTTGCGGTATAAGGGGCAACCCCGGCCTTTGCGTCGAGGTACACGGCCAGGGTAATCTTCTTTAGGGCCTGCGTGTAGTCATTGAGTCTCCACTCAACGAGGCAGGACTTCGTCGGGTCGTCTTTACCCGTATATTCATACGTGTAGTGGTCGCGGCTAGCCAGGGGCACGAGCCGCCGCCCGAGCCAGCAGTTGTAGAGGTTGATGGTCTGGAGGCCTTTCTTCTTCAGGCCGCGGATGGTTTGCAACATTTCGTCAACAACCATCCATTGATCCAGCGGGAGTTTGGCGACCTGGAGCCGGCGCGGCTCAGGCCAGTCGGCGGAGTATCTTGGAAGCGCCACTTCATCGCTCGGAGTCGACTCGGTAACGTAGAACCAAAATTTCTTCCATTCATTCGCCGCCTTGGCGGGTAGCATCAGATCGAACAACGAGGACTTCGATTTCAGTTGGAACGTCAGGCCACCCGTGGCTAGCATTGGGCCGCCTGTCTCCTCGCGGCTGATTCTCCCGTGGAACAAGTCTTGCCACATGGGAAAATAGGGCATGTAGCCCAGATAGCACTCGCAGAATGCCACGAAGATGGCGAGCTGCTCGATGCTATGCGGACCCAGATCCGATGGTTGGATTCCATAGTAGGCGCAGAAACGCCAGAAGAAGAGGGAAGTTGGGAAGCCCAGCCCCCGCTCCAGGTGGCTGGTGAAGCAGATGAACTCCCCCTCGCGCGGATCTGGGATCACTTCTCCGGCCGCGGGGATGCGCCATCTGCCAGCGCGGAGAATCCCTGCTTCCTCAAAAGATGCTAGCAGCGCTTTGGTACACTTGGATCTGCCCCATGGCTCGGTGGAGGGGGCCATCGGATGGGAGTTCGCGAAGGTCGAGGTTTTTGGGAGTGTTCCGATCGCTGGTAGGAATGAGGAGATGGAGGTATGCGAGATCGGAGGAAATGAAAGAAGTGTCTCCCTGGTCACCCCTCACTCCTATTATATAGCGGTTGTTACCCGCCATTTCCGGGAGCTGTTATTACGCGGTGATTACGCCGAAGTTACCGTTGGGTTACCCAATGGCTAGTTTGACCACAGTTGATGGTCCAACTTCATCTACTCGATTCGCTGCTCTCAGCGACTCGACGACTCGCCGACCCGATCGCTATAACAGCGACTAAGTACTCGCCGACATGCTCGCTATAACAGCGACTAAGTATTCGCCGACCCGTTCGCCGAGCTGCGACACAATTGGTCGCTGTTATTGCGACTGAAATGACTAGTTCTTTTCCTTTGTTTAGGAGTCCGCCGCCAATTCGACTAGGCGTCCGCAATGGACCCGCATACTCCGACTGCCAGCAAACACCTGCGACAAATCAACGATGGCCTCGGGGACTACCGATGGGGATATGCCTACCGGGGTATACCCAGCGGGATGATTCCTACCGGCCCAAGCCGTTAGCGAGTGGGCCTGCAGGACGGCGACTGGATCAAGACTTGGCGTGGACTCAGGCGACTGGAAGCTGAAGGCCCAGAAGCGTAGCTAGGCCCAGTCGGACTAGGTCATAGAATCTCTGAATCCTTAACTAATTCGGTTGTGATTTGTAAACCCTAGCGAGGTGAGTCTATATAAACCTCCCAGGGGGACGCATAGAGGATACGTTCCATCAGATACCCAAGCGACTCGCCACCTAGCCGTCGAGTTTGCCCCATTGTACTCTCACCATAATACAATCTAGCAAGAGTAGGTCTTTACCCTCCGGGGGGCCGAACTTGGGTAAACCCTTGTGTATCAGCCCTCATCTCGCACCGCAGATGGCTGGCCGCCCTTGCCCCATGTTCTACTACTCGCTGTCGTGATCATTCCCACGACAAGGGGTATATGCAGCGGAATATTGATGTTTTATCCCCTCATCACCAAGGAAATCATTCAAGGTGTAGTTCTTGAACTCGGTGCCATTGTCGCTTCTTATTATCAACACGGGGACATTGTATTGACGTTGAACCAAGTTGATGAAGTCGATGAAGGTCTTTTGGGTCTCACTTTTCAACTTGAAGAAATATACCCATGAGTGTCTTGAAAAGTGATCAACAATCACCAAACAATATTTCTTCCCGCCAAGACTTGCATGAGATGGGGGACCAAAGAGATCCACATGAAGGAGCTCCAAGATCCTTGTTGACGAGATGCTGTTCTTTGGCTTGTGGGGAGCATCATGCATCTTTCCTAGAACGCAAGCCCTGCAAACACGATCTTTGGCAAAGGAAACATTTTCTTTTAGTCCAACAATATGGCCTTCATTGTGGAAACTTTGCAAAGTTCTCATATTGACATGGGCTAGTCGGCGATGCCATAGCCAACCCACATCGGCCTTTCCAAACAAGCACATCGCACTTATAGTGGTTTGCCCCGAAAATTCTACCACATACAAGTCATGTTCGACGTACCCAACAAAAGCGACCTTGAGAGACTTGCTCCACATGAGGACCACAATATCATCATAAATAAAGACGACAAAACCCATCTTTCCAAGAGCACGGACTGAAAGTAAATTGTAACCAAGGGTCTCAACAAGCATGACGTCCACGAGTGTAATGTCGTGGGCAACCACTACTTTGTCGAAACCCGTTACCTTAGACTTTGACTTGTCGGCGTACGTCACGGTTATTTGATCATCATTTGGCTTTAAATCCTTGACAATAGACGAGCTTCCGATCATATGACTTGTGCAACCACTATCAAGTACCCATTTTGACCCACCGGAAGCATATGTCTATAAAAGACCAAACTAATTTTTAGGTACCCATTTTTCAATGGGTCCTCTTTTGTTAGCAACAAGGGTTTTGGGGACCCAAATAGACCAAGAAATATAACCATCATATGGGACAACATACTGTGCAGACACATCACCATAATAATCACGCATTAGAACATAGTGAGGGTTAGCACTTCCCGCAAAATCGTCATGAGACATAGTTTTACCACTTGTGGTATTACTACCCACAATGGCCTTGTATTTCTCTTGTGCTGGCTTAGCCTTCTTATTGTTGTTCTTCTTCTTGGCGTTGGAGACAAAACCAATGCCCCCTTTCTCACCACTAGGACTTTGCTTACTCAAAAGATCATCAATGGACTTTTTACCTTGTGGAAATGTGGCCTTGGCTAGCTCCCCCTTCAAACTAGCATTTTCTTCAAGAATAAATGTACTACTAGAGAAAATGAAGTTACTAGGTGAAGGAATATTGGCCAATTGAGTTTGAAGCGTTTCATGGGAATTTGTGAGTGACAAGAGTTCACTTTCCAAAGCCTTGTGAGCCTTGTTGAGCAAACTAAAGTCCTCGGCAAGTTTTTCATGAACCACACCAAACTCAATCTTGTCCTTTTTAGCCCTTTTGTATTTAGCAATAGTATGATCACGTTCTTTGATGAGTCTATTAACAATTATGTCATTGGCCTCATCAAGCCCTTCAAGTTTTAGTTCAAGAGACATCCTAGTCTCTTGTTCTTCTTCTAGAGCATTATTTAGGGCTTCTATCTCACTCATGTTTTCACTCCCAAGTTTACCGAGGCGGTTGTCCCACCATCCACTTCCCCTTCTTTGCTACCCATATACTCTTAGGCGGTAAAGCCCGAATAAAGAGTCGAGGCTCTGGTACCAATTGAAAGGATCGTATGGGCACCTAGAGGGGGGGGGTGAATAGGTGCTACTTCAATTTTCTTCTTTTTCAAATTAAGGTTTGACAAGAAAGGTAAATTCTCTAGATTATGCAACTAAGGTGAATTTACCTATATGTCAAACAAGCACTAGCTAACACAACACTAAGCAAGAACAAGTAAGTAAAGTGCGGTAAAGGATAGAAGTAACCAAAATGGTGGACGCGGAGACACAAGGATTTGTTTCCCGTAGTTCCTTCCTTTTGAGGGGAAGTACGTATACGTTTGGAGAGGGGGTGGTTTCAAACCACCAACACCACGAGAGGCCTCCCTTGTTCTCCGATGAATCTCACCCCAATGGGATCGATCCACCTTCCACTATATCGACAACCTTCGAGGTGGAATCCGGCACCTTTACAACAAGTTCGGGGCACACATCCACAACTTAATTGGAGGTTCCCAAATACAAGCAAGCTGTCAAAACAATCAAATACAAGCTTGTAAGAACCAAATCTAGAACTAGGGTTTCCAAAGAAAACACTACAGCAATAGGGCCCTCAAATGAATGAGGGGAAAATGAAGATCTCTTTTGGTGAAGTAGTAGATCAAGGCCTCCTCCTTCGATTCTCCAAAGATTAAAGACTTTGGATGGTTGAGTGAAGAGATCTTGGTGATTTGGTAGCTCAAATGGAGGTGGTAGTCTTCAATGCGACGAGCACCTTGTCCCAAGGTAGGTGGAGGGGTATTTATAGCTCCTAGAGCAGATCTGCCCATTGGGCTTTAAATGCACCGGTAGTACCGGTACTCAAGCGGTAGTACCGGTTGTGACCGGTACTACCGGTCAGGTACCAGACCAAGTACCGGTGGTGTACCACATGGTCGAGCCAGCCTCAGTCATGCCCGGACCCACCTCGCAGTACTACCGCCAAGCGGTAGTACCGGTCGTGATAAGCGGTACTACCGGTCCGGGCGGTAGTACCGGTCCCAGGTACCGGTTGGTACTGAGCAAGAAAGAAAGGCCTAGTCCTCCCTCAGCGTTGCCTGGTACTGCCGAGCAGCACTACCGTGTCCAAGCGGTAGTACCGCTTGCCACAAGCGGTACTACCGGTTGGAGCGGTAGTGCCGCTCCGCGGTACCGGGTGGTACTGAAGAAAATCGAGGCATGCCCATCTCAATCAGATGCAACCGGTACAAGGGAGCGGTAGTACTGGTGCCAAGCGGTAGTACCGGTTGTAACTTCCGGTACTACCGGTCAGCACTGGTGACTTTGGCAAGTGCAACTGTGGGCAATTCAATATTTGTGCCACTACCTAGAAAGCCTGAGATACACTTAGTGCACAATTAAATAGATAGGTGTGTTATCATCAAACATCAAAATCACAAGGATAGGAAATGCTCTTTCACCCAGGTCTCGCCGGTGGCCGTCGATTCCGAGCTCGCCTCGTCCAGTTGAGACCACTGGGAGGACCTCCGAGCTCTTCTCGTTCGATTGCCCCATGATGACCCACAAGTGTAGGGGATCGCAACAGTCTTCGCGGGTAGTATTACCCAATTTATTGATTCGACACAAGGGGAGCCAAAGAATACTTGCAAGCCTTAACAACTGAGTTATCAGTTCAGCTGCACCTAGAAATAGTTCTTGCTCACAGAAGTTTATCAGTAGTAACAGTTTGGTAGTAGCAACAATAGCAGTAATAGCAATAGTGAAATAGGAGCAATAGTAACAGTAACGGTAACAGTAGGATTCAAGTGCGGTAGGCATAGGGATGGATGGACGGGCGTTGCATGGACGAGTCTAAACAAGTAACTTCAAGATCTAGGGAATTGCAGATAAATAATAACAAGCATCCAAGTACTAAACAATCCTAGGCATTTGCTCCAAATATAGGCATACGTGCTCGCAATGAGAACTTGCACAACATCTTCTGTCCAGCCAGCCCGTGGCAGCGGGGCCTCTAGGGAACTACTGGCAATTAAGGTGATCCTTTCAGTAGAGCACCAGAGCAAAGCATTAACACTCCGCGAACACATGTGATCCTCACACCACAGCCATCCCCTCCGGTTGTCCCAATTATTGTCACTTTGGGGCCTTTGGATCCGGACAATGATATGTGTACACAACTTGCAGATAAGATCACGAACAATACTATCATAATGATTCAATAATAAGTTCAGATCTGAGATCATGGCACTCGGGCCCTAGTGACAAGCATTAAGCACAACAAGTTGCAACAAAGTCAAATAGCACTAATAGAAAAACTAGGCACTATGCCCTAACAAATCTTATTCAATTACATGATAGAACTCATCCAATCCCTACCATCCCTAAGCCTACAGCGGGGGATTACTCACTCATGGATGAGGGAAACATCGGTGGTTGATGGAGATGCGTCGATGAGGATGATGGCGATGATCCTCTCCAAATTCCCCGTCCCGGCAGGGTGCCAGAACGGAGTTTCTGGATCCGAATCTTGGTTTCTGGCGGCGGCGGTGGAGCGGAACTCTTTCTAAAAAACTATCGAACCCCCCTCGGTTTTTAGGTCGAAAGGCAACTTATAGGCGCAGAGGGAGGCTGAGGGGGTTCCCGGGGTGGCTGCACCCCCTCCAGGCGCGGTGTCAGGTGGGCCCGCGCCTGGGGTGGGTGTGGGCCCCCCAGGCCTCCTCCCCGTCTCCCCTTCTAGCTTCGTGGATCTTCTGGTGAAAAATAGTTTTTGGCATAGTTTCCGGGATTTTTCCGGATAGTTGATTTTCTGCATAAAAACAAGACACCAAGGTAATTCTGCTGAAAACAGCGCCAGTCCGTGTTAGTTGTATCCAAATCACACAAGTTTAGAGAAGAAACAATACCAAAGTGTTCGAGAAAGTAGATACGTTTTGGACGCATCACCCCACTCCACGGAAGCCGAGGAAGCCCCAGGCGCCGGGATTGCTACCTATGCCCCGACGCCGCCTGCCTTCACCGACTCCACCACGACAACCAGGGTGAGCCACAGGTCCTCATGGACATCTACACCATCCTACTCTTCCTCTCTATAGTTCCCGCCTCGAGCAGCCGCCGCCGCCACCGTATGTTGTCATTGTGGTCGTTGTTCCGGTGACCATTTGCTAGCAGCGCCACTAGTTTAGGGTTCCCCGCGACGCTCTCATTCTATTAAGCCTAACCGCCTTTGCTGGCTCGCGCTAGATCGCCGCCGCCGTGCGTCATCTGGACCTCGCCGGCGTCGTGACGTCATCTCGACGTTATGCTGGCATCGCCTTGACCACGTCAGTGATATTTGACCAGTCCCTGCCGACGTGGCCCTGACCCCACTTTTCTTTGGCATGGGCTAGAACTAGTCCGGGTATAAAAAGGTATTACATGTTTAGTAAATAGATAAAACAATATAAATATTTTCTAGAAATGGGTGTACACCCTTAGGCCCCACTATTTTGGTGTCTAGATTACCTATGAGTGGCTGTCGGAGGTATAGTTGGACCTATATGGAGCTTGCCAGGGGCATCACCAGCTAGAGTCTTCAGGAACTCATCAGGGTTGTATCTTGCCCAAAAGGGAGCTTAACGGAGATGTAGTCAGCCCCGAAAGATTGTACAGACATGCAGGGTCGCGAAGAGGCCAGTGATTGGCTTGGATCTTAGTCTGGGCCTCATACCAAGAAAGTGTGAACGGGTTCACGACCCGAATGTGCACCAAAGCTAAGATCTCTCATGGGTAAAGTAAGGCACCTCTGCAGAGTGTAAGAACTGTAACTTGTTACTCCCTGTTCCGGGAAGGACCTACGAACGCGGCAGGAAAGGAACTCCATAAAAGTTTTGGTAAACCTAGGAAGGCTGACGGACATAGCTTTTTAGAATAAAAGCAACCTTTGAAGAAATGTTTACAAAAACCTGCATTGCCTACGACCTATGATCTGAGGCTGTAGATATAGTGCATCAAACACTCCTTTTTAGTGAACTTGCTGAGTACGCTCGTACTCAACGTATATTCTTAACCCTTGCTAGATTCTGAAGCCAATACAGATGATGTCTACATCAAATTATGCTCAAGAGAATCGTCATCAACAAATCAAAATCTTCAATGAAGTCAAGGAAGTCAACATATACATCAACTAAAGTGAAGATGAAGTTGCTGATTAGATAGGAATATAATCTCTAGCCATAGAACCTATTTATGTAGAGTATTGCAATAGCATCAATGCAATCCCAATAGTTTAAATACTAGTCTATTAGTATGATAGTTATGAGTTGATTATTTATGATTCTTCTTTGTAAGAAGTTTCTTTCTCTCTCTTTAAGCTAGAGTGTTCTCTGGATCTTTTGTAAAGAGTCGAGTTTTAACCTATAGTCATGTCTTGGACCTACTGTGTTTCTGTTGTACCACTCTGAGGGATGTAATACTAGTGAATGGTGTTTCATTGGTGTTATGTCAACAACTATAGTGTACTACATCATGCAGTGGTATGATAGGTCACCACATTCGTCGACGGGTCCTATCCCTATCCTCCGGAGCGGGTCACGTGACTCAACGCCGAGGGCCACGCCGTCATTGTCATCAAGCCGAAACATCGAGCGTGGGTGTAGCAGGACGCCGCCATACTCTCGGCCATTGTATCATCCATGACACCGAGCGTCTCTGGACGTATTCTCCTCACCACCACTGCTCAGGAGGCATGGGCAGCGCTGAGTACGAGTTCCTCGGTGCAGTGTACATCACAGGCCATGGCCATCCTCACCAAGCTCTCTGAAGTCAAGAAGCACAACAAGCCCATCATGGTCTACTTCGATGAGGTGTAGGGCTTGGCAGACACTCTGTCTTCCATTGGCTAGCCCCTCACCTCGGCACAGTTCATGGGGTACGTGCTCAAATGACTCGATGCCGACTACGACAACCTCATCGAGAACATCAACGGGTGGGACACGCCTATCGCACCTTAAGACCTCTACTCCCAGCTCCTCAGCACGGAGCAGCGCATGACCACCCGCCGTGCTATGGCCTCCGCTGGTGACTTCTCGGTGAACGCCGCCTTCTGGGGTCGCCCAACTAGTCCGGGCTCAGGCGCCCCTGGTGCTAGTTCCTCTCAGCCTCCCAACCCCTCCAAGCCACCTTCTGGCCCTCTGCCGTCCTCCAATAACTCTGGTGGTGGGGTGTTGGTCGCTGCTGGAACACAGCAGATGGAAACCGCCTGCTTTGCCAGCTCTGCAATGTTCTCGGCCACGTCGTCGCTCGCTGCTACACACGGTTCGGCAAGGACTTCCTGGGTTTAGGGTTTAGGGTGTCCATGGTCTCTCAAGGTGTAGGCCAAACTTAGGCATTCAACGTCGACTCGAGTTGGTACATGGACTCAGGAGCTACGGATCACCTGACTGGCGAGTTGGATAAACTCACCACAACACAACCCCACAACGGCAAGGACCATGTGCACATTGCCGATGGTCAAGGTATGCGCATCTCCCATATTGGTCAATCTACTCTTGCCACAAATACATCTAAACCTCTTCAACTCAACAATGTTCTCTATGTTCCCAATGTCATTTGCAATTTACTCTCTACTCATAAAATTTCTCATGATAATAACGTCTTTGTTGAAATTCACCCCTTTGATTGTCTTGTGAAGGACCAAATTTCCAAGGACATAATCCTTAGTGGTTCCGCTTACCGTGGCCTCTATCCTGTCGGTGGTTCACCTCCTCGCCAAGTATTTAGCACCATTCGTGTGTCGTCATCCAAGTGGCACTGTCATCTAGGTCACCCTGCATCTCCGGTTGTTCAGCATGTTCTTCATCGCCATGCTCTTCCCACTGAGTATAGTTCCAATAAAAACACTTTCGTATGTGATGCATGCCAACAGGGCAAGAGTCACCAATTGCCCTTTTCATTGTCTACTCATGTAATAAAAGTTCCCTTAGAGCTTATTTATTATGATGTATGTGGTCCTGCTCAAACTACTACTGGTGGTCATAACTATTATGTGAGCTTTATTGATGCCTATAGTTGCTTTACGTGGATCTATTTGCTTAAACACAAGTTCGATGTTTTCAATGTCTTCTTGCAGTATCAAGCTCATGTAGAGTGTCTTCTTGGGCATAAATTCCGACATGTTCAGTCAGATTGGGGTGGAGAATATCGCAACCTCAACACGTTTTTTTAGAAACTTGGTATTGCTCATCGCGTTGCTTGCCCCCATACACATCAACAGAACGGTGCTGCTGAGCGCAACACCGTCATATCGTTGAAACATGTCTTACTCTATTAGCACATGCATCGGTTCCTTTTCAGTTTTGGAGTGATGTGTTTCTTACAGCTTGCTTTCTTATTAATATATTGCCTACTCGCGTTCTTGATATGAAAACTCTTCTTGAAAAGCTCATGAATCAAACTCATGACTACACCTTTTTCAGAGTGTTCGGCTGGGCATGTTGGCCTCATCTCCAACCTTACAATAACCATAAGATTGAGTTTCGGTCTAAAAAATGTGTCTTTGTAGGATACAGTTCTATTCACAAAGGCTATAAATGTCTACATGTGCCCACTAATCGTCTCTACATCTCTCGGGATGTTGTCTTCGATGAAAACATGTTCCCCTTTGCTAATCTCCCATCGTCCTCTACATCACATATGCATACTTCTGATACAATTTCTATTGACCAATTTGTGGATGTTGTGCATTCTCCTGCCTTGTTGTCTAAACATGGTGCAGGTCCTCGTCGCGGTACTCGTCTTCAGCTCATGGATGAGGATGCCGACCCAACAACATCTTGTGTGGCTCCTCTCACTCGTGATCAGGCGGATCACGTCGATCATAGTGGTCCCTCGGACGCCGTGCCCATGCATGCACATACTGGCCCGTCATGCGCTGGTAGGGATGTCTGTGTCGCCCCCACATGGCCCGATATCGCCCCCATCGACATCCGCCTCGAGCCATGCCCATCCAACCTCTCCTCCGCTGGAATCGGCCTGTTGTTCTTCACCCGCTGCTAACGCCGAGCTGGATCTCTCCAGCGCTGGGCCGTCTGATGGGCTCCCGTCCCCAGCCGCTTCTTCGACCGGACCACCATCCATAGATGCTGCTACGAGTACTGTTGCTTCTCATGTTCCACCACGACCGGTTACACGCAACTGCACAGGGAATTCTCGGCCAAAGACCTGGACTGACGGCTCTGTTGCCTGGTTGGCTGCATGCAAGACTCATGGGGTTTCTGATTCGTCTATTGAGCCTGCAAATCATCACGATGCGCTGTGTATTCCTCAGTGGTGCGCAACGATGGAAGATGAGTATCAACCGCTTCTTCAAAATGCGACCTGGAAACTTGTGCCGCCTCCGCCCAAGGTTAATATCATTGATTCTAAATGGGCGTTTAAGATCAAGCGACATTTTGATGGATCCATTGAGCTCTACAAAGCGCGTCTCGTTGCCAAGGGTTTCAAGCAGCTTTAAGGCATCGACTACGAGGATACATTTATTCCAGTGGTTAAGCCCACGACTATTCGTGTTCTCCTCTCTCTCGCTGTTTCCAACAGATGGCATCTTCGTCAGCTTGATGTTCAGAATGCTTTTCTATATGGTGTTCTTGAGGAGGAGGTGTACATGCGACAACCACCTGGTTTTGTGGATCCGGGTCGACCACATAATCTTTGTCATCTCTCCAAGGCTCTTTACGGTCTGAAGCAGGCGCCCCGTGCTTGGCATGCTCGTCTTAGTACTGCCCTTCGCACTCATGGCTTTGTGCCTTCTACAGCCGACACGTCCATGTTCATGCTTCAACTACCTGAGCTCACGATGTATCTGTTGGTGTATGTTGATGACATTATTCTTGTGAGTTCTTCTACGACTGCTGCTGATCGTATCATACAGCGGTTGTGTTCAGATTTTGCGGTCAAAGATTTGGGCTCCTTGCACTTTTTCCTCGGTCTGGAGGTCTCCACAGTTGTCCAGGGTGTTTCTCTCACTCAAAAGAAGTATTCTCTTGACCTTATTCGACGTGTTGGTATGCTCAAGTGCAATCCCTCTCATACACCGATGAGTGTGACGGACAAGCTCACATCCACCGATGGTACTCCTCTCACACCTGAGGAGACCACTACTTATCACAGTATCGTTGGCGGTCTTCGGTACCTTCTCATTACTCGACCAGATTTGTCCTTTGCCGTCAACAAGGTTTGCCAGTTCCTTTAGGCCTCTCACAGCGTTCACTGGGCAGCGGTCAAGAGGATTCTTCGTTATGTCAGTCTCAGTGTCTCTCATGGGCTACATATTCGCTCCACTACCTCTGCCTTGCTGTCTGCTTTTTCTGATGCTGATTGGGCTGGCTGTTCTGATGACAGGCGATCCACGGGGGGATATGCCATCTTCTGTGGTTCTAATTTGTGGTTCTAATTTGATCGCCTGGAGTGCTCGTAAGCAAGCCACAGTGTCCCGTTCGAGTATAGAATCTGAATATAAGGCTCTTGCAAATGCTACTGCCGAGCTTATTTGGGTAGAGTCGTTACTAAAGGAATTGAGGATTAAATAGGAGCGCCCTTCTATTCTTTAGTGTGATAACATTGGAGCTACATACCTATCCTCAAATCCAGTCTTCCATGCTCGGACAAAGCACATCGAAGTTGACTATCATTTTGTCAGGGAACGAGTGGCTCAGAAGCTTCTTCATATTAGATTTATCTCTTCTAGATATCAGTTAGCTGACATCTTCATCAAGCCGTTGTCGTTGCCATAATTCGAGGCAATGCCGGCGCAATCTCAACCTTTTAGACACGGTTAAGATTGAGGGAGGGTGTTAGACATATTGTAACGTAGTTGTTTAGGACTCTAATCCTAACCACTCCGACTTGTAACCGACATGTAAATCTTCTATATAAACAGATGCCGAGCCCTCTAGGCCACGTGCAATCTATTCCATCTAATTCTTGTTCTTTACACATGAATGCGATGGTGAGAAAATTTTGGTGGGGCAGTCGTAATGGTGAGGAAAACTAGATGGGTCTCCTGGAATGATATGTGCAAGCCAAAGCACATGGAGGGCTAGGTTTCCGCGACATCGAACTCTTCAATCTAGCCTTGTTGGCATGGCAGGGATGGCGCATGTTGCAAAACCCTGGTTCTTTGAGCTCGAGGGTGTTGAAGGCGAGATATTTTCCTGACAAGGACATGTTGCAGTCAGAGGTGGGATCGGCCCCTTCGCAAGTATGGGGGGTGATTCACGAGGGAATACAGGTCTTGAAGCAACGCTTGGTGAAGCGAATTGGGGATGATACCGATGTATGGAATGATCAGTGGATTCCTCACGATGGTATGTTGAGACCTTTGGCGTGCCTGACCGCTGAAGGGGAAGTTCAACTTGAGGAGCACCTGGTCACCGACAACGAAAGAGCTCTCGGTGTGATGCTTGTCGGCGGTCAGCCTTCTTCTTGAATCGATCATGTGCACGCGTGAGCTGCACCCGCAACTTGGTAGTGTTCCACCCAATCGAGCTCCTCGCTGGGCGCCATGGCAGAGTACGATGGCAGCATTGTACCCAAATTTGGCTCGCGCCCATAGAGACCCTCGAACGACGAGCAGTTGAGCGAAGCATGGAAAGCTTGAATTGTACCAAAACTCGGCGGCATGAAGCCAACGCCACCATTGCCACGGGGAGTCATGGACGAGAAAGTGGAGGTAGATCTCTATGCATTGGTTCGCCCGCTCCGTCTGGCCATCGGTCTGCGGGTGATAGGCCGTCGAGTAAAGTAGCTTTGTCCCTACCGTCGAGAGCATGTCATGCCACACAGAACTGGTAAGATGCGGTCGCGGTCTGAGACGATGGTGAGTGTAATGCTATGGAGGTTGATGACGTTATCCCATAGTGCAGGCGCCACTTGAGCTGCCATGAATGGGTGCTTCAGTGGAACAAAATGCGCATTTTTTGTTAATCGGTCGATCACCACCAGAATGACCTCAAATCCATTGGATTTCGGCAACCCCTCCACGAAAGTCCATGCTGATGTCTTGTCAGGGTTCAATTGGAATGGATAGAGGCTGTAACTTTCCTGCTGGCTTGGTGTGCTGATGTTTCGACTGCCGACACACCTGGCATTATCAGACGAAATCTTCCACAGCTGATTTCAGGCCTCGCCATGCGAACAACTTCTTCGCTCGCTGGTATGCTTCAGTTCAATAACAGAACAGTTCTTTGCTGAATCTAGATGGAACACCGGTTTAACTTGGTGTCTGTCCGTTTTAGTTCAAACTGACCCTGTTTAAGAATTCTTCAGTAGTCTTTGGTTTGTGTAGTGCTACTGCAACACAATTTCCCTTTTCTGACAAGAGACCTGAAGCATGATAAAAGTAGTACTATTTATGTTTGTGTAGTGTTCATGTGGTGAAAGTTCAGCAAAGGGACAATACTTTGCTGAATCCAGTGAAACAACAGGATTAGCGTTGCGGTTCAGAAACTGTGACAGGAACATATTTTGGTTTAGAACTGTTAGACAGAAACTTTCTTTCACAGTAGGATTACCAGTGCAGTTCAGAACTGTGACAGGAACTCTTTGTACAGTAGAGATATTACATACACACTCGTGTAAACTCCAGAATTCCATAGCTCTTGTGAGCATCGGTTGGTCAGTGCAATTTTTGACGTGCTCTCCATGTAGTACACCTGATTTGTCACTCAAATATGCATGTTTCCTTTTGACTTGACCTCTGATTGATGGTCTTTGCTCTCCTGCTGTTTTTATCACTTAGTACCTAGCTTCTTTATCATGTCATGGCAAACAATCATAGACTCAAGAAAGTATCCAGGAGATCACGCAGTTGTCTGTTGGCTTCTTCTCTCTTTGCATTTGATGGCTTGCCTTGCCTCACACTTCTCTTGGCAAGGCTGTCTGTATGGTTATCAGGAACCAGGAGCCAGTGACAGGGAGCAGGGCAGCGACATGGGTGGCATGCCAAGCCTGACCTGATGCATCATTGTCCATGAATGTCACCTCACTGTGCCATTTACAGGAACTCCATTGACTCAACAGAGACAAGTCACCAGCATCAGCATGCCCAACACATACATTGCAGGGCACAGGAAGTGATAGATTCACTGGAGAGATCTTAACCTCCCTTATTTGAAGGGCTTCTTATTCTTGCATTGCCACTGATAACCCACGCATCACCTACCACCACCAGTACATACACAGGCCAGGAGGAGGAGGACCGTTTATTTAAGACGGTATCATCAAAACATGCATGCAAGGACACCTCCAACACCTCTGGCGCAGTCACTGTCAGAACTCCGAAACCTAGTTGAAGATAGGAAGGGAGGCCCCTGCCTGATCCAGCTAGAGGAGCAACACACACACACAAGTCAAAGCATCAAACACATCCAGTATGGTAGTTTCGATAGATACTAGACAGGGAGATCTATGGTGGCATGCAGCACCATGCAATGCAATGCAAGGAAGTAGAACCTTTCATAGTGTTATTTATGAGGGGCATCTCCCCACCTACCCATCACACAGCAGCATCTCCATGTGTGGTAGGAATAAATATGCACAAGCTTACAATGGCATTGCCCTGCAGCTCCAAAAATTGGTCCTCCTCCACCACAGTTGTAGGCTGTCAGAATATTTCAAGCCAAGGGGAAGGGGGAGGCTGGTGCACCAAGGGGAAGACAAGGCATCCGATGTGCAATACTCCAGCAGAAGAGCAGGGCATTCAAAGCCTGCGCAGATTAGGTTGCCACAAAAAACAAAAGCCAGCATCCACATTCAATACCATTCAACAACCAGAGAGAGAGAGAGAGAGAGAGAGAGAGAGAGACAGAGGTGTTGGCAAATTGCAATGTACAACTATAGGGATAGAGAGTAACAGAGTAGTAATAAAACACAAGCCAAAGGTTTTACAGACAAGGCAAAGGCAGCGACAGAGAGGAAACAAGTCAATTCCCGAACCAAGAGACCCAAGAAGAAGGATCACAAATGGTTCGCTCTTGACTCCTCCTCTCTTTTCCTTTATCTTCTCTATTACAATCTGCTTAACAAGTCTTTAACAAGTCTACCACAAATCACTCGCACTCTCAAACTAAAGTATTCTCATTATTACAAAATCGAAGAAACATACCAGAGCCTAACCTTTCGAGCAAGGGAACAGAGAGAGCAGCATCAACTACATGACCAAAATGCCTTGGCTGGATTCAGTTGGTTGATGCAAGTGAGAGCTTGACAAGACCCTTTCTAGACGGAGATAACATTACCTTCCCAAAATGATCAAAATGCCCCTAGTGTTTACTTTGGGGTATTTTTGCCATTTTGAGAGGCCCATGGCGGGAAGAGAAGAGTTTTGAAGTTAGTGTCGGGTTCTTGTCAAATCCTCGCTTGCAGCTGAGCTAACAGGCATAATTGGGATGTTAGCAGGTAGCAAAATGGTTGGACTTGAGAGGCGTTTTGGTATGCTGTCATGTGCTCCCTTCCGTTCCCCCATCCAGCGTTTCTTGCTACTGGTCAGAACCTCCAGATGCCGGCTCAGCCCGGCTAGCTCCTGCACCCTTAAGTGCCGTTGTAATCTGGTGAATGGTGTTGCAGATATGGCTGTTGATTGCAGTGACACTTGAGAGGTTGAGCTTGGCTGAAGGCACGGCGCTGGCGAGCACCTGCATGCCGACGGTGAGGAGGCAGCCATTGGCGGGCTCATCTGTGCTGCTTGGGTTACTTTCGCCATCACCAGTGTTTGCGCTAGTGGTTGCAGGTGAAGGATTGGTGGCTGGGAAGATGGCAAAGCCCATGGGGAGGAGAGGGATGTAGGACGGGTCCTCCCCGCTCATTGTCACCTGAATGGCATCAACATCCACGGTTGCAAACACCACAAGGCTCCCACCATCAGGGTGGATGCTGCTCTCCTGCAGCAGGAGCTCCACATTCTGTGATGAGTTGCTTGCAGCCTGTGTTAAGAAGTTGCAATGTCAGCTCTCAAATATGTGCTAAGATATCAGGCTGTGATCAATGATAATCTACATTTACTTGTAACACTTCCAGAAAAGGAAAAAAAATTCAATTGGATAAATAGTGAGTTTTAAATATGCATTGATATTTCAAAAGAAATCGCTCAATTAGATTGTAAACATGGAAAGGCAGTACATCAAGACTATTTAGAAAGATTCAGTAGAAATATTAATATAAGAACCAAGCGACGGCTTGGTGGCTAGAGCTCAGGGTGTCGAGCCAGCCCACCCGGGTTCGAGTCGCTGAAGCGCTCGTTGACCAATGGGGCATTATGCCGTGTTAAAAAACACGCTGGAGAGGTCCTTCCCCCGTTGGTCAAAGTAATATATGTACAAGCTTCCATCAACATGATATAAGTAAAACGGCTTTGCATCATTTAGACGCCGTGAAGGTAATGACAGACCGTGAGTGAACGAAATCAACGAATATAAAAGCTCTGGTAGCAAATTACAGTTATGCATGTGCCCGCTCTCACCTACACCGCTCAAATTTCATTTAATGTGGTATCTTGAGTAGCCAGTGTTAATTTCTTGTCCTAGGTATTGGTAGCAAACAGTAAGTTTTCTGAAGCATTACTAACATGAACAGCACTACTTCACCAGACTACAGTAACTGCAGTAAGTAGCACTTAGCTATTGAAAACTTTTTGGTTCCTTTTTGGCATTTTGGCTGTAGAAAGCGTAAAAACATTTATATTTGCATATTCTCACGATTCTCTAACTTACAGTCGAACACTGGACAGTATAGCATTTAAAATTATGACCATTCAGCATGAGTACTAAGTAATTATTAATTATGGTTACCAAGTAAGGAGCTAACATTTCTGATTATGGCCTTGGAGCAAACTTGAGGCATCTTGTGTACATGGCTCTTTTTTTCAAATACAAGAACACCAGAAAGGGACTCCAGCAGCATACAGAAGTTGTGATGACTGGAAGAGTACTTACATTTATGCGGAGAAGAGAAATGCAATTCCTTGGGTGTGATCCATTTGCAATATGTGCCACCTCATGAAGTGAGCCCCCATTTGACAAAATCTCAAGCTGCAAAATCATATTATCCATCACGGAATTGCTAAATTAAACTACGTTATAGCAGGGGGGGACTAAAACTAACAAGTATGACAACATCTGAGCAGATAATATAGATCAGCCGTACCTGACAGCGCTGTTGCTCATCTGCGAGAAGCTCAAACACCTGCTGCTGGCTGTAAGGAAGCCAGCTTGTGGAGACAGCTGTGAGGATGACGCCGCTGGGCTGCCCTGGCTCAGTGTTCTTTCTTGTTGTGACCCTGATTGTGTCCTCTGTAGAATCAGAGAGAGCCGTCCAAGTTTGGCTACTGGATGCACTGATATTAGCACAGAAGGCGGTGATCATCCTCTGTGACAGCTTCATCATATTTGTCCTCGCCTCAGGGGTGCGGATAACTGGGCATCAGAAATTTTAGACGGTCAGGCTCTTGTCAAGATGGATGAATGTCAATATAGAGCATTCTGTGAAGAAAGTGTGTCTATGATACAAGTAAAACGTTGTTAGATCCCAATAGATTGATCTAAGTTGCGGTACTCAGTACAAAATTGTGGCACTAAGTACAAACAGTCGCACATGCATATATAGCTACGATATGCCTTCCAGATTGTATGATGATGACAGATTAGCGGCAAGTTGTTGAAAAGTATAGCAACTAAGCCTTTAGCCTCTGAGGCAAAATGTCAAACAATTGGCGGGCGATCAGGTACGCAATCAAGAACAATTAGAGCAAAAACTTAGGGAACTACATGGTAAGATCGATCGGATTGGGCTTGTTAAGGTTAGCATCACAATTCCCAAGCATGGTGAGCATTGATTAGATATCCCAAATGTATTACAGAGGTGGAGACACGCAGCAGAGGGAAGGAATGCGATGTGATATGGTACCTCCTTGGTCTGCGATGTTGCGGGCGAGCTCACTGGCGAGGCGCTCGCACTGGCGCTGTAGGCCGGAGACCCACCTGGTGGCCCCGAACGCGGCGCCGCCGGCGACGTGGTCCCTGAACACCGGCTGCAGGGGCTTCTCCTCCCCCATCACCTCCATGTGCTCTACCCACACCACCTGTAATCCACGTGTCAAAGATCAGTTCAAGCATGCCATGCCAAGTCATCCACGCATGATGCATGCACTGGAGCCAGATCAGGTGATCGGTGCGTAGCGTACCCTGGAGTAACCATTGGGGGCGTCCTGGATGATGCAGCCGGACGGCCGCCTCCGGCACCGCACCACCGAGCAGGTCTGCTGCTGCTGGAGCAGCTCTTCCTGGAAGCCGTCCGCCGGGAAGTCGACGATGGTCCAGCTACCCTCTTCGGCGTTGCGCACGCAGTACCGGAAGAAGACCACCTCCCGCGCCGGCACCAGAGGAGACAGGAACTGCACCTCTGCTTGCATCTGCATGCATTCCCGTTCGTCAGCCAGTCAATCAACAACCAATTCGATCCATTCGATCGAAGCAGTTAAATTCGATTTGCTAGTTGCATCTGTGATTAAATCGTGTTGGAGTAGCAATTACCAAGATGAGAGATCCACTGCCGAGATGGCCAGAAGCAGCTCCGTTGTGTATCACCTGAATGGTTCTTGCCTTGCACACGATCGAAGGGAACAGCTCCATCCACTTGTTCTGCATATATGAGCGCGAGAAACGTAAGTGATCAAGTTTATTAGACGGCGTCACGCACTTGAACAAATTTAATTTAGGATGATGAAGGTACTCACAGAATTGAGGAAGGCGTCGACCAGCGTGATGCTGTTCATGATGACGACGGCGCTGTCGCGTGTCCCTTCCGTCCTCGTCAGGTGGGCGGCGTCTCCGTGCTGCTGCTGCTTCGCGGCGTCACCGGGCCAGCTAAACGTCCGCGCGTGCTCGTCGGCGTCCATGACCTCGCCGGAGGATCGGCGGAGCGGTGCCCAGAGCGGCTCGCCGGTGCGGCACATCCGGGCGAGGTGGTCAGCGGCCGTCGAGGCGAGCTCCAGGACCATCTGCCTGTCCTGGTCCTGGACGACGGCGGGCGCCATCGCGCCATGCATGTACGAAGGCGCGGCACCGTGCCCGCCGGCGCCCATCTGCTGCTGCATGACCATGAGGTCCATGGCGCCGTGCTGCTGCTGCTCGCCAAAGTGCCGCGAGTACACGTTCATGTCGAGGTCGAGCGGCGACATGAGCACCGGCGACGGCGCCGACATGCAGCTGAGCGCCGACGACATGACCGGCTGGCGCCCGCCGCCTCCGTACCGGGTCGCGATGCATGCCAAGCGGTCCAGCTGCATCACAATAATGCGAGCACAACACATTAGCAGGCCGGATAAAGAAACAAACAGCTCGCACCGTACACAAAACAAGATTAAACAATGATTTGCGAGGTCTCCTGCTTAGGGTTTATGCAAACATACCTCGTCCTTGAGCCTGGCGTTCTCGATGCGCAGGTTCTGCTCCTCGTAGGACATGTCGCCGATGACGGCTGCCTGGCCGCAGCTGGGGCAGACGACGTTGCGGATGGCGGCCTGGAGGCGGAAGTTGTCGGTCTTGAGCGACTCGTTCTCGGCGCGGAGGATGACGTTGTCGGCGCGGTCCTGCTGCGCCTTCATCTGCGTGCGGCGGTTCTGGAACCAGAACTTGACCTGGCGGGGCTTGAGCCCCAGCTCCTGGCTGAGCTTGAGGCGCTGCTTGTCGTCCGGGTGCGGGCACTCCTTGAACAGCCTGCGTGCCAAGCGGCGCCATATGCATCCAAGCCAAGGTGCGGGGGTCAGACAGATTACAACAAGATTTTAGTCATTAATGGCGAAAGCAAGGCTGGGGGTTCTTGGTCCTTACGCTTCCATCTGCTGGATCTGGTGCGCGGTGTGGCGGTGGTAGCGCTTCTTCTTGCCGTTCCCGTTGGGCGGCGGCGCGGCGGCGGCCGACGAGGAGAGGTGGTGGGTGGCGTCCGGCTCGCTGTGCTGCTGCTTGTGGTCCCTGTCGTCCTCGACGTCGGCGAAGCTGAGCAGGCCGTCGAGGTGGCCGCTGCCTGAGCCGCCGCTGAGCTCCATCTCCATGTCGAGGTCCAGCTCGTCGTCCTTGGCCATGTGAAGACCGCCCATGATGGCCTCCTCCTTCTGCAAACACAGACAGCATTATATCTTCCCTTTTTTCATAAGAACTGCTAGCAATAGGTAGTAGAAGAAGGGCAGAGATGATGAAGCAGGAAGCAGTTACTGGTATGAGGTTGGTGGAGAAGTGGTGATGGAAGGGCATGCCGGAGGAGGAGGACATGAATCCGGCGAGCGCGCCCGCATGGTTGGGCTGCATGAGCGGCGAGGCGAAGAGCGCGTCCGCAGAGGAGGATCCGCCCGCCATCGACGAGAGCACCTGGCAGTCCCCGAACATGTCGCGTTCCTTAAATCTCTCGCCCTACCGACCGACCAAGGAGAAAGAAATTAAACCCCCTGGCCGGCGTCAGCAGCAGCAGCGGAGTCCCCTTCCTGCTTGACCCTAAGATGGAGTAAAACCAAGGTGAGGAGGACGGAGCGGTAGCCGCGGCATGGCAGCAGAGACGGCGAGGAACGGAGTACTGGGGGTGAGGGGGACGAAGATTTAGGGAGGGGTGTAGTAAAGGGAAAAGATTCGGAGGAGGAGGAGGAGGGGTGGGGATGGATGGAGGGGTGGGTGAAAGAAGAGAGGAGAGGGGGCGAGAGACAAGGAGAAGTAAATGGCGGGAGTAAATACCCTGTCGGTTGTTCTGTGCCTCGCCTGCGCTCCTGTCTCCTCCCCTCGCCCTCGATGGATCCCCAGTCTCGAGTTCCGCGACGGCGACGGAGGCGGAGAAGACGAACGAACGAAGAAAGAAAGGAACTCGGTCGAGTCTCCTCCCTCCCCTCTTATGGCAAGGCAAGGCAAGGCAAGAGGAGTGCAGGGCAGGCACGGGGAGAGCGAGCGATATGGAAAGAGTGCGCACTGTCCGCGGCGACCCCTCGCTTTGACCTAGGAGAGAAACGCTGTGTGACGAGAACAGGCCAGCTGTCGTGGGCCCCAGGACGCGTTCGCCGTCGCTGACAGAGCTGTCCCACCGTTGAATCCGCCGGTGGCCGGCCCACGTGGCGGCGACCTCTGACGCCCCGCCCGCGTGCCTCGTGGAGAGGGCCCCTGACGTACGCGAGTGACCGGAGCCGGGGCCCCGCGGGCAGAGGGAGAGAGGAGGTTAAAAAACATAAAAAATGGAAAATGCCTGTGAAAATAGGGAGGTATTTAATGCGGTAATTAGGAGCGGATTACAGGGCGGGTCGAGGAATAAATGCTGACCATTAACTGCGCCACGGTAACGGGCGCGGGCGCCCGCCGTGAATCCGCTTCTCCTTCGTTCCTCGTCCCACCGCCACGACGAGCCGGTCTCTAGCTAGACACAGTAACGGGCGGACTGACCTCCGGCACGGGACGGAGACCCCCTCCAGACTCCAGTGTAGTACTACCCCGCAGTCCCGCACGTCGTCGGGAGAGAGAGAGAAGTCAACACGTTTCCTCCCCGCGACCGCGCTAGCTGCTGCCCAGCGTGCGTTTACAGCTAAGCCTAGCACATCTCTCTCTCTCTCTGTCTCGTCCGATCGATCGATCGGGGCCGTCGCTGTGGTGGGCTGCGGCGAATGCCGCGTTACGGCGCGCCTCGGGCGTGGCGCCCATGTGTTGTGTAGCGCTGCCGAGCCGTGCGTCGCGTCGCGTACGTACTCGCGTGTGTGTACCCCCCGGCCAACGCCGTGGTTCGTCGTAGTACGTGTTACTGCTGTGGCTGTAACGTGCGCGGGGAGTGTGCGATGGACGAGAGCGAATCAATGCTCTCGCATGCGTTTCGCCAGGGCCAAGGGGGGCGTAGTAGTACGTACCGCCCGGTGGCCGCGCGCTGCTACTACCTGCTCCAGGATCGCCGTAGTATCTTCTCTCTCGGCCGTGCCGTACGTCCAGATCGCCGCCGTCCGTATGATGTAGCAGTATCATGCATGCATGCATGCATGATGGATCGAACTGAATTGCGTTTCTTTTTTTCTATCGTGCCAAAAGATGAACGATGGGACGCTTTGTGTTTTCGTTCTCTACATAATTACATTCCCCGTGTATTTCCAACAGTTCATATCCACGAGAGCAAGCAAGGAAGAATGCGAGAAGGAGCCAAGTGCTGGGCTCATATATACACTCCCTCCCGGAAGGAAGAGATGTAGTGTATGGGACGGAAATGAATGAGGCGGGGGTAGGGAGGGAGGGATCGATCGGGCGAGTTCAGGACAAGCTGATCCCCCAATTGAATGCCCGCAATGTTGGCCAACAGTGACCCTAGACATAGCTAGGCCTTTGCCTCTGTTGTTGGCCGGCCGGGGAGTACGTACGCACACACACATTCAACTTTTATTGAACTGCAAAACACATTTACTACCGCCCATGTGATGTGGTGTGAGGGTGCTAGCTCGCTCTAGCTACCTGCTTGCCCACCAATCTCCGCTGCATCCATCCATCCAAATTACGGTGACATGATGAACAGACTTCTTCTTCTTCCTCTTCCCCCTCGATGTGTCCAGTAGTAGTAATTAGTTTCAGACTTAATTCACACATGCGGGATGCAGTTTCCTTAATGGCTTAATTGACCTGCACAGCTCCTGCGTTATGTTCATGGAGGATTTACAGATGCAGTTTCCCACTCACGAGTTGTTGGCCGGCTTTTGTGGGCCATTCTCTTCTACAAATTGCCATCCAAGTTTTTTTTTTTGAGAAACAAATTGCCAAATGCCATCCAATTACTTCTGCAAATCTTGTCCAGGACCTAGATACACGGCCGAAAGTTGGCAGCCGAACCTCCCAAGGAGCACACCAAAGCCCAATAACAAAGGCCCTGCTCTTTTTCCAAACTAAAATACAAGGCCCTTAAAGGTGTGCTAGCAAATGAAGGCCCATTGGGCTCCAACGACAAAAAGCTAATGATTATTCATAGATAATATTAAAAAAACCTTTGCAATTCTAGAAAATAGGTACATGTATATAAACCGACAAAAAAATATATTAAACTCATAGTTCATTATATCCTTATTATTAATGCCACTAGGTGAAAAGAAGTAAATGGATCCCAATATCTATGTGTGCCAATTGCTCACTTGCATCATTAATTGCATGGTCGCAGATGATATGGCTATATTGTTGTGTGGCACCCTCATCTACTAGGTAGTCTTAGGCATTTTGTAGTGGATCATTGCTTAGCGGGATATCCTAGGTTATCGTGTATTTTAAGATATAACTTTCTCAATGCACTGTCTCTTTAGTGTTGTATCTAAACGTTGTTGTATTAAATGAGTTTAGGTATCATGTTTGCATTACAATATTATGGACTAGCTGTGGCAAATGAATGCATTAATTGCTTTGAGTTAGGCACACGAGACAGAAGAGAAGCAGAGAGAGCCCGTGCAGGATCGTTACCTTAATTGCGTTGTGTAGGAATAAGTTCTAAGAGCCGTTTCTTCCCTAAGCTACAACACTCCACCCCCTATATCTTAAATAAATATAGTGCCATGTCGGCATTTTATCTATGAATTCATGCCAAGAAACAACCATTGTAAACGGCCTTAGGTAGAACGTTAGTTGCTCGATGTATTTCTTGTTTGCTATTACCACGTTGTTTACGTAATTATTGCAGCTGCATACACATATGATTGGTCTTAAGACACATCATTAGTTGCTCATCATTATTTCCCGCATGATATTAACACATCATTAGTTGCTTTTCATGTCTGTTATTACCACACTCCCATATAATCATGCTATGTGCATCTACATCTAATTGGTCCTAAACTACAACATTAGTTTCTCCTTAACTTTTCTACCATGTTGTTGTCTCACTGCTTGTATAGTTTTGTAAGTCTGCATTTTAGGTCTTCCTATTTGCAACACTAACTCATCGATGTTATTTTTTGTTGAGCGTCGCCTAGACGTAGAAAAACTCTCATAGAGACATCAACACTAACCACATGACACCCAACAAGGTTGACATCTGAGGTCTAGATTCGTAATTGTGGCTAATCACTTGCATTGTGTTATTGCAGGGAGTGTCCATAGTCAATGCTTGAACCATATGTTGGCTTCAAAGTTGAAAGAAGAAGAAAGTGAAGAAGAATAAGCAATGGCCAAGGAGATTTTCAAAGTGTGATTTGAAGAGTGGTCATTTTGAAGAAGACACAAGGTTGATTAAGTCAACATGTAAAGAGTGGATTCAAGTGGATCAACACACAAGGAATAAATGAAGTGCAATTTAAAGATGAGATGTGAGCCATCTCGAGAATATGTTATGATCACGGGCATGTGAAGACATGCCCAAAGGAGAGTCCCTCCCATAGGAGTATGGGGGGTAATTCGCAAGTCTTCATCAAGCAAGTGTGAGAGATATTAATCAAAAAAGTTGTTCCATCTTGATAAGGACAAGATCGTCTTCTACAAGATCAAAAGTGGAATGTGTAAGGAAAATGTATGATGTTGATAGATTTTCTCTTTTACCGGTCTCATGTTGTTAGTTGGGAGACCGGGTTATAGGATATATAGTCGTACTATTAAGAGGGTCTCTTGAGTGATAACTTTATCATATCATTCCTAGAGAGCTCAAATCATTGCATCATTGGTATCATATTTCTTAGTTGTTATTTGGTTCTTATCCATGAGAGGTTTTAGAACTTGTGGTAATGTTCATAACAAGCTCTTGTTCACCAAAATGGATTTCAAATGAATAACATCTCGTGTGTTTTTTGTCGAAGGTTTTACTGTTCTTATCGTAGGGAGGTTTCACACCTCTCTCCCCGTAGTGAGGCAGTAGTACCATCCCAACTTTGGCATGTTGGGGTTCGTACATGCAAAAAAAAAATTGCCCTACATGAATAACCAAGGCAACATGAGGATGGGCTTCGACCGGGGCAATGGGAAGTGGGTTATTTTTATTAGTTAGAAACTTAGCCATCATCGCTTCCATCTTGGCCAAAATGGATGATCCCATTTTTGTGAGTCCATCCATAGTGACTGCAATGCTAGATGAGGCTTCACTTGCCACCCTATCTTGATTGACCATACTCTCTTAGGAGGTTAGATGGAGTTCTAACAATAAGACAAAGTAACTATGCATGCAACATAAAAGGCTACAAACAAAGATCATGAATAACATGCATTGAAAAACGTTTGTTTGTTTCACATACAGAAAACATAGCATAATGCCATTCAGCTTGTCCCTAATAGAGTAGCAAATAGATGCATATGACACCTTCAAAGTTCATAAGAGTGACTAGATACAAGTAGCACAAGAACAAGTAATATCACAATATGCATCAATCAATAAGTTTTGGGACACTGCACATAGAACTAAGAATGGCAACTATGCTCTATTAATGGTGCCTAAAGGTAGAAGGTGGAGACTCAAAATAATAGTGGAAGAAAGGCCCTTCATAAGGGAAGCAGGGATTTTAAATTTTAAAAAGAGCTTCCAAAATTATGGTACTTGTTAGCTTTCAGCCCTCACTGCCCCTATCATACGCATCTTGAAGTGATTAAGGTTAAAGTGAACAAACTATGGAGTATATGCTTGACAAAGTATAAGTTGGCAATCTCATGTCCCTTGAATATGAGGGCCACACCTCATGCTACTCAACTTCAGTCACCTATAAGTTCCTGTCATAGTAAGTACATGTGTATCATAGAGAACCGCCAATGGGGTACCCCTTGCACATGGTACAAGATCTATCCCATAACCAAAATGACAAGGCAAGCAGACAATGAGCATCTCAGCGATCTTTTTATTTACTATGTGCATAGATTTTTATTGAGGATGCTTCACATAATGCTCATTATGGTGATGCTGCAAGTTTCCACCATGATTAGGCATGGCTTAGGCTAGCGGCCCAGGCGTTTCTCTAACACAAAATACATAACTCCATGGACTACAATCTCTCTCTTTATTTCACACCAGTGACATCCATAAACAAAAGAGCATGATATCAACTGTGTACAAAGTACAAGTGCAATGTTGAAAACGTTCCTCATGACAGCATGGTTCTGCTAATTCGAATGTATAAGTGCAAGCATATACAACATAGACGACACAATGGTTCAAGTTTATTAGGGGCAAAGAATATAGAGTGTGCCATCAAGTTTGTGAGGGATTTAATCACTAAGTTTTCACATAACAAAATACTTTTTAATTGGAAGATAGCTGAAAACAAGAATATACTTGGAATGGTGTAACACACCATGCATAGGAGTTTATAGTGGACACTCTGGAATAACTTGGTTTCTTGGGAGTTGGAAGCATGAGTAGAGCTTACTCATACAAGTGGAGGCTAGCAAAAGACTGGGGGCAACCAACTAAGAGAGCAATAATGGCCATAATCATGTAGAGCGACAAAACATTACTAATCAAAGCATAGAGTGGTACTACAAGTCAAGGAATAAATGATCATAGAGGCTATGATGACTTATTCATAGTCATAACATGGTGTGAGCATGTGCCAAGTCAACCCAAACAAAACATCAAAGGAGAATACCAAAATACTATGCTTTTGCATGCTAAAACAACGCATGATTCTTTCAAGGCACACTAAGCAATCCCAATTGTTTGGAACAAGTCATGCTACAGCAATAATCACTACGCATAAGGTCAAAACAACACCTAGCATGACATGCTAAATTCTAAGTCACAGTCAAAGCAAGCTCCCTTTTGTACCACATAAGCATGAAACTTTCTACTCTTTTCCAACACCAATCAACTTATTTGAAACAACTCACAAAGATAATAATCAATAAAGATTAGTGAGCATGTATCACAAATCCACAAAGAAGAACTAAAAAGTTCTAAGCTGAAAGCACAAGAGAACTAAGCCTAAACACAGTGCTAGCAAAAGAGAACACTCACAAGACAATAAGAAAGAAAACTAGAGTGTTCTAGGCAATGAAAACATAGTGTGTGTCTCTCCAAAAGAAGTGTGATGTGAACCAACCAACTTATTGCAGCAAGAAAACCAAGCAAACAAAAACTAAGACACTCCAAGAACAACACAACTATGCATGAAACAATAAAATCGAAGTGTCTAGAAAGACCTGATTTTTATTGATGAAGAAGGGGATACCTTGGGCATCCCCAAGCTTTGATGCTTGTACCTCTTGGATATTTCTTAGGGTGACACGGGGTGGCATCCCCAAGCTTGAGATTTTGTCCATTCTTCATCTCATTACATCATTCTCTCTCTACACCTGAAAATTTTCCTTCATACAAAACTTCACACAATCTTCATTAGCAACATTAGTGTATTCAAAAGATAATAGACCCATTTAGCTTTAGAACAGAAAAACTTTCACTAAAAACACAAGCTACTGTAGCAATTCCCTCAAAAATCTCAATTTCCCAAAAAGAACCCAAAAAGGAGTCAATAAGAAGAAAATCCAAATAATGGCAGAAATCTGTCAAAACGGACCAACAGGTAGAAACCGATTTTTTGGAAGACCTTCTATTGCTCAAATCACAAAGTGTTGAACTAAAGAAAGTTATCTAACATACAGTGGATTTATTCACAAATTTTCAGCTCAATACGACTTACAGAGACTCCTCACGAATATTTACGGCCGAGCACAAAAATCTGTTTCGGGACAGCAACTCCCCAAATCTTACTTCCCTCTCATTAGAGGTCATTCTTGGCACAAAAAGCAAACAAAAAGGATAAGGAGAGGTTAGTACTGAAGTAATAACTTCCAAGACTCAAGAAAACTCTTGGGTTATCTCCCAACAAGTACTTTTCTTTAACGCCTTTAAGTTAGGCTTGATAGTTTGAGAAGATGCTCACATAGGAAATATGAATTAAAGTAAAAGAGAGCATCAAGAAGCAAATTCAAAACACATTTAACTCTAACCCATTTGCTATGCATAGGAATCTTATAAGAAAATAAATCAAATAAGCACAAAGCAACAAGCATAGGAAATCAAAACAAGTGCAACTTCAAGATTTTCAACATAAAGACGGGAAACTTAATATTATTGAGATGCATAAAATCATGTTTCCATCACTCATAATAACTTTCAGTAGCATCATGAATAAAATTAACAATATAACTATCACATAAAACATTCTTATCATGAGCTACATGCAAAAAATGATTATTACTCTCCACATAAGCATAGTCATACTTATTAATTGTCGTGGGAGCAAATTCAACAAAATAGCTATCACTATTATTCTCATCACCATAATCATCAAATATAGGAGGCATACTATAATCATAATTTATTTTCTCCTCAATAGTAGGTGTACTAAAAATATCATACTCATCATTGTAATCATCATATATTGGAGGTTTGGTATCATCATAAGCAATAGAATAGCTATTGTACAAAGCTGTGGAACTAAAAAGATCATTTTCATAAAAACTAGCTTCCCCAAGCTTAGACATTTCCATAGAATTATCAATAATGGTGTTCAAAGAATTCATACTAATAACATTGCTATTAGCATGCAAACAAAGTTCCATAGGTTTTTTAATTTTCTCTTCAAACACTTCATGGCCTAACTCAAGATAAATACTATAAATCTCTCTAATTTTGTTGTTGTTTTCCATTAAGCCTAACTAGTGAAAACAAGAAACAAAAAGACAAAACTGTAGGATCTAAAGGAAATAACTTCGAGCACTCACACAGGAGGATGTGAGTACCTTTTACCTTACCTCTCCGGCAACGGCGCCAGAAAATAGCTTGATGTCTACGAACTTCTATTCTTATAGATAGTTATTGGGCCTCCAAGTGCAGAGGTTTGTAGAACATCAGCAAGTTTCCCTTAAGTGGATTACCCAAGGTTTATCGAACTCAGGGAGGAAGTGGTCAAAGGTATTCCCTCTCAAGCAACCCTGGAATCAAGATACAAGAAGTCTCTTGTGTCCCCAACACATCCAGTACACTTTTCAGGTGTATAGGTGCACTAGTTCGGCGAAGAGATAGTGAAATACAAGTGGTAACGGTGCCAGAAAAGAGCTTCTGACTTGTTGTTGACGTGGGAGAGACTAAAGGCAAACTGAAATAAAGATGGAAGCAAGCAAACATGCAACATATCTAGATGCAAACGATGTTTCTATGTTTAGAAACAAGGCCTAGGGATAATACTTTCACTAGTGAACACTCTCTCATATAAATATCCTCTCTTCATGATACTACTCTCCGGTTGGACACTCTAATCCACGGTAGGCCTACAAAAGCACACCTCAAAGTCCACCTTCCCCATCTAGATAACCCCACACTGTCACCTTGAGCGCTAGATGGTTCCAACAAACACCACAATTTCATAAAGACATCCAACTCCAAATATAACTCATGATAAATATATATGCAATCTAGCTTAAGTGCCACACACGACGCGCACGCTATCACTTTCACACACGTGGGGAAAAGCATAGATCTATTAAAGCATGATGAGTATTTATGTAGACTCTAGCCTAAGTGCCACCATGGTGTGCACGCTGTCACTTTCACACACATGGGGAGAGCAGAGATCTATTTTGAAGCACTTGAGTAGCAAGGTAGATCTACTAGATTACAAAGCTCATGACCACAACAAGGTCATGCATAGAGAGAGATGAAGACATAGCTACCGGTAGAGCCCTTAGCCTCGAGGAAGAACTACTCCCTCCTCATCACGGGAATCGGCAACAGTGATGGAGATGGTGGTGGAGATCGATGGAGATGGCTCCGGGGGCACTTCCCCGTCCCGGCAGGGTGCCGAACAGAGACTTTCTATCCCCCCGAATCTCCCCTTCGGTGGCGGCAGCGCAGCGGAACTTTTTTCTAGATTTTTACCCCTCTTAGGGTTTACGTCCCGAGGAGACGTATATGTAGGTGAAAGGGGAGGCCGAGGGGGGTCCCGGGGTGGCCACCCTCCCAGGCGTGGGCTAGGCCTGGCCGCATGGCCAGGGGGTGTGGGCCCCTCGAGGCCCTCCTCCATCTCTGCTTCGTGGTTTCGTGTTCCCCTCGGTGAAATATTGACTTTGGCTTTTGTCCCGTCCAATTCCGAGAATGTTCATTTTCTGCCTTTTCTGGAACCAAAAACAGAAGAAAACAGGCAACTGGCACTATGGCATCTTGTCAATAGGTTAGTTCTAGAAAGTGTATAAAAATACCTCAAAGTGTAGACAAAACAAAGCAAAGTGGATACTAAACAAGAATGGAACATAAAAAATTATAGCTACGTTTTCGACGTATCAAAGGTTATGCCCTGACTTTGATAAAAACTGATGGTTGGGTTCGGATGCGATACCATTCCAATTTTTCCGAACAACCACAATACCCGAGTTTGGGTAGGGCTTAACTAGAAGTTTATGTGTCTTAGTATGGATTCCCTCGCATAACGAGGTGAGCTGAGGCTACCTTGTGAATATGAATGTCCAGCTGTGCAGTTCCCAGGATGACAGATGGTCATGGCTGGGAGGCCAAACTCATAGGGGTGGTGCCTATACTAGGGTGTGTAATTTAAAGGTTAGGATTGATTATCCGCATACCAAGTATGACAATTTAGGATTATCCCTAATGGATGTATCAAATGTTGTGGTGAGAGTGTACCACATCTGTAGAGTGTCAAACTATTCGAATATCCGCGTCCGCGGTCATGGATAGTTGGATGGCCATACTGTTCCGTTGTTAGATGTTTTCAAAATGACTTGTGACTTGAAGTAGGACTTTGAATTGATCCCACAAGGTTGTGGACATGAAACTAGGTTCCCACTTAAGTAATCTAGACAACTAAAGTTAGGTCTTTACTACTAAGTACTTGTGAAATGAAATTTGGCTTGTTGCAAACAAACCTAGAGCTTAGGATTCCTATTAGAATGGTCTTACTGATTTAGTGAAGTTTGTGAGTACTTTAAGAGTACTCATGGCTTTGTCCCTGGTTATTCCCATGGCCAGACTACAAAGGAGAGTACGAGGAGGATGGACAGCAGGACGCCTTTGAGAAGTAGGATCATATCCCATCGTCAGCATTGCCTGTGACCCTGAAGATGGAGCCCCTACTACGCTATTATTCCGCTGGTTTGATTTGTAATCAGACTTGATCATGAGATCAACTATTTGTAAGACTATTATGGTTTGTAATGGATGATGTACTGTGCTACCAATTATGTTATGTCTCGCAAAAATGGTAATCTTGGGATTGTGATGTACGGCATAACAGTCATCTGGGATTAAAAATCCGGGTGTTGAGATTACTTGTCCGAGATTCGATCACTCGATATCATCTATACCTTTCTTAATCTCGTTACCGACAAGTAATATTTTTCTTGTTCCTGTGATATGACATTCTAGTGATCAAATCACTTGCTTGCAAGGCTATGTCAATGTGATATCACCGAGAGGGCCCTGAGTATATCTCTCTGTCATCCGGATGGAAAAATACCAATCTTGATCCACAAGCCTCAACTGACACTTTCCAAATACCTGATTTCACCTTTATTATCACCCTGTTACGGTGTGACATTTGATGTAATCAAATACTCTTCCAGTGAAATGTGATTGATGCATGGTCTAAGGACATTGAGTTACTACGTATGTGATAGCAATTTAAACTTGATGACATGATAGTATTGCTACATCTACTTTGGTTGATTGCTCATCATATCATTCTCCAATGATATGACCTTGTTATTAACAACATCTAATGTTATGATCAGGAAACATTTGATCATCCATTAATTAACACGCTAGTATAAAGAGAGGCTTTACTAGGAACCATTTCTGTTTATAAATCACACATGTATTAATGTTTCCCTATTATACAATTCTAGCATGAAAAATAAAAATATATTATAAACCTATAATAGCATAATACCCCCTTTATTATTGCCTCTCGAGCATATTCCTTTCACTACTGGCCTAGGCGGAATCTGGCCCCCAACGGGCAGATTTCTAGGCCCTCTTTTTATATCCCCCCCCCTCTCTCTCTCTCTCTCTCTCTCTTTTAAAGAAGCATCTTCTTCCTCTTTTCTTCAAGATTTTCCCCATTACTTTGCCCCCTATTTGTGCTTGATTTCTTTCTTCTCCTCCAATGATTCTTGCACATATTTGAGAGGAAGATCGAGGAGATCTAGATCTACATTTTGCCCAAACCATATCATCTCTTTGTGAGTGAACCTTTGGGATCTAGATCTTGTAGGATTTGGTGTTCTCCTTGTGTTTTTCCTCTCTTGCTCCCCCAATAGATTTAGTAGCTTTGTTGGAACTTGAGAGTGAAGTATTGGAGCATCTTTGTGGTGTTCTTGCCATTTGCATTAGGTGTATCGGTTTGAGTTCTCCTAAGAGACTTTGGTTCGTGAAATCAATAAGCTTATCCCTCTTGGGTTATTGGAACCCTAGATGGTGTGTGGCCTTTGTGGTGTGTTCTTGGGGCCTTCAATTAAGTTGTGGAGCTCCCCCAAGTTTGTGGCCTTGGTGGTTTTTATTGGGAGACTCCAATTAAGTTGTGGATATTTCCCCAATCTTGTATGAGTTTGGTGACTGCCCTCAAGTGTTCCATAGTGTATCGGGTGCTTGTCGTGCAATAGGTGCTCGGGGTAATAGCGTGAGGCCTCTTGTGGCATTGGTGGTCTTAGTATCACCCACCCCTCCAACAAGATGTACTTCCTTGTAGGAAGGAACTCGGTAAAATATCGTCGTCCCCGCATGCCTCGGTTATCTCTATACCCGAGCTCTTTACTTATGCACTTTACATTGTGATAGCCTCCGTGCTTGAAGTATTCTATCTTGCTAACACATTGTTTCTTGTCTTGCTTAGCATAAGTTGTTGGTGCACATAGGTGAACCTTAGTATTTTTAGGCTTTGTGCTTGACAAAAGAAAACACTAGTTTTATTCCGCCATTGTTAAGCCCTTCTCATAAAAGTTTTTAACCGCCTATTCACCCCCCTCTAGGCGGCATCCGTGATATTTCAATAATGAAAGCAAGTAAACAAAGTAACAAGTGTGTTGGGATTGGTGTAGGAACTTTAAGGGAATATGCCCTGAGAGGCAATAATAAAGTTGTTATTATAAGTATTCCAAGTATATGATATATGTTTATTTTGCATGCTATAATTGTATTAATACGGAAACGTTAATACATGTGTGTTTAATAAACAAATAGAAAGTTCCTAGTTATGCCTCTCTTATAAGTTAGCTCGTTGATTAACAAGATGATCAAGGTTTCCTGATCATGGACATTGGATGTTGTTAATAACGAGGTCACAACATTATTGGAATGATGTGATGAACATTCATCTGAAGTATAGCATTACAATAAAAGTCATTATGTTTATATTGCTATAACATCATACGAAGTAATCCTAGTCCTTAGACCATGAGATCATGCCAATGACTAACATTGGAAGAGTATCTTGATAACATCAAACGTCACACCGTAACATGATGACTATAAAGGTGGGTTCAGTGCTACGAAGGTGTTATGTAGAGGCTCATGGATCAAGAGTGGAATTTGTCCATCCCGATGATGGATAGATATACTCTAGGCATGTTGGTGATATGCTATATGGGTATCCTCATAGCATGTCTCTTATCCGGATAACCCGGGTGGCCCACAGTTGGTAGCAAGGCCTATGGCCTGTTGGGCGGCCCAGTTAGATGGATCCAGAAGGGAGGCCCATGCCGGATAAAGAAAGGCTACAGAGGAGTCACCGACGTACCCGGAGCCTTGGAGTGCAAGACACGTTAGACTAGTTGTATACCGTGTAGGACTCTGTAACCTATCCGGCTAGGACTTTACCTATAACCCTAGGACCTGGCAACTATATAAGTCGGGACTATGGGAGCCTTTAGGGAATAACCTAGATAACTCAAGTCATATAGCGCACAGCGAACCAATCCCTATAACCCGGCGTATTGCCATTATAGTGATTTATAACAGGAGTAGGATTCCGCCACCGTCGTGGGATCTGAACCTGGGTAAGTTGTGTTACCTCGTACCCGCCAACCTTCCGCCTTACCCCATGTCTCTAAACACGCATTGTGAGGACCCCTCCATGGCGTACTCGTCGACAATACCACGACAGTTGGCGCCCACCATGGGGCAAGAGGCGCTTTAGGCTCTACAACGGGAAAGGACCAAGATCTTCGCGGGGATCGGCGAAACCATAGCCATCGGTCGTGTTCTCTTCTCCGGCAACGTTCCGATCGTCCCTCCCGACGAGTTCTGGATCCCGACGAAGACGAACCCTATGCGATGCTCGATCGTCCCCATCGGAGACATCCACCTCTTCATCGGCGAAACCGACTCGAGCACTAGTTCCCTGGAAGTCGGAGGAGCGTCAAGACCCGCACGGACCGCCTACGGGCAGGATACGTTCACGGAAGGATCAATGTTGGATCTCTCTTCGGAGTTTGCTGGCAAAGATCAGAAAAATTCAAGGCCCACCCAAACCGCCATGTGCAGTATATAATGGCGGAAGATCGGTGCAAGTCCGCTGGCTTCATCTGTGCGTCTGGACAACAGAGATACAAGTTCGTCGGTGTGGTAACCATCTTCGATCTGGCGCGTTGCATTCAGAGAGAGGGTGAAAAAACCCGCGATTACCTGGCCAGGTGGCTCCGTATACGGGCCGACCTGGCACATTACCCCAATGCTGATGTCATGTATCACTTTGTGGAAGGACTGGACCAAGGAACACTTCTCCGACATACTCTAAGGCGGCAGCAGGCTTCAGGACGCCTCACCTTCGAAGGCATGGTGAACACCGTCAACAACTACGCGGAGGCTGAGGAGGTAGCCTAGACAGCACTTGTGCTCTTAGACGGCGCCCCTCCGCCTCAGTCACCGCCACCACCGCCTCCGGTCGTCGTTGCAGTAGCTGCACCCCCACCTCTAGTTGTCATCGCTGCCGTCGCACCACCACCCATCATCGAGGAAGCCCCGGCACCCTCTGACTCCGTGCTTGACGTGCTCTACACCAACATCAGTGCTGACTCAGAGGAGATAGATTTCAGCCCGGAGGAGCTAGACTCTGCTATGCAGGAGATGTAGGAGGATTTCCAACGCTACGAGCAGGCCGACAAGGGTGTTCGTCGCCATTGGTACCGTGATGGAGGAAGATCAACCCGGACAAGCTCCACCTAAAGTGCTGGGCAAGGGGAAGGGATCACCTATTGCTGCCGACGATTATCATGCAAAGGTCATGCCCCCTCAGCCTAACCCAGTGCAGCAGCCACAGGAACTCAACATCGGTCCGAGTAACAACAACACCGCAAACCCGCCGCCTCCGGCATCTATGTCTGCTGCTACCCAAATTACTCCGGCTGATAGAGTGATGTACGGCAACCTCCTCGTCGAGCCCATGACTGTAGCTCATATCCGGAGCGTAGTCTAGCTTGACGAGAAGCGCCAGCAGCTGCTAGAGGAAGCGCATGCCATCGCAGAGCAAGGTGCTAAGCTAGATCGAGATCTGGACAATGTGAGAAGTCAATAGAGAAAGCTAGAGCCATGGAAGCCGAGTACAAGACTCTGCTCTAGCAGCAGAAGGCTAAGAAGGCTCCGGCTCGCGTTATCAACGATCCTGGTGTACGGAGAAATCTAGGATGGGCTCCCTCGAAGCCTCCACAGGCTAAGCCATACATTGACAGAGAAGGCAGGCATGTGATGCCCACTCCTCTTCTCAACCTCGTCGTCGCCAAGACCCTTCTGGAGCAGGATAGATCACTCGCAGTTGTGGAACAGGTCTATGACCTTGTGGCCAAGGCGGTGAAACAACAGGAAAAGGCCACATCTCAGAGACTTGAGTCTGTCCCAGCGTTTTGCCAGTCTAGTCAGCCTAAGCCGCCAAGGGGTCGATCTCCTCAGGATGTCGGGTCCTAGACGGGTTCATCAAAACGAAGACGGAGGGATGCACGCAACAGGAAAGATGCTATCGCCATATCCTCTGACCATGGAGGCAAGGATCATCCTCATTGCCCATCTCCACCTTCCCGATCCCCCCGACATCGCGAAGACCCCAAGGCTCATCGTCGTACGGACATGCCTCCGCCAAGGCAGAGCGGCATCGTCATACGCGACAACACGGAGCAGACCCGTCATGATATAGAGCGTAACCAAGGACACAAGAGCAAGTCGCGCCATGACCCTCAGCGTCCGACAAGCAACCGCGACAAACGTGAGGCGTCGCAGGAGGGTAACAGCAAGAAGGCTAACCCACCGCCACCTCCGCCTTCGTCGCCCCATAGCAGCCACCATGGCGGAGGAGGCCCGCGTCGTTCACGCAGCCCTTCCCCTGATGACAAAAAGAAGAAAAGAAGCCCAGAGCCATACAATGCACGTTCACGCCTGGACAAGATTCACGAAGCCCGGGAAGGAAAATACCCGGGACCACGTTTCTTTGGACCTGTAATACGGACCACAACTTACCCAAGGGTTTCCGGATTGACAAGACCATCAAGCCCTATGACGGCACCACCAAGCCAGCTACATGGTTGCAGTATTATGGCAATGTGGTGGAGATCGCCGGGGGTAACCCCAACATCACCGTCAAGTACCTCCCACTGATGCTGGCGGGCACGACCCGACAATGGATCGATGACTTGCCGGAGAAGTCCATCTGCAACTGGTTGGATATGCAACAAGCGTTCACCAAGAAATTCGAGGGTACGTACAAACGTCCCTGTACTGTTGGCGATCTACAGCGGTGCGTGCAGGAGAAAGACGAATCGTCTCGCACCTACCTCTCTCGTTGGCTGGATATGAATAATTCCCGCGCAGGAGTGCACCCTCAGACCGCCATGGCCACCTTACTCAATGGGGTATAGAAAGGTAAGTTGCTCTGACATACGTTGAAGCGCCTGTAGGACAATCACTGGCTAGATCTCAACCAGATGATCCAGCTGGCTAGTGAGTTCGCGGCTGCCGGCGATGATGCTCGCGGCTCCCTGCCAGCAACGCCATTCCAACTCAAGCTCGGAGGAACAATAGCACCAAGCGGAAAAGCCCGCCAGAAGAAAATTAAACCTCCGACATGGTCGCTATGACATTTGCAGGACGAGGTGATGGCGGACAGCATGGCCGAGGACGGGGGGCTAGTCGTGGGTAGCAGCGAGGTAGTGAAACTACCTCGGTAGCGCTCCGCGTTCCCCAAACCTATGAGGAGTGTCGCGATATGTTGTGCCTGGTACACCTCAACGATCTCAAGGAGGATCCGGAGTCCGGCTACAAGCAAAGTCGGAAGAACAGACTGCGAGGCAAGGGCAAGGGGAGGAAGAAGGAAGAGGAGTCCAAGGATTCAAGTGACATGGTTGAGGATGTTGACCCCAAGAACGCCGCCAAGAGCGATGGCAAGGACAAGAACCCCTTCGAGAAGAAGGCGATCGTTTTCCACACTTTCCTTGTTATCCCCACTGTACGACAACAGAAAACATCTATGAGAATACTGATGGCTACTCTACCCCTAGTTCCCTAGTACCTGCACTGCTCGGAGATTCCAATTACTTGGGATATGAAGGATCACCCAGACCTCATCCCTACGAAGAACCAGTACGCCATGGTCATCAACCCCCTGATTGACGTCAATGAGTTCACCAAATGTATGGTGGATAGTGGAAGCAGCATCAACATCATGTACCTAGATACGCTGCACAAGATAAACTTGACGGAGGCAAACCTAAGACGGACCAGCACCATCTTCCACGGCATAGTTCCTGGTCGGGAGGCTCGGTCCCTTGGGTGCATCACACTTCAGGTCGCTTTTGGCGATGTCAATAATTAACACCAAGAAAGCATGACCTTCGAGGTGGTCCCCTTCAAGAGCGTGTACCACGTCATATTCGGACGCGACATATTCCACGCCTTCATGGCCTAGCCATGCTTCGTCTACAACAAGCTCAAGATACCTGGACCAAACGGTGTCATCATCGTATCCAGAAGCTTTACCAAGGCAAGGGACTGCGAGATTGGAGAAGCAGCCTTTGCGGAAGCTATCCTATACAGTGAAGAATTCAAGGAGATCCAGAGCAAGGTCGATTCCTCGGAGATGCCGGTGTCGAAGAAGCAGATTTCTGACTCCGCCCCCGCATTCAAGGCCGCCATGGAAACTAAGCCGGTGGAACTTGTGGTAGGTGATGCCTCCAAGATCACCGCCATTGGGACAAACCTGTACCCTAAATAGGAAAGCGCGCTCATCTAGTTGCTCCGTGAGAATAGGGACATCTTTGCCTGGCAACCTGCCGACATGAAAGGTGTACCTAGGGAACTTGCCGAGCACATCTTGAACATTGATCCAAAATGCAAACCGGTGAAACAACCTCTACGACGCTTCGGAGATGAGAAGAGACGCGCCATAGGCAAAGAGATAGCTAGGTGAAATGGATCGTATGGGCACCTAGAGGGGGGGTGAATAGGTGCTAACCAATTTTTAATACTTTTTCAATTTTAGGCTTGACACAAAGTAAATTCTCTAGATATGCAACTACGAGAATTTCCCTATATGTAACCCTAACTACTAAGCACGTAAAAGAGGAGCGAGGAAACCGTAGTGGAGCACGCGGAGACACAGGGATTTGTTTTACCGCAGTTCCTTCCTTGTTAAGGGAAGTACATCTGCGTTGGAGGGGTGGGCGGTTCTAAGACCACCACGCCACAATAGGCCTCACCCTATTCTCCGCTGGATCTCGCCACGAGAGGCCTGATCCACCTTCTCCACTATTGGATCCCTTCGAGGCGGGAACCGGTGCCTTTTACAACACTATCGGGGCACACACCCACAACTGAATTGGGGGCTCCCGAGATGACAACAAGCTGCCACAAGAACAAGGTTTATCAATATAAAAAAAACGAGGATCTAGATATTTGCAAGAAATACTAGATCGGAGGTTCTCCAAATGAATGGAGAGGAGATGAAGCGCTTGATTGCTGATGATGAAGATCGAGTTCTCCTCCTTCGATTCCCCAAGGGATGGGGCCTTTAGGTGGATCTAGGTGGAGCACTCTTGGATGAAGCTTTCAGATCTGATCTGTTCTTTTTCGAGATGAATCAAGAGTTCTGGCAGGAGGGGGAGGGCTGGCTTAAATACCCCCTCCCTAGATCTGGCCGTTGCACAACTTTGGGGGCGGATTATCCGCCCCCCACTTGGGGCGGATTATCCGCCCCCAGGGAAAACTCCGCCCCAAGGGAGGATTCTCCGGGGAAAACTCCGCCCCCTCTCTGGGGCTTGCGCCTTGGCGAGGAGCAGGAGGGGCGGATTATCCGGCCCTGGTGGGGCCGGATTATCCGCCCCCAAAGGCAGAGTTCTGAGCTGCAACACTTCAACACACATTAAATGATCCTTGGTATTGTTATCTAACACACAAAACACTAGGGATTAAGAAATGTTCTTTCAATCTCCCCCTTTTTGGTGTTAGATGACAATACTAGGATTTGCAATAAAACCGGCAAATGCCACCTTAAATAATGAAAGACGCTCCCCCTAGATGTGTGCATAATTAAGATTTGCATTTGAATACAAATACACACACTAGGTAGAACACTACTTTAAGGTTTGGGAAAAAATGTCATACCACCGGAATATATAGCCAAGGCATACATAGATAATCCCATGAATCCATATGCTATCAAATATGCTCCATAATTCCAGAATTCCATGTGGTCCATGATAGATAAATCCAGGAATCCATGAATACCAAACATAGTACCAAACTGTGGAGTACGACATAGTCTTACACAAACAACCACAAATAGCAAACAAGTTCACGCTAGAAAAGGCACAAGCAAGCAAATAAAAACGACTAAAATCGAAGAGCTTGTGCCCGACCCTTGCAAATCCATGAGACCTAATAGAACTACTTCTCCCCCTTTGGCATCGAAACGCCAAAAAGGAAGAAGAGCGATGCTAACGCCCCTGGACACCCAGAATTCACACCCAAATTTGCAAGAATCAAATCAATCAAAAGCCAAATTTGAGTGTGTTTTCCATAAGAACATGAGATATTCAAGAAAATCCAACGAGACCCATGAAAAAACCACCTCTTCTCGAGGAAGAGGGCGGTGGCCGAAGCCACCATGTTGGAGCGCATGGCATGACACCGCGAAGATGTATCTTGAGTTCAAAACCAATGCTCATCGATGACCCACATATCACAAAATGATATTAAGGGAAATGATTTTACTTGCTTTCGGCATTATGAGGGGAGGATTGGCCCAATCAATTAGGACCACACTCCCCCTATGTCTATGCCCGCATCTAAACCAAATACATGAATAAGAGCAAGTGAGTGTGCAAGGGTAGTCAAGCCAAGCTCCTTGAATCTATGATATTTAGCTCATTCCTCAAATAACAAAATCTTGCTTCATCAAGGGGCTTCGTGAAAATATCAGCAAGTTGGTTCTTCGTGCTCACAAAGGATAGAGCAATATCTCCACGAGCAACATGATCCCGAATAAAGTGGTTGCGAATCTCTATATGTTTTGTTCTTGTATGCTGCATGGGATTGTAAGCAATTTTGATAGCACTTTCATTGTCGCATAAAAGAGGCACTTTGTCACAATTTACACCATATTCCTTTAAAGTTTGCCTCATCCATAAAAATTGAGTACAAGCACTTGCAGCAGCAACATATTCAGCTTCGGCGGTTGAGAGTGAAATACAATTCTGTTTCTTTGATGACCAACACACTAGAGACCTACCCAAGAATTGGCATGCACCAGAGGTTGATTTCCTATCATCTTTGTCACCAGCCCAATCTGAATCAGTGTAACCACATAGAGAGAAACTTGAACCCTTGGGATACCATAACCCAAAATTTGGGGAATGAACCAAATATCGGAAGATTCGCTTGACTGCCACTAAGTGGCTTTCTTTAGGAGCGGCTTGGTACCTTGCACACACTCCTACACTTAACACGATATCGGGCCTAGATGCGCAAAGGTAAAGTAGAGAGCCGATCATGGATCAGTATACCTTTTGATCCACGTCTTTACCCTTGGGATTGAGCTCAAGATGACACTTTGTTTGCATAGGGGTAGCAACGCCATTGAGATGACGTCATCTTGAACCTTTTGAGCATGTCTTGGATGTACTTCGCTTGATTAATAAAGGTTCCCTCTCTAAGTTGTTTGATCTCAAATCCAAAAAGAACCTGAGCTCACCCATCATGGACATCTCAAACCTGTCAGTCATAAGGGATGGACTCAAGGCGAGCCACAGGAGCGTAGGTCTCGCCAAAATCAATTCCTTCTACTTGAGAGAACCCTTGAGCCACTAGTCGTGCTTTATTCCTCACAACAATGCCATTTTCATCCTGTTTGTTCTTGAAGATCCACTTGGTGCCGATAACATTGCGGCAATCCTTTGGCTTTTCTACGAGCTTCCAAACTTTGTTGCGTTCGAAGTTGTTTAATTCTTCATGCATTGCAACAACCCAATCGGGGTCTTCAAGAGCATCAAAAACCTTCTTTGTATCAACCATGGAAATGTGAGCTTGATGATCACAGAAGCTAGCAAGCTCTCTTCGAGTGGATACCCTTCGTCGTAGATCACCAACAACCTTGTCAAGAGTGTGACTCTTAGTTCAAGGTTGCGATCAGCATGAGCCTTGCGACGAGCCTCAATGTCCTTATTGTTTCTAGGAGGAGTGGATTCAATTGTAGTATCCTTGTCTTGATTACTGCCTTGCCCTTGATCTTGGTCACCGTTACTGCCAGAAGATTGTTGCTGAACATTTTCTTCAGGCCCGGATAATCCGCCCCTTGGAGGGGCCGGACTATCCGGCCTGGGAGGTGAAGTACCAGAACCATCTTCCTGAGAAACTGGAGTTGGAGACCCAGGGCCGGATACTCCGCCCCTGGGGGCTGGAGAATCCGGCCTGGGAGCTTCAGATATGTTGATTTCTCCTTCGGATCCCCTGGAACGAGTTGGAGTGCCAGGGGCGGATAGTCCGGCCTGGGACTACCAGCTTGTCCAGTGGACAGATGGTCTTCAGCAGATTGTGGTGTTGGTGCAGGATTGTCTCCAATAGTAGGAGCTTGTTGATCTTGTGTAGATGAGGGCTCCACATGTGTGGAGCATTGTCCTTCCCGATCCGCCACAAGGGGTTCCTCAATGGGGCGGAAAAATCCCACGCCCATTCTTCTTGTGGCATCTTGGGGTATTTCAACATCTGCATCACAAACATCAACTTGCCCTACAAAGGAGCCGTTATTTTCATCGAACTCCACACTACAAGATTCTACAACATTCCCAGTGAGCTTGTTGTAGACTCTATAAGTGTGGGATTCGGCACCGTAACCAACAAAAATACCTTCTAAAGCCTTGGATTCAAATTTTGACAAACGGACACCTTTAATAAGAAAGAAACACTTACACTCGAATACCCTGAAGTATGAGATGTTGGGTTTGTTGCTGGTAAGTATTTCATATGGGGTCTTGTCCAAGATCTTCCGAAGGTAGAGCCGGTTTGATGAGTGACAAGCAGTGGATATGGCTTCAGCCCAAAAATTATAAGGAGACTTGAATTCAGCTAGCATAGATCTTGCCATATCCATCAAAGTCCGGTTTTTCCTCTCGGCTACACCATTTTGTTGAGGGTGTACGCAACGGAATATTGGTGACTAATCCCCTCTTCGCTAAGAAACTCGTTTAAAGTGTAGTTCTTGAATTCTGTGTCGTTGTCACTTCTAATTGCCAAGATGGGAACATTGTGTTGACGTTGAACTTCGTTGGCAAAGTCGATGACAGTTTGTTGAGTCTCACTTTTCAGCTTGAAGAAATATACCCATGTATATCTTGAGTAATCATCGACGATGACCAAGCAATATTTCTTCCCACCAAGACTTGCATGAGAAGGAGGACCAAATAAATCCACATGGAGTAATTCCAAGATCCTCTTTGATGACACAATAGTCTTCCTCTTGTGGGGAGAATCATGCATTTTTCCTTCAACACAAGCCCTGCAAACACGATCTTTGGCAAAAGAGAAATTGTCTTTTAGTCCAAGTATGTGGCCACCCTTTTGGAGACTTTGCAAAGTTCTCATGTTGACATGGGCTAAACGGCGATGCCATAGCCAGCCCACGTCGGCCTTTCCGAATAGACACATCGGACCCGAAGTGGTTTTCCCCGAGAAGTCCACCACATACAGGTCATTTTTGACGTATCCAACGAAAGCGACCTTTAGAGACTTGCTCCATAAGAGTACCACCAAATCACCATCAATAAAAACAGCAAAACCCATCTTGCCAAGGGCACGAACAGAAAGAAGATTGTAGCCAAGGGTCTCAACAAGCATGACGTCCACGAGAGAGATATCGTGGGCAACCACAACCTTGCCAAGACCCAAAACCTGAGATTTAGACTTATCACCATAGGAGACTGTGATATTATCAAGATTTGGACGCATCTCCGTGATGATCTCCTTGCTTCCGGTCATATGACTAGTGCAGCCAATATCCAGCACCCATTTCGACCCACCGGAAGCATAGCCCTGCAAGAAAATTACTTCTTGGTTTTAGGTACCCATTTTTCAATGGGTCCTTTCATGTTAGTAACAAGGGTCTTTGGGACCCAAATAGACCAAGAAATATATTCATCAAAAGGACCAACATAATAAGCATAAACATTGCCATAGTCATCACAAAAGAGTTCATAATTCGGATTGTGAGACCCTGCAAAACCAACATTATTAGTCTTGTCTTTTGTGACAACCTTCTCAGCAGTGCTTGTCTTTAATTGCACATTCTTGGTCTTGTTCTTCTTGGTTTTCTTGTTCTTGGACTTGGTGACATACCCAAGTCCCTCTTTACCATGATTTGACCTTTGCTTGACAAGGACTTCATCAAGCACACCTTTGTCCTTTGTGGTGATGTCCTTGATCACTTCTTTTTCCACACTAGCATTTTTCTTGTTACTAAATGTGGAGTTGGACGAGCTAGGAGTATCATATTCGGCCAATCGACTTTGAAGCTGATCATGTGACTCATTGAGAATAGAGAACTCGTTTTTCAACTCCTTGTGAGCATTGTCAAGTTTCTCCAATTCCTCAGAGAGTCTATCATGAGCAGCCCCAAAGTCACTCCTTTCCTTCTTTAACTTCTTTGCCTTGGTGACAGCATTGTCACGTTCCTTAACGAGTTTAGTCACAATTTCTTCATGTGACTCTTCCATAGACTCAAGCCTCTCTTCAAGAGAGACCCGAGCTTCTTCTTCTTCTTCTTCAAGAGCATTTTTTTAGGGATGCAATTTCCATTGCATCCTCCCTTTCAATTCTGCCCTTTTCTTCGAGGAGTGCTTCGTTTTGGGCCAGCTGATCCATAAGAGCCTCAAAACAAACTTTGTGCTCACCTTGCAAGTTAGTATAGAAATAATCCAAAGCAATAATCTCTTCTTTAACCTTAAGACTAGCAGAATCATCCATGTCTATCATAGCCTTGGGAAAAGAAGAGTTAGAAGAAGTTACCTCGGAGCTTCTTGCCATGAGGCAAGTAGCATTCTTGTTGATGATGTTTTAGTTCGGAGAGTCGAAGAGAGATGTTGATGTAGATGTGGTGGCTATAGCAGCCACCTCTTGAGAGCTATCGTCCTCGTCCTCATCTTCACTCCCCGATGAATATTCTTCTTGAGCCACTAGAACAATCTTTGGTTGCTTCTTGAAAGGAGCATTCTTCTTTACAAATTGTTTCTTACGTGGAGCTTTTGATTTGTCCTTGAAAATGAGTCCTCCTCCATTATCCTCTCTACTTTGATATGGACACTCAACTACGAAGTGCAGCCGGTCACCACAATTAAAGCATGTTCTCAGCTTGGGACCATTTTCTTTTCTTCCATAGGCTCCACTCTTGCGATCTAGTTCAGCTTTAGCCTTCGCTGGATATTTCCAAAAGTTTCTTGCATAAAGAGCCAAGTATTGTCCGTGGATCCTTTTTATATCTTTGGGACAGTCCAGACCTTCTACCGCATATTCATCATGATCAATCACACTAGTCTTCAAAGCCATGTTGACCCCCTTTTGCATCCCCATAGCTCGAGCACGAGCATCTTCGGCATTCTTGGCAGCCACTTTGAAGGGGGCCATTTCTTGCATTACCTCATTGGATGACATGAGGCGATAATTATGCCTACCTTGGAGACTTTTCAAATCTGTGGGCTCAAATGGCATAAGAGCACTGACATACTTGCGCTTGATCCAAGCATCATCAACATGAGCTGCACCGTGGTTTCTGAAGGTTGTAGCTATTGCCTTGAGCCTCCTATACATGTCCTCGTGGTCTTCTCCATCCAGCATATAAAATCCTTCAGCTTCATTGCTCAAGGCATCATATCTATTCCTTCTCATACTTTCATTTCCGATGAAGAGCTCGGTGAGAGCATCCCAAGCTTATTTAGCTGTGCTAAGATGCTGAATGTGTGGCATGTCTTTGTCACCCACACCAAGCTATATCATGTGTAGAGCTGTAGCATTGAGTTGGCTATCGACCACTTCTCTCCTTGTGAGATTGTTAGGATTTCCAACGTGAAGTCCATTTTCGATGATCTTCCACAACTCTATGGAGGAACTGCACACATGAGATTTCATCAAAAAATGCCATTGAGAGAAAGTAGATGCTGAAAGTTTGGGTGGATCACCCCTATTATGTATATGTGGGTGAGGAATAGGCGGATCAGGGGAATACACATGAGAAACCTCATTGTATCCATCCTTACCGCTATCCTTTTTCGAGGAGGAGCTCTTACTAGTATCATCACCTACCACTTCGTTATCTTTGGAAATAGTTTTACCCATTTCCTTGGATTGTGGAGTGGTATCCTCAGAGTTAGATGGAGGTGATGCTGCGGATGTGGAGAGACGCATTATCAATTGACGCATCTCTTGCATCTTAGCCTCCATTGAACTCACCAAGGTTGTTTCCAACGTCTTGAGATCGTTCATGGTGACTACCTCCGGAGCATCACTCCCATCTCCCTTGGAACCCATACTTCTCTTAGGCGGTTAAGCCCGAAATAAGAGCCGAGGCTCTGATACCAATTGAAATGGATCGTATGGGCACCTAGAGGGGGGGGGGTGAATAGGTTCTAACCAATTTTTAATACTTTTTCAATTTTAGGCTTGACACAAAGTAAATTCTCTAGATATGCAACTACGAGAATTTCCCTATATGTAACCCTAACTACTAAGCACATAAAAGAGGAGCGAGGAAACCGTAATGGAGCACGCGGAGACAAAGGGATTTGCTTTACCGCAGTTCCTTCCTTGTTAAGGGAAGTACATCTGCATTGGAGGGGTGGGCGGTTCTAAGACCACCACGCCACAATAGGCCTCACCCTATTCTCCGATGGATCTCGCCACGAGAGGCCTGATCCACCTTCTCCACTATTGGATCCCTTCGAGGCGGGAACCGGTGCCTTTTACAACACTATCGGGGCACACACCCACAACCGAATTGGGGCTCCCGAGATGACAACAAGCTGCCACAAGAACAAGGTTTATCAATATAAACAAAAACGAGGATCTAGATATTTGCAAGAAATACTAGATTGGAGGTTCTCCAAATGAATGGAGAGGAGATGAAGCGCTTGATTGCTGATGATGAAGATCGAGTTCTCCTCCTTCGATTCCCCAAGGGATGGGGCCTTTGGGTGGATCTAGGTGGAGCACTCTTGGATGAAGCTTTCAGATCTGATCTGTTCTTTTTCGAGATGAATCAAGAGTTCTGGCAGGAGGGGAGGGCTGGCTTAAATACCCCCTCCCCAGATCTGGCCGTTGCACAACTTTGGGGGCGGATTATCCGCCCCCCACTTGGGGCGGATTATCCGCCCCCAGGGAAAACTCCGCCCCAAGGGCGGATTCTCCGGGGAAAACTCCGCCCCCTCTCTAGGGCTTGCGCCTTGGCGATGAGCAGGAGGGGCGGATTATCCGTCCCTGGTGGGGCCGGATTATCCGCCCCCAAAGGCAGAGTTCTGAGCTGCAACACTTCAACACACATTAAATGATCCTTGGTATTGTTATCTAACACACAAAACACAAGGGATTAAGAAATGTTCTTTCACTTAAGGCTAGTTTTATCCGAGAAGTCCTTCACACCCGATGGGTGGCCAATCCTATACTTGTCCCCAAAAAGGGAACCAAAGAATTAAGAATGTGCGTTGATTACACTGGCTTGAACAAAGCATGTCCTAAAGATCCGTTTGCTTTACCTCGTATTGACCAAGTCATTGACTCGACGGCTGGCTTGGACCTTCTGTGTTTTCTCGATGCATACTCAGGATACCACCAGATTAAGATGAGGAAGTCGGACCAATTGGCCACTTCATTCACCACACCTTAGGGCACATTTTGCTATGTCACGATGCCCTTTGGGCTGAAAAACATAGGTGCTACGTACCAGCGGACAATGCAGCGTTGCCTACACGATCAAATTGGTCGGAACGTTCACGCTTATGTGGACGACATAGCGGTGATGTCTAAAGAGTCAAACGAATTAATCTCTGACTTAAAAGAAACCTTTGATAATCTCTAGAAATACAACATGATGCTTAACCCAAAGAAGTGCATCTTCGGGGTTCCAGATGGCAAATTGTTGGGCTTCATTGTTTCCCAGCATGGAATCGAGGTCAACCCAGATAAAATCAAGGACATCCTAAACATAAACCGTCCGACATGCCTGAAGGACATTCAATGGCTAACAGGCTACGTTACAGCAGTTAGTCGGTTTGTCAGCCGACTTGGAGAGAAGGCTTTGCTGCTGTACAAGTTGCTAAAGAAGGTGGACAAATTTACTTGAACGGACGAAGCAGAGGCAGCATTGAAGAAGCTAAAGGAGATACTTTCCTCGGCGCCTATCCTTGCAGCACCCGAGCCTATGGAGCCTATGTTAATTTACATGGCGACCACCAACCGGGTAATCAGCATCGTCGCCGTGGTAGAGTGGAAAGAACCAGGGCATGAATACGGAGTTCAACGACCAGTTTACTATAAGCGAGGTCTTGACGGAGTCCAAGCAGCGTTACCCGCACTACGAGAAACTAGCTTATGGAGTGTTCCATGCTTCTCGGAAGCTAAGGCACTACTTCTAGGAGCACCCTATCACAGTTGTGAGCAAAGCTCCACTGTCCGACATCATCAACAACAGCGACGCTATAGGAAGGGTCGCGAAGTGGGGCATTGAACTTGCCTGCTTCGAGATCACCTACAAGAGACGCGGCTTTATCAAGTCATAGACCTTGGCGGATTTCGTCGCAGATTGGACGGAGATGCCAAATGCTACCCCTATACTAGAGCCAGAATACTGGGTGATGCACTTTGATAGATCAAAGCTACTCAATGGCTCGAGGGCTAGTGTACTGTTGCAGTCACCAACCGGGGAAAAGCTACACTACGTTCTGCAGATCCACTTCGAAGCTACGGACAACATGGCGGAGTATGAAGCACTCATTCACAGACTACGCTTAGCCAAGGATATTGGCATCAAGCGCATAGTTTGCTGTGGAGACTCCGACTTGGTTGCCCAGCAGGTGGCTGGCACCTGGAACATGCGGAACCCTATGATGTCGGCATATCGAGATGAAGTGGACGAGATAGCCAAGTGCTTCTTGGGCTACGAAGTCAAGTATGTCCCAAGGGAGCAAAATGAGGCGGCTGGTCTACTGTCAAAGCTTGGATCGGGGCGCAAACAAATTCCGCCTGGCGTTTTCCTGGAGCATCTACGGACACCATCCGTGAAGGGAGCGGACACCGAGAACCCAGATAGAGTTGACTCTTTTGTTCACACTGTGGCAAAGGTCCCTCCGGCTTGGACAAAACCATTCATGGAATATCTCATACACGGAACTTTTCCCGATGACAAAGTCGAAAGACGGCAAATAGTACATCGAGCAAAGGGCTATACCATAATCAATGGACAACTCTACAAAAGAAGCACCACTGGTTTATACCTCAAGTGTGTTTCCCAGCAAGAAGGTATTGAAATCCTTCGTGAGATCCATCTTGGAGATTGTGGGCATCACGCCGCTCCTCGATCGTTGGTTTCCAAAGCCTTCCGACAAGGATTCTACTGGCTGACCGTGAAGGCGGACGCCGACAAGCTGGTTGAGATGTGCTTAGGATGCCAGTTTTATGCCCGACAACCACATGTTCCAGCCAAAGAATTGCGAACAATACCAATAACTTGGCCGTTTGCAGTCTGGGGGCTAGACATGGTTGGTCCGTTGCAGACGGAACCATGTGGGTTTATGCATCTCCTAGTAATAGTTGATAAATTCACCAAATGGATAGAAGCTAAACCCATTAGAAAGCTTGATGGGGAAACTGCCCTTAGGTTTGTCCGGGATCTAGTGGTGAGATTTGTTCTCCCACATAGCATTATCACCGACATCGGTAGCAACTTGTCACTCGTAGAAGTGGAAGCTTATTGTTGGGAGAAGGGCATCCGACTTGACCTTGCATATGTGGCACATCCACAATCCAATGGTCAGGTTGAGTGAGCCAATGGATTAATTCTGTAGGGAATCAAGCCACGTCTGGAGGCACCGCTACATAGAGCAGCTAGAGCCTGGGTGGAGGAATTACCATCTATGCTATGGAGTTTATGAACTACACACAATAGATCTACCGGCTACACCCCTTATTTCATGGTATATGGAGCAGGAGCCATCCTGCCTTCCGACATCCTTCATGATTCACCGAGAGTTGTCGCCTACGACGAAGATGACGCTGAATAATCCAGACGCCTAGATGTGGACCTTCTCGAGGAGGAGTGCGTGTTGGCATGCCAAAGATACGCCATCTACCAGCAGAAGCTACACAGCTACCATAGTCGCTGCATTCAGCATCGCTCGTTTAAAGAGGGGGATCTAGTGCTCCAACTTAAGCAGAAGAAGTCACACAAATTATCCCCGCCATGGGAAGGACCGTTCATCATAAGCAAGGCACTGATCAATGGGTCTTACTACCTCATTGGCAATCGTGAACTTGAGGATAGACCAAGCGATGATCATAAGCATAAGCGACATGACTCGGATGATGACTACCCAGAGCTTGATCGTCCATGGAACATAGCACAACTCCATCCTTTTTACACTTAGCATTTTTTATCTATTGTGTACCTCTTATATGATCAATGAAATAAATCTCTCTGCTTCACTCATATTTCTGAGTATTTTACCTCCTTTAGTGTTCTTTTTTGGATCGTATAAAACATTTATGCACAAGCTTTGCATTTGCACATGTGAAAATTTCGCCTACGGGCGTTAGCTTAAGTTTTATGGTCTACACATTCTTTGTTGTTTTTATGTGGATTCTGGAGTAGTGACTTTTGGCTAGTCGGCGATCTTGTACTTAGGTTTTTGAGGGTGCCATTAGGCATCATCACCTGAGCGCATGGTTCCAACTACGAGTCCTCCGACTCATGAAAGGTCAAGCATAAAAACCAAAGTAATGGATAAGCCAGCACTTACTTAAAACATATTTACATGCTGAAACCAGTACTTGAGTAGCAAGAAATTACAACTATTTGTTTTTCCGCCTTAAGTTAACATAGTAGTTTTTCCGCACAACATTCCAGAGGAAACAAATATTACATAGTGTTTTTCATTCCTCTAACGCAGGAGACTTTGAAGCACATCGTCGGCGGCAGGAGAGCCATCCTGATCATCTTGGAAGTCGATGGTCCTAAGGGACTCCGAGGAGCTCTGATGGTCGCCGTCAATGATCTCGAGCGGCATGAAGACGTTGTGGTCGACCAACTCGGCAACCCTTGGGTCATAGCCCGCGGGCGATGCCCAGATAGCCTTATGGTCAATCTTCTGGCCTTCATCGTCTATGTCGGGAAGACCTGAGGTTACCGTGTTGATGTCGGCATCTTCATAGTGCGCCTTGACCATCGCTAGCGACATTCTTGCACCAGCCAGTGTACATGAAGCTTTCCAGCTTACGATACACTCGGGGGCTTGGCGCAAGATCTCCGAGTATTTCATCATGGAGTCCACCGCCTTGATGTTGATATTGAGGGGCTTGGTGATCTCCTTGGCCTGCTTGATGGTGGTGCTGACGAAGTTGCCGGCGAGAACCATGCATTCCTTTGGCGGAGGAGGCGACTTGGTTAAACCAATAGGAGTTGTATTTCCGACAAACAAAGGAGCATATGAGTTCAATGACACAAAAAGTTTAGAGTATCTTGCTTACAAAAGTACAAGACGGAGATCGCTTACCAAAGATGCTCGCCTTAGCTTGTTGGAGTGTCTCCGCCATGGAATCCCGCTCTTGTCGGAGGATCTTGTATGCATCAAGACTTCATTGATTCTGCTCGTCGGCAGCTTTCTTCTGCTCTTTGAGCATCGCAATCTCCTCCTTCAAACGGCTGATCTCCGTGTTGGCAGACTCCTGCAACGCTGCCATGGAATCTTCATGCATCTTCAGGGTATCAGTCCTGTCCTGCTTAAGGATCTTGTTCTCGCTATCCAGCAACTCAATATGCTTGGATTGCTCGACAATATCCTTGGCCTTGGCGATAGTTTCTGCAAGTCGGAGAAATAACAACACACAGTGAGTAGTCGGAGCTCTTGGTACGAAAATGAAAGGAAAAACAGACTCTTGCTCTTGGTGATTTGTTCCTTCAAGAAGGCAGTTTTAACCTTTTTGGCTTCCAGCTCGGCGCGCATCTTGTGGAACTTCTCGTTGGCGACGCCCCTCCGAGCATTCTCATTCCGTGGAAAGAAAATTTAAAGCTGTTTAGTCTACTTGGAGCATCTAAACGGATAAATATCCACCTAGAGGCTTGGGGGCTACAGTGAGAGTTTTTAACTCGGCAATATGCTTAGTCTTTCTTTAAGCATCTAGTCGAAACTAATTCAGTTTTCAACTAGAAGCTTGGGGGCTACAGTACAAGTTTTTAAACTTAGCAAAATTCTTAGTCTTTCTTTAAGCATCTAGTCAGAACTAATTCGGTTTTCAACTAGAAGCTTGGGGGATACAATATTGAAATTTACAAACACTGCGTATGCTACTCTAAAAGTATCTAGTCAGAATAATTCATTCAAACTAAATACTTGGGGGCTACAGTGAGAAGTTTTCTAGCTTAGTCACTCTTAGAGTATTCAGATGCAAAGACCTATGGTTTTCCGTCTAAATTCTCGGGGGCTACAGTGGGATACTACTTATGAAATGCAAAAGATAAGCAAAAACTTACAAGTGCGATGATCTTGAGGTTGGTGGCGCTCTCGGCAAATATCTTGCTTAAGGAAAGGCTATTTCCTCGCAAGATATCCGCCTGCTTGTGCAGCCCCTCAAGACCGCAAGTCGGAGAAGTCGGGGCTACACCAGGGGCTAGAGTAGAGCTACTCGGCGTGAGCGTCAGGTAGACTATCTTTGGAAGTTCTGTGGATGTCCTGGGTGCAGAGGCGCCGCCTTCGACAGACGTTCCGCCTACCATCATCGCCTTACCGCTACTGATGGCATCCTTAGCCGGAGCTTCAGCCATTTTGGTTGTGGTGCTTTCTTGCGTCGCCTGTTCGCCGACAACGATGACCTCCGCGGAGACAGCTAGGTCCACTTCCATGGCTGAAGGGCCAGATGCATCCTTAGTAGAAGAGCTTGATGGAGTGGCGGCAGGCTGGACGCTGGGAGTGGTAGGGGCGATGGCGGGAGATGCTTGGTGTGACACATCTCGGTGCAACATATCTCTAATGTTTTTAGAAGCCCCTGATGTTTTGGAGGTCTTCTTCAAACTAATATTGGCCTTCTTCCTAAAACGTGTAAAAGTATAAATACAGGAATAAGACGAGCAATGGACAATGTCGGAGGATAAGGAGCTTACACGACAGTGGGTGCTTTGGTAAAAGGGATCCCGGTAATCTTTCTTTTCTCCGCCTCTAGGGTGGCAGTGGACTTCTTGGAGGCTCCACCCTCCGTCTTCTTCTTCTTGCCTCCGTCAGCAGTGTCAAAGGTGGAGCTCTTCCACTTACGCGCCAACAGAACATTGTCGTCGGACATGACGGTGACTTCCTTCATCTTAGGGTCGTAGATTTGGACAGCCATGCTATCCTCCTCTAGACTGCCGAGTTGTTAAGTGAAATCCCAAAGTGTTAGATGAGATGGTAATGGTTAAACGGAAGAACTAGAGTATATGTCATGCATGGAAAATAAACACATACCTTTGGGCATGTGCCGTCAACGAACATGTCATAGGTGATGGTGAAGTCGTGCTTCATGTCCTTCACCTTGACGATGTACTTGAGGCGGAGCTTGATTGAGTCACTCGAGAAATTATCCTCGGAGATGCGGAGGCTATCCTTCCTATCCTTAGTGTACTCATGCATCAACTTCGAGAGGTGCTGCATAGGCTGGATCCGCCTGACGAACCAGCACATGGCCAGGTCCAATCCGGTTAGACCCGTCTCTACGAACCACTCTATCCGCCTTATAGTGCAGGAAGGGTCGTTGTCGGAGGGAAGGGTGGCCTGGGATCTCCATGTCGAGGCTTCGGCGGTGGCTCCATCGACGAAGTCTGGGTACATTTCTTCTCGGTCGACCAGAGGGATATCTAGGCCGTAGAAGTATGTCCGCTGCCAGTTCTTGCATGACTCGTGGCCGACAATGTCGGGGAACCACCGGCCAGGCCGGATCTTAAAGCTAATCGTTCCACAATTCCTGATCTCGTCCTTGCTTGCTCCGGCTTCCCTCTTAACAATGAAGAAATAAATGAACAGATCTAACCTAGGCCTAATCCCTAGGTAACCCTCGCAGAGCGCCGTGTAATTGCTAAGCGCTAGGATGCTGTTGGGGGATAGGTTCTGAGGTTGAACCCGGTAATGTTTGAGGACAGCAAGGAAGAAGTCGGAGATCGGAAGGGAGACGCCGCGTACCAGTTGCGCTTTTAGGTACACCTTCTCTCTGGCTTGGGGAGAAGGGGTGACCTCCCCGGCCGGCGCCGCCCGCCAGACAAGCCCCTCCGTCGCAGGGAGGTAGCCTTCGACGAGCAGCTCGTTTATGTCGTTGTTGGTGATGTCAGAGCCATGCAACTCCCCTTTATGGGAGTCACCCTCCTCCTCCAGCGGCTCCAACACCGCTGGGATATGGTCATCGCCGGTGTACTCCACCACCGTGGACCGTGGTACCACCACACCTTCTGGTGGCACGTGAACGGCGCTCGCCGGCTTGGCCGTGGCATCGCTCGCCGCCGCCATGGAAGAAGTAGAGCTGGTGCTGGCCATTAGGGTGAGAGGGGAGGTGACTGGAAGATTGGTGAGATTAGGGTTTTCGCGTGCATGCGGAGGGCTCGAGGAGATGCTCAGAGGAGGAAGAAGATGACGCAGGAGGAGAATGAGGTGAAGAGATAAAAATCTGCCATAGTTGAAATTTATAACCCCTAGTGTCAAGATTCGTGCAAAGTGATCGGATGGTCGGCGCGCGGACGACGTGTGCGGGCGCGTGCGCGGAAATTTCGCCACGTTCCCAACCGACGCCGCCAACGGTTCATATCCTTCGCGCGGGAAAATGAACATGATTATGTTTTCTGCATGTGTGAGTTACGAGGCGCCGCTGACCTATGTCTACGTCGCTCTAGGTGACACGGGCAGGTGAACCATCCCATCGGAATATTCCGGCATGGACGGATCCAGTCCGGCTACGAGAAAGAGTACGATGGAAGATTCAGCATTTCTCCGACTTACAAGTTGAAGACGGAGAAACCTTGCAGGGTTCTTGGGAGGACTACAAGATATTGCTTGAAGATTTGCCGACATCCATCTAGACGGAGCATTCAACCTAAAGAGGCAATACGGTGCAAGATCTCGGAGTTCTCCGGGGGATACTGTTGGAGATATGCTATATGGGTATCCTCATAGCATGTCTCTTATTCGGACCGGGTGGCCCACAGTTGGTAACAAGGCCTATGGCCTGCTGGGCGGCCAAGTTAGATGGATCTAGAAGGGAGGCCCATCCTGGATAAAGGAAGGCTACGGAGGAGTCATCGACGTACCCAGATCCTTGGAGTGCAAGACACGTTAGACTAGTTGTATACCGTGTAGGACTTTGTAACCTGTCCGGCTAGGACTTTGCCTGTAACCCTAGGACCTGGCGACTATATAAGTCAGGCCTATGGGAGCCTTTAGGGCATAACCTAGATAACTCAACTCATATCGCACACAGCGAACCAATCCCTATAACCCGGTGTATTGCCATTATAGTGATTTATAACAGGAGTAGGATTCCGCCACGGTCGTGGGATCTAAACTTGGGTAAGTTGTGTTACCTCGTACCCGCCAACCTTCCGCCTTACCCCACGTCTCTAAACACGCACTGTGAGGACCCCCTCCATGGCGTACTCGTCGGCAATACCACGACAGTGCCCTCTCGGTGATATCACATTAGTTAGCTTGCAAGCAAGTGATGTGATCACTAGAGTGTTATATCATGGGAACAAGAAAAGATTACATGTCAGTAACGAGATCAAACTAGGTATGGAGATACCGATGATCGAATATCGGACATGTAATATATCGCGAGACAAAGGGATTAAGGTACTTGCGTAAAAGGTTCTCACAATCACAAGAAGTCATCATTGAATGTGTGGGAGTCAGTATGGATTTCTAGGTCCCGCTTTTGATTATTGATCCGAGAGGGGTCTCGATCAAGTCTGCATTATTTGTGAACCATAGGGTGAAACACTTAAGGGACACCAACACCATTTGGAGCAAATATGTTCTATATGAAAGAATTACAAAGCGCTGGAATTATTTCAATGGACACTAGAATTGTTTCGGCTGAAATTGTTTCTGCATGTAAAATTGAAAAGTAGCAAGGGGTTTTATGTGAATGTTTGTTAATTAATGTAATTGACAAAATTCCGAATAAATAAATAAAAGGAGTTTTATTTAATGAGATATTACATTAAATTTGGTGGAAATTTAATGGGAATTTTGAGTGGGATTTTGAGTGGAGAATGTGGAGGGACATTTTGTGAGTGGGAGTTCCACTCACATGAATGGAGGAAGGGGTGGGGCAGCCACCATGGCCGCCGACCATGCCTTTTGGGGTGCCCCCTCCTCCTATATAAATCCCCCTCTCCCTCTTTCTCACTCACAACTCTTCGGGAAGGATATCTATCCCCCTCTAGAATTATTCCCCCATGGTCTCGAACTAGCGAGATACATGTTCCCGGTGGCTTTTCGTCTGGAAGGAGTTGCTGCTTCCGCTGCATCGCTGGAGCAAGGAGGCGGAGGTAGTTCAGTGGCTTGAACATGTGTGCGATCATGGATGCGCTGCTTATTTGCGGCGCTGGACTTCTTCTCGATCTTGAGATCGGCAAGCGTTCGACTACATCATCCATGAGTACAACCTCATTAAAATTTGTAGGTCTACAAGGGTATGTTCTCTATGGATGTATATCCGCCCGTTGCTTGTATTTAGTACATAGATCTTGGTGCTTAGTGGTTCCCATCGTAGGAATTTTTTTGTTTTCTATGCCGCAAACCCAACAGTGGTATCGAAGCTAGATCTATATGTAGATGATTTTCACTAGTAGTACACATATGAGTATGTGGGCGATGATGATCATATTATTGCTTCTTGTTTGTACTTTGGATATTGGTGGCATAGTGGGATGAAGCAACCTAGACAAACTTTACATGTCCTCGCACATGAGACCCGTTCCACGCTTGACATGCAACTAGTTTTGCGTAAGTGGCTAGCGGGTGTTTGTCTCTCCTACTATAGTCAATATCTGATTTACAACAAGTTCATAATAATTTGGTTATCGTCGTTGCGGTTCCATGTTCGTAGGTAAGAACAGTTCTATCTTCAAAAGCCCTAAGCCACGTAAAACTTGCAATGGATAAATTAGAAGCGTCTAGTTTACATTGTTGTTGGGCTAGTGTCATGATATGGTAATGTTGTAAGTATATGTATAGTTGATACTCTTACAACACACCTAACGTGTAAGTTCCGTACACCTTGGCCTTACACATAAAGGAATGATAAATATCATACCACGATGCACATGATAGTGATCAAGTGCAAGAACCATATCATTTCACTTTTTACATATGATATTTTTGCATCATATATTGCTTGTTTGGCATTTTAGTAGCATTATAAGATTACCCCTCATTTAGATATCAAGATAAAAATGTGTTCTCCCTTAAGTATGCACCGATTATGTTTCGCCGCTTCAAGACATCACGTGATGATCAGGTGTACTTGAATCCATGATCATATTTCGGATGTAAGACATTTTTACACACGCAAATACTAAGGTTCTTACTTGGCGAGCCTAGCATGTATAGACATGGCCTCGAAACATGGACCAAAAGGTTAAGCATGAGTCATATATTTGATATGATGCCCATATAGATGCTCGCCTTTCAAACTACATCGACTCACATGATGATCGGACTTGGTGTAGTGGATTTGGTTCATGTAATCACCAAAAAGACATGAGGGATGTTATTTTTGAGTGCGAGTTCATTCATAATTTGGATTAGTTGAACCCGATCTATCATAAACTTAGTCTAAACTTTACAAATTCTGCTGTAGATGGCACCACGTACTTTTAATTTCAATGTGTTCATGGAGAAAAATAAACTTGCGGCGAATGGTAGCAACTTTATTGACTGGGCCATGAATTTGAGGATTCTCCTCTCTGCTGCACAAAAGAAATATGTGCTAGAAGCGCCACTAGGCCCCCCACCACTTGATGATGCCCCTGACGAGGAAAAGAACGTCTATTTGACTCGTCAAGAGGACCACAACTTAGTTCATTGTGGCATACTATAAGGGCTAGAGCCAAAACTTCGAAAGCATTTCAAAAATAGCAATGCCTTTGATACAATGGGTGAATTGAAAATGATTTTTGATACCCATGCTGCTATAGAGAGTTATAATGCTTCTGAAAAGTCTTTAGTTGCATGATGGAAGAGAACATCCCCATTAGTGAGAACGTACTCAAAATGTCTGGGTACGCCGATAAGCTTGTGTCCTTGGGAGTAATGATTCCCATTAACTAAGGGATACTTCGTGTTCTCCAATCTCTGCTACCTAGCTACAAGAGCTTCGTGATGAACTATAACATGCAGGGCATGAAGAAGTCTCTCCCCGAGCTTTTGTCAATGCTTAAGACTGCAGAGGTGGAGATCAAGAAAGAACATCAAGTGTTGATGATCAATAAGACCACTGGTTTCAAGAAATACAAGAAGAGTAAATAGAAGGGAAAGAAGGGTGGCAAATTTGTTGCCGCGCCTGAAAATAAATCCCGATCTGGCCCTAAGTCCGATACCGAGTGCTATTATTGTAAGGGGGCTGGCCATTGGAAGTGCTACTGCCCCAAATATTTGGCTAATATAAAGGTCGGCAAGGCAAACAAAGGTATATATGATATACATGTTATTGATGTGTACTTGACTAGTACTCGCAGTAGCACCTGGGTATTTGATACTGGATCGGTTGCTAATATATGTAACTCGAATCAGGGGTTGTGGAACAAGCGACCGCTAGTAAGGGGTGAGGTCATGATGCGTGTCGGCAATGGATCAAAAGTTGATGTTATCGCCGTCGGAACGCTGCCTCTCCACTTACCGTCAGGATTAGTGATAAATCTAAATAATCGTTATTTTGTGCCTGATGGGGATATGCCTACCGGGGTATGCCCAGCAGGACGTTTCCTATTGGCCCAAGCTGCCAGCGAGTGGGCATGCAGGACGGCGACTGGATCGAGACTTGGAGAGGGCTCAGGCGACTGGAAGCTGGAGGCCCAGAAGCGTAGCTAGGCCCAGTCGGACTAGGTCAAAGACCCTCCGAATCCTTAACCAATTCGGTTGTAGATCTGTAAACCCTAGCGAGGTGAGCCTATATAAACCTCCCTAGGGTACGCATAGAGGAAACGTTCCATCATACACCCCAGCGACTCGCCGCCTAGTCGTCGAGCTCGCCCTTTGTACTCTCTCCATAATACAATCTAGCAGGAGTAGGTCTTTACCCTCTGGGGGCCGAACCTGGGTAAACCCTTGTGTCTCCGCCCTCATCTCGCACCGCAGATGGTTGACCGCCCTTGCCCCATGTTCTACTACTTGATGCTGATTGCAGCATCTGTCATGGACATTCCCACGACAGTGGCGCCCATCGTGGGGCCTGGCCGGTCAGGCCGGTGTTCTGCGGCGAGATCCAATCTGCCCATCAATGAGACGATCGCCACCGGCCGCATGATCGCGATCAGCGAGATCCTCCAGATCTTGCCGAGCAGTTACGTCCCGGCGGCACGCCCCTTCACGCACAACATGATCATGCCGGTCGGCACGATCAGCCTCTTCGTCGGCTTCACCGACGTCATTGTTTCGGAGGACTCGGCTCACATCCGTGAGTCGCCGCCACGTGACCAGCTCTCTGAGAGACAGGTCCGCATGATCCACTGCCTCGCCTCCAAGTACGACTCAGCCCACAGCAACGTGGCCGAAACCGCCATGGTCACGGACAACGCGGCCCTCAACGACGACGCTGACTCGGTGACCCCGACGTCGGCTGCCGGATCCATTGTCGCCGCATCGCCCGTGGGCTCCATCACCCAGGTCTCCAACATGGGAGACTTCGAGGACCCCTCCATCCTTGGGATCTTCGACTTTGACTCCGGGTCAGAGAACTCCGCCGACCTCCACGACGGGTCTGGTCGCCACGTCGCGGCCTACATGGCGAATGGCACCGACCCCCCACAAGACCCCTTCTCCACGCCGATCCCACCAAATGCAACAACAACGAAGGTCAAGGAACTCCGCATACGGTTGGAGGAGGCGGTCCGCAAAGAACAAGCCGAGTGCAAAAAATTCCGCCTCGAGCAGGTGACAGCGCAGGAGCTCTCGCTTTACCACCAACTCCGAATCTGGTCGCGCATGAACCCCACCATTCAGGGGCGCGCCCTGAACTTCGACGAAGAGAATGACCCGGCTCGTGCAGCCGAGCGTGCGATCTGCGAGAGCGCCGCCAGGAGGGAGCTCCCGTCCCCTACCAGGCGCGAAGGCCAACGGCGCACCACCACCACCCAACCGCGCGCCCCCCAGGGACCAACCAAGAATAGTGGTCTCCTCGCGGGAGCGAGACGCAGATGGCCTCCCGCTGTTCTCCACTCCGGGGAAGGCGCGAGCCGAGCAGCGGTCGACAACATAAACATAACAGGGAAAGGCGCCCTGCAGATCCAGTACGCCAAGGCTCTACTTGCCAAGGCAGTCGAGCAACAAAATATGGTGCCGACTCACAGGGTCACATGTACTCGCGTTCGTCAGGCAGCAGGGCATCCTCGAGCGGCCGCCCAATGGTGGCGAACACCCTCAACTGCCCACCACCCGAGCCCCATGTAGCCCCAACATCGACCCGTGAACGCGGCACTCTCCACCAACGACCCGCGGCCGGCGAACAACTTCGTCGCCGCCAACGGGCAGCTAGTCGATGCACGCACCCACATCATCAACAACCAGAGCTGGCGCGCACGCCAGCCCGACGACCTGAGGCATACCCTCACCAACCGCCGTGACAGCGAACCAAGGGGATCGCTGAGTCGAGTCGGACCCCAGTGCTTCATAACAATGATCCGAGGCGAAAGATACCTGATGAACTTCAAGGCGCCGAAGGAGATCGAGAAGTACGACCCGTCCGTGTGGATGGATACCTACCTTATGGCAATGGGAATCGCAGGCCACACCGACCTTCTCGCCGCCCGCTACCTCCCCCTGATGACGGAGGGAGCGTGCAGGCAATGGATCAACACCCTCCCCGCGGACATCATCGAATCCTGGGAGGAAATGCGCGGCGCCTTCGTCAGGCACTTCGAGGGTTCCTACACCCGTGCCACCACCATCGAGGACCTGGAGCGATGCGTCCAGGGACCCCGCGAGTCGACCCACAGCTGGGTCCAACGGTGGCAAGACCTGTGGTATAACGCGGACGGAATCCACCCGGACACCGCGATCCACTGTTTCAAGACCTCGTGCCGCTATGAGCCCCTGGTCGCCAAGCTCAAGCGAGTGTACAGAACACTCGACAACATACCAGACCTCCTGGAGATCGCCAAGCGGTACGTGGAAGAGGACCCAAACCAAGAAACCGATGACTAGTCGGGAGGGAATCACCGCACGAGTGGCCACGACAACGGGAGGCGACCCGAGCTACGCTACAGCAACACTCGCCTCACCGGCAAGCGCCGCAGTGATGGGCGAGTCGACTTTGTCGCCAACGCCGGATACGCGCCGCGCGAACCCAAGATCTTCCGCCGCGATGGAGGCCAGCGCCGCGATGGCGTCAACTACAAGGCGAAGCCGAGGTTCGGCCCCACGGCTCTCCTCAACCAACCCTGTGTGTTACACGGCAGGGAAGGGAAGCCCGCTACACACACGACCGCCGACTGCCACTCCCTAAAGGAGATTGAGAAGGCACGGCACTCACGGGAAGACCCCGACAACAACCCGCCAAATGGCGGAAAATTCGGTAGCGTCGCCGGCTCGCTCCACACCTTCACAGGCTTCACCACGAAGCGCGAGAAGAAGGTCATCGCCCACGCCGTCGCCGTCAACGCGGTGTCCCAGATAGACATCCCCCAGTTCCTTAACTGGTTCGAGCAGCCAATCACCTGGAGCCGCGAGGACCACTCGCCACGGATCGAATATCCGGGCCGAGTCGCCTTGGTGGTCAAGCCCAAGGTGGGGGACTATTGGCTCCCCAAGACGCTGATGGACGGCGGCAGCTCCATCAACATCCTATACCTGGATACATTCAGGCGACTACGGCTCCCGCAGTAGATGACCGAGACGACCTACACCACCTTTCACGGCATCATCCCCGGTCGGAAGGCGTACCCAATCGGCAAGGTGACGCTGCCAGTCACCTTCGGCACACCAGCAAACTTCCGCACCGAGCGGATCGTCTTCGAGCTGGTGCCGTTCAACAGCCCCTACCACTGTGTCCTGGGGCGCCAGGCATTCGCCAAATTCATGGCAGCACCCCACTACGCATACAACGCGATGAAGCTCCCCGTGCCGTGTGGCATCATCACTGTCCATGGCGATCCCGACATGGCCACAGAATGCAAGGCCAAAGGCACCAAACTCGCTGACGCCGTCATCGCGGCAGAGGCCAACCATGCTGAGGATCTCGCCAAGTACGCGAGCGGGGTCAACAACGATGACCCCACCATACTCAAGAAGCCCAACTTGGAGGGTGGCAGCTCCACCGCCTTGGAGGCAACGACGCACACTCGCACCGTCGAGCTGGTCCCAGGCGACTCCAGCCAGACAGTGACGATCGGGACGGGCATGAGCCCAGCATAGGAAGGCGCGCTCATCGAGTTCCTACGTGAGAATTGCGACATATTCGCATGGAAGCCATCTGACATGCCTGGTGTCCCGAGGGAACTCACTGAGCACAAACTCAACACCGACCCAAAAGTGCGATCTGTCAAGCAGTCGTTGTGGACCTTCAATGAAGAGTGCCGCCGAGCAATCGCCGAGGAGGTGCAGCGTCTACTCGCTGCAGGCTTCATTCGGCCAATCAAATACTCCAAATGGCTGGCAAACCCAGTCCTGGTCGAGAAGAAAAACGGGACCTGGAGAATGTGTATTGAATACACAAACCTCAACAGCGCCTGCCCGAAGGAGCAGTCCGTCCTCCCGCGAATCAACCAAATCATCAACTCGACCGCGGTTTCGGATTCGCTATGCTTCCTCGACGCCTACTCTAGGTACAACCAGATCAAAATGGCAGTCGAGGACGAAGATAAGACAGCGTTAATCACGCCATTCGGCGCCTTTTGCTACACCGCCATGACCTTCGTCCTCAAGAACACTGGGGCGACCTACTAGAGGTGCATGCAGGAGTGCCTTGCGAACCAAATTGGCCGCAACATCCACGTCTACATCGACGACGTGGTGGTAAAATCCACTCGCCAGGACGATCTACTCGCCGACCTGGCGGAAACCTTCGCCAACCTGCGGAGGTACAAGATAAAGCTAAACCCAGGAAAGTGCACCTTCGGTGTACCCACTGGACAGTTGCTGGGATACGTCGTCTCCAAGCGCGGGATCAAGGCGAACCCCGCCAAGATCAACACGATCGCCCGGCTCGGCAGACCCGAGTGCCTGCGCGACGTCCAGAAGTTGTCCGGGCGAGTCGCGGCTCTTAGTCGCTTCATCCCCCGGCTAGGTGAGAAGGCGATGCCCCTCTACCGCCTAATGCGCAAGAACCCCACCTTCTAGTGGGACAAGGAGGCCGACGACGCGCTCCACGCTCTCAAGGAGGTGCTACTCGCAGCACCGCTAATCAACGCCCCCGTCGACAAGGAGCCCATGCTCGTCTATGTCGTAGCTTTCGAGCGCGTTGTCAGCGCTGTCATGGTCATCGAACGACTAGAGGAAGGCAAGGAGCGCCCGGTGCAGCGACCCGTATACTACATCAGCGAAGTCCTCACCGAGTCGCGCCAGCGCTAACCGCAGTACCAAAAATTGGTATATGCGGTCTTCAGAGCACAGCGGCGACTGCCGCACTACTTCCAGGAGCACCCAATAACGGTCGTCTCCTCAGCACCGTTGCAGGACATCATCCGCAATCGTGAGGCGACCGGGCGAGTCACCAAGTGGGCCATCGAGATCGGCATCCACAACATCAGGTACAAGCCGCGCAAAGCGATCAAATCGCAGGCTCTCGTAGACTTCCTCGCCGACTGGGAAGAGGCCCAGCAGCCAGAGAAGCTGCCATACCTCCATTACTGGAGCCTACACTTCGATGGCTCCAAGAACGCAGATGGCGCAGGAGAGGGGATCGTGCTAACATCTCCGAAGGGCGACAAGCTACGCTACATCCTCTAACTCGACTTCACCCCCTGCACCAACAACATGGTCGAGTACGAGGCGCTACTCCACGGCATGCGTGCAGCCAAGGAGATGAACATCAATCGCATGTGCTGCTACGGAGACTCCGACCTCGTCGTCGGGCAAGTCGCCGACACCTGCGATGCAGTCTCCCCCACCATGGCGGCATACCGCCAAGCAGTGGACTAGTTGGGAGGCCACTTCGCAGGCTACTCCATCGAGTGGATCGACAGGCGGAAGAACGAGGAGGCCGACACACTCTCCCGCATCGGCTCGGCTTGACTCGCACCACCCGCCAGCGTCTTCCTCGACACCATCACCAAGCCCTCCGTCTCTCCCCCAAGGAAGATCGACATCGAAATTCCGCTGCAACCAGACGCAGCCCTGGTCGAACTAATCGCCGAGCCAAGCGACTGGACCACGCCATATGTCTCTTACCTGGAGAGAGGCACCCTACCCGCAGACGAGACGGAGGCCCGAATGATAGCACGCCGCTGCAAATCCTTCGTCATCATCAACGGCGAGCTCCACAAGCGCCGCGTGACCGGCGTGTTCCAACGCTGCGTCCAACCCGCTGAAGGACGCAAGATCCTCCAGGACATCTACTCCGACGACTGCGGCCACCACGCTGGCGCCCGCTCCTTGGTCACCAAGGCCATGCGACATGGCTTCTACTGGCTCACCGCACACGCCGACGCGGTCGACATCGTCCAGCGATGCATCGGGTGCCAGAAGTACACCAACCAGACTCACGTACCAAGCTCGGCGCTCAAAACAATCCCCATCACCTGGCCGTTTGCCGTATGGGGCATGGATATGGTAGGCCCCTTCAATAAGGCCCCCTCCGGCTTCACCCACCTCCTAGTCGTAGTCGATAAATTCACAAAATGGGTGGAGGCCAAGCCAGTAGGCAAGTGCGACGGGAAGACCGCTACAAAATTCCTACGCGAGCTCATCTATCGCTACGGGTTCCCAAACGGCATCATCACGAACAACGGCACCAACTTTGCCAAGGGAGCCATGGCCGAGTTCTGCGAGGAGCACAACATCTCACTCGACCTCGCCTCAGTCGCCCATCCGGAGTACAATGGCCAGGCGGAACGCGCCAACCAGAGCATCCTCCACGGCCTGAAGCCACGGCTCCAAGTCCCACTCGAGCGCACCGCCGGGTGCTGGGTCGAAGAACTCCCCTCCATCATCTGGGGCATCCGCACCTCCATCAACAGGTCGACGGGGTTCACCCCCTTCTTCATGGTGTATGGTGCCGAGGCAGTCATGCCAACCGACCTCGAGCACGACTCACCTCGGGTGGTCAACTACACGGAGGCTGACAACGAGCTCGCACGCCAGGACGGAGTCGACCAGCTCGACGAAGCGTGCGACCTAGCTCGCTCCTACACCGCCATCTACCAGCAAGGGCTTCGCCGCTACCACAGCCGGCGAGTACGAACTCGCACTTTCCAGGAAGGCGGCTTGGTACTGCGTCTAATCTAGGACAAGAAAGGCATGCACAAGCTCTCTCCCCCTTGGGAGGGACCATTCGCCATCGGGCGAGTCCTGGGCAACGACGCCTACTACCTCACTGACGTCCGAGGTGATGGAAAACTCAACGTAAAGCGGCCATGGAATGTAAACCTCCTACGGAAGTTCTACTCTTAGAACTCCAGACTTGTACCCCCTACCCGCTATGAAATAAAGCAGATCGATTCGCGCAAATTGCGTCTACTATCCATGCCTTGTGCCACTCGCACTCGTAATAACAGCGTTACGCTATTCGCAGAAGTCAACCTTTGGTAACGCGACCGGCGCGGCCAAGTAGTGCGGTACGAGGGCACTGGAAAAATTCAGGCCTCGTACCGTCCACGAAAAAGCTAACCCGGAGCCCCATTGGAGTCGCCTAGCTCGACTGGCTCCCCGAGCCAAGACGACTGCATTCGCTTCCCACAGTGACCCAGTCCTCCACATCCTCGGCGCAGCGACTCGAACGGCAAAGTACCACACTCATGGACTAACACCAGCCCAAAGAAGAGCGGCTAGGGAAAAACGCCAAGTCAGAGAGCGCGCCCAGGACTCGCCATGCGACTGGTCTTACGGATCAGGCGAAGTTACGCGCCTAGTCCTCACCTACCTCGGGCATGCGACTAGAACGGCCAAGTACCACGCTCGGGGACTCGGCAACCTGACCCCGTTCGTGCCCAGGAAAACGGCCAAGTAAAGAGCACCCCTGGGAGTCGCCATGCGACTGGCTTTCCGAGCCATGGCGAGTCGACCCTAACTCATTAACAGTTCACACAAAATATAAAAACGAGGTTAACCCCATAAAAAGGGCGGACGCGCTCGGGGACTCGTACAACCAACAATCAAAACACAAAAGAAATGACAAAATAACTCGCGCATTCCTTCATAGCAGCAAAATTTGTTCGCATACAAGGAGAATTACATGTTTATCTTACGCTAACGCCGAATGGAAAAACACTCTATTCCGCAGGCTTCGAAGAAGAGGCACCACCATCCTTACGGTTGCGGATAAGGGAACTCAGGGATTCGACGGGTACGTCGTGAGCTCACCCTCCATCGCCGCACGGAATGGTTGCTCCACCTTGAAGTCGCGGTGCGCCGGTTCAGGGTCATTGGGGGCGACGACCGTTTCCTGATAGGGAATAAGGTCGCCCATCGCCCACACGCGGTCGACATGGGAGGAGCCAGGGTGTGATCTTAAGGGGGGCAAAGTGTGCATGTGATTTGTTTGAGGGGGGCTGAGCTTGCTAAACTACCACAAAAAACGACCTGCCATGGCTACTATTCTTAAGAAAACCATGAGCATAGGGGGTGTCGCCCCTGCTCGTTCCCCCTTGTCTCCGTCCCTAGCAGTCGGAGTAAACCGCGGCTCGCTCCGTCAGCCTCAGCACCTCGGCAATATCGATCGAGCCCATCGACGAGGGATACCCGCTCGTGACGTCGTCGAGGTCGAAGTCGTCAGGAAAATGTGCGAGCCCAAGGCTCAGCGCAGTCGCCGCTCCACGACGGAAGGCCGACCATGTCATGAACTCCACGACCGATGCGGCCTTCTCCAGATAGGCCATACCTCGACGAGGTCGCTGGGGATCACCTCCGTGGGCGAGATCTCCTGAAGATACGCCCGGAGGCAGGTCGCTGACAGCGCGGCTGAATCGACCAGGGTGGTCACGCATTGCCGCGCGTCGTACGACTGCGCCTCTTCGGCGTTATCAGTGATCAGGCCTGCAACACACAAGCAAACAATGAGCGAGGTGTTAAAATCACAATGTGGTACGCACTCTTGGGAAGTGACTGAAGGAAAACTCACCAATCAGCAGGTGGGTATCCCCCCTTGTCTCCGTCCCTAGCGATCGGAGTAAATTGCAGGTCGCTCCGTCAGCCTTAGCACCTCGGCAATTTTAATCGAGCCCGTAGACGAGGGATACTCGCTCGTGACGTCGTCGAGGTCGAATTCGTCAGGAAAATGTGCGAGCCCAAGGCTCAGCGCAGTCGCCGCTCCACGACGGAAGGCCAACCACGTCATGAACTCCACGACCGATGGGGCCTTCTCCAGATAGGCCATACCTCGACGAGGTCGCTGGGGATCACCTCCGTGGGCGAGATCTCCTGAAGATACGCCCAGAGGCAGGTCGCTGACAGCGGCTGAATCGACCAGGGTAGTCACGCATTGCCGCGCGTCGTACGACTGCGCCTCTTCGGCGTTATCAGTGATCAGTCCTGCAACACAAAAGCAAACAATGAGCGAGGCGTTAAAATCACAATGTGGTAAGCGTGCTTGGGAAGTGACTGAAGGAAAACTCACCAATCAGCAGGCGGCAGAGGTCCGTGATGAAATTTTGAAGAGCCGAGAGGTCATTCTGCAACCCGGCGACGAGTGCGTCCAACACCTTCCGCTCCTCAGCAGCAGAAGTGACGGCCGCCTTGGCTCGTCCTTCCGCCGAGCTCGCTTCCGCCTTCGCCTCCTTGAGCTTACGCTCCAGTTCGGCGATTCTCTTCTCCGTGGCGCTCAAGGAAGACTGATCCGCCGTCAACTCACTAGCCGGAACAAGTCCCTGGCGAGCCTCCTTCACTACGGCCGCACTATTCTCTGCTTCCAAAAGAAAATGGTCACAAACGCAACAAGTTCGCGACAAGCGCCAAACAAGACAAACACTCACCCGCAGTCGCTCGAAGCTTCTCGTTCGTATCCTGAACAACGAGAAGCTCCTTCTCCACGCGGCACTTGGTAGCAAGCCACTCGGCTGACTCGCGCTGCAAGCCCTGTGCAACAATCACAGCGTCAGCAACTAAAAATTCCTCAGTGCCCAGCCGCTGAAATTCAGCGACTAGACACTCGGGGACTGGATGACAAAATTCCTAAGTGCCCAGCCGCTGAAATTCACCGACTAGACACTCGGGGACTTGATGACAAAATTCCTAAGTGCACAGCCGCTGAAATTCAGTGACTAGACACTCGGGGACTGGATGGCAAAAATACAGTAAGAATCCGACCACTGGAATTCAGTGGCCAGATCCTCGGGGACTGGACATACCTGGATGGCGGCACCTAGCATGCCGTGAAGCTCCATCGCGTCCACCGACGAAAGCACGAGCGGAGTGTGCCCGCGACGCTGTTCGACCTCCATACCGGCGGCCCCGGGGAATTGGCTCGATGGCACCGAGGCACTCGTCGTGGCGGCCCTCGCTACAAAGCGAGGGAACATCGCCACCACGGCCCCCGCGCCACCCGAAGGCAGCCCGGCCCCTTCAATCGAAACCATGGGGCCTGCCTGCTGCGACCATGCATCCTCTGACGCCTTCAGAGCTACGTCCACCGCAATCGAGGCTTCGCTCGGGGCAGCCGCTGGCTCGTCCGAGATCGTGACGACTTCATCGCCTTTGGTTCTCTTGGTTCCTTCGGCGGGAGCCTCAGTATTGTCGCCCTTCCTCTTCTTCGAGGGATCATCCGGCACCTCAGCGGCGACCGATGGAACCTTGGCCACCGAAGGTTGACCTGTCTTCTTTACGCCAGTCCTGCGAGACATCTCTGTTAACAACACTCGCCAATCGAAACACGAACCAAATAGACAGATAAAAGGCTGAGGAATACTTACTTGACGACTGGGATAAATCGTAGGCCAGTGCGAATGCTGGCCGACTTTTCCAGTTCTGGCCCCAGTTTCCGACTGAGGCCCGTCTCGAACACGCTCTGTGCCCAAGACACCGACGGTTTCTTCGAGGATGAGGCCGCGGCAGGAGGCTCAGTGGCGATTACCTCGGGAGATCCTCTCGATGGCGAGGCCCCTACGGCTGGAGCATCCACCAACCCGGTGACTGGGGCGAACGGCGGCGGCAGTGACGTCAACGGCGCCTCGTCTTCCACGACGGTTGCACCAGTCACTGTAGCAGCGTGCGCCGCTGTCTCTTCGGCTGCGCTGGTAGCATCGGAGCTACTCGCGGACCGAGGCGGAGACGCCGGCTTGGCCGGCTTCGTCTTCTTCTTGGGTGGCGGCGGATTATTCTTCTTTGACGGTGTGGCCTCACGCTATGAGGTATGTTCGGGGATCTCATCGTCGTCATGGGCCTCGAGGCTTTTTTTGCAAGAGAATGATTTGCCACTTTTTGCAAGAGAATGATCATTCAGATTTTATCCCACACTTCCAAAGTCATATCTTGCAAATCATAACCAAATGATAGCCTTTTTTTGCAAATGGATAATAATATAAAATCGTTTGTTTGCTTATGATTGTTGGATGTTATTTGATTCTGAAATGTCTGTTTATGCTGGTTTGTCTTATGTATAGATTATACTGAGTGCAACTGTCGGCGGAGACAAGAAAAAAGAATGGCACGAATCTTGAGACGAATCCAAGACCTTAGAAAGTAAATGGATTTTTTTTAGGATACAAATTTTTTTTGGATTTTAGTGTTTTTTTTTCGGTCAGAGCTGTGGTAAATCGGAAGAGGAAAATCGGTGTTTGAGCTGTCCCCTCTTCGGCCCTGCCTGCCCACACGACACATGTGACTAGAGGCCAACAGAGGAGAAGCAGAGTCAGTCATTCATTCATCCATGGCTCCCCTCTTCGCCTCCTCCCACGCGGCCCACGCGGCCCTCCTACTCCTCACCCCCAACCCCACCGCCACCGCGCGTCTCCGCGTCGGCGGCCTCCGGGTCAGGCGGCCCCGCCGCCTCCGCCTCCCCATCCGCACCGCCGCGAGTGGCAGCCCCCCCAACGCCGGGATCCCCGACCCTACAGTCGACGACGACGAGTGGGGCAGCGAGCCTTCCGCCTCCGCGTCGGGGAACTCGCGCCCCGCTGTCACCGACGAGTGGGGCGAGCCAGGTGTGGCCGAGCCCGAGCAGCCCTCCGGCGCCGACACCCCTACCAATGACGACGAGTGGGGCGGCGAGCCCAAGCCGACGCCGGCCAAGGCGGAGGAGACTCCGGTTCCGGAGGAGGACGGCGTGCTGGAGGAGCTGAAGCGGTGCTTGGTGGACACGGTCTACGGCTCCGGCCTGGGCCTCCAGACGTCCGCGCAGGTCAGGGGGGAGGTCGTGGAGCTCGTGGCCCAGCTCGAGGCCGGCAATCCCACCACCGCGCCCGTCCAGGCGCCCGATCTCCTCGACGGAAACTGGATCCTACTGTGAGCATTCTCACTTCCTGTTGTCACATTAGTACTGAACTAGTTTTCACTACTTCGATCATCACTTCAGGTGTTAGTAATAGATGGCAGTTGAAGATTTGATTTGAATTTTAGCCACTGATTGATTTGTCGCAAAGGGTGTTCTAGGTTGTAGTGTACTGAGTAAGCATTCAACATTTTATACTGCTGTCGCCCTGTCGAAGCAGAGGGACCGAATTCTCCCTCTCAGAATTCTCAATACCCGGTTTTATTCAATCTTTACCTACTTAACTGTCCATGGTCATCAACTTTCAGGTATACGGCATATTCTGAACTTTTACCGATTCTGCTGGCTGGGGCAACGCCATTCTCCAAAGTTGAGAAGATATCCCAAGAAATTGACTCCAGAAGCATGACGATAGTCAATGCTTCAACTATTTCAACCCCATTCGCTTCGTTTTCATTCAGCGCAACTGCTGCTTTCGAGGCACAAAGTCCATCAAGGATAGAGGTACAGACTTTGCTTCTCATGAATCTTATGATTATAAATGGAGTACTTCATTGGTTATTCAGCTTTCCAAACATGTCTTATGGAACAGTTAATTTGTTTCTTCAAACTATTTTGCTAGTTACTTCTACCTATTCTTTTTAAATGTGGAATGTGAAATTAGCAAAGTAGGCAGAGGCCCCTTTTCTGCTGCCATAGATTGACATGTATGGAATCACGTGTGGCTACAATCAGACGACTCAAGAACTCAACAGACTTAAATGATATCTGTATTACCGCCTACCTGTGATGTTCCTAGATGGCAAATCTCTGTGTAACCAGATAATTAAGGTGTCATAATAGTTACGGTTTTTTTTGCAACGTTTCATCAGTTACATGTTCTACCCTTCACCATATAAGCCATCGTATATGATAACATGGCGCAGAACTGACACGTTTCCTATTGTTTTCATGAAGGTCCAATTCAAAGAAGGGAGCTTCCAGCCACCAGAGATATCATCATCAGTCAATCTACCTAACCAAATCGCCATATTCGGGCAGAAGATCAGCCTGGAGCCTGTCCAGCAGCTGCTGAACCCTCTGCAGCAAGCCTTTGCTAGTATTGCTGGGTCGATCTCTGGGCAGCCACCCCTCAAGGTACCTATCCCCGGCAACAACAGGGCTAAGTCCTGGCTTTTGACGACCTACCTGGACAAGGACTTGAGGATTTCAAGAGGTGATGGAGGCGGCTTGTTTGTTCTTGCCAAAGAGGGGAGCCCTTTACTAGACTAACTTTATATATGTAATAATAGGTCTCATTATTCATACCTGCAAGGTTGAGAATCATAGCTACAATGCAGCATTCTCCACATTTTGTTATACATAAATTTCTGATGGTTAGGCAAAGTCTGGCACGCACCAATACTATATCAACCAACTTAGCCTTGTACGTTAGGTATCTCCATCTGTTCTTTGATGACTACTGCACATTTTGATGTTGTTGAAGAGACAATGGGCATGTTACTTGATCATTCATAGGTATCTTTGATCCCCATTTGCTTCTGCAATCAACCAAAATTGAGTGAGCAAGACAGACATTTTTGTTTGAACTATCGCCGTCAGGCTTTTATTTCATTGACGACAACCTGCCTGATTGAACATCCTCAATCAGAAATCCAGGGATCTCATCATACAAAGAATATAAAGGATCAATCGAGAGAGCTACACGAGAGCACAAGAATGTGCTGCCTTATTCGCATCTCTCCTAACGAAAGCAAAGGAAAAACCCTGGAACTTGGAGACAGTAGCCTTCATCTCCTTAATAATAATCTGATGGCAAGCAGACTTCTGCGCCTTCTCACTCTTCCATGCCGTAACCACAGCCTGGCAATCTGTTTCTAACTCAATGTGAGTCCATCCTTTGGAGCGGGCTAGTAGCATAGCATCGCGGCAAGCTAACAACTCCACGGTTCCTGGATCAACCACATGATCATATTTCCTGCACTCGGCGGCCACAAAAACCCCCATCTCATCTCGAACCACCACCCCAACCCCAGCCAATGATTCAGTTATGTTTAGAGCACCATCACAATTTAGCTTAAGCCACCCCACAGCTGGGCGTGAGCATTTCTGTGACTCCTTCGGCTGGCTGGGAGAGATTGGTGGTGGCATCTCTAAAGTCTTGATAACCTCATCAACCAACTCCATGGATCTCATCGGTTGATACTTCACGTCACCATGATTATAGCTGTTCCGGCTGCCCCAGATTGACCACATTACAGAGACCGCAATGGCAGCCTCCTTCCTCTGGATGATATCTCCATCTAGAATATCCTTGGCCCAAGTGACTGGGTGTAGCCTTGGCAGCTTGAACTCAAAATGATTCTGAGCCGCTCTCCAAAATGCCTGTCATATAACCTGGATACAATGCACATAACTCTGGAGAGTGTGCATCGAAAGAACTGTGTTTAGAATTGGAATTTCCATGTACAAAAACGCAAGGAATCAACTCATGTTTTTTTCCTTGAACAAGGGAATCAACTCATGTTGTAGACTGCTTCCTACGAGAACTTTAATAACTGACACCTGTAACGCTTCAGATACAAACCAAACTGAGATATGACAGCAACACAACGTTTCTCAAAAAAAATTTAAGTGTACAAGGCAGATATAACTACTTCCTACATAGCATCCTAAAGTATAGAATCCTCCCATCTCCATTTTTTTTTTCTTTCTTTAGACTACAATTGTTACAGAAACAACTCCCTGTGAGAACAAAGTGTGGACAAAACTGGCATCGTCTTCTACAGCTGTTATGGTACAACAGTTCCAAGGCGCAAGTGGTTGTGCCCCCTTTTGTCAGTTGACTTGAAGATACATACAGATGGCAGACAGCATCACATACATAACTTGAATCACATTTTCCGTCTGCTCAGCAAAAAAAAGTTGTCATGTGGTTACACTTCACCCTTCACCGTGATATCTGCATAAAGAACATTACTAACTTATTATGACCATCCAAAAATATCCATGGAGTTCCATATATGTTGTTAAAAATGCTCATTCATCTCGTTTAAAAAAAATGCTCATTCATTTTTCTTCCGTGTGAGAGGAAGTGGCCATTCATAATACAATTCAACCCATGTCTAGACCAGAGGAAGTTCAAGTAATAGTACATAAGATATCTGCTAAATTAATATGTACTCCCTCCTTTTGGAAATATAAGATGTTTTAGGTTTGTGAAGCTAATGTATAGTTACTCCTTAATAAAACTGTTGAAATAAATAGTTACTCTCGCATTGTGCATGCTTCTGACTATTGACAAACCATAACGGTACCATCCACACATGAGAAAAATAATGTGGAACTGGATTGCATGCATTGATGTATAGCCAGAAACAACAGTAGTAAACCAACAAGATGTTTCTGAGTAGAGATTAAACGATATCACTAAAGCAGTAATCCACGACTCCAAGTTCAAGTTGAAACACATCGGAAAACATAATCTACTCATATATTGGCTGTAATAATACCTCGTATTATGGGACGGAGGGAGTAGTTCTCAAACAGCTTCCATGATAAAAAAATAATACTAGAAAGAGTTTTCCAAGAATTCATTGAGGAAGAGTGTCCATAATACAGAAACACATTGTGAGTGTTCGCCTTTGTTATTTTGTTCGGTTTTTCATGTGAATGCTTTCCAAATTTCCTCGTCTACCTCTGTTCCACAATATAAGCCTTTTAGCAAGCTAAAACAGTATGCTAAAAAGGCTTACATTATGGAACAGAGGGGGAGAAAAGCGTGAAGTTTAGTAGTTTACCCTATATATAAGTGTCCAAGAGATGTTTCATGACTGACCTAAGCATGAGACAATGAGACAGAATGTCCTCTCCAAGGTGTTGACTGTGCCAACAGCAGATCCACGAGACAACAATCCAATTGACAAAACTGCATGGTTACAGCGTATCATTTGAAGACCGTATCTTCCATCCTTTTGAACACCTCATGTACGGACGAAGGGTCTATATCATATCTAACACCCTCACCACCATACTGCACAAAGAGGTACTCTCTTGAAGACATCGGAGGAGGCAAAAGATCACATAGCTCCATCAGATCTAGGATAGGTGGTAAGGGCGTATCCCTTTGGTTCACTGAATAATACACATCTGCCAGAAAAAGCCACACAAGGTCAGCATCCATACAGGCAAGTCCTGTCAATGCCCTTATAGCAGCTTCTCGCAAACCTATCAAACCACCATAAGCAATCCCTACCACAAGGCCACAGATTTTCTTTAATACACTTTCCAATGCAATGGCACTTCTTTTATTGGAAGATATCTCAGTAATCATGTCCAGGACTGCGATCTGAATCTTTTGGCTGGAGATCTCAGCCATAGGTTCCTCCGAGGTAAGTGAGGTATTCCTGTATGGTAAAATAATTGCTTTCTCATCCATCAATGACGGTGTTTTTCGTCTGAACGGAGACAAGGCCAACAACCTCCAAATGATATATCCATCCTTATGAAATCGGCGTATAAAAAAATCACCACCACACATCTGAATGGTTCTGCCCAACACTTCTGTGCATCTTCTGACAATGGCCTGCAGAAACCCTATTACAGTAAGAGCAGATATCATGTAGAACTCACATAAGTTACAGTAAGACTGGAAATACACAAACAGATAGCTGAAACTCAACCAGTCTAACAACTCATAGATTCAAGAGCAAATTTGCAATCCAAGTAGGTCACAGGAAGTTCCAGATCCAACCCAATAAAATATTGTACTAGGTGATCCACTTCATGTACAAACCAATATTGCAAATAATTTGTGCCGTAAATCGGAATTTCATGTTTTGGTCAGTTGGAGAGCATATGTTCCATGACTATCAAATTATAGATGAATCTAGCATTCAATGACAGGGACAAATATATAAGGTGATACAAAGAATCGAGAGCAGCATCATTCATTGAGCAAACATATAAGGCTAAGTTACAAGGATGCAACTGTGCAAGTGCAACATCATTCATTGAACTGGGATGGGCATATTGTTCACAAACATAATAATAAAATCAACGCAATCCATCTATATTAAGAATAAACACGATCTTCTGGAGTATGGATAGAAATCTGGCGGCATGTGTTCACTGTGGTCAAGTTTTCTTCAGAGTTCTCATACAAATTTGATCGCATAGAGAGCAGGGTTGTGAAGGCTAGGGATTAACCCAAAATGATGGGTCATCAAACAAGATATGAAAAAAGTACATGTCACTTGAGAGGCGAGGCTACTTGACTGGGATAAGTAACATGAGTCACAGTCTAATAGAAATAAATATGGAATAGTATTTGAGTTTGATCATATTCACACATAATATCTGGATTCCGAAGTAGCTATAGGGACGCAAATGGCAAATGAAGATGCTGAACTCAGATACGACGCAGGAATCTACCAATGCCCTATATCTGATTCTGGTCAAAAGGACACGTGGCTTATTGATGAGCATTTATTCTAGAAAGCTAGATAAGCAAGTAATAACAGAAAAAAGATTTACGCGATGCAAAAAATATCAGATGTGAAGAAACTGCACCACTGAGATCTTGTTCTTAAGACAGATAACGAAGTATGGCCATAGTTTGTTCATAGCTGGGGGTAGTCTATTCTCGTCAACATCTTCAGCAGCGTCCATATCATCAAGAAGTTCATCCAATGACAAAATCTGGACCGCCTCATTAATGACAGCTTTGCTTTCAATTTCACACTTATAAGCCTCCTCAACATTGGCAATAGATACAACAGCATTCTGCACATGGAAGAAAATGATCTTATTGTGACGAGAAATGCCAGAGAAAACTTCATTCTCAGGATGCGAAACAAGTCTCCAAGCAACTGTTTGATGACTCACTGAATGCATTGTTTTTGTTTTACTTAAATATTAAATATAGAAGTGACAAGAGAAATGACATCTAACAACAATGCTGACAAGTAAACAGGGCAGCAAGTTTGCAAAAAGCTGTTAAATGGAGTGTTATGCTTAGTTCTATTAATACTGAAAACAACTAAAAAGACATATGCGACATACAAGTGCACAACCACATTACAGGAAACCTCTATACTGTAGAATTTGACGTTCCTTGAGACAAACAATAGACAACAGCTAGCTCAAGTGATTGTACCAACCAAGCAATACCAGTATGCAGGATGCCATTTCAAAAGATGACCAAAAGATATCGCCAAACAAAATGGTCAGCAAAACATGGTGTCCCGGCAAGTAAGATATCTTATGAAATGGAATCAGAAACAACACTTATCACAATACACTGTCATAATCAGAAGAAAGAAATATAAAAATACCTCCACAATGTCAAGGGCTACAAGACATGCCGCTTCCTTGGTCGAGGAGAGAAGTGGAGTGGAAGCTGATAAGCAAGACCCAACAAGAGATCCAACTATTTTTCTGTATCTTCTCATATCATTTAGCTTGCAAAGTAAATCCTCCCAATATTCCAAACTCAGAAGTTCAGGTTGAGCATCAACATCCGTTGCTTCTGATGCAACCACAAAAGTAGATTATGAGACAACAACTACGTGAATAAGGGTTCATGAATCAAGTAAACCATCTAAACGCTATTTTGCTGGGGAACATGAATATGATGGTATGGTGAAAAAAAATGTGATGAACTGAACCAAACTAAATACTGTAGCAGATGTAGACAAAACAAAATTTGGGTCCTGTCAAGCTATTACCAGCCATTACACTAGTTTCTCTTCTCTTTATCAAATTTTGTACCGCTTGACCTTCTGTTCTGACTTTCACATAAAATGATCGCACCTCATCTGGTAAACTAATAGATTCATGACTACATGCCTTCGCGATCTCAGAAACTGCCTAGAGAAACCCAAAAAGAAAACTTGCTCAGTGAAACATGTACAAGCAAAACATGACCAAACGAAGAGATGAAAAAAAAGTAAACAGGTGGTCCTGATTTCTGCATGCACCAATGCACACAACAGTAATACAAGCAATGAAGAAAATCAGAGGTAAGCATTTGGGCTTTAATTTATACCGAACTTTATACAAAATTGGAAAGACAAGAGGCATATGTGTATACTCTATCAGAAGGAAAAACAACCATAGTGAGATACTGTGTTTCAGCTAATTTCACCACTTGGATATCAATACAGAGGAAATAGCACTTAGTAGTCGCTTTGTGCCACTATTTGTTTGACCATTTAGCTATCATCACCTCCTACACATTAGATGGTAGTGTATGTACTAGTATTACCGTACTCTACATGCATACTTAATAATTGAGGTAACATAAACCATAGAAAGGCTATCAAACCCCTGCAAACCGTGCCAGTGCCTAAAGACAGCATCCCCTACACAGGACAGCTGCATCCACTTCCATGCACTGTTTAATGGGTTTTAGGAGCTGTTGATGAACAGCCTTAACAGAGACTTAAAACCTTGCCGCTAGCATGGGATAGTTAAAATGGTGAAAACCAGTAATTAAAATTTGAAACCCCAGCCAACACTATATACATGTGCTGGAAATGCAAATACCATTTTAGTAAAATCATCAAGCAGCCATACATGATGTCAAAATTTGTAAATGTATATCATAATACCTTCAGAAATGGAACAGTTAGATGTGGGTGATCATGCCTACCAAGAATCTCCAGCTCTGAAGAAACTGCCCGCATCTGTAAGAATTACATGTATTGCAATGAGATTAAACACATGGAATTTGCTTCAATTATAAGAAAAGAATCATGTTCTGTTTTTCTTAGAGGTCATCACTTCTCCTTTATTTTCCCACTGAGCATCAGATCCTCTTAGTATCATCAAAAAGGAAAGTGCTCCCGAAAGGATTAAGTGCCCCAACTTTGAGAGCATTTAAGTGCCAATTGATTTGACCAATTAGCAGCTACAGATGATATACAATGCAGTCTACTAGGCAGACTACAGTAGCACTAGACTATGTAATAAAAGACAAAAAAAATGGGAAAGATTCATAACATCCTTATCATACCGGTTCTTCCAAAAATGGTAAAATGTCACGAGAAGCACCGATATAGCTCAGCATGGACGCAAGAATATCAGGAACATGGGGGTTGAGGTCTAGGTGGCGCAATTGTCTGCAAAGAGAATCAACAACGTAATCTGCATTTGCCACAACGAATTGGCCAACCTGCACAGGAATAAAAACATAAATGGACATTCTAATGATAACGGTAAAAGAATCTTGCATGAAATAAGGCAATCAATTACCGTAGAGTAACCACCATAAGTAGCAAGTGTTCTTAAGACAGCATCTGACGCAATTCTAATCTGTGCACTTGAGCTGATAAGTTTCCGGAGTAGAAGATAAAGTGAAGAGTGCATAAACCCACTACGTGCAAAATCTTGACAAAGGATTATACCAAAGACTCCAATCCCATCAAGCATTACCTGATGCAGAACAAAGCTTTAAATACAGATGAAACTGGAACAAGCATAGAAAGAACTTAAAGAAAAATGTTGACGAAGTGTAGCGACGCATAGTTACTTGTTGCAGAGCAGTGGTATCACGGAATAAATGCAATGGAAGACTGGTTTCTCCTATGCATAGATCAGAGTTCTGTTCTGTTGGAAGATCCCATACTTCTGGAGACATATACTCATGTAGAATACTGCCAATACAGTGAATAATGTCATCTTTAGTTCCCATTTCCTCACTTACCTTCCAAACTTCTCTGCTATCAGTAACTCTATGTTCACCAGATGAAGTTTTATCATTTTGACCAGGTACCCCTACCACTTGTGCAGAATTCTTGTTGAATAACTGTAGACATATACAGAGAGACTGATCTGACAGACCATATATGAGCTCATTGAGCATGCAAACAGCAGAGCTTGCCTGGCGTAGTATTTGTCCAGAATCACTCTTCATGTACCACCTCTGCACACCATATCTCTGAGTATCTTTGGCGCGCAGCTCGGTGCTCAACCTCCGGAATTGATTGAGGAGAATATCAACAAAAATAGATAAAGATGCACTGGTTCCTTGCCCTAGCATCATCACAAGCAACAAAACATGACAAATCAAGACTACGGCGCAGATCGTAAGTCTGGCAAGCATTCAAAGTAGTTGACAAATTACCTGAGACTGTTGATAGACCAACAAGCCTAACCATTCCAGCCAGAGCAAAATATAGCCTCTGGCTACTTGCATGAACAAACCATGGAGGTACATGGGGAAGCTCATATTCAACTGTACCATGCATTGCGGACAAACCATCATCTCGGACAACAGATATTTTTGGGGCTATGGATGAAGATGTGGCATACTGAGAACTGTGACTTCTATCTTTAGGATAGGCACCACTCTTTAACTCAGCAACTGAATACAGATACCCAACAGATAGTGGCTTTGATACAATTAGCTTATCCATGGAACCAGAAAACTGTGAGCCATGACTAATGCATAAACCCATACAATCAAAGAAGCGAGCAGCAGCAACCTGTCAGTGCAATCAAAATCAAGTCAAAAGTCAATCGAAGAGTCATTGATCTAAGGAAAGGAATGTCAGGAACTTACAGGAGAGCGATGAAGGTGATTTATCAGAAACTGAGGGCCAGCATAGAAAGTTAGAGCCAAGAGCTTCCTAGCATGTGAAAGTGCAGTGATCTCCTCGCTTCCAAGTACCAGCTGTGGTAACTTTTCAAGCAGCCTGTTTTACATGCAAATAAGTTGAGAGCTTTGCTTCCACTGTAAACTACTCCCTCTGTCCCAAAATGTAAGGCGTCTAAGAATAGTCAAAAGTCAATATTTTCTAAGTTTGACCAAGTTTATATAAAAAAATAAGGACATCTACAATACTGAATCAATATCAATAGATTCTCCATAGAGTATATTTTCTCAATGTGTCCATCCAATATTACAGTTGCAAATATTTTTTCCTAAGTATTTGTTCAAAGTTTGTAGGATTTGACTTTTGACTAATCTTAGACGCCTTACATTCTGGGACGGAGGGATAATGTTGTTTCTAGCAAATACATAACACAAACCTGGTAAATATATCAGAAACCTCATTTTCTGACAGAAAACTCTGACCCTTCATAAAAAGATGATTAAGAGAATCTTGCGCAGCCTCAGACACAGTTGGCGCATCATCGCACGCTAGAACACATAAGCACTCCTGCATTATATTTGTGAAGTTAAGATAAATAGAGCTTTCAGTCAAGTATGTGGAGAATGCTGGCTGAGCCAAATATATATCTTTCGTTTTTTTAGGTGTGGCTGGGCCAAACATAAGAATGCATGGTGTATGAATTTCAAAAGACATGCTGCATAGTGATGGAAAAGTTCTATAACTTGTGAGCATAACTACAGATCCAACATTTCATATACTCTTCAAAAGTGACGGGAAAAAGTAGAATTTACAAGCTCACCACCAGTAACATCTTGCTTCTCATTAATGTGTAGCTGCAACTAGACAAAAGCCCCCTTACACCACTAACCACCGACCTCCTTACTTTCTCAGATGGATGAATAGAAAGCTGTAATAATGATAAAATATTAAAATGACTTGGAAGGGTGAGTAACAAATAATCCACGGAGGTGGTGCTGGGGGGTAAACATACATGTGGAAATGTGGCTGAAAACAGCTTATCAATATTAGTAGTTGTTTCCTCGAGCCATTTTCTTGTACGTTTTACATGCAATGATCTTCTATCAGCAGAGCTATTACTGACACCAGAGATTGTGTCTTCCGTAGTTTCAGCATCGCCTGTCTGTTTAGATTCGTTTTTTGTCGGCAATTGGCGAAGCTTCTGCAATACATGGTCACTTGAAGCACCACCACCAGAAAAATGAGTAGAACTATTGTCACTAGGCTTATCAAGTGCGCTCAAATTTTCCTTGTCGCCAAGGACTATCATCAAAGCCTCGGTCAATCCAAGAATGGCTTGCTCAATGCTCAAAGCACTCCCAGCAGCACCAGTAATCATAGTCTTAGATGTGTAGAGAAGCTTTCCAAGACGGCTGACGATACCAGGCAGGAAAAAGGCGAGTGCGTCAGCAGAACCTACCTAAACAAGAAATACAACTTTTACAAAATTGTGCAAATAATTAAAAATAATAATCTCAGGAGGAGCCATGCTAAAAAAACACTCAACCATGCTTCTATGCAAAGAGGAACCATGCCCACAGGAAAGATACAGATATGCCAAACACAAAGGCGATGCTGACTCACTGTTGCAGTTAGAGTACCCTGGGCATTTAAATCATCTTAGAAATTAGGTATGTCTTACATGTTCAAGATACCCCATCCTGTTTTGCTTCAAATGAGAAAACACTGTTACCCTGACTCACATGCCAGTGCAAACCGCATAACATTTATCTTTTCATGAAATAACTGTGGGGCTTTTGGGGAATAAATACTAGCAAGGCAGGGTTCTAGTTAATAAATGATCAAGAATTTCTGACTAAACACATTTGAAATATCTCATCCAACAAACCACTGATGTAACACAGAACATCTCACCTTGGCAATAAGATTGCGCAATGCAAGCAATGACTCCTTTCTAAGACCTCCACTGCCACGGTGACCTCTTGATGCCTCAAGTTCTGATGACTTCCATATGAAATCGAACAAAATTAGAGCACCATCTTACAAGGACATGGACACATCTAAATAAACGTGTATGCACAAATAATAGAAAAACTGGGTAGCAAAGGTACTGTATCAACAAAGAACAAGTGACGTAGAAAAGAAGTTGTGTATACATTCAGGAACAACTACTATACCTGAAGAAGAAGTGAAAGCCAGTGTCCCACAGCAGCTGAAGCATTTTGGGATCGGAGGAATGCAAGCAGGCACTCATTTGGTTTTGCAGAGTGCTTTGGGTGAACCACACTACAAACTTCCGAACTTACAATGGTTGGGGTTGTAGGCAATACAGTTGCTTGCTTACACGGACAGGACCTATCTGAGCATGATTGTAGCTGCAGAATCATGGCTCTGAAACATCTTATGATGCCTAGGCGGAATTCTTCTGAAGCCTCCGTAGGCGAAAGCATCGCCCCAGGTGCCAATTTTTTCAGTAACGTAGCCATCTAGCACAGCAAACAAAAATTTATGACATATGTGGAAAACTTGGTGGATTCAACAACAAAATATAACCCACATGGTCTACCCAACATGTGCCTAAAGAGAAAAGATGGTTTGTTCCAGACAGTCCATAGTTGTTTCCAAAACCAGGTCTTAGTAGGCAGCTACTTAACAGGTTCTAGTTAGGATCCCAGAGACTAGACTACACTGCAGAATCAAGTTAGCAGAAGTAATCACCTGATTGGCTGAGGTGAGGCGGCATTTGGAGAGGAGTATCTCAAGGCAGGCGAGCCCGCCTTCAGCGATGGCATCAGTGATGTCAGCTTCCCCGACGCCCTGCCCGGCTGCCTTGCCTTCCTTCCTGCACAGCACCGCTGCATCCAGGAGCATGAGCAATGGAAACACCGTATAGCTAGAGAAAAGCACATGGCACCAAGATTAGATCGCAAACCAGAGAAGCAACACACACAAAAAAGAATTACATCTCTCGTCAAGCAGCAGAGAGGAGGGAGGAGGAGTGGATGTATACATACTCGAAGACATGCTGCAAGACAGGGGCGGGGACGGAGCGGAGGAGGGCGGCCATGGCGCGGAGGGAGGAGGAGGCGGCGGAGTTGGAGGCGGGGCCGCGGCTGCGGAGGACACCGAGGAGGGCGATAGTGTGGGGCTTGAGCTGGGCGAAGAGGGCGGCTAGGGTTTCTTCGGAGGCCGCCGCCGAGGCCTCCATCCCGGAGGACGGCGACGTTGTGGAAGCGCTCCTTGAGTGGTGCAGCGACGGGCGACGAACTGATGCGTGCGCCCTTCCGGCCGCTGCTCGGGGAGAGAATGAGAGGGTTCTAGACTTTAGGTTGGTGACGGAGACGACGAGTTGCCAGGAGGAAGAGCTAAAGTTCACGACGAGTTGCCAGGAGTAATTCACAAATTTTTGCCACCAATCATCTGAATTGAATATCAATAACATTTCCTAAAGGGGCGCTTGGCACCAAGGTATTCATTTCATTTAATAAAAATAAAATAAACACATAGATTCATTTTATTTATATTATAATTTCAAAAATATCATAACACCCACATGTTTGGCTAACACCGGAATTTAGAAATGACGGATTGAAGATAGGAAATGTTAGGGATATTTCGATGGATTTGACAAATAAAATGACGGCCTCAATTCCATGCCAACAAACAGCATAGGAATGAAATTTTAAAATAAATTTTAGGATTCCAGACGCAAATAATGGATACCAAACAACCTCTAGCTTCTTTTTTATAACTTGAATTTGAATACTCTAGCTTCCTTTTGACATGTTGAATACTCTAACTTAATCTGACTGCTATGTTCATCACCACTGAGTCCAGCCCAAAAAAATTGTACTATGTAATGTAACATTTCTCCGAGACACTAAATGTATAGTTTGGTGTAGTAGACACGGCCTTGGACGGCAACAATTCATTGCTTTTTTAATGGGAGAGGGTTCTCCAAGGGCCCTGGTTGTGCCTTCATAGCATCCCCACTCGCGGCCCTAAAGCACCCCCGCTCAGTCAGCCCGCAATTTTATTTGGCGTAGGCGTTGCCCATTTAGTTATACATCGTTCTTAGGCCAAAACCAACCCACTCAGGGCTGGCGGGGACGCCGGATAGGCACGTTTTAGCAGGAAGGAGTACAGGAGGAAGCCGCGCGAAGCGGCTGGTCGTTGTGGGCAGCCCTATCAGCGACAGTGGTAGGCGAGTTCGGTATGTCTTCCTCATCGCTTGCCGCACCACTTAATGGCGATTTAGCCTTTGCAGGCGAGCAGCCGACGCGTCTCGTTCACCATGCCTTCCTCCTCATCTGTCGTGCCCATGCATTCAATAGCCACCGCCAGACCGTATTTGGACGCCTCATCTACCACCGGCAACCGCTATAAAAAAACTCTTCGTCACCACCGTCGCATAGCCTCATTTCCTCCCCTCGCTGTCGTCCCATTGCCTCCTTCCTCATCCGAGCCCAACCCAAGAGCACTTGGAGAGGTATCCCGGAGATGGCGCCGCCGCGAGTGGTTCCGGGTGGCGCTTGCTAAACGTCCATGAGGCGCGCTTCCTATGGTTCGTGCGGTACTCAGTCTCACCGGACTTTCGCTACCCCAAGTGTTGGTCGCTGAGCGCCGACGGCCTATGCGTGTCGCCCGTGTCGGTCGGGCAGGCGTGCATGGCGGCCATCTACAGCACAATTGGGACATCCTCATGCTATAGGAGAGGAATAACCCCACGTGTGTGGGGTTTCGTAGCATGGAAAACAAAAAAAATTCTACCGCATGAACACACACAAGCCAATATCTATCTACTAGACTATAGCAACGAGTCGATTAGAGTACTCACCCTCAAAGATTCCAAAGCGATTAACGAGAGCATATTCTCATGGGTGATGTAGTCGTACACTTGCCGATCTCAAGATCGCATAGACGATCCTTTCGGCGCTGTGTTCCGGCAGCGCTCCCGCAGTCGGTCACACGTTCGGTACTCGATGAAGACCTTCCTCTCCCTTGTTCCAGCAGGCAGCGGAGGTTGTAGTTCTCTCCTCGCGATTCTAGTAGCACGACGGCGTGGTGTCGGAAGTAGAGGGGAGATCCCGCAGGGCTTCGCCTTAAGCCGGAGTGGGTTATGGTGGAGTAGTAGGGTTCCCTAGCGTCTAGGGTTTAGAAGCCAGAGAGGAGGAGGTGGTCGGCGGCGACTTGGTGCGGCGGCGGCTAGCGGCGACGGCGTGGGGAGGGGCTGTGGTGGTTGCTGTGTTTGGGGGCATCCCCCTCCCCTCTATTTATGAGAGGGAGGGGCAACTAGGGAGGGAGGTTGAATCCTCCTCCAACTCCCTCTCTTCCTTGGCGCGTGGTGGAGGGAGAGGAGGTTTCATCTCCTTCCCCCACCAGGATACATTGTTCCAATTTGACTTTTTAAACTTGCCTTTTGACTTTCAATTTTGGAGTCTGATTTCTCACTTCTATTTGTGAAGGGAATATGTCCGAGAGGCAATAATAAAGTGGTTATTATCTTATTCCTTGTTTATGATAAATGTTTATTTTGCATGCTATAATTACGGAAACATTAATACATATGTGTTTAATAAACAAATAGAAGGTTCCTAGTTATGCCTCTCTTATAAACTAGCTCGTTGATTAACAAGATGATCAAAGGTTTCCTGGTCATGGACATTGGATGTTGTTAATAACGAGGTCACAACATTGTTGGAATGATGTGATGAACATTCATTCGAAGTATAGCATTACGATCAACATCATTGTGTTTATATTGCTATAACACCATACGAAGTAATCCCAATCCTTAGACCATGAGATCATGTCAATCACTAACACTAGAAAAGTATCTTGATAACATCAAACATCACACAGGGTGACTATAAAGATAGGTTAGTGCTACGAAGGTGTTATGTAGAGGCTCATGGATCAAGAGTGGAATTTTTCCATCCCGATGACGGATAGATATACTCTGGACCCTCTTGGTGATATCACATTAGTTAGCTTGCAAGCAAGTGATTTGATCACAAGAATGTTATATCACAGGAACGAGAAAAGAGTACATGTCGGTAACGAGATCAAACTAGGTATGGAGATACCGATGATCGAATCTCGGACATGTAATATATCGCGAGACAAAGGGATTGAGTTACATGCGTATAAGGTTCACACGAGCATAGAAGTCATTGTTGAATGTGTGGGAGTCAGTACGGATCTCCAGGTCCCACTGTTGATTATTGATCGGAGAGGGGTCTCGATCATGTCTACATTATTCGTGAACCGTAGGGTGACACACTTAAGGGATACCAACACCATTTAAAGCAAATAAGATGCCAGAGAAAGAAAAAGAAGCGCGTGAATTTATTTCACTAGACACCGGAATTGTTTCAGTTGAAAATGCTGAAACCGGTTCTGCATGTAAAATTGAATACTAGCAAGGGGTTTATGTGAATATTTGTTAATTCAAGTAATTAAAAAAATTCTGAATAAATAAATAAAAGATTTTTATTTAAATGAGAGATTGCATTAAATTTGGTGGAAATTTAATGCATGTGAGTGGACTTTTGAGTGGAGGCATGTTTATATGAGTGGAGGCTTTTCATTTTGAGTGGGAGCTCCACCCACATGAATGTGGAAGAGGTGGGGACAACCACCATGGTTGTGGCTCCATGCCCCTTGGGTGCCCCCTCTCCCTATAAAATTCCCCTCTCCTCCTTTCACATCACACCTCCTCGCGAAGAATCTCTCTCCCCCTTTTAGAATTTTCCCATGGTCTCAGATCAGCGAGATACATGTTTCCGGTGGCTTTTTCTAGAAGGATTTGTTGCTTCCGCTGCTTCGCTGGAGCGAGGGCGTAGAGGTTGTCGGGGTACCCGAACATGTGTGCGATTACGGATGCACCACTGCTTTGTGGTGCTGGACTTGATGGTGCTGGACCGGATAGACCGGATGGACTTCTTCTCGATCTTAAGATCGACAAGCGTTCGACTACATCATCCACGAGTACAACCTCGTTAAAGCTTTTCGGTCTTCGAGGGTATATATTCTATGGATGTATATCCACCCGTTGCTTGTATCTAGTAGATAGATCTTGGTACTTAGTTGTTCCCATTGTAGGAAATTTTTTATTTTCTATGTTGTGAACCCTACAGTGGTATCAGAGCCGGATCTATGCGTAGATGCTTTGCACGGGTAGTACACATATGAGTATGTGGGCGCTGATGGTCATGTTATTGCTTCTTCCTTGTACTTTGGATATTGGTGGCATAGTGAGATGAAGCTTCCCGGATAAACTTTACATGTCCTTGCACATGAGACATGTTCCACGCTTGACATGCAACTAGTTTTACATAAGTGGCTTGCGGGTGTCTGTCTCTCCTACTATAGTTAATATCTGATTTACAGTGAGTTTTCACTAATTTTATTATCATCGTTGTGGTTCCATGTTCGTAGGTAAGAATGGTACTATCTCTGAAAGCCCTCAGCCACGTAAAACATGCAAAAGATAAATTAGAGGCGTCTAGTTTTTGGTTTTGCCAGGCAAGTACTATGATATGGTAGTGTTATAATTTATAGTATGGATTGACACTATTGAAAATTATAATATGACAAAGTGTAAGTTCCATAGATCTTGGCCTTACACATATAGGAATAATAAAGATTATTCCACGATGCATAAGATAGAGATCAAGTGCAAGAACCATATCATATCACTGTAGCATATGATGTTTGTTTGCATCTTATATTGCTTGTTTGGCGTTTTATTAGCATTATAATATAATCCCTCGTTTAGATATCAAGATAAAAATGTGTTCTTCCTTAAGTATGCATCGACTATGTTTCGCCGCTTCAAGACATCACGTGATGATCAGGTGTATTTGAATCCACGATCATATCTCGGGTGTACGACAGTTTTACACACAAGAATACTAAGGTTCTTACTTGGCGAGCCTAGCATGTACAGACATGGCCTCGGAACACGGACCGAAAGGTTAAGCATGAGTCATATGTTTGATATGATGACCATGTAGATGCTTGCTTTTAAAGCTACACCGACTCATGTGATGATCGGATTTGGTGTAGTGGATTTGGTTCATGTAATCACCAAAAAGACACGAGGGGTGTCGTTTTTGAGTGGGAGTTCATTTCTAATTTGGATCAGTAGAAATCAATTTATTATAAATTAAATCAAAGTGAATTTGCATAATTTGTTGTAGTCATTGGCATTCGTTCACAACCTTATGATTAGTTGTAATTGAGATAATATAACTATAGAATTCTGGATATTTATTTTACGAACTGGTATCGTAATGTGTTGAATATCAATCTAGATTTTAAAGTCCTATTGCAAACTTTCAGCAAACTCTGTTTACTTCGTGAAATTTAATAATTAGTATTAAATCAAGAGTAACAATTCCAGTGTTAGTATCTAAAGTATCATGTTTGCCTCCATGGTTCTTGATTGTTTTTAAATATCAAGGTTATATAGGAACTGAAAGAATTGTTTTAGAAATCATCATGTGTGGCAGATATGACGATATCTGAAACAATATTTTTGGCTGCAATATGATAGAGTATAATATATGTTCTCATATTGGATAAGAATTTGCAAAAGTTGGAGATGCTAGACATCCTAATCATCCAATAGGGTTTTAGAAAGTAACATTATACTCATGATTCGCCTTTATAAGCTATATTAGCTTGATCATGAGAGTTGTCATGACAAGGATGAATAGAAGATGTAGATAAAGTGTTTACTACAATAAAAGATTACTAAATAATGGTTTTTTGAAAGAACGCCAAACATTTGATGATGGTGATCTACTTCAAAGTGCAAGTCCAAAGGTATTAGTATTTTACTATACACGCTTTGGACTATGTGTCATGTATATGGCGCCACTATTGATGTTGATATATTCTTTTAAAAGGAAAAGGAAATATTGAAAGAGAATCTATAAAATATTTGGCAGAGAAAAGAAAAGATTGGAAACGTCTAGCTAAGGTATATACATGATATACATGTTATGGTTGTATTATTTGCTTGTTAAAAAATGTGGTTCTTGGGTATTGGATATCGAATTGGTTGGTATGAAATATCATACAGAACGACGCAATTCATAAACTACAATGACATAAGTAACTAGCAAGAGAATATGTGATGATGTTCATCGAAAATGAACAAGTTGTTGTTTGTATTTATCATTGACATCAAAGCCCGCCTTCAAGATTTATTTTAATAATTGTAATTTAAATCAGGTATTATGAGAACAAAAATTGTTTAAATAATTATCGTATTCCATATAAGATGGATGATTTACAAATCTAGTTGGATAAATCACATCCATAAAACTAATGCTAAAATGTCACAAGACAAATGATTGAAAGATCACTTTCAAATTGACATCGTCGTTTAAATTATATTGGAAAGAAAAGCATGAAGAAACTCCATGTTGATGGATTTTTGGAGTCTTTGATTTTTGATCAAATGACGCTTGTGAGACTTTCTTCGGGATAATTAAAACTGTGTTCAAAGGCCAAAGAAGAACGAACAACTAAATTATTGGAATTTATACATATCGATGTATGTAGTCCATTATGTGTAGTCGAAAGCGGTGGATCTTTCAACTTCATATGCTTTCTCCGGAAATTTGAGTGACTATTCACTTAATGAGAAAGAAGTATGAAATATTCGAATATATTCAAAGACTTTCAAGATGAAGTGGAAAATCATTGTAACAAGAAAATAAATAATTTATGATTTGATCATAAAGGGATTTACTCGAGTTGCAAGTTTAGCAAAACACCTAGATTTGCATCTCCCGAAACACCATAGGAATATGGAGTGTTTGACATATGTAATGAAACCTTGTTTGACATGGTAAAAATCAAAGGTGACATTTATAAAACTGCCATTATATTTTAAAAGACTAAAGCTTTAGAGACTGTAACATCCCAACATTTAGGAACCAACGAAGGGTAGATTTAGGAATCTGTGAAAATTCATGCATTCATTTGTAAAAATGTGGATCAATTTTTCGCCAAATAAAAACCAAAAAGGATCAAAGTTTCTTTCATGCTTTGAGATTTGGTATAGTCTTGAAGGATGATTGTTATAGACTTTGATATGATATTTGTGGACTTATGTGTTTTGGAAAATGAATTTTGAATTTAAATTTGAATACTAGAATTATAATGTAGAAGGATTTAGAATTAGGTTTGAGTGATTTGATTTAATCAAGAGGTGATAATCAGTAACTCAAACTTTAAATAAATAACTTAGTCAATAAAATGAATATTAACTTATTCAATAAATAAGTTACACAAATGTAACTTATGGAAATGAGCAACAATCTTTACAATAGTAATTAAATAGAAGAATAATATTTCTTTATTGAACAATAGTACAATCTTTATTACAAAAGAATAAAATTAAAATTACAAAAGAATAAAGAAATATTACATATTAATATTCTACAAAGAAAAAGAAAACCTAGACTAAAGTCTTGAATTTCCAAGTCCGGTACCTACAAAACAAACACAAACAAAAAGAAAGAAAGTTAAGGTTAAAATTATATTACTCTCAGAATTGACAGTGAAGTGCACTGTTCAAGATTTCATCATTGAGTAATCTTTTAAAGGGGCAAATTTCACCAATATGAAAGAATATATCTTTCATAATTTTAAGTCATAAGTCAAATCAACAGCAAGGAGGGGCAAGTTTCACCAGCCAAGTAAAAGGTAATCTGATAAAAGTAACTTTCAAATTCAGAACATATCCACAAGTGTGCAGCAGACACACAAGCAGCACACACACACCAAACTGCATGGTGTGTGCTGTCAGCACCACAAAAACAGCCACACACACACAAAACCATCAACACAGTCGTGGGAAGCATCCCCATACCATTTTCTTGTTGTTACACACCAAGCACAGCAGCTCAGCAACTAAACCAAATCAAAGCCAAGCAAGATCACACCAATCAAAACCCTGGATCACATCACCAAAATGGTGACATAAGGAGGGGGTAGAACAAGTGGATAGCAAGACCAAGATCAAGCCACCAGGACCAGGAGGTGGAGGGCTAGATCAAGGACAAGCCAGAAACTAGAAGTACCAAGGGGAGCACCAGATCAAGCTAGTCACAAGATCAACAACAACAACCAAGTGTGGTGAGTAGTAACAGACCATCACATAATCTATATGTCTAAGTAAGACAAATATTTTTTGAGTTGTCCCATACTCCAATTCTCAGAAAACACCCAAGTGGGGTGAATCCATCACTGAAGTTTTAAACACTAAAAGCAACCAGAAAACTATAAAGATCCAACTAAGATCTCAGGGCAACATCATTGATCCTAGCTATCAAGCTACATTTCAATTAAAGAATGAATATAGCCAAGATTTAAACTTCTAGGCACCTCTCTAAGACAGGAGTAGCACCTTAGAATTTAATCTTATGGATCTATATAAGTTATCAAGCCTACAATCATTTTTCCCCAACTTTGATTCAAGAAACAGTAGCTGGTATCACTACCAGAACCAATCCATGAGAAACAACAAGATAAAGGTTTAATCCCTAAACCTCAGACCAACATCATGGGTTCTAGGGATACAAAGAAAGAGAATTCCACTTATCTTTAATGCCAAACTCATCTTAAGCTTGAACAAAACCAAACCAAGTAATAGAATTTAATCTTGTGTGCCATACAAGGATGGTGTCACAAGAACAGTTCTAAACTAAGCAGATTAAGCATCCAATCTTCACAAATACAACCAACTAACTATAAAATCATTTTCCTGACATCATAGGAATCATAATCAGGAAAATCCATATACATATCTTCACTATTTGAGACCATTTGATCTCAAGCTATATATGAATTCTTAAGCCAATAGTACTAATATAGTGACTTCATCACACAACACTCATTGTCATTAACCAAGTAATGACAGTGGTGAGCTATTAAACCACTAGATTTCCCAAGTATTGCTTCTATAGCAACCTTACCATCTGAACCATATCAAAATTAATCCATAGAATCATCTGGTAAACCACTAGCATCACCACAGTTAATCATAAGCAGCAAGCCACAACTAAACAACCACTTATCATGCTTAGGGACCATCAAAACTTGATCCAACTCATCAGATATCTAATCCACAGAGGGGTATGAACCCTAAGCAGAACAAACCATCTTAATCAGGACAGGACACTAGCCAGGAATGGCCACTACCAACATTTAGCATGGGATGGCCTATCACAGAGATCACAAGAGGGAGAGGAACAACTTACCTATGGTCCTCGCTGAAGAGTAGAAGAGGAAGCAGAGGAGGCCGACGAACATGGCGGCACGGGGAGCACCCCCAAGGGGCGCTGCGACCCACACAACGCCACGGCGGCGCCCATAGCCACGCCTGGAGGCGAGGAGCATCACCACGACACACGACATCAACGGCGGTGGCAGTACCAACACCACTCCAAACCCTAGGGATCGGAACGACATCGATCTAGCCACAAGAGGGATCTAGGTCCAAATCGAATTGGACAGAAGGGTGAAGCAGGGTTGACAACCACCCTATGCACCACGACGGTGGCCAGGAAGGTCCACGGCGGTGCGAATTGCTGGCGGCAGCATCGCTGACCACGGGGTTGGGAGAGTAGAAGAAGAGAGGTGAGATCGAGGGAGACACAGAGGGTGAGTTGGGCTGGTTGGGCCAAGACCCCTTCGGGGTGTTGTTTTGACTTTGCCCTACTGGGCCACAAGGGCCCAATAAACCCAAACAGTCAACCCAAATCACTTAAATCCTCTTTTAATAAATGGAAAAAGACCAAAATACCCCTATACTTAAATTAATTATAGAAAATAAAATAAATCCCAAAAATTATAAATAAAATATTTTTGGATTCACAATAATCCAAACTATCCAAATAAATTAAGAAATAAAATTTTAGACATATAAAGTTTATTAAGAATTTTGTAATATATATATTCCTTATGGAATTTTACAAAATTATTGAAAGATGATAAAAATAAATAAAAATCACTTTCATTATATATTAATATTGTAGTATTTTAGAAAAATACTAAACAAATATTTAATATCAATTTTTGGTATTTAATGATAATTCTTAAAGGAATTATTAATTAAATAAAATGCAAATAAAATAAAAGAAAAGAATACAATATTCAATAAATATTAAAAAATTAATATTTATAAATTCTTTATTATCAAAAGAACTTTTATAATTTAAATAAATGGGGAAGAATACATATAAAGCTAAATGATGCATTACATTACTTTGCATAATCATTTTGCTTCTTTAAATATTGTCCTTACCAGGCAATAATGATGTTTTTGTAGACATAGAAGCTCAAGGTCCAGTGCAAGCATCCGACTTCACTATCTTGCCATCACAAGGCAAGTTCATCACTTGCTCATATCCTTTGAAGAGTCTTTATCAAAGTATTTGCAAATTGTGTGTTATCATATATACTCCAAAGAAAGAAAATATTATTTTCACAAATAAAGAAATCATAGATATCATCCTAAGTGATGATATAATGGAGCAATAGAACTTAGGGTTCTATTTGCAACAAATGATGATCAATTAGGGACTTAATAACCCCTGACGTCAGTGATTCTAGCACCGTATATTACGCGTTAGCCATGAGATTTGGAATGGGACAAAGAAGTCAGTTGTATCTTCTTCCTCTCGCATGAAGCCGGATGTGCAGGTCGTGGCTGTTATCCTCGTCGTGCATATTAATTGGTAATTCGTAGAGGATATGCAGCATATGGGTGGGAACCCTCATTGTCCCATGATAGTTCTGGCATCTAACGGTTTGTACAAACCATTGCCGTAATTCAATATGTGGGCATGGTGTACACCAAGGAGGCATGCGAGGTCACGAAGGGGCAGTGATTAGCTTGGACCAACTACTGGGCCCCACATCATGGAATTGTGGACGGGAAAGTACGCCCGGTTGTGCAACAAGGAGTTGATCTCTCATGGATAAAGTAATGCACCTCTGCAGACTGTAAGAATTGTAACTTGTTACTCCCTGTTCTGGGAAGGAGCTGCGAGCGCGGAAGGAAAGGAACTCCATGAAAGTTCTGGTCAACCTGTGAAGGCTGATGATCATAGATTTTCATAATAAAATCAATCTTTGAAGAAAGATTTACAAAAATTGCATAGTGCCAAGGACTTATAGTACGAGGTGGTAGTTAGAGCATCAAACTTCCCACCTTGCATATAATGAACTTGTTGGGTAACACTGTTACTCATCCTTTCCTTTGATCCCTTGCTTAGACTCTGAGGATCCCGAAGACGTGCCAATGTATGCAGCTGAATGCCAAGAAGATGTGTTCTACGAGGAGTCTGATATGTCAGGAGGTGTTGAAGGAGTGGATTACAAAATCCGCTATGGTGTCGATGATAACGAGTCCAACTAAGTATCCTAGTTAATAGTAATCGACGGAGCCGAGCAACATGAACTCTATAGAATAAGCTGCTGAGCTCAACGCCTAGTTGGAGTTGCTACTTTTAAATTCCGGTGAAACACTTTATATTTTGGTTTGTAAGTTGAATCCTTTTGAAGTCTTGAACTTCTGGTATTGTAATAATAATAATGTGTGAATGTTTGTAATATGGACCCGCAATTTTTCTGTTGTACCACTCTGAGGGATGTGATATTTACAGAACGGTGTTTTGTGGATGTCATGTAAACGACTATAGTGTACTACACATGCAGTGGTATGCTGGGTCACCGCAGAGACTACCGCTTTTCACTGAAAAGAGCTCCATCTTGATCCGTTGAAATGACACCATGTAAGTTATGGTTTAGGATAAAACCCAAGTTGTCTTTTCTTAAATTTTGGTATGTTAAGCACAAGTAAGATGTTTACAACCAAAGTTGGATGAGCATGTCTTTGTAGGTTATTTTGAATAACGATGGGTATTCCTCCATAACACCGAGGACAAAAGAGTTTGTCGCTTGAATCGTCAAGTTTATTGAGAAAGTTTTTTTTGTAAAAGTTAAGTGGGAGGACAATAGAACTTTGATAAGGTTGATGAACCTTAGCTAAATGTGCTGAGTTGCGCAGCACCAGAAATCATTTCGGAGGCAGCCATAATGCTCATAGCTTATGTGCCTCAAAGGTTGTGGTCATGGAGGTCTAAGTTCCTATTGAACCAAGTAGGCCGGATAAACAATCAAATGTTGAGATTTGAGAGTAAATTATTGTTGTTTAATAATGATGAACCGACTATATACAAAGAAGCGATGATGGGCCTTGAATCCGTCAAATGGCTTGTAGCCATAAAATCCGTGATAGTTCCATACACGAGAAATCAAGTTTTTTGAACTTGGAAGACCCTCCGAAAAGGTGTAAAAACCTATCGGTCATATTTAGATCTAAAAGAAACAGACATGGATGTTTCACATCTATGAAATAGTCGACATATCGGTAAGTTTTTACGACAATGTTCATGGGTAGGCTTAAGTTGGGGGCCAATGGATTCTAGTGGAATCTGGGGAGGGAAGATGTAGTGTTTTCTACACACAGATGGCTAGAACTCAACTTTTATTCCACTTCAATGGAGCTACAAGTGCTCCTCGAGCTGTATCAGAAGGAGGAGGAAGAAGATACAACTTATGCCCTCCAGAGAAAAATGGCTCGATCCCCTCCTCTGGTTGCCCTGCCTCTCCTTATAAAGGAGGGGCTTGGTTCCCCTAGGGCTGACATGGACTAGCATATTCCACGAATATGCTTGTCCCAAAGAGGTAACTCAGCGGGCTTCTTTCCATGTCCCCCTCCTATCGGTGGCAAAGACACAGAGTCCACCAAATGTGAGCCTCGGGCCTGAGGACTGTCACCGTCGTGACCTTCTTCTGATCCTCTGCCACTCTGCTTCTTGTCTGTAGCGCTTGGCACTATGCAGATTCCTGAGGAGGGACAGTGGCTGAAGTTGACCTCGAGGCCTGCTCTCTCCTTCTTGAGTAAGCTTCCCTTGACTCGGCCTCACCTCGTGTGACTCAGCTTGACCTTTGCCTGTATTTAAGCTATGTGACAGCGGTACGCCGACACAACTCATATGTCGGCCGAGTCAGGTTTTAATTACCTGACTCGAAACAGGTCAGATCTCATTCGGCCAACCTCATCTTGTCTCGGACGGATCACGCCATGATCCGGCTCTAAACATGAAGGCTCCTTTACTTTCTCACTTATCTTGAACCTACCTGGGGTCATCGTGTAGGGGATTCGTAGCATGGAAAACAAAAAATTTCTATCGCATACAAATAAACAAGCCAAGATCTATCTACTAGATTGCAGCAACGAGTCGATGGAATAACTTACCCTCGAAGATTCCAAAGTGTTTAACGAGAGCGGATTCTCGTGGGTGATGTAGTCGTACTTTCCCCGATCTCAAGATCGTGTAGACGATCCTTCCGGCGCTGCGTTCCGGCAGCGCTTCCGCAGTCGGTCACACGTTCGGTACTCGACGAAGACCTTCCTCTCCCTTGTTCCAGCAGGCAGCGGAGGTTGTAGCACTCTCCTCGCGATTCCGGCAGCACGACGGCGTGGTACCGGAAGTAGAGGGGAGATCTCGCAGGGCTTCGCCTTAAGCCGGAGCGAGTATGGTGGAGTATGAGAGAGCTTTAGTGGTCTAGGGTTTAGACACACCAATTAGAAGGCTCTAATCCGAAGGCTAGTGCAATTAGAAGCTCTAAACCAAAGCGGCTCTAAACCGTGGTCTAGGGCTAGGGTTTAGATTTAGAGGATAGGAACTTGTGTGTCTAGAGGAGGGAGCCCTGCCCCTCCTTTTATAGGTGGAGGGGCCGGCGCGCCAAGGGAGAGGGAGAGGAGTCCCTCCCCAACTCGGCTTGGAGGTGGGCCGCCGGTTGGAGGAGGGAACTCCTCCCCAACTCGGTTTGCTCCCTCTTTCCTCTTTCCCTCTCTTTCCTGTTTTAGCCGTTTGACTTTTCAAACTTGCTATTTGACTTTTCAATTAAGGATTCAATTTAATCCTTTATTTGGAACAGCGAGAACACTAAGTACATGATGCAATCATTCCAATATGCAATGACACATTCATGTACCCCTTCCCCTCCGGAGTGCCGGACATTCCGGAACCTTCTAGAACATTCCTGATGAAAACACCGGAATCATTCCCGAACTCCGAAACGGGACTTTCCTTATATGAATCTTATTCTCCGGACCATTCCGGATCACCTCGTGATATCCCGGATCCCATCCGAGACTCCGAACAACATTCGGTCTCTTTCTCATAATACCATAACTACTCAAACAACGTCGAATCCTTAAGTGTGTCTCCCTACGGTTCGTGAATTATGCGGACATGATCGAGACACTTCTCCGAACAATAACCAATAGAGGAATCTGGAAATTCATATGGCTCCCACATATTTCTATGATTACTTTGTGATCGAATGAACCACTTACATACGATACCAATTTCCCTTTGTCTCACGGTAGTTTACTTATCCAAGGTTATGATCGTCGGTATCTCTGCATACCTAGTTCAACCTTGTTACCGATAAGTACTCTTTTCTCGTTCCCGTGATATGTGATCCCTTGTGAGCCAGTCACATGCTTGCAAGCTAATTGGATGACATTCCACCGAGAGGGCCCAGAGTATATCTATTCGTCATATGGATGGACAAATCCCACTCTTGATCCATGTGCCTCAACACATACTTTCCGAACACTCAATGCCACCTTTATAGCCACCCAGTTACGGTGTGGTGTTTGATGTCATCAAAGCATCCTTCCGGTGATGGTGATTAACATGATCTCATGGTCGAAGGAATTAGGTTACTATGTATCAGAAAGCATATAGCAAATGAACTATATTAAATGACTTGATCTTTATGCTACGCTTATCTATAGGAGTATGTCCATCACATCATTCTCCTAATGATATGATCCTGTTGTTAATAACATCTCTATGTTCATGATCAGGAAACCATGATCATATATTAACCAACAAGCTAGTTTAACAAGAGGCTTTACTAGGGACTCTTATTTTAGTTTACAAATCACACAAGTATTAATGTTTCCGGTTAATACAATTATAGCATGGTATGTAAACATTTATCATAAGTGTGAAGATATGATAATAACCACTTTATTATTGCCTCTTGGGCATATCTCCAACAGTCTCCCACTTGCACTAGAGTCAATAATCTAGTTTCAAACCTTTGTGTATTCAACACCTATGGCTTTCTGGTGTTGTATGTACACGATTGCTAGTGGTCAACCGATCTCCGGATCTGACACTTCTAGGTCCGTGTGTAATTGCATGTCTTTGCGTCTCTACGCATCACTCATTCTCTAATGAGATGGCTTTGTATAAATTTGGTCTTTCGGTGTGACCTTTAGCTCTTTGGGGTTAAAACATGTTGATAATATTGTCGTACAATATATCTTCATAGTATTATCCCACTGTGAACTACACCTAGTTTGATAACAAACTACTTGACACAAATGCCCTCTTTTGCTGCTAAAATAGCAGTCATATACTTAGCCTTTTGTTGTAGTATCTGTCATAATGTCTTAACTTTGGAACTCATCCAAATCCATTATGGAACTCACTTTCCATTATATTGTGCCACCCTTAGTTTAGATTGAGATAAACTTAATTTGTACTTTGTGACAAAACTAGTATCAATGTAGTACTTTTACAATGAACTAACCATCTATTTGTCACTTCTACAAATATTATACTCTTAGTTCTTCCAAAAGATCATAAGAATATCCTTACTATTGTCCAATGATCATCTTACGAATCATTCTGGTATATGCTCACAACATTTAGAGCATAGGACATATCTGGATTTGTACATATCACAGTATGATTGATATAAATACTCTTTGTGATTTCATACATCAAGTATCAATCTATACTTGATTATTTGTTTCACTTTACCAAATGTCAATACACTTGAATATATCATCAACATTGAACTCATTCAATCTTTTCTGTGCGACAAGAACCTCTCTTGTAGTTTCTATATTGAACTCATTCAATATCTTGTCTATGTACTTCTGGCACAACCATATTAGCGTCTATTGATGCCAAATATTTGGGTTTTGCCTAAGTCTTTCATCGGGATGAAATTCTTAATATGTGTTAATAAAAGATACATCATTTCCAATCAACAATATGTCTTCCACATAATGTATTAGAAACATGTCTTAGCGCTCCCACTTAATTTCTTGCAAATGCAAGCATCTTCATCGTCTCTAATGAACTTTTAAACTCCTTTAACAGTTTCATCACAGTGAAGATTCCAACTCCGCGATACTCACTTTAACCATTGAAGTTTGCATATGCTTTTAGCATCCTTTGAATTAACAAAACCCTATGGACCGTGTTATGCACATGTCCTAGGTAACGATTCTATTAGAATAACTTGTTTTGTTCATTCAACTACCATATAACAAATTATATGCAGTGGTTGCTACATTAATCCGTCTAGACTAAATATCACTATGAAAGATCAAATCTTGTCATAGTCAACCTTTGAACATTTTGTGAACTCTTTCCCAACATGTCAACTATTTCATAGATGTAAAACATCCATGTCTATTTATTTATAGATCCAGACACAACTGTAAGGTCTTACACCTTTCTCGAGGGTCCTTCAAGTTCAAAACTTGATTTCTCGTGTATGGAACTATCACGGATTTTATGGCTTCAAGCCATTTGACGGAGTCAGGGCTCATCATCGCTTCTTTGCACGTAGTCGGATCATTATTGTCAAATAATGATTTAAGTCTCAAATCTTGGTATTTGATTGTTCATCCGACCTACTTGTTTCAATAGGAACTTAGATCTCCGTGACCACAACCTTTGAAGTACGCGAGCCATGAGCATTGTTTGCTAACTCCGGAACACTTTTCGGTGCTGCGCAACTTTGCACATATAGCTAAGTTTCTTTTAACCTTATCAAAGTTCTATTGTCCTCCCACTTAACTTTTCACGAAAAATTCCTTCTCAAAGAAACTTGACGTTCTAAGGGACAAACACTCTTGTTTCCAGTGTTATGGAGGAATACTTTAACAAAGATAGTTTCATCCGACTTTGGTTGCAAACATCTTTCTTATGCATAGCATACCAATGTTTAAGAAAGGACAACTTGGGTTTTATCCCAAACCATAACATATGGTGTCATTTCAACGGATTATGATGGAGCTCTTTTCAGTGGAAAAACGGTAGTCACTAAAGCTTTTAATCTTTAAAATATAATGGCAGTTTTATGAATTACACCTTCGATCTTACCATGTTAAACAAGGTTTAATTACATATCTCGAATGCTCCATACTCTTATGGTGTTTCGGGAAATGCAAATCCATGGAACGATTCCATAAATCTTAGGTATTATGCTAAACTTTGTAACTCAAATATCTTCCTTTATGATCTTTATCATAAACTGTTTATATTCTTGTTACAATGATTTTGCACTTCATCTTGAAAGTCTTTGAACATTTCAAATGTTTCTTACTTTATCCTTATTAAGTAAATATTCATATATTCACTCAAATTCTCGGAGAAAGCATATGAAGTTGAAATCCATCGCTTTTTGACTACACATGATGGACTTTGTACAACAATATGTACAAATTCCAATAAGCTAGTCTTTCGTTCCCTTTTGGCCTATGAACAAAGTTTCAATTATCTCTAGGAAAGTTTCACAAGTGTCATTTGATCAAAAATCAAAAGACTCCAAAATTCCATCCACATGGAGTTTCTTCATGTTTTCTTTCCAGTATAATTTAAACGGCGATGTCACTTCCTAAGTGATCTTTCAATCAATTTGTCTTTCGACATTTTTAGCACTAGTTTTATGGATGTGATTTCTCCAACGAGATTTGTGAATCATCCATCTTTTATGGATTACGGCAATTATTTGAACAACCCTTTTGTTCTCATAATACCTGATAAAACAAATCTTGAAGGCAAGCTTTGATGTTTAACGAGCAACACAATAACCCTTTATTTGTTCTCGATGAACATCATCACATATTCTTTTGCTATTTACTTAGGCCATTGTAGTTCATGAATTGTGTTGTTTCGTATGACGATTCACACCAACAAATTTAGTATCAAATACTTGAGAACCACATTGTTTAACAAGCAAAGAATATAGCCATAACATGTATATCATCTATATACTTAAGCTGAACAATTCTAGTCTTTTCCTTTTCTGCCATATATTTATGAGATTCTCTTTCAGTATTTCCTTTTCTGTTTGAAAGAATCTATCAACATCAATAGTGGAGTCATACATATGACACATAGTCCAAAGCGTGTATAGTTAAATACCAATGTCTTTGGACTTGCACTTTGAAGTAGATCACCATCATCAAATGTTTGGTGTTCTTTCAAATTCCTTTCTTTAGTAATCTCTTGGTGTAGTAAACATTTTACCTTCATCAAATATTCACCCTTATCATGGAATCGTCCATGATCAAGCTACTTTTAGCTTATAACGATGAATTATGAGTATAATGTTGCTATCCAAAAACCTTTTGGAGGATTAGGACAACAAGTGTCTCCAACCTTTTGCAAATTCTCATCAAAATATGAGAACATGAACTTTGCCATATTATACTCTATCATGTTGTAACCAAAACTTCGTTTTAGATATCACAATATCTTCCACACATCATGGTTTCTGAAACAACTCTTTCAGATCCTAGATAACCTTGATATTAAGACAATCCTTTGAATATCAAGAATCATGGAGACAAACATGATACTTATATACTAACATTGGAATTGTTACTCTTGATTTTAATACCAACTATTAAACTTCATGGAGTAATCAAAACTTACTGAAAGTTTGCAATGGGACTTTTAAACTTTAGATTAACACTTCAAAACAATACGATACCAGTTCGTAAAGTAACTAACCAGAATTCTATAGTTCTATCATCTCAATTAAAACTAAGCGCAAGGTGGTAAACGGATGCCAATGACTACAACAACTATGCAAATTCACTTTGATTTAGTTTATGATAAATTGAGTTCTAATTAATAATTAAATTAATCTAGGTGAACTCCCACTCAAAACAATATCCCTCACATTGTTTTAGTGATCACACGAACCAAATCCACCACATCAAAACCGATCATCACGAGAGTTGATATAGCTTCAATGGCGAACAATCAACATGTTCATCATATCTACTATATGACTCATGCTCTACCTTTCGGTAATCCGTGTTCCTGAGGCCATGTCTGTACATGCTAGGCTCGTCAAGATCAAACCTTAGCTTCCGCATAAGCAAATCTGGCTTGCTTACGTTGTATACACTTGCGGAATCTAACACACCCGATCATCACGTGGTGCTTCGAAACAACAAGCTTTAGCAACGGTTTGTGTGCTTGAGGGATCATCTTATAATGCTACCGTCGTCTACTAAGCAATACAAGATGCATAAAGGATTAACATCACATGCAATTCATAATATGTGATATGATATGGCCTTTCTTCTTTGTGCTTCCGATCTCCATCTTCAAGCATGAACATGATCTCCATCATTACCGGCATTGCATCAAGGTCAATGACGCTGCTCCATGGTTGTCGTCCACCGGCTTCAACTATTACAACTACTTTGAATAGACACGTGGGTCTTAACAGAAATTAAAGACAACCATATGGCTCCTGCCGGTTGCCGACTTACAATAAGGAACATTGCATACATCATATATAATCACAATCATGGCCATATCACATCACTGCACACCCCTGCAAAACAAAGTTAGACGCCTCTACTTTCTTTGCATGTTTTACGTGGTTTGGGGCTGTTAATAAGTGTCGTTCTAACTTACGAACATGAACCACAACATTGATACTAGTATTGTTAATCACCCGTTGTAAATTGGATCTTAACTATTCTAGGAGAAACAGGCACCCGCAAAGCCACTTATGCAATACAAGTTGCATGTCGAGCGTGGAGCAAGTCTCATGAACGATGTCATGTAAGGTTAGCCCGGGCCGCTTCATCCCAACATACCGCAAGAAGCAAAGTACACAAGAAGCAATCGACAATAAAAGCATCAACGCCCACAATGACCATTGTGTTCTACTCGTGCAACAGATCTACATATAGACACGACTCTGATAACACTGTAGGGGATTCGTAGCATGGAAAACAAAAAATTTCTATCGCATACAAACAAACAAGCCAAGATCTATCTACTAGATTGTAGCAACGAGTCGATGGAATAACTTACCCTCGAAGATTCCAAAGTGTTTAACGAGAGCGGATTCTCGTGGGTGATGTAGTCGTACTTTCCCCGATCTCAAGATCATGTAGACGATCCTTCCGGCGCTGCGTTCCGGCAGCGCTTCCGCAGTCGGTCACACATTCGGTACTCGACAAAGACCTTCCTCTCCCTTGTTCCAGCAGGCAGCGGAGGTTGTAGCACTCTCCTCGCGATTCCGGCAGCACGACGGCGTGGTACCGGAAGTAGAGGGGAGATCTCGCAGGGCTTCGCCTTAAGCCGGAGCGAGTATGGTGGAGTATGAGAGAGCTTTAGTGGTCTAGGGTTTAGACACACCAATTAGAAGGCTCTAATCCGAAGGCTAGTGCAATTAGAAGCTCTAAACCAAAGCGGCTCTAAACCGGGGTCTAGGGCTAGGGTTTAGATTTAGAGGATAGGAACTTGTGTGTCTAGAGGAGGGAGCCCTGCCCCTCCTTTTATAGGTGGAGGGGCCGGCGCGCCAAGGGGGAGGGAGAGGAGTCCCTCCCCAACTCGGCTTGGAGGTGGGCCGCCGGTTGGAGGAGGGAACTCCTCCCCAACTCGGTTTGCTCCCTCTTTCCTCTTTCCCTCTCTTTCCTGTTTTAGCCGTTTGACTTTTCAAACTTGCTATTTGACTTTTCAATTAAGGATTCAATTTAATCCTTTATTTGGAACAGCGAGAACACTAAGTACATGATGCAATCATTCCAATATGCAATGACACATTCATGTACCCCTTCCCCTCCGGAGTGCCGGACATTCCGGAACCTTCTAGAACATTCCTGATGAAAACACCGGAATCATTCCCGAACTCCGAAACGGGACTTTCCTTATATGAATCTTATTCTCCGGACCATTCCGGATCACCTCGTGATATCCCGGATCCCATCCGAGACTCCGAACAACATTCGGTCTCTTTCTCATAATACCATAACTACTCAAACAACGTCGAATCCTTAAGTGTGTCTCCCTACGGTTCGTGAATTATGCGGACATGATCGAGACACTTCTCCGAACAATAACCAATAGAGGAATCTGGAAATTCATATGGCTCCCACATATTTCTACGATTACTTTGCGATCGAATGAACCACTTACATACGATACCAATTTCCCTTTGTCTCACGATAGTTTACTTATCCGAGGTTATGATCGTCGGTATCTCTGCATACCTAGTTCAACCTTGTTACCGATAAGTACTCTTTTCTCGTTCCCGTGATATGTGATCCCTTGTGAGCCAGTCACATGCTTGCAAGCTAATTGGATGACATTCCACCGAGAGGGCCCAGAGTATATCTATCCGTCATATGGATGGACAAATCCCACTCTTGATCCATGTGCCTCAACACATACTTTCCGAACACTCAATGCCACCTTTATAGCCACCCAGTTACGGTGTGGTGTTTGATGTCATCAAAGCATCCTTCCGGTGATGGTGATTAACATGATCTCATGGTCGAAGGAATTAGGTTACTATGTATCAGAAAGCATATAGCAAATGAACTATATTAAATGACTTGATCTTTATGCTACGCTTATCTATAGGAGTATGTCCATCACATCATTCTCCTAATGATATGATCCTGTTGTTAATAACATCTCTATGTTCATGATCAGGAAACCATGATCATATATTAACCAACAAGCTAGTTTAACAAGAGGCTTTACTAGGGACTCTTATTTTAGTTTACAAATCACACAAGTATTAATGTTTCCGGTTAATACAATTATAGCATGGTATGTAAACATTTATCATAAGTGTGAAGATATGATAATAACCAATTTATTATTGCCTCTTGGGCATATCTCCAACACATCGCCCCAACATTAGTCCCCGAAGCTGATGCAGTCCTGCCGATTACCTCGGTCGGACCACATCAGATTTCAGATATTCACTATTTTTATCTTTCTATCCGACATATTATTTAGTTGGTGCTTCTCTCATTTTATCTCATTTTTGCTCATCCTCTGTTACCAAGGTGTGACTTGTTTTCCGAGTCACTCTCCTTTGCCCGAGGTATCCTTTTAGTTTCTCCAGTAAACTTTGTCCTACATGTACCAATCATTACCTTTTGTCTCGTTTTTTGTATCGCTACAACGTATCGTGACATTGCTACAGTAATTACAGTGACAATCCTATCGGCGCAGTGACTCTTCGATCGCCGCAACGGTCATGGCGGCCTGATCTCCTCTTGCACCGTGTGACCCTAGCTGTGGCTCTAATCATCGATCGAGGATGCTCGATACACGCCTCCCTGCGGTTACCGTGGCGCACCTGCGATCCCACTACTGCTCACCTCAAGCGGTTATAAGTAGGTGAGTGGGGATGGGTTGGTTCACTTTTCCCTTCTCCACTTCCCTCGTCTTCCTCCTCGTGCCGCCGCCGCTGTGCTTCTGTTCTAGCGACCATGTCGCTGCGCTTCCGCTCTCGTGAGCGCGCCACAACGCTTTTGTTCTAGCGCCTACGCCGCTGCGCTTCCCCCTCACGCAACGCGTCGCCACTGTTTGGTCCTTGCTCGCCGTGCTCTGCCTCCGCTTCATGTTTCTGCAGTGATTTTTCTCTTTCACCATCGTCGTGTTCGTCGTTGTTGCGACGGGTCCTTGGGTTTTGAGGCCATTCCCCGCCGCCAGCAACTCCTCCTCTGTTGGATCCTCCGACGAGCCCATGACGATCTCGCTTAGCGGCACCATCATGGGGGAAGAAGAACTCATGGTGGGGCCAAAGCATGGCTCGTGGCAAGGATCCACAGTCACTCGTCGAGAAATCGAGTGGTTACGCAAGACCCGCCAAGTTCCTGCCGAGGTATAGTGTCGCTTACCCGGCAAAGAATCTTCCCCTGTACTTCAGGATGGTGAGTATGTTGTTTTTATGTCGCACTTTGCCAGAGGGTTTGGCATCCCTCTTAGCGACTTCGCCAGGAGATCCCTTGATTTCTTTGGCCTCCAGCCTCATCACCGGACGGCTAACGCCATCGCCTCTCTTTCGGCTTTCATCTTGGCCTCAGAGGGATACTTCGGCCTCTGGCCTTCTGTAGATGTTTGGTTGAAGTTTTTTCAGATCTGAGCTAACGTAGTGTCGGACAAATCTCTTCACCCCTCCGAGAAATCTCTTACCCAGTGTGGGGCAGCTTCTATCACACCTCGGAAGAATTCCTTGTTCCCCCGAGTCACATGCCTGGAGTCTTGCAAAAAATGGCATAGGTCATTTTTCTACGCGAAGAATATTGGCAAGGAGGATAAGATTTGGCTCCCTGCCTTCTCTATTGGCCCTCCTTCTAAATAGAACTGGCCCTATAATCCGAAGAAGACCAATGCTCTTGTCGAAGCATTCGAGCTTAAGCTAAAAGAGTTGACTCGGGCTGGGCTTCACGGCGAAGATTTGATGGCCGCGTTCATCAGTAGCCGAATCTTCCCTTTCCAACTCCGCTCCCATAAGCTCTGCTACATGAGCGTTCCTTTGGATCCCAACCGAGTCTCCACGGTTGATCTTGACGATGTTCAGATCCAGAAGCGCGTCCGGGCTATCTTCAAAACCGAGATGCCCGAGGAATGGGTGTGGGGAATGAAACCCTTTTCCCGTGACAATCCCCCTCCTCAGGTAATTCGAACATGAATTGTTCCATCCGAGTCATTTTCCATTGATTATTTTGCTAACTTTTGTCTGCTCTTAGTGCAGAAATTTGCCGAGCAAGTTACGAAGGATGCCGAGGTGCTGGCTCTTCCTTGGATCGCTGATCGCAGCACCCCGGACAACGGAGAACCAGACCCTGAGGAATTTATTCCTAAGCCAGAGGCTGCTCCCACTCGTACCCGGGTAAAACCTAGGCCCACGCTGACGAAGGTGATTCGGACCACGTCCAAATTCTCGAGGTAGTTGTCGCGGTGCCTATCTCTTACGCATTTCCTGCTCCTTCTTTCCCAGCTAATCCAGCTGGATAGGTTCACGAGGTCGAACCCCTTGCTTCCGAAGCTCCCACTCTATCAAAGAAGTGTGCTGCTTCGAACGATCCCTCGAATGCTAGTCCCAAGAAGCGAACTAAGAAATCCTCCCAGCATATTCCGAAGCGCAAAACCAGCCCAGAGTCTCTGGGTGAGCTTTATTTCATTCTACAACTCGTATTTCTTGTTTCTCTCTTTCTATTTCTAAACTGGTCTCTATCTTTATCTTAGCAGTGATCCTCTTTCTGCCAAACCCAGTGGTCCGAGTATGACATCTCACATTACTCGGTCGCTTTCACCGTCGCCTCCAGAAGATGTTCGAGTCCCAAGTCCTCTTCATGACAGTTCTCCTCCCTTGCCGACTAACAGCCCGCCTCGACGAGACGGGGCCGAAGTTCCCCGTGGTGCTGATGCTGATGTGATTATGCTGGATCGCTCAAATGATCTGGAAGTTTCTTCCAAGGTCTCCGGAGTTTCCCCCGTCTAACCCCTTTCTGCCGAAGTTCCTGCTACTTCGGCTGCTCCCGAAGTCCCTGCTGTTTTGGCTGCTGCCGAAGTTCCCGCTACCTCGGCTTCTATTGAAGCAAATGCCCCCTCTGCCACAGCGGTCATTGCTCCGAGTACAATTTCTTTCCCTACGTCCTTGCCTACTACTAAAGTTTCTGTCAAGACCAAGAAGGACGATGCTGCCAAATCTACGCCATCTCAGAAAGGAAAAATTGGTCCCTCTTAGCCGACCGTCGTCGACATGCTTCACAAAGGGGCCTCTGTGGCCAAGCCTGGGTCTGTCTCTGCTGCCGATACACGACTCGTGCTTCACAAGAGCCCAACGGCCGAGACAGCTACACAACAGGCGCGAGAAGCTTAAGGCAAGGTTTTTACGCCCACTGAGAGTGGTAGCCTCGGATCGTTGATAGAGTATGCCAACAACTGGAATGCTGCTGATTAGCGTGAGGGCAATCCTAGTAATCAATCTTTCCAGCTTTCCGATATTAGTAGCCGTTTGCACCTGGCTGCTAAGGTTGTACTTGAAAGTGACAAAATGAACGAGGTATGTGCTCCAATCTACATTCTATCTTTTGCACGTAGTATACTATATGCCCATTAGTCCCCGAGCTTGCAGCCGAATAATTTGTTATTCGTTTGGAAGCTTTCCTCGCTTAGGGTATAGTTACCTGCTTGCACAATAGATAATTTTCGATGTGCATGTTTTGAATTAAAACGCATCTATCCACTTAAATCCGAGTTAAGTTTTACTTGATTCAGACCTTTTTTAGGTAGTAGATTTGAATATCCAGCCATCTAGATCCGAGTCAAGTTCTACTTGATTCAGATCATTTTATGTTGGTAATTTTAAATATCCAGCCATTTTAGATCCGATTCAAGTTTTACTTGATTCTGATCTTTTTTATAGTTTCCCTGTATAATTCGCCATTATTTCAGGTTGCTCATAACTGGCGTACCACCGAGTTCCAAAAACTGCTCTTTTTGCATAGGAAACTTCAAGATAAGTTTGATAAGATGGTTCCTATTCTACAAAGACAGGTAAATCATTCGGCCTTTTTGTATTCAAATTCTTTGTACCAGTCTTTGCTTCCCAATCAACTTATGATGCACCCTTACTCAGCTAATATCAACAATCAAAATACTCGGCTGACGAAAAAGGTTACCCGCCTTGAAGGTTAGTTGCCCCTCCACTTTGCACTCGTCCATTCTTCTTCTAGATGAATTTCGAGTACCTTATAATGCTCCATCTTCGGCCCAACCAAGTTACAAATTTTTGCAGCGTCGCATCAAGGGTGCATACCCATGCCTGATATGATGCTGTATTTTTAGAGCAAGCAGGGACTCACTCGGCGTAGCTCAAGGAGAAGGATGATGAGATAGCTCGGCTTCGTGCCGAGGTTGAGTCTTGTGAAATCCTCCCAAAAGTCTGAGTTGGAAAAAATGATCAAGAATTTTCCGAGGAGAAGAATCGGTTGAGTCTTCAACTTCAGAAGGACAAGGAACTCCTTGATGCGGCCGAGCTGAAAAATTAGGCTATGACATGGCGCTTACTGTCGTTCTGTCATGGTACGAGGATATCTCCCTCGACACCTTGATGAACTTGCATACCGGCTCTCCTTGGGTCGAGAATCCAGATTATGTTGCTCGCCGCTAAGCCCGTGCCTATCAGCTCATTGAATATGCAAATGTCCACCAATGGATTGAGGGGCCGAATTTCCTCCCCGGCGAGGCTGAAGAGAATGCCGACGCTGCTGCTGATGATGATTTTGACGGAGATTCTAGCGATGAGGGTGATTTCGGCGAGAACTCTAGGAGTTCTAATCAGTGCAGTGGTAGTTCGAAAGGAAACGCTGAAGCTCGATCCTCCTCCAAGGGGATTGAAGCTTCCCAAGACCAAGGTGGAGCTTCACGTCGAACATCCAACGTCCGATATGCCCTGGCTACTTCGGTCGATGCCGAAGTAACTTCTGCGGAGGTTCAGGCAACTTCAGAGACTCATGTTCCCAAAACTGTTCCTTCTTCAGAAGCCGATGTACCTTCCGTCGTAGCCGAGATACCAACTTCGGCAATTCCTGCCAGTGCCGTCTCTCCTCTTGTTGACGACTCGGCAGCTATCAATGCCTGAGCTGAAAAAACTCTTATTTGCTAAGTCCCCGGTATGCTGGGCGTATGTTGTTTTAAGATAATCTACCTCTTTTGGTATTGTTTTATGTGTATAATTTCGGAATCTTTCATGTGCTATGGTAATCGTTGCTTTATTATCGTTCTGGCTAAGTTATGCGACGTGTATTTTCACTCGCAAACTTTAGTTCGTAGGTTTGAATCAAACTTTCGTGTGTTTGATTTTCTGTTGGCTCTTACTTTATCTATTGTAAGTTTTTCCTTTAGCTCGTGAAAGATTAGGGATTATGACTCCTATGTCCATACGTCAGTCAGTCGGATGGACGTACGAACCTTCTGACATACCGAATACTTACTGGTAAGATGGTCAACATGGGGTAGTTCTCGAGTTACCTGTCGAGTTGCCGAGGTTATCATTCGTATCAAACACACAATCATAATAATAAAGAACATGGGGCAGTCCCCGAGTCATTGCTCGGGTTGCCAACGTGATCATTCATATTACACATATAATCATAGTGACAAACGATATGGGACAGTCCCTAAGCCACTGCTCGAGCTGCTGAGGTTTCATACATAATCATAATGACAAACAATATGGGGCAGTCCCCGAGCCACTGCTCGAGCTGCCGAGGTTTCATACATAATCATAATGACAAACAATATGGGGCAATCCCCGAGCCACTGCTCGAGCTGCCGAGGTTTCATACATAATCATAATGACAAACAATATGGGGCAGTCCCCGAGCCCCTGCTCGGGCTGCCGAGGTTTCATTAACTTGTTCCTAACACAATAAACTGATACATAATATTACTGGATACAGTACACTTCCTCTAAGTGTAAAATGGGCGAAGTAACACTACATTCCACGATCTTCTTGACTCGTCTCCGGATTTATCTGCCTTGTTCCTTTCCGGTGCTTGAGCATCAATGAGGTAGTATGCATCGTTATGCAACGCTTTGCTCATGATGAGTGGTCCTTCCCATGGGGGCGAGAGTTTATGCATACCGGCCGTGCGTTGCACTAGCCGAAGAACTAGATCCTCTTCCTTGAAAACTTTAGGATTTACCTTCTTGCTATGATACCGTCTGAGGTCTTGTTGATAAACAGCTGATCTTGACAATACCAATTCTCTTGCTTCCTCTAGTAGATCCACATCATCTTGCCGAGATATTTCATTTACCTCGATGCTCCTGTATTGGGTGACTCTTGGCGAGTCATGCACTATGTCGGCCGGAAGTACATCTTCTGCCCCATATACAAGAAAAAATGGGGTGTACCCCGTTGATCTATTCGGGGTAGTTCTTAAACTCCATAGTACCGTTGGGAGTTCCTCGATCCAGCATCATGCCGACCTCTAAAGTAGTTCTATCGGCCGAGGTTTTATTCCGGATAGCACGAGTCCATTCGATCTTTATACCTGCCCATTTGACGTCGGATGAGCTACCGAAGCAACATCGAGTCTTATGTGCTCTTCTTGGCAGAATTGAGCAAAAGCTCCTTCAGCAAAGTTTGTGCCATTATCCATTATGATAATGTGTGGGTAACCATATCTCAGAATGATATCTTTTAGGAATTTTACCGATGTATGCCCGTCACACTTTTTTATCGGCTTTACCTCTATCCATTTTGTAAATTTGTCCACCTTGACCAAAATGTGATTCATGCCGCCGCGAGCCGGCTTAAATGGGTGTAGATGTCCCAACCTTTAATAAGGTAGAGATCCCTGTGTTTACAATGCTAGTCCCAGGATCAATAGCTAGCATCCACGGTTAAGATGTAATATCAAGAAACAAAGGTCATAATACAATTTTATAACCAGGAATAAAATAATTTATTACATCTTACATAGCTCATTTGGCTAACTCATTACAATGCAGCAGAATATAACAATAGCATGGGGTCATTCATCTTCAAAGTGCCACAGGCAGTCATGTTGGTTGTAGACTTGTAATCCTAATCATTAAACTTCACTAACATCAAACAAACCTGCAACATAATAAGTTACAGCCACATGGGTCAATACATTTGAATTGTATTGGCAAGTGATACTATGGTAGTATAGTGGAGTCTATCATCTATATGCATTTGGCTAAGTGGAGCTTAGGCTTGCTTTGCTCAAAATAGATTTTCCTTATCATTTGTAAAACACTAAGTTTTTGTTTGTCAAAATCACCCAAGGCATCTCCCAATTGGTGATCCTTCAACCCTTGTTCAACCACAAGTTTTTAACTTAGAAATTTGGATGAGGAGATTCTTGATAGCTTCCATGTCTTGATGCTCAAATTGTCCTTTGCCAGGGAAATGGCTAAGTACTTACATTTTTTTACACTCTGCAGAGGTGGTGCACTTTCTGTAGGGGTTCGTAGCATGGAAAACAAAAATTTTCTATCGCATACAAATAAACAAGCCAAGATCTATCTACTAGATTGTAGCAACGAGTCGATGGAATAACTTACCCTCGAAGATTCCAAAGTGTTTAACGAGAGCGGATTCTCGTGGGTGATGTAGTCGTACTCTTCCCGATCTCAAGATCGTGTAGACGATCCTTCTGGCGCTGCGTTCCGGCAGCGCTCCCGCAGTCGGTCACACATTCGGTACTCGACGAAGACCTTCCTCTCCCTTGTTCCAGCAGGCAGCGGAGGTTGTAGCACTCTCCTCGCGATTCCGGCAGCACAACGGCGTGGTACCGGAAGTATAGGGGAAATCCCGCAGGGCTTCGCCTTAAGCCGGAGCGTGTATGGTGGATTATGAGAGAGGGCTATTAGTGGTCGAGAGATTAGACACACCAATTAGAAGGCTCTAAACCGCAGGCTAAAGCAATTAGAAGCTCTAAACCAAAACGGCTCTAAACCGGAGATTAGAGGTAGAAACTTGTGTGTCTAGAGGAGGAGGCCCTGCCCCTCCTTTTATGGGTGGAGGGTGCGGCCAAGGGGAGGGGAGTCCCTCCCCAAGTCGGCCTTGGTTGGCACGCCGGCTTGGGGAGGAGACTCCTCCCCCAAGTCGGTTCCCAACTCCTCTTGCTTGTTTCCCACAGTTTCTTGTTTTAGCCGTTTGACTTTCAAACTGGACATTTGACTTTTCTGTTTTAGGATTCAATTTAATCCTTTATTTGGGACAGCAAGAACACTTAGTACATGATGCAATCATTCCAATATGTAATGACACATTCATGTACCCCTCCCCCCTCCCGGAGTGCCGGACATTCCGGAACCTTCTAGAACATTCACCGGAATCATTTCCGAACTCCGAAACGGGACTTTCTTTATATGAATCTTATTCTCCGGACCATTCCGGATCACCTCGTGATATCCTGGATCCCATCCGAGACTCTGAACAACATTCGGTCTCTTTCTCATAATACCATAACTACTCAAAACAACGTCGAATCCTTAAGTGTGTCTCCCTACGGTTCGTGAATTATGCGGACATGATCGAGACACTTCTCCGAACAATAACCAATAGAGGAATCTGGAAATTCATATGGCTCCCACATATTTCTACGATTACTTTGCGATCAAATGAACCACTTACATACGATACCAATTTCCCTTTGTCTCACGATATGTTACTTATCCGAGGTTATGATCGTCGGTATCTCTGCATACCTAGTTCAACCTCGTTACTGATAAGTACTCTTTTCTCGTTCCCGTGATATGTGATCCCTTGTGATCCAGTCACATGCTTGCAAGCTAATTGGATGACATTTCACCGAGAGGGCCCAGAGAATATCTATCCGTCATATGGATGGACAAATCCCACTCTTGATCCATGTGTCTCAACCAATACTTTCCGAACACTCAATGCCACCTTTATAGCCACCCAGTTACGGTGTGGTGTTTGATGTCATCAAAGCATCCATCCAGTAAAGGTGATATGCATGATCTCATGGTCAAAGGAATTAGGTTACTATGTATCAGAAAGCATATAGCAATTGAACTATTGAAATGACTTGATCTTTATGCTACGCTTATCTATAGGAGTATGTACACCATATCATTCTCCTAATGATATGATCTTGTTGTTGATAACATCTCAATGTTCATGATAGGGAAACCATAATCATTTATCAACCAACAAGCTAGTGAAGTATAGAGGCTATACTAGGGACTTCAAATTAAGTTTACAAATCACACAAGTATTAATGTTTCCCTGTTAATACTATTATAGCATGAATGTAAACATTTATCATAAACACAAAGATATAATAATAACCATATTTATTATTGCCTCTAGGGCATATCTCCAACAGTCTCCCACTTGCACTAGAGTCATCTAATCTAGATTACATGGTAATATACCGAACACCCATGGCAGTTTGGTGTTGGTCATGTTTTTCCCTCGGGAGAGGTTTAGTCAACGGATCCGCCACATTCAGATCTGTGTGTACTTTGCAAATCTTTATATCCCCATCCTGGATATGTTCTCGAATAGCGTGAAAACGTAGCTTGATATGCTTCAGCTTCTTGTGTGACCTTGGTTCTTGCGCATTGGCTATGGCGCCCATGTTATCACAGTAGATAGACATTGGGTCCAGCGCACTAGGAACCACACCCAGCTCTGTAATGAACTCTTTCATCCATATCGCTTCTTGTGAAGCCTCCGAAGCAGCCATGTATTCCGACTCAGTTGAAGATATCGCCACAACGCTTTGTTTTGCACTCCTCCAGCTAACTGCTGCACCATTCAAAATAAATACGTATCCAGATTGTGATTTAGAATCATCCGGATCGGTGTTCCAACTAGCATCGGTGTAACCATTAACAACGAGTTGTTCATCACCTCCATAAGAAAGAACCATATCCTTAGTTCTTCTCAAGTACTTAAGGATGTTTTTTGACCGCTGTCCAATGATCCACTCCTGGATCACTTTGATATCTGCTAGTTAGACTAACAGCATATGCGATGTCGGGTCTAGTACATAGCATGGCATACATTAGAGATCCTATGGCTGATGCATAGGGAGTCTTACTCATCCTTTCTCTATCTTCTGCCGATGTCGGACTTTGAGTTTTACTCAAGGTCGTATTGGGCAACATGGGCAAGAACCCTTTCTTGCTTTCTTCCATTCCAAACCTCTTTAGAACTTTGTCCAAATATGTACTCTGTGACAATGATATTTGGCGTTTCGATCTATCTCTATAAATCTTTATGCCTAATATGTAAGCTGCTTCGCCAAGATCCTTCATTGAAAAACTATTATTCAAATATTCTTTGACACTATTAAGAAGGTCTACATCATTCCCAATCAACAATATGTCATCCACATATAGTATTAAGAATGCTACAGAGCTCCCACTCACTTTCTTGTAAATACAAGCTTCTCCATAAGTTTGTATAAAACCAAAACTTTTGATTACCTTATCAAAACGTTGATTCCAACTTCGGGATGCTTGCTTCAATCCATAGATGGACCGTTGAAGTTTGCATACCTTGTTAGCATCTTTAGGATCGACAAAACCTTTGGGTTGCATCATATACAACTCTTCATCAATATCTCCATTGAGGAATGCTGTTTTGAGATCCATCTGCCATATCTCATAATCATAATATGCAGCGATTGCTAACATAATCCTCACAGACTTTAGCTTCGCTACCGGTGAGAAAGTCTCATCGTAGTCAACTCCTTGAATTTGTCGAAACCCTTTTGCGACAAGTCGAGCTTTATAGACAGTAACATTACCATCAACATCTGTTTTCTTCTTGAAAATCCATTTGTTCTCAACAGCCTTTCGGCCATCCGGTAAGTCCACCAAAGTCCATACTTGGTTTTCGTACATGGATCCAATCTCAGATTTCATGGCTTCTTGCCATTTATTGGAATCTGGGCTCATCATCGCTTCCTCATATGTCTCGGGGTCATCGGTGTTGTCCACCAACATGACACTCATAACGGGATCATACCAATCTGGAGTGGTACGAGTTCTCGTTGACCTCCGAGGCTCTGTAGCAACTTCAACCGAAGTTTCATGATCACCATCATTAGCTCCCTCTCTAATTGGTGCAGGCACCACAGGAACTTCTTCCGGTGCTGCGCTACTCGCAATTTCGAGAGAAGGTTCGACAACCTCGTCGAGTTCTACTTTCCTTCCAGTCACTTCTTTCGAGAGAAATTCCTTCTCTAGAAAGGATCCATTCTTGGCAACGAATGTTTTGCCTTCGGATCTATGATAGAAGGTATACCCAATAGTTTCCTTCGGGTATCCTATGAAGACGCATTTTTCCGCTTTGAGTTCAAGCTTGTCCGGCTGTAACTTCTTTACATAGGCTTCGCATCCCCAAACTTTAAGGAACGACAATTTAGGTTTCTTCCCAAACCATAATTCATACGGTGTCGTTTCAACGGATTTAGACGGTGCCCTATTTAAAGTGAATGCGGCTGTTTCTAATGCATAACCCCAAAATGATAGCGGTAAATCTGTAAGTGACATCATAGAACGAACCATATCTAAGAGAGTTCGATTACGACGTTCGGACACACCATTACGCTGTGGTGTTCCCGGCGGGGTCAATTGTGAAAGTATTCCGCATTTCTTCAAATGCTCGCCAAACTCGTAACTTAGATATTCACCTCCACGATCAGAACGCAGAAATTTAATCTTCTTGTTACGTTGATTCTCTACCTCACTTTGAAACTCCTTAAACTTCTCGAAAGTTTCGGACTTATGTTTCATGAAATAGATATACCCATATCTACTCAAGTCATCCGTGAAGGTAAGAACATAACGATAACCACCGCGCGATGCTACAGTCATTGGACCACACACATCGGTATGTATGATTTCCAATAAGTCCGTAGCACGCTCCATCATACCAGAAAATGGAGTCTTAGTCATTTTTCCCATCAGACATGCTTCGCATCTTTCAAGTGATTCGAAATCAAGTGATTCAAGAAGTCCATCGGAATGGAGTTTCTTCATACGCTTCACTCCAATGTGACCAAGACGACAGTGCCACATATAGGTCGAATTATCGCTTGATTTCAAACGTTTAGCCTCAATGTTGTTGATATGTGTATTTCCACTATCGAGATTCAATAAGAATAGACCATCTATCAAAGGTGCATGTGCGTAAAACATATTACTCATATAAATCGAACAACCATTATTCTCTGACTTAAACAAGTAACCGTCTCGCAATAAACAAGATCCCGATATAATGTTCATGCTCAACGCAGGCACCAAATAACAATTATTTAAGTATAAAACTAATCCTGATGGTAGATGAAGGGGTAGCGTGCCGACCGCGATCACATCAACCTTTGATCCGTTTCCCACGCGCATCGTCACCTCGTTCTTCGCTAGCTTCCGTTTATTCTGCAGCACCTGTTTCGAGTTACAAATATGAGCAACCGAACCAGTATCAAATACCCAGGCACTACTACGAGTACTAGTGAGATACACATCAATAACATGTATATCAGATATACCTTTCTTCTTGATGTTGCCGTTCTTCAAATCCGCCAAGTACTTTGGGCAATTCCGCTTCCAGTGACCTTCTCCCTTGCAGTAAAAGCACTCAGTATCAGGCTTAGGTCCAGCCTTGGTCTTCTTCGCCGGCGTGGTAACTTTCTTACCACCCTTCTTGAAGTGTCCCTTTTGCTTAGACTTGCCTTTCTTGAATTTGGTGGTCTTATTGACCAACAACACTTGGTGCTCTTTCTTAATCTCCACTTCTGCAGATTTCAACATGGCAAAGAGTTCTGGCAACGTCTTGTTCATGTTTTGCATGTTGTAGTTCATCACAAAGTTCTTGTAACTTGGTGGTAGTGATTGGAGGACACGGTAAATCCCCAAAGCATTAGGAATCACAATACCCAAGCTTTGAAGTTTGTTTGCGTGCCCAGACATCTTAAGCACATGCTCACTGACGGAGCTGCCCTCTTCCATCTTGCAGTTAAAGAACTTTTCAGAAGCCTCATAACTTTCAATTGCCGCATGAGTCTCAAAAATCAATTTGAGATCCTCGACAATATCATATGGGTCTAAATCCTCAAACCTTTTCTGAAGCTCCGATTCCAAACCATACAAGATAGCACACTGAACTATGGAGTACTGATTCTTCCGAGCGAGGTAAACATTCTTTACTTCATCGGGAGCATCATCTGCAGGTGGGTCACCCAGCGGTGCATCCAGCACATAGGTCAAATTACCAGCTGTGAGGACAATCCTCAAATTGCGGAACCAATCCGCGAAGTTGCTTCCATTGTTTTTCAACTTTTCTTTCTCTAGGAACGCATTAAAATTTATGGTAGGGGCTACCATTGATCTACAACATATTTGCAATAGTTTAGACTAAGTTTATGACAAATTGAGTTCAAATTAATAATGAAATTAAACTAGGTGAACTCCCACTCAAAACAATATCCCTCACATTGTTTTAGTGATCACACGAACCAAATCCACCATATCAACACCGATCATCACGAGAGTTGACATAGTTTCAATGGCGAACAATCGACATGTTCATCATATCTACTATATGATTCATGCTTTACCTTTCGGTGATCCGTGTTCCGAGACCATGTCTGTACATGCTAGGCTCGTCAAGATCAAACCTTAGTTTCCGCATGAGAAAATCTGGCTTGCTCACGTTGTATACACTTGCAGAATCTAACACACCCGATCATCACGTGGTGCTTCGAAACAACAAGCTTTAGCAACGGTGCTAACGAAGGGTGAACACTTTATGACTTGAAATTGATGTGCATGAGGGATCATCTTATAATGCTACCGTCGTCTACTAAGCAATACAAGATGCATAAAGGATTAACATCACATGCAATTCAATATATATGTGATATGATATGGCCTTTCTTCTTTGTGCTTCCGATCTCCATCTTCAAGCACGAACATGATCTCCATCATCACCGGCATTGCATCAAGGTCAATGACGCTTCTCCATGGTTGTCGTCCACCGGCTTCAACTATTACAACTACTTTGAATAGACACGCGGGTCTTAACATAAATTAAAGACAACCATATGGCTCCTGCCGGTTGCCAACTTACAATAAGGAACATTGCATACATCAAATATAATCACAATCATGGCCATATCACATCACTGCACACCCCTGCAAAACAAAGTTAGACGCCTCTACTTTCTTTGCATATTTTACGTGGTTTGGGGCTTTCAATAAGTGTCGTTCTAACTTACGAACAAGAACCACAACATTGATACTAGCATTGTTGATCACCCGTTGTAAATTGGATCTTAACTATGCTAGGAGAAACAGGCACCCGCAAAGCCACTTATGCAATACAAGTTGCATGTCAAGCGTGGAGCAAGTCTCATGAACGATGTCATGTAAGGTTAGCCCGGGCCGCTTCATCCCAACATACCGCAAGATGCAAAGTACACAAGAAGTAATCGACAATAAAAGCATCAACGCCCACAATGACCATTGTGTTCTACTCGTGCAATAGATCTACATATAGACACGGCTCTGATACCACTGTAGGGGTTCGTAGCATGGAAAACAAAAATTTTCTATCGCATACAAACAAACAAGCCAAGATCTATCTACTAGATTGTAGCAACGAGTCGATGGAATAACTTACCCTCGAAGATTCCAAAGTGTTTAACGAGAGCGGATTCTCGTGGGTGATGTAGTCGTACTCTTCCCGATCTCAAGATCGTGTAGACGATCCTTCCGGCGCTGCGTTCCGGCAGCGCTCCCGCAGTCGGTCACACGTTCGGTACTCGACGAAGACCTTCCTCTCCCTTGTTCCAGCAGGCAGCGGAGGTTGTAGCACTCTCCTCGCGATTCCGGCAGCACAACGGCGTGGTACCAAAAGTAGAGGGGAAATCCCGCAGGGCTTCGCCTTAAGCCAGAGCGAGTATGGTGGATTATGAGAGAGGGCTATTAGTGGTCTAGAGATTAGACACACCAATTAGAAGGCTCTAAACCGCAGGCTAAAGCAATTAGAAGCTCTAAACCAAAACGGCTCTAAACCGGAGATTAGAGGTAGAAACTTGTGTGTCTAGAGGAGGAGGCCCTGCCCCTCCTTTTATGGGTGGAGGGTGCGGCCAAGGGGAGGGGAGTCCCTCCCCAAGTCGGCCTTGGTTGGCGCGCCGGCTTGGGAAGGAGACTCCTCCCCCAAGTCGGTTCCCAACTCCTCTTGCTTGTTTCCCACAGTTTCTTGTTTTAGCCGTTTGACTTTCAAACTGGACATTTGACTTTTCTGTTTTAGGATTCAATTTAATCCTTTATTTGGGACAGCAAGAACACTTAGTACATGATGCAATCATTCCAATATGTAATGACACATTCATGTACCCCTCCCCCCTCCCGGAGTGCCGGACATTCCGGAACCTTCTAGAACATTCACCGGAATCATTTCCGAACTCCGAAACGGGACTTTCTTTATATGAATCTTATTCTCCGGACCATTCCGGATCACCTCGTGATATCCCGGATCCCATCCGAGACTCCGAACAACATTCGGTCTCTTTCTCATAATACCATAACTACTCAAAACAACGTCGAATCCTTAAGTGTGTCTCCCTACGGTTCGTGAATTATGCGGACATGATCGAGACACTTCTCCGAACAATAACCAATAGAGGAATCTGGAAATTCATATGGCTCCCACATATTTCTACGATTACTTTGCGATCGAATGAACCACTTACATACGATACCAATTTCCCTTTGTCTCACGATATGTTACTTATCCGAGGTTATGATCGTCGGTATCTCTGCATACCTAGTTCAACCTCGTTACTGATAAGTACTCTTTTCTCGTTCCCGTGATATGTGATCCCTTGTGAGCCAGTCACATGCTTGCAAGCTAATTGGATGACATTTCACCGAGAGGGCCCAGAGAATATCTATCCGTCATATGGATGGACAAATCCCACTCTTGATCCATGTGTTTCAAGCAATACTTTCCGAACACTCAATGCCACCTTTATAGCCACCCAGTTACGGTGTGGTGTTTGATGTCATCAAAGCATCCATCCGGTAAAGGTGATATGCATGATCTCATGGTCGAAGGAATTAGGTTACTATGTATCAGAAAGCATATATCAATTGAACTATTGAAATGACTTGATCTTTATGCTACGCTTATCTATAGGAGTATGTCCACCATATCATTCTCCTAATTATATGATCTTGTTGTTGATAACATCTCAATGTTCATGATAGGGAAACCATAATCATTTATCAACCAACAAGCTAGTGAAGTATAGAGGCTATACTAGGGACTTCAAATTAAGTTTACAAATCACACAAGTATTAATGTTTCCCTGTTAATACTATTATAGCATGAATGTAAACATTTATCATAAACACAAAGATATAATAATAACCATATTTATTATTGCCTCTAGGGCATATCTCCAACACTTTCCCCACAAGACTTGGTTTCACCAAGACAAGATCTTTCAGAAGCCTTCCCTTAGACCAGAATGGACGCGCTCCAACCTATCAAACCCCTAGCACCAACTGTCCATTTGGCTAAGTTATTGCAACCTATATGATCCAGGCAGAGCCCATAATACCAAGTGGCTGCACTTGAAGCTTCTCAACATTTGACATCTAAAATCTCTTTGTTCCTGGGTGGCCATCCACAAGTGAGATACACAAGGTAAACCATAGAAATGGGCCTTGTGTAACCACTCAACACAAACCATTCCTTCCATTCCACCCAGGTGATTCATTCACTTAATTGTTTTATTAAACAAAACACAAGTCCTTGACTTAGAAATATTCCATAACATGAATATAATCCACCCTTGTTTTCTATTAGCTAGGCTAAGCATGATAGTAGTAGGAACCTTAACTTAGGGAAAATTCTACTAAGGTTTCATCTACTAGGTTTTCCCATGGCATAGTTTATACTTAGCAAAAATTCCATGCAAGTCCTACTTAGAAACATCACTAATGCATAGTGAAAATAATGGGACAAAAGTATGAAGCATCACTTGCCTTTTTGGTAGAGAATATAAGTTCACTCCTTGATCTTGCAATATTCACACTCTTCAAATTCCACTACAAATCAATTCAAGCAAGCAATATTTCAATCTACCATTCAAGCAACATCACATAAAATAATAGAACCAAAGCAATGCATGCAAGCATGCCAAAGTTTGTTTTATTGGAAAAAGGGGGTTATAATAGGTTATAAACATTCTAAAACACCTATTGGTCATTTTATAAAAGTGGAAAAATCATTTGCAAAAGATTTTACCCATAAACCACTTTTAAACCAAATCAATATTTTATGTGGTTTGAAAATGCCTTTAGCAAAGAAATAATCTTTATAGGGTTCACCAAATACATTTTAAATCATAAAACTTGGTGTTTGGGGTCAGAGAGTTTAAATCAAAACATTTCCCAAAGGTTTTCCTCCAAAATCATTTTTAAACCATAATCAACATTTTTAATTGGCTAGAAATGCTTTTATTGAAAGATTTATTCTTTTGTTTCACCAAATATATTTTTGAAACCACAATTTGATTTCTATGATAAGTAGGTTCAAAGCAAACCATTTTCCAAAGATTTTATCCCCAAAATAATTTTAGAAAGAATTTTATACTCAAAATATGCCTACACAAGTTTCTGCAAAAACAATCATTTTTCCAGAATCAATTCATTAAACAAAGTGCATGCTTGGGTAGGATTTGTCTTGCTGATTCCATTGATATAAAGTTTGAAAAATTTGGACGTGGTTTGAAAGTTATGAATTTTACAAAACCAAACAACTAATAGATAAGATTCTGTTTTAAAAACAAACTCCAGGCCACGTGTCTGATTCTTATTGGGCGATAACGGTTTATGCAGATCGACCTATCTGGTGCGTTGGATCTAAGTTTAATCGCGTGGCTCAGGTTCAACCATACCCTTTCGAGTTAAATCTAATCCTACGCGTCTGATTCAGATCCAACGGCTCTCACGCATCGACCAAAAAGCAGCGGCGCTGGCGGCGGCGACAGGCGGTGGCGCGTCTGGTGGCGGTGGTTCGGTGAATCTAGGAAGCGAGAAGAGGAACGGAGGGGCTCACCGGGTTCGCGGGGTCGTGGTGATGCTCAAGGTGGCCGCAGGATGAACAGGGGCGCATGGAGCTGGCTCGAATCGTTCGCCGGAGTTCGTGTCCGCGTCGGGCTTGGTCAGTCGTCGTCGAGAGCGATGCTAAGGAGCACGAGAGAGCAAGCAAACGACATGGTTAGATGCACAGATGAGTGGGGAGTATCGGAGCATCAAAGAGAAGAGGAGGCGTGGTCAGAGACTACCTGGGGAACTCGCCGGAGAGGTAGCAGACGACAACGACACTCAGTCAAGGTAGTTGTCGACGATAGGGGGTACGCGCGAGCGAGCTGAGGCCACGGGGAGATGCGTATGGAAGAGGGGAGCAGGCTCGCATGGTCAAGGAGGCGAGGCGCGGCCTGGGTTCGCAGGAATTCGAGCGGAACCTCGTCGGAGGCAGCGACGGTGCATGTGGAATTGGAGTCAGCCTAGGGGCAGAGAGGGCCGGGCGAGAGAGGGGAAAGAGAGAGGGGGCGCAAGCGATTTAGTATGCATGAACGCGGGGCTGAATCACTGAGGCATTGATGCGAATTTACGCGAGCGATTATAGCCAGAAACGGCCGGCGAGGTGAGGGGCGTGGTCGTCGCGGGGTTGAAGACGGTGACGTGGCTGTGGGGTAGCGTCGTCAGCAAGAGAGGAAGAGGGGAGGTGGGGCCTGCTAGTCAGCGTCTGTGTGGGTTAGGTCCGCGGTGAAAAAATGTTTCGGTGAGAGGGTTGCCGGGGTGGGCTCTTGCTGGGCCAGATGGGCTTTGCTGGCTGGGCTGCTTTCTATTCCCTTTTTTTGATATGATTCTTTTTCTTTTTCCATTTCTTTTATTCTGTTTTGATTTTGATTAATCCATTCAAACAACTTTTGAATTTCAAATTTCAACCAAACTTTGAGTATATTCAAATACTGTTTAATAACACATTCTGAAGTCAAATTTAAAATAATATATTTATTCTTTTTAGGGGATATTAATTAATTAATTAAAATAGGTCCTTGTATTAATTCAAATAAGATTTAATAATGTTTTTCAAACTCCATTTGAAATCTAAATCCTTCCAAATCTTTTCAGTAGGTTTTATTTGTTTATTTGGGTGTCGAATAATTCACCTTGAATTATTAGGAATGTTTTTAATATGATTTATTAATCATTTAAAAATTGGGTATTTGTCTTTATTCCAAAGAGATTCAAATATGGTTTTAATTCCATATAGATATATTTAAATGGTTCTTTTATTTCATTTAATTCAATTAAACAACTTTTATTCCATTGCTTATGGTTTAGGCCAAGATTTAATTTGGTCTTTAAATATTCCTCATTTAATATTTCTTTCTCTATCTTATAAAATCCATATCTTTTTAATTATAGATCCAAACTTGGTGATTCCAATTTGAAAAATCTTATTTGATATTTATTTATCCTTTTAAATATCTTTAGGATTATTTGCTCACCATTTGGTATGGATTTTAGATAAGTGCTTTATTAGCTTTGGAAATTACTTTTCCTTATCTTATAAAATTTATAAGATTTTATCCATGGCTCCAAATTAAGTGAAACCAATTTCTATGGTTTTATAATATTTCTATTTGTCATTATTGATCAATTTGAAATGTTTGTTTGACCAATTTTATATGGATCAAATCCATAGGCTTAGAGGTAACTTGGAAATGTTTTTCTTCCATTAGGGTTCTAGGGTTTTGGTTTATTCTCCAAGTGTTTAAATTTCCAGATGCATTTATGAAGAATGCATTTCACTTGATTTGAATTCAGTTTGGATTCAAACATTAACCAAAGTTTGTTCAATATGGGATTTTAAGTTTCCATTTAGAAACAAAAGTTTCTTTTCACCCTAAATTTCAACAATTATTTCTTTTGTTTATTTATTTATTTTTCACATTACAAGATTTGGAAAATCTTGGGATGTGACAATGGTCCTACCATATCTAGGCACCACACCGAGAATGGCCAAGTGATTGGTATTGTTTTTAGCTCGGATGAAGGCATATGCATTTTAGTGGCATATCTTTGGCAGCCATTGCACCTTGCTACCAGTTCTTTTGCTTTTTCTAGCGCACTTGGCCAGTAAAACCCATGTCGTAATGCCTTGGCCACAAGGGCTCTAGACGAGGCATGGTGCCCACATTCTTCTTGATGTATGTCTAAGAGGATCTCTTGTCCTTTTGCCGGGTCAACACATCGTTGCAGCATGTTTGTTACACTTCTCTTATAAAGCTCATTATTTATTATTATGTATACTTTCGCGCTTCTTATTGTCTGCCTAGAAAGGACTTCATTATCCGGCAGGGTCTCATTTTTGAGGAATAGGAATATGGGATGTGCCCACTCCGATACGTCCCTTTCTGGGGTAGCTGTTTTATCAATTTCCATTACTTCCGCCGACGCAACTTCCATCGAATTGTTCCAACCATCTTTTTGGTTGGCCGAATCAGTTCCCGAGTTATTCGCCCCATGTCCCTTGTCAATTTCCATTGGGACACACTCGGATTTCTGATCCTATGAAAGGTGAATTGATTCGGATTCTGGTGAAGGTATGATTGATGGCTTTCTCAGGTGCTCTAAGGCGATGCCCGGTGGAATTGAATGTCTGGTTGATCCGAGCTTTGACTGGGTATCCGCGGCGTTGTTTTCCGCCCGAGGTATGTGATAAAACTCACACCCGTCGAAATAACCACTAATTTTCTGTACATGAAACCGATATAGGGCCATGTTCACATCCAATGCATCCCAATTTCCTGATACTTGCTGGACCACAAGGTCCGAATCTCCGAAACAGAGTCTCCGACATATGCCGATCTCCTTCGCCATCTTTAGGCCATGGAAAAGTGCCTCATATTCGGCTACATTGTTTGATGCAACGAAATGTATCTGTAATACACATTTTAGTTGATCTTTCTTTGGAGAGGTTAATACTATCCCTGCTCCTAACCCATTCCTCAACTTGGATCCATCAAAATGCATCGTCCAATAGTTCGGATCGGGTAATGGGGGTTCATACTGTATCTCGGCCCAATCGACAAAAAAGTAGGCCACCGCCTGAGATTTGATTGCATATCGTCTATCAAATTGCGGGTCATATGGGGATAACTCAATTGCCCACTTTTCTATTCGTCCACTTGCATCTTTGTTGCTCCATTTCTCCTATTGGTGCTTCACAAATCACCTTTATGGGATGTTCCTCAAAATAATGTTTGAGCTTTTTTGCCAACATGTATACTCCGTAAGCCATTTTTTGGTAGTGTGGGTAGTTTTGCTTTGAAGCCAATAATACCTCGCTTAGGTAATATACCGGTCTTTGCACCAACTTACCTTCCTCAATACGCTCCACAACTATCATCGCGCTCACAACTCTATTTGTTGCTGCTACATAGAGCAGCATAGGCTCTTTTGACAATGGGGAAGCTAAGATAGGCGTTGTGGCCAACATCTTTTTTAACTCATGAAAAGCGCTATCAGCCTGAGGTGTCCATGTGAACTTATCATATTTTTTCATTAACTGATACAAAGGAAATGCTTTTTCACGTATTCGACTCACGAATCGACTTAAGGATGCAAGGCATACTGTAAATTTCTGAACATCATTGAGACATCTCGGTAGTTCCATTCTTTCAACCGCATGAATTTTAGTCGGATTTGCCTCTATACCTCGGCTGAATACGAGGAAACCGAGTAATTTTCCGGCTAGTACACCGAAGGTACACTTTTCCAGGTTAAGCTTCATTCGGAATCTCCTTAGATTCGCGAATGTCTGCCGGATATCTTCCAGAAGCGTATGGCTCTCTTTGGTTTTTATAACCACATCATCAACATATACTTGTATATTTTTTCCAATCTGATCGTGTAGATATTTTTGCATACATCTTTGGTATGTGGCTCATGCATTGCGCAGTCCGAATGACATGATGCGATAGCAATAAGCCCCATACGGGATGATAAACGCAATTTTTATTTGATCGGCTGGGTTTAACGGTATCTGGTGGAAACCAGAGTACGCATCTACAAATGATAATAGTTCACAACTTTCTATTGAATCAATGACCTGGTCTATCCTAGGTAAAGGAAAAGGATATTTAGGACACGCCTTGTTAAGGTTCGTGTAATCGATGCACATACGCCAAACGACAACTACGTTCGGGTCATCCTTTTTTTTTCTACCAACACCAGGTTAGACAGCCAATCCAGATGAAGTACCTCCATGATAAACCCGGCCGCAATGAGACAAGATATCTCATCCCCTATGATTTTTGTCCTGTCTTCGGCGAAGCGGCGCAGAGGTTATTTGACCGGCCTTGATCCTGGCCTTACATGCAAAGAGTGCTCAGCCAACTCCCTCGGTACTCCTTGCATATCTTATGTAGACCATGCAAAGATATCCCGATTCTCACGGAGGAAGTTGGTGAGCTCGCTTTCCTATTTGTCATTTAGGCCTACACCAATGGTGATGGTGCGCTCTAGGAACTGATCATAAATCTGAATCTTCTTTGTCTCCTTAGTCGGCTGAAAAGATACAGTTCCGTGCCAGTTGCCTCAATGGTTCAAGTTTATTAGGGGCAAAGAATAAAATGTGCCATCAAGTTCGTGAGAGCTTTAATCACTAAGTTTTCACATAAAAAAATAGTTTTTAATTGGAAGATAGTTGAAAACAAGAATATACTTGGAATGGTGTAACACACCATGCATAGGAGTTTATAGTGGACACTTTGGAATAACTTGGTTTATTGGGAGTTGGAAGCTTGAGTATAACTTACTCATACAAGTGGAGGCTAGTAAAAGACTGGAAGCAACCAACTAAGAGAGCAATAATGGCCATAATTATGCAATGCAACAAAGCAAACTAATCAAAGCAAAGAGTGGTACTACAAGTCAAGGACTAAATGATCATAGAGGCTAATGGTGACTTGTCATAGTCATAATATGGTGTAAGCATGTGCCAAGTCAACCCAAGAAAACATCAAAGGAGAATACCATAATACTATGTTTTTGCATGCTAAAACAACGCATAATTTCTTCAAGGCACACTAAGCAATCCCAATTGTTTGGAACAAGACATGCTACAGCAATAATCACTAAGCATAATGCTAAAACAACACCTAGCATGTCATGCTAAAGTCTAAGTCACAGTCAATGCAAACTCCTCTTGCACTTCAAGCAAGAACTTACTACTCCTTTCCAAACACCAAGCAAACTTATTTGCAAAACAACACAGCGAGAACGGGGGGTCAAAACTTCTTTATTCAAGCAAACTAAACAACCTAAGCAAAGCAAACGAAAACTAAGACGCTCCAAGAACAACACAACTGTGCATGAAACAATAAAAGTGAAGTGTCTAGACAGACCTGAGCTTTTTATTGATGAAGAAGGGGATGCCTTGGGCATCCCCAAGCTTTGACGCTTGTACTTCTTGGATATTTCTTGGGGTGACACCATGGTGGCATCCCCAAGCTTGAGCTTTTGTCCATTCTTTATCTCATTACATCATTCTCTCTCTATACCTGAAATTTTTCCTTCATACAAAACTTCACACAATCTTCATTAGCAACATTAGTGTATTCAAAAGATATTAGACCACTGGCAAAGATTTAGAACAACAAGGCTTTTCACTAAAAACACAAGCTACTGAATTAACTCCTTCAAAGAAACTGAATTAACCTGAAGAGAGCTAAAAAAGGAATCAATAAGAAGCAAATGCAAATAATGGCAGAAATCTGTAAAAACATACCAGCAGGTAGAAACGAAATTTTTCGAACATCTTCTGTTGCTCAAATCAAAAAGTGTTGAACTAACTAAAGTTATCTAACATACTGGGGGATTTATTCGTAAATTTGGAGCTCAATACGAGTTACAGATCCTCCTCACAAATTTGTTTGGTGGAGGACAAAAATCTGTTTCGGGACAGCAACTCCCGAAATCTTATTTCCCTCTCATTAGAGGTCATTCTTGGCACAAAAAGCAAACAAAAAGGATAAGGAGTGGTCATTACTGAAGTAATAACTTCCAAGACTCAAGGAAACTCTTGGGTTATCTCCCAACAACTACTTTTTTTTAACGCCTTTAAGTTAGGCACAGAAAGTTTGAGAAGATGCTCTCATAAGAAATATGAATTGAAGTCAAAGAGAGCATCAAGAAGCAAATTCAAAACACATTTAAGTCTAACCCACTTCCTACTTAGGAATATTGTAAAGAAACAAGTCATGAAAGCACAAAGCAACAAGCATAGGAAAGCAAAACAAGTGCAACTTCAAAATTTTCAACATAAAGAGAAGGAACTTAATATTGTTGAGATGCATAAAACCATGTTTCCCTCTCTCATAATAAATTTTAGTAGCATCATGAATAAACTCAACAATATAACTATCACATAAAGCAGGCTTTTCATGATCTACAAACACATAATTTCTATCAAGCTAAAAAATAGTGGGATTAAAACCTTCACAGGTTTTACCCAAAGTAGATATTTCAAAAGGATCCACAGGAACATAATATTCATCCTCCTTTGGTAAGCATGGGGGACAATCAAATAATATAAGAGGTAAAGAGTTACTCTCATTAAAAGGTAGGCATGGGTAGATCCATTCTTCCTCCTTTTGTTCATCACTCTCCTCCTCTTTTTCATCTAATGAGCTTCCAGTTTCAACAATTTCTTCTTCCATAGGCTCCTGCAAGGCATTAGTCTCTTCCATTTGTGGGAAGCATATATTAAAATATTCAAGAATATAGCCATTTTATTTCTTGTAATTATCAAAGCAAAATTTAAGTATCTCATAAACCTCACATTCATAAGGTGCATCATCAGTATTTTCAAGCAAACTAGCAAGTTCAAGTGCACCCTTGAAAGCAATAAATTCTTCAATTTGTTCCACATCATAAAAGTCATAATTTACTTTAACATAAGAAGATATGGTAACATTATCGTTATACTCACATTGAAAAGGCAGGTGTTTATACCTCCTACAACAACAATATTTATCAAAGCAATAAGTAACATTATAAGTAGAGCACAAGTCTCTAGCAATAGTATTCAACTTATCAATTTGTTCCCATAAGTGTTTCCCTTTTTGTGACAAATAGTGTTCCTTATAATAATATGTTTGTTCTCCGTGAACCCACCTTGCCAATAAGAACTAGTTTCAAAGAAACCATCCATTGATAGAAATCATGACCAAGCAAGGAAACAACAGACCAGCAACTAGAGTAGGAACTATTTTTTTTGTGTTTTTGAATAAGGCAAGAAAACCAAACTAGACTAATTTTTTTTTGTTTTTTTTAAAAGAGGCAAACAAAACCAAGCAAAAGAAACAAAGCAAAATAAAAACAAAGTAAAGAGAAAGGAAGTGAAGGAATCCTCTTGTGAAGACGTCCTTAGCCTCCCCGACAACGGCACCAGAAAACTTGTTGATAGGCTTGACGAGGTGGAAGAGGTTGAAGTAGATTCCCTAGTAACGGCACCAGAAATATTGATGTCGCCTGGTGTTTGACGTGGAAGCACTTCGTTGGAAACCCCAAGAGCAAGGTGTGAAGCAGCAAGCAGCAAGTCTTACCTCAGTAGAGACCGAGGTTATCGAACCAGAAGGAGGAAGGAAATGTCACACATGTGTTGGAAGCAACATGAATACCTGCACAACATAAACTCAAGACTTTGCCCTAACAAATCAGTGAGGTTATCAAGCTCACCGGTTTGTTGTAACAAAGGATTAAACGTATGGTGTGGAAGGTAATGGTTTGCAGCAAGTAAACAAGTAACCATGGAAGATGTATCAATGGTAAAGATTGGACCGGGGTCCATAGTTCACTAGAGGTGCTCTCCTTAGATAAACAACATGGCATGAAGGGTAAACAAATTACAGCGGGGCAATTGACAGGAACTGAGCAAGGCATAACAATGCAATTACTAGCCAGAAAGATCCTATGAAGTTGATTGGGCAATACAACAATATACATAGACCGTAATCCAACTGCATCTATGAATAGAAGTCCACCTTCAGGTTACCATCCGAATCCCATCCAGTATTAAGTTGTAGGGAACAGACAACTGCTTTAAGCAAAGTGTGTAAGGTAAACAGTCCACATGTTCCATGAACAATAGACCGTTGTTTTCTCCCTAGTAGCAAAAGCACATCTACAACCGAAGACATTTGTGTCACTTCCCTTGGAAACTAGAGGCCTGAACCCACTATAGAGCATAAATACTCCCTCTTGGAGTCACTAACAACTACTTGACCAAGATAACCACTAGCAACGAAGAGCATGCAAGATCACAAACAACACAGACATGATAGAATCATAAAGATAGAACCATTAATCAAACCAACATAATAATCTCAATATCCATCGGATCCCCGCAAACACAACATGCATGATTACAAATAGATTAGATCTTGATCATGAACGGAGCTCACAAGATCTATACATGAAAGCAAAAAGGAGGAGATACAACCATCTAGCTACTACATGGACCCATAGTCCAAGGTGGAACTACTCACAAATCATACCGGAGAGAAGGCCTCCGGGATGATCTCCCCTCCGGCAGGGTGCCGATAAGAGATTCAGACCCCCCCGATCTAGGGATGATGGTGGTAGCGGCTACAGACGGTTTCGTGGATTTCTGATTGGGTACTCAGGGTTTCTGTATCGGGGGCTTCTTATAGGCGAAGGGGGAGACCGAGGAGGCCGCCAGGGCGGCCAAACCCTAGCCAGGTGCGGGGTAGGGCCTACCCGTGCCGGGGGGGTCTGGCCCCTCTGGCCGGCCCCTCAGGCTCTCCTCTGGACTTCTTGTTCCCCACGGAAAGTTATTGACTTTGTCCTTCGTCCCGTCCAATTCCAAGAATATTTCTTTACTAACTTTTCTGAAACCAAAAAAACAACAGAAAACAGGCATCTGGCACTGTTGCAACTTGTTAATAGGTTAGTACTAGAAAACATGTAAAAAGCACCTCAAAGTGTAGATAAGTAAATCAAAGTAGATACAAAACAAGCATGGAGCATCAAAAATTATAGATACGTTTCCAACGTATCACCTACCAGGGGTGTGGGAGCCTGGGGTGGCCCCCTGGGTCACTCCAGGTGTCCCTCTGCCCCTTTTTTCGAGGAAAAAATTATTTTAAATTTTCTAGGATTTTTCGGGAAACTTTATTTTTGGGCAATTTTCAGGGTATGAAAATTGATTTTCTCACAGAAACAGTTTTTTTAGAAGAAGCAAAAGCAAACCAAAAACCAAACTACAGAAACTCTAAGACACTATAACAAGCAAACAACTAACAAAACCAAAGCTAGCAAAAGAAAAGGCAAAAACTAGGAAGGAGAAAAGTAAAAAAAAGCAAGTATAACCATAGTGAAAACATTATTTTTTTCATTAAAATCCTTTTGTTAACAAGGTTGATCAAGTCTTGTTACCAAAACAATCTTATATGAAACAAAACTTTGCATTTCACAATGTGATTATGTTACCCCATACTTGATAGCAATGGTCCTAATCATAATAGTTTCAAAAATTTCTTGTGGATTGAGACAATATATTTCTCCAACCTTGATGTCCTCAATATTTTTAATGGAATTGAGGCAATAGCTTCTAGCGACCTTATTGGGTAAATAAACAGTATGCTCTTTGTTATTAATATTGAATGTTACTTTTCCTTGATTGCAATTGATGAAAGCACCTGCAGTATTAAGAAAAGGTCTCCCAAGAATAATAGACATATTATCATCTTCAGGCATCTCAAGCACAACAAAATCAGTTAAAACCAAGCAATTACGAGCCACTTGAACAGGAACATCCTCACATATACCAATAGGAATAGTAGTTGACTTATCAGCCATTTGCAAAGATATATCAGTTGGTATCAACTTTTCTAGCTGGAGTCTCATGTAGAGACAAAAAGGCATAACACTAACTCCAGCTCCCAAATCACATAAAGCAGTTCTAACATAATTATTCTTAACAGAGCAAGGAATAGGTGGTATACCTGGATCAGCAAATTTCTTTGGAACATTACCATTGAAGGAATAATTAACAAGCAAAGTAGAAATCTCCTCATTAGGAATCTTCCTTTTATTAGAGACAATATCCTTCATATACTTTGAATAAGGAGGCAACTTAATAGCATCAGCCAAAGTACTTTGCAAAAATAAAGGTTTCATCCACTCACAAAACTTGTTGTAGTGTTCTTCCTCCTTTGACTTGTGTTTCTTACCTGGAAAAGGCATAGGTTTCTGCACCCAAGGTTCTCTCTCGCTACCATGTTTCTTAGAAATAAAGTCTTCCTTAGTGTACCTAGTGTTCTTAGTGGGCTTCTCTAGTTCTTCCTCAACTTCCTCCTTATCAGGAGCATCATTTTTATCATTACCACTCTCAGTTTCAACATCAGAGACAGATATACTATTAGGATCTACAGCAGGTTCAAGTGGTTCCTCAACTACTTTGTGTTTATTTTTATTTCTCTTACGAGGACTACCACTACTTTCACCTTGTTGATAATCTTGCTCAATTCTTTTAGGGTGTCCTTCAGGATATAAAGGATCTTGAGTAGCTATACCACTCCTAGTTCTAATTCCATAAGCATGTTTATCTCCTGAGGCATTAACTAGCATGTCCTTTTGTACCTTAGCAAGTTGATCAAGTTGGGTTTGAACCATTTGAAAGTGTTTAGAGAGAATTTTAATATCATTATAAGTTCTTTCCATAGTATCTTTCAACTCATTAATAGCTCTAGAGTTTTCCAATAAATGATTCTGAACTTGTTTATTAAAATTACCTTGTTTAATAATAAAAATGTCAAGTTCCTCTAAACATTGATCAGGAGGCTTACCATAAGGAATATACCTTCATCAAATTGTTGGAGAGAGTGTACCTCAATAGTAGATGAGTGGGGAATTGGCTTACATAATTCTTATATAGGAGGTAGATTCTTCACATCTTCAGCTCTAATACCTTTCTCCTTTAGGCATTTCTTAGCTTCCTTCATCACTTCATCATTTAATAAAATTACTCCCCTCTTCATTGGTGTTGGAGCTGGTGCTGGCACAACTGGTTCAGGAGTAATAGGCTCAAGTGTATTTAGCTCAATTGAAGTCCAATCATCATAATTCTTGCTTATCTTAGCCATTAATTCTTCAGCATCTGTAGGAGTTCTTTTCCTGAAAACACAATCAGCAAAGCTATCCAGGTATGTCCTAGAAAGCTCATTCTTAGGCAATGGACATCCAGGATGTGCATGAATCAAGGCACAGAACTTTGTCCATGACTCAGACAATTTCTTTTCTTCTCCCTGTTTAAAATCAAAAAGTCTCTGCAAAGCAGCATGTCTAGCACTAGGAGGAAAATATTTCTGGAAGAAAGAAGCAATCAAACAATCAGGGCTATCAATGGAACCAGGAGGTGATCTATTAAACCAAGCCCTAGCTTCTCCTTTTAGTGAAAAGGGGAAGATCTTAGTAACAAAGTACTTGCACATCTTAAAATCATCAGAGAATAAAGAACTCATTGTAGAGAGCTCATTCATATGAGCCACAACACTCTCATTTTCAGTCCCACAAAAAGGTTATTTCTCAACAATGTCTAAATAGGGTAAATCAAGAGAGAAATCATAATCTTTATCTTTGATATCTATGGGAGAAGTGGCAAACTTAGGATCAGAGGACAGTTTAGGAATAATTGTACGTCTAGCAAGGAGACTCTTAATAGCACTAGCACCATGTGTGTTTCGGCACTCTTCAACAAATTCATCAGTGAACTCAATGTAACCATCATTAATATCATAACTCTCTCTAGACTTAGGTGAGCTAACAGGTGTAATAGTGTCTTCACTAGGAGTTTCGGTATTTCCTAGACCATCCATAGTAGTATCTAGGAAAGGACCTAATGAACCACTCACATCAAGCACAGTAGAAGTAACATCATGAGCATCAAAAGCAGTTTCAGATTCAGTAGTAGTAGTAGTAGTAGTAGTAGTAGTAGTAGTAGTAGTGTGTGTAGCATGAGTATGTGGTGGTGGTGTAACAAGCATACTTATAACAGACGGTGAATCAAGAGCATCAGAGGTGTTTAGGACTATACCTCTTCTTGTAGTGGATGGTAAAATAGGAAACTTTCCATCACGAGACTTACCCATGATGAAAGGAGTAGCAGTGAACAATAGTAGATCCAAGTGAACTTATAAATAAAGCTATGCTCCCCGGCAACGGCGCCAGAAAATAGTCTTGATGACCCACAAGTATGGGGGACCGCAACAGTCTTGACGGGTAGTATTACCCAATTTATTGATTCGACACAAGGGGATCCAAAGAATACTTGCAAGCCTTAACAACTGAGTTGTCAATTAAGCTGCACCTGGAATTAGTTCTTGCTCACAGAAGTTTATCAGTAGCAACAGTTTGTAGTATCAACAACAAAGCAACAACAACAGTAGAACAAGAGCAATAGTAACAGTAATAGTAAATAGTGGGATTCAAGTGCGGTAGGCATGGGGATGGATGGACAGGCGTTTCATGAACGAGTCTAAACATGTAACCTCAAGATCTAGGGCATTGCAGATAATAAGAATAAGCATCCAAGTACTAAACAATCCTAGGGATGTGCTCCATATATAGTCATGCATGCTTGCAATGAGAACTTGCACAACATCTTCTGTCTAGCCAGCCCGTGGCAGCGGGGCCTCTAGGGAACTACTGACAATTAAGGTGCTTCTTTTAGTAGAGCACCGGAGCAAAGCATTAACACTCCGTGAACACATGTGATCCTCACACGACAGCCACCCCCTCCGGTTTTCCCAATTTTTGTCACTTTGGGGCCTTTGGATCCGGACAATGATATGTGTACACAACTTGCAGATAAGATCACAAACAATACTATCATAATGATTCAATAATAAGTTCAGATCTGAGATCATGGCACTCGGGCCCTAGTGACAAGCATTAAGCACAACAAGTTGCAACAAAGTCAAATAGCACTAATAGAGATACTAGGCACTATGCCCTAACAATCTTATTCGTTTACATGATAGAACTCATCCAATCCCTACCATCCCCATAGCCTACAGCGGGGGATTACTCACTCATGGATGAGGGAAACATTGATGGTTGATGGAGAAGCGTTGGTGATGACGATGGCAATGATCCTCTTCAAATTCCCCTTCCTGGCAGGGTGCCAGAATGAAGTTTATGGATCTGAATCGCGGTTTCTGGTGGTGGCGGCGCAACGGAACTCTTTCTGAAAAATGATGAACCCCCTCAATTGTTAGGTCAAGGAGTAACTTATAGGCGCAGAGGGAGCCCGAGGGGTGGATGGGGTGGCCGCACCCCCTAGGCACGGGCTGGGCCCACCCGCGCCTGGCAGGGGTGTGGGCCCCCAGGCCTCCACTCCGTCTCGTCTTCTGGCTCCGTGGATCTTCTGATGAAATAGGATTTTTGGCATATTTTCCAGGATTTTTCCTGATAGTTGATTTTCTGCACAAAAACTAGACACCAAGGTAATTCTGCTGATGTCGTGGTGGTGGCACAACAGATGCCATGGGTAGGCTAAAGTTTGGGGCCAATGGATGCTAGTGGGATCTGGGGAGGGAAGATGCAGTTGATTCTACACACAAAAGACTAAGGTAAAGATCTTTATTTCTCCTTCCTTGGGCTACAAGTGCTCCTTGAGCTGTATACAAGGAGAAAGGAAGAACTTTACCAGCCAAACGGTAATAAAATGAGCCGATCCCCTCCTCAGGGTCCAAGCCTCCCCTTATAAAGGAGAGCCTTAGGTTCCTTTAGGGCTGATGTGGCAAGCATATTCGAGGAATATGCTTGTCCCAAAATAGTAGTTCGGCGGCCTCCTTTCCCTGTCGCCCCTCTAATGATGGCAAGGTTCCAGAGGGCCCCTCCAGCGTGCCTCGGGCTTCAGGACTGTCACCTTCGTGACCTCCTTCTGCCCCTCTGTCGCTCTGTGCCTTTGTCTCTTGTGCTTGGCTCTGCTCAGATTCTCCCTAGCCTGTGGCTAGAGTTTGACTTTAGGCTTCTCCTTCTCCTGCAAGCTTCGTATCATTTGGCCCTGCCTCGCGTAACTCGGCTCGTCCTTCACCTGCATTAAGATTACTCGGGCTAACCCAGCCGACTTACACAGTATCTCGGCCGGGTAATGCCTTGCCATTATCATAAGGGTCCTGCCCTTTCCTATCTCGGCCGACCTCTACAGGATTCGGCCGACTCAGACTGTAACTCGGAAACTGGACGGGGAACATCCTTTCGTCTTTCCCTGTCTTTACCCTATCCGAGGTCACCTCCCCAACATTAGTCCCCGAAGCTGGTATGGCCCTGCCAACAACTTCGGCCGGGCCGTATCAGTTTCATGATATTCGTTCTGCATTGTTTTTGAGTTATCTTTTTCTCATTCGAGGTATCATCATATCTTCTCGCGTACGCCTCGTCCTACGTGTCATACTCATCCTCGTTTCTCTAGTTTTTTGTTCCTCTACAGTATATACTGACAGGCTACAGTTATTACTGCGCTTGTCGCGCCGGCGCTGCGACGCCTCATGTCCCGTTTCTGTCGGGGATCGTGACCTTCTTTTCCACCGTGTGGTCCTTGGTGCGGTTCCACTTAGCGGCGTGCGGTCATGCGGCGCACACGATCTACACGGTCAACCGCCACACCCACGATCCCACTACCTCGCAGGCGGCACGGTTATAAAGAGGGGTGCGGGGCTGGGAGATTCACTTTCCCCCTCCGCTCACCTGTGCCCTTCTTCTTCCTCTCGCCTCTGCGCCCGTTCGCGACTCCACCGCCGTGTGTTCATCTGGGTCTCCGACGGCAGGGATCCCGCCGCCCTGCTCTGTCTGCCTCGTCCCTGTTTGCTTGCTCCGGCGTCGTCGCCGGTGAGTTCTTCCGGTCCCATCGCCTAGGCTCTCCTCTAGATTCCTCTGTTTCCCTTTCATTTTCGCGCGGTAGATCCTTCGCTGCTCCGCCGCCGTTTCCGCGTAGAATCACGACGGGGCCGTGCAGTTCTAAGTTTTCCTCCGCCGCTAGTTCTTCCTCCGTAAATTTCTCCGGCGACCCCATGTCGAGCTCCGTCAGCGGTGCCCTTATTTAGGATGACGATGCTGCCTCTGGGCCCGAGCGAGGCTCGTGGCAGGGCTCTTCTGTCACCCGCCGAGAGGTTGAGTGGTTAATCCGAACTCGCCGGATTCCTGCCGAGGTAGCTTGTCACTTACCCGACAGCGAATCCTCTCCAGTTCTTAGGGAGGGCGAATATGTAGTCTTCATGTCATATTTTGCTCGCGGGTTTGGTCTACCTCTCAGTGATTTCGCTAGGGAGTTCCTTGATTACTTCGGCCTTCAGCCGCATCATCTTCCTGCTAATGCCATCGCCTCTCTCTGCCTTCATCTCCGCCTCGGAGGGATACTTCGGCCTATGGCCATCTGTGCATGTTTGGTCAAAGTTTTTTCAGATTCGATCCAACATCGTCCCAGACAAATATCTGCAACCCTCCGAGAAGTTGCTCACCCAATGCGGTGCCGCGTCCATCACACCTCGGAGTAAATCCGTATTTCCTCGCGTTGCAGGTCTAGAATCATGCAAGAAGTGGCATAAGTCATTCTTTTTGTCGTGGGAATGGTCACGGCAGATGCTGCAATCGGCAGCGAGTAGTAGAACGAGGGGCAAGGGCGGCCAGCCATCTGCGGTGCGAGATGAGGGTGGAGACATAGGGTTTTACCCAGGTTCGGCCCCCCGGAGGGTAAAGACCTACTCCTGCTAGATTGTATTATGATGGTGTTACAACGGGGCGAGCTCGGCGGCTAGGCGGCGAGTCGCTTGGGTGTATGATGGAACGTGTCTCTACACGCCCTGTAGGGAGGTTTATATAGACTCACCTCCCCTAGGGTTTACATATCTCAACCGAATCAGTTAAGGCTTCGGTCCTCGTTTAACCTAATCCGACTGGGCCTATCTAATCGCCTGGGCCTTCAGCTTCCAGTCGCTTGGATCCACACCGGGCCTCGATCGAGTCGCCGTCTTGCAGGCCCACTCGCCAGTTCCTGGGCCAGTCGGAAACGTCCTGCTGGGTATACCCCGGTAGGCATATCCCCATCAGTAGTCCCCGAGGCCGTCATCGATTGGGCGCAGGTGGTCGCTGGCAGTCGGAGTATACGGCTTTCAATGCGGACATCCAGTCGAATCGGTGGCGGGCTCCTGAATAAAGGAGGAAACTAGTCATTCTGGTCGCAGCTTTGGCGATTGGATCGGCGAAATATTTAGTCACTGTTCGTAGTGATCGGGTCGGCGAGCCGAGTGGCTGAAGTCAGACCGTGAAAACGCAGTCAAACTAGCCGTTGGGATAATCCAACGGTAACTTTTGGCGTAATCACCGCGTAGTAACAGCTCCCTGATTTGGCGGGTAACAACCGCTATATAAAGGGAATGGTAGGCGATCGGAGAACCACTTCCTTGTCATTTCCTCCAATTGCGCGCACCTTCGTTTTCCCCCACATCGCGATCCAGCTGAGTCGAAATCTTCCGACCCCCACGAACCCCTCCACCAATGGCTCCCTCCACCGAACCATGGGGCAGGTCCAAGTGTACGAGGGCGCAACTGGCGTCCTTCGAGGAGGCCGAGATCCTGCGCGCCGGCAGGTGGCGCATCCCCGCGGCCGGAGAGGTGATCCCGGACCCGCGTGAGGGAGAGTTCGTTTGCTTCACCAGCCACCTAGAGCGGGGGCTGGGATTCCCAACATCTCTTTTCTTTCGGCGCTTCTGCGCCTTCTACGGGATCCAACCGTCGGACCTGGGCCCGCACAACATCGAGCAGCTCGCCATTTTCGTGGCGTTCTGCGAGTGCTATCTGGGCTGCAGGCCCTACTTTCCCCTGTGGCAAGATCTGTTCCATGGGCGGATCAGTCGCGAGGAAGCGCGCGGCCCAATGCTTGTCGCGGGTGGCCTGACGTTTCAGCTGAAATCGAAGGCTTCCTTCTTTGATCTGATGCTACCCGCCAAGGCGGCGAGTGAATGGAAAAAGTCTTGGTTCTACGTAACCGAGGCGACTCCGGACGGCGAGGTGGCGATCCCAAGATACTCCGCCGACCGGCCTGAACCACGCCGACTCCAAGTCGGCAAGCTTCCAACAGACCAGCGGATGGTTGTGGATGAAATGCTTCAGACCATCCGCGGCCTGAAGAAGAGGGGTCTCCAGCCCATCAATTTGTACAACTGCTGGCTCGGGCGGCGACTCGTCCCCCTGGCCTGCCGCGACCACTACATGTACGAGTACGCGGGCCGGGAGGACTCGACGAAGTCCTGCCTCGTCGAGTGGCAACTCGAGGATTACCTCCTGGCGCTGAAGAAGATCACCCAGGCGGCGTACCTCGGCGCGAAGGCTGGGGTCGCCCCCTACACCGCGAAGCATCCAGCCCCAACGGTAAGTCATCTTTCTGTCGTTCGCAGTCGCAGTTAAATGCAGTCGCGGTCATGTTGATGTTGTTTATGCTTTTTGCAGCTATTTCAAGTGGTGGAAGGGTGGCTTCCGCCCACGGACGACGATAATTCGAGCTCGTCCGTCCAGGAGGCGGGCGAATTGCCTCCAGCAAGGGGAGGCATCGAGAGTGACGGGAGCGGCGACGACGACGAATCCGAGGAAGAGGTCGCCCCGCTGGTCCGGAAAACACGCGGACAGCGGCAACGTGAGCTCGAAGCGAGCAAAAGCCTCGAGCGTCACGACGATGACGACGATGAGATCCCCGAGCACACCTCGCGTCGCGAGGCCACTCCATCGAAGAAGAAGAAGAAGGAGGTGAAGGCCCCTCCAAAGAAGAAGGCAAAGCCAGCGAAACAGGCGTCTCCGCCTCATTCGCCAAGCAGCTCCGACGCCACCAGCCTGGCCAGGGGTGAAGCTCCCCAGATGGAGGTGGCGCCGGATATCACCGCCATCCTGAACGAGGTGCCTCTGGCCTCGATGCCTCCGCCGTTCGCCCCAGTCTCTGGGTCGGGGGCCGCTCCGGTCGCGGTAGCTTCGCCGCCCAAGGATGCTCCTGCCGAAAATGTTTCGGAAGCTCCATCTGCAGCCTCGACAACGAAGAAACCATTCGTGTCTTGGGCACGCGATGTCTTGGAGATGGGCCTCAGTCGCCGACTGGGCCCCGAACTGGAGAAGCCGGCCGGCATCCGCACGGGGCTACGCTTCATTCCAGTCGCCAAGTGAGTTTTGCTCACCTACCTTTGTCTTTCATTGTACTCGGATTATTTTGCTCACCCGATCAATTTGTAGGACCGGAGCTAAGAAGATAGGCCACCCGTCTGTGGCCAAGGTGCCGCCAGTCGTCGCGGAGGAGGACCCCTCTCGGAAGAGAAAGGCTGACGAGGTCGCTGCCCCCACAGATGGTACCAAGAAGGCCAAGAACGACGAGGTCGTCACGGTGTCTGACGACACGATGGTGGCCTAGAGCGATCCTGCGGCGGTGACGACCTCGGCAATCAAGGAGGGTGCTCCTTCGCGAGGGGAGGCCGAGCCAGCCTCTTTTAGTGCCGGCGCGTCCATCGCGACCTTCCCGCGCTTCATGGCTAGAGCGGCCACGGCGAGTGGTACCACACCGTCGAGCCGCGCACCCGGAGTCGCCGAGACGGAGGTCGAGCAGCGGCGCGGGCACACTCCGGCCCCTCTTACCTCCGTGGATGCACTGCAGCTTCATGGCATGCTGGGCGCGGCCATCCAGGTATGTCCAGTCCCCGAGGATCAGGCCGCTGTGTTGCAGTGGTCTGATTCTTTTAATTTCTTGTTTTTAATTCGCGCGTCCAGTCCCCGAGTGCGCGCTCTCTGAATTTTAGCGGGTGGGCACTTAGGATTTTCGATTGCCAGTCCCCGAGTGCGCACTCGCTGAATTTCAGCGGGTGGGCACTTAGGATTTTCGATTGCTAGTCCCCGAGTGCGCACTCGCTGAATTTCAGCGGGTGGGCACTTAGGATTTTCGATTGCCAGTCCCCGAGTGCGCACTCGCTGAATTTCAGCGGGTGGGAACTTAGGATTTTCGATGTTGCTGACTGTTTGGCTTGTGTTCAGGGTTTGTAGCGCGAGTCGGCTGACCGGCTTGCTGCAAAGCGTCGCGCGGCGGAAGAACTTGCCGTCGTCCAAGAGGCGAACAAGGGACTCCAGGCGACTGCTGCAAAGGCGGAGGAGGTCCGCCAGGGCCTTGTCCCAGCGAGTGAGTTGGCGGCAGCTTAGACTGCGCTGAGCTCGGACGAGAAGCGGATCGCCGACCTTGAGCGCGAGCTGAAGGAGGCGAAGGAGGAGGCAACTTCGGCGGATGGGCGAGCCAAGGCTGCCGTTACAGCCACCGCCGAGGAGCGGAAGGTCTCCACGCCCTTGTTGCTGGGCTTCAAGATGACTACACTTCTCTTCAGAGCTTCATCACGGATCTCTCCCGTCCCCTGATTGGTGAGTGTGCCTTCCTTTGCCTGTAACGTTTGTATTGTGTAATCTTCGATGTACTCACTGTCGCTTTCTATCCGCAGGTCGAATAATTGACAGCGCGGAAGAGGCGAGTTCGTTCGACGCACGACAATGTGTGGCCACGCTGGTCGACTCGGCCGCGTTGTCGGCGACGTGCATACGGGCGTATCTCCAAGAAATGTCACCCACGGAGGTGATTCCCAGCGACCTCGTCGAGGTGTGGCGATACTTGGAGAAGGCGCCGTCAGTCGTCGAATTCATGACGCGATCGGCGTTCCGACGTGGAGCGGCGACGGCGCTTAGCCTTGGACTCGCTCACTTCCCGGAGGACTTCGATCTGGAAGATGTGACGAGTGGCTTCCCGTCGTCGACCGGCTCGGTGGAGATCTCTGAGGTGCTGAAGCTGACGGACCGCACCGCGGTATATTCCGAGCGCGTCTGGGCAATGGGCGACCTCCTTCCTTACCAGGAGACGGTCGTCGCGCCCAACGACCCCGAGCTGCAGCACCGGGACTTCAAGATCGAGCAACCCTTCCGTGCAGCGATGGCGGGTGAGCTGACGACGTACCCGTCAAACCCGTACACTCCCTTCATTCGCAATCGCAAGGGTGGTGGCGAGTCGTCGTCGAAGCCTGCGGAGTAGAATATTGTGCCCTGGGGCGTTAGTGACAGTGCTGCCATTGGGCATATTATGTATTTTGTATCGCTTGCGACATGCTATTAATGGAATATCGTGTTGTTTTGTGAATTGTCGTGTGTTTCTGATTGAGGTTTGAGCGAGTCCCCGAGCGCGTCCGCCCTTTTTTTACAGGGTTTACCTCGTTTGTTATGTGTTTGCTATTTTGGATGTTTTGTTTATTGGGGTCGACTCGCCCGAACTCGGAGATCCAGTCGCAAGGCGACTCCCATGAGTGCTATGTACTTCACCGTTTTCCCTTGCGCGAACGAGGTCGGGTGGCCGAGTCCCCGAGCGTGGTACTTGGCTGTTCTAGGCGCGACTCGAGGGTGGGTGAGGACTTGGCGCGTTATGGTGAGTGCATCACTACTGCCTGACCCGTCGGGTCAGTCGCATGGCGAGTCCTGGGCATGCTCTCATACTTGGCGTTTTCCCTAGCCGCTCTTGCTGAACTGGTCGTCAGTCCCCGAGCATGGTACTTGGCTGTTCGAGTCGCTATGTCGAGGATGCGGAGGATCATGGTCGCTGTGAGAAGCGAAGGCAGTTGTCTTGGCTCGTAGAGCCAGTCGGGCTAGGCGACTCCAATGGGGCTCCGGGTAGGCGTTTTTCGTGGATGTTGCAAGACCTGAGGTGACCCAGTGCCCTTGTAACTCACTACTTTGCCGTGCCGATCGCTGTACCAAAGGTTGACTTCTGCAGTTAGCTTGACGCTGTTGTTACGAGTGCGAGTGGCACAAGACATGGAGAGTAGGCTAAATTTGCGGTAACCAATTCTTTTTATTTCATAGCGACTGGAGGGTACATATGTGGGGTTCTAGGAGTAGAACTTCCGTAGGAGGTTTACATTCCACGGTCGCTTGACGTCGAGTTTGCCGTCCCCGCAGACGTCGATGAGGTAGTAGGCGTCGTTGCCGAGTACTCGCTTGATGGCGAATGGTCCCTCCCACGGAGGGGAAAGCTTGTGCATGCCCTTCTTGTCCTGGATGAGGCGCAACACCAGGTCGCCTTCTTGGAAGGTGCGAGTTTTCACCCGCCGGCTGTGATAGCGGCGGAGTCCTTGCTGGTAGATGGCGGTGCGTGATCGAGCGAGGTCACGTGCCTCGTCGAGTTGATCGACTCCATCCTGACGGGTGAGTTCGTTCGCAGCCTCCGTGTAGTGGACGACCCTTGGTGAGTCGTGCTCGAGGTCGGTGGGCATGACTGCCTCGGCGCCGTACACCATGAAGAAGGGGGTGAACCCTGTCGACCTGTTGACCGAGGTGCGGATGCCCCAGATGACGGAGGGTAGCTCCTCGACCCAGCACCCGGCGGTGCGCTCGAGTGGTACTTGGAGCCGCGGCTTCAGTCCGTGGAGGATGCTCTGGTTGGCCCGTTCCGCCTGGCCATTGGATTTCGGGTGGGCGACTAACGCGAGGTCGAGCCGGATGTGGTGTTCCTCCCAGAACTCGTCCATGGCTCCTTTGGCGAAGTTGGTGCCGTTGTCCGTGATGCTGCTGTTTGGGAACCCGTAGCGATATATGAGCTCGCGTAGGAATTTAGTGGCGGTCTTCCCGTCGCATTTCCGGACTGGTTTGGCCTCCACCCACTTTGTGAATTTGTCGACTGCGACCAGGAGGTGGGTGTAGCCAGAGGGGGCCTTTTTGAAGGGGCCTACCATGTCCATACCCCACACGGCGAATGGCCAGGTGATGGGGATTGTCTTGAGCGCTGAGCTCGGCACGTGCGTCTGGTTGGCGTACTTCTGGCACCGGCGCACCGCTGGACAATGTCGACGACATCGGCGTGTGCGGTGGGCCAGTAGAAGCCGTGCCGCATAGCCTTGGCGACCAGAGAGCGGGCGCTGGCGTGGTGGCCGCAGTCGCCGGAGTGGATGTCGTGGAGGATCTTACGTCCTTCGGCGGGTTGGACGCAGCGTTGGAACACGCCGGTCACGCTGCGCTTGTGGAGCTCGCCATCGATGATGGTGAAGGATTTGCATCGGCGTGCAATCATCCGGGCGTCTGTCTTGTCTGCCGGCAAGGTGCCAGCCTCCAGGTAGGCGATGTATGGCTTGGTCCAGTCGTCTGGCTCGGCGACGAGTGTGACCAGGGCTGCCTCCGGTTGCAGCGGGACTCCGATGTCGATCTCCCTTGGGAGGGAGACTGAATGCTTGGTGATCGTGTCGAGGAAGACGCCGACGGGTGGTGCGAGTCGAGCCGACCCGATGCGAGAGAGTGAGTCAGCCTCCTCGTTCTTCTGCCTGTCAATCCACTCGACGGAGTACCCTGCGAAGTGTCCCCCTAGCTTGTCTACTGCTTGGCGGTATGCCACCATGGTGGGAGAGACAACGTCGCAAGTGCCAGCGACTTGCCTAGCGACAAGGTCGGAGTCTCCGTAGCAGCGTAGGCGGTTAACGTTCATCTCCTTGGAGCTCGCATGCCGTGGAGTAGTGCCTCGTACTCAGCCATGTTGTTGGTGCGGGGGGTGAAGTCGAGGCAGAGGACGTAGCGGAGCTTGTCGCCCTTCGGTGAAGTCAGCACGATCCCTGCTCCTGCGCCATCCGCGTTCTTGGTGCCGTCGAAGTGGAGGCTCCAGTAGTGGTGGTATGGCAGCTTTTCTGGCTGCTGGGCCTCTTCCCAATCGGCGATGAAGTCCGCTAGAGCCTGCGACTTGATCGCTTTTCGTGGCTCGTATTTGATGTTGTGGACGCTGATCTCGACGGCCCACTTGGCGACTCGCCCGGTCGCCTCGCGGTTGCGGATGATGTCCTGCAACGGTGCTGAGGAGACGCCCGTGATTGGGTGCTCCTGGAAGTAGTGCGGCAGGCGCCGCTGTGCTCTAAAGACCGCGTATACCAGTTTCTGGTACTACGGGTACCGCTGGCGCGACTCGGTGAGGACCTCGCTGATGTAGTACACCGGTCGCTGCACCGGGCGCTCCTTGCCTTCTTCTGGTCGTTCGACGACCATTACGGCGCTGACGACGCGCTCGGAAGCTGCGACGTAGACCAGCATGGGTTCTTTTTCGATAGGGGCGGCGAGTAGCAGTGCGGCGAGTAACACCTTCTTGAGGTCGCGGAGCGCGTTGTTCGCCTCCTTGTCCCACTGGAAGGTGGGGTTCTTGCGCATCAGGCGGTATAGGGGCATCTCCTTTTCGCCCAGGCGGGGGATGAAGCGAATGAGAGCCGCTACTCGCCCGGCCAGCTTCTGGACGTCGCGCAGGCACTCGGGTTTGCCGAGTCGAGCGATCGTGTCGATCTTGGTGGGGTTCGCCTCGATCCCGCTCTTGGAGACGACGTACCCCAGTAGTTGTCATGCTGGTACACCGAAGGTGCATTTGCCTGGGTTAAGCTTTATCTTGTATTTCCGCAGGTTGGCGAATGTTTCCGCCAGGTCGGCGAGTAGATCGCCCTGGCGAGCGGACTTTACGACCACGTCGTCGATGTAGACGTGGATGTTGCGGCCAATTTGGCTCGCGAGGCACTCCTGCATGCACCGCTGGTATGTCGCCCCGGCGTTCTTGAGGCCGAAGGTCATGGCGGTGTAGCAGAAGGCTCCGAATGGCGTGATGAACACCGTCTTCTCCTCGTACTCGACAACCATTTTGATCTGGTTGTACCCAGAGTAGGCGTCGAGGAAACACAGCGACTCCGAGCCCGCGGTGGAATCGATTATTTGGTCGATCCGCGGGAGGACGAACTGCTCCTTCGGGCAGGCACTGTTCAAGTTTGTGTAGTCGATACACATCCTCCAGGCCCCGTTCTTCTTCTCGACCAAGACTGGGTTTGCCAGCCACTTGGAGTATTTAATTGGCCGGATGAAGCCTGCAGCGAGTAGATGCTGCACCTCCTCGGCGATAGCTCGACGGCGCTCTTCATTGAAGGGCCGCAGCGACTGCTTGACGGATCGCACTTTGGGGTCGGTGTTTAGTTTGTGCTCAGCGAGCTCCCTAGGGACACTAGGCATGTCAGAGGGCTTCCATGCGAAGATGTCCCTGTTCTCACGGAGGAACTCGATGAGCGCACCTTCCTAGGCTAGGCTCATGCCCGTCCCGATCGTCACCGTCTGGCTGGAGTCGCCTGGGACCAGCTCGACGGTGCGGGTGTGCGTCGTTGCCTCGAAGGCTGAGGTGTTTGAGCCCTCCGAGTTGGGCTTCTTGATTATGGTGGGGTCGTCGTTGTTGACCCTGCTCGCGTACTTGGCGAGCTCGTCAGCATGGTTGGTTTCTGCCGTGATGACGGCGTTGGCGAGTTCGGCTCCTTTGGCCTCGCACTCGGCGGCCATGTCGGGGTCGCCGTTGATGGTGATGACGCCGCACGGCCCGGGGAGCTTCATCGCGTTGTACGCGTAGTGGGGCGCTGCCATGAACTTGGCGAATGCCTGGCGCCCCAGGACACAGTGGTAGGGGCTGTCGAAGGGTACCAGCTCGAAGACGATCCGCTCAGTACGGAAGTTTGCTGGTGTGCCGAAGGTGACGGGCAGCGTGACCTTGCCGATCGGGTACGCCTTCCGACCGGGGACGATGCCGTGGAACGTGGTATAGGTCGTCTCGACCATTGACTGCGGGAGTCGCAGTCGCCTGAAGGTGTCTAGGTACATGATGTTGATGGAGCTGCCGCCGTCCATCAATGTCTTGGGGAGCCAGTAGTCGCCCACCTTAGGCTTGACGACCAGGGCGACTCGGCCTGGGTACTCGATGCATGGCGAGTGGTCCTGGCGGCTCCAGGTGATGGGCTGCTCCGACCAGTTGAGGAACTGGGGAACGTCCACTTGGGCCACCGTGTTGACGGCGACGGCGCGGGCGATGACCTTCTTCTCGCGCTTCGTGTTGAAGCCTATGAAGGTATGGAGCGTGCCGGCCATGTTGCCGAATTTTCCGCCGTTTGGCGGGTTGTTGTCGGGGTCCTCCCGCGCTCGCCGTGCCTTCTCAATATCCCTGAGAGTGTGGCAGTCGGCGGTCGTGTGTGTAGCGGGCTTCCCTTCCCTGCTGTGAAACGCACAAGGTTGGTTAAGGAGGGCCGCGGGGTCGAATCTTGGTTTCGCCTTGTAATTGCGGCCGTCGCGGCGTTGCCCTCCGTCGCGGCGGAAGCTCTTAGGCTCGCGCTGCGCGTGCCCGGCGTTGGTGACGAAGTCGACTCGCCCGTCACTGCGGCGCTTGCCGGTGAGGCGAGTGTTGCTGTAGCGTAGGTCGGATCGTCGTCCGTTGTCGTTGCCGCTCGTGCGGCGTTGGCCTCCCGACTCGTCTTCGGTTTCCTGGTTTGGATCTTCCTCCGCGTACCATTTGGCGATCTCGAGGAGGTCCGGTATGTTGTCGAGCGTGCGAGAATGTCGCTTGAGCTTGGCGACCAAGGGCTCGTAGCGGCACGAGGTCTTGAAGCAATGGATCCCGGTGTCCGGGTGGATGCCGACCGCGTTGTACCATAGTTCATGCCACCGCTGGACCCAGTTGCGGGTCGACTCGCGGGGTCCCTGGACGCATCGCTCCAGGTCCTCGATGGTGGTGGCGCGCGTGTAGGAGCACTCGAAGTGCCTGACGAAGGCGTCTCGCATCTTTTCACAGGAGTCAATGCTATCCTGGGGAAGGGTGTTGATCCGCTGCCTGCATGTTCCCTCCATCATCAGGGGGAGGTAACGGGCGGCTAGCAGGTTGGTGTGGCCAGCGATCCCCATCGCCATGAGGTATGTATCCAACCACACGGAGGGGTCGTACGAAGGGTCATACTTTTCTATTTCCTTCAGCGCCTTGAAGTTCGCCGGGTATTTTTCGCCTTGGATCATCGGTCCGAAGCAACTGGGCCCGAGTCGACTTAGCGATCCCATCGGCTCGCCGTCGCGGCGATTGGTTAGGGTGTGCCGCAGGTCGTCGGGCTGGCGTGCGCGCCAGCTTTGGTTGTTGATGATGTGGGTGCGGGCGTCGACGGGCTGACCGTTGGCGGCGACGAAGTTGGTCGCTGGCCTGGGGTCGTTGGTGGAGAGTGCCGCGTTCGCGGGTCGATGCTGCAGCTGCAGTGGCTCTGGTGGCGGACAGTTGAGGGTGTTTGCCGCCAATGGGCGGCCGCTTGAGGCCGCTCTGCTGCCCGAAGAACGCGAGTACACCCGACCATGCGAGTCGGCGCCTGCATTTTGCTGCTCGACCGCCTTTGAGAGCAGAGCCCTCACGTACTGGATCTGTAAGGCGCCGTCGCCGGTGGCCGTGATGTTGTCGGCGGCTGCTCGACCTGCCATGAGGTTGTCCATCGGGGTGGAGAACAGTGGTAGGCCATTCGCGTCTCGCTCCCGTGAGGAGACCACTATCCGCGGTTGGTCCCTGGGAGGTGTGCGGTTGGGTGGAGGTGGGGCGCCGTTCGCCGTCGACCCTGGTGGGGGCCGGGTGCTTCCTCCTGGCGGCGCGTTCTCACAGATCGCGCACTCGGCCACGCGGGCCGGGTCGTTCTCGTCGTCGAAGTTCAGGGCGCGCCCCTGGACTGTGGGGTTCAGGCGCGACCTGATTCGCTGCTGGTGGTAGCGCGACAGCTCCTGCGCCGTCACCTGCTCGAGGCGAAATTTTTCGCGCTCGGCTTGCTCCTTGCGGATTGCCTCCGCCAGCTTCAGTCGGAGTTCCTCGACCTCCGTTGCCGTGGCGTTAGGAGGGATCGGGGTGGAGAAGGGGTCCTCCAGCGGATCGGTGCCAGTCACCATGTAGGTCGCGGCGTGGCGACTGGTCCCGTCCCGGAGATCGGCGGAATTTTCCAATCCGGAGTCAAAGTCGAAGATCCCAAGGATGGAGGGATCCTCAAAGTTTCCCATGTTGGAGACCTGGGTGATGGAGCCCGCGGGTGAAGCCGCGGTGATGGATCCGGCGAGTGACGCCGGGGTCGCCGAGTCGGCGTCGTCGTTGAGGGCCGCGTCTTCCGTGGCCGCGGAGTTTTCCGCCACGTCGCTGTGGGCCGAATTGTACTCGGAGGCGAGGCGATGGATCGTGCGGACCTGACTCTCGGAGAGCCGGTCACGTGGCGGCGACTCGCGGATGCGAGCCGAGTCCTCCGAGGTGATGACGTCGGTGAGGCCGACGAAGAGGCTGATCGTGCCGACCGACAAGATCATGCGCTGCGTGACGGGTCGCGCTGCCGGGACGTAGCTGCTCGGCAAGATCTGAAGCATCTCGCCGATCGCTATCATGCGGCCGGTGGCGACCGTCTCGTTGATGGGCAGATTGGATCTCGCCGCAGAACACCGGCCAGGCCCCACGGTGGGCGCCACTGTCGTGGGAATGGTCACGGCAGATGCTGCAATCGGCAGCGAGTAGTAGAACGAGGGGCAAGGGCGGCCAGCCATCTGCGGTGCGAGATGAGTGCGGAGACACAGGGTTTTACCCAGGTTCGGCCCCCCGGAGGGTAAAGACCTACTCCTGCTAGATTGTATTATGATGGTGTTACAACGGGGCGAGCTCGGCGGCTAGGCGGTGAGTCGCTTGGGTGTATGATGGAACGTGTCTCTACACGCCCTGTAGGGAGGTTTATATAGACTCACCTCCCCTAGGGTTTACATATCTCAACAGAAATCAGTTAAGGCTTCGGTCCTCGTTTAACCTAATCCGACTGGGCCTATCTACTCGCCTGGGCCTTCAGCTTCCAGTCGCTTGGATCCACACCGGGCCTCGATCCAGTCGCCGTCTTGCAGGCCCACTCGCCAGTTCCTGGGCCAGTCGGAAACTTCCTGCTGGGTATACCCCGGTAGGCATATCCCCATCACTTTTATGTAAAGAACTCTGGGAGTGAAGATAAGATTCGACTCCCTGCTTTTTCAATCGGCCCTCCTTCCAAGCAGAACTGGACCTATAATCCGAGGAAGAGTCATGCTCTGGCCGAGTCTTTTGAGATTCGGCTGAAGGAACTAATCCGCTCCGGGCTACGCGGTGAGGATCTGATGACTACCTTCATCAGCAGCCGGATCTGCCCATTCCAGAAACGCACACATAAGCTCTGCTATATGAGTGGTCCTCTCGATCCCAACCGAGTCTGGACGGTGGAGCTGGACAACTACCTCATCTTCAAGCGTGTCCGGGCTATCTTTAAGACGGAGATGCCGGAGGATTGGGCCTGGGGATTGAAGCCGTTCACCCGCGAGCATCCCCCTCCCGCAGTAAGTTTACGCATTAGTGTTTTGCTTCCTAATCGCGTTCGTAACTCTTTGCTAATTTTTCTCTTTCTTGTCCTGCAGAGGTTTGAGGAGCAGAAGACTGAGGATGCCAAGGTTTTGTCACTCCCGTGGCCTGCGGATCGGAATACTCCGGACAGCGGGGATCCGAACTCAGAAGAGTTCGTTCCCAAGTCGGATCTTGCTCCGGCTCGCGCTCGCGGCAAGACCCCGGCCCGCGAGGAGGAAGGTGATTCGGACGAGGTACAAGTTCTAGAGGTAGTTGCCGCAATGCCAATTTCTTATGCATTTCCGGCTTCTACTTTCTCAGCTAATCTGGCCGGTCAGGTTCACAACGCTGAGCCTCTCGCCTCCCGGCCTCCTGTTACCTCGGGGAAACGTAGCGCTCCAGCTGGTGCCTCAGAAGCGGCTCCCAGGAAGCGAATAAATAAGTCAGCCCAGCACCCTCCGAAGCGCAAAACTATGCCCGGGGTTACTGGGTGAGTTGCTTTTGTTTGTATTTCTTGTTTCTCTCTTTCTGCTTTTTGACCTGATCTTCTTGTCTTTGCAGGGCTCCTCTTTCTGTTAAACCCAACGGTCCTAGCATGACGAGTCGTACGACTCGGCCGCCTTCTCCTCCGCCTCCTAAGGATACCAGAGTTCCGAGTCCTGCTCGCGTTGCTTCTCCTCCTGCTCCGAATCAGACACGACCGCGCCATGATGCGCCTGAGATTTCTCCTGCTGATGCCGATACACTTCGGCCAACAGATATTCCTACCGAACCTGCTGCCTCCTCCGTGAACCCCGATGTTTCTGTTGAGATTCCTTCGACCCCCGCGGTATCTATTGCGACACCAACTCCAGCTGAGGATATCAATATCTCGGCGCCCTCTGCAACCGTAATTCCTTCGGCTCCCAAGGACGCTGCTCCAAGTGCCGAGGTATCGGCTCCTACTGACGCCTCTCTTAAGGCAAGAAAGGTCGTTGTTACCAAGCCTTCGTCCTCTCAGAAAGGACTTGCCAGCTCATCTCAGCCTACAATTGCTGATGCGCTGCGCAAGGGGGTTTCCTCTGCCAAGAGCACTATTAAACCGGCTGCTGATAGACAGCTTGCTCTCCGCAAGAGTCCGGCGGCGGCGGTTGTTACCCAACATGTCCGAGGTAAAGTTCTGACTCGCACGGAGAGTGGGAACAGTCTCGGCTCGTTGGTCGAGTATGCCAACAATTGGAACGCTGCCGATCAGCTCGAGGGTAATCCAAGCAGCCAGCCGTTTCAACTCTCCGATATCAGCATCCGCCTACATCAGGCTGCCAAGATCGTTCTTGAAAGTGACAAGATGAATGAGGTAATTGTTTTTATGGAGTTTTGATTAGTTCTCCGGATGCTATTATATATACTCTAGTCCCCGAAGCTTGCAACCGAATAACTTGTTATTCGTTTGGATGTTTTATGATGCTTTACTTAGTTCAGTTTTGTCTTAGAGTTCGAACCTCCATCCAACTAGATCTGCATTAAATTCTGCTTCATTTGGGTCTGTCTGAACCTTGAATATCCAGCCACCTAGGTCCGAGTTAAGTTTTGCTTGACTCGGATATGTCTTAGCTTCGAATATCCAGCCACCTAGATCCGGGTTAAGTTCTGCTTGACTCGGATCTGTCTTAGCTTTGAATATCCAGCCACTAGATTTGGGTTAAGGTTTGCTTGACTCAGATCTGTCTTAGCTTTGAATATCCAGCCACCTAGATCCGGGTTAAGGTTTGCTTGACTTGGATCTGTCCTAGGTTCGAATATCCAGCCACCTAGATCTGGGTTAAGGTTTGCTTGACTCGGATCTGTCTTAGCTTTGAATATCCAGCCACCTAGATCCAAGTTAAATCTCGCTTCACTTGGATCTGTCTTAGGTTCGAATAGCTTATTACTATTTGCTTTATTGCTTAGGTTACGCATGACCGGCGGACCGCCGAATTCCAAAGGCTGCTTTTTGCGCATAAAAATTTGCAAGAAAAGTACGAGAAGGTTATTCCTGTGGTGAAGAAAGCTGGTAAGTCGTCAAACTCTTGCGCCATCTCCGAAGCTATTATTGTTTTGTACATGAGATGTTGGCTCACTTTTTTGGTAAACAGGGAACATCAATAATCTTAACATCCGTCTTGAGAAGAAGGTCAAGGCCCTGGAAGGTTAGTTACTTTTTTACTTTATATACTCCCCTTTGAAATGTGCACTAAGTTTCTTTTAACTCTTTTGTCTTTGGTAAAGCCGAGTTACAAACCTTTGCAGCATCTCACCAAGATTGCACGCCCATGCCTGATGTGATGCTGCATTTTTTAGAACAAAATGCTACTCACTCGGCGCAGCTGAAGGATAAAGATGAGGAGATAGCTCGCTTGCGTGCCGAGGTGGAGTCCCTTAAGCTCTCTCAGAAGTCTGAATTAGAAAAGGTCGACCAGGAGTTCTCTGAGGAGAAGAATCGGCTAGCTCTGCAATTGCAGAAAAATAAAGAGCTCCTCGAGGCTGCCGAACTGAAGACACGGGGGATGAGCGAGGAGATCACTCGCTTTGAGAAGAGCAAGATTGACTGGGCTAAAGATCTTTAGATAATGCTGAGCTATATTCATCGTAAGCTTCTGACCGCGGCCGAGTTATCTTTTTCCCTTTCTTACTGCTAACTGACGCACTTGTGTTTTGCGCAGACCATTTTCCAGAAGCTAAGCCCGTGAGCTCTAAAGCGGTGATTAGTGCTCGTGTGCGTCGAGGTGTTCCTGCTGATGCGGACTCAGAGTACTCGATGGAAGATTTCTTGGTTGCTGTTGGCGCTGCAGTTGGTCCGATGAATATTATGGGCAGGGATTTGGTGCAGGCAGCTATCCGAGCCTACCATGTTCTCTGGCCGAATACTTCTGGGACTCCTAATATTGATGAGGTCAAATTATTGGTGGAAAGACTAATGGCATCTGAGAGACATCTAAGTCTTTGGAGGGAATCGACCGGACGAGCTGGTGCTGATATGGCTCTCACTGTCATCATGTCATGGTATAAAGATATTTCTCTTGATACTTTGAGAAATTTGCGCACTGGTTCCCGTTGGGTTGAGGACCCAGACTTTGTCGCTCTCCGGCAAGCTTGTGCCTTCCAGCTTGTTGAGTATGCCGACGTGCATAACTGGAATGAAGGTACGAATTTCCTTCCTAACCCGGAGGACGAGGTCGAAGTTGAGGATGCCTCGGATGATAACTCCGCTGAACAGGGTGAAGATGAGGGTGACTCGGCTGCTTCTGGTGATTCCATTTCGAGCTCGGATGGCAACGGCGACGCGCGATCCTCCTCCAAAGGTACTGGGCATTCCACTGCGCAAGTTGACGCTCCTCAACAGCCTCAGGCTTCCTCCAAAGTCGCTCCTGGGTCTGTGGAGGGCGAGGCAACCTTGGCCGAAGTTCCCCCTACCTCGGAGTGCCCAGCCCCTGACCAAGTCACTGCCTCTCCAGCTAAAAAACTCTAAGTCATTTCTTACCCCTGGTATGCCGGGCGTATGATGTACGTCAAACATTTGTCCGTCTTTTGTGCGGTATGAATTTCTTTTGCCGTGTGCTGCTGAGACACATGTGGTTGTAATCGTTATTACTTTGTTTAACTGGTCCTGTTTGTCCGAATCCTTGCTTTGGCGGCCTTCAATTTCTTGAGTTTGGAGTATATATTTGCCTTTGATCTCCCGTAGTTCGGCGTCCAATATTGCTTGACTTTGATAAACTTTTCCACTTGATCACTGTGGTTTGGACTGTTAATCTGGGCGTAAACCTTGAAGACCGTATTTGGGGGGAGCAAAATAATATCACTCTGGGAGCCTAAGTTTGATATCACAAAGGATAACCCATACTTAGAAATAATATAGGGTAGTCCCCAAGCCACTTCTCAAGGCAATGAGGTTTAATATATAAACCAAATTTAGAAATAATATAAGACAGTCCCCGAGTCACTGCTCAAGGTGCCGAGGTTTAATATATAACACAAAATCAAAAATAATATATGTCAGTCCCCGAGCCATTGCTTTAGCGCCGAGGTCCAATACATGAATCAAACTTAGAAACAATATGGGGCAGTCCCCGAGTCACTGCTCAAGGTGCTGGGGTTTAATACATAAACCAATCTTAAAAACAATATAGTGCAGTCCCCGAGCCACTGCTTTAGCGCCGAGGTCCAATACATGAATCCAACTTAGAAACAATATGGGGCAGTCCCCGAGTCACTGCTCAAGGTGCTGGGGTTTAATACATAAACCAATCTTAAAAACAATATAGTGCAGTCCCCGAGCCACTGCTCAAGTTGCCGAGGTTTGATACATAACATGAAATTTAAAACAACATATGGCAGTCCCCGAGTCACTGCTCTGGACGCCGAGGTTCAATACATAGTTGGTGCTCCATCCCGAGGCATCATTTTACAATGTGTCATAGATGACTCCTACGAGTAAAATGGACGAAGTAAAGCTACGTTCCATGGTCTTTTCGATTCTTCGCCGGCTTTGTCTGCCCTATTCTTTCCTGGTGATTGAGCATCGATTAGGTAATACGCATCATTGTGCAATGCTTTGCTCACGATGAATGGTCCTTCCCATGGAGGCGACAGCTTGTGCATGTCGGCCGTGCGTTGCACCAACTGGAGAACCAAATCTCCTTCTTTAAACACTCTTGGATTCACCTTCTTGCTATGATATCGTCGCAAGTCCTGCTGATAGATAGCTGATCTTGATAGCGCCAGCTCTCTGGCTTCTTCTAGCAGATCGACATCATCTTGCCGAGCTACCTCATTTACTTCAGCGGTTGTATACTGGGTAACCCTTGGTGAGTCATGTATTATGTTGGCTGGAAGCACAGCTTCTGCCCCATACACTAGAAAGAATGGTGTATAACCTGTTGATCTGTTTGGGGTAGTCCTGAGGCTCCATAGTACTGCTGGTAGTTCCTCAATCCAACATCCTGCCGACCTTTGCAGCGGTTCGACGAGTCGTGGTTTTATTCCGGATAGTACTAGTCCATTAGACCTTTCTACTTGCCCATTGGATGCTGGGTGAGCCACAGAGGCGACATCTAGCCTTATGTTCTTTTCTTGACAGAATCTAGCGAAGGCTCCTTCTGCAAAGTTTGTACCGTTGTCTGTAATAATACTGTGTGGGTACCCATATCTTAAGATAATATCTTTAAGGAATTTCACTGCTGTGGGCCCATCACATTTCTTTATTGGTTTCACTTCAATCCATTTTGTGAATTTGTCCACCATTACTAATATGTGGGTCATCCCGCCTCGGGCCGGCTTAAATGGTCCCACCATATCTAAGCACCATAAAGAAATTGGCCAAGTAATTGGTATTGTCTTTAACTCGGACGAAGGCATATGTATTTTGCTGGCATATCTTTGGCAACCATTACATTTTTCGACCAGTTCTTTGGCCTCTTTTAACGCTGTTGGCCAATAAAACCCATGCCTGAATGCTTTGGCCACTAAAGCTCGGGATGAGGCGTGATGTCTGCATTCTCCTTGATGTATATCTAGGAGGATCTCCTGGCCTTCCGTCGAGCTCACACATCTTTGCAACACACTTGTGACACTCCTTTTATACAGCTCATTGTTTATGATTGTATAAGCTTTAGCTCTTCTCACTGTCTGTCTTGCCAATATCTCGTTATTTGGCAAAATCGCATCTCTCAGGAAAGAGAATATGGGTTGCGCCCATGTAGGTGTGATTTTCTCTGGTGTAGTCTCACTATCTATTTCCATATTTTCTGCCGACATAACTACCTCGGATTTCTCCATACTCATCCTTGCATTGGCTGGCTTTATTTTTGGAAATTCTGGGTTACATTGCTTGTCAATTTCCATCGGCACATTATCCTCTCTTGATTTTGCCGGAATAAAGATGGATTCAGACTCTGGAGACGGTGTTATTGATGGCTTCCTCAGGTGCTCTAGGGCGATACCTGGGGGAATTGACTGTCTGGTTGATCCGAGTTTTGACAATGTGTCTGCAGCGTCGTTTTCTGCCCGAGGCACATGATGAAATTCACATCCATCAAAGTATCCACTGAGTTTTTGCACATGAAACATATACAAAGCCATATTATCATCCAACGCATCCCAATTGCCTGAGACTTGCTGTACTACTAGATCTGAATCTCCATAGCACAAGATACGGCGTATGCCAATCTCTTTCGCCACCTTCAATCCATGGACTAGTGCTTCATATTCGGCGACATTGTTTGACGCGGCAAAATGTATTTGCAGCACATATCTCAGCTGGTCTCTTTTTGGCGAGGTTAACACTATTCCTGCCCCCAAACCATTTCTTAGTTTGGAACCGTCAAAGTGCATCGTCCAATAATTCGGATCTGGTAATGGTGGCTCGTATTGTACCTCGGCCCAATCTACAAAGAAGTCGGCCACAGCCTGAGATTTGATTGCATCTCGCCTATCGAATTGCAGAGCATAAGGTGAGAATTCAATTGCCCATTTTGCTATTCGGCCACTTGCATCTTTGTTGCTCAATATGTCGGCTATGTGTGCTTCACAAATCACCTTGATGGGGTGCTCTTCGAAGTAATGTTTAAGTTTCTTTGCTGACATGTACACCCCATATGCCATCTTCTGATAATGTGGGTAATTTTGTTTTGAGGCTGATAGTACCTCGCTTAGGTAATACACCGGCCTTTGTACTGATTTATCATCTTCAATTCGTTCCACCATGATCACAGCGCTCACTACTCTGTTGGTGGCTGCTATGTAAAGTAACATAGGCTCTTTCGATAATGGAGAAGCCAAGACCGGCGCTGTGACCAACATCTTTTTCAATTCATGAAATGCATTGTCTGCTTGTGGAGTCCAAATGAACTTATCCGATTTTTTCATCAGCTGATAAAGCGGTAGTGCTTTCTCTCCCAGCCGACATACAAATCGGCTGAGCGAGGCTAAACAACCTGTGAACTTTTGTACGTCATTTAGACATCTTGGCAATTCCATCCTTTCCACTTCTTTTATCTTAGTTGGGTTGGCCTCTATACCTCGGCTAGAAACGAGAAAACCAAGCAATTTTCTCGCTGGCACACCAAATGTGCATTTTTCCGGGTTAAGCTTCATTCGGAACCTTCTCAGGTTCGCGAAAGTCTGCCGGATATCATCCAGTAGCGTTTTTCTTTCTTTGGTTTTGATAACCACATCATCTACATATACTTGTACATTTTTCCCTATCTGGTCATGTAGACATTTTTGCATGCATCTCTGATACGTTGCTCCTGCGTTGCGCAGGCCGAATGACATGGTGAGATAGCAATAAGCCCCGTACGGGGTAATAAACGCACTATTTATTTGATCGGCCGGATTTAACGGTATCTGGTGAAAACCAGAATATGCGTCTACAAACGATAATAGTTCACAACCAGCGGTTGAATCAATGACTTGGTCTATTCTAGGTAAAGGAAAAGGATCTTTTGGACACGCCTTGTTCAGGTTCGTGTAATCGATACACATTCGCCATACAATGGCTACATTTGGATCATCCTTCTTCTTTTCCACTAGCACCGGGTTTGATAGCCAATCCGGATACAGTACCTCCATGATGAACCCGGCCGCAAGGAGCCGAGCTATTTCATCCCCTATTATTTTTCTCCTGTCCTCAGCGAAGCGGCGGAGAGGTTGCTTCACCGGCCTTGCTCCTGGCCTTACATTCAGAGAGTGCTCAGCCAACTCCCTCGGCACACCTTGCAGATCCTGAGTTGACCATGCAAAGATATCCCGATTCTCACGGAGGAAGTTGGTGAGCTCGCTTTCCTATTTAGCATCTAGGCCGGCACCAATAGTGACGGTGCGCTCTGGGAATTGCTCATCTATCTGGAACTTTTTTGTTTCTTTAGTCGGCTGAAAGGAGACACTTCCATGTGGGTTGGCTAACGCCGGCATATTCAGCTGTGCCGACTGAGCGAGGGCTGCTACCTCCTGAATCCTTCTTTTTTCTCTTGCTATTACCAATGATTCGGCCAAATTTGACCCGGCTGAAGCACATTCCATTGACTTCCTGTAATCTCCTGCTACTGTTATCACCCCTTGTGGTCCGGGTAACTTCATTTCCAGGTAAGTTATGTGGCAGCTGCCCATGAATTTGGCCAATGCTGGCCGTCCGAGTAGAGCATGATAGCAACTCTCTAGATCCACCACTTCAAACTCTAAATTTTCTGCTCTGCAGTTATCTCTTGTGCCGAATAACACATCCACTCGAACCTTTCCAATGGGTTCACATGAAAGCCCTGGAACTATCCCATGGAATGTGGTCCTCGTGGACTGCAGCATGTTCTGCGATATTCCGAGTTTATGCATTGTATATTTGTACATGATATTGATACTGCTCCCATTGTCAATGAGTACCTTTGAAAATTTCACATTAATGCTTGGTCCAACAAATGTCGGATCTAACACGAGTGCATACGACCCCGGACTCGGCATTATCTTGGGGTGATCCTTTATGCTCCAAGTTACTTCTTGATCCGACCAAGGCACATATCTTGGTACTGCCGGCATAACTGCATTTACTTCCATATGCCGGCGTTGTACACTCTGCTTGTCTTGCTGTTCTATTGTGAACACGCAATATGACTGATGATGTTCTCTGTAATCATTGCGTCCATTATTTCCTGGATTTGTCCTTCCATCCGGACCTTGGTTTATCACTTGATGCACCGCATCTCTCCGGTCCGAGTTTTCATACCTCGGGGGATGAGGTGGTAACATCAGTTGCTGTGCGTTTGCTCCAGTCAACTGTGGCTGATGCTGCTGATGTGCCTGGAGAGGCGCTGCCTGTATGCCTGCGGGGTTACCCATTGCATTTTTCATCCATGCACATTGGCGGGTTGTATTGTTGGCCGGCCTGGCCGGGTTTGACGTGTGAAATTTACACGGCTGATCTAACATAGATTCAAACGTGTACTTCGGCCTCTCCTGCCATTGCCTCTTTTGCTCTGGTGTCCACTGTTTTTTCCCTTCATTCCTTGGCGTCCATTGCTGAGGACCATTCTTTTGCCGCTGACTATTTCCGTGACTCGGCTGATCTTGCACTATTGCTGCCACCTGAGTCGAACCATATCTATAATCTGGTCTTTCTTCTCTTCTTCTTCCTCTGAAATCATTGCGCCTGGATGACCCGGCCACGTCTCTTGCATATTGATCTTGATGCTCCCGATGATCTGCCGACATTAATTCTGGTTGCGTCGGATCCCCCAATGCATAGGAATCCGCTATTCTGATGGTTTCTGCCAATGTGGTTGGCATATCTCTTTGCAGTCGCTGCCATAACACACTGGCATAACGGCATCCTTGAGCGAACCAAGCTATTGCTTGTGATTCTATAACTCCCTCACACGAATTTCTCAGGTTACACCACCGAGTTAAAAACTCTCTGTCCGTCTCATTCGGCCTTTGCTTGCACATGGCTAGCTGTTGCGGCCTGTTTGGCCTCTTGTAAGTACTGGTGAAGTTGCTAACGAACATCTCTTCAAAATGCAACCAACAGTTGATGCTGACTGCTGGCAGATTATTCAGCCATACTCTAGCTGGTCCTTCCAACATTTGCGGGACATACCGCACTGCCTATCGTAAGTTTCCACCTGCTATTTTTACAGTAGTGGCATAATCGATCAACCAATCTTGTGGTTTGGTGCTCCCATTATATGTTTTTGTGCCTCTTGCCAGCTGAAAGTTCGGCACAGGCGGTTCGCCCATGATCCATGGTCCGAAGCATGTCGGACCCGGCGGACCCTGTTCTTCCAGCAACTCGGATCGGTATAGCCGGTCTAGCTTTAGGCATCATTTGAAGGCAAATCTCTGTACAGAACTCTCTCCTGCATTCCATAGTGGTTATTTCCACCATGGATCGCATATTCCATCTCGGAATAACCATCATTGTACCTTTCATTCACCTGATTGTGGCGAGCTGGTCTCGCTTCTCTTTCCTGTCGAGGTTCATGTCTCGACTGCGGGTTGGGCAGCGGTTCTCTCCTTCCTTCGACCGGGATATTGCTCTCGTGATTTCCTCTTCCGAGTTCTCCTCTGCCGAGATCTCTATTGCCTCGGCTTCCGCCGCCTTTCTCTGCACGACCGGGATTTCTCTCGCCACTGTTACCTCGGCTTCCATTGCCTCTGTTCTCGTTTGATTTTCCGGCTGTCGCCAGATCATATGGAACAATTTGCTTACTTCTCTTTCCCGAAGTTACCGCTCTGTCCTTTCGTGCATTGTTTCCGGGTGAAGATGCTGCTGCCACAGATAAGGCAGGTGCTGCTCCAGCCGAGTGAACCATTCGCGAGGCCCCTGGCCTCGCCGGGTCTGCTCTGAGCATTTCTTCATTCTGCTGGTTCGCAATGCGCACCAGCTCATTCACTCTTTCTTGCTGTTTCTGCCGGGCTTCGCCGGTCAATCCTTCTAACTCTAATGCTGCGGCATTTGCCGCTCTCAGGTTCTTTGTCGGGGTACTGTACCTCGGCAAGCCTAAATCAACTGATTCTGCCTTATGAGCATCATGCTCCTTGTTGATATCATCTATGAGGTTCTTTCCTCTTAATCTCAACTCGTCAACCCGCTCGGGGGCGACGTCAAGCTTGTTTGCCCTGGCATATTCTCGCAGGGTCCTGTTTAAGGACTCCCGCAAGGCCGACAACTTTTTTGCCTCTACCAGCACCTTTTGCCTGGTTTCTTCCAAATCTGCCTGAGCATTTGCCGGATCAAGTATCGGCGCTATAGGTGTAGTCAGATTATCTATGGTTGCCTGAAGAATGTTTTCTGGTCTTTCCAGAGGTGGCTCTCTTACCCTTGGTGACTTTGGGGTTGTCTCCTGCACCTCGGCCTGGTTGGCCACTAAAGGGATTACCTCGGTGGGTTGTGGAGCTGTCTGCCTGGGCGCGACCTGCACGCCCGCCGCAGGGTCTCTACTTGATCTGGCGCCTGCTACTCCCGCCTGCACCCCGGCTGCGACCATCACCTCGACGCTGCCGACAGGGCGCGCTCCGCGCGGACCGCTCGCGGCGCTAAGGGGAGGTTCTCCTGCAACAACAACTTGGTGAGGATAAATGCCGGAGATGTCGACGCCGACGTAAATCTAGTGCATGCCCAAGTTGATGAAGACGCCGTTGCACGGAGGAGTTTTTCCCTTGAAGCTGCCTGCGTTGTCGCTGACGTAGTCACAGCGATCAAGTCTCTGGACCAATCCAGAGACAATGCGCTCGCCAGTGTTGATGAAGTTTCCCGTCCGGATCATGACTCCAGCTAGCACCGCTGCTGGCCCCACGGTGGGCGCCAACTGTCGTGGTGGTGGCACGGCAGATGCCATGGGTAGGCTAAAGTTTGGGGCCAATGGATGCTAGTGGGATCTGGGGAGGGAAGATGCAGTTGATTCTACACACAAAAGACTAAGGTAAAGATCTTTATTTCTCCTTCCTTGGGCTACAAGTGCTCCTTGAGCTGTATACAAGGAGAAAGGAAGAACTTTACCAGCCAAACGGTACTAAAATGAGCTGATCCCCTCCTCAGGGTCCAAGCCTCCCCTTATAAAGGAGAGCCTTGGGTTCCTTTAGGGCTGACGTGGCAAGCATATTCGAGTAATATGCTTGTCCCAAAATAGTAGTTCGGCGGCCTCCTTTCCCTGTCACCCCTCTAATGACGGCAAGGTTCCAGAGGGCCCCTCCAGCGTGCCTCGGGCTTCAGGACTGTCACCTCCGTGACCTCCTTCTCCCCCTCTGTCGCTCTGCGCCTTTGTCTCTTGTGCTTGGCTCTGCTCATATTCTCCCTAGCCTGTGGCTAGAGTTTGACTTTAGGCTTCTCCTTCTCCTGCAAGCTTCATATCATTCGGCCCTGCCTCGCGTAACTCGGCTCGTCCTTCACCTGCATTAAGATTACTCGGGCTAACCCGGCCGACTTACGCAGTATCTTGGTCGGGTAATGCCTTGCCATTATCATAAGGGTCCTGCCCTTTCCTCTCTCGGCCGACCTCTACAGGATTCGGCCGACTCAGACTGTAACTCGGAAACCGGACGGGGAACATCCTTTCGTCTTTCCCCGTCTTTACCCTATCCGAGGTCACCTCCCCAACAGCTGAAAACAACGTCAGTCCGTGTTAGTTGTATCCAAATCACACAAGTTTAGAGGAGAAACAGTAGCAAAAGTGTTCGGGAAAGTAGATAGGTTTTTGACGTATCACTGTACGCTCTGCCTATCCTCCTGCTCCGTGGTGAACACATAGTATGACTGGTGGTGCTCCCTGTAATCATTGCGTCCATTATTTCTGGGGTTCCCTCTATTATCTTGGTTATGATTTACCACTTGGTGAACTACATCCCTCTGGTCCTGATTATCATACCTTAGAGGTGGTGGAGGCAACATCAGCTGCTGTGCATTCCCCCTGTAAGTTGTGGCTATTGTTGGTGATGTGTTTCCTGTTGTGGTGCTTGCATTGCTGCCGGGTTTCCCATTGCACTCTTCATCCAGGCGCATTGGCGAGTTGTGTGGTTGGTTGGTTTGGCCGGGTTAGGCGTGTGAAATTTACACGGCTGATCCAGCATTGACTCAAACGTGTACTTCGGCCTCTCTTGCCATCGTTTCTTTTGTTCTGGGGTCCACTATTTCTTCCCATCATTTCTTAGTGTCCATTGCTGAGGACCGTTCTTATGACGTTGATTGTTTCCATTACCCGGCTGATCCTGCACAACTGCAGCAACCTGCTTCGAACTGTATCTGTTATACGGCCTATCATCTCTTCTCCTACCTCGGCACTCATTGCGCCGAGATGAACCTGCACCATCTCGAGCATAATGGTCATGCTGCTCATGGTGTTCTGCCGACATAAGCTCGGGCTGAGTCGGATCACCCAAGGCATATGAGTCTGCTATTATGATAGTCTCTGCCAACATAGTCGGCATATCTCTTTGTAGCCTTTGCCACAACACACTTCCATATGTGCATCCTTGTGCAAACCAGGCAATTGCCTTTGATTCAATTACTCATTCACATGAGTTTCTGAGATTACACCATCGAGTTAAGAATTCTCTATCAGTCTCATTCAGTTTCTACTTGCACATGGCCAGCTGTTGAGGTCTGTTCGACCTCTTGTACATGCCGGTGAAGTTACTGGCAAACATTTCCTCAAAGTCCAATCAGCAGTTGATGCTGCCAGCTGGTAAGTTATTCAGCCAGACCCTGGCCGGCCCTTCCAACATCTGGGGCACATACCTCACTGCCCATCTCAAAATTCCTCCTGCTATCTTCACTGTTGTGGCATAGTCAATCATCCAATCTTGTGGTTTTGTGCTTCCATTATATGTTTTTGTGCCTCTTGCCAACTGGAAGTTTGGGACATGTGGTTCGCCTATGATTCGAGGTCCAAAACATGTCGGACCAGGTGGACCTTGCTCTTCCAATAACTCGGACCGATATAGCCTATCCAGCTTCAATATTGCGTCATTTGACGACAAGTTTCTATACATAGCTCTTTCTTGTATTCCATAGTGATTTTGCCCACCGTGTCCGGCATTTTCCATTTCCGAATAACCATCATTATATCTATCGTGTGCTTGGTTATGCGGAGCCTATCTTGCTTCTCGATCCTGCCGAGGTTCATGCCTCGGCTGATGATCTTGCGGAAGGTATATCCTACCTTCCGCCGGGTTATTGTTCTCGGGGTTTCCCCTTCCGAGATTCCCATGCTCTCTATTGCCGCGGCTGGGGTTTCTTTCACCGCTATTACCTTGGCTTCCGTTGCCTTTATTTTCATTGACTTTTCTGGCCATCGCCAGGTCATATGGGACAATCTGTTTGTTTCTTTTTCCCGAAGTCACCGCTTTATCTTTTCGTGCACCGTTTCCGGGTGAGGATGTTGTCGCCACAGATAATGTGGGGGCAGCCCCAGCCGAATGAACCATGCGCGAAGCCCCTGGCTTTGCTAGGTTAGCTCTGAGTATTTCCTCATTTTGCTGGTTCGCGATGCACACCAGCTCATTTACTCTTTCTTGCTGCCTTTGTCGGGCTACTCCGGTCAATCCCTCTAACTCGGAGGCTGCTGCATTCGCTTCCCTGAGGTTCTTTGCCGGGGTACTATACCTCGGCATCCTCGGGTCAGCCGAATCACCCAACTAAGACTCATGTTCCTTGTTAATATCACTAAGGAGATTCTTTCCTTTCATTCTCAGGTCATCTATCCGTGTAGGAGCCGTATCTATGTCGTTTGCCCTTGCATACTCTCGCAAGGTCCTATTAAAGGACTCCTGTAGCGCAGATACTTTTTTGGCTTCCTCTAACATTTTCAACCTAGTCTCTTCTAGTTCTGCCTGTGCATTTTCTGGGTTAACTATTGGTGCTACAGGCGTTGTTAGGTTATCTATGGCTGCTTGCAAGATATTCTCCGGCCTCTCCAGAGGTGGCCATCTTACCCTTGGTGCCTTGGGGTTACCTCTTGCACTTCGGGTTCTTTAGCTGCCGACGGATCTGCCACTGCTATCTTTGCGGGTACCGGCTTTGCCACTGCCTAGTGTGCTGCCGTCGGGTTCTTGCTTGGTCAGGGGCCTGCTCCTGCTGTCGGCATTGGCGCCGTCATCATCACCTCAACGCTGCCTGCGTGGCGAGTGTTATACTGACCGCTAGCAACACCGAGGGAGGATCTCCCATGAGGAATACTCGGCGCGGGTATACGCAGGACGTGTCAACGTAGATCTTATGAGCGCCCAGGTTGATGAAGATGTGTCAGATCCCAAGATTTTCCAAATCTTGTAATGTGAAAAATAAATAAATAAAATAAATAATTGTTGAATTTTAGGGGGAAAAGAAACTTTTGTTTCTAAATGGAAACTTAAAATCCCATCTTGAACAAACTTGAGTAAAGTTTGAATCCAACTAAATTCAAATCAAGTGAAATGCATTCTTCATAAATGCATCTAGAAATTTAAACACTTGGAAAATAAACCAAAACCTTAAAACCCTAATGGAAGAAAGACATTTCCAAGTTATCTCCAAGCCTATGGATTTGAACCATATAAATATTTGTCAACAAACATTTACAAATGATCAAGAATGACAAATAGAAATATTATAAAACCATAGAAATTGGTTTCACTTAAATTGGAGCCATAGATAAAATCTTATAAATTTAATAAGATAAGGAAATTGAATATCCAAAGCTAATAAAGCATCTGTCTAAAAATCCATACCAAATGGTGAGCAAACAATCCTAAAGAGATTTAAAAGGATAAACAAATATTAAATAAGTTTTTACCAATTGGAATCACCAAGTTTGGATTTTTAAATAAAAGATATGGATTTTATAAGATAAAGATAAATGAGGAATATTTAAAGGTCAAATTAAATCTTGACCTAATCCATAAGCAAATGGAATAAATATAATCCTAATCCAAATAAAATAATGGATAAAGAGTTTTCAAATTAATTGAAAGGGCATTAACCAAATCCTATTCTATTTGAATAAAGATAAAATCCCTATTAGAAATGATTAAATAAATCATGGGAAAATAGAATTTGGAATTTACCCAAGTGGAATAAAAGTTATGTAATTAACTTAAATAAGATCAAATAAATCTTCCAAATAAAATTTATGGAAATAAAACCATATTTAATTCATTGGAATTAAAACAAGCAACCAAATTAAAATGATTAATAAATCATATTAAAAATATTCCAAATTAATTCAAGGTGAATTATTTGACACCCAAATAAACAAATAAAACCTACCGAAAAGATTTGGAAAGATTTAGAATTCAAATGGATTTTAAAAAACATTATTAAATCTTGAATGAATTAATACAAGAGCCTATTTTAAATAATTAAAAGACACTAAAAAGAATAAAATATTTATTCTAATTATGACTTTAGAATGTATTATTAATAAGTATTAAAATCTACTCAAAGTTTGTTTCAAGTTTGAATTTAAATAGGTGCTTAAAATAATTAAACAAAATCAAAACAGAATATTAGAATTGGAAAAGGAAAAAAGAGCATAACAGAAAAAATAGAGCAAAGCCAAACCAGCCCAGCAGACCCTGTCTGGCCCAGTTAACCCATTTACCCTTCCCCGCGAGAAAAACGATTCGCACCAAGGACTCGACCCACTCACTCGCTGACCGCTGGACCCCATCCCCTCTCACTCTCTCACACTGACAACAACACCCCACTGCCACCTCAGCGTCATCCTCACCCGCCGCTGACCTTGCTCCCCCTCGCCGGCTGTTTCAGCCGATTAAAGCCTGAGTAAATTCGCGGCATTGATGCAGCCATTACCCCCTGTGACCACACTCTATTAAGCGCCTGCGCCCCTCTCTCTTTCCCCTCACTCGCCAGATCATCTACGCCCCCAGGCCGCCTTGATTTTACTTCAAAACTCCGCTGCCTCCGACGAGCTCCGACGATGATTCCGGCCAGTCCCCGTCGCCCCTCGCCTCCTCGACCACACGAGCCTGATCCCCTCTTCCGTGCACATATCCTAGTGGCCTCAACTCGCTCGCGCATGCCCCTATCATCGGCAACTACTTCGACTGAGCTCCGCCACCGTCTGCTCGAACTCCGGCGACCATCCCCCGTAAGCCGAGCTTCCCCTCTCCCTCTGTTTGATACGTGTGTGATCCCCAGCATCATGCGCACCTAACGCATCCCTCATCTTGTCTTAGCGCGGTCTAAAACGTCGCCCACGACGACAACCAGAGGAGCCTGACGCGGACACGAACTCCGGCGAACGATTCGAGCCAGCTCTGTGCGCCCCTGTCCATCCTGCGGCTACCTTGAGCATCACCGCGACCCCGCGAACCCGGTGAGCATATCCTTCCTCTCCCTCGCTTCCTATAGCCGCCGCAGCACCGCTATCAGAGCGCCGCCCCCGCACGCCACCGTCGTCGCGCCGCCAGTTCTTGGCAAGGTGTTAGTAGCCGTTCGATCTGGATCCGAGTGACGCGATAGAATCTAGGCGAAGAGGTCAGTTTGATCCAGAGCCGCATGATATCATTTTAATCCAACGCGCCATGTTGCTTGATCCGTGCAAACCGGTATGGGCGAATAGAAATCATCCACGTGGCTCAGACTTCGTTTTTAAAACAGAAATTATGTTCTATTAGATGCTCAATCTTGTAAATCGCATAACTTTTAATCTACGCGTCCAAATTTTGCAAAATTTATATCAATGGAATCAGCAAGACAAATCCTACCCAATCATGCACTTTGTTTAATATTTTGATTCTGGAAAAATGATTGTTTTTGCAGAAACTTGTGTAGGCATGTTTTGAATATAAAATTCTTTCTAAAATTATTTTGGTGATAAAATCTTTGGCAAATGGTTTGTTTTGAACCTACTGACCATAGAAATCAATTTGTGGTTTCAAAAATATATTTGGAGAAGCAAAAGAATAAATGTAGTGACCTCGGATCAAGTAAGATCCTAAGTCCCTGTGATTAACATGCTAGTCCCTGGATCAATAGCTAGCACTCACAGTCGATGAAAATCATGTAAAACACAAGTCTTTATTACATGAATCGAATAATCCAGAGTTTACATTATTACAACAGAAGCGATATAAATACAACTTGGAGTCCCATCAATGCCACAGGCAGGTTGAGTGAAGACCCGCGATCCTAGCGCACCTTTCAACGATCTCCGAAATTCTGCACATGAAACGTGCAGCCAACAAGTTGGGTCAATACTTTGAATGTATTGGCAAATTACACCAAGGAAGGAAATACTAACTCTACATACAAGGCTAGTTTAGGCTTTGGAGTTCATTTGCATAAAGCTAATTTTCTCTAAGTATGGAGAAAAGAGAGAGAGTTTTACCCTACTTTGTAAACATTTGCTTAGATAAAATAGGGTCGAATGGCACACGAGGATATTACTCACCAAGTGTCCAAACAACCAAACACTTGGATATTACTCACCAAGTGACACTTGGATATTACGCACCAAGTTCCCAAAATCCCACCCATTGGCGATATTACTCACGCCATGGGGTTTCAAAACTTTGTTTAGAAAAGAGAGAGGAAGATCCTTCAGAGGCTCCATCCTTTAGATGCTCAATGTTGTTCTGTTTCCGTGAACACGGCTGATCGATCAGATTGCAATACTCTCGAGAGTTTGTGCACTTTACCCACAATCCACGATCAAGTCCTTTTACAGACAAGACCATGGCGTGGCATTCCCTTAGTAGCCCCTCTACCTTCTGGATCCAACCGTGCCAAGAACCTCCAAATGTTGGTACCCATGTGAGGTTTCCCACTAATTACTAGGCCAAGACAGAGCCCATATGTATCGTGGTTGCACTGGAAGCTTCTGAATTATGAAAAACATGGCAGACTTCTTTGATTCCTGGGCGGCCGTCCTCCACCAAAATCTTACTCGTTGACCCGACAACCATTCCGCCCAGAAGAAAACTTGGTTTTATTTTGAAGTGGATTTGAGAACAAAAGTTTGCTCAAGAGAGCCTTTATACTTAGAAAAATTCATTGTCTTTCGAACCCCCCAACGGTACTATGTATATATAGCATAGCAAGCAATACTTAGCAAAAACAGGGGTAACCTATTAGGAGGGAAAATCCTAAGTATAGAGCTACTCATGGCATACTACAAAATCATCGCACTTGCAAAATAATACTAAGGAAAAATTCTACTAGAACATCCTACACATGCATACTACAGAATTTTGAAGATCACATGCATAGAATCAAACTGGGACAAAAGTTATGAACAAGTGGTGTAACTTGCCTTATGTTGATAATATGGGTGATGATTGTATTTCTCCGCAGCAATCGCACTCTCCGAACAATCTAATACGAGGACAAGGTAGTTCCAATCAAAACAATTGCAAACATAGCAAACACAACAAGGATGATCAAAAACATGCATGATGGTTTAATATGTTACAATGCTTATATTTAGTTCTCTGAGCATTAATAGATCATATGATGCATGTATGAGATCAATTAAAGCAATAGGGTACTTGTTATTAATAATTACTTGCCAATATAAGGGTTTTGATAGTTCTATTGTAACGCCTGTTCTAACTGTCGAATTAAATTTGTTTCTTGGGTTTACTAGATATAGGACGTTAATACGAACCAGTAGGCGTTGGATTCACCCTAATCGGAGTGATAGATCTTTTTGTATGATTTAAATAGTGTTTAATGGGTTTTAAATGATTCATACAGTTTCTGTTGCCTAAAAATCAAACTAAAATTATATCTGTAATCTCCACGGAATTGTGATTCCACGGACATATTATTTGTAATTTTCTGAGAAGTATTTATTTTCTTATGAATTTATTACTCTAAATAGGGCATTAAACCATTTAATTCTTCACGGCAAAACCTTACACTATTTTCCTGAACCATTTGCAGATTGATGATCTACATGGAACCAGCTTTCTATCGGTATATTACTTATATTTTTGTGATATGCAAATAATTTTCTATGAATTTAATGATTTATAAAGCCATTAAAACTAACTAAATCACTACGGGGTAAATATTCCGCAAAGGCTGGATCCAACTAGATATTATTAATCTACATTACAGTAGCTTCAATGTGATATATTGTTCATATTTTTTGGAGTTACAGATAATTTCCTATGAATTTATTAACCTAAAAGACCATTAAAACTAATTAAATTACTGCTGTCACCACATATAGTAAAAGTTGGATCTATTCTGATAAGATGATTCTACGTAAATTTATCTTCAATTTGATATATTACACAAAATTTTTGGATGTTGTATGAATTTCTAATGAATTTTACAAGTTAGATCTATAATGTGCAATTTTAAATTCGAACGGAATATTTCAGAGAATATTCCGCTGACTGGACAGGTTGACTTTGCATGCTGACTAGGATGAGATGCTGACCTGGCGTTGACATGTGGCAAGATCCGGTTGGCTTGTACCTCTTCGCGGAATCGATCTAATCCTGGCCGTTGGGATGAGATCCAGTGGTTAGGAGAGGAGATTGACCCGATTTTGGCTCAGAATAGACAAGAAACAGATCTGGGTTAGAGAGACAAATCCGTAGATCAAATTGAAAAACTTAGAACATGAAAGTTGTGGGGAATCATTAGTCCTACCTTCTCACCAAAGGAATTTGGATTTGAAGAAACGAGCGCGAGTACATCTTGGATTTACACCGTCAGATCTGAAATATCGCGATGCGAAATTCTCTGGCTGTGGTGGATTAAAAGAGGTGAGGTTTGTCGGGATTGAAAGATTTCGACGAGTTTTACAACTTTTGTTTTTTGGCCGAAGGCAAACAACAAAGTCTAGATGGTTCAAAAAGCGAAATAAGATTCGGACATGTGTAGATTCGGGATTTCGAGAACAGAAACTCGTACAGCTGTGGCTCCACGAGTTTATATGGAGATTTAGGATGGTGTAGAGATAGGTCTTGGAGTAGGGAACAAGTATAAACAAACGTAAGTCAATTTGAAGTTGTAGATAAAAAGTTATGAGAGTTTGAATAGAGATAGGTTTAAGAAAAACTGATTCGCACGCATTTTAAAGCAACCATGGGATCGATCTGTGTAGGTGCGTGCTGGCTCGGTCTGCTAGCTGGGCCGGCGGCCCGTTAGTTTTTTTCTTTTTCTATTTACTCGTTTTCCTCATATCTTTTGCATACGAACTCCAAATGATATGATTCTTGTTTCTAAATTTTTCTAAAATCGAATAGATCATTGTAGGATCATATTTATAATATTTTTACTAGTTTTCAAGTAGTGGGTTTATAAATCCTTGTATATTCCATTTTTTATATCTTTATTTATTTGTATTTATTCCATAACTTTTTCATAATAGCTCTAAATGAGCTCAATTTTGTTTCTATTTTTTTTAATATTAATTGGATCTCTTTAGGCTATAAATATCAATAATAGTTGCCTTAGCAATAGTGGGTTTTATAAAGTTAATTTAATTACCTTTAGGAACATTTGGGCGAATCAACTATAGGATTAGATACCAGGATTTGGATCCGGTTTGTGAGAACTTTGCATGGATGTAATGAAATACTTATGAATGCTTCATGATTTTCATTTTGAAATCTTGCACACCAATTCTACAATCCATAATCAATCCATGCCCTTTTGCCTATATGGCTACTTAGGTCATAACAAAAGAATATAAGATTTTGAATTCAAGGTTGAGAGGATTTTCTATTCAAAAAGTTTCTTCTCTTTGAGAATTTTCAACAAAGTAAATCAATCAATCAATCTATTGATTTTATTTATAACATTCCAAAATAGGAGAAAAAAATTGGGATGTTACAATAAATCTTTAATTTAAAACATTTCTAGCCAAATAAAAAAATGTTGATTATGGTTTAAAAATGATTTTGGAGGAAAACCTTTGGGAAATGTTTAGATTTAAACTCTCTGACCCCAAACACCAAGTTTTATGATTTAAAAATGTATTTGATGAACCCTATAAAGATTAATGCTTTGCTAAAGGCATTTTCAACCACATAAAATATTAATTTGGTTTAAAAATGATTTATAAGTAAAATCTTTTGCAAATGATTTTGCCACTTTTATAAAAATGACCAACAGGTGTTTTAGAATGTCTATAACCTATTAGAAACCAATTTTTTCCAAATAAAACAATCTTTTGCATGCTTGCATGCATTGCTTTGTTTCTATTATTTTATGTGATGTTGCTTGAATGGTAGACTGAAATATTGATTGCTTGATTGAATTATAGTGGAATTTGAAGAGTGTGAGTATTGCAAGATCAAGGAGTGGACTTATATTCTCTACCAAAAAGGCAAGTGGTGCTTCATGATTTATTCCTATGTTTTTCAACTATGCATTAGAAATATTTTGCTAGTCTTGCATGGATATTTTTGATCTATATGCTATGCTTGGGAAATCCTAGTAGTTGTAGAATTGCTAGAAATATTTCTAAGTCTTATCAATGCCATGCTTAGCCTACCTAGTAGCAACCAAGGGTGGTTATATATTCATGCTATGAAAAAAATATTTCTAAGTCTTTGGACTTGTGTTTTGTTTAATAAAACAACTAAGTGAATGAAACACCTGGGTGTAATGGAAGGAATGGTTTGTGTTGAGTGGTTACACAAGGCCCATTTCTATGGTTTACCTTGTGTATCTCACTTGTGGAAAGCCACCCAGGAACAAAGGGATTTGAGATGCCATATGTTAAGAAGCTTCTAGTGCAGCCACATGGCAATATGGGCTCTGCCTGAATCACATAGGTTGCAATAACTTAGCCATTTGGACAGTTGGTGGTAGTGGGATGATAGGTTGGAACGCGTCCATTTGGTCTAAGGGAAGGCTTCTGAAAGGTCCCGTCTTGGTGAAAATCAAGTCTTCTGGGGAAAGTGCACAACCTGTGCAGATGGAAGAATCTAAGTACTTAGCCATGTCCCTGGAAAAGGACAATTTGAGCATCAAGACATGGAAGCTATCAAGAATCTCCTCATCCAAATTTCTAAGGTAAAAACTTGTGGTTGAACAAGGGTTGAAGGATGACCAATTTATATTGGGAGATGCCATGGGTGATTTTGTCAAGCAAAAACTTAGTGTTTTCAAATGATAAGGAAAATCTATTTTGAGCAATGCAAGCCTAAGCTCCACTTAGCCAAATGCATATAGATGATAGACTCCACTATAATACCATAGTATCACTTGCCAATACAATTCAAATGTATTGACCCTTGTGGCTGTAACTTATTATGTTGCAGGTTTGTTTGCTGTTAGTGAAGTTTATTGATTAGGATTACAAGTCTACAACCAACATGACTGCCTGTGGCACTTTGAATATGAAGGACCCCATGCTATTGTTATATTCTACTGCATTGTAATGAGATAGCCAATGAGCTATGTAAGATGTAATAAATTATTTTACTCCTGGTTATAAAGTTGTATTATGACCTTTGTTTCTTGATATTACATCTTAACTGTGGATACTAGCTATTGATCCAGGGACTAGCATTGCAATCACAGGGATCTCTACCTTATTAAAGGTTGGGAACCTTACAGATGATATCAGAGCACTGTGTTGCCTGTAGGATTTGTAACCCTAGGATTGGACAAAACCCCTTAGAAAAATAGGAGTTGTATTTGTTCCAAAACTTATTTACAAACAATCTTGTAAACTCTTTCCTCAACCATTTTTGGTTTTGAGTCTACATCTCTTCTATTTCAAATTTGATGGACAAAGACTTCACCATGAGCAAAGACTTCAACATGAGCAAAGGAATTCACCAACTCAAATGACTTCCACATCATCAAGGACTTCAACTTTAATTTTTCACCAAGGACTTCAACTTGGATATCACTAAGGACTACAAGTGAGACAAGAAATATTACTCAAGACTTGAAGACTAAGGAAATACAACTTAGAAGGAACCATCATCACCTTGAAGTTTTGTGACCAAGATGCAAGAAATTCTCTAAGGATACAAAGATCTTGTTCATGAAGAATCAACTAAGAAGGAAGGAATGATCCCAAGTGAACCACATAGTTGGACCACCATATTTAGATTAAAGCAAACACACCAACTTATGTGGTGTGGAAAAAATATTTTGTTGTCTAAAAATGTGCTTGAATCTTTGATGTTTGATTGGAATGCTTGTTTGTGATTGCTTGCACATTGCTTGTGTGAATTGTGTTGTGTGATTAGAATTATTTCCTTAGAAATATCTTGCCTATTCTAATCCAATCCAACCCAAACAGATGACTACTCCAAGAGACTCTAACATCAAGAATGGTGACAACAACAACAACAACCAAGAGATGCACATGATAGATCAACTACTAGCAAAAAAAACCCAGTTGAAACAAGTGACCACTCAGTTTTTAGCCAACAACAATGAGTTAGACCCAACCATGCAAAAGTTTTTGGAAATCCAATCCCAATTGTTGCAAGGGATGACCACTCAAATGATCAACATGGGAGACAACCTTTCCCAAGGAATTTGTGATAACAATGATGCCAAGGATGATATTTTAGAAGGAACCCAAGCTTGTAATATTTGTGGAGACAAGGATCACACTTCCAAAGAGCATGAAGATCAATGCCCCAATTGTGAAGAGAAACATCCAACTAATCAATGCCCCACATCTCAAGCTACTTGTTTCCTATGTGAAGGAAATAATCATGTCCCTATCCAATGCCCCATCTATTCCATAGTTCAACAAAGGAAACAAGGTGGAGTGCATCAACAGTTTGTAAACCCTCATGAAGGAACAACTTCTACCAAGAAGGATGAAGGCAAAGTCAAAACCGTGTATCATAAGGCCAAATCCAAAGTGACCACAAAGTGTTGCTACTCTTGTGGAGAAGAAGGTCATATCTCTAGTAACTGCCCCAAGAAGAGAGAAAGATTTCCCACCTTTGTGGTGAAGTATGAAGAGCATGAACTAGAAGAACTCCTAGCTTTGGAGAGACCCAAAAAGAAGAAGAAGGACATAAGCCAGTTGCAATGTTACAATTGCAAAGAAATGGGACACTATGCCAGTGATTGCCCAGAAAAGAAGAAGAATCAAAGAAACAAACAAGAGGCAAGGATACTAAAGGAAAAGAAGGATAATAGCCAAGTGATGTGTTTCAAATGCAAGGAGCTAGGCCATTGTCGTGGTATTGCTGACGAGTATGCCATGGAGGGGTCCTCATAGTGCGTGTTTAGAGACGTGGGGTAAGGCGGACGGTTAACGGGTATGAGGTAACACAGCTTACCCAGGTTTAGATCCCACGACGGTGGCGGAATCCTACTCCTGCTATAAATCACTATAAGGGCAATACGCCGAGTTACAGAGACAGGTTCGCTGTGTGAGGTTGTCTGAATCGATGCCCTAAAGGCTCCCATAGGCCCGACTTATATAGTCGCCAGGTCCTAGGGTTACAGGGAAAAGTCCTAGCCGGACAGGTTACAGAGTCCTACACCGTCTATTACTAGTCTTGTGTATCTTGCACTCCAAGGCTCCGGGTACGCTGGTGACTCCACCGTAGCCTTCCTTTATCCGGCATGGGCCTCCCTTTTGGATCCACCTAACTGGGCCGCCCAGCAGGCCACAAGCCATGCTACCAACTATGGGCCACCCGGGTTAGTCGGATAAGAGACATGCTATGAGGATACCCATATAGCATATCCCCAACAGTAGCCCCCGGAGAACTCTGAGATCTTGCGCCGTCTTGCCTCTTCTCGTGGAATGCTCCGTCTAGATGGATGTCGGCAAATCGTCAAGCAATATCTTGTAGTCCTCCCAAAGAACTCTGCAAAGGTTTCTCCGTCTTCTATGAGTAAGTCGGAGAAATGCTGAATCTTCCATCGTACTCTTCCGTAGTCGGATTAAATCCGTCCATTGCCAGAATCTTCGATGCGACGGCTCATCTACCATGTCAGTTACGACGACGTAGGCTTAGGTCAGCGACGCCTCGTAACTCACACATGCAGAGAATGCAATCATATACGATTTTCCCGTGCGAGCGATACGAACCGTTGGCGGCAACGGTTGGAGACGTGGCGAAATTACTGCGCACGTCCATGAACACGTCGTCTACGCGGCAACCGTCCGATTAACTGCACAAATCTTGACACAGAGTAAGATAAATAGTAACCGTGGGACACTTGCCACTTTTTCACCCCATTCTCTCGCGTCATCATCTTCTTCCTCCAGCCGCACGCCTCCTCGATCTCTCCGCGGAAAACCTCGAAGAAACCCTAGCCTCTCTCTACACCAGTCGCATCCTCCTAGTCCTCCATGGCCAGCAGCAGCTCTTCCCCGTCGATGGCAGCGCCGAGCAAAGCCACGGCGAAGCCGGCGAGCTCCATCGTCATGCCCCCAGAGGGCCTGGTCATCCCCGCGTCGGCGGTGATTGAAACCACCGGCGATGACCACAATCTGGAGGCGCTAGAGCCCCTGGAAGAAGAGCCATACTCGCACAAGGGTGACTGGCGCGGCTCGGACATCACCGACCACGACATCTAAGAGATGGTCGCCGAAGGCTACCTCACCGCGACGGAGGGGCTCGCCTGGCGGGCGGCGCCGGCCGGCGAGGTGACACCTTCTCCCCAAGTCGGAGAAAAGGTGTACCTCAAGGCTCAGCTGGTACGCGGCATTTCTCTGCCCATCTCCCACTTCTTTCTGTCCGTCTTGAACCACTTCAAGGTCCAACCCCATAACCTCTCCCCCTAATAGTGTCTTAGTGCTTAGCAAGTTCACGGCACTTTGCGAGGGTTACCTAGGGATTAAGCCTAGGTTAGACTTGTTCGTGTACTTCTTCACCGTCAAACGTGAAGCCGAACATAGTAGGGAGGAGCTTAGGAACTGCGGCACCATAAGCTTCAAGATCCGACCTGGCCGGCGGTTCCCCGACATCGTCGGCCACGAGCCGTGCAAAAACTGGCAGCGGACGTACTTCTACGGCCCCGACATTCCTTTGGCGGGCCGAGAAGTGACGTACCCGGACTTAGTGGATGGAGCCGCCGCTGAAGTTTCCACATGGATATCCCATGCCTCTATTCCCTCCGACCTCAACGCTTCACGCGCAATAAGGCGGATCGAGTGGTTCGTAGAGACGGTTTTGACCGGCTTGGACCTAGCCATGTGCTGGTTCATCAGGCGAATCCAACCTCTGCAGCACCGTGCGAACTTCATGCACGAGTACACCGGTGATCGAAGGGATACCCTCCGGATCTCCGTGGATAACTTCTCGAGTGACTCCGTCAAGCTCCGTCTGAAGGACATCGTCAAGGTGAAGGATAAGAAGCGCGACTTCACCATCACCTGCGACATGTACGTAGACGGCAAGTGCCCAAAGGTAGGTATTTATTTTCCGTGTATGACATTGCTCTAGTTTCTCCGTCTTGCCAATGCCATCTTATCTAACACGGTGATTTCTCACTTAACAGCTTAGCGATCTAGATGAGGATAGCCTGGCTGCCCAAATCTACGATCCAAAGATGAAGGAAGTCACGGTCGTGTCCGACGACGATGTCCCGTTGGCGCGAAAGAGGAAGAGCTCCACCTCTGACGCTGCCGACGGAGGCAAGAAGAAGAATACGGAGGGTGGATCCTCCAAAAAGAGTACTGCCGCCCTGGAGGCGGAAAAGAGAAAAGCCACCGGGATTTTTGCCAAAGCGCCCCCCTAGTGTAAGCTTCTCATTGTCCAACATTGTCTTATTTATCTGTCTTGTTCCTGTACTTATGCTCTTTGCACGTTTCAGGAAGAAAGCCACAACCTGTCGTGGTTTTCAAAGATATGCTGCATCGCGACTCCTCCCCTGTCGTGGTTTTGTCGACATGTACGCCATAGGGGTATCCCAACGGCGAGTTTAGAGATGTGGGGCGAAGACGGAGAGCGTCTGGGTCGGCATGACACAGTTTATCCAGGTTCAGATCTCACGACGATGGCGAGATCCTACTCCTGCTATAAATCACTATAATGGCAATACGCCGAGTTACAGGATTGGGGATTCGCTGTGTGAGGGTAGTGCTATGCACTTGGTGTTCTTGTGCCCTAAAGGCTCCCGTATGCCGGCTTATATGAGCGCCAGGACCTAGGGTTACATGTAGAGTCCCAGACGGATACGATTACAGAGTACTAGATTAACACTAACTAGTATTTGTATCCTACAAGGCTCCGGCTTCCATCTATGGCGGTGGCACGTCGCCTTCCTTCATCCCTGCTGGACCTCCATCTTGTCCATCGGCAACTGGGCCGCCCGGTTATGCCATAGTCCTAACCACCAACTGTGGGCCACCCGGGCCGTTATGAGACTATGCAGGTATACCCATTTGGTATATCCACAACATCCCCCGCCATTTCCCCTGCTACTCCTGCCGTCAAACCCTCCTCCGCTCCGACAAGCTCTCAAGCCCAGGAGGCACCAGACCCTTCCGCCATGGAAGTGGATTCTGGTGCTTCTACCGAACTCGCTGTTGTCGGCGAGCAGGCGACACAGGAGAGCGCTGCTCTTCAAATGGCTGAAGCTCCGGCTAAGGATGCCATCGGTAGCGACAAGGTGGTGGTGGGAGCTGGTACCTCTGCCGAAGGCGGCGCCCCTACTCCCCAGAAACCCTTCGAGTTCCCGAAGATAGTTTACCCGGCACTTACGCTGAGTAACACAACTCTGGTTCCTGGAGGAGTGTCGTCATCTCCGACGTGCGGTCTTGAGGAGCTACTCCAACAAGCAGACATCTTGCGGGGAAATAGCATTTCCTTTGGCACGCTGCTGGCCGAGAGTGCTACTAACCTCAAGATTATCGCACTCGTAAGTTTTACTTTACCTTTTGCATTTCGTATGAGTATCCCACTGTAGCCCCCGAGGATGTAGACGGAAAACCATAGGTTTTGCATCTATATGCTCTAAGAGTGACTAAGTTAGAAAGAACTCTCACTGTAGCCCCCAAGCATTTAGATGGAATGAATTACTCCGACTAGATGCTTTAAGAGTAGCATACACAGTGTTCATTATTTTTAATGTTGTATCCCCCAAGCCTCTAGTTATAACTGAAGTAGCTCCGACTAGATGCTTTAAAGAAAAAGCTAAGCATATTGCTAAGTTAAAAAACTAGCCCTGTAGCCCCCGAGCATCTAGGTGGAAAATGTCCGACTAGAAGCTCCAAGCAGACCAAACAACGATTTAACTTTGTACTTGTGTCCACAGAACGAGAATGCTCGAAGGGGCATGGACAACGACAAGTATCAGAAGATGCGCGCAGATCTTGAAGCCGAAAAGGGTACAACTGCCATCTTGAAGGAACAGATCATCAAAAATAAGAGTCTGTTTTATTTTTGCGCATTTCCGTCTTACTTTTGTGCCCGTAATCTCCGAGTACTCACTGTGTACTCTGTTTTCTCTGACTTGCAGAACATGTTGCCAAGGCCAAGGACATTGTAGAGCAGTCCAAGCTTATCCAGCAGCTGGACAGCGAGAACAAGATCCTGAAGGAGGAGAGGAAGGAGATGATGAAGATGCACGATGATTCCATGAAAGCCCTGCAGGATTCCGCCTCCGCGGAGATCAATCGCTTGAAGGAGGATCTTGCGATCCTAAAGGATCAGAAGCAAGCTGCTGATGAGCAAAACCTTCGCCATAGCGAGGCGTTTAAGATCCTCCAACAAGAGAAGGAATCCTTGGCGGACACCGTCTGCAGGCTAAGGCCAGCATCTTCAGTAAGTGTCCTCCGCCTTGTATTTCTGTAGTCTGGATACTTAGAGTTTATTGATCTCATGCGATCCTTGTCGGAATCTTTAGCGCCTATGGGTTTAACCCGCTCGCCTCCTTCGGACAAGGAATGCATGGTTCTTGCCGGCAACTTCATCAACACTGCCATCGCCCAAGCCAAGGAGATTGCCAAGCCCCTCCAAATATATATCAAGGCATCGGACTCCGTGACGAAGTACTCGGAGATCCTACGCCAAGCCCCCGAGCGTGTCGCAAACTGGAAGGCTTCATGCGCACGGGCTGGCGCAAGGATGGCGCTGTCTATGGTGAAGGCACACTATGAAGATGCCGACATTGACACGGTGACCTCTGGTATCCCCGACATGGATGATGACGGCAAGGAGATCGATCACGAAGCCATCCTGTCATCACTCGCGGGCTACGACACCAGGGTTGCCGAGTTGGTGGACGTTGACGTCTTCGTGCCCAGGAACCTCATCGACAGCGTCAATCAGGATTCCTCCGAGTTTAATCACAGTGCCGACGTCGAGGGTGATTCTCCGGCTGGTGATGATGCGGCCTCCAAGTCTCCTGCGCCCAAAGAATGAAAAACACTTTGTAGTTTCTGTTTCACCTTTGGTGTGTGCACGGGAAAAACTTGTTGATGTAATCTTAAGGCGGAAAACAATGATTGTCGTATCCTGCTACTTAAGAATTAAGTCCCAGTATGTATATATTTTTAAGCAAGTGCTGGCTTATCCATTACTCTGGTTCTTATGCTTGACTTTTCGTGAGTCAGAAGACTCGTTGTCGGAACCATGCGCTTAGGTGATGATGCCCAATGGCACCATCAATAACCTAAGCACAAAATCGCCGAGAATAAGTGCCAAAAGTCACTACTCCAGAATCCAAATAAAAACAACAAAGAACGGGTAGACCAGAAAACTTAAGCTAACGCCCGTAGGCGGAATTTTCACAAGTGCAATCGCAAGACTTGTGCATAAAGGTTTTATATGATCCAAAAATGAACACTAAAGGAGGTAAAAGACTCAGCAATATGAGTGAACCAAAGAGCTTTATTTCATTGATCATATAAGAGGTACACAATTAGATAAAAAATGCTAAGTGTAGAAAGGACGTAGCTGTGCTATGTTCCATGGCCGATCAAGCTCCGGGTAGTCATCATCCGGGTCACGTCGCTTACGCTTATGATCCTCGTTGGGTCTATCCTTGAGTTCACGATTGTAAACAAGGTAGTAAGACCCATTGAGCAACGCCTTGCTTATGATGAACGGTCCTTCCCATGGCGGGGATAATTTGTGTGACTTTTTCTGCTTAAGTAGGAGTACTAAATCCCCCTCTTTAAACGAGCGATGCCGAACGCAGCGACTATGGTAGCTGCGTAGCTTCTGCTGGTAGATGGCGGATCTTTGGCATGCCAAAACACGCTCCTCCTCGAGAAGGTCCACATCTAGGCGTCTGGATTCTTCAGCGTCATCTTCGTCGTAGGCGGCAACTCTTGGTGCGTCGTGGAGGATGTCGGAAGGTAGGATGGCTTCTGCTCCATATACCATGAAGTAAGGGGTGTAGCCGGTGGATCTATTGGGTGTGGTTCGTAAGCTCCACAGCACAGACGACAATTCTTCCGCCCAGGCTCCAGCTGCTCTATGTAGCGGTGCCTCAAGACGTGGCTTGATTCCCTGCAGAATTAATCCATTGGCTCGCTCAACCTGACCGTTGGATTGTGGGTGTGCCACAGATGCAAGGTCAAGTCGGATGCCTTTGTCCCAGCAATAGGCCTCCACTTCTTCGAGTGATAAGTTGCTTCCGTTGTCGGTGATGATGCTATGTGGGAGACCAAATCTCACCACTAGATCTCGGACAAACCTGAGGGCAGTTGCCCCATCAAGCTTTCTAATGGGTTTAGCTTCTATCCATTTGGTGAATTCGTCAACTGCTACAAGCAGATGCGTAAATCCACACGGTGTCGTCTGTAACGGTCCCACCATGTCTACCCCCAGACTGCAAACGGCCAAGTTATTGGTATTGTTCGCAATTCTTCAGCGGGAACATGTGGTTGTCGGGCATAATACTGGCATCCCGTGCATGTCTCAACCATCTTGTCGGCGTCCACCTTCGCGGTCAGCCAGTAGAATCCTTGCCGGAAGGCTTTCGCGACCAATGATCGAGGAGCGGCGTGATGCCCGCAATCTCCGAGATGGATCTCCCGCAGGATTTCCATACCTTTTAGCTGGGAAACGCACTTTAAGTATACACCAGTAGTGCTCCTTTTATAGAGTTGCCCATTGATTATGGTATAACCCTTTGCTCGCCGTACTATTTGCCGTCTTTCGACTTCGTCGTTGGGCAAAGTTCCGTGTTCGAGATACTCCATGAACGGTTTTGTCCAAGCCGGAGGGATCTTTGTCACCATGTTGACAAAAGAGTCAGCTCTATCTGGGTTGTCGATGCCGGTGCCCTTCACGGATGGTGTGCGTAGATGCTCTAGGAAGACTCCTGGCGGAATTTGCTTGCGCCCTGATCCAAGCTTAGACAGTAGATCAGCCGCCTCGTTTTGCTCCCTAGGCACATACTTGACTTCGTAGCCCAAGAAGCTCTTGGCTATCTCGTCCACTTTGTCGCGATATGCCGCCATCATAGGGTTCCACGCGTTCCAGGTGCCAGCCACCTGCTGGGAAACCAAGTCGGAATCTCCATAGCAAACTATGCGCTTGATGCCAATATCCTTGGCTACACGAAGTCCGTGAATGAGTGCTTCATACTCCGCCATGTTGTTTGTAGCCTCGAAGTGGACCTGCAGAACGTAGTGCAGCTTGTCTCCTTTTGGTGACTGTAGCAGTACACCAGCCCCCGAGCCGTTGAGCAACTTTGATCCGTCAAAGTGCATCACCCAGTACTCTGGTTCTGGCAGCGGAGTAGCATCTGGCATCTTCGTCCAATCTGCAATAAAATCCGCCAAAGCTTGTGACTTGATAGCGTCGTGTCTCTTGTAGGTGATCTCGAAGGCGGCAAGTTCAATGCCCCACTTCGTGACCCTTCCTGTAGCGTCGCTGTTATTGATAATGTCGGACAGTGGAGTCTTGCTCACTACTGTGATTGGGTGCTCCTGAAAGTAATGCCTCAGCTTCCGAGAAGCGAGGAATACTCCATAAGCTATCTTTTGGTAGTGCGGGTAACGCTGCTTGGACTCCGTCAAGACCTCGCTCACATAGTAAACTGGTCGTTGAACTCCGTGCTCGTAGCCTGGTTCCTGCCGCTCTACCACGACGACGATGCTAATAACCCGGTTGGTTGCCGCCATGTAAATTAACAGGGGCTCTCCGGGCTCGGGTGCCGCAAGGATGGGCGCTGAGGAAAGAATCTCCTTGAGCTGCTTCAATGCTGCATCTGCTTCGTCCGTCCATGTGAATTTGTCCGCCTTCTTCAGCAACTTGTACAGCGGCAAAGCCTTCTCTCCAAGTCGGCTGACGAACCGACTAACTGCTGCAACACAACCTGTTAGTCGTAGAATGTCCTTTAGGCATGTCAGACAGTTTATGTTTAATATCGCCTTGATTTTCTCCGAGTTGACCTCGATTCCGCGCTGGGAAACGATGAAGCCCAACAATTTACCGGCTAGAATCCTGAAGACGCACTTGTTAGGGTTGAGCATCATGTTGTATTTCCGGAGATTATCAAAGGTTTCTTTTAAGTCGGAGATTAAGTCGTTTGACTTTTTAGACATCACCGCGATATCGTCCACATAGGCGTGAACATTTCGACCAATTTGGTCGTGAAGGCAACATTGCATTGTCCGCTGGTAGGTAGCACCTGCATTTTTCAGCCCAAAGGGCATCGTGACATAGCAAAACGTGTTGTATGGAGTAGTGAACGAAGTGGCCAATTGGTCTGACTTCCTCATTTTGATCTGGTGGTATCCTGAGTATGCATCGAGAAAACACAAAAGCTCCGAGCCAGCCGTCGAGTCAATGACTTGGTCAATGCGAGGTAAAGCAAACGGATCTTTGGGACATGCTTTGTTCAAGCCGGTGTAATCAACTCACATTCTTAATTCAGTGGTTCCCTTTTTGGGTACAAGTATAGGATTGGCCACCCATCGGGTGTGAAGGACTTCTCGGATAAACCCAGCCTTAAGTAACTGAAAGGACTATATCTTCCCATGATGTTTTTGGTGTTAAAATGACAATCCCAACCGTGTTTTTAATTGTGCTCTTGAGTTTCAGGGGAAACATCGTTGATGTCTCCTTCTATTGTGATGTATGCTCTCTTGTGATCTTTTGAAGATGGTGGCCCCTTTTTAGTCTTCTCCTAGTTTCTTTCCGGTTGTTGTTTTTAGGTCACCGTACTATTAAGAGGGGGTCCATTTTGGAAGGCTGTGGGAAATCACTTGTTCTTGCACAAACCTATATGCACCGCCACAACCATCCCATTATCCCGTGAGAGAGCGTGTTCCTGTTCTGTTGGAGCTTTTTGTGTCTCACCGGAACTTCCGGTCATAGGCCGGAAGTTCCGCTCAAACTTTTCTGCGGGCTGTTCTACAGTTTGTTCCGACGCTAGTTCCGCCCCAAGTTCCGGTGGCGGCTCAGTAACCTTCTGTTTTGAAGTGTGCTATTTGCCGGAACTTGGCCAGAACTTGGCCGGAACTTGCATCGGAAGTTCACCGGAACTTCCGGTCCGTTTTGACCGGAACTTCCGGTCCGTTTTGACCGGAACTTCCGGTTGCGCTTCTGGAGCGGGCGTCAACGGTCTGATGACCGTTGGAGCCAGGCTGGGCGGAACTTCCGGCCTCTCACCGGAACTTCTGGTGAGGTCGCGGGGAGGCTGTAACGGTTCAGCGTGGGGGGGCCTATTTAAGGCACCCCCTTCTTCCTCCCACTCTCTCTCAAATTTTTCTCTCTCCTCCATTAATGCTTGAGCTTCACCTCACTAGATCTCTCTCTCTAGCCACTCAAATGACTTGATCTTTTGAGAGGTGAGGGAGGTGACCTAGATCTACACTTCCACCAAAGAAGAATTGATTTCCCCCACCCATCCTTTGTGGATCTTGTTGCTCTTGGGTTTCTTGGAACCCTAGACGGTGTAGGGCATCCTCGGAGCTGAGGCGTGTGTTGTAAAGCTTCGAGGTGTCGTTGAGGGCCTCCAATTGAGTTGTGGAGCCTCCCCCTCAACCTTGGTGTAAAGGTTTCGGTTGGCGCCTTCAAGGTCACCGGTTAGTGGATTGTGAGGCCTCCTTTGTGGGGGAGCTCACCGGAGAAGAAGGTGAGGCCTTTGTGGCGCTCGGGTGACCTTGTGTGGCCCCGACACCTCTCCAACATAGACGTAGCTCCTTGGGAGTGAACTACGGGAATTACATCTCCGTGTCCCCTCGCCGGTTACTTCGTTCCCTTCCTTTACTCCTTGCTATTTACTGTTTTTGTTGTTGGTGTTTGTTTTCTTGCATTTAGGTTGTTCACTTAGTTGCATCTCTAGATAACTTCCTTTCTCGTTGATCCTAAAAGTGAGAAACAAATTAAAATTGGGTAGACGCCTATTCACCCCCCTCTAGTCGTATCAAGTCGGTACTTTCAATTGGTATCAGAGCCCAGGCTCTTATTTCGGGCTTTACCGCCTAAGAGACTATGGCTGACGAAGGGGGTAGTGAAACCGAAAAATCCAAGAACTTGGCCACTATGGATGACCTCAAGAAATTGGAGTCATCCATGATGTCCAAGTTCGAGGAAATGATGACTCTCTTACAGTCTCTCAATCCAAACCCCATGGTTGCTATTGACACACCCCAACCCAACGAGGTTCCTCCCACCGTTACGGTGTCCGCCCCTGGGGTAACTCCCGCGGCTGCCACCACTCACTTGGGACTTGGTTTTGTTGCTCACACCTCTACCAAGGCTCCAAGTGAGAACATCGAGGAGCCCGAGAACCCAATTTCCAAATAGGAAAATGGAGGAAAGGACTACTCGGCGGTACCCCCACCGCCGAAGTACACTCTGGATCCACCCATCCCCATGCCACACATTATACCTCAAGGAGCACCACCCATGCTAGATACGTCAAATTTCGCCAATTGGCAATATCTAATGCGCTCACATATTTCCAGCTCATCCATTGAGTTAATGAGGATTGTGGAGGATGGATTCTCTCCATTTGACCCAAAGAAGTTGACACAAGGTGAAGTGGTGGACAAGCAACTCAATGCCACAGCTTTGGGAATGATTTAAAAGGCCTTGACTCCAAAGGATTTTGCTCACATTCGCCAATTTGATACTGCCAAGGGAGCTTGGGATCAACTCACCGAGCTTTTTGTTGGGAATGCTAGCATCCAAAGCTCCAAGTTTGATGAGATCAACAACGAGTGCGATGGTTTCGCAATGCAAGATGATGAGACCCCTGAAGACATGTATAGGCGCCTTAAGGTCCTTTGTTCCACTATGAGGGACCTTGGGGATCACTATGTTGATGACAAGTTTATGAAGAGGAAGTTCATTCAAGCTCTTCCCCCATTTGAAGAACAAAAGCTCAACTCTATCAAGGGAAGAACCAACTTTCACTTAATGACCTCCCAAGAAGTCTTGAGTGAAGTAATTGCCATGACTATTGCTAAGAAGAATGCGGAGTCCGCTCGAGCTAGAGCCATTGGATCAACAAAAGTGAACCTTGCTTTGAAGGTCAAGGCTATTGAAGTTGATGATGATGATACATCAAGTGAGTGGTCTCAAGAAGATCTCAAATGTGCCTTCAACGAACATCTTGCTCTCGCTTCAAGGTCCTTTTGGAACAAGTCCGGATTCAAGTCAAGATCAAGGGACAACTCAAGATTCAACTCACCCAACAAGTCTCCTAAAGCAAGGTCATGCTACAATTGCAACGACAAGAGTCACTTCGTGGCCAAGTGTCCCTTTGAGAACCGTGAAGACAATGGTGGTCGTCTCATTCGCAAGGTCAAGTCAAGACCTCCTCATCCCTTGAACAAGAACTACGCCGTCAAGAATGCCACTAACAAGGAACGAGCAATTGTGGTCCATGAAGAATATATTTCGGGCACGGATGAAGATGATGATGATGAAGTTCATGGTGGAGAGATTGTGGGGGTTGCTGCTATTGCCACTACCTCAACTCCACGTCTATCCCTCTTCGACTCGCCAAATGAAAATGTCATCTCCTCCAACCAAAAGTGCTTCATGGCCAAGGCCACCGAGGTATCACCGAAACCCACTCCTCAACCTATCTCTAGTGAGCCTTCCTCTCTTGATCTTGTTGGTCTAGAGGTGAAGAAAGAGATGATTGACATGTGTGAATTTGTTGCTACCTTAGATGAAGAAACTAAAAACTTCTTTGAGTCCTTACTTGCACAACTTGAAAATGCTAGAGATGCCTTAGATGAAAAGGAAGAACTTCTTGACTTGATAAGTAAAAATGAAAGAGATGCCACCGATGAAATTGCCTCTCTCACTCAAAGTCTTGAGGATGAACAAAATATGAGAATTAATCTCGAAGAAAATGTGTCTAAGATTGTAGATGATCATAACAACACTTTGACCTCTACAATTAAAGAACGCGACCATGCTCTTGCTTTGATTAAGGTTCTCAAGAAAGAAAATGCTGAGTTTGTGGGTGGTCATGATAGGACTCAAAAGGATCTTGAGAAACTCAAAGAGGAACACAAAGCCTTGGAGAGTAAATTCTCAAATCTTTTTGAGGCTCATGAACAGCTTCAAACTCAATTAACTTGTGATCTTTCTAAGTCTTCCGCTGTGCAAATTATAGACTTGTCTAGCTCTCCTAACCCTTGTTGCAAGCATGAGCATCTCATAGAGGAAGTCTAGGTTTTGAAGGATCAACTTGCCAAGACTAAGAAGAAGAAGAAGAAGAAGAACAAGAAGAAAAAGAACAAGGGCATGGCCCAAGGAGTACCAAATGGCCTAACCCTCTTGCAAAGTGACAACTTTGCCGGAAAGAACAATCCCTCTTATATTCTTTGCAAATCTTATGATGGTCATGTATATGCTAGATATGTGGGAACATCTTACACGCATGATTATCATTGGGCCATTTGGGTGCCAAAGGTTCTTGTCACTAACAAAAGGGGACCCATTGCAAAATGGGTACCTAAAACCAAGGCTTGATTTTCTTGTAGGACTATGCTTCCGGCGGATCAAAATGGGTGCTTGATAGTGGTGCCACGAGTCATATGACCGGAAGCAAGTCTATCATGACCGAATTGAGACCCAATATTGCCAACACCATGGTCTCCTACGGTGACAAAACAAGCTCTCAGGTTTTGGGTTTTGGCAAAGTGGTGGTAACCCCGGATGTATCCTTGGTTGACGTCATGCTTGTCAAAACTCTTGGTTACAACTTACTCTCAGTTCATGCTCTTGCTCTTATGGGTCTTTCTTCTTTCTTTAATTCTCATTCCGTGGTCCTCATGTGGAGCAAGTCTCTCAAGGTGGCTTTTGTAGGATATGTAGAACATGACTTGTATGTGGTGGACTTTTTAGGGACCACTACTCCTCATGCTCTATGTCTCTATGCTAAAGCCAACAAGGTCTGGTTGTGGCATCGCCGCCTAGCCCATGTTAACATGAGGACTTTGCAAAGACTTCACTCCGAGGGCCACATCCTTGGAATTAACGATGTTTCTTTTGCCAAAGATCGTGTTTGCAGGGCTTGTATTGAAGGGAATATGCATGAAACTCCTCACAAAGCACTCAATCAGATCACTACCGAGAGGTGTTTGGAGCTCTTGCGTATGGATCTCTTTGGTCCTCCCTCTCATGATAGCCTTGGAGGCAAGAAGTATTGCTTGGTTATTGTGGATGATTTCTCAAGATACACTTGGGTGTTCTTTTTCAAGTACAAGAGTGAGACTCAACAAACCGTCATTGACTTTGCTAATGAGGTTCAACGGAAGCACAATGCAACTATTCTCTCAATTCGAAGTGACAATGGCACCGAGTTCAAAAACTATACCTTGGATGAGTTTCTCAGTGATGAAGGAATCAAGCATCAATACTCCACTCCCTACACCCCTCAACAAAACGGAGTTTCCGAAAGGAAGAATCGCACTTTGATGGATGCGGCTTGGTCTATGCTAGCTGAGTTCAAGTCTCCATACAACATTTGGGCCGAGGCCATCTCCACCGCTTGCCATGCAACCAACCGGCTTTATCTCCGCAAGAATAAGAACAAGACCCCCTATGAACTTCTCATCGGGAAAAAGCCTAATGTTAGCTACTTTCGGGTGTTTGGTTGCAAGTGCTACATCCTCAAGAAAGGAGTTCGGTTGTCAAAGTTTGAATCCAAGGCTCAAGAAGGAATTTTCGTTGGTTACTCAAATCAGTCCCATGCTTATAGAGTCTACAACAAAGCCAATGTAAGAGTTGAAGAGACGAGCAACGTGAAGTTTGATGAAAATCATGAGTCTCTTGTTAGGCAAGATGGTGTTTGTGATCCAAGTGATGAAATTCCTCCCAAGGACATAGGAAGAATGGGTGTGGGTTTCCACCTCCCCATTGAGGATCCCCTTATGGACGAAGGAGAAGGACCAAGCTCTACTCAAGTGGAGCCCTCACTCTCACAAGATCATCTTGCACCTCAAGGACCTACTTTCTTGGCACAAGCTCCCTCAAGCTCTTCCGAAGCTTCCCATGCTCATGACTCTCCAAACTCTAAATAACAAGCTCTTCATCAACAACATCAACCTCCCCAAGATGGGGCTCCTCCTCAAGGCACCTCCCACGGAGAAGCTCTTCATCAACCACATCAACCTCCCCAAGATGGGGCTCCACCTCAAGGTCACGGTTCTCCCCAAGGTCAAGCTCGTCGAGATCAAGAACAAGTCAATGATCCTCAAGGATCCTCTCCAAGTGATGACTCCCCCGAAGTGGAAATTGATGAAGATGACCCTCGTGTTCGTGCTTATAGTCAAGAGGCGGCTCAATTGGTGGAAATGACCAAGTGGTAGCTCAAGAATCTCGAATTGAAGCACAAGCCCGTCGTCAAGCCTATCGTCTCGCCAAGCTTGTTTGAGATGGCCATATCCTTGATAATGTCTATGGAGATTTCAATAAAGGTTCCACTACTAGGAGGCAACTAGCTTCTTTTTGCTCTCACCATGCGTTTATCTCTCTTGTGGAACCACAGAAAGTCTCCGAAGCTCTTGAAGATGATGATTGGCTTGATGCTATGAACGAGGAACTTCATAACTTCAAGAGGAACAATGTTTGGACATTGGTTGAGCGGCCTAAAGACTGTCAAAACGTCATTGGAACCAAGTGGGTCTTCAAGAACAAGTGCGATGCGAATGGAATTGTCGTGCGCAACAAGGCAAGGTTAGTTGCCCAAGGATACACACAATTTGAGGGCATCGACTACGGTGAGACTTACGCCCCCGTTGCTCGCCTTGAATCCATTTGTATGCTTCTTGCCTTCGCTACCCATCATAACTTTAAACTGCATCAAATGGATGTTAAGAGTGCTTTTCTTAATGGTCCTTTGAAAGAGTTGGTATACGTCAAGCAACCTCCGGGTTTTGATGATCCACTTTTTCCGAACCATGTCTACAAGCTCAATAAGGCACTCTATGGCCTTAAGCAAGCCCCACGTGCGTGGTATGATTGCCTTATTAAGCTCTTGTTAGACCGTGGCTTCGAAGTGGGCCTCATTGATCCCACTCTTTTTACTAAGAAAGTTGGAGGCCACTTGTTCGTATGCCAAATCTATGTTGATGACATTATCTTTGGGTCTATTAACAAAACTTTTAATGAGGTTTTTGCCAAGATCATGACCGACCGCTTCGAGATGTCCATGATGGGGGAGTTGAAGTTTTTCCTTGGATTTGAAGTCAAACAATTGAGGAAAGGGACTTTCATCAACCAAGCCAAGTACATCCAAGACATGCTCAAGAAGTTCAAGTTTGATCAAGTCAAAGGTGCCAAGACTCCCATGCCAACTAAGGTTAATCTTGATCTCGATCCCAAGGGTAAGGAGGTGGATCAAAAACTCTATCGATCGATGATTGGTTCTTTGCTCTATCTTTATGCATCCCGACCGGATATTATGTTGAGTGTGGGTATGTGTGCAAGATTTCAAGCCGCACCAAAGGAAAGTAACATGGTGGCTGTCAAGAGGATCTTTCGATATTTAGTTCATACCCCAAACTTTGGGTTGTGGTACCCCAAGGGAGCCAGCTTTGATCTCATTGGTTACACGGACTCGGACTGGGCTGGTGACAAAGTGGGAAGAAAGTCAACCTCCGGAGCTTGTCAGTTTCTCGGAAGATCTTTGGTTTGTTGGTCCTCGAAGAAGCAAAACTGTGTGTCTATGTCTACTGCCGAAGCTGAGTACATCTCTGCCGCAAGCTGCTGTGCTCAATTGCTATGGATGAAGCAAACTTTGAAGGATCTTGGACTATCTTTTGAAAAGGTGCCTCTTCTTTGCGACAATGAGAGTGCCATTGCTATTTCTCACAATCCCGTGCAACACAACCGGACCAAGCACATTGAGATTCGTCATCATTTCATTCGGGACCATGTTGCTAGAGGAGACATTTCTTTGGAGTATGTTCCCACCAAGGCAAATCTTGCGGATCTTTTCACGAAGCCTCTTGATGAAGCAAGGTTCCGAGAGTTAAGGCATGAGCTAAATATCATTGATTCGAGCAATGTTGCTTGAGCACCTTGCACACCTACCCGCGTCTAAATGTGTATCTTGTTTGGATGTAGGCATGGATTTAGGGGGAGTGTAGTTCCTCTTATGAACAAACACTATCCCTATTATGCGCACATTAAAGTTTTCATACTCTATAGTCTCTAAAGGAGACCATTTGAGCTTCATGATGAGTGTTGGTAATGAACCCAAGATATATCTTCGCGGTGTCAAGCCATTTACTCTTATATAAGGTGGCTTTGGCCACCGACTCGTTTTTATTTGTGTCTTTGACCTTTTTGTTTTTCTTGGTTTTTGTTGGTTTTGGTTCTTCACAATTTGAGCTATCTATACTAAGCCTTTCCTTACCTCAAGCCCTCTCTATTCCCTGCACAAGTTCTTCCTTGTTGTCCTATCCTGAGATGGTCTTCCTGGCGCCAGCGGAACTTCCGGTCAATCTGACCCGGAAGTTCCGGTCCACCGGAACTTCCGGTCCCTGACCGGAACTTCTGGTGGTGCTCCCTGTCTTATATAAAGTGGGCCCTGGGGGAAAATGGGATCTTCTTCCTTTTTCCCCCAAGACCCATCTTCTATTTGGAGCGCCGCCGGCCAGGACCTCTCCACGAAGGTGCTCCGGCCCCTTCGTCTCCAACCTCTCCTCCGCAGATCTGCTCCGTGGGATCCTTCCCCACCTCGATCTCCCTCCATGGACTCTGGTATTTGCCCTCAACTCCCTCCATTAATGGAGATCTTGCTCTCACCATGGTTTGAGTTAGGGCACACCTTGTCTAGGCTAGTTCTTTGGCTAGAACTTGTTGGAAGATCTTGGTAGGTCTAGGGTATCATGCTTGAGTAGATTGGTCCAATACATCCTAGAAAAATCTGTGCACTTGTGGCTTTTAGATCTACATCTAGTGAACTCCTGTTTGGAACCGTCAGTTCGTGGCCTCACCGGAACTTCCGGTGAGCCACGACCGGAACTTCCGGTGGACCATTTTCACCGGAAGTTCCGGCGATTCAGCGGAAGTTCCGGCCACAATGCAACTTTTTCTGTTTGTATTTTTCCAATCTATTTCTTTGTTTCCTCTTCCGAACTTGTGCACTTATCCCACCTTCCCTCCCTATTCTTGTGCTTTCTTCTCAGGGGAAGGAGATACTCGCCAAGGCAAGCGTGCCCGCCGACCATCCGCTGACATTCCTCCTGAGATTGATGAGGAAGATGCTGAGGTTGTGCGTCCGACCGCTCAGACTTCTCGCCAGAAGGCTGCTGCTGCTCGCCGTGCTGCTGCTGCTGCTGCAGGGAAGAGGCCTGCTCTTGCTCAGAAGGCCACTGCTGCTGGGCCAGACATGACCAAAGCCAAGATTTCCAAGTGGTCTTAGAAAGCTTACTCTACATTCAGGGCTACGGATCCCTACCTCGTGCCTCGTGATCGTCTTTGCTTGGACCCTCATTTTCACACCTGCCGTCAGGAACAGATTTATGAAGAAATTTATGCATCAAATAAGAAGTTCGTGGTTGCTCCTCAAAAGTACATCAATGTGCCTCACATGGAAGAGAAGCAAGTTTACTTTGGAGAGGCTCTTGATATCTGCCAGAAGTTTGGGCTGATTCCCCTCATGGAGCACCGTCAGAACTTTGATGTGACTGCTATTGCTCAGTTCTACTCAACTCTGTTTCTTCACATGCAGTCCTCTACTGAAGGTGTGATGAAGTGGATGACCAGGGACGTGTTTATTACCGCTACTTGGGCTGAGTTTGCTGAGCTTCTTGGCTATCCCATTCAGCCTGGCCGCGGGACAAATGGTTGGCGTGTTCATGGTTCTGTAGCTGCTGATCCTGAGGTCCTGGAGCCTCTCTACATTGAAGGGTGGGGCACTGTTGGGTATGTGAATCATCTGCTGCCAGTTTTTGACATCATGCGCAGGGTGTACTTGAACACCATCTCTCCCAAGGCTGGCAACTTTGATTAGTTTCATGGGTATCAGGTTGACCTCATGCATCAGACTTATCTTCGCCGAGACACTGACAGGTCAATGGATATTATGCACTTCATCTACTTAGAGATGTGGGCGGCTCTCATTGAAAAGCGCTCCTGCATCTATGCTCCCTACATTCAGACTCTCATCAATCACAAGTGGCTCGAGAAGACTGGCAACCCCTTCCCTCAAGACAACATCACCATTCATGAAGAGAAAAAGTTCCGTGTGAGTAAGCACCAGAAGCCTCGTACTCAGGAAGAAAAAGAAGCTGCTCTCAAGAAGGCTCGAGATGTTGCTAGTGGTCCCTCCTCTGCTCCTGGTGGCCCTAGTACTGGTGGTCCTTCTCTCCAGAGGCAACCATCTTGGGCAAAGAAGCTGCTTGGGAAAGTGAAGAAAACTTTCTGCTTTCTGCAGGACCGCGAGTATCAGGCTTATGTTGATCAGTGTCACAATATTCAGCGCCAGAAGGCCATCATGGCAGCCCTCAACATTCCTTGCTCACCGGTCTCTAGCTCTGTCACTGCTCCCAAGGAGGATTGGATTCGCAACAACTGCAACTGGTCCGAAGATGAGTCTGAGGAGGAGGTCACTGGTCCGCCTGAGTCTTCTCCTCCTCCCCCTTCTCGTGGCTGGGACGAGTAGATTGATCTCTTCTTCCTTTTTGGTGTCTCGATGCCAAAGGGGGAGAAAGATGTCTATTAGGTTGTCTACGGGATTTGCATGGGTTGAGTCGCGAGCCTGTTCTTGCCTTTGATCTTTTCTTACTCGCGAACTCTCTAGTTTATTTGTGTGCTTGTGGTTTTATGTCCGTGAACTTATGTGTGCTTGTGGACCATGTGGTATGTTATGTTTGAGACTATGTGGTATCTTTGTGGTATCTTATACTTTGCCGTGAGTGTGGTATCTTGTTGTCATCTTATGAGATGTTGCTATGGTGGTGGAGCCTCATTGCTCTTATTGTTATTATTACTCCGTTTGTCTCCACCTCATTTAGTTGGTTCTGGTATGATCTCTATCCCTTTTTGTACCTTGCACTTGTGCTATCTTTGCAATTGTTAGGGGGAGCCTCCGTGTATGTGTGCTAGTCCTGTCCTTAGAGGTCTTCTCTCTACCTTGCACACATATAGGGGGAGCTTGCCCTGTCCATTGCAAAGATTGCTTTGATACTATTCAAATCTGTGGGATTGTCATCTAACACCAAAAAGGGGGAGATTGAAAGGACTATATCTTCCCATGATGTTTTTTGGTGTTAAAATGACAATCCCAACCGTGTTTTTAATTGTGCTCTTGAGTTTCAGGGGAAACGTCGTTGATGTCTCCTTCTATTGTGATGGATGCTCTCTTGTGATCTTTTGAAGATGGTGGCCCCTTTTTAGTCTTCTCCTAGTTTCTTTCCGGTTGTTGTTTTTAGGTCACCGTACTATTAAGAGGGGGTCCATTTTGGAAGGCTGTGGAAAATCACTTGTTCTTGCACAAACCTATATGCACCGCCACAGCCATCCCATTATCCCGTGAGAGAGCGTGTTCCTGTTCTGTTGGAGCTTTTTGTGTCTCACCGGAACTTCCGGTCATAGGCCGGAAGTTCCGCTCAAACTTTTCTGCGGGCTGTTCTACAGTTTGTTCCGACGCTAGTTCCGCCCCAAGTTCCGGTGGCGGCTCAGTAACCTTCTGTTTTGAAGTGTGCTATTTGCCGGAACTTGGCCGGAACTTGTCCTGCTAAAAGTTCCTGAGCGGAACTTCCGCCAGAAGCCGGAACTTCCGGTCAGATTTGCTTCGCGACCCAGAAGTTCCGCCTCTTGTTCCGCCCCAAGTTCCGGTGGCGGCTCAGTAACCTTCTATTTCGAAGTGTGCTATTTGCCGAAACTTGGTCGAAACTTGCTCGGAAGTTCACCGGAACTTCCGGTCCGTTTTGACCGGAACTTCCGGTTGCGCTTCTGGAGCGGGCGTCAACGGTCTGATGACCGTTGGAGCCAGGCTGGGCGGAACTTCCGGCCTCTCACCGGAACTTCTGATGAGGTCGCAGGGAGGCTGTAACGGTTCAGTGTGGGGGGCCTATTTAAGGCACCCCCTTCTTCCTCCCACTCTCTCTCGAATTTTTCTCTCTCCTCCATTAATGCTTGAGCTTCACCTCACTAGATCTCTCTCTCTAGCCACTCAAATGACTTGATCTTTTGAGAGGTGAGGGAGGTGACCTAGATCTACACTTCCACCAAAGAAGAATTGATTTCCCCACCCATCCTTTGTGGATCTTGTTGCTCTTGGGTTTCTTGGAACCCTAGACGGTGTAGGGCATCCTCGGAGCTGAGGCGTGTGTTGTAAAGCTTCGAGGTGTCATTGAGGGCCTCCAATTGAGTTGTGGATCCTCCCCCTCAACCTTGGTGTAAAGGTTTCGGTTGGCGCCTTCAAGGTCACCAGTTAGTGGATTGTGAGGCCTCCTTTGTGGGGGAGCTCACCGGAGAAGAAGGTGAGGCCTTTGTGGCGCTCGGGTGACCTTGTGTGGCCCCGACACCTCTCCAACGTAGACGTAGCTCCTTGGGAGTGAACTACGGGAATTACATCTCCGTGTCCCCTCGCTGGTTACTTCATTCCCTTCCTTTACTCCTTGCTATTTACTGTTTTTGTTGTTGGTGTTTGTTTTCTTGCATTTAGGTTGTTCACTTAGTTACATCTCTAGATAACTTCCTTTCTCGTTGAGCCTAAAAGTGAGAAACAAATTAAAATTGGGTAGACGCCTATTCACCCCCCCCTCTAGTCGTATCAAGTCGGTACTTTCAGTAACCTAGTTATCTCTTTGCCAATGGCGCGTCTCTTCTCATCTCCGAAGCATCGTAGAGGTTGTTTCACTGGTTTACATTTTGGATCTATGTTTAAGCTGTGCTTGGCAAGTTCCCTAGGTACACCTTTCATGTAGGCAGGTTGCCAGGCAAAAATGTCCCTATTCTCACGGAGGAACTCGACGAGCGCGCTTTCCTATTTGGGATCCAATTTCGTCCCAATGGCGACGGTCTTGGAGGCATCGCCTACCACAAGTTCCACCGGCTTGGTCTCGATGGCGGTCTTGAACGCAGGAGCGGAGTCGGAGATCTGCTTCTTCGACGTGGGCATCTCTGAGTCATTGACCTTGCTCTGGATCTCCTTGAATTCTTCGCTGTAGAGGACAACTTCTGCAATGGCTGCTTCGTTGATCTCGCAGTCCCTTGCCTTGGTAAAGCTTCCGGATACGGTGATGACACCGTTTGGTCCGGGTATCTTGAGTTTGTTGTAGACGAAGCATGGCTTGGCCATGAACGTGTGGAATATGTCGCGGCCGAATATGACATGGTACACGCTCTTGAAGGGGACCACCTCAAAGGTCATGCGCTCTTGGCGGTAATTATTAACGTCACCAAAGGCTACCTGAAGCGTAATGCACCCAAGGGACAGAGCCTCCCGACCAGGAACTACGCCATGGAACACGGTGTTGGTCCGCCTTAGGTTTGCCTCCGTCAAGTTCATCTTTTGCAGTGTATCCAGGTACATGATATTGATGCTTCTTCCACTATCCACCATGCACTTGGTGAACTCCACGCCGTCAATCAATGGGTTGATGATCATGGCGTACTGGTTCTCCATGGGCACAAGGTCTGGGTGGTCCATCCTGTCCCAAGTTATTGGAACCTCCGACCAGCGCAGGTATTGGGGAACTGGGGGGAGAGTGGTCATCAGGATCCTTAGAGAGGTCTTCTGTTGTCGGACGGTGGGGGTGCCAAGGAAAGTGTGGTAGACTGGGCCTTCTTCGCGAAGGGGTTCTTTCCCTTGTCGTCGCTCTTGGCGGCGTGCTTGGGGTCAACGTCCTCGTCCATGTCACTTGAATCCTTGGACTCCTCCTCCTTCTTCTTCCCCTTACCCTTGCCTCGCGGTCTGTTCTTCCGAATTTGCTTGTAGCCGGACTCCGGGTCTTCCTTGAGGTCGTTGACGAACTTGTAGTGTCGATTGGTATGGGTGGCCTTGCCGTTGGCGTCGAGGTGTATGAGGCACGACATATCGCGGTACTCCTCGTAGGTTTGGGGAACGCGGAGCGGCACCGGGGTGGTTTCACTTCCTCGCTGCTGCCCGCGGCCCGCTCCCCTTCCTCGGCCATGTTGTCCGCCTTCTCCTCGTCCTACAAAAGTCATGGCGACCATGTCGGTAGATTGATTTTCTTCTGAAGCGGTTTTCCGCTTTGTACTGTTGTTCCTCCGAGCTTGGGTTGGAACGGCCGTTGCCGGCAAAGAGCCACGAGCATCATCGTCGGCAGCTGCGAACTCACTAGCTAACTGAATCATCTGATTCAAGTCAAGCTGATGATTGTCCTGCAAGCGCTTTAGCTTATGTCGGAGCAACATACCCCTTTCCAACCCATCGATGAAGGCGGCCATGGCGGTCTGAGCGTGCACTCCTGCGCAGGAATTTTTCATATCCAGCAAGCGGGAGAGGTAGGCGCAAGATGTCTCGTCTTTCTCTTGCATGCACCGCTGTAGATCGCCCACAGTGCAGGGACGCTTGTATGTACCCTCAAAGTTCTTGGTGAATGCTTCTTGCATATCCAACCAGTTGTAGATAGATTTCTCTGGCAATCGTCGATCCATTGACGGGCCGTACCCGCCAACATTAACAGGAGGTACTTAAGGGCGATGTTGGGGTTGCCTCCGGCAATCTCCACCGCGTTGCCATAGTCCTGCAACCATGTGGCGGGCTTGGCGGTGCCGTCATAGGGCTTGATGGTCTTGTCAATCCGGAATCCTTTGGGGTAAGTTGCGGACCGTATTGAAGGTCCAAAACAACGTGGTCCCAGGTATGGTCCTTCCCGGGCCTCGTGGATCTTATCGATCCGCGAACGTGCATCGTACAGCTCCGGGGTCTTCTTCTTGTTGTCAACAGGGGATGGGCTGCGTGAACGACGCGGGCCTCTTCCGCCATTGTGACTGCTTGGCGGCGACGGAGGCGGAGGTGGCGGTGGGTTAGCTTTCTTGTTGTTACCCTCCTGCGATGCTTCACGCCTGTCACGGTTGCTTGTCGGACGCGGAGGATCATGGTGTGACCTGCTCTTGTATCCTTGGTGGCGCTCTTCATCATGACGGGTATGTGCCGCGTTGTCGCGGATGACGATGCCACACTGCTTTGGAGGAGGCATATCCGTATGATGGTGAGCCTTGTAATCTTCCTGACGTCGAGGGGATCGGGGCGGTGGCGATGGGCGGCGAGGTCGGGCTTTTTCTCCGTGGTCAGAGGATATGGGGATAGCATCCTTCCTATTGCGCACATCCCTCCGTCTTCGTTCTGATGAACCCGTCTGTGATCCGACATCCTGAGGAGATCTGTCCCTTGGCGGTTTGTACTTGCTAGATCGGCAGAGCGCTGGGTCAGACTCAAGCCTCTGAGAGGTGGCCTTTTCCTGCTGCTTTACCGCCTTGGCCACTAGGTCATAGACCTGTTCTACTGCCTCAGGCGATCTATCCTGCTCCAGAAGGGTCTTGGCGACGGCGAGGTTAAGGAGTGGGGTGGGCATCACCTGCTTGCCTTCACTATCAATGTATGGCTTGGCCTGTGCCGGCTTCGAGGGAGCCCATCCTAGGTTACGCCGTAAACCAGGATCGTCGATGACGCGAGCCGGAGCCTTCTTAGCCTTCTGCTGCTGCAGTAGAGTCTTGTACTTGGCCTCCATTGCTCTAGCTTTTTCTATGTACTTCTGCGCGTTGACCAGATCTCCATCTAGTTTAGCGCCTTGCTCCGCGATGGCTTGCGCCTCCTCCAGCAGCTGCTGGCGCTTCTTGTCAAGCTGAGTCATGTTCCGGATATGATCAATAGTTAGTGGCTCGACGAGGAGATTGACGTACATTACTCTATCAGCTGGAATAACATGGGCTGCTACCGACGTGGATGCTGGAGGCGGAAAGTTTGCGGTGTTGTTATTGCTCGGACCGGGGCCGAGTTCCTGCGGCTGCTGCACTGGGTTAGGCGGAGGAGGCATGACCTTTGCGCGATCATCGTCGGCAGCAATAAGTGGCCCCTTCCCCTTTTCCAGCACCGTAGGCGGAGCTTGCCCGGGTTGATCTTCATCCATCGCCGTCCCAATGGTGACGAACACCCCTCGAGATATGACGGTGTTGTTAGCTTTCTCGTCGCGCGAATAATCCTCCTCCATCTCCTGCATATCGGAGTCTAGCTCTTCTGGACTGAAGTCTATCTCCTTTGAGTCTACGCTGAAATCAGCATAAAGCGCGTCAATGACAGAGTCGGAGGGTGCCAGGACTTCCTCGATGATGGGCGGTGGAGGTGCAACAGCCTCGACGATGACTGGAGGTGGTGGTGCTGCTGCGACGACTACGGCCGGAGGCGGTGGTGGTGGTGGCTGAACTGGAGGGGCTCCGTCAATGAGCGCAAGCGCTGTCTGAGTTGCCGCTTCGGCCTCCGCGTAGTTGTTGACGGTGTTCACCATGCCTTCGAAGGTAAGGCATCCTGACGCCTGTTGCCGTCTTAAAGAATGTCGGAGAAGCGTGCCATGGTCCAGTCCTTCCACAAAGTGATAGATGGCATCATCATTGGGGTAGTGGGCCAAATCGGCTCGTATACGGAGCCACCTGGCCAGGTAATCGCGGGGGTTTTCGCCCTCTCTCTGAATGCAGCGCGCCAGATCGAAGATGGTAACCACGCCGATGAACTTGGATCTCTGCTGTCCAGATGCGCGGATAAAGCCGGCGGATTTGCAGTGATCTTCCACCTGTATCTCCTGCACAGGGGAGGTTTGGGTGGGTCTTGAATTTTTACGATCTTTGCCGGAAAACTCTGCGGAGAGATCCGACATCGATCCTTCCGCGAACGTAACCATCCCGTAGGCGGTCTGTGCGGGTCTTGATGCTTTCCGATCTTTGCCGGCAAACTCCGAAGAGAGATCCGACATCAATCCTTCCGCGAACGTATCCTGCCCGTAGGCGGTCCGTGCGGGTCTTGATGCTTCTCCGACTCCCAGGGAACTAGTGCCCGAGTTGGTTTCGCCGATGAAGAGGTGTATGTCTCCGATAGGAACGATCGAACACCGCGTAGGGTTCGTCTTCGCCGGGATCCAGAACTCGTCTGGGGGGACGATCGGAACGTTCCCGGAGAAGAGAACACGGCCAATGGCTACGGTTTCGTCGATTCCCGCGAAGATCTTGGTCCTCGCCCGCTGAAGAGCCTGAAGCGCCTCTTGCCCCACGGTGGGCGCCAACTGTCGTGGTATTGCCAACGAGTACGCCATGAAGGGGTCCTCACAGTGCGTGTTTAGAGACATGGGGTAAGGCGGACGGTTGACGGGTACGAGGTAACAAAGCTTACCTAGGTTCAGATCCCACGACGGTGGCGGAATCCTAGTCCTGCTATAAATCACTATAAGGGCAATACGCCAAGTTACAGAGATAGGTTCGCTGTGCGAGTGTAACACCCTCAGAATCGGCCCTATGCAAGTTTTAGCGAAACTCGCCAAACCCGCATAGAAACGATTCGAAGGTGCCCACCAGGCACTTTCGTGCGGGTGGAAAGCAAAGTAATAACATTACACAACAGTCCTCGATGGGACCCACAGAACAGATATATATACAACACGACTCCATGAGTCAAGAATACAGATATAATGTACAAAGATCCAAATCACCTTGAAAATGATACAGCGTCCGACTACGGACAAGATGCAAATGGGGCTAAGAGCCCTGAAGAATAACCAATGGCGTCCATAACCCTGCCCAGGCCAAGCCGGAAGGGTAACCCTGCTAACGGCGTCGATCTCAAAACCTGCTTAAACAAAAGGGGTGCCGACAAAGGGCAAAGGAAAAAGAGGAGCGTCAGTACTGAGGCCAGTACACGGCGAGACTAGAATTCGGCGGTCCTCGCCTACATAGGTATGGTGGACTGAGCGGCAGCGGAAGCATGCACTAAACAACCTATAGAGACTCGATACAACTGGCGGCTATCAGAGAGGGGTGAGAAAGACCTATTCGGATCCAACCTGATACTATCATCAAACAAACCCATCCTGGCGTTTCCCCCTCGAGACCAAACGAGGAAGTCAACCGAGGAACTCACACAGTTGGCAGTTTTACTTATTTAGTTATAGTTGCGGCACTTTACTAGTCAGGTTTAGATAATCATCCTGATAAAATAAGCAGTGGGCACTTTTAGTTAATCATTCCGTTATAGTGGCATCACTTACTAGTCAGATTCGATTAGCATGAGACAACCCAAAACCCAGCAGTTGTTGGTACTTTTACTTAGCCCTTCCGTTGTAGTGAAGCTGATTACTAGTCATATCGGATACAAGTCAATTTATAGCAATAAACTTTAGTTATAGTTGTCCATGATCAAGCACTGTGCTCCAAGTCGTCCATAACCGCGGACACGGCTTCTCGAAAAGATTTAACCCTGCAGGGGTGCACCAAAGTATCCACAGGCACTTCGACCCTTTTTGCCAGATCAGTTAACATACACCCATCGGTATGTCGGCGGGGCCTAAGTCACGACGTTCCCAGACCCAAAGCAAGTACGTGGGGGCCACCCCACCTAGTCGACACCCGCAACGAAGTCGGCCGGTCTCCGAGACGGACTGGGGTTTGGGCAAACGGCTGTGAACGACAGCAAATCCCCAAACGGGGACTATCGACACCGCGAAACGTGGCCCGATCCTAAACAGTACAGTGTGCAGTACCTCGCACAATCGTAATAAAGCAGTAAACATGGCATAAGTACAGGATCGTAAATAAAACCTCAAACTAGTTTGTGGCCCCCAGTACAATACTTTGAAATCAGGTAATAATCAATGGGGGGCCCATATCTCCCCACCTGTGGTTAGCGCGCTCGATCTCGGAACAGGTGTCAAGAACTCGGGTCCTACGGGACACAAGTGGGCGGTCGGAAACCAAATAGTATCTATCACCCACCGATGCCTCTGCTTAATTCAATTTTAGTTGTTAAACAGGAATTAAAGTGAACAATAAGTAAACCATGATCATCTCCAACATCAACATGCGGCAATTCTCCAACAATTGTGGTACTCGGCGACATGCAACAGCACTTGAGCAAGCGACTACGACGCGCGGGTCCAACTAGCTACCAAACAACAGGTAATAGGGTGTGTCCAGGGCAATATAAGGCTGCAAGTAATATCAAGGGTACGGAAACTAGAGCATCGCGACACAGATAGCAATAGATCAACAGGAGGGAATAAATACTATAAAAGTAAGATAGGTAGAAAGGGGGAGATGCTCGCCTGAAAACATTGTCGAAGGTTCATCCGAAGATCGGGGCGACACTCGCATCAACTCAACGGCCTTATCCGTGAAGAACCAAAACACTAGAAGAAACACCGGATGCAATATTTAATACGACGACAGAAGATCGGCATGATGCATGTATGATGTATGGCATGGCAAAGATGCGATGCAATTAGGTCAATATTAAGTGGAACCGGGGTTCCGACAATTAGTTAGATGGTTCGAGTTATTTAGAAGCCCCGCAATTTAAATGTTGTTTAGCAATGCAACAGATGGAACCGGTTCGCTACACATGTTTAAATGAGGCCAATATAGGGCTAGATTTGCCCGCATATGGGCCCCATGATTAATTATTAGGTGAATCGGCATAAGGCCCCCAAACCACATGATAAGATGCATGCATGAACAATTAATATGCGACAAGTTATAATATGTTATAAAATAGGGTTTCGGGAAGGGGTGCACACATCGGGGTTCGACGGTCTTGGGGTTCCGGGGTTCGGGGTTGGTCTCGGGGTCCAGGGTTCGACGGGTTCGGTCTCGACGGGAACATTCTCGAACAACGGGGCAGAGCTTGTCGCATCCGGGTTCTCGGTTCATGTCGACGGCCTTGGTGTCCTTGTAGGAGAACTCGGTGCTCCGTGTCGAAGGCTTCGGGGTACTCAAGTCCGTGTGGGCGATCTTGCCGTGTCGAGGCTCGGCCTTCGGATCCATGTCGGAGGTCTTGGGGTTCCGTGGTCTTCGGGTTCCGCGAGGGTTTGGGGTCTCGACGTCCGTAGATCTGTGTGTCCAAGGCGCGGCATCAAGCAGCGGGGTCTTGTCGTTCCGTGAAAGTGACCTTGGGGCATCGCGGTTACGTTGTTGTTGCCGTAATCCGTTGGTGACGATCTTGTCTTTGGAAGTGCAGTCGCGACGCATCAACACTACCACACAATCTTCTCGGGTTCGTCTTCATGGTAACAACACCACAATAGGAACACATCTGGGCCTCGGCTCTAGCACACAACCACAGGGACACGCGGGGCTCGACGACAGCGAGGGGCCGGAGGCGTCAGGGTCGGGGAGGCGAGGCGGACTTGGGGCGTGGCGTCGGCTCTAGGGCAGGGACGGGGGTCGGCGGCGAGGGGGTTCCAGGCGGCGGGGACGCGCGGCGCCTGGCGGCGTCGGCGGGCGGCCAGAGCTCGCGATGGAGGCGACAGGGCGGCGCCGGGGCGGGGCCGAGGGAGGGGATGGTCGCGGTTGGCGGGGAGGACGCGCTGGCGGCGGGGCCTGCTGGGGAGGTCCTCGGGGCGGGGCGGAGGACGCCGCGGCGGCCGCTGCTGGGGCGGCGAGCACGGGGACAGGGTCGCGCGCGGGGCGGGCTCCGGCGGGGGAGGAGGCTCGCTGGCGGAGCCGGAGGGCGGGCGAGCGCGGAGGACAGGGCGAGGCTCGCCGGCGACGCGGGTCGACAGGCGCTGGGGCGAGGCGAGGGCGGCTCGCCGGCGGGAACAGGGGAACAGGGCGAAGGTGATGCAGGCGGGGAGAGAGGGAGCAGGGCGAGGGCGACCGAGGCGGCGCCGGCGGCGGGGTCGGGCGGGCGCGCGAGCTCGGGCGAGGGCGGTGTGCCGGAGGAGCGCCGGCGGCGGACGAGGCTGGAGGAGAGGGCCCAGGCGAGGGGGCGCTGCGGGAGGAAGGAGACAGGGGTGGGCGGGTTGCTGCGCTGCGGGGAGAGGAACACGGTGTGGTGGGGCCCAGGCGGGGTGGGATCCGCTGTGGCGTGCGTGTGTGCTGTGTGGGTGTGTGGGTGGTTTGTGTGGTGTGTGAGAGGGGTGAGGGAGAGAGGGAAAAGAGAGGGGGGGTGATGTGGCAGGAGTTGATTGGGTGAGGGATAGGGCCAGGTGAGGTGGCAGCCTGCTACTGGTTGGGGTGAGGTGGAGGGTTGGGCTGGGTAGGTAGTTTGGTAGGTTTAGGATTATGGGTGGGACTGGTTGGACCGATTTAAAACCTGGGGCGGTCGTTCGGGTCGATCTGGCCCGTTCGACTGCCCCCACTAAAAAAAATATAATTTTATTTGTTTTATTAACACCGTTTGCAAACCGATAGCACTCAAACAAAAATAATCCGGAGACCGGGCTTTGCATTTGAATTAAGATGGGGCGTTTGGAAAACAAATCGGGCTTTGCGAAAACAGTTTTAGACAAACAACATATGATGATGCCGATGCAATGCACAAATTCAACGCGATTTTCTAGTAGTGGTTTTGCGGGATGCCACAATTCGACACCACTAACAATGGATCTCGCCCTCGAGATCCGCCTCATGGTACCGGAATGAAGGTCGGCGATCTGCGTCTTCTCGCTTCGTGTAGATCCTCGCGACACCACTAACAAGAGGTCGTTGATCCCGTTCGTCAAGAGAGCACTCCGGATAAACAACAGACGAAGTTAAAGGTAGGCCACCCCTAACTTTCATGGAAGGAGTAAAATTGCATCGATCCACCATTCAATGTACATAAGCGAATGATAAGAGTAGTGGTATGGTCGCGACTCCATCCCGCACTCAAAGCATTACTATGTACACGAATAGACAGATTATGCAGCCAACTCTCAGGATTCAGACTGAAGATCTCGACAAGCGAGGTTCGGAAACAAAGGAGTGATGCAGACTCTGCATCAGATCTGGCGTAGAGGATGTCGTCGCGTCGGAAAACACCGGAAGGCACAAACAAGGAACATAGAATGGTACCACAGCAGACGGATTCCTCAAGCAGCATGAACACCGGATGGTAGAGCACCATTACCAAAGGAGGAAGCAAAACCCTGAAGGTACGATGGAACCCAACCACGAGAAATCCTGGACTCGAAGAAAAAGACGAGAGCGGATTCAAAACACGTAGAGGTAAGAGGAGAATAGCAGAGGGGTAAGGAATAAAATCGGACCTAATCAGAACTATCCAACCGATTTTTCAAATATGGTTTTGACACTCTACTGCGGCCGTTAGCTAGGTTATCCTACAGGCTGGACTTGTGGGGTATCGCAACTGCTGAGCTCTGATACCACTCTGTAACACCCTCAGAATCGGCCCTATGCAAGTTTTAGCGAAACTCGCCAAACCCGCATAGAAACGATTCGAAGGTGCCCACCAGGCACTTTCGTGCGGGTGGAAAGCAAAGTAATAACATTACACAACAGTCCTTGAAGGGACCCACAGAACAAATATATATATACAACACGACTCCATGAGTCAAGAATACAGATATAATGTACAAAGATCCAAATCACCTTGAAAATGATACAGCGTCCGACTACGGACAAGATGCAAATGGGGCTAAGAGCCCTGAAGAATAACCAATGGCGTCCATAACCCTGCCCAGGCCAAGCCGGAAGGGTAACCCTGCTAACGGCGTCGATCTCAAAACCTGCTTAAACAAAAGGGGTGCCGACAAAGGGCAAAGGAAAAAGAGGAGCGTCAGTACTGAGGCCAGTACACGGCGAGACTAGAATTCGGCGGTCCTCGCCTACATAGGTATGGTGGACTGAGCGGCAGCGGCAGCATGCACTAAACAACCTATAGAGACTCGATACAACTGGCGGCTATCAGAGAGGGGTGAGAAAGACCTATTCGGATCCAACCTGATACTATCATCAAACAAACCCATCCTGGCGTTTCCCCCTCGAGACCAAACGAGGAAGTCAACCGAGGAACTCACACAGTTGGCAGTTTTACTTATTTAGTTATAGTTGCGGCACTTTACTAGTCAGGTTTAGATAATCATCCTGATAAAATAAGCAGTGGGCACTTTTAGTTAATCATTCCGTTATAGTGGCATCACTTACTAGTCAGATTCGATTAGCATGAGACAACCCAAAACCCAGCAGTTGTTGGTACTTTTACTTAGCCCTTCCGTTGTAGTGAAGCTGATTACTAGTCATATCGGATACAAGTCAATTTATAGCAATAAACTTTAGTTATAGTTGTCCATGATCAAGCACTGTGCTCCAAGTCGTCCATAACCGCGGACACGGCTTCTCGAAAAGATTTAACCCTGCAGGGGTGCACCAAAGTATCCACAGGCACTTCGACCCTTTTTGCCAGATCAGTTAACATACACCCATCGGTATGTCGGCGGGGCCTAAGTCACGACGTTCCCAGACCCAAAGCAAGTACGTGGGGGCCACCCCACCTAGTCGACACCCGCAACGAAGTCGGCCGGTCTCCGAGACGGACTGGGGTTTGGGCAAACGGCTGTGAACGACAGCAAATCCCCAAACGGGGACTATCGACACCGCGAAACGTGGCCCGATCCTAAACAGTACAGTGTGCAGTACCTCGCACAATCGTAATAAAGCAGTAAACATGGCATAAGTACAGGATCGTAAATAAAACCTCAAACTAGTTTGTGGCCCCCAGTACAATACTTTGAAATCAGGTAATAATCAATGGGGGGCCCATATCTCCCCACCTGTGGTTAGCGCGCTCGATCTCGGAACAGGTGTCAAGAACTCGGGTCCTACGGGACACAAGTGGGCGGTCGGAAACCAAATAGTATCTATCACCCACCGATGCCTCTGCTTAATTCAATTTTAGTTGTTAAACAGGAATTAAAGTGAACAATAAGTAAACCATGATCATCTCCAACATCAACATGCGGCAATTCTCCAACAATTGTGGTACTCGGCGACATGCAACAGCACTTGAGCAAGCGACTACGACGCGCGGGTCCAACTAGCTACCAAACAACAGGTAATAGGGTGTGTCCAGGGCAATATAAGGCTGCAAGTAATATCAAGGGTACGGAAACTAGAGCATCGCGACACAGATAGCAATAGATCAACAGGAGGGAATAAATACTATAAAAGTAAGATAGGTAGAAAGGGGGAGATGCTCGCCTGAAAACATTGTCGAAGGTTCATCCGAAGATCGGGGCGACACTCGCATCAACTCAACGGCCTTATCCGCGAAGAACCAAAACACTAGAAGAAACACCGGATGCAATATTTAATACGACGGCAGAAGATCGGCATGATGCATGTATGATGTATGGCATGGCAAAGATGCGATGCAATTAGGTCAATATTAAGTGGAACCGGGGTTCCGACAATTAGTTAGATGGTTCGAGTTATTTAGAAGCCCCGCAATTTAAATGTTGTTTAGCAATGCAACAGATGGAACCGGTTCGCTACACATGTTTAAATGAGGCCAATATAGGGCTAGATTTGCCCGCATATGGGCCCCATGATTAATTATTAGGTGAATCGGCATAAGGCCCCCAAACCACATGATAAGATGCATGCATGAACAATTAATATGCGACAAGTTATAATATGTTATAAAATAGGGTTTCGGGAAGGGGTGCACACATCGGGGTTCGACGGTCTTGGGGTTCCGGGGTTCGGGGTTGGTCTCGGGGTCCAGGGTTCGACGGGTTCGGTCTCGACGGGAACATTCTCGAACAACGGGGCAGAGCTTGTCGCATCCGGGTTCTCGGTTCATGTCGACGGCCTTGGTGTCCTTGTAGGAGAACTCGGTGCTCCGTGTCGAAGGCTTCGGGGTACTCAAGTCCGTGTGGGCGATCTTGCCGTGTCGAGGCTCGGCCTTCGGATCCATGTCGGAGGTCTTGGGGTTCCGCGGTCTTCGGGTTCCGCGAGGGTTCGGGGTCTCGGCGTCCGTAGATCTTGGTGTCCAAGGCGCGGCATCAAGCAGCGGGGTCTTGTCGTTCCGTGAAAGTGACCTTGGGGCATCGCGGTTACATTGTTGTTGCCGTAATCCGTTGGTGACGATCTTGTCTTTGGAAGTGCAGTCGCGACGCATCAACACTACCACACAATCTTCTCGGGTTCGTCTTCATGGTAACAACACCACAACAGGAACACATCTGGGCCTCGGCTCTAGCACACAACCACAGGGACACGTGGGGCTCGACGACAGCGAGGGGCCGGAGGCGTCAGGGTCGGGGAGGCGAGGCGGACTTGGGGCGTGGCGTCGGCTCTGGGGCAGGGACGGGGGTCGGCGGCGAGGGGTTTCCAGGCGGCGGGGACACGCGGCGCCTGGCGACGTCGGCGGGCGGCCAGAGCTCGCGATGGAGGCGACAGGGCGGCGCCGGGGCGGGGCCGAGGGAGGGGATGGTCGCGGTTGGCGGGGAGGACGCGCTGGCGGCGGGGCCTGCTGGGGAGGTCCTCGGGGCGGGGCGGAGGACGCCGCGGCGGCCGCTGCTGGGGCGGCGAGCACGGGGACAGGGTCGCGCGCGGGGCGGGCTCCGGCGGGGGAGGAGGCTCGCTGGCGGAGCCGGAGGGCGGGCGAGCGCGGAGGACGGGGCGAGGCTCGCCGGCGACGCGGGTCGACGGGCGCTGGGGCGAGGCGAGGGCGGCTCGCCGGCGGGAACATGGGAACGGGGCGAAGGTGATGCAGGCGGGGAGAGAGGGAGCAGGGCGAGGGCGACCGAGGCGGCGCCGGCGGCGGGGTCGGGCGGGCGCGCGAGCTCGGGCGAGAGCGGTGTGTCGGAGGAGCGCCGGCGGCGGACGAGGCTGGAGGAGAGGGCCCAGGCGAGGGGGCGCTGCGGGAGGAAGGAGACAGGGGTGGGCGGGTTGCTGCGCTGCGGGGAGAGGAACGCGGTGTGGTGGGGCCCAGGCGGGGTGGGATCCGCTGTGGCGTGCGTGTGTGCTGTGTGGGTGTGTGGGTGGTTTGTGTGGTGTGTGAGAGGGGTGAGGGAGAGAGGGAAAAGAGAGGGGGGGTGATGTGGCAGGAGTTGATTGGGTGAGGGATAGGGCCAGGTGAGGTGGCAGCCTGCTACTGGTTGGGGTGAGGTGGAGGGTTGGGCTGGGTAGGTAGTTTGGTAGGTTTAGGATTATGGGTGGGACTGGTTGGACCGATTTAAAACCTGGGGCGGTCGTTCGGGTCGATCTGGCCCGTTCGACTGCCCCCACTAAAAAAAAATATAATTTTATTTGTTTTATTAACACCGTTTGCAAACCGATAGCACTCAAACAAAAATAATCCGGAGACCGGGCTTTGCATTTGAATTAAGATGGGGCGTTTGGAAAACAAATCGGGCTTTGCGAAAACAGTTTTAGACAAACAACATATGATGATGCCGATGCAATGCACAAATTCAACGCGATTTTCTAGTAGTGGTTTTGCGGGATGCCACAGCGAGGTTGTCTGAATCGATGCCCTAAAGGCTCCCATAGGCCCGACTTATATAGTCGCCAGGTCCTAGGGTTACAGGGAAAAGTCCTAGCCGGACAGGTTATAGAGTCCTACACCGTCTATTACTAGTCTTGTGTATCTTGCACTCCAAGGCTCCGGGTACGCTGGTGACTCCACCGTAGCCTTCCTTTATCCGGCATGGGCCTCCCTTCTGGATCCACCTAACTGGGCCGCCCAGCAGGCCACAGGCCATGCTACCGACTATGGGCCACCCAGGTTAGTCGGATAAGAGACATGCTATGAGGATACCCATATAGCAAATCCCCAACAGCCATTTTGCAGACAAGTGTCCAGAGAAATTTCATCAAGACCCCAAGCAAGCCAAGATGTAATCTAGTTGGAAATTTTTAAGGGTGGTAGTACCCTAGTTTCTTTGAGCCAACTTGTAACCCTCTCTTTCCCAAATCTCGGGACGAGATTTATTTTAAGGGTGGTAGCCTGTCACATCCCAAGATTTTCCAAATCTTGTAATGTGTAAAATAAATAAACAAAATAAATAATTGTTGAATTTTAGGGGGAAAAGAAACTTTTGTTTCTAAATGGAAACTTAAAATCCCATCTTGAACAAACTTGAGTAAAGTTTGAATCCAACTAAATTCAAATCAAGTGAAATGCATTCTTCATAAATGCATCTAGAAATTTAAACACTTGGAAAATAAACCAAAACCCTAAAATCCTAATGGAAGAAAAACATTTCCAAGTTATCTCCAAGCCTATGGATTTGACCCATATAAAAATTTGTCAACAAACATTTAAAAATGATCAAGAATGATAAATACAAATATTATAAAACCATAGAAATTGGTTTCACTTAAATTGGAGCCATAGATAAAATCTTATAAATTTAATAAGATAAGGAAATTGAATTTCCAAAGCTAATAAAGCATCTGTCTAAAAATCTATACCAAATGGTGATCAAATAATCCTAAAGAGATTTAAAAGGATAGACAAATATTAAATAAGTTTTTACCAATTGGAATCACCAAGTTTGGATTTTTAAATAAAAGATATGGATTTTATAAGATAAAGATAAATGAGGAATATTTAAAGGTCAAATTAAATCTTGACCTAATCCATAAGCAAATGGAATAAATATAATCCAAATCCAAATAAAATAATGGATAAAGAGTTTTCAAATTAATTGAAAGGGCATTAACCAAATCCTATTCTATTTGAATAAAGATAAAATCCCTATTAGAAATGATTAAATAAATCATGGGAAAATAGAATTTGGAATTTACCCAAGTGGAATAAAAGTTATCTAATTAACTTAAATAAGATCAAAGAAATCTTCCAAATAAAATTTATGGAAATAAAACCATATTTAATTTCATTGGAATTAAAACAAGCACCCAAATTAAAATGATTAATAAATCATATTAAAAATATTCCAAATTAATTCAAGGTGAATTATTTGACACCCAAATAAACAAATAAAACCTACTGAAAAGATTTGGAAAGATTTAGAATTCAAATGGATTTTAAAAAACATTATTAAATCTTGAATGAATTAGTACAAGAGCCTATTTTAAATAATTAAAAGACACTAAAAAGAATAAAATATTTATTCTAATTATGACTTCAGAATGTATTATTAATCAGTATTAAAATCTACTCAAAGTTTGTTTGAAGTTTGAATTTAAATAGGTGCTTAAAATAATTAAACAAAATCAAAACAGAATATTAGAATTGGAAAAGGAAAAAAGAGCATAACAGAAAAAAATAGAGCAAAGCCAAACCAGCCCAGCAGACCTAGTCTGGCCCAGTTAGCCCATTTACCCTTCCCCGCGAGAAAAACGATTCGCACCAAGGACTCTACCCACTCACTCGCTGACCACTGGACCCCATCCCCTCTCACTCTCTCACACTGACAACAACACCCCACTGCCACCTCAGCGTCATCCTCACCCGCCGCTGACCTCGCTCCCCCTCGCCGGCCGTTTCAGCCGATTAAAGCCTGAGTAAATTCGCGGCATTGACGCAGCCATTACCCCCTGCGACCATGCTCTATTAAGCGCCTGCGCCCCCTCTCTCTTTCCCCTCACTCGCCAGATCCTCTACGCCCCCAGGCCGCCTTCATTTTACTTCGAAACTCCGCTGCCTCCGACGAGCTCCGACGATGATTCCGGCCAGTCCCCGTCGCCCCTCGCCTCCTCGACCACGCGAGCCTGCTCCCCTCTTCCGTACGCATGTCCCAGTGGCCTCAATTCGCTCGCGCATGCCCCCTATCGTCGGCAACTACTTCGACTGAGCTCAGCCACAGTCTGCTCGAACTCCGGTGACCATCCCCCGTAAGCCCAGCTTCCCCTCTCCCTCTGTTTGATACGTGTGTGATCCCCAGCATCGTGCGCATCTAACGCAGCCCTCATCTTGTCTTAGCGCGGTCTAAAACGTCGCCCACGACGACAGCCAGAGGAGCCCGACGCGGACACGAACTCCGGCAAACGATTCGAGCCAGCTCCATGCGCCCCTGTCCATCCTGCGGCTACCTTAAGCATCAACGCGACCCCGCGAACCCGGTGAGCATATCCTTCCTCTCCCTCGTTTCCTGTAGCCGCCGCAACACCGCTAGCAGAGCGCCGCCGTCGCGCGCCACTGTCGTCGCGCCACCAGTTCTTGGCAAGGTGTTAGTAGCCGTCCGATCTGGATCCGAGTAACGCGATAGAATCTAGGCGAAGAGGTAAGTTTGATCCAGAGCCGCCCAATCTCATTTTAATCCAACGCGCCATGTTGCTTGATCCGTGCGAACTGGTATGGGCGAATAGAAATCATCCACGTGGCTCAGACTTCGTTTTTAAAACAGAAATTATGTTCTATTAGATGTTCAATCTTGTAAATTGCATAACTTTTAGTCTACACGTCCAAATTTTGCAAACTTTATATCAATGGGATCATCAAGACAAATCCTACCCAACCATGTACTTTGTTTAATATTTTGCTTCTGGAAAAATGATTGTTTTTGCAGAAACTTGTGTAGGCATGTTTTGAATATAAAATTCTTTCTAAAATAATTTTGGTGATAAAATCTTTGGCAAATGTTTTGTTTTGAACCTACTGACCATAGAAATCAATTTGTGGTTTCAAAAATATATTTGGAGAAGCAAAAGAATAAATCTTTGATTTAAAACATTTCTAGCCAAATAAAAAAATGTTGATTATGGTTTAAAAATGATTTTGGAGGAAAACCTTTGGGAAATGTTTAGATTTAAACTCTCTGACCCCAAACACCAAGTTTTATGATTTAAAAATGTATTTGATGAACCCTATAAAGATTAATGCTTTGCTAAAGGCATTTTCAACCACATAAAATATTGATTTGGTTTAAAAATGATTTATAAGTAAAATCTTTTGCAAATGGTTTTGCCACTTTTATAAAAATGACCAATAGGTGTTTTAGAATGTCTATAACCTATTAGAAACCAATTTTTCCAAATAAAACAATCTTTTGCATGCTTGCATGCATTGCTTTGTTTCTATTATTTTATCTGATGTTGCTTGAATGGTAGACTGAAATATTGCTTGCTTGATTGAATTGTAGTGGAATTTGAAGAGTGTGAGTATTGCAAGATCAAGGAGTGAACTTATATTCTCTACCAAAAAGGCAAGTGTTGCTTCATGATTTATTCCTATGTTTTTCAACTATGCATTAGAAATATTTTGCTAGTCTTGCATGGATATTTTTGATCTATATGCTATGCTTGGGAAATCCTAGTAGTTGTAGAATTGCTAGAAATATTTCTAAGTCTTATCAATGCCATGCTTAGCCTAGCTAGTAGCAACCAAGGGTGGTTATATATTCATGCTATGAAAAAAATATTTCTAAGTCTTTGGACTTGTGTTTTGTTTAATAAAACAACTAAGTGAATGAAACACCTGGGTGGAATGGAAGGAATGGTTTGTGTTGAGTGGTTACACAAGGCCCATTTCTATGGTTTACCTTGTGTATCTCACTTGTGGAAAGCCACCTAGGAACAAAGGGATTTGAGATGCCATATGTTAAGAAGCTTCTAGTGCAGCCACATGGCAATATGGGCTCTGCCTGGATCACATAGGTTGCAATAACTTAGCCATTTGGACAGTTGGTTGTAGTGGGATGATAGGTTGGAACGCGTCCATTTGGTCTAAGGGAAGGCTTCTGAAAGGTCCTGTCTTGGTGAAAATCAAGTCTTGTGGGGAAAGTGCACAACCTCTGCAGATGGAAGAATCTAAGTACTTAGCCATGTCCCTGGAAAAGGACAATTTGAGCATCAAGACATGGAAGCTATCAAGAATCTCCTCATCCAAATTTCTAAGTTAAAAACTTGTGGTTGAACAAGGGTTGAAGGATCACCAATTTCTATTGGGATATGCCATGGGTGATTTTGTCAAGCAAAAACTTAGTGTTTTCAAATGATAAGGAAAATCTATTTTGAGCAATGCAAGCCTAAGCTCCACTTAGCCAAATGCATATAGATGATAGACTCCACTATAATACCATAGTATCACTTGCCAATACAATTCAAATGTATTGACCCTTGTGGTTGTAACTTATTATGTTGAAGGTTTGTTTGCTGTTAGTGAAGTTTATTGATTAGGATTACAAGTCTACAACCAACATGACTGCCTGTGGCACTTTGAAGATGAAGGACCCCATGCTATTGTTATATTCTGCTGCATTGTAATGAGATAGCCAATGAGTTATGTAAGATGTAATAAATTATTTTATTCCTGGTTATAAAGTTGTATTACGACCTTTGTTTCTTGATATTACATCTTAACTGTGGATGCTAGCTATTGATCTAGGGACTAGCATTGCAATCACAGGGATCTCTACCTTATTAAAGGTTGGGAACCTTACAAGATGCCATTGCACGGGGGCGGCTTTTCTCCAAAGCTGCCAGCGTTGTCGCTGACGTAGTCCTAGATGTCAAATCTCTAGACTAAGCTGGAGACAACGCGCTCGCCTATGATGATGAAGTTTCCCGTCCGGACCTTGACTCCAGCTAGCACCGTTGCTGTCCCCACGGTGGGCGCCAACTGTCATGGTGGTGGCACGGCAGATGCCATGGGTAGGCTTAAGTTGGGGGCCAATGGATGCTAGTGGGATCTGGGGAGGTAAGATGTAGTGTTTTCTACACAGAAGGCTAGAACTCAACTTTTATTCCACTTCAATGGAGCTACAAATGCTCCTCGAGCTATATCAGAAGGAGGACGAAGAAGATACAACTTATGCCCTCCAGAGAAAAATGGCTCGATCCCCTCCTCTGGTTGCCTTGCCTCTCCTTATAAAGGAAGGGCTTGATTCCCCTAGGGCTGACGTGGACTAGCATATTCCACGAATATGCTTGTCCCAAAGAGGTAACTCGGTGGGCTTCTTTCCATGTCCCCCTCCTATCGACGGCAAAGACACAGAGTCCACCACATGTGAGCCTCGGGCCTGAGGACTGTCACCTCCGTGACCTTCTTCTGATCCTTTGCCACTCTGCTTCTTGTTTGTAGCGCTTGGCACTGTGCAAATTCCTAAGGAGGGACAGTGGCTGAAGTTGACTTCGGGGCCTGCCCTCTCCTTCTTGAGTAAGCTTCCCTTGACTTGGCCTCACCTCGTGTGACTCGGCTTGACCTTTGCCTGTATTTAAGCTACATGATAGCGGTACACCGACACAACTCATATGTCGGCCGAGTCAGGTCTTAATTACCTGACTCAAAATAGGTCGGATCTCATTCGGCCAACCTATTCTTGACTCAGCCGGATCACGCCATGATCCGGATCTAAACATGAAGGCTCCTTTCCTTTCTCACTTATCTTGGCCCTACCTGGGGTCACCCCCCCAACATTCAAGGAGTTTACTATGACAAGATTTAATATTTCATAGCGATATTTAGTCTGGACAGATTAATGTAGCAGCCACTTCATATAATTTGATATATGGTAGTTGAACAAACAAAACAAAGCTAATTGAATGGTTACATAGGACGTGTACACAACACGGTCCAAAGGGTTTTGTTAATTCAAAGGATGCTAAAAAGGGCATGCAAACTTCAATGGTTGAAGTAAGCATCACGGAGTTGGAATCTTCACCGTGATGAAACTGTTAAAGAAGTTTAATTTCAATAGGAGACGATGAAGATGCTTGCACTTGCAAGAAATTAAGTGGGAGCGTTGAGACATATTTATAATACATTATGTGGAGGACATCTTGTTGATTGGAAATGATGTATCTTTTATTGACAAAGGTTAAGAATTTCATTTCGATGAAAGACTTAGGCAAAAGCCGAATATTAGGCATGAATGTCTATATGCATAGATTTTGATGCCAATATGGTTGTGCCAGACGTACATATATGAGATATTGAATGATTTCAATATGGAAATGACGAGAAAAAGTTCTTGTCGCATGGAAAAGAATTGAATCAAGATTCAAGTGTACTAACACTTCGTAAGTGAAACAAGATTCAAGTGCTTTGACACTTGGTGAGTAAAATCACAAGAATATTTTGATCAACCATACTGTGATATGTACACATCCAAATATGTCTTATGCTCTAAGTGTTATGAGCATATACGAGAATGAATCATAAGATGATCATTAGACGATAGTAAGGATATTATTATAATCTTTTGGAAGAATTAAGAATATATTATATTTGTACAAGAGACAAATAGTTCATTGTAAAATGACACTAGTTCTATCACAAGATATAAATTAAGTTTATATCAATGTAAAACTATGGATGGCACAATGTAATGGAAAAGAGATTCCATGACGGATTTGGATGAATTACAAAGTCAAGACATTGTGACGGATACTACAACAAAAGGCTAAGTATATGCCTGCTATAGTAGCTGCAAAGGAGGACATTTGTGTCAAGTAGTTTGTTATCAAACTAAGGTGTGGTTCACAATGGGCTAGCACTAAAGATATATTGTACGACAATAGTATCGACATGATTTAACCCCAAGGAACTAAAGATCTCACCAAAAGACCAAATTTATACAATGTCGTCTCATTAGAGAATGAGTGATGCGTGAAGACGCAAAGACATGCAAATACACACGGACCTGAAAGCGTCAGATCCGTAGATTATGTTAACCACTTGCAATCGCATATATGGAACACCAGAAAATACACAAAAGTTTTCAAACTATATTATTGACTCTAGTGCAAGTGGGAGACTGAAGGGAATATGCCCGAGAGGCAATAATAAAGTGGTTATTATCTTATTCCTTGTTTATGATAAATGTTTATTTCACATGCTATAATTTTATTAATACGAAAACGTTAATACATGTGTGTTTAATAAACAAATAGAAGGTTCCTAGTTATGCCTCTCTTATAAACTAGCTCGTTGATTAACAAGATGATCAAAGGTTTCCTACTCATGGACATTGGATGTTATTAATAACGAGGTCACAACATTGTTGGAATGATGTGATGAACATTCATCTGAATTATAGCATTACGATCAACGTCTTTTTGTTTATATTTCTATAACATCATATGAAGTAATCCCAATCCTTAGACCATGAGATCATGCCAATCACTAACACAAGAAGAGTATCTTGATAACATCGAACGTCACACCATAACAGGGTGACTATAAAGATAGTTTAAGTGCTAAAAAGGTATTATGCAGAGGCTCATGGATCAAGAGTGGAATTTTTCCATCCCGATGACGGATAGATATACTTTGGGCCCTCTCGGCGAAGGATCTCTCTCCCCCTTTTAGAATTTCCCCATGGCATCGAATCAGCGAGATACATGTTTCTGGTGGCTTTTTCTGGAAGGATTTGTTTCTTCCGCTGCTTCGCTGGAGCAAGGACATGGAGGTTGTCGGGGTACCCAAACGTGTGTGCGATCACAGATGCACCACTGCTTTGCGGTGCTGGACTTGATGGTGCTGGACCTGCTGGACCGGATGGACTTCTTCTCAATCTTGAGATCGGCAAGCGTTCTACTACATCATCCATGAGTACAACCTCGTTAAGGATTTTCTGTCTTCGAGGGTATGTATTCTATGGATGTATATCCACCCGTTGCTTGTATCTAGTAGATAGATCTTGGTACTTAGTTGTTCCCATCGTAGGAATTTTTTTATGTTGCGAACCCTACAATTTGCACAACCCTTTGACCTAGGACATGATGCAACCATTCCACTTTGTCATGAGACATTCATGTACCCTTCCCCTTCCGGTCCAGTGAACCTTCTAGAACCTTCTAGATCATTCCAGCGAAAACATCGAAATCGTTCCCGAACTCTGGAATTGGACTTTCCTTATATGAATATTATTCTCTGGAACATTCCGGATCTCCTCGTGATATCCCAGATCCCATCCGAGACTCCGAACATCATTATGTCTTCTTACTCACATTCCATATCTACTAAACAACATTGAATCCTTAAGTGTGTCTCCCTACGGTTCGTGAATTATGCAGACATGACCGAGACTCTTCTCCGATCAATAACCAATAGAGGAATTTGGAAATTCATATGGCTCCCACATATTTCTATGATTACTTTGCGATCGAATGAACCATGTACATACGATACCAATTTACCTTTGTCTTGCGATATTTTACTTATCCGAGCTTTGGTCGTCGGTATCTCTGCATACCTAGTTCAACCTCATCACCTATAAGTACTCTTTACTCGTTCATGTGATATGTGATCCCTTTTGAGACAGTCACATGCTTGCAAGCTAATTGGATGACATTCCACCGAGAGGGACCAGAGTATATCTATCTGTCATATGGATGGAAAAATCCCACTCTTGATCCATGTGCCTCAACACATACTTTCTGAACACTCAATGCCACCTTTATCACCACCCAGTTACAAAGTGGTGTTTGATGTCATCAGAGCATCCATCCGGTGATGGTGATTAGCATGATCTCATGGTCGAAGGAATTAGGTTACTATGTATCTGAAAGCTTATAGCAAACGAACTATTGAAATGACTTGATCTTTATGCTACGCTTATCTATAGGAGTATGTCCATCATACCATTCTCCTAATGATATGATCTTGTTGTTAATAACATCTCAATGTTCATGATCAGGAAACCATGATCATCTATCAACCAACAAGCTAGTATTATAAAGAGGATTTATTAGGGACTCTAATAAGTTTACAAATCACACAAGTATTAATGTTTCTGGTTAATACAATTATAGCATGAATGTAAACATTTATCATAAACACAAAGATATAATAATAACTACTTTTATTATAGCCTCTAGGGCATATCTCCAACAGTCTCCCACTTGCACTAGAGTCAACTAATCTAGATTACATGGTAATATACCGAACACCCATGGCGGTTTGGTGTTGGTCATGTTTTGCCCTTGGGAGAGGTTTAGTCAATGGATCTGCCACATTCAGATCTGTGTGTATTTTGCAAATCTTTATGTCACCATCTTGGACATGCTCTCGAATAGCGTGAAAACGTAGCTTGATATGCTTCAGCTTCTTGTGTGACCTTGGTTCTTGCGCATTGGCTATGGCACCCATGTTATCACAGTAGATATACATTGGGTCCATCGCACTAGGAACCAAACCGAGCTCCGTAATGAACTCCTTCATCCATATCGCCTCTTGTGAAGCCTCCGAAGCACTTATGTATTCCTATTCAGTTGAAGATCTCGCCACAACGCTTTGCTTTCCACTCCTCCAGCTCACTGCTGGACCATTCAAAGTAAATACGTATCCAGATTGTGATTTAGAATCATCCGGATTGGTGTTCCAACTAGCATCGGTGTAACCATTAACAACGAGCTGTTTATCACCTCCATAATAAAGAACCATATCCTTAGTTCTTCTCAAGTACTTAAGGATGTTTTTAACCACTGTCCAATGATCCACCCTGGATCACTTTGATAACTTCTAGTTAAACTAACAACATATGCAATGTCGGGTCTAGTACATAGCATGGCATACTTGATAGATCCTATGGCTGAGGCATAGGGAGTCTTACTCATCCTTTCTCTATCTTTTGCCGTAGCAGGACTTTGAGTTTTACTCAAGGTCGTATTGGGAAACATGGGCAAGAACCCTTTCTTGCTATCTTCCATTCCAAACCTCTTTAGAACTTTGTCCAAATATGTACTCTGTGAAAGCGATATTAGGCGTCTCGATCTATCTCTATAAATCTTTATGCCTATGTAAGTAGCTTCGCCAAGATCCTTCATTAAAAAACTATTATTCAAATAATCTTTGACACTATTAAGAAGGTCTACATCATTCCCAATCAACAATATGTCGTCTACATATAGTACTAGGAATGATACAGAGCTCCCACTCAGTTGCTTGTAAATACAAGCTTCTCCATAAGTTTGTATAAAACCAAAACTTTTGATTACTTTATCAAAACGTTGATTCCAACTTCGGGATGCTTGCTTCAATCCATAAATGGACTGTTGAAGTTTGCATACCTTGTTAGCATCTTTTAGGATCGACAAAACCTTTGGGTTGTACCACATACAACTCTTCATCAATGTCTCCATTGAGAAACACCATTTTGACATCCATCTGCCATATCTCATAATCATAATATGCAATGATTGCTAACAAAATCCTCACAGACTTTAGCTTCGCTACTAGTGAGAAAGTCTCATCGTAGTCAACACCTTGAATTTGTCGAAACCCTTTTGTGACAAGTCGAGCTTTATAGACGGTCACATTACCGTCAGCATCTATTTTCTTCTTGAAAATCCATTTGTTCTTGACAGCCTTCCGGCCATCCGGTAAGTCCACCAAAGTTCATACTTGGTTTTCGTACATGGATCGAATCTCAGATTTCATGGCTTATTGCCATTTATTGGAATCTGGGCTCATCATCGCTTCCTCATATGTCGCAGGGTATCGGTGTTGTCCACCAACATGACACTCATAACAGGATCATACCAATCTGGAGTGGTACGAGTCCTTGTTGACCTGCAAGGTTCCATAGTGACTTCGACCGAAGTTTCATTATATTTATCATTAGCTTCCTATCCTATTGGTGTAGGCGCCACAGGAACTTCTTACGGTGCTGCGCTACTCTCAAATCCAAGATAATATTCAACAACCTTGTCGAGTTCTACTTTCCTTCCAGTCACTTCTTTCGAGCGAAACTCCTTCTCTAAAAAGGATCCATTCTTGACAACAAAGATTTTGCCTTCGGATCTATGATAGAAGGTATACCCAATAGTTTCCTTCGGGTATCCTATGAAGACACATTTTTTCGCTTTAGGTTCAAGCTTGTCGGGGTGTAACTTCTTTACATAAGCTTCGCAACCCCAAACTTTAAGGAACAACAATTTAGGTTTCTTCCCAAACCATAATTCATACAGTGTAGTTTCAACGGATTTATATGGTGCCCTATTTAAAGTGAATGCGGTTGTTTCTAATGCATAACCCCAAAATGACAAAGGTAAATCTGTAAGTGACATCATAGAACGAACCATATCTAAGAGAGTTCGATTATCACGTTTGGACACACCATTATGTTGTGGTGTTCCCGGCGGTGTCAATTGTGAAAGTATTCTGCATTTCTTTAAATACTCGCCAAACTCATAACTTATATATTCACCTCCACGATCAGATCGTAGAAACTTAATCTTCTTGTTACGTTGATTCTCCACTTCACTTTGAAATTCCTTAAACTTCTCGAAAGTTTCGGACTTATGTTTCATGAAATATATATACCCATATCTACTCAAGTCATTCGTGAAAGTAAGAACATAACAATAACCACCACGCGATGCTACACTCATCGGGCCACACACATCCGTATGTATGATTTCCAATAAGTCCATAGCTCGCTCCATCATACCAGAAAATGGATTCTTGGTCATTTTACCCATCAGACATGCTTCACATCTTTCAAGTGATTCAAGAAGTCCACCGGAATGGAGTCTCTTTGTCAACACCCGGATTTTTCAATCCTAGATGCCTGTTATGCCATACATCGCAATCCCAGGATTACCATTTTTGCGAGACATAACAGAATTGGATATCATAGTACATCATCCCTTACAAACGATACATAAGTTCTTACACAAATAGGGATCTCATGATCCAGTTCTTAATACAACATCAGGCAGCGGAATACGTAATAATAACGGTAGCGTAGGCGAAGCTCCATCTTCGGGGTCACAGGCAATGCTGACGATGGGAGATGATCCTAGTTGTCGTAACCTTCCTGGGGTCCATCTTCCAGGTACTCCTCTTCATAGTCTGGCCATGGGAATAGCCAGGGACAAAGCCATGAGTACTCTTCAAGTACTCGCAAACTAATACTAACAATAAAAGGGGTTTTTTGGATAATAGGACACTAGGCTCTAGGGTTGTTTTGCAAAAAGCCAGGTTTATCTTTACTAAGTTCCAAAGCTAGTCACAATTTTATAACTCCTAAGTGGGATCTTGTAATTCAGGTCACAACTCTGTTGTGGTCAAGTCAAAGTCTCAACTCATTTCACGGGTCATTTTGAAAAGTCTGACGAGGGAACAGTATGGCCACTCCAACTGTCCATAACCGCGGACGTGGCTATTCGAATAGTTTGACACTCTGCAGAGATTGTACACTTTCACCACAACATTCGATACATCCGTCAGGAACAAATCCTGAATTCACCATACTCACTATGCGGATAATCAATCCTAACCTTTCAATTACACGCCCTAGTATAAGCACCTCTCCTATGAGTTTGGCCTCCCAACCATGACCACTGTCATCTTGGGTACTGCATAGGTGGACAATCTTCACAAGGTAGCCTCAGCTCAGACCTTGGCCGGGAGGGAACTAATACTAAGGAATATAAGTTTCCAGTCAAGCCCTACCCAATATTCGGGAATTGTGGTTGTACGATAAAATTGGAATGGTATCGCATCCAGACAACCATCAGTTTTATATAGGGCTAAGGCTCATGCCTCAACATTTTTATCACCAGAATCATCAAGTGTTTGGAAACACATGTCCAAAACATTTCAATAGAATGATCCATCATTCCAAGGTTTTCATAACCATTTTTCCACCAAGTATTCCCATCTAAAAGTTGATCAAGTTTTAAGCTTAGCACTAGCATCTACAGGTGAGGGTAGTACTAATGAGGGGTGGTAACTAGTGGAGTTTCACTAAGTCCAACCTTATATCTTAGGCTGATATCAAGGTTTCTAGCTTAGGCCAAATTTTATGCTCTTTATGCAACCTTCAGCACAACTGTCTGGTATCTACCAAACTCTTAGGTAGACTCTAAGTAAGCTTTGATAAAGAAAAAAGTAAGAAGCTTGCCATAAAACTAGGATTGGATTAACAAGTAGGTAAGATCACAAGTATGGGTTTGTGGCATCAGTAGGGTATCTTGCAAGGGTTAGCTTGCATCAATATCAGTATAAGCTTGCATAGTTACTAGCTTGCCTTGTGTAGAGCAGTGGTTGAAGTTCTCCTCGGCTTCCTCTTCGTAGTATCCTCCTTCCTCCTCGTAGTATCCTTGGTCGGTACTAGCGTCTATGAATAAATACGAGGTACACAATCACCAAACAATACTTAACTACTTGCAATCATCACACACAAGGGTCCTATGGATGATCTAGCATCATCCCTAACATTACAAGGTTAAGGCTTGATTTAATTCCTTTTATTTTTAGAAAAGTAATTTCTACTCATTGAAAAACTACTTAAGATTTAATATTCTCCAAACTAAACATGGGATCATGTGGACACATGTCATCACCACATATTGTAGTCCATGGGAATGTGATTTAAAGTGGTGTCACAATTTAATAAGGTTTTACCCTTTTATTTTAATTAATTAAAGTGGCTAGAAATGCTTATGTAGCATTCTTTTATTCCTTGAACAATATTTCTGCAAGTAAACCTATATATTTTTATATATTCTGAAAGGTATGGTGAAATGTGATTTTTGAGAGTTGGAATCAACTCAAAAGCTTTTATGGTTTAAATTTGAAAAATGTTTGAATGCAGAAAATCTTCTGCCTTGTTATTTTTACTATGGGTGATCTACAAATCCAAATGACTTGAATCCAACTGGCTTGGATTAAGCATTCACAGACCTTTCCAACAAAATTGGTTTCATTCAATTTGGTGCACTGAATCGATCTGGGTTGATTTTTGAAGTTGGGTGCTGAAGTGTGTTTGAAATGAAATAGAAAAAGTTTTAATTTGAATTGCTGGGCTGCGCGGGAAATTCTAACGGGCCGGCCTGCTAAGCGCAGTGCTCCCGCGGGATGCTTAAGTGGGTGTCCCCACTCGTCAGTGACACGGGGCTGGGCGAAGCGGTATGGGGCAACGTGGATCGTTCGATCTAGTTCTAATCTAACGGCTGAGGGTCATCGTCGACGCGAGACAACTCCGGCGAGAACGAAACCTAGCGCGGCCAGTGAGGGGTGCTGGGGGCTCACCGGGGTACGGGCGAGGGTCGGCGAGGCGGGCGAACGACGAAGTCGACGACGGCGAACCTCCTGGTACCGGTGGCTTCTCCTGGGGCGGCTCCAATCGTTGGCTCCCTTCTTCTCCGGCAACGGCAGGCTCCAGTGATATTCCGGCGAGGTGGTGCTCGCCTTGCTCTGAGAATGGTGTGGCACGATCAGTGAGGAGAGGGGAGTGAGGTGGTGTGAAGAAATCGTGCGGGGGTGGCCTCTATTTATAGTCGAGCGAGGGGACCATCGGGGCGCACGGTGAGCTCGTCGGGGGCAACGTTACAGGCGGCTAATGGCATGGGCAAGGGTAGGGGACGGTGCTGTGTCTCCTGGCGATGCTCAACGACATGGTCGCGAGGCATGGGGCGGTGTGGTTTGGTCTGGAACGGCCGGTGCTCTGCGCGGCAGAGGCGGCGTCTTCGTCGACGGGGGGTGGCTGTATGGCACGGGGCGGCAAACGGGGATGCCTGGCGGTCTCCTGGGTCGGTGGTGATCGTGTGTGCACGCGGTGAGGGCGGCACGCGGTCTGTGGATGCTGGTCGAGGGTGGCGCTCTGGCGCACGCTCGGCATGGTCTGGGCGCGGCTTGTGCGCGTGGTCCAGGGATTGGCAACACTCGCGGCTGGGACAGGGAGTGGCGGTGGACGGTGGGCTGCCTCCCAGACAAGGTTGGCACGGCTAGTTCTTCCTCTAGCCTGCTGTCCACAATGGGGTGACATGGGGGTGCTCGGCTGTTCACCATTAATGACAATGGCAAGCTCACAGGGGTGCTAGTGTTGGGCTAATCTTTCTAGATGATCTACTGAGTTGTGTGTGAGCTAACTAGGGAACAAGTTAGGCAAGAGTCACTGCACACTATAGTGTTTTATGTTTTGTTTGATTTGTGTCTGCAACCTGTTTGATGAAATGGCCGCATGAAATCAAGTTTTGAATTTTGAAATGAATTTTGGTGGGTTTGCTAGATTGGTGCTGGTGAGTCTGCAGATGCTTGGGTTTTGAAAGTTGAGCTTGTTTGAGTGGGTTTTGGAAAAGTGGGATCTTCCCATATGAAGAAGATTCAATTTTGAAATTTCATTTAAACTATGCATTTAAAAGTTTCTGGATGATCACAAAGTGGGCCTTGATACCTTGTTATGAGTACATTCAAGGGGTGCAAAGATCCAGAAAAGTTTCTGTTAGGTTTTGAAAGTTTGAGATAGCCAAAGTAGGCATGGGAGTTAAATTGGTCAAAATGACCATTCACTTCATATATGTGTTTTGATTTACCTGTCTTTAGGAAAAGTGTGGGAAATGTTTTAGATGATGTTCATTTCACCTAAGAAACATTTTACAAGCAATGGATCACACAAACAAGGTGGTTTTTAAAGAAATTCAAAATCCATGCATACACATATACATGCATTCATGAGTTTATTTAGAAAAGTTTTTGTTAACCCTAATCTTGATGATTAGTGTTTGATGATCTAAGTTTAGTATTTTTGGGATGTTACACTCTTCATACGCTTCACTCCAATGTGACCAAGACGACAGTGCCATATGTATGTAGAATTATCGCTCAATTTCAAACGTTTAGCTTCTATATTATGAACATGTGTATCACTACAATCGAGATTCAATAAGAATAGACCATATATCAAAGGTGCATGACCATAAAAGATATTAATCATATAAATCAAACAAACATTATTCTCAGACTTAAACAAGCAACCGTCTCACAATAAACAAGATCCCGGTATAATGTTCATGCTCAACACAGGCACCAAATAACAATTATTTAAGTATAAAACGAATCCCGATGGTAGATGAAGAGGGAGCGTGCCGACCGCGACCACATCAACCTTTGATCCATTTCCAACATGCATCGTCACCTCGTCTTTCGCTAGTCTCCGTCTATTCTGCAGCACTTTTTTCGATTACAAATATGAGCAACCGAACTAGTATCAAATACCCAGGCACTACTACGATTACTAGAAAGATACACATCAATAACATGTATATCGGGTATACCTTTCTTCTTGATGTTGCCGTTCTTCAGATCCGCCTAGTACTTGGGGCAATTCCGCTTCTAGTGACCTCCCTTGCAGTAAAAGCACTCAGTATCAGGCTTAGGCCTAGCCTTGGTCTTCTTCGTCGGCACGGTAGCTTTCTTACCGCCCTTCTTGAAGTTACCCGTTTTCTTAGGCTTGCCTTGCTTTTTGAAACTGGTGGTCTTATTGACCATCAACACTTGGTGCTCTTTCTTGATCTGCACTTCCGCGGACTTTAACATAGAAAAGAGTTCTGGCAACGTCTTATCCATGCACTGCATGTTGTAGTTCATCACAAAGTTCTTGTAACTTGGTGGCAGTGATTGGAGGACACGATGTATCCCCAACGCATTAGGAATTATTATGCCCAAGATCTGGAGCTTATTAGCATGCCTAGACATCTTAAGAACATGCTCACTAACAGAGCTGCCCTCTTCCATCTTGCAGTTAAAGAACTTTTCAGAAGCTTCATAACTCTCAACTGCCGTGTGAGCCTCAAATATCATTTTGAGTTCACGGACAATATCATGTGGGTCAAAATTCTCAAACCTTTTCTAAAGCTCCGATTCCAAACCATACAAGATAACACACTGAACTGTGGAGTACTAATTCTTCCGAGTACGGAAAACATTTTTCTCATCATCGGTAGCATCTTCTGTAGGTGGGTCACCCAGCGGTGCATCCAACACATAGTTCAACTGACCAGCACTGAGGACAATCCTCAAATTGCGGAACCAATCCACGAAGTTGCTTCCATTGTTTTCAACTTCTCTTTCTCTAGGAACGCATTAAAATTGATGGTAGGGGCCGCCATTGATCTACAACATATTTGCAAAAGTTAAGACTAAGTTTATGACAAACTGAGTTCTAATTAATAGTTAAATTAACCTAGATGAACTCCCACTCAAAACAATATCCCTCATTGTCACATCCCAAAATTTTCCAAATTTTGAAATGTGAAAAGTAAATAAACAAAAGAAACAATTGTTGAAATTTAGGGTGAAAAGAAACTTTTTTCTTCTAAATGGAAACATCCAAACCCTTCTTGAACAAATTTGGATGAAAAGGGCACCCAACAAAATTTCAATCAAGTGAAATGCATTCATCAATAAATGTAACTTGAAATTTAAACACTTGGAAAAAATTAAACCGAAAACCCAAATCATAATGAAAGAAATCACTTCCAAAGATCAAATGCATTTTATGCATGGAAAGAGTCTTGAATTTAAACAATTGGGAAAATAAACCAAAACCCTAAAACCCTAATGGAAGAAAATCATTTCCGGGGTCTCTCTAAGACTATGGATTTGATCCATATAAAAATTCAGCAACAAACATTTTTAAATTATCAAGAATGATAAACAAAAATATTACAAAACCATAGAAATTGGTTTCATTTAATTTGGAGCCATGGATAAAAACTTATTAATTTAATAAGATAAAAGGAAATAATTTCCAAAGCTAATAAATTTCCTAACTAAAATCCATATCAAATCTTGAGAAAAATAATCCTAAAAGGATTTAAAAGGATAAACAAAGATTAAATAAAATTATACAAATTGGAATCACCAATTTTGGATCTATAAATAAAAAGATATGGATCTTATAAGACAAAGAAAGAAATAAGAAATATTTAAAAGCCAAATTAAATCTTTGCCAAATCCATAAAAAATGAAAGTTATTGAATAATAAAAAGGAGTAAAAGATTTTTAAATAAAATCATCAGGATTGAACAATATCCAATTTTATTTAAATAAAGACAAATTGCCTAAACTAAATAATAAATCCCAAGAAAATTATTTAGAAGACAATTTAAACCTTGAGTTAAATCCATAAGCAAATGGAATAAAGATAATCCAAATAAAATAAAGGAATAAATATTATTTGAATAAAAACTTATCTGTACTTGAACCATTTTTGATTAAAATGAAGACAAAATCCCTAATAAAAATGATTAATCAAATCTTGAGAAAACAATAATTGAAATTGCCTAAGTGGATTAAAAGTTATCTAATTAACTTAAAAGGAATAAAAGAATAATTAAATAGAATTATATGGTTTGGAACCATATTCAAATTATGTGAAGAAAGACAAAGGGCCTAATTAAAATAAATAATAAATCATAAGAGATTATTTTGAAATAAATCAAGTGGACTATTTAATCACAATATCAAATAGTTTAAACCTATTGAAAAGGTTTGATGAAAATTTGAATTCAAATGGAAGCTTGAATCAATGGTTTGAATAAAGACACAAACCTCATTTAAATGAACCATAAAATAATATTTGAATATTATAAAATGGAATTTTAAACACATTACTAAGCAGTACAAACGTATTGAAAAGGTTTGAGAAACATTTGAATTTAAATATATGTTTAAAAATCATTTGAATAAAATAATATGGATTGGAACCATATTTAAATCTTATTTAAATAAAGACAAATATCTATTTTAAATAAATATTAAACCCTAAGAGAATATAAGAAATATTCTAAAATGGACTTTTAAACACATTGATAAATAGTTTAAAAACCTACTGAACATTTAGAAAAGGTTTGGTTAAAACTTGAATTCAAATTGGAATTTAAATCAAAGGTTTAAAATCAAAACAGAAATTGAAACATAAAAAGAAAAGGAAAACAGAGAGAAAAAAATAAGAAAGCAACCAGCCCAACTAACCCATCCCAACCCAGGACCAACTAAAGCCCACCCGGCTCCCCTCCCTCTCTCTGCTCGTTTTCTTTCTCACTCGCAACCGCACTTGCACGTCTGCATCGTCGTTCTCACCCACCCCCGCGACCAGTTCTCCCCCAAATTACTCCGGCCATTTCTGCCTGTTTCAATCCGTGTAAATTCGCGTTGATGGCGACATTAACCTCGCCAGCGACCACGCCTACTTACTCCCCTCTGCTCCCTCTCCGTTTCCCCTCAGACACCATGCCACGAACGCCACAAGGCTGCCTCGAATTGTGCTCGCACCACCGCTGTCTCCAGCAACCTCCAACACGAATTTCGTCCAACTCTCACCTCCCCTTGTGCCCTGGACCACACGAGCCTGCTCGCCAGCATCTCGCACATCTGCCAGCACCTCTCACTTGCTCTCGCGCGCCCGATATGCTCAGCAACAACCAAGTCCAAGCGCCACTATCTTCGGCATTGACTCCGGCGACCTCCCCCGATAAACCCAGACCATCCTCCTCACTCTCATTGACGCCCGCGTACTCGCCGTACCCTCACACGTCTAACGCCACTGCGTGCTTGCCTTCTCGTGCTCTGTAGCGACATCCTCGACAACGTCTGAGCATGCCCGACGACAGAGACAACTCCAACGAGCAATCGACGTTGCCTCCATGCACCCCCTGCCCTACTGCGACCACCTCGAGCCTCCCCTCGTCACTGCGAACCCGGTGAGCATCTCCTCCCTCTCCCTCGCTTCTTGGAATAGCCAGACCACCGCGATCAGAGAGCCGCCGCTCACCGTCGAGCCGCCCTGCCCATCTGTGGTTGGCATGCTCTGAGCCATTAGATATTGATCCAGTAGATAGGATAAATCATTTAATCGAAGGGGTAAGTTTGCATCTGATCCGTGCGATCCCCTTTTAATCCAACAGCCCACATTGCTCGATCCATACGAAACGGTATAGACCAATAGAAACAAGACATGCGCCTGATCTGTCTGCTTAAAATCCAGAAAATGAATTTGATTGATTAAACTTGTAAAATCTATAACTCTTGATCTACACATCCAAAATTTACAAATTTTATATCACTGGAATCAGAAAAATGTGAACTTTGCAATAGTGACCTTATTTTAGTATTTTGCTTCTGGAAAATTAGGTGTTTTTGCAGAAACATTATTAGGTCTATTTTGAGTATAAAATTTATTCTAAAAATGCTTTATGAGTAAAATATTTTGCAAATGGTTTGTTTTGAACTCCCTCACCCTAAACACTAAATTTTGGATTTAAAAATATGTTTTGTGACACTAAGGAAATATTCCTTTGAATAAAAGCATTTCTCATAAAACAAAAATGTTGCTATTATTATAAAAATGATGTTTGAGTGAAACCTTTTGTAAATGGTTTTGTTTTAAACATTCGGGCCTTAAACACTAACATTTGTGTTTAAAAACATATTTGATTAACACTAGAAAATTATTCCTTTAAATAAAAGCATTTCTAGTAAAACAAAAATGTTGCTTTAATTTAAAAATGATTTTTGAGTAAAACCTCTTGTAAATGGATTTGTTTTAAACACTTTGACCATAAACACTAACATTTTTGTTTAAAAAAAATTTGTCTAACACTAAAAATTATTACTTTGATTTAAAGAATTTCTAGCAAAACAAAAAAATGATTTAAATGGCCATTTTCACTAACTTGATTTTAAATGGTTTTGCCACGTTTATAAATGACCAATATGTGTTTTAAAATGCTTATAGCTTATTATAAAACACTTTTCCAATAAAACAATCGTTTGCATCCTTGCATGCATTGTTTTGCTTTCATTATTTTATGTGATGAATTGTTTGAATGCTAGTTTGAATATGTGCTTGCTTGATTGAATTGTAGTGAACTTTGAAGAGTGTGACCATTGCAAGATCAAGGAGTGAACCTAGTTTCTCTACCAGAAATGCAAGTGGTGTTTCATACATTTTTGTCCTATTATTTTGACTATGCATTAGTGATATTTTAAGTAGGACTTGCATGGAATTTTCTATGTGATAACTATACCTTGGGAAATCCTAGTAGATGATGCCTTAGTAGAATTTTCCCTAAGTTAAGATACTTGCTACTAGTATGCTTAGCCTAGCTAGTAGAAAACAAGGGTGGATTATATTCATGCTATGAAATATTTCTAAGTCTATAACTTGAGTTTTGTTTAATAAAACAACTATGTGAATGAATCACCTGGGTGGAATGGTGTGAATGGATTATGTTGAGTGGTTACACAGGGCCCCATATTCATGGCCTACCCTAGTGTATATCACTTGTGGAAAGCCACCTAGGAACAAAGAGATTTGAGATGTCAAGTGTTGAGAAGCTTCTAGTGCAACCACATGGTATATAGGTTGTGCTAGGATCATATAGGTTACAATAACTTAGCCAGATGGACAGAAGGTGGTAGGGGTGATAGGATAGAACGTGTCCATTTGGTCTAAGGGAAGGCTTGTGAAAGATCTTGTCTCGATGCATGTCATGTCTTGTGGGGAAAAGTGCACCACCTATCAAGAGAGTAAAATCTAAGTACTTAGCCATGTCCCCGGCAATGGACAATTTGAGCATCAAGACATGTAAGCTATTAAGGATCTCCTCATCCCAATTTCTAAGTTAAAAATTGTGGCTGAACAAGGGTTAAAGGATCTTCAATTTTAATTGGTAGATGCCTTGGGTGATTTTGATAAACAAAAACTTAGTGTTATCAAATGATAAGAAAATTCTATTTTGAGCAAAGCAAGCCTAAGATCCACTTATCCAAATGCATATAGATGATAGATACTACTATTCTACCATAGTATCACTTGCCAATACAATTCAAATGTATTGACCCTTGGGTCTGTAACTTATTATGTTGCAGGTTTGTTTGATGTTAGTGAAGTGTGTTGAATAGGATTACAAGTCTACAACCAACATGATTGCTTGTGGCACTTTGAAGATGAAGGACTCCATGCTATATAGATATTTCTGCTGCATTGTAATGAGATAGCCAAATGAGCTATGTAAGATGTAATGTATTATTTTATTCCTGGTTATAAGTTGTAATATGACCTTTGTTTCTTGATATTACATCTTAAACTGTGGATGCTAGCTATTGATCCAGGGACTAGCATTGTAAACACAGGGATCTCTACCTTATCAGGTTGGGACCTCTACACTCACATTGTTTTAGTGATCACACGAACCAAATCTACTACATCAAAACCGATCATCACGAGAGATGATGTAGTTTCAAAGGCGAACAATCAACATGTTCATCATATCTACTATATGAATCATGCTTTACCTTTCGGTGATCCGTGTTCCGATACCATGTCTGTACATGCTAGGATCGTCAAGATTAACCTTAGTTTCTACATGAGAAAATCTGGCTTGCTCCCGTTGTATGCACACGTTGATTCTATCACACCCGATCATCACATGGTGCTTCGAAACGACGAGTCTTGTTAACGGTGCTAACTAAGGGTGAACACTTTACTTGATAATTTTGTGAGAGGGATCATCTTATAATGCTACCATCGCGTTCTAAGCAATACAAGATGCATAAAAGGATTAACATCACATGCAATTCAAAATATGTGATACGATATGACCTTTCTTCATGTGCTTTCGATCTCCATATTCAAGCAAGAACATGATCTCCATCATCACCGGCGTGGCGTCAAGGTCAATGGCACCGCTCCATGGTTGTCATCCACCAGCATCAACTATTACAACTACTTTGAATAATAGACACACAGGTCTTAACGAAATTAAAAGACAACCATAAGGCTCCTGCCGGTTGCCGACTTACAATAAGGAACATTGCATACATCATATATAATAATAATCATGGTCATATCACATCACAGCACACGCCTGCAAAACAAAGTTAGACGCCTCTAATTTTCTTTGCATATTTTACGTGGTTTGGGGCTTTCAATAAGTACAGTTCTAACTTATGAACAAGAACCACAACATTGATGCTTGAACTATCAAGTGTGTGTTGTAAACTGAATCATTACTATGATGGGAGAGACAGACACCCACAAAGTCACTTATGCAATACAAGTTGCATGTTGAGCGTGGAGCAAGTCTCATGAACGATGTCATGTAAGTTTAGCCCGGGCCGCTTCATCCCACTGTACTGCAAGATGCAAAGTACACAATAAGCAATTGATAATAAAAGCACCACCCCCACAATGACCATTGTGTTCTACTCGTGCAACAGATCTACATATAGACACGGCTCTAATACCAATTTAGGGTTCATAGCATGGAAAACAAAAAAAATCTACCGCATGAGCACACACAAGCCAAGATCTATCTACTATACAGCAGCAACGAGTCGATTAGAGTACTCACCCTCGAAGATTCCAAAGCAGTTAACGAGAGCAGATTCTCATGGGTGATGTAGTCGTACACTTGCCGATCTCAAGATCGCGTAGACGATCATTCCGGCGCTGCGATCCAGCAGCACTCCCGCAGTCGGTCACACGTTCGATACTCAATGAAGACCTTCCTCTCCCTTGTTTCAGCAGGCAACGGAGGTTGTAGTTCTCTCCTTGCGATCCCGGCAGCACGACGGCATGCTGTCGAAAGTAGAGGAAAGATCCCGCAGGGCTTCGCCTTAAGCCGGAGCAGGTTATGGTGGAGTAGTAAGGTCCCCTGGCATCTAGGGTTTAGAAGCCGGAGAGGAGGAGGTGGTCGGTGGTGACTAGGGTGGCGGCGACTTGGTGCGACGGCAGCGTGGGGAGGCGCTGTGGTGGTTGTTGTGTTTTGGGGCAGCCCCTCCCCTCTATTTATGAGAGTGAGGGGCAGCTAGGGAGGGGAGGTTGAATCCTCCTCCAACTCCCTCTCTTCCTTGGCGTTTGGTGGAGGGAGAGGAGGTTTCATGTCCTCCCTCCACCGGGATACATTGTCCAAGTTTGACTTTTCAAACTTTCCTTTTGACTTTCAATTTTGGAGTTTGATTTCTCACTTCTATTTGCACAGTACTTTGACCTAGGACATGATGCAAACATTACACTTTGTCATGACACATTCATGTACCCTTACCCTTCTGGTCCGGTGAACCTTCTAGACCCTTCTAGATCATTCCGACGAAAACACCGGAGTCATTCCCGAACTCCAGAATTGGACTTTCCTTATATGAATCTTATTCTCTGGATCATTCCGGATCTCCTCGTGATATCCCGAATCCCATCCGAGACTCCGAACATCATTCGTTCTTATTACTCACATTCCATATCTACTAAACAACATTGAATCCTTAAGTGTGTCTTCCTACGGTTCGTGAATTATGCGGACATGACCGAGACTCTTCTCCGATTAATAACCAATAGAGGTATCTAGAAATTCATATGGCTCCCACATATTTCTACGATTACTTTGTAATCGAATGAACTGTAACATCCTAGCATTAGGGCTTAGAAATAAGCTGAATCCAGATGTGTGCATTGCATTCATGCATAGAAAATCCGAATAATTTCCGCGCTTTTAAACAAAACTTGTCAAAGTGATTGAAGCTTCTCTCAACTTGATGGAATTGAAGTAGATCATCAATTTGACTATGATAAGTTTCAATATGACCTTTGCTAAAACCTTATTTGGGTAAACATGATTTGATCTAAGGGTAGATCAAAAATAATAAAATGTTACTCATAATGCATTGCTTAAATGATTAATATCTGATCCTTGAGGGATCAAATCATAATATTCAGCACCACAACTCATAAATACCAAGTTAAGATTACAACTTAAGTAATAAGAATGTAATGACTAATCCTGACTTACCTTATTCTTATCTAGTCTTACTATGAGTATCATAGTAATACCTAACTTTAACTCTTTAGTGAGTTTGAGTAGGAAAGAAACTAAGTCAAGATCATTCACCATATATATTTCCTTCCATATCAATCTTTATGGAACCTATCTTAATATCTGTTGTTCATCAATGTGGAGTAATCAACTATTGATTCACAAATTCTTAATCTATCAACTCTTGACCATATCATAGCATACATTTAAGTGCCTATAAAGAAACAACTAAGAAGATGTAAATAGTAATGCTAGTCTTAGATATTATCTATATGATGGGAGTGATTGAAGAGAATAAAAATCAATGTGATAATTGATGGAGTTAAACTCACTCCTGAATTAATAGAAGAGTATCTGAGGTAGAGATTATAAGGATGAATCTTAAAGATAGTTACCAGTAATAATTCTATTGGATTAATTGGGCATAGTCCATGAATAACAGCCTTAATCCAAATAGAGATACTAAGAAGATAATTTCAATACAATTGTAAGGTTGTATTGGTGAAGTCTTGATTAGCCAATTGGAAACCTAAGCTATAAATGATTAAAGGATTATAATGATCATGCCTTGCTCATCAAGATTGAATACTTACATCAAGTATAAGTGACATTGGTGGGTAGAAAATCATGGAAAACCTAGTATAGATAAGTTATCCGAGAGTAGTCATTACAAGCCACATTAATATAATGTGAGGTTGTAGTGTGAGTTAATAGAGTAAAGTAAATGTAAGACAGTTGGATTCAATTAAAGCTAGTATAGCATGGAGTTATGGAAGTAGTGTTATTCATCTTAAAGGGTAGTAAGCTTTAGAGAAAGGTAGTTTGATGTATATATCTATTGGGGAAATATTAGTGATGGATGATTAAGGAAGATTATGAGTGAAGTTTGAAGGAACTACTGGTTGGATGGAAGATTATCAGTAGAAGAGTAGTTGATATAGCCAAGTCTGGATAGGTGAAGATCATAAAATGCTTTAGTGTCAAATTCATTGGATTCATCCATGTGTTTATAAGAAGAATAAGTGGATAAGAATATTTTTGTGAAGTAAAGCTCGTCATGTTAACCATGATGATGGATAGGAAGAAGTAGTATATATAGGAAAGGAATTCCTTAATTAGAAGTCCAGTATTGTGAGTTATGGAAGATAGAAATTTTGGGTAACATTAAACCCTAAATCTATAACCAAGCTTAACATCCACCCCATCTGTTGGATCAATCATCTTATTTCCACAATAGATGCTAGGAATAATTTCCTATATCAAATCACTTAAGCACACCCATGTCATTCTCAACCATCATTATCTTAGGTACTTAAGTACTATCTTTATTAATTCTTTCTCATAAGATAGCCTAGAAAACCATCCCAATATTTTACTTTAAATGGTGATATCATTAAAAATCACAAACATAAAGACAATGTGTTTAACCATTAATCTTTATTCACATCAACAAAAGAATATAAGTATAATTCAGAACCCTAAACCTATTAATGAGTTTTCTCATCAACATCTCATAAATATTCTATCTATATTCATTAGACAAAGTCTTTGATCTATTTCTCTAACTACTCATTCCAAATAAGCATGGAATAAGTAGGGATACAATAATTATAAACCACCCTATATTTTGCTATATGATTAAATATATAAAAATAAACTCTATGACTATCACTAAACATTTTAAAACCTCATTACTCCAAATAAAAGTAAACCTAATGTTATAGTTAAATTTTTTAAGATCTTAAACAAATCCTAAAAACCCTAAATCCTACTTATTCTATTTAATAAAAGAATATGTCTCTAATTAGAAAGTTAGAAAATAATAAATAAAGTATGCTATCAAAATACTAAATTCATTTCAGAATTTGAAATACATTTTTATATTCTGCAAATATTTAACAAATAAATTATCTAAAACAAATTTGAAACGAATGTGTAATACACAAATTTGAAAACAAAAACAGAAAAGAGAAAATGAAACAGTGAGGAAAAAACCGCAAGCAGGCCGCAGCCCAACTTCCCTCTTCTTATCTGTTGCCCTTGTGCAGCCCACAAAAACCCAGCAGCCAGCCCATCTCATCCTTCTTTGTGACTGACGGGTGGGACCAAAGAAGGACCGCGGGTTGAGCTTAAAGAATCGCCAGGGGGTTTTCCGCAAAAGCAACATCGTCGTCATCCTCACGCACATAGGCAGCTCGCTGGAGGAGTCCGCCACCGCCCGATGCCGTCGTCGTCAGCCATGCGTCAAGATGCTCGTCGTCGTTCCAGAGGGAAATAAGAAGGCCACCGCGACGCCCTGCCTCAATCCCTATCCACATTCCCTCCTTATCCTCTCTGATTTGAATGGGGCCGAAACCCTAGCTCACTGGAGCCACACCTCGCCGTCGAGCCACACCTCCCCACACTCTTCCAAGTAGCCATGGAGAAGCCCCATCCTCCGTAGATCCTCTGAGTGAAATATTGCGTCAAGGGGAGCACTGGTGTGGACAAATTTTGCCATTCCTCTTTGCAGCAGTTCGTCGGAAATCTTGTCGGAGAGCTCACCTCCGACCACGCCTGTCCTCGCCGACCTCTCTATCGTCATTAGGGTGAGTTCCTGAACCTTCCAGTATCCCTAAATCGCCATCTCTCGTTGTAAAACGTCGTCACCCCTTATGCCACCATCGGCCACCGTCGGAGCTCGTTGGAGCCGAGGCTCCGATGACCATTTCCGAGCGGTGCCGACACTTTAGGGTTCAGCGCGTTATGCTGATTCGAACTAGGTTAGTTTCGCTTGCTGGGGCGTCGTGGATCGTCGTCGGCGACCACCCACTGACGGCGGTGGTGGTGCTGACGCCATAGAAACGTCATGCCGACGCCACCCTGGACCCAGTTCACTGTTTGACCTGGTCTTTGTCTCACGTGGCAAGTGACATGGCCTGGGGCCCATCTATCATTGTCTCAGAGTAGTAATCAGGCTGGTAGCAAATGCATTTATTTACTTGAGTGATGATGTGGCCACTGGCCCACCAGTCAGTGACTTTGGGTAGAGTTAGCTTCGGTACAGAAAGTTATTTTCTGTTTAAGAAATAAATAAAATGTTATGAGCTCAATTATTAATATTCCAGAAATCGAATAAATGATTAAATCTTGTTTAATTAATAACTTTTGTTTTATAATTCAGAAAAATATGTATAATATATGAAAAATTGTAGAAAAATAAAATCTATAACTTAAAACTATTATCAAACATTATTATGTTACCAATTTAAATACTTATTGTTTAATAAAGAATTTAAAAGAAATAAGACTTTGATAATTCATATTCTAATAATAGTAAATGTTAAAAACATAAATAAAATACCAATAATCTTAAAAAATAAGAACAATAATTTAAAACTATAATCATGCATTATTATTTCACGTAATCAAGTATTTATTATTTATTAAGTATTTATAAAGTAATAAATCTTATAAAAATCATATCTTATTATTTATGAATCACAAAAATGAAAGTAATATATCAAAATGACCACAAAAATAATGTCTACTTGTTAAAAATATAATATTCCACTTCTAAAGTAAATAAAAACTTAATACTCTAGTAATTTAAATTTAAACCTATTTCCTGAATTGTTAATTCATATAAGGGTAAAAAATTATTGATATTTCTAAAATTATCCAATTGAGTCTAAAAAATAGTATTAGTCTTAAATATTGATAATATTAATTCAAAATGCTTCAACACATTTTAAATACAATTTTATTTGATTTATCATTCAACATTAAGTGTATATTATTATTCAAATGGAGTTATCAAATATTAAATTCTCAAGATGATTATTTTGACTTAATAAAATCTATTACCAATGTTTCAACCACAAGTTATAAACATACCAAAACACTATACTGAGTCTGCAAGTAGTTAAATAATATTATTCCTTTGTTCATAAACTACAACCACTCATCTATGAAAAGGTAAATGATACTATTCCATTATAAAATCAAGAAACCACTACACCAAGTAAAAACAAAACCATTCTTAAGTAATCTTAAGGAAACATTACCAGGTATACAAAGTACAAATATCGGAAGCACTACATTTCCAAATCATCTATGTTTTTTTTAAGTTAACTTTAGCCTCAAATCTTATAAACATTAAGTCTAATAAACTACATATGTTTTTATAGTTAACTTTGGTATATTCCAAATAAAACATAAGGCATCTCAAGTACAAATGAATCAATCACACACCAAAAGATAGTGAACACATCCTATTAACAATATAGATTGTTTAGACCTTATAAAAGGAATCTTTTCTTCAAATGTTATTCTTTTTGCCACTTCAAACAACAAATCTTATATAAGCAATCTTAAGTAGCATTTCACAACTATGTGTGTCTCATTATTTTATGATATTGTAACTACATATTGTTTCACACACACTCATAAGCCCTAATAAGAAGCACAAGTGTACAACTCATCTAAAGGTACAACACATTTCAAAGACATCATTTCTAGTATCCAAAACCTGGAATAACGTTATTCCCGGGATTCACGTTTATAAAGAGCATCACATTCCTTCTGCACAAAAGCATCTTGCTTCTTCAAACATTAGTCCTTACCGGACCAACGATGCTGATTTCAGATATTGGATCTTATATCATCTTGAAGACCGTGAGTGCATAATCTTGCAATCACAAAAGGCAAGTTCACACTTGCTCATGTCCTTTGGTTATTTTCTGTAAAGTATTTTACAAATCCAATGTGGACATCACCTGCATTTGAAAAAGGTCCGAAAACACTATTTTCATAATAATGTGATTATAGGTTATTACCATGAGGTAATAACTTACTATAAAAGTTTCGGTGGTAAAGGAATATATTATCTAGGACTTAACAAGCAATGTCGCCAGTTATTCTTGCGCCGTATATTACGCGTTAACCATGAGATTTGGAATGGGACGGAGAAGTCAGCTGTATCTTCTTCCTCTCGCATTAAGCCGGATGTGCAGGTCATGGCTGTTATCCTCGTAGCGTGCATATTAATTGATAATTCGTAGAGGATATGCAGCATATGGGTGGGAACCCTCAACGTCCCACGATAGTTCTGGCATCTAACGGTTTGTATAAACCATTGCTGCAATCCAATATGTGGGCATGGTGTACACCAAGGAGGCATGCGAGGTCGCGAAGGGGGCAGTGATTGGATTGGATCATCTTCTGGTCCCCACATCATGGAATTGTGGACGGGAATAAGCTGCCCGGTTGTGCAACAAAGATTTGATCTCTCATGGGTAAAGTAACGCACCTCCGTAGAGTGTAAGAACTGTAAATTGTTACTCCCTATTCCGAGAAGGAGCCGCGAACGCGGCGGGAAAGGAACTCCATGAAAGTTCTGGTAAACCCGTGAAGGCTGACGAACATAGTTTTTCAGAATAAAAGCAACCTTTGAAGAAATGTTTATGAAAACTTGCATTGCCCACGACCTATGGTCTGTGGCTGTAGTTATAGTGCATCAAACACTCCTTTTCTAGTGAACTTGCTGAGTACGCTCGTACTCAAAGTATCTTCTTAACCCTTGATAGATTCTGAAGCCATTAAGACGACGTCTACACCAAGTTATGCTCCAGGTATCATCATTCAAAGCTAAAGTTCTTCAAAGACAAGTAAGTCAAAAAATACCTCAACTCAAGTGAAGACGAAGTTACTGATTAGATAGGAATATAATCTCTAGCCAAAGAACCTATTTTTGTAGTGCGTTGCAATAGCAGCAATGCCAACCCCTTAGTTAAAATACTAGTCTTACTAGTATAATATTCCTTGCGTTGTTTATCTTTGATTCTTCTTTGTAATAAGTTCTTTATCTCTCTTACCCTAGAGTGTTCCCTGGATCTTGTAAAGAGTGAGTTGTAACCCTTAGCCATGTATTGGACCCGTTGTGTTTCTATTGTGCCATTCCGAGGGATGTAATACTAGTGAACGGTGTTTCATTGGTGTTATGTCAACGACTATAGTATAATACATCATGCAGTGATATGCTGGATCACCGCATGAACTATTTACATACGATACCAATTTCCCTTTGTATCGTGATATTTTTACTTATCCGAGGTTTGATCGTCGGTATCTCTGCATACCTAGTTCAACCTTATTACCGATAAGTACTTATTTACTTGTTCCTGTGATATGTGATCCCTTGTGAGATAATCACATGCTTGCAAGCTAATTGGATGACATTCCACCGAGAGGGCCCAGAGTATATCTATCCGTCATATGGATGGACAAATCCCACTCTTGATCCATGTGCCTCAACACATACTTTCCGAACACTCAATGTCACCTTTATAACCACCTAGTTACTAAGTGGTGTTTGATGTCATCAAAGCATCCATCCGGTGATGGTGATTAGCATGATATCATGGTCGAAGGAATTAGGTTACTATGTATCTAAAAGCTTATAGCAAATGAACTATTTAAATGACTTGGTCCTTATGCTAAGGTTATCTATAGGAGTATGTCCATCATACCATTCTCCTAAAAATATGATCTTGTTGTTAATAACATCTCAATGTTCATGATCAGGAAACCATGATCATCTATGAACCAACAAGCTAGTATTATAAAGAGCCTTTACTAGGGACTCTAATAAGTTTACAAATCACAAAAGTATTAATGTTTCCGGTTAATATAATTATAGCATGAATGTAAACTTTTGTCATAAACAGAAAGATATAATAATAACTACTTTTATTATTGCCTCTAGGGAATATCTCCAACAACATGGCATCCTGACAACCACCACGCATGGGAAGTTTTCTTCTTGTAGTAGTGGAAGGACCGCGTCGACGCCTACGATGGTGTCGGTCCGCCGCTAGGAAATTACAACACCAAAGGCAGGCGTCGGTGGTAGAGTGGCCCTGGCAGGATGCTTGCTTGGGTGCTATGCCACATCACGAACAGCAACAACTTGGCCCTGACGACGGCATTGTCGAAGCCACAACCATAGGCACACCTGGTCCATTGATGGGCTCCGAGCTGCTAGATGACCCGTTTCTCGTTGACTTCTCCTTCGTTGAGGTCTTCGTTGTTGGCGGCATGCTACTCCCCCTACTCCACGTCATTATTGCGCTTCTCTGCGTAGCTCGCTCCGGTGAAGGACAAGTACGAGGAGAACCCACTGCCTCCCCACAGGCGATCTGACAACAGCGTCATCATGTACTGTCCTGCCCCACGCGAGCCTTCCTCTTCCCATGGACGCCTGTACCTCGCGAGGCCCCAACGGCGGGTGAAGAAGGAGGGGACGTTGCAGCCAGAGTACAAGGTCGTTGCCCTCCAACTCAAAATCGAGGACTCAGAGGAGTTTCCGGGCCAGTGCATGGCGGAACATGTCTCCTTTGACTCTGTCCTGCCAACGACGGATGAGTTCATGTAGGCGTGGTCTGCGACGAAGTGGGCAGGGCAAGCACGCCCCGCCTTGGCCACTTCATCGACCTGGAGGGCAACATCGATGAGGCTCGCCCGTCATACTGGCGCAGTGATCTCGGGCATGGCTGCAACACCCACATGTCACCGAAGCAGGAGCCTCCCAGCGACGACGACAACAACGATGATTGTGACCACATCGTGTCAATGTACCATCGCCTCGGCCTCGACCACCGCTAGATTGCCACCGCCAGTAGATCGCGCCCACTATATCGCCTCGGCCACCGCCAATTTATTTTGCTTTGTGTTTTATATTTTGTAAATATGTTTGAACTCGCTTTTTGTGTATGAATTTATTGAATTTCGAGCGGATTTAAATGTTTGAACAAATTATGGGGGCATGGGTAGGACCCAGCGCCCCCTCCCATTACATGGTCTATGCCAGTGGCCCTCATACGACCAAAAAACGCCTGGGTCGGACGCCATATGGGGGGCATGAGTTGAGAAGCTATTAGGGTGTGTTCAGTTCGGGAATGAAGTGGAATGGAATGTCATGGTTCAATTCCATTGGAATGGGTCGGCTCCGTTCTTGCGTTTGGTTAGGACAACCATTCTATGTCTGGTTGGGCCAAAAAAATGGAATGAAATGTGGTAGATTATGGAAACAAAATCGGTGAGCAAGTGGGGGGTACATTTAGCAAAAGGGAGCAAGAGAATAAAGAGAGTGAGCAAACTTGGGTGGCTTTAGCATATAGGAATGGGTGATTCCACCGATTCTGAGGAATTGTTGTATTGTGGATCTAAAGGGAATATTCTCTTTTGAGGAACCACCTCCTTCTATTATATTCTCAACCAAACACTGGAACGTCTCTTAGGTGTGGAACCATTCCATTATATTCCATTTCGTGACCTCAACCAAACACATCCTTATATCATTATCGATGGAGCACAAATTTATATACATGGCCGTGAAAAAATTGTGAGTGGAGCTTTAGTTGCTCGGTAGCCATGTTCCCGCCACCGTGAAATCTCAAGCATCTATATTGGTGAAACCTCAAACATAAAAATAAGCAAACATGTCACTAACATATTTAAAAAAATATGAATTGGACAATTCTAGTGATATATATGGAAATGAATGCTTATATGGTTCCATCATACAAAAAAATCAGGTAGTGTGCAAATCTTGTATCCCACCAATGTTATGCAATCAAACTAGAGTTTCTCTATATACTTGTGCGACACGAGCTTATAATCTTCACTAGGTAATCATTTGGAACTTAGCTCACTTCCTCCGTCACACAAATTCCATTTATCCAACCGTGTATGTTTCCTTGAACATAATTTCTTACTTGTGGATTGACTTTTTTTGCTTTGTGATCACTATGGTTCTTTACATGCCATTACAATATCTTGATTTAGGATTGCTTCCTTGGCATTCCACTTTCTATACCTATCCACCATAAGCCTTTTGTGTGTGTGTGTGTTGTGTAGTTGGGTTTAAGTTGCTTTGTCATTTCACTTTGCTTGGTTTATTGATCTCAAGTGTGGCCACTTGCACGATACTATCTTCCATGGTAAAGTAAGGTTTGACGTTGTTTCTCTAACACCCACTACCAATTCCATATACACCACTTTGTCTTGTGAATCATGTCTAGGGACTCCGGAACCAATAATGCATACAATGGAGAATCTATGATGATCCACACCGACATCAACTCCACAAGAATAGATGACATGAGGGAGCACGACATCGATAATGGATTCACATGATTGGGAGATACGGAGTACTACATCAACAATGACTCCCCAAGTATAGACGACTTCAAGTACGACAACTTCGACAAGCTCATGAACATAATGGATGAAAACTTTGCAAAGACCATGAGCATGCTTGACAAACTTAAGGAGTTAGCTTCAAGAAGGTTCCACCATCACAAGAAGAGCGCAAAGGAAAGTGATCTTCATCGTGAGAGTCATGTGGATGACTAAGTGCTTCACCAACGTAAACCTTCGGCAAGGCACGCCATGACGAAGCATGCAACTTCATGAAAGAGTAAAATGAAGACCTATACTTCGCCAAGTTGGACGAGTACATCGGATGTCTACACTTCAAGATGGGGGAAGATAATGTCAAGTATGTGATGAAGTTGATCCGAGTATCTCTCTCGACAACAACATGATCCTACTTCCACCACTACCACAAGATGGCGACATAATGGTCGATCATGGGATTTTCCCTTCGACCAAGGAGGGTAGTGATGATGCACATCTTATGGCATCCCACTTTGGAGGCGATAGAGTTGAGAATGGTGAGCATGAGATTTTCCCTTCACCAAAGGAGGCACATGGAGTTGAGAAAACCGAGCCTATCCCTATATGATTGAATGATGATGTGGTACCAATCTCATGTGATTATCAGAGCCACTTAGCCCACTTGAGTGAGAACAAGAGTGAGATGAGTGACTCCACCTTATGTGAGATTGCGTGCTTCCACTTGGAGGGCATGAATGATACACCAAGTGATTTGAGAGTGGTAGTTGATAGGTCAAGTGAGACCATTTTGATTTCTAACAACTTACCCTCTACCTCTAGTGTGTTCTCTTATGTTGTGCTAGGTTCCATGGATGAAGAAGTGCTAAGCCTCGAAGCAATGATGCCTCAAATGAAGAAAATGTACATGGTGGATGAAGATGATGCTATGCCATGGATACATCAAGAAGCCGAAGTCACCCACATGGAGGCAACTAATACCACAACACCCATTTCATATGAGAGGTATGAACAAGGTACAAATAAGGGTGTTGATAACGCCATGATCCCACTAGTGTTGGGGATATGCTATACGGGTATCTTCATAGCATGTCTCTTATCCGGATAACCCGGGTGGCCCACATTTGGTAGCATGGCCCATGGCCTGCTGGGTAGCCCAGTTAGATGGATCCAGAAGGGAGGCCCATGCCGGATAAAGGAAGGTTATAGAGGATTCACCGACGTACCCAGAGCCTTGGAGTGCAAGACACGTTAGACTGATTGTATACTGTGTAGGACTTTGTAACCTGTCCGGCTAGGACTTTCCCTGTAACCCTAGGACCTGGTGACTATATAAGTCGGGCCTATGGGAGCCTTTAGGGCACGATTCAACATACACCTCGCACAGCGAACCAATCCCTATAACTCGGCGTATTGCCATTATAGTGATTTATAGCATGAGTAGGATTCCGCCTCCATTGTGGGATCTGAACCTGGGTAAGCTGTGTTACCTCGTACCTGTCAACCGTCCGCCTTACCCCACATCTCTAAAGATGCACTGTGAGTACCCCTCCATGCGTACTCGTCTACAATACCACGACAGTTGGCGCCCACCATGGGGCAAGAGGCGCTTCAAGCTCTACAGCGGGTGAGGTCCAAGATCTTCGCGGGAATCGGCGAAACCGTAGCCATCGGCCGCATTCTCTTCTCCGGCAATGTTCCGATCGTCCCTCCCAACGAATTCTAGATCCCAGCAAAGACGAACCCTACCAGATGCTCGATCGTCCCCATCGGAGACATCCACCTCTTCATTGGCGAAAGCGACTCGGGCACTAGTTCCCCGGGAGTCGGAGGAACGTCAAGACCTGCACGGACCGCCTACAAGCAGGATACATACGCGGAAGGATCAATGTCGGATCTCTCTTCGGAGTTTGCTGACAAAGATCGGAAAAATTCAAGGCCCACCCAAACCGCCCCTGTGCAGGATATAACGGTGGAAGATCGCTGCAAGTCCGTCGGCTTCGCCCGTGCGTCTGGACAACAAAGATCCAAGTTCGTCGGAGTGGTGACCATCTTCGATCTAGCACGTTGCATGCAGAGAGAGGGTGAAAAACCCCGCGATTACCTGGCCAGGTGGCTCCGTATACGGGCCGATCTGGCATATTACCTCAATGATGATGCCATGTATCGATTTGTGGAAGGACTAGACCAAGGTACACTTCTCCGACATACGCTAAGGAGATAGCAGGCTTCAGGACGCCTCACCTTCGAAGGCATGGTGAACATCGTCAACAACTACGCGAAGGCTGAGGAGGCAGCCCAGACAGCTCTCGCGCTCCTTGACGGAGCCCTTCCGCCTCTGCCACCGCCTCCAGTCATCGTCGCTGCAGCTGCACCACTGCCTCCGATCATCGTCGTAGTAGCTGCACCACCACCTCCAGTCATCGTTGTTGCTGCCCACCATCGACGAAGCCTCGGCACCCTCCGACTCCATGCTTGACGCACTCTACGCCGACATCAGCATTGACTCGGAGGAGATAGACTTCAGCCCGGAGGAGCTAGACTCTGCCATGCAGAAGATGGAGGAGGATTACAAACGCGACGAGCAGGCCAACAACGTTGCCACGTCCCGAGAGGTATTCGTCGCCATTGGGACGATGATGGATGAAGATCAACCTGGACGAGCTCCGCCTACAGCGCTAGACAAGGGGAAGGGACCACCTGTTGCTGCCGACAATGATCGCGCAAAGGTCATGCCCCCTCCGCCTAACCCAGTGCAGCAGCAGCAGGAACTCGGCACCGGTCCGAGCAACAACAACACCGCAAACCTGCCGCCTCCAGCATCTATGTCTGCTGCTGCCCAAATCACTCTAGACTATAGAGTGATGTACGACAACCTACTCATCGAGCCCATGACCATGGCCCATATACATAACATAGTCCAGCTTGATGAAAAGCGCCAGCAGCTGCTGGAGGAAGCACAGGCCATCGCGGAGCAAGCCGCTAAGCTGGATCGAGATCTGGCCAATGCGCATAAGTCAATAGAGAAATCTAGATCCATGGAGGCCGAGTACAAGACGCTGTTGCAGCAGCAGAATGCTAAGAAAGCTCTGGCTCGTGTCATCAACAATCCTGGTGTACGTCAAAACCTAGGATGGGCTCCCTCAAAGACACCACAATCAAAGCCATACATTGATAGCGAAGGCAGGCAGGTGATGCCCACTCCTCTTCTCAACCTCGTTGTCGCCAAGACCCTTCTGGAGCAGGATAGATCACCCGCAGCTATGGAACAGGTCTATGACCTTGTGGCCAAGGCAGTGAAACAGCAGGAAAAGGCCACCTCTTAGAGGCTTGAGTCTGACCCAGCATTTTGCCAGTCTAGCCATCCTAAGCCGCCAAGGGACAGATCTCCTTATGATGTCGGGTCCCAGACGGGTTCGTCAGAACAAAGAGGAGGGATGCGCGCAACAGAAAGAACGCTATCCCCATATACTCTGACCATGGGGGAAAGGCTCAACCTCGTCGCCCATCCCCACCGCCCCGCTCTCCCCGACATCGCGAAGACCCCAAGACTCACCGTTGTACGGATACGCCTCTTCCAAGACAGAGCGACAACACGGAGCAGACCCAAATCATGATGGGGAGCGCAACCAAGGACACAAGAGCAGGTCGCGCCATGACCCTCCACATCCGACAAGCAACCTCGACAAGCGAGAAGGCTAACACACCGCCACCTCCGCCTCCGTCACCTCCTAGCAACCACTATAGCGGAGGATGCCCGCGTTGTTCACGCAGCCCATCCCCTGGCGGCAAGAAGAAAAAAGCAAGCCCGAAGCCATACGACGCATGTTCATGCTTGGAAAAAATTCACGAGGCCCGGGAAGGACAATACTTGGGACCACGTTGCTTTGGACCGATAATACAAACCGCAACTTACCCCAAGGGTTTCCGGATTGACAAGACCATCAAGCCCTATGATGACACCACCAAACCAGCTACGTGGTTGCAGGATTATGGCAACACAGTGGAGATCGCCGGGGGTAACCCCAACATCATCGTCAAGTACCTCCTGTTGATGCTGGCGGGCACGACCCGACAATGGATTGATGACTTGACGGAGAAATCCATCTGCAATTGGTTGGACATGCAAGAAGTGTTCACCAAGAACTTCGAGGGTAAGTATAAGTGTCCCTGTATTGTTGGCGATCTACAATGGTGCATGCAGGAGAAAGATGAGTCATCTCGCGCCTACCTCTCTCGTTGGCTGCATATGAAGAATTCCTACGCAGGAGTGCACGCTCAGACCGCCATGGCCTCCTTCATCGATGGATTGGAGAAAGGTACGTTGCTACGACATAAGTTGAAGCGCTTGTAGGACAATCATAGGCTAGATCTCAACCAGATGATCCAGCTAGCTAGTGAGTTCGCAGCTGCCAACGACGATGCTCGCGGCTCTCTGCCGGCAACGGCCGTTCCAACCCAAGCTAGGAGGATTAACAGCACCAAGCGTAAGAGCCCGCCAGAAAAAAAAAGCAAACCTTCGACATGGTCGCCATGACATTTGTAGGATGAGGTGATGGCGGACAGTGTGGCCGCAGACGGGCGGCTGGTCGTGGGCAACAGCGAGGAAGTGAAACTACCTCGGCAGCGCTCCGCGTTCCCCAAACGTACGAGGAGTATAGTGATATGACGTGCCTTGTACACCTCGACGCTAATGGCAAGGACACTCACACCAATCGCCATTGCAAGTTTGTCAATGATCTCAAGGAGTACCCGGAGTATGTATATAAACAAAGTCAGAAGAACAGACCGCGAGGCAAGGGCAAGGGGAAGAAGAAGGAAGAGGAGTCCAAGGATTCAAGTGACATGGATGATGATGTTGACCCCAAGCACGCCTCCAAGAGCGATGGCAAGGGCAAGATCCCCTTCGAGAAGAAGGCGGCCGTTTTCCACACTTTCCTTGGCACCCCCACTGTCCGACAATAGAAGACCTCTATGAGGATACTGATGGCCACTCTACCTCCAGTTCCCCAGTACCTGCGCTGGTCGGAGATTCCAATTACTTGGGATAGGAAGGATCACCCAGACCTCATCCCTACGGAAAACCAGTACGCCATGGTCATTACCCCCCTGATTGACGGCAATGAGTTCACCAAATGTATGGTGGATAGTGGAAGCAGCATTAACATCATGTACCTGGATACACTGCACAAGATGAACTTGATGGAGGCTAACCTAAGGCGAACCAGCACCGTCTTCCACGGCGTAGTTCCTGGTCGGGAGGCTCGGTCCCTTGGGTGCATCACACTTCAGGTCTCTTTTAGCGATGTTAATAATTACCGCCAAGAACGCATGACCTTTGAGGTGGTCCCCTTCAAGAGCGTGTACCACGTCATATTCAGTCGCGACATCTTCCACGCCTTCATGGCCAAGCCATTCTTCGTCTACAACAAGCTCAAGATACCCAGACCAAATGGTGTCATCACCGTATCCGGAAGCTTTACCAAGGCAAGGGACTACGATATTGGAGAAGCAGCCTTTGCAGAATTTGTCCTCTACAACGCAGAATTCAAGGAGATCCAGAGCAAGGTTGATGCCTCGGAGATGCCCGCGTCGAAGAAGCAGATTTCTAACTCCGCCCCAGGATTCAAGGCTGCCATCAAAACCAAGCTGGTGTAACTTGTGGTAGGCGATGCCAAATAGGAAAGCTCGCTCGTCGAGTTCCTCCATGAGAATAGGGACATATTCGCCTAGAAACCTGCCAACATGAAAGGTGTACCTAGGGAACTTGCCGAGGACAGCTTGAATATTGATCCAAAATGCAAACTAGTGAAACAACCTCTACGAAGCTTCAGAGACGAGAAGAGACGCGCCATAGGCAAGAAGATAGCTAGGTTACTTAAGGCTGGTTTTATCCGCGAAGTCCTTCACACCCGATGGGTGGCCAACCCTGTACTCGTCCCCAAAAAGGGAACCAAAGAATTAAGAATGTTCGTTGATTACACCGGCTTGAACAAAGCGTGTCCCAAAGGTCCGTTTGATTTGCCTCGCACTGACCAAGTCATTGACTCGATGGCTAGCTTGGAGATTTTGTGTTTTCTCGATGCATACTCAGGATACCACCAAATTAAGATGAGGAAGTCGGACCAATTGGCCACTTCGTTCACCACACCTTACGACACGTTTTGCTATGTCACGATGCCCTTTGGGCTAAAAAACGCAGGTGCTACGTACCAGCGGACAATGCAGCATTGCCTACATGATCAAATTGGTCAGAACATTCACGCCTATGTGGATGATATAGCGGTGATGTCTAAAAAGTCAAACGACTTAATCTCTGACTTAAAAGAAACCTTTGATAATCTCCAGAAATACAACAGGATGCTTAACCCTAAGATGTGCGTCTTCGGGGTTCCAGCCGTTAAATCGTTGGGCTTCATCATTTCCCAGCATGGAATCGAGGTCAACCCGGAGAAAATCAAGGCCATCTTAAACATAAACCGTCCGACATGCCTGAAGGACATCCAACGATTGACAGGTTGCGATGTAGCAGTTAGTCGGTTCGTCAGCCGACTTGGAGAGGAGGCTCTGCCGCTATACAAGTTGCTGAAGAAGGCGAACAAATTTACATGGACGGACAAAGCAGATGCAGTACTGAAGCAGCTAAAGGAGATACTATCCTTGGTGCCTATCCTTACAGCACCCGAGCCCATGGAGCCTATGTTAATTTACATGGCGGCCACCAACCGGGTAATCAGCATCGTCGTCGTGGTAGACCGGAAAGAACCAGGGCATGAATACGAAATTCAACGACCAGTTTACTATGTAAGAGAGGTCTTGACAGAGTCCAATCAGCGTTACCCGCACTACCAGAAGATAGCTTATGGAGTGTTCCTTGCTTCTTAGAAGCTAAGGCACTACTTTCAGGAGCACCCTATCACAATTGTGAGCAAGGCTCCACTGTCCAACATCATCAACAACAGCGATGCTACAGGAAGGGTCGTGAAGTGGGGCATTGAACTTGCCGCCTTCGAGATCACCTACAAGAGACGCAACGCTATCAAGTCATAGGCCTTGGCGGATTTTATCGCAGATTGGACGGAGATGCCAGATGCTACCCCTATGCTGGAACCAGAATACTGGGTGATGCACTTTGACGGATCAAAGCTACTCAATGGCTCGGGGGCTGGTGTACTGCTACAGTCACCAACTAGGTAGAAGCTACACTATGTTCTGCAGATCCACTACGAGGCTACAAACAACATGGCGGAGTATGAAGCACTCATTCACGGATTACGCGTTGCCAAGGATATTGTCATCAAGCGCATAGTTTGCTGTGGAGATTCCGACTTGGTTGCCCAACAGGTGGCTGGCACCTGGAACGCGTGGAACCCTATGATGGTGGCATATCGAGACGAAGTGGACGAGATAGCCAAGAGCTTCTTGGGCTACGAAGTCAAGTATGTACCTAGGGAGAAAAACGAGGCGGATGATTTACTGTCTAAGCTTGGATCAGGGTGCAAACGAATTCCTCCTGGCGTTTTTCTGGAGCATCTATGGACACCATCCGTGAAGGGAGCAGACATAGACAACCCGGATAGAGTTGACTCTTTCGTTCACACAGTGACAAAGGTCCCTCCGGCTTGGACGCAACCGTTCATGGAATATCTAGTACACGGAACTTTGCCCAACGACGAGGTCGAAAGACGGCAAATAGTACGTTGCGCAAAGGGCTATACCATAATCAATGGTCAGCTCTACAAAATAAGCAACACTGGTGTATACCTTAAGTGTGTTTCCCAACAAGAAGGTATTGAAATCCTACGTGAGATCCATCTTGGAGATTGCGGGCATCACGCCGCTCCTCGATCATTGGTCTCCAAAGCCTTCCGACAAGGATTCTACTGGCTAACCGCAAAGGCGGACACCGACAAGCTGGTTGAGACATGCATGGGATGCCAGTATTATGCCCGACAACCCCATGTTCCAGCTGAAGAACTGCGAACAATACCAATAACTTGGCCATTTGCAGTCTGGGGGCTAGACATGGTTGGTCCATTACAGACAGCATCATGTGGGTTTACGCATCTACTAGTAGCAGTTGATAAATTCACCAAATGGATAGAAGCTATCGTGGGAATGGCCACGAGAGATGTTGCAATTGGGAGCGAGTAGTAGAATAAAGGGCAAGGACGGCTAGCCATCTGCGGTGCGAGATGAGGGCGGAGACACAGGGTTTTACCCAGTTTGCCCCCCGAGGGTAAAGACCTACTCCTGCTAGATTGTATTGAAGAGAGTACAAGGGCGAGCTCGACGACTAGGCGGCAAGTCGCTGGGGGTGTATGATGGAACATGTACTCTATGCGTACCCTAGGGAGGTTTATATAGACTCACCTCGCTAGGGTTTACATATCTACAACCGAATTAGTTAAGGATTCAGAGGGTGCTTGACCTAATCTGAATGGGCCTAGCTACGCTTCTGGGCCTTCAGCTTCCAGTCGCCATCCCGCAGGCCCACTCGCTGGTAGCTTGGGCCAGTAGGAAACGTCCTGTTGGGTATATCCCACTCGGCATATCCCCATCAGTAGTCCCCGAGGCCGTCTATGATTAGTCACAGGTGTTCTTGGCAGTCGGAGTATGCGGGTCCAATTTGGACACCCAGTTGAATCAGCGGTGGACTCCCTGGATGAAAGAGGGAACTTGTTATCTTAGTCGCAATAACGACGACCAATCGAATCGCAGCATGGCGAATGGGTCGGCGAGTAATCGAATCACTGCTATAGTGATTAGGTCGGCGAGTAGTCAAATCACAGATAGGGCGATTAGGTCAGCGAGTAGTGGAGTCGCAGCTAGGACGACCAGGTCGGCGAATGGTCGAATCACTCAAGCTAGCGAGTCGAGTAGGCGAAGTTGTACCATCAACGTTGGTCAAACTAGCCGTTGGGTAAGCCAACGGTAATATCGGCGTAATCACCGCGCGGTAACGACTCCCGAAAATGGCGAGTAGCAACCGCTATTTAAGGATAGTGACGGGCGAGGAGCGATCATTCCCCACACTTCCTCCAATCTCGCGCATCCCCCAGTCTTCCATTCCTTCGTAGCGACCAGAGCGACCCAGGGCGATCCACAACCCTAGATCCTCCGACTGATGGCGCCTTCGGCGGAACCATGGGGGAGATCCAAGTGCACGAAAGTGCTGCTGAAGTCATTCGAGGAGGCAGGGATCCTCCGCACCAAGAGATGGCGCATCCCCACGGCTGGAGAGGTGTGCAAGATCCGTGCGAGGGAGAATTTATCTGCTTCACCAGCCACCTGGAGAGGGGGCTCGGATTCCCCACCTCTGTCTTATTTCGCTTCTTCTGCTGTTATTACGGCATCCAGCCATCATACCTAGGGCCGCACAGCATCAAGCAACTCGCCATCTTCGTGGCGTTTTGCGAGTGCTACCTAGGTTGTCGACCGTACTTCCCCCTGTGGCAAGATCTATTCCACGGGAGGATCGGACGCGAGGAGACGGGTGGCCCGATGCTAGCCGCGGGCGGCCTCACCTTCTAGATGAAGTCAAAGGCCTCCTTATTCGACCTGATGTTGCCGAAGAAGGCAGCGAACGAGTGGAAGAAACATTGGTTCTATGTGACCGAGTTGCCGCTAGACGACGAGGTGGCGCTTCCGATGTATTCCGCCGACCGGACTGAGCCTCATCGGCTTCAAGTCGCCAATCTTCCGCACGACCAGCGGATGGTGGTCGACGAAATGCTGCTGACAATCCGCAATTTGAAGAAGAAGGGCCTCCAGACCATCAAATTGTACAATTGCTGGCTTGGGCGGCGGCTAGTGCGTCTGGCCAGTCGCGCCCACTGGATGTACGAGTACACGGGCAAGGACGACCCGACGAAGTCTTGCACCGCCGAGTGTAAGCTTAATGATTACACCTTGGCCCTGAAGAAAATCACCGACGCGGAATACCTCGATGTGAAGGCCGGGGTTTCCCCATACACCGCGAAGTGCAAGGCCCCGCCAGTAAGTTCTCACTTCCTTGTACATTTCGCATTCGCAGATATGCAGTTGCGGTTTTCACTAATTGCATTTATCTTTGCAGTTCTTCCAAGTGGTGGAAGGTTGGATTCCACCCGCTGATGACGAAAACTTGAACGAGTCCGTTGAGGACGAGAGCGAGTCCTCATCCGACAAGGGCAACGTCAGAGACGACGATGACGACGACAATGAAGATGATGACGAGGCCGTAGAGGTCGCCGCACCCACGACCCGTAAGACCCGTGGGCTGCGACAATGCGAGCTCGAGGCCAGCAAGAGCCTCAAGGATCACGACGGGGGCGACGAAGATATCCCCGAGCACACTTCGCGGCGCGTGACCATGCCGTCAAAGAAGAAGTCGTCGTAGAAGACGAAGAAGAAGCCGGCTAAGGCGGTGTCACCGCCTCAGTCCGCGAGTAGCTCCGAAGCTACTGGCGCGGCCGAGGAGGCTGGGGCCAGCGCGTCGGCACAGGCGACTACGGCAGCCGACGCGGCCGTGGTAGAAGGTGACGTGTCGTTGGCGTCACTGCCACCGCCCTTCACCGGGATCGGGGCCGCCCCATCTGTGGGCGCCTCGCCGCCGAGGGGAGCGCCTGCGGTGATTTCCGCAGATCCTCCTGCCGCAGCCTCATCCTCGAAGAAGCCTTCAGTGTCTTGGGCCCAGAGCGTGTTCGAGACAAGCCTCAGTCGGAATCTGGGACCGGAGTTGGAGAAGTCGGCGAGCATTCGCACTGGCCTTCGCTTTATCCTAGTCACCAAGTGAGTAAACTTTAGATTATTTATTTGAGCAACTAATTCATGTTTGTCCAGCGAGCTTGCTGACGGCGTTGTGTTGCAGGACTGGTGTGAAGAAAATAGGTCACCCCTCGGTGGCTAAGGTCCCATTGGGTGCCGCGGACACGCGAGTCGACCCCTCGAAAAAGAGGAAGAGCGACGAGGTCGAGGCGCCCGTTGAGTGCGCGAAGAGGGCAAAGGGCGATGAGGTCGTCACAATCTTGGACGAGCTGGTCGGCGCCACGAGCGAGGCTCCGATGCAGTCACGAAGACCACAGTGGACGCGGAGTCGCAGCAGGTCGAGCCCGCGGCACCAGTTGGGGCAATGTGCCCAACGACGAGTGCCGCAGGGGCGACGGTGGCCACCTTCCCTCGCTTTGTGGTGAAGGCCTCCATGGCGAGTGCTTCAGCATAGTCAACGGAGGTTGAGCAACATCACGGGCGCACACTTGTTGTGCTCCCGTCGGTGGACGCGGTCGAGCTCCACAATATGCTGGGTGCAGCGATCCAGGTATGTCCAGTCCCTGAGGATCTGGTCGCTGAATTTTAGCGATCGGATCCTTACTGTTTTTGTTGTCCAGTCCCCGATTGGTTAGTCACTGAATTTTAGCGGCTGGGCACTTGGGAATTTCTTCGATGTCCAGTCCTTGAGTGTCTAGTCGCTGAATTTCAGCGGCTAGGCAACTTAGGAATTGTTTCGCTGATTTGTTATTGTTGTGCAGGGGCTTCAGCGCGAGTCGGCGGAGTGATTGGCTACCAAGGAGCGTCTGGAGAAGGAGCTCCACTTCGTTCAGGGGACGAATGAGCAGCTTTGGGCGACTGCTGTTAAGTGTTTGATGTGCTTGCTATCGAGGATGTCTTTTGCGAATCTCGTATTCATGGTTTTGTTGACGTAGAGGGTAATGCGGCAGCGATGGAGAAGGCCCATGAGGGTATGGTCCCTGCGAGCGACCTGACGGCTGCCCAATCTTCCTTGAGCGCCACGGAGAAGCGGGTCGCCGACCTGGAGCGGGAGCTCAAGGACGCGAAGGCGGAGGTGACCTCGACCGATGAAAGGGCCAAGGCAGCCGTTGCTGCTGCTGCCGAGGAGCGGAAGGTATCGGATGCGCTCGTCGCCGGGCTGCAGGATGACCTCTCTGGTCTGCAAGATTTCGTTACAGGGATCTGCCGTCCTTTGATTGGTGAGCTCCTAGTTCCTTTGAATGACTGGCGAGTCCCCAAGCATGCGGGTCGCCTTTGTTTTGTTGGAGCCTTTCTTACTGTGTGCTTGTGCTTTGCAGGGAGGATTCTTGATGATGAGGCCAAAGCGCAGTCGTATGACGCGCTGCAGTGTGTCACCACACCGGTGGTTTCTTTCGCTCTGTCAGCGACTTGCATTCATGTGTACCTTCAAGAGATATCGCCGATGGAGGTGATCCCCAGCGACCTCGTCGATCTCTGGCGCTACCTGGAGAAGGCCCCGGCTGTTGTTGATTTCAAGTCGCGGTCGGCCTTCCACCGTGGTGTCGCGACTATGCTGAGCCTTGGGCTCGCGCACTTCCCCGACGACTTCGACCTTGACGACGTCACCAGCGGGTACCCTTCATCGACAGGCTATGGTGTATTCTGACCGGGTGTGGGCGATGGGTGACTAATACGTTGGAAACGTATCTATAATTTTTGATGCTCCATGCTTGTTTAGTATCTACTTTGCTTTACTTGTCCACACTTTGAGGTGCTTTTTACATGTTTTCTGGTACTAACCTATTAACAAGTTGCAACAGTGCCAGATGCCTGTTTTCTGCTATTTTTGGTTTCAGAAAAGTTAGTAAAGAAATATTCTCGGAATTGGATGGGACAAACGACAAAGTCAATTACTTTTCGTGGGGAACAAGAAGTCCAGAGGAGAGCCGGAGGGGCCAGCCAGGGTGGCCAGACCCACCCCAGGCGCGGGTGGGCCCCACCCCATGCCTGGCTAGGGTTTGGCGCCCCTGGTCGCCGCCTCGGTCTCCCCTTCTCCTATAAGAAGCCCCCTATGCAGAAACCCTAAGCACCCGATCAAATCTCCATGAAACCGTTTGTAGCCGCCGCCACCATCGTCCCTAGATCGGGGGGGTCTGAAGTTCTTCCCGGCACCCTGCCAGAGGGGAGATTATCCCGGAGGCCTTCTCTCCGGTATGATGCGTGAGTAGTTCCACCTTGGACTATGGGTCCATGTAGTAGCTAGATGGTTGTATCTCCTCCTTTGTGCTTTCATGTATAGATCTTGTGAGCTCCGTTCATGATCAAGATCTAATCTATTTGTAATCATGCATGTTGTTTTTGCGGGGATCCGATGGATATTGAGATTATTATGTTTGTTTGATTAATGGCTTTGTCTTTATGATTCTATCATGTCTGTGTTGTTTGTGATCTTGCATGCTCTCCGTTGTTAGTAGCTATATTATGTTTGCGGGTATTTATGCTCGATAGTGGGTTCATGCCTCTAGTTTCCAAGGGAAGTGACAGAAATATCTTCGGTTGTAGATGTGTTGTTGCCACTAGGGAGAAAACAACGGTCTCTTGTTCATGGAACATGTGGACTGTTTACCTTACACACTTTTCTTAAAGCAGTTGTCTGTTGGTTACAACTTAATACTAGAGGGGGTTCGAATGATAACCTGAAGGTGGACTTCTAGTCATAGATGCAGTTGGATGACGGTCTATGTATATTGTTGTATTTCCCAATCAACCTCATAGGATCTTTCTGGCTAGTAATTGCATTGTTATGCCTTGCTCAGTTCCTGTCAATTGCCCAGCTGTAATTTGTTCACCCTTCATGCCATGTTGTTTATCTAAGGAGAGCACCCTAGTGAACTATGGACCCCGGTCCAATCTTTACCATTGATACATCTTCCATTGTTACTTGTTTACTTGCTGCAAACCATTACCTTCCACACCATATGTATAATCCTTTGTTACAGCAAACCGGTGAGCTTGACAACCTCACTGATTCGTTGGGGCAAAGTCTTGAGTTTGTGTTGTGCGGGTCTCCGCGTTGCTTGCAACACATGTGTGACATTTCCTTCCTCCTACTGGTTTGATAACCTCGAATTCTTACCGAGGGAAAACTTGCTCTTGGGGTTCCCAATGAAGCACTCCTACATCAACTCAGCACTGCATCAAGCTTTTCTGGCGCCGTTGCCGGGGAGGCTAAGGACGTCTTCACTAGGGGAGTCCTTCACTTCCTTTCTCCTTACTTTGTTTTTAGTTTGCTTTGTTTCTTTTGTTTGGTTTTGTTTGCCTCTTTCAAAAAACACAAAAAAAATAGTTCCTGCTCTAGCTGCTGTTGTTTTTGGCTTGCCCACCTTTGCCAAAATGAACTCTGCTGAGAACACCAAGTTGTGTGACTTCACTAGCACCAACAACAATGATTTCCTAAGCACTCCTATTGCTCCACCTGCTCCTGATGCTACCTTTTATGAAATTAAGCCTGCTTTGTTGCATCTTGTGATGAGAGAGCAATTTTCTGGTGCTGGTTCTGATGATCCTGCTGCCCATCTCAATAGCTTTGTTGAAATTTGTGAAATGCAAAAATATAAGGATGTAGATGGAGACATTATTAAGCTCAAGCTTTTTCCTTTCTCCTTGAGAGGAAAAGCTAAAGAATGGTTGCTTTCTTTGCCTAAAAATAGTATTGATTCTTGGACTAAGTGCAAAGATGCTTTTATTGGAAAGTATTATCCTCCTGCTAAGATTATATCTATGAGAAGTGATATTATGAAATTTAAACAACTTGATAGTGAACATGTTGCTCCAGCTTGGGAAATAATGAAATCTTTGATTAAAAATTGCCCTACTCATGGACTCACTGCTTGGATGATTATCCAGACTTTTTATGCAGGTTTGAACATGGTGCATTGGAGATATATTGGATGCTTGTCTCTCAATTTTGAAGAAGTGGTGCATACATGAAAATTTGATTCAGGCTATAGGATGATCAATGAATTCATATCCTCTACATCCTACCAATTATATATCGGTAACAAGTATCTCTTTCTCATGCTCATATATCTTGATTTCAACTGTTTGTCGGTTGCCTTCTAGCATGAATTCATGTATTTGTAATTGTTGTAGTTCTAGCCATGGTGTTAAGAGAACTCTCTATTGTAAATGTGTATAAGTTGAGATGAGTACATATAATTGGGACTATACAAAATCATGCATATGATCCACCAATCCCAAATATGTCAATCTAGAAATTTTATTGCCTATCTTTTCCTCAACTTCTCTCATGTGCAATAGTGAGATTTTGCTAGTTGATTTTTTTCTTGTGATACTTGTTGCCTTTCTCCATATATGCCAACTTTCTACTTTTCCCTTGGTGATACTTGTAGTAGATGAAGTGTGTTGTTGTTTGAAGTTCATTAATGTACAACAAGATAAAATTATGCCTTTGGCCATGCTTTGAAGGAAAAAATCTTATTGATATATGTTATGACTTCATTTTTGCCTTTTATGTGATTTATTGTATATCTTCTTTGTGTGTGGTTGTTTCTTTATGGGAATATGTCTTTGTGATGTTTTCCACTTAGATACATATACACATATGAGAAGATAATTTTAGTTGATTTTTAATCCTTGGAGACCACCTTTCTATTCCTTTTGATTCTTTGGTGGCTTCCAAATTTAATTGCCTATGAGTGCTTGTTCCTCTTGTTTGCATCTTTGGGCACTCATATTTGTTCTCTCATGCCTTGTATTGTTAAATGAACTTGGATGAGTGAGAATTCCATGATTATGCACCTTATTCCCAAATGCAATTATCATAATTGGTACGTTATCTTTGGGGAGCTCATCTAATTCATTTAATAATACTCATTTGTCTTCTTTCTCATTTATTGTGCCTTAAATGTTTATGGAGGAGCGAGGATTCCACATTTGTGCATTTTTGTATTGAAATACAACGATTCTAAAGTGTTCACAAATCTTGGGGAGCATCTCTATTTTATTTAAGCATTTATTTGATCTTTCATTTGTTGTGTTTTACATGATTATGGGGGAGCAAGGATTCCATATTTGTTCAATATGTATTCTAATGCATTTATTTGAATTGTTCACAAATCTCGGGGAGATTCTCTATTTTTTATTTAAAGCACTCTTTTGCTCATATCATAATATCTTATTGTTTCCATTTGGACTCAATTGATGTTTCCAATTGATTTGTCGGACCTTGTAATTGCTTGCATCATTTGACTTTATTTTGGAAATCATCAGGTCCTCGATATAGTTCTACTCCCTCCTAATGTGCGAAGGCACACCTTTGGAGGAATTATTACTATATTTGCCTTCTAGAACTTGCCACCCATTTCGGCAATTGATGCCAATGGGGGAGAAGTTTTAGAGGGTTAGGGAAGTTGGTTTATGCATTGAGTTTGTTCTTAAGCATTTTCCTTTCATGCTCTTGCATCTTTGTTGTTTCTTAGCATGTGGTATATAGAGGAAACTCCTCCAATGAAAATGATGGGCAATATATTCAATGAAATTCAAGTTCATCACACATGCATAGATTGTGGGGGAGTTTTCTCTATATATGGTGGTGGTACCAATATCACATACTTATGTAGTATTGGTATGATATTGGTGTTACCATTTTATTCATGAAAATTCATTATATAAACCCTCTTAAAGGGATTGTCATCAATTACCAAAATGGGGGAGATTGAAAGAACATGTGGCCCCCCATGTGTGGTTTTGGTAATTAATGACAATCTTTATGGACTAATGTGTGTATTAAGTTGTACTTGTAGAAATTGTCCATTGGCATTGCTTGGAGCATGTGTTGGCTTCAAGGTCGATGAAATGATAAGAAGATGTGTTGTGCAAGATCAAAATGCGCCATTTATAGAATATCTCATGTTTGATGCTTGCCATCCTCGGTAATCATGGATCGATGATGAGGAATCAAGAAAGGCGTTCCATCTTGAGTAGGGAAAGATCGTCTACATCGAGCTCAAGTGGAATGCTCAAGGCAAAGGTATAATCTTGATAGGTTTTCCCTTTTTCCGGTCTCATATTGTTAGGGGGAGACCGGATTTAGGATAGAAAGCCGTACTATCAAGAAGGGCTCTCGAATAAGTAACTCGATCACATCGTTCGAAGAGAGCTCAAACCTTTGCATACTTGCATCATCGTATTTGGTTGTGATTTGGTCTTATCCATGTGAGGATATAGATCTTGTAGTAATCTCCATAACAAGCTCTTGTTCATCAAAATCGGATCTTCCGTTTATATCTTGTTGCGATTTTGATCTTGGCGGTTTTCCGGTGTCTCACCAAGTGAGGTATCTCACATTATATTACTTGATACATTCTCACTTGGTGATAATCAAAATCGGGTCAATCGGAGTCTCCTAGCCAAAGTTATGATTATTTGAAGGTTGCTTTATTTAACTGAAAAAAGAAAAAGGAAAATATCTTGTCTGGGCCGAGCGGTACTACCGCAGCCCAGTACCGCTCACGCCTGACAGCATGCAGCCCATCTCTTGCCTCCCCCGGTAGCATGGGCCAGCACTACCGGCCTGGCCCGGTAGTACCGCCCGGATGGGCCGGCACTACCGGCCGGCCCGGGTAGACAGCTCCCTGCCACTGCTCTTTGGCCCAGCTGGCTCACGCGCGCGTTGACCCGCCTCAATACTGCGCACTTGCAGCCGCCGCACTCCCGGCTGGCCCCACTCGCATGGCCCACACCGCACCCGCCGCTCGCGATCCCGCTCGCTAGCGCTAACTGCTCGTTTGCTCCCGCCTGCCGTGCATTGGGGCCTAGCTGCAGCCGCCGCTCTCGCACGCGCGCAAGCCGCTCGCTGCTGCCGCTGGGCCTTGGCTCTCTCACGCGCGCTGCTGCACGCCCTGCTCATATTTGACCTGCCAGCTCGCTGCTGCACTGCGCTGTCGCGTTGCTGGTGCTGACTTTCCCAGGACAGGTAGTACCGGTTGAAAACGATACTACCGGATCAAACCGTTTTTCGGCCCCAACGGATAGAAATGCCTGGGCCCTTTAAATAGCCTCATTCCTTATTTTGATAATTTGCTTCTTCCTCCTCTATTAGTCTAAGCTTTGTCCATACTTGCTCTCATTCTCTAGCTTGATTAATCTCTTCCCCTCCGATGATTCTTGCCCATATTTGAGTGGAACAGAGAGGAGATCTAGACACAAGTTTTGACCTAACTGATTCATCTCTTTGTGAGTGCATCTTTGGGGATCTATATTTTGGGGGATTTTGTGTCCTTCTTTGATTCCTCCTCTCTTGTTCCCCAATAGCTTTAGTAGCTTTGTTGGAACTTGAGAGTGAGGGATTGGAACACCTTCGTGGTGTTCTTGCCATTTGCATTCGGTGCATCGGTTTGAGTTCTCCCCGGAGGATTTGGTGAGGGAAAGTTGAGAAGCTTTTCACTCTTGGGTTCTTGGAACCCTAGACGGTTTGTTGTGTTGCAGGTTTAGGCCTTGGTGGCGTTTGTTGGGAGCCTCCAATTAAGTTGTGGAGAAGTGACCCAACCTTGTGGTTTTTGTGGCATTTGTTGGGAGCCTCCAAAAGTTGTGGAGAAGTTCCCCAACCTTGTGAGAGGTTCCGGTTGCCACCGACAAGTGCACCGATAGTGGAAGCGTGGATCGATCCCATTGGGGTGAAATTCACCGGAGAATAAGGGAGGCATTTTGTGGCGTAGGTGCTTAGATACCACCCCCTCTCCAAACGAGACGTACTCCATGTTGGGAGGAACTCGGTAAAATATCGTCGTCCCCGCGTGCCTCGGTTATCTCTATATCCGAGCTCTTACTTATGCACTTTACTTTGTGATAGCCTTCGTGCTTGAAGTATATATCTTGCTATCACATAGTTGTTTGTCTTGCTTAGCATAAGTTGTTGGTGCACATAGGTGAACCCTAGATTGTTCTAGGTTTTGTTCTTAACAAAGTAAACGTTAGTTTTATTCCGCCTTTGTTGAGCCTCTCTCGGAAAAGTTTTAATCGCCTATTCACCCCCTCTAGGCGACATATGTATCCTTTCAATAACCAAGAGTTTCCTTCAGTATTGGAAGTTATTACTTCTGTAATGACCTCTCCTTATCCTTTTTGTTTGCTTTTTGTGCCAAGAATGACCTCTAATGAGACGGAAGTAAGATTTGGGGAGTTGCTGTCCCGAAACAGATTTATGTCCTCCACCAAAAACTTCTTGAGGAGGCTCTGTAACTCGGATTGATCTCAAAATTTACGAATAAATCCCCCAGTATGTTATCTAACTTTTGTTAGTTCAACACTTTTTGATTTGAGCAACAGAAGATGTTCGAAAAAATCGGTTTCTACCTGGTGGTCTGTTTTGACAGATTTCTGCCATTACTTGCGTTTGCTTCTTATTGATTCCTTTTTGAGTTCTCTGTAGAATATATTCGAAGATGGGCGCCACTATCGTGGGAATGGCCACGGCAGATGCTGCAATCGACAGCGAGTAGTAGAACGAAGGGCAAGGGCGACCAGCCATCTGCGGTGCGAGATGAGGGCGGAGACACAGGGTTTTACCCAGGTTGGCCCCCCCGGAGGGTAAAGACCTACTCCTGCTAGATTGTATTGATGAGAGAGTACAAGGGCGAGCTCGACAACTAGGCGGCGAGTCGCAGGGGGTGTATGATGAAACGTGTCCTCTATGCGTACCCTAGGGAGGTTTATATAGACTCACCTCGCTAGGGTTTACAGATCTACAACCGAATTAGTTAAGGATTCGGAGGGTGCTTGACCTAATATGACTGGGCCTAGCTACACTTCTGGGACTTTAGCTTCCAGTCGCCTGGCTCCTTGTTGGGTCATGATCCAATCGCCGTCCCGCAGGCCCACTCACTGGCAGCTTGGGCTAGTAGGAAACTTCCTACTGGGTATACCCCACTCGGCATATCCCCATTAGAAGCTAAACCCATTAGAAAGCTTGATGGGGCAACTGCCCTTAGGTTTGTCCGGGATCTAGTGGTGAGATTTGGTCTCCCACATAGCATTATCACCGACAACGGCAGCAACTTATCACTCGGAGAAGTGGAAGCTTATTGTTGGGACAAGGGCATCCGACTTGACCTAGCGTCTGTGGCACACCCACAGTCCAATGGCCAAGTTGAGCGAGCCAATGGATTAATTCCGTAGGGAATCAAGCCACGTCTAGAGGCACCGCTACATAGAGCAGCTAGAGCCTAGGCGGAGGAATTGCCATCTGTGCTGTGGAGTTTACGAACTACACCCAACAGATCCACCGGCTACAACCCTTACTTCATGGTATATGGATCAGAAGCCATCTTGCCTTTCGACATCCTTCACGATTCACCAAGAGTTTCCGCCTACGACGAAGATGATGCTGAAGAATCCAGACACCTAGATGAGGACCTTCTCGAGGAAGAGCGCGTTTTGGTATGCCAAAGATCCGCCATCTACCAGCACAAGCTACGCAGCTACCATAGTCACCGCGTTCGGCATCGCTCGTTTAAAGAGGGGGATCTGGTGCTCCGACTTAAGCAGAAGAAGTCACACAAATTATCCCCTCCATGGGAAGGATCGTTCATCATAAGCAAGGCGCTGCTCAATGGGTCTTACTACCTCGTTGACAATCATGAACTTGAGGATAGACGTAGCAAATATCATAAGAATAAGCGACGTGACCCGGATGATGACTACCCGGAGCTTGATCGTCCATGGACATAGCACAGCTACGTCCTTTTTACACTTAGCATATTTTTAATCTACTATGTATCTCTTATATGATCAATGAAATATAGCTCTCTGGTTCACTCATATTTCTGAGTCTTTTACCTCCTTTAGTGTTTATTTTTGGATTGTATAAAACCTTTATGCGCAAGCTTTGCATTTGCACTTGTGAAAATTCTGCCTACAGGCGTTAGCTTAAGTTTTCTGGTCTACACGTTCTTTATTGTTTTTATGTGGATTTTAGAGTAGTGACTTTTGGCACTTGTTGTCGGTGATTTTGTGCTTAGGTTTTTTACGGTGCCATTGGGCATCATCACATGAGCGCATGGTTCCGACTCACGAAAAGTCAAGCATAAAAACCAGAGTAATGGATAAGCCAGCACTTGCTTAAAAAATAATTACATGCTGGAACCAGTACTTGAGTAGCAGGAAATTACACCTATCGTTTTTCCACCTTAAGTTAACATAATAGTTTTTCCGCATACACCAAACCGGAGGAAACAAATATTACAAAGTGTTTTTCCATTCCTCTAGCGCAGGAGACTTTGATGTAGCATCGTCGGCAGCAGGAGAGCCATCATCTGCAAAGCCGGTGGTCTTGAGGGACTCGGAGGAGCTCTGGCGGTCGTCGTCAATGGTTTACAGCGGCACGCAAACATTATGATCGACCAACTCGGCAACCCTGGTGTCAAAACCCGCGAGCGATGCCCAGATAGCCCTATGGTCAATCTTCTGGTCGTCATCGTCTACGTCGGGAAGACCCGAGGTCACCGTGTCGAGGTCGGTGTCTTCATAATGCGCCTTGACCATCGCCAGAGACATCCTTTCACCAGCCCGGGTACATGAAGATTTTCATCTTACGATATGCTCGGGGGCTTGACGCAATATCTCCGAGTACTTCATCACAGAGTTCACCGCCTTGATATTAATGTTGAGGGGCTTGGCGATCTCCTTAGCTTTCTTGACAGCGGTGCTGATGAAGTTGCTAGCGAGGACCATGCATTCCTTTGGCGGAGGAGGCGACTTGGTCAAACCAATAGGAGCTGTATTTCCGACAAAAGAGCGCAGGAGTTCAGTAACACAAAAATTCAAAGTACCTAACTTATAGAAGTACAAGACGAAGAATCACTTACCAAAGATGCTCGCCTCGTCTTGCTGGAGCGTCTTCGCCATGGAATCCCGTTCTTGTCGGAGGATCTTGTATGCTTCAAGATTACGCTGATTTTGCTCATCGACAGCTTTCTTCTGCTCTTTCAGCATCACAATCTCCTCCTTCAAGCGGTTGATCCCAGTGTTGGCGGACTCCTGCAGGGCCTTCATGGAATCCTCGTGCATCTTCAAGGTATCAGTCCTCTCCTGCTTAAGGATCTTGTTTTCGCTATCCAGCAACTCAATGTGCTTGGATTGCTCGACAGTATCCTTGGCCTTGGCGATGGTTTCTGCAAGTCGGATAAATAATAGTACATAGTGAGTAGTCGGAGAGTGACGATACAAGACCAATTCGGAGTACAAAAACGAAAGGAAAAACAGACTCTTGCTCTTGGTGATTTGTTCCTTCAAGAAGGCAGTTTTTCCCTTTTTGGCTTCCAGCTCTACGCGCATCTTGTGGAACTTCTCGTTGGAGATGCCTCTCCGAGCATTCTCATTCTATGGAAATAATATCAAAACCACTTAGTCTACTTGGAGCATCTAGCCGGATAACTATCCACCTAGAGGCTTGGGGGCTACAGTAAGAGTTTTTAACTCAGCAAAATTCTTAGTCTTTCATTAAGCATCTAGTCGGAACTAATTCCGTTTTCAACTAGAAGCTTGGGGGGCTAAAGTACGAGTTTTTAATTCAGAAAGTATGCTTAGTCTATCTTTAAGCATCTAGTCAGAACTAGTTATGTTTCAACTAGAGGCTTGGGGCTACAGTATTGAAATTTACAAACACTACGTATGCTACTCTGAAAGTATCTAGTCGGAATAATCCATTCAAACTAAATACTTGGGGGATACAGTACAAAGTTTTCTAGCTTAGTCACTCTTAGAGAATTCAGATGCAAAGACCTATGGTTTTCCGTCTAAATCCTCGGGGGCTACAGTGGGATACTCATATGAAATGCAAAAGGCAAATAAAATTTACAAGTGCAATGATCTTGAGATTGGTGGCGCTCTTGGCAAATATCTTGCTGAAGGAAAGGCTATTTCCTCGCAGGATATCAGCTTGCCTGAGGAGCTCCTCAAGACCGCAAGTCAGAGAGGTTGGCACTGCACTAGAAGCCAGAGTTGAGCTACTCAGCGTAAGCGCCGGGTAGACTATCTTCGGAAGCTCTGTGGTTGTCCTGGGTGCAGAAGCGCCGCCTTCGAGTGACGTTCCGCCTACCACCATCTCCTTACTGCTACCGATGGCATCCTTAGCCGGAGATTCAGCCATTTTGGAAGCGGTACTTTCTTGTGTCGCCTGCTCACCGACAACGACAAACTCCGCGGAGGCAGCTAGGTCCACTTCCATGGCGGAAGGGCCAGATGCATCCTTAGCCGGAGAGCTTGTCGGAGTGGTGGTAGGCTGGACGCGGGGAGTGGTAGGGGCTATGGCGGGAGATGCTTGGTGCAACACATCTCGGTGCAACATATCTTTAATTTTTTTAGAAGCCCTCAATGTTTTGGAGGTCTTCTTCAAACTGATACTGGCCTTCTTCCTGAAACGTGCAAAGAGTATAAGTACAGGAATAAGACGAGCAATGGACAATGTCGGAGGATGAGTGACTTACACAACAGTGGGTGCTTTGGTGAAAGGAATCCTGGTGATCTTTCTCTTCTCCGCCTCCAGGGCGGCGGTAGTCTTCTTGGAGGCTCCACCCCCCGTCTTCTTCTTCTTGTCTCCGTTGGCAGCGTTAGAGGTGGAGCTCTTCCGCTTACACACCAATGGGGCATCATCGTCGGACACGACGGTGACTTCCTTCATCTTGGGGTCGTAGATTTGGACAGCCATGTCGTGCTCCTCTAGACTTTTAAGTTGTTGAGTGAAATCCCAAAGTGTTAGATGAGATGATAATGGCTAGACGGAAGAACTGGAGTATATGTCATAAACGGAAAATAAACAGGTACCTCTGGGCACTTGCCCTCCTCGAACATGTCGTAGGTGATGGTGAATCCACGCTTCCTATCCTTCACCTTGAAGATGTACTTGAGGCAGTTCTTGACGGAGTCACTCGAGAAGTTGTCCTCGGAGATGCGGAGGCTATCCTTCCTCTCCTTGGTATACTCATGCATCAGCTTCAAGCGGTGCTGACGAGGCTGGATCCGCCTGATGAACCAGCACATGGCTAGACCTAATCCGGTCAGACCCATCTCTATGAACCACTCTATCCGCCTTATGGCACGGGAAGCATCGTTGTCGGAGGGAAGGGTGGCCTGGGATCTCCATGTCGGGGCTTCGGCGACAGCTCCATCGACTAAGTTCGGATACATTTCTTCTCGGCCAGCCAGAGGGATATCTAGGCCGTAGAAGTGCGTCTGTTGCCAGTTCTTGCAAGATTCATGGCCAACGATGTCGGGGAACCGCCGGCCAGGCCGGATCTTAAAACTAATCGTTCCGCGATTTCTATGCTAGTCCTTGTTTGCTCCGGCTTCCCTCTTGACGGTAAAAAAGTAAGTGAACAAGTCTAACCTAGGCCTAATCCCTAGGTAACCCTCACAAAGTGTCGCGTAGTTGCTAAGCGCGAGGATGCTATTGGGGACGAGGTTCTGAGGTTGAACCCGGTAATGTTTGAGGACGGCAAGGAAGAAGTCGGATATGGGAAGGGAGACTCCGCGTACCAATTGAGCTTTGAGGTACATCTTCTCTCTGGCTTGGGGAGAAGGGGTGACCTTGCTGGCCGGCGCCGCCCGCCAGATAAGCCCCTCTGTCGCAGGAAGGTAACCTTCGAGGAGCAGCTCTTTGATATCGTTGTTGGTGATATCCGAGCCACGCCACTCCCCCTTATGGGAGTCACCCTCTTCCTCCAGTAGTTCTAGCACCGCTGGGATATGGTCGCCGCCGGTGGACTCCACCACCGTGGACTTGGGCAGTAGCAGACCCTCTGGGGGCACCTGGACGGAGCCCGCCTGCTTCGCCGCGGCATCGGCCGCTGCCGCCATGGAAGGATTGGAGCTGCTGCTCACCATTGGGATGGAAGAGGAAGTGACTGGAGAGATTGGGAGGTTACGGTTTTTCACGTGCGCGCGGAGGGCTCGAGGAGGTGCTCGCGGGAGGAAGACAATGACGCAGGGGGAGAATGAGGTGAAGAGATGAAAATCTGCCATAGTTTAAAATTTATAACCCCAGCGTCAAGATTCGTGCAAGGTAATCGAATGGTCAGCGCGTGGACGACGTGTGCAGGTGCGTGCGCGGAAATTTCTCCACGTTCTTAACCGCCACCTCCAACGGTTCGTATCCTTCGCGTGGGAAAAACGGAAATGATTGTGTTCTCTGCATGTGTGAGTTACGAGGCGCCGCTGACCTATGTCTAAGTCGTTCTAGCTGACACGGGCAGATGAACCATCACATCAGAATATTCTGGCATGGACGGATCCAGTCCGGCTACGAGAAGAGTACGATGGAAGATTCAGCATTTCTCCGACTTACAAGTTGAAGACGGAGATCATTGCCGGGTTCTTGGGAGGACTACAATATATTGCTTGACGATTTGCCGACATCCATCTAGACGGAGCATTCAACCTGAAGATGTCGGAGTTCTCCGGGGGCTACTGTTGGGGATATGCTATACGGGTATCTTCATAGCATGTCTCTTATCCGGATAACTCGGGTGGCCCATAGTTGGTAGCATGGCCCATGGCCTGCTGGGCGGCCTAGTTAGATGGATCCAGAAGGGAGGCACATGCCGGATAAAGGAAGGCTACAGAGGAGTCACCGACGTACTCAAAGCCTTGGAGTGCAAGACACGTTAGACTGATTGTATACTATGTAGGACTCTGTAACCTGTCCGGCTAGGACTTTCCCTGTAACCCTAGGACCTAGCGACTATATAAGTCGGGCCTATGGGAGCCTTTAGGGCACGATTAACCATACACCTCACACAGCGAACCAATCCCTATAACTCGGCGTATTGCCATTATAGTGATTTATAGCAGGAGTAGGATTCCACCACCGTTGTGGGATCTGAACCTGGGTAAGCTGTGTTACCTCGTACCTGTCAACCGTCCGCCTTACCCCACGTCTCTAAACACGCACTGTGAGGACCCCTCCATGGCGTACTCGTCGGCAATACCACGATAACTAGTGGACATGATGAATTGTGAGGATATACATGCTATGGATGATACTTGTGACATTACATATGCTTAACACATATTCCCATGTGATGCTTTGGCTTTTGATGGTGGCTCAGCTGATTGTTGAGCTTCGTTGGGAGACCCCAAGAGGAAGGTATGATGAGCACATCACCAAGTTCTTCCCTTGGTAAGAAACCAAGGTTATCGAACCAGTAGGAGAAAGGAAACGACTCAAAGGTGTTGCTAGCAACTTGGAAACCAGCACAACACAAACTCAAGACTTTCCCCAACGAACAGTGAGGTTGTCAATCTCACTAGTTTGTTGAAAACAAAGGATTAATTGTATGGTGTGGAAGGTAATGGTGGTTTGCATAAAGTAAATAGTAATAGTGGGAGATGTATCGATGATAAAGATTGGACCGGGTTCCATAGTTCACTAGAGGTGTTATCCTTAAGATAAACAAACATGGCATGTTGGGTAAACAAATTATAGCAGGGCAATTGACACGACTGAGCAAGGCATAACAATGCAATACTAGACATTCATGATCCTATGAGATTCGATTGGGCAATACAACAAGATACATAGACCGCCATCCAACTGCATCTATGATTAATAATCCACCTTTAGGTTATCATCCGAACCCCCTACAGTATTAAGTTGCAAGCAAAGGATAACTGCTTTAAGCAAAGTGTGTAAGGTAAACAATCCACTTATTCCATGAACTAGAGACTGTTGTTTTCTCCCTAGTAGCAATAGCACATCTACAACCTTAGATATTTCTGTCACTTCGCTTAGATTAAATAGAGGCATGAACCCACTATCGAGCATAAGTACCCCCTCTTGGAGTCACTAGCATCTACTTGGCCAAGATAGCTACTAGAAACGGAGAGTATGCAAGATCACAAACAACACAGACATGATAGAATCAATAAGACAAAACCGTTAATCAATCTGACATAGTAATCTCAATATCCATCGGATCCCCACAAACACAACATGCATGATTACAAATAGATGATCTTGATCATGAACGGAGCTCACAAGATCTAAACATGGTAGCACAAAGGAGGAGATACAACCATCTAGCTACTACATGGACCCGTAGTCCAAGGTGGAACTACTCACGCTTCATACCGGAGGCTGGCATGATCAAGAAGGCCTCCGGGATGATCTCCCCTCCGGAAGGGTTCCAGGAAGAGATTCAGATCCCCCCGATCTAGGGACGATGGTGGCGGCGGCTATGGACTGTTTCGTGGAAGATTGATCGGGTACTTAGGGTTTTGGTATCGGGGGGTCTTTATAGGCGAAGAGGCGAGGCAGGGGACACGCAGGGCGGCCGCACCCCCCAGGCGTAGGCCCACCCAGGACGCGCGGCCAGGGGTTGTGGCCCCCTGGTCGATCTTCTCCGTCTCGTACTCTAGCTTCGTGTTCCCCACGGTAAAATATTGACTTTGGTTTTGTCCCGTCCAATTCCGAGAATATTGATTTTCTGCCTTTGCTGGAACCAAAAACAGAAGAAAATAGACAACTGGCACCGTGGCATCTTGTTAAAAGGTTAGTACCAGAAAACATATAAAAACACCTCAAAGTGTAGACAAAGCAAAGCAAAGCAAAGTAGATACTAAACAAGCATGGAACATAAAAAATTATAGATACGTTTCCGACGTATCAGCTTTGCATAATATTGATTATTTGGAATTGTTTGATTGCGATACAATTGCCATAAACATGCCATGTTATACATATTTTTTGTATCCTCTGATTGCTTCGGGTATGCTTTGTCATGATAGTTATTCAACTTCCCGTGTTGCTTGCAATAAGTTGAACAGTTTCTCTTTCACTTGTTTTGCTTGCAAAAATATTTACCATATGTGTTATAATGAGATTGCCCCCATAGCTTTCTCAATTTTTGGAGATTTTTATGATTGCCATGATAAGCATGTTCCCCACTTGCATATTCATCATCCACATAATTTCAACTTGATTGGCATTAATGGTCATGTGCACAAGAAAAGATACATCATGATGGATGATGTGTTTCTCTACCATGCACACATGTTCTTCCTTTTATCTATGTTGTGTGTAGGTACCCTCACTTTAATGTTAACCTCGGTTGAGCATGAGTTGACAAAAGGAGTTCTTGAGAGCATCCCCAATGTGAGTTCTAGATCGAACCTGGATCTAATACCTTTTGCATGCTTTGCATATTTAATGTTAAAAAATTGCTCTTTCATATAGTTTGTTTGCAAGCATGTTGATGGTATTGTTTCACCTTGTGACAATCATGTTTATTTGCTATTGAACATTGATGCTTTGTGTGTTGCAACAAAAAAAGTTGAACAAATTCTCTTTCTGATGTTCTGTGTGCAAACCATGATGCCATTATGAGCATGTATTGTCATGGGAGCTTCCAAGTATCGCGTCTTGTTATTCCAACAAACATAACAAAAACTTGCTCTTTAAAATGGTTTGTTGGCACAAATGATGTTATTTTGGAAATCTTTCCTCATGTGTTTTTGTCGAATTCTCCTATTCTCGCATCAAAGATGCTGATCAATATTTTAGTCCAATGCATTGAGTGCCACATTAAGACATTATATGGCATTTTTTAGTTCAAACATTTGGATGATGTTGAAACGATTTCCATACACATTGGCCTTGCATATGCATTCCAGTTGCTATACATTTATTGTGCTAATAGTGTTGTGAACAAGAATGGACATGCCACAAAGGACATGCTCCGCTATCACACACGAAAATATTTTGCTTGGTCTTTGTTGTGTGAAGGTACAAATGCATTCCCGTCAACCTCTACGAACCACGAGCCGACAAGAAGAAATGTAGAAGTTTACCTATGGAGGCGCTTATACGAGCTATCTCTACTCCCTAAGGTGACTTCCTTCTACTTGAGGACTCATACTTTAATATACATGAATTGGCTATTCTTTGAGTGTTGCTTCGATTTTGTTGTGAGCTTTTTAGGCTTCATGGAAAGAGAAGGAACATTGAAGTGTTGTTAAATCGATCTTCTTGAGGACGACTATATGGTAAAGCCTAGGATCAAGAATGTCTCTCGACCACTTCTACATGGTGATGAGAATATAGAGTTGAGGAAGATTCTTTTTTGAAGATGGGGGAGATGATACGGCCTGACCTATGGTCGTTACCATATCAAGGTCTCCAACTTATGCCAAGTCGTCATGGACTCCCAAGGTGAATCCTATCCTCTATGCGAGTTCACTTCCTACCCTATTGAATGGTATACTACTTCATACTCCATCCTATAACCATGATAGGTTCACAATGACAAGTACGAAGATAAGGGAGGAAGCCTGAAACCCCAAGACCGACAAGACGGTGGCTTGGAAGAGGAGACGAAAAAAGAAGGTCATTCCGGCGGACAAACCGGCGACACCGAACCTGCCTCCGAAACAGCCCCGGGCATTCCGGCGCCAGAATCGGCGAACCTTGACGCTCGTCGAAAACGTCCTCAGCAGGCCAATCCGGCGACCACCAGAAACTTCCAGCGCCAGATCCGGCGCCGTCAGACTTACCGCCAAAACGCCCGTCTGTACACAGATCTAGGTTTGGTGCCCTAGAATAGTCCCTTTACCTACCCATTTTCCTATTTTATCTCTAAACTACCCCTTGTTTAGTGGCTGGCCTAAAGATAGAGCCCCCACCCCTTCATGTATCCCTTAGACATAGGCGAAGAGGCGAGGCAGGGGACACCCAGGACGGCCGCACCCCCCAGGCGCAGGCCCACCCAGGACGCGCAGCCAGGGGGTGTGGCCCCCTGGTGGATCTTCTCCGTCTCGTACTCTGGCTTCGTGTTCCCCACGATAAAATATTGACTTTGGCTTTTGTCCCGTCCAATTTCGAGAATATTGATTTTCTGCCTTTTTTGGAACCAAAAACAGAAGAAAACAGACAACTGGCACCGTGGCATCTTGTTAAAAGGTTAGTACCAGAAAACATATAAAAACACCTCAAAGTGTAGACAAAGCAAAGCAAAGCAAAGTAGATACTAAACAAGCATGGAACATCAAAAATTATAGATACGTTTTCGACATGTCAGCTTTGCATAATATTGATTATGTGGAATTGTTTGATTGCGATACAATTGCCATAAACATGCCATGTTATACATATTTTTTGTATCCTCTGATTGCTTCGGGTATGCTTTGTCATGATAGTTATTCAACTTCCCGTGTTGCTTGCAATAAGTTGAACAGTTTCTCTTTCACTTGTTTTGCTTGCAAAAATATTTACCATATGTGTTATAATGAGATTGCCCCCATAGCTTTCTCAATTTTTGGAGATTTTTATGATTGCCATGATAAGCATGTTCCCCACTTGCATATTCATCATCCACATAATTTCAACTTGATTGGCATTAATGGTCATGTGCACAAGAAAAGATACATCATGATGGATGATGTGTTTCTCTACCATGCACACATGTTCTTCCTTTTATCTATGTTGTGTGTAGGTACCCTCACTTTAATGTTAACCTCGGTTGAGCATGAGTTGACAAAAGGAGTTCTTGAGAGCATCCCCAATGTGAGTTCTAGATCGAACCTGGATCTAATACCTTTTGCATGCTTTGCATATTTAATGTTAAAAAATTGCTCTTTCATATAGTTTGTTTGCAAGCATGTTGATGGTATTGTTTCACCTTGTGACAATCATGTTTATTTGCTATTGAACATTGATGCTTTGTGTGTTGCAACAAAAAAAGTTGAACAAATTCTCTTTCTGATGTTTTGTGTGCAAACCATGATGCCATTATGAGCATGTATTGTCATGGGAGCTTCCAAGTATCGCGTCTTGTTATTCCAACAAACATAACAAAAACTTGCTCTTTAAAATGGTTTGTTGGCACAAATGATGTTATTTTGGAAATCTTTCCTCATGTGTTTTTGCCGAATTCTCCTATTCTCGCATCAAAGATGTTGATCAATATTTTAGTCCAATGCTTTGAGTGCCACATTAAGACATTATATGGAGTTTTTTAGTTCAAACATATTGATGATGTTGAAACGATTTCCATACACATTGGCCTTGCATATGCATTCCAGTTGCTATACATTTATTGTGCTAATAGTGTTGTGAACAAGAATGGACATGCCACAAAGGACATGCCCCGCTATCACACACGAAAATATTTTGCTTCGTCTTTGTTGTGTGAAGGTACAAATGCATTCCCGTCAACCTCTACGAACCACGAGCCAACAAGAAGAAATTGTTGGAGATATTCCCTAGAGGCAATAATAAATGTAGTTATTATTATATCTTTGTGTTTATTATAAATGTTTACATTCATGCTATAACAGTATTAACAAGGAAACATTAATACTTGTGTGATTTGTAAACTAAATTAGAGTCCCTAGTAAAGCCTCTTCATAATACTAGCTTGTTGGTTAATAAATGATTGCGGTTTCCCTATCATGAACATTGAGATGTTATTAACAACAAGATCATATCGTTAGGAGAATGGTATGATGGACATACTCCTATAGATAAGCGTAGCATAAAGATCAAGTCATTTTAATAGTTCAATTGCTATATGCTTTCTGATACATAGTAACCTAATTCCTTCGACCATGAGATCATGCTTATCACCATCACCGGAAGGATGCTTTGATGACATCAAACACCACACCGTAACTGGGTGGCTATAAAGGTGGCATTGAGTGTTCGGAAAGTATGGGTTGAGACACATGGATCAAGAGTGGGATTTGTCCATCCATATGACAGATAGATATACTCTGGGCCCTCTCGGTGGAATGTCATCCAATTAGCTTGCAAGCATGTGACTGGCTCACAAGGGATCACATATCACGGGAACGAGAAAAGAGTACTTATCAGTAACGAGGTTGAACTAGGTATGCAGAGATACCGACGATCAAAACCTCGGATAAGTAAACTATCGTGAGACAAAGGGAAATTGGTATCGTATGTAAGTGGTTCATTCGATCGCAAAGTAATCGTAGAAATATGTGGGAGCCATATGAATTTCCAGATTCCTCTATTGGTTATTTATCGGAGAAGTGTCTCGATCATGTCCGCATAATTCACGAACCGTAGGGAGACACACTTAAGGATTCGATGTTGTTGGGTAGTTATGGAATGATGAGTAAGAGACCGAATGTTGTTTGGAGTCTCGGATGGGATCCGGGATATCACGAGGAGATCCGGAATGGTCCGGAGAATAAGATTCATATAAGGAAAGTCCTGTTTCGGGGTTGGAGAATGATTCCGGTGTTTTCATCGGGAATGTTCTAGAAGGGTCCGGAAGGTCCGGCACTCTGGAGGGGAAGGGTACATTAATGTGTCATAACAAGTTGGAATGGTTGCATCATGTACTAGGTGTCATCGCTGAGCAAAATAAAGGGATAAATCAAATCCTAGTTTGAAAAGTCAAACGCCAATTTGAAAAGTCAAACGGCAAGTTTGCTTGGTGGAGGGAGAGTAGGAAACCTACTTGGGGAGGAGTTCCTCTCCCTCCACCGCCGGCCAAGGAGGCCGAGTTGGGGGAGGACTCCCTCCCCCTTGGCCACGCCCTCCCACCTATAAAAGGAGGGGCAGGGCTGCCCCTCTAGGGCTACACCTCTCTCTCCTCTAAACCCTAGCCCTAGCCATCGACCTCCACCAAGTCGCCGCCGCCCCCTAGGGTTTGACCTAGCCACCGAGTTGGGGCTCTCCCAAGCCCTAGCCTCCAGCCTAGCCCTCTCTCCTTGGTGTGTCTAAACCCTATATCACCGAGGCCTCTCTCATAGTCCACCATACTCGCTCCGGCTTAAGGCGAAGCCCTGCGAGATCTCCCCTCTACTTCCGGTACCACGCCGTCGTGCTGCCGGAATCGCGAGGAGAGTGCTACAACCTCCACTGCCTACTGGAACAAGGGAGAGGAAGGTCTTCATCGAGTACCGAACGTGTGACCGACTGCGGAAGCACTGTCGAAACGCAGCGCCGGAAGGATCGTCTACACGATCTTGAGATCGGCAAGAGTACGACTACATCACCCACGAGAATCCGCTCTCGTTAAAAACTTTGGAATCTTCAAGGGTGAGTTATTCTATCGACTCGTTGCTACAATCTAGTAGATAGATCTTGGCTTGTTTGTTCGTATTTGGTAGAAATTTTTTGTTTTCCATGCTACGAACCCCTATAGTGGTATCAGATCCGTGTCTATATGTAGATCTGTTGCACGAGTATAACACAATGGTCATTGTGGGCGGTGGTGCTTTTATTATCAATTGCTTCTTGTGTACTTTGCATCTTGCGGTATGATGGGATGAAGCGGCCCGGGCTAACCTTACATGACATCGTTCATGAGACTTGCTCCACGCTTAACATGCAACTTGTATTGCATAAGTGGCTTTGCGGGTGTCTGTCTCTCCCATTATAGTATAGATCAACACTTATTGAAAGCCCCAAACCACGTAAAATATGCAAAGAAATTAGAGGCGTCTAACTTTGTTTTGCAGGGGTGTGCTGTGATGTGATATGGCCATGATTGTGATTATATTTGTAAGGTTCCCAACCTTTAATAAGGTAGAGATCTCTGTGTTTACAATGCTAGTCCCTGGATCAATAGCTAGCATCCACAGTTAAGATGTAATATCAAGAAACAAAGGTCATAATACAACTTTATAACCAGGAATAACATAATTTTATTACATCTTACATAGCTCATTTGGCTATTACATTACATTGCAGCAGAATATCTATAAGCATGGGGTCCTTCATCTTCAAAGTGCCACAGGCAGACATGTTGGTTGTAGACTTGTAATCCTAATCAGTCAACTTCACTAACATCAATCAAACCTGCAACATTACAAGTTACAGCCACAAGGGTCAATACATTTGAATTGTATTGGCAAGTTTCACTACTTATGTAGAAATAAGTGGATCCTATCAATACATGCATATTTGGCTAAGTAGGGTTTAGGCTCATTTGCAGAAAACAATATAGTTGTGTCCTATCTTTTCAAAATAGTTTTGATCTTTTGAAAAATCTTTCTGAACTCCTTGGAAAAATTCCAAGTGCTTCTAATCCCTTGTTGACACCATCAAGTTTTACTTTGAGAAATTGGAATGTCGAGGTCTTCCATAGCTTCAGGCCTTAGTTGCTCAGAGTTGTCCGTAACCGGGGACACGGCTAAGTACTTAGAATTTTGATCTTCTGCAGAAGTTGTACACTTTACCCACATGACACAATCTCGTCTTGAGTGGCCGCTGGATAAGTACACACCAAATGGAGTACCGGCAGATCGAGAATGTGACAAAGTCTTTCCATAGAAGTCCTCCCAATACACAATTCTAGCTTGTCATCCAGGCACCAATGTAGGGTTTCAAGTTCCCTTACACAATTCTAGTTAACCTGAAGATGCCAATGCATGGGTCTTCCACTATGTAGTTGACTAAGCCAGAGCCCATTTAGCATGTGGCTGTACATGGAAGCCACTGTACGAGAAACATGTTCAATATCTAAGTTCCTGGGTGGTTTTCTTCTAGTGCACAACAAAAAGAGATGGCCATATAAACATGGTTCCTTTTGTTGCCACTTTGTCCAAAACTTGAGTATCCTTGTCCACCCAGGTGGTTCATTGATTACTTGTTTTATTATATAAAACATATATCTTTTCAATACTTCATATAGTCATATCATGTATCCCATCCCAAATATATAGCAGGGCTAAGCATACTACAACTACCATGTTTTCCACTAAGGGAGATATAAGGGTATCCTATTAGGATTTAGCATAGCATAAAATATAGTAATCCTTATCATGCATGTTACAAAAATCCACTAAGTGTAATAAAAATAATAGGACTTGGATGATAGTGTCACTTGCCTTTTTAGTATAGAATATATATACACTCCTTGATATTGCAATTGTCACACTCTTCAAGGTTCACTACAATTCAATCAAGCAAGCACATATTCAAACAATTCACCACATAAAATAAAAAAAAACAAAATAATGCATGCAAGCATGCAAAAGATTGTTTTATTTTGAAAAGTGGTTTCTAATAGGCCATAAACATTTCAAAACACCTACTAGTCTTTTTATAAAAGTGGAATTTTATTTGAATCAAATTAGTGAAAATAAGTCATTTAAATCATTTTTGTTTTATTAGAAATGCTTTTATTCAAAGGAATAATTCCTAGTGCTAACAAGACATTAATGCAACATCTAATATGGTTTGCTGACACCAAAAAAAATATACATCAAAAATGATACCCAACCATTGTGAGAAGCATGCAATAACAAATTCTACAATGGCTTACAACCACGATGAACAACAACACTAATTAAGATCTTTTTTAATAGCCATGCTCTACAGATAGCAGCCAAAATATTTTACACCGTGGAACTAGATGAAGTACAACCTTGATTAAGTCTGACAATTACACCTACTACTAAGCATGTGTACATAAATTCCAAAAGCTATGATCAGACTGAAAATATTCTTGGTACACCACCTATTAGCAGTACTATAGCAAACGCGTTCAACTGTACATGCATAACCATTTGCTCTACCGATGCATGGAACTCAAATTCCTTTTCCAAAATAATTTGACAAAAAATCAAAGATATTCACATCTATAAACACTAGTGGTCTCCTACAGTTACTTTGCACGATCTGTATGTTGGCTCTAAGATCAATAGACATGTGTATGGTGGTCAAATCTAATCATGCATGCGGATGGCATTCAGTTCACCGGCAACACGGTTAAATAGAAATATATGGCAAGAAATTATGTCTACGAGGTTACTAATTATATATATATGAGTGGCTGCAAGGATTTGGCATGGAGCTCACCGAGCGCGATGTAATCGTTCGACGAAGACGATAAACTGAGTTTGAAGAGCAGCGTAGAACAATCGGCCTGATCGACCTATTGAAATGCTTGTCCATGAATAGGTCCTTCATCTCCTCGTGGACGTGGTGGCGTAGGATTCTGGTCTCTCATGTCCGGAGCTGCCAGAAACGCGGCGCTGTTTAGCGGCGTCCCATGGAGTTTTGTGAGATTGTTTTGCAGTGAGAGCCTTATGTTCGTGTGATGGCACCAGTTGGAAAAACAAATACAGGAGAGTAGAATCGGAACTATATAGGAGGAGGCCGGTGTATTCTAATTGTCGTGGTTAAATGGAGAATGAATGTAGGGTAAGTGCGGAACAGTTTCTGGTATGAGCTAGCGATTTATGGTCTTCATGCGAGCGTTTCAGTCTGTCTATTGAATTCATGGTCGCGCGTTCAGGAAAAAAAAACAGCGCAGCGCTTGGATTAGCAGCATGTTGCTGTGCTGGGTTTCTACGCTTGTGTATGTGTCGAGCGAACTCTTGGTTCAGCAGGGCTGCATGGTTGACCTGGCTAGACCTGTGGGTCAGTGTGCCTAAGCTAAGTGGTTACATCGGTCTAGTGAAAAAGGAAAGAAAAGCAACAAGGACACAAGAAGAAAATAGCAACGTGATGGTGCAGGTTGTTTGCATGCACGTGCATGTGGGATGTGGGCCAACCACCAACGGGAATTTTATGAAGAATCTAATAATAAAAAAATTGGCAAATTAAAAGAATATTCAAATAACAATACAGAAATACTCTGAGAAAATATTCTCCGTCTCCAAAATAGGATTTTTTATAAGAAAAAAAAGGGAATTCAATAAATCAAAACCAAATCGAAGGAGCATATTTCAAATCCAACTTGGATGACAAATAAAACAAAGTTTACAATCATGTTTGTTTAATTCATGGTAAAGATTTTTTTTTGTATGAAAATTCTAGATAAGATTTAATTATATAAACAAAATTTTCTATTTATCATTTTTAGATAAAAGTTTTTTTTTTGAAAACTCCAAAATTGGTCCGTGACAAATCTAACCCCCTAAATTTTATCCTTTATTTCTTTTGTTTGTTTGATTTTTTTCACATTTCAAAATTTGGAAAAATTTGGGATGTGACAGGCTACCACCCTTAAAAGGAATCTCGTCCCGAGATTCGGGAAGGTTAGGAAAAAATATAGATTGGGTTTTAAGATAACTCGGGTACTACCACCCTTAAAAGGATTTAACTAGATTGAATCTTGAGAATTTACTTTGGCTCCAGTACTGGATGTTAGTGTGCCTTCGGGGTTATCATTGGGAGATTGAAAATTCCATCCTTGACTTTTCATATGTTAAACTACAAGATAGATGTGGAATTGGACAGGGACATGATCAGTTTCTTCACATATGAAACAAGTAACTTAAGATGTGGGGCATTATCTAGATGGATGGCTTCAGGCCCTGATCGGTATGCTATTTATATATATCCTATGTCTCCATATATTTTCAGGCTTCTGGTCTTGTCACAAGATCATCCTTGATGTTATTTGTGTTATAGTCATTCTAAAGAGGGTTGTTGCTCATGTTGACCATCTGATTGGCCATCATTTGAAATGATTGACATTGGAATTCCAACACCGTTAGCATATTTGGGTATAACTTAGTGTTGTTGTGGTTGTTGGCTAAAAACTAGGTTGTCATTTGTGTCAACTTAGTTTGGGTTGCTAGTAGTTGCATTGTAATGGGCATCTTGAGGTTGTTGTTGTCAGCATCTTTGATGTTGGAGTTGTGGTATCTTGGAGAAGTCATCTTCTTGGGTTGGGTTGGAATTAGAATAGACAAAGATTTCTAGGGAAAGAATTCTACTCATACACAACAAATCACACAAAGCAATAAGCAAGCAATCACAATCATGCATTCCACTCAAACAACAAGATTCAAGCATATTTTTAGGCAACAAAATATTTTTGATACACCACATAAGTTGGTGTAATCAATATATGATCTAAACTAAACTCTAGTATGGTGGTCCAACTATGGTTATCACTTGAGATCTTTCCATTCTTCTTTAGTTGTTTTTTCATGAGCAAGATCATTGTATCCTTGGGTAAATTCTTGCATCTTGGTCACAAAACTCTAAGGTGATGATGGTTTCTTCTAGGTTGTGTTTCCTTAGTCTTCAAGTCTTGAGTAACATTCTTGTCTCACTTGTAGTCCTTAGTGATGTCCAAGTTGAAGTCCATGATGAAACTAAAGTTGAAGTCATTGGTGATGTTGAGGTTGAAGTCATTGGTGATGTTGAATTCCTTGCTCATGTTGAAGTCTTTGCTCATGTTGAAGTCTTTGCTCATCAAATTAGAAAGGGAGAGATGTAGATTCAAAACAAAAAGGTTGAGGAAAGATTTTAAAAGATTGTTTGTAAATAAGTTTGGAACAAATACAACTCCTATTTTTCTAAGGGGTTTTGTCCAATCCTAGGGTTACAATCCTACAGGCAACACAGTGCTCTGATACCATCTGTAAGGTTCCCAACCTTTAATAAGGTAGAGATCCCTGTGTTTACAATGCTAGTCCCTGGATCAATAGCTAGCATCCACAGTTAAGATGTAATATCAAGAAACAAAGGTCATAATACAACTTTATAACCAGGAATAACATAATTTTATTACATCTTACATAGCTCATTTGGCTATTACATTACATTGCAGCAGAATATCTATAAGCATGGGGTCCTTCATCTTCAAAGTGCCACAGGCAGACATGTTGGTTGTAGACTTGTAATCCTAATCAGTCAACTTCACTAACATCAATCAAACCTGCAACATTACAAGTTACAGCCACAAGGGTCAATACATTTGAATTGTATTGGCAAGTTTCACTACTTATGTAGAAATAAGTGGATCCTATCAATACATGCATATTTGGCTAAGTAGGGTTTAGGCTCATTTGCAGAAAACAATATAGTTGTGTCCTATCTTTTCAAAATAGATTTGATCTTTTGAAAAATCTTTCTGAACTCCTTGGAAAAACTCCAAGTGCTTCTAATCCCTTGTTGACACCATCAAGTTTTACTTTGAGAAATTGGAATGTCGAGGTCTTCCATAGCTTCAGGCCTTAGTTGCTCAGAGTTGTCCGTAATCGGGGACACGGCTAAGTACTTAGAATTTTGATCTTCTGCAGAAGTTGTACACTTTACCCACATGACACAATCTCGTCTTGAGTGGCCGCTGGATAAGTACACACCAAATGGAGTACCGGCAGATCGAGAATGTGACAAAGTCTTTCCATAGAAGTCCTCCCAATACACAATTCTAGCTTGTCATCCAGGCACCAATGTAGGGTTTCAAGTTCCCTTACACAATTCTAGTTAACCTGAAGATGTCAATGCATGGGTCTTCCACTATGTAGTTGACTAAGCCAGAGCCCATTTAGCATGTGGCTGTACACGGAAGCCACTGTACGAGAAACATGTTCAATCTCTAAGTTCCTGGGTGGTTTTCTTCTAGTGCACAACAAAAAGAGATGGCCATATAAACATGGTTCCTTTTGTTGCCACTTTGTCCAAAACTTGAGTATCCTTGTCCACCCAGGTGGTTCATTGATTACTTATTTTATTATATAAAACATATATCTTTTCAATACTTCATATAGTCATATCATGTATCCCATCCCAAATATATAGCAGGGCTAAGCATACTACAACTACCATGTTTTCCACTAAGGGAGATATAAGGGTATCCTATTAGGATTTAGCATAGCATAAAATATAATAATCCTTATCATGCATGTTACAAAAATCCACTAAGTGTAATGAAAATAATAGGACTTGGATGATAGTGTCACTTGCCTTTTTAGTATAGAATATATATACACTCCTTGATCTTGCAATTGTCACACTCTTCAAGGTTCACTACAATTCAATCAAGCAAGCACATATTCAAACTATCATTCAAACAATTCACCACATAAAATAAAGAAAACAAAATAATGCATGCAAGCATGCAAAAGATTGTTTTATTTTGAAAGGTGGTTTCTAATAGGCCATAAACATTTCAAAACACCTACTAGTCTTTTTATAAAAGTGGAATTTTATTTGAATCAAATTAGTGAAAATAAGTCATTTAAATCATTTTTGTTTTATTAGAAATGCTTTTATTCAAAGGAATAATTCCTAGTGCTAACAAGACATTAATGCAACATCTAAAATGGTTTGCTGACACCAAAAAAAAATATACGTCAAAAATGATACCCAACCATTGTGAGAAGCATGCAATAACAAATTCTACAATGGCTTATACAACCATGATGAACAACAACACTAATTAAGATCTTTTTTAATAGCCATGCTCTACAGATAGCAGCCAAAATATTTTACACCGTGGAACTAGATGAAGTACAACCTTGATTAAGTATGACAATTACACCTACTACTAAGCATGTGTACATAAATTCCAAAAGCTATGATCAGACTGAAAATATTCTCGGTACACCACCTATTAGCAGTACTATAGCAAACGCGTTCAACTGTACATGCATAACCATTTGCTCTACCGATGCATGGAACTCAAATTCCTTTTCCAAAATAATTTGACAAAAAATCAAAGATATTCACATCTATAAACACTAGTGGTCTCCTACAGTTATTTTGCACGATCTGTATGTTGGCTCTAAAATCAATAGACATGTGTATGGTGGTCAAATCTAATCATGCATGCGGATGACATTCAGTTCACCGGCAACACGGTTAAATAGAAATATATGGCAAAAAATCATGTCTACGAGGTTACTAATTATATATATATGAGTGGCTGCAAGGATTTGGCATGGAGCTCACCGAGCGCGATGTAATCGTTCGACGAAGACGATAAACCGAGTTTGAAGAGCAGCGTAGAACGATCGGCCTGATCGACCTATTGAAATGCTTGTCCATGAATAGGTCCTTTATCTCCTCGTGGACGTGGTGGCGTAGGATTTTGGTCTCTCATGGCCGGAGCTGCCGGAAACGCGGCGCTGTTTAGCGGCGTCCCATGGAGTTTTGTGAGATTGTTTTGCGGTGAGAGCCTTATGTTCGTGTGATGGCACCAGTTGGAAAAACAAATGCAGGAGAGTAGAATCGGAACTATATAGGAGGAGGCCGGTGTATTCTAATTGACGTGGTTAAATGGAGAATGAATGTAGGGTAAGTGCCGAACAGTTTCTGGTATGAGCTAGCGATTTATGGTCTTCATGCGGGCGTTTCAGTCTGTCTATTGAATTCATGGTCGCGCGTTCAGGAAAAAGAAACAGCGCAGCGCTTGGATTAGCAGCATGTTGTTGTGTTGGGTTTCTACGCTTGTGTATGTGTCGAGCGAACTATTGGTTCAGCTAGGCTGCATGGTTGACCTGGCTAGCCCTGTGGGTCAGTGTGCCTAAGCTAGGTGGTTACATCGGTCTAGTGAAAAAGGAAAGAAAAGCAACAAGGACACAAGGAGAAAATAGCAACGTGATGGTGCACGTGCATGTGGGATGTGGGCCAACCACCAACGGGAATTTTATGAAGAATCTAATAATAAACAAATTGGCAAATTAAAAGAATATTCAAATAACAATACAGAAATACTCTGAGAAAATATTCTCCGTCTCCAAAATAGGATTTTTATAAGAAAAAAAAAGGGAATTCAATAAATCAAAACCAAATCGAAGGAGCATATTTCAAATCCAACTTGGATGACAAATAAAACAAAGTTTACAATCATGTTTGTTTAATTCATGGTAAAGGTTTTTTTTGTATGAAAATTCTAGATAAGATTTAATTATATAAACAAAATTTTCTATTTCTCATTTTTAGATAAAAGTTTTTTTTTTGAAAACTCCAAAATTGGTCCGTGACAAATCTAACCCCCTAAATTTTATCCTTTATTTCTTTTGTTTGTTTGATTTTTTTCACATTTCAAAATTTGGAAAAATTTGGGATGTGACAATATTTGATGTATGCAATGTTCCTTATTGTAAGTTGGCAACCGGCAGGAGTCATATGGTTGTCTTTAAATTATGTTAAGACCCGCGTGTCTACTCAAAGTAGTTGTAATAGTTGGAGCTGGTGGACGACAACCATGGAGCAGCGTCATTGACCTTGATGCACTGCCGGTGATGATGGAGATCATGTTCGTGCTTGAAGATGGAGATCGGAAGCACAAAGAAGAAAGGCCATATCATATCACATATTATGAATTGCATGTGATGTTAATCCTTTATGCATCTTGTATTTCTTAGTTAACGACGGTAGCATTATAAGATGATCCCTCATGCACATAAATTTCAAGTTCTAAAGTGTTCATCCTTAGTAAGCACCGTTGCTAAAGCTTGTTGTTTCGAAGCACCACGTGATGATCGGGTGTGTTAGATTCTGCAAGTGTATACAACGTGAGCAAGCCAGACTTGCTCATGCGGAAGATAAGGTTTGATCTTGACGAGCCTAGCATGTACAGACACGGTCTCGGAACACGGATCACCGAAAGGTAAAGCATGAATCATATAGTAGATATGATGAACATGTATTGTTCGCCATTAAAGCTACATCAACTCTCATGATGATCGGGTTTGATGTGGTGGATTTGGTTCGTGTAATCACTAAAACAATGTGAGGGATATTGTTTTGAGTGGGAGTTCACCTAGATTGATTTAACTATTAATTAGAACTCAATTTGTCATAAACTTAGTCTAAATTATTGCAAATATGTTGTAGATCAATGGCGGCCCCTACCATCAATTTTAATGCGTTCCTAGAGAAAGAAAAGTTGAAAAACAATGGAAGCAACTTCGCGGATTGGTTCCGCAATTTGAGGATTGTCCTCAATGCTGGTAATTTGACCTATGTGCTAGATGCACCGCTGGGTGACCCGCCTGCAGCTGATGCAACCGATGAAGTAAAGAATGTTTACCTCGCTCGGAAGAATCAGTACTCCATAGTTCAGTGTGCTATCTTGTATGGTTTGGAATCGGAGCTTCAGAAAAGGTTTGAGAATTCAGACCCACATGATATTGTCCGTGAACTCAAATTGATATTTGAGACCCACGCGGCAGTTGAGAGCTATGAGGCTTCTGAAAAGTTCTTTAACTGCAAGATGGAAGAGGGCAGCTCCGTCAGTGAGCATGTGCTTAAGATGTCTGGGCACGCAAACAAACTTCAAAGCTTGGGTATAGTGATTCCTAATGCTTTGGGGATTTACCGTGTCCTCCAATCACTACCACCAAGTTACAAGAACTTTGTGATGAACTACAATATGCAAAGCATGAACAAGCAGTTGCCAGAACTCTTCTCCATGTTAAAATCTACAGAAGTGGAGATCAAGAAAGAGCACCAAGTGTTGATGGTCAATAAGACCACCAAATTCAAGAAAGGCAAGTCTAAGCAAAAGGGACACTTCAAGAAGGGTGGTAAGAAAGTTACCACACCGATGAAGAAGACCAAGGCTGGACCTAAGCCTGATACTGAGTGCTTTTACTGCAAGGGAGAGGGTCACTGGAAGCGGAATTGCCCAAAGTACTTGGCGGATTTGAAGAACGGCAACATCAAGAAGAAAGCTATATCCGATATACATGTTATTGATGTGTATCTCACTAGTACTCGTAGTAGTGCCTGGGTATTTGATACTGGTTCGGTTGCTCATATTTGTAACTCAAAACAGGTGCTGCAGAATAAACGGAAGCTAGCGAAGAACGAGGTGACGATGCGCGTAGGAAAAGGATCAAAGGTTGATGTGATCGCGGTCGGCACGCTACCTCTTCATCTACCATCGGGATTAGTTTTATACTTAAATAATTGTTATTTGGTGCCTGCGTTAAGCATGAACATTATATCGGGATCTTGTTTATTGCGAGACGGTTACTTGTTTAAGTCCGAGAATAATGGTTGTTCGATTTATATGAGTAATATGTTTTATGCACATGCACCTTTGATAGATGGCCTATTCTTATTGAATCTCGATAGTGGAAATACACATATTAATAACATTGAAGCTAAACGTTTGAAATCGAGCGATAACTCGACTTATATGTGGCACTGTCGTCTTGGTCACATTGGAGTGAAGCGTATGAAGAAACTCCATTCCGATGGACTTCTTGAATCACTTGATTTCGAATCACTTGAAAGATGCGAAGCATGTCTGATGGGTAAAATGACTAAGACTCCATTTTCTGGTATGATGGAGCGAGCTACCGACTTATTGGAAATCATACATACTGATGTGTGTGGTCCAATGAGTGTAGCATCGCGCGGTGGTTATCGTTATGTTCTTACATTCACTGATGACTTGAGTAGATATGGGTATATCTATTTCATGAAACATAAGTCCGAAACTTTCGAGAAGTTTAAGGAATTTCAAAGTGAGGTGGAGAATCAATGTAACAAGAAGATTAAATTTCTATGTTCTGATCGTGGAGGTGAATATCTAAGTTACGAGTTTGGCGAGCATTTGAAGAAATGCAGAATACTTTCACAATTGACACCGCCGGGAACACCACAGCGTAATCGTGTGTCCGAACGTCATAATCGAACTCTCTTAGATATGGTTCGTTCTATGATGTCACTTACAGATTTACCTCTATCATTTTGGGGTTATGCATTAGAAACAGCCGCATTCACTTTAAATAGGGCACCATCTAAATCCGTTGAAACGACACCATATGAATTATGGTTTGGGAAGAAACCTAAATTGCCGTTCCTTAAAGTTTGGGGTTGCGAAGCCTGTGTAAATAAGTTACAACCGGACAAGCTTGAACCCAAAGCGGAAAAATGCGTCTTCATAGGATATCCAAAGGAAACTATTGGGTATACCTTCTATCATAGATCCGAAGGCAAAATCTTCGTTGCCAAGAATGGATCCTTTCTAGAGAAGGAATTTCTCTCGAAAGAAGTGACTGGAAGGAAAGTAGAACTCAACGAGGTTGTCAAACCTTCTCTCGAACTTGCAAGTAGCGCAGCACCATAAGAAGTTCCTGTGGTGCCTGCACCAATAAGAGAGGAAGCTAATGATGATGATCATGAAACTTCGGTTAAAGTTGCCGCAGAGCCTCTCAGGTCAACGAGAACTTGTACCACTCCTGATTGGTATGATCTCGTTATGAGTGTAATGTTGGTGGACAACACCGATGACCCTGCGACATATGAGGAAGCAATGATGAGCCCAGATTCCAATAAATGGCAAGAAGCCATGAAATCCGAGATTGGATCCATGTACGAAAACCAAGTATGGACTTTGGTGGACTTACCGGATGGCCGGAAGGCTGTCGAGAACAGATGGATTTTCAAGAAGAAAACAGATGCTGATGGTAATGTTACTGTCTATAAAGCTCGACTTGTCGCAAAAGGGTTTCGACAAATTCAAGGAGTTGACTACGATGAGACTTTCTCACCAGTAGCGAAGCTAAAATCAGTGAGGATTTTGTTAGCAATCGCTGCATATTATGATTATGAGATATGGCAGATGGATGTCAAAACAGCGTTCCTCAATGGAGACATTGATGAAGAGTTGTATATGATGCAACCCAAAGGTTTTGTCGATCCTAAAGATGCTAACAAGGTATGCAAACTTCAACGGTCCATATATGGATTGAAGCAAGCATCCCAAAGTTGGAATCAACGTTTTGATAAGGTAATCAAAAGTTTTGGTTTTATACAAACTTATGGAGAAGCTTGTACTTACAAGAAAGTGAGTGGGAGCTCTGTAGCATTCTTAATACTATATGTAGATGACATATTGTTGATTGGGAATGATGTAGACCTTCTTAACAGTGTCAAGGAATATTTGAATAATAGTTTTTCAATGAAAGATCTTGGCGAAGCAGCTTACATATTAGGCATAAAGATTTATAGAGATAGATCGAGACGCCTAATATCATTGTCTCAAAGTACATATTTGGACAAAGTTCTAAAGAGGTTTGGAATGGAGGATAGCAAGAAAGGGTTCTTGCCCATGTTGCCCAATACGACCTTGAGTAAAACTCAAAGTCCAGCAACGGCAGAATATAGAGAAAGGATGAGTAAGACTCCCTATGCCTCAGCCATAGGATCTCTAATGTATGTCATGCTATGTACTAGACCCGACATTGCATATGCTGTTAGTTTAACTAGCAGATATCAAAGTGATCCAGGATTGGATCATTGGACAGCGGTCAAAAACATCCTTAAGTACTTGAGAAGAACTAAGGATATGGTTCTTTCTTATGGAGGTGATGAACAGCTCGTTGTTAATGGTTACACCGATGCTAGTTGGAACACCGATCCAGATGATTCTAAATCTCAAGATGATTCTAAATCTCAATCTGGATACGTATTTCCTTTGAATGGTGCAGCAGTTAGCTGGAGGAGTGCAAAGCAAAGCGTTGTGGCGAGATCTTCAACTGAATCGGAATACATAGTTGCTTCGGAGGCTTCACAAGAAGCAGTATGGATGAAGGAGTTCATTACAGAGCTCGGTGTGGTTCCAACTGCGCTGGACCCAATGTCTATCTACTGTGATAACATGGGCGCCATAGCCAATGCGCAAGAACCAAGGTCACACAAGAAGCTGAAGCACATCAAGCTACGTTTTCATGCTATTCGAGAACATGTCCAAGATGGTGACATAAAGATTTGCAAAGTACACACAGATCTGAATGTGGCGGATCCGTTGACTAAACCTCTCCC